>JACCHV010000002.1:0-5434637 GCA_018907245.1 Eupristina koningsbergeri | reverse complement strand
ATTTTATAATTTTTTTATTTGAATCTTCATTTTTATGAACATTTCATTTTAGAAGAATTTATTGATTTGTTCAAGACTTTATTAATAATATATATTTAAAGAATGTTTTCAAATAGTCTTTTTTCTGGAACTTTTACGTTGGAGATTCTCTCAAAATGTAATTTTTTATTTTTTTTCATTTAATTATACTATTAAATTTTTATATAATAAATTTATGAATAAATTTTAAATATTAAAAAACATATAAAATTATTATTACTGGTTTGTAAACCATATGATTAAACCATTCGAAAAAAAATTAAATTTAAGAAAACTGCAATCATATAATTTTGGTAATTTTTTGTAATTGTTTACATCGTACGTTTGTTTAATTTTAAATAAAAACAAATGTATCTTTAATTCATTTTCTTTTAAAGTCAGATAAAAATAAACTAAAATAATTTTACAACAAATTCAAATTTAAGTATACGGAACAAAACATATTGATTGTAAAAGAAGAAATATTTTAAGCTACATTAATACAGCAAGTATAAAAACAAGAAACGAGCACTTTAAGGAAACATTTGCCAAGCACTTAAGGATTAGCTTGCTCAGTATAATATAATAAAAATTTTCTCTTTTATACCTATATTATAGTATATCATCATTGAGGATTAATGTTAAATAACATTTGAAAATTGAGATAATTTTTTTAAGATGTTTAATTAATATATTAAACAAATAATTTATTTTTCGGCATTTCATATTTCTAACTATAAATTTTGTTATTTTTTTTATTAAAATTTGTATATTTCATTCACGATGTTTTAACTCTTGTAAGAGAAATTGTATAAAGCTGAATCATAAAAATAATTGTAATTGCTGAACAACCGCTTTTTAAGCCATTTGTATTTATAAAATCTTTATTAAGAATTATAAGTTTTGAGACTTGATTTCAATTAATTTGTGTTCAAATACAAAGTATCATTTTTAAATTTAATAAACATTTATTAAAAAATAAGTAACACAACTGCTTTTAAAGCACATGTTAAAGTTTTAAAACAAATATCTTTAACTCGAAAACTATTGTTAGTATTAATAAATAAATACTAATAAATATTAAATATTAATGAAATTGCTTCAGAATTTAACACGAAAGTCTCTAACTAAGAGGAATAGATAACTATTGATCAAGAATAAAAAATTATGTTGAAATCTTAATTGAAAAGTTCTTTCGTGGCAACACTTCAAGCAATCTATTAATACTTTATATTATTTGTGTAAATAGTTTGTAAATAATCTTACATCTTCCCTTAATAGAATTGATGAATGAATCTGCATCCTTGTTTAATGATATTTTCAAGATTTACCTAAATTATTTGTTTGAATAAAAGGAACAGAAAAATTACATCCACTTTCATAGAACATAAATACTACGTGTACAGAAGGAAAATGAGAGTTCATCGTTTTATTCTATGAAAAGCTTAAAATTGTACGGTAAAAACTTTTTTTTTTTTTTTTTTTTTTTTTTTTTTTTTTTTTTTTTTTTTTTTTTTTTTTTTTAACGCGTTCCTGTGGGTTTCTTTCCTTTATTCGGTATATTGTCTGTTTTCTAAAAAAAACCACGTATTCTTTTCACTACAATAATTTGAATAAAAATGATATATCTATGTATTAGATGCGAAGGATGTTTAGAGTCTGTCCTTCAAATAGATTGTCAATACAACATTAAGTAGAGTTCAGCGCACTCGGTGCACAAATCACCTTTGTCTTCCGATGGTTTGGCCGGTCTTCGGAGGGGTAGGGTGACCGTTGTCTCAGCGGTGCTCGAGGATATGGAGTCGACGGGCGCAGAACTAGGACGCGGTATGCTCGTGCCACCCGAAGGCCGCCTTATATAAGCGGTCGTCGTGTCCCCGGATGTTGACCTGTTGTTTGCGTCTTCTAGCTGGAACTGAATCAGAACAATTTTCCTGAGCGGGGCAGTCTGGCGTAAAAAATCTGGTGAACCTTTCTCATCTCAACCCAAACACATTTGGATTTTATTCTTTATAACAAACTGTTACTGAACTCTCGAGCAAAGTTACTCCAACTAGCCATTCGGCTATGTTCATTTACGTATCCCGCTTTAAAGAACACTCAAATTCAATTTCAATGCCAATATCAATGATACCAACATATTAACAATACCACTCATGTTTTGAGCAGCGGCTTTATTCGTACAATTGCACATTTGGATTACAATATTTTAAGATGACAATAATAGCCGCAATAAAGTACTAGAGTGACTAGTATATTCTTTCGAAGCTCATTATATCAGGCAAAATAAATAAAGAAACTTCCTTTTCGTTGACTACTTTCAAAAACAGTTTTATTGTTGCATTACAAAAAACTGTAAATTCATATTAGTGGTAGTAGTAGTAGTGGTACTAGTGGTACTAGTGGTAGCAGTAGTAGTGTAGTGGTAGTAGTAGCAGTAGTAGTGTAGTGGTAGTAGTAGTAGTAGTAGTAGTAGTAGTAGTAGTAGTAGTAGTAGTAGTAGTAGTAGTAGTAGTAGTAGTAGTAGTAGTAGTAGTAGTAGTAGTAGTAGTAGTAGTAGTAGTAGTAGTAGTAGTAGTGGTAGTAGTAGTGGTAGTAGTGGTAGCAGTAGTAGTGTAGTAGTAGTGGTAGTAGTAGTAATATATAATAATAATAATAATTAATAATAATAATAATAATAATAATAATAATAATATATAATAATAATAATAAATGTGTACGTGTATTTACAGTGGTAAAAAACATTTTGCGAATAGCGACATAAAAATACAATCAATCGCATCAAGCACATAACGTAAATGTTAAGGACTAGCATGCCCCAAAAAATATATCATGCACTTATATTTATTACCCCAATGTCCTTGCTATAATATATACAATTTATTTTTTATTGGAAAAATATATCAAAATTTTAAAACAAACATTCAACAAAACATACCTGTAGCTGCTAAAACAAAAATAACAAAGATAAAATAATGACAAGGAAAAATATTGAATAAAAATCTGAGAGTGCTGAGATTAAAATACAACACAATGCAAATTCAAACAGGTGTACAATCATTTTTCAGCTATCTTAAATTAACAAAAATATATTAAAAAAAAAAGCATCAGATTTTTTATCTTACAATATATTATTAGTTTTGTTATCAGCATTATAATTACTATAAATGGATAAAACATAAATTCGAAATATTGCAAGCAATAACAAGTTTTACGACAATCAACAACCTAATTTAAAACAAATAAAAATACCGGATTACATCTTATTTATAGAATTTGTTTTCTTCTTTTTCATATCTTTTAATAAGCAATTTAACTTCACATAATTATAAATATTCTTGATTTTAATGATTTGGTGAATTAATCATACATTAATATTATTATAAACATTACATTCATTAGTATTTTTAATCAATTTTGATTAATAAAAATAATTCTTCCCCATTTCCTGAAATTCTTTTACTTTAAAAATATTAATATTTATCGTGTGCATAATAACGATGAATACAAATTAATCAACATCTCAAATGAAAAATTAGTTTTACTTGTAAACTAGAGACACTTTATTAAATTTAAGTTTACTTCTTATCGATTATAAAAGAATTAATAATGAAAAATACACAAAACTGCCATTAACAAATGCTGTGTGTGAACCCCGCAAATAAAATAAAAAAAAAATACTATAAGCTAAAAAAAGGAGGGAGAGAAAAATATCTTATAGTACATAGCGCATTTTGTTGAGTGCGGGTCGTCCGGGATCCAAGTACGTGTACTTGGGGGAGGATTTGTGCGAATGCTCATAACATCGGAGCTGTGCATGCCCTTGAGGCCAACTCACGAAGTCTAGCCTTATTTGCAATTCTACTTGTAATCCCAACCGATCAAACTCAAGATCCATGCACACCAGCTGCTGTCGCGACTCTTGTCGTTAGCGACAGCCTCTACCTCAGTTCCTTCACGGACCTTGCTTCCGGCATCGACCTTGAGCCTCCAAGAAGGTCGCCGCTCCGGGAGATTAGTCTCCACGTCAACGGTCGCACTGGCCGTCAGCGCGGGCTGCTGCTGGTGCTGGTGCTGGTGCTGGTGCTGGTGCTGGTGCTGGTGCTGGTGCTGGTGCTGGTGCTGCTGCTGCTGCTGCTGCTGCTGCTGTGACTGCTTGCCCAAGCCCACCGTCGTAGGGCTCGCCGTCGTTATCGTGGCCGTGATCGAGGCCGTCGTTGTCACACCGCCACCAGGACCTGCGGATTGCTGGATCAACACCCACGATTAGTTCGATACGGGACTCGTGCCCTCGCTCTTCTCTCTTTATCTGTCTCTCTCTCTCTCTCTCTCTCTCTCTCTCTCTCTCTCTCTCTCTATCAGCTGTACATCTCTCAATTTCTATTATCACTCTTTTTTGCGTTTGCTTTTATGCTTTAAACTTTCAATTACGAAATCTAAATTAACCTTTTGTCGAAGTTGTGAATTTTCCAAGTAAATTTTATGTTAAATACATTTGTATTTGAAAGAAAAACAATATATGAATACTCGATTATATTGGCATAGGGACATAAAATTGAAATCTTTTGCGTATTAACAAAATTAAAAATATTCCATGTCATATTGTACAATTATTCGAATCAATTATTAAAATATTTCCCTTCATTTTTACTAGTAAGCCATGATAACTATGTTTATAAAAAAGGTCAATAATTATATTCATTATCAATTGAAACTTTACACAATTAACATTATTACCGTCATCATTACAGCAACGAAAATAATAACGATAATCATTATATCATGATGATAATTGCATACAACTAAATGAATGGAAAAATAAGTTAGTAGCTGTAGATATGACCGAAAAATACATAGGGGTAAAATGCGCAACAACACACTGTTTAACTTCCTTTATGCTGGAAAAGGAAAAAAACGCGCGACCCCTGACAAGAGTTAATACATTAATTTAAGGTATCGATAATCTAAAAACAAAATGTGACTTTAACTAAATTTTTATGCAATATAAAGTGAATCGATTTGCCAAGCACTTTGTCTCAGATTCTAATAATAAAACGAAAATTTAATACTAATCATCATGGTTCACTAAAAGCTTGAGTACTGTCGCGATTTTACAGCTGGATATTTGGTTAAGAGTACATTTGGAAAATCTTCGATATTATCATAAACATCAGTTTTTATTGAAACTAAATCTAAACAAACCCTTACATGTATGTAAATTAGAATTATTTCTTTTATATAAATTAATTTAACATTGACTTTAAAAAACATACAAAACAGGAACGTACATCATCAAAAATTGAATGAGTTTATGAGTGCTGTTATAAGTGGTTACAAAAAGAGATCTAATAATAATAATTGAAAGTAAAAAAGCGAAATGAAATCGATATGTCTGCGATATTTGTAATAGACTGAAGGATTAGAGGACGATCATAGACTGTAAAACAAAGACCATTATCTTTGAATTAAGGATACAAAAATTAAAAAGACAAAAACAGAATACGTAGCTACTTACAATATAATGAAAAAAGTGTAAGAATGTAAGAATAGAAACCATGAAATGTAAATTCTCTACGTGAAAATATACTTTGATTACTCAAAGAATGAGTCAGGACCAAAATTATAGTGAATAATAAAGAAATGTAGTATAAACACAAGGCAAGAATATCTGCAATCACGTAGACAGAAGTAAGTTTTTTAAGAAGAGACACCACGTTGTTAAAAGTACAAATATCATAAACGGCTGAAACGTTACTGTTTGAGATAATTGAATGTTGATAAAATGATCACAGTCCTCATTCCAGTAAAAACAATGTAAATGTTTCTTTTTTACACTAAATCTATAATATAACTGAACTAAATTTTTTGAAACATACACCATAATTAATACTTTTTTATGGCCTTTTGTATAAAAATTTTAGTGTGTGCACTATGTACATTGTTCCTGTATATTTTTTATAAATAAATTCCTTCCCAGGTAAACATTAAAATTATTTCTTATTTACAATAAATAATTATTTTTTTAAAAGTTAATTTTACGCTACAGATTCACAATGAAGGGCGTACATTCTAACTCTTTAAAATTTTTAACATTGTTTACTTTAAAATAGTGCATTAAATCAATGATTATTCTTTTTGAAAATTCACATACTCCATGTACATCCAATCAATGAAACTACAAATTCCAATATGATCTTTAAATGATTCTCAAGATTAATTAAATCTATTTAATAGCTAAAAACAAATCAAATTGTGAGAAATTATTATCAGATATTAAAATAAAATAGATGCACAGCCTTAAAGTATTAACAGATAAAAAACAATAAAAACAATGAACAAATATTCAAATATTTACGATTAATCGATCATCAAGACGATTTATTCTTTAATTTAATTAACGATTAAATATTAATGGAAACTCACTGATGTATAAAGTATATATAAGTGAATTTGCGAATTATAAAATACTATATATATATATATAATATATATTATATATATATATATATATATATATATATATATCTTCTTATATTTTATATTTAATATAAAACTATACTCTTGATATAATTTAATTTCATCACTTAAATATCATTGTTATTATATAATATTCATAATGTCAACAAAATATGTAAATACAATAATTTCTAGCTAATAATATTTTTAAGAAATTAATTGAAAATAAAAAAATAAAAATATTTTATTTTATCGATGTCGCGGTTGATGTCAATATCTTACAACACAATATATTTTAAAAATAATTAAAACGCAGTTTATAAATAAAAAAATAAATTATCTATCAAAACTAAGATGTCAACAAGTCAAAAGTTGTCATTGAAATTAGATAGCAATAAAATAATTCACATGCAAAATTAAAAAGTTTTTAAATACATCAAATAAAAAATTTTTTTTAAATAATTTGTTTCTGTTTAATTAACTAAATATCATATGATAATTAATATTTTAATAGTTTAATCATACTGTAATAAAATAATAAAATATTATTTGTTCATCTATTACATTTTTTATTACATGAGATTACAAGTATTTATATAATATTTGTACTTTTAATGTATTTTGAATTAATATTTAAATTTTTATTTTACATTAGTATACGTAAAAAATATATTTTGTTTTTATCTTGAAATTTGTTTAAAAAAATCATAAAAAATGAAAAATTCTTTGATAAATCATTATTTATTAGCTTTTTAAATCATCTTCTCCAGAATCCATCGGTAGAAAATTAAAAATAAATAAGCTATTCGTGCGATGCTAATATAATGAAATTATATGCAGAAAAATTGATTTTTTTTACTATAAGGTAATTTTTAAATTCCACAATTTATCTTTCAGTTGCGTAATGTTATTTTAATGCAGCTGAAAGAAACGTTTGCCAATCTGACGCAAATAAAGATACAAAATAATTTGTATGCTTATATTTCCACTAAGCGTCTCGGAATAAGCCAAATATAAATCAAGAACTAAAATTATCGGTTTTGGAAAAGAATAAAGTTAAAAAATACGTCAGGTAGAAGAATAAGCTTGCAGGGATTATTTAGGTGAGACGTAACTTACACACGTGAGTTGTGACGCACATTTGGATCCGAATGACTTGGCAGCGGATTCTCGTGCAGGGACGGTGAGGGGCAGGAGAGGGGGGGGAGGGGTGGGTGGGTAGGCCCACCCGTTGACCACGCCAAAGTTTTACCTGGTTAAGGGGGGTCGAGCTGCTGGTCGTAAGGGTGGTCGTGGTGGCAGTGTCGATGGAGGTAGAGCTGGCGCCCGATTGAAAACCGACGTCATTGTTGAGCTGCTGCTTCTTCTTAACGAGTTGCTCGGCGCTTTTGATCTCGTCCAGGGTGACGCCTTGGGTCGAGCGTCTGGTCTCACGCACTCGTTTGGCGTGGGCCTTACGCTGAGTCTCGCTCTCCTCGTCGCGAACTGGCGGCACAAACGATCTGCGACAACACAAGCAAAAACACGCGTGACTTTTCATCAAATCAATACCAAACCAACCTTCCACCAAACATCTTCTCCTTCCATTTTTTACAACTTAGAGTGCATAAAAAATAATAAAAAAATGCTTAATACCCAAACGATTAAACATTCGAATTCAGTTTTGTTTTTGCACTTACGGAAGCATTTACGGAAGTTACATCGAATTAATAAGAACAATAAGATAACAATGAGACTATGATAATTTTATATAACTTGAAAATATTTTATTTCAGCAATTCAATTATTTAAAAATATCAGAGTTGTAATGAATTGTTAAATTTTATCTAAAAAATAATATTATATACTGTTAATAAAACATAATAGATTTAATTATTTTTATTAGTCCAAATTGTATAGAAAAGATGTTTTACTCTAAACATATTCTCAATTTTATAAACGCACTAAATATTACACAAATTCAAATTATCTAAAATATAAATCTCATTTTCACTAAACGTAACATATTACACAATTAAATTTTTATTTACATTTAAGTGTAATTGAATTTACGTGATTAAGATAAAATAAAGTCACGATATTTTTAACAAAATATAGGTCATTAACTTACATTATTTAAACTTTTTTTTATAAAAATTTTAATATCTATCTACTTATAAATATTACACATTTTGAAATAAGTGCATGAATAGGCATTGAAACTCATACAAAACCAACTCGTAAGTTTCAATTTTTAAATTTATAATACATTGAATGTGAATTGAAAATTAATAATAGATAATATATTATTTATTATTAACTATAAATAAATTCAAATGTACTTATTATTCTTTTTCCTATAGATGTGAGACCTATTATTTTCATAAATCAATAAACCTGAGAAATTTTTAAAATATATTTTTGAATTCACTAAATATAATGAAAATAAAGTACAATCAAATGAAATATAAACAATTATAGTATAAGATCTGTAGTAATTTTCCAAATATTACAAGTTTATTTTGACAGTATATGTAAACATTTATTATTAAAGCAACAGTACATTAATCCAATCATTTTTTTTTGTACATTTATTAAATTTTTTAATTTATATTTACATGTTTAAATCTAAATGCACAATGTTTAAAACAAATAAGCTATGGAATTATAAATATATAAATAAATAATAATTAATGAATTATTGTAAATACATACATATCGTCAACAACAAAATACGCAAAAGCCGTAATTACAAAAAATTACAGTAATACGTAGTATCTTAATGGAATAAAACAACACAATAGAAGAATTAACGAATTTAAAAAATAAAAAAACTTAAATAATTATTTCTATGAAATTATTTTTATTTAATTTAAAATATTAAACATTAAAAATTTATTAAAATGGAATTTGTTATTTAATGAATACAGATTTATTATAATATTCTTTTTTAGTGACTTTTTTTGTATTTAAAAAATAATCGTGTCTACAAAAAAAAATTTCCATTGAAATCATGAAATTATTTATTTATTTTTAGAAATAAAATTGTTTATAAACAAACAAAATCATGTGTTTAATAAGTTTTTGATGCCTTTGACATAGAGAAATCGGAATTTAAAATAATTTATAATTAAATATAATAAATTCTAAAAAATTGTTTTAATAACCAATCGATGTTTTTGAAAATAGATTCTTAACTAACGTGTAATAACCTATTAACCGACGAAAATTTAAATTGCCCAAACTTAAATAAAGTAAACGAAACCAAACTAAAAATCATGAACACTAGCATACAATAAAAATACTGTAATGGAAAAATGTTTTTTTCTCTAAAATTTTTAATTTTTTTTTTGAGTCAGGATAATAAAGAAATTTAATGTATAAAATTAAAAAGTTCCAATAGGTATAAAACAATTATTGTAAAATAAAAATTTATTTTTCCACATCAGTTTAATTAGCAATTATTGAAGCTGACTTATTACTGTTATTATCTACAAGAATATTAAAATTAATAAAATATTGTAAAAATAACTTTATCACGCTTGAAAAAGCAAACTTTCAACATCAAATGCCGGTAAGCAGCGATAAAGAAAAATGAACAAAAGCTAATTATGAATGAAATATGAAAATCTCAAAATTATTTACGCAAATCTTCACACGCTTCATATACATAGTTGGAATAAATAATTAAGTAAAGCAGTTTTACTTTTAAAACAAAAATAAATAAAATAAACATTTGACAAATATATTAATTTTTAATTTTTTTTAAGAGTTTAAAAAGATGACTCAAATAAACATAAATTTCGATTTATAAAAACAAAATATTGAAATTATTTAATAAATTTTCCTAATTAGTCATTATCATTTCTTTTACTTGTATATTTATTGTTTAAATATATTATGTACAATAAAATAACTTAATGCTTTATTCATAAAAAAAAATTTTATTTATGGAATTTTTTTTTAAAAAATACGTAGTAACTTTAATAATTATTTATTATAATTTTGTTCCAACTACGTATGCCTTCCAGGGCGAGCGACGTGAGTACGCACTTGAAGAAATTTTTGAAGATATTTCCAGGACTTAGTTTGCTCCCACCAGGTGTGGTAGGAGTTGCAGGTGCTGTTGTCGAATCTTTCGACGGAAATACAGCTGTTGGTGAAACTTGGCCCGGACTCGACATGCTACTCCATGATATTGTATAAGTATTATTTTGCAAACAAAATAATATTCCTTTTATCTATTCTCTTTTAAATCGTCATTTAAACTGAATTATTTAAGTTATGATTTTATTATTTGACCTTCAATTAATATTACTTAAAAACCCATGAACATATTCAATTTTTGAAATTTTTATTTTTACATTAATTAAAGTGTACCAGATTAAAGAGCAACATCAGTTAACAGATAATGATTTATATCAAATAAAGAAAGACTGAAATTTAACAAATAATAACTATTTATTCAAAGATCATGAATTTATAAAACTTAATATTTTCATACTTATATTTTCAATGCATTTGTATGGAAGGGAGGTTAAATAAATCGGTGTATTACTTTGTAAGAAATATTAATTATTTAATAAATTTATTTTCTATTGTAATTAAAATATTAAAATATAAAACTTTATAAATAAATATATTTCATATTATATTAAAAATAATTTTAAATATTTTAATTACAATAGAAAATAAATTTTTTTTTCTTATCTTATTAAATTTATTTTATTTTAGTATTTTAATGCATTAAAATTAAAAGTTTGAAAGTTCAAAGACAGCGAAATGATTTATCTATAATGTTTGCTAAGTAGTGAAAGAACAAGCTATTTTAAACATAACTAATATACATATGACTAGAAATTATCCTGACTATTAATTAAAAATTGATTGATTTATTTATTTATTTATTAATTGTTTTTATAACATAAAAATATAGCTATAAGGAAAAACATTTATTAAAAACTATTTGTATACAACAATAATCGCAATTTAAAAAATACAAGCCTTAAGCTATTTTTCAATGGACAAATTTTGTAGATTTTTATTAAGACTAGCTTATCAAACTCTAAATTAAATAATTGAATTTTACAATTTTTACATAGATATTGATTCTATATTAATTTTTCTGTTTATTTTAATAATAATCTGTTTTAATAGTAATAATAATAATCTTCAAATAATAAGTTAAGAATCCTCATAAAAAGTTTATTTCAAAGAATTTATGAATTTTAATTAGACTTAGAAATATCCAGTAAATGATATTTATCATTAAGTAATCTTAACAATAATGCTACAATTGATATAAATTCTAAAGTAAAATATATATAACGTGCAATATTCATCTAAAATTAAAAAATACCATTGATAAATATTTCACCAATTCTATAATATGATTAAATAAAAAATTTCAAAGAAAATTATTAATTTAAATATATCTTATTATAATCGTACTCCAAAAGAACTATAACACATATACATTTATCTAACATGACAATCGGTATTGCAAGTTTTAATATTTATGTTGATCTGTCAATTACTTCATATAGTGACATACATGTTTGTTTTGACAAAAAATGTCCAGTGTAAAAATATAAATAAACATCTCCCTTCCCAATAGATAAATTCATAGTACCTGCGAATTTGATTGGCTGGAGTAGGACTGGTGACAGTATTAGAAGTGAAATTCGTCGATACTGGAGTTGAAGGTAAAGACTTGTTTGCTATTGTCGGGGATTGCATACTATTACTTTGTGGAAGTCTCGCCAAGTCTATATTTAATTTTAAATCCTTTTTCCTGAAAAACAAAATATAAAAGTATTTTTAGATTAAAAAATCAATACAATAGTATTTTTATGAAATATTATGTTGATGTAAATATAGTATTTTTATTAATTGTTTTAAAATAAAGTTGAACCACGGTAATTACTATTTGATCTTGCATATCATTCATAAATTTTTTATTGTAAAATTATTTAATTCGTATAAATTAAAAATTTCCAATCCACTACGTAATATAAAGTAAAATAAAATATAGGTAAAGAAACAATTATTAAAAAAAAAAATAATAAAAATCCACAGTATATATTTTACAGGAATAATAGAATATTTTAATTTAAATATTAAGCAAAAAATATTATTTATAACGAAAATTTTTTTTTTATAAATGATTAAGCCACAAAAAAAATGATGATTATCTTCATGTCAGAAATTTTTTCAAATCAATTGCCTAAGAAAATAAATAAATATCAATAAATAATATAATAAAATATGGATGAAATTTTTATAATGCATCATAATTTTTATAAACAAAATCTGTTCAATAATATTTTTCAAATTTAAAAATTACAACAATTTTTATAAATACATAATGTGCACGAAATCACTTAAAACATTTATGATTTTTAAAATATCCCACGAATTAAAATCTTAATTATAGCATTATAATTATAAACGATTATATGATATTTATTTGAATATCCATAAATATTTATATATATATATATATATATATATATATATGTATATACATTTATAATTAGTAATTGTGATAAAGATCATCACAATAATTAAAAATATTTTATTTTCAAAAGTAAAGTTTAAAATTAATATATTTAGTTATTTGTGTAAAATAAACTAATTGTATTTTCTAGTACAGTATTGAATAAATGCAAAATATAATATGTAAACTTGCACCTTGTTAAAATTCATACAAATTGGGTTAATATTCGTAGAAAAATAAAGTATAAAATATCATGTGCATGTACAATGATAACAAAAAGCTATATATTCAATTCAATTATACTTGAGTATTTGCTAAATATTTTTTAATATATTTGGTCAAATTGATTTTTGAAATTAATTATTTAAAAATATTTTAATGACTTTAATTATACAAAAATATTAAATTTTTAAATTTATATCAATTAATAACATGCAAATAAATTTTTTTAGGTAATTTATCGATATATTGCAGTTTCTATTTCATTATTTTAGTAAATGTATTTTCAA
This sequence comes from Eupristina koningsbergeri, assembly GCA_018907245.1. Taxonomy (NCBI): domain Eukaryota; kingdom Metazoa; phylum Arthropoda; class Insecta; order Hymenoptera; family Agaonidae; genus Eupristina; species Eupristina koningsbergeri. Next base: position 5,421,176 of record JACCHV010000002.1, on the reverse strand, counting down.
AAAATATTTTTCCATAATGTAAAAATATTATTGACACATTAAAAGCTAAATTTGTAAAAAGAAAAAGAAAAAAATTAAAATATACCATTTATTAAAATCATGGTAAATTACAGAAATAAATACAAAAATACACTGTAATAATAAATTTTAGATATTAAAATAGTTAGAAAAGTTAATTTGTTTACATATAAAATGTAATTTATCAACTAATTTAACAAACAATAATTACAAAAAAAATTATTTTAAGCTTTGTAAAGAGATTTATACAATGAAAAGAAATTTTTTTAAAATTTAATTATTATTGAAATTAAGCAACACACTTTGAAATTTTTTTTTTTTCTTTTTAAGGAAATTTAGAATAAAAATCTCTAAATTATACCAATATATAATTTTAATTTTTTGAGTTTTAATAGCGGCGAATTAATAAAGCTTATTATATAATTATTATCAAAATAAGTAATGAGAGAAATTCAAAATGATAAAGTCAATGCTAATTTTTCATTTAAGCTAAATCAAATGTTAAATTTGTTAAGATCATTTCCATTTGTATTGAAAAATAATAATAATTTTAACTGTAATATGATTACAATAAATTTGAGTATGCGCATTTATTACGAATGGAATTTAATGTGCTATTAATAAGTACGAAAAATGTATAAAAAATATAATGTAATACGTAGTAAACACGTTTTTATAATGATTGCCTTGTTATTTGAAGCAATGAAGCAGAAAATAGCAACAGTAAGAAATACATTATTAACACAAATGTAAATGGTGAAAAAATATTTTCTTCTGTTATAAATGGGGTTGAATGAATGAAAACGACTCATTTATTAGTTTGCAAAAGAGATTTTGTGCGACTTTTAAATATAGTTGTTGCGGTGATATTGATAAAGAGAAAAGAAGAAAAGAAGAAAAGAAGAAAAGAAAGAAAAAATGAATAAGGTAATATCGGCTTGCGGACGAACTCATTGGGCCGAGCGTTTGTTTTATTGCATCAATAATCTGTGAAGAAATTCGTTGCGGCAGGTGATGAGTCTAAGATTGGAAAGAGACGAAAGCCGCCAACCAAACCAAGGATGCCACAGCATTCTGTTGCCCAGGTGTCGAGGTATGCGACGAGGTATGCGGCGAGGTATGCGAGATAAGGTAATAAAATAAAATAATTTGAATGTTTGAAATGTTTGTACGTAAGCGGAATTTGAATTCGCTTGTATGGGGCCGCGTACCTGTAAGTATCGCGCAGGGATGCAGATCGGGCGGTGGTTGCGTTGTTATGAGTAGGAGTGGCTGGATTGCAGCGATGGAGAGTAGGGCATGACGTTGCTTTGATACGGGCTCTCAGTGCCAGGTATTCCTCATAGAACCTGCGCAACATGCATCCATGCCATGCACACTTTTTGCTTTCACACTCAATGATCCACGAGACCATACATCATATCATATCATATCATATCATGTCAATCATATCAATCATATCAATCATACATCATATCATATCATATGACAGAGATCATGGATCATGGTCGCGTCCTCGCAACTTGTAACTACTAACTCCTTCTTCCTCCTCCTTTATATCTCTTTTACACTTTTATCCTTTTAATTTCGTACAAGTACCATGAGCTTTATTTTTCATTTTCATTTTACACAAGAGTTATTTTTCAATTGTCGAAATTTTTCAAGTCTGCATTAAAACAAAAAAACTACCGAACAAGCAAAAAAAAAAAATTGCTTTGTTTTAAATAACAGTGTGTGGCTTTTATCACAATTTACAAATTTTACACAACACTTTACATTTTACCAACCTCTCGCATTTGGTACAACTCGATTGAATTATTCTTTGCATAACCCCTATAAAGTCTACAAAATTCGATTATCCAAATTAGCTTCACTTTATACACGATAAAATATAAATGTAAGAGCAATTTAATAAAAATACCAGGCATTCATTATTGAACGTAATGTTAAATTATTATTAAAATATAAATATCGAATAAAAATTAAAAAGAGATATAATTTGGCACATCATTAAAGGCATAGCGTAACTATTGCTTTTTCTTTTTTTCTTGTTACATTTAATAATTTATTTTTAATAATATTTTAATAATAATAATAATAAAATATTAATTTCTACACCCACGATTTACGGTCTCTCTTCAAAATGAAATCTTAACATCTATTTTTTTTTTTATTATTCTAAATCAATTTCTACTTCTTTTATTCACAGTACCGTGTAAAATTGAAAGTAAAGAATTTAAGCAATAAATATTGTTCGTTACTAAGCTGGATTGCAAAAAAAAAAAAAAAAGATGCACACACGAGTTATAATAAAGCTACAAATTTTAATTTCACGTTACTCTGGACTAAAATGAATATAAATTACTTACTTTTCATCGGTTTCAAAGCTATGAGTTCTTCTGAGTACAACTTCGGAATCCTCGGGAACTTTTACTGGCGATGGTGGCGTTTTAACAGTAGTTTTTTCACGGTCCTCAATTTCTAGAAAATTTATTTATTTTTATTTATTTCTAATAAAACTAAATTTAAATACAAATAAAATGTATAATTAAAAAAAATTATGAGTAGAGGTTGGTAAAATTAATAAATTGCAATTTTATAAAATCTTTAAGTGACAAATTTATTTTGGAATAAGAGCAAAAAAGATTTAATTTAAATTATTAAAATACATTATATTATTATATTATTAATAATTTAGTTAATCACCATATAAACAGCATCTTTTAATAACTCATTAAAATAATTTGAATTTTAAAATTCGATTAAATGTAAATAAATAAACTAGCAGCATTTATTATTATAGTAGTTAAAATAATAATAATCACGGTTAAATGATTTTTTTATTAGTAAAATGTAAATATTGTACGAACTGGCTGATAATGCATTAGCAGCTTCAATATCAAGGCCACGATTTCTAAAGGAACCTGAACGTCGCCACGAAGGCACATTGCCTTCCTCAATATTTTCAGTTTGCTGCTTGGGTGGTGCAATCGGTGCCTGAAAAGGAACTTTGTTTGTATCTGGAGACAACTGCGGACTGTGTGATGCCGATTCCTCACGATTTACCCTATTTTTCTTTTCTGTAAATTAAAAATACAGAAAATATTAATATTTTCTTGTTAATCCTAAGTCATAATCATGTATATAAATGTGCAACATTAGTGATGATCAGAATGCATATTATTTTTAAAAAAATATTTAAGGCCAAAAATCTGTAAAGAAAAATAATACACTTTAGGATAAAGTAAAATAAATTTTTTATCTGGATATTCGTCTATGAATGCGTGTAAATTAAATGTATAAATTAAATGTGTACAAATAAAATATTTTATCGTATTATTCAACAAATATTATTATTTTCAGTTATAAACGAGTCAGGAAATCAAAAGAACAACCAAAGTAAACAACAAAAATTAAAAGGATTAATAATAATAAAGGATAAACAAAAAACAAGTTGATACAGAGCTCCGAGGATATGGATAGAGCAAAACTCACCGTCGTCGGTAAGACAAGTAGAGTTGCTTGATTGATTTGATTTATTAGTCTGATCCGAACAAGTGGAGGTTTGAGTATCTGAGCTAGTCTCAGATTCACTCTCACCCTCGCTCGCCTCCACGTCGGAATTGACTCCCTCTTCTAAATCCATGCGGCATAGTTTAGGGAGAGTTGATAAGAAAATATTGATGTATAGAGTCGCCATTAAGTAGTATAAGATGATATTTTGTAAAGGAAGGAGAAATAAAGGAAGGATTATTTTAGTTCTTTCTTGTAAAAATTTATAACATAATAGACATATTATCAGTAGTATAAAATTATATATAAAATTTATTTTACAACGAGAAAGTATATATTAAATTGATAAATTAATTGCAATAAAATTCAGTGAAATATAATTGAAATACTTCAATTTAATTAACATTAATATTAAAAAATCTAATATTTCTTATTTGAATATAAGTTTTTATTACGATTATATTATGTTCTGTAAAAACATTACCTTGATTTTTTTCTACTATTCTTAAATTTTATTTAAATTTTAATTTAAAAATCCTTGTAAACTGTTATAGACAAATCGTTAGCTAAGATATGAAGAAGCTATTTAATAAAAATATCAACTCACCAACATCACTATTTGTTCCAACACTTGACTCTTCTTTATCAGATTGAATTTCCAATTCAACTTTCTTAACTTTGTTGGGCGTTTCTTCCTCATATGTTTCTGTTCCCACTTGATCAATAACTAAATTCTCATTATTCGTTGATACACTGTAAAGTAACATTAAAAAAAAGATATTTATAATAGCATTCAATTAAAAATAAGATTTTATTTTAATATATACTTTTAATTTTAAATAATCGTATACCGTTTCTTTGGTATCGTTGGTTGTTTGTTAATAATTTGTGGATGATCTTTTATTAAGACTTCCTGTTTCTTTTTCAATTCTTCTAAGGCCTTGATAATATCGGAATCAGCTATATCAAATGCAGTCTGACCCTAATAAATATACAAAATGTATCAATAAAAACCGGAGCTTTAAGAAAATAACATTCTTCTCTTGTCTATGACAATATGCTAAATAAAAAAATTCCATAAAAATTTATTTATATTTATGAAGTTTTTCCATTTTCATACAGACAATAAATCTATCTAAAAATATATCAATATCAATATAATTAACATTCACTTACAGCATAATTTTTAATATCCATATCACAGTAGTTCTCCACAAGAAGTTTACAAGCTTCTATTTGGCCCCAATGCGCCGCACCATGCAAAGGCGTCCATCCATCGTTATCTCGGGCGTTTACATCACATCGAGCTTGTAACAAAATACTGAAAAAAATAATATTTCATTATTATAATAGTACATTAATGATAAAGTATAGAAAATTTATTTAAATAATAGTTAATAATACATAATTTTTATAATCCATATATTAATAATATAATTGTTGATTGGTTAAAATGAGATATGTATTTTAAATTTACTTAATTACATTGTATTTTAAAAAGCAAAAAATGTATTCATATATAATTAAAACAATATATTTGTATTTATTCTACCTTTAAAATTATAAACAAGTAAATAAAACTATACAAAATCCAATGTGCTTATGAACGTATATATGTATATAAATAATATATTATATTTAAAAATATCGAGATAGAAATATTCTATACTGCTTTTAAAATAGAAATACAATAATAGCATATAAAAATATTTAAATTCTTATCTACATCTCATAATTTATCAAAAAAAAACTGAATAACATCAATATGCTTTTTTCAAACAAATATCTAGTTTAATAAATTAACAGCATGTAAAAATTAAAAGTATAATATAATAAATCTCGTTTATAAATCGACGAATTGTTTACAATGTTTTCGCAATATTAATTGCACAAAGTTATATTATTTTGAATTAACATTTATCGAATTATATATATTTCGTAAGATGTTTACAATTTTCACTTTGTATAAACACGATGAAAATATTCCCAAATCATTTAGACAAATGCTATAATTTATAAACGTAATAGTAAAAAATGAGAAACGATTTCTGGAGCCAAAAACATTTGTTGGCACTGTGGTCTTTTCTAAATAATTCTAAATAATAATGAGATAAAATCGTCAAGGCGTCTTTGGTCTTTGTAACTACAATCCCTAGATGTAAATGTAATGTATGTGGTATAGAAAAGTATAAAATGTAACTCCTTACTTCATGACGGGACTGTATCCTTTGGCGGCAGCGACGTGGAGAGCCGTTGCTCCGGATCGAGGATGCCTCGAGTCTTTTCCAGGTGCCCCGGATCTCCAAGCCCTTGCATCGCTCAACATCAACCTTTCTTCCTCACTCCTTGCTTGATCGCAATCAATCCCTATCAAAAAAAAATTATTATTCGTTTATTAATTGCATTATTTAATGAAAATTTAAAAAAAAAAAAAAAAAAAAAAAAGCGAATACAAATAACATTTAACATTTTGATTTATTATTTAACTAAAGCTTACATCTAATATCTAATATTTTTTTTTTTTTTTTTTTAATACGACAAATTTTATATGTACTTCACTAAAAAAGCATTAGTCATTGTAAAATAATTCAAAACCAAATGGAATTTAAAATAAAACTATAATCGTATCTTTCTTTTTTTTATACTACATGTAATTGTCAGCGCACCTTAACCAGTATGGAATTTATCATCGTTTCATTGATTATACAAATTCTTCAAATCCATGCCAGTATTTTAAATGTAACTTCAAATGTTTTAAAAAATAAAATGAAAATATTTTTTATAATAATAACACTGACAACAGACACAAAATTTACTGCGTTTAATCATTTTCTACAATTTTATTTTTGTTTTTTTATTTTTTGTTTTAACGAATATTGTATAGAAAGAAGTAATAATTAACATAGGAACTATTGAAATGAACAAAAAATTTGAGTACTAAAGATTTGAGAAAAAATCCATAAAAAATTAGCATTTTCGAAAAATAAATGTTTATAAATAAAAAATTACGTATATTTCTATTTTCAAAAAAATATTTACAATTAGTAGAATTAAAATCCATAAAATTAGCGCAAAATCAATTGCAATCAAATTCTTCAAATCAAATATTGTGCTACTAAAAAAATAAACTACATAGAATATTGAGTGTAATGATGCAGTAATTGTTGATTTTGCGCTACAATAACAATGAATTCGGATTTTGAAACAATAAAGAAAAGTAATTTTTATCTGCCATTTGAAATTTAATTGAATGTAATCGAGGTAGATTCCTTAATTATATTATAATAACATTTGTTTAAGCTACTCGCCCGCTTTATTGATGTGCTCCTGAAGCATCTCCTCCATCTCATCGCTCTCGGCAATATCAAGGGCAAGCTCGCCATCGTTGTTAACTGCCGCTAAGTTGCAACCTTGTTCTATCAGGTATCTAGACAAGAAACATCATTGTTAAATCAGTATAACTAATCCAATTGTTATTTTAAATAAATTAATGTACGAGCATCACTGATTGCTACCTCTGATTTAAATGGTTAAGTGATTTGAATTTAAAGCATATCCATTCTTTAGACTAAAATATAAATATTATATTATATTTCGTGGACTTTGTAATTTAACTTTATGTTATCATAAAATTGATTTGATATATATTAAATTATACAGTGTTATTGACACAGTGTGTTGTATTATTATTTAATTTTTTCAATATTTATCAAAGGAGTAAATATTAGAACGATAAACCATTGTAATGCACAAAATTGATCAATTTATAATACTCAATATATGATGTATAAATAAACAAAAAAAATTCAATAACAATATAATACACGGTTCTGATTAAAAATCTTAATCTTTATGGAATATAAATTTAATTATATAATATATTATGCTACGTGTATTAAAAATGTACAATCAAGAGAGGTATTTAATACACCAATGATTTTAAAGGAAATATAAATTTTTTCAAATTACAATGAACATATTAACTTGGAATTTAAAATAAATTAAAATATATATGTATTGATAAAAAAATAAAAAAAAATATGCTATCACCTTGATATAAGTAATAAGCTATTACAAAAACTAAATTAATTATTCGTTAAGCTATAGTTTAAAAGTAACATTTTAATAAAAATTTATAAGTAGATTTTCTTTTGAAGCTAAAGAGAGGGCTACAAATACAGCTTCAAAATATAAAAAACTTGTTGGCTTATTGATCACTACACAAATAATTAGTTTACAAATAGCTTATTACCGACTGTGTACATGTAAAATAATATACTAACTTGGCAATCGATATAAAACCGCAAGATGCAGTTGCGTGCAAGGGTGTCCAACCTTCATTATCGCCTCGATTGATATCCGCACCCTGTTCAACCAAAAACTCCACCATGTCCAAATCATGATCGATACATGCCTGCAAAATGATGAATATTAATATAGCTGATTTATTTTGATTATTTCATCATTATATATTATCATCGATTAATCAATTAATTATTACTGCTACTACTTTTATTATTGTTATTATTATTATCATCATCATCATCATCATCATCATCATCATCATTATTATTATTATTATTATTATTATTATTATTATTATTATTATTATTATTAATATTAATTATAACGTTCAACTGTGAATAATAAACAAATTATATAATTAATTCCCGATATTTTATTGATCGTATAACTTTTTATTTGAACAGTTTACCTTGTTATATAAAAGATTCTAAAATCATTTTTTGTACATAATGGAAGAGTTATTATTGTACAAGTATTAGTACATAAATTCATAAAATAGAAGCAACTAAAATTTTCAAAAATATCACTTCAGTGTATTATACATGTTTATACATTATATGTATAGAATATTTAAATAAATAGTTTATTATTATTAAATTTTAAGTGATATCCTCCATTTTGAATTAATTGAATTTAAAAGATCCTTGTTTGAAGGGGTTCAGTGCGATTTATACATGTATATAAATAAAAAAAAATAAAAATTAGTGTAATGTTGATTTACTATACAATTTGGAAAACAATTTTAATATTTTCCAAAATTGTATTATAGGCTTGATATAAAAAAGAAACCAAGGCATTTTTTAAAAATCACCATTACACCTTAGCGCAATCCTTTAAATTCAATTGCAAAAAATTATTTTTTTATTTATATGAATAATATGGAATGTTAAATTTCTCAATAAATTTATCTAAATGCAATTTTTATTTTAAAGATTTCTTTACACTTTAACCTTGAACTGATTAACTTAAAAAAAAAAAAAAGTAAATGTAAAAAAAGTTTAATAACTTTAATAAAATGAAAATATTATTTAAAATATAAATTTTTTTTCTATAATATAATTATAAATAAATTTAAGTTTTTTGTGGTTTATCTAAAAATAACAAAATAACATAGTTTAAAATATAATTTATGTTATTTTTATTTTACTACGATATAGACATATTTTCAACACATGAAAAATGCTTTTACAAATATTAATATCAAAAATAAATCTAAAGTAATATTTAAAAAGCTTTTACTTATGAAAAACAAATTAATTGTCTAAAAGCTTTATAAAAATTATTTCAAATGATATAATACTCTTATAAAAAATAAATAAAAATCTAAAATTAAATGATTTACATAATTATATTTTATTGAAGATTAACTTTCAAAGTAAAAACTATAAATTAATAATTTAAAATTTTCACATTTTACGAACCAAAATAAAATTAGTAGCATTCGTTATACATCCGTCGATAAGGAACAATCGCATACGCATTGTTCGTTCCTTCAAGGAGATATTAAAATATGTGAGACTTAATCACCGACACAAAAATTTTTGATAAATGTAATAATTAATTAAAAATTATCAGCTAATTCGTAAAAAAGTAACTTTTTGTGTTGTAATTTTATTTTACATTTATTGAAAACTATAATCAATTATTATTCATGTAATTAAAATTTTTTAAATTCTAATTTCTATATGTAATTGATACGAAAAATAATGTAAATTATAAAAATTGAATATAATCAAGAAATTATTTCACAAAAAACATGAATATAAAAACATTAATAAATAATATTTTTAAACAACTTATAAACACGGAAATTAAAATTTTATAAAATATTTTTTTATTATTTCATTTTTATTTATTTATTTTTATTTTTATTATTTTTTTTATTTTTTTGATTTTTGTTGTATTGAGTATTGAGTTAATTGTCAGTATTAGATTTATATATTTCTTTTACTATTTATTTTTAGTTAATCATTTCATTGTTACTAGAAAATTTAAATAATATATCAAATTTTTGAAGAGTACCCATCTCTTTTATTCACTTTGCTTATTACACCTAAAGAAACTTTAAAGTAATTTCTTATTTTTATAAAAAAATACTGATAAATCACACAAAAAAAATTAGTATTAACAACAAATTAATAAATTCACTGAATGTATTATAACATATTAATATTAAAATAAATAAATAAATAAATAATAATAATAATAAAAATTCAGTTCGATCACATAACAGAAATATCTTAAAATAGTCTGTTTTTAACGGCAAAATTATTTATAAATTGCTATAACGTTGATTTAGATGTCCTATTTTTAAAATATCTGATTTTATTAGCTATTCAAAAACATTACGATTTTCGTTACTCCAGATAGATATTATTAAAAAAAAAAAAATTGACCATTCGAAAAACGTTCTTATAGGAAAATGTATAATCCTTAAGCAATTCATGAGTAATCGATAATTATTTTATATTGACGTTGGAGCAATATTTTTTAATAATATTTTTTATTCTATTGGATAATATTAAATTTGAAAGATGTTCAAAAAAAACTATATTAAAGGTTTAGCAGCTAATTTGATGATATTTCAAATATAAAAAAAATAACTTTAAAATGTTTGTTTAACCTTGCTCAAAATGAAATAACAATATTATAGTTTTTACGTCTTTTTCTTGGAGTGTTCATCTTTCTAACTGTGTTAGAAAACCAATATATAAATAAACCATTGACAGATTTTTCATTAACCAATACTAGAATTTTTAATTTATAGACTAGTTTCAATTTTTTTTTTTTAAATTATACACTAAATACAAGTATGTGTAAATTTGAATATAAAATGCTTGTTCATTAAAATTATATATAAAAATTATTTGTTATATATTTGTTCAATTAAAATTTAATCAAAAAATTAATATTTCAGTTAATGGTGTAATTATTACGATATATGTTATTGTTAATTAAAAGATAAAGAACATTATAAAGAGATGTAAACAATTATTAAAATTCTTTATAAAAAAGAAAACCTAAGAAGAAAAAAGTATAAACAAAATAATGCATCTTTTAACAGAAATTAAAAAAGAAATGTATACGTTACAATATATATTTTTCTGTAGCCTTAAATTTTTTTGCTTATTGCAGAAACCTTCAAAGTGATACTATATCGAAAGATCTACATAATTGGTTCGCTAGCTTCATCTTACTCATCAAGAAGAAGAAGAAGAAGAAGAAGAAGAAGAAGAAAAAAGAGGGGGAGGGGTTAATGGACTTCATTTATGCAGTCTTGAATAAAAATTAAGGTACTTCTATGCGTACCTAAAATACGTGTACGTGAATGAATGGATGTTGCTTAAAAAATTGAAACAACCAGGTACTATTTATCGAAAAGTAAAAAAAAATATATGCGTATTGCATGTACGCGTGCGAGTGTGCACGCGCGTACGATATATGTGAAGAGAGAGAGAGAGAGAGAGAGAGAGAGAGAGAGAGAGAGAGAGAGAAATGTCGAAGATGGGCAGAGGGAGCGGGAGGAGGAGGAGGAGGAGAAAGAGAAAGAATGAAAAGAGCGGAAACCGTATAACTATACACAGTGGTCTGTGACTTGTAATAGAAAACTATAAATAGTGAGTCGATGGCTGATGTATTTTCAACGTCTATTTTCACGAATTCACAAATGTTCAAACACCTCTCCTCCCGCGCCTGATACCTACTCTGCTCGTCCCCACTCCACTGGACGTCTCTATCCCCCTTTTCCTTTTCACATAAAACGTCAATATCTGATTAATTTGAAAATCATCATGGGAATAAAAATTGTAATTACGTAACCGTATTCCTATTTTGCTTACCGCATCACTACCAAAATATAGGTACGTTAAAGATTGAATTACGGTCTAGGTGAGTAGGTTGCTTAAACGAACAACCAATATATATATTTATATATATATAAAAAAAAAAGAAAAAAAATTTATGTATGTACCAATTCCTATAATTTTTCTAAATTATATAAGTCATAATATTTATAGATTTAATGTTTCTTGAATATTTATCTTTACAAATAAATTTGGAAACGTTTTTTAAACTAATGTGTTTGCACATGATTTATTATCAGTCAGAATTTCGAATAGTTTTAAAATAATTAAATTTTATATGTACAATATTATATTGAATATTTTAAATTTTCTATTACTCACTCTTAAATTATAATCTGTTACACATTGTTTTATTTTATTTTCAAATCAACCTAATAATTATGATTTAAAATATAAGATTTTCATTGTCTTAACTTACTTATTGAATTTGGTGGCATTAAAAAAAAAAAAAAAATTTTATTCTTTCTAACGAGATGATTAACTATTTTTAAAACTATTTTAATTAAACAAATTTCTTATACCAATTATAATTAATACAATTTTTTTATAGGTATTAATTTAAAATGCAATAATTCATTATCAATCATATTACATGATTAATTATAGTCATAATATTAACACACCATATTGTATAGGAACCAATGTTTTGAATATTATTGAATAATATTTAATATCGAAGTTAAAGTTTTAAATGAATTAAAATATTTACAATTTAATTTTCTTATTTGATGATATAATATATATGAAATATGATTTAGATACATTATTTATACCTTAATAAATAACTTCATCAAATAATTATTATTTCACTATTTATTTTATTATTTTCATTTTATACATTTTGATTTTTATTTTTAAGTCACATATGTTATGCACCATCAGATATTTAGCGAAATGTTTTTGCCAACCCAAAATTCTTCTTTTATAGAATATGTGAACTTTAATAAAATTGTATAAAACATAGTATTTTGTTTTTTATCGAAAAAGAAAGATTTATAAAATATTTAATCACTGAAAATATCCTATTATACTTAGTTTTGAAGCAAAAAAGTTATGTAATACTTAAATGTGACTATTCAAAATAATTTTTGAATTTAGATTTTACCATTAATAAAAGTTTTAATTAGAATTTGAATATAACGTTGTTTTTAGATATAATGCCATTTCTTATTATTGCATACATTATTGTATGATAGTTATGATTCCATTTTTATAGTTAACAACATATTTAAAAATTTTATTCGTAATATTTATTATAAACATAAGATTAAATTATTATTCTATGATAAATTTTTTATTTTAACAATAAATAAAATATATATAAAAATAGAAAAATAAATAATAAAAAGGCAATTAATTTCTTTATTAATATGTCTACATCTAAAAAATCATTAAATATTAATTGTTTTTTTTTTTTACTTAATTTTTTTATAATACTATCACTTATAAATTTTATAAAATTTTAATTATATAACTTATTGAATAAAATATTTATATATAAAGTATCTAGGAGTAAAAATATTACCATAAGAACATAAAAACACTAGGAAAAAAAGTAGCATTTTTAATTTTTTTGTAATAGATTATGTTAATTATACAATAAATTATAAAATACAAAATCTTAAATCAAAACTCATACAGATAATATCGTTCTTTTCTTTGTCAATAAGAACGTTTTGATTAATTAATATTATGATGAATAAATATGCATTTTATTCTTGTGCAATTAAGTATTATGAATATAATTTTTAATTGATTATGAACTAAAAATAATATTTTATTTTCACATTAGATAATACATTTACATATTATTTATATGTATATATAATTAAATTCATTATTCAATTAATGTAACCTTAAAAATTCATAATACAACGTACTCATTTAATAATTGGTTGAAAAATATTCTTCTTGGATTATAACAAGTTTTTCATTAGAAAGAATTAAAAAATTATTTTAAATATTTACAAAAATTTTGTAGGTAGTCAATATTAATATTATTTCCCTGAATTTTAGTTACTTATAATAAAATACTTTATTGAATAAATGTATCTAAGCCATGTAATATTTTATCTACGTAATCAGCAAAAGTAGCCTACAAATATATGTGAAAACCTCTCTGGTGACCTAGTTAATTAATTAAGAAAGATGTCATTGTACTAAAAAGAAATAAAGAATTAACAATCAATTGTTGATTAAAAATTTTAATTAATTTTTATTGTATCATATCGACTAAAATTAATTTTTTAAAAGCTCTACCTAACGTATACATATATTAATTATAATTATTACAAATATATTTTCAATTTATTATTAATTAATTCTATACTAAGTTTTTAAACTTTAATTTTAAATTTTTAATAATTTCAAAATATACAACTTTAATCCGAATTAAATTGATATTAATATTTATATGATTTTTAAAATCAACTTTTGTAAAACATCTTTTAATATATTAATTTCATATATTTTAAACAAAATTCTCTTATAAATGTTATCTTATTAATTAATATAATCTGTAATATCATTTTATTAAATTTTGGGTATTTAAAAACATATAGAAATCAAAATCTTTAAAAAGATACATAAACAATATAAAATAGTTCAATGAAGATTTAAAAAAAGATTTTTATTGTTTTATTAATAAAAACAGTAATATTTCAAAAATTTTTTTTAAAAATTACATTTTTTTCTTTGAATTGGTAATTATATATTAAATTTCCAATTTTTTTAAATTTTTTAATTATATATTTTTCACATTTTTTAAAAATGGATTCTGTTTTCCACGTGTTATATAATAATAGTATTTAATTACTATTTTCTATGATATTTTTAAAATTAATAAATCTTATGCAAATTATATCATTTTTAATGTAATGATTTAATGAGAACAAACATAAATACTAAAAATACTTTTGAAATTAAAATACATATATTTTTGATAAAATATATAATGATTTTCCAAAATTAAAGAACTTTTGTAATCTTTTAAATTTTAAGCATTTACATTATGTTGAAAATGATGTAATTGAGTATAAAAATAGACTTTCAAGAAAATTTAAAAACATAAACAAAAATCGGTATGTAAGTCTAAAAAATTTCAGAATCCTTTAAAATAAGTAATTCTAAATCTTAATATAATTTTTATACTTACAATTTAGGAAATTTTTTTTTATTATGTTAAAAAATTACTTAAGATTCTATTACTATTTATAATATATTTAAAAAATTTCTTAATCAACTAATCAAGATTATGAATTTTATTAAAATATAACAACATCCAAATTCTTGCTGATACAAGTAACAATAAAATATTAAATTAGTAATTCACATATTCTTAATATAAATTATTTTATGATGCATATTTTTTTTTATATGCAATTATTAATTGTTAAAAACAATGGTAATTATTTGTTATTCAGTTTAAAATGATAATTTTAATTGTTTAATCAGTAGCGATTATTAGGGTCAAATAGTAACTTACATTTTCTTTTTAATTATTATATGATTAATAATTGATAAAACTTTGATTATGCAGTCAGTTGTTAGATAAATATTTAGTAAATATGGTGCCATTAGTAAAAAATTGATATACACATTTAATAAATTATATTCTTACTTAATGAATAACCATCACTATTTCACTTTTCATATATTTATAAATATAATTTAAAAATAAAAATTATACACAATACAAAATATGTAATAATAAATAGATGTTAAATAATATATCGATTAAATAATAGATGGAGATTAGATTATTAATAATTGAATTATTAGAATTATGAGTATCAATTTGTTACATAATGAATATTTTAATTAAATATAAATAATATAATTAAATGACATATTATGCGTATATGATTAGGTATTATGATATACTTTCCTAATATCTTGATTAGAAAAACATAATAAATAATCATACATTGTCTGTAAATCAATAAATTTTTCTTCATATCAACTAATTATTTTCATTTTCAAAATAACTTTTGGATCAATTTCATAAATATAAACATTTTGAATACAGCCATTTCAGTAATTAATTACATATTATTTTAAGACTAAAGAAAAAAACAAAATTATATTAGAACCATAACAAAATATTTTACATTTACGGAATTTATTGAATAAATAATACTTTTTTTTTTAAAAAAAAAAAAAAACGAAATATTTAAAATATATTCTTAAATATAATATTTAAGAAAAGAATCTTAAATTATTCAATTTTAATAAAAAAAAAGTTATATTTAATTTTTAAGAATATTTTCAAAATAATTTCATAATAGATATTTAAATATAACAATACTTAGATTTGTATGTATTAAATTTTATTTTAAAAATTCATAATTTTCATAATTTCGTTACATTTTTGTATACTGATAAAACCAAAATATATAAATTATCAATTATATAATACATAAAAATTAGTTTGATCTTTATAATTATATGAACATATTTTTAAATGATCATAAGAGAAATACTAAACTTATTTAAATCAGATTTTTATTAGAATTAGAACAATAATAAATATTTTTATTATTCACTTATATAATTAAATTGTTTTTAATATATAATAAACGGAAAAACAACGAAAATGAATTTCTTTTAATTTTCTGATTTCTATAATAAATCCACCCCTTCATGAATTAACATGACTCTTTATATACGGAATATCAGTCGTACCAATGATACTTTGATCTTTCTCAACAAACTAAAATCAATAAACTAAACTGGTGACTTATGATGATATTTGTATATAAAAGTAAAGCTTCACAGATAAATGATTTTGTATCCTCATTCGTATGAAATTTTTAATTTACAAGATTCAATTACAAATTTATTTATCTCAGAAATATCGCTGATCTTTACAAACTAAAACACTATGATAGAATCATGAGAACTTAAAGAAATGCTAGTGGGGAACAAATACTTCTTGATATTTAGCACACGCTTTTACATAATACCAACGGTTCCACTCAATCCGCTTTTCCTGATCTCTGAGAAAATCGACACAGTGACTGTAATTGAAAATACAGAAAAAAGAAAATGCTCTATGATTCTCTGCCAATTGGCAGTACGTGTACAACTAGATTCTCTGATTTTCTCTCTCTCTCTCTCTCTCTCTCTCTCTCTCTCTCTCTCTCGACAGATGATGCGCCTTGACCGACACATTTTAAACATCTGAATGTCAAAAATGAAAAAATACAAATAGAAAAATATTTACATGAGTCATATTTTTTATTTGATTTTTACCTAAATACAGAATTGCGTAGTCAGAAAATATTAATAATCTTAATGTTGAAAATCATTGACAATTTTTTTATAATAAACAAAATTATCTTTTCATAAAAATTTTGAAATAATAAAATTTTAAATCAATATATAATATTAACGAATTTATTATAGAGAATTTAAAAATTTTTATTCTATTAGTATTAATTACATTTTTTTCTTTAAATTTTTACTTTTTAAAAATTTAATGAAATGTAATAAGCTATTTTTCATAAGCATATAAAATTAAATTCTTAGTTATACAATAAATAAGAAAAATTCTAATATAACAAGAATTCTATTTATTAATGAATACAAAATTTTGTTAATTATAAAATAATTTTTCATCGTATAAATTACTTTCTTCTTTTTGAAACTACTTAAAATTAAAAAAATAATAATTAATCAATTCTTGTATATTATAATTGTATACATATACATCATAAATAGTAGGGTTAAAAAATATGTAAAATAATGATGATCATTAACAAAAAAAAAAAACTTATAACAAAACTGATAGTTTCATCACTATTCATAATAATTATTTTTGAAGTAATATACTTTTAAAGAGTGAAAAGTTTTTCTTGAAAATTTATATATACAAATCCGTAAAAGTTTGTAAAAAATAAAATTAAATTGGCTCATCAATTTAGCATTATATTTTTATAGAATAACATCAACTTTTTTATAAATTTAATTCTTTAATTTAATTATTTTAAATATTAAGATATAACTACAAATTATAAATATAAATAATGAATTCTTTTCTTTGAAAATGAATAATATTTTATAAATATTTAATACTATAAAGATAAGTTTCAAGTTACCTAAAAAAATTAAACATTTGATATTAATAAGTTAAAAAAAATTATGTATAAGATAATTTTATTTTAAAGTTTTTAAAGAATAAATGATTGTAAATAAATACTGTACATTTAAAACCTGAATTATATATGCTTAATTATTACTTACAAGGAATTGCAAAGAAAATTTTGGTACATATTTTACCTGATGTAATGCGGTTAGTCCATCGACATTTCCAGTATTAATATCTGCTCCTTTCTCGAGTAATCTTACTACTTCATCCTTATCACCAGCAGCACAAGCTGCTAGGAAAACACAATCAGCTGAAAACTTAATCTTTCTAGTTACTTGTCTGGGATGTGGTGGTTCTTTATTAGTTTCTGACTGCTCCCATCTTTTAAGTTGATCAGCTCTTTTAAACAAAGCTGAACTAGATCTATTCTCCAGTGACATTGCACTATATGTATCTCTGAGTAACAAACAACAAACAAAATACTCAGGTGAAACGCCTATACATAAATCACTTAAAAATCACTTCGAATAATTTTTTCTTCAGATTCTCCACCACCTAAACCTAAAAATTAATTATATAATAACAATTAAAAGTAAATGAAAACAACATTGATTTTATTTTTGGATGTACCTCTACAATATTTAAAATAAAAATACCTTGCATGTATATATACATATGTTTGCATTAGTGTATGTATGTACACACATGGATTTCTGTCTATAAAATATAATATTTATATAGTTTTTAAAGTATGATTTACATGTAATATTCAATTAAATAATAATTATTTTTTAAACAAATTATTTAACGTTTTCCATTTATAAATCAAACTTATTAAGTTTTTCTGCAACTTTATTCAATTACAAAAGCTATTCTATATTATAAGAAATATTATACATTTATTATGAATATGTAATATACATAATTCTTCTATATACAAAAAAATTTTTATTTATTTTACAATATAATAAACAATCTTTTATTTATAAGTTTAATATAATATCCTGGGAATTTTGTAAAAATTATAAAAATAAATTTTAGGTATCATTATTTAAATTCAAAGAAAAATATTTTTTATATACTTTCTAAATTACATACATTTTTATTTTAACTATAAATATAATAATGATACAGTATAGCCACACACCCATATAGATACATGTGTGTATGTATGGGTATGTATTGATGTATAAACAATATATGTATGCAATAAAAGTATACAAATATATTGAATTAAAATACACAATAGAATACAAAAGACCTGATTGAATAAAAATATTTATTGTATTTTTATACTTTCTAACACACAGATTTAAAATCATTTAAACATAAAAAAAATAAATATATAATAATAATTTTGTTTCAATAGTAATTCAAAGCAAATGAAGCAAACTATTTTTATCAATATCTCAATTTAACTTGGAACTATGTATGAAGTACTTGATAAAGTTTTTAATGATAAACGAAAGATTCAAATAAAATTTTGAAAAAAAATATATTTCATGTAGTTTTAAAGTAAAATTATAAATAAAAGTTTATTAAATCAAAATAAAAGAATATTTAATTAATTTGTAATTGCAATTTTCTTTAACATAAACTTAAATAGTGGAAAAAAATAAAATATAATGAATATTTAGTTATGATTCAAATTCCTATATATTTTAAATTAATAAAGAATAATAATAGTAATAAAATTTAATTTCTATAATTTGATTAAAATAATTGTTTTAAAAATAAAATTACTTATGATTTGATTAATATACTTGTTTTTCACTTATAATTTACTAAACTAAATTATGAATTTATTTATAATAGATAAAATATATAGCAAAATTGTCAAAACATTTCAAAAATATAATTTTATTATTTAGTATATTGAGATATGTTTTAATGAATAAAAATAGTTAATGCTTTATTGTAATGTACTATGTTAAGAATCAGCTGATTTTTATTTGTATCAACATGTAAAATTAACATATTTAAAAAATTTATTACATAAAAGAATTTAAATTTTTTGGTTTTTAAACGCAATATTCAAATATAATTAATATGAACATTGTAAATATTTTTTTAAAAAAAATTGATATAAAGGCATTATTGTTTAAGAAAATTTATTTTAATAAATTTTAACATAAGCATCATATTTAAAGAAAAACACAACATTGAAAAAATATAAAAATAAAGTCATTGAAAAAAAGTTTAGGAATGACTATTCTTTTAATGTTAAATTTATTTATAATTCAAAATTCAAGCAGTGAATTGTATATCATTTATTCTATTATGTAAAGGATTTATAAAAAATAATTTACATCACAGAAAAAAACTATTATATCAATGAAATATATTAAGGAAAACGAACTCTGGATAACCATATATAAAGCATGAGTTTGCTTTCAATTACACGAGCTAAAATATTTATAAAACTACAGCAGTCAAATTAGAGTTAACAGCCATGTAACAAATAGTAAGAATATTATTAATTACCTTCTAAAAATTATAATAAAAAATAAAGGAAAGCATGAAAGTTATTGAGTGAAATAAGTTTTCAAAATTGCCATTATATTAATTAGGACCCACAGATTACTTCCAAATACATCATGCAATTACCCGCAGACCTTTAAATCTGCCCGAGGCAAAATAGCCCTTCAAAAAAAGCACACATTTATCTAACGATCGTCGAGAGGACGAGTATCTCAAAAAAGAGGTACACCCTGGAGTTCGGAATCTGCTGACAAGAGTGAACAAACCTTAAGAGGGAGGAGGCTCGACCTGGCGCCCCTCTCGCTCCCCCGGCGCAGCACGATGATCTTCCTACTCAGCTCTTCTGGCTGGTGCTGCTTCTGCTTCTTTAGCTGAGCTTCGTCACCGCCGCCTGCCCCCATATATACCGATTTGTAAAATCTGTCTCTCCTCGTAATCCCCTCTCGCTCACTCTCTCTCTCTCTCTCTCTCTCTCACGCTTTCTCTTTCCCTCTTTCTTTCTCTCTCTCTCTCGCTCTCTCTCTCTTTCTCCTCTCTCGCTCACTCACGCTTGCACATCCACGCACACAAGCGCGCGCGCGCGCGCACTCCCTCCGTCTTTCTCCCTCGTTCGCTCCCTTCACTGAAATTTCCAGACAACGTCGGTGTTGCTTCTCGCTCCGAATATATATATTCTCCCCGGACACGAGCTCACCCTGTGCCTCTCCTTGTTCCCTTGGTTGTCCAGCACGTAGCCGCAGGGAGCGGCGACGGTAAATATGCTCGTGGTCTAGGTTAACGTGCCCCGCTAACCGAACCGTCCGAAGCCTTCATTCCTCCAAATAATGCACATACACTTGTAACCCACACACGCGCGCCCGCGATAATCAAAGTTATATTACACAGGGGAGCGGTCGCTTGTTCGCGATTCTCGCGCGCGATTCCCTAGTTCTGCTCGTCTCTGGCCGTAGTATCGTACTGCTATATCGCCTTCCCTCTCTTCCGTCTCCCTCTATCCCGACGGCGACGATCTCCACGGCTACTCTTAATATGCGACACGGCTAGATTCGCATGCTCTTGGCTATTCTTGGCCCCGTGTGCCGTTGGCTGTTCTCCCCCTGCGCGTGTGTGCGCGCGTGCGTGAGAACACGAGCGATGCAAGAGAGAAATTAATACACGTCTAAACACAGAATATCATTAATTTTGCTCTCTTTTTTTAACAGAATGCATGTTTTTGCTCATGAAAAAAAGATAAAAAGCAAACAGATCTTGGGGAACTCTGCTTATTCGACCAATGGGAGGCTACAGCCTCAACTAAACTCATAATCTACCAATTGATTTAACCAATTATCATTATTGTGCATTTTGATGAATATTGCTTTTCGACAAATTTTACTTATTGTAGCTGTATTCCCCTCGATTGAATTACCAAAAAACACTCCACGTACATTTAATTATCGTGTGAGCCTTTTCCCTTTTCTTTTTTTTTTCCTTCGCTCATCGACTTTTGATTTGTTTGTCGTTCCGTTCTCGATCGTTTACCCATTTTTATACCTTAAGGTGCGTACATAATTGAGCTTTTCTGGTCGCGCATGTGAGAAACCGCCTTGCACGCGCATTTCCATGATGACTCGATCCGAATCCAAGAAGTTCGAATGTAAAACTATACTGTATAATTATGTCGGTGTGCGCTCTTAACGGTGAATTACTAGTATATAATGCAATGGCTAAAATGCTTAAAATGTTTCTTTAAGCGGATTTACATTAGACTTAACAAGTAATGCTGTTTTTAAGTTTTTAAAGGAGTACGCACACAAAGAGGCTTTAAACTGTAACACTAAAATTATATTTAATTAAACAATGACGTTTGTACAACAATCGTTATCAAAATAATATTTCTTTTAAAACGCTCCCTCTCTTATTATATATTTCAGATGTTATTTAATGATTATCTGTACATAAAATTAAAAACGAACGATTGAATATAAAAATCTTATATTTTTAATCAGTAAATGCTAAAAATTTGCTTCATAGTTTAATGAAAAAAAAAAACCATTTTTTTTTAAACGCTAATCATTCTATAATTTCTTATAGTGCCAAAAGTATTTTTCATTCACTGATTAAGAAAGCGGGAAAGTGCGACAATTCAAATTATAATTAAACTAAATTTTAACAATAACTTTTTAACAATTTTTAATTTGTTACATTTTCGCAGTTAAATACATTTTCAACATTTTTTCAGCATAAAAATATTAATATATTCAAGATTATAAATTAAATTTTTTTTTTGTTACATACATAATAATATAAATCCCTTAAATATTTATCGTTTTAATTAATTAGTCAACTACACAATTAACAATACGATTCAATTATCTGAATACCGATATTTTTTATAAAATTAAAAAAATATTCGAATATCGAATAATAATTAATCCACCAACAGGTGTATTCATAAAAAAACAAAAACTATAAAATGTACATTCGTTTATTTTTTTTTTTTTTTTAAGATACAATCTATCTCAATTATCAACACAGTATTTGCTATTCACATTAAACAAAAAAAAAAAAAAAAAAAAAAAAAAAAAATTAAACACAATTATGTATCAGTGAGCTGTAATGAATAATATTAGTTTTTTTAAATTGATTTATTGTGGATATATCTAATTAATATATATATTTTTAATTTAAGATATTTTAGAAAAATTTTAAAACACTAATTTTAACGCACAAATAATTTTTATCTGTGTATAATAATATTTAATAAAAAAAGATAAGTCTTTTAATAAAAATCATTTAGTAAACTATGTATATTTTGTAGATATAAAAATTAATTAAATTAAAGTGTATATTACTTTTTAGTTAAAGGAAAATTTATAATGTAAATATATAATTTATTAGCACTGACTAGTTACAATTATAAATAAATAATTTAATATAAATAAATAAGTTAGAACTTATTTTTACAGACCAATGATTTTATAAGTAAAATTAATCGATTCGTCAATGAAGCAAATTAATAAATAAATACAAATTTTTAAATAACGTTTCGCAATAAAATTGAAAAATAAAAACGCCGCGTCAAGATTAAGGCTCGTATATTTGTTTAATATTATGTAACAATTTATTTTTCAATAATCCCTTACTTGTTCAAAATCGTTATTTATTATTTGTCGGATTAAAAAAATGTTTAAACAATGAGTCTCGCTTAAAATCGATTAAAATTCTAATGCGAAAAAGTAAACTATTTTATTAAATAATCATTCAGTCTTTTGGACAATAAAATTTTGGATGTGTTTCAAAAAATAGATGGAAAATGTGAGAGCATCCGGTATTAAAGTGTTTTTGCAGTCCGCAGTCCACAGTCCAGTGTCATACTTCCGTCTAGAGTAGGACGCACACAACTTCCCTTGTCCAAATCTATAGATCTAAAGGCGGGTGCGCAAGGTATTCGAAGGAGAATCGAGAGAGAGTGAATTCACTTTGCGGTCATGAATTATCATCAAATAGCGATCCCCGATTGATATGAAAAAAAAAAACGCGTTTCCCTTCCGTTCCTCCAGCCTCTAACCGATTGGGTGCTTCCATTTGCTCGAACGTGTCTCTCCGTGCGGCTGAATCCCGACAAGGCAACGACGACGAAATTGCAAGTGTGCGTGCGGAGCTTTTGCATTGGTGTGGTGCTACCGGTAGTAGGCATAGCGTAGTCGGGCGGAGGGGAGGGGGAAACGTATCTGCTGCTGCTGCTGCTCTCTGGTGCTCTCTCGCGACTCGCGAGTTGATCAGAAATACGTTGATTCGCTCGGCGAGAAGAGGAAAGCCAGCCGGAAAGGAGAGCGAGGATCAGAGAGGGAGCCCAGAACGACTCGGAGGACGAGTCCGAGGGAGCACAAAGCGAGAGGAACAAACAAGAAAAAACAGCGAGAAAGTGCTTCGAGGAAGGATCCCCATTTCTAACCGAGGAGAGGATACGTCGTCCATCGACTCGAAGCTCGTGCTCGTAAAAAATTGCCGAGCACAAAAAGCCATAAACAAAGCCAAGCTACTCCCCGAGAGAGGTTTCTCGATCCACGCGTGATACTCGGGGAACAAGGGCTTCGGGAGAAAAAAAAGGAACCTCGCGACTAGAGCGCGGCGCCACGCGCACACATACGCAAGACCGAGCGTCGGGTGTCCGGGGCTCTCACTCTGTTGTGTCGAAAAAGAAGTCTGATGTATAGCGGAGCGCCATGACGTCCTCCTCCGTGTGAGAAAGATAGGAAGGAAGCAACTTTGAGAGAGAGAGAGAGAGAGAGAGGGAGAGAGAGAGAGAGAGAGCGAGAAAAAGAGAGAGAGAGAGAGAGAGAGAAGAGTAAGAAACGGCTGTGCGAGCTGATATGCGCGCGGGACGGAGTTAACGAGAAGAAACAAAGCCAAAAGATCTACGAGGGTATCCCCGATGTTGGTCGCAGGTCTCTCACGCCGATGTAAACTACATGCACTTGTCCAAGATAAATTGTTTCTCGGAAGTACAACTAGCAGTGAACAGGGCGGTGGAGGCGGTGGCGGAGGCGGCGGCGAAAATTCGTGGATACCGAAGAATACCGAAGAAAGCTTCAAACCTGTTTGAAGCTTTCGAGGTTGTATTCATGGAACTATGAACCTGGACTCGTTGTCTTTTACTTTATCACAAATTAGTTATTTGGTTGCGACTTTGTGTAAAAAAAACTTTGAGGACAGCTGCCAAGAAATATCGGTTGTAAGTATGCGTTTCGCTATTTGTGTAGTGCGTTCTGAGTGAACCTACGTGAGACACTTGCGGCTGTTGTTGATCCGTTGATCTTCGAGCTATCGCGATACTGGATGCAAACACTATTACTTTTGTGCTCCTATCAGATTTAATTAAATATTGAAGCATGTCATCCCACATCATTAAATTCAATAAATCACCCTTAAATTTAAAAAAGTAAAATAAAATAACATGAATTTACAGTATATCATTTAAATCTATTCTGGAACTAATCTATTAAAAGTTAGAGCCTTAAACAAAAAAATTGTTAATCGTTTACACATGCATATATATATATATATATATGTATGTATGTATGTATGTATATATATATATATATATCTATTGTTGCAGAGCAAAGTGTATTATAATTTTGATATTCAAATTTTTAGTTACTTTAATAACTCAAAATGTAATTAACAAAATATATTTTTGCTAATAAGATCAATAATTTTTATATATTTTTAATACTGTATAATACTATCTTTAATTACATTTAAAAGGATAAAATATAAAAGTTATTTTAATATTAAAATGACTTATTTTATCTCATTTATCAAGTGACATTTATTAAAAAAAACACAAAATTATTTTTATATTTCAATTGATGTTGATTTTATGAATTTTTTTATTGAAAATTTAAAATACAAGTATACTATAATTTCAATAATTCAGTTATTTATATATAAATTTATGTATAATTTAAAATTATCACATAATCAATACTACTCATTGAATCTAATCTAATTCTGAAACATAATGGAGCAATATTTATATAAAGTAACATTTTTTTTAATGTTATCTAAACATTTTTATTAAATATAATTAAAGTAAACAATTTTTGTATGTTTTTTACAAATAATAACATTGAAAATAATAATTTAAAAAAACACAAATAAACTAAGGTTAATTTTAATAAATCAGTTAAAATTTTTTTTCAATTAAAAATAATTATTTATAAGATTAATCTTATGATGTATTTCATGATATTGATATATAATAATTTTATAATATTTAAATATAAAATTATTATTGTTAGATAATTTTATAAAAAAATTTATGCAAGTAAATTATAGGTTATAATTCATAATGAGAAAAAATATTAAAACTGGATTAATAATCATATACAGTTAGGTGAAAAAGATGAAAATTCATAATTAATTTTAAAAATTATAAGAAAAATAAAACAATATTTTATATTAATTTTTTACTAAAACCATGTTTTTAATATTGAATTATATTAAAAAAAAATTACATTTATCTTTCAATTAATGTGTAAATAGAGTTAAATATGATAGAAATTTATTAAATATTTTAAGTAAATTGTTTTTTTTCTTTATATAAAATGTTTCATTTAATCGTGCTACACTAACCTAAAAAAAATTATAATCATAATGTAATATTCATTTCAATATTAAAATAATTGTATTTATTTTTTTCTATTTTTTAAAGTATTATAAGGTTTAGTACTACTTTTTAATTTATAAAAACAATATACATGTATACATATATACATAATCAAATTTATTATAAAGAAATGTTTGTGAGTCAAATAAAATCAAGTTTTAATGTTTTGCACTCTCATGCATCTTTAGTAATAATTTAAAAAATGCTTACATTTAATATAGTTTAAATAATATAATTCTTAAGTGTACAAAAATAACAGTAAAGTATTAAGCATTAAATTATTAATATAATATTAAATATTCTGCAGTTTTAAGTAATTTTATAATATGTAGTTGGTGCGGTGGAAGGGTTTGGAGGCTGACCGACATTTGTTGCGCTGTTTATTCTCACATGTTGATTTTTCAAGTGGTGATTTACCTGAGCCAAACGCTAAAGATTATTATCAAGTGCAACTATTAAAACAAGAGTGTAATAGTCTTCTGTGCAAGCCATCACTTGTATCTAATCTTTGTTTTGCGATCGACTATCCTTTTCATAAAAAAAATGTAAGTTTAATAAATTTGTAATAATTTTTTTTAATAGATAAATATGAGAGTATTCTGTATATCGAAGATAAATATCTGACTGTAAATTATAGTAATGGTTTATATTATTGGAGCCTCTATTAATCATAAATTATAAATTTAGACAATAACTTTTTGAATAATTTTGAAGAATATAAATATATATTTTCAAAATATTTATAATAAATATGAATAATACATTTAATGTACAGTTAAACATGGATGTAAAATTAAAAAATTATTACTAAATTAAAAATCTCTTTAAATTTTGCAATATCTTATTTGTTTGCAGCGAATTTTTCCATCACCAAAGTTTTTTCAACATCTACATAAGGTGCTTGGGTTGTCTTTGGTACAGGAAGTTGTTTTTGCAATAGCTTTGCATCACTCACAAAATCCAGATATATCAGGACGTGCCAGTGAACACATACAAAAACAACTACCTGAATTAATAAAAAATTATATAAACGTAGATAATAATAAGAAACAGTGTGAAGGGGGATTACACGATTGTTCACCTGAAATATTACATCTTATATTAACTTATATATTTGAGGAGTCTACTAAGTTTGAAATTTCCTCTAATATAAAAGAAACATTTTTAAAGAGCTTAAGACGTGATTTTCCTCATGAACTGGTACCAGTAGTGTTAGCACCACTATTATATCCAGGTGACAGGGAAGCTTCACAAAAATTAGTTGAATTAAACATGGCTGCTAATCAGATGGTAAGATTTAAAAAAAGTTTTTTATTAATTTATAATATACAAAATTATAATTGTTTTATGAAAATTACACAGAAAATATTTTAAATATTTAATAAATAATTATTTTATACAAAAATGATAAATAATATTTGTGAAGTAATATATAAGCATTTTCATTGTTGTCTCAAAATTAATATAAATGTATATTTTAACTTCAGTTTTATATTTAATTAATAATTACTTCACATTTTTATATATTCACAAATTTTGAAAATGTTTCTTATCATCAAATCATACAAATAAAGTACAACAGTCAATAACTAATTTAACAATTCAAACCTTTTTTTTTAGGATAATACCAATTTAATAGAATTGATTATGGAACTAGGTTATGGGTTTACAAATAGCATAGAAGAATGCCGTTCCAGTTTAGCAAGTCTCGGGGCTCGAGACATGACAGCTCGATGTGTTGCTAAAGTTTTAGCGTATATGGCTCGTACTTGCACCGGTTTAGAGGATGCTGGAGGTTTACATTCTTTCTGGGAAAATTCAGCCACAAATCAAGACAATAAAGAAAAGTCAGGAGAGACCCCAACAACATGGAATGTTGAAGTCTTTGTGCAATCTGTAAAAGAAATAGTAAGTTATATAAAAATTTATATTTTATTCCTTTAAAAAAACAATTGAAAAATAAGAAAATAATTTTTAATAAAAATTGTGTAATTTTTATATTTAGATAAATACATTAAATGTTATATTTTATTTTACTAATTATACTGTATAAGCATGTTTCAGAAATATTTGTTTTCTATTAAATTTATGATTAATAATTTTTATTTTTAATAAATTTATAAATACATTTCATTAATTGTTAATGATTGATTTATTTAAAAAATTAAATATTTTTTTATTGATCCTTAATTATTCATAAATTATTTTCGTATTATTATTTAGAACTCAACATTATCATGGAATGAAGTAACAGCTAAACTGGACCATGCAGAATTTATAATAAAAGATCGTCAAGGCTTAAGTCTTTTGCTGAAAGGGCTTCGGCTTGGTCTTCAAAATCAAGGCTATCCCTTAGATGTATTTCCAGTTGAACTTTTCTATCGTCACTGGGAAAATGTTAAAGGCCAATTTTCACTCATTCAACAAATTCTTAAGTATCCAGAAGTCTTTTGTTTTGCTGATTATGCATATCACTCAGTGGTTGTAGATGTGTTGAAGGCAGCCCCTGAAGCTGACACCAAGGAAGCACAAACTTGGAGGTCACTTAATGTGGTTGAATTATTATTGTTTATGGCTGAAAGAGGATTACATACACCTGTGCAGGAAATTTTTAAATGGCCAACTCAACATTGTCCAGATGTTCTTGCATTAGCACTATTACAAATTAATCCACCTATTACTTTACTCAGGCAAGTAATTTTTTGATTTTAAGATTCAGAATGTTATAACATTTAAATTTTACCCATTTCAAACTTTAACATTTAATAAAACATTATTAATGATTTATAGTTGTTAAATCTAAATAAAAATTTTTCGTATCATTAAATTTACAATAGTATTGTTTGATTTATATATATGTACCATTTATATTGTTTTCAATTATATACTTTATTTGAAATGTAATGTAGGATATGTTTTAATTATTAAATTATCGTTAAAATAGCTTATACATTTTGTAATTTAGTTTAGTTGTACATTATAAATTAATTTTTTTTCTTAAATATATTAAGGTTGATTAAAAATAATGTTATTTAAGCTAGTTTATTATAAATTTAATTTTAATTGCGTTTCATTTTTAATTTTGATGTAAAAACTAAATTTTGTATTTACTGTTACATAAACAGGCAGGAACTACTGAGCGCTTTGATGCCAATATTCCTAGGTAATCATCCTAACTCAGCCGTGATTCTTCATCATGCCTGGCACTCTAATAATGCCAAGATTAAAACCATCATAATGCATGCGATGGCTGAATGGTATTTACGAGGTGATCATGATCAGACAAGATTATCGCGCATTCTTGACGTTGCTCAGGATTTGAAAGCCTTATCAGCTCTCCTCAATGCTCAATCATTTCCATTTGTTATTGATCTCGCGTGTTTAGCTTCAAGGCGCGAGTATTTAAAATTAGAAAAATGGCTTATGGACAAAATACGAGACCATGGCGAATCCTTTGTCGCTGCATGTGTCAAATTCCTTCAAAGGCGATGCCCACAAGTTATGGGGCCAGCAATTAAAGAAGATCCATCTGTTCCAAAAGCTAGCCAACTACCACAAGAAACACTTACAACGATTCTACATTGTTTACAAGTTTGTGTTGGGTAAGCTTACTTTTATTGTGTTATATTTTATTTTTATTTGTATTAAAACAATTTATTGCATTAATCTTAACTAAAGTTACAATAATTTGTTTCATTTGTATATTTGAAAATATAATTCTGCTTATATATAAATTAGTATGTATAAGTTTCAATTAAAATTTGTAGTTAAAATTTATATTAAATTACTAATTTCATTTACACATTTTAAATTTTTGAATTTAAGAATGCATGATGCTTAAAAATAATTATTTTGTGAAATCAATACTATAAACTTTTATATACACATACTAACATTTTTTTAAATATTTTTTAAATTGTCATGTATTTATTTATTTTTAAGAAATGTTTCCCAAGAATGTGCTGATGCAATCTTAGCAATGGTACAAAATTGCAGTCTAATGTTGAGTAAAGGAACATTAAGTAGATTGCCACCACCTGTGTTAAGACATAGAGCAATGGAATCATTCAATCCAGCTTTAAGTGGACAGGTATTTTTTATTTTATTATAGAATAAATATTTCTTATTTTTGTTTTAAATAATGTAAAAGATCAATAACTAAATTTTTTGCTATATTAAAAAATTTTTCAGTAAATTTCATTCAACTTTATTGATTAATTCTTTTTTTTCATACATTTTAATTAAAATTCACTGTAAAGTATCTATTGTCACAATTTATATTTTATTAAAATAATAAAAACTTTAACAACACTGTTGATTTATTATAAAATTTAACAAGTATAACGAATTCATTTACAAAAACATTATCCAAATGTATATCTGCTTAAAATGAATATTTTCTTTGTTACAGCTATTTTCAACAAAGCAAGTAGACAGTTTAACAAATTTAAACTCAAGTCTAGCTTCGATGAGTCTAAGTTCAAGCCTTGGCCCACCGAGTAACTCTGCATTCAATCTACCGGGTACATTGGGTCCCCTTGTATCTACACCAGGTTCACCCTCAAGGCTAATGGGACCTTCACCCTCGCCATTTCCCATGCTGCCTTTATCATCGCAACTACACTCTGGACCAGTGGGTACTCAAGGATCATCAGTTATCCCTGGTGGAGCAACTATTGGTGGCCTTAATAGACTTGGTCCACCCTCGGGGATTGAGAAAACGCGTATGCAAGAAACTTCCAATTTATTTCCTGATATTAGTCAAAATGTTTCCAAAGAAATCGAAGATGAGGCTAATGGATACTTTCAAAGAATATATAATCATCCTCCTCATCCAACATTGTCTATTGATGAAGTGCTAGACATGCTTAAAAAATTTCAAGATTCAAGTATTAAAAGAGAACGTGATGTCTTCCATTGTATGCTGAGAAATTTGTTTGAAGAATATAAATTCTTTCCTCAAGTAAGAAATTTTTATAAACTAATAGAAAATTTAAATTTAAAAGTATTAATTATCAAGTCATGTAGAAATAAAAAACATAAACAATCATACATAAATTTCAATTGACAAATGCAATATTTTTTCATTTAAAATGCATTGAATTTAAGCTTTAAAAAAGTTAATTCAAGTGATCTTCTCGATTAAATATTCAAAAAATAATTACATGAATACAATAATTAAGTTATAAAATATGCATCAATTACATTTTAGTTATATGTGATTCTTAATGATAAATATTTTTACAATTTTTAAATAAATTAGAGTACTATTTAAAATTCATATAAATATAATAAATACAAATTAAACAATCCTTTTGATAAGTTATTAATTATATACATTAGAACATAATATCTTGTACACTTTTTCATGTACCTATTCAGTACCCTGACAAGGAATTACACATCACTGCCCAATTATTTGGCGGTATAATTGAACGAGGTCTTGTGAACAGTTACGTGACTTTAGGCCTGGCATTGCGTTTTGTTTTGGATGCACTTCGCAAACCTGAAGGAAGTAAAATGTATTATTTCGGTATCGCAGCTTTAGATCGGTTCAAATCCCGCCTGAAAGAATACACAACATACTGCGAGCATGTTCGTAGTATTCAACACTTTAATGAGTTTCCACCTCATCTTGTTGAGTACGTTGAATATGGCCTACAAGGACAAGAGCCTCCTACGAGACCTCAGGGTCAAGTATTGCCTAAATCTCTTTCGTCAATACTCACCCCTGTTACAACGCCTTATAAAACCGTAACAACAACCACGATAACGACTACGTCAACGCAAACCAAGCCTTCAACTACATCAACAACTTCACTTTCTGCGCGACCTTCTATTGCCAATGCAACAAACATTGACACACTACTCGTTGCTACAGATAAAGAAGAAAAAATTACTTCACCACCCGAAGCCTTACAAGACAAGACGGCCTTCATATTCAATAATCTTAGTCAGCTAAATTTACAACAAAAGTGCGATGAAATAAGAGATATTGTCACAGAAGAATATTGGCCCTGGATGGCCCAGTATCTCGTTATGAAGAGAGCCAGTATCGAACTTAATTTTCATGCATTGTATTCAAACTTTTTAGATTGTCTTAAAGTGCCAGATGTTAATAGAATGGTAACAAGAGAAACTTTTAGGTAAATTTTTGACAAATCTTATTTAATTTTATGAATTCATAAATTTATTTTATTATAGGTTTCTTTAAATAAATTTAAAAATTAGAATATTTTTTTAATTTTTAAATATTGTTTGAGAAATACAATAGTTTTATTTGTTTAAAATAAAACTGCAAACATTTTAAATAGAATTAATTATTCTTAATAATGTCAATAAAAATGGTATTTTTGGAAAATAATTAAGAATTAAATTAATAAAACTATTTATACTTTTTGAAGACTATAATTTTCTCAGAGCTAATAAAATATTATTTATTCATTTTTTAGAAACATTAAAGTGTTGCTTCGCAGTGATAAAGGCATAGCTAATTTCTCTGACAGATCTTTATTGAAAAATCTTGGTCACTGGCTAGGAATGCTCACTCTTGGTCGAAACAAACCTATTTTGCATATAGATATTGATTTAAAAAGTTTACTTGTTGAAGCTTATTGTAAGGGTCAACAAGAGCTCTTGTATGTTGTACCCTTTGTAGCTAAAGTTCTTGAAAGTTGTGCAAAAAGCAGAGTTTTTCGTCCACCGAATCCATGGACAATGGCTATTATGAATGTACTAGCAGAACTACATCAAGAACCAGACCTCAAGCTCAATCTCAAATTTGAAATTGAGGTGTTGTGTAAAAATTTAAGCATTGATGTAGCTGAATTAAAACCTGCTATTTATCTAAAAGATCCAGAAAAGCTTATTAATCTAGAATATCAACTGTCTCAACCAAATAAAAAGATTCAAGAAGTAACCAATAATGTTACCAACCAACAACAAGGACAGGTTAGTATTCTCTGTAATTATTTCTTAAGATTCAAATTATTATTGATTCAATATTTTTAAGAAAAATAAAAAAATTAACTTTTCTGAATTTTATTACAAAATTAATAACTAGTAGCTTTTTAAATCAATTTAAATGATTGATCCATAATTTTTTGCTTATATAATCTAGAAACTCAGTAATTTATTCTTTTAATTATTTTTATTGTGGCTTGTCTTCTTACTTAATTTATTTAATAAGTGAATAAAAATATATATTAAATTTTTTAAGAAATTTACATTTTTAAGTATTACAAATTACATTGCATGCAGGTTTATTAGTTGTTAAAACTATTTTTAATAGAATAATGTGAAATATAAAATATTACTATGAAAAAAAAAAAATTATATTAAATTAAAAAAATAAAATTATAGCAGGTTCAGGTAGAAGACTTGGTTGGACCATCTCCAGCTGTAGTACAACAACAACAACAACAACAACAACAACAACAACAACAACAACAACAGCAACAACAACAACAACAGCAGCAGCAACAACAGCAACAGCAGCAGCAGCAACAACAGCAACAACAACAACCAGCACCAGTAGCTAACACTACACCATCGTTACCAACTGGACCACCTGAGCCGCGCTTTAATTATGTGGACATATCAGTCACTAATATTACTAATATTGCCCAACATATTAGTATCAACAATAATTTGCCACTGTTTCAGGTGAAATTTAAAAATATAAAAAAGTTCTTTTAATAATATTAATTTTATGTCCATAATAATTGTAAATGTTTTTTTTGTTTTTGTACAAAATTTATTTATAATACTATAATTTATCTTTAATAATAATTAAAATCAAAGTTTATATAATTGATAACTGCATTTTCACTACTTTTTATAACAAATACAAACGTGAAAGCTTCGTTAGATTTAAACAAAAAATGAAACACTTTTCAACATTTCGTTCACTTCATTTATAATCGCTGACAAGTATTTCTGTACCAGTCCTCGGGTCGGTCATCTAATGCGCATTCTTTTATCAGTATCTACGAAAGCGATAGAGTTCAATGAAATCACAATAATTTAGAAGAAGAAAAAACATACCACAACCGAAAAAAAGCATATTTTATTAAATAAACTGTTTTTTATTTATTAATATTTTTTTACTATGCAAAATAATTAATATGCATATAGAACCCCATGAAAGATACAAAAATTATTAAACTACGATGAATGGCTTCACGATTCCGGAAACGTTTCTTCCTTTTATATGTTTTCTAATCCTTACGAGAAGTTGAGAAGCTTTATGTTTTTCTTAAGTATAATCCAATGATTTTCAACCACAAATGGTCTCTCATTATCTCTACTTTAATAATAATCAATGAGGTATCAGAAACAAAATTTTCTTTTATGTAAAGTTTTCCTTATATCTTTAATTGATGACTTTCAATGATTTTTTACGTACGACTTTTCTTTTCGGAGTTAAAAACAAAAAGTTCTTTTTTATATTAGGAATTCTCCTATTTTATTTATATGAAATAGTCAATGAGCTTTACAACAGCTGTTAACAAGACCAACATCACAAATATTTCACTGTATGCTTAATAGTGCATAAAAAAATAAATTTTAAATAAAAATTGTATTCTAAAAAAATATAAAATTTTTGAGAAAATTATAGAGAATATCTAAAGTGAAAAAATTTTAAATAGGTTTTATAATTAAAAATTTTTTTAAAATATTTTTTTTTACTACTTTTTTTACTACTTCTTTTATATATATAGATTGTATGTACATTATTGATATTCATGATTAATTATATGTGTGTATATTGTTATTATCTTGCGAATAAATTAAATTTTAAATGCTTATGTAAGAATTCTGAAAATATCAGGAATTGTACTAAAAGGAAACAATTTTTTTTATTTATAATTACTTATCAAATGAATGAAACTTTGTACTAAAATACAATTTCTATTTTTAATAATTTATTTATTAATTACGTAAGTATAAAAATATTATTGCTATTGCTCTGATTACTTATTTTATGCTGTCATTTAAGATTTATAATTGCATTCTATCTTAAAAACATTTTTATATCGTTGTTATTCGAATATACGTATTATTTTGTATATTTTATATTATTAGAGAATATTCAAGCACTTATTCAGATAAAGTAGATATGAAAGATAAATAAATTTATAACCTATGCTGGTAAATTCTATTAATTAAAAATTATAAATATAATTATAGGCACATCCTCATTTGAAACCATTTGTACGCCAAGCAGTAGAACGAGCTATCCAAGAATGGATACATCCGGTGGTCGATCGGTCTATTAAAATCGCCCTTACTACAACTGAACAAACGGTAAAAAAGGATTTTGCTCTCGATCCTGACGAAACAAAAATGCGTACAGCTGCACGCCATATGGTACGCAATCTTACCGCTGGAATGGCCATGATTACTTGTCGCGATCAGATATTAGCATCGATTAGCTCAAATTTGAAAAACGCCTTCCTCATGGCTATCATCGGTACTTCACCTCAACAAAAGGAGCTTGCTGAACAGGCAGCGAATGTCGTCGCAGCTGATAACATGGAATTGGCTTGTGCATTTGTACAGAAAACAGCTATTGAAAAAGCTATACCGGAAATGGACAAAAGACTGTTGAATGAAATTGAATTGCGAAAAATTGCAAGGCAAGAAGGGAGAAGATATTGTGACCCGTTGGCTAAATATCAAGCTGAACGCATGCCAGAACAGATTCGACTTAAGGTACCTGTAAATTAAAGTAAATTATGAATGTAATTATTATTTATTAGATATCAAACCCAAAAAAATTTTGATTAATTGAAAACATATTAAAATTAAATCCTAGGGTATATTATTTGGTATTTTATATATATTTATTGAAAGTGTCATTATAACAATAGCTAAAGCATACAGTACTTAAAATTACTGTTTTTAAAAATATATAATGATAAATTTTAAAATAAATATATTATAATATCACAATCTTAAAATTTAAGTCATTGACAAAATTTCCTATAAATAAACCTTCTACACATAATGTGAAAAAATTTATTTTTTTGGAATGTAAAAAATTTTTTTATTGATTTATATTTGAAACTACTACTTCATCAAAGATTTAGAGATTAAATCAATTATTTCATTTAAAAAAAATATCGTTTCAAACTTAATTTTCATAATAATTCAAATAGAATTTTGATTAAAACCTTAAATTTATTGTTGCCTAAGGTCGGTGGAGTAACTGCTCAGCAGATGACTGTCTATGAAGAATTCGCTCGCAATATCCCAGGTTTCTTACCTCTTTCTGAACGAGAGACTCAAACTCTTTTTGTTCCAAAAGCTATAACTGAACCACCAACCATTCAGCCTTTCGCCACAAATGCACCAACCGCAGCTGCTATGGCTGTAGCAACTGCCCAGCAGGTTGCTTATGCTGCAGCAGTTAGCAATGATGAAGTTGGTACAATGTTAGAGAAGCTTGGAGGGGAAGTATGTAATATTAATAATAATAAGTTTATTATAAATTTTAAAAAGTTTAAACTATCAATATATAATTGTGTATCATAAAAATAATATTAAATTTAATGAAAAAATTGATACACAATTTTTATTAAAATATACACATACATCAGTGTTTACTGTATGTATAGAATATTTTACATCCAGAATTCCTATTCATTTTTACAGAAACTATATTTCATTTATCAGTAATAAAAAAAACTATTAGAAAAAATATAAAATTTGATAATTTTTTAATTTTATTACTAACAAAAAATTTTATCAATACTATATATATATTTACCGTTTTAATTTTACTTAAATAAGATGTACACATGTATTATTAGGTTGAACTTCTTCTTGCAACTATGGGACCATCAACACCACCAACACAACACACAGCTCTTCACAGTCTGTTAGAGTCAATTATAATGACAAGGAGATCAAGAGATGTTGGTGCAGCGTTAATACTTTTAAAGAAGGTCGTAGAAGGTCTGCTGGACGGGCCAACGCTTTCAAGTGGTGTTATGGATTCAGAAATACTCATGAGATATAGAGAATTACATCTTAGGATACTCAAGTGTTTACAGGATCCCAGAGCATATGGTATGCAATGGACAAATAAAAATATTACACGATGTCTCATCGACTGCCGTGAAGAATTAAGATACAATTTTGAAGCTGTGGATTGCCTTATTAGGTAAATATTTAACATAATTTTTTTTTTTTAATGATAATCAAATATGTTTAAAAATGCCATTAGTATATCTTTTAGTACAAGTTATCAATTGTATTTTAAATATAATAATACTAAATTATGTAACGAAATATTTTAATGTGTAATAATAATCTTAACTAAATATTAAATAATAAATTAACTAATAATAAAACTAAATATTTATTTTAATAAATATATATAATTAATAAAATAATTAAAATGCTAGAATTTGCAATTACTTCAAAAGTATTTAAGCACTATATAAGTAGATGTGTAAATAATATGTATTACATTATATATAATCTATTTACAGATCCCATTTGATAAGTCTACCTCAGTTAGATTTGGCAATAGCTCAAGCAATGGAAACGGGAAATACAATGGCAACAGCTTTTGCGATGCAACTAGTCCAATTATATTTAATTGATGAAAGACAAACTACTCATGTTACCGAATCTGATCTTTTCCATATCATTGAATTAGTAGCTAGAATGGCGCTTCATAGAGCACCTCCTGATGGGTATGTTACATCTTTTTTTATTAATTTATAGTTATAAATAATTATGCATGTTTTCAAATATTTAAAGTTTTGATAAAATCAAGATTTTAATAATATACAATGGTTTCCTTCTACATGTATTTACGTTTTATATGAAAATATTAAAACTAAATAATTGTATTTCATATTAATGAATACATAATTTTATTTCAGAATCTCACTCTTTAGATTGAATTCATTGATAGAATCATTGAGAGTTAATCATGATCCTGCAGTGTTGACAGACAGAGCACCCGCAGGTCCTACGGCTCACATTCATTCTGGAATTCTTCAGGTGAGAG
Organism: Eupristina koningsbergeri; assembly: GCA_018907245.1. Taxonomy (NCBI): domain Eukaryota; kingdom Metazoa; phylum Arthropoda; class Insecta; order Hymenoptera; family Agaonidae; genus Eupristina; species Eupristina koningsbergeri. The sequence goes on along the minus strand of JACCHV010000002.1, from coordinate 5,382,726 downwards.
TAAGTACAATAAAAAATTATTAAATTATTTTTGTATGCTTTAAAACTTAAAAATATCACAATATAAATTACTTTAACATAATTTGTAATAAATAATACTAAAAATATATACATTATAGTATAGGTATTTATATACACACGTATGTTTTTTTAGATATTATATTTATTTAATAAAAACAAAATTTTTTTTATTTTATTTTAATATATACATTATTTCAATTTATATTTATAAATATAAATAATATCAAAATATTTCATGAATTTTTATAATAAGTATATGAGATAAATCATACAGTATATGAATTTTTATAATAATTATACTATGAGACAAAATAATTTAAATTTTGAAGAACTATCCTAGAATGTATGTATTTATGAATACTAATTTTATTGATTTCAAGTGAATTTTAAATATTATAATTTTTCATCAAATTAATTTTTTACTTAAAGAATAAAAAAATAAAAAGAAAACTAATTTTTAAGAACTGATTGTTCCATAATTAAAATCAAAATAAAATTTGAATTGAAAATTTACTTATAGATACTACAAAATCCCTAAAGTTCCGTTATTTATAACTTCCAGGCACGTGATTTTGAAGATCCACCTGGGTTGATGGAAAAAACTGAGTATTTACTACGTGAATGGGTAAACATGTACCACAATCCAACTCACGCGCGTGATCCTACCAAAGCTTTCGGTATTTTTGTCCACCAAATGAACATTCACGGTATCTTGAAAACCGATGATCTTATTACACGCTTTTTCAAGCTCAGTACACAAATGTGTGTCGATCATTGTTATCGAGCATTAGCAGAAACAAACGCTGCACCATCAGTCGTTCGTGCCAAATGCTTTCACACTCTTGATGCCTTTGTAAGACTAGTAGCTTTGCTAGTTAAACATTCAGGAGATACCAATAATACCCACACCAAAATTAATTTACTGAATAAGGTATGTACCATTTCATTCATCATTTCACCATTAAATCTTAAATAAATCAAATAAATTATTGACCAAGTTAACCACTTAATATTTTATAAAGTTAACTTTTGATAGATTATTAACTATTATAATTTTGATCAATTTACTAATTTTTCTTTGATAAAATTTTTTTTGACATTTATAATATGTGGCATAACACGTATGAGTATTATTTAAATAAATACTATTTTATTGTAATTGTTTTAATGACACTATTTTGTTTTATACGTGAAATGTAATGTGTGATTTTTTATAATCATGAAACTGTTGAATGTCTCGTTATATATATAAATTCGGGTATATTCATTTCTATTATAGAATTATACACAACAAATATTTTTTTCTATGAATAACGTATTAAATGATGTACAATTTCATTTTTTTTTTTTAATAATTTATACTTTTTATTGTGTAGTTTAATTTCTTTTACAAATTATCTCCTGTATTCTACAAGTACGAAAATTAATGTTAAGTTAAAAAAAAAATGTTTTTGTATAATTGATCAAAACGCCTCTAAATCATTTAAGTATGTGAGTATATAACTCACACTTAAATATGTAAACTAACATCTTCAACATATCCTTAGAATCAATCTCATAAAAGATTGTTATCAAAAGTAAAAATAATTCGTTGAGTTATCTTCAGATCTGTATTTAGTGAAGTTTGTAGAACTATCATAAAAAATTGGAAAAACTTTTAAAAATATTATAAAGGGTTGAATAATAAATTTATAAATTTTCTTCAATATCAGCATTTTGTAATATTTTTTATTATTAATTTAAATTAATTTAAAGATTTATCATTTTTGTAAACACAATAATCGCATTTAGAATTACATTAAAGTAATATTATTTTTTATTTTTTACTAATTATAATACATACTTTCGAATTTGCAATCGTATAAGATACTTTAAAGAATAAAACATGGTTATTCAAAATAATAAAAATGAAAATTGAAATTTTATATAATATTTTATAATATTATTTAAAATTATATTTGACATTGATAATATTTGTGTGATTGTAATTTAATGATTCACTCATCCATAAACAGGTCTTGGGCATTGTAGCGGGTGTTTTACTCCAGGATCACGAAATGCGCAGCACTGACTTTCAACAACTGCCCTACCACCGTATCTTTATCATGCTATTCCTGGAACTTTGTGCCCCTGAACCAGTCCTAGAGGCTGTAAATTATCAAGTGCTGACAGCCTTCTGCCATACCCTCCACATCCTTCGACCTGCGAAAGCCCCGGGTTTTTGTTACGCTTGGCTCGAACTCGTTTCTCACCGAGTATTTATTGGTCGAATGCTTGCCATCACGCCACAGCAACGATGTTGGGGCATATATGCCCAGTTGCTAATTGATCTCTTTAAGTACCTAGCACCATACCTCCGCAACGCAGAACTTGGTAAATGCTTATCTGAACATCAATTGAATTTAAGAATAACGTTGTAGGCTAATATTTACTTTTAATCACTGTATTATATATACATATATATATGTATATTCAATGCCATTCTGAGGTTAATATCGAATGGTAAAAAACTATTGATAAAATACAGTAATATTCTCAATTAAAAAATCAATAATTTTACAAAAATTATGTATTTTTATAAAAACAACAATTGCATCTCAAAATTGTCCATAATTAATCAAAATGTATTAAATTAAATATTCTTAAATCAATATTTAATTATTAAAGATACTATACACAAACATTTTATAAATTATATTTTAAACAAAAAAATATTTTTTTAGTTTTCTCTAATTTGTTTAGGCTATTTTTATCTAAGCAAGCAAGTTAAAAAATTTGAATAAAATATAGTAATTTATTACTTAGTATTAATAGTATATCATTAAAAATTATTGTAAATACCTGTAACAATCTTACAATAAAATAGTAAAACCACCAAATAACTATAATAAATACAATAATAATATAAATACCAAAAATTTTTTACTTGAAATTCAGCCAAACCGGTGACACTGCTGTACAAGGGTACCTTAAGAGTTTTGCTGGTTCTCCTGCACGACTTTCCAGAATTCCTGTGCGACTACCATTATGGCTTTTGCGACGTGATCCCGCCAAATTGCATCCAGATGCGCAATCTAATTCTCAGTGCATTTCCTCGCAATATGCGACTACCTGATCCATTTACGCCCAATCTCAAGGTTGACATGTTGCAAGAGATCACGCATGCACCTCGCGTACTTACAAACTTTGCCTCGCTTATACAGCCGGTAACGTTTAAAAAGGAATTAGATTCGTATTTGAAGGCTCGAGCACCTGTCACATTCCTCGGTGATCTCCGCACCGACCTCCAGGTAGCTCTTATCTTTCTCGTGATTTTTAACATTTATTTAATTTGTAGCATTATATATTAATTTAAATATTTTTATTTTATATATATCCTAGTTTATTTCAAGAATAAATTTTACTTAATTTATTGCTTTAATTTTTTATAGATAAAAAACCATTAGACACTAAAATTATATCTATATTAAAACAAAAATTTATAAAATAAACTGAAACTTATAAATAATATGTTTTTTTAAAAATTAATAAAAATATTAAATACGAAAATTAAATTAAAAATATGAACAATTCAGTAATTTCTAAAGAGTAAAATTTTCAGATTTTCTATTATTATTGTTGTTGTTGTTGTTGTTGTTGTTGTTAATTTTAATAAAATAACATACATTGATCGGGATCAATACGTAGAACTGTCTAGTTGGAAGAATGCTTTACTAAGATTTATTGAATTTCGCAAAATACGGTATTTGTAAATTGTACATAATTGCGATTTTTGTTTAAACTTATAGGTTTCCCAGGAGGCAGGGATGCGTTATAACATTCAGCTAATGAATGCTCTTGTATTATATGTTGGAACTCAAGCCATTGCCTTTATACGTAGTAAAGGTCATACACCGAACATGTCTACAATTGCTCACTCGGCACACATGGATATCTTTCAAAATCTCGCTGTAGATCTTGATACCGAAGGCCGCTATCTTTTCCTTAATGCCATCGCCAATCAATTGCGTTATCCCAACAGTCACACTCACTACTTCAGCTGTACGCTACTTTATTTATTCTCTGAAGCGAATACCGAAGCCATACAGGAACAAATTACAAGAGTATTACTCGAGAGGCTGATTGTCAATCGGCCACACCCATGGGGACTGCTGATCACCTTTATAGAGCTCATTAAGAACCCAGCGTATAAATTTTGGCAGCATGAATTCGTACATTGCGCCCATGAGATCGAAAAGTAAGTTTTTTATTTTATCAATTTATTTTTTCTGTAAACTTTGTATGGTTTGGTATATTGTTGAAGCTCATTCAGATGAAATTAATTTTTTCTTTAGATTCACTATAAAAGAAATAATATAATTTATACTAATTGTGTACAATTTTCAAGTAATATTTTATATTTATATTTCGACCAAGAATTTAAACAATTTATTTAAAGTATAAAATTATTGTTATTGTTTTTCACCCTTAAATGAAACATTTTAGTGTTAATTTATTATTTTAGATTAAATTGTTTTCAATTTAACGATAAATTTGCTAACAACGAACTGCAATAATAGTTACTAAATTTAGTACTCTATATTTTTATTTTTTACTTTCGCATCTTTAGTTAATCATTAAATTATTTACCGAATTAAAGGGTTAAAATAGTTAATATGTATCGTCTTTACGCATTAATAACTTATTAATATTAAATACATATCGATTGATTTAGGAATCTTCATATAATTATAAAAAAAATAATAAAGTAAAAATTTGAAATGAACTTACCAAAAATAACATTCACTGATTGTATTATTAAAAAATATTAACTGTTTTATACCAAACTTTACGAAGTATTTTATTTTGTTATTATTTAAATTAATGCCAAGTTTTAAAAAATATATAACGTATTAATAATAATTATAGTAAAAATTTTATTATGCATATAGTTTATTTGAATATTTTATTTTGAAAGTCTTAATATTATTTTTTAAATTTAAATCTACTTGACTACGTTTACATTATGATTTGTTTACTTGCATTTACATCACCATTTTTAGTGAAGCTTTAAATTTTATTATTGGAATATATTTTACTTTTTCTCAAATTTCGTATGACAATAAATGTGTATTGGTTACTTTAATAAAGATAAATGAGAATATTTTAGAAAGCTCTATTAAAAATAGTGATACGAAAAGCTTTTTTTCTAATAATATCTTAAAACGTATTAAATTAGCTACATTCACAGTTGTCGTCATCTTTCATTTTTATTTTAAGATTCTTTGACTCAATCAGCTTGATTCTCTGAAAGGGTATTCAGAACAAAAATAATTGCTTCTTATTACTCCCTACAACGTTTCGACGTCAGAGCTTTGTCCGTTCATCGGATTATTATTACACGTAATAGACTTTTGTATGATTTTATTTTTATGATAAAAAGAAGAATAAACATTTTACATGTAATTGAAACAGAATTGAATATATATATATATATAATGATAAAAAAAGACATCAATGTAACGTTTAATTAAATTAATTAACAATTTTTATCATTTTTAATAAATTCTACAAATTTCTGTAAAGTTTCTATACCATAGCTGCACATTTCTTAATCATTATTATTTATGTATGTTAATTAGAATGTTTATTAATTCTTCATTGAATTAGTAATATTTTCAAATTAAAAAGTCAAATATGACTTAATTACTAAACTTAAAATTATTAAAGCACGATACAATTATAAATTATTTTAAACTATTTTTTTAAATTTTCTATTGTGTATGGAATGAAAAATAATTTACCAGTTATTCTTATCTAAAAACTGTAAATGAAAACTTGTTTTTCATTTTGTGCACGAATTATTAATTAACATTTCACAAATAAATTTTTTTTTTATTCATTGTGTTGAGGGTATGTCAGCTCTGCGTTTACTGTTTAATTGTTTAACAATTTAATAAATAATAATATTAATTTCTTTCATAAAATTTTGTAGGCGAAATTATAAATTTTTTTTATTTATTTTAATATTAAATTGAATTTTATCGTAACAGAAAATTTTTTCATTTTAATAATCAAAATAATCTTATAATTAGATTCAATTATTTATATTAAATTATTGAAACAGTCCGTCCAGCGGTAAACATAGGTTTAACATATCCCCTCAATGAAAATATTTTAGTTGCTTCCAAGATTATTGAAATCAAATAATTTGATTTATCATTGACCCAAAGATATTTAAGCCTTTTAAATTATAATAAAATACAAATATTATTTATTTTCAGATTGTTCGAATCAGTAGCTCGTTCGTGTATGGTTCAAAAGCAAGTTCAACCTACTTCAGAGCCAGAAATTCCAGAGTGATAACACGTTTTCTTCTTTCCCGATTTTCTTGTACAGTATATACGTGAAAATAAGCGTGTAAAAAGTTGTTGATCTAGGTGTACCATAACTTCGAACTTTATAATTTTTTTAACCTAATTGATAATCGTATAAATATATACATATATACATATAATAATTATAAGGCGTAATAAATAGAGTAAATAATGCAATTAACATGTTAATATTTTACTATGAACAAGCAGGTTTTCGTTGCATCAGTGAGATAAAAAGTATGTAAAGGAAAAGCAACGAAACTCTAAGTCTTCTAAATCGTGTCTTTCGAAATGATGTATTCACCGATAGCTATGATTAGTATTGTATTTTATACTTTTTAGATTACATAAGAAAAACAAGGACAATTTCTAGGCAAAACAAACAATGACATTCTATGGAATGCAAATGAAAATTATGATAGTTTTTCTTTTTAGTTTAAAATAAAAAATAACATGTGTTGATTATAATGATTCGAAGTCACGTGTAATTTAATATTTAAGCAATGCAGAGTGAAGTCTCTGCAGTACGTCTGGAGCAAACGTAGATAGTATCTGGACGTATTTTTTTGAAGAAAAATGGTACTCCAGTGTAATATTGTACAAAAAATGTGTGTTTTCGATAAGTTTATGCTTGTAATGCGAAAAAGAAAGAAAACGTTATGTAAAGATTTATGAATGACATTTATTAAATAAGTGAAAAATTTCTATATACATTGTTTCTGTACATGTGTTTAATTCCTTTATAGATGATTTAAGAGTTAAATAAAACAAAAAATTAAAAATTAAATTTTTAATTTTTAACTTTAACAAACCACTCAAGCTTTTTACCTAAACTTTTCATAATCATTTGTATATATTTTTTTTATTTCATTTATTGTACTATTTAAATAAATTTTCAATTGAGAATTATTTTTGAAAAAGTAACAAAACGTAATTTTTAAATAAATATTTTCTAATTCATAAAAAACAATTATTAATTTTTTTGAAATAAAAAAAATTTTTAATTATAATTTTATTATTTTTATATTTTAATAATTATTTAAACAATAGCTTCTGTACGGATATGTCTCGCCGGATCACGGCTCGAAGAATTATTTATTCAAGCGCAAAGAAGAATGGGCGATAATTTTCGATTTTGACTTAAGTCGACGTGTCCAGAATTTATCAATAATGATAAATTCACGATTCAATTTTTGTTTTTTATTATCAATAAAAATAAATTACTAGTTCAAAAGTATCTTTTTATTTATATTTTTATTTAATATACAAAAAATTTGTATACCAAAATTGCATTATTTTTTTCTAAAATTTCAGAAGTGATAATGTAATTTTTAAAATGTATTTTAAACTCTAACTGAAACTTAATTTTTTGGATGTATTTAATTAACTAAAGCAAAATACTAATAATGGCCATAAATATTAGTGTAACGAATGCTGTTTTTCTCTAGAAAACTAGAATTATCGATAAACTTGTATTGACTTTTACTTATTTCATTATTTTATTTATTCAATGAAATAAATACATAATTTTGTTTGTACAATTTGTTTATAAATTACTTTACATCAACATCTCATTTATTAAAATTTTCGTTAAAATTAAAAATTATTAAGATTTCAAATAAAAATGTAGAAAAAATTAAATACAAATGTATTTTACAAATATTTGAAGGTTTTACTTAAAAACTCAATAATTAATTAACTAAAATTTAATAATCTTAGTAAAATGTAGAATTAATTTTAGAATAAATTACATTAACTTTTTTAATACACACATAAATACTATAAATTTTTGTATTAAAAATATTATAAATTTATTTAAAATATAATTATAATTATAAAAAAAAATTTCATAGATTTTACAAATAGTATTTTCTAAATTTAATAAGATTTTTAAAACACCTCATACATAAAAGACTAGTTGTTTATTAATTTTTTAGAAGAACAAAATAAAATGTTCTTTATTCAATATATTTTATTTCAATATAAATTTATGTATTAATTTGTTCACGAGTTGCATGATAAGCATCTCTTTCTTGATCTGGAAATTTAGTTGGTAAATTTGGACTATGTAGATGACATTTTGCATGGAATTTTATCCCTGCTACATCAACTTCGTAATCACCGGAAAGAATATATTGCTTTGTTACACGTTGAGGTACTCCTTTAGAATCAAAATTTTGAACAAAACCCAAACAAACCTAATTAAAAACAGAAGTTTAATTTATTTGAAACTGATAAACATGAAAAAAATACAAAAATAAATTAAATAATAGTGGGGTGTGTTATAGTAGTAATACCCTTACTACATTAAATAAAATTATATTTGTATGCCAAGAAATATATAGAAAAATAAAATAATAAAACAAGTAAATGAACTAATTAAATTAGTTTAAATAATTGAAATTAATATATTAAACTATTAAAGGGCTAATAATGATACAAATTTCTAAATAAATTTAAATCGTCATTATGTAAATATTTAATATAATACAATATTCTTACTTGTTTTTGTAAAGTAAAACCATATCCCGTAGTAGTTGTTAAACCACAATATTTTCCATCTCTATAAATAGGTTCGCCACCCCAACACCACATATCAATGTCAGGATCATGATCATTCAAAAGAAGTTGAACGTATTGTCGGGTTACACCTTCATCTCTTTGCTTTAAAAGAGCATCTCTACCAATAAAGTCTACTCCTTTCTACAAAAATTTATCATAAAAATTTTCGTTTATTTATAAATAATATGCAATAGATAATTGTATACAAACAATCACTAATAATTTAAAAAATTACAAGTAATTAATTTTAAAAATGAATGAAATTTTATTACAATTAATTAAATTCTTTTTTAAATATGTAAAAATTATTAATAATTAAAAATAAAATTAAAAAATCATTTATTTAAAGAAAACTTTTATGGATTTTTTTAAAACTTCATTTATTGATTATAATATCAATTATACTAATTAGTTTATATTCTATAGAACGATAATCAAAATAATTTATTTTGTTATAATTATCTAAATATATACGTTTAAAATCTTTGCACTAACTTCAAATTTAACTCTCCAAGATCTACCACATTCAAGAGGAGTCGTAAAAGTATCTAAATCTTGTCCCCAAAATGCATAAAATTTTTCAACTCTTAATGCTCTTGTAGCATAATAACCAGCATGTTTCAATTGATATTTTTCACCAGCCTCTATTAATCTTGTGTAAATATGAAGTGCAAACTAAAAAATAAACGATAAATTTGCCTATATTTTATATTATGTAAATATATATGTATATTTAAAAGTATTTCTGAATAATAAAAAGATATTTTACTTCATTAGGGATATAAAGTACATATCCAAGCTCTCCTGTATGAGTCAAATTCATAGTCTTAATTCCATTAGCTAAGCCAACATCTAATTCCTATGATAAGCAAATATTTTTAAAATTTGATATAAATACAATTTAATTCGATATACTAAAATGTTAAAATTATTATTGTAAAAATAAAATTACTATTTTAAAAGCATACATTGTGATTATCTTGTGAAAAAATATATATATATTATTTATTTATATAATATTATAAATTTTTTTGATAAGAATAATTAATTATTAATTATGTTTATTATTAGAAAAACCCTCTGTTTAATTTTGCATATTATACCTTGAATGTAAAAAAGGGAAAATTTTTTGCATTTAAATCTGTATCTGTTAATTCAGATAATAATTGTCTTGTAGCAGGACCCATGATACAAATAGCTGTGTACGCTGAAGTAACATCAGAAATTGTTACAGATCCATCAGTTGGCAAATGTCGTTTTAACCAATATTTGCAACGAGTTTGTTGAATAGTTGGAGCTATCATCATAAATCTATAATATCAAATATAATACTATTTGTTCAAATAAATTAAATTTTATGAGATAGAAATAATTAAAAATAAATCAAAATTAAGATTTCAACTGAAATATAACAAATGCGGTTTAATTAATTGTAAGTTATGAACAAAAATTTATGGCATTTATTCAACGCTTTCTCTTTCCCTCGATGCTTCGAGAGTAAGAGAGAGAGAGAGAGAGAGAGAGTGAGAGCACGCAGAGGAAACAGTTGGGAAAAACATTTTCCGATTTTATTTTACGCAAAAGGACGCGGGAGGAACTATTTTCCTTCTAACTACGCATTACTCCCTTATGGAATTTTACATTTTAGAATAAATCTCTTGCAGCATCGTTGCTTGCCGATCTACTGCGTATATTTACTCGTGTATTATCTTGCGACTCCTATAAATGCGTACGCGTACGTGTGTGTGGCGCGTGTGTGAGTGTAGGTGTACAGGCGTGCGCTACATCGAAGGTGCAATTAGACGAGCGCTCGACTCGTGCTACCGCTGTACCTTGGAAGCAACACCGACTCCAGCACCCGCGACCACCAACTGATCTATCCTGAGTCTATCCTAAGTCCTGAACGGCATCATGCGATGCGGAGGACGACAACCGAGTGAGGTCGCAGCCAGAGTACCTTCCCGCATTTGTACCATAAATATACGTAGCTTAAGTTATTTGCGACGGCTTTTTCCTCCTCACACGCAAGAGAGTTCTTTATGCCTTACTCGTACGAGTCGTGCCAATAAATTGTTGATTATTGTGGCTAAAATTTTTTTATTGATTGAAGCCCATTGTTTATCTCTCCTCGCTCTTTTCCTTTAATAAATATATATATATATACATACATGATCTGTCCCCGAAGTATCGAGTTTCTTTTTTTTTTTTGGCGAATATTGATCGTAGCGATTAGGGAGAGGTCTTAAAATGTAGAAAAAATCTTTTACCATTTATCCCTTTATTTTTTTATTTTTTTTTTTATTTATACGATAATTAGATGCGGCACCATTTGACTACGCGTGAAGGGTGTTTTTCGATTTTTGGACACCGAACGTTCAAGCGTTTATTGGAACAACATTACGCGATAAAAGTTTGTTTGCAACCTAAAAAAAATTGAGCGGAAACATTTAAAATGTTACAAGAAGGTTATAAAGATAATTGTATGGCAAAATCACAATGTGAAGAATGGCACAGAGCTTTTAAAAATAGCCGGGAAAGGATCATCGATAAGACTCGATGTGGGCGCCCACAAAACTCCGAATCACTATGAACACCCGCTGCGTGTTAAGAATTTTAAATTCGGACCGTCGATTAACAGTTAGATCAATTGAGGAAAAACTGAATTTAATGCGATCTACGGCGCACTATATAGTACAAAAAAAATTAGAAATGCGAATAGTTTTCGTAAATATCAAAGCTAAGGAGTTTCAGGTTACCTTTGAGAGCTGGAAAACTTGTCTTCGTAAATGCGTTGATACAGGAGGAAATTATTTTGAACAATTTAAAATTTTTATTTCAAACTACTTATAAGTTCAATAATAGATAATATTTCATTAAAAAAGGTAAGTGTTTTCTATTTTTTTTTTTAGAATATTTAAACGAAACATTTTCGCATAGCGTTTTTCCACTAATCGCTTGAGCGAACTACGACAAAAAATCGAAAAACACTTTTCCTCCGCTATAAAATCCTGCCTCTTCAAATTATCGAAAAAAAAAGGAAGGGGGACAAGTGGAAAAAACCTTTCTCTGCATTTTAAGATCCCTCCCAAGTCGCTACGACCAATAATCGCCAAATAAAAAAAAACTCGATTCTTCAGGAACAGTCCATGTGTGTATATATATGTATTCGTTTATTAAGAAAGAGTATTAATGATATATTTTTATAGAAAATTAAATGATTTTAATACCTCATAATAATTAAAATCAAAACATTTATGTACTTTCCGTAAAATTATATAATTATCTTATACGTGATACTTCAAATTTGATATGAACCAAAAATTAAGAATGCAATTATCCATTAAATAAGCTCTACGATATCCACAATATTCAATAATGATAAATAAAATTTTTGATAAAAATAATTTATAGAAATAAAATGGTAATATTCTGTATAAACTATATAGTATTTATAGCATTAACAACATATATATACATATGTGTGTAAGAATTAACAACTTACTATTTTTACCATCTTTACAATAAAACTATAATTGAAAATGTTGTTACCGATTTGGAGCTATTCGAGCTAAGCTACAGTCGTTTTCATAACCCCCTCGATGATTTTGCATTCCTGTATGGATTATACTGCCAACCGGTACATCAACATCATTGGAACATAAATATTGCAAATAATCAACTACTTCCGTTCCATTTGACTGAAATTCAAGAAATATTCAAATAAGGGAAACCATAAATTAATTAGAAATCTATATATATATCTTACCCATAGGTCGAGTTTTGTAAAAGAAGAATAATCACTCAATCCTATTGTTTCTCTACAAGCAGCATATTCATTTGCAACGTATGGAAACCATGGAGGTTTACCGAAAGTATTTGTGTATGCAATTTTATATTTTTGAGAACCATAAATAGGATCTAATTCTATTTTTAAAAAAATAAAAAAAATTTTAATCAAAGATTTACGATTATCTTATCGATATTAATAACACTATGATATTTTTTACATAATAAAACAGTCTATTTACAACAAAAACCTTTTAATTTTCTTTTTAAATATGTATAATAATTATAAAAATATATTTGATATAAAGAAATATTTTAAATGTAAATTAAATTTAATTAATGAGTCAAGTCTTATTCGATAGATAAAGATATAATTTTGACCACTGACGATTTAAACATTTATAACACTATTATTATTGGAAACTGGAATAAATATAATACAAGTTCTACATATTTGCCTAAGTACAATATTTTTGAAGTAACTCTTGTGCAACTTACGTTGACACAGCGTCAAGTTTAAATGTACCGAGGCAACGCTTTTTATTATAGCCTATGGATTTATATTGTAATTGTTCAATTTAATTTATATTTAATGTATTTTATTAAAGGCATGAAGAAGATAAGAGTTTTCTTGTCGAAGTGAAGACATAAGTGTTTTATTTCATACACTCGACAGGAACTTAATTGCCACTTAATAATAACAAAAATTTCAGTCTGACCCAAAGATATTTTTTAAAGCTTAATAAAATATTATAATAAGTTTTTCTACTAATCGATATTGAATTCAATATTAAAAATAGAATAAAATAATGAGATTGTACTGAAATTTATTAAATTGTAAAACATTAAATATACTATAGATAAAAAAATCAATACCTTCGTTGTCTAATTGAAACCAAGTAGGACGTTCATAGCCCATTACTTGTCCGAATACAGCTCCAGCCTTCCTTAATTTCGGATAAATCGGTGACATCCTCAAATTTCTACCAGTTTTGAATTCTTGATTTGGATATTGAAGAGCGTAATGTCTTCCTGGAACCTCCTTTACACGATCGCGTAAAAACTTTCGATTGTTGTGAAGTCCAAGAAAACGACTGACATCCAACTCGTAATAATCCACTGAAGCTAAACCTCTCGTTATAAGTTCAGCAGTAGCCCGTCCAACTCCACCAGCAGCTGATATTCCTATCTTCAAACAATTTTTATTCGACTTGATCTTTACTATTTAATTCATTATTTATTGGAGGGCTTTTCGACTTTTCTAAATTTTATCATATGATAAATTGATACATCTAAATTTAATTAAATGAAATATAATTAAATTAATTGTATGTGCTTGTTACTTTAACAAATTTTCCATTTAATACATACCATTAGATAAACCAAAATATATGAATATTAATCAATGAGTATTTTATTTATTTTAGACTATTTAATATTTTATTTTATTACTGTCCTTTTATATAGTTAATTTTATTAATAATTACATAATTATATTAATATTAGTTTTTAATTCATTATTATTACCAAAAAATAAAATTCAAAACAATACCTAATTCCACAAAAGTTTTTATCTTATTATTTTTATTTTTTTTTTAATATGACATGCATCAAAATACGCCAATGCTAAGTAAGTTTATTATTGCATATACTTAGTGCAAAAACGTCTATGATTATCAATGCGTAAAATAAGAATTTCGGTAAAACTAGGATTAATATAAATGGTATAGTTAAAAAAAAAAATGAATAAAGTAAATACTTAATTAGATACGAGAAACGACTCAAAAAAGTTGACTTATTTGTTTTATTTTAACTATGCTGTACAATATCATAACTGATATACCTTTCAACAAAATACGTTATCTATATATATTGATACATTTCAATAGAGATATCAATAGAGTATCACAGATATCTTGTTTATTATTAACAATTATCGCAACTGTTAAATCTTCGCGACATATACCTGTAGAAACATTCTCCCTCAGATAAGTCATAATTTCTTCTAATTCTTCTCTTCCAGTCTCGACAAATTTCATGCTCAAATTCTATTTTTTTCAAGATATCATATTCACATTTTAGTATTCTGTCATTCAAAAATCAAACTACAGCACATAAAGTATAACTTGAAGCATCACGCTAATTACATCCTCAGAATTGTACAAATTTTCAAATTTTCCTAATCTTAAAAAATATTTAAAAGTATTTTCGTATAAATAATATTAATGAAGAGAAATACATTTGAGAACTCTAAATATATTTCTCTTCATCATTTTACAACTACCAGCAATATAACCCACAAAAGCATCCTTCTAAAATCTGTAGTCAAAAAGTTTTACACTCTCATTTTTGGATTAAATACTAATCCATGCTTCTATTAATAATTTAGAGCTAAACAATCGTTTTTTAGATAATCGAAAACTTTAGCATTGTTCAATTATCAATTCTCTAACATAGTTAACTCTACCCTAGTATTCGCAACATATTGTATGAACTTATGAAATTAAAAATTGTGTTGAATTAAATATAATTGTGCTTTGTACAACTAAAAATTAAAAAATCTAGCTTATATCACTTTCGTACAAATACATCATAAAGCAAAATAAATTGATAGCGAAATTACTATACACAAAGTGTATTTGGAAGTATCACTTAAATTAAAGTGAATATTAGTTTAGTAATTAATGGTTAAAAAAATTTTAATCAAACATTAAAAAAAAATATTACTGTTTTCATTCCAGCAGCAACAAAATAATTTCTGATTTCAGGTGATTCCCCAACTATCCATTTGCAATCAGGTGAAAATGCTTCAGGGCCGTTGCATAACATTTCTAATGTTGCGCTTTGAAGTGTTGGTATTCTGTGCAACATTTGTTCCAATAAAACATGAAAATGATCCCAATCAGGAGGCAAAATTCGATCATTTTGATTTTCTAAAAATAATTTATTAATAATTTTTTAATTTCATTTAAATATAAAAAAATAAAATATACCTGGTATATTGCCATCTTCAAAAACAGGTTTACTAACTGGTTCAAAACCACCAGCTAAAATGCGTCCTCCGTTTTCTCGAAAATATACATGTCCATCCAAATCTCTAATTACCGGTGTCATTGGATCTAAGTTAGGAATAATTTTTGTATGAAGATAATAATGCTCTACAGGATGTAAAGGAACCTAGAAAATTATTATTTTATAATACACATTAATAAAAATTTTTTTATAATATTACATTATGATGGAATAATATGCTCTGAGCCGGCTTCGCTCTTTGTTGACTCAGAATTCGTGCGAGGATCACGGGAGAAAAAAGTGAAGGAAGGAGCAGTTTATTTGAAAAACAATAAAACCGGCAGTAAGGCGATTATTTCAAGTCTGTAACATAATTTACACAAAATGAAACGGTTTACAAATCGTTTTTATTACTTACAGACTACATGGACGTGATAAATACATCAGAATACGTAGTTTATTCTATATGCAGACGTGAGT
Source organism: Eupristina koningsbergeri (assembly GCA_018907245.1). NCBI lineage: Eukaryota > Metazoa > Arthropoda > Insecta > Hymenoptera > Agaonidae > Eupristina > Eupristina koningsbergeri. The sequence goes on along the minus strand of JACCHV010000002.1, from coordinate 5,366,510 downwards.
GCGGACGGTCAGAGAAAGGATTCATGAATTTAACTGCTTGCGATACGTTTAAAAATATGAATGTATATTTAAATGGATGTATACTAACGGGGCAGCTATTAACTTGCGAATACATAATTGAATATAATACATTAATGTATATACTTATAACTACAGGAATACAATTTTTATAATACAAGGTTTCTCTTTTAATACGTTTAAGGCGTTCTTTTCAAAGAGAGTTCTTTGATGAAGCTACTCGAGAAAAGAAAACCTCTGGCGAAGAAAAATACTCTTTTTAAGTAATCTTTCTGGAATATAATCCCTTCGTAATCAGAAAGGAGTAAAATTTGTCCAGCACGAGGGACCTTGTTGACGAATGAAATTTTGTCAATAAGAAGCGACTTGGTAGACACAAATAAAATTCACCGATCTCAGAACCACAGGAAGCTAGTAAGCCAAGTCGACAATTGAAATTCATTCACTCCAGGTTATGAATGACCAAAGAGGTGCGAATTAAATTCGTCACATTGAGAGCAAAGATTGACAGCCTAAGTATACCGAAGATAGCTCCGCTTCGCCTGGTCTCAACCTGGTACAAGAAAGTAATGAATGAAATTCGTCTCCGCTTTTGGGTCCGGAAAATCAGTGTGAAGAGAAGTAAGGTTCCTCATTGTACAGAAAACAACTTTTGCAATCAGGAGATGTCTCACCGATGCTGAGCGAGCTCTTTTATTCCACTTAGTGTTAACTATTTCGTTCGTTGTCGTCAGTGCTGGTGCGCATACAACCCATTCGTTACATCACAAGGGATAAGGGCAACGCGAGGGTGACAGTAGCGGTAGTAGTATCCGGGCGCCGAGGAGAGAGAGAGAGAGAGAGAGAGACTGACCTCTCCCCCGAATTCTAATACACCACACCGTGTTCTATCGGTGATCTAATTGTCGCAATATACTTTACTATTATATTACTGCAAAAGTTAATTATTTAAATTAAATGCTGATGGTTGAATACATTAAACTATCTTCGAGTAATTAAATGTATCATGTAAAGAAAGATCGTTACATTTAATCATATTTCTTAAAATATAAAAAAGTAATATTTATGCGTTAAACCATATTTAATAGGCGCAAATCTTATATTCATTACAATAATTATAATATAAAAAATATTAAAGATATAAAATAGTTGTAAGAATAAAAATTAAAAAATATGTTTTACTAACTTTAACATAAGGTTCACTTAATTTTCCCACATTGCGTGCCCAAAATCCTGAACAATTTACAAAATATTTACATTTTATTGTTCCCCGTGTAGTTTCAACACCTTCTACTATATTATTTGTGCTTTTTACTTTAGTTAGTTTGCAATTTTGGTATACTCTTACGCCTAAAAAATGCAATTATTGGATTGAATATAATATATAAAAAAATTTAAATAACAAAACCTTTTTTCATAGCTTCTTCAATTAATGTTAAGCAAATTTTATAGGCATCTGCAACACCATCTCCAGGAATCCAAAGTCCTCCATATACATCATCCACTTTTAAAATTGGACACAATCCTTTAATCTCTTCTGATGTCACTAAATGACATTCAGTATTAAGAGATCTGAAAATATTTTCATAAAATTAAAAAATATTTTATAAATAAATTAAACATTGTAAGAAAAATATATCATGAATTGTTATAAGCTAAAGAAAAAAAGTATTTCATATAAACTTTTTTTTATGTATAACTGTGAAATGCACCTGAATGATAAATTCAAAATTAAACATAGAATAATTATTTTATATTAAATATAAGATAAATTTTGAAATAACAAAAAAGAAATTTATTGATATTTCTTACAATTTTCAAGTACATTAAATTCAATTAAAAAAGTATATAAATTGTACACAAGAATTTAAAATTTTAACGTACAATATTTTTTCTTTTTAAACATGCATCTATGAGTTTCTATTAACAAAATGTCATATTTTAATATAGTTGCAAGTAAGTGAAAAAACATTTTTTCAATTTACATACTTAATTTTTCTTTTTACGATTAATACAACTTATCACAATAGTTAGCAATGTAAATGAAAATATGTTGTAAAATGCTTTGTAATACATTTTATAGGTATTCATTTATATGTTAAAATATAATATAAAGAATTTATAAATTCCTTTAAAAATACAATAATATTAGAAAAATGTTCTTAATGTTTAATAAATATAATAAATAATGCAAATTTACTAAATTATTAAAATAAAAAATTCCAGATACTGTCCACATAACAGAATAATAATTCCCATTTTTTTTACAATGTAAACTCTAAATTACAAATAAAATGCTTGATATAATTAATATAAGTTCAAATAAATTAATTTTTAAAAAGACTATATAAATAATTTATACAAAACTATGCTTATGAATAAATTTGTTGAAATTAATTTAAACATAAATATATAATTGTATAATATAATCATTGAAGAAATACACTTTGATCAATATTATTAAAAAATTATATCTAATATTTACAACTTCTGCCTTAGTTTTTTTACTTAGAATTAGAGACAAAAATAAAAATAGTAAGACTTAGAGTAAAGATGTAATGCATCATTATTTACACAGATTGAGCTTTCATTCTTCTAAATACAGTCATACGATCTCTTGTTCTTGCTAATGAAAGGCTACCACATTGTTTCCAGCCTGTTGGTAAACCTTTTGTCTCAAGATCCTTATACAACGATATGCTATCCTGAGCTAATTTCACTTGTGATCTAGAAGGTTTAAAAGCACCTACAAGTCCTGATGCATACCATGTTGTTCCTGCACCCAATCTATATTTCAATAAAATTAATAAAAGGTGTATTTGATCATTAAACTAATTTAATATTATTTTTGTTAGTTAATTTGTAAATTATTACATATGTATATTATACATCACAAGGAATAAAAATTTATATTAATTTTTAATATACTTAACACGATTTGAACCAATATGTTATAATTCATTTTTTAAAAATTCAATTATCTCTATATAATAAAGAATTCAAATAAATAATATTTATTTTTACATAAAATTTCAATATTATAATATATTACATAATGTCATAAAGTACATAAAAATTAGGATAATTATTTTAGATTAAGTAAACTTTTACCTGTTACTTTCAATAATGACTGTCTGTGTTGCACATCCTGCCATAGAAAGATAATATGCTACAGCAGCTCCCATAACTCCACCACCGCAAATTACTACATCAGCCTCTGTTGGAACTGACTCACAATTTATAGAAGATAAACCACTCGTAGGTAGAGGTACTTCATCATTTTTAGAAGTAGTTGTTCTTATAATAAATTCATTGTTTAATCTTAACAATTTATTGTTTCTTAATAGAAAACATTGATATAGTTTAGATCTTTGCCACATTTTTATTAAAATTTTTTATTCAATTTTCATGTCAAAATAAATTTTTTAACCTCTAAACATTCAATGAATTATTTCATCGAATATAATTTATTTTTAAGATAAAACGTACATTTCTTTTAACTTTAAACGTTAAAAATATATATAATAAACGTAAATTGTATTGATACAAATATTAACTTCAAAGTTCATACTTTTTATTTATTACTTATAATTGATAGATTAAGTAACTTTTTCTATTTACATATATTAAAATTATTTTAATTTTTTTTATAAACACATGATAATGTTTATAATATTAAATTATATAAATCAAAGTCATGTTTTACCTAATAATTATTTAAGTGAATTAATTTACTTTTGGTTTTAAAAATTAATTTGTTCATAATGAATATATTATATGTTGACACAAACAGTATTAATAATTAATATATTTTTAAAAAATTATAGCATAATTATTAACTTAAAAAAATAAAAATTATTCAGAATTTATTTTTAAAAAAAAGTGTACATTATGAAAATATTCTTTGCAAAAATGCATTTAAGGTTAAATCACATATCAGCTGCTTAAACAAAATGTAGATCCAAAAAGACTAAATATATATATATATATACATGTGTATATAATAATATATATAATAATAATAATAATAGGATAATTTAATAAACTTGTTAATTTTTTATTAAATATACTTTTATTAAATTTATCTAAGATTAAATTATATAAAAACAATATAAACACAATAATTTTTTTCTTTTTAAAATAACAATAAATTCTTAATTTTTAAAAATATTATTAATAAAATTATAATATAAATCTACATTAGTAAAAATATCAATATTCACTCCATACTTAAAGTTTAATAAATTAAGTTACTGCTCATTTGCTCATCAATATTGACATTTCAAATAAATTTTTGACATAATTATTGTTTATATTATAGTAATATTTTATACAGTGATCACTATATGATAGATTGTTTTAATTTGTCTACCACAATAAGATGCAGATTTATTTAAAAAATTTTATATTGATTATTATTCGATATGATTTACAGAATTCTTATAAATTGATTTAAAAATTTATGAAAGTTGAAGGAAACTTATAAAGACTAATTTATGTATAAGTTATAAGGCACCTAAGCAAAGAAAGATAATGAATTTTGATCAAGGCAAAATGTAATTGATAAAAATGTTTATATTCTTACATTAATTAAAATTAAACAATAAATAATTGGTAACAAATATTATTAAGAATATCTTTGGTACTAATTAAATAAAATATTTCATATCATAAACCATTGCAATATTGAAATCAATATTTAAAATAAATATTTTATTTAAATTGGTAACATTTTTTTCAATAATCCTAACATAATAAGTATGTACTACGATACAAAATTTTTTACAATATAATATGGTTATTACATAAATATGTATACAATTCATTGTATCAGTTACAGTCAGTATTAAGCAAAAATTCTTTAACACTAATATAAAATTACTTATCTCTATATATGTGCCATATTATGTACATTTTACATGTACTGTATAGTTTCCTTAAATTTTTAAATTAAAATGATCTTTTTCTCAAATACGAAATATATGTACATTTATTTTGATAAACGCTTAAAAACAAAGTTTATATTTTCTAAATAGTTTATATTATATATTTTATATTAAACATTTTTTGAAAATTTTAACATACTCTTATTTTAAACAATGTTTAAAAAAAACCAAAAATAAAAACATTAAATTATATTAAATATGTAGAAACATATTGTTTAAAAAATATCTTCATTTTCTGTTTAATATATATAAATTATTTTTTATTTGGTAATTATTGATTTAACTCATTTTTGTATTTCTTTTTTCATTGTAATTAATAATTATAATTTTTGCAAAAAAAAATCAAATATAAGATAGTACTGTGCATTAATACATATATTTGTTTCTTGGTAAATTTTGTTCAAATTCTCAGACTTATTTTTTAATTTCTTAAATTTTACAAGAATATTTCATAATTTTTTATATTAAATATAATGTCTATAATAATAATATGTGTTAATTTCAAAAGCAGAATTTTTCTCAAACAAAATATTTTGACAAATTAAAAATAATACATTAACACATATAAGTAAACATTATGATATTTAAAACCATACAGAATAAATAAAAGTAATTCATTCAAATACATGGTTGATAAGTAATCTGAGATGAATCAATATTATTTTATCATCTTATCTTTTAATTTATCAATAAATTTATTAAAAATTTATTGATTTGAAGAAGAAAACTACTGGCAAATTTATTTCAGTATTTCTTAATAAATTACAAATTAAATTTTACATATATTAAGTGTCAGTTAAAAATGTAAATATAATTTAAGTATTGTTACTAAAAGTCTATACTAAGTATATACTAAAAAATTCTAATTATGCAGTACTAAATTTTTACTAATAATATTGATATTTTTAACACTTTACTATATAAAAAAATTAATTTAAAAAATAATATTTAAATCAAAAATTTTTTTTTTAAATATTAAAAGACAATTGATAAATTTTATTAAATAATATTTAATTAGTCTAATTTAAGTTCAAAACTTTAATATTTGCATATATGAGTAATGATATGATTCTTTTCTAGATATCTTAAAAGCCTGAAAAAATAAAACGTAAAAAAAACTTGTTCTCATAAATATGTATTTCATATAAAAATAATAAGAAAAAATTTTCAATTCTAACTCATGATGAAATATATTCTTACATGTGATTATTTGAATTCAAGTATTAAAATTTTCTTTTTGATAAATTAAAAAAAAATCATAGTGTATGTACTCATAATTGGTTGGGTAGTTTTATACATTGGGAATGTTTTTAGTCCAAATATACCTGCTAAATATATAATTTACTTTCATATATAAATGGAATAAATTAAGCATTTATATAAATATGCACAGCGTGCAAGTGTTATCGCAAAATTTGAATAAATATCATGTTAACAAAATGTTGGCATAATTTTGTCATGCTTATCTTCGATGACGACCCAAATAAGCTTTACAATTTGGACATGTATGATGAACATCCATACATTCATCTATACAGCATGGTATTAAACAGCAACCAGCCCAACAACTAAAATTAAATTTCTTACTATTAAAACGATTGCATTAATAAAAATGAAATATTTTTCTAAAAATATAAAATCATTTATATTTTCTTATTATATCAGTTAATTGTTTAACTTTATTTTAAATACATTTTTAGATTAAAATTGAAGAAAATAATTGAATAAAAATCACAAAACTTAATTTTAAATGAGATAAAATTTTCATTTATTTGCCTAATTTAATATTACATAAATCTTTTTTTAATTAATGTAAAAAATAAATTAACAATAATAATGAAAATCTTTTCATAACTTTTTTAATTTTTTTGGACTTATTAATAAATTTTATAAAATACTAGATTGAATACATACCCCAGTAGTGCAATTATGAATCCTGAAATATAAGCTATCATTCCAGGTTCTGTTCTGGTCGCTGTATCAATTTCAGCATAACAATGTGAACATATTGTGTGCGTTGATCCAGGACCAAGTGGTACTATAGTTGTTACAATAGTAGGTCCTCCAACATCTACAACAAATTGGTTTATGATATTAAAACTAACTTAATAATTTCTATAATAGTATAATTGTAATTGGAATATTTGTTATTTATGATAAAAAGTTAATCATTCTCAAATTAAATATATGTAAGTATATTAAATTTATAAGTTTTCACCTAGAATAAAATATAATTCATATCAACAATTAAATTTAAAATTCACTATTAATTTTACTAAACATCATTGTATCATGTGTTACTTATGCGTGTAAGAAAATTATTAAGATAATCTATTTGTAACAAAAACTTACATGTTTCAGGTGGTGTAAATGGACTGGCTGGTGGTACACCACCCATACATTGAGAGTAACTAGGTGGTGCCATGGGAGTGTTATCGTATGGAGGTGGTGGGCCATTTTTATTCATGATAGTTATAGTTTCTGTAATATGATAGATATGAAAGGTTATTAAAAAGTATTATATTAATGTACAATAATTAAATAAATATATTTTTATTAAATATAAAAATATCAATGCTGCATTTAAAAATTTTTTTTTAAATATTAATATATTTAGTTTTTTTCATTATATAAATAAAAAAATTTACAAAATTTTTAATTTGATGAGACAATTGCATAAGCCTTGAACACTATATATTTACTGACAATGATTATGCATAATATAACATTGCCGTACTTATTTATTTTTAGAAATCAATTATTAAAAAATGTCACTGTATTATTCCTTTATTTATAGAATAAATGAATAAAATGTCATAGATTTAATATAATAATATTAATTGAATAAACATTTATATTTTGTCGATAAATTTTAATGTTAGAGACATTTGGAAAATTTTATTAAAAATATAATAAATTTTGTGTTATTAATCGATAAATCAATAAATAAATACTATACGTATATCGTAATATTTTACAAATAAATCGAAATTCATAACCTTGGAAATCAATTAAATGAATGACTTAAATACAGACTGAACTTCAATTTTCGTTTCATATATCCCCACCCGAATCAATCTTAAATTTCCCAAAATATCTGTGACGTGATCCACAAAATTTCTCATATTATGCTTCAGTTTTAAAATCATTTATTGATTTAATTTTATTTGAAAAAAAAAAAAAAAAGAAAAAATTATTAAATGTAAATTAAAAAGAAAACAAAAATTATTTAAACATTTGATATTAAAAATATCTATGAACAATTTTTATTTTATTAAAAGACGCAAAACAACTGTTTTTGATTTTTTTCCTGCTAATAAACAATTCACGCAGCAATGAAAAAGCTCATCAAAATACATTTCTTTACCTTCTTCTGTTCCTTAGCTAAAATTTACAAATAAAATAAGATCAGTGTGTAAGAAAAAACTGCTTTTTAAAAATCTTATTTTTCACTCAAATATTTTTACTCTCGACATGTCACGTACATAAGTTATTATTGGTAATACAAAGTCGTAACCTATTCTATACGTTCCACTAAAATGTATTGTTTACTTGCACGAAACTCTGTCGCAATAAAAATATAACTAATGACACACAACCGACGTTGTAAAAAAAATGTGTTCACCTCCTAATAATATACGGGTTAAGGGATCGAAAAACCGCGTACATGTACACACAATATAATATGCTATTAATTGTTAGGTGTGTAAGTGAATTTTTTTACGTGTCAGGATTTAATCGTAAGTGTGTTCGTTTGCTTTAAATTTAACGGAATAGACCGTTTAAACGGAGTAAATTTATATTTGTTTAGGGTAAGTTCTTGTATTCGAATGATTAAAACTTGCGTCAAGTACGTGGTTCAAAATTAAAATGATCAAAATATGGACAAAAAAATAATGTTATGTACTAAGAATTTTATTTATTAATTTTATTAAAAGTACAAAATTCTAATATAAAATGACGGAATTATTTAATGAGTAAAACGTAAAGTTGACGCGTACTTTAATTTCTGCTTTAAGATGTGTTCAAAATTACATATCCGAGGACAACATGAAATCTGGTCTTAATCTCTGTTCTGTGAGTTTTACCAAACAGAAATATTATTCAGGGCGCGAAATTTCAAATAATGATTCCAAATGAATTAAATTTCGTATTTTTAATCCTCCAAAAATAATACTCATGTTTTGTACACCAATAAATCAAGATAAGTAAAATCACTATCAATAATAATAAATCAATAAAATATTGATATTAATATGAAAGAAATTCTAGTATTACAAGAGAAAGTCTAACAAGAAAATATATTTATCAATGAAAAGATATCAACTATTAATTATTGAAAAATATACATTGTTGGTATAAAATTATCGAAGGAGATATAACGGAAATCTGACTAATTTGTCTAAAAATTCGTCAAATTCGTTTATAAATTTCATTATTACCCCTTTTCATCCAAATTGCTTTTCATTTTTTTTTTTTTTAAATTGTAATGGTTATATTTATTTGTTATTTTGTATAAACATATATTATAATACTTGTAGTTTAAAAATTTATTTCACGTATTATTTATTATTCTAAGTCCTGTTATAAAAAACTTTCGACTTATCCATAAAAAAAGTTATTATACTTTAAACCTAATTATAATGTTTATATACATATAATAAATCACTGTTACATTATTTACGTATGAGCTATTCTTAAATTAAAAGAAATAAATATACACATTAGTAAGAGAGAGAGAGAGAGAGAGAGAGAGAGAGAGAGAGAGAGAACAGGACAAGCAAAAGAAAAAAATGCCATAGGCAAAGTTAGGCGTTTCACGAACAACCAACAAAGAGGTATGTTTTAATATAAGAAAAAAGGAGAAAAGGAAAAAAATACTTAAGAACGACTATTTAAATCCAATCGTATATCAATTTCATATGCACAATGCACACCGCCACACAAACATTTTGTATCAATTCCTTGCTATTTAATGGTTTATTAAAATATTCTTTTTGTATGCACATGGGCTTTCCCTGAATTGACGACTCTAGTATACTGTTAGTTTTACCGGCTACCATCCAAAGATGGTTGAAAGGAAAATCCAATAAAAAATCCAATAAAAAATCCAATTTATGTCTCCTTGGAGTCCCCGTCACTTGCATCAGGGGCTTCCCCGCGATACCTCATCTAAGCACACATGCATATCTTCCTCCAATCAATTGCACCTCTCTATCGAACATCCATCCCCAACCTTTGCCCAAAAAAAATACTTTCATCTCTCTTAACCGCTAATCTAAATTAATAGCTAATATAAATTTGATTGCATTCGAGTAACTATTTAATTAAAAACAAAAAACCTTTTCCAATTTGCGCGAAAAACCTTCCTCGCGTATCAAAAATGTATATGCGTACATGCATCGAATCTCGAAAGTCACATTTAAATATTTTGCGTCTCCTCTAGGTCGTCATAGATTTCAATTCATTTTTATGTCAACCCTGATACACTGATACACTGATACATAGCGTTTCATCGTTTCATCGTTTCATATGACCAATTTTCACCTAGTTAAATACGATCCTAAAGCATGTTTTAGCATTTCATCGCTCATCGGCGAAGACTTTGTCTTAAACGTTTTCCTGGCTACGCTCATTCATCGAGGACGTTTACAAAAAGACCTACGTGAATCTTTTGTCTCATTCCATAACACGTTAAATACAATTTCCATGCTGTATACATTGTAATAAATGTATGGTAAATGAAAATATTCTTTAGGTATGTAATAAAATAGTAACCGAAAGAAATAATTTTTATCAATACACTCTTCTTTAAGAGGCGACCCAAAGTGGCGATAAATTTTGCTTAAATCTTATAAGCAGTATATTAAATTCCTAATTAATTCATGAAACATAGCCATGAATAAAAGGAAAAATTTATTAACCACATGCACATCAAAGCTTCTAGATATTTTTTTTTTTTTTTTTTTTTTTTTTTTTTTTTTTTTTTTTTTTAAGCGCAAATAGCTTGTTATTTAAAGTTACCAACTAAATGACGTTATTGGCTCTTTGATTTATAATTCTATCGATTAACATTTAAATCATAAATATCTGTTATTTACTCATATTTTTGAGCGACAGCGAGAATATTAATAAAAAGAATTTTATTGGTGTAGGAGTGTATTGTTGCTTCGTTTTAACTTCAATTTGACATCGAGATAAATGTTTTGATTAAATAGTATATAACGCCAATGTTCATCGAAATATTTCATAAACTGTTGTATGCTGTTGAATGTTTATAAATCGTTGAAACAGAATAAAATGTGTATATTCAAAGGTCTAATGGATAATTAATTTTACCTCTATGAATAATTTAAAAAATTATATCCACGAGTATATATATATATATATAAGTGTAAGCGCTGTTATTCAACTCAAGTTAATTACCATTACTTTCGTACAATGTAGTTGATCTACAATAGCGTGCATATTAATTTCATGAATAATGTTGACAATGAATAAATAATGTTGTTTTTTTGTGTTCGTCATTGTATTGTATTGAATGTGTAGAAAACAAAGTAGAAAGACTTTTCTTATTAAAGTTGTAGTTTTGAAAAAGGCAGATAAGAAAAAAAAAACGAGAAATACAATTGACGTTGGTAAAATATTTGGCGGGCCGGCCAAGAGCGGGTGGTCTGGGTCTGCCCCCCGAAGACCCCCGTACCTCTCGTCACTCGAGGCACGCATGACCGGTGAATACACGTCGGTTGTGCTGTCACGCTAACTGCAAGTGTTCGGTCAACGCGCCGCCATATTGTTATCTGGGGCGCTGATAAATCAGAGAAAAAGTCCCCGCGGAGGAATATCGTGTGCGCTGCTGGCGCCCCTACCTTCGCAACTCTGCACGACCCACGCCGTCCCCGGGTCAGTTTTCGTGCATCCAACATGGCTGGACGAGGTGATTACAATGATATGAGGCAAGTATATGCGGCTCCCGCGCCGTTCCCACACGTAACCCAATCGTGATACCGTGAAATTACACAAGTGCCACTCGGACGAGGACGAGGTCGGGGTCCGTTCCCTGGAGTTGTTACAACTCACAAGGTTAAGCTCGGCTCCCCTGACTCGGAGTGTTCGAGCCAACCACGCGAGTCGAACCTTTTAAACAACGGCAACATCTGCGAAATACTGTATCTGTTGGGCAAGCAGCACATCAACAAGACTGCCTGCAGCAACAAGCACGCGGCTTTATTTTGATCCGTTGTACCGGCTTTGGTCGTTTTTTTCTGACATCGTGCGATTACCCTTTATTCAATTGTTACATGTGTGTGTGCACGAACACGGGTGTACGTATACGAGATACGTACCATATATAAATAGAAGGATGCATTTGCACACCGTGTACACGTATATATATATGCGTATGTATACGTATGTATATGTATATGTACATATATGCATACATGCGTATAAGCGTACGTTTATCGATATATACAGATACGTGCGTGCACGCATGCATACTTGCCTACATCTCCCTGTAAATACGTGCGTATACACGTGCACACACGTACGCACCCCCACACCCACTCGCTCACTCACTCGCACACACGCACACAGTCACGCGTGCATACGTGCATACGTGCATGCGTACGTACGTATAGGTGAATTGTAGCCTAAATTTTTGTTATTTATTGTAGTAACTGACTATCGCAAAATACCACCTGTCCGCGAGTCTCCAAAGAATAAATTTAAATTATTCGTATAGCTATCGTTAACAATGGTGTTATATTTTGCAGAGATTATTCAGGGGGCTCACGCAGCAGTAAACCTCTACCTACTGAGCCACCTTATACAGCGTACGTTGGCAATTTGCCGGATGGTATTGTTCAAGGCGATGTCGACAAAATCTTTAATAGTTTACAGGTGAAGAAGATTCGACTTGTCAAGGATCGAGACACAGACAGGTATTCAATTACAGTCGTTCGCTTGGTCAATTATATTTTTAAGCAGTACATCTTGATTTATATTACATCTTAATAATTTCATCAAAACTTATTTGCTCATCTTAATTTAATATTTAAAACTTTTACATTATCATATACACTTACAGGTGCGATTCTGTGTTTGTAAAGTTATTCTATTCCCTTAATTAAAAATTATACTTTATTGAATTCATATTGTTCAACCATTAAATTGTTTAAATGTATGCTTCATTGTCAAATGAATACTGTAATACTATACTTTTCACATTACATTAAGTCATGTAATAGAATGTTTATATCCATTTATATGCTTTTGTTCTATAAGAACCAAATTACCCTTATACTAAGTAACTATAAAACAATATTTTATTTTTTTACAATTTAAAATCAAATCTCAAATAGCAATCTCTGTTCTAGGTTTAAGGGTTTTTGTTATGTCGAGTTTCAAGATCTCGCTGATCTTAAAAGTGCAATCAAATTGAATGGGTGTGTGAACGTAGAGGGAAATTTGATTAAAATCGATGTAGCAGAGGGTAAAAGAAACGAGAGAGGAGGTGGATTTGATAGACGGGCTAGAGGTGGAGCTGGACCTGGTGGTGGTGGTGGCTTTGGTAAGCGTGATGGAGGTGGTCCACCAAGAGGATATGGCGATGATTTTGGTAGCCCATTCATGTTTTCAAGTAAGCGTTATGCCTGGCATGACGTTTACAATTTAACCATTGTTTATACCTGAAAACCAAATCTCAATTACTAATATTCACTTTTACTAGTAGTTTATGATTAATCTTTTAAATTTATTAAACAATTTTATATTTTTGTATTGAATTTTCTTTTGGTTTTTTGGTTAAGCTACTTGCTATTAAATTTTTTTTTTAATATTTCTTTTAATATTAAAAATTTATTTTATTTTCATTTATTTTAAAATATCCATTGATAACAAATTTATAAAATTACATAATTTCAAATAAAAGCAAGCAAAAAACAATAGTATATAATGAAAAATGAATTCACAAAATCTTCTCTCTGTTTATAATTAAAATAACTAATTACATTTATTACATAAATTATAGTACATTAAATTATTAATGTAAATTCTATATTTAAAAAAAGAAATAACTTTTTTTCATTTATTCAGTTTCTCATTTAATTTATAATATATTATATTTGGTTGAGCATATAAAGTAACTTATAGAAGAGCATTTTATTTATCTATATCATATATATATATATATATATTATCACATCCATTAAATAAAATTATTAATAGTTTGTATTCTAATTATTTTTATTAAATATAAGTTTAAAAATTTAACGTGCACTATAATTTGAACATTTGGATTTTTTTTAAATCGGATACACGTTAATTTACTATAATCAATATACATTACTTTAAATTAAATTAAAATTAATATTATTTAATTGCTTTCACTTAAAATTTAGTTAAAAATCTTTTTAAAAAAATAAATGTTTTTAAAAGCAGTGATAATTAAAATAATATTAAATAATTTTATTTTTATATTATATAACAATATTTAAAATTCATAATGATGTATTTTATTTATTAAATAAAAATATATAACTAAAAGCATTAAAAATTTGTAATAACTTAAATCAAATATTTTTAAAAAATCAAAATCTAATGAATTTTTATGATAATATGTTGTTATTGTATTCATTTTGTAATAAAGAATAACAAAATTTTTCAGAAGACTTTGATCAAGGAATGCCCGGTGGTAGACAAGGTGGTAGTAGCTTTGATCGAGGGAGTCGTGGTAATTACTTCAATAACGACATGGGTCGAGATCGAAATTTACGTGGGATGGGAGGTCCAGGTGGTCCAGGTGGCCCTGGTGGCCCTGGTGGTCCTGGTGTTCCTGGTATGTCAAAGTATGGCAGCAGTAGATTAGGTCGTGGTGGACCTGGTATGCCAGATAGGAAATACCCAGATGAGCCTTACATGAAAGATCCACCTCCAGGTTAATAAAGAAAGTTTTTTTACTACCAAAAATAATCTAACAATCTTAACTTTATTTTAAAATATGTATAAATATTAACTGCTGTTAAATTCATAAAGAAGAACATATTAAAATTATATTTAAAGTACTTGTTATTTATGAACAAAATTACATTATGCTTTGTAAATTTATTCATGACACACTAATTTATTAAATTTTAAAAATAATAAAAGATGAAAGTTTTAAAATGGTTTTTGAAACAAATAATATATTTATTTATGAATAATTATGTTGAAAAAATATTTGTAAATACGTATTTTTATTTCTTTTTCTCTTTTCAAATTTTATTTTTTGATACTTCTTTTATTCTTATTTATTCAAAGTAAATATACATTAATTTAAAGAATTCACAGAAATTACAATCATTGTAAACATTAGCCTGGAAATTCAAAATAATTAATACAGACAAGTTCAAATACAAATTTTTAATATAAATATTATCTATATTTACAATTTATGAATGAACAAATAATAATAAATTATACCATTAGTGTTGATATTATTATATAATTAAATTTGATAAAAATATACAAAAACTGTATAAAGATTTAATTTTTAATTTAAAAGTATTTGTATACCAAAATAATTATTATATGACAATATGAAATATGATTTTATATTTATATTTGTTACAGTATGTTTATAATAGACATATTAGAATAAGTGTTAAATATAAAATTATAGAATAATATTTATTTTAAATAAATTTTTAACAAATAAATGTAAAATAAATTTCAATTCCTGAATAAAAATATAATCAATTAAAAGTTTTAACATTTATTAAAATATACAAAAATTATATAAAAGTAGATTACAATTATATTATTTTTGTATTTAAGTAAAAAAAAACTATTAATTTTTAATTATTAAATAATTTTTAAGTTATTAATTTTTTTTTTAGTATTATGATCTAAATTAATATTTAAACATTCATTCAACTGGTATCTACTACATACTTCATACAAATATGCATAAAATAATTATAGAAACAGATGTATATGCAATCTAATTATTAAAAATACTTGAAATTAAAAAAAAAAAATTTAATGCATATAAATTTTTTTTGTATTACAGAAACTCCAGGCCGAAAACGTTTGGTTCTTACACCTAGAACTATACAAGATCCCGTAAATGCGTTAGCTGAAACCACTATTCGTAATTCAATTTATGGTGGAGCTAAACCAAGAGAAGAAAAACTTGCTGAAAAGGAACTCAAGTAAAATCATGTATTATGATGTAATAATTTCTTTTTTCCGGAACAACAATAGTGGAAAATAATTTCCTTTCAACAGCAAATTTCATTGGAAAAAAATAAACTTTAATATAGACTTCTTCCAACTTCCTGGTAGATGTCAAAGGATAGATTCTTCCCAAGGATGTATATCTTTTTTTTGTCTTCAAATATTTCTTGTTCTATCTTGTACTGCGTGAAAAAAGTTATTCATGGGGAGAATCTTCCTTAGCAAGTTTTTGAGAAGACAGATATGATTGAGAAATTAGGAAGTCAATTTTTTCCTGTAATATTGAAAAGTGTATCCATTGCTTCAAAAGTGAAAATTCTAATAACTTGTAATTTAAAAACACTTTTTTTAAAAACATTGTTTTTTAATTTTTTTTTATTTATTTAAGTCAAGTTTACACACAAAATGTTGTATTTGTAAAAAGATTTAAGTATGATAATGAATCATCTTTATTAAATTTTTTTAACTTCAAGGAGCATTGATAATGAATTTTATGTTATAAAATTTAATTTATGTCTTCAAAAAAAACTAGTTTTGAATGTACATATGAAATCTGAAAACAAACTATAATTACCTATACACATAAGTGAATTTTTAATACAAAACCACATTGTCTAAACAATAAATTATAATACTTTGTTCAGCCTATCAATCAAAAATGAAAAAAAAAATATAAATATCGATGCTCTTAATATTTTTGTTAAAACAGAGTATTTGATTTGTTACCGCATGTCACTTATAAAAAAAAGATTTTTTATGTCTGTAAAAACCTGTCTCTCAGTCACAGAAGAAAAACGTTTATTCGCGTTTAACAAAGGGTAATTAAAAAAAAATCTATTCCAATCTATGATTGCAGCTTTTATGCAAATTAACGAATAATTAGCAACAAAAGTTGTTTATATAAAAAAAAAACGATGAATAATAATAACAATGCAGGTATCCACATCAGGTATACAAAATGCATAACTGAATATCGATAATATATATGTGAATAATTAAGATAATTGAAATAGATTTAAAAAATACAACATGCACAAATACATCTTGATATTTATGCAGATTTGTGTTAAAAAAAATTTCGTGTCTACTTGTAAACGACATCGAGGAACATAAATCTTAAGAAATAATACAGAGACATTGCACGGTGTGAAAAAGTAATAATAAATGATAAAAAATAAAAACAGTAAAACGAATCAATTTTCTCACATACAGATCAAACGCACTTTTCCTCAACAAAATAAAAATGAAAAGAGTGCGTCGTAGCTTTGCTTCTCCGTTGATTTTCGAAGAGTACAAAAATAAGCTAGTGAAATCCCTATTTTCCATTCATACTAATTTTTCTTAATTATCTTTTTTTTATTTTTTTTTTTTTTTTCCATTATTGACATAAAATTTCTCTCTTTTTACTGTATACATTCTTTTTATTACAAAAAAATATATGTATATGAAGGACGTAAGTAAACAAAATGGACAACAAAAAACAAATACACAAGATTACAAGGTGCGAAAATTCACTTCGTCGTCAATGTAATATTAACCTGTATGTAACTAATCCAAAGAACTTACGTGAATTTTGAACACGTTTTATCTTTACTAATTTCTAAGAATGACACAAGAAAAATATATTCAAGCGCGTATATGATGAAAAGTCACTTTTTAAATGTTAACGCGAAATAATACATTTTTAATAATTAATGAGCATATGTGCTCTGCAAAACTTTAAATATTGATCGACTGAAAAAAATGTTGATAATGAAGATTAAAAAATATAATGAAAACTACAAACAATAACAAAAAGATAAAATATGAATAAAAAAAGAAAAACAAGAATTAATTTTATTTAAAATTATACTTGTATATGAAAAAGTATTTCATAATAGTAGTATATTTCGTAACCGAATAATATGTTTTCATTATGAAAAAGATAAAATTAACATAAAAGTAGAAAGATAATTATGTAATCTCAACTGTGAATACTACCATATAATATCATTAATATTTTTAATATATTTTTAAGCTATTTTTTAATATTAATTTGTATTTGTGTATATATATATATATATATATATATATATATATATTTGCTGATTTTAATTAATCTTACGTGCCTGTCTTATTCTTACTCATTTTTCAAATATAAAATAGTTTTTCGTTTTATTTATTTTTAAATCATTAGGATATATTTAATTTTTTAAACGTGTGGTGATATTTGTATGCATAAGATGCATACTAATTATTTTTTTAAATACTATTAAATAAATTAATTTTTTATAATCACAATAGATAATCTGCATGCGTATGAATTTTATTTTGTAAAAAGTTTTCGCTTGTAGTCTATTGTTATTATTTACGATATTATTTGTAATATAATATAGCGCAGTTTTAAAAGGGAATTTTCTTGTAATTTGGCATTTGTTTAATGTTTGTGCTAAATTTCTAAAATTGGATATTGTAGTTTGAATACACTGGGAAGATTTAATTAATTTATGTAAATCATATACGTGCTTATGATAAATTTTTTAAATTGTATAAATAAAATTTAAAACAACATTAACTGTTTTAATTTTCAAATAATTATAGTAGTTTAGCATCAGTTTAACTGAAATTATAATTATATCTTAGACTAAATGAAAGATTATGGACTAAGTTAAACATTCAATTGTTTCGATTTAGCATAACCAGTCATATTTGTTGATAAGAAGAAAAATAAATTTGGTTTCATGATTTGTCATAATGCTTAATTTATTTTTTATTTGAAATTTATTAAATAGTTATTAATACACCATTATAATGTCCAAATTTATTAACTTAATAACAGTATGTCGAAAATGTAATTTATAAAGTGAATGTATACACCAGAAAAAAAATTTTAGTCATAACAGTCTGATTAAAAAAATGAATATAATTTGATAAGTTATCCATATTTGATTTTATATCATTCAATTTGAATATAGTTTTCAAAAAATATAACATATTTTCTAATAATCTCATGTAGAAACAATACTTTCTCGCTCTTATCTTTCTTATAAATTTTTTTTTTTCATGAATCACTTTATATCAAATTATTCAAAGCATAAAAGTTATTTTATAATTATATATTTCAATTTGTAACAATTTATATTATTATGTGATAATATAGTGAACTATATATTTAACAACATTTTATAAATTGTATTTACAAAATTGTTTACGTTTATAATACAGGTCTACATTACTCAGAAATTTTAATATTATTTAGATTATTAAACAAAAAAAATTAATGATTATGTTTATATGCTTAAATAAATATAATTTATTTTTAAAAACATAAATGTATTCATACACACAATAACATTTAATTATATATAATATTTAATTTACAATAACATTTATATTATTATATAATACAAATATATGTAATAAGCAATAGTGCAAAAATATGATAAAATTTTTTGTTATAATATTTACAAATTTTTATTTTATTTATTTTTGCAAATTAAATATTTAAAATATCAAAATTTTAAAAATACAATTGATATAAATATTATAATGGTATATTAAATTATATAGGATAAATAATCCTGTCATACTTATTCTTTATTCAGATAGTGAACATCATTGAAATAAAAAGAGAAAAATTAATACAATTGTGAAATATTTAAATTGTCTTATTTATAAAATATTAAACTAAAAGATTTAATTTTAATATATCTTTACAATTATTTTATTTAATTAAACAAATAAGTTATAATTGTTGGAAAACTATTTACATACATATTTTCCAAATTTAATATCTAAAAAAGTAATTACCCCTCAAGTATAATTTTATTTTTCAAAAACACAAATAATATGAATAAATGCTTATTTGTGGTGAAAAATATTTGATGTATTATTTTTAAAAAAAAGCAAACAGTATTTATATTATTAATATTTTATTAAATTTTATGACATTTTTAATAGTATATAAATTGAGTAAGTTATAGAAATGTTTGTACTGTACATGTCTGAAAATGAGAAAAACGTTTTAATTATATATTTTTTTCCAAATATATCAATCCTAACGTAACATAATTAAAATATTATTGATGATAAAATATTATCAATGATCCTGTATATGGATAAAGGACGATAAAATTTTTTTTATATAACTTAATGTGATACAATGTAACATTCCTACACGTTGAAACATTTGATAAAAATACTCATGTGTGTGAATATTATAGCTTATCCAATATCGCATACAATAAAGATTTGTAAGTATGGAAAGGTGTCAAAGAACAAATATATTTTGATGTGTGAATCATTAATTATTTATTTTATCAAAAAAATTTATCTATCTATGATGCTAAAGTAATAATTTTGTGTATTATTTTATACATTGAAAAATATATTCGATTGAACAAAGGATGGTAACCGATTCAAAAGAATAACATGGAATTTTGATAAAGCACAAAATACAATAAATTATAAATATTTTTTACTTATTAATGATAATACATATTTATATAAATCTTAAATAAAATGTACAAATTACATTTGTAGCATTTGATAATACAAAAATAAATGCTACTGTAAAAATTAAGAAAATAAATTTATTAAAATTTAAATATTAAAACCTCATTATCTAGCGAATTTTAACATTATTGGCATTTATATTCATTATTCAATTTTCATCAGTAATTATCAAGTTAAATAGAAAGTTAAATTGTTGATTTGATATTTTTAATTTTATTATTTGCATTGTACCAAAATATCCATATAATTTTAGCAATAAAGTAATTACGGGAACTGGTTAACATTAAGATAATTTTACAAAATTTTTTAATTATATTACAATTATATTACTTATATTTTATATTAAACTTTATGTAGTCTTAACAAAATATAATAATGAGGTGAAATTAAATAACGTAATTTTTTTTTTGTTATAGTTTCTTTTTAAGATAATTAAGTTATTAAATTAGAAATATACTTATTTTATCAAAATGAATTAAAACTGCATCAATCTCCTTATTGTATTCATTGGTTAAATTTGATCCATTTTTTATTAATTTACTATTTATTGTCATTTTAGCATATTAAAGATTTTTTTATTAAACTAAAATAAAAAAAATATATATTTTTATTTTAAATTCTACATTTCGTTATATATAGCTTAATCTTTATAATTTTGATGAAATTTGTAATGAAACATTATTTTTTACTTGTTTTTATGTATCTTAAATATATTATTTAATAATACATTCATATTATTAATTAATTTTAGTTACTTATTTTTTTATAAGGTTGAAAGATAAATTTTTATTTTTTGTTCAAAACTATTGAATCAATTTATTTTGTAAAATAATTTATTATTAATTTTTAATATTATAATAAAATTTGAATGTGTCAATAACGATATTATTTATTTCTAAACTATTACACCTAGATTAATTTTAAAAAATTATATTTTCTTTAAAATCAAAATTTTATTATTTGCTGTAAATATAAATATTTTTAAAAAATTAACTTAATATACTATATTTTAAGATAATAAGAATGTTAAATATATTTTTTTAAAAGTTCTTATTGATGAATAAAAACACCAAATATTTATTTCGTCAATTTGCTTATATTTTTTTACAGTTATTTTATATATTTACCATTAAGTAGTGAATAAATTTTATTAGATTTTAATAAAAATTATTTAAGCAAAAATTATTTTGTTCTTAAAATAGACATTATCTAAAAAGAATATTTTATTTTAAACTACTTCGTTATTATACTAATTTTATTAAAAATAATTAAATAAATTAAAAAAAATTTTTTTATTTTGGTTAATTCAAGATTAGTCTGTTTATTACTCATTGCAAAATTACGTGAAAAGAATTTGATAATAATATTTTCAATTTTTTACATTCTTTATGTAAATAATTCGTAAAAGTGTTTGTTCATTACCTATTAAAGTAAAAATATTTATAACTGATAAGGCATTTAAAAATAATTTTTAATGAAAATATTTAAAATCTGATTGTGCAATCCGTTGGACTAAATCCTTTTGTCACGAATAAAATTTATAATCCCTATCACAACAATTCATAAGATCTTCGATTTAATTTTAATTTTTATACTTTATACTTAACTACCATAGATTTAGAAAACTATACATGCTTTTATGATCTTAATGACTCATTTTTTAAATTTCAATTTTTCTTTTGGTTTAACTGTAAACATGGCATCGTTGTTAATACAGTACCTGAATCCGCATTCAAATTTCAGAAAATATTTTTATCTTTTGTACATTTTGTGTCTTGCTGAGCACACGTTATACAAAAAACATTGGAAAACCTGAAATTTATTCTTATTTATTAGTATAATTGAATTTGTTATTATATAAAAGAACTGAATTCAAAAATATTTTATTACGTATACTATAAGTATACTGTTAGTGAATGTTCTATGGTACTATGTATACTTCAATTTTCAATTTTTATTTTATTGGGCATTAAATTTTATCGTATAATTCTTTTTATAATGCTCTGATCTTACGATTTTTAAGATATTTAGATTGTTTAGCTTTTAACATTTGTATTTAACTCGTACATTTTTTTTATTATAAAAATTAGAAATATATAGTATGAAAGAAAAAAGTCTACATTATACAAAATTATTGTTTACAAAATTTTGCAAAAAAATCAAAATAATTCAAGAAACACTTTTAAAACATTTTGTGAAAATTCGCCTACAACTTTAATATAATTAACGAATACTAAGTTTTGCGACTTTTATTTCTAAAAATATTACCATTTTAATAAAAGAATTTGAATTTAGTGTGCTTATTAATTTTAAATAAAAAAAAATGTATCATAAGTAACACATAACGTGTCTTTATGAAAATATTTACCTTTAAAAAATATACAATATAAATACATTTCTGATAATCATATATAAAACAAATATGGGAAATAAACTTTATATGAGTTGATAAAAAAGAATGTAAAGAAGAAGAAAAAATCGACTACCGAAAAAAAAGATGCAAATTATACAAAAAAAAAAAAAAAAAAAAAAAAAAATCCGTTAAAAAGTTTTTTTTTAGTTGAATAATGTTTTAAACAAATATTTAATATGTAAAAATTACATTTTTTACATTTTTTATTTTCATTTTTTATTAGATTTTTGTTTTTACAAGAATATACCTGTTGATTATTTTAGATAAATTAGAGAATTGTATTTAGATAAAAAAAATTGAGAAAATTTTAATTAAATTCTTTACATGTGTACACGCATTATTGAGGAGAGTAATTTATATCATAACTAAGAATTTAAACATTTCTGATAAGTACAATAAGATTCTTGATTTTTTTAATTATTAAATAAATTATAATTAAATTGATAGCCAGCGTGCACATCATTATTGCATTATTATTAAAAATGATATCGGGATTGATGCAATTAGGTTGGGGCCTTAAATTGGGGTCTTCGTAATATTATTTACTTAATAATATTATTCAATAGTATTTTAATAAATAAATCTTTGACATGTAAAATTCACCAGTAAGAGATATTTAAAATTTTAATTATTAAATAATCATGATTGGTGTGATTTTATTTCGCGTGGATAATTGCCAGATTGGAGGAGGAGTAATGAAATTTAAAGAAGGATTCATTTCAACAAAGGAAGACTTGATTGAAATATAAAGCAATGTAAAAGTTTCATTTCACTGTGATAAAAGTTGGTTGTAAGTATGATTAACCGTTCTCCGGCATTTACGTTACAGCCTCTACGTGACAGCATCACGCGTCACGAGGGTAATAGCGCAACGGTAATTAATTCCCGCTCTCTAATTTAGGAGTTTGGCTGGCGGTCAGAGGCCACGCCTCGCCCTCCCCCCCCTCGCCCTCCCAACCTCATTTACAATGGCGGGGAAATGAAATCAAGAGGAACAAATGCATCTGGGCAAATGCACGAACTCATTGCCAATTGAGGACGCATTCGTGGTTTCGTTGTCATCGCCGTGTCTCCTCCTTCCTCGCGCTCGTGCGTTGAGTCGCGTTGCGCCCTCGACCAACTCGTCCCCAATCCGGCACTCCTCCCATGGCCATCATATATCCTTCGCAAATTTTGATTAATTAATTAATTAATCGTCCCTCACCTGTCCAAACTCCAAATACGAAAAAATTATTTATTCTTTATTTATTGCACCACCCAAGCCACACACTACTTGTAGACGCACGCACGGGCTAGTTAACTCTTGTCGTATGGCGCTTCTTTTTTTGTGCACCGAAATTCACCGAAAAGTCAGTTTTGTGCAAATTTTTGGCTTAAACAATTTAAATTGATGCCTGTGATTAATTCATTCATTGGGCCCGAGTTTTCCTTTATGTCAAAATAACCTCTGTGCCTCGTAACTCTCTTTACTTCCAAGGATTTTTTTTCTTTTCTTCTTTTTTTCTTCTTCTTTTTTTTATATTTTATTTATATCCTAGTTATTACGACGTCTGTATTTTTATTTAATTTTACCTTTTAAAGTGCTCGAAACATTCCGGACAATTTTCCAGCGTGCGAAAACTATTGTGTAGTTGCTATTGCAGCGAATACGGATTTTTGTATTTGAGAAGAAAGATGTCAAGTGAAAGTGTGACAACGGTTAGTACTTATTACTACATACACATTAATACTGCCCTACACAAGTCTAAATATTAAATTGTAAATTGTAGCTGTGCATTATATATTTTTTCATTACTTTTCAAATTAAATTCCATATTAATATCTTTGTCTTACTCTCGATAACGCAACGATTTTGCTTTTTCTCGTTTATTTTTTTTATTTTTTATACTTATATATGTTTGATTTAATTTTTGTGAAACTGTGAATATAATTCTTGGAAGTACAATGGAAAAGCTTAATTTAGGGATACTCGCGTCACTCCGGTTTGGTGTTTACCACTACACGAATATAACTCGTATTTATCCGCGAATTGTGTATCTAGTGTACCGATGTACGATTAATTTGCAATTGAAAGATTTCGACATTTTTTAGTATTCGTGAAATATATATGAACGGAAATTGTTTTAAATGTATTCTACAATATTGTTAATAAATTCATGAGTGTTTTCTTAGGATGAATGATCAATCGTAAAGAATTTTCGTTTTTCCTTCTCCATATTTTCTACTCACCAGTTTTTGTGGGTTATTGACATCAGCACGAAACGACTTCGTTTACTATTGATACACACATTTTCTATCTCTTCGTAAGACCTGTAAAATGAATTCTCAAAAGGTAAATTATTTTTTTTTTATTATTTTTATTCGACATACATCTTTATTTACAAATAGAAACAAATTTTTATAAGCCTTATATATCCTTTCATACAATACAATATTAGTGGGAAAATTTTTTAGTATTGTCAGCAATGTCAAATTATAAAAAAAGAGAACAATATTTTCTTATAAATATTATATTATTTTTATGTATTGTCCAATAGTTGTCTAAATATATTCCCCCTAATCATTTGAGGGTTTTATTATTTAATACCCTTTTAATTTTTTACATTGTATATATTCACATTAATTACATAGAGACCTTAACATAAATAATTATAAAAACTGAAATATAGTGTTTGTAAATGTTTTCTACATTTTATTCAAAATTAACAACGAAAATTTTTTTTTTTTTTTTTTTATTTACATTTATTGATAAAACACATATTATTTTTAAATGATATTTGGTACTTCAATGTATAGAGATTTGTGTATTGCATTTGTACACATAAAAAATGTATTATATTTACTATAGAACATTATTACTGTAAAATGTAATGTTAAAAAATTATTCAGTTTTTAAAAATTAGAATTTACCTTTTTTTATTTTAATTAATTCAACAAATGTAGAATACTATTAATGAAATTGTTTCGCATTTAATCAGCTACAATTTTGTATTATAAATAAAAGTAATGCAAAGCTACAATATAAAAAAAAAAGTCAATATTTTTATATTTGAAAAATTTAATAATAACCAAGATTAGTAAAATTATTTATATTAAAATTATATTTCATTAAAATAAATTAATAAAAATTTATTGATAGTTTTAAATTGTGTACAGACTGTATCGATTTAGGTATCTAGACTCTATAGAATTTATAATATTAATAAAAGATTTGTAATAATTTCTTTGTTTTTCTTTAGTTTGCCAGCTTAGAAACTCCAGGTTATGTAGGCTTTGCTAATTTACCAAATCAAGTACATAGAAAATCTGTGAAAAAAGGTTTTGAATTCACATTAATGGTTGTTGGTGAATCAGGACTTGGGAAATCAACACTAGTTAACAGTTTATTCCTTACAGATTTATATCCAGAACGAGTTATTCCAACTGCAACAGGTAAAAATTATTAAAATACAATTTATCTTTAATTTTTATAAATATTTACTAATGATTTTTATATTTCATCAATTTGAAGCAATGGTAGAACTTTGTAGTAAGTAAAAAATATGCCTTCTTAAATAAAATAAGTTGTTTTTGTTTCTAATATAAATAATATTTAATGTATATTCTGTGTATATTTTACCTATGTTATTATATTTTTTT
Source organism: Eupristina koningsbergeri (assembly GCA_018907245.1). Lineage (NCBI taxonomy): Eukaryota > Metazoa > Arthropoda > Insecta > Hymenoptera > Agaonidae > Eupristina > Eupristina koningsbergeri. The sequence goes on along the minus strand of JACCHV010000002.1, from coordinate 5,339,783 downwards.
AATTCATTAGTAAACTATATGTATTTATATACTCTTTAGTGCCACTGGTATTATTCTTTAAATGTAATTAAAATTTTTTTGTAAATTTAAAATTTAGAATTTATTATATTGTTTTAAAAAGGCATGTATATTTTGTATGCACTGACTATAGATATTTAAATGTTTTAATGCAGTACTTAATATTTAAACATTTGTATTATTATTTAAATATACCCAAGTTATTCTCATTTTTTATATTATTAAATGTTGTATAGAGAAAACTAATAAGGTGGTGAAACTTGATGCTTCTACGGTTGAAATAGAAGAAAGAGGTGTAAAATTACGTTTAACTGTTGTTGATACACCAGGATATGGGGATGCAATTGATAATACAGATAGTTTTAGAGCCATTATACAGTACATTGACGATCAATTTGAAAGATTTCTAAGAGATGAAAGTGGTTTAAATAGAAAAAATATTGTTGATAACAAAATACATTGTTGCTTTTACTTCATTTCACCTTTTGGACATGGGTAAAAAATTATAATACTTACTACTTACTATGCTCACTAACCACCTTTTTTTAATAAAATTATAAATAAAATTAGAGATTTGTTTTCTAATCAAAAAATAGACAAAATAATTTAAATAATTACAATTTTATTTGATGTGATAAAAATTTAATTATACTTAGTTTTTAATTTTTAGAAATATGAAGCATTACCGATAATTATATAATTGTAATACTATATAGTTTGAAAATTATTTTAATACAATAATTTTTTTTGCTGTTAAGGCTTAAACCATTAGATATTGAATTTATGAAGCAATTGCATAATAAAGTCAATATTGTACCTGTGATTGCTAAAGCTGATGTTCTAACAAAAAAGGAAGTTTTACGTTTAAAAAAGCGTATTTTGGAAGAAATTGAAGAAAATAAAATAAAAATATATCCTTTACCAGATTGTGATAGTGATGAGGATGAAGATTATAAAGAACAAGTAAAACAATTGAAGGAAGCAGTTCCTTTTGCAGTTTGTGGAGCAACAACGTTGTTAGAAGTCAAGGGAAGAAAAGTTCGTGGAAGACTTTATCCTTGGGGAGTTGTAGAAGTGGAAAATCCTGATCATTGTGATTTTATCAAACTCAGAACTATGTTAATGTAAGTACATTATTAAGATAACGAAATAATTAGTATAGATTTAAATAAAACTAAATGATGAACTTTTCACTACATCCCTATACTTAAGTAAAAAAATCATGTAGTTTTAATTAAATCTGAAAATTTAAAAAATATTTATGTTATTTATAAAAGAAAAAAAACTTATATAGTATTTCTTATAACAAATTTGCTATCATAAGCATACGACTAAATTTATTTATGAAATAAATCATTTAATCTTTGTTGAAATTGTTTAGATTCCAATTTTTTATACTTATATATTATTATTTTTCGGTTTAATTTAGCTATAAAATCGTCAAAACACAACATTTTTTAATCACTCCAAAAGAACATTTAGTAAATATGATAGACATAATTTTATTTTTTTTTTTTTTTTTTGTATACATTTCTTTTATAGTGTATTTGTATTTAATAAATGGAAGTATGGAAGGTATTTAATTTTACAGTATTCATATCTCAATTTTTTTGTCAATTATTTCTTGTTAAAATTTTAAATATTTCACTGTGATAAATAATATTAATGTTAGTACTATAATTTTGTAAAAATTATAGGTTGTAAAATGAATATAAATTTTTCTTTTTTGCCCACAGGAAACATATCATATTTTTCTAATAGTGATAGCTAAGCACGATAAAACTAAATATACAATCGGTAAAACTGATGCTTTAAAAATATATTGATAAAAATATTTGATACATAGTTTGTATCAAATAAATGAGTAATTTCTTTCAGCATTTTTTCCTGTTCTAATTTCTTACCTATCAGCTAACTAAAATAGATTTAAAAATAAAATTATTAATTATCAGAATATTTTTCTGTCTTTTTAAATATATTATTAAAATTCTTGTTAGTATTTTTGTATAAATACTTCGATTCAACCAAAACGATTAATAGTTACAACTCAAAATTTTCTTTCGATAACTCGATGTTAATTAACAAATACATTCATAAAATTAATTTAAGCAACAAAATTTAATGTAAAAATGAACTATATAATATTCAATTTTAACTTTGTGACTTCCAACATTATTTACAAAAATAAGTTATATAGTAGTTTTGAGATTACATATAATAGCATTACAGTTGGAAAGTTGAATCATCAATGCATTCACAAATGGATATATAATCATAACAAGCTCAACAGAAAATGTGTATTAAAAGGCAAACAAACAATGAAAATGAAAACAAATTGAAATGTAGAATAAACATAATTACATTCTATTACAAATTTATTACACGATTTTTTACCCGAATTTATACTCAACCTAAAGCCTGTAAATAAGATAAAAATTAATAAACCGTAATTTAAATAAATATATAAAATAAAAATAATATTTAATGAGAGAGAAAATAAGAAACTCGTATATAGTTATAACTTATTAAATAAATGAGATAAATTTTTTAATAATTTACTGTATTTTTATCTTTTGTTAAATATTTATAATTTTTTTTTTTTTTTTTTTTTTTTTTAACTAATATTATTGAAACTCTTTAAATTTTTCTTGAATTTATCTATCAAAAGTTGTAAAACTATGAATTTCAATAAGGTTTTAACTGTGTTAAATAATTTCAATCAAAAAACAAAATCACTATACTATTTTCCTTTAAAAATTTGTTTAATTAGATATAAATTAAATTGTTATATTTTTATTATAAATACTAATTAATAAAATATATATATTTTGAAAATTATAAACTATAATTTTGAAATAATAGAAATCTGAATAAATATCAATTTTTTAATAATTATTTTTAAAATAATATTTATCAAAAACTATGTAAACATTCATATGTGTATTTGAATTTAAAATCAAATTGCATTTTTAATAAAATTATGTATAGAATAATAAATATCTATTTTTTAGTACCCATATGCAAGATTTACAAGAAGTTACCCAAGAAGTACATTATGAAAACTATAGAGGAGAAAGGTTGGCTAAAGGAGCACCAGTTCCTCCCAGACGACAAACGTAAATATAATAATTAATGCATTTTTATTTAGATTTTACAACTTTCTAATCATAATTTTTTCAGTTTATTGTTATAAATATTAAGTAATTTGCAAACAATATATCAAAAGTAGTTAAATATTGATTTTTTATTTTTATGAAGCTGTTCTTTTTAATTAATTAATATTTTTTTTAATAATGAAAATTACCTTTAATTAACAATAATATTTTTTAATATTAAAGAGTGATTTTGTTTATAACATTTAATTTATTTATATTTATAATTTTATTAAAGATTTAATTTTATTTTTAGTGTTGTAGAAAGTGATAAAAACAATGCAGTTTCTGAAAAAGATCGAATTTTACAAGAAAAAGAAGCTGAATTAAGAAGAATGCAAGAGATGTTGGCTGTAATGCAAGCTCAAATGCAACAACAACAACAATAAAAAAATTTTGTATACCAGGTGCCAAGAAAATTTGAATGATCTGAATATAGAACATAACTGATTTTTTTTAGATAGTATATGTTATAAAAATCTGCCATTAACAAGAAAAGTTTTAAATTTTTGTATGCACGTTAAATTAAGTTTTAAGTAATTTTATAATTACTGTCAGTTTTTAATATATTTCACACATCAGTATTTTTTTCAGAGAACTTATATTCTATACAAGAAATGTGACAGGCACTTCATGATCAGGCATAAGGTTTCAGAAAGTTAAAATAAACTTGTAATAAAAATAAGGAAACCTAAAAAGTGCCTTGCAGTCATTCTTGATAATAATAAAATTTTATTAATTATTCTATTTTATAATCATAAATTATATAAATCAAAATTTTTACATATTTTAAATAAATATTAAATAATTTTAATTTTATATTTTAAAGAAATAAAATTTATAGATAATAGATTGAAATATGAAAAAGGAAAAAATCTAATCCTTTATTCAACTTCCAAATACATACATTTTAAGTTTTTTGCAATTCGTAAAAAATAAAGAAAAAAACTATTTTACAAATTTAATGTTAATAAAACGAAAATAAAAATTTGTCGCTGTAAACGTTTATATGTGCGTAAATATACACTCAAACACAACACACAAATATATATTTTCATAAAAACATGTTTAGCGGACAACACAAACGTTGTGTTTATATACTAGTTGTATTTTTTAATACTTATTTTACAATATGGATGGATTGTTTTGAAATAAATTTGGTATTTTAAAATGTTATTAAGAAACAATTTTAGTTTATTGTCTATGAAATGACAGTAAATAATTTTAAATAAAATTTTAAACACGTTTTGTAATATTTATTTTTAGATTCATGTATTATTTTTAGCTAATTGAAAATAAAGTCAGTATATTTAACTAAATTAACAAATATAAAAAAAATGTATTTCAAATATTTTGTACCATAAAATTAATGCTGATTTACTCAAAATGAAAAACAATCCATCCCTCCATTTTTCATACTGAAAAATTTAATATTAATATTCCAATTGAATAATTCCAAACTTAAATAGATATAAAAGATGTTTTTAAAAATTTTACTTTTTATATATTTAAGACAATCTTTTTTATTGATATTGTATACACATTTTTCTGACTGTCAACTGATTGTAAATCTTAAATTAAGTTTAAGCAACTTTACATACAAGTACTGATAATCTTTTTACATATCGAGATTTAATATGAATGAAGAGTTGTGAAGTTATTTGTAATGACTGGATACAGCTTAAGATTTGTGCATAAAATAGTCTATCACTGTAGAGAAGGCCGCAAAGCCGGCTGCACCCACTAAACCTGCCTTCACGCCGGCTAAAAGGCAATAATTTTTTTTTAAACATAAAATCAAACAATAAAGATATGAATCTCGTAATTTAAATTATATAATTACCTCTGAGACCTATGAGTCCTCCTGTTAAACCACCAGCATATGTACCATTTTTCCAATCTGTTTTACCTCTGTACTGAAACAATCATTTTATACCATATAGATTTTATTTAAAATTTCTTTTTAATTCATTAGAAATCTAAATTATTATTATTTATTATATTTACACATATTTTATAATACTTTGTTTTTGAAAATTTTATTTATGTATTCTCTTTATTATAATTAAGGGTGTAAAAAACTTATAATACTATTTTGCAAATTTTTCTTCAAATAAAAAGGAAGTAATTTAAGTAATTTACCATATTAACTTACTGTTTCTATTGCACATTCAACACCCGAAAAAAGAAAACCAATAACTGCAAAATTTTTTGCATATGATAGAGTAGTAGATTTCATTTCTCGAAAAATCTCCCGAGCAGTTTGCTGTTTTTCAACAGCAGCAACATTTGGATTAACACTTGAAGTGAATAAACCCACTGCAGCTCCAAGTCCAAGTCCTAAAAAATTAATTTTTTTAAATTAATTATACACGAATATTTTATTTAAAAATTATAAATAAATTTATAATTCAACTTTATACTTTTCTTTTTATAAAATATATAATTTTTTATTATTGCAATATTGATAATTGAGTAATATAGATATTTTTGGGTTTATTTCATGTACTATTTTTAGAAATATTAATTTATGTTATTAAAATTAATTTTATTATTATTATTATATTGTTTCATGTACTTCAATAAAACTCTTAAAATTGTACTTTATTTTTAATATAATTTAAATATATACCAAATTATAGCTGTATAGCGTTTAAAAAATTTTTAAAAAAATAAAATACTTTTTTTAATTTTCTAAATTACTTTAAAAAGAATAGAAATAAATCCTTAATATTTTATATTTTATATTTATTTATAAGTACATTTCTTCAAAATATTTTTTAAATTTAGTATTGGATATAACAAATTTTGAAATGGTTACTAATAATACTAATAAAATTTAGTAAATTAAAAATTGTTTTATGTTAAAAAATTTAATATCCATATTTCATTTTTTAAAAAATAAAATAAAGTAACAACTTATATTTAAGAACCATACTTTGATATATATACATGTATTCAGAAGCTAAAAATGCATTTTTTAAGTTAAATTATTAAATATATTATTATTTAAATATAAAAAAGAACACATTTGTTGAAATAAAAATTCGTTGAATAACAATAAATTTTTTGTATTCTAATAATAGAAATATTTTAAATAAACCTTATTGTTTTCTTAATTGATAATTACTTTTTGATATATTAAAAATGAATTAATTATAATTCATTTCCTTAAACATTTTTGTAAATATTTTTTCATACTTGTTTTTACTTACCAATTACACAACTCATGAAACTTTTAAAAGCACAGCTTTCCATGATACCTTCTATAGCCTTCTCTTCATTTGTTTTTATATAGCCTCCACCTATAGCTCTTGGTATTATTATATTTTCTCGAAATCTCTGGTGATTTCCTATAAGAGTCACTGCTATTTTATCTAATTCTTCATTATACATAAAAACTGGAACTCGTTCCTTTGGTCCAGTTTCCTCTTTCTTTTTGTCATTTCCATCTGGAGGTAATACTGGGTTTGGACCCAGTGGATTGTGAAAGTTCATTTTTTATCAATTAAGTAATGTCAAATAAATTGAAATTCCACATCCATTATTTAATTTAATATTTATTTCTGTAAATTGAATAGTAAAATTAATTTGAAGTTAATTTTTAATATTGAAATAATAATTTTAATGTTAATTTTGTAATTTATAACATATTGCTTAAAATAATTAAAATTTATTTATAGTTATAATTATAATATTTTATACAAAAAAATATTAAACCTATAAGTACTATCAGTGAATATATAAATGAAGAAAATATAACTACATGCATTTATTTATTTGTAAATGATAATATTAAAAAGAAATTTATTAAATTAATCTATAAGTTTAAAAAAAATTAAAATAAAAATATAATTTATATTCATATTGAATACAAATATTAAATTTAACCTGCAAATACTCTAATCTTCACACTTCAATTGTAAAGTAATAACATTATACTTTTAATAAAACATTTTTATAACCTAACCTTTAAAACAATTTAACATTTGACTTTTATTAATAAAGTTATGTCAATGAATATTTATTTAATTTATGTAATTTATAAATGAAAAATAATTCTTAAAAAATGAACTAAAATATAACATATTTAGTTTATATAAAATGTCGATAAGATCAGCTGATCCATCTACTAAGTATTACAACGCACGTGTTTATGTTACTTTTGAGAAAAAAATTACAATTAGCAATAACTTCAACAAACCGTCTTATAATCTATTTAATTATAATACTTGATATTTAATAAAAAAAAAAGAAAAAAAAAACGTAACAATACTTTTAGTTACAATACACTTGTTTTTCTTCTTAAACGTTCTTCTGCTTGTATAATTTGATTTATACATATATATAAAATATTTTTTACATAAGCAGTTCTGGTGTTCGTTGAAGATATTATTGTGTTACCCTGTAATTGAATATATATTATATAAGTTATATATTGAATCAATCATAATAAATATGTTATTTTTTTTAATATTACATAAGTTCACTTTGCGTGGTTATTACGCTAATAATATTTAGTACAAAAAAATCGCTCGGTAAGCTGCCGTTACTGTAATGAATATTTTGTGTTTCAAATATAAATTTAATTTTACTTTGTTCCGTCTTTTTTAATGTAATTTTATTTTCTATTTCTTTTTATAAAACATCTTCTTAATCAAACGAATACTTTAAACAAAATTGGATATAAATTAGTTGAGCCATTCATGAGATAATTTATTAATTAAGCTAGTGCATATCTGTTTTATATACATACACATAAGTATGCTATGAAATTTTAATTTTGTAGCTTCAATAATAAACTACTTAATTTTATAATATATAAAAAGTCATAAAATATTAATACGCGTCTCACATTTAAAAAACAATTCATTTTTTAAAAAATTATTTTGTAACGAGATTTTTACTAAATTAAAAGAGGATAATTTAATTAACATATAATTTTAAAATACTTGTTTTTTAGTAAATTGTTATCATTTTTTCTTTACTATAAAACTATTAAAATTTATAATGAATTTGTTTATCTTGTTGCAGAGTCAAATGTAAAAGTACATTGCAATAATTATGAAATTTGTTAGATGTTAAGTATTAAACTTTTACTTTAAATGGTTAATCCCATTGACTATGGTATTTAAATATTATTTATTTTCTCAATGCAAAGTGCGAATTTAGTTTTTGGTTGTGGAAAAGTAAAAATATTCTTGTTTTCTACTAAGATAATAATTTTTAAATGTTATTTGGCTAAGAAAAAATGAAATAATTTGAACAAAATAATTGAAAAAATTTATTTAAAATTCAATACCGGCAGTATCCCATTTGTCTATATATTTGCCTTTTGTTTATTATTAATTTTTTTTATTTGAAGGCTTATTGCATGAAAACATAAAAATATAATGATTATGCATAAAAGAATATACGATTATCGGTTAATTGAAAACACGAACAAACTGGAGGATATATCGCACAAGAGTATGCACAACGGAAATTAAAACTTTTTTTTCGCGTACAAATCTTTTTCCCTTATTTCCGTGCCAATTTACTTCATTTTCCTGTTAATTCGACTTTTTCATTTTTAAAATTCCTAAAAAATATAATAGGAGTCCTATCGGTACCAACTTCATTATTATTATTATTGTTGTTGTTGTTGTTGTTGTTGTTGTTGTTGTTATGTGTTATTATTAGCATTTGTTACTAAGCCTATATATCACTACAATATATATTTATGTTAACATATTTTATAAACAACAAATGTTACATACATAATATTTTTTTATATAAAATAATAAAAATGAAAGAACCAGTGGGAGAAAAGCCTAGACCATCTAGCTTATTAATAATAAAAGATTTGTCAGAAACTGCTAGTAAGAGTTTTTATTATATTTTTTATAATAAATTTTATAACCTGTTAATGACAGATTTTAATTCATTTAAACTATTGAGATCCTCATGTTACGATAACTTCAAGCCAAAGAGAATCTCAATTAGAATCCCTGCGTATTCAAAATCAAACAAAAATATTTGCATCGATGTGCCCGGATGAAATATTGGATTATTATGATAATTTTGATACAAGGACATACTATACAGCTTTGATGCTGGGAGACATATCTGGTATAATAAAAAAAAATTATAAATATTTATTTATTAATGTAATACTAAATATTAATAATATAGTAAATTATTAAGTTTATTTGGACATGTATTTATAAATTATTTAATTTAATTATAATAATAATATTAAAAAATTGGTATGAATAAAATGCATTCAATAAGTTTAATTATTGCAAATAAAATAGAATTCAAAATTTGAATATACAATTCATTATAATGTTTATAATGTTTAATGTATTGTATCGCATGTTATTCTAATGAATATGCAGTATTGATGCAATGTACAATGAATAAATGAATAAATATAAATGAATAAATTATATACTAACTGAAATACCTTTTTTAATACGTATAAAATATATATATATATATATATATATATCTTTTTTTGTTATTTAATTATAATACTAGGTTTCACCGAGATGACAGAAAAATATACTAAATTTGGTAAAGGTGGTCCTTCCAAAATTACTGAAACTTTAAATAGTTACATAGGTGCAATGGTCCAAGAAATTCTTTCATGCAATGGAGATGTGCTAAAATTTTCCGGAGATGCTTTCATAGTTATGTGGAAATTGGAAGATGGTCAAGTCATGAGGGACATTGCGTCCAAAGCTATAAAAACTGCTTGTATAATCCAAAAACACTTTGGAACTTACGAAACCGATGTCGACATCGTTTTAAGGGGTTAGAAAAATTGATTGTTTAAAAATACGTGCTAAAGTAGAAATAGAAACATAATAAAAATACAATTATGCACAATTGAATAATTATGATTTAAAACCCATTTAAATCATTTACTAATATATATTTAATTAATAGTAAAATTAGCAATATCATCTGGAAAAACATACTTTACTTCTATTGGAGATCCTACAGTAACTTCATATTATATTATAACTGGTACACCAGTATGGGAAGCTAAATTTGCGGAAACCTTTTGTCGGTAAGTTTATTAAATAAAAATAAAGTACTAACGTAAAATTATAACTATCGAATAAGGCACCTTGAACATTTTATCTACTAAAATTAATTAATAAATTCTTTATTTAAAATATAAAACTTAATTTATATTTAAACTGTTAGTTTTTCGAAAGACGAAAATTTACTTATTGAATTATTATTAATTATTGTATATATGAAATATAATTTTGTGTGTGTACGTACACGCGTGTGCGTACGTCTTTCATTATAAAACCATTTTAAGATCTATTAAAGGATCTTTGCTGCAATATATAAAATAACAATATTTTTCTTATTTTTATCAATTATTAGTATTGCTTTTATAATAATTTAATGACGTTATTTTATATTAATTAAATCAATGCAAAAAGTGGTGGAGATATCCTTGTTGCGTCTAGTTGTTGGCAATGGGTTAATCCAAATGAATATATTTATGAGATTTTGCCTGATGGTATTCACATTTTAATTATATCTTCATCAGTTTTGTGGGAAGATCTACAAAGTTCATACAGTAACAGTAATTATAAATAATAAAAACTTATTTTAAGATACTTAAATGTTTAATTATAATTCATGTCCTTATAATTAAATGATTAGTCACAATTTCAAGTAACACAAGTAACTCCGATATCAATTCTAACATATTATCAGATTCATTAAGCAATGATGAATCAAAAGTAACGACATTATTTTATCGACCATCAACATTTAACTTGAACACAGCTGAAAATACGAAATTTTATAGTCGTAAGTGAATTATATGTAATCATTTTACTTCTTCTCTGATATTATCAATCTATTTTAGTAGATCATGGATTTCATTCATCATCATGATCTTTATAGATTATTGAGAGTCAGATGTTTTTCAATTTGTTTCCTTTATTTTTTTTCAATAAATAATTATTTTTTTTTTTAAAGAGAAATCCCGAAAAAGATTGATGAGAAATTAAATAATATTCTGCGTTATTATATATTGTTATAATTAAATATCTTAAAAAATATTTATTAATATATGGTTAATTTAAAACATTATATATAATAATAGTTTTAATATTTAAAAATGTAAAATAATAAATTTTTAACTATAGTTCGTCCCAAAGTAATAAAAGCAGCCGAAGCTAAATTGAAAATCGAGCTCCGAAGTTACATGCTTAGACCTGTTATTAGATCAGTTGAATTGGATGAACCTTTGGAATATTTAACCGAAATACGTCAAGTTGTAATATTATTTATAAATATCATCACTGAAATAACAAACAGAAAGACTCTAGTAAAACTTGTTAATGCAGCTTTTTCCTTTGTATGCAGGTAAACAAATTATAAAATAATTGTTCAGTAAATCATATGATTATTTGTAGATAAAATAATTAAATATAAAATTTAAAAAGGATATTTCGAAGTAATTACCACATCACATATATTCGAAAGAATTTGTAGGATATTTGAAAGATATTTATTTGGAAATTAATACAATAATAATTTGATTGACTATTTGTGAAAATAATTTTTTAATTACATACAATGGAATTATTTTAAACAAGTGTTGATATCGTGTATTAATTATTGTACGTAAGTACTATATTGTAAACATAGAAAATAATTTAAAACGTGTAACAACTTTATTATTAATTAGTTATTTGCTTTAGACAAATGTAAAATAAAAACTTGAAATACAAATTAAAAAATCATAATTAACGGACGATATTTATCAATTGCGATATTTTCGTATTATTTATTGCTACTGAAACAGTCAATTTATTATTACCAATATGTACAAGTGAAAAATGTAGCTCTATCATCAGAACCTTGATATTTGCTAGGCTTGATTTGTGCAACTGTTCAATTAAAATGCTCTTATTTTAACTAAATCTAACAACTTTTTCAAATGCGCTTTTATTTGTGAACTTACGCGTACAATGAAATTAATCAACTCAAATTTCTCGATGAAGTAATTCGGGCACACATAAATGCATACGTTTTTATAAATAACAGTAATGTCTTTGTTAAAAAAAAAGTAATCCCAATGGTCTAGAATGTGCATCCATTCAGGAAGCCTAGCCACGATTAGACTAATTAAAAATTTTCTCAAAAATGCTACTAAGATTGTAAATCTTACCCTTAAAAATTGCACTCATCAAAATGTGCGAGTTCAAATGTCCAACATTAAACGACAATTAAAAAATTATTATTTATTGATACACGAGAGAGATAGCTTTTCAAATTAATTGAATATAGCAAAATAAAAATTAAGTACAATGAATGGAAATCGTTTTTTAATTGTAGCGTAGTTGGAGACATGCAAGGATGCGTAAACAAGACATCACTCTTTGATAAGGATTTGATTTTTCTCTGTATTTTCGGATTGCGCGGAGATAAGCATGAATTGGAATCGCAGATTGGGTTGCGTTGTGCATCGAAATTGAGACGAGGTCTTTTAAAAATGCATAGTGTCAAGTCGGTGTCAATTGGTGTAACTACGGGAATGACTTATTGTGGAGTTGTGGGACACGTTTTGAGGAGAGAATACACTGTTATTGGAATGACAGTTAATAAGGCCGCTCGACTCATGTGCGCTTACGTTGACAAAGTAAACAATTATTCTTGCGATTAATTATTATTGCGCTTATTTAAACTTTTTTTTTCTTCCTCTTTTCTTATCTTCTCTATGTCTATGATTTGTGACATCTACTTTTAACCACTATATCATTTGCAAGAAATATTAATTTGATGGAGCATATAAATAATACATAAGATTCGTGTAGATTCTACGTAGATACTGTGATCTAAATCTAAATATAAAACTTGAATCGTCAAAGTAATACTCTTAAGAAAGAATCCTATTGATCGCTTTTAAAACTTAATTATCAGTGCTTATTCATATCTTATTTAAGATATCTTTTACTAAAATATATGAATAGTTGAGAGAATTTAATAAATTTTCTTTTGTTTACGCTTTCTCGGGTACTTTTTATATAAATTTACAGCAGTAAAATATATATATGTAATATAATAAATATACATATTTATTGATAAATTTCGAAAACGATTACTATAATAAAGCTTCTTCGGTTTTTGTATTAACAAACTTTTCGCGGAGATTCGCAAATATATGAATTTTCATCTTTATCAGTAAAAACAACATTACAACATTACATAGAATTAACGTTCATAAAAAAAAATCAATATTAAAATTTAATGATTCAGTTTTTGCCGAATAAGTACAATTAGGAAGCTGGATAGTTAGAATATGGTCTACAATTCGGGACATCAAGTTTTATAATAAATATAAAAAATAATTTATAAACAAATATTTCTGCTCATTATTGAAATGACAATATTTTTGATATAAAATATACTAGAAAATAAAAATATTAAGAAATATAAAATAAAACAAATATAAATAATGACAGACAGGATATTATAATTAATTTGTTTATTATGTCTAAAATATAGGCTATGAAAAAAATAAATTTTTTTTACACTCATAAATCATAAGAAAAAATTAATCTCTAATTAAAATTCTATAAATATGTATACTGTAATGGAATTATTTTAAATAATTCGTTTCTCAGAAACAAATCATTTCGTTAAAAATAATTTAATCGTTTATTTTACACCTTGGGCTAAAAGCTATTTTACGCAATGCTTGAATCCCGATAACTATATAGAGGAGCTTTTTTTATAAACAAAATCATTTATTAAACCAAAGAAAATTAGATCTTAATAAAACTATTGTAGTTAATTAAAGTAATCAATTATCGTATTATAATTTTTGAATCAGACTTATATGATAAACTCAAAGTAATTTCTGCATTATTTCGTTTCTTCTGATCTGACAATTCAAAAGTTTTTTGCGAAGGTCATTCATAGATTGCTATACTGCTTTTAAAAAGCTGTCACAAATTCTCATACAGCCAGATAAATAAATAATTTATTTTAATAAATAAATTATTCTTTATAAACTAAATATACTATAAATGTATGCGTGCCTCAATTACAATTTTTTCTCATTATTATAATTTTACTTTTAAAAAAAATATAATTTGATTTTAAAGAATTTTTTGTTGTTAAGAATTACATAAAAAAAAATCCAAAAAAGCTTTTCATTAAAAACTTATTTTTAAAAATCATAAATCTATCATTCATTAAAAAACATTTATATAGAAGCTAAGTAAATGATAAAAAATACTCAGCCATTAAATTAAAAAATAAAATTCAAGTCATTTAACTGATATTTTTAGAAATAAAATATTCTAAATTACTTAAATCATAGGTTGTTTGTGATAGAGAAAGTTTTTTACATTCTCATCTTGAAGCCAAACATTTTGTTCTACAAGAACCAAAATACTTAAAAGGAATAACAAATGTTGGTCCAATTTATGAGTTTGCCGAGCAAAATGTGTAAGCTTTTTTATTTATACCTTTACAGCTACACTTAATAATATATAAATATTAATAATATACATAAAAGTAAATATAACATTAAAAATTTTTAAATTAATAATATATTATTACAGTTTTTCAGATCATGAATTAAATGTCAACAAATATCCTTTATTAGGGTGTATTAAAGAACTTAAAATTTTTAATAATTTGTTATCAAAACTATTGGAGGATTTACAATTTGAAGAAAAAAAGAATAAAAGTTCTAACATTTTAATAATAAGGTATAAACAATGTATAATTTATTATTTAAACTATAAAAATATAAATTGCATAAAATAATAACTCTTAAAACAATAAATTTTTTAATTTAATTTAAAATTTTGATTGCTGAATCTCACTAAAATTTCAATTAATACATTATTAAAAATATAATTAGTATAGAAATAAAATTATAATTTTTTTTTATTTAAAAGTATACTTTGCTGATAATGCAATATTTAAATACTGTAAATTTTTGTCTTTTATTTATACGCAATTAATATGAATTCAAAATATTTCATATAACTATTGTCTTATCATGAAAAAATTTAAATACATAGATTATAATTTGATATATAAAATAATATTTATACTCCAATTCTTAATTCAATTTATGAATAAGAAAATTTTCAATCCTAGTGTCTGTTAATTTGATTATTTTTTAATTATGTTATTTATTAAAGATTTTTATATTTTTCAAAAGAATATTATGGTTGCAGTTACAACTGAATCATATTAATAACAATTAAAAGAAATAAAGAATACATTTACTGTCTAAAAACAAATATTTTTTATATTGTCATATACTTTTTGTCTTAAATAACAATCATTTTTAATTTCCATTCTTAATTTTTTATTTGTAATCGTTTTGTAGATATAATGTATAATTTCAAAATACCATGATCGTTTATTTTTATTGAACTATGATATTCTGTACCTATTTCAAAATATGTAATTTGAATATGGAATATAATTTTTTTTAGAGGTGAACCAAGAATGGGAAAAACCAGATTACTTGAGGAAATGACCATACTCGTACCAAATGAAATACCAGTAAACTTTATATCATTAGCTCCTTATGATAATCAAGTATGACATATAAATTTTTAATTAATAAAAGATTTAATTATTTTTAATAAATTTTTATTTTACTAAAAAATAAATAATATAATAATTAGATAACTATAAAAAAAATTCACCTAATTTATAAGTTAAAATGAATTAAATTATATTGACTAAATGAATATATGGTGTACTAAAATAATTTAAAATTTATTAAAATATTACATATTTATCTTTTTTAAATAATTTAAAAATAATAAACATAATATTATTACAAAAAAATGTTAAAATACTTAAATTTTTTAATTATAAAATTAATTTAATATCAATATTTAAAACGAATATATAATGAAAATTATCTATAAATGAAAAAAACAAACATAACATAATATTGATAAAATGTTTTAGATACCATTTATTTTAATACGATTAATATTTTACGTTATACTGGAAATTTCTGAAGAGTCTCCAGTAAGCGAAAAGGAAGAAAAGTTGGCTGCTCGTTTTACTGAATTAGATGTAAAACATTTATGGTTATTGAATCCTATTTTTAATGTGAATTTTACTATTGTATCAGATTATACAAATTTTGACAGTAGAATGAGAAAAAAAGTTTCGAAAAAACTATTACACCATTTAATTCGTAGTTGTTTTAAAGAATTATGGGTTGTTTTTATTGATGATGCGGAATTTGCAGATGAAGAATCACTTTCAATGATTCATAAAATTGCTAAATATGGAAAAGTTTTTTGTGTTCTGAGTTTTGGAAATAAATTATTAAATAACTTTGCGATTCCAGCCAATATTACAAGTAATGCTCAGGTATTTTTCTAAAAATACTGATTAAATGATTTTGTTTTATACAATTTTTTATACAATTTTATTTTATTTTTTTCATATTATTTTAATTATCTTAAATTAAAATAATTATTTTTTAATCAATTGTATTATTAATTTCCTAGCCAAATAGATCAAGCAATAGATTACTTTTTAGGTCATGAAATAAAAATCTCCCATTGACATTGTTCGGTACAGTTTCAATACTCACCGAGGAAAAGAGAAAGCAGGCGGAAAAGCGCCAAATTCTCTGTGAAATATACGGAGTTGGGGCGGACCCGGAAGAGATTGACCTGCGAGGGGTCAGAGGCGGGGGAGAAGATTCAATCTCTGACCTCGAGTCTTGTGCAACGACTGCACAATTTCTCGACTTCGTTGTATTTTTCACTCTCGCCTATGAGATATATATATATTTTGTAATTTTGCGTTTCGTGTGTGAGTGTGATGATTTAGTGTAATCTCTGGTGGGTCCAGGGAGTTCGGGATCACTCGATCCCGCTCAGCAAGCGACTACTCGTCCCCGTTCATCCTCTCGGCGGCGCCCGGCGATCGACTCCTGGGTGGGTGTCGTCGGACACCGGGATTGCCACCGCTTGTTCAGCGTGTTATCCGACACCTACACAGCGGCTTCCACGAGGACAAGTCGCCGATGGAAAGTACCTGCGGGCACCGCTTTTCACTGCGTGTGCAGTTGCACCTGTAAATTATCTGTAACAATTTTTTGTTGACGCACCAAGGCTTTTCCTCCTGAATGCAGGGGGTTTTTATGCCTCGTCGAAATAAATTGTTTTCTTATTTGTGGTTGCGCGAAATTATTTGTTTCATTGCTCTCAACCCTGCATCAAGCTCTCCTTCCCTCACTCCTTTCAATTTTAATTCATAGTTGTAACTGCATATTTCTCATAAACAGACACTTTAGTGTTAAAACCACGACTTTTCTTTTATAATAAATTTGATAACAAAAAAAATAAAAAAATAATGGATTTTTTCGTTAAAATTGTTAATAAAATAAAAACCCTAAATATCATGAGTGGCATTTTAGTTAATAAGAATCTGCTGATTTTTTTTATGAATTTTGATATCTATCACTAACTGCTTTTTGTTCATGACCTAAAAACTGCTCTATTGCTCGGTCTAAAAATAAAATTATATCACTGAATATTTTATTTACATTATAATTTCTATAAAATATATCGAAATTTATTTTCTGATAAATTTTATAAAATATAATATATAAATATATAATATATAATTATAATTATACAGATATTATTGAAAATAAAATTATTATTATTATTATTATTATTATTATTATTATTATTATTATTATTATTATTATTGGTATTGTTATTAATACCATTTTTATTTTGCACAAATTTTGTATTTTTAAAAATTTTGTCTTTTGAATTTTATCATAAATTATCGTATATATATAATATAAATTTATATTTAATTTTTTTATACCAAAAAAAAATAATATTAATGGTTTTAATATACATCTGGTTAATATTAATTTCATATTATATGTACACATGCATAGTAAACGCAAAATTAAGTTTTTATCCGTAATCCACAATAATTGTACAATTAAAACTTAATTATAATTTATTGAAATATATTTTAAATAGATTGTTGAATTGGAGGGTCTCAATAAATGGTTCCACGCTGCTTTAGCATGTCAAGTACTAGAAGTCGTTGCTATTCCTGCAGAACTTGAAAAGTATTTAAAATTTTTATATAAATTATAACAACAAATATTTATAAATATTTATGATAAAATGATGGATGTGTATTATTTATAATATTTTATTAACGTTTAATAGATAAGAATCTATATTTCCTTTTCTCGTAAAGTATAATATGAGAATCATGATTAAACATTAGTTTAAAGTATGTTTATTCAAAATTTTTTTTTTAAAGATTTTAAAAAAAATTTATAACTTTTCACCTGACCTGCTAAAATTTATAATTTCTATGTTCACATAAATGCTTATTATTCAAGTTAAAACATTTTCTACAACGATATATAAAATAGAAATATAACATTGATAATTAAAATAAAAATATATACTCGAGGAATTTTTATCGTAGCAACTATTAAATAAATAAAAAAATATGACTGATATGACTTACTTTTTTAGACTAAATATACTCACTAATGTAATTCAAATAGAAAATATATTGTGTCACAAGTTTCATTACATTTAATCAGCGTTTTTGTTTGTGCATCAATAGTGCACCACGAGATACATATGCACATTGATCACATTTATTGCACGAGTTCACTTGCCGATAGTATACTTTTACAAATGAATAGAAATTCAATTCGGATATTTTATTTCCTAAAAATAAGCACTAATATAGATTTTTATTATTAGAATTATTTCTTTTTAAAAATGTAAAATGATATATAACGTATTAAAAGTGATGTTAAAAAAAGACTGCTTTGAATGTAACCAATACTTGAACTGAAGTTCTTGATAGAAATACTGCCTTTTACAAATATTTGCTTATTGTAATAATATTATGTCTTCGTAAAATCTATTAGTCAAAATTACTTTCGAAAGATCCGTTTATTCCTAATAGTCATCCTTTCTTTTTTTCAATTACCTACAATTAAATTTATCAATGACACACTCTTATACTCTTCCGTTCGTTACCGCTTTATAAAATAATAAAAAATTTTATCGATACAAAGTGTATTTTTGCTATAATTATTGTATTTATTATACATATTCTATACAACGGACATAACTTTTTGTAAAAAATAAATTATATTAATAAATCGATAAATCACATCTTTCAATCGCTTACTCTCTATCAAATATATTCATGAACACATTTTTATACTATTTAAATAAAAAAATAATGATTGCTACGTATATTATTTACACGTAATATATTTATCTTGATTAGCTTATTATTAAACTTAAAACATTATGAAAATTATATATAGAACACATGCATAAATAAATTATACATAAATTTTTAATTCTTTATAAAAGTTTTTAGTCGTTACTTGAAAAAATTTTTTTGAGTGTTAAATTATAATTTTAATATAAATAAATTATAATTTATTATTTTTGTATATAAAATTGTTCATTTATTAAAGAGTAATTCAAGAAAGAAGTTCAGGAAATCCAGGTTGGATAGAAAGTTTTTTAATTAGTTTGCTGCAATCTTCGGCCATAGTTATTAAAAAATTGACAGGTCGACAGATTCATGAGAGCGGATTAATAACTCCCGCAATAAATATGCTTAACAGGTACTTTGCTCTTATTATTGTAATTTTATTTTTTTTATGAAATATTAAAAAATATTATTATTGGTGTGTAGGCGAACAAATACTCTAAGTTTGGAGTCAGTAAATTCAGAATCCGTAAGACTTGTTAATGATGGCGGCTGGGAAATGTATCAATCAAGTTTTAAAGTATAAAATATACTTTTTACTAATTGAAAATTTATTGATATTTTGATTTGAATTATCAATGAATTTCATTTTAGGAAAATATAGAAACAGACAATAACAATGAATACGATGATGCAATTGAACAGAATATTTGCGCTTTTACTTCGATGACTTTACCTGAAGATATTGACACGGAAACTACAATGGACAGTAATGCTGTTTAAACAATATTATTATTTACATATATTTATGCTGTCGATTTACGTGACGGTATTTCCATAGAATGTAATTTGATAAATGAATTTAATTTAATTTTACAGGCATTTTGTTAAACTTGTTTGATTCTTTAACGCCACTGGATCAATTATTACTTAAATATGCGGCAGTTTTAGGCGAAATTATTAATCGAACAATGCTGGAACAATTAATGCAAGGAATATCTAAACGAGATATTGGTCTTTGTAATTATATTTTTTAATATTATTTTAAAAAGTCATTTATTTACAAGGAAAACGTTCAAAATATGAAATTGAATTTTCTAATTTAAAAAAAGAGAGAGAAATCACTGGTTTTATTTAATGCTCTATTTTATAAATAAGCTCAATGTAATAAAAATATATTACAGGTATAGCTAAACTATTTGAGTTACGAATTATAGGCTGTACAATTGGAGATTTTAGTAGAAGTCCAG
The DNA here is from genome assembly GCA_018907245.1 of Eupristina koningsbergeri. Classification (NCBI taxonomy): domain Eukaryota; kingdom Metazoa; phylum Arthropoda; class Insecta; order Hymenoptera; family Agaonidae; genus Eupristina; species Eupristina koningsbergeri. The sequence continues at coordinate 5,319,115 of JACCHV010000002.1, read as the reverse complement.
GTCCAGCAATAATGTTTAAAAGAATTCATGACAGTGCTGTAAATATTCGAATTCGCTGTGGTTGTAAGGGAATTGAAATACCTGGTATAAATTTCAGTTTAATTATATTATTAGTGATTATTATTGGTGAATTAGCTTATGCGAAATTTTATTTCAAAATATTTATATCGTTTATTTTACAGAAGTTCTTTCTGATTTACCTGTTTATGCATCTTGTGGTTCAATGAGATTTAAATTAAACACATTTCGGGAGACCACTTACAGGTAAAACATTTTCATAGTTACTAAAAATAAATTTATTTAGGCTATCTTGGATGTTCAGAAATTAAAAAAAAATTATAAGTATGAAAGTAATTGAAAATTTGAAAAATATGTCCACCTGTATGCGTACTTGGTAAGTCTTAACAGCTATCTAAAATACTATCTAAACAGTTGGCACAAGCTCTGACGTGATCAAATTATAAATGTAGGGTCAATATAAAAATTAATAAAATCCTATTACGGGAAAGTATTTTCCCAAATTTATAATCGCAACTTTATGAATTTGCATGCAACAATTAGTTTTAAGAAATTAGTATATAATTCATTTTACCTTAAAAAATGCGTTATTGTTATTTACCTCTCTTTTTATTTATGCAATTATTTGATTAAAACAATTATTTTAATTTCAGTTTATACAGTACTTTAATTTTTTTCTTTATCTTAGTTTCTCTTACATTAACGTGATATTTTTCTCTTTCTTTCAGGTTTCATATTTTAAACTTGTACATAATTTTTATAAATAATTCATTAAACAATACTTTATGCATTTGTATACTTTAAAAATACTTAATATTTTAAATATATATATAAATAAACCTTTATGCTTCGCTGGTTAGTATATTTTTATAGTATCCATTTCAATTTTAAATTTCAGTTGTAAAAATGGTAAATTGATAATATAATGATAATGATAAATGTGAAAGCCCATATATGTAAAGACTACATAGGATATATGCATTGTTAAAACAGAGGAACTACTCTAAAAATTGAGTGTAAACTGTCATAGAAAGATATTGTATTATAAATTATAATACATACACTCACGAATATTATAATACATTTGTTGACTATATATTGAATAACATGAAATAATATTTAAAACTATTTAATTATATTAAGCTAGTATCTTAAGACATAAAAAGAAGAAGGAAAATAGATTAAATTTGTTGAATTTGATATTAAATTTCCGGTTATTTCAACAGATTATTAACGGAGAATCAAAAGGTAGAGTTTCACAGCCAGGCATTGAGGTATTTGCAACAAAACACTCGTCGATGTACTTCTTGCGGAGGAGGAAACTTCAATAAACTTCTTGGTGAACCAGCGCCAAATGAAATGGGGAAACAAAAAATGTCCGATTCTGCTTTTAACAATACACAATATTTTGATTCGGATAATTTTTCTCCAGATCAATTTTTTAATAGTAAATGCAATTTTTTAATTAATAAAGAAGTATGTTTAAATATATGCTCAAATTAAATTTATGTTCAATATTTATTTGCACAGATAATGAACAAGCCACCTATGGAAAGAGGAAACCGGGATGGCTTAAAATGTATGAATCGCCAGCCTACACTTTCTCAGATCTGGACTTTACAAATTGCGAATGCAATCTTAATTTACTTACCGCCTACACACACATTTTACAACATTGTCGAGGAATAGGTAATCGCTACTTTAATTACTCGAGGGGAAAAATCTAAAATTCGAATATGATTTTTTAAGGCATTTCCCGTTAAAATAATTAAAAAGAACAAAATGTCCATTGGAAACATTATATATGAATGAACTTTATTGAATTATTTTTATTTCAAATAGAAGATATGTCGGAGTGTTTTTAAGTGACATTCATTTTATAATTAAATACTTTTTTAAATTAGATATTTATTTAAATATTTACATATTATATTGAAAAATATTTTAAAGAAGTTAACACATATTGATATTTTGTTTATTTTAAAAATTACATTAACCTCAGTATCTATAAATTTGTTCGTTTCTTTTTGTGAACAATCGACAATATTTAGCATTTTAGCATTTTAGATGAAACATTTATAACACAAAGATTTTGAAAACTAATAAAGTGTTGGAAGGGGGTTTAGGGGCTTAAGATATTAGACAACCCCTTATAGCTGTAGGTCAAGATATAAAATAAATCATTGTGTCAAAAAGGAAGTGTGATAAATTCGAACACAATGATTTATTCTTCATTATTACACTTATTTTTATAACTCTCCGCGGATATAAATTTTAATATAGTATTAACATATCAACTATACATTAACATTTAATATAGTATATAATAATTGCTCCCAATATACTAATTGATCGTTATAAATATTTCATGGAAACACCCCCATATGCAAATATATATACATATTTATACATCACACACGAAATAAGTGCATTAAGAAAAGAACATTATTAACAAAAAAGTGTATTATTAATAAACGAGCGGATTGATGAAAGAAACGCCTGCTTTTATTAATTAAATTCTTCTAAATTATAAAATTGGGGGAAATCTGTTTATCGCTTATTTATACGCTTTTACAGGTTTATCGGGAAATTACAATATTTACCTACAAAAAAATTTCATTTATATTTCTAATTTTAATATTAAAAACTATAATTTTCTTTTATTTTATAAAAGTTGCTTTTTTATTTCAAAAATGTTCTTTTTTCTTTTTATTAGTTTTTAAATATTAAAATTATTGAATTACGTGAATAGTGGTCTATGTAAATTCTTAAATATTTAGAATTTATGTAAAAGTATTTAAAATCATGTATACCCCTAATTTTTTATTAATAAGTTCCACAAAAAATTATTTACTGTTTTAGGAGTTAGTGAATTACTTTTGGTTGCAATTTTAGAATTTGTAGAAGTTTGTTTATCTGCGCTTAATATTCCACAAGCCATGAAATTATTAGAGGAAGCCAAGAAACTTACAGATACTGTGAGTACAATATACATGTACATTCACTGGCATAATTTTACCCTCGTGCAATTTATCTTTAATCTATAGCATTAATTTTCCAGATGTACAGTTCAAATAAAGATGAATTAATCGTATTACCTTACTTAAAAGGAAAAATTTTGACATTGAGAGGTAGATGTTTTTTAGAAAGTGGTTTGTTCACGGAAGCAATGAATTGCTTTGACGAAACAATGCACGTGATGAATTACAAATTTCCTACCAATGCAATTGCAATTAGATTAAAGTCGCTTTACCTTCTGATGGAGCAAAGGTTAATGCTCACACACTTACGAAATTACAAAGTTGGAACCATTAGAGGAGATGCAGCAAATTACAATGATCAATTTGCTAGTTGTTTAGCACAAATGTTCATAGTTTTTAGGGTACCTACCATTAATAATTCATTATATTATCTCCTTGTGTATTGTTTACTAGAAAATTATTCAAAATTATTATGCATTATTAGTCATAAATATTACACTATTACAATATTACACTATGAGCATCGTCAATATTACAAAATCATACGTTGTTATAGTTAAGAGGCATGCAAGATCACGCCAGATTAGCTGCAATTTGGGGCTTAAATGTAGCCCTTGAATCGTGTAAAGATTTTTTCGTTCTGTGTACATCTTATGGAAATATGATGTACATCGCTCATAATTACCAGTACAAGTGAGATATTTATTTTAAAAATTATAAACTAAAAAATAAATATGTAAAAGATGGTGATTACAAGTTATTCAACGAATGATTCGATCGCACATTGCCATTGGACAGCTAAAATTATAAATTAATTATTTCAATTTTCAAAATTTTTTTTTGCAATACAATTAAAAATGATCGATTGCTAAATTATTTTTTTAGCTCAATAGTGTCATGCTTGGAGAGAGATGCTATCAATCTGTGTAACGAGCGAAAGAAAAAAATAGAATTTCAAGAATTGAATGCTGTTACTGAGCTGTACACGCGAATATTTTTTTCTCGCTGGTCAAGAGGAATGATCGATTCGGCTAATAACATTGGACTCATCGCCGTACGACTCGCACGAACAACTCGATCCACAAATTTAAAATTAATAATCCTCCCAAGGTTGATTCAGTTAATGATTATGGAATGCAGATTCGGTGAAGTTGTGCCAATGCTTCAAGAATTAGGTATCTACTGTTTGTATATATCTACATATGTATATATTTATTTATTATTTAAACATTAATTTATAACATTTTTAGCAAATTCAACAATTTTTTATTTTTAGCTGTAGAATAGTACGATTAAAGTTATAAATAAAATTTTACTACCTATTGTTAAAGGGGATAATAATTGATTTTTAAGCAAAATTTAAAGATCGATTAAAATTTTATTGTACATTTTCCAATGGTATTGCAGAGTTCATATCGCAAAATGAAATTGATCAGTCTGGTCGAACTTGGTATTATTCCTTGTGCGTGGATTTATTATTGGAATCGGGAGTCAGTCTCGTGACACTTCGTGAATGCGAACAATTTTACCAACAACAATGTAGCAAAATTATAAATTTAAGGGACACCGAAGCCGCCAAAAGATTATACATTTGCATGTGGTTATGGTAATTTCTATTTTCTAACTATTTTAAATTTATTGCACACTTCAACACAAGGGAATTCCATTTTTTTTTTTTTTTTTTTCTTTTGATAAAAAGGTTAAATTAAAGCATCTGAAAAATGAAAAATTAATTTTAAAAGTATAATATAAAAAATATTAAATTATCTTATAATGCAATGATGATTTTTTTAATTTATTAAAAAAGGTACGTGAGAATTGGTAACTGGGGAGATGCCACTGTGTGGAAAAATAGAAATGTTTGTACAAAATCTTAACAATTAACAATTGAATTATAAATATTACGTAAAATAAATTACGATTAATATAATATTTTAGGAATACGAAGATCGCATCGTGGAGGAGTACACAGTACCCACTGCTGTAACTATATTAAAGAAACTTGAAGGTTTAATTATTTGTTATGGTATAAAAATTTAAATAAATCAAATACAAGATAAATGTTTATAATTTAAAAATTTTTAATTTTATGTATTATTTTTTATAGTTTACAAAGTAGATAATAAAAATGTTATACAAAGCGTGAATATTCTTCAACACATAAAAAATAATTTTATAATTGGATTTAAGCTGCAGAAAGTTATAAAAAGCATACAACCTAGGTAGTATAAAAAATTTAAAAAAATAAATACTCATTTGAAATAATTTAATGAATAAATAAAATTTTTAATCACGAATAAAACAATAAAATATGGTTTTATATAAATGATTAATTTTTTAATCAAAGGTATTTATTAATGAAGGCCTATTATCAAATGGTAAGATTCCGTACAAAATCTGGAATTGCATTTTTGCAAAAATCAAAAAAATTAGCTCAAAAGGTAGGAAATCTAATGATTTACAATTGGGCTGATCATTGTGAGAAGGTATATATATATGTGTGTGTGTGTGTGTGTGTGTGTGTGTGTGCCCGTGTGTATTTAAAAATACGCATACTTATTTTTAACTGCTTATTTTATTTCACATGAAAATAAAACTAATATTCTTAAAGAATTAATATTTTATAATTAATTAAATAATCAAGTTATTATCGTACTTTATTATATAATTTTTTATTTATTCTTAAAACTTTTTAACTAATTAAATAATTTTATTTATTATAAAATAAATTATTGTTCTATAATTTATAGAATAAATTACATAAAAGTTTCACATTAAAATATTTTTATAAAGTCTTGGATGGGTTCCTTAAGTTTAATCCAACAAGATTTTTGGAAAGAACAATGTACTACAGATAAATTGGTGGACTGGCATGAAGTAAATATGAAAAATTGGAAATTTTTGCCTTATACACTACCATTACCGAAGATACAGCATTATTTATAATTTTATTTATTAGTTCCATTAATATTGTTTATTAATTATCATGTGCAATTAAAAAAATGTTATAATTAATACTATGTTACTATTATTATAATATAAACATATTATAATATAAATATAATTTTTTAACGATAGTGCATTATAAATCTTGAATAAAAGTAATTAAAAAAAAATTCAATTTGAATATTTCGATCTATCTTTATCTACTATGTTAGTAAAAGTTTGTACGAATTTATGCAAATATAAATCTTTTGATCTTCTAAAAATGTTTATAATATATTTAAGAAAAATATAAAATTTTACAGAATAATTTTTCACCATGGTCTAAATATAAACAATTTTCTTTTATACTTTTAAAAAATTTCATTTATAAAGAGTGCGAATTGAGATATATAAAAACGATAACTATAATCACCAACATCTTCTAGATTTATGATCATTGACAGTGTGATTAATGCGTTAGTTTTCTTTCTAATTTACTATTTAATTTCTCATTAATTTTATTTCTTAATGTGTATAAATTATTAAATAAAATATAAAATAATTATTTTATATATCGAGCCTACAAACTTTTTTACAAATTTTATCATAAATAATCATGTGTAGAATATTATTAGACAGATAATAATATTGATAAATAATATTCCTTTATTATTATTAATAAGTTTAAAATATCGATTTTATTATTTAAAATTAATTCAATGATCATCATCCATAAATAATTGTATGCTGTGTTGAAAAATAATCAATTATAGTGAAAAAGGAATATAATATAGAATACAGATAATTATTTTTTAAATAAATATGCAATAAATTTCGATTAATAGCAGCGAAATCGTTGAATCAAACAAACTTTCCATGATAGGTAAATCAGAGAAAAATGATTAAACAAATGTGTATAGTTGTTAAAAATAATTTAGAGCATCGGTACGTATTTAAATATAGATTTTAAAAAGTGTAGCTTCAAATAACTTGGTAAATGTTTTTTACTTTGAGTTGAAAATTTTTTAATCAAATAAATGAAACTCGAAATCTTATAATATTGTATTCTAGATAAAGTTTGAGACCATTTCTTACATAAAAAATATAATTCTTTTATTTTTTATTTATTTTTTATCGTATACTAGATAAATTAAAATTATACATTCAAAAGTAATTTGTATTTCGAAAAAAATTTATTTTTCCAACTTTCTTTGTATTATTTCATTGATGTAATAATATATTATTTAAATATTGTAATTGATAATAAGCAGTTGCGATATTTAAAATATTATTTCAAAATATTTTATTATTTTATATTTGATTAAAAATAAATATCATGCATCATATTAATGTTCTTATATATTAAAAAAATAATTTATATAACTAATAATAAGCAAAATCAAATATGATTACATAATTTCTTATTTAAATCTAGTATATTCAGGGTTATTTAACACAAATCGCATACGATTATTATCTTATCAAATTAAATTGACGCAATCGATTAAAAACTGTATTTTAAATAGACTATGATATGCGATTAATATTTGTTATTAATTATTTAAAATAATATTCAAAGTGTATTGTATACATTTATTATAAATATTAATTAAAAATATAATTTTTCAATTAAATAACATTTCTATTTATAATTATTAATAATTAAAATTTCGAATAATTAATTTTTATTAAATAAAAAAAAAATTAAGTAATTAATTAAATTTAAAATGATGTTTAAATTTCATGCTAATAAAAACAAGCTTATTCACTGACAGTAAAAAATTACATTGTAAATTAAAGATAATTTTTAATATAGTATGCTACATTAGATAAGTTTTTTACTATTAATTTTCAGGGGTGAAATTATCATTAATTACAAATTAATAACATTTTTTAATTTGTATATTCAATAATATTATTTAATAAATCTATGAAAATTAATAAAGTTAACTTTTTTAATTTTTTGTTCATTATTTTCCATAAAATATCTCAATTATTTATGAAAATATTTACATAAAATGTTTATTGTGTTATTTATTGTAACAAAAATAATTATTTTATAATATTGTATCAATAAATGATGTTACAATTTATCTTGTAAAAAATTAAGCTCTTGATTTCATAACACTGGCCTTAATGTTTTTAATCTTGATTGTCGCGTATCTTTTATAAAATAGATATTTGTACAAAATTATCTTAAACCTCTGTTAGTATGTTTTTTTCATTACACATGTTAAATATATAAATATGTACGTTATGAAACTTTTATTATAAAAAATATTTGATAAATCACTGCTTGATGTTTCAAAAGTCATCTATTGAAGATAATCTCGTGTAGATAATAAAGTTTATTTATCTCATCTTCAGTGTGACGTGAATAAGGTCAAAGTGCCAGCTAGGATCAGATTAGGTCAGAGTATAGAGTTGCTTTGGACATTTTAAAATTTCTCTCTATATTATTTCGACAAGTAGTGGTTGTAATAACTTTTATTAAATTAAAAAATGTTTACCACTTGCTGTAGAGCATTGAAAACTAATTCTAATGTAAGTCACTTTAATATATTATTATACCATGTATTATTTTTTAAAATGTACATTAAATTGACAATAATAAATTTTCTTTGTTTTATTTGTTACAAATATTCTGTATCACGTTTCTAGCTTACATCAATTTTACAAAGATTAGAATCAACACTGGTGATAGCTGAACACAATAACGAAGTACTTTCACCAATTACTCAAAATGCTTTAACAGCTGCAAAAAAAATAGGTGGAGATGTAACAGTTTTGGTTGCTGGAACAAAATGCGGTCCTGTGTCAGAAAAGATTAGCAAAGCAAAAGATGTAGCAAAGGTTCTTGTGGCTGAAAGTGATGCGTTTAAAGGCTTTACTCCAGAAGCTTTGACTCCACTTATTGTTGCTACCCAGAAAAAGCTCAATTTTACCCACATCTTAGCTGGTGCAAGTGCTTTTGGAAAAGCTCTCTTACCTAGGGTAATGATTAATTTATTTAATATTCCATTTTAATTATTATTTATATATTTAATAAATTAAAACAACATAATACATTTGTTAATAAAACTTAATAATTTTTAATAAAAATATTTTTTTGTCTATTTTAAATTTGATATGAAATTTTAATGTCATTGTGAACATCAACAAATATTAAAAATTTATTTATATTAGTCAGTAATTAAATTTAATTCAATGTGTAAAATATATTTAATGACTTATTTCTATAAATTTTTTTAGTTATCATGAGTTGTATAAAAATTGTCTATTTTAAATCCAAAATATTTTATTTCTAAGCATGTAGATTATGAAAGATTAATTATTAAAAAAAAATATAACTTAAATTTAATGTAAATGAAATTTATAACAAATTTTTACTACAAATTATTAGATATATGAAAAAAAAAATTTTATTTGCAATAAAAATAATTTTTGTAGTCAAAATAATTAAAATTTTTTAAAAAAATGTTAAACATATTAATAAAAAACTTATTTGAAATATATTTACTCTATTGTATACTTTAAATAAAATATTATATAGTTTTAATATTTGCTATTTTTACTCTAAATTATTTTAATATAAATATGGTTTTCAAAAGGATATTTTAAATTTCTAAAATAATAATTAATTTGCATAATAATTTTATCATAACATTATAAATATAGGAGAAAAAACAGAGGTTCATATTAATATATTAATTTATTTGATAAATTTTCATTTTAGGTAGCAGCGAATCTTGATATTTCTCCAGCAAGTGATATAACTGGAATTAAATCTGCTGATACTTTTATAAGAACAATATATGCTGGAAATGCAGTTCAAGTTGTTCAAATTAAAGATAAAATAAAAATTATAACAGTCAGAGGTACATCATTTGAACCAGCAGCTTTGGAAGGGGGCAGTGCAAAGGTCGAGGAAGCTCCAACTGGTGATTATAAATCAGACCTTGTTGAATTTATTTCACAAGAATTAGCAAAATCTGATAGACCAGAACTAACTGCTGCAAAAGTAGTTGTATCCGGTGGACGAGGTTTAAAATCTGGAGACAATTTCAAATTGCTTTATGCTTTAGCAGATAAACTCAATGCTGCTGTCGGTGCTTCTAGAGCTGCAGTAGATGCTGGTTATGTAGCAAATGATTTACAAGTTGGTCAAACTGGAAAAATTGTAGCACCTGTAAATAAAAAATGTTTATACCACTAATTTTTTAAGTTCCAATACTTTAGCTAACAAACAAATTTTAAATTAACAAACAAAGAAATGCATTATGTGAAAATATATAAAAATATATACAAAATGAAAATTTATTGATTACAATTTCTATTTCTTTGAATAATGTAATTGTATGTTTTTATATATGCTTCTAATTTAATTTTTAACATAAATTAAAATGTAAAAAAATTTTTGAAAACTAGCATTGTCAATATAATTAAATTATATATAATTTACAACAATAATTTCTAATTATATACATTGATTAAAATGTACTTTACAATAATACATAATTAATTATGAATGTTTATACAATTACATAATTTGTTAAACATGTTGAGCTTTATCTTCTGCACTAGAATACTAAGAATTTTAATTTTCTTATAGGAATTGTACATTGCAGTAGGTATATCTGGAGCAATCCAGCATTTAGCTGGAATGAAGGATTCCAAAACAATTGTTGCCATAAATAAAGACCCTGAAGCGCCAATCTTTCAAGTAGCTGATTATGGATTAGTCCAAGACTTGTTCAAAGCAGTACCAGAAATGACAGGAAAATTATAAATGTCTATATAAACTTTGAAAATATTCTAGGGATTATAGGATTATAAATAAAAATATGATATATGTAAATTTTTTGTAAAATGTTTCTAATTAAATAATAATATGAATTTTATTTTGTAAACATGCATGTATATTTTTATATTATTACTGCTTCAAATAAATTGAAATCCAACTATTAAATTAAATATTTATTTCATATTTACAATATATAATTTTTTTTAATCATGTATTAGCAATATCATGATTAAAAAATATTGATATACATATTTGAGCTTGTAAAATGTTTTATATATAAGGTAATTCATTTAAATAAATGATTGTACAAGTATTGTATGAAGATAGAAGAATAATTAGCAAGTTGTAAGATACAATAATTTTTTAAAGACTTACAAAAATTTTAATTAATCAAGAAAGAATATAATTAACAAATACAATTTAATGGATTATATTTATCGTTTAAATAAAAAAATAAATGTGATTTAATAAATGTTAAGACATTTTATATTGTAACAAAATTCTGTATAATCAAATTAAGTTTTGTTATCTAAAGATTATACCAGACTCAATTACAAATCATTTACATATTCTTTAATAATATTTAAAAACTATTTAAAAATAGGAAATCATGATTAAATATATATATATATCTTGCAAGCTCAGTAGCATGAAAAAATTTTGTAGCCACTCATTGCGAAAAAAAAAAAATGGTTTCAGTCCAATAAATACAAGTAGTACAGAATTTTCAATACTTGACTTGTTATAATTAGTTCAGTTAAAGTGGAAGTTTTCGGTTTATTTTGAATGCCCAACTAAAATAAGCTTCTAAGCTCATCAGAATGTCACTGATAAATTCCACTTTATCAAGCTGTATTATTTCCATTTCTAACATAATTTCCCATTACAAATTATTATATATATAGAGATATGTTTTTGTTTATCGCGCCGTAACTTCATTTCCATCGAATCTCAATTACAAGCCAATAAAAAAGAAAGTAGCATCAATGGATGCGTTATCTTAAGGAATAATGCCACCCAATCGTTGAATCACTTGGAGTCTTCGGCCAATAGGCAAATAGTCCGCCTTTCTAACATGTCCGAATGCCGGGCCAACGCCTAGACCAATCACAACCCTTATCATAAATCACGTGATTAATATTCGTATTTACAGTTGCCTTGCCAGTTTCGTATTTTCTTAGGGGGTTTTCCCCATTGTAAATGTTTGCGTGGGGTTGCTTTGCCTCCCTTGCCCTTTTAATTTAAGTATTGTCTCTGCAAATTTTACGTTTACCTTCAAGGTACACGTGGTAAGCGCGTCTTTCCATAGACAACGCCCACGAGTACATTTTATGCAGCCGACGAATGTGTATACGTTACTCAAAAATTTTGGAGAACACGCTTACATGTATTACATGTAGGCCCTACTTATATATTTTTTTTATTTTGATGGGTGCCATCGAGTTAAACGGTATCTTTCATGCTTCGAACATGGAAACTCGTTTTGTTTGAATTTGCTCGTAATATCATTATATGATAGAGGCGGTATGATGGAAGACTTCAATGATGGCATGGACGGGAAACTTGCCAGCAGGATGCGGAAGGTGAATTTTGAACAATTTCACACACTTGTCAAAATGCACTTGTCCTTCGAATTAGATCTCAACACGGAAGAGTAAGTTCTTTTTATAAAATTTGCCTTTAGGAAATTTTATTACTTTATTATGAATTATATTTTGTACATTCCTGATCATGTTAAAATCTTTAAATATAAAATGTTGAATACAAATTGAAATGGCATAACATTACATTTATATAATTTTAACATTTATTATTATTTTCAACAAATTTACAGAAATCTTCATATTTCAAAGAATAGAGATTTATTTATAAAATTATTTTTTTAGGATGTAAAAACTTAAGTAAGAAGTTACATTCGGAATTTCTTTCAAATGAACAAAACTTATTATTGGATTTTAAATGTTCTGTTTGCTTAATGGATATATCCATTTATTTTTATATTACACTGAATGAAAAATTTAAATTAAATAAAATATAATAAACAATTAATATCTATTCAGTATATTTCATCAAAAATGTTATCAATTAAAGACTTTTTTTATAAATATATTATAAAATATCATTTTTACTAAAAAGGATTAACTTAAAATTATTTTATTCCGAGAAATAATATTTAAAAATAGAATAATTATATTAATATGATTTTAAGACTTTAAAAAATTTCAAAAATAATTTATTTTTTACTTTTTTATTTAATATAAACATACCTCTTGTTTTTAAATATTAAAAATAAATCTTAAATACTTATATTTAAATATATGTGCTTTTATTTTGCAGAAATGATATGATCACAGAAAAAGCCAAATTAAAAAAATGGGGTATATTACATTTTTCAAAGAAACCAAAAACGGTATTGAATGTACAGAAAGGTGTAGAGGGGGCTGCTTTAACAAAAGAAGGAATTAATCAAGTAAAACAATTAGTGGAATATTTATCTAAAGAGCAATGTAAGTTTTTATTTACGTATAAAAATTATCAATTATTTTCATATGTAATAATAAATAAATATTGCATGACATTTTATTTTTATTATTATAGGTATAGAACAGGAGGGTATTTTTAGGCGTACAGGAAAACTTACACGACAACAAGAATTAAAATCTGCTTTATATCAAGGTTTATCACTTGATCTTAATGAAGGCAAATTTAGTGTTCATGATTGTGCATCTGTTTTAAAAGGGTTTTTAGCAGATTTGCCAGAGCCACTTTTAACTGATCTTCATTATCCAGCCCATTGCCAAATAGCTGGTAAATATATTATAACAATTTGAATTAAATATTTATAAAATATAGCATAATATATATATATATGTGTGTGTGTGTGTGTGTAGACATGTATGTATTTATAGACATAAATTATGAGACATTTTTAAATTTATACAAAGTACAAAATTATTTTTCCTGTTTTAGAATTAAGTAGTTGCAGTAATAACGAAAATGATTGTAGGCTTTTAAGATGCCTACAATTACTTTTACTTCTTTTACCTCCACCAAATAGAATTGTACTAAAACGTATTCTTCATCTATTAAATAAGACTGCAGCACATGAAAATAGTAACAAAATGAACTGTGATACACTTGCAACGTTGTTTACACCACATTTACTCTGTCCAAGAAGACTTACTCCAGAAGCGCTACACGTGAATTCGCAAAATTTATCAGGATTAGTTGCTTTTATGATTAAAAAAGGAAATGAATTATTTGATATTCCACCAAAATTATCTACAGATATTAGGGCATTTTGGATAGAACAAGAAAAAAAATTATTGAGTCCTCAAAAGATGGATGTAAGTAAATATTACATTTATAAATTAATTTAAATGTACAAAAATATGAATTTTTAAGAATACTGATCAATAAAATTCTAGAATCATTTGACACAATTCTTGTATTATAAATATTATGGTATTAAATTATTAATTAAAATAGTTTTTTTTTCTTTGATTAAAAATTAAATTTAGATAATTTAGATAAAATTAAATAATGCAACTAAAATTTGGTATAAATAATATAAATAGATACTGTAGTCTCTATTAATAAAAATGGAAAACATTTTGAAGAATATAATATATATATAATACATCTTTGTAGTATCTTAAATTAACTTTATTGCAGACAAATTTAAATTTAATAAATTGGATTCTTACATAAAATTTATTTGTTAATATTAATAATTTTATATTGAAGTGAAAAGATGTTTAAAATAAAAATCATATGCTATTTTTTTCAGCCAAATGAATCTATAGCAGATACAACAGATACAGCTCATACTGTTTTTAGTTTTGTGGATCGGAATCTGACTGCAAAGGCTACTGCTGCACAGGACACTCAAGCAGCTTTAGCTCAATTGTATGCGCATATACAGTCGATGCCGGAATCGGCTAAGAAACGTCGGCTAGTTAAACAATTTAACAAAGAAAACGGTCAGGGCACACCACGCCATGTGAAAAGCAACTCTACTTCAAAGAGCTTCGGTGACTCAATAAAAAAACGCATCTTCCAAAAAAAGCTTCTGAATCATAAAAAAATTATTGACGTGAACTTTGGATGTAACTTCAGTAGGTCAAGTAGTGAGGAAAATATATTATCCAGCGTAAGTATTGACTTTGAAATATCTTATCTGATGTTTATAATTGCTCGTTTAGTTGATTCATTTAACAGCATGTATTGCATTTATGTTCTCATTTATAACATATTTATGTTATTTAATTTAACTTTGATGAATTCAGCTACCTATTTATTTGAAAGTAACTTCATTTCAATTATTATTAAATATAATTTTATTTAATTTTGTATCATTATGAAAGGAATAAAGTTTAGTGTTTTGATCAATTAAAAAAAATTGAGCTTTTATTAAATCTTTAGATTAATCAATTAAACATCAAATACTTGCATCCATAATGGATTTATTTTTAATTTTAAAATTGAACACGATGTTCCAAACTTTAAAACAATAACACATTTCATTTTGTTTTAAAAAGAATTTTCAAATAATAGTATTTCTTGTAAAAGAAAGAAGCACGTTTTTTTAGTCTGAATTCATTAAAAAATTATCTATAATGTAAATGCTAAGCTTCTGTGAATAATCAGGGCTTGTAATGTAACTGATAAAAGCTCGTTGCTTACGCTATTTCTCGGCAATTAGAGCCTCGAAGGCTCACTGCATCTACCGAAACTACTGAGCAAATCCGAGGACGAGCTCAGCGACCTGGAGAATTGTGAACTTCGAAAAAAAGATGGTCTTTTAAAAATCAAACATATAAGTAGCAGTACTGGCAATCTCGAAGCACCAGGATTTAAAAAGAACAAGAAAAAGTTAATGTTGAAACAACAAGAGCATCAGAAAAATTCTAAAGTCGTGCTAAGAAGCTTCGTAAATATAAACGAGAGCCCCACGAACCCTGGGACGGTGTTGCAAAAGGACACGAATTCGTGTCCCGCGTCGCGGTTCTCAAGGCATAGAAGTGAATCGCCCAATATGTACTCGTGTCAGAACCGAGAGGGTGAACTCGTGAGGCAGGCTTCGGATCCGGCTATTCTAAGCTGCACGACTAGGCCGACGATCAGGATCGACCGCCTGGAATCCGAAGAGCCTGCTCTCCTCGTTTCACCTGCGACCAAGAATCGCTTGAGCTGCCTATATGCTGCACATACCTCTACACCTTCGAATTTCCTGAGAAAAAGTTTGGCCGTCAGCGAATATGTTCTGACACCCATCACCGACGATGACCAAAGCATGAGCCCAATCACCCAAAGTGCTACCAAAATGACTAAAGCTATGCAGGTAAGGGCTATTTACATTGCATGATCAACATAACAATGCTTATTATTTATTAAAATAAATCAAATTACAATGTTTCATATTATATTAAAAAAATAATGGAATATGACAAAATGTACAAGTATGTAATGTAAAGTTAATTATTATTTTTTTATAATGGTTTTACTTTATTCAAATTAAGTCTTATTTATTGTTTATATTTTAAATATGTATAATTTTTTTGAATAACATAATTATTTCTAATATTTGGACTTTTAATAATAATTAAAAATAAATGCTATTTCCATTTGAAACTGTTTAATTAAATTTTTTCCTATTAATGACTTTATTTCGTAATTTAATTTTATAATATATTAATTTTTAGGAAACAATGATGACTCCAAGATCTCGTAAACCCGTTATAATGGTTTCTGCCTCAAATCTTTGTGGTCTTGCTACTTTAAATAATGGTTCAATGCAATATGACTCGACCAATAGTTTACAAATTTCTAATTTTGATCTAGTTGAAAGAAGAAATTGTGGTTCCATTCTTGAAGAATCAACTTTAAGTTCAGATTGTATCACAAAAAATTTAAATATAATTGAAAATAAAGAAAATATCAACAAATTTGAAACTCTTACAGAAGAGCAAAGTCCTGTTATACGTTCAGATGATGCTTGTGAGAATACTATTCAGAAAAGTACAATATCGGTTACAAATACTTTAAAGGAATATTTTCTTTCAAGAAGCGTTTTGACTGCTAGTCCAGTAGATTTGAGCTTTACTTCCAGAACTGGTGATTTCGAACAATCTGAATCTGATTTAAATATTTTAACTGAAGAAGGAAATAATCCTGGTTCAGATACTTCAGGAATAGCTTCAGGTAGTACTAATAGTGTAAACAATTCATCTGAGAAGATAGAAGATGCAATTTCACCACGGAAACGTTGTACAAGTTTACAACGTAATGATTCGAAACGTTCAATTAAAGATGAATTTTATTATGAAAAAATACAAACAAATAAAATTTTAACACAAAAACGGATTAATGAATCTACATTAAATTCTATTAAAGTTGAAGATTCTCTTCCAGAAACGTCATTTTAATGCATGTTTATGCATAAAAAATGATAAAACTGTGTTACAATTATTGTGAATGTTACATTTGCTGTT
This sequence comes from Eupristina koningsbergeri, assembly GCA_018907245.1. NCBI lineage: Eukaryota > Metazoa > Arthropoda > Insecta > Hymenoptera > Agaonidae > Eupristina > Eupristina koningsbergeri. Next base: position 5,301,893 of record JACCHV010000002.1, on the reverse strand, counting down.
TTTGTAAAATATACATATCAAAATAGTTATGATATATTTTAACCATTCGTTTTTGTTATTATAAATTACTTACTATTAAGTCACAGTCAAAAAAAAACATGCAAAAGTGACTTGCTATGCAATATAGCAAATAAAGAATTTTGATAAAACAAACATATGACTAAGACATCAAAATTATATATTACTAATATATATTTTTATACACAATGTATTTTTTTATATATGATTAAATTCCATGACATTTTTATTAAAATTAGATCTTTCATATAAGTAATCATTTTACCATAAATTTGTAAGATTTGTAATAAGTAAATTGACTGCAAATGAAAGATACTTGATAATTTGAAGTATAGATATTTTTTATTTTTCAGATGTAAAAATATAATGATTATTTCTGTAAGAAAAATATATGTTTCTTGAATAAAAATATGTTATTTTTATTTTATGAACCATTAATAAGTAAAAAGGACTGATTTAAAAAAAAAAAAAAAAACTGATTTCAAGCATATTTGTTATATTTTTATCAAGTATTTGAAAATACAAAATTATTCATATTTACATTTTTCTACATAAACATGATAATGACATATATAAGCACATTTTTCATAGTGGAATCAATATTTCTAACTTTTTACAATATATTTGCATAATATTTAAACACTTAATTTTTAATGATTATTTGAATAATTTCAAAAAAAAATAATAAAATCTAATATTATTAGACTTAATTATTTTAACAATGAAATTTATCAAACTAAAAATGATATAAATTTTTACAAATTTAAAATTCAAAAACATAAAGTTTAATTTTTAACTAAGTCAGTGTAAGATAGTACAAAATAGAAACAAAATTTATCACATTTCTAATGGTCAGAACATATCATCATGACCCAGATCAGGTATATATGATAAACCACGATCTTTTAAGGCTTTGTTCATTAATCGCTTTTGGTCTTGTTTTAATTCCTGTTCCCTTCTTTGAGCATCAAGAATATCGTCAACTGAAACTTCTGATAAAGGTAAATTTTTTTCCTTGTCCTTATCCTACAAAAAGAGACTCAATTGATGTATCCAAGCATAATCAGAAAAATAATCAACTTACTATTTCTCCCAATAGAACAACATTTTCTCCCCTAACAATGAAAACTCCTCTTGGAATATCACCGTATTCTTTACCAACATGAATCCTTTCAATGGTGCGGTGAAGTACTAAATTTGCAAATTGGTCAACGCTTCTGAGATATCCAATTAACGTTCGTCCATCTCTCAATAGAACCATTAACTTTTCTAAATTATAAGAAAAAAAACGATTTAGGAAACAGTGAATAGGGTTAACAGTGAATGACAAAACAAATCCAAAGCATGCATAAATAAATAAATAAATAAATAAATACTAGTTATAATAGTTTAAATTATAATTCAACGGCATTGGCCTCATCTCGTCAATATCATTATTATTAAAATATTCAAATTTGTGTTTAGAAATTGGAATTTCACTGTGAAAAGAAGCTTGGAAGGTTAACCTCAAAACCACCGGCCAAGCGATTAAAGGAGATATTATTGAAAAATACAACGTACTGTCAAGTTCCTCGAGAAGCGAGGCAGTCCCCGGAACGACGTTCATTTTTTATACGAGTTTGCTTTGTGCATTCGCTTCAAGGTTCCAAAGCATAACAGCCGGTCACTGATTATCTTCTACTATAGCCCACTACAACTACCTTACAAAATAAGAAAAAATCATTTTTCGGTGCCAGTCACATTGCACCAACACAACCGACGTTACAAGCCCAATATTTATATCGAATTTCCTATCTTGGTTGCGCCATTTTCGTGGTGCTCAAATAAACATACATTTTTTAAAATAAAAAAATCATTGTCGCGCTGGCGCCATTAGTAGTAGCGCCAAATTTTCGGAGCAAGCTTTTCAGGTGAAATAAAAGTTATAGTCGTTTATTATTAATTAGTCTTGGAGTGCCAGCTCTCCTCTACCGATACCCGCCCCACCACCGCACCCATTTCCTACCTCGCGCAACTTAAATAAATCCGACCAATTTTTCAAAAAAAAATACACATCCCTGTCGCTCCGTAATTTTTATCATCATCATCACCATCATCATCATCATCATCATCATTGTTATTATTCTCTTGTTCATAAAAATACATACATAAAATTATATACTTGCAGCAATTGTAATTAAGCCTACGAGTAATAGTAATACAATCTTTATATATTCTTATTTTAAATAAATTGAAAACAATATTCAAATTTATAGCATTGAAAATAATTCACCACTACATAGTTGTCAACAATTTAAAGAAAAAAAAAAAGAAAAAAGAAAAGACAATAGTAAATCAAAATTAACGAATAAAGCATTTTTTAACTTGCACAATACACACGCACGCACGCACGCACAAGAATTAATTATAATATATATTTAGAATTTATTTAATTCTACATTGTAAAAACAATTTATATGAATTTTCAATGACGTGCTAGTTGAAAAAAATTAAAAACAATCAATTGAAAAAGCTCTAATTAATAAATAAAAGCGCTAAATTATAAGGAAATGTATATTTTATTGTACATTTAAAATAATATTTAAATGAAATGTACGAAACTAAAATGATACATATAAAAATTATTGGTCAATCCTATTAAACACCATTCATTATTTTAAAATATAATCTTTTCACAATATTACTTGTTCGTGTACTAATAAATTTAAATACTTTTGTATACATTCTTTGAAATTGCATAGAAAATTGTGTATATAATAATTTTAAGGTATTATTTGAAAAATTTTATGATTTAAATATTATGTAGCTTTTAAAAGTAGATGGATATGTATAGTAAATGATAAAAATAATAATTCAAAGATTTTATAAAAAAAAGTTTTATTAAATGAATACTTTGTATGGAAAAATAATTATATACTATTCATTAATGACAGAATCGATGAAATCTAAATAGTGATTAACTCTAGTGAATACGTCGGGATAACCTTTTGCACATGGTATACAAAATGAAGCAACTCCAACGATTTTTCTATTCATAATTAATGGACTACCACTGTCAGCCTATTAAAATAAATAAATTAATTACGTCATATCATTTATTTTTAAAAATAAATTTTCATTTGTAAAATTCAGTTTTAAATCAGTAATATACATTATACATAAAAGTTATATAAATTTACACAATGAAAATGAGACTTTTAGCTTATTCACACTTAAATAATTAGTTATATTATTATTAATTATGTATATATTATTTTTAAAAATAATATACAGATAGAAATCATTTTTTAGTCTTGCAACAATGAAAATTTAGGTTTTAACTTAAAATTTTTTATAAAATTTAAATATTGTATAAAACTTACGTTGCACATGCCGATTTTTCGACTACCAGTAGTGCATACGTGACTATCGAAAATAGGAAGTTTTATCGATGTATGACATGATTTATTTGTTATAATTTTTGTTGAGGCCTTATGCAATTGCTTAGAATCTTCTTCATCTGATGGATAAACAGTTTGTCCCCAACCAACTAATTCAACTTCCTCGCCAGGTTTAAGATCTTCTTTATCAATAACTCCGGGTCTCTGCATTCGATCAATTTTAATTTCCTCTTTCAACTATAAAAGCAATAATTTATTTGTAATTAATTTTATAACATTATTATTATCATTATTATCATTATTATCGTTATCATTATTATCATTATCATTATCATTATCATTATCATTATCATTATCATTATCATTATCATTATCATTATTACTATTATTATTATCATCATCATCATTTTTATTATTATTATTATCATCATCATCATTTTTATTATTATTGTGTTAAAAATTCTTTAAATTTAATCGAAGCTTTGTAATTTTTTCTTCAAATTTGTATCATTTAATAAAATTAAATGTAAATAATTTATTTCTGACATTAGTAATTGTTCAAGTAGAGTATTAGAATGATAGTTTTTTACTTTATTGTTCAGAAAGAGCGAATTAAACAATCTTAATTGATAATAAGAATAACGCCAGATAATCGACTTGATTTCAGTAAAAGATGTTAATTTATCATCAATGATATTTTTAAATAAAAAAAAATTGTTAAATATCTATGTAAGTATTTTTAATTTAAAAATATTTTTTATACCATTATATAACTATATTTATTAAACGTAAGCCATATTATTTTTATATTAAAGCATTATTTTGAGCTTATGTAAAGTGAACTATAACCTCTTTTTACATTAAAAAATTATCAATAAAATAAAGACAATAATGAGCAATATAATTTTTTAAAAATAATTCTTAAAAATATTATTCGGATAATTAATTTACCGTGATAATACCAATGTCATGCTGACTACCCAGGTCCGGTGAGCTATGTCCAGTGAAATCTGGATAAACATCAACGATTTCAATTTCATGCTCTTCTCCAGGATTGGTTGTTATATTGTTGGTTCCCGTGTACACCCTCAGTCTTCTAAAATCTTTTTCAAAAATACAATGAGCCGCTGTGAGTATGTGCCGCGGAGTGATAATTGCACCCCCGCAGAAATGTGATGTCAGGATTTTATATCTTATTGATACAACAAATGGGTAATTTTTTATACTCGCTTCTGCACCACCAATAACTCTTTTTCTTTTTCCTAAAACGCCTAAAAAAAAAAATTATTCATTTGAATTAGAAAAATTAATTTTAAAACAAATTTAATACGCGTACATATAAAATATAAAATAACTATAATACTAATGTATCCGTTTTCTTTCGAGTAGAGTCGGTTTTCGACTCTTATGGTTTTCCGCGGTATTGCCTTATGGTATAAGACTCCTTATATACTTTCGGTACACGAATCTTTGATTATTAATTTCATAAAGAAAATGCCGATCGCTTGTTTATCGCTTTTTTATATTTGAAGAAAAGTCGATCTTGTAAAACAATCTCGTTAATTTAAAAAACAAAGAGAGCAGTCAGTTTTTTTTTCGAACATTGTTAAGAGCACATCGGCTCTTGCCTAATATGTATTTCAAAATTCAATAAAACAATTAAAATCACGTTTAAATTAAATACGAATTATTTCTTTATTGGATTAGTTTTCGATAAAGGCACCTAAAGTCAGTGCATAAAATTTGGTTCTTCGAGTCGGATACACAATCTATATGATTTATTTATATTATTTCAAAATCAAGTGCAGTATTATTGTGAGTAGCATGACAATACAAAGAGATCTGTAACATATTACAGTTCTCAGCACAAATTAATCAATCTAAAATATATAACTTCTAAAGCACAACAGCAACATTAATATTAGAATAGCGAAAATTCAAACAACATAAAATCGCCTTCATTGAGACGAAATCACAATTTCAATCAATTCAAAAACAAAGCAAAGAAAGTGTCTTTCGGAAAAGCATACAGTATCAATTGATCATATATACATCAATTCAATATAAATAATTTCAATCAAACAGCACCTACTCTCAACAGTAGATTTCAAAATCGTCAATCAGTGAGTACTTCTTTTTTTAATCATTTAAGGTTTTAATCGCGTTATTAATAAAATTTACCTCTACTTCAAAATGAGAGATTCAAATTAAAAAATTAAAAAATTAAAAAACTAACATTACAACGAGAAACAGTTAAATGTCAGGTATGTGAATTTGAATCTTTTTAAAATAATTTTAACAAAAATAGGGATTTATATCAGTTACCAATACATTTGCAAAAAATAAATACATTGTTTGAAAATTTTGACAATCTATGCGACATAATAGATTTATTAAGCGATTTGATGATTAGTAAAAATGAAAGGTATTCAATTTTAAATGAATATTACAAGGTTGTAAGTGTAGCACAAAATATATAGTTGAAAATAATTATAATCGTATAGATTCTGTGAACACATATAAATCTCAAAATTTCGACGCTTGAAGTGACGATTCGCGACACCTAAACGCTTATCTAAATACAAAATTAAATTATCGCAAGTATTCGTCCCGATTTTTAATGGATAACTAGAACAATGACTTTCTTTTAAAAGTTCATTTGTATCTATGATTCACAATCGTGATAACTTATTTAAAGTAGATAAATTACATTATTTAAGAACAAGTTTATGAGAATTCTCTTAAGCTTTAAAGAAAATTCAGATATTTCCTATTATTCAAAAGCACAGGATGTTTGACAAAGGCCTATGAAAATAAATGACTACTAATTAATAAACATTTAACTTTTTTGTTTCATTTACCTAATCAAAATAAAGACAATCATTGTAGCATCGAGAGATTATCGGATGAAGCGCAAAAACACCTGCAATTGCTAGCAACTTTATCTTTTCAAACTTACTTTATCGCTCGAAATCACAATCACCATTGTAGAAGAAAAGCTAAGTAAAATAACACGTAAGAAATGGGAAAAAACTCTTGATCGAGAACACTTCCCTTCTTTCGATGAATTAATTGAATGTTTATACAGAACATCAGATTCATTGTCGGCTTTATTCCCGATAATTGTTCTCACGAAAACGGCCCTCATACGAAAATTCATAAAGTAGATAATAAAAAAACTCGAACCCTTTTAACAATTAACAAAAAAAAATCGTGGCATGTTCCGAAAATTATCACCCTTTGTTCAAGTGTAAAAAAATTTCTTTGTTTATCGATAAACGAAGGGGTTAAGTTAATTAAAGATGCAAAATTATGTAATAATTGTTTAAAAAATCACGGTGTTTGGGGATTTCTTGATCCCCAGGTAGTCCGGCAAGATAGGCAAGGCCTAGGACGCACGTCTGGGAAACCTGAGGCTCGGGTTGGGAACTGGCTTATACCTGGCGGGAAAGGGCAATGAGCGTCCAGCGTTTGTACGCTGCGGATCTCTGTAATTTTTCGTACATATTGTTGTTGTGCGATATTGCGTTTTGTGTATAGCGTGTGTTGTACGAGTCGAGAGGTTGTCTGTAGATCACCGGATGTGCACGTCATCCATGGCCGAATTAGATGGCAGCCGTTTATCGAGAACTTGGTCCGGTGCACACCCGCTGATCCTCGCCGTCGACTCTCGCACCTTGTGAACTTTGAGGCTTTTTTCCCCCCGTTGAGGGGGTCTTTTTATGCCAGCGTGGCGAGTTCGAGTAAAAAAAAGGTATAACTTTCGACAACACATTTATTATTGAATTCTTGTTTTATAAGTCATAGGAAAATTTTTGTCTTCTTTCCTCATTCCTTAACGAATTTTGAAAACTCCACACGAATATTTAGTACATGAAAATTCTGGTCCTTCGAGCCGGATGTGAATAATAATTGATTTTCCCTTCATGGCGCGTTGTCAATTGTTGTCGAGAAAAAATCAGATATTTATTTACCGTGGTATTTTATAAATTTTAATGATGAAGTGTCGATTCTTAATTTCATAAAAGAGGATCTATGCAGTTTATTTAGTGTTGTTTATGACACGGTAAGAGTGAATGCAAATTCGGTACTTGTAAAACTTGTGACAAAAAACACAAAACTTTGTTGCATTTTAGAAAATCTAATTTAGAAGCAAAAACAAAAAATAAGCAAACTACAATTGACGATAATAACAAATGACTACATGAATACTATTAAATTTCTCATTGTTTTACAACTTCTTTATCGTTCACTTCTATAGATCTAATACCGACTGCATTGTTTGAGGTTAACACTGACAAACACAGTTATGTGAAATGTTGAACGTTATTAAATAATTGTTCAACCTCTAATTTTATAACAGAAATTTTATTACAATTTTATTATAATCATCTAAAAGACCGTGCTCTTTAACTATTGGATCGATGAATGTTTTGACTTCTACTTTCAGGTTTTTTACGAAATTAACAACCAAATCTATTCGTTCAAAATTCGAGAGAACATTCACATTTTTTATAGTACCTAATATCTCGGATTTTTGTCTATTCAACATAGTTTATTTGATATTTTATTAAGGTTCCAAACGCGAACGTTTGTAATTATAGCTGACATTGAAAAAATGTACAGACAATTTTTAGTTCGAGAAGAAGACCGAAAATATCAAAAGATATTTTGGTTTTCTAATGGCAAAATTAATGAATATACATTAAATACAGCTACATTTGGAGTGAGTGCGATCCCGTATTTAGCTATTGGATGCTTACATGAAATCACTAAAATTGGACAGAGTCAATTTTCATTAGCCGCGAAAATATTAACTAAATATATATATATATGTCGAAAACATGCTAACGGGTACGAATGATTCAATAGAAGCTTGCGAAATCTACAAATAAATGATTGATATATTAAAAATCTCAGCTATGGAATTGTCCTAGTGGATATCGAATGATCCAAGAATACTCGATGGAATAGAAACACAAGATTTTGACGTAAATTTTAAATTTGATAACGATTCTACATTGAAAATACTTTGAATATTTTGGTAAACTATAATGGATATCTTTATTTACAATATTAAAAATATTAATAATGACGTAAGAATCATTAAAAGAAAAATTTTATCGGAAATCGCGAAAATCTTCGACCTTATCGGATTTTTGAGACCCGTAATCCTTTATGCAAAAAAATTATTGCAAGACGTTTGGGGTTCAAAAATTCAATGGAATGAATTGGTTTTATATTACATAAATTATATGTAGAATAATTTTTGCAATGCGCCTTCACGGTATTTAATTTGCAAGATATACAATGGTTCCAAACGTAACCAATATTAAAATACACAGATTTTCTGACGTATATGAAAAGGGTTACGGAGCTTGCATTTATTTACGATTGATCAACATTTGCAATGAAATTAAAGTTTCCTTAATGTGCTTCAAATCTCGTTTTACACCGTTGAAAATAAGAATAATTCTACAATTAAAATTATGTACAATGCAGGTACTTGCAAATTTATTTGATCGAGTATTAAAATCTATTGATGTTAAGATAAATTAAACAAACTTGTGGTCAGATTCAATAATTGCACTAAATTGGATTAATACACAACCTAATTTATTAAAAACATTCGTAGCCAATAGTGTCGCAGACATACAAAGATTAACTAATATTTCTCATTAAAATCACGTCAAATCAAGTGACAATAATGCAGGCGCTTTATCACACGATTATTTAGAAAATGAACAATGGTAAGTGGAACCATCTTGGTTATCGCAAAAGAAAATTCAGTGGACAGATTCTCAAATACCCGATATAAAAGAGCTAGCTAAACGACGCAAAGTTTATTAAAATATAGTGCCGAATTTAAACATTTATTAAACATTCTCGAAAGGTGCTTTTCCATTAAAAAATTAATCAGAATAATAGCATATTGTATTAGCGTCAATAGAAAACTGACAGAAACTAGAATTTTACTTTTAAACGAACTACAAGATGTCGAAAACGTAATTGTTCGATTAATTCAAAGATTAAATTTCTCATTAGAAATACGAGCACTGGAAAATAATAAACGATTACCAGAAAAAAATAAATTAAATAACTTAGATTCTTTTATCTATAAAGATGGCGTTATTCGTGTAGGCAATCGAATTCGAAAGGTAATAATACTGTTTTTACAAAAACATCCTATCATTCTTCCTTGTAATCATCACATAACAAATTTAATAATTGAATATTATCACATTAAAAACTATCACATAGATACACAAAATACTCTATATTCAATTAGAAAAAACTATTGGATATTAGACGGTCGCAATCACGTAAAAAAAATTATACGTAAATGCATCACATGTTTTAAAGTTAAACTGCGTTTTGCTATTTATAAAACGGGGAATTTTTCCAGCATTCTAATTAGAGAATCTCGATCCTTTAATAATGTAGGCGTAGACTATTGTGAACTATTTTATATTAAAGATAAAGAAACAAAAGGTTCTGTAGCGGGGCGATTCTCAATTCTAAAATCGTCCACATGGTTTTTGTGTTGATAAGGTGCTTTGATAATAAAACAAGTTGATAATTCGATACTGATTCAAAGATTTATTTTTTCTTTCGATAACTTCACTCGTTGGCTGATAGAGCATATCTGCCCACTTACTAATTTTAGACAAGTTCAAAACCACACAGGTGGTGAAATGCCCCTTCGCCAATAACCCGGAAAATAACCGCCCTAGTCTCGATTTAATGCCCCAATCACTACAATTGCGATTAAATTTTACAATAGAGTTTTTTCTAGTTTCGGAAATATATGACATTATAATCTAGACTGATTTATGCGGCCTATAGTTTTGGGCCTATAGCAAGTTGCCGCCCGTCTTGAACTAGAAGGTTCAAAGATCTTAATGTTCTTTACAACTAACCATATATATACATATATACTTATATATTACTCTAATTATAATATTTTAATCACCCGCCATACAAGAATTTATACATTCTAGAACTTAATGCAATAGTTCATGATTCTATGTCTATAGGTATTAGCGATAAGTATTTCATCTATCTTTCAAAAGTGCCGGTAGAAGATTTTGTCACAGACACCTTTCTTATGATGCCATCGGACTTGGATATACTACCTTGATTCTGCCTAAAGGCCATCTTAATGGTGGAATATTTTTTTTCGATTAGGGCGACGATCATTTCCGTTTTTATGTCCGTAGTTTTTCCGTTGTGCCATTTTTTTTCACGGTTAGTGTATGTAGGTATTTCTTGTACCACCGTTGCCAAAATTGTTGGCGCATTTAACACACTAAAGCCCAAAGTGCTGATCGGCTTGATTATACAGGACGCTCGGGTATACTTGTCAAAGCCTCTCCAATCAGACAATGCGCGGGGGTAAGAGAATTAAGGTCATTTGGATCCGAGTACACGGGCGAGATCGGTCGAGAATTCAAAATCGCTTCGATTTCATTCACATAAGTTAGCAACGCTTCATAGATTAACAAATTATTTCCAACAACACGTATCAAATGAGTTTTGAAAGATTTTATAGCAGCCTGCCATAAACCACCAATATGTGGTGATCTGGGAGGGTTGAAGTGTTGTTTTATATTGTCGTTACTAAGCTCACGCATAATCTGCTTGTTTTGACAATCTGTAGTAAAAAATTTATTTAATTCATTGAGCTCTTTATTGGCACCTATAAAATTAATACCATTATCCGAGTAAATATCTGACTCCTTATCTCGGAGTGCAAAGAATCTTCTCAAGGTGGCTATAAACACTGCCGTGCTTAAGCAATAAAAAATCCAATTCTATATGCAACACTTTTTTTGATAAAAAAATAAAAATCGCTATATATATCTTAATTTTATTTTGATTTCTTAAACGCTTTTCCTTTATAAATAAAGGACCGGCATAATCGACGCCAGTATGCAAAAACGGTCGAGATGGAAGTACGCGCTATTTTGGTAAATCGCTCATAGGATATTTAAGAGTAACAGAATTTACTCGGCAGCAAACAAAACATTTATTAATTATGCCTTTCAGATATTGTCCCCCATTCATGATCCAATAGTATTTTCGAATCGCATTAAGAGTTTGCGCACCAGCGTGAAGACAACATAAATGTACATCTCGCACAATCAGATCGATAACATGGTTGTTTCTGGGCAAGATTATTTGATGTCGTTGTCCAAATTTTAAACCGAATTACCTGAGCCTTCCTCCTACCTTTAAAATGCCATTATCGTCTAGGAAAGGTGGCAGATTACTTAAATTACCATCAATTAAACCCGAATTGCAAAATTGCCTAATTTCTCTAGTAAAATACTCTCGATGTATCTGTTTTATAACTATTTTATGTGCTTCTTCTAATTCTTCAATGCTTAATAATTCTGTTAATTTTATTTTTTGTCTACAATTTCTTTTAAATCTAACACAATATGCTACCATACGTTTTAAGCGTTTAAAATCGGAATATCTATAATTCATTTTAAAAGGGTGTTGCTACGAAGTCCACCACGTTTTTTAGTTCTGGAATATCCGATGATTTTATGTTTAATTTTGGCTAATGTTCTTCATTCAACGGTAACCACGATGGTTCCTTATTCCACAGATCATTTGCTGTAAATTCACTTGATTTCATACCATGTGACAACAAATCTGCTGGATTATCTGCTGAGTTTTCATGTCGTTATTACTCCTTCTTGGTTAACTTTTGTATTTTTGAAACAATATTGATTACGAAAGTTTTTAAAGCGTGAGAAGGAGTAATAATCCGATGCAATGTTATAGTGGAATCGCACCAAAATACTATTTTATTGAATTTTACACTTTTTAATGCTTCATTTATAGTTTTAAATAATCCAGACAAGAGTAAAGCTGCGCACAGCTCTAATAAATAAATAAATAATAATAATAAATAAAGCGGTAATGAGGTTTTTTTTAAAGGAGCTACTTTGGATTTGACACATAATAAACAAATAACAATCTCTCTATCATTTTTAATAGTTTTAATATAAAAACATGCTCCATAAGCCTATTAACTAGCGTCACTGAAACCATGCAGTTCGTTAGAACTATAATTACAAAATACGATATTCCTTCCAATTAAAATATTGTTAATTTGTTGTAACTGATCTTGATAATTGAGCCAAATAGTCTTTAATGATAACGGTACGGTTTTATCCCAATCGAGATTTAACTGCCACAGTTTTTGCATAAGAATTTTTGACGTCACGATTATCAGAGCTGGAATACCTAGAGAATCAAATAATCTTGCAATTTGGGATAAAATATTTCGTTTAGTTATTTCTTTATTATTAGGCGGTATTTTTACGGTATAGATTAATCTATCCTCCTTTGCGTTCCAATACAAGCCGAGAGTTTTAATTTTATCATCCGTGTTTAAATAAATGTAATGATTCGACGGATTACATGATAAATGATTTATTAAACTTTCTTCGTTAGATACCTACTGTCTCAGAAGAAAGTCTCCCTTGTTTGTTATTCTTATTAATTTATTGCGAAGTTTTTTGGCTTCAACGAAAGAGTTAGTGCTGGTAAGGAGGTCATCCATACAGAAATCTTCGCACAATGCTTGCGAAGCACTTGGCGAATATTCCACTTCATCTGTCGGTAGCTGTTGCAAACATTTAGTCACCAAAAAGGAGGTTGACGCGGTACCATACGTAATGGTATTCAGTTGATACGTTTTTAAAGGTTCTGCTTTGTCCACGCACCATAGTATATTTTGATATCGACGGTCGTCCGGATGCAACTGGATCTGTCGGTACATCTTCTCCACGTCGGCCATTAATACATAAGAGTGAGTTCGAAACTGCAATATTATTGATATCAAATCCTCCTATATCGCTAGTTCAATTCTCAAAGCATCATTCAGTGATACACCTATCGCAGTTTTTGCCAAATGATCAAAAACTACTCGTAATTCTGTGGTCAGACTATTTTGCTTATAAATGCCATAATGCGATAAATAAGTTAGATTAGCACTAAACTTTATTTGCGTCATATGTTTAATAAATTTAACATATTGCACTTTAATTTGCGGATTTTTGTTTAAAGATCTTTCTAACGAATGAAAACGTTTTTTTGCGATATCCAAAGATTCACCGATAATATCTTTTTTCTCTTTAAACGACAAACGAACTATGTACCTTCTGATAGAAGTATCGCGCGTCGTTGTCTTTTTTTGTAATATTCTTCGCAGAATTTTTCGGATTTTGATAACGCATGTTTTATTGGAGTTTCCTCAATTTCCCAAAATTTTGCTATTTGGATATTCAAATCTTCCTTAGAAATATTATATGTAAGCGCGTTATTTGATCGCATAGGTACCTCTCCCGATAAAATCCAACCGAAAAGCGATTTTTGTAAAATGACTTCATTCGAGTTTAGATAAATGCGTTTTCCGTATAATAATTTAAAAAATAGTTTCGCTCCGATTAAACTGTCAATTTGCGCTAGCTGATGAAACTCAGAGTCAACTAATAATATATTCTTAGGGATACATAATACACTCCGATCAAATTTTACCGAAGGTATTTGTTGTGAGAATTTATTTCTTACAAAGAAGGATAATCGAACGGTATAATTGTTTGTTCTCAAATGTATTTCAGTTTCAAGTTCGCGATTGTAACAGCTAATATCGGCATTTATCCCAATTACGGGTGTATCCACACGTCGCTGTGGTAAGTTTTTTGGCTAATTCTTCGGTAATAAAGTTTGTTTGAGATCCCGAATCTAACAGTACACGTGCTGGATAAGTTTTACCAAATTTGTCTGTAAAATCAACTAACGCCGTACTTAATTGTACTTGAGAATCATTTCTCGCGACATAAGTAGCGGTATTAGCCTATTGATTTGTTAATGTTGTGGGATTGTGCAATAGCTTATGGTGCCTTTTGTTGCAAGTTTTACACCCGAACGAGCGATATTTACTTAATTCGTGATTTGAACGTAAGCAATTGAAGCCAAGTTTTAATTTTTTAACTAAATTTATTCGGTCGTCAACACTTAAATCGGTCAATTCTTTACAATTTTGGGTAAAATGCGTTCCTTTGCATATATGACAAAATGTATTGGACTGCGTCAAAAATATTAAAATGAAAATGATAAAGAGTTGTTTTGATTCGACTCCACCTTATGTTTCGAATTATGAGGCGTATTTTTGAAATTAGATTTGTGTTTAAATTTTGGATTTTCATTACTAAATTTAGATGGTTTTATCATCTTTTTTATTTTATCTTCAAGAATTTTTTGACGTTCTTGTAAAAAATCTAAGCTCGCAAACGTCATGTTCTTAGCTTTTACGTAAGTTTCGTTCCATTTTAATCGCGAATCCTCGTTTAGTTTCAACTTTATAGTATAAATCGGAAACATTTCTAGAAATGGCATGTTACGGGCTTTGAACACGCAATAATGTTCTCTGGCTTTATCAGCTATTTCGCCTACACTCTCGGAACAAAATTTTACGCAATTAGGTAATTCGAAAAACGCCTTGATGTGTCTAAACACTGATGCAATCGGATCATGATAGGAATTTTCTAGTATTTGCCATGCTACATTATAATTATCATCGGTCGCCGTTAAGGATTCAATTTTGCTAGAGCTTTACCTATAATACAAGATTTAAAATATTTTAAATTTTGTACGTCATGAAATCGCGGATCATCGTGTAATGCGTCTGCAAAACTTGGTCATTATTCGTTTGAGTTACTAAATTTCGGTAGATCTAATTGCAGTACATTCATCATTATTTACGGTGCTGCGCCACATGCATCTAAAGTATTTACCGACGATAGTTCTATAGTATTCATCGGCGAATTGATCTTTTCACCCGCATTGATATTTTTTTGTAATATTTGCTCGATATTCGTCACATAATTAAACCATTTTTCTTCAAATTCTGTCACTTTTTTAATTCTCCTTCGAAGTCTTCGCATAACATCTTCAATTCCTATTGTATCGTTTCAAAATTCTCTATCTCAGGTTTGAATTTATCATAACGCAGTTTTAAAACTAATGAATTCGAATTTTTATCTAACGCTTCCATAAATCGAGTTAATACCGTCAGCTTTACTTTAATTTCGCCGCGTTTTCGCTGTAGATTTTTTACACTCATGATTATTTTATTTATCGATTTTGATTCATACTTAATTTTGAATTCTCCGATCTCATTTATGATTTGAAGAAGGGCTGACAAGTAATACTTTGATAAAGCTTACCCCTCGATGAATACATGAGATGTATATTTGTTACGTCGCAGAAACTTCGTTCCAGGTTGAATTAAGATTCTTTCGTTACTTGATTATTTATATGATTTCGGATAGAAACCCCTGAACACGAATCCGGCTTAAAGAACAAAAATGTAGCGGGGCGATTCTCAATTCTAAAATCGTCCACATGGTTTTTGTGTTGATAAGGTGCTTTGATAATAAAACAAGTTGATAATTCGATACTGATTCAAAGATTTATTTTTTCTTTCGATAACTTCACTCGTTGGCTGATAGAGCATATCTGCCCACTTACTAATTTTAGACAAGTTCAAAACCACACAGGTGGTGAAATGCCCCTTCGCCAATAACCCGGAAAATAACCGCCCTAGTCTCGATTTAATGCCCCAATCACTACAATTGCGATTAAATTTTACAATAGAGTTTTTTCTAGTTTCGGAAATATATGACATTATAATCTAGACTGATTTATGCGGCCTATAGTTTAGGCAGTAACAGGTGCGTTAAATGTTACACAACAAATAACAAAATTTCTCGGCATTTCATTCTACCACATGCTCCAAATTTTGGAGCTTTATGAGAGGTTTTTGTAAAACAATTTAAACATCATTCCAAATAAGTTGTTTATAACAAAAGATTTACTCACGCTGAATTTATAACATGCACGACTGAATTAGAAACAATATTAAATTCGAGTGTCTTGATGCAAATGTCTGCCGATATCAATGATATTACTGCATTGACCGCTCGTCATTTTATTACAGGTGATTCTATAAGAAGTTTTCCTAAACCTTACTACAAATCAATTTCGAAAAATAGAATTAATGCACAGGAAGTTTTGGCCGCGATGGCATAAAACATACCTGAGTAGTATGAATATTAGAAAATATAAGTACAATAATATTCCAGATATAAAAGATGGCTTATTAGTAATTATTAAGAAAGATAATACACCTTATATGAAATGGAATTTAGGAAGAATTAAAAAATTACATACAGAAACGGAGTAAATTGTACGAAACGTTACCATCAAATGCAATAATAAATTAACAACGCGCGGCAGGTGGTATACGATGTAAATATTAGTGCATATAACGCATCTTATATGCTTAACAATGATACGTACGTCATGTACTTGATAAAAGGATTAGAGAAATGATCAGGTACAGAGGAAAATCCAAGGATTGAAAGGGGGAACAAGACGTAGAATCAGGGGGAAGAGTCAGTCGTCGAACAGTCACATACGCAAACACACTCCTTTACGAAAATCATAACTGTATAATTTGTATCATAGCTATATATATTGTGTGATTAAATTTGTTTTGAAAACAAAGTCCGTCTTTTTTATTTGATAATCCCTGCAGTAAAAAAGGGAAATACAAAGCTACACGCAAACGAGTTATGTCGGAAAAACTTTCGATATAACGGAGCAGAACGGAAATTCAGACAAAAATTTTCGCGAATCTCAGGACAAACTTCATTGACTTACTCGAAAATTTGTTGATTTTATTATTTATATTTATCTTATATCTCTAATTCATATATAAGAAGTAATAACAGCAAGAGATATAAGAAGCACTGGTGATTTGTCTTTACTAGTGATTTCATCATTTTTTTCAATTCTTTATCATGAATCTCAAAATCTCTTACAAACCCACACGTAGTTTAATATTATTATCAGTATTCATTAATAATAATTTTAATAGATTAAAGAAATTCAGAACTAAAAATTACGTACTGACGATTTGAAAATATGCATGTGAATCTGTTATAATGAATTAATCTCATTATAATAATATACTTTGCATGAATAATACTTTGAATGAATATTATATCTATTAGAAAAAAAGAGTATTATTATATTACATTAAATTTATATTATAAATTATTATTTATATATAATTAAATAAGAACAATATATGTCATTATAAATTAATTTTATTAAATATAAATGTTCAAGAATCTTTTTTCAATGTTTATATTAAATTTATAGAATTGAGTAATTTTCATTATTAATTATTTTTAATTATTTTTTAATTATCCATGAATGTAAAGTTTTTGAAGACAATCTATTTTTTAATACATTTAAAAAAATAAATACTAATAATTGTCTTATTATTGAAATATTTATATGTATTTTTTTATTATAATTATCTATATTTTTATTCCCTAATAATAATTTTTTAAATATAGATATTAATATATTTATTTATACAGAATTTAAAATTTATATTTTATTTAAATCATTAAAATTCTTAATTTTCAAATTGTCATATGAGCAATTAGAACTATAAGTTTTATAGTTATTTATTCAGATGCGATTATTACAAGGTTATTAAAAAAATCATTCTATTTATTTTCGATGTTATTTTTATAATATGAATTGACATTAACTAGTAACTGAAATAATGTAATATTTCAATGCATCAAAATTATAAATTAAGCTGATTAATGTATTATATAAGTTTATAAAATGTCCATTTGATATATTTGTAATAAATATAAATTAATTTTATTGTATAAAGATTTTATATTGTTAATATATTCTTTTCAACAACGTTATATACATGCAATACAATCATACATCAAACAAATAATCTTGAATCTAAAGATACTGATAACTTCTCATACATAAATTTAAAATTTCCTTAATCATTCAATATATATTTAATTTTAAAATATTATTATTTTATAATTCATAATTACAAATTACATTTATTTTATCATAATTTTTATATTATCTGCATTTATAAAAGGTATGTAAAATCCCTGAAACACAGTAAATTATTATAGGCTTTTAAATATTACTTTTTATTTTGAACATAAAGATTATTTTCAAAGAAAAAAAAAACGAAAAATTGAACACAATAAAAATATTTCAAACATCATCGATAAGTTTTCTGTTTAAACATTTTTAATAAATAGTAATTATAAATTAAAATTTTTTGTAATAATATATATTGACTAATAAATGCTTTTTATGTTAATTATATTTATTACCTTCTATTCATTCAAAAATAATTTTCTCGGTTATATATTATTAATACTAATAATGATGATGATGATGACGATGTCGATGAAGATGGTAGAAAGAGAAGTATTTGCTTGAAATATTATTTAAATAAAATTTAATAAAATGTTAAAATAAAAAAAAATATTATAAGATTATATATTATGAAATATAAATATATTTTTTTTTAATAAATAAAACACAAATTTATTTTCAAATAAGAATAAAAATATATAAATATAGTTATATTAAAGTATACACTTTACAATGTATAAAAAAATAAAAAAGTATATTATTATAAAATTATCTTATATATACAATGAAAAATGATAAAAACATAAGTCCGGTTACAAGATTTACGCAAAATAAAATGAAACCTAATAAAACTGAATATTATTAGTATAACATAATAATAAGTATTTTATTAAAATTTAATTAAAATTTTAATTAATAATATAAGAAAGAAGGATTAATGAACTTATGCAATAATAACAAATTATTAATAAAAAGTTTTTTTTAAATTAAAATCATATACTTTGAAAATAAAAAAAATCTACATGTGTGGAGTTCAAATTTCAAATTTCTAGATATATTCAATTAAAAATGTGCGTAAACTTCATCAAATTGTATGTATAATTATTTAAAAATCATTTTTTAAATATATTTATTACAAATAACTTAATGAATTATTAAATTAATTAAATATATATTTACATATTTAATTTATAACTAATTATAATTTAAATATTATTTTAAAACCAATATAAGATAAACATATCAAATTTTAAATATATTAAAAAATAAGTATTAATAATATTGCTAAAAATTGAATATTATAAATACATTAAAAAAATTACAAATAATTTATGTACTTACTAATACTACATACAACACATAGAAAAATGAGAGAGTAAAAATTCATTTTTTATAAATTAAAACGTAACAGTGAAAGTTAATCTTTTATGTTATCACTTTATATAGCAATAATCAATTTTTAATATGATTACCTAAATTTTCTTTGAATATGTATTTATAAATATATGTATGTACATATATATTTTTTAAGTACATCACGTAGTCAAATGTGTGTGTATATATATATACACATATATACATATATAACATATTTAATTAATGATAATAAAAATAATATTTACATGAATGTTTAAATGCATGACTGATTAAGTACATAAAATTATCGAAATTATATATTTCAACTTACATATTTTAGGTTTATAAAACATAATAATTCAATATTAATAAAAGGAAATTGAAATGAAAGTTTTAAATTATTTGTTTTTCAATCGTAATTCTATAAATGACATCGTCGAAAAAAATATTTTTTTATAGATTACAAATAAATATTTTAAATAAAATTTAAACTTGGTTAATTAAAAGAAATTAATATTTGAACAGCTTTATTTTTCTAATAGCTCATATTTTTACATATTCATACATGTAAAATAGAACCTATGTTTCTTTGCAATTAATTGGCTGACAGATGTCCTCACTAATTTGTTGTAATTGTTTACAAATACAATTTTTTTTATTAAATAGTTACATACATAAAAATACACGTGATTTTGACAACCTAATGTCATGTTTCGAAACTTATAATTGTAAATTCTGTCATAATGAAGTAATTTGGATGAATGGATTTGGTCAAAATATGAAATGAGAATGCTGGTAAAGACAGCAACTTAATGAATATCTTTCACCTGTAAGTTAAAAGTAGTAATAATACATAAGATGAATAATGGATAATTAAAATTATTATTTATTATTATTATTTTTATTGCATTCAATAATAAAAATAAAATCTTAAAGAAGTTAATCTGCTGTGAAGAAATCTTTAAGGGTGAAAGGAGAACATTGTTAATAAAAGAGATGGAAAATAATCAATAAATTAATATTCAATCAAAGTTAAGAGCAAAGTTGAATAGAGAGTGAGTTATTGAAAATTAATATTAGGAGTACAAAGTATTCCAAGAAGTATTTATGTAATGATATAGCTCAATTACTCGCATCATCATCTTAAGTAATCATAATTATTATTAATAATTATAATTATTAATTAAATAATCATAATAATAAAGTCATACAGACTAAGTAACACGATATGAGATAATCAATAACAATTTGGTATCACCACAGTAACAACAATAATATCTAGACATATTCAGATATGTTTCTTTCGCTTCATAATATTAATGAAAATTGCTTAATTATAATAATGATTAATATTTTAATTTTTGAACACTATTAAATAAAATTATGTATTTAACTGATAATTGTATAATTTATTATTATATACGTAACGACAAAAAAAAAAGAATTATATTTAAATTTTTAATAGAAACTTGAATTAAATAATAGATGCAATTAGACGTTATAAATAAATGTTTATATCAAGTTACTGCTAAATTTTAATTTAAATAATTCCCAATTAAATGAGGTACGAGGCAGAGACCTGGGGATACGAAGAGATCAGGGAGTTGGACAGAGTCAAACTAGATTATTATACATGGATCCTGAGACTGGACTACTGCACACTCAGATACATCATACTGGAAGAGACAAATGAATGGGAAATGAAATATAAGTGGAAGACAAGGGCTATGAAATACGAGGATAAGATCAAGGAAATGACAAAGGAAAGATGGGTAAAAAAAAATTCTTGGAGGAGGAGCACAAACAGAAGGAGGACAGTGAGAGAGGCAGACAAGAGAAGTGGCTAAACAGCCTCGGATTCAGCAGAAAGCAGATTGAGATATGGAATACAAAAGGAATTTATAAATATGATGAGATAAAAAAAGAGATATAGAAATACAAACCCAGAGGACGCTAGCCAAGATAGAAAAATCAAGATACAACAACGTATACGAGAAAATCATGGAAAGCGGCCTACCGAGGTACTTAAAAAAAGAGAAGGGGCCAGAGAAAATCAGCATGACGGCTAGAACAAGATGCGGGAATGCCATAGAGAGAAACAAATACTGGCTGAGGGAAGAAAAAAAGATGTGCAGACTATGTGGAGAGTAAACAGAGACGTGGAAACACTGGATAATAAATTGCAAAGAAACACAAGAAAGCTTCAAAGGCTACAGACAAAACAGAGGACGAGAATTGACAAACGCAGATGTGCTGCAGAGATTCCAGGGAGGAAAGGAGGATCGACAACTTCTGAACAAAATACAGGAAATAGAGAAGAAGCAAAGGAATGAGAATAATAAAAAAACAGAGGGAAAGAGAAGATACAACTAAATAACAAGATAAAACGGCAACAGTGGAAGTGTAAATATGTAAATGCAGCTGTATTAAGGAATCCGTCCCTAGTCCAATAGGCCGTAATTGTACAATAAATAAAATAATTTCCAATTAAATCTTGTTTTATAATAGTTATTTCTCTAAAATATATGTTTTTTTAATAGAAAGCCTCAACAATTTCCAAGTATACATTGTAAAAATTTTCAATTGTAGATTTTTAATTAATTTAATGAAAAAATATAATATTTTAAATGATAACACGCCTTGTTGTCTCACGTAGAAGTGACTGTACGTTTAATATTTAATATTAGTGACGAATAATACATACTTCTTATACCAATAAAGAGTTTTACTGTTATAATTTTTTATACTGGTATAATAACAGATCGAAACCTAAAAGCTTATTGATATAAATTCATTAATAATATAAAATTGAATAGTTATTAATAAAAGGTATAAATTTACATATAAATTCATAAGGATTCTTAAAATTTTTCATATTTAACATGTTGCATATAATACTCAGTTTTTTATAAAAATTTAATAGTATAAATCGATCGATTTCGTTTTACATTTTCATAAATCGTAATATAAATTTAAAAAATTTATTATAAAAAATTGATACAAATTAGTGGAGCAGTTTATGGACCAACTAATTGCAAAGAAATATAAATTATATTTTGTATATTTGAATATCTTGGAAAATGAATAGAGTAGTAAAGCTCCTTAAAAATTAATTTTAATTGGTTATCCAATCAAACCATTATATTCTATTTTATAATATTTTTCAAAATTTGGTGTAAAAAAACCCTTCTTTAAAAGAGAAAAAGCTCTTTTGAAGTTGGAAAAGTACATGAGTTGTCTTTCAGTTCACCTTAATAGAATGTTACCTTTATACACGTACATCCTAATAATTGGAAAGAGAGTTTAGTCTATTTTCTCTATTAGGTGTTTAAACCCAATAATACATGTTCATAATTACGTTTTTGTGTGAAAAATTCTTTGATCGTCAAAAACCCTCAATAACAATTCAATGTATTAACAAAAATGCAGAAAAGGAATAAAAAAAACCTAACAAGAAGTGTGCTCATGATTTTCCTGGACGATAAAACAAAATTGATGCATTTTTCAAAAGGGAGGAGTTATTTGAACATGATTGAAAGTGTTTGTTTTATACCTTTTCAATTTTTTTAAATCTTCTTTTCAACTCATACGAAAGAGGGAATAGAAATTTGCTAAACAAAAAATACGCCTGGTTCTGAAATAATATAACTGATTTAAATGTACGGTATAAACATTTTTATAATTATTTTATTTTTATTATTCTGAGTTTAAATGATAAATCGTTAAAGATCCGATTAAGAAATACTATTGTTGCTTTAATTAGTGGAAATATTATATTTGAGTAATTTAATAAAGAACTATTCACTGTCCTCTATGATAAGACAAGCTAGAATTATTAATTATCGAATTAGATTATCAATAAGGAAAATATAATCTTGTTCATATTCCCAGATACAGATATTAATCCCACTCCATGAAAATCATGCCTGTAAATGCTTAATTTATCCATTTGTAATTAT
Source organism: Eupristina koningsbergeri (assembly GCA_018907245.1). NCBI lineage: Eukaryota > Metazoa > Arthropoda > Insecta > Hymenoptera > Agaonidae > Eupristina > Eupristina koningsbergeri. The sequence goes on along the minus strand of JACCHV010000002.1, from coordinate 5,278,378 downwards.
TTTAATTTTTTACAATAGAAAATAAGTTCCATTTCAGGATTTGAACTTTTAAAAAAAATCGTAGTTCTCGGTATAAATAAACTATCTGTTAATTTCCAAATAAAAAAGTCATACATTTTAACTAATAAACCTTACATGTTTCATATCGATTTAGTAGCTTATCACTTTCACTTTTTACTCCATTATTTTCTATTAAAATATTTCTCATTCTTTTCTCTCCTTTATGTATACCTATATACATAGTTACATGCGTACTAAAATATCATTTACTTATAAATCTGTGTTTTATACCTTCTCAATAAATCTACCAGGTTAATTTTGTACACCATCCCAGCTAGTGAGTGTTCAGAGAAAATAAGAATATATGTATTTATGCTTCGTGTACAATAATTTATTTCAATTGTCATATTTTTCAGTACGATATATCATATGTTTCGTAATACACGAAAAATTGACGATCACCTGTTACATGTTTATTTGCTTGTAATAATTTTTATGTGAAATAATTATTTATTTCATACATAACATAGTTTAATATAAATTAATTTCTAATACATTTGACTAATTCATTAAAATTATTAATTTACTTTTATTTAATAAATATTATTAATGAAATATCGAGAAAAAGAAGATTAGGTTAGTTTTAAAAATTAAAATTGAATAACAGTTAAAGAACTGAAGTAATAATATAAACTTTATAAAGAATTTTGATGAACGTGATTTTATTTTATTTACCAATATTTCATTATATAGATTATTTGATGAAAAATTATTGAATAAAAGTTTGATTTTTTATATAAAAATTAAAAAAATAATTATAACTGAACCAAGTACATGTAATGACAAAGAAAACATCTTCATATTAAGGTATAAAAAAAAGAATAATTAGTCATATATTAAAATTAGAAGTTTAAACTACTTAACTAAAAATTAATTATCAGTATACTTAAATCCGACTTATTAAAGAGAATTATTATTTCAATTAGAAATTGAATTTAGAACTGCTAAACAAGATATTGACTTCCTGATTATCTAAAAGAAAATAATATTTTAAAGATTTATACAAAATTTTCATTTAACTAAAAAATTTATAATACACACAGTTCCAAAATTTTGAATGTTCATAATATATAATTTTCCAGCAGTCAACTTGCAAGGTTTTAAGCATCGCATCATTATAATTCTCATTAAAATTTTTGAATTTTGTGACATATTGTACCATCTTGTCATGTATCTATTAATAAATTAAATAATTCTATTTTAATTTTTACATATAAATACTTTGACTTAAAATACAAAATACTTACGTAACTGTAAATAAATCAGTACTATAATCAATAATTTTTTGACCATTTAATGCCATATATAAAACATGTATAACAACAATAAATAACATGCCTAATATCCTAAGTAAATCAGCAATATGCCTTGAATTTTCTAGAAACTGAAAGAGTAAGAAAGAATTAATGCATAGCAATTAAAGTACTTTTTATTTGAATGTCTTTTTCATCCATTCACTGCATATTTTTTGCATTACTCATACAATTACAATTATAATTCAGAGATTCATGAATTTTATATCATTTAAAACGTCATTGCATACCTGAACAGGCATATGTTATATTATGTATTTAATTTACTGATTTCTACATGTATATATATTTAATTATAAATTTACGATAACATAACTTATACCAAGTTGGTTTCTGTCGTAGTCAAAGCACTTTGAACCTTTAAAGGTTTGGTTAATAAATAGAACAAAAATAATTAAGGAGACAAAATATTATTTATTCTGCTAAGATAGAAAAAGAAAGAGTGCGAGTTGAATTTACACTTAATACAATTAATGAAATAAACCGTGGTTCTAAACGCGATCGCGTATAAATAACATCACTAGTACGTCGTACCAAAATATATACAAGTCCCGTTTCTATTGTTTGAGATTTTAAGAGAAGTTCGACCTGGGGAATATTCTCGAGATGTCAATTCTCTCAAGACTCGAAATCGAAGTGTCCATTCGTTTTTTTTCCAATTTTACTCATCACTTGCACCAGATGGAGAATCACTAAATCCGCGAACTCTCCCTCCAGGGTCCGTAGTATCCTCCAGATGCCTGATTAGCGTCCTGTCAGCTACCCTCGCTATTGTCTTTCAATTGACCCCTGGCGTATTCGTTTTCGATCTTGGCATGGAATTTTTACGAAATGACGGATTCAGAAGGTCTTATTACTCGCGGGTTTTATATTATTCATCTTTTAATTTGACTCCGACGACATTTATTTTTGCCAATCCGACTAATCAATTCCTGAATTCATCAACTTTCTTTGCCGACGTAAGTACTGCTTTTTCCTTGATTTCGGATTTCGTCGCGTAAATGATTGTTAGCACTAATAACAATGATTATATTACATACGTGACAGTACCTATGCTATTTACATAATTTTTTAATTCGAGGTCTTTATGCACCGATGGGTGGATGTAAAAAAGAACTCATTCCTCAAGCTTCTTACTTCTCTCCATTTGTGTATGTATGTGTGCGCGTATGTGTGTGTGTAGGACCAATATGCTGATGGTTTCTGTTAAAAGTATATTTATAAAATTGTCAACAGTACCTTTGACGTTGCTAACAAACACTGAGCAGCGTCAATTGCCTCCAGCAATATTTTAAACCTAAGCAAACATACAAAGTTGTTAATCGTAATTTAATCGCGTCAGTAAGCGGGCTTCAATTGTTAGTCGTAGTGATCAAATCATAATTCGTATTTTTGATAAGGTAACGGTCATTTACTCCTTTTTATATTTATTACCTTGCGACGATATTGCACCTCGTCGCGTAAACCACTTGGAGGTTAAAAGTTAATTCACCTCACAGTTCAATTACCTCACCAGCGGAGTGGGAGGTTTTGTTCGCGGTGGGACACTCCGAACCAAAAAGTCACTCGCGATTTGCCGATTCAAAAGTAAAACGGTTTTAATAATGAATTGTTCAAAATCGTGCAAATCACACGCGGACGGCATGACTTCTCCTTAGAAATTAACGTCGAGTATCCCCTCGCCGCAGGAAGGAGAAAACGGAAAACGCGGTAAACCGCGTATATATAAACCGAGAAATCAATGCAGGTGGAACCTTTTTGATTTAGTTAATTGAACGAGGCGATCGTGCTTACACGAGTGCCTAATTCAAATCTAATAGAATTTCTGCAATAGAAATTATTGTATTTTAGTTTATTCTCTGTGATTACACCGAGATAATTCTAAAATACAATCGGAATAAATAAATCACGATACTCTGTTTTTCTGCGTCGTAACAGCAGAAACAATTGTATTGAGAATTAATATACGACGTCACTTGCGTCATAACAACAAGGACACCGTATATTAATTAAGATCGAATGTCAATAAACGACGTGTCTTGTGTCGTAACTGCAAGCACGATCGTCTATTTAATATTTACATGTTAGTAAAGGTGAATAAACCTTTGTTGCAGACGGCCACTGAAGAACCACCGGCGAGAATCGACGTAAACAAAGTCGCCGAAATTTAAAATCGAAATATTGTATAAATCTACAATAAAAGAAATTAATAAATATTAATACAAAATTTTATTATTTCTTTTTGGGGTACCCATCCTCCGACTAAGTGCATCCCGGCTCCGATCTATAAAGAAATCGTGACGTTACAATCTTGTATAATTATTCTTATGGTGTTGTCTGCAAAATAAAGCATATGCCCCCCTTGGGGATACTATCGCTATTACAAACTTATCGCTATTACTAACTCACCCCACATATATATTGACGATAGAATTAGAAAACTTAGCGGCTCGACACCATTAGATATAAGTATATCAACTTACAAAAAATGAAACTTGAAATAGTACCTAACGGCATACTGATTTGCACATTAAAATCCAAAATTTTAGCGCGTGTACCTCGTCCACGCGATGAACGGTACTCCGGGGAGTCGTCATCAACCGCAGCACGAGAAGGAAACCTAACCCTGATGGAACGTCGGACGACCCTGGATCGGCGATATCGGTAAGCCGCCATAGTCCGGTGTCGAAAAGAAATTGCACTTTGAACGCAGCTGGAGGAAAAGATACAATGATGTCGAGAAACAAGGAGCAGGCCACTCGGATAATTCTGGTAGGCGACGAGATACAAGGCGAAGCAATATATACCTAGTATGCAATGGCTTTTTCCTTTGGCCGGTTCAACAAAGGTTTTTCATGCCTGGATACGCGCGATAAAATGCATTTTTTAAATTTCCCGCGGTAGGCCGCCGAAAATAAGTGAGCCCAGCAAGGGAAGCAAAGGACAAAAGCAGAGGGGTAAGCAGCGAAAAGGAGAATGAAGATTCAATTGTTGTTTAAACTCTGAAGCAAGTAGAGAGCGAGCGACGAGCTGAATGCAAAAGAATAAATCAAATAAAAGAATAATAGCCAAGGAACGAGGATCTTTTTTTCCCGCCCGACTTCCGTCTCCAACAATATTTATATATCAAAATAAATTGTTCTTTAGTAGTGCACAAATATTTTTATATAATTTTATAATGAATTAATTTGAAATACTTAAAAACATTAGTTTTGACTCAGTGTAAGAGCGAGGCGGCGAAGCTTTGATTCTTACACACAGTCATAGCTGGAAGTGCTAATGCATAATATGATTTTATAATAAGAGTGTTTGATCTAGGGTAGTTATTAGTGTGTTTAGTGAACTGATGCAAAGTGTGTGATGTCCATTTTTGTCCATTTGGTAGTAGTGTGTCTTAAATATGGTCAACATCTTTATCTTTTCTTATTTACGTTGTTGTTAAGTTAATCCTTGCTATTTGCTTTCAGGTAGACATGACTCAATGTCTCAGCGAGTTCCTTTATCCATTTCCTTTTTTATTTTCTTTCATTAGTCAAGTTACTTAGCGAATCGAAAATTGTCGTAACACAAATAAACCATGAAAAATATCCGTGTTTTATTTGAAAGTGTCCTTATTACGAGACGCATCCTTTTAACATGTCAACCAACTTACATGATTTTTTTTAATTCCATATAGGAAATTACCTTTTGTTAAAAATCATAAACTTAAAGAATATATTTATTAATAATTTAAATTATTATTTAACTTTAATAGAAAAAGGCATAATTAAAATTTAATAGTAATAATAATGCCAATAGAATAGACAAAAAAGAGTAAAAATCAATAAGCAAAAATAAGATAATTTTTATATGTGAACTATATTATCATTTTATTATTTGATACTCAATGGATAAACTGCAATATTAATAGAAATACTTACTGTAAAACTTTGTAATCCGATAAATAATATAGTACTGATCATCAGATAAAGAAAAACAATACTATATGATGATTCCATTAGGCAAATAAGCCTATATAGAAAATAATATTCATTAAATTTAAATTACATTCACATTTATACAGATACTCTACATATATAAATTAAAATATATACAGTTTAAAAAAATTAAATTTCTACAGTTTATTATTTATTTTATATTATTTAATATCGAAAAAATACAATGAATTTGTTGTTTATATTAGTTTTATCTTTTATAAACAATGAAATTACTAAATAATTATAGATTAAAAAAAAACTATTCTTTATATTATTGTCATACGACATAGTCCAAGCAATAGAGCACTTTTTAAGACATGAAAAAAAGCAGCTAGTAATGTATATCAAAATTCATGAAAAAAGATCAGTAGATTGTTATTTTCTAAAATGCCACTCATAATATTCAAAGTTTTTTTATTAACAAGTTTAAGGAAAAAATACGTTTTTTTAAACTTTTTTTGTTATAAAATAAAAAGTCTTAATTTTAACACTATAGTACCAATGCACGATTTGTAGCTAATAAAATTATAAATAAAATGCATTTTTCATAAATCGATCGGAAAGTTAGAAACTGAGAAATTTTCCAAAAATTTTTAAATTAATTAAAAAATTATTAACTCTCTTATTTTTTAATATTTAGAACTCTAGTTTTGGGAAATTAAAGTGATTAATGTGCATTTTATTTGTACAAAATTTTAACTTGATCGGATTATCAGTTTTCGAGTATTACTAATGTTAATTGAATAATGCCAAAAATAACGAAGTTATTTCCAGCGAAATTTAGTTTTTTCAATGGTTTTAAAAAATATAAGTGTTGTACAATAAATCTTATATCTTAAATTTCGTTTAAATATTTCGGATTGCATAAAAAATGAGGATAAAAATTATCAAAAACATGTAAAAAAAATAGTACCATGTAGAATTAACTGCGTGGTCGATTGTGACGTATAGGTGCTCACGCCGCGAGGACGCTTACGATGTGTTAGAGCGGCCAAAAAAAAAAAAAAAAAAAAAAAAAACTAATAAAAGAAAGAGAAATAACTGAGAACCGGGGAGAAACCCCGCGCGGGCATGGGCACAAGGTTATATTGAGGTGGGTCCGTCCGTACCCGGGCTACCATCCTCGCCTCCTTGGTGAACCCTCCTCCTAGTCCCTGTCCCTGCATCGCCGACTCGGAAAATATGACAATGCGGCGTATAAGACCTCTCAAGTGCTCCTGGCCCAACCTCATCTAGTCCTGAGCCGGGCATCCGGGGAGACCCGGTCCTCCGGACGTAACCATTCCTGAAGCGCGTAGTATTAAGTGAAAACATTGTACGAACCGAAATTATTATGTACCGATGTTGTAGAAATGGTTAATTGTTAAGACTCGGTATGAAGGAGGGGTTAAGAGCTGAGGACGATGACGAAAAAAAAAAGAAACTTACTCTCTTCCTGACTGAGGTCGAAAGAAAAACTAGCGCGGACGCACGCACGCACACACGCACACACACAAATCTCCCCCTTATCGAGCCTCGCGATCGACTCAATATTTTGTAAAGCAGAACCATATAACATAAAAATCAACCCAGCCTCAAAAGAAATAACGGAACTTGTGATTGATTCAGCAGATCTTGTCGCCCTCCCGTGACATTTCATTTAATAACAAACTCAATAATATTTGTAATAGTGTCATGAATAAAAACATGTTTGCATTAAAATATTTTACATAAAACATTATTCCTAAAATTGTATTATATAATAAATAATCTTTTCTAAAAATCTATATGTTATTTTCATTTAAATAAATATTATATAAACTTTACTCAACTGCAAAGCTGCCTTGTGTAAATGAATAGCACCAAGAATTAAATCGTGATTTTCTATACTAGAAAACATTGTTGCTGCATGCAAACGAAATCTGAAATGTTTGATAATTAACCAATAAATATTAAATAAATGAAAAAATTATATTTGAAAGAAAATAACTATATCAAAAATTGTATTGAAATGAGGCTGTGCATTATAATAATTAATTATAAACTTTGTTTAATTCCCCAAATATGATCATTTTTTTGTTAAAATTTATATTCAATAATTAATTTACACAATTTTTAAAAGATTTATAATAGCATAATATTTATTAAATTATAATTTTTATAAATTATCATACGTTATAATCATGTCTTGAAATAAATTATCTGAAAATTTTCTTGGCTATAACAACTCATTAGAACGGAGTGTACAAATAAAAGTAAATATGAATGAAAAATATCCAAATATACTATGTATAAATACTGTGTTATTTTTATGCTAAAATATTTCATAATTTTTAAATATACATTTAAATGAAAGGAATCATCCAAATTTACTTTCAATATAAATATTGAGTATGGAGTTTGTCACCTTAACTATGATTGATTTATAATTGAATTTATGATATATCAATAGATAATTCTTCAATATAATAAATTGTGCATCTTTTTTATTAAAATTAAATTTTTTGTAAAATTATTTAATTATATTTAAAATATGATAAAAATTAAGAAAATCGCCTTTCAATATTTAACAAATAAATACGCATGAATCTTTGACATGAATTAAAGTTGAAGTTACTCATCAAAATAATTAGACGAAATAAAAAATTAGAGAGAAAATTACATGAAAAAGAAAAGACTTTGCATATAATCTTTTCTCCTTTTTCTTTCTTAACTAATTTTAGTTACATATTGCTTCAAATAAGAACTATAAAGTACGGCTAAAAAAATATCATTCTATTTTATGCAAGCTGTACTTATTTTATTTGTAAGATGCTATTTTTTTAAAAAAAAATTTTATTTAAATTCATAAAATAACACATTTATTTTTTAAGTATTGGTTTAGTTTATGTATTTTTAATGTATTTATTTACTATTAAATTACAGTTCTAAAATTTAAATTATTAGTTATATAATTAGGTATGTTTGTTTTACTTATTTTACTAATTACTCTATTAAAATAAAGTAACTATTGCAGATCATCAAACATAAATACTAATAAAAGTAAAAATATTTCAATAAAATAGCGCTTGTATGAATTACTTACTTAACGATCGATAATAATCCTAAGAATTGATGAACAGCAGTAGTAAATATTGTATCAACTGCAACAACACTAGAGGCTATTATAACACCACCAATTAAAAACCAGAAATAAAATATGTAAAAATATTTTTCTAGATCAAATTCATTTTGCCATTTTAAAATTGGTATTTTTGGGCGAGATGCATTTAATGGTAGCACAATATCAAGAATTTTTGGTATCATTGATACTTGGGAAAACATAACACCACCGAACATCAAAGATACTAAAAATAAAAATCTATAAATAATTATCTGAATTTCATCCTCAAAAACAAGTAATATTAACTTAAATATAAAATATAAACATTAAATTTTACTGGATTAAGCATTAAAACAATAAATAATAAAAATAATGCTGTATTTTTTTTTAACTAAACTTAATAATACTTAAATAATAAAATTGTTACCCAAGTAAACGATTGTTTTATGTTTTCCTATTTTAGCATAATGTATAAGAATTTCAAGTTCTTTTGGATTTTTAATTTGGTACCAATGTCGAGCTATCTCTTGATATATAATTATTAACTATAACAAATGATGACCTAATAATAAATATGGAAAAAAAATACAAATTAAAAGGAAATAAAAAAATTACCTTTTTTTCAGAACAAATTGTAACTGAAAATTTAAATAATATCGAAGACAGTATTAAAATTGATGAAATATTTTCATTGCATATATCTAAATCTATTCTGCACCATTTCCTACAACTATCAACCTTAAAGAAAATTTTGTTATTGGTTAAAAAAATAAGAAAAAGCATTTAAATAATAACTATTTAAAAATTCTTTTATACACTCTTTTATGTATGTTTTTTAATTATTATTACTCTGAAACAACTGTGTATAAACTATTAATGTTTAAAAAATAATTATGTAAATATATGTAAACACAATTAGGTTAAGATAAATTTATTAATCTTATAATAAAATAAAAAATATTAATATTTTAATAATATTTACAATAGGTATTTCAACATTGATTTCATATTTCGTTAAAAAGTTCAAATTTGTATGTATTTTGGTAAAGTTATTTCTTTATAGATGCATTAATACAATTATTGTGCTAATCTACGAAAGAGTTTCAATGTAGTGGTAATCTACAAGTAATAAAATTTAATTATTAATACTTCACAATGACATAATAAAAATTTTATGATGAATTTATTTCGCCCAAACGTGTAATAATTAATTTTTTATGCAATTTCATTTAATAAATGTTAAAATATTTTTTATTCGTTAAAATTCTTAATTGTAAAATAAATTTACCAGCGGAAACATTGCAGGTAAAATAGTGAAAAATAATGTAGCTCGTAGCAGTAATTTACTCAACCAATGTTGATATGGCCACAATCCAGTGAATATCAATAAATATTTGTTTATTTTAAAATAAGGATTATTAAATATATAATTTAATTCTTGTTTTTCTATTTCATTGTTTATTTTCATTGTTTATTGGTATTGTTTTTTCTTTTTCAACTGGAAATATTGTGTCTTGTCAGAAATATCTAAAGAGTTAATGGCCACAAGAAATAAGATAATAGCTATGAGGAATATTAGTTTAGCATTGAATATTATATAGGCTCAGTGCTACAATACTATTCTATGAGCTAATTATATGAATAAATTATCAGCTAATTCTCGATATTACGTAAGCACACCTAGTGTGACACTAATGAATAGGAAAAAAAAAATTGTAACTATTATATCTGAATAAATAAATTCATAAATATACGCAATGTTTAATAAAACTCTAAAATAAATATTAGAAGAATATCATTTTGAAGAAATGTAAAAAATTATTTTTAAAAAAGATAATAATTTGAATATAAATCAATTAAAACTCTTTTCGAAGATTAGAAATATTATAACTATAGTATAAAATTTAATCATTTTTTATTATACTTAAGTAAATTGATATTATAATGAATAAAATTTTATTCCTTGAAAAAATAGTTTTGAATTATGCAAGCTTATATAAAAACAATGTAATTTCAATTTGTTAATTATAATGTACGTAAGCTTGTTTTAATGATTTGAATTTATATTATTTTTAATTAAAGGTATATAAATTAAATTACGATTTTAATTAACTGAAATAGACTATTCTTTTACAATATTATTTTATATATTCCGGACTAAAAAATTTATTTTTTTTAATTTTAAATAGATACTTCAATTCATTTTAAGAATTCAACAATGAGATTATAAATATCATGTACTCATACATTTTTGTTTGTATTTCAAAAGAGTATTAGTAATATTAAAATACGCAGTAGTTTATACTTAAATTTATTTATCATGTTAAAAACTTATCATTTGGAATGCATTAAGAATAGTCCTTATATTTCTGAAAGTTAACTTCGGAAACTACTACGGATGAAGTGCCATGTACCATATTAGACATTGAAAGAAGGATTCGTCTTTATCCGAAGGTGGTAACTACTGCTCCGTTGGAAAAATTTAAATGATTTATATATATTTTATTTCATATTGACATGAGATAATTACAGATTTACCGGTTATAGATAATAATTTAACTTTAAACTATATTTAAATCTGAAGCATGGTCGATATAAAAAGATCGTATCTTTGTCTCAAAATAATAATGCGCCATTGGTACTAATGATGCATGTGTAGGAGTGAATTAAAGGTAGTGTCTATGATCTCCTGGAGAAATCTAACGGCATTCTGGAAATCTGAATAAAAAAGAAAGGAAAAAACAACTGGAGGTATAATGCACGAGGATAAGCATTATTAATTGATAATTTCAAGCTCTATTTGTCAATGGCAATGCGAACGGTTAAAACGATGCACACGTCACAGTCTGCCTACTCGTTTTATCGCCCAGCCACGCCACTCACGGCTTACGTAAACCTGAAGGACGGCGCCAGTCTAAGAATAGCAATAGCAATAGCAATAGCAACAGCAACACCAACAGCAACACCAACAACAGCAATAGCAACAACAGCAATGGCCATTGGAGCCATAGCCACCGTCTCACTCGTCCGAGTTTCCGCTCATTCTAGAAAAAAAAGAAGAAAGGATACGGAGGAGTATGAAGGGAAAGATGGCGGGATCCGAGTACAGTCCCTCCCATTATTAACGGCATTCACTCCCATTTCCTTCCATTCCCTTCCATTCCCTTCCATTCTTTCACTTTTTCCCTCATTCTTTCATCGTCCCGCAATTTTTCCGTATCGGTCGCTTCCTCCGGTTTGAAAAGCCTCGCGCTTTTTTCCGCAGGTACGTCAACGCGAAACCGTTGTTCCTCCACGCTTCCACTCTCCGGACACAATCCCACGGAGTCTTTGAGAATCCTTGAGATCGTCGTCATCGTTGCAAGAGAAACGAAGGAGTCCTCGCTCATCCTTTCCACTTGCTTTGCTTTCTTCTCGTAGTTTATTGTTTCATTATTTCACTCGCTGTCGCCGTAACTCCTCTCCTTTGAACCTCCCCCTCCCCTCCCCTCCTCTCTCTCTCTCTCTCTCTGTCTCTCTCGATTTTTTTGCCAAGATATCGGCAGCGAAATATTTATCGATAAGCAAATTACTATAAAAGTGGTCAAATAAAATTATAACCTGAAATATTGTAATGGGGTGCTCTGTCAACGACACATAAGCCTCCCCAATTAACAACGAAAACGGAAGATGGACATTTAAAAGAAAGAGCTAAAAATTGCAAGAATAAAAATTGACAGTGGTGTTTTTTCCAGAACAGTCGGAGGGATCAGCGTGGGTAGAATGAAGGGGAACGGGCGGGAGGGGGTGGGGGGGGTAGGGCATCGGTCGATAGGGCGTGTAAGAGGAAAATGCGTCGTGGTGCGGAGGAAGTGGAGCGACCGCGAGCTCCGGGTGCAAGAGGCGACGCACCAAATGGTGGCTCGGATTTTTTTCGCGGCGGCAAAACGAATGCAGCTCGCATCGTCGGGGAATACCCGCGTCGGAAGGTCATAAAAAGAATCGATGTGCCGGCGTGCGTGTGTGCGGCGGAGCGACGGCCCTCGCACTCACTGGGGCTCACCAACACGCGCCCGCTCAGAGGCTGCAGAGCGTCGGTGTGCCATGGGTCGGGTCGGTCAGGGAAGGGGTCGGGCAGTGGAAATTTCCACTTGGCGGCGGGCTGTGCGAGACGGTCAATACTCCCCTCTCTCTCTCCATCTCTCTCTCCCCCCTCCCCTCCCCCTCTTTATGCAGTGGCGACGGCGACGATCCCCGGGAGCTCACCCCCCCCCCCCGACCACACCGCCTTTGCAACGTCGCGCTTTTCCTTTTGCTTTTTCGTCTTCATTTTTTTCGCGCGCACTCAGAGGGTGTAGCGCGGCCTGCCTTACCGATGCCTCGCGCCTTACATCACTAGCCACCGAGTTTTCCACGACGAAAATCCGGTGCGATTACAAAAGCGACTCTCGCAGCTCGATTTCCAATTCTGGATCCTCGTCGCATTTGGAATCCCGATGGTGTTGGAAAGTGGAAAGTCCGTAGTCGGGGAGCGGAGCGACGCTGAGTGCGGATCCAGAGATTAGTCGCGCGCGTCACAAGAATTTCCCTTTGTCTTTAAATGTAAACGCGAATCCGCTCTCGCCTTTTAAGCAAAAATCTCGGACGCGAAAATACGTTAACGCACACGCAAAGCGAATGATGTCAATTCTCAAAATGTAACAGCAAATCCCCAAGAGCTAACGGTTAAAGAATCCATTGGACGAGTTCCTCTTTTACAAATGGAGCTTCCTTCTCGAAACTTTCACTCGGATTGTCAAAAGGCTGGGGATCCGCAGCTACGATTTTTCTCGGCAACGGGAAAAATGATCCTCCTTCCGCTTTTAAAGAGCAGCTCAACCTCGAAGGAATATTCGCGAGTCTCGAGAGGAATTTGCATGTAGCACCCGAAGATGGTAGTGCAGTGTCGGGCGATAATGGACAACTATTTTAACGGCAAAAGTCTAGTGTAGCTGCAAAGAAAATGCAGCGAAATCGAGATGGCATTAGGTGTACGGCGCAGCCCCCGGAACGGGCGAGTCCTCAGCACCATCTCGACGTGCCGGGTAGAAGCGGAAGGAATGCCCCCAAGTCGTGGAGAAGAGCGCCAGTCAGGATCGATAAGGCCGACGCCACGGAAAAACTTTGAAAATTCCCTGGCATTCCCGAGTCCGCAGCGGTACGCGATCCCCCGAGTTGCGCTTAATTTGCAATTTTCCTCGGCGACATCCGAGTGTTGTCCTAGTAAAAACACCCGCAAGCCAGTACCTTGCCCGGGAAAACACTCCAATTGAGTATCGATACCCACCCCTACTCAAAAACTTGAATCTAATATTAATCAACTTCAATAATGTGCGATTAATGATAATGCATTTTTATCGATAACAACAATCATCTTGAGTGCGTCCCTCTGAGATTCGATTCGCAAGCCCAAATTTACACGATATCTTTTATCCTGCAATGCTGTTTTAGGACTTTAGTTGTCTTCTATAGGATACAAGTCCAATTGTTTTAATTATTGCATCATCATCATTCCATTCACCTGTCATTCAAAAGCAAACATATCTATGATTATTCATTTCAGTATCAATAAACACATAATTTGTGCATTGCTAATAACAATTAAATACAATTTATGACAAACTATGTACAGACAAATAGTAATTTACATACCTTTAATATTTTTAATATTGTTATAAATAAGTTAAGGTTATTTACGATTATGGCATCTTGCTTGATGATAAGGATGATGATGATTATTATACACCTGTATGCTGAATACAAAATAAAAAATTGCTTGACGATTATAGTATCAAACATAAATTTACTATTAAATTTGTAAATATTACATTATTCCAATATTAATGACTAATTTTTATGTTAATTAAATTTAATATTACTCGAATGTAAAATATTTTTTTATTTATATATATATATAAATAAAAAAATAATAATATATATATATTAAATATTAATGTGAATTTGTATTTTAATAACCATTTAATTTAATTTTTATTTTAAAGTATATTTACGCGTGTAAAATAATAATAATTTGGAATGTCTCGATTCTTATTTACATTTTTGGCTAGCATATAAAATATCCTTTTAGGTGTTGTACATTAAAAACCATAAGCGTAAAGTTTATATGAATATCACAAAACTTTTAATTTTGCAAAGAAATTTAATTTTTAATAATATTACAATAAAAAAATATCTACCACAAGAATTAACATGTTATTTATTAAGGAAAAACTCGTTAAATGTCATTATATATCAATAAAATGATTTAAATACCGTCAAGTTTAGATTTTACAAATTACTCATTTTTAATACAATCAAGTACTTGCACCTGCATAGTATCCGCAATTAATATAAAAATTATCTAAATAAGTTAATGTAAGCTCGTGTATTATATAATGCAAATATTTTATATATCTTCACTTGTAAACACATGCAGGTTTAGTAACATTCAGTCATATTTGTTTATATATTACGATTGTGTAAGAATCACAAGGGAAGAACGTAAAACAAAAATGAGTAAGACGTCAGCTAATGGACGGGTCGACGACTCAAGGTAAACTCCGGTTTTTAATACGAGCGAATACAATTTTTTTTTTTTTTTTTTATGGACGACTCATTCAAACTACTTCTGCATAAGTTCAAAACATAATTTTAAACATTTGAATTATAATGTTTATAAAAAATTTATTTCAAGATACACTTTACTTTCGTACGCGTGCAATCAATCACAATCATAAAGTTAACTACACACTTAACTACGGTTAAACCCATGACAAATGATTCATGGAAATATAAAAAAAATGCAAGCTCATATATTATTTTATTTGTACATTCTCATTATATAATCTCATTTTATAATTAACACTACATATAAACATATATCTTTTCATTTTTGTAATAAAAAATCTACTTTTTTAATGTAATATTTTATCTAAACATATATATATTGTCTTATAAAGTCTATAAAAAGTCATTAACAAAAGTTAGTTTCTATTAAATTCAAATCTACATTCTTAGGAGGAAATTAAAATAAAATTTGTAGATTTTCACAACTTCATTAATTTATTTTGTAATAATAAATGGTTAATAATTATGTTTACATATAAATAATTCAAAAATATCATAAATAGTATTATTTAATAATTACTTTAATATACATAATTTAATAATTATATATATATAATGAATCATAATCTTATTTAAAACAAAATCATGAAAAAACTTAAAAATATGTTAAACATAGAGAATTGTTCCAAAAATTATCTATGTACATGAAGAAAATAAATTTATAATAATATTTAGTTTATCTTCGACACATTGATTTATATAAAATTTATTTTTAAAGAAAATATGAATGATTTTGTATTTGTTAATAATATTTAAAGCCATTAGTCATATTAAAATCTAAGTTTATAAATACATTTCATACAGATAAAATTATATATTTATTTTTTTATTCTATTATTTACTTTAAAAATTCAATAATCTATAATGTACGTATACTAAGAATAGTACTGATTTATAATTAAAAAAAAAAATGATTATTGTACTAAATATAATTTAAAATAACAAAATAAAAAAAATAATGATAAGTGTAATTTTATTTATTTATATTTTAATGTACCAACACATAATAATTAATTTCATAAATTTGACTCTTAATAGATTGTAGAATTTAGAGAAATAGATAATAATTGTAATTGAATCGATAGATAAAGGTAAAAATAAAATCTGGCTTTTTACAAAACTAAACAATTTAATTAGACTATCAATTCTTGAATATAAATAAAAATAGTCAAATTTAAATATAACAATACAAATTATTGTTATGAAACCATAATTTATAATCTACAATCATTTAAAGGGCTTTAAAACTGATGAAAAAAGATAATACGGATTGATATGGCGGTATTGAAATACTGATCGAAGTGTACAGTAATGAATTGATTGAATAAATGCACAGCAATAACGGATAATAAAATCTTTAGACGTTAATTCCGAAAAAAAATAAATAGACGGCAGTGCATGGCCCTTTTGAGAGAGAGTGAGTTACATTTTTTTTTCTTTCTCTAGTAGATATTGCGCAAGTAGGGAGGACATGTCTCATTGTTGGCGTTGTACAAGATGGTCAAAGGTTAACAAACCGCCATGCCGGCGCCAATAATGCGCCAACCAACCAACCAACCGATCGAAAAATGTCTTTGTTGCGTCCCCTTGAAACCAACAGCTTTTTCCAAGTGTTTGTGTACTTGGACGGACAAGTAGGCGTAGGTGTAGCCCAGTTTACATGTGTTTTTCTCGAGCAACTTGTCTTCCTCTTCTTTCTTCTTCGTTCCTCGAACGGATGCACAATCGTGCATCACACAACTCGATAACTATTGGGTGCGTAACTATTGGTATTGGACATTAAATTAATAGTGAGTTAATGCCAGAGACACGGTGTACCAAGGCTCTTGTTAAGTGCGAGCACCTCAATCGTCGAATCATCTTTCAATCGGCGAATTTCACAGCAAACGTATTGCAACCTCTATTGGTGCTTTTAATTTATGTAATTCCACGGCTGTTACGCGCGCGTTCATATTTTATATATATATATGTATACACACACACGTGCACGCACGCACGCACGCACGCACGCACGTACGCATACATGGTTTGTCCACGAAGCATCGAGATTGTGCCTTTCATCTTGCGGCTGTTGGTCGTAGAAATTTGGGAGGGGTCTTAAAATGTCGACAAACTCTTTCCGCATTTGTCCTTTCTTTTTGTTTTGTTTTTCGATAATTAGGCGGGGCAGGATTTAACTTCGCGCGAAGGGTGTTTTTCAAATTTTTGACATAGTGCGCTGAAGTGATTAGTGGAAAACCACTACGCGAGAATGTTTTGTTCAAAGATAAAAAAAAAAAAAAATTCTTATCTTTTTTTTTTTGAAAGATGATTTATTGATGGACTTATAAACAGTGTGAAATAAAAATTTTAAATTCTTCAAAATAATTTTCTCCTGTATCAACACATTTTTGAAGGCGTGTTTTTCAAATTTTAAATGCATTTCAAACTCTTCAGCTTTGTTGTTTTTCAAAAATTTTCACATTTATAACTTTTTTTGCACTATATGATACACTGTAGATCATGTTAAATTCAGTTTTTCCACGATTACTCTAATCATTAAAATGGTCTGAATTTTAAATTTCTAATACGCACCAGCTGTTCCTAGCCATTCGAAAGCTTTTTCGGCGCCCAAATCGAGGCTCGTCGATGACTCTTTCTTGGCCCTCTTTAAAAGCTCTGTAACATTTTCCACTTTGCGATTTTGACATGCAATTATGTGCATATGCTTCTTTTAATATTCTAAATGTTTTTTTTTAATTGCAAACAAAACTTTATCGCGTAACGCCTTTCCACTAGTCGCCGCATCGTGCCATGTCAAAAAACTGAAAAACATCCTTCGCGCGAAGTAAAATCCTGCCGCACCTAATTATCGAAAAAACAAAAATAAAAAAGGAAGAAATGTGGAAAGAGTTTGTCGACATTTTAAGATCCCTCTCAAATTTCTACGATGAATAGACGCAAAATGAAAAAAAATTCGACACTTCGTGGATGAACCATGTATATTTATCTGTTTCAGTCTTTTAGAAAATTTTCTAAAACTTTATTTATTCTTGTAATTTAGAATTTTATGACATTTCGTCTATTAATACGTGCTCAATACCATGTAATTATTTATCGTTTAATAAATGATTAAAAGTGGTATTGCGTCATGATTTGTGATGATGCATTGTTGTCTCGTACATTTACTTAATAAGCATAGTTTTTTTTATTTATTTTTTTTCCACATTATTCTTTAATGTTAATTTAATCTATAGTAATTAGCGTAAAGTTTAGATAATTCTATAAAGATTTAGTTACTTTTAATTTCAAGGTAAAGATAATCGATTGGTCAATTAACGCTTTGATTGTTCCTCATAATATTCTAAAAATAAATAATTAACGATTTTTCTGTCAGCTTCTTCAAGTTTAAAAACTTAAACTGATGAATAAATGTTTCTTTATGATTTTGATGTAACATATAAATATTAAATTAAAAACAAGCAATGATTTCTTCATGCATTCATAATATAAAGTACATTTGAAAAAAAATATTATTTATGCAATAATAGTTTTTTATTTATGCTTTCAATTTATTATTAAGATCATATGAATGTTGATTAAAAACATTTTGTCATAAAGATGAAAGCGAATTCAAATGATATTAAAACTTTCAGTAATATATATGTACATGTATAATTATATTTTCAATTTTAATGATTTAGTTTGAATAAAGACATATTTTTAATTACATATTTGATTGTTATTTTATTTAAAAAATAATAATATATACATATATAATTTAAGTAATAAAAAAATAACAATAAAATCATTTAATAATATATATAGTCACACATTAATACTGGATGTTTTTTTTTTTAAATACATAAATACGTGAGTTATAAAATTTTGTTTTATAATCAAGAAAAATGAGTGAGCATATTCAATCAATACATACAAAAAAAATCAAATACATTTAAAAAACAATATATAATGTGAAGCATCAATATGATAATATGATCACCATATAAAATATTTGTACATGTCAGCAGTCACTCAATTGGATTCTTGTTCATCGGAACAATTACTATCAATTAAAGTGTACCAGGAATTTCACCTGTATGGTTGGAAAATTGATCCTCCCACAAAATGATGTCCAAGCGATGTAGTCTTTGGATGAATAGTACTTAGTAGTAATGAGGTGTACCTACATAGATCAATTCGTCATCGAATAAAACTTTGTTGTAAACGCTTATCGGGGAAAGTTTGTTACAATTAATTTTATTTGTTTTTTTTATATTTTTAATAGATTTCTACAGATAAATAAATTTTTATTTATATATCTTTAATATATATTAAACTAGTTTATTTATTATATATATTGTTTTTTTTTAATATACTCTTTATTGTATAATATAATTTTTTTTCTAATTATAATAAGTAAATTATAAGTAAATCTTTATATATTTTATAAATAAATCTATATATATAAGAAAAACTGAGATCGAATTGTCGCATTAATAATGTATTTTTATTCGTGTAATTCATTTGCAGTTTGTATTTAATCATCAAAGGAGATTTTAGATTAAATATTCATTTTTATTACTTTTGAGAAACGATAATACTTTAATTTTTCATATTTACAAAAATATTTTGAATAAAACATATACCTCACTCAAGAAATTTGAAAATATAAAATTACTGATTATTTAGAAATATTTTAATGATTATCCAGATTTTAGAATTATTTTTTCCTTAATTAATGTAAAATTATTTTATTTATATTGTAATTATAATTGTAATCATAAATTGTAATCACATATAATTGTAATCACTAAATATTAATGTAATTTTTTTTATGTAAAATGACATGTAAGTTGATAGTATTTATAACTTTTATATACATGTATATACTCACATACATATATACGTGTGAGCACGTTTTTTTATAATTCAATGATCATTTTGGTATGGGGTGCGTTAATTAATTTTCTATTTCTACATATATAGGAAATTAAATATAATATATGTGTATATTTAAAATAGTCACGCTAGCTCTAGATACACCTGTAATACTTTATTGGAAATTACATTACAACAGTTTACTTTCTTATAATTACATAAAAAAGCATTAGTTTTAATTTATATTTTAAACTACAGTAGATATAAAATATTGACATAAAAGATTGTTTATGAATAGTTATACATAAAAATATAAATGCAAATTTGTACTTTTATACATTTAGCCATATAATAACAGATATTTTTAGGTTGTTCACAAAAAAAATTTCTACTAAAAATATTTTTTTAATTAATTATTAATTAATCATATGAAACTACAACTTCTTAAAACGTGATAAATATTTTTTTTTTAATTTTAATTTTATTATTTTCTATATTATTCGTTATAAAAATAAATAAATTCTATAATATTTTAGCTTATACTATCACTGATTCATACATGAATATTTCAAATTAACAATTCCTTTATTTAACGTGTATAAAAAAATTATGTCGTACTTATGGAATATACATCTCAATAATATGCAATTAAATTTGTACATGTTCTAATATAATTTATAATCACTATTTTCCTGGATATTATTGAAACACTAATTATATTTTATTCATAAGATATAGAACTTTTTTACGGAATTAACTACATGGACACGATAAATATAGTTCAATTAAATATGTTCTAATAACTAATTTTATTTACTATCAAATAATTTATGAATATGTAAAACTATATTTTCGTACAATTTAAAAAAAAAATATAAATTCCACAAATTTTGTCTATTTTACAGTTGAAAATGTGACATATAATATTACTTTGTTTAAAGAAATTTTGAAATTTTGAAACAATATTGAAAGTATAATTTCTATGCTTAATAAATTCATACTAAAATTTCGTTAAATTTTTTATTTTTGAAGCACTAATATAATAGATATTATGATTCTGATGATTGTTTTGAAAAATTGTTTTAAATTTATATAGTACAGCAGATAAAATTATATTTTTGGTATATTTAATATCATTAAAAAATAATGAGTACGTCTGTTATAGTAATAGCCATCGTAACATAGTTAAATGAGTGCAATTTTTTTTTTTTTTTTTTCAAAGCTAAAGATGCAAAGAAACATCGAGCTTACATTTGTAAATATCATGCGTTCTCTACGGCGATGGCAATAATTGCATGAAACACTTAAATTTTTTAAAATTTTTTCTAAATTTTTTTTTCTTTTAAAAACAACATTTTATGATACATTTAAATGGTCAAACGCTTTTATTTTATCATTTTCATATGCAGACATTAATACAGAACCTTAAAAGTCGAGTATATATACACATTTATGTGGATTTAAAGTTTGAATATAAATTTAAGGAAGAGTACAAATTTGAGTCAAGCTTGTCATATATTTAAAAAGTTTTTATTTAGATATTTAATTAAAAAGTTTGACTAAGCCCTTAAAAATTAATTAGATAATAATATAATCATTTTGAAGAATAAAATACGTAACGACCAGTAGTTATGATACAATTAATTCTTTCTAACATCCGAAATAATAAATTATGTATATACATTTGATAAAAACTGAATAATCATGAACAATGAGCAACGCTGACCCTACAGATTACGAAGTCTTATTATTAAAATTTTTTTGAACTTCATAAAATAATTATTGTGGAAAAAGTAAAGAAACTCGGAAAACTATACTATTTATTCATGGTGCTTGATTACGTATTGGATATTCAGTCTATGAATTTACATGAAAATTGTGTTCAAAAGTTAAATTGTATTGTAAAGAAATATACATCGTCAATATTTTTATCAAAGATGTATTATAGAATATATGTATATCAAATAAGTATAATAGTTTATTACATTTTTTAATTAAATTCAAGACTCTAACATAATTAATTTTAAAAATAGATCTGTTGGTTAAGGTTTCTTTTGATTTCAAGAATAATTTATAACAAAGAGCAATACATAGTATTTAATTATATTGTAAAGAATACAATTAAGAATGGAAAATATTTTAATACTTAAAATTATATATTATTATTATTCATTTTACAATAATGAAACTTGTTTTAACATTAAAAAATATTAAATTATCTATTTCTGCATGAACTCTTCATTCCAAAAATAACTACATGTTATATTTAAGAAATAATGCACGTACACTGTGAAAACAAAAATCTATACATATTTAAATTTATTAAATATAATATGAACAACATATTTTGTATTGCAGTGGATTTAATCTATCTGGTTTACATATATAAAGCATATACAGTTAGATTCATAAATATGTAATTGATTAATTCTACAGATAAAAATATTTATTATTGTATAAATTGTTTTTAATGTCAATAGTGACAAATAATAATAATAATTTTATAGCGTCTAAGATGATTCATTGATTAAATACTATAAATTTATATTTTTTAATAAAACTACGTATAAGGAGAACCAAGTACATGCATTAAAATACTATACTGCTTTTTTTTGTTTTTAGATATTTATAATATTTAAACTTTTTTTGTATTAAATTTCTTGTAAAATTCTCGAAATTCATTTAATTTTCTAACTATTTAAAATACCTTTTATGACTTTTCGAACCCAACATTTTATAATGAGGTTAATGATCTGCAATACAAAAGTTAATATTATTTTATATGTAATATAATAATTAATTACTTGTGATTGTTCTGAAAATCAGATGCAATTAAACTACTACTCAAATGATTTTAATTATTAAAATTGCAATAATAACATTCGATTAAGCAGTGTTTAATTTGAAATCAGTGTATTCAATGTTATTATTTCATTGAAAACATATGGTAGTACCGTACTTTTAACTATTAAAAAATTTCCAATGCGTCAAGTAACCCAACCTTCCGAATTGCAAAAATAAATAAAATAAATAGCTTTCATCGAATATATATTAAAATAAGAATCTTTTGCGTTTGTGTGTCCGTGCAAAAAGGGAAATGTTATTAACGAAGAATGATTAACCAATCTGAAACCCGTGAGCCGATATTCAGCAAATTTATGATTACTTTTACTGAGAGCAAACACAGTAGAGCAAAGGATCTATTGTCTCATCGGAGGTCAGATCATTCTCGATAGCGAAGATAAAGTTCACATGATCGGCCCTCCCCGCATCTCCCCCCTCCCCGCCCCACCCCCTCGTGTATCCGCGCATACCTATTAATTACTAGATGCAAAAGTAGCAGTACACGAGGTCCAACAGCAGGTTCTATCGCCCACTTCGGATGGGATTCGCCATTCAATGCACTCCTCCATTATTCATCTTCCTCTTTAAAATTGCGATGCTCCTCAAAATCACCGTTGCCCTTAATTAGAGCCAGCGTAAGCCAATGACACTTTTCCAATCAATTTCAATCGATTACTTTATTTTCATCGTGTTGAACCTCGATATTTGCTGCAAAAAATTATTTTAAGATATTCATTGGTTCAAGATTCACATATAGTCTCTTCATTTACACAAAATGCTTTATTTGGAGTTATTATCAATATAACACAGCAACCTTTGTTCCAGTAATACATTAATCATCCAAAAAATAGTTACTAATAAATTTTTAATACTATTTAATTTCAGATTTACCATGAAACGACTTATTGAATTCATTTTCTTACTTGAATACGCATTACTAACTTTTAATACTTTTGGAAATATTAGTAACCGAGAATGATAAACTTTTTTACTATTTTGATAAAAAATATATTTGGTCGAGAAAATTATAAACAAGCTAATAATAGAATACTACGGAATTACATTTAAACAAATATACTTTTTAAAATGTAAATTCACAAAATTTTTCTTGTTTCTAATGGGAAGAAAAAAATTATAATGCAATAACTATTTTAAATCTAGTTAAAATAATTCCGCTAATATAATAATTAGCATCAACTTATTAATCAAATTATTTTACTTATTTTAACATAAATAAAATTTATACTATAAATTTATCTATAATTTTTGTTAAAAACTAAATTAAATTATTTAAAAAGTAATTTTTTTTATTTGAGCTTAAAGACAAATTTTCAAGAATATTTTAATGTGAGTTACATATGATACATTCTTGAGTATAAATAAATAAATAATGTTTAATATAAAAATATGAACATAATTATTTACTTTATTTTATTATTTTAGAAGTATTATTAAATTGTGTTACCAGCTTAATATAAATATTTATATAACAATACAATTATAGTTAGTTTTAAAATGATATGAAATACATAAATTATTTTTCAAATGACTTTTAAAATGATAAAAAATTTAACGATGAGGTAAAAAAATATTTAATGCTATATTATTCAAAAATAATTTTCAATTATAAAAAAAGCACGAAAATATAAAAATGAAATTAAATATAAATATTCAGAAATAATGCCATATTTAAAAAATCTTATGAATGAGTCAACGTGTTTTAGATGTATAAAAAGTCAAAAAAAAATTTTTAAATATTACTATTTAAAGTAAAGATTATATTTGATATCTATCATTTGTATAGATAAAAGCTTAAAAATATAAAACAAAATAGACTAAGATTAAATTATAAGTATGAAATACAATAAAAAAATTGCACTTATATTTAATGAATATATTATGAAAAAAGACAAAAAGAAAATTTTTTTAAACATATAAAATAATAAAAAATTGATAAAGGAATTCATAATTAAGTCTGAACACGTATTTAAATAACATATCCTATATTAAATTATTACAAAAGATTTTAATTACGAAATAAGAATCCTATATAATACGTGAAAAATAAACTTAAATTTGATATCTTATAAATTCTGAGTCAAGAATCCAATAAATACAATAGAGAATGTGTAATAAAGTAAATAGGTTACTAGACTGAGAACTGAATCAGTTAAAGAATAAATTCATCAAATTTAAAAAATAAAATTAAATAAAATAATATGCATTAAAAAAAATATGTTAAATAATTTAGAAATTATTAATTAAAAATAATGTAGAAACGATAAGGGTTATCATAAATCAGGATTAAAATTGCTAATAAAAAAGTTAAAAGTTAATTTTCTCATTCAATTATAAATATCTTTATTTAAATTGTCCACAATTTTTGTTTGTGCTTATAATAAAATAACATTTATACAATACAGATTTTTAATTACAAAAATCTATATGAAACTATTCAAGGTTATTTATTGAACTTTACTTTTAATAAATTGATTGTATTTAAATATGGTTAGTAAGCTTTTGATAATCCATTTAATTTATAAATGCTATTTATAAATTCAATAAAAATATTATGACTTAATATTTTAAATTTGATTAATCTATTATATGACCTTTGTTTCAAAAAAGTCAATATTTTTTTTTTGTATATAGTTGTGGTAACTAATTTGTAAGTAGAAATTTTTTGCGCAGTACTAGTATTAATAATTTTATTCTTGGAGTTTTATATTATTTAATTTATTCTTCTACTTTTATTATAATTGCACCAAATAAGGCCATAAAGTTGTATTTGTTAAGAATCAGTACCATTATTTGAGTATTTATGTGCAATGAGAGATTATGCGGATTATAACAAATATTTTTAATAAAA
Organism: Eupristina koningsbergeri; assembly: GCA_018907245.1. Lineage (NCBI taxonomy): Eukaryota > Metazoa > Arthropoda > Insecta > Hymenoptera > Agaonidae > Eupristina > Eupristina koningsbergeri. The sequence continues at coordinate 5,252,728 of JACCHV010000002.1, read as the reverse complement.
AAATTAATTTTGAATGTAAAATATTGACAGATCCTTCTTTAATGATAGAAAATGTGTGGTTTATTTAAATAAAGAAAATAATAATTACGAGTAATTCATATTTATAAAATGAATATGTATAAGAAATAAAAATTTCAAACTAATTTGGAATATTGCTTCAATAATTTGAACTCATAAAATGTGTATCTAACAATATCTATAAATACATGTTTAATCACAAAAATGTATCAATATCAATTTCTAAATGAAAAACTTAAATTTATAAAATATTGTAAAAAATTTTATATAATATATTTGAAATAACTTTCCGATTTCAATGAATATTATTGAGAACTTTATATTTTCAAAGACTTTCATATAATTATCAGACCATTATTAAAATGCCATCTTGAAAAAATTAATTACACTTTTGCTATTATTTTTAAGTTAGTTCCCTTAAAAATAAAATAATAGTTGGAGTTTTAATATCAACAGTTTCTACTTTTTTTATATTAAATTTATAAACATATAAAACTTAATCTGTTGATTAATTGATAAAAAGAGGTCAAGGTTGTACTCTTACATATGTACAAATATATGCAGAGAGTAATAGAGTACTATAGAGTAAGTGGCATATCGTACAATAATTGCATAAAAACAGTAGCAAATAGGACGAAGTTTATATTAATCATATCAATGTACACATGCACGTATGTAAATAATATTTAAATAGACTAATAATTATCATTTTATGATAGTAGCTAATGCATAATGATGGATGATTTGAATGACAATGAAAAGAAGAAATATTATTACAATTTATCAATAAATTTTCTTATATGCATATTATATCATTTGCAATGGAATACATTGTTACTTTTCTTTGAATATTATATACGCTACGTTTGATTTAAACAACAAACGAATATACATTGTTGATTTAGATAATTAAAATGAACTGTATTTATAAGAATAATTTTCAAGTTGAAATTATTATTGAAATTATTTATGCATTGATCATGCATTCACGTTATTAAAAAAATTAATGCATGAGGTTCTAGCTCATAATATTGCTAAAAATTTATAATCAAGTTTGAATTTTTATTGAAAATATCTGAATTATTATTAATAATTACGAAGATAAATGATATTAATAATATACTATATTATATAACTTATAAAAAAAATTGTTAAATATTTTTATAAAAACAACAAGTATTTGTAAGAAGCAAGTGGAAAAGAATGAAAAATAGTTCACGTTCCTGTAAATCTTGCTTATTTGAAAATATTGAAAATAATCTAATTGATTTTTATTCCTATTAGTTCATAATAAATTTAGATTTGTATGTAAATGTATTAAAAGATGACAAAAGAAAAAGAAAGCAAAAAACAAGACATGGTCAAGCATAGCACCGGAAGAAAATTGGCCTACTAAATCTAGAAATACTTGGCAAGTATTGTTTCATTTTACGAGTCCAGTTCATCCTCCTGGTGATAATTGCATTAGCGCAATGCAGAAGCCGCGCACCCGAGGATGACTGCGTCTGGAGTGCGGAGCAAGGCCACGGCGTAGCTGGGACATATCGATTTCCTGGATGTTGCGCATGCGCTGTCCCGTGACTCTAGGCGATGTCACATCCGGGTAGGGGACCACCTCCAAAGTATTTTCCGGAGTATCTTTCATTGATCGTATTCGCAAACCAACTGGTTCCGTCTTTGAGTACCGGTACCACAACCATCCTTAATCATTCTCTATATTTTTCCCGCTTTTACTTCATTTTACAAATTGGTATGTTCGGCCTGTTTTTTTCGCAAATTTATTCATGGAAATTTAATTAATTCTTTTAATCGCTCAATACTAACTGTTAAAATTGGATTTAGCGGAACTATGAGCTCATTTCGATTCTGTTGTTGATACCTAAGAACACAGTAGTAGAAAGTTCGAAATGACGATGACTATTTTATTTTGAATTAAAATCTTCCTACTTTATTGCCGATGTCTGCTACAGAATACACATAAACAATAATTATTGTAAAACAATTTTTCTTAGCCCACAAGTTCTCTTGAAACTTTGTAAATGGTTAAGTGTTTTCTAAATTTTCTGCTAATATTTCTGACAAAAGATGTAAGGTTTTGAAATAATTATAAGAGCATCAAATCAATTTTTCCCAAATTACGTATTAACCTACATTTGATTTCAATAATATATAAATATAGTAACTCTATTCCTCTAAAATGTTTAAAAATAAGTAAAAATTAAATTTATAAATGTAATGGTTTAAAAATTATTTTTTATGCTCTAAATAATAAAAATGCAGTAAAGAATAATTTAAAATGTATTATCGCTTGAAATTTAGAAATAAAAAAAATAATTTTTTAAGCTATTATGGCTGAAATATGTTAAAAATATATATATCTTGATATTAGCTATTATGAACTATATTTCTAACAAAATTATTCTTTTTTTATAAATTTCAAAAGACAATTATTACCAGTAAATGACAGGAAATTTCGAAATTCAATCATTCTGAAGTGTATACATATATATTTATCCAAATTTAATAGTCGACCGTAATCTTAATTATTGTAGGTATACCAGTTTGTGAAACAATGTAAGTGAACAGATTGATAAATAGTACGTTTTTACAAGAGGTATATGTTCTTTTTTTTTAATTTTATTATCCATAATAGCGCAAAAAAGATACTTCTGTTACGTCTCAATATGTTATAGACAGATAAATGAATATTTAGTAAGTTTTCTATATAAAATTATCATTTATTCATTTAGTATAAATTATAAATTCATGAATTTACAATTTAGATGTTAAACTAAAAGAAAGTTAATAAGAACAAATATATAAAATATAATTATTGTAAAATGAATTATAATTAGTTATCGATAACTGTATTTTATATTACTTGTGTTATAATTTGTGAATTAGTGAGCATATTATCCAAAAGTGCAATATGTAGGTAAATTCTATATTGATAATAGACTGTCACCACTCCAGTTTTGTTTTTAGTCTTGAAACATTTGATAATAACTTGATAATAACTGAATTTAAAGTATACAAAGTTCAAAAGTAAAGGGCGGGTTTTCTGTTTTATTATAAATTATATTTATTATATATTATTATTTATTATACACCTTTTATATCTTCTGTAAATTTTACCTCGTCTATGCTACGTTATAATTATTAATATTAGTTCATAGGTACATGATCCTTACCCGATTCCTTGATTTACGAGCTTCCTTATTTAATTTCCCTATTTTATTTATATTACCATGAATAATTTAGTGATAGATTGTTGATAATGTTTTCTGTTCAAATCATGTATCTTGTTTTGACAGTTTCCGCCAATAGTTTATTAATGTTGTAATATTTCCAATCGGACGTTCTTGTAGTCGTCTGTCTTAGATCATGATAAAATACAATATTTCATCTTTATTATCTTACTTAGTTTCCATTTATAATTCGCGGTCATGAACTTTTATAATTTTCATTTTTCAAGGTAGTCAATATTAGATGAGGAAGTGTTATTTAAAATGCTGGGACATTACACTTCATAGCAAATATTGGAAGAATCTGTCACTTAATATGTCAGGAAAAAAGTCGAAAGTTGTCTAAGCGAAATGTTATGTCAGGAAGTAGCTAAAGCTATTTTGATTCAGTTTCTTCATCGATGGAGGTTTCAACTCGAAGAAGAGTACAAACGAAAACTAACTGTGCTCGATCTTCATATTCATAAAGGACACAATTTGGATAACTGTGTTATAATGAATTCAGGGATTATTGTTTGTATACATCGTTTCATTTGAGCTACATAAATTTAAAAATTAGTACTACGATGCAATGTTTAATTTGTGAAAGGCTTGGAGAAAAAAGATTAAATGAGCTTAAAATAACTTCGACGTGACTAAGTGCTCGTTTAAAAATATTTTTATGAATACGTACGTGTATTTTTCCTTTAGGTAATCCTTCTTAATTTGAAACCTGCATTTGGCCATTCTTTTGTAATTTTTATTATTAATTTGTTCATCATTATTCTGCTATTGAAAACTATCCTCAAAAATTGACAATTAAATTATTATGTTTATATTTGCATAATTTTAAAAGTATTTTTAATAATATTACATATGTAAATTCTCATTTTTTTCATATCTCTATAAAATAAAATATGATAAATAAATGTAGCAACAACCACTTATTTTTTTTCTCATTTTTATATTCTTAAAAATAATAACATATAATGAATTTATATTCTACAGTACTTCAACGCAAATATAAATTAAAAAAACATTAATAAATTACTTAAAATATAAATCAGAATAAAAGTAATTCATTGCTAGATAATCTGATAGAATGACTTGTATAAAAATTACAATAATATTCCACATTTTAAATTAGAGTATAAAATTTTAATTAGGATAAATGCCTTTACAATTACCAATGTCCCTTATAAATGATTATTAATCTATTTATTCTATGCAAAATTAAATTGTTAGTTGCATGTTTAAGTTTTTTACTCAAATCGTGAAAAAAATATTTCCTTGTTCAACTTGGAAAACATTAACATATTTTCTTACTTAATAAGTAATAACATTTGTTTATACATTAAACCATATACTTGTTTATATAAAAGCGTAATGTATAAGCACATGAACAAATTTGTAACAACGTGAAAATCATTATTATAAAGTTTCATTCAGTTTCAGAATATTCAAGGTTGTTTCACAACTTATAACATAAATGGATTGACTTGTTTTAAAATATCCCAGCCTGAAAGTAATCCATCCCATTCAATAACTTTCGCGCACTCCTAGGTATTGAAGAATTACACATGAACTTTAACCTTTTTACATAACGAGGTCACGAGTTCACTACTCTAATGAAATAATTCATCGGCGATAGACATTGGAATACAAAATCCACTATGAACAAAAAGAAAAGTAAAGGTAAATCGCTAGTGAGTTAACCCAAGGCAACACCTCTGTCAATTTCCAATGACGCATCCAAACTTCCTCTTTTGACGCGGGAGTACAAGTGTAAGTATGTGGTCCCGTTTGCCAAAAATGCTCATTGATGTTGAACACAAGGACACCTGAGGGATACGAGAGAGACAGATATGAGATAGAAAGAGAGTGTTATTATATTATTAGAAATTTGAAATCTATTAATTTTATCAATTTAATTTATTTATTATAAAATATAATTAATTATTATTTGTAGATATTCTTTTATATGTTAAATATAATATTTAACTTTTAAGTTTCTAGTAGAGTATGATTTTTTGATTGAAGAGAAAACCGAATCTTCCTTATTCTTGTTATATTACCCTTATTTATAAAATTTTTCTCTTTTTCCCTCTCTCAAAGATTTTTCCCTTCTGGATCCTTCTTCCAAAACTTACACATGCTATTATATTTATTTATGAGCGTTATTTTCTCTTCCCCTTTCGTTGACACGTGAAAAGAGAATATCCGACACAAACCTTTAAATAATTATTAAACTTAATTTTGAGATCTTGAGTGACATGAAAATACTTTAACAATAAAACTATTAATAAAAACTGATGTTTATATCAATATTGTATTTCTTCGTTTTACCCTGTATAAAACGAACTTTAACCAACGGAATTGACAAAATATGTCGGATTCCCCTCTCCGTCTTTACCGATTGTTAATCAAGAGACAAAACAATAATTTTCTTCATCTCGGACAGGAAGTAGAAATATTTTAGACTGTCAGTCAAAAGAGAATACATTCTTTGAAAATTAAGAAAATGTCACTCAAATATGGATACAATTTTAAATTTAACATTTGATCTCTTCCCGTACATCAACGAAAAGCCATATATCTGGCTATTTTTTACGTAACCTAACAGAGAGAGAAAGAGAGAGAAAAGGCACTCGACCACTCGCCCACTGCGTTTTTATGTGCTCCAGGCAGAAGAAAATCCTTACGGTAAAAAGACACGTCGATGGCATGGCGGACGTGACCAATAACACGTATCCATCGAAAGTACACACATATATGGTACATTTGCACACCTTATTGATTATTAGCCCAACCAACAAGAATTTTTTCAAATTGTTTGAACGATTATGCAATCGAATAATTGGTCAAAAAATCATTTAATTACATAATTATTTTATACCCATTCATTAAACAAAAACTACTGTTTCTTCTAACTTTATTATGTGTTTTATTGGTTGGTTATGTATCAGTGGTACTATTAACAATGAATATTCGGTTTTTATTTTAGTTTTATTATAAATTGGAATATGCAAGGTAAAAACTTCCAATTTCTGAATTATATTAAAATATATATATATGTTACGATACTCATTTTATACACATTTTTTACAATAATTACCTAAACAATTTTAATGAATCTATACATATCATATTCATCTCATAATTTATCGATTTATATCAATAAAAAAAATTTTTTTTTTCGTTCTGAATAAATTGAAACACATATATTAAATACAATATAAAATATATTCAAAATAATACCAAACAATTTTATATTAATCTTACATAATGTTTTTTCTTTCCAATTTAGGTAATTAAATATATTATAAAAAAAGGTTATCATTCTTATAAAATTAAAATAATGCATAGAAATATAGCGTATTTCATAATATATCGACAGTACCATACGAATTTAATATAAAATATTAATAAAAAGTAACCAAAACATCAAATAAATATATGAATTGTGATTATACGTTTCATTTGCAGGAAGGTAATTTGCAAAATAAACAACGAACATAATTTTCTTGTTCGTACGTCTAACTAAAATACCAAAAACTCTTAATGAAACTACCTGCAGATGTGTACACGTTTTCGTGTGCTACAAACACAATCTCATATATGATACATAGTTGTATGTTTAAAATTGTGATTCACGTTGAATCGTGTTTGCTTCAAGCACGAACACGCTTGGTAAACATGGATCTCCTAATAATTTGAAATTCGAATATGCGTGCACAGCAACGGGTGGCTTAGATCAAAAGCAGAAAACTGTTTTCCATTTCGATCACTTGACTCTGACTTCGAGACTGCATATTTCCTCACCTCCAGTTTCAGTTTTGCATCAATATGTTACTTCTGCTCCAGAAGTTTCCTCTTACCCTTGCCAACCTCCGGCCAACTTCTCGCTGAACGACACTCAAAGACACCGACAACGATATGCAAACTGTAATTATTCGTTTCTTTTTTTATTTTCTTTCGATGGGTATAAAAGTTTTTTGGCCCTGCAATCTTAAAATAATCTGTGTATCAATACATTAAAATTTTATTTTCATGTCTCTTGATGAATTATGCTTTGTATATCAGTAGCAAAGCTCCTTATAACTTATCCAATCTCTGTATTATTATGATTATTACTAATAAATTAAAACTTGAAACAGTTCATTAACTGAAATACTTTATTTACAACAAAATTAAAGAAAATTCACAATTATCTCATAGCAATTCATTTCAACATGTAATAATATTTTGAAATGTCTTTATAATAAATCTCGATTACATTTAAAATTTACAGTGGGTATTGAAAAGATGAAGGAGGAATAAAATCAATTATTTTGGTTTTTTCAAGTTTGTATAGAAATATGAAAATTATTTTGTTATATGTATATAATTTTATGCTGATACGCCAAATTATTAATTATGTATAAAAAAAATGACAAGAATCATATTAAACTTGAAAAATGGAAGTAATACGTATCAATAATTTAATAGACCAATGATCATTTAATCAGTTTTAAATATGTACAATAAAAATATGTGGTTTGAAAAGTAAGAGTGAAATCTGACATGAAAAGATTTATTATTATTTCCTGTTAATTCTTCTTCTCAATTCTTGTGCACTCAAAGCCATTTAAAAAAAAAATTTTTTTTTTAAGAGTTACTGAATTTGCAATTTCTATTAAAATCCTTTATATTAATACTTATATAAAGTTTTTTGATAGTGTTGAAATACATGAAATTAAAAGAAAAAGTTGAGAGAAACGACGTATCGAGTATGAGCTACAACTTTAAAGAAGAAGGTTTGATGCCATCGAAATAAGTTTATTAATCGATTGACCTGTTGCGTGGATTTACCTCGGATAAAATACCTTCTGGTAATTGTTGTACGTGTTGTCCACGTGTTCCAACATCGATAATAAGAAATCCAATCTGCTTGTGGAAGAGAGAAAGAGAGAGAGAGAGAGAGAGAGAGAAGCCCCACCGCTGACACTCCAATGATTACGTAGTATACCGATACAAGCACCTCTTTTACGGAAAACAAGGTCAAAGTCATAGTTAAAGCGGAAAAATGACATAGAATTTCGCGGAAACAGAGACTTTGTTGTGCCGTGTTTTTTAGTGTCTCCAATAGATTCCATTGCCTTTCTCTCTTCACCCCATGGCCTTGCCTCAATTGTTTCCTTTTCTTTACTTCGCGCAAATCTCTACATCATCGCTTAAAAACAAGCGCTAATTCAGCATCTTTTTCCAACGGTACATTGGTTTTCCCCGATTCTCAATTTTTCCTTGACTTCGGTCTCTTATCGAAATCATCATCGCGGATGCCAAAGACTTCCCCTTTTTAATCAAGATCATCGATTCATCATGACGGGTTACAACTTTTTCTCTCACATTTCCAAGAACTTTTTAATACCATGAATTCAGAGTTTATAAGGTTATTCTAAAGTTTTAAATTGACTAAACAAAAATCTTCTGCAGAAACAATTTACTCATTTCTTTTTAATAAATAACAAATAGGAAAACAAGCTTTTTTTAAACTTTTTTCAACATTTATTAACACGTTCTCTACGAAAATTAACGAAGAATTACTAATGATTTTATATAAAACTGTTTACATTAAAACAATTATTGCCGAAATGTAAATTTTCTGAATATTCATAAATTTTTATGATAAAAGGAATTATCATTATGGTAAAATGTGGTACAGAAACAATAAAATTTGAAAGAAAAAATATAAAAATTATTATTTATCAGTTGTATTAGTTGAATGCTATTAACGTTATTTTAACATGTATCATCATCCACAATGAATAAAAATATTAATACATACAAATATTTTAGTATTTTTATTTTATTTTATTTTATTTTTATAATATGTATAACAATTTATTTTTAATAAAAAATTTAAAAAACATCTATATTTCTACAGTTTTGTATTACTTATTTTTCATTAAACACTTAAATACTAAAATCTAATATATTTTCAAAAATAATATTTTTTTATTAATAATTAGTAACCTTCAAAAAGCAAGCCCAAAATAAGTATATTGTCATTGGTTGCCAACAGCGCAATTGACAAACTCATTATAAGCCATAATTTTTGCATAAATTTGAAATTTTCCAAGTCTACTGCATTCATTTTTACTCGTAAATAAATTATTATTAATGTGTTACGAGCCACTTTAATTAAAATGTAATCATAAATATTATTGTGATTCGCAATAATGTAACTATGCTTTTTTTTAAAAAAAAAATATAGCGAAATATTAAATAATTTTAATAACTTATTAAAAATTATTTTCATTTATAAATTCAGATTAATTATTAGAGTGAACTGATTCTATGATAGATGTTTTTTTTTATTGAGTCAACAATAAATTTTATTAGATGAAAACTAAGTAGATCACAGAAATGAAGTTTTCAAACATTATTAATAGCAAATACATTTATGTTTAATTTTTCTTTAATGGATAATTACATTTATGCAAATAAAAAATTGCCAATAGGTATATGATATTAATAAATAATAATATTATGTACATATCTTTAATTTTAAGATAATGCCCACGGCATATTGGTAATAGAGAAAGACATAAATTTCATCCATAATTTATCTTTTATTAGTTTAATAAAAATGACAAATATTAAAAAAGTTTCCATGGATTTTTTTAAAAGATATCTAAAAATAATAATTAATACTTAAAGTCGTAATAATTTTCTAAATAAAAAATTAAAAGAGATAAGCTCGTGGTAGAATAATATAAATTTTATACTATTTCAAATACATTGTTAATAGTTATTAGTTTACTTGTTATTAATTCATACTTAATAATTAAAAGAAAATAAATTCATTAAAAAAATGCAATTAAAAGCTCTTTAGGCACTGATGAATTTATTTTGAAGTAATTACTAATATTGTATTATTGATAATCATGAATTAAATATTTGTCTATTTGAATTTAAAAACCAGATTAAAATGGACGTTAAAATTAATCGTACACGGAGGTGAATGCTTTATCCATGACGAGTCATCTAAAAATAATGTTGCAATTGTGAAATTAAAAAAATGTGCGTATGATAGCTACTAAATTTTTCTCTTCATACGATAAAATAGCTCTAGCGATGACTGAAACTTAACTTTGATAACTAGCTAACTACAAAATATTTATTTATAAAGTCATTTTATTATCACAGCTGATAAAATTGGAATGATTTAGATTGCGTTGAATGAGTAAACGAAAATATATTTCTACGGTGACGTTTAATTTTCTGCTGCAAATATTTCGAAAGATTGTTTTTATGAAGAGAGTGTTGATAAAATTGATAAGATTAAAAGTTGTTTTTGACATTTGAGAGTCGTCGTCGGAACACCTTTACTGCAAAATGATTACCTTTATTGTTACCGATTCATAAAATGGCACGAGTATTTTTTTAATATAATCACAGTGCAAAATCCGCGTTTAACCTTTCATCAGGTGTGGTCCAGGTGTGTCTGTTCCTGGGGAAGCGGTCGTATGATGGCTTCGAGAACAGCGAGCCCCAACGGAAAGGGAGGTGCGAGGAGAACTCGTCAATTCCCAGAGCGAGGCTCGATTGGAGTAGTGCCCGCTCGGCTGATTAATGTCCCGGCTCGTCTCTCACCCACATGACACCCGAGGTGGGCAGAAGTGTCCATTCGGGTGTCTATTTCGGGACGGCGGCTGCACCAGGGGACGGCGCCTACGGGCTCTTGAGCGGGGGGGGGGATGAAACCCTTGGCACCCGGAGTCTGCCGTGGTCGTGCTCCCAGGAATAAATAAACCTGCGTGTCAACAGTGGCACGTGTTTTTGCTTTTGTCTCGGCCCGGCTTTCATGGCACCGAGTCCGAGTCGATCGAATTCTGCGCGGATCGGGAGAGGCTCATTGCATGGCTCATGCCAAGAGGACCTCGGCGTAGAAAAATATAAATTCCAAATGAATCCTTCCGAGAGTTTGAGTCTTGCTCGTTTGCCGTAGCTCGGCGTCTGATTTGTTGGCATTCCGAGTCTCCGCGGTTCAGTTGCTCCGATTGGTGGACTCCGCGGAATCCACAGGTACAATAAGGTGGTGGCCTTTCGCAACGGCAGAGTCGAAATTCACGGATGTGGTTTCTTCGCTCACCTGGTTTTCCCCATTGCCTGTCTCTTAATCTGGATTCGCCCAAATCGGTTGCGTAGGATTTCCGCAAAGGACCTTCCGTTCGCGGAATAAAAGGAGTTGGCTCGGTCGAGGAATGCGATGTATCTCGTGTGCGTCGCGCCGATTTAAAGTTTCGTTGCGCAATCGATCTAAAAGTGGAGAGCTCGGAAAGTGAACGAGTCAAGGGTCCGATTGACTTTGCGTTTCGCAATTTTTTCCACTTTAGTTGTCGCCGATTCGACCACAATCCACGATACGAATTACTAATATGTGCACTTTCTCAAATCGATTCGCGCTTTGGGAAAGACGGTACGCATAATTGATGGACGGCTCGTGCTGCGTAGTCCACGCTTGACCGTGCAGTTTTAAGCGAAAGCGGTCCCTGGAGTTTTATTGAAGAAGCTCTGGCCGATGAGGCCACGCTGACCTTTGACTCTCGACCGTGTAACCGCAAAATCCAAAAGCCAAGGAGGGTGTGTGCAAAACCACCGATACACCGGCACACACCCACTCTACTCTAACGATCGCGGTCATTCTCCGGCACTACTGCAACATTAAAGCGATCGTAAAAGTTGTTTATTGCTCGGAATGTGGTCCGATTGTGAATCATACGGGCGTTTTCGCAAGAGGTTATCTCGCGGTGTGCAGGGAGCCGAGGGTCACCATCTCCGGGGTAAAAATAACAACCACGCGGTATGGGTACAACGGCGCCGAGATCACTCGTCGCCCTTATTCCTGGGCGCCCCGATATCACCCCAAGTGCATCGGCCCCAATAGTCCCTTGCGAAATCATAGTTTATATCTGTGGACTTGTTCATCTCTCTCTTTTAAGTGCATCTAGTTTGATCCGACCTCTCGTGGATGCTTGTGCCGGTCGGAAAAATATTTTGAAAATACTTATTCCGGAGAGCACTCGTACACTCCGAAAAATAACAAATTCATGAATTTCAATTCGAAAATCCGTACTAGCACCTAAAGTTATTATGTTATTTCTTGAGTTGCACAATTTTTTTATACGCTTCAATCCGATTTTCGCAAAATAGTGTAGATGATGCGTAACTAGGGAAAAATAAATATTTTTCATTGAATTTATAGAGAACGTCTATTACAGCTTAAAATTTTATTGATCATTTTACCAATTGTTAATTATGATAATTTAAATAATTTTTTCTCGTTTACAACCTTGTGATACGATTTTATTATTATGACCATGACCTTCAGTAAACTGTGTCACAGGTTCAAATAATTTGTAAATATTACAAAATAACCACTCATAATTTTTCTTTATCGATCGCTTATCATATTTCTTAGAAACTTATTATTTTGGCAGATACATAAAAAATATGTATAACATATCTAGAACAATATGAGAACTTGGTGCTATTGATAAATAAATAAAAAAATGTATTTAATTGCTATAATAGTAACTATTGAAATAACTTTCTTTAAATTCAATATCTGAAGTTTGTCAGCAATTTCAAATGATATTGATTACAAATTTTTAATGAAATCATATAATTTATTTTAATATCTAGAGAAATCGTTAAAAACTACTAAGTATTTCCGTCTTATATTTCATTACATTTTTTAAAGTAGACCTAGAGGTAAGATAATTTGTTACAAAATCAATTATCTAACGCATTATTCAAACTTATTGAGAAAAGTTTTCTACTCATTGAATTTTATAGCTTTCTATATTAATAACTTATCAGATATTATTTTTCTTATTAGATGAAAAGTGTATGAATTTATTTTTATTTTTCATATGAAATAAATTTACTTATTTTAAACAAAATACATTTGATTATTCATATTTTAAAAATGATTTGCATGTAGTTAACTGAACCAAAAAAATAATAAAAATGCTTTACAATATATTCAATATATTATATAGATTTATAAGAAAATATTTTCTACCCCAATAATTCCATAATGTGTCACTTTTATTTTCCATATATCAAGTTGATTTATGAATGAAGTAAAGTGGCATAAAAAGAGTGTGAAGGTGTAAAAAAAAGTAATAAGCTTTAAATTATTTGAGAATATTATCTGAAATAAAATTATTCAATGAAAATATTTAATAAGCTATAATAAAAATTACTGTTTTATTTCTGCTAATTTTATATAAATAAATTTTTATATTTTCATTTGTTTTTTTTGAAAAAATATTTTTGTAATTATTTCAAAAAAATTTTTCTAGAATGATTATTATTAAAAATTCTTTTTTTAATGCTTTTTATGTATAAAATGTTCATAACATTAAGTAAATTCCATTTTTTTTGTTTATAAAAATTAAAAAATGATTAATCAATTGTAGTATATAATGATAAATTCAATACTTTAAATATGTTTTAACTTGAATGAAAGAAATATGAATCATTATTTCTTATGCAATTATTGATGATTTTATTATTTATATAATATTTTAAAGTTTACGGGGGAACAAATATATATTATGACAGTATTTGCATAAGCTTATTATAATTAATTAATTAAAGTCGATTACAGAAGCAATTGCTTTCTTTTTTTTTCTAATTTGCAATTTTTTTCAACATTGACTTATAAATTTCAATATAAAATAATACAATAATATAGTTATTTAAAATTAAATTGGATGAAATATGACAATAAACTATTTATAGTTTTCTTTATTAATAAATAATTTAAATTATTATGAACGATTAAAAATGTCTAATCAAAAAAACTTATATTGCTTTTTTATTTTATATAGTTACGTATTTAAGTATATCTATTAAAATTAAAAGTAAAATATAATTAAACAAAGTTTAAAATTAGAAATCTATGACAATAGTCTGTTTTTTTTCTCTCAGATAGAAGCTGCATAATTGATATAATTATTCTGTCTAAATACTAATGTTGATATTTCTAATGCCTATAATATGAACTATAATAATATTATCTACGTGATAAAAATGTGTAAGTCATATGATTTTGTAAATGTTTTTTAAATTGTATATATTCTAAAATAATTTTAATTTTTAATAAAATAATGAAATTGGAATACGCATAAATATGTTCCATTTATTTTTCCAAAAATTTATTTAAAAAATTAATTACATTGTTTTATATTATCATATAACGGTATATTATTAATATATTGTTTTAATTTAATAAAGAATTAAATAATTTATCAATATTCACAATTCTAATATCCATTTTAAAAACTATAATAATTGTGAATTGAAATTTAGAACATTAAAGTAGATTTCTCAGGCTAATGTCTATTAGATATATTGTGTTCATTGGAATAATGAACAATAATAAACAATAATAAACAATAATATAATAAACAATAATAAAATTCAATGGAAAATTTATTTTTTATTTTTATAATATTTTAATACTTTATGATTTATCTTTATAAATATATTTTTCGATTTAAAGACATAAATAAATTACATTTAAGGCATTAATCAAGATATTTAACTTATCACATATAAATAAATTTGAATATATCTTTTAGAATAATATTATTTTATTTTAAAAGAAAATGATGTTAAATATAATATATGGATTTATATTTATATTTACATACATGTCTTTAAAAAATAACCTTCATTAAAATTTCATTAATCGTTAAAAGAGTATATTATAAATAATTTTTGTGTGAATTATTTATATATGAATCAATTAAAATTTATGAAAAATGAATTAAAATTCGTTTTTGTAACATTAATTTTTAGTACAATTTACTGTGATTTGAAAGTGATTAATATTTTTTCAAATTAAATAATTATTAATATAATAGGAGACAAAGATACTTAGTCAAATATTATTATTTTATTCTTAATTTTTTTTCTATATAAAATAAATTTCTTAAAATTTTTATATATATATTGCTTTTGAACTATATTTTATGTGGAGAAACTCAATTATTTCTTCCATACTTTTAATTTTGGTTATACTACACTATATTTAGATTCAATTTTCGTACATTATCTTTGAACATTCAATCAGTATAATTATGAGTCTATAAATTGAATAGTAATTTTTGAAATGTAATAAATGACATTAATTAATCTTTCAATTAAATATTATGAAAAACATTTGAATTTTTTGTTAAAAATTGAATATAAATTTTTAATTATATTTATAAGTATATTAGAGTCATATCCTAAATATTTTCTCTTTTCATTTTTATATTTTTGAACAATTATTTAAAACATACGAAAATAAAGATCACGAAAATAAAACTTTTAAAATCAAATTTAAAATATTTAATAACTATATTAGATAAATATGATCTTTGCAATTCATTTTAATGTATTAAAATGTACACGCATGTACTTGTATACATGTATGTAGTTAAATAAATACACGAAACGATATTTAATATACATTTTTTTTAATTTATAAATTATTGAAATGGCACATAATTAAAAAAATTAATAAAATCTAACTTATTAAGAAAAATTAACCTTATTTATTATATTCCAACATATAATAATTTAATATTGAATATAATTATTTTATTTTTATAAATCAATAAAAGTGTATGTAATAATTAATTAACAATTCGATATTTAATAAATTTTTGAATTTTAAATTTAATATTTTAACGAATAAAAAAGTATTTATTGATAATTTTATGAAATTTTGATGAAAATACAATTTTTGAATTTAATTATAATTGAATTCATATTTTATAGGTTTTTTGTGAATATAACTAATCATACCTACGTGGATTTATAAATATTAGTGTGTATAAATTAAAAAATTTCTTTTATTGGGTTATTTATTATCATAAAAAGTGATTCGTTAAAAAAAAAAAAAATTTATATACCGATAAGGATTGTACGTGAGTAATTAATTGTTGAAATCATAGAATATTACATTATCAATGAATACGGAGTTTTCAAAAAAATTATTTCTTAAAAAGTCTTAATTGAAAGAAACAAAAAATTGAGTTTGACGTTTTACAATAATAATAAGGTTACTCTTGTTTGACTTAGACCAAGAATCTAATAAGTAAATAAGAGAAGAACATAATAATGCAAAAAATAAGAAAAAATAAACGAGGTCATAAGTTAACGACTCACTCGTACTCCCGTTTCCCACAATCGCTCGTTCTACAGGTGTTTTTAAGACAGAGAAGCTAATTCCCTGGGAGTAATAAATGGTTGCAACCACAACCCACATATGGTCCAATCCACGGAAAGAGGCTGGGCTTTGTACTTTGTACTCAATCTCAATTCGTATCCGGATGGAAAGAAAAGATCCCAAGTTAAATGTCGAAGTAAACGAGCGCACTTCCTTCCGGAGCCGGAAACGTGATAAAAACCCATGTCCCTCGGATAAAATGCCTGGAGTATGCAGAAAGAGAGGCAGAGAGGGGAAGAGAGTGGAGAGCGAATGATTTGACTTTTATTTTTACGCACTCGTCTATCGAAACCAAGAGTTCAGTTTTCTTGGCGTCTACTCACCGGACCAGTCGACCTTGATGGAGGCCGCGATGGCGCAGCTGCCGAGACGAGGGTCACCCTGTCTATCTCATCTCTGAGAAAACCCGCGGTTGAATCGTCTTCGTGGAAGTGAGACTTCCTGACCTTTAGCCTTCCTGCCCAACCTCTTTCTAACTTTCTTTTCAAGATTAAAGGGTTTCGATATTTTGGCGATACCGAGGGTCGGTGCAACTTGTATGTGTCTCCATGGAAATAAAATAGCCGAGGATATTTCTGCGCATTCACATTTCCAGACGGTACTAACGTTATTGAAGGTTGTGATACATATAATGGAAATAAAGTGAATATTTCCGATTTGGATCATGGAATTTTTGACATTGTCAATGCATTATTCACTATCAACTATCAACTATCGCCTGTCGAATTTATTGGATTATCATGAGCATCGGAGGAAAAGTTCCAAAAATTAAATCGGAGTTATTTCTAAATGTAGAATTATTTATTTTAATATAAATGTATTGAAGTTAGGTTAATAACATTGATAAAGCTTTGGTAGAGGTAGAAATAAGTAAAACTACCTTGTATTATTTCAATACTAATTATAATATATACAATTGCTCAAAGACAAGTCAATAAGGTGATTTTATTAAATAATTAAATATATAACAATATCTATTATAATATATAATAGGTTGCTGGATAATTTTTTTTTTTTAATTAAATATATTAGTGTAATTAAAAACATTGGAATTTAAATTTGATCTTAATGTATTAAAATTATATGTATTTTATTATTTTGAAGACGTCAAATTAATTTAAATATTTCATAGCAGTAAATATTATTATAATGATGTGTGTGTGTGTGTGTGTGTGTGTGCGTGTGAGTGTGTGTGGGCGTGTGGGGAATATTACATCGTTAACACTTAATGTTGTAGAAAACAATGAATTGTTAAATTCTCAAACGTTTTGCTCTCTTTAATATTCTATTTATATAATAAAATTTAAAAGCATATTTTTAAAATATTTTAATTGTTAAATTTAAAATAAAATAGTATTTATAGTATACTATGTGTACCGCATGCTAAGTTGTCTCGAAAAAACTTATAAATTTCAATGAATTTAATGAAAATTACAATATGCAATGGACATTTTCGATTAATCAATATATTCATTAATATTAAATAAAAAACTATTATTAATAGAGTAAATAATTATAATAGTTATGATAAATTGTATATTGTTCTGATGTTACCTATAAAATTAATAATATAAACTTAATATATAATGACAGTAATTAATGGACGATGGAAAAAAACTGTTTTATTATATAGTTCATCGAAGTCATAACTCGCAAATAATCATTTGTACGAAAAATTTTAAACTAAATCGATTTTCTGTGCATGCTTGTAGAATAAAATTAATTAAAAGTTATAAAAAAACAATAATTTATAGATACATTATAGTATTTTTACTTTATTTAATAGGGGTCTACAAACGTTTATTTATTATAAAAATATTTAAAATATTGATCTTAATATAATTTTGATTATTTAAACATCGTATTATACAATGAAACAAATTGAAAATATTTTATTAATATTAAGACTTGTAACACAAAGTAACTGTAATAATTGTAAAAAAATGAATGAAAATGATTAAATTATTAACAACAATAATGCACAGATTTCTTAGTCGTTATAAAAATGATAAATTCATATTTCATTACGTACTATTAAGATAATATGATTAGGAATTCTTTAACTTAATTAAATATTCTTTATTTCATTTATCTTTATTGAGAATATAAAATAATTGTTTTCAATGTAAAGTTCTATATCGATTTTACTTGTTAATAATAGTGGTCTTGACTTATCCTCGTCAAGCAAATAATTTATTAAATTTGCAATTGTTTTTTTTTTTTTTTTGTTTTTTTTGTTTTTTTTGTGCAATAATATTTTTATTTTGCACCAATAAAGAGGATTCGAATTGAAATTATTACCACATTAAAATGAAAGAGACTGTTTTTCTCGTAGAAATATTCAATGAGTCTTGAATGTTTGGCTTTTGTTTTTTCCTCTTTTATCTGGTGGATAAACTCGAAAAGATTGCAAACAGAAACCAAGCGACCCTGCGCAAAAATCTCTAATCGATAATGAAGTACTGCTTGTACGGGAAAATTTGTATTTCTTGGATAAAAATTGCTCGATATTGTAGCACAAGCAATTAAAAAAAGCACGCGTTTTTGTTTGTGCCAACGTTTTGATAGATAAGGTTCGCGAGTAGGAGGATCGTTAATAGGCTAATACGCCGCTTTAGTGAGAATAGTGCCCGGGCCCAAGTGGTGGGGGAAAAAAACGCGGAAAGAAAAGCCCGACGAGCGGGCACTATTAGAGCGGTGCCAACCTGGCGACGGGGCTGGGGAAAGGGTGAGTTATAGTTTTGGGCGCCGTATCATGCGGATGGCCGACGGCGACGCTGTTCTATTTTTGAAGGAGAAGTGCGCTGCATTTTCGCGCTAATGAGGTAGGAGCTCCGGTGCAGACCGGCGACGGTCGTCGTTCCCTCGCTCCGCTGCCTCTCCCCGGGAGCGGAAATTTCCACTCGCGAAAACCATTGGCGTAACTATCGGCGGTTCTGTGTCTGTGCCTGGAGTCGCCGCCACCGCCGCCGCATTCCATAAAAAAAAAAAAAAAAAAAAACAACCCAAACCCCATTCCATCGCAATGCCCCTCGCGTAATCTCCTCCTCTCCTCCTCAGCCCCGACCTTAATCTTCGACCACTCAACTCCTTCTCCCTTTTCCCGCCTTTTGACCTCAAGAGGATAAAATCTTTCCGACTCGTATGCTCATGGTACTCCAACTCAAGGGCCCTGCTTTTGAGCAGTTGCTTACAATGGAAAACCCTTTCTTAAATCTCTTAAATCCACCGGATTTTTCATCGCATACTCCAATATTAACTTTCGCTTTTAACTTTTTTATCGAGTTTTTGTCTGATGCATCTAATGCAATGAGTATAGCGTTACCCGCCTACACACGTCCAACACAACACTTTCCTGTAAAATGGGATTCTTTTAATTTTGAAACTCGATACTATTAAATATTGCAGCTTTTTTTAAAAGGAATTCAAATTGCTTGCTACCAATTAGCTGCATTGAGTTCTCTATAAAGTTAAAATATCTTTAAAAATTGAATAATCGATAGAGTAACAAGTATTTCAATAATTGGCAACAGTTCCTTTCAATGAGCAGTACTTGAGTAGTTATGCATTCCAACAATGTACATAAAGCATTCAACCAAAAGATAATGCAGTTCAAATAGTTCAAATTTTACGTTGAAATTTAAAAATAAATATGAAATAAAATCCCATTGAATTTTTAATATTTATCAAGAATTTTAATTGTCTACAAATGTATTTATAAATTTATTTTTACTTATTTATTGGTGTTGATTATTAACAAACACAATTTCAGATATAGGTTTCAATTGTTATACAATCTATATATTATATCACTTAAAAAAATTTTTTGCAACCAAATTTATCTTTTTCACGTTAAATGTTCTTGTCGCAAAAATTTATGTGTAATGTAAGTATAAATAATACGATACGCATAATTATTATCTACAATTTATTGTTAATAAAAACAAATTATGAAGTGTAAGCTTTATTGATGGATAAAAATATATTTTTAACATTTTCATATACCCCAAATTAATGGAGTAAAATTAAAGTGGCATTGAAGCCAAATATATTCCAGACCCTTCGTGAAAATACATCAAAAATATTATTTTTTCATAGTAATTTTAATAATTATAATTAAAATATTATTCTTTATAGATAATATAAATAAGCTATAACATAACCGAGTATTTATTTTCTTTAAATAAATATCTTCATTAATTAAATTTTTTGGAAAAGCTATGAAATCTTATATATTCACTTTTTTAAATAAATAATTGATTGATATAATGAATAAATTACAGAAAAATTAGTACAAAAAAAAAAAAAAAAAAGAAGCAATTCTGATATGCTTTTGAAATATTTATGTTGTTTATAAATTAATAAACATATCTTTTGTAATTTGTTTGTAAAAATTTTGAGTTTTTATTTAATTATTGAAAAAATTTACTTTTATTATTTTCTAAATATGCGGTTTATTCATTAATATTTTTATTCTTTAAAATAATATTATATTTTAAATATTAATTCTTGAAATTTCTAAGTTTTCTAGAAAATAATCTGCATTTTGGTATTTAAAATACAAACTTATTAATACAATATTATTTTTAAGATATTATTGCATAACTTTAGATAAATTCAAATACAAATTATTATTATATGAATTCTGTGTTTACAAGAATTATGAGTTTTTTTATAATTATAATTAAATTATATTATTATTATAATCATAAATTATGGAATCGAATTAAAAAATCTTGATTTTTCTTAGGTGTATGTGAAATTATTAAAGGATGCTTAATTTAATTAAAAAAATGTATCATAATGGTAAATAAGAATGACTGATCGATGACCAAAGATACTGTTCATCTTTCTTAATACGGACGAGCTAAATCTTTGTTTCGGAATTAGAATGAATGTTTAAGTAATATCAAATAGATAATAACTAGGAAGTAGAAATTTTTATTCGATCAAGAAATTAATTTATTATCTCAAAATAAATGCTGTTTTGAATGTCATTCGCAATGGCTTGTATAAACATTTTTTTGAAAGAAATCTATATCTATTATAAAAAATCAATTATCTAAAAAATGTGTTAAATAAATAAACGCAGAAGCATTATTTTTTCCATTAATTGTTCAATTAAGAAATAAAGATTCTATAAGATAATTTGTATGCTAGTATTTCATTCTATGAATCAAAATTTTTTTCGCGGGAATAATATAAATATATACTATCAACGTGATATTTTATTCCTCCTTATTTTTTAATTTATATATATATATATATAAAAGTTTAAACTTGAATTTCAATGAAAAATATTATATCTAGTATACAATTTTAGGTATTAGCTATACGCATTTTAATATTTGAATTATCCATTAAATCTTGAAAAAAAGTTTTTCTTATTTATAATGATTATTCTTTTATCAATAGCTCTTAAACCCTATAAAAAAATGTAATCGCCCGATTATGTCAAATATTAAAAAATCAAAAAATCAAATATCAAAGAAAACTTGATATTTATTAATCGATATTTTTTGTAATTGTTCAAAAAATGTTCCTAAAAAATCTATATTATTAGAAAAATGAACATAAATAATTTATCATGAACTGGATATTTCAAGATTTATAATTATCTAATAAAAACGCTGATGATTATTTATTTGATGTGCCACAAGTTCGAATAAATAGAGTGGATTAATATGTTAAAAGTGTTTAATCCAGTGGAGGTAACGGTGGGATTAAATAATGATTAAATGTTTATAAGAAAGAAATAATTTGATCTAAAATGATCGTTTGGAAGAAGAAGAAAAAGATGAAGAAAAAGAATTGACCATTTGAGACTGTCGGAATTGTCCTGGCTTATGCGATTGCGTTCGCCGCGGCAATCCATTGGAGGATCCATTTACCTACACGTGCAAATAATGATAATGTAAAAATCGAGTCACGAAGAGCTGGGGACGGGTGTGCGCGAATGACGTACGCTATTTCAGCAATTGATGCGCTACCAATAGTAAGACATATTGATCTATTAATAGTAGGAATGAAGTCGAAGCTTTTAATATCATTACTTAAAAGCCCTTGATTGCATTGAAAGTAAGTAGAAATACGTGGGTTAGTGATAAATCGATAAGTGAAGGAAACGCTTCGAATGATAATAAGAGAACGCATCTTTATATCGAGTTTAGTTCATGAAATTGGTGAACATCTCTCAATTGACATTAAGGGTACATGGATTTTCATTTATTTTTTATATTCAAAATTAAACCACAATATTTCATTGGGAAGCACCCGAGCTTTTAATTATAACTTACAGGGACATGTGCTACAAAGCTTACTCTATATAAGCTTTGTGAATTACTTTGCGATTCGAAATTTCTGCCAAAATTTAATAAAGATATTGGCACAAAATTAGAGTTTAACTATTCTAGTATGCGAAGACAATGATTAAATGGAATTTATTGATTTCCAATAATTATAAATAAATTTTTTGTTTTAGGTAGATTCTTAATTATTTTATTACAAAACTGTGCACCAATCTGGAACGTTTATTTATATTAAATTTATATTTATACTCATATTAAAATGTATATTTTTTATTATATTTTATATAAAACTTCAATCAATTGTTTCGCAATTAATCAATAACCATTAACAATTTTATTCCTTTAATATACAGTCTAGACATTTGTTTTAATGTTATTATAGAGCAGTTACAAAGGATTTTTATGAACCAATTTTTCTATTACAAAAATCTAAAATTTAATAATTTAATATTCATGAATTATAACCATTGATAAATACAAAATATTGAAAATAAACACTTTGCAATACCAAGTTTTCAATATTGACGTTAAATTTTCTTACACATATGACTTGACATAATTTCAAATTTGAAAAGTATAAAGAAAAAAGAAATTTAAATCATATTGAATCTTAAATATTTTTTGTTTCACATGTAAAGAATTATTAATTAAAAGATAATTATTTTTTTTGTCCTGCGAATTAATTAAATTAAAATATAAGAATTATAAATTTTTACACAATTTATTAGTACGATTTGGCAAACAAAATTGTATAAATTTTAAGTAAAATTAATAAAGAAAATAAATTATGTAAAAATTATAAAATAATAAGTAAATCTATTAAAAATTCATTATAATTTAAAATTACTTAAATAATAAAATGGATAAAAGTACTTGAAATCATCAATATTAAAGAGAATAAAACCAATGAAGGGCTCCGCCTTGTTAGCTGTTTAATTTATTAAGTTGTTTTTTAAATAAGCACGTATTAGATATCTCATACAATGAAATATTTCAAAAATACTACAAAACAATGAAAATAATTTTGATAATTATGGAAGTGAGTAGTTATGAAAAAATAATATTATTAATATGTCAAACCTAAATATAACTTAATAAATTATACTTTATATGATTTAAGTTTAAATATTATTTTGACAAATGAATTGAGAAAATATACAATGCAGATATTAAAAAATTTGCTTCAGCAGAATAAATTAAATGTTAAATATAAAATAGTGATTTCTTGACATTAATATAAAGCTATTATAACTTAAATTAAACTACTGTAACAACTAATTTATTACACTGCATAAATATTTTATTTAGGATTTTTTAATAAAGATTGTTTATGATAATTTAATTGTCAAATGAGGTTTTAATATAGATTGAAATTTGCTTTTCACAAGGGTGTGACCAAGCAGCCACATACACTGAAAATGCACAAATCATATGAAGAATTAATTATAAATAAATAGTCCATATAACTTCAAATCCAATTTATAATTTTAAATTTTTTCGTGTTTTTCATGTTCCATCATCATTATAAATAAATGTAAAAAGTATAAACCATTTCACGTAATGTGCTTAACTATATTTAATTTTTAATTATTACGAAATTTGTAATAAATTCTTCAAAGTATGATATTTCAAAGTGATTTAACACATTTTTCTTAATACAAAATTAAAAAAAATTAAAAAAAGTACATTGTTAATGAAATCTAATATTATTACTAATTAGTAATTGAATATCATTTTACAGGATAACACATGTCAATATTATTGCTAGTCATTTAAAAATTATATCGATCGTCATCTCAAGAGCTTCTTTAATCCAAACAGATAACATTCAAATATAAAATATAAGTTGAAGTTTGAAATATTTTCTTTTTTTTTTTTTTTTTTTTCAACGTCTTTTCGTGCAACTCGTCATTTCCAGAATAAAATATTTAATTTTTTTGATGATGACAAATCAACTCGCACATATACTACAAAAGAAACTCAATCTTTGTTTTATGTATTTTAAAAACATTAGTAATTGTATTTCAATGGCTTGGTCGATATTTTTCGAAGAAAAAATTTTTTATTGTGTAAGTTACCTCCCACGTTATGTAAATATAATAAATCAAGAAGTATTTCGTATTGGCTACTTCAGAGATATGAATTTCTTAAACATTAAAAATACAATTATTTCGTTTTTTTAATTACATCATAAAAAGTTGACACTGAAAACCGATTACCGATGAATACATTTTTTTACAAATAGAACAGAATTGAGTCTCGCAAAAAAAGTAAAAAAATATTAATTTTTAATCATATATAGATGAAATTTAAAAATTATATTCATAAAAAAAATAACTTTTAATAAATTTAAGTTGTATATATAAATTCATGATTCAATTAATTTATTGAAATTAATTTTAAATAATAAAAATTCCTTAAAAGTTTTTTTTTATGCGTTTATTGTTTTGTTACTTAATGCTTAATGATTTAAATTGTTTAATAGACGACTTATCAAAGATTGAGAAATGTTCGCAAAAAACTTTTTTCGCAGATCTCATTTTTTTTTTTAATTTTTTTAATCGATTTTACTCGAGCTTTGTGATTTTTATGATATAAAAGAATTAATGACAATAAACAAAATAATAAAACTAAATAATAGAAATTAATTATTACAGTAATTTGTAAAAAAAATAAAAATAATATTTATTTATGTAGATGGTCATTATTTTACATTTTAAAACATTCTCTTAGTTGTTCCTTTATAGTTTTAGAATATATTTTAATTTAATTTATGAATTTTGTAAATATTTAATTAATTTCTGTTTTTCACAAAACCTAAAATACCTTAGTCAAATATACAAGCCTTTGTATGCATTTATTAATCACCCTTGTATTATTTAATAAATTAAGTATTAAATTATAGAAAAATGGAATAATAAAAAATAAAATTTTGAATAATAATATATTATGTTGTCAAATTACGTATTGAAAATTTGCAACTTATTTTTACTATTTTAATTACAAAATATTTTATTCGTATAATACATGAATTTGTTGTAAAATAATTATATTTAACACTCAGGATTTGTTTTTCACTGTCATACTTTTTAATTCTAATATTTAAGCATATTTATCATTTAGCAATATATTTTGAAATACCTTTTCTACGCTTTCACTTTTTTCTTGCCAACTCGCGCAACTTTACCTCTAATTTCGAAATCAATTGTTTTAAATTCTTCATACTCAAATCATCCTGGTAATTATACAATCATATTTTCGATAATATAATCACTGTTGTACTTATATAATCTTAAATTTGCTTTTATATTACTATTATTTTATGTGTTAAAATATCCTTTGAAAAATTTTTTTTTTTTTTTTATGAAATTCATACGTAAGTGAATAATTTTATTTGTTGTAAAATTTTTTAACAAATATATAAATGCAATTTTGACTTAAAATTATAAGAAATCTTCAATTGATAATATTACTTACCCAAGAGCTGCGTCTGATGTATCATAAAGAACATAAAGCAATTCTTGTATGTATAAATGATTTTGTTGTATTCTTACAGTTTTTATACGCATTATATATATATATTTAATAATAAAATCTATTCAATATAATCTATTATTTTCCATATAATTTGAAAATATTAATTTATTAATAATAAATAAATAATAATAAATAAATGTACTAAATATATCTTTAAATTTTATGCAAATATACGTGTAGATAAGAAAAATACTGGATATTTATAAATGAATGACTTAACAATTATTTTATTAAATAATGAATAAATTTATTCAAAATAATTATATGCGTGTAATCAATACTTTTAACATACGATTAAAAAAGAATTTTTTAATATGAAAAGTATTTTTATTACTACAGTTATAAATAAGAATTATATAAAAATAGTAGCTTGATAATTAAATGCATAACCTTCATTAATATTATTTTAATAATACGTTGTGACTAAAGAATTTATTATTATTTTTTGTATAAAATAGATAAATTATAAAATTTAAATACATTGACTGAATCAGTTCTAAGCAGCACAAGGAATAATTTAACAAATAATGTGATAAGTGAATCAGTCGTGATAAATGTATTACAAGTCAGTAGAGGAGTTATTCGCTCAATATTGAAATCATTTTTATAAGGAAAATTAGGGTTGGAAAGAGATGCATTATTCCTGAAGGTTATACGAATAAATTAAAAAATTCTTGAAGATAGAAACTCATTTATTGAATATGACATAAAATTACGATACATATTGCAACGACAAAAAATGTTGGAACATCTCTGGCTTTCCAAATCGTTTTCTTCTTATCTTCTTTTCTTCCTTTCTCAAATCTCAAATGTCACACTTTTACTAGTCAATTAATTTGTTTTGTATTGTATTTGACATTTTTAATTTCGCGTGCAATATCTCGCGCTAATTTATGCCTTACATATCAAACGCTAATGTGTTACTTAATACGTTCTATACTTAATACATGCGGAATGTGTTCGGAGCGCGTCGTTCGCTCGTTTTTTATGTAAAACTAATTGCCTGTTATATACAAATATATTAGTATAATTTATTTAAATACAGAAAATTCAAGTATGTGCAAAGGAATTATATAACCGTTGCAATACTTATTTATTTTTATTTTCTTAGTTTTTGCAATTAAAGATGCAATGCAGCAATGATAATGTTATTAATGGAAAAGTTAAATGGATTTTCTCACACGAAACAAAACTTTTTTAAAGACAAAATAGATATTATACTGATGTTAATCGAGGAGACTAAATTTTATTATTATATTTTTGAAACTCAAAACATATTCTGTCAGTTTTGTGAGAATAGTTTGGATAAAAAAATATTTTAGAATAAATATTGAAATGATAATGGAAAACAGAGCGAACGACGTAGCGTACATTACAATTTATCTACTAAATAGTAGTTAAAAAAAATTAAAATAAAATAAATAAATAATTATAATATAAAAGTTCATCACTGCAACGAAGTACGTGGGGGAGGATTATAATCTCTTCCTATGTACCTTGGGCTAGTCTACAAGGTTTTTTTTGGGCTTTTGGCAGTGAAATTCAAATACCATGAATGAAGAGAAACGTTATATGATTTTATCTATATATTACCAAATAATTTTTATTTATTTTTTCTGATAGTAATAGTTGCATATATTCTTATTTTTAAAAGTGTTAATTAAGAATATTTAAATTGAATATCTGCTCCAGTCAGAAAATTGATTAAATTCACATTGGCAGTTGTGTTATGTTTTTGATATTTACTTTATTAACCATGTTCTATTCTATGTTTCTATAAAGTTTTTATTTACTTTTATTCTTTTCTCCTTTCTTGCCTCATCCTTCTCTTTATTATCACGTACAAATGTTTTATTATACACACACACACAGACACACACACACACACACACACACACACACACACACACACATATATTTTATTAAATTACTATTTTCCAGGGGTTTCTCTTCATACATGTTTAATAAAAATCAGCTCAAAATATCCCGAAAAGTGTTTTTTTGAACAAGTATCGTAACGATATTTAGTGATCATAATGTTGTAATGATAAAATTACTAATAATTCTAGTAATTTTAATGACGACATAAAACATACAGATGAATGCACTCAAATAAATAAAAAAACTTATAATTGGGCAACTGCAGATTGCGGAAAAGAAAAGATCAAAATTCTCAATGTAAATTATATATTCAACAATTAAAAAATATTCATCATAAATTTATTTTTGGTTATTATTTAAAGTTCTTAACTTTGCAATCATAATGGACATTTAATCGAATAATTTTTTATTATTAATAAAAATTTACTCGTCTTTTTTTTCAATAGAAACATAGAATCAATATTTTCAAGTTTATAGTCTCGAGGCATTTAATTATATGTAGCAGTAACAAGGTATCTTCTTATATTTAATCTATTTATTTCCTTGAATTTTTATGGAAACAATAATTGAATATTCTTTCATTGTATCTAATAGTCTATATAAACTTCATATGTATACTTGGAATCACATTTTGGACTACTAACATTGTTGACTGGCAATAATAATGCACATTTTATACTCAATTCATTTTCCTTTAGCAATTAGAGCAATAAAATTTTCTATACTTTGTTTTAATATTGAAGATAAAATGTAATATTATTTGAAAAATCAAAGTTAGTATATTATAAGTAAATTCTGTTAACTTAGAATAAATAGTATTTTATACACAGCAATCAATTGCATTGCTTGTTTCGGAGAAGTTTAATTTTCTTCAAAAATGCAAAAATAAATTAGTTATTCATAGAATTAAGAAAGATAACAAATTTTACAAATAAAAAATATACATAGATATGATTGAACATACATTTAAAAGTATTTAAAATTTGTATATAAACAATATAAGTCATTTCCTTAAATGAAATTTTAATTTATTAATAGAAATTTTACAAAATATTGTGCTTGATATACAAAAAAATTCGAATCTTACCAATGTAATAAATTAAATCACGATATTTAAACAAAAATAAACTAAATAAAAAATTCTTACGTGTAATTAATATTCATTTTCAATGGATTTTATAGTATATGTAAATAAAATTTATTGAGAATAAAAATGTGTAAATTATAAATATTTTAAAAATTTTATTAATAAATTATAAATTTAATAAATATCATAAAATGGGTCTTAAAAATTCTATTTCTTTACAATTAGTATATATAAATAATATATTGATACTAATTGGTAATGACAATATTCCATTATAACAATATGGTTTGAAATATGTCATGAAAAATAGTGAACAATAAAAAAGTTTGTAGAACACAAGTACAATGAAAAAAATATTATCTAAAATTTCTATGCAATTCACAACACTTGTGTATAATATTGGTTTATATATATTTTTCATGTTCATGAATCATTAAGAAAATTTATACATTTACAAAGTTAAGACCTTCTAAAAAAATATTTCTTTTTACTTTAAAATAATGACTTGCATCACTAAAAAAATTAGTGACAGAATGTAACATGGTATCTTTTCTCATTAAGCAATATACAATTGTCGTTTGATATAATATATATAAATCGTGTTTCTATGCTTTTTCTCTCTTATTATAGATGAATACGCTATAATCGCTAGTAACACTTTCTAATCAGTACAAATTATATGTCACGAACAAATTAGGATTTCCAACAGGAGAAAAATGAGTAATTATATGAAAATATTAATAAAATACGAGCTAAAAAAATAATGTATTGAAAATTTTATGGATAATATTTATCAGTAACATGTATTATGTATAAAGATTTATTTAAAAAAATGCTAACACAACGCCTATATTGAATATTAATTGAGTATAAACATTTTTAAGGGTTTTAACCAGTATTCATGCTAATATAATTGTAGAAATTGTAGAAATAGTAGATTTATATGAGTTTAAATACGGAATTTAAATGGAATATGTTTTTTTACTAGCCACGGGCATTTGTAACAATGAATAAAATCAAAGCTTTTCTACAATGATCTCAAAATTTTTCTCTCTTTTCTCCAGTACTGAAATCGTTTGACTCCATTTGAACCCGCTATGCTTCATTCGAGCACCAATTGAATTATATATTTTTTAAATATTATGCGCATCCTCTCTTTGATTACAATATTTTTCTAATGAATTTTTTCGTTTTAAAACAGTCTTATTTGTTAGTAAAGCCAGTGCGCTTTCCATAACTGAATGAATTTTTATTTATTCATCATTACACGAGAGCGTCCATATAATATATATTATTTATATGAATGTATGTATGCTAATATATATGTGCATGTAAACGTGTATAACGTACATGCACTATATATATGTATATATACATACATACATACATACACATATATATATATATATCATATCATTTCATACACCAGTGCACTTATGCATTTGCATACATACATGCATATTTCCATTCATGTATATATACATATATATATATATATGTGTGTGTGTACTTTAATTTTACTTCAATAAATAAACTCAGAACAGCTAGGCGATATATTTTTTTTTCTTTGCCTCTTTAAAATACACGATTTACACTAATAATCTGATCGCTTGTACAAGCTGAAAGACGCATGTCCAAAGGAATCTTCGTTTGTGAGTTTTTGGGATTCATTTTTATTCTTTAGTACGATTATTTCTGTAGTTCATTAAAATCCAAACAAATCCTTACAGTATCACTTGCTTTATCTTACACCAAGAAAAA
This sequence comes from Eupristina koningsbergeri, assembly GCA_018907245.1. Classification (NCBI taxonomy): domain Eukaryota; kingdom Metazoa; phylum Arthropoda; class Insecta; order Hymenoptera; family Agaonidae; genus Eupristina; species Eupristina koningsbergeri. Next base: position 5,221,636 of record JACCHV010000002.1, on the reverse strand, counting down.
ATATATCAAAATAAAATGTCACAATTTTAATTGTAAAATTTTTGAATTCAATCGATTATTTAGAATATTAAATATAGCTCGATAAAAATAATTTTGATAGTTTTTTATTTCAAAGTAACTTATTAACGTTATCGGTGAATTTGGATTTATTTTTGTAATCATGAAAAACACGAGCAGAGAATGAAATGTTTGTTTAATCGGAGTTTAGAAATAGAAGAAATTTAATTAAAAGAAATAATGTTAGAATTAATTTTTCTCGGTGCAATCATAAGCTTACTTTTTTTTTACTATTTTTTGCATTTTCATTTTCATACATTCGATCATTGCAAAATAATTTTATCTTATCGCTTACGGTATCACAGAATTATACACGCGGTATTTTTATTTATAAATACACGATACACATTTATTGTTACGTTGTTTTAAAGGTTCGTAAGGAATTTTTTTATTTATTTTTTGGCAATTACTTTGTATGAAAAAAAAATCTTTAAATGTATTTTTACCGAAAGGGGAAGCCAGCGGCAGGCGGTGTGTCAAAGCTTACTATTTTTGCACGTCGATTTTCCTCTGGAAAAAAAACAAAATAGATTTGACGTTCAAGGTCGCTGCGCAATCAGCATTGCGTGAGCGAGCTGCAAATTTAAGAGTTTAATTAAATGTTTACATATGAAATCCAGCGAGCTCTCGAACCCGACACCTGATGCCGATATTTTCCTCGGCCTTTTCCAAATATTGCCGCGCTAACAACAATGCCGAAAAAGACTTGTCAAATAAGCCAAAGGCATCGGGATCGAAGAGCTCGCCGTTAAATTTAAAAGAAATCTTTAAATTTAAAACAAATCTTGCAATTTTGAGTTAATTATTTTTACAGACTAAGGAGATGATAAAGCCTGATTGTTGCCGGTTGATTGATATGCCGACAAAAAATCATTCACAACTCGCGACATTTGCCGTGCAAGTGTCAAGTACTAATACTTCCGCTTGGTTTGCCAAGCCCCGAGTGGTTAGTCTAACTCTTTCCTCAACGTGGACGGGGAGCCGAGAATCAATCGGTCGAGGCGAGGCGACCAATCGATTCGTGCTCCTTGAAAAAGGAAGGATAAATTAATAACTCGAGGCTTCGCAAGTGAGTCAAGCGAGAAAAGTATTTCAGACTGCGACGGGAAACGCGCCAGAATACGATTCTGCGGGATACTACTCAACAGGTAAAAATCGGCTTTCGCTTCTCCTAAGTACTTTTTCATAAAACATTCTTGTCGTAATAATTACTTGATAATTAATTGATAGTTAATGTGACAAATTGACCTTGAATTTTCCCAAAGCGGAACGTCAAAGCGGAAATAATGCAAACAACTAAGCGTTGAGGGTAAGTTTAGGGGTGGTGGGGCTGGGAGATTTGCTAGTACGTTCGACTGCATAAAAATACCGGCGATCTCGAGTGAAAACGGAAAACGGCCTCGTGCTTCGATTTTGCGAAACAAGTGGACGAATTCGGAATAAGTCTGGTACATAAAGGAATATAATACGAGATCGAGCAGTTTGACGCGCCTTTACGAGTATACCAAGTTGAAGCACCAGTTATTGACAGCCCATTTACTCAGCTATACAACAAGCTTACACGTATCAAAAATATTTAAATTCCACATTTAAAGTACTATTTTATACATTGAGCTACTTAACTTTACGTTTAATTTTCTTTTCTTTAAGTAGCGTTACGTTACTTTGCCGAACGTTACGTTACGTCACGTCACGACACGACACGTCACGTCACGTCACGTCACGCTACATCACTCGGAAGAAACACTTAATTCTCTACGACAAAACTCATGCCTCACACATTTAAATCAACTAATAAATATAAAAGTGATTGACCAATGAGTCTCGTGAGCCTCGGATAAAAATTATTGTTAACGCGTGGCATATCTTTAAGGATCGCGGGGATTGAAGAGCGCGAAAGATAATTTTCTACAAGATCATTATCAATTGCATCAACATCTGGTGCAACCACTTGAGCTTTGTCGAATAGACTTCAATCGTTTATCGTAGCCTACTGTGCAGAAGAGAACGGAAAATCGAGGCGTACCGTGCCATCTTTCCTTCCTTACTGAGGAAGAAAAAAAAGCGGGCGAAGATTCTGCCGCCAGCGGTATGAAGCTGCGATTTTTGCGTACGACACGTACGGAGGGAACCTTCCCGATAAAACAAAGCTCGAAATTTCTCGGCCCCTAAGCTTCCAAATTTCACATTTATTGCACGAAAGCTTAGAGCGCCGACTTCCACCCTCTTAGATTCATGATTTTCCAGGCTCGAGAGAGTTTTTCTTTCTTTCTTTTATTTTTTTTTCTTTTTCTTTTTTTTTCTGCCCATTAAAATTCGTTCATTGCATCTTTGTTGTTTGCTCAACTCGCGAACCCCCTCGATAACGTTTCTTCCTTCTACCCCGCCCCCCCCGTGAAAAGTAGTATTTTCAATTGCAATATTATTATTGTTATTGTTATTGTTATTGTTATTATTCCGAACTATTTACCCGACCTCGTACAGCGAAAGAGCGTACGATTTACCGATTGTTCGATTTCGATCGGATCGTTGTTTTATTCCTTAAAGATTCCCTCCGTATGTGCGGGCGAAATTGTGCAAGGTCGATATACATGTTTTACAAGTACGAGAAAACTCGTAACGCTTTGGAGTCACCGAGATACGCTTTTTTTTTTTTTTTAAAGTAAGTCTCTATCCGTTATACGTAAGTAGGCTTTCGTTGGATAAGATCGCGGTTTCTTTTGTTCACTCGACTGATTCCTTCGAAACATTTCTAATCTATTTAATTTGTTCTTTTTATCTTCAGTCTCGCGTCTTTGTCAATACTTGCGCGATCTTAAGAACTATGGAAAATAAACAAAAATAAAGTAAAAGATATTATAGGCAATCAACATCTGTATTAGGTTTTGAGAAAACGAATTCCCCTATCAAGCGACTTGACTTTTGATAATAACCTCGAACGGTGTGAACGTCGCTCGCCGTCAACTTGAAATTTACTTTCACTCATTTGTTTGCTTTTATTTTTAATTTAGTCCTATTGGATAAATTCATCGGGTGGTGTATTTAAAAAAGAACGCTGCAGTTATTGAATAAAAAATCTTTTGAAAGAGCGACGCTCGATACGGTTCAAGGAAATTAATCAAATAATTGTTTTTTTTTTCTTTTTTTTTCTTTTTTTTTTCTTTTTTTTTTCTTTTTTTTTTCTTTTCATTTTATCTGTCTTTTTTGTCTTAAAAAACTAAGCACTTGTCAAAAATAGTTCACTTGTGAGATTTTCCTAATTCTTAATTTATCGAGTTAATCCGCAAATAAGTACGCTGAATATCTGAAGAGTTCATATTTTGATTAAAGTCGCATTGTAGTAGACACATATAAAGAGTGTGGCTCTTTATTAAATATAACTTTTTGATAACGATAAATAATTCTATCAGAGATCTTAACTACCATAATGTATTATTGATTAACGCCAGTATGTAGCATATCGAATTAATGACCTATTACTGTCTAAGTTTCGATCTTATGTATTAAGTGAACTACTTTGGATGAATGCTTAGTTTTTGCTTAAACTTTCCAGCTACGTAACAACGCGAGCGATTGCGTTTGTGACTGTCTCTGTGTGTGTGTATGCGTGTGAGTCTGTGTGTGTGTGTGTGTGTGTGTACGTATGGGTATGTGTGTGTGCGCGCGCGCGCGTATGCGTGTACGTGCTTTGACTGGGTGTGTGAGAGATTTGTAGATGCATGTCAGTGTACGTGTGCGTGTACTCATGTAGATGTTTGGCGAGAGGATCGCATCCGATGATGATATTCAGGAAACGGCCTGTTCAAGTTATCAACAAAAGTAGACGTGTCTTCGTCTTTTACTGGAGGAAGATCGAGATGAGACTTTTCGGCTTTTCGTGCATTGATCCAGAAAAAAGAAAATAACTTCACGAGAGGAATTTTGGTCGATAATGTGAAGATATTATTATAAATTGTCTTCAGTCCAGTAAATTCTTAAATTCAGTTGCAGTTTGATTTTCAGGAAAAGCTCAAACTTTAGAAAATATAAAGAAGAGAGCCTCTTTTCGTCCATGTCGCACGAGAGATGGATGGAATTCTGGGAGAAGAACTGCCGAACCGTTTCTCGACCGACCGACTTGACCGAGACTCCGATAGTGCATGAACAACTCTACGACCCGCTCGCGAATCAAATTGGGGCCGTGTATATTTTTTTTTCATCCAAAGGGATCATCTTTCTTTTTTCTCAACCATCATCTTCATCGTAGTAGAATCCAGAGAATTGTGAAGGAAGCATTTACCTTTGTCAGGAATCCTCTCGCTCATAAACCCACCAAATTGCACTTTCTCAGCAATTAACACTGTGACACTTTTGATCTTCGTGATCATCAAACACTTCTCTTCGTCTTCATCTCTATATCGCTCAACTACGTTGCCGCGAAACGAACGCGAGATTTTGTAAAGACATCACAAAGAGCATGGCTCAGGCTTTCATCGGTGTGGACTTTTCTTGTTTTTCCGAATGCTCAGGGCCACTGTGCTTTCTTTCCTTCATCCACGCATCATCATCATCCCAACATCATCATGATCGTCATCATCATCAAGATTATTGTCTTCGTCGGAACAGGATGCCACCAATGACAGATCTTAAATATTGGTTGATTGGTTTCTGGAGATAAATTTCGAAACCTTGGCTCAATCAATCGCTACTACCAGTCGTTCTCGGCATGCGGTTGCTCCTGACGACCTGGACACGAACAAGTCACGCCATTGCTATTGTTGTTTCTTGACGACGAGGCGCTCAAGAACGTCGTCTGGGGCGTGGAAGTGCGTCGTATCTCGATTGGTTTCGAGCCAAACGGCGGTGGCCGGCCCAAAACCCCCTGGTTGTTTCACGAGAGGTTGCGCTGATCGTCACCGCTATCTTCAGCTTTTCTTAGCGAGCGCTTCAATTTATCCACGAGGCGATTGTGGAATTTGTTCAGGGAACTAGAGCTTCCGGTTTTCGGGGGTGAAGATCCGGTGCTTTTGCTGGGAGACTGAAGGGAACTTTGAGAGGCTCGAGAAGATGTGCGTGAGAAATGACGACTGCTCAAGGGTACCGAACGGTGGGCTGGGGATGTGAGAAAGTCTGATCCCGGGGAGGTCGACAAGGATGGGCCTTCCGACTTTGAGCATTCCGACACCTGCAAACAAAAACAGAAATCCTTTCTTTAAATTCAAGTTATAACTCTGTATTCCGTACTATACATTATTATTATTATTATTACATAACATCTTCTATAATTAATGATACTACTTTACAAGTACTTGGAATAAATTGAAACTATTTCTAATTTTTCTTCTTTTTTTTTTCATTAAATATTCATATGTTGAAGAGTAAATTTAAACACATTTAACACAATTTAATTATAATAACAAATATTGGTTTTATGCTATCTATTTAGAAATTCAAAACAATCAAAGTATAGCAAAATCATTCATCACATAATTGAATTTATTTAATAAATATTATATATTAATATATAAACAAAATGATCAAAAAGTTATTTTAATAAATGGAAATGAATAAAAGTTAATAAATAAATAAAATTTAATAAATAAAATGAATTAAAAACATAAAAATGAATAATTATATGATTGGGTATTGAAAAATGAAAACATGTAACTTTTTATTGATGTTATCAAGTAAAAAATAATTTTTTTTCTTCATAAAATTATCAATGAAAGTACTTTTAATGTTAATAATAAAGAAATAATAAATTTATCTTGTTACTTTTCATTTTGAAAATAACATAAATACACTTTAAAACAGAATTAACTTTAAAATAACGTTGAAGTGAATCCAAATTTTTGATTCGTCGATTCGCCCTCATTTCTAGCATTGTTTTCCTAAAATTTCTTTATTTTATTGCGAGGTAAACTAAATAGACGATTACCATTTACTGACTTTTGATATCTCCCGAAAAATACGCAAATTAGTAAATCATGATTCTACGTCAATTAAATTTAAAAATTGTAATATTAACCTCTATAGCACCGTTTTTTAAATATAAAAATTATATTGTTTTTTACTAAAAAATATTATAATTTATGAAACGATAAAGTAAATTTTTTATCCAAGTTTAAAATTAAATTGCAATAATTATAAATATAAATTACTATCTCAAAAGTAAAAGGTTTAAGAAAAAATGTTTCACATTTAAAGAAATTTAAAACATTTTTATTTTCAAAACACAATAATTTCTCTCAATTTCTTAAACATAATGTTTGCCAATTAATAATCGAATATTTCAACTAATAAATAGATAAAAGTATATCCATACTTAAAATTTGTTTTAAAAAAAAGTAATCCCATCGGAATCGAAAAAAAAGTGAAATATTTAGTTCACATAAAATACGAAGATAATAGAAAATAATTTTCCATAAAAAAAGAACGACAATCGAATATCAATACAATAATTGTGAGAAAAAGTGTGTATACAACATAAAGTTAAAAGGAAGAATCAGCATTCAGATTCTTCTCTTTAAAAATTATGGGAATTAGGAGATGCGCATAATGTTATGTTGTCAAGAGAATGTGGCTGACCGCGGTTTCGAGGCTTGATACCGAACGGTACCAGGGTGGAACAACCGAGTAGCGTCCACCCTCGTTTTTTACCGGTCAGCCTCGGCCATCGGACGTCAGATACCAAGACATTTGCGAAAACGGTCGCGAGCACATGGCTCGAGTTAGCCATTGACTAATGCACGCGCACTTGTAGAGCCAAAGAGCACGTGGGAGAGTCGTTCGCGTGCACGAGATGCTTCCTGTCCTCATCAGGGCCGGGACGCGACTTCCGTGAGAGCGAGAGCCGACGGCGAGGACGCCGAAGATCGAGGCAACGGGGCAAGGCCGATTCGCGATCCCCGACAGAGGCTCTCAAACCCACCCGAGACTTCCTTCCACGCGCTAGGAAAGTAACCTCGGACATTCTCGTTTCCAAGTTGAACTGCATGAAGTGACGTGACGTGACGAGATGCGACGCGACGCCTGTAAAACGCTTTACTCGCTTTACCAGGCGACGAAACTTCGAGCCTCCCCACACACGCACACAGCACTCGTGTGTCACAAGTACGTGTAACATGTAAATCTTACTGAAAATAAACATTAAGTGTCAAGTTTATTACGACTTTTACCAACATTATTATACACTATAATCCGTGTCGTACAAAAGGCTGTAACCACTTGACGCTGTACACGTACGTGCGACTAATTGCGACGCCCCCCCCCCCTCTAATAAGACGCTTTATACAATACAATCACCTCAATAATTTTACGCAATAATTTTACTATTCTACACAACTTTATTCAAAGGCTAAAGACATAATCTACGAAAATATCTGGACATCGAAACACGCAATTTCCAAATTGAACGAGTCCACAAATTTAACTGTATTCGATTATTTATAACTGAATCTCGTTAAACGTGTTGATAGTTAAAAATATGCTTTGGAACCATCTCAAGCATTTTAACAAGAGTAAGTCCGTCAACAGTTCAACAAGATCCAAAAGACCACACAATGAATTCTGCACTTAATCCAAGAGCAATATATTGCAACTGATTTACAGTGTAAAATTTTATTCAATACCACAAATTTAGCTCTCATGAAAATTTGATAAGAACTGAAAAGAATAGATGCCATCGTTAATGTTAGAAATACGATCAATAAATGCCTATTGATTTTACATTTACACGTGGAATAAATCAGCCGACTTAATTTCGGTACATTCGAAACGAGTCTACAACTTGTAACGGACATAGAAACATCCTGTCTTACTGCCATCAATTATGGCTTCTAACCTCCTAATCATTATTATACAGTATTTTGTAAAACAATTATAAGACCGTTTTACTATTAATATACATAACTTAAGTAATAATTTTTCATTAATTGTATATTTTTAATTAATATTAAAAAAGTAAAAACAAATAAAGTTGTACAATAAATTTTAGAACATGTTTAAATCATTTTTAGTTCAATAAAAATTTTTTATATTTAAATGTTAGTAGAGATCCCTTCACGCAGGCAATTAAAAGACATATCATTGTTTACTTTGTGTCTTCTGTAATAATGAATATAGTATTTATTATATATTGTAAGCACATCATATATTGTCATAACATTATATTTATTAAGGATTTGTCATTATATTTAAATACTAAAATGGCCCATAACAAATCAAAATAAAGTTAAAAATTCAAATATTTAATTGATTTTATTAAGAGTTTATCGACGAGTGACGGCACAGCTAAACTGTAACTACAGCCATAAGTACAGTAAATCAATTAATAGGTTCCAAGAATGAAAACCAGCATCATTAATGTCTCGATATTTTATTAAAATGATTAAGTGGACACGATAATTTAGCATGACATATTCCGCAAAATGTACTTTTAAAGTTAGTGAATGAAAAAGTCATTCATGAATAAACGGTAAAGGTAACAGAATAAAATTTCTTATTCGACAGCTATGAATTATTATTAACAATTTTTCATAATACATACCTATAAATTCCAATAACTTTTATAAAATAATATATGAAGGGATATAATTTACAATGGACCTATTAATAAATTAAGGAATTTGTCATTATTGACCGGAAAAAGAACACTTTCATGTAATCTACTAATTAAATGAAAGTGTAATCAGAATTTAATTAATAAAGTGTAATTTACGAGCGTCATGATATTTATGAATATCTATTTTCAAAGTGCGGAAAATACTTGCTGCTAACGTATTCAGCTACATGATTAAAAAACATGTTTTGATTATTTAACAATAAAAAATATAAAACATTTCGCTTCTTAACCTTTGAAGATCTATTAACATTATATTACATGTGTAACATATATAAATACTGTACTTTTATCAATTTATAGTGCATTTACAAATTTTAACTACGTTAAATAGACGTAGTTTTATAAAAAGTTATATACATCTAAATTCTGTAATTCAAGTTATTCACTAAATTATAAATAAATATTAATATATCAAATTATTTACGTAGATTAATTCATGATAATAACATAATGTTTAAAAGAACTTATTATAGTTAAAGAATTATTTCAAATTAATTAAATTACGATTTCTATAGAGTAATAATTCCAACTGCAACGTAATATCGTTAAACTCAAAATTTTTTTAATTAGCTAAATTTTTAAATTAAAGAATGTTTTTTCAAATATAATTCTCATCGTTATCGTGTGGTATAATAAGCTTCATAGTATTTTGTTCAGTCTTATGCCATGAAGAATACTCATTATTTGCACGAATTTATGTATTATTATTTTTGTATTATTTCCTGGCACAATACTGTGCATTTTATTTGCATATAAGTTAAAAAAGATTACAAATGGGCACACATTTAAGAATAATATACAATTATTTTTGTATAAATGTCAAAAGAAAATTAATAAATTAAGAAAATGATTTCTAAACATGGAAAAACCTCAATAAAAAATAATCAATGCCAGGAATGACTAACTGTATCTACAATTTTTTTGGGTTATTGTTAAACTAATAGAAAATTTTTAACTAAAATAAAGGTAAATATTATTGATACTAATTAATAATTTATATTCGATGCTAATCAATATTTTAAAAAAGTCTTATTTATAAGATTTAAGAATAGTAGGATTCTAGACAATTCGCAAACCGATTAAGAATACAATGAGAGAATTACCATTTCAAGCTAAATAATTGACAGTGAAAAAAAAACAAATTTAAAATTTGTTCAACTATGATTAAAAAGAAAGTTTTTTAAAAATATTTAAAGCATATGAAATTTAACATTTTCTTAGAAGCTAGCATAAATTTCAAGGAAATTGATCATATAAAATTTATTTCTTAAAAATTCTTCCTTTTCCTATGAATATGTAAAATAAATAAAAAAATTAATTAAATAAAGTAAAATTATATTGCATATATAAAAACTTTTTCTTTAAAAAATAAAAAAAACTATTGGCAAATATAAATACGTGATTAGTATGCAAATGGTATCTTTTTTTCGTTCAATATCATTTATATCATTAAAATATTTTATCATTTCTTTAAGCTTAACAAATCACAACTGTAGATTGAAAAGCGTTGAATAATAATTTACCATTCATTCTGATAAGTATTATCATTGGTAACAAGATATTGTATTATATAAAGATGTGTATAGTAATAAGACGTCAGCATGATAAAAGACTAAAAACTGTAAAATGTATTCTAAGACATTCAGCTTAAAATATTAATTCATCGAATAAAGAAAATTTAAATTAAGTGACTATTTTTTCCAAGAGAATTTTTACGAAAAAAAAAATTATTTTTACATTACGCCTCTTGTTGTATATATATTTAAATAATTCAAGTGACTCTAATACATTTTTAAACAAGTTCAATATATAATTTTTTAAATTTAAATAATTGGGGGAAATTAAAGTAATTGATATGCACTTTATTTATACAAAATTTACAAAGTTATTTCTAGCGAAATTTACATTATGATTTTAGTTTATTCAACAGTTTTAAAAAATATGAGTAGAGTACAATAAATTCTATATCTTATATTTCGCAAGATATAGAATTATTATTATTATTTTTTTATTAGCTACAAATCGACCATTGATACTATAGTATTAAAATGAAGACACTTCATTTTATAACAGAAAACGTAAAATACATTTTTTCATTAAAATTGTTAATAAAAAAACCCCTGAATATCATGAGTGTCATTTTAGAAAATAAGAATCTACTGATTTTTTTCACAAATTTTGATATTCATCACTAGCTGCTTCTTTCATGACCCAAAAAGTGCTCTATTGCTTGGACTATATAGGCATACTCACTGTCAATTAAAAATACTAAATAATTAATGTGCTATTAAAAGATAATTACATTTTATCTCGTTTTATAATTTGGGAAATTATTTCATATAATTCAATTAAACCGTATATAATAATATCAACAAAATTAGAAATTATGAATATACAAAATTATAGCAGCTGTAGAACAGTTTTTAGATTGAAATTTTTCAATAAAATTATTTTAATATATTTTTTACACGATTTTAAATAATCATTTGCATACAATGATATAATTTTGTTTAATAAAAATTTATATATTTTTCATTCGAATAAATTTTCAAGCTATAAAATTCTTACGAAATTCGAAAATTAGAGAGATTTAATAGTAAAGGTACAAATACGCGTTTTATTGTTTTGAGTTTCAAAGTGCATAAAAATAGGTTTATCCTGTGATCTTTTTTTCACAAGATTATTTGGTTTCTTCATATCTTTTTTAATAAAGAAAATATATATGCATAGCTAAGAATAAAATAAATATTTATAAATTTATATCGAATATTAATTTGTTACTAGCAAGACGAATAAAAATAATTGGCGATATAAGCACTTAGGAAGGCATATAATTACAAAATATTGAAGTAAAAGAAAATAATTATTTAATTTGTAAATTGATGGAAATGTAATTAAAAATAATTTTTAATGTGTGTAGAGTTAAAATTGATAAATAAAAAAATCTACAATAATCATTTTATACGATTACTAGTGCTTATATATATCATACAAGGAAAACTTATATTAAAAAATCCACTTTTTTATTATTAATATATACAAATTTGTCATACAAATATCACTAATATAGGGAAAATTTTATAATTTTCAATAAAATTTAACTACACTGTATTTTTTTAATTATTTACAATAAAGAATACAATCACGTTTTTTAAAAATAACAGTAAGCTTATTAAAAAACAGTTTTTTATATTTTTCTTTACATTTTCAAATAAAAGAAATTCTAATTCTTAATGGTAATGATATAAATTGGTAAAAAAAATTTTTTTATTGATGAATAAGTCAATTCCATGGTTTTTTAATTTTTTTTATCAAAGTACCTAAAAATGTTTAATTAAACAAGCATTAAAATAAAAATTTGAAATATCTATTCTGAAAAAATAAAATGTTATGAAGGATACTGTCAAAAAGCATATTTTTAATCTAAAAAAGTAGTTAAAAATAATAGCTACAAAAAAATTGCTATAAAGAATCGTTAAAAGTTTCATAAAAGCTATATTATTTTCTTAGAAACTCGTAACGATATTGTGTTTTATTTATTAAAAAATATATTGTATATTTATTTTTTAACCACTACACTTATTATTAAAAAAGATTTAAATGTTAGGTTATAATAAGATGAAATATTAAAATAATACTTATGAAACCTATTATTTAAAGTTGTATTTTGTATCCACTTCATTTTTAAGGAACTATGTATATAAAATATTAAGTGCTTACAATTAAAACTGCTTTCCTAGAATAATATTTGAAAAATTTCTAAAGCTTGCAATACGAATAGAAAAGTGGAGCTTAAATAGAAGAAAGTTCCACAGAATAAGTAAGAAATTTATTCATTTTTGGAGATTTATACATGTGGTAGAAAAATATGTGTCCAAATTCGAATAATTTAATGTTTTATATTTCAGAGTCTTTTTAAAAGATAAAGATGTTCTAAATATAACTAGAAATTTTCTAAAAAACTTTTCCATTTCAATTTCATTTATTTACAACGTTTATTTGTACTTTATAATAGCTATATGAAGTAGATAAAGTGAAAAAAATTTTTTATGAATTTTCTTGATTATATAATGATCTTAATTCTACAAAGGTAATAATACATAAATATTTGATAAATATTATTCAGAAAATTTTTAATTAAAGAAATATTTGTAAATGTAGTAAATAAATAAATTTGAACTCTTTTTTTATCGGAATATACAATCATTACTTTTACAACACGTCACAGGTTTAAGTGATCACGTGAATTAACATATAAATTTTAAAAATTCAAATTACATACGAATCGTCAAATAACGACATCAAATAAGAAAAAAAGAAGAAATGTTCAATGCAAATGAATAAATGTAAGTCGCAATCAAATGCTTTGAATGTTCATAAGATATTTGTGTGTCATCTTTATCTTCAAATTAAATACGTTTACATTAATTCTTATCAGTATCTATCTTGTAACAAAAATAAATGAAATTCTATGTACTAAATAGCTTAGAAGTTGATATGAATAGCGCAGTATTTGTTAAAAATAAAAATTGTGCAAACATGAAAATATAGATATTAAATATGAGCATTAACGCTCATAATGATAAACGTTATAGTCTAATAAATAAAAAAACTCATGAACATCAAGATCAACATGTAACTTTGAATTTAAATTGAGTACTACTAGACTATTTTTACCACCAAGAGCGAGCACAAGAAAAATTTTTTTCAACTGCGTCGTATTCATTAAACTCCAAACAACCAAAATGAAGTACTACATGAAAAATGTTTCGACAACATGAATTGTAAGATATTTATGCACCAAAAAACTTTTTTGAATCATGAAAAAACATTAAAATTAAAAAATTTTCATTACAAAACATAAAGTTTATTTTAACACTCCTTCTAATAAATATAAAATTGGGAATATAAAGTTTTGAGTGCACTAATATTTTCAAATATCCGTATAACAAAATAGTACGAAAAGAGTTTTAAAAGCTATTCAAAAATGTTTTCCTTTTGCCTATACGTGCAGCAGACAGAGGAAGAAAAGAGGACATTTTGTAAAAGAAAAACAATTCGAGTGTGACATTCGAGGAGAATGTCAAAATGACTAAAGAAAGATCAAGAGCATCAAGGAGAAGACAAACAGTCTCTAGTGTCATACTCTGTTTCCTCTGTCCTGGAGCAACGACGACGGCGACGGCAACGACGACGACTCATGAAGGTACACTGACCTTTTCACTTATCTCAAGCCTCTCTCTTTAATTACTTTTTATTCATACAAAATATTACCGATATTCTATACTTATTTATTCCAAGTTGCTGCACATGGATTCGCAATATCTGCGATATTTTTTTAATGAATTTCATGATCAAATTTGAATTCTACTTTTAATCATACAAGTCCTACAACGTTTTATTTAACTTTAAGATATCATAAAGCAAACCAAAAAAAGCTCAATACCATTGCATGTGTATATTAGATCAATCTAAAACAGTCACTGCATAATTTAACTACTAAAAACCGAGTGTTTATTGCAAAATATTATTGTATTAAAGGTGTTTTTTTATGCATCTTTGTTACTACACAAAGAATAAACTATCTTATGAGTGGCACTAGTGGAAAGACGATATTAAAACATTACGGCAATAACTTTAATTGTCGCTAACTCGAGTGAATTAAACGTGCTTTTCATAAAACGTATTTATCAGGGAGATTTTATAAAATATTTTTTAATAAATTCTAAGAAAAAGGATAGTCTGAATGAATGCAGGGGCAGCACAAAATTGGTTCCACTTTAGTAGTAGTTACGAACACCAACACATTGGCAATTCAATTTACGGATAATCATGCATATTCACAAAAAAAACAACTACAATCATAAAATAATCATTTTTTACGAAGAACACATGTTAGACAAAAATTAACACGGGGAAATGTTTTCGCATGTGAATGACGACATGCAAAAATGTGACATGGTAAATACTTTGCTGACTCGGTTTATAATTTTCAAGCTTCGCAGTGCCTTCAGCCATTAAAATACAATAAAAGTGAAATAATTTTGAATAGATATTAAAAGAATGTGCAATGCGGACCTTCACCATGATCCTTTTTAATCCCAATCCACATGTGCATGACTGCGCGAAAAAACATTTGCAATTTTGCAAAACCCGGATTAATAAGCTCTTGGTAATACAAAACATTGATACTCATGCTCGCAAATAAACATTTCAATAACTTATATATTAACATAAATTGTTCGAAATAACGATATTAACGCATTTATCAACATTTTATCGCTTATTAATCTCGTTCGTTTCAATTTAAGACTACTAATAGAAACATTTTTATTCAAAAAGTTGTTTATTTTAATTTGTTCAAGAAATATTTATATTTAAATTGAAATATTATAAATCATTTAGATTTTTATTAATTGGATAATATTCATTAAATTTAAAGTGAAGTATATATTTTATTTTTAATTTTGATGATGTGCTTAATATCAATGAAACAAAAATTTATTTTATGTTTCTTTATTTTGTAGTTTTCCTATTGCATAAATTTGTGTGTAGAATAGTCATTTGCGTTTATTAAATTCTACATATAATTTGGACAAATTTTTCAATTTTAATACAAATTTAACAATGGTTTAATGATTTTCATTAGTTGTTCACAGTTTTATTCTTTAAATATGTTTTAATTTTAACGAATTACAGAATGGACGTCATCTGATATTTAAGTAACATTAAGGTATTCAAATGTAATAAACATTATATTTAAGCATGCACAAAAGTTAGTAGATTGAAGTAATTAAATGTAGGCTAAATAGTATCTTATTGAATGCAATAAAAAACCACAACTATAAAATAATTTAATTTAAGCCTAAAAATATATTTACCAGGCTTCATAGTTTAATTGTAAAGAATTTGTTATTACAGTACAAATCCATTTCAATATAACATAATTTCATAAAATTGTGAATATATATGCAATTAATTTTAGAATATTTCAATTCTTCATATTTCAATACTTGGAAAAAATATCTTCCATTAATTTATTGTTATTAGATGACTATTAAAATGTTCAAGTTTCTGATAATTTAAAAAATTATATTGTTAATGAACAGTTTTTTGTACAGTAATATTCAATAAATGAACAATAAAAACATATTTATTTCAATAATACGAGATGGATTTACTATAAATTATAAAATAATAATATATGCAATTTAAAATATTATCTGTTGAAATTAAATTAGTTTCAATAATATAATATTAATAAATACAATAAATTACAATAATACACTAATGTATTATTACTAATTAATGTTTCATAAATATTTACTAAACAATTATAACAGCCTATTATAAAAATATAAAAAAATTTGTGATTTAATTATGACAAGTTACACAAACAATTTTGTACAATCATGCATTTTAACTTGAATATTTGTTAAAAATATGATATTATATATAAGAACATTATGTAGACTTGTGACTTGAGTATTATTGTTTATAATTATATACGTTAACATTTTTAAGGTACTATTTATTTAGGGTTTTATAATTTTTAATTTTATAATTTTTACATAATTGTGTATTACGTTACACAAGACAGAAAATCATATATTTTTAATTTAAATTTACGGTAACAGGAGGTTTAAATTAAAATAATAGAAAGCTTGTATAATTTTTCATGAAAAATATTAATGATAAATAGATGTCCCAGCGATATTCGTTCATTTATTTGGGAATAAAAAAAAATTATGTCTATATTTCAAGTAAAAATATGAAACATGGCTACAAATGATTTGAATGATTACAAATTAATAACATAATTGCAGTCGTACATACGTTTTAGCATAGTTTGATGTCAATTTCACATTTTGCTGAAAATGAAATTCGAATATTTAGTATTTAATTATTACTGATTTTCCTAAATAACGCTTATAATTAAATTAATTATAGCCCTTAATTAATTCTGATGATTTCATCATTCGATTAAATTCATGATGTAATGAATACACACACGAATTTTTCAAATTATAGAGATGGAATAGTAACGATCAATGTTTGTATTAATAATACTCAAAAAGATGAAAAATTATAAAATATAAAAATATAGTATAGTTTTTCAAAACTTTTAATTCTGCAAACAGCTAAAATTAATTCGATTTACACAAATAATATCAATAATTAATCAATAATTAATTAATCAGAAAATAAATAATAAAATAAGTTTTTTGGTAATTATTTGTATCGTTGATATTAAGTAACAAATAATGTTTTTTTTTACAAATTCAACTCTAATGTTTTTATGTGTTAAAGAAAATGTGAATTTTCTTTTATTACGTTGTATTTTAGTTTTTTATTATTATTCCTATATATACATGGTTTGTTCACGAAGAATCGAGATTTTACCTTTCATTTTGCGACTATTGATTGTGAAATTTGGAAGGGGTCTTAAAATATCGACAAAATCTTTTCCTATTAGTGCCTTTTTTTTTTTTTTTTCAATAATTAAGTGCTACAGGATTTAACTTCGTGCGAAGGGCACTTTTCGAATTTTTGATACGGCGCGCTGTAGTGATTAGCGGAAAACCACTGCGTGAGAATGTTTTGTTCAAAGATTAAAAAAAAAAAAATTCTTATCTTTTTTTATGAAAGATCATTTATTCGTGGACTTATGGACTGAATGAAACATAATTTAAAACTCCTCAAATAAATTTCCACCTAAATCAACGCATTTACGAAGACGAGCTTTCCAAGTTTCAAAGGCATTTTTAAATGATCTTTTCCCGGCCCTCTTTAAAAGCTTTATACCATTTTTCACACTGTGATTTTGACATATAATTATGTTCATACGCTTCTTTTAACATTCTAAATGTTTCCGCACCGTTTTTTTTTTAATCGCAAACAAAATTTTATCGCGTAACGCTGTTCCACTAGTCTCCCCATCGCGTCGTGTTAAAAAACTGAAAAACATCCTTTGCACGAAGTAAAATTCTGCCCCTTTCCAAATTATCGAAAAAACAGAAAAAAAAGGACTAATAGGAAAAAGTTTTGTCGACATTTTATGATCCCTTCCAAATTTTCACGATCAATAGCCGCAAAATGAAAGGCAAAATCTCGATACTTCGTGGACAAACCATGTATACACATATTTCATTTTCTCAAGTATTAAATTATTTATCAGTATTTTCGTAGATAATGATAAAAAAATATTACTTCTTTTGTATTAAGTATAATTACGTAAGTATTATTGAATTTAGTAAAAAAACTTACTATTTTTTATAAATATTGACGTAAAACGTTTCAATTAACATGAAATATTTCTAATTGGTATTATTACTTCTTTATTAGAAAAGAAAGAAAGAAAAAAAATTTAACTTTATCGTCAAAAAAAAAATTCAATTCATACATTAAGAAGAGCGAGTTAATCTTTGAAAAACTTGAATTTGTTATTTTCAATATTTATTTTTTGTGAAGAATTTAAAAATCATTTGTTTCGTGGTCAATTCTTTAAAAATCATTACCGAATTAAAATATATTTACACTAGTACACGTTAGTATTGCAAAAAAGCATTGTTATTTATTTGGATATTGTAAATAAAATGCTCGAGAGACAGTAAAATATTGTTATACGACGTTCGCATTCCCACTTTTTTCCAGCATCTTAATTTCTAGTTCTAGCAAATCCACGCGCACCGACGCGTTAGAAGGATTCCACTTTAGCAACTCATACCTCATATGGAATTTCCGTAGCAGTAAAAATTCCACTTAGCTGAGTACAATAAAAGAGTTAATTACTGAAAAATAAAATTGCAATTGAAGATCATTTCGCGCAATGCACGTCTACGGCTTCCTCGAAAACTTTTACTGGCTTCTCCTGTGGGGAAGTAGGTGCCCGGAAGCGCGATTTTCGTGTTGGCGTTCACTGAGAAAGATCCCCAGGTCGCCACGTCGCGAGCGAACGAAAATTGCGTGTTCCGGAGGAATTCAAGACGGCGAGGAATTCGAAACGTCGAAGGTCTCGTAAAGTTGCGAAAATATTTAGCTAATTGGCGCAAGGTTAAGCATCTGCTGGAGCGCACAAAGGAAAGGAAGGCTCGGGTCGCTGTCGATTTGGTCTCGCGAAAACTGTAGGACTCCCCGAGTCGAGTTTCGGAATTCTCGGCCTTCGTTCGCTGTTATTTTATAAATTCCGATTCCGCTTCGGTTGTCCGTGAAATTCTCTGACTACAAAGAAGAAAGGACTTTCATTGCGTTTTCGCGATTCGCACATTTTCCCCTGATGACTAGGCACATTATATTTAGTCGCGTGTAATAACGAGCGCTTCGCATCAGCCAATTTTATTCGATCAACGAGACGGTTTATCAATGGAAGCTAATACTTTTCTCTAGCGATTCACGAATTTTCATCGTCTTATTATATTTTTGCATGGAACCACTGTTTGGAACTGGAATCCTCCACCCCTCCCCCCGCCTACACCCGCTTCTTTCTCTTTCATCCATTTCATACTTATCGCAAAAAAGATATTCTATCTTGGTAAAGAAACACATTATCTCTCGTTCTCTCTACATTAAATAAGCAGACAGTTTGCTGTTGCTATTTTGGAACTTATTTATGGCTGTTCAGTTAACGTAACTGTATTGCATACTTATATTATTTAATATACTTGAAAATAGTAATCATGAAATGTTAATAAATTACTAGGTTTTTCGATTCCTAATAATAATATTAATAATAATAATAATAATAATAATAATAATAATAATAATAATAATAATTATTATTATTATTATTGTAATGAAAATGTATGTTTAAATATGCGATTCTACAGCAATTGTAAATTGTAAAATTATTATTTTGCTATTCGCGCGTAAATACAACTTGCTACAATTCAATTTTTTATTATAATTTTATATAAATCATTTTTAGTATCAATATCAAAATACTTAAGCTTGTTCTATCTATTCAATTCATTTTCTCTCGAGTTCATGCTCATTCAAGATAGTCGCCATCATATGATAGTTAACAAATTATTGAATAACCAAATCTTAATTCACGTATTACTATTCCTCAGTTTTACTATTTTTTATTAGCTAGATAAGTTTCGTTATTGTATATTTAAAAGAAACCTCAAAAATTTGCTTTTTAAAATAAATTTTTATTCAACTAGTGAACAAAAAAATTTTAACTCTTTGTTATACTCAAATTCAAATATATGTTATTATGCGTTAGAAAAATCATAAATTATAAATATAAATCAAATTGTAAAAAATCATATTAATTTTTAATTGAAATATGCCAAAGAAAGTAAATTTAAATGTTCTACTGTTTATTTTTTTAAAAGAAGACCTAAAACACTTGAATTTACTAAGCTTCATAAATTCTTTTAGAAATTAGAAAAGTTAATATTTTTACAAGTTAAATTATTCAATAAGACGTAATATGGAATTAAAAATCAAATTCATGTTGAAATATCGATTAAAGTGGCATTCAAGCTGCAATATTAGATTATACACATTACTTTTTAGTAAAATATTTGTTAAATTATAAAAATGTTCCACTAAACACATAATACTTATAATAATTTGTAAATTCAAGAATTTTACGCACAGACCAGAAGTTGTTACAGGCAAAATTAATATGCAAAATTAATATTTGAAGCGATGAAACGTTTCAAGCCTACCAAATTCAGTGCGTAAAAAAAGAAATTACTTTTAAAAATATCTCGAACCTCTCTCCGTGTGTATTTACGCGAAAGCACAGTGCAAAAGCAAGTGCAAAATAATCTTTCACCGATGTTTACTTTCAAAATAATTCACTTTGGCCGAGTACTGCAGAGAAATATGTTTTCAGAGGAGCATCGCTACGCCCAAGAGCCACGATGCAGTTATTATCTCCAATTAACTCGCATTTAAATGCATCGAGACTCCACGTGGACTCTTGCACTTCATTTATTTTCACTTATTTTCCCGTGCTCAATGCTCCGATCGAGGATGCATTGGAAAATGGAAAAAATAGGCGTCTCGAGGAATGGAAAAACGCTAAAGTGTTACGTGCATTTGCGTACATCTGTACGTGGAAATAGGCACCGGGGAGAGTTCGTTGAACGTACCGACGAATACCGACTCATGTGTGTGTATTATGAAACGATGTAAAGAATCCACCTTTGTCTCTCTGTTGGTTTTGCACACGTGTGCGAGCGTACGTGCGTGCGCACGTGTAATCAATGCCATTCCGTGCACGCAACGAATGGAAATTAAGAAAATTTATTCGCGCGTGATAACAGCTTTTTTAAATGCTAACTGTCCAAGTATTTCGAGTTCAATTGAAATATTTCTCATGTAGCCTCATTCAATATTAACAAGAGTCGGTATTGCATTTATATTTTGACACGAAATCTTGATAAGCATCAATTATAGGTCTAGTTCAAAATCTAGTAAATAAATACCATATTTAACGAACATTCATTTTCAGAAAATTCTTCTCGTCTCAACGCTCTTTTTAAATAAAATTACATTTTTTTATTCTTACAATTTACTCGTATGTACCATATGTCTTGTCTTTTATTCATTTTTTATTTTTATCCAACAGATATTTAAAAATTTGATAAGTATTTAAAATTGGTTTTGGAAAATTCAGAGATCAAAGGCCTTCATCGAAAATAACCATATATCATGCTCGGATTTTTAAACGCAGTAGATTATCTTGGACAATTTGATTAAAAAATAATTTTCTATCTCTGCAATGAATGCCTGAAAATTAACTTTTAAATAACTAACAATTTTAATTTATTACAAATTCAAAATTTTATTTAATTATATGCCACACTGAGCACGGTGTCTTATTGTTTTCTACACAAACAAAAGCAAATTTAAGACTAAAATTAATTATTTATGTTTTTATTGTTTATTAATAAATTGCCATTTAACAAAAGGCTACTCAATTTATTTATGGTCACTCTTTTTATTATGTATTAATTATGTGTTTCGGTGATATTTATTTCCTCATTGTTTTGAGTAATTCTAAAAAAGTGTAAAAAAAATAATAAATAAAAAAAATTGACTTAAAAAAATAGTAAAGCCCATATATTATACTTATTCATTTAACAAAAACTTGTAAAAATTTGGTAAATCATCAAATTTAACATTTTCAAACAATAAAGAATTCATTGAGCAATAATGATTCGGTTGACTTTATCGCAATAAAAACTTAAATATATTACATAATATAAGTTAGTTACAGGACAATACCGTGAGAAATAATTTATTCCCTTACCATAAAAAAACACGTTTTTGATATTAATTAAAAATACAATTTAACTAATGCGGTTTCCATTAACGATATTTACTCATAAAATTTTTTTTACTTAATTCATGTTCCATTCATATGTACAAAAACAGACTTTTTTTGGAATTCTGAACTTTTTTATAACAGTGGAACAGAAGCAAAATAACGTCATAAATTCAATTCAATTTTTCCAGACGCAAACATTTAACACACCTGCATAATTTAAGAGAAAATCGTTTTTCATGACATTGATACTTCTCCCACCCATTTCCATCCTCCGATAATAAAAAAAAATTATCGATCAGCGAAGAAAAAGACGTATTTATTAATTTCCCGAATATCAATAAGCATTATTCACAAAATTATTAACAATCAGCATTTACAATCGTAAATTAATTCTGAATTTCTTCTATTAAAGAATTTACTTACTGCATTTTCTCCTCTTTTCATACAACAGAAAGTCGAATATAAAATTGAAAAAATCGCGCAAAATATTTATAAAATAAAAAAAGATATTATAATTTTATTTTTTCAAATTATGGGTATGTATCAAAATAAATAAACAAATAATATATTAAACAGCGCCATAATTTATAAAACTTTTATTCGATTTTAATTTCTTAGAAAAGTATATTTTTTATAATTTAGATATTACTTAAAAGAAACTTTAATTTTCAGATAACATTTTGATAACGCTTTATGAAAATTAAAAAAAATAGTTTTAAATGATCATAAAAAAATTTAGCATAAATCTATTGATACAAATTTATTCATCGAAAATTTTAGCAATTACATGTTAATAAAAAGATATTTAATGCAAATATTATAACAATTATTAGTAAAACAGTTGTGCGGATGTTTTACTGAAGATAAAGTTTACTGCATTCATTATTCTTTTGAACATTTGTATTTCAACAAGTTTTGCAAAAACATGTGTCAAAAATAACCAATATTTTATTACTTATTTCAAGGTAAGCTAACTTTCATATTCTTCGCAAATAATACTTTTTTCAGGTAGATTTGTAAAAAAGAATTCTTTAGAATATATAAGCATTCTCGTACAGCTTGGCAATAGAAGTCAGTTTTGGTTTCAATTTGCAAAAATTTTATTGAATTCATATTGTATGGCTGTTTTGTCTAAGTTTTATAATGACATCGATCTGGATGGTTATAGTTGAGAGCAAATACTCGAGTGTCATTAGTTTTTTACTTTCTGACAGTGAGATGCATCATGTAACGAGCACATTCACGCATGCGCGCGTGCGCATGCTATACACGGATATTTTCAACGTTTATGCGGAAATTCGTTGTCAAATACGAGAATCAAAGTTTAAAAAATCTTTTTAAATTATTATCCACGACATCGAAATACTTTGCCAATGAAGTTTATAGGAATTGACGTTTGAACTGCTGATGCATAATAAGATTATTGAATTATTGACAAACTTTGACAATACACGTACCAGTGTATACGAAGAACGAATGCGGATGTTCAATTCGTCAAATCGGAGA
Source organism: Eupristina koningsbergeri (assembly GCA_018907245.1). Lineage (NCBI taxonomy): Eukaryota > Metazoa > Arthropoda > Insecta > Hymenoptera > Agaonidae > Eupristina > Eupristina koningsbergeri. The sequence goes on along the minus strand of JACCHV010000002.1, from coordinate 5,198,183 downwards.
CCGAGTTTTTTAAAATTTCAACAATACATTTACTTCTACTACTACTGTTGCTACTACTACTACTATTGCTACTATTAATAATAATAATAATAGCACTAAAGAAGATGTGCAATTATAAGTGAACATTGTCGTAAAAGATGAAATTTTATAAAGAATGCATTTGTGCAAGTTGAAGCGTCTACAGCGTAACGTAATTCGATAAGATTTTTTATTTCGTCAATAGTTTCAAAATATTACATCAATTCCGGCAATATATTTAATTTGAGAAACATGCTGCACGAATGCAAATGGGGCAAATGAAGAAAGTCCTAAAGTAATGCACGCGAATGAAAAGTAAGACATGAAAATTAAACTAGAACAGTAGTTGGATTTAACGTATGGATTTCGAGTGATTTTTGAATAGCGTTCTTGGATTGGTCGAGGTCGCGACCGTTGATATTTGAGGAAACGAAAAAGTCACAATTCGGCGCAGCTTTTCGAGCACCTGGAGGACGAGGATGCAAGGAGGATGAATGGGAATGGGAAAGCGGGAGAGACTCGCACGAGCGACGGCAATTGTGTTCCTCGTAATCATCCCGTCCTTTCGACAGATAGTTGTTTGCTTTTTTCTTTTAGTTTTGTCCAGGATGTGCAAAGAGGTTGACTCACCTTTCTGCTGCGACAGGCCTGGGGATTGGAGCACTCGGAGGAGCGCCTGCTGCGGTTAGTCTTGTAGATGTCCCACTCGTTCTTGACCACGGGCATCATGAACGCCATCTCAACAAGGACTCGTTCCGCGTTTTATCAGTGGGTCACGCGTGGTCACCGGCTCGCAAATGCCGATACCTCGAAGATGCCACGTCCGGGCCAAATAACCGCCCCGTCGCCCCTTGCAGTGCTCACTAAGCCTCGACGCTCCGTTTTCGTGGCTGCAGTCGCCGCACCAACCGCTGCCGATGATGATGCGTAATTAGCCGTGGCCGTCGTTGCTTCGGATCCGGTGAAATCCCTTTTTGGTTTATCTCTATTAATAAACCACCAGCGGTCTCGGAGCTTGGTTCGATCCTCTCGATCTCCCTTTATCTACCTATCGGTCTCTCTCTCTCTCTCTCCCTCTCTATCTCGCGCGCGCTCGCTCTCTCTCTCCCACTCGCTCACCTCGCACTCTCTCAATCTCTCTCTCTCTCGCTCTCTCTCTCTATCGCTCTCGTATCTCTCTCTATCTCCGTTCGCCTCTCAGTGCTCCTCGTGCGTGGTACACCGGAAAAACCGCATGCACTGGTCCTTCCCAACCCTTTCTCGAAACTCCGTTCGTTTCACGTCCCAACGATCTTACAATTCTGCTGAGTCAAACGCGCGGCAATTTCGGTTTGTTTTGCTTTTCTGAGTATCAAGTTGCGCTGCGTGTTTATGTGCCTCAAGACTTGAGTGATGCTGCGTCCGAGCTGTGCGACCGCTCGATCGGAAATGAGCGCCAGCGCGAGCACGCCGTCGGAGGCGGCGGAGGTGGGGACGGCCGTCGTCACCCATCCGGGCCGCGGGGAGGGGGTTCGCGCCCGGGGATTGGCGGGATGTGAGGCGGGACACCGACGTCACCGGACGCCGAGCGCCGGGAATACCATTGATTTTCTAATGTTGATACACAGTTGGGCGGCAGACGGTCGGAAGCGTCGGAGGAGAGTTGCGGAGCGACTGCATGACGTCCGAGCCCCTGGTGGTGGGAGCCTAGGCGAGGGGCAGGGAGAGGGGTCTTGCAGTCGAACTCAACCGACCATTAATTTTTCGGTTTTTCTCCTCCTCCTCTTCCTCCTTCTTCTCCTCTTCCTCCTCCACCCTCCTCCGCCCTCCTCCGCCACCACCCGACGCCTTTTTTCTTCTTTCACTCTCGCTCGGCATCCGCTCCTTCCCGTCCCTCCCCCCCCTCCGGCCCCCGGCACAACTCTCCCCTTCCCAATGTCCAAGAAACGCAGACGCACTTTGATTTGCCTTCTCTCGGTTTATTCTTATCTGCTCTCGCATTCGCCACGATCAGGTAAGGCGAGCAACTTCTTTCTGTCTTGGACAGCTTCGTTAGTCTTTACCTCGTCGCTTTCTCACGCACCTATTCGATTTTTCGTCAAGTGCAGTTTCCTGATTTACCAGCTTTTCGAAGGACAAATCGGCGATCGGTAACGCTTATCGATCTTGGACTCGATTTGAACAATTCTTATTACTCGATAAAGTACCACTCAAATTATTACAAATTAAAAAAAAATAACAATAATATTATTGTATCCATTAGAATTGTAATCAAATTGTTGGTCTTTTCATAGGATACAATTCAAATTTTACAATAAAAGCACTTTAACACAATAAAATTAATTTAAAAATTCCCAAATATTGAAATGTACTGTGGAATTTGATTATAAAAGAAGATATAATAAAAATAAAAAACACGTAATTTGCATTCGATGAACTTGTAAGTCATTTGTAATTAACTTTCAACGTAAAGATAATAATTACTGTGAAACAATTCTTGTGAATTATTCAAAAGATATCAGAAATATCTATAAACATGATCTTATTAAAATTAGATTTGTTATTTACATCCAATTAATTTTTAAAGCCTATAAATTATTTATTTAATACTATATAGTATGATGGAGCATTTATATGAATTTATATGGAAAATGGAAAATATTACAAAAAGAAAAATTATAGACATTCCATGTCCAATAAATAAATGTTTTCCTAAAATTATAGAATCCGAAATGGTGAAAATTCTGAATAGAAAAATATGGTGACCTGTTATTTAGGTGGCATAAAGAAAATTAAAAAAATTTATATTCCCCATTTTAATTGGTGTTATTATTTCAACTTCTAAATTGCTCAATCCCGATACGTTTTCTGAATTCATAACTTCATCGGGATGTGACCCAAATCGAATTTTTTATCTAATTCAAAACAATACTACACATTGGTACTGCTCTCAATTTATCTTTTAATCAAAAAATTATATACAATTTATTAATAACTTGTAACGTATTTCCCAAATTCCATTTTAGTAATGATTGGGTGTCTTAAATCATTTATTACACATCATCAATAGAAAATCCTCACTCAAGATAAGAAACAAGCGAGCATGTGTCAATCCATAATTTAAGCCCATATCCATTGCGTTGTAAAATCTATTATTGCAAAATTTACGTGCGTAATAAACTTGATCTAAGATAATTTGCAAACGTTTATCGCATAGCTGTTAAAAAAAGAAAATACGTCGTAACCTTAAGGAGGCTACTGCGTTCTGACCCGAAAAAGAATGAACGACAGGTTGTGGTCGGTAAGCGAGAAATCCGCAAGCCACCGGCTTTCCACTAGGTCAAAATTTAAAATACACTAATTTTGCCGAGAACAATTTCCCCTTTCTGCTTTTCTCCGACTTCTCGCTATCTGTCCTATTGATTGACGATGAATATTGTCCCATAGTGCGTCAGTTTTCCTTGGGTGCAGCTGATCTCCGGAACCGCGCATGTACATATGTACCAACAGTCTCGTACAAGTACACACACTAGTATTTGCACATGTGTTAACAATGGAAAAGACCTTCACGAGGGTAGGAAGTAGACGTTACGTGGGATTTTGCGCAGAAAAGTCGAGCTACTTCGATCCTTCGATCTCGCACTTGGACACTCAAATGGTGTGTACATTTTGCGCAGATCACATTGCGCAGAACTTTATACGTCCGCAATTTCATTTTAGAACCTTAAGGGTACATTTGGGGATGATAGCAATCCTCCATTTTTTGCATGAAAGGGTAAGGCCCGCGATAGAGACGATGATCTTCCACTGCTCTCTTCATAATTCCTCTTTTTCAAGCTATGTTTGGCGAACTTTATTGAGGATTCCAACCGATTCTCACCAATTTTCATCTCAGATTTCATCTTGTTGTATAGTAATTTATATTGATGATATATTATGCAGATTATAAATATTACTTATTCTTTGTCAATAAATCTTTCATAAAATTAAACTGAAGGTTTATGTGCTTAAAATTATATTAGTGATATTTACTCAGACAATAATTGGTAAAGCCAGGATGTATTTTTTTAATTATTTTCATTACAATATTAACATTTTAAAAAGGAACAGTTGCATGTAAAAAAAATTTGTTCTACATTGTATATTATAAAAATTTAGAATTCTTTTAGGTTTTTTTTTAATTCATTAACTGAACACGATTGTTTAATTATATTTAAAATCATTAATCGTATTTAAAATTTATCCTGATTCATTTTGTCTTTTGTACTATATTTTTTTCTTAGTTAGAATTATTGATTTAGATATATACAAATAATATAGTTATTAATAATAAAGAATATTATTTAATTTAAGCAATTTTTTTAATTCATTCAATTTAATACTCCGGAATTACATCAGTCTCATTATCCAAAAGAAGTATAGTTATTGTGAACTTTTCTGGTTTAATTACTGATATACTTTTTAATTTTATTTTCACTATATCTTATTTTTCCTATTTTTGATTATCGTTACATAATTATTTATTATTGTTATTTCACTAACAATTTTTTTCTCCCATTTAATCAAGTTTTTCTTTAATAAATACATATCAATTGAATATACACTTTTTCTATTAGCTAAATAAGTATATACATATTTTTTCTTATGCCAATACATTTTATTATTTACTGCCTTTTTTTTCATATTTTAGATTTATTACTCACAATTTTTAATACCTTAAGAATATTTTTCATTTAAAGAATAACATTTTATAGATTTAAGTATTTAGGTAGCATAAAATGTCATTCAAAAAAATTTTTTTAATGCAATAAATACAAATAATTCAGTCTAAATACATATATATATGTATTAAAACTGAAATAAAATTTTAAGTACCTAGTATTTCTAAATAGGAATATATGATGGATATTTTTATGTAATTATTATTTAAAGCTATAAAAAAATTAATATATTTGTAATACGTAGGTATAAAATTTATGAAAATATATACAATTGATACAAATAAAATGCTCACGATTTGCGGACAAGTAAATGTTATCATTTATTTAGTACACTTCAGAATTTGTTATTTTATATATAATTTATTGTAAATTTCTTGCAATTTTTTTTTTATTAATTTAAAAATTTCAGCATTAAAAGTGAATATTAATTAACTTGTTGATTAAGTTTGAAATTTTATTAGTTCATTAATTATTAGTTAGGTTTAAAAACTGTAAAAATAATAAATATTATACACAAAAAAGTACACATGTATATAATATATATAGAAAATGAATTTAACATCCTTGAATACATTTAAATAATAAATTTAATAATGGAAATAATAACTTTCATAATAAATGGCTTAAAATAAATTTAGTAAATAAATAAAAACTATTGCTTTCAATTACAGTTTCTTTTATCATAAATTACATTATAAATAATGTATTACATTAAATTAAATCATATAAATATGGTTTTCATCTTCATTTATACTATTCGTCACAACTTTAGGGCTCATGAGAATGGATTCTACATAAATCTAGATCCGTAAACAAATGTCATAATAATAAAGCAGTTACTACGCAACAATATTATATTGAATACAAAAATTATATAACATCCTCAGATTTGCTCTCAATTATAGTAGTCGTGACTGTGTAATTTCAGATAACATTTCCTGCAACGAAATAATGGTGAGTGATGTTAGAGGAAACGAAAATTAACACCAATTTTGTGTCACAACTATTATGCATCGTTTCCACACCAATATATAGTATATGATATAAGTCTTCCAAATTATTCAAATCAAGTAACTAAATGCTTCACATAATCAATACTATACTTTTCACTTACAAATCATAGATTAAATCTTGTTCACTTGTTGGACAGTAGTTAATTCTTAAATGAAACCATTTAAGTCATAAGTAAGAACATCTGATGGCCCCATCGCGATTAGTTATTATCGAAAGTACAAAGCAGACTTAATTTATCCTGACCTTTTAATGAGTACCTGTTAATTTACTAGTTTCTTTAACAAACATCATATATTCATGCTCTGTCGACCAAAATACATATATGGGTACATCTGTACATTAAGCTCGTGTGGGTTGAACAATGTTCCGTCCTACTTTTAATACTAATTATTAGATGATGATGTACTTTCGGTTATTATTATTTCATTACTTTACAAATATCACAATATAATAATTCATCAGAATGCATTTCTTTTTTTTAATTAAAATAACAAATGTTAATTAAAAACACGCATGTACAATAATTAAGATACTATTTATTTTAAATAGAAAATTTTACAATCAATGGTGAGAAATATAGAATATTCTACTTTATCATAAAAAGTTTTTATTTTCCTAGTGAATAAAGCACGACTAACTATAAATTACTTTGCAGATTAAAAAAAAAATTATTTAAATTAAGTCTGATAATAACTAGAATAATAAGCATAATGAATACTAAATAGAATAAAATAGATAGCACATGTGTCATAAATTTTTTTTTCATTTTTTTAATTATAATATTCTTATATTATATGGATTTAATTTTAAAAAATGAGACAATTGAATTTCAGCATTTTATTTTAAATCAATGTTTAAATTCTATCTAAATTCAATATTTTGTTATTTTTTAATATATTTAAAAATTATACTTACATGAACAGGTAAATAAATATTAGACTATTATTTTGTTGGAACATTAAAAATGTACATGTATCTATTTACACGAGTATAGAATAAAAATAAAAAATTGAACTAAATGTAATGTGTAAATTTCAATATACAGTAAAGTAAAATAAAAAAAAATGTATAAAGAAATAATAACATTTTTAATTAATGAAAAAGATTATAATTACATACAAAACTGCATTTTTTATGTGGTAAAATGTGTATAAATTGTTTGAAATATATCAGTTAAATATAATTTAATGCATATTCTTTATTTTATGTTAGTAGATTTATTTGATATATTATTGGATATATTTCAGAATTATTTTCCAAGTATACATTACTTTTTTGTATATGATAAATTTTTTTTATGATAATAAATTTAAGTAAATTTTCTTGTAGAATATTTTATATGAATAATATATGTTGGATCATTGCAGTTATTTAAATTCTCTATTCAGAGAAAAATTTTATAACTTAATTGGTAAAATATCTAAAAAAAATAATTTACACAAATTTTCATTTTTATATCTTTATACTTAAATTCTTCTGAAAATTTTATTATAAACTTTAAAATACAATTAAAAAAACGAATAATGAAAATTTAAAATTCAAATTTATAATTAAAAATAATTCATTAAAAAAACGAATATTAAAATAGTTTCGTTCGGGCGAAGATGGAAACGGGAAGAAACAATTATTCCTATTGGCGTCTAAATGATTTGAAAAAATTCAACGTTAATTTATAATTTATTTGATTGCTTAAAATATTCGATAAAATGGCGGTCTAAATTATTGGAATTAAGGAGGCTATTAAATGAATAAATAATTCTAACCGCGAACTTATTTCACAATAATGAAAATAACGACACAAATGGTTTCATGTAGAATATCAATAAAACAGAAAATGGAAAAGAAGACAAAATGAAAAAAGAAAGAAGGTTAAGGAGTGTCGGTCGAAACTAGATTCGCCTGTTTTTTGGGGACCACTCAGCAACGTCACAAATTCCAGAATAAACACCCCGGCATACGACGCAGCAATTCATTGAACTGTCTTGTCGGCATGTTTACGGTACTCTACCCCTCCCCCTCCCCCTTCCCGCCCTTCGCACGGCCATTGATTCATTCACACCCCTAGGCAGACCCTCTCTTTCATCCCTGAAAGAAGTGAGCGCGCTTGTTGTTTACCCTCGACCCTTCGTCTCCTACGGTGACTAGCCATGAAAAGGCCGACCCTCGTTGGCCCCTGCGTGCGAGGGGGTCAGCGACAGACTACGTGCGCCTTCCAAGGTCGACCTTTATGAATGATCCTGGAGTCGCCCGAGATCCGGGACTATTAACGTTCCTCCGTTCTATTTATGGCACACGAGATCGCACTAACAGCACCCGTGGGCGGCGGATCGAGGGAGGGGTAGGGGGTGGGCGAGAAAGCGGGAGGGATTACAATTGCGCATGCGAATCAAAAATATGCTTCCCTTACGGCCTCGCGCCCTGTCGTCGATTTTCCGATGACGGGGTGGTATAAGAATGTCAATGAAGAGACGAGGCAATAGGCGATGACCGTCGCCTTTTATCGAATTCTCAACGCTCCCACGCATCCATTGTATGCCCCATCCACTTATTTCGGACAATCGAATAATTGAAACGAGCTGTTTAGGGATGAATTTCGATTTTATTATTATTTTTAGACGACACTAGCAGATCAAATTCATTATCATATATAAGGCGAAGATTCATTTACTTATGATATTAGAGTAACTGCTTGTTATTTTTAGGATTGCTGAACCTAACAACAAATGCTTCAAAGACCAAATATCTAATAGCTGTCTTCTGAGCACGTCGTAAAATGATTTTTCACCATATAAAAAATTGTATTACCATATAAAAACTGTGGAAGAATAGAAAAAGAGGATTGCTAGTAATTTGAGAATTTAATATTATTGTGTAGGAAGGAAATGTATCCTATCCACTAATATTCGGCAAGCAAATCATACGGACGTATTAAAAAATCTAATTGAAAGAAAGATATAAACAAAATATTAAAGCATTTTTTTTTCGATAAAGTAACATTTTAAGTGATGTTGTAAAAATTATGGAAAAATAAAAATGTATATTTGTCATAATTTTAAACATTAAAAGATTGGGTTGTACGTATTATTATAAATTAAACATTTTTTACATAGATTTTACATATTAAATCTCTGCTTTAAATATAATTATTTTCGCAAAATATAATTTTATTATCATATAACTTTTAGAAGTGACTTTTTTCAGGCTTGCAGTATAAAATAATAAAATTAAGAATGTTATAATAAACAGAGTTATTACAAGCATAGAAAATTCATTTATTTTATTAAATTAAATGAAAATATTTATTAAAACGTTAAAATATCTTACTTTTAATTTTTAATGTAAAAACCGATGAATTGAGCTAAAATTTGAAGCATCCTTTATATTATTAATTAATTGAGCTCAATTACAAATTTTTGAAATTACTTTATTACTTGGAGTTATAATTGATACATCCTTAAGGATCATATGATTTTACATAGCCATAAAGCTGTTTCCTCTAAGCAGGAACAATGCTCCAATAATTCAAAATTATTTTCACTCATTTTCTCAAGCATAATTTAAACTTTTTTCCAAATATTCTTTCGTAATGATAAATATTTACATTTTTATTCATTTTTTATTTTTTAAATCCAATAGAGGGTCAATTGAGAAATATTCAGATAATAAACACATGTTTATTGTTATGGATGCATGGAAATAATTATTTTATTAATTATTAATTTTATTAATTAATTAATTGTGCATAACCGCTCAAGTATACTGAAATTATAAGAATTCTAAAGGTAATATAAAAAGTTCGAATGCAAGTCAGATAAAAAAAATAGTTTTAGTGTTTTTTATAGAATTTTTATTGAAAATAAAAAGCAGAGAAAATTAAGAGAAATGTTAATAAATCCTATCGCCCAGTAACTCGCCAAGCAATAATTGGCTCCATAAACGCAAAAAAAATCCAACACTGGCAAAACATTTCTGAGGAAAGAATCATAGGGGGACTAAAGGCGTCGTCGACTATTAAGGAAAACTTATCGGTCTGATGGTCCTCGGATATTATTCCAAAAAATGGCCGTCGCGAGGAGCAATAAAAAGAAGCGAAAATCAAGTCGAATCGACGTTATGGCCGAGCAGTTCCACCTTCTTTCGTTCCGAGTTTTCCGCAGCTCAGCAGCGAAACCGGACTGAGTGGTAATTGCGCATTCGAAAGGGACAACCCGGAGACAACTGGATGCTGACGAGTGTTCCGAGTACGCAGGTGTACCAGCAGGTGAGGACGAGCGCCGGAGTTTTACGGGCAACCCTGGAATGCCATGCTATCTGGAGTACTCGGGCACTCGAGGAGATTCCTCGCAGTGGCTTCCGGGAAAGCAACTCCAGATGATGTCCTTACAAACAACTCCTATTCTACTGCTCACCATACTTTTTTTACTTTGACTTTTTTGAGTCTTTCCTTTATCTGGAGTGATTTGACACGATCTCTTGATCCACCACGTAAAACTATGGATTTCCCAAGACTTTTCCTTAATTCCTCTTTGTCCTCATTTATTCGTGCGCACTTCACAAATTTTCTGTTAACTCTGTCAGCATCAAAGGTTTGGTACTTCAACTTCACGGTATAAGCATCTTCATTTTTATCTTCAGCGTATAATTTTATAGGGATAATAAATAATTATTCAGTGATGATTATTTTTTAAAGATATGGTAGAACGCACGAAATATGAAAATTAAGAGACAAAGAATGAAAATTTCAGCTATTTTAGTATGGCTAACATTTTATAACATGTCTCCTCTTTCAACTTGAATAAATAAAGAATTTTTGAAAATTTATAACTCATGCAAATAAATATTTATTTCCCTTGTATGAAAATCATTCAGAAATAAAAAATACTTTTCCTCTAAAATTAATAACAAATTGGGAAAAAATCTGTTTAATTTTTTCTTGTTGTAACCAATACAGCTATTTCTATAATTATTTGACTTTCATTTTACAAATGCATCTGTATATTATATGTAAATGTATGTGGTTATGCACATTACAATGAGGCTACATTATATTTTACTGTTCAGCTTTTATTGTTATTCAATAGTAAAGAAAAAAAACTATTAATTTAATTTACTTTAAAAATTTTAAATCTTGCTGAATATTGAATATTTTTTTTTTTTCATTTTCATTCAATATTAATTAGTCACAATTCAACAAAAAAATTTATAATACAAGATACAAAAAAATTTGTAAAATTCTGATAATTTTAACTCTGATACATGTGAAATCAATAAGCATATTTAAATATATATATTCAAAGATATTAAAATTCAATAAGATATATCAAATTTCTATAAAAAAAAAGTAATAAATAATTGAGAAATATTTGTAACAAATTTTATATTGTTTCCATATATTAATAATGAAAAATTTGCTCCGTTTTCAATATATACTGAGAAAGTATAACTCAATACATGGGTTTTATTTTAAATAATAATATTAATAACGTTTTCAAAATATTTAAATCTATGTCAAACCTACATTGAAACCTCTGGCACTACGTTGAAATCCAGCTTTCTTGAACTTTATATTTGTTCTGGTACAACATTTTATATAATAGTTGCTTAGAGTATTTTATTTTAAGACATTCTAATAATTTTCATTTAAGATGTAGAATAGAAGACTTCAAAAATGTTAAAAACTACAGAAATAAAATTTTAGTATTCTACTCACATAGATTCTTCAAGTCAATAATTAATAGTGTATTCAATTATCTTTAAAATAACTAAATATAATGCAGTTGTAGATGAAAAACGAAATTTTTATATTTAAAATTATTGAATATTTTATTATATATTTAAGTGCACTAAGATCTTAAGTGCACAATGATAGTATATCATGAAAGTATGTTAAAAACTCATTAAATTTTAAACTCAAAATTTTTTAAAATGTAAATTTAACATTCTTAAAAATTATTTAAAATCTCCTTAAGTATCATTTATTAATATGAAAATTATAATAGAATTTTTTAAATAATGACGCGCAGATAATTAAAAATCCACTTTATATTACAATGTAAATTTATTTGAATACGTAATAATAATTTAAATTGAAAATATTTCTTTCTCTGATTACTTTTTAACATTTGCAGAATTAGCTTTTAGAGTATAATAATGACCATAGATTGTAATTAAAAACATAATTAAAAAGTGCCTATGAAGGAGTCACATAAATATTAATTTTTATATTCAGAAATGATCGAAATAATGCACATGAAAGAAATTGACCAGATATTCGATTAGGCTTTAAATTTAAATACTATGAATTTGCAATATTGAAAATCAAATCAAATTATAATTCGTGATATAAAATTGGTTTTTGGTAGAGAAGAAGAGAGCCAAGGTAATTGAGGCAAGGCGCTCACCACCCAAAACCCCGTTAAAATCGATATGAAATAATTAATCGGGCGTCGAAGAACCATTGCAATGTTGCATAAGTTCACTTGTGTTTGTGTGCTTCAACACAGAGAGTACCTGGGAAATACGATACGCATAAATGTTTAGCCGTGTACAAACACATGACGGAAATAAGCGTATGACTCTTACGCAGGTATCGCATTTCTCGGGAAAGATCGCCAGGTATCATTATTGCAAAAACTCGTAAAATAAAAAACAGAGATTAATATCATCTCAAATGTCATTCAAAGTGTGACTTGTTCCGCACTCCCTTCTGTTCCGCCCCCGCATTACATTCATTATGGATGATAAACCTCCGCTTAAACTCATCTGAATTTACGCAACATTATGAGATTCGAGTGTTTCCATTCCCGCCCATCGACCATCACCCCTCCCCCCCTCACATGACACACCTACGCATGCACATACGTTGGATAACTCGTTGTCTAGAGCTTCTGGAATATTCTAGAAATTAGAGCTTGAAAGGGTTATCGATTGCCAGTACTACTTACCAACAAATGGTTACTCCTCTTTCCAGCTGAAAAAAGAAAACTACTTTTCACTCGCATCGGAAACTCGCCGTTCGACGATAACAACTCTATCTTCACCTTCTATTTCAGTTGATGGAGTTGGTGTTCAGTCCACCATCAAAGCACTTGTTCTAACTTCATATTCCTTATTTCACACGTATGGGAATTTTAATTTATAATACAATGATAGAATTGTGTAACTTTTTAATAACATATGTTACTCACAAGCAGTGTTTAATCATTCGACTAAATTATTTCATCTGTTTGTCCCTTTTTGTTAACTAAAGATTTACGTATTGGTTTTTATTTTATCTAAATATCATTATGCTTATTAAATACTAAAATACTTATAATTTTATTACACCGCAATGTTTTTTTTATTTCATCAACAATATAATAACTTAAATATTAAAACTCCACAATAAATAAATAAATACATAAACGCAATAATTTATTACAAATCAAAACGTCCTTGTATATAAAATGATTATGTATAAACAAAATGCACAATGACTTCCAAACTTTATAAAGCAATATTTGGATATGCATTTGAATATTTAATTTATATAAAGGGTGAAATAAAAAAAATTAATTTATTTTTAATTTAAGTTACAGTTTTTAAGAATCATATTACTCGTAATGGATTAAAATATTTTTATTATTTACTATAATAATTTTTTATTTTATTTTTAAAAATATTTTATTGTATACTCTGTCTTTGTCATCTTTTTCTCAAATTATTTTTGATTAACATAAAAAATGAAAAGAATAAGTTTGTTTTGTTAATTTATTTATACTGATTTTTTAATTTATTCAATTATATTTTATTGTAATTCAATTTTGAGAATAATAAATTATTATTCTCAAAAATTTTATTATTTTTTAAATTATTTCTTCTAAGATTTTTTAAGTATGAAATTAATAACCTTCAATAAATCATGTAAAAATTTTCTTGCGTAATAATCATAACAATTTTGATTTATGATACAACTTTTGACACATAAATGTAAAATTTATGAACATATTTAGATGTTTAGTATACCCAATAACTGATATAGATTTTTCTGTTCATTATTAAATAATAAAGGTTCAATTCAATGATATGTATTTGTTTAAATTACTAGTAATATTTTTAAGAAAATTTTCTGAGTTTATTAATTCTAGAGAAAAATTTTTAATAAGCTATTATTTTACAATTCTTTATAATTGTGATTTATTGTTCTAATAATTTCCTTTCTATAATTCATTTCTAATAAAATTGTTTCTAAAATTTATGAACTTTGCACTTATTGGTATTATTTACAAAAAATAATTATTTTCAATAATTACTGTTGTATGTGTTAATAAAATTAATTTATAACAAAGTTAATAGTAAATTAACAAATGTAAAAACAATCCAAAAACTGCTGCATATAGCAAGTAGACTTTATCTAATTCAATAGCCAAACTCATAAATTCCAATAGCTGGTGGATTCACAATGACATTAATCAAGAAAATATAATGGGTTAAAAATTTGCTACATTCGATAAATGTGATACTAGTATGAACATTTAAAGTTGATCAAATAAATCCTACAAATTTCTTAAGAGACCAATGTCTATAAAAGGAAGAACTCTTGTAGATGAATGATATATGTAACGATATTTTGATATATCGATTTCAATATATTTAATTTGTATTATTAATGTTAAATCCTATTTCTATCAAATATTTAATTCCCAGTTCTCAATTTTGCTTTACTTAATCTTACAAATTTAATGTAAGAGATTGTAATTTTAGTTTTATTCTTTCATAACCTATTCAAATAATTATTAATAAACAAATGAACACTTACACACAAAATATATTATAGAAAATATGGTACTTATAAAAGCTAAAAAAAGAATTATTCTCAATTCATTGAGTCAAAAATTAAAAATACGACATTATATCATTATGAATTATAAATGAACTTTTTATACGTTAATTACTAACAATAATTATGCAAGCATTAATTAAGATTCTTAAAACATAAATATAATTATCCAATTTCATTACTTTCACTATTAAAACTAAGTTAAATTACTACTAAATTTAAATAAAAATAATCTTAAAACAAAATAACAATAAATATAATAGATAAAATTAAGCGTGGAAACTCTTAAAGACTATTTTTAAGGTTTCTGTGAAAAAATTAACTTTCAAATTTTTCAAGTGATTATTATGAAAATCTAATATTATTTAATCAGATCAAAAAATATAAATCAATCATTTAAATAATATCTGTACTAATAGCAAAGAATGTTTACAGTAAAAGAAATAAGGATAAATAATTTCAAAAATATATTTCATTATTGCAAATTGCAAAGATTGCAATATTTATTAATAAACATTAGAAAAAATTTATATTTTCTATGAATAAGATATATATCTCTATAAAAATATAATATTATAAATAAGGCGCATCAAATATTATAAATCTTAAAAAAACATAGATAAAGAAAATAGAATAAATAAAAATTTAAAATGAATACATATGATATCTTATTAATTACTATTGCACATCAATATTCTTTTTTTATAAATTTTTTAAAATAAAAGACGTAAAATATTAATTGTATCATACTATTACTTAAAACCTTATTGTACAAAATCTCATTATTTAAATCATTATTATTAATAATAATTTTATCGATCTATTTAATTTCACATTTCTTTGATTCCATACTTCATTTTTTAACTTAATTGCAATAAAATTTATTTTTGCGTAATATCAAATAAAATTGAAATATATTATTTTCTTTTGTATATATAGTTACTTACAAAGTATTGGTAAAGAATTATTTCATAATATTTATTTCTTATAACTACAGAAATGCAAATACATCGTTTAAAAATAATTAGAATAATTTTCAAATTCAATTAAATTATTTTTCTCTATATGCTTTTATATTACAAAAATGTTCATAATATTTTATCTTTACGAAAATTGAATTTCCATTGAATTGTTGTAGAAAGATTTTCTATATCATATTTTATTTTTATGCTGTTTTTCAGTTTATGATAATCATTAAGTGTATCGATTTCTAAATATTTATTTGATGTAAAATATTTAAATGATTGATTATATTTAATATACATTATTGAAAATAAATTGTATGAATATATATTTTCTGACATGTTTTATTAGATATTTTATAGAATTTATCATTTCAATTAAAAATTGATGAGTCAAATAAACTAATCATTTTCCTATGTATTTTCATAAATTAAATAATATTTATTAATAGATTTTCTTCTACTTTAAATTGCGATAATATATTCTATAATTTGATTTGATAAAAGGGATCACGAATTTTTAAAATAATATTATCCACTGACTTAACAGTTTCAGTAATAGTAATTTCTTTATTCAACGTATAATTTATTAAATTTTATTTTTTAAAATATAAATTAAAAGTATATGTTAACAAATTTAGTCTGTCTTTTGTTTTTTCAATTGTCAATGTAAAAATATTTAACTTTATATTTAACTTGCAATTACAACAATTGCTTAAATTATTTTTTTTTTTTATAACCTTTTTTTTAAACTTTGAATATTTTTTCATAAATAAATGGCACTAGTAAATAATACATATTTAAAAAGAAAAACATGTATCAAAATGAAAAAAGTTTATCTTAAAATGGTATTGATAAATTTTACGAGAAATTGGCTTGATCTTCAAGTATGCTGCACTATTAATTATATTGAAGGCAATATGAAATATAATGTTGTGATTAATGTACCATTATATTTTTAGTGTGACTTAATATGATCGAATTAAAAAATTTATATTTTAACATTAACTTTTGAGATTAAAAACGAAAGAGTATAAGTAGAGCAAATTAAGTCAAATCATGTTTATGAAATTGATTTAAATCTAAATATTTGAATTAATTCTGTTTGCATACTTTTTCACCTATCAAAATCAAGGTCAAGAGGAGTTTGTTCAATGAATAAGTACTTCGGACTTCTCGGCGATTGTAAACTTTAATTGAGTGAGATATTTTCGGAAAGCATATTAAAATCATTCTATTTTTATGCAAATTTAAAAAAGATAATTAGATAAACTATCCATTAAAAAAAGAAAAAAATAATAATAAAAAAGATTTATATTAATTCATTAAATTATCTTTTTAGAATTAAGATATTTTTTACCAGTTCATTATGTATTTGTTAAAGTTAAATCTATTATATTTTATTATTTCTTAATATATTTTATTTTTGAGTAAGATATTTATATAATGTATGCTTTAATATTAGCTATTGAATTTTTTTTTGTAATTTATAAAATTTTTCTCTTTATAATTAAAAGTTGTTATAAAATATATTGGTTTATTTTTTCAAAAATATATCTATACCTGCATACTTATTCTATATTAAATTGAAATTTTAATTAAAACAATGATTTAAATCTTGTATTTGTCACGAATCTTTTAATACTCTGTAATGAATTAATTAGATTTATAAATATAAATTAGCAGGTAATCGACACTATTGACCTTTGATTATGATGATTAGGTTTATGGCAATATCTACCAAATTTGTTGGTGATCAATGGTTTTGATGATGATGAATTTTTTTCTCGATGAAAGCCTTGCATCGGCTGACGCTTACTCCACCTTTGTCCCATCGGTGTTATTTTATGAATTTTGCACTCGTTCATTTAAAATTTACCATCAAATTATACGAATCAATTTTTATTTCAAAGTTTGAGATTTTCACACTCCAATTCTCTGTTGCTGCTTGATTGTTTTGATCGACGTGTAAAGCCACATACATGTATTCTCTATCGGAACTCTCTTATAATTAACACTAGAGGACTAATAAGAGACAACATTATTTTTTTCAATCTACATATATACACATATCTTATTACATCATTTTTTTCAAAGTTGTATATATAATCATGAAATACGAATGTTATTGTTTCATACTGGAAAAATTGACATAGTTATCGATAATCAGTCAAATACAACCGATTTTATCCTGCTTTCGATTGATACAAAATGATGCCAATAATTTCGTAATATAACAATAGGTATAAAGGGATAATTATTTTTATAGATCCCAAATACTGATAATAGCAATGATATTTTGAACAAAAAAAATTTTTTAGAAGCTTTTACAAAATTGGTTTGTATGGAATTTAAAAATTTTAAATATAAATCACAGATAGTGAGAAAAAAGTTCTCGACAGTTTGATAAATATTTTTCGACAGTTCAAATGTCTGTTAAGTTGTGCACCATAATTTAATTTTATTTAATGACACGAATATTATTATTAAACAAATTATACAATGAAATAATTTTATTAGAGTATAGGAATATTTAAAAAAATTAATTGCAAATAATCTTTTTCTAATGGAAATATTAATATTTTATATTTCAATGATCTAAATTAATATAAAGAATATAATTCTTTAATTAATACAAATGAACAATAGTCAAATGTCGAAGATTGGTTAAATCATATTATTAATTTTAATTTAATTTTGAAGTTATGTGAATGCATTTTAATGAAAGGAGTTTTAGATAAAAACTGTTTACTTTTGGAATGTTAGGTGTTGTTATACAAAACTCTATATTTAGTATAGTTAATAATGTGTCAAAAATGACGAATGTTACATAACAATATTTAAAGACTTTTTTGTTTAGCACGGAAATGAATGCACGAGAAGCCCTTGAGAAAAGGAAGTCAAGTATGTGTAAAAAAGAATAAAGCAGGAATATGCTAACTATAAATTATAATAGAGTTGAGGGAATCGATTTAAATAATACATGTATAATACTTGCTACATGATTTACCTTGTCGGCTGGTCAGTAATATTATCTATCATTGTATTTTCAAAAAGTACTCCATTCAAATCAATCATTATATTTTATTAATTATGATTATCTTAACAACAACAATAGTAATGAATACAATAATTTAAAATAAATGTTAATAAGAATTTATTTAGTTGATAACTTTTTTAAACGATGGAAACATTAAATGAATATGAAATATAACTGCAATTGAATATAAAAAAATTGAATTTTTAATATTTTATACATGATCCTAATTAGATATAGAAATTCAATATAAATTTAATTTTAATTTGCTATCTTGTTATCTATGTTTATTTATATTAAATTATTTATCAATTATTCTATAATATTATATTAAAATATAATTATTAAATTTTGTTGTTTAATTTAATATTTAACTGTAATTAATTTAATAATACAAGTTTTAAAGAATGAAAAAAAAGAAAATACTAGAATATTCAAAAATTTTGATTTTATATGTAACAATATTATATGTATTAAAATAACTTTTAAATTTTTTTTAAATACGTAACTTTATTAATTTTGAAAAAACGTGAAAAATACAAATACTATAAAATAATAACCATACATATTTTGTGTTATATTACAGAGTTCTAAGATTCTTCTCCTGGCTCATATATGTCTGTACATACCATATTATACCTACCAGTTTATATATATATATATATATATATATATATATATATACTGAATCATCATAAATGTGGAAATGGAAATATTATATTTTTTTAACGAAATTTAAGTGAAAGCATTAAATAATATAAATTGATAAAGATACAAAAATATTTTTTTAATGTTGTACATTATTTTAAATATCAATAATCTATTCATAACTCAAATAAAAAATGAATTTAAATATATTTATTTATAAATATTTGATATAAAATGCTTTTTTATTCCAAAGTAACTCATATTATACATCATATTTATATTTATTGTTCCAATAAATTTATAAAAACTTATTTAAATTTCAAAATATTGTATATATTTTTATTGTTAAAGATTTAGCCAAAAAATAATTTTAAAATAATTAAAGTCGATATTAAAAGATAGTAGATAGTATATTATTAAATTAAAAATTAGTTTATTCATAATATTTTATATTCAATCTAATTTTAAAATCATCTACATCTACAAGAAACACCGTGAAAAAGCAAAAAAACCGATCAACATATTAACGTTATACATATGTAAAATTTTTTAGATAAATGTACTAGAATAGTTATAATTTTGCAATGAACTAGTTGTATTATAATTATTTATATTATGTATTATAATTATAATTATTATTTGTAATTAAATAATTTCTTACATAATTTTTTTCATTATATTTTTTTGATTTTTTAAACATTATCGTACAATATTCATATACTACATAACTTTCACATTATGGATTGTTATTAATTATAATAATTTTGTGCTACTGAAACACAATATTTTATTTGGAACGATAAATTTTATTTTTAAATATTTTTATTACAAATGTCTTCTTTATGGTTTAAACTTTAACGTGACAAAAATTGTTCCTTCGTCTACGATAAATTGCAAAACATAAAGTAAAAAATGTTTCTTGTTTTTGTATGATTTTATTTAATAATTATAACTAATAAAATTAATTTAGTAACTAATTAAAAAATATATGGATGATTTTTTAACATTAGTAGGATAAATTAATGTTGATTGGAAAAAAGTTCGAAAACGTACCGATACATAGTCGATAAGATTGTTATTTTTGTAACCATTGTATATTTTTTGAATATATATGCGTAACTTTACTACATATATATTTGTGGTCACAGATCTTGAATATAATATAAACATAAATATAATTATTAAAATTCCTTTAATATAAAAGATATGATAATATTAATAATTATTAAGTTTATAATTAAAGTATAAATGTTTTAAAAATAATTTGATATTATACTAATCATTTTTTAAATCAAAGATATGAACATTTTAAAAAAGTATTTTAGAAGTACTCTACAGTTAAGAAAAAAATTTTTTATATTAAAATATTGAAAAAAAGTTGATTTAATTTCTTAATAAAATATTATACATAAGTCAAAAAGATTTTTTTAATGAATATATTTAAAAAATCATAGCTAATTATTAATAAATATTTTAAACGTCGTATTTGAAACAAATTAATTTTATTATCCAAGAAGAATAATTTATGTTTTTAAACAATGTCTTGAAAAATATGATTCAATACAGTTTAAGCGCCGACAAAAAATTTATTGATAAACAATTATCATAATATTGAGCAGAATAACTTCAATGAATTAATGAATGTAATGTTCATGACTTGTAAACATGTATGGGCTAGTTTTGTTGAAATGCAAAAACTTTTAAATGATAAAGAGATTTTAGTGAAATACAGATAATATGATATAAGATAATGATAAAGAGAAATTAAAAATAATTTAGCCACTAAAAATGCAAGTATTGAAGTGATAGCGTAGATCGATATTGATTGCATAGAAATAGCATGACGACACGAAGCGCAATTGCCGGAGCTCACACGTGAAGTTTATGAAAAGTTTTCTCGCTTCTCAGAGTATCAACAAAAATTAATTTGCTCGATTCAGAGTTCGCACGGCAAACAATGAGAGGCGAGAGTTGATGGTTAAAAAGTATTTGTAGAAGGTCACTCGATGACGTGACCATCGGCCGTGCATCAAAGAGTCCTAATTCGGTGCAAATAATTATTCCGAAATAGAGCAATGGAGTAATTAAAGATCGAGGCTTTGGGAAAAATCAATGAAGCACCAGGTTGAGCGAGTTCCCGTTGAAGGTGCAAAGCGTCGAGGAAGTCCGGAGACGGCAGACCGGCACCAAGGGCCGCGCGCCGCTCGAGTTGCTCGGGTGGGAGGGTGGTGGAACGGCCGGACCGCATCCGCCTCTCTTCCACTGACTCAGTCGCTTCGAGGATGGCGCACCGCGAAGCCGTCCACGCGTCTGGCAGCTGAGGTACACCCGCGCCGACATGGTCTTTGACCCCCTCACCGAAGAGCAGCGCCAGCGCTTCTTCCGCTCAGGATGCAACGCCCACTTGCCCGGGTAACTATTCACGATTTCACTCGACTCTCACCCTGGTCGCATCACAGCGGTCTCGTGCAGTGCTTTGTTCACCAGCAGCCAATAAAACGGACGACAAAAATCGAAACAAAAATCTAGCCTCGATCTCGAATAAAAAGTCGGTTATCTCTTATCAAAGAATTACCTGGCATTTATTTATAACTATTGCGTTACAAGAAGTACCTAGGTGTTACGTAATTGCGGAAAATTACGGAACGCAGGTACTCAATGAAAAGACTGAAAAGACTGAAAAGACTGAAAAGAGAAGTAAGTGCCTGTTCATGCATCTCACGTTCTCCTATCGTCACGTTTACTTTGGTATTTTTACAACAACCTATTTTGGATACAACACAACACCATTTAAACATAATGCACCGATACCCACATCACTTCAGTTTACATTTATTTTTTCAAACTATTTACTCGCAAGTTTAAGCAATCGCAGTGTATAATCGTTTACAATCATGCAAACGAACGAGTATATAAATATTCGAGCATAAAATGTTTTTAAATAATTTTTAATTCTAGATTGAAATATATTTAAATTTTTTTCTCGACAAATATTGGAATCCATTTCTTTTTATATTTTGTTTACAATAATTCACAGTCTCATTATCATTTGTCTGAGCTTTTATTGATGATATAATACCTAGAATTGAGAATGTATTCGGGAATGTACACGTATTGCCGTGCTGCACTCATAAAGTGTTAAACTCCTGAACTTAATAAAACTTCTAAGATTCTCAAAACATACTTTTTAATTTTTTGTAAGATTATCTCCATTGTCATAAAATAACGATTTTGTGTGTAAATTTAATTCATTCCATGGGATTTGCCGCGAATTTTATTGTAAAAATCGAGCACAGAAGTGCACGACACATAAACTTCAATGTTATCAAAGAAAAATGAAATAAAACAACCGGAAATACGAGTGCAGGAGTGCTAAACGAATGAAAAGAGTAATACGCAACTTTCGTGCTGTTTCGTTAAATGCTCTCAGAACTTTTAAACGATATAAACGGTAAATGTATGTGAATATCGAGTATCACATACAGAGCAGATCTAGATCACGTAATCGTGAAGACGATTGTTGTCCAAACAAATTTTTTAAACAAATTTATCTCTTCCGATCTCATTATACTCTTGTGTATAAAAAATAGATGTCTAAAAAATTTTTTTACAAAAATATATGATGTATTTAACTCATTTTTTATATACATATAAAATTCTAAGCCTATGAATGAACACTTAGCGTTTTATTGCGTTGATAACTTTACTCTCAATTGAATTATATACATTATAATTATATTATATCAAATACATCGTATAAATCCAACTATAATTTATATAGTTATAAGATTTTATTAAATATTTTATATGCAATTTGATTTTGATATCAATATAAAAAAATTTCTTTAACTTTATTTGACAGTTATTCGTGATTAGTACAAGTAATTATAAACTAAAATATTAAATAATTAATGGATTAATTGTATTGAAAACATTTTCCTTTATTTCAACATGAAACTTTAGAAAATAATAATAAAAAATTTTTTTTATATTAAAATCGGATTTAATTGTTATCAAATAATAAAAAACAAGATTTAAATAAAATTAATAGGTTTTAAAAATTATTTTCTGAATTTTTAATACCGAATAAAAGTTTTAAATACTATACCTATCATACTATTTCTTATTTTCTATGTACAAAATAAAATTATAGAATTAGTTCGCATGATTGACCATACACAGACAACTAACTTGAAATATATCTTTAAGTAGAGTAGGTCAATGTAACAAGTAGCAAAAATGGGAATACATTTGATAATTAAAAATCATTATAGTTTAATAATAATGCGAAGCTGTTGAAGAGAAAATGAAGATGAGTCTTTTATAAATTTTTATTTGATCAGGACAAAAGTAGATACTATTAATTATGAGTATATCTGTTAATATATAATAATTAATATATAATAAATATACTTGTTAATTATTAAATGTTCGAGAGTAGTTATGAGTTTAAAATTTCAAAAAATAGATAAAAATAGCTTTGCATACGGTAATTAACTTTTTTCCAGACTACATTTATCTAATACTAATACATTCAAAGTTTAAAAAGATTTAAATATTTAAAATTTCAATTTGTGGAAAAATAGTTCTTCTTATCTCGATATTTTGTTAAATTTTATTTAATAAAAATATCAAAATTAACGTTGTAAACGATAAAATATATTAATACGTCTAAATTAAACTCGTTATGTAACTATGATCACATATCTATCTCTCTTGTACAAGTATATTAATTTATATGTTTTAAATTAAATTAAGTTTCTAAATTAAAATAAAAGTAGTGAAGTATAATTTAAAAAACCCTTTACGCTATACATATGTTTATAAGACTTTAAAATTTATATATTAATTCTTTATAAGCCAAACGTTTATTTTTACTAAAAAACGATTATTGAATGTACTAAATTAACTCAAATATGTACATAAATATGTATATAAATATGTATATAAATATATATATATATATACATATACATATATATTCAAAATAATCTATAAAGAAATTTAAAACCCTCGATTTGTTGTTTCTTTTATGTTACTAAATACATCTAATTTACATTTATTTATTTATAAATTAATACTTATGTCAACTATATTTAATTATATTGATCACGGTTATGATAATTATATATTGTGAAATATTTTTAAATTGTTAGATAATAAATTCTATTAAATTACTTTTTCTTGGATTATAAATATAATGAAATTGCTAACATATATTATGGAATAGTAAAAGAATTTTGCAATTAACATATTTAATAATGATATTGTATCAGCTTAAACATTTTTTGATTTATAATGATATTTTGGTTCATTTATATTAATTGATACTACTAATATAGGTGTTTTTATTCAACTGTCTTGTTCTAGAATATTTATATTTATTAAACATTTTTTTGTAAACACAAAATTTTTTTTAAAAAAAATGTTTATCACTTAAATTTACACATAAAAAGTCTTTTTTAAGACTTTAATATATTGTTACGTAAAATTTTAATCAGTTTATATCTTTGGAAATTATCAATTATAAAAAATTTAAATTATAAAAGAAATAAAATTTTCTGAATTTGATACGGTAGTAAATATAAAAAACTTACTTAACTCAAATAATTGTAAATATGATTTAGGAAAAATTTTTGGAATATTGAAAATATATCGGCATTGTCCACAAATATAATTTTTTTTTCAATTAATATTTATTTATTATCATAAAATAGACAGATAATAAATTATGGTGTACAATGATATAAGGTCCTTGAAAAGTTGTTGGATAAAATTTGGTGATTTGTTTAAAAAAAAAATTCATTTAATTATTCGACAATGAATAGATTTTAAGGAAATATAATTTCCACACGATCTAAATTAGCTAACGCTTAAAACGATGTGCAATGAATTCAACTTTGATTTATTATGAAAAATATTTAACATTTCGCTTAATTTTCAGAGCCGTTAAATAACTCATATGTCAACTCGCCTACATATTTAATGAGTAACTAGTGCTTAGCAAGTAAAATTTGATTTAAAAATCCGTGCAAGTCATTTTTATGCGTACAAGTCGAGTATAAAGAATTGTATGCTAAAGAGTATTTAACGAGCACATATTAGTTCATTAAATTCTGGAATTAGTGTGACCAAGGGTACTGGACTGCAAACAGCATGGAACGAAAGGTGGACCAGTCACACAAAGCTGGACGGAGTAGTCCAGAAGTGGCCTACACTTTGAATGAGTGAACCCAGTCTCTGTATGCGAGGAAACGGCGAAACCCCGGTACCAGTCACGGTACCACGTGATATCGCGCCCTTACCTCTCACCCCTAACTGCGCACCTCGCTAACTTAGCCACGCACCGCTTTATTCGTAAAGGACGCTAGTGTATTGATTAGGAATGCAAGGTAATATACCCCAAGAAGCCTCCCTTATCAAGGATAAGGTACGAAACCCCTGAGCAAACAGTTCACCACCAAGTAATTATCGCATCCTTGGCCTCTGCCGGAAAATAATTATTCGAGATTTTTGAAGGATGGGCTTTGGTATGTGGCGCGGAATATTGGTTAATTGGTCGAATATCGGTAACGCGAATATGACTCGATGTTTATACTCGATGTTCATTAGATCGCTCCATGCACAAAGGATGTTTTACTTATTTTAGATATTCCATTAACGCGCTCGATACTTACAATATACTTTTCATAATGATCCATTTTTTAATCGAGATCTCCCCAATGAAATGCCTTGAATATTGAGATTCTTTTTTATCACTTTTCAAAACGAGGTACAATATTTTTTCATTTTAATTTATTCGATTGGCGATAATATTTATGTCAGTCTGACACAGCTCTTATCATTTAATACATAATTAATTTTGTATTACATTTTATAAAATCGAGGTTCTTACACACACAAAGTGGTTTAAAATTTACAGATCACATGCATAATTAATTATTAGCATTTGTTTATTCTCTCTTACCTTAAGGATTAATTTTCAATAAATTTACAAATTATTTTTTTTTATCTAAAAAATATAAATAAAGATTTAATTTTATTAATTGATAATTTATTTAATTAATAAAACAAATTTTTTTATATTAATTAAGAAATCCAATAAAATTTTTAATTACCAATTCAAAATTTAAGTTTTTATAATTCTTTTAGACTTATTTTCAATGTTTTTTACTCTTTATATTACATTTATTTTTTGCATGGCTTATTTATTCATTTTATCTCACATAACACACTGCTTATGTGAAGTCAGGATTAAGTCAAGTATTTTGAAGATAAAAATTGATTTATTTCAAATTGAAAAACTGAATGCATAATATAAATAAAATTTATTTAATAAATATGAATGAATACATGATAATATTTATTCCATAAAATTTATTGAATAAACGGAAGTTATATTTGGAAGTAGTTATAAATGTAATACGATTGCATTATGTACAGGATATTAAATTTATTAAATATTATGAAAGTTTTAACAACTTAAATTGCGATTTTTTTCTACAATAGAATTACATATTAATTGTTTTCATAAAATAAATATTAAAATAATTGTTTTAAATGCTAAATTTTAGACCAATTTTCATAAATCAAATGTACTAAAATTTAAATAATTTTAGTACATTTTTTAATATCATATTATGTATACGTGTGAAATGCGCGCATGTACATGTGTTTAAATTATACAAGGTGTCTAAAAGACTTTTATATACGAAGGAAATCGAAAACTATTATTGCGAATGGTAGTATATAAATATGTATAATTCATAAATAATGTGAAAAAATTAAACAAATTATATTTCAATTAAAAAGGTAAAAATATAGATAATATTATAAGTTACCTGAAAATATTAGATATAAAGTATCGTTTATAAATGTTTCTACTTATATTCATGTAAAAATAATATTTTGTTCTGCAACTATTGGATATCAAGTAGATTAATTTTTGTAAATATTTCATATCTAATCAAGGATTTTTTCAGAATCATATGAATTTTATTTGAATTTTATCCTTCATAAAATATAAACAGTTTTAAATTAATAATTTTTTTTTTAAATATTTAGTTTATCTTACTATCTATGTGTGTTTAGATTTTTTTTAACATCAATTGTTAATTATAGATAATAATATTATTGAATTTATTGTAGTAAAAAAAAATTATAACTTTTAATTTGAAATAAATGAAATATGAATATAAAATTGAACATTAAATGTTATTTAATTGTAATATAAAATAAAATTCAAAAAATTTCATTTTAATCACTTAAAATTTTATAGAATTATCAAAATTATCAATAGTAACTTTATATATTATTATACATTATATATATTTTATATTTTATACATTAGTTGTACGTATTAATCATAATATATCTTTATAAAATTATATTTACGTATGATATTATTCATATTGAAACATTATAATATTCATATTACATAAAAACTTCAATGTTTAGCAATTTTTTATTTAAAATTTTTCATCACACCTAAGTATTTTTCTAAATAAATTCAAACAAAATCTAAGACATTTTTAACATATTTTTAATTCTTTTTAAATTAATATTAGAATTTGATTTGATTTAGATTGATTAAATAAAGAATATTTGAATAAATCTTATAACATAATAAGGTTACAAAAAATATATTTTTATGAGAGATAAAAATATCATACAAAACACGTGATTACTGTTTACATAATTACTTTTATCAAAAATATATATATTATGTTAAAGGTTAAATTTTTTTTTTAAGTATAACTCATCGATGTAGATATAAAACTGTGATAAAATACAATATATTTTAAGGTATAACATTTAGAATACCAGCGCCATATGACGATTTTTACTTATTAGGAGATAGAGAAATCAAAAAAGCTTATTCAAACTTTACATCTCCAATCTAATAAAAAGTTTATAACGTACATTTATATTTATTTATTTTTTTATTTATTTATATAATTTTTTTATATTTATTTAGTCACGTTTAAGATATAATGTTGAGTTGTATGTATATTAATTAAAATTTATAAGATTATTGCAGATCATTTACACATATTTTTTATTTAAATAAAATCTTCATTAATATATATTTTTTGAAAAGAAAAACTATTTTAACACCTTGATTAATTTTATTACTGTTTAAAATACTTACAATAAAATAATAATTTTAAAAAAAATCTGATAGTGAACGAAAGTAAAAAAATATGTTTCTGTAGTTGCTGACGAATAAAAGTCATTTGCTTAATCCTTTAAAAATTTTTAACATTTCAATATATTAATTACAAATTTTCTGTAATGTTATATAATATTATTATCAATTTATGTAGGGATTCATCGAAACAATATTTCCGTGAGCTTATATCGATTTTATAAATACTTAATGAGCTTTGGTAATTTGGATAGCTTAAGTGAGATTTAGTATTATTTATTTTCATATTTGATTGAGTTTTTGTCAGCGTGCTTTTTGTGTAATTACACTTGTAAATTTTTATGTCTGACTAATTATGTAACAGCACTTTACCCATTTGAATTTTTAAAGTTGCATTTTTACGGTACCTGTTGAAAGTTGTTACTTGATGAATGAAACTGTTTAGAATGTACCACTGAAGTTTGTGCTCAAATATTAATCGCAACTACTGCATCTAATGTAATTCTTGATTTTTGTACGAAGAATTCGGACTTAATTTCTCTTTTTTCAATTGACATACTACTCCATTTTTATGAGTAGATTATTCGCTCAGAAAATCTAGATTTAAAGTGAGCGAGAGCTCGGGTGTAGGCAGGTGTAAGCAGGTGTAGACATAATTTCACGTATGATGCCTCTTTCGAAGTCCGCTAATGGCTTGGGCACACACGTGCGGTGGACGAGGACTCGAATTGATGTAGACAACAAACGTCGACAAAATCGGAGAATAGAACGTGGGGGGGGGGGGGGGGGGATGTGTGTGAGTGTGTGTAATTTTTTTTCTCTTTTTGCTTTTTTTATCTGAGTGCCCTTTGGACACAATAAAAGTGGCGAATGGGCGGAAAGGGAAATAAGTGCAGCCGATGGGAAATGTCGTCTCGGTCTGGGCATTGACATTGCCGAGGCCGCGACGGAAAAATGCGCAGAGAAAAAAGCCAAGTAACCATATCCATTGTACCAATTGGTTATTGAGCCATGACCGTCACACGGCGCCGAGCCCGAGCGCCCGAGCCCGAGCCCGAGCCCGAACCCGAACCCGAACCCGAACCCGAGCCCGAGCGACTCCTCCATCGACGCCTCGACCAGTCGATTCAACATTAGTGGGTCAACACTGGCCCACTTTGCCATCTCCTCTCTCACTTTAACTCTATTCTAACTCTATCCATCCATCTCTGCACTGTGAATACGGAAATCCATAATAATCCATAATTCGCAAGTCGTTGGCGGCCATGAGTTCGCGTGGTGGTTGTCGCTCCAAAGGTGTTTCGCTCCTGATTCAGAGCAACTCTTTTACAGCCATTATCTGATGTGCATTTAAAATGAAACTTAAACGAGTCTCGTCATTCCGTGGTTCACTGCTCCTCGGCGCATCCCAACATAATTTATGCAGTCTTCAGGAATACAAATTTCTTATAAGATCTTACGTAAAAGTTGCGCTGATTTATTGCGTTCTTAAAATCATTTAAAACATCCATTACTTTTATTTTACTACTTTTAAAACTTCATTTTCCTACTTCCGTAAAGTCGAATTAGTCAGATCGAAATTACTTTTTTACGATTCAATCAATTCTCAGTCACTTCAATTGCTTAACATTTGAACTTTGCATATTTTAATTATAAAAATAAATTTTAACAATATTCTACTAAATATTATTATTTCGAACTTTAAATTTTTTACTAAAAACTATTTCTTATTAACTAAGGTTACTTGGTTAATAATTCTTATTTTAATTCTTTAATTGCTGCGTTCTAAAAACTTGTCGTTCATTTTTCAAATTTAAATTACAAATAATAAATAATTGAATACGACTGATGAAATTAAGAAAAGTATTTTTTAATAAATGAACAAACATGTAATTCAATAACCTATATATAATAATAAATTAAACACTAAATGATATTATTAAATATAAATAAGTTAACTCCATTTTTGTCATTCAATCTTTACATAAAAAAAAAATTTTAATTTTATTATTAATGCCGTCTAATATTCTAACATTAAAATGTTGACTGCAAATTTTAAACGATTACTATTGCAGTGAAAGCGACGTTATTTTTTGCATTGGAAAAATTGATATATTTATTTATTTAATTAAAGATAAAAATTGAAAGTAAACAACAATCTCAGTTCGCAGTAATCGACTACATGCTTCTGCAGGAAATCAACAAAGAGAGAGAATTTTTCCTTATCTGAGTTGCAAATCATATTAACAATATAACATAAATAATAGAAAATCGAGAAGGTCTTTTGAGATTACAAAGAGATCTGAAACGTGTATATATATATGTATAAAATAAATACTTACCAAAGAGATCTGGGATGGATTTCAACTTCCAAGATGTATTTGAAAAAAGATTCTTGTCGAACTTGGGAAATTTGTTCATGGATAATGTGTTGAAGGTAATTCATCTGCTTTTAAGGCGAGAGAGGCGATATTTTTGCAACTCACGACGAACGCTATTTTTAAAGATTAATGAGATCTAAAATATCAAATGGAAGTGGAATAATATAGGGTTTATTCGGAGTAAAAAAGAAGTCAAAGTTTTCTTTTGTTTTGAATGATATAGGAGTTTATTGACGAAATAGCCAGATGAATATCAATATCACTTTAAATTCGAGAAGCTATATTTTAATTAACGTGATTTGATCAAAAGATACATGATTTAGGATAATGGTAGAAATAGGAAGAAAAGTATTTTTAAAAGTGAAGAGGTCAAGAATACTGGGTAAATAACGATTACCAGGATAGTGCGTAGGTTTTTCTGCAGCTTCAATGGAAACACTTGAGAGATTGGTGCAAAGGATAAATATGTATGAGATTGTTTGAGAAATATATTCGCAGAATTTGTGCTTAGCATTAGAGTCAATTGTTGGGCATCGTGGACATTTATTAGGGGGAAAAAGATTAACATAAAAAGAATCATTATCGGCTTTTTTGGAGAGTAAAACGCGAAAATTCGAATTTGTTTATGGAATACATCAAGTTCAATGCCTATTTACTGAAAGATCAGAAACTCTAAATAGATGCACTTGCAAGAGAGGGAACTTTGAACGATAACTGCAACCCTCTAGTGTGCAAAAATTACCTTGTCTTAGTATTGCATAACCAGGAATAGAGAAAACTTATTTCCGAGATACAAGCAATTTCAACTGCTTTCTCCTCAAGCAAAACCGTTAACTCGGCAACTCTTGCTATTGACATTTAGTCAATCGCACACAAAAACACATTTATATAAAATTTTAATTACGCGATTCTATTTTCTAGATACACGGGTCATTGTCCAACCCTTAAGTTTCGAGTTGGCAAGCGATATGGAGCCTGCACTGAGGAAATAATGAAAGTAATTCTTTATCTCAATATCTGTTAATAATTTATACACGTTTTAGTTTGAACAAGAATTTAATTTAATTTAATATTTCATTTTGTTGCTTTGATAGGATATGCTAGAGAAAAAAATTCTCAAGGCAAGTTCTCCGTATAAATCAAATGCAACCAACGATACATCGTCACCTCCAAATACACGTGAAAAAGAAATTAAAAGGGATTGGAAAAATGATTCGTGTATGTACACGAATCCACCTTACATTCTAGGTTACACAGGTATAATACAATACAATTGACATTGTTCAAAATATTATAAATTTTATAAACATATTATTTATTCCTAAATCAATGCCTTATAAAGTTTCATATAGAACAAGAATGAAATATAAATTAAAAATAAAAAAAAAAAATTGAAAATTACCATTAAAAATATTACATTAAATACTAAAATACGATACTTTCTTAAATGATTCACTAAATATTTATTTTAACGTGAAATTTATGGAGAATTTAATATTAATATTTAGTGAAATTCTTATAGATCATTGAAAAATGAATAGAACATTTGTAATTATAAATAATTATATTGCAATAAGTATTTCGTTGTGTCATTACGTAATCAAATAATTGAATTAAATTTAATTTGTATTAAAGCAGTTGTTTTATCCACAAGAAATTTATAGTATACAAACGCATTTTACGTATAAAAAAAGACTGCTATTTAGAATTACTATTAAGAATTGCTGAGCATTAATTATAAATTTATCTTGACAAGCTAAAGCTATGAATTTATGTTTTTTTTATATAAACTACGTAGTGCAATTTATGTTTGAATGAAGAAGTGTTACAGGCTAAAGAAATAATTGAATAAGTAGGGAATGACCACTCGTGTTTGCGCAGGTTACATACCTGGTTACAACACCAGATACGGCCTAACATTTATGAGGGCAGTAGAGGAGGGGGCGGCCGAGTGGCGCGAGATTCAAACCAAATTGAGGACGCGCAGGGATGCAATGAAGGCTCACGCCGAGAGAATCGACCCTCGGAATCTGAATATACTGTCTCGGGCACGAGCCAACAAGGTCGACGTGGAAATCGATCACGGGCACAACGACAGGACGAAATACTTTGGTCAGTATAAATGCAATTTTTACTCATATGTTTATCTTACAATTTTCAGTACCTCTTAACTGCTAATGGTTATTAATAATTCTAATGATGAACATTTGTACGAAAAGACCTGTCAATGTTTTTAGAAACTGTGACGACTAATTTAATAATTAATACACCAAAATAATCGTTTTTTGTCTTTACCTTAAAATGTCACAATGTATAAAGTGATGCAGTAACGAATACTTGTATTTACTTTCACTATTAATTTCATTATTGTAAAGTAAACAATCATTTATTTTTAAACAAGAAGTCTCTAGTAAAATGTTAAAGATTACTTTTCTGAGAAATAGCGATTGATGTAATAAACTATTAAAATTGTCAAATGAACAATTGCAAAAATAATTAGAGAAAAACGCATTAAACCTACACGGAAATTGTCTTTATTTATTAAAAATTGTTCGATATAAAAAAACTAATTATTTTAAACTGTAGTAATGTTTTTTTTATTCTTACATTCTCATAATTATTACATTGATTTTTTAATTTGGCAAAGTGTATTTTATTTTTAATGAAACTATTAAAATAAATAATTTTAAATAAGTCAAGAAAAAGATATTTAAAAGAAGATTCAATAAAATTAGTATCTCCAATTCTTTGAATATTAAATTTTAATTTTGAACATAACATAACATTTTAATTTTAAAAAAAAAATTATTTAAAACTAATCATTAAAAATTTGATAATATTATTCGAATAATATTTTTTATATTCAATTTAAATATACTGTTAAATAAAATCTGTGATTTTGATCAAACTTTTTGGCATTCCTGTTTCAAAAAATATAAAAGAATATTCAATAGTGCTACATTATTAATCAATTTTAAAATTTTCAACTGTTATATATTGTAAAATATATTTATTACTTAAGAAAAATTATATATCTCACGAATAAAAATGTTTACACTTTATTTAAAATAAATCTATAAAACATCGAGTCTATTTATATTATGTATTCCTTCATAACTTCCATAGTCAAATTAACAGCATGATTTTTATCATATATTGTTAAAAAAAATTTCAAAACTTCTTTATTTATTTGAAAAATTTAACAATTTATTATATTAGCTTAGACATTGTCTGTATGTTTCCGATTTCTTAACCAAGAAGTAATGTCTAGCCAATGAAATTGGGGAACTTCCTTTTACTTGCATATTAATTTAATCGTCTATGACATTATATATACAGACAGATATCTATCTATATATACACCTTGTTTCTACAATATACTATATTATTAATTATATTTATTATACACATTACTCTTTCAGCTATCTTCAACAATTAATAATAAATATTGTATCATTTTACCAAATTGTTTATTAACGAATATATTATTTTATGACAAAAATTACATAAAAATTATTTTATATTCCAATTAATCTATTTTTTAAATGTTTTTTTTATATGAAATATTATATTTGTTTCTTTTTTGCTCAAATAAGATTCAAGGTAAGTTTGATAGAGCGCTATTTAGAAATAATGACTTGTATTTAAATATTTTTCACATTGTAAACATGTAATAAAATTAAATAACCAATTTTTCACCTTTGAAAATTACAAATTATGTGTCCACTGTATTGTTTTAAGTATAGCACATTATAGCTGATCTGATATTTTAATTTTAAAATTAACTTACAGACAGAGCCAAAAAGCGCCAAAACGTAAAAAACAGATCAAACAAAGTACATTTTTCAACTTATTCAAAACGTTAAAAAGTCTTAATTGTTTTATAAAATTATGATCCATGATACATTAGGTAAAAACTAATTAAATTTATATTTTATAATTATTTTAAAAGGGATGTGCAAGTCCTTAGGGAGCATAATATTTTATTGATTTATTAGCTTTATATTAACTTTTATTAAATTAAAAATCACTACTAGTTTTTTATATAATTATTGTAACGTAAGCATAATATTTGATGTCTGATATACTGTTTAATTTTTAAAATATAAATTAAAAATTTAAATCATACGAATGTTATGAAAAATTTTGTAATAATCGTGAGTATCTGTATGACTATACAAATAATATAATAATATTCATACAATAATATTCATTAATTGACTGAAAAGTTTGCATTTTATTGACATAATATATTATAAAATATTATTACTTGCACCAATGGAATGCATTGTATATTAAAAGTAAGTTGCTTGACAATCAGCAATTCATTAACTTCTTTAACTTTAATTTAATATTTTTATTAATATTTAATTTAATATTTTAATTTACTATCTTTAACTTCTGAGTTAACTATCTATTAAAATAAACTTATTTTATCATATTCGCGACTGATGAAATAAAACTTGTTGATAATGTTCCAACTTGCGCAGCCCTTTCGAAATAAACATTGTAACAATATAGATAAAACAAAATTGTAAATCCACTTTTGTTTGTACAGACAACCAAATGTCAGCAGAGTATCCGCCAATCGTAGGATATACGGGTCACATTCCCGGGGCCAAAGGTGAAGTCGCATTGTCGAAGAGGTACTCCCAGGCGGCGAGGAAGGGCCTCGAACTCCTGCAGAAGGAACGACAGTTAAGGTGCAAGTCAAGGAGTAGTACGGACGCGATGCAGAGGGTCACTAACCCAAATAACCTCGATGAACCGGATCACTCAAAGGCGTAAACTTCATGCTCCAGGAAACAGGATTTTTTTTTTTATTTTCCTTGCGGATGCCACAATGATCGCTTTAGAATCTACAACTCATTACAACATTCTTAATACTAAATTATATTAAAAAGCACATCGTTCCAGAGATGCATTTTCTATTTTGTTTCATTTTTTGTTTTTTTTTTGTTTTTTGGTATTCCGTGATATAATGGTTCTTTAACTTGTTGGATTGTTATTTTTATTATTAAATCGCATCCATATTATTGAGTTATTGTCATGATTCATTTTTTAATATGAACAACCTTATTTTGTTTCAATCAAAAATAAATAATCAAATGTTATTTGGAATGTTTTAAACTTTCTAATATTTACACTTTTCGTATAATTAACAAATTTACAAATTTTGTTCAAAAAATTATTTTCGTACACATGACAATGTTTAACAATTTTGAAATTGTAAATAAATGTTGTACTATGAAACTTGAAGAAAATCGAATTTTTGTACATTGAACAAATTTTTTAATTTAAAATATATGTTAATAATTATGTAATTAATTAATTCTTATCAAATAATGACGTCATTGTATATTGTTTAAGTTGTTTTATGAAGCACTTAGTATTTCGAAAGTTAAAAATTGTTAAATATAATATTGCAGAAAATTTTAAAACACTCGTAAATTTTGTTCGGCGCATTTAATCAAATAATAATTTGTCAATGTATGTATAAAGCTATTTTTACAGAAATGAAGTCTTTTACTTGTTCATATGTAGATATATAGTATGTTTAAGTATAGATAATTTACCAGACTATAAATAAATCAGTGAAGTTAATTCAATTCGTTTTTTAGATTAAACCATATTTTAATAATGGTTCATGAGTTTTAAAAATTTATTCTTTAAAGTTAAAATTTTTAATTAAAGTACATGATATTTATACAAATTACTTTACTTATTACTTGAAACAATTATTTTAATTACTGAAATTCAATCACAATTTGTAATTTTTTATACTATTAATGAAATTGTTTAATAAGACTGTGTAAAACGAAAATTTTACAAAATTTTAGATAACAATAAAAACCAAGTCATTTAATAATTTATTTTTATTTGAATATCTTAATAAAAAAAAAAGAAAGAAAAAATTAATTTATTTTGTATTTTTGTAGAAAATTTTATTATCTCAATAAATTACATATACATGATGTTTTGTAAAATATAAAATTAAAATATATATTCTCAGCACTTTGTACGCGCATTATCTGTCTTATTATAATTAGAATTTCAACATATATCATCTTCGTATTAACATTTTTCATTATCTTTTAGATACTTAAAGTTTTTTTTAAACCAGTCTCAAAATAATTCTTATAAGAAATATTTTTGATTGACTTTAAAACAGAGATAAAATGTGATCATCTAATTTCATTTTTAATAACAAAATGAAATTTGGCATGATACTAGAATTGTTAAGTTATTAAATATTTATCTAATGTATGATAAATTATTTGTTAACCATTGTAAATAAAAAGAACATTGTGAAACTGCAATCATAAGAATAAATAGTAAAGACAAATAATATCGCACGTCATGTAATTAAATTAAGCATTTATCAAAAAATAAATAAAATTTAAAAAATTAATATCTTTTTTCTATAAATTATTCATAATCCTTATTACACTTAATCAATAAATTTATTGTTTAAATTTCTATTTCTAATAGTTTTTCTCACTTTTTAGAGAAATTTTATATAAATTACACTTTAATCTTATTACATTTCAATAATCTGTTGTTCCTTTCCACTTCCATTTCCAAAGTTCTTTTCCACATTTCAGGTTTCAATGAATTTAATCCATATGATATACACATTAAACGCGAAAGCACCATTAAAGAATGTAAATTATCTGCAGAAAATTTTTCATCATTCTGCCTTAATTTTACAAAATCTTCTTGAATTATCTAAAACATATATAATAATTGTATTTAAACTGATTTATATAAATACATGTTTTTATTTCTATATATTTACATTTGTTGTTTCATCTGAAATTTCGAACTTTGCATGTTTAAGTGTATTTACATACTGACGAATGTTCTGTAACCTAGTTTCATCTTTTAAATATTGGGTTGCTGCTTCAAGTATTTGAGGATAAACTTTAATTGCTTCTAGGTCAGGCTTTATAACAAGTTGATTTTGACACTAAAATAATGTCTTCATTAAATCAATAAAATAAATAGTATTAAATATCAAAATAAATTAAAAATTTTACTGGTATAAAAGATTTAACTTCTGATAATATTAAAATAGGTATATCTGTTTCATATTCCATATGATAAAATTTAAAATCATATGCAACTTTTTGAAATTGGATTAAATTACCAAGTGCACTATAATTTTGTCTTCCATGGGCTGTAAGTTGACCAGTAGTTAAATTTGTTTCATCGAGAACTAAATGAGTATTATTACTGAGCTGTAATATACCAGTGGTTAATCTGTTACAATCATAATCTTTCCTAAAAATAATAAATGAAAACTAGGATTGAAAAATTTTTTTTTTAATTTAATAAAACATGTTGATTACTTTGGTATAAAGGTCATATCATTAAGGGTCTTTAATGTAATTTCTAAAAAATGACTCTTGACAATAATTTGTTGTAAAATTTCATAAATATCTTTTGTAAAATTTACATATTGTTTTGGAAAATTAGTAATATTTAATGGAAAAGCTCCAAGGCATAAGCAATCCTTTCTTAAATATCTGAAAATTATAAGATAGATATTAATAAAAATTTATATCCAA
The DNA here is from genome assembly GCA_018907245.1 of Eupristina koningsbergeri. Lineage (NCBI taxonomy): Eukaryota > Metazoa > Arthropoda > Insecta > Hymenoptera > Agaonidae > Eupristina > Eupristina koningsbergeri. Next base: position 5,159,886 of record JACCHV010000002.1, on the reverse strand, counting down.
ATATTAACTTAATAAGTATACTACATTGAAGAGATTAAGTGACATATTAAATAATCAGCTGCAATTTCATCTCCAAATAGTAATTGGCTTAATGCCATTCTCAAATCTCCTCTTATACTTTCAGCTTTGGAAAATATACTAATTGTAGGAAAATATTCATTAATTTCATCAATAATTTTGATTACATGTAGTCTTGGAATTAGGGAAGCTGGTGGATGATGAGTAAGACTTTCCACATCATCTACCATTCCTTCTGAATCAAAAGTTTCACTTAAATTTGGATCCAAAGACACAAAACCAATTATATCTATAACTTGATTTAATTTATGTGGAAATTCCTTATACACCTACATAAATATAAAACTTGTAAAACAAAAATTTTGGGTATATATAATTATTTCTATTTTTTAATAAAAATAAATATAGAAAACTTAAAATCATATATATATAAATATATTTTTATTGTATATAAATGTCATAAGTATAAAAAATATATTCTCATACATACAAATATACATATGTACAATCCTATTTTTTTGAAACTATTAAATGAACTTTGTAAATAAACTATTACAATTTGTAATAAAATATAAGTAAAAGTCTATTTTGATTTATTTTTTTATTATTAATTATATTATATTTAATTAATTATTTTTATACATACCTTTACAATACATGCTTTTCCAGTTTCATTAGGTATTGGAAAATTAAAAATATGATTCTTAGAAACTAAACCAGGAGTAGAATCATTTATTTGAGAAGTACTAGATCCAATACTATCAGTAGATATTTTTTCCTTTTTTTTGTGCGGTTCTGAACAATCCATTTGTTCATCTATTTCATCTAGACATCTTTTACTAGAATCATTTATATTTGATTTCACATATTTTGTAGCTTCATTTTTGTCCATTGAGTGTTTCTTTTTAACCCAATCATTTAATCCTGGAGTAGAAATGACAATCCATGTTTGTCTTTCTGAACTTTCGTTTTTTACTGATTCAACTAAAATTTGTTCATGTGGCTAAAATTGTAAAAATAAACATTTATATAATACAGAAAATTATAAAAAAATTTTATTAATAATTTTGTTGGTTCCAGCATACTTGAGATAAACTAAACTTTAAGTATCTCACACCTGTAGTAACCTTTTGTCCATTTTTTCTAGGTCTTTCTTTATCATTATAATGTTAAAAAACTCAACGTACATTTGATTGAACACAAAAGGGTTCTTAAGGCCATTATATTATTATTATTATTTATTATTATTATTATAAAAAACTTTTTTATACAATAATTATTATATCTATTTTAATTGTAAAAAAAAAAATTATTTTTTTGAAAATTCTTGAAATTATAATGTTAATTTATATGAAATATTAGATATAAATATTTATATAGTGCATAAGTTTAAATTTTCAAAACCATTGACTTGAAAAATAAATTTGCATTATACATAAAAATTTTGGAATTCCATATCTTAATGGTGATTGAAATAATAAATATAATCATAATTATAAAGTAAATATTTTAGATACATAATAATAATATACATGATAAAATAATTTTTATTCTATTTTTGTAATAAATAATTTTATAGACATGATGCTAATAAATTTAATAAGTTGATCTTATACAATTATTAATACTAATTTAATCATAGATTTCAAATGCATTTCAATTTTAATTGTCATTATCAATTGTGTATTTAAAAACAAAGCATTGTATTACCTGGCAACGTGCTCCATCTATATACATACCACATTTGGTACTGTGATCCCCAGTTTTTGAATCAATAACTTCGTAGCTCTTAAAATAATATTCCGGATTATACATATCTTGCAACATTCCTTGAAAATGAACAAGTTGTCCATCTTTAAAATTATCCAATGATTCATTATTCAGTGAAGGAATGTCTTGTAATGTATTAGGATCGTCTAAAACTCTACAACACTCTGATTCATTGTTTAAAAAATAATCAACTGACCATTCAGAAGGCCTAATAACTATAAAATTTTAATTTTAATGAAATGAATAAACAATATTTAAAAATATAAATATAGTACTAATTTTTAATATTATAACCTTTTCAAGTGGAAAACAATATGATATTAAAAAATAATTTCCATTGCTACTTACTCATTTTAATGTTTAACTGAAATTATAATTATATTATCCTTATAAATATCACTGTTTATAAAAACACAAATAAATAATTATTTGATGTAGAAAGAAAAGAAAAAAGAAGAGACATCAAAGTGTTCTCTATACCGCAGTGTAGTGCGCGCCAAATGTGGGCCGTCACATGTTATTAAACACCAAACTTCAGGTCGAATCAACTATTTTTTAAACTAAATTTCAAATAAAAAAAAAAAAATATTATAAGTCATATTAAATAAGTCGTCGATTTGATCCACAAAAAATGTATTCGATTCTTACCCATTTTCTAGAGAAGAAGAAAAAAGAAAAACAACATAAAAACTATCTTGATTATTTAAATTAAAAAATACTGGGTCTTAAAGCTTTGGAATAATTGTAAAAATTGCTTCATCTAAATGCTAATGCTAATTTTCTTGAAAAATTCATGAAAATATTACAGTTTATTTTTTTTTTGGATAAGTAAATGCAGCTGAGCCCAAAAAAAAGGAATCAATTTGAGATTTTACCATATTCTGCAGTGTCGTTCACGCAAGGATTGTCAGTTTAAAGGGTAAGATTCGGAAAATTGGAAAGCCGATGAGATATTGGAAAGATATACGGAATCGGAGGAAGTCCGGAGACTGAGACCAAATACCGCTTTGAATGTCAAAATAACGTTAAATGCAGCGAGTCAAGACAAGAAATTAGTTGCATTTTGGAGATAAAAATTAATAATAATTAGAAAAGTCAAGGACGATAAAGACGATGCCATCGCTGGGAGCCAAAGTCGGTGGTTCACCTGATTTTTCTGCAAAGCTCCGAAATGCAATTGCGACGCTGCGGTAAATCGCGTTCGGACTATCCGACGAATCGACGGCAGTCGATGCGAGTAAAAGACACGAGCCCTCGAATTCTTCAATAGCTACGCCACGGAAAATGAGAAACATTCTTCCGATTGGGAAAAGTTGAGTTTTTTTTGTTTTTTTTCTTTAGGCAGAAAAAGCGATAGCGGCGAGAATTTTACACTCCAGGACCAAGTCGCCAAAAGAAACTGAAACAAAAAACACATTACAAAAGACAGATGTTTATACGATGACAAACGACAAGAGATGGAACGATGATTCGAATAGGAAAAAAAAAGGGTCACGATATCGGCAACAACAGCAAACCCGGGCTTTCAAAATATTCATCTAGAAGAGGAGAAGGCTACTGTAAATTTATGATAGGATCTCGCAAAATCTTATAACTTTTTTTATTGCTGATTAAAATTTAGACATGCTCGTGGTGTAAGTAAGGGAAAAAAGTGCAAAAAAATACATCAAACCATATCGTTTTATACTGTAAAATCCGATATGCCAAGAAAATTATAATCCTTCAAAAGGACGAGTCGAGGAAAAGATTAATGTAGAAGTTAGTGTAAAAAAAATGTAGTACTTAATATGCAAAAAACAAGCTTTACGCAAGATTTTACCGATACATTTACACTACAAAGAATTTCAACACTTTTGCTCTTCTGGACCACCTACTATTCAGCCCAAATTGATTTTCTTTCTTTTTTTACAGCTCAAAGTTAAAGATAATGTAAAATAATGTATTTTAGGTTTCTTGAATTTGATCCACAAAAATAATAATGTGATACTCACCCCATTCCTCATAAAAAAAAAACAAAAAATAAAGACCATTATAAAATTATTAAATAAAGAAGATTATACAAATTATTCGATCGTCGATCATTTTCAAAAAAATGGTATTAACGTCAATTAAACTCGTGTAAAAAAAATTAATCCAGCATAACTCAAATTTGATTCACCAATCCAGTTTTATGAGCACCTATAATTTTTTAAATAAATAAAAAAATATAACCTAACAACAAGATCTAGTTTAATTATAGATAGAAATAAAAATTTAATAATAAAGAAAAGATTTAAACATTATAAAATTCTAATCGCGATGACTCTATATAAACAGACATGAGTATCGTAACAAAACGAATGGCACGATTAAACATTTATAAAAAAATATAACATTTTATTTAATTATCTATCTAAAGAAATAGACGGGTGTCGTGGTTAACTTAACAATGAATAAACGCAATAGAAACAGACAAAAAATATATAAAATAGGTAAACATTTATAAAATATACATAAAATATTAATCAGATATATAAATTTATTTACATATTTCATTAATAATAAAAAGAATTTACGAGGAAACTTAATACAAAATTCCCCCGCGACCGGAATTTGGAGCTGTTCTCTATGTTAAAGTTATTGTCGCCAGGGGGCGACATTGGCGCTCGAAGCCTTTGTATGCAAGGGGTTAATTACCGTTCCGAACTCGATGCGGAAGGTCGTGCTTTTCATCCTAATATCGTGATGGTTCAGATTTCAGATTTCGTCACAAGATACGGATTTAAGCGTTTAAACGACGAGGTGAACAGTTGTCCGTCTCTACTCTCGGCAGAGGGTCATTATGACACCGCGCTGTGAAATGTTCCGGATGACCATCAGGAGCACCCCAACGGTGTCATCGGTTGACAAGTGTTAAAACGGAAAATCAATGCGAGGACAGATGACAGTCTTTCGCGCTAGGCTGATTTCCTGGTTAATGGTTAATGAAGCCAAGATATGAACAGCGGATTCGAATATAAAATTGCAGCTGGCACAATTTGTATACTCGCTATAAAACACTTTCAACTAGTATTTATTTATTTATTTGCAATAATTTCAGTCTTTCAGTCTGGAAATGAATAATTTGTGTGCCGCTATTAATTTCATCAACTTATTAATAATTAATAATTGTCTATATCAGATTGAATTACATCGTTTCGTTAATATCACATTTTATATCACTATAATATCTTTATTGTGAGTTTCCTCATGTCTCAGCCTTTCTTGACCTAATCCCTCTGCCCGTCTTTTTCTTTCTCTTTCTCTCCACTTTCAGTTCGATCTCCCTTATTATTCTTCTTAACAACCTATGATTCTTGATCATTCTTTTAAACTCCCTTATTACCAATACTTCTTTCCAATATTTCATCCTTCTTAGCTCTCCTGTAATATGCTCCGTTTCAGTACACCTATTTATCAGGTGTTTTCAGTTACCCCCTTCTTCCCCGTTTAGTGTACATCTCCTTTCTGTTTTTTCTAATCAGTTTTTATTTTCCGTCGTAATGATCTCGCATTTGTTCTTCATCTTTCCGATTTCTTTTAAGTACTTTGGCAACCCTGTCTCTCTCAGCAACTTGAAGTTACTGTTCTATTTGGCATCCTCTATCTTTTCTTACCCTCTCTTGTTTCAGTCTATCTGCGTCCCTCCTTCTAATCTCCTCATATACCTTTGCCTCTCTTAATTTCAATTTGCCTCCTTCTTAGCCTCAGCTTGATCAATCCCTTCTCTATTCGATCTATATTGCTTTCATCCTTCCAGCCTTCCTTCTTTTCCTCTGGACATATCCTCATCTATATTTCCTAAGGCTGGGCTTCTATTTTCTCCTCGTATTTCATTTCCCTTATCATTCCTCCTCCATTTCTTCCATCTCTTCATACACCAAATACCTCGGTGTACAAAAGTATAAGCCTAGAATTTATCTAAGTTAATGCAGGTCGATTTTTTCTATCTCCTTGGCGTTTTATTTCCACCGCGTATCTTTGTTTCCTTTACCTATCTTCAAGACCATGATCTTTTTCATATCCGTATTTAGCTGTAACTTTCTCTTTTTCGCTGTCATTAAGCTCTTTATTATCACCATCATCGCCTCCTTGTTTTCTCCTAGTATTGCTAAATCGTTCGCAAACGCAAACATCCAAATCCTGGTACTTCTTCTTAGGAATTCCCCTATACCTACTGTTTTGAGACTTAAATTATTAATATAAGAGTTAAAATGCGTGAGGAGAAGTAGGCAGGTCGTAAATAAAATAAAATGCAATTGAGCCTGACAAGTATACATATTGGCTCCGCGAGAAAAGGCATAAAAACACCACGCGATGATGAGGAAAAGCCACGCTACATACAGAAATATTACATGCGATGCGTTGGTAAACGCTGCGGAGACGCTCACTGTAGCCTCACTCGGCAGTCGTCCTCCACGTCGGCCGGTATCTCACGCAGGTGAGAGGAGAAGCGTTTCGTCGCAGCCTGGGGCTTTCTCCACCGAGTGAGCTGCTATTGCTGTGCTCAGGTTAACGACTAGGCCAATCAGTTCCTGGGGAGCGACCCCGAACAACTGGAAAACGTCCTTTTCGAGCAGAAAAATGTGTGAATCGTGTCTTCACGCACGTCTCTCCAGCCACACACACACACAAACGAACACACGTGCAATCGGCTCGCGATCACACACGATTAATCGCAGAAAGCAACTAAGCCGTCGATAACAATGGATTATTGGCTACCAGAATATTGCGCGGCAAGCGCCCAAGAAGTCTTGCTCCATACAAATTATGCGGAGAAGTGACGCGCAAACTAGTGTCCCTTGCAGCGTCTTCTTCCCCCACGCGGTACTTCAGGCCGTAATAAAATTTAGGTCCGCCCTCGCAAATGATTTCCCGATACGAGGCACTCTCCCTTGCCTTTCGGAAAACGGACGACAAGAGAAAGTGCCGAACACCTACTCTTCTCATTTTTACGTCAAGTCCCGCCACATAAATATTGAACAAAATAGAGCTGAGTGTGTAATTTTATTTTAGCCTTTTCGTTGTTCAAAAATTCTCTAAATATCTCATCCCCTACCCTTATACTTGTATGGGTCTCCTCAAATACCTATTATCCTTTCGATTAATCCGGTATTTATGCTTCTTTCCTTCATCATTTCTCACAGCAAATTCCTGTCAACCCTATCAAATGTAGCCTTATGATATCTATGAATAGGATTTATAGCTTCTTATTCACCTTTAGAGTCCTCTTAACCAGATGGTCCAGGATGTAGATATTGTCCACAGTGGATCTCCCCCCACCTGAAATCAGATTGGCTACGGAATAAGCTTTTTGTGTTCAGCTTCTCGTTATAGTCAATCATTCAGTACATCGGCGTATACTTTATACGTAGTCGGTAGCATTGATGATTCCTTGTAGTACCCCGTGTCCTTCGTATCTCCCTTCTTGTATATCGGTGTCATTAGCTCCGTTGTTCACTTCTTTGGAATGGCAACCATTCCATACCTTCATTATAATTTTCTTCAGCTTGTTATTGACCTTGGCCATCCTGTATATCCAAGCTTCATTCTAATGTTATCTAGCCCGTGACTTTTTCAATTTCCCACATTCCTTGCCGTATTTGTTTTCTTCTAACTTCTATTTGTCTTTCCTTTTCCGCCTATATATTCCACTTTTTCTGGCTTTCTCAAACAAATTCATGAAATTTTTTTGTATTCATCCATGATTATATCTTCATCTGCTCTTTTCTTTTTTTTACCCCTATTCAACAGTTCCATATTTCACTTTAATTCTTTAACTCTGTTTATGAGAAATAAAAAGTTACAAACATTAATTAAAATTGAAAGGAGTGAGGAAACCAGAGCTTGTTGCAGAGTTTAAAACAACGAAATTTCGCACGATCAATCCAGAAAAAAATTTATTCGACTCAGCATAAAAACCCCTGCGATCAGGAGGAAAAGCCTTGGTACATCAACAAAAAATAGTTACAGATAACTTATAGGTGCAACTGCACACGCAGTGAAAAGCGGTGCCCACAGGTACTTTCCATCGGCGACTTGTCCTCGTGGAAGCCGTGGCGTAGGCGTCGGATGACGGGCTGAACAAGCGGTGGCAGTCCTGGTGTCCGACGACACCCACCCAGGAGTCGATTGCCGGGCGCTGCCGAGAGGATGAACGGGGACGAGTAGTCGCTTGCTGAGCGGGATCGAGTGATCCCGAACTCCCTGGATCCACCAGAGATCACATTAAATCACCACACTCACACACGCAACGCAAAATTACAAAATATATATATATCTCATAGGCGAGAGTGAAAAATACAACGAAGTCGAGAAATTGTGCAGTCGTTGCACAAGACTCGAGGTCAGAGATTGAATCTTCTCCCCCGCCTCTGACCCCTCGCAGGTCAGTCTCTTCCGGGTTTGCCTCAACTCTGTATATCTCTCAGAGAATTTGGTGCTTTTCCGCCTGCTTTCTCTTTTCCTCGGCGAGTATTGAAACTGTACCGAACAAACTCCTTCAGCACTTTCTTTGCCTCAACTCTACACTTAGCCCTCTTACTTTCATAAATGTTCTTCCATACATTTCTATTATATTTGTGACGAGATGGTTCCGTTCGCCCTTCACCCGTGAAAGGCAGAGTCGAGCTCTTGATGAAAAGATATGATAAGATTAACGCCGGAATCAGCGGCAGCTGGTCTGCCAGGGATTAGGAACATCGATCAAGGGTATACAATAAAAACACAAATAATTATGTAAAAAATATATCACCAGGTGAACGATTTAAAAAAAGTCAATTCTAGCAAAAAATACAATAATAATTACAAATTAATTACCGGCAACTATAATACCTCGCTTATTATAAATAATAATTTTTTGAAGTTTGATGTTGTGCAGCTTCCATATTTATTTTATTAATTATAAATTAATGATCCGATGAGATGCAGGATGAATAAAAACAAATCTATTCAATTAGATACGTCGACGTTTCGGCAAGTATCATTATCCCTTATCAAGACTGTTTATTCAACAATTAAAATTACATAAATTAACAAATTGTTTTTTACACATGTATAATAAGATAATTGTGTTTATAATTACCAATAGTATAATATTGTAGTATGTGGATGTTCAACGACTTGTCAGTCGTAACGTCATTGTGTCAACTGTAAACAAATATTATTTCATCTCTATATGTACATCATTTGACGTCTCACTCTACGTCATGTTGTTGCGATTCGTCATATTATTGAGGATCATATGATATTTATTATTAAGATTTTGTGTGTTCTCATGCCTGTTTATAGAATTATTATTACTCTTAATGTATATCATTTCGGAAATTAGTCGTTTTTTATAGTTATTCTCATTGTCAAGAATGTCTACTGTTTCTATACTTACCCTTCGTTTGGCGACTCCGCCAAAATCCGGGAACAGATTTATTATGAATGAGTTAATTAACTAATTATTAAAGGTGAGAGGTTCAATTACAAGAAATGGAGAAAAGTTGGAAGCATTTTTGTGCATTTATTTTATATAACAGAAAACATACCCTGGCGTAAAAACCCCCACTTGGGAGGAAAAGCCAATCCTCAATTCCTCGCAACCGCTACTTGGATATAACACACTCACGCTGAAGGGAAGCCGCTTTCTTTCCCGGTGAGCGCGGACCACCGCCGCCTCAGGTAGGTCCGCGTGAGGAGGACGCCGCCGATCCAGACGCCCTGAGTTCGATACGACGCCTATGCGCCTATCGAGGGTAATATGGCGAGAACAATCCTCGTCGCCGCTCCGCTGTATCGCCCGAGGAATTGGGTTATCGCAACAAGCTGATCTCGCGATTACAAAATTTATAAAAGCACGCAGAATGATTACAGACAAACAACACGAAGTGCACACCGGAGTGGCTTGAACGCATAATGCGCTTGATGCGTCCGCAAAGCGGTGACAAACCTTGCCGCTTTGCAAACCCCAATCAAGCCATAAACTAGGCCCGCGCCCATGGCCGTCTTCGGGAAGCCCGATCAGCTGCACCCAACGTGGGGCGGGTCGACTCAGGCCCGGGTCAATCTGCGAGGGACTCTTCGCGGGTTTACCTGAGTCATAAACCCAGGAAGAATCCCGAACATCTACATTATCCTAATCAATCACATGTCCTTTATCTCGTGCATCTGCTGCAACGACCGATGTATAATTATTGTCTTTTTTATGTTCATTAATTTTTGTTTTTAAATTTCGTTTCGTTTCTTCAACGTTCACCGATGGGCAGTCTTTGCATTTTATTTTATATACAATATTAGTTTTTTCTTCCTTTACCGTGACGTCTTTTCTTATTCGGATAACTGAATTCAGTTTATTATTGATGTTAAATATTAGATTTATTCCGTATTTCTTGAATTTTAATGCATATTCAGAAAAATATTTTTCCGAATATGGAAAGGATACACTACGGAACTCATCAAAACTGTTACAGTTCTTATTTTTATTATTGAATTTTTGTGTTTTTAGACGTTTTTTTATATATTTTTCAATAAAATAATCCAGGTAATTGTTTATAGTAAAATATCTTTAATCCTTTTTAGATTACTTTTGTGAAAACGCGGATTTGAAAGTAAAATGGCTCTGTCTATTAGATTGTATATAATATTACGTTTTTGAGACAGTGTGTGATTGGATAAAAAGTTGAGTATCCTGTTAAACATAATTGTCTTATTGTACATGAGTAAAAAATAATTTGTTAATTTATGTAATTTTAATTGTGGAATAAACAGTCTTGACAAGGGCAAGTAATACTTGCCGAAACGTCGACGTAACTAATTGAATAGATTTGTTTTTATTCATCCTGCATCTCATCGGATCATTAATTTATAATTAATAAAATAATAATGTTTACTATGAAATTTAATTATGATTTAATTAATTTGATTTATTATAATGATTATTGACATTCAGGTCAACGAACTCGATAATAATAAAACCGAACACACAACGGCTAGTCGATTTTAATCAATATTCTGTTATGTCAGAAAATTTTTGTTATTTTTATTTAAATATTAAATGTCGCATTGCATGCGACATATCGATTGTAAAATAAAGATTCAATTACGAACGAATCTTTATTTTGAAAAAGAGTATAACTAACTTTTATGTATACGAAATTAAGCTAAAATTACGAAGATAAAGGTCGTTGTTTCTGTCTATGACCGATAACTGATAAATTTCTGGACAGGTTATTGTAAAATTATCAATTCAAAGAAGATCACCCCTCTTTCGAATCTCATCTCTAAAGGTGTTATGGTGGGGAAAGATTTAAAAGACTATAAAAGCCACACCTAACGATCATTATGCACTTTTTGTCAATTCTTAATTCAGTCGATCTATAAGCAATTAAAACTTAAACTGTGTACAATATTCGACTCTGCATTTGTCATTCAGTAAACTCTCAAAACTCTTATCATAATTGGGAACTCCGGACCCACAACTACAACGGAGTGGTGACAGCAAGCTACATAGGAAGAAATTCAAAACCCACACTGACCTTCCGGACTACTCAAACTACATTCACAAGGACGTCTAAACAGCTGATCGAGATCAACGATTGAAAACAAGTAACGCTACACGTTAAGCGAGCGATAAATTCTTTTTAATATACGCGGTGTCCGCATTTTATTGTAATATTATTTTAAATCTTATTCTTACTTAAAGTCTTCCTTTTTATATTATATATTTGTAAAATAAAACAAAAAATTGTAATAAATATTATAATTTGAATAAATTTAAATTTTTAAATTTTAATGAAATAAAATTTATTTTAAAAAAAAAGTTTAACCTTAGACATAACAATTCGTTAACTGATATTTCCAACCGGATTAAATTATCTGCTATTTAAAATAATATCTGCAATTACAATTTTTCCAGAAAAATACAACGAACTGTAGTACATATAAACGAGGCGGCGGATTATCCCGCGCGGTAACCGGCAAAGCGGAGAGAGGCGGGAGGCGATGTACTAGAGATGTTAAATAAAAATCTCGAGTACGAGGGAGACTCGTCAAGAGCCAAGGGCGGCCGGTGGAATAAACACCTAATTACAGCGGATGTAATTAGAGTTTATTATCATAATCACTCCGGATAAAGCAGAATAAATAAAATTGTAAACGATTTTTATTATTTAAAGAATCGAGCTCACACGTAAGCATACCTACCCCTGGATAAGAGTTTCATGGAAGCGTGAAACGAAAGTTAAAGGTCGTGGATTTCGTAGCTTAATGCACACGGTATAGGTAGGTTGAAAGGAAGTATTCGGTAATTGGAATCGAGTGAAAATACTCCCGAGTCTCACACCTGCAAGATATTTTATAGACTCGGGTTTCCTCTGCTTGGGATCAGCGCGAATGTTGCTGCGCACGCGATTAAGGCCGAACATTGGTGGGCAGACGGGAAATTCGGAAGTCCGCGCGTTCATCTCCGGGAAGTTTCTCCTCTGCCGAGGTTCGCGCGGTCAATCACCTGTGCATCCGACGCACAGATCATCGTGTGTTAGTACACGTATGCACGCATACACGTGAGTTTTCCTTCGCAGAGAACTTCGGACCGGCCGGAGTTTTTGTAACGAGAAAGTCTCGTTACATATTATATTGCTCTATACATATATCTCTTACACATTTTCCTTCATTCAAGTCTCTCAGTAACTTCCTCGTCTTTCTCTTGGATTGTCGAAATTTTCTATTCCACCATCTGCTCATACATATCTTCCATGATCTCGTAGTAATCTCCTTATTTTGAATCGACATCTTTACCTTTTCTTTTATTATACACAACAGCTCTACCACCCTCTCCCTCGTTCTTGCCTCCTTATAGTTTCCCTGTGTACTTTCCCTATATTTTCTAATAACCTCTATATCTGAGACGTCTAATACTCTTTTTTTCTCCTCTATATTCTCTTGTTTCTTGTTCTTTTTTTTTTTTTATTTCTTGAAATCCAGCATGATACAGATTGGGAAGTAATCCGATTCCATCCTTCTTTCTATCCTCGTTTTTCTCAACCTTTTTTGGGCTCTCTCATCTCCGAGTGCTAGGTTGATTATCGATTTCCTTCTGTATCTTGCGTATGTAATTTCTCCTTCATCATCATTATTCATCATTATTATTATTAATCATCAGTATTCATTATATACCAACTGCTCCCTTCGATCCTTTTAACAAACTCTTCTCTTTTCTTTTCTTTTTTATCATCCTTACTTTTCCTTTTTCCTAAGCTCCTTGTGTCCTCGTCCTCCATAATGCTCTCTTTTTGTCCGATCCTTATATTAAAATCTCCCATGATCAGAATTTCCTCTCTTTCATTGTGGTTATTCTCCTCGATTGACTTCTATTTCCTTTCTATGTTCTTTTTATTGTGTACCTCCCATGTAGTCAGATTTGGGCCTTTCTTGCTGCGTAGTCTTATTCACCCCCTCAACTCTTTCTCTCTCTCTCTCCCTATCTTAACTATTTCGATTTTTTTGTAGAATTTAAAAGAACACCCTCCATGTTAATAAAAATATTTGGAAAATTGTTTCCTTTAGGAAATTCAAAAATAATCCCTTAAGACCAATTTTCTAAAGATTTATATTGACATTTTTCATTTCTTATTCACCCCTATGGTGACCGTTCATAACTCTTCTTTCTTCTTTTCTCTTCTAGCAGACATTATCCATCGAAGGCTCTCCTTGGCATATATAGTCCTTTGTCTCTATGTATTCGCAAAAATCCCTATCTTTCTCCCAAACTCCTGTGATGTTCCAGAAAAGAATACTCCTGCTTTTTCTTTCCTTTCCCCACCTTTGTCTCTATCCTTTCTTTTTCAACTATTTCTCTACCTTCTTTCTTGCTCACGTCTTATTCTAGTGCCTATCCTTATTTTTGCTCCCTCGATCTTGTCCTTCTTTCTGCCTTTTTCCTGTCTCCACTGTTTCTTTCTCCTCATTCATTGTTTATTTCCTCCTTTCTATAAATGCGTGGTCGCCTAATCCCTTTTATTCTTGCTGTGTTCTATTCTTTCATATGTCCCGTCTTTTACTCCATCTCTGGCCTCCTTTTTGCAGAGGGCAACTCAGCTCCCTTGTCCCTAAATTGTACAATTCTACGTGAACACTAATAAATTATATTATTTTTAAGGTATACTGGAATCTGTAGCATTGATAATTTAGTAAATAAATATTAATATAGTAGAAAAACTTAATATTTTCCATTTAAAAATATATTTAAATTTATATATAAATACACTGTGATTTTTGCATTTAATCATATTTATATCATTCATAACATTATTGAGAAAATTTTTTTATTTAATAAATCTATTCTATTATTACATTAAAAAATACAGGACAGCAAAATTTTCCTTGTATATTAAAAAAAATATAAAAAGTATTAAAAAGTATTTTTTGCATATTAATTAATTCAAATAAATAATAAGTTGTAAATAAAAAAATAATTATAATTTTATTTTTACAATTACTCTATTGTATCTTAAAAACATTAAAGTTATATATGCAACAAGATTTAGTGTCCACTTTGGTAGTTAATGAAAGATCAATACACACACACATCGGATTATCTGTTAACAGGCGCATGAATATCTATGACTGTATTTTAAATGCCTTTAGAGTCGCACTTTATAGATATTATCCTTTAATGAATTTTAGTATGTACTTTTAATCGAATTGATTAATGTCGAAATTTTTACTTAATATATTTTCAATAATAATTACAAATTTGTACTTGATTCGTCGATAGTGCTGTAGAAGCTACCTATTAGAAAAATGCAAAAATTTGTAAACCAATAGATTTTCACAATTTATTTTTCAGGTTTAGCTCTATAAAGACAAGAATATTTGATCTAATGTTTCGTTTTTATCTTGTATCTGAATTTTGACTTGCATGTCCATTTGTAAATAAACTCACAAATATCTTGTAACGAGACGCTCCGTTCGCCCTTCACGGGTGGAGGTTGAGTTGAGCGCTCGTTGAAAAGAAAGAGAAAGATAATTTCCGGGATAAATGACAGTTGGTCTGCCAGGGATTTCGGAACGTCGATCAGGGTAAACTCAATAACAACACTTAATTTAAATGAATCAAAAAAAAACACCAACGTGACACTTTAATTGGTTCAGCTCTGAAATTTACAAAGAAAAGTTGAAATTAAACGACAATAATAATCGCTACATTAATTTATATATGATTTAATATTAATAATTTAATTTAATTTAATAATACTACAAATTCGACAGCGCAAAATTACTCGTTTCAGCTATTATAAATTTACATTTGACCCTCGGGCGGGTCACCGAACGGAGCCATAACAATAATTCAAATACACCGCAAACTATCGGTACCGCTTATTCACCTGTGCGGACTTTATCTTAATAAATACGGGAAAGTAATGCAATACAATGAAAATGAAATCTCGCGTCACAAAAATACGTAAAAAAAATTAAGGCGATATAATAATGAAATCTAGCGATAAATTTTTTTCTCGCACGGAAATCGAAGAAACGGGGAAAAACAAAGGAAGCGGTAAAATACAAACGTTTAAAGGAAAGTCTGTATTGCGTAGGAGGCTCGTCTGGAGCCAAGGACGTGCAGCGGATCGAGCACCTAATCACAGTGGACGTAGTGAGAGCTCGTAATCAAATTCGCTCTATGGATCGATGGATAAATAACACCGCAAGCGGTATTATTTTTTATAAGGAAATGAGCGCGCCCGAAAGCGGGTTTCGCCCTGGAAAAGAGTCTTCGCAAAATCGTGAAGACTAGAGTCAAGGTGAAAAATTATCGTGGCTCGAAAGCACACGATTAGGGAAGATTGGGAGGAATTAGTCTCGGATCGGTCGGAGCGAAAATGATCCCGAGTCTTGCACCTGTCGGGTGTTTTAAAGACTCCGATTTCCCTCGCATGCAATCAGCGCGGATGCTGTTGCGCGCGCAATTAAGGGCTGCGATTGGCGGAAACATGAGGAACGACTGGGGGGGAGTTGTGGAAATTCGCGCGGAACGATCGGATCCCGTGCGTTTCCCCTTTGTTGCGAACCGTGCGGTCACTCACTTGTAAAGTTGGGGCACCGGTGAGCGTATGTACATATACAACGGTACTCACACATGTGAGCTGGACTGGCGCGAAGAAGTTCGGGCCGACCGAAGTTCTTGTAACGAACAAATCTCGTTACAATCTTAAAAACAAGTGCGTTATTATTTTAATTCAATTATTCGGATCGGCATTAGTTTGCATTAATATGGTATTATTAATGGTGTAACATCACAAATAAGATTTTGTTTTTTTAAATGTTGATCTGTTTATTAAGTTCATAATATTTATAACGATTGCTATTATTAGTCAAATGAATATCATGTTGTGTTAGTAGTTTAACGAATATTATTAAATTTATTAAAATAATTAAAAATAATATTAGTTTACCAACCGCAGCACAAAATTATTTGTAATATGTATTTTTATTATACTTTTTATGTTCTCATTTTTCATACGTACATGATGTGATGAATGGTTTTATCTGTTCATCACTAACCTACAAATTATTAAGTGTTGCTAGTATGTTTAAATAAAATATATTTCAAATTAATATTGTGTGAATGGTAATAAGAAAAGGGGGTAAAATTTCACATGTGCCTGGAATTCCGGTAGTGTGATATTGTGGAAATGTTTGAGATTGGAAAGCGAGTCTTGTAGATGTTTACAAACTGTCAGGAGGTCGGCCGGCATTTTGAATGTGACCGGAAGTCTTTTCGAATCGAAGCGCTCTCTATCCCCAGCAGTGTAAGTTAGAGTGAGAGAGAGATCAAGATAATGTAGTGTTGAGATATACATATATATGTTTAGTATTGAATGTTTGATGTAGTAGTGATGAATTAAATTTATTTTGTGCCTCCACGAGATGACCGGTAATGCCAATTCCGGAATTACCTGCATCAAGTGGGAATTTTAAAAAGTGAATGAAATCGTGCAACTTAGCGGCAGTTTTCGAATGGCCAATGAGATTGCGCGATTTCGAAAAGCACAGGACAAGGGGGAGCTTGATGGGGTGTAACCAATCAGGGAAAGGGTTACACACGTAAGCTCAGGTGTAAGTATTCGAGAATTTTGAAAATTTAAAGTAATGTAGATTTGGAAATTTGGCTTCCTTTCTAGAAGAAAGGAAAGCCATTTTTCAGTTAGATTATTACCTTTGCGTGATAAGCAATAAAGTTCCTTTGTGTGTGAAGTTTAAATTCTGTATCTGGAGAAGTTAGTAATTATTACTACCATAATTAATGCAACGAGACATGGTCGTTGCTAAGCGCGAACCACGGTGACCCCCTTGGTGGGGCTCCGGTTTGCGCGTGTACTGGCACGCGCATGGACCCCCCGCAGCCGTTATCATCCAATCGGCTTGATAATTTTCTCGTTGATAATCTCCTTGATAACATTCTAAGTCTCTCCATTTCCGCTAGTTACTATTACGTGCTAGCACAATATTCCGAAATAGTCACTATTACGTGCTATTTCAACTCCTTTAATAGAAATTCAAAATCGCTTGCGGTTTCGAATTTCTTCCTTACTACGTCAAAAATCGTCTGCAACTTCTGGTGATTGCATTCGATGCGGTTACCAGAAGCCCATAAGGTCCGTACCTTAGCTCTTAGGAGCTTCCCTATACATCGTCCCTTTTCCGTCCGTATATCGTAGATATATCTATAGATACGCGTTATTCTCTTGCTGTTTTCTTTCTTTCGTGTCGCGATAGATTCAGTCTTCCGAAAAGGGCTGAATCGATCAAAAATTTTAAAAATTATTAGATACAGAACGGGAAATTTAAGTTATTTAAATTAATTGAGATTTTAAAACAGATTTGTTCGAAAAATCTCTATTTCTGCGTAGGGAGTATTGTAAAGTAATTATTTCACATAATTACTTAAATTTTTCAGTGCCATGTATATTTACATTCGACGTCTGTTGTTGTCGGCGAACTCCGTAGCGGTCGCGCCCGAGTAAACTTTCGATGAGCTAAATATTGTCGATAAATACTATAAGGCAATATTATTCTGTACGGTCGAAGGTTTATTGGATGAAATTTAAATATTGTATATCCGCGATCGTTAATTAAAATTATGATTTTAGATTTAATTATGCGAGGTAAATAATAAAATTTATATAATTTTTTTTTCAATTTTATTTGTTATAGAGGCCACAATAAATCAAATTGCCGCTCGTGGTAAATTAAAATTTAATTGTTTAAATTTGTTTTTATTGACTACTCCCAGTTGCCACCGCTCCGAATCCTAGGCCGACCGGCTGTCGCTTATCCCGGCGAAAATATCTCTTTTTTTCCGACGAGCACTCGACTTTCCCTTCACCCGTGAAGGGCGAACGGAGCCGTCTCGTTACACTAACAATAACCGAAGGAGTGAATATCGTCCCATTGGAGAGAAAGAAAGAGGAAATATATATATATATTGGGATGGTATATAAAAAAAATAATAAATATCAAAAAATAATTTCCACCGAGCACGTGTGGAAGTATAAAGCAGGTGGCTATTTTTTTATTATACATATATATAATCTTGAAGATTGGTAAGTGATTTAAATTATTATATATATATATATATATATATATATATATATATCATTATAAATTCAGCTAGTTCTATAATCTCAAATTATTATACTTATATAATATTGATAACTATTTATTATTTAATATATATCGTTAGTTATTATACAGTAGTGTTGTGCAAATCAAATTTGAAATTTTGGTAGTGAAGATCACGAGATTTTTGTCGGTCCGACGCCAAATCAATCAGCGACGGAACTCGTCCCGAATCTAATAAAATATTTATTAAGAAGTGTATGCGGGAAATTAATAAAAATACATAATTAACTTGTCAACGCCGTTCGAGAATTTTTTGAAAGGAGAAATTCGCGGTGTTACAATGATTCCAAAAATATAATGTGGTTCTACAATGTTAATAAAAATAAAAATTTATTTAAATTAATTTATGATTTTAAAATAATATCATTAATATGAATAATCCAAATACTTTTCCTTGGAGTTATTTCACTTAGTACTCTCGGGCACGTTGAGTATAATTTTTCTATACATTGATCGATTTTCTGTTTAGAATTATGATAAATTTTTCAAATATTTATATGCACTAACATTTTGCATTCACTCTTAATATGATAATATAATACAACTCATACAATTCAATACATATCATGTTATACACTTCATAATAAATCATAAAAACAAATTTCATTAACTTTTGGGAAAAAGCTACAGCTTATTTTAAGCTAAAATGTATCAAATATGTACATACACTCATATTTCACATTTTATTACCTATTATAAAAAATTTTTTTTATGGATTTTATAAAAAAAAAAGGTACACAATTTATAGATCATTTTCAGTTATATTTATCTTTATATTGTGATTATATTTATAGTTATATTAATTATCTTTACATTTTAATATATTTATCACTGTGAGAGTCGACTAAATACGTGCGTAGTATTACAGTATCACTAATGTCAATATTTTCATATTTTTTAAAAACTATGTAAATTATAATACATGTATTTTATATTTATCTTTATAATAACTATTTAATATTACGGCCTGCGTTCATCCAACCCACCACTGGTGCATAACACCAACTAAAATTAAAATATTGCATGGAAAATAGTAATTTTTTTCTCAAAATTGAATAATTGAATTTTAAAAAAACAAAAATATATCGTGTTTAATTAACCAAAGGGCATTTGAGCATATTTTTAGCAATTTGATACCATGATTATATGTGTATTCTGGAAAATGTCATTTTTTGAACATTTATACAGAATTAAATATAAAAAATTCTGCTTCCAGAATTTAGTACCAAAAATCTGAAAGCATTCTGCTTGAAATCCAGTATATCTTGACTTTTTGAAATTTTCAAATATCTCAATTTTAAACTTTTGCGATAAAAATCAATTACTTATTACTAATTATTATTAATATAATTAATTATTAATAATTGTTACGATCTTTATTTTTCGCGTAACTATTATTTATATTAAATTATTTATTTACCTTTTATTCGTTTCTTTATTCGCGTATTTATTTATTACTTGTTTATTTATTATATTATTCGTTAATTATTATTTGATTAGATGTTAGCCGGTTCTTTTCTTCTGACTTAGCTAAATCGGTCCAAGCGCTTCAGCCTTCGTGAAGTTTTTAACTTATATAAAATAAATAAATGATTAGTTCGCGTTAAATACCGTTTTATTGAAAATAAATTGGAAGAAAGATATTTCAGTATATTAGTGTGGCTCATGATGTTAAATAATTCCTACGTGTGTCCGTAAATTGCAATTATTGTTACTTTTATCGTGATGTTACGTGATCGTATAAGTGTCGAGTTGTTTGACCGACGAGAATTACCGACCGGGATCGACAGATTTCGTACTACATTTTTCTCCGATCTTTGACATACCTCAAATTTCTTTTTTGCCGTATTTATAATGAAAAAACACTAAATTTTCCAGATCCTCTTACTTTTGTGGTGTTCCTTTTTTTGAGCTTAATTCGCATTTCTTTGAATTCTAGTCCAATTTAGTGGAGATTATTTCTCAATACATTGATTAATTAAATTCGTTTTCTCCTTTATAACGCTTAATATTCATTTTAAATTATCTATCAGCGATATTTTATACTGCGTCTTGTGCTCTTTTAATAACTGTTTTACACAATGTGCCTTATTTTGCTTGTTAAGTACATAAATAAATTGTTAAGTATGTCGAAATTCGTAACGTACGTAACAGTTAGTATTTTTTAAGAAAAGCAACATGGTTCTTTGCTATATTTTTGATATTGTACCTATAATTCTGTTTGAATTTGATCTAAAGAAAGAAAGCAAAAGTTTGCTAACTACCCTTCAAAAAAATTAAAATATTACATAGAAAATAGCAGCGGTACGCGTGTACATCGATATAATACGTACAAAACCTTTTCATATCCATTGTTTTCTTTATTTCATTCTTTCTTTATTTATTTATTTATTTATTTAGGAATAATTTAGTATTCGGGGGCATAAAACTTATTGTAAAATCTGTATCTTGGTGGCATCTTTATTTTCAATGGAGCGAATTTAATGTGCTTTAATAATACTGCAAAAAATGATAATAGGATAAGTAGATCCCATTGTTAGGTTATATATTTTTATTTTTTAAAAATAAAAAAATTATAGGTGCTCATAAAATTGGGCTGTGTTGGATCAATTTTTTTATACCAGTTTCGTGGTCCCTAATACAATTTTTTTTTAAACTATGTATGATTGAATAATTCATATAATCAGGATGGTTTTTATTTTTTTTTTTAATTGAGGAATGGGCTAAGTATCAAATTATTATTTTTGTAGATCAAATTTTAGTAACATAAAATACATCGTTTTACAATTGTTGATTTTCGATTGTAAAAAAAAATCGATTTGGGCTAGATGATAGATAGTCTCTTCTAGATGAAAACGTTGCTATGATGTAAATGACCGAGATGTAAATGTCTCAAATTTTAATGTACAATTGATAAAAATAAAAAATAAGGCAAGTAAAAACAATATCTCGCGTTAGTTTATAAAATAATTTATATAATTGTTAAGATGAAACGAGATGCATTGGCCGAAAGAAAAAATACGATGATAAAAACGTGCAGTTGAGATGGAGGCATTAAAATAACCGAAGGCATGTGTATTTTTTTTACTCGTAAAATCCAAAGAAGAATCTTTATATACTAGATTATTGGAGTGTAAAGGATTATTATGATTAGACAAGTGTATTCGACGTTTTATGGAAACATCCGGGGAATTCACAAACGCAAAAACTCACAATGGAAGAAAAATTCATAATACGGAAAATTTAAATCAAGTGATTCGCCGGCGAGATAGGTAACCTCAGAAAACAAAAACTGATAAAAAAAAACAATTGTAATATTAGAAAGATCGATGAGTATTTCGATGTGGAAGGTGAGATGACAGGCCTGTGATCACAATGTACATAAGATAAATTAAATAATCAAAACAATTATTTTTGATGAAAAACATTTCACCGTCAAGAAACTAATATGAGAATTTCATCGTCAAATTGACCATAGAACAGACAAGAATCAGTTTGAACTGAATCAAACAAGATTTTTATACTAATTACTCTGATTATCGTGACTTTTTAAGATTAATAATAGCCAAATATTTAGCATAGAAAATTCAGCCGAGAAAACTGCAAGGAACTGCCGAGGATAGACGATTTACCTGCAAGAACCATGTCAGAAAAACCATTGAACTACACAAAAAGAAGGAAGAAAATATATAATTAATTTATTGTACACTCAATTTTAATTAAATAGTACAATGATTTATATAATTGTACTTTAATGCTAAATGAAAGTAATTTAATTAATTAATAAATTATCTAAATAATAATTGAAAACTTATAAAATAAAACCTGCAATCCCATATTACATGACATATCAAAGTCAAAAGTCTTCTATTATTCGTAAATAATATACGAATCCAATATAAAATGTGCAATACATCACGCAAAATTGCAGTCCGAAATTAATCCAAATTTCAAATTGTAATTAAAAATTGAAATTAGTATTTGAAAAAAAGAAAATAATTAAAAAAATCATCGTAAACACGAGAGAAAAACTGCAATTTTTGTGTTATACTAAGTGCTTTGTATTATTCATAATAAAAAATTAAATGTTTAAGTTGAGAAATTTATAATGTTTATATTATTATATGTAATCAAATTATTTTTTATGCAAGTAACATTTTAATTATTGGTTGAATTTGTATATAAAAAATCGGTATTATTAAATGTATTGGCATCATTTTATTTTAATAACAAACAATATTCGATTTAAAGTAATCATAAATGTTTACAAAATATTACGTTGTGTTCAATAATTTTAATTTATTGGTTATGATTAAATAAAGCTCATCCATGTAAAAATAATCGCCATTGCTCTCGGCGGGATTTGACTCATGTAGTATACTGTAATATACCTCTTTTCTATGCATTTACGACTGATACGAACTCTAACCTCTTCGTGTTATCCGGATACTCGAGAACAAAATCAGAGCCTCTGAAAATGTAAAAATCTTCGATTTCCTTACGAGGAAAAATGTCAAATGGTTATCTACTGCACTGGAAGTTTATCACGCATAAGCTTGCATAACCTAGGGAAAAAATTACAACTCGATTATCATGTTCTCCTGCTATCGCCAAAGCTAAAATCGAAACATGTAATGTCCGGATTATCACAAAATTTAAAGGTTCATTCGTGATGCTCTTATACTCTTATGTATTTTTGCCCGAAACTCGATGTTTGAACTTTTCAATATTCTTGTACAAAAGTTTACATTTTATATGCACTGGATCTTATCGTATGAGGGATGTAAACAGAGTTTTTTTTTAAACGACCGTTGTTATTTTCCCATTCATTTTTATTGTATTTGATAATGTATATATTATATATATATTATATATATATATATATTATTATTATTATTATTATTATTCTTATCTCTTTATTATTATTATTATTATTATTTATTATTATTATTATTATTATGTATTACTCGCTAATATTATTTGAAATGATTTATGAACTTGGGTTTAATTATTAATGAAAAAAAGTTGAATATGATCATAAATAATTATTCATAAATAAAAATAGTCATTGAAATTAATGTATTAGATTTTTTATGTTTATAATAGGAAATTCATGACAGTTATTATTTTATAATCAATTTTTAGTCCATTATATTTATAATTCACTTGTAGATATAATATAATTCTATTAATATTATATTGTTATAAAAAATAAAATAAAAAATAGCTGTTAAAACAATAGTTAGCTAATAATTTCATAATTTTTAAATGAAATGAATCATCCTCGTATACGCAAACGATTATGCAAAAAAAAAAAAAAAAAATCAAATACAATGTATCATTTCACAATTAATAAAAAAATACAAAATTCATACAAGTGTCTAAAAAATTTATATTAGTTTTTTTGCAAAAAAATTTTCAAAAATGTTATTTATTTGAAATTGTGCATTTTGTTCATTTAAAAAAAATTTCAATCTTATATAATTATATAATTCATTAGTCATAAAAAATTAGTTAAGCATACCATGATATAAAGTTCATTTGTAACTAAATGTTTGTAATTATATTAGATTTTAAACAATTTACGAGTTGTTTAAGCTTATCTCTATATTATATCATTATCATTTGTGAAATGAATTAGGATCATAATAGTTGACTTTAACAAATAAATGGAAAGTACAAAATATTAGACAATAAAATAGAATTTTTCGATTTATAATAGTTTCCAGTGTATAAAAAGTATTTGAGAAACATGTTTATAATTTGTATGGAGAATAAATAATTGATGAAACTATAAGGCATTTTCGTATTTCAATGTATTTGCTACCAATACATCTATATTTATATATCGTTTGAATTGCCAAAGATAATTATTAAGTACTTTTTGTTTTCAATGAAGCCAAGGCAACAATTTTTCTCATTTTAAATTTGGTTCATGAAAACTCCGACGAGTGATAAACAATTTATAATATATATTATTTTTTTTTGCTGCTAACTGATCACGTGATTATTATTATATTTGTGGAACATGGTTTTGAACTGCAGCATACGTCAGATCATCTGTTGATCACTAAATTATATTATGTTTATCTAAATTCATAACAGTGAAACGCATTACGCTCAATTTAATTTTCAAATAAAAAATATATTAAATTTATGGTTCTGCACACTACCGTCATTAATAAACTTACCTGAATATTATTATAAATTTGTACAGCTTTAATTTTAATTTAAGATAAATGGATGACAATTATGTGAATTATGGTACACAAGGTATGTAATACGATACTATGACAATACATTTTTAAAATAAAAAGAATAATTTAATTAAAATTAAAATTAATACTGAACTTATTTTTTATACTATTCAATAATATTTTATTTTTTATTGTATTAAAAAATATCTTTTACATATTTACAATTATGAATAGTTAATTGTAATAATATTAAAAAATAAATAATGATGGTAATCCTTATTTAATAATTCATAAATGTATAAATTAATATTAAAATTATTTTAAAATAATAAAATAATATTTGATTATTTTGATAATAAATAACTTTTAATCAATTATTTTACACGTTTTACATTTTCTAGATGCATCAATGTATACAGATGCATTTGATTCAACTTCATATAAAGTTAATGATTACAACAATCCTTATGAAATTGATGAAAGCAATGATCTGTCTTTTACAAGAGTAAGAATATTTTTTCAATATTTTTATTGAATTTTAAATTAAATTTATTATTATTTATTAATACAAAATATTTTAGGAAAAAGATTATGCTGTATCATCAGAAAAAATCAATTCAGAAACAAACATATTTCCTGATAATAATAATGTGAATATCAGTGATAATATAGTAAATAATCCTTGTGAATCACAACTATCAATTTTTAATGAAGAAAATAAACACAAAAATTATGATTCAGAAAATAGTAACACACAAAATGATGAATATTTATTTAGTATTAGTCAAGATAATATAAATAAAGATGATTCTATAAACAAAAATAATGGTTGTTGTTCATCTGCTGATTCAATGATGTGTTTGGATGCTTGCTGTACTTGTTTTTGTTTATAAACTGGTAAAATCTATTAAAAAATTATTAAAAGGTATTTAAAATTACTAGTATCTATGAAATAATTATAAATGAACTGTTTTATATATGTAACTTATAACTTTTCATGTACAAACCATTCATAATTATTTTAGAAATAAGATTGAAAAAAATAAAAATATAAACAACTGCAATAATCATTTAAAACAATAAGATATTCTAACTACAATGTCATTTATGAAAATGATAACATTGTAACAGACTTGATTTATTTTAGATTGAAAATATATTGGTAAGATTTTTTTCAACTATTAATAGACTATAAAATATGATTTATTAATAAGCTTTTATACTTTTTAGATTATTTTACTACATATTTTTGATGATATTGCAATTTAAGTAAATTAAAATATCAAATAACATGATATGCTAATAAATTTTTTAAGATTTTAAAATTTGTATTTATATATAGATATACAAAATTAAAATAATCTATTCTGTATATTTATAAATATAATGTGATAAATGATGTGTGTATATTTTTATATATATTTTTGAAAAAATTATAACTTTGATATAACTTTAATAATGAAAATTACTTAAATTTCTTATTTTAGTTAATAATAAAATACAAAAACTCAATACATGTATATTTTTACTAAATTATTTATTGGACCTTCATTGAGTTATAATTTTCATTTTTATTTCTATGTGATTCATTTGGTAATAAAAGAGCTGTATCAGTTATATCATATTTTATACATTTTTATTAAATTGAATTCTTAAATTTATCTGAATTGAGAACAATGATGCAAGAAGGCAGTAAAAAATATTTTTTTATTGATAAAACAAAACCTCTATGAGTGATATAAATAATAAACGAATAAAAAGGAAAGATAATATATTTATTTAAAAAAATTATATTTATTTATAAAAAAAAAATTAAAAAATATTAAAATAATAAAATAATATAAATTTTTTTTTATTAAAACTACATTTATTATGTACTCTAAGAGTGAATCAATAATATTTTTTAATAAGTAAAATATTAAAATATCTGATAAGTTGTAGTGACATAATATTAAAATATATATATATTTTTTTTTATTTTAACTCAATAACTTTTTATTAATATATTTTTCTAAAAAAAACTACAATTGAAGGAATGTAGGGAATGCACAAAGAATAAAAAATAATTATAATACAAAAACATTGATTATATATTTGATCGAGCATGTATGTATACATAGTGTAAATATATATATTTATGTAAATAAATATAAATATGTATATTTATATATATATATATATATATATATATATATATATGCAAAGTGTAAATTACTAAATATTCATATAAATTTCTGTGCGAATCTACATATCTGATTTTTTTTATATACTCTTGAGATGACATAGTAGATAAATAACGTATTATTAAATAAATCATGTCTAGTAGATGTCAGTCTTGAGAAATTATTTCTTGAATATTTTTAAAAAGGTATCGCATATAGTTTTATGTATGGAAAATTTTAAAAAAGATTTAATGTAATTTTTAATATGACTATTTTTAATTATTATATTAGATATAATTTAATTTCAATTACAAATATAAATTAAAATTCACACTCGATTGACAGTTGCGAAAACATGGATTTATTTCTATATATATATATATAATATAGATATAGATATATATATATAAAGATAATTTTTCTTAATTTTATTAGTAATAATTACTAAATGACCAATAATAAGTAGATCATTAAACATAAAATTTTTAGTCCACACTTATTTATGTATACATATAAGATATATATATGTATATTCACATATAAAAATTAATTATAAAAATTATCATACACGCTTTCTTAATTACATGAATCATAGTATTCATTATATCGTTTCATTTTTTCATTTTATAAAGTTCTGACGCAACTAAAATATTTTACTTCATGGGTGCAGGCAAATATGAAAATATAAATTAATATTCGTTACTTTAAAAAATAACTAAAAGTTAAATTTTCATATTTGCTTGTTAGAAGTCTAAATTTATAGCCTTTATACACTCAACGCACGAAACTGTATGAAATAATACATACGCTCGTTGAAATTTTTCTCCAATAGCATTAAATACTTAAAAGTAATTAATAATTCAAAATTTTAAACAGTAACAAATTAAGATGCAATGCACGAATCTATTTTAATTAATATTAGTAGTGTAAATATGTTAAATTATTTTTAATATAAAATTTACTTACAAAATAATCAATAAATTATTATTGCAATTATCACTCTCTGAACGCTTAAACATAAGTAGTTTTTTAAATATATATACGAATCCCAAACGAGAGAGATTTTTGCAAATTTTTTAGTCTTTATGATTTTATAAGAGGTTGTTATAATAATATTAACCACTTTTTATTATTAATTTTATATCGATAACACTGATAAATTTATTTTGCTATTTTATTTTTTTTGTAAAATTATAAGGTAAAATAAAAACATGATATTTGTTTTGAACAAATCAAATTTTTTTACATACATACATTACAATTTTAAGAGTTATTATAAACATTTTAATAACTTTTTTTTACGAAATAATTAAATTTAATCTTAATTTATTTTAAAAAAATATTTAATTTGTTCATAAATTTTAAATATGAAAGGTTTCAATGTCGTGATATTTCTAATTAAAACAAAAGTATTGTACTACAGAAATGAAAAATATTTTAAATACCATATATACAATTTGTTTAAAGAAAGATTTTTAATGTGGTTGTAATTGAAATAGTGATTATTTTAAATTAACATATTGTAATTTAAATAAAATTACAACATATTTGTTAATTACTTAATATTTAAACTGTTGTAAATATCTACATTTTTAAAATGTGTAAAGTCAATGGCACTTTAATAAAATAAAGAAAATTAATTATATTAGTAATTTTAAAGCATTTCAAAATACAAATGTAATTTCAAAATACAGTAATTGAAGAAAATACTAAAAATTAAAAAATTTAGGTTTCATAAAAGCATAATTTAAACAATGGATATTCTATTATTCAAAATTAATAATGTATATTTTTATAAAAATTAGGTATAAATTAAATGCGTTAATACATCACATCATTTTCATTTATCAATAAAATAGTTTATGTATTAGCTGTCAAAAAATATTCAATAAATTAATTTTATATATTTTTAGACAAAATTTAAATGCATTTTAGTAGACATTAATAGAATTACTTTTTATAATAAATGTTTTTATTTATAAATAAATATTATAAATAGAAACCAACTCATAAATGAAAATAAGTCTTTTTTATGGTCAGTAATTGAAATAGAAAAAACAGCTTGATTTAAAGATTCAACATTAGTAAAATCACACAATAAAATTAGAATTTATTATCAATAAAATACTATTTAAATTATTATTTAAAACTACAAGGTAACATTTATTTATCCATTTACCTCCATCTTTAAAAATTGGATTTCATCGCTTGAATTATATATTTCAGTTCAATAAGAATTTGAGTAAGTAAAGTGTTTAAGCATTTATAGAAAACATAAATAGTAGTACATATTAATAGTTTAAAGCTATGTAGATAGCTTTTAAAAGATTTTAGAAAATTTTAAAAACTGTCTGCTTTTTATACATATTTACTTGATTTGGTATTTTTGATAGTAAATCCAAATTTTTTTATATTTAGCTGATAAAATCCAGAAGTGAATGTTGTATGTGAATTTTTATATCTTTCAATATTATGACATCCATGTACATATAAGTATATCAGGCGTTAAACGAGTCTACATGTAAATTTACTCAATCATGCATATATTTTAAATAATGTATGTAACCCACAATTGTGAGTGATTTAAGTGTTAGTTAATACTCATGTAAGATTATTCACACACAAATTACATTCTGATGCAGCATAAATTGGGTCGAAGAACTGATGTTCTGTACGCGTGAAATTTCGACGGGAATTTATTGTTTGGAGAGCCTCGTCTCGGTGAGGACTTTACTGGGATCGGGCAACCTGACGACGAGCTGTGCTCCATTTTGCATAGGCCGCGTTCCGTTCGCGGGCCCATTACATTTGAGCACCGGCTGATGCGGAAGTACAACAGCCGGCAGAACTTTCTTCGCACCACTCAATTTGGGTGAACAGCATTGTTTGTCGTCGTAATCACCGATCAGAGGTCCCGGAGCAGGCTGCGCCTTGTAGCCGACCTTTAGCGGGGTGCCCTGCTCGTTGGGCAAACCGTAAGACAGGCAATTGTTGACCACACCATTCCCATTCATAAACGGCTGCTGTTGAGGATTACTGTGGAAGTTTGAAGTCATCATCTTCATGATATTATTTGACTGATCGGATGAAGTTGTTGTCGGTGCCCCAACAGCCACTGTGGACCCCATGCCATACATCGTCTGATTTTCCGTTGTGTGCTTGTTCAGTAGGAGCTGCGCTTGCTGATTCCTAGTTAGAGAATCGCTTTTGTAGATTGGTGCGGAGAGCTGCGTCGAATTTGTTTTGTTGGTGCTTTTGTGACTGCTGCCCGAGTAACTCGTTATTGACTCGTTGCAAAAGTCACTGAGGTATGTTTGATTGACGTACCAATTGTGCAGCCGATGGTGAATCTCGGGGAACTGCGGTCGGCGATTGGCTACTTCGTGCCAGCACTCGATCATCAGACTATAGATCATCGTTGGACAGTCCTCCGGGCAAGGAAGAAGTTGGCGCGATCGAATCATATCGATTACTTCTTGATTATTGTACCCGTAGTATGGCTAGAAAAATATATTTTTGTATATTATCTTTTTTAATATTTCTTCGGAAAAATATAGGCATTAATTTTAGTAAAATAATTTATAGAAATTAAAAATCATATCTCATCATCGGAATAAGAAATAAGGTTCAACCAATGCTCCAAACAATGATAAATTGAAAAAATATTAATACAAACTCATATGAAATAATACTTTATTTTAACTGCATTTTAATAAAAATATTATGTAAACAAAAATTAAGCAGATTAAAAAATTTTATTGGTATATTTAAATTTACCTGTAAACCATAACTATAAATCTCCCACAAAACAACTCCAAAACTCCACACATCAGATTCTGTAGTAAATTTACCATATAGAATTGATTCGGGTGGCATCCATCTTACAGGAAGCAAACTTTTTGATTGTA
This sequence comes from Eupristina koningsbergeri, assembly GCA_018907245.1. Taxonomy (NCBI): domain Eukaryota; kingdom Metazoa; phylum Arthropoda; class Insecta; order Hymenoptera; family Agaonidae; genus Eupristina; species Eupristina koningsbergeri. The sequence goes on along the minus strand of JACCHV010000002.1, from coordinate 5,129,145 downwards.
CTCTATAGTAATCACTACTATAGATATCTCGAGAAAGACCAAAGTCAGAAATTTTTACTGTTAAATTATCACCGACTAAACAATTTCTAGCTGCCAAATCTCTGTGAACATAATGATGGCTAGCCAGGTATTCCATTCCTTAAAAGTAAAAAAATATTAGTAATTCTTTCATATATAAATACTATTTTTATTTATTATATATTATTAAAATAAATATGAAATTACTCTTAAGAATGTATTTATAAGTTTTATTATAATGAAATAAATTTTATATACATTTACTTTTATTTTCATTTATTATTATAAATTTTCAAATTTATTTTTATTTTTTATTTTTTAATTATATTTTATTTTTAGGTTTGAATATAAATAATTTATTATAAAAAATTTTCTCCAAAATGTAAATGAAAACAATTAAGAGTAATTAACTATTAAATAAGTTTTATTTTTTTCATACATAATTATCAAAGAATATATTATTAATTTATTTGCATATAATGTATAAAATATTGAATAAATAAAATTTGAATGAATAAATTAATTTTCAGAGATGAAAAATAAGCATTTAATTTTTAAAATATGTTATAAGATTTTTTAAAAAAAATTATTGTGCTAAAGTATATTTTTGTAATATCTTTCACATATATAATATATTATAAGTAACGTTAGTGCCTTTTTTTCCCCATAAAATATAATATAAATTATTTTAAAAGCAAAAAATTTTATGAAACACACCTGAAGCAATCTGAAGAGCGATATGTAAAAATTCAGGTTGTTCTAAGACTTTTCCACTTATATTATTTAAAGGAACATCAGATCTTGGTGAATGACAAATTAAAAATTCATGTAAATCTCCCTGTGTCATATACTCAAAAAGCATACACATTGGTTCACCATTAAGGATTACACCAAGCAGACAAATAATATTTGGATGCCTTAGATCTGTCATAAGATCAACTTCACGTTTGAAGTCGCTCTGAGTTTTTGGACTTGCATTTTCTTTTAAAGTCTTAACAGCTACATAAATAAGTTCATCAGCTTTATTTCCAGTCTGTAATTCTCCTTTATACACTTTTCCTGTTATATTAAGTAAAAAGTATAAAAAATATCTAATTATTTAATCTTTCTTTTTATATTTTTAATTTAATTTGTATTGTAAAAAATGTTATTTCAAAATCATAACATATGAATTGATAATTAAATCCTACCAAATGCGCCCTCTCCCAATTCTTGTAATAACATGACATTATTTATTGTAAACTGTGGCACTCGATTATTTGAAGTTCTACTACTTCCACTACTCAATGTTCCAGTTCCAGGAGTTGTATTTCCAGGGCCAGCTAAAAGAGAACTCATTTCCATTGGTTGTGTCGTATTGCGTCTTCCATCATATATATTTTTGTCACATTGTAAACCAGTCAACATCTATAAAAATAATAATAAATAAATAAATACTCACTTCCAAAAATTAATATATTTTCTTTAAAGAACTTATTTTCACCTTATTTGTTGGTAAATGATTAGTTTGTCTTCTAGATTTTCTGCTCTTATAGCAACAACAATAACAAACCATTATTATTACAAACCCTCCAGTAAGTACAAAACCAACAACAGCATAAACCCATAAGTTTTCAACTGAAAACAGAAATTATAAAATATTAATCTTTTCATTTGCCTAAGTAATTATTTTTATTGATCCCGGAAAAATTATAACAAAAACATTTTTTTTTCAATTCATTATAAGCATTTTTAAACAACTTTTAATAATATTTATTTAAAGATTAATTAGTAAATTAATTGAATCATGAATTGTATTAGAAGCGATAAATTTCATAATTAAATGCATAATGTACCCATATATATTTTAGTGTATATGTTTAATGTAAAAATAAAAAAGGTAATACAGTAATTTCCAATAATTAATTTAATATCATAAATTTAAAGACATTTAAATAATCGATAAAAATATTCTATTTAATTTAATTCAATTATTTAATATAATATTCGTTATTACAGAAATTTGTCTTTGTAAGATAATAATATAATATTAAAATATTAAAATATTATAATATTAAACTCTTAAACCCCCCTCCCCCCCAAAAAGCACGTAATATTATTTAATTTTTCATACAGTATTTGATATCTTTATACTTACCACATTTAGGTATATTACAAATTTCTTTTTGACTACGATTATTTATATCGACGTAACACCATGGCTGTGGTTCAGTACTACCGGGATTTCGACAGAATGAATGGCGTCCTGCGAGTTCTGGGTGATCAGATATTTGAAGATTAAATTGATTTATCCAACGTAAACACGGACGACCAGATATACTAGTTTTGATTACACCACGATATGAATTTCCAGTTCCCCAATAGCAATAGTCATCTACAGAAGATGCAAATAAAGAATATTAAAAAAAATTTATCAGTATTGTATTTATCCCGATATAGATTAATATTGAATTTTTAAAAAATATTTTCTATATGTGTAAGGAAAAATTTTTTTAATTTAGAAAAAGTGTAGTAGATTATTTCTTTTTTTTTTTTTTTTTTTTTTATACTTGATTCTTCTTCATTAAAAAATATGTAATAAAAAATGGATAAAAATGTTTGAGATATTGGAAAACTACAGATTATACGTTATGTAGTGGTGCATTTTTGTAATATAGAAATAAATGCCATGTAATTTTTAGAAAAGTAACAAGTCTGCAAATACGGTAAAATAAATTTCAAAGCATTTTAAAGGTCACTCACTTTCCTGAACGTTGTTCTCTGTTAGAATTCCGATGCTCATGCAATCGGCGGCCTCCACGGTGTCTTCCTCAGGTAAATCGGAGCATTCGACAAGTGGCACTTGTTTCCCGATCTCCGGGTGCCTCTTAGCGATCGCGTACTCCTTTCTGCAGAGGTCATTTTCTAGCATCTCGCATTCCTTGCGGCAGATCCTCCTCAATTTACGATTCAAACTGTCTTTCTTGTTTGAGCGCGAGTCGCCGTATGTCGTACTAATGATTTTGCGATTTATACCTGCAATATATTTGATGTTACGCGTGTGAACAATCGTTGCGAGAAAATAAATAACAAAAATATTAAATTCGGTTTTATGTATGCGAAGTGTAAAACTGTCATTTGATCTGTTTAAATTTTACCATTAATTGCAAATACCGTAAACTGTAATCATTGTGAATAGTTTCAGATTTTTATTTTTATTACGCACAGTTTTTTGATTAAAAAATCTTTTTTTAAAATATTTTAATAAAATTTTAATAAAATATTTACCTACTCTCATGAAACCTTTATTCAAGAATCCAATTTAAATTAAATAAGTATTATGTTGTTAAAAAGTAAGTAAAGAAGAAAAAAATACATACAAACGATTCTGTTGATCAAGTCTTACAAAAAAAACCTTTTTTTATTTTTATCACAAAAAAAAGTAGCTAAAATAATATCAAAATTTAGCTACTGCATATAAACGTTAATGTATCAATTATAAAATGCAGTTTAAAAACCGGTAAAGAACTTTATCGTTTTATTTATTAAATAATCATAAAGACTATTCAAATATTGCATGACCTGTTTTTTATTTATTATATTGTTACGTATTATATATGCGCACAATATATCTAAAATGATTATTTTCTTATCGAAAATAAAAATATTATATATATCTATGATTATAATTGTTTGAGTGAGATAAAATTAAGCAGCTATTATTTTTTATTTCTCAGCAATCATTTATAATCGAAGTGGTAGCATTTGAGTTAAGGTTCGGGATCGATTAAGATTTAACGCACTGATTTAAGCTCTTGCAACGATGAGGCCGCAAAAATTATACTATGTGTTAATTTTTTATATAAATAAATAATTTAATATAATATATATATATATATATATATATATATATATTAATATATAAATATACGTTTAATTTTTGCAACTGCTAAAAATTGGTTTAAAATTTTGATCGTCTTATCAATTTTTCTTTTTCTTTAATTTTTAGACCAATTACGAGGATTAGTTCAGTTAATTAAGCTTATGAATGTAGTGTCTCTTAAACTTGAACAGTATTTTTAACAAGTGATAAATATTCCTACCTCTTTCCTTATTGTCCAAGGTGGAGTCGAATCCCGAGCGATACTTGGCGCCTCTTTTACGTGGTACACCGTCCTGGATTAGCGAAAAATCATCCAATGCATCATCTCCGGCCCCTTGTTCAAACGAATTTTGGTGGTTCGAGCTCTGCAGGCTAAACAGTTGGCCAGTGAGTTTTTGATTTCGAGGTAATTCTCGACAAATTGGGAATGTCGAGTAGCACAATGACGGTTGGGCGTATCGCTCACAATTTGAAGATAATTCGCTGAAACATACATTTTATACAATTTTTCTAACATTACATAACTATGAAAATATAAAATTCATACTCACTTTGAATAATTACTTAAAAATTCTGTCAAAAACTAACTCTAATTAAAAATATTTCGAATCTGCATTTATTACACTTGTTCTTTTTAATCAATATACGTACTAAATTTATACAAATTATTCGAAATTTGTATAAGGTAAAATTTAAACAAATAAAAATAATTTTTTACATAGAATCTTCTTGTGATAAAATTGTAAATGGGATACAAATTTTACTATTGAGCAATATAAAAATGATACATTAATATATACACACGCGTGTGCGTGTGCACTTATATTATATAATTATAAACTTAAAAAAAAAGTGAATACTAATTATGCTTTATTTAAACACTGTAAAATCATTACTCTAATCATTAAACACGTATTTTTCGTAAAAATTATATATTACAAAAAGGACAATAATTATAATTAATAAAATTTATATAAAATTATTAAATAATATAGTTTTTATTTTGTATATAATCATGTTTAAAATTTATATTATACCATACATAATTATTTTTTTTTAATGTAAACATTTTAAATATTTTAAAGTTTTTAATCTATTTTTTTAATATATTATGTTATATTGCTATTATAATGTAATATATTATATCAATGTGTTATATTAAAACATTTATAAATGTATCTAAAATAAATAATTGACATGAAAAAAACAAAAAAAAGAGAAAACAATGGAAATTATAAAATTGGTAGTTAAAAAATGATGATGATCAATTAAAATAAAAATCCAAAATTTAGAGTTCTAAAAGTAAATGATATACTTTTTTGTATATTATTATGGAAAATTTCATTTTTTCAACTATCAAATAATTAAGTACTCTCTCTTTTTTTATAAATTTTGTATTGCAGATTTAAAAAATAATAAATAAATAAATAAAATTAAATAATACTCACTTTGATTGATTGATAACATGAAAGGCCTTTATGAGTTTCTCTTCTAATAAACTTTGTGTATTTGGATGAGGAATGTACACAGATTGATTACCAACAAATTGTGTACAAATTTTACCAACATAGAGCTAGAATAAAAAAAGTTCTTGAATTCATTAAGATATAGTTGCGAGATATATTATTTTTCAATAAAAAATTCAAAATAAATACAATATATTAGTTATTTTACTTTAATTTAAAAAAAAAAAAAAAAAATTTAAAGAAATTAATCTTTACACTTTACAAGTTACTTTTCATTAAATATACAATAAAATATAACATAGAAATTTATAACTTTTAAGTCTACTATAAATTAAAAAATTAGTTTTTATAAAGTTTCACTTTTTTTATTAAACAAATGGTAAAATAGAATTTCAAGAAATTGAATACAGTATTCCAATATAAAACAAACCTCGCATATTCCTTCACGATTGTCTTTGCGTCCTGGAATCAAAGATGCACCAGGAAGACTAGCGAGACTTACACCAACTGGTAGTTGCATATTGACATTTTTAAGGCCACTAATTTCAGTAAGATCAATGGTACTGGTTTGTGAAATAGTTGGCTGGGGACTAGGAGGTAATCTTCCAAAAGGATTTGTTGATCCTATCTGATGAGGAGTCGAAACTCCACTCGCCAAAGTGTCAAATTTGTCACCATCTTCATTGCTAATAATTAAATTGATCATATAAAACAAAATTATTAATTTGCAACACATAAATGTTTAACATATTGTTTTAAAAGTAACATAATAGAGTGCATAAAGAATGTTTCAAGTAATTCTTAGATTTAAAAAATAGTTCTTAGAAAGTAAGAGTAAACTGCAAATAATGTGTAATTAATTTTAAAAATGTTATAAGTAAATTGATTCTTAATAATACTGAATCTAGAGTTTCTTATATTTTTAATATGTAGTTTTAAGTACAGTATTAAAATACGATAATTAAGTGCATTGTCACTTATTTGATTGATTCTAAAACCAAAAATAGTCAACGGCTTGACCGTGCATCGTTCGAATTTGAAATTAAATTGGCACGTAAACAAATTGTTTATAGTGAGGTAAACATAACCTCTCTTTTAGGAAAACTTTAAAAAAAGGTTATGAGACACGCATAGAAAATGCAAAAGGTGTTTGCATTTACTTATAATAGGTTAAATTAATCTCGGCGAAAACCGTTGGAGTATAAAAGAGAGATATTAAGTAGACTGCACTCATTAAATGATAGCCACGCACTTTGGTTGAAAAATATCGGAAGGGCTCCCGAGGCTCATCCGTGCTCGTATAAAAATACATGAATTTAGAAACAACGCCAGGTACACGAGTAGCTTCATAATTGCAACAGAAGAAACTCAAACAAAACAAAGTCAAATGTAAAAAGGGAGGTTGTGTCATTTGGAGCGCAGCGAGTACTCTTCGGCAGCCATTTCTAACTGTGACCTCAGCCAGAGAACTGAGAAACCCAACAACGGGCACCAACCAACACCAGGACGTCGCGAGCCGTCCGTGTGCACCGGTGCTGAGCGCCACCACGCGAACGGAACTCGGGCTCCAGATGCACCCCAGCATCCGCGTGTGTGTATGTGTGTGGCGGGAGCGATGGAGCGGGGGGAGAGGGAGTTACACGTGCGGGGTCAGACCCTTTGTGCACCAGAGTCCACATACCCCAGGCAGCATCAACATTCAACATCAACATCCACGTTAAATGCGCCCAAAAGCATCTTCGGCACGCGCGTCCTATTTTTGAGTACGAACAAGGCACGCAGCCTCGAATTATCTTTTATTCGATACAATTCATTAGCCGGCTATTTCGGGGGGAGCGAGGAATGCGAAAAGCTGATTTTCCGGTACTTCAGCCCCATTTTTTTGGGAACAAATAACAGTTATTCATAAATTATTATTTTATCGCATAAATTTAATTTTTCAGGTACTCTCGGTAATCACTATTAAAAGCTTTTTATACAAAAACATCTATAAAATGCCAATAATATTTAATAAATATTGATTAAATGTTATTGTCTTATTTTAATATAAAATTTATGTAACGCACATGTCTTTATTTATAGTTTATATATTTATAGTTTATATCCTACAATACAAGTACATATATTTATTCAGCCTTAGCTAGTTTATCTCAAATATTATCATTTATTGTGTAAAAATTAAAATAAATTTTTGCACAACCCTAATTTTTACAAGTGTTTTTGATTTTTATTACATTGAGCTCGATCAAAAATATTATTATAATTTAACTTCTATCAAATATTTTATTTTTAATTGCAATTGTAGCATTTTTAATATTTTGAAATATACATAAATTTATTGTTATAAAAATTAAATAAATCAAATTTTAGGTTCACAATTATATATATTATATTACCAATATTTTTTAAAAATAAAATTTTAAATTCATGCGTTTTTGTACATTAAAAATTATATTAAAAAAAAAAAAAACTCGGATGCCATAATAGATTGAAAATACTTACTCATCGAATAAATCGGGTAAATGTGGCGAATTGGGCGAGTAGCTGCCCATATCAAGCGATGGATTGATTCTGTGACCTCCTGAATAAAAAAAGTTTAAGTATATATTAGTAAAAATTATTGTTTTTTATCTCAATTGTTAAATTATTTCAGAAGTTTGTCTATTTTTAATTTTTTTTCATTAATAATTAATACCGAATGCAAAACTTCAACAGGTATGACTGTTTTCTTATATGTTCACATCATTATATCATACATTATATAAAAAGTACACATAATATTAAAAACAGTGGACATATAATAAATAACTCACTAGAAGTAAATAAAATTTTACACAAATATATTGCTTAATATTTAAGCTATTATACATAATTATTGATATGTAACTTTTTATTATATCTGTAAAATTTGCAACAATAATCATCAAACAGTTAATTAAGTTTTACATAATAGTTATATAATTGTTGAATTCTACATAATTATAGAATTAAAAACACTCAGATAGTAGCCTCCTCAGATAGTCTAAAGACAATCTTAGACGTACCACAATTTCTTATTGATACAATTACCCTATAGGATAATTTAATTTCCTAATTAATACAATTAAATATGATAAAATGAAGTATCAATTTAACATTACATGTAAATCTTAACGAAATTTTTTCACCGTAACATCACCGAATTCCCAATGTTTTAAAAGTACTCTTTACGATTCGCAGATCAATTAATATTTATATTAGACATCCAAGAAGTTGTTTACTTAAGTTATTTACTTCTTTGTTTAAATTATTTAATTTAGAAAAAAGCTAACTTGATCGTAAATGTAGATATAAACACATGTCCTGAACCTTCCCGAAATATTGAATCAAATACAATGAAATGAAAATTTGTTTAAAATTAAGAAGAAATACTCCTCGTACAATTAATTATCTCTCCAATTGATAACGTTAATTCGTTTTTTAATAAACCAAAAATTAAATAGAAAAATTGAAGGAATAGTTGTTGAGAGTTGTAGATACGAGACAAGAATCCCAACGTCCCTATTTATTTTTGGAGATACATAAATCAGTACTTGTTATGACAAGGACAGGGTTATCGCAGATGGAGTACATTATTTTGTTTTAAATACAGGGTCTGCTCGATATCTGATAAATTGGTGACGAATTGTTTTGACGCAAAGCCAATCATTCACACAGCTTCCATCCTGACTTTAAGCAATACAATATAAGCGACTTATTTGTGTACTAGATTTTCATGGTTGCTAAAGTTTATTTAAATTATTGTTTAATCTCTCTTAAATGCAATATTTCAACAATTAAGTTTACGGCAACATTTATTTTTAGTATTTCAAATATTGAAAAACTCTTTAAACGCTTTTTCACCTAATTAATTTTTAATTAAATCTTTGGTTATAGGATATTTTAGTCAGATTTTTATATTATAAAATTAAATATAAAAATTCAACCATCATTAGTAATTTTTTTTTTTTGGTTTGATAAACAATTAATTTAGTACATTATCATTACCTATAATTTCTTACATAAAACACCTTAAATGAAATGATTCGATTACTGCATCCAATGTATATTTTTTAGTTTTAAGTTAGTTTGTTGTCGATCAATTTATTAAAATGTATTAATAGAAATATTTTATAAATAAAATTACCATGTGTTGTTTTATTTATATAGTAAATTATGATTTGATTATAAATAATATTACTAAACTTACAATTAAAAAATATTGATGTAAAATTAAATATTAAAGTATAAAAACAAGTGTTTTATTTTTAATTTAAAGGAAAAATAGTATTTTTTAAAATTTGTGTAAAACAATGCAGAAAAAAAATTAATTATTAATTAAATATTTTCACATTAAATAAAATAGTTTAACTAATAATAAATATAATCATATTATTTAAGCCATAAATTCAGAAACAACAAAAGTTCATAATAATTTAAAGTTCATCAAAAATATGTATAAAATAACAATAATGATAATAGCAATAGAATAAGCAGTATTAATAAACAATGCTTTTAAACATTAAATAAAAGTTTAGTTGAAATTATACTTAAACAGATTTCAAAATACGTTCCGTTTCTCAAACCTGATGATTCGATTTGAAAGTTTAGAAGCGAGGGAAGAAAAAAAGAGAGAGTATCCAGACTCTCACTTGGAAAATGACTCGACGGAGCAACTCGCACACTCGGAGACTCGAGTTTTCCGACGCTTCTCGTCCTCACTCATGCTCCCCTTGGCTGCCACCGCGCCCCCCTCCCCCACCCGCGAAACTTTGTTTTGCAGTCGTGCGTCTAAGGCCGGGAAACTCGGTACTGTCGATGGAAAAAGGAGTCGCATTACGCCCGCATATCCCAAACGTATTCCGCCACCGGCGAAAACGCGCGAAACGTAATCCAGGGCGAGGGGCGTGATCGGGGAAATTGTCAAGGGGAGGCGCGGGCTTCCTTCGGGGTTCAAGGAAGGAAGGGCCGAAGGAACGAGGAAGCTACCCCCTTGGTGTTCGATATATTTACAATACCCGAGCAATGCGAATAAGCTTGGCAGAACATTCGAACTGCATTATCTTATCCCTCTACCAACCGAAGTATTCGACTCCTCCTCGTTTGTCTTTGCCTCAAAAGAAGCAAACTTAATAAACCCGGCAAAGGCTGAGAAATGTGTTTTGAGTGAAAATATTTCCTACTGCTTACACTTATCACATGTCGGATGTGCGTTCTTTTATGTTTTAGACTATTTCATTTTGGACGGCTCATTTCTTCTTAACTTAAACCTTCTCTTAAACCTTCTTAACCATCATAGAGACTATCCGCTAAAGAGTAGTTACTCTGCAAGAACATCAAAATGCAAGTACAAAAATACAAAAAATAAAGAAATTAAGGTTGGGAGTAAAATTCATCATACTCCGAGTAAAAAACGTAGGTACTTGGAAGTCGTGTCCCGAATTTTGTAGCAAAAGTATACGTTTGAAGGGAAAAAATTTATCACCGATTTCAGTGATTGTGGACATATTTATATAAAATAATTATTGTATTAGGCGGAAGACCTGTGTATCTCAATTACATCAACTGGTATCCAAGAGAGAAAGAGAACTCTGTGCCAACCTGCAAACCGACGACTTGGTAATTAACCTTGAATTTGAAAATTAGCTTACTTGACCTTTAAACAAATGCAGTTGATCCTTGGTGTTGTTCTGGAACAATATTTTGGAGTCTTTGTAGCTTAAATAATGCGAGTTTTGATAATTTTAGTTTACACGCAATTTTCAGGAATTTTCTTTGAATTCTCTGCACGTAGAATCTCCTTAGAAGTTCAATTCTCGATTGAGTGCGTTTCTATTGGCTCTTTAACGTGAACCGGTACCATATCCTATCAAAAAAAAATTTTTTTTGTCACCACACTATACTCTCCTGACTTTGCAGCAAGTGGTTACTAGAAGTTTATTTCTTACTTAATAATTAAGAAGAATACAAATTATATGTATAAAATTCAATTAATTATCGATTCTCGTGGTTTTAAATAAAATATAAATGAAAAATTAAATAATGTATGACTTTTGGTTTCGACGACCAGCGAGAGATTTTTTGGCAGAAAAATAATTTTAAAAATGCAAACGCGTATAATAAAAGTATAAATTTGGCTATTTACTATTAGGAATTTAGCATTTAAATACATAGATTAAATTAAATATAAATTTAATTTTATTTAGCGTTTAAATTTCGCGGACGGCTTCAGTAGATTTCCTTCAGAGTCGTCGCGACAATTTAAATGTGTTTTTCATATTATTATTTTAATATTATAAATAAAGAAATTATTTTCGTGTTTAAAAAAAGCCTTCTTTGCTTTCATTTAAGAGAGACTTCAACTAAAAAGAAGGAAAGAAAATCTTCGAACAAAAAAAACTATGATATATATTTTGGATGAAGATCTGTAGAAAAAGATCACTAATAGATGCTCTTTTAACTCTCTAAAATACAGACTATATTTTTTATGAGTTTTCATGTTTGGAAATGTATTAAATAAAGAGAGTATTAATACACTGTGCGTTTGTAATAATTTTGCAAGCTTTTGGAAAATTATAAAACTCGTGGGTAAGCGAATGCAGCTTTCCATGAAAGTAATTCCATGAGTAATTAAAATTTTTTCTATTAATATTTTCATACTCTAATTTTTTGAATTATTAAAAAAATGAGAAGGATTGGTATTTTTGGACAATTCTCGACTCAAAAGCCGAGTCAATAAAGTTCATTTTGGGAATATAAAGCTCTGTCCCCGAGGGAAACATTGATTCGGTATCTCTAAGCTCGCACCGACCGATGGTTCTTGGTAATGTGAATAATTATAGTTTACTCGGGGGGACTAAGTAAAGATTTCCGTTGGAAAATGGCACGCGAGATCTTTCCTCCGGATTACATGAGCGACCGGAGATAAAGACCCGTTAATAACGAGTGACGCTATCGGCAACAGCCAACCATTCCTTCATCCCTCATTCCTCCAGTCGGGCTCCATTCGGGCCAAATCCTCCATTTTTAAAAAAAGTACTACGTTAAAAGTCAGACAACTAAGAGTACATTTCTACCTTCCTCTTGCAACCATTTTGATTTATTAAATTCAATTTTATTGTCATCCTTAAAATGTTGTTGCTTTCAATTTTAATATTTTTGGTCTTGAGAAATATCTGTTCGACGTGCACAGTTAATGCAGATCCTTTTAATTCGATGCTCCCTATGTTTATATGTTTTTTTATAAATTATAAATTCTCTTTCATCTAGAAATAAAAGAAATCATGCGTTTGTTTAATCGATTTGGTATTTTTCTCTTATCAAAACCGCGCATATCTGCCTTCGATATTCGAGAACAGCTAAATTGGCATATTTTATATTTTACTGGCATTTTAATTAAATCGTAAATGATTGGCGATGCCATCGCACTAAAAAGAAGACTTTTTTTGTGCCATATTGTAATTTGTACAAGTCATGGTTAATAGTACATTTATAGTAAAATTTCTTTTCTATATTTAACGTGTAACAGTATTTGTTTCTTTATTTCGCCGTCTTATGTCCTTAAAAATTAATATTATTTTGAATATTACATTTTACCATAAAGTTTATTTACTGTACATGAGTAAAATTGAACATATGATAAGAATGTAATGTATATACAGTGTCTGCAAAAAGTGTATGTATTTTTAATAAGATCTACCAATAAAAAAAAAATCATTCCATTGATTAAGTAAATTGGTTTTCTTTTATTATTGTAGTACTGAAGGCTATTTTATTAAGGAAGATTTTCGAATTTGTTGAAGAGGAATAAATTTTTTTCAACTCGTAATAATTATGAAATATAATTTTTTATGCCAAAGCTTGAAAATTAAATACAACAACAACAACAACAACAACAACAACAACAACAACAACAACAACAACAACAACAACAAGATCAACAATAGCAATAACAATAATTGTTCAACAGTAAAAAAAATCTTTATTATTAATTACTTATTTTATTGATAATTTTATTAACTTTTTTATAAATTAAAAATTATATATATTTGAGAATATGTATGAATTTTTCGGGTGTATAAGTAAATTTTTAAAAGAGAAAACATAGAGTTTTAAAAAAACTATTGTAATCCTTATTTTTATTTTAAATTCGTAAAAAATTTATTTAAACTTTCAAATTTAGATAAGTGTTTAAGATTTTTATTTTATTTTATAGAAAGCAAATAGAAAATGGGAATCGAATGATGAATGATATCGACATAATTCACGCTGAAAAGCCCGTTTATCTTCGCATTTTACTACAGTAACGCACATCAATAAATTTGACAAGCGATTGTGAAAAAAGTATTTACAATTTTTGAATTTTAAACAAATGGAGTGAATAAATACTCTTATCATAGATAAAATCCAATGGAAAGTTTATTTTGTAGAATTTATTGTAACATGTGCTTAAAATACGGAGATTTATAAGAAATAAAAATTTAATGGATAATTTCAGTAAATTTATATCAATATTTTTTAAATGAAATAAATGTAATATATTAATGTTAAAATAGAAAAATAAGCGTAATTTTAAATAATCTTGAATATTAAATATCTTTCAATCAGCATTTGCTAAATTAATTCGACTGCATTTAATTTTTGGACAATACAATAATAGGATTAAGACTTAAAGAAAAATATACGTTAATATTTTTGTTATAATATTAATAATTATGCTTTAGGGGAAACGAGCTGTTGTCATCTAAATTGTATGACTACGAGATATAAAAAGTGATCGATCTCAAATGCGCCCATATCAGATTTTTTCTCCTGGACGTGGAGTAGTCAAAGCTTGTCCTCTCTTTTTCCTTTTACTGAGTTAATCGGAATATGCGAGGCTTGTCCCGGGGGTTCATTTCGAGGTCATTGAGATCGACTCGCACGCTCGGAGCCAGGACAGACGTCGAGAAAAAAGTCGGCGCTTCCCAGGAGGGCGTCGAACATCCGCGTGCCTTATCTCCGGGTCGCGGCGCATCGATCACAGGCCAGGACCCGATGAATAATTCAGGATCGGGTTCGCGATAATCCCCGTCCCTAAATTCAATCGCGGCTCCGCGCTTTCCACCCCCGCAGTGCATGCAAACCTAAGGGTAAAAAGAGCCGAGTAGTAAAGCAATCGCTCTTCCCCTTCCGATGGTCAGCCGGGGTGAATCGGTTTAAACTGTTGATTCGCGTGAGATGCTTCTTTACAGGGAAACCAACGTTCATTCGGTCTGACACGTCCTTTACTCTCATTTCACATTTATTTTTCGTTTATTTTAATTCAATTGAATTTTACTGCTCCTGTAATTATTCGCAGATATTTTTGTCGTAATTTGTATCTCGAGGGTGGGTATTCTTGAAATACAATAATACAACCAAAATCCGGTTATTCTACTGTTATTCTACTATTATTTATATTAATATATAGTATTGTAAATTATATGTTGCATTATATTATACTCATTGATAGCTACCATTGAAAATAATATTAAAATTAATAACATTTTTCGATTAGTTTATACATCAAGATTGATTATTAAAAGGGTAAAACAAATTTTTCTAAATTAATAATATTAATAATGTATTAAAGTGAGTTCAATTTATTTAGTTATTATTATTATTCCTTGATTTTAGCTTATTCATTTGAATAATTTGTTTTAATTTCAATCAACTGTCATCTACGAGAGGCCGAAAAAATCAACATTGAACATGTGAATATAATTTATCAGTGAAAAACTTGGTAGGAAATGTACGAAGTTAGTCCTCAATTTCTATTCCGCAATCTTACAGGAATGACTTTATAAATATAGACGTCTACTGGGTCTAATCCCTTACAATGACATTGCGCTAGACTGTGCAAATAAAAATCTGAATAATTTTTTTTTAATAAACTGCGGATCCATCAACAGGTAAGATTTTAAGCCCGCAGGGCATTAATTTTGAGGGAGCAATTGAATGTCAACGAAATGAGATCTTTCCCTCGAAGTAGATCGGCTGATCGTTGGCTGCGCATTCTGAATCGGATATGACACTACGGCCTGAAACTAACTTGTGGCCAATTTCAAATCACTCGGATTTCATTGGCAGTCGAGGTTCGATTAATTTCACATCGCTTGCTCAGAGCCTCGGGCGTCTTTTCTTAGGCTCTGCGAAGAAAAAGGAAATTACAAATCTCGCAATTTACTCCTAGTTTTCGCGTTTGCTTTGCTTCCTTGCACATTTTTTTATGACCGAAAAAGTATACAGCGATATAAAAAATATCACTTTTATGCGAGTTTAATGGAAAGGTAATCGTATATTTCAAAGGCATAATAAATTAAGGCAGGTAATTGCGAGTAAAAAACGGTAAAAAATGTCTCCCGGTAAAACCTTGCAACAACAAAAAAACCGAGAGAAAATTATTGCTTGAAATATTTTTTAAGATAATTTGTCTTGGGCTTGCGCTTATTTATAGTAGCATGCAGGGTATATTAGTAATCAAGTCGAGTGGTAGGTAATGGACACGCAATAAACGGATCCACAGTCCAGAATTTTTCAGTTATTCCAACTCGAAATCAACCCTCCCACTATACACGTACCGTGCATCAATTTTCAGAAATACATAAATATCGTAATGCGAACTATTTTCAGTAACAAACAAGAATAGCTCCAATTCTCAGGGGTGCGCGTGTATTGGTATCGTAAAATTGATATCTCCCGCACTTTCGGATGCATTTCACAGCGAGTGGACGCGCATGTATAAAACATATTTATATCGAGTTTATAGTGCCGGGGACTCGAGGCCTCGGGAAAGCATTTATATTTTCTTTTTCTTCCTCCTCGACTTTACGTGCACAACCGCGATATTTTTATGTTGCGTTACGCGGTCCCGTTTTATATGCGTCGCATCATTTCATTTTTCTTGGCGCGCGCGCGTGCGCACTTTTAGTGCACGTCAACTCAATCGCCGCTCGCCTAGACTGACATTTTATATATTTTGACTACTTTTCTCTCATTTTATTTTTTTTTTTTCATTTTTAAAACTTTCGTTGGATTTGAGAAAAAAATGTTTATTGCGATTTAACGCCTAACGGTTTAACATGGTTTATCATGAAAAAGAAATTTATAATGGTTTTGATTTTTTTTATTAGAATAATGGATTATTATTAGAATAACACACAGCTCGTGTAATGTTCAAGTAATAAGTGACATGTACACATTATACAAAATCCAAAAAATTCAAACGTGCTTCTTTAGCCTTAATTATTCATAAGCTGATAATGTTTTCGTTAAATTAATATATGAAACAGATAGAATTAATAAAAGTACGACTGGGATTATTTAATTTTATTTTACAATTCAGTATTACGATTTAATTTCCTGGCTATTAAAAGAAGGAGCATTATTAAAGGCAAAAAATATTTTCCATTCAATATCTTCGATTAAATTATTTTTTTTAATTTCACTCACTTTATTACAAATAATTACTATTGATTTCCGTTTTAAGACACGAAGAAGATATTAATATGAAGACACATCAATTGGGTAAGGAGCTATCGCAAAATATTCATCTACTCTAAAAAAAAAAAAAAAAGTTCCTCGATACAATAAAGTGTCAATTCGGAAATAGTAGAATTATAAGTCTGTTAAAGAATAGGTAAAAGCAAATTAACTTTTGTATGGTTGTAACAGGTGTATACGTATGCTTAAGGGAACGTTGCAATTTACATGTAATTATGAATTACGAGTACCAACAATTGTAGGTAAACCCGCGTGAGTGCCAGTTGGTGAAACTACGGACTCCTAAAATGCATGTCTATCCTGGTAAATCGTCGAGGACGGTATCCGTTATCAATGTTAGTGAGATGTAACATTTGACCGACTAGGATATATATAGGAATAGAACAGGAATGTTGTCTCAACAGGATAAAAGGGAGTCTCCTGTAGGAGTCTGTAGTACACAGTCACCAGGTATGGAACCTGCACAATAATCAGTAAGGACCATCAGATTTGAATAATGAGGACAGTAATTGATCCACGAAGTCCTTAGTTCATAGTCTACAAATGTATAATTAAATGGGTACAGAAATTTTGATGTTCACTACATGTGATTTGTCTTTGAGCTTCATCAATGAAAAATTATGTAAGTATCTCGATGTATTTGTGTTATAAAGTTTGTTTTCTTTTTATAAATAAATAACTCTTTTTAATACGTCCAATTACGTATTATACATGTATATCAGCTCACTAGGACCCACCTCTTTTTTACCCTTCCTAGAATTCACATCAATTATTATTACAATTATTATTAATTCAAAATGTTATAAAAAGTAGAATTAAGTACATTTACAAAAACTTTATGCATTTTAAATAAATACATTAAGTCAACGAAATTGACTTATTATTATTGTTGTTGTTGTTGTTGTTGTTTTTGTCGTCGTCGTTATTATTCATTATTATTATTACTATTATTAATTATTATTATTTATTTTTATTATTATTATAATTATTATTGGGTATTTAGTAATGTTATTATAATAATTTGAACATTATCGAAAATATTATGATTTTTATAATAAATAATACGAATTCCTTTCTATAATGTTTAGTGAAAATGTTATCTATAAAGTATTTTGTAACTTTTAATTACTGGATATAAAATTTTATTAAAATATTCAATTTTTCTTTTTATCTCATTATTTTATACATTAAGATTATATAAGGGAAAAATTACCATATTTTCATGATAGAAAGTTCTGGAACCCTTAAAACTCATGAATTTCTTTTAAAAATCTAATTACTGTTACTTAATTTAAAAAATTTATACACTCTCCCATTTGATTAATTAAAATAATTCTATTTTTATTTTGAGTTTCACAATGTATTTGAAATACATTTTTTTATGTTTCCTTGATTCTGTGATTAGTACTATCATGTACAATTAATTAAGTATTAAAAAGAAAAAATAAATAGTTACCTTTAAAGATAAGTGGCTTTATTATTAATATCTCCAAATAGCAATCGAAATTCAGTGAAAGTGCAGTCCAAATAATAAAAAAATTTATCTATTAATTATGATTTATTGGTCAACAAATTAAAAAATAAAATAAAACAAATACAAATATTTTTTAGCAAATACGTGTGTTATAGAGTCATAAAACTATCGTAGTTTTTATCCATATGAATTTATCCTCGGCAGAGTATCATACTTTCACAAAACTCTGTGAAAAAAAATGTTTCCAATATGAAGTTAGCGTCTGAAAAAGAGTGCACGAAGGGTTAGGGGTGGACACTTGAAACTACGATTTCATGAAGACTCAAGAGGAAAAGCATGAGGAAGTAAAAGAAAAGCAGGAAGAGGAAGAGGAAGAGGAAGAGGAAGAGAAAGAGAAAGAGGATGAGTGAGAGTAGCTCTGGCTCATGTGTAAACTCGAGGGTCGCTCGACGTTTTTGCCACAATTTTCGTATAATTCGCACTAATGGAGATTAGGCAGGAAACAGCTTGGTCATAAACTAATATTAAGTGGAAGAGGTGGTGATTTTCTGCTCAGGAGCTAAGCCTCGGGGTTTGCCTTAATTCGCTTCAAAACTCTTTTATTTATAATGCGCGGGACACGGCCTGCACAAGATTTTGTTTCCTGCCCTTATATCCGATTTCCTAAAGTTTTATACATTCGACTTTATAAATTTCGCTCATTACTCGGAGATTGTGGTCCACACAATGGAAAATCGGTTATGCCGGAGATTGAATTTCATAAAGTTTTTATCGTCGCTCATTTTTCGGATTAATGCGTTAATTAGATTTGTGATCAGAATGCGGACCATCGATTGTCATTGTCGATTTCATTGTCGTGGCTTGTGTTTCTTGCTTCTGATGACAACGACAACGATTATTCCGAGCTTTGAAAGTTGCTCCTAGGATTCTCAATGACTAAACTTTGGCGCCGAGCTTTAAAAGACATTGTCTCGAGACAGGAATAAAGTTGAGTTTGAGCATCTCTGAATATCCGAATCTCCGAATGTCGGCGAGCTCAGTAAACCCGGCGAGTTGAGGAAGAAACTGCACAAAGACCATTTTACCATCTTTCCCAATTCCATTCGTAAGACTCGCCCCAAATCACAGCGAGATAAGTTCGTATTTTTACATGTGAGCACAGTAGAAGTAATTTAAAGTTTGGGGGGGGGTGGTTCTTTAGGCATTTTAAATTTGAGCAAATTTAAGGATGTATAGTACTGAATAAACTTAAAGCAATAAAATATTCTCGAAAATTTGTAATTGAGCTTAATTAGTATACTAAAAATGCATATTTCAAATGGTTAAAGTGATTTTTCAACAATACACATAAAGAAAAATACGCAACTGTCAATGGAAAAAACATAATGACTTTTTGCACAGTTTTAACAAGATTCGATAAATATATGTTTATCTAAGTAATTTATATACTAATTAAAAAAGAAAAAGAAAAGTCTGGACTTTTGATTATTGAAGATATCAACGAAATATTAAAACGCTTAATAGCATTTTAGTGTAAGAGTAGTAAAACATGGCGATATCGATTAACTAAGTTAAATACACATGTACATATTCATACATATTCATATAAATCTCTCAACTTGTGTATATTAAAACTGTATTAATTTCTTAATATATTTAAATATTTTAATCGATTTTAATCAATGTAAACAAGTATAAAGAATATTTAAGTTTGTAATATTGTAATTGAATATTGTGACACTTAAAAATTGAAAATTAACAAAAAGAATTTTTTATACATATAAAATTTTTAGATTAATAATAAAAAGGAAGATACCTTCTCATTTTAACAAATATATTTATTAAAATTATTAATTAAACTTGAAGTACGTCGTTTTTTTAAACATTATAACTTATTTTTTCACAAACTTTTGAGCGAGCTCACAATTACCGTAGGTATTTATGTTTTGTTGTACCTTGAGAGTATCGATCGAGTCGAGGGATATTTGATTATGGAATCTGTCGGGATGCGCCGCCGTGGCGTCGAGATGCATTATCCTCCCCCTCCCCCCGATAATAAATAAAAATGTGCACGACCGCGATACTCGAGACCGAGACTCAACGATATTTATTTTAAATTTATGGCGTGAGTGTCGGGAATGAAATCGTCAGCTCACCTTTCAACGGTGAGCTGACGATTGAAGGTTTGGGTCGCGAGCCAACGACTTCTATTCGCGAATGCTCCTTTCCGCATTACAATCGCCTTACAACCATATTTTCCCATACCATTAAGAATTTGTCCAATCTATCAATTATTTATGTCGTGGAAAAAAAGTTCAATCCTTCTTTACTGGGACTCTCGATAATTGCCGCTTTTATGCTTTTATAATACGCACGTATACGCGTATTTTGTCGACGCCATTTTGTCAATCGTAATATTAGTTTAATTTTGATATTTTTATAAATGTTTTAATATTGACTTGCGTGTGTATTCAACAATATGTCGAAAACACTTTTAATTACATCGGATATTAGAATATGAAGTCAATATGAAAATAACCCAATATTGATATGTATCAATAGTAATTAGTAAACCGAGTAGAATTATAATTATTCACAAAGATATAATGAAATTATATAATTAAATACGTCGAGATCCACAAAATATTGTTTTTTAATTTTGCTTAAATAAATAAAATAATTATTACTATTTATAAATATCAATTAAATATATTTTTTTGATATAAAAAAGATAATTGGTAATTTTACAAAACTAAAACGGATTATTGATTGAGTTAATTGAAAATATCTTGAACATAAACGTTCGTTGAAACTTTATTCAAATATACCATAAAACACGTAATATCAGTTTTTAGTTGTAAAATCAAAAGGTGAAATCCATTCTATTTAAAAAGTAAATATTAAAACATGCTTTAAATATTAAAGAAATCTTATAAAATTGAAATAATATAAATCAATCAAATATATTTTAATATTAAACATTATATTATTACTTAAATTAATATTCAAGTATTGTAAATAACTTTAATTTATAAAATTTTTTAAAAGTATAAATTAGTACATTAATTTTGATTAAGTTTAATTTACTGTTATATATTACTTGGTATTTATGGTATAATTATAAATTGAAATTGATAGAGAATTTCGAATCATTTTATTTGCAAGAAATTATATTGAAGTAGATTTTAAATTAGACCCATAATAAAAGGTACTGTATAAGATATTTAATGAAAAATTCATTTATTAGATTAAAGTATCCATTAAATGCAAGGGGTTTCTAAGATACCAAATTATTATTTTCTCATTAATGATACAATTAGTTTGGAGTAATAAAAATCTTGATCCTTTTAATAACATAAAAATAAAATTTTGTAACAAGGCTGATAGAAAATTTTTTTTTCTTTGTTAAATTTTTCAAATATTAAATACATATTCAGTAAAAGATATTAAAAAAATATATGGTCATTTTAGAATTAAATTTTTAATTTCAGTGAACATGACAATTGTAAAATTACGCAAATGGAGGTGCATTGTATAATAAATTTTTTAATAATTTGCGCAAGGCAATAATTTACAATATCAGAGCGTTTGAATATTTGAATATTTGAAATTGAATATTTCTTAGTTGAATATAAAAAATTTGTGTTTATAAAAAGCATTTATTCTTGCTTGAACTGATTTAAAAGAGGTCACCATAATAAAATTATTATGAAGTTTGAAAATTAGTTTGAGTTAAGGAAACCTTGACTTCACCAAGGGTTAAAGAAAATGAATGCCAATCGGTTCAAGGAATTTTCTTTCACATCCCAGTCTATTGGAAGATTCATCAAAAGCTAAATATATCTTACATATCAATAAAGTAATTTATTTAATATTAAAATGATTTCGAATTTACCGAAAATTCAAACTTTAGACTCTATTTATGTTTTGAGTAAAATTTATCATTAATTTTTGTACAAATTAATTCATAGTTTTTTTTTCTCCGAATGAGCTTTTCGATATGTAGCTCCTCTTTCAGAAGAATTATCTATTCATCGTTTTGCGTTCAAAGCTTTATTATTAGCTCAATAAGAGTTTTATTTTCATATTTAATTTGTGAAAAGCGAGTAAGTGTATTCGTTATTAAATCTAACCCGTTGCAGCAGCCCGAAAACTTGTTAATAATCTTTACATTAATTTATCTTGAGATTGTTCGGAGGATCACAACAAAATGATTTTAATCTCATGGCAAAGGTATTTAAACAAGAGAACCGAGCTTTCGTTAAATTAATATTTTAAATGAATGTAAGGTCGTTTAGATCGGTCGAATTTAATTCGAGGACGAGTAAGTCCCTGAGTGAACTCATCTCATGAAGATATAAATCAAAGTAATACGACAGCGTTGAAAATGGCGCGCGAGGCACTTCCCGAAACATACGATAAACTTAATAATCCCTGTGCCCTTAACTTCGAGACTTTTAAGTTCCGCAGGCTCGGATTCAGATTAATATTGCGTGGAGATAAAATGGTGTAGACCGGGAAGAGAGAAGAGTTCATCGGCTAAGAATTTTAAGCTTCCCGAGGAGTGTCGTATATTTTTATGCGCTCGCTCAACTCAATTTCATTTGAAATTAAACTGATGAATATGTCGACTCTTCTCGTAATGTGTTGACGTCTTTGTAATTTTGTTTCAGAGCACACGGCATTGGGTTTCATAGTATTGGATTTTACAAGATTTGCGTAATAATAACTTTAGTTGCGGGGAAAATATTTATCAAACATCAATCACCGAGACCGACAAAAATCGTCAAACCTTTCAATAAGAAACTTCGACAAGAACGATAAGTCTTTAGTAGTTCAATCAATATTAAACACTATTAAAATAAAAAATTTAACAACAATGGCTGATAAATTTTCTCTCTATTCTCAATATTGTTTCTTGTAATTCTTATCAACAATTATTTAGATTGATTATTTTAAGATCATTTTTTGAGCACATATATAAAGTACTACTTTTTTAAGCCTGAGAATCGATCGCACTTATAACTATAATTATTATTTCATCGTTAATTTACTTTAATCCTCCTTAGAATTTCTACCTGCTTAAATATTTCAGAAACTTTTTAGTAATAAGTACCTATATAACTTTAAGTAACAAAAATAATAAATATAATGGAGTTTCTATAAAATATCCAAAAAGATGCGATTATGAAACAATAGGAAATCCATAGTTAGCGTTCTCACGAAATATAAAAAGCGATAAAATTAACATATCGTTAGAATACAAACATTGATGTTTATGAATATTGCATATTTTATAATCATTCTTTACCATAAATATTGTAGAACAACAAAATTTAATATAAAAAGGTAAGTTGTTTTTAAACAAATAATTAAACACAAAATGTGTCAGTATTTATTGGCAGTTTTTCCTTGATAAAGAAAATATCTTCTTTACAAACTTTATCTTTTAGTATTGCATTTTTTTCATATAATGGACAATTTTACTTCTAACACTATATTGTAATTGATCATATAATTTAATTTCTAAATAGCTTTTTGTAAAATAAATTTTACATTAAAATTATACATACATTTTGTACGAATATTTATTACAGATTTTGATTGTTTGTACTGAACAAAAACACTAAAATTAAAGTTTATTTTCTAAAACAAATCGATTTAAATAAAATTCAGAATTTTTATTTATTACAATTTATATTGAATGTACTTTAATCTACTAAATATCAAAGGCTAATACAATTGGAATATGTCATTACAGATTATGTTATGTACTTAAACCCGCTAATAATATATCAAAAGTATTCATTAGTATTAGTAGTAGCAAATTTTTCGAGAAGAAAATATTTTTATTTAAATTAAAAGAAAAAAATGCTTTAAATAACTATTTAAAAAATAGTTTTTGTTGAATGTAATCGTAAAAATTTAATACACAAAGATTACATTAATATATCGATATTGTTTTAGAAATAAATTTTTTTCTATAAATATTTATTTTTAAATATAATGTCGATAAAAATGCTCGCACAACAATTATTTGTTAATTCAACCGAAATATGAGTAATTTACGAATTCAGTGTAAATACATAATTTGTTAGGCGCAAAAGCAGAATTTTTTTATAAAATAACGATCAAATAAGCTATTATAATTCGGGTGTAATTTTCATTTATACACTCAAATAAATGTACACATACGGGAATTGAAATTTAATTATATTTTCCATATATAATACGCATTAATTTGGCATATAGAAATGCAGAATTCAGAATAAACGTATTTTGGAGTTTTGATACGCTCAATTGTGTTACATGTACGTACGGTTAATATAATAATTTTTATTTTGAAACACAGTAAACAATAATGTAAATCTATAAATTGATTAAATTCATCATTACGTTTCAATGTGCAAAATGACATTTTTTTTTAAATTTAGAAGAAAATTTGTATCAATAACTATCATCAATAAATATAAAAAACTAGAGGTCTTATAAAGTATTTTATAATTAAATATTAAATTAGTTTTATAAATAATTGGGTAGATAGCCGCAAGATAGTAGGATTGAGGCAAGAAAAAATCCACGTTCAATTATTCCGAAAAGAAAATTTTGATTATAAAACTTGTAAGCCCATGGGTTTGCAGGGTTTCCCATTCAGGGGTAAATTCGGTTTTCCCTTTGGGTTTGTGTTGGTTATCGATCAGAGTGGAGGCGAGAGTTTTTATTTCAGAAAGTGAACGAAGCTCGGATCACCAAAGGCTTTTGCCTTTATTCGCCGGAGATAAGCACCGATCGCGAACGGATAACCGACGCCAGTTTTTCAGGGGAAAAACGGGGGTCGCGGTAAGAGAGGTAAACAACGAAAGTGTCAAAGGGAAAAGCCCCGGGCGCGAGTCGCCGCCGTTATTTTCCATTTTCCCTTGCCGCGTGGGCGCTCCTCCATCCTCCTTCCGTCCCGTTAAAAAATTCAGGTTAAAAAATCCGGGCGTCCGACGGAATTAAAATCGGGCAGCAGCTATACTCTTAATTGGAAACAGGAGCGATTTCAGAGCTAAAACGCAGCCTCGTCGGCTTTTTAACAGATTACAAGAATTAATTGCGTCCAGAGCATCAACTTTTCCCATTAGCTCTTCGATGCGTCCTTGAATAGATTTCCTTTTCTTCCATCAAGCTCATTCCACCCCAAACTGCATATACATATATTCCATACTCGCTAACTCCATCACCATTTCCCATATTATTGAGTGACCAATCTTTTATTTTTTTTCATCCAAGATCAATGCAACAAACTTTTTTTTCCCAGAGTGCTAATGATGCATATTTATGGAATGAAGCAAATCGGAAATTTTTAAAGGTAGCACTCTATTATTATGACAATGTGCGTATAAATTTAATGATACATTACCGAAGCTTTGATGTGCATTTCGAATTTATCAAATTGTTTGTTACATCTTACGTTCGCACAATATTGAATATTTCGATAGCTTACCTGGAAGAAGAACATACATTTATCATTGAAATATAGGTTTTTTCAGCTTATTCAAAAGCATTGTATACTTTTTATCATATTTACTAAAACAAAAACAAAAAAAACAAAAAAAAAAAAATTAAAAAATTATAATAAATTTAAAAGATACGTTTTATATAAAAAATACATACATAAAATTATTCCGCGAGAAAAATGACAATGCATACTGGACTTTTTAAAAAAATTTGCATGAAATATAATTTTACATGAAATACAAAAACAACAACAATAATAATGTTATATTTTTTTACAAACAGCTGTATATTGAGTATTTTTTTAATACTTGTTTACTTTAAAGTGTTAGGAGTCAAAGAATTATTAAAAAATGGTAAGAATATTGCTCGGCTGCATTTTATTGATACTATGATACAAATGAAAAACAATAGAGTAGAAGTATCTCTCATCGATGAGATGAGATCCAAGACAAAAACTGTATCCCACAATTATTTTCAAATTCTTAGGTTTAATTTTTCGTGATCATGGGTACCCGTTTCTTAATTCAGTCTGTTAAATTCAGATTTTATTATATTAAATTGTATATTTGTCCTATTCTAATATTGAATTCTCATCCTTGAATATAATTATTGTTTTTATGAACCATTTTAACCTATAATAATACCTCTTCCGTATTCTCTAGCTGCCTTTCATATTTCTTTACATTTTAAATATAGTATGTACTTTTTTATAAACTTGATTAGTTTGCTAAATTTAATTACGTTGGTTTTACATTAAAAAATTTAATATAAAATTTATTTTAATTATTTTTATTAATATACTTAACAATATATATTAGTTAAAAATTTTATATATTAGCTAAAAATAAAATTCATATTTAGGTTTTTTTAACGAAAAGATGTATTTTAAAAAAATATATGTATTCTTTTAAAAATATTTGAAATTTCGTCAACTAAAAAATAAGAAATTTTAAAACCATATTAATGTATAGACTTTATTATTTTCAAAATTTATATTTACTATAAATTCTATGAATAGAAAAATGGAATATTGTATTTATTTAACTAATAATTTGCACAATCATTGAAAGTCTCATTAAAAAGCCATAGATAATATAAATTTATAAATATAGCATTAATTTAATTAAAATTTATAAAATCTTATTATATTTGAAAATTATTTTAGACTTTATTAAAATGAAATTATGTATTTATATTGATTCACAGTTCCTCAACATTAATTTTTCACAAATATTCAAATATTATACTTATTTTTTCAAAATGTCTTGTTATTTATAATATTTATAAAAATCTTATAATAGAAACGCCTTAGAAAAATTAAGTATAATTAAAAAAAATTAAGTAATGTAAAACTATTAATCTTCATTTGTAAGTTAATCAATATTAAAAATATTCTTAAATGTTTTCGAGTGGCTTAACTGAAGAATAAAATTGACACTAAATAATTTATCTATTTTTTATGAGATAATTAAAGAATACTTTAGTAAATTATAAAATACACATAGTTTTTAGTTACCTTAATTTAGTATAAGAGCAATTGAATAGAAGAGTAAGTTTAAAATATTTATCATACACGTTAAGAGTTTTATATTTGTTTTATACTTTTAATCATGAACATTTTCATTTGTAACTTAAACTATTTTATTCTCCATAAATCTTTGTTAATTTATAAATTAGTAAATGCGCACACATTTAATATGTACGATGAAGTTCACACAATTACTATAACTTGGAATTAAATAAATTAATGATATGTTTAACTACGTAAATTATATTGAGAATTGTGAGGCGCTTACTAATCTCACAAAGTAATACAGTAGTAATTGACTCCAGCAGTGCGTGTAAATTGACAGTATGATCCGAAGATGTATTTATTCTGATATCGATGTGCTCAAGTATACTCTAAAAATTACCAACAGTATTATGGTTCAAGAGTTATTATAAATGCGTCTTGAAATTTCATCTTCAATAGTATTGTATTACAGGTACTAATTATTATTTTCTAACGCAAACATGTGTTGTAATATAATAAATATCGTTACCGTATTTACATTTGGTATTAAATTTTTTACAGTATTAATTATCATTAATCATTAATTATCAGTGTCTTAATATTTATTACTTTTATCAACGTTTATCTGTGTTGCAAGTACGAACAATATCGTTTTCGGTTTAATATTTTGTTTCTGTCATCATATTCATTTTCTGTTTTACGAAATTTCTTTATTAGCAAATAATAATTTCTAAATGTCTAAATTACTAAAAATAAATTATGCAGAAAATAAAAGAAGAAATCAGTGATACAGAATCACTTTCGACGATTTCAGATTACTATCCAAAAATATAAGTAAAAATATAAATATGGTAACGTCTTGTTACAATTACATAAATATGTTTATAACATATTCTAGGTTCAGTAACTTGGAACACAGTATAGTTGTTTTGTTTCTATTGCAAAAACACATGCCACCGTGTACAATAGATAAGTATACAAAGTAAATTGTAATAAAAAAAAAGCAAAGCACTTTAATATTAAAACCGACGTATGGATTCTTTGGCATTATTAAAAAAGGCTCCCGCTGATGTTCCCATTACGAATTAAAATTTGAAGTTATCCTCAAAAACTTGTCGAATTATCAAGTAAAATATCTGTGAAGATGACTCTTACATTGCATTATTCTAGACTATACCAAGTACCACGAACCGTAAACCATGTACCACGTCAAAATATGTACAAGTGTTGGCTGGAAGAAATGAATAGGCCAAGTTAAAGTTTAGGATTGGGATTAAGTAGTTGGGGCTCTAGTTGGTGTGGGGGCGATAAAGCTTAAGTGTTATTGTCGCACATGATGATCGACCAAAGTATCGAGTGTAAACGAACTTGTTTACTGTCTCATTTTATGAACTTCGCCGCGGGCGGGGCACTTTCACTCTCTTACTCCTCGCCCTTATTAAATAACCTACACTATACTCGGATTTCATATGTATGTAAAACACCTGCTTTTATTTTACTCGGCACACAAGCCTTTTCTAAAGCATCCGCATCCAAATATTCTTAGACGAATTCTCATTTTTATGATTTTTGTTGTTGGAATGAAAATAAGTTATTCATTATTATTAAACTCACGTCATCATTGCAGCCGTGATCAATGTATCTTCTAGAATAATCTCCTTTATTTTTACCTTTTTTACAAAAGAGTATTACTCGAAATATTTTAACAATATTACATGTCAATTAATTACGTGGTTTGCATGATATTTTATATACATGAAAATAGATGTACTATTCTATACTGCCGGATATCATGTCCCTTATCCTATAAGGTAATTCCTATTAACGACTGCAGAATTTCTTGTACAATTATGTATATAATCAAAGTATGAGTATATATAAGGCCTGCACGAATATTGTTTAAGCAATATCACGATTCTATTTAAAAAAAAAAAGTTTACGGAATTATCACAAAATATTCAAGCACTAAATTATTCAGAAAAGTACCAGCCATCTTCTTTATAATTATCAAATTCTTCATTCTAAACAATATTTTTTAAAATATATTTTTTATTTATATTTATAAATATTTGTTTTATTTTTATTTATAATACATACTCTTTTATATACTTATATAAAAATTGTAGAGAGACATTTCAAAATTTTTTTATATTATTATGAAGGTTTGTCTAAATTTTATTTAAGAAATAAAACAGGATAATTTATAAATAAATTATTAAAATTAAAAATAAATAATTAATATAATTGTAGTGCAACTTTTAACGAGATCAAAAGATTTTGTATTTTATTGGATGTAAGAAATAAATTTTTTTTTTTTTTTTTTAAGCAATATTAAATAAGACGAAAGATTCTAAATGATCCAAATGATCCAATTTTAGCTTTGCTTCAATTTATTTATAATAACTATTATGTATGCTGTTATTTATAATACCTATTAATGTAAAAATACATATATGTATTTAATTTAATGTGCCAAAAGGCGTTTATCAATGTCAATGAATTGTCAATGCTTTATTGAAACGCTGAATATGTTTGCGGATAACAGCGGAATCGTACAGATACTAAGGTCATTGATTCCACGGAGGCTCATTTACAATAATGTTTGATTGTTTACACGTAATATCATCATAACAAGGATATTTAATTGGTGCGGTCAATTATGGGGTCGTAAAAGGACCTGAAGATGTTGATCACGAAGAAGACGATGATGCCCCAGGAATCCTGTGTCTATGTGCAAAATACCTTTAACCACAAACAATCTTCAATTCCTGTTCCGTCCGATCACAAATCAATTGCAATCCTCTTAACGAACCAAGAGGACTGATTCCCTCTTTGAATTAGAAATACACAGGGATTCTCGATTAATGTGCATTACCTCGGTGGTCATGCTTATCAGTGTTTGAATTTGTATTCGCATTCATAAGTGTGCATTCAGACGTATGCAGGAGGCCTTGTGTGGGACGACGACAAAGACGAGCGTACATGTAGACGCATGACAAATTTGTGTGGGCGTACGTGTGTATGTGTCCTTTTGAGTAGGCGTAGGTATATTTGCGTTAGTCTGATTAAGAGGCAGCAAGTGATTGTGCTTATGTGCCAAACGATGAGAGGGAGGAATCAGAACTAGTGCAGGTAACGCAATGTGTGGTGTGCTGGAGATTGATAAGCATAGATTGCTTCATTATCATGTAAACGGGTTTTGGTATATCTCCGTATTTATGATGCAACAGTTTCGCATTGGCGCGCCTTCGCCTTTGCATCTATATTTAGTCTTTGTCTTATCTTATTGTAATCGGATGTTTGCATATTACTAGAAACTCAGATGCATCGCCACACATTTTCCTATGAGGATTCACTCCGACTCTCTCGACTCTCAAAACTCAAGCTCCGTATAATTTTAAATTAAATTTAAGCTCATTTAATCTCAGAGCTGTGAACAATGTTTATTTTCTATTTGATATTTGAGAGGTATTAGAAAATAGTATTCTGGGGTTTACATTGTAAGAAAACAAATATATACGTATATATTCTTTTTAATTAGATTATAGTAAATTAAATTTGTTTTAATAAAAGTCAAAAATATTCTTATATATTTAATCTACTATTTAATATAGGGCGTGCTAATTAAAAGTAAATTTTATTTATGATACTTTTAAAATGAACTATAATTAGAAAATAATTAACATAAATTACTAAAACTTTGATAAAAGTATTCAAATATTTTTACATATTAAAATACAGTACCATTTACCATAATAGCATAATTCTCATAACTACCTTTCTTTTTCTTGCAATAATATTTACAAAAAAGAATTTCGTTATACTACAACATAGTCCATGTATTATGATGGTGATATCTATATTTATATAATATTAGTACTTAATACAATTATTATTTTAATCTACTATTCAATTTATTTACATAAAATTATATAATACACTTTTAAAGGTTTATGTTGATCGCAATAATTATATTTTTTAATATATTTTAAATTATTTTAATATTTTTCTATTCATTTTCCGAATTTAAAGAGTATCAAGCGGAGAATTTAACAAATTTTCACATTTCATGATTCAATCAACTGGAAAAACCAATTTCTGGAATTAGAGTTGTACTTCACTTTATTTTCACCATGA
Source organism: Eupristina koningsbergeri (assembly GCA_018907245.1). Classification (NCBI taxonomy): domain Eukaryota; kingdom Metazoa; phylum Arthropoda; class Insecta; order Hymenoptera; family Agaonidae; genus Eupristina; species Eupristina koningsbergeri. The sequence goes on along the minus strand of JACCHV010000002.1, from coordinate 5,097,634 downwards.
AAAAGAAAAGTGCATGGTAAAAACTGAATGAAAGAGTATGGGACAAATAGAAATACTCAATAGATGCCTACTAAACATTTTACGTGGGACATTTTATTTTAATCAATATACTTTATTTATAAATACATTTTAAAATATAAATCGATCATTTAAATTTGATTTAATTATTTTATCTTTATAGTATTAATTTATATTAACTACTTTTAATTAATTTAATTAACATTCACTGTTGGGCTCAGAAAACTACATGTTTGAAAATTTTTAATAATTGATATTAAACAAGTATAAAATAATTTCATCTTATTAATCATATAATTAATAAATATTTATCAAAATTATAAGTTTTAAATATTTTATAATATATTTATACATTCAAAATTTAAGAAACAATCCATAAAAAAAAAAAGTTAAAATAATTCAAGTTCCGAAGTGTCACGCCAAATAAAGTAAAAAAAAAATGCTCAATATAATATTTACATAAATTTGACATAAGTTTTGTTTTTTATGGCTTTACATATATACTCACAGAGTTATGCTAATACATTTTTAATACAAGAATAATTCATTAAATTGCAGAACGTATTAAAAATTATTACATTAAATTGAAAATTATAATAAAATGATGAGTGAAATGTGGATAAAAGTATGTAAAATTGGTAAAAAATGACCATTTGATAATCTCAAATATCTCATGTACTATCATCTATCAAGAGTCAGAACAAAAATTAATCGCCTCATTCCTATCCTATTTATTGGGATTACTGGTAGAAAATGTCGATCGGAAATGTAAGCTTATAACTAATCTCTTGTACACTCGGAATGAATTTCCATCTGAATCATAAAAACTGAAAAAATCGGGGAAAAAAGCGAAGAGTCGAGCACCTTACCCTTCGCTCGAGGATGGATTCAAGCATCCGAGTAAATATCAATGCATAATTAAGTAATTTAACGAGTGGCTCGAAGGGAGTGGTTCACCCCAAAGTACAGATGCAAATAATGCACGCAGGCCGATATACGGCACGCGAGCACCGATTCAAGGGGGGAAAAGATTGTTGCTGCAACCCTTTAATCCTTCCAGGGGTGGAAGTCTCGGAAAAGCGGAAAAACGGAAAAGCCTCGGGGCGCGGATGTGCGAGGTTCCGAGACGACCGGAACTCCAGACCCAAGACTAAGCATTAGTTTACTCTCCGTTCGCTCTCTCACATCAGTGTACAAGCAAAACATCGAGATTAGTGGCGATTGATTGAAGGAGGGTGAACGTCTACCAACTCTAAATTACACCTAATTAATCATACAATTGCAACTCAACTTTTAGTCAAGGTCTCAATTTTTAGGAAAGTTAAAAACCAAAATTTAACATTTTTAAACGAAATATACGTTTTAGATTTTTTAAAGAAAATTTAATCATGCATTCAATGATATTGTGTAATAAATAATACTATAAAATTATTTAGTTGGAAAGTGAAATTGCATTTTACTATAGTATGAGATAATGTTTAAAATTTTTAAAAGAAATAATTAAAGTAATATTATATTATAAAGAACATTATGTTGAATTATGAATATTTTAAAGAATTATCAAAATTAATGCTTATTATTAATGATACTCGGTGAAATTTGTTCTGATATTTATGTATAAGGGTATATCGAATACTCAACATAAGAGTGTTTTAAATTAATAATTGATCCTTCGTTCTGCATTGCGGTTAGGAGAATGTATTCAAGTATAAACAAGGAAATGCACACGTTGTTACTTAAGCGAATTGTATTAATTATAATATGTAGTTCTTATTGCAAGTAAAACAAACTTAAACTATCCTTTAGTATAATTACGGAGACGTGGAGTAATAATAATAAATAAAATGTAAATGTATTGCTAATATCGTGTATTAAGATTTTTTTTTTAAATATTTTCTTGATTTAACTCTGATTAACTTGAGTTTCATGTCTATTTTACTGATGCATACATCATTTACCAGATTCGGTTATAGTTATTTCATCCATAATAGTTTTTAATATATTTATTTTATTTTACTTATTTAATCGTGTATTAAAAAATGGCTACTTATAATTTATGCGAAACGCAGACTACCATATACATGACGATACCTGAATATTAATTGAAAATATCAATCATCCAACAGTTCATTTTAAATATCAGCATATAAAATTAAAATTGTTAAAATAATTTCGATACGTTTTTTTATTTCATCCTTATATGTATTATTTCTACTTTTATATAAATTATGCAGTACACAAAAAATTCTATAAACATATTATATGAATAATTTAACATAAATATAACATGATATGAATAAAATGGAAATGCAAAATAAATATTAATTTAATATCTACAATTAAAGGTACATTAAACTGAATAAAAATGACTTACAAGCTGCGAATAAATGTAATTTCCAAGGGATTTCTACGTGAATCTATTGTGCAAATTTCACTATGGATGTTAATGCTTCTGTGTTGAGTGCTCCTTTCAAGACTTATTTAAAACAGGTGAGAACTTTTAATAAACGAAGCAAAGATATTTTATAATTAAAACGAAAAAAGAGTAAATAATTAATTATTCAAAGAATAATTGGATAGAAGTGATATTGAGTGTGTATTTTGTGTCACGAGATATAAAATACAATTTGTATTTCTGCAATTTTCAAAAATAACAATGGTAATATATTAAAAAATTTTAACTGTAAATATTTATTTTGACAGAATCCGATTTTTTAATAATTTATTAAGATATTTGTTATAATTTAATAATGTAATTTTATATAAATATTTACATAACGATAGTTAGTTCGATTTAAAATCTTAAATTTATGTTTATAAAATAATCTTCGCGTGATTCTCAATTTGGTCAAATTTTTCAACACACATTATGTATTGTACGATATTAATAATTTAAGCTTTTCAAGTCTCAACGGATTATACTAACTTCATATATACGTAATTTAAATTCAATATAAATATCGAGTTATCTTACATACAATATTTAGTTTTTCACCACAAATATTATGTCGATTAAAAAGGATTTTTTATTTCATTTTTTTCTATTTGGCTGTATGAAATAGGAAGTTAAAAAATGCCAAAAAGAAGATTAGCATTTTAACACGAAATTGCTTTGGTGTTTATATTTTACTACCGTAGTGGTATGATCGGGTAATTTTTTTCATGGAGGTAAAGAATTTTGGTAGAAAGTGCGGATGTATTTAGAATGCGTGAACATGGTTGTACAAAATTTACTATCGTGTTCTCGAAGGTTCTCCAAAGCATTTGCATTGAAAATGCTGGAGAGCATATTTGTTAACATTTGAACATGCTTTGTTAGTTTTCCTTTGTTGTCTCAATGTGCAAAGGGTTTTTCTGACCCAATTACAACGCTACAACGCTTATCTAATGTTCTCAAGACATGTCGCCTGCTTTCTTTCTTTTGGCAACTGCCCTACATTTACATTTACCTTCTTGTACCTCCCTTTACCAACCTTTACCTCTCTTCCTTCTCCTTACACCCTTTCACCCTTCTTCTCTTTATCCGCTTATCCTTCACTTTACCATTATTATTATTATTTTAGCATTTGATCGTTATAAATTTCCTATTCCTGTTTGATCTTCTTTTTAAATTGAAATAATTCTGTTTTTATTTGTGAACTAAATAGTTTGTGATATGAAGTGATTGAATTGCACGATACGGAACACAAAAGGAAAAGTTTTGTTTTAGATTTCAAGATTTTTATTATAAATATCGAAAAATAATTCTTGCGATTGTAGCCACATTTTGAAGATAAATTCAAAGAATCCAATTATTAAATTACAAATGAAAATTAAAAGCTGCTATTAAAATTTAACTTCCATTTTTATTTCAATTTAACTCATTGAGATAAGTAATCATTTTGGATAAAAAAAGCGAGAAATTAAAACTTTCTTTTTATCATTAAAAGCAATTTTATTTTTAAGAGTAGAAATTATTATCATACACACTTCATAACAATTTGTTTTTCATGTAGAATAAATGGGTCTAATATTGACAAAAAGAAAATAGTTCAAAAGAAGTTATTTTGAAGTTTAAAAATTTTAAAGTGTTGGGTAAATTTTAGGGTAAGCAAGCAAAAACAGGTACGAGAAGCTTCGTAAACAATTAATTTTGCAAAATTAAAAAAAGATCAGCATTGCAAACACGTCTTCCTTTGTTTCTTTAACTTGTGATACTTTAGCTCTTTGTCCTTTGAGAAGCTATTTTTTGCGCCCACTATCAAAGCAAACAATCTGAATCTTCATCCTTTCCATCCAAGAGAATGGAAGAGGGATCCGAGAATGGGGAACGGGGATCGAGGAACGGCACCCACTCCTAATCCCCACCCTAAGATAAGAGCTTGCAATTTTGTTTCTCCTCGACTTGTGTGTCTCGTCACTCACTCCACCTCCACCCCCGTGAGTCGACTTTTGCCTCGACCTTCTTAGTTCGAAAACATATATGCATAAACGACTCCTCGTGTACAAACCCCAGATCCCTTATGAAGATTTCCAGTACAACTAGTGAGTGTCTGATGTACATGAAACATTCTACACCAAACAGCCGGTGAGCGAGTTCGACGACCATAAATCAAGCTCCATTTTCGTGGGCAGTTTTTAAAGGCTCAATAAAATTTCATTTTTACTTCGTATTAAGATCGCATGCCTGATACCTGATAATTCCTGCCTATGACATAATCATCGACATAATTAATCAACAAGACCATGTACATACAACTTAGATCATGTGATCTTATTTATAATCCTTATTTCACGGAAAAAACACAAAATATTTTCCAAAGTGCACTTAAAACTAGATCCCTTTGAAGCCCTACTTTTAAGGTAAACGCACGAATAGTTGGTCTTCAAAAATTCTATTTTATTCTTACCTTAAAATTTTTATCATTCCCTTACTAACTTTTTATGCTATAACTATAACTTTTACTTTATACTATATTTTATAATAATACTAAAAAGAAATATTATAAAACGAAGAAATTTGCATTTTAGATGTAATTAACGGCTGAGCTTTGTTGCGTTCGGATGTATCTAAATTTTCTATGCCTTTTACAGAATCATTGTTGGTTCACGAGTAAATGGTAAGACTAGTTCAGGTACTAAGTTTAAGCAATTGATATAGAAATTGAAAAGAAATATATCTTATTCAGTATAAATCATTCTTATTTATTTTACATAAATTTTTTGGTATTTCTTAAGATAGCAACTTTAAAAGTAATCTAATTATTATAGTATAAATTTTTTCCATGAAAAATTAATCAAATACTTGTTTATATATATATATGTATATATGTACATGATGCATCCACGAAGTATCGATTTTTTTTTTCATTTTGCGCCTATTCGTCGTAGAAATTTGGGAGAGGTCTTAAAATGTCGACAAACTCTTTCCGCATTTGACCGTTTTTTTGTTTTTTTTTGTTATTAATTATATTTATAATTAGGCGAAGCAGGATTTAACTTCGCGCAAAGGGTGTTTTTCAGTTTTTTGACACGGCGCGATGGAGCGACTTGTAGAACAGCGTTACGCGATAAAATTTGTTTGTAATTAAAAAAAAACAGTGTAGAAACGTATAAAATGTTGTAAGAAGCATATGAACATAATTGCATGTTAAAATCGCAAAGTGGAAAATGGCACAGAGCTTTTAAAGAGGGTCGAGAAAGAATCATGGACGAGCCTCGATCTTGGCACCCAAAAAGCTTTCGAATGGCTAGGAACACCCGGTGCGTGTTAGAAATTTCAAATTTGGACTATCGATTAACAAATAAAGCAATTCAGAAAAAACTAAATTTAAAAAAAAAATTTATAAATGTTAAAATTTTTGAAAAACATCAAAGCTGAAGAGTTTGAAATGCATTTGAAATTTGAGAAACACGCCTTCAAAAATATGTTGATACAGGAGGAAATTATTTTGAAGAATTTAAAATTTTTATTTTACTCTGTTTATAAGTCCACCAATAAATCATTTTTCAAAAAAGAAAGGTGAGAATTTTTTTTTATAATATTTGAACAAAAAATTCTCGCGTAGTGGTTTTCCGCTAATCGTTTCAGTGCGCCGTATCAAAAATTCGAAAAGTGCCCTTCGCGCGAAGTAAAATCCTGCCGGATCTAATTTTCGAAAAAAACAAAAAAAAGGGACAAATGAGGAAAGAGTTTGTCGACATTTTAAGACCTCTCCCGAATTTCTACGATGAATACGCGCAAAATGAAAAAAAAAACTCTATACTTCGTGGATGTACCATGTATATATATGTATAAGTACGGTTCTCATTAAAATTACTAATCAATATTTAAATCCCTTTATTAAAAAAAAATCTATTAATTATTAAAAATCATATTCATTTGACGTAATTTATTTTTTTGATTTAAAAAGTGTATCAGAATATTTTTTTTTATTTCTGATAAATAATTTTTACTCGATACATTAAAAAAAATTTTATTGTGACCATTAATACATTGTATTTTTCTTATTGTATTAAAATTAAAAAAATAACGACATTAAAAAATTAAAAATGATCGTATTAACAATTAAAAAAAGTTATGGGATGTTTATTTGTCGGCATTACAGTTGGACAGAATTTACATGAATAATTGATGAATAATTAACTAGGGAAATAGTCGTAAAAGTACGTTGGTGTTTTATGCCTAGAAGGGCGAGGTGAGGCGGGGGAAACAGTCACATCAAAGAAGTCTACTGTTTCTAGGAGGAAAATCAATAAACATATTGATATCATATCTAAGTATTCCATCATAATGATAGTCATAATTTGCGCGTGTGTGGATTTTTAAAGTTCATCATAGTCCATGTGTGATTGTTTAGGATTTTGTGTATGTAAAGGGTGCTACGCAACTGAAATGAGTCTCTTTTTATTTTATATGCAATAAAATTTAAAGCTTCTGCTTAATCCTATGCTTATTGATTTGAAATACAATCTCATTTCTGAATTCTCGGTAAAATCATACCTGCCGATCGAACGCATATTCATCTGTATAAGAGGAGAAATAAGGGTATCCCATAACGAACTCACGAGAAATGTGATTTATTCTTGGCTTTGGTTCCGTTTTCACTTGACCAGCTCAGACACAACGATATCGGGGTTTACACATCTACGACCTTAACGAGGAAGCGTTATCGAGGAGATGCAAACACTGCATTTTTCACGCATTCATTGGTCCTCCTAGCTTTCGTCTCGAAAATTTTAAAGAAAATTTGAAAGCTGAAACTGAGGCTCCAGGAACTAATAACTCCACATTCCATTTCCCGATATTGAAAGGCTCAATAACTTCCCATCTCGTTTGAATATCTCATTGTATTTTCAAAATTATCTAATTAATTTTTCATTTATTTGAGTTAGTTATTAAAATAGGAAAAATTTTTATCCTCAATGCAAAACTAAAGTTTATAAGATAATATTATTATTACAAATTATGTTTAATATTTTCTTATTTCTTATTTTTTAAATTTTTACTTTTATTATTTAATTAAATTAATTATTTTACTTGTAAAAATAAATTGAATTTTCTAAATGATTCCCTGATTCAATAGTCTTGAGTCTGAGATAAATTTACGAATGTACACATTTTCAAAAAAATTAATTTAAATTTTTTTCAAGCTATTTTACAGAGCTTGTAACTTACGTAACAAAACGGGTAAATGAACTACATTTACATAATCTACTTAATGTTTTTCATAAATCTTATAATGTCTGAGCCAATTTATTTTTGAATTGTGAATTTTGATTAACTACTTTCTTCGAATCATAACACCTATTTAAATATTAATTAGAACTTTTCTATCATCAGAAATATTTTTTGTAATAGATAGCGGTCTTGGAAAATTGTATTATAAAAAAATATTTTTTTATAAAGTATTGATATAAAATTTTATATTTATCATAATTAAAATAAATTTGACAAATGGATGAGGCTTAAACTTAAAAATAGAACAACGATAAATAAGATATATATTAAATTTTTGGAATTTGTATTTTTAACTTTACGAGAGGGATGTTAAAATGATTCTTTTACAAGTGAATCTTGTGACTGAGGGTCATTCCCGAGGGAAAACATTAACTTAAACAACTTCTGGGTCATAAAATGATCTTAATTGAAGAATAATTCTTATTATTTGCTCCAATGTAGTAATATAAATTTAGTTTGAGTTAAATTTAATGAATCAAATTTCTTATTAATTATAGAAATTAAATTAATTTAAAATTTAACTGTTATAATCATAAAAGTGTTATTAGCTTCTTCTTTGAAAAAATTTTCTTGAAAAATGAAAATAATTTTGAAAATATGAAAATAATAAATGAAAATAATTTCGTGAAACAATAGCCGGTTCAATGTATTGGATTAAAATCAGTAATATCAATAATAAGTTTATCTTGAGCAAATTATTCCGCAATTCTGGCCTTTCAATGATCAATGTATTACAGTATTAAAGTTAATGGCATATGCATCTTCATTTTGACAATTAAGAAAATGTTGTGTAATTCTTAAAAACCCGCTCGTATTCAAGACTCCAAAGTATAAGTTTATTTACAGTGCAACTACAAGTGTTCGGCACTTGTGCCATTGACTGCAAGTAAACAAGTAAACAAAATTCTTTGTTAAAAGGATCAGTGATAAAGTAATAGAGCAGATTGATAAATAATAAGCAGGCTAAATAGGGGTGAAGGAAGAAAGACACGCGTCCGCCTCATAAATTATGCAAATTGGTCAAAAAGAGGCGGGGAGCGCGTGCGAACCAGCAAATTATCGCGTCTCTCGGAACGCCCACGAGGCACGCATTCATTTGGCCATTGAGGTGGTTAATGCAGAGGTGGGCTAGACCGAACCCCAGGATACCCTATGCCTTATACCTTCCGCCTCTTCTCCTTGGGTGTCCCGTCGCTCCCAAGCCAATTAATTAAAACCATCCTTCCTCAACCCGCCGACATTATATTCGTCTAAAACCATCAACTCATCCCCACCCAGAATATTTTACACTAAATTAAATATCCACAAATTGGGCTCCCTCCAGTTCACCTTCAGTGCATAAATAAACCATTAGATCATATGGCCACCTCGTGGTTATTTTATTAGTGTATAGAAAATCGATGAACGATTTTGCACCCAGAAAGTGTTGTCGTAACGACGCAACTGATATGTAAGCCTAACAAATATAGTCTAGTGTGGTTATTCATTAGTGAATAAATCTAAATTTAGGGAAACAACATTATTCCCAATTTTATATTAAAAATCTTAAAAACAACATAATATTTGATGGTAGAAAGTGAAATATATTTCAGAGCAAAATTTTCGAGTACCCATCGATTTCAGTCCATGACCCACTTATAAGTTCTTGGTTAAACTTGTCCGTTGAAACTCGTTAGAAAATAACCGAATTGCTCCTTGGAATTGACCCTTTGCAACCGTTTCCCTATTTCATTTACTTTTGGAGATTCTGATAGAATTCAGACGATGGACAATTAAATCTTCTTTGTTTTTAACTCATTTTTTCCCTCTTAAATAATTAATGTCTGTACCATTTTACTTTAAAATCGATAAATTAAAAATACACATTAAAACCTAATTTTTAAAATTATTCAAATTAAATATCTTGTAAATATTTGCTGAATATCGCTTCAGTGCATTTAAAAACTTCCGAGTCACGTATATTGTTTATTTATCAACATGCACTTTTTGTTTTTCAAAACACTACATCTTTTATTATATATATGCATCTTGTACTTATATAAATTTATAATTCGATCTACGAAAATCACTTTTTAAATATGAATAAGATTTCTAGATATTTACAAGGCAATATCGATTTTTTTATTAAAGCATGAAAATAAAATAATATATTTTATTATATTAAATAAATATTTTAATGAAAATATTTCATTTAATTTATAATATTTTTATAATTTAATGAAGAATATTTTATAGCTTAATAATTAAGTATTATGAAAAAAGGTTTCCATGTCTTAATTATATGCTTCTGATATAACTTTTCCCTGAGATTTTCTAAGATTACTAGCTAAAATCTTTCCGTAAATTATATTACGTGGAACTAAATTCAATAGACTATTAAATGTTTATATTATCATTTGTATGTTATTAAAAATTTTGAAACATTTCATAACATCTGTATTTTATGAGAAATTTTTTCAATACTATGCATAGAAAATTTAAATAATATTAAATTTCATTATCAAAAATTGTATTTTATCTCACTGATTAAATTAATGAAAATTTTTATAAAATTAGAATATAATGAAATATCTTGTATAAATTAAGAAAAATTTTGAATAATTGACATAAAACTGCTCAAAGTAATAAATAAAAATATTAAAAATAATATTATCGTACTTGATAAAAATATATAAAAGCATTTTATTTACCTATTTACAGATGCATAACTTTATTCTACTTTCTTTCGCAAACTATATACTTGCGATGGTACACAGTTTTAATAATAATTGCATGTAAAAATTTGATTTTAATTTAATGACAACTAACGCACTAGTAATTATAGAATAGTCGCGAGTACTTCAAATTTGATATTAAATTTAATGTTTAAATTGTAAATTTTATTTATAGATCAGAATAGAGTAGTACCTAAATGGCCATGCATCTTGGAAGTTTTGTTTTGTTTATTATGTAAATAATAATAAATAAAGTGACATTTCTAACGAAAAGACCGATCACAAAAAAAGAAGACCAAGTAGAATAAAGCAACCATAGAGAGAAGAGGCTTTTTTCATCCCGAATTTTTGGCATCTATCATCGATTTGAACACACGCCGATGTTCGAAGCTAAGACTTCCATCACTTCTTTTGCACCCGCAACTTTCTCGAATGTCGTAATAATTTATTAGTCTGCGTATTTGAAAGTGAGAGCTCGAGAAAGAAAGAAAGAAAGCGCGAATCGACGAAGGAGGCAGTCAAGGAGCCCGAGCTCCAGGGTTTGTAATTTCATATGTTACTTAAGGAGCCTAACTATAATATAGTCAGGCCGACTTTTTTCACGAAAGCCATGCGCTCAACTCTGGGGACAACACGAATTTTTAATCCATTTTTCTTTTCTAAGCACGTGCGTCAATATCTTGCGGCCACTCGAGAAGAATTCAAAAATATATTTGTTACGAGTATTTTCGATGAGGGTCTTTTACAATTGGCTGATTTACTTTGCTCTTTGTTTCGGCGTCGAATTTTTCATGTGCGTGTAGAGCCTAAAAACTCTTTTTTAATAAATCAGTATGTTTTTCTCTCTTTTTAAGCAATAGTGAAAAGTTTTTGTAGCAAGTTTAAATTAACACTTTACAAGCTTGTGACTTTCTGGGAAGGGAAAATCGAAGCTACTCAATGAATCTGTTGGTTTCGGTGGAAAATACTAATCTGTATGGACGATGTTTTTATCATTGCTTTTCCTCGCGGTCGGTTTGTATTTCCAACAAACTGATTCACAGATCGGTACCCTTTCAATTATCCCCAAACAGACGGCCATTCGCATTAGACTTTTTTCGCTCGTGACGTTGATGGGTTGCGTTTTATTTTGGTCGGACCGATTCGCACTCCGTCGAATGGTCCAGCCTCGGAAGCCCAAGGGTGATCAACCCTCTTCTTGTTTTTTCAGAGCAGGGGTCCAAACCGAGACTATATGGTTAGTTACAAGTAATATACGAAGCGAAGAATAAAAATTTGAATATCTCCAAGGGTAGAGGAGATACATTTCTTATCGAGCTATAAAAAACCGATCGCATCCCTGAAAATACAAATTTTATTTTATATATTTTTTGAAATTATAAACATAAAGCCAAACGTAAAATGTATTAAAAGACGATAAGCTTAAAATAATCCGATAAATCTGTATTTTAATTATAGCAAAACGTATAAATTGCACATAAGCAAATGCATACAAAAAATTCGTTCATATATGTTTGTTTTTATCAAGATACAATAAAAACTTCGTCTAAAGAAGCTTTTTTCTCAATAAATTGTAAATGTCGAGGATATCTATCAATAGTTTTTAATTATATTTACGACATTGATAATAGATAAATACACAATGATAAAAACACCTCTAAGACAATCTTTTTTAACTTAAAGACAATTAACTTAAAGTGCACGCGTTTTATTAATAAGAAAGCCTTAAAATATATATTTTGCATTTGCAAGTAGATGAGTGAAGTAGAGTATGAAGTAGACAATATTTCGCAGAATCGCTACATAGGGTCGGTCCGAGTGCCAAGCCATTAGTCGGGCTATCTGCGCTCAACTTAATCGCAGCAACAAATGAATAGAGCAAATAATCGTGGGATCAGAGTACAGAATCCAATGGTGGCACGAAATTAATTTGGTCGAGCGCCTCAAAATCTCACACGAGTGGATTTAATTTTTGGAGGCCAACTGCTGGATGCGTGACTCCCGGAGATTGGAATCGCGCTCGCATGCAATGCTAATTGTCTTAATAAAGTGGCGTGTGAACCGATCGATGAAAATGAAAAATCAAGGGCGTCACGCGAACCTTATCGCGGGTTTTAATGGGCGTCCGGATAAAATAACCGGTACTCAGTTATCCGAGCCACCGTCGGAGGAGACCTCCACTCGTTTCCTCGGTTCTTCCAGGTGACGGTGTCTTCTCGGCGGGGCTCTTTCGAGCTCACAATCAGGAGAAACGCTGACGATAAATTCGTTTGGGTAACAAGGGAATTAAGATTTTTAAGTCAAATGAATACCTCTTTCTTTTGTTAAAGTAAGAGAGAAATTTAATGGACGTTTACCGTCCCTTTCTTCGTTCCAATTAAACGGTTTAATTAGAAATATCGAGAAAACTGAAGTTGATCGAAAATGATAATTTTTACTTTGAATGAGAAGCACTTGATTCCTTTTTTTAACTACTTATATATTTTTTGCCATCACCAATGCGCGATAATATTTGTTTTCGATATTATTTTCAAGAATGTATTTCAAGTCAAGCAAAATTTCGTTAATTTGAACCTATGGATACATCTGCATTGATACTTAAAATTATTTATTTTTTACCATTTTTATTATATATTATTATTATATGTATGTTTAACATTTTTTCATTTTAAATTAAAAAAAATATTTGCCTAAGATAAATATGAATTTAAAGCATTCGTAAAAAGAATAATTATCACGAATTGATTTTAGTAAAATAACATACGTGCAAGTAAATCCATTAAGCAGTATTAATATATTATTTTATTTTTCTTTGTTGATTTAAAAAATAACGTATACGTTACGAGTAGAATTAAAGATATACATTTCTTATGAATAACTGTTTTTCTTCGTACATAAATGATTTTAAAGTACAGCTATTATAAAATTTCATTTATTAAAATTAAATTAGATATCTCGAAAATGAAAATTACACTAGTAAATCATTAAATGAGGGAGTGGCGTTGTTCGATCCATTTCAACTTTCCTTTTCAACGACACCGGTGCTAAGGTTAGTGCAGAACTACCATACTTTCCACGAATTATTGGACTTTTCGTGGCTATAAAAATGCCATGTGTATATTATTTAGTCTTTGCGTCACTTGTGTGTGTATATAAATATAATCGAAGTATCATACGAGATACTACGTACGAGCCGAATTGTTTCACTTGATAAAGCGCACCAAAATTGCCATCGACCAGCTCCGTAAATACTCACACATACGATCAACACCAACACTGCGACATGTATCCTTCATACTTTTACCTTTCTCCTTTCCCTCTTCTATTTTTCCTTTATTTTCCTATTTCTCTCATAATGTCAACAATATTTTTCAAATACCATATCATCTTCGACAATTTGTCCAGCATATCTCAAACTGTGTCATTTTTTACGCAAAAAAAAAAAAAAAAAAAAAAAAAAAAAGTTCGGCAAACCATATGCATCAGCATTTTCTTAATACAGGACCTAAATTTTATCGAAAATTTAATTTTTGACCAACATAGGTTCGTAAAAAAGTAAATTAACCAATCAATGACTTCATACATAAATTCGTAATATGAAATATTGTTGTTTTTACTTATTTTAGTAGTATTGTAAATGCAGAAAATTGAATTAGTCTTTATAAGTAATTTTACACCACTAATAATAATTTATCCAAAGAAATTTTAATCATTACATTTTCGTAATTAAATATTGGTTTTATAATTTCGTATTTAGTAAGTAACAAAATTTAAAATATTCACAATGAGACTATATAAGTAGAAATATAATATAATAAAATAAAAAAAAAAAAAAATAGATATAAGTAAAATTAGTAATCGGTAGAAAAATTAGTAATTTTCAGTTATTTTCTAAAAAGATATTATTATATATATTATATATATTATAGATTATATAATTGTTTTTTTTTATTTTTTTAAAAATATTTTTGTATTTAAATTTCTCTGTCACGAGGATTCAACCGAAATGAAAACTTCAATTCCTTTTTTCCTTTCATTTTTTTCCTTCATTTTTTTCTTATAAATGTAATAATTTTTATTTTTACCGTGTTAATGTGTGACCATCGCGTAATTCTGCATTACACAACGTTACGTTTTACATTTATTAAAATATTTATTTTTTTAAAAATTAGCACAGTCGAGAGTAAATCTCAAATTACTAAATCTTATTGTATCTTACAATTTTACAACAGTTCATAATTGTAAGTATTAAATAGTGAAACTGAGAAATAAGTTTTATAGTTATATTATAGCTTTTATTTCATAAAACAATACTTCTATCCAAAAAATATTGATTTTGGATAGTTTTTATGAATAGTCAAAATGCAATTATTAGTTCCACACTCCAGTTATTCTCAAGTTTAAATTTGTAAATACATCATATCGCCGGGGAATTAATAAAGTATTTCTTATATTTTGCAAGAAATTAAATAGTTGCATTGTTTAAAACGTTTTAAATAGTTGAAATATTCAACAAAATTATTTTTTTTTTTCGGTACCTTGAAAACGCTTTACCAATTGGAGACCAGGAAGAAATTAATTTTTTCAGTAAACCACAAATGAAATATTTTGTATTGAATAGGTGAATATTCTACCCACCGATATCGAGCAATAAATAAATAAATAAAAAAGAGCAACAATTCAGAATCGATAGGATAAAAAAAAGTTACAAAGCAAAGGCAATTAAAGTCTAAAGTTGGCTTTAAAGACCCGATCAATTATCACGTATTAAATCTCATTTGAGTTTTCATCGATAAAACTTATTTTCCTCGGTGGAAAAGCAATCGTCCACTCTCCCATTGCACGGGCTCGAATAGCGTCCTCGTGTCCTGTAGACATACGCCTCGAGCTTCATCAGAGCTGAGGAACCTAATGAAAGTTCGGGTTCACCAGCTCCTCGTTTCTCCTCCCAGACTTACCGTCATCTCCAGACCCGGGGAATCCTCTACCCCCGCGCGCCCCGAATTATTCTCGCGAGTTCACTCTATATCTCTCTCATGGGTCATGACCCCCGTGAACTTAATTATGGCTATAAGATTGCAACTGTGCCCGGCTCGCTCCCCTTAATGACATCCCCAAGAATGGGATACCTCTGTTGCGTATTATGTCTCTTGGTCGGCTAAAACCTTCGAAGCTGCCCGCACCTCAACAATTACAATAGATTTTAGAGCTATTGAGTTGTGGACGGACCTCTGCAGTCTCCAGTCGAAACGACTGCGTATTTTCCGGTTTATGACCACCTCCGTGCCATCTATTTTCAGGCTCTTACACCATCATCCCCGATATTTTGCATAACAAAACGACTTGCAACTCGGAGTGCAATGCTTTTCAAAACATAAATATGAAAAGTATCCAAGTATGAGCAACATAAATGGTTGTAAAATTTTTTGAAAGTAAATAATAATAAATAAATATAGACAACCTTAAAATATCAATGCTACAGCTGATGATCATGTTTCATCGATCATCCATCAACGAACATTAAATATATTAACTTACAACAGTATATCTAACCCATTCAGCACTTCTTTTAATTAAATATAAACAAACAAATTATTAGATATTCAATAGCAAGTAGTACTTCCTTTCTCTTGTCAATTATCAATTATCATTTAGATTTATAGTATTCCCTTTTTCATTGCATCAAATATCATGCTTTCAAAACAAATAGTGTATTTTGATTCCTAATTATTTTTTATATCATAAATTTATTTTTATTTGAGCTATTTTCAAAATGCAATCTTAAAATAAAATTTTCTTTATCCAGTCCACGATAAACAAATAATGTAAAGATATGCAAAATGAAATTATAAATTAAAACTAATTTCTTTTACAATTAAATATATTAAAATATAAATAATACAAAATATAAACAACATGTATATAAATATTGCCAAAAAATTTAATTACTTTTTTAATAATTTTATCAAAATATTAATCTATTCATTTAAATTATCATATAAAGATATATTTAACTAACATATTATATTTATAAAACAGTAATTGTGTGTATTTTATAAAATTTCGTAATGTTTTGAAGTTGTATTTATGATCATTATAATTACATTATTTTTTGATGTTTGCAAAATACATTTATTACATTTAAAAGTATCGAGAGAAAAAGTTCTATACAAAAAATGAAATTATCAAAATTTTAGAATTGTTTTCAGACAGTTAGTATTTATTAAAAGTAATGATTCAGTTATATTTTCAATTAAAAAAACTCAATTACCCAAGAGGTTTACTGATGAATTTTCTTTTTTTTTCTTTTTATTTTAAATCGTGAAAATTAAGTTTACAACAAGTGATTAAATGGAATAAGATATCAATGGTAGTATTCACAAACACGTAAATAAATGCGGATTAAGCTTTTACATAAAAATAACTAAGGCGCTAAAAAAGTTGACTCCGATGTATATCATAAATTACAAAGCATCAAAAACCAAAATTTAAAGAGAGTCTCAACTTTCTCAAAATCACCTGCATAAATATAATAAATTAATCATAAATGCCACCAAGACCAAGGAAGTCTTCTTTTTGATGATAGCGAGCTGCGATAGAAATTTGTTTGGCAGACTTTCAAGAAACCGAGCATGATGAATAACAAACAAATACAATTGGGGATAAGGTTTTGAGTCGGAGCAACGCGGGGGAGGATAACTGGAAATCCTCGGGCATAAAAGCGGTGTGTCGATGTGATTCGTATACATCGGGTTCTGAACTCCCCGGGCGATTGGATTGACGAGGGCGGTTGCACCGGGACTAAGGACAGGATGGCCGACATAAATTTCGCACTTTTACGTTTCTGGCTCCGGGTAACGGACTTTGGACGATTTCTGATAAGTACGCACGTGACACCCAAAGCATCCAACGCGTTTGCTGGCTTTCCTCCACATCCACCCGAGCTCAAATTTGCTTCTATGGTTTTCGGCACTGAGTCGAGGGTCGAGGGTCGCTATTTCGTAAATTTAAGATTATTTCCAACCGGAGCATTCGATGCTTTTGTCTCCCTATAAATAAAGACCCTTCAATTTAACTTTACTTGCTCAACAGTGCGTTACCGTCATTATTTCCAAAAAAATACCTACCGGCAAATTTGTCTCCTTACAGTTGCACTATTCGTGAAATATGGACAGGTTTTACATTAAAATTTCCTTAAAACCAGTCGCAAGTGCGCCACGATTTATACAGGCAGCCTTACTCACACGAAAACAAAAGCTTTCAAAGTAATGCATCCAATAAAGTTTAGATATCCCATTTATGTCTATCAATATAGAATAAGTGATGTTGATGAATGAATCCTCCAGTGTTGCTTTTAAAAATAAATATTTAAATATAAGATATTAAGGTGTTAAATAAATGAATTATTTAGCAGACAATAGTTTTTTATTTTTTTGAACAGCACGATTACAAGTGAACTCGTCAGCGTATAAATTCAAAATGAGCGTCGATCGTTTTTCTATCATCTCGTCAACTCCCTCTAACTTCGATTATTTTTTCTTATAATTAGTCTAACGTACTTTATTTCGCTTGTTTTTTCACGAACGCACCGTTTCGCATTCTACGTTGGCTTTCGCAGAAAACCTCGGACTTTGACAGAAAAAATCTCCTTCCTGTTAAAGAAGGAAAAAGCCAATACATACTAAACTAAATTTTTCGATGTCCATATGCTTTTATTAAAATTGTTAATGCTCCCGCGTCTGACTTTCTATCGGAAATGCTGGATCGTACGATGTCCCACCAGCATCCAGTTTCCGTTTGAATTGTAGGTCTGCAATTTCCATGGCTCGATACATTTCGCATCGAATATAGTATAATAATAATATAATATAATAATAATGATAAGTAGCGGTAAGCAAAAGCATGAAGAAGAGCGAGAATGCGAAAGAGAACAAGAGAAAGAAAGAGAAAGAGTGAGAGAGAGAGAGAGAGAGAGAGAGAGAGAGAAAGAGAAATTGTTTTTTATCATTTGTGCATGGAATAGAGAGAGAGGGATAATATTTAAGCTAAGTATATTTGAACAATGCGTGCAAGAGAGAGAAATAGATAGATGGATATAGGAGTCGAGAGAGAGAAAACATATTCGCAAGCAAATATTTTAGCAATTTTACAATGAGATTTTCGTTTTACATTTTTATATATTATTATAAATAACGCTAATTTACGCAAGGTTTCGACTCCTTGGTCGCGTACAAGTATCGGGATATTAGTAGTCAAAGAAGGTTATACTTAAATTTTGAGTAAGGCCCGGCTGGCCATCCTTGTTTAATTCATTGCAGCGGTCTTTGTCTTTATTTATTTTCTATGTCTTACTTTATTGTCAACTGTGACCCGCAATTATCTAATACTTCCTTATTTTTCAATATCCCTTATCCTTCAATCGTTTAGCCTCTCATTTTTATAAACTGTTTTACGCTTGTAATCAACAAGTAATATATTTCTATTGCATTCTGTTTTATTTAAAAGTAGAACTAAGAAAAGATTATTTATTTAATATATGTTACCCGAAAAAAAGATAACTTGCTAATATTCTTTGGTAATACCATGAGTCTCGTGATTGTTTGAATCGTATGCACTAATACTCACGCACTGAACTATAATGTGAGTTTACGAAGGTAGATTAACATTTATTTGTGGAGGAAAACCTGTAATGTATGTATTCTTAAATTTTTCAGATTAGAATTCTTACAAATTGATAAAGAAAGACGCAATAAAAGTGTGCATATAAAAAATGATATTTTAATTATACGAAGAGTACATTTGATTAAATTTATTTAACAAGCACTGTTTACTAAATCAATCGTAAAACTTGTATATTTTATTAATTTTTTTATCAAATTAAAATTTATATATTTTATATCAAATCTCCTGTGTATAATTTATTGTTTCAATATTAGAAATTTTAACACAGAATTTTCAGGTGGTTAATCGATTAATTGTAAGCGTACAATGATTTATAAATGTTGGTTTTAAAATTTTTAAGGTTATCATCGATTAATTAAAAATTTACATGAGAATGACTATTGCAAAAATATCTTAGACGTAATTTCAATATATAACGCGAACTAGTAAATATGTGAATATATATTGTACCTTTGTGCTGAAAACCTTACTTCCTTTTTTGCATAACAAAAAATTTTTACGTATACACATAAACATAAATTTTAAGATCAAATAAATTTGAATGCAACTTTTAAAATATTTATCAAAGCACGCTCTCAAAAAAAAATCAAAACGATTATCAACCCACCAGAATACTTAATATTCGTAAAATAATGAATTGAAAGATTTCTCCAGGTATTTTGAAGTCGGTTATAAATACTAAATTTTATATAACAGTTATCTCATAGCAGTCGAGAAAGAGAATTTCGGAAATCTCAAGATGTACCAGTATCTGCTGGTAGATGTTGCTTTAGTATCATCAGCAGCATCAGCATCATCATCGTCATCAACATCAGGATCAGTCGTAACGTAAGGGCAATGACAGTGCCACTCTAGGTATCCGATAAACCAACAGGTTTCGTTTCTCTCTCTGTCTCATTGGGCCGGTCTCGAATTATCGTTTAGCGGTCGTCCTGAAAACTTGTGCGCAAAAGCCTCCAGCAACAATCGAAGATGATCAAACCCATTAGATAAGGATATGCCTGGAGATACAAGGCCACTCCGCACTTTTCCACGCCCCGGGCGTTTACATCCTAGTTGCACGAATATTTTATTCCTTTTCTTTCAAGGATTCACGCCTTCGCTGATGGAGATTAAGCGAGGTACTAGCACAGTTGCTCTATAGACAGGATTCTCCCAGATAATTTGAAGCCCAAGCCAAGGTGCACCAAAAGATTCCTATTCTTCGTAATGTTTGAATTTCATTTTTGCTAAATACCTTCGCGATACAAACAATTTATTGGAAATCGGTAAATTTAAAAAGTTTTATTATAAAAAAATGTCTGTTGAGTAGGTTTGATTATTAAACAGTTTTTATTCAGATGAAGTATTTTGTTTATAAAAGTATTTTAGTAAAATTATTTTATAATAAAATCAGAAATATACAAGTGTTCTCTTTGTATGTAATTTGTTATTAATTTTTTTTGGGAGAAAATATCA
Organism: Eupristina koningsbergeri; assembly: GCA_018907245.1. Taxonomy (NCBI): domain Eukaryota; kingdom Metazoa; phylum Arthropoda; class Insecta; order Hymenoptera; family Agaonidae; genus Eupristina; species Eupristina koningsbergeri. The sequence goes on along the minus strand of JACCHV010000002.1, from coordinate 5,077,042 downwards.
TTTTACTGTTTTAATGTTTTATAAAAAGAAACATTATGAGTTTACAATTATAAGTATTTTGAAAAATTATTCATCCCTCAAATTGTTCAGTATTCTTCAATATGGTTAATTACTAAACGGGGAAATATAGTTTAAAATAAATATTAATAAATTACTTTAATTTCATTAATTAAAATATCTTATTATTACAAAAACGATTGTATTACATATGTATACTGTAATTATTTAATTATTAACTAAGATTGTATTTGTATTTTTTTACTAATTTATTGACGTAATTGTAATTTTTTTTATTTAAATTTAGTTTTACTAATATTTAATTAAATTGAAACTGAGTTATATAAAATTTCAATATTTATATATTTATTCTATTAATAGTTTTAAAAAAATTTAAGAGTTCCAATAATTTATTCTTTGTGCGTTTATTAAAACATAAATAAAATAAAATATAGATAAGCTTGAAGGAGATATTAGTGTAAAGAGTAATTGACGATGCTCATAAATGTTTGAAAGTGTCTCAAGTTCATTTATCATTTTGAAGAATGTTTATACGTGCCATTGTAAAATTGAAATAAAAAATTTCTATTTTGAAGAAAAAAAGTGGAGATGCAGCGGGAAAGAGAAATTATTAGCGTTTCATGTACATTTTCAAAAAGTGTCACGTCTGTATGAAGAGCGTGTAATCTCTGAAAAAACTAAAACCCTGCTGAGAAAAAGCTTAACAAAGTTTTACTTAATTGTAACTCTTTTGATCATTTCCGAACAAAGTATAATAGTCACCATAAAAGTGCTTTTAAAACAATGCATTTTACGTCAGCTGGAATAAAACTTTGTTATTTCGGGTAAATTTATTAAATTATTTCCCAAAAGATTTTATAACTTGGTTAAACGTATGGTCTGTTACGATTAAAGTTTATTTTAATTATTTCATTGTATAAATATAATACAATATTATCCAACAATAATATGTTTAAGAAGTTAAGTACGAATGGTTTGAAATTACTGACTTTTCCTTGAAAATGAACAAAACTATAGCAAATTGAGGAAAATGATTATAAGTTAAATTATAAATATGATTTTCCCTTACTCTCGTCAAAAAGTTAATGTCAAAAAAAAATGCTTCTGCATTTTATTTTATTTACTTATATTATATATGATTCATCGATTTCAATTAATGCAGCAATTTTGCTAATTATTATTTTTAAAATTAAAAAATTTCATTTGCGAGAATGGGTAGTTATATTGAAAAATCGTGATTTTACCGGATATTTTAAATCAACCACAACATCTGATACATAATTCAGATTAACTAATGTAAGATAAATAGATAGACGTAATCCTTGGATAATTTACTGATTATTAGATGGGATGTCTGATAATCGAGTCGTGACCATTTCCTTGAAATCGTATGAGTTAATATATTCATCTTAAAACATTTTTCACTTCGGTTTTTCCAATTTTGTTGAAGTGCTCTGGAGTTCGGCTGTTCAATAGAATATAAACACTTTCAGCTCTTGTCGTTTATCAATTTTTGCGCTCGTGATTTGCATGCACCAAGAGTTTGTAAAAGATGCAGGCATGACAACAAGTTATATCGAATTGTTGATTAAACTTAATGAATATGATGAATATTCACTGAATATTGACGATGAAAATGGAAAATACTTGATTATTTGTATTATTTTGATGTAATTGATACTTTCTTTTTATCTACAGAATTATTGAAACATTAATTGGTTTTTCATTAGAGTTGAATACTTGAATTTAAAGAGAAAATGAAAAATAGCAGTATGAAATTATAAATGTAAAGTAACAAATTTCTTTGCTTCATCATTATTCTAGAAAATCTTTTGAAACAAAAAAATTAAATAATTGATTAATAATCCATAGATATAATTTAAGGTTTAACGTTTTTTGTTAATTTTAAATTTAAGGAATGTAGCATTAATTTAAAAATATATCGATTAGCTTTATTCATTTTTTTACGTAAATTAGTTTCTACAGTAGATACATTAACGAGAAACATTTGGTAGTTTAGAAAGTGGGAAAAATTAGGAAGCCCACTTGATAAATACAGTATCTGCAGTAAATATTTGAATGTCAATAGAATGTGAATTAATAATTGCATACTAAATGATTTAAATAAATGAATTATATTCATAGTTTTAACAATATCGGCGCTATTAGATTAAATTGCGAAAAATGTGGAATACTCAGGATTCGCAAAGGCCTCAAAATTGATGGAGAAAAATTTTGTTCCAGCAGATCGCGAAACATCACGAACCCCAGGAGCTGGTCGAGGATAGTGCGGGCGACGGAAAACCGACGGAGGGAATCGGAGCGAGTGCCGATAAGTACGGATAGCACGTGTGTGGAGGCTTCGCGAAATTTGCTTTTCAGCCCCCAGCCCTTATAATAATGGGGGTAGTAGTCGAGATATTAAAGACCGGCAGTGTCGGGGACATACACGTAGGCACTCGTCCAAATTGGACATCCGGCGTGATTCCTCGGGGGAGGCGTCCGTCCGCGACATGTATCTAATGAATTCTGGAGGACCGAGTAGGACTTCGGTACCGCTTCCCCAGTCGCTCTGCACTCTGTTTTTACGACCCGAGGCCATGTGTGTTATTGCAAGGCTCGGCGGATGGCGAAGAGCAAACTCGCGTGTCCTCGAGTGCTCAAATATTTTCTTGAAGGGTGGTCGACGCGAGGATTTCCGATCGAAAAATGTTCCTCCCACAACTCAATGTTTGCTCCGCTGTCGCTGGAAAAAGGAACTCGCGAGTTTGCTCTCACGCCTGCTCTTTGTAATTTCAAAGGTAAACCTTTTTCGCAAAACAGTTCACATTCTAATGTGAACTGTGAACTCAACAATAATAACAACTTTATGGGCATTATTTTTTTTAACTGTAAATTAATGGCGTACATTGCTAGGAATATTCATGAAGATGTCAGTTCATTTAAAAAATTCAAAAATAAATCGAGTCATTTAAATATGATAATAAGGTAATGTGGTATATTGCATTTAAGATAACGTACATATTATTACAAATTTTTAAGCGCCTTCATTCATTGAAAATGAAATAATTTTTTTGTACGAGGAATATAAAAAATTATTCTGAATTATTTTGGTATTACGATTATGTGTTTCGAATTTCCTTGTTAATTATATGTCTTTTAGGCTTTACAGATAAATAAAATTTGGAAATTTTTGTTTCCATAAATGCGAATTAGAATAAGGCCTTGAATTTCCTTTGATGTACCCAGCCGGCTCCTTGATGCATTCCTCAATATGATTATAATCTACTTTGCCTGGCACTCGAGACTTTTCCACAAAGGGAATTGGAGACACGAGTCACATTCCTTTCGGGAAGCTCGGTATCACACCTCGGTCCAAGTGTTGGATCACGCTTTTCACTCTGATACACTGTCTTTGGAATAAACAGTGATGCTGTGGTAAAAACAGAAGAATTTCTGTAGAAAGGAGAATCAGGAGATCGACTATACTTGCCATCGGGGGATAACAGCTAAAGAGGGCATTATTCTTTCTGTTTCAGTGAGTCGTTTGTATGCCGTCAATGATTATCTCAGTGATTAGTCGAATTTACTTCGCGCGTTTTTGCTCCAAATAAGATGAATCTTTCGATTTAGCCCAAATCTTTCTTTGCAGGATACCAAAAGAAAGCGAGGGGGAAGAGAGAGAGAGAGAGAGAGAGAGAGAGAGAGAGAGAGAGAGAAGAGAGAGGGAGCCACAGATAAAAGGAAATGTATTTAAAAGTTATTTTTACAAATTATAACTCAATTCACTGATTGTGTTTCTACTTTACAGTTTGAAAATGCTTCCATTTGTGAACAATGCGTTATAAGCCAATATCGTTCGCCATATCTGCAATTGATACGATAAATACGCGGTGGATTATCTGAATTTAATATGCACTCTAGGGTATGGAAAATATCGACAAATTTTCTGAGTTGTTATTAATCTAAATCGCCAGAATATCACGAATCCCCCTAATGGTTAATTAAATTTTATAATGACTGTTGAGTTACTGAGATTGTTTAACTGCAATTTTGAGGATGATTGTGCAATATAAACAATAGAAAGATAGAAAATAGAAACAATTTTTGAATATAAAATATCTACAGTATCATGAAAATGAGTCCGGTTGTTATTGATAATATTTTATTAAAATATTTACAATAACAAATTAACTTGCATAATATCAAAATATAACGATATTCTATTCACATTAAACTAAATATTACCAAAATACACTAACTAAACATTTTTGCCTAATTTTATTAATTTACAAATAATTAAAAATATTTAGATTAAAATTTTTTTTTTTTTTTAATTACTCGAAAAACAATGTTTATCAGTTAAAAAAGGTTTTAAACATATAATACGTTTAAAGCTTGATTAATAATTACTTATTTATTTATTTTTTTTTTTATTTTGACAAAAAAATGTAAAATTTTTTAAACTAGAACTATTTCTGCTAACTTATAAATTTAATGGTACTTATAAAATACATAATGTCCTTCTCTACATTTCATGGAATAAAATCTTAAAATACAATCCTGACATTTAATAAAAAGTTTAATAAAAATGATAAGCCAGACGTAATGTTTAATGAGAGAATCGAAAAATCGTATTAAAGGTTTAACAGGAACACTCGGGTGAAGTGAACGAGGGACAATATCGATAAAAAATTTGCGAAACTTGTAAAAATTTGAGTAACGATCGCACTGCTGAAATTGGCTGAAAGTTGATTTGGCCGCGACGAAAGTTGGTGCGACAGTTCGGAGAAGTGACAAAATTAGCCAGAAGCTGAAGGACAAAGGAAAGTAAGTAGACAAAAGTGAGAGGGGGTGAAAGGGCTAGGGTCCCGCCCAAGCCGTTACACGCGTTTTTCATCCCCTCGACCCCGAGAGCAACCGCATCAGCTGGAAATCTCTTTTCCTCGGCTCCAAGAGCGCGGGAACGGCATCGCATCCGCGTGAAAAGTGGCCGGGAAACCTCTGCTTTCTCTTAATTTTTCACCACCATGGGAGCGCGGGTTTGACTTGCAGAGTGCTAATATTAAAGTCGCACCACCCCCGAGTCCTTAAGAGCTCCGAATGGGAAATCCGGGTTTTGGAGGAGTCGGCACGTGAATCAGCGAGGAATATTTCCTTCGTCTTCTCACTAACCGGGAAACTTATTTTTGACTCCAAATGTTAATATCGGCTATCCTTCCCATCCCCGTAATTACCTCGTATTAGCTATTTTCCCGATTATTAGCCCTCGAGGGTGAAAATATTTTTGCAGGAGAACCGTATGCTTGCACCTTCATTTTTTCATTTTCAATTTCTTCTTTACACTAGTGTGGAACTCTGGTGTCCCCCATTATGAATATCGTAAAACCTATGTGTCTCCCTTGCGTTTTATGGGTTTTGCCATTATATTTATACCGAACTTGCATTAAATTCGAATTTACTTGAGTTGTGAATATTATGATTTGAGATGGCGTTCAATGCCTTTTATTTTCAATCTTCACATTCAAGTCTTGGCATTAAAATTAATATGAAAACGTGCTCATTGAATAAAAGACCTCTTACTTTATTAATAAGTGAAAGAAATGATTATATTATTTCCTGGAGCACTTTATCGATTTTTTCAAAATCCACCGCTATCAATTTTATTTATATTGAGTTTTTTTTTACTGTTCACTTATTGATTTTCAGATTATTTAGCTTCATACATTTTTTAAATTCATAAAATTATTTTTTATACTTCTTATTTTAGATAGCATGTAATCTTTGGAATTTAATTTTATAAAGTATAATTTTATAAGTTCTTCATATTCTTCTTATATTACCTTTATTTTTATAATTTAATTTTTATTTATTAAATAATTTTAAAAAAAAATTATAAAAATATTAGTTATCGATAAAATAATATTTCTTCTTAATTATTAAAAATATCATATTGAATTATATATAAATTTAGTATATAATTTAGTATTTTTTTTTTTTTTAATTTCATAAAAACACTTAGAATTATACTAGCAATAAAATAAATACTGAATAAAATCTAATGTCATTATCTTGAAAAAAATTATATTTATAGATATTAATTAAAAGACAAATAATATTTTTCTTTGTCAATTAATTAATTGTAATATTAAATAAAAATTTGTTTATACTTATTTAAAATTTTTATAAATTTTTTTTTTTATTTTTTTTTAAAAGAACTTTTTATGAATATGAATTTATTTACTTTTGACATTTATAGTATAGATGTATTGGAGGAACTGAACCTTGTAATTTATAATCATGATTCAAAAGATATATTAATAAATCATGAGAATTTAAATGTAGCTTAAAAATGTTTCTTATAAGTCGGTAAAAAGTTTTTTAAAATATTCACTGTTTACTACTAAATAAAATAAAAATATTTTTTATAATTTTATTTTTTTTTTTTTATTTTTATTATTTCTAGAATGATATTTACAAAAAAATGAAAACGATATTTACAATAAAATGAATTAAATTTTTTTTTGTCTGAATATATCACTGCTGAAAATGTTGAATATTTGATTTTGATTATTATTATTATTATTCAAAAATTAATCTCAAATGAAAATTTTATTATATTTTTATGTTTGATATCATTAATATTTGGATAAATAATATTAAAGAAGTAATAATTATTCAAGTTAAAAATAAATTTTTATTCGCATAAAATATTTCAAAAATTTATTTTTAATTTAATATAAATTTATAAAAAAAAAGTCAAAATAAATGGAGACGCATTGACCTGTTTCAGTGTCAAAAATGATAAAGATTATGACAATGATAATAAGAGTAATAATAAGATTAATGAGGATAACAAAGTCACTTTATTCGCAAATTTAAACTTTAGATTATCGAGACCGAACGTCGATGTTTTTATTATGAAAACTCAAATGAGAGAGAGAGAGAGAGAGAGAGAGAGAGAGAGAGAAAGAAAGTGACGTATGAGAAAACGTTGAGTTCGAGTACTGATAAAACTGATAAAACAGAAGTAGTCGGCAACTCACCAAGCAGCTTCCTACTCTCAGTTCAGTGGGTCCAATAGAAATAATAAATGCCAGAGGGACAAGTGCGATGGTGGTGAGTAGCCGCCGACAGGAAGAGGATCTACGCCTCCCCCCCCCCAACTCCTCCCTTTATTAAATTACAGCTCGTACTTTGGCAACGAACTTCCGCCTTTAAATTGTACTTTAAAATGAAACTTCCACTTAGAGTAGCACTTTTGCTTTGTTGACTTTTTGCCCTGAAGTTTGGGCTACTTTTTATTTATTTATTTGGGACTGCTGGTGGTTGACTCCGTGGTTTTTATTACGAATTGGCAATGTTGTTAAGCTGCATCATACGCGGAGGAGCTTCATTCCTCGTTTCGGTGCTGCATTTAAAAAAGCACGCACATTCCTTGTATTGTATGTATTTTATGCCCTAAGCATGCCCTTTCCCATGCTTTCGATGAATATTCTCGAGTACTGGGTGCTGCTTATTATTTATGGGGTTGCACACATTTTACCGCGCGGCATGTGCACCAAATGGTGCCTCCGTTTATAACCACGTAACCAGCACAATAGAACTTGCTAATAGAACTGCCTATTTCACCTTAACGGTGGGGCTCGAAAATTTTGTTTAATTAAAAAGTAATGTTGATAAGCGAAAAGTTATTATTTTCTTTTTTAAACAAATCAATTGTTCTGCATTCGGTGCTGTTGCATTTGAGTGAATCTTTTAACCCTTCTTTCCTTTTGGCCTCTTTATCTAATGTTTTTCAGGCATCACGAAAATTGCGGTTTACAAACAATCAATAATCATAAGTAAAAGAAACAAAAAAAAATTTAAATCCAAATGTATTATAAAAAATTGATAAAATTTACTAATACTAAACTACTGATACTAAATTATACTCTACCCATTCATGCGCCCCGAGCCTAAGATTTATTGGTGTTATTTTAATTCACTAGTTTTCCAATCCGATGCATCCACTTAAGTAGTTATGTTTTCAATTAACCTACTCGATATCACGAAAATATATTATGTTTTTTCAAATTTCATTAATGCTTACTGTTCGACACTTTCTCTTGCCTTTCGGTAAGTCTACGCCGAAGGAGAGAGCTTAGCTTTCGTTCGGAAAACAATGACGAAGGCTTATTTTATTATTTATCTCTAATCTTATTAGGACCCGGAAACTCGCCGAGTTTCCCCTCCCCCCACCAAAACTACACGCCCTTCCTCTGCGAGACTTCCTCGAGCTTCTTGTATATTTCCGTATATCTGTTCGCTTATAATTGTCAACGCTTCTCGCGCTTGGTGATCCGAGTGATCGATTGATCATTGTCGAGTGTGCTTGTGCCTGCATCCGTGTGCGCGCGTGTGTGTGGTTGCACTCGAAGTGCAAACGCTCGAACACAAGGCTCTTCTCCACGTCTGAAAAAGAGACATCAGCCCCAGCGACCCCATCACCTAATGATCCCGATATCGCTCGGAGTGGCTTCAAACCTTGCGGAGGACGTCGATCGAATGTAATTGTCACCAGCGTCCCTCGCGCTTCTTAATCGTAAGATAATTCATTGTTTTGCCTTGGCTTTTCCTCTTCATGCGACAGGGGTTTTTTTAACACCCTTGTGTATTTTGTGGAGCGAATTAAACGAATTCTGTGGCCCTCAATCGTGGATTTTATTTACCCGAATCAATTATCTCCTCCTCACTCCTCTTCCTAAATAAAGTTAAAGTTATTTTATATTCATTAACACTTACTATTATAGATATTATAGATATAGCAAATATTATAGATCGAAGGTCAGCTAAATTTTGAAAGAATATTAACATCTTCCATTTTCGAAAATGATATTTTCTTCGTAAAATATGTGTATGTATGAGTAGAAATTTTAAGTAATTTGAAATTTCTATTATAGAAAATAAATTGTATATATAAATTTCCATACAAATTATCCTTGAGTATTAAAAAAATTTCTAATGCACAGTGTAATAATAATTATTAGTGTACAATATATTGTATTATCTATTCAACCTTTTCACATTTGCCTTTGCTTTTGCAGTATTAACGACATTTTCATCAATAAAATATTCATTTATTTAAATTTTACACGTTTTACATCGATGTAATTTATAAGCGAAGGCGTTTGCACTTGGAGTTATAATGCACATAAAAACTTCCCTGACACTTTTCTTATCAGTCATTATTATCGAGGACGAGTAGGATAGGGAGAATAAATTTAAAGACCGACGAGAGTGAAATCGTCGTAAAATGCTTAATTAAAATTTCGCATAAAATAAGGGCCTCCTCCCGAGTGGGAACAGGAAGAGGAAGTGTCACCGATCTCAGGAGGGAGACTTCGCGACTTACTAGCTCTTAATTCGGGAGATGTTCGTGATGATTCTGCCACGCTGCACACGACTGGCGTGCCCTCCTGAATTCCTGAATTCCTGAACACCCTGAAGCGCCTGATCCGCCTGATTTACGGGCTCTGATTCTTTAGGGCCGACACTCATCGCTCGCAACTTAATCAGGATCCGCGATAGTGCAAGGTGTTCTTTGTTCTATGACGCGTGGCTGCCCTTTTCTCACCCGCGATAGCTTTAGCCTCTCAATTACAAATCTTTTGTCTTTCGAGTTGGAAAATTCGGAAGTGGCTTTAATCTACCGCCTTGATAAAGCAAGAGCCTGTGCCTTGACAAATTACAGTAAATTATCGCGAATTAGAACACATTTAAAAGGTTCTGCTTGTCAACTTATTTAGTTTCATGGGAATCTACGAAACGGCTTGCATCTTTATATAATTTTTTACCGAGTACCATTTTTTTAATTTAAACTAAAATAAATTTGTAATATTTGATTAGCAAGGGAAAAATTCTTTGAGGGCCATTTTTATTTATATCTACTTTTTTGGATGTTATGTAAGAAAATTTTTGTTATTTTTAAATTATATATTAAATGTCGCATTTTATTCGACATGTCGATTGTAGATAAAGATTCAGTTACGAATGAATCTTTATCATGAGAATTGAATATAACTAAACTCATATTCATATAAAATCAAGCTAAAACTATGGAGATAAAAGTCGTTGTTTCTGTCTATGGTCGATAACAGATACATTTCTGGACAGGTTATTGTAAAATTATCAATTCAAAGAAGATCACCCCTTTTTCGAATCTAATCTCTAAAGGTGTTATGGTGGGGAAAGATTTAAAAGGCTATAAAAGCCATACCGAAGAATTATTATGCACTTTTTGTCAATTCGTCATTCAGTCGATCTATAAGCAATTAAAACTTAAACTGTATTCAATATTCAACTCTGAACTTGTCGTTCAAGAAATCTCAAACTCTTATCATAATTGGGAACTCCGAACCCACAACTACAACGGAGTGGTGACAGCAAGCTACGCAGGAAGAAATTCAAAACCCACACTGACCTTCCGGACTACTCAAACTAGATTCACAAGGACGTCTAAACAGCTGATCGAGATCAACGATTGAAAACAAGTAACGCTACACGTTAAGCGAGCGATAAATTCTTTTTAATATACGTGGTGTCCGCATTTTATTGTAATATTATTTTAAAGCTTATTCTTACTTAATGTCTTCTTTTTATATTATATATTTTTGTAAAATTAAGAACAAAAATTGTAATAAACATTATAATTGAATAAATTCAAATTTTAAATTTTAAAGTACAAAAATTAATTTGAAAATAAACTTAAATTAACCCCAGACATAACATGGAACTGCACTATACTATAATGTAGTTTAGGTATTGTTGTACGATCAGTTCACCAAACGTTTCATAAATTTGCCTATTAATCCAATAATTTTATATAAAAGCACATTTCGAATAATAAATTATATCTTATTAATAATTTATATTAATAAATTATCATTGTGCTTGCGTTTATAGAAACAGATTTAGCAAGTAGTTTGTTATAGTGTTCTCGTACAAATGAAATAAAATTTACTCTAATTTAATATTTCTTTATAAGACTAAGGAGGCATAAATTGCATAATAAATTACCCCTTTAAAATAGTTTTTATTCATGTAGAAAGATAAACGTCAAATTTACATACCATGACGTGATACTATAACTTGAAGAATCCCCTCACTTTGGATAGAATCCTTGCCATTGTTGGCACGACAGGAGTAAAATCCTCGATCATTCATGTCTATTCGAGTAATTTTCAGACGGCTCCCGGCAATGTTTTTCGCTGCGTGTTCGTGATTCTGAAAATGAAAAATACACAAAATTTAAAATAGTGTAACGAGCTCAAAATGAATATAAACTACTGCAGCTTGAAACACTAATATTGTTAAAATATATAAACATTTTTTAAGAATTAAATTTATCAATACTTCATAATCAAGTGTTGTCTTTTATAATGCCATCGATTCTTTAACGAAATATATAGTTTAATGGTGATAAAACAATTTCCTTTTACTTCAGAAAGAATTTTAATTACGTTATAAATAAATTTATTTTTCACACCTTTATTACTAATTTTAAATGTTAAACATTCACTTTTAAATATCATTGCTATCGGTACAAAACCCCTCGTATTCATTTAAATTACAAGAGTTCAAGGAAAACCTTTTACCTGCGGATTAATCTTCTTGATTATAACTCTGTCTGGTTCTTCGATAACTGATGCTGCGTTCTTGAACCAGCGAATTTTAGTTGGCGGGGGATCACCGACAATTTCGCATCTCATGGTCACGACACTCCCAGCCTCTTTGGTCAAGTTCGTTAGTGCTCGAATAAATTTTAATGTACCACCTTTACCGCCTGCAGGTGCATCCACGTCAGTTCTAAAATGAATATTTCAAGATTAATTTTTAAAGCAATTAATATTTTAAAGAAGGTAAATACAATTCTGTAATAAACACGATTTAAGATTAAATTCTTTTATTATGAAATTATTTATTTCATTATTATGTAAAATATATGCATCTTATATGTAGTTGTAGCTTTTAAAAAATCAATAACTGTATCAAATAACAGTTTTCAAAATTATATCTTAATATCATGTCATAAATTTTGATATATAGAGGATTGTACTAGATAAATGATAGTTACAATAAAATTTTAAATAAGATTCTAGTCTTTCAAGATCACATAAGATATTTAAATAAATACGGCTCACTTTTCAACTTTTTTAAAAATATCATAAATTGTAAAGTAATATTTTATACATGATGTAGTATTTTATTTTTTTTTATGTTATTTGTTTGATAATCTACGTATATAATAAAAAAAATTTATCTAAAAGAAATATACGCTAATAACACACATACATGTAATTCAACAAAATATCCTTTTTCAAATTTATAGCAGCTATCAGTATGTTATTTTATATACATTAAAGTAACTGTCATGTTTTAAAACACTTTGTGAGTGATCGATAAAATTATCAAATTATTTATAACATTATTAAGAATCCTGTAACTTTCCGGCAATTATTCTCAATACTAAATGAATTTGTTTCTTTCAAATATTCGGTAAATATTAGAGAATTCTTAGGAGTGTACGTTAATCCATTAATTTTTCGCATTATCCTTTCATGATACAAAGCCTCGTTGTTTTCTTAGAGAAGCGTGAAACTAGATTAAAAGTACTTTAGCTTGCGTACGAGGAAGGCAAATGGAAATAATGGAGTCCACTTAGCGCATATAAAATATGCAAAAATAAGGATTCACGGTCTCCCGCCCTGATCGGTGAATCCCCTCCCTCCCTTTAATGTAACTCTCCTGAGGGGACTGTAACAATCGATGCCAAAAAACAGAGGCAAAGAGACTGAAAATAAGTTTTAAACGAAGATAAAAAGTGCGATATGCATAGTTGGTAAGAGAGAGAGAGAGAGAGAGAGAGAGAAAGAGAAAATTGGAACTCGATCAATCCGATGGCTTGTACATCATTCCGAGACTATTAGAGACATAATAGCCGCTGGGATTTTTCAGAAAATGTAACATTTTTATGAATCTCCAAATTTATTTTGCAACATTAAATCAAAATAAAAACTACTAGTTAAATCCTTATTTATTTTTATTATCTTTCTAAGTAAACTATAGAAGAGCTTGTAATGAGATCAATTTGTTCTCATTGTATCGGATCATATCGGTGATTTATTCTTCTATTAAACAGTTTGAAATCAATCATTTATGAATACCATGGAATAATTAGTAATTAGTTATTAGTAATTAATAATTAATAATTAATAATTAGTCGATAGAATATCTTTTTTAGTCTTAATTTATGTCATAATGTTTAGTCACAATGTCACTAGTATATTATAGCATTTTTTAAATGATTATTATAATATTGATTTTATACTCTGAAAACGATTATAGAAAAAATTAATTTTCATGTGAAATCTATTCGGCGTTCGATTTTCGTTGTCCCCGTTCCGACTGTAGTGATGCTTAAATGCAAGAGAAAATAAAATAAACAAAGAAATAAACGTACAAATGCATACAGACAAGAAAAGCAACCGGTTAATTTTCATAACAACAATTTAAGGAGGGGGAGGAGAGCAAAAGGACTAGCAGCAGCTGCATCAATACTATAGGGTTTACGCTGATATATGAGATTCACCTTCATCGGATACAGTTCAAATCATATACACCTTGATTACGGAATAGAGAGTGAAGGAGGGATTAATCAGAATTTCAGGTCAAAGAACCATTACTACCCTAAATTGGAATTTACTGATATTACTCAATGAATAAATTGAATGTATTTGCTAGGATAATATTATATTTATATTATAAACAATAAATCAATTTACTCTAAATTATTACTTAAAAGCTTTGCAGAACTTTACAAGTTATTTTAAGAAGTTTTATCAAAATTTATCAAAATTGTATAATTTAAATTAATACACAATAGCAATAAAATTATAGATATTTAAAATCATATTCATTTACAGTATAAAAATATTTGATAACAAAAACAATATTAAATTTTTATCTATATTCTGAGATTTGTAGTTGATTATAATTCCGTAACATTTAAGGACACATAATTACTATCGTAAATCACTTTTTTACTAATAATTCAATAAAATTTACATTATAATATTTCATTATCATATCCATTGGAAATTACTTTATTTAGTAGAGATATCAAAATATTATTGTAAGATTTTTACATATTTGTAATACAATAATTGATTTGCCGTAATTTGCATTGAATTTGGTTGCGCCGAAAATTGATAAGCGGTGCATTATAAAATTCATAATTTTCGTTGCTAACAAGCCAATAATAATAATGACGACAAGAAACTAATTATAACGAACTTGAGTTGAGATATCTTTGAGGTATTATGTTTATTATTATGGTTCTGAATTTCACGGTTGTATAGTATGTGCTCAATTATATATTCCTAAGTACATGGGATCACTAGTGTTAGTCATCTTTGTGCAAACAGTCAAGTTAAACTTGATCGTAGAATAATTTTGATCTTACACGGTTGTTTGCATTGTTTATAATTTGGTAGTGAGTGCAAGCGATGAAAAAAATATGTGTAAAAATATTTATAAATAATGATTTTTCAAGAGCAACTAATTTATTATAACGAAGTGATTTATGTGATCAGTAAAGATAGTTGTTGAAAGTGGAAGTAAATGATTAATAAATAATTAATAAATCAAAATATTTTTAAAAAAGGTAACGTTGGATTTAACTTTGCAGAATTAATGGGTTGAGTGTGTGTATATATTTGGTAGGATATAATTAAACGAGTAATAATGATAAAGAGATGAGCTTTATAAAAATGTAAAAATATTTTAAAAGGCGAAAGGATAAAAAATGGAAGTACAGAGGTAGGAAAAGGTTAAAAAGTAGTGATTGACGGTCGAAGAGAGCATTCATTGATTTACACCTGGTTCTGTCATGCTGTCAAAACCAAAAAAACTCGACGGAAGCATGTCGAAATAGCTTAGAGTTGAATTGATAACAGTTGACTGGTGGATTAATTCGAGAAACATGCGAGGGAGAAGACCGAAGCTAATGTTTGCACTTGTCCTGCACCTATGCGTTAGCCGCAGGAACACGCGCAGGAACAACTTTGAAGGGGACGAGAGTGTCGAAGTTGCTCGTTTGACGTATTGGGGAGGGAGCGGGGGGTGCGAGCGATATAATCATGTACCGAAGCAAAAGCGAGGGGGTGGGAATTAGTGGATGCTGTGTAACAGATGCAACAGCCAGTAACTAACCTCCCTTTTACCGCTAGAGTCGTTTAATGCAAATCGAGGGGGAGCAATGGAGCGTCCTTGAGTCGGCGCCAGTCCAGGTTGCCCAGGAACTTACAACTTTTGCGTTGGTTATTTCGGTCCGGCTCCTTATTTATTTCCACGAGGCTTAGATTCCAGCTCGCGTACGGAACGGAGTATGAATTATTTATTCGCCAATGGAGTGTCAACCGAGGAACGACGCCCCATCACCATCCGCTCATTAACTATATTACCTGTTGTCTTATCTCCGAAGTCCATCTCATGTTTCTTACTTGGAGCTACACTTGGTTGATTTACTCGACTCTCGCATTTAACTTTTAGCTCTTTAACGACATTCAAACGCTAAATAAAAATATAAATAAAAATGACTACGTGGCCATTTTACCGAATTCGACTTTTAATCCAATGGATCTGTCTTTTCGCCATTCTCTTATTGCAGTAACCTTTGACTCGTTTCACTTGACTTTTACCTTTGTTTTCACTTGCTCGGAACCATAAACAGAAAGTTTTACCAAGTTTCAAAATTATGCATTTCATCTAAAAGTATCGCGCTTAAGGGTGTAATGAATAGTATGCATTATTCAGATTCTCCGAGAATTATTTAAGATATTCTAGAGAACAGCAGACCGTTTGAACTTTCTACTTCACGGGGAAAGCTAACAGTAGACATCCCGAGCCTAGAAATATATTGACTGACGCTGCAAAGAAGAGAGTGGCTAAAAGTGCGTCAGAAAATCGTTAAACGCTAAAAGACACACTCCTAAAATCCTAATGAAACATTTCAGGCGGACTCGGCACTTTTTCCAGGGTGGCTCAGCAAAAAGGAAAATGGATCCATCGATGTGTCTCCTAGTGGCCAAGGGGAAAAAATTTAATTACCGTCACGCGCGCCGCAGACTTCCATTCCTGTGCTAATTTCCTTGGGACTCCGCATATCCGCAAGCCATCGGAAAGCCAGAGGGTAAGTGTCGCGGAGATATGGGAGATGTCGCAGGGAATAAAATGGGAGAGAGACAACACGATCTCTCTCAATTATTTAAATAACAGAGCCCCAGGCCGAGACTCGCAAACGTCGAGACTTCACTTACGGCGCTCGGAAAAAAAGCAGAGTCTCCGGCAAATTACAGCTCACATGTATAAATGCCGAGGAATTGATTGCGTTCGCTCATTGTATTTTCTGTGTTTGATCTACAAAAAGATTCCCGAGATCACGCAAATGGTCAATGGCAATCCCCCTGAAATCCAGATACTTTAAGCTCTACAATTTGTGAAATTGCTGTGAAATAAATTTTTGTTGGTCACTTTTGCATTTTTGCTCCCTTGTGTTAATGTCTTTAAAAAATAAATAAATATTCAAGATGATCAACATTCAATTTTACACTTCCTTCCTTTTGTGAAGTATATTAAAAAAAGGTTTGTGAATTTGAATTTCTCTTTGCTTGTAAATGTCTATTATTATTTATAACGATGCACATTTATTCTTCATCAAATTACTTCATTTTAACTATTTGCAATTTGAATTAATAAATTCAAAATAAATTTTTTACTGTTAACAATAAAATGCATTACGTTATTATCTCTATGTAAATTTAAGATTTAAAGAAATTATCGTTTGTATAAAGAATTTTTGCGTATTATAAAAATTATCAGTTGAAAATAATTATCTATTTAGGCATGTCGGTGTATTTAAATATTAAGAGTAATTAATTGATAATTTTTTTTGATACTGTACGTTTAAGACTACAGCCACATTTAAAAACTTTGTGTCAAGTCACATTTTATACATGTTATTTCAAATTTTTTATTGTATTCTTCCGTTTGTTTTCTGAAAAACCAAAGCATAAAATTTTTCTATCAAAGAGTATTGGAATATTGGAGATACAACTCGAACAGTCTTGGCACGTTTATGCTACGTGATTGATAAAATTTATATTGGGCATGCACAATCAATTTGGTCACGATTTTGGTGTACAATTTTGTGAATCCTCTTATTAATGCAACTTTTAATGGAACATCAATTCGTTTTGCGTAACGTCCATTATTTTAAAGGAATTAAATTTTTTCGTCATTTTAACATTAATAAATGCTTTGACCCATGAAATTTCTGTACTTTAAATGAAGCGATATTCATAATAATTATATCGATACAACATAGGTTTCTTAAAATATTACTATAATATCATAATAAATTTTTTGCTTTTATAAATACAATAATTATTATAAATTGGTAAGTAAATATTAGATAGAAGCAATAGCATTTTAATTGTTTTAGAACAAATAATGAATTTTTAAACAGATAAAATTTACATAAAAATAATAGAATTAAAATTTATATAATTATATTATAATTTATACAGAAATGTATATATATGTACGTATGAATAATTATAGATATTTTTATTTTTTATTTCAAAAAATCTTTTAAAAAATATAATAAAAAAATAATATTTTAATAATATTAACAAGTAAATAAAGTCGAGTTATCGTGTGTTACACAATGTACACTGCATATGTGTGCAACGATCTTTCTCTTTTGCCGTAAAATGATGAATACACAAGTCGCAAGAATCTCACGATACAGAATATTTATTTTTAATTTGTTTCTCCTTTCATAGATAAATTGTCCTGCATTTTCATAAACGTTCTAATATAATTTAATCGTGCACATGAATAGTTTTCTCGAGGCTTTGGTTCCATTGTTTCCATTGTTGTATTCAATTGTACCCTAATGTTTTAATATCCTGATTTACGGTGCAGAATTTTTCACTATGCTTGGCATATTGCTACAAATGACATTCCATTATTACCCTTATTACTATTTTTATTGCTATTATTCAAATACATAAAATTTATGTTATCGGTATTACTACTATTACAAAAAACCCGATTTAAAAATATAAAAATTCCGTACACGACGTGCTTGACACTTTTGTGTTAAAATAAAAATTAATTTTGAACCTGAAATTGATCTAACAAATTTTGTGCGATATGCCTTATGTAAATTTACTTTGACATCCAATCTTCATTGATTCCAACTATATGGAAACTTATTATTGATATTCATCTTTAAGAATCAGACTGTTTGACAGCTGTGCTAGTTTGAAATAGCCAGAGACAACCACCACGTAAGGTACACATCGAAGGTTGAATAAATTGATTGAAACGCAGTTTCATATTACGCAGTCGCTTTACCTTGACAACGTTTTATTCTCTTTATTTTATTTTATTACTTATCAAAAAACTAGACTCAAATTTACTTATAAATGAATGACCTCTTGTGTTCGCTTATGATTCTTTAATAAATTAAAATATTTTAACGTTTATGTAACGGTTCGTATATTTACTTTATTTATATTTATACTACCACTCAATGATAGCTGATATGTAATCTACATTTATTATATAATCTACATTTATATATATTATAAAAATAAATAAATTTAAAGTTTGAAATTTATGTTTTAAATATAAATATTAAAAATGCCGTAAAATAAAATTATATTAGTAATAATTATTGAAATTGAAAAAAAAAATATCTAATTTGTAAATATACTCCTAATTTTTTATCTATATAATTTAAACGACAAAAATATTATTGATTAAAAACATTATGCTTTACTAATTCGGTTTATTAAAAAAGTTATTTCAACTGAACTGACCTGCTTAAACATCAATGCAATAAAAGTAAAATTAAGAAATTAAGATATATTATAAATAAAATGATTTATTGTACTTTATCAACATTATTGTGTTTGTAATAAAAATAATAAAATTGAAATAACTATAAACTATATTTTGTTGTGTAATGATCTATAAAATCAATAGAATGGATAACTATAGCAAATATTTTTAATTTATTCTCGTCGCTATTGTACATTAGGGAAATATGATTCTTCGCATAATCTGGTAGATTTCTCAGGTTGCACAATTGTATATGGTATATCAGTTTGTACATGTGTTATTATATATTTAATTGTAACATAATATGACTTGACAGGGTGCATCCTCTTGTATTTCTATGTTACACATGAATGTGTATTTGATAATATTGTGCTGTGCTTAATTTAAAAAAAAAAAAATCCATCAACCATTTAATTGTGAATACTTGAAATACGACTCTGACTTTTTAATAATTTGAACAATCCAAATGTTGAATACATAATAAATCAATAAATGTAAAACTAATTAATCCCTACAAATGATTAAACTATCCATGTGAGACGTAAAAACCTACCTCGGTAAATAATCTGAGAATAAAATTTTTATTTACGAGGCAGTGATGGGTGTGAGTAAACCAATACACCAAAACTAAAAGCATTATAATTATTTATAAGAACATTATATTATTTAACATTCGATTGCCTTTCGTCGGGTATTTGCAAGGTGCATCGACGCCAGCCATAATTCGGATGCCACTCAGAAAAGCGATCATCATCACCAGAAGCTCTCAAGTGTAATAACTAGTGACACTCACGCCACTTGACAAGGTGTGACAATGTGCATAAGTGAGCCTCAGACAATAGCAACAATTACCAAAAAAGTCAAAGAGTTCCTGCGTGGGGTTGATTGCAATTAGCGACTGACACCACTTCCTCATCGGTCGAGCAACCGACCACCGATACTTACTTTTCCGATCAAGCCGACTCAGGAACAGGAACAAATTTTTTTTTTTACATGCATACTACACACTCACTCTTTCTCTTAATTTTTTATTTTTTTTAATTTTTTTATGCTGAGCGATTAGTTAATAGCTTCATGATCAAGAGGCAAAAATACTATGACACTTTTTATTGCGAAATAATGCTTCTTCGATAAACTATAGTCTATTGTGTATTATGATGAAAGAACAACTTTACTTAGCCTTCGAAATCAAACTTTCTGTGAAATTGGAAATGTACACTTGGTGTTTAGAACATGAAATAAGATGTTACTCAAAGATAAAAGCAATAATACAGGGAAAAATTAAAATCTTACTCAAAATTGAAAAATATTATTTACAAAGACGATCTCGTTTAAATAATAATAGAAATACTTAAAAATGATAAATATCTTGAGATAAGACAGTTAAAGGGAAAATATTACAAGAGAAAAAAAAGAGATAGAGAAAATGATACATATAAGGTTATTATGAAGAAAAACAATTGCTGCTTTTTTTTTAATTACGAAAAAATATCGGCTTTGCTTGCACCATAATCTACTTTCATTATTTACTTGATTTTGTAAAGCTTATTATTGATTAAATTAATTATTTTTTCCGCATTTCTACTGTTTTGAATAAAAACTCTGGTAAGATCGAGCATCGCATCATTGAGTAATCGAAGCACAAAAATGAAACAGCCGTTTTAATTAGTTTTAGCCTATAAAGAATCTTTAAATCTTTATAATATAATCAATTATTATGGTAGATGCTTTTTTTAGGGTTATTCAATATTTAATTATTGTAATTATAAAAAATGGGTCCTGATGTTATATTAAGCTTCATTTGCACGTTCCTTGAATCCTTCCCTATTTTCCCGAATAAATGAAACAATTTGCGTCCAAATGTCATATTAATACTTTAATTCCATACTTTACATGCCTAATCATTACCTTAATACCTTAATTTTTTTCACTTTATACCTTATTGATACATGAGTGAATTAGATCTCTACATTTTCGGTAAGTATTTATGTACTTTTTGCATCGTTTGGCCTTGTTTTACTTCGGTTGAGTGCAATTTATGTTCTACCAATATATTGTTACTGCATTTATACACTTTTAGTCCTTATCTCATTGCACAAGATATATAATAGTTTCAACGTATTTAAATTCTTAATCAAAACAAAAACGTCACCAATATTTGTCAACATAAAATTGTTTGACAATAACTAATGAATAAAGTGAAAATTTGTTTAATTATTAAATTTTGAGTGAATAATTCAAATGTTTCATTAAATAAAAGTAAAACGTTTTGAATTATCGAGCTCTGATTAAACTATTTGACTAAAGTCATTTTAATAAGCAATACATTTACTGGCTTAGAAAAAGTTTTTTTAAATATTATCACGTATAATCTTATTTTTAAAAAGTTTTTCAATTTAGGATGAAAATTTATCGGCAGAAATTATTTTTAAATTAATAATTATTTTTAATAATGTTAATATGACAATTTATGATAATGTTATGATAATAAATGATAAGTAATTATAATAATAATCTATTTATAATAATATATAGATTTATACTTGCTAGTCTATCGCAATCATCAATTACATTTGCAATAATGATTGTAGCATTCAACCAATATTCAAATACATCCACATAAAAAAGCTTTATTGGAAAGAAATAGAATTATTCAGGTATGATTTTCATTTGAGAAATTGTCATTAAAAGAATACATGAAATTGCGTTGACTGTAAAGGCAAAAAATTTATAAGATAAAAGTCGAACTCATCAGTATCAATTGAGTCTTGAGTTTCGTTTAAGGATGAATAATCCTAATAAGAGATGTAATCAAGAGAAATGGCCGACGTGACTCATGCCACGTGTCTAAAGTATCTCAACTGAGTCAAACTCCGAGTCTTAAATCTGCGAGGAACTTAACTTATATTTTCATGAATGTTAAATCATTTCGATGGTTTAACATTTATTACATATAAATCCGTTGCTTTTTAAAGTTGAAATTTCTTATTATACTACACGGTATATTTACAAATTAAAAGCTTTTTAATGTAATGTAAAATAAATTTAAATAAATAAGAGATTAAAGTACGAATTTAATTGGTGCTAAAAATTTATTTTCACTACACACTTGTCTCAGCTGTGTAGTTTTTAAAAATTCCTACCCATATAATTATGTTGGTAATTATATAAATTATAAATTTAAAATCATATGATCAAATGCAATTAGTTAAGCTATATATCAAGCATGTTGAATTCCATTATGAAAAAAATATATATTAACATTATAAACAGAAATTAATACTAATTATTTTCTAGGTTTTAATGGGGAAACACACTTTATCGTAGTACTTTATTAAATGAGGATAGAGGTTAATCTGGTTTCCCGAAACTGAATTTTGATCTCCGTTGCAGATCCCCATAAAAGCTCATAATGATCTATCAGTTTTTGGGGGGCGAAGGCATAATGTCATGAGGGAACCTCAACGAAAACAACATCGAGCGCGACCGTCCCGTCCCTCCTCGTCCCTTCTCAACCCTTCTCAACCCTTCTCGTCCCCCCCCTCGACCACCGATTATCATAATAACGATTATGCAGATTGTCAATATCAATATGGTGATGCATGACTTTCAGTTAGGCAGCCCGAGGTTTTCTCCATAACGCATTTCAAGTGCACTTTTTTATCAGGTTAAAAAGTTCTCTGCTCATGCCCTTATGCGTTTTCAAATTACAACTTCTTCATCAAGATAATTATGCCAGCTTCTGATTTTCTTAAAACCAATTATAATTTTTATTCAATAATCGTATGGCTCATTAATCATGTATTATTGTGTGATACACCCAGGCGAATTTGTGTTTAATTCTCCGTTGAAACCCAAGCTATTGCATCAATTAGAAATTTGCAATTAATCGATAATGAAAAAAGTTGTTAATTCACTTAAAATATATTTTAATTGTTAAAACGTGAATATTTAATGTGCTGTATTTACTAAATTTAAAAATCCATTATACCTTTTTAAATTGCATATCAATCAATTTTAATCAAAATATTAATTTGAAGATAAAAAATTTAATTGAATTCTATTGCCGTTTTGAATTATATAAATAACTGTTCATATAAAATTATTTTACAAGAATATAGAATGGTTTAATTATATTTTATTATACGAAGGTAATGGAATTTTCCCGTGATTCGAGACTCGAATGGAATTTGGAATAATCGTCAAGACTTGTATAATGCAAGAAATAAAATTAAAAAATTCGTGATTTTAAGAACAATAATTGGAAAATAGAATAAATTAAAAAATTTTAGTGAAATTATTATTTCGTATTAGTCATTAAGAATAATAAAAGTCGAGTATTGCGTGCAAATTATAAGTCATTTTTCGTTATAACTTAATTTAAAGCGTATAAATTATAAAATTTAATTATCAACACTATTCGTATGGCATCATTTAAACGCTCATTATAAAAGAGCCAATAGTCTGAAAATTTAAAATGCAACGCTGTGTACACTCCAATCGAATGTGAATTTTAACATTTATTTGCGTCCAGACAATTAAGTCAGGTATACAGAATGAACGTGCACTACATGTTTATCACAAGCAAAATTACAAAGAGACAGAGATAGAGAGATATAGGCAAAAAGGGAAATAGAGAAAAAGATTAAAGAATGTGGACATATAGTTTGATTAGTTTTTTTTCACTGTTCTCTTAATTCTAGTCTTTCCACTTCGCTCTTCGTTAAAATTAGCTGTCTTTCTACTTCTATAACATGTCGCAGGGGAAAAATTCAATTTTAATTTTGCCACCGCCAAATCTGCTCTACAGTCCGGATATCGTAAAATGAGGAAAAACAAGGCAAGACATAAAAGGAGAAAATAATGAAAGAGATAAAAAAGATAGACGTACGATTGAGTGTATGAATGAGAATTGGTAAGAAAAAAATCGGAAATAGAGCCAATAGCGTTTCCCACCAAATTTCAGACAATAGGAAAAAAAATATTTTTCATACCTGATATTAGATTCAATTTCATATTTATGTTTTAAAAAGTCATGAAAATAGTAGAATGCTTTTCCGAAAAAATATTAAAATAGAGATATTTATCTTTTAATTATTGTTTATTTATATAATTATTTGACATCAATTTGTTTCATTTCATTGCAGTATAAAATTAATTTTACTTCGTAATTGAATTGTAAAATGTAAATCAACCTAATAGCAATATATTTTAAATTTAAAAGACGGACATTCTGAATAAACGCAATAATAATAATAACAATAATAACAATAACAGCAACAACAATAAAAATCATAATCATAATAATAATCATAATAATGGAAAAGCCTCTAGGTCATTAATATACAAATGTATTAATGAAATAAATAATAAAGAATGGCATGACAATAGAATAAATCAGTAGTCGAAAGCTGTAAAGAAATAAAATTGCTAGGCGACACATTGTATTATTTTGTACCAAAAATACGCTTCCAAATAAAATTATTGAAATGTTATTCTGTTTATAAATACCAAATGTACAAAAATATTAATTTTCAATGGAAATTTTTAATGCACAAATAAAGGATTTAAATTAAAAGATAAAATGCGAAATGCCGTATGCGCGAAGGCTCGAGAAATAGTTTTGTAATAAAAGAGCGAAACAAACTAAGATAGTTGGAGGAAGGAAAAGAGGTGGGGGAGCAAAATTGTAGTGAAATCGGAAAATAGAGATGATAATGAAAAACCAAAAACGGGAAGGGGCGAGAGGGATGTGAGGTTTCATGAAAAGGGACAGATAAACAGGGAGTCTCTGTGCTCCCGGAAAGTGGCATTATTAGCTTTCGAATCGAACCAATCACAGCGCTTCCTTATTAAGCCCTGAGGCACCCCGACTTTGTTGCTCATACATACTCTACTCCCCCCTCCCCCTCCCCTCCCCCCGAGTTTCACATCTACTCTTACATTTGAGGGGGTTTTATCGGGGCGCAGGTTAGGGTAGTTACGGGTTTGACAGACCAGATTAAATTTATATATCGTACGGCCTACGCCAACACGTTCTTTGTCAGAATTACAGGGTTTTTTTACAATCCTTCTCACAATTTAACTAATATTTTTATCTTTTTCTAATTGAGCTTTACAGCGATGGTGAAAATTGAATGAATAATACATAACTACCTGCACACGGGGAATCATTATCACTGGAAAACCCCATAGACTGTTTCACAATTAAAAATAACTTCTGACAATTACACCATTAATTTTACGAGCTAAGCGAATATAAAAAAAAAACAGTTTTTAATAAATGGAATTACCAGTGAAATTACCTTTTCTTTTTACTCTTTTATTGAATTTATAAAAATAAAAGTTAATCTGCTCTGAACTTGATAAAAACAAAACGCAAGATAATAAATTCAATTAAATTATGAATATTAATTGTTATTAAGCAAATGCATAAAATTATTATTTTGTCACTTTTAATTAGCGTTTTCATTTGTCTTACATTTATTTTCATTATTCAATTCAGCTTATTAAGGATTTCATAAATGAAAATTAGTTACTTGTGCAATAATGTATCTCCCTAATTTAATTAGTAGCTTTGTGAATATACTTTATACGGCTTAATAAGTGTATTTTAAAACAAACTCCTTTCTCCTATTGTTCCTTTCCATTTATCTAAGCTAAGAGAACGAAATAAAAGTGAGTTCACTTGCTTAATTAAATGTAACCAAAATTTACCATCAATTACCGATATCGAGGATAGACTAATTCGTTAATTATTCCCGAGACATTTATCCGACGTTTGGGTTTAAAAATGAATTGCTATCCTATGACACTTTACTGGTGGCAAATGGAATACGAAATATAAGGAATGGAGTATTTTTGGACGATCAAGTTCAAACTCAGATCGGAAGAATTCCTGCCGGAGGAAAAATGCCAATAAAAAGCGACAAGTATGCTTCATGGAATGATAATAAAGCGAGACGTTTCTTTTGATGCTGGAGTTCAGTTTCTGGTCTCAAAGAAATCCGGGAACAAAAAGCGGAGAAAATGTCCCTAGATGAGGGAGTCCTTACCCTGGCGATGGTGGTATGTTCAGACTCCGTTGTGACGTAGTGACGTAGAAGACTTTCCACCCCATTCTACCTCACGCAATCTCTTGGATTTCAAAATTTTGCAGAATTCATAAAATTCGCCGTGCACTGCCTTAAGCGGAAGGGCGCGCCAGTTTGAAATCTCCGCGAGAGACAGAGGGACAACAGCATTCAATATCTGGACCCTCAGTCGGATCTCCGTATAAACTAATTGGCCTTCAGTTGGGAAAATGTTGCCGATGCCAGGAGCTCCAGCTCACGGGGATCTCCGGCTCCCCAACTCAACCTCTTCAAATCTCTCTAATTGTTTCACTCTACACTTGTTTGTGATTAGAGAGAGAGAGAGAGAGAGAGAGAGAGAGAGAGAGCGACTGACTTTAGACTCAAAGCTTTGTTTCAATCCTATTAATTTTTCAGGTTATTGAATACTTAAGAATTTAAGGTTGCAGGAACTGAGAACTAGAGTTAACTGAAACATTGTTTAAAGTACCGAACTTGCAATTATGAATTTCTATTATCTTGAAACAATTAGTAGCAATTTTTTTATGTCAGAATTTAAGCTCAAAACATACATATTGATATCCTAAAACCTATCAATGAAAAAATTTTCGATGACTTTCGGGTACTGAAATATGTAATGAAGGTTCCTGTATATAATCTATTCATTTTATAAAATATTATAATCTTACTTATTGAATGAATATCTTTTAATTTGTTTATAATTGAATTATTTATTTTACGAGATTTTTAAATAACGATATTTATAAAAAAACGTATAGTTCTTTTCAATAACATCACCAATTATAATTAAATGATTTATCAAATAAAAAATTAACTCAAATTTTTTTATTCATGAAAAATTTATTAAACTACAATCATTGTTTTCAATTCCTTTAAATATATAAAAAAATATTTAAAAATCAATGTTTATAAAAGATCGTAAAGTTGGCTGTTTACTTTTAAGTTACAGTCTATCAATTTAATTCGAATTTAAATACACAATTTATATATTCTGAGTCTAGTATAATCAATATAGTATAAAATAGAGTAGAGATATATTAATAGAAATACTTTTAGTTATTATGATTATAAAATTAATTAAATTAAGTTTTAGTTTTAATAATTCATTTTTATTATTTATGTTCTCTATTTGAATGATTTCGATTAATTGTAATAAATCCTTGTATGACAGAAAGGATGATCTAGGTTTAAAACATTGAAATTTATGTACAATATTATTCAATAATAATCTATTTAATTTCATCAGTAAAATAAAAAATTATAATAATTGAAATTTAAATTGAGATAGACGAATATCACTCGATATCGTTTTCTTTTTAAAGGTTTGATTTTTAATTAATTATATTACGATCAAAGGTGAATTTAAGACTACAAAAGAAATCTCACTTAAGAGAAATTAAATCAAAAGCAAGAGCATAAGAATTGTAAAAGTAAATTTCATTTTATGTCTTTTGAAAATAATGTACCAATGTACCAATCCAATGAAAATGAAAACAATGAAATGTTCCATGAATATTTTAATTGATTTAAATAATGAAAAGATTCATTTTACTTTTATTCGTATAAAGAAATTATTATTCTTATAGTACGATATGTTTATATGAATTATAATGTAAATAAAAGGAATTCATAAAATATCAATAATGAATTAAGAGTATTTTTTACGTATAATCTTAACGTAGGCTGTATGAAAATTCAACTTATGTAGTATAATGGAAAGTTAAATAAAATAATTTATGTAGCTCAGCATGAATTTTGAATTTACATAAAATCGGAGTTACTATCCTCTCTCTCTCTCTCTCGATAACTTGTGATTACAACTAAATGTCTTTCTTTCTTTATTTATTCATATTTATATACGCTTTATATTATTATATTATATTTATTAATATATATATATATATATATATTGTATACACTTATGTTGTAGAAATGAGAAAAAACAAAAATGAAATAAAATATTAATAACAATTGTGTAAATTTTAAGATAAAAATTATGGCGATGTTTCGAAATCGCAGGATACATACATACAAGTATATTTTTATGTGAAAATATATTTGTAATTTTAGAAACTGTAAAACTAGAAAATCAGTTTACCATGTGTTTTCTCTCTCTCTCTCTCTCTCTCACTCTCTCTCTCTCTCTCTCTCTCTCTCTCTGTCTCTCTCTTTCTCTCTCTTTCTCTAATGTGGATGGAAGAAAGAGATAATGTGCTGAGATACCACTCTATCTTAGTATTAAGCGATGAGAGGTACTGCGTTATTAAACGCCTTGAATAAATGTACAAGTTCTTTTTGTTGAATGATATAGTTTATTCTTTGGTGAGAATGTTTTAAGCACTTTGTTCGACTCGTCTGAGCAAGTGCAGAATTCTCCCTGTTTTTCGTCACAAAAATTACTTTCAGGTATACAGGTATATCGGAAAAATAATACATGTGGCACAGAGTGAGGTTGATATATTAATTTTATTAAGGCGGGGGAACCTCGACCTTCCATCAGCCTAAAGTATTTCCTCAAACATGACAAGTACTTATAAAGATTATCCCTACGAGTCGAAACCAGAATAAATTCGTAATTTACCTATTTACATAAGTCCGCCCTTCCTCTGAATTTATAAGATTCCTTAAATCTTAACACCATGGTATGTCTCTCAATTAAAATGTTGAATTTTTGATAAATCCTCTTAATATTACTTTAAAAAAATTATTTTTTACAAATTTCTTTTTTCAAAAAAACCATTATTGAAAATAAATTTTAAAAGCTTGTTTTATTTATTAATAATTTTTTTTAATAAATTTAAATTTAATTATTAGGATATTACGCAGAACTTGTGTTGTTAATACTTTGCTGATATGTAATAGCATTAGTTTGCAAGTAAAAGTAATAATATTTACCCATTTGATGTCGTATCGAAAACATCATTATAGTCTTCGTCCGTGTAATCTTGAACACTTGGATCCAAGTCTTCGGCATCTTCAATAATACCGGTTGCTGAAAAACAGAAAATAAATAAATTAAAAAACATCCAAAATTTTAAAAAAAGAAATCTAATTCTATAACATAACATTTCTAATGATGTAAGTATGTAAAATAATATAATTATATTAGTAATATGATTAATATTAATGTATGTATATTAATTCTAAAAAGGTTTATTGGTTCCTATTATTAATTGATTTATACTTTTTACTTATTTGTTTAATTGAATATATTTAAAAATATTCAGAAGAAATTAAATTACTAATAATAATTATTGGTTTATAATTATTTTAAAAATAAAACAATTTTGAATGTTATTTAAATATTTTTAAAGAAAAAATTAATCTCTAATAATTTACAAAATATTTCTGTAAATTATTGTAAATAAACAAAATATTTTTAAAAATATACTCATTTTTTTAAGAAATAAATAAAATTAATTAGCTTTAATTTCTTAAATAAATTAAATTAAAATTATTTACTTCGACACAACTAATTTTTTGTTAATGAAAAAATCAATTTTATATTTATTTAAAAGTATTGATAATAGTCATGTAATACCAAATACAAATAAAATAAAATACAGTAAAATAATAATTGTGTAATAATATTAATTTACTTTGAAATTCAACAAAATAGGATATTTTAAGTTTCTGAATGAATAAAATTTTACCATTCCAAAATACAAAAATGATTATAAATCTAATTATATTCCACAATAAAAATTGTGGCCAATTCTGTTGTATGGTTTGAAGCCGAGAATCAATTGATAAAGTATTTCCACTTTTACGAAAACTAATAACACTTAAGTTTGCGTAAATAGTAGAGTTTTTAGAATAAATATTTCTGATTGAATCCTTTATCGTTGTTCCGACATTTTACTAGGTCGCGCATTTAAATCTAGGTGAGAATTACCGGATACACTTTGATTCGCTGTTTATGCAGTTTAACTCATAAACTTAACCTTTGTGATCGAGTAACCTACGTTCAGAATCTTGAATTTAAAATCGAATGCACCATAATTGATGAAGAAATATAAAAGTGTGCAAATCTGTTCTATGACATCATTCCAATGTAAATCGCAATTCGTGGATCTTCAAAATGAATCATTAGAACATCATCTGATGTCTCAAAATTGTTGAGATGCAGACTAAATCCAAAAATAGCTCGAATCAAACGAAGTCCCATTTTAAATGCAAAATATTTTTCAATATGTATGGACTAACGGACGTTGTAACTCTGCGGCACTACTTTACCGACAGCCGCTACTTATTTCGAGGACAGACTCTGGCCGATGGAGAAACCACCACACCAGAGAAAAGAATCCACATTTGATCTTTGGAGGGAGATCCACCCCTTCCAGGTCGAAATTAATCATACCCTCGGAATCCCACGTACAGAGACTCGCGCCTTGTCCTGGTTAATCGGGGCACCGAGACCTTGAGGAGCCCCTGATTTATGCGGACTCGCGCGAGTGCGTGAGTTTGTGTATTACCAACAAAGCTGACTGCAGCGTCAGTATGTGCTCGTTAAATGTGAATTATGACAATAAGATAGGGATGGGGGAGGAGGCGAGAATGGCGAGAACGGCGAGAACGGTGAAAACGGCGAGATGCGAGTCTCAAAAACGTCCCCGGTTGTCGCGCACCTCGTGATTAAGGACCGACAAAGACCTACTTTTGCCTCCTCCTCCAGACACCAACTTGGGACACATTCGGCTACATTACGCCCCTCTCGAGTCTGTGTTTCCCCTAAATTTACGTTCAAGCTGACGGGCGACTCAGACTCGGTCCCAGATCTCGTGATTCCTGGTAAACGCGTTGTGTGCTCCCGGTAAATAACGACGCGGGTGGCTGAGGTGCGAATCCTCCGTGGATGATTGACCGAACAATTTTAATTAATTTGAAGTTATCTTCTCGTTCGGCTATCCTTCCAATTGATAAACCCACCTTAATTGGGAATAATACCCAATATTCAAATGTCCCCTCATGGGAACTGAAAGATAACTTATAAAATATTCCGATTTCACAAAAACCGGTAAATCATTTGTGGAAACAATGGACAAGATTCTTAATTTAATATTATGCTTTTTGCTGGGTTAGGACTCAAAATAATATTTCATACCTAACACCTTTAAATATCCTCAAAAATAAATGACATTCGTTTAAGTGAGCAGACTCTTCTAAATAAAGTTTTCAGTCTTCAAAAGTCTGTTGACAAACTTTTCTGTTATCTCAAATTTGATTTACATTATAAGTAACAGCAAATACTTACTTGGTGATAACCTAGTATTTTATTTTTAACCCTGAAAGTCTCATAAAACAGGCAGCTTTCTTATAATTTTAAATAGGATAAGAACGTCAACACTTTTGAATTGTGTGTTCTGCCTATATAATACAACTACACATGTGTCAAATAAAAAAATTATAACATATCAAATTCAATTCAGAATCTAGGTTTATGTATTATAGTATTGCGAAACTTAAAATATAAAATAAACGTAAATTTGGAAAGTTTTAAAATTAAGTTTTAGTAGATAAATAATATTTTTCTTGAAAAAGTTCACTAAGAAGTAATTTTATCGGATGAAACTGAATGCAATGAGACTCAATATATCCTTTAACTGATGAGCTATACTTATCTGCGAATGCTCTGGGAAAGAAAAATGAAAAAATTTAAGTTTGCTTCATACGCTATTATTCTTTGAGAAACTTCAATTCTCGCAAAATCTTGCAAAAAGTATTGGCAATAATTTCTTTTTTACATAAAATAACACTAAATTCATATCAAAAAAGGTCAAAACAGTTTTAAGATTAATGCAGAGTAATGGAAAATAGTCATGTAACACCATTCAAAAGCATTAAAAGCGTAATTGAAGCGTATTGAATTTAACAATTGTTATAAACACAAAAAATAATCTCTAATATTTCTGTCTAAGTTTTTAAGATTTTTTATTTTACTCCTAAATCTTTTTTGTCCTATTTCGTGATATATTAGATAAATTATTATCGATGTAAAATCATTTGTGATTGAAAACATTCAAATAAATTTATTTCTAATTAACATTTTATTATTATGCATCACCTTAGTTGAGCTTTAAAAATCTGTAGATTAAGAATGGAATGCACGGCAATTATATGTTTCACATCGTAATTTTAAAATTTCTATCGACTTCAATAAATTAAGTATTGTTCCTTAATAATTTAATAAATGAAGGCAGTATAATGTATTAAATTCATTAGAACAATTGTGTTTATTTTAGATATTTTTTAATTTTTAAGATGTATATTACTGATTGAACAATGTTTAAGAAAAGTAACAAAATAAAATATTATATTAAATATATACATATATTATATTATATAATATAAATATGATAATATATCATGAAGTTTTGAATTTATATAAAGTAATTCATTGTAATTCTTAAATAATTTTATTTTTTTTGGTTTAATTTATTTTAATATTTCAACGATATTTATGAAAAAAAATTGCTACTTAATCATATTTAATATTTTCAATAGGTTATGAAATAAAAGTTGAGAAAATTATCAGTATAAAATTCTATAATATTAATTAATAAATTTTTATTTTAGAACGATTTTTTTCAACATTCATTTTTATATTGTATAATCCTGTATTACCAATCGAAATTAAATTTTAAAAATTTTTATAAGTGTTTGTTTTATGAATTTATCAATTTATAATGCTTCTTGTGGAAATCCCGAATGTACAAGCTTAATGCTTTAGTGCAGTAGTTCTTAGAAAACTGAGTAATTGTAAGGGCACGTTTCATATGTCCAGGTATCAGGTAATTTGGGGTTTTTCCATATTGCACACCTTTGTTATTTCGATATATTACTTATTAAGCCTTTCATAGAATTTCTAATGCCAAAAAGCTGATTTTATTTTGTATTGCTCTCAGCTAAGGACAGCGTTGTTACTTTGAATTTGTTCTTCTCACCGAGCGGTCGCAGCTTAGCTCGTAGCGACGATCTTGTACTTACCTGTATTAATTACTTATTAAATAAACTTTACAAAAACTTTATTCTGCGGTGAATTTATTCAATAATAAGTTTTGTAAATGCTACAAAAAATCACTTTGATAATGTTCAGAGATTCCAAAAAACATGTAATATGAGCTGCATAAAAAAAATCGCTACTTGTAAAGAATAAAGAAGTGCAGGTACCATAAAAATACGAAAAAAAGTAAGATTTACATAGAGAAGGAGAAGTCGTTTGAGCTCGTAATATTGCGATCGACGGTAAAGTTATTCAAAAGCAATAAAGACACAATTACAGAATCTAATGTAGATCAAGTGTAAGGCTGTGAAGATTTGTACGCACACCCAAGAACTTAACGGACTTGGCAGTTGTTCGGTTCAAAAGTTGTAACCAACAAATCACGAACAATCTATTATCAATTGGGAAAATAATAAAAAATGATTTGCAAATTAAGGAGAGAGCAATGAGACTACGAGAAAGAAAAGGCAACCGATGCAGACACGTTCGACCACTCGTGAAAGGATTAAAAGTGAAATGGCAAAGGGAAAAGGTTTCCAGGTTTCTTTGTATGTATGTGTTGGCCCTCCAAGCCAGCCTCCCAGTCGAAAAGAAAGCTTAATAAAAGTAGAGCAGACTTGTGCACTTTTTATTCCTTTCGGATTCACCCTGTGCTTACATACGTAGGTAGGACGTAGGTGGAGAGTAGAGTTAGAGGTTAGGCAGAGTCAGCCGATCGGCTGCCAAGAAGAAATTCATGAGGAGCTTATTATTATGCCAGAGACGAGGATATGACGGTTTATGAGTGCGGCGAAGCCAAGGGAAAAATTTAAAGTCGAACTAGGAAAAGCTTGGAAAAGTACGGGACGCTTACATGAAATAAGAATTCCATTTTTAAGGGTTGATAAACGGTAATTGGACGGATGACTTTTCTCGGAAATTTACATTTAGTTATAGCTCTTTGAATCACTCACGTACCTCCCTTTTTCAAGGACTGCGCATTTAACTATTTTAACGATTTGTTCTGTTTTAATTTATAAGAATTTGAAATATCTTAAATAAAATCTTACTTAAACTATTTTGAGAAAAGCTAAAAGTTTCGAACATGGAAGAGTGAAATTAAGAATATTTAAATTCATATTTGTAATCTTAAATATGAATATTTGTATTATTAGAAGAGCGCTAGATATTTATATTGATATTTATCGTTTGAAGCAAACAAAAACATTTATAAATTAAATAACTCTCAACTTAACTATCAGAATTAAAAATGAAAGAATTCAGATTTATTTACGACTTTTATTATTTACCTTGAATGAACTCCTAGAAATTTATATTTTATCCTTTTCAATAGAAATTTTACGATTCAAGCCAATTTTATAATTTGTGTTTGATTCTTATACAATGAAAACCATCAATAAATATATTTTTCATAAAAATTTTGATTGAAAAGTTAAATAAAAAATTATCTTAAAGTATAAGAATACAATATAAGAAGGTTATAATATATATAATAATATATTATTAGAGAAAGTTATAAAAAAATGTTTACACAATTTTCTAAAAAGCTAGTAAACATTATTGATTAAATATTTAATTTTTTTTTTATTTGATTTTAGAATGAAGATTGCTTCAATCTCGAAAAAATGAATTAACTAAATGCCTTTTTTAACATTTAAAATGTAACAAATTTTACTTAATAACTCTTTTTGTCACACCTTGATAAACAGTTGTTGATCTTTGACTCTGTCAATAATATTTCCCTGGGGTATATTTTAACATTAAAAAGTTTGACTCAGTCAAAATAATGAACCTACCGTTGAATATCCAAATATAGCTTATAATCATATAATGTTATAGCTTTAATATAATCAAAATATAATCAAAATACAATGAATATAACAGTAAGGTTGGTTCACTGCTCGTGCAGAAATTTATAACACACAAATGATAATTTTATGTAAAAATTAATCGATTACACAATAATTGTAATATATTTATTTTCTATGAATAGAAAGTATCTTTTCCGATGTCTTAATTTTTATATTTAAGTAAAGTTTTGAAGTTTCGGGAAAAAAAACAATAAGTTTTCGATGTGCAACTAGGCGTGTGGGGTAGCACAAAAACATGATACGTTTCTAGATATCAACACATTTATTTTGCAGGAGCACGTGAAAGAAAAATTTACTAGCAAAGGATATAAGAATATATTTATCCGCGTTAATAGAACAAAGTGTCTTAAATTCTGAAAAAATCCACAATCAGCAAATGAATTTCTAATGCACTTGTGAATTTTCCTTATAGATTATTCAAAAAAATTGATTATTCAATATGCACCTTGTTATAGTGAATATATATCTATATAGCAAAGGGAAGAAAGAGAGAGGGAGAGAGAGAGAGAGAGGGAGAGAGAGAGAGAGAGAGGAGAAGCTTTAAAGAGCCTAAGGTGAGGTATCGGGCATTTTTGCATCTCATGAACTGACGATACGATTCTCCTGGCAAAATTCGAGAAATTTAATATTCTCCTTCACTATATACACCCCCCCCCCACTTCTCATATACTTTTAAGGAAGATTGCATTCCATAAAGCTCTTATACTGCTGGCTTAACCCTTTTCCATCTTGATAATGTATACAAAGTATATATAATTACAGGGGTATATGATATTCAAGATGTAGCCGACGGAAGTCTTGTTGCTCTTTACTGTAAAATGAGATTGAGAAAGTTTTAGTGTATAATGTTTCACTATCTGTGTAATAATACGTAATAAATGAACTCATAATTTTATTTAGTATACAGTTTGCGGGTAACCAAATATGCTTATGATCGTCCTCGGTAATTGACAGTCATTCGTTGCATTTGCTCTTTATGATAATATAAGCCTCAATTTCATTATCATACATTAATTCAGCATTCAAATTTAATTATTTAAAAATCGAAGAAAGCGCTTTGCAAAGTGCGATCGATGCTTCCTATCAGAATAACGTAACGTGAGACAATCCGCGTAATTTTGAAAATTATTTAATTATAATGTCCCTGGAAATTTTTCTTATTTATCAGTTAGAATGATCTTATAATTTGAAAAGAGGCTAAAAGCTCGTACTCGCAGATTCGAGTCGCGCATTAATTACTTTCGCACTAACAATTCCAACGATGTACTTTAACCAATAACTTACAACTTTGACCGTTTCACCAGTCGTTCCTCTAAACTTCACGTGATTAACAGCTTCTATTACACCGAGAATCGAATGCGGTCGATGGAGCATCGAAAGTCACAACACCAAGCCAAAACGCAGTAGGCTTCCATTTATATTTTGCTCTCAAATGTATTCTCCGTCAGTACTTTTTGTGCATAATTTAGTCATCCTCGATAAAAATACAAAATAACTGTATAATCCCCAGTGGTATTCAATTTTACACACAGCCCTTAACATTTGTTTACAGCGGTAAATACTTTCAATACATTTAACTTTGAGCAAAAGATATACTCTGGAGGTTATATCGATATTTACTAGTGTCACAACCGTCAATATATATTGTACAACAGCCTCTTTATTAATAA
The DNA here is from genome assembly GCA_018907245.1 of Eupristina koningsbergeri. Classification (NCBI taxonomy): domain Eukaryota; kingdom Metazoa; phylum Arthropoda; class Insecta; order Hymenoptera; family Agaonidae; genus Eupristina; species Eupristina koningsbergeri. The sequence goes on along the minus strand of JACCHV010000002.1, from coordinate 5,040,435 downwards.
TACACACTATATATTATATAAGCTGCTATAAAACTAATATACAGAATACAAATGCAACGTTTTATCATCTACTTGCACCTATTGGGATTCCTGTAACAATCTCATTATTAATAAAACATAGAATGTGCCTACATTGAAGTAATTGCAAGTAAATATATTACTTCTTATCTGTAAAACCCATAAATTACCTTGAAAATTAATTTTACCAATATTGTACAAAGTTTTTTCAGATTTGGAAATGAATAATGAAATAATTAATATTTTACAAAAATTAGTTGCAATTTTAAAACACTCTTATCCTTCAAAACACCTTTTTTATAAATATAAATTTTTACTTTATTGAAAGATTGGGTGGAGGTAATTAATAGGTAATGCCAGAAGTAATTAACGACAGTTGTTGCGCGGAATGAAACACTTTATTGAAAAATTATACACTCAGGTTGATCGACGACAAAGTCTCGCGGATTTATATACGATGGGGAGGCGACGAAGATTACCGGACGAATCCTCATTGGCCAGTACCTTAAGACGCTTGAGGTGTCGGGGAAATTCGGATTTCGGATTACGAATTCGGGAAATCCTCCACACGCCGATATTACGCTTTCCGCCCTGATAATAGCCGCACATGTATGATTTCGGTTGCCGTGCGCCAGGCCAAAATCTCGTTGCCAACTCCGGTACACTGTTTTTTACTACAATTAATCAATATACACTATTAATGGATTAAAACCTTTGATAATAATTAAATTGAATTTATGAAATAAGATTTCCGTGTAATAAGTAAAAAGTCTTGAATGAATAATTATTTTAGAGTTTTTTAAGATGATAAAAGATTATGATTTAAGTAAATAAGGTTATATTAATTTATGAATATTTAATCATTAGTTTATTTATTAGGAATGGTAAATCCATAAATTTTATTAAAAATTAGAAAATAAATGTTTTTATTTTTGTAATTTTATAAATATTGTTTTCATCGGAAATATTTTAAAATCATTTTTCAATAAAACCTTAAAGTTAATAACAATTTTTAAATATTGCTAAGGATTCAAAAGCCCTAGAAAGTTTTATTTATAATGAAAATTGATATGATATATTTGATATTTTTACGGAAACTTTTTATTATTTCTATCAATTGGTGTTCATTTTATTTAATTAAAAAAAAATTTTTAAATAAAATTAATAAGAGGAAAAAAAATTGAATCTACTCATTTGTATTATAGTAGGTCAATTTTTAAATAAAAAATATATTTACTAAATTTATTTCGATTTTTTGTAATAAAATAAATCAATAATGAATAATAAAAAATAAAAAATTTTTTTTCAATTTCATATAAATTATCATCATTTGTAGTTGGATTTCATATTTATCAGCAAACTATGTTACCAGGTGTACAGGTAAAAACATACCAACCAAAGATCTGAGTATGGAACAGAAAATACAGAGAAGTATCAAATTGTGAAAGTTTGAATGGTTAATTTTGTTTTGGTGAAGCAAGTTGTAAAGTTTCATTTTACTTAATCTTTTATTCATTAGTTTTTTTTTTTTTTTGTTGTATTATTACTCAATTTTTCTCTTTTTATTATTTAAAAATATCAAAAGTTATCAAGTTTTTTAAATTTATTTCGATACATTTGACTTTTAAGCTTAGAAATTAAATATCCGTAAAAGCCAATAATAATTTACAAATAAATTTTCATTTCTTCCTAACTGGTTGTATAGTTCTATATAGCTATAGAAAAATGCTGTCAGATTTTATTTTGAAATGTTCAAGTAAATACATATTAATAGATTTATTTTTTTTGATAGATTTTTCAAGTGGCATTTATAAATAAAAATTGGTTTGACATACGTGAATTACACTCAAAAAATAAAAGAATCGAATAATTTTTTTTCAGGACATATTTACATTCACTTTATTATCAAATATTGTAATACAGATATATATATATATAGGAAAGTTTATGGTGATAATTATTCTACCGCTAGTTAGAGAGCAAACGAAAGATTTCAAGAGATGCACTAGGAATAACTCTTTAAGGTTATCAGTATGACACACAATAAAATATCGTGCCCTGGTCAATCGATATTATTTGGATTAAATATGATAAGATTAAAGGGTCGTCCAGTGTCCAAAGTAAAATTGAATCAAGTTTTAAGAAAGTTAATATACTAATGTAGAAGAATTATGCTACTCATCGTTTTATGGCAGATATTTTGATCTGTGAATAACAAGTCATTCATATATTAATATGTTTATTAACATTATAATATAATTTAATTTCTGAGTAGATTATTTTAAAATTATTCATAATTTATTTATATAGCGCGCAAACAATACAAGTTCCCTATAGATTTCAATTAGTAAAATAATAGTTTTAAATAATTTCTCAAAATTTTCTAACTAAAATATAATTGTCATAATAATAATACCTATAAATCTATATTGTAAAACGTATTAAATTCAGAAAGAATTTCTCTCAATTATTTACTTTAATGATATTTTTTTCATTGTAATAAGTACATAATAGTACAAACTGAAATGGTAATTGAGGTTGTGTAGATTATTCCATAAATAAATTGCAGATAGAAAAGGAGGAGTAATAAAATGAAATTTAATTTATATGTCACTTATTTATGGCTATTAAAACGATTATTTAAGTATATAAAATAAATTAGAGATGTTTGTTCAGGTTAGAAAAATTTTGATATTATACCTTTATAATTATATAATTGTGGAGTTTTTGACTTTGTACGGATTAAATCCCATCAAACGCTGCTGTCGACTTCGGTACCCGAGACGCGAGAAGTGCTAATAGTCTCAAGCTGTGGGATCCGACGAGACTTTACGAAGCCTAACTCCTTAAGCGAAGACAATCTCAACTTATTCTATTGAAAGGAGTGAGATTCCGATTCGAGTTCACTCTGGATACTAGACAGAGACTTGTGAGCCCTCCATGAAAACTCGGAGCAAAATCCCCCGGAAAATACGGAGCGATAATAAAAAATTAATAAGCTAAAGTTTAGAAGAAGACAGGAATGGTAGATACAAATGTTTTTTGCTCAGATTTGTGTGCTTTTTTTTGGAGTAATAATGCTAACTCTTAAGGCCCGCCCCGAATTCCCAAATGATATTTTCATCTGATTTTATAAAATTTTGTAACGTATTTGAATGCAGCTGTTTCAAAATTTTTTTACAATGCTTCAGTTAATTGTCATTTACGGAAAATCCAGTAAGCAATAAAATTCAAATGATTTGGTTTTGTTATTTTACGTATTCAAATTTTAATTTTCAAGTAAATCACTATTGTTTACTCTGAAAAATCGAGTTTGAAAAAACGATTTACATCTATATTATTATTATTATTATTATTATTATTATTATTATTATTATTCACACAATGATGATACATAAAAAGAGGCTTAAATTCAGTACAGAATTTGTGGATAATAAATAAATTTATAAGTTTGTATAAAAAATACTATATTAAATGGAAATTCTGCGCAGACAATCGATTTTAATTTATAGTTTACCTTTTGTTCTCGTAGTGAATAGTGAATAGGAAATACATAAATTTTTGAAAAATACAGTGATAAAATAAAGAATATAAAAAATAAAAAAGCAACATTGAAATAAAGAATATTTAAAGATAACAATTTCTTTTCTATTGCTACTTGAAATTGCTCGTTTGCAGTTGATTTATACATGTGTGATACGTATATGTGCGTATAGGTGCATATGTGCAGATATGTAGATACAGATGAATACGTGCAAAATTCCAAGTGTCGTTACGTATGATTAGGGTACGGGTACATGGGCATGGGTATGGGCATGGGTATGGGTAAATGCAGTTGTGCGGCGTCCCTCAGGGGGCCATTTACTCTAATTGTCAGCAGAGACTATCACTTTTTTTTATTAGGTTTGTTAATGCATCTATCAATCTCCCACCAACTCTCCTAATGCGTCACTGCTATACAATTAATATAAAACTTAATTAAAACGCAGTTTACGTTTGAGACTACACCGATAATGTTTATTATGAGGCCTTGTTTTATGTAAAAAAGACTTTATACAGTTTTAAGCATTTCAATTATATTTTTCTGTTCATTGGGAGTAGCAAAATCATTTATTAACATTTATAAAATTAATTTAATGTTTACAGAGAGCGTGAAAATGTTGCGATACATTTTTCAAAGCAATTTTTAACCGTGTTTTGCTTTCAACTCATCCATCGATACCATCAACAATATAAAAAAAAAATAAATCATTTTCAATTTTTGAAACATGTGACTGAAGATTTACACCTAGGATATAAAAAATTAAAAATTAGTGACATAACACATAGAGAGAGAAATATCGAAAACCGCTATAATAACATCGTATTTTGAGTAGCCAAATAGCGAAACCTAAATAAATTCTGTATTTACGTATTTCGGAACTTTCCACCGTGTCGGAAGTAATTAATAATCTCAAGAGTTACGGTTTTATTTAAGCTTTCCTTTTCAGCACATTTTCATAAATAGTTTCGAGCGGCATCCGTTAGGCAAATCCACCAGTCCGTAAAACAATAAACTATGTCGGAACACCCGATCCATCTCCACATCTGCTCGGGATTTTTATTGCCAGGGTGACATTTCACAAAAATCTCACGAAGCAATTTTGAAAAACCCGTTGAAGGACTGTCCTCCCGCGTCCTCGTAAATATTCAATGATTCGCCCTTTTACACGAGAATTACGTTGAAAGTTTAAGGGTCAACGCTTCGAATGTCCGCTCGGTGCCCTTCCACTTAACTTGGCCTTATGAAAATATACCGTGCATTTACGGAAAATACAATGACAAACTGTCGAAAAATTGAGGACCTGAACTAGCAAATACAGTGTGGGCATATTAATCAGAAACGGCAGAAACATTATTTTATTTTCTCACTTTATCTCAAATTCACAGCTTTGAAATGGCCAACACTTGTACAAAAAATATTTTGGCACTTTTGACGAATTAGTTGTTTGAACAGGAAAAATTTTTAAAATTTTACAAAAAGTTTATTTTTTACAGCTCTTACTCTAGTTTATCGTTTAATAATACTGTCTAGTTTATAGCAGCTTCATCGTATTGGATTCCATAAACTTTTTGTCATGGATATTTTTTTTTTTTTTTGCTTAGCACATAAGCATCAATTTTTAATTCTTTTTAATATCTGAAAATTCGCTTAAAAAATTCTCTCAGTTTTTTAATAATTTAATTTTCTTGTTATCCAAAAACTAAAAATAACTTAATAATTAGTGCATCAATTTTTTTTTTAAAACACATATTCATTACGTAAAAATTAAATATTTGTTTAATATACTATAACAACAGAATGCCAATTATCAAACAAATATATTTATATTCTACGTGTACGTGTGTTAATACATAAAACCCGTTTACATTGCATAATTTATAATAAAAAAATTTTTTTTAAATATGTGATTAATTTTAATTAATCTTCTAATGCTTACACTATTGAAGTATTTTTGATTTTTAGTGTAAACAATCAGGTTTTTTAATACATTGTAACGGCGGCTATTGATAAATTGTGCTTGTGTAAATATTTCATGTTCCCGATTGTAAAAAATTTTCCATTTTTATTACATTTATCAGAGGTGCAAACATAAAATTAATTTTTAGATTTGTTCATATTCAATTTAATAATATATTCGCTGTGTAATAGTAAAATTAATCAATAATTATTCACTTGTAAATATAATATTTATTTTAAGCAATGCATATTTAATTATTTACAGCATTTTCAAAGTCATTCGAGGAAATATATCTCTAAGTTTTAAAAAATTATTGTAATGCATCATAAAAATGCTAAAATTTATTTGTAAAAATTAAACTTAATTGAACAAGTGAATTTTGCAGGTTGGTTTGCTTTTGAAAATAATTATGATTTTGAGAGAATTTTATATTTAGAAACAATATCAAACTGTGTGTATTATAGTGGAGATCGTCAGTGCAAGGAATGTGAAATTCGTGTCTAGAGCTACTAATTTTAAATGGCTGAGGCGCGCTTAAAAGTTCATTCCAACAAACCGACATCTTCATCGAGGAGCAACAAGCAAGACGACTAAAGAAAAGATTTAAACGTTTCTAAGCTCGAGGTAGGGGTCAAGCTCGTGATCGAGTGCTCTTGACCTCTAGAGTTTATATAACCCGCGCAGAGCGAGGGACAGTTTCCGTAGCCTCTGCCTCCTCGCGGATGTCACCCCAGGTTACTCGTAAAAGTGTCCCGCGTCTCGCTCGTCCTCGGGAAACGGTTGCAGCCTCCACTCATATTGTGTCGGGGGGAGGTGGGGGAGGGGGGGTGCGAGAGGACACGTGTGCCCAGGGTTTTCTCGTTTTCGGGCCGGAATAGCCTTCGGGCGTCTGTTCTTCGACAGTGTTTCTATAGTTACTGGACGCACGTGTGCATCATATCGTCGAGACTCCAAGTGCCGCGCCGTGATTGTGATTGTGATGGCGATTGTAATTGTGATGGTGATTGTGATACAGCCCCGAGTGACTCACGCCGGGTTCATCGTCGCTGATGTACGCCCCATCCCCCACGCAGGGGTGGTTTCTTCACGGTGGCTCGTCTCCCCTTTGGCCCAAGTGCGCTCGACGAGGTTTCCGAGGGCAGTGGAATGCGCCAACCCGAGCTTCCCCTTGTCGATAGACTCTGACCACAGGACCAGACGCTTCAAGACGCAATACTAAGCAAACTGTTTGCCTTATTTATTTACTTCTTTATTCGACTCTCTCAGGTTTCTGCTCTCGATCACAATTAAATTCGATGTCGGCTGCTATGCTTTTTTATTTACTCTTAAATAATACTCCTCTTTAAAAATTCATATTTTTCTCGTGAGAGGTGAAGCTACGAAATAGAACCTCTCCTTTTTTTTATGGCATTTTTCTCTGGAAAGTCTTAAATTTGTGTATTTACGCATTTCACTTTGCAGGCATTATGGTTAATGCAGTCCCTTTTATTAAGCAGCATGAAATAAAATATTATTATATTAAGCCGTTTTCAGCACATTTCAAGTAATTTTTTTCTCTTTACATCCCACAACGGAGGAACATGTTTGTTTTATTTCAGCTAACAAATAAAAAAAATTCACTTTTTAGTGTTTCGGCATTACTTTACCCTCGTATGAACTTGAGTTCGTGAACATAAATTGAGTGAAAAATAAAAGAAGTTTCTTCTTGATATTCTGTAAAATTTTGTAAAAAAAATTTTGGTTAGCAAAACATATCATAGTTACCGCATTACACATTGCACACGAAATTGCAAGTTCAGATATTTATGTGATACTATAAATATGAAGAATATTAGGTTGTCTTTGAGGTAAACTAACTTTGAAAGTAGCTTCTTGAATATGCAATGAAAGTAATTACGTTTCAAATTTAAACTTCGTGTTGGATATTCAACATAGAATTACATAATAATAACTACTTAACAAACTATTTTTTCCAACAGAAAAACAATTAAAAATTGAAAATTAATTTATTACTATATAAGACATTAATTTTATTTAATTTAGCTAGTAATACATTCTGAAATGTTATCAGAATTCAAAAAGTAACTAATATAGAAAAACTGAATTTAGAAAATATTAAAGTACGGTATATAATAAGTATTAATAGTACTAATAGTTGTGAGACGCATGTATATAAATTGGAAGTTTCCTCTTTAAACGAGTATTAAAAAAAGAAAGAAAAAGAAAAAAAAATGAATGGAAATAATGAAATAAAATAAATAAAATAAAATAATAAAAAAAAAAAAATGGAAATAACACCTACGGAACCGTTCACTTAGAATTAAAAGAAACTATTAAATAAACCAGAAAAAATACTCAAATCATAAGGCGTAATATTTTATTACCGAGTGTGAAAAGGTATAGTTGGAAATAAAAAAGAGGAGTATGCTTTGTGTAAAATGTGTTTACTAAAAAAGTGAAAAGTGTTTGTAAATGGAAATAAATGAAATTTTTTCGAGTTTCCGCATTTAAACGATGTTTCTGTATCCTCGTATTTGTTCTTGTAGTGGTGTTTTCGCGAACCAAAGAAAAAAGAATTCTCGCACTCATTGACGACTGAAAAGCGCACGGAAAAGCGGAAGTGGAAAGCAACAATACGGAAGTGGTCGATCAGCAAGAGCTTCGAAACTGAGCCTCGAGTTTTTACGAGCAATATGTGCGCATGTGTGCGTACATCACGGTCATTATTCCGATTTAAATGCACACGTCGGAACTTCCCTGGAAATACGAGTCAAAGTAAATTGTTTTTTTGCCGAAAGACTGGCAGCGAACATTTATTGTAGGTTTGTAAGCTTGCAAACCGACTAGCACATTCACCTACAATATTAAAATTTGCAATTATGAATACGGTTCGGCAGCTTTTTACAATATGGTGGAAAACCATATGGAGCTTTCTTTGATATAATTTTTTCTATTTCCGCTTTGATATTTAGAAATTAAAAAAATTAACCGATTTTACTTATCATTTTATTTTTTGTATTATTTAACGCCGTATGGTGCTATGGACATTTATTTAAGATAGTCTATATTTTAAATATGAGATTATTTATCCAATAATTTTTCAATTTCATTTACATTTATCTAAAAAATATTACTAATTAACTATCCATATTGATATTTTTAACGATTAAGTGATTTTTACCATAACCTAAGAATTTTATAATATAACAATATTTTATCAACTTAAATTAATCCAATGAATATTAAATAACACACAATTTATAAATATTATATTATAAAATCAATATATTAAATATTAAGGTTTTAATTTTTAAATCGAAATACAAGATCACTTGAATTGTTATATTTTTCAAGATAGCTAATAACATTTTACATAGATATTTCCGTGAATATTTATTTTCTAGAACTGATAATTTAATGTAAGATTTAGATAGGAACAAATAAATAATATACAAAATTATCATTGTATGTGAAAAACAAAGAAATAATAATTCCATTAAAATTGAACAAAATTATACAATAGTTTGTAGAGACTGGATGGTGAACAAAATAATTAAGTTTATATTTCAATATTTATTTGATATAATAGACACACAAGAACACAAGATAAATGGGGCTCAAATATTATTATTATTATAAATGGATCTTGCAACGAAAAGTGCTCCTTATTTTCTAACTACCACTGTGGGACAGTTTTCCACCCCTTACTTACTCGCACACAGGAGTTTTCCCCAGGTATGCCCGGCCCACTCTATATTGGTCTACGAATATTATGTATATGCACGATGAATGTCTCAAATACATAAATAAAGAATGATAAAGTAGATTAAAGATTAATGATAAAGTTTTGCTTCATATCCTATGTATTACTCAATAAAAAATCACATGTAATTGAATTTAGAAGTAGGTATAAATATAAACGACAGAGAGCTAAGCCATTTCATATAAAAAAAAATGTAAAAGAAGAGGGAGCAGTTACGAGGGAATAAGGGAAAATGAAAAAGCACTGACAGTATTAACAGGTAACTAGATGCGTCAGATGCGGAAAATGTGAATCGATACAAGGAAGTAAATAGTTGGTATTGAATTCTTCAAAAGTGAATCTCGTGTACAACGTAATAATAAACTGGTCTCTGGTAACTGGAAACATTAATAACCAGATCAGAGGGAGTCTGAGTTTTGTACGAGAATGAGGCTCTTTATAAGCATATCCTCCTGTAATTGCAGTTTAAGTAAGTGCTCTTGACTCGTTGGATCTCGACTGATTGGCTTTAAAATGCTTGGGCTTGAAGTATCGGGGGACAATGGGGACAACGGAGACAACGAACAGTATAAGCCCTGAAACAGCAGTAGTAAAGTACGTATCGGGGTCGCATCTGCCGGGAAAAAGCTCAACAATTGCCCAACAACGATACGTAACAAATTGTTACGACTATCCACGCCACAAACAACAACCTTCGGTTCATACAACAGAGTAAATGCACTTCTCTCTCTCTCTCTCTCTCTCTCTCTCTATCACTCTCTCTCTACCTTTTCTATTTCTCTGTATAACATACGCAGTATATCGAATTGATAAACAACAACAACAACAACAACAACAACAACAACAAAGGAGTACACACGAGTGATGAACATGTCGATGAACAAAAACTGAAGTTGATTCTTACCCTCTTATCATGTTTAATACATTCAAATCTATCCAACAGGATTCTTTTATTTTTCTTCTCATTAATTCTGAATAACTAGCTAATAATGCTTCAGTGAGTTTATTTATAACGAAACAATATTTTGAATATACATTTTATAGACATTACTCATAGGCCAAAATCATTTAAAATACAAATATAATCAATTACTTTTAATTTTATTTCAAAATTTTGCATTTTATTTTAATAAATATTTGTAAATTTATGTGCATTTAGTGCTGCTAATTACTAAATCCGACATTACAATTTTTCGTTTCGTCTAATTTTACTGCCCATTCGTTTCATACATTAGCCACATGTAATGTAATTTTTATTATCTAATTTTAATTTCGTTATATACATGGATTTTATCGATTATAAAATTATATAAATTTAAAATATCGCACTATAGTACTTTGAATATGTATATATATTATAATTATATTTGAAAAATTTATTATCCTAAAAACAATTTAGATTTTAAATTGATTCAACATGATAGTCAGTTATCTGTGTAATTTATGTATTGATAAATTAAATTTTGTTTATATTAAGATTCCTGATGAATATTTTACTAATTATTAAATTCATTATTATATTTTATTGACATTCTATGAAAAGGAATATGTGTTCAATATATTAGAAGTTATGCTTGTATTTTAATATCATGAAATTCTAAATAAAAACAGTATGATATTTTATTTTAAACATTAATAAATTACACGAATAACTTAAGCTTGCACTTTCATTTATAAAAACATTATTTTGATCCATTGAATTTTTTAAAAAGAATAACATGAAAGATGAATTATGATTACTTAGTATACACAGATATTTACGAAAAATAAGGATTTGACTCCAAATTTGCAAATACAATGTATTTCATTAATATTTAACTACAGTTTATTGTTTATATTAAATACAATATTAAAACAGTAAAGTTAAATACTAATTTTTTTAAATGGAATTTTTTTAATCTTTATTTTAAAATTAAATGATGATTTTTCATAAGCATTAAAATTAATTTAAATGAAATTTTAATAAATTGTGAAAAGAACAAAACATCAAACATTATTTTAAATTTAATAGTGAGAGAAAGGATTGTTAAAATTAATGAATCTGAGTATTGAAACAAAATTAGTTTTTCATGCTGATATATGGTTTTGTAAAATATATAACTTTTATTATTAATAATACTATTCACATAGTTTTGTAGATAAAATTAAAATGATGTGAATATATTAAGAATTTTTAAATACCATGTATTTTTTTAAAATTATATATATTAATCGAATATAAATAAATATTAAAAAAAAATGATTTCAAATTTTGTAAATAAACTGTTTGTATATTTTTCCTCTTTAAATTTAACATGTATTTCATCTTTTAGTTTATTAGTGGAGCATTTTTTGGACATATTACATACTTATATATAGGCACATTTATGACTAATTTAGCTTTGTTTTTATGTCCAATAAAGTTTCGGATACTTTAAAAGACTTAGTGATAATGGCAAAATAAACTACGAGAAAGAGGAAAGGAAAAGAAGTTTCGAGTAACAGTTGTTTTGAGTAACAAGGGTAAGCTTTAAAGATTGCAGAATATGTAATTTAGCTATAAAAATTTTGTAGAAGGCATTGTCTTTGGTATTTCACAATTACGTTACAATAAGATATTGGACTATTTTATTACATAAAAATAGTTTTATTATTTGATATATTTGATAATGATGTGCAATGACATACCCCTATTGATTATGAATTGGACTAACAACAATATGTGGGTTAGAAGTGTTAGCCGGAGATAATTTTTGGATAAGAAAGAGGTAAAGGAATGAATAAAAGTAAGAAAAAATTACACAAAGTTGAATAAAACTCTAAGAGAAAATTAGGAAGGCAATGTAATGGGAGGATGAACCACGGGTTTTAATTGTTGTTTGAGGTTATGTTACCTTGGCACAGAGAATAATCGATTGGCCGTTTGGGTTCAAGCTCCAGCGTAAACTCGAGGTGCCCAGCGAATCAAATTCGACTGTAGAAGCAGAGTGGCGCAGTGGAAGCGTGCTGGGCCCATAACCCAGAGGTCCGTGGATCGAAACCACGCTCTGCTAAATTTTTTTTTTTTTTTTTTTTTTTTTTTTTTTTGATAAAACGCATCCCCTGCGCCACTTATTTTCAAATTAGCTTCGAACTTCGAAATGTTGTTTAAGAAATACAAGTGCGTGTAGACATGCTCCAACGAAAATTGAAGTTTTCTTCGTATTCACACCCCCTCCCTCCTTCTTTTTTTCTTTATGCTTTTTTAAAGAACAATTTTCAATAAATTATTATAATTGTGTGCAATCAAAGTGATCAATCAACACTTTTGAAATATTAAATAAAAGTAAAATTATTCCGAATTTTGAATATTTCAAAAGTGTTGATTTCTTTTATTCATTACTTTTATTTCTTTAAATCTTACCCGATTCTAACCTTTACCTTCTTTTTCTTTTTATTTTATATGATATTTAATAAATAATTCACCGAACTCCTATAAAAATTGAGCACTAATGTTACGTATTTATTAATTTAAATTGTACGAAACTAATTGGCTTTGTACAATTTATAAATTTATATTCGTTGATAAAAATCGAATGCTGCAATTATGGTATATGTATTTTTGATTTGAGTATGCACAATAATTTTGACACCTTGCATTAAAAATACTTAGTGATTTTTAAAAATTTATTAAATAGCTCAGGGATGAAGAAAAGTATACTAACATATAGAAATAAAAATATAGAATATATTAATTTTAATACATGTTAAATATTGTTATTATCATTGAATAAATTTCAAAAAAGTTCCTTATCTTCAATTCACGTTGAATTTTAATAGATTGGTACTAATAGAAAGAAGGATAAGAAGAAGAAAAAATGCAATAATTTTTTTTTAACTAAGCGTAAGAAAATTATTTTTGTTTAGATTCGAGTTTATCATAGAAAAGTATGGTGAATAAGAACTTATTGTTTACGAGAGAACATATTTTCGATGAAATAATAAATAATTGACAAATATTTGGTTTGAGTTTTAGCTCTGAACTCAAAGCTAAGAGTTCCATTCGGTCAACTCGAAACGATCACTAATACTCATTAAACAGTTGCAAACATATCCGAGTTTAACTGCAGTGGTTTGCAGTTATTTATGGTTGTTACTCGCGCAATGTTTGGCGCATTCGGGCGGAGGGTGGGGTGAGAAGCAGAAATTACGGACGAGGGATGGACCACCGGATTCTGGGCACAAACGTTCATTGGGTCCAGGCCGAAGACCCAGCCCATTTCCAGTTTGAAGTACGCGCGTGTGTTGGTCCAGCCTTTCCCATTCCACCTGATCAGCTTCCGTGTTCAATGAATCACGGCACTCGACTACTCACCGCTAGTATGCCGCGATCCATCGAAATAGGGAGGAGAATTATCAAGTACACGCAGATTGATTTTAATGGGAAATGAAGGAGAATCGGCGCAGCTGCCGCGACTAATTTCCCAAGATATCGGGTGGGCTGGGGCTGCGATATATTTATTATTTGGACACATGAACGTAGATGTGGGGATCAATGTCGGGGAAAGTGATATTTACTGGATCCGCCACCGCTTGTTACGCGACCGCGCGGGGCCACGTGCAACGCAATACACCCACACCCACACCCACACCCTCATACGTGCTTTTGGGATTTAACTCGGAGGCTGCGCTCAAATTCAGTTTCAAAACATTCGCGTTTAACGCTCTACAACTGAATTCTAAAAGCGGTTGCTCTTCGAAAGTACCTTAATGCACGCTGTATTTGATTACAAACTATTTATCATTTCATTGGGTAAGCTCGTAAAAATTAATCGTCAATGATTAAATTAAATTGAAATTTTGTTTAAACATCCAATGATTGTAATGCATGGAATATTGCCCGAGCAATATTTTTAATCGACACGACTATTTTTATCATCATTTCCAAATAATAAAAATGTTTATACTTGAAGTTCGGTAGTTTGAATAGTTAAATATTATAAAATTCAATAAGATGTAATAAGCTTAAGAGCTTCATTGAGAATTTTATGACAATAATACAATTAGAATTGTTAAACACTGCAGGCTTTTATTATAAAGTACAAATGGCTTTGTGATTCGCATATTTCAAAAGATAAAAAGCGTGCAAAAAGAAGGAATGGAAGCACTAAATTCCAGCGCATTTGTTCGATTCGCTCCTAAGGCACAACGCGAGGAGAACAATAAGCACACAAAGGTCATCGACGGATTGGCCAATTAAAAGTTATGCCTTTTGCCCTCCAATTCCCACTCTCCTGTTGTGTGTCGTTGTCTGCGGTGACGACAGACGACACCGAACGGCTGCACGGAAGCCGTTAACAGGCTCTGTCGTATCCGCGGATGCGACATCGACGCCGGGTTAAATCGAATATACACCGGCGTGACGACCCGGACCCCGGTAACTTTATTGCTCCGGGTGCGCTTGAGAAGACGTCGACGTCAACATCCACGTCGCTCCAGGGAAATGTACGAGCTGGAGCCGGAGTTTTCAAGTTCGAGCTACCGCCAAGCCACAATAACCCTTCCTCAAAAGTTTACAGTGTTCCCTGTGCCACAAAACCACCACAAATTCGAGAATCTTTTTTCAGTTGTAGTGCTGCTATTTTGAGAAACCCCTTGAATCTGCATTAGCTTTACTTGGCGTCTTCTTTACAATCATGCGCGCCTCTTCCTTTCCTTCATACTGAACTTTCTGTTGTGCATGCAACCTTTTTTCAGCTCAAGGTGGTGACGATGGTGAGGGGAATTTTGCGAATTCATAAATCAAAATCTTACCTTTTCCTTCATTCGTACATTTCTTTTTGCAACTCACCTGAAATACCGAAATGGTAATTATGTTAAAAGGGTGTTTAACTGTAGTACACAAATGTTATTGATACTGTCATTTTTCTTCTTTTCTCTAATTTTTTTTATGACTTTATAAGTTAGCGGCATACTTTGCATCGCAATTTTATAAAAACGTTATATTTTTCAAAAATGTTACATTAGAATGCTGATTGATGCGAAAAAAAAAGTAGTAAAGAATTTGTTGATACTCAAATGTATTTCTTAAAATATTTTGTTTCTCACTATACTATTGCATTTTTAAGTGCTCTTGGAAATTTAATTTATTATTAAACTTAGTTAACACGAGTGACGATTGTTTGAAAAATTCAATAACAAAAAGCTTTAGTTGATATCGTCAATTGAGCACTGGCTTCACATTGAATGGCTGTTGCGAAGCGAATGATCACTTCCCTCATCATTCAAAACTACATTTTCTGTTCTGTTCTGTTCTTTCATAATCGTGCTCTAGTTGGTTCGGAATAAAGGAGAGGAGGTCAAAGATTCTCGAATGGAGTATTACTGAGTATCCGGAATCTGGACTTAACGAATAGGGATAACGACTGTTGGTGACACGTTGACCTGTGGTCCAGGAACCCATCCGGAAATACATTTACCGGAGGCTGTGCTTGGCGTTCATTAAGTTGATAACCGCGAGTATGGCTATAGTCTATTGGCAGGGCAGAATTTCATTGCGCAAATTCGAAGGTGATGCGTGAACTTTGAATGTAATGAGATTAAAGTTTTATTGCTCTGTACGGTGTGCGCAAAGTTTAAAAGCAGTTAGAATTTTATGGTTCGAGATAAATGGACTTAACCATCATTGCTTCTAGGTGTTGTTTTGTTCATCCAAGACAGAAAGTTCCTTCTCTATAGTTTCTTGTCTTGGATCTAAATAAAGAAATTGTAGAAATTTATAATATATATATCGTTTATCTACAATGATTTATTTTAATTGTCCATAAAGTAATTTTCGGTTTTTTGTTTATTACTACTAACTCTCTGTACTTAACGAATATTTAATTTATAATAAATTTTATTTTTTAAATTTCTATCATTTGTGTAAAATATTAATCGGATTTCAGTCAAGTTTTCATACAATTTTAGGAAATATTTCACGAACTATTGCTATTTAAATTCGAAAGAGAATCTACATAAATTCAATATAATTGTTCCATACGCTTTAAGTCTATTAACTTTTTTCTTTTTTAATGGCGAGAAAATCACGTTCTATTAAAATTAATATTACAATTTAATTTAAAGCATAAAAAACCTAAAAATTATCAATTAGTTTTCTTAGAAATACATTTAAATTTGAACTAAAATTAAGTATTATTTAAAAAAAAAAGAAAAAAAGAAAAAATTAAAACATAACTGCGGTTATTGAGCTTTTTATAAAAATTTATATTTATGCTTAAACATTTCAGTCTAAATTGTAAATCAATAATGATCTCTTTTGAACTGAACACGAATATAACGTACATTAAATAATCATACAAGTGTAAATAAATATATCCATCGAACGGTACTTTTCAGTCGTCGTTATAAAATAATCATTGTAATATCGTCAAACAGAATAAATATTTTTCATACTAAACAATATTGGTAAATGTAATTAACATTTTTTTAATAATTATATTAAAATGAAACTGTTAAATCTAATTTTTTTTATGGATTAAAAAAAAAAAATTTATTTTATAAATAAAAATTGAAATAACTTTTATAAATTGTAATAACTGTTATTTAATATATATAATTGTATTTTTAATTTTACAACTTTTAAAAATTTATTGTAATATTTTTCAATTAATATTTATGTTCTTTTTATACTTTAGAAAAATTTTTATTAAGAATTTTAAAGAAAAAACCAATTTATATCATATGAAATAAATTAAATGAAAGTCAGAAAGGATATTATTTGTTCCTTGTTATTCTTATTCATTTCCATTATTCATACAAATAGTTTTATTAAGTGTGTAGAGTTTTTTCCTAGCGTTAGAGGAAAAAAACGTATTTTTTTTTTTTTAATTAAAATCTTCAAATTTTATAAAACAAAAATTTTAATCTTTATTTTTTATTTTAAAACTGTGCGATAGTTTTTCTACAACGTATAGTAAACTATTATGATTATTACATTCTTTTTTTTCTCAGTTTATATTTTTATACTTATGTTGCAATGATAATTTAAAAAGGAAGGGTGAAGAGACAAGATTTGGTTAAATGAATATCAATTAAATTACTTTTATTTATAATATTACAATTGAATTTTACGCAAAATAAATTACATATTACTTAAATTATATTATATTTTTACAACCGTAATCTTCTTTGAGTTTATATATAAAAGTAAACGAGAAAAGTATGCCTAGTAAAAAATGTTTGTTAAGATAACTTGTAAGCTTAAGGTTTCTAATTCAGCAAAACTACTGTTTTTCCGTAAGTTATGTCACGATCCCCAGTTGATGATATTTTGAGAAATAAGTTGTGGTGAGCTTCAAGAGTTACAAAAGTTACCTATTTTATACAATCACACAATTTTTAAAAGGTCAAAGTATTTATATTACATTATGTCTGCAGTTAAACAGTGTGTATTATTCTTTTTTTTTAAGCAGCATACAACTTTTGTTGTTTCGTGGTTGATTTCCTATCCAGTTATCAATATTTGTACTTTAGCGTGTAGTCGCAAGAACACAAGGTGTGGGTGAAAAAGGAGAGATAACTTCGGTTGAGGTTTATGTGGCCTGTCGTGGGTATAAATGTCAGTGTAAGAAGACACCCGATTCATCGCAGTCCAAGGAAAAATTGTCTCCCACTTTTGGCGTATTTTGCGCCGGAACTTGATTTTCTCTTCCACACCTTCCATAAAAGCTCCCAGGTTCCTCTATATCTTGGAGGAGTGGGAGGCCCTATCAACTAATAGTTCCTGAAACTTTTTGTTCATTAAGTCGTCAGCGTCGTCGGGAAAAGCCCGGGAAAATGTCCGGTAAATTCTTTGGCGACTCTATGGAAATCTTGTCACCTGACATTTCACGTACCTGTGTGTGCGTGCGTGCTGTGTGTGTATGAGGTAGTGGAAGGAACCCCAAAGTACCCTTTTATATCTTAGCTCAATTTTGTTAACAATTTGTCAATTTAAAAATTATTTTTAAATGTTCCAATAATAGTACTGGAGATCATTGAAAAAAAATTCTCAAGCTTTTCATTTTAAGGATGTCTGCATTTCAACAATTACTATGCTATAATTATTGCTTAAAACTTTAAAAGTAAAACTAACTGAGACATTAACACAAAAAAATAACGCAAGATACCTTATAATCTCAAATCTGTTCAGATAGAAATTATAATTTTGAATTTAAAATCGGAAATAGTTTATTTATACAACTATACTTGTCTCTAGACCAACCTCGTTGTCTTAATCTTGAGACCATAATTATAATTAAAGAATTTTGAGAACATTGAAACTTTAACATTATAAATTAATATTGGTTGATCGTGTTTCTATGGATAAAGAACCTTTTTCTATGATAAATCGATCTGTAATATGTAAAATTGATAAAATTCTGACTAAATAGCACTCGGATGTATCAGTTCTTGCAGTTTCAACTTCTGACACTGAGTTGAGGTAGCAGAGGTGGATGCTGAAGACACTGATTTATCTCAGACGTTCCTAGACCACCTGGCATCGAACATATAATTATCATTTTTGTATAGAGCGAGAAGATATTTTACTTTTGCAAAAGGGACGATGTGGATATTGAAGCTGTCCATCTCTTCGAATTTGAATACCTATCGCATTTAAAAAAATTGGGGTAAATAAGGGAACGCGTGTTCGCATTCCACACTAAGAACAAAACAACAAAACAAAAATAAAAATTGTGGAATTATTGGTGATAATGAATAATGGATTATAACAACGTTTCTAATGTACCGATAATAATTCAGCGAGGCTATTTAATAAACTTGTTTAATATTCTTGAACTTAATAATCTTGAAACTTTTACTAAAAAATTTCGAATGAATTCAAAAACAAATGTAGGTTTAAAATTTAAAGTACAATTAAAATTTAATTTTCTATAATTTATCATTATTTTAAAATTAATTAGATATATTAATAATAAAAAGTAAAAATAACTACATATCAAATTATTATATGGATATTTAATTTTACATTTAAATAATAATCTTTACGTTAATCTTTAGTATATTTATGTATCATATTATTAGAACAATAACACGATTACTTTATTTGCATGTTAAATTAAAATATGTTCTAATACTTAGTTGGCATAATAAATCTCGCAAATACATGTGTAGGCTGTAACATTATTAAAGTAAATTACACTATTTTGGTTTATGAACAATTGGATATATTTGATCGTTTCTTCACATCTATGGGGAGTGAGATTTTTATATGCTAATTTAGAACATGTTGTTATAGCATATAGAAAAAATACGCGTACCTTCGAAGCGTAAAAATTTGATGACGAGACACTCGATTTAGTTCCGGATATATATGGCTTTGTTCACTTCCAGTGCCGGAGTTTATTTTAGCAATTCAACTGTTGGTAAAAAAATTGTTCAACAATTGTTTTTTATTTTAAATTTTGATGTTGGGATATTGCTTTACAATCAATAATGTACATACATTGGTAATAAAATATTAAACTTACACTACGTTCATATTATTTGGTTGCACTTTAAAAATAATGTAATTTTATCAAATATATTCATTACCGCGCTTTATATTTTGTTAGATCTTTATTTAATAAATTTCATAAAATTATAAAATATAAATCGTGGATGTTTTACTTTGTACGAAGTCGTTGCAATTTAATCGCGGGCCATAAAATAACTTTGGATAGAAACGCAATTGACATAAATACCACAGCATTTGAGAGTATGTGCTTTGAGGAATCATTTTATGCAGATATAAATATTTACAAAAAAACGATCAGTAAATATTATATTTGGTGTAATTGATTTTTTAGTTTATTTATTTCTTAATTATATAATATAGTATTCTTGATTAAAAAATTATTAGCATGCGTAACGATATAGTACGTATTTTTTTTTTTTAAATTTTATTTCACATACATTGAGTAATTTTTCTACAAAGTTTGGTGTGTTTCGGTATTATTAATTTAAAAATTAATTTTGTATATTTTATTAGATTGTTCATAAAATCATCAAATATTTATCAAGTTTTTAAATTCACAGCTTATAAAATAAGTTAAATTATAGATACAATTCCTCGATAAATAATATATAAACTACACATCTTTAACTATAAATATTTTATTGTTTGTTTTTTCTTTAATACATTTCTCGGAAAGTTTTGTGGGATAATAAATATTCCATGTTAATACATTTATGAAACGGAACAGACTTTTAAAAATATAAATAATTATTATAAATGATATATTAATAATGAGAAGAATATAAGAAAAGAAACATATTTAAATAAGTAAAAAAGTATCTATACACAAAATATTGATTAAATTTTTAATAATATATTTTATTATTGATAATAACTTTCATTAATAAAATTACTTGCAGGTTGAATTATACAGTAAAAATTTTTTAAGCAATACCTAAAAAATACTGTAATAATTGTGTATTATTTTATATATAATTTCTACATATTCTTTCGCAAAACACAATTCAGATATTTTTCATTTATTTAACAATTCACCGAACATAAACTAAATTCACGGATGATGACTATTACGATCAATTACGATACCGTATAATGAATTAAAAGCTACAAGAAGTTAAATATTTTAAAGATTTCAATGGAGACAGTAGTTTATTTTTCATTTTTCATTTTATATCGTGATGACTGTAAAACTGTGATGATAAACATTTTTTAGAAAATTAAACATTATAAAATATAGAGAAGTAGCCGACATTCATATATGTGGATCTGTTAAAAAATATCTTGGTTAACAGTTAAATTATATTTATCTACGTTTTACATTTTATGAAAAAATGTTTTCTTGTGATAAAGTTTTTACGAGTACCTCTTGCTCAAACCATTTAATATGGTGAATATATTACTTGGTGTATAGTTTCGGAACCCTTCCACAGCCAGCCATTCGTATTTATATTAGTTTTTACATTGGATGAATTTTAATATTACATTTTTATGCTCGTATGAAATTAAATATCATAAAAATTTTATATTTCAGTAAAATTTTTTTTGTCAAAATCAATATGTATTTATTTTCATTAAATAGTCATATGATACAATTAAATGTACTGTTTTTATTGATTGAAAAGACTAAACTAAACTACAGTAGTTTTTTGTTGAAGCAACGGAATATCGAATGAGGAGTTGCAAAATTCAACCATCCCGATAAATCAAATGTATTAAATTTATGCATCAACACTGCTAAGCCACCACTGAAATAAAAATTGCAAAAATTGTAAATAAATAATATTTTTCATTCGTAAAAAGACTGATGCACACAAGTATAACTGTGTACTCAGCGTATTTTGATTTTTCAATACTTTTTTTTCTCCCTTTGCCTTACTATCATTCACATACCCACTCTCTCATTTATTTCGTATTTATGTTGGAGTCGCATTAAATTTTCATTTACCGCATGAGACATCTACATGATTTCACGGTGGAACTAGCAGTAAGCTCGAATACATGGGACAGTGCTTTCTCCCGTTAAATATTCGTACTTTGTGCGAGTGGTCAATGTGAATAAAATTTTAATTTTGTTGAATCAAAGCTTGTCGACTATTGCGTTTCAATATACATATATACATGGAAAATCCTTTTCTTTATACGAGTCCACACCGGCAATGAATTTTGGAAAGCTCAGTTGGAAAGAGTAGACAGCGATTTTGAAAAGTCTCAAGACCTCTGGCCTTCGTTGTAAGTAATTCGTTGCAATGAATTAAATGTCAGAAGCGTAATTACTTTTCGTGTGAATTACACTCTTTATTCCCTCTTTATCTCTCTGGTTTTTGCTCTGCTCCCTCGTTGTTCCTTGAGTTTGCGTCAATACTCGAGAAAAAGGTAATTGTTTCTTTTTATACGATTTATACTTGAATTAACTGTATCATTCATAAGCCCAAGAAGAATTATTTGGTCGCAGGTGATCGTACAATTAACATTCCTCACTAGATTATATTCTTTAAGGGCTGGCGTAAAATTATATTTATCACTCAATTCCATGTTTGCAATGGTTTGACACTTAATTTGATTCCTACTAAGCAAGTACAATTTGACAATGTATCAGAGCAACCAAATTATTGCTTTCACTACTAGTGATGTTTTTTTTAATAATAAAATAAAACAATTTTTCATGCACATACAAATAGATTATTCGTTATAAATCTCATTTGGGATGTTCTCGTGCCGATTTTCTCATATAGGAAATAGTTAGGAGGTTCTTGTCGTCTGTTGGTAATGCTATTAGCATCCAGCGTGCAGAGTTTCAAGTGACTGCAGAACGATTGTACGGGAGGAAGGCGAACGCACGACTGATGTGATTGAGTACTGAGAAAGAGGAAGTTACTACGTTCTATCGTGGAATTAAATTGATTGCAGCTCGTATTTTGTTAATGAGTCCGTTGCTCGTTATTGGTATGTATAACTATTGGTATGTAAAACGCACTTTGTAAATAACAATAAAATAAATCATAAGACTGTGGATAAAATCTCTTAATTCTGAGTTGAATTTTAATAAAAAATAATTATCTTTCGAGCAATTAGATTGAGGATGATCATTTTCTTGGAATAAAGATGTGCTTCCCTATTTAAATAGTTTTTCGTTTTTATCTGAAACGTGTTTCTACTATAAATGGATGTGTTATCGAACATACTTATTCGGTAGTTTACACTTAAAAAAACAACATAGATACATACATACAGATTTTAATATAAATATTTTTATGATAAAAATTGTTTTTAATAATTTGTTTTTGGAATGGTTTTTCAATCCAACAACGTTAATAAAAATGTATTCAACTTGCACAAAATATTCTTTAAATTAAATTAATTTAAATGGGAATAGTTTTCACTCATAATTTATTAACTGTAACATTAAATTGACATGGGTTTAATTGCGATTATTGTAAAAAATGCCTTTTAAGCTAATATAAATTTTAGGGAATATCAGCTACCTCAGGTATAATGTAAGTTTCGAATGCTAAATTTTTATAAATCCAATGAAACTGATTTACATGTTTAATTAGATTTTGAACAATAGCACCCGATGATTTTAGAAGAAGAATATTCAGTATTAATTCTATAGTAATATTACCACAATTTAAACTCCTAACTATATATTGTGTACCAAGTGATCAGTGGTGCTTGATACGCAAGTAAGCGGAAATGGTACAATAGAAATCGCAAAATGCATTAGTCAAGTTAACACGGGCTTTAACCCAGTAAAGATACTGTACCTAATATAATATTTCATACCAAACAATGCAGTTCTCGATAGTCTGGTAATTTTGTAAACTAGTAAAAATTAAGAACAATGTTCAACCCTAAATTTTAATTTAACACATGATATTTTACTTGTATTTTGGTACTTGTAAAGCACTTCAAAAGTTATACTTGAAGCACAAGTCACCGACCTATAATGACTCGCTAAATAAGTTTAAAATAGCAAATGGAATTTTGGAGTCAGTGGTCGGAGCTTAGAGAATGATCGATCGATAAGCGTAATTTGGGGTTTAGATGTTGGCGTTTTCCGCTTGACTTGCCCTTTGATCTCTCCTGCTTAGGGACATTTATACAAGTACGTAACCGAGAACTCGAGCTAGTTTAACGTCGTACCCATTCAATCAAACATCTCACCCTTGAATGTATTCGGATATGAAAAAATGTCTCGATCGAAAAGGACGTTTTTCGGATTTTTCAAAGTACAAACCATCAGTGTAATCCGCTTGATACTTTAACTTAATTTAAGGCTTTAAGACTCGGGTTCTTTAGAATTTAGAGAAAGCACTCCGTCTTCCTTTATCTCTCGCTTCCAGGATATAGAAGCAAATCGAAATTCACTCTTATTTGCACTGGAGACTTATCTCCTAAGCTACGAGGAGCTACACCTTCCGTATCGAGTCACACAACTAATGAAATAACATTCTACGCGACAATTAGCGGCTTTATTCTCAGACACATAGCAATATGGAAAATTCAAGAGGAAAGCCAATTAGCATTTCACTGATGGAAAGCACAAACATCTCTTTCCTTTTCCATAAAAACCTGTGAATGTTTTTTACACCAGAGCCTTCCCTTGTATTAAAAAGCACAATCAAACTTGTGGTTTTTATTTCATATTTCAACTTATTTCATCAGGTTATATGTTATCTATTTTATTTAAACCAAATAACCATTTTCAACGGCATTTCAATCGTTGTGTCAATCAGTTTTAATTCTTGTCATGAAAATATAAAGGCTTGCAAGCTAAACTTTTTCTTA
This sequence comes from Eupristina koningsbergeri, assembly GCA_018907245.1. Classification (NCBI taxonomy): domain Eukaryota; kingdom Metazoa; phylum Arthropoda; class Insecta; order Hymenoptera; family Agaonidae; genus Eupristina; species Eupristina koningsbergeri. The sequence goes on along the minus strand of JACCHV010000002.1, from coordinate 5,015,888 downwards.
TAACTATGTGATTATGATTGCTTACTTGAGAGTAAATGAAGTTTCTTTTTGAATTTCTAACTCGATAAAGCGATTTATAAATTTCAATAACTCGTTTAAATTATCTTTAAACGATTGAAAAGTTTATTCAAGAAATCAAGTTACTCCGCATTTAATATTGACTAAACTCTGTTGAACAATAAAGCTTTAATCGGTCGAATTTAATTATCAAACAGTATGAATTTGCCATAGAATCATCTACAAGAGCTGCAATTTAGTGCGTAAATTTGACTGTTTTAAAAAATCCTTAGGAATAATAAACCATTTTTTTTTTGTAAATAGTGGTCATTTGTTTCATATTATAATAGAACTAACTTGTTCATCAAGTTTCGAGGCCAAGTTAAGGTCTATAAACCGAACGGACAATCTGTGGTGTTGATAAAACACGTATAATATACGTCGCAGATGTAAACGCAAGGATGTTAACATATGCTCCTAAAATCAATGTTCACAAGCGACACATCTGTTCCTAAACTGTGTAAGCGTGGGTAATGCACGTGCTCAGCATTAATTATAATTAACGTCACGTTTTTTGATCGAGTGAATTAGCAATGCGTGAGTACAGAGTAAAAAGGCAAACGAGGTTGGATTTTTGAGGCAGGGGGGTGAGAGGGGGGGGAGAGAGAGAGAGAGAGAGAGAGCAAATCTGATAAAGTCAAATCGTGAAATTTGGAGGTGCATTTGCCGAGGCGTCGGGTATCTCCCCGGAACATCCGGGTGTCGGCAGACAAACGGAGTCTATGTATTTACCCGCGCAATCGCAGCGACTGCATTCGTCGACAAAGTGCATTAGCTCCTTGTCTGGGCTAATGCGATGCCAACAGATGTTTGGAGGGAACCGCGTAGAGCGACTCGCCCTATAGGTAGAGTGTACTTTAGTCCCGATTAAACGGTGCACCAGTTGTATTTGTGTACATGCGACGACTGACGAGCGACGTGTACTCGTTCTATTACTTTCTTTTCTTTTTTCATCTCGCTTGCTCTGCTAATTAAGGCTTTCCTGGGCCGATACCCGCATTTTTCGTTTGTCTTTTTTGTTTATTTATGCTTTTATTCAACGCAAATACAGGTGTATTATTAATATATCGCTCTTAATACTGTTACAATTAATATTATTATTATTATTATTATTAGTATTGTTATTATCGTCGTTGTGTACTTTGTACTTAGAGTATAATATTCACAAACTCAAAACCTTGGTCGATCAACTTTCAACTTTTGAAATTATTCATATTTAAACTAACAAAATTTTCAAAATTGAAACTCCAGTTTTACTTTGCAATCATTCAAATACAACTTTAAAGTTTAAATGAACTCTATTCAGACCAATGGGCAAAACATATCAGACTTTGCTCGAGCGATTTATTAAAAATATTACAGATTTCGTAAATTGAATTTTACTGATGTGATTTGAAGAACACATCAACCTTAATTCACCATGCTGATACTTTTCTTTCTTTTTTCTTTTAATCCTACTTAGTATTTTATTTCTTTTGTTGTAGTATTTTTAGTCTTTCACCGGAAAATTCACTAAGTCTCCAAAGGATTACCAATACATTCCGAAATATTCTCATAGTTTAGAATAACTACATCAAGTAACGGTTTATTATCCAAAAAAGATATTGAAAAAATTCTAGATTCAAACTCAACATATTCAGTTATTAACTCAAAAAATATTTAAGTTTTTTTCATGTTCATTTTCAAAATACTAGATATTTATCTATTGCTACTATATATTCCAACATGACCAATTTAGTAAACCGACTGGACTACTTACTGTATTTATCTTACTTTAAATTTTATTAATCGAATATGTTATATATATATATTTATAATATATGTTTTTTTACTCACTTATTGTAAAATGATATTCAACAGAAAATTATTAACAAAATTTATAAACGGTTATCAGAGTTAATTAAAAATTTCCATTTGTATAATATGCATTTTCATTTTCTTATATTTCACGTTAAGTTGTAATTTCGATTCTTTTTCTTTGAAAAATAAATCGAGTATTTGCGTAATTTTTAAGATTATAAGTCCAATTAATTGTATTTGCATTAAATCTGTGTATAATATATATGGGTGCATAATAAATAATACTCAAAGGTTGGTTTTGAAAGAGAAAGAAAAAATTAAGTTTCTGGAAAATAAAAGAAGAATATGAAATACGTTTTAGAATTAATAGAAAGAACTCTGAATCATTATTCCTCTTTCTCTCTTTCTCTCATTTTCTCTCTATATATATGTTATATAAAGCTCTATCTCGCTAATTACTGACAAGTTACTAATGTAATTATGTACTACTTTTCTTTATTCAATTCATATTAATCTATATGTTTCAAAAAATTAAAAAGAGCATGTAACAATGAATGTGATTGTAGTTTCGTAAATTTCTTGAAAGAAATTCAGAGCCATGCTTAAAACTTAAGTTTTACAATGCAATAAGATTTGATGAAACGATACATTATTAAAAATCACAAGATTCAATGAAAAAAATATAATTTTATAAAAAATCCTGTATGTAGATGCACAGATACGCAATTGCAAAGATGAAAATGTATAAAAATTAACTGACAATACATTGAGAATGAACGAAATAAATACATTTAGGCAGGTATAAAAAAAAAAATAATATTTTATTTACATGCAAGAAACTTTGCAAAAATTGCAAATATTCAACTAGTATCCTTGGTATTGCCATGATTTAAAATGTTGTGTCTTTGGATAATTCTATAGATAGGTATTTTAAAAGTTCATTTTTTATAAAATTATTTTTCAAATTAGATTTACAAATAGGCAATGGATTTTATTAATATATATTTAAATTTAAGAATTAAATCTTAAAAATTTTTACGGTGTTTTACGTATAATAAACATATGTAAAAGAAATTCATGTGTACATTTGCGAAATGTATAAAAAATAAAAAATAGCGAGTCATTGTTAATTGGTGTATCACTGATAAACAAATGCGGAGTTTGAAAAAATGTGGAAGTGTGAAAAAATATACAAAAAATTTAAAGAAGTTAAATATCGTTTGAATATTGGTTCAACTACAAAACGTTATTCATTTAAAAATTTACAAATTTTATTTCTCTTTGATTTTGAAAATGATTTTTACATTATTAAATCATATAAATTGTAACAAAAACATAAAGACAAGAAAAGAATCAAATTACTCTAAGACTACATCTTTCAGTTGAATAAATGCAGTTTAAAAATTCTAATTTATTCAGCTCGATTCATATGTTAATTAATAGTTATTTTATTTAATGAATTTTAAACCAATACTTTAATAATCATACTTAATTTCTAGTTTTTTTATTACGTGAATATATTCAGTATAAAATATATTTTTCAAATACACAATGGAAAAAAAATGCAATTTTATTTTCTGACAACTTCATCTTAAAACTCATATTTTAAAAATTATTTTTAAAGTTCGTTTTATTAATGTAAGTTTATTTTATATTAAATACAATGATATAAGTATACTTAATTGAAAAAAGGAATATAGTTTAAAGAAAAAATAATTTTTTCATGTATTATTTTCAAATATTATCAAGTAATCACATTAATTTAAGAACATTTTTAATGGTTAGTTTAAGAATAATATATTTTAATATCGATTAAAATAAAAGGTTGAAAATTTTTTTTGAAATGCAAGTGTAAACTCTAAGAAATTAATTCCAAGAAATACTTACAAATGAACGTTAAATTTCATTGCTACGTGAAACTGATTAAGCATACAGTAAATACTTTAAAATGTAATCTTTAAACTTTTAAATAAAAGAATTAATAACATTAATGAAATTAAATAATAATCCCGCTAACATTTAAATATTATTTTCATTTTTAAAAATATAAATTATTTGTAGAATAGTGAAAAATGTTAATCTCAATATGAGGAAATACCGACGGAATAATCGTGTATGTTTTATTTCACTCAACGCATTTTCTATGTGATTTAAAATTTTCAAAAGATATAAACTTATTTTCTTGAAAAATGTAAAGAAAATTTTCCGATGACATGTAGAAAAAAGAAGGAAAATTAAGAATTCAGTATTTAATCACTGAGGCGTGCAAATATATCCTTTAAGCTAACGGTTTTCCGCGATAGCATTATAAGAATCTTTATTTACGAAGTGTATATTATTTTTTAAATAAATTTTTTATGCAAACAGTCCTCAAAGAAATAATTAATCTCTAAATTCAATTAATAAAAAGTGTTGAAAAACTTTCGTTTTTGGATTCTTAAGACTTTTGTGGATCGAAACAACAGCATGTCTAGTTTTTATATAATATTTGTTTAGCTTATAATATAACTTTACTATTTTACACATTAAATGAACACACGTGTGTGTGCCTCTTCCGGCCACATACAAACGACTGACAATCATGATTTCGTTTATTGATCAGTGGAGGGGGTGGGGAGAGGTTAGCTGCATCATATAGATTATTAATTGATTTATAAGTTGGTGCGTGAAGTTTTAAATTTAAATATCATGCATTTAACAGATTAATAAAATTTGATTAACAAAACTCCTGCTGAATAATTTATGTGATGAACGGTTGCGCGTTAGAAAGTGCAGGGTTCTGAATTTTTTACGGAAGAAAGTACATCTCAACTTGCATAAAAGAAAGGTTTCGAAGAGATAAGTGACGGAAGGTAAGATTATGGCAAAGCGAACATATTTATAAGAGTATTGCGAGATCGTAACTGGGATGGGCAAAAGTGTCGCTCGTCGAGAAGAGAAAAACTGGACGCGCAATAAATCCATTGCGAGGGAAGGGACGAACAAAGTTGATGCTCGAGCGGCGGCGCACGTGTTGCCCCGTGAACTCGCGACGGCCGAAAAAAAGGGAAAAAAGGAAAACAGTAAAAAGTAATAGGTTATAAAAAAGGAGGAGAAAGAATGCGGCATACGTGTTCCCCGGGCGATCCGGGAGCGCAAACATCCGAGCAAGTAAGAATAACGAATAGGAGATTGGGTTTCTATTTTCGCGTCGCAAATCACCTCGTGAACACACGCGACGGGAACACATGCTTCTGACACTTGAGACGCTCCGAGGAGGCGACGCTCAGCCCTTTCCCTTCCTGGGAAAAAGGGAAAGGGAACGAGTGCACGCAGGGAAATACAAAAAGGCAAGGAGGCGTGGAGGCACACTTAAGCGGACGCTTAAAGGAAGGGCTTGGCACGTTGACTGACGCACAATTAAATACACGTAGATTTATGAATTATTTTAGGCGTTGGATGCAAAGTACTCGTGAAAAAAGACAGTAGCAACTTCCTTCCGATATTCTGTTCACATTTTAGTATCAGATAATTCAGCGCAATACGAGGTTAGCTCTGCCCGATTTATCAACTATTCTTACAAAATGTACTAATGACAATATAAATATAATATAAAGAATATTCCAGAGTTCTAAATGACGTTAATCCTAAATACAGGGCCATTTGTTATATTATTAACAAATGTTACATTCCGAAGTTCGGACTCGAATCATCTCGTGTTAGGAGCCCAAATAAAAGCACGTTCTCGAGATAAAAAGATCCCCTTTTATCGCGCACCAGTGAAGGAAATCTCTCGGCGATTCATTTTTCTCGAAAAATCAAAATGTTCACAGTCATAAAGGATGCGAAGTACGTTGTTCGGCCAGAACAACAATAAGTACGAGCGAGTGACTGTCACGAGAGCGAGGAAAAAGTCGAGGCACGCGCCATCGATCGCTTTCCCTTTTATTTTCCTTTTTTACGTGCTTTCATCGCCTTGCAAGCTGCGACGATCCTCAGTAAGGGAAAATTGACAATGTCCGAGAGGGCAGAATTTACCCTTTATTCAACCGAGCCGAAAAATCCCTATTGCACTCATGCGCGTTTTTCCGAGTCGCGCGCATGGTAACCCACGGGCTTTTCCGTTGCTTTTCTACCTCCGGTTCAACGGAACATACACTAATTCTTTTAGGACAAGATTTGGGGAGGCATCTTGATATTTTTTGCCCCGGAGATGTTGCCTGCGCTGAAGAAGAGGATTTAAAAGGACCTTTCTTAAATTAAGAGAGGATGTAAGTATTAATCTAGTTCTCCTACCTTAATACCTGAGCTCTTAATGAAATTTTCCTACTTTCTTGAAATCTTATTAATTCAATAAATTATTTACCACTGTTTAAATAATTTTTAATCAATTTGTAACGTCTAAGAAAGAATAGTTACGCAACAATTTATTTCTACTATTGTATTATACAACTTCTAATTTATACATCAATTATTACAAAGAATTATTTTTAATTACCCATTATTCTGTATAAACAGAACGCCATTTTAATTAAATATAAAGAATTCAAGTGCATTTTTAAAATACTTATTTTTTATTGAACTCTTTAACCATTTTTATTAAATTAAATTAAAATTGTACGTACTTTGCTTTAAAAAAAATTCAAAGAGGGCTTACTGTATGTTTTAACAGGACTTCATAGATTTCTGTTAATTTTGGAGGCTCTCGTAAAATATGAAATTCATTTATACCGCATGTTTTAAATTTTTTACAATCAAATGTAGAAAGTTACTTTGATAAATGTTAGCTGTTTTACACCATTTTAACAGAAAACTTTTGATGTAATTATAATGCAATACTAATAATTTTTGTTGATTTTGTCGATAAGAATTTAAAATGTATTTTTCATAAAAAATTTAATAATTTATTTCAAAAATTCTAAATTGATTCTTAATCATAAAATTAGTAAAATGCATAATTCTCAATTGGTATAATCTTAGCCGAAAAATGGTTTCGCTTAATTTATTCGATGCAAATATATAGATTTACAAATGTCTTTTGTCACATTTCTATTGGTCGAAATAGATCCAATCAAAGCTCCGGCTAATGTAATGATCGATAAATTCGGTTTATTACTTCGAAGCATGATCCTAATTCAAAAATTTGCCTAATGAGAAAACCTTTGCAAACAAGATTATTTATAATTGAATGGATTCGAAAGCGTCCATCTTTCGAGCGACAAAACACAAGTTCTGATACATAAAAAGCCGAGAGCACTGAATGACAGGATTGAATTTAAAATTCACCATGTAGACGTCTCTCTCATTCAAAGAGCTCCAGGGGGTAACCCCTTTTTCGCCTCCGATTCTAACCCCTTGCAGTTAAAAGGAATTTAGAATTGAAATTAATTTTGAGCTTTCAAAAAAGGAAGGAAAAAGTCCGATTACATGTATAATATGAATTTCAGAATGTTTGTTAAGGGACACATATTTCTCTTTTAGTAAAACATTTACGCAACAAGACTCATGATAAATACAAGTTTTAAGCGATAAACCATGTAGGCATTTGTTACTCTTGAACTATCTTGAAGTTAGATGTATCGCGGCACTGAAAGTTTGTTCGTTGAATCAAGACAACGATGGCATGTTCGACGAAGCTCAAAGAAGTCCAAAATGCCAATAATTTTATATAACAATAAACTTTATTACCCAAGTTGCTTCAAGTTTAATATTCCAATATTGAAGTCACTGAAATCTGTTACGGAGTGCGTCGAAAGGATTATGCATACATTTATAGACATTTATTTTTTCACAGGGCAGTTCTGACTGTTGTACATGGTGGTAGTTTGTAAGAGTCATGTAAGTTGTAAGATAAAATGTTTTTATTTAAAATGTATTTTCCAGTCATAAATTTAAAAATAAAAAATTATTGCAGACCACATATCTCTAGTACTTATTAAAATTCCATGTAATCATCCAAAAGTTTATCCAGACATTAAAAATTTATACAATTTTATCTATTTGAATTGTGTAATATAATTTAAAATAAAATTTCAATTCTGATTCGAGAATTATAAATTGATAGGGTTTAATTAATTTATGGCAGTACATTGTAGTACTGGCATTATAATGAAATGTGGAAAATTATTTCAATCATTGAATGCGTAACTGATTGATTGCATCATGATAATTAAAAATAATTAATTCATACTAAATTCAGACTCGATTTCATAAAATAGGTATTAATTTGCGCGTAAAGAGTTGGAAGCAAATATTTCAGCGCTCTCGCTAACAGCTCGTAATTCAAATACAATTTGAGTGAAAGATGGGACACCAACACATTCGCGGGAAAAATCTCGCTCCAAAAGCACGAGCGAACAGATGAAGAGAAATCGCGGGAATCCAAGTCAAGTTTCTTAATTATAAGCGTCGCTGAATCTGAAACAACCCTTACGCCCTCGTTAATGTCGCAAACGCAACAACGAAGTGTAATTGTCAAATTTGTCAAAATGAATATTGAACCGCAAGTGGAAACCTAAAATAGTATTTGTCGGGATGAATTCAGCTCGTGTGAGAAAGGCCAGACGGAATATAATCTCCCTCGCAGCAATTGTGCGACGATCAGGCCCTTCGTAGTGCCTCGACCCCAGCCCCGTATTCATAATTCCCGAGTTATCCTTGGGCAAAGGGAAGAAGGGACCGATGCGTTTCCGGCACTTATCGTCGTTTCGCGCCCCCACTGTGCCTACACCCGATTAAAGCTTGTCATGGGGTCAAAAAGAGAAACGGATGTGTTACGGCGGTACCGCGAACCACCCCATGAGACTCCCCTCGGACACATTATTATAACGAACCGTAATCGATGGAGAGGGAAGAATTAGCGGGTGATCGTGGCTCGAGCTCAGACAATCGACAGATGCAGACGGAGTTGTTTGTTTACACGGGCATGAATTTTCTGCGAGTCTGCCCCTTTGCCTTTTCGCTGTCGCTCAATCGATGAAATCGTGTCTATATTATTATTATTATTATTATTTGTAATTTTTTCTCTTCTACTTTGCGAGCCTTGATAATATATTTTATATAGGATTTTTATCGTTAATCGGCATTATTAAAAAGTTAGAGAGCGCGGAAGCAAAAAAATTTTGCTCGTCGATATTACGACATTACAATTGTAATTTAATTCTGTTGAAAATCAGATTGTCGCCTGTCCGTTGTCGGAAAATTGTGTCCTATTTGTACGATTGTTAATAAAATAAATATCGATTTAATTTAATAATAATTAAAGATAAGATCGAGAAATTTATAACAATTTCATTATTCTCAGGTTATATTATAAAACAATTTTTTAATATTTTAAAATCAGGAATAATTGAACAAGTTTTCACATACTTATTTTAAATATGGTACCCATAATTTTTTAGATTGAAACTTTTTTTTTACGTTAATAATGTTCGTAGTTGTTTGTGCAAAATGTGTTTGATCGGTACCATTTGATATCGTAAAAATAAAAACCAAAAAATAAACGCAAATATTTTATGATTTGAAAAGTCATAAAATATTGTATCAAAATTTTTATCTGAAACAGCAATGAAAAAAGTGGATAATTAAATTATACTTTAATCGTGTCCTTTTTTAAGTACTCAATAAAAATAAAAATATTAATATTCTACTGAGATCAACTTTTTAAAATTTAGTTAAAGTCGTATTTTAAGTTTAATATCGTTAGAAAGTTGTAAAATATGCGAGGAATTCTTTCGTTTGCGTTTAATTTGCTGGAAAATATGCTCTGATACATTCAAATTGACAAATTCTCGAAAAACCAGTTTTCGCAAGGGCGACCTGATGTTTTTTCATGCATTCAAGTTCATTTTTGAGATGGAACTTTAGGACAAATGCTTTTACAGCTGGAGTACGTATAAGGTGGATTGACGGGAGTGAAAAAAGTCTGTTTTACCGGGAATGCGAGTTTCCTCGGGATTTGAGCTGATGAAAGAGTTGTTGGCACTCGAATACAACAAATTGGGATGGATAGGATGAAATGGATCGGGAGTGTTCGCGAAGCGAATGCACCATTTGAACATTAGGGATTATTAGTGGATTCCGTTGAAGCTGGGAGGAGGAAACAGAGTCGCGTGACGGTTGCATTGGTCGGGTGGATTCGCTTTTACAACCGAGTTGTTCGTTGTTTGCTTTGGGAGCTTCCGAGGATAAATCTGACCGGCTTTGATACCGTTGCATCAGTCGATGAGTTTTTCCCTTAATTTAAGGGTATTGTATGCACGCGCTTTCCGCTGGGGTTCCGATGTAGCGATTCTATTAAAACACCGAGTTCGCTGTGCAGCATCTCGACTATTATCATCATAAGATCCTTTAATTTTTATTATTGGGCTTGATTTATTGTATTATTAAGGAGTCTCGCGGTTATCCTCGACGTTCTCGCTTTAAAAATTTACCATTAATGTTCCATTAGTTGGATTAAAAATGGATTTTCGAATAAATATTCACTGCTGGTACTTTTGGCCTTACGTACGTGAGCAAAAAGGAACAATAAAATTCCACTCGTGATTTATTGCAAAGAAAAAATATCAAAATTTGTCACATAATTCAATGATTGGCATTTATTTATTTATTTATTTATTTATTTATTTATGAGTATACAAAACACGATATACATAGTAGTGTATCAAAAAATTTTATTAAAATAATGTTACAACGCACTACGCGTGCACAATTTCGTATTTATCTATGCGAAATAACATAGTTGCATCGAGAATAAATTCGACGAAGGCGAAAAAGCACAGAGAAGAATTTTTGATAAAAAAGCACTGTACACGTGCGACACCGGAAGAGCGATCTATTTATATTCAGAAGCCTTTGAACGAGAAGATGTAAATATAAATGCGCAGGGAAGGTAAACGGGTGCTGTTTAAGAAAATGTCTAGGTATACACAGCATCCATAGATGGAATTCATAATTCAAAGGGCCACGGAAGCATTTTGTGATCGAGAGTATCGAAAGGAAAGGCGGAAGCTTTGGTGGCTCCACAATAATCGTCCCGAGACCGCGCAAAGTCGGAATCGACGGATAAAAATAGAAGCCGGTGTGGATGAATGGATGAATGTGGGAGGCTGGAGGAGGATGTCACCCCGGTCCATAAGAGCATCTAGAGCGTTCTTCCGGCGCATTATTCACACTCACGCCCCGGAACGTCCGCCGCATCCATTAACCTGACAATGAGGCCCGAGATTTGCCGAGCGACGAGGACTCGAGGACTCGAGGAGAAGACGCGCTCGAGGTGAGAGCGAACCCCCGACACGTGACTTTTCCATTCAATTATCGCCGCTGCTTATTTCCGATATTGCGAACCTAAAGGTCTTTGACCCTTTCCCACTACCATCGCATTTCCTTGCAGCGTAATATTACTTCGAATTTGAAATATATTTTGTCTACAAGCTAATTCACTGTATTTAAATTTTATTCGCAGTGATCACGGACACACTTTCGGAGTTAAACAAAAAAACTTTTTACTCATAGTTTTTCTATTATTTATTCGAAAAAATGTTGAGATTTTCAGTTACATTCAGAAAAACATAAATATTGATTTTTAAAAAAGTTTTAACGGGACGTTATATTGAGTATTGAAACAAACGAAGCATAAAAACGGAGTCCCACATAAATAATTGCCACTCTTTGTTTATTTAAAATGACTCATTTTTTTATTGATTTCACACGATTAAATTAATCTTTAATGCCCGAATAAAGCAGATACAGTTGCAAATCAATCTACGTATTACATAGTCTAAAAGATTTCTGGTTTTCTTGTAATTGTATCTTGTAATATTCGATCTTTCTAAATCCTCATTAAACCAGGTATTACAAAGTTGTGTTGACTTGCACAGTTTTTATTTAATATTAATTTAAACTTCATAGTCTCGCCATCAGGAAAAAAAAGTGTAATGATAATAAAGAGGTGATTTGTTCGAAAGCCAAGGCACACCCCGAGGCTTCAACTTGTCAACGCGCGCATAGCAAAGGCACGTGATTCGCGTGGTTGATCAATCCAGAAGCTAATGATCCCGTAGATCACGGCGACAGGTTGAGCTGGATTGAGGAAGACCTGGACCGATGGGGGAGTCTGCTTGCGCCACATCTCAGGTCGGTTTTCCATCGGTGATTTAGGCGTTTTACCGAGGTTCGAATAACTAAGACTTATTGGAATCGGTACGCACATCCTCGTATCTCTATACCTCGGTTAAAGTAACGCATGTACATGTTAAAGGAGGATGGAAGGGAGAGTCGTGAGTGGCCTCGATGATGGTCTCTAAGCTTTCTCTCGGATATAAAACATTTTCAATTTATTACGTCTGAAACAATGCCAAATTTATTTGAAATCCATTGCATGTTTGAATAATTCAATTTTATGATTTATTGATACTTCCATTTACTAATTAATCGTTTGGGCAATTGGGATTTTTCTAATAACTAACTTTAGATTTCCCAATTTCTTATCAAAACTAACTTATTCTAATGATATTTTTACAAAATATTGTTTTCAATAATGAACAAATTTATTTCAAAACTGTGTTATGAAAGTTCGATTTATTATGCTTTCTGTAATTAAATTTTTAAGTAATTTCTTATCCATTGTGTCATTAATGGAGCAATCTTATATATTTAATTCGACAGTGTAAAATAATGAACAATGATTGAAAAGAAGTTGGTTTAAATTCTAACTGACGAATAAATCATTTTTCTACTGCCTTTAACAACCTGTACTTTTTATATGGTAAACGATTGCAATAAATTTTTAAGCTATTTATAGCAGGTAATACTTTTATAAAACAAGATTTCGTTACATATATGGTACATAATTATACAATTTCATGCATATTAAATATGCAGAGTGAATAAAAAATTATAATTATTTTAATAAATGTACTTAGATTTCTTAACATGCAATATTAACATTTGTGTTTAATTAGTTATTCTTACATAAAGTACAGTTAGTCTATACAATCGCTTATATAGTGCAGAGTTTATTACTGTTAGTTTATATCGTTTTTCGATAGTAAAGTACTAAATATGATATGTATTTAAATTTAATAATAATATTGTTTGTAAATTATGTTTATTAAAGAATTTTTTAAATAATGTTCAAAAAATTTTTTTGCAAAATAACGTTTTGTTTTATCAACTATTGAAAGAAATAGTTCTAGAACGATCGAAAATTGCCTTCGCAAACTAAAATATAATTCATTAAAATTAAATAAAACATACAAGCATAGATTAAAAATACAGATTGAATAAATAATTACAATTATTTAATAAAATTATTTAAATAAATTTCGTTACATTTTAAATATAAACAAAAGATTAATTTATTAAGCTCTTTGAATAATTTTTGATAAGAAGACTCATTCGTTGTCCTAATCAAGCAATAATTTATATTTATTACCAACGGAAATATCTATTACTGCATTTAACATAGAAATGAATCTTACTTGTGTTGATTTATTTAAAAGGAATGAAACTTAAAATTCACGAAATAAAATCACCAGCAAACCACTATTTAAGTAATAACTTAACAGAAGCTAAATGGAATCAAATAGAATTACGACCCACAAGACGTACCATAATCTATCATCAAGTCTTCGTCATTTTCTAACATTTCAAGCAAGCGAAGTACACACTTGCTGACCTCTGACCTCTCACGCGAAAAAGAGCTTATCTCGCTTTTTTAAAAGTCGTTGTCTTTGCGACTCTGCATCGTTTTCCTCTGGCAAAACTAATTATACGATGCAACTGAACGGAAAGTCGAGGGTGCAAGGAAGGAGGAAATGTCGGATAAGAGGTTTAACCAAATAAGAAACCGGAATAAAGCGGAATTGCTCCGGAAGAACGTAGTGGTACCCTCGCGACTTCTTCGCACCCGAGCCCGGCGTCCTTCCTCGGAAACGCGATTTTCCCCGAGATACGCCGTTCAAGAGTTGCTTTTATAAAAAGCTCTGAAGCTCCCGATACTCGCATAAGTCGCTTCCTCCCTTTCTTCCCAATTCTCTATTTTGAACTTTACGAGCCCTCGCTTCTAATGTGCTTCGTACTTTTACTTGAATTTGCTTTAAACCCGGATGGAGAACTTTATATTTAAGCCGTGTGCAGATTAATGACCAATCGTAATTTTTTCGTGTCAAAAGTGCAAAAATACTCTCAGTAAAATTTTCCATTCGTTAAAATTGAATACCTTTGACTAGAGCTCGAGTTTTAAAATTGAATATTACAATGATGTTAAGGATAAATAATTGTTCGAAATGCTTTCGATCTGCTAATATTGAACATCAAATACCATGCATTGTAGGTTCAGGAAATGCTGGAAAAACCTTGAGGAATCTTCAAAGTATTTTATTAAGATTTAGCCTCTGATTTACTCGATATAAAGTGGCAATTTTCGTGCGTGTCCTCTCACCCTCGCCGACTCGATAGTAGCGATAACAATTATTACTTCTTTGCATGGGTTCTCCATTCATTTTTATCGATGATGCGAAGATCTCTGAACTTTCATCTCCCCCTCCCCCAAGAACTTTGATACATTATTCCTGCACGCACCTTTCCATGATTATGAACCACACTATCGGATTAATTTGCTCCTGCGTAAAAGGAGTGCTTTTTTATTTTTAAATTTTTCGCCTCGCCCTTTTTCGAGTTCGCCAAAATTTACGAAAGTTAGCGAGGATGTGGTTTGATTTACGAATTCGGTAAGTCGATATTCGTAGAAATACCGTGGACTAAATTGAGCCGAGACTTGAGATGATGGGAATCGGAATAACGAAGGACTCAATCAAAAATCCGTGTTTCACCGAGTGAAAAACGGATTCGTTACCCTCCGACGAATTTTCCCTTTAGACTTTTCACAATTACTCCTGGAAAAAAATAAATGGCTACAGAATTAACAACTAGATTTATTTGTTATTTACCTTCACCTTTCAAACCATCTTGTATAGTACATTATTTAGTTTATTGAGTGCCCACTTTCAGGATTAAATATACTTGTTACTTATAATTTGTTCGCACTGTACATTACTGTCTACAATGATTGGATCAAATTGTCAATTTAAATAAGGAAAACCACAAATATTTATGTTTTAATTGATTTTTAGTACTGATAGAGCTACAAATATTTTATAGCGGTAATTATAAAATTTATACGTGAATATAATGTTTTTTTTTAATGCATGTTTTTATTTTGAAAACAGTAATAACAATATATACACTTGACATAAAATAATTAATAATAGATATAAAATGAACATATGATAGTACTGTAATAATAATATTATTTATTGTGTTATTTTTATACTTTTAACTAAATAAAATATTAAAATTGCCTTACTGATACTTTTTGATTATAATACTACCTCACTTTTGTCAAATGATAAATAAATAAATACTAAACAATTCACCATTAATATAAAAATCAATTATTTTAATTTTGTTAACTTCAATATTATATTAATACTATAAATCAGAATAATCCCATGTATTTTTCAAGAATGATAGCGTACTTAAAAATTGATATACACCATGAGTTTTGAATAACTCTTCGAAATGCCATACGCAATTCAAAAATATTGATGGCCTCTCCATTTCAACTTCAAACGTTTTTGAAATTCCATTGATCCAAGTGGCAGATTTCAACATGTGGAAATAACCAAAAAAACTATCAGGAGCTGGCAAACATGAATATATTGTCATTAAAACACAAATATACCAAAACAGGAAAAATAAAAGTACAATTGATAAATCGATTGAAAAACCAATTCCTCTAATCTCGATGCAACTCATTGGTAATAGTTGTAATTGTAAAATGTTCACCGAAAAATTTTATTCGAAGTGAATTTAAAATTTCTAGAATATTTTTATTTATCATTATAATAATTCAATTAATAAAACAAGTAGTTTATGATATTGTATGAACTTTAATTAATCTTAATAATACTTTAATAATATTACAATTAACTAATTTAATTAAATCAACAACATTGCAATTAAATATACTACACTGTTCTGAATAAATTTTAATTCGTTATATTGTAATTTATTTATCATTTAAGATATTTATTTCCAATTAATATCATTTTTCCATTGCTTATATTGCATTTATTTTAAATTCTATTAAATCAAAATTTAAATAAATTTATTTACCTTAAAATATAATTTAAAATAGACCAATTTAAAAAAATTATACAATTTAAAAATCTTAATTTGACATAATATATTCTTATTCTACTTATTATATGTACATATATGTCTTCTAGAAATAATAATTAACTCTTTCTAAATCCTCATAGTTGGTAAGGTTTATCCTCAAAGTTGTTTAAAAATTATCGCTTTAAACATGAAATTAAAAATTCCAATAATACTCACATATAAATAATATACGTAAATAAGAGAATGTTCTTTGGATTAATTTTTTAATATTATTATAAACGATTTAAAGTTCGTATTTTCGTGTATCGAAGAAAATTTATACAGATATCTCATCCAAAGATAAGTCATATAAATATGATTTTATGGTTAGTTAGTATTTGATAATTCAAATATACAGTTGCTTAAAAAAGTATAAATAATAATGTACATAAGTTGATTCCTGTGTTTAATTTCGAAATTTTTTATTTTTGATATACGATAATATTTTCAAAATTTAATGTTTTTAAAATATTTTACAGATATTTCAATAGTTTTAAAAATAACAGAGAATTTATAAATTACATAAAATACTAGAATTATAAATCAATAATTTTTCAATATTAACAATTTTATATTAAATTAAATTACAATTTTTTCTCATTAAGTTTAATTTTCTTAACAATCGAATATTATTTACAACTTTACAAGAACATAAGGTAAAGTAAATATATTTTAAAAATATAATAATTTATTATAGATGTTTAATCATATTTTTTTATTTATATTTTTTATATTTTTTTATAGTTTTTATATGCTTATTAATAAGAAATCCTTCCACACTTGAATTTACTTTTTCAAGTATATAATTAACAATAATTCGAAAACTTAATACCTTTTTAAGGATATATAAAAATTTATATCCTTATCTCATTATTTTTCTGAACTTTGTAATTTAAGTTGTTAAACTTTAATGGAAATGAAACATTTAATTTTTGTAAAGCAAAAGTGAGTACAGGACGATTTACGAAGAGACTAACCAGTAATACCAAACTCCTCACAATTATTTCTGTGGTAATTAAATCTATAAAAGTAGCTGTGCCTCATCCAAAATAATTTCACCTCGAGAAAACTGAAAATGTCTCATGGAAACATCATTTTCACGTACTCGCACTCTCGCTGGAATCGAAGGGATCTTCGATTCCAGCGAGAGTGCTCGTCGCGAAAGAAGTGAGTCGGTGTGTTGTCGTGACGTAAAATTGTTAGGTGTTTTCGTCCCTCTCGCAATTTCGCAGACGACTTAATTCGTTGCTGTTGCTAGCTAATTATGCAACTCATCTCCTTTTCTCTCTCTCCCTCCTTTCTACGGCTGTCACGTACGGGGCTTTGCGAAAATACACGTTTATTAAATACACGTGACCGCAAAATTTGTCGTGCCTCCCTCAGCCCTTTACGACTTTCGCGAAAGGTGGATCGCCTTTTGCGCGCCCAAAATACCCTTGAATTAGTACATTCAGACCACCCTTTGACTTTCTTTTATCTTGAAGAATGTTTGTGCTGCGTCTCTCCAGTCGCTTCCACTTCAATTAAAAAACTCAAAAGGATCTGCGAGGGCAAGTAATATTTTAAAATTCAAGATAACGTTCGAACATTCAAACATTTCCACAACTCACTTGTCGAGCGTCATACGCATGAATAATTGAAAGTTGTCGATGCTTTCGCGTGTAGAATAAAGGGGCCTCGATAATATCGTACAATCGTCATCGTACAATAGCAATGTGATTAAAAGATAAATATTGCACATAAATATCCGACTTATTTCATTCAAAAAATATTTATAAGTCACGCTTATAAAATATACGCGAATTAATTTCGAGCTCGAGTCACAATGAGTTCTCATTCGCATGCACGCATATTTACAAGCTCGTGCATGCACAAGTTTGTAAAAATATGGCGCCTAGAGTCTGTTCAAAATTTGTATTAAAAATTAAATTGTTAAGTTTTATTAATCTTGTTATCTGGCGACATTTCGTCACCGTCAAAAACCTTCCGCAACACGCGCGGCTCTCCTCGGGCACGGCGATTGCTTAATCTTCGCCAGGAACTCATTGTAATTATGTGCTTGCGGGGAGTAAGACTAACGCAGCGCCATCGCGCGGCAAAAGAAAATGCTTTTAAAGACCGAGCGGGACGGAAATACGAGTGCTCGGCAAGAAGCGGTACGGGGGCTGGTGGGGGTTGTAGGGGGTACACGCGAGCAACGCGAATCGCGTGTTTCGAAGACACAATTCGCCTTATCCGGACTTTGCATCAGCGCGTATTGCTCGACTGGACAAACCCAGAAATGTGCGTGCACTTGCCCGTCCCGCCATGATGCAAAGTACCGATAAGGGGGTTGCAAATTTTGCACATTACCACCCCGGGCTGTTCCGCTTTATTCTTTGTCATCCAAGACGTTTTATGTAATCTTCCCGCGATTCTCGCGTTTTGCATAGAAATGGTCGGGTCTCGACTCGCTCGTTCCTCAAGGGCCCCATACACCAAAATTGCGGCTGGATTAGCGACCTTTTCGAAAGTTAAGTTCCTCGGCAATCGCCTTACCCTTTCCCGGTCGAGGTGAAAATCCGAGCGAAGGATCTCGAGGGTGGCGCGTAAATAATGAATAAGACTTTATCACGAGTTCGGTTGGTCTGAACCCCGAGTTGGGGCCAAGTGGCGTCTGACTCGTGTACACAAAGCATCGCAAAGCGCGGCACTTGTCGCGTGCGTTTTGTCTCCCCCTTTACCCCGATATCATGCTAATTTATGCAGATTTCCTTTATCTCAGCTCGAAGGTCCACGAAGAATAAATGTGCACTCGATTACCGACAGGAGTCAAGGTTTGCTTTCATTCGAACTTTCTCTTTTTGGTGTCGAGCCTCGCGCCTGCGCTTCGCCTTCCGTTTGTGTTAAATGTCCGAGTCAAGTCTCGAAATTCTCGACGATCCAGCGATTATGAATGATAATTCACGATTTATATGGAAATATATTTACTACCGATTCAATAAAGTCACCCGATTTCTCTCACTTATTTTAATGATTTTTTTCTTTTTAATTGGTTTTCGAAGTATTCCTGCAATTATGAAAACTGATTTATCGTGCAGACCAAAGAATGTTTGATAAAATTGGAAATGCATATAGTTCAGAAAAACAATTGCGTGCTAATGGCGTCCAGTGTCATTTCATTTAAATTAGGTATTGATAAATGCAAATTTTATATGAAAAATTGACCTTACTTCCTTTGAATAAGGACTTTATATTGTAATTGGCAAACATCGTGACAGCCAGGTTATATCTCTCCTGTGTTTAAATATACTTTGTATGTAAATCACAAGGGAGTTTTGTACGAGTTCCAGTGAGTCATTGGTTACAAAGTTAAAAAGTTATTCAAGACCTCTAACTAAATTCATGATGTGTATTATTTATTTCATTTATATTTATAATGAAACAATAATAAATAATTTAATTACGCTAAGTTGGAATTATATATGTATTTAATTCCAAAAAATTTAATTTACCAATATACATTGTCTGTCCACGAAGTATCGAGTTTTTTTTTCATTTTGCGACTATTGGTCATAGCGATTTGGGAGAGATATTTAAATATAGAGGGAAGTTTTTCCCGTGTCCTTTTTTTTTCCCCGTTTACTAGAAGCGAAAGAATTTTTTTGTGATATGGTCTTCAACTTGGTAAAAAACTTTAGGAGATTTTTTAATGTTAAAAAAGGTTTTTAAAGATAATTGTATACATGTGCTGATTAATTTAAAGTGTCATTGATTATCCTAATCCTTAAATGACGGTGTAAATTCAAAACTTTGTGCACACATTGGGTGTTAAAATTAATTCGGGTTATTGTTGGATGCTGAGAACTGAAATAACTAGTGATTTTTTGGGAGCCTCATGTAATTTAGCTAAATACAATTTACATATAATTTTATCCTTAAAGAATTTTTTTTAATATTGAAAATTCTTTACAGCATTTTATTAAACCACAAATAAAATTTACCGTGTAAATCTGTTCCAACGATTTTTTTTTTTATTACGCTGTGCCCAAAATCGAAAAATATCCTTCGCATAAGAAACTATATTCTGACACTTCAAGTAACCGAAAAAAAAACAAAAAAAAAAGGTACAAATAGAAAAAACTTCCTCCTACATTTTCTGATCTCTCCCAAATCATTAATGACCAATAGTCAAAAAATGAAAAAAAAACTCAATAATTCGTGGACAGGCCATGTATTTCTTCAAATTTATACATCATGTATTCTCAATATTATTAAACATTTTGATTAAGTCAAACACATTATTAGTTTTACGATTCGATAATAATTCTAACTTTGTTATATATGAAGTTATTACTTCTTAGAATACTGTATTAGACTCTAATATTCATACAACTTATTCAGTTTAGGAAATTAATAACATAATTAAAATATGTCTTAACAGAGTAATAAATCTACTTTGAAGAACTTATTCATAACGAAGTAAAATCTTTGAACAATTATTCTTATTGTACTTTCAATTGTTATAATACAGTTATATTTAATTATTATTTTTATTTAATATTTTCAACATTAGTAGAGAGAAATTAAAATTTTCTAAATAGTAATTTAAATTTAGATTTCATGTAAGGTAAAGTTTACATTAACACAAAAACATATTAAAAAGTATACAAAATATTTTCTTTATTAATAGTAAAAATAAGGAAAAAATCGTTTACATACTTAAATGTTAATTACTCTGACTTGATTAAATTACCTTTATTAGCTAATATTTTATTTGAATAAATAATTTTTGAAATATTTTAAAATTAATATTGTAAAGAATGTATGAAAAACCATAACCAAATAAATTATAATTATTTAACAAAATACGTATAAAAAGTGCAAGGAAAATATTGTCAAAGGTACCATGTTTTGATAAATGCGTGAGAGGAAACAGCGTAATGAGTTTTGCTAATTAAAGGACTCTACCAACTACACAAGTTTCTTGCGTCTACGTGTTATCAAAAGAAAATCAGAGGCATATGCACACAAAATTAGATATTGGAAAAGGGAATCTGTCTGGTTTTGCACACGAAGTTTAGGCATGAACAAACATTTTTTTTGACATGAATATACAGTATGGAATAGCAGAAAATAAAATTACTCTTACTTTAAATATTAATAATCAAATAATTATCAATATTGATGCATTCACATACATTATTCATTAAAGGATGTATTATGTAATCTTATTAGAAATAACTTAGCATAATTAGTATAATATAATAATTTTTTTTATATAATTTGAAATTTCATGACAGTTAATGTACTATTTCTAATTATCACATTTTCTATTTTTGGCAGCAAATATATATTATTACAATTCAGAATAATTTATTTTAGTACTGAAAATATCAATATATTTTTTACCTGTAGACAAAAAAAGTGAATTATTTCTATATGCCCTATTTGAAGTAATATTTTTCATTTATTTATATTTAAATTTTTTTAATAATTTAATACAAAAAAAAAACTTATAAAGGAAAGTTTTTCTATAAACGTTAAAGTTATGCATAGCTGAAGTTATTTGTAAAAACAATTGTTTTTACCAGAAAGCCCAAGTACAAAAGCACTTTTTAGGTGATTAAAAAAAACAGCTAGCAATCACAAACAAAATTCGTAAAAAAATTAGTAAACTCTTATTTTCTAAAATGCCACTCATGTTATTCAGATTTTTTTTATTAACAATGTTAAGGAAAAAATAAATTTTTTTTACTTTTTTTTTTAAATGAAAAGTTCTAATTTTAACACTATAGAATCAATGGGTGATTTATCGCTAATGAAATTGTAAATAAAATTAATTTTTTCATAAACCGATCGGAGAATTAGAAGCTGAGAAATTTTCCAAAAATTGGAAAATTTTTTATTTCTTAATATTTAAAACTATAATTTCGGGAAATTATAATGATTATTATGCACTTTATTTGTAGAAAATTTTAGCTTGATTGGATTATTAGCTATCGAATAATACTAATATTAATTAAAATATGCAAAAATTTACGAAATTGTTTCCAGGTCAATGCACCTAATAATTTTAATTTTTTCAACGATTTTAATGTCGTAAATTTTTACATAATTTAATTAACACTACTATTATGTTAACACTAATAATCTGATCAAGCTGCAATACAATAAATATTAATTACTTTAATTTCGCAAAACTAGAGTTCTAAATATTGAAAAATAAAAAAGTTACAAATTTTTAATTAATTTAAAAATTTTCCAGTTTTTGGAAAATTTCTTAGCTTTTAATACTCTGATCGGTTTATGAAAAAATGCATTTATTCATAATTTTATTAACTATAAGTCTCTCATTAATACTATAGTCTTAAAATTAAGACTTTATTTTATAACAAAAAAAAAAAAAAATGTATTTTTTCCTTAAAATTGTTAATAAAAAACCTCCAAATATCATGAATGGCATTTTAAAAAATAAGAATTTACTGATTTTTTTACGAATTTTAATATGCATCACTAGCTGATTTTTTTCATGACATAAAAAATGCTCTATTGCTTGGACTAATATCCAGGACACAACGCTTATTTATCTTGATATTCACTTTTTATAGATTCTTCTAAACTGCATGTCATCTTTAATAATTAACAATATATTTTATAGATATAAAAGATTATGTGTATATATAAAGAAGTTTTCTGCAGTATTGCTCTCGATATAATATATGTGAAAGATTGGTGCTAAAACTAATTTAAGTATTTTATTTAAAAAAATCAATCCTATGACTTTAAAAGCTCAGATTTGAAATCTAATAATAAATAATATTTGGAATTACTAAATTATTTTATATTATAATATTATTATTATATCAAAAAGTTAATAAATTGTGCCTAAATAAAAGCAAATTGTAAAAAGTGTTAATACAATATTTTAAAAAAAGTTTAAAAAATTATAGAAAATAATAAAATGTTATTACTAATTAGTAATAAATTATTTATGCAATACATTCTATTTAAGATTTTGTACTGATATAATCTGACATGGTTTATATACTTATATCTACTTTATAGAAAAACATTTTCGAATATTGATTTATAATAAATATAGGAAGCTATTATAAGAATAAATTTTAAACGAAATTTTCATAGAATTTTCACAATAGATTTGGAGATTTGAAAGAGTGTTTTACGTGTTCAAATATAATGTATAAATATATCAAACTTTTTTTAGAAAGAGGGTTGGAATGGAGTTTTTATTCATAAAGATTCAAACTTTACATGGATAAGTACTTTACTCGATCAATTTATTTTTATACCATAACTTTTTATAATAAAATTAAACTTTAAATTATGTAAATCCTACCATTAACAAGTTTTTTTGTAATAATAAATAATGTATTTCAAACAAAAATACAGAAACATTTTAATATTAAATTTATCTAAAATTTTAATTTTATTTTTTATCATAATTTATGAAATTATTATATACATACAAATTTTTTAAAAAAGCTTATTTGTGATATTTAATACATTTATCTGGTTTTCATAATTATGTTTGGATTTTCGAAAAGTATGTATATGTACATTAATAAAATTTTCAATATTTTAAGGAATATAAAATTACGTGATTAAATATCAAATTATTCATTGATGTATAATATAATATTTACATTTTACGTAAATTCAATAAGGTTTATTATTTATTATATACATCTTGTAATCCGATAATTAATGTATTAAATTAATTTACTATGATTTATCAGTTTTATAAGTATCAATACGTATTCGTGACTACGTATTAATCGATACATATTCATAATGAAATCTATAAAATTTTAAATTATATAAAAAAGGTTGCTCCGTTTGTTTTACTATTTAAAAGAAATCATAGAAATACAATAAATTTTTCATATCATAAATTAATTAAAAACATTATTTAGTTGTAAAAAATGAATACTTTTATTAGAAATAGTACTCTTTCAAATAAAAATGCATTGCTATTTTTATTTTTTTATTAAGAATGGAGAATTAAATTTATCGAATGAAAAAAGCCGGTTGGATAAGCATCAAAATTAAATATTTTTAAGCCAATCAAAATAATTATATAACTAGTAAATGATTTTAAAAAATTTCACAAATGTTGAGAATTAAATGAAAAATGTTGATTAAATTTTTAGGCAAAATGAAAGTACATTAACAATTTTTATAAATAAGAGTAATTATTTAATTTAGTTGAAAATGTTTTAAAAAGAATATAATAATATTCATTTATAAAAAGACAAAAAATTTAAAATGGTATAGTAAATAGAGTAATAAGACATAAGTGTAGAAGAATGAAGAAGTGTAAAGAATGGTAAAAAGTATTATATAAGAGAGGAAAATTTTAAGAAAATAAAGTAGGAGCATTATTCGAAAAAAAAGTAATAATTCGTTAGTAGAAAGAAAATTAAAATTTTTGAAAAATTACGATAGCTTTATAAATTTACTGACAAATTTAATGCAGAAGAAGAAGGAAAAAAACCAATAATGGAGTAAGGAATAATATAAAGTAATAATGGTTAAGTAAAAAACGAAATAATATATACGAATATCATTAAAGTATAAATATTTAACTACAAATTATATATTAATGAGCCACCTGAAATGATGTATATATTGAATTTTTATATTTAATTTTTTTGTTTTCCATAAAGCTTTTGTTTGTGTACTCGAGTGCATGCGAATTACTTACGATGCATTTTACATGATGCGATTTTACATCCTTAACTTTTAATTAGTATTTTATTTTTTTTTCAAAAATAGGGGTGTTATATATAAATATTATAAATAATTTAGGTTTAGTTAATTATATATTTCAGAATTAAAAAGAAACATGAATAGAACTTAAATAAATTATCTCTTACATTTATTTGAAATAAATACAATATTATACAAGTGTATTATTTATTTATACCAATAAATCTAAGAATATACAGCTGAAAGATACTATGATATAAACTGGCGAAAGTTAAAGTATGAAATAGAAGAATGAATTCGAAACAAATATAAAATAAAATATGATGAGAAAATATATATATAATTTAAATACATGAAAAATCATTAAAATTTAATTTCAAAAAGTTAAATAAAATAGATGATAATAAAAAAAATTGAAGTGGTATAATGAAACTCGAATATAAAGAGATAAAATTAATGTACGAAATTTGTCTAGAAAAGACATCTTTAAAAAAAAATATAGAAAAGAAAATCCTTAAAAAATGACTATGAGTAAAAATATGAGTAATAAAATAAGAATAATAAAATAATAGTAATAAAATAATATTCAGAACTGAATAAAGAAGATTAGAAATAAATAAATATAAATTAGATTTATAATATTATTGTATATGACAACATAATTTGTTAAATGAAAATTATTTATATTTACTTAATGAACAAATGAATTTTTATTGGATGTTACTAAAATGGTTTATTAATCAAAGTAAATTGAAGCAAAAATTTAATCTCTGCTTCATAAGTGTAAGCAATAGAAAAACATAGAAGTTGTTAAAAGATTAATATTAAAATTAATTTCTTATATTATTATTAAACTGATTACATATTATATATTAAAAGAAAATAAGGAAGAAAATAAGTGTTATAAATTTGATGTTTTATATTGTTAGAGGAAGGAAAGAAAACTAAATGATAAAAAAATGTATCTTACAAAAATAAAATAAGCTTAAAATGTTATAATTATAATAAGATTATAAAAAAAATTAAATAATTATAATTATTATTTTTATTTTTCTGTTGTTACACTCGTAAAATGAGTCAAGAGTTAATAAAATTAATTAAAATAGAAAATATATATAAAATGTTAGATAAGCAATGTTTTTAATATGCACTTTAAACATAAGAAAGATACAAGCTCCGTAAAAAATAGTGTTAACAAATGATTTTAAAGATTTTAAAATACAAAGAAAGATAAGAAAAAAATAATGATAAAAAATTTTGAAGAAAAAATTTATAAAAATATACGTAATTAAAAAATAAAAATTTTTTGGAGGAAAGGCATTCCTTGAGATGTAGGTATCAAAAAATATAAAAGTTGTTAAATAATCTATATCTATACAATATTTGTGTATGTGTATTTTTTATTTTATTTTATTTTATTTTTTTTTTTTTTTTGTAGTTTTTACAAGCATATAAAGCTTTTGAAATGAATTAAACAATAAGTTCACAAATATTTATAAGTTGAGATTCAGAGAAGAAATAGAAGGATGACATTAAAATTTTAAATGCAGAATTGTATCGTTTTGAATAATCTATGTCAATCGATTTAAAATTTTTCATTGATTTTATACACAGGATCATCTGTTGTCTACAATGTGGAACAGCACCCGAGATTCAAGTGCTGAAGAAATAAATATTATGCGGGATTTGCGAGGGAATTCGTAGCTTCATTCGGTTGGTCATCGTGCCCGAGAACTCCAGAGTTTCAAACATACATGATTCATCCACGAAGCATCGAGTTTTTTTTTCATTTTGCGACTATTGGTCTTAGAAATTTGGGACGAGTCTTAAAATGTTGACAAACTCTTTCCTCATTTGTCCCTTTTTTTTTGGTTTTTCGATAATTTGAAGCGGCAGGATTCTACTTCGTGCGAAGGGTGTTCTTCAGTTTTTTGACACGGCGCGATGGAGCGACTACTCAAATAGCGTTAATCGATAAAGTTTTGTTTGCAATTAAAAAAAAAACAGTGTGGAAATGTATAAAATGTTGTAAGAAGCGTATGGACACAATTGCATGTCAAAATTGTAAAGTGGAAAATGGCACAGAGTTTTTTAAGAGAATTACCAAGATCATCGACGAACCTCGATCTGAACGTCCAAAAAGCTGTCGAATGGCTAGGAACACCCGGCGCATGTTAGAAATTTTAGATTCAGACCGTTGATTAACGATTAGAGTAATCGTGGAAAACTGAATTTAACGCTATCAATGGTGCACAATATAGTCCAAAAAAATTAGAAATGCGAAAAATTTTTTGAAAAACATCAAAGCTGAAGAGTTTGAAATGCATTTGAAATTTGAAAAACACGCCTTCAAAAATTTGTCGATACAGGAGAAAATTATTTTGAGGAATTTTAAATTTTTATTTCACACTGTTTATAAGTCCACCAATAAATGATCTTTCAAAAAAAAGGTAAGAATTTTTTTTTTTTTTTTTTTTTTTTTCTTTGAACAAAACATTCTCGCGTAGTGGTTTTCCACTAATGGTTTCAGCGCGCCGTTTCAAAAATTTGAAAAACACCGTTTGTGCGAAGTAAAATCTTGCCGCATCTAATTATCGCAAATAGTCGCAAAATGAAAAAAAAACTCGATGCTTCGGGGATGAACCATGTATAATACAACAGTCCAAGACGAGGATTTTCTACAACTCAGAAGAAAATTAGCCGAATCATCCGACAATTACAAGATCGCAATGTCGGAATTTGAGAGATGAGTTGACTCGAGTAAATTAAACTCCGAATTCAAGATATTGTAGAAGCCCCATTGGATTATCTTGGATTTCTGTCGGTCCATCGCTTAAACTGAGATTGCCTTCTTCGGTTCTTACTTTATTTTTTTAAACGAGCACACAACTGAGAAAAATCCGTTCATGGCACTTCTGTAACTGTCGATTATACGAAGAAAATCATATCCAAAAGCTCTAGTACTGTTATTTTCGTAGAACCTTCTTAATAATCTCGTGGAGATTGTTTATTCACTTAATTATATTTTTGGAACTATTTACATAAACAAAAAAATTAATTGATCATTTCAAAAATTTTTTTGTTCTGAAGATCTACTACATTTTTGGATATTGTATTTGGGTTCGGATAAGCTTGTTTTGTTGAACAGATTTAACTTGCGTCGATTTATGTTCTGTTCACAAATTTTTTTTTTTATACATTTACTTTAAATTCATAAAAATTTTATTAGCTTTTACCATACTAAAATTACAAAACTACTGTATAAGTATTCTATGCATGTCAAAAAGCACAACACTTATATTATTTAACTACAAAAGTTAAATGGACTTAGAGAGTTTGAATAATTTTATACATTTAAATTAATAATTAAATAATTGAGCTACAAATCGTCAAAATAGTTTAATAAAAGCACCTATTCCGTGTTTATTTATATCAAAATTAAAATCTTAATTTCTGTATAATTTTTATCTCGATCAGAATTTATTTTTAAAATGATACAATATTAATTCAAGATTTGTCGTAATAATCACATTAAATATAATTTTAAAAAATATGTATATATTTTCTTAATAATATTACAATGACTTAAAATAAAATAGAGGAAAATATAATTCACTAATAAATTATTACAGATAATTTTCATACAATTTTTTTGTTTCAAATATCGTTTAATATTGTTGTTTATAATTTCTTTTTATTTTTTATTATTATAGAATTATTTTTAATTATAAAAAACTAATATTTCATTAAGAGGTGTTTAATTATTTTTTGAAAATTTTGTTAGCTAAATTCTACATTTATATGGATAGAAAATATTAATTAAACTTTGTGCTCAAAATAGTATGTTTTAATAAAAAGAGAAGAATAACTAAAATTTTAGTTAAAAATACATATTTTAATATTAATATTTATAATAATATATATAATTATATATATTTATAATGATATAATAATGTAAGTAGTATAAGTAAATGTCATAGCTTTTTAAAATATGTATGACAGTGGAGTTGAGAATACTTATGGATTATTTTAAAAAACTCAAAATCAGCATTCTTGTGGATGTCATCACTCACCTGGAAACAAGAGAAAACAAAAATAAATTATTTAAATTTGAATAAAAAGCATATAAGATATCTATTTAACATAGAGAATAAGAATTAAGGGAGTAATGATAGAAGAAAACACATAATTTAAAAATAACAAAATAAAATGGTATGTTAATATTTTTTATTGTAATTACATCCTAAGGGATCATCGTGCTATACTATTAAAAAAAAAGTAAAAAAACAAAAAGGTATTGCGTATCACAGGGTGCAATAATGATGACACGGAAAACGTCGATAAAACAAATAGATTTTTCAAGTGGAGAAGCGAGATGCAAACAAAGAAACAAGATCGTGTACACGTTGTCAGAGGAAAACAAAGGAAAATCCCGCGACATACGGATGGCTCGAAAAATTCCCCCAGAGTTGGTTCATTAAAAAACAAAAGAAGGGTGGGTCATCGAGCGCCGGCTGTCGGTGCAATAAAAGTGCGTCCGGGGCGAGAAGAGCACTAGTCCGGGCGGGGGTGAAAATTGGAATCGGGGGTTGATCAAAGGGAGACACGACTTTTCCGGGACACGCAGATTTCCGTTCTTGTTTCGCGGACTCCGACAATGATCCTCGGATTGCAGACTCGAGACAAACTCAATATGGACTGCTCTTTTTCCCGGGGGAGTAAAATTTTCTTTGTTTTTTACCGACTACCCTCGCCGACACCATTCCCGATGAAATGTAGTTGACTTTATTATGTTTCCTCCTACTTCAAGCAATAGGGTTGACAAAGTTTTGCACTCTCTAAAGTCTATTTATTTTGTTTTTCGGTATTTTTATGTATTACGGTATTATACGTATTATTTAAGTGATACTAAAACTAGCTTTTTACCCAAAAAATATATCGAATATTTATTTGATTGTATATTACTATATTGTATACAGCAACTGTTATATTTATTTTTAAAGTAATAAGTTATCATGTTAAATAATCGGAGAAAACAACTGATTTACAGAAACACCAGAAAAACATCCATCTTCGTTGACATGCGGTGTGTATTATACAGATGTTAATATTTTATATTAAATTTAGATAAACTATTTATATAAGATCTTAAACACAACTTGCACTTGATACCAGCTTACCTATTGAAAAACGTCAGTACGTTTTTCTATGTAATGGATTATAAAATCATTTTACTCTTCAAAAATAATATTTGTAAATTATTAATAAACTCATATTTAAATTTGGTTTCGACACATTTTTAAAAAAAGAACAAATTTTTACAATTTAATATAAATATATATCTAATAAATTAAAAAAAAGAGTATCATTGTATAAATCAATACATCTGCTAAATAATTTTTTTTTTATACTAAAACATCATAAAATTGGAATTTTAACTTTTTATTATTAATTAGAAATTTAAATTTATAAATAATAGTATTTTGAAAAAATTTAGATTATTTTAATACAATATTCACAAGATTAATTGTTCGAATTTATTTTAAAATGATAAACAGAAAAAGGCTTCGTATCATGGGTTTATACCTGAATGTTTAATTTATCAGTGATTAGGTGCACAAATGCTTTTGAGTCCAAATAAATCAAAAGGAATTTATGTAGATAATAACAAGTAAAATAAATAATTTAAAGTTTTAATTTAAGTCAAGGGGACAGGTATTGGATAAGGTAGGAGGTCAAACTTGTTCGATATTTCACAGCTTTATGGGGATTCTAAATAATTCATGAAAGAAGCCGAATACTGCCAATTATAAAATAACGAACTTGGTCTCAAACTCCTTTGTTTCTGGGATGAGAAATCTTTTCTCATTTTCCTTTATACCAAAAAGAATAAGGCACAGAAAATCAAAGCAGTGAACTAAGATTATTATTCTTCGGTAGCTTTATATTGTCCATATTATTTATCTGTTAATTAATAGTATAAATAGCAAATACGTCCTTCTAAGGAATTTATAATTTTATATTAGGTAAAGATATAAAAAATATTTGGAATTGAAAACGAAAGTATGAATGTGAGCATTTTGAGGTGAAATAACAGCCATTTACAGAGTTCATTTCCAAGTATTTGGCATAATCGCAAAGTCTAGTTTACTTAGTGAATAATTGGATTTGATTTATATTGAAAAGTATAATTATGACGTGGCATCCCTATTGAATATAGAATAATTGAGGGATCTCTTCCGATTTTATTATAAATTGATATTCGGTAAATCGCGTTGAATATTCGAAGTCAGGGTTGTCATCCGCAGCAAAGACAAAAGAGACATCGATCCAAATTCACCATGAAATTTATGCAAAGGGTAACGTTGCGGAGTTAATTAAGCGTTTTTGTCCAGAGAAAATCGGAACGGACCTTTTTCCCTCGTGGCGATTAACCGGATCCCTAGATTCATCGGACAAAAGGAGCTTGGGTGCCCAATTCAGTCTGGCCCACGCGATATGTTAATTGCGCCGATCCCCGAGGTAATCTCCTCTCTCGCGTCTAAGCTACTTTAAATTCCGGAGAGTTGGCTCTCCTGACTCGCGACCAGGAACTCGGAAGGAGTTTGGCTGCTAGGATGCTCCTCGAGGAAAGTCGCCGCACCAATAATTGCACACTTTTTCCGCTGCTATTGTCAATTTGCAAAAGATTGCCACCGCCACCGCTGCTTCCACTATATTTGGCTTTCTCTTCCATTTGCTTTTCCCTTTTATACAATCCCCCGCAGATTTTAAACGGGAACTTTCTGAACTTACCACAATAACTTCAAGTGATCGCAACGTCCTTCTGAAAACGCATGCATTTCCATTATTGCAAACATTATTAAATATCAAGGCTGGTGTATTTAGTTTTCTCTTCGAGAGGTCCTACTGATTTGTTAACTTAGAGGAGAGATGAGTTTTAAGTGTCCATCAAATATCAATGATCTTTCTCGCTTCGAAACTTACTTTTCAGTTAAGTATTTTAAAAATTGTTCATTCACAATATTAATGGAAAAATAACTTTGAAAACGCAGTATTTCACATTTTATGCGCATAAAAAAATGGACAAAATAAAATTTAAATGATAAAATTATTAATACTAATAACTGCGACGATATATAATTTCTTTACAGTTAAAATTTATGAAATTTGTGAAATTTTTAAGTTTGTAAATTTTCAAAGCATTAAACATAGTGATTATTAAAAATCATTTTGAAATTTATAAATAATTTTACTTCATTTTTATTCATCCTAGTGATAAGCGGGTGCATCAGGTTCGTAATAATATGAAGTTTCAATAGCAATGTTCATTTATTTGTAAAACCTTTGATCAAATTAATTTTAAAAATAATATTTTATTATTTTCTTCTGTTATTATCTTTTGTAACACTGGTAAAATTTAAATTTTAATGAGTGGAACATTTATTAATATTATTCATATAATTTGCATAAATTTTATGTAAACGAAAACTGGTGTTGATTCTTGAGTCCATAATACCTCAATTATTTTACTCAAGTGTTTTCTTTTTTAGTTGCATTGCTCTTATTACGTATTTTTTTGTTCCTTTACATTGTACATTATTTTGTTAATAAATACATCATTTCCTGTCTGTAATTTTATTAGCATGAAAATATTGAATTATGTTAATTATAAAATCTTGTAAATTTCATTCCTTATTTCGGTAGGGTATTGTTTTAATTTACTGTATCAAAATATTTCTCTTTTAATTCAATTTAATGGCTATTTAATAGTTGTTGTGTCTTTATTGTTTTTATGTTTATTATGGCCTTGTCAAAATAAATTTCATGCTGTCTGATAATATTAGCTGTTATTTCTATTAAATTGTAATAAAGGGTGTTTCAATGAAAAAATACTTGGGAATCATGCACATTAAGTATAATTATAAAATATAAAATCGGCGTGTGGATTTAATTTTTAATTTACGTAACTCCAAAAAATAAATTTTTTAATTTTTGAAGGTAGAGAAAATGTACCGGCGTCTATAAAATATTCAAATATGTCGACAGACAATGTCTCCGTTATAAACACGTGGTTGGGCACGACGTGGGGACGGAAATGAGAGTCAAAGGCAGGATCGGGCACGTTTTTTCTCATTTTTATCGTCATTATGGTGCTACCGAATTTTCGGCGCAGGAGTGAAAAATAATATCGTGAGACGTTGGCGAACAACAGTGAACAGGGTAACCTTACAAATCTAATTAAGCATTTTCGTTTTGAGGTAATTTTGCATTCCACTCTCGTCGCGTATCCTAAATAATGTGAAAGCCAATGGAAGTCGAGCTGCATTAAAGGAAAGGTGAACGTGGTGCTTCGGAGGATTGGAAGGAGTGGAAACCGCCGCCCCGACGCGAGGAAACCGCAGAAGGGACTCGCTCGCTCTCTCGCCACCCTCGTCCTCATGCTCATCCTCATCCTCGAGGAGCGTCAAAACGAATGCCTTCTTGGTAATTGCCGGCTGCGCCCTCTTCGAATTTAAATAAAAGTGTCAGCCCCGCCACTGCTTCCACCGATAGGACGACTCGACAAACTTTTTCTCGAGATTCCCTTTTCGCTTTAATCTGTCGACGGGCTTTCTCGCGAACTACCCCCAAACTCCTCCAAAACGGTCCTGTGATATTAAAGCTCATTCCTGGATCTGCTTAACCGCTTCCGCCTTCGCCAGTTTTTCATAGGGGTACTTGTCCAAGGCCACCCCCACTTAACCCCATTCACGTTATTCGTATTTATCTTTTGGTTTATTAGCGGAAACTCGAAGATCTGCCTTGGTCCATGAATACATTACTTACTCAAATCATGATAAGCTTACACAATGTATATCTCAGTTTTAAATAAACAATAAATAATTGGAGTAATCAAACCATGAAATCATATAATATTTCAATTATGAATTTTATCACATTTATTTTTCAACACTTATTACAAGAAAAAGAGTTTGCAATTTACTGCTTCATCTGCTGCAAATTCTTAAATCTTTTTTAAGCATATGTAATTATTCTTTCTATCAACGAATTTATGTGTGATTTCTATTCTTAATTTTTATCCATTATTCAATAAGTAATACTTTTAACGTCTTTTTCTAAGCCTTTAGACAAAAAATATATACACTTAGTTGAAGGATAGTAATAATAAATAAATAAAAAATGTATGATTTCTAACAATGATAATAATAAATTTTAAAAATTAAAAAAATCAAAACATCAAAATTTATAAATTATGAAGCAACGTTTGAAATGAAAATATAAATGTTAAATGAATATTACAAAAACTATTCATTAAAATTACCATTAACTAAGGATTGAAAATAGAAAAAGTTAAAAATTAAATTATTTTATAATTTATTATATTATATTACTTATTTTAAAATAAAGTTCATAATATATAAGATAAACATTATTTATAAAAATTTTAAGCTTATAATTTTATTCGCATATATAATTTATAAATACCCAGGATATTGCACCACTTCTGTCAATTTTTTTTATTCATACAATATCACAATTAGTTATACATAATAAAAATAAATTATACACAGTGTATATCTTGTATTTAAAAGATTAATTATTTATTCAAATTTAACGTCTGTTAATTTCAAATTAGTCCAAATATTTTGTGCGAAAAAATTGTTGCATGCAACAAATTAAACGTTAAACTCATAAAAAACAATATTACAATTTATATTATTGTATTTTTCATATAAAATAAAGTTAGTACTCCCAATTCATATTTTAATAAGGCTTTCTAATTACTTATTAGATATTGTTAGTTTTTAAAAAGTAAATACTATAATGTATGTGCAACTATATTAGTTTATTTAACAAGAAATAAAGTAATTTATAATAATGTTAAATACATTATGATTACTTGATGTTTAACTACTAAAATAATAAAAAAATGTCTATCATTATTTATTTATGTTTATTTTTTGTATATCTAAATTTTCAAATTTCGAATAGAAAAATTACATGTGTGCATTGACATACGTATAATTTTCGTATAATAATGAATCGAAAATAACGTAATGCAAATGGAAGTGAAAAATCTATCCTCGCTGTTTGTCGTGGTGATAATGTTGCGAAGATGTATTTTTCCACTGGATCGAATAAATGTAAATTTAAAATTTCAAGTCAGTGAAGAAGAGAATTGTAGAACCATTGTGACATCCAAAAAAGAAGATATTGCATTACGAGAACAAAATAATGTCGAAAATGGCTTTACAATATTGCAGCAAGGGGAATCCATATAAAAGGCGAAATAATAAATAAGATGTTATGTCTGAAATATTATTATTTTTGTATACTACATAAGTAGTCTATTTCATGGAAAACCCTATTAAAAGTAAACTGTATATTATTAATATTGTAAATACAAATTTTAATTTTTAATTAATTTTAATTTTTCTTTTCCTTAATCTTTTTAAGTATTGAGCTTAATTAAAAATCTGAAAATAAAATGTACGGAATATATTTAGGAAATTAATATAGTAGTAAAACTTAACAATTATCAGACAAATTGATGCTGTGATTTATGTTTCATTATTAATCTTCGGTATCGTCTACAGTAGTGGTTAGATGTGTATTACAGACAATTTATAAAAAGATTCAGTTTTAAAAATAAAAGAAAAATGAAATAAAATTTACCGAAGATTGTTCAGCATTGGAAGAGTAAATTCTGAGTCATTGACTCTCTTTCTCTATCTTTTATTCCATTATAACTAATAACTTATGATTGAAATTATACGTGGCTCTTTCTTAATTTAATTACATCTATCTCATATATGTGATTTTTATGAGATTGGAAAATATGAGAGATATATTGTGAAATAAATATAGATCTTTGTTTTGTGTATTTCAGTACCAAATTCGGACTCTTATGCAGACGCATAATCTCGTACTCCTTGCGATTCGATATATTAATGCTCAATTTGGAACCACAGAATAAGATATTAAAAATGTATCCTTGTTTTGAATATAAATTTTATTTTAGAAAATGGATGATTATCTCGCAACTTATGGTGATTCAATGCACTAAAAACATTCTTATAATTATTAAAAAATAGTTCAATTTAAGCATACAATTTTTATTTTATTTTTTATCGAAATCAAAATGATTATCATAATTTAAATATGAATTATTGAAAGTTAAAGTTATTCTGTGAGGATTCAATAAAAATCAAGTATGCACGTAGCAAAGTTTTCAGTAGCTTCTAATTTTAATTTTTCATTGAATTACGTTTAAACTTTCCCAACTAAATTTCGTTGGAAGAGTTTTTATTTGACTTGTATAGACAATATTTAATTTTTACGAGTGGTGCACAAGAACAACATCACTACACACCTTCATTTATTAAATTCTTTATTCTCTCAAATATTGAATCGAAAGAAGAAGAAAATCCGAGAGATAAAAAGGCTGAAAAGGTCAGAGTAAGTAAAGGATTGGCATGAACGAACAGGGTCCATCTCTAGACTAGGGTAGCTCAAGTTTCGTCTGACTACACCTCAATAGTACCTCATGCCCCTTTCCCCGGGCCAGAAACTGCAGTCAGAAGTCATCGAGCTGTGATTTTCCAGGGGAGGAGACGCCGAGAAGGAAAAAGCTTAACTACAGCTTTTAGTTGGATCATTTTCCGGGCGAGGGTGTGGGCGTCACGGTTTTCTATGCGCGAGCACCCGCGTTGGCAAAAGTCTCAACGTTCCGCGGTCCTCGGGTCTTAATTAAGTTTTGAAAATTGGTTAATTGAGATAGGCGAACGGGTGGTCGAGGCGACCAAGCGAGAATGGCATATTAGAGGACGAATACTTTGACCTCGAGGAACGACATCAAAGGATGGCCCCAGGCACTCGCTTAGAGATTGTGCGTTTCCAAGATGTAACAAACCGAACCCCCTCGCACTTATGCTTTAAAATTGTTTTTTTCTTTCTTCCCATCCCAGGTTTTTTTGGATACTTCTACTGCTTCTTTTGTTCCCTAGTTCTCATAGTTGTTGGCACTCGCAGTTACATATTACAACTTATAATTTAGATTTTCTTAGGAAATTAAAACCAAATTTTAATTGAATTTCCTTATTCTAGAACGTATTTCACTGTAAAGTTATATTGCTTGTAAAGGAAACAATTTTGCACGAGCGTGTAAATCCGATGTACTTATGTCTCTTGTTCTCCAAAGTAAGACGCATAATACCTGATTTTGAAATGAGCAAGAAAATATCTAGTCACTTTACTAAATGAAAAATTTACTTGAAATCAAAACTAAAGACTGCCATTTAATAAAATGTAGTAGTCTTATTTAATTTCATTCCATTTTTTAAACAAGCTTTGTTAGAAAATTTATTGTTATTTACCATAGTACTAAATGTTAAACAGAAAAATCTTCTACTTACAAATAACCATAAGCCTGAAGTTTGTAATATTAAAAGTGTCATTAAAAATTGGACTTTTTTAAAGATAAAAAATTTTTCGACAAAAATAGCCTAATGTACATCACATCAAAATGACTTTTTTTATTAAAAAATAACGTCTTCATATACATATCAAAATGTCAAACGTCAGCTTTTCTTAAATAAATAATATCAGTTCATATTCTTGCTTCAATGATTTTTTTTTTATTTAAGAAAAACTGATGATTTTTGGACTGATACGTATACGCTTATGGAGAGTTAAATTGTTCATAACAAAGTAGTTACGATATGAAATTATTTTTGCATGTACAGTCATTTTATTCGAAATTTATTGCTGAATTCTGCTATGTAATTTGCTAAAGTATAATTGTAAATTATTTTTTATTATATACAATTGTTCAGTGAATTCAATGAGCTCTCTGGAATGTCCAAATATGAAGAGAGAGATCACATCTTGTTTACGTTCGTGACTTTTCGCGAATCTTTCTTATAAATACAATGCCTTCAAAGGTATTTGTGCGCTCTCTCTCTCTCTCTCTCTCTCTCTCTCTCTCTCTGTCTCTCTCTCTGTCTTTCTCTCTCTCTCTCTCTCTTTTATGCTTTAGGACATTACAATGTGTGCCTTATTTTTTTCGAAAAAGCTTACGACGGCAGAAGCTTTTCGTTCGTCGCTGAATCCACACGCGTATTATCGACCTGTTCTCTCATGAACGTTGGATGCGATTTGTCGCAATGAATTTCTTGCATCTCCTTGTATTCTACTGTTTTGTAATATTATTATTAAATATATTTGTTTTATCGTTAAAGAAAAAAAGTGGTGATTAATAATTTTCGAAGAACCTTTTCCTTGTGTAACGCAATAAAGAGAATTATCGCGAATATTCTATCGCAGTTTTTAAATTAAAAGAACAACAATTAATCAATGATTAATTTATATACTTATGGTACATATTTGTTGATAAAAAATATGTCGAAACATTAGAATTTTTTTTTATATAAATATTTTTTAGTGCATTTTATTATCTCCAGTATAATTTGATTTATAATTATTTTCATTTTTTATGTTTTTTTTTCGAAACTTCACCCCCCGTTTGAGCTGGTTTTTAAGGATGAATTAAGTTTTTTTTCGAATTGTTTAATTATTTTTTTGATTTGTGAAGTACATTACACAATATTGTCGAAAAGTTTTTATTTTTAAAAAAGTGCAATTTTTAATGACACTTTTAACGTTACAAAATTCAGACTCATAAATAACCATATTTCTTTTTTAAAATTACAAAAAGTACAAAGTTTTTATCTATTATTTTTAATAATTTTAAAGTCTCTAAAATTTTTTTTTTTTCAATATAAGTTATTTTCAATATAACAGACTAATAAGTAAGGATTGTTTAAATAATGACCAATAAAAAAATAAATAAATATAAATGATTCGTAAATACTTTCAAATACTAAATATTTATATAAATATATGTACACGTTAATATTTAAGTATTTGAAAATTATTTTTTCAAATTATTGTAAGAGATTGTAATTTAATATAACCGAAATATTTTTGTAATGTTATATTCATCGTATTAAAATCTATTTTTAAATTTAATACTTTTCCAATAATAATTTATTACAGAAATCTAAATCCTCTAAGACGTTACCGCTTTTTATTCTACTCTAAGGCATTATCACTACGAGTTTTTTGTCTTTTTTATTCTACAACTCTATATCTTCTCAGTTACTCTATGCTTCTATTTCTCTCGTTGATCTTTCCTTTCACCCTGGATTGTTCTGTATTTTTATTTTACATATTCCTCCGCGTTTCTCCCTTCTTACAGTGTATCCTTCATTTTTTTTTTATCTCATTCCCTATGTTCAGGATCTATACTTCTTGTTTCTCTTGATCCCTCTTATGGAAACGTTCGCGTGCTTAAGCTCTTGAGATGACGAGGCGAAAGAATTATGAAGGGATTTAAAAAAACAGACACAGAACAAAGACCAAAGGTAGTCATTGGACCATTGACCGAATATTCAACCACTAAGATCGAGAGTAGAGAGTTAAATGTGAGTTTGAAGACGTATTATGTATGTAGGGTTTAAGTTTGTATTTGAATACAGAAGAATGTATTTTAAAATTACAACGTTTATACATATTTTAATGATCTACGGATTTAATAGTTTTTTTTCGATCAATTGATTTTTTTACTTCAATTTAAGTATGAATTAAATTAATTTTAATAAAAAACGGAAAATGTTAAAAAATAATATAAATCCTTATAATACAGAATATCTAATATTTATAAAATATTCAATTTATATTCAACCATACAAAAAATGTTAAATTAACATATAAAAGTTAAGTAAATATTTATATTTAATAATAATTGCCAATAGATATGCTAATCCTTCAAACATTTTAGTCATTGCGATAAAGCCAAATTTTCTTTCCAATATGATTTCAAGATAATTAACATTATATAATTAAGTTAATAGTTAAACAATTTTATACAATTTATAAATTTTAAGTAGATATTTCATTCAAGATTTATTATGAATAATTTATAATTGATTTATAATTGTATATCGTAATAAATAAAAAGGTACTTGAATTAAAATATATTAGATTAAATAATAATTATTTTAGAAATGATATGATGCGGGTATCTGCATATTTTGATTTTGATTGTAAAGAAGCTTATTAATAAATCAAATATCTCTTATAATCAAGTATTTAAGAAGTTGAAATTAAATACTCCTCATTGAATAGTTTCAATCTTGGACCTACATTGGAGTTACCTAAAAAATAAACAAATATTCTATATTATTATCTATAATTGTTTTCTAATCTAGTGCAATTCTGTGTAATCAAAGAAATATACATTTGAATTATAGCTTGTGTAAAAAAATGTTTTTTTAAAATTTCAAGGTGCATTTCTATTCATTCAGCACGTCAATTTAGCTCCCATGTTAGGGATTGGATTGGGAGTTATCCCAAAAGATGTGCGTCCAGGATATCGCTTAACGGGGACGCCCGCGGCGACGGTACCGAGAGCTATTAAAATGCACTATTTGATTATTGTGCGCTTAGCCAAGGTACAGAGCAGAGTCTGAAAGGACGCACATTAGCTAAAAATGTGTGAAAGGGGGATGGAGAATACATGGTGTGATTGTATGTATGCGCGGATGCGACGGGTTGTCTTCGTCTTCAATCTTTCTTTTCACGCATGAATACGGCCGAATCTTTGCTGTTATTCTTTTGCTATTACTTTTTCATTCTCTCTCTCGCTCTTTCTCTCTCTCTCTCTCGCTCGCTCTCTCACTTAATAGCTTCCTAAGAAGACAACCATAGACAAATAAAAAATGAAAATTGTACAAAATCGCGAGAAAATATAGTTAGATTATAATGGCTTCTTCTCCAGAGGCAAACCGGGAGTTTTTTATGCCTAGGGTTTGAATTTAGGGAAGTAAATGTGTGTGAGTGCGTATGTGTATGTGTGGGAAATAAATAAATTTTAAATATTGCGCCGATGATAATAGCGAACATTCTTATTACGCGAAAAACAAGAGAAAGAAAATGTAGAGGGGCGCAGGCCCAGTTGCGTGATTTGTAAAAATTTTTGTGAAGTCAGTGGTTGCATTCACCTGCGTAAATAAAGTCATACTGCTTGCAAATGAAATTGTTGTTATTTTCTCGATCCTTGGATTAAAAATTACACCCCATTCAAAAACTAATGGGGACTAAATGGACGTAGCTTATAATTGTTTGCGCACAACTCCAAGAGCGATTTGGGGTTGAAGGTTGAATGGAGGGTGTTTAGAGGATGAGTCATACAAAAATCGGGGGTGGGTCTAAACGCGAGGACGATGTTCGGTGCCTCGTTACCGTCTCAGGTACGGTGGTCGGCCCTTGTCGATTCAATCGAAAGCCTTATTCAAATGCAGTTTTAAGTCTAAAGATAACGAAGAAGAGAATTTCTTGATGAGACGAACGCGCATTTTCATTTTAATCGATCGACTTCTTACTTTTTTTAGCTAAACTCGGCACCTTTTAATACATTCTTGCTTTACATTTATTTGTTTATTTGGATTCTGAGTCATCTATACATTTAATCAAAAAATCTTTTAATACTACTAATTAAACTAAACTTACAACAAATGTTTATAAATTTATTTTTTTTTAATACAATATTTATAAAATGTCTTTTTTCGACATATGTTTACATTGATACATTGCATTTTTTTAATGTGAATAGCTCTTAGTGTCAGTTGTTTTCAAATCTTTTTTTATGACCATCTTCAAAAAATCTTTTTCTATATATTCTACGGGAAATTTGATAGCTATTTTCAAAATGATTTTTCGAATTTCTTACTCGTTTTCGTTTGAAATATTAAAATAAAAATTCTTTTAATTAAAAAATATAATTTAAGTTATAATATTACAAATTTTGTATTATATTATGTTTTAATCATTTTTGTTCTAATCTGTAAATTAGAAATAATACATATTTAAATTTGAAAATTATTATCTGTTTTATAAAGATTATTTCAATTGTGCTTAATTTTGATAAAAAATTAATTACAATTTATTGTTTAAATAATTATATCGCAAAATGCAATAATTATACTTTTTTTTTATAAAAAGATATTTATGATAAATTG
This sequence comes from Eupristina koningsbergeri, assembly GCA_018907245.1. NCBI lineage: Eukaryota > Metazoa > Arthropoda > Insecta > Hymenoptera > Agaonidae > Eupristina > Eupristina koningsbergeri. Next base: position 4,974,033 of record JACCHV010000002.1, on the reverse strand, counting down.
AATAATAAATATATACCCTAATTATTTGATCTATAAATTTTACATTATTAAAAATTTAATCGTAAAATTTTTTAGAAATTTAAGTTGTTTCTAAAATTGAATCGAATTCGAGATAAAATGAATGAATCATTAGAATACTTTAAAAGAGGCAAAGATAGTGACTTTATGATCATGTTATTTAAGCATAATAATAAATGTTTTTTAAATTGTACTAGAGTTTAAATTGAAAAGCACTTGTTCGCTTGATCAACACAAGACTATTATTATTGTTCAGCATTGATATTGAATTTTGTCACAAAATACACCGAGGTCCAATAATATATTTCAATGTCCAATTAAATTCTAAATCCGTAACTTAATATATTAGAGGAATCGAAATGAAAACATCAATTTATGAGAAGCCCGAGCACATTGTTAAGGCTTCTTGCATACAGGTTAAAAAAAAACTCTTGATTCTTTATCAATTTTAATAAATTTCATCGTACCTCCATGTAAAGTAACTGGATAAATATTTCAGCCCTATCTCCCCTACGAAAGCTATTCGTTTTCACAGGTGAACACCCCTAAACGCGCAGTGGTTGTCTCGAGACCGTTTTCTCCTGAAATATCTAATAAATTGAGATTTAAATCTAAAGCATGCAACGCATCTTTTATCTCCGTCTGGACTCACTCCATTCACTCCATTCACCCCATTACACCCTTCCCTCTCCGTCTCTAATCACTCTCACTCTTTCCTTTTTCGTACTCATTTCAGGCGGTGCTGCTGCGATTTCATTTCCTCCCCACCCCCTCTTGCGTGGGCACATCTCCACGTACACCCGGGGGTGTCCCGCGATTCTTTGTATCCGTGCCCCGTTGCAGGGGTTGTGCCTGTGGTTGAGTTGCGAAATATAGAGCTGTTTCAAGTGTTGCTTCACCTCGCCGCATCGTTTCCCGAACCCTTTCCCCCGCGCCCTATTTATTATTTCTGCTTAACTTCCCTCTGTAACCCTTTTCTTTTATATTTCGTGGCAGTACGAGTGTATCGGCTCCGACAGTCAAGGAACGTGCATAAATAAAGCCGCGCTAGTTTGTTGAGTTGAGCTGAGTCGAGCTGAGTCAAGGGGAGGCGAGGCTTGAAGGGATAGTCAAGCCAATGCAAAAATTTTACGAGACATTTGCTTCAAATATGAAAATGCAAAATTCGGGAGATTTTTTTACCGAACTTATGGCACTTGTTTATATAAAAAATTGAGTTGCTCAACATTATTCATCTGACAAAATTGCAAATCTCATAATACATCACAAACTCATACCTCTTTACACCATTTTGAATGCGTTATTTTTCGCGTCAAAACGTGAATCATGGAATTATCATTTTACAGTTAGACACTTTATTCATTTTCTGATTCGTTTAGTCTCAGTTTCTCACCTACATATTTATGACCACATTTACGACCATTTGGCTGTTTATTAAAATGAAACAATTGAAATAAACTACCAGTCATTTTAATAATTTAATTTTGAATATTTTTATTTTTAAATTATAAAACTCAAATAAAGCATATTCATATTTAAAATATATGGTTCAAAAGAAATCTATATACTAAGGTGGTGGTTGTATTCCCCCAAGGTCTGAAAATCTCATGGTGAACCCTCGTAATGTAGTCTCTGTAAGAAAAATGGGGATGACTTGGTGTATTAAGTTTTGGAGGTGAAAATATGAAAATAAAAATTATGACCTTGATAAAATTAAAAAACTGTTGCTTTGCTATATTTTACAGATGAGTATTAATTTTCTGTGTATGAATGAAACTTGTTGAAATTTGTTTAATGAACGCCTATTAATAAGCAATAAATTAAGTACAAAATTCATTATACATTATCCGACTGACAACAGAGTAAATTAAAATAAAATAAAAATAAATTTAAAAGAAGATCACTGGAAAGCAAAAAAATAATGATAAAAAATTATTGTTAATCTTTCATTTTTAAATCTTTACTAGTGCATTGAATAGATACTTTATAACAATTTTAACTGACGATTAGTGATGACACAATTTCTTATAGTTCATTCGTGAAATAATTGCAGATGTGTGTTAGTCTAACTAGCGTTAATCACCCTACTATAATCTACTATTTTTCTTTTTTTTTCTTACTCTTTTTCCTATCCTTTTTCCTGTATTTTTTTACTTTTTTACACATAATTTTTTCTTCATATTCGTCTAGAATCTAATTTATTACTTTGCGGATTGCATCTAATTTTCATTTTTATAACCATATAATTTGTTGAAATTGGCAAAATCGAATATATATTAAATTCATGAGAGTTTTATTTTGAAAAAATACGGGTACGACTTTCGTTTTATAATAGATAAATGTATGCCTAGATCGCTAATTATTTAATATGAAATGGATAAAATAAAATAGAGATCAAATGTAAAATGTAACTGGAAAACACCATGAAGATTTATGTTTATAAATTATTGAAATTAATTGTAGCTCCTGCACTGGGACATTTATAGCAATTACAAATGATAATAATTATAAAATTAAATTAAATTAAATAGATTTTATAGCATTCAAGTTTTTTCAATATTATTAATTTTGTAGATCGAATTTGAATATAAGTAAGAATTTATTTTACCGTTTAAATTCTACTGCCGCCGAGTAGCGTTCAAACAGAAAAGAATGGTTATATATAGGAGGTATAAAAAAATGAGTAATTTGAAATATAAAGCAAGGTGGTTTATTTAAAATTGTATCTCTACTGTTACACAAATGCTTATGCTATGCTTATGCTATTTTTACACGTTTGAGTCGTCAATATATAGAATAATAGTTTCGTTTTTAGTCTTTGATGGGATGATGGAATAAAACACAAATTTTCAACACTATTATTAATATATATATTTGGTTTTATTCGGAATTCTTTTTGGAGAAACACGTCAGTTACAGTATTCGGCGTTTTTCGGTAATTATAATTACGTATCGTTACACAAAATGCAAGCACGGGCGCGCGGGGGTTGACTCCGTGCACTCTCGATGCAAGCGGACGAGAGGAGCCGAGCTCAGTTACGTTCGAGAGTCAGAACGAGAATGGTTTTTCCAGCTGAAACTGAATTCCTTATCGATCAACAAAAGGTGATTAATCCATTTGCAATTTCTTAGAAGTACAAACTTATTAAGGGTTTTAACTATTAGCCCTATAATCCATACACATAAAATGCTGCACCACCGTGCAGACCAGCCGCAATGGTGTTCGGCCCCGGGAAAATCCGTCGCATAAACAATTCTACCTTCCGCCTATCACTTAATGAATTACACAGAATTTCTCCAATGACGTCCTGAATTCATTATTTCGACCGACGCCACAATAGGTATCTGCATTCCCTTCCTATGCACTTATCTAGACTAGATATTGGAAGAGTGACATACAGGTACATAAAGGCAGTGTAAAAATTTAATATTTAAAAGAACATCAGGAAAGTCAAATAATCTGTTCAAGCTCAACTGAATATGGATTATTTTGCCTTAAAACGTCGGATTTTGTACATTAAAAATTAACGGTGAAACTTCCAAATGTCCTTTAGGCTTTATTATTATTGGTAAATAAAAATTAGTGTACACATTATAACAAAAAATAGGCTTCAGTTGCAAACAAATATTATTAACATAACAAAGAAACATTTTAGTAAATTTGTAAAAAGTATGTACAAGGTATAATGAAAAAAAAAGTTGATACCGAGTACATGGATTATAGTGCATGAAAATACCACGAAACAGTATGTGAAACATAAAACAAAATATAAATTTCATGAAAAAAAAGTGCTTGCAGAAAAAGATCTTTTAAAGAAGTTAAATCAAATATCGCATTTACATACATCATCGTAGAGAAAATAAACAACTGCCATTTTATGAAATTAATTCTTTTATTTCATATTTAATTATTCGTTTAAAAAATAATCTGTAAAAATGAAATTACTTTTTTGTACTGTATATTATGATTAACTTTTACAGTTGTACCCACAAAATATCAATCATAAAAAGTATACAAGATTTACTAAAACACATATAAATAATTAATATAAACATGTTCATCAGACATGTTTTTTATTACTTACCACAATTGTATAGAAAGAACTAAGGCTCGGAAATTTTAATAGCTCGTTTTGAAGCTTTGGTACTTGTGATAATTTGATATTATTAAGAGCATAATATTTAATTGTTCATGAAAGGGTATAATTTTTGTAATAATCTATATCGTTCTTATAAATTATTATAATGTATTGAAATGACATTATCTGTATCCGTAAAATTAAGATTAACAAAAATTAAGATTGCATATTTACTTGGAGATTTAAACAATTTCTAAACGAAATAAATGTGTTTCATAACTTGTCAGAATTCAATTGAATATACGTGTTTTATATTGCACTTATTCTTCTTTGCTTATTACAAATAAAGTTTGGAGCGAGGAAGATAACATCTCCAGAATGTCAAACAATAAAAGTTCATGATTTACATAATGGTGATGTTGTTTGTTTATTTGAAAGTGCTTAAGATGCGTTTATTCCCACAAGCGGAAGCGTCGCTGGAAATATTTCAGGGAAATCATTTCAAGAGCAAACAGGTTCGTGAAAGCTCTCCAATGTTTCTTATGGGTCATGTGAACGAGAGTGAAAAGGACGAAGGAAGAATAAGATCTTCAAGTCTTAGTCTCTATGGCATTCGAGGAACTTTGTCCTGCAGAAGCCACATTTAAGCTCGGATTCCGAAGTTCCGGTCCAGCACAAGAGGACGCGAAAAGACTCGACAGATTGAGTTTCAAGTTGTTAGCCAACAAGACACGCCCCCCTGTCGTTCTCCGCCCTAACTCGCTGGATGGGTGCCCACCAGGTTGCAACCCGACCAGGGGATTTGGGATTCACCCCCTCTCGTCTAACGGGGATGCCCTTTCTCCTTTAACAGTCTTTTTTCACTATCTCCGCTTACTTTTTCTTTACGATCTCTTGCATCCTAAAATCAATCTCCTATGAATCTCAATTGCAAGTTCGGGCGCGTATTTTTTTATTGGCCGTCATCTACGCTCCTGAGATTAAAGTCGAAGTGGAAAGGCTAGTCCTTGATGCTGTTTTATTATATTTTCTCGGAGGAGCACCGATTAAAAGCTTCGAAACGAAGTGCGAATGTTGGTGGAAATTAACAGTACTGCAAGGGATGATTTTCCCGAGACCGCTTCAAGAGGTTTATAATTTTGCGAAGCAGTCTAAAAAGGAGAAAGTGTAGAAGTGAGCATCTTTGGGCCTGATGACCGCCGGTCAACCCCGACGGCCCGGGAGGGATGCGTCTCGTCACGGGGGGCGGGGAGCAGTTATTCTCTTGCCGTAGACATTCATACTCGTTTACAGAGGAATTATTGAATAAATGCTTTTGCCTGTATTATTATATTAATTCTTATGTGTATTATTGCATTACCCTGTCCTGATAATCGACGCGAGTGCGTGTTTATTTACGCGTTTCTTACAATACCGAAACCGTATTCCCGCAATCCGAGTTCGGGAATATCTTTGCTGATTCCATTTTTAAAACAAATCAGATTTACAGTTGTGCTTCTTCGTGTGCATTGCTTTCATTTTTTATTTTTTAATTTTTAGTTTAATCTCACAAATTTTTGACAATACAGATTATTCATAAGCTATAACGTAACTTGAATTAATCATATAGTATAATACATACTAAATTTTTATTTTATTCTATTTTTTACTTTTTAGACCATAAAATTTTTCAGAATAACACAAAAAATTGTTTCAAATAATTAAAAAATATTCTTTAAATATCAATTCGTATAATTCAATTTTAGGGTTTAGTTATTGGACTCCATTTATCAAATAAGAAAATATGGTTTCGTCGTGTTAAAAATAATAAATTTAATAAATAATAATTTGATTTATGTTTATAAATTTGCAACATCTTAATACATCTTCATAAATACTTTAATAAATAACAGTGATATACACGTAAAGTGTATATGTATGTATTGCACGATGACTGAGACTCCACATTATACGCTTTGAGACTTTTTAAATCACAAAGATCTCTGCATAAATTCAATTGAATCGGCTCCATCCACATTTAATGATACATATTTTAAACGATATCTAAACTACAAACTACAAATCTTTCAAGCTGCAGCAAATCATATGTAGATATTACTACTTATTAGTCATCCGTGGCTATCTACAATTATGATTTACTGGTGTAATACAATTTAAGTAATAAATAATAAACATTAAACAGATATAAAATAGTTTAATTTAATATATTATTTATGTATTTATACACATGTCCTTTTAAAAAATTTAGCACTATAATATTGCAATTATAGATATTATAAAATTATTTAATGTACATAAATGAAGTTGTGTAATAAAACTAATAAATGATGTTTGTAGATAAAAAAACTCGCCTTTTTATCGAGACTTTTGTTTACTGCAGAAGTAATATATTCTTCGAAAAAATCATATTTTATCTTAAACTTGATTAAATATAATGTCCTGACAAATATGTATGAAAAAAGGTTTATCTACAAGAGTATATGAAAATGAACCGCGATTCGTTATTTCTTTCGACGTTTATTTCTGAAAGAAGTAAATGGCTCGGATGAGAAAGACTTTATCCCAACGTCGATCTTCTTAAAAGCAGTCCCGTAAAATGTTTAAATGCAAACAAAATTACGTCTCGTAAAAAACATTTAACCTTTTATCCGTGTCACCGAAGAGATAAACAATAGCCGACGTTTCCCAGCGTTTTTTTCCAGTTTTCGCAAAGGCACTTTTAATTTGTGACGAGTGCTGAGTTTACTCACGCGCACGCGCACGCGCACTCGATCACCGTCCGGTTTACGAAATTACGATAAACATTCGTTAGGGGGTTGGTAATTTCGGATGCTCGACGCAGCATTGTTTATCTTTCTCAACTGATGTCCCCGGGAGACTCAGGGCCCCGAATCCCGGAAGTTCCCTCTTCAAAAATTCAACTACACGTCCGCGACCCAACAATCCACCCTTTATTATTATCTCCATTCCCCCCCCCGTCCTTGTGTCGCCACTCTTCTTTGACCCGCCGGACGCCAAATTTGTTGCTACACACGCACACTCAGAAACAAGATATACGTGCGAGAAAAATTACGCGCCGCATGTATTACGGTTCATTGTCATGCTAATACGACAATATGAATAAAATTACAAGTACGAGGGCAAACAAATTTTTGTTTTTTCAAACGATCTTTTTATTTGGCAATGAAATACTTTTGCGATTCTTCATTCTCCCACCTTAATTTGACGTACAACGCGTTAAATTTGCAATTATTCATTAGTTTGACATTCATATTTATAACTCATTAATAATTTAAGCTTTCTTTGCATAGTTAACAAATCGTATTTCGAGTCATTACCCACACTGACTTAAAACAGATGCACCTTCTCGCTTTAATTTATTTAAATCTACTTGTTTTTCAATTAATTACTAAAGTTATTTATCATGATTTATTAACCTTGCAAATAAGGTAAACACGGCAATGAACAGTGATTCTGCAAGATAGTACACACACATTTTTATATGTCTTAAATGAATTCATATATCAATATTACTAACCAACCATACATTATTTTAATAAATTTTCTTTCACTTTATTAATCTCTATTTACATAACAAATCTTTATTTTTTTATTATATCAGAAATAATTTTTAGCGTACAGCCACGAAATTTTATCATTAATGAGTATTAAATTACAGTATATTATTAAATTCATAAATGCTCTATAAAATTTTATTTAATCTGCTAAAGATATCAATTTGATATAGGAAAGAGAGGTCGAGTTTTTGCGAGTTCGTGATTGGCAACACACGTGGTGTATCATATTGTTTGAATGTTCCACATTCCATATGCTTTCGAAATAGTAAAGTAATAGTAAGGCGTTGTCTAAAATTAATAAAACTGTAAATGTTAATGAAACACAATTGTATAAATAACTATGTATTGAATTTATTCACGCCGAAATAATCAGAGAAGTCCAACACGTGTAAAATGTTTCGCGTCAGAGAACAACTTTTAAGAATATTAAATTATGGAAATAATTGAAGTTCTGGTAAAAATTAATAAGCTTTCGATTAATCAGCATATCGATGGTTTAAATATAATCAAAGTAATGAATCTGCGATTTAGCTTAGTCGAGAGAAAATTTGACTTTTTAACTTTGGCGCTTGGAGTTGCTGTGAGTCAATTGCTGGTCGAGGGAGACAGGAGAAAAGGGTAGGCCTGGGGATCCAATATAATATTCGCTATTCCAAAGGATTTTGCGTGAAAAAGAACAAAGCCGGGTATGAGGTGGTACACGTGATCTTTTAGCTTTGGCGGATCGACCCCGGAGCGCATTTGCCAAGAGCCACGTAGAGTGCGGATCTCTTTGTTGCTCGGGGTCCTCGGAGGGGCGGCGAATGGGGTGGTCGCGTGCGAGGATAACCGGGGGATGCGAAAAACGAGCCCGAAGCCCATTGAAAAGGGCATCCGGTAATTAGAAGTTGGCGGCGATCTATTGGCTTGACTCGTGCCGCCTCGCAAATTGTTTCCCCCTTCACCTCGAGTGAGTCCGACTCCCGGCTTTGGGATTAACCGACTTTTGCCGATCGCACGCGTATCTTGGTGCTCATTTTCGAAATTTCGCCTGCGTTCGAGGATGTGCCCGGGTGTCGGTCCCCTCCCCACCCTCCTCTCGGGGGCATCTACTCACTCCGAAAACTTCCGCAAAGGCTAAAGGGCGAACAATGAGGTTGCGACAAAAATATTATCCGGTTTACGCATTTTCTGACCTATCAGAACTATAAACTTTATTCAATTATATTCTTTATCGTCAAACTCCAGAGTAAGAAAAATATTACGTACAGTTGTTGGTAACTTCAAATGAATTCTAAACTCCCTTGAGTTGTTAAAAAAAAAAATCATTTATAAAATGTTATCAAGTGAAATTTCTTTAAATATTTAACAAATTTTAATCCATAATTTTCTTTATAAATAATAACAATAATACAGTATTTCAATTGTAATTGGGAGGATTATCGCGGAAAAAATTGCCAATAAGGGATAGTATTATTTACGCGTAAACTTTTTGTAGTCACACACATGTAAAATTTACAACATAAAATACTTTGATCATAAAAGTGTTAATAAAAGATCATGCATTTTTCTAACAAAAACAGATGAGTAAAAATGTTATGGTGACATATCCACATTGAAAGTTGTGTAAAAATCAAGCTGACGCAGACTCACCAAATTGCAAAAACTCATTTTGAATTAATTCCTTTATTTTTAAAGATCGAGTTTAGTTTTTTTAGGTTCAACTGCAATTTCTAAGATGAAATGACCAAGAAAACATGTGACAAATATAGTGATTATAGTTTTGCCACAAGTTACATTGAGCAATACACGATTACACATTGTTTGTCCACAAAGAATCGAGATTTTGTCTTTCATTTTACGGCTATTGGTCACGGAAATTTGGAAGGGATCTTAAAATTTCGACAAAACCTTTTCCTATTAGTCCCTTTTTTTGTGTTTTCGATAATTAGGTGAGGCAAGAATTAAGTTCGTACGAAGGATACTTTTAGAATTTTTGACACGGTGCGATGAAGCGATTACTCTAGTAGCGTTACGCGATAAAATTTTGTTTGCGATTAAAAAAAGAACGGTGCAGAAACATTTAGAATGTTAAAAGAAGCGTATGAACATAATTGTATGTCAAAATCACAATGTGCAAAATGGTACAAAGCTTTTAAAGAGGGCCGGGAAAAGATCATTTGAAAATGCCTTTGAAAGTTGGAAAGCTCGTCTTCGTAAATGCGTTGATGTAGGCGAAAATTTATTTGAGGAGTTTCAAATTATGTTTCATTCAGTCCATGAGTCTACGAATAAATGATCTTTCATAAAAAAAGGTAAGCGTATTCTTTTTTTTTATAATTTTTAAACGAAGCATTCTCGAGTAACGCTTTTCCACTAATCGCTTCAGCGCACCGTATCAAAAATTCGAAAAGTGCCCTTTGCGCGAAGTTAAATCCTGTCGCACTTAATTATCGAAAACAAAAAAAAGGGACTAATAACAAAAGGTTTTGTTCATATTTTAAGATCCCTTCCACATTTCCACAACCAATAGCCGCAAAATGAAAGGTAAAATCTCGATACTTCCTGGAAAAACTATGTATTATAAAGCTTTTTGCGATAATCACAGATCTTCTTCAAATAAAAAAAATAGTTCGTCTTAGTATAAAAATTTTTCAATTATAGAACTATTTTTGAAGTGTCAAATCAAAAGATTTTTTCTTATACATTTTAGCTTTTCAATCGTTCCTTCAGTTTTTCTCAAAAAGGAAATACTTTTTTATATATTAAAAAAAAAATCTTAAAAAAATACAATGGTTTTATTATGTAATAAAAAAGTTAACTTAAAGAAATGTATCAATGTTTATCATTTATCAAGAATAAAAGTCTATTAGTGACAATATTTAAACTATTTAAACCAAAGTAACATTGATATAAAATTCATAAGTCAATATGTAAATTAAAAAAAAAAAAAATAAATATAATACGATTTGTCCTCTTTCTGTCTCCACTGTAAATATTTTAATAACTTTATAATGAAATGAAGCTTGTGCACGAAAAAAAAAGTTGCATTAAAGATAAAAAAACACGTTTTGTGCCAGTATATTATTGGTAAATAAATGGGCAATAATTACGATGGAATAATATAGTTGAGTAGTCATTCATAGAAATGCTTTGAACGAATCAACTAATCAATATTTTAATTTATTCCTAAAAAGAACATCGAGTGTATTCGATTAGGAAGGGAGCCACTGATTTGATAGATGGAACATTGAAATATACTGAAACGTCCTAAAATTTAATTACGGGCGTAGTCAATTATGTTCCCCTAAACACTTCTTATACGTGTATACACGCATACATAATTCAAAACGGATTGAGTTCAAATCAGTCTTTGTCATTTTATTTCTTTGAAAGCGACTTTTCTCACGATTTTCCACTCGCAAGGGCTAGCTGCATTTATTATTTATGAAGAAAGGACGTGCGCCTCCTGAACGCATTTTCTAAAAGCTCTCGAGACTCCCCATCTTACTTTGTCGATCAGCGTTGGTCCGTCTCTCTCTCTCTCTCTCTCTCTCTCTCTCTCTCTCTCTCTCTCTCTCATTTTATAAGGCATTGCGTGCGTCAACACTGTAAAAAAAAAAAAAAAAAAAAAAAAAAAAAAAATAAACGCATACGCGGCATGTGTACACTGACGCATACACAGAAGCACTTAGCCACACAAGCGAGAGCAGGGAGCGAATATACTTCCTCGGCTCTACCAAGTTTCGTTTTCGTTTACTTGTTTGCAAAGTTTATACGTATACATGTGGGGAGTAAGCGTGCAATGTCTGTTTCCAGTCAGTGCCTCAAAACCGGGCCACCATTTACGAAATAGAGCCACGCGCCTTCTTTATTGTATTCTACATTCTACCCCACATTACCAACTAAAAAAAATAAATATCCCATATATTTATAGCGAATGGTATTTTGTATGCCACGGTGGTTACCAACCGCAACTCCAAATGTATGTTTCCAAAATTTAACAAAATTAATATCAAAACTTCAATATTCCAACAATATTCAAACTATGCTGATATGAATATTATTACCCTGAGTGATCGATGAAAAAGATTTACATACGATTTACAAATTATAATCAAGCATTCTGCCTGCATTTAAAATAATGTAAATTGGTGAAATTTGAATTAAAAAATTATAGTAACAATAAGTACTTCGGCTTAATTTATTTTATATTATCTTTGTATTTTTTAAAAATATTTGATTAACGAATTAACTTTCACCAACAATATCCAAATCAATAAATTTATTCAAGTTGTAATATTTCAATCTGATTAAAATCTCTTATTCGATCAAGGCTCCACTTTTATTTATGAAATATAAATTAAAAGCAACATTGGAATTATTCAGAAAATCGGGTTTTTGTTCGCCGCGAAAAACCTTACAAAGTGTCGTATTGGATTAGGAATATTATTTTCTAAGCTGATAATTTGTTAGCGAGGATTCGCAGTTGTTAAGGTGCTTTTATCCCAGACGCAGGCGTAAAGGAAGAGGCCGGAGGATGTGAAAAAGGTGCCGGACTCAAAGGGTCACGAGTGCCCTAGAGGGGGTGTTTGCCGGGGATATTGGGTTAGCGCCTTGGCGCGATAATCGAATCCCCGGGAAGCGACACTCGATGCGTCGTCCCGGCGCCTATAAGCCGGAATCGCGTTATACGAGCCCGAGTGCATCGCGCCGTCCGTCGCCTCTACAAAATGGATTACGGAAGTCCCCTGAAAGTCCCGAGGTTTTTGGTCGGGAGGGGGCGGGCGACGACCCCCGGATGATCCCGACGTGTCGACTCGGGGGCCGGGGTTGCTCCGACTAATTGCGCCGGTCCTTCCACTCAATTTGCACTTGTGCTCCTTCGCCCCGGCGCGACACTCCGACTTTCCGATCCGAACGTTTTCGATCTCTGCTTCGATTGCTTTTACCGATACTTGCACTCGCGCCGAATCTTCATTCCCCACATTCACTCCACCAATGCTGATCAGGCTAATCTTTTTTCAAATTCTAAATCCAGCTCAATTGCACACAAGAAGGCTCGCTCTATTAGTCACACTATAATATGCAAATTATGAAAAGAATATTACCAACAATACTCGCTTAAAACTCCAACAGAACAGTTGGCTTAGTTGCTATTTTTTTTATATACAACCACTGTAAAAATGACAGAGACGGATTTTCTTGTGACTATATAAATAGATACAATGGAATTACTGTTTCTTGGTTAATAAAATATTTGTTCACAAAGTTTGAATTAAAAAACTGCAAAGTTAATTGCATTATATTTTAATATTCATTCAGTGGAGTCTCAAGACTATAAGATAATAGTGCTTTGTCCTGTACATTACTATAATATAAACTACGCGTTCTTACTCTCAAATTTTAGCAAAATTTCATTCCAAATGCCATTACAACTATTTACAGCCTTTCGTTCTCCATTAAATATTTTAATTTTATTAAACCTGTAATTTAATTCCCCGAAAATAAGAAACCAATGTACGTACAAAAGACTTTTATAAAATTATAAAATATGATAAATGCCATTGTATTTCTGTCTATAAATTACTCTCAATCAACAATTGGACCCATCATTGTAATTTTAAATTGTAGATTATTTTTTAGTTAAAAACGTGAGATGTACCAATCGACAGATTCGGAGGCAATTCAAATAAGTTTTTTGACTTCGAATCGCATGAGCCGAATAATGAGTAAAAAAATGTAAAGATAATTGAAAAACCAACTATGCCGTTGCAAAGGATCAGTTGCGTTTTCCAACCGCTTTTCCGCTCCTCCCCCTTAAATTTCAAAAATAATAATCAGCATCGGTTACAGATGGCATTCCTCTTAAAGCCAACTTCTAAATAAAACTTTCCCTCGCTATAATACTTTTTACTGGTGAAATCAGTAATTCCCTCTGGCGCTTCTAATCAGCTCCACGCGTGAATGCATTGAATGTTTTCTAAATACAAACGAATCCTCGGATGACAATGTTTATTTTGTTCATTCATTTGCCACCGTATTGAAAAATGTTTTTCTTGCGATGTTTATCAGTGATTATTAAAAGAAGTAATTACTTCATTTTAACCCAAAGATTTGAGATGAGGGTAAAAGTACCGTAAAATAAGGATATTTCACGAAAAAACTCATTGTTGCATATTTTATTTAAAAAGTACATTAAAAATGCATGGATTCAAGGAAATATGATTTTAAATAAATATCATAAAAAATAAAGATGAATTACAATTAATAAAATCAATAAATTAAGCCATTTATTTGAATTCATATTTTTTTCAATTTTTGAATGCATATTTTAACATTTGAGCACTACCAAAAAAATTTATTTGGCAATACATTTATTGTTTTATTATTTTTTCCTAAAATTTTAATAAATTATTTTTTAGATTTGTTTTCACGCAATTTTTACTGAACGTGTAGTATATTATTTTATAATAATATTTTTGTAAGCAAATATCAGGAGAAAAAATATTTTATTTTTCTAAATAGTAGCCAACGATTTTATTATAATTATAAAAAATTGATTAAAACTCGTTGCAAACCAAAATTCTTTTAAGAAGGTAAAATTTCCTAAGAATAATTATTTATGATACTGACAGGATTCCAGTTTATAAGCAAAATCTATAAAACTTTGATAAATTGTCTATGGGTCAAAAAAAAATAATCAAAAGAGAAAGTTTCATGAATTTAGATTATTAAATTCAGATGTTTAAATAAAAAAAAAAAATAATTATATTGAACTAACATATAATCACTTTTGAAATGTTCTGTATGTATGAATATTTTAAAAGCTTTTGAAAGAGAAATTATAGTAGTGTTGGGACTCATTCTCATTTGATACCCAACAGTTTTAATGTTGAAGCAATTGATCACACACAGGGTTTCACAAATTACATCTGTAATTTTGATAAATGGACCGGTAATTTGAAACAGAGTATAGAAAAAGATTTTGTCGAGCTTGTATTTCCTAAACTGGTGGTCCTTTCATGAAATTGCTCGGAAAATCCAGCAAGTATTCGCGAGTGCACCATTGGCGCTCTACGTATGCCAAACTCTTTTCCTGTGGAATTTCTTCGTTCATTTTCTGGGGAATCGTAAAATTCGCGACAAATGTATCTCCCCTAGTTGTAAAAGTCTTATTTGCTTTTGTGCTCTGGTTTTACGTCCTCTTTATTTTCTCGTATTCTCAATAGTCGTCTCGAGAATTAATGCAAATGTTTTCGACCTTTTTAGTTCACTTAATCACACGTTACTTTCTTCAAATAAAACTTTAAATCACGCTTATACATCCTTATTTCTTATCACTTCTAGTTTTATTAACGACAATACAAGACATACAACTTTGTGCGCACACTTTCTCCCACACCATATTTATGTATTTTAACATAATGTCTATTTCAGCATTAAGAGTATAAATTAATTTTTTTTTTTTATTTTTAAATTTATATTCCCTTAATATATTCATTTTGCCTTTGATTCTTTTCACTTATATTTCAATACTCTTCTTTTACATAGAGCAATATTCAAACTTGCAAACTGATTTAATTTTTTAAAAACTTTTTTAAAACATTAAATCCTTTCATTCTTACTCTTGCTTCAAATTTTACATGGTTTTAATTATTCAATTTGTACGAATATTATCTTATACTTTTTTTGGTAGCATTTTTTAAAAATTTTGTTTACGTCTATTCATATAAATCAAGTTTATAATAATATACACATAAAACTTAGAATAAGCACCATGATGTATTAAATAATTATTTAAAAATTTTAATTGTATATTAAATTTATGTTTACAATAAAGATTTGAAACACGAGTATAATGCGCAACCGTTATTTTGAAACGAGACTGAATTTAAATTTAATGTAAGTTTTTTCATTGTACTCAGTAAAGACATGATTTCAATTTTCGCAATTTTGCTAAACGATTGAAATGTGTGAATAAAAATTAATTAGAGTATTAGAATTTTGTGAGAAATCAAACAAAGGCATTTTTTATCTTGGATCGACTTGCGAGCTTGGGGCAGAAGCTCTTTGATTTATTGTCAGAAACAATATTCGAGAGCTTTTGAAAACTCTATTCAATGGAGATTCAACATCATTCTTCTACAGAAATATCGTGTGAGATACTTTTTGACATACGATAAAATTATGTTTTTTTGTTCGAATGTGAGGAAAAGAATTAAGTTTTGATTATAAAGTAAGTAAGGCGAGAAACGCTCAGCAGAGGCATATTGAAAATGCCGCGCCTGAAAAAGAGAAAACAAGTGTTCGGAAAAGTACGAGGAAGAGATAGGAAAGGGATAGGAAAATGTTGGGCGAATCACGAGGAATGCCGCTAATTAAATGTTACCCGCGAAAAGCAGAGTCACGGGGTTGATCGACGAGGGGTACGTCTGTCTCGCGGGTTCGAGTCTTAGGCCAAAGTAATTTTTCATCGCTCCAACTTTTCCATTCAGGCGAGAAAAATGGTGTGCGAGAGTGAAAACCTCGATCCTTCGGATGAAATATTATTACCTTCTTCGGTAATTTTGTTGCTTTTCCCTTTTTCGGTAGAAGGTAGAAAGGGAAAAAGTTTTTCCAGAGACGGTGGGAGGAAGACGAACGGTCTGCTTATTGCTAACCGTGTCCGATTTCCGACAAATTTCTTAGATCTGAAAAGAGATCGGATTGTTCTTCAATTCTGCCTCAAAAAATTATATAATACGTATT
Organism: Eupristina koningsbergeri; assembly: GCA_018907245.1. Taxonomy (NCBI): domain Eukaryota; kingdom Metazoa; phylum Arthropoda; class Insecta; order Hymenoptera; family Agaonidae; genus Eupristina; species Eupristina koningsbergeri. The sequence goes on along the minus strand of JACCHV010000002.1, from coordinate 4,957,628 downwards.
CAATATTAAATCTCTACGATTGAGAAAAAGGCGACCTTTGTACCCCATGAAGCTCTAATAAATATTATGTGTTACGTACTTACAAGAATAAATTTACAAAAAGTAATAAATATTTCAATATTTTTTTTTAATTTTATCCAACAACTCAACTATTAATTAAGTTCTTTTCTCGTATTAAATGTTTTAATTGGCCATTATATAATCGCGCAAACATAAAAGAAATCAATATATTTTTAGTATTCATAAAAATAGTTTTACTTTATTTGTATTGTTAATATTAAAAATTTTGCACTATTAATCGCACAATTTCTAATATCAACAAATTAATTCTGTCGTTTAAATTTCTTGTTTTTACTAGAAATTTTTTTTAATTAAAGACTAGCAATTGAGTATATATATATAGTTGCAGACTTGCAGCCTTACTAGGGCTACACCAACAATTGAACTAACTGCCTTTTTGAATTTTTTTCAAGTGATAACTTTCCCATGTAGTCACAGGTACGCAAAATAAAAATTACATAGGATACATAACCGTTACAGATATTGCTCTATAAAAATATAATTTCTTTTGTGTGCTTCGGCCTTAACATTAAATTGCAGCAATATACTTATATTTGTTGAAATATAAAATTCAAATTAACGATTTACATATAAATTCATCAATGATTTAATCATTTTATTGGATAAATATTTCATTGATTTCGATTTTAATACAATAAAACCTTTTTAAAAAAATTATAAATATATCAAATCTTGATTTAAATTTAAAATTGATATTGTAAAATAGCGAATACATTTTAAAATATTAAAATTAAAATGTAGATAGTAATTTAGTTAGTGTTATTTTCGTTTTTTAATACAAAAAAGATATATTATTAATATAAACATACAGAATATTATTAATATAAACATACAGAATATTATTTTAAAATGAATAAATTAACGGTCTAAAGTGGTTGACAATTTTCATAAAGATTATTTAATTATAGCATTAAACTGAATTTTACGCTGCTGATACTCAAATTTCAGTATTAATGGCGAAAGTTGAAAAATTGCAATTATTTTTATTATATCTACATAAAAAAAATTTGCTTGACCAATTATTACAAAAATTTTTCGCTTAAAAATTAATTTTAGACTTTTTTATTATAAAATTTTTTTAATCACGCATTTATTTAATTTAAAGTTATTCTGATATACAACCTTTAAAAATAAAATAAAATAAAATACAATTCTTCTTCATATTTTCGATTAGTTTTTGTTATTAGTTTAAAATAAAATTACGGTAAAATGTTTAAAATTGTTTGTTTGACATGGTATTTATTGGGTAGAGTTAAAAGGTGCAGATTTCACTACAGTATCAATACTAACGAAAAAGTAGGTAGATTAAAGAAGGTAATTATTATGTTTTTCTTAAAGTGGTTTAAAATTGATTTTTTGCAAATCACAAGTGTATTACACAGCAGTGTAATATGCAAATACGTATTGCGAAGGACAAAAGTGCACCCCGGACAAAGAGTATTAGAGGACGAAAAGGAAACTACCCTCGCGTCCCACCCATCGGATATCCTCATTTGCTCCCGATTGTGCTCTGGCGGAAAACTCGAGAACACCAGGAGGGTGGAGATGGATAATAACGTAAAAAGTGGCTCAGAATGTGAAAGGGTTCCGCGAATCTGTTCCGCTACGCTCCCGGGAAACTCGTCAAGATAAAGCCGAGAAAAGGGAAAAATAGCTCCATCGAGGCATCCGGAAGACGAGGAGATGAGAACGTGAGTTTCTTTTTTTTCAAAGTCGATGTCCTCCGCGCACCCTTCAGCCCTCCCGCGACATGAATTTTAATGTAAGGGGAACTTTACTTTCCCCGCTCGATCGACGCTTATCCCTCGATCTGCCTCTCTACCGCCTTTTGCTTTTTATCTTTTCTTCTTGCGAGTCTCATACTTTTTATTTACTGCTCTGTAAGCGACTCAGGAACCTATTATGCAATCGCGAATCGTGCAGGTGCCTCAAATTTAAAACCTGCCATTATCCACACGATAAAGAACTTTGTAAAATTTCACGTAAACATTATTGTCAATATGATGTCTTCGGGCTAATTACAATTCAATTATCCTATCGACAAAATCCATTAACATTGTTATTTTTATGGAGTGCGCGTAAAACAATTATTTTTAATTATAATATATCGAAACATTCTTACCAGATCATTTGAATCAATACACCTCTTGTTCTATAAACCATTATAAAAACGTGATTGTTTTTTTTTTTTTTTTGTTAATGATAAATATTTTCCCTAAGAATTATAAGAATTTTACTTAAAACGGTATTAATTTAAAAAAAAAAAAACTTGTATTTTCAATATAGTTTCAATTATATTTCAAATGCTAGTATTACGGAAAAAAAAAATGTTTTTAAACAATGATATTTTGAGAATAAACAAAATTTTAAGTTCAAGACAAATGGTCCCAAAATAATTTTTTTATAATCACTTTAATTTAATAAATTATGATTAAATTAGTAATACAAAATATGGATATTTATAAAAATAATCAGGTTTTAATAATACTGACATGAAAAGTAAATTTATAAAATACAAGTAATATAATGTTTAGATGAAATTTTATTGGACGGTTAAGGGACTATTTTACTATTACATAATTAATATAATAAGATATGAGTATGTATCTATAATATATTTTTCGGTTAAAATTAATTTTTTAATTTAGTATAATAATTTTAGTTTTCGTAATAGCATTAAAATTCTTAAATATTTTTCCTGTTTCATTATAAATAAACATTTTACTATAAAATAATTGAGTTTCTCAATAAGCATAAATTAAAAATATATAAAATAACATTATATAAAAAATTATTCTTTAAATTTGCATTTAAATTTCAACTTAAGATAATAATGAATGATTGCAAACCGTTTCAAATAGGATGTAAATGAGTGGAAAACATTGGTATTCGTTAGTCACATGATCCTTAGATCGAAACAATTTCTCCGCTTGAAATTAGAAACTAGTCATTTAAGTTTGATTTCAAAAATATTTTACAAGTCGTATGTTTTCCATAAGCATCAATGTAAAATTTAAATCTCTTTTATCTCTTATTATCTCACTAATCACGTACCATATAAATTACTGCCAATTACTAACCTGAAACAAATTCAGTTACTTATTAGATTGAAGTTTATAAAATTAAAATAAGAAGACACTTGCTATTTAACAATAAAAATTGTAATTGGAAGAATATAATGTTTTTATGCCATTAAAATACGAATTACATATTCTAGCATTTTTTCGATTAAAAATTGTATATAAATAATCATGTTTTGAAGTAACAATAAAAAATAAAAATTATAATGTAAAGTACACGACAAAGTCTAATCCAGTACTCTATGTTCTGCTGAAGTATAAAATTTACAAAAAGTTGAATAATTGTATTACTAAATTTTTTTCTTTTTCCGTAATAATCAGTCCAATCATAAAAAAAGTGTTGGTTTGAAAAGAATATTTTTTGGCAAAGTTTTTTATGTCAGTTTTCTTCTCATTTTTTACTCTTGACGACTGTTCTGAATGCATTACGCTTACTTGTTTAGAATATTTTATGATTTTCGGCTCCTTTTTAACATTTGTAACTTTGACACATTTGACCTAATTCCTCATTATTATACTTTCTAGTTTAATCTGTCATATATTTTCACGCATATAAATTGTGGTATAAAAAATATGTTCAGCTAAGAGAGGGGAAAATTCATTTAAATACAAAATTCTGGATAGTACAGCTAAACTAACCAACTATACTGCTTTATTCTAGTTTAAAATTTTTCTTTAAAATCTTCATCGTTTTCTATAATTGAGACTCGTCATAATTCTGATTAAACCCCTTGAATTAATTGTACGCTTATTTTTACCTCATCGTATATAAGTTCACCAGTTCTAAACATTATTCCTCTGATAAGTTGTATTCCTATTGTATTATAATTTGCAATTTAACTTTCAGTCATGGATTGTTGGTGAATCGAAAACTACTGGGCGCCGTTAAATCTTGATCTCAATATATTCCAAAATAAAGATATTCCCTGAAATTGTAATTTTAATTGCAAACGATGATATATGAATGCGTGAGAGAATACAAGAGAGAGAGAGAGAGAGAGAGAGAGAGAGAGAGAGAGAGAGAGAGAGAGAGAGTGTGTGTTTGTGTGTGTGTGTGTGTGTGTAAGAGACGTTTTTCAATCTAAAAAAATTCAATTTTACACATCTAATTTGCAGACCCGATCGTTCTATTTTCTGCCTGTAAAATACAATATTGTTCTCTTAGATTTTTGATAAAATGATCAAACAATAAGGTTTCTCAACCCCACATTGTTAAAAATAAAGTTTTTATATTAAAATTAAATTTTAAATCTAATCTCAGCGTCAACGTTATTCCGGGATACACGTTAGGCTTCCCGGGGAAATGGAAATTAAAAGACACGAGGTGGCATCGATAACCGGATCCAGGAGCCACAAAGAGAAATCACATTTATACTGTACACTTCCGCCGTGAAATGGAATATATAAAGCAAGCGAATCCAAGAAATCGCGGTTTTAGTTGGTAGGCCTGTCTTTAACGACTGAGGCAGCAGTCCTTGGGGACATCATAGCCAAGCTCATCTGTTAACAGACATCTAATGGCTCCGGGGATCAAGGGACCCAACTTTCATGAAGTTATTTCATTTTCTCTTGATGCTCCTTATTATCCTTTTGACTTTTTGCCTTTTTTCTTACATTATTAACTCTGTCTTCTGAGCATCCAGAGCTCTTCGTAGTTACCACCATTCGATATTTTAGTCTCAGAGTTTTTCAACCAATTACTGGAATGGTTTAAATAACTCCTTCCCAACTCAACCTCGATTTCTTAAATACGTAATCAACTTCTTTTGCATAATACAAATCGTAAAATTCAATTATCTATTATTTAAATATATTTTTTGCTTAATTTTTGGTGAATCAAATTTTAATCAGCTTTACCAAAATCCACACTTTGGCAAAGCTGGTATAAAGTAATGTAACATAAACCTCAAAAATGAATACGTAGCGTTTACGTTAAATAATGTAAATATCAATTGCTCTTTTTGAAAATAAAAATAAAAATAATGACCTGAGATATATATTTTCTTTCATGTTTATTTTTTGACGATTTAACGTTTATTGGAGTGAGATATCTGTTAATAGGAGTGTAATGACCTAAGTGATCAAGAATGGCGATATATCTGTAAATAATTCGAAAAAAATGATAGAAAGAAGAAAGCAAAAAAATATTCATGGTTTCCTGTTCTAAATAATAATTTCAATTTAACGTGATTGATATTTAGCAATTTTTATCATTTACAAGGAAAAATTGTAGTTTATAAAAGGTAAACATTAATGAAATATTTTTTATTTAAAATATATTGTTCTAGAATATATATAAATTGTCATTTTGTTTTATAAATATAGAAATGAAATTTATTATTGAATAATATTTGCTGTACATTTAATAATTTTCATAGAAATAAGAAAAAAAAGTAGAACATTTTTGATAAAATATACTTAATAATTGTAATTGTTGCATTAAAATTAAAAAACCTATTTATTTAATAATATATAAAAGTTTTATTGTACCCTCTGTAATAAGATAAAAATTGGCCAGTATATTCAACTTTGGTCTTTGAATATACAACGAATGATTATTATACTTAAGGGGTGAAGTATATTGTGGATGAAAATGAGCTTAAATCGTATAATAAAATAGTATTAAAATTTAATACTCAAATATTCCACAAATTCTTTAAACAACCCCATAAAGTGAAAAAAAAAAAGTGATAAACTACCCATGTTCGACATATTTTTCGCAGTTTTTTTATGGAGTCAGTTTTTGACAGATAAAGAGACACGAAGCTTCTTATACAGAAAGCCATGGAGGAGTTTTAGATGAGCAAAGAAACAAAATCAAAAAAGAAGCAGGAGATAAGGGATCAAACGGAATTGGACGAAATTAGACGACAGTTCGCTCCAGCCACAGCCTCATCCCCATTGTCGTATCCTCTAGTTATTTATACGCCAAGCATTCCGCGAAGAGCAGTGATTTATATTCCGCAAGTCCTCGACCACGGGCGCTACAATAAATCATCTTCATAATATGATCTCACCAATTTTATCATTTATCTCGAGCGTTATTTGATCGTAATTAGAAGAAACGCCAGGGGCACTTGGGGTATCCACCGAGACCTAGAGTACCCGGGCAATGTTGGACATCGTCAGGTGGTTTCCTCGCACTAATGCACACATCACCCAAATCCTAAAATCCGACTCGGTAGGGCTTCCCCTAGGAAGCCGGAGCGACACTCCCAAGCTTGGGGGGGGGGGAGAACTTGTGCTTCTCCAGACGTCACTCATCTTTCTCTGCTCTCCACCAGGAAGACAAAGGCCCTTTGAAATTTCGCGCTCATATGTCTTTTACGGATTCCCAATGTCCGTGCATACATTATTCGTGCAGAGCCAAAGCAGCTTATCCAAATCTTGTAAGATGATTTTTCCCGGGCTATTCGTGGGAGAAGCAAAAAGTAAAGAACCGAAGACCGCAGGGGAAGTTAATTATTGACAAAATATCGAATTGAGGCTCTTCTTTCATTTCTTTTTCTGGTACCAAGCAATAACCAATACCATATTTTTTCATCTGACCTGTCTCTCTCAGTATCTGATCAACCCCTTTTACATCCTGATGGAGCATTCAACGAGCATTCTTCTATAATATCCTTTAATTAGTAAGTCTTTTTATCGAATATGACGTGCGAATTCATCGATCGATACTAATATATATTCATAGCACTTTTTTATAAATGTAAAAATATGATTTGCTTTTTCTACGACAAATATCCAATTTACAATTTATTTTTAAAATATTACATAAATATTTGGAAGGATTACAAGTGTACGAAGATAATACATTTTTTGAGAATAACAATAAAAATAAAAACATGTTTTCAAAGTCTAAAAAAATTACATTTTAATATGCACAGTATTACAAAATTGTATTTACCATGTTAGACAAAAAATAAAAAATTGTGTCCATAAAAATAAATAATGCATTAATGTTACTAAGCAATCTAATAGTACACGATGTATGGTGTAAAATATTTAAATTTAGGAAAGATTTAATATTATAACAGAATTTAACTTTATATACGGAGAAAACACCAGAAAAAAAATCTATATTCGATTCGACCTCACGCATTCATCCACCCTCTCGTACGAATACATTCATGCGTGCTCATACATTTAAATATACCTAAATCGGAAGACAAGCAGAAAGTAAAATAAAAATGTTATGCTTAACGTCGGAAACGAGGATCGATTATTATGTCCGACTATTCTCCTTCCAATGATTCCTTCTTTTCATTGTGCACATTTAACAGGTCATAATATTTTATTAGTACGGATACAGCTCTAGATTCACAAGTCTATTTTTTGTTGTTGTGTATTTACAATTTATATCGAGATTGTAATTCATTTGCGAGATATTTTAAGAGTAGATAAAAGAAATACAATCGGTACTCGCGAATTCCACTATCCGAGTTTAACACAGAGTTTGCATGTGCGAGAGATTATCAATATTCTTTTTTTTTTTAAATTCTTCAAGCTGTCGAAGCCCATTGCTGTAATATATTTCATAGAATTCGATAATGAGTGACAAATGAATTTTACAAAAAATAGAAACAAATAGAAAAGTATTATAAAATTTTTTTTCATTATGTTTTACAAGAAATTACATCCATCTCTATCATTCTGAAATATTTGGTGACAATAATTACATATGCAGAAAAAAATAATTAATCCTGCGGTTTAATTTTAATATTCGCGAGTGAATTAGTATGAGGCTAATTGTATTATGAATAGTAGTGACATTTTATCCAGTTTTGTTAAAAAAATTTTAATTCAATCTTTTTTCATGAATTTTCATGATTTAAATCTTTTTTTAAATAATTATTCTCATTAGCCAATTTATAAAAATAATTTTAACCTGAACGGATAATGTAAAATCAAATATTTTTCATCAAATGTATACAAATCTTTAAAAAATTGTAAACAAATAATAATTATCCCCATAAACGGATTTTGTAAAGGACAAAGCCTAGGAACAGAAGTCATTTTCATAAATAATGAGACGAGTGAAAGTTTAAAGATTATGACGCTAGACATATTGTGTAACTAGATCAGTCTAATGAGTCTAAAGGGAGGGCATCAGTTCCTTCAAAAATAGCGAGAAAAAAAAAAAAACAAAGAAAAAGAAAAAAAAGGAAAAGGTCATGTAAGAAGAGGAGACTTAAGCTTCTCACACTGCTAATCTCGGAGCGGAAGCCAAGAAAATTCTCCGGTGAGATGGTTATTCGCTACGCAGAAAATGTTGGCTCAGGTTGTCCACGCACCGTATTCTCTGGAGCGCAAAAATACCGGAGACATCCTCTTTTTCTCCGATTCATCGGGGATGGTCTCACTTAGCACAAACTCCTAATTATGTGTACCGGGAGAAAAAACAGTAAGCGGAGGCAGGAAAAACTGTTTTTTGCTCAGGTACTGGTGCAAGGATTCGTGCACGGGAACGCGAATTGCACTCGAGGTATGCCATCCGGAGCTCTTCACCCTCCCGGTTCGGTCATGCACGACCGAACCATTCAAATTTCATTCACACTTCCGTCTTTTTACGGAGATTTGAGTTTGACCGAGAAAAACCCTCGGGCGACGTCGGCAGCCCTGGCAACGTGAGAAACTCAGGTATTTCCTTAGAATTCGCGCAGCGAATAGGTGGCGTCGTCGAAAAGTCCAGGTTGAGGCCAAGATGAGAAGAGGACAACACGAGGAGTAAGAGATATTGTGTTAGGCATCATTAGATAAGGAAACGAGTGGTTATACGACGACAGCGATTTTGAATTGAAAAATGACGGCCTTCTAAGGAAGAGAATTAAAATAAAAACAAAACAAAAATTGGCAACGATTTTTCAACTTATTTTATTAATTTATTGAGGACATTTAACAACTCCGTGCGATGATTATTATTACCATCGCAAATGCTAACGTTATGTGTTACAAATGTTCAATTGATTCTCATTTTTACCTTTATTATTATTAGTACTGTTGTTATTGTTGACGTTATTGTTATCATTATTACCACTATTTTGACATTGTTTTTTACGCCATCATAGGTTAATGACATTAATGGTATTAGAATGCTAAATTTTAAATTAATTACGTATTTAAACGGATCATTAATAATTATATATAATTTTAATTTGCTTTTGTCTAATTTAAAAAATGCTTAATTCGAGTACTATAAATACAAAAATCTTGATTTTTTAGGCATTCGTGTTAAATTTTGATCAGTTAATGTATCCATAATAAGATTGAGTGTACATTTATCAATATTTTTTGTGGTTTTTAAACGACATATTAATATTACAAATTAGACATTTTAAAGAAAAAATTAAATTAGGTCTTTCAATGTTAAATTCTACAGTATAAAATTACCATTTGATTATAAGGATACATTTATTCATAAATTATTATACATAAATTATTTAACTAATAATTTTAAAAAAATAGTATTAAATGAACATTATAGAACATGGTCTGATACATCTGTCTAATTATTCTTGTATATATTTATTCTTTCTTTTAACAAACTCGTTAGTGCCTGTTAACTCGGAAGTTTTTCGTGTTTTTTATAAATAAATGTTGGAAGCAAAGTGCAATCGTTGCATATCTGTCCACTGATCTATTAGACAATAATTGTACAACAAGACTAGTCTTAAATGCTTCCAGAAGGTAATGGAGGATTAGGCATGAAAATATGTGTGTATGGGCAACTCCCCCCCCCCCGACACACACACACACACGTACATATACTAATCACGACAAAGTTTGAAGACTCAGGGGAATAAAAAGAGGTTGAACTGATACCGACATGAAAGCGGTCTATCTTTTTCTCTATTTCTCTCTTTCACTTTTTCCTTCTATCGTGGACTATACAATCGGAGACGAATTTCGCTCGATAAAGAAAATCTCGAGAAAACGTCAAGTATTAGAAAATAAAAAAGCAGTGCTCGGAAAGGAAATGGGATAAAACAAAATGTCAACGATGAACGTCCTGCCCGAGAAAATTCGTTTCTACAACGAAGGACAGGAAGCTGCGATTTCATCCGGAAGTTCGCTCTCGCAAGTTTTATGTCTGACCGAGAAAAGTTTAAAACGATCGGCCATACTCTGTGTATGTGTGTGTCTGTGCGTGTGTGTGCGCGCGCGCGCGCCCGCAGGCGTGTGTTTGTGTGCGAGCGCGCGTGTGTATGTAATAAAAAAATGGAAAAAATAAAGAAGTGGGGGAATGAGAAATAAAAGAGGCGCGGATTTTCTGTTGTTCTGACGAACACAAAAGCTCGGCGTGCCATTCTTTTCAAAAATTGAATCCGACAATTTGGAAAGAGCTTCCCGTTTTTAGAAGTTGAGTTAGGGGAGCAATAAGCTTGGGCTCCACACGCGCCGATTCAATCTTTAAGCCCGAGGATGGCCGAGGATACGTCTAGGAGTTCGTCGACGCACTGTTATTCTTGTCCCCTTGCGCTTTGCCCTTTCATGTCCTAATGAAATCCTTGATGGGAAGTCGTTGTAAGAGAATGTTCGTTTAATTCGGCGAATGGACCCGATGACACTAACACGAGAAGGCTATTTATTTTTCTTGAACTCGATCTTTCCGCAACGGAGAATCGGAGGGATAGAGGTCAATATTCTCTCCCCGATAAGATATGTACGCGAGCGAATACTCCGTGTTCGCTCGACGATATAATGCGCGAGTCGAATGAAAAGTTTTCAGCTTAGCCAATCGAGACTCCGTGGCGTTTGCTCAATGCCAACAATTGTTGCTACAACTTCAATATTTCACGAAATCCTATTTAGCATTGGCAGTTGCCTTTTACCCTCTTATCAAACTTGACGCAAATGTCGTTAGAATAGAAAAAAAAACTTTGTTTCTCCGTTGAGGATCAATTCCACTAAAAAGCTATTTTTATTTATCAAGTACAGTTGGTTTTTTACATATTTTTATGTAACAAAAATTTATACAACGAGTCAATAATTTAGATAGGCAATTTGAATAAAGGAGAAAATAGACACATCATCCTCGTAAAGTTATTTGATCGGGTATACTTGAGCGAATGCCTAACTGCTTTAGGTGATTTAAAAAAAAATTAGAGGAATCGCCGATGCAATTTAGAGGGGTTAGGGAGCGAGGGAGTGGGCGTTACGTACGCCAAGGGGAGATGCTGTAAATTAAGTTGGAACCTTATGCCAGGCAAATTGAGAAGGAATCGAGTTTAAAGGGAAGGTCGCATTGTGAATAGGCTACACCGTGGCTAAATCAAAAGGAATGTCGAGAATCGTGTGACCCCGTGATCAAATAAAACAAATCCGTGGCTCAACAACGATAAATTTCATTATTAGCTCATTTACATTACCCCTTCGTTGGAAATTCTCGATTCGAATGTTTCAAATATTTATTTTGTGGTTTTAGAAATGGATATGTAACTAACTTGAGAATTTAATTCATGTTTATTAAGAAACAATAAAATTCTAATATTACAGCTCCTTTTCAGAAGTTACAGTTTGTCTCTTAACTTTTTTTTTATGCTTTTCAGAATTTAATTTTGTAAATATTCATGTATAACATAATTTCATTTACGATTACAATATAATTTTTCTAAATTTATTGAATGAAATAGAGCATATTGGACTCATTTCGTAAACTTTTTAGATTTAGAAGCTCAGATTCCGTCTGAAATTTGCAAAACCGCGATCAACATTTATTTTATCCAACTTTCGCTCATTCTAATTTCCATAAAAGATATATATCGGAGATAAAATTGAAGAAATAGAAAAAGATAAGAAAATAATTAGAAAATAATTAGTTTTTAATACTAAGCGCGCGCGCGCGAGAGAGAGAGAGAGAGAGAGAGAGAGAGAATTAAACAGCAACATTGACTGAAATTTCGTTCTTTAAATGTTATCGTCTCGAGTTGTATCTAATAGTTTTCTTTTGTTTTTCTTTATTCAAAATTTTTTCAAAGTGCAAAGTACAAACGCATCTTATAAAAAAGTGTTTCAGATACAATAGCATGTAAAATTGCAATATTTCTGAATATATATATATATATAGAAATTCTTTCTTTTTTTTTTATTGAAATTTTAAATTTAATAAAAAAACTATATAATAAAAAAAATATCTGTAATAAAAAATAAAAACTTGTCTTAAAAAGAACAATTTTTTTCATTTGACAGGCTTTGTTAAATATTCTAATTGAAATTAATGATTTTCCTAAAAGATTTAATATAATTATTAATTACTATTGTTCATCTGTCAAAACTTAATTCTATTAATTTAGTTGTTTTTTAATTAAATTTAATTGATTCAATTTAATAATACAAGTAATTATGCTATTCATTTACACATAGTTTTGTGAGATGTATTTATAAATTGAAATATGGTATTATCATTATGTATGTGTATATATATGTATGTTAAATATATTTATATATAAATTTATATTTACATTTATAATATAAATGCATGTTATCTTGAAAACCTAAAATTTTAATTTGTTAATTAGCGAGTAAAATGTTATCACTAACAAAGATTACTAATTTTTCATTTTAATAATGTTCAATTATAATATTTATCAAAATTTAAACACTGAAAAGTTTATTTGATTTTTATCAGAAATCACTTTTAAAATGTTCATAACAAATTATATTTTATAGTTTAATTTGGAATGTATAAAATAGCTATAAATGAAAACTGGATTACAATAATTTTGTTATTATAACTAAAAAAATTTTGTTGCAAATAGTTTTTTAGGGAACAAATACTGATAAACTTATCTGTAATTCCTTATCATTGATTATTCACAGATGCAAAATCTGGTGTAATTAATATTCCGCTTTGTCCGTCAACCAATTCATGGAAATCTTCAATCACGTAAAACATTATAACGGACTATAATAATCATCCACAATATATAACATTAATTCTATCAATTAATAATAGTTCTATTTATGTTCAAATTACTATTTTAACTTTTCATCTGGAGCAAATATAAAAATATAAAAAAAAATATAATTGAATATGCGAGAAATTAATAAAGCAAACTTAAATAAAAATTGGACAGAAATCATACATAGAGAGCCATAGGAAAATGCATTGATTTGCGATTTTGAGTTCTGATCACGATATAAGTTATGGCACAGACAAGATAGTCTTGTATTTCATCCATTTCCCGGTGATACATGGCCTCGTATATTTCAGTGAAAATCAAAGTTAAACTATATCACGATTACGCAGGAAAATATCGTTGCCTATATATCATAATACGTAACCTACTTACGTGAAAATTTTGAATGCAGTCGGAAATTCGGAGCTATGTAAATATGAGAGAGAGAAAAAGACTACCGAGTACATTAATTTCCCTCATAGCACATGGAAATTCACTATCAACAGCCTTTTCACCTTCATTTAATATCCTTTCAACACAAGTCGCATCTTCCCTTTTCCATCCACGCTTATCAAGACTTTCGAATTTTAATTGCAGTTTTAATTCATCATCGGTGAGTTGTCATTAATCGTGAATTTTTTTTGGAAGGTGCAAGCAATATAAGACAGAGGTGGCGTTGGTGGGCAAGCCCTTGAAGATTTGACAATGGCCTGCAAGAAAAATACGTCGATCACCAGGAGGTGCGGGAGTGGGGGGAGGATTCACATAGGTCGCACAGACTTAATCTTGTCTCCAGGATAATCGAGTGGCGGCGGGGGTGGCGGGGTCAGGGACACTCGGACGTCAGGAGCACGTGCTTCTGTAATTCCTCTCGCGCACAGTGTGATGAATTCGGTCCCTCCCTCGCTTTTTTCTCCTCTCTGCCTTATCTATTGTCCTTCGAAAATTGAATCTTCCGAGCGCGGGGGCGGAGATGGTACAAGGAACCTGTATGTGGCCTAGAATTGTTTACTTTTATCCGTTGCTCCTTTCGTACACGTTCTACTCGTAGACATTATGCCTTCAATTCCTAAACTAGGAAACTTTTTTTTTATTTTGTTAAACTGACATTGCACTGACATTTATTATTATAATATTTTTCATTACTTTCATTATTTGTTTATTCAATAACTTATGAATTGTAGTAGTATAAAAATAAAGCAAGATAAAATTTCCACTATTCAAAGTATATATATATTACTTTGCATAAATTTAGGATTGATAACTAGAAAATCTTGTCATTTATAATCGATAAGGCCTTTTTTTTTTGTTTTACTATAAACTTAAATTTTCTTTTTTTTTTTTTTTTTTTTCTTTTCTTTTCTTTCTTCTGTCATGACACTATAAATTTTCTATTATAATCAATACATTCACATAAAAAGAAATATTCAATTTAAATTTATATCCTATATCTTTATCAAACATATTTATATGCATACGTTATATGGAAAAAATGTACATTTGAACATTGGAATATTACGGGAAAAATGAATTTTCGGCGGAGTTCCATAAATTTTTTTATGAGTTAAATAAAGAATACTTATTTAATTGAGAACATAAAGAACTATATTCGAATAATTTAATGTATTTTTTTTATAAATTTTCAATAATCAATGATGATGTGCACAATGTATTTGCATATAATTTTGGAAATTTATTTATCATTGTTTTTTTTAACTTTTATCTATATAATAATTGGTGTTGATATAATTTATCACAAAAACGATGCAGTTCTTTAAAAATAAATATTGATGTTAATTATTAAATCCTCATATAAAAATAGTATTAGCATCATTCATATTCATTTTATTGTTTATATATTTAACTAATTCTCATTATAAAAATATTTTCTATTTCAATTGCTCGTTTCATACTTTTTTTATTAAGAAACTTTAACTTTTAAAAATATTATTATCATCTGTTTTTATTGTAAAAGAACGATTTACTAAAATTAAGATAAAACTTAAATTATTTAATAGAAAAATTATCTAAAACTTAATATGGACAAGTGTGAAATAAAAAATTTTATATTATAATTGACATAATCTTCATTGGATACAGCTTTTAAATATGTTTTTGATGTTGTTGCTATTATTGTTATATCATTGTTACGTAACGATAAATTCAACAAAATAGTCAATACGTATTTAAACCAGAGAGTCATAAAATTGACTTGCAACTTTTATGCGTATATTTTGTGAAAACTTTAATATTGAAATAAATTGAATTTGACAGTGCAGATGTTACAAAAGTACAGATTTGAGTACTGGAGCAGTTATTGGTGGAAATTGAGATTGGATTATTCGCCATAAAAATTGAATGATTTCTCGTAAAAGTTCACCGATGCAAATAAATATTTACATTTCCAGGTGGTTGCTGACTGCCGATAATCTGTGAAAGAAATGTAACATTTCATGTTCTGAGGGGAATAATCGCGCATGCCACGTGACTAGTTGTTGGAAAATCCTTTGAGCGGATCACGTTGGCTTGAAATAATGGAGGTGCGTTGCGATTAGCTCGCGAGTTGTTCAGATTGAGACAGAGGTACAAGAGGGAAAAATTGCACCTAGAACTCAGGGTTCCTCGTTTCAGCAAAGGAGTCGAGCCCATTCATACCCCGAGTGACAGAAGGTACACTCGCGAATCCGAACACGACCACGCCCGGAAGTTTCGGGTGGAGGCCAAACGGGATTAATCGTTTCCGTTTTCGTAATCGGATTAAGCCCGTGAGTTCTGGCCGGCATTAGCAGCATACGGTCACCCGCTAATCTCGGCTTTCCCCTTCGTCTCTCTGTGTGGGTGCATGTGTGAGGGGATGTGGACGAACGTGCGCTCACCCCTCGTGTCATTAGAAAAATTTAAAAGCCAGCCCGGGAAGCTTCGCCACCCAGTTTTCGTCTTATCAGACAAATTTCAGCAGTCGGTGCAGATGTCGTGCTTTGTTGCTCCTTCACTGATTTAAACCACTCTCCGAGTGTATCCAGCCATCCCCCCCCGTGTCTATTTTTCATCTTTAGTGCAAACAAATTTATCCCCATTCACGACATTCCCCATTGGATTACCGTAATTTCAATTTGTATCTTGTTTAATCACTCTCCTCTCTTTTGGTCGCGCATTCAGATTTTTCCAATTAATGTACACGAAAAGTATTTTACGATAAATATTATTACATTTTTTTATGCAACAAATCGCAAATATCGGGGATAAATCACGTTCCAAACAGAGCCTTTCTTTATTTCTAATTCACGTTCATTTTGAGCTGCTATCGCTCAATATTTGCGTAAACATATATTCAATTTAAAAAAATATGATATCTTTTTATTTGAATTTTATTTTAATACAGTATTCGATACAGTATTCATAAAGATTTAAAATGGATATGTATATTTCAAACGTCAGATTTATGTTTAATGAAGTACGCGCTTTTAACTACCTTGGTGTATCAGGGCATGAATGGCTTTACGATCACAAGTGGATCGAGTTTTCATTACTTATGATGGTTACACATAATCATTTTTATTTAAAATAATTGTAAAAATAAAATTTATCGTTATGGTAGGATTCTAAAACTTAATTCTGTTTTGAATATAAGTCATATTTTAATCGTAGAGTAACGTTTGGTAAATAATTAGTTTTTCAAATCACAAGTACACAATACCACATAAGTATCTGTGAAAACTTTTTTCAATAATTCTGTTCTACGTTATAAAGAGTAAAAGTATTCATTTCAATTTAAAAAACATTCACGATTAAAATGTTTGTATTATTTTTTTTATTAAAGCATACACAATTATTTACAACTTTTATCGATTTCTTAAAATTATAACAAATATATATATATATATATATATATAATATTAAAACAATTTTGTATAAAGTATTCTATTATTTATAAAACTATTTTAATAAAACGTTATGATGAAACTTAATAAACAGAATTAAAAAAGTCGTTACACATTAATACGAAGAATACGAATTTTTCGAATTTTTAAATTTTAATTTCGAATAGACTAACAATTTTCTTCTTATCTACGTCATAGCTGAATGCAGCCATTGGTATATTTTTAATAAACTACTATATTTATGATATTAAACTAAATATTTTTTGGAGCAATACTCAACGGAAAATGAAAAAATGAAAACGGCAAGGGAAGCAAGCATAAAAAAATAATAATTCAAATATCGAATAGTTAAGGTATCCAGCCTCGGAGAAGGATCTTGATGCTTTCCGAATAACGGG
Organism: Eupristina koningsbergeri; assembly: GCA_018907245.1. Taxonomy (NCBI): domain Eukaryota; kingdom Metazoa; phylum Arthropoda; class Insecta; order Hymenoptera; family Agaonidae; genus Eupristina; species Eupristina koningsbergeri. Next base: position 4,940,289 of record JACCHV010000002.1, on the reverse strand, counting down.
GAGAAAGATAAATGTAATTTAATAATATCGAAGGAAAAGAAATTTCAAACAGGCTTGTTCAAATTATCTTGCATATTTCACCTCGAAAAGTACATTAAAGTGCCAGGCCGAATGTAGCAGAGCTCGCAAATTCTTATTTGGCGAGGGATGGCTCGATATATGTACGTAAGTGAGCGGCTGAGCAAAAAGTCGAAAGGAACGAAGAATTTTATTGCTTGTGACCGTCGCGTCTCTTATAATTTCAAGATATATATTTGCTCTTTTAGTCTGAGCCGCGCGTAATGCGGCCAAGAAACTATTTTCTCTTTCCAAGATTTTAAAACTCGGTACCCGATTTTAGGGCCTTAAACGAGGATCAAGCGTGTTTTCAAATTATGAGCAATGAAGGTTGAAATCGTTGGAGTGATTGAAGGATTTTGGACTCGTCACTACTCAACACTATACAACTTTAAATTTAGCCTTAATTGTCAATCATTGGATTGATTTAATAAATGATAAACGTTTTTTATTTTAATGATACATAAATAAATTTCTAGCAGTATTGGATTTATTTGAATAATGATATTGCACTTGAAAGATTCGGTTCCGAGGGATAATTCTACAAAAGTAAAAAAGATTTAAAGTTCTATTGGGTCATGATTATTGATAAGTAAATCTGTCTGAAGAATATATTGTTTCATTATGCATATACGCGAATATTTTAAAAATACCTAAAAATATACCCATCAATAAAATTTGACATTTTTACCTCTAAAATATTGCTTAATATATTTCACAAAACAACCTAAATTTTTAATTTAATTATTTTATCAATATTTTTTAGGGAATTTATTGAATTGAAAATATTTTTTTTGTAAAATTCGATACTCTTAATATCAGAAATTATTACGTAAAATTTTTCCCGGTATGAAAGTATTATGCTTTTTTTATGTGATAAAGATTTAAATTTAAATTTCGTAAACTGTATGGATTCAAATATTTCTTTCCAGGTATTTGAATCTCGGATTAGTAAAATGGATGCGTTAAATTGCAATAAGAGGACAAATCAAAACCGAATACTGTAAGTTAGAATTTTGTTTATATACTAATTTAAATCTATAAAAAATACAACATTTCAACAAAAATGCAAACCTAAATAATTAATCAAAAATTATTTCTTTAAATTTTAAGTTTGATAACGTAACACATGTAGGTGCTTTTGTTATGTGCATACGGAGTTGATGCTAAAGATAATAATAATTAATAAAATCCATTATTTTGAATTTTTAAGACACGCCTTTATAAATGTAAACAAATAAAAGATAAATAAAAATGATTTCCTCCACTGTCTTCAGGCGTATCGAGTTTCACCTGTGATAGTTTACTAGAAAACATTACATCTTGTCTCTCCAGTGCTTTATCAGTTATTCTCATTCACAAGGCTCGGTGAAATAGTTACGACACATGTGTGCATACAAATAAGAGATAATTAAATTTGAGAAATCTTCGTCAGTTGACAGTTGCTGTGTAAGCAGCTTTCGCCCGATTTAGATTCGCTTCCGAGAATTTTCGTCGCCTCCAGGCTTGAGGCCGCGTTGAGAACTTGTCATCTAGTATTTTTAACAGCACAAATACTTAAGGAATATTTGGAAACGATAACAAAATTGCTCGTTTTGTTAGCTCCCTTTCATTTGCTGCCACAACATTTATAATATTAATAATGATGCTCTTTCAAATTGATTTTCTACAGGCGACAACATTCTGTGTGTTCTTCAATCAACAGTACAGCTAAATAACATTTTGTGCATTCATCGGCTTCATTTTCAAGATTAATTTTCCCGTTTCATTTTACAGATCCGCAGAAAATCATTTTCTCATTTATTGCACGTCTAATTTCTTATTTTTTAATCATAATAATATAAAAATTTATTTGTTTGAGTTTTAAAAGATAATCGTTGGCGTAATTGTCCAAAATTTTTTCTTAAAAAATCATAAAATTATGTACTATAGAATGCCATTTATAAATGAGCGATGCAAATATCAAATGAACAAACATGCTTTTCCGATTTCAACCGTGTCAAAACTGCTCGCAACCAACGGACGTCATGTACATGTACACACACGTGACATCAATTCTTAAATTTATCAAGCGCTGGATAACTGTAAAATGGCATGTCAAAACATTTGGTCGTCCAATCGCGAGACTTGAGCATTGATCGAGCACCGACCCCCCTCTACCATTCCCGAATCCGCTTGAATCGGTTCACGGGGATGTTCCTGGCTACGGCACCCTAGTAGGGTGTGGATGGGACAGATTTGCCAGGGCGATACCCGACCGATCGCTATCGTAAAGGCGACTCGCGTTTTAACGGTTATTGAATAATTGTGCAAGGTACCTTCGAGTTTACGATATCAAGCATGTTTAATCCTATTACTTGTTGTGGGATATTTAACAACATTTACAGCGAGTATTCACAAAATCCTTAGCCTCGTCAAATGATAAAGCGAAAATTGTTTAATTTTTGTTTTGCCCCTTTACGGTAAATTATTTATTGTTTCTTTAAAAGCAGTTGCTTAATTAGTAAGTAATTTAAAATGAGAAATTAAATTTCTACCCACATCTGAAATTCATTTATATGTATTAAATTTGTATAAATTTGTCGATTATTCATGTAACAAGTTGTATGGCTAATTTATTTAAGCATTTATTTTGGGCAATATAATCTCTAATTACTATTAATCAAATAAAATGCTTTTTGTGATTTGAAGCATTATATTTTTAACTATGTATATTGATAATTTGGCAAGTGTAGGCTAAAATTGGACTTTCGAACATTCACATCTTTAATTTGTTTATTTTCCAACTTTGAGCACATTTGGAATTATAGTGAAATGGCCGTAAAAGACAATGTACCGTAGATAAAGTAATTTTAGTTCATTTGGACGAACACCAAAATCAGTGCAATATCCGATTAAAGTCAGTGTTGGGATTACTGATACTCCTATCACTGACACAAACTTTAGATTATAAACATTAGCAGTTTTTTTATGTACTTTTATTTTAACTGGAATATTTTTAGACTCAATATTCGAGTCGAAATAAATGAATTTAAAGAAAATGTAGAATGTAGCCCGTGACTCGTGCGATAAAACTCTATACGTTATTCATACGATATTTCTTGTGCAAATTTATTGAGCAAAAAATAAGTGCATTTGATAAATGAAAGAATGAATGTTGAACACACTGAACGATTGGCTTATGAATCAAATAATCTTTAATCACCATTCATTAATTTATTTATTAATCGGTGTGTAATCATTAATTTAAGATAAATTTACCATGATATGATAAAGTCATTATCCAATTGTGGACGAATTGATCGATACATCAAAGTTTGAGATATAATTTCAAGATATATATGAGTATATTTGTATTTACATATTATATGTACTCCTATATTTGTAAATCAGTGTATAAGCAGATAAAAGAATTTCTATTTCAATGATATTTTTATTGACATTTTGTATTATTTTCTACAAATGAAAATAAGATATTTACAAATTAGCACACAGTATTAAATTTTAAACATAACATACACAGATATGTTTGAATCCATGAAAACTTTCAAATAAGTAACACGAACAATACTTTATTCTTATTTCACATTTGATCAATATTTATAAAAGTACAACACCCGCAGAGTTTGCTTAAACAAAAAACTATGTAAACAAAAAAATGAAGGCATATATCATAAAATTAAATCTAGATAAAAAGTAGAGCATTTACTTTTGAATCATCTGCTATGGGCATCCTGAAAATGGAAGAATTGAAGGATAACATTTGAGGCTGGGGATAAATATTAATATTGTGTGGTAGGTAATGAATGGAGTAATGTATAATAATGGTAAAATGAAAACAAAACCATTCCTCGGATAAAACAGCCAAGCCTAAATCCTTTAATTAGATGTAATAAAGGCTTTTTTGAATATGCATTTATGACTGGCAAATGGCTCGGACAAAAATTGTTTATAAAAGCACCAACAAAAGTGGTGGCACCCGTAAAATATACCATCGCTCACTTCATTGAAAATCGCGATGCATTGAAACAAACACACGCTCAACCCCGATGCACAGATGCGATATTACGGTGGCATTGTGCTGATTGGCTGTGCGGAAAACAGCCTCCATTATCCGGTTTTTCCTTTGGCCTTTGTCAGGACTTTCGCAGCGACGCCTATATTCCCCCCCCTCCTCTGTCCCGCTACATCTTTAAATTCAGGTCGCATTCCAGGCTCAGAGACCTAGAGACTTCCACTCGATTTTAATACAAAAGATATTAATTTTAGAAATAACGCACAGAAATTGCGGCCAAACACTCAAACGCGAGATGAAAATCCAAATCTGCCGATATTAAGATCGAAATAATCGTCCGACGATTTTCCCGATATCGATAACGTTACGTTGCTCTATTCCTCGCCGCAATCAAATCCAGGGAAGTGAATTGATAGTTTTCACTGCATAGAGGAAGAGAGATGAAGAAAGAGGGTAAATGTCTGGATATGTGACAGGTGGACAACACAAAAGTTTGTAAATTACTAAAGGTAATTATTATTAAGCTGGGCACGGGAATTCATTTGGTAATTGCTTTTATTCAAGAGATTTATAAAAAATTTAATTAGCGCAGCATATATTTATACGCATATCGTAAAGATTCTGTATTATTTAAATTACTGGTCAATGGTCAATAACATTTGTTCCTCGTTTAGAGTGTATATCCAAAAACTAATAATCTGAGGAATTATAAAGGTAGAAGTCGCAAGAGAAAATTCAATTACAAACCAGGGAATCGAGATTCCACAATAAAGTTTTATAACTCGCGCGTGATTAAATTTTTTAAATTCTAAATATATGATAATTTACGTTGATTCGAATGCCTTTGTAAAATTATAACTTAATGAAAATAACAATGTGCAGAAAAAAATTATCATAGAATTAACGTCGAATAAACGAAAGGTATTAACCATATAAATATTATTAAGATAACTTAAATGTAACTTATATGATTTTTAAATTATAGATATAAACACAATTTGTTGTGAATTTATCGAGTCAATAAGCTTAAAAAATGATTTTCGAACTAAAAGCTTATACAATAATTTAAAATACAATAGTTCTATAACATCACTTTTATCGAGTTTATTTCAAAGAAATTCTTTATTATTCGTGTGATAGTGGTCGCACTATATTAGATTATCCATAAAAATCAAATTTTGTAGAGTTACCCGAGTACGATTTTTACTTCAAACAAGTTTCTTCAAGAAAACTGCTTGAATGCCGAAAAAAAGGGCAAGCAAAATTTATTCCTGGAGGACGCCGCCCACATTTCCAAGATATAGCAGACGGTCGAAATGAAACAAAAAATAAAAAGAAGGGCGAATAAAAAAATAATCGCCCCCATCTTACAAATAAGGGGAGTGACTCGAATCCTGTCGCCCAATTCCTCCCCTTTTTTAAGTATCGCCCAGTACTAATTCACCCTCCACAATCTCTGGGCGCATCCTCGACCAGAATCCAGGTATCGATCGCTGCCCGAATCATATTTTACCGGATCTCAGCCTCACCTCCGCACTCGGACGGTTGAGAAAAGCTGCTCCTTATCCTTATCCTCGTCTTCCTTATCGAGGATCCCCGACTTTTCGCTCTTAAAATCTTTTCACGCGGGCCGATGGATCTTTTTAAGTTTGCGGGTGTAAATTTAGTGGAAAGCTTTGTTTTATCGCTCTACGTGTACGCGAGGGTCGATTTAAGTTGTTTTGCCGATCTCCGAGCGATGGAAATGATCGCAGGCTATTTTGCGTAATGTTCATTGTTCCGAATGCTAAAAGATTGTAATAATGAATGGAATTGAAATTTTTGATTTATTCGAATTCAATGCTACGCTTAGTATTTAATTTATGTTCACTAATATTTATAAGTATTGCTCACTGTGATTAAGAACATTGAAAATCACGAGAAAAGACACGCGCGACAAACGTGTGACCATTCTTGATTGTCATTGATTCTTCGAAATTACAACGAAAACAACTCTCAATCATCAAGTCAGTGTTTTATCATATCGATTAACTAAACTGTCCAACGGTCCTGCTTTGGTCCGGAAGCTCGTCGTCGGAGCGTTACGGAATGCTCGATTGGTGACGCCTCTGAAATAACAATGTGCATTATCGAATGAAATGCGAGCAAGTGCAGCGTTTAGTCCGTGAATTTTATTTGGTTAAGTGCTTCGAAAGACCAAAATGCTGGAAAGTTGGGAACGAGGGAATAGAAACAACGGGAGTTTGTCGATATTGGGCTTTGATGCGTGGCCAGTATCGGAGCTAAGAGTGGATGGCGGTGGAAAAATTCCGTCGATAAATCTAATTGAAGGTTGACCTATGGCTTTACATCCATTCGAGGGAACGCTCCAATGTCAAATTTCAGTGCGACCTGTTGTACCTTTCGTGTACACATCCGTCCATAATTCCTACACTCACGATCGATCATGTCTCCGCAAAAACTTACATGTCTCGTTTTATGAAATTTTTACCTTACGGTTCTCATGACGCAATCGCAAGTCTTTTTGTAGCTTATTGATTTATATTGTTCGAGTGTATAAAGTGTAAATCAATCATTCGAGATGCTACCCAATCAATGTTGTGACATTATTAAGATTCTATATGAAAATACACCTTTAAAAAGTATATGCGTATCACAAATATTTTGCACTCTTTGTTCGTTCACTTTTGAATGGGACAAAAAAATTTCCAAACGCAAATAACGCACTAAAGTTTTTGTTTCTTCTATTAATTACAAAGAATTTAAAATCTCTTGAAAAAAATTTATTAAAGTTATGTTTAGAAAGTCATATCTCCTTAGATTTGCAATTTCAATTAAATTCCATTATCTTATACTTATAATTTAATATTTCATAAAATGTTATTTAATCGAAGGAAAGTATTTTTTTTGTAAATAACTTATTTATAAAATAGTATTTGAATAGCTGCATTACGTTCGTATAGTAGATAAAATATTGATTAAATTTTTAATTTAATAAATATTTAAAAAGTCATTAAAGAATTAAATAAATGTTCCTAAAAATCATTTATGAAAATGATTCAGAATGATAATGAGAAAAAAATATCAATTTTAATGTTATAAAATTGGTAATGGCAATTTCATTTGTTTTACAAGAAAAATATTTTTTAAACGTGGCTTTTAAATAAAAAATGTAATCATATTGATTATTTAATATTCAAAGAATCCATGATTTCTTAGAAATAATAATACACCTTTTCCGCACTAAAGTTTAAACGACAAGCTGTCACAACACACATAAAGGTTAAGTAGACTAGGACAGAGCTCGATGGTATTGGAAATAATCTTGAATGAAAAGCGACGACAAATCAAAAGTGAAACGGAGACGAACTCAGTGAAATACAGAGAACAGGATAAAGAAAAGTCTTTGAGATAAAAATAAAGAAGCGTTATACGAGAATGAGAACGACAACCTATGACACATCCAACTCGCTACCTACTATTTTACCCATTGGGGTGAATAGCGTTGTATCGACTCTCTCTCTCTCTCTCTCTCCCTCCCTCCCTCTATCTTGTTTTTCTCTTTTGCCGACAGATACGCCCGGACTTTGCAAACTCTACTCGCCCTTCTTCTATCAAATCTTTTCCCGAAAAAAATTTAATCTACCGAGTGCTCTACTAACCATATATACTAACCATACTTGCGCTAAACCACAATCTTTTCTTTTCTTTTTCCAGTATACAACTTGACCTCGGTCTATTCTCCTTTTCGAATCGCGTCTTACTTTTATTTTTGATACTGTTTAACATTTCTTTCTTACTTTATTCCTCTAGCTCCTGATTGTCGGTCCAAGATGATGTAGAGGAAAAATTAGGTAAAACATTTATTGACATTTATGAGGCGTTGAGAATCATATTAAATTAACGTAGCATCATTTTATTATTTATAATATAACATTTAACATTTGCGAATAAATTAAATGTACATGAATTCCTATGCACCATTAATATTTACCAATGCTTGTTGTTTTAATTTTTTTTATAAAAAAAACTTTAAATATTACTACATCACTGCATACGAAATGTAAAATTATTTTAAATACAATAAATTTTTAATACAAAAATTATCTTCTTTACTTATATTTATAACTAATTAAAATAGTACAAGAACTTTAAAAAATACATAACTGTTCAAATCTTTTTATGAACGCGTAAGTAAACTTATTTGACAGAATCGAACTAAAAATTAAAAATATTAAATTAATATACAATTCATTTCGATCTACCATTTTTTTTATACTAACAAAAAAAATGAATTTTTTTATAAAGTGAGGAAAATTTTAATTTTTTGTTATGAATATCAAAATATTTTGTAAATATTTAATGATCACAGTTGAGTCAATTACAAAATATAATTTATGAGGTGGACATGAGTTTGCAATTCATGTGCTGATCTCGTGTAATGGAGTATGGGATTTTTCGTCGCAATCGACGTAATATACACAATACAGTAAAAATAAAATCAATCATTGCGTTGATATGAAGATATATTCGACTTGATCTATCAATAGTATAAAATATAATTAACGACTTACAGTATTTGTGAGCTTTATCAAACAAGAATATTTACAACCCACCTGAAACACAAGCACATAAAAAGAATATTAAGAACAAATTTAGACGAGTCATTTGCCTACAACCAGAATTACAGATTGACCAAAACTGTTTATATCAGTGATATAATAGCATTTAAGCTGAATTACCTAATACTTTATGATAAATAAAATTTTTGCACAGTAAATTAAAACACTTGTTGTTTTAAATTATTAATATTTATTAATACAGTATAAATGTTGTATTTATAGAAAAACGCAGCGGAACTTCTCTGCTCGAAGTTTCTACAAGAACTAAAAACTACGATTCTGTCTAATATTATAAATTTACAATTTAAGCTAACTGAACATATAAAACTGCAGGTAGTACATACGCAGGTAAAATCTTGCCCAGGCAGTTATTAAGTTTACAAATCAGGGTTAATAACGTCTGATTATCAGACGTCAGGAGGGAGGAACCGAGCTTTTTCAAAAACTTATATAAACCATAAAGGAATATTTTCAATAATATTTCTAACAAAAATAATTGTAAACCTGGTATAATTAACGGCTAATCTGGTAATGTCGAGGAACGCTTTTGGAAATTAAGCTCTAAAGCTGTATTTCCACCGATCGTGCACATCTACTTCCACATTCCTCCCATTCATATGATAATTCCTTCTTTCTTAATCTTAACCCCCCAGCCGTCATGCATTTACGGGGTGAGCCCGATGTTCTCATCGAAGGCAATATCATGCACGCGTGTGGCCATTACTTCCCCCCCCCCGACCACCCGTTTCCTCTCGTTCCCTTTCAATACTTGTCACTCTGACTCTCGACATTCCGGATGGTGCTGCTCATCAACCGCCAACAGAGAGGATGCGTGCTTATCTCTTATCCGTATACTCCTTATTATATTCCCCTGGAGGAGAATCGCGTGCGAACATCTTCAGACACAGCCACCCCCCCCCTCGACCTTCCACCTTCGACCTTCCTTGCCGTCTGGCTTTCTTTTCACCGACGCGCTCGAGTGCCCGTCTTATTAAATGGTTATCTTAGACGCGATGGGCCTGGCCGTGGGAGTTGGTCCTGTTTTTGCCACTGGGTTCGTTATCATCTCTTTAGTCGTCTGACAGATGCGTTTTCCGCTGCCGAAGAAACTTTGGCGATTCTAACTCAGCGATGCTAATTTCTTTGCCCTGTATATTTGAAACGAATGCGAATTCTCGAGGCCAAACTGTTATTGCAGTTTTGTAATTAGATTTTTTTTAATTTACCTGACTTATTCAACCAGCCAGCTGAGTAAGGAATGATCATTTCGGACCGAATAGCTAAAGTGAAAATGATTACCTCCTTCTTAAATATACATTAGTTAACATATTTTATTTTTCTGTATACCAGTGACAATTATTTTTGTATCAAGATTGAAATTTGCTAAAATCTTATTAACGGATAATTGGGTATTTCTCGCGATTACGCGCATTGTGGTAGATGTAATTATAATGCAGTGTGCAAACACTTAAGGTATCGTATAAATTTAATTAAAATAAATGTCGATGGTTCTTTATTTTATCAATTCATGATTAACTCATGAAATTAAAATATATCTTAAAAATCACCTTTATTAAAATTATCATAATAACGCTAATTTTCTTGCATCGTGCTTTCGATGAAAAAGATTTACTGCCATATGTGTGACTGAAGTGATTTAGCCATCTAATTAAAATAAATCAAAGGTAGTAAAATATGTATCACTTTAAGTAAAAAACGAGCATTACCAACAATCAATATAAATAATTGGTTCAGCTTACTATCTATTATTCAATTATTAATTACACGATTGTTAACAGCCATAAATAATATATATAAATAATATATAAATAATAAATAATATAAATAATATATTCGGGTAAAACAGTGGCTAACCTGTAACAATTGCGTCATATTATTTTTGAAACTCTTAATTATTGTGTGTGATAATGAGTCAGATAGTCACGCCCCCGTAATACTGCTGAATGAACATATTTTGAAAAGCTTTAACCTCCCTTATGCGCGTTATATAGATCTTTTAGAATATTATCGATAAATGACCAAAGATCTTATCGATGCCGTCGGTGTCCTGACATCAGACTGACTTTCAATTTTTTATCCATATTAGCGAGTTTTTCAATATAGTTAACGTTACTGATATTACTTTAATATTCATAAAATCATAATTGTTATCTGCAATTGCTCGATTTCGAATCATTAATTACATTATCACTGTTTGGGGAAATTCAAATTTAATCCGACGAATTTTTAATGTCTGGAAAATTTTATACTACAAAATCCAAAATTAAAATAAAATGAATAATTTTTTCATAAATAATTAGTAACAAGACTTCCACACAATACAAGTTTTATAAGTTTTTATAATAAACATCTGGTGAATTTATAAAAAATTTTAACTATATTATGACAAATGTTAATTCACGTAATATCCAAATTTATACCTCTATTAGTTTTCAGAATATACTCAATCGTTATTGCATGTCAAGTATATTTTATGATGCAAAGAGTATAAAAAAACGTGTGTGGGTGTGTGGATGTGAGGAGGGAATGTGTGGATGAGTGTGTGTGCGCACGAAGAGGCAAAGGTACGAAAAGGGAGTTGGCAGTGAAAGAAAATCGGGTGCTGATTCATTGATAGAGGAGAAGAAAAAAACATTGAAAACAGAAGCGTCAACTCAATCGTTATATAAACAATCAATTGCAGGAAAAAATAAATTTGAAGAAAAGTATTTTGGTAGCCCCGTCTTCTTTAATTATTAATTTAATAGAAGTGAATAAATTAGATGAGCATGAAATTGATAAATATTTTATAATAAGATAAGAATAAGGTGAAAAAGAAATAAAACGGTTACTCAATTTGTACGATATATCTACGCAAAAATTATGAATTCGTTGCTAATGAAAACAAACACTTCTTTCAAATATGACATATAATTATAATATAATATAATCATAATATAAAATTTATATTTTTTTAACGTGAAAATTGTTAGATTATTCAAAATTGTCCCCATATTTTAATTTGACATTTATAGCCTTGGTTTTGTTTTATATATGGGAATATAAAAAGAGATATTTTAATTAACAGAAAAAAAGACTTAACAATCAAAAGATCTTATTTTCTTTGGTCATTTCCCTCCTTTAAAAAAATATGTGCTCCTTGAATATTCGCCAAGGCATTCTCGCCGTATTTAATATTACAATTATAATGAAGAATATACAGTGTACAAAAAAGTTTTTAATAAATCCATTTCGTGAAAAGTAACGGGAACATTTTAGAGCTTATCAAATAATTATCTCGAGTAATACAAAGTAACATTTTTTCCATGAAGTATAAACTTCACTATTTCATCGCTTAAGCTTATCATAATCTTAGAGACTCGACTTTATTCATTTCCTACGAAATTGTGGTTCTTGCATAACTCCGCGATACTTGTCTTATCACGTGAAAACTTTTCCAGCCCGATAGTATAGTGTAACCACTGATTTGCTTGCCGTGAGAGGAGAAGAGATAATTAAATTGCGGTTAGTTTAAATGAATGGTGCAATTTTCAATTATAATTGAATACAAATAAAATGAAAGTAGCAATTACTTATCACTCGGATAAATAATCAATGGTACTCCAGTTATGTTTAATTAATATATTTCAAAAAGTTTTAGACAAATTATTGCAATTAGATTTTTTTATGCTTAATAGATAAGTAAAGTAACCAAGGATAAAAATACAGATTTCAGCAAAAATATTGAATTACGAATAAAGCGAATAATTAATATCGCTTGATATGAAAATGGAACAAATTGGAATCGCAGAAATGTATTCCAGCGTAGACCGAAACCATAATTCATCCAACTCCACCCCCTAACAACGAGATTAGGCAAAAGCTTGTATCCATTAATTCGTATCCTAATAATGCAATCGATGCATATCTAGTGCAAATAAATAGATGCATAAATTATCACTTATCTATGAATCTCATCTGCATTAGATCTTGAGGCGCGGATGCTGTCGCCCCACCATACGATCCCCATGACATTTGCATAAAGACATCATTTAAACGAGGCTGGCGCGTATCGGAGGGCAGGTCGGCTTGTTAAACCTCGACAATTACCGGGCGTGAACTAGCGAACTTGGACTGCGGATCTCGAAGAAGGGAACCTCTATCTCGATCCGAAACTTTAAACCTCTGGCGCGCACTCCCGAGGGTTCGAAATCCGTGATCATCGAGAGACCCCGGGCGATTTCACCCCGAGGAGAGGAACTCCACTGTGATGCGCCGTCAATCGATCGTCCCGGAATTCGACTTTTCGAGCCAATCTGCATTGGCCCGTTGATACTGCTACCGACCGTTTTGTGCGATAGAAATATGTCGTTCTATTACGAATGGGGTACCATGAAAATGATGTAACACCGCTTTCCGAGGATTTTCCTAGCATCTTGAGAATATAAAAATCGAACTCGCTAAATAGGGACATAAGTCTTGTTGAACGCTACGTGCCCGTTTGTATCAAAGGAGATTGTAAGGAAGATGTGTCGGCTTTACAATAGATCATGAGTTGCCTCATTGCCGACACAACCAAAGAAAGTTATTGGCTGCACGAGAGCCAATTACCCCTGCAGGTTTATCCGATCTCGAATCTATCGCTAGAACGCTTCGCCAGTGCAAATTCGTCTGCTACACCGCCATCTTAGAAGCGAAACTTCACACGTGAGCTCGGTCCCATGGATTATTCTGTGTATTGAGTGTTGGTAGCTCGGGGCTGACGCGCTCGAACCCTCGCTTACGTATGGAAAAGCCGAAACGAGGATAAGATTCCCGCGGGAATGAAAGTGCCGGAAAGGGGCACGGGGAAGGAACAGGAGACGGTCTTTACCCCCGGGATATCGTGTAACCTTACACTCGGTCTCTCGGTCTCTCGGTCCTTGTCCCTCTTCCGAAACTGCTGATGGCGTAGATCAGGAAAAACTGACCCGACATCATTCTCATCCGAGAACTTCGCGAAAATGCCCGTTCATTTGGCTTTCCCTCCTCCCACCTTTTTTTTGCTGTGCTCGTCAAATATTACCTCCGGAGGTAGGAAAGATCGTTAACTCTTCGGGTTGGATATAGAAGCTTATCCATATGTCAACGAGTTTTAGTTCGGTAACAATAACAATGCCAATAATTTCGAAGAGGCCGAAGATAACAAAAAAAATAAAAACTGTTTGGCTTATGACACTCTCCCCCTTTTAATTCACTTGTGATGATTGAAATTCTTTTTAGTTGTTATTAGAAAGGAAAGGATATTATGAAATGACTTGTAATTTAATCAATTATTGTGAAAGCAACGTTATCCGTGGGCTTTAAAGTTTGTAAAAATTTTCAATCATGTACTTGCCTTTTGTGTAAAATCATTCCTCAAAAAGGATCATCAAGGCTTCGAAAATTTATATCGAATAAACGATTAAAAAAGTAGACTTCTCGAGATCTTTGCAAAAGGAGGAAAGCAAAAAAGGGAATTTCGCTAAAAACAAAACCCGTAACGCAAATAGAAGTTTGTTGCAAGTTTTAGCGAAACTTTTTAATTACAAGAGGGAAATCAAACGCCAAATTTATCTTCTCCTCCGTTCTCTTCTCCCCAGCATCCCCGTTTCAAACACCCCTGCAAAAAAGCAGTCTCAGAAGCTTAAATCGAAGCTCAGGACGCTCGGTTCTGGGCCTTACGAGAGATTTCGAGACCGTATTTTTACAGTCAAGCGGTACTTAGGTCCCCATCCACCGGATGGTGGAGTGCATGTAGATTCTTAGAGGCGAGGAATTTCCGCAGAAGCTGTCCGACCACGCGACTCGATCTCTGCCGTGCACGTAATTCCCAGTCTCATAGCCGTCGTCAACAGGTCTGCAGGGAATAACTTATTTATCACGCAAGGGTGTGTGCGTGCGAGGATGACGAATGAAAGCGAAACCATAAAGTGTCTGGCTCATGGCGCACCGAGACTTCTCAGACCTCGGACTCCGATTCTAAAGGAATTCGCTATGCCGCTGAGCGAGTTGCGTGGGACTCGAGCGACTCGCTTACTTTGACCAATTGTCCTTTGACTTTCAACTTAATTTTTATGATTATGAATTCAAAGCAGAGAGCTGGCCAAGGAGAATTTTTCGTCTCATTTTCGACGTCGTGCCGGAATTTGAATGGACCAAAGTAACTGGTCCTCGTCACCCGATGGCATTAGCGAACAACAGCCATTCATTTTTCATTTAAGTCCACCCGGAAATACAATAATATTAATTTTATTATCTGCCCTAAAAGAATGACAAGAGCGATGATGGATTTATAATCATATTTTTTTTTTTAAATTAGGTTTGAACAAAGAATTTTAATATTCTAATGATAATGAACTTTTCAGATTTAAACGCTCAATTTTAACAATCGCTTTACCATAATATCAATACTGTATAAAGGTATACATAAAATTAACATGGCTTCACCATTAACACTTTCAACAATTCTACTTGATCAATGTTTAATTTTATTAAAAGATCTTTTTGAATTAAAAGATATTTCGCTTAAATTAATCACTGCTTGGATAATTAATAATTAGGGAGTCTAATGTCATGAAGGTAAATTTAAAAGTAGCTAATAAATTAAAACATTTTTTGGTATTTAAATTTAAAAAATGCAAACGAATTTAAAGTCATTTCGAATACGATGTTTGAACTCTTGTGAAGTAGTAGAACTTAAACTTGAACCGTAAATTTATTGTCTTATATTGTACCGAAGAGTGAAGGTAAAATTAAATTCATTAGTAGAAACTTATTTTCTTTTAAAAGATAATTATTCTATCAAAACTCATATTTCAGTTTGTATTAATTTTTCTAGTGCATCAATTCTTCTAATGTGAGCTTGCCATTTAAAGAACTTATGATTAACTTTCAAAACAACTGGCTGTGTATATTTGAGAGAGTTCATTTGATGGAAATAAATACGTTTTCCTTGCAACTGAATTAACAAATCCTTGAAAATTCTAATTAATTTCAATTTCAAGTTTTAAAAATTAAAATAAATATTTTTTTACATTTTTAACGAAAACATAAATAAATAAAAGTTATTATTATTTTTATTTCGTGGTGCTTTTATTTGTGCACCCCATAGGGCACACCTAATTTATGAATAGCGACTAAACTGCTGGTTCAATTTCGCGGAAATATATTAAATTTTCAAATTTATCATTAGGTACAGTTAAGTTGGATGGTACATAAACACAGTGTCTCCTTTCTATTTGACGCAAACACTTTCGGAATTTTAATTTGTCAGAAGCCCATCGAAAGATCAATGAGAAAAATGCGGCATAGTTTGAGAATAATAAAATCAGGAATTTCATCCATCTGTTAGTAAAATATTTTCTCAATTTATCTTTACTTATTTTCACGATAATCCTGAAAAAATTTTTAGCTTTTTTTTGAATGAGTAATTAAATCTGCACCTTTAAACATAACAGATAGAGATTAAATATTTAAATAGTTCAATAATACTCACATGGATTTAAATTAATGAACGATCGCCGACGCAAAATAAATTGCTTTTCTTCTTAGATTCAGTATAGTATCAAAAATTAAAAATATTACATAATTACATTATACTTCATTAACCTTTTATAACATTAATTTCTTATCAACTTTTTACGCATTTCAACATATTATATTAGTCTATAGTATGAACTGAAAGCTTTGTTCTAGCAAATAATAAGTAATTAACAAGAAATTATCATGTGTACATGTACTCGTGTGTACATTAACATGCAATCCACATTTAAAAAAAATATATTTTTCTTATAATAAAGCTTATAATCTCTTCTAATTATAATATATTTTGTTTAGAAATTTAACAAATGTGCATTACATTTAAATTCAACATTTCTCTACCGTAAACATAAATTCTGGTCACGAAAGCTGTTAAAGAAGTCTCCTAAAAATCCGTAAAAATAAATGTCTTCTCAAAATATGAAAAACACGTTTCTCTGTAAACGTGAAAACTCTTTCTTTCTTGTCTCCACCCTAAATTCAAATCCGCCTGTCAAAGCTTTTCTCGTGTAAGAAAGCGATAAGCTTCTTATCGAAACAATTTTTTTTGTCATCTCATTATCACTGGTATTTGCTTACTCTTGCCTTAACTTAAACATTTTTATTTTTAAAAGGCAATTATTTTATGATATTTATACTTTCTTTTATGACTGAAAGCTTTAAAGAAAAATTGAATGATAATAGCATTATACAATCTGTAAAATGAAGTGTCTCAAAAAGAGAAAATTGGGGTTGATAAAAGTGACGATAGAAAAAAAATACATAATGAAGTTAAAAACATTAAAAGTTCCTAAGAATATAGTTGCATTATTAAATTATAATTTAAAAGTTTCAATTGCTTTATATATGATGTTAACATTAAATCATAAATTTAACTACAATTTTTTCCTTTACGAGTAATTCATTATATAGATAAGTAATAAATAAATGTTAATATAAGGAATAGAAGCTTAAAATGCATAAATATTAATTTATGAAATAAAAATTAATTAAGATGACATTAAATGTTTGAAATTATAACTTGGAAGAGATAAGCACTATCAATATTATTTGACACATCCTGTTAATTATGAAATGAGCTTAAGAAAAATTATAATGTGTAGTCAAAACTTTTCAGTCTAATTTGTGGAATTGAAACTCACGTGCCCGGACATTCAAAATACTTTCACAAATGAATTTTAATCCGAAAATTTTTGTATCAAAGAACGTGAATTCCTGTACACGAATATAAAAAATAATTACAACGGAAGAATGTTCTAGAATTAAAAGTACGATTTACCGTATGCAAAAATTTTCAAGACACTTGTAACGATAGAAAATACGGGTATGTAATCTTCGTCATTCCGCAAAACATTAAATCAAAGCAGATGCATCTAATATTTAATTAATTCGGAAACGAAGAAAGTTCATTATTCAGCTGAACAGGACTTATTCAGAGAACAAAGGATTGTTTTAGGAAGAAGAGGCGGCAAAAAGGCAGCACAAGCCAAGACAAGTCCGTTGTTGAGCACCATAAATTCACAACACGGAGAAAAGTTTTGCGCTCGCAATTGTAACGGAAGTCCGGGGTAGTTGTTAGGGGTTGTTAGGGGTGGTTCCTACCTCTCTAACCCTCTAATGAGCGAACTCGTTCGTTTGCGCGCTTCGCATGAGCAAGTACCTGTTCGGCGTTGTCACTGAATCTTTATTTGAGTCTCCCCACCTCATCGGCATTTTTCAATTGAATATCCATTTATTTTCTAAATCAAATATTATGGATGCCTCTATGTATTTTTATATTCTTATTGTTTAATCAGATCCAGACGCTCTCGTTGCATATTTTCGCACAAGCAAAATCTCATTCATAACATATTAATTGCCATACTGCAATATTTTATAGCGTTTCTAGCTTCGGCTATTATCAGATTTAAGGTACAGCAAGTAAATGACATACTGGTTAAAATAACAATTTTCATTACACTAATTTTTGATTTTGCGAAGATGCCATTCATCGTACTCCAGATTGGCTCCAAAAACAAACTTTCTCGAAAGTGTCTGCAAATAATTTTCTTCATTTACGAGTTGAATAAAATTACATCTCTGTAATGAATCGAGTTTTTCTCTTTATTTCTATATTAGTTAATGGTAAAGAATTATTGCTTTTATAGCTACTATAAGGGTAAAAAAATTTGACGAAATGAATATTTATACAATAAGGACAACAGATTATTTTATTTTTCAATTTCAACAAGCTTTAATTTATAATAATAACTTGGCCATATAAAATTTAATACTTCTTTTAATACTTTCTTTACGATGAACAAGCAAGCCACATTTAGGCAAATTATTTGTTATCATACGGTAGTAAATACATTTCACTTTATTCATTTACACAATCAGTTTTATAAAATTATAAGTTTATTCAGGACTGTATATTTACCTACGTGATTCCTTACGCAAATATATACTGAATAAACATTAAAATTACTTTATGTATAAATGAACATTTTATGTGACGATAAAGATTTTTATTAAAAAATTGAGAAAAATAAATTTGCATTATTCCAGAATGTAGGAGCATTTGTGGGCTTCGGTACAACAATCAAAGCTTTGCAAGTTATATAAAAATAAAAAAAATTACGAGTTGTAGTTATTATGATTTGTAATAATTGATACGCTCTCATAGATCTTGGCAATTTTAATGCTCTTAAAACAGTATTTATTCCATTAAATTGCTTCCACGCATTTAATTTAGTAATGTTCTTAATTATTGCGCTAAATTAGGGGGAAGCCAAAAGTGGACGTTTACAAAACCACTCACACTTGTTGCTAATTTGTAATGCTTTGCGTAAACAATAATCGTCGTCTATAGATTGAATCTTGCAATTGACCCGTTTGAATGTTTAAATTTGCATGCAAGCACAATCTTGGGGAATTCAGTTTTATTGCACAGGTTACAAAGACTCTGTAAGTTAATGGCTCGATCTAATTAGGGCGCGAGTACGGCGATTAAACTCCATTGACATAACAATTAATTAGCGGCTACCAACCGATATTTTTTATTGGCGCAGACTCGTCAACAGGCTTAGACATTCTGAAGCCCATCAGGAAAGTCTATAATTGTAAATGACTTAACTCTGAATGCGCAGCCAATTTAAGGGCATTGGGCAAGTGACTGCAGTTGATTTATATACATAAGAATAGGTTATATCGACTAAAAATATTTTTCTAATTACTACGAATTTTTCTAATTATTTCGAATGAGGAACTTAACAATTGATAAATTTTAATTTAATCAGATAGCTCGTTTAATTAAATATTTATCAAATCCATACCAGAAAGCGTTTTAATGAACTTTATACCAATATTCTACGAGTACGTTCTCAGACACTCGTGAACTGATTCACAGTTGCTTCTATATATACTTATAATTAAAATACTTATTCTGAGTTTTAATAAAAGATAATTAATTGTAAGTTTGTTTAGTTGGAATAGTTAAAATATGATACTTAAAAAATATTCAGAAATTATGTTCACAAGATGTTGCTATTTGTTTAAGAAACGTAGTATAATGTAAAACATGTACACTGATTATAATTCTAAGCTGTTTAATTTATTACAATGGCTCGATATTGATTTGATACAAAAACTCTTCTGCATAATATTATAAATTAAATATTATAAAATTTTTTCAATTAATACAATCATAATAAAATGTATAAAAATTGAATTTAACTTAGCAAAAACCAAATTAATGTAAAGCATATTTTCTCATAGTTATTTATCAATTACATTAAAAATTAAATTAATCCTTACAACAAATTAAAAGAATTTTTCTTTATCAAAAATAATATAATATTTAATGTGTAAATATGTTAAATTTTACTAAAAAATGAAAATACTTTTATGTAATTCCGTATTTTTGGTTTTCCTTTGTTTGTCAATCAAATGTAAACACAAGCCGAATCTCATGTAATAAATTTCTCTCAATCAAAACTTTGATTTATCTTGCAGAACATTTTAATAAGAAGTTTGTATATTAATTGATTATAGATACTTCTATTAAAATAATATTCATAAGTTAAAAATAACATTGATAGAAGTAAATTTGACATGTAACCAAGTTTATCAACCAAATATCATTCGGTATAATTATATTAAATAATAAATGCCTTGTATTAGAATGTAAAGAACATAGAAATTTCCTTTCGTAATATTAATTCTGAAATTCTAAATCATATTTTGTAAATTAAATCCAAGTCATCTAATAATTATAAGTTGTGATTATAAGGTAAATGCACGAATGATATTCATAAATAAATGGTCAATCATTAATGGTGCATATTTTTGGAGTATCAATAATGGCTTGTTTTTAGTACCATTACTCCGTTGGTTATTTAAATTTAGCACAAAAATAAACATCTGAAAAGCAAAAAGCTGGAATTCAATTATTCTAAAAGGGCAAAGCATTGTAAAAATTATATTTTCCTAGCTCTTCAATAAGAAAAAATATCGATCGCGTGATGCTGTTGACATTTGAAATAAATGAGACTCAATTAGGGTGATTTTGGCAGACGGTTATCTCAGTACGCCTGTGTATGCGTATGTACGTAGCATATTCAAACGTGGATAAAAATGTTTTGTATTATAATTAGACGAAATAATTAAACGTCATTGCACTGATTAGAAATTAAGCCACATTCTGGAAAGCATCTGGCGGTTTAACGGAAATCTGTTATCCTCTGCAAATTGATTTATTTAGCTTTAAAATGTCTTAACTGACTCATTGGCGACTATTTAAAGTGACTTGTATGCTTGGGCCAATAAACACGGGGAACTTTCCTCTTCTCCAACTAACCCACAGATGCAAGACACACGCGTGTGCTATCGCAGAATCCTAGAAAACAATGGGTAATGAATTGGAGAAACTTTGGATTAATTAAATCCATCTTTTATAAATTTCATTACTAATACAGTTCTATTATTGGGGCAGTTCATTGAGTTTTATTGATTAGACACTTATTCGATGATTGCCTTCTCCACTGAACCAAACATTTTATGAAATTGTCTTACACTGTACTATTTTCACAAAAAAAACTTCCCTTACAATTTAAAATATTCGAAAGATATATTTTATAAAATTATATTCAATCGAATGTAATCTTTTATTACTTCGAAATTATATTACGAATTGTAGCAACGATTCAATTTTTGATATCCTAATTTTTTTACGAATGACATAAAAAGAATGCAATCATAGAGTATTTCAATGTTTAGACTTGTACTTATTTTTAAAAAATTTTAAATACGTCTTTGATAATGTTTTATGTACTATTATCAAATATTGTCTCTTCCAAAAATAAATTATAAATTGAAAAAATCGTATAATGTTCAAATGACAAAATACAAGTAAAAGATGAAAGATAAAGGCATAGGAAAGCAGATGAATTTCAGTTGAACCTCTAAAAACGGAAGAATCTCAAAACTCAAAATTTCAACTTGTACGTTAATAGAATTCACAATAAAAATGTTCATTGGTCGACATTAATATACAGGGTCTGATAAGTCGCGCTAATTCGTAGATTTTACTCGACAATTTATGAACTTCTACTAACACACGCTATTACACATTCGAAATACACCTTTTAAAATGCGAGTCCAATAATATAGTCGCGTACTTTGTGTTTAAATGCCCACATCAAAATTGGGATGCTGCCAAGGCATGCAATCGGCGCCAAGGTAATGATGTTGCCTAAAAACCAACGGACCAAATATTATTTCTTTAGTTTTAGTTTCAACGCGGCAGCCAACTTTTTTAATCTCCAGCCGAAGCCCTTGCTTTCTTCTTTTACACTCTCAATTTCACGCTTTCATAAATTTAATTCTATTGCGGAATGTGTCGTAAATGCATTAAAAATCGATACTTCAATGACAAATATTATAGATTCTATAATTTGTTCTTTTAAATTTCTAAATTCAACTTTCTAATGCTAAAAAAAATCATTATAATGCACTTGTATAAAACACGGATATATATGGATGGAGTTAATAATTTATTTTTTTATATATTAATATGTAAAAATTAAAAAAAATCAGATAGTGATGCATATCAAAATACGTAAAAAAAATCAGTAGATTCTTATTTTCTAAAATACCACTCATGATAATCAAGGTTTTTTTATTAAGAATTTTAAGAAAAAAATGCAATTTTTACCTTCTTTGTTGTAAAATGAAAAGTCTTAAATTTAACACTATAGTATCAATGGACGATTTGTAGCTAATAAAGTTGTGAATAAAATTCATTTTTTAATGAACCAAACAGAAAATTAGAGGCTGAGAAATTTTCGAAAAACTGGAAAAATTTTAAATTAATTGCAACATTTGTAACTTTTTTATTTTTCAATATTTAAAACTCTAGTTTTGTGAAATATTTAAATGCATTTTTTAGACAATCTAACCGATTCTTACAAAATGTAAGATGCAGGATTTGTTGTATAACAATTGTATTCTTTAAAACCATTGAAAAAAGCAAAATCGAAAGGTGCATTGAGTTGGAAATAATGTCGTAAATGTTTGCATGATTTAATTAACACTAGTATTATGTTAAAATTAATAATCTGAACAAGCTGCAATTCCCTACAAATACAGTAAATATTAATTACTTTAATTTTGCAAAACTATAGTTCTAAATATTGAAAAATAAAAAAGTTACAATAAAATTAGTTACAATTAAATAAAAAATTTTTCGAATTTTGTAAAATTTCTCAGATGATAATTTTCCGATCGGTATTTTAGATATTGGAAGAAAACCGGTATCTGTGGATAGTGTTGGGCAGCAAACCCTTGACCAGTTCCTTGTTATTCTCCAATTCTGAGTTTTTTTTTCTATAATATAATATATATAATATTATATATCTATATATATATAAGGTGTTTTCTCTACGCCGATGCACTTAATCTGCGTTGGGCGTTGACTTTAGCCTTTGCAATGCCACGAAATGAAGCTTTTCAGCTTAATAAACACAGTAAAAACTCGAGTATAAGCCTCAGAAACTCAAAGAGCATACTTTTTGGCTTTTCAATATGGCCGGCTTGCGGTCCGAGTCACTTCATAGTTAGTTTGAATATCAACTACATATCTATCAATATACATATAATATCAAGTCATCTGTGTATCGTCCATTAGGGAGAGCCTGATTGACGGATTTTGGAAAGCAACCAGTCGTCTAAGCTGCAAGCTTACAACAGTTTATAAAAAAAATGAATTTTATTCTCAGTTTTATTGGCTAAAAATTTTCTATTGATATTGTAGTGTTAAAATTAAGATTCTTCATTTTATAACAAAAATAAAAAAACATGCATTTTCCTTAATTGTTAATAAAAAAAAACCTGAATATCATGATTCACATTTTAGAAAATAAGAATCTATTGATTTTTTTGTAAATTTTGATATGCATCACTAGCTTTTTTCTTGCTTTTTTTTCATGGCCTAAAAAGTGCTTTACTGCTCGGACTATATGATACTTTTTTATTAAAAAAATAGTTTATATTTTAAGCTTGTATTTTATATTTAATATTCATTGATTTAACTGAATTTATAAACATCAATTACATATGCACAAATGTGTGTATAAAGTACATATATATTTAATGCAAATTTGTTACATTTAATTTGCGTTTTTCATTAAATAAATTGCTTATCATTAAAAATGTCGTAAAATTTAATAGTAGATTGCGGCTACATATTTATAAAAATGTTACATTATTTTTACAAAATATTAAAATTTTGCAATTATTATGTCAATATAATAGATAATCATTATAACTAATCAATTAGTTCACAAATTTAGAGCTTCATTCAAATATACTAAACTTCAAATATACTTTGAATATACTAAATTAATCGTGCATAAAATAATTTGGAACCAGTTTCGCCATTTAAATTTAATTATAAATTTTATTGCTGCTAAAGTCCGTTGTTAAAATATTATACAACAATTAACCAACAGGCAACGAACAAATTCAAATTGCAGCTATAAATTTTATATCATTTACAGTAAAATTGCTGTAAAACAGTCTAAACAATAGCAAAGATTGATTTACTTTCATTAAAAAAATGCGGAATCAAACAGTAATTAAAAAAGGGTTATAATACGAATGAACAACAAACCAAATAATAATCTTCTAAATAATATTTTAAATCTAAATTATTTTACAGAACTATTATTGTTAATTAAATGGTGTATTTATTTTAAAGGAATATTTTTATTTGCTAAGAACCATATCAGTACAATAATTTAAATTACTTTCGAGATATTATCAGTCAGATAATTATTAAATTGATAATTACAAATAAAATTAAAATTTCAATGATAAATCTATGATATATAAATTTGTAACTCATTTTATTTAAAGAATTAAACATAATCATTTAAAAAAATTTGAAAATTATATTCTCTATGTAAAATTTTAAATTATACTTCAATAAGTCGGTATATCATATTTAATTAATTTTTTGTGTCAACTCTTTATTTGATCAATATTTGAAATAGGCGTAATTTACTTTAGTACTAATTATTACTTATATTATTATTAATAAATAATCGAGTAATATTATTTGGAATATAACTTAAAATTTTTATATAAATTATATTATTATTTATTACATAATACAAATCAATCATTATTATACATCTTGAAACAAAAATTCTTAATTTCATTAATAATATTAGTATTTGTTACTGTATTATATGGAGTTTATATTCTATTTTTTAATACAGATTTCTGACCATCTATAATAAGCGTTTAAAATAAATATTCGCATGTCTATAAGATTCTTACTGATTTCGTACAGATTAGTATTACCAAAGTTGTTCTTCACCTGGTCTCTCACCTGGTAGTGCTCAACCCCATACTTAAAGGGATTTTTTCCCAGTTGTCATAATGTTACCCTTTATTATACCTGTCTCGTAATAATATATAAAAAGTATTTGAATCGTTATTCGAATGTATTTTGTATTCATTTGCTAAACACGAATAATTTTCCGGAAAATTTAAGGAACTAATAAAGTGAATTAATACATAGATATAAAATAAAGTGATGAGACATTAAAATAATATCCTCCAACGAATGTCAGACCATATCAATCGATCATGAATTTCCTCGATAAGATCGGTATTACTTGAAACAACCACATGCCAGGATTGAGATCCAGAAAATTTTGTATCGATCACACGTCAAAACAAGGGTTGATGATTATTCGTAGTATTGAAGGCATTGCAATTTGGCATATTCTAATTATTTCCCTCTCTCTCTCTCTCTCTCTCTCTCTCTTCCTCTCAAGCATATACACCATCACGAATTGTTGATTAATCAAACATCCGACTCGACACGATTAGCACGAGAAATGCACGCGATCACTGGAGAGTAGAAACAGGATTTAGTTACAAGTGAATTACAATTTACTGCTTCCAAAGAAAATTTTAGAGAAAATCATCTTTAATCGAACGTTCAATTAAAAATTGAGATTCTGCTTATAACGACATGTGCTGTAATGTAATGTAGATATTATTAATTTATAATTTATCAATTTATGAATTTATAAATAACGATAAGCTTTTTGTTTATAAAAGTATTTACAAGGATCAACTTTTATGCGGTTAAACTTATTCCTTGTAAAACAAAAGAAGACATTTAACGAGTGAAAATGAAAAAAATAATAAATTTACTTAATCTATCAAAGCAATAATAATATATAATAATTTAAAAAAAGGTGAGAGACGAATAAAATTTATTTCAGCCACAAATGGTTCTCAGAATTTTATGTATTTTCATAGCTTCTGTATATATACATGATACTGCTAAATATATTTAACTTTTACGAGTTTTAGTTCTTTTAATAATCACCAAAAGATGAGCTTGCAAATGTTCAACTATGTTTTAAATTACGAAAAACTCGCCAGTAATTAATAATAGTGATATTAATTTCTTCACTACTCAGTAAAATTAAATTTTTATTTGAAAATTTGAAATTTACAATATTGAATTACATTAAAAAAAAAACAATTAAAATTATTATCATGTATAATAAATTGTTTACAGTTTTACAAGTAATAAACTTAAACTTAAATGTCATAAAAAAATCTGTGTATACTTCTTGCCGAAAGTTCAATAAAAAGTTTGTGAAAAGAACGAAAAGAGACAAATAGTCTCAATGCGAAGAAAGACTACATCTCTGGGGAATGGAAGTGATTTTAAAGAAAGGGAAGACGTTATGGCTTATTGGTTTCCGTGGGTTCTTTCTATAAATATATTAACGTAATAATATAAAATGTAAATGGCTGCTTTACTCTTTACTCTTTGAATTATTATAACCACCGATACTAGCTCCAATACTCGTATTAATTTTTTTTCGGCTATGGTTCAACACGAAAGATTAAATTTTAAATCTATGGAATACATCGCATTTTTAATCTTTTATTGTATTAAATATTACAGACAATTTTCAAAAATAAATCAGTATGACTAACAGTGAATTATTACACAAAAGTGACATTGAAAAGTAAATACTATCGAATGTAGGAATTATTATATTGTGAAAGTTGATTAAAAATGACATTCGTCCTATTCGCCATTGCTTTTTTGTAAATAAAAGATAAAATATTTTATAATTTTTTAAATCCTAAAGACTTTTGATATTGTAATCTACAATGATAATATGTAAATTTACATTTTTTAAAAAATAAACAGTAAATTCTTAAAGAGGTTTCCTTTTCAATTTAATTGGTATTAAAATTAATATATAAAATATTTAGTACCACTATGTTTTTATATGTATCTTTAAAATATCTATATGATCATTTTCTTCATGTGGTCAATGGATTTTGAATATGAAAAATCTAATACATAATATATTCGATTAAATGAGATAGTCATTCATTCATTCATCATTCATTATATAAATATTTACATTATATTCATAGAGAATATTGAATGTTTTGTGCTCCTTTATTTTAAGTTTTATTAATATATATTTCAGTATAAATAAATGTAAATAATATAACAGAAAAATTATTTTCTTTAATCCTAATTATATCCATAATATATGTGGAAAACTATTTGATTATTCATTTTATAGAGCATAGGCGATTTTTTTACAATCTCTATTAAAAAGAAAAAAAAAACTAGAAAACGATATTTTTTATGCAATTCTTCTTGCTTTTGATCTAATTCCTTATTACTATAAATTAAACTATCTTATGTAAAATGAGCGCATAAAAATTGCTTATCAATATTCAATATTTCAAAATAGATTTTAGACACGAACTTATCATTTCAAATTTAATCAGCATTAGGAAACTTTAGTATTAATTATTCAAAACTATATTATTTTACACTAAATAACGGTTATCAACGGTAATTGATATCAAATAGTAAACATATGAAACTATTGCAGATATTAATTTTCTTAAAAAGCAAGAATGCGCAATAAAGGTAAAAATTATTTATCACTTTCACTTTCTTGCTTTCAATTTAATTTAACAACTTTCTATATTATAATAAGAATTTTCGCCAAAATTTTTCATTTCTATTGATATTAAGACATTTTGATTTAAGTATTAGAATAAGGCTAGTGTAATAAATTAAGTATAGAGGTAAAGAAACTTAATTATATAAAAAAAAGAAAGGATATTAACGTATTGCAAATCGTTTTTATAATCTTAGATAAGAATATATTTTTTACAGATTTTGTTTGAAATTAGTTTATTTATAATTTCTATTAAGATGTACTGAGTGAGTTTTCCTACAATATATTTTAAAAAATTGTAATATAAAATTTAATGCATCTGTTCATATGAAATAACCATTTATTTATCTTTTGGTTGACCTATAGAAGGAGATCGATGTTAAATCTAAATTTGTATGGATACCTGAGTTAAAATTTTCGTAATTTTTTCAATGCATATATTCTCTTTCTTCTAACACTCTAACACATTTCTGTTTCCTGTCCCAAGACAATGAAAAAGCATTGTCTTCCCTCCTAATTTACAATGATTAAAGAGGGAGAAATGAATCCGACATATTTTGTTGAATCCGTTGGTTAAAGTTCGTTTTACACAAGGTAAAACAAAGAAATGCTATACTGATATAAACATCAGGCTTTACTAATAAGTTTACTAATAAAGGGTTTCTGAATATCACTCATATTCTCAAAATGAAATTTAATAATTATTTAAAAGCTTTTTCTGTCGAATAATCCGTTTCCACGGGTCAGCAAAAAGCGAAAAGAAATAAAATAAAAATATGAATTACATGTACAAGGTTTTGGGAGTAGGATTGAGAAAGAGGAAAAATCTGACCGAGAGCTAAAAATGGTAAAATGTTATAACTAAAATGTTATAACATGAAAAAAAGTCAGATTTGGTTTTTCTTATTAATCAAAAAATTATATGCCCTTCCAAAATCTTAGAGTAAAATTGTATTTATATTCAATAAATAAAAGCGTCTGCAAATAAAAAATTATTTTAGTAAATTAATATGTCTCAAAATTTCCTGTAAGACAATAACAGCATCTTTATCAATAAATAAATCATTCGTAATACATTCGAAATAGTAGTTTTTTAAAATTTTATGTTCTTTCTGTTACTTTCTTTTTTGTCGCTGTAGCAATATATTAAAGTAAAAGAATAATTAACTACTTAATGTATCGAATTAACATAGAGAAATAAAGTTGTTGTTCTGTATTCGTGATAAGAGTAATTAGACTCAATAATAATTCTTCAGATTGACGTCTCCATCAGCTAAGTCGGACGGACTGTGATCGTTCATATGTTTCGTATGTGTACATGAAGGATAGGAGCAATGAAAAGAAGAGAGTAGATAGCTTAACAACAAATGGACTATCAAATCTTAACATTAAATAGACTATAACAACATACATCAATTATAAATGTTGGGTGAATTTATCTGGAGGAGAAGATGTCGGATCAAATATATTGCTCTCCTTGTAAGTATATATATACATGCACATGTATATATGGAGCGGTTCCTTAAGTATTTACTATTGCTTGCTACTATCACATTTAATGGATGCGTCGTCTTCATCTCCACCTTTTTCCTATAATATTTTTTTACTCTTATTGAAATTTCCCAACAGAACAAATAATTCGTTTCATTTTATTACCTAAATCCATCACGAACGTTCAAAATAATTAAATTGAATTATCATTGGTGGCATTTTTATTTAATAAATTTTAACGCCAATATTAAATATTGATTTCTAAAATGTACTGCTTATTCAAATGATTTACTCGTACATTATTTTTTTTAGTAATTTGATGAAAAGTGAATTTTTCTTTACACTCTAAATTATTACAATAGCTTTTAAAAATAGATAACTTTCCATTGATTTATCATGAGTTTTACCAATTTTTACTTTATTTGTTTATGTAAAGATAACACTGATCGACTATATAATATTATGAATGATTATGTACAGAACTTTTACATACGTAATTAATTAAAAAGTAAATAATGTTAAACATGTACAACATTTATTTGATCAGATTCATCAACTATTGAAACTCTAAATTTGAATAATATATTGTTCAAATGAAGTATAACATTATTTCATTACGTTTATAATTTATGCATTCATTATGTGCTTTTGTTTACATTGTAAATATTACTGAATGTATTTATGTTCAAAATAAACGTACTTAAATCTCAACTTGACTTTTGAGCTTTAATAAATTATAATATGTTTACAGAATGCGTTCACTGAAATAATATATTTTTGAATATATTTCTTTAATTTATGTCAACCAATATTTAATCGGCATCAAAACTTGTGCAATACATCATTTATGTAGATTTGAAGGATATTTTTGATATTTAAAAATGCATAAAAGTATAAATGGAATTTAACGTATTTTTCAGTGTACTAATTAATTAGTATTAATACTTACAAACCTTAATTTAACAATCAACAATTATTATTATTTTTTTTCAGGGTAAATATAAAATATTTTAAAATAAAACTTGGATGATGCAGCATGAATCACGGCTTAAAAATATAAGATTTATATAAGCATAATTTTGTTTATAAAAAAAAAAAAAAAAAAATATTGGACGATTCTATTTATTAAGTAAATATGACGAAGAAAAAATTTTGTGTTAATATTATTATTAGTTGTATGGAAATATTATTTGACCATTAAAAATCACAATTGAAATGTTGAAAACCTAAATTTTTGATTACCAATAAAAACGTGTACAAGTAGAAGTAAATTGAATTAATTTGTGTTGAATCGACGGTGGCCCGAGCCCGAGCCCAAGCCCGAACCAAGTGCGCGGATGCACAGCAGCCCCAGCTCGAGTCGCAATTCCCAGGATTAGACGGACTACCTTACCTGACCTGTTAACGGCGACGACCGCAGGCCGAGAGAATGACGAGAGGGCATTTGGGCCTCGTAGGGCCCAGAGCTCCCTACCACTGGATATTAATTAATTAACATTTTTAAGAGTATCTCCCTCCCGCGTTCAATTGCTGTAGCCCTGCCCTCTCCACTTAGCAGTTGTCCGGATTGATTATTTTAATATTGGCCAACACCATTTTTTGTATCATAAAGAATTTTCTGTATCTAATTTCGAATAATTAATAATTGATAATTAGTTGCAAGTATTTATAAGTTCACGCACTAAAAATAATCGTTTTAATGAGAATGTTCACCAGGAGAAAATTGTTTATTAAAAATTGTTTTCATATTATTGTAATTATTTATTGAAATATAATTTAGCCCGACTAATTATAAATATATACTAAACCCTGTACAATGTTGATATTTCAAACTAAAAACTCCGATTAATGAAGCAAAAGCATTACTTTTTCGGGTGGCAAAATTAATTACTTTTACGCAAGAAACGTTAAACATTACCAATTGAAACATTGTTGTGGTAAAAGATAATGTTACAATAAATAATTATCGAATACTCGTTTCAAATTACTCAAAGCTTCGGAAGCTTTGAATCATTTTTGCGATGGAAGCACTCACGCGAACACTTGAACCTCCGAATTTCCAAAAAAAATACTTTATATGTAAATCGTTAATCAAGTCGCAATTCAAAACTCAAAGCTGGTCAATCGAATTCTAGGTCGTGAACAGCAGCAAAAGAGTGAAGGACCTCGGGGCTCGATCAGAATACCTCATAAGTTCCTTGAGAGTTCTTTCAAAGGTCGAAGGCTGGAAGCCTCGAGCTATAATGTGGCAATGGAAGCCGAGATGTATCAGACCGACTTCTCGATTTCCATTCACGATTGCGTGATCCTTTATTTCTTTAAAGGCTTAACTAATCCGCAACGAGATCGCGATTTTCCATAAAGGGCCAAGCGCGAAGGGCCGAGTTCAGATTCGAGCACATCCGCAATTTTCTGCCTCGAGTGGCTCATTTCTCCTTGCGGCTCACAATGTTTTTGGCCTGGAGCCTTGCGCGAGTATTTAGGGTGTGAATCAATAGGAGCCAGTAATTAACTCAAGCTCATTATCCGAGCACCTCTTCTCTTTTTATTTCTTTCTTCTTCCTCTTTTTCTGTTTCTTGAGTTTCACATTTAAAATATTTTTGTAGACTTTTAGACACTTCCATTTTTCTATCAATTTGATACCGAGTGTCAAATACAGCTCGTTTTCTTCTTATCTCAATTTTTTAATTCATTTCCTCAAATTCATTTTCTTCTTTTTGATGAAAAAATCTCTTTAAAATGTTCAAATAACAAAGTTCTCTAACAAAAAACTTTTTTTTGATAGATAACTTAATTTTCGATATTTAAAATTTTTTTTAAGGTTTCTTTTGCATTCAATCCAGGCGCATATATAAAAATAAATAAATATTTCCAATGATGGGTCGATTCATGTATTTCATATTTTCATTATAATCGTGCAATTTTATTGGTGTTTTTAAAAAATTTAAATTCAACAATTATTAACAAAATTCATTTATTTCATGATTGATAATAATTAATGTTTTCCTATTTATTATGAAATTTTACATTTCTATCAAATACAAATACATTAAAATTTGTCCGTAAAATAATAAATATTTAGTTAATTCAAAGGTATCGAGTTATAATATTGATCTAACTCGTAAATATATATAGTAAAATAAAAATCATTATACATTTATGAACTTTGTATGGAATTTTAAGTTTTTATATGATTAATAAAATTAAAATTTCCATTTTGAATTAAATTGTGACGACCATAAAGCTTTGAAATATTTTTTTAAAAAACTGTAATAAAAATACCAATTTTGCATTTAATTAACGCTCAATTATTAAGTCGAACGTACTATTAATTTTTTAAAATAACTCCATTTATATTTTCTTTGATTAACGCATTCGTTTAATCCAAAATATTATAATTATGTGACACAAACGAATGCTAGACAGTGCAATTATTGCTATAAGATTATAAAAACATGGCAAATGTAGTATTAGCTCTTTCCTCAATCCACGCAATTTTAAGTGGAACAATAAGCAGCGTGCAACTTGGTCGTGCAAAAGCTAATTTGAGCTTTTCGGAGAAAGGAAGAAAGCATCGGCGAGCAAATGAGCACTTAACATAAAATTTAGCATTTATAAATGTGCGAAAAAAAGGTTTAATGTTTAAGTGGTCGGCAGGCAGAGAACAGAGAAAAGGGAATAGAGAATGAGCGACGCATCCATGCACTCGCATTATCGCATTATCGCATTATCGCATTATCGCATTATCCATAAGCAAAAGAAGCTTGAATTTACACACTCGAAGATAAAAGTAGTGGCCGACGTGCGTGTAATTATGCAGTTAAGGTAATCCAAAGATTTTTTAATCCCATGGAAGCACTCCGAGTGGATCTGCAGGAGTCGCAATTAGCATTTCGTGAGTAGTTGCGAGTGATTACAGCGTGTACGTAGAGTGAACCGCCACGTGGCCTAGATATTGCCTGATTCGGCCTTTTTTACCCCGGATGATCCCCTTTACGTCTATCCACCACACCGTCCATCCACCCCCGGTCCACGAGATTCGCATCTGATGCGAATTTCACAACCGTACGAATGCATCATCCCCTACTCGAACTTCACGGTTCTCCTATTTTTACCATCTTACGCGAGTGCAATTTTTATGATAAAAGGATAATTTTATTAAGTATTTTGATAAACCTTTTGAAAATAGCAGAGACACAAACGTGTTCGGTTCGATATTCCAGTTGGTTACCTCCGCCTTAAGCTACAGGAATATGAACTTCGAGGCAACAAAATCGAACGATGTACTTACTTACATAGTTTGAGCCAGAATACACGTAACCTCTCATGTATATACCCCATTCATGTAATAATACTTTTATGCAGCATACAAGCAATTGCAGTAACTGATACCAATCTTCTTCTTCAAAAACTGTTACCAAACCAAATTCCCTGTGAAGAAAAGTTCTCTCGGGTTTTTCGAGTAGTATTTGCTTTCATTTCGAATAGAAAACGAAGTAAATTTATTTAACACACCCACTGGTAACTCACATTTAAAATACGTCTCTATAGTTTCTGATAAGAACTTTTTCAAATACATAATAAAACCTTCTTACCATAATTTTAATGCACGTGTTGGGTAAGTAAAGATTTTAAAAAAATAACTTTTCAGAGTATGTAATTGCGAAAAATTTAACAAATAACCGCTTACAGGGAAATATGCAATGAAGAAAATTTCTTCAGCATTCTTGGCTAACGAGAAAAAATTAAATTTACGTTAATTATCAGTGCTATAAGATTTGTAATCTATGATAATAACCAATATTTATATTAATATTAATTGAGAAGCAATTATTATAAAATAATATATACATTATAATATTTGAATAGATATTTTTATATTATTATTCTATTAGATAAATATTGCTTCCGGCATTTATCAATAGTTGAAATAGTGTATAGGCTTTCTTATCCCCTCACCTGTAATTACAGAAAACGAAGGGGAAAACGGCCTAGGGCCTAAGGGAGCCAAAGAGGTATACAAAATTTTTAAAAATAAAGTAAATTTTAATTTTAAATCAAAACAGGAACGTCGCCTCAGTACAACAGCCTACACGCGCCTTTGAATTTGAATTTCTTTAAGCAGAACAACAAAGAATCAAGGTTGAAAGAATACAGACATTCGCATACGCATGCAACTAACAAGGAATTAAGAATGATGAAGAGAGAGAGAGAGAGAGTTGTAATAGTTAATTCTTACGTAAAGCCTATCTCTCGAAATCAGACAATAAAAATATATATATATATATATATTATATTCGCTGTTCTACAATTATCTTCCAAAAGAAAAGCAAAAATACAGCTAAAGCTCTCGAACGCGATTTATTTTTACACGGCCTTTGCAAGCTAGTTTTTAATCGAGTCAACTCCCACGATCTCCCACCTGATCACGGGGTTCTATCTCTCCTCTCTTCTCTCTCTCTCTCTCTCTCTCTCTCTTTTACTGTAACCAACACGTAAGAATATCTATATATATATATATATTATATATATACATATATCTAAATTTAAATAATAATACTGTATTAAAAAAAAAAATAAAAATAATAAAGTTTATATTAAACAAATTAAAAATTCTCAAGAATTCACGAAATAATAATTAAAATGTTGAAAATTTAAATAAAAGTTATTATTCATTACAAGTTGAAGGTAAATGAATTATTTTTATATTACTATTTGTAAATTTTTATTAAATAGCTTTGAATTTTATTATTATGTCTTAACTTTCTACAAAATAATTTTGTCCTTTTAAGTTCATTATTTGAAATTTTAATTTTAAATAAATTAATTAAAAATGGAATAGTAAGGATTGAATTGATGATATACAAGTTTTGTGAAAATATATAAAAATGAAATTGCTTAAAAAGAGGACATAATTTTTCATATTTCACTTCAAACATTTATTACAAGCGATAACAGTAAATTCATAAAGTATATATCATGATAGAATTCTATTGTATTAAACAGTTTTCCGTAAAATAGCCAACAATCATTATTCTACAAATAATCCCAGTCAGAATTTTTAAAGACTGGATTGTATTACGAATTATTTTATTGTTTTATTGCATGAGCAAAATTGAAATAATTATTGATTTAATAATATAAAATGAATTATAAAAATTACAAAAGCTAAAAAAGATTTTTGTATTACTTGAAAAATATTAAAAAATTCGAATGTTATTTCAAAATTCGTTGAAAATTAAAAACTGTATCATCTTTCAGGTAGTTAAAAGGTAAAAATATGTTTGCATATCGTGTATTCACAAGCCACCTTTAATAGATAAAAATTCAAAAAACATGCCAACATCACAAAAAATAGAGTTTCGCCGATAATAATGCACCAATAACTCACAGATACGTGTGACGGAGAAAACAAGAGCCCCCGCCAGTTTTTTCAATGATTCCAACGACGGACTTATCCACAAAACGCTTTTACGTGCGCGAAATTAAACAAAGCATAGGTATGAGGTGGGAGAGAGGAAACTAGTGTTTTCGTACATTACATGTTTTCCCCTAAGGAGAATACAATACGTTGACTTGGGACGTCTTTATGTCGAAAATTTATCGTATCCCATCCCAAAGGCTCGCAGCGCAACGGAATCATAATGTGCGTCAGGTGGCGAGAAGACGCTAGGTGGCGCTGCCGCCGAGCCGACGTCTAAGAAGATCTAGCGCCCACGCAGAAGTGAATGGTCTGGAAAATGAAATTCCACGCGGGCACAACGAGACTCCCCCATTCCCATTCTCATTCCCACTCTCATTCCCATTTCTCTCTTCCAGGGTGACAACAAAGTGCATAAGATGCGAGGCTTAATCTCTACTCGATGAACATGGAGTATTCGATGTCCTAGCTTGATGGGAACCGAGAAGATATCCAGAGTTAATGAGGCTTGTACCAACGGCTTGGCTTCTTTCTTCCAGGGGTGCTAATTTGTGTGAGGATATATACGGCTTCACTTTATGAATCCATTCTCCTGAATAAACCATAGCCTTGACTCTTTACTGTACTCTAGATTAATTTATTGTAATCCATGGAGTTGAAACTGCATTACCTACCCGGAGGAATTGTTTTTTCCACGCGGATAAGTGAATTATGGATGCGGCCTTTAATATTCTTGCAAAAATTAAGATTCATCGGACGGCATAGAAGTTTCACTCGCAAACTACAGGTGCACGCGTTAAATGCTTCAAATAGAGCTTTTTCTTTATTTACTATATCACTTAATTAATTATCCTCAACTCAAAAAAAAAAAAGAAGAAGAAATAGTAAATCTTTCCAGCTGTGGTAAAGAGATCATGGTAAATAGAGCGGATAATATTTTTGATTTTATGCATATCGACAAATTTTTACTGCATATTACATTGAAATCTTGTTGCATTAAGTAAATAACAATGTTAAGCTCTAAATGTTAGTGTAAATTATAGATTTGCCACTTTACTGTAATTTAATTCTTAAATGGATTATTCGGATATGAAAATACATCATGAACTAAAAATACAATTTTTACACATATTGAAAATTCGTAAAGCAAAATATTTCATTCTTTAATATCACTATTGAAATTAATCTCCAAATCTTTCCTATTTTAATGATGATAATTCATAAAGCTACAAAGTTTAAAATGATTATTACAAGCATTAAAATGTTGAAATCAATTGAATATATATCATTGGATGCTATTACTAAACATCTAAAGTAATATTTAAAACTAAAATGTTATTGTACCTCGAATAATTTGAATTATACTAGTATACTTTATAAACTATTTATTACATTTCTTTTATGTTTAGATAAATCTCAAAAAATGGATTTCATTTAAGAAGATTAATATTTGATAAAAAATTTATTTTACGAAACCTAAATTTCAACCTCATTTGAAAAATAACCAAATAAGCTGTCCTATCAAAAATAATAAAGTTATTAGATAAAAAAATACTTTTTTGATTTGGATCATAGTTCGACGAACTCAAGAAAGATGTACAGATTAATGAAAAATTTTTTATAACGTGAGCATCAAACTTATTATCAGGTATCTCCTCTGCAGCATATCAGAAGGTTGATTAAATGCATAAATACATAATTAAACAGCTCGCATATGTGTGATCTCATAACTCTTAAATACACCTAATTATGGGTCACAGCAGATGATAATTAATTTAGGATATCACCGAAGGGAAAGAATCGCTCGCTGTCATTGTGGGACATTAGCTTAATGCGAGTCAACATCCATCTAGGGTCACGAAGGGAAAACCATATTTTTTCCTGGGACATTTGCAAAAGGAAAAAATTGCGAGGAGTCAGGTGTAAGTAAGAGTGAGCGGAAAGGAGGTCAGGTTCTTGGATGTATTGTAGCTTCAATCAGTAGTGAGAGTGAGCCAAAATCACTCTCCGGACGGGCAATAAGGACTAGAGTGTGACCTCAATTTACGATGTCACGGGCTTGACTCTCGCCTGGAAAATTTTCGCCCCGAATTTCTATTATACTCTATACTTTAATGGACTTTGGTACTCGGGACATTCCTTACGATTGATCCTTATGATAAGCTCGCGACTTGCTTTAATCACCAATAAATGAAGTGTAAGTGAAATAAATTTTCCCGTTTGTTGAATTTTCTGTGATTAACTACGATTTACCAAAGAACATATACAGGGATGCTTTCACATACTTTAATAGAAAATTTAATATTGCGCAATTGTCACGCTAAAACGCGCGAAAACTTTTAGCTAAATATTGTAGCATATTTAAGTGTACATGACTCCCCACATTCTTGCAACATTAAAAAATTGAAATGCACTTTTAAAAAAGTAGGTATAGAATATTCAATACGTCAGAGCTTCTGATTTTTAATTTAAATTTAACTTTATGAAATGGGCATTTCCAATATTACATCGAAATTTTGAAAGCAATTTGGTTTAACCCAAGGACCAAGCACAAATTTTAAGTAATAACAATGACATCCGCTGTAAGCTGTATTATAAAGCCATGAAAAATGAAATCCCTCGGCATGGAATCGAAGCAAAAGTTGATGTTCTCATGCGAAAGGGAGATAAGTACCGAGAAGAAAAGACTCAAGACAGGCAACATAACATCCATCCGAGCTTAAAGCGCGCGTCAAGATGGAGAAGTCGCGCAGGGACCCGGAAAATCGCCGAAAAGAAATTCGGTGCACTATTTCAGGTTGACATCTAGCGGGAAAATGAGGATACGATGGTACATGTGCAGTGGATCGCGAACGACGGAGAGTCACTCGTTAAGGTCCCGGTGGGTTTCCTCGTATAAAAAGGAGGGACGTTTTATTGAAAATGTTTCTCCTGAACCCAAGCTACGTCTATGTCGAAGTGTGTTCATTATTTTTTATCAACTATGTTTATTTGCATATACATAATAACTCCATTTCGAGCTACTATTTAGGAACCGAAAGGTTTTAAATATTCGAAATTCGTAATGCATACAACTTTGGAGTAAAAAGAAGTTTGTGCGGATGTTTTTTCAATTTCAAGTTTTGAAATGTCAAAATGTTGCACATTTCAAACTTGAAGTAAATAAAATACTTGATTTTCAATATTTTGTTTTTAATAATTAAATTTTTTGCCCAATTATTCTTTTTTTCAATTTTAAATTTTTCATTCAAAATATCAAAACCATCCAATCCATATATTTTATGCACAAAAAATTTTTATATTACAGGGATATTTATATTTTATTTTGAGATTGTGCAATAAAAACCATTTTTATATGGTATGGAATAGCTTTTGAATGATTTAATGTCTATATTAATTAGAAAGTTTTTTTTTTTATAATCAAGACAAATAATTTTTTGATGCGTCCGTAATAATACTATTTTCAGTGAATTTATGATCTTTAATTTATATAGTAATAAATATTTTAATGTAACCGTGCAATCTGAACGAAGTTTTTTGAATAAATTAAAAACTTGGACAAATATTTTTCTTATTTTACAATAAATAATAATAAAAAAAAAAAAAAAAATTATAAATGTTTAAAGGTGATTTTTCATTTTATGTTGTTAATAAAATTATAAATTTCTATGATGTATTTATAAATGCTTTAATAAAAGTATCAACACTAAACTCTGTGAAATTCGAATGAATTGCTTTTCAAAATCTTTATGTTGATGGTGAAGCCAAATTATGTAAGCTTATTTGTTATTAACTTTTCAGCAAGTTTAGTTTTAATAATGTTAATTAATACAATGTAAATTTTACTTAGTACGAGTATACTTGATAATTATAAAATTATACTTTGCCATGTAAAATTACGTAAAACTTATTTTATAAATATTATTTATCTTGTAAATAAAAAATTTTAATACTCATAGTAATTAATTAAAATCTATTTTATACATATAAGTTAAAAGCAGAATGGATAGAGAAAAAAGTCATATCGCTCGAATGGAAGATTCGTTGACAAATGAGGATGATTGCATCGATAAGTGACAAGGCGTTACAAGTACACCGTCAGAGATGAAAATGTTGGGACCGGAGGGAATGAAAGAAATGAGATAAAAGAATGCGCGAGTTATGGCTTTTATATAACGTGAGATCATAGCTTTAAATTTCCTTCCCACCTAGACTTCGCCTCGCCCTCCCCTCGCCCTCGCGTTTTCTGTTCCTCAGACTCCGTGACATATCCTCGAGACGACGTCGCCGTCGACGAGTTCGTGGCACTCAATATGGAACCCAGAGGACGGCATCGAATGACAAATGGCTGGCATTTCCAGGACGCGAGACCAGCGCATTGTGAATCCTTGAAGAGTCTGATGTCTGGGGCTGCCGCCCGACAGTTTTCACCTCCCCAGGACGCGAGGGAAAATTCTGCTTATTTACGGTATCTCTGCCACTCGTGTTACCTGGAACAAGAAAAACGGAGGCATTTATTAACTCACCTCTCATTCTTTTCTAGTTTGAATTTTTTCAATGTTAACCATTCCTATCGCGGCTCTTATTTCTTTATATTTATTGTTAGCACCGACAAGCTACATTTCCATATCGAAACAATCAATAAAGTCTACCATTTCAAAGGAAAATCTTATTTAACTCGTACTTTCGTGTTGTGCACATGTATAATTCAGCATTTTTTAATACACGCATTACTCTTTATTCATAAGCCACAGAGTTTTAAACCCACAATCACGACTTGTTCATGCTTTCACATACATCATACATGAAAATTAATCTACTGAACTCCTATTACATTTCCTATTATTCAAAAATATAATTTTCCGTGTTGAATTTGAATCGATACGTAAAAGGCAATAAATTTACATCAAAATTACTTTTCATTTTACTTTGTTTTCTTTATTTAAGCAATTATTGCAAATTGATTGATAAGGAAAAGATATTTTATTAAAAAAATCTTATCAAAAACATAGGAAATATCAATGACGAGGAGAATCTAAAAAATTATTGTGTGCGATATATTTAATAATAAAAAAATATAAATTTAAAGAGAATATAGTTATCGTAAATTAAACTTTGTTCAATCAAAACTAAATTGCAAATGTGACATCGATAAAAATTTTAAATTATCCAATTCCAATTCGACTTGCGTTGAAGCCAATAATCTTGTTTACTTACATATTTCTTTTAATAATATAATTTTAATATTA
This sequence comes from Eupristina koningsbergeri, assembly GCA_018907245.1. Lineage (NCBI taxonomy): Eukaryota > Metazoa > Arthropoda > Insecta > Hymenoptera > Agaonidae > Eupristina > Eupristina koningsbergeri. Next base: position 4,899,366 of record JACCHV010000002.1, on the reverse strand, counting down.
AATAAAATAAATTAATTTTATTGAATTCTGTTATATAAAAATTAAATATAATTCAAAAGTTTGAAATAGAGCTGTCCAAAAAATATAAATAGATAAATAAGTCTATAAATATAATATATTTATGACATATACAAATCAGACTTATTAATTGAACACCTGAAATATTGGGATGTATAATAATTATTATATAATACAATAAAATGGTTTAAGGAATTTAAGAAAATAAAAAATACACTATTATCATTACCTCAATGATGTAATTATTATAAATACAGGTAATATATAAAATATAAATCATCACTTACACTTTAAAGTTAATATTGCTAAAAAACAAGTAGATGTCTATAGATAAAGTATCATTTTTAATCAAATTTCTCATCACTTGAATATACGGTATTTTTTAATTTTTGCAGACTTGATTTAGAATACATTAGAATAAGATGGAAACGTAATCATACCCATTTGGAGTGGAGATGAATCGTGTAAAATACGCACAATGAAGTAGTCCGACTAGTGAAGACATTTTGGTATAAAAGTTTCAAATTTTAGCAGGAAGCCTCGTTCGAATTGACTCTGTAGTTTCTATTTTTCAATGGGTGCTAAACATTCATTAATTTAATAATTAATGCTAAAAGTTTCATTAATTTCTCAACGATTGATCCTTTCCAACTCAATAATTACCAAAGAAGTGGAAGAAAATGGGCAAAGAACGTGTAGGCGTCATACACGCGTAGGACACACTCCTCCGAGCATGAAAAATGACCCTTCAAACTCGTTCCGGCGGTTGACGAAGGAATGCGTGCATCCACACTTGGAGGGACGAATATTTTCCACTCGGACTTGCACTGCGTTTCCAATGGAAAGTCTCGCACTCTCCCCCCTTCGGGCCCGGGGTTTACGCTCCGGACGGCATCATTCCCCAGGACTCGACGGGGAATTTAATTTTCCGCGGGAGACCAAAAGAAAGCTTTTCCAAAGAATGCAATATCGCGGGTAGGGAGTCGCGTCGGGCGCTAAACCCCAAAGGTATGATCCGCGAATGTTTAATATCTGGGTGGACGGGAAGGCGCGTAATGCTCCACGCAGGGCTCGAGGCGCGAAATTTACAAAATAACTAGGGCTGGGACGACGACGCACATGGTTTTTAGGGAGGGATCCTGGACTCGCAGAATTTCATTTGCATGCTTTAAATTCATGCTGGTTGGCTGGACGAGCTCCCAGCAATTTTTTAAGCTTAATCATACCAACTCCCTGTTACACCGAGCAGACTACCTACGCGACAATTGCGAGAGAGCATTTTTCAAACGCATTCTCATAAATCAATTCAATTATATATAAAAGCAAACCGCATTTTTTGGTGCATTGTTCTCGATTAATTTAAAAGAGTAACCTTATTTGCAACCAAATTTTGCAATGCTACTTTTATATTGAGTTGTTTTAAAATTTTTTTTACTTTTTCTAATTATTTTGAAGTTTTAATTTTCGAAAATTATTTTCAAATACTTCTAAATGAAATTTTGTTGTACAAAGTTCTTAAAAATCAATTATTTTTCATTAATCAATATACAGATTATATAAACTAATTAAAAATTATTTGTTCTGCTCTTTCACTTTAATCTCTAAACCCTCTGGAAACGTAAATAAAGCGATTATCCGCAATTCTAAAAATAAAACTGTACCAAGAAATGCAATTTATAGAAATAAATATATAGAAGAAAGTTGCGAGAGATTATTTCCATTCTTTATGATAACTAATGGCGTGTTAAAGACATCGAAGCAAAGTCATTAGCAAGAATATTATTTCGAGCACGCCATTATTCCCGATAAATTGATATCCATTCTTTGCCTATAAAGTCGCTAATTATCCAGGTTTACCATTGAGAACTCCAAGACTAAATAAATGAATTGGTTTGATGTGATGTCTTGTGGTGGCGATCGAGGCCATAACTAAAAGGCGAGCACAAATCAAACAATACAAACCAGATTGAGGCAAAATTAAGGAGGAATTGTCATGGGAAATGACGTGAATTGTAAAGCTGTGAATTCATAATACACATGGCTGGAGAAATTAAAATTTCAGCTTCTTCACTTTTCTATGTCACTCATATTTTCGAGCCTCAGGAAATACAAATATTTAGAATCGGTACACTAGTTATTAATAATAATTATGTTTAATTTAGTTCACTCAATTGCATTTAAAATTTACACCTTTATTGGACAATTATAAAATATGTTAAATACCATATCAAACGGATCCACATCCTGCAAATGGGCGCTAACATTTATAATAAAGACTTCTAATCAAAGGTACCTCCGACAGTTTACTAACAAAAATATATTTATAATTAATAGTTAACGTATTATTTATAACGAAATGATTTAATACCTTATTACGATATTAAGTTGAAGCATCATAAAAATAGAAAAGTTTTACCGAAAAATACGATACAGAATCAAAATAAATTACAATTACCATGGAAAATAAAACCAAATCATATTTAGTATTAAATTCTATAGTAATAAATTCTGTTAAAATTTTATTTAAGCTTCTTGCATTTGTTAAAAATAGAACTTGTTTAAAAAAAAATTTTTATAAAACAAAATCGGTTTTTTATGAAAAGTTTTATTTATTAAAATAATAATATATATTACTAAATATTAAAAATTAATAAAATTGTAATATATATTTCTTAAATATTTAATTAATCGATCCAGTCACTCGTACCAATAAACAAAAAATAATAAATATTTTGAATGAAAATTATAATTGGAGAATATTTAAAATTGGCCTGACTTATATTAAATTTCTGATACTTTCAGCCCTAGATTTTTAATATTCTTAAATTAAAGTTTAAAGTTTAAAAAATATTAATAGTGATATATCAATTCTTTTATATAAATCAATATAAAAGCCCATAGAGCTTACACACATATTTATGAAAGTGAATAATTCATGCGATTTTTAGGTAAGTTAATCCTTGGATATTAAATTATTTTCGACTCACACTTTCCATCAACACTTGAAATGACCCACCCAACCGCCTTTGGTGCAAATTAAAAAATTAATTCTGGTTCTTCAAAAGCTCGCAAAATCGTCCAACAACAAGAGCTTAATAAATAAGCCTACGGACTCGACTAAATCAACAATAAAAGTTAAAAATCTTGGAGATGCCGAGTGGTAAAATCGAAACGCTCGTTTGTTATAACTGTGCATCCATATTCATTGGAAATCTCGGTATGCTCGGGAGTAAACACAAGCGGTGATCGTGGGCGTGATGAGCAATTCGCAACAAACCACTCGTTCCAACTTTTTTTCCATCTTTTCTGATTTCTCCAGGGGTTTAATTTGAGTCTATATAGAGCTCGCGTGTGTGAGTTTATATAGCCGACTCGTTCGTATAGTGGCGATGCATCCGTCCGGAAATACACATCCCGATTCATTTCCCGTACCTTTTCAGCCAAAACTATTGTCCTCCACTAGTGCACTACTATGATTCTTTTTTTTTTCGTTTCACTAATTTATTACATATTGCCTGGCTTCTGTATGCAAGATTGCCGTGAAAATTCGTTTGGATTTCGTCCGTTCATTGATGTGAGTTTGAAGCTGATTGATTTGCTTTTAATTTTTTTTGTCTTTTTTTTTAGAAACACGATTTTTGCAAGGAACATTTGATCTATTTGATTGCTAATCCCTACAAAATTTATTTTAATCGACATTTCAATGACATTACAGAACTTAATTTTAAACAGCATTTATTTATATTTAATAATTCCCATAAATAATATTTCTGGAAATAAATACTTTCAGATTCTGTCTCAAAAATTCAATATTTGAGGATACAATTTGATATTTATCTCTAATTTTTTTTTTTTTTTTTATTGAGATATTAATATGGTAGAAATAAATTAGTTATAAATTACTATGATATGCATCATTAATAATACGTTCAAAAACCTCAAATAATCATTACTGAATGATTTTAATAATAAAAAGAAAAGAAAAATTAATTTAATTCCTCAATAAAGAAAAATTTCTTTTTACATTTTTTTGCGTGTTTATAAGCATATTGAGAATTTATAATAAATTTATTTTAATTAGATTTTAATATGTAATCATATGCATTTTAATAATTTTTAAACCTAAATTACATATTGTGAAAGTACTTTGTTTAATTAATTAATAGCTCTTCATGAGTTGCAATTTTTTATTTTTAAAGATTTCTTACTCAAATCAAAATATTATACCAAAGTCTTCATTCCAAGAGAATGAAAAATATCTAAAGCGATTATTCAACCCATTAAAAACATTAAATACACAGTAACGCGTTCCTTGATTTCTTTATCGATTCGTTATATGAATGTAAAATCAAATGCACGTGGTAATAGATTTTTTACCCTCGAATAAAAGCTGAAAATTAATTATAGAGCATTGCAAGGCATCGCACAGCAGTACTTAACATAGTTGAAATTGAGAGAGAGAGAGAGAGAGAGAAAGAAAGTGATAGGATGAAAAAACAAGAAGGACGGAGAAATTGCAACGAGTGAGGGAATGCAAATATGATTATAGGATAAATAAACAAAACGTTAATAAGCAACAAAAGAGGCAGAGTTTACGTATAATAAAGAAAGACTTAAGTGGAATAGACAGTCGGAGGAAAACCAATAGAGCAATATCTGTAACGATTATGAATCCTATGGTAAGTAATTTTTATTTTGCGTACCTGTGACTACAAGGGGAACTTATCACTTGCTAAAATTCAAAAAGGCAATTAGTTCAATTGTTGATGTAGCCCTAGTAAGGCTGCAAGTCTGCAACTATACATATATATATATATATATATATATTATTAACTTATTGCTTTTAATTTAAAATAAACTTCTAATTAAACAAAACTCTATTGTTAGAAGTTTGATATGATGCACCTTCTATGTTTATTGTATTATTATGAATTGGTGATCCCAAGAGGTGCAGGTGAATAAAAACAAGTCTATTCAATTATTTGCGTCGACGTTTCGGCAAGTATCTTTTGCCCTTATCGAGACTGTTTATTTAATAAATCATAGTTATAAAAATTAACAAATTATTTCTTACGTAAGTATAATATAACAATTTTGTTTATAATTACCACTTAATATTAGAAAGTAGATATTCAACGACTTGTCAGTCGTAACGTCATTGTGTCAACTGTAAACAAATATTATTTCATCTCAATATATACATCATTTGACGTCACACTTTACGTCATATTGTTGTGATTCGTCATATTATTGAGGATCATATGATATTTATTATTGAGATTTTGTGTGTCCTCTTTTCTGTTTATGGTATTATTATTAATCTTAATGTAAATCATTTCGGAAATTAAACGTTTTTTATAATTGTTCTCATTGTCAATAATGTTTACATTATCCTAATCAATCACGTGTCCTTTATCTCGTGCATGGGCTGCAACAACCGATGTATAATTATTGTCTTTTTTATGTTCATTAATTTTTGTTTTTAAATTTCGTTTCGTTTCTTCAACGTTCACCGATGGGCAGTCTTTGCATTTTATTTTATATACAATATTAGTTTTTTCTTCCTTTATCGTAACGTCTTTTATTTTTTTTAAAAAGAATCATAAAAAAAAGAATTAATGAGCATAAAAAAGACAACAATCACACATCGGTTGTTGCAGCCCATGCACGAGATAAAGGACACGTGATTGATTGGGATAATGTAGACATTATTGACAATGAGAACAATTATAAAAAACGTTTAATTTCCGAAATGATTTACATTAAGATTAATAATAATACCATAAACAGAAAAGAGGACACACAAAATCTCAATAATAAATATCGTATGATCCTCAATAATATGACGAATCACAACAATATGACGTAAAGTGTGACGTCAAATGATGTATATATTGAGATGAAATAATATTTGTTTACAGTTGACACAATGACGTTACGACTGACAAGTCGTTGAATATCTACTTTCTAATATTAAGTGGTAATTATAAACAAAATTGTTATATTATACTTACGTAAGAAATAATTTGTTAATTTTTATAACTATGATTTATTAAATAAACAGTCTCGATAAGGGCAAAAGATACTTGCCGAAACGTCGACGCAAATAATTGAATAGACTTGTTTTTATTCACCTGCACCTCTTGGGATCACCAATTCATAATAATACAAAACTCTATTGTATTTCAATTTTCAACAAAAATATTAATATTCAAAAAAGAGTAAACTAAAAATATATGTAAAAATATTATAACAAATTATCACAAGAACTATGTCAAGAATGAATAATAAAACAAAGAGTCATAATTGTTACCTCAATCTTTAGTTATTAAGAATAGAAGAAAAAATGAAAGCATTCATTTGCAAAAAGATGTTGCAATTAGAAAAAAAAATTCTAAAAATGAGCAAAAGATACAATTTTATTCTCTTTGGATACCATATCAAAGGCATATCATTCCTCTCAAAACAAAATTCGCTCCGAGATATTTCTTTCATTTGAGGCTCACTAAAATAAGAGGAGTCTTGTAGGTAATTAAAATCTTTAGATTAAATAAAACTCGTGGAGTCTCGTGCTACGTGTTCGAGAGAGTAACGAAGCGTCGATTTATCCATACACGTTTTCGTGGGGCGAACCGAGATAATTAAAAAGGACAGAATCAGAGGTTGTGTTTATCAAAAAGAGGGAAGAAGACGCCAGGGGTTTTTTAAAAGAGCCAGGGGTAGTTTGCGAATTTACACATTCGAACTGTTTATTATACAATAATAAACGGCATCGATTTTCCCGCGAATCACGAGATATGGCCAAGGGAGTTTTGTAGGTGGAAATGTCGGGGTGTCCCACAGGAGTGGCTATCGGGTCTCTCTCTCTCTCTCTCTCTCTCTCTCTCTCTCTCCCTCTCTTTACTGCGGGAGCCAACATAATACCATAAATGGGATGCATTTATAGAAGCCAAGTTTAAGCGTATCTGATGCGCTTTCAAAGAGAATTTTAAATTTGATATTGCACGAATTATGGGGAAGTGCGAATGCATATGATCAGAGTTATTTTAGATGGTACCTTTTACTTGGTTCAGTGAAGATGATGAATGCGAAACTGTTTTGAAAAATGCCTGCTTCACAGATTCACCTGTATAGTGATCCACTGTAGTGGCAATTATATTTTTAATCGGCGATATTTTATCTCCGTTCAACTGTAATTTTTTAAATTTTCACAAGTTATTCAGTTTGTCCATTTGATTAATAAATAGCCGTCGTTTTCCGATTTAATAATTTAGGGCAAATGCATTATGTTGTTCCATAACTTTAAACAAAGCACTCTTAAAAGAAAATAACCATACTCACTTCTGTTTAAATTCATTAATAAAACATAATTGGTTCATTTTTTTTTAAATTTTACGCAAAACTTCAAAACTTCTTATTTACTTTAAATAAACATAAAAAAATTGCAAAACATTTAACGCTTAAATGCAAGTCACTGAAACATAATTTTTATTTTAAATAAATAGATAAAGAATAAATGAAATATAACGTAAAGTATTTATTAAAAATTGAACTCCAAAATTGTTCTTTACAGAAAGCAATTTATTAGGTTAATAGTTTCATGTTATACTGTAATATAAATTAAGTATGATTTTAATAATAGTGAAATACGAATATTTGTTAATGAAAAAGTCTACATAAAGGTTAATATTTATTATTTATAATATACAAATATCAATTAAATTAAATATATATTGTAAAAAATATATAAACATTTAAAAAGGTAATTTCAATGTGTATATAAAAATATTTATGTAAAAGTAATGGACTAGATGAATCAATGGGACGATTCAAACATTTTCAAATTTATATTTATCATCAATTATTTTTTTTTCATTACAATGATACTTTTATTAAACTGTCTTCAAAAAATATTTTAAATTTTTGAAAAAAACTCAATAATAGTATAATGTTATTAATGTTAATAAATGTAGATAAAAATGAAATAAAATCTTTCAGTACTATCAACTTTTTTAGTAGAAAAAATTGAATCAATACACTAATGCGTAAAAAAAAGAAGAAAAAAATGATTTGAAATATCATAAGTCAATTTTGATAAAAGTGAATTTTTTTTGCTTGAACTGTATTTGCTTGTTCTTGCTAATACGATTGATTACTAGTTCCATGTATGTAGAAATAAATACACTATTTTAACTAAATAGTTATTATAAATTTGTTGGGCTGAAACACAAACTGGAATTTCACTAGATTTTATTTTTAAAAAATTGAATTAGAACTATTGTTTTAAGGTTTATTCAATAAAAAATATTTTTCATTTAAAAACATTGTGCAAGATATAACATCGAATAAATAAAATAAAACTTTTTGTTTTAGATAAAGATGTGTAAAACCAGAGTCAAAAATATAAGAAAATGAGTGGAAGATAAAAATAGATGTCTAGAATTCAAGACGGAAGTAACAAAGGGAGATTCCACGATTTTGCATGCAGCCATCACTGACTCTGGATTTGCAATTTATTAGCGATGCGAAAACCTCAATCCGATATTTTTTATGTTCCGTGCATTATCGCCGCCATTATTTGCGAGTATCCAATGGATCCCTTTGCATTATCCGTTCCTCTGGTCCTTTTGTTTTTTCGTTTAACCCCGGTGCTCTATTTTATGAGGTCGCGCGCGCTTGAAAATTGCGTAACCAAATAGCTGGGAATAAAATTTAGCGCGTCGAAATCGCAAATTCGTAGAGGGAGAAAGCGAGTTTTTGCTCAGTCCACGTTTTCGAAGGAGAGATCGAAGCCACCGAGCGAATTGTAATTTAGAGGCGAGTGATGCCTCGCCTCGCCTTCCCACCCCACTTACACCCCCTGAAAACCCCTCGACTGCAGATGTACAGGATATATTTCGAGTAGAGCCTTGCACGATTTTTCTCTATGTACGGATATGCTTGATCAGTAAAAAATGTCATCCGGGTTTTCGTTGTTTTCCGCCTTCGATTTTCTTCCACCAAGGACGATTGGATAGCATCGCCGGTCTCCCCATATTTTTAAGGCATGCAATTTTTCAGAAGCTCACTATTGTGACTGTTTTACTGAACAATATAGGGCGTCATTTAAAATGTAGGCTAGAAAAATACATTTCATAAATAGGAAATCTTATCTTGCCAAAAACATAATTAATAATTTCGAACCATTACGCCAATGCAATTTCGTATATTTTTATAAATATATAACTTTTTTTAATCCGCTTGGTAATTAAAATAATATGTATTAAGTTGAATGAAGTAAGTAGTTTTATAGTACAAACCAAAAGCATTAATAATAAATGACGATAATCAATGTTAAAATTGTTAAATTTCAAAGCAATTATAATGTTCTCAATTTTCTGTTAAAATTTTAATGGATAAAATAATGAATTTTTTTAAAAGTATTATAAAATTAATTAATTACATAATGAATTAGGAAAACTGTAAAAATCATGTCGAGATAAATTGTTAATTTTGATTATTAAACTTAGCGATATTCAAAAGGTAGTTACAACCTTTCAGTAAATATACTCTACTACTGAGCATTCATTAATTAAGTATTTCATAAATTTTGTTGAAATAAATTAATTAAATTAATTAATAACATTTGTAATGATTTTAGATAAAATTAATCTATTTATGATGAATTTGTATTGAGTGAAAATGCAATTAATGAACATTCAAAATCACGATACGTTGTTTTGCATGATATATGAGTGTAGGGTATTTTCACACAGTGTAAATGTCGTACAACCGCGAACTGGAGATCCTCGAATATTTTATTTAATATGTTGCTAAAAATAGAATAGCTGAAAAAATAAATTTCCGCGAGGGGGTGGATTAAGAAGCCGGCAAAGGCAATTAGCAAAGGGGAAGAGGCAAAGGGGCGCGCACCCTTCAAGTACAAAGGTGTGGGGGTGCGTTTTAATGATCAGCGGTTTCGAGTGCGCGCTAATGCGTTGTGAAAAGACGCTCGCAGGGTGCTTTGACGAGGAAAAAGCGAGCTGGCGCATAAATTTGGTGTAAACCCCGTTTGTTTTTTTCTCTCGCGATTTAATCTCGGGCTCGATGCATTCGCCCCTTCTCGCCCCGCCCGCTCGCATGTGAAATCCCCGGCTAGAGAGGCAGAGTTGTTCAAAAAGCTGCTTTGATGCAGGAGGATCGGCTCTCCACGCCCACCACCTCCTCCACCCCCCACTCCCGGAGTGGGGGTGGCCACACCACCGAATTTTTGCCGGGTATTTAATTCCTTTGAGGAATTAAATCTTGTGTCTCCGGTCGCCCGCGCACCTTGGCATCCTGGCGCGTTGTCGGGAAGCTTTTTGCTTATTATTCGCCGACGGGGATAAGCTCAGAAACCTCAAAGAATTTTTGCTAGTTAAATGTGGACCGATTATTGGACCGATTATTGGACCGATTTTTGAACCGATTAATTGGAAACTTCGATTGGAAACTTTGGAAGGATGTTGAGAAAAGACCATTGCGCTGCCGATAACAATCACGGACAAGACACACGAGCACTTGTAGCCTGTTTAATGAATTTAATTTTTAAGTACGAATCCATTAATAAAATGTTGTTGCTATTAGAACCCTTGCTATTTATCATTTATTATTATAATTACATTTATCATAATATTATTAGAATTTTAATTTTAATATTTTTATAATTTACAATACTATAGTAGTTCTTGTGATTAATTTCCCATAGTATCGTTGTGATAATCATAATGTTGATGTTATTAAATCTTTGATAGTTTTAAATTACTGGTACATTTTATAGTGATACCTTTCGTTGATTATCTACTTCAATAAAATCTTATTGGTTTATGCTTTTGTTGGAAGCTCGCAGCTTAGTCAACTGCTTGCTTAATCAAGAGACAATCACGCTCTCCCTAGCGGCTTGAAAGATGCGCAGTAATCGATAACGATCGATCTGCGCATCGATCAAACCGTCGATATTCGAACCGAATATCGAGTGACGCGGGCTGATTGATCGGCCATCTTGTGAAACGCGCGGAAAAGGAAAAACCTTTGTTTAAAGCTTTTACACTTTTCCGTAATTATTTTACAAGTGCGGAAAGCTACAACGCTTCGCTGCGTCGCGGTGTGAAAACGAAAGTTGACACACGACCAAGATTACACCAAGCTGTCGCACCCCTAAGAGCTTAAGAGCCTGCAAGTTCATCATCGACAAGGAGGACGTCCACCAGCCCTCCAGTTCAAGGACGTGGTGAGTCTTGCAGTCAAATAGGTTATTGGCCCCAGGACACGCTTCCACTGAGCCAAAGAAGTGTTTCAACAAAAAAGTGCTGTTTTTTTGTGAAATTAAAAAGGCAATCAGTGAAGTGAGTTTTTCAGTGTTTGTTTCAGCAAACTAACAACTACTAAGAGTAAGTTTTTAAATTTCTTTACATTTAAAAGCTAGAGTAGAATTAGAAGCTACATTAGAGTTTGCATGGTATGTAGCAACATTGTTGGATGCACTAATATATGTTAGAGTTGTATAGTGCACAACAATGATATAATACTTATATGCGAGAAAGTATTGTGTGAATAAAATGTGTTGAGCGACACATGAGGTCTGTTTATTTTCTATTAGATTAATAATTTTATATACTAAAGAGCATGGTATAATTAAGATTATTTGAATATATTTAAATACTTTCATGTACAGTATGTACATGAAACAAAAAAGATTAAAATAAAACTTAGAATTAGAGTTTTAGCATTTAAATATAAAATACAACACAGGCTGTCGCTCATACACACATTTTATAATAAAATAAGCAATAAAATGTGAGAATGAAGCACATTTGTCTATTAAAAGCTATTACATGCTTGCGAGCATGATTAGATTGTTAAATATTACATATATTGTAATGGTTTCATGTACATGAAACAAAAATAGAATAAAAACAGACAATTTGTGCGGTCTCACATATTTATTTATGCTTATTGATATTGTGATTGTGCAATATATTGTACAATCACATAATATAGCTGTTTAGAGGTTAATTAGAATAAAATATAAAATGCCAGATGCATGCGAGTTTTGAATGTATTAAGAAAACTAAAGATTAATTAAAATTCGCACAATGTTCAACATTTTATTGTTTGAACATATAGATTATTGTTAGATGAGATGCATTGTTTAACATTATTATGTTTGAACATGTAGTCTTATTAAAAATTTAGAATTTTTGTGAAAATGAACAACAACAAAAGTACATTGTACTTAATCTTGTTAAATTAAGATTGATATGGTGTAAGTTGATTGTACAACACTTGTGCATAAGATTTTACACTAATAATTTAAAAATTAAATAAACTCTTATCTGGCATGAATGAAATTAAAGAATAAACACACAATATTTTTGTTCTCCAAGTAAATTTATAGGTTAAGCATTGTATTATACACATGCTGCATAAACAGTGCAGCAGAAGGGACTGACTGGCTTACTCTAAGCTAGCCTAACCTTTCATGCACTGGCCTATAAGTTGAATCTGATTGGCTGAAACAAAACATAAAATATTTGTTCAACTTGGAATGAAATTAACAAAATTAGAATTTTTTTTTTGAAGTATTTTATAATTTCTTTGTGAAATTGTAAATTATAATTAGATTTTAAGATTTTTTTTCTCTTTTTATTATTGAATTAATATTCAATAATATAAATATTCATTTATATAATGAAATATGCATTTGTTTATGTATATGTAGGTATACTTCAAATGCATTCATATATATATGTGTGTGAGCTTGTATACATACTGTATGACAACCACACAGCATTAAATTGTGAGCAATCAAAGATTGTATTTATTTCTAAAGTTGAACAATATATTGTAGAGTATTTTTTTTGTATTTATGGCTTTCTTATTGCATGTAAATTGTAGTAAGCCATAAAATTAGATGCATGATGTAGTGTTAGATGAATATGTGTACATATGTATATTTATATATAAAAGTATGTATACTTAGAGAGTAAAGGTAACATGTATGTGGGCAATATCCTACAATATTGCTTGTAGCATGTTATTTATGCATGAAAAGAGGGAAAATGTTTCTTTTTCAATGGGCTATTGAGAGGGTTTCCAATTAATTAAAAATTGTGTGTGTATTTTGGAAACATGAATTAAAATAAAGTACAACTTAAGATTAAATTAAAAATATCTAGATATAAATTAAATAATGATGTAGAAGACACTTCTATACACAAATACATATGGGATGTAGGTGTAGAAGTGTAAATGTATAAAAACTGTTTTAGATGTACATTTTATACATTGTAAAGAGCTTAGATGTGGGACTTTGAATATTATTCAAAGTTTATTTTTGAGTGGTGAATTTGTTTTAAATTAGATATAAAAATTCACACCAAAGAAGTGAGAATACACACAATTAAAATAAGATTAGAGTTTTTTTTTGAATGCCTATTGAAGGGAAAACATTTTTATGCATGTTTTTTTTAACACATAAAGTGGATGATTGGTTTGAGGGCGCACACACTGTGTGTTTCTTGTGCTGATCAGTCTACTTCCCTCGCATGAAGCTTAAGGTGTGGGATGCTTGAGCGGGTCTTTCTCTTTTATTAAATTTGAATATTCTTGTGCAGTGTGCAGACGTGTACACTTGCACTGTTTCAAAATAACGGAGGGAGAAATGATCTTTAGTCATTCGATTCTTGATCTAGGGTGCGTTTCAACTGAAACTCTTTCAGTGGAGCAAACCCGGCTCCCTTCAAGAGAAACCTTAACGGGCTTATCTCATATTCGGGCTTTATGCAAATTGCAAAAACCTTAATAAATGTAGATTTAAATAGAAGTAGATGCTTTCTCTTTGTAATTACAGGTTCTAGTGACCTGTTTGATTCTGCATGGTTGAAACATTAGAGTAAATAACAATAGAAGTAATTTTTTTTTCTATTTTGTTCTGTTTTTCTCTATTTAGATGAATACTGAAGAGTCCAACACGACTGATGCACCCCAGGACATCCCGCCAATTGACATTAATATCAAGTTGGCTAAAGAGCTAATCGACATTAATGTCAAGTTGGCGAAGGAGGTAATCGACAGCAATGTCGCATTAGCTCGTGAGTTGAACACTGTGTTCAACTCAGCAAAAGAGGTGGTAGCCAACCTCCTCACCGTGAGCCAGAACCTGCTGGAGGCTCAACGCTTAAAGAGCCAGGATGAGGCTCTGCGTCGTGACCGCCGCAAGTCGAGGCCCTCTAAGACTAAGAATGGCATAGAGGTGGAGAATGCCATGAGTCACCTAGAGTTGTCGGACCAAGGATCATCCGACACAGAGGCGTCCAATGTCAGCATGGAGGAAGCTGACTCCGATGACTCAAGGGACTACAGGAGGAGATCCCCAAGCTCAAAAAGACGTCGCAGAGGCAGCGCAGAGGGAAGTCGTACTATAAAGTATGACTACAGGCTGAATCCTAAGACGGATTTCAACCTGTGGAGGGACCTTTTGAGGGCTGAGCTGGAAAGCCACGACGTGGCTTATATCTTGGACCCCAAAGCCTCTCCCCCCTCTGGACTCAACGAGCGGCGCCGAACAAAGGACCTGGCCTTTGTTCGCAATGTCATCATTGCGCGCCTATCCGAGAAGTACCATACCATGGTATTTCACGAGACTTGCCCAAAGGCCATGGTGGACAAGCTGCAGGAGGCAAAGAGGTTAGAGAAGAATATCACGCACATCTCTGTGCGCAATCGCCTCCAGGCCATGCGGCTTAAGAAGACGGATAAGTGCGTCGAATTTATTGAGAAATTCGAGGTACTTATCCGAGAGTATGAGTCATTTCCGGATGCTCATCCTCTCTCAGAGGACGAGAAGAGGACTGCGTTCTACAACGCAGTCAAGGACCAACTGCCTGATGTCCGCCAATTTGTCCACTATTGCAAGAGGTTTCATAAGAGGGATTTCACCTACAGTGAAATCAAAGAGACGGTCTTGCAGTTAGAGGCGGAGCAAAACGAGGCCAAGCAGTACACCACCGACAAGCCCGCCAGCCCTCAGGCGAATGTGGTCTCGAAGAGTACAGCGAGGACGGGAAGGTGCCATCGCTGCAATGAGATTGACCACTGGGCTTCAGAGTGCCCTTTGATTCCGAGTGGGAAATGGTATTGCTACCATTGCCACGCTATCAGGAATCATAAGGGTAATGATTGCTTTAGAGTAAAGGTCCAGCCCAATACCAAGAGCCACCCAAAGATTAAATCACATGGGCAATCAAGGACCAACCATCCAAAGGACAATAAGAAGCCGAAGATTAACGCAGTGAAGCGTACCATCAAAAAACGAGGGAAGGACAAGCCTACCAACCAAGGAGAATCCTCCAAAGGTAAGAGTTTTGATTCATACAATGGTAACGTCATTAAATTCATTGCGGATTCGGGTGCCACACATCACATTGTTCAAAAAGCCATCCTATTAGAGAATTTTGAGAAATGCACTGAAGAATACATTCAGAGTGCAAATAAAAATAAATTTGCCGATATGAGAATAGACGGTAAGGGCGACCTTACTATTTACACTAATCCCAAAACCGAAGAGAGTATCGTTCTCTCGAACGTGATGGCTGCCAGTGATATCAGCAATAATTTGCTATCACTGAGGCAGCTAACAGATGCAGGACTGGGGATCAAACTAGATGACCAGTCACTGCAGGTTTATGACAAGGAGTCGTCAGAGATAATCCTAGAAGGGTCATATGAGAGACCCAACTGGATTATAAGACTTCAAATTAAACCTTACAATGAAGAAAATACACCATCGGCAACATATATCTGCAAAGCGAGATTAATCTCGCAGGAAGAGAATCGGTCACCAGATCAAATGATATCCAATTCGGAGGGAGAGAGATCCGTAGAGAATCGGACACATTTGATCATTGAAGAATCTAAGAATAAGACCGAAGAATTGAGTGAAGGTATGCTCTGGCATAACCGTTTGGGTCACACCTCACTCAATTATCTACGAAAATTGTGTGGAGAATCACAACCACTAAATGGAATCCGATTCGAAGAGAATATCAAAGATTGTGAAGTCTGCCAGATCTCTAAAATGAACAAATTACCGTTCAAAGAGATCAGAACAAGAGCAAGCAGACCTCTTCACACAATTCACACTGACATTATGGGACCGATTCAACCAAAGTCGTATCCTGGAGGGAAAATGTACATAATTACCTTCATAGACGACTTCTCAAGATGGGCCAAAATTTATGCGATCTGCAAAAAAGATGAGGCAGCAGAAAAACTTAAAAGTTTTCTCGTGACTGCAAGAAACCTTCTTGGCAAGAACGAGAAAGTCTGCTACATCAAGTCAGATCAGGCCACGGAGTATATGGGTGGAAAGTTCCAAGAATTGATAAAAGAAGAAAATATAGAATTGGAACCGTCTGCACCCTACACTCCAGAACATAATGGAATAGCCGAACGATTCAATCAGACATTACAGAAGAAAACAAGATGTCTAATGATTGATTCTGGCTTACCTCAAACGATGTGGGTCTTAGCTGCAGAAGCAGCTCTTCACATTTACAATCATACTCCACATAAGAGCATAGAGTATGACGCACCAATTTTTAGATTTAGCAGTCAGGCAAACAACAAATTAAAGTATTTAAGAAGATTTGGATGTGTTGCCTACACTTTGACCCACACGAACAAAAAGAAATTCGCACCAAGAAGCATTCAAATGATTCTGGTCGGATTTAAAGCAAATTCGTATTTGCTTTGGCATCCAACGACAAGAAAATACGTGGAATCAAGACACGTAAAATTCAATGAAAAGGTCATGTACAAGGACATCAAAACATCACAAAATGTTGATGTACCTACCCCTGAAAATGAGATGGATACCTCTGAGCCAGTAGAAGTTGAAAAACCGAAGAAACGAGGAAGACCAAAGAAGCAACTGATTGGCTCTGGAGAGGTTCCACCTAAGAAAGTAAAACTGGACACATTCGGTCCAGTGACGAGAAACATGACCGCCATCAAAATTAAAGAACCACAAACTGGTTCTAAGATTTTAAGTGCTAGTATAGAGCAGCAGCAAGATGAAGCTGCCTATATTCTGATGGCTTCATTGAATGAAGACCCAACGACTTTTAAAGAAGCCATGGAGTCCGACGAACATCAGAATTGGAGTAGAGCAATAAAAGAAGAATTGGATTCCATGGCACAGAACGAGGTCTGGAGCATAGTTCTAAGACCCCAAAGAGAAACAGGTTCTAAACCTAATATCATAGACTCTCGTTGGATCTTCAAAAAGAAGATTGACATCGATGGCTCAACCAAATATAAAGCACGCCTTGTTGTGAGAGGCTTTAAAGACAGAAGTACATACGATCTCAAGGAAACGTATGCTCCTGTCTCAAGATTACCCCTGGTTCGAGCATTGCTGTCAATTATAAACAAGTATGATTTAAGAGTTTGCCAGTTGGATGTCAAGACAGCCTTCCTAAATGGAACTATTGAGGAAAACATATTTCTTGAAATTCCTCAAGGGCTGATTGTAGACGATGAAACTCGAAGAACTCACGTCTGCAAGCTTCAACGATCGTTATATGGATTGAAGATCAGCCCTAAGAGATGGAATAAGAAGTTCACCGAAGAGGCATTGAAGCTGGGCTTGGAAAATGATCTGCATGAGCCATGCCTATACACGTGGCGCAAAGAAGGAAAAATGGCTGTCCTCCTTCTGTATGTGGATGATATTCTCCTCGCCAGCAATGAGGAAACACTGCTCAACAACATTAAGAGTCAACTGAGCAGTGTCTTCGAAATGAAAGATTTGGGGGAACCCAAATGCTTTCTAGGAATAACCATAGAGAGAAATAATACAGAGAAGACCATATACTTACATCAAGAAGAATACACAAAAAGTGTCTTGAGTAAGTTCAATATGGAGGATTCCAATCCGCAGAGCACACCGATGGTAACAAGGCAAGTTCATAATAGATGTCTTGAACTTAAGAATGAAACTTCTGTATCTGATTTGGAAAATAAGATTCCATTCAGAGAGGCTATAGGAAGTTTGATGTATCTGGCAAATGCTACAAGGCCAGATATTGTATATGCTGTAAATTTCTTAGCGAGAAAACAGCATATCCCGACTGAAGAGAATTGGAAAGAGGTCAAGAGAATCTTCAGATACCTTAGAGGAACTGTATCTCTTGGGATTAAATACAGTTCAATCTCAGATGAGCTAGAAGCATTTTCGGATGCTAGCTTTAGAGACAACGAAGATTCTACCTCCACTGCAGGATATATAGTTAGATTATTTGGAGATGCTATATCCTGGAGGAGCCATAAACAATCCTATGTATCTCTGTCCACTTGTCAGGCAGAATACTTAGCCATGAGTGAATCATGTCAGGAATTGATTTCACTCGACAAGGCTATAAGGAATGTTATTGGAAAGACGTGCTTCCCAGCTGTTGTCTGGTGTGACAATAAGTCAGCTGGAGATTGCACGCAAATGGATGGCAGTCACAAACTCAAAATGTTTGATGACCCTATTGAACAGATTACCAAAGAATTAAACCTAAGAGAAAGTACCGGCCATCGCCGTCACATGGCTGACACCCACGGGGATTTTATTAAACAATGTGTGGACCTAAACCGAATCCGCGTCTGCTGGTTGCCCTCGAAAGAGAACCCAGCAAATATTATGACAAAACCGTTACCCTCAGAGGCACATAAGCACCTCCGAGAAAAATTATTAGAGTAATTTAGATTTATGAATCAAACTAAAGATTTCTTTTTCTTTACAGATAAAGACAAGAAGGCTTGAACAGATCTCCACCGATCTGAACCTATGAGGCTCTGGATATGGATCCGGGTTGCCTATAGAGGGGTTAACTTGGATCCATAGATCCAAGCTATCCTAAGATTAACCCCCTCGTACGCAAACAGTCACCTAAGGGAGGGAGTGTTGGAAGCTCGCAGCTTAGGCAACTGCTTGCTTAATCAAGAGACAATCACGCTCTCCCTAGCGGCTTGAAAGATGCGCAGTAATCGATAACGATCGATCTGCGCATCGATCAAACCGTCGATATTCGAACCGAATATCGAGTGACGCGGGCTGATTGATCGGCCATCTTGTGAAACGCGCGGAAAAGGAAAAACCTTTGTTTAAAGCTTTTACACTTTTCCGTGATTATTTTACAAGTGCGGAAAGCTACAACGCTTCGCTGCGTCGCGGTGTGAAAACGAAAGTTGACACACGACCAAGATTACACCAAGCTGTCGCACCCCTAAGAGCTTAAGAGCCTGCAAGTTCATCATCGACAAGGAGGACGTCCACCAGCCCTCCAGTTCAAGGACGTGGTGAGTCTTGCAGTCAAATAGCTTTATACCTTATTATAAATTATTTAACAACAATCATTAAACCCTCTATTCACATTTATTGTATAAGAAATATTAATGACTTAAAGATCGAATCAAGTCAATGGCTTAATTGGATTGAGCTATATTTCAAATTGCTTTTCGACTATCCAAATGCCTTTTTGACTTTATTTTTTCATTTAAATATGCACGAGTCAACTTTAAACGATTCTCACGGAGACGTTGAAAACTTGTTTTTCCAAGTCTCATTATTATCCAGCGGAGCACCAATCTATTGCCTTTAAAAACACATCCACTAACGGTCTATCTTCTTTAAACGAGATTTTGCTTCTATTAACGCAGCACACCTAAATAATCGAACAATTCTATATTTCGATGCTAAGCATCTGTTTTCAAAGAAAATTTTTGATTTCTTTATCCGTTTAGAAGAAGCCGATTGTATAATGTTTCTCGACCTTTCAAATGCTTGTTAGGAAAAATAGCTACTAAATTACATACCAGTCTAGTTACACGACAGATGACACTTATTATAACCAACGCTTACAAGCTACTTTTTGTCGGATAAATATGTAATGAGTATGCCATGAGAAAGGCCATTTTCGTTAAAAGTCCAGAAAATATTATTTTAAAATTTCATAGAATAGAATAGCTTATAAATTAGTATAGAAATTTTGTGTATGTAAATAGATTTTATTATTTGTTTTGCTGTATAATATTTAATTTGTACAGCAACTTTATCATTACATTTTATGAATATAAAATTATTGGGTTTTTAGTCGTCTATCTTGGGTATATATGATGAACAAATTATTCTCTACACACCTATAATGGTACGCGATCATAATGGAATGCAGTTTATAATTTATAAAATTATAATTTTTCAGGACAAGTTTATAATTGTACGACGAATAATGAATAAGGATTTAAAAAAAGAAGAAGAAGAGGAAGAGAAAAAGAAAGAAGGAAAAGGAGAAGGAGAAAGTAATCAAGGTTAATATCGCAAGTTGCAAATGTAATATAAGCCAAATGTTATTTAATTTAATCACCGAGCTTTTGTTGTATCACGCTGCGCATTATGCACAAAATAGGTGCAGTGTAACAGAAGTTTGATAAAAGTTGAGAAGTAAGTACTTTATTCGCATAATTTATTCACCGTGAAAATTTTCATAATAATTCCGTAAATCCTTTGAAGAGCTGTCGAGGCTCGAGCGAAGGGATGTGAAACTAAGCAAAAATCATAACGGGGTATTCCCGTGCTTTTGACGGAAAACAACCCCTGCGTCCCGAACGGATACCGGTGTGTGCAAAAAAACAAGGAAGGGAAAATTGCTCTTGCAGTAGCGGGGCAGCGACTTTAGTCAACAGCCTCTCGAAACGAGGCGCGCGGGTGCTCGACAGGTTATCAGGAACAATGAAATAATTCCCCAGTGTTGGTCCCGTCCTCTGCAGCCAAACACTCACAATAACCTGGGAAATATATGAGGGATTCCATCTCCCCCCCTCCCCTCCAACCCGCGAAATATGGAGCCGCGTCCCGTTTTCCACTGCTTTTCGGCGCCCTCCCCCTCCCCCGCCGCTTTCTGCGAGTATGAGACGCCGCATTCGTAGCCGAGTTCGATTAGCCCCTCGCGCCGATTTCTGGCGTAGGTCCGCGCAACGCGAACCCCCACCTCCTGCCAACCTCCTGCCAACCATCATTAGTTTTCTTAATCTCGTGCTTATCCGAGACAAGGTTCTATCGCCTTCTATCGCCTTCTATCGCTGCATCAAACTGGAAATCTATTTGAAATATTCTCCATCGGAGGAGTGTCTTTTAAGCATAATCAAGACGAACTTCCTATTTTCACTTGTTTTAGCTTTTATTCGCACAAAAGATATTTTTCTTTAAGCTAACGTACAAATATGACATTTATAGAATTTCATATTATCAAATTTGCTCAAGATGCTAATTTATCGTTTCGAACAATTTAAAAAA
The DNA here is from genome assembly GCA_018907245.1 of Eupristina koningsbergeri. Classification (NCBI taxonomy): domain Eukaryota; kingdom Metazoa; phylum Arthropoda; class Insecta; order Hymenoptera; family Agaonidae; genus Eupristina; species Eupristina koningsbergeri. Next base: position 4,877,987 of record JACCHV010000002.1, on the reverse strand, counting down.
ATTCATCAAAAATACAAATTGCTGCACAAGTGAATTATTGATTATTAAATATTTTTTAAGATGTACTATTTTCCTAATATTTCTGTCCAATTTTCCCAATACTCGTGCATTTTTATCCACTTAACATTGCTATTATAATCATTGTTTAAAATTTTAAGCAATACTCGGTCGGAAATTTTTAGCTAGTTTAATATACCCATACTGGAAATCTAATCACTAGTTAAATAATGAAGGAATATAATTGCCACATAATGCTTGCACTTCATGAGTATCGCTCATGAAATTTAATATCTTTACAGGTACAAACCGAACAAGCAGACGAATTGATAGTCAGGTATGTATATTATTTTTTTCGTGAAAAAAAAAATTGCATGCCACAAAATTTTGAACAAATAATTTTTATTTAATAATTAATACCAGCTATTTGTTGGACATATTAAATTACGATTTCCTCTTAAAACAACTTTCTTTTTTATCAAAAATATTTTAAAAAATAAGAAAAAAAAATTTTAAGTGTAGTATAAAAGCGATGGAAAATTTAATTTTCATTAAGTATTGAAAATGAAAATAAGACTTGGTCTTAGGATAGAAGAAACTTATAATATCTGACAGCATACTTTGCATTTATCCTTTTTTAGATGTTCTTTTATTAATCAGTATGTACTTATTATCTTCATTGAATAATTCATGTTAAACGAAATTTCGATTATAATTATTTAATTCCATTCAATGTTAATTTTTTAATTTTTCTACATTAAGAAAGAAAAGAAAAAGAAATATTTACTTAACGATACATGTATGTAATTTGATCAAACATGATTTCATAATAATTGCTAGATATCACTCAAATGTTATTTTTTGTTTTAAATTTATATAGATTCTAAGAATAATATGTGTAAAATAAATATATTATATAAACACGCATTTTTTTTTATTTACGATAAGAATTTTAAATAATTATTTAAAATATAACACGCGTATTATAACAAATCTATTAGTCAAGTTAATGATAAAAATTGCATTTATTTTTTTATTAAAATACTAATAAATTTTAAATGATAAATTTTTTAATTTTAAATCAAAAATTTTAAACTACATTTAATATTTAAGTATAACAATTTATTTTTCTGATTTTAACATAAATAAATATTTAATATCAAATTAAATTATTTATTTATAATTTTTATTACAAAATTGAAATAAAAAATGTAACAAAGCTTATTTCATATTTAATAAGTTTCTTGTTCACTTTATGGCTGAGCCATAAATTTTATAAATAAAATGAATCTTTTATTTTAAAGTATTAAATTTATATATATTATGTCAATTGATAAATGTTATTATGTGCAAAATTTTGAAAATGGTGCACCCTAGGTGATACTTTACATAAATATAATATATTAAAAACTAGATGAAATTTGGTTTTAAGTGAAAACATATTTTATTTTGTTTTAGTATGATTGATCAAAATGTATCGAAAATTAATTGCAATATAAGCTCAAAATTTATTAATCATATTACGCATATTGTATTGCAAAAGTGCTTTGATAAAGGCAAACATTATGCTCATAGTTTTTCATGTGAACAAAAAGATTGGATTGAAATTCACTCAACAAGTGTTAAATCAGTAATCTCGAAGATGTAGCGGTGAGTTTCCAAACTTTTTTCAGCACAATTAACATTGAAGTATCCAATATTAAAATCCTCCGTTATTAGATTTGAAAAGTGTAATAAGAAAAAGTAGAAACAAATTATAATCATATTGCCGGCGCCTCGACTCCTGACATGAACATTAACAAAGTTCCTCGAGTTGGGCACGACCTGATAAAGTAATTAGTTGGGAAAAAATTACAGAAGTCTACGCTTCGGACACGAAACATTAAAAAGCCATTTGCTCGGGAGCTAGTACTCGTATTCAGGTTTTACAACGAACCAAAAATAGTGAAAGCAAGCAAAATAATATTAAAAAATAAAGCTAAATGAGAAATTGCATTATAATGAGATTGGAAGTTGGGTGAATATTTCCTTGTTAAACTATAGGAGCTAGTTAATAAGCATAGGGTATGGTCAAATTAGGTTTTTCGATAGATTTACTACGAGAAGAACTAAATGTTATATTCCATTTTATTAGCATCATTGATTACGATACTAAATTTTAAATATTAGTAAGAAATAGTAAAGTGTTTGCTTCAATATCAAAATTTAAAATAAGATCTTGGATATTTTAATAAATTGTACACAGGCTGTAATAGTGATTATCATCTATTCGCATAATAAATAAAGAAACTCATGAACTTTTCAATGATTAAATTGATTGGAAAAATAATGGTGTAATAAACTTATGAATTTCTATTTGCAATACATAATTTCTGATGGGACACAGGGACAAGGATGTTCGATATAATAACGAGTTGCATTTGTGGGGAATGCATTAGCTGGTAACATCTATTCGATAAAAATTGAGATAAATCGGTGTCTTTAATCACGTGATAAGGCCAAGAAAGTTTAAACGCCGGGTATAAACGCTCGAGCATTTTTCCCCTACATTCAATAGAGCCTCCATCCTGGGGGCATCCCACGCATGTTTCGAGAGAATGAATTACATTTAAATCCATTAACAACAAATCCAGTTTTATTCGCTGGTGCGATAAATAATGAATCGCGGGGTAAAAATGCAGGAAAGGAAAAATGCTGGGCTATAGATCCAGGGAGTAGTGAAGGAGTACATCCCAACATTTTTTTTTTTTTTCCTCGCAATACAAAAGTATTAATTATATGCGGAGGTACGGAGGAACACGTGGACTCGAGTGCAAAGCAAACGGTACCAAACCCCCTGGTAGAGGGGCCGAGTAGTAGAGGACAGTAGTGGTGTCTTCATCATTCGTATTCGCACTCGTTCACGAAGCATCGATAATTCCATTTTTTTTTCGTGCCCCCGCGTTTTGGAAAACCCACAGAGAAAATTCCGCGTACCCTTTCGATTTATGCCAATTCAACAAACGCCAACTCGAATTTTTTCTTCCGTTTTATATGTGCAGATGAAAATCTGCACGAACAATCTCTTTTTTACAAATTTCGATCTTATTCCGAAAATACTATTGTCGTATTAAATATTAAACCAAGATCTTGACAATTATTTAGCAATTTTGTTTTTTTTTGCAGAAGGAAATTTCAGTTTCCATAAACAGTCGCTAAATTAACAATTTAATTGAAATCGAATTTATGAGAGAAATGATTTAAAGCTACTATATTTTGGGAAAATTTCATCATAAATCATTAATTTTTTACATCTACATTTTATTATACTTGTCTTTTACATTTCTAAATTTTACTCAAGTTCTTATTACTATTTTTCAAATAAAATGAACATAATCGATTAAATACGTGAACATAAGTATGCATTAGATTTATATAATTGAATAATAATTATTTAACTGTCATTCACCATCATTAAAAATACTCTTTTTAAATCTGTGATATAATGAATATGATTATTCTCATTATTCAATTATTAATTATAGCAGATGGGATTTTATTAAATTCAATTTAATGAGATAGATTAACAATAAATTACAAACCTTTGCTATACACTTTAGTCAGTTTTTTTACAGAAACTTTTTCTATCGTCTAGGCTTTTACAAGCTTCAAAAAATTTACGGTCAGTGCGGAAGTTCTGTTACAGCGTTAAAAGCTTTTCCAAATAGCAATTAATTTGGCAGCAAAAAATTTCAGGTGTTAAATTTGCTTGTATTTTAAAGTAGATAGTTATTCAATAAGATACAAATATAAAAGCATTTAAAATATCCCAATACATTGGTAAACAATAAATGAAAATTTTTTTTAACATCAACAATAAAATTTATTATAAAAATAAGTAATAACTATTATTTGTATATAATTTAATGAATATAACGTGTACATGTATTTTCATAATCTTTGTGTTCTTTTTTCTCGGAAAAGAAAATGACAAGGGCCGGGCCTAATTTTATTAGGACCCGCGAACCGCGCGTGATTCCTCTGCGAGATTTGCTCCGGGCTTCTTGCATATTTTCGCATATGGTTTTGCTTGCGTCTCGCTTCCGCTTGTAATTAGCAACGATAGTCGGGCTTGGTGACCCGGGTGATCGATTGATCATCATCGAGCGTACTTGTGCTTGTGCCTGTGTACGTGTGGTTGCACTGGGGGTTCAGCCGGCCAAGTATAAGGCTTTTCTTCAGCGGCCCCCAGCGGCCCCATCACCTGGTAATCCATTGAGCCCGGAGCGGCAATATTCCGACGTGGAGGACACAGCCGAGAGAGGCAACTGGAAACGATACCTCTCTCTCTCTCTCCACCGCAACACACAACTTTGTACTTGCGTAAGCAACTTTCTCGCTTTCTCCCCTCGAGCGGCCCTCCATCAACTACTTTAACATTTTGAATAACACTTTGAATTAATGTTGCCATGACTGAATAAGATTTTCAAATTTTCTATTTAGTTTTGCTTCCATAATCAAATTGCACATACAATTCAGGTTACGAGATAATGAGTAAGCTTTTCTTGCATCAATTAAATTTATTAAAATTATTTGTAACTAATTACTTTATCTCGATAAGTATATATATTATTGATTAATTAACGCACAAAAATATTAGGTTATAGTTTGTTTTTTTTTTAAACCATGCTGATGAAGCTCCTTTTATTCTTTATTATTTCTTTATAAAAACTTTTAATAAATAAAGCTTCGAGGAAATATTTATTCGTTGAAAAATGAAATTTATTTATGATAAATTGAGACAATGCAACAGAATTATAATATAAAGTCAACCAAATCACAGCAACGATCTTTTTTATTGTCAATTGAAAATCAATTGTGTCTATATAATTGACTGGCTATGTTAGCCAATTTGTTTATATTTATATTTTAAGAATAACTATTTACATATATAAAGATGTTGTTTTGTTAATTTTTTTTAATAATCATTGCTTTTTGAGCCTCTCCGAATTTACAATCACATAATAGTGATAGAAGACTCTTTTAGCAAATTTCATAAATATAGACATTAAGTTACAGTGCCAAGAACTGTATCCAATGAGAAACGGATAAAGATTGTAAATAGACATAGTTTTACTATTTTAGGAGGAAATAGATACACCGGAACCGTAGAAAATTGAGATATTTATTCAACTTCGATTGTACACAGCGATTAGATTTTGTAAAAGTCGAATCCTCCTCGTTCGTCATTTGGTTAAAGTTGATCTTGTGCACTTGTGAATATTGCGCGAAATCGGGTCCTGAGATGCGCTGAGCTAGCGGAGGCTGGGCTTATTGCGAATCCTAATCAGCCGTTGATCCAATTCGCACGATCCCCGAAAAGCGATACTCGGGCGTTTTTTGATGTCAAGGTCGTCCTGAGCAGTGAAAACGCGCCTTCACCTGCCGCAACGGATTAACATCACTTTTCGACGGAGGACAATTCTGTTGATCTCCTTTCAGCGGATTTGCCGAACAGGCGATAGGTGACAAGCAAAGCATGGATTGGCTGTTCCCCCTTAACGTAAAGTGGGGTTTTATGTCACGACTTTCATAAAATAACAAAAATATTTTACAGTCCAGTTAATATAAAGTCTCAACAGAACTCAAAATTTTCTTATAACTCTTAAAAAGTGCAAGAACAAATGTATTTTATCTTAAAGAAAAAAAATATTAAAATGAAATAATATTACTTTGGTTGTGCTTAAGGCTTATTGTTAAATACTATTATTCTCAATATATAGTTATAAAATAACTTTTTATACAATAATATTTACCTGTAGTACATATATAAGCCAATTATATTAAACATTTTTGTTTATTTATTTCATTTATTTTTTACTTCAAGTATCAATTTATTAAATATGAATCTTAACAACTTGTAAAATGAATGTCTTATTACATTGTTGCAGAGTATGATTTCAAGATTTTACCACAATCACTTATAATTTTTACGCACATTATAATTTGTTTATTTCATTCTTATTGTATTTTATAAAACAATACTTTAAATATTTTCTTTGTAAATCATTAAGGGTAAATAGTAATTTATTTACAACGATAAATTAATCAATTTGTTGCAAAGTTCTAGTTAGTGTTCAAGTAATAAAATATAGCGAAAAGCCATAAATATTTAAAAGTAGCAGATCTAAAATATTATTTTTTTTTTAATTGGGCTCTTAATTTCTTTTATAAAAAGAATTTAATGCACCAATATAAAATCCTTCAAGTTTTAACTTACAAGATTTTGGGCAGGAAATTTTTACAAAACCAGAACCCCCGGACTCCTTTAACGGTATTCACATTCGCCCGTAATCATGTGGCTGAGACGGCCCCGTGTATATTATTTGGAAAAGCTTTTTCCCACTTGGCCCTTTCCAAAGAGAATATAGTAAATCACCTTGAGTGTAAAATGCCGCTAGATGGGGCTTCTTCACTTCTTGGTTCGACAATTCACGGCTCCATCATAAATTCCTTTAGTACTCAGATTTTCTCTTTTTCCAATTTATCCCCAAACTTCTTCCATTCTTTTATCGGCCCGCAATAGCTGTTGGATATTTTGGAATATGTGGAAGGGCACTTATTCATACATCAGAGCCTTACTCGTCAATGTCTTCATTAATATTCATTGCTTTATCCCGATTACTAATTAAATTTTTTCCCAACAGCCTATAACTGCATTTTCAAAAATGGATCAGACATTTCCTCTAGCGCTCTTTGATCAAAAAATTACGATTGATATGGGTCTCTGGTCTCTGGATAATTCCTCTGATATATTTTTTCTTGTATTAAATCAATAAAACTATCATCAAATCATCACCATTTACAAATTTACACTACGTAAAATGATCATAATCGAATTTTTAGTTTTATAATAAAAGTACAGGGCGCTGCAACCGTCGATGTACCTAACTAATGGAATGAACAAGCAGAAAAAACAAATTTAAAGTACACATCTTAAGAATATCATTAATCGCATACCAAGTGTGAAGCTGAGAGGTAGGAAAGAAGTAGAGCATTTTGTTGAAGCAGCATTCACCACTACAAAGTTTTGACACTGTGACTATGATCAGCATGGTCCATTGCGTAAACAAGACACAGTCAATGCTCTTTTAGGACAATATGATTAAAACGTAAGATCCAATGTAAAGCATTGCAAGGAAAGTATAAAAATGAGCTTCTTAGTATACGTCACTAGTTTTAAAAGGAAGGACAAGGAATTCGTTGCAAAAGTAAGTCGAGTCGCACTGGTTTGTATGATTCTTCTTGCATTTTCATAGACCAGACAAAGTTAAATATGTGGATAAGATCGTGTTTAACGAGAACGAGTAAGTTTGTAGCTAAGAAAGAAGTCTTTCAAGTTACTTTAACAACATAATCTTTACGACTGGACTCTTAGCAACATAAAAACCTTCGAACTTTTGTTTCGTAATTTTCTGCTCGGAGATGTAAAATAAGTAGCCTTCATTTCATTTTTAAAGAAATAGAGTTTATCGCTTTTCTCTAATTCATAGCATCGCGTTTACTCGTAGTTTACATAATTCAGTATCAGATATGGCGTTTTTTACAAAAATTTAAAATTAAAAAAGAAACTTAATCACGAATAAAATATATTTCATGAAATTATTTACTAATATCAAATAATACTTGATCACTACGATAAAATTTTGAATCAAAATTAAATAATTCCACATTGCATTACAAATTATTTCTATTTCTTAAATTATTGAAAATTATACTTTATAACATAGTGTATGCAATTTTATAATTTTATTGTTTAATTATAATTCTTATATTGTAATTTGAGATCTGAATCAATTGTCTATAGATTGAATATTTTCCAAGTAAGTATAAAAAAATAATATACAAGGATATACAATTCCAAATATTTAAACCAATACTTAGTGAGTACAATTGTCGGTATTACAAAAATGATTATTATTTTTATCATTATATCATGTAGAAAAATTATAAAGCCTATAATCTTTATTGAACAAATTTTAATGAAGACCTTGGTAACAATTGTAATAATAAGAAAATTAACATTGCCCACTATGAATCGCCGATTGAGACATTCAAATTATTTTTCAGAATTTTTATAAATGAAATAATATGGTAAGTATCTCTTTTGTAAAGAATATTATACAATAGAAGTGAGAGAAGAAGCATAATTATAGAGTTAACTCATAAAAGTCGAGAACTTGTACCTCAAGTATGATCTTTCGTATAATACGCGTGTTACGAGCACGAGTAAATATCTGCCACGTGGCTCATCTCTCTTTTCTCGTCTCTCTCTCTCTCTCTCTCTCTCGCTCTCTCTCTCTCTTTCTCTGCCTCACTCCCTCTTAAATTGAGCTCATACCTATAATACATTGTATTGAAAAATCATCGATACCACAAAATGTACTAAGTATAGAGGAAAATTCATGTGCGTGTTTTAGTGCAGATTTATAAAACCTTTTTAACAGGCGAAGCAAATATGTAAGGAAATTGGAAAAAAATACGCAAGCAAAATACAGAATGAATACTGATGTAAAAGAAATGTAAAGAAAAAGATGGTAGATAAGTCTGAGGAAAAGATGTAAAAAACTAAGGGGTAATGCATGAATATTCGAAAAAAAACTACATACATGTATGTGTCATAAAAATATCGTGAAGAAGGAAATTAAAATCATTTTTTCCCTTCTCTCCGATTCAGTTAATAAGCAAAGTATAACAATGACTTTTTTTTATTTAAACAAGTATATGTATAAATATATTACCACTTTATGATGTTTTTATAATATCTTTAAATAAATAAACAGGATTTTTCATGAAAAAATAATAATTCTATTCATGTGTAATACAGTTTTTCTAAATAAATATAATAAAGTATAAAGCAGATGCTAGGAGAATAGTGAAGCTTTTAAAATAGAAGATTAAAAGAAAGTACGTCCAAAAAGGAGTTCTTGTTCTGATTAAAATCCATATGTAGAGAAGCCAGGTAGAAAGAAAGTAAAAAGAACATGTAGCTTTCAACGTTTCCAAGGAATGTAATCAAAGTTGGTGCGAATCTTTGGTGCACATTGGAAAAGTTAAAGCTCTGGATGTACAGGCCCATATCCCACCGAGTGTGCACATCCCCTAAATTCGCAAAAATTACCACTCTTGCTTAGACATCCGCCATTCCTCGCGGGAGGGCTAGGAAAGCCCCCGAATATAGAAACCTATTAAACCGATCCCTCGTGTACAGTTGAGCGATAGTCATCCCATGCATCCCTTATTTAAGACTGAAAGAAGGGGGTGTCGCGCAAGTGCACTTCGCGCCTTAGCGAACGCCTTGAGGCGTAATTGCCCAAGGACTCAGTTTTTCCCGAGCTTCTGATTCATCGTCCCGGGTAGAAGGAAGGGCTCGGTGGATGGCAGATGGCCGATATTCCACTGCATCCCCATGAAATTGCAATATTTCAAAACGTGGATATCGGCGAACGATCCCTATTGCTTTTCTCCCCTAACCTCTCGGCATAACTCATACTCATACTGGTTATGCTTTTTCGAAATCAACTGCACACTAAATCTTGCAAAGTAAAATTTAGCTGTAACTACGGAAAAACTTTGATACAAGGAAATTTGCATACCGAATAACCTATCGTGAATACATTATGTACATACTGCTATCAATTATACGTCAGTATGAAATTGATTTGCTACATTACGTTTTTGTAATAGTATTTGTTTCTTGTTCAGGATTATTACACTCCACAGTCACATGAATAACTTTAATGTGATGTATCCATTAAATACATTGTTATGCTAGTACATCTAACCTTCGCCGATAGAAAAAGTAATTTAACAATATCAAAACCGATTATGTAAATGTGATGACTTAAATATTTTTACTGAAGACTGAATTTTTGAATATACTTTATTTATTTTACTTTAAATACTCAATGTATTAACAAGTGCTGTTAGTGACGGAACCGAGAGATTGATCCCGGTTAGGCGTGTATCCAGGATGCGGGGACGCCCGCAATGGAGATTTTGGGTCATCGAAAAGCGCGATTTTTGCAGAGCGCTTTTCGCTTGACCATGTAGGGCTGGAAGCCCACACGGACACACGCATAGTTTCGCCGATTGTGTGAACGGGGAGGGGGTCGGTATGTGTAAAAATGTGTGTGTGCATGAGCGGGAAGGCGTACTCGTGGACGTCTCCTTATCATTTCTCTCTCTCTCTCTCTCTCTCATGTTCATAACTCGACCGAGTCCTGTAACTTCCCTATCTCTCTGTCTCTCTTGCACTACTACTCTCATTTCTCTCTCGCGCTCTCTCTCTCGCATCGTCGCTGCATGTAAACCTATCCTTTGGCTTTGCTAGAACGTTCCGGAGACGAAAACGTACCGCCGTTTTTTAATACATATTATATAGAATCTCGAAGGTGATGCACTTAGTTTGTTTTGGCTTTTTCTTCCACCAGCAAGCCAGAAGTTTTTTATGCCTAGGGCAATGTGTGAAATGTGTGTACGCGGGCGCAGGGGGGAAATTGCGCGATAAGAAGATTCGAGAGGCTGAAACAGTTGAGACAATGGGACCAACCGTCCTTTAATTCCGGAAAAAATAAACGAAAATCGAGTCGCGAGGGGCGGGGCTAATTGGTAAGGCCTAATTGCACGAGAGAAAAATTTTGTGAGTCAGAAGCTGTGACACCGCGAAGCCGTGCGATTGTGGAAATCTGTGCATTGTGGTAAATAAAGTGTTGAATTTGTGGCTTGCCAAAAAGAAGCTTTCTCATTTCAATCATCCTTCCACCTCCAATAATCTAACAATTAACAAGTGCTATAAATATTTCTTTCTGTATATATATGCAAGCAATTTCACAATCGTATAAAAAAGTTATTTATTTACTAATTACATATGAAATACATGAGAACTTGTGTCGTATTAGTTACATAAAATATCGATAATTGTTATAAAATAGTCTTTACTTATTTAAAAAATATTTAAAGTTCTTTTCTAATTATAAAATAATTCAATGTAATGAAAAAAACTAAAACTATAGTTTAGTCAAATTGATATGAATTATTAATAATAAAAATTATATTTTAAAAATGGTTTATAAATGAAAAATAAGTTGAATTACATGAATTTAAAATCAATTTTTTAAAGAATTGTCTGAATCCCATAAACATTGTTTATTTATGCACTACAAATAATGGAGAATACGTATATAATTGTTATTAAATATACATGATATAAACATTGATTTTTCAATAACAATTTTCATAAATATTTAACATGTATTTTAATCTCATCATTTTTACATTAGTCGAATTCTTTATCATTCTTTTTTACTAATGTAGGTAATAAATCATGAAGATATCGGGATATTTTTGGGTAAGCCTTAAAACATGTTGTTTTATATGAAGTAAAAATTGTTATTCAAATGTACTTTTTGATTTGAGTACACGATAAAATAATTCTTGTAAAATATGTAATACTAAAAACAAGATAAAAGCACTCCGAATATATTAGATAAAAAAAACTATTTCTAACGACAATTTAACAAATTACATTCTTCAATAAATCTAGTATATATTTGTCAGTAAAAAATGATATTATTACAATTTTTACTTGTGTATTTTTTATAATATAAACTAATTTTAAAACTATGCATTTTAAACTTTATCACTATTTTAATAGCAATAAATTTAAAAATTTAATATATTTCCAACATGGTTTATGTATCGGAAGAATATCAAAATAAGAATAACTAATTGTATAAACATAATTTTGATCTTTTTGCATTTACTTCTATTTTATTATTTTTAAATATAGTTCAGGAAAAACATACGCTTTTTTATTTGTCAAATTTTCAAAATAAAATTTTTATATTTCAAAATAAGACAGCTGATTAAATGTCTTGTCTTGAAATATTCAGAATTTAAATGTCTTTGTTTTTACCAAGTTTCAGGGTTCACGATGCATATAGATTTATATTTTGAATACATCTCACGAGACATATAATATAAATCTAAAGTTAGTAACAGTGATGCCAATAACCGAGGTACTTGTTTTTTATATCATGTAGAGTTTTTCAATTTTGAGTTTATTATCGTAACTCAACATTTATTGTTTTCCAAATAAAATGAAGTAAAACGTATTTAATGATATTTAAAATCAAATCATGTGAATAAAATTTAATATGTATTCTGTAAATAGAGTTCTATTGAGGATGATATTTCAACATAAATAAGATTTATTAATTATAAATATTATATATAAATATTAAAAATAAATAATAGTAAATATTTATAAATGACTGATATCGTAAAATGAAAAATTGAATTTTTGAGTAATTATCATATTATATTAATAAATTATATTATTTAAATTATAGATTTATTAAAAAATGATTTTTTTAAAAATTCAAAATTGATTGCACATAATGTAAAAACTAAATGTTCTTTGCAAATGTTTTATTATGTAATGAGTACATGAAATATAATATTTATCAGATAAAAATATTTTTTTAATAGAATATTTTGTCATATAGCTAAACAGCTTAATAAATTTAATGTTTGATGTTTCCAATATATAAATATATATTTATATATTAAGTTACATGTATATCAAGATAAATTTTTGTCTTAAAATTTTAGTTTATTAATTACGAATTCCACATTTTTTAATATTATTACCGGGATAAAGTTGTAAATGAATAACAACATAGTGTTCAATTGATATTTTGAAGCATAGTTTAATAAATTTTCAAATAAATCAACGTTTTGAAAATGAAATAAAATTTTAAGAGTTTTTTTAAATGGATATGAAAAAGACGCATCATTGTTTTTCGCATTAGCCACACTTCGGGTGACGTGCATCTTCCATCGTTTTCATCTCTCTTTTTTTCTCTCTGTCTCTCTCTCTCCCCCTTATCGACCCCGCGGAGACACATCGAAAACGGGGAGGCGAGATGTTTATCACATTCGGCGAACCCTTTTCCACGATAAAATTTATAAATACCGGTCTCGATGAACTACACAAGTTTAAGTATCTATGTGATTAATGCTTACTCGTTATCGAGGACACGGTTTTGCAGATCCCCCGAGACCTTGGCCACCGACCCATTATAACCGATTGTCATTCCTGGTATTGTTTTTATTTGTACCCATTCTGGTACCAAAACCATAAACCATTAACAATGCATTCAAATTATGAAATAAAGCGCGGAGCCGACGCTTTGAAACATTTACCCATAAACTCTCGAGCCGCGATTTTGATTTTTGATTAGCTTTTAGAATTAATACACCCTTCCTTTTATTGCGTGTATTCATAATGTTGATATAGTAGAAATTACTAATTTTGCTTTAGCGGTGTTTTTTAAAGGAATTAATATGAATTAATAGGCATGTAGAACTTCGTAATTTATTTTTACAACAATTTCTTTTAATCATAAATAATATGTAATAGCCTACACTGAAAACTGCATATTCAAAAGAACCATTTGTGAATTAATATATTCATCGATTAGTGTGGGTACCATAATTTCATAAGTAAATTATATTGGGGGACTTTTTTATACCTTGTCCCGGGTAAATATATAATTAAAAGTAACAGTTTTATTCTTTATTACTATAAATTTTTAATATTATAAATATTATCATATTAAATAAGAAAAAATGATTTCATGGTATTACTATAAATTAAAAATTAGATAAGTAAAATTATTCGATTGAATTTCAAACTTTTTACCGTAATCTCAAATTTTATTAATCTGAAATTTTCGAAACAGGATAACCTGATATTTATTTTTATTTCAATCCTACTTATTTCTAAGTTGAATATTTTTAAATATATTATTTTATTATGATATAAATTTACATGTATATGGTTATGATCAAATATTTGCTTTTTGACGTATTGATAATTTCGAAATATGAATTATCATGCTCAAATTTGCAATTCCATTCAGATCGATACCTTTTAGGTCAACATCTGTCCGTATATATTTTAGCCTTAAGTACTCGTATTTATTAGTTAGCAGTAATTGAGTTTGTTAATTTGCGTTGCAACTAAGCGATGAAATATCAATTTTCTATCTATATGAACGTCAAAGTTTATAGATAGACTTTGTATGCACGTATCTTGATAACATGTGTAAAATACGTAGATAACCAGTTGATTAGGAAAATAAGGGTATTAATAAAAAATTATTGGCAAAATTTGTCCATATTAAAACATTAAAATGTTTGTGCGCTTGGGAAAATTACGACTCTACAGGTACATTCATGTACTCTCGCATGATTCGTACAGCATAATATTGCACGAAATGTTGAGTTCATGTATAAAAAGTTATATTAATACCATTGGCAAAAAGAATTTACAGAAAACAAAACACATTGCGTCCACTAGTATAAATTATTTATATTTTATGATTTTTTGAGATGATATAAAGAATAAAAGAAATTTCATTAAATATTGCGAGTAGACTGAAAATGAACAGTCATTGAAGAGTGACATTATTCTTGTATTATTCCTATTTCTCCAGATTTTTATTTTTGACTAATCTCTTTTCTTTGAATGGAAATCGTTTCCAGTGCTGGACTTTGATTGGAAAAACAGTCTTCATTGTTGAACTCTCCAGTTACACACAGTATTCTTGTTAACCGATATTTTAATTAAGCTTGCTCTTGTTATTTATATTTAGGAGCGTCTGAGGAGTGTACAGTTGCAATTCTTATTGAATGGTTCGAAAAAAGTAAGCTTGTATGTATACATACAATCTGATAATCATTCCTACACAGTTAAATTAAACAAACATTAAATATTTATACATTCTGTTCTTTTTTTTAATTCGATTTACCAAGCAGTGTTATCTAGATATTTAAACACTCATTTGTTTACGATACATGAGTATTATAAACAAGTATTATTGTCAATTATGCATAAATATTATTAAAACATAAATAAATAATGATAATTATTTAAAAAGAAAAATAATAAAAGAAATTCAAAAGTATTTGTTTAATTATTTACTAAACATGTATGGAAACAAAATATTAATCAGCATGATTATAATATTAATTTAATCAATTAATTATTACTAAATCTAAAATGCGTATAAAACAATCATGCAATTTGCAATTTAAATACAAGAAATAATGTGTTAAAAATACAGATTCAGAAATCGAAAGCATAAAAAAGTGAACTTATTTCCTATATATAAATGACATATCGATCCATAATCGAGTAAATGTAAAATGTTATTTTATTAAAGGAATAATGTATTTATCGAATTCACCGCATATTTTGAGATGCTGCTATGTATCGCTCTTATTTATTTACTTCTCAATGATTGATTGCACATCGATCGATAAGAAGGAAATTAAAAGAAGCCATAAAAGTGCAGAAATCCGGATTGTCAATGATAACGTATCAGGTATAATGATGCTATCCATGTATCCCCATATCATGGAGATAACATTCGTCTTCCTTTTAAGTACTTTTTAATTATTATTTGGAGTAGGTTGTGTATGAGTAAATACTAAGCCTTGGGTGAATCGAATCAGACGTTTATTAGATATGGTCTTAATGATACAAATTGCGCGTAACGTTCGACACGACAAAACTGATGTGTGGGTAGCGAAGACTCGGAATCGAATGAATCCCCGTACCTGACGATACTTCAGGTGCCGGGGGAATTTTGACTTCTCGGTATATGATCACCTGCTGCCTGCATATTTTTGGGTCTGACGATACCAGCCAGTGATCATATACCTGGTGCAAGTATGAACTTGCTTGGGATTTCCCTTGCCGTGCGGCAAGCCGAAATCTCGTGCCACACACAGTATTAACGTTATACCTGCAAGGGTATTTACAAATGTACGAAATATTGAAACTAAATTTTTAGTAATTAAATATACATATAAAAACTTTCATATACACGCTTACGCTCATTATACAATCACAATCACACAACCATGTACGTCTAAATACACAACAAATATTTACATATTTTTTATTTTTTACTTATTTATTATAATTTTGAAGATTCGTAAAGGATGCGAGCGTTTTTATAAAAAAGATAGATAAACTGTACATTTTAATTAAAGCCTGGTTGAAGTCTTTACGGGAATCTTACATTTCGTCCGGAACGGGCCTTGCAGGTCGGTGCGAGTTCGCGCGGTTTTCGGTTCACGAGTTGATGAGTCAACCTCGGTGCGGTGCGACCGTCATTCGCTCGGCGGCGCTCGCCGGACGCGGACCTATCTTCTCCCACCGATACGATCACGGGCTTCAATCGATCGATACAAACTGTGGTTTCTTTATTATTTACAATTATTTTAAAAGTTTTTTCACTGTGTTTTTGCACTTTGTGTGAACCGGTGGACGCAGCTTGAAGTGGGGTTTTTACCGCATCTTGTCTCAAGAATACGAACGGCGTCGTTTGTAAATCCTTGAATACAAAGGTGTTTCTCGCTTCATGTCGGGATGCTGGAATCGGTTTCATCCGACTCATTTGTTTCCTTAATTTCACTATATATTCCAAGTTGCCGCCCGATTCCGACTTATTCGCGAAGAAATCACCGGGTAGGAGTAACCCCACGTCGAACGTTAATTTCACCGCTGAACAGTTGAGATCATCTTTCAACGCGGTGCGAATTCCCAGCAACGCGAGCGGAAGAACGTCCAGTTGTCCGTTTGATGGCATGCAATAGAAGGTTTCAGCTGCCGATGGAATCTCTCTACCATTCCGTTTGCTTACGGATGGTAAGAGATTGTTGGGATGTGATCCGAGTCTAGTCTCTGCGTTAGTTCTTTGAACAGAGTTAATTTGAATTGTCTCCCGCGGTCGGTAGTGACGCGTGCCCGAACGCCATAATTCGTCATCCAACTCGACAAAAACGCCGATGCGATAGTTTTCGCTTCAATGTCGGCAACTGGGACGGCTTGTTGTGGCCAATGCGTAAACCGATCAATACAAGTAAAAATATACTTGTATAGTTGCGATGGCGGTAGCGATCCAACGATATTTATGTGAACGTGCTCGAATTTTTCGCTCGCTGAAAATGTCCCTATTGGGCTAGTGACATGCCGTGAAATTTTTATCTTTTGGCACTCGACGCACGATCGAGCCCACACGCGACAGTCTTGATTATCAGGATCCATACATATCTCTCGGTGATCAGCTTTTGCGTCGCTTGGATTCCCGGATGAGAGAGTCCGTGCAGGGATTTTAATACCGAGCGACGTAGCACCTCAGCCACGTAGGATCGCGTACGGTTATCCGAGATGTCGCAGTATACTAGCACGTCACTTTCCGGGACTTTGATTTTTTTAATTTTAATGACGACGTTGCTTCGTTAACAGTCGCGCTAATTCGACATCAGTACACTGTACTTCTGCGAACGAAAGATGATCAAAAGAAAAAGAGATAGCCTCCACACGTGACAAGTAATCTGCTACATTATTCTCGACACCTTTTATATGCCGAATATCTGTTGTAAATTGGCTTATAAAATCAAGGTATTGAAATTGTCGCGGTGAGTATTTTTCTAATTTTTGATCAAACGCGAAAGTAAGAGGTTTGTGGTCCGTGTAAACCCTAAACTCGCGACCGTCGACCCAATGCCTAAAGTGCTTTACCGCTAGATATATTGCTAGCAACTCGCGATCATACGCACTATATTTTCACTCGGAAGAAGAATGAGATTTTGTGAAGAATGAAAGAGGTGTGAGGTTGCTGTTGACTTCTTGTTGAAGTGCGGCGCCGACAGCATAGTCGGATGCATCGACAGCTATGCTCAATCGCGCCCCAGTTTGATGATGCGAAAGCATCGTAGCTTTCATAAGACTCTCCTTCACTGCTTGAAATGCTCTTTCTGCTTCGTCAGTCCATTGAACGTGAGAGCTGCTCTTATTAATGCCTTTTAAAAGGTCATTGAGGTTTTATTTTACGCGCTAAACCAGGCATAAAACGGTGGTAAAAGTTAATCATTCCATTGAATTCTCGCAATTGTTTAATAATTGCGGGTTTAGGGAAAGCTTTGTAGCGTCAGTTAAAAGTTGTTAAAAGTTATTAAAGTTATTGAGGAAAATATCATTACGAAAATTCTACGTACGTAAATGCGAGTATAACGATTTATGTAGAAATAGCAATTACTTATACGATAAGGTTATCGGGGGCGGAACACACTGTCAGGTAAGCCGCCTGTTAGAAATATATATGCACAAATTTGAAGCCAAATCGGCAATACATTTTATTGCCGATATTTGGTAAAACCCTTTTGCAAGCGTCAGCGGCCTATTTTCCGTCTTTTCGAATAAAATAGGATACGATTTTTCAAGAACTTTAGCTTTGGCTTTCGACTGCAACGGAGCTCGGTTTTTCTTCGTACCCGCTTCGATCGAGAGTGCGCGAAGTCAGCACGCGTAGCGTATATGTATATATATTATTGTCATTATATACATGTATATATTCATTCATTTAAACACGCGACTCGATTAGTGTAAATAACTGTAAAATATATCAATAAAAGAATTAAACCTTGTACAGTGTATAACAACATTTGTTTTTTGTGTGTTCACTCCCTCACCTAACGAAGACATACACTATAGCTTTAATTGCTTGTGTTCGTTCACAAGTTGGTTTTATGCCTGATTGCGTCACTAAATGGACTAAGAATTCAATTTCGCCGCATACGCATTTCGATGTATTTACTATTACGCCGTACTGGTCTAGCCTCTCAAATAATATCTTGAGGTGTTCGAAATGCGCTTCTTTGTTTTCGGAGAAAATGAAAAAATCGTCGATGTACGGATAAACGAAATCGAGGTCGCGCGTCATTTCATCTACAAACCGTTGGCATGTCTGGCTTGCGTTCTTTAAGCCAAACGGCGTGAATAAATATTCATATAAGCCGAAAGGTGTGATGATGGCGGTTTTTTCGATTGAATCTAACGCGATCGGTATCTATTGTATCTATTGTACGCGCGAATTAAGTCTATTTTAGAGAATATTGTTTTACCGCTCAGGTTTTGGGTAAAATCTTCCAGTGGTCTTGGCGCGTATCTGTCCGGTTTCGTGCGCACATTCAGCGCTCGATAATCTCCACACAGCCTGGTTTTTCCGTCTTTTTTCGGCACGAGGTGGATGGGCGCTGCCCAAGGACTTTTGGATGGGCGAATTATTCCTTGCCTCAGCATCATCTCGATCTCTTGCTTTGCCTACTTCATGCGGTCCGGTGCCAGTCGTCGAACCTTGTTGTGCGCGGGTGGTCCAGGTGTTGTTTTTATATGATGTTGCGTCGTATGCTTGACGTCAGCTCGTCGGAATACAGGAGGTCTGGTGAGGTCCGGATAGATCGCTAATAAGCGTTCGTGTGGGTTCTTCACTGATACAGTTATTACCATGGATGAATACTTCCCTCGTACCTGATCACCACTCGAAGTTAAATTGGTTTTGCCGTCAATGAGCCTCCTGTTTCTCGAGTCGATAAGAAGGTCATAGTGCTCGAAGAAATCGAGACCGATGTGGCAAGTCTACATTCGCGATGGTGAATCGCTATGGAAAACTGCGTTAGAGAGAGAGAGATCCACTTCCACGGTGATACTTCTGTAAGTTGAGATGGAACTCCCGTTGGTAGCGTAAAGTTTATATGTGTCACGGTGTACTTTCTCATGCACTCGTGATCTAGGATAGACGCACAGATCGGCGCCAGTGTCTACGAGGAAGCATGTTTTGCTCTTCATATCCGTAATGAAGATGCGGCCTTTCCTGGGACCATTGATTTCCGCTGCGCCTATCAACGGTCCTATTCGGTTCCCGCCGATGTCCAGCTGCAGGATGATGTGCATTTGGTTGCTTGTGCGTCAAAACGATTGTAATATCAGCATAAGCCAGCATTTCGGCTTCTACTGCTTTGGCGGGCTGAGGGTCGTGACCTTCCACGAGATTGATCGTATAATTTGCGGTTGCCTCTCAATAAAGCGCTTACTTGTTTCCTAATATCTACTAAGCACTCCATCATCATTGCAGTCGCGTTCGGTGCCGCTACAGCTGACGGGGAAACGGTGTTGGATGCTGAGGCGACGCCTTGTGCTCGGAGGAATGCTATGAATTCGATCGGCTATTTCTCCGAGTTTTGGCATTTCACATTCAGAAATCGATACCAGAGATCCTTGCAATTGCGTAGGCAATCTGCTAGACCACAGCTCTATGAGAAATTCATCGGAGATCGTTGCATTCGCCAGTGTTTTTAAATGCCGCCGGTGTGCGGTTGCCGGGCTCTTCTTGTTCGAGGAGTTTCCAAGCGCGCATTGCGCCAGTGTCGACGAGACGTTTGATGAGCGCGTCTTTTAAGACTTCGTATTTGTTGGTTTCCGGAGGCGAGTGTATGATATCCTCGACTTCCACAATGTACTCTGGAGCCATTGAGGCGACGATGTATCCATATTTCATATAATCGTCCCTCACTCTCCTAATGAGAAATTGCATTTCAACTTGACGAAACCACAGCGC
The DNA here is from genome assembly GCA_018907245.1 of Eupristina koningsbergeri. Taxonomy (NCBI): domain Eukaryota; kingdom Metazoa; phylum Arthropoda; class Insecta; order Hymenoptera; family Agaonidae; genus Eupristina; species Eupristina koningsbergeri. Next base: position 4,857,474 of record JACCHV010000002.1, on the reverse strand, counting down.
GATTTTCTCCGGCCAGAACTTGGGAATACGAAAGACACTCCACGCTGATGCATCTTCGCTGTGCGTATTTGTTTGCTCACTGTTACCGTTTACAACACCGTTTCTGCGTATTCCTACCATTTTTAAAATGTTTTACGGACGTCCAAAGAGCTTTTTTTTACACACCACTTCACTTTTCTTAACACGAGATCACCAGTTTGGAGTAGGTTGTGTGTGAGTAAATACTGAGCCTTGGGTGAATCGAATCAGACGTTTATTAAATATGGTCTTATTGATACAAATTGAGCGTAACGTTCGACACGACAAAACTGATGTGTGGGTGGCGAAGACTCGGAATCGAATGAATCCCCGTACCTGACGATACTTCAAGTGCCGGGGGAATTTTGACTTCTCGGTATATGATCACCTGCTGCCTGCATATTTTTGGGTCTGACGATACCAGCCAGTGATCATATACCTGGTGCAAGTATGAACTTGCTTGGGATTTCCTTTGCCGTGCGGCAAGCCGAAATCCCGTGCCATGTCCGCCACAATTATTTAAATTCTTCGTGTCTCAGATAATTAATGTTCATTTAAGGAACATGTGCAAATCATTTTAAACTAGAAATAAAAGTTTTTTTCTATTCTATTTATGTAGTGAACAATTTAAAAACATATTTCCTCATTTGCCAATTATAAAAATATTCTAAAGTTAGAAGTCTTATATAATAACACGAAAATAATAGACCTTAATGTTATATAGTTGTTACATACTTCTTTAATCTTTTATAATCATGTGTTCTTAATTCCGTCATATTTTTTTACTTTACTCACAATGAATATTATTTATACTAAAAAATGTTTGTAAATATTTTTACCGTATAGGTGTACAATGTAATATACTTGTTCATTGTTTTTGATGAAAAAGTTTTGGTTTTCAGAAATTATTTATTTAATTCGTTATTTATAATATATTGATAATACGTGTAATTAATTCAAAGATTAGTTTCCTAGTAAAATAAATAAAAATTTTAAAATATACACATTTGGTTGATACATGTATGCATAAATTTCTTTCATTTCAATCAATTAACCATTCGTAATGAGACGGAAGTAAATCCTTTTAGTTAAAGATTTGTGCTGTCGATTTGGTTTTTTTTCTTTTTTTTTTACTTTTAAATCTTATAACAATATTTTTATTTTATTTTGTCGTTTAATTTTCGTCTATTTGCATATTATCTTTAACACATGGGTGCTTTGCATTCACACAAATCGTAAACCCGACTAATCGTTGAATCGATCCAAGCTGTTTTCAGAGAAATTCACTTTAAACTACATTTGTAAAGGCCATTATCAGATATAAGTTTTATTTTATAAGCAACTGAGATTTCAAAATAATCGCATAAAAAATAAAATAAAAGCATAATCGCGTATTATTAATTGATCGTTATCTCACTGTGAATTGAGTTATCATAACTTGAGAGCTAAATAATACTGCAGACAAGTACATAATCTTCTAATTCAGGTTTTTTTACTTTTTATTTTTTCTTTTTTTCTTTTTATCTTCTTTTTTGTATCTATGTTTTTTAAGATACTTTTAATGAAAAAAAATACATGGTACTTAACTTAGTAGGCTGGTAAATTATTATATAAGTGTTATTTTACCTAATAGGCGATGGTAAAGAAAGAGTTTCAATAATACTAATAATATAAATGGTAAGAATACTTCATTAAAGGTCTAGTTAAATTGTGTAAGAGAAGTAGAATGAAATAGAAAGTCGCAGCTGATATACATCTTTACATATACTTCTTGCGTATGATAATTGCACTGGTGCAGAAACTACAATTATTTGCAAGTACATAATCTCATTATGAAATCTTCCATATTCCGAAATAAACGTGGTGAGCACGTTAATCCCCTGGTTCACCTGAAAATTGTATGCACCTGCGACCTGCAGTCCTTGTCGTTAGCTGCTCGTACTATTCTATTATTTCCAAGCACTCTTTAAATATAAATAGTACAATTGTAAAATTCCCGAGCGCACTTTGCCAAAAGTCCACAATCACCCTTTCCCGGCCAATAAAAGTATCCCCTGATCGACACTATAAACAGCCGTGCAACTCCAAGAATACCAAAGAATTATTCAAGCATTCCGACACTACGATGTGTCTCTTCTCCCCGCTTCCGGACCCAAGCGCACGAAGAAAAAGATGTCGTGGGTTGAGAAGAAAAGAAGAAATGCCGAAGATAAAATCAGAAATCCTAAAGAGTTTAGGAGATAAAGTTAGTCACTTGGTAACCATTTTTTCCCCTCTTCCAGTTCTCCTTCTTGAGGCTCACACATTTAATTTCCCCTCTACTTTTTTCTCTGTTTTGCTTGTTTTTACGTTAATCATCTTCTCTGAACATATGTTCACCTTTCCAATCACCCAACTTTCTATTCAATCTTTTGTTCTTCAATCTTTAGTGGCAGTGATTTTTCATTCGTATAATTAAAAATTAAAACGAACTTTTTTTGTGCTCCTATTTTTATTTTGTTAATTATCATAAAGCTTACAAGAATCAATAGAGAATATTTAAATGAGCCAATGATATCTTAATTTATATGCCCCCTTTTTTATTTTTTTATCAATGTTGCATTAACACAATAAATCATACTTGTAGTTAAGCTGAAAATATCTTGTAATGTGTCTTCAATTTTGCGCTTCTCGAAGGTACATATTGCATTATTCATACATTTGATGCTCAATCTCTTCTACCAGTCACTAAATTATTCCTTTGAGAAACACTCGATAAAATATTTCTCATTATTTTTTAAAGAATTTAGACTATTTTACCATCGACGATATTACCATGCCCATCTCTATTTCTACAGTATTATTTTTGAACCGGCATTCGTTTTCTGATTCTCTTTACTTAAAACATTGTACTGCACTTTTTTTGTTTTCTTTGTATCACCCGTTCTAGCGCTCCGTTCAATGCCATATGCTAGACTAAATTTTCCTTTATTTTCCACCTTTATTTTATTCTATTTTCATCGTCTCTTAGTGTCTCTTATCTTTATCTGCTTTTTCCTTTAGTTTTCGTCGGTCAATCGATTGTTTAAAGGCCAGCGACTGAAAAAAAGACCGAGGACCAGAAGCTTTCGTCTAAATTTTTTTGAGAAAAAAGGAAACTTCTAGGATGGTGTATCCGAGGAAATTCTATTTCCCAATCAGATCGGTGGAAATGCTTTGGACATTGTACACGAATGGCACGATACAAGCCAAGGCACGTGCGTCCATAGAAAGAGTTTTCTTTAAAATGAATGAATGGAAAGGAAGGTGAGAGTTGATGAACACAAAAACAATAATCAATATTTCATTTTAATGGCAATAATTGAAATGGAAAAAAAGCCTTTAAATTTGAAAATTGTTCACAAAAAAAAAATTCTGACACAAAATTTATAATACTAAATCAAGTCTCATGATAATTAATTCGTAGCTGTCTTATATTTATACTGTATTATGAAAACCAATATATATTTGTATTTGAAACAATATTTATTTTGATAATTATATAATTATTTGTATAAAAATATATTTAATTCTAAAAACAAATTAGACTAATAATATATAAAAAAAATCACAAAAACTTCTCATTTAACTTAACGAAAAAAAATTGATAATCTTTCTTGATATATTATTATACGGGGCTTATGTCACATATAAGGAATATAATACATCAAAATAAATTTTCTCACATATTCTGTTTTAATACAGACAATTAAATATTAATTCATCTTATTTTTTCCTAGTAAGATATATATACTCAGAGATCATGTGTATCAATAATTGACAAATGGTTTGCTAATAATCATTATTTATTTTTAAATTAATAAATATGTATATAAAGACATCCATGATACATTTTTTTTATATCATAGCAAAAAAGCTATAAAATAAATTTATGAATAATTTATCAAAAATATATATCATTATCATGAAATAATTCGAATATTTATTTTTATATATTTTTATATATAAAATATAATATAATATAAATTTTAATTTAATTAATATATTTTAAAATATATTAAAATTTCTATGTTTTTATATTTCAGTATTTAGATTGTACATTTAAATTAATTCATACTTGTTAGAAACTAAGAAAATATGATCAAATAATTTATTGTTTAAAGGTAGATATGATCATAATAATTAATCAATAAATTTCAAACTAATTCATAAACTATAAATAATCTAAATATTCATAAAAACTATTTCAAAGAACCATAAAAGATAATTCAGACTTTTTTTATTATATGGTAAAATATTTAAAGTGTACAATGTTTAACCAAACTATGGAATTGGATAGTGCACATTTATGTTATAAGGAGTGAATTCCATTGAACAAAAGGTAACGAAGGGAAAGAGAGAGATAAAGAAACAAAGAGTAAACGAGGTTGTAAAGGGTATAAGTACCAAAGTAATGTGCAGAATAACGAGTAGCTGTTACCGAAAGATGACACTGTGGAGACCAAAGATATAGAGGAAGACGGAAAAATTAAAATGTGATGGATGAAAAAAATGACAAAATAGAAAACATAAAGACAAAGAAAGTGAGAAAATGTTCAACAAATATAAAGAAATTAAGATAAAAAGAAATAAGCATAAAGAAAAATCACAGAAAAAGTAATAGAAGATAAAAAGATAAGGACTGATATAGAAAAGGAAAAAATACTATATAATGAATTTAATAATTGAGATTGGTATAAAAAAATCAGTTGAACTTGAATCAAATTTAAAATTAGTTTGCTTAATAAGATTTGTTTGCATTCTGTTTATACACTGCACATTGACTTAATTATCACTATATATTGTTTATTTTTAAGTAAATAAAGAAGAGTTTTCAATGGATCAATTGTTATAAAAATTTAAATGACTCTTAGTAAAAAAATATGTGTAAATTTTAATCTATAAAAATGCAGATTTTATAAATATAATTTTTTAAAAACCATTTATTATTATATATAATTACGTAGCAATTACGTAATTTTTTGTATATGTGTTTTTACATCTTGAAGAATGATTATTTTATTTATTCAACGAATTCATAAATGGGATGTTAAATATAAAATTAATAATTTATACGAAATTTAAATGATATGTATTTTGTATTTTTATTAATACATTCTACATATTTAAAATTAAAAAGAGCATTTAAAATTATGTAATAATTTCAAATAGAATTTCGAATATTTTACAGGAAAGATAATTTTTTAATTTAGAGGAGAGTACAAAATTTACATAAATATACGAAATATTATTTGTTTTGATTAAGCAGTTTTGAATATTCGTTTATGACTTTGTATTCATAAATTCAAAATTTTATAGTATTAAATGAGCGATTTAGGCAAGCTATTGGATTATGTTATAATAATATCATTAAAAAAATTTTTTTTTCATGTGCTCAAATACGTGAAATAAATCATTTTCAAATTTACTTCAACGTAAGTATAATTAGATTTTATTATAAAAAATATATTTATACTTTATTGAACTTACTTGAATAATTTATAATATAGTTAATCACTTTTTAATTATTTATACTGTGACCTTAATTCTACTTGGCTTATTCTTTCGCATTAATTGAATTATTAATTAATATTTTAATTATTAATCAATACTAATTTAAATTAAATTAAATTATCCATAAATTTTCGCTTTAATTTCAATATAAATATTATCAAGCATTTAATGCAGTGGCAATCAAGTGTATTAAAATATTTAAATATCATTTAATTAGATAAAATATTTTTCACTAATAACAAAATTTTTAAAAATTTATTAAAATGCAATTTACTTGATCTTTATAGTATAATTTAATATAATGTGTGATTGATATCAGCCATTAATTACGCAATTAAATTAAAAAAATTAATGCACCTACCATAAATGTTTAATTATCCCGACTCAGCAGAAACAAATTGAAAATTTTGTGATGCATTTACCGAGCATGGGATGCATCACGATTACCCAGATTATGGTTATAATAAAGTTAAGGTAGAGGCGAACAAGGAAAATATAGTAATTACAGATTTGAGCCATATTATGTTCTTTTGCACGGGTACGTAAAGGCTTCGCAAGCTCCGGAGATCTCGTTTCAGGGCAAATCATTTGTCTATATAATGAAGAACAAACTTACAAGGAATATTTGTCAATATAATATTTAGATCGGCATACAGTAGAAATTCTTTTAGTTAATTACCAACTATTACAAACTATTTCATTTTCTTATGAAATTTTTTTTATTTGAATCAAGTAAACTATTACTGCTCACAATCACCTGCTGTTACCATTGCCGACTAGGAGACAAATTTGACGTAATCCGTGTATTTACATGAATTTGTAAAAATGTAATTCTATGCGATTAAAATATGTACTTTAAAAAAAAAAAAAAAAAAAAAAAAAATATAAATTGAACGTTTTTACATCATTCTACTTTAACATACTCTTGTAATACTATACATGATTTATGATTATATTGCGTTGTTGGATAAGTTTCAAAATCTGATATACAAATGAAATTTTTTTGTAAAAAAAAATTCTGAGCCGAATTTTAGCACTGGTCTTGCGAAATGTACTTGGCTGTTAATAGCCAGCACAGCTCATCACCCTGTCTCTCTCTCTCTCTCTCTCTCCCTCTGTATCTATCTATCTATCTATCTATCTATCTATCTATCTATCTATCTATCTATCTATCTATCTATTTATGTATCTATCTCTTGTAGTAATTTTACCTAGTAATTTTACGTCTATTGTAATTGGAGTAATTTTTTGAAGGGACAGCTAAAGTCGAGGGACGTTTTATATTGCTGATGATGCTTCTAGCTATGAATGATATCTTGTCGCCCATTCGCTGAGCTTTCTGGCTTTTTAACGAGCTCATGCCTACGCTACTCCTTGTGGCCTTTGAAATTTGCTACGTAAAAGTACTTAGTCGTCGTGGATGTGCCTCGTAATGCTCTATGAGTACTAGAATTTATTTCGTTGCTTCAGCAAACCAAGCTTTAGTCCATATGATAGTCCGAACGAATAAGTTATATTTGTTTAAAAAAAAGTTTTATACAGTACGAAGAATAAAATTTTTATTCAATTTAAATGTTGAGAAATCAATTAAATTACCAGTACTCTCTATAATTAATATAATTATAATATAATTAATAAAATATAATATAATATAAAAATATATCTAATATAATTCAATATAACATAATATAATAATACAACCTTTTTTTGTGAAAAAACATAATATTAACAAATTAATAGCATTTCTGTTAATTTTGTTTTAAGTCAAGAAGTTATTCAATCTACTATAATAAAAATACGTAATAGTTACACGGAATATCATAAATTAAAAAAAAAATATTTTAGAAACACTAGGCATTCTGGTTAAATATAGCCAGATTTTTATCTTACACTTATTTAAAAATGGTAAATTAACTCTGTCGGAGTGTTTAAATTCTTGATTGATTTGAAATATTCAGATGACTTACTAATTTTTATTGTACTTTTAATAATATCTTTCAAAAATAATATATAATGAGTAATTAATAATATCGATATTCAAAATATTTTATTAAAAAATAAATTATAGTATTTCAGCAGAATCATCATAATTTATATTTTGCAATGAATATTCAAATATTTACTAAAATATTATAAATACAATTGAAATTTATTGAAGTTCTTAATATATTTAAATAGAATTTTTAATCATATACAGATTATAAGGATATTATAAGGATATACACCTTGAATTATTAACTTTTTATAGCTTCATTTTGTTATTCTAATTACTATTTAATAACAAAGTTCTACGTATCTTTATTAAAAAAAAACTTATATACTTCCTTGGTTTTTTAAATTTTAAAAGAAATATCAATGTTTTATATTAATATCCTTAATTTAATAAAAGCTTAATTAAAAAACAATAGTTTTAAATATTAATTAAATTCTAAATTATTCTTTTTTCAGTGTTATACTAATATACTAAGTAGGACTTAAAGCTTAAAAATGTGTTAAATGGTAATAAGTTTATCTAAGATAATTTTGTCACCGCAAACAAGTAATATTAATCATTTTTCAAACAAGATATAATACTGATTTATTTTTACCAACATTATAAATATCTGTACACACGTATGCATATCCATTGAATGTAGAATTACGTTTTAAGCATTGTGAAGAGATGCTTCATCAAGAAAATATAGTTGAATTAACTGAACCCCAAATTACTCGGTCTACTCTTTCCACCAAAGATATAACTGGAACTAGCCAATCACGTTTATAAAAGATAACAAAATGAAAAATTTCTGTACCACCAAAGAAAAAAGAAATTTAGAAATTATCTCTAGCTTTGTCGGAATACGGAAATTAATTCGTTTTTTTTTTTTTTTTTTAAGGTAGACAAGAAAAGCAATTATACGGTGACAATGAAAAATGCTTTTGAACCCTTTGTTTGCTTATCGTATTAAATTATGTAGATCGGTAGTAATTTGTAAAAAAATATAATTTAATCATTTACCTATTCATACAATTATCTATTAATCGCTAAAAAATATTTAAAAAAATTAAAACTAAGAGTCATTAACGAAAAGAAATTATTTTTTGCATACTATATAATTTTGCAAAATACAGGATCTCTTCATGACCTTGAACTATTTTAAATAAAAAATTTTACACGTGGTTTTGTGGCTCAATTATTCCTGTATATGTTTATTTATTTTTAATAATATAATGTTATATTTTCACGGTTATTTATTTATTCATGTGATAATCTCTATATATTCTCTAAGCAATGGACACATTCTTGTAGAATCAAAGTAAAATACGATTATTCAAACTAATCCCCCATAAATTAACCACACTCTTATCATTGTTCAGTCGTTCATTTATTTCAAGTAATCATACCATTGGCTTATTTTCCTGTAACTTAAAAAATACTATCGATCCCAACATCATCTTCTGTCGAGGTGAATGCTAATGTATAAAGGTCAACTATTTTCTACTCTAAATTAGCAAATATATTCTGGGTACAAAAATAGAAATCTACATCGCTTTTGGTACCTAAGTATTAATACGTTAAAGGATTATGAAACTATTCGAATTCAGTCAACGATCCAACAACAAAAAAGTGGATCAGGGTTAAGTATTGAGTAGTTTTTACTGATTCTTACTATATTTTTTCTGGCTTAATTTAATGACATGGAAGAAATACGAACTGTTTTCTAAAAATAAAGAACGTGTATACCACAAAAACAAAATACGCTAAAATCGAAAATTTATAGTCAACACTTTGAAAAAATCGAGAGTAATGATTATTAACAGAAATCATAAAGCGCATTACTCTGTATATTTTTAGAATATTCTTTCTATAAGTTATTTCCGGATAATATAAAATGGTTGAATGAGAGAAATAGTTTATACGAAGCAAGGAAGAATATTAATATGGTTTTGTACTACGACTTAGAACGACAATAATTTTTTGATAGTTATTAGAGTAAAAAATAATGAAGGTTAAATACAAAGACGTACGTGTATATACCTGTAAAGGCAGTATGAGTTTTCATTAATTTTCTACTTGTAAAGAATTGCTATACACAAACATCTACAGATTAATTACAATGCATAAAAAATAAGCTGTCCAATTATGTAAACAGTATATAATTATAAGTTAATTAAATTTCTTAATTATTTTTTGTATTCGTAGTTACAATGCCAAGATGGAGTTTCAATTTCTACCTTAATTCCATTTCCGAAAGAAGAAATTATAAAAGCTCCACTTGTCATTTATTTAAAAAAAAAAATCTTTCAATTACAAACCAATTCTTGAATAAGGAACCGTTTAAAAGGGTAGCACAGATGTTTAATTAGGCTTTATAGATATTAAGGAATGCTTGGCAACGACAATCGGAGTAAAATTCTACGTAAAAATAAAACAGCTGCAATGCCTAGGCGTGAGCGCAAGACCCACCCCACGTAATCCCAGAAGGAGACCGACCTTCAGTCTTACCCTCGCACTCAATTGAAGAAAATAAGATAACTGGTTGGCTCAGCGGAAGGGGTAGGGAAGTGAATCCGGCAAAAGTGCGGCTACTTCCTGTGGGCTGCATTAACCGGCTTCGCCCCTGGAGGAAAAAAGAGATGCGCACGAATTGCACCACCTGAGCACTAAGTCTGGGGCCAGTCTCAAGAAATGCGAGACGTCGACCATCGTTTATACAAGAATCGGGAGACGGGGATTTAACTAGAAATGATCGCGGGAAGAAGATAAACCACCATACAAAAAGGTCTGCACACACACACACACAGGACCATGGCTCGTCAGTATATTTATAACACACCCATATAAACTCACACGTGTACTCCCCGGGTCCGCCTCACTTCTCCTTCGGATGAAAACCATATTACCAGGTCGAGGCCGAAACTCCCTATATGTTTCCTTTCAAGACCAATGCCTTCCCCATCTCTCTTCCCCCGATACCTAGACGACTTTCATTCTTAGGTGTATCGTTTTGTCTCCGCGTTTTCTTGGATATTATTCCTAGTGCCAAAATAAAAAGGGTGCAGTAGAAGGAAAAATGAATGGAACTGATAAACAGTATTTGTTTTTGCTTGGTCGTGATTCTTATGTGGAGATGAAAGATAAGCAGATAATCCAAGACAATCGTGATATTATGTTTACCTTTGCGAATAAATTGCATGTAGCAAATTTTTTTTAGTTTTTATATTATTTTTTTTTTAATGAAGCCTGTTTCAGACAGTATGTTGTCTGTACTTCTTCCTCGCTGATCTATATATTTAATGATTAAAAAACAAATGCAAGCAATAATTAAAATAAAACAAATAATGTAAAAAAAATTAAACTTCCGAGGCAATTTATTGAATTAAAATTTAGAGTATAAAATAATTATCGCTCGTGACGTGAAGTCTTGGAAGAACCTCCTTGGAAAAATTCCTAGACCAGAGACTCCCTTGACATTTTCTGAAGTTGCACTTGCAAGCCGATTACTCCCTTCCACGTCTCACATTTTTAAACAATCACTCATTATTTTACAATTGCTTAACATCTAAACATTAAAACTAAAACACTTGAACAATATACTTTTATAAACTACGAGACATAAAAAACGTTATGCTGGGTGCATAGAGAAAAAAGCCATCCGGTTACAATAACCGACTTAATATTAAACATATGTGCAAGCAAATAATTTTACGATATTAACGCGCCGTTATATTATAATATGATCTTAAGTCAACTTAAACTAAACCTAAACTTGTACTTATGATTTATGAGTTCTCTTAATGTTCGACCTTCAGTGCCGAAACATTATCTTTTCCGATTTTCTTGTATTGTTTTAAACAATAACGCGATACCTCCTTGTATCGCATCGGTATTACAAATTGCTCATCGACCTGTTGTTATCCCATCTACGGGAAAAACTCAACCAACTCAAAAATCGTTCAAAACTCACTAATTTTAATCCCCGAATATTGCGCGTTTCTTCACGCTCTTATAACTTATAACTTATTTTACTTATTCTCATGTTTCATTTTACAAATATCATCCATGACACATAAAGCATAAGACATACGCATTATTATTCCTTAGTAACTAAATATTCTTATAATTACCTCAATAAAATACTGCATACTACAAATAAAAAAAAAAAAAAGATAAAAAAAAGCATCAAATCAGTGTTAGAGTCAATCCACCTTTATCTTGTAATTTCATGTATATCAGTAACAAAGCCAATTCATCTTCACAATATATCTCAGATAGAGACCTCAATGTTCATCTTTATCTTTTATATTTTGTGGACTATATTATCAATAATACTCTGTTAATCTAAAACTAGAATTACTTATGATTAAAAATAATATTTTATACTATAAGCAAAGATGCCATTTAAAGCATGCATTAATTCGTCTATTTAATAATATTGGTAATCATATACATGTGAAAGTAAAAATTATAAAAAATTATTATTGTACAATGGTGTTAATATTTTACACCGTTTTAAATGAAAAAATCAAACTTTTTCGTTATTAAATTATAATTTAATTTCCTTTTAATAAACATGCATTTCAACTTAATTGATACAACAACGAAATAACTGCAAACAAAAAAATACAAAACTTTTTTTAAAAATAGAAAAAAAGATTTTAATTTCATTGGATTAGTTTTAATTTATTATAAACTTTTATTATAAGTTAAATGAAATTATAAACGTTCAAGACAACAAAATTTTAATACTTTAATGTAAAATCCGTGTTTAATTATGCGTAAATAAATATTGAAATCGATATTCGAAAATTTAATGAATCTTAGGAATATTTAATATTTTTTGTTCGAATGAAAATTAAATAAATGTATACTTTACCAGGTATTCTATCGATTGAAACTATAGAACAGCCCGTGACACATACCTGAAAAAAAATAAAATTATTGATCTTATAAAGAAGTTATTAAAATTGATAAGATGATAAAAAGTACATTAAGATATTTTATTAGGGTATTAAAAATTTTTAAATATATATATTGCTAAAATTACTAAAAAAATATATTTTTAAACGAATATTTTAATTTAATGCTCTTACACTAAAAAAATTACATATATCGAAAATAATTAGTTTATTACAGTTATTTTATCTTTAATATACTGATATAAAAATACTATTTTATTTATAATGACATATGGATAATTAATATATGTATAGTAAAATTAAAAATTCATTCAAATACGTATTTAATAATAAATTATTAAAAAATTATATGAGTAATATAATATGAAACTTTCATTAACTTTTTTCTATTTTAAGCAAATCATTGAAATTATGAGGCCCAGTACAAAATCTCATTAGTTTTCTGAAAAACATGTGAATGTATGACTTGTTTCTCATTATTGAATCGTTAGACTTTTAATTATAGTAATTTGTGTTTTAACACTGCATTTATAACCAAGTAATTAATAAGTGTTGATAATTAGCTGCTTACTAATCGTTATTAAATATTTTATTATTAATAAAGATTATTAATAACGATTCACGATTTTTTCTTAAAATATACTTCATTGCTGTTTAGTTATAAATTAAAGTTCCGGAGAAAAAAAATGAAAAATGTTGAATAATTTAAATGGATTTTTGTATTTTATTGAAATATATTACTGAATCATAATAATTAAAACTGTCAAAATAAAATTATCCCGGGAAAAATCTAATCTAGTATTGATCTTTTTAATTAACCTGCTCATTGTCATTGAAAATGTTTAGGTGTGTATTATGCAGATGCTTCGTATAAGGTTAATATTCAATTTAAAGTGGTTATCTCGAGGGAATCCTTGGGTATGGCAATCCTTGTCACATGAATTCGATGTTAATTTTGTGTAAAATATATTTAGCAGCCGCTAGTTGGTTATTATTATACTAACTATTGATTAAACAGATTATTGATAAGATGAAGTTTAAGGTGAGACACGTCGAAAGAAAATTTTTGTTTTATTTAATTGATGTAATATAATAAATAAAAGAAAATAAAAATAATGACATGACGCATATTTGAAAGAACGTTAAATCGCCTAAAAAATTATACAATTTCATGACCTTTATTAAAATTGTTTTAATTTAAATCCAAAAGATTGCGATATATAACAGTAACATCAAATAAAAATGAAAGTCAGTAGTAATCTTCGAGTTTATAATTAATAAAACAAACATCTTGAAGGAAAGCAAAATATTATAATAAAATATATTATAATCGAGATTTAACATTTTTTCGATAAAAATATTTGAAAAAAGTTCACTCGATATAAAAAATAATTCGCGCTGTAAGTGTTTTTCAAAGAGTTTTTCAACCCCGAAGAATAAAGTTGAAGCACGTACACCGTGCCTACAACGTTTACGTCGGGATCAATCACTTTGACGCGGGCTTAACATATTGTTTAACTTTAATAAGCCAGAAATCTATGGACTTTTTCCTCGTTTTCCCCGCTTGATATTGAAAAGCTCGAACCTTATCAAAATTACTATTCCGCATATCCTTTCACGAATTCAGACTATATTTTATTGGCGTACATATTAGTATTGAAATCAATTTAACTGAATTAATTATATTAGTTATCGAGTACTCATTATTTGTACTTTGCCTTTTCATGCATCCACGCACAAATAATTTTATATAAATTGAAAAATATTTTGTGATTTATGCAATGAAATTCGAAGAGTAAATTATCCAATACAGATTAGATTAGATATTTCGGCGGAGCACTTTTATCTGACCTGCCGGCTTCTTATACATGTAGAATCTTGTCAAAGGTTCCCCAGATTGTTCGCCCCTACGAGGTGGCGCGAAGAAAAGAAAAATGGAGGAAAGTGAAAAGAAGACAGCCGAGGAAGTGGAAGTAGAGGTGGTTGAACAGGACTAGGAACGCTGAGCTAAAGCCACCGGTCGGTTTTGGTTTTTACCTTAGGCGCCCGCTAAACCGAACCAAGCTTTCCGTGTTCCCCCAGCAGATGCTCCTTTATTTCGATCTTTTACCCATAGTCCTTTGTGTTCCAGTTCCTTTGCAAGAAAGTACACTTACCTTGATACAACTTTCTATGTGTGTTTGAGATATCCGGACAGTCATTCCTCGGTACATCCCCGCTCTCCCATTCAATTGTACATGATCTTTATTTCATCATTGTTTTACAAATATATCTATCATTTCTAGTTACTGGTCGGAATATTTCTTCTTTTTTTTTCAATAGCACAAATTTGATTATCCAACAGCTCATCTTTCCACAAAATCATAGATACCATTAACAATAGTTCAAATTTTTGAGTTTCAACTATTGAGTTATTATGAGTTGTTGATCGAGTTATTTCAAAATAGTAGCGAACTAATTAGATTTTTAATTTAAAAACTTATATTTTTTATTTCTTGAGTTTACGCTACTATCAAAGCTTCTCGGTATATCTGATCAAAAAAGTAAATAAAAAACTATCGTCAATTGGGGAACCATATTGTAATTCATAAATTTTAATTAAATCATAGTATACTTATTTATTGCTCGTTGCAAGAAAACCGCAATTTGGATATAATTTGGTATGTTAAAAAATTCAATCAAAATCATAATATTGTATTTAGAGCTGTAATTCATAGTTTTAAGCATTCTTTTATAAATTATTTCAATCTCCTCTCCTAAAGTAAATTATAAAGTTTCAGACTTTTTATATATTAGAGAATGCTGGAAAGTTTTTCTTCTTGAAAAAAAAACTTTTAAAATTCCGAAAGAAAGTTTTGAATAAGAAACGTATAAGTAAATTAGCCAACATTGTACTCTACTATTATTTAATCTCTTTTGTATAAAACTGTAAGAAATATAATGAAGACTGTAGTTAATCATTAAATCTCAACCTGTTTACAAAATAATTAATTAATTTACAAGAAGAAATTTTACTATAATAAACTTGGATTTTTTGACTTATTCATAAATTAAATATGATAAATACAAAATTTAGTTTTTATTAATAAAAAGTAAAAGAAAATAATTTAACTTGCAATTCCAGCTTTGCACTTGAAAATCGATATCAAATTTATCTAAAAAATATTACATAATAAGGTATAAGAACTGTTTAGGAATATCCCAAAGAGAATATTACACAATTAGAATATTTTCGATAAACAATCATTTAGTGATCGCTGAATCATGTTAACGTCTTTAAAAATTATGGACCTTTTTATCCTTCGTTTGACACTTGGGGAGCAATTTTACAAGAAAAACTTGAACAATCGTCATCCGTTTGCACAACTACGTACACAAAATAGCCTCTTTGTAGACGATCTTACTAGCAGAATCGCTGACCTCGGGCCTAAATATTCGCAATTTCTGCAGAGTCACAAGAGTCTAAGGGATCGAAAGATAAATGAGATGGTGTTCTGTCACTATTGATTCTCCAAAAGCGTCAAAATTCTCGCGAGAAAGGGATTATCCTTGGACTCCGTCTGGTTCTTATGTTCAGCTTCGTCATATCGACCATCAACTAGAAGCCCGAGAGTTAATTTATTTTTTAATCCCGGCGAGGGTGTTCAGGTTATGATGCGTCGCAGCGCGTAGGACAAGCCAGGGTGGTGGATTTAATGGGTATAATAACTAAAACACCGAGTCTATGTACCCATGAATACTTCAATAGCATTTATATTTAGTACACAAATATCTATAGGATTATTCGATGGTTGTTGAGTTGCCTATCCCACTGTTTTTTAATCTAATATTTCTACTGTGTACCTCTTGGATAGGGTTAATTGTTAAATTACACTTTGCTTATTCAAATTCAAAAAATAAGTACATTCGATATTTTTCATTAAATGAAAGCTTTCATTTCATTTTATTCAACGAAAGCCTCAGATTTTTGGACAAATATTTATCCGGGTATAAAGGATACTTCATGACTTTGTAGAGGCGGTTAGAGTTGCTAAAGTCGTTAAGACAGAATGATGTTTCTGAAATTCTACGTATTTATATCAGAATATAACGACTTATGTAGAAAAAGCAATTAGCTATACGAGAGGGTTATCGGGGGCGGAACACCCTGTCAGGTAATCCGCGCGACACAAATACATACGCATTGGGTTGAAGCCGAATCGGCAATACATTTTATTGCTGATATTAGGTGGAAATTTTAACGAGCGTCAGCGGACTATTTTCCGTTTTACGAACAAAATAGGATATGATTGTCAACTTTACTTTTGCCTTGACTCTCGAGTGCAACGGAGCTCTGGTCTTCTTGTACCCGCTTTGACGGAGAGTGAACGGAGTCTGCACTAGTAGCGTATATGTGTAATAGTTTATATATATATATATATATATATATATACACATAACCATTTATTTAAAATCGCGCGTCTTGATTTGTGTACGTAATTGTAAAATACGACAATAAAAATAATAAACTATTGTACATTTTACAACGACATTTGTTTTGTGTGTGTTCACTGCCTTGCCTAAGCAAAAATATTGACTAAAACATCATCACTGATTATTTAACACGAAATTGTATTTGTAAACAAATATATACATATCAACAATGTATTTCTGTTATCAATTTATTTTCTATATATATATTAAAAACGATCGATTGCATAATAAATTATCTTATTATACACACCTATTATATGTAAATGCCTAAATTAAGTTGTATTGTAATTTTTTTTACAATAAAGATATATATTAATAATGCATAATCTCGTTAGAAAATTTTACTTTCTAAGTATTTTTTTTTTTGTGTAACACAGCATTTTCTCCAAAGAAATATCGTTTAAGTGTTCTTGTAATTATGCGTAATAAAAATAATAAATATGTATAAATAATTAAAATAATAAGATCAGTTATATTAAAAATCTCATTTGTGAATAAATTTCTTTTTTTAAAGTATAATCTGAGTAACTTTTCATTAATCTTTAATTAGGCTTCCAAAACGAAAATAAGTTTGTTATTGCATTTATTTTATTATTTTAATATCAGCAATGTGTTTTTTAAATTCAGTATTTTCATTAATAATCGTATAGTAAAGTAACAACAAAATCAGATATTTACAAATTTTATTCGTCAATGTATATTATATTATTTAATTTGTATTCTATTAAAATTAAAATTTTCACTGAATAATAATATTACTGAAATAACAAATAATCTTCTTACAACGTTTATGTTGGCATAAAATTAAATTATTATTTAAAAAAGCAGTGTCGCGGAAGATGGAATCGAAATTATAAAATTGAATTTTTCAAACGCAGAGAACATAATAATTCTATTTTTGTAAACAAACTGGAAAATAAAAAACACTGAAGTGCATCAAATTGTCAACATAGATATTGTATTAATTTTTTTTTTCCTGTACTTGATGCTTTATATTAGTATATTTATTTTAACCACACATTTATATTTATATTGCATATATATATATAGTTTGCACCAAGTGTCTTAATTAATTTATTATTATTTATTATTATTATTTAATTCTATTATTAATTATTATTTTTATTATTATTTATTTGTTATTTATTCTATTATTAATTTTTTATTAATTTTAATTAAAAAAATATGTTGTATAATATATGTAAGGGATTGGTGCAAGACAAAATAATGATTAGTCATTTAATTATATTTGTTTAATTGAATTTATACACACAAATTACAAATCTTAAATACTGAGATAGTGAGAATGATTGTCGATCGGAAGTCGGGAAAAGAGTGATTATCATCGTAGAGCTTCTTCACATCGAAGCTACTTTTCGCAGGTAGATGTACCTTCGGGAAAATACCTAAGACAACTGCCCTGTGCGTCTAAGCTCTTGCAGATGGTCAGAATTTTCCGCAACAGTTTTCGTCATATTAGGGTAATAATCTAAGTATTAGAGCAATTGAGAACGGAAGGTATTGAGCGGTATAAAATATTATATTCGCAGAATCGATGCGTACATTACATATAATATTGTAATAAATTTTTGAATAACAAATGAATTTTTGAATTTCAAAATTTATATGTATAGTTTTAAAACTTTTTAAAACAGAAATATAAAATATACATTAATCGTATCGTACCATTTGAACAAGTTCATTGTTTTAAATTTATTTGTGAATTAATTACATTGCAATGTAGTAATAATTAAGTTTCGATGTACACATAATAAAAAAATATTTGAATAAAATATTATATTTGAAAAATATGTTTAAATGAATCAAATATTGCACCATGTTGTGTACAAAGGTATAAATTTGTAGTACATTTAAAATCAGAATATGGAATTTGTGCAATAAAATACAAGTATACTATGAAAATAGAAGAAAAAAAAATTGATTAAAAAAAGACATTTAGTTTAGACTTGTTTATATTTGAGTAATTTTATTTAATTCTTATCTTGATAATGTAATTTTTCATAGACGATAGCGTTTGGACTATGATTTTATTTGTTATTCGATGGTGAAACATTATATTTTATCCTTGGTGAAATCTGGGGAACGGAAAAATGCGCGTGAAGGTCGTAGTAACTCGGTGTCCGCACCCGCGCCTACACCTGGGGTGCTAGATTATAAATTCCGAAGGACATCCCGTGAGTCGGGTGGTAGGCTCGGCTCCTAGGCTCGGCTTTTCTTATTTCCTCCTAAGTCCTGAGGATTCCTTTTGCATCCCAAACGCCAAGGCTCAAGGGCTGCGAGGCAAATCTAATTCGAGTTGGGTTCGTGGCGCTCGAGGGGAGAGGGAGGATTCGCGAGGAGAGGCTGCACGCCAGATGGTTCGGAAAATCTAGGATTACACGAAACTAATGAAAATATTGAATTACGCGTGGGTGGAGAAGGAGGGGGGTCGGGGCTAGACGGGCGCCGACTTTGTACTTTTGATGGAAAATGGAGAGGTGAAACGCCAAGGACAATTGCCGCTCGTGCAAGGGTTGCCGACCTGAAACCTCGCCCAAACATCGCGACCTCAGGCGTTTGCGGCCGAAACCCATTGGTTCGCTTCTGTTAATTGTATTCGGATTTTATTGCACAGAAGAGAAACGTCTGTGGCTTAACATTTACTAGGAATGGGAAAGGGGCTGGGGTTAACATTTCTTGTGATCGACAGGAATGATTAATGTTTTACTGCGCAGTAAATCGGGGTTGGCCCACATTGATTGGTTGCAATTGTGCGTTTCAGCATTTGTACAAAGTAATTTTTATTAAGAAAATTCCCTATAAAATTGGAATTTCTCATTTATTCGTCAAACCAGGGCATTTTTGGATGAACAAAAATAAATCTAGACATTCTCTAGGTATTTTAATATAAATTAATGTATCCAGTGACTAATATTAGCAATGAAGAGCATTGAGTATTTTATAAAAATATTAACAAATGTTGTTGTTACTCGTTCAAATACAGCAGATAACAATAAATCTCTCTGTTTACTTAACATTATTAAAGATTATTAGAGGTACATTAAATATTTCTCTCAAGTGTAGCACAGGCTAGTCATTTTTTTTTTTTTTTATTTATTTATTTATATATAAGTTTTCGTCATTATAGGTGAATGTGCGCTTGGGGCCGGTTGCGATCCCGTATACGTATTATTCACTTGAGTTGATCAAATTATCGAAATGAATTGAAAATCCATGCTGACATAATGCATCGGTATTTTTTTATGCTTTTCATAGTTATAAGATTAGAAAGAGAAGGATATTAAGGTAAAAACACTTTATCATTGTTCTCGTTCCAAATGTACTCTCTTGGGAACAATTTTCTCTTTATCAAGAAAAAGATAGAAAAAAAAACCCAATCGAACGTATAATTATCGTGGAATAAATAGAAGATTGTATTTGTGTACTCCATAAAAAAATACTTCATAAAAAAATCAATGTTATAATTGTAAAAGTGAATACTCTTTAGGGCAATAAATTTTATTAATTGCGAATTTTTTGCCTGCAAGCCCAAGATTTGTCGTGCAATAAATTTGATAGCATTTCAACTGTTGCGTAACTTTCGCAAACCAGTTTATATTTGAATGTAAGACTCCAAGTAGCAAATCATTTCTGCGGTGGCTAATGGCTAAAGGGATTATCTCTTGGCTGTGGAAGCAAAGTTTTTGCGTGAAAAGTTCAGCAGATACGCGACGCCTGCTAGTAATCTACATTTTAATTTTAACTTAGCACACGCGTGCAATTATTTTCCGGATATCTGTGCAGGTAAAATAGGCTATTTAAGATTCACCCGAGTTATTAATCGAATTAATAACTCAGGTGTCAACGGATTTTCGCCAGTGTACATAACCACGAGATAAAATGCTAATGACAGCTCGTAGAAACGGGAGGCGTGCGGTGCATTGCTGCTCACTCGAGAAAGCGAAATAGAACGGATTGGAAATAAAGTACGGGAGACGGAGCCCCGAGCTCCTTTCTTTTCCTCTGTTTTTCTTTCCTTGGCTTTGCTTTCTTTCGTTTCGTTTCGTTTCGTTTCGTTTCGTTTCGTTTCGTTTCGTTTCGTTTCGTTTCGTTCTGTTTCGTTTCGTTTCCGTAATTGGAAAACCGGAATAACAAGAGGAAGGAACAGCCGTCATCGCGGAGAGGGGGGGCGTCCGCGTGTACGTACGGGGGCGGACAGGAAAAGAAAGAAAGCCGGGGGTAAGGCATGAAAGGAAAGTCTAGGCGACGAGGATGATAAAAACTGCGATGGAATGTACCCCCGAGTGGAAATGAAGAAATACGCTGGCTCGGATAGGCGTCGGAGGCTGCTCGAGCAGCGAGGCGACTTCCTGCTTATGGGTATCCAGTCCACGTACACAAGCGTGGACCTCGGTTTCTTGCACTATTTTCCAACGGCGTGCGTGCAAACTGTATAAGTGTGTGTCGGGTCACACCACTGTACTGGATTTTACTAATAAAGTCCTGCTCCACTCTCTGCTCGTATTTTCAAGCGAATTCTGCTTTTGAGTTTAGAGCACTGTTTACTCTACTTCAATTCAGCTGAAAATTATTGTTCCAAGGGTTATTCACAGCACCAAATTAAATTTTATAATCGATTTCGCCTTTTTTTCATTAAGGACCATCACCAAAATATCATTCCTTCCAATCATAGTACAATAATACTGAACATAATTTATATAATTTTAGTTTCGAAGTATTTTTACAATTTAATAAAAGATTTTAATGTCAAAAATAAATTATACGACAAGTTGCGAAAGTTATAAACATAAAAAAGTTTTGAATTATTCTTGGGAGATAATATTACTTATGATCGATATTTTACTTCATTTTACGTTTTTTATACATTCAAATATACTTGAATACAATTCTTTCAACACTTAAAAAAAATAATATATACTTTAAATGAATCTGTAACTCAATTTACAAACGTGCAGTTTTTTCCTTGATAATTTATCTTTAATTTAAATGAATTATATTTTAAACTATTTACAAAGTCAATATAGTAAATAATTGTTCAAACAAAAAATGTTAATGAAATATTTTTACGATAAATAATTTTAATCTGCACTTCTCTATTTTTTATCATTAAAAAATGAATTTAATTAATTTATAGATTATACAATTTATAATTATTATAAATACATTACGTTCATTTCTAGTTAACAATGTTTGTACATTATACAAAAAGATATAAAAGATAATTACTATTATTTTTAATAGAATTATGTTATAAAATAAAGTATCGTTTAATAATTATAAAACAAATTCTTAAAATTATTTCACATAAGTGTTAACACATGCATCATTAAATATGAACGAATAATTTAATAAAATAATAAGGAATCTAAAGCATTAAGTAAAGATTTAAATAAATTGTAAATTTCTAATATAGTAGGTATAGAAAATTGAATATGTAAATTTCTGAACCTATTAAATGTACACAAACATAACTTTTATAATTTTATTATAAGACAAGTTCAATTTCAATTACTATATATTTTATATTGGTATTAAAATGGTCGTTACTATTGATAATTTATAATTCCATTTCGTAATAAAATATTATACGTTATTTTTTCTATCATTCTCTAACTGCAATTATATTAATATTTAAAAATTTTTAAATATAAATAAATTAATTTATAATTATCCAATGATAATCGGCCTTTTATAAGCTCTACTGGCAAGAGAAATTTTTGTTTATACAATAATATTTCATTTATCAAATTTATAAAATTTGTTAAAAGTAAATTTACTGTTACGCTAAACTTTTCTTAAAGTAACAAAATGAAAAAAAATGTAGAGTTAAAAAAGTTAAGTTAAAAAATAGAGTTAACCGTACTATTTAATGATGAAAAACTCTTTCAAAGAATCGACAAGTGCTTAAAAATACTTTAGTAAAAAATACTCTAATTTTATAAATTAAACAATGTAAATGCAATAGGCAATAATATTGACACATGTGTAAATGTAATACAATTATGAAAATTATTAATAATGTATTTTAATCATGCAATTAATTGTCAATGTAAAGTATCTAGTCATATTTGATATGGGATAACATCGGTGCAGAGCAAATATCATATATATGTATATTATACGGTAATAGACACTGTAAACATGAATATTTTATAATAATTATGTATATTTAATAAGTATATTAAAAATAATGAAAAAAATATAATTTATATAATTTTTTATAGTTTTTTTTTATCCATGCAGGATCTTTAAAGCCACAAAATCTTTGATAAGTGAAACATTATTTTTGAGAATTCATTATGTACACAATGAATAAATTTAATATTCATAATGAAATACTTAAACGTTTATTTGTATAAAATAACTCAAAAATCCTTTTTAACAAATGAATTATAAAATGGATTTTGTGTTGAAAGAAGATTTATGTTTAGGAATTATAAAAGATTTATAATGCACGCAGAATTCGACGAGCAAACGCTCTGGTTTGAAAGCATAATCAGTGAAAAAGGAAAAACGACGAGATATACTCACCAATGATGCTAAATAGAAAGGGAGTAGGGGTAGGGGTTGCTTATCAGGAATTAGGAACTTTCACCCAAAAAGGGAGAACGCAGAAATCTTCTTACAGCAATTTGTAGAGCGAAAGTGCGAGTCCATAGAAAATGGCGGAAGACCGGTAGAATTCATTTGCGATTTTATGCGCTGTCCTTGTCATCGTTATAATCTCTCTCTCTCTCTCTCTCTCTCTCTCTCTCTCTCTCTCTCTCTCTCTATCTATCTATCTTTCTCTTTATTTTTCTTTTCTTCTTTGCCTCTTATAGGTGCTTTATTAAAGGAAAATTATCATTGCTTCGTCTAAATGAGCTTAAACGAATTTTCGTTTCATGGCTGCAAATTTTAATTTTTATCAAGAGCGACTACCCGTTACATTATTACATTATTATAAATAAAATCAAATTCTATTAGTATGCGCATCTCAAATAAAACCTTTGAAATTAAAACAATTGAAATTCTCAGCTTGACAATAGTATTTCTACTATTTCTGTTATGTTTGTAAAGGAAACAACTAAATCTGTAATATAGGTAATATTATTTAAAAATGCACCACGTACTATTTCGTTGAATAAAAAATTTTTAAATTTGTAACTAACATAAGATATGAATAATTATTGAGAGATTTACCACCGAAACTGCTATTCAATCTAAATTATTATTTTAAAAAATAATTTTCATTATATTAATAAAATAATCAGATACAAAGTTTAACGTAATACTTTTTAAATTTTTAAATAATAAAATGCTTAAGGTTTTTAAAATATAGATAGCTAATAATGGATTAATTAGCTTTTTTTATTTTGAGACCGTCTAATTTTATTTTGAAAAAATTAAAATTTTTCAGTATTGCAATTTTTATTTTTTGTTTTATATTTTTAGAATTATATTTTAGAGATTTTTACATATATTTATTTGATCATCGACAATAATAGACGTTTTTCAATGTAAGAAAAACTAATAAATGTTGTTCAACGCATTTCTCGACCGAGCGAGAATGACCGCGCGAAGCCCACTACGGCGGGCGGCCCAAACTTGATTGCGGTCCTGGGTTTTGCGGAAGGAAATTTTATTTCCCGAGTTCGAGAAAACTCACTCTCGATCGAGGCTTCCTCTCGTGCGCTTTCGCTTGGCAAATGGTTGCTTCTTTGTATCCTCACGTTATATATTGTTCTTTCTTCTGCATCGCGCTAAAATCAAAGTGATCTGCGTATCACTTCGCCTGCGGATTTACCATGTGTACACGCATGTGAGTTGAGTGTGTGTGAGTAAGCGAGGGAGACTGTTTGCGGCACGACGCAAAATTTCTCCGACACAGGCACACGCCTGGAGGACCACCCTTGCCCAGAGGCTGAATCACCAGGTGATTCCTTGGCAGCCACGGGGACGACGCCGTCGAGAGAGGCGATTACACGCGACTCCTCCACCGCGGTCTCTGCGGAGGACGCCAACCCAAGGGGGCGGCAGCAGCAAGCGTCACCTCCGCTCAATGCAAATTATTGCTAAGTATAAGCGCGGCTTTTATTTTTTTTTCCCCCTCGCGCGTGAGGGGTTTTTTATGCCTAATGTATTAGCGGAGCCAATAAATCTTTTGTGTGTGGCTCATTTATTTTGTTTTATTTCATTAAATAATTTGCTTGTCTTCCTTATTCCCCTTAATTCTCCTAAACACGTTACAAAATAATGAAAGCATAGACAAATGTAATTAATTATGATATTATTCTATACCTATTTCATGTCACCGTATATGTTTATCAATTTTAAATAAAATATAATTTGCATCAGCAATATACCTAACATTATAATTGCAAACATAGTATACGATTAAATTTAATTAACTTTATTACAATATCAGTTAAGTACTTCCCTATTATTTAGTATAAATACCATTAGCATTAAAAGTTTCTAAGAATAAACAAATTAAATTAACGAAACAATCAAAATTTGCACTAGACTCTTAAAGTAAAATATTATTCTATAAAATTTAAAATTTTTAAAAAGAATTTTTTATTTAGTTTAATTGTTATTTAGTTTTAACCAAATATGAAGTAAATTTAGAATAAAAGATGATTTTGAAATAATTTAGAGTGAAAATAGATAGCAACTTATTTCTGTTAGTTACAGTAGTTATTAAATTTTCTGCATAAATATGAAAAAAAAGAATAAAAATGATGAAAAATTAATTGATCAATTAAATTGATAAAAAATATAAGTGTAAAAATTGGTTTCATATGTCAGAAACTAAATAAATTTTACGTATTTGTTTACAAAAATAATTCAAAAGTCAAGCTCTTTTTGAAATTAATTGAATGGCGAGCTTTGAATAAGTATTTCAAAATAATAAAAGTATTGGTATTTTTTAAGAGAACAACAATAAATGGCTTTGCAAATGAATTTTAATTTACCGTGAGTGTACAAATGTCTCGATATAATTTTCCAATACACTGGACGTGTGGAGAGATTGTGAAAAATATTGCTGAAAAAATTTAGAAAATCCTCAACAAATACCGGATAGCTTTTTCAAAGCCATTTCACAGTGAATCGTTGCACTTGAGCCGAAAATCTGCACAGCTTCCAGATAATTTTTTACGCACGATTTTCGAGTACAAGGATTTCCATTCATCCAAAAAAATGCTTTCGAATGCGTATCTGTGCTTTGATATACTGGGGCGCTTCTGCTGTGAAAAAAATTCTCGAAGCGGCTTAAGGAGATTTGCGATTATAGCGGTGATTTACGTGTAAAACAGTTTAGCTGAACAAACCTGCAAATAGAGATTGTAATTAGGTTGAAAACACGCAACATCAATTATCGAAGAATTATCTCACATTTTTATGATCGATTGTCCTATTATTTCTTGCTGACTATTAAAATCCTTAATATCTCGTTAAAGGGATTTTCACTGAATTAATTAATCTTGAAAAAGGAGAGATTTATTTCCTTAATGATATTCTAGTTCCAGCATTAAATGTTAGGTAAGAATTAACCCCCCTCCCCCTTTTCCGCTACTTAATGCTGAATTTCAATTAAAAAAATAGTAAAATAGCACAAAATAAATTTCTACTTGACAAACATTAGCCGCTATTTAAGCAATGTCACAAAAAGCCTTGTACCTTTAGAATGTCATAGACATCCGTGACTCGAGAGCCATTACATCGCAATCATTAAAGAAATTGACCAAATTAATTAGCGCTACGAAACCATTTATAAAAAATTCTCAGTGAATTTAATGATCTTTAATTATAATTAAGTGTGTGCTTTAAAGCTAATGTTTTTAAAATTTTAATCCAGTTAAAACATTATTTGTATCTGGATACTGTCAAATAAATGTTCAATGGCTTAAAAATAACATTAGATGTAAAAATAAACAGCTTTTCAAAATAAACTCCGCAGTAATTTTTTAACAAACTATATAACGTTTTACATGTCCAGATGATATCCATAGGTTCGGTACTTTTTCACGAGAGTAATAATTTAAGATTCTTGAGCCGCAAGCGAAAGCCGAGAATCTTAAATTTTCTCGTTGGCGGCGGCTGTCGCGCGTCTCCAAAGCGAACTTACAAACTTAAACGAAGCTCTTGTTCCAAAGTAAAGAAGATAAATTCTTTTAACCTTCAACTTATCTACTCTTTTAAGTAAAGAAACTAAATATATTAGACAAATACGTGTGTTGAATCTGTTTGAGTTTATTTGTAGAGATTGACAATATTATACGCAATAAATAGTGTTGTTTGATGTTACAATTTCCCTTTCAACATTCTGAAATGTAAGCTTTTTCTATTATTATCCTTGCTTTTATATATTAGCAAGTTTTTAAATCTTAGTTCAATTGAACTGTTGAGAAGTGTTATGAAAAGTTGATAGATCTTTCTTTGTTATCATCGATAGGACAATAATACAATTTCGATATAAAATTTAAGATCAGTGTAAATTCAAAATATTTTTATATATTATTAATAAAATTTTTCTACTAGATTTTATTTTTTATTTAATTTTTCTAATTATATAGATGCGCAAATCTTTATTTCGTTCATTTAATAGTATATCAATAATGTAAAACTTGTATTAGAAATTGTTTTGTTGAATAATGTATTTACTAGTTAACAAGTAATTAAATAAATTATATATAATGTTGTTAAACGTATACTGTTGTCATTTTTTGATTAAATGATTTTCTTATTAAAGCTGGTTTGATCAAATAAGAATAAATGATGCATTAGAGAATGTAGTGTTACGTTCGTAACATTTATTAAATTCTTCCGAATTCTTAGATTAGGAAAGAACTTAACATCCGACGAGAACGACTTTATTTTTACATTGACGCGTTTGGGTCTACATTTAACTGCACAAACCCTTTTTGCCAATTGTCGCAATGACGGTAGTTTCTCCAATTCGAGCCTACGCTTGCGCGCACTAGCTCCTGGGATGGAGTATACAAATCTCGCGAAATTATTTTTATAAAAATGAAAATGAACGAACACGAGTAGATAATATTTTTGGATGATTAAATAAATAATAAAAAACTATACATTTGATAGAAAATTCATTTTAATAATCTTACTTGTCAGTTTGTAGTACAATGTGGCAGATTCGCAATTTGGATCGCAATATAGACCAAGTCTCGTCAATAAATCGAATCCTTGAAATATAGTATTTTGAAATCTTACAAATATTGTCTAAACTCGCGATGAAAATGCTTGATGAGCATGTAAACTTTTAGTATCGGAAAATTAGTGCTGCATGCCTAATGCTTAACTAATGCTTACTTAATGCTAATATTATTTGAAATTCGCCCCCTTTTATACCCTGTGGTGCTTAGTTATTTTTGAAAAAGAATGAATCTTATTCGTTGAATTCATCTCCTTCTCCGGACTTTTCTTAATTATTTTAGATTCGCCCAATCATAGGGTTAGTTCCGGATTTTGATAAGGTTTGATTCTACGGGGGAGGTAATGATGAGCTTACGTATTCGATTCGAGAATTTTCTAATTCACAATTTTGCTCTGTTTATCGGTTTCTTTATTTAACAATCGGATAACTTAATATTTCGGTGATTAAAAGAATGATCAATGAGTAAATGGTCAATAATTAGGTAATTTGTTAATAATAATCGTTTGTTAATTAAAAATTATTTAGCAATTCATTGTTAATAATCGCGTTATCATTTCTAGTTTACTGGTAATTATTTTGTTGACTAACAATTGTTATTAACAATTATTTGTTAATAACAATTATTTGTTTATAATTATTTATTAATTAAGAATTTTTCGTTAATCAACAACTCGTCAAAAATTAACTATTTGTCATTAATCGTTCCTTTTAAATAACAATTTGTTAATAACAATTTATTTGTTAATAACAATAATTTTTGGTTGATAACAATTTATTATTAATTATTAGCTTATTAATATTGGTTGCATGTTAACAACATTAATTTCTTAATGATAACTTTGTTATTAATTAATAATTTGTTTTTAATGATTCATTCGTTAATTGATGATTCTAATAATTTTATTTAATCAATAATTTGCAATCGGCTTCGTTACAAAGAAATAATCGGCTTCTGGTAATTTCGAATTATTTTCGTGAGTTTTCGATTGATATTATATTTCTCGAATTTTCATGTCGTAGATGATTTTACTTTTTCGAGATTTTACTTTACGTAATACTTAGTTTCCACATCTGGAAAATATTGAAATTTTATTACTTACACGCGTGTGTGATTAGTGTTTTCCTCATCCGCTCGTGTGTAGGTCAAGTTTAGGGTCAACCACAACTCGAGGTTTCATTTCGGGAAAACCATAAAAATGTTAGATAGGAAATTATCGTTTGGGATGCGCGTGTACATGACTTGGGAAAATATTCTAAATTCAATCGTCGATTCATATTTAAGAAAAGTACGTAATGATAATTTTGATAAAGTAAATATTAATCGTTCGGCTTATGCCGTAACAGTAGTTAATAAACATAACAATAACATAAAAATATAAAATTTATAAATCAGTTTATGACATATTCACAATGCCATATTTATATAGGATTATTTAAAACATAAAATTCTGCACTGTTTTTCTTATTTTTCAAAAATTGAAGAAATATGGAAAGTGTGTTTTGTAGATTCCGAAAGCTATAAATCAGGTGTCTTTTCAAATGGAAAGAAAATAAAATTAATGTATAATAACAATTTTTAATTGTTTTTTGTAACTGAATTTCAATACCCTATACAATGATATACATTTTTTAAAAATAATACTTATCAAATTTAAATTATAGTAAATAAATTAAAATATAAGGTATTAACCTAATTTATGATTTCATTTTTTGTTTAGTCTTCTTAAATTGAAACTATTTTAATTGAAATATTTTTTTTTTATTTATTAAAAATATTTATACGGATAAATTTTAAGTAAATTTAGACTTAGATTTAAAAAACTATATATTTTAAAATAAACTTAGAAACAAGATGTATAATAAATACATGTACATGATATTACTAAGTATTATGTATAAAACTATAAATGAAATATTCTCGTTTTTTTTAAATGAAAAGTAAATTAATAATAACGATAGTAACGCATTAATTATCAGATGGTAATTTTATACTTGACTTTCAATCTACTAATTTTTATTATAGAATAATTAATGTTTTAAATTAATAAAATTTTTATTTTATTTACATACATGGTATAGTCCAATTATTAATTTATGATTAAACTTAAAAATTATTCACAAGTTTATATTAGCAAAAATGCGAAAGAAACGAAAAGCTGCTTATCAACAAGTATTGATATATTCACATTGCTGTCGATTAAATTATTAATACACGTAATAATAAAAAGAAACTGTTTGAACTTTAAACAATTAATATTCATCATTTTCACGAATATTTAATAAATTATTAATTGATACCATTTAATCACTTGTAAATGAAAGTGACAAGGGTTTCTTTATCCTGGCCTTTATCTCTGATTAAATTACTTATCTCTGCTATTTGATATCAACTTCAAATACAGGTTTTTTGCGTTCTAAATGAATAATTTAATTCCACGTTATACTTTTACTAATTCAACGTTTTTTTCAGAATATTTTTTGACGTAATTTTAAGTTGTACGTTAGATTTTAAAAATATTTTTTTAGTCTTGCTAATACATAGTTTTTGTCTAAAAATGTTTAAGTTGAGAAAATATGAATTGAGATTTGAAAGTAAAATTACAGTAAAAATATTTGTAGAAGTTTTTCAGCTGAACGAACAAAGTAGAGCAATGTTGAATAAAGCATTTAAGTTTTTGTACAACAATTTAAAATGACAATTAAAGTGAGTTTTGTTAAATTCATAATTGATAACACTACGATTTTGGTATAATTAATAAGGCATTTATAAAAATGAAAAGGTAGAAAAGTAAAAGTATGAGTGATGATAAAAAAGTTAATGAGTATTTTCGTGGATAGTGAATAAAATGGTAATGAGTCACCAAGTGCATATTGATACAGTATCAGTGTGGATTATTTGGATTTAGGAATAAAATTTTCCGACTCCAA
The DNA here is from genome assembly GCA_018907245.1 of Eupristina koningsbergeri. Lineage (NCBI taxonomy): Eukaryota > Metazoa > Arthropoda > Insecta > Hymenoptera > Agaonidae > Eupristina > Eupristina koningsbergeri. The sequence continues at coordinate 4,826,441 of JACCHV010000002.1, read as the reverse complement.
AAAGGAAACTCAAGTTAAAAACGTACATGTTACCTCTTATTTATGCTCTATCCTTCCTTATTTGCTTGCGTTAACATCCAATCGGCTTTCGCAGCAACGGCGTAATCTTTCTTCGGCTCAAACTCCGGGACGTCGAACTACTCGCGAGAACTTAATTAACCCCTGGCGGATCTTGGGAGAACTAGTCTGGCAGTTAATGCCGCAACTCTTGCCACAAATAAAGCGCTATCATGGGTCATTCGCACGTAACCTCGCATCCACCGGCACGATTCATTTAGGGTGGCAGTGGTGGCTACACGTTTCCACGGATCCTTAACGAGTTTCCGGTGGTACTTCAACCCTCTCCCCCCTCTGTCTCTTCGACCCCATGGTTTGAGGTTATGCATGAGCGTTCTCATTCGTGCGCGGATGCGTGCACCAAGGATGCGTGTACTTGCCAAATATACGGTTACTCGAAGAGATGCAAGCCTTGTGGAAAAAAGCAATTTTTCGGACGGAAAATGAGGGAAAATAAAGAGACCGAAAAATCAGCGTTTGTACACGTAGGACCGGCTCCTGCCCACGCATTCGCGAAACAAAACTGAAAAACGACGCAGAGCCCGCCGAATACTCGAGAATACCAACCTGCGCCGGAAAAACAAACGGGTTAATTAAAACCTCGGGATGCTGCGGACTGTTGTACTACTGTGCGACGAATAAACAAAGAATGCACGCGAAAAAAAGACACTTAGAGGCATAAACGTGGAGGTCAGCCTGGAAAATAGATCCCTGAGAACAACCAAATAACAATTTTTAGACACCAGAGGATTGGATTCACTTTACCTCTCCCCGATCCTCATTAAAAATTTACCATCAATTTCATAGATTTTATATTCTCAAATTTTAATATTGTAAACAAGCTATTATTCTTTGTTTATTTACTTTTAAAAAGATCTTCTGCTGATGTAATAAATTATTCACACCCTTTGCATTTATTATTTACTGAATAAATAAATTATATATTGTTTTATTCGACAATATTATGAAATTGTCAATAATTTGTCAATATAATATCTTGAAAAATATTTTCGAATACATTAAAGAAACCCGCTTAGATTACCATTTTTATCTTACTTCGGTATCATTTAATTTTAAAAATGAATCCAGCTTATATATAGAATTAAATTTTAATCAACAAAACTTTCGGATATTCTTATATGCATGAACATTTAGTTTACCTCTTGCATTCTAATTATTATCTTTTAAGTATATATATATATATATCCATCAGAGCTCCCTTTATTTATAATTGCGCAATAAAATATACATTGATTGCTGAATACTTTGAAGCAAAACACATCGTTTTAATGAGGTTCCTAATATTAGATCAAAATTTACCTTGAGCGATGCAAAAAGATCGTTTTCTAAAAATATGTATACGTATGAGTACGTGCGTGCGTGCGTGCGTGCGTGCGTGCGTGCGCGGGCACTTCTGTGTGTGCATGCATGTGTAGAGGCATATGTGACTGGCTAAGTCTACGCACACTTGCGCACGTTTCACAAAATTTTATGAGATAATATTGGATGCAATAACTGTATTGCTCTCTTCCGGTACATTTAGTTATTTGGTGGAACGGTTAAAGAGGACATCAAAACCAACAATCATAATGGCCTTTTTTTTAAAAAAAATACTTCCATTATCTAAAATGGAATGTAGCTATCCTTATTTATTATTAGATATAAATCAACTGTTCGTTTGCCTTTTTTTATAATATCCCTTAAAAATTTCTAATTGTTGTAAATTATAACCTTAGAAATATAAAATTATTTTTTTTTAAAGCCGTTAATTGTATAATTTTTTTTTTTTATGTTGTGGTAAATTTCTTTGATTTTATTTATTGAATATTTAACAAAATTTCTAATGGTTTTCAGTTTTGTCGAAATTCATTAGTGTTATTTGGCAATATATTATCAATCATTGAATGCAAGTCATAAATACAAGTAACTTAAAATAATAGTAAATTTGTTTGAAATTATATTGATTTGAAGTATCCATGATGTTTGTTATTAGATAAAAAAATTAAAATTTCCCCATTTTTGCATTTCAAATGCTTATTAAATATATCACATTCTGAAAGGATTTAAATTACCATGCTTGTCTTATTAATTTCCATATTTTAATATCTACGTGGCGATAGCTTTAATTTTTATAATCTTCAAAATTTGAATTCAGCCCGCAACTAATCCACAAAAATAAAGTACTTTATTTAAATTCACGTTTATTGAATTTTTACAACTGAAAATATTATATCGATCTTGTTCGCAAAATAATCTTGACCCAAGTACCTTCGTTTTTGTTTTTCCGAATCATAAATGGCATTTAAAAATGTATATTTGACTTAAAAATGCGTGCATCCTTTAAATTCATGCCAAGAGATTTACAAGAGTAGCCAACGGCCGGATCCGCAAACTTTGCAACTCATCCCGGGCCATTATGATGTTCGCGAGAATGCACGAATACGGAATAATCGGTGACGACGTGCTAAGAAAACGTAATCTGGTTATAAAACAGTTTTTATGCAATCGAGGAATCCCCGTTTTGTGCTTCTTCCAAATTTTCGTGCTCGATCCTTTTGCCTTTTATCTCCATTTAATTTTATTTATTTAAGAGTTACAATGGCCCTCATACTTAAATTTTATGAGGAATAATTCACTTGCGGCAATAATTCATTAAATGGATTTAAATTTTTCATTCTTCATGTGTATATTTAACCTACTTTTCTCTTTAAATTACAGCCTTGGGGCAGCTTTCACGATCGCTCTTTTTTACTTATTCAGCGATATTTTAGTTTAAGCGTTAATTTATATAATTGAATTATTAGCAATAATTGACTTTACTTAATCAAACAAATTTTTCATGAATATAAATTGTTGAATTTTTAATTTTCAATTTTTTATAGCCAAAGATATCGTTGGCTGCCTTAAAGAAAAAATTCATTCATCAATATGCAATACTGAACAAATCATAATTTAATCAAAATATAGATGACGTACTATATTAAATTTTGCTGCAAATTGTATCACTCGTGAAAGAAACAAATATCCGAAATATATGTATTTTATTTGTATTGAACATCAATAATATCTTATAATTTAATTCAATGAAATTTACATATCATTATAAATATACAAAAAGTTTTATATTACACATATGATATATAAAAAGAATCTCAACACAACTAACTTGTAAATACAATAATCTTATTTTACTAATTTTTAACAAATGCATATTTTATTTCCTTATTAAATTCCTTGTTAACTCATTCTCTTCTTAAATTGTTTCAAATATAATACTTATTTTAGTAATTATTAACAAACGTATATAATTCATGTCTTTCTTAAAACTGTGCTACTTCTAAGATTTAAACAAATAGGTTTAATATAAGTGTGGAAATGATTTAAAGCTCTTGTAGTTGACTTGTGAAAACTGCTCACAAAACACGAACCGCGAATGAATACACAATATTCAGGTGCTCTTACAAGAAATCGTAAGATTATATATCCTTTATCTATAATCTGAAAATTAAAAGATACAAGATAATGAGCACGTTAATATATTTTATTATGAGTAACTGAATTTTCAGTTTCAGTTGTAAGCCAAATATTTTTAAAAGTATATTTTAATTCTGTTATGGATTTGATCTTACCTGACCACAGAAAAATACACAATCTCTCTGATCTATGTACATTCCAATAGTTTTTTGTAAATACATAAGGTCAATTAATATTGGTAACAATATATCAAACTTAATATTTGTACTAAAATCTAAATCAGGATCTTGAAAAAAAGTTTTAAAATAATTAGCAAACTTATCCGTTAACCGTTTAAATCCTAAGTTCAGACAATATCCGCACAGTATATTCATTTTAACTGAAACCTATGTGTGAATCAGAAATTAATTAATACAATTTAATATTAACAATATCTTTTCACTTCCAACTTACTCGGCGTAAATTAACTATTGATTCAAATTTTAAATAGCTCAAAATAGTTATCAATATTTCCTTCGGTAAATCTAATAGATTTATGTAAGACATTTTAAGCGATGCTGGTTCATCGTAATTTTTTCTACGCGTTGATACCATTTTTGATACACTTCTTAATTGAGGAATAGTCTGAAAAACAGATATAGAGTAACAAAAATAAAAATACAAGTACATGTACAAATATAAAAAAAAAAAATTATGTGACAATTGCATTCCTGTATTATTAGTTTTTTTAAAAACATTTACGACATAACAATATCATAATATATTTTATTATACAATTATTTGAATCCTGAATATTTATGAGTTCTCAAAATGAATAATTGTAATCAGTTGCTCTACTCAATCAAAAAAATACTAATATTTTCTTATTAACAATTTGATAAGTTGAATAAATTAATTGACTTGAACCTAATGACTATTTGATTAGTATTATTAGGGATGTAAAAATACCTGATTTCCAAAAGTTTACAAATTTACAAAAACCATCTATACTTTATGAATAAATATGAATAAATAAATATTATCATGTAAAAACTTCTGGATTTTTCGATCATAAATATATAAAAAAAAATACTTATTACATGATTTAGTAATTACTTAATCACATTCAAATTTACCACTATTATAATAAAATTCAAATTGTTTTATTTTATTTAGCTGATCTACTGATCTGAATGAATGTTAAGCTATACTGATTACATCTATGATAGAATATGGATTGAAAATCACTAAATATATCTATATGAATAATCATTTAATAAAAATAGGCTTTTATTCTTATGGGATAATTTTGGAATTAAAAGTTAGTTTGAAATATAAAACTCTAATTATTATTTTCTATTTTACTGGTATTCTTTATTTAATAAAATTATTATATTGCTAAAATTATATTATTAACTTGTGACAATTTATTCGAAGAAGTTTTTATGTAGAGTGAAGTACGTGTATAATAAAATTGAAGATCGATGAAAAATTTGATTTTATTGGCAATATAAAAGGTATTTATTGTCATTAATTGAAAAGTTTTATTGTATATTTTTCAAATATTCAGAAAAAATGAATTTATGAATATTATTTATTAAAATGTTATTATGCTTTTAAATTAAAGTACTAATTAATCAAAATAAATTCAATATATATTTTTATTTAATTTTTCAATAAAAATAAACTATTACTATTTAGTAACAATATAAAATATTAAAAACTGGTTTACAAAAATATTTAAAAAAAGTATAAAAAAGTTTAAAAAAAGTATACTTGGTAAAATTTTAAAAAACAATGTGTAGCAGATAAACCTCGTTTGTAATTAGGTTGTTTACAATTATTTTAAGTATTACGAGTTTTTATTAATAAAGTTTTAGTTATAATGACTGAAATATCTTTGTAATGAACTTCTTAAGCTGCTATATATGTGTAGATTTTAAATGTCAGGAATTTGTAGCATCTTTTATATTTTAGAATGAGGTCCAATCGAATTTATCGATCACTTTAGTATGACGATGATATATTTACATAAAATTTTTAATTTTTGGAATCTAATTTTTGGATAAACATTCAAGCTTAAGGAGGATTATTATGTCTTTTGATTTAATGAGTAGACCGCGTAATATGAGGATAATATTTGGTAAAGTTGTCCGTGAGACATCAAGTTATACTGAAGTAAAAGTAGTAATTTCTCTAAAAAAAGAATCTCAAACTTTTGTGCAAGAGCATTAGGGTGGCGGGGGCGGGGCGGGGGGCCGCACAATACGCATGAATACAATTCAGCAGAATCTCCAGCTGTGGACACAAAAAGTCAATGCAAAGCGAAGAAATTCCAAGAGTTGGAGAGCCTAAAATGTAGGGCATCGCATCGCGCTTACAGAAATAAGTTCCAAATATATGCGGAAATAAGACAGCCACCTAGCAATGACACGTCATCCTTCTCTTTCCCTTCTCTTTCTCTCTCACTTTAAATTCTCCAAGTCTTCTTTTTACACAGAAAATTTTAGGCCAATCTCCACCAAACACCTTTTTTTAGATGTATTGTACGATATGTCAAAAATCATTGAACGTCTCTGAAAGCTCTCCAATAGAAGCTGACGAGTTTTTTTCATAATAAGTTGAAGCATAGATGTAATAAAAATACAAAATAATAAATAATACAAAATTTGTATTGTCTCCATTACAAATCTTCAAATCATAGCACAAATATACCTTTTCTTTTTTATTATTCTGCAATTCTTCTATTTGTACTTGATGAAAAATATCATTTATAAATCTTGAGCAGAAAGAGCAGGCTAATAGCGATTTATTAGTGTACTAGAGTGAAAATATAGCTTCAACTGCTACGTTTGCGAACGCGGTGGTCTTCCTCAAATAATTGCCTTTATGTTTACCAATGGTATTTATGGTACGTCATGAATCGCACGTCCGTTTTTATTACATTTAATTTTCTCGGTGAGAGAATCTGATGGATAACCCAAGAATCTCAATTTTTAAACATATTTCACGTACCTCCACGCACGATTTATTTTTAACGAATAAATGAAACTACATTGAGATGATCCATTAGAAAAGTGTAAGCAATGTGCTTAACATTGGCTTAGATATTATTTAAAATTGAGCATTAATTGGTTCCAGAGAAAGCAAGACCCCCTGGTAATACCGTCCAATGAGTGGTCCTATTACTGAAACGTAAAAAAAAATAGTCGATAAAACAGAATATCCGACTCAAATCAATGGCGACTAAAAGTAAGATGCTAATTAAAAAGTTTAATGCGAAAGTTTTGTCGGGTACTTAGAGTGTAAACATTTATTTGCAGTTGCCCGCCGAGTGTCTGCACAAATATGGTTCGAGGGAAGTTGGGCGCACGCGAGCAAACGGCGTTTTACCAACCCACCAATTACATCCCAAGCAGAAATATACCCTCCTCCCTTTCCCAAGTGCGAACCTCGGAAGATTTGCTTTTCAAATTTGAAGGCCGTGGATCTGTTTGCGACTGCGATCAAGGTCAGTCAATCGCACTACAAAGTATAACTACCGCGTACATTTTATCTATACTTTTCGCGATTTCCTGGCAATGATACTCCCAATGTTATTTTAAATTTAATCTGCTTCTCGACGTTCGCCTACGTACATCAAATTTACATGTTTATCTCGATGTTGCGTACTCGCGATCACTCTCTAACCTATTTACTAATGTAAATGAATGTTTATCAAATGAAGCGATATTAATACTGCAAATAGTGGAACATCATTTGAAAAATTAACAGTTCATTTAAATTAATCCTGTATAATAGTATCCTATATAATACTTGAGACCCCTATTTTATCCGATCATCATGCAATACTACATTGCCCAAGTTTCTTTTGTAAAGATGAGCAAAGCGTGTATTTTATCAAACATCTTTGACCAATAATTAATTTTCTGTCAAATAGTTTAATAAGTTTAAAACATTAAAATGCATTTCGTAATAATTCGGTAATATCGTGGATAATAATTTTAAACACATTAAATAATTTGTATTACTTGTATTTTTGTCATAATTTAAAAAAATGTTTTTTATATGCAAAGCCAATAATAAAAATAATCCTATTTAAACATTCACCTTCAGATTAAGAACATTCTTTTACATAAGAATTTATACAAAGCATTTATCATATAATGACATCAATAGGTCAATATAAAAATACTAGTTCTTAAAATATTACAAGTGAATCTTTTAGTAGAAATTAAGTAATTAACTTTTTCAATGAGTCGTAAGCAAAGAATTATATTTGAATTTATAAAATAAAATGATTTACTTGCATGTTTTTATCAACGTAGGATTTTCTATTATTAATTAAAATAATAATTAATAATTAAAATTAGAAATTTGAATGATAATGCAATAACAATTTTAAAGCGAATGACAGGTGCTTTCGTGTCTTGAAAGGATTCACCGTTGTTTTAATGTTGAATTGATGAAAATCTTTATTGATTATATTTTTAGTTTGTCTCGAAAAAAATGTCGTCTCAATACAAAGTTCTTTAAAAAATTTGTAATAGTTATACTTGTTCATAATGCGGGTATTTTTAATTGTTCATAATACAGTAAACTTTATGGATACAAAAGTGTATTCATTGTTAATATGTATTCGTCGATAAGGTATGAAAATTAAAATTAAAGCACGTTTGCTCCTCGAAAGTAATTATGATAAGAACACTAATATAAACAAAGAACACCAAAAATCGTCCATCATTATAATATTATACTTCTGCTTGAGAATAAATTAGATCCTGATCTTTTTAGGGAAAAAAGCAGTGTTACCGTGTGCAGTTGTATCGAGTAGATGAAAACTATTGGCAACTTTAGATGCCGGCATTTAAAAATTAAAAGCTCAAGCCCATTTTTTCAATAAATCTCAGAATCGTCTAACGTGTAACTGCTCTGAAATTGATTGGTTCACTTGGAAAATAAAAGTTCGATCGTGCTCGCCTGGAGGTAAAAGAGAAACGATGTTTTATCCTATCTTAAGCTGCTCGAGTTGCAAAGGACAATAAACCCAATCATCTGCTGAAAATTGATTGTTTATCATGGCTCGATGGATTAAAAAATAATGAAAAGAAGAAATGAAAACTAAAAGGGCGAAGAAGCGTAAATGGAGAGGGAAAGCGAGAGTGAGAAAGAGAGAGACAGACTGAATACACGTGAGGGGATATACCGGAAATAGTTATGAATCATTCGGCTCTCGTTAAGATCGCGCATTGTGTATGCGTAATGCCATTACTGGCTCAAGTTCGAAAGGGGATATCTCGAGACGCCGCGACCTTCCACCCGATTTTAACCTTTTGACCCTCTGCGGTGTAGCCGGCATCACCCGATTCGTCCTCACTCGATAGGCTTGGTGTGATGCGACCGTACGCCACTGATTGAGCAACCGGCGGTTCTTCATGGTGAACGGTGAACTCGAAAGTCTAGGCCTTGACATTTTTTCACTCTTTTTTTTGTTTCTACATAACTGGGTACCCCTTGACAGATAAAATGTCAATTCGCGTCTTTTATTTGTTAGTCCCATTTGTAAATTTAGATACTCGATTCATTTGACATGTAGCCATGGATAATTTCGAGCAAAGAATCCAAAGTAATAAATAATCTCTTATCCGTCTCATACGATTGTGAGTAATTAAAGCAATAATTAACTAAGTAATAATCACTATTATTTTTATTTATATAATATAGCTTTAATGAGTTTGGGGAATAATTATATTTTTGTACATCTTTTTATGAGGAAAGTTCATCATAAATTATTATTAGGAGAAAATTTTTAAATTAAATTTAGATAAATGCTGAAATTGCACATAAGTATATTAAAAAGAACATGATACTTTCAACAATATAGTATATTTCGTAAGTGCCGCACATTGAGTAAAATGTTTATTAAGTATTACTTTCTTTACCCTCTCTTACATTTTTACTCTTTATGTTCCCACTTTTAAATTAGTATATTCCACAAATTTTAACACGAATAAAAATTCTTAAATTATAGATTAAATTGAAATTACCAAGTACAGCAAGCTTTAGGTTAAAATTACATGCAAATTAATCTATTGACCAATCATAAATTAACGAAAATATCAAAATTCTAATTTAAAATACTTACTGTTTTTAATTTCATTCAGTAATATTATTGTATTTATTATAAAATTATTTTAATTTCACATTAGTTTCAGTGCATCATTTGTAAATTAAATAATATTTTTGCAGCTTATACTATTAGTGAAAGAACGATGTATGATTTGAGTAAAAAACATATCATACTGGATGGCACCAGTATCATGTAAATAAATATGACTGTCAAAAATCCAAATTTTGTCTTTTAGTATTAAAAAAAAAAAAAAAAAATGAAACAAATATTTACAATCAATGTAAGTTTAGAATAGGAATACGTTTTAAGTGGAATTATTATTCAGATTGAATTTATTCCAAAAAATTGAAAGTTATGAATTATAAAAAATTCAAAATGAATATCAAATAAAAAATTTATGTGTTTTAAATATTTTCTTTCTGCAAAGAAATAAAATATTATTAAAAATACTGAATAAAAATAGTAGAATTGATCGTTCATAAAACAGAAATATTAAAAACAAGATACAATGATGTTGATATTTGTTTGATATTTATATTGATCATTACATATGCAGTGATATTAAATGTGTTTATTTGATCAGAATAGAATTTGTTTTCATAAAAAATTTATTAAAACTTTCGATACATTACTGTTTATTCATCTATTATTTTTTTGGTTTATTGTATTATTATATTTATTAATAATTACATTAAATCGACAATTGATGTTTTTAAAACATGAGATAACGTTGTAAAAGAAAACCCGAATGATGATTATAATTAAACAAATCCCGTGCGTAGGTGTGTGAAGAATTGGTGATAATTATAAAAAATGAAGGTCAGTGAAAAATTATACTCAACTTCAAATTTTTCTTATTTTGAAAAATTGTGTCAGAAAAACGCCTAGTAGTAGTAGATATCGAGGGGAATAAAATAATGGAAAAGTTAAGAAAACAGACACACGTCCATCGATATCTTTGATTGATTAAACCCGTAACCAGGAGTCGGACATCGGTATAGATTTGAGTTTGAGCGTGCGAAACTTACAACAATATAAAAATAAAGAATTTCGTGAGAGAGATAAAGTTATTATTAAACGTGTCTGTCCCGACATTATTTTAAGCTCGTTTAGCTTAAAATTTCTCGATCGGCGTTTGAGAGCAACACCATTTCAGAGTTATGTCCCAAGTGTTCGGCACTGCTCCAGTTTATGCTCTCGGAACTTTTAGAGGAACCGGCTGGGATCGGGTGAAACGCGGAGGCTGGACAGGTGGATCTGGTCCATCGGTCAACAGGTCACGGATGCCTCTTCTCCTCGGAGAGTAGGAGAAAAGGCCGAGGCCGCGGAGACCCTGTCATGGAGGAGGGGCGGTTAGGGGGGGTGAAGGGCGTGCGCGCGTCCAGCGTTTCTGGGGTAATTTTAGACCGGTGAGATAGTACTGGGCTGAATCGGAGGGAGAAAGAGGGAGAGAGGAAGCCTCGTGGAAGGCGGAAGAGAGAGGCCGTGGCAGTTATGCCGACCAGCTTGGAGCGGGTCGGTGTGCAGCTACCGGACGAGTCTCGGGTGTCGAGTGTCACATCGTGCGCGAGTGCGCGAGTGCGCGGGTGGAGTGCCAATGATTTAGGCACGACGACGATTTGATTCCTGGGCCAAGGGTCACGAGCAGCCCAGGGGTTTTGCGTCTTGAGAAGGTTTAGGCACCAAGTGTTTTTCTTGTTACTGAGGGTAACCCCTTGTTATGCGGACTTGCTAATGGGGATACCAGTTTACAATAAATAATAGACGAACTTTAAAACCCAAATGACTTTAAGCCAGTTGGACTAAGCTTGGAAAGTGGAAGATTAAAAAATAAAAGGGGTAGGAATACCTTTAACAAAAACACGTACTATGAATGTCGAGAAAATTTCTGCTTATTATTACAATTTTTCATATGATTGCGCTATTCACTCATCAAATCATCGACTTATTATTACATCACTAAAAATATTCAATTTTATATTAATGATTTTTTTTGTAATTTGACATTAAAAATAATATATTCCTATGAGTAAAAAAGAGTGAGCAAGACTCTTTATTCACTAGTCTTTTATGTATCTTTCTTGATTTTTTTCTTTTAATAAAACACACTAATGATTCAACAGCAACCATACAAGTCATTTGCAGTCTTAATTTTATTTTTATATTATCTGACACAGAATTATTAAAATAATAAATTCTATTTCATTGGAGGAATTGCGATTATGCCTATGACTTGAATTTAAACCAGTACTACGCATTATACTTTATTGCATAAATTTATAAAATTCAGTAACTCATTGCCTCACGTGCTGGTTTTAGAAAAAAAATTTTCTGCTATATTATTGTTTAAAACTACCATTAAATGACTATTAAAACAATAAATTATTAAATTTTTATGCTATAAAGCTCTTATCTATTTTTTATAATTTCTAGAAATTCGATAAATAAAACATTAATTTTAATCAAAAAAATAATTACGCCGTTTCTTCTCAAACACAATGGTTACTTATCGTCCTTTTATGTAATTTATAACAAAAATTATCTATGGTATGTAATGATAAGATTCTATCATTGTATTACTAATCGAATGAATTTTTTTTGAATGAATGGTTAAATATAAACATAATTTAATTACTGATACATTAAACATACTACTAATATTTAGAACTTTATATATATTCATAAATTTTTAAATACCTATTCTATTGCACAAAAAAATTTTAATTTAAATTTCAAAATGATTTAGAAACAAATAAAGAAAAAAATATATTAATTTGATATTAAAATTCAAAGAATAAATTTAATATTCATTTTTATAAAATAATATTTAATATTACATTTATGAAGTTTAATATTTATTTACGAATACTGTTTCGAATCAAATGATTGTTATACGTAGACAAAATTTACGCTAAATAAAGAAAATATGTGAACATAAAATTTATATGAAAATTTAGTGAAAAATAAACCTTATATTTATACATTTACAATGATTATTGTGAAATATTATTAAATTATTAGTATAAATCAAATATCTAGTTTCAAAAGTTTATAAAAATTCAATCAAAATTTCAATTAAATGTAATTCCCTGTAGAATATTTGTAAATTACATAAAGATATATTTTATATTAATCAATAATTCCTTAAAAGGATAGAATCGTAATAAAGAAATAAAATTAATGAATGTAAATAAGAAAGAAGTTTCTGCTCGATTTATAAAAAAATAATTAAATAAAATTTATACAATTTACATTAGAATATTTTCCATCTTGTTGAATGTGCATTATATAATATGTAAACATTATAATTTAATTATATAAAATATGTAAAATTAATGATATTAAATATTTTCTTTAAAAAATTATAATTAATTAATATTTAAAATTAGAAATTTTTTAATATTCTTTAGTTTCAATGCAATATATTACAAAGCTACAAGTTAAAGTAAAAAAAAAATAAATAAGTAAAATATGTCCTAATCTATTTTATTTTGAAATTTTTATTGTTAGTAATAACTTGAAAACTGTCTTATTTATGAAATATAATTCTTGAGTAGATTTTAGTTTTGAAATACAAATTTGCACAGTATTTACTTAATGAAAGAATAACATTTAGAGAAAATTTATATTATTATCTAATTAACTCGAAAATACAATAAAATAACTAAAAATAAAAAATATTATATTATTAAGAATTATTCATTAATATTTTGGAAAATTTTTAAATTTCATTATACATCTTAAACATCAATAACATAAATTGTTATTTTCATTCAAATAAATGATTAATTTTAATACATAATCACAAGTTTAACATTTTAACAAAATTGACTATAAATGTAACTACTAAATTAAATTTATTTTTCTGATATAAAATTAATTGCTTTTTCATTTCCTTATAAATAATATTGAATGTAAAATTTCTGAATTCAACATATTTAAAAAAAATAGTAAAAAGTAATTTTTTACTTTTTAATTTCTATTAAGACAAATGAATAATAAATTATAAGTTTTTATAAAAACAAATTTCAAAATAAAATAATTATTTTTCGATTTTTATCGCAATTTTCAATGGTGGAACAGTATAAATAATGTTTAGTAAGTAGTCTTTGACTTCATTAATCTCGTATGAAATGTTTAAAAATATACGTTCTTATGAAACATGTTATAAGTTGATTTGAAAACCTATGTAGTAATTTTGTGTAGAAAAGAAATAAAATTTCAGAATAAGGGAAGGGTCGAAAAATAATTTTAAAAAATAAACTTTGAGGATTGATTGATGTAAATTATAGTAGAACAGTATCGTTGTAACAGATGAAAATCAGAAGCGAAAGCTGAGAAATATTATTTTATCAGTCTACATATAAGTTCACCTAAAAACACCACTTTAATTGTTATCGATTTGTGATTGAGGGAAAGAAAGTATAAACATTGGATAAGAGAATGAATGTCTCAAGCATTAATATCCATTATTTAAATTTATAATTTCAGAGAGCTTGTAAGGGATGAAAGCTCATGCGATAAAAAATAAATTTTTTACCTACAATTGCAACTGAACTATCAGAGGCGTCACGTTTATCAACGCTAGTATTTGCTACCAAACGAGTTTAGCAAAATAAAAAGTCTTTTGGAAAAACGATCAAGTGCCGTAGAATGCCATACAAAAATCCATGATTCCCATACTATTTTATGAATCCACGTTTGACTTCCGACGAGTAAAGATTTCTCGAGCATTTTATTACAATGGTATCGTGTGGTCTTTAATTTTATTCGAAATATTGACCTTTTTTTGTCTGAATATTTAGCGGTACATTTTCGTGATGGCAACAAATTTCATAGCTGTAAATTGCAGTAATATCAAAATCGAATAGAATATTTTACACCTAGTAGTATTTATAATACGATAATTATATAATCTAAGGGTATATAAGAAGTTTTGGAAAGTAGCACATACATTTTAATTAATATGCTGCAGATGGAGGGAACAATTAATAAACATTAATAAATATATTGGGAGTAAATATTACAACAAACTTTGCAAATCAAAAGTTTTAGAAACTTTTCATTGAGTCCAATTAATTAGTTACACCAATAGTAATCGAATTTAAAGATATTACGCTCAATAAAAATATGAAAAATATTGAACGAATTTAGTACAAAAATTTTAATAAGTCGTAATATACAAGGTTTACATAACGAAGTAAAGAAATATTTTGAATATTAATCTTTTCAATAACAAAAATTCAATTACTATTTCTGTTTCATTAATTTAAGGTTCAGAATTATTAATGCATATTAAAAATAAAATGTATGCATATTTAAAATTCATTGATTAATTTTAATTAACGTTATTTGATCGTAACAGATGTAAATAATTAGTTATTCAAGAAACTTAAATTTAAATTTTATAAGAAAATTTTTCTTACACGATTATCATTAAACTAAAAATATTAAATTTGGCACGTGTTCGAATGATTATATCGAATGCTAAATTCTTACATCTTATACTTACTAATAATAACATTTTAACCATTTATTTATTTTGATTGAGCAGAAGTAAATATGGAAGAAAACATTTCTTTCATCCTTAATATTTATTCAACAAATTTTTTATCTGTTGCTACAGATGTGAATAAAAGTATATTTGCAAAATATATGTATTAATAAAGTAACTTGTTGATTGTTTTGTTTTTAAAGAATTGTTATATGTGACGCGTGCATTAATATGACTATTTCTTTCTTAATATAGCGACAATTTTTCAATATTACAATCAAATTAATGAATACAAATCAGTACTTTGGTAAGGTTTTTTTTTACAATATTGCATTTTTATAATGTTTTTCAAACCAAAGTTTTTAAAAAAAAATCCTATTTTTAACGAAAATATTTATAAACCAAACACGCGTATAGTTGTGCACATATTTTTATCAAATCAGAGTCGATAGGCATTTTTATTCCGGAGCACCTTTCATCATACAAAAAGCTTGCACCGAAAAAGTGTTTATCTAGACACAATGCGCGAGCTGTTCTACTACTACTGCGTCAACAATATCCGGTGTAATTCTTTTAAACCTGTTTTTCATTTAAATTAAAGGTCCATTATCTAAGAGAACAAGACACACCGTGTATAAATTTTATTTTAAAATGAGTGCCAAATCAGCCAACGATTTGCAACTATGGAATACTAGAGACACCGAACTCTCAGCATTATTATTAAATCAAGGACCACCTACTTGTTTTATTTATTTATCATCTGTTAAGTTAGCAGAAATTTGACAAATCCGTATTTGTCAAATTAACAGGGCCAAGTGTTGGACCCTAGGCCTGGGCAAAAATTATGTCGAATGTCGAGATGATACGCGAGGGGGTGATAAATGATGAACCAGACAACAGTTTACTGCCCCTCCCTCCGACATCAGGGAAGCACCTCTGCTCGATTGATTTACCGCACGACCTTCGTGTCACTGCTCCTCTAATACCAAATTCGCCAAAACAATGTTTAATTGCCCTATCAAGCCATGCTCATTTACTTTGATAATACCGAACTTCCCGCGTTGGCCGCGCTCAAAACGAATAGTTGGGCCCGCGCTTGACTCCGAAATGAAGTGGCGATCTGTGTTTCCTTCGTAGGTATAAAGAGAAGCAGGCAGTTTATTGGCTAAACTTTATCCTGAAAATGAAATTTTGAGATTTTGCGATCGTGAGATGGAAATTCTTTGGATTTGGCTGACTTAGGAAAGTACTCGCTCTCTTGTAAATGTGTTACTAAACCATTGAACAATTTCTAACCAATTAATTTACTTTCGGTCAGACAGTCGTTATTAAAGAAATATCATCAATGGAATTTTTATTAAATCGCTCGATAGTTTATTAGAATGAGAAAAGAATTCTCGATTGATGATTTGCGAATGAATATATTTGAACTTGATTGCTCGTAGAAAAATAAAACTAAGGCACGTGCGTAACAGTCATTTTTAATTTTTGCCAGTGAAAATCATAAAAATATTTTAATACTACAATAGAATTAAAACTTTCATTTACTATGCAAGGAATTTTCGGTGCCCTCGTTTGTAAAAAAACAAAGAGGCGTTAATTGTGAATACCGACTACCGATGTAACAAAAATTTAACCTATCTTAGATGAAGATGATGGACCATCACAGTATAATTTGCATAATTGCAGAAAAATGAAAGGAAGTGCTTCGAAGTTGCTATAATTTATTGAAATGCCTTCACCAGTGCCTAGCTCTCTAACTAATCGTATAGAGAGATACAGAGACTGGAGGCCATAAAATCTTTGATCGGAAGGGTACGCGAGGCGATCCAATACACGTAGAAAACGATCGAGAAAATAAGGATTTTATAATACAAGTGCAGCGTGTGCTTTTTCAAATAAATTTCATCCTTTGGTATGGATAAAAAGAGGAAATAAAATCAGACCCTCGTCTAGTTTGCAATTACGAACCCAAACCAATTGATTCTCGTAGATCCAATATATTTTTTTTTTTTATAAGTTTTTGTTCTCTCCGTACACTACCAAACCCAAACAACATACTAACTGCTCGCGAATTGTTGCCACCCTTAGTCGCTTCTACAATAAAACTGTATCCCTCGTTGTTACTAATAATGTTTTTTAAATCTTCATGGCGAGCATCATTACTTTTGTATATAATTGACATCAGAGTCTACTCTTAGATTTTTTTAACCATTCTTGTTTCTACCGGTCAAGAATTATATTCACATTGGATAATTCACTCAATAAATTACTTGTTATATATAAAAATATATCTATGCACTAAATCGGGATGCCTGGGTACGAATATTGTAGGATATGAATGCATGTACAACATGAATATTACCACTTCTATGTAAAACGTTGTATTTTTAATTCGTGTAAATGAACTCAATATGTAAATTAATCATTTATGCTTTGTCTGTGTCTATCTTCCATCACATCAAAGTAAATTTCAATATATTTTCTAACGTAGAATTTCTTTAAACGGCTTATTTTATCCTTAATATATTAAATTGATTTGCCTCGGAGCAATATTTACTTTTTAAATTTCAAATTAAATTAATATATTTTAAGTAAAATTTTGAAAAATCCATAATTACCATCTGTGTTGGAAATTAAGAGAGGAAAAAGAAAGAACGAAAGAAAGAAGTATAATGAATTAGTAGTACGTCATGTAACGTGCAGACGCATATCGGTTTACACGTACTCGATGGGCCCACGCTTTCTTAAACATTTCGATACTGTCTATTTTTATATTTGCATGTATCTCGACAAGAGCATCAGCATCAAAAATTCACGAATTCTCGTGCTGCTACAAATAAGTGCGATATTGTGCAGATGTTAGACTGCAGCCAGCCTCTCTATCCAAAAATTATCACGAACAAGGTGCCGATGATATATAAGAGGCTAAACTGGAAATGGCAGAAATCATTTGTAAATCAGTGGCTCTATTTTAAAAGCTCTGGCTTCCTCTAAGTGCGCCCCGGCATAAATCTTAGCTTTACTTTTGTTAAATTCTTCTTTGCTGTTTAAAAATAAAAAGGATCACCGACCCATATGTTTAAATATCTTTCAACTTTACTTAAATTTACTAATCCAAATCGATATGCAAACTTTTTTTAATTTCCAAAAATATCTATTTAGCACTAAATGAATAAAGTAGCAATTTCTAAAATACATTATATTTTTTATAATATTTTTTTGATCATTTATTTTATATTGATTATTGATTTGTATTAAAAATATTTTTAGGAGTAAATTAAAATTTATAAAAAGTGAAAATTTCATGTAAAATTATAGAAAATGCCAAATATTAAATTTAATTATAAACGCATATAAATGTTTGATATTTAAAAAATATTTTTATTACATATTAAATATTTAATATTCATAAAATTTGTAATTTGAAATATAGAAAAATTTTAAAATCCACATTTTTATAAAATGGAATTTAATTCAGTAAGAAATCTGATTACGAAGAAAGTATATTAAAAAGATTTATCAAAAAGGATTTTTTAGACAAATATAACTATGTTAAAACTATGTTAAATGATAGTAAATTGTAATGAGTTATTTTAAACATATAAAATATGCTAATATATTAAAATATCTATATATTTTCTGTCCTGTAAAATCTATTGATTTATTCATAAAATACACATTTTATATTTATAAAATGGTATCAAAAATATATATTTTACTAACAATTATGAAAAGTAGTGTAATATTTATAAATTTCTAAAGCAGTATGTAAATTATTGATATAAAATTAAATATATATAAATTTATATGACTACTTTATTACTGTTAAAAAAAATTAAAGTATCAATTATTTTGTTTTAAACGTTAAACATTTATTATTTTAATAATAAATAAATATGCTTTGTATGTTCATAAAATTGTATCTCTAACATTCATTGGGTAAATTTATTCAATTATCATAATAAAATATTAAATGAAAAACATTAGTTTATTTATCTTTGAATTTTAAATTTACTGACATTTTTTTTTGTTATTTATAAAATTACTCAATTAATTAAATGGAAGATAAATGAAATTATAAGGAATAAAAATATTTGTAATTTATTAAATTATTCATTAAAAAAATATTTCAAATTGTATGCAAAAATGAAAATTTTATTAAAAAAAAGTTGTTAAATAATGTATTAATTATAAATTAAAATATATTTATTTATAAAATTTATTCAGATAATTTCTATAAATAATAAACAATAATTAAAATCATTTGTTTTTATTCATTTAAATTGGGACAATATTCGTGTAAAGCTTAAAACATTTATATTTAAAATATTAATAAGCATAGGTAGACATCAATAGTAGTAGCTTTATAAAAATTAACTTCAGATTACGTATATTGTTGGAGAAAAAGCAAAAGTCAATTGTTTCCAAACTAAATTTTATGTCAGAAAAAGTTTTAAAGCGTCGCAGGATTGATATTGGAATTGATTTCTTATCGGAATATCCTTGAAAAGCTTAGAATCCCTTTTTTTTCCCTTTGAAAGGCAGTCGACTCCCCTGGATGCGCGGTTGGTCCTCTGCGAATATGTTTTCTAAATCATGATATCAAAGTAGAGGGTGTGGTCATCTACATGAAAATGCATTTGGGGTGAGTTGGGGGAGGGGGGGGGATCGTAGTCGGTTTGCATCACACGGTGCGAGCGAACCACGCAGTTTAGCATTTGCTCGACACTGCGGCCTGCGCCTAATCAACACGACATTCTGCTGGGCTTTGAAACTCCGCTCGCCCACTCCCATGCTCGGGCTAATGATACGTTATTGTCAGGATGGACCGTGGGGGAGGGGGGGGGGAAGGACCCCACCCAAGGAACATCACCTCTCCAAGTTTAAATTGGGGAGGGGGAGGAGGAGGGAGAAGAGGATAGCGTCGATGCGCGCCGACTTAAGACTTGGAAACGTGATCCTCGAATCTCGGGGACACCACCCTTTCCGTCCCTCGTGTTCAACCCCCACCCAAGACGCTGCTCGAGAGGTGAGCACAGCGCGCGGCGCGTGTCTTTCGCTTGAATTCAATTAGGTTTTTCCCTCTGTGAGCCTTGAGGCTTACCAGACTTAGTACTTGTTGGGGGAGTGGGAGGGAGAGGGGGAGAGAAGGAAGAGGAAGAGAGCTCCCTCCAACACTGATACCCTTCTTCCTGATCTCACACTCCCGGTGCAGCGGCGGATTTTCGGAGTTTTGGCACAAGTTCCTTCTTAGATAATGATTCGAGAAAAGTTTGTGGCTTTTCAGAATTGCTATTATGCTCCGACGCTCCGGAAATGCCTCCTCCCGCAAGATGCTTACCTGAAATTAAAAAAAATGCCTTGTTTATTCAGAAAAAGGGTGAGGATTAAATTTTAATTTATTATGAAAAGTAGTGGAATCTATTTGTATATTAATTCTAATAGCATTATAAACTTATTATAAAACAATCATAAATATACTTATCATGAATATATTTATTATACATTGAAGTGAGAGTTACGTAAACAATGTAAAATGTTAACGATTATTGCATAATTTGTATATAAAAATCAAGTACAACTATTTCAGTCAAAATTTTCCATTTCACAGCGATATTAACTTCGTTAAATAACGACGTAAAAGTTTAATCAGGAAATCTTTCTTTTTATTTATTTAAACTTAGACATATAATATTGATTTTGTTAAATAAAAAATAATATTGTTAAAGTGATGGTTTATTTATGTTTAGCTGTAGTTTAATGTGCGATGATCTGAAATGTATTTCTATATATATACACCAGAAAATTTATTCATTAATTAAATAAATTTGTTAAATCTTAATAGAATTTAATATTTACATGAGTCTAATCATTATATTTTTATTTGGTTTTACATTTTCCTTCAAATATTTACATTACAAATTGCATTGTATACATAAGGGGATAACTTTTTTCGTTATTATCAAAAAGTTGATGTACATTTTTATATTCGGAAAGATAATCAATTTTTAAAACGTAATGTTAAATTTTAAGGGAAACAAACTTTTATATTAAGTTAAGCAACGCACAGCAGGTGTTTATAAAATTCAAGGGTTTCTTCAAGATACAAGATAAAATATTTTATAAATTTCCTAACATGTTGAAAGGTTTATGTGAATTCTTAATAAAATTTTTAATTAAAATTGAATAAATATTATAAAATAAGAGTAAAATTATTGATTGGCAAATGTTTTTTTTATATATTAATTTACGTATTTCATTGGAACCCGATATTCGTGTATGGCTTTTTATTATGATTTTAATCATCTTCTTCTCATTCAATATTTGTTCAGTAACGTAAACAAGAAATAATCAAACACAAGTTTCACTTTTCTATATTTTCTTCTGAATTTAGATATAAATGAAGAGATAAATTGATCGATTAAGCTATCGGTGTTAATTTTTTGATATTATTAGGATCAATATTGATTTAGAATTAAAATTTTTACACATTTAATAATATTTATTAAAATAGTTATGTACTATATAAAAGCACTTGGTGTGTAACAAAAACAAAATAATTTCGGACACCCAAAGTGCAAATTAATAATCTGCTTGCATCAAATTATTTTCTTTATGGGCGTAAGAATACTCTCCACTTATGATTTATGATTTAGTCCTGGAGCTCGAGTAAACTAATGTATCAAAAGATTCTCTTCCTCGAGTTTCGTGTAATTCTGAAGCCAAAAAAGTTAAAAATGAATAATAAGTCTAAAGAGGCGCAGGTGCGAAAGAATATCTGCTCATCTTCGCAAAGTCGTAAGTAAACCAGAAAAATGAACTATAAATTTCCAGGCTCAAATGGAGCTACTTGCTCCATTTGAGCTAGTTGCTTCATTCCTTTCCTTAAACTCAAGAAAAGGAATGGGTCAGAAAAGGGCGAGAATGTAACCCTATGAACCTCTCTCCGGCCTTAATACCGTAAAAATAATGTTCATAGAAAATTAGTTAAGATGGCTGCTGGGGTTGGTCACGTCGCACAGACTGCTTCATCAGGACCTGAGCGTACACGTGATTCTGGCCATCATCTGAGTCTGAATTGTGTCGCGTTTGAGTCCTCGTTGTCTTTGGTGACGACGTCGAAGATGAGGGCGAGGACGAGGATTCCTCTTGTTCAAGTGCATTGTACGATCTCGCCGAGAGGTCCATGGGTCACAGTTTAAGTATATGTGGAGCCCTCTTTCTCGCATACTAGCTTTCCTATTTTCTTGTATAAACCTTCACTCGCAATTCTGCATTATATACCTTTCAATTTAGCATTCACATGTAGCTCTTATTTAAAAAAAAAAATTTCAGTATTTAAACCTTTTTTTTATCATACTCTAATCATAAGAAATCCTCATGAAAATATAACTAGGTGCTAAACACATTACATAAAGTGTAAAATGCTATTAAATCCTTTAAGTATTAGCCTGTAATTTTGTCATTTATGATATAATTTATTTACAGATTTATAATTTAAATTTTTAAATGATAGGAAAAATAGAAATTTCAATAGAATAAATTTAAAAACATATCACGATATATCTTCATTATTACAAATAATTTTAATATCATCTACAACAATTTTTTATTTAGGTATTTATGTATTTCTACTATTCAAGGTCTCTTTAACCTATTTAAAACAAAAAAAGCATCGATTAATTTATTTTATAAGGAATCAGTTTCCAAGCTTAAATTTTATTCTGATAAAACATTGTACACATTAACAAAATTAAGTCTTAAGAATAATAACTTCAAGATTTTTAAAATTTATAGTTTATATTATTGGAGTAATTTGTATTATTGGGACATTAATACTGTAATATGTAATTTTATGGATAAATTTATAAACAATTTTTTAAGAAATCGACATGTAATTATATCAATAATGTATAATAAAAATAAATAAATAAAGTCAAATTACTTCATAAATGAAATATTCTTTAAACAAATTTTAATGCATACAAAATAAGTTTAAAAATATAAATATTAAAAAATTATTAACTTCTTCTTTTCCACAATATTTATTCTAATGAATTATATTTATAGTATAGTCTTAAACAGTTAATTAATGAGAAAATTTATTTAATCAAGCTAATAATGGTAAACTATGGACTATAGATTTTGACTAAAAATTTGTGATAAAAATTTTAAGAAATACATTCGTAATTATATTCCAAAAAATTTACAAAACTTTCGTAATCGTTGAGTAAAATTAAAGTTTTTATTTATATGTTTTACAATTCTAATTTCAAGTACCATTATTAGATTCGCTTAAATATTCTTAAAATTACGTCAAAAGTACTGTTTTTGAGGGTCAAAATTACCAACGATACAGAATACGTCCAATTTTGTTTTAAAATTTAAAAATAGAAGAAACAAAATAAAAAGTTTTTTGATTGATTAATGAATATAAACATATGAATGAATCTGGTTTTATAAATAAAGATTATTTATAAACTATTTAGTATTTGGAATTTATCACTGTTACTTAATGTCATTAAATATTTAAAAAAAATAATACATCTTTTTCAATCGTGATACGATTGCTACATTTATAATATAGATTTATAAAAACATGATTTATCTAAAATATTTTATTTGTTAATAATACCAATAAAAAAATGGTTAATACGGAAAACTTATACAAGATATACGACATGCAATAATCAATTTAACATAATGATAGTTTTCTTACGAACTTATGTTACAGTAGGCAATATTGTGGTAAATTAAAAATTACATTGCAAATGTTAATTAATAATTTTTAAAATGAAAATTGGTACAATGGATAAAAGGTTGTAAAAAAGGTGAAATAGAAGCCCCTGTTGTGTCTAGTAGTACGAGTACGAATTCCCATAAGCAGTTGATTTTCGTGCAAGTCAATACAATATCTTCACCGAAGTGAAAGCACACTTCATTTTCCAAGAGGCTTCCTCTCCCCTTCCCCCTGCAGAAGTAATTCCAAATGCAGTTTACGATTCGGAAATGTATTGGCTGCTTTTACAAAGGTAGAAGCACGTTTCGCAAATAAAATTATTTATTTCACGTAGCACGAACCATTTGGAAAAAAATAAATTGTAATTTATGATATTATTTCCGAGAGAAGCTATAAAAAAATGATCCAATGAATGAAATAAATGTCACTTACTGAAATTAGATGATTATTTACAAATACCCTTGACTTTTAAGGAGATTCCATTTCGTATTTCTAAAGCGTTACTTGCAAGTTTCATACCCTTTTATGAATGCTATGATTTAATATTTAAAATTTATCTGCTTAAATTCAAGTAAAATTCAATGGGTTGAAACTCGTTTCAAGATCTTTGCAATTCGTGTCTACAAATGTAGCATCAACGTTAAATGTTCTCATAAGATTAATGTTCTCGAATGCAAATACTTTTGTACACAATCACATTTATTGCTCCCAAGTGAAATATCAAAATTGAAATAATGACCGTGTTATGAGCGCCGTTATTTGAACAATTTTATTTGAATAAAGACGATTCACCATTTATTTTCGGCATTAAAAAGTTACGGAAGTGATCAATCTCATACGGACGGTAAACAATAATTTACATTTTCGTGGAAGGAAAGCGCTGGCATTCAGCGAGGAACGCGGATCTCTATTTTATGGAAATGTTCCAGATATCAGATTCTCGGAAATTATGCAATTGCTTTTCAATTAAATTCAGATTTATGGCCATGGTGGCCACTCGAAAAACGAATGCTCGAATTCGACGCCCAAAAGAGTCGAGTAAAAAATATTTCTCTGGTTAATCCCAAATTGACATGTACAATTCGTAAGTTAGCGGAAAAGATTATGATGTAAGAAAGCGAGAGGGAGGGAAGAGAAAAATAGAAGAAAGGGTGCGTTAGAAGACGATATGAACGAGAAGAGGATAAAAGAAAAACCAGTAAAACTAAATTTAAATATCGACACATCGCCCAAAACAAACTCTTTTTTTAATAGTAATTTAAGACTGTATCAACATTTTTCAACAATTTTCGGATAAAAAATATTCATTTACGGTTTTATTGTTTTAACCAAGCAATTAATTTTCAATTTATGCACTTGAATTATCTAAAATTTAAAATTTAAACTCTATAAGTAAAATAACCGATAATCATAATACCGATGATTCAATTACAATTCCATTCAATCAAGAAATTGTTCAATTTATCAATTATTACAATAGTAGTATGTGCTAGACAATTCACTCTATATTGAGGTTAAAAAAATTAATTAATACGTGAATAGGTGATGTATACTAAGGGTAAATTAAACGTAAATTAAATAAATCTTTTAAATATTATACAATGTATGAGAGTCATAGATTTTTTGTTTCAAGAAACATTCAATGTTTCGGATATCCAGCAGGATTATCAAAAAATAAATGACTTGAGTTGATTTGAACCAAGTTAGACTTTTGAATCGTTTTGAAAGTATAAAATATAAATTGGCCTTTTTTCTGAAGTGGAACATTATTAAAGACATCTCTTAAGAATTAAAAAATATTAATTAAATTTTCTATTCGAAATAATTAACTTTTTTATCAACATTATTGCATATTCAAAATTTTCTTAAATGTAAAAATTTTACTGTCCGTGACGTTCTTTTAGGTTCTTGTAAATACAATCGAAAAATAAACCAATTTTGACAACTCCCTATCTTGACAACCACCCAATATTAAGGGAAGAAGAATTTCTTGGCAAATAGAACATTGGGATACGAGTTTTTTTTTTGCTGTCCTTTTATCCCGGCTCTTTGCAAATTATAGAGAACATTCAGCGAGTTCTGGAAAAAGATAAAAAGATAAGGCGAGTGAATGGAAGAGGAAAGTGAAAATAGTTTGGTCTGGGCAAGTGGCTTCTTACGCACATCTTCGGGTTTCCGCCGGGGCGACAGCTCAGGCTTTTGATAAATGCGATGCAAATAGGGCTCGGCTCTGGCTTAACAAGTCGCAAAAGTCGAGAGCCCAAGTTCCGCAAAGTAAAAGTGCGCTAAATGTTGCCGACGCCTCAGCTTCCGAAGACCCGAGGGGGTGTAAATGTGTTGGACCAAGCGTAATTATGCGGAACCGTAACTCCCCCTCGGGTCGCACCCCCTCACTTTTCCTGTCCATTAACGAACTTTGATATTTCCCTTCTTTTCCACCTCGGGACGGAGTTTTTGGTGCACATTCGAACTCTCGTTGGCGGCTCGCAAGTGCACACTACGGCAATCAGGGAAAAGCCAACCGATCTGTTTTTCGCCGATTACTTCCTGTCAGTTTGAGCATATGTGCTTTACCAGTTAAAACCAGTTAAAACTAATTTTACCGAGTAGAGGAGTCCAGTCAGCCTCTTCAATTCACGAAATGTCATCATTATAATTATTACAAAAATGAGTTGATACGGTAAAGAGATTTGATAAGAAGGTTTTTGCATTAAATTGTACAATTTATCGTTGTTTTGTGACAGTTTCCTTTAATACAAAATCTATAAAAATTTTATTTTCATTTGATTGTAATAAAATAAGTTTATGAAAAAATGTTGTTAATAGTCATTTTGTTCTACCTTCATACTTTAATACTACTGTACAACAGTAGATACTTTCATACTAAGATCTAAACTCTACGATTTACTGTATTCTTCATGACATTACTAGTAATTTATCAAAATGAATATTACTTATGACTGGGGAATAAGATCAGACAAGTGTCATTTTTCATCTGAATATAACTTGCAGGATAAATATCAGTCAAGTCAATCATGTAAAAAGTAAACATTTAATATTGGTGCATTAAGATTTATATTTATTAAATATTATTACTAGTAGATAGTCATGCTTTATACCATCAAATATACAAATTTATCTACCATATTTTTACAAAATTTTCATAATGTAACAAATTACATAAATTTGTTACATTATGAATTTTCAATTATTTCAATTAATGGAATGGATGAAAATTTCGGTTAATTATTCAGTAAATCAAATTAAATATAACAGTCTACTGTTTCTTATCCACTACACTTTATTTTGAGTTGAAACTTAAAAAAATTTCAAAAACAAATAATACCGAGAATAGCATCGTATAAAGTATAATCAGTAGGCACCTTATTTTAATATTTAAACAGGTTGAAAAAGACAATTCAAATCGATATTTTCTCATACTTATCATTGAAGTGCTCAAGTAAAAATTTGTAAGTTGCAAATAGTTCGTACGTAACTATATCGGTATAAATTAATAGCGCAGATCCATGTACTTGTATTGCTAGAGACGTAAGAGTCTTATTACAATATTAAAATTTTTTTATTTCTAACTTTATATGCAGATACAAGAAACTTTTAAATGTACAATATATCAAAAATCGTACATATTGAAAGATGTAAAAAGTTGTTGAAAAGAATTCCCATAATCCTTGAAATACCAGTTCTTATGAATCAAAGCAAAGAAACGATTTGTGTTTTAAATGACACCGTAATAAGGCATTAAAATAGTATTTGCAAAGCCTTGATGTGTGCGGCAAAGCCAAGATGAGCCAGAGGCAAATAACCGAGCTGATGTATCATTATTTTCCAGGTGTACGCCCAAGGAATATTTGCATTAGTGAATTCCATCCAAGCTAAATGAATCTCGTCTTCGTTCTCTATACCGGCGTCTTGGTTGACACGCGGTAAAGTGAGCTTTTCAACTTTTCAACTTTTTATCGAGGGTGAGCAAAGAACAAAAGCGAGTACTGTCGATGCAATTAAAATCTCGTACAACAGTCTTTGATATCCTATTACTTTTTGCAAAAGGACAGTAAGAGCAAGCGAAGCCAACGAAAGAAATAAAAATTTGCAATAGAATATGACATTTACAAATTCCTAAATATTCGTATGTAAACCAAAAAATTCTTATAAACATATTTTACTTTATAAAGAACAAAAATTGGTAATAAATTTTGTAATAAATGTTGAGTCATTTAAAGTTTTTCTTGTAATCTTTGCATCCATTCATTAAGCTTTTTAAAAATATAAGAAAGAAAATAATTATACATTTCATTTACAAACTTTGTAATTTTCAGGATTAATTTATGACTATTAATTAGAACATATTCTAAAATACGAACGGTAAATAAGAATTATTATGATTCAAACATTTTTTTGATATTTTATTTTTATGCATATATTATTATTTGAATAGTTGTTCATACACTCTACTCATCGAAGTAGATTAAAATAAAAATTTGAATAGAGATAGAAATATGATTTGATGCTACTTGCACGTGTAAAAATTTATTATTTAGTAATTCAAATTAATATGGATTCACTGTAAAAAATATTTCGAAAAAATAAAAATTATTTAATTATCAACAATGTGCAATTTTTATATAAAATATTTATATACTTAATTTCTGAAATTTATTTTAAAAATATACATGGTTCATCCACGAAGTATCGAGTTTTTTTTCATTTTGCGCCTATTCGTCGTAGAAATTTGGAAGGGGTCTTAAAATGTTGACAAACTCTTTTCTGATTTGTTCCTTTTTTTTTTTGTTTTTTTCGATAATTAGATGTGGCAGGATTTTACTTCGCGCAAAGGGTGTTTTTCAAATTTTTGACACGACGTGCTGAAGCGATTAGTGAAAAACCACTACATGAGAATTTTTTGTTCAAAGATTAAAAAAAAAATTCTTACCTTTCTTTTTTGAAAGATGATTTATTGGTGGACTTATAAACAGTGTGAAATAAAAATTATAAATTCTTCAAAATAATTTCCGCCTGCATCAACACATTTTCGAAGGCGTGTTTTCCAAATTTTAAATGCATTTCAAACTCTTCAGTTTTGATGTTTTTCAAACATTTTTCGCATTTCTAAATGCTTTTGCATTATATCGTACACTATAGATCGCGTTAAATTCAATTTTTCCTGAATTGCTTTATGTAAATAAATTTTGAATAAAAAAATTAATAAAATTTCAACGTGATAATAATAAATTGTAGAATTCTACTTAATTTAATAAACTAATTATATAATTTATGTATGCATTAGGTATATGCCTTTATAGTTCGTAATTAATAATAATTAATTCTTATATATATAAATTATAAATATTAAAACTTTTTATTCTATACTATTCTATGAATATAAGTAATTATACGAAGGAATAATTATTCTGATGACGTGTAAATCTAATTATCTGCAGTGTAGTACTAGTAAAATATAACTACATAATACTAGATAAAAACAAAATTCTGTCTGTAAAAAATTATTAATATAAACTGTAAGAAATGTTGGAAATATCTTTTAATGATGCAGAAAAGGGATACTTCTTTAAATACATAATGCTTCACAATAAATAGGTTTTGCAATTCAAAATTTACTAATATGTAATATGTGCACGTAAGCTTTTAATAAAACTCGATTGAATAGCATATAATTAAATACTCGATAACTAAAGTATTGTTTTACTTACACTTTCAGAAATCTACCAGTTTAAGATTTACAAGAGAATAAATATTCTTAACTTTGCCTTAAATAAAAAATTTATAAAAAATTAGAAGAAAACGAAGCAGATAGAAGCAAGTCGAGATATGAAAGGCAATTGTTGCATAAATATTTTTAAGTTTTGGAAAAAGTTTAGAACCAATGCAAAATTAAAAAATTTACCGTAGATACTAAAATGAATTGAAAAAGATTCTTTACGAGACGAGAATATGCAAATACAGAATATATATATTAAGATAATTTACTCAGAATACTTTACAGTTGAAATTAAATTAACCTTAATATCCATAGTTAATCAAAGAATATTAATATCGAGTTAATGCATTTTACAAACTTCATTGTGACATTTAATAATGAATTAAAATTGATAAATATCCATTGCACATTATGATTGATTTACAAATGTGTAGATATTTTGATTTATTTATACATCAAAGTCAAAAGTAATATATATTTATATTTATCTTAAAAATTAGATTGATTTTTTATTATGATTACAAGAATAAATGTAATATAAATTAAAACTTATAGTAACTATAAAAGATTTTTACTACTAAAAATTTTAAAAGAATTTTCTTGCATTCAAATAGATCAATAAAATTTCTCATTACTTTTATAAATAAAAAAAAAACAGCATTTGTCACAAAATATTTAGCAAGGCGATCGAAAGATTAATCATTAAAAAATATACTGCTATGCTTAATTATAAATAATCAATGTATAAGGATTATGGTTTAAAATGTAGATACTTTGTAACGTAAACTGTTGAATACGTCAGAATTAAATTACAAGTGTTAAATATTGACCGATGTATAAAATTTCAATTTTCTAGGTAAAATTGACATTTTACCATAAAAGTATAAAAAAAAAGATTTACTCATCAAAGAATTTTCATATAATAAAAAATAAAGAATGAAAACGATGAAAGGGGTGAATGAATGAGAAAAATGGCAAAATTGATAAAAGAATTGCAAGTGCGTTTGGCTCTGAACCGATGAGATACAACTTTGTGAACACTGCCATGAAAAATTCAAGATATAAAATACATAGTTGATAGAAAATAACAAATGTTTATATTCATTGTCAGTTATAGGTCAGACTACATTATTAACCTACTACTAGAACTTTTAGCAATCATTGTGCTAGTAAATTGTAATAGATATATTCTGAAAAATTCAAAGAAAAAATGAAAATTGAATGAGTTTTCATAGGACTCAGAAAAAATCGTATAAATATACTCGAAAGAATTTATGAGGCTATTGTGTAGTCTTTGTACTTTATTCAAATACAATTATATAATTTAAAGTGATTATCATTTTCTGAAACTTACAGGGAACAAGGTAAAAAAATAAATTTTTGTAAATACATAGCATTATAAAAAATTTATAATTTAATTATAAAGTCATACGAATTGAAGGTCGTACATAATTTAAAAAAAGATCGGTTTTTTATTGGTTATTATTATTTGATGAACGATGTAAAATAATTATTATCTTTATTAGTTTTTGTATATTTTTAAAATAATATAATTAAATTAAAATTGCCAGGTACATGCCAAAGTTGATAAAAAAAAAAAAATTACATCATTTTTAAGAGGAATGACACTCCCCGGTGAAAAAAGTAAATGTAACCAAGCTCAATGCAATGCCATGACACGAAGTGTATGTGTATTATATGAATTTGATAAATTTTGTAAAATTTTTAACATCATAGCCTCGGAATTTGACTAATCGAATCAATTTCCTGCAAGTAAGCTCTCATAGATCAAATAGGGATTTAATAAACGCAACGTAGACATATAAGAAGAGTAGAAGAAAGCGAGAAGTAAAGATTGGACAGGAAAAATATGAAAGGGGACTGCATCTAAATTTTCGGGAAAAGCAGTGGTGCAGGGGCGGATCAGGCCTTATCATCAGGCAGAAGACTTTTGGAAAGAGAAAAAAAAGGAAAGAAAATGCGGAAGTGTTCCAATGGTCGGATCAGAAAAGTCATGCACTACGACGAAAAGAGGCGAATGCACCACCCTAGAATAAATTCAAGAACACTCGGTCAGTGGTGGCACGAGGAAAACTTTACTGCAACCGAGAATGGACATTGGAAACTAGAGAGTAAGCGCATTGACTTATTGCTTTTTAATGATTAGAGAAATGTGAATATTCATGTAAAGATGCGAATATTGCGCCATTAATATTAATTTAGATAATAATGAGATCAAAACAATTACGATCTTATTCGTATATAAACAAAAGTAAGTTTTGATTTAGTCAAATGAATAGCTTAATATAAATTAATTTACATTATCTGCATTTTTCACTTCAAAACCTCATTCGATATTTTATTCGTTTAAAAATATTATTTACCTCCTGTCCAAAAATAATTAAAGTCTAGTATTTCGTAAATATCATGACAGCACAATTGTTCTTTTAGGAGTTCCAGAAACGTTGAGGAAAGGTTAAAACGAAGGATATTGGTTGGACTCGTCACTCCATCCAAGGAGTGAATCTCAGACTCACGTGTATGCCTGATTGAGAAGAAGTATCGGTTTCACGTGAAGTTACGCTACAGCATCCGGGAACTTCACGTCGACCCTTGAAAAGCTCCAGGTCGACGCCGAATCTCCAGAATACTTGGCGAAGATCCGACCTGGGGAACGACATCAAGTAACGAAGAAGAAATATTTTTGCTCTCTCCTCTTCCACTTTCCTTACATTCATCATCAACCCTTGTGCATTTACAGAAGTTGTTTTACCTTTGCTCTAAATCTGCTGTAGATTGTGTTGATTTCTAAGTATAACTTATTGCCATGGCTATTATAATTGCATAGAAGCTTGAGAGAAATACCTCAGGTATTTCTTGAGGATCACAATTTTCAGAATAATTTACAATTTGGAATAATGGAAGATTTAGTCAATTGATTTAATAACGCAAACTGGGCTAAAGTAGAAATTAATAACACAAGTACCAGGCATTGTGGGGAAATAGAAAAAGATAATTTCGACTGAATTTTAATTCATTAATAAGGTAAGAATCCAGTACACATAAAACTAAAATATTGAATTTTTCTCAAATATTAAATACAATATATATTATAGTCTTTAATATTTATTATGAACACCACAAAATAATTGATTAAATAGTAAACGGTTAGAAGTATTCGTTTTTTTTTTTTTTTTTTTATATTTTCAGTTATATATAAAATATACGTTCATCAAATATTTATTTTTATCTTGAATTCTTCAAATTTAATAAATATTTATAAATTTCATTTTAATCTGAGGCATATATCTAAATTTATAATTTTCATAGTAAATTTTACATTTCGTACACAAGTTTATTATAAAATAAAAATACAATTCTTTATATTATTTTAAATTTATAAAATATTCAAAAATATTTATTAATTAAAAAAATTTTTTTGATGTTGTTACAGTTTCATATAGATAAATTATAATTTATAGAAGTAATTTTTTGTTTACATATTAATGATCAGCTATAAATTTTCTAATATAAATATAGTACTTCAAAAAATAACAGTTTTTATTAATATGTACAGTCGTAATATTTTAATAAAGTATATCTTAATTATGAATTAATAACGGAATCTATCCTTTCATTACAATAGAAATTTAATTATGTTAAATATTCGTAGAATTTTTGACGATGTTTATCTCTGTAATTTATTACATAATTCTTGATAAATATTCAACAAATGTAAATCCTTAAAGCATAACTACAAAAAAAAGAATTATTTTACTAAAAAAAAATGAAAATAAATACTTCTTATAAAAAATACAGTTGATTTTTTCATTAACTAGAAATTAATTACGATAAAAAAAAATTCTTTACGACATCCCCAAAACTTTATTTGGTGATTTCTCGAACAAAATAGAGTATCTCTATATTGTAATTTGTACATAGCAAAGGACCACAAAATTTAAATTTAAAAAAGTTGTCCTTGTCATTTAAAATTTAATAATTTTAATAGTAATATTCATCTGATGAGCTTACTATTATGAAAATGAAAAGTGAAAGAAAGAAAAAGTGGAAATAATATTATTCGGTTAAAGAACGAGGATTTCATTCGGTCATTTTAATCGTGGAAATGAAGTTTTGGTGATTGATGTAAAGTTCGAACTCGAGTACGAGTTTTAGTGCAAGTCGATGAATAACAATCGATATTCAAACGAACACATCGAAAATTTCACAAAGATACACATGTTAAGCACGTTTTTAAGTAAATAAACAGTCAAAGAAATAAGAATTCTCATTATTTTTGAAGGGCTGAAAAATAGAGATAGCATCTGGACAGGAAGACCAGCAAACCGAAGACTCTGGTGAGTCCTGCTGTAGACAGTCACGTTTTAAGTCCTGCTACAAGCTCATAGAGATGATCGCGGGAGCGGGGGTTGGGATCGCTGGGGGTGGCGCAGGGATGCTGCGCACCCGCCGCAAAGATATCAGCATCAAGCCCAATCGCAAGCTGGACCGGAAGTCATCGAGGGTCATGCTTTACGAGAACGAGGAACTACGCCTGAGGACCATACACATAAACGCCGAAGTGGAACAAGGTAAAAATAAAGATGATCGTTCCCTCTCCCTTAATTCAGAGCTTTCCGCCTGTCTCGGAGTTCCTGTCCCTTCGTGCCCTTTAATAGTTGATCAGGAATTTAGTCGATCAGACCTTCTGCCCTATTAATTCTTCTTCCAATTTGCGTATCTCTCTTACTTTCTATATACTCGAAGCAATTCTATTTGCAAATATTTGGACTAATTCCCTATTCTAACTACAATATTGTACGAAAGAGCCGTGGTAAAAATTTAAATTTAAATGGACCATTAACTCTCTATTCATTATATTTTATTGATATTAATTTTTGGAACATGGAATATTTACGTTATTTTTTATTAAATTTTACAAAATATTTTGGTTTAACTAATTTTGACTGTTGAGAATATAACATAAATATGATTAATTAAAAAGTTTCCAGTGAATTTAACATTAACATTTAGATCATTACTTCATTTTGCAAAATGGCATATAAAATAAGAATAAATAAAAATTCGAGATCCCATAGATTAATTATAGGTTTTTCAACGAAACAATTCAAATGAATTAGCAGAAAAAGTAGTGGTTATTATTAAAATTAAAATCATGAGTAGCTGCGACTCGGTCGGTGAAGTAGTAATCATAAACATGCACGCTCGATAACCGATCGATCCTAAGTAGTTTAAAGTCTGTTGAAGATATTAATTTATCTGGAGCTTGAATCAAAAAATAATGAAAAATGCTGTATCGCTTTATCGAAATTAAAAGCATTTGGTTAAAAGCGTTCAAAAATTAAAAGAATTGAAGAGGGGAAAAAATGGTAAAAACTCTCACATTCGTTCGCGCGCCTACAAATAGCACCTCTTGTTCTGGAGCAAAGTGAGAGAGAGTTGAAGAGAGTTAGAGAGAGAGAAAAGCAGCGCTTGTGCCTGAACCTATTTTCGAAAGCTGACCAGCGGCGGACCGCACCTTCAGCCGTCGAGGCGCGTCCCCAGTCGAAGTTGTCCAGTAGGAGATACGCTGGCTCTAGTCGAAGTAGATTCGCCATCGGTCTCTCGTTGTTCCTCTGGGTGGCGCCTCACAACCGCTTCATTGGTCCGCAGACTTCCTTGACACCGGTCTCCAGCTCCACTCTCGCAGCTTCCAGAAATGAGTCCGATCAAAGTGCTGGGCGTTCAACATGATGCCATCATACCTCCACTCTTACCTAGACTGTACGTACGACTGTGTGATGTGTTAGTTATTCATCAACACGTGAAACCAACTACGCAAATAAAAGTATTGTAATTTTGTGCATCAATTCTTTTTCGCTTATTTGGGGAGGGAAATGAGAAGCTCAAATAACTCGTCTACTTAATTAAATTTCACAACTAAAGCTTCTGTCTCGGCAAAAGAACTTAAAAACTCAACGATAACTTTTTCACAAATTCATTTATTTCGTAATAATCATAATCTAGATTTCGTTGTTTTAACATTATTAAACTCGTCATTTTGTGAAATATAGTGCTTTTTTGAAACCCGAATACTAATACCATTTTAAAAATTAATAATTAATAATAATAATGATGAGTTAAATGAACAGGTTTGGTTATATAAGATGCATGTATTTTTATTTTGTATTATGTTTTCATTAATTTCAACATGGGAAATAACAAAGAGAGTTTGTGGAATAATAGTTTTACGCGAATGAACTACTTCTCGTACGTACCTATAAAATATATAAAATGATGCATCAGCTGGTAGATACGCAACGTTGTACGTGTAAATACTAATCTTCAACACATTCAACATAACAATAAAAGCTCATATATTTTTAATTTTGTTTATGTTTAGAAAAATTTTTTTATTTTTTGAAAGTCATAAATTTTATGTAAACTGTAAAATTAAAATTAAATTAGTTTCACCGTATTTTTAATTCATTTTCATTTTAAAATATGTGAAAATTGTATTTCAAAAATATTGAAGAAAAAGCAACCAACTTTGTTTTACTGTTATTAAGTGTGTTTTTTAAAAAGTGATGCTGAGCATAAAATATTTTATTTTACATCTAACAATTTCTTATACATAAATGAATTTTTTTCTGCATAAATGATGGATAAAAAGATGTACTGTTACGTATATTATATAATAAAGTAATTTTCATTAAAAATTGAAAACCTTAAATTTCGTTCACCAATTAAAATTTTTAAAAATAGATAGTATTACCTACTGATATTTGTATAAGAAATGAATTTTTAAGGACGCTTGTGCAAATCACAAACTTGGTTAAGATTATAGATACTGGAAAATGGGTACTTTATAAAAGAAAAAAGAAAAAAGCTTAAGCTAGAGCTACTATTAAAAAAAAATCATTGAAAATAAATATTTTCCTGAAAAAGGAAATTTATTTATTTACCGAATAATAGTAGGTTTGATAAGATAGTGTGCCTTAATTTTTTTTTTTTTTATAATTCAAGCCGTTTTTTAAAAATCCCCATCCACATATTTTTATAGAATTATGTCGCTAAGTGCAAGCTTTATGTAGATGGCGCGGACTTTTACAAAACTCACTATGTTAAACTCACACGAATCGCGTCACTCCCACTCTCGTATCGTGTGCACGTGTAGGTGTATCGCTTATATTTCTAGTTACAAATCCAATTATAGCTCCAGCACATGACTTCGTAGAATATATAACTGCTAAATAATCATATGTGATAGAGGGAGTCTTTAAAAATTATACTAAGACCATAATATTCTCTATTTATGAAGAAAACCCGTATAATAAAAAAATTTTTTTTTGTTTTAATTTTAAAACAAAAAGTTCGTTATAATAACTATTTGAAATCCGTTTCACAGAGATATTAAATATATTTAACAGAAATTTATAATAACTAATATATATTTGTCGTAAATTCTTTTAGTAAAAATCTAAACCAGGGTGCATCAACGTGAATATTATATTTTATTACTTCCAATTTAAACATAATACTCTGCCAATTGTCAATATAACAAATTCTGGCTTGTTTTTATTGATTTTCTCCTTTTTTTATTGCTATAGTAAAAACAATGTCAACCATTATGTTTCTTTATAAAATAACATACACAAAATTGCATTTCTGAATAATGAATTTTTTTCTCTATCAACCCTTGATTAAATAATAAATATATAAAAATAAAAAATAAATAAAATTATTATATATAATATATACTAGTTAACTAAATTTACTTATAATTTTCGTATTACTTTGAATTGATCCTTCTATTGTACAATCGAGAATAATATAAAAATCTCTACTTTAGAAATTATTACTAAACATCCAATTATTTATTATAAATAGTTAGTATTATTATGAGAAAAGAATAACATTTTATTTGTAATGACTACATTAAAATATCAGATACAACTTAAAAAAATATTCTATCTTCGAAAAAAATAGCAACAATCAATTTTAAAAATTATTTTAATTATATAAAAAATAAGATTGTAAGGTTTTTTTTAGTATATTTAGAAATTTAATATTTGAACATAAATTATCTTTGGTTTCTTAATATGGGAATTACAATAAGTTCATTAAGAAGTTATTTAGTTAAATAATTTAAAAAATTAAAATAATTTTTTTAATTCGTCATACATACATATATATATGTATTGTATTTTTAGAATTTATTCAAAGAAAATTTTACTAAAACCATTTTTAACTTAAAAGAAATTTAAACTTTTACAATCTTCAATAAAAAAAATTTGGTAGTATATACAATATTTTCAATATTTTCTTGAAAATATATTGCTGTAATTTAAAGTTTTTTGAAAGAGATATCTGAAAAATAAAGTTCAGTTATTTAAAAAGGAAATAAACAAGTTACAGTTGAATAACGCAAGTATTTCAATCGTGTAAAAAATACAAAAAAATTTAGCTCAAGTTAATAAAGAATCTTTATGATATTGAATTCCTTATATTTTCTTAATAATACGAGGAATTAAGTAAAATTTGGTAAATTGTATTGGATCTAATAATGTCTTCGCATATGTACAATGTCAAGAAGTTTCAATCCAACCTTTGATTTTTTTTTATCCTCTCTCTTTGCCTCTTTTCTTCTCTCACAACCATAAGCGATATCTCTCTCTTTCTCTCTCTCTCTCTCTTTCTCTCTCTCTCCCTATATATGTGTATATATATATATATATCTGAATGCTTCCCACCTCCTCTTTGACACTATCTTATAATAAGAGATCTGTGCTTTAGAAAGTTCCCAACATTATTCGAATAGTTAGCTGTTCTTGCAAAGATCAGAAGTCATCTTGCCATGCGGATAATGGGCGATTATAAAGAGAATTTGTCACAGACGTGAGAATATCATTTATCTTCGTTAATAAGCACAGCCTTCTTTTACATTGCGGAGGTTCTTCGAGTGGAGGCGCGATTTTTCGTTCATTAATTATGGTTTCTTATTATTCTTTACTTTGAAAAGTTATAATCTCTCACAGATAATTTATGTTCCTTGTTCAAATCTTTTTTTCGTGTAAAAAAATTAAATAAACATTTAATATTAATATATTGTTTTGAATATTCCGGAGTGAAATTTTGGATAAACAATTTTACAAATGTATATTGTATACCTTAATGTAAGATTTAATGCATGTGTAAGCAATTTGTATTATTTAAATAGCTGATTATTTTGGCTAAACAAATAATAAAGAACTTGTAATATTTTAACAAAAAATTTAATTAATAACGAAGATTGAATTGGAATTTTGGTGAAAAATGTAAAATAATTATTTTTATATATATATTTTTTGTATAAACCATATCTATTCAATTTAATAATTTTTACTTGTATAATTGAGCTTTTGATGAAAAAAACATAATAGTATCATACAACAAAATACATTTTTAAAACTTTTATTAACTTACTCGAATGAATGCAAAAGGACTTTAAAACTCTTAGTTTCTGTATATAGCCTATTCACGAAGTTAATTATCAGCTTCGAGCATACGAGTGTCTTTACGTTAATTACCTATCGATCTGTCAAGTTTTTCTCATTTTTGAAATCACATAAAAACTAATTTTTCATTATATTTAAAATAAATATGAATTTAATTAAATTAATACCCGAATTTGTTTGATAAATTTTAAGATCTTTTAATATTTCATATTCTTTTATTTAAATAACTTCATTTACAAAATGATTTTAATTGACGAAAACAAAAATTTGAAATTTAACTTTTGTAATTCATTTTTAAAAATCCACAAGATCCAGCATATTTTAACTATTGCAAATTCTAAATTAATATTATTAAAATTCCTAGATTTTAACTCATAGAAGTGAAAGTTATTGATAAAGCCATTAGGATATATTCCTTTAGGAATTTGAGAAAATTTTAGTTATTTTCTATTAAATTATATAGAATTATTTAAAATAAAATGATCTAGTACTATTTTTTGCAAATGCATATAAAATTAGTCATTATTATTTATTATTTTTTATATTTCATGCATTGCATGTTTAAAAGATACCTTTGAAAAATGAGAATTGAGAATATTAAAATTTTTCTATTAAATATTTTAATAAACAATGAAGAAAAAATAATGTTAATAATAAATTTTAAGAAAAAATAATATAACATTAAAATACTTGATTATT
The DNA here is from genome assembly GCA_018907245.1 of Eupristina koningsbergeri. Lineage (NCBI taxonomy): Eukaryota > Metazoa > Arthropoda > Insecta > Hymenoptera > Agaonidae > Eupristina > Eupristina koningsbergeri. Next base: position 4,786,631 of record JACCHV010000002.1, on the reverse strand, counting down.
TAAGGATTTAAAAATATATAAAAATTATTACCAAAAAATAATAGATAATAGATATATTTTATTGCACATTCGAAGAATTACTTCTATGCAATTTTTAGAATTTATTATTCTTTATTTTGTAAGTTTACTGTAAACAATATTGTGAAGCTTCATTATTTTTTATGAATAGAGAATATGAGAACCTACCAGGTATAGATCATTCATTAACCGAAGTAAACTACATTAACATAAAAAATACTTATAAATAATAAAGTTTATAGAGTAATTTCCTTTAATATAAAAAAAATTTTACATTTATAAATAGCTAAGATTAAAAAAGAGAAAATACAAAGAGATAACGTGGTGAGAACATTTTATACAAATAATTGCACAACCTAATGTTCCCCCATATGTTATTAAAATGCTCGAAACAAGGGTTGAGTTGACACAAGAAGGGCCAAAATCTCTTACGATTCTCGAGGTAATTAGAGACTTCGGTTGAATTTATCAGCCCTGAGTGTCGTTTCTTTACAAAGGATCCATTTTAAAAATTTATTTTATGACAAGTTTGCTCTATCGGAGATTCAAGATCTCAAAGACATAGAAACCACTACTTTGCAAATTTACAATCAATTGAATGTGTAATTACTGTAAAGTATACTTTGCCCTATAAATTGTTTTTCATTTTTTTAAATACATCGTAAGAATCATTTCGCTAATTAAATTATATGAAACTATAATAATTGTTGTACGCTTATAAAATTTCACTATTTAATTTAATTCCGATCATTTTATAAATCATATAATAAATAAGAATGTTACAATTTTATTTAACTATGAAAATTTAAAAATATAAATTTAATTAATAAAACTGTTTTATTTTTAACAACTACTTTAGACGTAATACCATTTTAAGTTAAACTGAAATTAGCCGAATTTTTTAAAGTAACAATACTAAAATTTATATATTTCAATTATCTTCATTGTGTACAACAATTAAATCCCTAAAAAATTATTTTTTGAATCCACATGAATAAATCAGAAATAAAATAAAATAAAAATCAGTATGAAGAAAATCATTCGTTATAAATATTTTTATTATCTTCTAAGAAGTTAGTTATCAATAAAACGCTTTAAAATAATAAATAATAATAATATTGAATAAAAAATTCTGTCGTATAAAAAGTATATACGAATATGTACATATGTACTAGTATACATTTCTCATTTAAAACGATGAAAACACAAATTTATTTTTATTTCCAATATTTGTATATTATAATTATAATTGATTTAAACTATAATATATGTTGTGAAATTTCAGTATTTCAGTTATTAACAATATCGAGTTTTTTAGTATAATTTTTTCTCATTTCTATTAAATTTCAATATTTTTATATGCATTGTTTCAATTTCATTTTCTACCTTAAACGAATTTCAGAATTTTAATTTAAAAGTTATCCATTTTGATCTGCTTTACAATTCAATTTTAGAATTTAAAAACTTTAAGCTTTTTTAATTTCGAAATTTACAAAATTTTCCAATAATTTGAAATGTCACTCCAATTTAATTATTTGTGTTAAGAACCTCAATAAATATAAATAAATGTAATTTACATATATTTCGATTAGCAAAAAATTATTTTAAACATTATACTATTTTAAATTGGTAGTTTTATATTGTGTTACATTTGAAGAATCAAGATTCTCATAGTTATAGTTGTACAAAAAAAGTTATATTCTCTATTTACAATAAAAGAAAGTTTTTTATATTAAACTAACAAGGATTCTTTTCGATGGATAGATTAACTTGAATGCCATAAAAACTTATAAAATGGTAAAGAAAATACTAAATGCCTATATGTTGTATTTTTAAAATTTACAGTCTATAGCAATATATGGCAAGTAATTGATATTAGAAATATTTATTTGTTTCCAAAATTGACACATGTTGTTAAAAAAATTAATATGTATTAAAATAAAGTTATATCTTTCGAATCTCCAGTTAAAAATTTATCAAGAGCAGTAAGTATGAACACTTATGGAAAATTCGCAAGGAAAAAAAGCACGTATTTTCTCTTTCAGCAAGCTCGATTACACTATTTTTTATTTTTTTTTTTTTTTTCCTTTAGAAGCTTCGAACCCCTGTCGATGTGTGGTTGCATCGGACGTGATGTAACCCCGTATCAGATCTCTCAAGAACATATGGAATTATTGTCTTTAAACGATTCTTACAATTGTCGGTACTTAAGTTCTTTTTAGGGCATTTTAATATTTGGGATGAACAATAACGCGAAAATTTTCTTCATGATGATAGTTTTATAAGAAGATATTTAAAATTGTTGAACAAGAAAGATGTATATCTAATGGAGTAATTAGTATGTGTCCAAGATTTGAGAACACATTATATCAATGCTGTCTCCAAATTTTTGTTCTATCTTTTTCTAGAGTTAACTATCATCAGCTGATAAAAGTATTTGATTTTTTAATGATGTTTTAATTATAATCTGCTAATGGGCTAAATTTGATATTTAATGATTAATTAAAATTTATGATTTCATTTAATAGTTAAAAAAAAGTTAATTTATGTATGTTTGAAAGATGTTCAAAACTATAATAGATGATTTAGTATTTATCACATCATGTAGACCCGACCAATTTTAACTATTTCGAATTTTATAATTATTGATTTTTATACCATTGAACCAGCTATTATAAAAATACGATTAATCTTTATTTTTTTTTATTAAAACAAGAACCCATGCGCAAATCATGTAAAACTGGCCAAATAATATGTTTATATTAATAAAAGTTAAACAGGCAATAAATTTAATATAAACATAATATTAGATCTCGTAAAACATGAATTGTTTATTTAATATTTATTTAAAAATCTTATTTAGCAGTTAGATATTTCTATTATATAGTAGTTAAATCAAAATACAACTTTAGATATAGTTATTGTTTTCGCTATATCATTAAAATTAAAATAAAATTGATGAGTTTCAGAAGTCTGAATTATACCAGAATTAAATATTATAAAATATTTAGAATCAAATAATAAATATTTTAGCATATTGAACTTGTTGATATTTTAGATTCTATTTTGCTAAAACTAATAATACATTTTCTATAATATCTATTTATATATTATCATTTTAAAAAATTAATAATTACAAAAATAAGTATGGATTATGTACTCAACGACAAGAAAAGAATGCTTGATTAATACTGAATGAAGCAGAATAAAAAAAATAAAGACATTTAGTGGAAAAATAATTGCAATACTGAAAGGAAAAGAAATGAAAGTAGTGGATAAAATGTCATCATTAAATTTATAATGATTAATAAATGTAAACGACTAATAAAGTTTAAACTGAAAATGTTATGTCAATTTATAAAAGGAAAAATCAATCGAAAGAACTATTTAGCTTTAATCCTCTTTTATCATACTTAACCCAATTAAACCATGACCTTTAATTAAAATAGTATGAAAGTAAAAGTTTTAAGGAAAAATTTAAAAAATAATTCTTTTATATAATAAATTTATGAACATATAAATTTTTTTTATATATTGAAAATATAAATGAATTTCTCATTAGTTACAATCGATTAAGACCAAAAGTTTTTTATTCTTACCCTTTTATGCCTGTATTATTAATAATAGATTAAATGAAATTTTTTTTTTTTTTTTATAAAATTTATCATTTAATTAGTTATACTTATTAGTTATACTTATATCCATCCATAAAATTTCCTAACTCAATTAAGTTTAATAAATATCTTTGTATTTAACTATATATATTAATATAAATGAAAATATTTGAAAAAAGTTTTTTGTATAAGTATCGATTTTTAAAAGTTATAACTATGAGCATGTAATTTTTATACGAATTTATACAAATATTTCTTACATTCATTAAAAAAAAATTGAAACTTTTCCATGAATTGTTAGATTTAAAGCTCTTGACCTTCTAAATAAATAAACATACATTTTAATTCTTCAGTTGTAGTATATAATTCAGTTATATATAACACTTGACATGTGTGTATATATATTTTAATCATACAGTTCTGATTTTTCGTTGCAATTTGAACAATAGACATTTTGGTGATAATTTCTCAGAACGTAATCTTCTTTACGACTAGCTAGACTTTAAACATTAACAAGATGTATACAAGTTTCATCGTTTAGTTTGGCCTGTAAATAGATTACTTGTAAAGAACAATGTATACGTATGAACTTTAGGTTTATAATATTTAAGCGTACCTATCGCGTTATGCGTACATTTTGAAACGTTAAATTAGTTAAATGTACTATTAAAAGGTTAATTTTAGAAATTGTATTCAAAATGAATTTTAATTAAAATAACTTTGAAAAATTTACTATCAATATTTTAAATATTTAGTATCTATTGAAAACTGTTTAAAAAATAATGCCTTTGAAAAATGATTTGAAAAAGCTGCTTTCATGTCAGTAAACGTATCAACGAGATGAATAAATTCAAAAGACATTTTAATTGAAAAACATTTATCCAATTCGTTACTATTAGTGATAATTTCAGTCAGTTTAATAAGAGTGAAAAGGAGTGAAAGGGGAAACTAAATCTATGAGCTGTTGACAGCAAAAACAGGAGAATATTTCTCATTTACAGAAAAGAAACAACAAACTCAAATTTGATATATTTAGTAAGCTTGAAGATCGGGAGCTCAAGCGGAAAGAAATTTCATACATAAATTTTGGTTTGGCAGTAGCCCTCAAAAAGGACTGAGCAATTAGGTGAATAGGAGAGAGCAAGAGGAAGATAGATAAAGGGGAGGGGGAGAGAAGGAGACCGAATTCTCACTTAAAAGCGCCCTTAAGAGTGCACAACCCCCTTAAGACCCTCAACCACTTGCCTATCTCAGATCGGGTCTTTCTATCATCAGACACATACACGACGATACCTGCGAAGTCTGTACGGAAATCCGAGCACGGATACCGACACCGACACCGATATCCACACCCACACTCACACCCACGCACGCAAGGCTTCTCCTCACTCCCTCGACCTTGCCGAGCGATTTCGCGGCCGTGCTGTCGTACGGTATGCCCCGGTGCGCAGGCAAAAGCAAAAGATTTAAATAGTTGAGTCGCGATCTTCTGGCGTAACACTGCCACTACCTCGTGACCGATTCGCACGGGGAAAACGGAAAAACTCGAAATGGTGAAAAGTGTGGAAAATCGTTTGTGCATTCCCGTTTAGCCCGGAGGAACTTTCCTCATGAGCAGAAAATGGTCCTACTCCTCGAAGTCTAAGAGCTGGAGACGGAAATTCGGTGGGATCGGGTTAGGCTTCGGCACCGTACCCGAAGAAATGGAGTTGGAAAAGTCAAACTTTTTATTGGTTGTCACTCCCACTCACAGTATGTGCACTTGGCATATTTAATCTCCTCACTAACTATTCAAAGCGAATTTTTATTTCTACCCTCATTACTCGACCACCTGCATTTTTTTATTAACGCTTAACCTAATACTTCTCTCCTCCTTTTCAATCATTTAAAGAGGACAGATGCGTCGTAGGGTCAATTTTACGCAATATTGTTGTAGACCGACTAAAAAATAAAAACTACCTTGTGCTGCAGGAGCACGTGACTGTAATTCAACTTCAATTTTTTGAGATAGTTTGTTTTATCATTTTACTCACAATGTCAGCACTTTTAATTTTCACACGTTCCGAATAGTTTATATAAAATGGAAACAAACCCTCATCTGTAACCGAATATTTAATCATGGTAGTTGAGAATTTCACCCAAAAAGCTTACATTCAATTAAAACAACATGATGAAACATGAGAGCACGAGTATTGATTTTGTAAGGGAGAAAACGTAACAAAAACAAAAATACGAGGAAGCGTAATAAAGATGGAGTGTGGGTACTGGCTGATGAGGGGTTTGGTGCTACAAGGGGGAGGGGGAAGCAAGTAATAGTACGTAAGGCTGGGGAAGGTGGAAAAGTCTTTGGCAGTTGTGTTTTAGACAACGAGTGAATACCGCCGACTACCTTGGCTTATAGTTCAAAACAGCCGAGACCGCGAAACGAAGTGAGGCGGGACTAAAATTTTGCTGGGCAACAGCTATCGTGCATTAGCACAATTACACGCGCGCACACACCTAGTGACAGAGGCAAACACAGGCACACAAACACGGCCGGAGATAGATCGCGTTTAGGATTGACAGAGGATACGGGGGTGCGGGTCATCGGGAACTGAGAAACCGAAGCCACCAATTCTGGGCATTTACCGCCTTCAAAGGCGCTATTTGGTCAGAGGGGTTGCGACGGGGGCGAGGGCGGTTAACACCCCTCAAAGATTAAGCACCGTAAAATCGCGTTTCTTTTTCCGACCGGTAGCGAATTAATAATCGGCCAGTGTAAGCACCGATGGCTCTAAGAAACAGTGTGAGTGAGTGCAAGAAATCGAGAGAGAGAGAGAGAGAGAGGGGTGGAGGGGAAACGAAACGCGGCACAAAATGATGCTAAGTAATTGTCAAAAGCTAGCCTATTAAATATCCTTGAGACCATTGAAATACCCAGGCAGAGAATTCGGATATCGAAGTTCTTGGAATAGATTTTAAAATTACTTCAAAGTTAACACCAAAATCAAAACTGGTTCATGGTTCCTCAATATAAGATAAATTTCTCGACTATCAAATTTAGCCTTCAATTTTTTTGATGGCATTGAGGTGATATATAGAAGAATTTTAGATCTCAAGTACATTATTTCAAGTATTTTTGAGTAAGTTAACTGCGATTTATAAAGTGAAATATCACTTCTTTCAAGAATTACAATAATATGCTTTCAATTTTAATGAATTGAACACTTGCCAAAAATCATTTTTACTCGGAGAAATAATTGATTCATTTGTTTGATTTATTAATGATCTTCCTTGCATAAATTTCTAATTTTGTTCAAAAATTATAGTTACATTTCCCTTTAAATCGTAACATTTTTTTAACAAACACAATCAATTGTTTGTAATTATAAATACCTTAGATTTAATAAAAAATGATACAGTATTGACTTTTAATTATTGATTAAAAGAATGAAATATATAATTTATTTTATTTTTAAACTTTATTTAATAGTATAAAATGAAAGAATAATTAAATAATTAATTATATTATGAAAAACCGAAAACAATAATGATTTTTGATAAATGGTTTTATAGAATTGTAATATAAACAAGATATAATATTCAAGAATTTTCAAAAATATACAAAAATAAAAAAACAATGTTGTAAAAAATATTTTTTTTTATTAATAAAATAGAAAAAGCGTCATAAATTAACAATAATTTCAAACAAATTAAGGAGAGAAATCGTACTAATCTTGCAAAATGAACATGAAGCTCGTATGATTATTGCAGGTGTGGAAACATAAACATGTCACTCGAGATATCATATTCTCTCTCTCTCTCTCTCTCTCTCTCTCTCTCTCTCTCTCTCTCTGCGAAAAATCCGACAAGTGCGAGATGAGTGCAAACGTAAACTATCAAATGCATTCTGATATAGTAATTCAGACAACTGAAGACAAAATAAAATAAAAGAAATGCTTAAAGGTGATTATGCTAGAGTGATTACATATCATAAGGATTCTCTTATTTCAGATTTCTTCAACTAAAATTTCTTTACACCAATAAAATTTAATTTATTTTTTTAATAAATAAAATTCAATATTTTAAATGGTAAATTTTCAGATTAAAATATTTAAAAATTTTAGAAATGTTTTTTAAGTTTCATAGTTTTTAACGATTTCATGAACTATTTTAAGAAATAGTGCTTATAAAATCTCAAACAATGGCCTAACCATTCAAGATTTTTTCAGCTTTGTATAATTTTCTGCTTTGATCTAAGTACAAATAACGAAAGAAAATTATTTACAAAGTTTGATACATTTTTTTAAGTTACATGTAAAGTTTTTAAGTTCATTTAAGATAATAAAATATAGAATATATACAATGGTTAATAGCATTCTCCTAAAAAGTTAATTTAAAATTCTACAAAACTTTTATAATCTATTATTCGTTGAACTTAAAGTTTAATATGTAAAATTTTTTAATTTATTACAAAAATACAAATATAGAAGGTAAATGATGAAAGTAAAAATATTTCTTCGATATAAAATTAACAATATTTATACGTACAGTACGTGATCAATCTCGTATTCGTAATTGCTATAAATCCTTTTTTGATATACATGTATTAAACATTAATTACAATTCTGTCCTCTTTGCATTTTTATAAATATTGTTTATAGTTTACATTTTATACGTCTATATTTTGCTGATATAAAAATTTATTTTGTGTATTTCATAATGATTATAAAAATTTTATTATGCTTCTATAATCATAAATTTCTGTGTAGAATTTTAATAATATAATACAATATGCATATATAACAGCCTTTAGTTGATAGACACAATCATAATATTAATATATTACGGTATGATTAAAATACATAATAATAGAAAAATTATTCATACTTTGTGAATGTTAATATTTAAAAAATATACTCACAAATTTATTTCACATTGTAATTTTAAGACTTTAAAATGGAAACTATTCAATTTATTTCCATTTCAATTATCTTGACAAAACAGGTCGTAACTACAGCAAAATCAAACGAAGACAAGTGAAACAATATAAGTTAGTATTTTTAATGGGTAACAGTTCGAAGAAATAATGTTTACTATACATTAACTTTAATCTAAAACATATTCTTTAATTTTTATCTCTTGCTGATATAATTTAAACAAGAGAATAAATTTATCATAATAAAAGTTTCAAAGACAACTTCAATGTTAATCTAAGACATTACTCGAGAAAATAAAGAACGAGTACGATGGACAGAAGAAATCAAAGTATAATCAGGAGAAAATGTGACAGTACATGTAGTCATCATATTAAGGGTGAAATAAGAGTAAAAATATTATTTCAATTCAATTAAACTGACTTTTTACTTTAATTATAATAAAGAAAAAATTTAATATATTCTAAATAGAAACATTTACAAGGACTAATCTAGAAACTTATTCAAGTCTTTATTAAATAGTAAAACTTTAACAATGAAAGTTAATTAGTAAAATAATACAAAAAGTTTTAATAATGAAAAATGAAGTTTGGCATGAATGTAAATTTAAACCCGTTTTGCATACATTACTATTGATTGTAATGTTTAAATAAACAAAATAACAATTATTCTGGCACAAAAAACAGTTATATATTTATTGAAAAAGAAACAATATGAATATATGAAGCAAACGCAGTTGCTTCTACAAAATATCTACGGCGACTAAATTCAAAATACATATTTAAAAGGTATAAATAAATGTATGTAGATAAAAACTCATTGTAAAGTAATTTTTCTATGAGCAGAATATCACTCAATTATTGAGGTAAGCCTTAACAGTGCTAGATTACAATTTATGGATCTACAAGCAATAAAAATGATCATCTTAATAATATAGAATTTAATAATTACAAATATAATTTAATACAAATTTAGTGTAAATAATTTTAGATTTATGAATTGATGATAATTCCATTAGAATTAAGACATATTTTTACAATAGTTGACGTAACCTACGGTAACCAATATAGTTATTCATAAAATTATTATTTCTGCTGCTTAGAGAGTACATTTTTGTATTTGTCTTACAAAATTTGAGAAGAACATCAGTACTTGATGTAAATGTTGGATGTTCATGTTTGAATTTAGTTGTCGGTGAATTTATTCACGAAGGCTCTTTCGAAAAAAAATAATAAACGAAAAAAAAAATGGAATCTATAAACTTTATATACTTGAAAATGATTGTCAATAATTTTCTATCTAAAAAATATTCTCTTGTCGTAAACATAAAATTTATTTTATTTGTACGAAAATATTAGTAGGATAAGCTTAAGGTACTTAGATTTATATAAATATTCATGATATAAGTAATATATACTCGTGTAATAATTATATTTATATTTACTACGAAAGTATATACAAGTATAATGTAAATACAAAATTTTTATAATCAGCATGATGTGAAAAATCAGACTTTTGACATTTATTCTAAACTATTAAAAATAAAATTTATTAGAAATATTATTTGTAATATTTCCTTAATATTTGTAGTATTTAGGGAAAACCCGGCTCCTCCTCCGACCGTCAAATATCTAGATATTGTTATGTCGAACGATATATATGTACAGTAAATAATTATCTGTACGATTGTGTACCTGAGTATGTACTACCTGCATATAATTTTATATACTGAGGTAACTTATCTTGAAATTTTTTAATACGACGGTACGAAAGTTAGTTATTGAGGAAACTTCATAGCGAGAAGTTCCACTGCGTTTTTCATAAACTAAACTTATATTTTTTATATTAATAAATAATCAATAAACAAAACATCTACTGTTTAATTTTGATTTAAAACCCAATTATTTTCTTATAAACAAAAGAAAGCATAATTAAAGTTAAAAATGGTGCTCAGCATTTTGAAGTGAATGTTCTTTCCCCGAAAAAATTCTTAGCTTACAAATTGAGCTTTCCAGCTAAGGTAAAATGAAAAAATAGTGATCAGAGTAAAAAGCTGAGTCTAAAGATAATTGAATCCACGAACGAAGAAGATTCAATGCATTGTGTATATTAAGAAATGTACATGGAGCTAGCAGTGTAATAATAAAAAAATCCCGAAATGTCGGCTAGAGTTTACAAAGCAAAAAACCTTTTAATAATTCAGCGGATGTAGTAGCTCTATACAGAAGAAAATTTTAGTATATAAAAATGTTTAAATATTTAAAATTCGAAAGTTCCACTCTATTTTGAGTTTGGACAGAAGAGTGAAAATGTTATTCAAATAATTTTTGAGACAAGATAAGAGAAAACCTGGGAATTTGGCGGTGGATTCGGTAAGTTCGGAAAGAGCCAAGGACTCTTCTTGTGCTCCTGTACTATTCCAGAAAGTACTTCATGTCAAAAACTTTTGAAATCTTATAATACTTTGCACGTAAGGATGGAAAAAGAATGCGCGGTCGGGGGGTAGAGAAGGAGGGATAAAAGTCTGGTGAATTCGGGACCGGGGATGAGTGTGCGAGTGAAATAAAAATGAAAGATGAAGAAGAGGAGAGGAGAGGAGAGGCGCGTGTATGTGCGCAACAGATCTAAGCCAAAGATCTGAAATGATGGTGTCACTCGAACTGGGGGCCATAATTTTTCTCTGGTACACACGACACGACTGTACCTTTTAGTTTTACGGATTCGCTGGGGCACTAAGGCAAAAAGCTGGGACTGGCACCGGTTCCGGGTTTACACGTACTGGCTCATAAAGTTCGACGTACACCCATAAATGGGCGAGCGAGAAAAATCTGGGAGCGCATATCGACTAACAGGACGACCTCGAGTGTCGGCGTGAATTGAGACGGTGAAATGGGGAAACGAGAGAAAACGGGGCTGCAGTGGCTCCAGACTCTGTTTACAGGAGGCTCTGTCTCTCTGTATCTCTGCGACTGTTTTACGAGATCGTTGAACCACCGGAGGGAATTAAGTTCCTGGTAGCCAACCTCGAAGACTCGTTGAGGAAGACGTTGGGGGTAGCCTCGTGACGTAGTCGGGATTCCTTCTTCATAGACTCTTGTACCCTCCGCCCCGCACATCCCGCCCATCACTTTCTTTCGGGCATAACGATTTTAATGCTCCCATACACCATTTTAAGGCGCATTTGATGTCAATTTTGCCTCGTGACCGACGTACAAGCTTTCCGGTCTCATTTTGTCGTAATTTCCATTCAACCACAAATTACGAAAGTAAAAATCACAATTTTTGTCCGTGTATTTTTACAGGGATTTTAAACAAGGAATTAATAATCTCTTCATTCATTAATTCATTCTCTTTATTTGTTTAGTAGGCATGGGAATATTCACTCTTCCCTTTAAAGAAAAATGCACTTTTACATATCTTTAGTGTGTTACCAACATGTGTTACTTTTCTTGCATGAAATTCAAAATTTTAAATTAAAAATATTCGGAGAAAATAAACAAAAACTACATCGATACCGTTACATAGCTATTTATAATCCATTGATATATGCTACACAATGCAATAATTTAGACGAATTATTGCATTGTGTTTTAGAAGTCGAAATGAAAATAGCGTTTTCCAGTTTTTCTTACATAATAAAATTCACGTGATAATTCTTAATCAGATAAATAATTCAAAAAATTATGAAGCTAAATAGTAGCATGATCAATCTATGTATATTAATACATTTACAAATAATAAACCGACAATTATGAATAAATTTTACAACACATAAATATTGTTGATACAATACAAGCTTTTACTAATTTTTCAATTACTTATTTGTTCTATTGAATAACAAAATTTTATTCATTGTCGTACAGTTTCATTAATTATCAGTTGTTTCGTTACATAGCCAATGAAAAATTACAAATAATATATCACAATAATATTTTTTGCTAAACAATACATTGCTTTGTATGTTAAATTTAAAATCAATAACATCAATAGATACATAATAAATTCAAAATATTATTTGAATAGTTTTCATCAATGACTCGTCTTGACTTAAAAATCAAAAACTTGTAAAATTTAAAAAAAATACCAATTAAATTCATTTCAGTCTAAAAGAAAATGTTTATGTCAATATATGAAAAATTATTTTAATGAAACGATAGCATTTTCCGTAAATAAATTACAATAGTGTATTGATAGAAAAAATAACTACCTAATCTATGACATATTTTAAATGAAAAATTATATAAAAATTGAGAAGGCTTATGAAAAATGCAGATGATATAGTAAATATTCATAACTGAATCAATGTTTGCATATTTTATAAAATGTTCACAATACTGCAATATTTGCTTATACTACATTTTATGTCGATATGTATTTTGTTTGTATTTATAATTACTCTTTTTAGGGACAGCATTGAATTTACAATAATTTAATTGATATAATTAAAATTCAAAATACAATGATAGAAAATAATTGAAAATTAGAGTATACAATCATTTTTAAGTAGCACTGAATATAAAAAAAATTATTTTGTATTAAACATCTACGAAATTAATTTAAACTTTTTAATATCATTAGTGAATAATTAAAATTAAGTTAAGAATTTTTTGAAAAACGACAAGTTAAAAATAAATAGTAAATAATATAAATAGTATTGTAATATTTTTTCTTAACAATAAAAAAAAAATTTATATTTAATATACCATAATATTTTGTATAAATTTCTGATAATATTATACTATTATTAAATTCTAATTAATTTCAGTCAATACTGAAAAACATATAAAATAAAGATCTTTTATGGACAATAAATAATAATCCACGTGTGCATACGTACGCACACACACATATACATCTATAAATTGCAAATCATAAAATAAAATATTTAATAATACGAAAGAAAAATTACACAGAAAACGTTTATGTACACAAATATTTAAAAATTTATTACTAATAAAACTTGCAACGAAAACCTTAAATGTTTGTTTATTTAAATTGATAAAAGATTTTTAAATTTATATTAAATACATGTACAGGTATTGAAAAAGACTTAATGGATGATCAACAATTTATAACTGTTATCTATTATGTGCGATAGTACTTTATAGCAAAAAACAGAGACAAGAAATAAAACTATAAATAATAAATGATCCAGGGAAATTCAGTGTCAAAAAGAAACACCAATGACGTTTATCATCTTGTCAATGAAACTATAAATTCATGGAATCCGTTAGGTTATAGGAAGTATAATTTGTTTTCTTATACGGATTCACAAGCTCTATAGTAAGTAATGATATGATTAAATTAAAGTATAAAAACTTTTACGAATGGAACATGTGAAAACGATCCAAATAAAAAATATACGTATCATGCGTTTAAAAGAAGTAAAGCGACGCATTAAAAAAGTTGTTCCATTAATCATTATTTTAATTTTCTCATAAAAACACGCATATCTGATGAAATTAATTTACTTAGATAAATGTATTAAAACTTATAAAAATGTTCGATTAAAAATTAAGATAGAATTTTGAATAGCCAATTGATATTATGATACAAGTAAAGTGCCGAGACAAATAAGAGGCACAAACAAGGAAGAAATTTACTAATAGAACAGAAAGAATTATTAAATATTTTATCATTAACGATTTGTAGCTTTAACATTGGTAAATTGATTAAAAAATCATTTGATGGTTTTGAAATCAGGGCAACGCGACAGAAATTGAAATTTAATCGAATGTCCTAGGTGTGAAGTGAAAAATTATTGAAAAGATCAGGGTTCGAAAGATAGAGAAGTTAGCTTATAAATTTGCAGATGTCAATAAAAATTGAGGGAGAGATGGAAGAAAAAGATCCATGGAATAATTTTGAGTAATATATATTCGAGTCGAGCCCCGTCGCCGATAACGAAAAATAAATGAAAGATGCCGGGGGAAAGGATTCCGTTTAAATAGATACGGAGTCGGTGCACCGGTGACACCCGCCCACGATAATAACCTCATGGTTCAGTCCCGCGAGCATTTTCCCGTCGATATTTCAAACTCGCGGATGCTGGGAAATCCACTTGTAGGCGATGATATAGGTAGAGGCCGATCTAATTCGGGAGGCGTGTGGTGAGGTGGAATTGAATGCGACAGCCAGGAACTAACTCGACTTCGTCGTCGCCGCAGCCACCGCCACCACGACCGCCGATGTTTTCCCTGTATAATCTCCCTGCCTCTCCTGCTCTGATGGTGGCGGAGGTGATCCCGGAGGTCTTTTTGCGAATAAATTTTACGTCGAATTGGCATCAAGATCTCTGATTTAATATGAAATGGCCACCTTGTACCCTCGTGCCTTGTGCCCTCCCTCGTCCATCTAAACTTAGTTTTTGCTATTTTCACTCGACATTCCTCGGTCAGCCTCCGTCCCTTTCCTTCAATTTACGTTGACCTTACATCACTAAAATTATGCTTTTAAAAGAATTTAAATCGAGTCTTTATGTTAACGCTTCCTTGATTTTACATTTATTTCGGGAGTGATGGTTATTTGCGACCTCATGCACACACGTGTCTGTGCTTATCCATTTATTACAATTTCGAGCAGGAGTTGCTTCTTAAATATTAAATGCAGCTTATCACTTATGATAGGCTGCATATAAAATTAATTTGAAATTAACTTGAAAATGATAAATTTTTAAAGAATAAATTACTCATAGATAAATGACTTCCATAAAGGTGCCATTAATTAGCTACTCCAAATATTCTTTTGGCTATCGATTAACGTTTATTTTCAATTTTAAAAACTCATGATTGGGTTAATGTTCTATTTAAACATTTTATAAAAACTAATTAATAACATCGCCATATTCAATATTTGTTTTAAAATGAAATTATACAATCAATTTATATATCAAATGTCGGAAATTATCAAGTTTAATTTTGTCACCAGTTTATTGAAAAAGTCCAAGTTGAAAATCTTTTAATTTAATACGATAATATTTATTTTTTATGTCAAAATCATTGCATTAATGTTTTTAAACATTTTAAGCAACCGTAAAAGCTGAATTAAACAAACAATCTGTCGAAGTTGAAAACGCACCAAAACAACAACAAATAAAAACAAAAAAAAAGGTGAAAAAGTAGTGAGAGAGAAATTTCAGAAAGATATTAAGCCACTAGACAAGAAGTCTCGAGAATTTGATTTCGGTGGTATTTACTATTCCCCCTACCCTTCTATCATTCTACCTTTCTCTCACCTCGGATCGCCTGATGCGCGTGAAAGCTTGCAAGCTCCATAAGAACGTTTGGCTACGGACTTGTCGAAAGTTCGCACGGAAATTTCTCTGCCTCTACTCTTCGGAAATATCGAGACATCAAAGTGACGAGTGAGAATTTAGTTACACTCGGTCCGTTCCATGCGAGAAACGCAATTTCTGCCTTTGACTAAAAAGGTTGCGGCAGAAAGGGAAAGAGCGACCTCGTAATAAGGTGTCAGAGGGAGAGGAGCATTTGCTGGGGGAGGGGCGGGGGTTGAGAAATCTCGCGAATTCACGTATAAAGCGAAATATTTCTTGCGACTTCTTTGATCAACGCTTCGACTCTCGCCGCGTGAACTCTTGCGGCATCTCATCCAACATCCAAAGATCTTTGAATTCGTTTTGAGACTCTCAACGCTTTATAACTTTGCTTCAAATTTCCAGTTTTTGAATCCTTACAAATTATTGCTACCCTAATTCTTAAAATATTATTCTTGAAATATTTTTGAGAGCAGCTCAAGCGTGGCTAATTGTCACCCAACAAATGTGTCGTTTAAAAATTATGTTTAACTTAGGCCAAAAGTTTCTCTGAATTATAATTTCACGTGTTCTCTTTAAATATTTTTTCGAAAATCATATTTATTTTTTATTATTATATATATACTTATCGCTTGTATTAATTATAAATCATTAGAAAAATCAAAAGACTTTGAATTAAAATAGATACATATAACATCTAGCACGCAACTTCAATTTAGATTTTCACGAATTTCAATGAAGAAATGTTTAGTGGTATTTTTGTAAATAATAATAATAACAATAATAATAATAATAATAATAATAAAAACAATAACAATAACAATAATAATAATAATAATAATAATAATAATAATAATAATAATAATAATAATAACAACAAGAAGCCAAAGTATCTTTTAATGTTAGGCTATTTCTGAATCATTTTTTCGAAATTTAATTATTATTTTTATTTGTAATTCAAAAATAACTCATTTGAAATTTTACTCACTCCATTCATAAAGCAAAACTTATTTCTTGGAAAATCAAGAGGAAATATTTATAGACATATTACATTTGTATAAATGCTAGGTTGGTTATTAATTTTTTGAATTGTTAAAATTTGCAGTGAAACTGAAATTAGTATTTTAAACTAAAGATTAAAGTTTGAAAGGATAAAAAATCATAATGGATTTTGAGGCAAAAGCTAGATGATTAAGTTGAAAAGTTGAAGTGACGGATACAGGTGTCACGGTTTCAATAAAAGTGAGAGGCCAGATTCAGAGACAATATAAATAATCGGGTTAAATAAATCGACTGAAAGCTCACAAAGAGCTTTATTGCTGGCTCTCGAAGAGTCGGGATGGATACTTAATTAACACATTGCAAATAGACTCTCCATTTTAATACGGACATTAGGCACCACTTAGACAGAAATTTTTATTCCTCTTCGCATTCGGGAACTACTCGAGTTGATGTACCGCGTCTTCGTTTACTTATGCGCCTCTCGACAAACTCCAGAAGCAAAGAGCAAAAAAAAAAGTGCAGCTCCGTCTGGAGTTCCTAGTGGATAGCAAAGCACAAAGCGTTTCATCAGTACAATAAAAACCAATTATATTTGTAGCTCGTAACTGATATTTGCGACGGAATCTATCCATTTTCATTGGTCTCGGTGCTTTCGTGCATCGGAGACTCGCAACCCGGTGCAACAGAGCTTCAATATGTCTGAAAATCAACAGATCCACTGCGCCGAACGACGATAGTGACAAATTATTTCGCAACGATACTAGGCCTTTCAAGCTATTCATCCTCCTCGTAATCATTTCAATAATTTCTAATAATTTTCGAATAGAAGCTAGGTTCCAACTCTGAAAATCCAAAGGATTCGATTAACCGACATGTGCTTTTCGTTCTTTCATATCTAACTGCTCTGTCGAAATTTCAAAATGCTAGTACATCGATTGCCAGTGCAGTATGTAACCGTAATAGTCTACAATTTCTATATTTTAATATTTTTTAATTTTAAGCTCCAATCTGTCATCAGTACATATCAATGAAACTACTACCAAAGTACTATTTTTCTTTTAATTATAATGATGCCATTCAATTACATACTATTTTGATAAAATTACTTTGATAAAAGCGCTTTTAGTATTTATGTATCCAAAATTAGAATTAATGAAAATAACATTTCATAAATTTACCAATTCTGATGTGGAATAAATTTATTTTCATTTTTTTTGCATGAAAAAATTTTTTTTTTATTTATTTGATTTCAATGGAATATCTCGGAATTTTTAATAATACCAATACTTTATAATCGTCGGTCCTATTGAAACAGAGATTTTAATAGCTTTTTGATTATAAGTGACACCTCAACTTTATTATTCTATCATTGCAATTATCGATAAAGCATCGTAAATACAAGCCAAGTATTCTTTATGAACTGTCTTCCCTAAAGTGCATCGAAAAGAAATTTATTCTTTTTTCGTATCAGTCGCTAACGATGATTTATCGCATTGAGACTGATTAAACGAGTGTTTGTTTTGTTTTATTTTGGTTTTTTTTTATTTGTTTTCTTTTTTCTTTTTTTTTTTTTAAGTTTCTCAATGCCTTTTACAATACATCGATGAAGCATTCACTACTAAACACAGAGATCAAATAGCATAATTAACATTAAGTACTGCGCTGATCATTAAGAAAATATGTCGCGAAACCTGGAAAAAAAGACGAAACCTATGTTGGGATTAGTAGTTTTTAAATTAATTCACAAGAAAGCTGAAATTCTCATTATGGACATCTAGAAGCTGCTTGAAAACGATTCTTGCTAATTAAAATTCTTCGAGTTTAATATCTTTATTAAATAACTAGGTATATAAATAACGAAGAATATATAACTTTATTTCAAATATTTCTACCAATCATTAATTAGTAAATTAATACATTTAATAAGGGAAAATTTTTCAGAAATTATATTTTATTATTGATTTTAAAAACCATATTAAACGTGGGATGTAAAATCGTAATCAATATTATACATCAACTTATTTAAAAAAATAAATCTTACGTTAAATTTACAAGACATACTATTTTTAATATAAAAATAAATGAATTCTGTTTCTTACGAATTAATTAAATTTTTTTCCCCTTTTTTTAACATTCAAATAACCATCTAAAGATTCATCTTTATATTATATAAAGTACTTGGAATTGCTTTTTTCATATTTCAAATATTAATAATATTTCTAATTTTATTACTGTAACAGATAAATAATTGTTAATTTAAAAATTTATAAAAAATTATTGTAATTATTTAAAATTGATTAGTAGAATAATTTACGAAATTTATTCAAATATTTTCATTTTTTTACATAAATTTATAAAAATAAATGGTATAATCGAATTTATTAAACTAATTATAAATGTAACCACAGTATAAATGTTATAATCAGATTCCTGGAGAATCAAAGCGTCGATTTGCTGTCGTAAAGGAAAATCTTGCTAAATATATTTTCTGATTTCAAATTAAATTAAATTAAATTATAAATAATAATATGACTGTTTATTATTCATGCAAGAATAAATCTCAATCATAAAATTAAAACTGCCTTCAATGGTCTACCATGAACTCTTTTAAAAAGTAATCGCAACTAGTTTATCCTGAGTTCTATAACGTACCGATATCTCATTCGTTTGTACATTCACTAAAAAAAATTCAAATGTAAAAACTTCCTCGAAGCGATCGGACTAAATATATTTAAATCAGTATTCTCAAGTGGTAATCCTAATTTACGTTTGACTCTCCTTATAAGTGTTGAAAACGTGTTCCGTCCATTGGTTTTCATCATAAAACATTGCGTCGCTTCACACCAACAGCAACATACATGTATACATACATACTTTCAATCTTGCCCACTATTCCAATCTAATGGTTAACAACTATTTCATTTTGAAAAACCGCGAATAAATTGCATTGATGCATAATGAATGGCAGTATTTAATTCTTTAATGATTACAATAAACAGGTATCATTAGAGAAAAACGTCCCATACTACTATTACGTACACAGGAATATGGACAAATGTCGACTCATAAATCACTAGATTTGTTCAAGAGAATTTAATAGATATACCAGATGCCACAAGGTTATTATTAACGTTAAAGACTATAATTGTGTTTTGAAATTCGAAAACCAATTAAAAATGGATAATAAGTATCACAAAATGGAAAATGACAATAAGCTTGCGAAATTACAAATTAATTCTTACTAACTATTTATTTTTATTTAGTTAAGATCTATAAATTATCTTACATTTGTAGTTATAACTTCTACATAATAAATGAGTGGATGATAGTATGATAAGACTAAAACACAATAATT
Source organism: Eupristina koningsbergeri (assembly GCA_018907245.1). Taxonomy (NCBI): domain Eukaryota; kingdom Metazoa; phylum Arthropoda; class Insecta; order Hymenoptera; family Agaonidae; genus Eupristina; species Eupristina koningsbergeri. Next base: position 4,766,453 of record JACCHV010000002.1, on the reverse strand, counting down.
CGTGTATGTGACTATGAGATAATCTGTGAAATATATAAAATAAAATCAGTAAGAAAAGTTACATCTACACCTTAACCTTATCGAATAGGGACGGGAAAACATAGTCTGCATTATTGTATGAATCAGTAGCTATGACTGAGTTTGCATTTACTATACTAATAAGTTTAATAAAAAATATATTCCTATACATTTATTTTAAGGTATATTTTTATCATAAAATACAATATACTGTTGATATATATATGATACTGTTACTTGCAATCTTAAATTATAAAAAAAGAAATAAAACCTATCTAATACATTACTTGAATTTCATTCAATTGCAAAAGCTTGTGAATTAGAATTCTTTGAAATTCGTTCGTTAATTTATTGCTGTAGCGTGTAACCGTTTTATTGACAAATAAATGTTAAGTTACGTAATCTGATACCAGAGTTAATATTCTGTAAAACATTTATTATCGAGGGAAAAATGTAGTATTTATAAGATATAATACTTTTTTGTATTGTATTAAAAATTCAGTTCAATATTAAATTAATATTGAAGCAAACCTTTATTGTTTAATAATATATAAACGAAGCAGAAATATATAAAAAATAAAAACATTAAAGAATATTTTGTACTATAAATCAATGGGAATATTTCTATCTAGGAAATGAAATAAATCTGCATTTATAAATTTTTTTTATTATACGTTTTCTTTGTGAAGACTGGAATAAAATGATTAGCTTCTATACACTTCCATTTTATTATTTATTAAAAATTAATTTTCACTACAATAAAAGACTGAAAATTCGGTACTTAAAGATATTATTTATTATTTCATATATTACCAAATTATTATTATTATTAGTATTATTATTTTCAATATAAAATAATTCATGTAATATTCAATTTATGAAATAATTTTGATTTAATATTCTTTTATTCTTCAAAATGAATTCTATTTAAATTCATGCATATTTTTTTATGTAAAAATGTCAAGGTTTTAGATATTGCATTTAAAAAAATGAATTCGCAAGCCACTTATAAATGTTCGATGAAGTAAATAATAGAAGAGAATGAACTGAACTTTTTTATACATATGGAAGTAGACCAGTTTAAAATTATGAATTTGCATTATTATTTTAATTTAATTACTTAATAAAAATGCTAAAAATGTTTGTTAATAATGGAACTTTTGAAAATTAGCTTTAGAAAATTAAAATTTATTAATTATTTAATAATGCGAGTACTTATTTCTGATATAAACCTAATATATATATTTGGATAATCATGAAAATTTTTTATTAAATTAATTAAACTTAAGAATAAAAATTTTGTAAAGAATATAAATCAAAAAATATACATTATAAATATTTTCACTCTATTGCATATATGACGAGAAGTATATATGTCAAATGATGCTTGGCGCAACATGATTCAAGTTAACACAAAATCAAAGAATTGACTTGGATTACTTTTATTGAGTACATTAATTGTGAGATAAGCGGATTGTTGCAAAAAGAGTTGAAATCCGTATTTCAGTACTTAAGAATCCATTAATGCTTCGTGGAAGCATTAATATAAAAGCTAAACACCAGAGATCAGGAACCCGATTAAAATAAAGTAAATAACATATATAATAAATATAAAATCTTTAACGTGTAAAAATACAAAGAATAATTAATGGAAGCGATTTGTTGGGGTACGCTGGAGAAGGAAGCGAGAATCCAGAATAAAGTAGCTACCTGTTTATCCTTAGACGTCCGAATTCCGCACCGAAATTATTCATCTCATAAACTCGGAATACGTACGAGGGCTGTAAAAAGGCATGAAAAAGTATGGGGAATAAAAAGTAAAAGGAATGATTCACTCGTTGAAAATCCGAAATCGCGTGAGCGAGTCGCCGCACACGTGAGGAGCATCGAAAATGAGCACGAGTGCTCCTCCTTCAATCGAGGTCGATTCCACTCGTCTCCTTCTCCCTCGCACAAATCACCCCGTGGGGAATCGGGGGAGGAACGGCGCGAGCAATTTCAACCCCCATTCTGCGCCCCCTCCCGCCGCCTGTTTTACCTTCGGAGTCACATTCACCGATTCGACGACGCCGACAAGTGCCTCACATACACATTCACGGCTTAACACCTTCCTTCTATCACCTGCACCCGCCGCCACCCCCCCCGCCACAACCACTTCGACAACCCCGTACTTCACCGCGGAGGTGGCTTCATTCATCGGCTCGTTCGCCTTTCCGCTTTTTTCTTATGCGGTTCTTGTGCCTCCTTTCTGCTTTATTTTTTCACGACTTTTTAATAATTCATCCAATCGTCTATTAAAAACGGTCGTTAATTTTATGCCATTATATTTTCTTTGATGAGTCGCAGCCACTGATGATATTACGCCGAAGAGACAATTGCATTTTTAAATTATATTCCTTCAAAAGATGTTTCAAATTGAAACTACAGAGACCTCCAGTACCATAAAGGCATTGTGGCAATTTGGTTATCTTTCACAAAAGAGTGCAAGATATAGAAATGTAAATTCAAAAAGTGCTCACTGTCCCGGTTTCGCGCCATGATAGAAATTTCTTCTTTTTTCCCCGCTGCCCTTTCCCATTCAAGGTAAGGACAACGACATTTTCGTTCCACTTGTATTGAACTCGATATCCGTAGCTGTCATACAAATGTCCTTTTTCTCGTCCCTTACCTCCAAGACACGTTGACACCAGGAATAGCTTTTCTTTGTTACTCCGGTTGTCCGTTTTTTACGACTCGCGCACACACGCGGCTACAAGAAAAGAAGACGCAATTTCGGAATTCCCATGGAATAATCACGCATCATCTTCTCGCGCTCAACCTCGTGCACAAGAATGAAAAAGGAGGTATGCGAATTACGATTGATATAAACGAATAAACCAAGGAATTGTGGCTTGTGAAAAATTAAAAGACATACGCTATAATCCGTGATTTTCTTATTACAAGATAATTTATAAATACTGAGAGTATACGAGAATGTTGCCAAGGACGAGTGAAATGTGCTCGTTGCATTTTTTTTTTTTTTTTTTTTTTAACTCAAGCATTAACGTTTCATTTTGCTCTGCTTTAATATAATATTCAATATAATTTTTTTTTTCCTTTTTAGATATAACCGATATTTTAATATTTATGGTAATTATATATCTAATTTGATTGAAGGTTCGGATTTAATGCACATTGAATTTTACAAATTACTAGTAAATATTGTTGCTGAATGATATTGATAAATGAAACAAATCAATAATTGCATTCAATATCGCCAATTTGAGCTACAATTTTTTGTATCATATAGACAGAGACAAATAAAAAGAGACGATTTATTGTTTACCTGAAATTATACTTTCTTCATATTTTACTAAACGCAATGTGCACAATACTAACATGTGAAAATATTTAATTTTCTAAATTTTAGATCATATACTTTGCACCTTTGGTGGATTGCTTTTGATAAAATGCTCGGCAATTCATAGGTTTGTTTTAAGACAATTTTAAGATAATAAAAATTTATAATCGTATAATTTTTATAATTTTGTTGTATCAACAAAATGACTCGCTCTTCCTTGCTTATCACTTGAGATTTCGAGTCAAATGACGCATTTCGTGTTATCGCTCACTGCATCTCCAAAACTATCCTCCTTCCCCTCCTTCGGGCCACACTTTTCCCGAATCCTCTATGCATCAACTTGACAGAGGCGAGGCAGAAATAAAGCGAAGCAAAAATTCAAAGTATAGAGGCAGAAAGATAGAGACGGAGAACGGAGCCAACTGTCGACCACCCACGTGTCAACGGCTTCGATTCGTCACCAGGATTGCGTGCACAGCCGCACACATGCACGGGAGCTCAAAAATACACCAAACACCAAACCCTGTTTTTTTTCGCATCGGTTAGTGCAAAAGTTTAAATAATTACAAAAGCTGCACGTGGTGATTTATCACGTACTGCTTCTTGAACCAAGACTTCGTTATAAAAGGGGTTGGAGTGTTATAAAAGCGAGGAACACACGTGAATAAATCGACCAAAATCTACGAATCGTCGATCGAGTCGATTCTATTTCATAACTCGCTTTGAGACTGTATTTTTAGCTCGTCCGACCGATTCTGTTACAACAACGGAAATAGTGATTAATAGTCGAGGGAGAGATCGGCGCTTGCATTACCCATATCTATTCACCTTCGTGACTCAATCAATGTCGTTCTTTTTGTTACCCTTCCAATTTCTACTATTTTCCATTATACTATTTCTACTACATTTCTACTTTCCAATTTCTACTATTTTACCATCTTACTCCGGGACATACGATCTCGTTATCGACTGCAAAACGGATTTTAAATACAAATGAAATCACTTAGACGGTTGCGGTTAAAAAAAGCTTCATTGTACATGTCGGGTTGTACATGGACGGATTGATGGGTACAATGGGTAACGCCGCAATTTTCGATCTTTTACATTTGACAAACAATGTTGCAAATAATTTTTAATATTTTGAACATGCAGCACTTGATTAGCTTAAAAGATTCATTGCATTATTTGCATTAACATTTCCTTCTGAATTTGAACTTGAAAATCCGATTGTTAATTTAATTAAAATTTACGCAATTATAATTAGCATCTGGATTTTAATTTATATTTATTTTGTTAATTAATGCCTCAGCCACTTGGTCACTTTTGCAATAACAAATCAAGAATAATAAAATAATACAGCATTTAAACGTGAAATAATTTTAAATGCGAAAGGTAAGTAGGAATTGTCTTTGCAATAAGATACTCTCCCGTCATTATTTGTTAAACCGTGAAAATAATATAAAAAAAAATTTGAAGAAATACGACTGATAATGAATAATTAATCACACGTTGTTGTTTAGCTCGAGAGTCCTAGTATTTATTTACTCTCTCCCCCTCCATCAATACAAAATTTTATTTATACCATGTCCTTAGATACGAGGAGAGTGAACCTGGTTCTTATGGTCGCTTTGTGTTGTGTTTGTTTTAGGCCAGAATGACATAAAGAAGCTGCGCCGGGAGAACGAACAACTCAGGAGAGAAATATGGAGTTTGCGGGATGAATACGACAAACTCGAGGAGATTTTGAAGAAGCAAAAGGACCGAGAGGAGAGCGACGATCCCCAGGTTCGCCTACTCTGCTCTCCTATACCACACCATACCATACTAATAAATTCCACTTTAATAAAAAACACTGTACTGACACTCTACTATAACGTACCTATAAACACGCTCTGGATTGACTTTATTGATTTCCGGCTAGCCAACAGAAGAATAAAATTAATTACCCGTACCTGCTTTTTACAAATATTAACCCTCAAAGATTAATTTAATCTAATTTATTCAAAGCTCCCAACGCAGCGTTTTGAATTTCAAATTGCAAACTAGATTTTTCCTAATGTCAAATTGTACATTTTATGCCCATCGTCAATAATTTATAAAACTTATATTTATAAATATATATTTATTTTAAAGTTACATTATGAAAATACAATTTCATTGATATATAAACAAACAAAAATTTCAAATTTTCAATCTATTTCTCCAAATATAGAGTATTATATGATATCACCTAACAACTACTTCATCATTCTACTTTATAACAAAAACGCAAACAATCTATTTCTTTTATGTAATAATCAAAAAAATTCTAAACACAATTTTATTAATAAATAAAATAATTAAAGTACTTCTATTTCATCAACATTGAAATCATTAAACCAATTTACATATAATTACATTGACATTTTTTCCACAAAGATAAATATTTACTTCAACTATTAATTTACAAATGTTTTACAAAACTTCTTTTACACACAAGAAATAATTACTTAATAGTCATTTTCTCTAATCGCTATTCTCATGAAATAAAGCATATTGCACAATTTTTCAAGACTTATAAAATTTTAAATAATGAAAGGTTTAACACAGGTATTGTTACATAGTGTTTGAAATTACATTATAAAATTATAAACACAATTATTTACTTTGAGCTCAAAATATTTTATTAAAATGATACTAATAAATATAATTGCAAAGTTATTATTCCCGAAGAAATAAATATGTCCATTTTTATTTTCAAAATACTCTTAAATATATATTTTCATAATGCAACATAATAACATAAAAATATTAAATTTTATCTTTCAAAATAATTTTATAACAAACTTCATATAGCGTATTTCTTGTATTTTTATATTAGTGTGTTAAAAATAATTTTAATATACTACAATAAATATGTAAAAATATTGAATTTCAATCATCAATAATAAAAATTAAAGTTTTTTAAAATAATAATAATAACAATTAAACCATATAGGTATACAATAATTCCTGAATAATGTTCAATACTATTAAAATGCACTTCGTAGTTAAATTTATAAACATAACATGTGTATTATAAAATGAATTACAAAATTAAAAGTATTAAAAACGTATCGTGTACAATTTATTATGCTTTATCTCTGATCAAATTAAATCAATATTTCCGCAAGCATTTTAATTAAGTATACATTTAAATTTTGCCTGTATTTTATTTACTATATTATACATATCCCTGTCTTAAAAGAAAAAATTTCTTAAATTATTGGAAATTTTTATTTAATGATAGTTTTTAATTACAAATACATTTCTTGAAAACGTAGAAAATAGTAAATGATCATTTTTATCCAAATTAAATATTTTTATAATTATAGTTGTTCACATATGCACAACTTGCCACAATATAATAAAAAATGCTTATGATAAATTTCCATTAAAATATTGTTTAATTAAGTTGTCATGTTCCATTTTTCGTATATTTTACATATATACTATTATGATGATTCCTAAATTAAATAAAATTGAATATGCAAATATAATAAATATTTGAAGAAATAAGTAAACAAAATAAGATCTGTTTATCATAAGAAGTATGAAAAAATATATAAATGTATATATGCATTTATAGGATTTCGGTAAAGATTTAATTAAATTTGTAGATTACTGTATTATATTAAAAGAGAAGAGGCTTTCACACTCAAATAAAAATATAAAGGAATACAAATGAGATTACAAGAGCAACTAGCCTTGCATGTTTAAATGTTAAACAAGAAAAAATGAGATTTTCTTATTCAAGGCTTTCTAGGCTTAAAAATGTCGATTTTCTCAAAATTTAAGGATAATCCTTTTCTGGTTTACTTCGTGCGCAATTAAATAAGATCAAACCGATATCATAAAAATATTTAATATGTTGCTTTTCTCGCCAAGCACAGTGCTTTCGGTTATCTCTAAGCTATCGCCGAGAAACATACGACGATCGATTTGCTACTTTAGCCACACAGAGAAACTTAAGATATTGTGTCATTCCATAAAATAAACAATTATTTATTGGCGTAACTACATCATTTTTTTCAATGGCCAGTCTCCTTAAATCTTATTTACTTGCCCGGATATTACAAGTTCTATATCTGTGTATCATTCGTTAAAAAGAATTATTATTAACGGTTAAATAAGAAGGATTTTATAGTTCTTTATTTGCTCAACTATATCGTAAACCGTTGCAACATATTAACGGCCTACAAAACTGCATTCTCATAAAAATTTGTATTTTCCGTCGTACGCTGGACTTAAGGTAAAAAATAATATCTAGACAATTTATAAAATGAAGATCGGTGCATAGCTTTTAACATTACTCATATTAATCATAATACATTCTCGCTCTGATTCATTTACATTTATCTACCGTTTTATTAATGTGAATTTTGTATTATTCATATTTGATTATCCTTAACGGCATTCTTATTTTTTGTAACATAAATCACATTTAAACATATTATTGAAAAATTTAACCGTATGTCCAAATTTAATGTCGAATTCGATAATAAAAATTCTCAAACAATCGTATTATATATAAAATGAAAAAACTCACTTATACTTTTGAAACAAATGTTATATTTAATTGATTCATTTTTTAGGATCGCTCTGAGGATGATGATAATGGTTCAGAGTACACGGATGACGACGACGACGACGACGACGACGACGACGACGACGATGACGATGACGACGACGACGACAACGACGACGACGACAACGGCAATGATGATAATGATATTGAAAATAAAGATGATGAAGATTCCGATACTGACGTTGCCACGCAAAAGGATTGCAATCAAGAAGAACGCTTGGAAAACGCCGAAAACCAAAAAATCTCATCTGAAAAAATGAATAATACTGTTCCAACACAGCATCGATCACGAAAAAATTTTGATGACCTTTCGGTAGTCGATGAAGAGGAAGAACCTAAAAAAGAGAAGGATAAAAATGAAGACTCGCCAATAATGCAAAAATCCTACATAGATGTAAATCAGCAGTTGGCAACTCACCAAATAAATCAATTTCAATATTGTAAACAATCTTTTGATGCAATGGATCGGTTCACAGAAACGAGTTTTGGTTATAAAAAAAACTGTTCCTTTGCTTCTCCAAACGGATCATCATCTAATGGATTTTCAAAAATCACACCAATCGACAGAAGTTGTCATTTAATGACACCCTGCTCGCAATTGCACTCCGATAGTCTTAATGACCGATCGATCAAATCGTCATCGTATCGCACTGCATCGAGCCTGAATGCGAACCCTGATCCGATCATACAAAACAATCCCCTACTTGCACACGTGCCGACTCCTGCACCACCCCCTGGGTGGCAGAGCAACACCAGTACGTTCCCTGCCAGCGAAAATTTAGCATCTAAGTTTCCATTTTTTATGAAGGAACAGTCACTGTTGCTGGAACCACTAACTGTTCCTTCAAAGCACTTATCACTTCAATCGCAGGAGAATACGGGATTGATGGAAAATAAGCAGTTCGCTTCTAGTTCTAATTCAAAGTTAACAGGTACTCCTAGTTTAGCGGAAAAAAGAAAAGCGTTTTTCAAACAAAATGCGGATATTTTATCAACTTTTGGATCTCGGGGCATCGATGATGGAGATCCAGGAGCATTAGATAAGGCTCTTAAAGATTGCATTTACGAAGACAAAAAAACTATTGAACAAACAATCGATGATGAAAAAGTAATAAATAAGGACACTGCAAAACCAAATATTTCGTTGTCGACTGACAATTCATCAAAGCATTTTTTTGCACCTCTTTCTGCCAAATCAAAATTTTCATATCTCGAAGATACTTCCAATAAGTCAATGTATGACAGTGCGATAAGAGAGTCCGACAACAACGATAGTTCAAATACAGAAAAAAGTATGGTATCAAAAAGTCGTTATAGCGTCGAAAAAGGATCAGCTGATATTTGTGTAAATGGAGGTATTCCTTATAATGGAAATAATCAGATAGAAAAAGGAGATGCCAAAGCTTTCTTTAGCTCCGAAAATCTATTTGTTGCTGGTGAGGTACCAAATAATGGGTCCAGCAATGGATCGAGTAATCCGCTAACAAAATCTATATCCTGTCAGGACATTAGTTCACGTTTTACATTTACCGAAAAATTAAAAAATTTAAATGACGATCACAACCATGCCAAGAGTGAAAATACTCTGGATAATTTGTCATTCAAAAGTCAGTTAAATGTAACATTAAAATCTTTTCAATCGCCGAGTCTAGAGATTTCGAAAATTCCAAAGCTGCCATCGATAGACTATAAGTTATTCAATAATTCATTCCTACAAAATTTCGAAGAGGCTTATCAAAATTTTCCTACTCGAACCGGAGTACAGAGTCCCGTCTCACATCCTTTATCTATTCAAGTTAGCGAGAGCCCAGTCTCTGGAACAAAATACGCCAGCGGTGTGAGGATCCAGCCGAGTTTCACTGGTCCCGGCACATCGGAAACCAATTGTGGTACGTGCAAACGGAAAAATTTCGAGCGTCTTCGACTTATGATTCCACCGGCAAAACTTTTGGATCCAAAAGGAGGAAGGCAGGAATATCACGTAACGTCTTTTGAAACACCGAGCCCTCACACTGTTCAAATACCTCCGATGACTCCCTACGAAATTGAAACTCTTCGAGCAATGCCTACTGGTATGAATCGAGTGCAGCAGAATTCGAGGCTCTACCAAAATGTTCCATTTGTCCCAAAAGGAGCTGCGGTGTATTGTCCAGGCCAGGGTATGCGGATGTACTACGACACGTCTTCGATGAAGGTTCAAGTTCAAACGCAAACTTCCTTGGAAGACGAGGTCGCACCGACACCCGCAGAGGACGGTTCGAAAATTGCACCGATCACCACGGAAAGTAATCCAGCAACGCCAGACCAGCCACCTAAAAAACGCCGTTCTCGCAAGGATAAGCAAGGCTCTGTGAAGGAAAAGCGAAAATCCCAGAGTTCCCAGAAGCGCAAGGATCAATTGGCAAAACAAACGACCGTCGCGTCAAAAGACGAATCGCCGGCAAAAATTGGCGCAAAGACTCGCAACAGCGAAATACACGAGGACAAAAATGAGAGCAGATCCTCTTCCTCGGGACAAGAGTCGCCCAAGAAGGAGCAGGCGAAAAGAGTCTCCTTGTATTTCAATGCGAAAAAGCGTTCGTCATTGAGCTCGGTTAGGACCTCGCGAAGCAGAAGCGTCGAAAACACGAAGGAACGGAATCTCATCAGAGATGAAATGCTGGAGGGCAACGCGGGCCCTTCTGAAAGAGAAAGGACAAACTCGATAAGTAGCCGGGAAGCGGGCGTGAGGGAGAAGATGCGGAAGGCGAGTACTAGTAGTGGTAGTGTGCCGTGGTGTGCGTGTTGGGGCAACGGATGTCTCTAGCGCCGACGCTCTATTCGATGTGTGCCAGTGACTTTTTGGTAAAAATTGGGACACCCATGATGTCATGTCGCATTTTATAAGGATTTTTCATATCGACTCTATCGGCTGAACGAGTACATTGATAAAAACTATTGCTGAATTGCACTGAAATGCTATTATAAACGATATTAAACAAATTATTATACAAAGGAACTAATGATGGCTTGTAGAATCTTTCTGTTTTATTAAAGTGCGATTGTGGTGTATAGTGATAGCTCAGCATATTATGCAATAGATCTATTCCAGGATCTTCAATAATGCTAAAATCATTATGTATATAATTATGGTAAAGACATTGTTTAGAATATAAAACTTGAGTCCCATACTTATTCTGTAATGCTTGTATCCTTGAGCAAACATTATTTATTTATAACAGCGATATTATACGAAATAATATTTTTCAGTAAAATTATAAATAAAATGTAGCTAACAATACATGAATAATTTTTTATAACCAACTAAATATATTATATTTGACATGATCAATATAAGCATGAAATAACGTAAAAAATTATCGATAGATACTAATATTATAAACCCTTGTTTTAGTTATATTTAAAAATATAAAAATACGGTATCCAAAGATCATACAAGATGCTTACTTAAAAGTCATTATAACGTGTATAAATATATGTATCATTGCATTATATTATTCACACTATCTATTAAATATATATGTACTGGTCAGGAATTAGTTTTTAAATATTTTAAGAGACTGCGAAATTGGCTAAAAATTTATTGACTTCCTTGTGTATTATATATTTTTAATATCATGAATATTATAATAAAATTCAAACATTAATACTATAAAGATTTCTTCAACAGTAATAAATGACTACGATTACCAACTGTTTGTTATTTTGTGATTTTGTTTGCAAACGTTTTTATCGCGTTAGTACCAAGCGAGCTTTACCGAGAAAATTAAAGAAAAAAAACCATCTAAACCTTAAATAGATGTTTATTCAGGGTTCGTGAAACTAAAATGTTGTTTTCCAGAAAATTTACTACACAACACCCCATTCATATCCTCCCTAAAAATTTGTCTGCAAGAAAAACAAGTACTGAAGATTCGGGGTTCTATTAATAGCCACTATTTATGGGAGTTCTACTAAATGCGAAATTTACATCCCTACTTGATACAAGAATGAATTTTGCACAGGACCGGAACGAATTAGGGAAGGACGCGACGAGACAATTCGGTATATGTACCTGCTGGATTATCGATTACCACCCCTGCAAAGAAGATTCACCCGCCTCGTCTAATAGAGGCCCTCATGAAATTTATTAATAGCCATGACGAAGGGTGGGCGCGGCAGTAAAAGAGTTCAATAGGGGCACGGGGAGGGGTTGGTAATAGAACTTTGAGGCCGAACTTTCCCCAGTATTACTCATACAGAGTTATCGTCAGTGTAATGGCCTTTGCAACAAGTATGTATATCTAGAAAATTTTGCACGTACCTGCTGGCCCTCCTCCGACGAGGGTGGAAATTTAAAGACGCTTAAAAAAAAATAAAATAAAGAAGGAGGATCTGTTTCCTTCGTGGATCGCGGAATTCAAATCCACCCCGTAAAATGCTCGTGTAGTGAGACTCCGACCGCGTGTTAAGGGTCTAATATTGCCCGCTAGGCGGCGCCGTGACATCCGAACACGTTATCATAACGCGACTCGCGATGTCCTTCGGTTGTTAACATGCGCACGCGCTCTTTTCCCGTGCAATTAAAATGTAAATTATCCGTTTCCAGTATCCCTCCCACCTCTTGGTATCCGCGCCTTCATCCCGTAGTATACCCTTTGTCCTCTTAATCCCTCATTTTCTCTTCGTCTACCCCATTCCGGCTTATGATTCTCTTCTACTCTTCTCTATTCTACCCTTTCTCGCTTCTTCTCTTTCTCTATCTTTATCTTCCTGTCATCCGGTTCTAGCTGTGTGAAAATGCCGACACCGTCACCGATTAACTCCAAACTAATTTACGGAGTACTGCTACAACTAAACGTAACCTTGTCTTAGCTAAAACTTCTTATTTCTGAAAAATCTTCAACAGTTCAATACTTTGTGAAAAATACAGAGCGCATTATATTTCATTTACTTCATTTGTTATTTACTTTTTTTCCTATATTTAAAAAGCGTTATTCGTTTTCAGATTAATTTTAATACATATTTAAAGAAACTTTTTATGTTCGAATTACCTTTGAATAACTCACTCGATGTAGATAATTTATTTTGAAAAAAACTTAAATATTAAACAATTTGATTGTATAAAAATGATTAAATTAAAGAAAAAACAAAGTAATTTGATTTTTAAATTTCAATATAGCATTAATAATTTTTTATTTCGAAAGATAATATGATTTTTATAGTATTCTATTATCATTACAATATTTTTTTAAATAAATAAATTAATATTATTATGTAAAAGAATATTTTTATCACAGAGTTATAGACTTATAAAGATATAACTTTAAACTTCAATTTCTTTTAACGATTACTTTGTAAATTACTACTAAATTTATAATAAAAATTAACTTGGGAATTCTAACTCATTCTAACTAACTTTTGAATTCCTAATAATTTTAATATAGTAATAACTAATTTAGTCGAAAATATAGTATTCCTAATTAATCATGATGATCAAAATATTCCCTTATGATATCAAAGATAGTGTTATTATGTTTAGCTCAGTTTGGAATAAGTTTATAAAATATACAAATATATTTTAACTATTTTGATTATGTAAAGTGTAATATTTATTGGTAATTTCAAACTTTTGAAAGAAACAATTCCAAAAAAAACCTATATATTTAAATTACAAAAAGTGGTACCTGAATGGATACAGGAGAAGCACAACCTATATATTTAAATTCTTGCGTTTATATAAGTAGTAGAATTAGACAAATTGAAGAATATCATTTTATTTAAATATTTAAATTTTATTTTATATTAATAAAGAAATAATTAAAGTATAGTGTATTTTAAGAAAAAAAAATTTTTTTTCTTTTAGAATCATAGTATTGAAAAATTAAAAATATTACCACTGTATTATTTTTATAATTTCGTAATAATTTGAATATTTCACAAAAATTTTAAAATAAATACATTCGATCCGAGACAATTAACAAATTTAATGAATCATTTGATCGAGACTCGCAATTTTTCTCCCAAATTCGGCATTTAATCCGAGTGACTAGTTATCAGCAAAATTCTTTGGCAAAGCTTAACTCGTTAACACCTGAACTATGAAATATCAACGAGACTCGTCGAAAAATAACTTGGCCACCATAATCAGAAATGATCCTTGTATCCAGCACAGAGAAATCGTACGAAATGACAAGTGCATCTCTGGATCCAGTCAGAGAATTTTCTCCTACGACTCTCGATTCTCAATGTCAAAGAAAAAGGAAAAAAGAGCTCTGAAAAAGACGGAATTCCATCGTAAAACGCCTCCGAGATGTTACTCCCGATGGTTTACGATGTGGAAGTAGTACACAGGGAACACCTGGTGATAAGGCCATTCGCATGAAATGAGTTGGTAGATGGGGAAACGAGAAAATTACGATCTCTTATTTAAGGCTTTGAATGAAAAAAAAATGTTTACACAGCCAATTTCTACGGTGCGCAACGGATTATCTTGAGTATATAAAACGAAACCTAAATTGCAAGAGTTTACAGGACAGATTGTTCTGGCGCTAAACGGTGCCTCTCATACATAAAAAAAGTACCTTGAAAAAATTAATAAATATATTCTAATTGATCCATCAAATAATTATTGAAAGTTCAGGAAAATATTAGTCGTGTTCTCGTTATGAATAATATTCTTTCAGTACTTAAAATAATTTTATTTTATTTGTAATTTAAATTAAATGAATCTCAAATATCTGACGACTGCTCACTTCTCAAAATGAGCTGATTAACAAGTTACAACAATTATAACATTCGACGCTTATACAAATTAAAGCCAAAGTATTTATAGGAGAATAAAAGCCATAACAATTACATGTCTTAATTCAGCATAAATCAATGCTTGTACATGCGCTACGAAGTAAATAATATTTAATCATACATTTTGGATTATTTTCGCCATTCCGTACCTACACCGACTTTTACAAGATTTATGATCACGCTCGAGTTTTTCCTCTCATAAATTTTCTATGTCGCACTGTTGTATCTTCATTCGCATGTAATGCATAAATAAGATTTGCGTTAAATAAGCACGCAAAATAAATCCCGGAAATCATTCTCTCGTTCACCTTTCACCTTGCATTCGCTCGCTTCTTCCCTCCCTCTCACTCTATTTCACTTTTTTTTATCTTTCTCTTGGTTTTTGCCATTTTTCTTTTTACATAGAACTTAATATGTAAATTAGTAATAATTGGTAGTAAAAATTTTTCGTAAAAATTACCCAAGGCCTGAATACAAAACTCGTTATAAAGTTTCAATGCAACATGGAAAATTCGATGCTATGCGATAATTAATAGGAAGCATGGATACTAGCACTATTTTGTTTTTAATTTTATTCGTTAGGCTATATTTAAACAAAAATTTTACATATTTATAAATATTCTACAATAATTCAGTTTATTGAAAATTAATTAATTTTATCATACTTACCAAGACACGGTAAACCTTTGTATTTCAAATATTACTTTTTTAATTAAACTGTCTCTCACCTGGAAATACAAAAAATGATTTTTGATTAGTACCATTATAATAATAATATTATTATTATTATTTTTGAAAAATTTATAGTACTTTACTATACTGTGATAACACTATTACTATTGTATACGTTAAATTATAAAAGAATACAATTTAAGTATAATATTTATGAGAAAAGTCTATTTATCAAAATAAGGTAGCAGTTGTTTATAATATATTATTAATAATATTTTTCGAATATATCAAAATAAATAAGTAATGCGTTTAACCAAAAAATTTGATTCATCAAAGCACTGAAAATTAGCAATAAAAAAAAAAAAATGATAATATATCAGCACAGTATTTTTAAATATTATTCCTATTAGTGTAGTATTACCAAATATTATCATTTTATTGTAATTTTAATTTAATAATATTTATAATATTTATTTTATTTATTTATATTTTATATTTATTAATTATTTTATTAATATTACAATACAAGTAGCGGCTGTTAT
Source organism: Eupristina koningsbergeri (assembly GCA_018907245.1). Lineage (NCBI taxonomy): Eukaryota > Metazoa > Arthropoda > Insecta > Hymenoptera > Agaonidae > Eupristina > Eupristina koningsbergeri. Next base: position 4,750,492 of record JACCHV010000002.1, on the reverse strand, counting down.
ATTATAATAAAAAAAAAATTATAATTGAAATGAAAAAAAATTTGTGAATTATTATCCAAAAAATTAATAAAATTATACTTAGTTGAGATTTTATTATATGTACAAGTAAAAATTATTTATCCCCTTAAAAGACAAAAAGAATAAACTGTTAAATATCCCGGATTAGCATTTTTAAATCATGTGAACTGGTGGGACTTTTTCCCTATTGATACTTGTGACGAAGAACTATTGCGGATTCACAAATAAATGGGATACTCCAAACGAGGAGATGAGATTAAATCCGAGATCATTTGAACCAGTGTGGATCATTTCAGACAGCTCAAGACTGCAACACTGTGGCTATTTTGGTCGAGGATATTTTTGAATTAAATATTATTGACAACTGGATTAAAGCACTGTTATTCATGTGAGCTATTGTCGAGGGTACAAGCTAATTAAAAAACGTAGAAAACGGAAAAAATTCAATTTCAATTTTATAAATGTACCTCAAGAATCGAGAAACCTCTTTTTTTTTATTTTTTCAATTATAAAGAATGTGAAATGTAAAAGCAGTATACAGCGAATGAATAAGCATTAATAATAAGGTTCCAGGTTTTAATACGCAGAGATTGTTCCTTATATGAGAATCTTCCTTATATTTATGATTTGATGAAATATTCAAATTATATATTCTATTTAAGACAATGTATTTCTACAATTCTTGTAAATTATAATAAGCTAAATTAAATTAAAATGTGAATAATAAAAAATTTTTGATATTCGATTTATTATTTTTTAACTATTGTGCGATTGGAAAACGACCAATATTACGTTGGTAATTACAAGTCAATTTATTGCTAAATATATTCTTTGTAATATTTTAAGTGTATTGTTGCGATTTATTTTTTTTTGTGACTTATTTAAATGTATTTTATTACGAGTATTTTGATATTATTATTGTGTACAACCAATAACTTAAAGTATTTATATATTAGATGATACTGATAAATTCTGTAATGAAGAATAATATTTGTTGAAGGACAAGTGAAATAAAACGCACGATTTGAATAATATAAAACAATATTTAATTAATATATATATATATTATACTCTTGTAAAATCTTTAAAAAAATTTATTTCATCTGTAGAAAAGTAGAATAATAGAGAAACCAATTAAAAAAAATATTTTAAGCACAATGATGTTCAGCAGGATTGAAAATGTAGAATAATGACTTTAAATGCAATGTAAAATGTCGATTCGAAAAATTTCCCCAATTTAATATTGTTTAGATAATAGATAGTTTTAATGCATAAATTGTCATTTCTTACTGTTTATGCTTATAAGTTTGAAATCGAACATGAGCTTTTTGGTTTTGAGTTTTTACAGTGAGTATAATTTATAGGACGATAAATAAAACTAAAATACTTGAATGCTTTGGGCTTGAAAAGGAAGAAAAGCCAGCGTTTTCGATGTTGCATAACCCGAGAATCTTTTGTTGGTTCCGGACCGAATTTGCGTTCATGAATATAAATATGGCGGGTCCCCGAAATGTATAAATGTAATGAATAACGTCTCAGGAGTTTCGCAAATGTCGGTTTTGGTGCCCAAAGCATCCCATTACCCACACGTTCGAGCATTCCTCAACATTCAAGTTACATTCAACCACAAAAGCACGAGCCTGAGGAATGATGAGGACGAGGGAATAATGCAGAGGAGATAATGGGCGAAGAAAAATAAGTAGTAATGCAGAACTAGGATTTGTTGGTTCATTCGGGAAAAAGTTTCGAGTCAAAAGCCCCACCGGTGCAATAGACTCGGACTGCTTCCGATCGGCTGCAGCGGCGCCACCCTCTCTCCTAAACCACCTTCGCTGAGAGGAATTTTCCAAGATGCGCTTTTCATTGTTCAACTCCGCTACCGTACGCCGAAGAAAGAGGAGCACCCCCTTGTATTCAAATTTCGCGGGGAAGCTCCCCGACGAAATTGCGAGGTGCCGTTATTGACTTTCTCCGATGTCTGTGCTTTCCCGCTTTCCCGCTTTCCCGCTCTCCCGTTTCCCCGCTTCCCCGCTCTGATCCGCTTTTCATCCCGACCACCGGTTCTGCTTCTTTCCGTCCGATCTCACCAACATCTGCACTATTACGGAAATTACAAATTTGTACGTGTGAGTTCTCTTAAGCGGACTTCTTTCCTTTCGTTCACTCGGAGCAACTCTAATTTTCCGCAAGCATCAATCACGTGAAAAAAACAAGTAACATTCAAGTGACATTAATTATTATTATTATTATTATTATTATTATTTGATAATACTTATAACTCGCAGCTAAAAACGTATCGGACTCATCAACTATATAACAATGATAAACTTTTTGATAAGATTTTATATTTATTAGTCTGGCTCCAATTAATGACGTAAATTGTTATTCTAATAATTAGAACATTTAGACACCTTGTTCATCATACATAATTTATAGTATTTTTAAATAAAGACAATTACAAAAATGGTTGCACAATATTGTAACGAAGCTGTAATAATAAATCAGTACAGTAGTAATGTGTATAAAGACAACTAATTAATTACGAATAAATGAGTAATATATTATTAAAAAAATACAATCAATTTAAAAAAACATCTATGATTTATAATGCATTTCCATTTATTATTTCGAGAATAAATCGAAGAAACTAAGATTTTACTATTTTTAGTTAAATTTAATGGAAGAAATCAACTGATAATACATTATCGATCAATTCTTGAATTTGTGAAAAAAATTCCTTTAGCTGTTTATATTTTAATGAAATCCTGATTGAATATCAATTGAATGTTAATCAGAAGTTTCATATTTAATTATCCACTACTTTCTTAAAGTCGAGTGACATTTACATAATTAATTCAACAGTGCATAAAATTATTAATTTATTGATTAATGACTTTATTCATAATGTTATGTCAACAAATTTCTAAATTCACACTTCACACTCTTTAGCTTCACGAGAAGGACACGTGTCTCTTTTATCTCCGATTTGTTTGCTTGTAATTGAGGCATAAAATAAAACATAGAAAGATAAGAATAGAAACAGACAGTAAGAGATAAAATTAAAAAATAAATAAAGAAGCCCGTTTTTTGTTTTACGTACAGAATTAAACTGCTGAAAACTGAAAACTGCTTAAAAATAATTGGACGCAGTTAATTTTGACAAGATTTTATTGCTTTATGTCTGGTGGATGAGGTGGAAGCAATAATCTTCGGTATTTGATTGAATGCCTTGCCTTGAATTCGGTATACTAGTGTTACATTTTTTAAAGCAAAATTCTCATCAGTCGGTTTCTAATTACATTTAAGCAGCGAATAAAACTTGTGCGTTCTATCCTTGTTATTTGGGTTAAGCACGATTAATTGTTTTTCTCGATTATGTATCTTTTTGGAATTGAAATATCGAAAGTTTCATTAATATTAAAAAATAAGAAATGCGTTATCAACTAATTTTACTATATGAGTAGAATTTTAATCTGCAGCATTTAGTACATGATTAGGCTCGGCTGATATTTAGGATTTTCTAACGATGTTTCCTACAATTTAAATCTTTTCGTGGATTATTACTCGACAGCCAATAATTTATAATATTTAGCTACTAATATATATTTGTATATATATGTACCTCAAATATTTTCAACTCAAACAATTTTTATAATGAATTCAAGCTAAAATTTTCATCGTCATCATTCATCTAAATTTTCGAATTTGTAGAATAATTCAAATGTAAAATCCATTAACTCATATCTTGGTTTGTAAAATCATAAAAATCAAGTGTGTATTTTAATAAATACTTTTTTGGTTGCTGCGCTTTCCTTAAATTAAATTAAATAAAATCAATCCACGAAGGCAGTTGTGCATTTGCTTACGATTGCCAAGTATGCAGTTTCAGACCTGTTTTTTATTTCAAATGCTATTTCGCCTGGTGCCGGTAAAGATAACGATAGCTGGTATTTACAGATGCCATACGAGTATGGAAATTTCTTTATTTTCCCAACAAATCAGAGCTATTTATTTATGTTTACGACTGTATCTTAAAAAAATGCACAGGCCGGTACCAATGTATTTAGAATAGATTCGCCCGCTATTTCCCTTCGCTCCCTCACTCTCGCTCCCTGTGACCGCGTCCCCGAGTTCCTTACGAGGGCTCCTCCAGTGTTGTATTTGTACCTTGTGATCATTACAACTGATTTATACGCTCATTCGTTTCCCTGATGCACTACTCATCTTCTCCCTCACCCATTGCTCTTGTCCTGGTCTTGGCGCTTTTTGCAGGCGCATCTCACTCCTCGTGGTGAAGCTAATTTCGTTGGTCCACGTGTGCGGAGAAGGTGGAAGGAGTTGGAGGGCGCGGTAGGCCGGACAAGACCTCCTTTATTTTCAATTATGACTGGGCACCAATTTCAACCTCATCCTCCTGTACCTCCTCCTTGTCCTTTTTCGTTCTCTTTTTTCCGAGGGCAAAAAAGGAAGAGACTCGGAGCAATAAAGTAGCCCCCCCCCCGTCATCGGGCATTTGCCAGCTTTTCTAAATAGACGTTTAGACTTTTTTTCACAAAGCTTGGAGCGAGAGGCGTCGGCTGTCAATGGGACTTTGTTTACTTTGATGAAGCGTGGACCAGTACTCCTTTTTTTTTGGAAATGACGCGAAGGTATGTCAGACTCGAGTCGGGGGTCGACAGATCACCAAGATCAAATAGCTTTAAATGATGTACTCGATGTGGCAGACCAAATATCATTACCTAATCTTAATGTGCATCTAAATGATCCGATCTACATCTATGATTAATAATAACATCGATTGATTTGGAATCCAGTCGTTCGCCCAAACATCACGTATTATTACCTCCATTTTTAATATCTCTTACAATGTCTTCTGCTGTGATACCTCATTTCCATATCACATTGATTAATGATCTTTTCCAACTTCGTGGCAATTAAAAATATAACCAACACTGGTAATTGAAAAGCAAAATGATATCATACGGTTACTCTTAGATCATTTTGTTTTGTTTTTTTCTTTTACTATCTTATTTATCTATTTCATTATAACAATAATACTTTATTAGCTAATAAACCACCAACGATAAAGAAATTACACACGGGAAGATTAATATTTATATTATTATGGTTTGTACACTCATAAAAAACTTTTTTGTTCAGATATGTGATTTATTACTTAGTATACTAAAAGAAATGCATAAATTTTATATATTTATGTATTTTAACTAACATCTGTATTGATAATACCACTTTTGTGCAACATCAAAACTGAATTGATATAATTGAAAAACCAAATTTCCTAATTCATTCATTCAAATCCAACACATCTACAAATTTATCTTTTTTATTATATAAATACTTTATAAGTATTGGTTAATTAGTACATTAAACGGTAAATACAAACAAGAAGAATAAGTTATTTTAAGAACTATTTTAAATTAAATGTTAAAACAATTTAGTTTCCGATTAACTTTGAAGATGATTGACACTCGCTATAATTAGCGAACGATTATATGGTGTATCTTGTTTAAACTAATTTATACTTGCTACCAATTTGTAATATTAGTCTGAAACACATTATTTTACAAATATATCAACTAAATTATTCAATAAATTCTTTTAAGCCTTTTTAAAACCTAAACATTTTTTAATTCATCTAAAAAATGAAAAGCAATTTAATAAGAATAAATTTACAAAAATGTTTTACCTGCGCACTAACTTCAACAATTTTTACACTTTTTTAAATAAAAAAAATATTTTTTTCATTTATCAGTAGTATAGTAATAATTAAATTCATAACTAGAAAAATATGCTATTTTATCTCTGTTTTAGAATAACATCAAATCAATATATTTTATAATACTGTTAAGCAAAATTATAAAATAACTATTTCTTTAAATACAAACAACTTTGAATTATATAATAATCATTGGATGTGCATACAAAGAAATTATTTAAAATAACTAGTGCAGTGAATACAACGATTTTTTAGTTGTTTCTTTTATCCGTGAAGGCGTTAACATTCAAAATAAGTTTGGCCTCTGAATACACCGAACAAACCACAAATAAAATGTCATTATTCTTTCACATTTTACTTTATGAGAAAAACGTCATACGTACAATGTAGGTCTCTCTCTCTCTCTCTCTCTCTCTCTCTCTCTCTCTCTCTCTCTCTCTCTTTCTCTCTCTCTCAACTCGCTCTTCCCTCTTCCCTTTCTATTATTCTCCTTCTGTTTATCTGTCTTTTTCTGTTTCTCCTTCCGTCTGTTCTTCCAAAAGTTCTTGCGTGTCCTGTTTAGCATATAACGGCAGTAAACACTGAAATTTATGTGTTCCACAATACCTTCGCCTATACACGATCTTCAAAAGACACCAGAGCTGGTCTCATTCAGATTTTAGTGTATTTTTATTTAATTTATAAAGTACGCAATTTTTCTTTAATATTCAAATCTTTATTAAAACGTATATGAAAAATGATTTAAAAAATGATTAATTATAATATTATAAAAACAAATTGTGGTTTATTGTAATGAAAGTATATGTATGTCTAAGAATTTGAAACCGTGTATTTTATTTCATAATACAGACCTTTCATCGAATATGAAAAATCCAACAGCAGATTTTTTTGTCGAGATATTCTTGATAATTACGATTGATAATGATATATAAAAAAAATTCTATATATTGTTATACAATTTTGTTAAAATAACATAAATCTACATGTCAGTAAAAAATTTATTTTATTTTTTGATACTACACAAAATATAAAAATATTATTACATAAAAATTACATAAGTATTCTAAAACAAACAATCTAAAATAATATACTCTATATGATGTGAATCAATCTAATCTACAGAAGCGTATGGTGATTTTAACTAATTGATAAGTATTTGCAATGTGATTAAATATTAGTTTTAATTAATAATTGTACATGGTATTGTAATTAAATTGGAATTGAATTTATTTCAAATGATATTTGCTATTCTTCTTTAATTATTAAAACCATTGTTTAAGATGTACCTCAATTTGTATATATTTAAAACTTTAGATTTATATAAGTTATATCGATTTTATTGTAATACCATATATTTACAATTTATTTTAAAAAAATTATTTCTATATTTAAAAGAAAAAGAAGAAACTCACAATTCGAAATAAGTGTATGAATATTTCCAACTAGTAAAAATTGATTTTACCATGAAGCCCAATGAAATCTAATTATTATTACCTTTCCTTTATATACATATATATAGATATATTTGTGACTGTGATTATTTCACAATCCTTTAATATTGTACCCAAGTAAAGTGTGGAATTAATTCCAAAAGATTTTTAATAAATAAATAAAAAAATATAAAATAATATGTTATGTCCAAGATATTAAAAAAATACTATAATTTTATTCTGATAAATACATTTTTCAAAGATATTTTTATTTTTATATATAATTGTTTCTTTATAAATATTGCAAAGTAAAAAAGCATCGAAAACTCAATATAAATACGAGTATTCATAACTATTAATTATTGGGCATTTAAAAATATTGTTTAAACAACAACAACAATAAAGAAGTTATAAAAAAATGTTGACAGTTAACATGAAAATTATTTACTGCAAACATTTATTATAAGGTGTATTAGTGCGCAACAAGGACATAAATTATAAGGTTTAGCAATTTTTCAACGCAGGTTTGTCAAATATTAAGAATGACAATTCTTTCCAAAATTTATTACTAAAAATATTTTAATTATTAATTTAAATTATTTAAATTACAATAATTTAATTGATAACATTTATCATTAAAATACTTAAAAAATATTTAACTTGTTATCATCTTTAATTATCTTTTTATTTATATATGATTTTAATATGCATGGTAAATAAACTTTTAAAATAAATATAATTATAACAACACTCAATAAGATTAACCCAACATGAAAAATACGATTATTGTAATTAATATTTTATAAATTTTAGATTTATAGAACCTCAGAAATAAATCTAAAAAAAACAACATTTACTTAAATATATAGAATAATTATAAGTAAATTTCGATTAATTCTCGACAAAAATATGTTTTCAATCATTTTAAAGTAACTAAAACAATTACAAAGAAATATTTTTTTTGTTTCAAAAACTTTTGCGAAAACTTATTTTAAAATAATACTTCATAATCACTTTATCTGAAAGCAGTTAAAGCGTAGCCTTATAACTGAACTCGTCATGGTGCATTTTGGTATCTTTTAATTACATTTGCCTATTCTTCGTTTACAAAAGCTATGCAAAACATTCAAATTTATTATGTTGAAATTTCTGTTCTATAAACTTTATAAATAGATATTCAAAAAGTGCCGAGAACTAAAATTATATGCCCATTAATTTCATTTATTATCACAGCGGGTTTGTTTTCATTACAGAATAATTTTTGCACTTGGTTATTTTAATATTTTTCAAGTGGTTAACATGGATTCTTAAGCTTTGCTTATTTTATATAAGAGTAATCTTTTGATTTTATGAAATTTTTCAGTTTGCGCAAAAAATAGCATGAATCTCTGAATAATTAGTAGACGATTAATATCTAATTATTCAAAAGACCGAATTGGATATGAATTGCTAACACCTGCTTTCTGGAGGGTTTGCAAAATGGTTTCCGAACTGCCAGTCATTCGAGTAAATAATGACACTACTTCTTCATGCATTCACTTTGATATATAATAACTAGGTGCAACAGTCAAAAATTTGAATTTCTAGAAACTCACGAATTTAATTATCTGTTGCGATTCGCAATTAGTCTTCATTTTGTTTTTATTATATGCAAAATGACCTACAACCCGTTCTCGTTCAAGCTTTACGTTGACGAAGCAAATTACTTAAAATATCGTTAGTGCATTTCAAAAACTACCTTCCTTTATAAATCATGTAAGAAAAGCCCATGTAAGTATGATGTATTATCATAAATTAGGAAAAATTCGTATTGCGTGTACCAAGGAAATAAATTTACTGTATCTGTGTTTCTGTGTTTGAATAGTGCATTTCTTGTAGAGAAATTCAATATCACAAGGAATATATCTTTGTTTTAAGAGAAATATTCTTAAATAAAAGACCATTGGGAAATTCAATTTTAATTTTGAATATTTATTTTGAAAAATTAATTACTTTCTCGCAGGTGCCACTGATTTATACATCTTCTTGTGGTGAATACCGCACTAAATGTTATGAAATTAAACATTTAAAACTGATAAAATAATACAAGTAATATTAATAATGAAATTAATTTTTAAATAAATAATAAAAACTTATTATTTGTTAATTAAATATAGAAATTAGGTGTAGGTTATTGTATTACTCAAAGGTGTATTTTAAATGTAAAACGTAAACATACATTCATGTTAAATTTTCAAAATTTTTTTTGCAGTGTTGCAACTGACATCTACTACATACATTCGAATGCTACAGGCTTTTCATGTTTTATTTTTTCAATGTACACCATACGGTATTATATAATGCTAAATAAATTTAAACAGTATTCTTTACATCAAAGTCCGAATTTTTTTTGAATTTTGAATTTAAAAATTATACAATTAGAATAACTGAATTTTCGTTTTACCAACAGAAATTAATTCTCTTGATATAAGTTATTTTCAAAAATTCGTTTTCATCCGTAGTAAAAAATATTCCATAATTGTTAATTATAAAATTAAAGGTCAAAAAATTATTGAAAAGAAAAAATCATAAAAATTTGATAGTACGGTCATGTTTTAGACCAAAAATTTGCATACTCTTAAGGTAATAGTATCACGGATGAGAAAATGTTGAAACGGTTTTATATTAATGATCCTCTCGTCTGAACTGTACGCCTATATATACTGGTTGTTTCACCAAATAAACTTAGGAAGTGAACTTTTTTTTGTTGTATGATTCACTCAAGGAATAAGAGTCAGAAGGCTTTCTCTCGAAAGGCTCGTTTTCTTTGCACTTGTTGGGAGTTTTAAAAAAATGTGGAACCATTTCTTTTCGAGCACGCGAAAAAGGGTTTCAATTTTCATTTTTTCTCTTTGCCTTTGCAATGGCTAAGCTTTTTTATTTGTCGGTAATTAATTTCATTTGTGCATGAGTAATAGCAGAGAATTACCGGCGAACACCGTCGAAACCCACGTCAACTTAACACTCCTGTATTACATATTTTCCTCTGCAGAAGTACACGTTTTTCACTTTTTTAAATGGTATTATTAATAGCATTTTACAAAATGGTACTTCTTTTCATTGCAAAAAGATCGTGTCATTTTATCTACATAATAACGGTAAGTTAACTTGGAACACCTAATTCAGAAATAAGAGTCAGGATTTTTTTGGCATGTTAATTGATTAATTTTATTCATAAATTGCTAAAGAATGCCGTTAAATTAAAATAATTGATGTTACGAAGTTAATTTAAATTTAAAAATTGATGCAAGCTATCATTGAACATTCGTAAAACATATTAAATTGGTTGAAATTTTCAATAATTTAAAACAGATCATTTGTTGAAAAATAAATAATTACTTGCAGAAATTCAAAAACTTTTCTTTAAAACTTTTTAATTTATAATTTATATCTTTTAATTTATAAATGTGTAATAGATTGATAAATAAAAAGTTTTAATAAAATCTTCACCTCTTAATATCTTTAAACATCTCTTACAAAAAATATTTAGTGTTTAGATATAATTTTGAAAGTAATTTTATTTTCTCAAACCACGATTTATATTTTTAATTGACAATAACTTACTGTAATTGAAAATATTCAATATAATGTACTATTTTATTATATTTCTACGTTAAATGAAAATTGGAGAAAAAACAATTCAAACCTTTAAAAAACTTTAATCTCCAGAATAAAAAGTTCATACAAGTGATATTAAGATTAAGAAGAACTAATTGCACTGTACAAATATTTTGAAGGTTTACAATGTATTATTAAAAAAAATGGTTGAACTGAGCAATTTTTAAAATAGAAATAAAAATATAATGCTTTTGAATTATTTTAATTAAATACAACAACTACATTTTCTCATAAATTGACTTTGTAATACAGTTATTGTATTCCTCCAACTGTGTTATATACTTGTCTGAAAAAAACATATGGTTTTGCAAAATGAACGAAACATTCAGAATAGCCGAAATATAGCGCTAACGTCTGTCCCTGAAGTGAATATCCCAGAGTAACTAACCACTGCCCTGTGCAGCATCCGAAAGGTTATCCGGGCCGTCGTCAATTGCAAAAAGGGAGAGAGAGTTTGACCTCCCCCCCCCCTCTCTCACTCGCAAAGATACAAAAAGGAGAGTTGCGCTTAACCTTGTCAGACCTTTGTAACTGTGGTTACAACAGAATCGTCCGATTCTCTCGTGTCCGAGCTTTTTTCTGAAAAGTGACTCCAATTACTCGGTAATTTTTTAGTCCTTCCTAAAAGCATCTTTGGCAATGTGACGCCTAGTGGGAAAAAAACTGTTGGGGTGATAACACAGAATGAAATGGCATTTTAGAGGGTGCGATGGACTCGGATTCGTACCAACGAGAATTTCTTTCTCTTTATTTTTCCCTTTCCTATTCTTTGAACATTGGGGAAACCGACTGTCAGAAACATTTTTTTCTTAACATGTTAAATTACATCCTATTAAGTTCTCAATGATGACGTTGAATTTTACTTCTTGTGCTCCCACTTAAATGTACTGCTACTGTTTTTCGTCTGTCTGTTCATTGACATGCTCGCTGAATTTACTTTTGGCTTACTCACTTCTATATTCTTTTATCTAATGTTTTTTTAATCTACGTTAAGTTGATATTTCATTATTTCATTAAAATAATTACTTTATTGCTGGTGTTTTCTAATTTAAATGATCTCAGCCTTAAAAAATATAGTACTGAGACTGAAATACTTGAATAATCAGTTAATATTTTAAATTGCTAAACTCCAATGTGAAATTATATCCGCATATGTAATTTAGCTTACAAGCCTTCCATTTATGAACAACATTATTTTACAAAAATCCAATGGTAACCTAGTATCAAAAACATATCTTATTTTTCGAAACTTTTTCATTGTCTTTCATAAGAAGCTCACAATTTTTTATTAATATAACAGTGTCATAATTTTTATTGGAAGTGCTTCGTTATTTTAATATTCGTATTGTTTACAATGAATGATAATTTATATTGGACGTGTCTCAAAATAGAGACAATTGATAAGCAAAAATCAAGCTCTCATTCTGTTCCGACCTCCATTCTTTTTTACTTTCCTTATTATCCTCACTTTATTATCAATTTTTATATGACAATAGGCTCTCTTTCATTTTTTTTTTTATATGTATACCAACCATTCTCTCATATGCATTACTTTATAAGTGTAACAGAAATAGACGGATAAAAAAACAAAATATGATTTAGGCTTTACATATTTCAGGGCGAAAGTGTGTGAAAAAAGAATTAAAATAAAAATATTAAAAACAAGTCACAGAAGAAAAGGATAATTAAAAGAATATTTTTATTGATACACAAGTAAGTTGGCTATACTTTAAAATTGCAAGTTGTTGAACAAACAATTTTTTTAATAAAAATGTTAGAAAATTCTTAATAAAGATTGTTAACTGTATAACTTATAGGAATTTATAATGTTTATATTTGCATCAGGTTTATCGAAAATATTACAATGCTGAATACTAAAATATTGTATAAATATTAAATTGCAAAATATAAAACTAGTTTTTACAGCACGAACTTTTTGTCTTTTTTAAATTATTAAATTTTATTTTATAAGTTATAAAATGTTTTTTGTAAAATTCCGTATATCAAAAATATTCATTTTTATTATTAGTTTCTAAATATAATACCTTAAATTATTTTTTATCAAAGTTGTGTACAAAAAATTACCTTAATTGGTTTAAAAAATTAATACAGTTGGAAGCATTTCAAAATTTTCTTGGTTACTTCAATCTCTTCTACAAGATTTTTTTTTCATTTTTAGGGTATATAATTATTATAAAAATAATCTAAGAAATATAAAAATAAAAACTTTTTTTATTGTGTCGAGTAAAATATTCATTTGTAGTTCATAATTTTAATGTAATGAAAACATTCATCGACATAATAATTCAGATGTCGATGCGTGTAACATAAAAATCATACCAGTAAAATACTTAAATATGATTGTACATTATGTTTTAATTAAAATGAAATATAAATTCATAAATGTGTTATTAGGATTGCTTTTTCATGGAAAATTAGAAAATCTTTCACTCAATAAATTAATTCTGAATATCTGGTTACATAAATTCGTAAATCATAAAAAATGAATAATATGTTAAAAATATAATTTTATTTAAATATCAAATGACGCAAGTTTTCATAATTCTTATTTTAATTAATAATTCGTAAATTTCGTGAAACGTATAAAATAATTTAAACTTGTCAAAATCTTAAATACGCAACAAGTTTTTCCATCTCTAATTCTTCAATAGGACATTAATAAACTTAAGTCGTAGAAAATGAAGCGTTCCGTTAGTAAGTACTCTTAAATTTCTTCTTATTATGGCATTCAAACTTAATATAGGCTACTACCATCTCATCGGAAACTACAAATTCAAATACACAATAATGTATGCGCAACATTCTTCTCTCGAGCAAAAATTTTGAACGTAAAAAAAGTATTTGTGTTTATATCGAGAATTGATGCGGATACAAATGAAAATGTTAAATACAAATTCGAGTACAATACAGTAAAGAATTGCGGGATATGCTGTTCGAAAAAAAAAATAGAGACACTTTTATATGCGTGTATGTATGTGTGAAACACTATACAGGCTGCAGCATCCACAAACACACCACAGGAAAATTGAAAAGGAGAGAAAGAGATGGAAAATGGAAGCAGGAGTGGTTACTTTGCAGTTTTCCTCAAGGAGGATATGACTCGAGTGTCTTTCCTTTACTTTCCCGGGGTTACCTCTTCGAGTCACTTACATTACAGGAACAATCGTTGCCCCTTATTTGACCTTTTTTATTTTATCTCACACCTTTTACCGCTTAGCATTCATTATCTCTCTCCCATCAAAGGCAACATTTTCTTAATTAAAATACTTTTTGTTTTATTCGTTTTTTAAAATGAACAGTATTTTAAAATTTCATTGCAAATATTTTGAATATCATAAAAACCATTTTAATACAATTCTAATAAACTTTGCAAAACTATTTTACTTTTTATAATTGTTGGAATTTCAAATAATTTGCATTAAAAAAGTAATTTTTATTTTATTATTATTGTATTAATTAAATATAAATATAAATTTAAATATAAAAGTAAAATAAGCACTTAAACACGTGAAATTTGTTTGTTCTTTTCATTGCTCGGAAACTATAATAAATCAATTAACCAAAATTATAGAAACGCGGTGGAATTAATTATAATTTATATTGCGATCTTGACACTCCTCGTGTTATTACTTTGGATACAATAATCAAATTTATTCTGTTATTGAAGAAGTAAAGAAACAAAGAATCACTATATTTTAAAGATAGGCCGATTAAAAAATAAAAATTACAAATGTTTCAGGAATTAGATTATATCAGATTCTTGATTTATTCCGGATATGTTGAGCGAAACAGTTTTGAAATGGTTTGGATTCTGTGCGCAAGCAAAAGCGGATGCATTTGGAAAAAAAGGGATTGTTCACAATGAACTCTCCGAGTGACATAAACATGAGAAGCTTTAAAAACTGCAAGAACTCAAACAGAAGATCGTTCCACATTTTTAAAATTGGAGTTGGAAGAGAAAACAAGTCGAGTGGTTGAGGAGTTCGTTACAAGGACGAGAGGTGGCAAGTTAAAAACCACGGATTGGGTAAGTTCCAAGGGCCAAATTGCAACTTTTTCATGCGCCGAATATCGAACGAGCCGACATAAAAAAAAACCTCCGCCATAACCAAAACCATAAAATCTCACTTGACCGAGCTAACGCACAAGTCGCGTCGCAGCCGTCCTTGCAGTTTTATTTCCCGGGGATGACGTGCGCGCGTGTCGACACTCGGTCACGCGAGCCAACACTTCCTTTTATCATCGCACCTTCTGCACTTTTCGCCACCTCGGGCATCACCCGCGCCACCCGTCAAAATACTTTATGGCTTTCATAAAATGGCGCCACGAGTCCCGCGGCGGTGCTGCTCGGCAAGACTCGCCCCCATAAATAATGACGAGTGTGGGCGAACGCCCCGAGGGCGCGCGAGGGTCATTTCGAATTTATTTCAATAACAAGGGTGGGCATTTCCATGTTCCTTGTCTTGTGTTGTAGTCTGTGTCGCAGACCCGCTGATTTAGAGCTCCGAGGCGTAAACCTGTTGGAGGGACTTTTAGAAAATT
Organism: Eupristina koningsbergeri; assembly: GCA_018907245.1. Taxonomy (NCBI): domain Eukaryota; kingdom Metazoa; phylum Arthropoda; class Insecta; order Hymenoptera; family Agaonidae; genus Eupristina; species Eupristina koningsbergeri. Next base: position 4,735,087 of record JACCHV010000002.1, on the reverse strand, counting down.
TGTTTCCGTTAACGAACAACCCTATTACTTTTTTAGCGCTCCATGGGATACTTTGTTATACGAGTACTGCTACAATTGAGGGATTTTTTTTTTTCTTACCGTGTACTTCTTTTTCCATGGTCCATGCTGCCGATATAAATCTGCACCATCAATTATCTTAAACTGGTGAAACCTGATAAATCAATACAGGTTTGGCCGAAGAATTTATGGGTAATATACAGAGTTTCTTTGCGCTGTTTCTATCCATTTCGACGTAATTTTACTCCAAACGTGGTTTTTCTTTTAAGAGATAACTTTAAAAGCCAATCACACCAATCAAAATGTTAACAAAAATTTGTAAATTAACAATTTAAAAGTTTTCTATTGAAATAAATAAGGAGTATAAGAACTTTATTGAGACTTGAAGCATTTTTATTTTTATTTTTATTTATTTTTTAGGGTTTTAGGGGTTTTATTTTTTGTTTAGGTTTTAACTAAATTTATTGAATTTTGTATCATGCATTCAAAATTCTATTAGTTATTTGTAATAAAAATATATATTTATTGAAAAAATTGTACTTGATAATAATGGATAAGTTTCAATATTAATAACTTTTAATAGTAAGCATATAAATATTAAATTAACCAAGTCCCTCTCAACAACAATAAAAAATACCGTAACGTAACGAACGGTACAACCTTTATACATGTTCAATAAGTGGATTTTGCAAATTGGCGTTTATCGTTTTTTCCTAATCAATTAACTGCAAACATCTTCTCTTGGAATATTCTCGTGTTCTCGTATTCTCACACAAGACTCAAGTCCATTTTTAGCCGAAGATCCAATTACAAGTTGATAATATTATTTATGTCATATATAAGACGTATAATTAACTAGATAATATTTCATAATTTCTTGAAAATGTCTTAAAACAAAATAGGATAATCAATAGGTGGGCGGAAATTTTTTTTTAGGTGACTTAATTTCAGAATAAAAAGTGTTGCATACCGTTAATTATAATAATAATTAATAACGTAAGATGTTATGGTTTTAAAGAAAAATTCCTTATTGTTTTGGTCGTTTCTTCATTTCTTCGCCCATATGAGTAAGTAAATACATTGAATACGGTATATGTATATTTTCATTTTCAAATTATTAAAGCGAATTATAGAAATCATAATATCGAAAGCTGGTGGATCTTTAGATTGAACAATCTAAGATCTACGGATCTGGAAAGATAACCCTTCAGTAATCGGACAACAGCACAATACACAAGAATTTTATGCACAATAAAGAAATATTGTAAAATAAAGGAAAAATATAATAAAATCTAGAATTTAAATCTAATGATATATGACTATTAAATATGAAATAAAGATTCATAAACTCGTGAAGTAACAAAAATTTCTAGTTTTGTTTTCTTAATTTAATTATTAATAGATTTGCTTGTCAAGTTGTTAATGAAAATATTTTAAGTAAAATGATGCTATAAATAAAATAGTTAAATAACTATATTAGTACTTTATTCACGGAAATAGTACTGTGTACAATTATATTTTTTGCTTTTTATTTACACGCATGTGTTTTTCCTTTTCTTTGTTTACAAAGGTTTGTCGTGCATTTTTGTCTTTCTCTCTCACGTCACTATCCATTACGTTTGCCAATGTTTAAGTCTTTCTCTTTCCTTCGCTTTCTTACAAACCCAATTCAAAGTCGTTTCTTATATTTCTATTCGTAGTCCCAATTTTAGAAATTCATTTAATAATTCATCATGTCTTTTAATTATTAATTTTAAATAATTATAATAATAATAAATTAATTAAAAATAATAATATTAATTAGTCAATCATCAATATTTAAGAAAAAACTGAAAAAGATAAATTAAATTGTACATAAATTTTTTCCTCAATATTTTATAAATTATGCCTGATTAAACTATTGTTAAATTGAAAATTGCGTTTTTTATGGAATAGTATGAATATAACTCAAATAAAACTTATATAGAATAAAATATATTGTACACGTAAATACAAAAATATATATCAATTAAAAAATAATTGAAAAGAAGCAAGGAAAAGAGGTAATTATTTAAGAGAAATGTCCTGGAGAAATTTCTTTGAATCAGACATATAAATAGAAATAATTCCAAGATAAACGATCGCAATAATCATTCATTTTTTAGCAATCATAAATCGAGTTTCTTGTATCTTATAAAATATTTTGAATAATTATTATTGTACCAATTCAAGATATATCTCTTAAATATATTATCAGAATAAAACTATAGATTGATAACATTTGAAAAATACCGCATTTAATTATAGTTTAATTTAACTAAACCGCGACTTAAAATATTTCTATAAATAATAAAAATATTCTTAGAGTGTTACTTATAATATTATCTGTATATTATCGTTGTGCTGTTCATACTTAAAATACTTAAACAAAAAATACTTCTTTAAATTACTTCGGCAAAAATAAACCGATTCCTTGAATTCAAGATAAAGCATCTTAAGAAATAAATAAAATTCTCCAAACGTATGATATCACAGGATGCACAACTATTATTCGGAATAAAAAGATATTGCAGGTGTTTATTTACGAGAAGCCAATATATGAAAAGATGAGGAGCCTCTCGTGCAAGGGCAATATTATTGCGCAAAATATGTACGTACACATTCAAATTCGCAGTAATTTAGATTCCAAGGGAGAACGAAGCGTAAAAGCCATGATAGGGGAGGGCGAGGGGTAGAAATAAGGGATGCGAAAGGCGACAGTGAGGGTTGTCCCTAATGTCGTCGCGGTTCATTCTCGCGGATGTGCAGACACGTAGGGGGGTACATCGCGTTCTCCTTTCGGAGATAATTTCCTTGCTCGGGAATTACTTTTATTGAGTGTGTCGCAAACAAAGTAAAGTGTGCGAATCGCTCTGGGAGTTTTATGAAAGCTTTTAAGGTACCACCGATGAAGTTTCGACCAGGGAACGACCTCAGCTCATCAGGTGAGAAGACGAGAATGCAAATATTTAATATCCCTGTGTATTAGGAAAAGCGATTATGTCAGTAAATTATGTTGAGAAAAATAACCCTTCCGAGCTCTAGAGATTCCTCGCTTTATTTCGATACGATTCCAAACAATTTTCCGTTTTCCTAGCTATTTTTCTGGCGCTTCAAATATTCGCTGCTCTACTCCTGATTTGATTTGTAAAGTATCTTTATATTATAGTGCTTATGCCTTCCAAGAAAATAACGCGACGACCAAAGGGATAACGCCTTTTACCTTGTGAATCTTCTCTAAACTTGGAGTGGAAATTTATGAACAAACTTAACTCTTAATATTTAGTACCCTGCAGATTTTCGTTTTTTGCTTTTTAGCACAATATATATATCTTATATTATTTTAATGTGTGTAAACGTACGCCTGAAACAATTTCTTATTCATCTATTAAAGTCATGAAGAAAATTGCTGTACAAAATAGATATTTAATTTTTAATGTTCTATGAATTGCTATAGTTATACAGCTAATGCCCTCCATTATTAAGAAAAGTATGTTAAAATTACCTTGAAGTTTTATATTTAATACGTCATAAATATACAATACGTTTATCATTTCATTTAAAATATGTATTGATTCTTTTGTTTTCAAACATATAACATTTAAATACGACCTTTTGACCGCATTAATAAATTTAAAAAAAATACCAGATGGCTTTCATTATGCTTTATTTATGAGTACCTTAATAAAGTATTTTATTTTGTAACTTTTTAATGGTTCCTATACGTTAGTACATTTGAAAAAAGGTATCTATAAAAATGCGTGGATTTGTTACGTATTCTCGCAACATTAATATTAAAATTTATTTCCTATTCGAATAAACATGCAAAAATGAAATGACATAATATTTCTAAAAGTATTCACAATAAATTATGTAAAAAACATTTTTACAGCGTAACTATTTTTTATTACAAATAACGATTTTTGAAAGTATAGTTTAACAAATTTATTAAATTAAGATATTTCTCTCATAATATTCGTTCGTACCTTACTTTGATTTAAAACAAAAATAAGAATTACATTTATTTGAATGACTTAAAAAAATTTTTCGGATTTATTAATTTACATACACATAATATTTTTATCAATTTATATTGAAATTTAAAAAAATGTCATCCAAGCTTGATCTCAACAATGCATTTCCAATATGTAAAAAATATAAAATTTATATAAAGACTGTAAAAAATTCAAAATTTTACACTGTAATAATTAATGAATAATTAATAATTAATGCATATTTATAAAAAAAAAATGATGAATCAGTAATAAAGAATTCATATTCTCTTTACACATCGAAATATTGAAAATGGAAAGAAGACACATGGTTATTGTGTTAGCGTAACCAGATTCAAATGTTAAATAAAGTTTACATTTATTTTCTATTCTAATTGCCTTGGAGCGTCAAATTATATAAATTATTGTGTATTTTTCGCGTTTGAAATTGAGAGCAGTTGGGAAAGATTGGCACATAGATCACTGGGAAGTGAATTTTTGAAAATATTGTAATTAAATTGAGTGCAATACAATAAATTAATATCGGCTGGAATTTCGGATTCGCTTGACGCTTGCAAATCGTCAGTAGGCAGTGAATTAGCGAAAAATTGACTGATTGTCAATAAGAAAACTATTGAGTGGTCGGATCTCAGAATCAACGCTGGCTAATCCATATTTATAGAATTGAATGTTTTCAATAGGCATCACCACCCTGAGACACTTGGCATTAAGCAATTTTCATTTTATATGATACCACTAGAGTATTAACTCGAGGATGTGGCGGACGCGGACATCTGCGTGTGGAGTTTTGCATTTAAAGCCACTCGAGTGATTCATTCGAGTAAGGGCCGGCGCTTAAAAACACTTAGCAAAATGTTGTTTAGCATCCGGAACAGCCCGAATAAAGCGGGCTTTACCTTTGGCCCTTCGTTTTTTGCGCCTCTTATTCGCATAAACGGCACTCGGGGGGGGGGGGTTAAAGGCGTTCGGTGTACATTGCGTTCGATTTGTTTCCAGAGCCATAAAATACGACGATAAATGGAAAGCCGTGGAAAACCGGTGCACCACGATGAACGCCACGATGAACAGTGTATCCGACTGAAGGGGTTGGCCGAGATGGCCCATTACGATCGAATTGCCATTAAAGTCCGAAATCGCAATCAAATAGAAGTGGCAGCAGGAGGTGGAGTTGGAGAGTCGCCTCCTGGGTGGTTCCCGGGGATCCGATTCTGATTCATTATTCCGGAGACGCATCGGCCGATCTTGCACCAGCTGATACGGGGTCTCTATTTGCCGATTTGCCGATTTGCCGATTTGCATACGATGCGAAGACGCGGGCCTCGACGGGACGCAGACAGTCAGAAACCCCAGTTGCTGACCAGCCTTTGGACTCGAGGCGGAGAGGACTTGTTTCGTTCTTTCCCTCTGTTCTTCGGGAGGAGGGGGATTGCAGGAATTAAATTACTCCTAAAAGATCAAAATTACTATTCTAATACTTGAGTCACTAGTTTCAAAGCTAATTTGAATTCATACAGTTGACTCGATTTATGGGTGCTGGAGAAAAAAGTTGGAGATGGAGAATAAACTGCTTGACTCGTATCGGAAGATGAATTACGATAAAAATTCGAGGAGAATAGCTTTGAGAAAATTTATTGGAATTTTGCGATTAATCTACGATATGAAAGCACAAGTGGGAATAATTTGCAAATTTTTTTTTTTTTAGTATCAATTATAACTGAAAATTTCCTTCGGTTTATTTATAACACAATTAATGGGGAATATCTTACAGTTTGTGAATTTTCTACATTTTCGTTCACGCGAATATTTAATGAGCACTCAAATATTAATGATATCAATTTTCTGTACAATTTTTACAGTTTCTAATTCAAACACTTTTTCATTCTTTGATATATTGAATATTAGTAAGAAATCAGGGAAAATATATTTTAAAAATAGTCCATACAACCTGCACAAAAGAATCACACATAAAAGTAAGTATAAGCAAATGTATTTTTATTTTATTTGAAGATATGAATACTCCTCGTATTTCAAAAGAAAAGTATGTTTTACTCTCCGATATTTTCGTTGTACAGCATTGTGAATAAAATATAGACAGCTTACTCAAGCAGAATACACCAATTTCAGTTTGAGTAAAATTTATCAAAGTAATTTCATAGTTTTTCTTTTCTATCAGTTCACCTGCACAAATCGACAAGTATTAGAGAAATTGTATAAACTATCAATCGTACAGCATGAAATCTTTTTCAAAATAATGTTTCCTTCTTTTATAAATTGTTAGCTATAAATAAGAAACCATGTATTTTGATATAAATATAATAGTGAAGATTTCAGTAATGGAATACTATATACATTTTTTGACGTTATTTTAATTGATATTTATTATAACTTAACCAATAATAAAGTGAAACTCTTTCGAATGATTTCAAAATGAGTTCAGTTGCCTAATCAACGTTATTTCATAGAATTTTAATCATTAAAAAAACCAAGAGTAGCCCACATTTATTATTTTTTAAATTCTATATTTAATGTTAAATATTACTGAAAGTAGTTGAAAAGTACTTTGAAATATCACATTAAAATTATTTGATATTATTTAAAATTACTACGCACCAATGGTTGAATTAAAATAATTTATTCACAACTTTGCGTTACAACTTTCTTATTATGGACGAAAGAAATAAGTAAAGGTATAAACGGGTATTTAGTAGTTAAAACCCTTTAAAGGATCATCACATATTGAATTCAGACAACAAATAATGAACCACCTAGCCAACGTTCATAATAAGCGAAATTTGAAGTTTGGTCTATAAAATGAATGGGATTGGATGAGATCGGATGGGATGGTTGAGGATCTCTGAGCGTCGGAGATGTTTAACTCCAAGTGCAAGGCGATAAACCCCGAGCAGGAGGAATCGAATGAAGCTCGTGTTCGGAGAAGTGGCAGAACCAAGGGCCAGCGAACCGACAGATAAGCTTCTTCCTCTCGAACAATGCTTTTTAATGGTTGAGATAAGGTGAGGTGCATCGCAAGACACAACTCGAGAATCTCTCTCGCACACATGCTTTATGGAACATGTGGCCATTGGAACTCGCACAAATCACCGACTCTGCCACGGGTGACACTATAATCAGGAACACGACCCCGGATATGATTTTTGCCCAGTTCAAATGGTACTGAGATATCTCCGAATCACTTCATTCGCTCGGATTATTTTTTCAGAACAAAAGTTCCCAATCGCCAAATTGAGATGTTACTAAAATTGGATTTCGTTTTCTTTAATTTTTACGTTTATCATTGTGGGAAATACTATTTGTGCGTAAATTCAAAATAACTCTTTGTTTAAATATAAAGTTGTTTTATTTTATTACATCTGTGCATTGCAATCAATCTGAAGAAGTTTTTAACGCATTTTAATCTCACCTGAGAAATTCAATTAATAATAAAAATATTTCGATATTAAATGTCAATGAATATTTCATTAGTTCGTCATATTTTATTCGTGAAACTGCATGAATGTTGATTTAAAATAATTTGAAATGGCACCAATATTTTATAAAGAACGAATGTTAATACTGTACAAGTACTTTTATTAATTTCATTTCAAGAGAACAAAAACATTTACCAAAACATTGAAAGAAAACGAATTGCTCTCTCTCTCTCTCTCTCTCTCTCTCTCTCTCTCTCTCTCTTGGAATATATGGAATTGCAGCTAATAAAGTACGATAAAGCAGGATATGTTATGAGCGCTGCTTATGGCTTCATTCACCTTGTTAAATATACTTTCAATATTATGAAGTAACTGCCGCGTTCGCTTCTAAAACTTCCGGCAAACTTATGATACTAAAAAACTTTACCTTTTATAAAAGTACTGTACGCCGTCTCAAAAACGAATTTTGCACCTGTTTGGAGTTGTGTGCAAACAGCGGTACACAACTCCATCGTGAATGGGTTGAAAAACCAAGTTGGGCCACAAGCGCCCGCACTCGAAATAACAGTAGTCGAGGTACAAAGTTTGAGGATGCCTGATCGCCTTTGAGGTATACGAGAGGAATCGTAAATTTGAGTCTCCCGAAACCGAGGGCAAAGACAATGGCCAACAACGCGACAAAAGGGCTCGACAACAATTAACGAAAATTTTATCTTTTCTTAAAGCGTTCCTCGACTCTTTAAACGAACAGAGAGTGAAACATAAAGATGCAACCAAGTGTTTCTGTGAGTAGGGCCGTAGGGTCGGAAATAACGCACCAATAGCGAAAATAGTGCAAATAGCGGGAATAGCTGCGGCGGGGACGGGGACGGGGACGGGAACGGAAATTCCCATTACCGCGGCGAAAAACTGGAACAGGAACTTGAACTGAAACTGAAACTGTTGCGGACGCCAAGTTGGAAACGACTGGTGGCGGCTCATCTGATTATATCGGTAGCGACGCGTCCAATGAGTTTCGAGGTCCATTGGAGCTCATAGCCGTAATTTGGTGAGTAAGCCCGGTAATTTCATCACGAATTACCAATTACTAACCATGCATTACTATTTAACACCGACAGCTTTAAGCCGGATTCCACGTTCGTGCGGATTTTTACGGATTTCCAATTTGGGGCTTCGGCAGTCGCACTATTCTTCTTCCTATCGACGCTCATTAGTTTGAGGCGAAAATTATTCTTATCAATCTCAGCATGAAGCTACTTATTTATTCCAATCTAATCTACTCATACCAATATCCTTTATTTATTCTCCACCTTTCAGCATTATTTCAGATGATAAAAAACCTTGTTGAAAATTTAAAAATTCAAGTATTTTTGTATACCAATCAAACGTACAAAATTAGGGATTTTTAATAAGAAAATGGGCATAACAAAATTATTGTTTACTAATACATGTTTACATAAAATGAAAATTGTATTAGTACAATTATGAAAAAATATTTTATGTATACAAAACTATATCAATAAAATACAGAATCATGTAATCAACATTATTACCATCACCATATAATCACAATCATCATTATTATTACTATATTAATATTTTTTTAGAAAACTCAAAACAAGCTTATTGTAAAGGGTAAAAATTTAATTATATTTAATTTGCCACAAAAAATTTCGCTTACACATTACATTATTTTCAAATAAGTTATTTTCACTTATTTAAAAATAAAAATTATTATTAAATTTTAAATATTATTTACAGAAAATAAATTATTCGTGCGGATTGTTTTTCTATGAAAGTATGTGCTATATTTATGATATAAATATAAAATGTACAGTATTTTCCTTATTCTTTCGAGTCGTCGATGTCATTTTCAATGATGACTTGGAATACATGTGTTGCATATAATCTTTACACAGCAATTTCAACTTTACAGAAAATGTAACTTGTACTGAATGATTGAAAATGAGAAAAAAATAATCAGCACTGATAGTCGTCGATACAATCAAAAGACTAAATCTAAACCACTGATTCTTTAATAACTTCTGATTATAATTATACGCTTCTTCTTTGATTAGTCTTATTTATCTCGCATTAACATATTTCTATAAGAATTAGAAACAATAGCGCATATTATAATTTGAACGTTGGTCACAATTTCGTAAAGAAAGAAGTTTCGCTTAAGAAAGAAATAAAAAATAGCGATGTTGACATATTTTTCTGAGTCCAATCCGATTATATAGAAATTTAATATTGCTTTATATTATATTTGTGTGGATCAAACTAATTTCTTGTATTTATTATAATTAATATTGTTATTAAGCTCTGAAAGTTAATCATACTTTTTAAATACAACATATTTTTTACCTTCCACCTGACTATCATAAATTAATTTGTAAATAAAAATTAATCAGCCGAAAAAACTAATTTCAATTGCATAAAATCTTATATTTTTAAATTAAAAAATGTTGATTCTATTTAAATGAAAGTATAATATAAGATTATTGATTTAGTTTTAATTTGATTCCTAGAGAAAAATAATTGAGATTTCCAACAGCATGGTGTATACAAATATGCCTTGGAATGAAAGTTTATTATATTCGTTTAATTAAATTCTTATAAATTATGTCTACGGGAATAAGTAGAACAAAATTCATTGTCAAATTATTGTATTTATAACTACAGTATTTGAATATTTCACTTTTTTTTATCATTAAATTTTATTTTCATTATTAATTAATAAAATTAGTCAAAGTTATGCTGAATTTGAAACTTCAGAGGTGAAAAACAACACGGACACAAAGTTATAATTGAAAATCCATAATACATAATTCCTTGATTGTTTTGTTCAATAAAATACTCAATTTTCAATTCCTTCGCATTCAAAGCAAATTTTCAAACTTTGTTTTTGCAATATTTAGCATTTAACTAATAGTATTCTGGAAAAATGTTCCAAGTTGTCATTGCTAACAAGAAAATAATTGAATTTAATAATCAATACCGCCGGCCTCCGTTCTGTCCGACCTCTGCATTTCACTTTTCATCGAGTTTGTTTTCTTTATTACTTCTTCGAGGCGGAGACACTGTCTTAAGGTGTAGTGACGATGGTTTTTACGAGTTGTCCGACTGAAATTCGGCTTCACACCTTTCATAAACCTCCCTTATTTTGGTATTCCCCGTGGTGCGGGTTAAACTCTGGGGAGGTAAAGCGAGACCCAAAGTTGAAGGCGGCAAAGGCTCAAGGTCCTGAGTGTCTGCCTAATGAAGCACGGAAATAAATTTCGTATAGGAGAAAACACCAAACCTCCCAACTTTTCCTTTCCCTTTCCTCATTTTCTTTATTTTCTATCAGCGCGTCACTCGGGACTAGATTTAAATGCTACAGAAGAAAAAGCTTTATTCTTTCACGGTCATTAAACTTTCTCACACTTCCTCAAGAGTTTCGAACGTTTTTTTTAAAAAAAATTATTGTAACAATTTATCTTCTACATGAGATTAAAAATGACTGTTACTACTCAAATGATTTTTAAATTGTTTCGACAAACTTTAAACTATGAGCAAAAATTTATACAATTAAACTTACTGCGTGTTTTAGTTGAATTTCAGTGGGTTTTGATAGTTTATTGAAATGGTATCTTACCTAGAACAAAAATTAATTTTAAATTAATTAATAATTCAACTGTCCTACTATTTTTTTATATTGAATAAAATGAAATACTAAAAGATATTTGATTGGTATACAATAAAATAAATAAATAAATAAGTATTTTGGTAAATTATATTAAAAAAGATTAATTAAATTATTATTATTATTATTATTATTATTATTATTTTAACATCAATAGGAACTATTGAAATAAACAGCAATATATTATCATTAAATTAATATATAGTCCATCAGAAATAATTGAAGTTGAATTAGTTTCTAATTGAAATAAAACTGCCAGTAAATTAAAGTTTTATATCTACGACTATTTGATGTTAATTGAATCGATTAATTATTGATCCAGTGCTATTAGAGCTGAAATAAATGGCGGCACAAAGTCAGATTATTTTTCGTCCATATCATTTAATTAAATCAATTCATTAACGACAAGTTGCTGTCTCCAAATTTTCCTACATTAACCGAGTTCAACACTCTTGTTTTCCATATTTAAAAAGAAGGAGCAACGAACAGGTTATTTAACTTCGAAACGAGTCATTGTTGTTTCAACGAGCAAAAAAAGAAAAAATGAATAGAATATTTTCTTCTCGTCCGCTTTATTTCTGACTGAACGAAATTTTCTTTCCGTAAAATTGAGATGCTGACGTTGCCGGCCGTTCATAAGACCGATTCAATGCGAGCTCCTTGACTCTCTCTCTCTCTCTCTCTATATATATATATATATATATACACGTGACATCGTAAGAACAAGAAGAAAATAATAAAGAGAAACAAAGAAAGAGAAAGAGAGAGAGAGAGAGAAATGCGCTCAGGAAATTGAATCCACCAGTCGGCGCTCATAAATTTCTCTTGTCTCAAAGTACTTACCCACGGCCCTTTAGGTAAAAAGCAATAGCTGAGCTTTTCATTCGGAATCGAGTTAATATGAAATTTTCCTCCCCACGTATAGGCTACCTGAGCTCCAACCACAGAAGTTGTGTCTTCTCTATATTTCGCCAATAATATCTCATAAGAACCGATTCCTACCTTTGTCCGATTCTACGTGTACCTGCGTGCGAAGAAAATGCGAAGATATAAATTGGAAATGACATTTTTCTCAACACCGAAAACACTTGTTTGAATCTTCTCCATCGTTTATAAAGATGAATTTAATGATTGAATTTATATGTTTGGGCTTCGGAGGATTAACGGAACTTCCTTTACAACCGATTCGAGAAACTTCTGAATGCATTCGCAGTAAATATTACAAACAAATAGTCGGTTTGTTTGTGAAAAACTTGTTTTGCGCATTTTTGCCCATGAGTAAATCGTTTATTTTTATGGAAAAAACGATAATTTTCATAAACCACCACAATCTTTCATTATTCCGAGATAATAGTAAGGAAATTTAGTGTAATAGATATTTAAAGGCTTATTTCTGTTTTGCCCAGTGAATTCATTTTGTCATAAAGTATTTAGATGCTAATAATAAAGAATCTAAGAAGTTAAAAAAATGTATTTTTCCGTTTGTTGGTTTACGAAAGATATTCTTGGACTTGAAAATAAAGCAAATTAAATTGCCAGATTGAAAGTGGACAGGAATAAATGCGAAAAAGAAACCGAGTGTAGGTAATAAGTAGTACAATACCTACCTTACAGCAAAATTTGAAAAATAGGAAAAATTGCGTATTTTAAATTAGAAATCATATCGTGACATCGTGCATCCCTTACGGACGTGCTTCGAAATTTTCGCCTAGCAACTAGAACGCAAATGAAATCAGAGCGAGCATTTTTCACCAAGAAAATCAAATCGCCAGGTCTCACCAATTTACGTACAAGCGAAAATGCATGGGAAAATGCTTGGGGAAATATATAAATACTTTGTCAGACAAAGTGAAAGGGATAAAAAGAAGAAGCTACTGCTCCCGATGAGAATATTGAGGTTTCGCGTCAAAGCAGAGGATGAATCTCGTATTTGGTGAAAGAGATCCAAAAGATAGATGTCGTCGTTTTTGTCGTCATCGTCGTCTTCATCGTCGTTGTTGTCGACGTCGTCTAGGTCAAATATAAGCCTCCGTTTCTCGGTGCGGAGGCTTATACTTGACATTTCATATCTCCAAGGCTCCAGTAATTCATGTTTTACGAACATGTACGCAAGTATCTATAAATGTGAATGCATATCACAAAAGTGTGGGGAGAAAAGGATATACGCGCACACTTCTCGCGTTCATTTTTTCCCCTACTCAGATAAAAATGACGTTAGCTATAGCCTCTCTGGTTTCCATAACCATAAAAACACGGTTAAGGTCTTCAGTGGCCATGCCAATGTTGCTTATCAGACTCTTTTCTCTTTTTCCTTCTCTCTTTCTGCCTCTTACCATCTTTCCCTTCCGTTCGTCACATTATTTTTTCCCGAATTTCGATAGAAATAAGATAATACGATAATAGACCTGTATGTTGTTAAACTCTATGGATATTCTCGTAAAAGATATCTTCCTCTTTTTTGCAAAGGAACGAGTCTCGCGGGTAAAGAGCAAATTTAAAAACGCCACTGCGAATCGTAACACCAAATACTTCCAGTTGCTTCGATTTCAACAGGAGCTCCAATTACTTCCTTTAAATGTTAATTTATTTTAATCATTTAGTATTTCTTTTTTTAATATTATTCAAATCAAATTTATTCATTTATTCATTATAAATATTTTAAAAAATATTCCTTTCCGTTACTTAATATTTTAATTTAACTCTTATTTAAATATTTGTAATTACTTTTACTTGGGGGCTTTTTTGCTTATTAATTAATCGCTTATTCATCGGTTGTTACCTACTCCATTTTACTCTAAACGAAAATTTATATCAAATCCTCCCACTTGCTCATGCACAATGTATTTACAGCAAACTTTGATCTGATTGAATCTTAAGAACATTATCATAAGACCTATTAAACTTTTTTTTTTAAAAAAGTATATCAACTATTAAAAATATTTTCAAAAATGCACGAAAATATTAAACTACGTGTTTTAAACATTTATTGGGAAAAAAGAATTAATAATTACAGCTGTAGATTGATTATGCGCATAAATATTTTCCGATTACTTTTGAATTTCATTTTATTTTATAATATTGTAACTATAAAAACACATAAATTGCAAAATTGAATTCACTTCCAAATTCTGTTGTTGAATATTAGAATGTTTCTAATATATGACTTTATGTGTATAACAAATATTAATAATAATGTTTTAAACAATCATAAAATATAAAAATTTTATGTCTTGTTATCAAAGTTTGAGAAGAATAAGTAAATACTTATGTTGGATTTATGTATAAATGTTAATTTGAATTTAATGTTTCGAAGAATGTAACTTATTAACTCTAATATAAAGCAAATAAGTATATTGCTGCAATTGAATTTTAAGGGTGGAGAAATTATATTTACATAAAATATTTGTAACGATCAGGTATCTGCTTGTAAATAATTTTATTGTGCGTACCTGGGACTGCATAGGGGGGAGTTATCAACTGTAAAATATTCGATATATAGTATAGTTTGATATTTGACTCAGCCCTAGCAAGGTGCAAGTCTGCAACTATTTGTATATTTGTAATCTATTGCTTTTAATCTAAAATAAATTAATTGAACAAATTTCTGTTGCATTTAAACAACTTATTATCGAACGCCCATTAAACACTTAATTATTTATCTTCGTGTAAATTAATTTTTGTTGCAAACATTTAGACCGAATAATTTCGGGTACCATTTTTCAACAGTTTCTAATACATGGAATGTTCTGTAGCAGCCACTTAATTTAAACACGAAAACGCACTTTGTATTCTAAAAATTAAGACACAAGGCACGATTGTTGTCGTTGTATTTTTCTTGTTTCGAGATAATTTTCATGTAGTAACAATCTAAAAACACGTAGCAATTATGGCTTTGATCCGTACGAAAAAAGGTAAAAAATTGTGGGAAAAGGAGGCACGAGTGGTTGTGCCCGGTTTCTAGAGGATGTCTCCTTCAATAATTTAACATCTTCTTTGAACAAGTTGATACGTTTGACCGGCATCGATGCTGACTGACAAATTTTTCTCTTTCCAACGAATGAATCATTAATGTACAGCTCGCCTCGGCCTCTCAGCAGTGCTCAACACATAAATGCACACTCGTAAAACCCCTGGATGTTTATGCAAGTACATTGCGCGTGTGTACGTGCTTTTAATGCACGGCGAAAGAAGGGGCGGCTCGGAGGGGGGAGGGGGAGGGGGGAGGAGGAGGAGGAGGAGGAGATCCGCGAAAACCTGTCATCTTATAACCGTGTGATATTTACGATAGTCTTATAGTTTCTTTCACCTCTCCTACAAGCCACACACACGCTCCCGAGCGCCTCGCTACCTTTCACACACCTCCAGGTCCACATTTTCATTTAATTCACTCAGGCCTTTATGTACTCATCTATCTTTATACCTATGAATACGCACGGTTACGGCAAATACCTTCGGCTGTGCAAAAATATTCTTATTTTTTATCTTTGCCCCGTCGCTTATTGTGCTTCTTGAAAATTTTTAACAACTCCTTGGCTTTCTTTCATCCTCTGTTATTATTTGGATGTTCATTGCGAGCGATTAATCATTGGCGCGAGCACCGATGAAAATAAATTTTCAGCAATTGAGCCGATGCTTTCGCTTCATTATTGTTGTATAAATAATCGGAGGGCAGAGGGTAATTTCTTGATTAGTCCTTAGCTGCCTCTTTCCCCCGCCGCGCCACCGATTATTGCGCTTACTTTACTCGGATGCCTTCATTTTGCATTCTCGCTCTTCGTGGCCTTTGCTCGTCCATTGTTTACGCTTTCCCCGTGTTATTGTTCGATTGTTTAGCAGCTCCATTATTCTTGGCATTCGTTCCCAGTTTCCCTCTGCCATCCCTCATCCTTCCCCACACATTGACACTCTCTTTCTCTTTTTGCCACGCATATAGTCATAACCAGTCCTTTCCTGTATCTGTTTGGTTATTCCCATTTAGTTCGGTCTCTCCTTTTTTCCTCCGCCCTACTTGCCTAGTCGGTCCCGAGGCATGGAATTTCACCGAGTGTCCCGCATGTTCCTTGTGTTCCACCTCTTTTTCGTCTTCTTTGTGTCTCTCGTGTCTTTCGTGTTGAGAACATTCCGAACGATGGATGATAATATCGGTAACTCGCTGCCGTCGAATACGAGGACCGTTACTCTTCCAAGGGTAACTTTATACGTCGAGTCACTTTCTGCCTTGGAGGGATGAAGGATAGATACCTTTTGCTATATCCTTGCTCTCTCTCTCTCTCTCTCTCTCTCTCTCTCTCTCTCTCTGCCTCACTTGCTTCCTTGTGTCGCTTCTTATTTCATTTCGGACTCCCGTCCCGCTTGCGTGAACATAATCTAGAAAAAAATGCGAATGCACAGACGCTATCCAAGGATATATTTATGTACGCGTGTATATGTTTTGGGAGTGGGACTCTTCAATATCCTACTAATAAAGCGAATTTATGTCTTTCTTGTTTTTAGTTATGACTCTTCTCTAGTCTTCCTTCGTTATATATTTTTTATTTATTTATGACGGAATAAGATGTACCACATTCCCCAAAACCTTGTTAAGAGATTTTCTGATAGTTTAGTTTAAAATTTCAATCCAAATATACTCAAAGATTAATGTTTATTTGTAATTTTTAATTTAATTCAATATGTCTTATTAAAGCTGTAATTATACTGTTATTGAAATATCAGATATATTAAGAAAAAATTTACAGACCCAATTTTAATAATAAAAAATCATTTTCAAACATAATTGTCGTACTTACTGTAGGAAAATAAACATATTAATATTTTACAATACAATAACGAAACATTCAAATAGTTATAATATTAATAAATCAATGAATATAATGATGACAAATATCTATAAATTACAATTCAGAATTTATCGATTGCAAATTTAAATCCATTGTTTCGAGTCCCGTTGGATAATCAGTCGAGATTGTAACGAAATTATCGAAAAATAAATAATGGATTCCGTATTATTAGTTTTCCGTCGGATGGTGTGAAATTTGAGACAATACAAACGTTGATGTTACTCTATTTTTTTCCATAAAACTTCATATTGAAAAGATTTAATCAACCGTGTGGGGAAAGAGGGCACAACGCGTAATTTAAATTCCCGCCGGCGGGAGGTTTATTCTCTGGAACCCCCTCATTTTCCCTCCCTTAACATCGGTGTTTCAATACACGCAAGACGAAATTATTCGTTAGGCTATACACCGTTTGTATACTTCGATAATTCAACTCCACATTGTGTAAATAATAAACCGAACGGCAAAACAGAAAATAAATAATCTAGCTTTTCATCCTTCCATCTATTGCGAATCCAAAGATAAAATACATTATTGTTGTTAATAACAATGACAACAACGGTAAAGATAACAATAACAACAAAAATAACAATAACAATGATAATAATAAAATTTTTCTTTAAAATTATTCCTTCTGGATATCGATGTGCCAAGTTTGTGAGATCTACAGAGGCGAATGAAATTTTAGTCGTTAAAAGTTTTACAAATTTTTCGGTTAATCAAGAACATTTCAAAAGAAATTTTTCACTTATTATCATGATGCGCATACACTGGAAAACGATCTCTTTCACTTGTATTATTATCACATTTTTCAAAATTGAAGAAAAGTTTCTTTTTACAGATCGCAAAAATCCTTAGATGTAACAATGGTTTTTATCCTAAACTGACTTGGAAAAAAATCGAGTAAATGTGATTTTTTATTTTTTATCATTTTTATTAAATTCTCTTCTTGTTATACTTTTGTAAACGAATATTTAATATTAAAATAATAAGTGTAAAAAATTTCCAAAACTCCACCGAATGCCTTATTAAAATACATTTAATCAAGCTTGATATGTATATAATATGATTATTTCAGGGAATAAGTGCAACATTGAAATAATAGAAAAGGTAATGAGAACAGTGGAGAAATCATCGGGTAATTCTCAGCAAAGTTTCATCTCATTCCCTGATGCATATTTTGCTGGGGCACCTTTCCAACGTGCGCAGTGAATTAGCATTTCCCAAGAAGTAACGCGAAAGGACGGCCAATGAAAAAATATCTCAGAAATGCTGGAAAGGAGGAACAGGTAACATCGCTTTGGCTCTGATTTTACGTGAAACTGAAGAGAGAGAGAGAGAGAGAGAGAGAGAGAGAGAGAGAGAGAGGACGGGACGAGCAAACGGAAAAATGCAATCGCGCGATAAAAGTAAAAAGAGGTTTGGATCGAGCATTAGGATTCCCAGGTTCGCTCGTGCTTAATCCCTTTAAAGAGACGATCGAGCGTAAAGGCGTGGGAGGGAAAAAAAGTCGCGCGAGAGGAGAATGTGACCCTTGACTCGGAGGAGGAACAGAAACACGTTTGATCGCGATCGTCCAAATACGTTTTCTGTTTTCCCGACGGGGGGAGGGACAAAATATTGCATGGGACATGTGTAGTCCGTGCACGTCTTATCGCCAATTTCGTTTTTCGGCCCTCCGCAAATGGCGAAGCCCAGATACGTATAGGTATGAGAAAGGGACGCCCGGATCATCTAGAGAGAGAGAGAGAGAGAGAGAGAGAGAGAGAGAGAGAGTAAAAAGCACGAATCAGAAGTGAAGAAGTATGAAAAATAAAAGGTGATTGCAGAGCGAAAGGAATCGAGTTGAGGAGGTTAAGACTTGTTGTCTTAGGTTTATGTGCTGTCGTACGTGTACCCGAATTCAACTCCTATTCAACCCAAATCCCAATCCATTTAGCTTACTCGTTCTTTACATTCAGCACTAATTTTATACTAAATTTCAAAAATTTTATCAAAATTCGCTTACCAAAAATTGCATTCAGTCGGCCTACTAAATTTCCTGCACGATCGCAACATTTCAATAAAGTAACTCTTTCGACTATTTATTTTTGAGCTCGACGATTTAAACATTATGGCATTACAACAGCTTGTACAATAGCTATTACAATAATGCAAAAATAGCAAATATCGTTGTTTAAGTAATAGAAAATAAATCACTCCACAAGAGTCATGTAAGCGTATTAAATCCGAAACTATCGGGAAACGTCTGAAGGAAATGTGCCGAGTCAAGAGTTGACAGAGGCGGACCCTCTAAAATTTTCCCTTGAAAGTGCAGGCTTTCATCGCCCGGACGATTTGTGAAAATAGTTGGCCTACAAGTGATAAATGATGTATGCGCACGAGGACGAAAGGTAAAAAAGGTGGCAAGGCAAAATGGTGGGCGTGGGAGGAAAACCGCGCGCATCCTTTTACCAAACGCTCCTTCTCCTGGTTTCGCTCCTTTCAATGGCCCCTGGAGCGGCTTTTATTTTCAAAAAAAGGAAAACTGGAATGAGAGGGCCCGTGCCTCTATAGAAAAGTTTCCTCGCTTTTACGCCTGGAGCGCGGATTTTCATTTGCTTCTCATACGCGTTTCAAAAGCGTTATAACGATAACTTCGTTATATTTTCGATGGGACTTTAAATCACGCCAACACAGCTAATCGATGTGTGCATGGGAGTTTGCATCTGTGGTTTTTTGCTTCAGCTTCAAATTGCAATTGCGCTTTTTTACAAAGTTTAGAATGTTTAATTGAATATTCTTACCGAATCGATCAACTATTGGTTGTTTAAACAGCTCAAAACCTTACATTAAAACAATTAAAATAATAAAATAATTAATTGATAAACTGAATACAATAAATATTTTTTTTTCAATTATAATTAAATATAATTCTTGAAAAGGCGCTTAGATTCAGTTATAGCAGTTACGTAATTATTATCCTTTTTTTTAATTTAGAATATTCTTAATGATAGAAAGGAATGATGCTTGATAAAAAATTCATTTATTCCACAAAACACTGACTTTTTATAACTCATATGTATATAAATTCTAATAATTTACAAAAGAGATTGCCTCGATTATATTAAAGTTCAAAAACATCACAAATTATAAAAAATGAATCATCAATTGAAATGTACTTAATTTCCGTTGCTGCTACGAGTCATTCTTTTTACATAATTGCAAATTGATTACAAGTCGCAAGAAAATTGGTCTCAAATTTAATAATCGAGAATAAAATAAAAAAAAAATCATTGGATACGATTAAGCGTAAAGAGAATCAAAGAGGGAAATCCGATCCGCTGTGCCTTTCTTTCTTTTTTTCTCTTGCTCATTATTTTTTTATTTACTCGGATTTATCTCGCTCGTCAGTGTTGGATTTCAAATTTTCGAATATTTTCCCGCATTCTGCAATAAAATATCTATACAATACGTTAAATTTAAAAAACCAACTTCACCAACAATTGAAAACCTGTATCACCTTGTTATGAAAACAAAACCAAATATTTTGACGGCGAAGGCGGTAACCACAAGCGAGAAATCGGTCATAAAGTTCTGAAATCCGGCGAAATCTCGTCAAATTTCTGTCAGCACGCGTGCGACACGGAAAGGAACGAAAATCCGTATAAAAATTCGGAGGAACGAGATCCTCCCAGAAGAAGTTGAACGAAAAATCATGGGGAAAAGCCGTGGAAGGAGGCGAGAGATTGGTTAGCTACGTCTTCCACCGGGGATTATACGTCCGAATGACGCTGGGGAGATGGATAAAAAGAAGACAAATGCCCTTGACCTCGTAATGCGCCCGAGGAACATGTTTACAGACGGCGTAACAAGTGGCGGGGAAGGGAACAAGAGCGAAAGTGAAAAACGGGCGGCGAGCGTGTCAGTAAAGTGTCGAGGTGTATCTCCGACGAGCAGCAATAACCCCGAGTCGAGTCCCAGCTAATCCCAGCCCAATACAAAACGCAACAGAAAACCAACGCAAGACGACGCGGTGCGAGGCAGCATGTGCGAACTGATACGAATTCGTCCCAGGAGACCTATTCCGGGGGATAAACCTCACCGGCTTACAAACGCCAGCACAGCAAGTGCGGGCTGCGCGGGCTCGATATCAAATTAATGGGTGGCTGGACCTGGGCCCGGGGCTGTGTGTTCAGTCTACGTGGACTGGACGAGCTAATCACCGACTCTCGAAAAATATTAATTCTAGTGATTTACGAGGTGCGCCCCCAGAGCTAATCCTCTCCTGACGTTTATTTCCATTGACTTTCAGCTACCCAATCATTGCATTACAATGTCCACGCGCACTTTCGTCGAATTAGAACCGAAAGAAATATACGAGCTCCGTGCACGGATTATCAATTACCATCAATTACCATCGGTTACGCACACCCTCGGTAACACTCACTAACACCATAAAAAGCAACTCGGTGGTTCTGGATAATGCAAGATGAGTTTTTAAAGTCTGGTCACCTACTCTCAAAAATATTCAAAGAAAGATTAATTTTCTAATTTATAAATAAGGGTTGTTGGCTATGTTATGGCAAACGTGATAATGTTTAAGATATTTTACAAATGTTTTATAAATGTTGTGCATTTATTATTTAATGAGGTGTTTAAATGCAAAAGAAATAGCAAACATTATTAAGATTTATCATATGTGTGAACCATGTCAATTTTGTTAGTTTCTTGTTAAAAAGTGATCATTTGAAAGATATTGATTGCACAGATTGGCATTTAAACTTGTGATATAATGTCAACTCAATTTTTTTCTCTCAATATTTACATTAGATTATTTTTAAATAAACACAATTTCCTACAGTTTTTAACTTGAAATAATCTATGTCACTCAATCATATTATTGAAATGGTAAGAAACACGAAATTATATTGACAACTTGTGTAATTGTGTCACGGATATACAGAAATTTATAAATAATTATAACACTATCAAAGCATAAAAATTTTATTTATGCACTCACAGCAGGAGCTTTGAGTTTGTTTGTCCATAAAAAAAATTGGTATAAAAAAGCGTTCGCGTTTTAGCGGAAATAAATACAATACTCGGGATTATTAGTTTATTGTTCACGAATATTAAATGGACGTGAGTTCGGGTCAAAAATTCTCCGAAACACGGGAACGAGAAGAAAGTTTTCCGTAATTAAGTGCATCTTTCGGATGTTGGCGCGTGTGGCTGTAAGCTCTAAAATTAGTTTTAAAGTAAATAGGCGCATTTGCACATAAAACAAAAAGTACGTGGAAAAAATGCGCCCATAAATTCCGCACGATTACATAAAGCTCGACGATCCAAAGAAGGGTGGGGACGAAAAGGGGGGCGGAAATAAGTAAGGGGGAAGGGATGGAAAGGGCAAGAGGCTTTAAAGAGCGGAGGTGAAGTAAGGTACAAAGGATAAAGAATAAAGAGGAAGAAAAGGAGTGCGCGTTAGGAACACGAGGCGCACCACGTCTAGCCCGCAGCCACGGACGCACATGAAAATGTCCTGGGACCGGTTTAGCTTGCACCGCGCTAGCGTCGGCGAACCTCCTCCTCCTCCTCGAGTCCCCCGAGGAGCCCAGTCCCTTTCTACCTCGAGGTGCCCTATTTGCCAACTCCACGTTCGGAGCTCATCTCGAAAGAGCACGGGGACTCGGTTGAGGGTAGGCGGTGTTTAAACATAACGCACGTGCGCCTCCTCCAAAGCCACCGAAACCGAACGCGTTTTCTCGGTAGCTCTTTTTTTTTTTTTTTTTTTTTTTGCTTTTCGCTCATTTTGCCTATTCCCCTTTCGGCCACCGCCTCGTTCAACGCGAGAAAGGCCGAGTTCCGAGGGCGTGACGTCGAATCGAGCCTCAGACCTCCTTAGCCCAACGAGTCGCGCACGCCCACGCGTTCCCGCTCGGCAAAAAAATATCCGCGGGTGAGCCTCGCACACAGGGGCTCTCGTTTTTGGGTTTGGGTCACCGTGCAAATAGCAGAACAAAAACTGACGGGTTACGAGTGACCACTGGGCAATAAATGTCTTTCCGCAGCCCCTGCCGTTCCCATTGCGCCCAGATGCAACGACGATCATCTCTGGAGGATGAATTTCGAGTGCGCAATAAAGATGTAAGATCTTGCATCTCTAGGGCTTCCCCGAATTTCTCGTCGCCTCTTCGAAAGTACAACTGCGGACGCGCGGAGAAACACAATAATCAAAGGTAATGACGTAATTGATGGTGTGTGGAAAAAAGGCGAGTGGTCTTTTAAGGCAGAATAGAGGATGTACGAGCTCGCTCCGGGTCTTCGTGTTGGTTGTTCCTACTTTCAAGTGCAACTGAACACGTTTCTTGGTATGCGTGCTAATGGGATATTTCAGCGCATTTAACTCAGCACATCAAAGGGAGAAACAATGCAAAAGCGAATCAAGTATCAAGTCCCGCCGCATGTTATTGTCTTATCAACATTCTCACACTCTAATAAACAAGGAAACTCTATTATCTCCGACGTTGGCTTCGTTTTTCAAAACCTGCGCCTCACTCAAATTTTACTCAGACTCATATTAAATGTCACCATCAATTCAAATTCTTTTAAGTACGCCTTATAAAAAAATTTTTATACCATTAACAATGATTATTGATTAACCTCGCTTGATTCCTGCCAAGTCTACAGCAATAATTACGATTACATACTACTTTCTCATTCAAACATTTTCTATATTAAATTCATGAATGCATTATTCATAAGCGTTGCGTTATCCAATTATAATGTATCGAATTAAATACGTGTACGAGAGGGAAATTTTTAATTTTCCATTAAACATGTATTATAAATTATTGCTATTTTAATAATGACCTTAAAAAAACGAAAAACTTTACACAGAATCCTAAATATAAAACAACAATCAATCAAAGTATTTCTTGGATATTCGCAGTGTTAAAACAACTTTTATATCTTTCTTTGCTACTTTATCTCTACTTACTAATCTTCTGCCTGTCTGCTTTGCTGTCTGTTCCTGTCTGTGTTTGTCTGTCTTGCTCCTTTTTTACCAACATGCTAAATACTTATTTCTTCGATACACGTGTACGCGCGCGCGCCTACTCACACACAAAATTTAATTTAAGCTTTGTATTTAATTTAAGATTTGTATGGAAGTTTATTATTTACTTTCAAGTAACTTGCTGTTTATTATTAAGATAATTATGAACGTAATTGATTGAATATATTGAATTTATATATAATGTATTTCCTATTGCCTATTACATGCCTATCATTGCAACTCCAAATTATAATGTATTTTATATACACTGAAACATTTTTGTCGATAAATTTTTGTTGCAACTGAATTCATTAATATTGGAACTTGACTAATTAAATAATCGTACATTAAAACGTAAAAAAATACGCCATTAAAACTTCTAATTTATATTATACATATGACAAATGATATTGTGAAATTAGAGTTATTTAGAATTATTACAGAATTATCAGGTAATGTATTCTGCAAAATTTGATTTAGTATAATCCCATCTAATATAATATTCAAGATTAATCTTCAGTACTCATATAAATTATTGCATTATACTCTAAGAATTTGTTTATGTTAATGCTTAAAAGGTAGTTGAATTTTAATTTTTATAAGTATTCAATTATATTTATTAAATCTTATAAATATAATTGTTAATATAATTCTTCAAGTTGGTATGTTTGATATGGGTCATTATTTCAATCTAATTATTTTTCATTATAAAACTATAAAATTCAAAATAATACTAATTTTAATATTATAATATCAAATAATTTATGTTTCATTTACTTTATATAAATAATCAATGTCGTTATAATAAATATTTGTTTAATTATCATCATTATCGTCATTATTTTTATTATTGCATAAACTAATATTTTACTAAACAAACATTGAAAAAAAAGTTTCAATGATTTTCTTATTTAAACTAACTATTTTATATTAATAAAATCACATAATAAATAAATAATTATGATTCTACTTAAGAAGAGATTAAATTCTTACCTTATAAGTATAATTCTCAGGTCTGTAACATTACAATGCTGAACTTTATACAAAGTATTTTGGTATTCATAGTTTTTATCCAGTAGACATTTTCCCAGTAAACAATGAATAATAAAACAGAAAAGTTTAGATTTATAAGGTATGTTTTTCCCTAGTGTTATCAGTGCTTTAAAAGATAAGTCTACAGTATAATTAAGCGGTAATTAATATTTACAGAAATCATTAAACTTTCGTTGAGATGTAATATAATTATAGTTGAGAAAAGAAGAGGGAAATAGAGTGAGAGAGGGGGGAAGAGAAGCACAAGAGAATATGTATTCAAGAATGACACTATACAAAGATGATGAATAAATTGTGTTTGTGGTCGGAAATTAGAACGAATGGTTCTTTAATTATTCTTCAATTTCAATCCTCCGGTCCTTGAAATTAGCTGGAGTGCTTAGATGCTTTCGGTTCTCCTCGGGAGACACTTTCCACATCTCCACGTACAGGTATCCGCTTTCCGGCGACAACTCTCGATAAGACTTGTAGCCCACGGTCCTTCCTATCCTCCTTGAATCTTGAGTCAATGACGACACGCACAGACTCCTACACGAAACGCAAAGGCAAGGATAGCAGAAGGAGTCGGATCGAGGTGTGGATCCACACTCCGGCGAACAAGGAGGGGTGGGGTGGGATGGGGGCGGAGAGATGTGTCTCGACTCGAGGAGCCCCCGCAGCATCGACAAAGACTTGATTTTCGGCGAGCAAAAGAGCGAGAGAGAAAGAGGGAGAACGAAGATGATAGCTGTAGCTCGTGTACGAAAAAGAAACGAAAGAGAATTGGAGTGAAGGAGGGTGGGAGGGAGAGAAGCCTCTCCCCTCTCTCCTTCATCTTCTCAGCATCTTTCGAGCAAATGAACTGTGGCCTTAAGAATTCACGCCAACTGATTACGAAGCTCGATTTGACGTGTTTGCCGCCGGTCTACCTTTAATGAATTCGTTTGCACTCCCCCGCCCCCTAAATAACAGACACAGACTGCTGTTGGGTGTCGGAGATCACGAGGATCGATGGGGGAGCTGCATCTCTAAACTATCAAAATGTATAATCATTCGATCAAACTGGCTAATTGGTCATTAATCGTTATAATTTTTCAACTCGCGGCTCATTGCTCGGGATCAATTCTCTCTTCAGGCTGCAACACTGAAATTGGATGATCATAATCCAGATACTGTTTCTCCTTAATGGAAAATGCTCTCGTGGCTTTCCCTTTATTTCCAGCTCATCAATTTCATTTTGTATCATCGTAAAAATAAAAAAAAAATACGGACTCGAGCAAGAAACTTTAACGCTAACAAGATATTTAGTTGAGCGAGAAAATTAAAAAGGACACATTTACCACAATTCTTCATTGTAAATTACACGAAAGATATTTTGTGCAAAGTAAAATAAATAAAAAGTAATTCAAATTTAAAGTGACATTGTGGGATGAAAATATGTCGCGGCACATAAAAGGACATGAAATTAATTCTTCCGGCTCTCCGGTCAACTTTTTTATCAAAAATTGTGACAGTTGCGAGAGCGGTTTATTTTCTATTTAATTTTTTTTTTCCTGTAACAAAGGTATAATTGCTGTAAATAATACTGGAGCGCATTGTGTGAAATTTCGAGCTACTGGCCATGCCTGGAAATGCCTCGGTTAAATTGAAGTTTGTTGATTGATAACTAATATATAATTTGATATTCCAATTAGAGGCAGCTTTGTTCATTCGGAGGGTTAGGCGGAGGTCATAGAGCGTAGAGCACAGAGTATAGAGCAAAGAGGAGAGAGGAGAGAGGAGAGAGGTTAGAGGGCAAACGTGCACCTCAGGCATGCCCGGCTCGTAACGTATTATGCTGCAACGTGATCTCTGACGTAAAGTTTCGGTTGTGCTTTCGGGGGTGATGTCGGGGGTGGTTTGAAGGGAGTGGATGGGTGGGCGGGGGTGAGTAGTTTAGGAGAAATTGCGAGTGAAAGCTCAGGCTCGCTCGCTCATATGAATGCGCGATCCGCAAGGAAACCAACGAAGCGCAGATCTGGATCAGAGCTTCCGGATAGCTTCGAGGGAGGTAAGGATTGCTGCGTTACACGGCCCTTAACCCACACACCTACCCACTTCTCTATAACCTACGATGTAGATGTGTCGAGTTTCCAAAGTTCACTTTATGAAAGGGGTGTGATTAGTGCGTATCGACAATAAACTAAATCCCGCCCCCCCCTTTTTAATCATTATTTCTTTCTTCAACATTTTAACAGCACCAAAACTTGTTTATTATTACTTTCCAACAAATAATCTCGACAATGAAATAGCTTCTGATGACTACTGTAAACAACCAATATCATTTTATCCCAATCTTAAACAGTAATGCATGATAGCAATTTATTTGATAGAAAATGTGATAAAAGCATTTTGAGCAAATTAATTTTTTTCAATGGATAAGTATTGATAAATTAAAAATTATTTATTTACAATATTAGTATTTAAAATGATTTAGTTTTCAATTATTTTTTATTTTTTTAAACTTATATTTTTAAACTTTTAGCAACTTTTATCTACACAGCAAATATAAAGTTTTAATCTTCAAATTAAAATAGTGTATTATAATATCAATATAATTTTCTTTATAAAAATTAAAATTTTAGAGATTATTGTTTTTGTTCACACAGAGTGTATACATTAGGATTTTTAGTAGTAAAATTGCAAATTGATTTACATGTTTAAACACGTAAACATTTTAAAACAGCCTTTTATTGTTTTTACTACATACAATATGACAGACATAATGACATTTGAACGAATATTTATACATGCACAGTTATATATTTGAAATCAAATAAGTCTGAATAATCGTTGGTATTAAATTAAAAAATATTTGCGTCGACTATTAGTCGAATAATAAACCACCAACGTAAAGTATACAACTTTTATAGTAATAGTATGTGTGTGTGGATTATTATCCAGTTTGGGTACATAGCCAAAGATAAAACTTGCACGAAACTTGCTGTACTATTTTTCGATGCGTCTTATATTTTTTGGAAGCGATATTTGCGGCAATGCACATTTTAAAAACATAAATGCCATGCTAACGGACGAACCAATTCAATTTTTAATAACTTCACTTTATATATAAAATGTAATATTTTGAATGACGATAAAAAGTCTGTTTAATTTCAGTCCCTCCTAGCTTTATATTGCAAAGTGGATATATATTTAAAACGTAGATTTAGAGATGTATACATATAAAAATACGAGATGTATATTTTAATGACACATTATTCAATTTTTTAAATGATGGTAAAATCGAAGATTTGCAATAGCAAATAATTAAACTATAGTATTTTACTTCATCGGCTTTTACTATTCCGACGAAATTATCAAAAATAAGATCTACGTAGATGGTTTCATAGTTTTATGAGACCATAAGTAACATAGGTAACATGGTCGTATTCAATTCTACACGAATATCATTATATAAGATATAGGAGAACCCATTAATAATCAACATTAATCTATATATAGAATATTATACTCATGGTAATAATAGATTATTAATAAAAAAAAAAAAAAAAAAAATATTTGTAACATTGTACTGAAAAATATTACAAATTATCTTTTAAATCATAGCTTATTTTTACGGTTAATCTATTATTGTATTTTTAATTCATTTTTTTTTTTTCATTGAAAAAATTAATTATTTATTATTTTCATAATCAATTTACATTGATAAATTCTTTAAAATCAAGAAATTTTGAAAAAAAGTTCTTGATACTTTTTCAAATCAAGGCTATTAAAGTTTAAATATTAATATATTAGGCAAAAAAAACATTTATTCTTACATTTAATCTGTGAGAGAGTTAAATAAAAACACTAATTTTCATCATCTCCATGTCAATTTTCATGTAGAGAATATATAATAGATTTTATTACAATTATAGCTACAAGTCTAGAGATTATAGACCGAAAATAGAACAAACATCAACATTTTTAATGAAATAAAAGCATTTCGTTTATTGTCAAAACGATAAATTATGTAATAAATAATAAAGTACCATAAATTTTATTTCAATCTAAGGTACAAAAATGTCACGTATACTTGTTATTGGCTGAAACACAGAACCTCGAATGCGAAACTTGTAACCGAACTCATCCTAGAGATGTAATCTCCGTTAAACCATATAAGAAAAGAAAGAAAGAAATAAAAAAGAAGACAATTCCAGGTACGAAAAAGAGATGGAGAAATAGAATAAGAGATGAAAGAAAGAGTGGATACTGGATAGAAGTAGTTGGAAATAACTGGATATTATGGTCCTCTCGATCTCTCTGGACAATCTTGCAAGTGTTGAGATGCGCTACCAAGAAAAAGCTCACATTGAAAAAAAAAGAGAATCAGAGTGAGAGAGACAGAGACCGATAATCAATGAAGGAGAAGCGTAATGTCGTAGCCATACAACGTAAGTATATATGGTGTGCTGTCCAGACCATGCAACCAAGAGTCCTTGTGCACATGTTCATCTTCCAAATCTTATATCTGAACTCTATCGAACAATGAACTATTTCCACATTTTTACAATGGCCATAAGATTTTAATAATAACACATATAAAAATTATTTGACGTTATTTTGATAAAATATATAAAAAATTAAAATAAAATTGTATGAATCTTTTCTAAACTTTTTAATAAAAAAATATACTTTAACGGTTATTGACTTTTGAATATTTTGTCAATCGTTGATTAATTTCGAGAGATGATAAATGATACTATTATTTCAACTGATTAATTTATTCCAAATATTACAGATTAAATTATTTACGCTTTTCAAGAATTATAATTTAAAAATGGTAAAATTTACTGTTTAAAAACCGAACCAATTGGATAAAATTAAAACTTAGCTTCAATTAAAGCATATATTTAAAAGTTAAACTTTAATCGAATGCTTGGAATTTTTAATGCCCCTTTAACGTACTCATAAAAATACAATTGGTTAATTTGATACTGTCAATTTCTATTTCCAAAAATATAATTAAGCACCCTTTTATAAAAGACGATACAATTTTAATCATGATTTTTGAAAACTAAACACATTTTTCATAAGTTATATTATATTTTTTAGGGCTCTTGGACGCGAACAACATTATCCCCTTTGCGTCTTCCCTCAATTTCTACGTTCCGGTAGTTTTCGCTTAAAAAAGATCTGCATTCTATTACAGCTTGAGAGTTCGCTATAATCACCTGCAGCATAATACTCGATGCTCCTTTTACAGTGACAAGCTTTTTACAAGACTGGACGTCATTAAGATGCACTCATGTATGACTAGTGAAATTGCTGGTACATCACTTTTCCGATAAACTCGTCTCCTAGTACAAATGGTTACGAGCTCTCAAGTTTTCCGATATGAAAGCAAAATGCTTACTGTTTACCGTACACCTCATTGTATTCAGCTTTTCTTTTTGAAATATTACATTTGTCTGATTGAATTAAAAACTATTTATCTTGTGTTTCGGATTTTATGAGAATTAAAAAGCTTTTTCAATTATCGTACCTGAATAAACAAAAATGTTTTCCTTTGAATTATATCAATGATTTCACACTGAAAAACTTTTTGATTGCAAATAAAGTTATAATACAATATATCAGAGTGTGTATTTTAATATTTTTTGGAGCAAGATCTTAAATAGCCAAGTGTTTATATTCGCGGTAAGTAGATAATTGACGAGGATGAACTAAAAGCAACTGAAAAATATAACCAACAAAATTCGGCTATAAAATCAAACGAGATATATTATAAATTACAAAAGACTAATTAGAAAGCAATAGGAGGAACGGGAATATAGAAGATGTATAATATGGAAGTGGACTGGTGCGGCTGTAACCTCATTTTCCATTCTGATGTTCTCTTTCGGCTGGAGATGGACATCATCGCGACACGGCTCCATGATAAAAGTCGGTTGGTTAAATTGGCGCGTACCGGCCTACAAACCCATAAATCATGGTCCGGATGCTCGAGAACCCAGCAACGACGACCGCACAAGTATCGACCTACAGAAGTCGCTGATGGTGACGGCGACGACCGGGCCGCCGTTAATTTCGCAGAAGGTAGAACAACTGCGCCAGCATTTACGGAGCGGGCACAGTTTGTTTGTGTTTGTAACCGTTAGCCGGCAATGCTGGCCGAACCGCCGGCTACCCTGTATATCGATTTTGCATTAAGAGCAAACGCCGAGGCGATCTGTGTTGACACAAGAAGAATGACTCCGCTAGTGGTCCAGCAAACGATGCAGCATCCCAAATAACTCAATTTAATCTCCGCGGAGCCTGGCCTCCTCGCGAGTTGGTGGTTCTGGGTTATGTCGGGCAACCGGGCAACAGGCCCAACTTTTCACTCAATCTTTACTCTTTCGTGTTTTCTATTTGGGTGAGGGTGAGGGGGTTGGGGAGGGGGTACCCTTTTGATGAACCCCATATGCGATGATATCCGTATGCATCCACATAATGAAATCCACAACTCCGATAATAGGCATTAAGCTATTGTTTAAAAACATGAATCAGCAGAAAATTATCGATACTTTTACTTTTTCACCAGCAACATGTGGAAATATAATAAACACTTTAATGCTATTTGTTGAATTTAAATATTATCAGTTATGAAAAGCTTTAAATTTGTGCAATGACAAATAAGTATCTAATAAGTAAACAGCGAAATTTAAACTTGATTGTTCTAATATGTTTTGATTTAATAGAAGTAGTCAGTCAGGAACAAGCGCTCTTTGCGAAAAGTCATGTCGAGACTTATTTGTTATATTATTTCTTTTGACGACTCTTATATATATATGTATGTTACTTGAATAAAAATACATTTATTTTAATCAGTTATAGATTTATTTAATTCTAAATCTTCATCACTATTAAAACATCATATATTTCTAAAAAAAAATACGTTTACACGAATTTGTTTGGAATGCATACAAAAATGTCAAGTGCAAAATTTGCCAATTGGCAAACATAGATAATGCATCGATGCAACGCAAGAAAATACATCAATACAATGTAATCATGATTGTTTAATACACTTTAATTTTTAATAATTTCTTCAAAATAAATTCTTCTTAATTTAACTATTATAATCCTGAATGTAATTTAAAAATTATATAAACTTTTATGATGATCACATATTTTTTGGTTTCTTAAATTTTACATTTGTGTACGCTTTATCTCTATATTATATTACTCAGGTATTACACAAAATTAAAGTTTAATAATTTTATTGGACAACTATATCCAAGGCCAATTACTTAGGTCTATTACAGCTAATTAAATAAAATAAATTATAATTATTATTGCATTATCTTATAATCATTCGTTGTATACTATTTTTTAATTATGTAAATAATCTAAGCATATGAATAATATAGGCTTCTTTAATTTATTATTATTCATAATAAGAATTATTGCTTATACACTACTTTTTGAAAATCGTGAAACTATGCTACTATTGCTTACTAACATTTTCCTTGATCTATTTAAAAATACTTTTTATTGAATTTTGCCGGAAAAAAAGATTATTTATACGGTTCATTTCATCTACATCATAACTATACATCACATCCATCAGTCTGTCACAAAATTACTATTTTTAATAAATAATTAGATTTTTAATAAATAATTTTGTGAATACTCTTTTTTTGCCATTTGTATTTTAATTAGCACGAAAACAAGCTCGTACGTATTTGTTATTTTGCAAATTTGTTTGAAACATATTTTAAACTAAGAGAATCAATTTAGAATATTAGTTAATTTCATTGATTAAATTTAAAATGATTAAAAAATTGAAGAAGAAAAATTTAATTAAATTATAACCAATAAATTTTCACTTTAATTTAATAATTATAAACATAATTTTCAATTTAATGTTAAAGAGAAATATGAACTAGTGAAAAAATAATAGAGTTTTTAAATGAACTTGAAAATTTATGATCATTGAAACCAAGACTACTTGGATAAAAATTTAATAACAACTTGATAATATCGAACATTTTAAAAAAAAAAATTTGTAATATTAGAAAGACTGAATAGAAAAGTAATATAATATAATATACAGTGTCACTAATATATCGACGAAAAGTAAAAATTAGAATTATGAGATAATGACCAATGTCAAGCAGTTCTCGCCGTTCATTCTCGTAATTCGCTATTCATTGAACGTGAACCAAGAAGATGGTTATCGGTGTTAATGCAGATCGTGAAATCTATCGAGTCGAGCAGATTTCATGTTCTCCCATGTTTGGGTTGTTAAATCCTCTGCATTGCATGCGCAAGAACCACGGAGGAGAACAAGGAAGAGGAGGAGGAGGACGGATATCATGAGGAAGAGGGGAGGAGGTTTGGAGATACTGCGAAGCCACTGGGTTCGTGACAAAACGAGAATGAACGCCCGAACGTCGGAGATGGCATCGCATCTTCTCGAGGTCCCGGGTTGAAGGTCCGGGTGTCTAATCTGGGGGTGCCACTCGCGCAGCAACTCGAGCTGCGACAGAGATCACGTAGAAAACACTCGGCCTTCCTTCCTTCCTTCCTCCGGGCTAATGCTCAAAGCAGGCTTTGGTTACGCACGCACGCATCTTCCTCGAGAGCATGCCACAATCTAAATGAGTGTTTGGGCTGCCCTCGGAATATGGGATTGAAAAATCATTCCCCAGCCTTGGAACGCCGGAAAATTGCGTTTGTTTCAAAGGCACTTTAATTAAGCTCGACCAGCACGTGAGGAATTTTCACGGTCTCATATTCATTCGCGATAAATCATTCGAATAGAAGGAGATGCCGGGCCACGAAGTTCAGGTATGAGGAGGGGGAAGTGGTAGGGTAAGCCGAACCGCTCCCTCGCGTTCCAGGTATTTGATCATATCAAAAAAGGTCGTCGAGGAGTGTTGCGAAACCCACAGAACCGCATTTCCCTCCCCCCTCCCACAACATTGATGAGCATTTCCGATATTTATAGTTTCATAAGTAGTTTTAAACCTTCAAAAACTTATTTTAAATCGCCATACAATTGATTTTACAAACTACGATAAATTTTTAATGTATAATTCAGGCTCTTTCGATATCCTCATTAGCAAACTTTCTCACGTAGGTACATCTTATTATTAATTCCAGAATAATTTACCTCTATTATTGTCATGTGCTTCCCGAACATTCCATCTAAATAAATCTCTACTAAATACATATTACATTTTAATAATAATTAGAAAAACTTATTGCTACATATGTTTAATTCAGATTTTATACCACTTAGATTATTATTATTATTATTATTAGTGTTGTTGTTATTATTATTATTATTAGATTAGATAAGATTACAATGAAAATTAAAATAAAATTTTAATCATTAAAATACAGTTAATTTTTAAAAAAATGTCATTCATCACTTTCACAATCATGATTGTTTACTTATTAAGTATAAACATTATTTATTACGTTAATTTGATCCAAAAGTTTGAATATCTTGTATTAAAATATAGACGAATCTTCTTTAACAGTTTCATTTCAACTTGAAATTATTAAAATATTCGATTAAATTTAATAAAATATTAAGTGTCTTTTTTAACTAACTTTTTTTAACTATTACAATATCCAAATTAATTAAATTATTAAAATTTATAAATAAATAACATAATTGTTTTATTGATATTATTTATAATTTATAATGTAAATAATAAATTATTATTTGTTGATAAAGTTTTCAACGCATACATTATTTAATCAAGAACAGTGTAGAATAGAATATCAATTAATTCATGTATAAGAACAGGATTCTTAAATATTTATTTTTTCTTAACTTTAATAATATTGCTTCGAGATTGATTGTAAGAGATTAAATTAATAAAATGTAAAGTTGTTTGAAATGCTATTAAGTGTAAAAATATTTTTGTGTTAAAGTTTTAAATAATTTTTTTAAGTAATAATACTTTTGGCTATAAGTTTCCATTATTAATGCAATATAATTGATATAATGTGGGTGTGCAACAAATATGTCGTTACCTGTTATATCGTCTACATATATTATTCTACCTGATATTTATTACCCCCCCCCAAGGAAAAACGAACTTTGAGATTTTGTATAACAGTCAGTCCTCGAGAAATACCTGCAAAAAAACATTTTATTAAAAAATCCTAAAACATTTTATTTTTTCTGTATAAAAATTATACATATATTTTTGTGTGTTATTTTACGAATATATTTTGTACTTAATAAAACATAAAAACTAAAAACAAAATATATAGCTTCCTGATTTAGCCAACATATAATAATATATATTTCTAATGCATAGTCACAAATTATTCTATTATCTCATTAAAAACATTTGTTTTTATACTTTGAAATAAAAAATATTTAGATTAATTATATTATGCATAAAAATGAGCGAGTGAATTTAACTATTATTTCTAGTTTTATTATTTTATGGCAGTTATTCATTATAGATTTAGATATAACTGTTAGAAATATTATTTGTAACATTTTAATATTTGTAGCATTTGGGGAAAACCCGATTCCTCCCCCGACCGTCTAATATCCAGATATTGTTATGTCGAACGATATGTATGTAAAGTAAATAATTACCTGTGCGATTATATACTTAAGTATGTACTAGCTGTATATAATTTTATATACTCAGGTAATTTAACTTGAAATTTTTTTAATACGACGATATGAAAATTAGTTCCTGAGAAAACTTCATAGCGAGAAATTCCATTGCATTTTTCATAAACTAAACTTACATTTTCTATATTACTAAATAATCAATATACAAAACATCTACTGTTTGATTTTGATTTACAACAATAATTATTATTTTTATACACATATTTTTATACTGAAACATCATATTAATTCAAATGATCAATAGAAAAAGGAGTGTATTTTACATAAACTAGTAAATCTTATGAATCATTATAGGAGAATGATGAAGGAAATTTGAAGACTATTTTCTACAATGATAAATGTACAGATCATTGTAGTAAAATTAATGATAATAGCAAAAATTCGTTTCAGGTAGCATAATACAAAATTATGATATAAATTTACCAGAGCATAATAAAAGCAACGTTGTTGGTTTATGCGGTAATTACTAACATAATAATATAAATATAAACTTGTATATAAACAAACAAAAAAGTAAATGATGGATCGGCAGATATAAGAAAAAAAATATGAATACAGAAGTTTAAAGATTTTTAGAAATTACATAACATTTATCGTGTGCATTCGTATGAAATTTTCTGAATTTTGTCAATTGTGATGATTTTCCATACATTACCAGTCAACACTTTACTTTGACAAATTAACATTTTAATTGAAGAAATAATAAATTTTGAGAACAATGAATGATTTTTTTTATAAATTGATTTAGAAATACAAGTGTAGAAATTTAAACAGTAAGTAGATAATAGTACGCATGTATAGCTTGTGATAAAGTGCATACTTGAAAATGTTTTTAAATTTACCACATAAAAAATTAAGTTATGAAAGATTCCATTAAAATGACCATCATTGCGATAATTGTTCTTTTTATATTTCCTTGAAAAATATTTTTGAATCCTTTTTTTGCTTGATATAATAATTCGTTGTGTATCGCGCTTAGAGTTGGACGGATTTCCTATAATAATGTTTACCGAAAAGTCTTTCCTGCGTATCATTCTCCCGCGAAAAATACATTACTTTGTATGATAAAACAGTTTTCGGTGAAAAATAGAAGCGGAAGTGCTTAGATATTTCGGGAAAGAAGCGATTCGAAAGGTCGAGGCTTTTCTTACGAAACCGTCTCCGTAGCCATCGGTTTATCCCTAATATTTTTTACCCCGACAGGATGACAAATGCAATCTTTCGCGCCACGGGCTGTCACCAACGATACGGAACGAACCAAGGAATTCGGAACATAAACAAACACGTCCGAGGCTCGTGGCCCCGGCGAATAATCGCGCACCTACCCCCGAACGAGGGGGTGTACACCGTGCAATTTTCGACGATAACATCCCCGCTTCCATACTGGCTTATCGCGTGCTTACTTTTTATTTTTCCGATGTAGCCTTCCACAATTATCGATTTCAAAGGCGTCATGTTCTCCTGTAATTTATCAGCATCGTGACAATGGCTATATCGAGTGTGCAATGCGTACGATTGCCTTCTACATTCCCCGCTTATTATCTCAAATGCACATTTCTTTGAAAAAATCAGCTGCCCTGTCTCGTGGTGAATACCAAAGTTTAATAAAAAAAAAAAAATGTTCTCTTTGAAATAACATTAAATTCTGCATGGGGATTTCGCTTTTCTGTCTAATCTTATCAAATATATATTTCGTGGTGAACCGACAATTATTCAAATGCGATCGCAAACATTTTTTTGTGATAGATCATAATAAAGGATAGCCAACGAATATTTGAATTTACGTAACGTAAATATCACGGAAAAATTTTTATTCTCATTGCCTTTTTTTATTTCTTTCACTTGGAAAATGGTGCGTATAACATTATTTCTCTTTTATAAATAAAATAACATAATAATAATAATAATAATAATAACAATAATATTAATAATAAAAATCCCCTTTTTAATTAATCAAATTCAACTAATTTTTTTTCATTTAAATTTAAAAATAAATTTACAAAAATTATTCATTTTATTGACTAATAAAGATTTTTGTTAAAATTGTTAAGTAGTATATTTATATAAAAATTTTTTATTCAATGAAAAAACAAAAATATCTTAATTAAAATAAATAATCATTTGATTTCATTGTGTATTTTACTGTTTTTGAAGCTCTTAAAATAAATTATTAAGAATACAACAATCAGTTGAATAAATTAATGAACGGAGTGATTTTCAAATGATAATACTGTTATCCGACGCTGTAATATCACACAATATCTGCTTTTAGTTTTCATGCTAAATGTAAAAACCTAAAAACAAAAAATCGTAAAATATTACAATTTTCATTCTGTAACAACCGCATTTATAAAACATTCCTTTGTATGAAAGTTCAAATAGAAAAATGAGCACCAATCGTATAATATAAAGATTTATCCAGTATCTAACTATAGTACTTCGTGTAACGATTTATTTGATAAAACTCGAGTCAGAGCCTGAAGAAGGTGAAAAAAGTCGAATCATCCCCGCCGACAATAAAAGTGCAATCTCATGATTTCTCCATCATGGTTTCACTTTCAGAACTCATATCGTGATAAAAAAGCATACAAGCCAAGTATTGGAACTTCAGGAACTCCAGATTTCCGAGCTCGCGAATGCCATTGACATAAGAAGAGAAGGAAAGTGGCCCGCGTATTAAGAGAGAAATTGGGGGGAAGGACACAAGAGGTGAATCGGTTCCTTGATATTAATTTTATTTGCGGAATTAAAGAGAAATGTTTGTTACCTTTAGAGATCAATATTCATGTAGAGAGACGTGCGATTCCCTTGAGATGGCCGGCATCAATAATCAAAGCTACTGGATTGGCGATTATTGTACGTAAATATGAAGGCGAAGGTTCGTGAAAATCGTGGAAAAAGGAAAATCGAGCAAATGTTGTATGGTTTTGGCTACAATCCGAATTCCTTTGGTGCAGACATACACTGAGAGTATGTCAATGAGGCGAACAAAACCGGTACCGCTCCAAAGGCCAACTTACTCTGTCTTCTTCGTTCGGTAGCTTTTTCATATCGCCATCGCAAGCTAACGGCTACATTTTTAAATTAAAAAGCTGGAATTTATATCCAAAAACACAACTTACAATGAGCTCGGACATTATCTTAATTAGAAAGGTGAAGATAAATTTAAAAAATTGGAAAAATCTCCTGATAAATTGTAATCATCTAGTGACTGCAGTGAGAAATAATATTTTTGGTAAATTTAGCCAGATCTCGAGAATTGCTGTTGGTATTAGAAAAATGTTTTAACAGTAAGTGTTTAATACAACGCTTTGTTTTGTATTAAGATAAACAAAAGTATTGCAGCCCACTCGTTGAAGAATTAATTTTTTCTATGAATAAATAAATTAGCCGTTTACTTATTCGAATACGAAGAATAAATATTATCAATTGTAACGTCACCTCCGGGCCTTAAAATTAATTCTCGTCTCCACACAATCAAAATGTAGATCTAATGAAAGGACAATATATAATGTCTATAATGTGATTAGAAGGTTGAACAGAAGCGTCCTGGGTCCGTAATACAATTCGCATGATATCTTGGTGCGAGCGACACGGCGCCATCGTGATCCGATAAGATAAGGAAATTCCTTACTCAAAGAGACTCGTCTTGGGAGAGGAGAAATGGTTTTCGCGAGCGGAAGATGCTGGTTATTACGGGCGACATCGATAACTTTCTCATAAAGCTCTCGATATCTTTATAAGAGATACCAATACACTCGGTATATGCTATGAAAGGGCATAAAAGGGCTGCGAGGGTCGTCGTGTTGAGGCCAATAGAAAAGAGAAGTCGGAAAAAGTTTGTCGTGCTTGCTGCTGGTGACGGGTGATGGGTGAAAGGTGATGGCGAGGGGTGGAGGTGAGGGTGAAGCCCGCTGCTCGTCGTCCCTTTCATCCCCTGTATAATTAACATCCATTCAACAAATAGAAGGTGCGTGCACCTCTCTTTCTTCGTTTAATAATATCGTCTCCGGTCTGGAGTGGCGCCCGCGCGAGAAACGAAAGCAGTCCACGTAGCTCTTGGATCCAAAGGGTCTCCATGGAAACCCAACCTTTCTGTCTCTCTGTCTCTCTCTGTCTGTCTGTCTGTCTCTGCCTCTCTCTCTCTCTCTCTCTCTCTCTCTCTCTCTGTCTCGCACTCTTTCATTCAACAAAATTATATTAAAAGTCAAACAAAAGGATCTTCCTACGTAACTTATTATTGTTTGCTGCTTTTAACCGATTTATGCCACTGACCCTTATGAGTAAAACCGTGTAAATCGAAATTTAGTTGAATAAATATCGAGTGGACCATTGAATAATTTGGTCCGCAAGTTTTTGAGGATTCTCCGACCGATACCACCTTCGGCAAGAGCACCAGGAACTGAGGTCGACTTATTTTACGAGATTAATAAGGAAGCACTTGTAATCGATATGATATAAAATATTTATTAATAAGTAATATGTTCTGTTACCGACTGCTACACGAAAGATTAATTGAGAGACGTCTGTACGAGATACTGAATAATAAATTGACTGTTAAATTAAAAATATACATTACCTATAAAGAAAGGCATAATCAAGTAATTTAATTGATAAATACTAGCTACATTCCATATTAATAACAAGTATTCGTATGCGTTATTCCCTAGTGTTTGCTACGAGAATACCAGTAATAATATCGATAATGTTTAATTCGACGAGTAAAATTACGGCATTGAGAATTGCTAAAGGGACAATTTATTTCATTCTGATCAATGGAGACGACACTTTATACTTCCACATCGATTCCAATTGAAAAAAAAAACTTCCTTTGCTCTCGTCCTACAAATAACCCATACGGCGAATTTCCGGCTATCAATCATCGGGAATTTCTGAGGGCTTGAACATCGACGGATGATATTCGCATGTAACACCTTGGCATCGGCAGCAGTACATTGATGGCATCTATTCATCAGTGGCTGGACTCCCCATCGACACCATACAAGTACTCATCGACCGATGCATCTGCTTTTGGCCATGGAGGTTACTCGTGAATGCACAAATGCACATCCTCCTCTAGAGCAGACCAAGGGCATTCCACGCACACGTATAAAAATCTTCCAACGGTGTGGTGTGTAGAAAATTATCATAAACATGGTCCTGGATTTCATCCCTACTAATTAAGTCCACTATTTGTGCACGATGCTTTTCTCTCGCTTAAATTCTCGAATGGAGGGAATAAAATATCAAAATTTATAGATGATTCAAATATTTTTGTAAAATAACTTATTTCATCTTGTATTTTTATAACGGATAATAAACATAAATTAAAAGCATGGCAAATACTCGTACTTACAACAAATCGTCGTAATTACAATTGCAATAGTCGATGTATCTTAAGGATTATTCATGAAACTGAGACATTTACTGTTTAAACTTGAAAATAATTCCATCTACTAAATACTACCATTAGCGAGCCAAACTTAGTTTTTGGTATTATCTTTATAATAAAGATATTCAGGTGCATTAATTATTAAGTAAAAAATTTTATAAAAATAATATTGATGAATCTGTAATGATAATATTGATCATGTACAATGTACATACGAGTCAAAAAAAAAAAAATTCCAACATCTTAGAGATATTTTATATAGAAAATTAGTTCTTCATTTTTTTATGAACTATTGAAATGTAAATTGTAATCAAACATTTATCTAAAAAAAATAAAACAGTTCACTAATGGTAATTTTATACACATGTAAAGTATAGAGTTTTCGAAATATAACGTATGCAAGTTAATTTAAGTAAATTTGATAACAAATTGCTTTAAAATTACGAACTACAACTACAAAGAGAGAATAGAAAATTAAACAACCATGAGAAATGAATACTGTAATTTAACGAATATTGTAAAAATACACTTTGAATAAAAATAAATGAAGCTTATGTTGGCCTATGATATAAATGGGATAATGCAGTGATGTTTATTATTGTCCCGTAAATTTGTTTGATTTCATTACTAATAAACATTAAAAGAAGAATTAAGTTTATATTTGTAATGAGAGTCCATTTGTGCACACAGCATGGAAGACTTGATAAAATATTTCGT
Organism: Eupristina koningsbergeri; assembly: GCA_018907245.1. NCBI lineage: Eukaryota > Metazoa > Arthropoda > Insecta > Hymenoptera > Agaonidae > Eupristina > Eupristina koningsbergeri. The sequence goes on along the minus strand of JACCHV010000002.1, from coordinate 4,693,272 downwards.
TGAAAAATGGTCGTAGCTTTGCTTTCACGTTCTTTAAATTATATTACCGTTGCTCTCGCAGTTTTCTTTCCCCCCCTCTCTCACTCTCTCTCTCTCTCTCTCTCTCGCCCTCTATATTGCGTGTCTTCTTGTTCTTTATGTCTGGGTTTTGACAACAAAGAGCCTCGCTCCTTGATGTCCTAGGCACGAACGCCCGCGAATTTAATATCCAGAGAGACAAGTTGATAATCACGTCGTGAAAATGCGCTTTTGACTCTAACGCACACTTGGGTTACGCACACGTTAGTTCTTATTTGCGATATAAGGCGCCGAGCGAGTGTGTGAGTGAGTGAGTGAGTGAGTGAGTGAGTGAGTTAGCGAACGACTCGCTTTTGGCCTCTTTTACTTTTAGCTATCTACCCTTTAACGCTACTCGACGTCTATACGTCCATTTCCCGGAAAAACTGGAGAATGAGTTAATAAATCACGCGGGAAAGCGTTTTTCAATAAATTCGCGTCTGTTGCAGTCATTATTGAGCGCTCAATTTATTTTCTGCATTTATTTTACACGGTTTTTCAAGCTTACTTCAAACAGTCAAGGAAATAATTTCCCTTTGCATGTACTAACGCGATTCTGTACAAATTACCGTCTGCACCTCATGGAATTGGAAAATCATTGTACCGAAATTCTTTGTGTAATCCATTGTAGACAATTTATATTGCAGTAGTTTAACTTCAACGCTAATATTAATAAATAAAATAATCGATAAATAATTAAATTCTCTTTGAGAAAATAGTAAAGCGAGTATTTTTTTATTAATATCTATTTTGAAATTAAAACTTCTTTGAGAAATGAAAAGCATTTGATATTGAAAAGATATTGCAATCAACTTAACTTCATCTTGTAATTTTTCTCTTGTTGGTGTAGGTTTTGAAGCTGTCGCACATTAATGTACTTAAAATGTCGGTAAAGAACATTTATTGCTTCGAATAAGGACAGTGAATTTGAATTTAGATTACAAGTGCGTTGAAATATTTTTGTAATTAGAGCAGTTTATTGGTTCACGACCGGCGGTGCGACAGGCGACAGCCGACAGGTCACCTGATGAAAGTCCATACACCCGTCACACCCCCGTTATATGTATACGCAACTGCAGGTGTATACCACACGTCCCCCTTTCTCTCGCGTCTTCTAATTACTGTTTTCTCTCGGATACTTTTTTCAAAAACTTTTATTTACACAGATTCAATAACATGGTGTAAAGTGTGAATTCGAAAGTATTAGGCCGTTATCCAACAAAAATGTTCTAAAACTCTTTCGGCGTGTGCTAATAATCTATCATGATTTTTATGCTCAGCATTATGTACGCTATAAATTTCCTTTATTTTCTTATCTTATAAATACAAACACTTGATCATTGGTATTTCATTTGGCTATTTTCCAAAGCCAGCCGTCATAATAAATATTAACTGCACATGTTACCAAATCATGTGTTATACCAAGTTCATGCACTATTATAAATTGTAAATTATAATTTTATCTGACCACTTATTAATTTGTTTATCTTAACTAATTTATCTTAAATAAACGTAAATTAATTATTTGACGAAAAAGGATAAAACTAAATAAAAGTGAACAGATGCAGATAAACTACTGTACTTAAACATGAATAATTAATTATTAATAATAATTTTTATAATAAACGACTTTATAATTATAATTTTTTCGTGAAAAATAATAAACATAAATAAATTAAAATCAGATTAAGAAAAAATTTTTATAAAATTAGTATTTTACATTGTATTTATTAAAATAAGAAAATTAATAAATAAAAGTGTTAGTATAAGAATATATAAGTTATAATAAAATATTATAATGAAAAATATTGATAAAAATTGAATTTCAATAAAAGTGTAAATACTTAATAATTTCAAAGGAACACTTTAAAACTTGATCAAAGTTAACGTACCTGTTAGTGAACGTGTAATTATACTATTTCAATTACCTGAAACAAATAGTAAATCGATTATTAATAACAGAAAATCAATGCACATAAATATTTTTAAGAATTTTAAAACTAAACAATGTTCAACTTGATTAATTATTTTATTCTATTCTATATTCATAACTTCAATCCAAAAAATCATTTTTACATAAATAAAATTAATTTGGTACAAATGTAAAAATAAAATCTATGCAGAATTTTTAAGAGTATTCAAACATTAAGTTAATCAAAAACTTTAATTAAAACCGTAACCTGAAATAAAAATATTACTATTACATAACAAATGCTTGTATATTATTTTTAAATTTTTTTATTATTTAAGGCATTTTATTATTACAAACATCACATTAAGTCATTAACCCACAATACATTATAATTCGAATAGAAACGCATGTAAATATTATTTAAGAAAATAATATTAAATTTATAATAAATACTCCTAAAGATATTTTTCAGCTTGCAAAATTAAGTTTTATTAAGATACGTTGTGAAATAATTAATATTTGGATGGTAATGTAATTTAAGAGGTGAAGAATCGCTGATCAGATGGCTAATAATACTTTTTATAAAATAGTTGAAAATCGACGAGATTTAACAAAAAGTTTAAAGAAGCGAAATTAAAGAAGAGATTTCTTAATGAAGATACACCGTCTGAAACCACTAACTCTGCACCCCCTCGTCACATTCCAGATGCGCAATTTTCTGCTGATTCAAATACACTCTTGGTAAAAGAGTCAAGGAGGAGACTGCGAACTTGGACTTAAGACGGTAAAAGTGTGCTTCAGTACTACGTAATGACGTCATCTCGCGGCCGTACAAAAGAAAAGTTGTGGAAATGGAAAGCCGGCTCGAGGAGTCTGCGGAAAGGGAAGAGCGTTTCAAAAGGACACAATTGGGCACTTTAATTTCCTATTGCTTTTTTCCAAGCAGTCCATGACCTCCCCCCCCCCGTTTCCCTCCTACTCTAACCCTCCTCGTGCTTAACGGATTTGGAAGTTGTGAAAATGGGCGATAGCGAGGGCCTTTAAAATTCTTGAAGCCGCAAAGAAACGGCGAGGATTTCGCGCAATTAAAATCAGGACTTCCTTCGACCTTTTCAACACTTCAACTTTTCAACTCGTCTGAAGATCAGAGCAGCCTTTTTCACGCCGACCAAACTCTCAATCTCATGCGGTTTCGCGGATTTATTCCCGTGACGCGCTGCTCCGCAATCAAAAGGACTATTTGCATCCGAGCCTCTTTAAATTCAAAATGAAAATGAAATTTATGTGATTGCAATTGCTGCTTTATATTCGCAGTTTATGAAATATACTTTCTTTTATCCTTCTCAACCTCAAAATGATGATCACCATCACTCGGCTACTTTTCTTTTTATTAACTACCCATTTTATTATTATTTTATTACCTTCAAAGTGCACAACCCATGCTTTTTATATTTTACTTTTCACCGATTTAAAGATCTTCGCTAATTCTTATAAGCGTTAACATTAAAGTTACTTATCTATTTATTACTAATTTATCAATAATAATATTACTACATTCATGAGATAACCAAGTACTTTTAATAGCTTTAAAAATGATCTTCACTTCAATGTTCAATATTTAAAAAATAATTAAAATTTTATATTCTCCGGTAATCAAAATCTATTAATTTACCCCGCACATCGGAGCATGTGAGTATTGTACAACTATGATCTTTTTACCCGATTAATTTTCAGCTGATTATTACTATACCGCTATCTATCTAAAATTACTGTAGTCGTGTAGATACTTAAATGACTTTTTGTTTTATTCAATAAAATATATGATGTTGTTAAGAAGTTAGTGTGTGCGTGCGTGAGCATGCGCGCGCAAATGTCCATTGAGCTTAATTATATTACTAAATACATGTACATTCATGTTCGAAACACGAGATAATACGATTAACATGAATATTAATTCGTATTAATTACTTAAATATTAATCACTCTCTTTGTGTTGTTTGTATTTATTTCCCAAAAAGGATTGAAATTATTAAATATAATTAAATTTGTATTATATTTTTCTGCTGAGTTTTGCAAAATATCGCTACTATTGAACGTCCATTATTATAAATAATCCACGTATATTGTACGTCAGGTTCGATATATTGATCGGATTAAACTTAGTAGTAATCCACTTACAACATCCGAGTATAACGTGGGCTGTTCCTCCTGTAGTGGATTGGATAGGTATTAAATAAATGATTAGTAATTCATGTTGTTTACTATTTATTAAACTTTAATCAAGCTACAATGTATTAGCGCATCTGTAATGGGTGGGTTAATAAAGGGCACCAAAGAAAACCCGTGACTTATGGTCGTACATAATTTCATTCAAAATAATTTTAATAAAAATACAAGACCAAACATTATTGGAGAAACAAACTTTATAAACCCATCAGATGCATGTGCTTTATATTTAAAATAATCAGCAAGTTTATTATAACCAATATTGAAATCTTTTTTAATTGTAACTGGATTTTTTTACAAGTACAACTTTTAAACCAATTATCCAAGTAGTGGTTAGTTTTGGAACTCGAAGAATAATTATTCAGCTTAGGGATTTGAGCAAGATTCTCTCGTAAGTTGATATTTCAACTAGATTAGTGTTGTCGAGCCCTCCAAGACACTGAAAACTAGTGAGTTTAAAGGTACGATTGGATTGCAGCTCTTGGGAACTGTTGCGGGCGGATTCGGGAGAAAATTGTGCAATTGGAGCAACGATCCGATGCCCAGGAAAAAGTCTGCGTTTGAAATTTGATTATTTGACTCCGCAGAGTAGCCATTTCAAATAAATAAGCGACAGGGAGAGAAAATTATAATGGAGCGGTCGGTCTGATCCGCTGCTCGGCCCATTCTGACCGAAAATGACCCGCTGATGGTAAAATTAGAGACTTCAAGTCTGGTGGAAGCGGGTGTTTGGCCGTTGGACTCGCGGGGGCGCCTGGTTCTGCTTCTGACAATGAATGACACTTTAATCAGTCGCCACGTATAATCGCGTATTTGTGGCCCTGGACCCCTTTAACAATTGCCAGCCGGTGGAGAGACAAAGAAAGAAACGATCCGCATTCCCCTGGGAATTTACATTTAAAAGGCCTTTCCTTCCTTCCTTCCTTCCTTCCGACTCCAACGCGGACTCGATCCACCGCAATTTAACACGAATCCACTTTTTACGGCAATTTTCACCCCGCAATTGCGATGACGTCAATGCGAGCTAATGTTTTACTACATCTATTATTTCATAAAGATCATAACGATACCTTCTTCTATACGGTGGAACTCTCAATTGCCCGATATTTACTTTTGGAACTGTCAATCTGTCCAACTCAACTACCAAATGGGCAACTCGAATTTTGCCATCCTGGCACAATTGCTAAAACTTATCAGCAGCGCTCAATTGTTATAATTGCAAAAAATGCACTTCCCGCGCCGTTCTTTTATTTTCTAATCAATATTTATTATTTCGTCCGCTCCCCAAAAATAAGCCGAATGATTCGTCAATCGAGCGCCAAATGAGATCACGCGCCAACGCAAATTCATCAAATTAATTTCAGTGCCGCTACGATTCGAGCAACAAAGACCAGATGATGACGCGTTCAATTCCAATTCATTTCGGGAGTTGCTCACGTTTATAGAATAAATCAGCTGCTAATCAGGCAAAGCTTCAGTTAATTGCAAAGTCGTGAATACATATCAAGTAAAAAACAAGAGAACTGCAGAAAAATTGCCACTGCACAGGACAACCAACCACAATACACATAAACGAACGCACAATTATTCAAGTAATTTATCTGTGCATTCAAATTTTCGTCCGTTTCGATTTCATGAGCAAGGGCTCTTGAATAAAATATGTCGTATACAAAAAAATCGTGATAAAAAGAATATTGTATTCTATGAGAGAAATGGTTTGATATTTAATTGGAATATTTTTCTAGCAGGAGATACTAAGAGTGAAGTAATTTTAACTTTAAATCGTCAGTCTTGATTAAGATTTTCGTTGGGTTTAAATTTATTTTGAAAACATTCTTTAATCTAATGATATTTTATTTTTCTAACAGCGTAATTCTAAATACGTTAGATAATAAAAGTAATGCACATTTAAATACATTCATTTTAATAATTATGTTTAAAATTTTTAATGAAAAAAAGTGTTTCAATCAATTAAAATGTATGAAATATAATATCTTTAAATCGTATTAAATAATAATGTGAGCAAACTTATCGACCTAAATATTAATATTTGTTGTGAATTATTTTCACAAATTTAAAGCTAAAAAATAATAAATATAAAAATTACAATATTATCACCTGCTTAAAACATATTTAATTATAGTCCTTTTTAGTACGATTTTTATAATAATACTTTTTCAGTATTATAAATTTACTAATTTATTCATAGTATTATTATTTCTTCAATTAAAATAAATAATTATTGTATTAATTAAAAAAAATTGTGTTGGTACTAAACTTAATATTATAATATATCAAAATACAAAAGTAAACGTCTCTCTTAGATTTCTACAGAAAATGAGAAAGTTCATGAACTGACAGATTAAGTACAATTAAATTACCAAAATCCATATTAATAAACTTAAGTTCTATTGTGTTAGTTTTCTCATCTGTATTTCTTTTTGATAGAACTAAAAAAATGATTCAAACAAGGAATTCCAAAATATTATTTATTTTAAAAATTATATGCTTGTTTAATATTTATCTAAAGTATAATTTCGAATAAATTTAAAAATTTTATTTTATTTTCGGATCAATAATTATGAAAATATAATAATTATGTAAACGTAAGTTTCCAAAAAATTGCGGTAAGGTTCTATCGATTTATATTATTCAATAAAATTTATTTTTATCAATGTGACTTTTTCTCCATGTCTCTAATATTTTATTTAAAAAATATTCATTTATATCATAATTAAATACCAAAATGTAAATTCCAATATTTTTTTCAATGAAAATGTTAAATTAACAGAGAAATATCGTGGATTTTGGGACTTTGTATGTTAATGACGTGCGATCTTTTATGGAACGAAAGCTAAAAATGAACTAATATTCAAAAACTGCTGTACAAAATGGATAAAACTTTAAATTATATTTGACATGTAAAGCAATCAAATTTTATACTCATAGAAAATAAAAGTGAAAATTGAAATAAAAAAAGTAAAGTAACCATGGAATCTGATTCAGAATATAATTTAAATAAAATAAAAAAATAATAAACGAATAAAAAAACCTGAAAGCTGGAAAACAAAATCTCATTTCGATCAGTAGTGAGCACGTTTATTTGATCGCGCAATATTTTTAAAGATTATTATTTCATACAGAATATCTATAATAAATTATATTGCATGCATTTTTTATAAGAATAAAAAATCAATTTTTTCTAATATTAAGAAATCAATAGGAAAAATATAGTTATGGTGAACACCATTGCGCCATACATTTTTTAAACAATTTTCAATTTTGTCTTACCACGCCCGTGTGTAAGTATCTGGGCCGCATGCATGACTGAAAAAGTGAAAATTACATATTTGTTGAGAATCTCGGATTTTTCTCAAATTTTGAAAATAAGTTTCTCATTAAATCATAAATCAATAGATTAAATGAAGTTACGTCGAATGTCTTCACTTCATATTATTTATAATAATTATTTACTTCGTTATACACATAAGACCGTATTGTTTATTGATATATTAAACAAAATTTTTTTTTATGAATAATATGAAATTGGGTAGAACTACTTAATAATATGTATCAAATGATATAATATAATTACGATTAATAAATTTAAAAAAGTTGAATTTTTTTTAAACATGTTAACCTTTATCGACCATAACCGTATAAAGTGTAATTTTCTGTTTATCTTTATTATCTTTATTTCTTAATGTATTGTTAATATTTTATTTAAGTATATATTTTTTAATAGTTACTTGGTAATCGTAGAGTATAAATTTTCAATTGAAATTGGTAACGTAATTTTTTTTAATTTTTCTAATAGTTTTTAATAATCACCAGCTTATAATGGGTGGTTTAATGGAATGAAAATGGTTGTAAATAAATTTTCTTATAATATTTAATAATATTTGTAAATTTCAGAAAAAAAAAATTTTTCCATTATCAAACACATATAAAGTATTTTTAAAATCAAATTAATTTATGTGATGGATTTTATTTTTGTTAAATGTTGTGTTGCCCATGGGCGATTCTTCGAAAATCATAATAAATAACAATATCCGGTATGAATGATTTGTGAGAAATTACGCCCAATTGTTATGTCCACGTATGTGCACATAATGTACGATTGAATGAAAATGTATTGAGAGATAAGCGGGAAGAAGAGAGTTTTCCTACCAAAATTCAATGAGTAACTAAAGCTCTTAATTTCGAGCGACTGGAATGGAGGGCTTGTGTATTTAAGAAAGAAGTATCGCCAATAAAGATAAGGAACAAATGATGCAAGAATTGGCGAACGGAATGGCGAACGGAATGGCGAACGGAATGGCGAACCAAATCCTTGAGTAAATCATCGAGACTCAAGTGCACAGAAGCTCACCGCACGCACAGGAGCAGGACAACGATTTGCCACGTGGGATAAAAATATAAAATATATGGGCTTCCCTCGGCGATCCGCGCGGTTTGTAAAAGCGAGCCGCCCCTCCTCCCGAAGGTCTGGCCTTTTGCTCAAACCCTCTGACCTACCGTCTCCATCTCCATCGATCCCTCCCTCCTCCCCTCCTTCTTTACTGGTTCTTAACGAGGAGCCCGGGAACGTTTCAATTAATTTCGGCTAAAAGACTCAATCGCCCTTTTCACTCCAGAACCGACTGAGCACGGGGATGCCGCGGCAAATTTATTTCATGAACATTGATTTCTCCCTCTGACGCGAGTCTCGCCGACTGGAAGCCTTTCGCCATCATCTCAAATTCCGTTACCATAAATTACACCGACCATCTCGCGCTACAATATTCAATCTCCTCTTCATTTTTCACTCGGTTGTCGCCAAATGGGATTCAGGAGATCCGAATTCTTACACGAAATTATTCGCGCGATTATCCTCCGCCGATTTTCCCTTTTCGCTCTCTTTGATGCGCCGGCATTGCGTTCGAGCGTGTCACGCAATTATCCACCAATCTAACTAACTTTCTCTCCAAATTTTCGCCAAACTCGAATGACTTTATCCTGCTCTAATCGATTATTACTTTCGGCGAAGATGATGGTTGATTGTTGTGGCTTGGGTCGAAGATTGGATAGGAGTTTCACTCACAGATCAAGAGTTCTGAATAAAATGAAAAAGATCCCAATATTGGCTTGTCGGGGAATTCAATGAGGCGAATTGCAGTGTTAAACCCCCGATGTTTTGTAAGGGAAGAAAAGTTTGGTACTCTCCGAGCAATCCCAAGGAACCTTAATAGATGTATAGATTAACATCCTAGGGTTCGATAGCGTTGGCAGCCTTGGTTCGGCAATAATTTTACTCTGTTTTTGCCTCAGAAGAGCATTGTATTAATTATCGACGTGGGCTGCAAGTAGCACCTTGAATTATAAATGAGGCCGCAGAGTTTGTTCCGTTACAGTCTGGCCATAACAACAATTTCACTCTGCACCTTTCACCCTCCCCTAGACCCCCGCCAATTAGAGGAACACCACGAATTAGAAGGAGCGCGACTTTCATTAGTTTAGCAGTTTATTTCGCAGCTCGATCCGAACCGCAAAGAGCTCGGGGACGCATGTGTGCGTTTCGATGATGAGCGTGTGGTTACACTTTCGAATTCCGGATGTTACACCTAAAAAGTTATCACGTGATTTATGTCGGGAGCATTTAAGGAGAAGAGCTGAGCACTCGTCACCAGACAGCCCTTCATTTCCTCCGAGGCTGAACAACAAATATGTGATATCGCCGCCCTTGCCATTGTTTGCAAAAAGGAACAGTATTTGTTAATTTAAAAATATAACTATTTAACACTAAGACTTAGACATAATATACTCTTTTATTTATTTGCATATTCGGCCAACTACTTTTGGCTTTTATTAACGACAATTGACAACTGAGTTTATAATTTTGTTTTTCTAATTTTCATCATAAACTTTTCTTATCCGTTAAATCGATATCGAGCCTAGTGTAATGGACGAATTATCGTTAAAACTAACAATTAATAAACAGATATAAAAAATTGTGCTTTTTTATTTTTGATTCAAAATACCGTAATCAACTTTACCTGTTGACTTCGTTAGGGGACTTTTATATACGATTAACCAATGATATACTTTTAAATGTGCAAACTCACAAATGGTACTAACTCAATTAAATGATTAATTCATGTTAATTCCAAGCTTCAAATCAGTGTTATTCTTATAAAAAATCAGTACATTTGTATTTTGAAAATATAATTTTATCTACCCCAATTTATATTTCTATAATAATAAAAATAAATAATTCTTTTATAATAAATACTTAATACTAGTAAATAGTTAACAAAAAATATTTTGTTTAATACATGTATGTATCATTATTTTTCTTTATTTATAATTAATTTCTATTACAATATAACCAAACATTAATCATGAATAATTTAAAAAAAAACATAGTAATTATTAATTTCTATAAATATAGTTTTTATTAAATAATAAAATAACTTTATAAAATTATATTTATAATCACGATAGTATATGTTTATTTACTTTATTTCTTATTTAATTTAAACAATAATAAGTATATTATGTTTTAGTTTTATTTTAGATAAATCTTTTAAATAGCTTCCTCTTTAATATACTATTGTCTTGTGCACATTGAATTAATTTAAAAATTCTTTTTAAAAAATTATATAAAAATAAAAACTAATAAGAAATGTTTTAAAAGAATAAGTATAAATACTCAATAATATATTTTTTATATGTCCAATACTTTGTCACGAATACAATAGTATGGTGGAAGAGAACAAAAATTGGGTGTTTATGTGAACTGTCACATGACCTACGTACTAAATTAAGACATAAACGTTTGTTAATATTTTACCTTACAAATATAAATGCAAAATGAATTGTAATCATATTAAAGAGGGGGTCTTAATAAAAATGAAAATACCTCACACTTATTATTAATTATCTGTGCCATATAAAAGCCAATTATAAGATTAAGAGCTTTGTAATGAATCTTATAATGAATTAGTTTATTATTATTAGTCAATGAATATTTTTAAATAGGTTATTAGATTTAAAATGACATAAATTGAAACGTAGTAGTAGTCATTACTGTGTATTGACATTTTTGTAATTTTTAAAATTAATAATTAATAAACGATTATATTCATTTAAACAATTATTTAATAAATAAAATTAAAATTTTTTTGAAAATGATATAATTTAATAGTACATTTAATTAAATATTACCATGATTTATAAATTAAGCAATTAATGGTATTTGTTCTATTATGTACGTATTAATTACTCGCGACATATTGTATGGATGGCAGTCTATTAAATGAACACCAATGAAATAATAATAGAAAAATAATTGAAAACACCCATTTTGTAGTGAACGATATTTTCATTATTACAATTTATAAAAAAAATTTTATAATTATTATCAAAATGGTAACACAATTCAAAATAAAAAATATATGCTAGAGGAATGAGAGGGATTTATTTTCGTTTGAGACGGATAAAACAATAAGAAAAGTTTAAATTAATATGAATTAGACCTACAGTGTCTTTTTCTTTGAGTTTCTTAATGAAATTTCAAGGACAAAAAATACATTTTGCGAGGAAAAATGTAATGAATAAAAGAAAAACAGGTCAACGCAGGGAGGGCGGACAGAAAGTGAAAATGTGTACTTGAGTAATATTATAAGGAGGATGAAAAAATCGGAAAGTCACCCTCGGAAATTCCGGGGGTTCACGATTGATTCGGCCTCTCATCCGGACACGCGGTCAGGGTGTAAAAGGAGAAGGTCACCTATGACGACAGCCTCCCTCGGTCCAGCTGACGAGATCACCCAACAAAGAGGATCAGCGCTTGTTTGGTTGCCATTTCGTCCTCGGGAGGCTGGTCCTGAACTACCGCATGGTAATTCGGATTGATTCGGACTAATTAATTAAATCACGAAATTCCGAGTTGGTGTACGCGTAAATATGAAAATTCGCGGGGTTTTGTCGCTGCGTTCAGATTATACGCACGAGAGGTGCACGCGCAACTCGGACATACGGATTACACCAAGAGCATCCCGGAAATGGGGATGAAGGAAGGAAATAGAGAAAAACAGTCCGTGGGTCTCAAAAATCCATTATACATCCCAGGGATCTTAATGACTCTTATGATGTTTTAAATTGTGCCATTATCGGGAGCCAACTATCGACAAACCCGAGCCTTCACTTTTAATCCGAAAATTTACCTTTACCCAGCAGCTTGGATTTTCTTGACCGGCATCCACGACACACTTTTACGATAATATATAAGATTTTGATTATCGTTTAACTCGTATTTATTGGGAATGAAACATAAAAGTGTATGTATAAAATTTTTTGTTCAAAAAATTATGAAGGAAGTGCATTACACTGGTTGCAAGCCGTATGCCAACGGCCGCCGTAAAAAAGACAAGATAAGGCCGCCGGCAAATTGTTATGCGCTGCTAGTCTCACATAATAATAATGTGCCCGAAACTTCAAGGAGTAGGGTCAATATCGTATTTTGAATACTCAGATGGATAATACACCGATCTTGCACGCATATCCCACTGAATTCTACCTTATAACTATACATATCCCTGAGAATTACAAGCATCTACTCCTGTTGGGAGTGCACTGCTATTTATTATTTATTATGAAAATATGTAAAAATTAAACTAGTATTTCAGATGAATCCAGAGTTTTGTTTCAATTTTTACAAAATTTCGAAGTTAATGCGTTTGAAATGTCAAAGGCAATATAACGTTTAAAAGTAAAAATGTACGTTTGAAATAATTTTACTAAAATGTAAATTTTCGCTTTAAAATTTCGTTTAATAATTGATATTTTTAAAGTAGCTCTATTCACTGTGTATTCATTAATCTGACTGAATTATTTTTTATAAAAATTTCCATTTTATTGCAAAAAAAATTATTTTTTATTATTGGAAATAGGGGCGCATATAATGAATACACGTACAGTTTGTTGTTAAATACAGGTAATTAGTTATTAACCAATGACACACGATATATGAAATGTGTTTACAGAAGATAGTGTATCGTGCTTTAAGTCTCACAGTGAGCTAACTATCTTAACATGAAAATTTAGCTTCTGCAGGTCAAATTGTCCCTTCTATCTTTTATTACTTTACAACAGTCTTTCTAATATCCTCGTTTCCAACATTTATTTTTCAACTATAAAATATTTCGAATAATAAAGGCAGAGTTTCGTATTTAATTAAAAATAATTTTTTCCCTTTTCACTGTATTTCGTATATTATTTATGAATATAATTTTATATGTATTATGAAATATTTAAAATTCATATTCGATTACTTTTCACGAGTATATTTAAATATGTTATATGAATTTCTTCGTGGTTTTATATTTGTAATTACGGTTCTCATTAACTCTTATACTATGGCTACCATAAATTCGTAAGTGAGTAAAGGAAAATCGAAAATGCAAAAATGATACAAAATGCATAATGGGGTGCATTTAAAATTTGTACTTATCAGTTTAATCTTATTAAAATTTCGATACATGTCGGTTTAGAAAAGTCTTACAATTTTTGAAATCGTAGGAATAAGAATAGATTGAAACACGATAAACACAAATGTTATTTCGATTGATGTCAGGTGCACTGCGTGTGGATCGACAATTTCTTTTATAAAACATACATTTGCAGTTGAGAGTGGGTGTAAATAATAATGAAAAGAGTATAATCCAAGTGTTTGACAGGATTTTAAGGCATTAGGAATTGGGTATTCAAGGGCGCTGTTTACCGGTGACCACCGGTTTTCCTTGTTTTGGGCTAAATTAGAGTCCGGCAACGGACAAGGAAAGAAACACCTGGAGGTTTGGAGTCAAACAGCGGCTTATATCAGACCCAACCTAATCGATTTTCCTGACCCCCGAGATCGAGATTCGCAGGAATCCACGCACCTTCGGGTTAGCGACCATCCGTAGCTCGGCATAATCCGGACGTGCCGCTCTGCGTGGCCCAACCTGACCTGACGTGCCTCGGCGTAGCTCGAGCTACGTTTTCCGCATTTCGTTAACGCGCCCTCATAATTATTCCCCCTCGCGTACAAAAAGGGAGCCTTAAGATCTGAAAGACACGCGTGCCCGTCCTTTTACGGCCCTGACATTTGTCGAGAGCTCGCTCGGCTCGGGATGCAAAAACTCCTTTTGCCTTTCCTCGGGTTTCCTCGTTAAAAGAACAAACGAGGATCATCGCCCTGGGCTCGCTCGCGGGGATAATGCAAGACGACCGATAATTCGAGCTAATGTAATTAACTAATTAAACTTGGGATGCGAGCGTCGGGGAAATGTCATGTATGCGATCGCACGCCCCCCCCCCGTCCTGACTAATTTGTATGAAAATAAAATGAAAATAAACACGAGGGGGTCCTTTGTAATTAGACTGTTGTCGCTTTTATTCTTTTGTCCGAGCCACTGCTTTTTCCTCTAAATGCGTTTACTTCTACATTTGTAACAACTAAACTGGTCTCTTTTGTAAAATCTTCGATACATCTTAGTTTTTGCAGTGATTAAATGCTTCTTGTGCCTCACCTTGTAAGCAATTATAAAAAAAACATGAGAACTGTTTGAGGATCTTAACCCTCGGCAGCGAGTGAAAATTATTAAACAGTGACGTTGTTAAGCTTTTACATTTTTCCAATTATTTAAAATTAATTAATTTAAAATCCAATTAATGTAAAAAATTCCATCGATAATTTTTTGAAATAAAACTCTTTACAGTAGCTGTTAAACAGTCTTCGATTTATCAAAAATTTTTCAATAATCACTTAGAAATCTATTGCAATAATTTTAGCCGTTAATCATAAATTCATTTTATTATTTATCCATTTTCAAAACAAAAAAAATAATAATTATGATTCAATTAATGTTTATCTAATAAAATATCTCGAAACAAAAGTTAATACATCGAATTTCAAGCCAAATCATACTTTATTAGTTTTTATTATCCATTTTATACACAATTTTATGTTTAATTGTATAAGCACGAAGCAAGAAATAACTCGAAATTATACACTACTTCATGAGTTAAAAAAAATAATTAATTCGATTGATAAACCAACAAAATTTTTACTTGTAGAAATCTTTCCCTTAATTTTTTATTTAACCTTTTTTTTCAATAACCTCGTAATGCCAATAAACTTATTTATAACGTAACACAATTTATTACAATTTACAAATGGAATGTAATAAGAAAATAGCAAACTTTCATAATTTATATCATAATTATATAAATCGATACAGTTGGAATTATCCAAATATATTTTTTATAAATAATGTGTTATATATATTACAAAAAATCAAGTTTTTAAATTAATGCAAAACTCCTTGCTTTCCAACGCTTAAACTCATCTTTCTCTTAAAAATTATAACTTTACATTGAATAATTTATTTGTTTGTATAAATATTAATACACTCGCAATTACAAAACATAATTTGCAAAATAAACTTTCTAATTCTTTAATAGTATCTTAAATCATTGGATAAATTAATAAATAGGGATATTCATTTTTATATATACACATTTTATTTTCACAAAATGATAATTTTTCGATATGATAAAATGAAGGTGAATAAAATAATTTACATTGTTATTTAAAAAGAAGTAAAAAGAGGTTAACTCTAATGTTCCAATACTAGTCCAAGCAATAGAGTACTAGTTAATGTAAGATACAGGATTTATTGTACTACACTTGTATTTTTTAAAACTGTTAAAAAAACTAAAATCGTAATATAAGTTTCGCTGGAAATAACTTTGTAAATTTTGGCATAATTTTATTAACATTAGTACTACTCAAAAACTAATAATCCGATAAAGTTAAAATTTTGTACAAATAAAGTGTATATCAATTATTTTAATTACTTTAAATTATAGTTCTCAATTATAAAAAATAAAAAAGTACCAAATTTTTTAATTAAGTTCAAAATTTTCCCATTTTAATTTTAATTTCTCAGCTTCTAATTTTCCAATCAGTTTATGAAAAAATACATTTTATTCACAATCTTATTAGCTATAAATTATTTCATGATACTATAATATTTAAATTAAGACTTTTTATTTTATAGTAGCAAACGTAAAAAAATGCATTTTTTCATTAAAATTGTTAATAAAAAAAACCCCTGAATATCATGAGTGGCATTTTAGAAAAAAAGAATCTATTAATTTTTTCACGAATTTTGATATGCATCACTAGCTGCTTTTTTTTCATGATAAAAAAAGTGCTCTATTGCTTGGACTACACGTATAATGTAAAAAAATAATTATATAAAAAACATAATTTTTTGTACAATTAAGAATAAAAAATTAATAATACAATTTTTAATTATTAAGAGTTTTTAATCTTACTTTTCAATTGATAAAAAAAGTAATTTCTTTTATACCAAACTTTGCTGGGTTAGTCATAAAGTGTCTACAAGATGTAAGAAATTCACTTCATTTTATATCATTTTATAAGGTATGAACATAAAAACTTGATCTTAACACCAAAGCTCATGTTACTTTTACAACAAAGTTTTCGTAAAAGTATGGAAGAAATGAACTTGCTTTATATAATAGAAATTCTAACATATTTTTTCTTTAAAAAGCCAATTTTTATTGATTTTCCAAATACACTGATTTTTTTTTTAAAATTTAATTATGTAACTGAATGATAAGTAATGTAAAATTTTAATTAATTGAGATATCTCATTTCTAATCAATAACATTCAATTAAAGAAAAAAAATTCCCATAATAGTACTGATCAATTTAAATAAATATTTTAGATTTATAATTCTGAAAATTTAAGTAGAAACAAAATCCAAAGATACATAAATGCTGTAAATGAATAAGATACTACATAAATCGATAAATCCGAATTTCGTTATCGTTTTATTCAACAGTTACATTAATTGTTACCTGGTTATTTTTTTTCAAAAAGGTAAATTATTAGATGTTTGTATAAATTTTGTTGCTTCAAGCAATTGTAGATAATGTTACATAAAAAATAACCAAATAATTATAATAAAGAGTGAAAGTCTGTTATATGACATAAAGATGTGCTAAAATATTCTGTTTTATATTGTCTTAAATTTAATTACATGATTAGTCTCAAATTTATTAAAAATTTAGTATTAGTTTCAAATTTTTTTAAAAAGAAAATTCTAATGTAATTGAAGCATAAAACAGTTGTAAATTACGAAAGCAATCCAATTGATTTTCAATATTTATGAGCCGAGCAACGTTTTAATGTTTTAATGCGCCGGTTTATTTCTGGGAATAATACAGTTAATTTTTAAGTCCTCGAGGAATCGTCACATCGATAAAATAAATCTCGGCAAAATCCGACATTTATTTTATTGGCGTGTGGTATTTCCTGGAGTACATTAATAAAATAATAATGACATTATTAACTGGTGTAAAAAAACGGATGCGATCGATTAAGAGCGAAGACCGAAATAAAGGAAAGTTGGGAGTTGGAGTGCTGCTCAATTAGATCGAGCCGATGGTGGGAGTGGGTACGTGTTCCTAAGAACACGTCTTCGTCGGGGCCGCGAAGTCGCCCCCGCCTTCTTCGTCTCCAGGGTCCGACGTTTCGGCTGGCCGTGTGATAATTGGAGTTGTCGGCTCGTGATTAAAGCTCCGGATCCTGGACTAGCCTGCGGGAAATCATCTCCTCGGCGAGGGAGATGCTGCACCTCCGGTGCCGTTTTACAACCTAACCCGATCTAAATTTAAAACACAACTCGCCCCGGACGTTGACTCGTATCTCGTCTTGGGCGCTAAACACCGGAGGAGGAGCCGGGAGAAGAGTAGAGGAGAGAAAAATGGTCCATACAAAAATGTGGCCGAATGGCGATGGTCATTGATTCAAGACAAGACGGCGTTACTCTGCTAACCGGGTTTTATCGATTGCCAAAGATTAAATTGTCATTATAACATGCTTTTAGATAGCCCGATGCTTAAAAAACTATTTTGTGCGATCTCTAAGAGCGGAATTTGCGAAATTGAAATTAATGACACTTTAAGCACATTTGAAATGTATTTATAATCTTAACTATGACTACAAATACGTAAAGAAAGTTTCATATACTCCTATTTCCACCAGAAGATCGACACCAATTGAGGACTAATAAAAAATTCTGCGACTGTACAAAGGCATTGAAATTTTTTTCTTAATAGGTGCGCCAAATCCATTATAAACCGTCACTGATTTCAGGCTTTAATTTTAAATTTCAAAGTTAAACAGCTTTGATTATTACTAAATAAAACTTAAACGCGCGTCTTCATGGGTGAATTTATTTATCTCAAAAAAAGCACTTAAAAACACTTCAACATTTTAAGGTCATTTTTTAAATCCATATCAGTGCAATAACTATAAAATTTCATTTGATAAATATGATGCACTGCCTTTTACTGCAGCTACAACTGTTTTATTTACTAATTTGTTGGGATTTTTTTTTTTTTTTTCTTAAATTTCAATTTGGCCAACCCGATTTCGAAAACTTGTAAAAGGCTAAAAAAGATTTTGATGTTGCTTCGTCTCTCGAAAATCCTGTAATTTATTTAGTAACATTAATTATATATTTACGCATCAAATTAAATATCATGAATCGTAAGACGTGGCTAAAATAAAAAGATGTTTGTATACGCCTGAGAAGACAAATTTCATGTTCCACCAGTTAAAATAAACGACTGGAATAATCTTCAAAACCAAAATTACTCCAATAAGAGTGAAGAAGCAAATGATTTTGGAGAAAGGAAGTTTGTAGAGGCGGCGAGGAATGGATAGAAAAAACAAAGACCATGTATCCAAAGATCGTCGTGTGGATGTCAGTCGTGACTAGTAGATATGAGCATCTGTCTCGAGGAGTCCAGTGACGAGTAGCAGTTCGTTCGCCCCTTTTTATTTCATCTGCTCATTGCTACTTATTTCCTCGTTATACCTTATTGTGGATTTAGACGGTCGGCTTTCTGCTCGAGAACCAACCGACGGAAGTTCCTAAACCAGTGGAAACGTGATTGTGCATCAACATTTGGAATGGAAACTTCGGGGGTCCTCCCCAACTCTTTATTTAATAGATGACAATCCGAATCCGACGGCAATACCATCCTCAAGAATAATCAACTGCGAAAATTTTACCAACACCCCATACTTTGTGGGTCATTATTATATCTATTAATCATTATATCTAAATCATTGGCATGTTACCGAAACCTTGCCAATCAAAAATGTATTTCACCCAAGAGGAATTGACTTAAATTCTCGACAAAGAGCTAACTCTTCTTTCTCGCAATTTTACCTATATTTTTATGACACGAATAATGCTTTATAATACACAGAATAAATGTGAATAATATACAGGATTTTAATTTATATCATTGACAAAATAATTGAAATAACATGGCTTTGGTTTTGATAAAAATTTGTTTGATTGCTCAATATACTTTAAAACTAAAATTCTTTGATAAGAATTTGAAAAAGCATTTCCTTGAAACATTAGAAGCTTGCCAATAGCATGGAATACATTAATACGAGAATAGTCAGTTTTACCGACGAGAGTATGAAAAGAAAGGAAAATGGTTTTTTATTGTACAAACACTCGAAATATTACAATGAAAGTTAAAAGAAAGCAGCTGAAATTGTGGACAAAAAGATTATTGAATTTATCGAGACAAAGTGGGAAGAGATATAAGCTGGTCGACGACTTTCCATTCCATTGTTACCAACAGATGAATTGACGTACGTGTTACGGAAGCAACGAATGACGAAAAAATATAAAGTTACTTTTTTAAAGGGTCAGTAAACACAAGATCATCCATTTCATGCGAGTAGCGTTAGTTTCACAAAAAAATTAAAAAAATTTCTTTGCCAAGATTAAGATTATTAAACTTTTTTCTTTTCTTTTGTTAATATGTATTTATTATTTAATTTAACTTAAAGTCTGTACAAATTCTTTACTAAAATAATATTTTTAAATACAATAAAACATACTTTTACTCACAAAATTTAAGTAATTTAATTGTATTTTTAAATAAATATTGCACCTTCTTCAAGTATTTAGTAAAAAAAAATATTATATTGATTCGTGTATTGTATAAGTATAAATCCTGTTTAAATAATTACATGTCTATCTTAATGAGGTAATTATGATCTATAAAATTCAAATTATGGGAAAAATGAATTATTTAAGCACACTTTGTAAGACTTCAAGTCTAATTACTCGAAAACGATCATTATATTAAGAATAAAACTGTTAAGAGTATTTTTTGATATATATTTTTTTATTTTAATTATATACAATATCTAATATAATTGTATTTTATTATATAATTCTGGCTTTTTGTCCCAGGAATGGATTTAGTTACATTTGGTACATTCATAATGTTTAATATATTAAAAAGTATTTATTCTCAAAATGTAAAAAAGTTTTTTCGTTAATATTAATTGAAATAAAGAATTCGAATTGTTGTCAACCTTAATTTGACTTTAAAAAGTGATTGTAAATCGTATGAAATCAGTAGCGTGTTTTAAACCCAAAATTTATAGTAATATCTAAAACAAAAATAATATTAGAAAAACAAAGCATTAACTACTAAAGTAGCATAAGTAACCACGAATGTGAATGAAATTAAATGAATTGCATAAATAGTATCAATGATATTATGAAAATGTAACAAATTTAAAAAACAAAAAAAAATATTTCTAATAAATATATTACTGTACTCACATTTTTATGTAAATTTTAATAATAAATAATATTTTTTATGGTAAAGTAATATGCATAATTTGTAAATTGTACATCTAGAGCTTAAAATTTAAATAGTTTTAAAGATTTTTGTATTTCAAGGTAAAATAATTTTCTTTTATATTTCTTTTCTTCTTTTTGTAACAATCCCGATTTCATATTACCTAAAAAATAGCTAAACGGAAAAAATGATTACACTGGAAAATAATTTAATAATAAAAATTGTATCAGACAGTCATACCAAAAGGAATAGATAAGATTCTTTTGATTACAATAATTTGAATTATTATTATGACTGTACAAGTAGAATATGTCTCGTTAATTAATTAAACGTGCATTATTGAAACGCCACTTTATTAATCTGTCGAGCAGTTTAACGATTCGAATGAATAAAAGAGGGTGCAAATTTACTTTTATAGGGCTCATAAAAAATTAGCAATTATTTTGAGATTGACGTTTACGTTAAATACCGATTAGCCCGAGAAGCAGATAATTAGAAAAGAAGAGTTTGTGTTTAAGTTGAGGATCGGTCGCGGCCTATAAATTTTCGAGGATATAAACTTCGGTTTATGACGGCCTATCACCTGGACTTGAACACGGACTAGGACTAGGACTCGGATTCGGATTCGGACTCGGACTCGGACTCGGACTCGGACTCGGACTCGGAATCGGACTCGAACTCGAACTCAGACTCGACTTATCGCTGCATAATGTCGGGTGTTTATGCTCGTCAGGCATGTAATGCGCATTCACTTGGTATTTAGTCGGACTACAAAGGGCCGAGGAAGTGCGAGAACACATTAAAACCTCCCATTCCATCTGTCAAAGAAATTAATACCTTTTCTCCCACGCACCCGCACACACACGCGCACGCGTGTGTACGACTTTGTAATTACGTTATTAAAGGTGACTACATCAAATTTCGTGTTGCATCGGCCGCCTCTTGGGCTCGCCAAACACACTGCAGCTTGTCAATGTTTTTTATTTTTAATTGACTCGGCGACTCTCCGACCAAACTCCCCTCGAGAACGAATTATTATGCGGTCATCGTAATCCTTTTTGTTGTATTATACGTAGAAATTTATTTTCTCCGCAAGATGGAAATGCAAATGAAACACTTTTACGAGAATAATCTGAGTCTACGCGAGTAACAAATCATCAATTATAGCTCAATATTCTACCGTGTTGAATTCGTGAAATCGTACATAATAATCCTTACCTGCAACCAAGATCAATAAGGTTTTCAATTAGGAGCACATTCGAGCAAATCTCTTTTTTACAATCACTAAAATATCGACAAATTTTACCAAGTAATTAATAATTATACTAATTTCGGGTATTTGAATTTATATTTAAATGTAAATACCCCATGTTCAAATTATAGACAAAGAATATAAATTCGTACATATCAGGTGGTTCTAGCGTTTAAGCATTTTCATTGAAGTTTCATAAGATATATGCAAATTCAATGGCAATGCAATTGTCTCTCTCCCCTGCTCGAGAAAAGTAATTGCACTTTTGAAGGGAAAATCGATGAAAAGGAAAGAAAAAAAATCCTCTTCTCTCGTATTTATCACTGTATCTTTCGAAGACTCTAACTATCCCATTCGAATGATCGATCCATACAGTTAATTTATAATTTATAATTCCGTAAAAAATTTATGATTTAGAATTTGGAGAATTGGCGGAGATTGTGCTGTAGTAAAGACGTTAAAAAAAAAAGGATTTTAGATATTAGTTTGTTGATAAAAGTTTTCATCAAAATTCAAAATGACATTCACTCTGTATTTAAGGAGTTAATGAGTCCCACGGTAATTGCTTTTTTATTGGCCATAAAGATTAAAGATCTACAATGTTTTAATAGCACGAGTAAATGTACAAAAAGGAATTCTCGATTAAATGTATTCGCATAATTATCGCTAAAAGAGCGACAGGCGTCGGCTTCGATCTTTGCAATTCACGCAAGCTAAATCTCGAAAGATCAATCGGCTAAAAATTGTGATCTCAGAAAAAAACAGTACCATCTCGATCGATTTAAATAAAAAATTTTTTTTTGTAAGGCGTTGGTCCGCGGGCGCGAGCTGAGCGATCTCTTATTGCTTGGATATCCATAAAAAAAGGGCCAGACATCCCTCTTGGTTATAAGAGGGAGGGGGAGGGGGGGAAGAGAAGGATAGGGTGATAAATGACTGCGAGCTGCTATCACGTGGACATTGGCCTGCCGCCCTCCGCTCGTCCCCTCGCAATACATCTTTCTCTATCTCTCTATTAGCGACGCGCATCTGGTCCTGAAACTTTAATCCGGGTTATAAGTCCTCTCTGACGCTTCGGGCTACGTTGGCCATTTTCCTCTCTTCTAAACAGCATCACTCTGCGCCGCATACTTAAACAAAGGATATACCCGATCCATCCGATTCTGATTGCCCGAAAGGTAAAGCTAAGGCCACCACTTGGACGTGGGAGCAAGTATTATTGGGGGATTAGCTGGAAACGATACCGAAATATTGTAAAAATCGATTTATTTTTTTTCTGGTTAACGTGGATGGCCGGCTCCACACAAGCAGACGTCATCCGGATATAAAATGTCGATCGTGCCAAGGATCTTTATCCCTTTATCTGCAGCTCCGCTGAAATTTATCGTTGCCCGGCGTACGACTGCAGACCACAGAGGCCAATTCAAGAATTTCTATGATGCGTTTTTATGATGTGATACGGACAACTCCATAAAAACATTGATGATTGATGGGTTGTAAAAATATTTATTACGCCTTAGGATGGACATTAATGCGATTTACACGGATCCAGACTATCATGTAAGACTAAAAATACTCAATGATTGTTTCCAGGATTGCAAAGGCTGACACCGACCGCCCATTAAAAAGCTTAAGATTAAAAAGGTGTATTTATTAAAATTTTGAAAACTGCAAGATTTTAAGATAAATTTTTTGTTTTTGTTGACGCCATCTATTGTAAGGAGAGTGTTGTTTAATAACGTAGATGGGCAACTTTGGTATGAAACCAAGTGCCCTATCTATAAATGACATATCTCATTTCATCGGATAAAAATATCTCGTGCTTTGGAGGAGTTGATGGGATTATCAGGCAGTCCAACAAATGCGTTAAAAAATAAATTGGATTAAAATTAAAAATCATGCGAGAGGATTTTTCGATTTGTATAAATTACACGGGTCACTTTTTAATGAGACGTGTGCCTGGTGGAGTTCTCAGCCGATACTCACCCGCCTCATCAACCACTTCGTCTCCATCGAGGTGCCCAATATACCGAGAGCTCGTTGGAGTTGTACCCTCAACGTAAATCCGTAAATCCCTCCTCCACCACCTCCTCCATTCAAATCAATGTAAATTATCTTCCGGCAGCGAAAACAAAACTAATAACTGAGGAAAGTTTAAAAGTGCTAGTTCTTTCCTCTCTTGGTTTTTAATCGACATGAATCAAAACTTTCCATTTAAATCGCAAGACTCCCCGTTAATGTGGATGTAATTCCTCAATCTGTCGCGAGCAGGAAAAACTTTGATTCTTTCGCTGCCCAATAAAGAAAGGAACGTTATTCTACGTCAGCTGAAATATTCGACGCCCGAGGAGTTCAGAGTTCAGGATTCACTCTTATCGAGCATCTGAGGACCAAGTGATGAATTCGTGGCTGTCATCCTCTTTCCTCTGATCCTCCTCCTCCGACAGTCCCCCGTCTATCATGTTAAATCAGCGGACGAAAAGATCAATTTTAATATTTACTTGATTTGCGGATATCGATTAAGCCGATCCCTTCCATTATTATTGCCTAAACACTGAGTAGCTGCTTAAAAACTACCGTACAACAAAAATTTAATTTACTACAATAAAAAATCTATTGTACATCAAATGCATTTTAATATAAATTAAAACGTCGACCATTAAATCACTATACTTTAATACTGTTTTTTTAAAATTCGACAAATGTTTCTCATGAGAATTCTAAATTTACCTTCATTTAATGTTAAAATAATTAAGTAACTAATACAAAATCTTTGTAGTTATAAAAATTACAAATGATATTTATAAATAAAGATTATTCAAAGAATAATTAAATTTATTAAAAAATAAAAATTTACATCTTGACTATATTCAAAATAATGAAAGAGCATAAAATATAATGATATTACAGTATTATTTGCTTGAAAAATGCTAAAATGTTTTTCTAAATTCGAAACCGTTTTAATTATTTCATAATCGATGGGATTAAAACATGTTTTGAAGGTGAATATCATCACATTTTAAGTACTATTCAATAATTAATGGTTTTAAAACTTTTTACAATAATTACCTTAAATGCATATATAATCTAACTTGAATGTAATCTATTATGTGAATTGTTTTTCTGTTCATTATTATCGCATCAATTGCAAATTATTAATATAAATTATATAGAGAGAAAAATATAACTATAAATTCGTTGCCGACTGAAAATTACATGAAAATGTATGAGTAATAATTATTTCTAAGAATATTGTTTTAATTATAGAAATTAATTTGAATATATTAAAGCAAGCACATCAATAAATATTATTCACATTGACTTCAATGAATAATTTTCAAATAATTATTATGTCATAAATATATAAGTGCTCACAAAGATGTCAATGGTTTTTTTCGTAATTACGAAAGCGACACTCGTAAATTTAATTTAATGTGTAAAAAATAGATTGGTTGGATTCACAATATTTTCTTTTTAACCTATCGAGAGAATTTTTAATTTCACAATAAGAATAGGCCGAATAGAAAATTAATTACGTCGATAGTCATGCTTACCGACGCAAATACTCAAGAGAAAAAATATAGATATCCATATACATAAATTTAACTTTTATTGTCTAATTCCAATTTATTTCATCAATCCTTCTACAATTCTCTACATTTATTTTATAAATCTTGGAAAAAATGCGCAACAAATTTTAAAGCAAAATTTAAGTTTGTAGCTTTTATTTTCGGGAGTTTTACTGGCGAAACAGGCTCGCGTAGTTTTAAAGTTTACCATAAGCGAAAGTTCTTTATCCCGAGCAATCGTGATAAATGCCACTACCTGTTTACGTGAAAGTGAGAAATTTCGCAGTAAAAAGTACGACAAAGGAATGAAAGGTGTGACAAAAAGAAAACAATACACATGTCACCGGTTATAACAGCACTAGTTGTGCTCCGTCACCCATATAATAGTTAGTTTATGTTATCATCTCAAAAGAGCTAATAAATTTGTTCGTTAAGAATTTCTCTACAGATGAAAACTTATTAATTACTATATTCCCTCTCTCCCTCTCTATCTATATTTCCCTTTCTTTCCTCTTGTTATATATTCTTATTAGGAAAGAAATTCCTTTTTCCTTTTTGTCTACTTTTTATGTAAATAATAAAACTAAATTAAGTACATCAGACAGTAGATTTGCATTTACACATAATATTAGAACTAATAGGTATTTGCTGTCATTTCGCATCGAAATATTTTATTAATGCATCCTCCAATAAATAAGTACTGATATATTTATGTATTAGATTATGATTTTTTTTACAAAATTTTTATAAATTTACTACAAAGGTGAAATAGTTTAGATTAAGTTTTGCACTCCATCAAACAACATTAATCTACCAGCATCCACTTGTAATAATCAAATGATTTAAGCTTTGTTTGAAGGTAAATTATTCGTATTTATGAAATTAATAAACATAGAGTCTTTATAGTTTTATTATATCAAATAATAATTTTTTTAAAAATTGATGTTTATTTACGGGTACACTCATAAATTTGATAGGCTTCACAGCCTTCATAAAATTTAACACAAATTCCAAGATGTTCATGAACATGAATTAATACAATTTGTGGGATAATGGACCTAATTTTAATATTATTCAAAACAATTCAACCATATTTTGATAATTTTTAAACTCTTTTTCTCCTTATTTTTATTTCTTAAAATGCTTATAGAAAACAAAGTATTTTTAAAAATCTTTGATTTTATTTTTATTTGATTCAGAAGTGTAACAGAATTCGCTACAATTTTTATAAATTTTCAACATGAACATTCTGTTTAAGAACATCGTTTTTCTCCTTTAAATGCTTTAAAGGAGAAAAAGTTCGATCAAAAGTGCTCAAAACATAATTCTTATTAATAATTCGTACGATTACTTAAATAATAATAAAAAATAAACTTTTGACCAATACGTATAATGTATAATAAGATTATGAAGTCAACAGAAATCTAAATGTTAAAATTAGTGATTATTATTACGAATAATCCAACTCTTCAATGGTACTTCCATACGCAACAATATTTTTTTTAAGTAAAAGAAATTAGTGTTTTGTTTATATATTAAGTGGTTGTTTTAACCGATAAGTAAAAAAATAAACTGTCATTTTATCTAATATTCTAAGTGAATCATGTCTTTGATTAAAAATAACGCCTACAATGAAACCATAGAAAGTATAAACACAAAAGATAAAAAATATGTTTAGCTATTAAATAAAACACAAGTAAATATTAAATAAAAATGATGATAGAAATACTTGTTTAAATAATTTTAAATTACAATTTATGATATATTCTCCACTATTATGAATAATTTATTAAATTATTCTTGGTTTCATCATTAATTATTGCATATTAAAGTATTATTAACAGTATATTTATTAATTTTTATGTTACAAAATTTTTCCTTAAAATGAATGTTGGATTGCACTTTTAATATTAACGACTATAAGTAGTGTATACAATTACTCATATTTTATAAATAGTAAATTTTAGAACTGCATGTACTCTTAAATGTACAATGATAAAAACGGCTGAAAATAGAAAAGTATATAGTACAAAAGAAAAGTATATTTTGTAAAGACTTAGTATTTTGTAGAATAAGTAAGGATTAGGAATTAATTGTAAATTGAATTTTGAGTAAAACGAAAAACCAGTTATATAAGGAGGGGGAAAAAAATCCAATATTACAATAAATTTATAAAAAGTTGTAAGTGGTAATGCATTTAATCGTAGGAAGCTTCTAATTAGCGCAAAAAAGAATATGCAAGTGCGACTTGAAAGAAGTCCTGAGAAAGGAACGCAAATTCAAAATATTGGAACAAATGAAGAACGGTTATGTTCAAGACACTTAAAGGGATTACCTAGTTTCGCGAGCTAAAATCATGGTTTTTTTTTTATTGCATATAAAAAGATCGAATTATCTTAAAAATTTTTAAATATATTTGTAAACACCAAGTCTTCTTTTTTACAAAATGTGCATTCAATCTTGTGTTAAATCTACAGAGAACCTATACATTTTTTAAAATCGATGGTCAATCTACTTACAATCAATCTAGCGGCACGAGAATCTTTTATATTTTGACAATAAACATACCACTTCGGACACGTAATTTTGAATCTAAGTCTACTTTTTTATAAAAAGCAAAAGAAGGTAAACCGCTTAAAGGTCGTGCAAACAACGCCACGTGCGAAAAAGCATAGATAAAGCGTTGAAAAAGCGCTGAAGAAGTGTCGAAACGCTAAAACATGCCAATTGTGCCTTAGACAAGAACGGGAAAAAGTCCCAAATCCACGTTCTTGGAAAGTGAGGCTTGATAATTTTAACAATTTTTTTTTATGTACCTTTAGAAGCGGACACCGAAAAGAGAACGGCGATGCAGCCCAGGGTGAAGCTCACGAAGACGACGGCCCGGTCGCCGCGACCACCACTTCCGGGAAACATCTTCGTCGGGGCCTAAGAGGCCTTTGCTCGCGATCACAAGTAAAATCTGATCCCCGCTGCTCTTTCCCTGCAGCCACTCACATGCACAAACAAGAAATCACCAACCCGACGAAACTCAGAGAAGATCGCGCTCGAGTGCCTCCAGGATGATCAAGTCATCGCGAACGATCGACGGCATTGCGAGCCGCGCGTCAATACCCGATGGGCAGATTTATTTTATTGCTCCGACGATGGTTTTTCTCGACGGGCAGCTTTCGGCAAAGTTTCCGACCGGACACCTGCTGCCTTGCGTGGCCGGCGAACTCCTGGAGCACCGGGTTCAACACCTGTCGACGCGATCACGAGGATACGGCTGAGACCGGGGGCAAAGACTCGTGCCGGGCTTCGCGAGGACTTGGGACTCCTGCGAGGCTTCGACAGACCGAAAGAAACCGTAAGACGCGCACACGGCGACGTATCGTGCGACACTGCCACGATCCCCCAGCGAAATTTTGCGCCACGCGCCTCTTCGCCTCCCTCTCTCTCTCTCTCTCCCTCGCATACCGTCGGCACCTGGGGGCTGCGCCGTGCGCCGGCCCACGGGAAGGGGAGTTTAGTCTCTAGATGGCACTGCTCTTGCTGCCGGTACTGCAGATCGGGGTCGCGTCTCTCCGCGACTCTCCGCGACTCTCCGCGACTCTCCGCGCCCTTGCAACAAGTTGCAGCGAGCGCGCACTGGGATACACTCGAGCCGGTGCTCAGGAGAAGGTGGCTGTCGACAGCCCGGGATTCCGCGGATGAGTCGCTCGGACCGGATGCGGAACGGCCAAGCTGTTCACCCTTTGTTTGGCCTGCTCTAATAGCAATACTATTCCCTAGGGTGGGGCTTTCCGATCTTTTTCCATCACAACTTTTACTTACTTATCGAGGTTGTTGCTCCAATGATTTCACATGAAACATCCGTCAATAGTCTCGAGGGAAACTCAAATTGGATGTATTTCAATTTGCTATTCATTGAATTATTGACTTCTTCCGATATCCCTATCCCGTGAAACTTTATTAGCTCATTATTCAAAGTGCAGCTTCTGAATTTTATACAACTAAAAGTGCAAAGGATGGATATTCAATATGTATGAGCAAACAAAAGCCATTTAATAAATTTCAATTAATTTTTTTATATGATAAAGCGCACTCGATGCTGATGATCATTAACCATTTTATATTTCCACACAAATAATCTACAACTTTAACTGTAAATTGGGTATGAAATCATTCACTTACACGTTTGTTTATCTTTTTACTTGCATGAATAATCACAATGTAACAAATACGAATTAATTATTTATATATACTAAACATACATTTATCCGCATCTTAAATTTTAAAGATAATACTACCATATTCAATAATATCAATAATGGATAATTTTTTTGTATGAAATAAGTTGTATCTCCAAAATTATTCATTTCACTTGCATTGAAAAGCACATGCGGGGCTTTGTATTATTATCTTATGCGTTTATAAATTTCATAATCGAGAAAAGATATTCAAGGCTTTGTCTTTCTTTCATTAATTGTAATTACGTTCAAATAACTCTAAATAAAAATTGGCATCAGCTCATATACATCATACATATAATGTCTATAACATATTAGGTATTTTTATTATTCTTTGACATTAACAAACTATATGGTTATTTTTATCAATTTTAACAGTAATTTTGAATGAACTAATATTTATTAATTTGTTACTAATTAAATTAATAATTATAATTTTAGTTTGTAATAATAATTCTTTGTAATAATTATTAGAATGAATTTGACCCTGTATTTTTATATTTTTTTTTTTTTTATATATCCTATGTTTATATATTTTATATTTTATATTTAGTAATACATTAATTAAATATTCTGTAATGGTAATAAAAAAATTTGGATATACTAATACTAATTTGAAACTCAACTATATAAATTCAAAAAATTAAATGGAGAAGTTTATTAATTGGAATCATAGTTCACGTTTTCTGTAATATGCCGTAGGTACAGGATAAAATTAAAGTATTAAGTGAGTTTACTATGAAGTGAACCAGCCTTCGCAAGAGAGAAAGAAAAAGAGAGAGAAAGAGAGAAAGAGAGAGAGAGAGAGAGAGAGAGAGAGAGAGAGAGAGAGAGAAACGGGGAGAAAGTCGCGATTGAGGCATAGAGGTGACAGAGTACAGCACTTAATAATTAATCATAACGTCGTGAATACATTACTCAAGATTATAGAAGTAACAATAATTATATATTATAGGAACTGTAAATAATCAGTTGCTTTTTATAAGGAAGAGTTAAAAAATATCTAAATGTCAGGTATATTGTAAACTGATACTAGTATAATACATTGTGTAAATAATTTAATTTTTTACCTCACTTTGTAAACAATGACTTTGCTAATGACTTATTGAAATCACAAAAACATGAAATCATAATTAGCATAATTAACTTTTTATACAAACTATTATGTACAAAATGATAAAAAATAACTATAATCATTATATACATAATAATGTTAAATGTTTTTTAATTTTCCAAATGACCGGTAATTATAGTGTACAAAATATTTTTTACATAGTATAAAATCACTTATAAATATAATTTTAAAACATTTTTAAATGTTAAAAAAACTTAAAGTCAATAGATTTTTATAAAATTTAATATGTATTATAATTATACTATTTATACTAATATAAAAAACAATTATTAAAAAGAAAAAACTACGCAGCTTATTAATTTTTGTATCAAATATATATATTTTTTATAATTATTATAAACACATATCAATAAATTATTTGAACTTTAAAATAACCATTATCTACTGCATTTGAATGGAATTATATGAAATTACACTTTTGGAGAGATCAACTCAATAACTTAAAGCTTGTTCTTTATTTATTAGAATTGTCTGAATGGCTGCTTGTTAAGTCAGAACTGTAATGAAAAATCTTTAAAAAATTGTTTTATCAGCTAATATAAGAATAGATTTTTTTTATTTATTATCATTAAAAAAATAATATTTATTGTTACTTTATTCCTATAATTTTCGCAAGTAGAAGTGACAGGTGAAGGACTACTAGATACAGATTTAATTTTTTTTTTCGGCGTCTGAAATAAATATTAGAAATCTCATTTAGGCCATTATTAATTAACTGAATGTTACATTAAGTATTCATATACATATAAATCTATACTGAATAATATAATTCAAGCACAAAAAAATATTTATATGTACATGACTCATAAAGAACTTTAAAATTGATCTAAAAAATAAAATGATGTCTGGTAATTACAACTGCTTTAAAAAAACTGTAATATATTTATTAAAGCTAGAAGGCTTCAAAAAATTCAATAAAAATTAAAATTACTTAATAACTTATAAATATTAGTTAAAATTTTTTTTTGAAAATATCTATTCTTTAATGTTACATGAATTTACAGATATACGATTATCCAAAGTATAAATTTATAAATATAAATATAGTTTCGTTAATAACAAAAAAAAATTTATTTATTATTCATTATCGTATTTATTAATTAAATTTCTTGATATTTAACACATTCAAAATTTATTTTTATCTAACAAATTTAAATTGGCTAAAATATTTATACTATATATATCTTGTTAAACAAATAAAACAATAATTTTTATTATAAATAATACTTTATATTAAATTTAGAATATAATATATTTAATTACTAGAAGATTTTTTTACATAAATGTATAAAAATTATATATTTTTTTTTACTAATTGAAGCATTATTTACGTATACTTTTTTCTTCGTTTATTTGAACATAATGAGCTGTAACTGTTATAATTTGTACAAGGGTACTTTTCATTTTTAATATTTGCATTACATTTCGTAGGATAGATTTTATATTTTCTTTCGCACCATTGCGATACTTTTTTAGTTCCGTCTTTATCTGACGTATTTGATGTACACATGTCTATATCAAAATCTGTATTTTTATAAAACAAACCGTCACTAAAAATGAACATTAATTCAATGAATCAAAAAAGAATTTTAATATATATATATTGTGTAATGATTTTTTTGCGTCTAATTAATAGTATAAAAATTTATTTTTAATACAAAATATCTTTAATACAAATTAATATTTACTGAAAATTAATTTTAACTTAAGCCTTTTTAATTTTCGTATATACAATTACATATGGATGCATTAAAAAAAATGAAATACATAAAAAAAGGTCAGGTAGACTGATATTGCTATAGTAGAATATAATTAAAATAAATTCGAAGAAGCATTCCTTGCATTACTTAAAATTAAAAATTATAGAATATGTTTGCAAACTAAACGTACTCTGAATTCGAAGAATTACATGAACATTGACTTGAATGCTTTGAATAATATTTGTAGCAGATAAAAATGATCACGAAGAGTACACATGCAAGTACTGTACAAAAAGTTGTAATAGAGAATAATTCTAAGGTGCTAAGGGAATCTTTAGATGCATCTTCAGCTGACAAAAATCAAAAGTAAAAGAATCTACTAATTAGTCGAGAAATTTAATTTCTATAATTAAGAATTATTATGTATAAATGTATGAACTTTTGTTCATTTTATCGGGCAATTGGTATAAACACCAAATTTTAGTTTGTGAAAATTACCTTCAATTGATATTGGAGTTGGTACTAAAGTTACTTCTAAGCTGGGAGTCGTTTGAGTTATTTTATTTCTACTAACTTTGCCTCGTTTTCTTACTAAATAAATAAACAATGTCAAAATTTCTAAGCATCATTAACATTGGCAATATCATAAAAGTGATAAAGTAAGTAATTTTCAAATATGATATTTTTTCCACCTTCTTTTTTTAAATATGCTAAGATCCTTAGTGTGCCATGAAAAGCCGGATATAATTTATCATCGCCTAAACGTGGAAAAACCTAAGTATTTTTTATAATATTAATTTATATTTTTAAGAATAACTTTGACTAAATGGCAAAATCTCACCACGTACGAATATCTGTAACCAATTATAAAAATCCTTATTAAAGTCTGCAAGAATACTTTTATAATCATTCAGAGTTGAGATGCAACTAACACAAGTATCGTAATACATAGATAGTACTGAAATGGATTCCTCTTCGTATAGCGACCATAAGCTGCGATCTTTAAGTGGTAGAGCGATGCTGGAAGTTGTATGCATTTAAAAGAAATTTTAACTATTTAACAATGTATAACTACTGTAATATTACCTATTAGGTCTCATGTTATTATCTAATAAAGGTAGAAACATGCGCGATGATACTTGTTGAGTACGATTGTTTGTGTGTCCTGAACATTATTAAAACATTACAGTTTCACATTAGATAATACTTTAAAATTAGGATAATTAAAAAATTTTTATGTTACATAAAAAATACTTTTTTAAAAAAAATATTATAAAATAGAAGAATTCATTAAGCGCCAAAGTAAACTATAATAGTAAATAGCTTTGAGGTTTATACTACTAAAAATTGTAAATTGTTTGCATTACAACCAATAAAGTATTAAGGTATAACATGCAATATTCAAGAATACCTTTAATGTGTTGAAGTAATACAAATTTTTTATTACTTGCACCGACGCCTATAAATACTTCTTTTATATAACGCTATTTTTGATATAAATTAATATTCACTAATTAAAAAGATATTACAGGGAAAGAGAAGGAAAAACATTACAGTTGTCTTACTTGCAAAATTAATTATCAAGCTTTTGCAAGCTGTGGAATCATATGCAACCTTGAATATTATAGGTGTAATATTAATAAATTTTTTCATTTCAGCTTCCGTTTTTATCGGTTTTTTCCAATCTTGGCCACTGTTTTTTAAAAATACTTTTAGCTTCATAAAAAGCTCAAAGATTTTCTTAAAAGTACGATATTTAACATTTCCAGCATAAAATGATAATTTGATAATTGGAATTAAATAAGAGTACAGGTAACCTCCTATGATGTCTGCAAATGCCTTCAAAAATAAATATTTCGTTCTTCTTACCGACAAATGACTCACGTGCTCGAAACAAATGTAAAAGTACTTATAAAGGTTGATTACGTACTCATCATTTCGAATATTCGTACTTTTGATCTTTATATTTAACAAAGAACAATTATGAATATATTTGTTTTAATGTTTCAATCAAGAACTTTGTTTAATATTTATCAATTATTAAATTAAAATACCTTGGGGACGAGATCCTGAAAAGCCTTACGACTAGTGCGGATAAAATCTTCATCGGTCCAATAATGTTTATTAGATATTCTCTGATCAAATAAAATTTTTCCTAATCTTTTTTCTTTTTTCAACATACTTACACAACAAACGCTAAAATAAATAATCTCGATAACAGTGATATTGTGACTTTATTATGAATAAAAAAATTTAAATGACTTACCTATATTTTCTATATACCAAAGACATAATAGTAATTAGTATCAAATATTTGGGCCATAGACCCATATTATACCAAAAGTATCTTGAATTTTTATCTTAATTATTAATTATAATTCATAAAAAAACTTGTGCATGAACGTGAGATTTATATAAAAAAAACTTGAAGTTATCCGCACATTTAACGTTTTTCATACTTTTTCTAAAACTTCAAATATAGAGCAATAAACAAAATATTACAAAATACTATTAATATGGAATCTATTAGAAAAATGTTTGAATATAATTTTATAAATAATACTCCAAAAATTATTAAAGATTTTTTCAATTTTTATAAATTAAAAATCAGTGGATTTAGTATAAAAGTAAATTACAGTTTGATGTTTTTGCGTCATGTTCACTGTTTATAAATTCCATTCAATTTAAGCCTCATTTCATCAAAACAATGTTAAGCGAATAATATGAATTAAAATACCTTTAAACAATACATATGATTATAGCAAATGTTCTACTGTTTTAGTTTTCAATAAATATTAATTAATATTATAATATAATAAAAAAAATCAACTTCCGTCTTTTATCCTTTTAATAATACATTTTCATGGTAAAAATATATATATATATTACTCACTCTACTTTATTATCATGTTATACAATAAAAAATTTAGGAAATTATTCAACAGCATCCAGGTGATTAATTATATACTGACTAGTATTATTTTAACCAGTATTACTATTATTAATTTAATAGCTTAAAAAAAATTATTGTCGTATTTTAAAAATTTGATTTTAATTAAATATTAAAAATATTCTAATTAAAGCTAATTTTTACATTTTTTGTATTGTTAATTTAGAAAGTGTCAAAATAAAATATCGGTGGTTCCACCTATTCATAAACGATTACAAACTTTTTCGAAGATAAAACAGTTTTTTTTTTAAATATAATATATTGTGTACCGATTTTGTTACTTTTATATGTTTAAAATACGTTTAGGATAAAATTAAATATAAAAATAAATTTATTGTCGTCTTAATAAAAAAATAACAATGAATATTGTATTATCACATTAACATTAAATTTATGTTTTGCCTTAAGTGCTTCAAATTAAGTATTATATTTCATAATAAATAATAAAGGAATTTTGTTTTAAAAACTTAAAATTTTCTCTATTGGTTGTTTTTATGTACACAAAAATTAATTTAAAATCATTTTTCTACTTGAGAAAATAATTTTTCATTAATAAAAACATAAATAATTTTTTAATTTTTTAAAATATACGAGTACTTCAAAACAATATTGCAATCATTTTAATTTAATCAAAAGATAATTAATGAAATTAAATGTAATAATAATAATATAGTATTACGTACATAAACATTAGGAATTCACAATTGATTGTGAAAATATTCTATCATGAAAGAGCATTTTATCATATACATACAAAAATGTGCGAACGTCTTAACGACTTCCTCATATCATTAACAAAATAACATTTTTTATAAATACATTAATAAATATAGTTGTGATTTATAGTGAATAAAAAATATAATCTAAGGCTGTATTTAGGTAAAAGTCTTGGTATGTAAATAACTATGTACACGTTTGAACGCATCTGTGTTATAAGCTTGTTTAATTAAAGATTTATTTGTACGTTTAACATAATGTACAGTAAAGCATTTTACTTTAATTTTAATCAATTGTGTCTTATATAAATATAAAGTAATTTATTTTTCTCATCAGAAATTTGTGTGTATTTGTTTAGTATTTTTGGGAAAGCAGTCACAAGTATAATAAAAAATTAAATTTTGTTTTTTGTAGACTCTGAACCGATGGTGGATAATGTAGGAATAATAAAAGCATTAGTATCCATTGTAGGTAAATTCTTTCGTCGATAAGGGAACGTAAAACGTATCACTATCGGAGGTAAACTTGGTAATCGAATTTTTTTAGCGCAATATGAGATGGGCCGACCATTGCCAAGGGTCTGCCAGGGTTTTCCGATAATGCTGGGCTTGAAGCTACGGGAACGACCCCCTGAGACTGGCCCCTTTTCCCCATCCCCTTGCCCGGAACCAGCGACAGCTGATCCCCGAGTGACGTCACGGAAACAAAGCCACGCGCGGTTGATGCGCGCGCTCCCTCCGTTGCCCCTTCCTCGGACTTGGACTCGGAGTCGCTCGGTTTCTCGCGCACCGCCGTCCCATCCGTCGTCCGGAGCAGTTTCGGCGCCGCCGTCCTCCAGTATCAGTCGAAACAAATTGCCTCGTCTCTCGTGCGCGCGTGACCCGAGAGCACGAGCAGTCCTTCCCCTGAGTCTTGAGGGACCGCCATCAGAAGGAGGTTCCGAGTCCAGGACGAGGCCTAGAAGGACGACCCCGTCATCCAAGGGGGAAAGACCTTGAGCGAGACTCGCTCGGACGCACTCTCGCCCATACAATGCCGTTCATCTCGAAGGACTGGAGGAGCCCCGGCGAAGAGTGGGTGAAGACGGTCGAGGGCTGGGAAAAGAAGAAGATCCTCGAGTGCGCCAACAACAAGACGCTCTCGCTGTTGCTACGGTGAGTGAGTGTACGTGTCCGTGTGCGCGCGCGAGCGCGAGTTTTGTGTGCAGCCGAAGTGTCCAGTCGAGCATTCATTTCGTTGCGTTGTCGTCGTCGTCGTCGTCGTCGTCGTCCTCGTCCTCGTCCTCGTCCTCGTTGTTGTTGTTGTTGTTGTTGTTGTTGTCGTTGTCTTTATCCCACTATCTCGCGCTCCTTCAGGTTCTCATGCTCTTCCTTGACCTATATGCCATACGACTCAGGATGTGTCAAAACCCAAGGAAGCGTCACTCTCGGAGGCACGGCACTCGTCTCCCTAATCATGTGTCGAATGCATTTCCCCGCTGCCCTACGGGGAAATGCTCCTGGTACTCGGTACCCCGCCAACCCGAGACAAAGGCTCCGAATCCCTGCGAGCGCGCGCGCGCGTGTGTGTATTCGAACGCGGGTATGCGTGCGCTTGCCTCGATCGAACTTGGACGAAGGTTGCCTCTTCCAACTCGTTCTCTCTCGCTCTCACTTGCTCCCTCGACGCCATTTATCACCCTTGGCCGCGGTGGCGACCGAATGAGGAGAGCCTCCTCCCCCGTCGACCGGGCAGCCCAGGAAGCGAGAGCCGCGACTCCGCTCGAGGTGCTTTTTAAAAATGGCAGAGCGTGGGAACGGCGAGAGCGAGAGGGAGAGAGGCACAGCTGTTGGCATCGATGGTCTTTGTTTACATCGGCGCGTCGAGCGCTGGCCTGTAGCCCGCGCTCTCAGTTGCCCGGAGCTGCGCACTGCAGACGATTTTCCTCCTCGTGATCTTTGACGTTTCTCGGTGCTGCTCCGCTACCTGAGCCCTCCTTGTTTTGACCCTCCCCCCTTCCACCTCCTGCCCCGACGCGATGTGCTCATCTCTACCTCGGCAGTGGCTCACCTTTGCTCGCACACCTTTGCCCGACTCTACCAACCCTCTTCCGTTGCAAATGGGGTGGAAATTTCGGGGAATTTATCTTTCAGCCCACCTCTCGTAGAAGCTATGCCTGGTTTCTGACTCCTTGAATCGAGGCATCGAGGACCAACCTAACCTCTTTCGTCGAGCCCTACATACCGAGACCAACGTCTTCCTCCACAGCACTTTTCTCGGATCGCTCTTACAAAATCCAAATGAGCCGTCTTATTCAGCTTTCTCTACAAGTGTAAACAAATCAGTGCTGCTCTTTTCCTTCTCATCTCGATTCTACGCGCAATTTATGTCCAACCCACACGTATGCACCGTGTGCTTGTACGCATGAACACTCCCATGTATATAGATGCAATGTAGAAATTAAGTCTCAACTCTCCACCTCGATAAATGTTAAATCTCGAATGCTGGTTAATGTTACAAATTTACTTGTTTAGATTATCATTTTGTAGCTTTAATAAACTTTCACTTTAATAAGTTTTAATAGTGATAAGACCTCACGCGATCAATTTCATACTTAAAATTCACTGGTATTCCTTTCAAAATATTCTTTGGAAAATTAAGTTTATCTATATCCATTTTGTCAACATAAATAAACGGAAATCTCTAATCTGCTTAACAACACTACTCAAAACCACTGGTGCACTTTGTTGGAAGAAGGTGAATTATTAAATGGAGCACAAAATTTTTATTTTTCTTCCAATAACCTGCTTTCTATTATATTATACAAACACCACAAGTGCCACGTTAAGAAATATAAAAGTAGCAGATTTTCACATGAAATTATAATATAAACTATAAATCAACAATCTTATCATAGATCATATCCGTATGCAACTTAAGATTATCATTAATTGTATACATTACTCATACCTAATTAGAAATGTTTAATAAACAAAATACTTTATTAATTTTAAAATAAATTTATAGTTTATTATGAAGGAAAATTATTTATCGTTTATAAACTGTTCTTAAATCAACATGACAACATTCATTTATTTATTGTGTAAATTATATCATGTCTATTTTCATATAAAACTGATAATTTTATTATAGACAAGTATATAGTAATTTTAACCAAGTCATTCTTGTCATTATAATTTAAAAGTAGCATTATTATTTCGAACAAATATTAATGTTTTTGTGCAATATATTTTATATAATCTTTATGACACTAAGAAAAATCCAATGAAATATTGGAATGCCTTAATTTTCTGTTTGAACAGTTTATCAACACTTATAAATAAGTTTTATATCTTTCGAAAAAGTGATAAAATTGTTATTACCATTAAAAGTTAATTAATAACTTTACCAAT
Source organism: Eupristina koningsbergeri (assembly GCA_018907245.1). Lineage (NCBI taxonomy): Eukaryota > Metazoa > Arthropoda > Insecta > Hymenoptera > Agaonidae > Eupristina > Eupristina koningsbergeri. Next base: position 4,653,383 of record JACCHV010000002.1, on the reverse strand, counting down.
GATAACGATTATGACAATGACGAAATAATAATAACAATAACAATGACAATAATAATAATAACAGCAACAAATTAATTTTAAAATATATATATTCAAATTAATTTGATATTGTAATTAAAAATTGTCATAATCATTGTAATTAAAAAAATGTTAAGTACATGAAGCAAATTCTTATGTAACACTCCACATCCACAGAGTATTTCATTTATTAAATTACACGTTAAAGAAAAGTATATTGTGGATTGAAATTTAATTCGATACCGTTGAAAGTAATGATTATTATATAATTCAGTTTCACAATCAAGATGTCTAAAATCATACATGTATTTTAGTAATCAACAAGGTTTTCAAGGTGAAAGTACTTTATGTAAGCGAAAAAAAATTTCGCTTATAAGATAGCAATGGTAAATAAAATTAAGAATTTAAAAAAATGTAAGTACTAAAGACCGGAAACAAATAAAAGAACAATCATTATCGCTAACATTATTGTATTTTGAAAATTTATCATTTTCGATATTACATTATTATGAATGTATAAAGTTAGAGCTGGTGATAAAGATTGATGGATTATACGGTAAAATCGATTCGTTCTCACTTTCACCAGGTAAAATGGTAAGAGTTGTAAAACACAAGAGCACAAGAAGCGTAATGAATGAATGAAAGATTATCAAACGAAAAAATCTTACGTATCCAGTGTGATCAGTTGTTGCTTTAAGTCTAAGGATTTGGTAAAAATAAATGGAGACTGGGCAAGTGATCGCAACAACTCGCAAACGAAATCAACGAATAATGGTCCTGAAATAATTAAACGCGGGTAAAAATTTCCCCCGTGGCTCACCTTTCCTTTCATCTTATCCACTGGTGGTAGATGTCTCCCCGGTCCTTAAAGACGCTGTAACTTCTCTCTGTATCTTGGAGAATTCACGGTTTTCCACCGTGAAACATGAACAGGTACAGAGACACTGGCAGAGACAGAGTTAGTTTCGTCGCATATGTCACTACCACATACAGAAAACAAAAACCCATGAGCCTCGAAGGTCGATCCATCAATTAAGTCTCTCGGAGTTATTTTTTTCTTTCTTTCTTATAATCAATGATTCATTAGCAATGGTAAGGGCATTTTTTTGAGAAAATTCTTTGGGCATTGTTGTTGCTCTAGCGACTTGAAAGTGATGAGTGATGCGCCGCTACCAACAAAATTACACTTTCAGTTTTATTGCAGTAGTGAGTTTTTTGAGAATTGCTTTGGCGAATTTTATACGTAAACAAATACCAATTCCATATGTACACTCTAGATTAATCGTTTGAAATGTTGCGGAGTTAGAAAACTGTTTTAATAGGAAATTGGGGAATCTTATAATTAAAGAACTACGCGAATTCAAAATTCCCTTCATTTTCCATGTAATAAAATGATTGTCACAGACGAGCAATAAAATTTGTTTAAATAAAAGTTTGTTTAAATTTAACAAAGACGGTCGATGAATAAAAGTGAAAGATCTTTTCTAAATATAGATGCATTAGGAGCACGGCTCGTAAATCCACTCACTGCTAAATCAAATTGATTTTTCGAGTAGCGCAATGAAACAATAAAAATCTCTTTAAAGTCAAGGATTGCTGGCCGGTTCTAAGCACCGAGATTTGGTTCACATTGTACTCACCGACGTAATACCACGCGTGATCGGAAAACCAGCCGAAGGTTGAATTATTGTTGGTAAGAAGAAACCCTCTGCGTTTTTACGCAGCCATCTTTATTCCCCGCAAACCACCACCACCGTCGCCTCGTCACTGAAATATCCGGTATTCTTGCACACCTACACGATTGCGTTGTAAAAATGTTACTCAGCTGTAGCACACTTTCTTCCTTCCTCCCTTCTTTCCTTCCTGGCGTCCGAACCCTCTCTCTTTTTCTTTTTCATTTTCTACCGATTTTTTCGTTTCGTTCGAATTTTTATTTTCCCGGACTCTTTACAATGGCCTACCATTGTAAGGTCATATACTAAATACAAATCATTGTTGTGTACGCATGATTATTTTATATGCAACTGGCATTTATAAATTTAAATATACAAGTTTCACGGATACTTTATTCCGCATTATAGACGCGCTCGTACGTACAAGTTACAATACGAAAAGCTTTTACATTCGTTCCTTTTAAAATATTTTGCATGGAATTGAATTTGAAAATTTTTTTTTTTTCCATTTCCATTAATATGTATGAGGAGACGTGTGCCACTTTTTATTTAATTTATTGAGTAAAACTTTAAGCTATATAATTATTAAACATGCAATCATAGACCATAGAAAGAAGTCCAGAATGAAATAATGCAATGTAAATGGAAATTAAAAGATCTACGATTTAATTTTTTTTGTTTGTTTGATATGTATTACGAGCATAAGAAAATAATACTTTATATTATCAAGAAAAAATAAAAAAGTGAGCAATCTAACATTGGAAATAATACACGGGAGGGACTATTTTGTTCCAGTTGAGAGTAGACACGTGGTTTAAACTTGTTAATGGAGCAAGACGGTGAAAGTAACATTTGGATAAAGCACAAAATTTCATAATGACACAAGCTGGGCTAGATATTTATTTAAAGTATCTGTAAATTATAGCATTTTAAAAGATTGACAATAAAGGCTAGGCAGGACTTGCAGAAACGACCGTTAATGTAATACAAATTTTCATCAATAATTCGACGTGGACAGTTGCAATTTCCATGAAAAATTAGCTCGCAAATGACAGTGGAAATTGCGAAAAGTAGCTCAGAAGAGGAATTTGATGTTGCAGTGTGTTTTATACAGAAATTGTGTCTCCGCGCAATTTGCAATTTTTGCATAAAATAATCTTTTCTAAATAATCGGGACACGGGGCATAATAATATTGCGGCACACATGCTCGAGTTGCGCGTGCAAACATTAGCCGTAGTCGTTTACTGTAGAATTAGCCTTTTTTCCATGGACATTTGTTCCGATCATTTCAGCTACTCGAATTTCATCAATCAACCTATCATGCTATCTATCACACTTTTTACAGAATCTGACGTAAATTACCAAAACGAAAGTTGAGTTCCTTCGAACAGGAAACGCTTGTCTGCATATATTCGTCACTGAGAAATTAAAAATTAAAACTTTAATCAATATTCACTCTTTCACAATAAAAAAATTACTACAACTGATTACGATTGTCTTACCCGATGTAATTAAATTATTGGCTAAAACATTGGAAACTCTGATTTACCGACTCAGCATTTTTTAATTTAAAAACTTTTACTAATCTCAGTTTCAAAAGTACTATTAACAAATATTTAAAGCACTTGGCCAATTAACAAAATTTATTGCGCAAAAATGTATTTGCATCATTTCCTACATAAATAATTTATATATTATTAGATAATACGCAAAATAGTTTATAAATTGAAATTAAAATTTATAAACTATTTTTCGTAGTTTGCATGTTATAAAACTGCATAATTAGCTTGATTTATAAATTCATTTTTTTCTGAAGGATTATTTTTAGCGATTAAGCAACAAGTAGCTTTATTATTCATATAACATTTTCTCTTGTGGACCTTTATAAAAGTTTCCTTCATAAAATTTTAAACAAATTTCATTGTCTGTGCTTGACAATTAAAAAATTAACTCGGAAAAATTACACGTCAATAGTTATTTAAATTTTCCATCTCTTAATCGCATTCGTTATTTTGACGTGGTCCAACTACTCTCGATAAGCAAGACCATTGGACTTGATCTTCAAATTCGTTTAGAGAACAAATGCATCATAAAAATGTATCCAAAGTTGGTTCACAAGATTTAGATTCTATGCTATTACTAAAGATGAATGAAAGGGACAATTCTGGAAAGCTAATTTATAAATTTTTCTGACCAGTAAAAAGATATTATGTATAGATATAAAAAATTTTAATCAAGCTAAAACAGTGATGTTGACATCAAACGGCGTAGACACTTTCGTTTATTACGAAAAGTGTCGCTTCAACTTACTCAACTGTAATATCGAATATATTTTAAGGAAATTTTATTTGACGAATATCTCAATGTACATGTATGATTAATTTGCTAAAAAAACTAGTTTAACTATTTAGTGACACATCCTGCCTCATATGTTTAGGAAAAATCTTAAGAAAATAAATAGTAATTAAAATTTATTATTTCTAATGTTTCTTGACGTAACTTACAGTTGTTTTCTTCTTCTTTTTTTAACCTAAATCTTTAAATTAATAATAATTTCAATAAATTTTGTTTTAAATAATTATTAATTTTTAATAACTTTCATATTTTTAGTATTTTTTTTTTTATTTATACAGTTACGTCCCAGCTTTTTGCCTAGGGACGGGCTCCGCTATTTTACAGTTTAATGTACATGTCTTAGTATTTATATATTTACATTTTATTATATTATATTATTTATCTATTTATCACAGTTAGAGTTTATATTTCATATTCACTTTCATCACTGTTACACTTTTATTTTCATTAGTCATTTCGTTTATTTTATTTCATTTCTTCCTTTTTCTTCATTCTTTTCTCCACCTCTTTAATTTTCTTGATTAGATCTACTCTTTTTTCCCTTTTCTTGTCGTTTAGTGTCATCATTATGTCCTTATATGTCCATCTCTTTTCAGTGTCTTCCCTCCATTCTCTGAATATGTCCTCTGTGTCTTCGCATTCGCTGGTCAGATGCGTCCAATCTCCTTCGCTTTTTCCGCATAGTATACATCTTTTTTCTTCCGCATTTTTCCAATATCTGTTACTGCTAGTGATATTGCCGCATCTGACCCTTGCAGTCGTTGTCATCGTCCTCTGATTTTGGGGTTGTTTTAGGTATTCTGGTAGTCCGTCCTTCTGTATTTCTTTGTATGTTTCGTTGTATTTAGATTCGTTTATTCTGCCTCGTCTGTCTTGTCTCTGTATGTCTCTGTCCCTCTGTTTTATTTCCGTATATATGTCTCTTCCCTCCCTCTGCCATAGTACTATTTGGTTCTTGCTCAACCCTATCTTGTTGAGCCATTTTTCTCCCTCTGCTTTTCCTTCTTTTCTCTGTATTTCTCTTTTTTCCTCGTAAGCTTACCTTACCCATCTGTCCTCCTCCATTTGTATTATTTTTTCTTCGTGTTTTAGTGTTCTGATACCCCAATCTGTACCCATTTTATCTTCATCAGTCTCTTCGTACACCAGGTATCTGGGAGTGCAAAAGTCTAGTCTCAATGTCCACCTCAGGTAATCTGCTTTAATCCTCTCAATCTCGTCACTTCCTTCCCCTCCCCATATCTCTACACCGTACTCTAGCACCCCCTTCACTAGGTAGTTGAAGAGCATTTTTCTGGCTAGGAAGTCACCTGAGCACCTTTTCTCTGCTAGTCCCCATGTCTTTTTTGCAGCAATTTTTCCTTTATATATTCTTTCTTTAATGTGCTAATGGTACTTCACATCCTTCCTAAATACGAAGCCCAAATAACTAAATCTGTCCACCGTTTCTATTTCTTTTCCCTTCCATTTCCATTTCTCCTTCCTATGTTTCCTTTTCCTTCCGATGATCATCATCTTTGTCTTTTTTTCATATTTTTAGTAATTAGAATAAATTATTTGGAATGAATAAAACTTTTTTATGTGAATGTTTTTAAAAAATGACATCTTAAAGTTACATATTGAATTAAAAACATATAAAATATTATAAATTTATCATTCTCTTTTCGTAGTAAATCCTAATAAGAAAATATGAGAAAAGCTTTTATAAGCATATATAATAATTATATTGCTGTTAAAAATAAAAATAATCCTAAAAATTTTTAAATAAATTTTAAAGGATTATTTCTATCTTTTTTTCTGTGTCCGATTTCAAAGCTCAAATTCTGTTATTTGTATTTATACACTACTGTTTTTTATCCTAATATTCTACTAAAATAAAGAATTGTAAAAAATAACATTAAAGAAATATACGGATTTAAAAAGTATTAATAAATTTGACAAATAGTTACAATAAATAATAAATTTCATTGAAATAATTTTTTTTTAATATGATTAATATAGAAATTTTATTGAATTTTGTGAATTTATAAATTGAAGACTTTTTAAGAATCGATTGTTTAATATTTTGTTTGTAGTTCAAGTCTGTATATCAAATATCATGGTGTTTTAAACAAGATAAGAAGAAAAATATAAACTAATAAAGGGTAAAATATTTTTTTAAAAGTAAATAACATGTGGGTGAGGATAGAGAACAGTAATAGAATAAAAAAATTATTGTGGACGTTTGTGCAAAATACTTAAAAGATGTTGATAAGTTGGGCTCGGGAAAATTTAATAGGTTTTATAAAGAATGTAAGCGTAAAATTAAGCGTGAAGCCTTGATTATAGAATGAACTTCTACTTGATAAAACATCGCATGGACCTGACACAATTATATACTGGTATGTACAGAGTAACGACATGAGAAGGACAATTCAATTTTTCCATGTGATGAAAAATTAATATCACAAACAATTAAAACCAAATAGTTTTCTCATTTCCATGGCACAGTTTTCCCGATACACACGTGCCCAGTCCGAGTAAGTAGCAGCCTCCTCCCGCAGTTTTCCACAATATCGTGCATCGATATTTGCGTTGCGTTGACATGATTTTTCTTAATAACTAATTACCCAGCATCTTCTGTACAACAAGTTCTGTACAAAAGAATGACTCAACGCGACAATTTAAAAATGAGCTGCGAATCCACAAAGGATCCACATCGTGGACCTTTTTAAAGAGAAGAATAGAAGGAAATGGAACGGGAGGTTTCCAGTTGTAGTGAAGAAGCGAATATCTCTCTGTGACCTAACGAAAAAGTGGGTCATGACCCAGGTTGCACTATATACACACTTACACTAAAGCGCAAGAGCCCATTTCTTATCCTATTTCCACCAAGTATATTATAGTCTTCAATAAGTGCTTTTTCTCAATGCTGCAATATCAATCTAAGACATCCCATTTTCACGTCGAATGAAGTTCGCGTTTTGCATTTTCAATCAATTGCTTTCCTTCATTAATACAGTTATTTGATCTGTCGGACTAGTTTATTAACAGTTATATTTTTGAAAGAATTTTTTAAAACAAGAAGAAAAAAAAATGAAGCAATTAAATTAAAGCTGTTATTCTACAATGGTTTAAAAACATGAAATCAAGGTGAAGGTCGTTTTTTTTTTACTTAATACATTTTCGTGTTATTTGTTAAAATTGCTTTTATCGATATTAGTTATTTTTACAACGCATTAAAAAAGACTATTGTTTATAAAAAAAAAAAAAAAAAAAAAAAAAAAAAAAAAAAAAATAATTGCTGTAATATGTTCACGACATTACGACTAATCATCGCTTAAATATAAAAAAACCGTATTTATAATTTTATGAAGTAAATCACTGATTGTGTCTAAGAATGTAATATCAATGAGAGTCACACAAATACCCGCAAAACCGCAAAACAACTTTCAAACACGGTTTAAATTTACTGTAGTAAATTAATTATTAAATACATAATATGAACAGTAGAATTATTTTATCATAAAACATTTTTTTTACTTGATTAATTATTAAGATTTTTATTAAGAGTCCCCCTACTGGACTACGAATATGTGCTTAATATATTATTTGCATGATATAATATATTTAATGCACGCATTGAATTATAATTATCAAAATTGTAATATTACTTGTTTCAATGCAATAGTGCACAAGGCCAAAATTAATTATCTTATATTAAATGCAGTAATAAATCAAGTGACATATTTAATCTCCACTTTTGAAGTTTATATAAACGCTCAACATTAGATATTTTTACTTCAAAGGTGTACAAAGTACATGTACGCGTAAATAAACGCATTAGAAAATGAGGAATTAGTTTTTGAAAATTTGAGAATCTTCTTCGAATGTTTCGATCGGTACAGGTGGTGAGGGGGAGGGGGGGATATCACCGCACCGAACTCTCCTCGGGAATGCCAAGTTCACCTGTCTTTCATCTTTTTCCATTTACATAGCTGCATTCTATTCTTTATTCCATTCCCATCTCAGCCTCGTTCCAGGGGATTTTCAGGAGACCATCTCTAAATTTTTGAATTTCCTTTTATTTATTATCCACTCTGCTATTTCTACTGGGTATTGGAGTATAAACCTAACTACATAAACAAGCTACCATTTATTTATTTTAAATTCAATCTCAATAATTATAAAAACTATAGTCATCAACTTTTATTAAATGAATTATATTCAATTTTGTCTAAATAAAAACAAACTCCTTATTGCATTAATACGAAAGTAAAAATATTATTTGATTATTATTGATTTAGGCTTTATAAATGAATCAAAACTCGAAATCAATTATTGACTACAGGTATAGTTTATTAAGCGGACCATTATTTTATTTGGGAATAATCTTGAAATGTTTTTTCAACTATAATTTACATTTATAAATTTCATCAATTAAATAATTTTCGTATAAATTTTTGTTTTATCTTATAACATTCGCATTAAATATATGCATTACTTTAGACAACTATTTAAAAATATTAATATAATTTTACTTTTAAAGCTAAGCACGTACATTAAGTACATTAATTAAGAACTTTTTTAACTTATATTTGTTTTTATTTTGCAAATATATTGGTTTAATTTATTTAAAATGTAAAAATTTTAAAGTGCTCAAAGTGCACAATGCCGCAAGTATATTATAAAAATTCTGTAGATTAATTCATTCGATATCAGAGGAAATAAACTTTGTGTACACAACACTAAAAGTGTAGAAATGTTTATTCATTATACATCAATACTAAACTAACAAAGTTTTAATTGCACTTTATTTTCAATTAAAATCTTTATTTTTGCAGAAGTTATTGGAATTCTAAAAGTGCAAAGCAATTATTTAGGTGTTATATATACACCCTATTAGTGGATAAATAAATGGGTCGCGGAAAAGTTATAATATAACTTTAAAAGAAAGGTTGAAAAATTATAAAAATTGATGACCTTAAAAATACTACGCGCTTAGATAAAGGAAGTTAAAGAAATAAATATAAAAACTGAATCATCAGTTGACAAAGAGCAATTAGATTTTTTACACAATTATTTAATTATTTAACCAATATTTATTATTTTAGCTTTAAACATCTGTGAAAAAGTACACCAATATCGAATAGCGCCAGACTAATATAAAAAAAATTTGTAAAGTAGCAAAAATCCCTAGTATTTTATTTCTATGGAAGTCTTTTTTTTTATATTAGAATGAAAAAAGTATATAAAAATTAATGGCACATTGGAGTTTATCGTCGATAAAAGTTGGATGTACCAATTCTCGATTCTCGGATCGCTATCACTCTTATCTTGCAGTAAAGGCTCAAGTCTATGATTATATAAAGAGAGTTTATAAACCAATCGATCATTTAAAAAACCACCATGCAATTGGTAAATAAATTGTGAAAGATATAGGCAGAAGATGCAACAACGTAAGGTGAACACAAGCTAAAAGTTTGCGCAAAGCCCGGCAATAATTTGAAAGTGTGTGATAAAAAGAGGAAATTTTAAAATTCAGGCAAACTCGTAAGAAATTGAGGCAATGACATCTCGAAGAGGTAGTTTAAGCACAACGAAATTCAATTCGTTCGAGCGTGACGCGAAATGATCTCGTGGATGGCCTCTACCCCGGATCCGGACGCGGACGCTTCCGGATCCCGAGTTCTGGGCATCGAAAGCGCACAAGGACTACTGCGCCACAAAAATGAATTACCGGCGTTAAATTGATTTACGCAACACAATTGCGTTCTCGGAGATTAAGAGCCGCGCCAGCTTTCTATCCCGCCTCCCCCGCCCCCAACACTCCCGCCAACACACGGCCAGCACATGTGTTGCCGTACAGAAAACGCAACTTACGCAAAACGCGCGTCTCCACCTCCCTCCCTCCCACGCACCAGTACCATCATCAATAATTGTTACGCGTGTGTCTGCTCGAAACGAAAATCCAGCCCTTGATTCAGCCCTCGAACAAGCCCTCAACTTTCTTCGGACGAATGTAATATCGAGTTTTGCCAATTATTTCCGAAAATTAATTATTATGGATCGCATTCCACGAGAGGACTGCGACCGCGTTTCCTTGTAAAACGCCATCCAAATGTTTCTAACAAAAATCAGTGATTTAATTTTCATTACGTGCTGACTCCACGTGGTTTTTCTTTTAACGCAGTAACCTTCGCATGTATTTTCCGTGTCACTTGCGCCAATAAACTCACCTTCGTCTACTTTTTGCTTGGAAAATTCTCTATGAATACGATACGCATTTGATCGAATCCACGTTCCAAGGATAATTTTATATAGGATATCAAAGAAAATTTTTCTGAAACCATTTCTGAACCTTTCTTTAATAATCTTTACAATAGCTGAGTTCCCCTTTAAGGTCAACAGTTTCCTTTCTTTAATCAATTTATATTTTAAAGCTAACTGCTTCCATGTATAAAACACATTTGTGATATTTAGGCTATTCACTTTGCATTTGAATTAAAGCTTTGAATTTTACGTCCTCAAATTCCACTACTTAATTTAATTCATTTTCATTTAAGTAAATGAAATATTCAACGATATAACACCAACAACGATAGCAAATAATAAAATTACCAATCTATGGCGTTTTTGTTACGCTTAAACAAAAGATTAAACAATAAACATTACAATTATACGTGTAAAGTTTATCATGGGAATCTAGTTGGAAGTTTTGTTTTATAACATTGCATTATCGAAGAAAAATTTTTATTCGCTAAAGCACTTCACTGTAAGCCATTAATTTACAAATTATTTACAAATACTTGAATAAAGTACATTAAAAGCTTAAAATTTAAATGAAAGTCTTTTATATTTCATTTTAAAACTATTATTCTTTGATATTTTTAAAAATATTAATTCATTATTAAAAAATTTAACATCATTATGCAAATTAAAAAAATATTGATATGTATATTGATTGATTGTACGTATTTACTTATTACTGCAAGTAACAAAAACATTTTTTCTCTGTAATTAGAAAAAAAAAGCTGCAATGACTTATCAAAATCCTCAACACCTGGAGGACTTGTGTAAAAATTTTGTAATTTTCCCTACTTTGAATAATTACAATTGAATGGGGAAGTAACTTGATTAAAATGGAAAATAGACTTGTAAAAAAGGAAAAGCGTAGGCAAAAAAGTGTATCGAAAGTTATAATTTTCATAATAATATATTGACGTTTAAGAATATCTGTAAGATATATTACTTGATAATATGTAATAGTATATAACATAAAATTTATAAATATGACAGCGTATTGCATCGTGAATGAAAAGTGAATATTCCATACATCATTTTCATAATTTCCAATAATTTAATGGCGCAAAGTGACCAAGGACTAGTGGGTCGTTCCATCGAGCGAAACAAAGATGATCGTGTAATTATTAAATCGTGAAATTATTAAATGAAGAGAGTAGAGCCGCGTTCCTGTCCGGAGGAACGTTGGTTCTGCATAGTAAGCCATGTGAACGTGTGAGTGTAAAACACACAATAAATTTGCGCTCGCAAGTTAGTGCGCGAGTGTATGGTACCCGTTTGCCCACGCACCCAACTCTCTCTCTCTCTCTCTCTCTCTCTCTCTCTCTCTCTCTCTCTTTCTCTCTTTCTGTCGTCGTGTCAGTGACTCGTAACGGCGCCGTTGTGCGTCGTTCCTTAATTTACTCTGCTCGAATGATGATGTGTGCGCGCGTATGTACATATGTGTGTGAGCGATCTTCTAACTTTTAGATCCGACAATCGTGGACTTTCATTCCTGACTATCTCAACTATTTGCCTTTATTTTTTAACTGATCGATAAAAATTATAATTAGAACTCCACTTTCTTTTCGTAAATAAAAAATCATTTCATGTAAAATCCTCGCGCAATTTTTATTTAATGAAAATCAGTGTATTGGAGCGTGACATTTATTATTGTGTGCTTTTCTTGCGTACCAACAAACCTCTCTATAGATAAAATAATTCAATACTGATATTGCTCATTGTTTTATTATTTTTAATTATTTTCACGCTCACATTCGTCGTTAATTTATTTTAACTATTTAAAATATACTTCATTATAGATAGTGCATTACGTGTACATTAAACATTTACAAAAATGAACAATCAATAAATTTAATGCGACTCTGTATTTCATTACATTGCAATACTTCTTTTGTATACGTTAAATGTTTTGAATGAATATACATATAAATTTGTATGTACAATATATTATTAAAATTAATATTTATCTTAAAATTTTCAAGATTCAAACAATCTTAATGTATTATTGTAAAAATATAATTCAAAATTACAATTACTTATTCTACATTTCTTTAGTTAATCTTAAAAATGCAAAACTCATTTGAATTATGAAAGTTTATATTAATTGCATTAATTCTCTAATAAAAAAAATATATGTTTAAATATTTATAATCGAGTATTTGATATTTTATATTCCTTTTTTAAAGATTATTTCTTGTATTTCAACTATATTTTGTGTTTTTTCATCTTCTTTTTAGATAATTCAAACATTTTTATCAAAATTTAATTTGAATTCGTAATTAATTTTTTTTTTATAATTATATACATGCTTATATTTGTAAATTACATTTAATACTATGCGATGATAAAATTTATTAATATTTGATCTAATATACCATATACACAATAAAATATACATAAAAATTTTAATCTGTTAATATTTACCTCTGATAAAAATAAAAATGTTAATCTTAAACAAAATTTTTATTAAAAAATACATTTTGAATAGTATTAATTAATCTAATACATATCTACTACGAATTCTTATTAATATTATTTTAAATGTATTGGAATATTTTAATAAATTAATGAAAAAAAGTTAGATTTAATATACGTCAAAGAAGATTACAATTATAACGTGAAATCAAAAGATTCTAAATATATTTAGTAATGGTTTCACTTAAAAAAAAAAAAACCATGTGCCTTTGTGTATGGCCGTAACAGAAAATGGAATTTTAAATACTCTGATAAGCTTAACATACTTCAAATCAAATCACTTTATATAATAAATCTAAGCTAAAAATAAAAATGTTAGTTAGTATAAAATAATTCTTTTATATTATAAATATTAATTTCAAGAATGACTTTTATTTATTTAAGTTTTTACTATATATTCAGGACTCTGAAAGTTAATTAATTCCATGCATAGTAAAGTTTATTAAAATTTAAATGACTTTTCTAAAATTAAAACACATTGAAATCGGTTATATGACAATTTATAATTATTATATTGTTCAGTAGAAAAATATTTTTTAGTTTATAAATTTATTGAAATTTAAATTAGTATGCAGAACTCTATTCTGAATAAAAACATACACTGAATTTCACAATGTGAACTAATTGTAAGTATATAATATTTTAATTCGGACAATTTTGTTGTATTAATAAACAAAATAAAAATTAAGATAAACCATTGTATTAGGTTAATTATAAAGCAATTATAAAGAATGAATGATAAAGTTTTAAGTGACTCTCTAATTTGGTTTTTATTGTTTCGAGGTAAATTTAAAAAAGTACGTAAACGTTCATAAAGCATTGACGAACAAACCAAAAAGTATTCGGTGCTTTGTTAAAACAAATGCATAATTTATTTAATCAATTGGATGATTGGATCCCTAAATGATCTATTCCGTAATCAAAAATTAATAATGCACCTGGGTGTCGTAATAAAATGCAAGTAAATGCGAATAAGCATTCTTTTTAGTTGTATTGATAAGAAAGATAATAACTAAAGGTATATGTAGAACGTAAAAGGCTATGGGTATAAAATTACACTTTCCCATCGAGAAAGTGGGCAGAGAAGGCTAAGCTCTTAACTTCACTCGACTGACAACGAGACCTTTGGTACGAGCGAAAAATTAAAGAAATGTCTTCGTTAATGGGAAAAGTCATGCGCTCGGGTCTAAAGACAAAGGGAAAACTACACTCGGTAGTCGTCGAAGCCCAGCCAAACGCAAAATTCACCGAGAGAGAACGCTGCCGTATCTTGTCTGCACTTGTTGCATTTAAAGTGGGACATAATGGGTCCGAGCGACATAAAGAAAAAGTGGCGCACGTCACTGTCTCCTCGACGTCGACGACGACGTCTGGGTAGGCTTAGGTACTCCGTGTCGAGGAGTACAACGAGATCTACTCGAATTGACGGTCCCTGCTCCCCGTCCTTTCTGGAGAACAATTCCGTTTCTCGCAATCTGACTTTACGCAACTACTTGGGGAAGGATGTACGATTCCTTCCGCACTTTCCAAATAAAACACTCCGAAGCCAGAGAAAGTAATTAACACCATTATGTAAGTGCACACACTGTATTTGCCCTTCTTTGTTAATTGGAATCATGCAGACCTAAGTATTTTACAAATCAGCGCGTGCTTTGAATCATTTCTCGACTCATGAGTTCATTGATTTTTCAACTCAACTTAGTTGATAAGGTAAATGTTGCCTAAGGTGAATAAAAAGCAGTTTGTAAGATTTACATAAATACAATTCCAATGAATCCATGAACACAATACATTGTATTGACAAATTGTTTAAATACTTTAATCGAATCTAACTTGTTGGTTAGAGTAACATAATTTTTTAAATAATTAAACAAAATTAATGAACTAAGATAGTTTGCTATTGAGTTTGATATTAAACTAAAAAAATTAAAAACACTCAGAAAAACATTTATTGATTTCCGTTCATTGCTAATTTTTAATGCTTTTGTATACAATGCAGTTAATAATTTTAATATTCTTAATGCTGTTCAATAAAATTCTTATATAATGTCTCGAATAATAAATTGACTTTAATAAACTATTATTTAATTATACGCTTATGAAATATAATGAGTAATATTAAAGAGTCTAATAATGTTAAATTTCTTTTTTCAATATCTAAGCATTCCTCTAATATTTCCTTAAACTATTATTAGGTTTGATTAAACGTTGACATATTTGATTTTTTTTATTACGGTGAATATAATTAAAATTGAAATAATATATAATGAAAATAATATATTTTGTTCAATAATATAGAAAAAAAAACCGAAGGTAAGAGTATTTCTCTAAGACAAAAAATAATTTTCATGGAAAAACAGTTATATTATTTTTGCAATTTGATCTTGACGAACCGTTAATCTTTATTTACTGAAATAAATTGTCTCTTCGTGCACTTGTGACTCATGCATCGGGTTCTTTGTAACGTGGCTACAAAACTATGCAATAATAAAATTAATACTTTAGCATCGATCTTTAAAGCGTAAATTTATTGATAATATTAGACTAAAATTAAACAGCAAAAAAAAAAAAAAAAAAAAAAAAAAAAAAAATTCACAACAAAATTCTAAACTGAACAAATTATACTTATTTTAGCTTAACAAGATGCAAGTGCCAGGTTACGAGTTAATTTTGTCTCTAAATATAACGAAAACGAGTCTCATTTTGTAAGAAATTTGAATAATACAATTCTTATAATAAACCTTAGAAATTTTTTATTTAAAAATAAACGAATAATAATTTTGATATTCGAAAAGTAAATAATTAAGTCGTGATTTTAATTGAATATAAATATTTATTTTAGATACAAATTTAATACAGACAGAAAATTAATAATTTTTTTGCATTTCACAGAGCGGAAACTAATGGTGACAAAAGAGAAAAGGATAAGGAAAAGGAAAAAGAAAAGAAAAAAGGTAAGTTTAACTCAAACGACTAAACTTTGAATGATATTTAAAAATTATACTTATGAAAACAGATTTACACAAACAAATTAATAAACGAATTTGAAATAGAATAGAATAGAAAATATATCTTTTTATTATATGACGCGTGCATTTCCATTTAGGACCTATGATATATTATTCATAAAAGAACTTTTCATTTTTAAAATATAGACAGTTATTTATACCTTAAAAGAATATAATTAATATTGACAATTATTTAAAAATTTTATATTAATCTATTAATTTTTAAACATCGTATAATTATTTCAAGCCATAGATGAAATTGAATTTAAAATATATTCTGAGAATAAAATTTGTACCAAGTTCATGCATGTATGTGATTTGAGATTAATATTGGATAATTTTTTGATAAGTAATAAAATTAATACAAGTTTCAATTTAAACTAACAATTATTTTAAAAAAATGAAATATTATAGCATTGATTTTTTTTTAAAACAATAAATAATGTATATTAATTTTAATAAAAGCTTTTGAAGGCACAAATACGATAATTTTCTTTATTTTTCTAGAATACGCACGATATTGATTATTCTTTACCTTTTTACTCGTAAAAAAGCTAATTTCTTTCCAAAAATTTTCATTTAATTACATTAACAATTGAATTATTAAACTGACAAACAAATATGAATTAATTTTCTGTGAAACGACATGGTTGTAACCCAAATGTGTTTTAAAATAGCAGACATGTATCTGATATTAATTTTAAACCGACTTTCCCTAAAATTTTATGCCATGTAAATATTACAAAAAACGTAAAATTGTAATTTAGAATCAGTGATCTAAAAAACGAGCTCTTTTTTAATTTATTAAAGCTATTATTTTCTATTTAAATAAAATTTTTAAAATATAGCACAATTTTTACATATTTTTAATGACTTTTAAATAATATTTTATTCATGAAGGATTTTATTAGTGTAATAGAAAATTATAGTTTTTTGATAAGCCTAGAATATTAGTGCTGGAAAAGAAAAAAAATGCTATTAGATTAAGTTTATTTTAATAACTGCATGTACATTTAATAGCTTAAAAGTATTTAATATTGAAAAAAGTACACATTTGTGGAAAAATTGATATTTTTGAAAGAGAAATCCAAGTTAGCAAAAGAGAAAATACTCATGGATGAGTTAATGCACATCCACGTGCGTGGGTTTTGTTGGTTCGTTCATTTAAAAATATTCCAAAAGTAATTTTACCCTATTCTTGTGGATAGAAATAAGAATGTTAAAAGAGAAATGATAGAACGGAAGATCCCCGAAAGACCCTTTTGTAAATGAGAGCGTGTTAATTGTGAGTGAAATTGCGGAAGTTATTCTTAAACTTTGGCTGTAGAGACGCATGAAAGTTGAATCTGAAGAATTGGAGGAAGCTGCAACATACAGCATATATCATACAACGTATAACATACAACATACAATACAAAACACAGAACACTCAACATACAACATAAAACGCTCGCCACTATTTTTACTTTTTTCGCCATTCTAGAAGATGCCGTCCAGCCGCACTGTCACATCACACTCAAGTGCACCCGCGAGGTGAGTGACTTATCCGACTCTCTCTCTCTCTCTCTCTCTCTCTCTCTCTCTCTCTCTCTCTCTCTCTCTCTCTCTCTCCCTATCCCTCCCCTTTCTCTTATTTTTAGATTGTTCTCCATACGGGGAAAAACAGAATGAGATTCTATTTAATTATTCCGGAGCAGTCGATACATTGGATTTGTAGGGGATCGGGGGCCATCACAAAAATAACTAACGAAATCATCGGCCCTAACAATACCAGACATACCAAACCAATACCAATGCCAAGCGCATTTGGGGATGGTTTTTTTGCTTATTTTACATTTTGTCCGGATCATTCACTTGGAAATGCGTTAGCTTGAGGACATACGCTTTCTACTAAACGAAATACTTCGTCATTTTCACCGATGTTATAAAAAAAAAAAAAATATTAGCAACGATAAAAGCAACTGAAATTTACAATCCTTGAATTTCATAATTGCTCCGACAACTTTATAATGTTGATTTCTTTGAAAAATAGACATAACTTTTTTATATAATATATAACAAAATATAAATATTTATTTATGAAATTTAATCGAGGATAAAAATAAAATCAAAATTGAAGTTAAAATATTTTTTTTATCTAATTAAAAAAAAATTTCGTACAAAAAACAGTGCAAAATGCTATACTATATTAATTAAACAAAGAATTTACAAATCTCGAACAAAGCTATATAATTTGTAATATATATTTAATAAAAAAAATAAATTAAAACTTAGGTAAAAAATTAATAATTTTAATTTACATTGATTGAATTAAAATCACTTATTAATTATATAATCAAAATCAACGGATTTAGTTGCTATAAATAAAAATATAAAAATTAAATTTTTACATGTATTTTTTTTTAAATTTACGACATTCGTTTTATATTTAAAATCTTTATTGGTATTGCAAATAACAATTCGCGGAGACATTTTACTTCTCATCCTCGCTGTATTTTCATGTTGTCTGGAAGAGAAAATTTAAAATAAAATTATGCTCGTAGATTTTTTTTATTATTATGTGGGCTTAGATAATAATAGAGTACCAAGAGCGTCGGCAAGGGGGTACGCGTCATTTTGCAATAAATGCAATAGGAATAATTAATTGAAATAATAAATAAGACAACGCAGAAATAATCGATACCTCATCAGAATACGAATTACGATTTGATCACGACGATTAACGAATATAACCGAAGTGCTATTTGACGATAGAGTTACGATTTGTTTGAGTTTAATAGAGTTACGATTTGTTTAAGTTGTTTACTGGAGACAATTAGCGCTACTCAGTGTTGGCTAGCAACATCGAAGGTAGTGTTGTTGTGAGAACTCTACAAACGTATTTAAAGAAACCAATAACATCCGGATCCTACAATTATTAATAGTTGTTTAGAATAACAGCTACACAAAAAATAAAGCATACCGTTCATTACCTAAATAATGTGTATACGTGAAAGTCATTGCATGATATAGGTTCATAGGTTCAGAGAAATACAGTACAAGAATTACAATTGAAAATTTAAAAATTTTAATTACTAATAAAAGTACTAAAAAATATTTATTATTCAGTTAAACATTTGTGTAAAAATTATTTAAAAGATAATATAATTTTAAGAGATAAATTATATGAGTTTTCACGAAAAACAAAATTTGTATAAAAATAATGAAAAAAAATTTGTCGTATTAAAAAACAATGGGCTATCACAAATTCGTGTATTCTAATATTCAGTCATTCGTTTCTTTACGTGTTTTTAAATTACGTAAAGGGAACATTTTCTTTTATGATTATTCGTAATTTATTACAATCATTTAAAATTGAATTAAATGAATGACTTGAAATATAATATAAATAATTAAACTCTATAATTCATGACGTGCTATCATGATTTGTTGAAAATTTGAAAAATCAATGACATGATTGAAATAACAGGAAAATTATTGAAAAATGAGGAAATGCATTAAAAGATTGTGGTAAATCATCGACAATTTGGGACATGAGGTTATTTGAAGCAAAAACGGGATAGAGTAGCGTGATCGCGATTTTCTAGAATGAGACAAAATGGAAATGTAACAAAAGAAATTCGGGTTAGGTTGAAGGATAAAATTGTGGGTAGGGTGGTTGGATTTATGGATGAGGTGAGCGGGTGATCGAGACTGATGAAGATGGGGTTGTTGTTCCGTAGATCGCGGGTTTCAACGGACTGAGCGACGCCCTGAAGAGGCTCGACTTCCTATCGGCCGTCCACGACTGCCGGCGTTTCAACTACATCGTGCGACTCCTGGACCTCCTAGTGAGCCACCGAATGGGCGGATTGAGCGGGTGTGCGCAGCGCGTCCTCTTCAACATGCTCGAGGAGGTTGCCCTAGAAGGTGACTAAACTCACTTAATTTTGTCATTTCCCCGTAAAGTGAATAATTTATTTTTAATTATCCCTCAACACAACGCATCCTGCCTCCAAACGGAAACTCCTCTCCTCTCAATTTGCTTTTCCTCCCGAAAAACCGTCGAGTCAACGTAATTTTATTTTATTGCCTCAAGTGCTATTCTTAATTCACTTTGATGGAAAGTGATCTTTTAGTACCTCCTTGATGCGTAGTAGTGGCACATTTTCAGGTCCAGCAGTTCTAATCTACCGAATTTAACGAGCCAATTTCTCATCTCATTCACATCCCTGATTCCTTTCCACTTTGCTCATTTGTCTTAATTTCTACATTTTTATCATGTCATTGCAATTACTTTATTCGTCTGTAGGGTGGCAAGTCGCCTCTCATTAGAAATACGTAAAATAAACTAAAATCATAACTGACCACTACACATTCAGCACTCCTCGATTCTCTCATTAAAGATAAAATAAAGGGAAACAATTTACTTTTTTTTTCTCACTTTTCCATCAAGATAAATAACGAAGAAAAAACATCGGTCCATTATTTATATTGTCGTTTTAATTTTACTTTTATCTCCAAGTTCATACCTGTTAACGCATGTATTCAAAAATTATTTTTTATTTACACAAACGCGAATTTCGTTTTTCGAATTTCGAAGCAGTGCCATTAAAGAGTGCATCTCAAAACTATCCCCTCCGCTACGAGTTAAAGAAACAAAAAAAAATAAAAATTTAAAAATTTGAATTCTTGGTATTTATTGATTTCGCGAATCGGTGTGAGCGAGCGGATGTAAAAATTGATTGATTATTTGGATTTCAGTGTCCTTATCTCAGCAACAAACAGGTAGACTACGCAGACTCATTGAGAGGGTTCGAGCTTTCAGTGCGGGTTGCTGTTGGGGTGGAAGACCACTGGGCTCCGTTATTTTGTGGGAGAAGCACAAAGCTGCTCTCGACCGAATATTGCAGATTGCATCTTCCATCACAATAACACAGGTAGAATTATTGGAAAACATCCAATTCGAATTGTTTGCCGGATATTACCAGTGGAGTAGATAAATAGTTATAAATGGAGACACATTGCTTACTCTCACACAAGAACAAACATCTTACCCGATACTTTTTTCTGCTGATTTTTGTTATTTAATGATTAAAGGGCTTTCAGTGAAATAAGTATTTTCTTCTTTTAAACTGTTCATTGATTCAATAGATTAATAGTACCAACTAACTTTATCGATAAAACATTTGTTTTAACGAATCGATAGTGAGATCCTAATCGCGAAAAAATAATGTTTTTAAAATCAAATTAATAACCGTGCAAGCATTTTTCGTTTTTAAAAATGAATTTTAACATGTAGTATTTGGATATCTATTAGTCATAGTAATTAGAAATACGAAGGTACAATTGCCCATTAAAGACAGGCTCTCGTGCTTGGCTATAAAATCGAGGAGAGGCTAAACTGACGAAAGATGGACTTTTTCAGCCGGACGAGGAACAGCAGCCCCAGTGGTCGGACCTTCCGGCGGAGTGTCGACGCGAGGTTCTCCTGCGACTGAGTGACCCTCGCGACATCGAGGCTTCCTCCGAGGCTTGCGAACACCTGGCCGTCCTGGCGCAGGAGCAGAGGATCTGGCGAGAGCTTGCCCAATACCATTTCACACCCCAGCAAATCGCCACCGCACGGCAAAACCATCCCGAAAAAGACTGGAAAACCATATTTACCGTTGCCCGCAGGTACACCTTACACGCGAAAATTTTAAAATTTCTACGGTTCCCCTTGTCTCAAAATAAAATCAAAAGGATCTAAATATAAATAGTTGCTAGAGCTTTTTCCCATTTGTCCCAGTTGAAGAGAATCTTGTCGTTTCCCTCACAATCCTTCTCCTTTTTACAAGTTTTTTTAACAAACAAGTGTCCTTTCTCGAATAATACTCAATTCCTCCCTTCCAGTTTCACTATAAAAAAAGTAATTTATACGAACATTTCTCAAGAGAGTTATACAGCCCACGCAATAATTTTGTATTTATTTCACTTGCAAGTATTTTAAAGTAAAATCACCTTTTATCAATTTCAATTTTCGAAAAAGATGACTTTTTTCAATTTTAACCCACAGATTTTTATAATTTAATCACATAAAACTGTCTATTTTATTTTTCTATAAATATTATCGAGTATTATTTATTTTCAATTGCTTAAAAAATTTAATTATAACGAAATTAGTAAAACGCAAATTTTGGGCCCAAAATTCACTTGAAAATACGTATTACAAAGTTTATGAATTTTATTATCTATCGCATAAAAAAAACATTTCCGTAATAAAATGAATGCTTTAAAATTCATTTTTGGTTTTAGTAATTTTTCAATGATTTTTAACGAATTGCATTTATAAAATTTTGTTTTGACGATTGATTTTTTATAAATAAATATAAATGAAGCGTGTTTATATTACACGTACATAAAAATTTGAATGAACGTTTTAATTTAGAATATAGTAAAAATAGCTATTAATTTTGTATCTAGTTACTTAAATTTATTTACATGGCAAATGGTTTTTAAAAACACTAAATTTTACTACACTTGAAAATGAGAATTTTATTTTCTATATTTGACTAGATTTCGGTTCCATAAATTTGATTTCCATGGTGAAGTTCTTAATGCTTTAAATGTCTTGAGAGTTGAAAAGCTATAAAAAAGTTTATTGGTTCTTCTGGTATGGTGTTACGAAATAAAGCTCGTTTCAATATGATATTATTTTAGAATTTCTACCTCAAATAATTTTGATACAATCTACTTACTTTTGAATGAAAAATTTACCTCATTTAAAATAATGCAGTCGGCATTGTTTTAACGATATAAATAGAAAAATTATGATCTTATAAATAAATGTTCATTTTACTTAAATTATTGCTAACTTCATGTTTACATTATTAAAATCGGCACGGAAAATAATGAATTTCCTAGTTCTTTTTGTACAATAACAATGGGAACCAGAACCGATATACTCTAAACTCTCGATACCAACTCAAGTATGCCACATTGTTTGCATGTAGTTCCCAGTCTCTCTCTCTCTCTCTCTCTCTCTCTCTCTCTCTCTCTCTCTCTTTCTTTCTCTGAAATGCCAGGTAAATCCATTCAAGTGAACTTTACTTTATTTGAAGGTCTTTTGGACTGCGGGAGGAATATGCAGAAATGATTCAGCTATGCCGAAACTGTCGCTGTCTATTTTGGCGGTCACTCGGACACCCCTGTATCGCCGACCAGGATCCCGCGTTCCAGGAGAAGCTGGCCGACGTCGACCGGGCTTCCCTCCATGTGCCGATTCCTCCCCAGACCTTCCTCAAGTTCTTCTCCCTGTGAACGAGGAAAATGTTTCAATGTGCAGTTCATTGTGCAGCAATGTTCCGTTTAAACGTGGCGCGACCATGTTTTCGAGGAGGTACCAAGTCGCGGAAACCTAAGGCTGAATTCAACAAGATAAATCGAGAAAGAGTGATGATACTTGCGAGTAGAGCGGATATTTATCGAATTAACGAGTGTAAACGAACTTCGAGAGCACATTGTTTCCATACATATGGCTTCCCCCTCAATACATCAATCATCAACCGCTACCCTCCTTTTTTTTACTTTATTTTTTGTTATCATGTACAATGTAATTTAAGTGTACAAATGAGGAATGAAATTATTGTTTTTGACGGAAAATTTTTAAATATACTCTATATTTATATATATAAAATACACTTCAATGTATTTTCATTTGTCTGTAAATTACTTTTTTAACACATTTTGTGTTTATTTGAATAGAAAATTTAATTTCTACTTTTTAGCTATTAATGCACATTATCAAGACTCGTTTAAAAAATAGTTTATCTGTACAAAAAAATTAAATTTTTTCATGAGCTTAAAATACTTTATTTAGTTTACATATTAAATTAGCTCATACTATATTTAATAACATATATTTTTTATTTTAACAAAATAAATACTGTAGAAAAATTTTTTGTTTCTATAAAAAATTAAATGCTCTATTTCATCAAAAATGAATACAGTATCGATTAATTGGAAAATTTTTAGATTTTACATTTTTTATTTTTTATTTAATGTCATAATTATATTATAGGCATAGACTAAATAAAATTCAAATTTTATTTGAATAAAACCTGACTTTTAGCTTTGCTTAAAATAACTTTTAATGAAATTTGATAAGTTTTATGTTAATTAAAAGAAAAAGAAAAAAAAAATTCTTCATCTAGCTTATCTCAATATTGACCAAGCGATTTTTATTTTTGTATAAAAATAAGCACCTAAATCATGAAATCATTTTCATTTGTTTTGCGATTTTGCTAGTCAATGATACGTGCGAGAAAAACTTCGAATTTTATTAAAATGGAATGCTGTATAATGAGAATGACAAATTGTTCGTTTAGAATCCAAGTTTGAAGAATGCAAAGTTTATCGCGTAAAAAAATGACTTAAAATGATGTACGTTCACAAATTGCACATGTATCATGTGATTGTCTAATATTCCAGTACAATTATAATTATACACAGAGTATATCATTGATAACATTTTAATAAATAAAATATTAAGCTAAATATTACTAGGTATTATTAAATACTCTGAAATGACAATTTGTGAGCACTACAAATTTTATAATAAATGTTTAAACGTTTTATCAATGGAGTGTACACAAAAAATTAGCGCTTTATTACTGCTTTGTAGAAAGATACTAGTAATGTGTAAATTACGTTTTTTATTTAAAATAAAATAAACAAATTATCTTTTGTTAAGTTTGTTAAAGAAAATATAGGGATATAATATATCTGTAATAAATAAAATGTTTGAATAAAAAGGATCAATACTAATTTTGAAAATATTATATAGAGAAAATAATAATGAAGTTTTTCAAAATATTCATTGATGCTTGGTAAAATAATAATATTGTTAAAAAAAAAAACTATGAATGAGTCGATGTTTATGATTCCTGCCAGAGACAAATACATTTTTCATTGATAAATACATTATACATACATATATATTATTGTACATAATAACTCGTATCAATAACTAATCATCGATTGAAAAAAATTTGAACTCTGCAACCGTAAATGTGATTTGAATTACCAGAATATAAAATTCGTATAAAACAAAACTTAAATAAATTACTGATAAATATTGTTAAACATCAACTGACATTAGTGCATCATTGACTGCAATACATTTAGTTTTCTGAAATTTATAAAATTAGAGTTTATTATCTTACGTAGCTTCGTTAGTGATAGTTTTTGGTGCTGTTGGTAGCTCTGTAGAGCATTAATATTTGCAAAATACATTTTTTATACAATTGATTTCAGTCTTCCAGAAAGCCAAAGATACTAGACTGCTTTCATTTTAAAAATAATTTTAAAATGCATCTGATACATTACATTGTTAAATATATTGAATAAACATTTTTTAAGCACATATCATTTTATAATGCTACATTTTTTAATTTGTTTATTAAACAACCGTCTGATTAGAAAATTTTAATCAAAATATTAAATATATTTGCTAGAAAAATTTAAGATAAAACTTCAAATCAATAATTAAAATGTTTATAGGTTTCTGTATCAACTTTGAAGTTAAAACAATGAGTGGATTTATTCATTTTTTAAATAATTACAAATTTCAATAAAATAAAAAAATCAATTTAAAATCAAAATTTAAAAATCGATATTAAGAAAATAACTAAATAATACATGTACAATTTAATTTTCTAATTAAATAAATTCTTTGGCTTTTTTGGTAAGGCTTAAGCATTTCTTTATTTTAACAGTGGATGTTTTTACAATTATCTTAATTCTGTGATGATATTATGAATTCCTTGGATTCTCAAAATTAGCAAAATCTGTAAATTCACAGGGATTAATGCTATTAAGTCTAACAATCTAGACAGAATATTAAAGTATCTGTTCTCGGCCTATATAAAATTTCCTTGATTAAATGGATCAACTAGAAAAATACATTTGAGCAAATGTATATTTTGTGATGCTCACTTCGTAGATCCTATTTATGTTGAGTCATATAAACACATTTAAAAATATTCCAGAGCTAAAAAAGTATTTTGTAACTGTTGAATTATCTTAAATACTTTTACATTTAAATTATTGAGAAAAAATCATGCAAAGTTTTAATTTGATCAAACTCTTTAAAATGTTAAAAAAAAATTAATATAAAAAAAATAATATTTAAATATAAAATTTCAATTAATCAATATTATAATTGTATATTATTTTTAAATATGTATATATACTTAAATAAAAGTATTTAAAATAATTTTTAAAGAAAATATTTACCAAGCTTTGATATAAATATCTTTAGAACTAATATCATTAGATTCAGTAAAAATTATGAAAATATTTTATATTAGCTTATCTTATTCAATATTTTACAATTATTATATATTTTTTTTTATAAAGTATTTAAAAAATTATTTTTAAACCTAATGTTAATTAATGTGATAAACTCGAATAAGTTTAATATTAGCAATATTTTACATAAGTTTTTGCAAATATGTAAATGATAAATATTATATAAATAATTTGTCAAAAAATGAAAATCATACTGCCAAACTGGAGATGCTATGCATTTATATGAATTGACATTTTTGCAAATTTTGGTTCATTACCAAGATCAAAGTAATTCTTTTTGATATGCATTTTTTTATTTCTAATATAATCTAAAACATGTTGCATGTATTATATATTTTATTAACCTAGTCACTACATAGGGTGCAACAAAAAAATGGCATTACCATTAGTAAACAGAAAAAAAAAAAAAATTGATAACAAAAATTCAATAATACAATTAAGAGTAAATTATCTGTCAGATCAAAGATTTATTAACATCTATTGCTTACACAATTTTAATAAGCAACATAAGAAAAGAAAAATATAATACAAAAGCTTTAGGCTTCACATAAGAAATTTACTGTCTTGAAAGTGTCAGTACAATTTATTTAAATAGGAAGTGTATAGAGCAATGTTATAAAAAAAGCTTTTAAAAAATCTATTTAAATATATTTATGACAAGATTGATCATTATTTTAATACTTCGCGTGAGTTTAAAAATCTTAAGTCTATTGAAATATAAAAAAATGTAGTTCTTATCAATGAAATAAAAAGAAATTATAAATTTACCTATACCTAGAATTTGGCTTATTAATCTAATAGGAAAAATTTTTATGTTAATATTATGAGATTAAATTATTATAGATCACTAAAGTACATTGCTATATCAATAAAAAAGATTATTAAAAATACAATTTATTCTTAATAAAATTTTTAATACCTTTTTTATTAAAAAAAATCATTTATTTAATTAAATTCCTTTTTAATAATTAAAAACATTAATAAAACATATGAACATACATATGTTTTTAATATATGTTTTAAAAGTTTTTCAATCAATGGTATTTCTCCAATTTTAAAAAGCACTTAATTATTATTTTTCCATTTTAATTTATAAATAATTAAACTTTAAAAATTTAAAAAAATATTTTCGTAAGATTGACATTAAAAAATAAAAGTTGTTTGTAATAAATATTTATATAATACAAACGTTTTTCTTTTAATAACGGACGAAGAACTATTTGAATATATTTCAATATCTTTAACATTTTAGAAATACAAAGCCAATGAAAGGGGTTACTGAATATAATTTTCTGATGAAATAATTCATTATTGATTCTAATTATTTAACGATTATTAATTAATAAAAAAAAAAAAATTTCATTTAACTATGTTAATTTTTATTTTTAATAATTATTAACAATAATATAGATTTTTGTTATTATTATCATAACGTGTATTAACGAATATTTTTAGAATTACTCTTAATTATGGACAAAATTTAAATAAAAAAAAAAAAAGAAATATTTAAATAAATAATTCATAACTTACATGAAATTTGTTGACCAAATGTTTGATGCTTGATATAATGATTTTTGTTTTCAATTCTAAAGCCGAAAACCGAAGATAAAAATTACAAAATTGTTTAAAAATAAAATATTATTTGAAGAGCCCTATAATTTAACCGGCATTTGATAATTTTGCAGTTGACTCAGTGTCGCTTCCGCTTGAGAAGCGCACTCGTTTTAAAAAATAATTCTTTTTTATTGACAATATTTAAAATGAAATAAATATCATATTAAATATTATCGATCATGTATATTACCGTTTAAACAATAATAGTCTTAAAATAATATTTGTATCGATTTATTTGATTTGTGTTAATAAATAATTTTGCACAGAAAAAAGGAATACTTGTATAGTAACTTTATTGGCGTAGAAAAAAATTAACTTTAAAAATTGCTCTATTATAATGTAATTATTATAAGGGAAAGAGGTTTTTAAAGTAGCAGATAATATTTTCCATAAAAAACATTTTTTTTTTAATATTCGGGTATTTGGAAATAAGAAATAAAAGTTTCGGGCTGTTTGACCGAATTTAACTGTGTGGGATTGCGTGTGAGCTTTTTGGCTAGGCACGTGCTTACGTGCTTGCGTGTGTGTGGCTGGCTAGATGAAAATTTTAAAATATTCGTCAGAGTCACATTACGTCACGTCGGAGGTGGGTCCCTCTGGAGATGGAGGGAGTAATTATAAAAAGTCTGGGAATCGAAGCTGCTATTGCGCATGCGCGCGCGAACGGACGCGAAGCTAGCGACGCGGTGTCGGCGGTGGAATCGTACGAGTGAATCTCTCGGTGTGAGGTATTGCACTGCGCTGGTATCCGCGCTTTGCATTCAAGTTTTGACCGGAGGAGTAGTTAATTCATTTTCGTCTGTTCGCACCGCCGATATTATTAGGAAAAATGTCCCAATTACAGCATAGTCGAAAGCGGGTTTGCTATTACTATGATAGTGAGTATAAATTTATTATATTTCAAGTCAGTCCCTCCAAAACTATCCTTTCCGATTATCACAGTCACCTCAAGTTCTACCACCGACGCTAATATTTAATATTTTTTTATCCTCTTTCCCCTTGCCTAATTTCCTTTATTTTCTCATTGGCTAACTTTTTTCAACATTTTCACAATATAATAGTGTTAGTTTTTTGTTTACTCTGTTTTTCGAGTCTTTATACGGTTTGCGTGGCGTTAAAGCGAGAGATTCTCAATTACGCCATCATTCGACCGTAGTTTACGGAGGAAACCAGGCGTCCGTCTTGTCTACGTGCAGCCGTAGTTCACTTGAGAATCTCTCGCGCTATTTTCCATCAAATAATATTTTTCGTAAAATAATGAATCGATTGAAAAAAATTTTTACACCTTACAAAAAATTTATAAATTTAATAAAACAATCAAATATATTTTTATAAATTTTTATGTTTTTTTAGCATTTATTGAATTGAAAGACATATGAAACTGAATTGTATTATTATTTATAATTATTTTATATAATAATTTTATAATTATTGAATATGTACACTTTTATAGAGCTTACGTTAAATTTAAATTTCTGTTGACTTTTTACTATTATTTTATTATCTAATAAAAATTTTTAAACATTAATTTAAAAATACATAGAATATTTAATATTATTTATTAAAATTTTATCTAAAGTGAATAAGTCATTTTTATAAGCTTTTTATTTTTCCATTAAAGTGTGAAAAATATTTTTTAAATTTTTAATGAATCAGAGCTCTTTTAATGATATATGGATTGATATATTTTGTTAAATATATCATAAAAATAAGTAGTCGTGCTCAATTAGTTTAAATTAAATGAATTTTTTTTTTTGTAAAATTATGAATTAATTATCTTTGCAAAAAACAACTAAATTTTATATTTAATAAAAATTATATATATGTGTATTCAAATGATATTGTTTGTAAAATTTTTCTTTCTAAATGAAGACAAATTTATATTTCTAATATATATATATATTTAATTTGTTTTATTTAGTTTTACAGAATATTGCTTGAAAATGAATTCTTTTTTTAATAATATTAACATAAATATTATTAAATAATTGAGATTTATTTCAGGTGTAACAATTTTTTTTCTTGTTATGTATTCCATAATTTGACTCCATTTTTAAAACTAAAAAAAGCATATAATTAAATTTTAATTGAATTATTAATTATTATTGGATTAAAAAAATTGAAAATATTTTTTTAAAAGTAAAAAATGTATTTTAGGTGATATAGGAAATTATTACTATGGGCAAGGTCACCCCATGAAACCTCATCGCATAAGGATGACACATAATTTATTATTAAATTATGGGCTTTATCGAAAAATGGAAATTTATGTAAGTATATTATTATGAAACCAATTAACCTTAATATTTAAATACATCTTTCATTTTAATTATAATAAATAAATGACTTTAAAAAAAAATATTAAAACTTCCTTAACTTTCATATATATTTTTATTTAAAGTATTAATTTTTTATAATATTATGAATTGATTTTTTGAAATTACAGTAAAAAATTTTGTTTAAACAAATGCTTTTAATTATTTACTTACAGCGCCCACATAAAGCTACAGCAGATGAAATGACAAAATTTCATAGTGATGAATATATTCGATTTTTAAGGTCAATCAGGCCTGATAATATGACTGAATATAACAAACAAATGCAGAGATGTAAGCATCATATTAAAAAATATATATAAAATATGCTAATGTGATATATAATATAATTTATTTTTTGTAGTTAATGTTGGTGAAGACTGTCCTGTTTTTGATGGTCTATACGAATTTTGTCAATTATCGGCTGGTGGGTCAGTAGCAGCAGCTGTAAAATTAAACAAGCAAGCATCTGAAATTTGCATAAATTGGGGTGGAGGACTTCACCATGCAAAAAAGAGTGAAGCCTCAGGATTCTGTTATGTAAATGATATTGTGCTTGGAATTTTAGAATTACTTAAATATCATCAAAGAGTTTTGTATATTGATATTGATGTCCACCATGGTGATGGAGTTGAAGAAGCATTTTATACCACAGACAGAGTTATGACAGTTTCATTTCATAAGTATGGTGAATATTTTCCAGGAACTGGAGATCTCAGAGATATTGGTGCTGGCAAGGTAATTTATGAATTTATTTTTATTTTAAAAAATAATTATATTACATTTTTATAACTTAATTAATTTAATTTATTGATATTAAATTTTATCTAAAGTGTTTAAAATTATTTTTAAAATAACATCGATGAAATACAATAACCCCTAATGAAATATAAATAAATTAAAGCATTTTTATATTATGTAATTTATATAAAATATTTTATTTTAGGGGAAATATTATGCTGTTAATATTCCTCTTAGAGATGGAATGGATGATGAAAGTTATGAATCTATATTTGTACCAATTATTTCAAAGGTAATGGAAACTTTTCAGCCTTCAGCTGTTGTATTGCAGTGCGGTGCTGATTCTTTAACTGGTTTGTAGTATATTTTCTTCTAAAAAATGTAATAAACTTCTATAATAAATCATGTTTATTTGCGTATTTAATATTTATTATTAATAGGAGATAGATTAGGATGTTTTAACCTAACAGTAAGAGGACATGGGAAATGTGTTGAATTTGTTAAAAAATACAATTTGCCTTTCTTAATGGTTGGAGGTGGTGGTTATACAATTAGAAATGTATCAAGATGTTGGACATATGAGACATCTGTGGCACTTGGTTCTGATATAGCCAATGAACTTCCATATAACGATTATTTCGAATATTTTGGACCAGATTTTAAATTGCATATCAGTCCATCTAATATGGCTAACCAGAATACTCCTGAATATTTAGAAAAAATTAAGTAAGAAAATTACAATTGAAAAATTTTAAAATTTCAATCATGTAAAATATATTATTTTTATTTATAAATCTCTGTTTTTGTCACTTTTTAGGACAAGGTTATTTGAAAATTTAAGAATGTTACCACATGCTCCAGGCGTTCAAGTACAAGCTATTCCAGAAGATGGTGCTGTTATAGAAGACTCTGAAGCTGAAGAAAAAGTGAATCCTGATGAAAGATTGCCTCAACGCGATTTGGATAAAAGGATACAACATGAGAATGAATATAGTGATAGTGAAGATGAAGGTGAAGGTGGCAGAAGAGATAATCGATCTTATAAGGTTTTTATTTATCTTATGATTTTATTATGAATAATCCAAAACAACTTGATTATGAATTACATATTAAATTAATTTTATTTTAGGGATCAAGAAAACGACCTCGATTAGAAAAAGGTCAAGAAAATGCTGAAATAGATATTAAAAAAGAAGATGAAATAAAATCTGAAGTTAAAGGTATGAATTTGTATACAGTAATAAAAATACGTTTTATATATGTTATTATTAGATGATAATTAATTAATTTATTATTTTTATTTTTAGAAAATGAAAAAGATGAAAAATCTAATGCTATAAATGAAGAAACAAAAAAAGATGGTGGAGCAAATCCTTGATTTAGACATATTGAAAATCCTTTTAAGGAATGGAATTTAGATATTACTAAGTGAATAGTTCTTGACAACCAATTTTTGCAACCACGAAGATTTCTCATAATTTCTTTTTTAAATTATTGCAATTCTATAATATGATTAGTTTGAAGAAATAATTTTTTTGAAGCACTCGTCTTATGTATATTTATATTCGTGAAGTTCACCAATGCTTAAACAATTATTTTCTATTTATCTTTTTCCTTTAAAGCGCATATTATTAAAAATGTTCGAATTATTGAACATTGTTCTAAATTAACAAATTAATAAATCTAGGTAAAATATTTCTTTTTTAGCGTAAGAGGATATACGATTCAGCTTACACATTAATTCTTCGTATTTATTATTAGCACAATATCAATCTGCTTAGTCGAATTTTCTATGAAAAAAAAAATTATAAATCGTAGTATCCAGTAGGGTATCAGCAATAAAGAAAAATCGATGCAATTTTCTTGTGGCTGCCGCTTTTTTTGAAAATATTTAATGAACTGTAGTGAGATCGTAATTAAGTTAACTATCATTATTTAAGCAACCGTTTATTTTTACGGTTGAATTGCATTCATGTATATTAAGTTTTCATTATCATAAAATTTTTTGACTGAGCCCAATTAATTAGGCCTACAAATCAAAGGGCAAAAATCGAATAGTACGTTTCAAAGATCAACAAAAATATTAGAAACTGAAATAATATCAAATCGAATTTTGTATCTTAATATAAGAGTCATGATTTTTAAAAATGATATTTTATTACTAAAATATTTGGAGTAAACTACAGTTATAAATATCATTTTACTGTCTATTAAGTAATATCATTAAATTTATATTTATTAAAAGTAATTTACATCCAATTATGTTTTTCAGATAAAATATTAATTGGAAAAATGTATTTATAACTATATGCACTATCTATATTATAATTTCGGTATACAAAAATTGTTATTAAATGTCAAAATTCATTTTGGTAACTTTTTAGTTATTATAATTAATCATATTATCTTCACCTCTAATTTTTGTACATAAAATAAAACTGAATTCATTATGAAAAAACGAACCCCTTTGCGCAATAATACGAGTAGGAACGATGTTCGTTTTAATGTGTATAATATTTTATTTTTTATGCGAAAGGAATTTAGTAATAATTACAAGTAATAAGTCAAGTATGATATTCAAGTGATACTTAAGACTATTAATAAAAGTAAAGATGCGTTATAAAAGGACAGATTTTCAAACCATTGGTCGCCAGCAACTAGTCCGATTTGTAAATAGATGAAAGTATGAATGTATTTTTTATTCACTTTTTAAAGATAATTTCATTAAAATTTAAATGAAAAAGATTAATGATTCTTTTAAGGAAAAATCATTTGATTCCTTAAAACAACTGGAGGCATAATATTGATAATATTTCTTTTATAAAATTTAATTACATTTTCACTGAAAATCAAAATATGTTTTATAAAAGTTTTTGCGATCTATTTTTTTACATTTTTTTTATTATAATCCTTGTGCAAGATCTCAAATAATTTATTTCTACAGAATGTATTAAAATGTATCAACTTTTAGTGAAGATATAATTATTACGACAATATTATGCATTTATCAAGTCGGGTTAGATGTCTGTTCAAGAAAGTTTAAATAGATTTGAAGAAGCATTATCAGCAACTTTCTTAACCATGAATTAGTTCTCATTACGAAATACTGTGTAACGTTGCATACAATAATGTTAGTTTTGAAAGATAAGACAAACATCATATATTTATGTCCAAGTATAAAGTACTCAAACGTTTTTAAATATTTATAATAAAAGAATAAAAATACTTGTGAAAGTATAAAAATGCTTTTTCTATATATACCTAACAGTACTTTTTTAATAAATGATTATTAACGAAATCTATGGATAATGGTATTGTTTTAAGATAAATTAAATAAATTTGATTGAATTAGTTAAACATTTATTTAATAGCAAGTAAGTTATTCTATTATCAAATTATGAAGTTCAATTTACAATATATATTATAATTTCTTATAATTATTATCTAGAAACATTATTTTATGAATGATTAAATTAAAATATAAAGTATAAATTCATATTTGAGGCAACGACATTAATTTTTTTGGAATTTTAATATTAATGTTGTGATGTTGTAAAATTGATTATTGTCCTTATGAAGCCTGAAGTTTAAAAAAAAAATACTTCTATCATAACTGTTTATATTAAATTATATTCTCTATATATTAAAAAATTTTACTACCTTTGATTTTAAGGTAAATAAACTGATCTTTATTTACTTTGTCTTTATGATAAACTTTTTTGTTATGATGGGCATATTTATTTTTTTAATTATATATGATAATAATCGCTATCAAAACAACGATATTGACATTAAAACCATTTTGAAATTATTTTTATTAGTTTTATTTTATTTTTTAATTAACTTATTGACTGTGAAAAGATGTCTAAAAAAATTTGAATTAATTTGTGGAATTATTTTTATAGTAAGGAAAGTAAAAATTCGCATGAATAATAAACAAATAATACAATTTTTCAAACAAGTGAATTTCAATATTGGTCTTAATTATTTATTCTAGTAAATAAAAAATTTTTTTAATATTCATTATTAAATTGATGTAAATTTATTTACTTTAAGTATTTTTAAATTATTTAATTATATTAAACGAATATATTTGGCTTAATTTATTTAATATTTATAAAATCATTAACTTATTTATATTACTGAATATTCAATATTAAAAAAATTTTTAATTAATTATATGAAACAATTAAACTAAATAGCATGAATATATTAATAATATAATATAAATATAAATATAATTTTTAAAGAATACAAACATATTAATTAATTACTCTATCTTTCATTGCACAAATGTTAAACTTTAAAATTTTTTGTATTTATTAATTTAATTCCAAATAATTAACTATTAAAAATGTCATTTAAACTAAATTTAGGATTATAAAACTATCTTAAAATATAAATATATAAGATGCAGTAATTAATTCTGAAGAATTATGTATATAACAAAATAATTATTTTTTATATAATTATCGTATTTACAAAAAAATTATTGCCGATAAATAAATAATATAACATTATTTATTATTATATATATATTATATAATATAATATATATTATTCCAAATAATATATTAAAATTTGTATGTTGCATGTACAAAGTACATAGTGTAATATAATAAATATTTATACAAAATGTTTTTTATAAAATTTTTGTTTTTTTATTTGGATGAAATATCAATGATAATATTTATTTATGGTCATACATTAAAGCCGCTGAAATTTATAAAAAGTTTACAAATTATTAAAATATAAAATCTACCAGAATCATGTATTAATTTTCATTAAATTCTGTTTATTTTGATGCATTTGTATAATTAATAAAATGAAATGTAAATTTGTTTTAAAATTTACTATTTTGTGTATAGGAAGGTATTTTATATACAGAAAAATCGAAATATTATTTCTGTTTAAAACAAGATCTTTAATAGTTCTATTGGTCATAGTCAATATTAAAATATTTATACAATACACAGTTTTTAAAACGATAATTAATATATATAGATAATATATATATATATATATATATTATATGCATGTGTATTTATGAATATTTAATTGTTTGCAAAATGTGCAAATGAAATTACATGTATAACATAAAATTATTATAAAAATAATATCTAAAGTTTTAAATTAATTTAAATTTCATAAAAGTAGTAACCAACTAAAGCATTACATGTGGTGCTATAGAAATATTACAGATAATTTATTTGACAATAGAGATACAAGATTTATGTAGACAGTCGAATTAGAATGGTTTAATCACTATACATAAAAAATCGTTGTACAGAAATGGCTACTTTTTCATTATGACCTTGTATTTACCAGACACTTCTTGACATTTCTGTTATTTGTTTTGTTGTACGGATTCAAAATGGTGTGAGAGCCTACTTACTTTCAAATAATCCTTTGCTTATTATTATTTTTATTGTAATTTTATAATTTGAAACGCAAAATTTTTCTAAAGAAACTGTAATTGTAATAGAATATTAATATTAAAAGGTTCTCTTAATTTTTAAATTTATGTAGAAGTGTGTAGTGGTTCCTAACCTTCAAAATATTATTGAAAGATTACCGATTTTGACGTTTTGTTTTAACATCATGAATTACGATTGTATGTTAAGAGTAGTTATTTATTATAGAATTAATTGAAAAATATTAAGAAGGTTAAATAAAAATGTAATTGTATCATCAACCCATTCAAAACGTGAGTTACCATTAAAATGAATATTTCCTTAAATTAAACCTAACATACAAGAGTTTTACATTTTATAATTTATCTTGCTTAAAGGAAATATTTTATATTCTATTTTATATATAATATGTTTTCGCCAAGCTTGTTAATAGACATTTTAACTTTTTAATTAATTAATGTATAATATTTAATTTCAGATAATAATGCATTCAGCCATATTGTATCCAAAAAGAGAAAAAAAAATTTTGTTCTACTTTTGATTAACTTATTTTAAGACTGTGATATCAAAATGATCTCTCATGTAATGACTCTTGCTAATGGCATTATTGGTGTTAGCGTGTTAGCTATGCCATTTTGCTTTAAACAATGTGGAATTATTTTAGCTTCATTGGTACTTTTATTAAGTAGTGTTTTATCTAGATTGGCATGTCATTTCTTAATTAAATCAGCTGTTATGTCTCGTCGCAGGAATTTTGAGTTTCTTGCATTTCATGCATTTGGACCAATGGGGAAATTTTTAGTTGAATTGTGTATTATAGGATTTCTATTAGGAACTTGTATAGCATTTTTTGTTGTTGTTGGAGATTTAGGTCCACAGATTATTGGAGAATTGATTAATAAAAATCCTGAAGATTTAAGAACTAGTTTTCTTATAACAACTGGAATTTTTATTGTTCTACCATTAGGCTTATTAAGGAATATCGATAGTCTTGCAAGTGTTAGTACTGCATCCATTGCATTTTATATTTGTTTAGCTGTAAAAGTAAGTAATATTCTTGGAGCGGTTGGGAAGATTTTATTTATTTATTGCAAAACTAATAATTAATATATATTTTTAATAGATAATAGCTGAATCAACACATCATATTTTTTCCACAGACTGGATTAATAAAATTCATTATTGGAGACCGGATGGTTTACTTCAATGTTTACCTATTTTTGCATTAGCACTTTTCTGTCAAACTCAGTTATTTGAAATTTACGAAGCGATACCAAATGCTACTTTAGAAAAAATGAATCAAGTTGTTCGGGGAGCATTAAATATTTGTACTATAGTTTATCTTTGTGTAGGATTTTTTGGGTATATTGCTTTTTCCAATCAGATGTTTACAGGTGTTTAACATATTTTTAAACAGTAACATATTCAAAACATTAATAAATCAAAGTTTATTTTTTACTTTTTAGGAAATATTTTATTGAGTTTTGAACCAAGTTTGACTTCTGAAATAATTAAAATAGGTTTTGTATTGTCAGTAGCATTCAGCTTTCCACTAGTCATTTTTCCATGTCGAGCAAGTCTTAATTCTTTATTATTTAAACAAGTATGCTATTGATAATATTTTATTACTATCTAATCAAAATATAACTTGAATATTTTTTTTATTAAAATATGTTTCTATTAAAAATTTCTAAATTTATGGAATTATATTTTAGGGATATGCACATGAAACTTCAAATAGCTATATAAGTGAAATAAGATTTAGATCTCTCACTACATTTATTGTAACAATAGCATTAATTGCTGGAGTTCTTACACCTAATATAGAGTTTGTATTAGGTATTGTTGGATCAACAATTGGTGTTATGATTTGTCTTATATTTCCTGCTACTTTTTTTATATCAATTAGTACAAAAAATACAAATGAAAGATTGATTGCTCAAGTAAATAGATTATATATTTTTTATATTATTATTCAAATGTAGTTTTTAATGATGATTTAATTATATAATGTAGATGATTGTCATTATTGGAATGTGGATTATGATTCTTGGAACATATGCAAATTTATATGCTGTGGAGCATTCATCGAATTCACGAATTTTATCAACAACTCTAAAAATGCCTAGTCACGTAAATGATATATCTCATGAGCTTCATGGGTTAATTAATAATGATATGCTTATTAGAGCAGATGAGCCAAAACAGCTTGCCAATTTGTTAAATATAAAAGGTAAAGTACCTTTTAAATAATACTATTTAACTGTTACATGGTATTATTGTTATTTTTTTTAGTAATTAAGTTAATTTTTTTTAATAAATAAATATACTTTTTTATGGTTAAAAATTAAAGTGATTTTGTTATCGTTATAATATTAAATTATATACAAAAAATTGTATCATTTATATATGATCAAATAATATTATTTATAAAAAGTATGTTATGTGACATGAAATTTAATTAATTCATTTTTAGAACATGCTGGAAAATCTGAGTTAAAAGTTCCTATAGATCCACTGGAGAATGAAAATGTACGTCAAGAACCTCCAGTACCTGTAGAAAGATTATCAGAAACTGAAGTATTAAAAAATATAAAGGAAATGGTTGTCCTCAAACCTGTGACACCTAGACCAAAAATTCAAGATGTAATGAACAAAATCAATAATATTGATAGTGAATTAATCAAAGAAACTAAAATTGAATATGATCTAGAAAAAAAAAAATGCTGAAAAAGATGAATTACCTGTGAAGTTAGAAGAAAAACTAATACCTATTGAAAATAAAAAAGTAATTGATCACATTCTAAAAAATGATGCTATAGCAGTTGATGCAATTAATAAAGAAGAATTAGAACTAGCAGCTGATAAAGAAAGTAAAACTTTGAATAATAATGAAAAAGTAAATAATATAAAAAATTTTTCTTTAAATTCACATTTAAATAAAAAACCTATTAACTCAATTATTAAAAAATCTGAAGATCCTGTTATTCAAGTATTGACTAAACAATCAAACAAAATTATTAACGAAAATGCAATTGCTAACATTCCTAAAGAAAGTAAAAAAAATGAAGTTAATTTAGAAAATTTAATATTTAAAGATAAAAAAGATATTAAAAACAAAGAATATATTATTCCAATTGTTCTTAAAATGAACAACAAAACAAAAAAAATTATTGGTACTGAAAATTCACATATTAATAAAAGTAATCCTGATTTTGTTGCTGCAAGAAGAAGCATTTTGGATGAACATCATAGAGAAAAAAGAATGATTCATGTAGAAGAAAGTAATATTTCTAAATCAGTTTTTAATAAAATGAAAAATAATAACAGTAATTCAAATATCAATGAAGATTTAAATAAAAAAGAAAATGTGTATTTTAATGAAAGGGAAGAGTTACAGGAATTAGATATAAAAAAAAACCTGAATTTTAATGATTTGAACAATGAAAAAACTATTGAAAATTTGATTAAATCAAGTTCTTATTTATCAGATCAAAATGTTATAAAAAAAATTTCAATTCATACTGATATGAATGAAGGTAGTATTTTTGTTAAATTAAAGAAGAGAGATTTAAAAACATTAAATATTGAAAGTGATAATGAAAAATAATGTACCAATATATTGATTATCTTATTTATTAATTATTATTGTAGGATTTTTTGTTGAAAGAATTTTAACAAAATATGATTTTATGAAAATTTTATATTATTTATTGTTTTATAATAAAATATGAGTTTTTTCCGTTTGTACAGATTATAATTTTTTGTATATCAAATATAAATATTTTATTTATATTTTTTCATTGTGATTACATTTTTATACATTTCTGTAGTCATATTGAATATAAATCAGATTTATAGAAAACTAATTAATTTATAAAGTAATGTATTAACTTTTTTAATAAGGTATATTATCATTTTATAATATTATAATATTTTATAAAGGATAAAAATTGTTATACTCAGTACAAAAGATTAAATAAAATTTTACGACTAAAAAAATTTAATAAATTTCGATAAATATGAAATATTTAATCGTTAATACAAATGATCAACTCATACTATACATATATTACAAATGACTATTAAATCACAAAATAATGATTATTATCACAAATAAATTAATGATTTCATAATAAATTATAAAAGTTAAGAATAAAGCAATAATCATTAAATAAAAAATTATAAGGTATGTTAAATATAGTTACTTTTTAAATATTTATATTAATTATGAAAAAGTATGTGTTGAGATGAAAAAATTAAACAAAAAAATAATTAAAATATTAGAAAATACATAATTCTGATTGAGCGTTGTATCAATGCATCCTTGAAGTATTTTAATTAAAAGTAATATCTTTATTGTTTTGCATCATTGTTTTGAATAATTTGTTTAATCATATAAATACGTTTAATAAAATTTCTGATTGCTAAATATTTTAATAAAAATATTAATATATTGAAAAAATTTTTACAAATATGTTAAAAACTGAAGAGCTGATGTTAGTATGACTTATTTAATTAAAATTACTGTATAAAAAAAATACCATTAACATATGAAATAATATTTCTAGAAAATATTAGTAATATTAAGAAAAATTATTTTTAATTAGATATTTTATAAAACTATTATTTTGCATGTTATTATTTAGATATCAAATAACAAAAAATAATAAGGCCAAACAATACTGATTTTATATTGTAAAATAAAAATTGTGAACTGAGCAATTGTAAATGAAATATTTTTTATGTAAATAAAGCCCATTAAATATATATATTTTACGATGTTTAAAGGTTTCATAATTAAATATTTTTACAAAATTTCATATTTATATATTTACAGGAAACTATAAATATTGTTTGTAACTTATTTAAAAACATTATTCTCAATTCTTGCAAAAATAACAAGTTCCAAAAAAAAAGGAATTATTTTTGGTTAGAAGATAGTCGAAACTTTGTTGAAATGTGTATTTGATAAAACAATTATATACCTCTTTGTAATTTTGTGAACTGATTTATAGGTCTCGAGAACATGGATTTAAACTTATTCTAATGAAAATGTTTAATTTTTCTAACTTAAATTCTAAATCGAATGTAAAATGTATTGATACTAAATTGACGGAGTTTTTAAATATTAGCAAAAGTAAAAGAGCATTGTTTAGAAAAATAATAAAAATAATAAAATGTTTGCAAAGAAAAATTTTATCTAATAATTTAAAATTAAATATAATATTTTTAAAAACATATGAAAATGTGTAAAAATAAAAATATTTTTAAAAAACTAGTCTTGTTATGTTAATTTAGAAAAAAATATCTAAGATAAAATATGTTTAATAATATTTCAAGACCTATCGATGTATCAGATAATTAATTTTAAAAACTACGCATAATTTGTATAAAAAAATAATCCGAGTGAAATAAGTAATAATTACTTGAAGGTAAAATGTGTTAAATGTACAGCTATAATTTTGAACATTTTGATATTGAATAAATTTATTAAATTTCAATTTTATTTATTATTCCATTAGTAATTCACAAAAATGATATTTTTCTATATAAAGCTATATCTATAGTATATTTTTAATCTATTTTTACTAGATTTAAACATTTTTTTCTGTAATAAAATATAATAAATATACTAATAATTTGATTTACTTTTTTTTATTCAATTTTCATTTCTTATTAGTTTTTATTCCTGCTGAAAACATTTATCTTTTAGTTACTGAGGAATCGTCATAAAAAATTGTAATAAAATCACAATTTAAGCTCGCGAATAAAAATATTTAACGAATTAAATACCTTACTAGAGTATTAATTGTAACTATTAATTACTTTTCGATACGACGTAATTTAATGAAATATGATAAAATTTTTTTATTATATTTCATTCAATTATAAATTAAATATAATTTTGAAAATTTATTTGAATTAATAGATTTGCAAAATTTGCTTGATGGAACTCAAAATATTTGTCGAGTAAAAAAATCAATACAAATTGTATTCTTCTTTCAATTGATAATACTTATGGGATTATAAAAAAAAAATGACAATGGGCTGGATTTTGTTGAAATCTGCTTGGTTTTGAGCATTCGTTTCAACTGGAATAAATGTAAAGTTGATTTAATTTGAGTCAGTAACAATAAGTAAAATTTTGTAACAGCCGATCCACGTGTAATTTGGGATGAAACAAAATGGAAAGACCGAAAGGAATTTCGCTCAAAGTTTCCCTCCAGAAGGAGCGAATGATGAGAGAGAGAGAGAGAGAGTGAGAGGGGGGGAGCGAATGAGACTCGTGAGATACAATCTTCTGCCCCTCGAGCCGGCGAATGAGGAGTCGTGGCACTCCCGTAACCTAGTAACTGTCGTCTGCTTCAGCAATTTAAAGGTACGGGATTTGCTCGGGATTTGTCGGCGTATTTCGTATTTCGTATTTCGGCCCCCGGTAACCGAGTTCGTGACCTTCGTCTTATCATTCGTCCTTAATTCATCAGAGGTCAAAAAAACACAAGATAAACAAAGCAGTCGGTGCGCGAGTTCGTGTTTCCTGAGTGAGCTCTGACTCGCGAATCCTCCGGAGGGTGACCAAGAAGGTGATTGTTATTGTGCGGTTCAGTCGCACCCGTGCCTCCGGTCAGTTTTATTTTTCTCTATCTGTGCCAGCAAAGATAAACCTCTATATTCCCTAATGTTGTCTTCGGAATTCCCATAACCAAATTTCGCTTTGCTGCATCATTATTCATCTCCGTATGTGCTTCGTGTCGTCTTGCTTCGTCTTAGCTTCGACGAAAATTAATTTATATATTTTGATCGTTTTGACCCTTTCTGTCATTAATAAACGTACGCATTTTAAATGCTTCATGTATTTTTGTCAAGTGGTACTTTAACCTAAAAGTAATTTAAGCAACCAGCCCAAGACTTGAATCAGTAGTTATTGTTTTGTCAATAATAGATATTCATTTTAATAATAATTCAATATATTCATTCTCTTCCACTTGTACGCATATTACTAATATATTTGGTATTGCATGTAAAAAACATAATGTCATTTTTGCATGTATAAGCTCATATGTATTTCAAAAGAGAATTTAATACATTTTTTTTTACCAATCACAATGTGTTATAAAGTACTAAATCCATAATCAAGAATATAACTAAGTTTAACAAAGCCACGCTTAAATTAAAATTGTATATATAAACTTTTTATATAGGTTCTCATAAATTTAGCAAATAATTTAATTTTTTATTTAAACATATATAATGTAAAAAAATAAGAAAAATTTAACATATTAAATTATATCCATATGTACTTTGTATTTTATGTTTATTGCATGTACCCACATATTATTTTTTACTTTTTATAAAATCTCATTTTATGTTTTAATGTACTTTTAAAATGCTGTTAATGTATTTAATATGTAATTCCATATATTTTAAACATGTGGTGAATCTGCTGAATAAATTTATTGAAAGTTCACACTCATCTTACAGTGTTAATTAAAACTTAAAAATGAAGGATCATATTTTTGATATAGTGTTTTACCTTTAAAAGAACTATTTATAACTGGAGGAATATTGTAATAAAGACATTTTATATTACTATAACAACTGTATTAACTATTGTAAGTGACTAATGTTAATTTTGTTGCCTGATCAATATATATTTGTACATTAAATA
Organism: Eupristina koningsbergeri; assembly: GCA_018907245.1. NCBI lineage: Eukaryota > Metazoa > Arthropoda > Insecta > Hymenoptera > Agaonidae > Eupristina > Eupristina koningsbergeri. The sequence goes on along the minus strand of JACCHV010000002.1, from coordinate 4,609,480 downwards.
TTTTTATAACCTTATATCCCAGAAAGTTTTAAATTATATACAATTAAATTAATAACTGTAAAGAAATAAAAATTTGTAGTACTTTTAATTTTAGATAGCAGTACTAATTTTCATTGTAATATTATGAATTAATAAATTATCAAATTAATTTGAATTTAATTTTTATACCTATTATTATTTATTTTTTTTTTCACTGCTCGTTACTTAATTTTATCACAAACAATGTATAATAAATAAATAAAGAAATAAACATATTAAAAAAATAATGTTATTTTTAAAATACCAGGTATCCTAGTATAAAATTATTTATCATGTACTAATAATTTAAGTCATTTTATTATTCTGAAATACAATGGATATACTAAATTTTATATTCTGTGGTACACCAAGACTGTTATTTACAAAGATTGCTACCTTTTTTCAAGATTTTTTCTGCATAGTGTTACACAATGTAAGTTATAATTATTCATTAATTTTTTTTTCAATTATAGAATTAAATTAAACTTATATAAATTGAAAAAATTAGATATCAGAGATTTGAGACATTCTATAAAGTTTTTTTTTAAAAAAAATAGTAATTACTGAAAGTCTCAAGGCTTTTTTAACAAAAATTTTAAAATTTAATTATTTTTATAAATTCAATTTTTATTTCAATTCAATACCATTTCAATTTTATATTTTTTAAAAGTTTTAATTATATGGTATTAAAAATATCCTCGTATAAGTTTATCTATATAATTGTATATTTACATTACATTTACTTTTGTGAATTTAAAAAACAATATATTTGAAAAATAAATATTCGATTAAAATCTATGATTTTTATATAAATTATTACAATGAAGTTGAAAAAAAAGGAGAAAAATTTTCTACGCATTTTTGTATATGATTTGTATGAAATGAAATTAATTGGATTATAAAAAATTGGTATTTTAATAATTTAAACCAAAATTTTAATGAAAATTAATACAAATAATTCATGAATTATAAAAAATTATTCATTTTCAAATGATTTACTTATTTAAGAAAAACGCGTAATCTTGCTAGTATATTAATAATAGTATATTAATGTAGTAGCACAGAATACAGTCTAGAATAGTGAGGATAAAAATGATCATTCTTAGGAAAATTTTTTATTAATTTGATTATATTAATTTTTTACTGAAATAACAATACGTGAAATTAAAACAATACTATTTAATTTTTTTTTTTTTTTAAATTTAATAAAAATTTAGTTTTAAAATTTGCACCTTGTAAATATTTTTTTTATTATTATTTATTACTGAATAATATAAGTCTATTGTAATACTATTGGTTATCCTTAAAAAATAAAAATGAAATTTATGAAAATAAAAAGAAGAATGAAAATTGTAAAAAAAAATTTCGTTTATGGATTTATGGTTTTATTGATTTTAAAAATATAAGATAATTATGTATGAATATAATGACATTGACCAGAGTGTTTTTGAATGCAAAATATCTCGTAATTAGCGCAAACGTACTATTCAATGTCGAGAAGAGTCGATTGTATCTTTCCCTTACTTTAAAAGATATTTAGACGCTGCACCAAGGTGTTGTTGTTAGGATGCACACTGCTATTGCCATTTCCACGCAAACTAGATATGTAATCCGAACAGTTGTAACAATAAACGGTAGCTTTGTGCATGTTAATAGGGTAGAAACGCTGTAAGTTAATATTTTACTTTTTGCACGCTCAGTAATTGCATTGTGCCAATAAATTATATATTAAGACACGCGTTGGAAGCATTGGCTCTTGTCTACTTTGCGGATTAGCCGCGTAAGTACTTTGCTTTTTCATTATAATTATCAATCATTTCCCTTATTTATTTTTAATTCTTAATAACTAATAATAACAATCGTTTGTCAAAACTATATCAATCTGATACTAATAAATGATGACGAGGAACATTTTCAAGATAATTTATAGCAATTGTTATAACAATAATAAATGTTACTCGCTAAGTTGAAATTTATGTGTCAGTGAACAATTGATATTACCATCAAAATATTTTTAGCAATAGTATAATAAATTAGGATATTAATAAACAGGAATTAAAGAATTACAAAGGTCGTTGCATCAAATAATAACGTGCAGATTGTGTGCAAATTTAATTTTTTAATTTCCCTTTTATTTATATTATTATGCTAATAATGACTATAAAGTATTATTAAAAAAGTATAAACATTTGACGACCAATCAAAATACTTTATTTTTCTAATTTAAAATAAAAAAATTTTTTTCTAAAACGTAGGAGTTTTTATGAATTTGATTAAGTGTAATTCGAATAAAAATGCAAGTGTTTATTAATACGGTTGTATAAAACATTGTCTTTAATTTATAAAGATGAAATTCTATGATAGTTAACAAATGTTGAAAAATAATTATAGAATAAATACTATTAGAATTTTTAGCCAAAGTCCCGACAACTTAGTTGTCCTTTTCAATATATATATATATATATATATATATATATACACATAATTATATTTTATTATGTGTAAATTGATTTATTATATTATTATTTTATTAATCCGATGTGACGATGATTACATGTCGCAGATATCAAGTGTTTTCTTTCTATATTTATTGTCTTCATAAGTGCAGGGTTTTTCAAAACGTTGTTAAATTAATTTAAAAATATAAATATAAACACTTGTATTTTTATTCAAATTACACCTCATTGGATCCATAAAAACTCATATTTTTACAATAACATGGAAGATGCTATAAATAAGGATTTTCAAAATATATAACATTTATCTTTAAAAAAATCTTACATAGAATTTAACTGTAAAAAATATTCAATTTGTAATTGTGCTATAAGATAAATGCAAATATACCTAGTTAAAATTATTTTACATTAATCTTAACAACAAAAATTTCGTTTTCTTAGTCCATAAAGCAGAATATGGAAAATCTTGGATTTTCGGCAGATACACAAAATGATGATCAAATCCGAGTTTTAACACTTAATAATGGAGAACATTTGGAAGGAAATATATATAAACTTAAGAAAGGTGAAATTTTTATTTTTAATTAACAAAAAAGATAATTTAAATTTAATCATAAATCTATTATTTTAATTAAATTCTTTATCTAAGGCAAAAAGTGTTTTCTTTCAATTAATATCACATGTTTTTTGCCTTTATTGAATTTACTATAATTTATTTATATATTATTTGTAGAATAGAAATCAAATGAAATTTATTATATAGGTTAGATTAATCTCTAATCCCCGCCTTTAGGCTTGGATATGATTCCGGTGTCTGTCCTTTATTTTCACTATACCTTTGCCTTTGTTAAGGCCACTCTCACTTATTGACACTCAATTTCTCACTCCTCCTCTTGTACATCAATACTTGGTTCTTATCGTACCTTCTTTCTTCCCTTAATGGCACCCTTTTCTTATTTTTTCACCTATCATTCTCGTTGCCTTTATTAAATCGTAACCTTTTATTTCTCCCTTCACACTTTTTCATAGCTTTTTCTTCTAACTCTGGCTCTCCCTTCCTCAAAGCTCTTATTTCCTTCAGTTTTCCTTCATATCTATCTATAAGGTGCGACCATGTTCCTTCTTCTTTCTCACATACTTTACCTATCCTTTATTCCTTTCCTAGCCAATATTTTTCTTCCATTAAAATATTACCACGTCTTATTCTTGCTGTCTTTTATGTTCACGTTTCCTTTTTCTCCTTTTAGATGTATGGATAGTCCCTTCTCTATTATTTATTTATATTTTTTGTTATATCTCACTTTCTTGATCCTCTTTTCTATTTCTTTCCTTTTTAGCTTCTCTGTAATATCTGCTTTTCTTTTCCTCTTCCTTTTAGCCTAATTTTCGCTCCACCCTAAACTGTTGAGCCACCTTTCATACTCCCCTTTCTCACCTTTATCGCTCTCTTCCTTTCTCTTTTCTTTCCAACGAAATTTATTATATTATATATTTAATTTTATTAGAATAAAATTAAAAACGACCTTATACTCTTATGTTAATTTATTTTAAAATAGGATGGGTGGTAGAGATCAGATTAGGACCATCTCTTCGTGGCCATAATGTTGATGTATTCACGAATCATCCACCTTTAATTAATGATCCATTTAAAAGACATACATATTATCAATTGCCATGGAATTACGAATCAGTGTTTTTGCGACTTTCGCTTGCTGGTTCATTTCATTATTACGTACAAGAATCAAAGTAAGAGAATTTTATTGCAAAACTATTTATTATTAGTTAAAAAGATTAGTGCATCCATAAATTTCTATCTTGTGTGATTACTTATTATTTTCTTGTGTAGACCAAATCATGACGGACAAATATTTGCTTCTGGCTACTTGCTAGTAGATCCAGAATTAACAGTTGGCATAGATAATGATGTGATTATACCATTAGATTGTATTCAATGTCAAACAGTTCTTTCTAAACTTTTGGGACCATTTTCTACCTGGGAAGAAAAATTAAAAGTTTCTTATAAATCTGGATATAATATGATTCATTTTACACCAATACAGGTATTATTATATATTCTAATATAATTGTATAACCATCAAAAAAAGTGTTTTCTAAACTATAAATGGATTTAAGGATATTAAAATATAAATATCTATTAGGCATACTTTTTAGATAAATAATGTAACTAAATGAATTTTTTTTATTACCTCCGTTAGGTAATAGGAAGTTCGAAATCAGCATACAGTCTTAGTGATCATTTAAGTTTAAATCCTTTGTTTAATGATTCTCCAAAGAAAAAAACATCATTTGAGGATGTTCAAAATTTAAATCAAAAATTGCGAAAAGAATGGAATGTAAGCAAAATGTACATGGAGTTTTTTTAATTTAATCAATTGTATCAAGTAGATAACAAATATTTTTTTCTTTTTAGATTTTAAGTATTTGTGATATAGTCTTAAATCATGTGGCAAATGAAAGTCCACTTTTGTTAAATAATCCAGAATGTGCTTATAATTGTATGAATTCGCCACATTTACGCCCAGCTTATCTTTTGGATGCTGTACTTTGTGATTTGGCATCACAAATAGCATCTGGAGAATGGATACATAAAGGAATCCCATCAATTATTGAAACAGAAGATCATTTATGTGTTCGTAATATACAATTATTTTATAGACAATTATAACTTCATAATTTATATATTTTATATAATATTATAATAATATTTTTTTCTTTTGCAGTCTATTCGTCAAGAACTTCACACATATTTTTTACCTCAAGCTAAAATTCATGAATTATACATTGTAAATATTGATGACATCTTATCTGAATTTCATTCGATGGCTTCCAAAAGTAAAATTAATAATAAAGACATAGATACAACAAAAGATTATATATCTATAATTAGAGATCCCGAATATCGAAGATTGAAAAGTACCATAGATATGGATCTTGCATTAAAATTATATAATATCTCTTTGTAAGTAAAGTAAATAAAATTAAAGTTTATTGTTTTATTATTATTAATCATTTATCCTAAATTTTATATTTATAATTTTAGATCTAATTGCATTGATGAAGATGATCGATTGAAAAATTGTTCAATAAATCTGAGAAAGAAATTACAGGAGCTTAATGATGCTGTAATTAAAGAATGCCAAGATAGTTTAAATGCTGCTGTAGAAAATGTAATTACTAGTATTAGGTATTTTAGAATACAATCAGACGGACCCAAATTAAAGGAAATAAGTGAAAAACATCCACTTGTACCAAGGTAAAATTATTGTTGTAAATTTTTTGAATTTTCTATTATTTTATTATTTTATTTTACCAATAATTTAATGTTTTTAATTTTGTAGATATTTTACAGATTATGGAACTCCTAAATCGTTTAAGCAAAGAGAAAGTATAATGTATTCAAGTAATGGCTGTCATTTAATGGCTCACAATGGATGGGTTATGAATAACAATCCTTTGAAAAATTTTGCTGATTCAGACTCTAATGTTTATCTGAGAAGAGAGCTCATAGTATGGGGAGATTCTGTTAAATTAAGGCAAAATATTTAAAAAAATTTATATTTTATTAATCTTTATGAATTTCATATAAAAAGTTTCATGTTATTTCAATAATATTAAAACAATTATCCATATTAATTCTTTTTTAGGTATGGAGATAATCCAAGTGATTGCCCCATTCTTTGGGATTACATGAAACGGTATGTGGAACAAGTGACTAAAATTTTTGATGGCATTAGACTTGATAATTGTCATTCGACTCCAATTCACGTTGCCGAAGTACGTGCATATTATTATTATAATTATTATAAAAAATAATAATATTGATTACAAATTGTAATTATTATTTAATTTTTGTATGTAGTACATGTTAGATGCTGCTAGAACAGTGAAACCTGATTTGTATGTAGCTGCAGAATTGTTTACAAATTCTGATCAAAAAGACAATATTTTTGTAAATCGCCTTGGGATAACGTCATTGATCAGGGGTAAGGACCTATTTAAATGGAATATTAGCCTATTAATAAGTTCATAAAAATGGCTTTGTTCTATAAAAATTAAAAATAACCCTCGCGTATCTCTCAAGATTAAATTAATTACAAAAAACGATATATCACAGTAATAAAAAGGATTTTTTAAAACCATTGATTAATACATGTGATGAAAGTGGTAGATTGTAAATTATGCTATGAATTTTGTACAATATAATAATTTGTAAAATATATTTCATGTAGTATATTTAGAGTATTAAAATATTGTGTTTACTTAAACGATGATATAATGAATTGATATGGATCGACCAAATATGAATAAAATTACTTTTGAAGTACGCTAATTGCAGAAAAATGATAGTAAAAAGTCAATAAAAGCGCGTAAAAATTTTTTCAATTATTTTAAAAAGCATATGTCTTTTATTGGTGAATATTGGAATCTGAATTAATTTTGTTGGGGAACGCCACGTAATTATGAATTATGAATTGCACACTCAGAAGCTATGTCAGCGTGGGACAGTCACGAGGAGGGCCGACTGGTCTATCGATTCGGAGGAGATCCGGTCGGCGCGTTCATCAAGCCCCGACACTGTCCCCTGGTACCTGGTGTCGCGCACGCCCTATTCCTAGACATGACGCACGACAACCCCAATCCCATGGAGAAGCGCAGCGTCTTTGACATGTTGCCCAGCGCTGCACTGGTGTCGATGGCTTGTTGCGCTACTGGAAGTAATCGAGGTTACGATGAATTGGTTCCTCATCATGTGCGTTTCTTTTCTTCCTTTATCTTCTTTTATCTTTACTCTCAACAACTAGTATCCACAATTAGTAAGTGACAATTAAGTTCCTGACGGCTCTTCGAAATAAAACATTTATTTATTAGTTTGTCCAACCGGCAATTACCGGACTACGTTATTGACATTATTTCACTCGGTCCAAAATTCAATATGACCACGGGGATGTCCCGTTGTGATAAATGTGATGATAAATATTATCAAAAACGTTGAGATAGCATTACCTGGTCTTGAAGTTGATAAAAGCGCTAAAAAAAGACGTACGCGAAATGGTTGTAAGCAATTCAAAATATTCTATCAAAAACTCACACAACAACAACAACAAACATAACAAACACAATAGTCTTATGGCAAAAATCAAATAGATTCAACAATTTTTCAATAAAAATAAACATGTATTTTGCACACACGCTTATAAAGGCAATGTTACTGTTGTTATGCATACATTGGACTATAAACAAAAAACCGACGAACACATTAGTATTTTATTTCATACACCAGTCACTAACTTAATTGTCACTTACTAATAGACGATAGGTGGGTATCCTTTTTGACTCTGAAAAACAATCAACAATATTTCAGACTTACGGAATATTTATCACGCAATTTTATAAATTATACGAAATTTTAGCTTCTTTATCATGTAGTTGATTCATTCTTAATTCAAAACTAGTAAGAATGCTACTTTCTGTAAAGTTTTACTTGTGAATCAACATTAGCCTTTTAAGGCTACTTTTAATACAGGAACTTTGAATTTTTAATCCAAATTAATCAGATTTAATTACATTTAAATTTTTACCTCTACCAACCATAAATATTCAATTCAAATTGATAATAATTTATGTAAATATTATAACGTTTAATATTTACAAATATTCTCTATAAATTTAATTAAATATAAATAATAATTAAGAATTAGCTAAGAAAATTATTTACTTGAATGAAATAAATTGTAAAAAAATTAAATAAAATTGTGAATCTATCTTTTATGTATACACTTAGCAAATTTTGAAAACAAGTTTTTTACTCTTTTTCTTACATACTGTTACGGCCGTAATCGTACGCACATAGTAATTTTTGCTTTCGGAAAATTCACGTCGAATTTCCAAAAGCGTTGAACGAAGAACGGCAAACTCTTCGTTTTATCCATATCAGAGTCTACGATGATCGCACTAATCCTGGACAAAACTACCGATCGTTCGAGCGTTTTCTTCATTTTGAGCTTACGCTTTCGCATAATAACTCTTAGATAAGAGAATACAGCTATAATTCACGATTTTATTTTGACAAATGAAGATGGATGAACGCAAGTAATAGGATCGGAAAGCAAAATTAATAGGAATAAAATTAAAATGGGAATATGCATATTTTTAATTATTTAATAAAATTAGTTATTTAATAAAACTTACTTGATAAAAATTCTCCTTGTTTATAGAATTGAACTGGAGAGCGAGAGAGAGAGAGAGAGTGTGCGTGCGTGTGTGTGTGTGTGTGTGTGTGTGTATATGTATTTGAGTGGGTATAAATGGCTCGGTTCTTACAAATCCGTGGACTCGCGGCGAGGTGAGCATTAGCGATTGATTTTTAAAAAACTTAGATGAACAGAGTAGAAAAATTAAAATGCTAATGCTAATGAAAGTTCACTCTCTTTTATAAGCTTAGGCGTATGAGAGCTTACATAAAGAAAAATAGATTTAATTCGACGCATCTAACCCATTCTATGGTTTTATGTATCCTCGAGTTACCCAATCATAGGGTCACACTCTTAAATCTAAATAGAATTTGTTTATAGAAAGAAATAATGATAAAATTACATATTTGTTTCGTGGTTTGTTAATTTATAATCTTACTAGTTTATTGATTTTGTTTAAGAATTTGGTAATTCGGCAATTTGTAATTCGCAAATTAATAATCTGTTAATCAACAACTCATGAGTTTATTAACTAACAATCTGTTAATTTGTAAATATATATTCCATTAATTTTTTAATTTGTTAATAATCAATTTGTTGATTTTTTAATTAACAATTTGTTAATTTTTTAATTTATAGTTTATTAATTTATCAATTTTACAATTTATCAACTCGCTAATTAACGATCCGTTAATTTGTTAATTTGTTAATCAACAATTCTTCAAGCTGCCAATCAATAATTTGTTAGCTTTTAAAGTATTAATTTATTAATGTGTTAATCGACGTGTTAATATTCCGTTTAGTAGTCTTTTATTTATTGTTTTATGGAGTGAATCATTATTTAGCGATATAACGAATAATTGTTTAAGTAGATATCGAGTAGTCATTTATTTAGTTTATTGACTTACAATATTTCTTTGATTGGTGCTTATTTTGATGTTTTGATGGTATATATAACGTTAGTTTAATTTTCATGATTCTATTTGACATACACAGAGATGGTTCTTTACATTTGGAAAATGTTAATGTTTTCTCTCCCTGTCCTCCCCCCCCCACAATTTTTATCACAATTTTTTGTATTTTGTATCACAAAATTGTATCACAATTTTTTCTGACACGTGAAAATAGTTCAGCTTCTCCTTGTCATCTCGCAATTCGAGTAATATTTATATTTGCTTGGATAAGAACCATACTTCGAGATATGCATCTATAATAAAAATTTAGAAATTCTAAATTCATTATTTTATTTGTAAATAAGTAAGAAAGAGAAAAAAATATAATAGAAAAGTCGTGCCGTAACAACACTTTTGGCAGTTAAGATACTTGCAAATTTTTTTTTTCAATGTACAAAGAACTTATGAATTTATATATATATATTTTTTTTTTTGATTGACATTATAATTTAAAATATTAATTGCTGCATATGTAAACTCTTTAGCTGTGTTAGTAAAATTTTATTTTGTATACTTTAAGCTTAAGATGTAATGTTTTTTTGATTTTATAAATTAAAAAAAAAAACGTAAAAACAAAATTTTCAGGATTTACAATACCAAGATTATAAATATTTATATCTAATACTATATTAATAAGTTATTATATTATTAAAAATTTATTATTTTACAATTTTTTCCATAGATTCATGTTGTTGATGAAGACAGGCAATATACTTCATGGGCTGATGGCGATGATTTAATTGAAAAAAATGAAAAATATGTTTATTTAAAATCGGCAATCATACCAGGCAAAAAAGCTTTAAACGATCTCCATTTTTGGCTAGGAAAAAATATGTTTTCACAAGTGAGCAAACAATAAATTTGTTAATTCATATACATGTATGTGAGCGCGTGCGCGTGTGTGCATATGTATGTTATGGATTAATTAAATTAATGATAAAATTTAATATTATTTAAGGTTTTCGTTGATCAAATGGATGCAGATGTAGTGGCTGTGACGAGACATTCACTTAAGAGTCATGAAAGTGTTATACTCGTGGCTTTTACATCATTTAAACATCCAGATCCTAATGCTAATGACTTGCGAAGAAACATTCGACCCTTAAGAATAGAAGGTGTTGTCGAAGAAATTATCCTTGAAGCATTTCTAACGCACGAAGAGTCCAAGTAAAATATATATTTTTGTTTGATTGAAGTCGTCTTTTTATTTTTTTTTTAATAATTACTATTTTAATTATAATGCATGTGGTTTATAAGATTAATTTTCTGTGCAAAAATATTTCAAATAATTTATTTCTGTTAGTAAAAAATTTCCTTCATTAATCGAAATGTTATTACAAAAAGCTTATTTATTATATCACAGGAAATTTTAATTATATTTTATTTTTCTAGAGATGATACACCACATTTTCGTTACCCAGAAAAATATAAAAAAAGTGAAAATTTTATCAATGGCTACACGGATTATAAAGTTAATATCAAGGAACACATACAAATTTGTAATTCATCTATGGTTGAAAAAGTTGATTCTGGAGATCCTAAAATAACCCAGTTGAATTTCATTAATTTTCAACCAGGCTGTGTCTTTGCTGTTCGGTAAGACATCCACAATATGAGTAAAATAACTTTTTTTATAATATTGGTACTTTGTACATTCTTTATATTTTATAATTGTTTGTATACATATTTTTGTTTGTGTATAGGATATCACTTCATGCAAGTACAAAACCAGCCCTTGAAAAAATTAACGATCTTGTTTTAAAAATTACATCTACAAATAATTCAGAGTTACATACACTTATTTCACTTATGGATTTTGATAGTCTCAATAAAGCACTTTATCGATGTGATCAAGAAGAGCGAGATGAGACTGCAAATAAATTCAGCGTTTATAATATTCCTGGTTATGGACCACTTATTTATGCTGGATTGCAAGGTGTTTTATTTGATGTTTTTTACCAATGAATTATTCATTATGAATTTATATTTGAAAATTTATAAGTTTCAAATTAATACCATTTTTTTATTAAAAGCTATTGGACTTGTAACTTTAAATGTTTTGAAGTGCCTTAACAGTAGAAAATGACCAGTTTTCTTATTTATCATAATTTTTAAACTATTGTAATTTGAAATAAACAAACAATATCTTGCTAATAATAATAATTTTTTAAATTTAACGTTTTTTTTTTTTTAATTTAATTTTTTCCTTAAATTTATTTTAAATATATCGACATTTAAAACGGTAAAACTTAAATTTCTAATGAAAGTTGGGAATAGTATTTATGTTTTTGAATAAATTATCTTTTTAAATATATAATCATTTAATAAATCATGAAAATAATTCAAGTAGTTATTAGAAATTCTAACCATTTTTAATAATCGTGCTGTTAGTGGCTTCATTTTTTATTCATTACAATTTTAAATGATAAACAAAAACTTTTGTCTTATATCTGTATTTAATTGTAAATAAATTTACATATTAATTTGTATTTATGTATTTAGGTATTATATCATTGCTTGCTGACATTCGATCTAACAATGATCTTGGACATCCTTTATGCATCAATCTTCGACAAGGAAATTGGCTAATAGGTAGATTACTCTTAAGAAATTCATTTTAAAAAGCAATAAATCAAATTTTAAATTATACGTTTTTATTACATATGTAATATAGTAGAGCATAAAATTTTTTGGCGTGTCATTATAATACATTAATAATCATTTTTTAAAAAATCTTTTTACAAATACTTATCTAAAACATTTTTCTCTTTTACCACAAGTAATATTTACTAATTGCTGTATCTCTGTATGTATGTATATTATATCTATGAATAAAAATTATAGATTATACTTGGCAGCGTTTAAAAGAAGACGAAGGCACGGCTAACCTTGGCAACTGGCTGGAACAAGCTGCTGAACCATTTCGATCGATTCCTCGTTATTTAGTTCCTTGTTACTTCGATGTGATCATTGTAAACGTATATTCCATTCTCATAGAGCGTTGCTTTAGTTTAATGTCTAGGTAAATATTAATATGTAAACTATTGTGTAACTCATTTTATGGCATTGTCAGATAGCTCAACAGATTAAACATTGTTTCAGTTTTGTAAAAGAGGGAACCGACTTCACTAGATTATTAGCACTAATTTCCGTGCAAGTAGGAGGTATACTAAGGTCTGCACAATTGCCGGAACTGTCGCCAAATCTGGACCCACCAAAACCGAAAATTCGAGAAATTAATGGCAAAAAAGAACAACAATGCTTGACGTTGTCCGCTGGATTGCCTCATTTTGCAGTTGGTTACGCAAGAAATTGGGGAAGAGATACGTTTATATCACTTAGAGGCTTACTACTGTTAACCAATAGGTATGAAGAAGCCAGGTTTATTATATTGGGGTACGCTGGTACACTGCGACACGGATTGATACCAAATCTTTTGGATAAAGGAGTAAATGCCAGGTAAATTAATTAAAATTTACAAGTATATATTGGTGATCATTGTAGGACGGGATCAGTGGGCACAAAAATGAGTATACCTTTTTTAATAGAAGTTTTAGTAAGCCATAACACTTTATTTTTTCCACGTCATTGTTACAATAGTTCAGCCTCTTTTCGCCAACTCTCTCTCTATTTCTAACTGTTTACCCAAACTCAATTCCCATGTCATCAAATCCCCCGAAATAAGGGAAAACCCTTATACCTTCCCAGTATCATTCGGAATATCCGCAATCGGGGTTTCCCAACGCATGACTCATATCTACTTCCAAACTGCCCTCTAACTATCTATATTATTAAGGTTCATTTTCAAAATAATTAGCAGGCTGTTTTTCAGGTTTAATTGCCGGGATTCTGTGTGGTGGTGGTTGTATACAATTCAGTGTTACATCCATGAAGTTCCAAATGGTTTGAACATTTTAACAGACAAAGTCTCTAGATTATTTCCAACTGATGATTCACCAGCACTTCCAGCTGGAGAAGTGGTACATAAATTACTTTAATGTCACTTTTTAGAAGATCTTGACAAAATATTTGCGTCGCTTAAAACATTGGTCTATTTTATAAAATAGTTATTTCATCACTCATTGAAAGAGTATTTGTGATATAAATTTTCAATTAAAAAAAATTATCGTCTGCACATCAAATCAAAGCGCACAAAAAATATAATATCTTGAATTTTCAAATATTTTTAACAGCACAATTATAATTAATTTTATTTTTATTAAATAATTATAATGTTATAATAAGATATAATTTATCTCATACTTTTATTTTTATTTAATTTTATTTAGTTTATAGCTTATGAATAATAGATTACATTGATAAATCCAACAAAGACTTAAATATGTTTGTAATTAAAGTTTTTTAAATGTGAAGTAATACTACTGTATCACTAGCGGGTACACTTTTAAACAGAGCCATACAACAATATTAAATACATTAGCATGAGAGTATATAAACTTGATTAATTTAATTAATTTACTCGATTGATTAATGTGTAAAATCAATAGTTATTGATTTTAAAACAAAAATATTAGGTAATATATTTTAGATTTGTGAAATGGTATGTGTATTGTTTAGGAACAGCCGTTGCACGAGGTAATGCAGGAAGCCCTGGCCGTACACTTCCAAGGTTTGAGTTTTCGAGAACGAAATGCCGGGAAGGAGATCGACGAGCACATGACCGACCGAGGTTTCAACAATAAAATCGGCGTGAATCTGGAAACGGGATTCGTGATCGGTGGCAATGATGCCAACTGTGGCACGTGGATGGATAAAATGGGTTCCTCGGAAAAAGCTGGCAACAAGGGTAAACCAGCGACTCCTAGGGATGGATCAGCGGTCGAAATAGTTGGATTGTCCCACAGCACTTTGGATTTTCTGGCAGAATTATATAAGCAAAATTTATTTCCTTATGGGAGCGTAGAACGCACGGAAAGTGATGGTATTTACCAAAAAATCATTTCTTGATACTAAAATACAATTTCTTTCAAATAATTACTAAAACTAAATAAGTTTTGAAATATTAAATTAAATCAATTTCTTAACTCCAATTACTTAATTATCATCCAACAATTTTATTAATAAAAAATCTTAATTTGCTTTTATTAATTCGCATATATTTTCACGATTCATTGTGAACAATGTTAACAAAGTTTTTCATCCACCGCAGGTATCTATAATTTTTATTTTACGATTAAAAGCCAACAGTGAGCATAAACCTCAATTTTAAATTTACTAATATTTTAGAAATTTAGTATATTATTTTTATTTATTTTTCGGCTCTTTCGTATTTTGATAATTATATTTTTATTGCAACATTGGATAATAATTTAAAATTTTAAGCATTTAATTTAATACATAGAAAGGTCTTTGAAAGTTTATTTCACATGATTTCACATGTTTCATGTATTGTTATATACGATTTCAGTGATAAAATAAATAAATAGAATATAAATATTGAAATTCATTTGGTATTATAGGGATTTAAATATGAATAATTATTTGATTATTGTACGTTATATAAATATAAAATCTAATAAAACTTTTTAAATATAACTTAAAGGTGTGATGTAAATATTTTTATTCCTAAGGTACGATAACAACGTGGAGTTATAAACAATGGGCAGAAAAAATAAAAGCAAACTTTGAAGATTATTTCTACATAAATAGTGTAGCAATCGAAGGGGAATTACGATCAGATTTGATCAATAGACGAGGGATCTATAAAGATACTTATGGAGCTACACAAGATTGGGGTGATTATCAACTGCGACCAAATTTTCTAATTGCGATGGTCGTTGTAAGTATTTTTCGTAATGCATTTAAAAAATAAATATACAGTCCCATTGTACTTTTAAAAATTTAATTTATTTTTTGTTCAAGCAAAAAATATATTATTATTTGAATAAAACGTACACAATTAGAACTGATCTTTAAAAACTGTTTTTCACTAGCGTGCTGTTTATTTTAAAAACATAATCGACATTAAGATTCAAATTAACTTTATTTATATGTTGTAAAAATTTCAGTCTCCCGATCTATTCGATCCACACCACGCATGGACGGCCATCGGGAAAGCTGAAGAGATTTTGCTGGGCCCTCTTGGAATGAAAACGTTGGACCCATCCGACTGGGCGTACAACGGATACTACAACAATGGAAATGACTCGAATGATCCCAAGGTTGCTCAAGGTTGGAACTACCATCAGGGCCCGGAGTGGGTATGGCCGATAGGGTATTTTCTCCGGGCACGTCTGAATTTCGCAGCGCTCGTCGGTGGCAAAGACCAATTGACCCGGACATTAGCCTCGACAGAAGCCCTCGTATCGAGGCACCTTGTGGAGATCTCGACGAACCATTGGCGAGGCTTACCCGAGCTCACCAACGAAAATGGCGAGTTTTGTCCCGACAGTTGCCGATCCCAAGCCTGGAGTGCCTCTGCGATATTGGAGGTCAATTTTATCCTTGTTTTTTTTTATTATGTTTTCATGTAAAATTTTGTTTTTCGTCTTTTTGTCTTATTTTGTTTTATCAAATGAATTCCCCTAAATTATTGTCAATGTAAGCTTTTTATAAGCTCACTAAAGTTTTAATTTTAATTAATAACGAAAAAATAAAAATCGAATGACCTCGATAACATTTATAGATTTATTATTAATTAAACAATTGCTTGTCATTTGAAACTCCGAATAAAATTTACTTACCGAAATTATCGAATGAGTTAAATAATATTAAAATTTATTTGAAAATAAAAACCAAGATAAATCTGTCAGATGTTCTCTTTGTTAATCAAAGTTCGTTTATTGCAGCTTGTGTACGAATTGGACAGACTTAAAAAAGATCTAAAAGAATCGAAATCTGACGATGAAACCTCTATGAATTGATGCGAACTTACGTGTGTTTGCCACCGGTATCTACACGTATAATATGGTAATTTAAAGAAAATAAAAATAAAAGCACACGACTACTTAATAGATGAATCGAGTACTTCAGATGTCGAGAAGTTGTATAAAAAAAGTGATAACTCGAGACAATGTACGGAGCCATACGCATTACAATACACACACACTCATGTGCACCCCAACGATTATCCTTATTTTAGACATTCTTTTGATCTTTCCTCCTTCCATTATCTTACAGTCTCACAGCCGAGCCTCGAGCCTCCGTAAAAGTGCATGCAAGATATTGTAAAAATTTACCTTGTGAATAAAGAGTCCACTGATAAAATGGATAACGAGGTTGTCACTTTTAAACATCCTCAAAATTCAGTCGAAATCATCCATAAGAACTACAAGCCTAATAAATATTATTATCAGACAATAGATTACCAAAATACATTAGATCAAAATATTTGTTATAGTAAGAGATTCGATACATCGACAATTAACAAATTTGTTGATACATTCACTGTAACCCAAAAACTTAAAATACGCTTTAAATGCGTAAGCTATGAGCAAAAGATGTTTTGCAAAGACCAACTCGACAACAAAAACTCATTGTCTCAAAAGGAACTTTGTTTGAAGCAAAAATGTCTAACAGATTCCAACAATTTTATTAATTTGATACCTTTTTAGAATTCAACAAAATACGTGACTTCAGAAATTATTTACGGTATTGTTTTGGACTACGATATTCATAGATTAAAGTTCAGTTTGGAGCAAAAACATGATGTACAGAACAGCATCTCAATGTATCATACAACTCTTGACAAAGGATACAATCAAATTTCTAAAAATGATATATTGTCAATTTATTCCCCATCAAACACTGGACACAAGTCGTTTGAATTTAAATAAATCTTGATTATAAAGATGATTCATCTTGTTTATTATTGAATGATATTAAAAATAATGATGAGTTTGAAAACTCAAGCTATATATCAAATTTTCTGATGTTGAAACCACTTTTATCAATGAAAGACAAAACAATGGACAAGGAACTAATCTACGAGAAAAATTGTTTAGTCTGTTCTGAATATTTTAAATTTATTAAAATAATAATCGTTTATGCATTAATTTTTTGTATATTAGTGAGTATTACGTTTTATACAGTGTATTTTACATAAATAAAAAAATTATGTGATCCAATAAATCGATTGTAAGTGATTCTTAAATTAATTTACTAAAATAAAATTTAATTTAAGAAAAAAAATTTATTTTAATAATAAATAATCTCTTCATAATGAAAATTTTAATAGTATTTTAATTTTGTTCATGTTTTCAAATAAAAAAAAAAAAAAAAAAATTAATAATTTAATATTATATAAATAAAACGTTTCTAGGTGATTATATGTACCTAGAATATATATAATAAATTATTAAGAGATATAATGTGGATTTTTTATACATCGTACATTTAATTATGGTTCGTAAGCATACAGACTGCTCGATTTATAATAATTATTTTATTATGTTTTGAATTATCTTTTAAATTTTATTAAGTCGGCATTTTTCATTTTAATAGATAATTTTTACAAACAAAGAAATACATTATCTCATATTTATAAATTAATATTTATTAAATATATATTAAAGTAACAAAAAGTTTTTTAAAATTTAAAAGTAAATTACAGTATTTCGAAATTATTTAACAGAGTATAAATAATTTTGTTTATTTTAGTACAAAATATTTATTTTTAAATTAATAGCATGCCTTGATATACAGTAAAAATAATTTTTATGATAGATATTTTAATAATATTTTAATTATAGTACAAAATTATATTTTATACAATACGAAATTTAAAGTCAATTTGTTGTCTTATTGTATATTGTGATAAATACTATACCATAAATAGTAAATATTAAATATTAAAATGTAAATTACTATAAAATAAAAATTATTGTATAATTTAATTTTAATATAACATTTTGAACAATGAAATACACTAGATATGTATTACATTATGAACTTATAAGCTTGTTTTTTAAAATTTTAAATAAAATAAATTTACAAAATACTTCCAAGTTTAAAATAGTTTTTTTTTTATTTTTTAAAT
The DNA here is from genome assembly GCA_018907245.1 of Eupristina koningsbergeri. NCBI lineage: Eukaryota > Metazoa > Arthropoda > Insecta > Hymenoptera > Agaonidae > Eupristina > Eupristina koningsbergeri. The sequence goes on along the minus strand of JACCHV010000002.1, from coordinate 4,590,843 downwards.
AAAAATATAAACAAACAAATCAGTTAAAAATTAGTTACATTTAGTCATATTAGTTACATATATTTAGTGTTAAAATAAATAACAAGAATATTAATAAATACATTTTTTTAAATATACATTCAAAAAATTTTTTTTAAGTTAAAAATAATAATTACCATACAAACATATTAGTTGATACATCAATATTAAAAAATTGATTCTTGATTCGGAAAAAAAAAATTTAAAGAATAAATTTACTATTAAATTAAAAATTACACTTATATGTAAGATTAAAAAATTTTATTTAAATTTATAATATTTAGACACTATATCCATTTGCAGTTGAAAATGTAATTAATAACAATATATTATTTTATTCATGCAGTGATATAATATAAATGTTAGAATAATATCCTATTATAAATGAAATATTTTCGCATTCAATAGTATATTCATTTATAAAAAGAGACATAAACAATAATATTATATTAGATTTGTTTTGTTTTCATTTTAATTTTACGAAGAAAAAATTTTTTTTTATAAATTTTCACTTGAAATATACTACGTCATTTTATCTATGATAAAACATAATGTTATGTTATGATCTAGCACCACAAGCTACTGTAGAATAAGCTAAATTTTACATGTTAAACGTAATTTGTGTTTTAGCATATAATAATTGTATGAATTTTACAAATTATAAATTATAATTACAAATAGAATTTATAAATTTCATATAAAATATGATTTTTGAACTGATATTTTTAAGCATACTTAACATATGAATATTTTATTTTTATAATAATTAAAATGTACATCAACGAATCTTGGATTGATATTAATTTATGTTTATAATGATATTATATAGATAATTGATATAATTAAGTAAATATATTGAATATAAATTATTATTTTAATATAAGTTACTTTTTTAAAAAAATAATAGAATTTTGACTACTTATTAATAATTATGCATGCAAGTATATTTTTATTACTTAATATATTATTTAGGCAATTAAATAATGACTTGAAGATAAAATTACTTTATACATTATTAAGGCAATAACTTGCGAAATTAGAATTTACATTTGAGTAATTGAATATTATTTATTTACTGTTTTCACATGCAATAAAAAAATTTGAATATAATTAAAAACTATTTGTCGACTGAGTAAATTAATGAATTTATCCAAATTAATTGATAAACACTCATTTTGCAACACAAGAAAAATATATCTATTTTTTAAATATTCATGTATATACGTTTGTATATTAATACATTAATGATTGATTTAATGTTTATTGGTGCTAAGGATTTTCGTTTCATGGGTACTCGATGTTGCATTAAAAAAATTGCATTTCAACGGCTAAGTTGAGTGGTTATTAAATATGGAGGATTTATTTTTTTAAATTAATCTTTTATAACCAGAATTTACAATTTTGAATTTAGATAAAAACCAAAATAATACGGCATTTTTTTATATTAAAGAAATTACAGATGTAATGCTTTCCACGAGAATTAGAAAAAGTGAAAACCGAAACTACAACAAGAACATGAAATATATGTATATAATATAATATATTTTATACATTTATAAGTTTACAACTACATTATATTTTTCAAAAATGTCAAGAAAGTTAAATTGGAGATTTAGGAAAGGTAGAGTGTTAATTTTGACGATTATTTTTTTTTCCTTCTCGTGAAACTTGAAGGTTTTTTTTTCTCTCTTAATAATAAAACTTGATAAATTCTATCGGTTTGTTTCCATTTTTTCTTATCTATAATATGAGTTGAGCCAAGTCATTACTATGATATAAAGTATTTGTTTTTATTAAATTAATGAAGTAATTACAATTTTTGGAAACATAGACAAAAAACACTTGATAGATTAAAACATGTATCTATAAAGTATTTTAAAACAATTTAGTGTTCATTTTATTTGTAGAAAAAATATGTTTCAATAGACGATTTTCATTGTACTGGAAATTTGTTTAGGAATAACTTAATATTTCTTTAATACTATATTATTATTATAATAAATGTATATTTATAATATCATTATCGATTAAAATAAATATTACGTAAATTAGGTTATTATTTAATTTATATTTTATTCATTAATTTTAAAAAATGAATTTGTTAGATCTAATATTTTTTACAATAAATTACGTATAAAGATCAATAACATAAGTGTTCGTTTAAATTTATGTATTTGTTCTCTCTTAAAAATTGTTTCAATTTGTTTAAAACAAAATTATTCGCACAAAAATTTATTTATTAATTTATTTATAATCTAAAGTTGTTTTAAGCCTTCACAAATGAAGAATTTGAACGACAATCAGATGCTTGAAAAGTAATTACTGAATACAGATTGCTGAAGTAGATTGAGCATTTAAAAAATGATCGTGAAAAGTTTACTCAGTCAACAAAAATTAGTTGTATCGTTCGTCCGATTTGGATGCACTTAAATGTCATCGAATAAGCCTCTGGGTGGCGGACCAACGCGACTTGTGTTGGTCGAGTAAGTTCGGAGGGCATCCTGGGGGAAGTCCAAGTAGTCGTCCTCTTGGAAGCCGTGGTCGAAGCGGTCGTTGGCACCGTAATTTTCGTTCCTGAACGATTGGGTACTGGCACTGTACTCCAGCATGGGCTCGAAGTCTCGCAACAATCCAGCTCTCGCCGATTCGATTGACTCGTCCCGTTTCATAGATCGTACTACAAACAGATCATCAGACACATCGGCATTTCCAGTCATCTTACAATCTTCGATTTTACAGTTTCAAGCTTTCGTTTAACAGTGCCACACTAGTAAATTAGTTTCGTTTATACTATTTTGACTGTCGGGCATAATCAATTTTAATACTCTACCTCTAACAAATGGTTGTCCAAACACATGAGCAAACATTTAACAATATATTTTTTGTCTTAATCTATTTATTTTGTAGGAAAATTCGTATTTGTATAAATACTTCCAACAAAATATTACATTAAAATAATTAAAATTAAAATTATTAAATTAAAATAATTGCTTTCATATATTTCACGAGGGCTATGTCCTTTCACTACTTTACTTTTAATTTACTTTTTATAAATATTGATGAAAATCGACAGTGAAATTAGCATTATCAATAAGATGACAAGACAGAACAAAAGCATTTTTCTGAACAGAACATATTTTAAACAAAACAATCACAACTTATTTTAATAATGCACATTAAATTATTTACACTTACCTCTAAAATCTAAAAAGCCATTTAAGATGACAGTTCTAAATATCATTGAAAATTTTCATTTTAATTTAATTTTATTCAATCTAATAATTATATGCATAAAGTAAAAAAAAAAAAATTTTACGTTGTGTTAAATTGCATTGGTGTCTTATCGTTAATGTTTTATTTTTTATTTTTTCGATAAAAAATAAATAAAGAAATAAAATTTTTGCGTTAGTACATATTTATCAAATATTCTTTTTTATTTATATGTTTAAGACAATATGAAATTTTAATACTAAAATAAGTTAAAACAATAGTTTTATAAACAAGAAATAACCATACTAAAATTACTTTTAATATAATTTTATGCCGATGTTAAAACTTATTTTCTATTTAAAATATTAATAAAATATAATATTTGAATGAATCATTGAAGAAAATTAAAATCTATAGCCGAAATTGTTCACTCAATTAAATAATTGCATATATTTGTTTTATCCAAAGATTTTTACTATTTGATTACTTATTTCGATTAATTATAAAACAAATAAACAAATATATATATATATATATATATGTATATATATATAAACTTTTTATTTGTATTAACAGTTTTTAAATATTATCAATAAATCTATACATTAAAAAAAATTATTTTTAATAGATTTAAAATGATCGTGTTACAATTATTCTTTAAAGAATAAATATTTCAAACATGTTTGTTTTTATTTAAAATAATTAATTTTTTAAATTTTATTGTTTATTTAATTATATATATGTATATGTCATCTACATATGGTAATTATACATGATAATTAAATAAATAATAACAAAAAGTACAAAATTTAAGTACATCAACTTGAAATATAAATTCTATTGGTTACATCATATTTAATTAATCATGTCATTATATTTTAGAAATTGCAAAGAACAATAAATAATATTGTTATTATATTCATTTTTCTTTTCTTAGTACATTTAATTGATAATCGACTATTATTATTTATATTTTTTATATAAATATTAATATGCAAGCAATATATTTTTTTTTATGAAAATTGTTGATTATTTATATTATTATTTCTGTGGAAAATATAAATAAATTTATACTAAAAACAATCTCTTTAATATCTTTTAAAAGAATAAATTTTCAATTCAATTGATTTTTTTTATATGTCACATGTTTAATTAAAAATGTTATTGTTCATTAATTAATAGAAACCAATATATCAGAATGAACGAGTTTTACTACTATATATTATTTATAATTTATCTCATGAATAAAAAAACGTATAAATTAAATCTCTTGCTTTAAACATTTAGTGCATTATTTAAAATACAAAATACCATACGGAAAAGGGTTTGTGTTTAATATAGTACCAATAATATTAATGATGTACGTGCTCAATTTTCCTTAAAGAGTAAATAACGTGTAATAAATTTTAAAGTTAATAAATTCTAGATTATTTAAAATTTACCATGAATAATACCATTACTTACATTCGCTAAAGCATATTTTCTATTTTATAATAAAAAATACTTTTTAAGCATGCCAAAAAAAAAAAAAAAATAATAATAATAAATATATATTAAATAAATTTTCAAAAAAAACAGCCTCCATTTTTAAATTGTTAAAAAATTATCCTTTTTAAGGGTGTGAATAAAAAATAAAACTTGTTATATTGTAGTGCCGACGTTTCGACGATTTTGGTTGTCGTCCTTGGTATTATAGTATATCCTTGTGTATTAACTCACTCTTTTGAGTGAATTAATACACAAACTTTGATGCCGCATTACCAACGTGCGATGGTAAATAAGTTTAAAAGAGTAAATAAGGCCTGGACAAGGACGACAACCAAAATCGTCGAAACGTCGGCACTATAATAAAACAAGTTTTATTTTTTATCCACACCCCTAAAAGGATAATTTTTTCACAAAAAATATATATGTTAGCATTTCTTATAATTCATGTAATTAAATTTTAGTTATAAATACTAAGCATTGCTTATAGAATCGCTTAATCTTTAACATTTTTAATAAATATATATATGGTTGAAACATAAAAATAATAATTAATAAAAGTCCATGCTTTTGAAGCTTGCGGGCAAGATAACTTTTATGGACGGAATAACAGTATCAAAATGTGTCACAAGAATTACTCGTAATTCGATGGAATTTTGGAACATAAATATTCCATCTCAAGAGAAACCATCAATTCATGTTGCTATTACAATTATTCTCATTTCTATTCATTAATAATGTACACACCCGTATCCGTATTTTGTCTTGATGCTCGATAACGTGAATTTCCTGTACTTGTTAATCTCTCTTGAAATTCTCGTCGGCGACTTATTGAATCTTCTACTCTTTGACGCTTCCGCCTTTCTATGAATGTATCAATGAATGCCAATCATTATCAGAAATACAACAAAAGTAATCATTAAAAATATATTGTAAATCAAATTTTTTTTTTTTTATTTAAATATTTTTAATTTTTCTTTCAATTAAAACATTGAATCACTGAGATTAATTTTCTGTAAATTATATCAACATATTTTTTTTTTCAATATCTATTAAAATTTATTGATTGAATTAGATTTATTAGCTTTGATAAAAAATAACATATTGAATCTGTACTATTATAAACTAAAATTTTAATAAAGTTTTGTTAAAGCATCTATTTTGAAATTCAAAATGATTTAATTAAATATATTATAATTTATATTGTAATTAATTTAACCTTTATGTGTTAAAATCTTGTTAAATTAAAATATAAAGAATACGAAGAAAAAAAAGAATACAAGAATAACAAAATTAAAATAATATAATGATCGTTACTAACAATATAAATTAAGTTCAGTACATTAGTTTACTATTTAATTTATCAATTTTGTCATTATTTACTTCTTATATTAAGATTTGTTAAAAGCCTACTTACTGTATTTTATTATAGGCAATGATTTAAAATATAAATTATTTAATTTTATTTGTTTAATTTATATATTTTTATTTAAAAATTAAACAAATATATACAAATATAAGTTTTCAATTCAATTTTTTTTTAATAAATCAATATTTTAAAATCTTTAAAATATTAGTTACCCCTTTTAATTAATTCTCGACCATCTTCTACAAAATCAGTAGTGAATTCATCATCACCTAAAAACTGTTGAAAACCAAGCAAAGAAAGTAATCGACTACCAAGACTAAAATATGTTGCTAAACAAAAAGCAAGAATTGCCATTGGAAAGTATATGTTGAATCCATCAGATACAATTTTAATAACATCCATGTGACCCATTATCTACAGTTTTTATAAATGAATCAATTTTATATTATTTATTTATGCACATTATTAATTTTATAAATTCATAAAATAATAATTAAAATATGTAAAAAAAATAAAAAATATACCTGAGTATATTGTGTTTCCATTACTTGTGTTTTTATAATATGCGAATCCATGTGAATTAAACTCAAGAAATTCAAACACATAGGAGGAGTAAGGCGACACAACATCATACCACTAAATATTAAACTATATTCATTTGTTTGATGATGGGGAGCCAAGTAATATAAATTTAATAATCGAATTTTTAAAACAGTTGAGTATGCACAATAACATAAATAAGCAATTACCAATGTTGAGAGGATCTAATAAATATTATTTGACATATTAAAAAAAATTGACATAAAATTTTTAATGCAATATTTATAATGTACCTCAATTGTAAAATAATCATATTTTACTTTTGCTAAATTAACAAATCGTGCAAATAATGACAATACTGGTGACTTATTAAAAAAAGTTACTTCTGACCAAACAACAGCAATTGATAGTATAGCTGCTAAAATAGCAGCAAGTTTTTGAACATAACTTTTAATGAAACATTTCCAATACCACTCTATCAAAAGTAAATCAATAAAACTCGGTAAAGATCATTTTTAAATAATAATTTTAAAATAAGTTGATAAAAATTAATACCTATTGTAGAATTATATAAAATACGTAATAACAGTGAACGTTGTACAGGGAACGTAGGCTTAAATTTTCTATCATGACTAACTTGATTTCTTGAAATATCTTCTAAATCAAAAATATCATCTACCAAAATACTCCATTGTGTTTCAGTCCTTTGTAAAGTTTGAAGTGTTTTAATAGTCTAAAATAAAACTTCGTCAAATAAATTTGTTTCTTACATTTTATATATACATTAATTAATAGTATTGTATTATACATTTCTGTGTAATCGAATCAATGCTTTCTCTGATGGAATATCAATTGGAGTATCTTCTGGTAGTTGCCTTCGATTCATTCTATCTTTTAGTTCTGCTGGTACTTTCTGAAATATTGTCTCTAAATAACAATGAAATGGATGACCTGGACTAATTGCTAAATTGGCTGCTTGTAGTAACTATAATTACAATTAGTATTAAAAATAACTAAATTCATAAATGTATTAAAATATTTTTAAAATATATGTCAACCTCTAATACATCATCAACGTTTTCTTCAGCTTCACATTTTTCCATACTTAATTTTGCTGCCTTAAAATAATTGTAATGTAAAGTATATCCTGGTTTACTAGCATTCCACAAACCTCGAGGTACTTCAACAAGAGCATAACCAAGCAAAAGTACTAATAGAAATAAACCCCAGGTATTTGATGCTGAAGAAGCTATTGCTTTTATTTTTGGCCTATTTGAATATCATTTTCAAAAAAAAATTATAGAATTAAATATACATGATTCATGTTGAACAATATTCTAATTATTGTATTTCAAATTGTTATAATCTATTGATATGACTAATGAAGGTTTTATAAAATTTTAAGTATTACATTTTATAAAAACTATTAAATTGTTGAACATCTTTTAAAATGAATTGTTATTTAATATATTTTGAAATATAATCATTATATATTTGTAACATTTAAAGATATTAAAAATTTATAAACTTTAGTTTTTTTTGGGAAATTATTTTATAGTGTACTATAAAAAATATATTATTATTCAAAATGAAATAAATAAAAAAGAAAATTAGATTATAAAATACTGATTCAATGATTTAAAATAAGTCATATTGTAATTTATATACCCATCAAGATCAACTCCTGGTTTTAATGCTATGTAAATTAATAGAATTCCACAAATAAACAAATAGCTTCCATAGTAAATAGCATTATCTATTAATGCTGATTTTAGTTTCCCTTGAATAGTAAAATCTCCAGCTTTTATGTAAGACTGCATTAATGGTAATATCAGCCATGTTAAACATTGTGAAGTCCAATAAACAACTCTCCATAGATTTTGATAAATATTTTCTGGAGCTTGTACCATAGACCAAGGTTCTCTACATTCATGAGGGGGATTGCTTGTAGTATTTTCTATTGAATTTATCATGGATAGATTAACAATACTCTGTTCAACACATTGTCGAAATACAGTCTAAAATAAAAAGATTTTGTACTCTATAATTAATTATTTTAGAAATATATATTAAAATTATTTAAGATTTTTTATTTTATCCAATGGGTCATTAAAATTAAGAATTAAAAATTATATCAGGTAACAATTTTTTTTTTAATCATTTAAAAAAATTATATATTTACATTCTTTTTTGTATAATGCAAAATAAAACTTACCGAAGATACATCCAGTGGTAGTACAAATATAATAAGCAGCGAAAAATACCATGCAACTAAAACTGATAAAGTAACAATTGGATGATGACGAAAAACATTTCCATATTTATATAATAAACTTGCTGCGAGACAGAATGCAAGAATGACCTCTGTTAATAGTGGTCCTAGTGACATTGTGCTTTTTTTTTAATGAAATTTTATAAAATTGAAATATAAACAATAGACATATATTTATTTTATAACATTAATGTCAATGTTCATCAGTTATATTTTCTGCATTTTGAAAGTCTTTCAGTTTGATTTCAGCATCCTTTTGCATTTTCTCAAGTTTCTCTAAGGTAACGGATTTTAGTGGCATTAATTTAGGTTTACAAAGAATATAATCTGGTACATCTTCTTTATAAATTAATCCCTGTTGTGGTAAAACTATATCAACATCTAAATTAGCTTTCTGCATTGATTCAGACATTTTTATTATGGAACAAAAAAACCTAAAACTTAAGAAATACTATAAAAAAAATTATAATCTAGAATGTTCAATACATATGTGTATTTTATATATGTTCATATTCTTCTTACATTCTTCAAAAAAATAAGCAAAAAAATTATTTTGTCTTATATATCAAAATTAAATCAAATAATTTTACTGGCTTTGATAAATTAATAACAAGAATTGGTATTTAAATATGTGATAATACAAAATATAAATTATGAATTTATATTCACCTATCTAGTGGAATGAGAAGAAACTAGCCCGCTATCGTCATTATTAATTATAATAGTCTGTTACTTTATTATAAATAAATGTGATTAGCCTTTATTTATGAAAATTCTGATAGACCGTTATAAATATAATGAAAAAGTAAAGGTAACATACATTGGCCACATACAATGTCACGTCATTTTATTATTGACAGTGTGTGTGTGTGTGTGTGTACAAGCTACTTTTGATTGGGAGAGCAGTAGATCACCATCTATCTTTCTGTCTCTTTCATTCGTTCATCAATCCAACTGCACTATAAAAAAAGGAGGATCAAAGACATAGAAAGAGATGAATAAATATATAGACAGACAGTTAGAGGGGAAGGAACAGAGAGAGACAGAAAGAGAGAGAGAGAGAGAAACATTTATAGGTGGAAAAATGGCATTAGATAATGTATGTATGTATGTATGCAAGTGCGTTAAATGCACTATGGAAATTTTAAACTTTACAGTTATTTATAATGATTTATAATGATAAAAGTCGTTTAACTAATACTGCTCCGATGATGTAAATGTACGTCTAAAAATTACGCCCTCAATGATGTTTATATGTATATAAAGAGACAAGGAAATGTTGAGATGTTTTAAATGTATTTGGGTTTGAAACCAGAATTATTATAGTTGGACGACATATTAATGATGTGTAATCCTTCCTACCATTAGTATCTAGTCATAATTCTTTAAAATATCAACTTATTTTATGATATGTTTGCACATAAATACAATGTGTATCTGCATGTGTATATTTGTGCATTAAAATTAACACTCTTTATTTATTCATTTATTAAATATTACATTTCTATAAACATTGTACTAAAAATATTGAATAATACTATAAAAATTTTTAATTAATTGTTCATAGCTTTATTAATATCAATTTAAATATTAATTAACTTTCTACTTTATGAAAAATACACATTACTTCACAGCAACAAAAATTCTATTGTATATTTAAAAAGTGGAATTTTTTTTTAATTTATTAAATATTTAAAATAATTTTTATATTTTGCAACCATTTTGAAACTTGATTTTATGGTTTGAACTGATGATTTGTATGGTTTACACTGTAATTAAAATTATCATTGACACTTACAAGTTCTTTATTTAATAACAAAAAAATACATTTATTTTAACACAGGTTTCTTTCTAATTTTAAATATCTTTATTATTAAAATTAACAATATTGATATTAAATATTGCTATAAATTGTTAATAAATATTTATAATTATATAAATCAGATAAAATAAATACAATGATTATGCTATAAAGAATTAAATATTTTTAACATATAAAAGTATAAATTTATTACTTTATGTGATTTTACATTTGGTAATAATAATCAATTACTCGTATACAAATGGTCAGAAATTTTTTGTTGTTCCCGCTTACAATTTATAAGAACTTTTATAATTATACACTGGAAGTAAAATTAAAATAAAAATAACTATTGTAATTTTAAAAATCATCTTTAAAATGAACATTGTATTTATATATACATATGAAATTAAAATTAATCATCACATACAAGCTTCAGTACAAAATACATGTAGAAAATTATAAATACAAATTGTTTTATTTAAATAAAACTAAAAAATAGAAATTTTAAGTTTTATAGTTCAATATTTTTTAAATATAAAATTTATTTTGATTATATTTTTGAAGTATTATACAAAAGAATATTTTTAACATTTCAATTGTTAAATTAAAATATTTGAAATGTTTAATTATTTTAAACTTAAAATAAGTTCAGATATTCTTATTAAACATTGCAGTACAATACTGTGAGTATTATTGTATATTATATCGTATATATATATAAAAAAAAAAAAAAAAAAAAAAAAATTTGAAAAAATAATTATAAAAAATTATATCTATGCTGAAGCAAAATTGCACAATATGCTATAATATCGTAATTTTTTAATAGCTGTAGAAACCATGAAAATTTAAAAAAAATAATAGCTATTTGGATCACAATTATCAAAAATATCAATAGCCAAAATATTAATAAAAACTTTTAAAAATAACTACAAATTTTTTAAAGTCATTATCAGAGTAAAGCATTCCAAAGTCTTTATTAGAATGCATTTATCGATTTTTTGTAAAATTAAATAAACTTAAATAATCTATGCGGATTTTTTATCATTCTCATGCTAAATATATGAAAAAATAATTTTCAATTTCTGCATAATTATTTGTTAAATGTTTATATAAATTTCAACAAATTTTCTAATAACTTGGCTTAACTATATTTTATCTGATATGTGGAGATGCTTTTTTTTGAAACAAGCATACTCACATTTCTAATGATATACAATGTAGAAGTATCAATAAATTTATCATTCTTTCATTTTCTACTAAAACTATATACATTATTTTTTTAGTAGTTTTTAGAGACTATTTTTAGCTCTGTTAAATTTTGATGGTGTAGAACTTATCATATTTTTCATATTTTCCCTCCAATCTGCTAACTGAACTTCATCATCAGTTTGCGCTGTCCGGTCATCCCAAATTTGTTTTTGTTTAGTTGATGTGTTGTAGCTATCCAAATTACTCATTATATTACTGCTACTATAAGTTTGATACCCAGTGTCATGAGTACAACTGAAACCCATTTGTTGGGCATAATTACCAGACAACATATTACTTTGTTGCATTGCATAACTTTCACTAAAATTTGTTTTACAAGCCTCTATAAACTTGGACTTGTCAGTCATATTTATTATTAAATTTTCTTTTTCTTGTTTCAACTTAGAAGAATTTGAATCAGAAATTAACATTTGAGTTACATCACAAAATATACTTTCTTCCATGTGTTTATTGATTTCCTTTTCTGATACAAACATACTTTTTTCAGAAAATAAAGATTTACCTGTAAAATATTATTTCAATTAATTTTTGGTCTTTATATGACATTTTATTTAAAAATTTTATTTTTTTTTTTCAAGTTATTAATATAGAAAACATATGGTTTAGATACGAAAACTTTTATTTATTAAAGCAAAAATTACTGATGCCAATGATTATAGTCTAAAATATATTTTTATTTTATTTAAGAATAACATTAACATTGCCAATATGTTAAAATTAAAAATATATATAAAGCCAGGTAATATTAAAAGTATTGTATCAATAATGTATTTAAGTATTACATATTATTATTGATACTGTTATTGTTATATAAAATTTAATGTACACATACTTTAGGGAAAGAAATATTGTGAAATTAATTTTAATAATAAAAATCAATTAATTAAATATAAAAATACTGCATCAATTGTTGAATAATTCTTTATTGTAATTTCATTGTAGAGAATTTATTTTTTATATTCTTAATATATTATAGTACTATTTAAATGAATAATGATAAAACATATTAGCTCATAAAGAAGTATTTTTGACAATGTATGTCAATCATGATAAAATAAAATATTATTAAATTTAAATAATAAAAACGAGTCTTACATATATTATTATCTACAGAAAATGCCTTGTTCTCTTTTTCTTCATCATATAATTCAATACTCATATCTTTTGTAAAATCTAACCTTGCTACTGATTTATTCCGAGACTTAATACTTTGATAAGACATATTATAACCTGGATTACTAATGGGTGACATACTTTGAGGTGAAATATCTCTACGATAACCAAGTGGAGTTCCATAGGTCCTTTGAATAATTGGAGAACAATTCTGTGATAAAGACAAGAAAAAAAAAGGAAATCACTATTTTATTTATATTTTATATATTATATTTTATGGAAGAACAAAGATATTCAAATGTTATCAGCATAAAAATTAATAATTAAAAGTAATTTTATCTTTAATATTGAAAATACACACAACTTAAAACAGAAAGTATTGTATAATAAGAAAGAAATATCAACAACCAATTTTTTTTTACATTATCAAAAACAAATTCAATAATTTTAATTATTCAGCAAATAAAATTTAATAGTTTTAAATAATATTTATTTCAGTGCAATGAAAGCAAGCAAAAATATAATATTTCCATATGTAAAAAAATTTATTATACCTGTAATGGAGTACCATGAAAAAACATTCCACTTTGTAATGGACTTAAACTTTCATTTAAAGAACTTTTAGAATTAACAGGAGATTTAATGATTGAACAATTTGATTCATCATGAGAATCATCATGATTTAAAAACAGCTTTCTTCTCAGTGAAGTATTAGTAGAATTAGATTCTTCAGTATCACAATTTTGATCCTGTAATTTAAATTTCATTAATATTAATAGAAACAAAAAATTATATATAAATTATTTTTGTTGATAAATGTTTAATTTTAGTTTTGTAAATTAACAAATTATTTATAGTTATTAGCTATCATTTAAAAATTACCCATTAATATATAATTTACCTGAGTAAAATTAAAATATGGTCTTAAAGCTTCCTTTACATTTTCTGGTAATTCTGGAGGCAAAGATAAAACAGTCTGTACCCAATCTAAAAATTCATGATAATGATACATAATACATTCATTATTATTCTCTTTTTTGTTATTTGTTTCTTAATTATTAAATATTTGTTAAAAATATTTAGAAAACTACATACTTTCTTTCTTTTCAGCCTTTGATATTAATAATTCTTTTGATGTATTTAATACTTCAAAACCTCGAGTTGGTGTAATAATTTCTTCATTTTTTATAATTTCACCTCTTTTAATATCAAATGGACTTGGAATAATTTGATTTTCACTAAAAAATTTACTAATTGCTTCTTGAGCATTTTTCTCCATTTCAGGATCAGAGCATTGCATTTGTTGATCTGGACATTCATCAATTTTTGCAGGTTGAATACGAGCTAATTCATCTATACTCCATGCAAATTTTGGAGAACTTTTTGGACTAACCTTAAATTATTTTGTAATTTATTAAAATTCACTTAAAATTTCTGAATAAAATTTAATGAAAATTGTTTATTTAATTTTAGATATATTTTATATTAAACATATAAGAGTTATGCACTAAACAAGAAAATAAAAAGTATGATAATTTACTAATAAAATAATTTAATAGAAATTACTTGTATATTTAAATATATATTTAAATATAGATAACAATACTTGAATTTCAATTAATTAATAAATTAATTGTTTTATTTGGCATTTAAGTTAAACATAACAATCTTTGTTTATGTACAACTAAGAGAATTTTTCATGGTAATTCTGATAAATTTTATCAAACTTTTTTAACATTACTTTTCTTAAAATTATTCTGATTTTTTACAAAGTATTCAATACCAAATATTAAATAACAAACAATTAATTTTGTTATAAAAATGTAAATATTAATTTAATAATACCTTACTGAAAACTGTTGGACTTATAACTGAAATATGCAACTTATTCGTTAAATCAGCTTCAAATGGATTCCTAGCTATAAATTTTGTTAGTCCTGATGGAGGTGTTATGTGATTTGGCAACATAGAATAATTGCTTGTACTATTTTGAAAACCTTTTTTTAGTATCATATTATTTGTTTGAATAGGAGTTTTTGTAATAGGACTCAACATTATTATGCTATCACAGTTCATTTTACTTTTATTTGGGCTCCATACAGAATCCATTTTCAGTCTAAAAACAAAATTATCGAATTATTATTATGTTCTTTTATAATTAATTTAAAATATTAAGTAAAGATTTATAAAAGATATAGATAAAATTTAGTAAATTATTCAATTTTAATAATATTTCTATGATAGTAAATCAGTTTTACAATTTTTTTTTTACTGTTTGAAAGAATTATAAAATATGAATTAATTGCATTAAAATACTTATTTAACACATTAACCTAAAATTAAGCAAAATTTGAATTACTATGATTATAATATTTTTTATATAACTATACGAAATACCGATAATAAATTCGCTCCAACAATTATATATAAATGAATTGGACTCCTACCTTTCTATATATTAATAAATATCTAGAATTAAAAAAAAAAACCGAAAAAACCGGAGTGTTTACGTTTACAAAACTTTGTGTTAAACGGAGGAATACTAACGTTCCTAAACTTATTATTGCACTGCATTCCTCGTTTAAACGCCCACATCTAACGAATTCTCGAATCAACTGCATCGATTCGAGGATCGAAAATGTCAGACATTTCGATTATAAATCTTTGGTTTCGAAGATAAAAAGATTTTTATACACCAACTTCAACTGTAAAAATTATTTTATAAATATAAAAAGAAATTATTAATATGTAGAAAAAGCGAACATATCAATGCAAAAAAAATAAAAAATATTGATTATTTTTTGCGCATCTAGTTTGAAATATTAGAATGGATTTTATTTGATTCATTTAATAACACGTAATTTTTCAATTTCTTAATTATGTATTTATTATGTATTTATATCTGTTTTGTGATAAATAACGTATACGTTATTTTATATTTAAATAAATTTAAATAATTGGAATATGCATATTATTTTTAAATGTATTTACATTCATTTGGAATACAAATTTGGATCAACATCCTAACAACATTCATTATACGATAACTTTATGGTATTTAAAAATTGCGTGACAAAAACACAATAGTCCATAATTATTGTCATTAGAAAATTTATGTTTAATTTGTAACCATTATTAAACTATACTTAAATTTAATCTATTTTCAAATTATTCTAAAAATAGAATTTTATTGAATTTTAATTACTTTATAAACTTTATAATGTACCTCATAAAATAACTACGTGATAAGTATATATTATATGTACATTATAATGTAAGTATATTATACGTATGTTGTATATGAACAAATACTTTATCAAATTATTTGCTTAAAGTATTAAAAATAAATAAATAAACAAAGAAATAAATTTTAACTAAACTATATTTAAGAAAAATTGATTATAACCAATATATTTAATTTAGAAAATTTTATAAAACGTCATATGTATTTTCGCCTTACTTCATTAAATTTAATAATCTGGACACCCTTTTAAAAAATTATTTGCAAATAGTTTTTATAATTGAATAAATAATAAGAAATAACTGAATAATTAAAACCACACATTGGTTTTGAAAATTAAATATCATTCCTTGAAATCTTGATTTAATTTAATTTTCAAATATTTAAATAATAATTTGAAATGGAGGATTGAATATTTTAAAAATTATAAAATATAAATTCAAAAATATTTGTAACATATATCATATGTAATATTTTTAATAAATAGTAATAAAAAATGATTAGCTATATAGTAAAAAATATAGCTTAAAAGGATAATTATATAATTTTTTTTAATTAATATAAAAGTACTTGATTTGTTAAAATGAAAATTTAAAAATTTAAAAACACATAATTTTATCCCAATTTCAATTAAAATTTTTAAAGAACATTTTTTAATTTATTAACTATGAATGATATACATGTATGTATGAGCTAATAATATTATTTCTTTTTAAATTGCTTCAAATTTCCTTGTACACTAAGCATTAGATTAAATTGTTAGACAGTTAAAAAGATTTTTCAATTGTTTTTCTATACTTCTATTTTAGCATGACAATTTGTAAAATGTCTAATATTGATACATCCACAAATGTAGTTTACATTAGTTTTTCTTATTAAAAAAAAAAAAAAAAATCTCTTATCTATATTTTTTATAAGAAGGAATTGTGAAATATATACATTTTTTTATTAGTTATATAAATACTGTGAAAATTGACAATGATAAAATATTTTTATACACTAGATTAATTAGGAATAAACGAATTCTTTGATAATAATTATAAAAAATATTTATCCTTTAATCGCTTTAAGAGCATTGTAGTTTATTTATTATTTCTGTTCTTGTTTGTGTTGTTGTAGTTACTATTATTAAATACGATAAAAAAAAATTAAATTAAATATGAAATTTGGATTGAATCACCAATTGAATTTAATTAAAGAAGTTACTGAAACCGTTTTATAGCTCATTTATTTAAAAAAATTTAGTTTTTTTATTTATTTAAAGATTTTGTGTATACTACTATTAGATTGCCCAATAATAAATAAATCTTTATTCTGACGAAATTCATATTAAGAGAAAAAATTAAAATAATATTTATTATTAAATTTACAAATTAGCTTTTGCACGCAAAAGTTCATATAGATCAGCAAGGACATGTATAATAACGATACACATTATGTAAGATTTTTTTTCATAAAATACGAAAATTGAAAACTACAGAATTAAATCTGTAGACCTTTTCAATAGAGATTATAAAATAAAATGAAAAATTATATTTAATCTTGAATAGAATACAATTTTCAATGACAAAAATTATATTTTGGATACTTAGAAGTAATATAACTATTTAGTTGTGTAAACACATTGATAAGCTTTTGTGACATTCACGTCATAAATATTTTGCACTAGTAATTAATATTATTATTAAACATTAAAACTAAACATTTGCAGCAAAATAAACCTCGTAGCCACAATAAACATTGTAACATCCACCGAGCATTTACGCACCTGATAACTCAACATGTGGTTACAAACATGCCAAATATTGGCGATGAGGATTCATTCAAGTAATAAAAAAACAAACTAACGTAGAAAAATTATATAAAAGAGAACCAATATAATTCAAGAGTCAGTGTGCCTCGAAATACATGTATTTGCATGTACACTGGCTGGCCCATCCACACACGTCGCTCTGGATCATCTAAACCTGATTCGTGATTAATCCCTGGGCGATCATTTGATCCACTGGACATCGATCTTCTTTTTACACTTAATTTTATAACTGTCTAAAAGTTAAAATTCATGATTTATCGAATCTATGAGTAGAAATTAGTATACTGCCTCTGCAGATGTAGTGGCACCTTAGTCCGCACCTTTAGGTGAAAATGAATCTGCCCTTTTCGTCAATCATATACATTAACATTAATATAAATATGTAGCGAAAACATGTATTAATTTTATGTCAACACGTCTACCCTTCTTTTACATATATAGTAATTATTAAATATGTCTTTCAAAGTTTTATTCATAAATAAATAAATAAATATTTATGTGTGCACTCCTAAACCTAATGTCTTGCACATTACCTTCTATTAAAAAATACCCGCTTATGTTTATAATTTATATCTACTGGTAATATTTTCTTACATGTTTTTATGTGTGTACCTGCATATTTCCACTTGTAATACTCATCTACATTTTCATATTCGCTTTTTTTGTATGAATATTTGATTCCATAATCGATCGCAATGCGTACTAAAACCATGAATTTATTATTTAGTCTCATAGGCGCTTTTAAATTTTATCGAGTTACCTATAACAATATATTACTGTATTTATTATAAAAATAATAAAAGAACGATCAAAAAATTTTTTTTTAAACGTATTGAATTTATAATTAATAAAGACAAATTAAAATTATAAATATTTTTATTCTCAATTTCTATAATTATTTAAAGCTGCCTGGGTAAAGAATTTTAACAATCTAATCCTCTATTTTCTTTTATCAAAAAGAAAGTAATACACCATAAGCAGATAAAACCGTGTAAACAATAATTTATGAAACAAGTTTAAAATTACTTTTTTTATTTGTAAACATATTAAATTTTTTATTTATAATTTCATTAATGATTAGATAGACTGTGTTTTTACATATAGTTTGATTTCATGCAAATATTTGTATAAATTATGTTAATTAAGTATACGTATGTATCATGATATATATATACAGATTTTTCATTGTAAATATTAGTAATGAAAATATATTGAGTTTTACAGCTTTAGTCATATGATCTCAAATTTTTTTTAATCTACTCTCACAATGCAATGTATTTAGTTTCATTTAATAGTGCAATATAATGTACTTGTATAAAATTTAAAATAATATTGATAAATTTTTATACCAAAACTATTAAAAAGTTTAAAAACCTTGAAAATCATAAGTATATTTTTAAATCATTCTAATACTTTTGCAATCATTATTAATACTGTAATAGACTGATTTATTAATTAAAGTCTAATGATTTTAATATAAGTAAGATAAAAAATAATCAAGTTTTTTCTTTTATCAATTAATATATATAAATAAAGGTGTAAATCAATATTTTAATGAATTGATTTTCATTAAAAAAAATTTTAAGTTCCTAATTTAACTTTCCTTAGAAACAATTTTTAATTTTAATATTAACTTGTCATTATCATTTTGTAAATATTTTGATTATTATTAATAATAATTATTAATAATTTTTATTTAAAACAATTACTCAAATTATTTGAATTATTCATTATTATCTATCGTAGAAAATAATAATGAATAATATACTGTTGAAAAAAACATAAAATAATAATAAATAAATTATATCAATAATAGTAATTTAATGTAAAATTTCATTTAGAACAAAAAATTAAATTTATTATCTAACACTTAGTGTAACAGTTTTGCAGTAATATTCATTACAATTATATATAAAGACAATGAAAAAAGTTTTATTGTAATTTTTTTTGTTGAAATTATAGTATTAAATATAAATATAAAAAATATAAATGTTTACCGTGCAAAAAAATATTTGTTAAATAGTGTCATACATAAAATATATATAAAAAAATCATTATACTCAAGCTTTTACAAACTATTATTGTTATATTTACAGTACTATTAATGTTAAAATTAAATTAATTAAAATAATATGTTATAATTGTACTTGTTAAATTCATGTGTAATTTTGGTCTTTTCACTCAGCAACATGAGTTTTTAATTGAAATTATTCCATCTAATTTTAATTTTAATACTTATGCAGTTATTAAAAAAGTTCGTTAAAACAGCAAAATATAAAAAAAGTTCTTTTTATACAAATTTAAAGTAGTCTTCAACAAATATTTATTTATTCATAAATTAAATAGCCTTTTACACATAATTTTCTGCAAACAATGCTAAATATGTAAAGAATATTTTTTGTTGTCCGCACAGCATTTTATGGCAAGAATGAAATCTAATACTATGATTATTAAAACAAAAAAAAAGACAAAAAATAATAAATATTGCCTGAATTTGATAACATCAAACCTTGAATACCTCCTAAAGTAAAATGAAAATAAATATAAATTAATATTTGGAATTTTTAGAGCACACTTAATTATTTATATAGTGTTTAAAATTTATTTATTTAAATAAATTCAACGTAAAACTTTAGAAATTAAGAATACTAACATTGAAAAATATTATTGTTAAAAAATTCGCTAAATATAAAACACTTATTGCATATAATATTTTATTAATATATTACTAAAAGTTCAACAATACTTATTCAATAAAAAATTTATTAAATAAATTTACTGAGATTATAATTTTTTAAAAATTATGCACGTTCAATATATCGATAAATTATTTTTTCCCGTAAAAGTAGCTTTTTCGTTTATAAATAATTTATAGATTTATGAAACATGTGTGAAAAGTTCATTAACACAAGTACATAATGAACAAATGCTTAAAACTAATCTTGCTTGAGAGCTCTATGAAATTTTAGCTTAAAAATTTGCGTATTTGAAGAAAAAAAAAGTTTTTTCGTTTAGCTAAGAAATATAAATAATGTATAGTCACTCTACTGCCTACAAAAAAAAGAAGCTAGCATGAAAGTTTCAAAGAACAGTCTTTGCATGGTTTCTTGTGTCAATTTATGAATTAAATAGTGTTGGTTTTTTTTTGAAATTATGTTGTTAATTATCAATTAAAGAAAGAAACAATGAAAGGGTAAAAATTTAAAAATTCGCTGAGGAGTAAACTGAGCTGTTATGCGTTGTGCGCGCGCGCACTCACTGTAAGCGGGGACGATGCTGCACCGTTATTACAATTACGTAACGCAATTGAAAATGCTTGCACGAGTGTGTGTACACGTTGACATATATCGATCAGCGGCAATTATTAATGCTTCAATTAATTTGCAGGGTCTGCACTAAATTTGGGAAATACTTGTCGAGGAGGATATTTGTAAAGGAATTCTGCCGGTGCGCGTGTTCAACGCGGCTGTAGCGTCGGCAGGCATATTATGTAAATTGTAAGTTTCTAGGTTTCACAGATTATGTAATGCGATTGTCAACGGGGAAGGGAAAACTCCTTTAATCGCAAATAGCCTAATAAAATGTTTGTAAAATGGAACAAAGTGCGGAATGAGAAATAAGTGCGCTTGTCGAATTTCGTCGGATAGTAGTCGAGATGGAAATTTGCTATTGATTCTTGGGCTATGAGCACGACGGAAAACTGGAAATGAGCGAGGAGAAGTCACCCGAGTGGTGGCGAGTGAATTCTCCGTCGAGGAAGGTGCGGAGGTTGGTCATCCTCGGGTGAACCTCGGAAGCTGGGCAGACTTTGGCGGCGCGCGAACATGGCAGACGCGCCACACGCCGGAACCCAATGTATATATAACAGGCCCGTGTCGCAGAGCCACGCGCACCAACACGCACACATTCGACCAGCCGGTCGCGGCTCGAAACGCGCACCTACGTACATACGTATCTGCAATAGTGCAAACGTCGCGCGCATACGCGGTTCCAAAATGGCAGCGGCTACGGACGAGCTGAGTAAGTGCTGTACTCGTTGTGCCGACGAAGAGGTTGCGAATGGTCGTTGGCGGGGACGTGGGTGCGTGTGACGCCCTGAACTCGGGGGGCTCGGTCGTCGCGGGCCGACGGAATCAGGCTGGATCGCCGTCGCTCCGGGACGGCCCCTCGGGAAATACAAGGTGTCACGCCGTCGCGCGTGTGCGTGTTGGTGTGCGTGACTCCGGGGTCACGTACGTGAGCCGATGGCGCGCGCTTCGCTCCGGAGGAAGAGGAGGAGGAGAGCGGACCCGCTCGAGGTCGGGACATCCCGGTGTCCGTCGGGTTCGCGTGCTCTCCACTCGAGGCTAACATTGATGCCGGCGCACACGCGTTTTCCTTGTCGTCGGCCGCGTGCGCGTGCCGCAACACGTGGTTTCTCGGGAGAGCTGTCAAACCGGGTTCAGCCTCCTGGTTAATGTCGTCGTCGTCGTCGTCGTCTTTGCTAGCGTTATTGTTATTATTGCTGTGACTGTTGTTACGGTTTTTACTATTGCCGTTAACCTTTCTCTCTCTCTCTCTCTCTCTCTCTCTCTCTCTATATATTATATATATATATATATATATATGTATATGTATATATATATATATATGCACACACCCATACACACATATACATCGCTGTGTCGTCGTCGTCGTCGTTATTATTATTATTACTGTTGTTGTTGTTGATGTTATTATTAATGTTGTTGTTGTTGTAATTGTTGTTGTTGTTACTATTGTCGTCATTATCGTCATTATTATTATTGTTACTATTGTTATTATTTTTTTTATTGCTATTACGGCTCCTACAAAGAACCTCAGTTTTTTAATGTTATTTGAAGAAACATGGTTGCCCATCCACTGGATGCCAAGAGTTTGTTTTTATTCAATACTTTCCAATTTTATATTTGAGCAAAAGCTTTTTATTACTTACAAATTAAACTTTTGTGTTACAAAATAATTTTCATTGGTTAGGAATTAACATGACTTTATCATGCTGATTAAGCACATAAAAGGAGCAAACATATTTAGATTAAACTGATTTTATTGAGCTTATTTAATGATATAAATTCAATGCACTTTTAGTCTTTGTCATATCAAATAAATTTTTTTTTTCTATTTGATTTTAATTAAACAGTCAATTAATTTACCAATTAGAAATATTAGTTTCTTGTTTTGAAATAAAATAGTAGTTAACAATTAATAAACAAAATTTTCAATTTATAAATTATTACACAAATATGGTGATACTTTAAATGCAGTGTATGCTGTATTATAAATTTTATGTTGCACTTATATTAAATTTCTTTTTAATCATTGTAAATTTTGACAAATATTGTACAAAAAAATGATTAAATTTGTTAAAACAATATAAAAAATTACTTTAAAAACTAAAGTATAATCATGCCCAGTTGTACGATTTGCACATTTCACATTTATTTTATACAATATTTATAATATTTATATAATCATTGAAAGGTATATAATTATTGAGTTTTATATTTATATGAAAAGTACTTCAATTCTATTTTTGATATTTAGAAATAATTGGTTTAATAGATAATTTTTCTAAAATTTAATCAATAATATTCTTACATCTTTTTATTATTTTGTAAAATATAAATAAGCTTATTATGAATTATTTTAAAGATATATTTTTATACAAAAAAAAACAAATGAAATAAAAAGAATATTTGTTTTAAATAAAGCATGTACAAATAAGTAGACCAAGAAATTACTTTAGAGAGTGACCAATTTTAAAATATATTATTTGTATTGAAATTTTTAATTGCAATGTTATTTTGTCAGTTATAAAATAATTAATAAAAATAAAATATGATTTACTTAGATTATGTAACACATTACTAAAAACAAAATCTCATTTACAATTACTTTCTTAATTTTACATCAAAATTTTACATTAATTTTTAATGTATGGTAAATATGAAATTACAGATATTTTTTATAGATGTTTAAGAATTAATTAATAAAAATCAATTTAAAGATGTGTTATCTAACCTTAAAAGTATTGATATTTCTTATATTTTTATGATATGGTTAAAAAGTACATGCTTTTAAATTTATTTCCTAGGACTAATTATAATAATTATTAAGTTTTTAACTAATAAATTTACTGTATAAAATGGTTTTGTTAATTTTGTAATATACTCAATTAATATTTATAATTTTACATTATTATTATTATTTATAATATAATATATTATTTACAAATTTTTGTATTTATTATTGTTGCTTTTAAAATTAATACATGATAAAAGTAATATTTTTATAAACCAATTTAAAAAACGTTTTATTCTTCATAATATTTATAATACATTTGTAAAATATTTTTTAGAATAAAATTTAAAAAGAATATGTTCAACTTTTTACAGTTTTACTGGAACGAGTCTTTCTGCGTTTAGGGTCAGCAGAAACAGATGAACAATTACAGGCAGGAATATGCAAGTTTCTACCACCTGTTCTTTTGAAACTTTCCAGCTCACAGGAAGGAGTAAGAAAAAAAGTCATGGAACTTTTAATTCACATAAATAGACGAATTAAAAGTAGACCACAAGTTCAACTTCCTGTAGAAGCTTTGCTGTTGCAGTATCAAGATCCTGCAGCCAGTTCATTTGTAATTGTATGTTTTAAAATTTTTTAATTTTTAAAGATAATTATATCATTGTTCTTATTAAATTTTTTATTTCTTTTCAGAATTTTACTATTATATATATTAAACTTGGTTATCCTCGAATGGAAATAAAAAAGCAAGCTGAGTTAATTCCAAGTGTACTAAATGCTTTACAAGGAAAACCATTATCACATCAAGATAGGTAATAAATTAAATGAATTATTATAATTAATGTTAAAGATTATTATTTTACTTTCTGTAAAAATGTCATTTTAGTAAATTCAAATTTGATTTTCAATAGTCTGTGACAATTAAGTATTAAAATGTAATTTGTTTTTATTTTATTTTTAGTTTAATGGGTATAATAATGCCAGCATTAGCTCATGTAATAATACCAATGGATCCAGAGAAAAGAGCATCACTTCTAGGATTACAAGATGAGCCTCAAGTGGCAAAACAATTACTTAATTTCATGTTGGATATGTTATTATTACCTTATGGGTAAAATTTTTATTTTTCTTTTGGATTTAAGCTTTGATTTAATTTTTCATAATAAAAACTTTTTTCCAATTTTATCTCTTAAAAATATTCTTCACATTTAATTGTATATTTAAAACTATAATTATTCATTACACAGGTCAATTGGACAAAACAATGATAATCAACAATCAAGGCTACCAGTGGACTTTTCTCAATATCCAGTTCCTCCTGGATTAAGTGAATATGCATTTAAAAGAGTAGTGGGCGAAAATCCTCCATCAGCAGAACAACTTGAACAAACTAAATTAGGAATTGTAAAATTTCTTGTTGGTGGATTTTTTTCTGATTCTGATATTCTTATCCATTTAATAGTTGCAGCAGCTGATACTCGATTCAGTGTTGCTAATTTAGCAGATTTGGAATTAAAAAAAATAGCTAAGTATGTCACTAATAATTATTTTATTGTAAAATATCATAAATTGAATATTTTAATTTTAATATAATTGAATGTATTTTAATATTTTTTGTTTTTAGCCTTTTAGATTGGTCATCAATTCAATTAGCTGCACCTCTTTATACTTTATTTTTAGGAACTGATGCTTTAGCAACACAGAAAGAAGTAAAATCAGATATGAAAAGAACTCCAGCTAGTATTCGTATTCGGCTAAAATTATTATATTATCTTTGTCGTGTAACTAAAGCAGGTTTTATTATTCCTCCTTGTATTCAGGTAATACTTCTAAAAAAAAGTACGTTTTTTTTTTGTATTTTATGCATGTTTTATTTGTTTGTAATTATATTTTGTATAAAGCACTTTTTAGTAAATTTATTTAAAAATTAAATCAAATAACAGTATAAATATATTAATTTCATATGCATTGTTCTAACGAAATTAAATATTATTTTTTATATAATTTTATTGTCAAAAAATCTAATATATTATTATATCTAATAAATTGTAATTAAATTTGTAGGTCATCTTTGAATCACTATATGGTGGAAACAATACAAATCCTAAATTAAAATCTTTGGCTCTTCAATTTACATCAAATCTAGTTCAACAGTAAGTAAAAATATTAATTTCATGAATTAAAAATGTTAAACACTTAAAAAAAAGTATAAATAAATTTGCAATTTATTTGACAATTATTTTGAATAATTTTCAATATAATTTTAGATGTAGTTTAACTCCAATTGTTCGAGTTGCAAAAGTCATTTTAAATGGTATGATGAGATTAATTGACGAAGAAGCTGAAACTGCTGATAGACTAATGGCATTTACTATAATTGGACAACTTGGACAAAGAATTCCAAGCCTTGTCAATAAAGACTTGAGCTTACTGCAAAACTTTTTTGATATGCTTGCAACGGTTTGTTTATTTAATAATAAATAATGATCTAAGAATAATTTTCAGTAATTAATAAATTATAAATTTATTGTTTTTAAAGGGTGATGCTGATATGCGAAGAACTGTACGGGATGCTTTGATTAGTATGACTTCTGCATTTGTACTTAATAAAGACGATGATACTGGAATATCATTAATGGTTGGATTATTATCGGCTCACATAGAATCTCCTGAGGCTCATGTTAGGTAAATTATTTACTTTGTAAAAAGAATAGTTGTAGTATTTTTATTTACTCTGATTAATTTCTGACATTTAATTTAAAATAAATATAAAGAGTAAATATAAAATTAAATTTAAAATAAAGTTCATTTAATCCATAGATTTGTTGCAGTACATTATTCGGCAACAGTTTTTCCAACAGACCATGCTCCATCTAGATATTTATTGTTGTTGGCATCTGGTGACTCAAAATTAGGAGTTCAATCTGAAGCTTTAAAGAGTCTTTATGGAACTTCTTATAAAAATGAACGTTATAAATACTTTTCTAAAGATGTTTCTTTACCAGATTTTCCACAACTATTGTCATATATTCATTCAAAAGCAGAAGCAAGAGTAAATAGTAATAATAAAGTAACAATAGGAAATAAAGTTTTGCCATTCAATACCGCCACTTATATTGAGGTTTAACATTTATTTCCTTTTAATAATAAATTATATATTTTATGTTTCTTGATTTTTAAGTAATTAAAACTTATTGTTCTGGATTATATTTTTAGATCATATCATATCTTCGAATTTGTCTTGCAAAAAGTTCGAATGTTACAATCCAAAATGATTCCTTGGAACATCCTTGTGAATTTACTCCATTGATAGGTCGATATTTGGAAAAATTATACAAAGAAAATCCATCTAGCTTGTACCATTATATCGATATTATTGTACTTTTTGGACAAGTTACTGGAGGTAAATAAATTAAAAAATTGAAAAATATTTTAACATAGGCTTATCATTAATTTTTTTATTAATTTATAAATATTAAACACACTTTCTAATTTTGAATAAAATAAAACTTTTATATAGATACTTATGACTAATAATTTTAATATATATATATATATATTTATATATATATATATATATAATATATACATATATATATATTTTTAGATGAAGTTGCTTTAAGTGCATTGCTTGAAATATTCGGTACAATTCCAACATACGTTATTGAGCGTTATGCAAAAGAACAATCTTGGATTCAGTCATTATTGTCATCATCAAAAGAATATGTTAGAGATCTTGCTGCAAAAATTTATGGTGTTTTTATGGCATACGTGTCTAATAATGAATTTGAAAATCAAATTTCGAAAATGTTAAAAACTACAACTGACAAATCTTTGGAGAATCAACAAGGTGCTATATTAGCTTTATCTTATTCAATGGAAAGAAAATTAGTTTTACAGAGAAATGAAGAAAGAAATACATTAGTGAATTGGAATACATATGTTGATACAGTAAATACGATTTGTAAGTTTTTTTTAAAATATTTTATTAATACACCCATAATATTTAATATCCAATTTATTTATTAAAATGACATTATTAGTAATTTATAATAAGTATGATACAAAACTTAATTTTTTGTATTAATATTAAATCTATTTTACATTCACAATAAATTTTTTATTTCTTTTTTTTTTGTTAGGTGAATTTTTGAATGTAAACAATCCACTTTTATTATCTGCGGCAATTAATGGTATTGGAATAATTGGTAAGGCTTTTTCATTGCCTTTGCCATCTGAAGCAGAAAAGAATTTGAGCAAGAAAAGTATCGTTGAAAAATTATTTTCACTTTTTATGAATGCAAAATCAAATTCAAAGGTACATAGCAATATTTAATTTTATTTAAAGCTATAGTGTAACATTTGTACATGAAAAATAACTCAAAATTTTCTAGGTAAAAGAAAAGATTGCATTATCTTTAGGATATATATGTGTAGGAGAAGAATTTCCTCATAGTAAAATAATTGCAGAAAAATTTATTGAAACAGCTACTGAGGCAAGTTTTTTTTATAATTCTTTGATAAATCATTTGAAATATAAAAATATGTTTACCATACTTTCTAATTGTTTTAATAGACAAAAGATATCAATATACATTTAAGTATTGGAGAGGCCTTGGTATGTTGTGTTCAGGGTCCAGCTTCAGCAGAAGTAAGAGATGCATGGAAAACTCTTCCTTCTGAACATAGTGTTCCTTGCACAAAAGAAAGTAATGAATTATTGATTTTTGTTGTTGAAAAATTGCTATCAATAGCTAGTAAACCACATCCCAATTCGCGACAGGTAATTTTAAATTTCTTAAAAATGTATAATTTTTTGAGTAAATAACCATCAGTCAATTAATTATTTATAACTAAAATAAATATCTTTTAATGTTTAACAAACATTTAAATAATGATTCTATGTCATTGATGATTGTATAAAAAATTGATATTATGAATTTATTATTTCAGGCAGTTTGTACATGGTTATTAACAATTTTAAAATATAATTCTAAACGCCAATGTATACTTGAAAAATTATCATCAATTCAACAGGCATTTATGGATTTCTTATCTGAAAATAGTGGTAAAATACATAATATTTATTTATTTAATAATATGTGAAAGTATATTTATTAACATTTTATAATTTTTCAGATATTGTTCAAGACATTGCTTCAAAAGGTCTATATTTAGTCTATAATAGTTGTTCAGAAAGTGAAAGAATAACATTAGTTTCTGCTATAACAAATCAATTATTATATGGAAGAAGAGAAGTAAGAAAAGTATCTGATAATACACAAATATTTGAAGAAGGTGAATTAGGAAAAAGTCCAACAGGGTAAATTTCATTTTGTGTATATAACAGTAATTGCATTTATAAATATATTTGAAACGTAAAATTGAAAAAAATTATTAAAAAATGATTATTAACGTAAATTATTTTGAAATTATAAACAAAATTTACTAGTTTATGTAAAATTTATTTCTGTAAAATTTTGCTAATTTATTCATTTTTTCAGTGGAAACATGACGACTTATAAGGAAATATGTTCATTAGCTTCAGATTTAAACAAACCAGAATTGATTTATCGATTTTTACACTTGGCTAATCACAATGCTCTGTGGACATCTAAAAAAGGAGCTGCTTTAGGATTTTCACAACTTGCTAACTTAGTCAATGATGATCTCTCGACTTACTTACCCAATATTATACCTAAATTGTACAGGTATCAGTTTGATCCGATACCGAAAGTTCAACAAAGTTTTATGAGTATTTGGCGTGCTATTGTACCTTCAACGGGGAAAGCTGTAAGTTAAATTTTTATGAAATTATATTCTTGTCATTAATTTTTTATACACTTGAAAAGTATTGAAAATAATAGACATTGAACAATAATTAATAAGTCATTGACTAGAAATAATAATTATTCAAAAATTTTAAATTAATATAAAAATAAATAAATAATTTATAATTCAAAATTAATATTATATATAAATATGAATCAAAATCATAGAAACAATGAGATTGAAAGTATTTCAGATGGATGGAAATTGTTATCTATACAATATATGTATATAAAATTGTCTTGTTTAGTTTCATTCAAAAACATTGTTTTTATAAATCAAATTGTAAATTAAAATAAATTCTTACTGTTTATAGTTAATTTTATTTTTTTTAAATTTTTTTAGAAGAAAAATACACATTACATATATTATATAATTTATTACCCTGTATAGGGATTGACATAATTTAAATGTAAAATTTGTAATTTTCAATAGAGTTTATAATTTGTATTTTTAATTCATAGCTGGAGCAACATCATAAAGAAATATTACAAGATATTGTACAAAATTTAACAAACCCCCAATTTCGAGTGCGAATTAGTTGTTGTTTAGCTTTGGCCGATCTTTTAAAATCTTCTAATGCTGCTATAAATTTTACGGAATGTGCTCCTGGATTGTGGAAGCAACTTTTTAGAGTTATGGATGATATTCATGAAGGAACAAGACAAGAAGCAACAAACACTGCAAAAATTCTTAGCCGAGTAAGATTTTGTAAAAAAATTTTTGAATATTTTTATAATTATATAGAAATATGTATTTAGTATTATGTAATTACAAATTAAAAATTTTGTCTATTTTTTAAGAGTTATTTTTTTAATCAAGTAGTTTATAAATACGATTTGTTACGTATCTAAGCAATTGCAATTATATTTATTCTTTGATAATTGAATCGCAAAATTTTCTCCAGGATTCGTTCTGCCCTAGCCGAAACGGTCAAAGCGTTTCGACTTTTGTAAGTCTCGGAATTATCAATAAAGAAACGCGAGTTAATGAATATTGTACTTTTTATTATATCTCTTAATGAACGAGAGAGAGAGAGAGAGAGAGAGAGAGAGAGAGAGAGTGAGATGATGTGTATTACAATGGTTCGTGTCAAAAAAACTAAGTCCCGTTTGTATAAAACAAATAGCGATGAATGTTAAAACCTAAACCGCAGTACGACTTAAGAAGGTGTTTCTTTCGATTCAACTCATTACCTGCGCTATGTGGAGATTTGCAAAATCCGCAAATTCTCCCTCCGAGTGTTCCTGCTTGATTATTGTTCTGTCAGCTTTCTTCGATATTGCCTTTCTATTGACTTCTGTGTATTCATCGTCGTCTCTGATCTTGAATTTTCACAATTTGGCGAACTCGGAAGTTCTTATTACTCGCGGGTTTCACTCGCGACTCCGTTCGATTCCCTCAATGTCACTTTCCCAATGTTTCGTCTTTGTTTTTACTGACGCAAATATAATTAAATCGTCGCGTATGCGTATGCAATTTTACATACGTGACAGATTTAATAAATTTAATAATATATATGAAATTTTACATGTAAACGTAAATTTATTACTTGTAAAATAAAAAAATTTGAATATTTTATTTAAAAACAATACTTTAAAAAATGCAAAATAGAAGTTAATTGGAAATTATAAAAACGAAATTCTTTGTGCTCTACTACTAATGCACTTGTTAATTAAATGTTTCAAATTAAGAAAATAATTCAAAGTATATATTTTAGATTTGTATTCGTCAATGTGATATATCTCATGGACATTCTGGAGAAGAAGTTTTGCAAGCAATATTACCGGTTCTATTGGATGAAGGAATCACACACACGGTTCCTGCAATACGATTAATATCTTTACAAACAATTTCTCAACTTGTATCATCAGCTGGAAATTTACTTAAGCCTTCACTTCCATCTTTAATTCCAGCTCTTTTAAGTGCTATTGGTGAAGTCGAAAATACCCAATTAATGTATATTCGTAATGCTACTTCCAATTCAACGGAAATGCAGGAACTAATTGATAACGCAACGGCTCAACAAACCAAAAATCATTTTTCAACGGATACAATGACCAAAGTAATTTACTTCTTATATAAAAATGTAACTTTGGATAAACTATACATAATTATTTTTGTACATTTTTAGTGCATAGAATATATTGATATATCTATTTTGAAAGACTTAATGCCTAATGTTATTGAACTTATTAAAACAAGTTTGAAATTGGGAACAAAGCTCGCTTGTTCAAATTTCCTTATAAAGCTTGGCGCCCATATGAAGCATGAACTACAGCCATATGCTGGTTAGAATATTATTAACAACACTCTATAACAATATTTATATGTAAAATATAGAGTATGTTTATCTAATCGACTATTTCATATTTAGGTAAAATACTGGCAGCTCTTATCAATGGTTTAACAGATCGAAATGCTGCAATAAAAAAAAATAATGCATTAACTATTGGTCACATTGTAGGATGTGCAAAGGAATCTAGTCTAGATAAATTGTTCAATATGTTAAATACTTGGTACATGGAACGAGAGGGTAATTTAATTTGAATTATCTACTGAATTTAAATCAAACAATTATTTAACAATCTTTTCAATTTATTTTATTCTTTAATTTTATTATAAAATCATATGTAAATTAAATAAATATTTATCAAATGTTTGATAAAAAAAGTGCCCAATATTAACGCTGCGTTTCATATTTAAAAATTATGTATTTCATATTTTGAAAAATATTTAATCTTTTTGTAGATGATTCTATACGTTTAGCAATTGGTCAAACCTTGCAATCCATAAATAACCACAACCAAGATGTCTTAAAGAAATACAGTCATATAGTAATGCCTTTAACCTTTTTTGCGATGCATGCTGAAAAGATTCCAGGGGTTAATGAAAAAACTGTGGAACTATGGGCTGAGTTGTGGTCAGAAATAACGCCAGGAACCGAAGGTGGTATCCGGCAAAATTTGAGTGCTATCACAGCTACATTAAACACAGCTTTAGAGTCAGCTTCGTGGACTACAAAAGCTCAAGCGGCAAATGCCGTTTCCACGGTAGCAACCAAGCTTGGCCCTACTATAGATGAAGATATCAGAAATAAATTATTAAATATTCTCATTAATGGATTACAAGGTAGAACTTGGAATGGAAAACAGCGAGTGCTTAATGCCCTAGCAACACTTGCATGTAACAGCAAGTAAGATTTAATATTTATTTCTTATCTATGCATATGTTTCTTAAATTTAATTTTTAATTTCATCAAAGAAATATTTATTTATATTTATTTTACTTTTTAATTTTGTAAAAGATATCGTTTATTATAGAATTAAATAACAAAATTTTGTGTACAATATACCAATGTAAAATATAGTTATTTTGAATTTTTTTTTTATATTTTATCAAAATATATTTTGAGATTGATTGGTTTAAAATTATACACGATGATAAGAATATGTAGATAACTTATACAAATAACTTTATGGTAGTTAAATTATAAGTAATAAAAATTGTGGATAACAAACAAATTGAATAATGTGCAAGACATTAGACCAATAATTAAGCTGTATTAACATTGGCTCTATAAATTATTTTAAGCTTTCTGTGTTAAAAATTATTCAAATAAAAAAATTTAATAAATATAATTTTTACAGAGAGGCTTTAAAAATTGATATAAAATTGAAGGATATAATTATTGAAGCTTTATACAAAGAAAGTAAAAAGGAAGCTCTTGAATATCGTCGTCATGCTTTAAAAGCCTTTACTGATGTCTTAAATGAGTTAGATGAAGATAAATTTACACAAGTTTACGAAATTGCCCAAGAACTTTTACCCAAAGTACGTATTTATATTATATTGTATTTAAAGACACAGAATTTTCTCTTCATAATATATATCCACACATTTATAAATATATTTACATCTTTTTAAAAGTTTAATAAATTATTTTCTCGTTAAAAAGTTAACAAAAAAAAATGAGGACGAAGATGATGATTCAATTGAAGAAAATAAAAAAAAACGAGAGGACAAAATGAAATTACAAGAAACAATTTATGAAGGCCTTGGAAAAGCATGGCCAACTTGTAAAGAAACTCAAGGTATATGTATAAATTTTTATTTAATATTTTTTTAAAACACATGAACAGAAACATTTTATAATATTAGCTCATATAGATTTTATTGATGAATCTATCCTTTTAACTATTTTTAAAACATTAATTTTTTAGATCAGTATTGTTTACAATTTGTATCGCACTGCTTTGATACATTACCAACAAGTACTAGACCAGTACAAGTTTCCGTTCTAACAACATTAAGTCGTTATGTTGATAAATTAGTTCTTTTACAAATCGATTTCAATAAAATGTCAGAAAAGGACAAAGAAGTATTGGATTTAATTTGTAGTACCCTTCTAAAAATTTTACGATATGCAATAGGTATTTTAAATTATTGTACTGAAAAATTTTTTTATTATGTAGCAATTAAATTAAAAATTATATATTTTTCAGGTATTGCAAAGTATACTAGAATAAGAAAGGAAGCATTGAATATTGTGATATCTCTATCAAAAAAACTGAGTAATACCCAAAATCTTAAACAATTAAATTTTATAACTGCTTTAATGAATGACATGTTGACGGAATTATCGAAAGATAATCAACCAGAAATCCGATCTAGAGTTGTTGATATCAAAGATATGCTTAAATTATAAGTGATATTCTGAAGAGAATAATAAAATACATGATCAAATGTGATTTGACCAATGGTCAGATATTTGTCTACAGCATATTTGTAATACTTTCAAACCATGTCAAACGATATTTATTTAATTTTGCAATGTTAATGTAATTCTTCTTTATTTACATCTTTGTGTCACAGTTAAAACTGTTTATTTCATTATATTAATATATCTTACATTAATGAAGGTCGATATATCTTTATAATAAATGGATAAAAAAGGCAAAGTAGGTAATTTTGTTTACAAATTTTATTTTTGTACATTTTATCTACAAGATTTATTCGATTTTTTATCAAAGATCTTAAATTTACAAAGGTGTATGTTAATACAGCTGATTCGTTTTTGTTACTTGTCTATAAACATAGCTTAAAATGAATAATTTATACTACATTGTAACTAAATAAAACAACGTTCAATCATAAGCATATATTGTAAATTATTTTAATTTCTTCCTCGATTATAAAATACGAAATGTAAACCTTATATGTATTTTTAAAATATACAAAAATATTCATTTAAAAAATATTAATTAAATTATGTATCATAATATAAAAGAAATCCAATTTCATTAATTTAATTTTGTTAATAATATTGAGGCTCCTGCACTTTTTTTCGATTTGAGATTATCAATTTTCTCTAAATTGGACATTAATTTTGAAACAAGTATTTCTGATTCATTTTTTATCAAGGTTAATAATAAAAAGCAACCTCTATTAAAATTAATCCAGTGTTCCAATACATCAGAATTTAAATATTCAAAAAGTACTTCACCAAATGTTAATTCATTTTGTTTAAGACGTTCAGCATCCATTTGAATAAGTTTTTTTAACATAAAATGAAGACCAGGCTCTTCTACAACTTCAAATGATTGTTGTTTTTCATTTTCTAATTTTAAAGTGATGTTTGTTATGAATTTTGCAATAGTATCAAAAACTGACTTTATCTTATGATCATGACAAGTTGTTAATATTGCTAAAGT
The DNA here is from genome assembly GCA_018907245.1 of Eupristina koningsbergeri. Lineage (NCBI taxonomy): Eukaryota > Metazoa > Arthropoda > Insecta > Hymenoptera > Agaonidae > Eupristina > Eupristina koningsbergeri. The sequence goes on along the minus strand of JACCHV010000002.1, from coordinate 4,555,124 downwards.
TACCAATTGTATTGAACCCTTTGATAACCACATTTTTACATCATTTTTTATGCTATCAAGGAGACCATCAATTACACTTTCCAATAATTCTTTTTCCCGTAATTCAGCAGGTTTTTTACTTGTTGCATTTCCATCTCCTTTTTTTAAGTATTCAATTAACATAGGATGAAAATAATGTGTATCTCTTCTTGCGACAAGATATAAAATTATTCGTTTTCCATATTCATTTGTAACTATTTCATTCAAATTATTGAGTACCTCTTGTAGCACAATTTTCTTTAGAAGAACAGTGTCATCAACAGAATCTAGAAGGGCTATTATCATTAAATGTCCATGTTCAGATGTTAAAATATTTTTCATATGCTCTTTAAGAGCTTTCATTATTAATTTTCTATCTTTATTTGTTCCATGCCAAATACATAAATTAGCAGCTTTTGTTCCATCCTTTGTTTGTGATAATTCTGCAATTACAGGTCTAACCATTGCAATAATTTCAGCTCTATCCTCCTTATTGCAATTTGACAAATATTCATAAAGTACAGTATGTACAAGAGTTGAATTAATAAGATTTTTATTTAATATTTTAATCAAATTATTTTTTACTGATGATAATATAGCTACTTTCATAACTTCAGAATTTTTATAAGTATCTGTTAAAGTTACAATACTAGGATCTTTAGATTGTTTATATATATCACTATATAATTCTTGTTTCAATGCATTTTTCTCATCAGGACTTGCAACTTCAACATAAATTTTTTCAAATAAAGGAGCTGATATAACACTAGTTAATAACTTAACAACATGACTATTACATTGCTGTAAAATAGTTCTTTTAACATTATTTGCTCCTTTTTTTAATAATGTTTTTATAATGTTTTTTGCATATTTTGAGCAGAACATTTCTAATAAATGAGGTTTCAATTTTTCAACTATTAATGATTCAATATCAGCACTGCAATATTTTATTTGCCATTGAATTACTCGAGATATATCATGAGTAAATATCAGTTTTTCATATACATTTTGTATTAAATCATATAAAGTTTTACTTAATTTTGCCTTATTATCTAAAGATAATTTTGTTTGTCGAAGGTTTTCTCCAATTTGTTTTGCTTTAAGTGTAATATCATATGAATTTTCTAATTTTTTAGCTCTTCGTTTTTCCCTTAATTCTTTTTGTTGTTTTTTATATTGATTCCAATCAGGTTTTTCATTTTTTGTGTCCTTGTTATTTTGATTTTTTTTATCCTTTGCTACATCCATGTTCGGTTTTTTTTTCTTATGAAATTTTGAATTTTTATCATTTTTAGTTTTTGATGTAGATTTTTCATATTTTGGTACTTTTCTTTTTTTAGGTATACTTTTATTATTTTTATTATTAGATTTAACATCTACATTTTTCTTGTCTTTTTTAAATTTTTTCTCTGCAATGCCATTAGCAGAATCACGTTTTCCTCTTTTCATATTTATATTTTTGCAATTTTTTCTGAAATAAAAATATAAAATATATACCATTGATATTTAAAAATTAATACAACCCAATGCACAAGGCTAAATTTAATTATATATTTTTTAAATAAGGGCTTTTGAATTATTATTACAACAAATAAATAAAAAGCAATAGATATTAAATTTAAAAAAATAGTAACTAATGTAAAATTGTTAAAAAATAATACATTTACATTAAAGAATAAATATTTATCTGAAATATTTTAATGTAATATTTATTTATTTATTTTTTTTTTTTTATAATTTAAAATGAAATAGAAAATTATTGAAAACATAATAAAAAGGTTGTAAATATATACCTTTAAAAGTATAATAATAGTTATTTTTACTTTTAGCTTTACTAAATTTATAGTAACAATATTATTTTAAACAATTATATCTTTAATCTTGAAAGCATAATTAAAAATTGAACCGAGCAAAACATAAAATGTGGCTCAAATTTTTGGTTATGTAATCACATGGCAAATATATATATATATATATATATATCTTATCATTGAGGCTTCAAATATATTTTGATTGGTTCAATATCTAAACAAATATTTTAAACACTTTATATTTTTAAAAGCCATTTTTATTTTAACTAATAGCCTATTTTAAAAGTTAATTAAAAATTATTGCTTTATTTATATTTCTTAACTTAATGTTATCCGATAAAAAAATAGTGATTCAAGTTACGTAGTATTTTTAAAAATCCTCATAAACAATAACTAAAACAAAGAAATAAAACTATTATCAAAAAACAGTCCCTACACTTTTACTCAAAAAGGCAATAAAAATTCCGTTTAATAAATGGTGAAGCGATTTAGTATGGGATAGAGAGATTACTTTACTTAAAATAGTGAAGAAGTATTGGAAGGGTATTATTGCATCGATGATTTTTGCGAGAGCGATTATATTCTTTGAGGGGAAATTTTGAGAACATTATTAAAATAATGTGTATATTCGTATTTTATCAAGTGACCAATTATAAAATTACTCAATTTTCTCAATTAAGATAACAGAAATGTATTGTATGAGGTTTGAAAGATTGTGATAAAGACATTAATTTTAGTTTAAAATAAATAATCCAAGAAATAGTTTAATGGAAAATATGAGCATTAAATCGTATGATGTATGCAAATCAATAATAATATGTTTTTTATCTTCATCAACAAAATAAAATGTATTTCCTTCGTCAGAAGAGTGAAATGAGATTTATAATTTATAATTTATAATTTATAATTTATAATTAATGAAATGCCGGAATACCTTTTCGGATGTTACTCGGTATACCTTAGATTCTCTTATGATAGTATTAAAGTTATTATAAAATAGGGAAGAACCTCATTTAGAGTATTAAGCTCTTCATTGAAACAGAAAGTACAACATTTTACAATATTTTCCATTCTAATTGTCAATGTGCATAATATTGTAAATTTTCGAAACTGTAATTAAGTATTGGTTGAGGTTGAGACAGGAGAGAATTTACGTAACGTCGCAAGGCAAAAAAGGTGTTGGTGATCAAATTATCACTTATCAGTTTGACATCGAGAATTGATCGAAGGGAATAGTAACTGGGTTAAAAAAATTAACCAAAGCGAAACGAACAAACAAAATGGATTAACTAGAGGATGGAGAAGTAAAGCAGGAAATGCCAAGAATTACGGAGTCGGTGGAGTTTGTGAATCCTTGGGAATTTATGTGTTTTTTGCGTCGGAAACTTTTGCAAATCAAAGATTGATGAGTGATTTCAATTTGAATTCGGCAATTCAAACTGATACGAGAGCGCCATCTTCCAACACAATATTTGAACTCTTATTTCTTCGACAAAACAACGGGGTAAAGAGGATAGTGATAATAATGATCGACAATGGCAATTCGTAAAAATTGGGCGGCGAGTTGTTAAACGGACGGACATTTGTTCCCAACGGACGCAAAAGCCGACTTTGAGGTTTACCGACGGGATATCAGATTTAAAGCGAAAGCTCAATCAGTAAATACTCAACAAAAATCATTTCTTTTCTTGTACTTTTATTTGGTCGGCTTAGAATGAGCTCTGGTCTTAATATCTTAATAAATTCGATTTAATATATTGTTTAGATACATGGACTGGATCTCTCTTTTCTCTACTTTGTTTTTCTCTTTGTTATTTAATAAGTATCTGCGTATTAAAGGTAGTACGTGAGCTTTTACCGTGCAATAATAAAATGACTGAGTCTCAAAGTTTAATATTCATATAAAATATGAAGTTACGAAGAGTTGTCATTCATATTTAAACTTTGGAAAATAAAATCTTAGAAATTATTTAATTGCAAGAATTATACTTTTAAAACGCATTTTTCTAATTCACTTCAACTATCTTATATTTATAATTAATTCTCAATGCACAGAGATACAAATATATCAATTTAGTTTACATGTTTGGTATTTCATATCAATAATTAATTTATAATTTAAACAGAAATAAAAATCAATCAATTATTTTTTTTTATTAAAGTATTTTATTAAGTATTTACTGTTAATGAAAATTTAGCATTGCATTGATTACATCGGATATGATTAGGTGAAATTTTCTCGTAGAAATATAAAATGTTCATAAATCACTGTTTGTTTTACTGGTTTAAAATAAAACATTTTTAATTCTTCTTTTTTTTTATTATTGAATTTATTAAAACATTGTGATATTTTACATTGTATATATTGGATTTTATAGTAAATTATTTCCAATTAATAACAAAATATATTACCAATCAAGTAAAATAACAAATTTTATTTATCCGTGAATAAAAATATATTTATTGTATACATTTTTGAAGTAAATTAATAATTAAATTCTTAAAATTAAATTAAAGATTTCTTTATTTCATCAATTATTAATAAATGTATTTAACATGAAATAATATTTTCGTATGCATTAATTGATTTTTTTTTATGAGTAGAATCGAATTCTTTTATTTTTCATAATTTCAAATAAATTGAAATATATTTTTTATAAATTAACAATTTTTTCGCATACTCTGCTTGCCATTCTCTTCTATGAAATAGTTTTTTTTTGAGAGGATAAGGGATTTATTTAAATTCAACTGTGCATTACATGTTTATTAGTGAAGTTAGTGAAGTTTATTCTATAAATTAAATTTATTGTGAAAATTGTATTGAAAAAAATTTTCTTTTAATTTGTATTTGTTTTAAAATGAAATATTCATAATATGTGTATTAAAATATAAAAAATATAATTAAAAAAATTAATGTAATATTTAATTTTTAATATTTTTTCATTTATACACAAATATAATTGTATAAAAGAATAATATTTAAAATTATTAATATTTTCAGAAATATGAAAGCTTTTTAAATTTTATAGATAAATGAATTTTTCAAAGTATTAAGTATAAGCATTGGCCGAATTTTGATATATGTGGAAATAAAGTTTTATATCTGAAATGCTTTCAAATGTTAAATATAAAAATGTTAATAAAAATTTTTTCTTCAGACAAATTTTATAATCTACAAATGTACATCATTGATTAGATATTTTACTTTAATTTTACAGTCACTGATTATTAATTATAATTTTAATTAATTTTAATTTCTCACAAAAAATTTTGGTTGGCGATAATTTTGTAGTTACTTTAGGCTAAAAAATGATTTATGTTACAGTATATTACCATCTTCTAATATTCATGAATTATATTGCTTAGTTAATTTAGATAAGAGAATATAAAATAAATAATAAGAGAATTTAAAAAAAAAATTTCCAGCGTGTATTTCATGTAGGAGTAATATTTAAGTAATAGCTACGTACATGTTAATAAAATTTATTTCAATACATAATTTTAAATGGTCTTAAACAAACGTGAATTTAAGTATATTATTTTTTCTTGTATAAAGTTTTCTTCCTATCCAAAATTATAGATTTACATTTATGTGTGTATGTTATATTGAGTGTCGGCTTTTAAGAAACCCCTCTTCTTTTGTTAGGGACTTTGTTTCAATTCAAAGTAAATTAAAGTTTTGATTTACTGCCAGAATCTGTACTTTTCTAATCATTAATGTGTCTACAATGAAGATTTCAATGTATTATTTTTAGTATTACATGTGTATTAGGTATTTAAAATTTATTCTTAGATATTAATAAGAATGTCCTCAAATATATTCATATTATTTGAAAAAGTACCTCATGTTTTACAATATTTTAAATTAATTAAATATTGTGAATAATTATTAATACTTACAAAATATTGATATAGTAATAGAATTTATAATATTTTACTTTTACGTTTAACGTAAGATTAATATAAATGTTAAAAAATATTATTTATTAAATTTGAAATTATTTTTTCCCTTAATATTGTATTAGTTATTTTTAATAGCTTGTATAATTTATTAATAATTTCAAAGAAATATCTATTTTTAATTTTTTATGATATTTTTTAATGGAATTAATATTTGGCAATTGTGTAAAAGGTAGACATTTATTTGAAAAATAAGTTCTACAGAATATTTTATATATAAGAATACTCTCAATATAAATTGAAAATTATTCTTATATTTGACATTTTTGTGTTTATAAATTACGTGCATGATTCTTGAAATTAAAAAATAAAAATACAAAATAAATGATATTAAAATCTAATCATTAGATTGGTGAAGTCGCATAATATTTTTACAGTTATTTAAACATCCATTTAAGCTCTTTAATGCTAAATACACGCAGTATTAAGTCTTTAATGATATCGAGTTGAGAAACGTTAAAAATAACTGTCATTCATAACTTGGATAAAGAAGAATAAAATGACAAATGCAGAAAAAGAAAAAGAGAGAGAAAATGTGAGTTCCTGAGAAATAGACGTTAGATATTTTATATAAAAATATAAAAATAGATAAATAGAGAGAGAGAGAGAGAGAAAGAGAAAAAAAGAACGCGAGAGAGAATGACATAAAAAACGATAGTGTAAAGAATTTTGATAAAAATTTACATGTTTTCAAAATGATAATATTAACATAATATTAAGACTAATAATAGTGTCCTATAGTTTAATGTAATAAATAAAGATAATTCATTTTATAATATTATTTATTCGGTGGAATAAATATAATTTTATGAATGAGGATAGAAAATTTAATTTAGGATAATGATAATAAAGTGAATTATTATTTTATGACAAAATTAAAAAGAAAAGAAAAATTACTAAATTTTGTTTTCAATTTTGCATATTATTAATATACATTTTTTAATTATATGATTTTTATATCACACTTGAATACTTTTAACGTTTTATCGTGTACAAGGTTATCGATGTAATGCTGATGTACAAACATTTAATATTTGGTTACATTTGCGACAATTTATATGTTTAAAGTAATTAATATAAATCAGTATAACGATCAAATTTACCTATATTATTAAGATGATTTTACAGAAGAAATTTATCACCATCCTGGTGCCATTTTTGAAGGTTCCTTGTTTTTTATAAAATTACCCAAATTTTCAAGTGCTGCCTTCAATCAAAAAACAACATTGATTCTTACATTTGTACAATAATGAAGGGACAAGTGTTCGGAATTGCTTATTTGTATCAAGTCTCTCATTTAAAATAGATAAGTTAGTATCGTAAGTTAACAGAATAATGTATGTAGATTATGAATTGTATCCTACATTCGTCTAAAACACAAAATTTTATGTGTATATTTAGTTTTGTAATTGTTACCTATCACTTCTCCTCAAATTATTTTAGTTTAAATCTTTAGAATTTTATATAATTTCAATTTTTTCCTCAATTTCACAGGAAATATATATTTAATAAATTTTAATTTTAAGCTTAAAACATAAAGAATAGCAATATAATAAATTGATGTTATTATTTTTTAATATTATTTATAATATTTTTTAATACTTTTTGTATTCCTTAACTGATTATATTGAATTAAAATAAAACAACATGTAATTAATAAATAACGTTTAAAGGCAATAAATATCTTTATAAAAATTTATTAAACTTACAAATTGTTATAATGATAATCAGAATAAAATTTAATTTAAATTTATAAACCTTTAATCCATTATTCAATTTAAATTAATTTACATTAGATTCGTTTAAGAAATTATGAAGATTTAATGTTTCAAAAGATCTTCAAATATTATTGAAAAATGTTCATGATTATATGTTATAGAAATATATAATCATGGAAATAATATAGTAACTCATGAAAATAACAAAAATAATATAAGATAATTTTCAAATGCAAATTCTAAAATGCTAATATTAGAAATAAATTTCAAAGCAAGAGTTAATTTTTTAATTTTAGGTATTTTTCTTATTAAAAAGATATAAACACATTCAATTATCGATTATATTGATTGGTTAAGCATATTAAGTATGAGTACAGAATGTTCTTATTTCTTTAAATAGAAAATAAGTCACAAGCGCAAATCATATTGAGAAGGTATTCAATTCAAACTTTCAGGTAATTGACTTGTACATTTAGTTTATGGTTTTTTAAAAATATAAGTTAAAACTTCAGTAAACTGACATAGATTTTACAATTCAACTTAAATGTCTATCTCCGCATAATCTGAAGTATTTACTTATGCACTAGAAAATTGAATTTTAAAAATATATCAAGAAATATTTTTGAAGTGTTTTTAAGAAACTGTTGAATAAAATATTTTAAAATACTTTTCTATACATATTAAGATAATTCTCTAATAATAAAATATTGAAAGAATCTGTCATTGATATATTTCTTCAAACGAAAAAATACTTTACAAAAATAATACGAGGAGAAAATTTATACATCTATATTTTATTTACAGGAAATGTAAAAAAATCTTTTAAAGGAAGTTTTGTCAAGTGTCTCAAATGATATTTTGAAAAGATAATAGATATTTAAAATTTAATTATTTAAAAATATTGAAAAAATCATTAAAAATTTGATCAATTAGTTTAAATTTCAATTCTAATCTAAACTCAATGAAAATGTAAATTATCTTTATATTTTACAGTACGGAGTTTTTTTTGTTGAAATTTTTTAAAGAATGATTCATTAATATAATTAATATATTATATAATCTGTATGATATGAAAATTATTTTAAATGTATGAATTTGAATATGCAATCAATAAATTTATATTTTTAATTAATCGATTCATATTTTTTTATCATTTTATTAATTAATGTTAAATAAACAGATAAATAATACACATTTATTTTTCATAATTAAATATTAAATCAATTTATTTTCACTAAACATCCTCAAATTATTACATTTATTTTTAAAATTTAGATTTGATTTAATACGATTATTAGTATTGAAAATACATAAACATTTTCAATAACTATTGTATTTTTGGTTTTAAAATTGCACTGTACAAAAATAATTATAAACCAACGTAAGAAATGTATAAATGAGTCTAGTAATGAAAAATTTGCACAAGCGCACATTGTTGTACTTATTTAAATAAATAATATAAGGATGCGTAATTTTTGTTTATGTTAAAAAAGAATATGAAAAACGGCAAATTGTGTGTAATGTTTTCGATGGAGTACAACTAAAGCAGACAATGTAAGAGATAATGAGAAAGTGAAAACATGAGAGAAAATACGGAAAATAAAAAACGATTGAGATGCGATGAGAGGAGAAAGGAGAAAGGAGAAAGGAGAGAGAGAGAGAGAGAGAGAGAGAGAGAGAGAGAGAGAGAGAGAGAGAGAGATGGTAAATAAAAGTGTGGGAGTGGTTGGATTATTGAGTCTTTCTGGAAATGTTCCCTGGTTGGATTGCAACGGAATTGGGGCCGCCCGGGACGTTCATATAGCTTTCAAGCACAGAAGCTTAATCTAATTTCAAATATAAATCTGCTGATTCATGCTCTCATTTTTCCATACGCACTGTGCATTTCCCTTTCTTCATTTTTTCTCCTCTCTTTCTTTTATTCTTTCTTGAATATAGTGCCTGTACTTTCCCAAGCGATTTTTATTATATAATATGCTGGTGAATAATGAATGATCTCTCTGCTTTTATTGCGTAACATAACGGTGCAGTATCCATTTGAAGAAAGCCAGCCGGGAAATAATAATTTACAAGAAGAAAGGGTGAATTAAGAGAAAAGTTAACCGGTGAAAAGCACTTTGAATACATTTTTCCTCGAGATCATAAACCCAGTGCATTGCAATCTCAATCATTATAATATACATAATTATTACTGCAATCACTGGAGGAATTTCATTGTTCTCTGGTAATATACAAATAAAAGAATTTTAATACCCACCCTTGAAACGCAATAATTCGTTTCAAAATATTGATAAGATTTATTATTTAAAACATAGATTCAATATTAATTTCATATATTATATATTAATATTATTAATTTAAAATTTTTAATATTAATTTTTAAATTTTCATTGGATTGGAAAATTAATAATAATAAGATAAAAATATTTTTATTATCAATTAGAATTGTAAGTAACTTTGCAATTTAGTTTTAAAATTTAAAATTTATTTTTCTGTATATAAATTGATAATCATGATTATTTTTATATCAATATTTTTTATAATGCGTATGATACTGTGTGGTTACAATTTTTTTAATGATACCATTCATAATATTTTTTATTAACCAAGAAATACATATAAAACATTTAAAGTCAAGTTATTTATAAAAAAAGTTATTTGATATACAAAATGTACTTGTGTAAAGAAAGATAATTTGATAAATAATTGTTTTTGATATAATGTTTATTTAGCACGATACATTTAATGTCTTTAATTTTAATATTTCTGATATCATAAGTATATTAATTAAATAATTACAAATAGTTATTAAATTAATATGTAATTAATGATTATAAATAAAATGAAAATTCATTTATTATATTTAATATTGAATAAAATTTAATAGAGTATCAAGTATTGAACAATTAGAGCTGAACTTTATAGAATTTGGTCTCAATGATGAGGTTCGCATGCATAGGTATCTCTTTGCCAATTCTAATAAAAATTAGCCGAAAGAATGATGAAACAAACACGTTTGTAGTTATAAAATAACAGATGCGTGCAATAATTTTTAACTATTCACAACTATTCAGATTTTTCGTGGAATTCGTATTGAATTAACAGTTTGTTAATGAACAAAAACAGAAAAACTCGGAAGGTTGTTGTTACACCGAGAGATAAGTAATTAATATTGCCGTTTTCAGAGTTTTGTTTATTCTTCACCCCTCTATTTGGCTTTAAGTACAACACTGATATTACAATTGCTAATCTATACTACTACTACTACTACTACTACTACTAGTGTTACTAATAATAACAATAATAATAATAATGATGATGATAATGATAATAATAATAATAATAATAATAATAATAATAATAATAATAATAATAATAATAATCCTAATATTAATCTTTAGAAAAATTTAAAATAGCAATAATAAAAGTAGGTATGATATAAAATAGTGATTCACATTAAAGAATAAATAGAAAAATATGATATACTTTTAATCAAACCAGAAGATTAAGCGAAATGAAATTTATTATATGAAGTATAAAATACTCTCTATTAAAACCCCTTAAAATGTACATTTAAATAAAATCGACAATTTAAGTTTTTTTTTTATAATTTATTATACATTACTGTAAATAAAAATGGTTACTCTATGTTACTACTCTACACTGCTCTACTCTACCATTACTCTGTGATCATTCTACAATTAATTTAATAGCATTAATATCAAACGAGTTTTTAAATGAAAAATCTTGAATTTTCTGTTTTATAAAAACATGTTTTAATTTCCGATAATATAAAACAATGCATATAAACGTTATACATATATGTGCTTGGGTGGCACATATTATTTATTACTTTAAAAATGAGCATGTCCAGGGAAAGAGTAAAGGGGGGAGTAAGAGTCGACGTGTATAAGAGAAAGGGTAAGGTTTATTGCAAAGGTAAAATAAAGCGGGAAAAGCGGTGCGCGAAATTACAAATGGAGAAAACGTGGCAATAGACAGATAAAGTGAGATGACAGGAAGGTAAAATAGGAAATTGGGTGGAATTGAAAAATAGTGCCTAGGGACAGGCTTAGGGATTGCTTACACCGACCAGTCGCTAACAGCCTCTAACCTACGTAACGCATGAATTAACCAAATAATTGATTTCATACCTTCGCCAAAATTTCTGCGGATAGTCCTCCACTGTACATGTGTGTGGTTGTGGGTGTGAACGTAGGTAAGGGGTGAATTGGTACTTGTGAACGCCGGTGCTTTTATTTTGCAAAAAGTATTTAACTTGTCAAAATTCATTGAATGTCAGCACGTAAATTATTCTAGCGAGTGACTGCTATGTTTAATTGCAAATGTAATAGTTTCGTAGTCAACGTGACTACCATTTAATAAATTAAATTACTCAGTGAAAAATATATATCAACTGCTTCAGCAGCGCGTCTGATTTAAAATATGTCTTAATCGTTTAATAAATTAATCTCTTAAATGCTAATAATTTCCTCGGTTTATTTCTATTAAAATTTATATATTCCATTTTTTTAATCACAATCATGTTTTGAAAAATGTTTTCTCAAAGGATTGTTCATCTGTCTGATAATTTTTCAAAATACGGTAAAAAATAAGTTTTTTTTTATTTTTATCATTTTTAAGTAGTTTAAATGTCATTAATAATAATCTTTAAGGAAAATTTTTTATTTTTACATAAAGAATGAGGATTGAAATATAGAACAATTTAAAATATTTAGTTTTACTTACAAACAAAATGAAATTAATAATTAAAAAAAAATAAGATGAAGTGTGTCAAAGCTCTTTGATCTTTGAAAATGGTTTACGTAATACTATTAAAAATGAAAGAAATACCATTCACAAAAAGTATACCATATATTTCTTCTTATTTTATAAAATATTTTATTTCTCCGCATAGTTTATTATGATTGATTTTGAACTTTATAACATGAAACAATATTTATATTAAAGAATTGTATTTTTAAATTTACAAAATAATTTACAAATTTAAAAATAATTTTAAAAAATTGCTCGTAAATTTTGTTTTATTTCTATGTTAAGTAAACTCAAAAATATGAAAAATTAATGTTTTTCAAAAATACTTTTTAAATATTTTTGAGATTATTTTTCTTAATATGTAATCTACATTTAATGTTGAAAAGCTCATGTAATTCCGCATTTATATAATACAAATAATATTAAGTACTGATTATTAATAAAGTAAACTATATTATCAAAATTAATACTATATAAATTTAAATAATTAAGGATAGAACAATTGAAGAGTATTCGATTATATATGAATGCACTATTTAATCGTATTATTTAGTAAATGATAGAGATTAAATTTATGTATTTGAACACGATTGTTAAGTGTACATTAAAAAAAAAATAATTAAATAATTAATAATCAATAATTTTTTTAATTTATGTAGTTGCTTTATATGCATACATACATGTACATAAAGACATACATATGTGCATACATATACATAAATTCATACATACATACATTCATACATACATACATACATACATAAAATCTCAAACGCAATAATTAATAGAATAAGTTAAATTTTGTTTTCCTTGATTACAATTTTCAACTAATTATTTTAATAACCACATACTTACGAATTTGTTATTTATATTCAATTTTATTATGGCTTTGATAATTAAATCAATTTTAGGAATAAAATTTATACATGATGCTGATTCTACATTTACATCTGCTTTTAATGATTATCGTATTTTAAGAATTTCGATAATTTGAATAAGGATAATATTTTTTTAATATAATACGTGTTGATTGGTCGCACTATTAAACATTTTGATCTTTTATTTTCCTTATAAGAGGTTTCTATAAGTACATGTATATCAAAAAAGGAAAATAAAAGGGAATGAAAGAAACGGCATATAAATTACTTTAATTTCCTCCAATTATAACTCGAAATATTAAAAAATAAAAAAGTTACAAATTTTTTAATAAAATTTCAAAATTTTCTGATTTTTTGTTAATTCCTCAGCTTTTAATTTTTCAATCGGTTTATGAAAAAATGCATTTTATTCACAATTTTATTAGTTACAACTCGTCCATTGATACTATAGTGTTCAAATTAAAACTTTTCATTTTACAACAAAAAAGGTAAAAAAATGCATTTTTTCATTAAAATTGTTAACAATAAAAAAAAACCCTGAATATCATGAGTGGCATTTCAGAAAATAAGAATCTGCTGATTTTTTCACGATTTTTGACATGTTAATCATTAGTTGCTTTTTTTCATGGCCTAAAAAGTGCTCTATTGCTTGGAGTACAATTGAAACGGCCTAATATTTAAAAATTCTGATACTTGACTGAACTAGAAGAGATTCCGTTTACATTAGTTTTCGGAGCCAATGAAATCTTTGACCAAAAAAATGATATCGCGTTTTTCAAAGTTGCTGTAACCCAAGTGACGTCATTTTTTTGTATCTCTTTTTCCCTATTTCTCTCCAATTTCGATCATCAATTTTAATCATTTTATCTCTATTATTAAGGTCGAAATTGACGATTATTCCAGTAATTTAAAAAAATTCAAGGTTTTAATCAATTACCGAAACAAACTTTTTGATAAAAATTTTTTCTTTTTGCATGTTTAATTAAATTATCTAACTGGTGTATTATTAATTAAAATAATAATTATAATCAATGAATTATTATCAAGTTAAATAGTTAACACAGCATGTGATAATATAATGAATATATTAATATAGTTGATGATCCTGGAGGTTTTAAAAATTTTATGTCGTTTCACAGTTTTTGCTGTCAGACTTTAAAATTGTATTTATTTACAGAAATCGAGGTAATAAGCGAGTTTATAAATAATTTATTATTATTTAACTTTATGTATATTTATATATATATATCTTTGAGCATTCGGCTAAATCTTTTTACGTGTTATGTTTGCGGAACAACTGTTTGATGCATCTAGTCCTTGGACGACATAACACATAGTATTATATAAGATAAAAATAATAATAAGTAATTAAAGTTTAAAAAAAGTTTAAATTAAAGTAATGCTTGGAAAGTAAGGGGAAGGAAGGAAGGAAGGAAGGAAGGAAGGAAGGAAGGAAGGAAGGAAAGAAGGAAAGGACGGACGGAGGAAAGGAAGGAACGAAAGGAAGTGACGGAAGGAAGGCAAGGAAGGACGGAAGGAAGCGAAGGAGGAAGGAACGATGGCCAAGGGCAAGGAAGGAAGGAAGGAAGGAAGGAAGGAAGGAAGGAAGGAAGGAAGGAAGGAAGGAAGGAAGGAAGGAATGAGTGTCAATGTTTATGTTCATGCTTGAAGGAGCAGGACAGAGTAGGGGAGGGAAAAGGAGAAAAATTACAAAGGTAAAACACGATGATCCAAATTTGAAAGACCAGATCAGACTACCTGCGCCAGACTCCGTAAATCTCCGTTTAATTTATGAGGATCTATCAATACATCCTCGACTGGCATTTAGGGAAAACATGTTATGACAGCACTTTGGGGCGTCTACCCCTCGTCCCCCTCATAACTGAAAACATATTGCCCGGACAAATGAGAGATATTAATTTTAAAGCCTCGAGCTCGGGTGAATCGCGCCAAAATTTTCTCATGATGTCCCTAGCTTCTTTGTGCGGATCTCCGATCAAACGGGAGCTCCGGTTCAACCCAAAATAAAATCTCTCATTGTAGGCCTTGGGGTTCGTTCGAGTCACTTAAAATCACTTTTTGCGTTCGGGGATTCTGTCTTTTTTTCTTCTTTTTTCTTTTTCTTTTCTTTATTTTTGTTTTGTATCGAATTATTGCACTTTTTAACACCACATTTTGTTATTTATTAAATGCTAGAGCTACACTGTCATTGTCTTTCAACACATGTGCGTTATGAAGAGATTAATAAAACAAATTCGGCTCGATTGGCTATGTTTTTCGAGGACACGAGCTATAATCATCTGTACTGACATCAAATTGATTAGGTATGATTATTATTAATGAAACGCGTAAATTTATTTGATTCTGCTGCTATACATACATATTTTACCTTAAATACACCGAATTATTAGACCCTGATTTTAAATAAATGAAAGACATTAGAGCACATGTTGTAAAAAGAGCACACAAGCGAAATAGTAACAACGGAAGGCATAAAATTTCCAAGTTGGAATATGAAATTCGTTACTGGGATCCGGTATTTCGTAACAACATACATCGAGACAACTGTGAAGGGGCAGGCAACCGGAGTTGAAGTTGGTCACAAGCATTCATCCGAAGCTCGATCAGCTCCAGAATGAAAGGAGGGCAATTCTCATCGGAGATCATAGCCTAATTTGGCGTCGGGCGAGCGCAGGGGATGCGCCGGGACCGGTACGATGCACCCGCACCCCTAAATCCATCAGAAAAGGGTGTCTATTGTCAGCGTCACTCCGAACGAGGCATGTCCAATCAGCGAGTGAGTAAATTGCCCATCCTCGAGATTCCGGTCCACGATTATTATGCAGAGCGAAAACAAAAATATATGTCGCGGGGCGAGGCGACATTCGACCCTCAACCACAACATTATTCCCGCTATGATATTTCATACGGCGCACTCCCAACATGAAGATATTGTTTTTGTTTTTGTTTTTGCATTTGCTTTTGCTTTTATTTTTGCTTTTCATTTCGCTTTTGCTTCCCCTCCCTCAGACATGTAAAATTGACTAGAGAACTGTACGTTACTCTTCTCAATTCAAATTTCAAGCCAAAATCTTATAAATTTATGTCTTTTTTCAACACGTGCGTCTTCATTTTAGACGATTATTAATTATTTATGAGTACCAACACATTTTAATATTAAAAATCGAGTCTTGTACGCCTTTTACTCTATTCACTTGCAACATATGCTAACACTATAGAAGCACATTTTACATTTTACATTCTTTATTCCTTATTGTTATACATATTCAATAATTTTTTTGACCAGATAAGAATAAATACAATGTTGAAGTAAATAATTTAATACTATTTGTATTCTATATTTAAGTACATATCATTTTTGCCTCAATCGTCAATATTATTTTCTACAAATTTTTACAAAAATGGTTTTTAATATTAATTTAATCGACTTTTCTCTATTTTACAATATTATTAGTATTTATGATTATTATATGCGGATAATAAAATTAGTACATATTATCAAATATTAGTATTCGTAATAACTTCATCACCTACTCAACAAAAACTTGAATGTAAATTTAAAATTACGAATGTTTGCTACAAATATTCATAAAAATATTTATTGACATATGTTAATGTTTCAAGTTATATACTATTTTTTTTCTATACATTAGTATTGCACATGTATTTAAAACTAAAAACAAAATCACGTTAACAAATAATATTTTTTTATGAATATTACGTACAAAAACTCTTTTTTAAATATGATTTTTTTAAGCATATCCACCATTATTAATTCATAATATCTCTATAAACATTTTAAAATAATAACTACTATAGATCGAAATATTGAACGTAACTAAGAAAATTTTGTAATATCTAATTATAATAAATATAATATTTAAACAAATTAAAAAAAAACTAATTGTATAATTAATTAAAACATTAATAACGTGATTAAGTATGTACAACAAAAATATTAAAAGTGAATATTTTTATTAAATACTAATGAGAAATATAAATGATATTAAAAAAGGCAATATAAAGTCT
This sequence comes from Eupristina koningsbergeri, assembly GCA_018907245.1. NCBI lineage: Eukaryota > Metazoa > Arthropoda > Insecta > Hymenoptera > Agaonidae > Eupristina > Eupristina koningsbergeri. Next base: position 4,537,913 of record JACCHV010000002.1, on the reverse strand, counting down.
AGTATATAAAAATCTGACTTTAATTACAAAGCTGTGTACTACAAAGTATAAAATTAATTTAATATTTATTTGATTTAATCAAATTAAAATATAATAAAATTGAATTGTCATTAATTTATATCGTAACCTTTACAATTACTGTATTTAATTAAACAAAAATTGTTTTCAAGGCAATAAGTATTTAAAAGAGTTCGTCTGCATTTCTCGTATAACAAAATCTAAGTTAGCTTTTGTGTAAGAATTTTGAAAAGTGAATTATCGACTGTGCATCAGGAGCATATAAGAATACAATGATAAATCAAAAGGGCAATTTATTTTTCTGATAATTTAGTTGGTACAAGATTCAATTTTCCTTTAACTGTATTAGGAAAACATATCAAGTAACTTATAATATCTTACAAAAAATACAAAGTATTTCATTCTATAATTAATAAACTCCTAATACATCAGGGAGTCACTTTAATATTTCCTTGCAATAACACCTAAGATTTTTATATTTTCAAAGACTCTGATTACGCTTTTGAGTATTAGGAAAACATGAGCAGGTAAATATTTTGTCATCGATAAATAGAAAGAGAGGAAGTATACTACTGCCAGAGTCAAATGAGATACGCCAGAGGAGCAAAGTGATCCACTTTAAATACATGTATATGATTTATTTTATACTGATGACAACACCAAAACGATTATTTTTTAGTTTTGAATTATTGTTAAAGTTTTTCATGTATTGGAATAAAATTCTCATGTACATTTTAAATAAATAAAAATATTCAGAAACAAATGCACCACCAACTCATATTAATCATATCATTGTTGGGGTGTATCATTCTTAGCGTTGCTCAAAAAAATAAATTGTTTCGTTTAAAATTTTCAGGCTAAGAGAAAAAGTATTACATTCAAAAAATTTTGATCAGGAAAAGGAATCCACGTCGAAACTTAATATTTATATATATATGAATTGATAATGCTATTTATTAATTAATGTTAAGATTTTGTTTGTTCAATTTGCTATTGTTTTTACCAATTTGTTAGATTTAATATATTATAAAAAAAAAATTATATTCTGCAAGTCGTTTTCTTCTTGTTATTAATATTGAGTGCTGGCACTGTCAATTCAATAGTTCTGATGATTGCAGTTTCGTTTCTGTGTTTAAGTTTTAATTAAAATTAAAACAAGGTGCAAAAAAAAAAATAAAATAATAAATAAAAAATAAATAAAAGTATTTGTATTGTTGTTATTTAGTGTAGTATTATTATCGTTGTTTGTAAGTTTTTTTTTTCTTTATGAAGACGAATACATTTTTTGTAAATGGAAATAATTATTTTCAATTTTTATATTTTGTTTTAATTTTAATATTAAATTTAAACATAGGAACGAAACTGCAATCATCAATATTATTGAATTGACAATGCCAGCACTCAATATTAATAACAAGAAGAAAACGACTTGCAGAATATAATTTTTTTTTTATAATATATTAAATCTAACAAATTGGTAAAAACAATAGCAAATTGAACAAACAAAATCTTAACATTAATTAATAAATAGCATTATCAATTCATATATATATAAATATTAAGTTTCGACGTGGATTCCTTTTCCTGATCAAAATTTTTTGAATGTAATACTTTTTCTCTTAGCCTGAAAATTTTAAACGAAACAATTTATTTTTTTGAGCAACGCTAAGAATGATACACCCCAACAATGATATGATTAATATGAGTTGGTGGTGCATTTGTTTCTGAATATTTTTATTTATTTAAAATGTACATGAGAATTTTATTCCAATACATGAAAAACTTTAACAATAATTCAAAACTAAAAAATAATCGTTTTGGTGTTGTCATCAGTATAAAATAAATCATATACATGTATTTAAAGTGGATCACTTTGCTCCTCTGGCGTATCTCATTTGACTCTGGCAGTAGTATACTTCCTCTCTTTCTATTTATCGATGACAAAATATTTACCTGCTCATGTTTTCCTAATACTCAAAAGCGTAATCAGAGTCTTTGAAAATATAAAAATCTTAGGTGTTATTGCAAGGAAATATTAAAGTGACTCCCTGATGTATTAGGAGTTCATAAATTATGAAATAAAAACCTTCAACTCTGTAAGATTTCATGGCTTATCTCTTATCATGTTATCCTAATATAGTTAAAGGATTATTGTATCTTGTACCGACAGAGTTATCACGAAATTAAAATTGCTCTTTCGGATTATTCTTGTATTCTTATATGCTCCTGATTTACAATCGATAATTCGCTTTTGAAAAATGTTGCATGAAATTACTACATATTTTATATGCACTGGCTAGACTTTATTATACGAAGAATCTAAACAGAGGTTGTGATTGTTTTTATTTTTAATAATTTTTTAATTCGATATTAAAGTTGTAATATTACTATAAAATTTCGAATAATTTATGTACTTTCATCAAATAATTAATAGAGAATTAAATCTATGCCAATTCTTTATTCACAAATACAAGGATTATTGTATTAAATGGCGTATTCAATTTATATCATTCAAAATATACTCCCTATCATTACATTAAAAAAAATAAAAAAATAATTAAATAAATGTTATAAAATATAAAGAATATATTAAAAATATATCTCTTTTTTTTATATAATTGCAAATAAAAGAAAAAAATATTTTAAATATCTATCAGTGTACAGATTTATGGATTATTTATAGAGAAAAAACAATTTATTCACGTTAAATTAAATAAAACTCTACACATCGTGATATAGTATCTTTTTTTAAAATATTAACAATTGATGAAATAGCAACTTTTATAAAAATATTTTCATTTTTCTAAAAAAAAAAGTTTGTGTTTAGAATTTTTAAATATCAAAAACATTTGAATTCACGATTTAAAAAAATGTCTTTTAAATATTTGTTTAAAATTTTGAATAAATTGGATATTTTATATTTAATTTAAAAATTGTGACCATATTTGTAAACAAGTTTTTGAGAAAAACGCGCCTAAAATTTTAAATCATGATCTTTTAGTTAGAAAATAATTGTAGTTAAATATTTATTACTAATTTATTGTATATGTATCTATAATAATTCATTTTTAATATTTTATAATCTTGCTATTCAAATAGTCTACTATGAATTTTCCAAAGTTGCCAGATTAGGTAAGTTCTTTAAATGCTATTGCTCTATTATTTTAAATATAATTATTTTGAAATAACTTGCATTATTTTGTCAAAAAATTACCATTAAAAAAAAAATTTTGAAAGTCGTTTAATTTTAAAATGCCATATGGAAAACAAAAGTATGTATAAAATAGTAGAACTATGTGAATAAAAATCACAGAACTATGTGTGTTTAAAGGAATAAGATGAAAGAAAATGTTTTTTCAATGGTTTGAATATGCTAATCGTATGTACGTACATATAATAACTTCTGTCATCGGAATGTATTTCAATAAATCGCATAAATTTCGAATCAACAACTAAAAATTCGACTGTAACGTTGACTCGCGCGCGCAGCAATAAATTACAAGAGTGCGAGTTCCAAATAAGCACGTAGCACATATGTACACATTGTGTGCGATTATGATTATGTTTGTGTGCGCAAATAAAAAGGCGTTTTCGATGCTCTTGGATTTCGGTGACAGTCAAATATTACCCCTAAAGGATCTTGCAAGTGGGAACGGAAACACAGGCAGAAGTTGCGTCGACACGCGATGACGGCCCAATCTATGATTTATTTATCGGGTTGTAAATTATGGTGTTACACTTGTAGACAAAGGAACGGACTCGTACCTTTCCTGCAACACTTTAACAAAACCCCATCAGTCGACGCTCAAACAAAATACATCAACTGATATTAAAGCAATATCAAAGTCCTATTAATAGTTACGAGCTCGACTAACTTTATTGTAATGATTTGGAATTTGAATTCTAATAATCTACATCAGTAGTTGTACGACAATAAACCTTCTTTTGAACCTTATTCGTATCAGTCACTAAAAAAAAAAAAAAAAAAAAAAAAATTCAATAAATGAACACATAATTTTATTTAATATTAATTACAAATAATTTTGTGTTAAATATTGATGAGGCAAGCAATTAGAAAAATTTAATATTTCACCTTGAGTTTTGCCTCTAGAATTGACTACTCACTAAATGCAGTCCTTGATTTTTTAAATTTTAATCGAAATTGTTTCATTTTATTTGTAAATATCTTAAAAGATAATTTTTTATTCAAATACCTAATGATGTATAGATATCTGAGTAAACAATTACAGTCTTTTAATATCCGATAAAAATTTTTTTTCTACAAGTAAAATTGTAGCATGTATTGTTTTTTTATGTGTACAATTAACATAGTGTGGAATGGCCAAAGGGACTGGGAGGAAAATTGAAGGAAAAGGAGGGAGAAATGGAAAGTGGATGTGGATGAGAGCGCCAGCGTGTAACAAGCATGTTTAGCTATGGTGGTCGACCGGAAACACAATTGATATATACAGATATATATAAAGATGTATGTACCAAGTCAAATTTATCGGCATTCCAGTCTGTTGAAATTATACATGAATTATTACTAATGTGCGTGCAATGTCCATAATCATTAAAATGTAATCAAAACAATTGGCTATATTGTAAAAATAAATTTAACTAATAATAAATCAACTCGTTCTTCTGGAGACAAAAACATTATTCATTTCAAATAATGTTATTCATTAGTAAATTTTGTACGAATTTTTGTTTTCAATAAAGTTTTTCAAGTGTGTAAACGTATGAATCGTACATTTAATTGTGAATTTAATGAAGCATAATATATAATAAAAACTCTATTGCTGTTGAAAGTCAATCAATGGTCCCTCGGTTAATATCAATAATTATATATCTAAACATATTCAAAAATTAAAAATTAATATTTATTTTTTGAAGACAAGTAAATTATGAGAAATTATTTCCTTATATTATCATGAACATTACTTAAAAATTAAGTTGTTAATTTTTAAGGGAATACGAGCTGAAATTACGACCTTATCTAGGACAATTTACAATTTACAGACAATGTTAAAGTTATAAAAAGGGAATGTAAAATGACGACAGTTTAGCTCTTTTAAAATTCGACTTACCTGATCAAGAAAAATGGTGCAAGGGTTTAAGAACCTTTGATATATGGTCGATCAGAAAAGGCAGTATTGATTTGTATTGCGACCGATATTCTCTATTATTACGGGAGACATTTTTTAGCACTACGAATAATATTATTAGTAGAATAATAGATTGATTTCATAACTATTAGTGAGAAAAAATGCTACGTTATCACTTTCTCTCTTTCCGAAAAATTATGCATTTTACGTTTTCTCTTCTTTTAAGCTGCAGATATGTGTTCCAGACTCTATGTATTCTCTAGACCGAATGTATCCTCTGTCATACTGTAATTGGAAAATACGATATAATTAATAAATTATAATTAATAATGCTCTTCTATCTGATTTTTATAAATAATTTCTAAAAATATTTTTATATCTATGTCGTGTTTTTTTGTTTTTATAATAAATATTTCTTTTTTTAATGACTTCTGTTTAGATTTTTAAATTGCATTTAGTTGATTGATATTTTTTTCAAAGTATAGAAAATTAAAATTTAAGGATTTATTATTATTTAAAGAAATATAAATCATTAATTTTTTTAAAAGATTTTTGTGAATAATTAATAAAAACGAAATTATAGAAATTAATAATTGATTTTCGTGTCTTTTTTAAAATTATTTTAATATAAATTATACTAGTACTTTCTGACTATTTAACTATTAACGATTATATAGTAATATATTATGTGTATAGTTTAAATTTGCCTAAATTTGCTAAATATATTTAAAATCTTAAACACCTTATAAAGACATTGATTGCACTTTTAATAATTGTCCAAAGACAGTCATTCTTATGATCTTTATTTTTTAATACAATGTTGAATTGAATATAAATTGAATCGAACTTTATAGATTGGAAATTTCCTCTGATGCAAAGTAAGAAAAATTTTACATTGTCCCAGCTTCCTTGAGTATAAAGAAAAAAATCTTATGAAGTATAAGAAAATGTAAGAAAGCGATAGAAAAATAAAATACAGTTTTTTACTTAGAACTCTATAATTTTTAAGGTGCAAATGCGTTTCAGATAATTTTAAATATCCATTCTCTAATTACATTAACACGAAATCAATTTAATCACGTACGTGTATTATACTTCCGTTTAAAGTATTTTTCATTTGCGTTTATTCTGCATTCAACACATATTTATTCACATATCACCTCGTTTTTTTTTATTTTCATATACTTGCGAGAATTTTTTCGAAAATACAAGGTATTTTAACATTTCAAATAGTCGGTTTAGTGATTGCATTCATTGATTTCATTCATCAAATCAATAAAATATTTAATGAGTTTTTTTTTTTATTAATATTCTAGTTCTGTAAATATGTTAATTTTCAATTCAATATCTGAAAGAATTACAAAAACCGTATAAACATTTAGGCAATTATAATTAATACAGGTATGTTACCTTAAGTGTCTTTAAATTGTTTTAAGTGTTTGTTTAAATACCTCGATATGGCTTCAGAAATAATTTTCATACCTTTTTCAAAGTTTATGGGATAGTGATGATTCCTTGAATTTTCATTGTGTGAAGGGTCATGATAGCCTCCACGAGCAACACTTACACTCTCTCTTGTGGATTATGTTTCCGACACGTGACATTGACAGTAACACAAGGACACACCCCGTTGTTTCGGTTAATTGCACTTTTACTAGAGCTGTAAGTATACACAATTAATCAATACAAAAAATCAAAAAAGTTCCGAGCTTCAGTAAAAATATTGGTATGAAGTCGGAAACTCATAATCACCTTCGTCAATGCATAAATTTTTCAGGTAAAATATTTATTTTCATGCATACTCAGATTCCAAGAGAAATTTATGGACATTATTAAAATTATAAAAAATTCAATAAATTTAAAATATCTTGAAAAAACTGTGATTTATCAAAGGATATATTTAAATAAACATCATTACAATGAAATTAAAAGTATTTCTAGTTGTTATAATAACATTCATTACTTCTTCGGAAATAAAAAATATAGCGATAAATTCAAAAATAAAATACACATTTAATTTTATTTAATCATTACATAAAATATAATATTATTTGTAATTTTAATTTTAATAAAATGCGTAGATAAAAATTTTAAATAATTGGTTGCAATTTATATAAAATAGACAAAGTTAATTGAACGAACTTTTATTATTGTGTAAGCATAAGTTTCAATGAATTTGTATATTAAGATCAAGACTTTTTACGTTTTTATAAATGTAAAAACATTTTAAAAATAATTAAAAAATCAAAAAAAAAAAAAAATTATTAATAAAAATAATATATTTATTATATGTATCAATATTTATTTTTAAACAATAGGCTTAAAAATATTAAAGTAATTTTAATATTATACGGTATCATTATTTTTCATTGATCATCCTATAATCATTAAAACTCTTTATACAATAGTACTTATTAATTAAGCTTTCAAATTTAATTTTTAATTGAATTTATTATGTATCCATCCATTAGTTAAATTGTTTTAATATGATAAACTTATATTTATCATTACAATGCAAGTATTCGAATATTTTCACACTTAGATTTTTATTGATACAAATATGAAAAATATGCATTTAACTAAAATTAACTTGCTGAAATAAAACAGCAAGGTCGAGGAAGGGAGGGAGGGAGAGAGAAACAGAGAGAGAGAGAGAGAGAGAGAGAGAGAGAGAGAGACAAAGAGAATTACGAAACATTTGGCATTAAAACTATGTATTCATAATATTAAAGTGATTAAATAAATAAAATTAAAAATTGAAAGAAAATGAAACTTAAAGTAAAGAATTAAAAATGTTATTGTCAGAGAATAGAATTCAGAGAGTTTAAAACTTTTAAAGTTCTATTCGTGAAGGATATGCATATCGGTTTTTTTTGTTAGATTGAGTCATTAGCATTTCAATAATTTTTTTTTACATAAAAAAATACGCATAAAGGAATATTGAAGTTTTACAAATTTCGAGTTTTACAAATGAGATAATATATATATATATATATATATATATATATTATATAATATATTTTCATACGAAAAGAGTAATATTGAATATAAACTTTGAAAAGCATGTTTTTGATATACTTCTTCATTTCTTAAACACATCATTTTATTGGGGTTAATGATGATGTTCAAATTGAAAATGAAAATTATAGTCTCCTTTTTTTTTTGCAATTGAACTTCCTTGATAAAATAAAAAAAATTATCAACTTTTACATAAAGTGTGACGCCTGTATCACATCTCGAACCAAAGCTAGTAATATTACTACGTGAGGCATATTAGCAATTGTAAGATAGCGGAAGTGAATTGGAGTGGACCGAAAATTGAATAATAAAAATATATATTATGTATGCTATATATATATTAGATAAGAATAGATAACATATAATTAATCATATAAAAATAATTAATGGTCATTCGATGAAAAATATTAATAAATCTAATGTAAAATATTATGTTATAAAAAGAATTACTAATGTTAACATTGGCGCTAATTGTTATATTAATAATAAAAAAATGATCGGAGGAATGAAGCTCTCTTGGGCAAGTTCTACAGAAAGTCAGACTTGTGCTACCCGTTGATTGTAACACATCACTCCTCTAATTAAAGTTTATTTTAATTATACAGTGACTTATAATTAACCTGATTACCTTTCCCGATCCTTCCTTAACCGACATCCTTTTTTATCACAATTACATTGTAATAATTATTTGTGTGTTTAGGGAAAGGGGAACGAAAGGGGATATCACAAAAGAACGAATTCAAAAAGCAGATTCTAATAGAACAAAATCAAAGTATGTCCGGATGATTGCAAAATTCAAAGTTCAGTTTTTTTAACGTTATTCCTAGAATTCCCCCTCTTAGTGCTTCTGGGTGGACACCGTTGAGTTTGCACGCGAAGTATAAATATTACGTGCTTTCCTTTTTGTTGCTATTTTAAACTTTTATTGTAATTATACACGCTCGTAATTTATAAATTTACCATCACAATATCATTTTTTCAATATATTTATTTATGATATAAAAATATATTATAAACTTTGGAAACTTGGTTTGAAAAACTCACTGGCTCCTTGCAGGTGATATTCCTCCTGAAGGTGCTCCAAATTTTTCCTCTGAAACTCTGTGGTGTGCGTCAGCTGGATTTTTAATCTTGGTTGTGTGTCGACGTTTGTCTTCACATCGCGACGCAGCGAAGCTATTCAGCTTTTTTCACTTTAAAAAACCCGCGTCCAAGTTAAAAAATGTACGTATAACACGTTTTTAACTTATACCGCGTGCTTTCAAGATGGCTGATCTAGCGATCAAGTCACTCGATATTCAGTTTTGAATATCGACGGTATGTCGATGCGCGGATCAATCGTTATCGATTACAGCGCATCTTCCACACCGCTAGGGAGAATGTGATTGACTCGTTCGGGCAGCAAACAGTCGCCGAAGCTGCAAGCTACCCGACAATAAATAAATATATTATTATATTATACATATATATATATAATAAAATAATATATCAATTTTTAAATATAGATTTCGAAAGGTCATGCATTCTAAACGTTATTATACAATTATTTATATTTACATTTATTTATAATTATAATCACAAGAATTTTCCTAATACGAGCGATACTTTTGATTTTTTTAAATTATACAAAAGTCTTCACAGTTTTTTGCAATTAAATTTTTCATTTGATCTATATTATATATCTTATTTCTTTTCATTGGTAGGAGACGTGCTCGTTGCTAGAAGATTCGAGACGGTCCCTTACCCCCCCCCCCCTTCGATGGTTCACCCGCGCTTAGTCCTCAATGTAGGCCCGTGTAATGTTATACGTCGAGCCACATTAGGGGCCCGTGGAAAGGGCACGACGGCCACTAGGGTAAGTCCATAGTAAGTTCTCCGCACTGACCACCACTTGGTGGTGAATCAGCGCTCGGGGCCACGTTCGCATGAGCATGTGCGCACTTGGAGCGCCGAGAAACCGAGGTGATGTCGTACCTCGGAACGTCCGAGTCAGGAGCATAATCCCTCTGACGTCGGTCTCGACCGGACAATCCTTTCTGCCTAACCCATTGCACACGATTCCGTGTCTGGAACCTCTAACCGAATTTCCGTCGTCACGTTACCTTGGCGACAAATCACCCGGACCGTTCACGTTTTCTTGACGGTCCAATCCTTCTGCAAGCAGTCAAACCATCCCTTCTATAGTCAGAAGTATTCTGCGGCAGATGGGTGAATTTGCGTCCGCCGTCCAAAACCTTGGCTCGTGTCAGGATTCCCTCGCATTAAGGGCTTTTTTCCAGCCGCCATTAGCGGTGCGCCTCCTGTTCCTTTCTCCACGCATCGCGTTCAATCTTTCGAAACTGGTGCATTCTGCAGAAATCGCATTTTTTTAAATACGTCATTTATCTCGAGTTACGAAAGATTATTAACTTTTGTGGAAATTGTTTGAAATTATCCGAAACTAAAAATATTGTAAAGTTATTATTTCGATATAATTACTGGAAAATTTCAAACAGTTAGCAATCCAAAGTATTAACGTCTCGTGTATTGTTATTGTTGTTGTCGGTGACCTACCCGTGTGGACAAATAAGAAATTTTCTTATTACAGGATTCAAAGCTGACCAATGTATTTAATAAAAAATAAGTAAAGCAAAATTAAATGCCGGCATTAAGAATATTCATTTATTTCTTGCATTGTAAAAATAGAGCTGGAAATTAAAGGATAAATTTATTTAAAATTTATTTTTTTATTTACTACTCCTGTGAGCAATGTTCCAAATACCTGGCAGACCGGTTGCCGCTTATTCCGACGTTACTTTTTCTAAAGTTTTTCAATGTGGGCTCGAATCTGCAGTTCACGGATAAAGGGCAAACGGAACAGTCTCGTTATTAAATCATCATATTAAATTATTTTCGATCTAAGCATGCGTTTATCTGTCCACGAAACGAATCACATTATCATTTTCAAAATACCTACAATGATTAAACATAAAATTTCTTGTTTTTCTAAATATGATTTTATTCTGTCTTAGTCTCTGGTTATATCTTCTACATAACTTACAAATATTTGGAAAATCGGGAATAGTGGAGATTCAAATTTTTTTGATTGTACTATATAATGGAATCCATGCAGATTTTTTGAAAAATAAATAATGTGACCTTGCTGTATAGGCAAACAAATAATCGTGTCGATTAGATATAATTCTTATGAAAATAAATAAAATACATAGTATAAATAAAAATATAGATAATAGATGACAGCTGCAAAGAAGTTATATATAATTTAATAAAATTGAAATAGATCGCGTATATGAAATTAATTCTTGTGAATGTAAATAAAGAAATAAATAAGTATATAATAATGTTTAGAATGTAACTCTTTTTTTTCGATATCTAGCCAAAGGTGTTTTTATAAATTTGAAAATTACGAACACAGATAATTAAAATAAATGTTAAACATAACCACAAAAATGAGATTACGTAATATTTATATTTTGTGGGCAAACTCAATGGTGGCCGCGCGGAAACACGAAGAATAGGAATTCTATAAAAAACATTGAGAAAAAAAAATTTTGATTTTTGCAAGTCTTTACCGGGCATCCTTTAATTCGGCATTATAAAAAAATACTTTTTGAATTCTATTCGTAGAAATAAAATTATTTTTTAAGTTTTAAATTGTATTTAATAAAAAAAAATTATTTAGACCATTTATAATTTAAATGTTTTTATGATTTAAATGTTTCTATTTTAATTTTTAGAAATTTGTGTTTTTATTTTTATTTTAAGAAATTTATCATACTATTTGTGATAAATATCTTCTTTCTACCAAAGGAATGAAACTTACCGAAAAACTAAACTATATTGTTTTTTGTTCCAATATTAAAATATATTTTTACCAATATTTTTATAATTATAGTTCTATAAACAGATGCTATAATTTTTAAATATTACCACGAAAGTTATGAAATTGTCTACTTGTATAAGAATTGACTATATTAAATTTAATATAAATAATTTTAAAAAAAATGATATTATTTATTCAAAAGTAATATTAAACTTGAAAAAATGACAAATTTCATAAAATTATTGCTAATAAAATTAATTTTTATGTATTTTCAAAAAAAGTAATATTTGTAATTGAATTTATTTAATTTACTTATTCATTTTATATAATAGGTAATGAAAATACAATTTTTATTTTTTAATTAAGATATTAATGTTTGTATTAATTGTTCAAATGTGTTAATTAAATTAATGATTTAGCTAAAGAAAAAATGTAAGGATTTATTATAATGATGATTAATAGCTTTAGACTTTTAATATGGTGAATAGTTACAAGTTTAGTAAAATAATTGTGAATTAAATAGTACATTTTTATTTTTGAACAAACTAATTATATTGATATACAATATTATTATTATACATTAAACTATTATATGAGATATATGAAAACTTTAAAAAATAATCAATGTATAAAAAATATCTAAAATGTATCTTTATGCCAATACTAGTATACTTTTTTTCATAAATGGTTGATCGAATAATTGGAGTTACGTATGTATTTTTTTAATTAATTGTATTTGTTAGAGTGAACAAATAATTTAAAAATATTTAATAGAAAAAAGGCTATACTGATCAGAAGAAATAAATGTCAGTTAGCTGAAATATTATATAATTATCTAATGAATGTTGCAAGTTAGAATTAGAGAAATTATTCAGGAAATGAAGAAGCAGATTTAACAGCAAGATTGAGTCGTTAGTAGTAGAGTCGGAAGTTGAAAGTAAATAGTGGTACGAAAAAAATCGGGACAGGTGGCTTCGAGTTGAAATTCGACAAAATATGTTTTACAAGAGGAAGATGAGGAGGGATGGAGTCGAATGATGAGGTTGTGACAAGTTTCTCGAAACATTTTTGTTTCCCAGCTGAGGCACAATAGACGGAGAAGAAAGTTGGTCGATAAAAGTTGTCGTAAAAAAGGCTAGAAGCATGTAGAGAGAGAGAGAGAGCGGGGCGGGTGAGAGCGGCGGAGGCTGGTGCATTTGACGTTGATATCGTGATAAGATGAAAGAGCCGCGTCGTCGAGGTTATGGACCGACTGTATTGTCGCGCACGTCTAGGCATAACGAAATACCCCAAGCCGATCTTATTTGGACTTATTTGGCGAGTACGAGAGAGCGCGAGCCTTTGACCGGTTGCAACCCCTACGACTTACAACCCCCGCACCCCCCGCCCCACGCGCACTACGCTCCCAGTCGCAGCCGAGGAAACAGAATCGAATCGATACAAAAAACAGCCCTTTAGTATTTTCTGCAGCTGGATATAACGAGTTTCGTATTATGCCTCTAATAATATGGTATGTTGACCCTTACCAACCGCTTTCTTCATCCTTGGAAAAATTCAATTCGCCGAGCTTTCCATTTCTTATTTTAAATGCATTCTTGCAACCCACCAAGCCATCATTACATTTCACATTACTGCAAACATCCAGTAAATCCGATATTTTATCTCTTGTTAAAGTTGCTACACAGCAGGTGCACTTGGACTCTACTGCAACATTTATTTTATATTTATACAGTATTTATAAACTTATAAAACATTTTTTTAAAGATATTTTAAAAGTTCACTATAAGCCATTGTTTAAACAAATTAAATGAGAACATTCTTGTAGTTTCGTTGCCAAATATTCATATGATTGGCAATGCAATTCACTTAAAATTTTGTGTGTATGATTTTCTTTACTATCCCTTTCTCTCTCCCCCCTCTCTTTCTCATTATTAAGCAGTTTAAATTTATTTTATAAGTTAGATGATTCATTAACTTGGGTAAATGTTTTAAAACTACTCAATGTTACCAGTTTTATTATTCTTTTTATAAAATTATGTTTTAGAGTTGATTATATAACAGTTTCTTATATATATTTATTGCAAATAAAAATCATTATGTAAAAACTAATTTATTATAGTCCATAAAAATACATTGTTACTTTGTGTAAAAAATTGTGAAATAATTATAAAATATTTTGTGGAGATTTTTGTGAAATATTAATTTGATTGAAAAATAAAAATTCTTTAAAATTCTGTTTTTTTATTGCTTATATAAGACTTCAGTAAAGAATTTAAAACAACTTTTATGTACAGATAATCAACTAAAAAATTTCACTTCAACTTGTTAACAGATGTCAAAGTAAAATAATCAGAAACTCATTAAATAAAAAATTATTAAATAACAATAATAATTATTATTTATTATATTTTCATAAGATTTTCTAATAATTATAATAAATTTTTATTGTAAATTGTAAATAAACTAATTTATTTTGTAAAAATAATCGTACATTATCTGAGTTATATTAAACCCATAAAAATATTTTTTTACCAAAATTTCAAAAATAACCGTTATTATATAAAATTCTGAGTACTTTCAAATTATTATAAAAACATGCTCCTGAAATATAAAAGTAAATTTTGTATCTTATTTTTATTATAATATACCTTAGATAAAATTTTAATTAAATAAAAATTATGCAATAATAATTAAAATATTTTATTTATTTTTAAAATGAACCAAATTTCGATATTATACATAAATTTTTGTTAAAAAAATATTCTTTTATAATTAAAATTAAATTTTTTTGTAATTCTTTATTAAGCCTTGATATTTGTAATAATTTGCTTTAAACAAATTCAAAATTTCTAATTAAACAATTTTTTGTTTAAAAAAGAGATTATAATTTTTATTTTCGTGGCTAAAATATGAATACAGAATTATTATCGAAATTATAAAAATTAATATATTTGACACAATAAAATTTTTTTTATATGCTTAAAAAAAATTATTCGTATTTTATATTATATGTTTATTCGAAAGAAGTTGAATATATATTATTTTTTTAATCCTTAAGTAATCTCAACTTTATGGATGAATAAAGGCTTTTGCAGCATTCAATATTATAAGTAGATTATAAATATACATTCAAGATTATCGTAATTTTACATTTAATAATGATGTTTATACATTCATTTAAAATTGCAATAACTATAAAAAATCATTGTTAGTCAGAATTTAATAAATGTTAAAATATTTGAAATGTAATTTAATAAGTGCTAAATGTATATTCAATCACTGTATATTTTTATTCAAATTATAATCATAAAAACAATCAATTTTTAATTACCATTGTAATAAAAACATAAAGAATAAAATTTTATATACAATGAAAATTTGCTCGATTAATTTTTTAAACATGAAATAAGAAAAAAAAGTATATATTTGCATACCTTTTTTAAATTTATTTTAATTGTATTATTTTGAAAAATTGGAACATGTCTGTTAAAAAATAAATTTAAAATCACTATTGTGTATAAGTTTGCCTTGCAACGAGATATTCATTTATTTATCTGTCGAAGTTAACATTAAGATAACAGTTGATGATTTTTTAATCGTGAAATGTTGTCCAAAATATATAAATTTGCGAGCAGATGCCCTCGAGTAATTCGTTCCGCGGGATTTCCGCGCAATTTTACGTCTTGCACGCGCATACGTAAAAAATGTACGCGTATCAAATCCTGTTTTTCTCTCACACCCATACTGGGAGAATAGTTTCAACTTTTCCGGGGTTTTTCACGAGTCTAATTAATTCGCCCTAGGCAAGAAACCTTTTGTCCGACGGACTCGAGGAAATTTGGCTAACACTGACCCAGGCTGAGTTCGTATTCAGGCTAATTTACTTATTTTTCGGTGCAGTTGTTTTACGTTTTACCATGCGCCCTTTATGATGTTCGATTAACAGCTTTCGAACGAAATTGAAGGAATTTGCTCGTGAAGGGCTGTAGGATTGACAATCGCTTTTCACTTTTGTGCCAATTTTTTTTTTTATTTTTTTTTTTTTTTTTTATATCGAGATTGCAGACTGAAATTTGCTGGCAATTAGAGGATGCCTACGATTGCTATTTTAGAAAGATATTCTCTACCTTGACGTTTCAATAGCTGCTGTTTGTTAAAAATTTTTTTTATACTAGAGGTACCTCATGAATATAAAACTCTGATTTGAATATGTTGTAATACTCGATAAATAAATATCCTCCTTAGTTTTTGTATAAAATTAATAACAGGAACTTTTCAATAATTTCTTTTAATAATTTTTATTAAAACGTTTCAAGTGGATTTATTCGGGAGTTAATATTTATTTAATTTATGCCAATTTTGTTTTAATAGTAGATTTCTGTTTACTAAGCCAAAGTTTCGCATATTTATGCGAAACATTTTTATTAAAATAATGTTTTTTTCTTGGATATTTAAAAATTGAACTAAAATCACGTCCAAGCATTGTCTATTCAATTTCAACTGGAAAACTAAAAAGTTCTTAATTCTTAAAATATTGCAATAATAAATCAAGTAAGCAGAAATGTCGGAGTGATAGTTTATTGCAGTCGATTTAAAAATTGATTTCGTCGAGTAGCAATAAATTTGGATGTAAATGAATAAATCACGGGCATGGGTTGCACCCGCTTGGAAGTGTGCATTCCAACTGCAATTAATGAATTGGGCATTTTATTTTGAAACTTCAGGGAAGAAATGAATCGTAAAAAGCAGAAGGCCTAGTGGAGCAGGACGCCTACAAAGTAGGAGTAATCTTTGGGAGGAGGTAAATTCCTGCTGTCGGTAATTGTCCGTGAGCCGTTCGCGGGGGCGCAATAATGTAACGGGGGTTGCTTACACGCGCTCCTCGTGTAATGAGTCGTGCTCGATGCAGAGCTGAGAGGGTTCGGGGTTGTGGGGGTGAGGGTGGCGGTCGGTGGAAGGTCGGTGGAAGGTCGGAACACGCGCTGCGCTCTTTTATCGAAGTGCAGGAGGGTGGGAGTCTCGCGGTCGTGCCAGTGACACGTCCGAGTGTTTCTGATCGGGCCGCGCCTCGACGGATTCGGGGATGATGCAGGCGCGCGAGCGCGTGCCACCGCCACGTGGACGCGACTCCCGGCGATGATGAGGCTTGCGTTTCCGTCCTGGTCTTGTTTGCAGTTGGCGCTTGTTCTCGGATTAGGACGAGTGGTCGTCAATGTGCCCGATCCTGGAGCTTTCCGCTTTGGTTTTTTGAATGCGGCACAGAAGTGATTGTAGATTACGCTTTTACAAGATGTATTTGAGTTTGGGATACCCATAGAAAATACATAAATACTCTCATTTTGTTCACTAATGACTTCGTCGTTGTATCTGGATGAAACATCAGAGGCTCAGCTGATGATTTAATCGCAGTACAATTAATCTAGAGAACATAGGAAATAGGGATGGATTTGAATCTTAATCAGTGAAACTAAACACTATAGCCCAACCATACGGAATCCTTCACTCAATAAATAACATTTACATTGGAATTTAAAAAATAAAACCAAAGAAATTGAATCAATAAGTTAGTGTACCTTTTAAGCCTGCAGTCGTGCAAAATTATTCGTAAAAAATTCTACAAATTAATCTTTGACTATGTTTTTTTATTTGTATTATTTATATTGTAAATATCTAGAATGTCATGAATTTAATATATATTCATACAATTGTAAAATTTAAAAAAGAAAATTCTTGATATATAAATGTTCCTTAAAAATATTAATAAAATAGTTCGAAAAAATTAAATGTAACTATTTAGTTCTTTTATTATATAATAAATGTAATAAAATAACTAATATATTAATGTTTCATTTATGTATTCTATATGATGTAAAAAAATAAAGAGTTCTGGAACATTAGTTGCCTTATCGGTTCCCGTTCGCTCACTGATCGTTCATCTTTTCGTTAGATACGAATCAAAATATTGATAAAGATTTGAATCAAATCAACAATTCATCAATTTAGCTTTAACAGCACGTTTATTAAAATTGCGCAAATTCAATCACATTAGATTTGATTTAACCGTCGGCTTTTAATTTTAATTTAGGGATAAAATAAATTTTAATATGTAGATTAACAGTTTACTTTAAGAACTAAGAAATACATAATTAATTTAATTTTTTACTCTTTATATTTAATTTTTTAAACAAAAAATTATCAATTAAAATACATAAAATTATAAGTAATATCTGAAAATTAATTAGCTGCGAGTGAACAATTCCGAATTATTATTTATTGACTATTACCATTGAAGTTTAAAAAATTTACTTTTATCATGTAATATGATATTGATTGATTTTTTAGGTATTAAATATAACATTAGCCTTAAGCGCTGTAAGAAGAAAAAGCGCAACAGAGAAAAAATTAATTTTTAAATTAATATAAAAGATTTGTTGTTATTAATAATTACAATATTTCATTGATACTTGAAAACTATTTACTCATATTATACTAAAAATAATTTATTAAATTAATTTAAATTTAAAATTAAGTTTGAGTTTGTATAATCAATTATAAATTAACATTTAAAATTAAATTTATTTCTTACTGGAACTTTAATTGATAACTAGTTTCTCCATAATATAACTTTAGATAATTAGTAAATCAAGACAATATTTAAATATTTAAATTCAATTTTTACATGAATCTAAGAGAATATGAAAACTACTAATGATTCTTAGATTAAATTATTTAGAATAATATATACTCTTGTAATAACACGTAATCTTATAATATAATCAATTTTTTAAATGCTTGTTTGAAAATATAATTTTTATTTTATTAAATTTCGACTAGATGCAATTTTATCTAAATGATTCAGTTGGTTTAGACTGTTCATTAAAATACGTATTGATCACACAAAGAAATTCAAATACTAAACAAATTTATTATAATTTGTCGAAAAAGAATTTTGTTTTGCATAAAAGTTTAATGTTAAGAATAACCATTCTCAGGATACACTAATGGGGTTATTGTTGTAGCTGAATATAAGATTATAAGTGTTGAGCGCAAGGAAGAAAAATGAATGCTCATAAGACAAAAAGAACAGTTACATATGCTCGTTCTGAATTTAAAAATATCCATCGCAAAAATGTAGTTGGCACCAGAAAAACAATGAGCACGAGTTAGAGGCCACAATTAGTCATCTCATTAGTTGATAAGTCTATTGTAGTTGGGGACCGCCCGTTGTTCCTATGACAGCGATGCCTCTTCATGCTGATTTTGTCCCTCGGTTACTGCCGGAGTCTGGGGGAGCAATTGAAAATTTCCGCGACATTAGACACATCTCCTGGAGGAGACGGAGCTCGGGGTGATCGCGCATACCTGCACCCGTCCTACCTGATCATCCCCAGAGCAGGTTATGCAAATCTCCGGAGTCGGGAGAGCAGCCTCCCTCCCTCCCGAGGGCAGCAATTAAGGAATTATGCCAATTCGTACGAGCGGGTTATTACATTAAACTCGCTCTCGCTGTTGTTATGAGCGCGCGTCAAATCGAGTTTATTGGTTAATCGTGCGGAGAGACCGAGGATGGATTGTGCGTGTGCAGTTTGCAGTTTGCAGTTTTCGCCATCCGGGGTTCTCGACGTAAAAACGCGGCTCCACTTTGCAATGGGTTAAGCGGTAATTAATTGGGCTCCCGCCGATACAAAGGTGCTGCAGTGAAAAATGGCGCCAGGTTAATTGTTCGGTAATACGCGGCTCCTTTTTTCGCCAGCAGAGCTCTTCCTCCCCTCCACCCCCTCACCCCTTCACTTGTTTCCCTTGTTTTATTACTGCCCCGATGAGCTCTTTCATAAAGCACAAACATCGCTTTGCACACCCTTTCGAAAATTACTTTTTATCAATAAATAAAAAAAAGCCCCGTCCCTCTCCGACTGTTCAACTACGTTTTATTTATTATGACCAATTAAACAACAAGGATTAAAAAGTAAAGCCCAGGGTCGAGCTTTAATATTGAAGATCTTTTATTTTGATTATTTTTATAAATTATTGGGAAATCATTCATATTTTAAGGATGAGAAAATTGGATTTTAACAGTACTTTAAGTGCATTATTTAGTTCATTTGTAAAGAAGATGTCGGTATTAAATGGGTCGACGTTAAATTTAAACAAATCGACGAATTTTAAAAAGGTTTTTTGAAATCTTAAAAACGATATAATATCGGAGAGACAGGATTTTGATTAATGTACATTGTAAAAGCACGTATCGTTTGCCAATATTTGAGGATATTATTGAATCCAGGACGTTAATCGTTGTCGGATCCGCATTTTTCTCGCTCCAATCGTCTTTCCATAAATACAGACGACGTACGCGAGTTCTTTGCACAAAGAAACTTTTGTCGAATCCCTTTCCAAAGTTGCGACGTGCATTGGAAAAGTCGAAGCGGTTTTCGCCGTGGCCCAACCTTCAGCCCTCAGCCCTCAGCCCTCAGCCCTCAGCCCTCAACCCTCAAAGCCTGTCGCATTTGTACACGTTTCGTGTGTGAATTCGCGTTTACACGTCGCGCGAGATAGGAAGCGTGGTGACATTAGTAAATATAAAAGGGGGCGAGAACATAAAGGAACACACAGTCATGGAGTCGGGATCTGTTCTCTGTCACACGCACGTGCTGCGCCCATGCCCGCACACACATGCACGCGCGTTGCGTATCTCGCGCGTAGCTCATCCCGACAAAAGTAATCGCAGGCTCAAAGTCGAGCCTTGGAATGCGGGGGGATTTGTCGGGTTTTGCGGACGAGGTTGAAGGATTATTGTGGCGATGGCAATCGAGGAGGCGCCCTCGAGGTTTTCGTAAAACAAGAGTCGCGCGGGAATTATTCGCGAATTTAAAAGAGCAATCGATCGAAGGATCATCCTCTGGAGCAAAGGCTCAAAGGAAAGGCTCGTAAGCAAATTAGCGAGCACGCGAGAGCAGGCAAAGCTCGTCGGCGCATCCGGTGGATGGGCGTGGAGCCGGAGGCAAATCACCGGGGAAACGAGGCATGAAAAATGTCTGTTTACGGGATATCCACAAAGGTACGACTGAGCGAAAAGGTTGGCAAAGTGGATAAGATCTCGCGGCTCGAGGATGGAGTGGGGCATGGGGTTGGGGTGGGGCTCCGACGTTCGAGGGGCGCGTGTCGCTACAAAGATTACAACTGCGCCGAAAGAGCGTCTACCGCGTTGGAAGTAGCGGGTACACGTATGAATCGATGGCACTCGAGGTCGAGGCGCGTGCACTCCCGGGAGATAAGGGTTCAAGAAGCGAACGTGGGCTGTCGAAGGGGGGGGGGCGCACGCGGTGCACGAGATACGGGGCTTCGGGCTTTTTGGGACTTCGGGGCTTCGCTCGGGAAAGCGGGCGCGAGCGGCAGCTGCTATTGACACCTCGATACCCTACCCTGACTCCACGGAACCAACCACTTCTCGACTTAACGCACCTACAGTCGTACCCCGGGCAGTCGTGGCCCCCGTGTGCGTGTGCTTTATGTTTGTGTACTTCCTCTCGCCCTCCCGCGATCCTCTCGTTCACCGCGTTCTCGGCTCTTATAATCGCCCTTGCGGTTATATTTGTACTGCAAAGTGTAGAGTCGGTGGTTTCGCTTGGCTTTTTGCCTTCCTTTTCTTTATATCGGCCGACGCATCGTTTCCCGAATTTCAATTTCCACCTTTTAAGCAACGTCTAGCGCGGTAACGACCATGACTAATCTTATCGGACAAATGCTAATGTAAAACAACTCTCTTCTACCAGGCAGCATTCATGATCTTTTTTCAATATTTTTTCGATAAACTTTTATACGTAAGCATGGTCACGTTTTTTTAGATTTTTTAAAACAACAACGACCACTCGAGTCTATTAACTATTAATAGAGAATCTATTAATAATCGCTAATGTAAGTAATCATTCGGTTCGAATTCTAGTTCATTACAATATATAATAAAAATATTCGCTATTTTAAACTGAATGAAAATGTAAAATAATAATTAAAAACTTCACATAATAAATTAAAATTAAATAAAAAATAATTTATTTAAAATTTAGAATACTTTTAATACGAATAGTATATTTTCTTCTATTCTACGTGCAAAAATATTTCTCTTGAAAAACTCTGCATGGGTTCTGTGTACATATAATATAAATAATGTACTTCATAAAAAGCTAAATATGAAATTGAATAATTATCTTGAAAAGCTGCAACAAAAGTTTCTTTTAAATTTTTTTTATGTACCTTTACATACCTATCTTGAAAAACTAGGTATGTAAAAAAAATTTATTATTTATAATTTGCATAAGAAAAAAAATATTGCTTTAATAAAATGAATTTAAGAGTTTTCTTTTATTGCACACAAACAATTATTTTTTAGGTCTATTGATCCGATTAAATCCGATTAAATCCGATGGATTACTTCAACTTTCATTTCAAAGTAAAATAATCCTTTGTTCAAGTAACAGCGCAATACATACATTATCAAAACAAATTTTAATTTTAAAAATATATTTGACTTTTGAAAAATTGAATTAAAATTTAAGCAAAGTTATCTTAGTAAGAAATGAATTTATGAAAAATACGAGTGTATTGTCAACTTTTTTTTGTCAAATAATTGTTAAAAATGAGTGATACAGTGATGAGTGAGTAAATACAGTGTATCGCTTTATTCTTCACTGGATATAGATTTGATAATAAGCGATAAATAATGGTAGACCTTTTTGAATGTAATCCGTTAATAAAATGATAGATAAATCTCGAAGCATAAGGAGGCCATAAACATAAAGGGGTTTCAGGGATTCGGCATCTCATCTCATCCCATCTCACGCTAATTGTCAAGCATGTACGTAAAGACGCGTATTGGTAGGATTGAAAGACACACTCGCGCAAGGGTGAAGCTAAACGACGAACTAACCCCCGCTGTTTTTAAGCACAGGGTGACTAATTGTCAATGTCGCGTCCAGGCATCGCGACACACCCTCCGATTCTCCTTCTGCTTCGCTTCCTCTCTTTTTGCACTCGATTTTGTGCTCCATCTCTTTTTTCAATCTTTCTCCCAATCTCTTTTATATTTGGTTCTTTGCCCCGGATCGAGAAACTTTTACATCTACATGTAAGATTTTTTTCGTGTATTTGTTCCTTAATTATATTTCCTGCGACTTAACTTAAACTTTTAATTTACCTTAAACCTTATAACGAACAATCTGTTTCCGGCTCTAAAGGGGATTAAAATATTATTTTAAAAGTATACCATTCGATTCTAACTGTCATACTATAAATTGTAATTTAAAATACATTGGCTCAAAAAAAAAAAGAAGTTTATTCCATTGAAGAAAATAAAGTTCTTCAATGTATGCAAATTAATATTAGGAGTCATTGCGAAGAAAAACTCATACACATATTTTTAATATAGTGCTTTTTTACAAGTTAATATAAAAATATTAATCTTACACGTTGAAATGAATTCAAAATTATTTTTAAATAATAAATTATTGTAACTCGTAAAGTGGTATCTTTATATTTATAAATTATAAACTAAAAAATATGTAGTAATATTTATTTAAAAAAAAAAAAAAAAAAAAACTGATCCTCGATAGTATAAAACAGAATTCTGACAACAAAAACTTCGAATAAATAATAATTTAAAAATTTCCAATGCACGTTTCTATAAAATTACGTAACATTACAAATAAAATAACGCACTTTTAAAACATAAGTTGGTTCAAGTTTTATCTTTAATAAAATTTACAATTATGCTTATATTAAAAAATTCTTTTATTTAATTATGATTTTTAAAATAATAAATGTTAATAAAAAAAAATTGGATTAAAAGTCGGGAAATAAATTATATTTAAAAATAATATTCTATTCTATTTTAAAATTTATTTTCACTTTTTTTTAAATATATTTTTAACAATATTGTTATCGTTATTTCTTAATGATATTAATTATTTGAAAACATTTCAATTTATACTCGATGAATTCAAATCGAATTACGAGAAAATTGAAAAAATAATTATTTTAGAAAGTTTAATAGAAAGAAATGAAAAAAGAAACCTTATTTTTTAACAGAATTTGTTAGCAATACAAATTAAAAGTATGGATAATTTAAGATTTGTACTTACTTATTTTGCGTAAATCAATTTTACCAAATGTAAAACCCATCAATTTTATTGTAAATTTATCGTTTTAGTTCGTCAACTGGAACTAATATTACTTTTACATGGTTTAATGTGCAAAATAATTCTCAAAAATGACGAAACGTTTATTCCCAGAGGATTGATTAATTGACTAACTAACTGATCGAAAATGATATCTGTGCCGCTTTAGGATAATACTCCATTAGTTAGCTACCCTTGTCTCGTGCCCCTCGCAAACATTTTACGTAAAAGTGGGAGAATCCCCTTGGCTTTTCAGCGTTAACCCTATGAAACGTAAACTGGCTACAAATTGATGAGCAATGTAACGTTTAATTGAATGATTGTTGAATGATCGATGAAAACGGCAATAGGAACTTCCAGAATAACTAAATTTATCTGTTGGTCTACCTATTATAATGAATATTAAATTGCCTTTGATAAATTTAGGAGGAAATACACAAATAAATATTATATTTCGTAATTAAAATTGTGTACTGTGTTAATTGAAACATTTCCTGCTCGCCATTGAAACAGGATTAGTGGTAGTTATCACAATGAATGATTAAAGCTTGAGTTAGTGTTATTTTTATGTAAATTTTTCATTTAAGGAATCTCAATCCTCATTAAGTATTGCTGTAAATTCTTAATAAATTTAATCGCCTGATTTTATGGAGTAGGAGCGAGTGTCAGCGCAACAACTTTGAATTACTCGATGCTATATTACTGGATCCATGGGTATAATAACAACAGTCCCATGGTGTGAGCCGAATTTTGGGGAGGAGGAGGAGACTAATTTTGGTTAACGGGTTTGGTTAACACTTGGTTCTAATAATATAAAATAAGGTATATAGAACGCAATGGTAATCCTAGAGTTAAGCACTAATAACGGATACTTGGAAATTTGAATGCTATATCTGGATGGGGATTAGGACGGGAGTGAAATTACTGCTCTGATAATGTTTGAGAAAGTTGCGCGAGATTTAATATCTTTGGTTAAATTAAGCTTAAATTAAACTAACATAATTCTCCATGTATCTAGAATTTGAACGACACATGCATATGCTCGTGTTTCGTCTCAAAATTTATTTATCCCTTGTTCCTTTTTTCTCAATTTTATATTTTATATTTGTCACAGATGTTAAACTTCGGAATCTGTTTGAATTAATGATTAATCAATAAATGAGAATAAGAGATACCTCGTAGAAATCAAATGCAATGTTCATTGTCACATTCTCGATACAAGATTGTACATGCTATAGATTTATAATTGCTATGGATTTAGTGCTTAAGTATACAAGGGCTTAAGTATATTTAAGGGTGGTTGTAGAAAACTGTTATTTTTTATCTAACATTTAACTCAAATAGTATAAGCATCTAAATTATTTTACTTCCGTTTTACCAATAATTCATTAATCTAAAATTTAAATAAATTATTTTTAAATCTTTATAAAAAAAGCATTTTATTTCTAAATATATTTTAATATATATTCATAGTAATTTAAAAATATATACAATATGCATTCATAATTTTCTAAGCTCTTCATTAATAAAAGCTAATATTTAATGTTATATACTATATACACAAATTTAGCAACTAAATCATTTACGTCACTATAATTATTGTGAATTCATTTCTGATTACAATAGTACATCGTGCTTACATGCGTATATGCGCCCCCATGCACGTACACACTGAAAACAAAGTTTATTGGTAACTAATGAGTTTAATAAACAGTCTTTTAATATTTATGCAGTTATTTAGTTGTTACATTTTTGTTGTTGTTTAAAGTTCCAATTAACAATAAACATTCAAACGCACTAGTAAAATAATTAAAATAATGAAATAATTTAAATGGAAAAGTTAAATAATAAATAATAAATAATAATAAATATATAGAACTGGAGTTCGGTTTGAGACACCGTAGCGAGCAGACGTGTTAAGCCGCTACTGAATTAACTCGTGTTTATATACACACAATAGTTCAAGTCATAGTAAAATAACGTATAAGAATAGTAATATTGTTAATGCTTTAGCTGTTTAGGCAGTTAAAACAAAAAAAAAGAAAATGGCAGGGACTTCTGAACACAGGGGTCTTTCCAACTCAGAAACCCATAATGAGACAACAACCGTAACCCAAACGTATGCAAACGCAACCTTTGTACTAAAAAAAAGAGCAAGCTATCATTATTGATGCTGTAGAAGGATGCACAATAGATGATTATTTAGATGCAATTGAAACTGTGACAATGATTAGTAATGTCAAATTTATATCTAAAATCTCTGGGGGCAGAGTGTTCATATACCTCAGTAATAAATCTATTGTAGAGGAACTGACAAATAAACAGGTGCAAGTTAAGAATCACATGCTTACAATTAGGCCATTAATGGAAAAAAACAAAAGAGTCATTTTATCGAATTCTAGCCCAAGCATTCCAAGAGAGATAATTATCCAACTTTTACAAAAAAGAGGTATCGAAATAGTTTCACAGATGCATTACATTAGAGCAAGCACAAGTAAACCTGGGCGAACTCATATATATTCTTTTCGAAGACAGGTTTACATAAAAGAAGAGCAAGAGCATTTACTTCTAGAAAGTATACAAGTAAATTATGAAAATTCACCTCACTGGATATATTTCAGCACGGTGTAGACACATTGCTTTATTTGTAAACAAAAAGGGCATATTGCAAAAGTTTGTCAAGAATCAAATTCACAAATAATAACAAAACAAGACATTCCGAATATCATAGGAAATGGCAATAAACTAAACTACAAGGACAGCATAGTCAACAAAAACGTATTTACACCTTTAAATAATGTTAAAACACATTTTAAAAGAGCTACTATCCACAACTACGGAGGACTCAGTTACTAGTGAAGTTAACAAAATAAAAAATAGTGAACGAGATTTAAAAACAACTGATAAAACTTTTCGAAAGCCATATAGCAAAAAAACTAAACTTAGTGAGGAAAACATATTAAAAAGTGAGCTTGAAACTAATCTTAGACAATCTCTTATGCCAATAAAAAATAATTTCGAGCCACAGTTGAGTGAAAGTGCAATAGATTTTGATAGCCTTGTTTCATTCATAGCAAAATCATATTCATATGGGAAAGGAAATGTTAAAGAAATCTCAGAGGAATATACTAAAGAAACACTCAAGCTATATGACATACTGGGAACTCTAGATCCTCTTGTAAAAAACAATAGTCTAAAAGCGCGTTTAATTAGAACTAAGAAGAAATTATTGGAGCAGTATGATAAAAACACTGAGAGTGAAACAGATAGCTCCCAACAATCGTTGTAATTATATTAAAAAATGTAAACAACACAAGAATTTTATTTTGGAATCCACGAAGTATAACAAATAAAAAAGAAGAATTGGAAAAAGTGGCTACTAACTATGACATTATTATAATCGTCGAATCATGGTTGAACGAAAAATATAAGAATTTAAACGTTACCGGATTCAAAACGGTGCGCAAGGATCGTTCAAGTGGAAGAGGGGGAGGAATTCTCATCTTACTACGTAAATATTTTACGTTCAAAAAACGCTCTGATCATGATTTTTCTAACTGCAAAATAGAAATTATGAGTATAATAATCGCAAATGTATATCCTTTATTAGAATTAATAGTCGGTTACAAAGCTCCGGACGTGTTCTTAACTGAAATTGATTGGGAAATAGTTTTAAAAAAAGTAGATGTAAACTTATACACTATATTTTTAGGGGATTTTAACTCCCATCATAATAGTTGGAATTGTAACAAAAACGATGTACACGGCATTAATCTATACAATAGCTACCTAAATAATAATCTATATCTGCACAATAGTAATACAATAACATACATCCAACCATATAAATCATCTGAATCAAATATAGATCTAATTTTCTCAACAAATAAATTAGCAGACAAAATCAACATAATTACAGAAGATGATACCTGGGGGTCTGACCACTATCCTATAAATATTGCAATTAATTTATATAAAGAAACATATATTAGAAAAACATTAAAAATCAGAACTAAGAAAACTAATTGAGAACAATTTTTAAATTATTTACAAGAAAATCTTTCAAACTATTTACTAATACGTTTAACGATGCTAATCCAAATGAAAAATATACAATAATCATAGAAATCTTAAAAAACGCGGTTACAACCGTTACACCAAAAATAAAAAAATTAATCACAAACATTACAGAAATCCAGTAGCATGGTGGGACTTAGAATGCGAAGAAATAATCAAAAGTTGAAAAAATAGTTTCAAAAAATGGAAACGTACTAAAGAAATCAAAGATTATATTGAATATAAAAAATACAGAGCCCAAATGATAAAAATAGTAAAAACTAAAAAAAGAAATTATTATAAAAGTTTTGCAGAATCAATTAATTTTAGAAGTGATAAAAAATATGTATGGAATACGCTTAAAATTCTTAAAAACAAATGGATTAAAGTAGTACATAATCCTATAATAGAAAATCATCAAAAATCAGAACAAATTTCCAATGCTCTGGACAAGATAAGCCCTCCATGGTGCGTGTCAATTTTTGAAACATTGACAACTTATATGGAAAATGAAATGCTTAGTAGACCATTCTTATATTCTGAGTTTAATCTTTCATTAAATAATAAAAAAATTAATTCAAGTCCGGGAATGGATGGTATAGATTACGTTATTTACAAAAAATGCCGATAAAATATAAGTTAATTTTGTTAGATATAATGAATCAAATGTATAACTGTAATGATTATCCTGAAACTTGGAGAAATTCATATGTGCATTTTATTAAAAAAAGTGACGGCTCTAGCTTTAGGCCAATATATTTATCGTCTTGCGCATGTAAAGTGTTTGAAACCATGCTAAAAAACAGGCTTCAATACTGGTTGGAAAAAAATAACTTTCTTCTCAATAATCAATCATGATTCCGAAAAGGACAATTTACAAGCGATAACCTTACTAATCTTTTAGTATACATAGAGGGGATTTTTGAGCAAAAACGAGACGTTTTAGCAGCATTCCTTGACGTTAGTGGAACCTTTGACAACGTGGATTCAAATATATTGCTTAAAAAATTAGCGGACATCCAATGCTCTAGTAACTTAATCAAATTTATAAAATTTCTAACGTATGAAACTGATTACACAGCAAATTCTGCCAGAAGGGTGTATAAAGGTGTCCCACAAGGCAGTGTTCTAAGTCCATTGCTATATTGTATATATGTATCGGATATAATTAATAATCTTCCAAAAAGTATCAGAATCTCACAATTTGCCGACGATATTGCTATATATTGCTCTAGAAAAAACACTCATTCTTGTAATAATATAATCGCAAGATCAGTGGACACAATCTGCAACAGATTACGAATTCTAAGTTTAGAATTAGGCGCTCACAAAACGACTTTTATTCATTTCAACAAACGTAATATTAAGCCTGGTACCTCTGAACTTAAAGTTAAAAACACGACTTTAAAATCCTCACACAGTGTAAAATTCTTAGGTATTATA
Organism: Eupristina koningsbergeri; assembly: GCA_018907245.1. Taxonomy (NCBI): domain Eukaryota; kingdom Metazoa; phylum Arthropoda; class Insecta; order Hymenoptera; family Agaonidae; genus Eupristina; species Eupristina koningsbergeri. The sequence continues at coordinate 4,508,280 of JACCHV010000002.1, read as the reverse complement.
TTTGATTATAAAATGACTTTTAAAGAACATACCGATTCAATACATATTAAATGTATGAAAAATCTTAATATTCTCAAGTTCTTGAGAGGTACATGGTGGGGATCTGATCCAGATAGTTTAACAACAATTTATAAAAGTTTCATCCGACCAATTATAGAGTATAATTGCTATATATTCTATCCCCTTAAAAAAGCGCTAATACTGAAAAAAGAATACAATACACGGCAATTAGATTAGCTCTTGGGTACAGAAATACAACTCCAAATAATATACTATTGGCAGAATCAAAGTTGTCACTTATAGAAGAGAGAGCAAAATATCTCGAATCAACATATATATTAAAAGTTCTTAGCAACCAACAGCTCTTGGTTCACAAAAATCTAAATATTTATAAAAAATCTAAAAGTAAACGACTTATAAAACTCTGCTTAGACGAAGTCAGTAAATATTCCAATATTATTAAATCAGAAACGAAATTAAATATATACTTACATGAATATAACATATCCCTTCAACAAATTGAAACCAATCTTTCCTTCAGTCAAAGACTAATTAAAACAAAAAATTGCAACGAGATAATACAAGAATTATTAAAAACAGAAAAATCTATGGCTATCTACTCGGACAGAAGTAAAAAAGAAAAAACAATAAGTGTAGGCAACTCATGCTTTTGCCCAGAACTGGGGATAATAAATATAACAAGTACGTACAAGTTAGCCTTTGTATTCACAGCCGAATTTATAGGTATACTCAACGCTATTGAAATTGCAATACATAATCCAAATAATAATTATATAATATTTACTGACAGCTTAAATGTGGTCTCGGCACTAAATATGAAAAAAATTGACATTTGCACCAACCCATATATATATTGTATCAAAGATAAAATTGATGAATTCGAAAAAAAATCTAAAAACAAAATTAAAATATACTGGATCCCAGGACACATAACAGGAATACAAGGAAACCAAATCGCAGACAAAAAGGCCAAGGAGGCTTCAAAACGCGAACCAGATTACTGTTTCAAAATTCCATTCATAGATCTAAAAAATATATTTAAAATAAGAGCCATGGAAAATACTTATTCAGCAGTAATTATTAATGTCAAGAAACAAAACCTTGGTACGAAAATCGACAGCTAGCAAGAAAAACAATTACTACAATAAACAGATGCAGATCAGAACATTATAATCTAAACTCATCCTTATCAAGATGTAATCTAGTCCCCAACAGCTACTGTTCCTGCAGTGAAAATAAGTATGAACAAAATCTGGACCATATTCTTTGGCAATGTACAGTATATGAAAAACAGCGCAAAATATTAATAAAAAATCTTGAAAAACTCAAATTTCAATTACCTCTTGCAAGTCATGTAATATTATACAAACCTTCAAAAAAATTATGTTACACAATAATTAAATTTTTTAATGATTGTAACCTACAAATATAAGGATTAAATATTAAAAATTAAATACTTTAAATCCAAAGCAATACAAATATAATGATTAAATGTTAAAAAATTAAATACTGTAAATTCAAAGTAAATTGTACAATAAAATGTCAAATGTAGTATCTATGTGCTATATAATTCTCTTGTGAGAATTGAAATAGCTTAAATAAATAAAAAAAAAAAAATATATAGAACTAATAATTTGTATAATTAATATATTTTTAATGGATTTCTTTATTCTAAAATTAGTGTTTTAAAGTTAATTTTCCAAAATAATACCACAAGAGTGTAATATATTATAATATAAATTTATTTTTTGCGTGAGTATAGATGCACTAAAGGATGAGTATTTGGTAAAAAATTATAATTAATACAAGAATAAATGATAGTTTTTAGATCTACATTTTCAATATGATCAATGCAATTAATTGATCTGATAAGAATCCAAGTCTCAACGGTATTACAAAGCATAATATTTTATTAAATGTTTTATAAATTTTCAATAGTTTAATTAGCGAATATAAAATAAAAGAAAAATTAAAGGTACTAATTGTCAACGGTAGATCTGTAATATCGTCGATTGAATGTGCTTTTGGTAGTTACAATACATTTTTATTGCATTTCAATCAATAATCCTGCGTTCAGGGTGCATTCAAAATAATGAATTTAATCAATGTATCCTTGTAGTGTCTCAAAGGAACTATAAGAGCAGCATTTCGAATGTCCCATGTCCCAAAAATATAATAATACGAGCGCGTGTACAGTAGTTGGCTGTAACCTTGAAATACTTAACGCCAGAATCGTCCGAAATCAATAGTAATGAAAATAGGTGAAAGAATAATCCAATATACACGGGTGATAGTGGGAAAATACAACACACGACTGTATAATACACTCGGCGTATTTAGCGAGCCAATAATAAACAGGCGAGACTCGGTCACCGACAATGCAAGCCCGACCCTATCCCATTCTCCGGGGAAAAAAACTAGGAAAAATCTAAAAAAGCTAAAAAAGCTAAAAAAAACTAACCGAGAATAAAAAAAAGCGTTGATGAACGCCCGCCCCTTGCAGCTCCTCATCAAACTCCCCTTTTTGCCAGATTTTCGGAAAAAGTTGGCCATGCACGAGACCCGCCCACTTTTGTCCTCTCACTCAACTTCATCTCGCTCTCACTGCAACTTCCCGTCCCCAAGTTCTGGAACAATATCGTCTTTGTCGCGAGTCATCTCATCAGTCATTTTTTTCCCGAGTCCCATTATACAGGGCGCACAATAATGTACCGAGCGTTATGACGTTAGGGCCAGACGAAAACAGGGCCACTGCACGGGAGCCCGGGCTAGCGAGGATTTTATTATGACGCATTGTCCGTCGTTACAGATGTTACAACTCTTGATGTTGCGAACTCGGACTCGGACTCGGACTCGGACTCGGTCTCGGTCTCGGACTCGGACTCGGTCTCGGACTCGGACTCTGCGTCATCGATAAAATCGTAGGCGCGCGCATCGCTCGGTCTCACGCCAAACGACCCAGCTACGGTACGACTTGCCCTGGCCATTTCTCCTACCTTTCGCTGCTCCATTTTAGGGAAATGCGAGGCGAGAGATTCAGTTTCGTCGCGTCTAATCCATTTCGCTCCTGTCTCCTCCTTCTGTGGCACAGCTCCCAATTCCACGTCACTTTCTCCGAAAATCAGCATTTCACATTGTCCTCGTGACATTAGCCTTACTCGTGGTATCGGCGATATCGACCCAGCATTAACGATCTCCACTCCAGTACTCATTCGGCCTTTTATTTTTTGCGATTCAACAACCCCACTGGAATAATATAACTTTGCTCTCCACAGAACTCTTTACTTAAAAATACAATTTATCTAAATGAATGCAATGCGGTATGGCTTAGTTACCCTCAAGTGCATTACACGATTGAGCTTCAATTGTTTTAAATTATTTTTAATTCAATTTTTTTAAAGAATATCAGTTGAGCTCCAATTGATTACGTGTTCCATGATTAAAATACTAAAAAAGCAAAGTAATTTTAAAACTTAACACTATTATTTTTGTTCTTAAATTAACTTTTCAATCAATATACAATCGCATAATTTAGATAGTTGAATGTTCATTCAATTAATTTTTTTATTTAAATTTCTAAATTTATTATATTTATTTAAATTCTATACAAGTATAAACAAATTTAAATGTAAATGAATTCGTACAATGTAGTAATAATATTAATTTAAATATATTACATATTTTCTGGTGTATAATCCCTTGATCAACATAGTATTTCCGAGATGAATATAAATGCACAAATATAATATTATTAAAAACAAAAACTCATAATTTATATTAATTTAATTAACCAAAGTATTTTATGATTAATTATGAAAAGATACGGACAATTCTTGATTCAAGAGTAAAGTATCAGCACTAATATACGTAAATGTAAACAAGTCATTTAAAATAAGATAAATTTTCTCTCAATATGCTCTTGGAAATTTGAAACAATTTATAATATGTTTGATAATATTATGTTTGTAAAAAAAATGATTAGCTTAAAACGATGTATGCATTTAATCTTGATTATATCAATTCTTGATTTTGGTCAAATTTATAACGATTTTTTCTAAAAATTTCCTATATTTAGATTTAAAGAATTTCTATAAATAAATTTTGATTAAAAATTATTGTATTTATTAAACATGCTTTTAAAGTTTATATGATTAGAAATATCACAAGTTGAATAAAATATTCTGTTAATACTTTTATTTGCTAATATTGAATGTAACAAGTGACGAATTTGAAACGTTTCCATAATTTTTTATTTAAGTAAAACACGTGTATTAACATACAAAAGAGGGTACAACATAAAAAATCTAAAATGCTTATATTTGAAAAATGAAAGCCAATACTTGTCGATTTTTTCGAACAAAATCTGGTTCGTTCGAGCTAGAAAAAAATTAAAACTAGTTACTGGGCTCACACATGAGATTCGACAATAAGAATAGGGTTTCTCATGTTAAATGTGATTTTGGTGAGTTGTTGAGCTCTTGAATGACAAATGCACCGCCATAGATCTCCGTTTTCGTAATCGCGTGCCTTGAACACGGGGATGCGTAGCTTTGCTCTTCAGAAAAAAGTCCTTGATCCTCGACCACTTGCACCACTTCAGCTGCTGTCCCGGGTACTGGATATTCTTCGGATCTTCCACCGATTAGATCGGGCCCCCTGGGCAGTTGGATGTTTACCCAGGTTACGCAAACATCGCCCAGCACCGTCTTTGCGCAAACATTTTAACAGGATTAAACAACACTCTAGGCGAGGTTAATCTGGGAGGCCGCCCAAGTTCCCATCCTCGACATCCTCGACCACAGACTCATTACTACAAGCGGTTCCACTTTCTCCGATCAGCACCGGAAACGATCCGACCATTTTAATTATAATGCGACCATCAACACTTACATTTTGCCGTATCTCGCGATTGACATCAACCAGTGCGTTTTCCCTGACGCAAAAATCATAGCTTTACCACTACTAATAATGATTACATCCACGAATAACATTTTTTCCTCGGAAGATTATTCTTTATTTAATTTTTTGAAAGAACAGCTTTCTTTAAAACAGCAAAATAATGTATATAATAAAAAAAACTTATTTAAATTAAAAATTAATCTTCAATAATCAAATCACGTAGTATTTGAATGAATTGTAATAGACTGATACCTAAATAATATTGATTACTAGCTTCAAAATGTACATTATTTTTTTTTGTCACGTGCTATATCAATAGACAAATGCATATCAAATTTTACGTGGGGCTATGAATTTGTACAGTCTCTGTTTAACAGAAACACTCATGAAACTACAAATTAAATGCACATTACCATCTCCAACCACAATATCATTAATTCAGCCTTCGATATGGAATAATAATTTAATGGACCCTCTTAAATTATGCAATTTTCATGCTAAAAATTTTCTGCTAAAAATCGTCGTGTATTTATGGTAAATATTTTATTTCTTTTTAATAAACTGAATTCTGTTGCTACGTATATTGTGTAAATAATAACATTTTCAAGCCAATTTGATTCCAAGCTATCTTATTTTGATCATTGCTATGTAAAAAATAAATGTTACTGGACAAAAAAGTAGTTTTACTTATTTAGGTAACATAATGATAAAAATCAACATTTTTTAAAAGCAAGTACTTTTTAACTATGTGTGTATTGAATGTATTAGAGATTTAATACAGATCGCTTGATTTTTAGGGAGAGCCTTTTTTGCACGAACGAGACATGGAGCCAATAAAAAACAATAGATTTGCGAACATACACTTAGGGAAGACCCGGAGTGGGTAAAGGAAAAGAGGGAAAGAGAATCTGATTTACATATGCTGTGTGTAATCAATGTTTAATTTCCGAACATTGACGTTCAATTTAACATTGCGTCAAAAGATCGGGGGAGTGTGTGGCGCTGGCGGTGGCGTCGGTTGTGGCGGCGGCGGCGGGAAGGGGGGGGGAGAGCTCTTGTGTAAACGGCTCAGTGTTTGACTTTTCTCCCGACCCCTTGCATTCATTACACATCTATAATATTATCTTTCCACAGAGACGCATTGGGTCCGATGTTTGTTCGCCGAAAGAGATGCGCCAAAGCCAGTCAAGAAAATAATAAAAAAAAGAGCTTGACTTCCGTCTTTGTTGACTCCGCATTTTGTGCTCGCCACACTTTGCATCTGTAGACCGACCAGTTGGTCCTTTGCTTACGATACCGAGATTGAAATTGCGATATTAACTAAATTTATCCTTTACTAAATACATCATTTTGACTATTTCGAATACTCTTGCACATTCAAAAACAGATCTTATAAAGAAAATAGATGTCCATTGTTGTGTTTACATGTATATTTCATATTATGTAGTTAAGTCAAATCATTACGAAAATTTAAAAATGCAAACAAAACAATTATTTTTTTAGTTAAAATATACCAATTGTAGAAATGTAGTAATCATAGACATGTTTATATATTTCTTCATTTTTTAAAAATATCTAATAGCTTAATTTATTATATTTTTATCAAAATATAGTATGTTAACGAATTAAAAATTTTTTTTATTAATAAGTCTTAATTAAAATAATAATTATTGTAGTTTTCCTTAATTTTTAAAGTCTTCAATATTGTCAGTGAATTTGTGGTATTATATTATTGCTAAATTTTTCAAATCAATATTTATGAAAATTGGAAATTTCAATTGATAAAGTATACCTGCAAAATTGTATATAATATTACTATTTTTCTGTATTTGTATGTAGTAAATTAATTAACTAATATATAATGATTTATAAATAATAATAAGCGAAACCAATGCAATTCATAAAATTTTCATTAAAAGTATAATATTGCTTTGAGAGGAATAAATAGTGTTTATGTGAAATCGGATTACTTTGTGATATTCAAATAATCGAGAAGTGAGAGTATGAATTCGTCTCGAGATTTCAGCATCGATCAGAAGGAATTCGGTCAATGAAACCAGGACAAGCAATGACAAGAAAGAGGAAGAGAATAGATTTTTAGTGAAATTCATGAGCGATCGTCCCAAAAGTTGCCACACCGTTGTGGGCCCGATATTTTGGGCCAAAGTGAATGTCAAGTCCGCCATTAATCATGGGTCCAAGTGCCTGTAGATCCCCGTGAATCCTCGTCTAATTACCGGAGTCAGGCGTGAAAGGAGAAGACAGGTACGGGGGTCGTGACTCTACCATGACCCCAGGCGCTACTCTCGAGGAAGCCGCGAGTCACGGTGTCACGAGGGTGCGCTGACGCTGTCCCGAGGCGAATTCGATCCGTGAAGAAGCTGCAGAGAGTTGGTTGTGATTGATGATGAGAAGCACGTCGACTTCTTCGGTGTCTGCGCAACTGGGAGATCCTCCCGATGTTTACGGGATTTTCCGTGGCTTCCTCCATTTGTCCATTTGTCGATTTGCCGTTTAGTCCTTTATTTGACTCTCCTCGATGATGATGTTGGGGCGATGATGCTGAGACAGTCGCTCAATGGCTCCACCGTTGCGAGTTGGCTTTCATCTGTTGACAAAGGTGGCTCCCGTTGCAAAATTTAAGGAATTGGGCTCCCCCCCTCGGCGTATTTATCAATTCATCTTCCTTTAAATACTTAAATAACTCATATTACTTTATTGCTCCTTTATTTTCCTAATTTCTTCTTCTTGTATTTGTCTTTTTTTTTTTATTCTTCAAAAATCATTATTATTTTTTCAGATATTCGAGTTTCTAGTCATGTTTGCGCTTACGTCTATTTAATTATACACACAACGTTCTAGCTTATTTCATAATAAATGTTTTTAAAGCTAATACTCATACACGCTATTATGATTTAATTACAGGAAAATCGTTCATTTCAATTTTATCAAGTGAATCCCTTATTTATTGTACATCATACATTTGTGGAGTCAATAAACTTGTGTATTAAATTTTAATATGTAGTTGAAATAAATATTTTAAACCTCATTAAAAAAAAAAAAAAAAATGTACTATGTGTAAGGAATTTTTAAAATAAAACTGTGTATCACTTTACATTTATAACATGCAATAATACTTTTTCCTCTGTATTATAAATTATAAAATAAACTCATTTTATGAAATATATTCAATATAGAAACCAGCAGCAGCGGAGTTTCAATGTAGGTAGGCAAATGAATAACTTAATTGATATACACGGAAGCTGTTTTAAAATAACTGATATCATAAAAAGATATGAAGCTTTAATTATATTGTTGCGAACGAAACAAAAGTTTTTTTTTACATTGTGTTGAAAAGCGTGGATTGGCTGCGGATTTTGGATCATTGGAAACTCCAGAAGCAGGACATACTTGGCTCTACGGCCGACTAATGATCCATCATTCCGTTCGTTCGTTCCAGTCTTCAAATAAAATCGATCCGTCATTCGACATATTGTGCGCATTATTTCATCTCATTGCGCGAGAGCACGTAACGCGTGACGCCTGGCGGCCCTACGCTAAAGAGCCGCGGGTTTCTGGGGTCCCTAGGTACAGGGAGTCAATACCGCGAATCACTAACGAACTAATGATCTATCGCGCAGGATTTGTTCGTCGACTCTCGAAGCCACCTGGTGCTCATCACACTAACTACCAAAAGCACACTATTCGGAGTAGTGTCGCCCAATAATCGAATCATCATTAACCATATCTCTGGTATAAGATCTCACACTTTTATGTTCAGAAAATAAATATTTTTTTGAGATTTTTTCATAATTTAAAATGGTTAATTACGGGAATGTTTTTGCGTTAAGAGAATATAATGTTTTGAACATCACTTTAAATAATTTATTTTAGGATGGCTTAAATTTAATATATCAATGCTATTAATTAAAAAATTTGTGTTATTTATTAATGTAATCTTTTGATAAAAAATTCAATTTACATATTTTAATTTTGATATAGACCGACATTGTAATTATTTAAAGAAAGTAAGCTCTAAGAATCGAATTAATATTATCACATAATTCTATTAAAAAAATATGTGACGTAAATTTCTTTATACATATACAGTGCTTGAACTAGCTTTAATTAAAAATCATAAAATATTGAATATCGTTAGCAAAAAAAATTATCCATTTATTCGTATATTATATAAGTACTATTCATTAATAGATTTTATAATTTATTATTTTTATAATTTATTATTTTTATAATTTATAATTTTACTTTTTTTTTTAAACCTGAAATATTAAATTAAAATTTTAATATAATCCTTCATAGGTACAAACAATAAAAAAAATTTTTAATAATAAGTTTAATATAGTGTCGATTGAATGGAAAATTACGAAAATATAATCCTACTATAAAGTATGAAATCCGAATTTTTAGTGGTAGAACAAGTGAAAAAAAAAAATTACAGCAAAAATATAAACAATATATTTACAAATAACGTACTTATAAACATTAATATATAAAATTAATGATTTTAAATGCGTATCGCAGAAAATGCATTTGTTTGGAAAGGACATTATCTTATTAAATAGCATGTAGCCATAAATTATAAAGATGAAAGAAAGAGCGAAAAATGCGTAAATAGAAATAAACATTGAAGGAATGAAAGAATGAGAGGCATAAAATGGCTTTAAATTTATGTTATAGTGTTGATGTAGGTTGATTTGAACTTTTAATCCTGTATGGCGAATCCAAGCGTCAGCCGGACCATCGGCAAAAGAGTCGAAGAGAAAATGGAGAAAAGGTTGAGAAGTGAGTGTATTTGTCAAAGGTCGTTGGAGCTGGTAGTTGCGACTTATTCGCGGGGTTGACACGCGCCCCGTCCTGACCTCCACGGGTTAACGGGTGTCCCACCCCCGGCTCCGGTTATTTGCGCCTAATATCATTAAATTGGCAGGAGCGAAGGGGGAAAGAGACAATGCGACACGCCCGCCGCCCTGCACTTTAATAACATTTCACGGCGGATTTTTTAATAATATGATAATAAAGCCAAATGAAAGAAAACGCTTAAGAGATTATCATTCGGTCACGCGGCTTCATTCACTCCCTTACTTTGCTTCACTTCCTATTTTGCTCATCTCCCGTCTCTATTCTATCTTCTCTTTTTCTCTCTCTTTGTCAACCTTATAAGGGAACGCGCAAACTTTTCGTTTCGGTTTCTCCCTTCCCCCCCCCTCACTTCTCGCACTCTTTCTGACTCTTTTTCTCTCTCGGATTTAATATTCTCATGTTCGACTCCGCAGCTGGATTCACTGGCGGACCACGCAATCTCTCTTTCTCTCTCTCTCCTTCATTTAATGGGGTTTAGCTTAGCTACAACCCGCGTAGTTGAAATGAAAATCACTAATATTTCATATATACGAGAAACTGGGGAAAATTGAATTTGTGTCAGTCAACTGACAGTTTCATATAGTAAACTGTTTTAATAGGTGAATTAATTAATTGATGCATACTTAACATTTTTCTTTTATTGATTATTGGGTTTAAAATAAAATTAATAATTGTTTATGCATTTTATTTAGCTATGGATTTATTTTTTATCTAAAGAAATGTCTTTAGGTTTTATTTTAAATTTGGATTTTCGATATCTTATTTGAATAAGGAATTAAAAATTATAATTACAATTTACTAACAGGAGTGATAAAGGATAACGGATAAAGGATAATGAAGGATATTAAAAGCTTCATTTACTTCAATCATAATGTAGATAAAAATGCAGTTTTAAAAAATTCCATGAATCACAATGTGAATATCTCAATAATCAACGAAATAAATTTATGATGACTAAATAATAGTGTTTGCTAAAAATAAGAATATATTTGATAATTAAAGCTAATTATTATAGGAAGCTTAGCGAGACCTTTAGAAGCATGTGATAAGTGTAATAAGGAAATATAGGTTGAATAGCTAAAATCAAATCATTATTAGCGTTCATGTTTTGCGAATAAGCACCGATAAATAAAAGTAAAAAATAAAGGGAGACTTCCTCAAGGAGGTCGTAAATAATGAAGTGGTGGAAGGAGGGCGATCGATCACGCGGCCACGACTATGGCTGGTTGACCCTCTTTACACCTTTCGCGTCCAGGTCATCTTTTGTAAATACGACACCCGAGCCATTGCACAGAATATTTCACGCTCGGAAAAGCAGAGGATGAGAGTTGTGAAAGAGGTGGAGGATCAAATCCTATCCCGCCCGGGCCAAAGAGTTACAGTTGCGTTGACAGCAACACCTTGGAGACCCACTCGGATGAGTAGGAACGCGGTTCTGGGAGTGAGAACGATGCGTTTTCCCTTCCGAGTCTTTTTGAGCCCTTTCGAGCCCCTTCCGTCCCTTCGTTTTACTCAGCTAATTTTGGGGACGTGCATGATGCGCACGTCCTGTCGTACTGTACACTGAGCTTCAAATCTGCCATGAATGAATTTTGCCAAAATTTTTTTTTTATCCCACCCTGACCTATAAACAGAGGCGTGAATTCCTATGGTGGTAATGACATTTTTGTATATATACTTTGAATTTTAAAACCACAGCTATTCAATTAAAAATAAAATTTAAAACATCGTTTTGCCTAAGATGTCAAAAAAATTTCTCATTTTTCACTAAAAATAATGATGTAAAGTCTTTTATTAATAAATTCTTTTAAATAAACAGTAATGAAAAAATAAAATAAAATGGTGTCATTATTAAATTAATATAATTATAAAATTTTATGCCGATGAAAAAGTTGAAGGCTAAATCGACCAAATTAGAAAAATATTTTTTTAAGCTATTCAAAATTGTTTCAAAATGTATCCTTGATTGTTTTAATAATCAGATATTATTAATTTAAACGAGCTTTATTATATAGGCAATGAAACATCTATTAATTAAAAGGACACAAATTTATTTGAAATTAATATCATTATATAATTTTCAGTTACCATATTACATTTCATACAAAGATTAATTAATTAATAACTAGAGTTCCAAAGTTTGTAAAAGAGCTGTCAGTTCCTTTATTCTGCGACTATTTCAACATATAAATTTAAGAATCATTTGTGTGATTGATGGAACATCCCGTTTCAACAAATCATAACCTTGAAAAATATGTCAAAAAACGTAAGAGACCAAGTAAAATATATTTGTAATGCAAGAGTCAAGCCATCATTAAAGTGTGCATAAAATTAAAGTAACATTAGAGGCGTTACGGATTTTGATGGTCGCGGGTCGCGGGTTGGAGGTCGGAGGTCACGGCGCCTATTTTTGAGTGAACCAACGCCCGCCCGGGTGTCAGTCGAAATCGTGCGCGAAATATTATTAATCTTGTCTGGCGAATGTATTTTTCAAAATTTTCAGCGCGGCCTCCCATAATGCCCCGATAGCTAATTCAAAACCATTAGTCAAACGTCTGGATTTGTGCACACGAAAGAGAATTTTCGATTTTAAATCGCTACATTTATCATGCAACCAGACGTCTGTGACACTATTCTGATTTCATTTTATTTCTCTGGTACTACCTCGCCTTCTCCCACTCTAATCTCATAACGCCAATATCTTTTTAAAACTATCTCTATTTTACTTTTGCTTTTGCAAATTAAACTCTTCCCTTCAATTTGCTCTCTCGTGCAACTGCTTTCAGATTTTTTCATCCTTACTGCCCCTCCCCGTTTAATCACAATTCTAGACTCATTTTTTTAAATACATCATTCGTTCATTTACAATATTTTAAAAACAAAAAATTTATTTTAATGTATCGAATATAAATTAAAATAAAAATATATACGTAATTATATAATATTTCATTTTTAAACCAATAATTATAATAATTTTAAAAGTTTTTTAATCGAATCGAAAGTAAATAAATATTATCAAATTCTTACATTTTAATTTTATACATGACAATGTGATTGAAACTTTCTTCTATCAATATTAAAAGATAATAAAAATTAATACTTATTTATAATGTATGTATTTATTATAAATTTCTTTGTGAAAAAAATAACGTTGAACATCTCATTGAATTCATTAATTTACATAAATATATAAATTGATGCATTTTGTAGAATTCAATAGGAAAATTTTTACAAGAAATTTTATTCATCAAATTTATTATTTGCTGTAATAAAAATTAATAAAAAAAGGATCGAATCCAAAAGGAGCCATTATAAGATAAGATATAAAATAAATTTTAATTAAAGTGCACAGGCTTCATAGGATGTGGAAGACCTCGGGAGGTAATTGGCTATTAGCAATCGAGTTATGTACTCAAATTCCCTTAAAAGTACATTGTAGTTTTGTTAGTAGCACCCCGAATCACGAGGTACATCCATCTTTTTTGCAGTACATTGCTTTCGTCTCCATCCCCAACCCTTTTTTTGCCAGTGCGAACACAGTCTCACTGACGGGAGTGCACGCACGCGTTGATGGCCGGCGGTCGGGTAGGGGGAGGGGGCGGGGGTGGCGGCGGCTGTTGCATATGCACCCGCTTGCATAAAGTCGGTTTACAAGAGCATTTCAAAACTCGTAAAAGCACATTTCAACATTTTGACAACTACCAAATGACCCGGCCACCAGACAGATCGTCGACATCTGCACTCCCGTGGCTCTCGATGTTGTGTCGGGATGTGCGCACCCGTTCACAAATTACCCGGTGCAATGTGTTTTCGTTTTTATTGTTCCTCTCTCTCTCTCTCTCTCTCTCACTCTCTCGCTTTTTTATCTTTGCTTTGTCGCACCGGACGTACAGGCGATTTTTTACGCGTTCACGCGCTCAGACGCGTTCGCCGAAAACTACTCGTTGTTCAGCTACTCGACCCTTCTCCAGTATTTTCCTATCTTTTATGATTGTTTAACTGTAAATGTTGATTATGCCATTAGTATAATGTATTATAACTCATTTATTTTCATATCTATTACCTGATTTTGTGACAATTTTATTAATATTCATAATGTAACTTAAGTAATTGGTACACGCTGTAACTCTTCTAATGCCTGATCTATATACATGTATATTTAAATTATTTCGATTAATTAATTTTGATCAAGAATATATAAATTTAATTTTCAAAATACTTAACTTAACATAAACTTGAAATACTTAAAAATACTTAAATGAAATATTAAAATAAATAAATATTTAACATTTAAAATTAAAATTTTTTAATTATGAACATTTTCAAATATTATTTTATTAATGATTACTCATCCCATAAATTATTAAAATATTTAATAATTGATTTTAATATTTCAAATATAAAATATAGTTCATTCTAATTGGTAAGAAAATCTATATCCCCAATAATGTTTGTACGAATAAAGGTACCTTTAAATTATGCGTTAAAATTGAATGTCATCAAGCTTAAAATTCAATATCCATCATATAAGTTACGCTTTTATCCATATTACAATTTTTCATGTGAATGTATAACCTAAAAATAATAAAATATCATTGATTTCACATCGTAAATTCAAGATTTTACCTGAGTACCTATTTGTATCGACTTTACTACTATCGGTGGTGCACACTCAACCGATGAACAGATCATTAAAATAATCTATGTTTCTATTGTGATGAACATCATTTTACGTGTTAGATAAAATATTATACATTCATCGCGTTCAATTATTCATTATAAAATTATTGTAATAATAGTCACTTGTTTAAACATAAGCAATAATTAAAATTAAAAATAAAAAATACCCTCATTGTTGATCAGTGACATTTCCCCACTTGGTAATTATATAATAATAATAAAAAATACATTAATTAAAATGGAAAAAGATTAAAAATTGATCAATATTTTCCGATCAAGTATAAATAGGTAAAAATAAAAAAAATGTTATTATATTAAATTTTGATTTTTCAAGTCTTTTTAAAAAAAGGTTTTAAAAATAATTTAAGCTAAAAACTTAATTTATTTCATTAAAAGAGTTAAATAAATTGAAATAATCAGTATTGTCATGAATATTTTAATTAAATTTATTACCTCTGTATATACAATTGGATACGTTTATAATTAAATTAAACTAATTTATATATAATAATTAACGTATAAATATAATATGTAAAATGAATTCAATAATTACTTTATTCATATCAATTTTAATGAAAAAAAGACCAATTATGTATTACTATCGTTTGATATTTATACAACACTTTTAAATAACTCTACAGGAGATTATCGAGCCTTAATAATTTACTTAATTAATACTAGATTTTAAAAAATTTTTAAAATTAAAAATTTTTAATTACCTTTAAATAAACGAACTTTTGATGTAACACGACATAGTTTGTATAGTTCCGTTACTTTTATAATTTTCCGCCACATCGATTATTTGATAGTTAATTTTTAATTATTAAGTTTATTTGAGGTTTTTAATTTGATGATAAGCGTTTCTGACAGAGATTGCGAATTGTGTAGTCTATGATGTCTAAGAGTACCTCTCGATCGTACAACTCCACGAGGTTGTCTTTGTCAAGTGCACTGTTGCAAATGGTAATTGTTAAAGCCACGAATAAGCCAATAATAGTGGTACTAATAAAGTCGATAATAAGAGAATGTAGTGATATCCAAGGAGGAGCAGAAAGGGAAGCTAAATACATCGAGAGTCACTTTAAAGGTCCAAGCCGAGTGGCGTAATAACTTCTCAGCCTCCGTAGTCAGTGTAATGATAAGGCCATTCGAATGATGACGACGAGGGTGAGGATGACGAGGCACTTTTGATCTCCGAGACCGTGCCGATATCACCAGGCTTCGTTAATTGTTAATTAATGCTGCAGGACGATTAATTACCCCGCTCGGGCTTCATCCAAAGGCACATAAGCAGCTGTACTCGAAAGGATTGAGACGCGGGGTCGGGGTTCCCATCAATTTACTCCTCGACTCCTTAACTCCTAGAATCCTCGAATCCTCGAGCATTTGATTATGCTGGAACCGAGTTTTGAGCCATTTAGCTGCTATCTAATCTCGGCAATCCTGAGAGCTCAACAACTCGATCGACTTGCCCTCCTCTTTATTTCTCAATGAGGAGAGTTGCATTTTTCACCCAAGTTTCTTCTCTCATTCATCAGAATTCGCCTGAATATTGGAAACTTTATTTTACTTCATCTTTTACAAGAAAAGCTCAATTTTTAATATTATCAAAATATTAATTTATTTTTAAATATTATTTCATTTTTAAATCTCCCCGGCCTTATGTTTTTAGTAAACTAAACCCGCTACTACTAATTTTGAACACAATAAAAATATATCGTAGTTCGATTATATAAAATATCAATTGTGACTCCTCTTTCTTAACACTATTTATAACAAATTTATATTATCAAACATCGTTAAAAAATAGCATAGAGTTATTCGTATTTTACTTCTTTTGAATTTCCTGCTTAATCCTCGTAACACATTGTATCGAATATCTAGCATATCGAATATCGAATATCTATAATAAAATTCTCACAAAAAATTAAAAGTGTAAACATTTATTGATATAATTTATGCTATAATCAAAAGCTTTCAATCAAACGATATTTTCGATTTTTCTTACTTTTTTTCGTTAATTATTTAATTGCATATTTATTTTTAAAATAAACTGGTCGAAATGATTTATGGTACTTTTGATGTACATTAAAATTAATTTTCTCAATACTTGTTTTTGAATATTAATTTATTTATATTTCATCTTTGTTTATTTATTCTTTGGTCATTTATATCATTATTGATATATTGACAATAAAAATAGTTATAATTGTACATCATTAAAATTGCAATTCAATAAACATTTTTAATTCATACTTTACGTTGTGCTTAAAAACTTTGATATTTTGTAATAAATAAAACTAAAATCAATAATTTAAAATTATTTTTCTTGTATAAATAATAGAAAGGAGATCGACCAGATATATTTTTTATTTTATACGTAATAATTAGTTATGCGAGGAAATATAAAATATAAAAACGATACATTAACGTTTATTGATGAGAGTTACATATCAAGAAAAAAAATAAAATATATTTTAATACTTATGATATGAACATGAATATAAATATAAAATTCTATAAGAAAAAATGTTTATCTAGAGTTTTATTCTACTTACAATTCATATATTGATTAGATCAAATTTTTAACTATTTTATGTATAATAGACTTCATAACTTAGTTATTATCCTTGGAAGAAGAAAATGTGAAAATGAAAAAATATAAAATAATAATATAATATTTATCGTTGAATATTGTTAAATTTTAAGAAATGAATAAACATTTTAAAAAATAATCGACAAGCAAGAAATCACATAGTACAGAGATTATAGCGTACTAAAATATAATTTTTTATGGAACTAAACAAAGAATAAATTAAAGTAGCATGTTTTTGGAAGGCAATTTGAAAAGTTCTGCTTTATACACGATGAATTAAATGGAGGTCTGTAAATGAACTTTGATGTCGGTTCATGAAAAGTTGAGTCTAAAATTAAAATAGATGGCATACTACAGGCAGAACCTAGATTCGCGATATCGTGTGCCAAACAATCGAAATAAATTAATATTCAGTTGGCCGAGATCTCGCTCCTGATACTCCTAAATGACGTGATATTCGTTTGTAATGGCCAAAGTGGAATCGAGTGGAGGGTTAAGGGTAAATCAGGAGCGGGGCTCGGGTTTTTAATTTGTTTGGCCCCGAGGGGCTTAATCGGATCCCGCGGGCGCCGGCGCGTGTCTCGGAGTCTGTTTCTGGCGCTCCTCCGGAGATCCTTCGGCGTGGGCGTCAGGACATCCCTCCACTCGACTCGACCCGACCCGCCTCGGCCGGTCCATTCCCACTTGGTCCGATTATCGCCTCGAGGACCGCGGCTAATGCGAGCCGATTACGCGTCAGGCCGTGGCCTATCGATCGGGGGAGGGCCTGCGACTGTCGATATTAATTTTTCCCCTCTTTTCGGTGCTCGGCGGTCGCCCTCCCCGACCGAGGACTTCCAATTCTTGTTCCTCGACGGCGACTCCGGGCGCGATTTTTCAGCCGGACGATTGTCGCTTGTCAAACGCACACTTGCGATCTACTCCGAATGAGCGCGCACTCGTCCAAAAATGTCAATCGATCGACGTGCCCGAATATCCGTTTGATTGATCGCCCCTTCGACCGAGTCTCATGAGCATAATATCCGATATTGATATGTTTATTATTAAAAGTACTGGCCAGATGGACGCCGCTGTTGAAAAATGTTCCGACGATATTACCTGCGTTCGAAACCGAATTTTCCCCCGAGACCCGCACCGGCCCCCACGCGATTTTGCATTTTTCAACGCGCCCGTTCATAAATTTTGTTCATTCCTCGAAATTAAATACACCGACAGCCCCAATTCATTACCCTCTCTGCACTCAAATTGCAAGGCCAAAATGTTAGACGAGTAAAATCAAAATTAAAAAGCATTTTTCATTTATCGATAATGAATAATAAATCTAAACGTGTGTCGATCCTTAAAATGATGGAAAATTTTTATTCGGTCATTTTAACCAAAGTGTCAATAATTGACGTTAAAATTTTTATACACACATTAATAACATTGACGATAGTTGTGAAAATAAACAATAAAACGTATTATATTGTACAAAGCAGTAGTGTTTCTTAAATTCATTGATCCACCCACTGCAATATAAAGTACTTTTAAAATGCTTATTAATATTTAAGCCAAATAAGTAATAGTTAGTTTATAAAATTGCAATAGTGATTTATGCACGAAAGAAATCTTAAATCTTCAAAAGTCACCTTTACCTTCTTCTATGCAATATAACTGATATATTCGGCAAAGTTTATACTTATTAATAATGAGAATATGTATCCCTAATCCATTACTCATAAGACAATTCGTAATGTTATTTTCCCCATTAATAAAGAGAAAGATGTTTTTTCCTTTTATTCCGAGTATCCATGCATCCGCACATTTCGCATGGACGCACGTACTTTTATCTTTATCGTTTTTCTCTCTTCCTCCCCCCTCTCTTTCGCCCTTCTCCACCTATATAGATACAGTCGGTACACAGACGTATTGGACTGAGATCCGGCGGACCCCTAAACTCGACTTGCGATTATTCAATTCATCGGCCTGTCAAAAACACCAGTGTACGTTGGCTTCCCCGGCTGCTTCCTCTCTCTCTCTCTCTCTCTCTCTCTCTCTCTCTCTCTCTCTTTCTTTCTTTCTTTGCCTCTTTTCCTCCTCACGTCACCCTTTCTCTCATTCGCTCTATTTCTCCCTTTCTCACTTCTTTTTTATTCGACTCTGCTCGGGTTCGGTTCTCCCAGTTTTATATACAAATTACCACACTGCTCGCACTCGTTTGATAAGGATGTGTTTGGTGTACAGTCAAGACCAAAAGGTGATCACCACCCCAGCTAGTAAATAAAATTACACATTATACTGTACCTTAATCTCTTGAATATATAAAACATTGGCTTACAAGGATTTATCTTTCTTGGCTACATGATAATCTCTACTTACAATAAAGGTCATTTTTGAAGATTATAATAACCCAAATATTTCACTGGCACGTCCATTTAAAGCTTTTTCAAATGAGCCACTTGAACATTGTATTAAATATTTTTATTTAAAATGTTCCTTATTTTGACTACTCATATGGACTTACTGAATTAATTACATACCTTTTTTTACCTAATTCAAATAAGAAAATAAGCAATATTTTGTAAGATTGTTGTTCAACGAAAGTTTATGCGAAAAATACATAAGTATCCTGACATATTTTTATACATCTCTAAAAAGCTTCCCTCATTTTTATAAGATTCACGGGAAAATTTTAAGTTTTTACTGCAAAGGATTGTAAAGGATACTTAATCCATTAGCGAAACATTCATTGAAAGTGAATAAGTAATATTGATCGTCCAATCATGGCTTTGTAACTGTTCACTAAGTGGAGATTCAAAGTATTTCATCAGATCCAAGGTCACGCATTTGACTCGGCTAATTAACCCAAAATAATCTCCTACGCATTTTTGTAGTGGACTGTGGGATGACTGTATATTAAATCATCCCCTTAAAATTCTCACCCACCCCCGTGGCCGCCGCCGCCGCACTGCCTTTTCCCGTCTTCCATCTGCCTCTGTTCCTCGCCCGCATACCCACAAGACTTTCCCTCTCGCTCTCGTAGGGGTTGCCTGAGATCTCTCATCCTCCACCCCCCTCACACGGTTTCCCCACAGCGAGAAACGATTAGGAGCAATACGCTGCGATAACTACCCCTAATATAATACCTCAGCATGCCCGCCCATGTGCAAT
The DNA here is from genome assembly GCA_018907245.1 of Eupristina koningsbergeri. Lineage (NCBI taxonomy): Eukaryota > Metazoa > Arthropoda > Insecta > Hymenoptera > Agaonidae > Eupristina > Eupristina koningsbergeri. The sequence continues at coordinate 4,488,053 of JACCHV010000002.1, read as the reverse complement.
ACAAATTAAAAGAATGGAGAATGGGGGAAATCCAGTGTTCTCGAGCTTTGGTTTCCCACTCATTCTTGAGCTGATGTATAACTTGATTTAGCGAGAGCTCTCATTTTCCCCTCCGAGCCTTTTTAATATCCTGACTTTTATCTGCACCTCTCATTTCCTCCTTTGGATGGCTATGTCTTTTGGAACGTTCGGATCAAAAATCGGATCGTAATGAGATTCGAACGATATACTTTCACTCATACTTCCTTTTTCTTGATACTTAATAAATTTGCACCCCTCGACGATTAACTTTTCTGTATTGGTACAAATTGAATTTAATTGCAAAGAGCTTTTAGCTGGTAGTTGATCTATTATCATTCATCTCCCATTGTTCGTAAATACTCCAACGAAAACGTTTTTTTTTCATACGCTATTTTATTAATTATGGAAGATTTCCATTAAAATATTTCACTTAATCTTTTTATTTACAGAAAATGTTTCATTTTTTCGAACATGGCTATTATTAAATTATCAAAACTAAATTATATTTTTGAATGAAGTAATACGATAATTTCAATGATTAAAAAGTTATTATGACATAATAATTTTTGTAAAAATTTTCATTGAAAATGAGTTTTCAAAAAACTTTTGAAATATTTTTAATTGCTTTTTCAATTAATTCGTGCAAAATATTGTCTTTATTCACACGAACATTAACTAACATCGTTGGATATCTCATACGACTTACCCTTTTACAGTAACAAAATAAGTAGAAAAATGACATTATAATACAAAGCAAGTGATTAAACCCAATATATGATTGACACAAACTATGACACAAAATCTCTTAGATACTTAATTAATCTAATCAATATTAATCGCATTATTATGATCGCTCTATTTAATCAATCGTTTCTCATGATAATTAAACGATGTCTAGATATTATGAAAAAATTCCAATGGTGGATAATTACTTTAAAATTAGTTAGGAGAATTGAATGTATATAGTCCAAGCAACAAAGCACTTTATAGGTCATGAAAAATTAGAAGGTAGTGACTCATATAAAAATTCGTGAAAAAATCAGTATTCTATATTCTTATATTCTAAAATGTAACTCATAATTAATATAGATTATAAAAAAAAATTTAATTATATATATATTCATCGATATTATGTATAATATTTAAAATTTTATATGCTATCATAATTTAATTAACATTATTATTACTCAAAAACTGATACTCCGATCGAACTAAAATTTTGTACAAATAAAGTTCATATCAATTACTTTAATTCCCCAAAATTATATTTCTTAATATTAAAAAATAACAATGTTATGAATTTTTCAATCAAATTTAAAATTTTTCGCTAAATGTAAATTTTCTCCGTTTATAATTTTTCGATTGGTTTAAATAAACATTCATTTTATTCACAATTTTATTAGGAACAATAAGTCAATTGATACTATAGTGTTAAAATTAAAACTTCTCATTTTATTACAAAAAAAGTAAAAAAAATGCATTTTTTCGTTAAAATTGTTAATAAAAAAAAACCCCTGAATATCACGAGTTGCATTTTAGAAAATAAGAATCTACTATTTTTTTTTTACGAATTTTGATATGCGTCACTACCTTCTAATTTTTCATGACCTAAAAAGTGCTTTGTTACTTGGACTAATAGTCAAATATTCAAAAAAAAAATTATATCGAAATTATTTCTTTAGAACATATAATTGAATAAATATTAGTCTCTAAATCTTTAATTTCATTAAAGTTATTTGATAAATATAAATTTACGCTAAGATTTTAAATAATATATGTTTATTTTTTTCCTTTATATTATAAGATGAAAATGATTCTAAATAAAAATATTCAAATTAAACAAAATTATGTAAAAATAAGTTAGTGGTTACACATGCGTTGATATCCATAGAATTTTTGCTACTGAAAATATGAGTTATTTTCTTTGCTAAATTAAATTGACAGCTTATATAAAAAAGGGAGACCACATTTTACCACTTTTTTCTCACAATACCCTGACCATATCCATGTATAGAACAGTAATCAGTATCGGAGAAAACCGTAAAACCACAGATTAATTTCGATTTTTCAGCTGAAATAATGCAAAAACTGAACTGTCAATCCATTTCAATCTCAAACTATTTTCTAATATGTGAGGACCACATAAAAATTCAGTATATTGATGAAAAAAAAATTATTAATATATGTGTGAAGAATTAAAGTAATGATATTTAATAACAAAAAATATGTAACAATGTATAAAAATATGTATTAGGTATATAAAGAAACATAAAAATTATGAGTTTTCACACTAAAGTTCATAATATGTACATATCAATAAAATGAAAAATTTTGTATTAAAAAAAAAGGTATGTTCAACTATTATTAACTTTATAATTGTAATATATAGATTTTATTTATCAAAAATAGCTTAGAATCGGTTGCAATAATGCAATAGCATATTCAGTTTATAAAATTGTATCAGAAATACATTTTTTAATTAATAAACTTTGTTCTAAAATTTAAATTAAAATCTAAAATAGAAAAAATTCACGAATTTATTATTGTATAATTTATCTCTGAAAGTGTATACCAAACTTACTAAAAATATACATCAAAATTTTCTTATCACATAAACTAACCTAAATTATTAATAATTTTCCTGATATGAAGATTTTATAAAGTTTATATAGTTTTCAATAACATTATTGTAAAAAAGATTCATATCTTACTCAATTATTATAAATTATCAGCTATTACATTTATTTTCTTCAGAACACGTTAAAATAATAAATATTAATCCATAGGATAATTTCTATAAACGTCAATTTTTAATTTAATTTAATAATTTGTATGACTGGAAGTCTTATTGCACAAAATATTTTATAAAATATTTATACTTAATATAAAATTAATGCCTATTTAAAGTAATCAAAGTAGAAAAAATGAAGTGCAATTATTTCTATACATCTGTATGAATGCATAATTTTTTTTTCGAAAAAATATAATTTCAAATTCTTGTGTCATTTTTAAAATTGTAAAGAGTTTTTTAAATATCATTTATTTATTATTTATTATAAATTATATTCAGAAATGGGTTTGTAATTTATTACTGTTAAATCTCATATTGATATAAAAAATTTTAAAGCACATGTTAAGCGAGAAACAGTATCAATGTTTACTTTTAAAGTTTGCTATTATTATAATGTCTCATACAGAATTTTTGCCTTATGCTGAAGATGTGTATATGTGACGGTAATTCCGCCATTTCAAAGTTTCAGGCATACGCAATAACTTGTTGTCGCCGACATGAACAGAATATCGTAAACTATTATTCCATCGTAAAATGATGATGTTGCGTAAATGTGTACGTATTATACGACGTTTATAAAGTCGAACGCTCCGTCAAGTCTGAAACATACAGCGTATCATAAACGATAAACCTTTTTAAGTACTTATAGCTGTGCTTGTAAAGTATACGTCAAATTGAATGATTGCTATGAAAAATAAATAAATAAATAAATAAATAAAACACAATAATGAAACTAGAAAAATTAACAACAGTCTAATAAATTTGAAATACAAAGATACCTTGTTTCATTAAATTATTAGAAAAATTTCAATAATTTGTAAATAAAAGATAATTAATTATTTTAATATTAAAGTAAATAAATTATGAAACGTATTATTTGATTGTTTTATAAACATCACTTTTAATTTGCCTTGAAATACACGAAACTAAATTTTCAAATAAGATTGGATTTACTTTTTATAATATAGTATAGAAATATCCTATTAAAATTTTTTTATATATTTTATAACGACTTTAATACAAATTTATATTTTAAATTTAGATTGATACAGTATTTGCTTCAATTCAAGCTTTTATTAAATAATTTAATACATTAAAGATAATAAATCAAATATATTAAAATTGAATATAAAACAGCTACCAACTATACCATTGATATTTTTTACAAAATCTTTGAATCTACAATCATCTTATACAAACATAAATTTTTAATTTTTAAATGCAGATGGTTGAATTCTTAAATTTTTATAATGTACAATACATTGTTATAATTAAATTTTCTAATAAAATTTAAATTAAATTGATTTGTAAAATATACATTAAATTAAAGTTAAAATTTAAACAATACGAATAAAATGAAAAAATTTTAATTATTAATTTTTAATTTGTTTATTTTCGTCTTTATTATATATTAATAAAATTCTTTACAGAAAAATAAACATTTTTAAACAAAACTGAATTATTTTTACATTTTATAGCAAATATAACTTGATACAATAACTTTATTCAAAGAAAATAAAATCAAATATTTTTTATTCAAATGTAATGAAAAAGTTTAAATTCAATAATTATGATCTATAAATAAAAGAAAAAATGGTTTAAATGTATCATTCTAATCATTCAAAATACAAATAATACAGATTTTGCAATCATTATAAAAATGATAAAATATTTTAACTACACTGTTGATTCAAAATAATTTTAAACAAATTTTTTAATACATTTATATATTTTTTCTTAATTAAATATCATAAAATATTTTAACCAATAAAATGAATATAATTATGTAATGTAATTGAAAATTTCAATCTAAATAAACATTATATTTAGATATATTAAAAAAATCTCTTTTACAAAGTAATGCAGTAACTAAAAAATAATGATACTGCTCAGTTAAGTTTTGAAGCTTTATTTTGAAGTATGATTAAGTAGAATTATTTCGTGTTATATGCCACATCAATTCTAGTTTGTACTTTTGGCTAACAAAGCTTAATTGCAAAATATATGTTATTGAAAATCTTTTATAAAAGCAATTTTGCAATGAAGTTTACAAAGTCTATAGTAAATTGTCCACACAGAAAGGAGTAACCACTACGAAACGAAGGTACGTTCAGAAAAGGGATGGAAAAGGTGAAAGGAGAAAGGGAGTCTTGAAACACGGAGACAGCTTTTCGCCCGAAAACGACGCACGCGTGACGTGATATTAATTAACACAAACCCTTGGGGAGAGTCGCGGTTCTCATCCACGAGGGTCCGAAAGCGAATGCGGTCCACACACTCTCGAGGCGCGAGAAAGTGGAAAGTGGAAAGCGGAAACCGGAAAGTGGAGGCCGGAAAAGTCCGCTCAGGCTGACGCTCCGAGCACCCTCGCTCCTTTTTTCTTTGACTTGTTTTAGCACAGCCTCCGACCTCTGCCCCCTGACACTTTGAATCGGCCGAGTGTCGCGTCGCGTCGAGATCCAAGTCAACTTCTGACCTTTCACCGCTCCACGTAATTTGTTTCCTTTACCTAACACATAGCTCGATCCTTTCATCACATTTTTCCCTCTCCCCCCACCCCAAAAAAAGACAGAGACTAAAACGAAAATTACTGTTAGAATAAAAATATTCTTGGTTTTTCGCCATAGCTGTGCAATTTGTTAAAATGTTATTAAAAGTATTATCAACTAGTTACATGGATTTAGTTACGAGTTAATTTATATTTTTATGTGCATTTTTATAGTCTTAATAACAATTACATTTTTTATATTAAAATAGGTCGCACTATTTCTGACTGAAAAATTAAATACATAAGAAATATTTCTCCAATTATTATTGATGATAAACTTTTTGAATTAATTTTTATTTTAAAATCTCTATTGCTTTAAAATATCACATGATTATATTGTACTAAGTATATATATTTGTATTAAACCATATTATTTTTAGATTATTATTTATTTAATTTTAAATATTCTAATAAAATTTTTAATCGAACAATACACAAGATATTACTAAAAAAACATCAGTAGTCAATCTGAACAAACTTGCAAACATTCTGTGACATATAATTTTCTTACTTCTTTTGTTGTTATTTTTATACAATATTCGATTTATCGTCGCCATTGGCGATTATTAATTGGAAACATTGTTTTTTATCCATTCTTGGTATGATAATCAATGTCCTTATTTGTGTTATTATATTATATTATTGTGACTTGTTTACTAAGGATTTTCTAAAAAATACATTATAGTTTGGAATTACTTTAATAAAAATTACTTATAAAGGACTACTTATGAAATCACTAATATTTCTTTCAATAAAAAAAGCCAAAATACATAAAATTGAAGAATTTATGAATTCAATACAAGATTATCTATTTTCATATAAAACTCCAATTTCTCATTATTTACTTACATCTATGCCAATTTAAATATAACTAAAAATATTCATTCATGTTACTTTTATAACCAGTATAACACTACATTTATTCCACCGTTCTTAATAATTCTTCTTCTAATAATTCTTCTGCTTCTAATAATTTATAATAAAATAAATATAATATAAAAATCACTGTATCTTTCATATTTGAATTTAATATGAAACTTAAGTATACAATCGGGCAAAACAATTTAACATCGTTGTCAGTTGTGTTAAATTAAAAATATAATTGAAACATTAAATTCTAAAGATTTTTATAACAATTCAGTTTATTTCTATTGTTATTAGGTCTATAATTCAATTGTGTACTTAACCTCGTTTAACAAAATCACTATTACAATAAAGAGCCATGAATTTAACTAAACGACTATTAGAATTATATTACAAGATTGCACTTTAAAGCTACTAAAACAATAAAGTATTTATTTTTTAAACAAAATTTATTGATAATAAAAACAGAATTGAGTTGAAATATGAAAATATATTATATAAATTTACAGCCTTCATATTACTTGATTGGATAATTGATAAAATTTCACATACTATCAATTTTTTATTATTGTTTTAAATATATTAACTTCAAAAATTTTTAAAATATTTTAGTTAATAACATGATTTTTGTAAATATAAAAATTATTTAAAATACTTTGAGTATTAAATAACCACGTAATTTACATTGTATAAAATAATTAACGTTAGCATTTGTAATGATAATTATTTTAAGATCAATTTAATTAAAGTATTAATAAAAATTAATACAAATAAAATTAACGACGATTGTTCAACATTTACTTAAAAAGAGCAAGTGTACAAATGTGATTGAATTTCAATGATAGTAAATTTTTAAGTTATATTGGCTCATTTACTCATTCCACTTATTATATTCGGCTGTTCTTTATCTATTATCCACGTAAATTTTTTCTTTATTTCTCTTTCATTTCTATTTATCTAGATATCTGCACTCCATACGCTCTCTTATTGTTTTCTAAATAATAAAAGACGCCATCCAACCTCCATATCGTGTGTATTTGTGGGTGAGCGAGAGAGAGAGAGAGAGAGAGAGAGAGAGAGAGAGAGAGAGAGGAACACCGGTTGATCATCGTCGATTTTTTACCAGTTTTACTTCCTCTCTCCATTTTGCTCTATTGACTCTGCTGGTGTCTAGTGTAGAACAATTTTTAACCAGAACAATGCAATCACCCGAGTTCGAGTCTCGTAACGCAGTTGAAACGTGCCATTGCTCTATATCTCCACAGCAATTTAGCAATTTATCTTCCATCCGTTGGTGCAATATCTTACTCCACCTCGGATGCGCAGATTCGACCTCCTAGTGTCTTCTTCACGACGGTGTGTCCGTTGTTATATCCGATTTCGTTTTCGATATTCTCTGTTCAATTCCTCTATCGCTCTTTCCTCCCATCGAAACTTTATTTTCATTGTATTTCTTCTCATGAACCGCGGCTAACTTTATTTTCAACATTTTTCCCATAAACTTGCTCGACTGCATTTTTTACTTAGTTTAAAATGTGTGATATTATCGTTGTACAATCCCACTGATTGTGTTTCTTCGATAATTTATATACTCAAACTTTCTTCCCTGTTGGGCGTATTTCTAAAGTCTCCTTTAAAACTTCTATTACTGCTTTTATTTTTTATTTTGATTTTATTTATTTTATTATGATTCACAATTTCATAAAAATAATATTTTGTGTGAAAATTTTCTTTAAAGAATAAGATTTCCAATGCTCATATTAGAGATAAAATATTAAAATTATAGCGACAAATTATTATACTTTGACGAATCCGGAAAATTTGTAATAAATTCAAGATGCGTAATTGTGATTCCATACCAGATTTTTATTGCATTAATGAATAGTTCGGAAAAAACTTTTATATTCAAGAGATTCATATCGTATGAAATAATTATTATTATAATAGATACTAATGATAACGAATTTATGACGAAACTTTCAACAAAGAAGAGAAGGTTTGTATAAATAATTAATTAAACGAATATAATTATATCCAGTTTTTAGGGATGGAACTTTACTCAACAAAGGTTATGGACAAACTGTTCATCCCTTTTTTATATTTTTCTCATGACACGGAAAAGATCTTCTTAAACTTTTCCTTTTATTAATGCATTCTTTTTTTATAGTAGTTTTAAATAACAGTACAGTTTGACTGTTGTAGTTACTCGATCCTTGAATGATTTTTCGCTCAATACAATAGTTCGCATGAAACTTTATTAATTATTAAATAATAAAATTTTGGAATTTTTAGAGATAAAAATAATAAGCAAAAGTGTTTATTACAAATATTAAATCAATAACAATGTTTCTTTAACTTACTAATAACAATTCGAGATTTGACAATTTCAATTTGAAACATTTTATCTCGCATAATTTATTACATTTATCTACAATACAATTTATATTATATTCATCGCACTCGCATACACATACAAAAGAAAATTGAAAAATAGACAAAGCATTATTCAAGGCAAAGTTATTGAGAAAAACGAAACTAATAAAGTTGATTTCACGCTCGATTCAACATCTCGTTGGAGTGTGACGCTTTACGTTCTTCGCCATCACATTTTATTCTTATTTAATGTGCGCTTACAATGTGTATTCAAACGTATACGTACACACATACTGATAGTCCGTATGCAAATTATATGTGCATCGAAAGGCACTCATGTGTGTGCGCACAGGAACGCACATATGTAATATGATATCACATATTATATTGTTAAATAAATTCATAAATAATAATAATTAATAAATTTTAATGTCTTAATTAGTAGATTAATTTTTAGTTTATGTCTTAACTCAAATAATTATTTTATAATAGGATTTATTTTTAATTATAATCAATTATTATTGTTTGACGGTTTTATGTTTAAATGTAGGGTTTTACGGTTATCGAAGAAACATATAAAAGTTAAATGGGAAAGTTAATATTTTAAATTATTAACTTTGTTGGCGGAACTGTAATTTAATTAAATGGAAAATTAAAAAAAAAATTCTCAATATTTTTTCCTTTGCAGACCACTTCTTAACTTGGGCGTCGTCTATTACTTTGGAAGAGTGTATCAATATTGTTTCAATTAGTAGGAAAAAAATTTTAATATGAAAGTTTATAAAGTATTTCAACCCTATAGAGTCGGTAGTATATAAAGTGTACATAATACTTGTTTAAAACACGAAAATTATCTTATAAATCTCGGCAATAAAAAATTTATTTTCATATTCTGTTAAACTTAAAATTTTAGAAATATTTTTAAGCTCCCTATGAAAGTGGATATTAAAACATTATTCAAAGTGCTATTTCGGTGTATACATGAAAGAATTACCTGATTATACGTGCATAACTCGGACAAAATATCAATTTTATGTCCACGAGCTTCCTTCAACACGAAAAAGTTAGTTTAAGCGACGGAGCATTAAGTTAACTTTTACGCCGAGCACCGATGGGCAGAGATTTTTCTGTTTACTTACACACCCACCCCATACACGCACACACTCTCTCGCAGACAAAACCAGAGCTCGAATATATAAATAATCCAATATTATATCGAGGATAGGCGAAGGTGGGGTGTAACGGGAATCTAGCCGGTTATGGGTTAAAAGGCAGGCGTCATGTGTTTATAACTACCGCCACCCCCTCCACTTGCTCACCCCATATATCGGTATAATATTATTACCTCGCTCGACCCTTGCGCGCGCGCTCACTCGCTCGCTCGCGACGGCAACTTTCATCCCTATCATCCCCATTTTTCGGTCTTTCCTCCATTTAGCCCCCTTCCACTCCGATCGCATCTACTGCGTTTATTTCGGTTTATTGGATCTTTAGTGGCCCCGGATTGTCGCGGGCGAATGTGCGACACCGATCCTGGAATGCTCATTAAAACGGCACCGAAACTTCGGCCTTCTCATCTACTCATTACAGCTTCCTCAATGCGGCTCATTATCGCTCAGTTAGGATAATGAGGATCCATGATTATTCGAGAATATTTGCATCACACGAGGCCCTCCACACATCTCACTCAACTCTTCGAGCTAGGACAAACCTAACTAGCCTCTAGGGCTAGTTTCAAAAAGTGAACTTTACTCTACTTTTCGTAAAACGCTAACATTTTTTCGATTAACTGCTATGGAAAGAGGCGTTGCTAAGTTTCACATAAAGAAATGAAATAAGAAATAGCAATCTTGACCAGCGTTCAATTACAGCAATTCATTGTTAGCATTTTGATCTTAACAATATTCGCCCACTTTTAAAGTTCTAATAAATTGTATCGCAGTTTAAAGGCACTAGATCTTTATTAAAATACGTAGACTTTTATTTTATGCATTAAGAAAGGGATGAAAAAACTTTTAAATTATGATTTTATTATGTCTTATTATTTCATAATTTTAAATTATTTTTCATTGCAAGCTGTATTTTAGAAGCTGAATAATATAATGAATATCGATAACAAAAAAAATTTTATAAATTCGTGATTAAAGTATCGCAATAATTAGCATTACAAGCATAAACAAGATATTGTAAGTATTAGTTTAGCAACGATTATGGCTGATCATAAAATTATTAGCTACTCTAAAGTATTCAAATTTTAATAGAGTTTTAAAAAATATTAATTTAAACTATCAGTTTTTATTCACCCCAAAGTTGTAATAAACTTAATGAATATTAAATTATTTCTACTTAATAGCAAAAAAATTTTTATGTGTAAAAATATAAATAAATTTATACTAGAAAATAAAAACATGTATGCTTAATATCTATTTTGTATTATTACAAACTGATTTTAATTTTTTAATTGAATTTATTCAATATGCAACACATATCAAATATTGTGACAGATTAATAAAAATGATGTAGTATTATTAATTTGAGTAAATAATTAAACTTTTATTTAGTATTCAAATTCTCATTTTTATTTTTTCAAGTTATATATTTACTAAAATAATAAAAAATATTGCATTAATACTAATATAATTAATTTTTAGATTAACATGATTCTCAACATTTTATAATATTCATTTTTACTAGATTATATATAATAATTATAAATTTTAAGGTTTATATTTGAACAAGGGAATTATTGCTGCGAAATAATGGCTGTCAAGAAGGAAATGATTTATCTTTTATTTTTTTAAATTCATTATATAGATAATATAAAAAAGGCATGTAAGAAAACTGCTCAAAATTTTTGTATTTTCACAGCCTCACGGTAGAATTATCGGCTTCTTTTTCTCCCATTTTCCTTTTTTTTATTTATTTATTGAGCAATAGTAATGACGCCTTGGGTAAATTTCAGCTCAATTAAAAATATGAGAAAAGCCGTCGGTAGAATTCGATATTTGGTTGGTTTGCCCCTGCAAAAATGAATAATTAACTCTTTCGATCAAATGAATCACTTTCGATGCTTTTCTCTTTATTTTTTCTTCCTTTATCCAATTCTCATTAATTTAATAGTAATGAGAAAAACTTTCATTAATAAGTATTCTTATCAACAGCATGATAATTAAATATTTTTTTACGCTTTTAAAATTAATTAATCACTTTTAATTTATTAAATTTTTGTTCTAGAATGATTTAATTCACAACCATCTAAACTTAAAAATTAATATTGTTTTTTGTATCTTAAATTATTAAAGTAGATACGTGTAATAATAATAAAATGTAGAAGACTTATAATAAAATGATGTATCATTAATTTTTGATCAATAAAATAATAAACTTTTCTTATTTGATGTAATGATTATTGTCTACAAATTAAAATATGTCCCAATTCATTTTATTATTGGGAATTAAAGTGAACGTATCATTTTATACAATAGTAAACGTAACTAATAATTCTTATTAGATTTATGAAGGAAAAATGAAAAAAAATTTATTAAAATTTAAAAAATGAAAATTAAATAAATTGATGAAATGATAAAAATTACTTGTAGGGCACAATATTATAATTGTTGATTGATTTGAAAAATAAAGCCACGATGACACATAATCTTCATAATTTAAAGAGAAAGACAAGATTTTTTTTTAAACACGTAAGAAAAATATTGGATTCCAATTATTAAGTTTGTGGATGATATTGTCAATGTAAAAACGAAAATAAGATCGAGCGGATTTTCATGAGATCAAATTACGAAAAACAAAGTTTTTATATGTGAACTTTTCACATGATATGCATAAGATTATCCGATTAAATGTAAAATATCACATAAATTTTAGTCTCGACTCGAGAGCCATACTTTTCCCCTGTATAATTACTCTGTTGGGGTGGAGCGATTCGTGCCGAGGTTTTACGCTCTTTTTTCCGTTTGCCTTGGGCTCCACCCGTTTTTCACCGTTCGCGCTTCCTCCCACTTTTCATCCTGTTTTTCCACTTTTTCTCTTTTCCGCCGCAGTTCTCAATTTATATAAGCCGACCAAGCCAACCCCAGCCGGTCCTGTTCGCACTTGCACTCCCATTCGCACTCCCATTTTCACTCGCACTCACTCTTACAATAATTCCTGGTTCCATTCCAAGAGAGAGCCGATGTTCATTTCATTATTTTTTCTTCTCTTTGCACTCGCCTCGACGTTCACCCTCTTTCAACCCCCTATCGAGCCTCCATATTACTCAATCGTTTTTCCTTATACTCTCTTTCTCACCTTTCCCTCATTCCCTTTTTCCCGCTCAATTTCCCTTTTCCTCTTACACCAAGCCATTACTTATTTTATTTTATTTTATTTTCCCTCCTTTTTCATCTTTATTTCACTTTCATCCTCTTTTTATCTTTTCACACTTGGTTATTTTTTATTATTTTTATGTTACGCTTACGCATCGATGAAAATTGAAAGGGGATTCTTAATTACGGCGTAAACAGAGTAAGGGAATTGGTTTTTAATGTCCCAATTACAGTGAATATTTTGTGATAAAACTTCTCACTCTCCATATTTTCAAATTCTATTCTTCACTGTCATATTGATTCCTATGCAAGTTTTCATAAAAAGTCTTTTACAACTTGAAGTGCTCAAGGCTCTTTCGTGGCAGCTACGTAGTTTAAAAAGTTTTAGCGTAATTAGGCACGCCAGAAAAGATTTGAGTGGTCAGCGAATTTGGACGTGGAAATCACGCGGACTACTGGATTGAATTAAGTGGTAATGGTGTATGGAAAAGGTGTTTGTCACTCCGATCGTATGAAAGTAAATTTAAGTCTTAATGAGGTAACTCATTGGTCCGTGTGCAGAGTCGATCGGATCTCGTGCCGAATATCACATTATCAAGACATGTGTTCTCGTCGTAAATTTCAACTCAAGTATTACTAATTCCTCTAATGAAGCACAATTAACGGAGTGAGAGTCCTCTGGCACCGCTCTGCGCCTCAACCCTCTCCTCCTTGTCCAGCCTCAGATGACTCTATTCCAACAGAGATTGATCAATAAGGAGAAAAAATACAATACTCCTGAGCTCTTTTTGCGCTTCTCCTTCTTCTTCTCCCTTCTCTGGCTGTTCATCCATTTTCGAGGACCTTCTCTTGTCCAGAGGGTGATAAGTCGTGACGTTGCCGCTTATCTAGACCCCCGCGAGAGTTCGAGGGTCGAAGGGGGTAGAAGTGGGCGTGACAGGGGGAGTGGGAGCTTCTCGGGCCTCTGGGCTGGTGGGGGTTAAATCTGGGGCTCTGCCGTTGGCTGGCTCGGATGCTGCGCACGACCCCTTCGCGCCACGTGCGGAGCCCGAATCTGAACCCGAAGCTTCCTCTCTCTTTATGTATAAGAAAAACTCGCGAAAATTCGATCCTCCCACCCGCTCACCCCGGCGCTACCCCTTTCGCTGCTCCGAATTCTCTCTTCGTGAACTACGCTTGGCGTACACATAAATATATGTCGGTGGGGGAACGAAGGTAATACTAATATACTGATGGCTTTATCAAAGTACGTCGGACTTTCGCGTCCGAGGTATATCAATTATGAGTGCATTATGGCTAATAACCCGAACATTGTGTTGTCACATGTACACTCTAATCTCACGAACTTCCACTACCTTCCTCTATAATTTCTACGTCTACTGCTCTCTCTGTCTGTCTGTCTCTCTCTCTCTCTCTCTCTCTCTCTCTCTCTCTCTCTCTTTTATCTCCATTAGTCTTCAAGTCACCTTGTCTCCGTGTGTTCATATACATTTATATATACTGCAACGGCTGATTTCATTTTGTGATCTTTCAGCACCAATTTGCAAGAATTGATTATCTAACTTTTTGTGCACAAAGTATAATTATTATTTTTTTTATTTTCGCTATTTTTATAACTATTATTATTAATTACATTGTACAATTTTCGAAATGGACAGAGAAGGGAAAAATAAGAAATATCAATCGTAATAAAAACTAAATTTTCTTTGTATTACTTATGTTTTTGTAAAGAATTTATAGTTTCAATGTTTTCTTGTAATTTACAATAATCTTGATTCTTGCTCTGTTCATCTTTCTTTTTTTTCTCATTTTATTTACATCTACAGTTCTGTAATTTACTTTATTTTGAATAATAATCTATAAATTCAAGCCCGTTTTCTGGTTGTTCACAATTTTTAATTAAGTCGTCATTAAATACCATCTTTTTATTCATAAAATTTGTTTGTCTTAAGTTATGAGAACATCATTGTACTCTTTGAATAAAAGTTTTTAGATTAAACTGGAATTTCATAATCATCACAGATAATGAAAATTATTCCCATTAATGCAATCATTATTAATATTAAAAATATCTTAGATTTATCATTGAATTTAAATATTATTTTTTACATTAATCAAAAAGATAAATATAAAATATAGTACTAGTACCACAAATAAAATTTTTATAATTATTATAATTTGCCAGAATGAATAGTTAATTTACTAATATTAATATTTAGTACAAAACTTAATTTTTAAATATACAATAATATATGATATTTATTGTATATTTAAAAATTATTTTCAATAAACTCTTTATCTAGTATTATATTTGTATTACTCGTCAACCTTTACCTCCAAACTATGCTTCAAATTTCTTGTAGAACATTATACATGTCTAGATGAAAAGCATTTTCAAAGTTTTATTGTACATTTATTTTGTGTTTTACTAAATTAGTAAAAATCACATTTTATTAAATGAAATGATTTTGTAACGTATATTAAAAAAGAATATTTGAGCAATCGTACATTATTTTAATATGAAAATTGTATTTCGTTTGAGGCAAAGTAAACAAAAAAGAGAATAAACAAAGATTTTTTTGATTACAAAATTTCAATTCGATCAAATTAGTTCAAGTAGTACATTTTATGTACAATAGAATTTAATACGTAATTGTCAAGTATTTTTTTAATTGAATAAATGTTTTAAATGTGATTTTAATAAACGAAACTTAAATATTATTTATTAATCCGTTTACTGCATATAATTTTTATAAATTTATAACTAATATAAATAAAAAATGTATCTAATAATTAATAAAAATGATTTTAATGATGTTTTAATGAACTTACATAATAATAATTGTTACTTATATCTATTACAATAACATATTTATTAACATTTATTTATTCATCTTTCTACATTTTTTTTATAAATAATATATTTTTAAATAAATTATATAATTTCTATGATTTATTTTGAAATCTATTGAAATTAATGCATGATCATAATTTATTTTCAACAATAAACCTATGTATTCATTTATATTTATTGTAAATTATTTTTTGTTTTTATCTATATTTTCAAAAATAAAAATTTCTTTTGTATAAATTTTTATCAATTAATTAGTTACAGTATAATGTTATGTATATAATTTCTTTCCATCTAATAATTTTTAAACTCATTTAAAAGTATTAAGAAATATTGAAAATTAAAAAAACTTTAAAAAATTATATTGATATATGTTAAATTAAAGAAGCTTTTATATTTTTAAAACCTAAAAACTCTTAAGTTTGTGAATTATTAAGAAAAGCTTACAAAAAATAATTTATAAAAAATTTTTCTTTTGTACATATTTTTCTTTTTAATTCCTTAATGCTTTTAAAAGATTTAGTTATGCATTTTTTATTTATATTTAAAAATATATAATAATTATGTCAATTGGTTAGTAGAATGCAAGTTAAATGAAAAAGTGATTTAATTAGTTTTATGACAATGAAATTAAAATATTGTCTTAATTTAGAAATAAATTTCAGAAGTGATTAGAATGTAACTTGCGATGATATATATACAATTTTAATATTAGATTATATTTAATTATATAAGAGGTAAACAAATAATATATAAAGAAAAGTAAAGATAATCTAATGGTTGCGTTTGTAAGTTAATACAAATAGAATACGTAAATGTATTTTAATATGAAATACAAAATTATCGTACTAATGATCACAGATTTTTTAGTGTTTTCTAATAGCATAAAAAATTAAATTTTGTTTAGATTGCAGCATAATTGAATTTTATTAATAAAGAACTTAGTTTTCGTTAAAAACAATTATATTTGCGAGAACTAAATTAAAAATATTTTGTTACTTGTTAATGATTGACTAATAAATAATAATTTGCGAAAGTTTTATGAAAACTTATTTTCAATATTTAACGCCATATGGTACTTGTTTTGAAAGTTAAAAAGAAATAATTTTCAAGTACAAGTTGACAAATTTTTAATGAAGTTTTCAGTAAAGTGAATTCAGAATGGAAGTTCACTGAGTCAAATACTCTTTTAAATGTAACTTGTTAAATTTGATTAATTTAAGTATTAAAGGATTAGTTTAGTCGAACATTAGTCCTTTATCTTATGAAGGAGTATAACAATGGTAGTAGTAATGATTGTGGTTAATTGAGAAATAATAGAGTAAAGAACTCCAGCAATAAAAGTAAGATAAAAATAGAGAATGTTATTTGTATATAGTGAATATGAGTGTGTATGGAAACGGGAGCAGATGCACGCGCACATATGTAAAATGGATAGTTGGCAATCAAATGCTCATGAACAGACGGATAATTTTTGTTAAATTGAAATGGCTGCTAAAATTTGACAGCGAAATAGTAAAAACTTTAAGTTAAGAGTAAATGCATGTTTGAGTTTGCGTTAAAAGGTGAATATGGAGAAACGGGCAAAATATACATTTCGTGACCTCAAGGTGAGCGAGAAAACATCAGACACAGATACCACACACGCAAGCCCTGTACCATAAACATACGTGGCTTGTGGCTATCGAGATGAATGTTTAAGATACCAAAGCAATGATTGGCACCCCCTCCACTGCCCTAGAACCGCAGATCCACCTCCAAGAGACCAGGAGACCGCATCTCCGGGTATAATCTTGCCATTCGCATTGCTCGTGAATCTTCCAAGTCCGGAAAACATCCAAGTGCTCACCTCCTCAACCCCCTTTTATTCACTCGCGTACCCACACGAGTCCGTGGATAGGCGGTAGGCGGTGGAGATAATAAAGTTGATAAGGGTGTAGCGCTCTCGCGAAAACCCGTTTCCTCCTCTTCTCCATTACTCTCTTTCCGCACCCTTTCGTTCCTACGGCGGAAAGGCACCCCTTTCCACTCCGCCGCCGGGGTATACATATACATATCGGCGGGCGCGTGGCCGTATAACACGGGGCGTGGCCAGAGTCACCCCTCGGTCGGCAGCGATTGGCCGACGGCCGTTCCGCACCGTCAAATAAAATCCAATCGTTTGGACTGAAGGAATGCGAGCCGCTCTCTCTCTCTCTCTCTCTCTCTCTCGATTTTTCTCAACTTCGTTCTCCACCCCTCATCTTCACCCTTTATGCTTATATACCCCAAGAGTTGGACGATATCATCGTGTAGAAAACGACCAAGAGAGCAAAAGAGAGAAAGAGAGAGGTAAATTTCCCCTTTAAGGGAGCGTGCAGCATCGTTTGATGGGAGTATGATTTTATTACAGCATTACCAAGGAGCGAGAGAAAGTAGGGGAATAATACGAACCAAATCCCGAATGATCCCCCCCCCCTACCCTGATAGTCTGTATTATCTTACCAATATAAGAATCTGAGGATATATGTACAGTCCGTTTGAGGATAAGGAGGAGGATGAGGACGCGCGAGTTAGCCAAGGAATAAAATTACTTTTCTGTTAAGCGCTCCGATTGTGCACAAGATCTGAGGCTCTGAGGTCCTCAGGAGAAGGAGGTGGTACTAAAGGGTACATTATATGGCTAAGTATTTTATAAAGCTGGCATGCTTCCTTTCCAAAAGAATTATATATTCACTTGATCCTTCTAAATTATTCTTGCATTTTTCATACCTCCATTCAAATTTATCTAATGCCTTTTTCTATACATCACAGATTTATCGATATTGCCTTCCTTTTTAATTATCATACGAAATTTTCAAATGACAAAATTCATTCATAAATATCTTATTTATCACTAATTCATATTTATTTTTTTTTATTTTTGTAAACGTCAATTGTTTATCTTAGTGATAAATATGTTTAACAATTTAAAATTATCCAATTATATTTACAATTTAGTCATTCAAAATGAAAATTTTATATACATCGTTTTAATGCATTTTTAAAATGATGATTTATGTTAATCAGTTATTTTCAAAGATTGAATTTAAGCATGTGTCCACCAAGAATCATTTATATAAGCAGCAACAAAATTAATAAAAAAAAAAATTTTAATCATTAATTTTCTTTTTTGTGCCTGTCTCCGTACTTTTGTGCAAAAATTTAATAAACA
The DNA here is from genome assembly GCA_018907245.1 of Eupristina koningsbergeri. NCBI lineage: Eukaryota > Metazoa > Arthropoda > Insecta > Hymenoptera > Agaonidae > Eupristina > Eupristina koningsbergeri. Next base: position 4,469,090 of record JACCHV010000002.1, on the reverse strand, counting down.
ACCAACATATTCAGCATAAATGCATCGACATGTAGGTAGACATCAGTGTCGATACAAGTAATCGATTGTACATACTTATTAAAATATTTATAATGTTTCCTTACATAATGCAGAGACAGTGCACAAAGAGTATGTCTATTTACACTAGCGCTAAAAATGAATCGCTCATTCAGACGAAGAGAAAGGGAGAGACTAGTTTTCACAACAGCAGCAGTAGCACAAGCAACAGCGGCACTAGTGGTTCTCGAGGGGCTGCTGCTGCTCGCACCGCCGAGAAGGGGTGATGAGGTCGAATGGTAGGGGATGTGCAGGGAAGGGACTATGCTTCTTTCGTGCGCACCTATACACCGTGCATTTATTTCTCTCTCTCTCTCTCTCTCTCTCTAACGTAAAATTCAACCAGTCTTGGAAAGGAAATCAGGGCTGCACACACGTTACTCTCTCTCTCTCTCTCTCTCTGTCTCTCTCTTACCCTGAATTCAACCCTGCATGAGAGTTTAATATATCCCGACGAGGACGAGGTCGAGCAGTCAAGTCTCGTGTCGTGAGCCGAGCTGTCGTGAGTGGCTCGCCGGTCCTCCTAACGCACGCGCGATATATTTTGTTGTTCGTTTTGTATGGTGCTTTGCTCGAATCTGGTCCATAAGTGATGATAGGAATCTTAGGATTGATCATTTATCGACCTAAATAGCAAAAGACAAACGTGCATCTAAATACTAATTCGAATCAAAATCTGTGAAAAAGGCATTTTTAATCACTTCAGTGATACGTGTACACGAAAAACGCATCTTACCCATTGGGAGATTTACTGTTTCAAGAACACGAACTTTCGAGATCCAAGTGACACAAAAATAATTAATCTTATTTTTCTGTGATTCTAAAATTTCTTATAAACACCCCCAATTGAAAACATTGCGAGTATTTGATTTCACATCGCATGAGAATAATGTTATTAATAAAATTCTCAGAGTGTTTTCGGTGATTTTAAAACTTTTTTGTTTATTGAATTGAATAAACTATAAAAAATGTTCATAACAGCTAATTCAAATCATTGGTACAATATAATAATACTATTTCACAACAAATAAAAGCTGTCCATAAGCGATTACATATATATATATATATTCTCAAATTAGTCATTAAAAGCTGGTTGAAAATTTTTTGATCATCACAAATATATATTGTAAATATAATTTTATGCCTAAATATACTATTATCAATTTATTTTAAAAAAATTTTTAATTTTGGTCACATGAAATATCACAAAAATTCTTCAATTATAATTACGAATGACTCCGTAAAAGTGATCGTGACCAATTGATCATCGACTCAAAACCTCCCCAGGAAACGTCTTATAAATTAAAGAGTGTATCCAAAAAGGTACATACGGTGATGTTCCCCTCATCAGCGGCTATGCTAAAGAACTTGCAGCAGAGCGCAATGGCTTCGCCATCCTTTCTCATGGAGAATCTCCTCCAGAGTAAATCTCCCGCGGGTACCGACCTCACTAGCTTAACTTTGAACTGGGCAGCGAGTTTAGTCGCGCGCCAGCGCGAACGCGAATCCGCGGCGGAAAATCTCGCTCGTTTGCATCAGCAACAACAGCAGCAGCAGCAGCAGCAGCAGCAGCAACAGCAGCAGCAACAACAGCAGTCGAGCAGACTTTCCGATCATCAGGAATTGGACGAGAACAGTGAGCCAGGCAGTCGCTCGTCCGATCACCACCCACAGCATCCTCGGTCCAAAATATCCGAGGACTGCGAGAGGATCATGTACGGTCAAGACAAGGACACAAGGAACTCCCTGTTGCTGGAGGGTCTAGAGAATGGCGAACGATACAACAACGACAGCGTCTCGGCCATCGAGAGACTGAGCGCGATGGAGAGGTTGTCCGAAAGGATAGAGGACAGGTCGGGGTCGGCCATGGACTCGAACAATTCGATGGACGAAGACAGAGGCTCGGGAACCGAACTAGACGGGCTCATCGAGCGCGACGACATTTCAAATCGATTGCCGACAGTGCACCTGACGTCCGATCGTCGCTTCGAGTTCGTCAGGCAGCATCATCAGCACCAGCACCATCAGCAACAGCAACAGCAACAGCAACAGCAGCAACAGCACGTCTACTCGCAACAGGAGGAGGCGAGGGTGGACAGGGAAACGGGGGAGCGACTCGACAGCAGCAGCAGCAGAATTAGCGAGGAGATCTGCAGCTGTGGGGAGGAGCAGTGCATCGGTGGCATCGCGTGTAGGAGGATCCAGGAGAAGGAGAAGCCCCAGCTCAAATTTAGCGTCAACGCGATCCTCGGGGGCAATCATGATCGACGCCCCAACCCTGGTAATTTTAACTTTTCATCACCTTCGATTACACCGAGTGCTCAAAAGTATAAAGCGGTGAGTAAAGGGCACCCGAGTACTGAGAGTAACCACCCGTACATTCGCCGGATTGCACTACTGCTGTGAAAATCGATACTCGGGACTGTCAAACTTATTATATGCACTTGTCCTAAATTGTATTTATTCTTTCTTATTTTTAACATAAAAGTTTATTGTTTAGAATTTTTTCAACTTCCAAACATATGAAAATACTTAATGTTTAATTTTTTTAAAAATCGCACATCCAAAAGCTTTTTTCCAACTATCAAATATTAATATTTAAATAGCTGTATTTATCAGCAAATTAGAATCCAACTATTATTATTATACTATTATTAAATTTCTTGACAAATTTTTATTACTAGGTAGCGTTTGATAAATTGTAAAAACCTTTCACTTTTTTCATTTAAATTTGGTAACGAAAATTCATTTATATGTGATTAAAATACTCGTAATGGATGTCTTTATTATATTCTAACATAACAAGTAAATTATTTGCTTTATATTCTCCACGTAACTATATAGAATTATAAAAATGAAATATATATCAAAATAAAGTTTTACAAATACTCATATAATAAGTTTTATTGATAAAATTATAATTCTATGTATCTAAAAATAGTCTGTGGATTTTAACTTAGATAAACTTAACAAGTAAATTCTTGTCTGTAATGTTTTAGTAATTTTTTTTATATATCAGGATTTTTTTATGAAATAAAATTTTCTTCCCATACTTTTCATATATTCTTAATTTTTCAGATCTGCTTTTTCAATTATAATATGATTTAACAAGAAGTTTTGTATTGCTACAATTAGTTACTAATAAAATGAAACAAAATCAAAATGAAATATTAATTATTCGCATTCTATTCCATGTTTTTATTTATAATATTACAAAAATAGAATTGCTGTACAATATTTAATTAATATTTATTATACAAATCTATTTATGATTTTTATTTTATACATATAACTTATAATTATGAAAGCATTGCAGTAATTCTTTTTTTTTAATTTAAAAATTTTTGACGACACTATTGTGTCAAATAATTAATGAGGTAAAAGTTATACATTTTCATAACACATTGTTGCAACTTAAAAAATTTTTTTTTAATATTTATTAATAACTACCTTTATAAAATAATTTTAATTGTTAATTTTATTACTAAATTATATTAATAAACATAGTAAGGAAATGTAAATTCAAATTATGACCAATATAAAGTGTATAAAAAATTCTATTCAACATTATATTACTAAATTAAAGAGATAAAGCATCAATTAAGACTAGGATTATATTAAAATCTAGCTATAAACATAATTCTTATAATAAATTTACATATTACTAAAATGCTAAACCTTGAATAACAAACTATTACAAAAATTATCATATAAAATAAAAGTTATTATGTAAAATGAAAATTTAAAAAAATCTTTGTGCTTGCTGTTTATATTTATAATTTAAAGAAATTATTAAAAAAATATTATAAGCAATATATTTTTGAATGAAAAAATTATTCATGTGTGTATAAAACTAATATATTGTAAAAATAAATGAAAATATTAAAAATACTTATAATTAAAATAAAATATTAATAATTCTTATTAATTGTAGTTTCAATAAATGTAGCAGTTTAATTCATTAAAACTTTTTTTAATTATAAAAATTTTAATAAAAACATTAGATCCTTTATTTTATTTGAACTTTTCAATAATCGAAATTGATGTTACTATTACATTTATAAATATAATTTATAATAAAATTGATCGGTCAGTAATATATTTTAGATTAAATAAAAAAATGAAATAAACCATATTATGATTTCAATATATATTAGATGATTTATTTATAATTATTTCATATATAATAGCAAATGTATACAAATAAGATTATATTGATTTTAACTCATCAATTTTATTGTAACTGACAATCACATTTCATGTATAATTAAGAATTACTCGTTTACTATAGTAAGCATTATTATAGAATTAAAAAAAAAATTTTCGATACATGTTTTACAACACAAATAAAAATTAAATTAATCGAGAAAACAGTAATAACATTATTTTTCATTTTTTATAAATGAATTTATTTTAAGAACTCTATATACTTATAATTTTATCCGTAGAAATAGTATATATCATGATTTTCCTTTATAATAAAACGAATGTACATATGTATATACAATTTCTATATATTCTTAAATATCTTTTTTTTTTTATAAAATGTTAAAAGAATGTTTATGTACATCGTTATATTAAACGGAATGTAAGATTTAGTAAAATTATTTATCGAAATAAGTTGGTCGTTTTATAGATGTGTTATTATAGCTAGTGAAGCTTGGTGTTAACGAGTGCTTGCTAAGCATTTACATTATTTACATTATTTAAAAATTAATTCGAGCAATGAGAACGAGTCAAGAAAATTTACTATTCTTTTATTGCATTAAGGTGAGGAATTATAAATTGTTCAACTGACGATAGCAATGGCACGTGTGGGAATTCGAAAGGAAAGTTGTTATTTCAAATCGTTAAAGCAATAATGATCGTACTGAAACCAGAATGTATTAGTTGAGAATGCGCATGATTTGGAAGAAACCGAACGCAGTTACTCGTGCAATAAGTTTTTACAGTCTCATAATGACAAAGCGAGATGTAGAGCCTCGAGTCCTCTGCTCAAGCTCTCCTGATCAGCATCCCCGATAAATGCACCCTCAAATCGGGGGTGCAAAGACCCGCGGGTAAGAAAGGGATCGGTGAGCCTCGATAAAAAGAAAGAGGCCAACCAAGTCGGTTTTATGCACCGCTACTGCTAGCCGACCTCGCGAGAGAGGTTAAAACAAAGCTCGGCCACAAATCAGTGTCTCCTGCAGACTTTCCGGGTACTCGTCGCCCCCTAAATCTCATCCGCACACCCTCAAGACACGAGCCTCCCCGCGCGCAGTGTGCGTGCGTGCACCCGGAGGTGGTGGTGGGCCAGGGGGTGAGAGGGTAATGGTGGGTGGTTTATGGGGGTGAGGGACGAGGGGCACGAGGTGAGCGGGGAGGGAGCCCGGCGTCAGCTGGTACGCCACTTACCTTCACCCCAATATTAAGCCCTTACGATTGCTCCCTATAATATTAGACAAGGGCCCCGGAATTCAATGACTTAGTGCGCGAGCTTCTCTCTCTCTCTCTCTCTCTCTCTCTCGCTCTTTCCCTTCGCGTGCTACAATCGCAAACAATCGCGTGTAAATATGCATTTATACATGTATTCATGCGCGCGCGTATGTTTCTCTACACGCAAATGCGCACACAAGCAGAAGCATTCAATCTACTTCTGTTATTTTCTTGTATATCTATTTGAAATTGCTAATCATATTACCTCGAATACTAAATCGTTATCGCTTGATTATGGCTTTGACGTATGGGGTATTATATATTCCATAGACTCCTTTACATTTATGTTTATTAGACTTATGCTAGTTGAAGTTGATTGAACTTACATTAAGTCTTTATAATTTGGCAATTGTACTAAATTTAATCTATCGTACTTTTTTTTCTCAAACTTTAAACTTTTCTGATAACATTCGGATCTTTATTGTGAAATACAGAACAATTTTTGTGACACGTATTTTTCATCGCAATGATTAAAATTTCATTCACTCAGTTTCAATCACTTTTATCATTATTTTACTTTAAAAAACATAAAAAAAAAAAAAAATTAAATCAAATAATAATAAAAACTTTTAAAGATCGACACTCTTTAATCTGCCACTAAAAATGTCAATGAAAATAAAGCATTAAAACTATATATATATATTTCAGTATTGAAGACCAGTAAAATCACCCAGATAGAAATATGATTTTATCCATAAAATAAATTAAAAATTATAGATAAATAAAAACTACAAGTAAGTAAATTTATGAGTTATAATTCCGAAATTGTCTTCATTATTAAATAATATTCTGGAAACAATTACTGAAATATTCATAGATTAATAAAAAAAGTTTTATTTTATATAACATCATATAAATAGATTTTTTATGAAAACAAATTCCAATTTTTACTAATATTATTTTATATACATTTAATTTAGACTATAACTAAAAAACATATATTTGACAAATCATTTTTAATGGTAATTATCCTTTAAATAATCCTTAAACAATATGTATTTTGGTATCAAATTTTTTTATATAACATTAATAATATTTATATTCAATTAGTTTTTAAGTAAAGATTTTTTAACTTTTTAAATGTTACATATATTTAAATATATCCAATATTGTTAATCCAATTAATAATGCCTCCTATTACTGTAATATAAACGTAAATTTTGCAGGTAGTCTCGATTATCAATTTGTCTTATAATTTTAAAAGTAATTAAAGTAATAAGAATGAATTTTATTGATAAATCAATTGTACTATAAATGTATAATTACTTTAATACAAGTATTACCAACCATAAACATGGAAATATTTACAGCAGAATATTTTTATACTTAATGAACATAAGAACATTTTTATTTTTTTTATAATTATCTAAATTGTCGTTTGATGAAAATATGTTACTGTGATGATATTTGGTATATTTATTAAGTGATGATTATAATATTTGGTGTCTCAAAATTTTATAATAAAAAACTTTTTCGGGGAAAAGACATGGTTGCATACATATCTATGGAATATTTAAGTACTAATTTACTTAATCCATTTAATGTGGTAAGAGTTTTTTTATTAAAAACTTGTTGATGTAAAATATAGTAAAGTATATTTTTTTTTATAATTAATCTAAGATTGGACTAAAATTATTTCACAAACCCCAAAGTATCATCTATGACTAATTTTCAAACAGTAAAAATAAAGCAGTAACGAATATTTTTTATCGAGAATGTGTGTGGTAAGCATGACTTCATTTGCATTATTGTAAAATGAATGGGTTTGCCAATATTTTACTGGTGGGAAATCATTCAGGTAGATTTGTTCGTATTTGAATTGTCGATTAAAATCGCGTAAAATGTAAAGCAACGGGATGTTTGTCTAGAGCGGCATTTTAATCAAACAATTTTAGCGATCATAAATAGCCCGAGCGCGAGGGATTCAATTCCCGAAAATTCCTGGGAATCGCCGCTAATTGACATGCGGATGGTCTCGCACGTCACCCACGCACAAACTTTCGGTTAAATCAACGGAAGCATTTGGAGACTTTTTGACTTTTTGACTTTTTTAAACGTTGACTCGTGCCTTTTTGGAAATTAATTAATGTAAACGGGTGCCTCCCTCTTTACCTCGGAGGCAATATTTCTCTCGCCTCATCCTGTGAATTGCCAATAAAATTTCCTCTCCATCCGTCAATCTTTTCTAAATTATTCGTTCGCCAACTCGGAAATTTAATATTGAAAAATTAAGGCACGTGGCGTCTCTATATCTTATTCCATAACGTTACACATTAAAGGAAAATAGTGATCTGTTATTTTTTTGAAAATTCATAATGTTATTAATATTTTATACTGATAACTAAAAAGTTGTGAATAAATTGTCAGGGAATTTCATATGTAAATCGATTTCAAATAAATACTATTAATACATGTACATATCTTATAATTTATTATTTTATACACATAAGTATTTTATTAAACATTATTATTCTACGTAATAGATTATTAATTCTATTAATTCTATTTTAACATAATATAAAAACAAATTTCAGAAATATTAATAGTATTTTAATTGATATATTTTACCATTACATTGAATATAAAATTTTATAAATTTAAGTGAAAATATATACAAATCTTATAAAATTAGTTATATGTGTAGAATTTTATATAAAATTACATTTTTTTTATACTTGTATATTAAAAAAACGTATTATATATAATAATTACTAACTATTTTTATAAATTTAATTTTATAATTAATTAAATATTAATAAAGGTATTTTGTTCGCAAAAAATTATATCGAATCGTTAATAATAAATTAATTTTTGTAAAAATTTCAAAACTGATAATCATTTAGAATATTGTTAAAGTATTAGTTTAATATGAGTTACGATATTTTTTAAACAAGTATAATTAATATGTGCACAAAAAAATGTCATTTAATACAAAATTCAATTTATTAATTAGACGTACACACAAGCATTACCGATGAAAAATAAGTTAAATTGGTATAATAAATACCTAAACGAATTAGCGTCATTAACATTTATTTGAAAAATTATCTGTAAATATACGACATATTTAGGAGATATTAATGTATCTATTTTGTGTATATATAATAATATTTTTATTCAAACATAAAATTTATACCGTCTATTAAGTAAACATAACGTGTAAAAAAATAAAATGTATTTTCTAAATAATTGACACATCTCATCCATGTTCTGTATAAATTTCTGTACAATAATCCTTATTTCAATTATATTATTTAATGTACAAATTAATATTTGAAAAGACAACATTAATGAGATATTCATGCTACAAATTGGATAAATGAATAGTATTTAATAAAGTACCTTTTAGGTATTCTATTATTAATATATAGAATTAAAATAAAATTTATATAATGAAAAATCAAGCAAGTTTAAGTATCTAATTAATTTTTTTTATTAATATAATTATATTTTCAAAATCAATATATAATGTACTTGCTTTACAGAAATTGTTAATTTGAGCATTTTATAATCTCATAAGATTCTTAGAAGGATAATTATATATAATGAAATAGGTATAAGTTATTAATAAGTTGGATTGATTAAAAATAATTATTTTTCAATAAAAAAATTATTTATATTTATAAAAACGTAACATTGTTGTATTTTACATTGCATATTAAAATATTAAACCTTATATTTATATGTGTAATCCATTTAATTTAGCAGTAGAGACATTTATAAAAAAAAATAGGAATTATTTAAAAAATATAAACATAGTCAGTAAATATTTAATTAAAATTAGTTGATTATTTAAATAAATTTTATTTTCAAGCATAATTATTTTTTTAATGAATTATTTAAAATTTAGTATAAATATTATTTTAATAAAATTTACAAATACGCTTTCTAGTATTATATTACATAAAAAAGTCTTTTCTTCAACATCTATATAAATATAATTATTGTATTGAAATCCTTATTTCGACACTTATTTTATTATAGTTAAATGGAGTATACAGTTTTTCTATTTTTTCTTTTCTAAAGATATTTGAATTTTTATTTAATATTTTCTTGATTTCAGTACGTAGAATATAAAAATGTATAAGTATAAAATTAAAACTTATGAATTTCCAAATTTAAAAATTGTTAAACTATACAAATTTAAGGTTTATATTTTTATAATATATTGATGAAATCAAGTAATAAGACTTTAATTACTCTTGCGTTTTTATATTTTTGATAACTCGTAGTTGATATATATTACATATTGAATAAAAGAAAACGACAGGTTAGAGAAATATTAAGACATTTATAAGGATTTTATATGCAAAAGAATAATCGTACAATCAATAATATACAAATGTAAATGGCAATATGAATATTAAAATGAACAAGTGTAATTATTCGATTCGAACGAAATTCATTTTTCAATTTTCAGTGCATCGTTGCGGAGTAATTTCCAATCAGCAAAAAAAAAAACCGACCCAAGTTGTACAGAGTTTGGGATCGATTGATTCGGGTTATTGAAGAGTTTTAGGATGAGGGATGTTTAAAAATTGATTGATAAAATATGGTATAATAATAATAAGAACCGAGGGATGCAATCGTTCCGCGAATTCGTTTCATTCCGGAGCAACATTTCGGTTTTTTCCCAGATGATTGACACGAGCGATAAAGCTTCATTTCGCGTACAGGCCACTTTGCATGCGATACCCTTGTCGGTGCATAAACACACATAAAATATCGAGTAACCCTTGCCCTCGAGAACATCGTGCCAGCCGCATGTGTTACTCGCGTACACGGTCTACGCGAAAAAATGATTGACCAACGCAGAACCAATGAGAGACCGGAAATCTACAATTATTCCAGGCTGGAATGCGATGATGAGGTCTTCTCATCAAAAACAGCCACCCAAAGGACCAGAACACGTGGTATTGGCTCGAAACACGATGTCGACTCAGGAAATGAGTCGCAAGCTCATCGTTTGTTTTATCCGGCTTCTCTACCATTTTTAGTCTTAGCTTTTTGCTCCTATGTGTTGAAATGAAAAGGCAATGAAATTAAACAGGAAATGCATTATTACTTTGCCTTCTTACAAGCGACATTCGTTTTTTCGATTATAAAGTTATTGTACCAGCTTTCCAAATTTATTCGCATTCCTGGCTTTTACGTGAATTATATAAAAGTAATTAATACGTGTAGTCGTTTCTCTATCCTGTGCTGTTCTCATTATTTCATTTTATTTGGTAAAATCAATAAATTAATTGCTAGGATAAGCTTCTCCATATTTCGATTATTTAATTATCTTTTAATTCAGGCTTCTCCATATATATTATCAATTTAATTGATTGAATAATCATTCTCAGTAAAATAATCCAATCTTTCTTCAATGATACCTACATTATTTAATTAACCCCAATTTAATTATTAACATAATATAATATAAAAATCGGACGTTTCTCATCAACAATTTTAACGCTGATGCATTAAATTATAATGTAGGTAGAAATGATATTAAATACCTTGTATTAATTTCAATTTTATTATATAATTGTGTATACATGCTGCGAGACGGTAGTTATTTTTTTGAAATTTGCATATTCATTGGAAATAATTATTTATTTTACAGTTCCCTGATTTAAAATTAAAAAAATATCATTATACGATTGGGATTTTTTGGCGATGCTCGCAAGAATAACAAAAATCGTGCATTCGTTATAACTATTCGTCATTATTGAGCATCAAAGAAATAATGTATTTTAATTTTAAAATAAATGATTTTGAAATAGCATTCGCTTCTGATATTTTTCAAGAGCCCTATACGTTTTTTCTAAGAATGACACTCCACGTGTTTTATGATGTTTTATTAAATGTCAATCAGGTCGTGCATTCATTCGCACAGCAGGACATTCGTTTCATGTTTTTATTATTTGAGAATAAAAAACTAATAAAAACAATAGCGTTTGGTAATTAAGAGTAATTATTGTCGTGTAAGAAACTCGCACAAGGGCCCTTTTCAAAGGGAGTGACAGTGATATTGGGCTAGGAAGGGACAAAGACTGCAAAGCGGAGGCTCTCGACGAGAATCGCCGACCACAATCGACGAGCCCTCAAAGGGATCAGCATCAGCCTGCACTCGCATCCACTCGTTCTCACCTCGGCAAATCCCAATTAATCACCATCAGCATCCGGTGAATCGGAGCGATAACTCAAAGTCCGGGTCCCGCGCCAACAGCCAAAAGAAGGAGAAAGGACGAGGAAGAAGGAGATATGTATACGAGGCGATATATCCTCGGAGGCCCTGCGGAATTTGGAGAATCCGGCGGGCGTCTGGCGGCGCGCAACAATGACCCGCTTTTCAGGCTCGCGCCGCAAAGGGGTTGGTCCGTGGAGGGTGACCGCTGCCCTCCCCTCGCCCCTCTGTAAGCTGTGCGCCGTTTGCGCGCCACGCCCACCGGAGCGTGAAAAAAGGGAAAAGACGTGTTTGGAAATAATAAAATAATGGAGGCTTATTTTACACCCCCCTCCCTCCCCCCGCGACGCACAATGCGCGTACGCTCGCGTAAAAAACCAAACCCGAGAGAGAGAGAGAGAGAGAGAGAGAGAGAGAGACGCGACAAGAGGAGAGAAGAAGAGAGCAGCGTCGTCCCATTGTCAGTTCGGCGGCTGTGTATATACGTGTGGACCCCATAAAATACTCATCGCCTTTTATCGTTGTTTTCCTATAGGACCAATGAGCACCGGGACGCTTCTCCTCGACTTAGCGGAGGTTCGTCTGTGCGCTGGTGTGGATTCAACGGAAACACTGAATGGGAATCGGCTTTTTAAATCCACCCCGGATTCAAGGCTATTTATCTCTATCCATGCCAGGCTATGTTGTTACAGTTGCGGTCTCTCTCTTTCTCTCTCTCTCTCTCTCTCTCTCTCTCTGTTCTCTCTTTCTCACTCGGTTGTCCCTCCTTATTTTGTGCCTACGCAACTTCTATACTTCAACTTCTACATGTGCATAATGTTGATTGATTCGATTGTTGCATAAAACTCATTTAATAATAGCCTAGTCCTTGTAAATATAATGTAAAACATACTTCGAGTAAACAGGATCTTGAGTAACTTTCTCATCTATAAAAAATGACACAAGTTAACCAAAACATGAACAACCAATCTTTCGTCAGTAATTTCAATTGTAATATGACAAACTACCTTTCTTTCTTTAAAATATTTATATGATTTTTATTCCAAATCATTACTCAAATTTCGAGCTATATTAACTTTCATAATTTTTTATTTCACAGAATCTTCTTTTAACAATTCCTATCCGTTTGAGGGCAATGCTTGAATTGCTTAATTTACAAATACAATTTCTATACGGTTATAGTATAGGAACTTAAAATTGAAACTTCATCATTACAAAATATGACGGCTTATAAAAATATGGACAAACAATTCTTCACTATTATAACTCAAATAATAAATGCATATCCAAACACTAGACTATTAACTTTATTCAGCAGTATTGAGTATGTTTACCAACGAATAATATAAATTTACAGTTTATCCACAGCGATAAAAAAGAATCTCTAAATCTCTCGATAATGTTTACCATGAGCTCAGTGAAAAAAAATAATGAAAAATCGACAAATCAGCCTCATCTCGAGACTAGAGTCTACCCGTCAGCTTAGAAAACTTCGAGCGCGTTTCAGAATCACGTGGAGTTATTTTTAAGGATTAACGGCTCTCAGGGTCCATTATTCACGAGACCACCTTGGCGGTAGTTAGATCCTAAAGGATCTAAAGATCGCATGTTGCATGGGAAAACCTCGATCCTTGGCTCCTTTTTTCTTCTTTTAATTTTTTAGCCTATGTTTCGAGCATCTAGGAATCGCTTCAATTAATCGGCGCGAGGACCGACATTCGCGGAGTTGGCAATCTGGCCTAACTACTTTACAAACTTTTCATCGTGTTTGCTTAGGATATTTTTGTTTCTTTGCGCGAATGCTCTTTTGTGGGATGCCAAACCCGTGCACTGCAGATGTTGATGTTAAATTGTTTCATAATGACTGTATACTTTTGGGGCAATTGCTGCAAAGGAAATGGCGTTTTATTCATTGGAATCTCCTCATTTTGTAATAATCATGAATACTAATCACTTTACCAATGGGATTGTTTTTACAAATAAATTACAAAATAGATGAAAATTTATGGAAATCTCATCTTTCAATGAGAGTTGTAAATATTCATGATGTCGTCTATTCAACTTCAATACATTTCTTTAATAATACAAATAACACTTCTAGTCCAAGAGATAGAGCACTTTTTAGGTCATGAAATAAAAATCAGCCAGTGATGCATATCAAAATTTGTAAAGAAAATCAGTAAATTCTTATTTTCTAAAATGCCACTCATGATTTCAGGGTTTTTTTATTAACAATTATAAGGAAAAAGTGCATTTTATTTTACCTTTTTTATTGTAAAATGAAAAGTCTTAATTTTAACACTATAGTATTTCAATGGATGATTTTTAGCTAATAAAATTGTGAATAAAATTAATTTTTTCATAAACCGATCAGAGAATTAGAAGCTGAGAAATTTTCCAAAAATCATAAAATTTTTAAATTAATTAAAGCATTTGTGACTTTTTTTATTTTCACATTAAATTTTCACATAATTTAATTAACATTAATATTACTTGAAAACTAATAATCCGATCAAGTTAAAATTTTGTACAAATAAAATGCATAACTAATTACTCTAATTTCCTAAAACTGCAATTTAAAATATTAAAAATTAAAAAGTTCCAAATTTTTTAATTAATTTAAAAGTTTTTTGATTTTTGAAAAATTTCTCAGCTTCTAATTCTCCGATCGGTTTATGAAAAAATTAATTTTATTCGCAATTTTATTAGCTAAAAATCGTCCATTGAAATACTATAGTGTTAAAATTATCACTTTTCATTTTACAACAAAAAAGGTAAAAACAAATGCATTTTTTCCTTATAATTGTTAATAAAAAAACCCTGAATATCATGAGTGGCATTTTAGAAAATAAGAATCTACTGATTTTTTTTACGAATTTTGATATGCATCACTGGCTGATTTTTTTTCATGACCTGAAAAGTGCTTTATTGTTTGGACTATTGCCCAAAAGATGTACAATTATATTACATATTATACATATTATATAATGCGTATTATACTTCAATGATATTCTATATCTGTTGCTTAATTTACAAAATTCATTTGTATCTTATGAAATTATCAAAATAGATGAAGCTCTAGTTATTGTAAAAATAAGGATTCAAATATATTATACAAGGACACAAATTGAGAATACGATGTAAACATTAAAGCAATAGTAACATAATGGGTTTCTTGATAAAGAAACAATTTATAGTTTACATGGTTATAATCAGTGGTCAATAAACCACTTATTTGGCTTATTTTTTTTTATTTTATCCTTATGTGAATTCTATTTTAATGATTAAAATAATTACAACAATGAAGAACTTTAAATTAAAGAAGTGGAAAATAGTTATTTTAATTATGTACTGATCTTAACAAGAATAATTAATTTTTTAATCAAAAATTCAAAACTTAAGATTAGATTTATACGTAGTAAAAATTTTAATGAATAAAATAAAAATTGACTGCTAACATAAAATTTTTAACAAAGTGATAATTATTTATAATTATAATCTACCCTTTTATTAAGATTATATTTGAATAGACACAGATGGTAATATTTATCATATACCATTCCAATAAAACTAATATATTTATTAAATAACAAGGAATTATAACCGAATTCGACTAATGTTCGTAAAATTGTCGAGAAATAATCGAGTTTTTATTTGCTTAATTCATAATAATATAATACCATGAAAAATAATGGACTGAAATCCTGGGAAATGATTTGCCTTTCCAACATCGTGGGTGTTGAGGTGTATAAGAACGACGGAAGATCTAAAACACCCGAAGCTGTTTACAAAGCTCAAACTTGCTTCAAAGAGCTTACTCGTCATTTTGAATTATGTCTGTGGAAAAATTTAGCTGTTATATTTAAAGTAGCTTTTCTTTATTCATAACTTACTTTTTTCTCAAAGAAATAACGAAATATATTAAACGATTCTTATCTAGCTAAGATGGAAAAGCCTCTGTGATTTATTTTTAAATTACCATCAGTAGTGATAATTATAATTATACTCAAGAATATATGTTATATTTACTTAATATAATTAAGAAAATAACATAATATAAAATAGCTTATATTTTGGTAATTATTACATCATCATCGATTAGATATATAAATATCTAACAAAATTTAAAATTTGATCGACTGAATAAAATATGTTTTATGAATATAATTTTATAACATAATAAACACGCAATACATTTTTTAATATTTTTCTTTTTTTATTTAAATTATTAATTGTAATGTATTGAAGCAAAACTGAAAAGGACGATTCTAATATAAAGTATTTGATGGAAAAAATTAATATCCATATATAAGTATAAATGAAAAAAGGTTATAAAAAAATAGTTCTATGAAAAATAGATATCAATGCTATTTCGATTATTCTTTGGAGTATCCAGATATTCGCACATGAAATCTTGTGAAATGAGCAAAGATTGATTGCAGTGGCGTTTTTACACATTCCAAATTGCAAAACCATGGTCATTCTTTGTTACAGAGCACTTCCAAGGTATTCCTCCTGGAGCACTTCCAGCGTTTTTGCATAATTTGCAAAATTCAACAGGTTATAACATAGCAAAGCCGATAGCGAGGCCGGCGGCATATCATCCGCATCATCCACCTCACCCGAGTCATCATCCACCCCAGCATCACCTGCCACCCAATGCCCATCACACTTTACATCAACTCCTGGGATGTCGGACTCCTTATTTGACTGGTGAATATGGATTCAGAATTATGCTGATCGTCCTAACTAACATTCCTTAAGAAGTCATACTTTCTTGATAAAATTATTTTAAAAATTACGTTTTGCAAATGAATTTTTATATTACACGTGTTGTATATGATAAATCATTCAAATTCTTAAAGAAAATAACGATATAATTCCTTTTTCAATTAGAATGTTTAAATGATTCAGTTGCTTCACTCTGTTATCAGTAATAATGCATCTTTGATATATATACAAATATGATAGGGACAATTGTTAACAAAATACTGTGCTTTTTAAAATTACAATTCAAAATTAAATGAAAAATGCATCAGTAATTTTCACATTTATTTAAATCATTAAAATTTACACTGAAAAAAAACCAAAACTAAAAAATAATCAACATACAATATACTAGTTGATTACAGTTAACTTAATTCAATAAGTATAATAAATTAATTTTAATATTTATTTGCTGAAATAAAATCATCCTATAACATTATTTACTGTTTCTTCAAAGCATTATATTTGTGTCGAATAAATCATAGGTATTTTATAGAATTTTGGCCCGTTTTTTTGCAAAATTTGATAAAACAGTTACATCAATCGTAGGAAAGGAATATTATTTTATTCATTTAAATAAAAATGAGTTATTCAGCAATTATAATTTTCTACTTTTAAAAAAATGTTCCATTGAATATGAGAAAAGAAGTTGTTTAATAAATTTAAAAAAAAAACTTATTACGGTATTATAAAATGAAGTTTTAAATATAAGTTGATGAATTTCTTAAATATGAAGTTCAGTATACATTGATTATTCGGTACTATCGTATTCTCAAAATATAGAACCATTTGAATTAATTATTTTTTAATAAAAATTTAATATTTTTGATGATTTCTATATGCATAGAATTTAAAAACAGCTTCAAAGTCAAGTTAGCGATATATTATATGAACTTATTTATTGAAATTTTCCTATTGCATTTGATATGGTACATTGTAACCTGGTTATACTCGGGAATAGACTATTTCTTAAATATTCTAATTTCGCGTAACGAAGTTAAATCGGGTGGTGTACATAAAATCAAAACAAGTTATCCTGATGAAAGTAAATGAAAAAGCCAAAGAGGCAAAAGTAGAGAGTTGGGTACAGGTAGAGGAGAGTTAACGTCAGAAAATTGGTAAAATTAGAGTGTCGGTATCAGAATCGTTATCGACAAGGGCCTTGGCATCGGTGACCTCCGGTAATTTTGCGCCGCTGCGGGTCTAAAAACATTTATAGCTAGGCACCAGTATTGTTCTAAAGGATAATCAGAATAGTCATGAAAAGGCATTCAAAATATTTTATTGCTTATTTTTTTACAAGTTCTTTTGTTGTAGGAGTCTGAAAGAGGAAAGGCTCGAAAGAAAATCTGCCCTTAATTATAGGCTCTAATTTTTTGTCCCCTCTACTCATATTTTCCGTTCTCTCCTTGGGATTCTTTTACAATTGTTTGTTTAATATTTTCGTTTGTCTAAGTAATAAATTAAACTAGATATCATAAAGTTAAATTGTGGAATAAACAATTGGCGTAAAATAATCTCTCGCTTTACTACGAGCAATGAATAGACAATTATATATTAATATATTAATAAATACATCGAAGTTTCACTTAGTCAGTTACATTTTTTACCTTTTCTTAGCATCGGGCGGCGATTACGTATGTTTTTAATTGACCGCTACCGTAACTAAATATTTCGGGTGCGTTTCAAGTGTCACGAGAGGTTACTTATCCTTACTTCAACGGAAAACGCTTTTCCTTCCTCCTCCTCCTCCTCCTCCCCCCCCCGCTTCTCACCCGTATGCACTTTCATAGGCCGTCGGCCCTCTATCTACCGATCATCTTTGATTTCGTCGGTTATTCTCATAAGTGATGACCTCCTGCCTTCGTTTTTCATCCTTACAATATTCTCTTATACCTTTTCTTATTCTTCTTTATTTCTCCGGCTCATGCATCGCGAATTCTCGCGATACGTTGTCCAAGTGCATTTGGATTCTGGTTCGCTTGGTTGCAAGTACCGACTACACGCCGGCGATATATAACAGGGCGACTATAATAGCGGTGCCGAGACGTGGAGTGGGCATGAAGTGCACCGGTGGATGCGAGTGTCGGTGTGGGTGCGTCGGGCATTTATGGGCGCGTACGCGAATTGCGCGTGCAAGGACGCAACAAGTGCCGGGGAATAATAATATCATTGAGCGCTCAGGCTTCCGATTATGTGCTCAGGTCGTGCTCCGGGGATATTGGTCAGATGACGAAATAGACCACCGGGTTCAATAGATCTCCACGAGGGGCTTATCTCCCTTAGCACCCAAATTTTACCCCCGGACATGGCAAACTTGAGAGCCTTCGAGTGCCCCTTTTCTTGGACCTCAAACCCATACTCTTGGTGAGTACAATTACGTAGTCTCCAAATGACAATTAGGCTCAGTAAAATAAATTCAGACACCCCAAAAACGTTCTTTACCTAAATCGATAAATAAAAATTAATGCTTGGCTATCTAACTTTGTAAAATAGAATAAGCTCCTTGTTATAACTTTTTTATTTTTTACCATTCTCATTTTTTAATTGTCTATTAAAATACAAACGTGTACATTTATAATACATTGGTAGAGTAGAATGATGAGCTTTTATTAATCAGTGTTATAATAACCAAGGCGCCTATGAATATAAATTCAGATTTAATAAGTAAAGTAATGATGTGGTATAACAGTTGTGGTTATCATTGGAGCTATATATATCAATTTTCGCTCGATGAAAGTATTCACACTTATGTAGATTATAGATGATCGCATAAAATACACTATCAGTCATTGAATTTGAAGGTGTTACATTATAAAACCGATGCATCTCACTTATGCCTATATACGCTAAAATTGACGCAAATATAATTCAACATGTAAAAAACTTTATAATTTCGAGAATAGTAGATCAAATTTGCTTAATAATAAAATAAAACTACTATTATTATATTCATAAAGTTTTAATTAATGATATTTTTATTTTAATATTAATATTACATAATCATTATTCATTTTTTTGCCTTTTTTTACATGTACAACGAAATTATTTAGTTAGACAAGTTATTGAATAAAATAATAATAAAATATGTATATAAAATTCTAGCTTTAAAATTTATACATCACTGTTCTAGGAATAACTCACAAGTAAATCAAATCGCTAAAATTTTTTTAAAATTAATATTTGATGACAGTGGCATTATACAGCGTATAAAATGAAATGAAAAATATAAAATATAGAATTTTTAATAAAAAAATAAAAAATATATTATTTTTAAAGTATAAAGTCAAATAGGCCCAAAAATTATTTTTTAATTATTATTTTTTATTATTAAATTTTTTTTTGACTCATTGTATAAATAAATTTTCGTAAAAATTCATCAAAATATTACGATCTATCATCAGTATATTTTTTATTTAACACTTTAATGTAAATATAAATAACAAATAAAAATATTATGTCACTATAATAAATATATATAATAAAGTAATGAAATCAAATTAGAAAAATAACAGTAAGAAATAATATACTAATAAATTAAATTGATTAATTGTAAGTATTTATTTGCCGAGTAATTGTCTGATTATTAAAATAATGGTGTTATTAATAAGTTATTCTTTCTTTAATTCATTGTATTTCATTTATGATCTGTTTGAAGTTTATTATGTATTCAATTGCATAGTGCTGAATTTCAATTTTTTAATTACTAGGCCGTAAAAAACTGTTGATAATAATAGTTATTCAAATAATAACATAAAAAAAATTAAAAAAATTGGAAAAGTTATAATTAAATATTTTGTGTGTATATATATATATATTTTCGTAATACTGATAAATTTTTCATAAGGATTAATATTACGCTACAAAAAATAATATGCATGTTCCCTAAAAATTTAAGTTATAATCGTAAATAAATGAAACAGAATTTAGCTGTAAATTACGAAATTTTGATAAAATTTATGTGACAATGTACAAGTTCCATTGCAAATATTCAAGGAAAATAATTTTAGTGTTCTTTTCGATTTCGCAAAATCAAATTTCACGAGAGTTTGAAGCTCCCGTTTCAGTGATGTAAAAAGTTGACTGATTTTGTACTAGCCTGACATTATTAATAATTTAAAATTTGATTAAATGTATAATTAAATTGTGAATGTGCAGTAGCCAGTCCAGGAGGCGGGAACCACCAGTTGGGCGGTCCAGGTGCGGGTGCGGGTTTTCCGGCGTCGATGCAGGGAAGTCTGGGAGAGCTCACAGGCATGAGTCTAGGGTTCCCTTGGGCGGGAAGTGCCCGGGGAAAACCTCGTCGGGGGATGATGCGTCGGGCCGTCTTCTCGGACCTCCAGAGACGCGGGCTCGAGAAGAGGTTCCAACTCCAGAAGTACATCAGCAAGCCCGACCGCAAAAAACTCGCGGAGAAGCTCGGCCTCAAAGATTCGCAAGTGAGTGCTAATTCTACTTCTTTATTCTATTTATACTTTTAATTGTCGTTTTATATTATATTTCGCTAGTCTTCTTTAGATTGCAACTCGGAATTGAAAATTTATTTTATTAAAGTAATAAGTAGTTTGAATATATCTTTAAAATCTTAATTTACAATAAAGTCTCATAACAATAATATGTAAATTATTAATATCATTTTTCCTTTTTTAAATTTTAACCTCCTAATACATTTGTGCATTCTAATCACTTGATTTTTTCGTATTTTAAAAATAATAATTGTACATTTACCCATTGGATAAATTACATTGATTTAAAATATATTTATCGATTTATGATAATAAAATTAAATAAACAGTTGGTATTATGATATAAATTTTAATTAGTATTATACTTTATGAAAAGGATTTTGTCGAATTAGTGAAATTTATTGACAGCATCTAAACAAAGTATCATATAGTGAATTATTTCTTATGATAGATTTTGTTTTTCTTTTTTGATAAACGAATGATGTATCAAGTTCAGGTGCAGATAAGCTTTATAAGTAGTGTTTAACCACCTCCTTAAAGCAATAAAGTCTTCGAATTTTAAGCTATTGTCAAGCCATTGTACTTATTTCATCACTTTTTATATCCTCTTGACTCTTTCCATTAAATTGATAAAATTCTCTCTCGACTAATCTGTTTTTCAATCAAAAGTTTTATATGGTACCACTTAACACATTTTCTCTATAAGATTCAACATTAAAACTTAAAAAAATTAATTCAATCGCAAAAATGTAATGCACTAAAAGTCCATTGTGCGATTATTTTTATTTTACTAAATAATAATAATAATAATAATAATAATAATAATAATAATAATAATAATAATAATAGTAATAATAATAATAACAAAATTATTTTAATCATATTTAATTTATTATTTAAATTTACCTTAATCCATGTCTATTTATTTGATTAATATTAATTTGTATTAGAGTTTTATAATTGTAAGCTTAAGTAATTGTATGTTAAGCATTGACCTACAAATTGAAAATTTATTAAATCCTAGTAAACTGTGCGAGCTATCGATATCACATACAATAATTCAACGATATAAATTATCTACTGATAATATAATCTCAATTACAACAGCACATTGGTCCTCATATCAACAAAATTAAATTTATCGAAACACAGATGCATTCACGTGTTCGAAACGAGTGTACGCCTCCTGTGAAAGTATTTGCGGGAACGGCCGGTCGACGTATCGTCCACTAACAAAATCATCAAAATGCCATTTAACGTTCAGCAGCTCGGAAATAAAACACGAGAGTTCTGTATAAATAACGAGGTAACATTCTGTGGGCCAGTAAAATAAAAAATCGTAATATCCCGGAAAGGGTGGACACGTGCTAGAGATCCGGTTCTCGATTAGGGGTGAAGCGGGGGTTAATCGTTTGATGCCACTTCATTAGTTACAGACATCACTCAGATGCCAGATCGAGCTGACACTATATATACCCGGGCATTGCATAACTACCCCTTCTTTTGATAATTTGCGTTTGCAAGCCACCTTCGGTGGCCTTCGATAAGCGCTTCGATTGTTTATGCAATGACATCCGTCACTTTAATGACGTAATTCTTATCCTATTTTAACACTGCAAACAAACAGTAAAATTGCTGCACACAAAAAAAGAGAAGAAATCTTCATGGTTTATCACCGAAATATACTTGACTAAATGTGAAGGAGATTGGTTATCTTAATAAGAGTTTGCCGTTTTTATTTATTAAATTTTATACATACTGTGTTAAAAGTAGAATCATTAATGAAACTTGTATGTATCTTCACTTTTAATTAATATTATTTAAGATTCTGTTAATAAATGCATATAAGTAATGAATTATAAATTTAAATTTCTAATTTACTTTTAAAATACACTAAAAATAAAAGAATTTAAACCTGCTTATTGAATTAATCAATGTAATTAAATAATAAAACATCATTTCATACACAAGTAAGTTTTATTGCGATTGTATAATGTAATTTTATATTTTCCTACGTACATTTATATTAAATTCATATTTTAAATCATAAAAAAAAATAAAATTTATTCTTATTTACATAACAAGTAATAAAATTTATTAATATATTTTGTGTAATGGCATCGGAGTTATAATTAGTGGAATACTTTCATCTGTATTATAAAATTACGAGTTATATAATTTATGCAAAGTTATTAAAGATAACCATACCAAGAGACGAGATTATTTTCTGAAAACTAGTGATGATTGTACTTTATGAATATAATGGAGTGATATATATTTGTGAATAAAAATTAATTCCATTGTATAAATCGTTGATTAACATAAAATTACAATCGAGGAAATAATACATTAGGAAATGAAAAATATATGGTAATCTTGGTTTTAAATTCAAAAATTTTTCCTTTTTATCCGTACATTTGAATATTTTATTAGTATTACTTTATTTTTTTCATTACCATAAGGATGTATCATGTAAAACTCGTACCAATGAAATATTCTCTAAAGTTTGAAACTGAGCTAAATTAGTTAATAAAAAGCATGTTTCAAATTTGAAAGAGCTTGAATCTTTTTAACGAAAGTTATAGCAATTCTTATTTAACACGTTTTCTAATGGAGAATAATGTATTAAAGTGATTTTTGAACAGTGCATATAAAAAAAAAATATATTTCTACCAATGAAAAAAACTTGAATTTTTGTTCATTTTAGAAAAGTATCCAATAAATATTTGTTCAAAAAATGGAAATTCGAGAAATCTTATTATACATGATATTAAAGAAATAGTAAAAAAGTTTATAATATTTTAGCGTAAGAATAAGAAAACATGGCAACGTCGCTTACGAATGAACACATACATGTATGCATATACACACGCGCGCAAACGCACGTGCATGAGTACATACGCCTGACTTTTACATATAAAAAATTGAATGAAATTGTATTTTAATTATTTGAATGAATTATATTTAATGTAAAAAAGGATAAATTTTACTACCATATTTAAATACATTAATGTTTAAAAAATAAAGTACGTTCAAATTGGGATAATTAAGTTTATTTAAATTATTAATTATATAAAATTAATTAAGAATAGTTTTGATTCATTAGTTTATCAACGATAAAAAATAAAGAGAACAAAGAGTACAGAAAAAAAACAAACAAAAAAATTGACAAAGCGAAACCACTGAAAATATTGGAATGAAAAAAGGTTTAAAGTAATATAAAGTGAGAATAATTAAAAAGCTCAAGGAAAACAAATTCGCGAAATTGATCCACAACTCTATTTTCGGTTCTCCTCGGATCGAACAACCTGCCACTGCACCGGGTGCCGAGTGTATGATCAAGTGAATAAATTGCACAGGAGAGCCGATATCTCTCTCACTCCAGCAGATCCTCATGTATAATTCACACCTCGAACGCCATGACTGGGCCGCCATTGGTCGGCGATCGCTCTTAGTCTGTCCTCGACGGGTTTTATGAGGAGCGGGGTTTAGCCCGGATACATGGGGTCACGACTCCACGGAGTGACTCCTGACTCCTTCTCCTCCTCAAGGTTCTCGTCTTCCTGAGCTCCAGGCTGATGCCCAGATGCACGGGTACATTGAGATACATTCATTCGTATTCAGCTCTCGTATTCAGTCTTGCACGGAGTGCTCCTCTGGGGAAAAGTACGGAGCTTGGTGCAACAAATTTATTTTGGTTCTCTGTTTTTTTAGAATAAGTTTTTAATTCGTTTTTGTTTGTTTGATTATTGAGCGTAATTGTCGACAATCACAGTCTGACCCGCCCTTTATTTTTTCCCTTACTTTACACCTCTTTTCCTATTTCTCTCGGCTTCATGATATTCGTCTTCGTTATGGATTCCACGTGGAACATATGGCACTACTACCAGCTATGGAATCCAAGTTTGCATACCAAACCTGTCACGTAGAAACTTTTTAATAAAAGATTCGAGCTTGCCGATCACTTCTAAAGTCATCGGAAAATGCAAGAAATTACATGATACATACACTTGATTTATATCTTGATATTGAAATATCAGGTTATCAAACTAGTATATTTGACAGCAAGATTATCATAATGATATCAATTTCTTTCAATTTTATTCTTATAGCATTAAATATACCATGCTTTAACTTTGAATTTTGTTGGTTACTTTGTGTAAATCGAATCTATTTAAACAATAATTTTACCGATGTATTCAATTTCTAATATATTGAAATATTAAATGACAGTTTAAAAAATAAAACAACTCGAAATTTTAATAATATTTTAATTATAAAATATTGTATTTCTAAACTGAAAATAAAAATTGCATTTGTATATATTCTTATTTGTTCGATGTAAATATAAATGTAGAATATAAAGTAAATAAGTGCACTTAAGTTTTGTAAATTAAAATCACTTACCAACCATTTTACAATGTTTTCTTTTTTACATCGATAATATTATTATTTTGTCATTACTTATACACCAAAAATTTTATTTTTAATAACTTTTATAACTAATTTTTGATAAGTTAAATTAAAATAAATTGTTCTTGTATAAATAAGTGAATCTTCAAGGATTTTAAATGAGATGAGCTACATTTATCAAAACATAATTTTATTCGTCATATCTTATTAGATCCATGGTTTCTCGATAGTTTTGCAATTCTTAAAATTTAATAAATACGAGGGTGAATAAATGGTAAGAAAAAAATGGAAAAATAAAGGAAAAAGATGAAAATACAAAAAGTAATAGTTTCGTTTTCTTTATCGCAAAAAGTCAAGTCGCCAAATGAGAAAAAAGGAAGTGAATGTTCTGGTGAAGACACTTCGGACGAGACGACCAATATTAAAACGCGAACCGCCATAAAAGTGATTATTGTCTGACGATAGCTTTTTCTACACCGACATCAGCCAGCACCGAATGTCAAATCATGATTTCAGGATGGAAATTTGCCCTGCAAGCGTTCGCCGTGATCTCCATTACCCACTCGCCCTTTTTCCTTTTTTTATACGCGAAATTGAATTTTATTAAAGCATCCAAACACCAGTGCCTTCGTTTTCACACGTGCAAGGGTGTTTTATTTGTTTCAGAATTTTATTTTTTTATTGCCAACCAGATATGAATTGCGGACGCATTCGTCAAAGGTTCTATTATCAAATGGATTTCAATCGACCATTGTTATATGTATAATGATATTTAAGTAGCACGTTACATTTACTAATAATTATGAAATATTTTATAGATCTAGGTTTCACATTTTCTAAGTAAGTGTTTTTCTTTTATTTTTTATTTTCTTTTCATTTTAATTATGTTCTACGTGGATTCATTCATTAAGCATTAAACTATTAATTGAAAATTAAGCATGCGTTAAACATTACTGCATTTAACTAAAATAAAATACCAACAATATTAATTTATTAAGAATTTAAGTTTTATTTTCAATCTTTTTATTAATGTCAAAACATATAGTTTTAATATTTTACGAAAAAATTGTGGAGTTAAAAACTTATTTATTACAAATTTGTATTTTAATTATTTACGTTTTCAGTATCTATTATATTTTAAAATGAATGAATCAATAATTTTTTTATTATTATGCCAAAAAGTGATTAATAATAAAAAAATTATATTAGTTTGATTTAAATAGTACAAAAAAAAAATAATTTCCAATAAATTACGTAATATATAAAAGTTGTATTATTTAAAAGAATAATTTTATACAGAATTTTAATTTCACTTAATTATTAAACGTAAATTATTAAGAGTGAACTTATTATATTCTAACATTGTAATATATATTTTTGGAGAATATTTAAAAATAAAAGATATTCATTTTGTGTTATACAGGAGTTTACAATTATAATTATATTTATCAAAAAATGTTATAAAATTATATTATTTAGTATAAAATATTATTATATATAGAAATAGAAAATTGATTTATTTACGTTTTTCTTTTGTTCTTAGTTACTTGTAATAAAATATTTTGGTAACATAAATTAAAAATTGAAACCTTATCTAATTTGATAATTATTAAAGTTAAATTTACTCATAAGATTTACAAATAACATATGATTATTAAACATGTCAGTAGTAAAATAATGAAAATTATTGTTTTTGAATATAAAAAATAATTTTTTTTAGAACTGTAGTAATTAAAAAATAATTTAAATAAAATAGGTTGTGAAATTTGTATAACTGATGTTATATAAAATTAATCATTCAATATTTCTCGAAAAATCATTGAAGTCTATTTTCAAGAAAATTTGTCGTAAACTGAGTGAAATTTACTTTTAATTGGGTGAAAATACAGGGAAAATTGTAGTGGCAGTATTTTCTCATCACTTGAAGCAAAGTTTTACGGGTCTTACAGAATAAATAGAGAAAATAAAATCAAAAAGTAGTCGAGGTTAATGAAGTAGTTACAGCAGAGACTTAAGGTATGGACCGTCATCGCGACTTGAGTCTCACGTTTGTTTCATGAATCTTTTGGGAAAATTTAATTAAACCTTGGCAGTTTAGGGTTGCGATGGCGTTTCCGAAGTTGAGGTGCACGGCTTGACGCTCAGTTTATATGACGAGGATTATCGTTCAGATAATTAACGTAATTAGTGCGACGTCGCTCGACCTGATCTGACCGCACTCTCCTATATAAACCTACATCTATCACTTACAGTTCCCATTATATTGTGTTACGTTTTATTCATTCTAACTTCACCTTTTATATTTCCCCTGCTTAAAAATTTTAAAATATTAAACATTCTGTCGGCTTTTTCATAAACAAACTATCTTTCACATATTAGTGCATTTAAACGAGAAAATAAGATACGTTTATAACGTTTGTATCAATTGTAATAAATGTTAAAAGGATTAATATTAATAAATTGAAGATTTCGTTTAGTTTGCACATGAAATGCATGGAGAAACGTAAAAAACGAATAAGCAAAGAATCTAAGATTATGCAGAGTTTCGGCGATATTTGCGGGAGTAATTAATGAAAAGATTACGAGAATGGAAAAAAGGATTCTGGGTACTGCAGTGTTATCTGTAAAATATAAAAGAGAAGGCGAGCGGCGATCTGAGCTGACGGGCCACGTCGCTTTTGTTTGGCATGGCAATACGAGGAGTCTGTCAAACTGTCAGGATCACGCACAGCTCTTAATTCTTGCGGACCACCAAGACTTCATTCTTCCTTCATTTCCTTCATTTCCTTCATTTCCTTCATTTCCTTCATTTCCTTCATTTTCTTCCTTCCTTCCTTCCTTCCTTCCTTCCTTCCTTCCTTCCTTCCTTCCTTCCTTCCTTCCACTCTTCTTTACATCCTTCCTTCTTTTATTCCCTTCTTCCTTGCTTCCGGCGCTTTCGACGACTTTTTAGTTGTTTCTTTTGCATGGAAATTTTATGAGTCATTTCAATATTCTTTCACCACCTACAATCTCGAACAGATGATCTATGGGTCCACGCAATTTTCTAAGATATTTACCGAATTCTTAAATCGTATTAAACAGTTTTATTGCGATATTAAAAGAACCATATTTTCTTAATCAATGAAAATATTGTTTAAGTAATTATTTCAATAATAATAGCATTTTAACATTATATTTATTTCTGACCGTGCTTTTCGAAATTGTGCACTAAATATATAAATATAGAGCATTAATAAACCTTTACGCTTTCAGTTTATTTTCATATATTTTACATTTTATTAATATATACCTATTAAAAATTCATGTTAAAACATTTTATTTCAATTGTAATATTTTCATTTCAAGCTGTATCATTTGATAGTAGATAATTTTAATCATAAATAATTAAGCTTGAATATAATTAAAAATGCTTTTTTTTTTTTTTTTAAATTCGATTATCATCAGTATTTTAAATTTAAATTTAAATTAAATCTCTATAAAATTATGTTCGTTAATAATTTAAAAAGTAAATGATGATTTTTTCAAAAAAACATAAATTGCAATGAATATAATGAAAACCGTTTTTACCATCAAAATAACAGGAAATTATGTCAAAATTATAAATGAAATTAATTAAATGTTTACAAAACTTTTATAATACAGAAAATTTTCCATTTTTGCATAAAATTATTGAATTTAATAAAAATTAAAAAATACTTCTTTTATAGGGATCATTAATAAAAATGATAGAAAATATAAATTATAAATAATTATAAAAATTATGTACAAAATTTTTTTTAATTCAATATTGGTTTTCTTTAATGTAAAGTTTTTTTAAATATTTATTTTGCATATTGTACATAATTTTATTGTTAATACTAAATTATTTTTAAATTATTGTTCAAAAATTATTAATATTCTATAAAAACTTTCTCGCGCATACACACGCATACACAAAACGCGCGCGTGTATATGTGCATTTACTAGTAATATGAATCCTATTACAAATTTAATGTGAAAACATTAAAAGGAAACAAAATATAAAAGTATGAAAATGCTTAAAATTCTCGATTACAAGGAAAATGTTTGAATAGGGTATATTCGAGTATAGGTTGAGACCTGCGAAAATCAAAAATAGGAAGGAAAATAGAGCATTTCCTGCTTGGACACGCGCACCCCAAAAGAAAAGTAAATAGGGTGAAAGAGAGAGAAAGTCGGGAATGGGGTTCGCATACTGAATGTAAGCTCGTCGGTAAACTCGCATACACTTGGGCTAATGGCTACAAATTGGTATGAACGATGGTATATATTGATAGGAGCGAATAGAATACTCGGACG
Source organism: Eupristina koningsbergeri (assembly GCA_018907245.1). Lineage (NCBI taxonomy): Eukaryota > Metazoa > Arthropoda > Insecta > Hymenoptera > Agaonidae > Eupristina > Eupristina koningsbergeri. Next base: position 4,439,414 of record JACCHV010000002.1, on the reverse strand, counting down.
AGATGAGAGAAACTCTATATCTATCGAAGCACAAATCTAATGGTCGATCCATCCAGTGTGTCAAATTCAGGATTCTGCAAGAGATACGACCAAATGGAATAAACCGAGAGAGAGAGAAAGAGAAGGGATGTATTTGCGAAATCGTATCGACAAGGATATTATTTCATAGTCTTCAACATTAGCAAGTGTGTTACACTCTGACCTATGCATTATATTTTTCCAGGATTTCCCATTTTCCAAAATGACGACGTAATATCCTCCATCAAATTACAGACAAAAATGAGACATTCAATCACTCCCTCATCTTTTTATTATCATTATTATTTTATTTAATTTTTTCGTTTTTTCTTCAATTCTAATTACACATTATATTTATTATATTTTTTTTATTATAATTATAATTATATTATATACATATTATAAAATCATTAGCTGGAAAATTTTCATTTAAAAAAAAAAGAAATCATAACTTAACAATTTAAAAATTTTTAAAGTTATAAGCAAAAATTTTGAGAATTATACAAGTTGACATTAGAATATTATTATATTTAAAAACCTCTAAAAATAAAATTATTATTTCTCGATAAAATAGTTTAAAAAATTCTCTTTAAATAAGTGAATGTCTGAAACTTTTGGTACTTTTATGATTTGCGAATAAATCTATGTAAACAATATTTAATGAGATATTTCAAGGTTCTCACTGTAAAATAAGTATAATAAGTTTAAAGTGACATTTTCCATTAAATTTTTTTACTTAATTATCAATAAATAACATACCATTAATTTATGTTAAGGCAATATATACTATAAATGTAATATTTGATGCAAAATCAAAGTTTTTTTTAAATAATATAATTAATTTGAAAATTATTTTATTAAATACTATTTTGTTAAAAAATATTATGAATTTATAAACTTTTTTGTATTTATTTATTTTGAATATTTTTTAAATCTATTTATACTAAAAATGATTTTTTATTTTAAATAATTTGTATTAATATTTGTAAATTTGAATTGATGACTTGGAAGAAATTTCAATAAAAATTGATATATTTAAATTTATTTACAGGTATATAATAATTTTTATTCATGTAGATTAATTTATAATTAATCAAATTGTTATATCGGTTAGTGTAACTTATTGGATCAATAATTTGTTTCATAATTTTTTTTAAAAGTTTAATATGTTTCGATAGAAGTTTATTTTTTTTTTTTTATTACTGTTACTTCAGTAGTAAACTAAAAAAAAATAGTATTGTTTTTGTATTATATAAAACTTAGTTTTAAATGTAGTAGGAAATAACAAAATGGTAGTTCTTTCAAATGCTTTTTAAGTGGAGAGTGACTCATCAAAGGCTTGTATATTTATGTGTGGCTGGAAGAGTAAATTATATAAAATCATAGCACTTCAGGAAGTTTGTGTATTTGATAAATATTGAATTATAAATCAAAAGTAGTTTGGAAGTTAGCCCCTAATCTTTAGTGACACAGTGATTCTAGTCAAATATCACATGCACATAGGCCAAGAGTAGCCGACATCCGATCGTGATAATCCAGCGAAAGACATTACTCCATCACATTAAAAGTTAATGTGAACGAGTATAATAGGTGGACTTTTATCCAAATCCACTGTTCGGCATATATAAATAGCACGAATCGGAGCGATTGATGTGATTCGATTTTGGGACTTTAGGATCCGAAAACCTCTAGGCTTTAATCAAGTTTTCATCGAGAGGACCGTGGCTGATCCATAAAAAATGGGCGACTGTCGGTGGCTCGTTCTCCTGCATAATCTCCGCCCACCGCTCGCGAGGGTGGCGTGTGAGGGGGGGGGGTGAGAGGAGGAGGAGAGGAGAGGAGGCGGGGATATTAAAAACAAAGGCCTCCGCATTTGCGGGGGCGCAACATGAATACAACGCTCTGGCAATATCTTCACTTCCTCGAGGCCCGAGCGACTTAGGCACCACGCGGATCTTCATGCATTATGGATTTTGTACGTCCGAGGGTGAGGCTCCTGCCGAGCCTGAGGAACTAAGAAACCATGAATATACAATACTCTCAAGTATGCATATAGATTCCTTCTTTGTGGATCAACTTTAATCACTTTGTGAAAATTCCTTCAGATTTCTCTTCTTGTGCTTTGCCTGCTCTCCACTACTTCCTCCTCCTCCTGCCCCTCCTAGTTTTACCGCGATTTCTCCCTATTTCTCTTAAATTTTAAAGGAAAACTTTCCACAAAGTGCGGCGAGAGTCGAATGGAGAATCTCGAGAAGAGGTCGATCATAATACTGTATGATTCACAGATTTAGCAGGATGACTTCTACACTCAACAAAATATTTAAGGAATATTCGACTCAACTTAAAACATAAATTTCAACATAAATTGAGATAAGGATTTTAAAGCAATTGTTCAACAATGGTTTCTGATGTTTCTATTGCACTGTTCTTTGATAATTTTTATTCTAATGAATTGTACAAATAATGGCGTATACTTGTATTAATTTAAAATTGGAGATATTAGGCGTCATTATTATATTAAAATTCATATTTTTTAAATTAAACTCCCTTGCGTCTCATTTATTTATACTGTCAGCTCATTTTATTTAATCCTTGTATAAAAAATAAATAAATATTTAAAAAAAAATTATAAATTATCATTTATTTGTGCACCCTGAATTAAGAAAATATGAGAATTTTTTTTATTGAGATTACCATTCGTTCGTTCACAGGAACAAAAGTTAAAAAATTTAGATCAATCTACTCTAGACCAGTAAGTTGACTACATGAGAAGTTTCTTGTCAAATTAATCTCTTAAGAAAAGAAATAGCTGTGGAATTGGAATTGGAGGTCAACCTATCTAATACCCTCGTGCACTATTGAGAATTGTTTTCAATTTAGATAATCTAAATTATTTAGTTAATATTGATAATGTTATTTATCGGCTGCAATGTATAATAGATTTTTTTAAAATCTTTACTATTTTACATAATTAAACATCCTATATGCGAATAAACGAATAAAAATTTCTGTGCAGATTTAAAAATTTTTTAAAAGTATTTTATAAATAATAGACCTAATGACCAAGTTAAATTTCTTATTTTATTATTATATTGCATTTTATTCAAGACTATTTATTTTTAACTATAAATATTTCAAATCATTGATTTATCAATTATTCATAATAGTTATATCTATAAATTCGTTCAATTGCATTAAATGTTTATTAAACCATATTTTTTGTAAAATATAAAAATATAAATAAATTAGAAGCATTTATTTTATAAAATTATACTTGATTGATATTTGAATCGCCTGGTTTTTCGTAAATGCATTCTTGACAACACTACATTCAGAACAATTACGTAATAAAGTACTATACTCGAATTTGTGTAAACAGTAAATATGATCACGGTTATAATTTCCTTTTAACTAGATTGCAACAAACTTTGAGACTATTTGAAATTCAAACTGAGAAAATCGTAACAATAAAGTTATTACCACTAAAACGGTAATAATTATAAGAATATATGAGAATTAACACTAAAATTTGTCATGAATAATGAGAATTGAGAAATTTTAATTATCCTCATTTTAAATTTGTAATTAAAATATAATTACAGTATTATTTATACACTATTCACTTCTATTATTAATTTGATAATTTTGTATCCATAATTTAAATTGAAAGTGTTTAATAATATTTGTCTAATAAATTATTATTAATTGAGATATCAATATACGTTAAAGCATCCGTTTCTCCTAGAAATGAACATATACGTGTAATTTATGTTTAATAATAAAACTTATTCAAATTGTTTATTCAGTGCTTCAGTTAAAATGACATATTGATAACTTATAATATATTACTAAGGGATATCTATTTTGAATTTTACGATGTGCAATTTTTTTTATTTCAAATTTAATTGCGGAAATTTTTTCCCAAGCCTAGTTTCAGTTTGCAATAATTTCATATTTGCTGAAGAATTATTCGTGGAAACAAGACACACAAATTAAATCAGAAGTTATATAAGATTGTAAAAAAAGACTCGTACAACCAAATGGACGCGACACCCGGAAGCGTTTGTACAATAAAACATATAGTCCTTTTGTCGAGCGCATTTGGCGAGTTCATTTTTTTTCTCCAGCAAATGAAAGGGTAAAACAATAAATAAGGAAGAAAAGCCGGAATCCATGTCGTTGGAGAGAGACGGAGAGAGTCGCGGAAAGGCACGCGAGTGCACCAGCCGAATCCTCCCCATAAATATGGAAGAGAGCCATTCTCTTATTAACATGCGAATTCAACCCCTAGAAGTCGAGCGCCATACGTGCAGGTTTTCGCTCTCCGCGCCAATGCCCCTCGAGCCCCTCCCTCGGCAACCCCCACTCCATTCTCACCCTGCGACCCATCCCTCCAGTTCACCCCTCCTTGCTACTCCGTCTTTCCAGTCTTACGACGACTCCTCACCAACAAACAACACTCTATTTCCAAAAACAACTCCCCTGCTCTCCCACTGCAGATATTTTTTTCGTTAATAAAAAATGATCTGTGAACACCGATGAAATAATAGAGGAAATGATGAAGATGACCGACTCATTTTTACGGCGGACATGATTTTTCGACAATTTAAATCAGACTATGTTACTCTGTCCTTATTTACAATAATTAATTATAATATGAACAACTACTGTACGTTTAAGCACTTGCGTATTATTTGAAACACGTAGCATTTTTTATTTCATTGTAGGTATAATTAAGCTACGTATATTTTATGAGCAATGTAAATAATTATTATATATTACAATAATTTATAAAAATAATTGAAAAATGGATGGATAAGTAAAAAAATGGACTATTAAGTAATTAATTTTTCCGCCATCAACTATACATTAAAATAATCATCTCGAAACTTAACACCTTTTACGCCACTTAAATACTAGATTTTGCTCCATTAATTCTTCCTTCGTCCCCGCAACTTTTCGTCAGGAAAGACAGTGATCGTTGGAAAACCGAGAAAAGCAATAAGAGTAATCAAATCATCTTCAACGATCTGAATTTTTAATCTCGCGTGCAAGCCAATTTTCCTCCCCTTTTCCTTGGACTCTGCACGTGGGACACCGACTCGTAGGTTTTGGCCGTCGTTATGGGGTCGGCACCGCGACCGACGTCATAATCGATCGTCTTTTATTAAAGTGCGGCAGATGGCGCGCGAGGCCAACCCCGAAGGAGGTTGGCTCTGGGAGTTCGCAACCCCTGCGCCCCGCAGGCGGGTGGATTCGCCTCAGAAGCCGTGGAGGGCTCGCCGGTTTTTTAGTCCGCGTCCTCGGCCGCGTGCGCAGGCTTTATTGATTCCCTCCTCTTCTTTTTTGCTCTTTCCCATTTTAATGGCTCTGAGTGCCTTTGTTGTCGACGAGCTCGAACTAACGGAGATTCTTCGGAAACCCTTGCAAAAATTAAGACCGACAGCTGTTTCGCTACGTGGAGTTACTTCGAGGCAAGACTTTATCATTCAAAAGCATCTCGAATTCGCAAATTGTAAAATCCTATGTACAATGCGGAATTCATTGCTTGATACGACCTACTGACACTATTCACAACACCTTACTCATAGAAAGTAAAAATTATGTCACCAAACACGCTTTTACGTAAATAATTTAAGCTCCATTTGATCATAAATGTTTATTCTAATTAATTGATATTTTAATAATTACAGTTCATTGTTTTGAAATTTTACTCAGTGTTGTAGTGCAAGAGCCATATACTCTATGTCAATTCTCTATGCATTGTATAATAAACAATTTATATAAAGATGCGTAAGATAAAAAATCGAGTAATTTATTAATTATTTAATAAAATTTTACGTAAGTTAATGTACACTTATCACGTAATAATATATTACACATGATGGCTAACACTGACTAATTAAGATTGAATTAAATTTAATCGAATAAAAAAGCTTTCTAAAGGTAATTGAGATTAGTGGCAAGGAATAGGTTATTTGTTGACAGAAATGTGAACGCAATCAAGAATATATAATCAACGAATCTGCCGTCGTATGATTTTAATTTATCACTCTTTATTCTTTTCGAATGATCTCGAAAGTGGACTCTAAATTCGTGAACCAAAAATTGGTTAAAGGAAAAAATTCTTGTCGCTTGTCGGTATCGTTCCCCTCACTTCATTCGTGACATTTTTCATAAAACCAGAGTACTTTTGAGTTTTATTCCAGAGGTAGACCACTTGGTGGAAGCAATCGCTTAATGATTACTTGCTCGGTCTACACTGAAATGCAGGATGAGAAAGCGAGTGCCGCTCCAGTGAAATAGGCGCCGAGTGCTCCGGCCCTGAAAATAAAAGACCGAACCCATTAAGCTTCTCCGGGGAAGTTTACTTATGAATTCACTATCAAACGTCCTGCAAGTTGAAATATCTATTTTAAACTACCTAATCTTAAAACTCTCTTTGAGGTTTCACTTTAAAACTTCTTTCTTTCTTATTCACTTTTATTTACTTCGCTACTGTAATTACTTTTTATCGTATAACGTCAAAAACATAATTTACCCACGCACAAATAAAAATTATGAAGCAGTAGAATTTATTTAATGGCAATTTTTCAAATGCCAAAGATGATATTATACGCGATTATTTAGGTACGAGAATGGGGAAACATTTAGTGTAGCGTGTTAAATGAATAGAAGCCATAACCTTATGTAATATAGTGCATTTGTATAAAATTTTAGTTTCGAAAATCATTAATAACAAAGATTCCGAAACAGTTTCACAAGTTTTCCTCGAGTAATCTTATAAAATTCAAATGATATAATTAGTTTATAATTTTTCTACACCAGCATCGCTCCAAAAGTACTGCAATATGCAATCAGCACAATCATGTATCGTAAAGGAACAAATACATGTAATAGAAATAACTTAGAACATGGAAAAGCGCAACTCACTGGAATTGTGTACTTAGATATCGTATTAACACATTTGCTTCCCCATTTGCTGACGTCGAGAAAATCAAAGCCCTCTAGAACTCTCGTAAGCACCTCGACCTCGAAATCGTCGCCAGGAAAAATCGTCCCTTAGCCACATCCAAATCGCGGATAATCGCGCATTATCGGTTGGCGCACCCACCCAGCAGGCAAATGGCGCCCAGGAGCCGATTCTCCACAGAATCACTCCTCCAGATTCTCGACAGCTCAATGAGATCCGAGTGGATGGGTCTCTGGGAAATCTCTCCCTCAAATTCAATTTTCGCTTTGTAATGGCTTCGATGGCACAGCAAAATTCCTCGTCAAAGCTTCCGCCCACCGTTTCCTCAGCCGATACCCATCTTTAAGGAAATTTTCTGTTCTCGGTGGAACGATGAAACTTTCGAATAGCATTTTTTAAAATACTTGGTCTGACAAATCTATATTTTTATTATCAAAATCGAAAACACATTATTCATTATTAGTAATGGTATAAATATTTGTTCACGGAAAATGAATGCAAAATAACGACATTATTTGATAAATCAATATTTGTTGAATCATTTGTTTTTAGAATAACGTTATGTCTAATTCTAAAAATAATGATAGTGTATTTTAATTAATGAACATTTTAAATTCAAATAGTTTTCATTCATAAATTAAATCATTAAATAATTTTTCTAAAATACTTAATTACAATGTTTGCACAACTATTTAAACCAGAAATATATAAAACAATAACTTTTTAAGTGATTCATGACGATTATCTGAAGCTTTACATCGCAATTTTTTTAGCTACTTAACTCATTGAATATTATGAGTACAAATAAAGTTAATTACTCGTTTATTAAAAACTATTGGATAAATTAAATTTAAATTAACATCATATATTAAATACTTATATTTGTATTAAAACTATAATTATTAATAGAGTCATGGCATAAAAGAGAATGCCAAAAAATGATTACATAAACTAAATTAGATTTATTACTAACAGTATTGTTTCTAAATTAAAAACTCGTATAAACAATAATTGAATGTATCTGCATATCCTTGTACAACTGTATGTACTTATAGTTCACTACTAATGGACACTCATTTAATAATGTAGTTTGTGAGGATAAAGCGATATCTGACTATTCAAATTCCATGGTACAATGCTAATTCAACTACACTCGCGTTCGCAAATATCGTTAAGTTCTTCAAGTTATTTGGCGACTTAACTCGGAGGAAAAGTACTGGGACTACAGATATTTGTATGTGGAAGCTCATACATACAACTCGTTTTGTTATTTTTGTTAACTTGAACTTTTGCGGTCGTACTTTTTATCTCAGTCTGCCGTTGACAGATCAATCAATCACAAGTTAACACTTCTATGTTGTACTCTAGAATTGGTATCTAGAATATACTCTACGCATTGAATGCGATCAACGAAGCCAAAATCTTCTAAACTTTTAGCACTCGATATGAAAACGGCCAGATTTCTAGAATTTTATTCTTCACAACAACACTTCACAATTTTCTATCTTTCTTTTATTTGAAAATCATTGCTCTACATCTATATAACTATACAATACACGGTTGTTTATCTATGAATATCCCTTAAAAAATATTTTATTTATTATTATAACAAATATGTATTATTAAATTTATTATTATATTTCTATTTATATTAATTACTGTATAAAATTCATTAAAATTCGTATGTAAATTTCTTGCTATTAATTTAATATTTTTTAAGAAATATTTGTCTCATAATAATATAATCTATAAATTAAAAATAGACTATTATGATAAATACATTACTATTAAAATTATTCTAATTTCAATTTTCAAATTAATATTCTAAATTTCTTCATTGGCAATTTTTTCTTTTTACGTGGTTGATATTAAAGTTTTTATTTTTAATAAAATAAATATTATTTTTAAAAAGAATGAATATTTAACACTGCTCATTATTTTCTTATTTATATATATTAGAACATTAAATTCAAACTAAATTCGAGAAATTGTGATTTAACAGTGATAAATAATTTATTAATGTTACTTTTTTCCAATAATTATTAATGACAATTACTTAAATATTTATCATTATTTCGAAAAAAATTTATTATTACACACTATTTTTTATAGTACATTATTCCTTTTTTATTTTTAATATACTAATTTAATTTTAATTTAATAATATATTTTTAAATTTAAACAATATGTTTTAAACCGATTTCTTTCATAAAATTGATAAAATTCAAATATATTTTTTAAAAGTATAATTTCACTATTATAATCAAGTCAAATCACGCTAAGCATTTTCACATTTTATTGTGAATTTTACAACATAAATTATTTTCATGATAATTAAAATACCTGTTTTTATTATACGTGAAGATAATTATTATGTAATTAATCATGTAATTTGTAAGGGAATTACGAAATAGGATAATTTTACTAAAAAACAATATATTGAGAACCGGGAGAAATTTTGTGAGCAGATGTTAATGAATCAAATAAAGTAAAATTTAAAATCAATGTAAAACTTGAATGATCCAAATTTAATGTTTGAGCTTTACTAATTAAGTAGCGACATTTTTTTTTAAAAAAAAAAAGAAACCAAATTATGGTTATGAATAGAGTTGTATTATTTGAATTGAGTTTATGATATAAATATTTACAAATATTATAAAGTACATAATTATTAGTATTTATGATTATATTTAACATCGACAACATTTATTTCTGTACAAGATATGTTATAATTACGTATTATTTCAAAAGTTTGAGAATTTTTTTCTAATTGAAACTGTCACATAGATCTGAATTTTATAAAAACACATTATTGGACATAAAAAAAAAATTCGTAAATGAATGTGAAATGTTGAGGCTGGTATACGGATTGTTAAGACGATTACTTTTAGGGAAATAAAAGATTTAGTTTAATCGATAACAAACATGAAATGATAACAAACAGAGAAGGTGTAAAGGAAGGCAACTCGATTTTCCAAGGATCAGCAGTGAGAGATCAAGAGTGTCGGTAGGGTTATGCGGGGGTTAAGTTCAGGCGCCACCCTTGAGGGTGTCAAATGCACAGCCGAGCCGCGCGTTGGCATGAAAATTCAGAAAGCAGTTTAGGTAAGTCAATTTTCTCGCGCCCTTCCGATATCCTTGATGCCTTTGTCTCTACGCACCCCCGCCCCTCGTGCCGCCCTTTTCGTTTTCACCTCGGCGCGCGGGATTTCATTCGTGCGCTACCCCCTTTAAGGATAAGGGCACAGCTTTGAAATAATTAGATTGTAGCCTATAATTCCGTCGGGTTATTCGATATTAAAAGCATTTATTTTGCAAGTGATATTTTTGATATTAGAATTTTGTAGTTGATATTCACATCAATCGATTTTTCAATTTTAATCACCCACCTTCTCATGAAAAAAATTTTTTTTTTAGATGATGCATTTCAATTATTTAATAAATTTCAAGCATAAAATTAAAAATTCATTTTAATTAAAATTTTACAAAGCATGGCTGATATGTTTATATATTGAAAATGTCTTGTATGTGGACATGACTCACAGAATTCTTTTTTAAATGATCATTGTTTAAAAACTTATTCATAAATAAATACAAAACATGAATTATTATGCAATTATTAAATTTACTTATGTCATTGTAATAGCCAATGAAATTAAATGAAAAACACTATAATATCGTATACTAAAAATTTAAATTTAGATGTATAAAATTTTATACGTGTATATATTCATATTATGGTACTTTTGCAATCTTTTAAAATACCAATCAATTTTTATTATTTATAAAACCAAATGATACCATTCATATATTAAGATTTTATACTATTAAAACTAGAATGAAAATAAAACATATCTAAAATTTGTGCACAAAATTTTTAATTCATACAACTTTATATAAATAATAAGTACGAAAAAAAAGCAATAAATATTTTATCTTGAACATAGTTTAATATTGGCATGTAATAAAAATATGAAACCCGAATATTATTTTAATCGATAAAATGTACCAAGTAAAATGTAATTCAAAGTTTTAAAGTTGCTTTAAAACAAAAGAATTAGGATTGAAATTATTTAAATTTCAACATTGGATAATAATAATAATAATAATAATAATAATAATAATAATAGAGCGGACGAAATTAATAGAGAATAAAGTTCACGTGTTGATGTTCTAGGTGAAGATCTGGTTCCAGAATCGACGCATGAAGTGGCGCAACAGCAAAGAGCGCGAACTCCTGGCGACAGGTGGTTCCAGGGAGCAAACCCTCCCCAACAAGAACAACCCCAATCCGGACCTCAGCGACGCGGACGGCGACAGGCAACGGATGGACTTGAGCGATGCGAGCCCCCTCACGAGTCCCCAGAGGCCCGAAGACCACTCCGAAAATGATGACGACGAGGAAATAAACGTCACGTGATAAAATTCCCACGTGTTCACCCGAAAAAATGGCCGCGATCAATGCGGTTGGCGATGTCGCGATTCAAACTAATCAAGGGATGTGTATTGCATTACTTTATATTTTCCCCACTCTTCATCCAAGTCCGACTATTAGGCTGTTCTCCTTAAAAATCTCCTTATGTGTATTATTCCTTGGTATTTTACTAATTTTTACTACTTGAGAATTTTTTTGGTACTTATCATTGATAAATAAAATGCCTTTAAGTATCAATACACTTTTATCACAGAAAATTACTTGCGCTTCTCTTTAAGCAAATTATATATTCTATAATTTATAATAAAAGTGATTATGTTAGGAATATTTGTGATGAATTAAAATTAATTTCATAATAAATAACTTCTCGTACACTTTTAAGTATATAAATATTTTTTTATAAATTAACTCTTTCGAACTAACTGTACCAACATAGGTGAAACCTAAAAAATTTTTTACCATTCTTTATGTTTATTCCTTATTTAAATGAGACATGTTTTAAGATGTTCGTTAAATTTCAAATAAATTATTTTAAAAGTACAGTAAATTATCAGTGGCTTTTCTAGTTTCTTTTACTTTAAAAAATTCAATTTTTTTTACGTATTTCTATTGCACACCATTGGAACACGACATCTTAAAATATACGAGAAAAATCATAAAATTTATGAAATAACTCAGCAATAAAAATTTAAGTTTATATGATGAAAATCATTAATCAAAACTTTCAACTCGTTTTTCTCACCAAAAAAATATAGCTACGCATTTAAATTGGAGAAAAATCAAACAATTAATTTAAAATTGTGTGGATATGATTAAAAAATCAAAATTTGGCCTATAAAAAATGATGTTTTTTCTATTACAAATTTCCATTTTTTTCGAAATATATCATTTCCTCAATTTTTTTTCATTTAAAAAATAAGATTAACACTAGAACAATGTTTTTAGATAAAATTTTGCATAAAAATACATGAAGTCTATGTAAATGTTTACTAAAATTTTTTAAATATTTATTTAATTAGTAATATTTTATTTGTTTTGAAGTATTCCTTTACACTTTAAAAACTAGAGAAGCCCATGAATGAATAAAATTTAATAATGCACTTTAATTTTTATTTTCAAAATTATTCAGCAATATAAAAAATACTGTATATCAAAAAAAAATTAATGGATACTAAAATTTAATAAATTAGTTTTATGCACTTAAGAATTTAAATACCTTGAACAATGACAAAAACGACAAAAATAAGTAATTGATAGCTAATCTTTAATGAAAAACCACTTTTAAAAAATAATTAATTCATAAGTTTGAACGTAAAATATAAATACAGAAAATATTTACATATTTATTTGAATATTTATTTATTTTTATATACTAAATAATATAAAATTTAAATTGAAACTAAAAAACTTGAACAACATTTTAAAATATTAATCTAAATACTAGATAATTTCACAAACAAATAATAATCGTAATTTCAAAAAAAAGCTAAGCTGATGCATATTAATATTACTTTTGATAGGTCATAAATAGTTTTAATTTTCTATAAAAATTTATATATAAGGATTCACTATTTTTCTTTATATAATTTTGAAATGAAGAAATGAAATAAAAATTCAATATTTTGTTTGGATTGACAGATCTATTATAAAATGATATTAAAAAATATATGTATATTTCAGTATATATTCTGTTTTAAATTATTCTTAAAAAAAAGTGTACTAGTTAAGGCATAAAATAAAATTGATCAAAAAGATAAAAAATGTAATTCACATATCTATTGAAAATCTATATCTGTGATTCATTTTGTATTATACCAAGAAACAATGTTAATTCTTTTTTTTTAATTTTTTAACTTTTATGTAAAATTATTAAAAAATAAAATTTTGCTTTTATAGTAAAATTAAATATACAATAATTATTATAATTACATACTGTTGTAAGATAATGAAATATTTATGTAGTATATTTTATTGACATTAAAATAACTTCATTTCTCATTTTTAATCATTTTCGACAACACGATGCATTACACAATATATATACAATGAATAATAAAACTTTATTTATTATTACAATGAAGATTATTCAGATATATAATTCTGTATTTATTCAATATTTTTTATTAAAATTATAAACAAAAATAACTATTTATGACATTTATAAAATATTACCTTAAGTAAAAAATTAATAGAAAATATACTGTTATGGATAAATGATATTCTAAGAAACTGCTGTTTTAAAAATAGCATTCAACATTAAAATTTAATTAAATTTTATTGCTTCATTTTTGTTACTATTAATTTAATTATTTTTTAATATTGATAAAGTTTTTTATTTTGTTTTATCTAAAATTACAAAAAAAAAAAATAATTTTGAAATAATTTTGTTTTTAAGCAATTAATTTATTCTGGGTTTGAAAGAAAGAATAAAATTGCATAAATTATTTACAAAATATTTTATATTTTTCAATGAAATAGTAAATAAATATAATTTTTTTGATAATAGCTAATTATTAAGAAATTATTTTATTTTACATGTAATAATATTAGACCTGTTTATAATATAAATATGTACTGATTATTAATTTTTGTACCACTTACCCTATTGTATCTCAAAAGTTTATTGTATATTTTCATACATTTTAAATTCAATATAACTTTATATTTAATGTATTATTATGTATCGTGTTATCACATCATCTTTACATACTATTTAAGAAAATGGTATATCCATGTATAGAATTAATATTCTTGGATAGTATACGAAGTATCTGTGATAATTGAATTTTATATATGAAAATACAAAGATATTTTTAGCTTTTAATAATTTTACTATATCTTTTAATAATATCTATTTATCATAATAAAAAATGAAAAATACATTTAAAAAAGTTCATTGTTTTGTAATTTAAAAATATCTAATTAATATTTATTATACTGCATTACTAATTTTGTATATAGATGAATTTTATTCATGAAGATTTAAAATGATCATACGAATTATAAAATTAAAAACTTGTTTCTTCAAATTAATAATTAAAAAGTATATTAATGAATTAAAATTTCTTATTTGCACATGCATTGAACTATGTACATGTATTAATGTAAAAACCATAAATTGATATTAAATAGTTGAGAATTATACATCAAATAAATTGTTACTATGAAATTAAATAACATATTTGTATTATACAGACATGTAAGAAGGCTAATTATTTTCATGATTTCTCTTAAATATTACTAAAAATTAAAATTACGTTTCTAAATAAATTAAAAATTATATTTTCTATTAAATCATGATTATATTTTAAAAAGAAATAAAGTGACTTGTCTAAATATAGTCGAAAATACTTTGATGAATACAACTTATAAATTGTAATATATTGTAATTAAACTTTGGATGTAACAATGGAAAATTCTCTTTAATAAAGATTTTTTCGGGTAATCATATAAGTATTGTTAAGACATGAATCGTAAAGAGTTCACATAAGTATAAGTGTATTATGAAAAGTGCGAAATTAAATATGTATTTATGATTATATATGTATATATGTATATGTATAAGTTTATGTGTGTGTTTGTATATATGTGTGTATATATACATGCATATTAAAGTGATAAACAATAGAAAATAAATGTATTATAATAAAATAAAATTATTAAAAATAAGAAATAATTCAATTTTTTTTAATAATGGTATTTATGTTTATTTATTATTCATTTTATTTTTATATTCAATAATTCTAGAATGATATAAATATTATGGGAGTTTTTTATTAATAATTAAAACATAACTGGAATATTATTATAGAAAAAAAAGTAAAGTAATTAGTAGAACTTTTCTTATGTAAATATTAATATGAGTAAGTTTTCATAAAATAATACTAGAAATTATTAAAGTAATCATGTAGATACAAATATAAAAAGTTTTATATTCCACGACTATATTAATATTGACCAATTAATTAAATAATTAAATATTTAAATAATCAATAATTAACATATTAACTTATTAACATAAAATTAACACTAAATCTAAATTACTATTAAAATCATTATTATTAAATTATTAAATTAGATGTGTTTGTTACTTAAAATATTCATATGCAGAAAAACGATTACATTGAAGATAATAGTTTCATTTATCTATCATTATTTTATTGTAACTAATTAACTAAAATGTACAATTACTATATACAATCAAGAAAACTATTTGAATTGAATCCTAAAAAATTTTATCATTTATTAGTTTTATTTCAATAACATTCCAAACTTTTATAAATTTTTTATCAATTTCAAGGGTAGTAAATAACAGGATTTTTTAACTGGATAATTTTCAAAAACAAAAACAAAAAATTAAAAAAGATCACAAAAAAATATGACTTAATTTGTTTTATTAAATAACGGAATTTTCAATAAATAAATAAAATTAATGTAAATTAATTAAAAAGTCTATATAAAATTTGAATGAAGTATTTCATTAATTAGATCTATAGTAAAATCAATCAATAAATAGAATGATCTTATAATATTAACACTAATAATAAAAAAGTAAAATAATTAAATATACTCAGGTTTACGTAGCAAATAATATATAGTAAATAATTTTAAACTTATATAAATAAATCAAAAATAATTTATTGAGCTTTCTAAACAATATTTATTATTTATTGATTAATAATTTATAATTACAATGTTTTAATATTTTTTTTTACTTTATATTTTATATTTTTTGTTACTTATAGATTTATATATATAATATATAATATTTTTTAAAAATATTTAAACAAACTTTTAATTTTTTTATGATATATTAATACAATTATATTAAAAATTCCAGATGACATTATATATAGAATATCATATTATATTTCTTAATGCATATCAATCTTTCATGCATACAAATCTTTCTACTAATATTTAATTACAAATTTAAATGGAATATAATTAATTATAATTTTATGTTATTTTTATTATCAAATGTGTATAATAAATTTCATATATTATAATTTACTATAATTTATTTTGTAATCATCGAATTCATATAATTTATGAATACGTGAGTTATAGTATTAAGACTCCATAATGTGGAAAATATTTAAATGAGAAGTATAAAATAAGATTCTTTTGAGTATATCTTAAATATATCATGAATTTATTATAACTCGATTTGTTCACTTTGCATTTTCAGAGAATTTTGTTAGCCAAATAATTTTTTGAAAATATATATTGTATGGGTACTCTTAATTTTTAAAACCAAAAAAAAGGAGATTGAGGAGCTCAGTTTTTCGGGATGGCATTTTTATTGAAACTGATTGGGCAAATGAATTTTTGGCACTATTTTTATAGTATATTGTATAGTATATTGTACCTTTTTTTATTCTACACAATTGAATGAAAAGCTAATTTTTTTTTAAGAAAGAGTATGAAGGTTCATTGCATTAATTTTATGTAAAACGTGTGAAGATTAAATTTTATTTAATCTTAGAAAGGCAAAGAAGCTTATTTTTGTCTTCAAATATTTTTTGCAGTGTAATAACTAAGAACCATCTTGTACTTGCTTCGACAGTACATATACTAAAATTGGAACTAAGAACCATCTTGCATTACTAATATGTTGGTAAGAATGGTCTCTTATATGTTTGCCTTTGTGTATAATTATCAGCGTATAATTAATTAATATAAATTTTATAATAATTATAACATTTAAACTATTTCATCATTAATATTTATTTTATTAACATTTAACAACAATATATTTTTATTCTTTTATCTTTAATTATTTGTTCTAAAATCATTTTTAATAATCTATTTTGAATAAAATTACGTTGTACACATATTTGGCTATAATGATTGTACACGGAATATTTTTAATACATTTATTATAAAATTTATGTATGGATCTGTATGTATCTCAATATTTTCATGAGGAATATTGAATATTAATAAAAAAAGGAGCCTTTTCATGTATTAATATTTGATTTTACACTTTAAAATATAATATACCTGATAATTTTATATTCAAAATACCAATTTAATAAATAATGTTAACTCGAATCTATCCTAAGTAAAATTAAATTATTTTTTAATTTATTGAATAAGTCGTATTTGAAGTTTATTTCCTATCTCTAAAATGATGTCAATTTATTGAAATGATAAATGAAAATAAATATAAACATTAGTAATAATAATATACATTAATACAAATTATTCTACATACTGGAGTGCCTATTTAATAAATGATATTTAAACAAAAAAATAAGGAAAATTAAATAATTTTTTTTGAATTTTTACAATAACTAAAATGAATCAAATAAAAAATTAATATTGTTTTAAGAATATTTTTAATAGAAACGGGAAATTGTATTAGTTTTACAAAGTAATGGTTCTTGAATTTCTATTTTTGAATTACATTTTTTTTATTTTCTATATATTTATTATACACGTAGAGAATTTTTTATTTTAATTTAAAATATTAAAAAAAAATATATATATATTTCATAAATAATATTTTCATATATATTTCTTAATAAATCGAACATTTCTTAACAAATTTTTATTATTCGATTTTAATCAATATATATATATATATATTTTTCTTCAATTTTTTCAATTTATTCAATCATATTAAATTTATTTAATGGAACTCTATGAATCTATATTAAATGCTTTAAATCTGTGCATTCATAAATAAAATTAAATTCACCGCGTATAAAATAAATTAGGTTATGATAAAATAGATTTCGTTATAACCGTTTGAAGATATACTACTTATCATTAACGATAATGCAGTTTTTACTGATAAATTCCTTTTACTCGTCTTATCATGATATTTAGAAGATAATAAATTTAATAACATTAAACATTATCAAAAGTATTTGTGAATTTAGTACATTATACATTCTTCTGATATATTATTAAATATATAATGGAGCGGTATAAAAATTGAAAATAGTAATAATAAATTATAGTAAATTCAGATTAGGTATATTATAATTTTGAAAAATAATAAATATTCTCACAAAGATTTAATATTTATTCGAGCTGGTAGAAAACAAGGTCAACTACATTAAAAACACGAATGCGGACAGATTCGATAAAGAATGCACAGAAGTCGCGCGAGCGATAAAAAACAACAGTTACATGGACGATTTCCTGATTAGTCGCGACAGTGAAAAATAAATCATCGAATTAATATGGGACGTTGAAAAAATAAACAGGAAGGCGAGCTTCGATTTTTATACGACTGGGCCAGTAATTTCACGTTAGTATTAGAAAATGTCTCGGGTGTAAAAGGTAAAACGAAAAACTTAAATATTAATCTAGATGCTAAAACACCAAGAGAGTATTAGGAATGTCGTGGGATACAGAGGAACTGAAATTTAAAATCAATTTTAAGGGCGTTGACAAATAATTGATCGCGGAAGCCTCATACCAACCAAAGGCGAAGTTTTAAGCACCATCATGTCTATGTTCGATCCGTTAGGATTATTGTCTTCCTTTATGCTCAAATCAAAATTATTAATGAAATATGTATGGCAGAGTGTACGATGGGACGAAAGGGTAAAGGAGAAAAAGAAGCTAATATTTTCGGAATGGTTGAAAAGAATTAGGGATGTAAAACTGTGTAGGGTGCCGCGTAATTTCATACCGAAAAACTGGGCCGAGACCGAAGTTGAATTGCACGTGTTCTGTGACGCGAGCGTGTCAGTATATGCAACTGTAGCATACCTGAGGCTTAGAGAAAAACTCAATGATCAAGTTTATATTTCGCTAGTAATGGCTAGAAAACAAATAGCCCTGAAAAAACCCAAACCGTACCACGTCTCAAGGTACAAACGGGATTATTAGGCGTGCAAATCATGACGTATGTGCAACGGGAACTAGAAATAAAAATTACATGTCGATACTTATGCACAAACTCCGCAATTGTCTTAGCATGGATTAAGCGTGAGCCTAAGATACGACAACCGTACATAAACAACCCTTTGAATAAGACACATAAGCTTAAAAAAAGATCGGAGTGGAAGTGGGTCTCGTCGACCGACACTCCGACGGGTGATGCGACGCGAGTTAAGAACGCGGTACACAACGAATCTCGATAGTTCAAAAGACCGTCCTTTCTACAACAATCGGAGAAAGAATGGTCGAACGGCGAACAAGCCAACGGGGTAGAAGAGGCCCCTCTCGACAAACCGAAAAAATCTATGCCCTTACGGGAACGATGTCAGAACAGGAATTCGATTTCCCATACCTAATAATAGGATGCTCCGGTATTATAACTATAGTTAAATGGGCACAAAAGTATATAGACCGATGGAGCAAGAGAAAGGTATACTATAATGACCCGGAAAATACGATCAGAGCGGAAAGTTGTTTGTATCGATTGATGCAAACCGAGTCATTTGAGAGCGAGTTGCGGACGATAAACAAGGGCGAAAAATTGAGCAAGAGCACCAGAATCAGAAGCTTGAAGCCGTATCTCGATGAAAACAACGTTTTGAGAGCCAACGGACGCGTAACCCAACTATCGCGAGAGGAATTTAACAACAACCCAATAATACTAGAACCCGAGTACAAATAAATGAGATTACTAATTAGAGAGTATCACAGAAAATTCTTTCACTGAAGCTATGAGACCGTGTTGAATGAAATAAGAAAATGATATTATATCGTCGGTTTATGAAACGGATTAAGGAAATGAGTGCGACAGTACATAGTTTGTAAAATAAATAAAGGAAAGCCGATAGCTCCCCTGATGGTACCCCTACCAGCTGGCCGCGTCGTCGTTAAAGTACAACTGTTTATACATTGCGGAATTGACTACTTCGACCGAACGATAATTAAAATCGGGAGTCAGTGGGAAAAACGGTGGGGAGCATTGTTTATATGTCTAATCACACGCGCGATACACCTAGAATTAGTCAACAATTTATCGAATAGCTCTGCGATAAGGGCATTAGAGAGGTTGGCCACGTAAAGAGGCATGCCCGCCGTCATCTACAGCGACAATGTCACTAATTTTAGAGGCGCGAATAGAGAGCTGAGCGACGCAGTGAAGCAATTAGATTCCAAAAAGCTGAAAGGATTCGCCTAGACTAAGAGTGTGAATTGTCGATTTAACCCATGTGACGCGCCACACATTGGGGAGTCTGGCAGCGAACTAGTCGCTTCCACACTCCCCCCTTGTAAAGATGGGTTTAAAAATAATCCTTCGAGATCAAGCACCAAAAGGAAAAACGCTTAATACAGTGTTTGCCGAAATCGAGGACTGCGTGAATTCGCGTCCGGTATCACACGTATCCTTTGACCTACGCCACAGCGAAGTACTCACGTCGAATCACTATTTGATAAGTTCGTAGTCGAGAAGAGGGATACCAAGGAGCATTGATGATCTGAAAAACATTTGCTTACGAAAACAGTGGAAAATCTCTTAAAGATACGCGGACGCGTTCTGGAAAAGGTGGCTTCAAGAGTACTTATCGACACTAGTAACGCAAAAGAAATAGAGTGAATTCAAAGACTCTATTAAGATTGGCGATGTTGTGTTAATTACTGGTCTACAGAATCCGCGAAATCACTGAATAAAGGGAGTAGTACCGCATATTCTACGGGGCAATGATTAACAGATAAGAATTCTAAAAATACGTACACCAATCGGCGAATACACTGGACTGGTACACAAAATCGTAACACTCTTGAATAAAATGTAGGGATCGACCGCTCCGAGACTCCAATATTTTATCACAAAACGGAGGCCTCATAGTGAAATATATACAAGATTGTATCCCGAGGTATATTAACAAATTGTCATACTAATACTCTATTAGTAATATCACCGTTCTTCGCTAATATTGTAACAAATGTTAATATTTTAATATTATGTATGCAAATATAAAACTATGAGTTGGACCTATTATCTAAATGCGTCAGGAGAACAAAATGTTAAAGGTACAAATTTTTAAAATTTGCACGGGGGAGAATGTTGTAAAACCATGATGAAAATGTGTGCGTTTACCAAAACGCCTTTTGGGGACGCCCACAAATTATGAGCCGATCCACTAGTGCGAAAATACGGATAGAAAAAAAAGGGAACAAATTTGTAAATGCATCCAGCTGGGGGGTCGGTGAAAAAACATGTGGAAAAAAACCCATGGGGGTGCACGCGGAAAACCTTTACCTGGCCCATAGCGGTTCCCGCTTCACTTCCCCGTCTACCTGTCCACTGATGGAAACTTCCCACTTCCAGGCCCCCCCTGACCGTGTAAAAGTAATTTGCGATGAATTAGGGTGTCAATTGGCAACCCTCGGACGGACGGACTAGGTGACGAAGATGGAAACAAGAAACTTAAGAGAATAGAAAATCATAAAAGAAATTGTCCGTCACGACGTCAGGTATCTGGTCGCCAGATGTGTAGTGTGTTCCCATCCTTAAAGATATGATGGGGAAACATTGGTAAACAATAAAATGATGAGAAACAATGTAAAATAAACCCGAGGAGGAGCAACCTTGAAGACGACATCGAAACGCCTCAGATTCAATTCTAATGCTGACTCAACGAGTATTAGCTTCAACAGAGATCCCCTCGGGTTTATTATCCTCAAATTGTACGTGTCTAAGAAAACATTAAAGCAAATAAGTTTAACTAATTGTGAGTGCCTTTGCTTATTTAAACATCCTGCCTCCTATCCATTCGATATCACCCTTCATTATCAACTAGTTTTATATATAATTGACAATTGAAAATTGATTTAATATTTTTAAATTTTAAAATATTTTAAAAGGCATGCATACAACGTTTGTAAATACATCAATTTTAAAATTATTTTATATTAAATTCGTATTGAGTTTATTTATAAACTAGATTAATAATGTATATCAAGATATTATTGAATATATAAAAAATTGCAATGATAATAAGCTTTTAGGGTAGTTATGTATTAATTAAATAGTATATTTTAAAAAATTATAGTTTCGATTGTACTATTTAATTTATGAAATTTATAAATTTATAAATTTATAAAAAATAAAAAAAAATGTTAATATATAAACACTTATGAAATACGAATAAATAATAATCATCCTTTATAATGGGCAATAAAAAATTAATAAGCAAAAAGATATTAAGTACATGTGAAGTATAATAATATTATCCTACAAAATTGTCATTTTTTCAAGCAATGACGATTACAAAAGCCTTAATCATTGTATAAAAAGCTATAGTTATACAAATAAATAATTTTATATAAAATGTTATTTATAGTTTCATGTCGGCATTAATAAAATTAATTTTTTTTATCATTTTTATTATCTTACTTTATATAATTTATTTGTATCAATTCAAAAATATTTATTGATTTGAATAATAATAAGAATCAATTTTTTAATTTTAATCATTAGAATTAAATTAATACTGGATGCTTTATGCTAAATTGGATGCAATCATTCATAAATATTATTCAATTTCGTAATACTGTATATAATTTCAATTTCGTAATAAATACTGTATATAATTCATATTTATAAAATATTACTATTTTATTATATGTATTTAATATTTTAAAAATTAAATAATTCTTAGTACAATATATTATTATTATTATATTTTAAAGGAATTGTTAAAAAGCTTTGAATCATGCATTATAAGTTATGAATAACGTGTATTTCAAATGTATTTGTCAAGTGTTTAACAAATTTATATATACATGATAAATACTTTTTTATCTAACATCAATTTTCTCTAGATTGATTTTTTAATTTATCTTCTTTCCATTCATTACGTAAAAATACATTTTTTTATTATTAAAATATAATTATTAATTTTATTAATTATTCATTATTAATTTCTTAATATCTTAGGTTTGACAAATGTTTTAATGAATTCTAGTAATTTTGTTTTTTTTTGTTTTTTGATGTTTTTATTTATTTGCATGAATATTTAATTAAATTTAGAAAATTAAATATTTTTTTACTACTAAGAAAATTCAAAAAATTAATCTAAACTTTGTTTTCTATGGAGAAAGTATAATGTCTATTTCATTAACGACACGAATAAAATAGGTAATACACTAATGGACAGTAGCTCCACTAAATACCTTTATTTTTATGTAAAATTCTTTAACCACTTATTTATAAAGAATATAAGTAATATTTCTGCTCTAATAATATGTTTTAAAATATATGACTATAGCTTTAAATGTATGGGAAGATCACAGAACGATATTATAATTATCTATTAAGACTTTTTATTTGAATATTATTTAAGTTTCTTAAAAAAAAATACTTTTATTAGCTACTATTCATTGAGAGTTAGTAAATCATTCATCTAGAAATCGGAAATAAAAATACATAAACAATTACATTTACTTAATAAAAATATGTATTAATAATTTATTAAAGATTTATAAATTTGTTTGCATGTCTATAAAAAAGTTATTTATAATATATAATTTATTTACAATGGAATATTTATATATAAACCTCGGATGGACAAATTGTGGAAAACCAATATATTGTGCTCTATTATATCTTCAATTTAATAATTAAAATTTGGTAAATATGAGGTGAATGTAATAAAAGAAAAATTTCTTTATATAATCATTATCAAACTTGTAAATGCATAGTATATTTAATTGTAAATAAAACTACACAAATTTGGAATATTAATTAATGTAGTAAAATATTTACATTAAAAAAAAATATAATTTACAAATAATTTTCCACATTCACATCATTAACTCATCATTTCTAGTGTAAT
Source organism: Eupristina koningsbergeri (assembly GCA_018907245.1). Taxonomy (NCBI): domain Eukaryota; kingdom Metazoa; phylum Arthropoda; class Insecta; order Hymenoptera; family Agaonidae; genus Eupristina; species Eupristina koningsbergeri. The sequence continues at coordinate 4,415,230 of JACCHV010000002.1, read as the reverse complement.
ATACAGGGAACATAAATAATTCATTCGATACTTTTTGTTTCATCTCCATTACTTCCAAACATTTTCTTTAACAAAATAAAATCATTCTGAGCCTTTTCTTTCTCAGGACTATCACTATTTATTTGACTGTTCACGACTTTCATTCGATGATAATTTGGTACGACTATTTTAGTGGCAGTTTCTTTTATTGAAGATGAATTGCTAGGCTCAACACTTTGACTCCATTTAGAAAGCCAATCACTTCCTTCACTCTATAAAAAATACTTGTTATTGTGAAAATATAGAAGGAAAGATTTTAAAATAATTGGTATTGACAAACCTTTTTAGTATTTGTATTCTTTCGCATCTTCATTGATTTTTCGGTATTCAATTTGTAATTTTCAACTATTTTTTTCATTTTTTCTTCTATTTGATATTTCGCTATCGCTTGGGCCCATGGTCCAAGCTCACCTTTAATGGCGGCATACATCATAGTCTTTCAAATGGAAAATATAATTAATCAAATTTATTCAATTTTTTAATTGTTATTTTTGTATATTTAAATTTAATCACTATATAAAGATACTTAAAAATCTAATTGAGATTTTTTAAAATTTTATTATGATTAAAGTATACCTTTATTAAAAAAAGGTTTGATACATTATTTATTTATATATACACATATAGTATTTATAAATTATTAAATTTACTATTATAATCTTACTGGTATTTATTAATCAATTTAAATTTTTAACAATTAATAATAAAAATTTAATAAATCTATTCTGTTAGACTACAAACTGAATCAAATATATTTTTAATGCTTGAAAAATAGTATTTGTTTAAATAAATCTGTGTTATAAAAAATATTTTCTGAAAAATTTATTTTTGAGAATTTGTAAAAGTTGTTTTATAAATTCATAAAATAAGCAATTAAAGTTCTTACAGCTCTTTTTCTTTTGGAGTCAACATCGTTTCCAATTGAATCAGTATATTTTTGTGGACCGAGTTCCAGGATAATTTGAAAATCTGCATGTTCTCCAAGTCTAAAACCAACACCAAGTCTTGAATCAGTACCTAAAAGTTAGAAAATAAATTTTATATCATTAATTAAAAAATATTTTTAATAGAGCAGTGGATAAAATTTAAACGATTTAAAAAAAACAAAGAAATTTTTTTTATTTACTATTTCTACTACTTTCATAGTTTAAAATTTAATCAATTATTTTGACAACAAAATATTAACTAATATTATAATATAAATAATTATACTTATTTTAGTTAAATTGAAACTACTTTATATCCACATTTATTTTATTTATTATATTTTATAAAACTTCTCTCGTAGAATTTCTAACATCAAAATATAATTTTGAAATACAACCATTAATGCTTATTTTTGTCTAAAATACGAATAAATTTACAATGCAATATAAATTACTACGTTATTTTTTATAACTATACTAGGTATAGTTATAAAAAATTACCTTTTTTTATTGGTGGAATATTTGAATATATTAATGAAAGAATAGTTGGAAGTTCTTCTGGCACAATTAAACCTGTAGTATCTGGAACAAACGTTAATACTTTTAAATAATTCTCAATCAATTTTATTCACATTTTCAATGGAAAAAATAATAAATAATTACATTAATTATTAATTTGATTTCCATTTCATTGTTACAAAACACAGAAACTTTTTTTTTTATTTATTGTAATTTTAAATATAAAAGATTACACTGTCCATTTTTTTAATTTATAATTTTAAATATAATTTACATAGTAATAATTATAATTTATAAGTAAGTTTTATTATAAATCTTACTTATAAATTTTCACTTGATCAATGAATTGAGCATAATTAAATTATAATTTAATTACAATTTTTAATCAGTTATAAAAAAAAATAGAATATTAAGAGTATTTAATACAGCACATGAATAATATACATTTGTGTTCATTGTAATTTTAAATATATATTTCATAGAATATATTTTTGAGATAATTAATTTTTAAAATATAAGTATAAATTTTCTGAATATTTGCGTGCGTTACCATTTAAGATAAATTAAGAATCATTTGACTCTTCTCGTCGTAAGAATATTATGTGAAAACAGATGATTTATTTAAATGATATATGATATATCACAAAAAAAGATTATATTATTTTATTGGATTAACTACTTCTATTTTTGAAGAAATTAGTTATTTGATTATTTTATTGAAAATAAAGTAATATTACTGTTACTATTAAGCGCCAGTTTTCTAAATTGCTATACCTTTAATGATTTTATTCAAATACATTCTTATAAAATATCTCAAGATTCATAAAAATTAATAATAAAATTAAGTTTTAATTAAGTTAAATTCTATAAATAAAGAATTTATTAGTTGTATAAAATTATTTTCTACAATCTTTATTTTCTAATTTATATTTATCACTGAAATGTAATAATTGTAGACAGTGCAACATATCATTTAGTTTTGTAACATTTTCCTGCAGGCTTTCGTTATTTGTAATTGTCAGTTATATTTTCTCTAATTATTGCGCTCTATATGTATTATTCCAAAATTAGTTATTAAAAGCAAAGGTTCGATAGATAAAATAAATATTGAAGGTAAGGAAACGACATGAGTTAATCATAAATCTGAAGGAAGATGCGAGAAACTGTTTTCCACGCGATTTCATCATCGAGCAACAGGTGGTAATAATTGAATAATGCAAAATTTTACGTCACCTGCAGAAAAAAGGGCGGTTTTGAAGGCTTGAAAAATATCAATTATTATGCATAGATCGAGTGATAATGAAGTAATCCGTCTGAGACAAACGTAGAAAGTAATAAGTTCATGCGCGAGTGATGCGTTTTGAATGGCGCCGGAGTTTGTATGCCGAGTTAAGTAGGCGAAGGCCGACCACTGAACCGACCAGTAAAACGTAAAAAATTGTGAAAAAGATGTAGAATCATGTTTTCGTACTCACAGGCACCAAGAAGCAGCAGAGCCCCGAGAAAAAGATGGAGAGCCTTCGGCGGCAGCATCCTCACCTCCTCGGCTGAACGCGAAATCTGTTTGTTATGTTACTCGGGAGGAGATCATGGTTCTTCCTCTTCTCCAGGGACTGCCACTACTGGCACAATTTTATCTTTGGAAAACTCGATTATCTTCGCGATAGTTATCTCGCTGAGCATTAGCGTTGGCGCAGACGAAAAAATACCTTGCTGAAGACAAGAAAGTGCAGAAGGTGAATTTTTTCATGGCTTCGACAGGTCGCGGAATTTAAATTGATTTGTGGCTGGTGATTATCCGAGGAAAATTATTTTATTCCATTGGTTTGCTGTGCTTAATGCAAATTCGCGGCTATAGCACGCCTTTTTTTATAGGATGTTGCACGGTCATATATCTGGTATCGCTAATACTCACTCATTACTCTACTTGACATGTTAATTTAATCACTTTTAAAAAAAAAGTTTCTACGTGCAATGTAAAACATTATTTTTTATGAATTCATAATTTTTTCTTTCTAAGCATTAATTAAAATCTAGAAAACTCATAACTCCCACTGATTTACTTTTACAATTAAGTCTATTTTAGACATTGTCAGAACTTTTTTCATATTATAATCAATTAAAATTCTTACACCTCCGATGATAATCATGAATATATAAAATTAACCAAATTATCCATTTAATCTGACATTCCCATAAATTACTTTTTTCTTTATTTTTAACAATAACCCTATAATCTATTTGTTCAATCAAAATGTATTTAACTTTTTAGATTTGCTTTCTATGAAGATTTATAAAAATACAATTAGAAATTTGTGAAAATATAATTTTTATCAATAAGTGATATATATAAATGTTTTATACAAATAATCAAATCTTTATATTTGGTTCGCTTTTGAATTGATTAACTTTTTAACCAATATTATAACAAATATAAATAATATATGTTTAAAATAATTAATAATTTATAAGTAACTCGCATTCATATTTATATTTATAAATTCTAAGATAATTTTTAGTTATTTCAAGAATAATGTGCGTAAAATTTAAAAAATAATGTATGTGATTTATTTTATCAATCGGTTGCATATTATTTTTTTAAAAGGCTTAAATAATTAATGAAGTTTTTTGCACGGAATATTTAAAAAAAAAGTAGATTTTGTTTTAAAGATTTTTATAAAATTATAATATTATTCGATCGATATTCTATTTATTTTAATGTAGATATGTCATGTATCAGAAAGGATATATTTAAATATATTTATATTCTATCATAAAGCATTCTATTAAATAAATAATTTTTAATATTAAATAAATTCCCTTGTTAATTTTATACTTTGTTACATATACATAATATTAATTTATACTTATTACATAAAGAGTACTTGATTAATTTTGATGGTTTTCATAAAGTCTATATTTTACTTCCATTTATTTTTCTTTGGTACATCTGTTTTAAATTAATTTTTTTTTACAAAACTTTAAATAAATTCTATAAATAATTTTTAAAAAAGGTTTTGAACTGGATCAAACTTTTTGAGAGTAACTAATAATTTTCATACATTTATTTATTATTTAAAATGGTTTTTATTAGGTAGTTTAATGTAATGGGCATATAAATAATTTATACACATTAATCATTATTAAATTGAATCATTTAAAAAAATTATTCAATATATATATAAATGTCCGTTCTCAGAATTTTTTATTTTCTTTAACTTTGTTTTTATTTTTTAATCTTTATAATATAATAAATAACAACTATTTGTGATTGCAGTAGTGGATTACGAATGATTCAATTTTTCTCATAATAATAATGAAAGTAATGACAGTATTCTAAGTACCAAAAAGATACGAAGAGACTTATTTAACTTTTACTTTGAATGCATTCAATAGTCTAAATATTATTTTTAAATCAACACTTTAAAAAATATGTAGATGAACTTTAAATCATATTACACATCTATAAAAATTTGATTTAAACCCAAACAATAAAATTGCTATTCAAAAAACCAACTTCAATAATTTATGAAAAAAGAAAAGTATAATTTAAAAATCGATACATATTTTTAATTTTTTTTTTTTTTTTTTTTATTGTAATATAATAATTACAAATAAATATCTAATACTAGTTATGAAAAAATAAAGATAGCGATAATATTTTATGTTAATTATAAATACACTATATAAAATAAATACTGAAAATACTTAATAAATCTGTACAAGATCAAAATATAAAGATTGATACATAATTTAAATTGTAATTTACCTAAAAAATTTATGAAGTTCTAATATCATCTGATAATTATATGTTATATACTAACAGATGCATTTAGAAGCAATGAAAAAAAATATAATAAAAATTGATTATAAGCATTTTTTTAAAAAATGTACAATGTTTTGAATAATTTATTAATTTTATTAGTTTTAAATAAGAAATATAATATTTTTATATTCAAATATTTTAAAAAAATCATTTTTTAATATTATAAAATACATGGCTTACAAATTGTTGATTTACTAAAACATTTAATATCATATAAATATATATACATACATACAAAATATATATACATTTAATATAATTAAATACGGAATACTTTAGGAAAGTTAAATACTTTTGGTAATAGTTAAAATTAATTTTTTTTCATAATCTTATATACTAAAAAATTATATATATTGTGAATGTCTAATTTGTTCCGAATAAAGATTGTAAATTATTTCCATCTACTTTAGAAAAGTTATTACAATTTTAGATAACAATAAAAAAATTTCAAAATATCAGTATTAATTTGTAATTAATAAATAAATACAACAATAAATAATATAATTAAAGGACAGAAATATTTTTTTTTAATAAAGAAAATACAAAAATACATCGTTCAACTTAATGTGTTTAAATTAAATTTAATATTTTATGGATTTAACTATTTTATTGCTGTTAATTTATTTGTTTATTAGACTGCAAGAATATCTATAACATTGCTTAAAATTGAGTAATTATGTTATGCAATATTTTTCTAAAATTTTTATTTATCTTTTTAATAATGATGTTTTAATGCCAGAAATATTCTTACATAAATACTATACTATAATAGTAAAAAGTTCTACAATCTAAATAGTATATTTTTGTTATTTAATTAAGCCAAAAATTTTGTTGTATCATTATTGCATTATTTATAAAAGAAATTGGAAAATGTATTTTTATGGTTTATTTCATAAAGAAGAAACCTTAACTTTCACAAATATTTTTGTAATTACCACAGATTTATGATTTATATTATTAGTTATTAGTTATAATTATTAATAAAAATTTAAAAGAAATTTAATTAAATTAGGTAATGTTGAGTAAATGAGTTAAATTATTAATTTGTCGTTGCTTTAACATAAAGAATTGTTATCGAATATCTCGATATTACAAGTGATGTGATTATGAAATCATGAGAATGATTAAAGATCCACAGAGAAATTTTCTAGAAATTTTTGCATATTTGCATTACAAGTATGACTCAATACTATTTCCATAATGAACAAGAGTATTACTTTTCACTAGCTTGGTTTCACTATTAACGCAAATAAGATGTTGTTATGCCGGTGATTACTCACGCGCATCTTTTATTAGAAACTAAAGAAATATGTGACTTGTGCTGAAAGAGAAAGTTTGACAAAGTTCTAATACACAGGATACCGATGACAATAGTGAATTGCTGAATAGTAATCGGACAAGTGCTCGGGTTATCCTTCATTACTGATTACGATTAGGACTCTTGAGAGTTTTGCCAAGACGATAGGCCAAGACCCACTCCCACTTTCGGAAAGTGAAATCAGTTGGGACCCGCGAACGAGAAAGAGTGAGAGAGAGAGAGAGAGAGAGAGAGAAATCGTGTGGTTCGTACCTTATTGAGTGGCCGCTCCCAGCCAAAGCCTAGTGCTCGAGATGAGGCGTGAACGACGTCCCGCGTCGTACTGACCACCGACCACCAGGAGCCCCCCGACCGAGAACTATGTCCGGAAAGACGTTTTTCGAGTGAAAGGGGCCTGCCTCTCCCCAGGCTGGCCCTCGCAGATCGAGGTCGACGACTGTCCGAGAGGGAGGGAGAGAGAGAGAACGAGAACGAGAACTGGTGTGCTCTCCCCCTCTCGCTCCTTGGCAATGAGGTTCCGTGAAAAGTGAGTCTGATATGGTTGACGAGCCCTGCTCGCGATTTTCCGAGGAAAATGAAAGAAATATTGTCTCGGACACGCGCCGCCTGCCGCTCCTTCCTGCGACCACGCAATTATCTTTATCTACGTCCCGATTAACCTCATCGACCACTCTTATATTTGGTTTATCTAATTTTAGGATTGATTTTTGAGGTTCGGATTACTTATCCGTGAGTCCTTTGGCCTACGAAAACATTTAACCTGATTACAATTTTCAAGCACTTTCTATATGCCTAGACGAAAAAAACACAAAATTCTTAGAATCACACCTGAAATAAACTTATTGTTTCATTATCAGAAAAAACGAGAATCAGGGGATTAAACTAGCTTTTCAATTACTTCATCAAATATCCATTAGAATCGAGCATAATCGGAAATATTTGAAGAGTGGTCTTCTCGTCATAAAAGTACTTACAAGTAAAAAGTAAAATCAACGATTTACAATTTATTATATCACCCAACTTTTATATCATCCTTCTAATCCAATCTTGAGTATTATTTTTATTAAAATTTTATTCAAAACTTTATTCCTTTAAAATTATATTAAAAGTTAAATAGAATCGTTTTTAACTGCTTTTAATTTTACTCATTATTCTATGAAATTAATTTTTTGGTTTCTTTATGTCATTTATTTACAATAATTATTCTAAATTTATGTCTTACATTTTGAAGATTTTTTTAGTTTTCGTTTTTCTAATTCAATAATATAGGCGATTAAAATTGAAAACCAAAACAATGAATACAACTGTTCAATTCTATTTTATTATGGTATTATTTAATATTTATAAGGTATATTACAGATTTTTTCACAAAATTATATTACACAAGAAAGAAAATAATTCGATGATTTACAAACATTGCTAAACATTAAATTATCTACCAAACATAAATAAATATAAGTATTCTATATTTTATTTAAATAGTTTTATATACTCCAATTTTATATTATACAATATTAAGTTATAATAACTTTTTTAAAAAACTATTACTTGAGTTTACACATGCTTCGGCCTTTGCTGAAGGTATGTGTAATACTCTATTTCTCTCTTGTCTCTCTGCTTCAAGCTATGCGTCCTTGTCATAACTTACTATAACCTGATTGGTCAGGCGTAATCATGTGACAAGAGACGCAAGCACTTGATAGAATTTTTTTAATATTAACGCTACGTTAATTTAAATTAATTTAAATTTAATTAAAAGTTAAATATTTTACCATTTTAATATATTCAATTAAATACTGTTTGTCTATTTTTATTAATATAAAGAAGTTATTGTAAGATAGTTTAAATATCAATAAAAAGTAAAGAATGGCCAAGTAAAATCTAAAATACAACTGTACTCATTTAAAAACCTATCAACACTACAAGCTCTCAAAAATCCAACACATTAATTCAAAGGTATAAAATAGTTTCAAAAAAAATGTTAGTTTTTCCAGCACGCTAAGAATACTTGCTATTATTTGAAAAAAATATTTATATCTACAAATTAATTATTATTATACATTTATTTTATTCGTAATGTTCATTTCCATTATATAATTATTATTTAAATCTTAATGTTTATGATGAAACAATCTATGCATATTTGAATCTATCACATATACAATTATATATAATAAGTACAAATATCCATTTATTATAATAATAGTATTGTACGATTTGCTCTTGCAATTCACTATTATTTCTTCGCATAGAATGAAATATATGTAATACTATATATTTTTTATTCAGTTTTACAATAATTTATAACGAAATTTAAACATATGAAATAGATATTTAAAAAATAACATATAACTTATTGTAACAAATGTACATTTATAATTAATATAGAAACTAAACACACTTTTATTGTGTTAAGGAAGCAACCGAAAAACATTTTTTTTTTTATTATTTTATTTTAAAGCAAAATTTTAAATATATATAAAATCGAAACAAAAAAAAGATGAAACGAATTTAGAATATTTGGTTATAAAAGTTTATAATGATAGTAATAATAATTCTTAATAAATAATATTAAATAATAAAGAATTGTAAAATTAAATGAAATAATTAAACGGGATAGTAATAACGATAATTAATTATAATATTTATAATAATAATTAAAAAAAATAGTTATAATAACCAACAAATAAAATGATTATAATAATAATTTATTACAATATTATAATATCAATTAAGTAAAGTAATTATATCAATAACTTATTATAGTAATTATAATAATAATTAAATAAATTAATTAGAATAATTGTAATAATCATGATACTAAATAACAAAATATTATAAAATTGTAAGGAAAAAAAACCAAAACATGATAATCAAAAAACATTATTAAGCACACCATATTTTTACAATTAAATGAGTAAGAAAGTACAAAGGAAAAAAATAATAAAATAAGTTAAATATAAGAAAATATAATAAATATAGTTACAATGCAACAAATAAATAAAAGCACTACCGCTAACCCTAAACCACAGAAACAATATAATAAGAACAAATAATATTTTTGAAATAATATAAAGTTGCCTAACACTATCTACTTTCTCTCTTTCACTAATTGAGAAAATTTTTAGGAGCTTAAAAAGTGTCACAGGCCAAGAAAGTCATAGGTTGGCCTGTGAAAGGTACAGCAGAAAACCTATATAGAAAAAAGGGCTATATAACTCTATGTAAAAAACGGAGAGAAAGGCGAACAAGGGAAATTCCTGGGCATACAAACTTTAGCAAAGAAAATTAGACATAAACAAAGAAAAGTATGATGGAAAAACAATTAAAATAAAAACAAACTCTTTCAAAATGTTTCCCTAGTTCTAGCACACAATTTATATAGGTCAAATTGTAGAAAATTAACACCAACAACGATGTAGACACATTTTTACTTATAATAATTATTAAACATTAGAGGACGTTTGTACAAGTGTTCGTACTGAAAGGCACGCCGCAGAAAGCCTCTCGAAAAGATATTGTTTTATAGAAAAACTCAAGATACGGGAAAGATAGAAAGTGAGTTAAAAAAAAGGTGATTCAGAAAAGAACATAGTGCGAGAATAAATCTATAGTGGGAGTTGAAATGAGAATTAAAAAAGTGAAAAGAAAAGTGTAAGATATCAAGAGGTTAGTGAATAGTGCTTGCAATTCTAAGAAATGGAAGTTTCGCGCAGGACTCACAAGCACGGACGATGCAAAACAAAGACGACGGATCCCCAGAGACAGACAGCGCCGCCATATGACCCGATGCCTCAACTAAGTCCGTGACCATGAAGGCGGAGAGGGGCGTTTTCATTATTCAAACAGGGAAAAGAGGTAGAGACGAAAAGAAAAGAATACAAACGATACTGGATATAAAGAAAAAGGTGACTTTTGAGAAAGGGGTTACAGAAAGCAGAAATTCAAAAGAAATGGAGACGGAACCAGAAAATAAGAAGATTAAAAAGTTAAGAGAGGAAGTAAGAGAGGAAATAGAAGAAGATAGAGAGGCGCTGATGAGCTGGATTGAAAAGAAGATGGAAAGGTTAGAAAAGAGAGTGAATGAGATGGAAATGAATAAAAAAAAGATGGAAAAAGAATTAGTGAGAGTAAATAAGAAAAAAAAATTTGGACGAGATAATAGAGAAACAAGAGAGACAGGGAGATGAAAAATGGAGAGAGGTAATCGATGCTAAGATATGCTGGTTGAAAAATGATAGAGGGGGCAGTGAAATTGGAGACGTAACGTAGGTCAATGAAACAGGCAATGGAAAGTAGGTAGGTAATTATAAATCTGGGAGCAGAGCAAGCAGCCATGCAAGCATGTCGGGAATGAGCACAGTTAGCTCAAGTAGCATCCCTAGCACCGTATTATCAGAGAAGGACGTATTTGAAGTAAATAAAATGATAAAAGACAAGGAAAGGAAGGAAAAAGAAGATGATCTGGCATTGAACGGAGTCAAAAGAGAGGAGGTGAAGAAGAAAGGGATAGGAAAGCGGGTAGATGAATTCATAAAAGAGAGGCTCAAAAAAGATATTAAACCAAAAAATGCATGGTGGAGTGGCAGGGTACTGATAGTAAAATTTAGAAACATATAAGATAAGATAGAAGTATATCAGGCAAGCAGAAATCTAATAGGATCGAATATTTTCATTGAGTATGGTCTTACTTACGATGATAGAAAGGTATAGGGAGAAATTAACAGTTGAGTAAGAAAGGTTAGAGAGAATGGAATACAAGCGAAGACAGGGTATAAGAAAGTGAGGTACGATGGACAATGGATAAGATGGGATGATATCAAGGCTATGGAACAAATGAGGAATGATGCAGAAGAAAGGATGAAGAGAAAAGAAAAAGATACGCAAGAAACAACGGACAAACAGTATAGAAGAAGGAAGGGGCATAAGTTGGAGGAGAAGAGCAAAATAAGAGCAATTTAAAATGGGACTACACAATAGTAAGTGAAAAGGAAAAGAATGGTAAAAAAGAAGGCAGGAAGGAGGATTTAGCATAAGAATGAACAGGACTATTTTAAAGAAAAAAAGAAGGAGAAGAATCAAGAAAAAAGGTGAAGAGAAAGAAGATGAGGAAACACATAGAACAAGAACAAAATAGCAAGGACAGCCATAGCAAAAAAGAAAGGAAAGAGGATAAAACAATAAGTACAATAATTACTAGAGGAATTGAGTAAGATAAAAAACAGAAAAGTTCAGGGAAAGACGAAAAGACGGAGAAAAGGGAGCAAAAGAGTGGAAAAAAGAGAAACATAATGTTTTGGAACGTATCCGGAATATGGAACAAGGATAGAGATTTCTGGAAATATATTGAAGAGATGGATTTTGTGTGTTTAGCAGAGACTTGGTTGGAAGAAAAAGACAAGGAAAGATGTATGAAGAGGCTGCCCAAAAGGATGGAATGGGTAATTATAGAAGCAAGGAGAGAAAAAAAGAGAGGAAGGGCCAAAAGCGGCTTTCTTATAGGGATAAACAAAGAATGGGATATAACAGTGAAGGAGCAAGGTATAGAGATACAAGAGGGCTTAATAAAGACTAAAATATCAACAGAGGAAAAGAATTTTGAACTAGAGATCTGGAATGTATACAGTACAAAAGATATGGAAATGAAATGGAAAGAAATAGAAAGGAAAGAGAAAAAATAGAGCAAATGTGTTAATAATTGGAGATTTTAATACGAGAATAGGACAAGAAGCAAATTCATAGAAGAAGAAGAGAATAGAGAAATGAAAGAAATGGAAAGTAAAGACAAGAATTTAGAAGCCAGCGGTAGAAAATTGGTCACATGGGAGGAGAATAATGACTGGACTATCCTCAATGGGATGGCGGCAGGGAAAGAGATAGGGAATTACACATATATTAGACCGAAACGGAGTACTGTAATAGATTCAGTAATAGGAGACGAAAAAGTGTCGGAAATAATAGAAGAAATGAAGGCAGAAGAAAAGGTAGATTCGGATCACCTACCAATAATAGTAACAATTAGGACCTATACAAATGAGAAAGGAAATGCGAAAGAAAACGGAACATTAAAAATTAAAAATTAAAATTAATTAAAACGTTACCTATTAACCCCGGTATTAATAATCTCGAGCAATAATGGTAAAACCATCGTCTAAGGTTCTTAGATAGCCCAAAATCGTTGTCATTTCTACAAAGACATTTGCTAATACATTTCGAAGTACTTTTCGTTGAAATTTTTTGTGTCGGGTTTTCCCTTATAATAAAGTTTTTAATAATTTTTAAAACTCAGTTTGATTGGAGATATTAGTAACCAATAAGATTTGATTGTAGAAGCAACCTCATTTTCTATAAAGAGCGGAGAAAATATTAAAATGTATCTTTTAGTCGAACTCACTCAACTTGTAAATGTGTAAATAAATCCAGAACTTTTCATAAACATTTGGACCATCAGTAATTCGACGGTTCGAACACGGTCTGAATACTGGACCATTCAATTTGGTCCTTCGAGCCGCATCTGATATTCGGAGTCAAGAAAGTCAATAAGTTTTGATCATCACGAGTGAACATTGATTAGAAGATCCACTAAAGCAGTGTTTTTAGTGAAGCATAAGCACATTGAAGTGAGCTGAAGGATCTATCACGAAGCAGCCACACGGAGCTAGACAACCGGTGGAACACTGGAATCCAGATAAAAATCATGGATCTATCAAGGACAATTTTTAGAACAGGAGGCCGTGGAAATCATCTACCTGTCAATAAGATCATCATTGGGGTAAAAATTAAAAAAAATTGTATCACCATTTCCTTAAATTACTGCCTTGCGTTTGCGTAAAATATTAAAACATAATATACATAATCGCGGTTCTATTAAAGCGCAATTAACGCGTTTACACACGAACTTGAAATCAAATAAATTAAATACTATTGAGGAATTCGAAACTCGGTAATTAAAAATTGAAGAATTAAATCAATCATTTCTAGAGGTAAAAAATAAAATAGAATTAGATGATAATTAACGGCGAATTAACGGCCGATTAACGATAATGAACGTATAAATTTTGAAAATCTTTATTATGACTGCTTAGATTTTGTTAATAAAAATTTATCAAGTTTAAAAATTAATCAAAACTCGCTTCAAAATGCAGGCCAGTTGAGCGAAATTAATAGCGTAAAAAATATAAATTCATTTAATTCGTGGTTACCTAAAATTGAAATACGCCCCTTTGATGATACACCTATCAATTGGAAAGATTTCGTAGACACTTTTAGATCATTAATACACGAAAATAATGATTTGCCGGAAATCCAAACATTTCATTTGCTAAGAAATGCATTGACCGGCTCAGCAGTATGTACAATAGCGTCGTTAAGTACTTCTGCTGAAAATTACAGATTTGGTTGGCAACTATTAACTGATCAATATGAAAAACCGCGACAAATTATAAATTCTCATTTAAAGGCATTAATAGAATTACCTGAAATTACTAAGGATACTTCCTCTAGTATAAGCGAGCTACTTGGTGAAATTCGATTACATACTGACGCGCTAAAGGAACTGAAATGCCCAGTAGAATATTGGGATATTTTTTTGGTTTATCTGGTAGTTATAAAATTAGATAAAAACACGCGACGATCATGGAAGCGTAGCTTAATAATACGGAAATGCCTAAATTGATAAAATTAATTGAATTTTTTAAATACATGTTCACGCGGTGACGAGTTTGAGGACGAAGGTTCGTTTAAAATAAAGGGGCAAGGTAATGAAAAACATAAATTTAAAAACAATAAAAAAGGTGCTCATTCCTATATTATCAATACAAACAGTCAAGTTAAATGCGTGTATTGTAAAAAATTGAATCATCCATTATACTCATGTGAAGCGTTTCTTTGTTTAATGCCACAAGCTAGATTTGACGCGGTAAAAAGGATGCAAATCTATATTAATTGTTTTAAAACAAATCATGTATCAAGTAAATATTTATGCAGAGTTTGTAGTATTTGCATTAAGAAGCATAACACAATTCTACGTTTTAATAGCAGTGAAGTTACACAATCACCCTTGTCCGATATAAGTGAATCGAGTAGTGCATCCGACGTGCGGGTCCCCTATCCCGATGTAAAAAAGATACACACAGTATCTTTGAATTCAGAGGTTTTATTAGGAACAACGCGAGCGATTATCCAGAATGAACATGGTATATATCGTGAGTGTAGAATTCTTTTAGACAGTGGCTCTCAATTAAATTTCATCACGGAAAAACTCGCGAAAGCATTGGGTTTGCAGGGACAAAGTTCAAATATTCCATGTTCGGGAATAGGGGAGAGTTTGACAAACGTAAAATGTATAGTGAATACAACGTTAAAATCCAGAATAAATTCATATAAAACTAAAATTGCATTAGCCGTACTACCGATTCTTACAGTCTCTTACCTTCTAGTCGTATAAAAAAAGCCGCGTTAAGTATTCCTAATAACATAAGACTAGCGGATCCTGAATTTCAAATACCCAGGGAAGTAGATGTGTTAATCGGTAGCACGTTGTTCTATGAGTTATTAAATACAGGACAAATTAAATTAACAAATAGTTCATTATTATTGCAAAAAACAAATTTAGGATAGCTCGTAGGATAACTCGTAAAATAAAATATAACCTCTGCGAATATAAGATCATGTAATCTATTATTATTGGAAAATCAGTTAAATAAATTTTGGCAAATTGAAGAGATACCGGGTGTAAGACATTATTCGCATGAAGAAACAATGTGCAAAGAACATTTTAAGTTAAATACCTGTCGCGATCAGGATGGCCTGTATGTTGTCAGATTGCCATTTAAAGAATCCGTAAATTCATTAGGCAACTCGTATCAAATGGCGATTAAAAAGTTTTATTCGATAGAAAGAAAATTATTGAAGAATGAAAACTTACGCGAACAATATAATGAATTTCTCAAGGAATATGAAACATTAGGACACATGACTAATATAACAAAAAATGACAAGCAGAATGTAGGATTTTATTTACCTCACCACGCGGTAGTAAAGGAGTCCAGTAACGCTACGAAGGTACGCGTAGTTTTTGATGTGTCTGCTAATCGTGCAATGGTAAGACCTTGAATGATGCATTAATGAATGGTCTGATTATTCAGGGTGAATTAATTACACTACTTATGCGTTTCCGGGTCCACTCTTATGTTTTAACTGCCGATGTACAGAAGATGTTTAGATAAATAAAGGTTAACGCTGAAGATGCCAATTTTTAAAAGATATTATATAGGTTTAATCCATCGGATCAAGTACAAGTTTTTCGCCTCAATACGGTAACATACGAGATAAAGTCAGCCCCTTTTTTGGCAGTTCGGTGTCTTAAACAAGTAGCACTTGATGAAGGAGATAATTTTCCTTTAGCAGCCCCTCGCGTAATATCCGACTTTTATATGGACGATTTGTTAACAGGCGCGAATAGTATTGACCAAGCGCGAGATTTAAAACAACAGCTGATCGGTCTTTTAAATACTGCCGGGTTTAAATTGCGAAAATGTTCGTCTAATGAACCGTCACTAGTTTAGAATTTCGATAATTTGCATATTAAACATTTAAGCTTAGACCCAAATGAACCCCATAAAATTCTTGGTATAGGTTGGATTATATTATCGGACACTCTTAATTTCACGGTTCAAGAATTTCCAGATAATGTGCGAGTCAGCAAAAGAAAGGTATTATCGCGTATAGCGCAACTGTTTGACCCTTTAGGTTTGCTGGGTCCAGTTATAGTTTACGCCAAGATCTTTATGCAAGATCGTTGGAAACTAAAATTATCGTGGGACGAAAGAATACCGCAAACCTTATATTATCAATGGATGAAGTTCAAGAACGAGTTACCTTTACTGCGTGAATTTAATATAGACAGAAAGCTTTTATTAATTAACAGTAACGAAATTCAATTGCATGGCTTTTGTGATGCTAGCACAAAGACGTATGGCGCGTGTATTTTTATAAGATCGCGAGATAAGGATAACAAATGCATGATTCGACTTGTATGTGCAAAGTCAAGGGTCGCACCGATTAAAACCTTAACTTTGCCGCGATTGGAACTTTGCGCCGCAGTATTATTATCGAATCTATGCGCATTCGCGGTAAAGAGTTTAAACATCGAATTTAGTGCTATATTTTTATGGTCTAATTCAACAATCACGTTAAATTGGATACAAACACCACCGCATATGCTAAAAATCTTTATAGCAAATAGAGTCGCCGACATTCAAATAAAAACTAAAATAGATTCTTGGCGTCATGTACCAACCTAAGATAATCCCGCGGATCTGATTTCTCGCGGACAATTACTGGAAGATTTTTTAAACGCTAAATCGTGGTTAAATGTTCTCGACTGGCTATCTGGTCCAGTGGAGAAATGGCCCAAGGGTATTGTCGATAAAGTCGAAATTCCAGAATTAAAAACTAAGGTAGCGTTAATGAGCATCACCCATATATCACGATTTTCGAAAGATTCTCCTCGATTATAGCGATTAATTTTTATTTAAGATTTATTGCGAGTTGCACATACTCATTAAAAGGGTTAGAGATAAGGCTAAGATTATGGATGAATTGAGTGCCAAGGAGATTAAGAGCGGCCACCTCCACTTAATTCAATTGGTACAAACTACAACCTTTGGTAACGAATTTATAAATAATTATAAATTTGCAAATAAAAATAAAGGAGTTGTTCAATTAAACCTCTTCAAGAATGAGCAAGACTTGATACGCGTCGGTGGTAGATTGAGAAATGCCCCTGTAAATTATGACCATAAATATCCCCTATTGCTTCCACGATCTCACCATGTTACTAAGTTAATAGTGAAAGAGGCTCATGTAAAGAATTTTCATTCGGGAGTACAAGGGACATTGAATTTTTTAAGACTAAGTTACTGGCCTTTAAATGCCAAGAATAGTATTCGCGGCATAATTCATAAATGCATCAAATGCCAGAAATTAGCAGCAAGTACCCCGAATTATATTATGGGCAACTTGTCAGGTCGTCGAGTTACACCAAGTAGACCGTTTTCAAATGTAGGTATAGATTATTACGGGCCCTTTTTTATTAAGGAGAAAAAATTTAGAAATAAAATTAAACTAAAGGCTTATGTCGTAGTGTTTGTGTGTTTTACTGTAAAGGCAGTGCACTTAGTGCTAGTGACTGACATCACCACTGAAAGTTGTTTATCGGCAGAAAAAAGATTTTTTGTAAGACGAGGAAAGGCAAATCATATTTATAGCGATAACGCTACGAATTTTGTAAGCACTAAAAGAGAGATTTTTGAGCTAAAAAAGGTTATTTCCTCGAAAAACTATAATGTTAAAATAAAATATGCGTTAGCCAATGAAGGCGTCCATTGACATTTTATCCCGCCCCGATCGCCACACTTCGGGGGATTATAGAAGGCGGCCGTGAAAAGTTTTAAAAAACATTTATATAGGGTAGTAGGAGTAGAACTGTTTACCTATGAACAATTCAACACATTTGTAATCGAATCGAGGCAGTATTGAATTCCAGACCTCTTACCCCACTATCCTCAGATCCAAATGACCTTCCGTTTACACCTAGTCACTTCCTAATTGGTGAACAATTAATGGGCCAGCCTGAAGAAAACCTTATGGACGTAAGGGAAAATAAGCTTTCCATTTGGCAGCATATCTTGAAAGTAAAGCAGCACTTCTAGGATAAATGGAGAAAGGAATATTTTCATCAGCTACAGGTCCGTGCAAAATGGCATTTAGGAAGAACTGCAGAGGTAAACATTGGCACGATGGTGATCCTAAAGGAGAAAAATGTACCTCCACTGTATTGGAGCCTCGGACGTATAGTGGTAGCTTTGCTTGGTGAAGATGGCATCATTCGAGTTGCTATGGTGATTTTTACAACTTATTTATATTAAACTATATTAAACTGGGAGCATCTGCTGACAAAATGCAGTAAGATAAGGTACATAACGGATAACCTAAAGAAAGAGAAACAATGGCCCAATATGGAAATCGTGAAAGAATTCGCAGGGCAAGAGAGGAGCGAACAGTTACTAAAAATAATAAAAGAAATAGATAAAAGAAGTAAGAAAGCACAAGAGAGAAGAATAATGAAACAAGAAAAAGATAATAGACAGGAGATTGGAGATGTGTAAAGAGAAAAGAACGAGCAATACAAAAATTATACGTATATAAGTGGGAAGAGTAATTATAATTAGTTATAAATACGAAAAGGGGAGGGAAAATATATGTGTATTATGATGTATATGTAAATATATGTATAATACTGTACAAAGTCCACTCCTAGGCCTAAAGGCTAGAGTTGTATATTAATAAATAATAATAATAATAATAAATAATTATTAAACATTATT
The DNA here is from genome assembly GCA_018907245.1 of Eupristina koningsbergeri. Taxonomy (NCBI): domain Eukaryota; kingdom Metazoa; phylum Arthropoda; class Insecta; order Hymenoptera; family Agaonidae; genus Eupristina; species Eupristina koningsbergeri. The sequence continues at coordinate 4,396,213 of JACCHV010000002.1, read as the reverse complement.
TGCACTAATAAAAAGTTTTACACCTACTCCAGAATCAATAAAAGAAACCATCCTGCCTATCAGAATCATTAAAATAAGTATTAATTATTAGAAAATCATTAAATTAATCCAATCGACGCATATCTTTTGTTATACAAATTCATAAATTTACAATAATAAACATACAAAACTTGTAAAATAAAATTGTAAAACACTGAACCAAACACTTTCGTTCACCTATGTTAAATAAAAACATTACACTTCTATTGTTGTTATAATAAATAATTATACAATATAGAATAACTTGGTAAATAATAAGAAATTTAAAAAAATTAAAAAAATACACAGGGTAAACAAGAGTATGGGCTAAATATTCATGAAATTAAAGTTTGAATTAATTAATTAATTAATTATCGCTAAATTAAAGAAAAAGGAAAATTCATTGTAACTTTCCAAGAAAACCTATAAAAATTCCCCTATTACCCATACATCCTGTATTAGAAAAATTTTTTAAAAAGGGAGAAAAAAACACGTGAAGGATATTCAAATTTCAATTTTTTATTTACTCCTTCACTGGATTCATTCTTCCTGATGAAGCCATTCAAAATCTTTCACAAGCACCAACTGGATCACTGTATACCAATTCGAACCAAAAGTAAGCAATCAACATTATTGTTTATATATATATATATACTAAATTCTGATTTCATTCTTTTAATTTTTCTTTCCTTTCCTATTCGTTCGAACATATTTCTCTTGTATTTTGATTAGTGAAAATAAAATGTTTACCGCTCTAACCTCAAACTCGTACACTTTTATTTTTAAATTTTTCCTTTTCCACCTTTGGTGGATTAGTTTTAGGCCTTTTGTTTTGAATCGAATCATCCCTCCGTTTCGGGCTATTGTGCAAAAGCATAGGCCAAAAAGGGAGGAACTTTTAATTGCACTAAGTTAAAAATCATCACGATTCTGTTTAAAACCATTTTTTTCAACGCGACCTAACAATTGTATTAAAATACATAAATTACAAGTTTTTGTTCATTACCATTATTAATAAAATTTAATATAAAAAAATATTAAACGATATCATATTTATTTAATGTACTTTAAATTATATATGCAGAATAAAATAATCTAATTAAATAAAATACATTATATTATTTTAAATACTTTATTAATATCAAATATTCAATATATATATATATATATATATATAATGTATATCATTTATTTTTAAATTTTTAGCACTGAATTATCAGTCAATTTCTCTGAAATTCTATAATTTTAAAATTCAATAATTCTAACATTACAATATAAATTATAATTATTTTTTTAAACATTTTTAAATAATAGTTTTTTGCACCCATAATTATTTATATTTGATACTCGTAATCTTATTTTATTTTATTTAGACAAAAATCTAACATAATGTATTTTCTAGTAAGATACGACAAAAAATAAAAACATCAAATATATATAAATGACATTTCAATACGCAGTAATAAAACACTATAAAATATTATTTTTAAAGTATAATAGTTAAATTTATAAATAATATGTGCTACGAACATTAAAATATATTCTAAAAATAAAATTCAGAACTATATAAATTTTCATTACTATAAAGGTATTTTTAAGGCTGGTAGTATGACATTTTATATCCTTTTAAAATAAAAAATTATTATTATATGTAAAATCTAATAATTATTTATATTTATCAAACTTCTTTAACGTGAGATGATAAAACAGTAAATCAAAATACCAAGTTATACTCGTAAACATCAATTTGCATCCATACATGTTTTTATGTGAGGTAGCGGTTTCACTGGTCAAATACAGTAATACATCAAATTAATTTGTATAATTTAATTATGAAAGTAAATTTTTTTACAATATTATTATAAAATAAAATACTTCAAAAATAAAAAAAATATTAAATTAAAACCATCAAATTTTACACACACACACACACACACATACATGTATATATATACTGCAGAGATTTAAGTACTAATAATTAATTATAAAACCGTGTTATTAATTACATATGCACTAAAACATTATTTTTGTCCTACATTTAGCTTTTAAAACATATTTCAATATTGGATAACTCGCATGGTAATGAATACATTCTATATATTTAATGAGAGGAATTGATGTCGATATTTTATTGAGGACACTTATTGAAAACTATACACGCCATTATTTATTTACTATTTTCTTCAAATATAATATTTAATGATTCTTATTGATGAAAATACTAGAAATAGATATTTATATGTACATTACAGAAAAAAAAGTCTGTTGATGGAAAACCATAATACGATTTATTTTGAAAAAAAGCTTGTATAAATATAAATTAATTTTTAAATAACAAATAGTTATTAATATTTAGAAAAAAAGTTTCATTTAAAATCTAGTATTTAGAAATTTTTATTATACATATTATACTTTTTTGATTATTTAGTTTGACTAATAGAACTTATAAGATTCAGACATACGAACATGTATATAAATTTTTACTTACAGTACTTTTAATAAAATACAGAAGAAAAGTTTATATAATCTACAACCCGAAGGCACCTACTATTTCTTATAAAAAATGTTGTAATTTGTACTACTAAGTAACATTAATAATTAAAGTATACAAATATAATGAGTTTGTGTAACAAAAAAAAAAAAATTAAGAAATAGAAAATAATAGTTTTGATTCAAAGTACGAAAAATAAAATATCGAAATATGAGCTTTTTTTACTCTTCTATTTACAACAATATCTATGTACAAATTTTAAAAATTTCTTAACAAAATTATGTATATATATTCAATTGAAGCAATAAAATTGTGATCTTGAACTTGCTCTATGAAAAATTGGTTTAATAATTTATGAGTCGACTGGAATAGTTCTAATTTCTTTATATCCATTCAATATATAATACTGCGAAATGTTATGTAATAACAAAAAGTTTTGTTAAAATGCTTAAAAAATATATATATTTTAATCTTTAATTTTATTATTTTTTTTAATAAATCATAAATTTATGTTTTTATTATTATTATTATTCTGCATCGCGAATTAAAATTTATTAAATGTACGCATTATTTGAATATTATTATAATTAATAAACAATATAAAAAAATTAAATAATGAGAATATAATACGAAAGCAAATTTGTATTCTGAGCTTCTTTGTAAAAACCAAATAAAATTGTACAAAAATACGCAGGCTTAAAAATAGTTTAATGATAATGGACTATATAATTTAAAAAAGGTATAATAACCAATAATTTGAATGAATTTAGTTTGGTTGTTTGACAAGCTATGATAGGATGGTTGAATGAAATTATGAATTCAAGAAATTGTAAATCCAAAAAATAATTTTTTGGAAATTGAAAAAATTTGATGGAATAGTTGTGGTTGGACAGCAGACGCTAGTAAATGTTGAACAAATTTTTGTTGTTCGATCAAACTGATGGTAACAGCCTTGACCCGCAAATCACAAGAGAAATTCACTGAAGGAAAAAATCTTCTTCGGAAAAACTGAACAGACTTTTAAGAACTCCAAAAATATTAATCAAATTTTGAAAAAAAAAAAATCGAAAAGGAACAGACGGTTGCGAGGTTGCCTGGCAAGCATCCGGGGGGCTACGGCGGCGGCGGCTACTAGGGGCGATCACGTGCAGGTGGAGCGGTTCGGGTCGCAGTCTCGATCTATTTGCGTGCGACACAACATCGACACCGTCGCAGTGGCACCAGCGGTTGAGCGATCGGTCGAGGTGAGACCGAGGGACGGGTCCTCGAGGATCCCGACGATGGCCTTCCCACCTGGCCCAGTGAGTAGAGACGAATAGTCCCGTGGATAAGGCTCCGGGTATCCTGGAAGCTAACTATCCTCCCTTATCCTGCCTCCTGGAGTCTCGAAACGCTTTCGCAATCGGTTTCCAATGAAAAGCAGAAGAGTGGAGCGTTGGCCGAGAAATAAAAAATCGTCTTTTTCGAGCGTTATCTAAACTATGCTACGTGGTCTGGAATTTTTTATGAACATCGTATTGATGGCATAAAAACAAGTTTCTTATTAATCCTCACAAAATACATATTTGCAAAACGGCTCGCGGGTTTGTTAAATTGTAATTTGCCATTAAACCTGTTGTTCTTCTTATCTTATCTCAACAAAATTATTTCACTAAACTTATTTAAATCATATGCTTCGATTTATCTTTTTTTCACATAACGTATTACTGAATTATAGATTAGCCATGAAATATTCTTCACCCAGTATGTAAAAACCATTAATGAATTTTTATCATTTAATATTTATTTCTTCAATTTTTCATTCAATTAATTAATTTAATTTAATTAATTGATTTAATGGTGGAAACATTTAAATAATAAAAGAAAACTTTCAACTGAATATTATGTACATTTGCAAAATATACTTAAATCATTCAAATGTGAATAATGTATAAATAAAATTTTCATCTATTCTTTAAGAAAAAATGTTCTGTATAATTATTAATTTACAATTCAATCACTTTGTACTTCTTTACATTAATATTTAAAATCTTACAAGTAATTTTATGTTGCATTTTATATTACTAACTGAACGAAAAAACAGACGAAAGTTATAATAATTCTTTTAATTTATGTATGTAAAGACCAGCAGTATTTTTAACTATTCAACAGGTAAATTGTGCTTTCACCTTGAAATTTAATTCGATCATAAACCGTCTGTGTCAAACGTCATTCTAGTTAACTTATCATAAAAAGTATATTTTTGTCAATTAGAATGCATCATTATATCAGAATTTTATCAATATATGTTAAACTATTAACCGACATATTTTATATTTTACATTATAGAATTTATCGAATTCTTTTACTAATTATAACAAAATTATATGCAATTAGTATTAGTAGAATTATTTTAATGGAAGACGCATAAAAACTTTATTTTATTTTTATTTTTAAATTATAAAATATTACTATTATGACTATTTGTTAAGTTTGTCAAAAATATAGTTATGAAGTTTACATGCAGAATTACATAATTGTGCTCTTTAAACAAAATTATATTTTAACCTCAAAAACTTTGATATAGAGAATTTAACTTATCGTTTTGTTTTTATTGGTAATATCAAGATTAGTCGCAACTAAAAATATTTAAAAAATCTATTCTATATTTGAAACAGAAATATCGCTTGTACTTATTAAATACGTGAATTATGTAAAAAAAAAAAAAATGAAAATAATAACTTCAACAATGATTCATTCTTATCCTTGTACTCACTTTCTTTTTACATAACACCACACACGATTATTTTTTATACAATTATAAAAAAAAATTACAACCTTTTCAACGAAAAACTTCAATTTCAAATTAATATTTATATAAAATATTATGTTTACAATATTTGAAACAACAATGTAATTAGACATTTCTGTTACAACTATAATAAAATTTTGTGAATAATGTATATAAATATTATATTCGATTGTGATTTAATAATTAATTGAAAACTATATACTAAAATATTCTTATTTATGATAAGAATAAATTAATTAATATACATATAAATCAATTCATATTTTTAAATATAAGAATTTTTAAACCAAAAAAAAAAAATTAATGCAGATCAATTATGATGAAAAAATTGAAAAATTGTCGAACAATAACACTACATTTACCGAATCTACATATAGTAAAATATCACATAATTATTACATTTATTATTTCTTTGTCATAAATTCGTTCTTAAAGCGAATATGTAAAAATTAAATAAAAATTTAATAAAATCGTTCCAAAACAACACGATAGCTAATGAAGATTTTTTGGATTTTCCCTATAATTATTTTAGACATAAAAATATCGTTTCTAAATAATAACTTTTCCAGGATTTTATATTTCATATGCTTATATACACATATATTAATGTTTTATTTTGTTATTTTTCATTGAATAAAAATTATTCTTGTATCTATAAAAATATTAAATATAACATTTATAAAAAAAAAATAAAAATTACTATTCATCAATCTGTATATTTCGTAATTTGAGAATTCTATTATTATATTAAATTAAAATTTAATTGATTTTATATAATTATATATGCGTGAACATATAAATAAAAAATATATGGATACGCTTTTTTTGTTATGTAATAAATGTTTTTATATTATAAAAATTTTGAATAAACCTTTAAGAATTTTTTTTTATTTTATTCTACATAAACCTTTTTAATAAATTTTTATATTGTTTTATTTTATTTTTTAAAAAATTGTGAAATTGTGAAAAACTAAAAATTTTAAATATATTAAATATTGATTAACAAATGAAGATACAAATGGTATTCATACCACAAAAAATTATAAAATTTTTTAGTAATATTATACATATAATAATATCATTGATTTTTCATTAAGTATCTTTTTCATACTATATTTTTCATCATAAGAATAAAAATTTTATTTTTTTCAGATAAATTTTTCATTTTTTATATTTTTATTTTCTATATCTATGTGTACAATTCAAATGATTATTGAACTCAATAATTTAAAAATATTGCTATAATTTGAAACTTTTAAAAGGGATTTTTAATCACTTAATTTTTGTATTGATATTATTTAAATTTATTACAAATATATTTTTAATTTGTGTTATGCTACTAATACTTAAAATAAATCATATAAATTATTATAGCTTACATAATAACTGTTCATAATAATATTTAACAGATTATGGAATATATGCAACTATTTGCAGAAATAGATATAGTTATGTATTTGAATTTGTAGTTTTTGTTATCACCGATACAACTATATTGTCTTTACGGTATAAGAACATGCTTATCCATTGTCTTTAGTCGAAGAAAAATTAAACCTATATAATGCACATAGTAAAAACACCAATAATTTATAGAAAAAAAAATTTTTGTAAATAAAATATAATACGTCAATTTAAATTGAAGCATGATTTTTAGTATATTAAAATAAAAAAAAATTATTCACCCATTTTTAAAAATATAAATAACTATAGATAATAACAGTTAACTGTTATAGACATCAATTAAAAAAGTATTATATCCATTGATTATTTAATACATTTTTATCATTGCAATTAGTATATGTATATATTTTATAAAGAACAATCGATTAAAAAATTTACATTGCCTTTGTTACTAAATATACCAAATATCCTAATAAAATTAAAATAAATATGAATTACTTTCAAAAAGTTTAATTTCAAATTAAAAATTGTTAGGTGTTCGGCAAATAAAATATTTAATTGAAGTTTATAAAAACAATAAAGATACTAAAAATTGAATAAATTACATTTAAATTTCATTAACATGTATTCTTATTATTATTTTTTTTTTTTTTTTTTAAATAAGTTTAAATGAAAAAATGTCTTCCTCATCTAATATAATATTTTTTTACGGTTTATAATTATTTATAATTATACGGTTCAAATAAAAAAACGATTCTTCAATCATACTTTATTTTAAAAAATATCATGAATAAAAATTAAGATTTACATATTTTAATAAAATTATATTTATTATAAAACTATTGTTTTTAAAAAATACAATATATTTTAAACAAATGTATTATATCTTCTAAACATAAAAAATCTATTTTTATCAATTATGATCACGCATTAAAATTTAAAGCCATTAGTTTCATATATAAGAAATAAATCTTAGAGCTCCAGAACAATACCAGAAGTTATTAACGTAGCTCGATTAGCATCCACACGTGTTTATTAACAGAATCGCTCTACTTGCCAAAGAAAACTCATTAGCATCGAATTCTCCATTTTATTTGATGCGACTTTTTTTTCAAGAATTTATTATTTGCAGTTTTACACTAACTCTATAGATAGACTAGTTCAGAAAATATACTGCATCAAATAAAGTACTTTGTGGAATCTGATAATAATAGTAACAATTGATAATAATAAATGAAAAAGTAATGTCTTCTATTTAAATTCGATTCGACAACAAAATTTAAAACCTAGAATGCCATAGTTTAAAATCATTAAAAGTTAAATAAGGTGGATCAGTTATGATAATAGCTAGGTAATATTGAGCATCGAAATTTTTTAAATACTGCTATTTTCGATAAGAGTCAGATGTAAGTGTATTCACAGTCACGCAACAAAAAAAAAAAAAATAACCCGGAAGCCAAACAAATGTGATAAGCCACTATCAATATAAGCAAGCATATAGGTTGAAGGTTGGAGTAATACTGAAACTGCCACGGAAAAAAACAAATATAAGCTTTCACATTAAGAAAAATCAAATATGGTGCTTTTATATTAATATGTACACTTAAATTTTCTTTTTAATTTATGAGATTAACTCTATTAATACGTTCAATATCAATGAAATATCAATTCTTGAATGTCTCTCAAACAGACTCCAATTTCTCAATACTATTATATATATATATATATATATAATATATATAGACCAATTTTAAATGAATAAAATTAATAATAATATCTACATACACTGATATGACTAATAAAGTAACACTCGATTTATTCAAAGTCAATTTTTTCCTCTCTAAAAATTAGCATATAATTTTAATTTTTATTCGCGATTGAAAATTAATATTTTGTGAGTATCAATATAAACAATCTGATATTTTTAATGAAAAATAATGTTTACACTAATGTAGAATCCAATATATATTTTATTAAAGCTATTGGACTGCTATATATACTTAATATGAAAACAACATTTAATTTATATTTTTATTCAATATTAACAACATTCAAAATTTAACAATATTTAAAATGATTTATATTATTATTAAAAATATTATTTTAAATTTATACTATTATATTTATACTATTATTATATTATTTATACTATTTTTTTATAATATTAAATTAAACATCGTATATAATTTTTATATATTGGTATATATATAAAAATACAAATAACAATATGAGCAACTTTTTTATTATTTATTAAAAATACTATTGAAGTATAATTAGAATATAAAAAATGAATAATAAGAATAATAATAATAATAATAATAATAATAATAAGCACTCTATTGTAGTATATTAAAATTTACAAGCTTCTAATTTCAATATATTTTTGCAAAATGCATAATAATTAAATAATTAAAGTGAAATTCATTAGTTCATGAAAAGTTTTAAATACATTACTTTGATTTAAATTCGTTTTCATCATATTATTTTCTATTATATATGAATATAATTTTTCTAATACAATTTTGAATTATTTATAATATGAAATTTATTATTTGATTTTTAACAACTATATAAATAATGATATAATTTACACATTAATAAAAATTTACAAATATATAAATATTCCATTTTCTCATTAATATGAAAAGTAAAAAATGAATAACAATATATATATATATATATATATATATAATTTACATTTCATAATTAATAAATGTATACAATTTTCTTGTATAAATTTAAAAGTGCTGATATCTGAGTTTTATTCAATAATAATACTAGCTAAGCTTTATTTAATTTACTATTATACACCATATTAACTGAAAAAAAATTTAATTATCTTACACAAAAATTATTAACTCATATCTATTACTATTATATTAATGTTTATTTATAATGTTAATTTAAGTTTTAATAAATTACTACTGAACAACTATTTTTTATTAATTTCATTAAATTTCTAAATTTTTAAATCATTCTTTATAGATTATTTATTTATATTTTATAGATTATTTATTATATTTCCTAAAACTATAGTTCCAAATATTGAAAAATAAAAAAAGTCACAAATGCTTTAATTAATTCAAAAATTTTTCAACTTCAAATTCTTCGATCGGTTTATGAAAAAATTAATTTCATTCACAATTTTATTAGCTAAAAATCATCCATTGGAATACTATAGTGTTAAAATTAAGACTTTTCATTTTACAATAAAAAAGGTAAAATAAAATGCATTTTTTCCTTATAATTGTTAATAAAAAAAAACCCTGAATATCATGAATGGCATTTTAGAAAATAAAAATCTACTGATTTTTTTTACGAATTTTGATATGTATCACTGGCTGATTTTTTTTTCATGACCTAAAAAGTGCTCTATTACTTGATCTAATATAGAATGTCGAATATTCGCAGTAATAAAATCTTCGAATAAAATAATCATGCTTAAGGCTTATTAATGTATCTGATATTATTAATGATCTGATTAAAACAATTTATTTTGTTTTTTAATTGAAATATATTATAAATTTAATCAATTATCTCTAAAAATCATAATAAAGAAATATAAATTATGTTGACAAGCTAAGCGCTAGGTAGTAGTGATAGATTGGGTTAGTATTACTATTTTAGTTAATTTGCAAGTTTTAAAATGATTTAATATTTTATTTAATCAAATGGAAATAATGTTAATAAATTAGTTTCTTAGCAATCTGCCATGTGAATGCGAGAAAAATTTAATCCGAAGTACTTTATTATTTTTAGTTGTCAACGTAACTGAAAATTACTTTTTGTGTTTTTATTTTTCCAAGTGAATATGTGTAGTTAAATAAGTAAGAGTAGGTGAGTTAGTATACATGTGTGTTATTAAATTTATATACATGTGTGTATATCGATACATGTATTCATGAATATCCGTATGCATGTGATGTGAGATCGCTACAGTATTTTTAATGTATATTTATTCATAAATAATAATTTATTTTAATGTTTTTCTGTTTAGTGAATGGTGATCGACGATTTTTTTGGCCCGTTGGGCCAAATAGTAATATATTGTACTATCGCCGTCGTACTTATAGCTGTAATACTAATTACATCTTGTTTCATGACACCTGGATGTATTGGCTATGAATGCATTAGACTGCAAAGTAAGATTTAAACATTTATTATCTATTTTTCTTGCTCATTCCGTTATAAAAAATTAAGATCAAATTAATAAAAATTATAATGAAGAGATATTTGAGAACGTAACATCAATACTGCAAATATTTTCTTTGCAGTTTAATAAAATTTTTTTAAAAATATTCGTTACTGACAATCAACGTAAGTAATTTCTTAGCTTTTCTTTACGATTATTGAGGTCTCTCAATAATTTAACTTAAAAATTTGTGAATATGGATTGTATATTGAATTTAGAATGTCTGTTCGTTTTAATAGCCTGAGCAGAATACGTAACAATATTCTCATTATTATTTAAGATTTAGTAAAAAATGATTTGTTTGCGTACATAATGAACTTATGTGTATCATAAATCAATTGTCTTCGTGCACGTCATGTCTGTTATAAACTATTAAATATCATTCCAATATCTGATTTTATACATCTGATGTTTCTGTAAAAAGAATCTTCTATTCGCGAGAGCATTTTTTAAAATTTGAAGGCAAGAAGATTTGTTAATTGTAAAACAGTTCTACGTCACGAATTATAATAAGCACAACTTGCTTAAAACATCACCCTTCGTCTTATCGATATTTCTGCTAAATAAAAAATAGGTAGCTCAGCCAATTTAAAGGAGTGTATGAGAAATCCAGACTGGCTGGGTCGTCATGCGAGGCCAGCTTGGTGGGTTTGGTGGATCGTTGTGCGAGCTGGACCCCAAGACAGACCATCTAAAAGAAATCCAGTTTGGCTGGGTCGACGCACGAGCTGAACCTGGAGATATACCTGAGTGCTTGCGTGATAAAAAACCACGAATTTTACTTTTTTGCGACACGGGTGATTTCCACGAAAATTATCTAGAATTGTAAATAACTTTTTCCGCTTGAAACAATCAGACGGTTTCATGTGCCGGGGCCTTGGGCTTTCTACGATAGCCAATCTAGACAATGCCACTCGATATTAATAACAAAAACCATGCGCGAAGTAAACAACAAAAATTAATCGACGTTCAAAACCGTTGGACATAATTTTCTAAGAAAAAATTAGGAGTAGGGGTGAGTTTTCGAGTCCAAGAAAATCATACTTGCGGCGAGGAGTGTTTGATTTGAAACGAGCCAGACGACATTTGTACAACCAAAAACTTCACCAAATAATTATCTTACATTTATTGCACAATTATCTTACATTTTAAGTACCACGTTTCCCTTTTCGATTCCATTCCATCCTTTAAAACTGGATCCCTTTCATTTAATCAATTATTGTTGATTCATTCTCTATTCTAATAGATTTTTCATTTAAGAGTCAGTATTTCTAATTCGATTCACGAAAAACAAGATACATGATCAATATTATTGAAACGTGTATCATTATTAACTTATACATTTAAAATAATCATAAGAAAAATATATTCAAAATTTTTAATGAATTTTTATTACGTTATTCCTTTTTTTAAAAAACTAATTAATTTCTATTATATAAAATATTTACAAATAATTCTTTTGTTCCTCATTAATTATTAACATTTTCTACTTAGTCATATTAAAATACAAAATTATATTAATTTAATAAACAATACTAAATCAATAAGTCTTTTCACGTGGACATACATAAGTAAAAATAGTATATGCTAAAAATAAAAACTATTATTTTTAAGCATTAGCGTTTTTTGCATCTAAATCTCCTTACTATTTGAACTTTTAGGGGATACTTATGTTCACGTATATCAATCATAAGAAATGTTTGTTTAAGAAATATTAAATTTTTGTATTATTTATGTTATTGCATTTCTTAGTATATATATAAGAAATCAAATAAATTCAATATTTTATATTCATTCAATCTGTTTCACATTTCAATTGGTCGTATTGATTCTTCATATTACCAAAGTGATTTTTAGGTCAATTATATAAATTTATTACATAATTTTAGTACTCTTAATTAAGAAATTTCAATATTTGTACCCGTATAATATATTTTTCAGAAAAAACAGAACCATCTACAAATTTAAAAAAAAACAGTAAAGCTAATGAGAATATGAATCTAAATGACATTAGCTACAGATCATGGCGTCATGGTAGCTTGTATGATACTGAGAATGGTAAATATGACTGTTTATTATTCACTCTGAGGTACATATTATAAATAAATTGTAAATAAATAAATAAATTTTATTGTGTAATTATCTTTATTCATTTATTTATTAAATTGTAATACCAAATAGTTTTTCTTCACTTCGAGATTAATTTTTATTAGGAATAGTCTCTGAAAGTCCAAGGGATTCGCTTAGCTCCAGCAATTGTCAATTTAGAGTATCTGATTCATCAAATATTGTGGTAAATAGTTACTTTATTGTAATTTACTAATATTATTGTTACGAATAAAAGATAAATAACTTATTATGTGCTGTATATATTATATTATGTTTGAGTTCATAATGATAAAATTAAATGTCAATATGATTGATATCCTATAAATTATAATCTTTATGTTTCAGTACTAAACTTCTTATACATTTTATTATTTTCTAGTTACATAGTTGGATATTCTTCTTGCGATTAAGCATCTATCTTTATTATCTTTATATGATACACTGATTTATATTGTTTATCTTTTATTTGTACTTGCCAACTCCAAATTTCTTCTAGAATTTATATCATACCCTTCTAAAAATCGATAATTTCTCTCTCTCTCTCTCTCTCTCTCTCTCTCTTTTTCTCTCTACACCTTCTATGCCTCTCGTACGTACACACAATTATATGATTCATTATTTTTTTACAATTATTGGATATATTATTGTTGTCGTGATTAAAAAAATTTAAGATAGATTGTTACGTTGAGGCAACCTGGTGAAAGATTGAGGTAATGATGAAAAAAGAAGATTTCAAAAATCAGTAGTAAAGAAAATATAGGAAAACAACTATAAAACTATTGAAGAAAATTATATGTAGGAAAAATAGGAAAAGTGAATTAAATGGATTATTTTATTTTTGTATTACAATTAATTAATGGTATTGTTTTGATTTAGTGATAAATATAAAAAAAGGTTGAAACTAAAAGGTGTAATAATAAAAATTATGCAAATGTCTCATGGTAAATTTCAGTTATATACAGTGACTTATAATGAAAAGAAAACGTAAAATATAAATCTCAAGGCCATTTTGATGAACACATAATAATAATAGAAAATACATAATAATAACACATTCTGTTAAAATATTATAAGAAAGTAACATAATTATTTATTGATAAGTTAATAATAATATAAAAGTTATTATATATATAAAGATAGGTATCTATTTATTATTAGTATTTTTAAATTAAGTTTGAATTTTTATTTCTTAGAAACTGGTACCACCACCAAACAAAAAAATGTCAAACAAAGAAAAAGAATTTCCAACTGAATTAACATTAAGTCTTCGGTATATGCCACATTCTGAAGGAGAGACAGCTTCAAAATTAGTTATTGGTATTGAGGTTTGTTTTACAGCTTTTTCTACATAAAACAACACAATGAAAAGTATAAACTATGTTAATTAATTATTTATTTAATTAATAATACTTTACAAAAAAAAATCATCAAAAGAACATTGTCTGTATCAATGTACCTACAAATCATACGGACTCTCAAAAATATGAATAACAATTATGAGTATAAATGATAATTAGAGTAATTTATTTACAGGCACTATCTGGACTTCCACCGAAGGAATACAATTGCACGATCGAGCCTTATGTGACTTTGGATGTTTTCAAACATTATTGGACACATCGAAAAAAACAAAAATTATACTCTTTTAAAACGAAATGCATTAAACATACAGCCAATCCGATTTTTAAAGAGTCCTTCGTTATAACTGGCGCGACTACTCAAGACATAAAAGTATAGCAATAATTTGAGTAACTTTACTTCTATATCTCAACATCATTGAAATTACAATGAATCTGTTATTTAATTTATTATATAGAGAAAAATATGGTGAATTATTATTAATAAAAAATTTAATGAACTAAAGAAAAAAATATACTCAATGAATGTATCATTAAATATTAAAACAATTTATTTTTGTCTAATAAATATTAATTTTATTTGATTTGTCGACATTATCTTTTATATTGCTTAAAATCAGTAAATTTTTTCGTATTATTTTAGTTTAATAATTTCAATATTTATTTTTTATTTTTTTTCTCACTATTATTAAAAATTTATAAAAAATTATTTAATATTTTTATCAATATGTAAGATATTTAAATTGTATAAAATCAAATTTAATGAATTATCTCTACATATTTTTAAAATATGTAGAGAATAATTGTACTTTTAGAATTCAATAATTCAACTGTTGGACCAGTACATATAATATATTGTATTACTGATTAGTAATTATTTTTAAAAGATAAAATATTTTAAAAATTAATAAATTTTAATATAATATAATATATATTAGTATTATATTATTAGATGTAATTGAATATTTTTTTAATTTAATTTTTACAGTTACTACTAAAATTCTCTGAACTTACAAAGTTTCCATCAATATAAAAATTATGTCCTTAAAATAGGAAATAATTTGATTTGCTTAATTAATTGTTTTTAGGAGTGGATATTAAATTTTGAAGCTTACGATCACGATCGTTATGCTAACGATACGAAACTGTGTGAATTACAAGTGCCATTCAAAGATGCAAAAAAAATATTCCTGAGTCCAGATACTCACTTATTTAATTTACACATGAAAAAATCCAAACAGGTTATTTAAATATTACATTTGTTATTATTATGCTATATAAATTCTAAAACACTTATAATAAAATATTTAACTATTAATAATGGTAAAAAATAAATAGCTAGTATATGATTATATAATTAATATCGTTTTACTAATTGTAAAAATTGAACTTGTAGGAATTCGGAAATATATTACTTGGCATTAGTTATCTTCTTACTGCACAGCGTTTAATGATAAAAGTTATGAAATTACGCAATGTTAAGTTTACACCGATAGTTACGAATGTAAATGAATTTAGTAAGTATTTAAAAAAAAATGCCAAAATCAACAATTACTGTAATTTCATTATTAATAATTAGAACTTGATTTGTAAAATTATTGAAAAATTTTTATAAATTAAAAATTAGATGAAAGAAATTGCAATATTTATTTATGTATGAATGCTATTAGTATTTGTAATATTTTAATAACATATTATTTGTCGTTACAGATCCATACGTAAGAATTCTGCTGTTAAATGGAAAATCAGGCAGAAAAATAAAAAAAAAGAAAACTAAATTTATTCCAGCTACAACAGAACCAGAATTTAATGAAACTCTTACGTTTGATTTACCTGTATCCCAGATTGATACATTCCAATTCCTGATCATCTTATGCAGTAAGGTAAATGTTAAATTTATGTATAAAACGCATTTAATGAAACTAAGATGTTATATCATTTGAAATAATTTCAGAAAGAATTACTATTTGTTTTGTTTTCAAATCTTTTCAAAATATGTATAAATAATACGTTTTCAAACGTAATAAGATCTATTTGAGAATTAAGAAAAAAATGAAAAATTTAGTTGTATTGAAACAATTTATTGCTCAAATTATTACTTAAATAAATGTAAATGAAATAAAATTTTCTTAAGTGATATAAAAATAAAGTAAAAAGTTCAATACATTAAAATGCAATGTACATAATTATGATATAATAACAAATTACATGATTAATCTCCTAAAAATAGTATTATGCTAAATTTTTAAATGTAAGCAAAAATATACAATACAAAAATTTAGTATTTATTTTTTTACTCGTGGTTCCATCATTATTTTTGAATGAAAAGATATAAAATCATTATTTCTATTTAGTTTTAAATCCAAATATAACTATAACAAAAAATTTCTAATAAAATTCTGTCACAAGATATCAGTCTTTTTAGAAAATTTATTCATTACATAAAAATGAAATTTACTATTTATTTAATGTTGAAAGTAATGACTTTTAATTTTAATTTTAATTCATGGTAGTATTTAGTGAATTTTAATACTGATAAAAAGCATTATATTTTATTTACATTATATTAATTACATGCTATGCTATTTAAATATATTCTGTTTTAAAAATTCTATAACTTTTCTCATAACTTGTTTTACAACAAGAGATCGATATTTTAAACTAAAAAAATGTTGAAATCCATAAAGGTAAAGCTTAACTAAAATTTAAAGTTAGAAAAGTAAACTCGAACTATGCCTACAATTTATAAGTATTTATACAACAATAAATGTCGATATTCTTATATTGATTGTAAGTACGTGTATGGGTGTTGCGAAGGCGTCTACTTATCCCTGGCTCGGATATCTGAAGGCTTGAGTACTGGTAAAACACTAGACGCCAACTTATTCAATTATACATTATATTGAATAATACAATTGTGAATTAAGTAGATAAGTGAATTTTGTCATATGCGACAAAATGAAAACAAGCAAAAATATTTTTTAATTTAATAATGTTTTTATTTATGTGCACCACCTTTCCTTCCCTTCTAGTGTTCTTCCAAAAGAAAATATGTTGTAGATACATATAAATTCGAATTTGAAACACAATACGTAACCATCAATAATATTCAAAGAAAAATTTAAGTACTTTCCTTACTTTGAGTCATAAATCGGTACATTTCATTCATGTACAAGGTATACTTACGTATATCAATACATGTACAGAACAATCAGTAAACTCAGATAATCTTATTATTTGTACATCAGCAATATACTGTGCTCACATAAAAGTTGTTTTATTTAGATGTGCGAAAGTTATATGTAGCTTCATATCTAAAAGACAAGAAAAGTTTATGTAAAAGTATTTTTTTTTTTTATCATAAATATATTATTAATATATTCGTCGGTAATTAGAAAAGTGTCTTTAAAAAAAAATTTCATAGAATTTTAATTAATAAATAGATTGATATGATACATATTTTTTTATAAAAGATTAGTCTACATGCTCAAATATTTATAAATATATTATGAAATCACTGAATAAACTTTCATTCAAACAATAATACTGCTTATATTGTTCATTAATTTTAAACGAATAAACTATGTAATGTTTTTTAAACTTTCACGCTCATATATACATGTATATGCACGTGAAAAATGAAAAACTGAACATTGTATTAAAAAATTACAAGAATTCATTAAAAAATTTCGTTTATTATGCAAGGTTTCAATGGATATTCATAATACATCAATGATGAATGAATTACCGAGTGACAGCGAAGAATCAGTTAACTCATTCCAAAAGGCCAAAGATGTTCCGATAGGAAAAATCGCTCTTGGTAAGGGAGTTCGAGGAACAACAGAGCGACTTCATTGGTTTTCAGTTTTACAGAATCCCAGAAAACTTGTTACAATGTGGCATTCCTTAAAATAATCAACCATCCCCTTGTTCTTTAAACAATTGCACTCTACGATTATTATTACTTGTATATAAAAATAATTTTCATGAATTTAAAGTTTATAAATGGCCTGTTTATTATGTGTAATGTAGAAAAAATAATTTCTTAAGAATATGATAAAACTGCAATTCATAACATGAAAAGTCATTAATTTAATAATATAATAAAAACTGTAGTTTCATTTTTATAAATGTTGAAATTAATAATAATGTTTTGCTTTTGTAATATTAAAATAATAATAAATAAATCAATAAAAAAATAATAATAAAATAATAATAAAATTTTAATAATTTAATATATTAAAAGAGCTTATAAAATTCGAAAATGAAAATTAAAAATTTTATAAATCTTTATTATATTAATTTTATAGCCACTAATTGATACTATTAAATAAAAAATTTAATGTAATAATATTAAATTTCTTTTTATTCGTATAATTTTTTTATATATAACAATAATTTATATTTAAAACAGTAAATTCTATTGTTGAATTTAGTTTATTTCAATTTTTGTATTTAATTGAACAAATTAGTTACATATTTAAGTGAATAATATAATTTAAATCAATAAATAACAGCTTCTATGCGCTAAATGACACTGAGTAAACCGAAAATTATAACTAGATTTTCGTTATCAATCAGATAAAATTTTTACAAAAAAGATACATAAGATAAAAGGTTTAATGAAACAAAATATTAATATAAAGCTAACAAAAACATTCTGATAAAACTATTTTTCCATTTATTAAAATTACTATCATTTTATAAATCAATTCTATTTATTCTGACTGTTGTAGTATATCATTTGATTATTCATAATTTGTTATTGTTCTTTAATTAAAGTTGACTTATACATAAATATAGCTGTATCATTATCTTCTCCAGGATCGGTAATCACAACTTTACCATTAATTATCCACTTTTTATATGTTATTTCTTTAAGAAATGAAAATCCGACGTTATAGGCACTAGATTGTTCAGCTTTGGTCGTAAAAATTCCAGCAACTTTGTCAATCTAATAAAATATCATGATGTATATTTTATATCGGTTACTTATTACTATTTCAATAACTGCTTACTTCTTTATAATTTATGTAAGAAACTTGATTGGCAAATTGGCAACAAATTAATTTACAAAGCAAGGCTTCAATATTGATTATGCAACAATACTTTTGTGTACATTTGTGTTTTCAAAAAATAATTAATTCAAATGCGTGACAAAAAATCAAAGAACATACAGCTTTTTTAAAGCTTAACTCTCATTATATTTAATAAAAACACTTTACTAAAATATTTAATAAGTATGAGAATTATTGTGTAAACTTAAAAAACACAGTTGTAATATTTCATGAGTATTCTATTTATTTACACAATTATAAAGAATGATAAAATAATATTACTAAACTAGGAGAGGAGACAAATTATTGTAAAAAAAAAAAAATTATTGCAGAAAAAAGAACTGTCAACTACAAAAATACCAAGCTGATAAAGTGACAGTGACGTAAAAAGAAATTAAACGTAAAAGTAAAGAAATTTAAATTTTCAAGTGAACGCTGATATTAGTATTTTCATTTGCTGAATAATACTGACCTTGAAACTCGATGCAAGCCGACTGCAAGATAGAAGGAGAGAATCAGCAACACTTTTTTTTTTATAAGATGGGTGTACACAAAGGAGGTACACTCTCAGGTATCGATCACAACCCATTGTCTCGTAAGCATTGACTTGCTTAATCAAATCATTTTTGAATTGCATTATCAAATCAAGGGCTTGTCCTTCCAATATCTGTCTCGAAGATTTACAACATTATTATTTCATTTTAAATCATTCGATAAACAATTGAATAGATCAACAATAGAAATTCACAGCAAACATACAGTACTTTATAGCATGTCTCTTTTTTTTAGAATATACTTTTAAAATATAAAACCAACATGTCGCGTTATACATTTATAATTGATATTTTTTATTCAAATTACTTAGTCATTCTCTTATAAGATTCAAAAACTGTTGCTTTAAATATACAATGATTTTTTACAATAAATAATTAACAATTGATTTTTTATACAAAATTATAGCAAATTGAATATTCAAAAATGCATTAGTTAAAATAATAATCCTGTAATACTTAAATATCAATAACAAAAATATTCTATTCGATATACTAATATATATAAGAACACACAAAATGTATTTTCTATTTATATAAATAATATTTAAAATTTATCTGCAAATACCTGTAGGCGACTGTAAGTATTGGTTTTGTCAAGATCGCTATTGATCCTAGTTATAGCAGTTCCAATTACTCTTCCTGATTTCTTACTTAAAGCCACTAAACTCATTGTATCAAATATCCACGTCATTATAGTATTCAAAAATGATTCTAATGATTCATAATCTTCTAATAATTTAGTAGATCTGCAGAGTGCTTCATCGCGAAAATACTGACGCTACCGTTATTGGAGAATAAGTATTAATTGAATGAAATTTCAAAATAAATCACGAAAATATCGATAACCAATCTTTTATTCTTTCACACCTATTAATGTAATATTTTCATTTTTATAACACAAACTAGTATAATTTCTATTAAGGAATTAATTAAGACAATATAGTTTCTTATAGTTTATCAGACGGATTTTTATTTTAATTTTTTAAAGCTTAGCTCACTACTAGTATGTAATAAATTTCTTCTTTCCAGGAAGGTAGTAAAAATTACCGAAAAAGCGAAATATATTGTTTTTTATTTTAATAATAAAATTTATTTAATAATTTTTTTTGTAATTCAAACTCTATAAATAACTGCTATAGTTTTTAAATATTGCCATGAAAATTATGAAATTTTCTACTTGCATAAAAAATCTCAGAAAAACATTTGAGAAAAAAATATTTTTAACTTTACCATTCTCGTTTGGATGCAGTTTGATTTGTTTCAATAAAAAAATTACAGGGTTTATTTCTCGTTATTATTTTATAAAAATAATTACTTTTAATCCTTAATTTTTAATTAATAACATTTTCATGACTATTTTTAATTAATTTTGCAAAATTGAAATAAGAGCAAGATCAACAAGAAAAAAGCAAATATATGTTTGTAATTTCAAGTTTAATAATTTCACTTTTTAGAATAAATAATAATATTCTTTGGAAAAATTATTTTAAAGAAAAACTATAATCTACTGTATATATGTACGTGGATAAATGAAGCAATTAAAATTATCAATTATTAAAAGATATTTCATTTATACATTAATTTATTTTAAAAATTTCAATATAAATAAAGAGAAATTTTAGAGACGAATTTAACAAATTTAACCATAAATTAAATTTAATAATATTGTGCTTTATACATTCACAGGTTTAAAAAAATTTTGTTTGATACATACGATTATATTTCTTATTTAATATCAAATTTAATATAAATTTATTCTAATTTATCATCTCTGACTGAATATTACTACTGATATGAGTTCACAATATTTTATACAAATATGCAAAAATAATTACTCAGAAGATTCATTATTGCACACACAAATTTGTGAATAATATAATATAAAGCTAAAATATTTATTTCTATATACATTTTTAATAATATTTATACATATGTGTGCACATATTTGCTTTTAATATTGAATTTATTATTTATCATTTAATTATTTTTTCATTGAGATTTTATATTACTTAAAAACTTAAATTATAACTATTATTAAAAAATTATAACAATTACTAACTATATAATTATTTTTTCTACATTTTTTAAAATTGCTTATGTAGTAAATATATTACAAAAAGTTCAATATTATGGTAAAATTTAAATAAAGTATTTTCATTATCAGGTTATTCTTTATAAATATATCCTGTAAACAAAAAACGCGCAGAATCATGGTCGACATTTTATTTTTATTCATATAATTTATTCACGATGTATTATTTAAAATTTTAAATTAAAATTTTCATTTGTAATAATAAAATTTATTTATTTTTATTTTCTTAATATTTTATTATAGTTAAGTAACTTTACTACAAAATCATAATTTTTTAAAGGAGGAAAGATTGAAATATTAAAAAAAGTAAACTAAAATATATATGTCAAATAAAATTACTCTAAATAATTATGTAATAAATTCATTAAACAATAAATTAAAATTAATTACTGTTTATTAATTTTTTATATATTATATATTAAATAATAAATCCAAACGTGCCGTTTATGCAAATATTTAAAATTCAGTTAATTTTATAATTTCAATAGTTGTTTTTAAGGTTAATTTATTGATTGAAAAAAATTCTGAGTAATATGATAGTATTAAAGTTAATTTTGTTGATTTAATTTTTCTTGATTATTAAATTATTATTGTACAATTCCTTTACAAAGAATTTAATTAAATTTCTATAATTATTTAATATTATATTTTGTTTTTTGATTGATTATGGATGAAAGTCGTAAAGTAACAAGTCAAACCTTAATAAGTGTTTTTACTTCATCATAATAATTTTCACGAAGATCTTGAATTATATAATTCGCATTTTGATTCCAAATAATAGGGGCCTTTGTTTTTATATCTATGAGAACTGATTCTTGTTGTTCTGATTCCTCCATATCCGTGCTATGTTATTGTAAATTTTTCTTAGTTAATTTTTTTTTTTTAAATTCTCCACATTCTTGGTTAAATATTGCAAAAAAATTTTATAATCATGCATGTAAAAATACATTGAACTTTCCATGATATCATTATAACCAAACAAAAATTTTACACGAAATGACAATCAATTTTCAGAATGATTAACTATGATTTGGATTTAAAATTCAACCCAACAATATTGCAGAAAAGAGCATCATTATTTAAACCTACGTCAAAAGATGCCGAAATACTGAAAAAAGTAGCGGAGAATTTTATCAAATCAACTAAACAGCAAAACTGTGTGGCCGATGCTTCATTTACATGGGAAAGGCATTCGTACGGTTATAGAATTAATGATTTAGAAATTGAAAGAATAGATGAGATTTTTGACCTTTTAAAAGTAAATGACAATAGAGAGTTTTCATACAATAATTTATCTAAAGTACGTGATGGTCTAATATTAACTGATACTTGGTATTCGTTCATTTTAGGAGTACTACTTTTGTTCGAACAAATCATATTTAGCAACGAATTTGTACATGGATACATACATAATAAAAACGTACCAACAATTTATTTTAGACACTATAGCGGATAACAACAGTTTTTGTGCATTAGAAGAGGGCACAGGTAAAATTATAGGAGTAGCAATAGCAAGTCTTAGTTTGGCATTCGATGATAATATGGAAAATCACCCTGTAAATATCTTTAATTTAATGAAAACATCCAGGACAACACACATTAAGTATAATAATGATAATATTTTCATAGTCTGCTCGACATTCCGGAGTTTTTGACGTATTAAAATTTCGATATAGTCTTCTCTCTCAAGCAAATATATCGGCAACCTATGATGTTGACAAATACTTTTGCATCCACATTATCTGTGTTAAACCTGATTATTATGATTATGGAGTTGGGACATCATTGGTTCGTACCTGTTTGTCAAAAGCTCAAAAGAAACGTTATCCTTTATGCATTGGAATTTTTCCAGCAGGTCCTACTTATACTATTGGTAAATTTAACTATATTTAATAATAAATGGAAAAAATGTCTCTTTTCCTATTTTATAAGGTTTTGCATTTAAGTATTAGCTATAACTATTTACTAACGAATATATTATTTAAATTCAATTAATTTACAAAGCCAAAAATCAGTCACAAAAATATTATTCATAAATACTTTTCGTAAATTTTTATCTTAAGCTTATAAAAATAAATTTGGATATAGAAGTATTTAAATCATAAAAGTATGTCAGAATTTTTTGAATTGTAAAAGACAATTATTTTTTAAAAATTAATATTAGTGTATAAAATTATAAAAATCGTTGCTTATATTTTTTATTTTTAGCTGAAAAATTTGGATTCACATTATTAAAAAAAATGTTATGGATGAATATTTATTCATCAAAGTTAAATAATCGTACTATGTGTAATTCATCAAAAGCTAATGCTATTGAAAAAAGTTATGTAGCTTGCATGGCTTTTTTAACGCCAATAAATGAGGAAAACATGTCATCATCGGAAGAGTCAATGATTTAAAACTATCGGTTAATTGGATATTTAATAATCATAACATTGCATTAAATTAAACATTTGTTGAAAATAATTTACAATAAATCATTTACTAATGTTCTAAAACTCTAGAATTTTTTTTTACTGATATATTAAAGTGTAATAATAAATATGTTAAACTTCTAATAAATTTAAATTCTTATAATAATATATTCGAACAATAATTTGTATTTTTTTTTAATATTGGTACAGCATCGGATAATATATTTTATCGATATAACTGAAAATATTTTAACAAATATATTTTTGATTTAAATAATAAGCACGTATTTATTAAATAATTATATTTATAATAGTTAAAGATGTTAAAGCTTAATATAATGAGTAGATATTAATTTTGAGCATTCGACAGAATCTTTAAATATTTATTTTTAAATAGTTGTATCAAAAAATTAAATACATAATATAATTTAATGTTAATTATAATTTAATCACAAGAATAATAAGTGTTCTGCTTCAATTAGAATATTATTATTGTATAAATTATTAAAAATAAAAAAAAAACAATTGACTTAAATATTACATATTGACGCATAATTGTTAGTATTTACATGTACTACAATAATTACAATATATAAAAAATTAGTTTTATAATGTATTTAAATATTTACAAATATTACTAATTGCCTTCTTAATTTTTGCAACTTTTTTTATCACATTATATTAATTTTTTTTTTTCTTTAATAACATTGTATTAAATTTAGATATTCTATTCTAATTCTTAAACTTAAAGAATCATTATGTGTACGCATTACAATTCATCTTTGATGTACTTGTACTGAAATGAGGTTTTGTCATTACAAGTTGAAGTTCTAAGATTTTTCCAGAACTTCAATCTTTTCGAAAAAAGATTATTAGACATTGAAATATTTTTGGAATTAATAATACTTAAATATTCCAAGGCTGCAGTACGTACTGGCTTCCATTTAACTGGGATGACCGGTGTTATTTCAGGCGTAGGATTTCTATAAAATAGAACAATTAACAATAAATGTTTATATACCGTGAACATTATTGTTTATAAAAAAAGGTAAAAATAAAAAATTAAAAAAATATAAAAATAATCATCAAAGTACAAAAGATAAATCGAATGCCAATATAAACGTAAATTAAAGTAATTTAAAAACTTACATATAGATTATTGTTAAGCCTTTTGCAAGCTCGTAGTAGAATTTTAATTAATATTTGACTAAATAATACAAATTTCGGTAATAATGGAGGACGCAACGTACCCAGTATTAGCAAAATTGTACCAAAGGGTCGTGATGACGTCGACGACTCGATTGTCCTCATCACTCAGGGCGGTGTTTTGGAAAAGCTGTTCACCAACCGGAAACAAATACTGTAATTCATCAGCATGTGAAACACCATAATCCTCGTTTTTACCACCAAATAATTCGCTAAACGATGCACTTCCTCTGTACCCGAACATGTAGTAATAAACAGGAGATGAGAGTAATTCCAAATGGTCACGAATGGCTCCATCGGCTGCTATGTAAAACCAAGCATCGGTGTACATCTGTTTCAAAAATATGAAATACATTTAATAAAATGCACCCACTATAAAAATACACTGTACTGTATGCGCGCGCGTGTGTGTGTCACATAAACAATTATAAATACTCGTGTACAACTACATAATTGATTGATATTGGTAATGATTATTACAAATAAAAATGTGTTACATTGACAACTTCTGCTTTTGTCAAACTATCGATAGATTTATCGCCAAAATAAAATTCGCGAATCAATCTCGAAGCAACTGTTAAATTTTCTGGTGGGCAGTATTGAGAGTGCAGCAAAGTAATAGGTGCAAGATCTTCAAATTCTCTGTTTAAGCGTCTTATTAATTCGCCACCATGCAACCCGAAGAGTCCTGTAAAATAAATATGTTTTTAAATATACATAAAGTAATTATAAATTCGACTGACTGATTCGACTAATTTTCAATCCAACAACATGGCGTTTAAATTTTGAAAGGCATTAATACCGGCAGCTCGAATGGTGCCCTCATTTAAAGTAATACCCGTCATCCAATTAATGTCGCTCATCATTCCATATTTTAAAGAAATGGCTGGATCTTCTTTTAAAAATGCACCAGGGTGGTCAGGTTCTATCACAGGTCTAAATGGTATCATTGGATCGTAATCAAATATCTGAAAACATTTTTTAAAAAAATTTAACATTAAATATATTTATATATATATATATATATACAAAGTGACAAAATAAATTTAAAAAAAAAAAATTTTAAATAAATAAAATGTGTACATAATTTACTCTCAATTCTGATAACAATATCTTTCGATAATCCACATCCGTATTTTATATTATTAATATTTTAATCGTTTATATTTGCGTGCAACTTAAATATTAATAGCTCAAAAAAAAAATTAAATATTGAATTATATATTGAATACATAACTTCTTTAACAATTAAGATACGTCTTTAAATCAATTTTAACATTTTATTTATCAAATTATATAAGTCTTTTTAATAATCATAATCCTATTTGGTACACGCCTGTACAGGTGTAACGCGCCTGGTAATATACTGGGGTGATATACCCTGAGGGGGGAAAACCTCGAGAAGCCCAAGCTCGCCCCGTCCAGGTAAAACTCGAGCGCTCGGACTACCTGAGCGCGTACGAGACTTTACTTTGTTGTAGCGACTCTACGGAGACACTTCGACTCGAATAATTTATTTTATTCGAAGGGGTCTTTGTTATTATTGTGCATTATCTTTTAAACTTGCGTGTGTGCGTGGCGTGATTAGCGCGTTGTGGCACGAGTGTGTTATTATATTCACGTCACACACAAGGGGTCACGGGCAATAGTGAACCTACGCTACCTACCACCATACCGAGGTACCATCCTTACTTCCATTCAAGAGCCGACAGCGTCTTCAAGTACCTAATTCGGCACACCCGATCAACGATTGCGAGGCTTTTTTTCCCCTGAGGGCTTTTTAATATGGCGGTCTAGGCGTTTCAATAGAGACATAAGTGTATTCTCTAATTATTTCCCGTTTATTCAACCCTTTCCTTTCCTTACCTTATCTGCCTCAGATATACATATAAATTCAAGCAATCCATAATATTTAATCATCGAAAACGTAGTTCCAAGTACATTGATCATATGAATTACGTAATTGATTTATATGATTTATTTATTGATTTATTTTTAGTAGCTTTAATGGTATAAAATGTTATTGCTCACATGAATCATTACTATACATAAAAAAAAAATTTTCAAATTATCTTTTTATCGAGGCCAATTCTACGGATTTACATTTAAAATAAGCTTATGCGAATGAAGCTTACTAAAAACGTTATTAAACATCGTCTGCAGCACTTCATACTTGTTATGTATCATTGGTTGTTTACAAATTAATAATAAAATTATTAGAATACATATTAAAAGAACCATTAGATTTTTTAATTTTTTAATCCGTTATATATATAAATTATTACAACTAATAATCATGAATATTATATTTTTTATATGCTAATGCTTATAACAGTAATATTAACAATATAAACATTACTTCCTGAAAATTACAACAAATTAACATTTTTTTCTTCAAATTTCTAAGTGTTAAATAATATTGTTATTGTAGAGGAAAATTCATAGTAGTATATAAAATAAAAAAATATATTGTTTGATAATATATTGATAAATTTTTAATTACTAAATAATTAAGTACAGGTAATCGAATGAAAAACTTAAATCGTGTCACGGAATCAAAATTTAATATACAATTGACAATGCTAATTTGTTCCAAGTTTATAAGAAAAGCCTTCTCAACAATTGATTTTTATTTTAATTATTATTCTTTTATTTACGTGACACTGGCACTCCTTAATATTCCTTCATTTCAGATTTCTGGTTTTTAAATAGTTTTAGGATTACGAGCATGATGCGTTTATTTTAATTTTTCAAGAGCTTTATAACAATGAGAATTTCTCTATGCATACTTGACTATGCAGCTTTTATAAGAGAATTAATACTTGAAATTATAAATAATTCTCTTTTTCTTCAAATTAAAATCCAGGAAATTATAGTTTGTGAAGAAGACGAAGAAGAAGAAGAAAAATAGTATTAATTATATATCACTCTATTCAATAATAACGTATATCGATTACAAATAATTTAATTTTACTACTATACCCATGAATCATTTTTAAATAATATATGAACAATTTATTTATCAATATGATTAACACATTTAAGATCATAATATAAAAATTTATACTTTGAATTTTTTAAATACCTATAGAAATTTTATAGTCTACATCCAAAATAATTTAAAATTTTTTTTGTTATTATTTTTTAAATATATAAAATTTTGTTAATCATTATTTATCAAGTGATAAATATATTTTAATTTACATAACAATTATGCCTCTAGTTATTACTGTTAATCCGTGCTAATAGACAATGTATTTAATATGCGAATTTAATATAAATTAAATGACATTGTCCCGTTAAAAAAAATTATTCATTCAAACAAGTAATTTTAATACTACGAATATACAATAAATTTTTTTTCATTTTATCTGTCTACCAATCGGTGCATTAAGCATGTAAATTTCTACATATATGCAATACACTGAATTATATGTTTTCACAATGACATTTCACGTTTACAATTATATTTAAATATTCATAGTTTTATTATAATCTCAATAAAATTTTTTTTTTTAAATTTCTGACAATTTAACATAAAAGTGAAATGCTTTTAAAAATTTAATACATAATTAAAAATCTCTTCTTAAGAATTTTATAATAATTACGAAAAATTAAGACAATTAAAAATTTAAAACAGTTATACATATGTTCAAAAAATTAATATACTAAAATATATTTATAAGATATAAAAAATAAATATAATCAATAATTTTTTAAACAATTAACTATACATGTTTTATTTTATTGAATATAAAAATCAAAGTTTTAAAATTTCTTATGTATTAACTATTTATAAAGTGATAAATATATAAATAAATATTATAATTTAGAAATATTATAAAGGTTAATAATAATTTTAAAAAAAAACTTTTTTTCAAGGCTTATGCTTTTAGCAGTATAATTTTTCCTTCTAAATTCAGTACAAATTTAGCAAATTTAAAGAAATTGTACATCATAAAAATAAAATTTTTAATATTTCAAATTCATTTTGTATAAGAATAATATTTTTTTTACTACCTCATAGTGTAAAATAATTAATATTTATAAACATTTATTCCTAATGCATGTTTCTTCTAATAATAAAATTTCAAGATAAATACTTTTATTTTATATTATATCAACTTTTATTGTAGGAAGTGATACAATCATATATATTACATTTATAAAATTACAATGAATTAAAAAAAAAATCTAAGTAGGATGTCAAAGCCATATTTCTAAATATGACAATAATCGTGTGAAAGCTTAAACACTTTTATTATATTAATCATCAAATTTTGACATAACAATCAAACATTATTTCATAATTTTTCTACTTTTGGGTCTTAATCCCCTTAGAAAATACTATTATAAAAATTTAATGAGACAGCGTTCCACCCACTTAATAAGTAATGAGGTATAATTTGTATAATTTTTACGTTACATTGGTTTTAATTAAGCATAAAAAATCTTTTAACTGTATGATCAAAATAATTTACATTTGAAGCACGTTTATAAAAATTAAAACCTTTTTCTCATGGAATTTTTAAATTTCTACATCATTTTACAAATAATTAAGCAATTCATTAAAAAAAACATCGAGTAACTTTAATATCATTTATTTAATAAATAAAACTAAGTTCATTTTGTTTATTTAAAAAAATTTTGACGAATCTAATTTTTAATAACTAAATTAAGGTAATTATGAATGATTATTTTTTATTTATCATTTAGAATTTCTTAAAAAAATCTTTATAGAAATTATTATTTATTAAAAAAATAATTAAATGTACAATATTTATTAACACCTATGCCTGCTTTTTATTTTCTTAATAATTTCAATTTATTTTTAAAATAAAATAAATGTAAAATTGAGTTAAAAAAATTGAATGTAAATGGTTGACCAATATATATTTGATATTAAACAATACGTTTAAACCTTTTTACTCTGTAAATTTGCCTGTAATT
Organism: Eupristina koningsbergeri; assembly: GCA_018907245.1. Taxonomy (NCBI): domain Eukaryota; kingdom Metazoa; phylum Arthropoda; class Insecta; order Hymenoptera; family Agaonidae; genus Eupristina; species Eupristina koningsbergeri. Next base: position 4,365,580 of record JACCHV010000002.1, on the reverse strand, counting down.
CTAATGTAAATACATTTGCACAGTCAATGCATTACATTAAACTTTATGTGATATGCTTATATATTTTTTGTTGTATTAGTATAAATTTTTTCTTCATTTTTTTAAAATTTTTCAATAGATTCTAGTGATATACAATTTTATATATATATACATATCCAAAACAATAATGATTAAAATAATAAATTTCAATATCCAAACTGAATGCCAATCGCCATTAAGCCAATGCATCTTATTTCTTTTCTAAAAAATATTTATTTAAAAAAGTAGGTGTGGTTGTGTATTTTTAAAGAACGTCCTTCCTTTTCCTGAATTTATTAACGATTTGAACATTTGAGTGTTCAAAAACGGATTGGAGCGAAAAAAAAACGAGAGTTGGAATGAGTATCACAGAAAGAATAGGAGGATTGCCCTTGACCGTAACAATCGACGAACAGCTGGGACTCAATCGGTTTTTGCTTTACGCTTCGACTCGCACGAGTCAAAATAATCGCTGGATTTCTGAGCATAAATCGCTCGGCAATCGCTTATTTCCATTGGCGAGCGTTTTATGCACGTGATTAACGCACAATCACCGAGGTTTCTGAGTCCCCAAGATTGTCAGCCAAACCCACGCCATCCCAAATGAAACTTTCTCAAAATAACTTTAATAATTGGTATTGTAGTCTTGGAGTCCAAGGCATTTCATTTATTCATCACCAAAGAGTCTCACCCCGTGAATATATTAATCGAATCATCAGTTATTTACAAAACATAAAAATATAAATAAAACATATAATTCAAATGGACTTACTTCTGACAAACTCTTTTTAAACTTAACTTCCTTCACAAAAAGTGGTGGCTTTTAATATCTAGTATTAAAACACTATTTTTAAGAGTGAATTGAAGCATTTAAAGGTATTCGCTTACATTAGCAAAATGAAATAATTATTTTTATATTTTATTTTTCTCAAATTTTCATTTGTATTATTTAAATTAATGGCAGTCAAAATAATCTATTTTTATTTTCAAATGAAAGTACATATGTATTCAATTATTATAACCAATCCATACGATAAGAAAGTTAATCAAACTGAATTCAGTCATTCCAATTTTATAATTCAAAGTGAGTTTTATCATTAGTGGTAAAATTATATTTAGCAAATTTATTAATTAAAATGTTTATTATTAATGTAATTAGAAAATAAAAATGTATTATTATTAATTCCAGTCTATAACCAGTAAGAATTGTAGCAAAATATAATTCTAAAACATGCAAGTCTTCACTTTAAATAAAAAGTATTAATGATAGAAATTCTGAGTCACTTATCCATTTTATGACAGACAACCGAAAGAAATTTTTACTTAATATAAATTTAAAAAAAAAAAATTATAGAAGTTACATAAATATTTTGAGCTAAATAAATAATTCAATGCTTTCTTGAAGTGATTTCACGCATGCAACTCGTTGAGAATATCAAGACTACTCACTTTCTCTGCATACAAACAACGGCAAGTTTCATTACACGAATCCATATAAATCTTTGTGTGGTAAAAATATATTTGTCAACCAATATTTAACATACACAAAAGTTATAAACATCATTGAAATTCAGAATTTAATAATATTGTGTATTTAAAATTTATTTAAATATTTGCATCGCAGTCAAAATATTTTTTAATACTTTAATACTTTATGAAAATACTAAAATTTATTTTAATAATTATTTTAATTATACTAAATACAAGAAAAAATCATAATTTTTAAAATTACATGTGATATATAGTTAGTAACATAAAATAAATAACATAAATCTAGAATCAAAAATATAATTTATTATAATTATAGTTAGTGATTCAATTAAAAATAATTGAAATATGATTAATGGAAGTGGTTACAATAGTTTTAATAAAAATAACAATATTTTGTGAATGAAACATAAATTACAACCATAATTATTGTATGTAGCACCACCACTATTTCATCCCTGCAATGAACAAATGTAATAAAGCATAGGCTTTATTATACATACATTTTTGCTAAACATCACTATTAATAATAGGAAAAATATGTAATAAATAATATAAAATTTATGGGAAACAATTTTAATATTATAAAATTTATTTTATAATTATAGTATTAAATATCAAAATAAAATTATTTAATGCACTATTACCAATTATGAATAAGTCAATATTGGTTTTTTTAATTTTCTCTTCGGTCATGAGGTTTTAAATTAACATTTATAATTATTTTTATATTAAAAAAATAAAAACCTTAAATAAATAAAATCATAATTTTTAAACCAAAATGTTGAAAAAATATTTATTTAAAAATGCGTCCATGCACACATAAATATGTCTGTCTGAGTATAATTAAAAAATTTTTATCTTTTAATAGAAATTTATATTCATCCTTTTTTTAATTTATATTTACCTTATTAGAACGCTATTATTTAATCTATGTAAATCGAATACAATTAATTTTCACAATAAAACGAAAAATAAAAGTCATTTACACATATTAAACTTACATAATGTTTAATTCTGAATAAATTATTAATATATAAAGCAAACCCTAAATAACGAATAAAAATAGTTCATATTTGTTTATATGTTCATATTTCATTTAAACTATTATTAATGATATTTCTTTATTTTATTCCAAGAATAAAATTATAATAACATACATTTTTGAACATATGACAAAGTTTTAAAAGTAAAAAATTCATATTTAGTATCAAAATTCTTAATAATTACATCATAAAGTGATAAAAATTATAAATAAATATATGCACTTTATCTTTTATTTCTATATCTAAAGATTGAATCTACTGATATAATTGATAATAGAATCTTGTATTTAAAATTACAATAAATTACTCATAATGAATAAGAGATGCATTAAATAATCACATACATAAATGTTTAAAAAATACGTTTACTCTCAAAATATATACATATATTTATAAAACAAGCCTTATTCCAAATATTATAATACAAATATAATACCAAATAATACCTACCAATATTGATCAATAGAAATTAATAAAAATAATTAGATGCTTCTATATATATTATGGTTTAAAAGACAATACAATTTGATATTTAATAATTAAATTTTTATGTTCCTTTATTAAATAAAATTTATTAGATTTATAATTAAAAAGATCTAATAATTATAATTTTAGCTTTGATAAATTTGATTTAAATAGTATATAAATTAAATATTATATATTTTGTATATTAAAACAATACACGTAAATTGATATAAAATTTCTATTCTTTTGTAACGAAAAAATTTTCATTTTTACGTAAGACTTTATTGTCTTCAATTATTCATAGTCTGTACATAAATTACTAGTTATAAAAATAAATTTATGCAGAGTAAAATACATTATAATATACATGCTAATTATTATTCAATTAAATAAAATGTTTATTGCAATAATAATTTTGTACAAAGTTGTATGATTTTATCTACCAGTGCTATTATTTTTATTAATTTCTTATTATGTTTTATCTGTTAATGTAATATTTTGAAGGAATGATATACAAGTTTAAAGAAGTTAATATTCTTTTATATATACGTTCGAATACAAACAGCTAAGTGTTAAAATGAGCCATCAATGTCTAGCTCATAAAATGTTTGTAACACACCATAATATTTCTATGAGCAATAATAAATGAAGTAACGATAACAGTAAAAATATATTTCTTTTTTTATTTATTATTTATTTTTTAATTATTATTTTTAATAAAAAGTTGTTATTTGCAATTTTCTAAAAATGTATTGTATGTAGTACTTAGTATAGGTGTGATTTAAATAATTAACACTTTTTGATCAACACTTATTTAACATTTAATCTTCTAATTATGTAATTTAAATTTTGAATATTTTAATCAAAATATTCAATCGAATTGTAACTTATATTTACAAATGTTTATGTTAATTCAGATAATTTTTCTAAATAAAGAAACAGTAATTCAATTTTAATAAGTAAAAACATAAATTTTCATTAAAGTTAATATTATTAAGTATCAAATTGATTATCATTAAAAAATTATCATTTGTTATTATTATACAATTCTGTTGTGTTCATAGTTTTGCAATAATTGTAATTAAATACACTTATTATAATTAAATGATCTACTTTAAAATCAAAGTCACAATAGTTTGAGATAAATCAGATAATTTTAGTTTATAAACCTTGAATTTTATTGCAATTGATGTAAATTTTAACTTATAATTGTGCACTCTCAATGATTAGTAATAACTAAGAGCTAAAAGATCTTATCCTTCATGAAAGATATGTTGTTCCATTAGAACATAAAGTAGAAGTGAGTAGAGTTAGTCAGATAAGCAATAACATTGTATAGAATTATTTTACAAGTTTCAACTATAAAACCTTACAATAAATTTTAGTATTGTAAATATCCTATATTGCATAAAACGATCTTTTTTACTTTTTACTAGTCATATCATTACTGGGTTTATTAATGAATAAATCTCTGTGCACCTATATGAAATCTAATAGAATATATATTTGCATAAAAGCTTATGCATGCGAAAAACTTAAATGACCGATACAATAACGACCGATCATAAAAAATATAAGCTTTTAAATAACATTTGTGCCTAAAGTAATGAAATGAACTCACCTGAAATTCTTTATCCAGACTGATTATGTCAACAGCGTCTTTGGTGTTGAGACAGGCTAGGAGCTTTTTCGAGTCTTGACTTGGACAACCTAAAAGCTCAGCAAGTTTTTGAGCTTTTTCTTTGGCCTCGCCCGGAGGATTCAATCCCCAGGTACATAGTGCCGTCCCACTCTGAGATATTCCTCGCTGAAATAAACCTAAGGTGCACAAAAGTCATATACCATATACTTCGAGTAGGTACGCAAATTCAAATGATCTTGGGAAAATTGATGATGCTTAAAAAGGAATAAATTGCGACTGATAATTTTTAATTTGAACTTGCTTCACTTGTAATGAAGCGAGTTTACAAAATGACAATTTAATTTAAATAATATTTCGATAAACTACAATTTTTGATGACTCGATGAAAATAGTTGTGTTAAAAGCAACAATCGCTCTATTTAATACAACAATGAAGGCATACATATCGAAGTTGCTACAGAGAAAAATAAAATTATTTAAAATTTTTACGACTTTTCGCGATAATCTTTTTATATTTTTAAATACTCATACTCCATTATATTAATTTTATTTGTGTTAAATTAAAAAAAAAATTAATATAATACAATGGAAATTATTATTTAAATTAATATACTATAATTGCAGTACTAATATAGAATTATGAATATGTATATATTTTAAATTGCATGCATAATATGTATTTTACATCATTTTTAATTAATAACATTTTTAATTAATAAAACTTGTTTTTTTTCAAAAGATCCCAAGAACAGCAACAAGAAATAATTTTTTTATCTAAAAAACTCAAACCAATTCAATTTCAAATTATGCATTCACAATTATATGTTTTACTAATCAATATGTCTACCAGTTTTAATACGTTTAAAATAAAAATGAAAATACAAAGAATATATTTATTGTCAATATATATATTAATCAATATATATGTTATCATTTAAACGTTTAATAGTTATAATATTTTTTTAATTGAATCAAGAATTTCAGATAAATTTTTATACAATTTAAATAAAAAAAACTAAATGAAATGAAATACTTTTTATAATTTAAAAAAATTTTTTATTTCTATGTTAAATATCCTTGTATCATTTCTTTTACTCATTGATATATTAGTTAGAATTACATATTTCTAGATATTATTAATATTATATAATTATTACATAATTATACTATTAAATATTATTTTACTTATTTTTAATAATATTTAAAAAATGATTAAAAGGTCTTGATCAATTAACTCAAACAAAAATTCAAATACTTAAATATATCAAAACATAATCTGAATAAATTAATATTTATAAATTTATATTTAAATAATACTATAAAAAATTATGATGTGAAACTCATCGTTCGTAAGAAATATATTTTGTCATCATTATTTATAAATTTTTATATTAATTCAAAATAATTTTATCTAGAATTTAAACAGGAAAATATTGATATTGATATTTTACAAAATTTTAAATTAAAAAGTATTAAACAATATTAATTTGTATTTGAAATACGAAACAATACCAATAGAAAATCATATTCTAATAATGAAATTTAATAATGAAATAAAATATTATTAATGAAATATATTAACATTTAAAATATATTAAATACACCATATTAAAAAATTATTATTATTTATTTAATTCATAAGAATTTATTTAATTTTTTTTAGAATAAACTATTAGTTTTGATTAAGTCAATTTTTAAATGAACAAATTATATATTTTTTTAATTACTACAAAACAAGCTTTGAAAAATTTCTCTGAATAAACATTATTGATCGAATGAATTTTTTTTTCCATTATGAAATAATAATTCAGTATACATAATATAGTATAAGCCCATTCGAATAGACAGAAGTATTCAAATTTTGTAATAATTTCAAATTATTACCATATTATATAATATATTATATAAGCAAGGATTAATGAATTGTTTAATAATGATGCAAAACTTATCTATCAAAAATTATCTATGCTTGTAATCAATTAACTTGAATTATCTATCAATGTCAAAAATTAATTGTTTATAATCGAAATAAAATAACTAAAAAAAATCATTAAAATTATGACAGTATTAATTAGTCATAATAACGATCTAACGTAATTTATTCAATAAATCAATTTATCATTAGATTGTACGAATTTTTAAGGCATTTATCAATAACAATTAAAATTAAAATTGTAAATTAACACATATACTGCTTCAATATGATTTTTTTTACCTTTCGACAGTGGACTAATCATATGATAGTGAACCGAGACACCACCTGCACTTTCACCAAATAATGTAATTCTGTGAGGATCTCCACCAAAGTTGATAATATTCTCATGGACCCACCGAATCGATTGTGCTTGATCTTTCATTCCCTGGTTTCCAGGCAAAACAAGATCTTCCATACTTAAAAATCCGATTGGTCCCAACCTTGTAATTGTCATTTTTGTTGCATAATCAATCGGTATTAATTTGTAATTTTATTTGAATTCCGAAATTTATTCATTTCAAATATATATTAGATTTCGTGAATCACTCATTAATTAATTTTCTAATAAATTATGTTAAATTTTATTTTAAGTTACTAGATAAAAAGAGTCAAAGCAATTAAAAAATATATGATATATACCAATTAAATTTTTAATGATTAAAATATTTTGATACTAAAATAAATTGACTTATTATAATCCATAATTGAAAAATACGCTTAGTACATCTGTACGATATTTTTATAGTTTTTAAAATATTCAAAATTAAAAAATAATATTTATTTAAATAAATATATTTTCATTATTTTTTATTTTTAAAAATAAATATATGTATGTCTCTTTTCATTTTTATTTTTTAATTAATAAATATATTAATAATTTATGAATAATCATATCAAACGTTTAAAGAAACATATGAATAATTACATATAAAAAAAATTTTTTTTTAAACACAAATTATGAAAACATTTTTAAATCCTGATAGCTTTTGCAATGAAATCATTTCAAGAAATTATTTTTTTATTTTTTTTTGTTTTTCAGTTTAATTATAAGTATATACTAGATGCAGTTACTTTTTTTATTTCTACTCATTTCTGATATACTAAGCACAGCTCTTTAGCTTAAATTTTTATAATAAAATCATTTATAATAAAATAAACTATTTTTTAAGCGAAATATTAAGTAATTATTACTGCTACAATTTTCTTCGTACGGCTTACCTTAATATAATTACCTGTAATTAACTGTAACTAAAATAACATCATGATCCAATAAAAATTTTGCACCATAAAATTCCGAATGTCCAGCTCCCGTTATAAAACCACCACCATGGAACCAAATCATCACCGGATAAAGTTCATAGGTTACACTATTTTCATCAAAAAGACTAGGTGTGTAAACATTCAAATATAAACAATCTTCGATGCCAAGCACATGCTCTTCGTGAGTAAAAACATTTCTCTGTGGGCAAATGTTTGCGTCCTCTTCGGCAGATCGTATCCCTGTCCACGATGTATAAGGTTTGGGTGGCTGCAAGCAATACGATTTTCGTCAATTTTTTTTAATACTTATTTAAATGAAGTGTATGAATTGTATTTCACTAATTAATTAATTAACATTTTTTAAATAGCTAATCATTTTAAATCATGAGTTCTATCATTGTAACGGCGATGAAGATTGTGTTTGTAATTATTAGAAAATGTATTCATTTTATTGACATGATTAAAATATTTTGCTTTTATAAATTTAAAAAATTAATTGTTTGCATACAATAAAGCGCTAGTATATAATACCTTAGTCTTTTTGTACTATGTAAAAGACGTGTACAACTATACAAACTTTTCCTCTCAATCTAAGTACAATCGAAAGCATAATACATATAACATACAGTCACACATTTCTTTTGGTAGACACGTATATAAATCACATTATTTATTCTATCTCATATTATTTACTACAAATAAAAATTCAAAATCTAGAACGTACACACTCAAAAATATCTTTATCCAAATATATCATTCTTTATGATGGAATTCTTTTTTTAATTAGATATAACTATATATTTTTTTAAATTGCACATTGGTGAATTTGATGTAATTTTAAATTTATACTCGTATATCAAAATACACAAGTGAGTTACAGGATAAATTTTGAACCTCAACATAAAGTAATTCTTACCAACTTAAATTATTTGGCTGCACTAAAGATAAAAGTAAAAAATACTCCTTTCGTGTCGAAAATGATAAGGATTGTGTAAATCTAGCCGATGATCTTGTTAATAAATCTTACCGGTACTAAGATAATTGGAGCAAATAATATCTCAAAAAATTAATTTGTAGTGTATTTGTAGCATATGAAACATTATAATCCTTTTCCTCAGCTCCTTTTTTTCTTACACGCAGGCGTTATAAAATTAATTTTGTAATTTTAATTTTGTAAAATTAAAATCATAAAATTAAGGATACGCCCTACTACTATGATCATCAATCTTTCCTTTGAATTAAATTATAAAATTTATTTATATATATAAAAATTAAACAAATAATAAGCACTTTATTCTTCAAAAAGGTTAATAAGTTATCAAAACGCCAAAAAATTAAAGAAACTACGTTTCTTTAAGTTTTTTTTAAATTGTTTCAATATTTTATAATTATACCAATATACAAATTAATTATTAATATACATATATATATTAAAGAAAAAACAGCAAAAAGAAATTTAATTTCAGAATAATTTTATATTTATCTTGCAGAATATGCGTAAGTACAACTTATTATTTTATAAGTAATGAAGAATTGAGAACAATATTTAAAATCTATTAATAAATAAATAAATTAAAAATATTAATAAATAAATGGGAAATTTAATGTGCATCTATTAAAACCCTTTTTAATTTATATTATCAATTAAGTAATAAATAACTGTAATAATTATTACTACAATAATCAAATCAATGTATATAATAAATATAATATATACATCAATTTACACTATATCGTAAAGTATTCAATTCAATAAGAATTCAATGCAATTATAAATAATTTCTTACGTTATATAATTTTTTCTTATAATAAAATTTTTTTAGTTGCATTATCATCATTTATGTTATTGAGAAAATGATAAACTTTAAATTAACTGTTATGTATGAAAATTAACATTATTTGTGATACTTCTATAAAAAAAAGTATTAAATGTAAAACGAAATTCCTTTATATACTATAATAATAATAATAATAATAATAATAATAATAATAATAATAATAATAATAATAATAATAATAATAATAATAATAATACAAATGTAGTGCATTTTTTATTAGTAAAATCCGTTAATATTTATAATAATAATATTTTTTAATTTCTTTAATAAATTAATTGCATAAAGATCTATCGTCAAAATATTGAATTTTAAGGCTTTAAAATTTTTTAAAATTTCTTTAATAATTCTCCTAATAATACTTAATTGCTCACCTGAAATCTCAATTCACCGATAGGCGGTTCAGCGTAAGGTATTCCTCTAAAACTAGAAAATACTCGACCTTTTCGAGTTTTCATAAAGGTACCTTCCAAAGTACCATTTTTAATCTTTACCAAAGGCGCAAAAGCTGTCACAATAGTACAAAGTAAAACAATGGAAAGCAAATCACTTAAAAATACCCTCATGATTGCTGGATATTAGCAATAAAAATGGAACTCTTCACTAAGTACAAAAACATGTAATGGAGATTAATTCATTATAATTCACGTGAACTCGATCATAAATTTTCATATAAAATTGAGATATAGAAAAAGATAGAGAGACAATTAGTCAAGTTACTGTGTGTTTGCGATAAAAGGCCAAGGAGTTTGGTATAAAGCGTAAACGTGCACTCCTCACGGTGTCACAGGTGTAACTGTAGATACTTTGAAAAGCAACTTTGAGTGTAACTTCTCTGCTCGATCACAAGTGGGTGGTGGCAGATAAATATTTATAACCAAAAGAACTGCATTCATCTTTTTGAACTTCTTGCGTGAACGCTCATTTTTATTATTTCTTTATTATTCAGATCTAATTTTCTTACAAGAGTAGAGATGTCTGATGACAAGCATTAGCGATATGCATTACATTTACATCAAATAAAATCTGCATACATAATAGTGAGCTCCGTGGTTTTAGTAAATATTTCATTTATCATAACATTAGTATATACTCTTGTATTATTATTATTATTATTATACAAATAATACCGTTAAATGCTCGTAAATCAAAATTTAGAAATAATCTTTATTTAATACATAATTCTGCTAGTAAAAAAAAACTTTAGATATCTCCTGAGGTGCTCGGTAGAGGGCAATTACATTTCTGTTAGAATTTGCCAAGTCTAAGCCTAGCGACCAAAGTAGTGAAAGGTAAATCTATTATCCTTTCAATACAAGACTTGAACACATTATACATGTATATTGGCTTTGTGTCTTATTATGCAGCTTTTATTGAATTGTCGTGTATTTTCATATTTTATCAGCTCACCTCTTTGATTTAATGTTTGGCTTTTTCGTGATTTTCCGTTGTATCAGCCCAATTTAACATATTAAAAGTCAAGTTAATAATTATATCTTTTAGGACACTTCAAAATATCACAAGCGATTCTATTGCATATTTTTTTCCTTTTCATTTTATTAAATTCATAAAACTATTTTTCTAAACGACAGAAAATTAGAAAATAAATAAATAAAAAGAATTTTTGTAACTAAGAAATTTAATCATCATTGAACCTATAGATAAAGTTTGATTGGCTGGAACAAAAATAAATTGCGAAAAAAGAATTTAGATATTTTAATTAATGAATCGAATAATAACAAAATGTATTATAATTAATAAACAAAAAAGAAAAAGAAAAAGATCTTTTTGAAAGAAAATTTTAATTGATACAAAGAAAAGGAATATTGATACAATTTTTCTGTTAAAGTGAACTATTAAAAATAAAAAATATTTTAAGAGAATTAGTTTGCAGGAAAGTTTAAATAGTTTGCGTGTATATTTGAAGGAGAGAAACAAGTGTTTTCGAAATGAAGAAAATCATTCCATTACTTAGTAAACAATTATTATTTTAAATAAAATCAAAATATTTAATGCAAACGAACTTAAAACTTAAACTTAACCGCAAAATAATTAATTCATACATCAACAAATTAAGAATTTCTGTGTACTAGTTTTTTATAAAATATAAACTACTTTTTATAGAATATTTTTTGATGTAGGTGCTTGAAAAATAAGCAATTGTAATAATGCTAAGTTTATGTATTTGATCTTAGTAGTGTCACGAATCTCATATGAACAAAATTTTATGATGATTTAAACTACTGTAAACATTGACAAATTTGCAATTTTTACAGATGAAAACATCAATCATTGGTTATATTAATTGTTTTTATATTGCATTGATAAAGAATTGAATCACATTTTGTACACGATTCCTTTTACTTGATCAAGTCATTAATGATAAGTAATCGTAGCCTTGATTTAGAATATAATGTATATCATATTCTTATCAGCTTCAATTTTTTGCGATACACGATGTACTAAATAATGTTTTTTTTAATGATATAAAGATTCCTTATTTTATAATTTTTATTTATTATTTATTTTTTATTTCTTATCATAAATTTATCTTCAATCCATACTACTACCCTCATATCATATACACTGTGATTAGCAACTAGAAACCTAAATGAAGCATAACTACTAACCAACGTAAAAAATATTTTTATAATCTTAAAACAGTAATTAACTTTTAAATATTTTAATATTATTATAGCACAATTATGGGCATCCAATGTCATACTTTTTTCTCACGTTTATTGGAACCTTATACATGAATAGTTCGATAGAACTTCCTTAGAATATCAGACAAGGTGGACTACATCGAGCTTTTTCTCAAATAATTTATCCAGTAATCGTAGATGTGCAATTCTGAAGTATATGGATGAAAGTATTAATATTTAATAAGGCATCGCATGATGGGAACTATCCAACAATGAATCAAATTTCCAAAAACACGAAATCATTTTGGAATTTAGATAATATTATTAATATATAGTTGTATGATTCTAACACATAAAGTAGAATTTAGAGTAGTTCTCAATGGCTCGCTTTATTAAGGAAAAATTTTATTTTTTAGGAAAAGTTATGTTAGCACAAAGATATTCTTAAAATTAAAACTTTATAACAATAAATTGCTTAAAAAATTCTTATAAAAACAAAAATATTAATACGATCAATAAAATAAATGCAAAAAATTACGTAAATCTTATTTTATAGAACAAACGATGACATTTGTAATAGCTAAATAATAAAATCCAATTTTCTACGAGAGGGTTGTGGATAAATATGCTCCTCCTTGCGGTCGATTTTGTATTAAATTACTTGATGGATGCATAAACATAATGAATTTATCTTAATAAGATAGGGTATTTGAATGTAAATATGAAAGTATGTAGCTGCAAAAAAATATTTTACCGTCCGAGGAAATATATTCTTGTGTAATAAATGATTGAATAAATAATCACACATAACGTATCTCTTAAGATAAAGTTTTCTTTATTCAATTCCGTTTTTACGCATTACAAAAATTTTGTCGATTTGATTAACGCGTCGAGTGCTTAAGTGTATCACATTAATTACACTTGCCTACGGAAGCTTAATAAAATTATTGGACTTTTATTGACAATTAGCGGATCTGGTAAGGTAAAGTGTGATGGCCTTCACTCGCTCCGCTTCTCACCGGGTGTCCCGGCGATGATCCGACGCACCTTTCGCCCGAGGGCTACGACGAGCAGAACCTCCACAGGAAGCAGGTCCTCCCGTAGACTTGGGCGAGTTCAGGTCAATTTTATCAGGTTGCAACCGGCAATCGATCCGCAACAAAAACATAATAAACGGCCAAATTGTAAAGCGAATTAACATGCAAAGCTTTCATGGAGCCAATGCGCACTATTCTTGGCCCGAAGGATTATCTCAAAAAGATGGCAAGCTTTTCAGTGCTTGCCGCCTCACCTGCTCGCTAGCTTTCCCAACTTTTCCGACTTCTTCGTCTCGCGCGCATTTTGGACGTCATCGAAGTTCGCAACATACGCAAAAAAAAATATATATATATATTTATATAATAATAAGGAAAGCTTACGCTCACATGCAGAAAAAAGATTTTTAGACAATAGTTTTTCAAAAAAAATTCTAATATTGACTCTTTAATAATTTTTTATATATCTTATAATTTCATTCCACGTGAACAGGTATATAATAATGTACCGCAACGGTATAAATTTGAAAATAAACTTGGAAGCCCATATTTTACGTACAAGCATGCATTTCTCATTAAAACAAATAAATACTTTCAATTACAGAATTTGACAATATTTTTTATATCTTTTCCGTGATCATCGGCAACAAAAAATGACAACCTAAACGCATGTAAAAATATAAACTTTAAATTATTTATTGTACGATGTTTAAGATAATACATTATAAATTATTAATGCATATCTTAATTTTATCATTGAAAATACGTGTATCAATCTTTTACTGATTTTCATTTAATTAAACAAATTTAATACAAATAGGATTACTGTTTGTTATTATGAATTGTATTTCTTCTATAATGATTGATTAAATATTAGTAGCACACAGTTTATCTGTATAATTTAAATTAATAAAAATTAGAAATGAAAAATAATGAACTTTTCACAAAAAAGTGAAAATTTATTTATTTATAATCTGTGCAGTATAATTTATTTCTATAAAATATTAAACTATCACTTAAATGAATTGTAAATTGTAAGTTATACATTTTTTAAAATATTTTTATGAAAATTTTAATATGATGCTTAAAAAAGAAAATGTAATTTTTCATTTTAAGAAATAATAACAATCGTTGAATAAAATAAAATATACATTAATACGAAACGTGACTGGAGATACAAGTGACTTGGTAACTGCACGTGTGATTACGCGTGAATACGATTCTATCGTGTTATTAATTGATTGCCAGTCTTCTGTCCTACAATCAACAACAAAAATTTCATTCTTATCGACAGGTACTTATACTCTGCCAATAACGTGTGCGGCTCAGAGGTTCTCTCTATCGTCGCTAGATGGCACCGTATAATGAGTTCCCGTTGTAATTACGTTTACAGATCCTTAGTGTGAGGATAGATCAAATCGTCCCAACACAAAGCGAGTTCACTCCACTTTGTATACGATAGGAAACTATTATTGGATATTAATGAGCAATGAAAACTTTGTCGTTTGTTTTCGTCCATTTAATTTAGCCGTCGAAACCATGAAGTACTCAAACTCCTTCTCTTAACACTGTAATGAATTCTATTAATAATTAATTATTAATACGCTAAAGATTTGTTAATATTGCTTATAATTGGCTTTACTGTTGGATTTTATAACAAGTTGGATGTAATAACTATGGATTTTTTTATAAAATTCCACTAAAATTTCGTAAAAATCCGATCTTAAAGAGAATGAATGGTAGGTGTGAAGGTCAATTTACTTGTCATTACAATAGCAATAGAATTTATAAAAATATTTATGAATCGTTTCCAATTTTTTTCTATTTTATTTTTCAATTTTAATATACAAAATTACAAACAATAATACCCCAAACTATGACCATTAGTTTCTTTAAAATTGCATAGTGTGAAGGTGTAAAACATAGTTTGTAATTGGATTTAATGGGAGTTTTTAACATAAGCTTTAAAGTTTAAAATTTAAATCTAATCTATAATTAGCAATGCCCATGTAAAAATAAAAATAAAAAGAAATTGTACGATCGTGGTAAAGCTTGCCAAAATACGATAATATAAAGATGTGGGCAAAAGATTTGGTGAAAGCATGTGAATTTGCATTCATTCATTGCACTGTAACATCAAAAGATAACTGTAGTGATTCAGTTTTGTTGAATGACGAATTAGAAAGCGAGCTCGTAGATTTTTCGTAGAGCAAGGATCGATGTCCGACTCCCGAGTCACTTGGACGGCGCACATTCGCATCCATTCGTACCAAAGACTTTCACACAATATAGATCTGGTCGTCATCGAGATCCGCATCGCGAGTGGCACTCGAGCCAAGGTGTCATCCGCGTAAAATCGAACGGCGGGGCTGTGGTGGAGGTCGGGGGAGGCCACGTGGACGAGCAAGAAATAAAAGTGCCAGGAACCTGAGGAGCGGAGCCCGGGGCTCGCCGTCCGACGGCCCCCGCCGCTGCTAATGAGACTCCCGAAGGGGACCGGCCATCTTCGCTGATAAGGGATACAACCCCCGCGTCACGTGCGATTTCGTCCCCACGTTGCCGTTGGCAACCCCTTGAGAAGTGCGCGAAGAAGGCGAAGAAACGCTCTTCCACCCCCCTCCCCCCAACCACCAAAGAGCTCACGTGCTCGCCCAACATTTTTCTCCCATTTATGTCCTCATGCGCGCCTATATGGATCTATTTTCGTGAGGCAAGATCGGCGGACTTCATTTTTCGATCGCAGCTAGGATTGGACTTGCGAATGCCATTCGAGCTAAGAGAGGAAGAAGAGCATTGGGTCGTGTGAGAAATAAACACGTGCACAAAGAAGATATTACTACTGCAAAATATTTCATGTTCGTTGGATACCCACGCCAACTTTTTTCCTATGATTTTCAAATTTATAATCCAAAACACTTTAATAACAATACATTTCTTCTTAAATTAATTTTACACTATTAATGATACAATAAATTGGGAAACAATTATCGAAAAAATTATACCTATTTCATTTCTCTATCTATATCTCTTTACAAATGTATACAGCCAACAAAGCTTTAATTGTACCTGAAAATTCATTAATCATAATTGAAATGTATTCAATATCATAGATTTAATTAAATAAATTTACTATATAATATTGGAGCAAATTAAGGATTAAAAATGGAGAAAATTAAGGTTAGGCATTAATAAAAGACATTAAAATCATTGAAATACACATGTGACATTTTTAAATGTAATATTTTCTAATAAAGGAAAAAATTGAATAAATTAAAAATGACAATTTATTAAAAACAATTTAAATATACATATTTTTAATTTAAAAAACATATTCAAATTTTATTTTATTTATTTTTACATTTATATTTGAAATTGTACGCATAAACTAACAAATTCATTTTTAAATAATTGTATTTAATTTTATGTAAGCCAAAATGTTTTCGTTTTATTTCGTATTACATTATTGATATGAATTCTAAAATTTAAAAAGAAATTCATAATATTATCGATTGATCAACTTATTTATTGCATTTTTTATTTATTCAAAACGAGCTTTATTAAACAAATAAAACTTGTTTCACTAAATTTTTTGTTTTCTGCATACAAACTTTTTTTTGTGTCACCTCAACAACGCAACTGCTTAATCACAATTGAGGAAATTTTTCACATGCCAGGATTTCTCCAGATAATATCATAAATTGCTTATGTACAAAAATCTACACAGATGCAAAAGCATCAGGTAACTGTATAAAATAATGTTCTCTCTTTTTTCCTTATAGGAAAATTTTCTTTTCTCAAATTCCTTTACGATTAAAAAAATTCTTTGAATAATCCGATCCATGAAAATATTTCGAACTATCAGGCTGAATCGATCCACAATAGTATCTTTGATCTTGAAATTCATATAATTGTGAAATAATCGATGTAGTCCTAAATAGTTGAATATTGGTATTGTAAGTTTTTAATTGAATTTTTATTAAATCAAAAATTGTACAAAGTATTGTTTGTTTTTAAAGTTTGTGTAATAAATGAATTACACCATCCATTTATTTTAATGTTAACATATTGATTTTAATGGTGTGTTTATGTATGCTTTTTGAATACATATTATACTTGATTAATTTTGAATAATTCTATTGTAATTCATTGCACCCAATTATTTCTTGATTCTTGCACAAACGTTTACTTTATCAAAACTTAGATTTTTAAAGACTCAATTAATTTCTAAATTTAATCGTCGTATTTGTCCATCATCAAAAGATGTAACTAAACCCTTTTGGTCTCAAGCATATTAGTTCGTTTAAGATGTCTTGCAATAAAATAAGCTCTATTTTCAAATAGTATTAAACATCAAAATAAATAATGCAGCATTTTATTTCGTATCGAAAAAAATGTTAACCTCATTAAAGTATACTTTAAAACAATATAATTTATTTTTCTCTTAAAAAAACTATTACTATGATTATTTCCCATCATAATATTGATTTATTTAATACCTTCCATTAATTATATAATTTTCTTTATTACATTTTTCGATCGTTCGCCTATATATAATTATCCTAACTCAAACTGAAGTCGCGATATAATCCATAAAAATACAAGATCCGTTGTGATGCAAAGAAAAAACTTTCGTGAATATTCAAATAAAAATATCTTCATGGTATAATGTATATATAACCCAATTTATGTCCCTTTTATCAATTTATCTTATTTCAAAAATGTTTTACTCATATTTTACCTCTGTGGGTATATGTAAATATGTTTTGCTATAAGCTCATTTTTAAATTATTGTGTATGTAGAACAGTCGAAAGAGCTTTTAAAAAATTAGCAAACGTTATCTCATTTACAATGATCAATTATTTATTTTCTTAGATGCAAAATTTTAAATTCAAATTTTGCAAAATATACAACTTGTCTTTAAAAGTTTATTATAGTTTTATTAGAATGGCCTTCTATTATTGTTTACAAAACTTACTACTGGCTTGAAAATATTTTTCTTTTATAATATCCAAATATATACATAAGCTCATCAAATGATTTCGCCTTTTACTCTTATTAGCTACAACATTATTTCAGACACAGTACATAATAATATATTGTGCCACACATGGTCTGTCCCCGAAATATTGAGTTTTTTTTCATTTTACAACTATTGGCCGTAGAGCTTTGGGAGGGGTCTTAAAATGCAAAGAAACTCTATTTTCAATTGTCCCCCTTTTTTTGATTTTTTCGATAATAAGATGCGGCAGGATTTTAATTAACGCGAAAGATGTTTTTCACTTTTTGACTAGTTACGATAGAGCGACTAATGGAACAGCGTTAGGCAATAAAATTTTGTTTGAAACTTAAAAAAACAGTGCGGAAACACTTAAAATGTTACAACAAGCTTATGAACATAATTGTATAACAAAATTGCAATATAGAAAATGGCACAGAACTTTTAAAAAAGGCTTGAGAAGATCAATAATGGGTAATATTTCATTGAAAAAGGTAAGCGTTTTCTTTTTTTTTAGAGTCTTTAATCGAAATATTCTCGCGTAACGTTTTTCCACTAATCGCTTCAGCGTGCTGTGTCAAAAAATCGAAAAACACCCTTTGCGTGAAGTAAAATACTGTCGCATCTAATTATCAAAAAAACAAAAAAAGGGAGAAATGGGAAAAGACTTTCTCTGCATTTTAAGAGCCCTCCCAAGTCGCTACGACCAATAGTCGCCAAATGAAAAAAATACTTGATACTTCGGGGACAAACCAATTATATAATGAAACGAAATTAAAATGAAAAAAACATTTGAATCTGAAAAGGGGGGCATCTACAATTACAAAGTACAACAACAACCCATCACACATTTTCAGATTTTATTTCTTGCAGGTATTCATTCTTATTATTACACTAGCTATGTATTATAATAAATATCTTTTATTATATGAATTAGAAAATATTTAATGTATTAAATTAATATATATTCCATGCACTATTTATTACCTTTAATTATATAAACTCATGTCTAATCTATTATCATTTGCTAAACTTCAAATTCTTTTAAGGCCATAGTGATTTATTTTTCTAAATGCACTTACTCTCCATATTGCATATTACATTTTACATGGGTGACGATTGTGCTTCACCATATTAAAGTTCACCTGGTAGTATTCTACATTACAATTTAATTAAACTTTGTGAACTAAACTTTAGAAAAAATAAACATGATGTTTTCATTTGCAACAACAGAGAAAGAAAAAAAGAGAAAAATAACCTGACAAATAAAGAGAGAGCAAATAGAAGCTCCTAATAATAGAAAAAATGTCAATATATTTAAATCGTAATCATTGAAGAAAAAAATTTTTTTTTATAATTATTTTAAGACGAATTTTCTTTATCAACTAAATAAATTATGTATCATCTTGAACTGAATAATTATAAAAATATGAAATAATATTTTTCATTATTTTATTAATTATAGCTTCACACATAACATATAGTGTATCTAACAATTAAGAAAATTTAATCTCTTGTTAATTATTTACACATTTTACAATTTTTATTAATATAGTGTAATTTATATTAATAAAAAAAAATTCATTGCATAATAAGTTTAAAAAAAATTTTTAAATAAATTTTTAATATCTTTAAATTTTTTAATTTAACAATAACTTTCTACATGTTACAAATAAAAATATTAAAATCAAATAATTTGCCTTTGATATAAATGCAACTTTGAAATTTCGTCTTACATAATTATGAATATATAATAATTTATGGCAACATGTTATTGTTGCGTTAAAAATTGAATTTACTAAGACGGAAAAAACAATCTTTAAGTAAAATGAAGCAAACAAAATATTGAGGGGAAAAGTTGACATAAACTTAATGGGAATTGTTGGATATTTGTTCTTTTCTTTTCATCTTACATGATACTGTCAGGAAAATAGGAACATCGAAATCTCTCTTGGCTTTTCTTTTCCCAAAAGTAGGTTCCTCTGATTTTTCACAGTCCTTAAAGAGAAATAGTTTAAGCTGATTGCAAAAGCTTACAATCTATTTAATTCTTAAATATACACATAAACAAACTTTTCTTAAATAAAAATTTTGTTATTTTTTTGAATTATAATATTTTATAATTAAAAATAAATTGTGTTAATTAAAACAATTTTTGACAAATATATAAAAATAAACAAATAAAAAAACTTAAAATGAAATGAAAATAATAAAAATTCAATTGAGTATGCTAGATAAAAATACTTCTGAAAAAATTTATAGTTTTAAAAAAAATCATTAATTTAATAAAATAAACTATATTGCCACACTTGCACTACAAAAAAAAATTAAAATTTCTTGTCGAAAATGAGATACCATAATAGTAAATAATAATTGATATTGTACCAAAAACACGAATTTTCGTTTAAATAAAATATTGTTGTAATTCATTTGTATAAGTAAATGAATTATACAAATTATTTTTAGGGACATCTCTTAAGTATTTATCTCATATCACTTCACGATTTATGGAAATCTCATCAAAGTTTATACGTATGGGTACTTCTCATTCTTAATGAATCGAAAGTTTTACTATTTCCGCAAAAGAAGAATTCAACACTTCATGTGTATTTAATTTGAGGTTGGCTTATACATGGTCTGCCCGCAAAGAAACGATTTTTTTTTATTTTGCGACTATTGGTCGTAGCGACTTGGGAGGGCTCTTTAAATACAGAGAAAGTTTTTTCCCATTTCTCCCTTTTTTTGTTTTTTCGATAATTAGATGCGACAGTATTTTACTTCACGCAAAGGGTGTTTTTCAATTTTTTGACACAGCGCGCTGAAGCGATTAGTGGAAAAACGTTACGCGAGAATATTTCGATTAAAGACTCTAAAAAAAAAGAAAACGCTTACCTTTTTCAATGAAATATTACCCATTATTGAACTTATAAACAGTTTGAAATAAAAATTTAAAATTTTTCAAAATAATCGTTAATCGACGGTTTGAATTTAAAATTTTTAGCACGCGGCAGGTGTTCGTAGCAATTCGAGAACTTTTTAGACGCCCAAATCGAAATTTGTCGATGATCTTTTCCCGATTCTCTTTAAAAGCTCTGTGACATTTTCCACTTTGTGATTTTGACATGCAATTATGTCCGTACGCTTCTTGCAACATTTTATACGTTTCCACACTATTTTTGCAAACGAAACTTTATCGAGTAACGAAAAAAAAAAGGACAAATGGAAGAAGGCTCTCTCTGCATTTTAAGACCACTCCCAAGCTACAACCAATAGTCGGAAAATAAAAAAAAACTCGATACTTCGGGGACAGACCATGTATACGTCCTTCCGTGAGTTCTGATGAAAAATTTTTTCCGGGTAAAAGAAGTTTCAACTGAAAACTGAAAAGGTTCGTTTAACGGTTTGTTAAATGAACCTTTTGTTACCAAAGCTTTTTATAGTTACATTTGCATGAAAACAGCTGCAGTTTTATTGTGAATAAATAAATCTCTATCTTGTACTTTAGTAAATCATATATTTTTCATCTTATTAAAATATATTTTTAAATCCCCGTATATTCATAAACAAGATTAATTAAATAATTTTTAGAGTAAATTAAAGTTAATTTAAATGACATTTTACAATTAAAAATCTATATTCATGAAAAAAGAAATTTATTTATTATAATGTATAAATAAGTAAATATTGGTATACATTTAAATGAAGAGTATATTTTACTAATATAAGATTTAGATATATTTTATAATTAACTATAATTAGTTTCTGTGTTTATAACTAAAGAAGATATATCTTTGAATTTAATTATAAATATAATAAAAAAATTTATGATTATATAATTTATAACAAAAATTTATTTTTTTAACTATATTAACGAGGAATTTAAATGTAATCATACCTAGTAAAATTAGTGTTAATTATTTTTATATAATTTTTAAATATAATAAATATACATTTAATGATTTTTTAACTTTCTCAATATAAAGTTCATCAATAACAAATGTAGATAATAACTAAAATTTCCATTTTATAATTTATAATAATGTAATAAAATATTATAAACATTAACTTTATAAGTTAAAAATTAAAATGTTGTTGCAATTACTCTATTTTTCCGAGATCTATGATTTTGTAAATAAATTTTACAATAAATTTTATTAATAAAATTATATTTTAAGAAAAAGTTATAAGAAAATACTAATAAACGTTTGATTTATTATTTCTGTATAAAAAGTTTTAAAAACTTAGAATAAATGCCAGAATTACAAAAGTGCACAATTATTTTACCAGGCGTAAATATTTAAAATTGAAATGAAAATGATCTAAATTATACCAAAAAATTTTATTGTATACTTTTAGAATTTACCATATAATAGTATAACTTTAAAATTAAACTAATGCTATTAATAAAATTTAATATATAATTTTTTATTTAGCATAAAATATTATTCGTTGTATATTATTTATAAATTTTAATAAAATTTAATGATCGCGTAATAATTTAATTCAAATAAATTGTTTCCCTCAAGTTAAATTAATAATTTTACCAGTTGACAAATAGTTTTAGACACATATAATTTGTCAAAAATATTTTTCAATAATAAACTGAAAGCATAATCCTTGAGGGTAAATATTTAGACAGTAATATCTTATTATCAGTAAAAAACAGTATTATCTTATTTAAATAAAGCAAAGACAACAAATATTTTTAAATCTTTGCTCAATATTTTATTCAATTCAAACAAATTTTATGTTTTAGAGTATTATTTAAATTATTTTTTTAATCTATGTGCTGAATTTTTCTAGAAATGTTTGTTGAAAATACTCCGTAATAATTTATATTATTCTATTTTTATGTAAGAGAATAAATTACTGAAAATAAAATAATATAAATGTTTAACTGGTTTTATCTTGTCATGTATACTGCTGAGGTTATTTATCTCTAAGGAACTCGAGAGTTGAATATGAAAATGTTGCGTTAGCTAATCGAATCACACAATTTCAGCGTATACTACACATCATATTTTGCAGTATCAATAATCGTGTATCACGAAATCTAATTCGCTATTAGAGACATGTGGATATCTATACTAATTGACAAAATCAATGTATTATAAATGACGACCAGATATAATTGATGATCATCAATAACCGTAGAGCATAGAAATAGATGGTCGGAATGACAGGCGTAAGTTTTCCACGTGGAAACTAGAAAAGGAAAGGGCATTGATAAAAAACTTGATGATTGGGTAGCAAAGACACGTGCAGAAATTTGATTTCCGTGGAAAACTTTGGTAAAATTCCGGATCGATAATAGTATTTATATAATATTTATATAATTTATATAGATAATAGTTTTCCTAGCACGCAACAATTAATAAATTGACTTTTATTAAATCTTCATGTTATATTCCTATTTTATCCGAGTAACTTCAATCCAAAATTGAATTTAAATTACTCGTTATCTTCACACGAGCAACAACAGAAACAAAATCTTCGATAATACCCGTATCTTATGCAAAAATTTTCTCCGACACAATAATTAAAATAATATATTTGCCATATAATTATCATCTTACTATATTAGAAACTTGTTGATATTTTATTATACCAAATATAAATAATTAATCAATATTAAATTACTTATTATATTTAGAGTATTTTTGACGAAAAATTCCTGTGATTTATTAATTATTAAATAATTTTAAAAATAAAAAAGATGAAAAAAGCAATTCATAGCAAACATTTGATTTACGACGTTAAAACTTTAATTCTCTTAAAAAAAAAAAATTAAGTTTTAACGTCGTAAATCAAATGTTTGCTATGAATTGCTTTTTTCATCTTTTTTATTTAATTTTCGTATTGCAAATGATAAAGAAAATTCATATCTTAAGTGTTGAAATCTCAACTTATGTATTATTAATTGATGAAGGTATAATTGATTAAAATAAATTTATGAATTATTTTTAAAGGTTTACGTAAAAATTGTTTTATTTTTTACTAAAAATTCTTATTGGGCGATCTAGTCAGTAAAAAAGCATACTTTGAAATTCGAAATAAAGAGTGAAAATACAAAGAATTATAAAGAATAATGTGTGGATACTTGAGAACTCAATTGACTCGGGCTTTTTCCCATAGCTTGAGCTCAACTCCATCATGAATAAGCGCGTGGATATTATATAGTGAAACCACTGACCTAATTTATAAAAGGGTAACGACCTAAATTTTTGTTCTATGCCGCCGTTCATACCCTTTTTTTCAAGATCTTAAACCACAGTTTATCATAAATGAAATTCTTTTGGGTTTTTTTCCAGTCTTACACTACACGTGGCACGAAGCTATGTCTAAGAACTGTTTGAGCTAGAATTTTTTTTACTGCAGTGTACTTTTGCGTCTTATTAAATCTAATATACTTTTTATAAACTATAGAATATTTTACAAAAATATTTTTATCATTAAAAGAGAAAAAAAATGTACATTATCCCAAAATTTAAATATTAAAGCATAATAATATTTTCACCAATGCATTATTTATAATTTTTTTAATCGATTATTTTTATATTAATATGCACTAGTGGGTTACCGTAACTAAATGAGAATGTATTGAAATACGTAGATCTTGAAATTTATGGAAAAATAATAAATCTAAGAATATAAGCATTTAAAAGCATTGCAAAAAAATATCAAGGAAACTTTGTTTGTATTCTATTGTGCAATTATTTCAAGTTGTACGTTTTGCTCGCAAATCCTCATATATTACTGAAAATCAATTCTAGAAACATATTTATAATAGAAAATTCCCATATACCAATATATATTATTGACATAAGATACATTGAGAAGACGTGACAGGTAAGATCTACTCTTATTTTCATAGGGACAAAAACTTTATAAAATAATGCGCTTAACGATTTCCGTTAAGACACAGATTTTGAATAAGCGACTTGATTACCACGAATTTTAATGTGAGTCATAGTTGGGCAATAATCGCATTACTTTTTCGCGACGTTGAGAAACGCAATCCTCAATTTTTCCGACTTCTGTATCGGAAACTTAAAGTTCGAGTTGAGTATAATGGAAAAAGTAAGTAGAGCAAACCGATGGAATGAAAAGCTCGCATTCGTGTCGATTGATAATGGCCATTGTACCTGACTCCCAACGAATTTTCCATCCAGATCAGCAACAAACTGTATGGAACTCATCCCTCGCACTCGTTTTCCCAAAGCTTCTCTTTCTCTTTTTCGATGTTACTCCTCTTCGTACCACTTCTTGTAAATGAGAAGACCGCGTGACTTCCAGCTCGATGCCATTCGATTCTAAATTTTATTAAAATCGAGGTCGCTTTTGGCACAACAAAATTAAACTTTATACCTTTTTATAACACTATTTTTGCTTAGGATATTGTTAATGTACATCTGCCGATTGCGGAATCTATAGACCAAAAAAACAGTATCCTATTTAGCGCTGTTTATTTATATTTCGTTAATCAGCTAAAGCTTTGGGTCTCCAATGATTATTGTAATACAGTCGATTAAATTACGTGTTCACCCTTCTATCAACCAATGCTGAATTATTGAAAAAAAATCGTACTTATGGTTTCCTGGCAGAACCTCTGAAAGCAAATGGATATTCACAACGTTGATCCAAAATCACCAACTTTGAAAATTATTCGTCGCGCAATTTTTTAGGACTCAATGATAGGATACAAACGTGAATTGCGAGGGAAGACGAGAGCACTTTTAATTCTAAGCATATATACGATAGATAATAAGATTATGGAATTGAAAAAATGGATAAACTTTTTTATAGGCAGGAAGGGAAGGAAAGTAAAAAAGGGTCCCAAGGTTACGTCGACCAGGAAGTGCGCCGTTCGGCGTGGCCAAGAGCATTCGCATTTATTCGGTACCACCCCACCCCATCCCAACCGGTGCCTGAGCTTAATCCAGCTCTATTTTTTGAACCCCGATCCTAGAAACCCAATGGCGTAGCATCGGCTTATTCAACATACACTATTCTTCTTCTTTTTCATCGTAACAATTAATTCAAGGAAAGGTCTCTCAAAACTCTCTTTTTTCAATATTTAATAAAGAATGCTTATTTTTATAGCAAATGATTGATTTATTGACGAGATAAAAATTTTTACACACTTCAAAAATATGTAATTGAACGTTTTTAATACGAAATATATTAATTATTTAACATAAAGCATCTTATTTTATACATAACTCTTCTACAGATATCATTCATCAATAAGTGAATTAATCAAATGTTTTTGTTATCACTTTTATTTCAAATTGAGTAGATTTTTAAAAAATTGTAATTTTATGTTTTATCATCTGATAAAGAAATGTTAAAATTTATTTTTATAACATAATAAGTAAATAACCCAAACTATAAAAAAAAAAAAAAAAAAACAGTTACCAAACTTACATAATTGATTAAACATTGATATTTAAAAGTTGCGTACAAACTACTAGTTAAAAAGCTGTGATCCGATTTTGTTTTTTTTTTTATACACAATACGATAGACAAATACGAAACTTAAAATAAAGGAATACTTATAATATCAAAACGACGCAATATTTTTACAAACTAAGAATTTAAAAATTGTTTTTAAAGAATTAAAATTAAAAAAAAAATTATTGTAATTTATGTTGTTTTATTCATCATTTATTTTCCATCAAAAATTTCATGTACCAAATAATGTTATAAATACTTGTTTTTATAAAGAATTTATTAAGAATAAAATAAATTTCAAGTACATATAAAATTAATGTTATTGCTAAAAAAAATTAATAATTCGCTAAACCTTAGTGTTGTTGTGCTCATGAATGAAATAAATTAGCGGTGAATTTATAGGTTCAAAATTGCATTTTATGATTTACCAAAATACGAAATAACGCGCGTAAATAAAATGTTGGTTCTCCGTGGAATAAATCAATGTGTCACTATCATTGTGGAAGGATGTCTCATAAGCAGCAATTTTTGCTTTTTACTTATTTTTCAAAAAGCAATATAGATTCAATGAAAAAACTCAAGTGATCGATGTAGGCGCCATTATTTTCTCAGCTGATCTGGGCTTTGACTTTGGCTTCTCGTGAGTTCGTTATCATTGCAGAGATCAAGCGAGATATCACTTGTGAGGCAAGAAATGATGGGATCAAGACCGATCCAGGGGCTAAGCAAGAAAAAGCAAGGAAAAAAGCGCGGGTGCAAAGGAAGTGCGTTATCAGGGCTCGAGGTGGCCTACGAGATATGCGCCGATTAGATTCAAGGCAGTACGCGGCTCCTACAATTGGTCGTCCTGGGCCGCAGCCATGTTGGTCGATGGGCGTGGTGGCGATGGGGGCAAGGGGTGACTCACCCTCTTGGGGCCACAGTAAAAATTCCTCTCCAACGACGCGAGCCCACCGAATCATCAATTGCCCCACGAGCGCGAGCGCGTGGCTGCTACGCATTTTCTTTCCCGCGCGCCCCAACATCCCCAAAAATCAACCCCCTCCCACATCCTCGAGTGCGCTGCCGCGCACCCACTGGTGTTTGATTGCTCGCTGGCAAAGCATTTTATTTATTCGGAACCCTTTCGAATATCTCCTCTGCACGTTTTCTTGGACCACGTTTTCTTGAAACCAATCCACACCTGAGCAAATCTCTCGAATACGTGCTCAAAACAATAATATAAACAATAAAGCAATATCAGCCAAAAAAATTCACCGTTCCTAATTCTATTCAATATTTGATATTTGCCTTTTAAATATATGGGATTTGTCATGTAACATCCAACTTCTACGTCGCGTTGATGTTAATTAGTCTTTCATATTATTCATTCGTTTGAGAAAAAACTTGTGTTCACTTAATTTATTCGAATAAATGTTGTTATGTTATTGTAAGAGTACAGGATTGGACATTTTTTAAATTTTGTTTTGTTCCCAAATCCTTACTAGATAAATTTTTTCATACTTTTCTTAATATACATGGTGCATCCACGAAGTATCGAGTTTTTTTTTCATTTTGTGCCTATTCATAGTAGAAATTCGGGAGAGGTCTTAAAATGTCGACAAACTCTTTCCGCATTTGTCCTTTCTTTTTGTTTTGTTTTTCGATAAATAGGCGGGGCAGGATTTAACTTCGCGCGAAGGGTGTTTTTCAAATTTTTGACATAGTGCGCTGAAGCGATTAGTGGAAAACCACTACGCGAGAATGTTTTGTTCAAAAAAATTCTTATCTTTTTTTTTTGAAAGATGATTTATTGATGGACTTATAAACAGTGTGAAATAAAAATATTAAATTCTTCAAAATAATTTCCTCCTGCATCAACACATTTGTGAAGGCGTATTTTCCAAATTTCAAATGCATCTTCAAACTCTTTAGCTTTGATGTTTTTCAAAAATTTTCACATTTAAAATTTTTTTGTACTGTATTGTATACTGAAAATCGAGTTGAAGTCAATTTTTCCTGAATTGCTTTATCTGTTAATCGACAGTCCAAATTTTAAATTTCTAACACGCTTCGGGTATTCCTAACCATTCGAAAGTTTTTTGGGCGCCCAAATCGAGGCTCGTCGATGATTCTTTCTCGGCCCTCTTTAAAAGCTCTGTGCCATTTTCAACTTTGCGATTTTGACATGCAATTATGTTCACGTGCTTCTTGCAACATTTTATACATTTCTACACTGTTTTTTTTTATTGCAAATAAATTTTATCTCGTAACGCTATTAGAGTAGTCGCTCCATCCAAAAAACTGAAAAACACCCTTCGCGCGAAGTTAAATTCGGCCGCGCCTAATTATCGAAAAACAAAAAAAAAAAAAGAACAAATGCGGAAAGAGTTTGTCGACATTTTAAGATCTCTCCCGAATTTCTACGCCGAATAGGCGAAAAATGAAAAAAAAACTCGATACTTCGTGGATGCACCATGTATTCTAATTATACACAATAATTTGAACATTTTTTTGTTTTCAGCTATAGGTAAATTTCTTTTAAGTTTATTAAATAAAAATTAAAGTGTATTTATAATATAAGTGAATTTATATTTAAATAGTGTGAAATAATAAGTAACTTTAATTCATTATAAACAAATATTTATTTCAGTATAATTTTAATTTTAGCCTAACTTGATCTTAATTCATAAATTAACTTCGAAATACTAATAACAAAAGCTTGCATAATAATCATCTATATATTTCACTCAAATTGAAAGTAATACTTTAAAATTTCTGTTTTTAAAAACGATTAAGAAATTTAATTAAATTAGTTTCAAGATTTTCATGAAAATTATTTTTTAAAGTTTGTAATATAGCATTAAATTTAATTTAAGTATCGAATAGATATTTTTTTGATGTAAAAGTGCTATTAATAGTAGATATTTAATAAATTAATAATTATCACGCATCAAATTTGTTTGCTAAACTTACCATTTGATAAATAACGTGTTATCATTCGAGAAAATACATTTGGAACAAGCAACAAATTATATTAAAAATTATAATAAATATTAAATTTTACAAGATTTTTCATGGGTTTTAAAATAAAATATGCGTATCATAAAAGATTGGCTATTGCATTAAGGCTTTAGTTATTTTTAGAGTCATGAAAAAATAGTTAAAGATATTTTTAATCATAGAACTTTTATTGACTCGTGGAATAGTGTAAATATTGGATTTTGATTAAAATGCTCAATCTGATGAAAAACACAATTATCAAGTTGTAATAACGGACTGTGAAACGACTAATTGACGTGTCTCAATTAAATGTCGGTCTTAAATCAAAATTGCATCTCGTATTTATCTTTCAATTATTCTCCTGTAATTATTTATTTAGGATTTTATTCAATAGTCCAAAGCTCGAAGTATGCGTCGCGTCAACTGAAGTAAGTTTAAAATTTTTGAGGATATATCAGGAAAGAAGCGACGCGAGTGCTGAAAGTAAAAGTGAAAACTCCTGGTACGCAGAGTAAAACATCGAACGAAAGGGGAAGAGGTGAAAATGAAATGGTGAAAATGCGGAGACACAAGGCGAGTTGGATATTCGTTCGATACGACATCGACATCGCATCAAACACACTCACCCGCACACGCGCACGCACACGTTCTCATCCCGAACAAAGAGCCAAATAGTGTCCGTTGGGAAGCTCCGCAAGGACGCTCCGGGACACGCGGCACTCCATTGTGTGCTTGGGCCAAGAGTGTGTGAGTGCTCACGCAGACGACCTCAGGCCGGATCGATGCGAAGGAAGCACCTTAAAGCCGGCATAAGGGCACTGTGCTTCGCTTCTGCGACGTCGCTTTTCTGTACAAAGTTTTTGGGGGTGGAAAACTGGGGTGCCGAGTACCGAGTGCAGGGGAAAGCCACACGCGTACAGGGCGTAGCGCGAGGGACGAAGGATCGAGGGGAGCGGGCGTTGCGTTATCCCCGGGATCGATGACGATGGGTATCGCAGGATGGGGGCTGATGGGCTACGAAGGGTGCCAGGGTGCCACCAAGGCAAACCTGGGGGGAACTTTCATTTTCCACGTCTTCGACTGCGTGTATAGGAAATTCTGGCGGCATGGCACAGGGGATTTACGTTCAGATGCCGCCTGGCGCTTTCTCTGACGCGTGAATGGAGGCAGAAATTTCCGCGGGCTTATTCATCGGTTCCTCTGCAAACCTAACCATCCCAAGACAACATTATAATTATTCTCCCACCATTTGTTTGAGTGCATTAGGATTAGTTTTGGAAGAAAACACCACTCGATCTCTGCGCCCGACTTCATTGGCGTAAATAAATGGATCTTCTTTTTGTTGTGAATTATCCTGATTACTTGATTCATCATACAACAATCATAGACAAATGGAGATGACTCGCACTTTTGTGATTAATTCCATTTGATGAACTATTGGAGGCACACCCATGGAAGTTGGAGATTCTACAATACCTTTTTCAATGATTCCATTCTAAACATTTCAAAATTTTATAAAAAATTTAATACTCATCCTAATTTTAACGGACCATGATATCTTATAAATGAGATAAGAAAAAAATTTACAAACTAACAGCTTTTCTGAAAAAATATAATCTCATGTAGATTGCCAATGGTTTCGACATTCAAGAATTAATATCACTTTTGGGACGTGCAATAATAATATCATTATTAATAATACTTTTGCGTTATTCAAATGTACAATTATTATAAATCGGTATTTTTATACAAACCAAATTAAATCATAAATAAATAAATATCCTACAACAGATTTTTACTATATATTTTCAAAGAAGTTATGTACTATTAAAACTATAATTTACAATTTCTCTATACACAAAAATATATTAACTAATTAATTGACATTTTTTAACTGGATATATAATTATTACATATATGCTTTTTGAATACAGTATTAAATTAAAGTTCTGCTATTGTAAATACCTAAAAAATATTCAAACTTGACATAAATATTAATTTTTCGATTTATACCCGATTTTTCTAATTATTTTTTTAAAGTTTAAAACTCAAAAAAAACTAATACTGAGTTTCTACGTAAATACAGTTTAATTAACATCATTTAGCATATTATGAACAATGTATTGTATAAAAACAATTTATTTTATTATAAATAAATTTTTAATTATTCATACTTTATTTGTTAATATTAAATTAAAAAAATTAATTTTTAAAATATACTTTTTATTATTATCCACAATTTTATCTGAAAAACATATTTTTAATAATTTACCAATAACACAACATTAAATGATATTATAATAAAATATTAGTGTAAAAAATAATGTTGGTCTTACAATGAATAAATAGTGTAGTAAAAAAAAGAATAAAATTAAACATTGTAAATTGTTTATTCATGTAATATTTTTAATTTATAATTGTATGGAAATTTAATAGAAGCACAAGAACTTCGTACAAAATTAAATAAAATACTAACTAACTACGCATTTTAAATAAATAAAATTATAAGATATGATAAATATTAAAACTTTTATAAATTGCAATAAATTGAAAAATTAAAACCAATCTATAAAATGAATTGCATGATATCTTTCAATTCACAATATATTTCATTGTACATTCTAGAAATAATATATAGTATGTCGTAATCGGTATTTAATTATTTATGAATTATTTATGATAAGATTATTATCTAATTAATTTACCCTTGCAGTAAACATTTTTCCAAAAATTTTATAAAAACAGACTTTTTTCCCACATAAAAGTAATATAAAATTGAAGCATTTAAATCATAACCACAAGAAAAAGTGTTAGGTCTAAAAAAATTATTTTTTAATTTATATTAAACAAACAAAAAGAAAAAGGAATGGTTTACCTTACATAAAATACGGTTACTATGTACTGCATAAAAAAAAAAATATTAAAATCTTTAAACAAGTTTTTCCTTACTTCTAACAAAGCTTCAATAATTTTAAAATAACAATACAATTGAAGTTATAAAAACGAAAACAAAATTATGAAATAATATAAATTGTTAAAATAGAATTTAATAAAAAATTTTGTTTTAAAAATAAGCTTAATATAAAAATAATTGTTCGATTTAAAAAATTAAAAGAATTCATAAATTTTTGAATTTGTATTTAATAAATATGGTACAATAACTAACTTAGCTACCTCCAAAATATATCTTAATAAAAATATTATGAATTAAAATATTAGTTTAAAAATTGATTATAATTATAAAATAAAATTGCAATTACAAATAAAATAGCGATTAAATGGTATTTGATTGGTATTAATTTTTGATATATTTTAAAAAAATGTATCGTTTATAATATTATTGCTAATTTATAAAAAATTAATGTTACTTTTAAATGAAAAATTTGCATATTTAATTTTATTACAAGCAGTGCATAGGTGGTATTTAATCGTGAAGATAATATTTAAATTAAATTTACTTTGAGAGAAAAATTTAAAACAACTGCGACCGTGCCTTTGTAAATAAGGATATTGAAAATAAAATAATGTATTAAATATTTGCATTAAAATAAACATACTATTGTTTGTTAAATTCAATAAATTAGGAATACTAAAACAAACTAAATAGTTTTGAAATTGAACTTTCTGAATATAACAGCTTTACCGTAATAATTATTTTAATAAGATGTAGACTCATTTTATTTGTGCTTTTATAAATAAATATAGTTATATCATAAAATTCTCTTGAATATTTTTACAAACAATATAAAATACTCATGATACAATCGATTATATTTACCACGCTTTAATGGTTTAAAAATATTAGTTGTCAGTACAAAATTCAACTGTAGGTCTAGCTCTAGGGAGTATTCTTTCTTTTTTTAAAACATAATTAAATTTAAATTTATAATATTATTTAATGGGATTTTCTACCCACTGGTTAAAATTAACAATATTCAATTTAAAAGATTCTAGCAAGTTCATGACTCTGTCAAATGCTCGTCATAGTGCACTTCAAAAATCGCAATAAAACATTGAATGTAATAATTTGATTCGCGAAAGTTGAATACAGTGGGCAATTACTAAATATCTTAATTAATAAATAAGGCTGGAATGAATCTGATTGTGGAATCGAAGCACTGGTTGAGAATTGACTCTTGGTCGAGGTCCCACCCCCTAACCACCCGCGCCCGCCCCCGAGGAGCTGCAACGACTCGCCTCTAACTAACTAACGAGCGCCCGATGGAGCTTTCCCGGCATCGAAGTTCCGCAGCAGATGCACCAAGACTCGCGGCGAAACGCGGGGCGGCGCAACCCGTACAAATGTCGAATGCACCGGGTCGCGAGCCAAGTGCATCGCCTCCCGAGGGGGGAGGGGCCGCGCCAATCGCGAGTGCGCGCAATTCGCCTGCATCCAGGAGGTGGGGGGCCCGCACGAAAAAGTGCACGGAGGGGAAATTGCATCGAGAGCAAGTGGGGCGAGCGGAGAAGGCGAATTACTGCGGCGCTCGCCCAATCGGAGGCCAGGCCGACGCGGAAGAGCAACGCAGGTTGCACTTATCTCCCGCGACCTCGCCAACCGCCCTCTCGGGGAGGGGGCACGAGGTCCCTGGGTCAGAGGGTCGGGAGGTTCTCCACTGCCAGTTTTACCTTACCTGTTACGCGTTACCTGTGGTTCCGGGCTCGGGCTTAAACCTCTTCGTTTTACCCGATGTACGTACTACAGAACCCCACGCAACCTTAATAATACAAATGCGATGTAAAACAGGATTTAATTTACTTAAACTCATTGCATTTTAAGGTTTCAATTTTAAATAAATTCATGCAAATCGCATTGCTAATAATAATAATAATCTAATACGAAGTAATTCAGAAAAATAATTTAATGCAATTATTACCATTTTTTAAAGTTATGAAATAAATCTACCGAAAATCTTTGTTTATTTTTTATTCATTGCATTAAAATCTTTATGCATATAGTTTCAAAATTTCATTTTAGTTTGATCACTTATTTCGAGTTTCAATTAATCGGT
This sequence comes from Eupristina koningsbergeri, assembly GCA_018907245.1. Classification (NCBI taxonomy): domain Eukaryota; kingdom Metazoa; phylum Arthropoda; class Insecta; order Hymenoptera; family Agaonidae; genus Eupristina; species Eupristina koningsbergeri. Next base: position 4,330,727 of record JACCHV010000002.1, on the reverse strand, counting down.
TCATTTCTACACATCTTATTCGTGAATATTCAGACGTAACTACTTTAATAAGAACACTACCTTGTTTTTATGTCAAGTCTTTTTCTTTAAACAGTGGCTTTTCCGCTGAAATATTATTATCCATCAAATTCTACTTCAATTTTTCATTGAAATAATATTATTTAATAATTAATAAATTAATATGTTACTTTTCAGAATATTATACTAATAAAAATAAAATTTACATGTAAACACATAAACTATCGCTATTTAAGAATAAAATCGTAAATGAACAGATTATTTTAAAGCAAATGAATACTTTCTGAAATATCATGTGCCTTAGAATTTTAAATTTTATTTTTATATAATTATTTGTTATTAAACTCACATATATAATTATTTATTGTATATGTTAAATTTATTTTTTATTTTAACTTTGCCAATCTTTTTTTTTTAACATATATTTCTTAATTAATAAGCCTTCTTTCGTTAATTAATAAAAAAAAGTATATTAATATAATATTTTTTATTTTTTGTATTGTAATTTTTTCAATAAAATCTCTTTTACGTGAAAAAATGATTAATATTTAATACGTATTTTTAAGAAATTTTTCGTATAATATTTAAAAAATAAATTTTATAGTAAAATAATAATAATTAAACAAAAAATGCATTTTTCTTAAATCAATATATTTGTTTATTCAAAAAAACTAAATTACAATGTGCCTTTGGGATATTAAAATTATTCTTAATGAATCTAGAGTGAAAGTTATTTATGTCATATTATTGACAATAATAAAAAATCATAGTAGTTTTTTATTTTCAAGTAAATGAAGTGACAAATTCAATTACAAAATCCTAATATTCAGTTCGCAAATAGTAAACAAATATTAGTATAATATTACGCATTTATAAGACTCCTGAAAATGATTATGGAATAAAATTAACTCTTTTGCTAGTGTTGATAATTGATACAATTGCCTTCATTATAGAATATAATTAATAAGGAATTTAATAATATTTTAAATTATTGTATTTTTTTTTTAAATTAATCATTGTATGTTTAAATTTTTCTTTTCATATTAAGAAATGAAATAATAAAGTTTTATTACAATATTATGTTTTTGATTATCAATTCGAATTTACGCATGTTTAATAAAATAATAAATTAATTTATTTAAAGTTACGTAATTTTACTTCAGAATCGTAATATAAATAATAATGTGAAAATTACTAGAAAAAATGATCGATGTTCTTTAAAACAATATTAAATCTCCTTCTTAAATCTTTCTAAAATTTTTTAAATTGTTGTCTGACCAATATTATTGAAAATAAATTTTTGTTAATGAGAAAATAGAATTGAGTTCATGTAAAATGTAAATTTTTCAAATGAAAAATATGACTCAATGATCGATTATTAGAGTGACGATACAAAGAAAATTTAACGTTAATTCCGTAATTCTTTTTTAATTTCGATAAATCTTTTGTTTTAATTTTTTTATGACAACGACACTGTATACAGTAAATGGCTTCGTGTATAAAAAATCATTAAAAATATAAAATATAAAATTTATTATGAACGGTGAAGCACGAACTTGGAAATTGAGCAAGTGCGACCTTGAAGCATGAAAAGCTCGAGCCATGGGCGGGGGGGGGGTTAAGATCACAAAATAAAGGAAGTAATGAGGTTGGAGGAGAAAGTGCGAATTCGTGAGTGAATTGCGAGCGTAAACTCGCAAAATTTTCGCACATTTTTAGGCCCAGTCGCCATTTTTACGGAGGGATTCAGCGGGCAGCTCCGGATTCTGCGGATCATGGACCAGCATGACCTGCCCCTCGTGGTCAGATAGAGGCACGCATGCAAGTCGGTTTTACGAGCCCGTGCAGGCGCATGTACTAAGCGTAATAATGGCGCTTTGCAAATGGCAAATAAATCTTATCATCGTTAACGTCCAATTTGATATTGATTCTGTGTAGCTTCACTTAAGAACTCGGAAAAGCTCGAGTCCTAGGGCTTTTGTTGGCATTTGCTCGATATCCTCGATATCGGACTCGACCCTCACAACAACTTCCCCGATACTTTGTTGGTCATTCATTGTTTACTAGCTTTTCCTTTCTTTAATTTTCCTATCGTCGGTACCAATGCGCTACTTCCTTTCTTTATTCATCAAAACTATTGACTTAGTTAATAATTTATTAACTAATTCTATGTTATTCCTTGTAAGTGGCTCTGCTTTTTTTATCATTTACCTTTTTCTAATCCTCGATAATAAGTAATCAAAGATACATAATTTTTTAATTATTTTAAATTTAATTACATTTCAATAGATTAGGGATCGATTAATGATTAAGAATAATTATATTGAATTTATTCACAGAAACAAAAAAATCCTTTAATTAAAAAAAGTTTTTAATTATCATTTATTATTAAATTATACTGATTAAAGTACCATTAATAATATAATTATACATTGTTTTAAATTAGACTGTTAATTTTAACATAATACTAATCTTAATTAAATTATGTCAAAATTTACAAAGTTATTTCCAGCAAAACTTACATTTTAGTTTTTTCAACAGTTTTAAAAAATATAAGTGTTGTACAATAAATCCTGTATCTTACATTTCAGATAAATATTTCGGATTGCTTAAAATATGAGGATAAAGATGACCAAAAATAGCCAAGCGAGTGCAATTTTATGAGAAGTGGCAAGAGTAAGATTCAGGAAATTATAATATATAGTAATATAAGTGAAATCCACGTGAACTAACCCCTTATTTTTTCTTCTCTCCACTCCTAATCAAATTGCACGTACTCGACCATTTTTGGTCATCCTTAGCACAATTTTTACATAATTTAAACGATTTTTATAAAATGTAAAATACGAGCTTTTTTGTACTACAATTACATTTTCTAAAACCATTGGAAAAACTTAAATCGTAAGGTAAGTTGAGCTATAAATAACTTTGTAAATTTTCATATAATTTATTTAACATTAGTATTACTCGAGATCTAATAATATGATCAAGTTAAAATTTTGTATAAATAAAATGCATATCAAATACTTTAATTTCGTAAAACTATAGTTCTAAATATTTAAAAATAAAAAATTCACAAATGTTTTAATTAATTTAAAAATTTTCCAAAAATTGGAAAATTTTTCAGCTTCTAATTCTGCGATCGGTTTATGAAAAAAGGAATTTTATTCACAATTTTATTAACTACAGATCATCCATTGATACTTTATAGATAAAATTAGGGCTTTTCATTTTATAACAAAAAAAAGTTAAAAAAATATATTATTTCCTTAAAATTGTTAATAAAAAAAAAAAAACCCTGAAAATCATGAGTGGCATTTTATAAAATAAGAATCTACTGATTTTTTTTACGAATTATATATGCATCATAAGCTGTTTTTTTTAGTGACCTTAAAAGTGGCTCTATTACTTGGGCTAAAGAGGCTACTTTTGCTAATAGTAATAATAACAATAATAATAATAATAATAATAATAATAATAATAATAATAATAATAATAATAATAATAATAACAGTAATAATAATAATAAAAAAATGCAATCGAATAATATCTGCAAAATAAAAAATTTCATCTACAGTAATTTATATATATAATCTATAGTAATTTATAAGAATGCGATTTTATCTAGTAATTACAAAAAAATATAAAAAAGTACTCAATCAATTGAGAGATTAGGCTAAACAAATATATTCTTAATGAAAAAACCATATATACATTTTTTATCAAATTAAAAAAAAATATTTATACAAAAGCTATCGAACAATATTTATAAACCAAAAAATTGTACTTATCTTTTATACAGACGACCACTCACTATCAATGCTTGATCTCTCTATATATATAGAGCAAATATATCAATAAATACTTGGTTTAAAATCTGTTTAAATAATATGTTGAAAATTTAATAAAATAAATTTCATTATAACCAGTTAATAATTTCCAATATAAAATAAATACAAAGTTTTTTTATTGTACTTTTAATCAGAATACTAAAAAGTTTTATCTACTTGTATTGAAAGGATTACAAATTTGTATCAATTAAAAATGTAAACCAAAAAAATTATAAAAATTATAACGTACACATAGAAATCATGGTTATATATATTTTTTCTATAGAATATGTATGAACAAATAATGATATATCAACAAAAAAATGAATTCAAATCGATCGTTATCACTAAACGGAATATATATATACATGTGAACAATAATAATATCTTTTATAATTTAGTAAATGTAGAAAAGATAAAATATTTCATATTAAAAGTACGTATCGATGCATAATAAATAGATATATACACAATAAAATCATTATAAAATAAATTTATAATTGAAATTTTTAAATTAATGCAGTTACAAAACTGCAAAATATATAATTCACAATTACGAAAAAAAAATTTGATTATAGACATTAATGCAATATTCAATCAAATGGATAATTAAAAATCTCTATAATTAAAAGTCTCTACATAGACTGTCGAATTTTTCTATTTTCTACGGTACATTTAATAATAACAGCAGAGATTTATTCAAATATTTAAAACTTATATATAGTTAATATATTTTAATCAGAAAATAATATGTCGATGATGATAGGGGAATATTTTTTTCAATAGACGAAGCATTGAGAGTTTTAGGTTTTGAAAAATTTATGAAAATATTGCTGAACACAATTTATTCTTTTCTAGATATTATAATTCACAATTTAAATAAAATTTTAATTTATAAAAATAATTTTAGTTTTGTAGTAGGGATTAAGGGATTTCAAATTTTTTGTAGCAGATGATCATCCATTGGCCTTGTATTTGTATTTTTCAACTGATGGGTGTACAAATATACATGATGTACAATTTTTTTTCTTTAAAAGGATACATAATTGTGAATGATTGAAAGAAAAACAGATTCAGTCAAGTTTAAGTCCAATCAATTTACAGGAGAAAATATGAGAGTATTTGTAAAGTATTTTTATAAAAAAATGCCGCAAAAATTACGGAAAACTGACAATACGAGGTTGAAGGAGTACAACCCAAATAGAAAACGAAGTGGGTGACTGGAAAAAAAAGCGAAAAAGATGGGCGGAAAAATGATAACAAGGCTGGCGCATGCGCTCTTCGAGGGGAAGGGAAAAATAGAAGGACGAAAGGACGATGCCGTAAATTCGTAATCGATGTCACATCCGTGCGATACTCGAACGCAAGTGCTCTCGAGATTTTGTGTAAGGGCGTAGACCGGAAATGGTTGTTTTCCGAAAGAAAAAATTAGATCTTAGTTTGGAAGGAGTTTGATCGCCTTTCCCATAAAATCATTACTAAAAATCCTATGTAACCGAGCCCTAGAGCCAATCGAGGCCCTTGTACCTCGCTCATTTCTTTACTCCTTTATTTTTATTTTTCAAAGGATCTGTGACATTTTGATTACCGGTACCTTGGCCTAATAGCGAAAGCTCTTTAGTACCCCTATGCATTTGCGGAAAATGTGTCTATGAAAATACCAGAAGAGCAAAGTAATGTAGAGTGGATTGGGGTGAATTACAATCTCAGACCCGGGCACATTCTGTCTTTGGATACAAAAAAAGCTCTGTCTTCATTCGGAAAATGCTGTTGGTTCAGTAAATATGTGAACTAACGTCAAATATTTTCCAAATGTATATATTTTTCTGTGAACGATCAAAGTTCAAGTTTTCCACATAATTAGAAATTAAATCGTTACAAAGTGGAACAATTTCAAGATGGAAAACCATTATCCAGTTGTAATTTCAAACTCTTCGATCATCTTTAAGGTCCATTCAAAACCCTCTTTAATATTAAACAACTTCTGATCTTTGACCTCGTGCACTATTAAATTTCTTATAAATTCTACCTTTAAGGATGAATGAATTTTCATTTTTATCAACAACTCTATTTATTATGTTATTTTAAATGGATTATTATTATTTTAATATATTATTATTATATAATTTCGTATTCTGTCTTGTTATCACAAAATTAAATAATATCTTAGCATAATTGACATTAAATTGCTGGCTTAACTTTGACGTCTAATACTTGAATGAACCGTATAGATCAATTTTTGCAACTTCATATCGCTTTGGGTGGTGAACATGAGAATATAATCAACTCAATATGAATAATAAACATGTTTTCAATTTAGTTTTAGTATAAAAATGTTAAATATTTAGAAGTACATTAGAAATAAATAGAAAATGAACGCATACAATCAACTATTCACATTCCAGAATTATAAATAATGATTTAATGAAGAAAATAATTTTTAATCATTTATCAAAGATAAACGTTTTGTAAGTTATAAAATTAAGTGTAGTACTTAATTAATGAAAATTAATGTTAAAAAGTAAGGTTTAATGGAAAATCAATTATATATTATACAACTGATGTGCTTACCACAACTTTTTACGTTCTTTGATCGTAACATAACATTTATTAATTTCAACTGATCTATTACTAGTGATCACTAATGATAATATTTTAGTTTGATGGATCCTGAAAAAGTTATTTTAATTTAAAAGCTTACATGAAACTTTTTACTCGTATGTTCATCTTGTGAAGCTCGCGTCAATGAGCAAGAGTTCGATCTCGAATCGATCAAGTGCACAGCAGCGAGTGTCTCGAAGCGGAAGAACCCAGGGGTCACACGAGGGTTGGAAGAGGGTCACACGAGGGTCGCGGAACACATCCTCGCGGGGAACGCAGGGGAACAGCAAGAGGGAACAAGAGGTTTGGCGGGGCCGCGTTTCTCTCCCTCTCTCTCTCTCTCTCTCTCTCTCTCTCTCTCTCTCACTCTCTCACTCTCTCTCTCTCTCTCTCTCTCTCTCTCTCTCTCTCTCTCTCTCTCTCTCTCTCTATCTCTCTCTCTCTCATCCTCTGTATCGAACGCTCACTCCCGGGCTGCGCTCATTGTGATGCTGCAAATCTCCGATCTGCGCTCATAGATACACGTCGATGCCGATACATGCGCCAGCAAATTCGTAACGGTCGCAGCTGCCAGGATGGGATGCCCTTTTTCTCGGTACTCGAACGAAAAAGGGAGAGGAAAAAAGTGCGATTGAATTCAGCCGTGGCTCGCTCGCGAGTTCGGGCTTCGATTTTCACCTTTTTTTTTTTTTTTTTTTTATATATAATTTCTCCGGCACTTGCCTTCAGCGCCCTATGGGAGTTATGGTTTTCGGCGAGGTTACTACCAATTCTAATGGCTTGAATGCACCTTTACGAGTCGAGATTATCCCTGACGAATTCGGCTCACGATGAGCGTGTAATCGAGTTGCACTATTGTTATGCCTCCGTAGTTAATCTAACTTTGTTGCGCACACACGATCCTAGGTTGTGGGAGCTTCGAAAATTTATATCGTTATGATCGTAAAATTGGATAGACTTATAATGCCGATGCATTCGCAATAGTCAAATGTCTAGATTTTTATCTCTAAAATCGAAAATCTTATACGCCCGTTTCGTCCTTTCTTATTTCATTTTGTAATTGTAACAAATGCTCTATCATTTCAGCGTCACATGTTTTCTTAACCTAATCGGCAAAGTTAAGATATTAACATGCAAAATTATATACATGAAGAAATTAAACGAGGGTAACACTGTCTACTAAATCGTTTCTCTTTCGCACACGGCAGACCAGTTGACGTAATTCATTCTACAGCTAATTTGATTAATACATTAATAGAGAAGAACCCTTAGAAAATTGCAATCCAGGAAATCGATGCATTCGTTGTTTACACAATTACGTCTACATGCACCCTTGCACGTGAGAAAAGAGACAAAAGCGAAACAATAATAACAAAGCGTTGCGTTGTAAAGAACAATAAATCGGGGCACCTGAGGAAACTGGCGATCGGAGTTTTCCCCGGGAGTGGGGCCAAGAAATCGCGAGACGAGGTCGATCAAAATTCTTGGCGTGGATTCTTTTCGGGGCCCGAGCCCAGTCAGGGGAAGAGCCCCGAGGAGGGCGAAGCGCGAAGGGTGAAAGGTGAAAGGGGTGGGGGGGAGAGTACGTGGGGGCTAACGCCGGCAGCTGCCTACTATTGCTCTATTGCCGCCCGTAGAACAACGAGCACAACTGTTCGGTAGGCCATTCGTCCTGTACGAATCCGCCACCGCCGCCTAACGCCTCATCCATCGGACAGCAGTCTCTTTCTATTATCTAACCTCTACGCAATTTCCGGGCGCGATAAATTTATGCGTGTCTCTCCCCCCTTCCCTCTAGGTGCGGGGCCCAGCCCGGATCTTCGCAGTTCCTCGACAGTCCAACCGCAACTTCTCAATTGACATGCAAAGACACTCGAGTGCTGATTTCATTATCGATTTAAAAAGAAAAAACCTTTCCGATAAGCGAAAAGCTCATTTCGCGCGCAAGTACATTTGCCATGGTGCAAAATCTCAATTCTGCGCACAATCTCATTTTTCAGAGGTATTCCCAACTCGATGGCTGTTTATCTGTACTGCGAATCGGCGAGGGTTGTTTACTTCGGGGCTGGCTTGTATTCCTTCCGATCTTTCTCGAAAACTCGAAAAGCCCCAGCAAAGTGCTTCAAAGTACAAAATTTACAATAGTCAAGATTAATTGCTTCATCATATTTAATAACGCCTTATCGATTGAATATTCGATCTAAACTCATGGGATCGTTTGAAAATATAAAATAGCACATAAACAACTTCAGTAAGGAATAAGGAAAGCAACGAGTTACGAGTCAGTTATTGATGCTTGGGCCTCCCATTTACCTTCAATTCATTTATTTGGCCACTCGGCCCATTGGAATAATGGAATAAATCGAGATACCAAAGGGCTTCCGCAAGACCAAATACTCAAAAGAGAAACGGGGTTACGGATGTCGGGCGCTCGGTAGATGCAAATTTTTCATAGCACCATAAAAAGAAAAAAAGACTCCTAGTGACAGATGCAAGGCGAAATTTGGTAAACTAGAGGCTTGCTAACATATGCACACACATGCATGACAAAAGCAGCTGTTGGGCAGGCAAGTAAGGGCCCTCCTAAGTCTTAACTTACCGACCGATGCAAACCAACTTTATTGATTTATTGATTTTTTCCAAGGACGCTAAAAATACAAATTGGTATTACTGCTGCCTCTGCCAATAATAGTAATCCACCCTGTTAACCCCCCCCCTCCCATTATTTCTTCTTTTGCCTTCCACCTTCTTGTGGGACATGAAATACACCGATACAAATATATATTTACAAGTATATCTTTATTCGGGAACAAATCATCCAGTACAGTTTTGAAAATAGCTTTCACTTTTTATTCGTAATTAGCTATTTAAATACATTATTTGTCAGTCAAAAATTCTTTTAACCTTTCACGTATTCTTACCAATGCTTTACCTATGCTTCCTGCAATAACATATTTGTTCAAATTATTTTTAATTTTTATTTTTAAATTTCAAGAACCGAAAGTGTGAATTTTCTCGACATTTTATTTCAAAAATGTTTGAGCAGTTATTGATTAAATACCGAGTTCATGATACATGAAATTATTTTATTATATTTTTTAAATTATCATATTCAATATTTAAAATAGTGTTGTGTGATCAAATTTGAATTATTGATCAATATTTTATGGAATATATTATTATTCATTATTTAAAGACTTACGTACTTCTAGGATTAATAATAAATATGGTTTAATAAATATCTTGATTAAAATGATTTTTAAAATTTACGAAAAATTTTCATTTAAAAAAACAAGCACTAAGAAAGTTACAAATTCAAATTAATTCAAGTTTTTAAAATTATTTTCAATCAAACGAATATATTTTATAATGATCGTTTTTTATGTAACTTAAAAAAATAAAAGTTAATATGTATAATCAAATTAACTAGAAAAATATAAATGGTATATGTAAGCACTTTAAATAATTCGAAATTTGGTTAGAATATTTTTAAAATTTCATATCCTACAAATGTAAGAAAAAACAAAAATAAATAATATAAAAAAATAAAAAATTTTCTTAAACCATGATAAAAAATATCGGCAACAATTTATCGAAATAGATTTCAATCAATACTAATTAAACTAAAGGGAAAGTAATAAAATGCTAATTGATGTCATTAACAACAACAACAACAACAATGTATGCGAATATTTAACCAGTAAATTATTAAATATCGCACGTAAACAAATAAAAGAATAATTGAAACATGTATATAAATAAAAAAATCAAGAATATAGTAATTATTTAAATATTAGACATATAAACATAAATTCTTGTCAATTATAACTATAATCATCATTAAAATAAAAATTTAATATTGACATAATTTATTTCTATATGAATTCCCGTTATATTGTTTAAAATAAATAATTTAAATTTTTTATTTATATAAGTTTATTATAATTTTGAGACTCTGCTACAAACTTTTAAGTATTATAAAAGTGAACACTTCAATCACGTTTTTAATAAAAAATGCATAAAAACGTCTATGTCCCTTAGTGTGAGCATGTTAATATTGTAAGTAGGCTTAAAATATTAGAAAAGCAACGTGTCCTTGAATAACTCGATGTACATCAAAACTCCGAAGAATATTTGTACGCAGTGAAAAGTACCCTGAGAATAGGGGAGATTTTTAGAAAACGCTTGAATGCACTGCTATCGATCGATTGGCTATGGAATTGGCATTTAGACACACATCAGCTATGGAATTATTTCCCCTCGCACATTAAGTCTTCAAGTATAAAGATTCAGAAAAATTTATAGTGATCAGAGTATTGTATATCATTACCCTACAATCAATTCAAGGCGCAGTACTCCATGCCATTCGAACGGCAATTTATTTCCTCATAACTTCTGAAACCGAAATTTTTTAAAATACACGTTTTTCAGATATTTCATTATTATTATTAGGGTGCTCTTCTATAGTACGAAAACTATTAAACTTATTACTACTATATGTGTCATTCTTTAAATAATAGTACTACATTTACCTGTGTATTTTTTACATTATCTTTTAATTAATGAGACTATCGTTATATAAAATTATAACTCTGACTCAATTAATTTATTCGTAATGTTGAAAAACATTGATAAATTAAATACAATTCAATACTTGCCAATAATGGTTCTCTGAAATTCTATCCTCGATACCTACTTATGTTTTGTCTACGCAAAACAGAGATTTCATATATTTTTAAATAAAGAATTCTTTTCGTGATAATATGCAAATAGTCGAAATCAATGACAATAAATATTATTTTATTAATATAGCTCACCTTTACAAATAATCCGAATTTATGTTATAATCCAATATGTTATAAAGACCTTAAATTCATCAACTGAGTGGTTTTAAATTGTAACCTAAAAAAATTTCGTTAATTTATTATTATCTAAAAGTAGATATTGGCTGTAATTGTGAAAATTTTAATTTCGGCGAAATAATTTATACTCTGAAGAAAAAAATTAAAAATTCTAACAAAAATCAATTTATGGAGAAGGTATTGAAGCCGTTTGGCTAAGCAACAACTTCTTAAATAAAGTTAGTTGATATTAAAATACATAAAAATTTATTTTTAAATACTCTATGTTTATTGAGTTTTTAGAGCCAGTAATGTATATGCATTATTATTTATTCTTTTAATGATAAAACGGAAACATCAGTTTTAAAAATTAATGAACCACCAGCCGATACAAATCTCTAAGTGATTAAAAAATCGAGCATGATACCAGGTTGCGAAATGTAAAACAAAAATAAAGAAATGACGAGCATGCAATCCGCGAAGTGAAAATGTCCGAAGTTCGATAATAAGGTAAATGCGATGCTGAGACTTTCCAGATAAAATATTTTTGAAATAGTTGCGCAACTGGATGACCATGTCTACGAAAAAAGTAGTTATCAGCGCTAACGTAGTACGAGTGGAGCTCTTACTACAGAGGAGCATTGACATCTGGAAGTTAGACACATCGATAAGCCCGAGAGCGATAACGATAAGATTGTGTCGAACAAAGCACCTTGTCACTGTGTGAGAAGAGGAGAGGGAGAGGGAAAGAGAAAGAGAGAGAGGGTTGGGCGCGAATAAGTGTGTGCTTACGCGCGTGAGAGAAAAAGGTGAGCGAGGTGGAACGGGGGATTCTCTTCTTCTTACCCCTCTCACTCTCACTCGAGTGCTACTCTGCTGGTGCTGCTGCTGCTGCTGCTGCTGCTGCTGCTGCTGCTGCTGCTGCTGCTGCTGTGGTACTGTTGATGCTGTTGCTCCTGTTGCTCCTCCTCAGATCTACGTATTATATATTATATTTACATACGACGTATACAGTCCTCAGTTGATTTTCTCACACGCTTACCGAGCCAACGTGAACGTGAACGTGAACGTGAATACTTTTCAATTTGAAGCTGGTTGATTTACAAAGCGAGCGCAAATTGCCGTGTATAAATTTGAAACTGGTTGTGAAAACGAACAAGTGTAAATGACATCGTTTTCGCTTGTCCCTTGCTCGTGCTTCAATCCCCCCCTCTCTCTCTCTCTCTCTCTCTCTCTCTCTCTCTCTCTCTCTCTCGTTCACTCCCGTTCTCCCGATCTTCCCTCTCGTCCATTCGTCATTCAATTAAAATATTTATTATGGTATTACCTAATAAATCGTGTATTCTGGTTCAGGAAGTGTAGTCTGTTTTCACTTGACATCCTCGAGTCTTACATCCCCATACAACTACTTTAACTTTTTTCTCTTCATTTATAACCACATATATTATAATTTAGTGCTTTAACCTTTTTCTGCTCTCATCTCGTGAATTTTTCAACGGTCTACACGAAACACCAATTGATAAATATATTTCAGAGATAACAAGTAATACTCTTATATAATTAATCCCTACTACCCACCTTAATCTATTAATCTAAGTATTACTCTATATAAATTATAATCTGCACCTTTGATGACATTCTTCTTCTCTAAAATATTATTTATAAATTGTACAAGTAGTTCACTTTAGTATTTTAATAACATTTTTTCAATATATAAAATAACTTGAATGGTAGTTTCTTGTTATTAGATATTAACATGAAATAAACGTAAGGCATTATATTTTTTACGGGAGTATTCCCAGTTATACAATTTAGTAAAATACCAATATAATAGGTATGGTTTATTAGATAATAAATTTTTTCGATAATATTAGTATTACAATAGAAAACAAAAAATTCCTTTGATTTCGTAAATGAAACCATTTTGATAAATAAAAGTATTAAAAATAATATATTATGTCATTTTATATTAATTATTACAACTCTTATTATGCTAAATACTTTATTGTTTGGTAAAAAAAATGTTTGAACATGTACTTATACTGCCATTACAAAAAACTGTCTTCAAATACTTGTACTGAATTTTAAGTTTGCTCATTCTATACATAAACATTTTTTTGTGAAAGAACTACCCTGTTTAATTAGGTCAATTGGAATATTTACATAAACTTAAAGTGTACTTGCATGATTTAAAAAAAAAAACTTCACGTGATATTTCGAAATCCCTCAGCTGAACTTCAGAGCCGAAGTCGGCTTACAAAACCTATAAATAATACATAAATATTGTTGTAAACATAACACAATCAGTGTAATGAAAAAAACTTAAATAAGCAATTTACATGTCCATTTATGATTATTATTTATTTCTAATCAGGTCCTCAAAACTTGAAAATTAAACTAGTAAGTCTGGGAAAAGCTGAACTCGAGACACGCACATTCAACCCTCAACTATAAAATAGGGCCCTTTATGATATTCTTTAAGTGGAAAATTAATTTCTACCATATGAAAAAGAAGTCAAATACATTTACCTCTTCCTCATTATTGTAAATTCCTTTATTATTTTTTAGTAATAAGGAATAAATCGAATTTGTGTACGTCTTTCAGCAATAAACAAAAATGTGGATGAGAAGAACACCGTCAAGAATAGCAAAGGAGATGATGAAGAAAAGAAAGCAAGAGGCAGGAGAATAGGGGTTTGCGAAAACCGGAAACTGTGTAAGCTGAAATAGAGACGACGGCAACTCTCAAGGTTTTCCCTTCTTTCTCGTCTAGGGTGGCATAGTTTTGGTTCGGTCTCGCACCGTCACCCCTTTGAGGAGAGGCTAGAGAGAGTGAGGTCAATGGAGGGGATGTAAGAAGACGTCTGTTGTTGCATAGAGAAAGGAAGAGAGAAAGAGAAGAAAAGAAAAAATTCAAAAAAAAAATCTAAACACCCGGTAGATTGTGCAGAAAGACAATGCCTTTTCTCTCTCTCTCTCTCTCTTTTCTCATTCGCTCTCTTCACTCTTGCTCCTAGAGTTTTTGCAAAGTGAAGCCGAAATCCTCGACTTCACTCATGATTCCATATGCGTGTGTGTACGCATGTGTGTACGTGTCGGTGAAATGGGGCTTTCCCGTGATGCATAATAATCTCTCTCTTTCTCTCTCGCTTTTTTCTTCTCTACCTACCTAGCTACCTATTCAAAATTCAAAAAGTAGACAAGCTCTCGGTGCTCTACTCCATTTCCTTTCCGTTTCTTCACTCGACGTTTTCAACCAAACGCGCTGACAGTGATGAAGTTCGAGATACGCGGCATTCATCTGGCTGCATATCTCGATGAATGGTCTTGCTAGTGGAGTTTGTCAGGAAAATACCAAGATTCAGGGAGGGGACAATTTTTTCGAAGGCATTCTTAAGAAAGCAAAAAACGAGCTGATATTTTGCGTTTAAGCAGCCCCTTTTCAATCAATCAATTTATTTTTTCCAATCTTGTTTTTGTTAAAATGTTTATAGCAGTTACACTTTTTGTATTCGAACTCCTAATTTGTTCAAGTCATAAAAATAATTTGTAGGATTATTCATCGCCATCAACTAAACTTCCTTTATCCCTCCTATCTGATCAGCTCTAGTTCCATGCATGCAAGAGTACTTTTTTGTGCGTGCTTACCTTTTGTCTCGAGACTCGCATGAACAATTAAAAGAGGTATCGGGGATTATCAGAATATCATTTGCATATTTCACGAATCGTTAGTGCATGCTTGATTTTCCTCGTTTTTCATCTAAAAAAAAAATAAGAAAAAAATGATACCACCGTTAGGGTTACTCAACTGGACAAACTATATTACCTGTATAAGTTTACTCCTATTGGTATTAACAGAAATCCTATTATAGATTAAATCTCTTTACCGAGCACACTCAATTATTGTGAAAAATTATGCAATGAAAAAAATGAGTATTTGAAAATGATGCTTCGTAAATTTTACCTTTACTAATATCTTGGAATAGAAAAATATCTGTATCAATTTCATTATATTTTTGATTTTAACAAACAAAAAACTTTTGTAACTGTTTAAATGTAGAATATTAAGATATCATAAATTTATCATAATCCTTATTTTCATGATCTACAAAGAACATTAAATTTAAGAGTATATATTGAAATAGTTATAATAAAAGTGTTACAAAATATAAGTCATAGTAAATTAAAGTATAGTTATTACATATTTAAAAATATTGATAATCTTTGACAATCGATTTACATGAATAATGAAAGTATAACAAAAAATATACAATAATTAACAAATGGAAAACTTATTATTCATAGTAAAAGAAAATAATTACATACTTCTGTGATATTATTTATTAATACTAATATTAGTTATTACTGAATTACAGCTATTGGATATTATTTCATATTTTATAGATAAGGCAATGTGCATATGTTTTATTCATGTTATAAAGTTTTGACGATGAATTTATTGACTAAGAGCTTACTTTATCAATATTATTTTTAAATTATTTAACTTTTATTTTTTATAAAGAACACGTATTAAATTTACAAATAATACTATTTATTTTAATACAACATTTTAATAATATACTAAAATGTTTTGTCAGATAGTAAAACTTATTAAAATTTTATAAAATAAAAGTATTCCGATGAGTAATTTTATTATTATTATTATTATATTATTATTATTATTATTATTATTATTATTATTATTATTATTGTTATTATTGTTATTATTAGTTAATTATTATTACTAATATCATTTTTTATATTAAATAATTTAAATCTTTATTAAATTTGAGCTTTCACTCACGAAATCAATCGATTCGAGTATTGAAAATGCGAGTGTAATTAGAAAAGCACGATGAACAATTGCAACGAGTTTTAAAAGAGATAGCTAATTAAAAGATGATGTTCACTTGATAAATTGAAGCATGACATTTACATTGCAAGATAGAGTGCTGATTATTCGAAAACTACGATATAAATGATGTATTTAAAAAGCAGGTGCCGAAGGGGGGAGGGGCAGAGACACAGCCAGAAGGATATAATGCTTAGATACGCCAGGAGATGCACCCAAAAGTGCATGAAATTCAGTTGGGTGGAAAATGAAAATAATGGAATGGAAGAAACGAGGAGAAAGCCATGAACCCAAGTGCAAGTTAGTTAGGGTACGCATGATAATAGCGCGAGCGTAAAATTAAATTTTATCTATTATAAAGGCGTCCACCAAGATGGAAGCAGGGAGTCAGCCGAGTAAAAGCGCGTCGATTCCACCGCGAATTTGATTTATTTCCCGTCCTTGTCTAGCTGGGCTCCGAGCACGCGGCGGCGGTGGCGGTGGCGGCGGCGGCGGCGGCGGCATCGTGCTTAGAAATCCACTGCAAATTCGGCTAAGCCGGTGCGGCGACAGCTGCAGGTTCTCTCTCTTTCTCTCTCTATTTTTCTCTCTTTATTTCTCTTTCTCACTCCCTCTGGGCGCGCAGTCCGAAAACTTCTCCGGGAGGAGGAAGAGGAAGACGAAGACGAAGACGAAGACGAAGACGAAGACGGAGACGGAGACGGAGGAAGGCGCGCACCCGTTAGATTTTGCACACGGGATAAAGAGTCATGCAAAAAGGCTCGGCGCACCAGCGAATAACAGAAGCGCGGTGGCGTGCGAAAGAGGCGAAAGAGGCAGCCAATGGGCCGGTGCGGGGCCTCACGAGCCCGGGGGACGCCACGTGACGAGACCTCGGCCAATGGGCTCGGGCCTGGGTCGAGCCCCGCACCCGGCCCTCGGTCCCATGTCGCGATGCTGACGAGCGGCGCACCATCCTGTTGGCAAAAAAGAGTGTGCAAATAGCGAGGCATGCAACAAAGAGGGAGAGAGGAGAGGAGAGGAGAGGAGCGGAGAGGTTAGGTTTCTCGAGAGGAAACGAGTTTGCATCGTCGTCGCGCTACCCCGAAGCGTAACAAGAGTACGAGAGAGAAGGAGAAGAGGAGAGGAGAGGAGAGGAGAGGAGAGGAGAGGAGAGGTGAGGAGAGGAGAAGAGAGGAGAGCAGTGGTGGACTGTCTCCGGCCAGTGCGAAACAGTCGGACGCAGCGCGAGATCGAGTGCAGCCCTTCGATTTTTTCGACTCCGCGAGTCGATTGCACCGGAGCCCTGGGACTCGCCCTCAGAAGAGATTCACCACGAAGCACCACCCGAAGGAAGTCCAAGGCGACACGACGAAGCTAGCAGCGAGGGACGAGGGAAAAGGAAAATAAAAGAAAAGCGTCAACGAGGGAGAGATCGAGACCACGGGCGCGACCGAGCGACAGAGAGAGAGCGAGACGGAAGACAAAACAGCAACGCTAGACCGGCGAAATATTTAGTACAAATCAACTGCGAGGCTTGTGCGCGTCCGCTTAGAGTATTACTTATTTAATGTTAAATGTATAGGAGTATATTTGAAACGAGTGATAGATACCATATTAAAATCGAAATCGAAGTCCAAGTCGCTGGAAAGCCGCATCTTGGTGACCGTGCTGACAAGGTTTTAAAGCGCTAACGTGGAAGCCAGAAATCCGATGAAAACGTAGGGAAGAGAGCCGAGGGAAATTCGCGTTTTACTATTTCCCGGGGACGGGCCCACGGAAAAAAAGGAAGTAAGCAGGAGAGACAGAGAGAGTCGAATAGGATCAGATCGATAGTTTCGGCGCACGTGAAGCCTACAACATCCGAATAAAAGTAGAGCCGGACTCGCGGGCGTGAAAAGTAAAAGTATCCGAGGAATCGGTGGTTGCGCGTGCGCCATAGATCGCCCGAGGCGGCTCAGCGGGTGGCCATAGGGAGACACTGTGAGGAGATCTGGAAGTTGGTGGGCCGGCTAACCTGCAAAATAACTCGTGGACGGAGGAAGAGGGGTAAGAGGCTGGGGGACGGCCTTGACGACGAACTCACGCAAACTTCTATCGCCAACATTGCACCCAGACCCGGCAAGACGAAGCTAGAGGAGGTGGCGGTCGTAACCGTGGTCGCGATGTCGAAGCTCTACGTCGGCAACCTGCCCTCGGACTGCAACGAGGCGGCGCTGCGGCAACTCTTCCAGGAACACAGCCTCGCCTGCACGACGATCCTGGTGAAGCGGGGCGGCTATGCGTTCGTCGACTGCTGCGACCAGTCGACTGCCGACCGGGCCATCGACAAGCTCAACGGTGAGTCGCGCGCCTGTCCTAGCCCTAACCTGCACTGCCACCCCCTGGAAGTTGGAGCCCACCCGCGCCCACGCTTCTTTACGCTTCTTCAGGCCCCGCCGACGCATACCCAGCCGACCCCAGCGGGGACCAGCACAAGGAGGAGGACGAGGATGCAGAGGTGCAAATCACACTCTTCAACTGCTGTCAACGCGGCTCAAGAATGATTTGCGAGCTTGTTTTCACCTTCCTCTCCCAACTGCTTACTGCTTTTTTCATGCTTTCATTCGTTTTTTTTTTATTTACTTTTTATTTTCTACGCTTTACTCACTATTATCATGCACTTCTCCTCCGATTCACCTTGATAACCTTTGCAGTATTACTATTCAGCAAACAAACTTGCACTCGAAACGTCCTACACCCCCTACACCCCTTACACCCCTTACCTTCCTGCAATTGGTCTTCCCTCTTTTATGTTTTATTTTGTTTTTCTTCGTTTGTTTCATCCTTCTTCTTTACAGGTTAAGACTGCTTCCTTAAAAATAGAATAAGGCTTTGCAACTTTTGTGAGAGTTATAATAAAATATTATTAATTATAAAGTAGAGAAGCTTATTTTCTGTGTTGCAATATTCTATGTATTGATTGTATTCGTTCTAAAAATGCAATGTTGTAGCCAAAGATTTATTTAAAAATCGAATGCTTGATTAAAACTTATTTTTATCCTATTATTTATTTACTTATTTATACATTAATACGTTCCATTGTTTACTTATTTTATTAAAATTGAAAAATGAGAATATCCGAAGCTTTCAACTCGTAATTTATCGAAAGCTTCAACGACAAAGCAGTATTAATCATTGGTAATTATTAATTACCGTTGTGCGAATAAAAGTTAATTTTCAAAAAAAAAAAATCACATTCTATCCTGTAATCCGTGTTTCGGTACCAAATAAAAAAAGGTACCGAACGGATATCAGGTATGTGTGTACATTTAAATCATTACATATCTGTTACTAAGAACCAATTGAATTTTTTGTTTTAATAAACAGCGAATATACTTCTAATATTTAGGTAGTTATACAATAAATTGATAATTAGTCAATTAAATCACATCTAATTGAAAACGAATTCAATTAAAGTAAATTTCAAACTTTTTTATTTTACGTAACATATATTTATTTAACAATTGTTTCAATATTTTAAAAAACAAATATCAATTCTATGAATTTTTAATTTTAATACAATTCGTATCAATATCTTGTATAAGTTTCATATAATTTTTATTAGTCTACATCTCAAAATTCGTAAGAAAATATTCCAAGACCACTAAGAAAAAGGGAACGAATAACCCTTTGTCCTTGAAATACTCTTTGCATTGCTAACTTAAAAAGTTTACAAAATGCGATCCAAAACCTCAACACTCCGCGTAAATATAACTTTTCGAATTTACACATTAAATTTTCAAGTATACAACATAATTTCTAGATGATATTAATGTAAGGAAAAAATTATGAATACATTGCGCCGTAGCTGACAAAGCAATAATCCAAATCGCGAAATCAAATACCAAGTGACAAATGGTCTTTAATATCATGGCTCACTCACTGCGACTTCAAAATAGTTTTAAAAGTATTATTTAAAGAAAATATTGTCGATATCAGACGTGTATTATTCGATTCAATTGTCTCGGTCGAAAATTACGGGTTTCATTGAAGATGCATTCCGTCATTTTCACGTTCAAAAAACAAAAGCAGATGATCGAAATCATTTCTAATTAATACGAAAAATTTACAATCTTTACCGACATTCGAATACTATTGCTTTCGATTAATCCGTATTTGCATATTTTTACGGCAAATTATTCGCAATGCAAACTCTGCAGATCTGGAAATATTTATGATGTTCGTTAAGCGATGCAAATACCGAAAAGGAGCACGTGATGCCAGCGAGAGAAGCATTTGTTCGTTAATCGAAAAAGTGCTACGAGTCGCCGGAAAAATCGCGTAAACCAATTACGAAGAGGGAGGGAGGGGGAGGGGCACTCGATCTTCCTGGTCAAGCCGGTGCGTACTGCGGTGTAGTGCAGGGACTAGACACGATTGAGAGTCACTGGCACGTGGCCTCGAAATTGTTTCCGCCGAAAGAAGCCTACGAGTCTCGCGAGGAGCGACCGATCGAGAGAGAGAGAGAGAGAGAGAGAGAGAGAGAAAGAGTGAGTGAGAGATGAGACACACACACACACACACACACAAAACACCAGCCAACGTACATTTCCATTCACGAACTGCTCCTCGTATGCAACCGCAGACTAGAATCGCGCGCGTGCCTCGGGCGCGACCGCGAGGTGCAACGCCGGCGCGCCACAAACCAATTTATCTGTCTAGTGCCGATCGCATCCTCCCTTTCCCTTTATCTTTCGAGGAACTTTTCACCCTTCATCTCCTTCTTGTATCCCAACTCGGAAACAGTCTCTGAAAATTGAGAAAACTGAAATTGGTTTGCCAAATTTCTATTGTAACTCCTTCGCAAAAACAAAATCTAGATTCAACCTCTTCGTACAAATTCAGTTGTGACGCACGTTATCACAAACGCGATGCTCTCAAGGCCGTGGGAATTCTTTTCTCTCTCTCTCTCTCTCTCTCTCTCTCTCTCTCTCTCTCTCTCTCTCTCCGGCTGCTCATTCACAATCATATTGCATTGAATATTCCATCAAGCGTAGATACCGAATTGTATAAAAAAATTTCTGTGTGCGTTTAGTTATTTTTAGAAGAAAGAAGATCATATAAAAATGTTAATAAATGAAGGCCTAATCAGTACTCGAAATAACCAAATTCTTTTTTCCTTTCCCGTTCTTGATAATTGTACGAAGGAACGGTATCCTTCAAAAAAAACCATCCGAATTTACAAAACATTGCAGTCGCAAAGATGTTATGAGAGTAATAAAGCACAGGTGTGTGTATGCGTGCATGTTTGTAAGTAAAAAGTTGGGTCGAGCAGTAGCAATCGGAGAATGGGAAGGACTCGCTCGGTGTAAATAGAGTGGATTGTTAAGTCCGGAGGGGGATCGTCGCCGGTGCGGAACGAGTCCGGAGTATGGCGGCGCCTCGGAGCCGTGCATAAAAACTCTCGTACTCGTTAACCGCAAAATATCCTCCTTAATTTCCAGGCCATTCGATCGTCAACGTGTGTGCGCGAGCTCGATCTCACGCACGCACGCACGCGCTGGAGCGACTCGCTCTTATTATTCACGAACTGAACAGCGCGATTCCGTAATTTATTCCTGGTGTGGCCGCGGCTTTTTCCTGAACCTAACCTAAATGCGCCTGCTCGACTCTATTTCCGAGCTGTTGCGGCGGAGGATGCGTACACGACGGGAGCGACGCGAAAAGCGGCGTCGGAGCGCGGGAACTCGTTCGAGTTTTGTGAGGAGAGGCTGGGGCCGTCGCCAACACCGGCGGCTGCGCGCCCGAGGAGCACGTGCTGAGCCCCAACCCCGTACACGCGCTCAACATGGCGCCGGTTACGGACAAGGTCACGTCCGCACCCGGGGTGGGGCGAGCCCGACCAGTTCGTGCCTACATCTGCATTTTCGCGGGCGACCCGCGCTTTTCCGCGCACACTACCACCCAAATTGTTACTTCGCTATCCTTGCTCCACTTGGGCTCCCTCACCCTCTCGGCTCTCCCTCTTCCTATTCCTCCTCAACCCCTCCTCGGTCATTCCATTACTTCGATCTTTTACGAGCCGCTAAGCGGCAGCTCCTTTTCTTAGTTTGCTACAACCCGCCGCACTACCCTCGCAAAAACCCTTCTTTCACGGGCATTCAATTATAATTTTAAATAAATGCCGAAAATTTCATTACGCTCGAAATTACATCCTTACAAATACAATTACCTTTTTAAGCAGGTGATGGGCATTTTTCGATGCTCCACTACCGAAATTCGCTTTGTTTCTGCATTAGACGCAGCATGACAACTTAATACACTGCTTTCTTCACTCAATTAAAATCTCTTTTTCAGTACACAAGTTAATGATACACATTTTTTGCCCGAACACTCTTTTTAATCGGCCACCTAAATATATTAGCCCTGATAAATATTAAACATTAAGTGTTTTATGCAATTAACTTTTTTTCATCAAAAATAATTATATCTATTGCGAATTGAATCTTCCGAACAAACTTGAAGAAAACTTCTTTTAACTTTCGAACATACCAATCTTCTTTTTACTTACATATATCTCATCATAATTTAACACAATTTTTTCTTCTATCAAAATAGGTTAATTTACTATTATAATTTACAAATACATCTCTACGATAATAGAATAAGTAGAAAGCTTAATTTTTTTTAACAAAAAAATTAAACAACTTGATATTTTTGCCAATTTCATTTCATTTCTTTTAAAAACCAATGATTTGTAATTACATAATACAAATATGTGCTATGAAAAAATAATAGAACACGCTAATAAATTTATAAATACTAATATAATGAGTGCAAATGTATATATTACAAATATTTAAATAAATCTTTAGAATACAATTAGCACAATTAAATAAACAAGGTTTTTTTTGTAAGAAGTATTGTTTGAATATATTCAAAAAATAATTGTAAAGTCAAAATAAAATTTTACCAGTGATATGCAAGTTCTCTTACAACAAATGTTTAAACATATATAATTTAAAATCTTTTTAAAATTTTATAAATAAAAACTAATTTTTTTTTAATTTTCACCTGAAAAAATTAATGTCGCATAACAAGTAATTGTTTGGAAATCCAGTGTCTAGTTTAAATATATGTGGTTTAGAAATAATTTTCATAAGTACAGTTTAGTATTGTTAACATTTGTAATAAGTGCTAAAAACTTTATTTAATAATCGATATAAAATATTTATTGAATTACAATTTAAATTATTTAACAAAAAAAAAATTCTCTATAGAATTTAATAATAATAACCCCAAGTTAGTGTTTCTTTTAAGATATAATAAAGTCTTTTACATACAACTGAAGTGCCACTGGAATATATTAATAATTATATAAAAGCAATAAGACTTGAGAATGCGTTGTAATAAAGAAATTCATGCACGTACACGATTATGCATATGCGTATGTAAGTATATATGTATATAGTATATACGTGTATGTATATCAATGCTAAACAAGTTACCTCCTCACTGGTCCAGTACTCCCGATAATGTTTGCTTTCCGTACTTTACTATATTCTCTCTGCGTTTACTGCGTACGTGTGTGCGTGCGTTCGTGCGTTCGTACGTGCATACGTGCGTGCGTTCGTACGTGCATACGTGCGTACGCAGTGACTTGCAAAAAAAACAAAATGTCAACAAAAATTTTTAACTAATAGCTTTTGGCACGTTTGTTCATTTGTGAAATTTGGTACATTTCTGTAGTAATGCTTTTTTCGCTTGTAATACACGTGTAGAAATTACAGCGCATTGTGATTTTGTTTTACAAGTTAAATATCCAATAAGCTTTCAATACTTTTTAATATATTTATCAATGTATTTAATTTATTTTTATTTATTACTGCAACATAATTTAATTTAAAATTATATTACCTTTTTTTTACTTGTACGCTTATTATTAATTTTATTATTATTATTTTTTTTTTTTTTAATCACCATTATCATAATTATTAGAGACCTTAACAAAGGCACTAATATAAAAAATATTAAAAATCTTACTTATTTTTATCATTATAAAATTATAGATTGCGTATAAAATACACTTGTATACATGTATAAAAACATAAAGAATTCATGCTCTAACTTCTTTCATTTTTTTATGAAAGTCATCATCAATTATTAAGTTAATGATTTCAATCTCTTCAAATTTCTTAAGTTGCTGTATTTTTCTTGTTACGTATGTTTTACTTAATATGGATAATTAATTGTCTTAAAGCCAAATTAATGATGGTCTGTCAAGCTTTTCATGTTTATTAAAAATTTACGATTGTTAATTTATTGTTAATTTATTCAATGCTCATATTAATATAAATACTTACTTTCAAAAACCTAAAATTGCATTAATGCGCGGCGATGTAAACCTCAATACTTGGCCAAAACAGATAATGCTTATTGTCCACTTTAATTTAATTTAATTAAGCATCCACTGTGAACATTAAAATAATTTGTCGGCTCTTTTTGGTTAGGAATAAATTTATATGTGGTGAAGATTGGGCTGAAAATAGTTTCTTAAAGATAAATGTTTGTTTACATAAATTGTACATGATTTTTTACGAATAACCACAAGTATTGACCAGCAAAAAATGGAGAAACGAGTGGAGATAGGTTTTTTAATTACGGCAAATTGCAATAAATTAAAAAGCTAGATGGAAAGGAATGGAATAAAAATGTGATTTGAAATGGTGAAACTACCGGAAAGGGACGATCGAGAGCAGGGAACGGAAATAATGCAGGGTGTTCGGTGGCGATGAGAGTTATCATAAGGCGGTGACGGAAGGTGGTGAGGATTAGGAGAAGAGTAAGCTCGCGTTTATGGCCGATCGATGCCGGAGCTGAACGTGTGCGCTTCCTCTATTCAGGCGTGAGGGGACCGAGCTTGAACTAGTTTTGACCGGTTTATAATCCTCGGAAGGTCCTTGGAAGATCCTAGGTAAGGTTAGGCGCAGTTTGCATGCCCTAGGACTCGAGGGTTTATTTGCGCTTCGGCCTTCGTCCTTCGTCCTTCGCCCTTCGTCCTTCGTCCTTCGCGCTTACCTCCCTTAGATATGAGGGCGCGAATCGACAGCCACTCGGGACGTATCGAAAATTCTCTATGTGACTACACATACAATACCAACGTTCAGTGTTACAGTGTCAAGTGAACAAATGGTTGAATTAAAACTTGAGCCAACGGTTTTTATTTTTTTTGCCTCATCGGTCGTTTTTCACGATTACATCGTGTGAATCTTTAGTCTGTTTAAGCCGGTATCAGATTTGTAATTAAATTTTTGAATAGTTGAGAAAAAAAATTTTTTTTTTTTTTTTTTTTTTTTTATATTTATTATATTTCTTGGAATCTTTAAAATTAATCTATTATTCTTCGTTTTAGTTTTACACGTAGCACATTATTTTAACAGAATAAGATGTTTCAAATATTGTCTTTGTTTTTTTATTTATTTATCGAAAGTGCAAGCACATAAAAGTTCTGAAACTAGTAACTGAAGTTTGCTTATAAAAATTGGGTTCGATAACGAATTGTTAATTAAAGAAATCAGAAATCAAGTATGTTAAATATGTTGGGAATATTTTAATTACAAATAAATAATTTTAATTGCTATTACATATTAAGTTTAAATATTCGAGAAGATATATTTTTTTATTATAAATTCGAAATTACATAATCATTTGAAAGATATATTTTAGAGTGAAGTTGAATCTTTTATTGAAAACTTGTAATGTCTTTGGTTTGAATATTTCAATTTTATTTAAACTAAAAACTTTTATATATCGTTTTGTCTGTTCTGATTATGTTTATCTATTATTTTCATTGATTTACGTTAAGATTTAAAAAAATAACCTTTAATTATAAAGTATTGATATGGCTTAATATTTAGTTTTCTACATTTAAAAAATGATATTTTACAAATAATGGATGTAAACAAAAAAAAAATTATTTAAAAAAAAGCAGAAATTATAATAGATAAGGTTATTTTATTTTTAAAATAGTACACGATGATAGGAATTGTTCAGGGGGAAACGTTTTTCATTCATCGAAGCAAATGATTCGAAGAGGCGTTAATTTCAAATTTGTTGAGTCATTTGTTAAATAATTCATCAATATAATTTAATTGTCTCGCCTAACGAGAGAGAAAACAATGTAACGTATCAATCTATTTTCTATGAATATCCGAAATTGACATCACGATCCTGAAAACCCTTTAGCCGTTGAATCCGTAATGAAATAGAAATTATTTTTAAAGAGTAGGCTAGGAAAACAAGAAAACCATAATTACTCCTCAGTTACAACTCATTCTCAATGTTTAGTCGTGACTTCCGTGCTCAATATTATGTCTCGCTGCTTCCGAAACTGTAAATTCTTTCACACATGTACGCAAGATGTCAAAGTCGGGATATTCTCGATGTTCTCTTGCTGGCTTAAAAATATAATTCACCGAGTCGCATATTGGCCAGAGTTCATTGGCATAATTCGGGCAAGCGTGCCCGATAAGTTTACATCCGCTGCAGAGCGTCAAAGAGCGGTTCACAAGGTTTGTCAAGGTTTCTCCAGGATTGGCAAAGTTTCGCTGGGGTTCGCGCAGCCCTTTGACCCCTTCACCCCTTCTTCTGGCCCAGGGCCCTTGGCTCCATCTCCGAAATACCGAGGCGCATCTCCTACCTGTGCGCCAAACATCTACATATAAATACGCACACAACCTTTGAATTAATACAGCCTTATATATTATATGTTTATGAGACGTGTACTTGACTTATATGGCCCTGCGTGCGCGAGTGATTTATGCCCCGAAAATCGTATGCGTATGTGCACGGCGGCCGCTGCTTTCTTTTTATTCTCCGGCCGAGCCTTTTTCCCCGAGGCTTTTTGCCCTTCGCTCTTAGGAGGCGAGGAGCTCTCGGATAGGATGTCGCTTTCTAGGCCTCTAGGCTCTAGGTGGGAAACTCATAGGCAGCGCCAACATTTTCGCACGTGCGAGCCCGCGGAGGGCCGGGTTTCCTCCTCTCGTTCCCTCCTCTTGCGTGAGACGATTGGGCGCGCGATCCCCTTGGCCTGTCTCATTCCCACACGCACGCGCACCTCAACTCGAGTGAGTGGGACCCACGATCTCGAGCCGCGATTTCCATTTTTTGCTCGCGCGCGATAAAACCAAACGATTGATTAATTCGCTTACACTTCCGCGATACTCCGAGCTGCTCGGGTTTTTTTCGGCGCGCGGGGGCAAAAAAAAATATTAAAAGCCCTTAAAAAGCGAGACCTTATTACCCGAAAGGGAGAGAAAGCAAAAAAGCGCACAAAAAAACTCACTCCCGATGCGATAAGGTGACCATTGTCCCCGGACATCCCCCGCACATCCTTCGGAGGCGCATCTCTCGTCCGCCTGATAATCGACGTCGAGAGCCCGTGAATTGCGTCCTTGAATTCGCCCGAGGATAGCCAGCGAGCGACCAGCTTTTTTCGTCACCTTCTGGCATCGACGCAATTACCGTTCGACCGTGAACGCCTCCCAGGATCACAAAAGGTGCGCTGCTCTGGTCGCTTCTTGAACGCACCTTTTCTCCGAGTCTCCCCCCCCCCCACCACCCACCACCTCGTCGCAGAAGGTTCGGTTTGTCGCGTGCCGACGAACCGTTGTTTTTTGCCGGCACCTGCTCGCCGGCAAAAAACTGACCTGGTGGTCTCGCGCCTCTCGAGAACCGATTTTCTTCTCCAAGAGTGCAGTGGCCTGTGGCTTCCGCATCGACGCCATACCCAAAAATCCGGGATGTAAGGCGTTGCTCCTGCTATTAGTGCGAGGAAGATTAAAGGACAATAAATAAAAGTCAGAGACAAGTGTCGGTACATCTCGCGTGTGAATTTGCACTTATCCTCTACTCGAACTCGATTAATTCTTAAAATCCACGATCGATTGGAGGAGCCTCCTTGGGCAATGCAAAAACTAATTCAACCCTTTTCCTTTTTACTTCAATTCAGGGAAACTGTCAAGGAATTCGAGATTGAACAAGTAGCGAGCTAGCTAGTAGCGGTTTCTTGTAATATTTCTTATATATTTCGCCATTTTACATTTTCTACTCCGTGATTGATGATTCTCCTTAAACAATTTTAATTACTTAGCAGTCAACCTCCTTTCTTGTTTATCAAAGCAGTATTTATCCCAAGTTTTAAACTAGAATTACTTCAGAAAAAATATTTGAGAAATAATTAAAATTCGAGATTTAAATTTTTTATTGATCATTAGATTGCTCTATTAGTAAAGAAAGTGGATAAACATCAAACGAAAATCTCAGTGGAAATTTAAACATCTTAGAATTTTTATCGATCGTGTACTTAATTTAAAAAAAAAAACCTTTTAATTGTATACAATTAATTTTACAAAAGATTTATAAGAAAAAATATAATTTCATATCAACTAAAAATATTAATTTTAATATTGAAATTGAATAACTAAAATTCGCTAATAAGATAAAATTAATAATTATGAATTTACTATATTATGGAATAAACAATTTTTATAGATGATTTAAAAAGTTGAATTACTTTCGGAAAGATGAAAAGAAATCAATTCTTTATAAAGAATTATATCATTGTCTATTTTTTTATGCAAGGCAAAAAATAAATTACGATAACTCATTTTTTTAATTATGCGAGACTAATTATAAATGGATGATTATGTCAACCACTGTAATTATAAGATAAACTCAATTTCAACGAGATGCGTTTATCATAAGATTTGGTTGTAGATAGCGATAACTTGAAACATCAAAATACGATCTTTTGAAATTTTTTTTCTATGTTTATACGAATGCAATTGATGTATCTTAAATCCATAGTTTGATCTGCGCAATCTAATGTTTTTTAAAACATTTTTTAGCCAAACACACCTGGACCTCGATTATTGAATAATGAAATATTTGTAGCCATATGATTTCTCATTAAGCCACAGTCAATCCTTGGCATCCACAGCTAATTCCGCAGTACATAATTGTATTGATGATTAAATTTTGCGTATCATCCGCGTGTGAAAATTAGATTTGAACAAACTTAAGGTCTTGATCTCAATAAAGCGAAAGATCAACCAATTTCTCTTAAATGATCCTCCCAGCAAAAATTCCAAGTGTTTAGCAGAAGCTGCTTTGTTCGCTCCCAAATACCTCGGAGCCCTATTTTCGTTTTTCTCCGGAAAAATTTAAGAATTCCTCACGGCAATTTCGGTACAGTGCAAATTCTCGGAAAGTCAATTGCGAATTATGCCGGTACAGGAAAAGAGGAATGGAGCTGAGAAGCAAAAACTTTAAAAGCTTTTTTAATTAAATTGGTGGATGAGCGAGTGGCAGGTGCGGTCTTTCGCTTTTCCTCGGTGCAGAGTTGGAGGGTGAGAAAGAGGAGGACCGAAGGATAAACCGCAGTTTTATACGAACGAAATCGCATACTACTTGCATCGCTGTTGGCGGTGACGGGATGCTTTTCGTTTTTGCTCCACGAGATTCGGGATGCTGTACGATATTGTTGATCAGTCTTGGAAACGTCACTGCGGTTTATCCAGTCCTTTTATTTTTCATTCCTGCTTCCCTTTATTTGCTGCTGCGTCGCAAACTCATATTGCAACATGTTTTCAGTTGGATCCGACTAGTACGAACCACTTGTAAGAGAGAATGACGAATTAATTTTTATTCAGTCTTGAAAAATAATCTTTGCGACAATTGCATTTTTAAAATTTGAAACTTGTGAATGAGTTTAAATTATCAAATTTCAAGTCTGATTAAGTCTGGTAATATAATTTTTTTTAAACAATTATCCAGTCTTTCATTATTTTGTAAAGTCATTTTATGCAAAATTTAATATATATACGTGTTGGCCGACACCTGTTTTACTAGTTTTTACAGATTATTTTAAATCATTAAATATTACAAGAATTAATAACTTTTATTTTCTAATGAAGTGAATAGAATTTTTAATTAGGAATAATTATTATAGTACAAAATATCATTAAAAAATTATTTAAATTATTGAATTTTTAAAATTTTATATTTAGTTAACATATAAAGAAATATAAGAAATTTTATGTAATACTATGTGATTCTTTTTGTATACGTATATAATCTAAGAGTATTTTATTTAATTTGTAAAATATAATTACATTGCTTAAATATTTATAACATTTATATACATTTGTATTTTTTGACTGAGTCAAATGATTATGAAAAATAGCTCTACGCATCAAATTGAATATAAATATTATTATATAATAAATCAAATTTTCGCATATAAAACAGAATACATTTTGTTAAAATCATTTGTTACTTATAATAAAATACATTGACCGTAAATATTATTCACGAATTTTTATCATAGAAAAAAGATAATTAATTTTATATATTATACATACGAAATGATTAATTACAATGAAAACAAATATAAAATATCAAATTTATGTGCATATTAATTAATATGAAATTACAAGGTTGTTTAATTTGATTTTAACGTAATGAATAAATGATGCAATATAAATTTTATTTCAATTTATTAAATTATATTTTGAAACTAGCACACTTTTTTTGTCAATCGTTATTATAATTTAATATTAATATAATATTGAGTACGTAAAATTGAGCTTCACAATAAAGATATACATAAAATGTATAAAAATGTTGAAGATTTAAATAATTATTTTAAGATTGAAGGGCATCTCTCTGCTAGGAAAAAGAGGGGAATGAAATTCATTGTAAAAGATTAATTCTAAAGAATAAATAAACTATTTATGAATTAATAATACAAATTTATAAAACTAATCAAATAATATAACCGTAAATATTGATAAATATATACAAATGATATTATACATGTATATATTTATTCTACATGAATAATTTTTATAAACTTTTTAAAATTCAATTCATATCTTTTAGTACAATAAATATTACAATCTACAAAACATTGATTTAATATATTATCGCAGATTCTATTGCTCATTTCATAAAATAAATTAATTTGTATGTTTATTTTTTTAAAAATTAATTTTAATGTACTTTACCAATATTTTAATCCTTAGAAGCTTATCTAAAATCATCTTCCAGTATTTATTTTTACAAAACATAAATTAAAAATGTTTATAGTTTATTTTGAATTTATTTGCATTAGATTAAGTTTATTTTTTATAATTTTTTTCCTTTATTTTATCGATAAAAATGAAATACGGAAAAATTTTAAACCTCTTTATTTTGATTTACTTCATTTAGGTAAAAAAGCTCAAGTAATAATACTTTATAATGTTCATTTTTGCAGTATTTTAGAATTTTAATTACTTGACAAAATATAATATTTTATGGAAAACTTTTCCATCATTACTTTTTTCGTAATGTTCTAAATATTTGAATTGGGCATTACAAGAAATTCAGCATTTTTCTACTTAACGTTATTTAAAAATGCACATATTTAGAAGTAAAGATGATCCCTTTATCGGAGACTGAATAACCATCATAAATTAATTATACTGAACACACAATTATTTTTTTAAGCATAGCCAACAATGCCTTATAATTGAAATCGTATTAAATAAAAAAAACTTGTGTTCTAAACTGAAAAACTCTTATCTTAATAGTTTAATCTTAGTTTTTTGAGCATTTAGTAATCTTAACTCATGGTAGGCGAGGGCACGTAAATAGACAGACAGCGAAATCGTCGATTAACAGTGTGTAATAATTTTTCCGCCTGCTTGAGTTGTATTGTAATCACAGTCGGGAAAATTCTGAGTGTCACTTGAGATATCACTTGGCGTCAGCAAGTAGCGAAGAGGTTCCACGGAATAAAGACTCTCAGGTTTCTGAAATCTGCATCCGCTCGAATATACTTTCATTGCGAAAAGAAAAAGGACAGCGAGAAATAAGTTGCCACCGTTGTTATCTTTAGAAAATCGCGACGGTAGAAAGAGGAACGAGGAAAGAGAAAGTAGAGAGGAGGGATGAGCCAACGAAAGTCTGGATTTTTGTGAGCCTTGGACTTGTATGCTAAAGGATTATGAGAGAAAGCCATGCAGTGATGCTGGAGCAGAGCCAGAGGAGCGAGAGAAAGTGATGGTGGCTTTTCTCCCATTAGACCGACGAGTCCAACTGTAAAGGGAAAGGGTCCAACTTTCGTCTGATTTTCGACAGTAGCGAATTCAAAGAAAGAACTTGAGGTGCAACAGCTCTTTTTCTTCTTTTATGGATTTTCAGGAAAGCGGATGAATCTCAGGAGGGAGAACAAGAGGGATCCCGAATTACGGTCATCAGCTGCCCAGTAGTTTGGGAGAGGCTTTTTCCTAACCGGGCGAATGGGAAGGAAAATCTGTTTTAAGGAAAAATCCAACTTGCTTGAGAGCGTGTCCGTAGACATTAAAAAAATAACGCACACAAACATAGATATGCTAATAATAATTTGGAGATTAGTTGTGATCGTATGTCAATATAAATGCATATGCGCGATTGCGTTTAGTCAGATGCAATTATATATGTGCCACAGGTGATTATTATTGCTGGCGTATTCTCGCTACCATTTACACGCACGTCCGTTATCCTATACCGAACATTAATTTATTAAATTCGACGAAATGTTTATCGATGCTCTCCTATGTATCAATTGCTTCGAATGAAGTCGTGTTTACTAGTTTATGAAAAAATTCACTTTCCCTATAAATAAAATCCTGATTTATAATACATAGTACACTTGTATATTTTCACGAAACATCACTGATTTACAATATCTAGAATTATTAAATATCTATGGATATACATGTTGTAATTTGTTACACATTTCAGAGCATACATTTTCAATATAATACCACTTGATAAATTAATCAATTATTTATCAATTATGAAAGCAAAGTTCCCTTTCTTCAATAAATGTACTAACGTGATTTAAACATGCTATATATATTGACAGTAAAATCATTAGAAAACTCGCTAAAGAACTTAATCAAGCATACATCTGTATCAAATCTTTTTACCGCGAAATTTGTTCAGAAAAGTGGCTTCAGATTGAGCCCAGGGCATTAAATACACATATTCTTTGTAAAAAAAAGTTTCACCCCTAGTTCGAGTATATTTTAAAAATTTATTTTACATGAAGCACAAATTTATATTATTGCAGTATCACGTAAAAACATTTCGAATTTGTATTATTAACTCAACTTTAATTTTAATTTTTGAAATGATATATTTAATATTAATCTTATAAATTTTAAAATTTGTACTTTAATTATTTTGTATGAATATACCTTGTTATTACTTTTTATTATATGTATTACTTACATGATTATAACATTAGAATTAAATTATTAATATGCTTTGTTTAGTGGTATATCAAAAATAATTTTCGGTTTTATTTTTTAAGAAAAAAAACAAATTAAAAATATTTATGATATAGAAAAGTATTTCAAATTTTTCAAGTCCCAAAAGAATTTTAATTTTAGTTTTCTTTGGTAAAAATAACATATTCGTATACTTGTATAAAATATGCGGGAAATGATAATGGTATTATCGCATCAAATAAATGTCTGATGAGATAATAAAATTTGTTTTTATATGAAATTTTATAAGCTCAGCTTATTTCTTTCCACATAAATCATATTTCATAAGATTATTACATTGTAAGAGCACACATAAAATTAAGTTGTAAGCATCGATCTTAAACTAAAATTTGACCGCTTATCATCATCATCATCATCATCATCATTACTATTATTATTATTATTATTATTATTATTATTATTATTAT
The DNA here is from genome assembly GCA_018907245.1 of Eupristina koningsbergeri. Taxonomy (NCBI): domain Eukaryota; kingdom Metazoa; phylum Arthropoda; class Insecta; order Hymenoptera; family Agaonidae; genus Eupristina; species Eupristina koningsbergeri. The sequence goes on along the minus strand of JACCHV010000002.1, from coordinate 4,296,836 downwards.
TATTATTATTATTATTATTATTATTGAACAAAGTAAAATGAATTCAATTATTTTATTACTTAAGCTATATATTAAAAGTTTTAAATTTATTGATTATTATTTATCAATTATTCAATAAGTAAGTTTAGACAAATTATTATTTTAACATATTTGATTTGAGATCTCTTATTAGCTTATATTTTTTGTGAGTCATTTTGTTATTTATAGCTTCGGTTATATGTTAAAAATCATTATTGCAGCTTATAATTATATAAACAAAATTATTCAATTTTTATTAAAAAATTAATTAAAACTAAATCATTTATTTAAATTTTTAAATTTAGTTATTTATATTTTTTTGCATTAAATATTTACGCATATATATATGTACATATTTAATTAAATTCATAAAATACACATTTAAATAATTTCTTATATTAATACTTATTCATTTTGCTGTCAAAAAAATTGAATTTTTATAACAGTCATTTGAAAATTGTAATTCATTTATTGAATAAATAATATTAAGTGATGAAAGTAAGTTTTTCAATTAATTTTTTATAAATATAATATATAATTAGAAACTCAAAGATTGGATTTTAATAACAACTAAAACAAAGTTAATTTTATTTTTAACCTGGATCCCTACACATATTTGTATATATGCATGTATATGCAATAATAAGCGAGGCATGCACATCGTTGAAATAATTTTGAAATCAAAACTTGATAACAAAAAATGCTGAGCTGTTTTGTGATGGAATATTTGATTAACGATTGTAAACGAATTTAATATCGAATACTAACTAATGTATTTTTATTGATACATTTTACAACTTACATCAATTACAAATTCAGCAAAACATATTTAAGCATTAATGTTTTTCTCATAAATTTATTTTCATTACAATATATGAAAAAAAAATTATCAAAAATATGATTAAATTAAAATATTAGTCGTAATACTAATTAAGCAAATAAACTTTATTCATTGTATGAATAATATCTTAAATTTCTAAACTTTTGTTTTTATCTTTTATCAATATACACTTTAAAAAATTACGTTTAGAGAAATACTATAAAGATAATAATATAAATTGAATGATTTTTAGTTCTTTTTTACATTCATAATTTCTAACATTTTCTCTGTCTACTTCTACTTTAATTATTTACAAAATTATCAACATTAATATATAGATTTACACAACAAATACATAAATTATTACATGATTTATTATTGAATTCAAAAATTGAAAAACAAATTTGAAACTTAAGATTCAAATATATTTTTAACTTTTCTCATTTTTATATTCTTTCACATTTCATTTATTTTATTGGAAATGAAAAAAATGAAAATTTTAAATACAATAAATATAGTGATAACAAAAATTTCATTTAAATCCTTAATTTTTAATATAAATGAAACTTTAAATTAACCAATTTACAATTAATTAAAGTTTTAATTTATAGCATCATATTTTTTAAAAAATAAACACTGTTATATTTATACGTTTTACACTCCTGTTTAATGAAAATCAAAACAGATATATTAATACATAAGAATTAAAATTGTAAACAAACCAAATAATTATATGACAATCAACTATACATCAACTTACAGTTTATAATTGTGCAGAAATGTCGAAGTATATTCAGGCTCTTAGAAAAGTAATTGTTGACAGGTTCAAATATGATTTCTTACATAAACTAATTATTTTCATTACATTTTTTTAAATCATTCAAACTTTATATTTGACAAATAAATAATAATAATAATAATAATATTATTATTATTATTATTATTATTAAATTATTATTGTTATTATTATAATATCATATGTTGGCTATGTTTTATTTTAATCGTACAATTTCGACTTTAGTTAATTTGTCGAATTTGCCAAAAAACTGTTTTCCTACATAGAAATTCTGTATGCTTAAGAAAATATTTTTAATAGTACAAAAATTTCAACTTTTATTATGTTTAATTCCCTAACCTTATTAACGCTATGAGTATATTAAATTCCCTATTCGTTACATTGTAAAATGATTGATCCAAAAGTGAAATAGAATAAACTAGAAGAAGGTGGTTATAGTTTCGACTGGAATAGCTCGAAAAAACTCGTTTTAATTAAAAGATCGTGCAATTTTTATCGTAAAGGATAGAGGGTAGGCCTCGAGCATAGCTATTAATGTTTAATAGCTAGGGTGACGATGATCTTGTCGACGTGTAACCGATGTAAAAATTATCCTGAGGTTCGAAATCCGAGCATTCATTCGAGTCCAAAAGTCGTTCTGGAGAAGTCAAAAGACGAACTTCACAAGTACAAAAGGTGGAAGTATTAGTACCCGCAAAAAGTTCAGTTAACATTCGAATCGTCATTCCTAGAGGCGGCTGTTATCAGTCGGAGCGCTACAGCGGCCACGAGCACATATTTGTCGTAGACACGCACCGGCCATTGACTCCCATCCACGGGGAACAACACCGACTATCTCCCGTCGTCGGCTTCAGTGTCTCCGATGTCGCGGGCACGAGTATCTGTCGCATTCGACTACACAAGGCATTTTTTTTTGTTCCCTTCTTCTCTTTCTTGTCATTTTATTACTTTATCATTTTTTCGTACCTACCCCATTTACCTTTTCACCCCTTTTCCTATTTCTCTTTTTGATAACAACGCTCGAGTACGTAACTTAGCATCTCCCTATCTTTAAGCAGTCAAGCTGCACAATTCAAGCCCTGACTCGTACACCTCTCGACTTAGTTGACAATCTTGTTTAGAGCATCAGTTCTCAATAAAGCGTGCGAGTAAACATCAGGTAAATCGATACGCGTAAATTCCTGCAATGTCGCAAAGCTTCGTTGGTGAAAGCTCGGAAAACGTCGATACGAAAAGAAAAACCCTATTGCTTGAACAGGTGTCGATGATCTCGTGAGCAAAGTGGTGTGTGTGCGTACGTGTTGGGGGCGGCAGGGTGAGTCGTAACATTAAACACCTGCTGGTTCTGCTGTCCCTCCTCCTCATTCCCCTCCTGCTTGTCGTTTTCATCTTCCTGCCAATACAATCGGCTCTTTTCCTTTGATGCGCACGGCCCAACCATTGCAGGACGCTTAATTGAGATTCCGATTAAGTGCTAGATTAAACGGGGATTAATTGTGTCTCGATTTCAGATGCACCGGGCTTTGGTGGTTGTAGCGCCGACGTTGAAAGCTGCAACCACCACCGAGTATTTTGTCGCGGATCGTGATACGATCGCCCAAGAACGAGACTATAACGTAACAAGAGATTTCCTCGACAGCTTCGACAAATCCAACTCTTTGTTTTCTCATTTTCCATCATTGTTCTCCTTTGTCAAAATCCCGAATGGTCGCTTGACGTCATTTATATTTTTCTGCTTTATTGACCGAGTAGAGAGTAGAGTGATTTCTGGGTAAGTATTTTCTTCGATAAAACTCAGTATTCATTATTGGGTTGAAATCCCCAAGAACCCACGTGGGGTGGGAGGTTTCATCGCGACGTAAAGATGTAAATAAAGACGTAAAGGGAGTGGAAAATACCCGAGAAAGTGTTGCAATGATATATATATATATATATATAGGGAAAATAGATGGAGTAACAGGTCTCTGGAGCTCGAGAAGAGGGCCACAGGGGTTCTCGATCCGGGTGTACCCGTGGAAGGGCACGCGCACATTCTCGGCCACGACCGTCGGCTTGATTTTGATATTGACGGATAGTCGGAGGAGCTGCCGGGCTCAGATCCGTGGCCCCGTGGCCCCGTAGCCCCGTAGCCTCGTAGCCCCGTGGAAACCCGCCCGACTCCCCGTCTCGCGCGACGCACGTGTGCAATGTGCGCGTGTGTGCAGAACTTTATAGCGCGGGGGTGGGGTGAAGGAGAATAACTTGTACAATGAATTCATGCATGCTTATCCGTGCGGTCGACACTCGTTTTCAACATAAACACGCTCGACGGACAAAGTGCCTGCACGGTAACCAGAGCCAGGGAACGTTTATGAGCTCCGACATGGAAGATCGAATTCGTGGGATGCCGGGGTCAGAGGTCTTTGAGGTTCAGGTCCCCGACTTTTCGCTAAATCCGCTTCCAACGGTGAAAATATTCGACTGCTCTCGGACGCAGCAGAAAAACATTTCTCGGAAGAGGTGTTTGGCCGCTGCTCGGCGTACCAAGAAACGAGTCTCGGCAGGGAGAACGAGGATGGAGGTGTAGGTGGTGCCCCACGTCGTCTGCCCGGCACCGACGCTACTTTGTTTTTGCTTCGTCAAGCTGTGCGCGATTATCTAATTTGCAGTGCCTTGCAAGGGTCAAACGTATGTGCACTGTGCGCTCGAACGTTATAATATTTATCGATATTATTATTATCATTATTATTCGAATAATTAAATTTCAAGATCAAGCGCTTGTTGTTATGCTGGTTATTGTTTTATTGACATGTGAAACTTATTCAAAAAAATTTTTACGAATATGTTTCAGAATTTTGCGATGTCGCACAACTTGTTAGAAATAATTATTTAAAAAAAAACTTTCTTATATGATGGTTGTTTCCACATTCGTCCTGAAAGCATCGTATTATTTGTTTTAAAGTGCATATTTGGATTGATGAAATCAACCAAGCCGCATCATTTCTAAAAGAAAATTCTTCTTCACTAATGAACAATATTGAGAGCACAAATGCAATTAAAACAATTAAATAGCTTTTCCTTTACCTCATAATGCTTCGTCAAATAATTAAGTTATTTAATGAAATTTAATAAAATGTAACAAAATATTTTGATAAACATACATTAAATGTACTCTAATTCAATATTATTAATAATAATAATAATAATAATAATAATAATTCTAACAGAAAGTTAATGACTAATTACTTGAATGAGATACACAAAAATATGTTTTACGGCAACTGCTAAAAATAATTTTTATTTAAATATTTTTCAATTGCAAATTTTCAAAATTTATTAACATCGAATTAGGTTTAAGAATTTTAAGATCAAAGTTATAGAGAAAAATTATTGAAAGATAATTTATTTATTATTATATTCGAAATTCTTATATAAAGTAATTTTTAGTTTCAAAATATTGATAGCATTTAAAAATTGAATTTTTATTTTTCGTTGAATTTCCATTGAAATTAAATTGAAAAGAAATTAATATATAAACCTTTTGAGTTGATTGACCTGAATTCCTTGCGCAATTTTTCAATAATATCACGCAATACATAAATCTTATAAATTACCTGAGTGAATTATTCATTTTTTCATTGATTATAGTCTGTTCTAATAGGATTTTTCCTTTTTTTAGTCCTCTCATAAATTATGACTCTACCAATGACAATTTTCGGTAAAATTTTGTAAATACGTAATTACACGGGTCTACGCTACGTAGTAGTATAAATGATTTTAAATAATTGTACAAATAATTAAAGAATTAATTTTTTGTATTTCCTTTTTTTTCTTTTTATACAGAATGCTTGCAATTCGTAGTCACTCTAAATTGTAAGCAGTAACAAGTGTACCAAAGCAATAATGAAAGTTTACGCTAAATATTGGACTCGTTAAATGAATGTTGTACGTTTATTTTCGAGTGATGGATGTTGCACGTATAATTTTCTTGTAATAAAGTTACAGAAGAACTTGCAACTTTCATCTGCTGTGGGTGGGGTCCAGAGGGAAAGCTCGATTGCATCTCAATTACAAGGCTTGGAAGCATTAATTAAATTTTCCCAGCTAATTGCCAACGAGGGGTGGTTCCGAGAGGGAGAGTCAAGAGAAAATAATAACGAAGGGAGGATGTTGTTTTCGTCAGGACGAATCTGAACCGTGTGTCCGGGTTCATCCGATGGAACGCGTGTTTGATCCAAATAATAGCGAGCTGTTGCGTTCGCTCGCGGTCTCAGACCGGGGGTTGCCGAGAGTGAGAGTAAGAAGAAAGCGAGAGCGAATGTGAGAGCGGTTGCAGCAAAATCGAAGAATGGGAGAGATGTCGAGGAATAAAGTACCGAGACGTCGATGAGGGAGAGGGAGGGGAGCTGGAAGGGAAGTATGCCACAAGGCTAACCCGTGGCAACCCGAACTAGCGATTCTTGCTTCGCTGTTTTTCGCGGTACATCCAACTACGCACTTGCATGTGTGTGCAATTCAGCAGTTCGACCCCCCCCCCACACACACACACGCGCAGCCAGCCGCAACTCACCGACGACGACCGACTAACTGCTCCATTTTATTCGTCACATCCTGCAAACTCGAGGGATTTATCGCGACATCGGGGCCAGTGCCTCTGCCCTACTTTTTTCCTCAATTAATTGCTCATTACTCCTCGAATGGAAGACTCGACTTGCTCCCGTGCTGGACCAACTCAGCATCCACTGTCAAATTGTTTGCGTTTATCACTTCTCTTCTTCTCATCCTCTGAGCAGCTTACACGATTCCCTACCAATTTTTCGCTTTTCCTTCCTCGCGCGAAAATTCGAAACCATCAAAAACCCTGGCCTGGCTTCCCTCAAATTAAATCGGCGTTTTCATTTTGAGCAAACTGAATTTTCATTTAATTTTCAGGCATTTGATTTTAAATATCGTAAATATGTTTAAATTAAAATTATTGAAGCTTAAAAACATCAAGTGCTTTTTGTAAAATTCAGATTTGTAATTACATCTTGGCAGGTTTATAATCAATAATTAAAAAACTATCTATTTATGATTTCTGTTAATGAAGATTTTTTAATAATAAAAGCTGTTGTTCTAATCGAATTATTGTTGATGAAAGCAAATTTTAATAAATCCATGTAACTATTATTATTTTGTAGTTTCTATTTGTAAAAAATTTACATGTATTGTTGTTGGTATATTTTAATCCTTTGCACGGCCATTTATTGCACTACCGTATAAGAATTGATGTATGTTAATTTTCAAAATTTCCAAAATAATAGCTCAGATAAAATAGAAATAGACCGCGTTAATAAATATATTTTAATTGATAAAATTTACACTAGCTTATTTTTACTGTTTACTAAGCATAGCGTTATTTGATTCATTAAACTTGACATTTCAATATTAAGGGAATGGGCATCTATGAGCATTGAATCGTCTTAAATGAAAAAAAATAGAATGAACAATATATTTAATAGTATAAATATATTAATATTAATATTAATAGTAAAAATAATTAATAATCTAATAAAAAATTCCTATTTTATTCATCTAGTCCCTAAAAGCGCGGTGTTAACGAGTAGACTTGGTTCCATCCCAAATCAAAAATGAAATTAAATTGCGAAGCCGTTGGTCTTCCGTGGTCCATAATCATCTATTGAAATGAGTCGATGCATATATGCGTGTATTTACACATGTGCAAGTGCTGATTCATGTGCACACGTACACATGGTTGTAAATGTGTGTGTACCGCAGCGTTTAGAGAAAGACCTAGAATGCGCAACAAGAACCAGTTTCCATTCCCATTCCAGAATTGCTCTACCTAAATATTTCATTACCTGCCTGTTGGCTAACTGGTGTTCCACCAGGAAGAAGAACACGAGGAGGAGGACTGAAACTAGTAGGAAGAAAAAAGTTTGAAGAGCTTGGCAAAAGCGGGAGGGGGCTAAAAGACAAAATGCAAGGGTGGGACAGGGCGTTTCGAAATAAAGGAGAGAATGGAAAATAACAGTCAAAGTCCTCTGGTTATGTAATTTTGCAACTGAAACCATTGAAGCAAATTAATCTGTTAGAGGGAATAGTGAACAGTCAAAAAAAAATATTCTAGTCCATATCATTATTTGATCAAGAAGATAATTATTAAAATATAAAATAATATTTTTACATTTAATTTATGATTGTTAACAGTTTATTTTATAAGTATATTCTTAAAATAAAATACCTAAAAATTGACTGACAATTGATGCTTAAAAAATGAAATTATCGGTTAAATTGGCAAGAAGACATAAAATATTTTTTAATTAAAACAAAAAAATTTGGTAAAATATTATGTAAATATGATAGATAATACATCATTAGTTATTGAAATGGAGGAGTAAACGTTGGTAATTGTTCGAGTAATTAAAGAATATCTCATTAAATTGTTTTAGAATACTTCATTTTATCATACGTGTATTGAATTCATAAGTAATTAATCTTTCTTTGTGATTTTATTATAAATATTATAAAAAATAATGAAAAATCAGTTTTATAGAGGAAAAGTAAGAATTGTACGCTTAAAAAATAGTGTATTTTCGAAAAGATCCATTGAATTTAAGAATTTTGAAATCGTCGATTAATTGCATTGTGTATAAAATTAATTTAATATTAAAATGAAAGCAGCAGTTGTACGATTGGTGTTCTTTACAATTGATGCATTCTTTATTGTAATGTATATATATGTATGTTAAATTAAAAAAAAGACGAGTCGCATTGTTAGGGGTAAAAAGATAATGTAACTAAGAAAATATTAGGAGTCACGAGGTCCGGTAAAATAAAAAATCGAATCGAGAATTCATCGGACATGGTAGAAGTTATGGCGACGTTGACACCTCTGGTCCTTGCATACCTGGCCAGGAAGCTGTCGGAAAATAAATATACACTAGCTGACGTTGTAAAGGATCAAGGGTATGCATCCTTTTTCTCGCGAACTACCTTCGCCCGACTTCTCTCCCTCGCGCCAACATGATACCTTTCCCCTCGTCTTCCGTCTCTGTCCCACTGGCGCTTTCTCGCGACAGCAGAAGGGCAGACGCGCTGCTCTGCCCTAGAAGACCTTGAGCAATTGCCTGCGCCCCAATGTGTGCCTGACCCACAATGAAGGCACTTGCCGTCCTCGTTCACGGGAACAATCCGCTCCATGTGCTCTCCCTTTTCCCCCTCTCCCTACCTTCGGGTCTTGCGGGCGCGCGCCTGCCGGTGACGAAGGGTATGGGAAGGGCCCAGACCCGCTAACCTAGTGTCTAAGAGAGCCTTTCAAGGAGCATCACGCTTGCAAACCATATCCTTTCTTTTTTTTTTTTTTTCTATTCTTTCCCCAATTTTTTCCCCTCCGTCATCTTTATTCCCAACTCGCTTTTCACAAACTTTTACTCTTTGCATTATTTTCACACTATCGTTTTCGTTATTGCATTTCTTCCTACTTAAGTCCTAAAAAGTCGCTTTTACAAGCTTTTTCTTTTTCTTTTTCTTTTTCTGCTATTTCGTTACTCAAAAACTTCCCCAACTTCTTTTTATGGCCATGGTATTACCAACAATTCGCAGTAACGAATATTCTTTTCATTCTGAGGATTTGCCTACAGTTTATCTTAATTATGAAAAGCGAAACTCGCACTGGGTTTGCACGTTGAGATATCTTGGAAGTTGAAAATTTTTAATGAGTTCATAACTTAGGGTTGGATCACTTGTGATTCATTCAAGCTTTTGATTAAAAATGTTTAAATAAGAGGAAATATTGTGAAACTGCCTTCATTGTTGAAGCACGTGAATTTTGTATACAAAATACAATTCAAAAATCCCTGATCAGAGGCAGTTTAACGATGCTATTCATGGCCAATTCAACTGAACTTCCAATCGTGACATTTTTTGTAAGACACATCAGGTGCGTATACAATTTTCCCTTACATAAATCTTCAAACAATGTTGAGATGTTTGAAGATGCTGTTATACTGCATACTTCTCATTTTAATATACTCTACTTATATATAGCGCTTTATTTTTAACTTAATTGTATCTTTCCATTTCTTAGAGATATAAAGACATTTGTGTGTTAAATACAACAACCTTACTTTTCTATTATCAAATATTTAATGGCTTTAGTAAATCGGAATACTAATATTTAAATTTTGTGACTAATTTAAAAATAATGAATATGGCTGAAAATGTAAGTTTCCAAAAGGAAACACTACTGTAAGGTATACTCATTTTTGCAGTCATCTTAAATTAGATAAAATGTCTTGACACGACAGTACGATATATATCTTAAAAACAGTGGTTTACAACAGTTCAATCTTTAATTTGTTGATCGATATGGAGGAATAATATACACATTCGTAATATTAAAATGTGTCGATAAAACCGTCGGATCGAATCCGCGAAAATTGCAGTGTCATTTTTCGTAGTCGTTTGTCAGCTGTAGCGGCCTGGAATGTAACCCTCTCGGAAAGAGCCCTCGGCCGTGTGAGCCGATGGAGTCCCGGGTGAAGTCGGCGTTCCCGCGCCGACACATGCGCCCACTTTTTCCCTACACTAGGGTGTGCGCGAGATTGCGAGCGAGCCTCGAAATAATAGAGTATCCGAGTAGAGAGAGAGAGAGAGAGAGAGAGAGAGAGAGACAGAGAAACAGAGATGGGAATAGGTGGCAGCGCCTAGCATAGCAACTGATGTTTCTGCATTTCTTAGCATCACCGAGCACTAGCCCCAACCCCATTTCCTCCTAAAACGGGTGCTCACTCTTGAAAGAAAACTCCGGCAATCTTCCTGACTTCAAGAGCTAGAAAATTTAGTCTCCTAATTTGGTCCTCGAAAGAACTTTTAAAGTCTTCGCGGATGCCTCCAATTGCGTCCGAGTCGAGCTTTGGTCTTATTATTTGTTTCACATGATCGCAATTACCTTTTCGCACTCGGCGAACTTTTCGCTTCGTTGTCGCTTAAAAACCATTTCTTCCTAGACATATTTTTCCGCGTAATGAAAGCTTAAATAATACATATGCATCCTTTTTAAATATTTGATGCATACATAAAATTAATATACACCAATATGCACTGGGATTGCATATAAAATTATTTCTTTACGTAGCTGTACATTGAAGTACAATTTAATTCAACCTATAAAAATATTAAAAATATATTTTCATTTACAATTTAGTGTATTTATCAGTAAAGAAACCATTATTATTTGTCTTCTATTTATAATACTTAAGATAACATAATCCATTTACTTAATTTGTTTTTAGGGTAACAATGTATTTTGTGAGTAGTATAAATTAATTTTCATCACACCTTTATTCCATTATATTTTGTATAAAATAGTTGACAATTACTTTTTTTACTTTTATAACAAAAAAAGTTATTTACTATGTACCATTAATTTTCTAAAAACTAAAAAGTTTTGCTCCAATCAAAACAAACTAATTTTATCAATTTTTTCGAAGGTTTATTTGTTATAGAATTATTAGAAATTTATATCATATGTATGTAATATTGTAATTATTATAAAGTATTTTAAATGATAAAATATTCGTGAAAAAGTATTTAAATTTTACATAACAAAAAGTGTATGTTAATTTAAAATTGATAAATATAACTTTACACATATGTATTCACAAAATAAATTTATATAGAAACTATTTTTAAACTTATAGTAAGAAAAGTTAATGTAAATTTTTTATCGATGACTATCATTTTAATCTTATATAATTTAATCAAAAGTAATCTTATCATTAATACACATTAATAGATGTTTAAATATATATTAAATTTTTATCAAATTAAATATAAAAGACATTTTTTTAATAGTATTTACAATAATTGTACATGCTACTTAAAAAATCTAAAACTAATGAACAAATTATTGACTAATTTGATATTTTATGCCCATATTTAACGTAACTACTTGAAATTACATTTCTTAAATTTTTCTTCAATTCATTTAGTATTTGTAATGTTTTAAACATCAAAATGTTAAACATTAAACATTCCATCAATTTTAACTGAAGTATAAGAAATTAAATTAAATTAAATTTATTTGAGCAGAATAAATGAATAAAATAAGAATTTTGTATGAGAATTAATACTAAGTATTTGATTTGATTACATTTAATGGTCGAATAAGCATCAATTAACTTGCATCCCACTTAAATTCTAATAAATAATTTATTTTCACGTGAAACGTTCCATATCATACGCTATAAAGCACAAAATAAAAAGCGCTGCGCGATGTATAGTTTGGATACTAAAAAATGTCCCGCGTGCGTGTTAAAAACTGCATTGACCACCGGCCCCAACCCTAAATTCCATTTTCTGTGACGTCATCAGCGAAACGTTTAGGCAAAGGAGGGCCCTGAGCTTAACGAGGACGACAACGATAATAACCCTAAGTGTTCTAACACGAATTGATGGAAATTGGATAGATGTAGCAACGTGGATGTGGATATAACAGGTTTCACGCTTACGCGCCAAGGCCAAATGCGTGCTGACAAGAGATGAGTGGCGACGGCGACGGAGACGGAGACGGAGACGGAGTTGAAGACGACGAAGACGAAGGAGACCGAGACCGAGACCGAGACCAAGACTAAAACCGAAACTCAGACGGAGACGGAGATGGTGACGAGAGGCGAAAGGCCAAAATGAGATACTCCCAGTGGCTGGCGATCGTATCCCGGTGCACCAATCAGATTCTAATTCTGCTCGTGCACCGGAGATCTACTGTGGCCTCGAAGGACCGCGACCGCTCTGGACGTCCTCGAGTATGTTGACCAGGAGAGAGATAATGAAATAGAGTAACGGTGAACGGAAATTTCGTGCTCGATTTCACCCTGCTTAACGAGCAAGGGTGGACGGGACCAGGTCAAGCTTCTCTTCATCCACGGTAATGCGATAGATAATGTGCTCCGTTAGAGATGGCGAGCTCGAGGATCCTGGTGGGTCACGGAACGACCGGCCGACAACTCCGGGCTACTCTCTGCAGGCTCTCGAGAATTGGGAAGGGAGATGCTTAATAGGATTAGGAATTCAGGCGGATGTAGTACAGGTTCAGCGTATTAGAGCCTGCGTGATAGTTGCTTACTAATTCATGGGACGCTGTGTCGTCGACCAAAGTCTTCTCATTTCTTCTTCTTCTCTCTTTTTTGCGTCGCAGAAAGGAAGAGAAATGAGACGCAGAATTTGTAGCTTTTCTTCCACGTGACGCCCAACCCCAACACCTTGACCTGACCACTCGTTGCACATAATCGCACATTGAAGTGCGGAGTGGTAACGGAAAAATTGTTGAGGCCTTCACCTATTTTCTTCATTTATTAATTATTCATTCGAATTGCTTCACTTGCCTCGCATTTTCGAAAAGTGCAAAGCCTGTGGTTTTGAGGCCTTAATAAAATAATTGAAAGTTCCTCCAACTTTTTACACATTTTTTTACTCGTATCGTATATATATATTGATGAAAATTACTTAATCGTTATAGGCTTGAATAAAAATGAAAGAAAACTTCAAAAATTACTGTGCCCTGCTCGTTTCATTTACCGAATTTCTTCCTGACTGAACATACACAAAGCTACCGTACATGTAAAATGTCACTCGCGCCATATGCTTTCGAATTCCTGTTCATCCTTTTTAATTCAATGCATCTTTACATTTTTGAAAGGTACTTTATATGTCGTTTAAAAATAATTTTTACCAACCGGTTATCAATATACTACATGTACTCGACTGCGAATGCTTTAAAACTTTTTATTTTTTTTTTTTTTTTTTTTGGGTAGTTTTTAGTACGTTAGTGTTTTAACAATTGAAAGCTATTTTACATAAAACATTACGTATAAATTTTTAATGCCGCAACATTGATGCGATACTTTTAAACTAGATATAACTACTGCTAAGGATTTGAAAAATTCGGATTTAATCAAATATTCAATAAATAGTGTCTTTGAAAAAAATTCCTTTTTTTATTGAAAATATCAACATTTTTTTTCGAAACTACTAACTTTATTGAATAATGTAATTATTATACAATGTTACATTAATATAAAAACGATAAATAACGTTAAAATTTATCTTTTAATACAATTAATGAAATCATAAATTTAATATTTTGCATCAATTTAAATAAAGTAGATTCTAATAAACAATGTATATATGTATCTCGCCTTTGCCGAGGGAATTATGCAAATTAAAGTGGATTTTGCATATACTTTATTTTCATGGTGCTACATTGTTGAAGTTGTGAAAGCCTAAGCCTTTAAATTTGATTTGCTTTTGGATCAGATATATCGATCAGGTTCTTCGATACGGTTTAATATACTTCACAAAAATATAAAAAATGGTTTCACATTCTAATTGACCTTGACGCTCATCGTTAATCCACATGATGGAGTTCATCCGAGATCCCGAACTCGAGCCGAAGCTCCAAACTCCATTGTAGCCCTGGTTGATGGTCTAATATTTCTCAGTCGGTCGATTTACACACATACAAGCCTTTCATTATTCCGTTGGTAACGCGCTATCCCACTTTGTCTTCGTCGTCCCTTGCCTCCCCCATCTCAGCCCACTTTCTGCTCCGTCTCCTCGTCTTTGTCTTCCCTCTGTCCCTGTCACTTGCGGCAACAGCAGGAGTAGCAGAGGACCAAAGGACCAGCGATCCATTGAAGATACTCTGAAGGTCCTTTTACTTTTTCTCTGTTCCCTCACAGTCCTCTCGGTACTACCACAAATGCAGTTTTTTAGATGGTTATCGGCAGAGTTGCTACCGCGAGATCCAATGGATCTAGCAATGTCTCCTCCGAAATTCGGCAAGTCTTGACAGCCAACTGCGGGTCTCGAAAAAGACACTACCTCTTGACACTTCAAGCCGAACTTTGCCAACTACCAAATATTCTATCTTTTGGGTGAATTTTTTGTCCAGGACTTGGGTCTGATTTTTGCTGACGCACCCCTCGATTATTATCGCAATAGATTTTCTCAGATATATCGCTGCCTCGTCTGGCTCTTCTCCATTTCTCAATTTAATCAACGCAGGATGATATCAAAGTTGTTGCTAAATCGGCCCAATTTGACCCAATTAGAAAAATCATTTTGAAAATTCATTATAATTTATTACTTCTTTGTAACACAATTATAAATATAAAATTTGATGTTTTTTTTATGTTTGTTGGTATAAAAAATAATTTTGATGCTTGTTTCGAAACTTACACAATTTATACAATTTAATGTCATTGGGTGGATCAATCACAGATGTAAATCACATTTATTTTTAATCTTAACTTCAGTTAGAGCAACTAAAAAATGTACCGATAATTTTTAAATGTTATAAACGAAATTTATGTGGATTGATTCTTTTTATAATTTTTAGTCAACAGAATTTTGATAGTGTCGCGCTAAACTTGGACAGCTTATCGTAGCTCATGTGTAATCTTAATTAAGAATCGAGTTAAATTATTTTCATACATTACAATTTAATTTTCAAGAAATTAAAGCATTTAAATAAAGAATAATAATGCAATGATAAATAATTCTTGATAGGAATAGTTTTTTGTAATGTTGGTTACTTTGTGAGTTATTGAGCATTTGGGACCTCGTTCTTGCGTAATTCCGTAAAGTAATGACAAATCCATATTAAGGGATTATGATGATTGTTTGGTTTTTGATTTACGTAAACGCACGTTATTCGGCTAGTTAAAAGAATTTACCGACGTTTAAAATTAGAGAGCGAAAAAAGATCCTCGCATAAACGATGTTCTCGCCGATCAAGAGACATTGTCGACGTCCCGATTGTGAGATAGAGGATAAATAAGTATTTGACCGATGTCCGACGACCTTATAATTTCTCTGGTCATTCATTTACAGCCAAGGCTAGCCTCGTCCGAAAAACATCGACAGCCATGGAAAGCGACAATATTAACGGCCGCAACCGGTATGGAAAGGAAAAGATGAGAAATGCGTAGGAGCCCTTGGTCCAAAATTCCAAAATCCCAAATCCAATCCTCGTAGCAATACGGGAATTAGTTACAGTAATTACAAATTTATTATCTGCAGTTCCATATATTGGTGACTCAATAGTTCCATGATTATGGGGTGGATTTTCAGTAAATAATGCAACATTAAATCGATTTTATTCATTTCATTTTTTATTTCCATTTATTGTATTAATAATAGTAATTATTCACTTAACTTTACATCATGAAGTAGGATCGTCAAATGGAAAAGCGGGCGCGGATGTTCCTTTAGAAGCCGCCATCAGTCAGAATGCCCGGGAAAGGTGTACTCGATTTTTTCCGAAGTCGGTTCAGCCAAACTAGTCTCTTCCTTCGTCCTTTGCTAAGACAAGGACGAGATCGGGACGATATTCTCTGTCTCGCTCTTAACTTAGGCGAGCACGCGTACGTTTACGGGCGCTGCGAACCGGTAGGAAACATCTGGCGCGCATAGACTCGCTGCGAGAAACGGAATGAAATGGAAAGGAAATACGCGTGGATGACTAGTGGAGTTGGCCCATATAATGGCCCGCGCTAGTCGAGCCCTAGGGGAACAAGGAATCCGGCGGAGGCGCGGGCAAGGGGAGCGCGAGCCGAATAGTCAAGATGCAGAGCTGCGACAGCGTGCCCTGGAGATGCATGAGGAGAGCAGGAGGAGGGACAGAGCGGAAGGAAGGCTTTTCTTGGTTAGGTCTAGGTGCGGGGCCGGGGCGAAATCCAGAAGTGCGGGCTCCCCACGGCAGGGTGCGTTCACACAAAACTGATTAGAATAGACGAGGACTAGGACGATGATGGGGGAAGGGACGGAGACGAGGGCGATAGCGGGCTCCTCGCGGTCGGGCCCGCCTCTATTATTAATGTATACCAGTTTTGCGGGAGAACCGCACGCGGAAGCTGATGACCCGACCCGGAAGTGCCAAAAGACGTTGACCAAAAGGCGGTAGCGACCGTTGCCCAGAATAACCGGTACCAGGCCAAGCGGAATGAGCTTTCCATGGGAAAAACCGGCCGCTATCGGAATAACGAGCCCGGGAATAGCTCCAGAGGAGAATGTCCTGCAGGACAACGGAGAAAAACGGTCGGCATAGATCCGAATTCGACACCGCTCTCGCATGGGAAAATAGCTCCTCGATGTGGCTCTCTGGAACTGTGAACTGCGAAAGGTCGAGGAGCTGGATTTTCTACTGCCAGTTTCCAAAATGTTAGGCTGGCGCTGGGCTGCGGCACCGTCGAAACAAGCGAGAGCGAAACGCCCGCCCCTCCATTTTATCTTTTCAAATAGCTCCTACCTACGGTCTAGACGTGCCAAGAAACTGTTTTATTCTTTATTACTATTTCGGCGAGTCTTCAGCGCGAGCGAGCGAGGGCACATCTACAACCTTGTGCACGAGGCTCCATGGATTATTAATTTCCTAGACCTTTTGGCTTTTTCATTTATTATTGCGACAACTTTTACTCCAGCAAAACCCAATTCAAAGCCTCAATACGCAATCCAAGAAACAAAAATCGAGCTACATAATATAATTTTAAATTTACACCACTGAAATTTATTGTAAATACACCTAGAGTTGGATGGAAAATACCCACGATTTATGTTGGGGGTATTGCAAACGTGGTTCGAGCAATTGCCTATATCTCATAATTTTAGTCTTTATGAAAAATTGCATAAAAATTAAGTAATTAATATTAATTGCCTTTAGTTTTACGTGTACTCGAAAAGAAAGTTTACAATACTTTATTTCGGTAAAAAATATGTTTGATGCTTGATATGCTTGGAATTTCAAATCCTAACAGGTATACAGCTAGCCCATATTTATAGCATCAACTGATTTATACTTAATTCGATCAAATTCCATTTTCAAAATATCTCTTTTCAAATGATTTGATCCATTTTTTAAAAGTTCATGAGCAATAGTAAATATTAATTTAGACCAATAGAAAGCAACAAAATTTCGTTGAACATAGAAATCTTAATAGCACTGAGTTCAAATTTTAGAAACAGAAAAACTTTATTATTATTATGGTTTATTTTTAATTATAATGGAATAACTAAAATAATATGGTACAAATATATTTATATTTTTTTTTCAATTCAGTTCTAATTATTGTTAAAAAAATTTATTATAACTTTTGTTATTACTGATTGCACTATTATTGTCGAAAAATTAGCAATTTTAATTATTTTTGCTTTTATTAATAATGTAAGTATTGTGAACTAATGTCAAGTGAATGAACCAGATATTTAATAAAATAATAAATAAAATAAGACAAGCATGTTCGTTTTCTGTTTTAGGCTACAACTTCCTCGGATCGGCTCTGGTCGTGGAGCCGTCAGTGGCCAGCACAACGAAGAAACGGTAAGTATTCGGCAATTGTCAATTAGTTGGTGCTCGGTCACTCTAAGATTTCCGGGCACCGATCCCCTCGACCCTCCTCTGGAGTGCTTTGCCTCCCTTTACTTTTCGGGGCCTCAAACGGAGCGATGCCTCCACTCTGGACCCCAAAATGCACTTCACCCCACACCTGTTCAATTGTTCAATTTAGGATACCTCCGTTTTTTTATTAACGACTGTTGTATTAACGCTTTGCAGCCACCGGCATTGAGCCCTAAATTTTATTTATTCGACTCAACATCCCGACCCTTTCATTTTTTCATTTCATTTTTGCAGCACGTGCAAACTCCCACTTTAGATTGTCGTCGTTGTTGTTGTTGTTGTTCTTGTTGTTGTTGTTGTTGTTGTTGTTGTTGTTGTTGTTGCTGCTGCTGTTGTTGCTGTTGTTGTTGTTATCCACGTGTACTATAACTTTAATCCATCAACGCTCCGATGACTTTGATGTTCGTTAAATAGACTACCAATATTTACCAGCAACATATTATTTATGAATAATGCGAATTTCAGAGAATATTTTTTCATGGGAAAATTTACTAATTTCGTGAAATTCACGTATCTGTTTTTTATTCTCCCGTTGATACTATCAAAAATCAGAATATGATCGATGTATTTAAGAACAAGATGAAAAAATAAATTAAACATGAATTTCATCATTACTTTATATAAATACATTTATCCTATTAGAATAATTTAAAGATATATTTTAATAAAAAAGTAAAACATAAATAAAAAGATGAATTACAAACGTATCAGTTACATGTTTGTTTTGCAGAGGAAATTTAATTGTTGAACAGTGTAAAGCGACGAGTTGGCGCAAACTCGGTGATTTTTTTTTTTTTTTATTCGAGTGTTGATTTTTCACCAACAGTCTTGTGTTTCAAATATAAAGCTTAGCAGAGGATTTTTGGAGAAATGCAGAGTCAAATAAAAATGTAAGCGGCAAACAGGTACAAAGGATAAAAAATTGGCGAAACTAGTATTCGCGATTAGTATGAAGCAATGTTAAACTAGTTTTCTTGGACGCATCTGAGAATTGAAGCCCTTCGAATCTGAACAATAACCAAATCCTGCTCTCTCTCTCTCTTTCTTTCTATATACATATATATATATATATATATCTTTTTCTTTTTCTCTTGCTCTTTTTCGGTTCACTTTTGACAATTGTTTTATAAGTAGCTGCTTCATTTGCACTCTTAACAAAAAGTGGCTATTACAGTTCACGCTTTCAAGTTCGAAAAATTTAACATGTGATAAATTTATCTACATTAATGCACAGTCCATTAATTAATGTCATTTTTTATTAAACTTTTCAAAATCTTTTCATTTTATTCTGATATGAAATTTAAATATTGAGTATTGAATATATTTTTCTATAAATCTTGATAGTTATTTGAGAAAAGTAATTTTGCAACGTAAAAAATTAAAAGTAAGCACAGCAAGTATAAAATTAATAATGATTTGTTTAAGATCGTTAGAATAAAAATACGATTGATCAGTTTATAAAGACAAAATTTTAAAAATTCTCTTTCATAGAATAAAGCTACTTGGTGTTGTAATTTTTACGAATTATAATGAATATTTATCAGATTATAAATAGATTATAAATTCTAAACAATAGTAAAGTAGCAAGAAAAAATTAATTTCAATTTTATTTGAACAAGAGGTTTGATAATAAGTACAAACTTATAAAACTATGAATTTAATTTAATTATTTATTAAATTGATTATTTATTATATTCTTAAATGAAATATTACGTTTCAAACATTTAAAAATGGTTCGCGAGGGAACTGCTTGTGACTTTGCACCAACCTACAGAAACCAAAATCCCCGAAGCTATCAAAAAACCGCTTTGCTTGAATAAACAATTTAAGACAAGGTTTGTAGGTCAAAGTAGTTTGAGCGTTGGGCCTGAAATTGAAAATTAGCTCAGGAGTGAAACAAAAGCGCCACTGATTACCGACCAACGCGGAAATTGGAGCAATCGAACGAGTTTGCTGAAAGGGTTGACGCGTACCCCCGTAGCGGGTTCCCTTCCCCCAGCCCCTTCCGAAGGGTGGGCACTGCACTCGTGCACTTGCATGCCCACGCGTGCATGCACTTTCCTTTATTAACATAACAAGGAACGCGCCCTGATTCGATCCTGCATTCCAGTTTGCCGCCGGTGCATACTTTCTCCCTCCCAGTCGCCCCAGCACAAGCCCAACAAGTGCATCCACGGTTCCGGGTATGCAGATGTGCATGCGGAAGCGGGACCCGACCATGCAGTTGTCAGCAACCCACGACACTTCCCGCTCCTCGACAACCCGACCCTGATCCACCCTGGCCTGTTTGCACTCCTCCGAAGAATGCACTTGGAGGGATGATTGTCGTCCCTCGGGCTCGGGGTTGATACTCGAGAAGTCTCTTTTCTCGGCCTTTCTCCTTTCGGACATTCTCACTCTGGCCTCTCGATAAAATGCATTTTTTGCTGCTTAAGGTGCGTCCATTTGGAAGAAGGCATCAAAATCTTAAAAAAAGATGGACTTTTTGACGCCAGTCTGCATTTGAAATAGTGATAGTGAAAAAATCAGGTCAGGTGTTGTAGTACTTGATACTGTAGCTGTTTTTTGACTTTGTCGTTTCCACGCTGAAATTATTTGAATGACAGTGATTTTTTTAATGCTTCTTGATACAATTTGTTGCAACTACACAGCACTAACAATATATTAAAATATTACGAAATGATCAAATTCAAACTTAATTTATCACTCTCGAAATTTTTTATAGGGTTATATGTAACACTATGCAACATAAAACACTTCTTAAGCTATCAAAGTCTTATTAATTACTGGAGGAGAAGATATTGCATTTGAATTTAATTTTATGCATCTTTCTAAACACGTTAAAAAATTTATTTTTATAAAACTAAGGCACATTTTATCTGATTAGCACCCATCTGAATTAAAATGCAATTTAAGATATGAAAATAAAAACAAGTTTATGTGAATTCATATAAACAAGACTTTATCATATGTAGATTTACTTTATTAAGGCTTACGTATACAAAAAAAATACACCATATTATTAAAAACAACTCGAAATCAAAATTATAATAATATTACAATAATATTATATTTTTACAATAATTTTTATTCACAATTTACAAATTATTCCTAGGTTAAAACACCCATCGCTGATTTTCGCAAGAAAAAAGCCTTGCATTTTAAAGATTACTTTACAATTATTTTAATTTACAATTATGTGTATTCAAATTCGCAAGAATTGACCTAATGCGTGCAGAATGTTTTAATTTATATATAATTTCTTGTTATTTTTAACAGTTATCATCTCTTATTCTATTTATAATACTTTACCGCATTAATTTTAATAATTATTTATGATCCGCATAATCATTTTACACCCCGTATCATATTATCTCTTTTTCAAAATATCGGCAGGGATTCGGGAAATGATTATTTTATTTTATTTTATTTATTTATGCCCTTAACAAAATTCAATAAAATTTTGACTTTAATAGAACCGAGAATAAATTATTTTAAAATTAATTCAATCGTTCTAATTAAAGAAGTTGATTGAAGCAGATTATTGAAAATAAATAAAAGTAATGTAACAAGCATGATTTTTTTTTGTTATTTAAAATAAGTAAACAATCTGGCATTGGATTTTCAATGGTAGAATCGAAGGGGGGGGGGGTCATGGAGGCAATACATGGGCGAGAATCAGAAAGCGAAAGCGAAGAGAGGTGAAACAGAGGAGGATGACTAAGGAGTAAGAAGGAAGGTAGAATGTAGAGAATGAAAGTGCATCCAAATCTCCCATTCCCTTTCTCTTCTTAAAGATACGCTCATCTGGGCCCAGATGCGTTTCGCAACGAAAAGCATTGCAAGCGACACGCGCCAGTCTCGTGTGCATCTCCCCACTATCTCGCTTCTGTCGCTCTCTTTCTTGCTCTCTTTCCATGCAACGAGAGACAAAGAGAGACCAACTATCATCTCTCACCCCACCGTCTCACTGTTTTTGTCGGTTTGCAACTCCTCCCGCGTTTGGTCGGTTTTTCCATTCCTTCTCTTTGGTTTCTGTCTCTCTCTCTCTCTCTCTCTCTCTCTCTCTCTCTCTCTCCCCTCCCTCTCCCTCTAAGCGCCATTGCTTTAGGCGAGGTGTCTACATGCGTTCGTAGACGATGCACGTACAAACCGCGCATGCACTTGTTGCATCCGTACTTTGGCCAACCGCTACTTTTGTTGACGAGTTCGCGTGTCAGTGAAGCACATGAAGGTATTTTTCCCATTCTCTTCCCCTCAACCGTTGCTTACGATCGAATTCGTAACAATTTTCTATCAAATAACGGAAAATCCGCTTTCATATTGTATTAAGTAGTTGTTATTGTAGAAGGTTAGTTTTATTTTTTTAAAGTAGAAAAAAAAAAGTGGAAATAGCTACATAAAAACTTTTTTATAAAATTTTCTTTTTGGCTTTACCTTGCATAAATTGATAATCCATCTCTACCAAAGAAGAAAATGATTTAAAATAATAAGAATTTTCTCTTTCATCAAAGAGTGTATTGGGAAATAATTCAGTTTATTTTAAAAGCGTATCAACAAATGTTTTTACTCATTTTTGTTCATTGTGATTGATTTATTCGATAATTAAATATCCATGTTTCCATTATTCAATTGTGAATAATTAGTTCATAATGATGCACATGTGAAACTGTAAAAAAAAATGTAAAGTTTTATCGCTCGTGGCTGCAAATTTATAAAGAAATTAAAGATTTTTTAAAAGTTAAAATATTAATTAAAGGGCATCAATATCGTAAATATCAAAACGCAAGGATAGGATTATTGGGTCTTCACGTGGTTGAAGAATCCCTAGTTGAAATTGACTTGAACTACAATAGTTGACTATAAAATATCTTGACTTTCTTTTTAATTTGATGCAATACTCGAGCTAAATATAAATACAAAAACGGGTAGAATATTGGAAAAAATATCTTCGAGTTCAGCCTCCACTTTGGTGTCCTTATTCATATTCGTGGTGGTGTGCCCTTCGCATTTTGCAGGGGTCGATAAACCCGATCGATCATAAGGTAATCGCCACGAGACGGCGAAGACTCGTCATACAAAAGATCATCAATCACAATCGCACTTTTTGAACACTGGTTGACGATAACTAAGGAAGCTGATGAAGGGAGTGACAAGGTTTACCAGTTAATTAGACGATTCCTCGAAGAATGTGAGAAAAGGATGTAACTGTACATTGCATTAATCCCGCGAAAGGGATGGATGCATCCCTTCCCACAAACATCTGGTTCTCCTCGAATGAACATATTTTTTTATTTCTTTCTGTTTTTCAACATTTGAGATCTGGTATCTAATTTCGTCGATCAAGACCATTACTCCGACTCCTTACGATGTTCTTTCATCCCTCCTTTCAAAGATCTTGAGTTACGAGTATTTTCAAAGAATCCAACTACGAGTTGCAAAGATGCAATGTCTAATCTCTTATTATTTATCTTTTTTTTTTATTTTATTTTTACCTATCTGTCTAGATTGAAACGTATATTATTGAGTAAATTCATCTATAGAAATCTACTCCTTTGGTATTTAACTTTTATCAGGCAATTAAGATATTAAAGTACAAAGTAATAATGAAAATGTTTCCAAAGGATGAAAATAATAAGCAGATTATTGTATAAATTTGAAATATTTCGATATTATCACGTAATATTTATTCGAAAATTGGGTTGAATTCTCCAACTCAATCGAACTATTTAGTTACAATTAATTAATGACAAAGGATTATTATTAAAACCGTTATCTTAAATGATTCATGCAGCCTTTGTTATTTTTGACATTTCATGTGCATTTAAAAGTTATAAAAAAAATTTATATTTTACTTAGTTTAATTATTTTTATGCAATAAAATAGTTTTGATTATATTTTCATTTTTATAATGCGTCGACTTATACAGTATACAGTATTTGCGAGATATTTTTTAATTTTTGTGACTGTAAACTTTTCAACTTTGATGAGGTTTCATGGTTTTTATATAATCATTATTAAAACAAAAATAAAGGAATGGACAATGGACAATGATTGTTATGAGCTATACAGTTTCTGAGTATTTGATTATTCGTTGATAAGTTTGAATGAACTTAATGCATGCCATTAATGGATCTGTATTATCATTATTCTAAGATCTGGACACTCGTGCCGAGATAGAAAATGCTAAATCATCTACTTTCTACTGGCCAAGGTGTTTGACAGCAGGACTCGGGACACAGGGATAAATAACGGAAACTTCGAACAATGCAAAATTTCTCAAAGCTTTACGATAGTCTATGTCACTTTCTCGAGTATGCATTATAATATGATGGAGAATTCCAGAATTCTGATTTTGAGGATGAATTTCAAAGATTCTCCGGTGTAGGTCGTGAACACAGGCATGTGAGATAAATTCTTGATTACTGGAAAACACAAAGATTATAATCTCGTAATCTTTCTAGCTCTCTCTGTCTTGATATGTGGAGCTCATTAGATGTTTTCCTTTGAAACAGGGGAAATTATTAGATGATCCTTTTTGCGACTAGTTGACGCGTAAAAAGGTTACTGCAAACATTAAACTCAACCTCGTGTAAAATGACCATTTGACCCTTTTTTATCGTAACCGTTTTTCCTCTTTGTGTTATGTTGTCGAAGCTGAGTAACACGTACTAGAATATATTGGACCAGTGCAATGAACTATAAAAATTAGAAGCTGCTACGCAACATCTATTTTTTTTCATGACGAAATAAAATTTCTGCTGAGGATCGGTTGATTGCTTGTTTTCCTGTTCGCCTAAAGTATCTTTGTAAACAAGTCTTTTAAGAGATCTTCTCTCTCCGTCGCGTTTGAATTCCAATTTATGATCAGCAGCAAAGATAAGCACATTGAAGAGGCGCAGCTCTTTTTATCTATGTAGTTCTTGCGAATGATAATCTTCAGATTTGAAGGTCGAAGGATCAGACAGAAAGAGACGTAAGCGTGGATGGTTCATCAAATATGCCTCCGGCATGTATGAAGTACTCTCTTTATCTTCGTCTTCATATACCTATTCTTTATCATGATCTAACATAAGATTTATTCATTTATTTTGATATCATAGAAATTTGTATAATTGACTAATATATGTTAATATATATAAATTAAATATACAATATTTTCGATGCTTAAAATTAAAAAAAAAATTGAAATAATTCATTTAAATAAACGATTATAATTTTCTAAATCTTAATTTAATATATTTAAAAATTAGTGTTTAAAACTGAAAAATTAAAATATGTTGAAATATAGTTTTTTTGTTGTTGAATTTTTTCATTTTCATATGTATTAAAATATACATAAATTTTTATTTTTGTAAGAACCATTAAAATAGTTCATTTTGAAAACTTAATGATTAAAATTTAATACTTCCTCTTCAGTCAAAATTACAATTTTTCGATGACTCAAGCTCTTAAAAATGAAATTAAAATAAAATTTATTATCACACCATTAAACACGTAAAATTATCATTAATTACATGTTGGCAAAGACTATGATTAAGCTTCAGTAAATGATATATACATGTATGTGTCATTCAATTTCCTTGGATAATAAATCAATGTTGATTTGCAATTACTCGAAACTAATGTGCTATTTATATTATTTTATAACCTCTATACTTGATTCTGTATTTGTTGTTATTTAACACTATATTTGCTAATGTTTTTTGTAATTTTAGTCTTATAATTTTGACCAGTCTTGTGTTTATCTCGTTTACTTTGCAAACATTTCAAAGAGGAAAATAATTATGAATTTTCAGCAAAATGAATGCATCTCTTGATGTATATTTCCCCATATTATATTATTATACCTTGTTATTTATTAAGCAATTCATAATTATGTATAAATTTATTAATCATTTTAATTAGTTTGTTATTTTTGGTATATCTGTATACGTAATATACAGAATTATGTATCGTTTAATAGTACATCTTTCAAATGAAATAATTGATTTAGAAAATACTTTTTAATTATTTTGTTAAATCAAAAAGATTGTTTATAAAAAAAAATTAATTAAATAGAAAATTTCGATAAATTAATACAAAAAAAATTGCAATGTCATGTAATATATTATCTAAGATAAAAAACCAATTCTCATGGAAAATTATTTGATAAAATTTTCGTAATTAACCGTGTATCATATCAAAACAAAATTAATAGATTATACATAAACGGTACTTCTTGATACAATAAAAATACAAATCAAGTATTATTTTATTATAGTGCTATGGAGTAATTATAATTTATGAATTGAAAGTTATAATATTAATAACGTTAATATTTTATAACCATTATTGTTACTATTAATATTAGTATAAGATATAAACAAAATACTAATAATAATAATAAATTTCCAAATCAAAATCTACCTCTTCAAGGGAAAAGAGTATATTTTAAAATTATTACTATAAATTAGAATAAGCATTATATTACAATATTTATTTTATTGTATGTGAAATGTTTCTAAATATAATATATTGATTCAACTTCAGAGAAAAGATAAATCGACATGTTCATAGTGATTAAAAATAGTGTTTACATATATGTATGTATACATATTTTAAGAAATAAAGAAACACTATTAAATAAAAATAAATTTTTTTGAATAAGTTCTAAAATAAAGTTTGCGAAAGTATTGATAAATTATAATCTGAAAATAATCATAATGATTTTAAGAGTAAATGTTAAGAAAAATATGAAGAATTTAAGAAGAGTCTTATGAGTGCCCATTATTGATAAATTCTCACTTTTTATAACGGTCTTATAATAATTGCTCGTGTATTTGCCATTAAAAAAGAACGAGAATATTTTTCTGTATTTAACTTTTAACTAACGCAATTAAACGGAATTAAATCTTAAGAAATAAAAACTTGGATGATTTGAGGAAATGAGCGAACACGAGTAACTTCGTTACAATGAAATTGACTGGTATGATTTCAGAAATTAAGCACCGTGTAGATGGAAAGATCCATTTTATAAACCGAAAAGTGTCCCTGTTTTCCCTGTCTTCTGAAATTCCTTAAAAAACATATTTTCGTGCTTGCAGGGGTAGCGGCATCGCCCTACCAGATTCACCGGTCGACCAGGTCGGCAATGGTTGGAGGTAAGTCCCCTCAAATGTTCCTCTCAAAATTTCAAATAATCTCACTAATCCACTTTTCCATTGCGCACACTAATTACGTTAACCAACCGCACCTTTTGTCATACCTTGCAATAACCTTTCCCTACCTAACCCACCATCATTTAAATATGCATATGCTAACGATGGAATGTTATGCAAGGGGACACTCCTATGAGGAACACTAATTTTCATGATCTACTAATTGCACATAAAAATGCCGCTTTATTATATATATTAGTTATTGTTATCGTTATTTATGCAACGTATATTTGGAATTATCTGAATTACACATTAATTAATTTATTGTACCTTTATGATTAATTTATTCACATAATCTTTTGCGATTACAGATTTATTTAGTTTTTAATGAAAAATTAAATATTTTACAACTTTTTACTTATAAATAATAGCACGATAGATATGTGGCATTGCAGATTATTTACAAGATAATTATCTTCTGTTTGTACATATCTATAGACAGAATGGCCATTACGTAAGGAAACATTTATTTTTCATTATAATAGAAGTACTAATACTGAATTTTCAAGATTAACAGGAAAATTGCATGCATCTTAAACTTGATTAATACTTTTATAAAAAAATTCATTGTGCATATTTGTGTATTTTAATTATAATTAATTTTATGTGTGATTACATATTACTAAAAAATTTCTACATTAATTTAATTATATACTTAAACGTAATATTCTTTATTGCAAATAGTGAATGGTAAGTTTAATAAGTTTTTTATTTGACGAACATATTGGGTTATAAAATAAAAAAACTATATAATGTAATAATTAAAAGAGTAAAAAATATAAGGTAAATTCAACATGAAATGCCATCATTTGTTGAATTATTTAGTTAGCATCTAGTGAGCTTCCACATCCCTTTTGTTTTAAAATTCATAAAACAAATTGTATTTATAAAAATTATTACAAGTATTTTTCAATTTTAAAGGGTAATTAGCTTATTAGAATTCAAATCTGTTTAATGCATCTTTTAAATACCCAAATCAATACATTTTATTTCGAATAATAGTTAAAAATTGTAAACATTTGTGAATTTTACGTATAACCATGGATTTACGGGTTGAGCTGAAATTTCATAGAAGAAAAAAAATAAACTTTGCATAGGAATGCGTAATTCGAACAATCTAATTATCAAATTAGAGTACACAATATTAGGAAAGGCGTAGGTATGCATATCGACTGCCTGCTTTGTACGCAATTATGGAATAACAACGCAGCACCACACGCGAATTAGTCCAAATTTACGAAGAAAATTCAAGAGGAAAATCATCAGTGAGATTCGTTAATAATTGTCACTCGCACACCTCCAGCTTTTTGGTCATCAATTTCCCAATCGTGCTCTGCGAAGTAACAACCACTGAAATGCGTGAAATAATTTCATTGATGCTTCATTTTTATTGTCAATTTCGACTTATACTTCGAGTTGACTGTGCGAGTGAGACTAAGAATCCCTCGAGATTAGGGATCTTTATTAAAGAGAGCATCTTTGCGATATTATTTAATAAACGCGCCTTCGAGGCATTCATTAAAATTTAAATTACGAAGAGAAGATTAGGACTTTCTGTGGAAAATGCAGCCGAGCATTTCCGTGGGAGTATTTTGCAGATTTTTATGGAAGATAAGAATATTTTACTGCTAAAAAACTTTAGTGAAAATCGTGTCGAGCCACCTCCTTGTACTTTTGTGGTATATGGTTATCAATCAGAAGCGTCGAACTTATTTTGCTTTACTATACTTTTATTTTCCAACCTCGGCTCAACAACTTTTTATAGATCTATAATTCGTTGATTGGCCTCGCAGTTATTCAGCTTACCTGCCTTAACCATCGAATCCCCGGTTCTCTTGCTGACTCGTTCAATTTTTTCATATCTATTTCCTTTCTAATTATATCTGCTGGTTGCACGACGTTTCGCCTCTCCTCTATTTTGACTTAAGGTATTTTCCTTTTCTCCACGGATCTTCCTTTTTATAAATTTGTTCCAACAATATTTCCCTCTAATTAATAGGATTTTCAAACCGTTCACTGAACTTTTTTGGGCTTCCCAAGAGCAAATCCAAGCACACCTTCTTGACATTCTAGTCTCCTTCCCTTGCGATCGCACAGAATGAATGTACGACAGAAATCGAGATGTGATTGGATGCGATTTTTTTATATGAACTTATCAAACGTGCTTTACTTCTCGGACGCAAAACATATCATCGACATCAGAAATACGAAATTTCTGTTTCGCTCTAATCGCATCAGATGTCAACTGTCGCGAAAAATAATTTATATCGATAGCGTATTGTATATAATATGGTCACTCGTGTTATGATGTTCAACAAAGTTAAGTTGCAAAAAAAATTTTTGCATTAAAAAATAAGACTTGAAAAATAAAATATTTAGTTTTCATTGCGCAAACTAGTAAGAAATATTATAAAATATAATAGAAAAAAAAAAATTTTTAAACTTTTTCACGATTTTAACAGAAAATTAACGAACATTTGCTAGTTATAAATTAATTAAAAATTAAAGTTTTAAATATTAATCATAAGATAAATAAATGCCCAAATTAAAAACTTTCAAATAACAAAGGAAAAATTTTATTTTTAAGGCATAAATAAATACTTTCTACATTTTTTTCATTGCCTTAATTTTTATAAAAAAACTTTTCAACAGAATTTAATTGTTCACTAATTTAATCGAAAAAAATTTTTTCCGTCCACTATTCACCTTTATTAAACTTGAGATAAAAAAAAATTATTCGTCTTTGATAAATTTATTCGCAAAATTCGTTATAAAATAAAAACAAAAAATGTTATTTTTGTGATATATTTATTATATTAACTAATAGCAAATATATTTCTACAAAATAAAAAAATACATAAAATATTTTGATTGATTATAAAATTTAATAAGACTTAAAAGAATAAAAAACATTGTTAATAAAAGTATCCAAATTTACATTAAAATTGCATTCTTAAATTATTTAAATGAATTTTTATTAAATTAAATTATTTGAATGAGATTTTGTAGAATAATTTTTAATTTATATTTAGTGAATATATATCACAAACATTGCTAAAATAACTTTTATAATATATGGAAAATATTGTTTAGTTAACGATTGTATTTTGTTTGAATTCAGCAATCATTTTTACTATATAACTAACTTCACTAGGATAGTAGACAGAATTTTACTTTAAAGAAGTTATTAATAAATTGAAAATGAGTTCATGTGCTCAAAAATACTTTTGCTGGCAACTAAAAAATTTTCTTTAACCATGAACTATAATCTGATGAGTCAAAAAGTATCGTATGTCGGAAAAGAAACTGTTTGCTCAAAATTGAATGGATGTTTATTGTATTAAAGTACATTGTTACAAGAGAAACAATTTATTTTAGTTTTTATTTGAATAGATTTTTATTCAATTAAATTTTACAAATATGTTTAACACAGTAATGTTATCAAATTTTAATTCTATTTTGATATGATTATTATCGATTGAAGTATTCAATTATAAATGGTTTGAAAAAAGGTTCTGTAAGAAAAAGAATTTTATATGTTTAAATGATTATTGAATTTATCATAGATATTTTAAATCTAATGGAAAAATAATATACTGTGAGAGTACTTCAATAGAATACATCAATTGATAAATACAATAAGATAGCTGTTGTTTTATAAATAAAAATACAATGCAAATAAATTTTTTTTAAAAAAGCGCATTGAACGGGTATACATATTTTAGAAAAACTTTGAAAAAACTTTATTATTATTTTAAATGGGAAAGAATGTAGTTGGCTCAATTTATTGTAAATTAAATTTAGCTTTTATCCATTGTTATATTTTGTCTTTCCATTCGGTTGAGCACAATAAAATTTAATGATTTAATCAACTTTATCCAAGTTATCTTTTCCTTTTGACAAAGTACGACCGCCTTTTTCCTAAATTCTCAGTAAAAATAACCGGTGAAGCAAAAAATAGATCGCAAATTCGTTTAAAATGTTCATCTAGGTTGGTGCATAAAATGTAAAAAAAAGACCCGCAAACCAATCGGAACTGGTAGCGAAGTAGTAGAGGCCACTTTGATTTGAAGTATCAGTGACTAAAAAATCTTAAAGCTTGCTAAAATTGTTCAAAGATAAGTAAAGTCTGTGCGATATCTAGTGAACTAAAAATGCTTGCACTTGGTAATTTATCGATTAGTTGGGCTCGTTGATGTCGTGGAGGAAAAAATCCCTGCATCTCGTCCTGGATCTCCTTTTCTCGTAAGCTACGCTGATTCTGTTGATAGAGACTTTTTCTTTATCCCACAAGCGACCGAGTCACGATGTATATACATATATGTATGCAACCGATTGGTGCGAAGAACCAATCAATTATCCAATTCACCAAGCGTGAAAAGTGTCCCTCCGAACATCTACAACTCGCGTATCTTTCTTTGCGAATTTTTTTGGTAAGATTTGACGGGGAAGCCTCGCTTTGAGAAAACTCGTGTTTCCTTAAATACGAAGTGGATGTATCACGATGAGGTCATTTTGCTGAAGTTTCCGTCTTTTTGGAGAGTCTGCTGCTGAAGGTATAATTGACCCTGGAGAACGAACTTTCACTTTTGGCCTTCGGAACTAACATTTTGCCATAAATATTAACTTATAACGATAAAATTTTGATTCTGTTTATTATAATTTGCCCTTTTTAAACTGTAACATAAATGTCCGGTCGTAAATTTATTTCAACTATTCATTTTTATTAAACATTATGTTGATTTCTAATACATGATTTAATAAGAATAATTGCATTCGTATAGAAATATATATGTATTCGCAGATTAAGTAAAATTATTATTTTACGGTAATCATTTTATTTGCAAAATATTCATTTATACAGGTGTATTATTTGATTGTGCACATCGTTAAATTAAATACTATTTCCATATATTAGAAAAAAGTCATTTTATAACCTTACAATAATTTTGTTTTTATAATTCAGGCACAATTACAATGTTTAATTACAGAAGCTCAATGTAATATTTAAAATAAAAAAAAAATTATTTGATAATAAATTTTATATTAAGTTTTGTTATAATTTATGAAAAATATTAATTTTTGTATTTACATCTGTGTACATGCAGGTATATAAATTTATTATTCTTACATATTCCAAATGATTTGTAGGCCTTGGATAATGCACTTTATTAACAATAATTGCTTGCGCTTAAGCATATATTTGAATAAACTTTAACTTTGAAATTCGCGACATTAAAATTTGAATGGCGATAATATGCGAGTATTTTGTCAAGATAAACACAATAATATGTTTCAGTAGAGGTCATATTTATTAAACCAATAATTCATTTGGCCTATACGTAGATTATTGATTTCTCTTGACATAATTTATAATTGATTCAGAAAATAAGTAATATTGAGATTGGCTAGAGAAAGCGATTGCTTGAATTTTCCAATATTGCTTGTAAATAGGAAGCAGACCGATATCGAGGAACAAAAAACGTTGCATAAAAAAGATAGAATCTATTCGTTCCAAAAATAAAAAGGACACTAAATACATAAGTATGGAAGTCGTTTCGTAGTGGTAAAGAGTTTTCGATAGGAAGAGTTATATTCGAAGGGAAAATCGAACTCGCCACATCGCAGATACCGCATAAGATCCTAAGAGCGGCCATTGAAGCAGTCAAACGTTGCCCAAACACAAGTAAACGCAAGGAAAATTCGTGCGGGAAAGCAGCCTTCATGTGAAAAGAGTCCAGAAAAGGAGCCGGTACAATCCCTCGAAGGAGTCCCGTGAGGCCCCGACGAGGAATGGAGTCGGGGTCCTAGTGCACGAGCAATCACTTGAAAATTTTTTGAAGGAAGTGTACTGGGGCTCTCGACTTGACGGTCCGTCTTACGCAATACCGACAAAGCACGCGGAGATTGGATTTCGTAAAGGGGCCGGGCCCAAAGAACTAAAAACTTCGGCTCTGCTCTCTCCCGTTGCCGACGCCGACGCCGACGCCGACTCCAATTCCGATGCCGACGCTGGTGCCGATGACCGTACCCGTACCCGGTGCCCTACTTCGAGAGCAACCGACATTTCTACGTGCAAATAATCGACCGAGGTGCCGTGCTGACGCCGCTTCGAGGAAGACGAGGAGACCCCTTCGACACACGGATTAGGTATTATTCTCAGCTCCTGACAGGCCTACCAACGTTCCGGCACCAGATACGGCACCATTACTCCTTGACCAATTAAGATGAAATTGCTCAAATTACAATTGCAATTCGCAAATTACACGGGGTTTAGACTCTATCTCCGCGAATGTGAAATTTACTTATATATACTTTACCCCACGTAATTTCATTGCACTTTTCCTCCATCCATTAAGTATATCGCTAAGTATTGTGATTTTTTATCGAAAACATTTATAAAAATAAGCCACAAGTTTTAGCTTGTTAAAAAATTTGACTTGTTATTTGAATATTTGTAAATAAACTATTGAATACAAAAACCAAAAATAACTACTTAATTTTTTTCTTTCGACTTTTTTGGATTATTATTTCAAATTCATGAATAATACGGTGTTTATAGACTCCTCAAAGCTTTTACCAAATTATCGGCTTTGACTCATTTAACAATAAATATCATTAATTAATTGCATTTTTTCAAGTTAAATTATAATTTTAAATACTTGAAATTCAAAAATAAAAAACCAGCCGTTATACGAATATTTCTAGTTTATCGTAATTTCATTTCCTTGCAACTTTCATTTTATCGATTAATAATTAAATATTCACCGAAAACACTTTGCATTATTTTGAAAAATTATTTTAACATTTGTTTTAGATGAGAAAAATTTCTTTTACAGATTATTATTAGTATCGAGAATAATCGGTATTATACGTACTTCTTATAAAATATATTATACCATATTATTACATCGGGTCACCTCTCAGAAGTAACTTTTTTTTAACTGATCACATTTTCCGCCATGAAGTAGTTCATTTTTAATTTTAGGGATTTTTACCGATATGCTAAGAACTAAAAATTTCCAGTAATAAATTTAAAAATCATCTGCAAAATTGTCCATAATTAATATATCTATATTTCAATGTTTACCTGAAATGTATAAGTGAGTAGTGGAGGCTATTTCATAATCACTGATTTAAACCGATGACCAAAAATTAATTGAAAATGTTTGAATAATAAAGTTCTAAAGCTTAATTGCGAATACATTATGTATTTTTCGTTTTTTATTTCTAAGAATCATCCGTGTTCACGTAAAAGAAGTCGACACGAAGAATTCTCCATCTGAAACATTGTGGTTTATTTTTTATTATCCCCCTCGTGCCCTTATTCTCTTCTATCCTCACATATTTTCCTGGTGCTGGGGTTATGCCTGTCAATGGACTCTGCGGAATTCGAGGCGAGCTCCGATAGTCGTGAGCCCAGCAGACTTCGAAGAATGTCCGATTAAAGAAAAAAAAAAAAAAAAAAAAAAAAAAAAAAAAATAAGAAAGAAAAGTTTGTCGAGTGAATTCGAGTCCTGAAGAGTTGTTTCAATTTTCAGCGCATATTCAATTTGATCGAGTAACTACTTTGCCTGCTCGTGCTATGGGCCGCCCCACTTAAATTCTCTCTTTTACTCGAAAATTGGAGAAAAATCTCTCGTAAACGGAAGCGAAACAAACTTTTTGTTGTTGTTGTCTACTGATGAATATTTAATTGCGAATATTGAGAGAGAGAGAGAGAGAGAGAGAGAGAGAGGGAATTTATTTAAAATGGATTGATACACAAATTTGGACCATAATAAAACAGCTTTTTCTCTACTCGACCGATTTACGCTATTCAGGAGAAATGGAGAAGAGTTGCACATTCTCCCTTGGATGGCTCCTAAAATTAAAGGACTGCTCGTAACCATCGCCATCGAATTTCCGGGGTCGACGTTCTTCACAAATTGCTGGTAATCAGGGAGTATCTATTTGCAAAAAGGGTATTTTTAAGGTCCATTAGAAGGGGGTTCAGTTAAATTGGGATGGACTTAATAGGACAGGAGCGTCAATTGTTTAAATGAATTTCATTTTTATGCCCATTGATATCTTTCTTTAACTAAAATGTGCCGGAAAAGTAAAATAGTGAACACGTTTCATCAGCAATTATTACCCGGTTTTCAGCAAGAAAAACCAATTTCGTTCGGCTTGATGCTCAATATTCATGATACAATGTTAGTGCGCATCTCTTCATTCAATGATAACATTTTTAAAGATGCAAAGAGGGGGAGGGATGTATACCATTTAAAAGTTTTATCGCTTACGAACTCGTAGAATAACGAAGAGTTGTGACATTTATGTTTTCTAGGATCCGAGTTTTATTGTGATTACCAGCACTTATCTTGTCAAAAAATTACTTTATCTAATTTCCGACTTGGGCGCACTTTTTTGTTTTATATATGACTCATGTAGCTATTGCTCGCTGAATAATGAAAGATGTGATGAAAGGTTCCTCGATTGAAAATTCACTTTGAAATTTTTTATGCACATTCTGCAGTAGCAAGATCTTTCTCGAGACCAGGAAATTTTATTTAATTATTATTTAATTCGTTTATTTAAATTTAATTTTTTATTAAATTTAATTTATAACACATTTGATAACTCAATTTTTGAGAGTAAATGTAAAAAAAATAAAATAAAGAAGAGCAGTTGAGAAAATGTTAAGGGTAGTTGGAGAAAGTAAAAGTCTTGGGGGGGGGGACTCGAGAATTGAGTAGCGCTTCAGAAGCAACGAAGCCAGGCCGCACAAAGGAAGAAAATTTGAACCCGGAAGAGCGGGTCGAGGCGAGAAAACATAGTTTCTGCCGGCGTCCACCAGATGACACACTGCCTCCCGCTCCCCTCGCGCGGGCTTTATTTAGGCCCGTCACACAAGCCACACTTGGCTCTTCGGGCTCCTCGTACTTTGTCACCACGCTGGTGGTGGGGTTGGCGGTGGAGGGGCGCGCAAAAAGGACGCCAGCGGTCGCTCCCCTCCCCGAAGGTAGTGGGGGGCTAATACGCCGTCCCTCCTTGGTCTCGCGCAGTGCGTGGGGAATGAAACTGGGCGCGGCCTACGGATGAAAACACGCGGCCGAGGATCGCCGGCAAGACCAAGCCGAGACCGGCCTGCTACGTTCCTGGCGACTTTTCCGGCGGCTTTTCTTCCCACCGACCTCGTGATCGTCGTCGACACCGCCAACCCTCGCTTCCCTCAGCCATGGAACGTTCGAGAATGACTTACATGAGAGAGAGAGAGAGTGAGAGAGGGACATAAAGAGAAAGATTCCTCCAAGGCGATGGGGATTTTCGCGCTAATTCTTTACTCCGTGAAAATAGGGACGCTGTTTTCACTCCTTGTTGTGGTCGGTTTCAAGGAACTTCCGTGCGCGAAGCAAATTCTGCAATTCAGTCGGCGATTGCTAAAAAACTAAATTAATTCCCCCCATTATTGATTCGACGTCGACTTTTTCTCGAGTATTTTATTCAAAACTAATTTCACTCTATGTAATTGTAATTGCGTCATTCTCCTTCTCCGACAACTTTTCATTCTTCCTCTGTCAACTATTTTAAAAAAGGCACCATGAACATCAAGTCTTTTACTTTCCCAAAACAAATAGTTCCATGCTTTACAGTTTGAGGAGGCTCCTGTAGAAATATTGGATCAAACAATTTGATTTTGATTGCACAAACGATGAGAAATAATAAATGTGCACGAGGTATTCAATCTAATTTGTATTTTAGTGTTCTGACTGCAGAATCGAGCGATTTAATATTTTTAAACACTATTACCTATTGATTACTGGAGGGGTTTATAAATACAATTGAATGCGAATAGCAATAAAGGGGAAAAAAGATTAATTTGCTTTACACGTGCAATCGAGGATTTGTAGGTCTTGTTTCAAACATAAAGGATACGATGTTTTAATATAGAGAGAAATGCGTCTAAATACGAGTTGGTCCGATGTTTCGAATAAAGTAGAACATGCAATAAGGAAAAAAAAATATTATTGAAGTGAATGGAAAAAAATTGCAGTTGGATTGGAAGATACAGATGGATAAAAGTATGCAAGAGAGAGAGAGGGAGAGAGAGAAGGAAACAGGGAAGCGCTTCGGGCGTAGTTTAGTGCGTGTGTGCGTGTCACCATGGTAAAACGACTCCCACTCCGCGCACCCAGATTTTTCCTATTCTCTCTCTCTCTCTCTCTCTCTCCCGCTTTCTAGCTTGCGCAGGCGCGCAGTTATGGGCGCCAAGATTGAGAGAGAGAGAGAGAGAGAAATCATAGAACATCCGCGTGTATCGAATTGAAATATCTAACGAAGACGTCACCCCCATGGGTGAGAAAGAGACGAAGCGAGAGGTGGGTGTTGTTACGGGCGCGGATACGGCGGAAAAACACAAAATCACGCGGCAAAAGATTGAAAAGAGAGCAAACCTCGAGCCGCGGACTCTTCCGTTGGAAGGGCCGGAGGGGAAAGTGCGTTTGCGTGTGCGGCGGCCTCTTCGAAATTCCCGCCGGACGCGGTTAGTTCCCTCTCTGTCTCGTGTCTAGGAGTGTCGCTGGTGCGCGCGCGCTCTCCCCGCGTATTGGCCCAGTGCGAGCGAGCGAGCGAGAGAGAGAGAGAGAGAGGTACTGTGTTCCGTACCGGGGCTGAAAGAGCCGCGGGTCCTCGGGTGTGCTTTTAGTCTACTTCGGAGCGTGTCACGGGCGCTTGTACAGGCGGTTTAACGGCCGGGCTCTCGCCCCCTTACGACGCACACCACTACCAACCACCCCATCACCTTGACCGACAGGAGCGATATTCCGAGACCGGACCTCCACCACCGCTTCGTCCGAGAACTAATTCCCAGAGTCGGAAAACACCAAAGTATCGGAAAACCAGGAAACCAAGCTCCCTCACGACAGAGAGAAGCCGGGCCCTGTGCCGCCGCCTGCGAGCCCTCGAGCAATCCGTGTGCCACGTTGAAGGGGCTTTTCGTACCTGAAAAATTCGGTGTACCTGTTGGTTGTTGCCGCGAGCGAGCGAGAGAGAGAGAGAGAGAGAGAGAGAGAGAGAGAGAAGCGAGGGAGCGAGTGAGACGGCAACAGGAAGAGGAAGAGGACGAGGAAGTAAGAGGAAAGAAGAAAGGTGCGAGTCTCTACCGGCGCAGTAATCATTCTTCGTTTTCCGAACCTCGAGTTGGAATCTCGTAAACGCTGACGTAGTGCCCCAAAATTGCTGGATACTACTGGCAACCATAGACGAGTCCGCAGACGAAGAAGAGAGATAAATAAATATACACATTTATTTATTTATTTATTTATTTACATTAATCCTATACTGAGCGTATATAGACATCGTGTACATATACATATATGGTTGTATGTAGCCCGTATACATAAATTGTATTTAAACAGAACTTCTAGTGCGTGTGAGAAAAAGAAAGAGAAGAGAGAGAGAGGGTGAACAAGTGTGCGGAAGAGAATTTTAAATAGATAAGTTCGTCGCGCAGAGCGCCGCGTTTTTTGAAGATTTTTATTGTCTATTAATATTAGTATTATTATCATTATTATTGATATTATTATTACTATCGTCATTATTACTATTATCATCATCATTATCATCATCATCATCATTATTAAAATTATTGACATTATTATTGCTATTACTATTAATATTATTATCGTGTTGGTTTCGTGTACTGAAAGCGACTCGACAACTCGAAAACTGAAAAACAGTATTTTTCGCGCCAACGGCTTAGTACGTCGAGAAATATAAAAGACGCATACACATATTGTCTCTTGCTAGAAAAGAGTGTAAACGCATCGCAGGCGTCCGAAAGTGACAAATTTTAAGTTGGCAATAATGGAAAAGTACGGAGAGAACAACTCGCTGCAAAAGGAAATGGAACGATTGGAGATCGAGGAAAAGAATGGCGATGGATTGAGGTATGAACTATTACT
Source organism: Eupristina koningsbergeri (assembly GCA_018907245.1). Taxonomy (NCBI): domain Eukaryota; kingdom Metazoa; phylum Arthropoda; class Insecta; order Hymenoptera; family Agaonidae; genus Eupristina; species Eupristina koningsbergeri. The sequence goes on along the minus strand of JACCHV010000002.1, from coordinate 4,257,619 downwards.
TATCTTTCCCGTGGGAATATAAACTTGGTTTTTCGGTCATTCGCTCTGAGCAAAAAATGCCAAGTACTTGCTTACCCTTTTTGGGAAGAGACATATTTTTGAACTCCTTACGGACATACAAACAAAAAATAGTTATTGTCAATATAACTTTTTGCTTAAATTATTAAACCTCGGTGTACAATCGACTTGGACTTGAGAAAAGATACTGGCAACAGTATTAGTATTAAATATATATACTTATGAATTTACAGCTCATGCTGAAACGGAATTATTGTAAACACAAACAAATCGTCCACAAAGATGATGAAATATTAATAAATATTCCTTCTGAATTTCATATAATGACAAATTTTATGTGAAACTTGATTTTATTTCGAGAAATTAAATAAGTACTATATTATTACTCAATGAAGTCAAATTTTATATTTAAATTTCAATGATAGAATAAAAAATAATAAACATGATCCAACTCATTTTATTAATGAATGTAATTTTTCCCACAATTTATATGCATATAATTCATTCTTAACTTTCTTTTTTAAATATTTGTGAATTTTAATTTTGATTATTTATCTATATCGAATAAAAAATAAAAGAAAAGTGCTATTAATTGATTTTTAATGCACGTTTAAAATTATTGAATGTGTTAATTTTATTATGCGAATTAAATAATTACTTTTAATTAAGTAAAAAATAATTATTATATTCAATATTTTAAAAGTGTTTTAATGAGAATAGTAATAAAATTTCATTTATAGTGCATGGATGCAATAAAAGACAAATATTATCGAATATATCAAATATTACCGGAGTAAAAATTTACATATTTTTTAAAAATTTGTTGCAAAATATCACAATTTTTTAATGTTGCTATAGTTTAGGAAATATGGGGATAAATAAATTATTATTTTTAAAATGATTTAGAATAAATAAAATAAAACAATATTCGACAAAAAAACGTGCATACATTCAGTTTTATTAAATTAGTTATAAAACATTGTACACATTCAATACGTTCATTTACAAGCTTAAATAAACATTATTCTTCATTGCATTTTATTTTAATAATTACCGTAAATTAACTTTGCTCTTGTACAATTTTCAAATAGACAACTGAAAGTTTCTTAACATTGGGCTAAAATTTAAATATTTCGGTGTTATTTAATGCATGACCAGTATTATAATAAGAAAGTATTTCAATTAATAATAATAATAATAATAATAATAATAATAATAATAATAATAATAATAATAATAATAATAATAATATAATAACTCGAAAATATTTCATTCGTAAAGTTATTGAAAATTAAGGAGGGAGAGAGAGAGAGAGAGAGGAATACCTAGAGGTTGAAGCCATAAATTATAAACGTATGTCTATACTAAATTATGTGGATAGAACGAATAGAAATTATAATTTAGGGAAAAATGAAAACACATAAATTGAGCCAAATGTAGATTCGTCTTGAAAAATTCTAATAGGCATCGCCGGTTCGCTTGAAATCGTAAATGAGGTGGCTTCGTTGCCTTCGGTTCAAGTGTAAATACGAAATAACAACTCGGAGATGGGGATAGAGTCGGGGATAGAGTTGGGGATAGGCAAAAGGTATCTCCAGGTATTGTCGGACCTAGGCGAAACTGCCGGCTCCGACTCAACCGTCATCAATGAAAAAATGCTCTCTGCCCGGTTTCGTCGGAGTGTGGAAAAATCACGCACGTGTCGTCAGGTCATTGGATTCAATTTTACAACCAATCGTTTCCTTCTCGCGGGCGCCTCCGCCTCAGCCCCCACCGCTGGCCGATTTCCTCCCCTCCTTTCCGAGCCCGCCGACACTTTCCACCCCTCCCACTCTACCCGGACTAAACAAGGCGCACTACTACTCGGCGAGCCTCGGAGATTAAGCTACTCATTGCGATTCCAAAAAATAATTATCTGCTCCACGTCCAGGTATGCAGCCTAGGTGATTGCCCGGTCTCGGCCTGACCCTAATGACGAGATCGACAAATTTCGAATTTTCTGCTATGGGTCTCGGTTATATTGTGGGTCGTGTTCGATGTGGAAGGTAGATAACCTCCGATAACCAGGAGCACGAGAAAGAAGTTGAGGTACTTGCTTGAGGTGCGCGCAAGCAGGCTCCTCCTTTTAATTTATGTATTTTTTAATAACCTCCCCGAAACCTGAATATTTATCTCATTATCTAGCGTTCAGGTACCCTACAGAAATTTTGAGATAATAATCGTTCTTTTACAACGTCTCAAAGAATTTATTTTGAAAAAATATCATAAGTACGAGCAAATACACAAGAAAAGAAAATGCTAGCCGGTAAATTTTATCTATACAAGAGGCAATTTTAGCTTTGTCGCACTAGTTTATACAGTTTGTATTCATTGGTCAAATCAAATTGCCTAGATAATTCAACATAACATGCTATTGCTGAAGATATTTATAAATAAACCTATACTCGATGTCGCTTTGTCATTGTTTCTATTCATTCAATAATAATTATTATACCGTAATGTACTATTTCATATAATGACAGAGTTCCCAAGTTATTTCAAATGTAAAATTTAATCAGTCCTTTATGTTAATGCGTTTCTTAACTTTATATTTACTTATTAATTTGTAATTTAGTAATAATAATAATAATTTTAATAAGTCTTATTTTCGTTTTTCTTTTTCTTTTTGTCAATTAGAAATGAATATAAAGTTCCCTTGGGTGTATCACAATGATTATGTTCGACATAAGCTTAAATACATTTAATACTCAAGTAGTGTATGAGACTCTTAATGATATCTGAGAATTATCGTAACTATAATTTAAAATGCCATTTAAGCAATCAATTATTATCTAAGAGTACTTGTGATTGTTTAAAATTAATTATGAATGAATATTGAAGTATTTTTTTTTTTTTTTAATTTAAAATTAAATTGTCATGAAAAATATGTTTTTTATATTCAACAATCTACTAATAATAGTGCTTTATACATATTTATTTTTGAAAGTATAATTTAATTAAATGGCTTGATCGAAATCTTCATTATATATGAATAAATGAAAACTCTTGATGTCACTAAAATTATCTAAAACCCGTGTTATATAAGAAGATAATGATAATAATAACAATACCAAATGTCATTGAACTATAGAGAATATCATCATTTAACTTACTTTTTGTCAGTCATACTTTCTTAAATTATAATTTCAAAACAAAAAAAAATTAACTTAAAATAAATAATGAAATCAACTATGCACGTATAAACAGATACAAAGACACATTAATTATCGTTAAATAATGTTTACTTTTAATTTCAAATGAAGCTGTTAATGAAGTTGAAAATGAAGTTGTTAATATTTAATTATAGATATAGTTCGAAATCGAAATATTTTAAATAAGAATTTTGTGTCTTAAATAATAAGTAATTTATATGTGTTGTGTTTGATTGAAAAAATAGTACTTTGAAGGATTTTTAGGAAGATATATAAAAGAAATAAAGTTATACACTGGAGTTTATAAAAAATATCTGTTTGTCATCGTTATGATTATAAAATATAGCAGATTAATTTTTCTAACCCTATAAGCAATTTAAATTTTTGAAAATTAAATATACCTAAAGATGTTTTTCTGGTACAATCAGTAACTTACTACGACAGAAAAATGTACAGAGTAGTGGGAGTATATTGGAATCACGCAATCATTACGCACACGTGTATGTTACAGTTTTCCAATGATTACTTTAAGAGCAAAGCAATTAAGCAGTATAATTATTAAAAGTTTTTTAATATGAGTAAATTTATTTTAACAAAATAAAACAAGTTTCAAAATACATAAAGAGTTAGTGGAAAAAACTATATCGACACAAAATGTTATGAATAAGATTTAATCTTTACAAGAAAAAACGAGAAGTTATATTGTAGTAATTTTTACTACTTAATACTAACTATCACATAATATTTCGATAAAAATATTTCGGCACCAACGTTTTTTAAATAAAATTCTGGTGATTGGAAATATAAATTTTTAATTTCAAATTTTAAAAAATGTAAAATTGGAACACTTCCTTGCATTGGACATAATACCTTTTTTATATCGCTTTTCAATAAATTTGATGACTTTTAATATGCATGAACATGATACATAAAATACAAGGGGAAAGTAAGATTAAAAATTCGTAAATTTGAAAAAAAAATAATAATTTTTATCGAATGATTGTAATTTTAATTTATTTCACTGTCATTAATATTAACTGTGTTTGAGTTAATAATACAAAGAAGTAACGTAAAACTGAATGACATATTCGTCGAAGAAAAAATATTGATAAAAATCTAGTGATACAATAGAAAATTTCCTCTCTTACGCAATTATTTTAATGAGACAAAAAATTTTTGTGAGAACCAGTTATAATAGACTCAAGTCATCTATTCTTCTAACATTATACTAATAGTAAAAATTGTGAAGACAACTTATTTTGATTGTATAGTATGACTAAATATTTTACTAAATTATCACCCAAAAATTGTTATCGTGTGTAAGTACTTGCATCATAAATATTTCCTGCGTGATAAATAATGCGAGATATGGTATAGCTTGTCTTTTTATATCAACGCCCACATATCTTAAATGTTAATCGATTTCAGTATTATTGGGTAAAATCAGCTCAGAAATTTGCCTAATAAATAAAACAATAAAATTGAAGAGTTAATGCGGAAAGGAGCGAAAATAAACGATTATTTTCGTAATGTAAAAAATTATACAATGTAATAATAACCCATAGAAAAAATAAAAATCTCTGCCATGGAGACTCATTGTAGTTAAAGTATCGTTAAAGCGGCGAGAAGTTATGTTTTCAAAAAAAGTTATTTTTTCGAGAAGAGCAGCAAACAACCGAAGAGGCAATTTTACTGGGTACGTCTATTATGATAATCGTGACGTAATTACGCGTTTATCACTCATTGTCTGATTCCCGTGGAATCAGTGTTGCAAAAGGGCGAGAAGGTGGGATTCACATGAGAATCCACTTTTTTCGATTTCCCGCGTATTTATGAGTCGGTAAATGGTAATGAAGTTCAATTGATCACGAGGCGACTTACTCCTCTCTCCGAAAAAAGTTTAAAACGATTCTACCTCTTCCTCTACATTATTATGAATAATGTGCCTCAACTTTCTCAAGTATATTTCATGGAATAGAATATTAGTTTGGGGAAGTTGGTTTAATTATTTACCCAGTCTCCAGATTTTTACAAATTCCTTATTCGCATTCTTTACATACTACGATACGAAGTTGTTTTAATGTTGATGTGTTGTGTGTTTTAATATTTATAAATTAGTACAAACATGAATCAACTGATGTTCCCATATAGATAAATTAATATTTGTGCTAAGATTGTCTTTAGATAATGATTTTATCCAAGTAAATTTGAAAATTTATAAGTGCCAAAGAATATCTTGTGTTGCAATCAATCTTCAAATAATTAAGTATGCAATAATTCACAAAATTCCATATAACTACAATTCAGTGTTTTATGAATATACAAAACAGTAAATAAAAATTTACTAATTTTTTTCATTATTATATTATGTGCATTAAATTAATTTGCAATTCAATAGCATTATATTATTATAAATAAATCTTTAAAAAGTTCAGTATTGTAGAAATCGAAAAAAATTCCAGCATATGTTTAAAATGTAAACTACACAAGATTAAGTATTAATAATAAACTATATTTTGTATTCCATAAATATTTCATTATAAGCATAAATTGTTTAATAATCAAAGAAAGATTGATAAAATTAATTATTGAGATTGTGCGTTAAGTTAATATAATTTTATAAGGAACACTTCAGTATGCAATTCACAAATAAAATTAACTATGATAATTTTTAATGATTTTTTTGTTTATATCTAAAGTATTTTGTAGATCTTAAGGTATTTCAAATAAGTTTTCGCAATGACCTTGAAATATAATCTTTGATAAGAATCGCTTTTGTATTGAAATGATTATTGTAATTTAACACTGTCATTATTAAAATATGTTTAGGCGGTTTTATACTCGACAAATTCATTAAAGTATCAAAAATGTTATATAAAAAATTTATTTTTAAAATTTATAATAAAATTATCAGGTATTTATAAATATCATACAAAATTAGTTATTTACTTTAGAAGTTTGAAATTTTAAATTATAACAATATAAATAAATGACCTGTGCTTATTAAAGTAATTAACGCAGATTTAGTTATTTTTAATATTTTAGTAGTAATTTCATATTTTTGAAAGTACTTAAATATCGTTTTCTTAATTACGTATAATTATATTAAAAAATAATTTAGCAGTTTGAAATAACAAAAAATTTTGTTGATTTCGATTATGTATCGGAATAATTGTTTGAATTTGAATGAAATTTCAATTTAATAGTATATTTTTGTTAAAATAATATAGTTTCACAAGATCAGAAAATATTTTAAGCATATTGGTAACGGAATTTAATAAATAGAATTTAATAAAAATAAAGTGTGCTTCATGTGATTATAATTATTATATTTCTTAGTATTTAGAATTCAGATACCAGTTTCACAAATAAATGGTTATTTTTGTGAAAATTTATGTATGTAAACATATATGTAAAAAATAATCATTTGATTAAACCAGTTTTAACAGACGATGAACTGTGATAAGACAAAGCTGATTATTGTGTATATACTTGGAGTGAGCGATGAATGAGAAAAAATGTATTTTTGGCGCGAAATTTAGATATTATAGTATTACGAGGAAAATTTTTTTTATAAATACGAACATTTCATTTAAATAAATAATTAAAGGTTTATTATCATGTCTAGCGCCTGTTTGCAATTTTAAATGAATGTATATGCTTAACGATGGCTAGAGATAAAGTATTTCTTTCAGGCGAGTAAAAAATCTTTTTCGTTAATAACTACAAACTATTTCCTGTCGGGAAGTTTTCCTCAAGAGTTTTTTTTTCAAGTGGCTATACCGAAAATCGCTTAAAAAATTGTTTTAAACAATCATTTGCATATAATTATTATCCAGAAGTAGTAATCTGTTGAAATAAGTAAATAGGGTCCCGTTAATCGTTTCAGAATAAAGAATTTACTGATAAAATTTACATGAAAAACCATAGCACTTAAGTGTTGCGAAATCTAGTGCGGCATTGTTTTTCAGTTTCTATTTCTTAATTAATGTTCTATTTATAATCCTCATACACTTTTCTTGATATTATTCAAACCTTTTTATAGATTTATCTATTAATGAAATACAGAATGGAATTCTTATTCAAACTAATCAGACGTTCTCTAACTAGGTTTTAATAAAAGGGCAATGAAAGTGGAAAATGTTCATTTTTAAATTTAAACGTGGAGCTTATCTAGTCGGCTTGAAACTGTACATTTCTACTTATCGCGATTACTGCGTGACGATATACGCGCCGAGCACTTAGAATTATGAATGCAGTCTTTGAAAAATATCTGTAGGAAAAAGCAGCAATGGTTAAAATTTTCATTCCAAGGATTTTCGAACACGTGTTGATCACAATGAATCGATAAACTCTCCGTTCCGCGCAGAACTTCGTGGATCGCATCTGTTCCCTTTTTCGTAAGATCCGCTACAAAGTGGTACAACCCTTTCGGGGTTTTCCGGGCGGTGAGCTTGGGTTAAATGAGCAAGTCCTCCTAGGGTGCGGCTCGAAGAGGGACGGGGCGTGGAAAAGTCTCGGCTGCTCTATGCTTTCCCACGGTGGCGGCCGCTTTCCTCTCCCTCGGCTCTTGTGTGGCAGCATTGTCGATAAGCTCGAAATCGAGGGAGAGCCACGCGCGCGCATAGCCGTATCTGCCATCTGATCCAGAACCTTCCACGCAACGCGCGCGTCGTTTTCCGACATCCTCTCCTCGGCCCCGACCCGGCCCTGGCCCCTCCACCTCCTCTACGCACTTTTCTGAAAACATTAGAGCCCATGGTAACCCACGCCCAAGGTCCGCGCGTTTCTTTTGGCTCGTACGGTGCTTCTCCACGAGAGCCACGAGGACGGACGAATGGACGGACGGACGGACGAACGGACAGACGGGACGGGGACGGGGATGCGATGCGGCCTGCCTCTTCTCTTCTCTTCTCTTCTCTTCTCTCTTTTCTCTCTCCTTCTCGTTTTCTTCTTTTTCGACGAGTGTATAATGGGGCAGAGGGAGCGAGGGGGGGAGGCAGCGAGAGACCAAGGCCCTTACCCGTGACGCCGGCGGCTCGGAGCTCGTACGATCCGTACCGCGAGATTCGAATCGCCGAGTGACACGTGGATATCGATAGGCCTAGCTTTCGCTCCTCCCCTCCCCTCTAACCCCTCGCTCCTTCTTTCTTTCGCTCAGCTCGAGACCCTGGCACTACTCTACTCTACTATTCGCCGGGAAGCGCCTTTGTCTAATGTGGAATTCATATACAAGCTGAGCGCGTGATCGCATGATTGATTCTCTTTCTTTTCTATTTTTTCATGGCCTCAACCACGCGTCATCAGTACTTTTGTATCGCACGTATTTAAACTTATTAATAGCACAATTACTTTATTTAGACATGGAGTTTAAAACTAATCGAATTGCGCCTGAGCCTTTGCCAACCAAGCGTTACATCCTTTCCCCATTTTTTCCTGCTTTGCACGAGGAAAATCAAAATGAAAACTTGTTGATTTTTTATTTACTGATACAATCGTAGGTGTGATTCAATATTTCAACTAAATACAATCTCCGTAATGATGTCGCTGATAAATCCTTTAATGAATTATCAGAGAAATCTATAAGAAACGGAGTTTGCACGCGTAAACTAGACGCCGCGCGCGGTTTAACAGTTAGACAACATTATTTTTATCACTATTTTTCTGAATTTAAATTTTTACCGAGTAAATGTTAACGGTCATTGTAGCCATTATGATTATCTCAAAAAATTATTGCCCTAATTTTTACAAGTCAGAGCCATATACTCGGAAAATTATCAAATTAGCTTTTGTTTCGTATTTACTGGTGTGTGTAAGTTTTAGTTATTTTTTGAGCTTATTGATAAAATCAGGGGGAAGCAATTTGGTGACGACCGATGGCCATAAAATCGGCAATGATTATTCCGTTAACTTTTTGAATGAATATTAAAATATTTATGAGGATGGGCCATTAGAATAGTGTTCGCCTTAAACCAGATTTACAATTTTCCCGACCATTAAATTTTATAAAGGCGCAAAAACCGGGATGCAGCACGTGTCGTGGGGTCACGCGCGTATCCTCTGCTTTCCTCTCTTTGTCTCTATCGAGCAGAGCAAGAGAGAGAAGTAGCAAGTTGAATGAACACGGAGACGCTGGAAAAAGAAATTATTTTTAGGTTATATTTCCGGCAGGCGGCGGGCACCCGCACTTAAAATACCCATGCGGTGCACTTGAAAATTCAAGTCGCAGCGCGGAAATTGGCGGTGGCTCCATCTGCCGGTCAACTACCGTTCCCCGTTTCACGGGTACGCGTCCGTCGATAAGGAAGAGCCTAGACGAGTGCGCCGAAAAGAAAGAATGGCGCGCGTGGGAGTTAGCAATTCGGAAGAGAAAGAGAAGCCGGGGATTTATGTTTATCGCCCCGGACAACTACTCACAATTCTGCCCAGAAATGAGGTTTCGAGAGGTTTCTCGACAGAACTTGGGGATTTATTTGATCGACCGAGGCCGCTGTGCAAATTCGACCAGTGGATAGAGTGCAGCTGTCCGTCATTTCGACGAGGCAAATCCTATTGGTAGGGTTTCTAGGAAGGAGTACGGGGGCGAGGAGGGGGAGGGGCCGAAGGTGCGGAGTGCGAACTCGCCGGGTTCCTTTGTGCCGAACTGCCACGAGCTGACCGCAGTATACCTGGACGATGTAGAGATAGGGAGAGAGAAAGGGAAGAACGCGCATCAGCTCTCTCGAATCCCCATACGCGAGTCTGGAAAATATTTTTCTATTATATATACCTCCCGCTGTTTGATAGATGTTCCGTTTTATATTTAGCTATGATTCTCCCTTCCACACCTGCCTCTCCTCCCACCCCAATCTCCTGGATTTCCAAAGCTCGATTCTTTCTTGACTCTTATTTGTGAAAGATACACGTGGGAGCTCAACATATTTTATTTATTCAACATTCGCATTCAAGTTTTTTTGATTTTTTATTATAACCCCTCCGTAACTAAAATTTTTGAGAAATATCCTACTTCTCACGAAAAGAAAAAACGAAAAGCAGTTTTTTAATTCTAGCGATAGCAACTTCCAGGATCTGTCGATGTGCTTTAAATATTAATGCCTAATGAACCCCCAAACTTGCTTAGAAAATCTCCATGAATAATTAAGCAACGGAGCGGTTGGAAGATTTTCAGGATATGAAAATCGCCGTGATACATTCAAGCGTTCACCTATTGATATTATTGATTTATTACAATATTTTGACGGAAACAGAGGATAATAAGTTGTGTTGCAGGTTTAATAGGGTACAGCATTTGTAGGAAGATCATGCAATTGTGCAAATTGCATTTTAATATATTTAAATTGTGATAAGTTTTCCGAGATTTTCCAAAGGAAATCAGCCCTCGCCGGCACTGATATTTTTACCCCGTCTGTATTTGTGCACACATGAATATTATTTTAATAGGATTAAGTTAATTTCAATGCGTATTCTATAGTTTCTGGGATTTAATCGTGTTCATTTTGTAAGAATGAGAACCAAACCCTTTTAGATAAAAAAATAGATTTTCTTAAAAAAAAATGATGCAACTCATTTTTTTTTCTTATTAAATTAATATTTAAAAATGCTCATTCGCTATAGCAAGTAGTTATGAATTTATCGATTCACAAATGCAAAGAATTTAGTTATTGAGAGTTGGAGATTTTTTTTTTTGGTTAAATAAAAACATAAAGAAAGTGTGCTAGTGGTAGTAAGAGGAAATTATTGTTACATCGACACAAGATAGGATGAATGACTTTCGTCGAGAATTGTAAATTGTTAAAGTGATTTTTCGAAAAGCCATAAATTGATGCTGCGATAAAAATAATATCCTGTCACTATGATTGGAAATCCAATTTGAAGAAACGCGCACGCATGTGATGCATGTGTTCGCATCATCGCTGCACTCGTAATTTAAAAAATTCACCAGTTCTAGTATTTAAAAATCACTAAATAAGCAACGTCAATCCACGTCGCGCTCATCCTGTCAACCCTCCTTGTTTATTCTACTTTGATGATTAAAAATGCGGAGAGAAAGAGAGAGGAAAATAATCATCGACTTTCGCTCGCGCAAATTGAATCTCCTCGTGGCATGGTGCGCGAGGGGGGAAGAAAGAGAGAGAGAGAGAGAGAGAGAGAGAGAGAGAGAGAGAGAGACGGAAACACGTAAACGACGCTCGATTCGAAATCCGATGGACAAAATTTTAATTAAATTTCCGAGAAGAGCGTCCGGGGACGTTAAACTTGCGCGCGGTAGCTTTTGTGCGTCGTGCGTATTCGCGTTTTGCCTATAAAAATGCGATGCCTGCGTAGTAGCTCGAAACTTGTCTCTTTCTCGTTGCCCATACGTGTGTTGTAGGGTTGTTGCGTTGTTGCGTTGTTGCCTTTTCTTTAAATCAACTTCTCTCACGACCCGAGCACTCTTTGTTTAATTTAATTTCTAATAGTATGCACGAAGATGCAAAATTCGATTAAAATAAAGTCGTGCGACCTGGAGATGACTTTTCATGCTTTTCTCTTGTATCCAGAACATCGGCTTCCTTGTCTACTTGATTCGTTGACTTGATGATTCCTCGACTGGGATTTACATAAAAAATGGTAACGCCAAAACTTCGTTTAATCCACTTGTTCTTTATACTGATCCACATACCCACTCGAGGATTGGGTGAAACTGATAAAATTTTTAATTTGGTGCCTCGAATCTTTCGTGTTTTCATTGGATTGTAATTATTCTAAAATTGTTGATAAGAAATGATAATCAAAGGGTGTGACTTGCTTACTCAATCCAATATAATGGAAGATAAAATTATTCAACTCTATAAATTTGATTCGATAAGCCAAGCCTTTGAATATACAAATTCGTTTTTTAAAATAATTTACATTCGCAAACTTACATACGTTTTATAATATTCGTTTTCATTGGGATACAAGAGTTGAGCGTTATAGAAAAATAATAGGCGTGGTGGCGCGAGAAAAGATGCGAAGGGTAAAGGCGGAAAAAGAGCAAAGAAGATGCACGAGAAGTCGATCATAAAAATGGTAATAACGAAAACAAACACAGATCTCGCTATACGTGTACAAATGCATGGAACTTTACCATTGTTCAAAAAATAATTTACTTTTTGAAAAATAACAAAAATAGCATGCGTAAGATAATAAGAATTTCCGTGCAATGCTTGCCTATAAATATAAATCTCTTGTAAATTTTACTAAAGTTGACTGTTTTAATTACTTGGCTTGGTAGTAACAGGTAACATTCCATATTTATGTTTATATGAAACTTACTTCACATCGTTTAATTTTAATATTTTAGAAATGTTTGAAATAGAATTTTGCAAAACGCTTTTCTTAATTAAAAATATGATAATCAATGTTATTCTTTTTTTTTTTAAGACAAATATTATTAAGACCAAAGTTTTTTTTAAATTTTATTAAACTGAAATCATTTGCACATTATTTATTCAAATCTCTAGTTTATAATTCCAATTTTAATGTTTAATATATACACGAAAACTAGAATTTTTATATTGAATCACAGACACGCGCGTGCAAATGCATACACGTACACACATTTGAAAATTAATAAATTTTTGGCACGTATGAAAAAAAAATTTATTAATACCGAATTTTAAAACAAAGGAATCGTTATACTACAATTTTTACAAGTATTTCTTTACATGCATCTCTTAATAATATTAATTATTCTTTTAGCAGGGGAAAAAATAAAAATATGAATTATTTGTTATTTATAGAAAAATTTCCATCGCCATGATAACAGTTTAAATAAATTTATTTTATACAAAAATAATCTTTAACATCTTTCTTTCGTATCTCTTTTCCCATATATTTTGAGATTTATAAGATTTAATCTTGCAATATGTATTAATTAATTCAATAATTATATTCTTGTATTTAACATTACAAATATCAGCATCGTATAAACTCAGTAAAATATAAATAAATATACTAAGTCTTAATAATAAAACATTTAACAAGACTTTGAAGTTTGATGTTGTGCACTTTCCATATTTATTATATTAATTATAAATTAGTGATCCGATAAGGTGCAGGATGAATAAAAACAAATCTATTCAATTAGTTATGTCGATGTTTCATTTATCAAAATATTTTGTTGATTTATGTAATTTTAATTGTTGAATGAACAGTCTTGACAAGGGCAAGTGATGCTTGCCGAAACGTCGACGTAATTAATTGAATAGATTTGGTTTTATTCATCCTGCACCTCATCGGATCACTAATTTATAATTAATATATTTAACAAGACTATTTAGAGTGTATATTTTTATTATTAACGTGTCTGTATTAAATTTTTTTTAAGAACTAGACACACTAGAACGTACAAATTTTATATTCCATCTAATAGAATATAATTTCTTTAAAAATGCTTTTAATTTAAATAAATAATAAACTGTTAAGTTTTAATATAAATTTATTCACAAATATGTATAGTGATGTTTATGGTCAAAGAATTTTACTTGTGACTGAATTTTTCTTGCATTACAAAAATAATGTTTCCCATTTTTCATTTTATACATAATAATTCACAGCAAATTTTATTATTTTCAATTGACCTTGTGCAAATACATGCTCCATGTCTCTTAGTACCAATGTCGCAAAATCCACAAAGTTGGAAAGGTTCTTTATTAATAGAATAAAATTTCCTTCTGAATGACATGTTATTTATCAAAGGTAACTACTCACAGAAATCAGGCCATCGGGTATAAATATTATTTGGAACATTGATATCCTATTCAAATTTTCTTTCCAATTCAAAAGAGACCAAAAGGATTAAATATTTTACAGTTTTGAAAGATGATTTTACATTTTGTTTTTGGGAATTTGCATTAATGAGACATACGGTATACTTAATATAGTCCATTTATCCATAAAATACATAGTGTTTTAGGAGTTGGATTTTGTCTAAGTAAAAATGCATATTTATTTTTTTTGGTTGAAAATCAGCTAAACCTTTCTTCTTTGAATAATTTTATATATGTTTCTTAATGATTTTTAATGCGTTTGCTTCCATTGAAAATTTTTTCCTTCAACTTCCACAAATTTCTTCAATAATTGAATGGCAAGAAATGCATCAGAAGCCAAGTATTTAACTCATATGGTTTATTTGTTCATTATCTTTCCATAGAATCCGTCAATATTTCCTCTTCTTTGGATTTCCCATAATCTGTCGATGCATTTTCTCAATATCAGCTCTTATATCTTTATCTGAAAATAGTAGAAGAGAAAATACATCGTCTTGAATAATTGGTTCGATCATACGAGTTTCATTGAGAGAAATCTTGATGGATGATTTCGTCTATCAGTTAAATAAAACTTTGCAGAACTCGACTACTTCATTACTACGCGTTGGATTAAACAATACAAAAAAAATGAAGAATTTTGAGATGTTATTAACTAGGATGTTATTAACATATGGACCAATAATACATATTATTTATAATGGTATTATGCTTGATAATAATATTGGAGTGTTTATTAAATTATTTATTCAATGAATTTAAATGATTGTTATCATTCATGATTCTCAGAGATAGTTTGAATATTTTTTAAAAAGTAAGGATACAACAAATCCTCCTGTTTTATCACGTTAAAAAAATACGGTTCAAACTTTTGTTCTTCTTTTAAAAAGTACTTCATAAGCTGAATCTCTTTTATTTGTTAAAATCTTTGCAACTTGTCTTGCAATTCAAGTACTTTACAAGTAGCAATCTTTTTTTTTATCTCTTCTCTTGCAAACACAGGTTAGTATTTCCTTGCCATTAATTTATTTGTCCGAAACAAAAGAATGATAATGTTGGTCCCGATGTTAAAAGTACACGAACAGTCATCGATTTATGAATTTCAGAATGAAAAATGAAATTCAGGAGCTGTAATATTCGTACGTGGAAGAATTTTTATATTTTCTCTATCGACTGTTTCGATAAGTATGTTATCCGTAATATTTGGTGGTAAGAAAATCTAGGTAAAAAGAACAATGGTTAAAACGTAATATGATCTTATGCTCTGCTTTATAAGAGACTATTAGTTACTGCAGGTTATAATTTTTATAAGATTTTGGAATTTTTATTAATATTTTAATTTCTTAAATAAACCTGGATGTTATATTTATTTATTTATTTATATATTATAAAATTTATTTATTTATTTATATTTATTTATATATTATTTGTATGAAACAAAGATTTTTTAAGTTATTTAGAGTTGAAATTAAATTAATTTATGCGAATGAACTTAAACGGAATGGTGTTATAAAAATTTGCTTTATTCAAACTTTTAATTTAAAATTCTATCATAAATTATATTCTTAAATCTGAAAAATGCACTGCAATTGCAGGCAATTTAATAAGAGTATAAAATTAACATAAGTTATGCGGAAGTATTTAACAACTAGGAAATGGTTGTTGACAATAAATAAGAAATTTATTATAACGAATCTAAAACATATCATTACAGTGTAACCATGACGTAATTATGGAAGCGCAATAGATGTTAGTAAAATCATTCTTGTAAAAGAAATGTACCATTTAAAAAAACAGTCGGTTTATTTTTGTATAACGAGTAAAAAAATAATTTTATTTTCGGGACTTGCGCATTTCTTTATTCAAAAAAAACCGTGCTTTAAATTTTGATCGAAATTTATCCAAGGGGATAAGTAAACCAAACTAAATCATGGTAAAAATTGTAATTTTTGATAGCTCTCTGCAGCTTTTGATAAGGTGAATAATTGGCGCAATAGTTGACCTTGTAATCAACTTATAAATTGTTTAACTCGGTGAAAGGACAAATAATCCAGGTTTTTTTTCATGGGTCCGGTTTTTTTTGTAAGGTGTAGACCTCAGATCCTTAGTACAAGTGCAAAAATCGAAACCGATCGTTCACTCTTTTCTCCTTGAAGTTAAAACGGTGCTCCAAGAATCTCCGGACAATAAATCACGCTTCCCTTATGCCAAGCAACCGGCAAAACATTCGGTAGTAAGCAAGGCAAAGGAGAGATCCATAACTAGGAAAGAAGTTTGAGAAAGTATCTGAAAGGATAGGGTCAGAGAAGGAAGGAATGGAGGAAAAGAAACACACACGTTACACAAAGCGGCCGCGCGCGCGTGTGTGTGCGAGAGAGAGAGAGAGAGAGAGAGAGAGAGGATGCAAGGAGGTTGGTTTATAATGAAGGACGCGAGATTCGTCGACGTCGAGTCGATCGGTGTGTGCTCTCAAACGAAGCGAGACTCTTAATTTCGCATCGCCATAAATAATTTCACCGCAGAAAGACAGACAGATGATAGAGAGAGAGAGAGAGAGAGAGAGAGAGAGAGAGAGAGAGAGAGAGAGAGAGAGTGTGTGTATTTGAGTGTATGGGGGTGGAGGGAGTGAGCAGGGAGTTTCCTAGAAGTAGGCCTTCGCTAGTTTCTTTCTTTTTATTTGGTGTCTCTTCGTTTTCTCTCCACACTTGGCAATTCTCCCTGTCCTGGTTAGAAATATATAAGTGATCTACTTGCGAAATACTCGCGAAACTTTCTCAGAATATCGGGCGCATTTTATGAACCGACAACCTGAAGATTATGATATCCTTTTTTAAGCAGATTTTCAAATGCAATTGGATTTATCGAGAACACTTCACCAAGAGGTATCGTTATTATCAGACCCTATTATATTGAATTTTCTTCTTTATTGCTTTTCTTTTCAATCTCTTTTTGTAATTTTCCTCTGAGTTACAGTCAAGAAAAGTTTATATATTGTGCTAATTCGATGTCACTCAACTTTATTCGATTAAAAAATATTTTTATGCAAATATTAATATTTGTTTTTCTATTTACTGATTTTTTATTTTTTTTCAATTTTCTATTTCTTTTGTACATATTTAGTTGCATTCTCATTGTATCCTGTAATGTCTTTTTAAATTTTTTTTAAATAATTTTAATAAAAAATTAAATTTATACTAATATGTTGGATTTATTTACATTAAATTTAATTATATTCAATGAAAATTTTTGTTTTAAATTGACAATTAAATTGCTATTTTTAATTGTACATAGAATGGAAAACAATATTTTAATGATCAATGTTGTTTCTAAGTCTTGTGAGTTATGAAGTGATGGATCTAGTTTACACCACTAGTTTCGCAATAGTGAATTCTCTTGAATTTTTTCATGAACACGTTGATTGAATGCAATAGATTAATTATTTTGTTAAAACTCTTGTCATCGATTAATTTCTGAAAGTTTCTTTCGATCTACCTAATATAAATTTTCCCATTGTTTCCATTGAAATTTGTATAATTTTCATCTTTTAAATTCATCTGGTATCGATGTCGTTCCTCCTGCATTTTAGCTTTGAGGCTTTTATTTATTACTTTTTTTTTCATCGAGGAAAGGCGAATAATATGAATTATTATTTTAAGTTAAAAACATTTTTATTCTAGTTTTATGGGTATTTTTTTACAAAATGGATTGAATACTAAGTAACGAAGACAAATGCAGAGTTAAATAGTTGATTTTCAATGTACTAGTATATGTAATATATTTATGTGTGAATCTATTTTGCGTGTCAGTTACTTTATTCTATGAATTATAACATATTTAGCTGTTTCTCACGCATTCCACTGGTGTTTTTTATATTTTTAATTTTAAAAAGTTTATTATATTTACATGTACATTTATAAATTATTGTAATTTAAAAAATTTTCTTTAATAAAGAGATTATCTAAGCATAATAATTATATTTATGTTCGTTTTTTGAAATGAAATTTTAAAGTGTATGTTAGTAAAATCTTCCGTATCTTAAATTTCGATAAGAGTCACCTATTGTTTTGATGAGTTACAAATTCTTTTATTTGTCCAGTGACGCATATTTTGTTTTGCCTCTTCAATTACAATGATTTTTATTTACGATTGTGATAGATGTTCATTTGATAAATCGAAGCAATATTATTAAGTATATAATATGAGTTATAATTGATGTATAATCATAATTAATATGGAAAATGTGTTCCAATTATTAATGTTTAATATAATAAAAATGTATTTATCTTTCATTAATAAACTGAACATTTTATATCAATAGGGTTTGATGGATATGTAAATTAAAAAATTTATTTCCAATGGTAATAGAAAATTGTAAGAAAAAATTCGAAATAATTATTAGTAAAATAAAAAAGTTTGATATTTAAATATGTTAAACAAACAGATTTTTTAACAATCTATTTATATCGGAACATCACAATATAAATTTAATTTATTGTCATTTCAGGTAAGGACATTTCTAGGCACGTTGATGTCCTATTTTATTGCGTTGTTCAATCTCATGGTAAGTCTTTGGAGCGCCCAATTAAAAACAAGTTTTTTAACGCAATCATATCATGTAAGCTTAATAAATTAAAAAAAGAAAAAATTAAAAATAATATTTATAAATAAAAGGGAATAATAGAATAATTTTCGATTAATTATTTTTTTAATAATTTATTATTGTGTGTCTTAGTAAACGGATCAGTTTTATCAATTTGGATATTCGTTTATTGCTCATTTTTCAAAAATTCAAAAATTATAAATTTATAATTCAATTTTTATGTACTATAATAGGTCATTGAAGACAAATTTCGATTTATGTAAGAAATAAATTTTTCAAATTTTATTTGTATTACAAATCACCAACTGTGAAAACATTTTCTGGTCGATGATTACTATATAAGAGTTTTATAAATAACGCCAACTTAAAATTTGACAATATTTACATGTTCAAATGAAACAGTGGATAAATGTATCACTTATTAGATTATAGACGTAATAATACTAACATCAAAAGCACCGGTAGTGCGAAAAAGCTCCTGGATCGCGCAACCGCGACTCGTTGCAAGTTGCACCTTGCACTTTTTACAACGCGGATTGCGTAACGACACGCACATAAAAGCGTAGGTGTATGTCGGGACGGGGGTGGAGGAGAAGGAGAAGGTAAGGCCTTTCTTCACTCGAACGCTTAGTGGCGAAGAAAGGTGAAAGTGGGCCAGGGACTCGGTGCTACTCGATGCTTGATCCGAGTCCCAGCCTCCCTGACGTCGATCGAGTGCACATGGGAGAAGATCGACACCGACGTTTCCGCGAAACCCAGGGAGGAAATGGGACGATTTGAATTCATTAGAGGCTACGAGCTGACCCAAGGCCACTCTCAGGAGCAGAAGCAAGAGAAAGGCCAACTGACTCTTATTTGACGAGAGAGAGAGAGAGAGAGAGAGAGAGAGAGAACGCTAGGTTCCTTGTGCAGCATCTTTTAGCGCTAAACTGACAACTTCATAAATTAAGCTTCTTCGTGGGTTGAGGGACTGTATTGGGTGCGTACTCGCAGATACGTGCTCGTTTAGGTGCTTTTGCACATTCTGACCCCTATCGCTCTCTTTCACTCGCTCACTCGTTCCCTGTGTACCTTTGAATGTTTCGCGAAAAATCGACTTACCGATATACCTGGACTCTTTCGTCTCGGTTGAAATATGTTGAGTCAAGGAAGGATTTTTAGAGAGGGATTCGTACTTGGCCTATTCGCTTCTCCTTGTTTACTTTTGTTCGATTTTGGTCACTTTGTTTCTCAATCCAGCTCTCTAGATTTACTTGTTTTCTTTTTATTTTCTTTTTGTTTACCTTCACGAGCAATTAAGAAATGCCGAATCAATTTCGAATGTTCCAAAATATAACTGTATTTACGATCGCACGGACGCATTTACATGGTTCCTAATTTAATTCTTGATAAATTATTGGTTTCTCAATTGCTCGTTCAAGTCATTTCAAGGCCCGTGAAGTATTTATTTACACAAATGAGAATTACAACTTAACACTCGTCAATGATTACTGTTATTGTTAAAGATTTAAAGCATATTTCATGAATATGGTAAAGGAAATATGGCAACGTTTAAATTGGAAAAATTAATTTAAATTTTTTATAATATGATATTTATAATTATATGATAATGAAGTTTAAATAATATGATATATAAGTTAAGTAGATAGATGCATCCAAGTTTTATAATTCACATGTTAACATTTTTTCCCTTGAAAATTAATTCAACGAGAATAAATAATAATTAGTCAAAATAATTTTTTTTTGATTTTAGAAAAAATTAAATTCACCACATTCATCAATAGCTTCAGAAGTAAATTAATAAAAAAAAAAAAAAAAAAAAATTCGTACGGTTAAAAATTTTCCTTCCCAGCTGTGTACAGTGAAGGACATATGAAGACCGAATAGGGGTTGAATCGAAGCGGAAGAATAGGCACAAATCTCTACGCGTGTATGTAGTAAAATTATTGGAAAGAACTAGGCGTCTTTCAAGAGTGGTTGGGGGTTGGCGGGGTAGGGGTGCGGGGGTGCTGGGCTCCTCTTGGTCGCGCGTGTCTTGGGGGGGGGGTCATTTATCCCCGGGTCAAGGTTAGTGCGGCGATTTAGCCTGGGCTTCTATCCACCGTTGCCATTATCTTTCATTGTGTGTTTCACTTTTTGGGGCTCCTTGGAGGGTTGGGTAGGTATACGCATATACTATCCATCTCGCTTTCTTACCCTCATCTCTCGCGCAGCCGCACAACCAGTATCCATCCTTTCTATACAGCGCCCTTGCTCAGTTCGCATTCTTTATTCTTTACATTTATGTTGGAATTTAGGGTGCTCATTTTACGAAACGAAACCCCTTCGTTTTAACTTCGATTTCAACGCCATTTCACTTTCGTCTGTGTTCAAAATTTTAGCGCATTTATTCGAAAGCTTTTATTTATTTTTATAAGATACATTTTTATTTCCTCGGTCAGGCAATTCCTATGAATCCAATGTGGAAAACAAAATGTTCATATTACTATAATATTACGATAATTAAAACATAATTTTTTTAATAAAAAAGTCACGGAATTGTGGGTAGCCAGTTACATGTAGTATTTGTTAAATTGTGAGTTTTATCTGGTTAATCAAGTCTTGATGCTATTGAAATCTTTCAGATTATATGTAGACGTCATGCACTCAGTTCTACATTTATTATTTTAAAAAATTTTATTATGTATTACTAACATTCGAGACCCTACTGATTATTTGATTATTGATAATTCATTATTGTATAAACAATCACATTATGACACCAAAAGAAATTGAACTTTAATGAATAAAAATTCAAACAAGCATGAATTTATAACTTAAAGAAAAAATGATTTGCTTTGATTTTTATGAAAAAATATCGACTTTGTTTAAAATCATTTAGAAGAATTTGTGGTAGATATGGTACTACTTCATTGGATTATTCTGCACTCTGCAACAATCCTTGAATAATAAAATGACATCATCTCTTAGATTATAAAGTTCCCCGAGTTTAATGTGCAACTACTTATAACAAATCTTTTGGTGACGGGACACATTACACGATAATATTAGCGTTAGTGTAATTTTATCCTTCTACAGCGCAACTAGTTTTATTATGGTAGTAATGTACAAAAAACCAATTGTGCACAATTATACTCTCCTTTGCCCCTATTTTCTCTTTCTATAGTTTCTATTCTTAATGAGCGTTCTATTTAAGAATGAATGAACGCATACAGTAAATCTACATTTTCTTGACTACGCTTAATACTGTAGATACATTTGTTGTACGAAAATTTTGTTAGAATTAATTGAATGGTATGTTGTGTTCGATGATTTTGAAGGAGTACGTGAAAGTTATTAAATAGGTGATTATTCAATTTCCACTTATTTTTTGTGCATATAAACAATATCTCGTGCGAATTATTGTTTCGATTTCATTGCTTTTTCCTTCTTTGCTTTTCATTTTAATCTTTAATAGTTAAAAGGCATTTACTGTTTCGCAACGACTGTGGAGTTTTTCATATCAATGGTAGTAGGATGCATTTTTTTTACATAATATAGCTATGAGTTAAGGGAATCGTGACCGTACTCGTAAATTTGCAGCTCAGTTATATCTTGTATTTTAATACTGGTGTCCAATCAAATACTCGAAAGAATCTACGATTCACAATATACCAAGGGAAAATATCTGTAATACTTTCGCTCTTAATCAATAATTTATATTATACGATTATAAAAAAATTCGACAAGGTCAATTTGTTTATTATAAAATTAAAATTTATCGTTTCATTTCAGTTATAAACTAGGATTATTACCAATAAATTTTTTAATCGTTAGTCGAGTCTTTTATACACTAGACAAGAGATAGTAAATTATGTTGTCGAATGTAATTAAGGAATATTTTAGTAAAGTTGAATGCTCCTATTAAGCACAAGAGAGATTTGCAATATAATTAGCTTTGGAACTATTGAAAAAGATAAAAATCACAGCTTACGATCATTGGTATATAATTAAACATCTTTAATTGAATAGTAGTTGTAGTAAAGTCCTCGATCTAAAAATTCCCTCCGCTTTTAAATTTTCCTTTACTCTATAATACAGTAGTCGGCGGGGGGGGAGGAGGAGGAGAGAGAGAGGAGGGAATCTGTGATTATATTATTAAAGCGCATTCATCAGCGCACGTCGCCTCATTTGGAGTATACGTAAAGGCATAGTCGCTCCTCCTTCCTCAGTCGTATCAGTCCTGATTCAAGGAATTCTCGTAGTGGCGTCGGTTAACGGCATTTGTCGCATAAATTATACAGAGCGTAGGGGCGCGCAAAAAAGACGATTAAGCGTACCCTCAAAATGAATATCGCGCAATAAATGCGAATTTGATGACGCGCGAGAACGCCCAAATCCAGTTCGCCTCGGCACCGTTAGAGGTCGGCCGCCCTTTTTCGACACGGCTTTTCCGCAAGTGTCGCTGTTATTTGAATTCCGCGCTCATCCGTAGACCGCAGCTTCAATAACATCCGCAACCACAGGGTCGTTCTGCATAAACTTTAGAATTCGGCAATTAAAAGCAGTCTGAGAAAAAGCAGAGGCTGTTTTGAATAAACTTGCCATTTGGCATTGCGCTCGAGACAGCCGCAGACAATATTACAGTTACAGTCGTCCTCGCCGTCAACACGAACGAGCAGCGTCTTTATCTCGAATGCGACAAAGCATTCATTTGAAAATTGCACATTAAAGTAAATAAACAAATAAAAAGAGCTTATCGACCATTTCAACTTTACAACGTCGTGACTTACCTCGGTCACATTCATTATTACTGACCTATCCCACTAGCAAATCATTATTCATATTTTGTTTACCTATGTCACTAAAAGACGTACGAAGCAAAAATCTGTCGGTAATATATAATCTCTAATGCACTTTTTTAATAATTTAATGGGGCTTTTAATAATGGATTAATTTTTGCTCGCTTAACATTTGTTTGAAGGGATGTTTTTAAAATCATTAAGAATTATTATTTTTATTACGATGATACACAGGATAAAATCAGAATCGATGATTTATTAATTCTTGATTATACGTAAAAGATGGTTTTTATCACACTAGTCGAATGATCGGTTTAGAAAATGAACGAAAACATCGGTACTTTTAATTAATTTAAATAATTTAATTAATATTATTATTTACTATTTTTCCATCTAATCTAATGTATAACTGTTACGATGAAGGGAAAGAAAAAACATTTGGATGTTTATTGTCCGCGATGAAGAGTCGGCCAAATGGAGGTCTGAAGTCGTTGAGTCCGAAGGAAAGCAAAACCGATTATTCATTTCCGGTCGCGAGAAAGAGGCTCGATCGCATAGCAACGCGTCCACGCCGGCGGAAACTTTCCTCCCGCACTCGGACCCCAATTACGATGCACTCGCGTACCTCCTATATGAATAAATTGTGATTTTCCCGGGGATGCGCTTTCGTCCTTTTTCCTCTTCTCCTTTCCGCGCCCGCGAGTCTCTTTTCATTTTCGCCCTTTTTTCCTCTTGCTTCATTTTCTTGTTTATACTGGTGTTTTTCTCTTTTTACGAGGGCCGCTTTATTCCTCCCTTTATTTATTTTCACTTGTACCGACCTCTCGACTTCTTTCTCCGAGCTTACCGACTTTCTACTCATCACTCGCTTCCTTTGAATCTTTATTTATGTTTATTTCCGCCTTTCCTTCATGATTCCTAGTTATTATTAAGGCTTACTATAGCCGATAATCAGTATTTATTACATATTATGTACAGTTGCATAATGATTATGGAGATGTAGTCTAGTGCCTTCAGAAATGTCTCACTGCAATTAATATATAAATTAGCTTTGAATAATTATGTTTTGATATATTTTTGATATATACGTAATAATTGTGTACAATTACACACGATGATTTGCCGTAAAATATCTTCAGTAAATTTGATAAGCTCTTGATTTTATTTACAATGGAAATATATGAAAATGGTAATAATAATAAATGAGTGAATATTGTGGGCATTTTATCATTCAACTTTTACATTAAAATCGTGAGTTATAAAAAAATAAATGTCGGGAATTAAAACGCGAATTGATTTGATTACGATTATAAACTCAGTATTCCGGCACAATAAAATATTTTATACAATCTTTTTCCGATCAAGTTTCCCACATCCTCGTGTTTAGTGCACCAACTCGAATCGGTTCAAGGTACGAATTACAAATCAGAAGAAAATTATCATTGATCTTGTTTGTGTATTAGGTTTCAAATGCAAAAAATGTTTTTTATTTTTCGTTAGAGGTTGGCCATGCACTTACGTTGTCCGCGTCCTTGGTAAACGGCGAAGCGCAACCTCCGCCCCCTCGCCTATAAGCAGTCGGTTGTACTCGCCTCGTCTCGCTCTTCCACACCGCACGTCCTTAATCGCGTTCACGTGTATTTGAGTGTACGTGTGTGTCGGTGAGTGGGGTGGGGCTGGAGCGATGGCGGGGAGGGGGTGATTCCGCGTGTTGTCCTATTGGCCCTACATGCCGAATCGACAACCTCCCTTGAGGATTCGAAGCCTTTGCTACATCCCAGCCTCCGAATCTCTCATTGCCTTGGATCGCTAATTGGAAGAGTCAAGTACGCGCTCAATTATTCACACGGAGTCCACCCTTACCTTCGCATCCATCTATTTTCGCATGATTTGCTCGCTCCAAATACTCAAGTATTTCCAGTGCGTTTGTGCGTGCAATTTTTGGTTGAAGCAAGAGTTCAAATTACTTCCGCAATGCTTGTGCTTGCAAATATTTTGTACTTTATTTCTTTGTGATGAGCAAATTTTTTTTTTTTTGGAGACAGTGTTTAGCTCATAAGTACCAATTATGTATATCTCTGTATTTTCGTTCATTTTCAAATTTATTTTTGCCATTCATAAAAGTCAATGAATTTCCTTTTGGACACAGTGTTTATTTCATTGATAATTATCACTTTTCTATGAGAATTAAATTTAATTTCGCACTACACTTCGTAGATCAACTACTTCTGATTATATTTATTACGTACAATATTACAATGGAAGTGATAAATTATATATTTTGAGTATAGAATTAGCCACATATGTAATAATTTAATTGTGTATTCTACTCGTCATTATAGAATACTCTTTTAAAATAAATACAAAGTTTAATCAGTACATCATTACGTGGACGAAAAGAAGAAAGTAAATCATCTAAGATTATTGACGATGAACGTTTTTATCCATATCAACCGTGCGTCCAATTCACCCAAAGGCTCTTTAATGAAACGTCAGCTTGGTTCGGGAAGTTGGGCAACGGCAAGTCTAAGGTCACCCTCGCGTCCTTTATCTCGTCATCGGGCACCCCAGCCTCTGCCTCCACCAGCGTCGTCTTTTTCCGGGCTCCTCCACGGGAGGAAGACTAGCGCCTCGCGGACTGCCCCCCCTCCCCGAATGCGCGCGCACGCGGCGCCTGGCCCGACGCGTGCAGTTCTGGTTTGCCGGGCAGCCAGTCCGCGTTTCGCCGCTCCAGGGTCTGTTCAACAACTCGGCAAGTGAAGGAAATCGCGCACTTTGAAAGGAAAGCCGGTTATAGCGTGGAGAATGATGTGACCGATGCAGACGTCGCCGAAGCTCGAGGATAGTCCACTCGAGTGTAAGTGGGCCACCGTCATCAGGTCGGAACTTCGGAAAAGCCCCTAGGTCCAGGATGCGCGACTCCGACACCCACGTAGATACGTACGTATGAGAGCGCGGGGCTTTGGCGCCGACTCGCTCGCTCGTGTTAATTATAGCGCTTCCGATTTTCCGCTCCTCGCCCGCCCCTTGTGCGCTTTTCCTTTTCCGTCTGTAATAGGAATCTCGTCAAGCTCGCCCGCACAGGTTGAGTTTGCGGATCTACTAGTGGCTCCGACCCAGTTGTTCAACAACGGCATTCGAATTTTTTACCCGATTTAGTCCTATTAAATTTATAATCAACTTTCATTTTTCCTCTGCGTTTCTGATTGAAACTCTTGACTGAAATTTCATCCGCAAAGAATATTTTTCTTTTTTTTTAGCCTAAACTTTGTAATGTTTATGAGTCAGTTATTGGTTTGTCGGATAAACCATACCATACTTTTAATTTTTTTAAAAAAGGAGTAAATCAAAATTATAGAATCTTAACCTGAAACTCATAGCTAAAGGCATATTTAAACACTGTTTATGATACAATTAGCAATATTGTACTTTGCGGTCTTTTCAACTACTACTTTCAGGAGTGGTAAAATGATAATGAATTTTTTAATATTTGAACGTGATTTATAAAAAAAGTCATTTAGTAGAAAAGAACTGTCCAATAAATTTACTAGCATATTACATTTGGTTTTGAACAATGATCATTTTTGTTTACCTTGCGTTACGTGTCATTTGTGTTTCACGTTCTTTCATAATTTGGTGTACAAAATTAAAATTGAAATGTATTATTACCCAATTAATAATAATGATAAATATTTGATAAATATTTTTTTCGAGAAATTTATAAATCTAATCTGATCTATAAAAATTATTCATCATTATTTAACTTTATATTTTCTAAAAAATATTTTCTGAAAAACCATTTTATTTTAATAATTTTAATAGATGCTTATTACATTTATTTGTAAACTAATATTGGATAATATTAGTGTCGACCGGAATTATTTTTATTAGTGATCTATCAATTGTATCGGAATTTCTTAAAAAATATAAGCAAATTAGTGAAGTTTAATCCTGTAATTTCCAGGTCATGCATACAAAATTTAAATTTTAATACAACTTTAATTTTTCTAAATTTTATTTTATGAATAAATTTTAATATTTATATCTATGTTTAATGTACAATAGCTAAAATTTATATTAATTGAACTGATCGATACATTTATATAAATTAAGTTTAATTCAATTATATATTTCGTAGTAGTTATTGCTACAGTTAAAATTGCAAAATGAAATAGTTAAGAAATACAATGTGCAATCATTTCTTCATAATAACTGAAATCTTTCTTTTTTATTATCGTAATATTTAAATTAATATTTTATGTAACCTTGTTTAACAGTGTTAAATAAAAATTAATTTTTAAAAAAGTTGAATAATTTAACAAAAAAATGACCTATTTACTTTTTAATAATTTTTTTTTACAAAAAAAGTTGTTGAATATAATTAAAGTTTATTTTGTGGATAATGCTTGTGTAGATATCTTCATCACACGGTATAAAAATTGAGAGGAAGAGAAGAAGTAATAGAATCGATACTTTAGATTTGTACATTATACAAACACAAATTTAAATTCATATACGTACAATGCTGTTTACACGCACAAGTTCATTTCTAGATTTGTGCAACAGTTGTTTCCAACTGCTTCGAGTTATATTATAAATACGTGAACAATCGTCTGCGCATTTTCCGTGATGTGGAGGCTTTTCATTTCTTTGAATTCAGCACATTTACGCTCGTTTTCCGCCGTGTACTTTTCCGAACATTACAAAATTATATTTCAAGAAACCTGAATTACGCGAGATATATTTTAGTAGTTAACATGAAATATTAATTGGAAAATTTATTTGTTATTTAATTACTGCAATACGCAATGGACGTGTAGACATAAAATTATCGATTATTTACTTTTTATTAGCTTGGAAGACAGTGATTTAACTTTGAGTTTAGGGTTAAATGATTTTTTCTTTTAATCAATATACAAAATTAATTTGCTTGAATCGACAATAAGTGAAATTTTAAATTTTTGAAACTAATAAAACTAATGTCGGTACCGTATTACATAATTTAGGGTGAAATTTTTTATTAATGGTCTATTACCACGTAATAAATCAATTATTTTAAAGAAAATTAATAATTGCGATTAGTGAGCCAGATGAAAGAAATTTATTTTTAAAAATAAAAAATACGCATATAAGGTATATGGAAAAAAAGATACAATAACATTTCGTATTGCCTATCTCTACTTTACTTTCCTCCTTTCTTATCTACACCGTAAGTTTACCAGTGTACCAACCAGGTAGAAACCGCGGACTGTCCTTTTCTGTTCATGTACACCTATGGGGGAGAGTGTCCCATCTGCAGAGAAATGCGACATTATTATGTTATTAATTGTGCATTGATCGTTGGCTTTTCCAACGTGATGTTGGCTTTCAGGGTTTAATAGTAAAGTGCGTTTGCGAAAATGGAAATGCAGAGGAAATTAATGCATTCGGAAAAGAAGTGTCGAAATGGAAGGAAAATGGACAATCCAGGTTTTCTAATATTAGTAATAGAATAATAGAGGCGTAATTCCACGAAAATTGTTTTTGCCAACGCACGTTACTATCAAAGTCTGAAAGCCAACGTCGCCTTCAAATTTTGTGTTCTGCAGAAAAAATTAATGCATTAAAAAAAAAAAAAAAGTATCAGGAAGAGGAGCGGAATTCCAGATGTTGTAACATTAGTAATAGAAGAGCAGTGGTTCAAATTTGCGAAAATCGTTTCTAATATTATGTGCACAAGTATCGCGGCTTATTTATTTCCGTATAAATTTATGCAATTATTATAACAGCAATATGTATATTAACATTAAAATAGTTTTTTATGTAATCAAGGTTACATGAGTCAATGTAGTTAGAATTAGTAGAATTGGTTAGTCTGGTTATATCCATGAAATTTTTCTAACTGGTCTAAATTATAAATAATTTTTTTCTACAGAATTTGTTTATATGCTGATCGATAACATGTCTATGAATATTATTAAAAGTGCAGTGAAAAATTATTTTCTTTATGAACTTGATTTATTTTAATTATATTCGTTATTCTGTATGTAAACAAAGTGGCAAAAGTTATTATTTATATTTGTATTTTCCAATTTATTTCACAATCAGTTGTTAAATTATTTAAAATATGTCGCCTTATGTGTGTGGAGGTATGTATATGTAATTGAATTCATGTATGCATTAAATGCGTGCGTAAACTAAATTTTAAAAATAAATTAATTATTACGTCTATATCGCGAATATTATTAAGTTTTGTTGTTATTTTTATATTTTATATAATTCTAATCTATAACTATTCAGCTTAAATAACAATTGTATTTTAGTATATAATAACAAAACCATTAAGTTATATATATTTTTTATTGAAAAAGGTGCTTGCTTATAGGCATATAATTTTTATTTGTTGATTAACAATATTTTGTCGCTGTAGTACCAAAACATTATTGATAATAAACTAATCTTGCAAGTATTGAAATGTTTGTCTATTTTCAATACTAATTTGAGTATCTTATATTTTAATAACTTTTGATTATAATTGATTATTCAGAATTTTCTGTAGCATTTATATAAAACAATCAAGATTTTTTTATGAATAAAAAATAAATTGAATGAAAATCATTATTACCTGAATTTAAAATACATACAAATTAATTTTTATTAATAAATATTAATTTTTATTAAAGAAGAAATTTTTTTTAATTTTAATTAATATTTCTGTTATTGAATAATATAACGTTAATTTTTTTTAATGTAAAATTTACTTTGTAAGTGAAGTAAAACTAGTGGAACTATTAAAAATTAATAATGCTGATCTATATTTAAAAATGTTAATGATCCATATTTAAAAATATAATGAACCATTATTTTTCAAAATAAAATAGTACATAGTTATATATGTTAATATTCAGTTTAATTTAAAAACAAATTTCTCAGAGTTGAGAAAATTACAAAACAGCACATGTATCAAGAAAATTTATATATGAATTTTAAATATTTTAAATTTTAATTCCAAGAGATTAAAACATAGTGCTGCAATAAAAATGTATATGAAGTTACATATTTTTTGCTAAAAAAATATTTGTAATGAAAATTAAGCTTTGAAGTTATATTCTAATTATCTATTTTCTTTGTAATTACCTATGTTTATGTGAAATCTAGAATAATTTAAATTTAGCGACCTGTTATAATTGTTAGTAATTTTAGTATTTTTTATGAAATTTTTTAATAGATAATCAGTTGTTATGAAATTGGAATAAAAAATCGACATTTTAAGTGAAAAGCTGAATGGCAATTCATTGGCATGAGGGATATGTAACATCGCAAAAATAATTTTTACTAGTGAGTTCGTTTGTGTGTATGTGCATGTAGGCTCGGTTATTTGAAATTAATTAAGATACGATAGGCTTTTAAATTAATTTTTTTTTTTTTTTTATAATAATATTAAAATTTTAATTTTAAATTCTAATTCAGTTAAAAAAAAAATTTTTTTTTTTTTAAGTATGAACTTTTTAAATTTTTCAAAACTGTAGAATTTTTAATAAATTTTTATTATTTGTTTTTCATACACGTAGGTTTTCTAACGAATAGTTTCAAATGAAATTATCTTTGTTTAAGATACTAAATAATAAAAAAACTAACCAACATTTGAAAGTAAATTATCATAAAAAGATTGTAAAAAGTAATTGAATAGAAGAACTTTGAAAAAAGTGTACGGTTATTGTGATAAGCTCTTATCGGAGAGCTTCATTATGTTTTTTAAGTATTAATTCAAATAAAAAATTCAATTAACTTATTACAATAAAAATCCTTCATAATTTGAAAATAATTTTATTTTATTTAAATAGTGTCAAGGTTGGCTGTGTTGATCTATGTGCACTAGGTTTTGGTGCATTTGTTATATTTTTTAGTTTGTTTGACCTCAGTTGAAGAGATTTGATTCGTAATCAGTTACATTATTATGCATAAGCGTTGGTGCTTTGATTACTATTATATCATTGTGCATTGTGAATCGTTTTATTCAGTCATATTAGCCGATATAACATTCAATTGATTATACAATTAATTTTTGTACTTAGTAATAAGTATTTAATAATCTCTCACGAGAGAATCGAAAGATGAGTTGAAAGTATGATGATTGGGCGATTAAATACGGGAAAGATAGGTAAAATGGATAATTTTTTTTTATAGAGTCAAATAATTAGCTTTTTAATTATTCAATATGTTTATGCCATTGATATATTGATTTTTTCCTCCGGTATCAATAGCTTGGATAAAATATGTAAATTTTTATTCAGTAGAATATTTATCTTTTTGGGAAAATTGTATTTTTTTTTCACTGGACTGGGTTTTGCATAAGTTTCTGTTTGCAAAACTCATAATTTTGATTTATCAATTTATCAAAGGCAAATTCATTTAAGAAATAGTAACATTGAGTTCGTAGATAAGAATTGGTATCACGTACAAATCAGTAACAGTAATATTTAATATTTTATCACTAGGTGAAGCACATGATACCAAATAATATTAATATTGGTTTTTATGGTCTGTATTTTTCAAACTTGTTAAATTCATTTAGACCTGTGCTATTTAGGTTTGTTTCTGGTGGTGTCGTTATCTTGTTACTTTTGTTTTTATTATAATAACTCGTACTAGTAAAATAATCATGAACACGCCTTCTTCAGAACGATTAGTTGTCGAAAGGAGCATCCTATCGGTCAGTTTTTCACGACTGACAGCGCCGATAAAAGAAAAAATCGACGATGGTATTCGGTCTTCACCCACGTTAATTTTCCTTTTCTCGAAAAGCGGAGGTTAAGTTTGATGTTGATTATCGACTGCGGTCGTCCTCAGAGGCGTGCGTCGGTGACTTCCGGTGACGTCATAGCGTTAAACGCAACATCGCGTGCTGATTCATTCTCTCTTGGAATTTTCATTCATCGCAATGAAAGTTTTCAAATGGCAATGCATCGGAAATATTTGTGCACTGAACGCTAATTCGTAATTAGTACTTCGACACTGTATTAGATCGATGGGTTTTCTTTCTTTACATCGGCTTTTGTAATTATAGCGAGAACAGTCATGACTTATACCTTTAATGTATTCCAACATTTATGTATTAATGTCATATTCCATACTGACTGACCGAATTCACTGGAAGGATATCATGTCTTTGATCTTTACGAATGAGGATGGTTAATGTGAGCTAACTTGGTGCATCGGTGTCTTGTGATGTTTTCGAGTTCTCCTTTTTATAATTTGTATTATCAGTTTCCGTACTTCTAAGCTACAAATGCTTGGGGAGCTTTTCATTTGCATTTGCCTACCCTTATAATCTTTGACCTTTTCATTTTGATTTTTATAATAAATAGTTACAAAATATGTTTACATTTTTAAGAAATACTGTTTAATTTATTTTTAATTACTTAAAAATTTAAATAAAATTTACCCCATTTATATTAAAACATCTTATGTAAATATGATTATTATTCAATATAAACATTTTTAATGCATTTTTTACGTTTTTTTGGATGCTGAATAAATACGTAAAACGTTAAAAATTTCATTATGTGTTTTTGTGTCAAGGCCAATATTTTTTATAGCATATTACAATTGTACTTATTCGAAAACTGATAAAGTTATCTTATTTATGCACAAGACATGTATTTAAGACATTTATTACAATTTTAGCGAAAAGGTAAAATGGTCTTTTTTTTTTTTTTTTTTTTTTTTGCTGTATTCTAGTCAATATATAAACATATTTTACCTCATTTGAATTCATTTTTAAATCTAATTTAATATAATTTACAAGTTTAAAAAAGCAATTAATTAATTTAAATTTCAAATTAAGTATAAGCTTTAATACTATTTTCAAAGAAAAAAAAAAATATCATTAATAGTTAGTACTCAAAAAATCTATTCAAAGTTTTCTAGTCAGCATATTTATAAGAAATCTAATAAGTGATTTAATTTAGTTTAGTAAATAAAGTATGATTTAGATTATTGTGTGATTTGACACTTTTTTTATATTTTATAAACAAATAGAATTCATAAATATATAATAATCCAAAGAGTTAGGCAGAGATAATATTGCAATAATAATTTCATAAGATAAAGCATGATGATTTATTACCAAGTCAATACTTATATAATAATTACAGGATTTTTAAATTCATAAAATTTAAAATTTCTTGGAATTTAAAAATAAAAAAATAATTATGCGTCATATAAAATAAATATTGTTGT
Organism: Eupristina koningsbergeri; assembly: GCA_018907245.1. NCBI lineage: Eukaryota > Metazoa > Arthropoda > Insecta > Hymenoptera > Agaonidae > Eupristina > Eupristina koningsbergeri. The sequence goes on along the minus strand of JACCHV010000002.1, from coordinate 4,224,018 downwards.
AAAGTTATCAGTTTTTTTATACTTCAAATATCTTGTTATCAAATAATATACGTACGTCTACTTTTATGGAAACCGGAAAATAATGATTCATAAAATAGTTCGTGTCAATATTGTCGTCTTAATTTACGGCTATTTACTTCTTATATTTTATAATTTCATCAACTTTTCTATTTTATTTAAAAGGGAAAAATATAGTATTACTGTTTTTATGGTGATAAGAAAATTTTAAGTTATCTTCAATCAATATAAAAAATGTTATTTCTTTAATAAAGAAAAATAAAAGTATTATTAATATATATTTTTAAAAACATGAATTTATTTATTTTATTCAATAAAATTATTACTTTCCGTTTAATCTATATTTCATTATATATTATTTTTAATATATTGATTAAGCCAATTGAATAACCATATTTTAAAAAAATATTGTGTTTAAGGATTTTCACAGATTAATGGTTTCTTTTTTCTAATTCTCCGCTATTTGAAAATTATTATAAAAAAAAAAACATCGAATTTCAGGAATATAAAAAAAACTTACAAAGTGTAATAAATAGAAATTTAAATTGAATTAGAATGTAATTTTTTTAATAAAGATTAGATGTTTCGAGTAATATTTTAAATTTTACACGGTTAATAAAATTTTACTGTCAAGGATTTTTTATGTTTTGGTCGTATACCTGCACGAGTAAGTTGCGAGAGAGAATTCGCATGTTTTTTTTTAACTTTGACAAGCTGTCTTCTTTATAATTAGCTAAAGTAAATACCTGAAGAAATAAATATATAAATCAGTAATTTCAAGACTAAAATTTGGTATTTAAATGTTATTAAGAATCAAGAAAATTATTGTGAACATTTTCTAAATAATTTTGTTATAAATAATTGTATAATTTTATTAATAAATTTTTAATAATAAATTTCAGGTACAGATAGTTTTATTGATTTTACTTGATAATGAACTTGATTCTTGTTGCAACGTTTCTTTAACTTTGCTAAATTGAATCGCTGAATAATTTATGTTTACGCGCAAGTTTTGAAGAAATCGTTATCGTAGTCGTTTAGAACGTGCAATTAACTGAGCCAACAATAAAAGGAAGTAATAAGCTTCAGAAAATATTGAATTTTGAATGAGTTGAAAAAGTTTTTTTAGGGCCAACTAATGACAAGAGCATCTGCATGCAATGGGGCCGAATGTTCAAAAAATTTTAGAAAGCAGAAAGAACAAAAGCTCTATCCTCTTTCGTCTATACCGATTGTACTCATCATGTACTGACAATTGTATTTGTTTGCATTTTTAAGTGCACGTTCCTCGGAGTATTAGTGCAGATAATTTTACGTACATTATTTTTTGTATTAATTATTATGAGATTATTTGATAATGGGTTTGATGATCCTTATTTTGATACGATAAAATTGTTTTATTTTGACATTAGCGGATGGATAAATTTAGAAAGATGTTAATTAGAATTTATTTATGCTTATCGAAATTTTTGCTTTGCATCTTCTTTTTCTAATTATAATATTAAATTCTTTAATAAGCCTTAATATATTTGCACTGCATTATCGACATTAAAAATTTAATAATAATTTATTTTATTGATTCAAAGTAGGATGTAAGTTGAAAGTTTTAGTATATTCTTTACAAAAATAATTTTATCTGATTTGTAAGAAATACATTTTTTGTTTATTATTTGTTTATTATTACAGAGAGTAATGAATAAGCACATTTTAGTAATAATGTAAATGAATTTCTTAAGACTTAGTTTGCTTATTTTGAATAATAAATAAACAATAATTTATAATAATAATAGTTTGAATAAATTAAAAAGTATATTATTTACATTAAATACGTAACTTAAATTAAAAAGGAATTAATTGTATTATAATTATTTTCAGATCGAATCAGTATTTTTTATAGAACTATGAGCAAGGAAATAAAGAACTTTACTGACTGAATTGTTATTGTTCGAATCTGTACTTTACGTTGGTTTTCGTGCAGATAAATTTTTGTCTTTCCTTTGACATTTATCACTGAATAATTATAAAAATAAAAATAGTTATAAAAATGTTCTATACAAAAATGTAATTTGAATTTTTTACATTGATTTTTAATGTTAACAAAATAATTATTAAAAATTTAAACTTGTTGACAATTGAAAGTGTAACAATGTAATTTTTTTACACTATGGCAAACAATTTTATACTGTGCTCTTTTCAAAGTTAATAATATATAAATAAGTAAATAGAAAAATAATAAAAATAAAAAAAAATAGTTAAAAGACATTTAAATTTTTTAGAATATCACAATCAATTTGAATTAGTATGATTCAAGATAAAAATATTTATAAAATATACAGATAATTCTGATAATAGATTGAATATTGGTAGAGACTGCAGCAGTTGATTCAATTTTATTCGACTTTGGATTATGTAATGATTTTATTAACGATACATCGTAATATTACATAAAAAGTGAATTTTCTAGTAATTTTTTCTTTTAGTATATGTAAAAGAAACTAATATGTGAGTTGCATTGGAAGCAATATATCGGTGTAGGTAAGCATATCCAAGTGTATTAAATTAGCATAAATTTTTTTTCAATGATGGAACATGAATTGATAGAGGTAGACGATCAATCTCGCAATGCAAATTATTTTTCTACCTAAGTGAGCGTGAAAAATACAAATTTATTCAGTAAAACAAGTGTAAGGAGAAGCATCAGCATCAGCATCAGGATCAGCATCAGCATCAGAATCAATATCAGTATCAATATAGGCATTAGAATCGGTACTGCAATCACTAATCACGGAACTCCGGAATAAATTTTTCGAAATAGAGGTACTGAAGTGCGCGAGATTTTTACCTTATCTCGCATCTAAAAAAGATGGGTGCAGTGGTCTCGCATCCGTTAAATGGGTCTTCGGAAAATCGATAGTAACGAAAGTGAGAGTTGGTCCTCGCGGTCAAGTCTCCCTCCCTCTTATCCGAATTCACGTATCTCTGGTTCATCCCCCCCTCGCGCACGCAGATGCGCGACCCGTGGAGGAAGGGAGAGCAAAGGGCAAAGAGTGAGATGGTTGTGGTCCATATGCCATGATAGTCCGTAGACACACGAAACCGAATCCTCGAGGACTTTCCCAGCTCTGGTTGACTTCGCGCGTATTGCTTAGCGAAAGAAGTCGGAGGTTCTGCCAACCCCATTTTTTTGAGATTAAGATTGAGGGCTCCTTTGAATTTTTGCGATGTGCGTGCTATTGCAAATTTCCCCCATGAAGAAAGAGGAGGAGGAGGAGGAGGAGGAGGAGTAATGTCTAGATCCCCACTAATTTTGGAGCAGAAATTTATTACTGGAATGGTTTATTCGTGAACTACTTCAGTTTTGAGCTTTGTCGGTTATTTTCCTTCCAATTAAAAAAAATTCAGTCACCTATTAACAACTACACGTCTGTGTTATTTCATCTTTGTAATCGCTACTGCTTTCGCGAGGAAGCAATGGGCTGGAAAATTTGTGTGCTGTTAGGAAAGCATTTTGCGAAATATGAAAAATTCAAATAGAAAGATGGAGTATATTTTTGAATTATGAAGGTCGGGTAAATTTGTTTATTATAACAAAAAAATTACATTATTCAGACGAATGACTACGCAAATATAAATTATAACCTTTTACATTTCTTTCTATTAATAAAGATTTACAGTAAATATTTACAAATGAAAAATAACGTTCTATTTAAAGCAAAATATTGCTCTTGGATAATTTAATAATTACTTAAATATTTTCTAAATCAGATATTAAATAATATTTAGTAAATTTACTTGTAGGGATGATTGAAATTAACGGTACATTATTTAAAATAATGTATAAGTAGGTAAGAGCTCACTTACACTCACTAATAATTTGAATACAACATCGTCGTGTCCATTTGAATGTTTAGAAAGTAAAGTTTCCACTGTAGTAGTAAGTAAAGCTACCGCGTTCGAGCTCTCATCATCTGCTTGAATGCGAGTGTTGAAGGATGAATGATTTCAAAATATAATTTTAGTTTGTGACAGTTAATTTCATAGCGTCAAAACGATACCTGTAGATTAGTAAATCGAGCACTTTCGGTGGATCGGTACCGTCGTACAAAAGTGTATAAAATCGTATAAAATTGCGCGGTACCAAAGACTTGGAATAGGTTGAACGAAAGACGAGCAGAAAGAGTAAAGAGGCGAATTAAGAGTAACCGCGGATGCTTTTCCCTGATTACAGCGGCGGCTCGGGACTCAAGATCCTGGTGGGCAATCTCCCGACACACGTTAGAATCGAGGACGTGGAGCAGCTGTTCTCGAATTACGGCCAAATACAAAACTTCGAGAAGGTGACCTCGCGCGACCTTAGCACCCAAGCGTACCTTGTCAGCTATGAGACGCCAGAGCAGGCACAGCAGTAAGTGATACCATCCTCGGGAGTTCGGATCTGGGTAGTTTTGTGAGATTCACGCTCGCCGGGTCGCTCTCCCCCGACAGCATTTCAACCCTTTTTCACCAATAATCCTACGCGATCACCCGCCTGTGAAATTTTTTGGATTAGCTTACTTTGCAAAGGTCAATGGGCTGCTCTACCACAGCTTCTGAAGCCTTCGCTCAATTGTCAAAATTTTTCTTTCATCAAATTTTTGAAAATGTTTGATCGACTAATGCATCAAAAACAACAGTACAAAATTTATTGTAATGTCTGAATTTGAAAACAATAAAACGTTAAAAAATATATTTAAAAGCATTTGTCAAAATTTCACATTTACTTGATTAATACATGTACACATAGTTGATAACGATTTAGTTAACGATTAACATATTAAGACCAGATGCACATGATCTACAAAACTTCTTTAGTAATCACATCAATGAATGTTTTTAATCAAAATTTACAATTAAATATTATGTTGTTTTTGTATAAGATTAAATATTTCTACTCTTGTAAGAATCAATATTTTAACCAATGCGTAAAAGTATTTTAGAATAATTATTCTTTTTAAAGTGTACTTTTTTTTTATTATGTACAAGAAATATGAAAAATGTAAAATAATATAAATTTTTTAAATAATAGTTAATAATTTTTAATTTTGGCTACACAATTAGTGTAAAACTTTTGAATTAATGTCGCAAATTTCGTTTATTTTTTATGAGTTTAAAATTAATTTTTTTTGCTTTGAAGCTTTTTTGATAATTTCTGAGGATTTAAGATTTGGACAATAATCATTATTCGATAAGTAATAACCGAGAATTTGTAGAAAATAGCTTATTCTTTTCTAAATCATTCAATTGTATACCAGTTTAGGAATTAAAATACCAATGAATTATAAATAATATATTTTTTAATGAATTATTACAATGTGTTTTTGAAAAATTTAACCACTGACTAATTTTTATGAAGCAAAAAAGGAAAATTAATGTTCTTCGTCTTCGAAGACGCTTGCTTGTTTGGTTTTATGCATTGACGGACACTGAAATGTTGGAAAACATTGACTGTTGCAGAGCCGCGAACCAGCTGAACGGCTACGAGTACGAGGGCAATCCTCTGAAAGTGGAGATGTCGACAGCGGAGAGTCGACGTCGCGGGCGTAGCCAACGGGGTGGCGTCGCTTTCTCGGGGCTTCCTGGCTCCGGTCGCCAAACGGACTTCCCTCTCCGCATCCTCGTCCAATCGGATATGGTCGGGGCGATAATCGGTCGCCAGGGGTCTACCATTAGGCAGATTACGCAGATGACGCGTGCACGTGTCGATGTCCATCGCAAAGACAACCTCGGCTCGCTCGAGAAGGCCATTACGATCTACGGCAACCCGGAGAATTGCACGAACGCCTGTAAGAAGATCCTGGAGGTGATGCACCAGGAGGCGAGCAACACGAACAAGGGGTCAGTTGATGACTGTGGTGATGAGGCTGGCAGGGCCACGCGTCACCAAGACAACGACGATCGTCATGATGATAATGACGATGGTGGTAGTAATCGAAAAGAACGCCAGAACACTACTGACGAGATGATTGTTGGCTCTTGCAGCGAGATCACCCTGAAGATCCTCGCGCACAACAACCTCATAGGCCGCATTATCGGTAAAGGCGGAAATACCATCAAGAGAATCATGCAGGACACTGACACCAAGATCACAGTCAGTAGCATCAACGACATCAACAGCTTTAACCTCGAGCGCATCATTACCGTCAAGGGCAGCATCGAGAACATGAGCAAAGCCGAGGCCATGATCTCCAACAAGCTCAGGCAAAGTTACGAGAACGACCTGCAAGCCATGGCGGTAAGTCTTTGATTTATTTATCGTTTCTTTTTCTTTTTTTTTTTCAACTAAATCCCTTCACAAATACATTTACATCGTCTGGCGTTTGGCCTTTCAATCACTTATTATCTATGACTAATGATTAAAATCAAATTTCAACGAATTTCACAAAACGTGCACTCCTCGAAACACAGTACTCTTACTTATTAAACTGTGAGGGTTTAAAAGTTTTATTATAAATTTATATTTAATTAAATGGTTATATATCAATTAAATATGGATCGAATAATGTTTTACTGATTATAGTCAACCAGTTTACAGCAATTGCATTATTAAATTTTTTTTTCTTTCTTTTTTTTTTTTTAATAATTTGAAATTGAAATGTTTAATGCTGAAATTGTGTAGGCAATAATCGAATGATTAGCAATATTTCATAAATCTATTTATAATAATAAAAAATTTGGTCTATCGGTAGTTAATTTTATAAATACGTTAAATATAAAATTGCTTTTCATTTCTAATTACTCTTACATTTTGTGAATTTTTTTAGTTTATCTTATTATTTTTAATTGTGATTATTTTTTTACTTGTGACAATAATTTGAATACATTTTTTCATTATTCAATAAAATTATTTTATATTTATACCCCTGCAAAGGTTTGGGCAGTTGTTGCCTAAAGGCTTCTGCTTGTACGTCGCAGGAACAGCAAAGTGAGTTTCTTGTCAGTTAGATTTTAATTTGCAAAAATCTGTATTAATTTACTCACGAACACTTAATTTTCATATATTCTTTAAAATAAAACTTATATTTTAATGATTTTTTTACGGTTATCAAATTTCATATTAGCGTACAACCAGGTAATTTGTTTTGTTTTGTTTTTTTTGATATATTTTCAATATTAATATTGAAGTGATTGGATACATGTACGTTGGATGTCACGATTTTATATTTTAATTCACATATAATATACAACACAATAAAAATTGATTGATAATAAATTTAAAACATAGTTTTAATTAGATTAAATTTTGATATTAATTTTATAACTGAATGTTAGCATATAACATCTACTATAAGTTTATATATTTTATGCGATTTTATATAAATATTGAACTAGCAAATATTTTAAATCTTATTTTTTACATTGAAATTTAAAAAATTATAGAATGATTTAATTTTAATTTTTATGTAAACTGAAAAAAATAAGCTACAATGAAAAAAATTGAGTGAGAAAAAATATTTATTTGTATGTAAAACCGACGTTTTATTAGCTTAATTATTATTTCAAAAGTCTTACTTTTAAATGATAATATTTTGAAAGTTTAATATTTATTATACTGTAGCTAGCAGTTGATTGCCTAATTTCTTTGAAAAAATATAATATTTTAAAATATTAAGTGTTATGAAATCATATAATAGAGTATATCGAAAAGTATTATTTGTCGGATTATAATCATGAAAATTCGAAATATCGAATTGAATTTTGTTTTATCTAAAATTTCATTACTTTGTCAAATGCTTTTCTGAGTATTAATTTTAAATGGAGTATCTGATTCAAAAACTTTTAAAAAACTCTTTGAATTTTCGATCAAACCCTTTTTCCCCCAGTTCCAAATCACGTTCAATTTACTTTACTCGCGGTACTTCTTTTACGAGTAAAGTGTTAGAAAAGTTTCTGGTTCTGATTTTGAGGCAACCTCCAGCTTGAAGCACAATAAATTAATAAATTGTTTCATCCGAAATATTGGTTTACAGCCGCAAAGTATGATGTTCCCCGGACTCCACCCGATGGCGATAATGTCGACGGCGAGCATGGGCTACAGTTCCCGGGTCCCGGCCCTCTACAGCTCCGCCCCGACCCCTTATCCTTACCAGGGTAATCTTCCCGCCCAGCAGGGCGTGCCGACGAGCGATGCTCAGGAGACGACGTTTTTGTACATACCGCACCACAGTGTGGGTGCGGTCATTGGCACCAAAGGCTCTCATATCAGGAATATCATAAGATTTTCGGGCGCGAGCGTCAAGATCGCCCCACTCGAGATGGACAATCCACCCGAGCAGCAGACAGAGAGAAAAGTTACCATCGTTGGATCTCCGGAGTCTCAATGGAAGGTACATGTAGTGATATTCTCGACTTGAATATTTGACTATTTTTATATTAAGATGGCCAAAAAAGAAAAAGCAGTTTTTAGTCGTAAAATCTTTGATCATTCAAAGTTGGGGATATTAATTTAATAATTTGAAAGTTAATACTATTGTATAGATTATAAAAAAAAAAAGATAGTATTTACAAGTATTATACGTTGCGTAGTCCAGGCACTTTTGTAAAATAAACCTGTGACATTTGGGCGAATGTGGTCATAAAACATTTGCTTGAAGAATCAGGAAGATAAAATATGGATCCCGTGCTTGTTTACTATAAATACATTGGCAAATGAGTTCCGAGATTCACAAACATTCTTTTTTATTCCATAAATATAATTTTTTCTATTAATTTTGAACATAACAATAAATGTATCCATGTTACGCTTTTTAATTATTAAGAAATTAATTATTCATAATTACAAAATTTTCATTTTATCATAATTTGTTTTGTAATTAATGAAACCAGTAAATTTTTGTATTTTTTTTATAAATTTCTTATCAATACAAGCGGTTTTTAAATTCCTTAACGTTTTGTTTTTTAAATTTTTGTAATTTCAATTATAAACTTAATTGTTTTATCCATAAAATGACTCATTACAGTAATAGTACTAATATGGATTACATTATTTAATAATTCTAATGAAATTGCAATAATACTTATAAAGTACAGTTTGTAAGGGTTGATCCACTTAAAACAAAAATAAGAAGAAAAAAAATAAGAAAATAAATAAGAGATCGCATTATAATGTTCCTTTTGACATTTGCAGGCTCAATATTTGATTTTTGAAAAAATGCGTGAGGAGGGCTTCTTGTCGGGTACCGAGGACGTGAGGTTAACTGTGGAAATTCTCGTACCGTCAGCACAAGTGGGCCGAATAATTGGTAAGGGTGGCCAAAATGTCAGAGAGCTCCAGCGTGTCACTGGCAGTATCATCAAGTTATCCGAGCAGCAATCGACGACACCTGCAGCCGACGAAGAAACGACTGTCCATATACTCGGACCTTTCTTCTCTATACAGGTGTGTTCCATTAAAATCAATCTCTCAAATGTATTTTCCCTTTCTTTGCCGACAATCTACTAACATCGGTGATGAGTTTTCGATAACCCGCATCTGTTAATTAATTATATCGAAGTTAATTAATGAAATCTAAGTACAAGATAAGACTATTCGGTTGGTTGGAATTTACAACTCACGATGTGTGAGCTTTTTCCAGTTTCTCGTATCCACCAAATGCTACTGTTACTTTAGACCCAGTCTTGCTAATGTTATTGCAAATGCCATAATTTTTTGACTGGTCTATATAAGTTTAAATTTTAAAGAAATTTATTATTGAAAATTATTAGACTAAAAAGATTTTAGTATCATAAAAAAATATCGATAATTTGAAAATTGCATTTGAGTAATGATACCTTTCAATTTTTTGTTGGCTACCTTGTCAGTCCTGCATGGTTGAGTGGATCATTAAAGGAATCTAGTTTTGTTTGATGCTTTTTAAATACGATCACCTATTCATAAATTAAATATAGTAATTAATATTAATCGACCAATTATTAATAGTTCACTAACTCAATTTTAATTTTGCACAGTCTGCACAACGGAGAATTCGTTCTATGGTAGTGCAACCACCAGGAGCCCCAGGTAGTGTTACAGGTGTTCCCGGATTACCAGGGTCCAACCTCTCAGGTTCACGTGTAGGTCGTGGTAGTAGCCAAGAAGGTGGATTGCGCTTGCGGCGCGATGGCAGCACCACGTCTCAACCTGGAGGCTGCACTACACCTCAGCAGCAGCAGTCCAGCCATTCCTCGCCTTCTTCGCAGCCACAACAGCAACAGAGTCAATAATCGTGGGCTACCAATGGTCATTTCCTCGTAAATGGCTACTTTATAATGGCTTTAAAAATGAGGATACAAGAGCAAGCCATTAAAATTTTGAAGAATCAAAGAGAAAAAATATAAAAAAACAAAAAAAAAAAACTATAAGGGTTAGTTTAACAACAAAGCGACCTCAGAGATGTAAAAATCGTTTGTCTACCTCGGCCGAGGTCCCATCAACAAATACAATAACATCTACCTCGACTAGTGTGAAGATACTTCCTTTTTCATTTGTATAAAACAAGAAGAAAAATGAAGAAATTAGTAGACTACTCGTTTGTGTTTGTTCATTTTCACTCTATGGCCGAGGTATAAGATGAAAAAAGGAATAGCTGGATGACAATGAATTACGTATGTTGATGATGATGACGACGACGACGACGATGATACTGAAGGGACGACACACAACCTTATTACCTCATTCATTACGGTTAAAGATTTAAAGTAATAATTAATGAAGAAGAACAAGAATAAAGAGATGTGAACAGAGAGAAAATAGACAAGTGAAAATTAGTATCAAAATCAAACCAATATTGAAGTTATAATATTGAAAAGAAAAAAATAAGGTAGAGGGCAAGAGTGAAGGATGAAAGAATGGGAGATGTTCAGTACCAGTAACATTTATGCTTGTTAAAATATAAAAGAAACTGTTACATAATTGTTGCTACTACCATTGTCGCTATTATAATACGTAATAATATTGAAAATGAATCACAACCTAATGGAATCAGACTAAAAAAAACCAAAAAAAATAAAAAAAAAAAACAAAAAAAAATAAAAAATAAACAAAAAAAAAAAAAAAATAACAATCAGTCGCCGCCATCAGTTTGAACGCAAAAATAATTATACGATATGTACATACGAATCCAGTTTATAAAGCAAAAGTAGAGCACCACTTCGGCTCATTTCGATTGCAACCGTAAGGAATACATCCGAAGAAAGAAGAGACGACCGCATGCCACGTTTTTCCAGAACTCCAAATCAAAAAAAAATTTAATCATCCATACGGCGTAGAATATTAGAATTTTACGATAATAAAAAAGGAAGAGGCGGAAGGACGAGGCTCCGGCTAGGACATGAAGGAAATTCGGCAGTGCCGAGCCTCGTGTCGTAATACCAAAGAAGCGGTTAATGAAGTTTTTTTCATTTTAGTGAAGTTCCTTGCGAAAACTCAGTTGAGATTGCGGAAGTGGAGAGACGGATAAATGAGTAAAGGAACGTTAAGAAATTACGCGAGTGAGAAAAATATTAATGGATTCGGTTATAAGTTTATACGAGTTGAGTCACGGATGTAGTCATCAGAGAGTTTTACTTTACCATTGATGTAATAATGTGTGAGTGTACGTGTGTTAAAAAAATAGTACTGTTATTTGATAAGTAATTAATTGTCGATTAAAAAGCGTGAGAAATTATGAAATAGTAATGGGAATGAAAGATGGAAATCTCGAGGGAACTTAGTATTGTAGGAACTGTACCTCATTGATTGATACAAAAAAACCAAAAAAATTCAGGATTAATTCTACAGAAACATGCGATAACACGAGTCGGGTTATTAAAACAAAACATATAAATTAGTGGGAACTAAATACGATGTGCCCTATGTTCTAAGTGTAGGTCGAACATAACCTAGTAGCCTTAGTTTGGTAGATTATATTAGGCGATTACAATGCTAGAACATAAAGGCTGATCACCCCACCATAAATTTGGATGCCGGTAGAGACAATACCTATTTTTTTCGAAGGTAAAACACTATTAAAAAATATCGAATTGACCAATCTCATTGTTGCAAGCCATGGACCACTCGTCGGAGAGTGAGTGACCTACATTCCTAGTATCATTCCTGTTTCTTTGTCAATGGAAACGATCAAATTATTTTTTAACTCTAAAAGATTATATTAACGATGGGCACGTTTCAACAAAAAACAGGAATAGGAATTGTTGGACAGTCAAATCTTTTTCGAGCGCTCGTGGCCTGCTAAAATCTTCCACTGAAATACAAAAACTGTTATCCCAATGGACGAGGTAGGTCCCTTGTTAGGGTACAGAACCTCGTCAATCTCAGGGCGCATTCAGTATGCAGTTAGTACAAAAATACAAATGTAAAGAAATACAGGAGTTAATAAAACTACGGAGGAAAGAGGATATGTAGAATATTTCGGAGGGAAAGAGAAGTGACGAATAAAATAAGGCTTAGTAAAACTTATGGAAAGTATGAGAGGAGGGACATGATGGGTTGGGTTGTCCTCCTTTCTCACTTTCCGCTCTTTCTGTCTCTAGGAATTGTGTGTATATTTATATAATCGAAAGGGCACGGAGAATTAAAGGATAGAAAGAGATCTATGGCAAATGAGTTGAAGTTGAGGAGAAGTTAGCGAATGAGCGGGAGTAAAAAAGGGAAACAAAGAGCTAAGAGTATAAGTTTATTTTTGATACATTGTTGGAAAGATAGATGGGTGTGTAATCTTTCTTTTTCCAATTTTTTGTTAGATGTTTTTTAATGACTTAATGAATTTTAACGATATTAGAGGGATGGACCGGGCGTGCTGAGTGTGCGTTGTCAGAGGCTTGCGTGCGCTTGTGTGCGCGCGGGTGACATTGTGCGAGTGTGAGCGAGTGTGAGCGAGTTATTTTCCGTGAATCTATGAGTAATATACATATAGTATATAGATGTTCGTAAAGCGCGTGAGTATGCGAGTGACCGCGAGTGCGAGACGCCGGAATCGGCGCTCGCCGAGCAGTTTTTTGCACTGCAGCTGGCGTGGCGCCGCGGGTACGAGTGGGCCTTTGCAGTTGGATATGCAAATTGTATAATATAATTAATATATTTCGATTAAAGGGCGAGCCACCAAGCCGCAGAGGAGCGGCTCGCGCGAGGCCAATATTCGTTCTCTCGTATTTTTTATTAACTGGAAATAATTGTCGACGTCCTCGCGCGGATGCCTTCCTCTGCGGGTTCAGCTCGCCGAATTATTTATCGAGCATAAATATTTAAAGTATACACGAACGGTGAGAAGGATAGGTAAGCAAGTCGAGTGTAAGATACGTAAACTGAGAGCTAAGAGCATTTAAAGTGAATAGAAGCAACAAAAATCGATTAAAAAAAATGTCGATAAACGAAAGTGCCAAGGGATTAAGGATAAGTGAGTGAGCGAGTGAGCGAGTGAGCGAGTGAGTGCGTGAGCGAGTGGGAGGGAGAATACCAAGGAGAAATTACCGCTGAGGGCCATATCTTAGCACATAGTACTAAAACTCGACGTGTACGAGAGCATATCTCACAAGTTTTGTGTAGTTGCACGCAAATCAAAAGGGCATTTTTACATTATCCGAATAACACTTGAAGAGAAGCAATGATAAATAATCGACACCTCTTTTTATAAGATGTCGAAATCGTATGTAAAACACTACATTCAATCCTTTCCCCGTCGAAAGGCTGAACACGCTTACACAAACAGGTGGAAAAGCAAACGGAGAAAATTTTTTCATTTGCCTTTATGAGAGAAGAGATAATGATGGCAATCATTATCATTCCCATTCCCCCATACCCTTTCGGACTTGAATATTTCAGCAATAGATTAACACAGCTGATATGCTAGTTTAAGCTCCGAAAAGCAACAAAAGCAAAACATTTTTAGCGCATTTTCCGACCAATTGATGTGCTCATTCGTTCGTCCTGTTCGACGATTTCTTTTTCCTCGAAAATTTCATTGATAAATAGCTAAAGCGAAAATCCCACGGACAGAAGAGCAGAACAAGACCGAAAAATGTTAAAATGTTATTTTAGAAGCAAGAACACATTTCTAACACTCCTCGATGCAAACGACATGGAAAAGAAAATGAATCGCCAAATTTAAAATGAGAAATCCTATAGAAAAATCCCAAGAGCACGCTCGAAAATAGATAAAAGTTTAGTGTACAAATAATAATGAGAGAATTTAATGATAAATTTAATTAGACTGTGACTCGCGAAAGTTTAAAAATGAAAATTTATTGTAGTAAATTAAAAGAAAAAAAGCGGAATAAGATGAAGTGAGTTTTTAAAGTTGTAGTTGATTCTAAGAGATGTAAAATGAAGAAAAAAAAATGCTACATCGATCGGGGTTAGGGATTTGTCCGCTGTGATGTACAAAGTCGGTTAACCTCTAAATTATAAATATGAGTTTATTTATATAAGAAAAAGTATTTAAATTCTCGAGACTGTTGTACGCCATCACGATTTTTTATTAAGAAAAAGCGGTAATGATTGATTTTTTTTTTATTTTGGAGCGATTTTCAGAGGGAAATTTATTTTTCGGAGCGAGGTGATTTTAGGTGTACCTTCCTTCCATAAAGGATCAACCGCAGAAAAATTTATTATCGTTTGCATTTTTGAATCCTAAATGTTTGGAAAAATATCAAAAAGCAAAATCGAATTAATTTTTAATGAAAAAGAAAGAATAGTCAGTCAGATAAGAACAAGACGAGTATGGAAGCGTCTAACGCGTAACAGCTACGCGATTCGCCGCATAATTATCAAACGTAAAACAACAGAAATAAAAAAAAAAAACACAATCGAATGAAAAAGCAATAAAAGTTTTTTCATTGACAAAACACACAGTAAACAATTAAACGATTTACGAGGTTTCCCTTCTAGCGTTGTGAAATCAAAAAATGGAAACATAATTTAGTAGTTTAACAATGGCATTATAAATACTAATAAATATGTAGGCGTGTGTACACGCGCGTACGCATTAATACATTAATAAAAGCAGGCACATACACAAATTGTCGCAGCAATCATCGCGAAATAAAGGGAAGCATAAAAATGATTTTTGCCGTAAAGCCACTAATGCATAATAATGAAGCACAAAAGGTGTCTAATTGAATCGTCGTTACTTTTTTCGCCAAGTCAAGGCGGGAAGGAGATTTTTAAAGTCATTTAAAATCTTTCTGCGGGCTATAATTTAAATATTTTTTGAGTAAAAATGGTTGCTAATTTGAGAAAAATATAGTGATAGTGTTGATTAAAAAGAAGATAAGAGGATCAAGTGAAAATTGATCGATCAGCTGTTCCCACTATTATTTTTTATTCTTCTTTCGCAGGTTGGGAGTGGGGTTTTGGGGCGGGGGGAGGGGGGAGAGAGAGGATTTATCATTATGTTTTTAAAGTGAAAGAAAAACAAAATGAAATAAGTGTAATGGCACGCTACGATCAGGGTAGTAGATGAATATCGCGTATTTAAACTGCCGTCCGAGCCGAAATTGAAAGTTGTCGAGACATTCACACAAGTTTCCACGTGATCATATAATTGATGGTTCGAAAAAATGCGAAAAAATAGTTGCAATCGGTACAATGAAAGTGCTTTGTTAGTTTCATTTATATTGTTGTCGACCGAGACCGAGCCGCACGTAACAATTATAAGTAGAAAAAGTAACCAAAAAATTCGCTTGTTCAAGAGTGAGACGGCAATTTGTTCGGGTCTATTTCGGGCGGCAACTTGGGCCTTATAAGCATACAGTTGGGCATTGTTGTTACGTGGAGGAGGGAGAAACGGTTCAAGTGATATAATCGGTAAATAGATAATATATCAGCTACGTGAATGAGTGACAAAATATTAAAATAAATATTGCGTAACTTAACGAAATCCTGCAAAGCGAAAAAAGTAAAAGAGTCGGATAGAGAATTTAAAGAGATGTTTTACTTTTTTCTCGATTTGCGAGGTTTTGATTAGAAATAACAGAGACACGTTGTAATATGCATTATTATATTATCTATAATGTAATTGTTGCCGACGAATGGGCATTAACGGGAAACCGCGCGGGTATGTAATAACTTTAATCTTTACTACAGTCACCCATTTTTGTATAGACAGACATTTAAATAGTTAAAGCTAATAGTAATTATTGACGGTTAATTGTACAGTTTAAGAAATAATAATAAACTCTGAATCAAATATGCGTTATTCAGTATGTGATGTTATTTATGGAAAGAAATAATATATGGACTGGGATTGGATGGAATGCAAGGGGAGCAGAGGGTGAATAATTGACGCAAGAAAGCCGTCTGTCTTTATGCTGACGTTTTTGTTAACGGAAACTGCGAGAGCTCTTTTCTTCGTTTCTGCATCGCTGTGAACGCAACGCGTAACAACGAGTAACGCGTGAAAAATTCAGGCAAATTGACTTGGCTCAACGAGCTTTCTTTACTGAGGAATAAATAATGGGCAAAACACAAGTGGTGAGCCGGGAAAAAATAATCTCAAGTGCGTGGCTTTTGAAGAAACATGAAAAAGAAGCAACTGAAAAATCTGGTACCAACACCAGTGAAAACCAATTCTAAAACCCAAAATTAAATTTGGTTCTGACGGAGAGTCGGGGGTTGTCGACGCGGGAAATCATCCCGGTCGGCGACGCCACTCGTGAACTGTCGGAAAAATCAGAACTGGAAAACAATTTGATCCTCTTTTTAATCGGAACAATGGAAACTCCGCAGCATTGATTGTGCAAAAAATTCTTCTTTTCCGCTGGACAAATGTTCGTTAAAAATGGCTCCATGCTTAAATATGTAGATGCAGAAAAAAGAAACAAGCCAGACAAAATACGACACTCTCACCGTGAAACAAAACATAGAAAGGTACTTGGATGAATCATGGCAACCGTAAAAGGGATTCAATTACCGTGTATTAGAAAAATCCGTGAGAGATAAAAAAAGCTAAAACTGCATGTTATGGAAAAATAAAAAACTCAATATACGATTGATAATGAATTGAGATAAAAAAATAATTGAAAAAAGGACGTTTACGCGCAGGGTCAGCACAGCGCTGGACTCTTGCCCGATTCACATTGACATAGATTTAAAAAAGAAAAAAAAACAAAAAAAATAAATGTGTAAATGAAACACACGGTTGCATGCATATTGAAATAATGGTTAAAAAAATAAGTAATAGTCTATAGCA
Organism: Eupristina koningsbergeri; assembly: GCA_018907245.1. Lineage (NCBI taxonomy): Eukaryota > Metazoa > Arthropoda > Insecta > Hymenoptera > Agaonidae > Eupristina > Eupristina koningsbergeri. The sequence continues at coordinate 4,206,799 of JACCHV010000002.1, read as the reverse complement.
GGGATCGACACGACGTTGATCCGCCACTTAATCGTTTATTGATACTCGTAATAATTGATGCTTAAGAATTTTTCGTTTTTTTTTTTTTTTTTTGATAGAAGTTGGCAACCCCGGCGAAGAACTTTCGTCGCGGCTGCATTCGCTTCGCACTTGCTATATATTTTTTTTTAAATATATTCTTTCTCACCCGGGGACTCGTCTAAAAAATTCGCGATCGGGGTTAGAAATAAACAGAGGCAGACAAAGTACAGGAGTGAGCGAAAACAATTACCCTCCGAGTCCCACATTAAAGATAATCTTCACAATCATTATTTTCTATTTTAGTTAAACTACTTTATAATCGATACTATTTTACACATAAATTTTCTCTACTATATAACCTTACCCACTACTACTATTAATGTTTCTGGTACACTACTACCTACTATTTACTACTAGTTTTTTTTGTGTTTTCGATGATGATTGTTGATTTGCTACTTCGAGAGATTTCTTGCATACCTTGACATAATCGTTGTTGGTTCTTTATTTCATTATATATTTGTGCAAGCAAACTTTTCTTATATAGATTTATTTCACATTTTTTCCTTTATATTGTAATAGTGAAGAACTGATGTATATCATACCCCTATCTTCTAGTCTTAATGATTCTCATGTATGACTCCTCAGAGCAACAATTTTTCTCTCGGAATTCGAAAATCACATTGTCAACAGTTTCGGAAACACGCGTTGCGATACGTTAAAAGAAAATTTGGTCATTGGAAAAAGAAAGAGTTAGTTTTAACTTAAAAAAATTTAATAAAATTTTTCGAGAGTTTCTATTTTTTCTAAATCAACACGGCTATACTTTGGACATGAAGCTTGTAAAATAAAAGAATTAATAATCGAAAGAAAATAGAAACACTTATCTTTCTTTTTTCAACAATCGTAAATTGTTCGACGTGTCTGTCATTTTTCCAAGTTATTGAAAAAAATGCGTAAATCACATTGGAGAATTCTTGGCGATATCTTAAAAATATTTACGGTGTTCTTTTTTTTAGTGAATAATGTTTAAAGGTTTACTAAATACATATTACATATACGGATAATCATTACTAAGTACAAGGAAACATAGGAAATAACGTAAATAGGCATTAAGACACTGAAAAATAGTAGGCGGCTTTCCTCCAGATGCAAAATTACCCTTCAAAAAGGCGAATGCAGGTGTCCGTATAAAAAAAAAATCTCACATGACATCAAAAACGCAGACTTTTCGGACTTCTGCGATCAATTTCAAAGGGAAAATTTTTTAATAAAGAGTTGAAAAAAAGAAAAAATATTTTTTTGAAGTTACTGTTTTTGGATAATATTTAAAAATATTGAATAAACACTTACCTGGATGGTCTTCTGGAGGGATAGCTCCCACTAAAATTTGGTTTTAAAATTTAGTAACGCGAACGTGAGGAATTGCCCGATGCTACATAAAAAGACAATTTTCTATCCAAAATTTTTATTCTAGACGAGTTATTAAATGAAAGAAATAGAGCAGATGGAGCAAAAAGAAAGAGAAGAACGAGTAGCGAAGCGAGATCCGTTATATTTTTTGTTTTTGAAAATTAAAAAAAATTTTTACCGATAAACGGTCGAGGATTGAATACACTTGGAACAATACGCTTTCAATTTTTTTTTTTTTTTTACCCACAAGAGAAAATCTGACAAAATCTGATGAGTTGGACTTAAATCGCGTAAACATATATATATATTGCAAATAATTTTCCCTTACCCTTGTTACACAATAAACAAATATATATTTATATATATTGCAACCTAAATAGTACGAAACTTTAACTTATACTACAAGCATACATGCCATATATTTTCTCATTAAAGAAAGAATGTAATGAACAATGATTGAAAGTGGTAAGCAGGTTAGAAAGTTAGAAAGAGTGAGTAACAGAGATGTTCGTATGTTTTGCGTATATGTGATGCAAGCGAGTGATAATGAATTGGGATTCAGAAATAAGTGAAACATGAAAGGCATTAAATGTACCTTCGTAAAAAACTATTTATTATTAAGAAATATTGACAGTCTTTCTTTTATACACCGTTAATTATGTTACAGTTACAGCAAATCATATGTGCAATAGTTGTTACAATAGACACGGATCTTTACATTATTGAAATGAAAAAACGATAAAATGGCGAAAAAAGAAATAGTTGCTCGAATGTTAGATGAATTTTAATGGAAATAAAATATAATGAAAAATAAAGAAAATGAAGCGCCTAGGCAATACACGAATATTTTATTACATTGTTTCATCTGTCACGCGCTTATATATTTGTGTACAACAAAAGTTTCTTTTACACTATTAAATGTAGCAAATATCCTATAACTTGTTGTTTACTCTTTTTTCTTTTTTATGTTGCATAAAGAGGCATGTTGTTAAGTGGAGTCCCAGCGAATGTTTATGGCGCTTTTAAAAACTTTTAGATTTTTCAGGGATGTCCACTCTATGCACATGCTTTCCATTACGTAGATGTTATTAACAAAGATATGTACATTTTTTACAATATATATATATATATATATACCCCCATAAATCTTTAAAACGAAGCCAAGTAAAACCAATAGTATTAAATGATTGATAACGTGTATTGGAAAATGAAACGATAAAATTTGATGTATAAATGCAGTCACATTTTCAAATGGTAGAAATAATTGAAAAATGTTAAATCATAGATAGGCCATAACTACACAAATAATCATATCACATTGCAATAGAATACCGAGCAAACATGCAGATGCTTATAACAATAAAAAAAGCAGATGTACGTATTTATATAAAAATAAAGCAGAAAAAAACGCGATGAAACCCCTTCGTATACTCTTTGTAAGACCAGTCGTAACATTAAAGAAAAAATAAAAAACGCGGTACGTTTCTTATTTTTTAAAACGTGATGCGTAGAAAGCGATTATAATTTGTGCATGAGAGTGCGATTGATTATGCGTGTGAGTTGGATAGTTGTTTAAGGCGTGATGATTTAATTGTAAAAAGAGAAGTGGTGGAGTGATGCGGGAAAACGTCTACGACGACGATAAGTCGACTAATAAAAATAAAAAAAATAAATGAAAATAAATTAAGGACTGCGACGCGATTTATTGCTTACCTTCATTGAACTTTTCTATTTTCGAACTTAAATAATACCAACGAGGCTGAGGACGGTGAGTACCCGAAATTCATTTTAAAAACTAGTTTTAACAGGCGCTACGTTTTTAAAATTTGGTTCAATTAATTAACTTAAACCTCGTCTTGCCCAAGTAAGAGAGAGATAGAGACTGGGAATTTCTAGACTTGGCAAACTTGGCCTCGGTGTAAAACAAAATAATAACGACGGACGTGCGCGACTCGACACTACGACGACTGTGAAATAAGAATGAAGCGCAAACCCATAAAAGAAATTCTTTTTGAAAAGGATTGTACGAAAAGAAGAAAGACGATTGATTCATCACAATGTATACATGTAGTTTTAAACAGTGTTCGTGGCACTAGTCTTGATGCAGTAAACGTTAGATCAACCAGGGGTAAGGAAAATATCCGCAGCTTCTTAAAAAAATTTTCTTTTGTATTGGCATTTTCTGTTCACACAATCCACAGGATTTTAGATCTGTAGAAATAAGGAATTTGATGTGGAAGCGCAAATTCTCAAGTTGCGCCAGGATCGCGAAATGTTTATACTACTAGCAGCGGGTGTTGTCTGCCTGAAAAATATCGAAACCAGCAAAAAGTGATTACGCGATATGCACGGACACTCGTTAATTTGTTATAAATTAAAAAATCTGTTAATTTCTTAAAGTTTTTCCGATGGTGAAAACGAACGACCACGATACGAAAATTAGAATTGTTTTTTTTTCTCGGTACATCGGTCTACCACAGTAATTGTAGGGACGAAACGAAAAAAGTAACAATAAGGAAACAAATTGAAATCGCTGTTTTTGGATGTTACTTTGAAGCGCACGCATTTTTTTATGTTCTTTTTATGCACGGATCGAAAATTTCAGAGGCATGGCTGAAAAAGTGGTTTTTCGCTCTTGCATCAGCAAATCGGGTTCAAAAATTTGGATTTTTGGCTCTTTTTACCCTGGAATAATATGTATCTTTTTTCAATTATATTTAGCATTAGCTGCTTGTTCAAAAAATAATGAAAAAAATAAACGTTATTGTTGGTAAAGCAATGCATTTTTATGAGTGCTGAGTGAATAACTTTGAAAAAAAGGTAATAAAGGCGAAGAACAATTCCTCACTGAAATATTTGTAAAAGATTTATTGATGAAAAAATAATCGTCCATAAAAGAAAATTTACTACTGTGTAACTGTTTAAAGTAAAATCTATTTAACTATAAAAGCGTCAGGCATTAAATGGTACAAAATATACGGAAAAAAAGAAATATTAAGGAGAAGTGTCGATCGGGCAGCATAATTATTTTCCTAGTACATTGTAAGCTAGAGGATATCGTGATTTTTTTCTTCAGAGAAAATTCATTCAATAATGATTGATGTGAATTGAAAACCACATTCACAGTTTTGAGTGTCAAAGGGAAAAAGAACATGTAAATCCTTTAGGCTGGATTTTATGTTTGCGTAAAAAAAGGTTTTGAAGAAAATTTAATAAATATAATATACGCTAAACGATGGTGGATGTTTGTACAAAAAAATGTCGCAGTTATGCGTAATAAAAAGATAAAATTATAGAGTACAATGAAAGTTGCGTTGAGTATTGCGGAAAATTTGTGTATGCAGATCATATACGAGGAGGAAGAAGGAGACTATCAAGAGCAATGAGAACGAACGGGAGTCACTTATGCGTGCTATTTTTGAATTCGTGTTTAATTTTTATTCTAAAGTAATACTTTTTATTGCACAATCATTTTTCCTTTCGATACCAAGTCAATGGTTCGGAAATTATATATTCTTTAAATAGGCACCAATGTCAACTGTCAACCACTTGCCGTTGGTCCTATTTTTAGATCATGTAATCGAAATTTATCTACATTGACTAATTTATCAAAAATCTTTATATCCCTGAATTTTACCAAATCACAAATATTCCTCTCTTAATATCCCACCATCCATGAATAAAATTTACTTCGTTATTTAATAAATTTTATAGTTTAGCGTTGTTTCATTAGGTACTATCGACTAGGATGATTTTTATTACTATTTTTATAACATTATGCAAAAAACTTACATAGGTTACTGACATTTTATAAAAAGTTGACCGAATATTTTTTAATTCTTTAAATATTTAATAAATCCATAAGCTGTGCCTAATTTCTAATTAAAACAAAAAAAAAAAAAAAAAATGTTGAAATACATCGTTCAATGGAATAGAAAAATGTTTTCATAAAAGGCCAGATGAATACCTATCATGTATTAAATTTTTTAACAGATCAATTTTCAAAATGTTTTCAAATGTAATAGAAAAAAAAGGTAAAAATCAATTTGAATCTCAACTTGAAATTAAATCAATTAAAATGCCAAACTATATGAAAAAGTCATAGAATAATGTAAAACTACAAACTACCAACAAAATTTACTTTAGTGAACTATCAAACCTTCTTTTAATCTTTTAGCTTTCTTCCTCCAAGTACACCTATCATAGTCATAGCAAATACAGAAAATAAAAGTTGAAAACAGTTTTTGTTAATATATATAATTTATATGTTTCTTGATAAAGCAGCCACTATGGAATATTATTTGAATACATTCAATAGTTGTAAAATTTAATGTGAAATTAAAAGTTGCTCGATTATATGTACCTCGCAAAAAAAAAAAAAAAAAAAAAAAAAAAAAAAAAAAAAAAAAAACACGTGAAAGACTTATGAAAAATAATTCAATTTGTAATATTTTGTGTTTTGAGACATTCAATTGAGGATTATTATATGCAGCTGTGTATCCGTATGTATATATGTGCACATGTACATACATATACACAATGTTGTGTACATACATAACTATTCATACATAATTTAAATACACTGCAGTCCGTGTGTTGAGATACATTCTCCTTTTTCTATCGTGACGAAAAATAAATTATTCTAGTTAATAAAATTTGGTTATTTATTTAAAATTTCTCTTCCCCCTAATATAATAAGTTTCATTAATAATTCAAATTTTTAACTTATTAGTACATTATTTTTTTAATAAAAAATAAAATAGAAAACTTTTTAAGATTTGAATTATTAATTCAATGTATGTATTCAAATTTAAATTATGTAAATATAGTAAAAATTTTACGAATCTCTTTGATTTCAAGTTCAGTTTTATATTACAATATGTTACATGATTATACTTTGCATTATATTTTATTGTAACGTAATTGTTATAAAAAGGTTTTATTAAAGTTATTATAATTTACTATGTGTATTATAATTTTTATTTTTTCATTATTCCAGATACGTTAAAGTAAGTCTAATTAACTCAATAGTTTTAATAAACACATTTATAAAATAAATTTGAAAATAAAATTTTATATATATAATAACTCAGTATAAATAGGAGGTTGTCTATTTTAACATTTTTTAATATACTTCATGTTAACCTTAAATAAAAATAACAGATTATTTACTCAAGAATTTTATTTTATATTGGATGAATTTATTATGTTGAATTAGTTCTTTGTTTATTAATTTCTTATTTATAGAAAAGATAATAATATTTTAATATAAATATATTAAAATAGCAGAGAAATACAAAATTATTGCGTTACACGAATCTGCTTCTACAACTACGTTTGCTAGTTCCTCAAAACATACTAAATATAAAAAAATATTACATTTTACCAGATATAATCTAAAATTCTACATTAAATACAAAAGCTTATTCGTACGGATTATTAACATAATATTATTTGTTGAGAATATGAAAGCTTTTTAATCAAATTGTATTAGTTATTTAGAATTATGTAATAGTATTTATAACAGTATTGATATTCTTTCTCAAAAATATCTTTCAGTTTTACGTGTCAATTCAATAATTATAAGTGATTTAAAATTAAGTGGAATTTTGAAAACTCCCCATAATTTTATTTCGTAAACTTTACGTATCATTTAGAAATACGAAGAAGAAAAACATAAACTTTAAATCTTAATTTAAAATTTAATAAAAATTTTTATCACAATAAAAAATGTTTTTTATATATAAATATGACTTATGTATTTATGAATATATTTAATTATAAAATATTTTTATTATTAATGAATAGTGCTTTTTAATTGAAAATCGTAATTAACGAGTGATATATAAATGTATGAACCTTCAATTATACAATGCTTATTTTTTACTGTGCCAATACCTAATTCATTAACTAAGTTAGATTGGAATTGAAATAGTTTATAGCTGTTATTATTTTACATTTAAATACTATCGTAAATAATCAGAGTATTAATTAATAGTTTACATTGAAATCAAAATTATACAGTTCTTAAAATAGTTGAAAATATTGTTTTACTTAAGTTTATCGAAATGTTATTTGTAATTCATAATTTATTAGTTTTCTAAACGAATAAATAGTTATTAATGATTTTGAAGGCTTTTCCAACTCGAAGCAAAGTTTATAAAAAAAAAAAAATCTGTATTAAACAAAGGAATAATTAATAATGTACACGTGCACTCAAAGTATTATAAATTATTTGATTTTTTTTTATAAATAACAAAGGTATAATCATCATGACTAGAGTTTTAAATATTCGTTAAACAGAGGAATAAACAATAAATACAATTCTGAACGAATAATGTAACTGAACCTTAAATGCATGTGATAATTTTTTGTGACCAATAGATTTATTTCTAGGCCAGCTTATATCATTATCCCAATAGTAGAACAAACTATAATTCCGGTTAATAAGAGCGTTTATAATAAAAGGTATAGACAATCAGAAAAGTATAAAGCGAATTCGTATCCAACTTCGTACGTAGCTCCAAACGCACAGGCTTTTAAATTTGGGATTGAAGTTAGAATAAAATGACCCGGAAATGCCGAAATTGCTTGAAACGGCATCACACCGTCAAACGGATATACTAGTTTGATCTGGCGGTGTTTACCATGTCATCGAGAAGTCGCTCGACACTCACTTCACCGACCGTCGGTGAAAACAGCAGCTCTTGTACCGTGCGCCGGCAGAGGGCGCGCGCAGGTGGCAGAAGGAGCAGCAGGTGACCTACTCGACCGGCCCCTCGGTCCGACAGCACCGATACCGTTTGCTCCTGCAGGGCCGTCACTCGTGCAGATTCGCAAAGGCCCCGAGACTCTGCGGAATAACAAAATTATTATATCAGCATCTTTATTTTCTTTACATTCGCTCCCCATTTCTATGTTCTATTGTCATACAGTCTATTTTCCTTTAAAAAGCTTTTTTTCACTTATATCTACGCCAAATTGTACGTCAAGTACAAGTGCTTATATGTAATTCTTTCGATCTGGTTTAAAATACAATATTTCTCTGTTTAACATAAGCTTATTAAAGTCAATTTATTTTTTTTTTTTTAAATTCTAATTTAATTTATTTCACTTGATTTTCAGAAAGAAAATCTATTTAAATTAGAGCTTTATCTATGGATTTTTTATAAGAATAAGGCTTTGAGTGTTGTAACAATTGCAAACAACGATTTACTAACTATATTCTGATTGTTAATAATTTAGTATATGAGCTTTGAGTTTTTGAGGCATCATCATATTTATAAACATTTAAAGAGCTAATTATCGGACATTGATGTTAAATAAGGCATAAAAAAAGTATTAACCAACATTTTAGAATTTTATAAATGCAGTATAAATTTTGTTCATGAAAAAATTAACATAAAACATATATATTTTTTATAGCAAGTAAATAATTTTGTCGTTTATTTTTTCAATTTTTATTTTTTAAATATTTTACTAGAAAAATAGTTATAAAATTTGATTTTATTTTTATATTAATGTTAAAATTTATCTCCATAATTTATAACCTTCATTAAATAAACTGAAAATTGTATAAAGACAACAATTTTAATAATTTAATTATTTTAGAATAATATTTTCAATTGATATAATGTAACGTAACAAAATCTAATTTTGTAAAAAAGGGATGGAAATTATTAAATGAATTTAATTAACTTATTAAGTACATCTATTCATGTAATATATTTTTTAATAATAAAATTTTCGCTTTTATTAGTTTTTTTATTAAATTTAAAATTATTGTTTAAAAAATGTTGACATATTAAAAATATATTAAATTTTAAAATTATTTTTTTATACCAATGCCAATTATATTTCAATCGTAGTAATAAAACAAACGAAGCTTATAAATATTATAAAAAAATAATAATATATTTGTACTCTGAATACTGCTTATTTATGTTTATGAAAACAGAAAATCATAAATATGAAGTTGCATTAAACATATACCTTTCGTTTCAAACTTATTAACCAAAATTTCTTGTCAAATAATTTCACATAATAATTTATAATTAAAAAAATAAAAAAAATAAAGAAAATACAGGATGAATTTTAACAGTTATCGGAAAATTCCATGTATGCTCGAGTACTCGACCGGTAAAGGTACTGGAGTATCAGAAGCAATTGGAAATTGGGGATTTTCAAATGAAGTTGCCAGTCCCGGCCATGAACTTTCTCGAATGCAGTGTCTTTTGGACAAAATGGAAAGTCTGTATGTATTGGTGACTTCATTTGAATTCCAATTTCTTAAGCTGCCCGATTGATTTTATACTTTAAATTGTACTTTAATTTTAAGAATAGATGTTGTATCATCGATAATCAAGAAATTAAAATTATTTGTGCTTTTAGCCGTGATCCATCATGCATCCCAACTTCGAAAAAAAAGGAATGTGTGTTTAGGGGAAGTACACAGGGAATGAAACCTCGCAAGTTGCCAAAATATTATCCATTAATTTTATATGGCTCTATCAATGAAAGAATACCATGTGCAAACAGGAAACTCATAAATAAAGATAATGTTATACCACTTCTTAATCGAAGCTACTGTTTGCAGGGGGTATTAAATCTTGAATGACTAATTTTGTCAATTCTTGATTACTTTTTAAATCGAAAATACATAACATATTTTCATTTTTAGACTGATAAATGGTACAAAGTGAGTCCGTCATGTTGTTCACAACCAAGTTGTCCAATCGCATGTTATCCAGTCACCTACTATCATAGTGAATGTCAATGGTCTTTGTAAATAATAACTATAGAAAATAATGCATTAAAGTACGAACAGTTGTAACGGAAGAATAAAAAAAAGAAATATGTAAAATCAAAAGAAGCATAAATGGAATAATTTGAATCGTATTGAAAATATCCACCAACGATTCTGTGTCACAATAATATTTATTCATTACGAGTTTTCGTAGTTAATATCATTCTGATGATTATGTTTCACCTAATTCCGCGTTACGGTGATAATTTTCCGGATTGTGCAAGAAATACAAAATGTCTGTATACGCAAAGTAGCAAAACATAATGTCGAACTCAATTTCCGTTTTTGATGGTCACATTCATACCTCCTTTGAAAAGTACAATTGCTTTGAGACACGCATATTCCGAGTGGTCGATTCTCAAAATGGCGCATCTGGTTAAAAGCTCTCGGAGACGCCTGGCTTCGTCGTTCAGGATTTGCTTTTTGTCCGGAGGCAAGTTCACCGGGATCAACTGCGACTCTTCCACAGGAAAATTCCATTGGGCCGCTGTTAATACGAACAATTCACACCAACATTCTTCCAGCAGTATTGATTGGTCCCTGTATGATAGCTGTAATAAGTTTATGTAATTGCTATTTAAATTCATTGTTATATTATTGCTATTATTATATTGGTATTGTTGTCAAAGCCTGTTATTAAACAAGACTTGCTACTAAATCATCAAATTTATAGTACTATAAATCAATTTATCGTGATTTTTTTATACTATTTTGTCTAATATAATTTATTTATTTTTTTTATAGTCGCGTGCCACGCACGTTTAATAAAAACATTTTTTAATTTTACTCAATCCTTTCATTGATCATCAAAACATTTATCTCCTAATTTCAAATAAGCAAGAGCCACGTTTATAATGTGTATAGTTGATTCTTTGTTATCATATTATACTTATTCCGGTTTTAGAAAAAGTGTATGAACAAAAAAATTTTTTTAAAGACTAACTATGCAGCTATATAAATAATAATCATAATAGACATTGTTCTATCATTTATAGTGTATGGCATTATAAACGTAATTTTAGTAAATGTTATTTTTTTGTTCATGTAATTATTTTTATTTTTACTAATTGAATTAAGAATCTTGAAAATTAAATTAAATATAAATAAATATAATATAATCTTATTTTTAATTGTGTAAATTTCAACCTTTAGCCGAAAATTTTTTATTGTTTTTTTCAGGAGTTTGGTAGAAGCTTTTAATTAATTTAATATTAAATTTTTCTTAACCAATAAAGTTTTTAAATAAACACACTGTAGTAGAATTATATTATATAAAATAAATTTATTTTTTAAAACATTATGATTACAAGTTTTTACATTAATTTAAAAAAATTTGTCTCGCAATAGATTTACTAGTTTTTGTAATCCATTTTTTATATTTGTTGTAAAACTTCCATTTAACTAAAATCATATTTAATTTAAGAGATTTATGTACGGTTCAGTATTTACACCGTGTTCGAACCGTCGAATTAGTGATGGTCCGAATGTTTGAAAAAAATAAAATCACTTGTTTATGAAAAGTTCTGGATTTATTTACACATTTACAAGTTGAGTGAGTTCGACTAAAAGATACATTTTAATATTTTCTCCGCTCTTTATAGAAAATGAGGTTGCTTCTACAATCAAATCTTATTGGTTACTAATATCTCCAATCAAACTGAGTTTTAAAAATTATTAAAAACTTTATTATAAGGGAAAACCCGACACAAAAAATTTCAACGAAAAGTACTTCGAAATGTATTAGCAAATTACTTTGTGTAAATGACAACGATTTTGGGCTATCTAAGAACCTTAGACGATGGTTTTACCATTATCGCTCGAGATTATTAATACCGGGGTCAATAGGTAACGTTACTTGGGCGTGTACCGATCCTTACATACTAAGAAAGATGACGCGACAGCAGACACAATATACCGGCCGCCTTGAAAGGATACGCTTCAAAATAATATAATTAAGGAATCTTGGACAACTAAGGAGTATTATGAACGAAAATTCAATAAATTAAATTGCTTCTGTGGATAAGGGGCACAATTCCTCGTAAATTCCATTTATCGTCTTTACCATAGCAACTCGAATGATGCCATCTTCACCAAGCAAAGCTACCACTATACGTCCGAGGCTCCAATACAGTGGAGGTACATTTTTCTCCTTTAGGATCACCATCGTGCCAATGTTTACCTCTGCAGTTCTTCCTAAATGCCATTTTGCACGGACCTGTAGCTGATGAAAATATTCCTTTCTCCATTTATCCTAGAAGTGCTGCTTTACTTTCAAGATATGCTGCCAAATGGAAAGCTTATTTTCCCTTACGTCCATAAGGTTTTCTTCAGGCTGGCCCATTAATTGTTCACCAATTAGGAAGTGACTAGGTGTAAACGGAAGGTCATTTGGATCTGAGGATAGTGGGGTAAGAGGTCTGGAATTCAATACTGCCTCGATTCGATTACAAATGTGTTGAATTGTTCATAGGTAAACAGTTCTACTCCTACTACCCTATATAAATGTTTTTTAAAACTTTTCACGGCCGCCTTCTATAATCCCCCGAAGTGTGGCGATCGGGGCGGGATAAAATGTCAATGGACGCCTTCATTGGCTAACGCATATTTTATTTTAACATTATAGTTTTTCGAGGAAATAACCTTTTTTAGCTCAAAAATCTCTCTTTTAGTGCTTACAAAATTCGTAGCGTTATCGCTATAAATATGATTTGCCTTTCCTCGTCTTACAAAAAATCTTTTTTCTGCCGATAAACAACTTTCAGTGGTGATGTCAGTCACTAGCACTAAGTGCACTGCCTTTACAGTAAAACACACAAACACTACGACATAAGCCTTTAGTTTAATTTTATTTCTAAATTTTTTCTCCTTAATAAAAAAGGGCCCGTAATAATCTATACCTACATTTGAAAACGGTCTACTTGGTGTAACTCGACGACCTGACAAGTTGCCCATAATATAATTCGGGGTACTTGCTGCTAATTTCTGGCATTTGATGCATTTATGAATTATGCCGCGAATACTATTCTTGGCATCTAAAGGCCAGTAACTTAGTCTTAAAAAATTCAATGTCCCTTGTACTCCCGAATGAAAATTCTTTACATGAGCCTCTTTCACTATTAACTTAGTAACATGGTGAGATCGTGGAAGCAATAGGGGATATTTATGGTCATAATTTACAGGGGCATTTCTCAATCTACCACCGACGCGTATCAAGTCTTGCTCATTCTTGAAGAGGTTTAATTGAACAACTCCTTTATTTTTATTTGCAAATTTATAATTATTTATAAATTCGTTACCAAAGGTTGTAGTTTGTACCAATTGAATTAAGTGGAGGTGGCCGCTCTTAATCTCCTTGGCACTCAATTCATCCATAATCTTAGCCTTATCTCTAACCCTTTTAATGAGTATGTGCAACTCGCAATAAATCTTAAATAAAAATTAATCGCTATAATCGAGGAGAATCTTTCGAAAATCGCGATATATGGGTGATGCTCATTAACGCTACCTTAGTTTTTAATTCTGGAATTTCGACTTTATCGACAATACCCTTGGGCCATTTCTCCACTGGACCAGATAGCCAGTCGAGAACATTTAACCACGATTTAGCGTTTAAAAAATCTTCCAGTAATTGTCCGCGAGAAATCAGATCCGCGGGATTATCTTAGGTTGGTACATGACGCCAAGAATCTATTTTAGTTTTTATTTGAATGTCGGCGACTCTATTTGCTATAAAGATTTTTAGCATATGCGGTGGTGTTTGTATCCAATTTAACGTGATTGTTGAATTAGACCATAAAAATATAGCACTAAATTCGATGTTTAAACTCTTTACCGCGAATGCGCATAGATTCGATAATAATACTGCGGCGCAAAGTTCCAATCGCGGCAAAGTTAAGGTTTTAATCGGTGCGACCCTTGACTTTGCACATACAAGTCGAATCATGCATTTGTTATCCTTATCTCGCGATCTTATAAAAATACACGCGCCATACGTCTTTGTGCTAGCATCACAAAAGCCATGCAATTGAATTTCGTTACTGTTAATTAATAAAAGCTTTCTGTCTATATTAAATTCACGCAGTAAAGGTAACTCGTTCTTGAACTTCATCCATTGATAATATAAGGTTTGCGGTATTCTTTCGTCCCACGATAATTTTAGTTTCCAACGATCTTGCATAAAGATCTTGGCGTAAACTATAACTGGACCCAGCAAACCTAAAGGGTCAAACAGTTGCGCTATACGCGATAATACCTTTCTTTTGCTGACTCGCACATTATCTGGAAATTCTTGAACCGTGAAATTAAGAGTGTCCGATAATATAATCCAACCTATACCAAGAATTTTATGGGGTTCATTTGGGTCTAAGCTTAAATGTTTAATATGCAAATTATCGAAATTCTAAACTAGTGACGGTTCATTAGACGAACATTTTCGCAATTTAAACCCGGCAGTATTTAAAAGACCGATCAGCTGTTGTTTTAAATCTCGCGCTTGGTCAATACTATTCGCGCCTGTTAACAAATCGTCCATATAAAAGTCGGATATTACGCGAGGGGCTGCTAAAGGAAAATTATCTCCTTCATCAAGTGCTACTTGTTTAAGACACCGAACTGCCAAAAAAGGGGCTGACTTTATCTCGTATGTTACCGTATTGAGGCGAAAAACTTGTACTTGATCCGATGGATTAAACCTATATAATATCTTTTAAAAATTGGCATCTTCAGCGTTAACCTTTATTTATCTAAACATCTTCTGTACATCGGCAGTTAAAACATAAGAGTGGACCCGGAAACGCATAAGTAGTGTAATTAATTCACCCTGAATAATCAGACCATTCATTAATGCATCATTCAAGGTCTTACCATTGCACGATTAGCAGACACATCAAAAACTACGCGTACCTTCGTAGCGTTACTGGACTCCTTTACTACCGCGTGGTGAGGTAAATAAAATCCTACATTCTGCTTGTCATTTTTTGTTATATTAGTCATGTGTCCTAATGTTTCATATTCCTTGAGAAATTCATTATATTGTTCGCGTAAGTTTTCATTCTTCAATAATTTTCTTTCTATCGAATAAAACTTTTTAATCGCCATTTGATACGAGTTGCCTAATGAATTTACGGATTCTTTAAATGGCAATCTGACAACATACAGGCCATCCTGATCGCGACAGGTATTTAACTTAAAATGTTCTTTGCACATTGTTTCTTCATGCGAATAATGTCTTACACCCGGTATCTCTTCAATTTGCCAAAATTTATTTAACTGATTTTCCAATAATAATAGATTACATGATCTTATATTCGCAGAGGTTATATTTTATTTTACGAGTTATCCTACGAGCTATCCTAAATTTGTTTTTTGCAATAATAATGAACTATTTGTTAATTTAATTTGTCCTGTATTTAATAACTCATAGAACAACGTGCTACCGATTAACACATCTACTTCCCTGGGTATTTGAAATTCAGGATCCGCTAGTCTTATGTTATTAGGAATACTTAACGCGGCTTTTTTTATACGACTAGAAGGTAAGAGACTGTAAGAATCGGTAGTACGGCTAATGCAATTTTAGTTTTATATGAATTTATTCTGGATTTTAACGTTGTATTCACTATACATTTTACGTTTGTCAAACTCTCCCCTATTCCCGAACATGGAATATTTGAACTTTGTCCCTGCAAACCCAATGCTTTCGCGAGTTTTTCCGTGATGAAATTTAATTGAGAGCCACTGTCTAAAAGAATTCTACACTCACGATATATACCATGTTCATTCTGGATAATCGCTCGCGTTGTTCCTAATAAAACCTCTGAATTCAAAGATACTGTGTGTATCTTTTTTACATCGGGATAGGGGACCCGCACGTCGGATGCACTACTCGATTCACTTATATCGGACAAGGGTGATTGTGTAACTTCACTGCTATTAAAACGTAGAATTGTGTTATGCTTCTTAATGCAAATACTACAAACTCTGCATAAATATTTACTTGATACATGATTTGTTTTAAAACAATTAATATAGATTTGCATCCTTTTTACCGCGTCAAATCTAGCTTGTGGCATTAAACAAAGAAACGCTTCACATGAGTATAATGGATGATTCAATTTTTTACAATACACGCATTTAACTTGACTGTTTGTATTGATAATATAGGAATGAGCACCTTTTTTATTGTTTTTAAATTTATGTTTTTCATTACCTTGCCCCTTTATTTTAAACGAACCTTCGTCCTCAAACTCGTCACCGCGTGAACATGTATTTAAAAAATTCAATTAATTTTATCAATTTAGGCATTTCCGTATTATTAAGCTACGCTTCCATGATCGTCGCGTGTTTTTATCTAATTTTATAACTACCAGATAAACCAAAAAAATATCCCAATATTCTACTGGGCATTTCAGTTCCTTTAGCGCGTCAGTATGTAATCGAATTTCACCAAGTAGCTCGCTTATACTAGAGGAAGTATCCTTAGTAATTTCAGGTAATTCTATTAATGCCTTTAAATGAGAATTTATAATTTGTCGCGGTTTTTCATATTGATCAGTTAATAGTTGCCAACCAAATCTGTAATTTTCAGCAGAAGTACTTAACGACGCTATTGTACATACTGCTGAGCCGGTCAATGCATTTCTTAGCAAATGAAATGTTTGGATTTCCGGCAAATCATTATTTTCGTGTATTAATGATCTAAAAGTGTCTACGAAATCTTTCCAATTGATAGGTGTATCATCAAAGGGGCGTATTTCAATTTTAGGTAACCACGAATTAAATGAATTTATATTTTTTACGCTATTAATTTCGCTCAACTGGCCTGCATTTTGAAGCGAGTTTTGATTAATTTTTAAACTTGATAAATTTTTATTAACAAAATCTAAGCAGTCATAATAAAGATTTTCAAAATTTATACGTTCATTATCGTTAATCGGCCGTTAATTCGCCGTTAATTATCATCTAATTCTATTTTATTTTTTACCTCTAGAAATGATTGATTTAATTCTTCAATTTTTAATTACCGAGTTTCGAATTCCTCAATAGTATTTAATTTATTTGATTTCAAGTTCGTGTGTAAACGCGTTAATTGCGCTTTAATAGAACCGCGATTATGTATATTATGTTTTAATATTTTACGCAAACGCAAGGCAGTAATTTAAGGAAATGGTGATACAATTTTTTTTAATTTTTACCCCAATGATGATCTTATTGACAGGTAGATGATTTCCACGGCCTCCTGTTCTAAAAATTGTCCTTGATAGATCCATGATTTTTATCTGGATTCCAGTGTTCCACCGGTTGTCTAGCTCCGTGTGGCTGCTTCGTGATAGATCCTTCAGCTCACTTCAATGTGCTTATGCTTCACTAAAAACACTGCTTTAGTGGATCTTCTAATCAATGTTCACTCGTGATGATCAAAACTTATTGACTTTCTTGACTCCGAATATCAGATGCGGCTCGAAGGACCAAATTGAATGGTCCAGTATTCAGACCGTGTTCGAACCGTCGAATTACTGATGGTCCAAATGTTTATGAAAAGTTCTGGATTTATTTACACATTTACAAGTTGAGTGAGTTCGACTAAAAGATACATTTTAATATTTTCTCCGCTCTTTATAGAAAATGAGGTTGCTTCTACAATCAAATCTTATTGGTTACTAATATCTCCAATCAAACTGAGTTTTAAAAATTATTAAAAACTTTATTATAAGGGAAAACCCGACACAAAAAATTTCAACGAAAAGTACTTCGAAATGTATTAGCAAATTACTTTGTGTAAATGACAACGATTTTGGGCTATCTAAGAACCTTAGACGATGGTTTTACCATTATCGCTCGAGATTATTAATACCGGGGTCAATAGGTAACGTTACTTGGGCGTGTACCGATCCTTACATACTAAGAAAGACGACGCGACGGCAGAAAGAACAATTTATATTAAAAAGTATTCAGATTTTAATAAATTTTTGCATATTTCTACAATAGTTCGACTTAGTAAAATACTAACATCTTATTAAAATAATAACGTGTTTACAACCTGACTTTTTTTTAACTAATTTAAGACACTTTATTTTATTCATTAAATTTTATTTTTAGATTACTTTACAAAAATTTTCTATTTTTTATGAGTTTTTTTAGTATGGATAACATTATTAATAATTTATGTTTTACGTTAATTGCAATATAGTTATTGATATTTAAATGCTGTTTTACACATTTGATTGAAAATTATTGATTTATAATATATTTTATAACATTCATAAATAAATATGTAAAAAATAATTAAATTTAAATTATTTTCATTAAGAAAGAATGGTTTTCATAAAATTAAAATTATGATTACACGAAAGTAGTTATATTTTATTTAATGTTAAATCACAATAAATTAATAATTAAATATCATTACATTTGTATGTATGTTATTATTATATTAGACGATGTTTTATATATAATTAAAATTTCTTAGTATAATAAAAAATAGCATCTTATCATGCATAGAAATAGAAATTAAATAAAAAAAATTTATAAAGTATGAAATAATTGTTTCAATACTTTCATGCATAAAAAACGCAAGAGTAAATAATGAAAAAAATAGACAAATTTAATGCGAAAAATTACTAAAAAAGTACCTGTAAAAAGGAAGAAATACTCCTTGGCCATTTTATAGCTAAAAATAGTAATTTTGCTGCAAACTCGTAGATATTTTCAGCTGGTAAGAGTGAGAAATTTGCGGCTTGTCCGTCGGATACGGAAGTACAAATTACAGGAGTCGATAATCGAGTCGACACTTGATCATCTGAAAATTTTAATTATAATATTTAAGAATATTAATTGGTTTATAAGGCTATCTTCAGGTTATGTGGTAGATATTTGTTTAAAAAATAAAAAAATTTACAGGTGCACTATGTTAGGTGAGCTTAACTCTTAATATCGAGTAAATAAATACGATGCACTCTTAAGTACATTAAGAACATTTTTTGGGTCTTAATTTGGTTTTTAAACTATTTTAAATAAATACATATGTCCTTAAAATAAAAGGGCAAAAAAAATTATACATACATTTTCGAATATCGCTTTTTTTAATTTGGCCGAATCAGAAGAGAGTTTTACCTTTTTTAAAGTACAAGCATTCGTTAACAGCCGCAGCTTCCTCTGAACTCGTCACCTCGTCTTCTTTCCCGGCCGAGGTCGATAGAGGCTCCGGTAGAGGTCGAGACATGAAATGTGCAGCTGTCGTCAACCGGAGCAAGTCGTTCGTGTCTGAAAAGCATTTCAGGATTTTTGACATGTACTTAGCAATCGATATTCGTTAATATTAAGTGGCCGTAAACAGAGATAATTTCATGCTTCTTAAATTTCTCTTCCGACACGACGAAATATAATTTATATAGGTTCAATGCCTTAAGCAGAGATGATAGCTTATCGCGTGCGTCTAGGGAAAAGCGAGCTCCTACCGCATTCCGTCCTTTTTAAAGACAAATCATGTTTTTTTTTAACGAATCACGACCTTTCAATCGCGTTTAAAAGTCTTCTTAAGTTTTATTGTTAAATTTCATTATCACTGGGAATATGCGTTTGAGAGAAGGACCGTTCAATTTTCAACAATAACAAAAATTATTTATTAATAAGGCAGATAGTGATACTAGGAGATTTCGTAAAATGGCATTTAATATTAAAATACTAATTCTTTACCTCAATTTTATAATAATTTAAATTATTTTTTTTATCGCTCTTTCTTGCTGGATAAGTATTACTGTTATTTTCAACTATATTTATATAATTTTCAATTCTGTAATTTAATTTTAATATTTAATTTCTTAACAAATTTTATAAATATTTATTTTACAACAATCATTGTAAAACGTATTTAAAGGTTAATTCTTAATAGACGAATAAGAATTATAAAATTTGATAAAATGTGTATCTTCGTTTCTACATATACAATGTCAAAATATAGTTACATGAATTTCATTCTGAAGTTACTAAATTAATTTAAATAGTAACATTGAGAAAATACTCTTTACTTCTTTATTTGATTCTAAAAAAAATTAAAATTTTCATTTTACATTGCTTAAAAAATTGTTTTGAAAATACCAATTATTGTAAATTTGTATTTGAATATATGAGATATAACATGTATATTAAAAATGAAGTAATGTTAGATGAATTAAAGTTACATTGAAATGAGGGCTTTATGATCTATGTGATTACGAATAATTTGGTATAGTTTCCAACGGTATACAATAAAGTATTTTTTCATATAGAACGTTAGAGAAAGAATTACTCCAGAGTAGTTAATTTTTAAGCCAGCAGTATGGGTAGAAAATAAAAAAATTCAAATTAAAGCATTACAATTACCGCATTAATAAATTTTAATTAATTGATAAATTGAGTTGTGTTTCTGAGTTATCTGCAAGTTATCAAATCAAGTGCTATTTTAAGTTATGGAATTGAAATTGAATAAATTGAAGAGAAAAAGAAGCTCCTTAAATATAATTTAATTTTATAAATCATACTGACCCACTGTCGGCGGGAAGGCCGGGATCGGTGGCTTGAATGAGAAAAACCCCGGGTACAGGAGCGGATGATACGGGGCGCTAAGACGGCCTGGCCCGTGGTAGACGTGAGTGCTCGCCGGGTAAAGTGTCGCGACCCCCGGCACCTTCCTCGAGGGCGCCATCATGGCTATGGAGGTCATCGGGTTCCGGGGCGCCCGCTCGTGTTGCACCGCTGAAACCGATACCAGAGTCACCAGGTGTCTGAACTTCCATGTCTAGGAGTAGAGCATCGAGAGAATACAAGCTTAGGGATTTGTTGCAGCGACAGACCGACTTTTCGTCCAGATATTCATTCGCTCCAACAATTCCCCTCGGTTTTTTTCTTCTCATCTTTACTTTTCTTGAATTTGAACTTTCAAAGCAACTGGACTTTCGAGTTGTATAATTTGCGTTA
Source organism: Eupristina koningsbergeri (assembly GCA_018907245.1). Lineage (NCBI taxonomy): Eukaryota > Metazoa > Arthropoda > Insecta > Hymenoptera > Agaonidae > Eupristina > Eupristina koningsbergeri. Next base: position 4,185,609 of record JACCHV010000002.1, on the reverse strand, counting down.
TCACATCAATTAATATTAGCCTTACCACTTTCCTCAGCTTTCTTATATTATTTAATTTATTATCAATGAATTTACGGGAAATAATAAAAAATCAAGTTGCGAGCTCAATACTTACAGTTTTAAATTGCTCTTTTTTAATCACATTCAGATTGTATTTTACTTAACTTGATCAAATTACTCAGATCAAGCTAAATTTTAGCTCAAGAATTATAAGATAATAATTATAATAAATAATTATAATTTAAAAAGGCCGAAGAGTATTTTTCTATACAAAGATGGTTTTGAATAGTTTAGCGTGAAAACAAAATTTCATCAGATTAAAAAAAACAAAAAAAAAAAGAATAGGCGATCAATGCCAGTTTAAAAATTTAAGAATTTACAATTTTATTTTTTTTACCAAAAAATAAATAATAATAATGAATTTATTGTAAAGTTTATTGTCGACATATTTTTTGTTTAATTTAAACTAAAATTCAACAAAAATTCTTTAATGCATTCTTTAAATTAAACAATAAATTCTTAAATAAGATTATAAACTTGATTAGTTTTAAGCATTTAATCGATACAGCCGAGAACTTCGTGATCCTTATTTTAAAATTATAAATACAAAAAATCAATAATCCATACAATTTTAATCGCTCTTTTATAAAGTAAGTAGTAAAGTGTAGAAAATGATTAAAAAAATCAATGCGCAATTGGCAATTGTAGATACATTAATAAAACACGAGACTCGAGGGTTCGTAGTTAATGATGATCGATAGAGTTTCCCATTTTTCTTCAAAAGAGAGGAAGATTCGAACTTGTAGAGCAAATAGATGAAAGTCGGAGGTTTAAGAGAGACCTGCTATGAGAAGGAGAAAAATTGCGAAAAGTTTACATTATAAGCTTACAATGAAGAGCAGATACACGTCTCTCGATAGTTTTCCCCGAGGGCTGGACCGCATTCGGATGCGAGGCTCCAGGCGTTAATTGATTTCTCAATGCAATCAAGTGTTTGGTTAAGCATCTCGAGTAGATACAGAGAATGGATGCTGCTTTTGCTCTCCTCCACTCTGTGCATACGATATATTTACACAAGCTGCGAACATTTAGCTGTTACTGACACGTCGGTCACGCGTCCAAAGCACGCGCAACATTTTTATTTTTTCCATGTAAGAGTATGAAAATAATAAATGGAGAGAGTGAGGAGGGAGGGGGATTCAACGAAGCTCGTATCGTGATTCTTGAATTTCAGTGGTATATCTCTCGAAACACTTCAACTCAAATGTCGATTTTTCATTTTGATAACTATTCCATTAATGTCGTAATATTATAAATTTTTAACCCTAGAGTAACATTATTTGACAAATATTTATCAATTTTTCGAGAGTCAAAATTATTTTCACACAGTGTAATTAGAGATTACTCTTACAATTCTGCTTACCATCTCTTTTCATGTTAACTTTTAAGCACTTGGTAAATCGACAAGCTTGACACTGATTACGTCGAGAAACATCAATAACGCACTGGCCATTTTCTTTACACACGTAGTCCAAATTCCTGAAAATTAACAAAATTACAGGTATTTTATAATTTTTCTTCGTTATCGTGAAATATTATTTTAAATAATATTTTTCTTGATAATTATATACAGAATAAAAAAATGTTTTTAGGTACACACTGAATTATGGTTTATGAGGATACGAAAAATTTAAGTATAACTGGTGTATATAATTACTAATATCTTATAATAGCTCAAAATACAGTCTTATTGTTAAAACTTAATAATACAATAGATACTGTTACTGCACTCTAGACGTTTTGAAGATAATAATTAATCATTATCACACTAATAATAATAATAATAATAATAATAATAATAATAATAATAATAATGATGATGATGTGACAATAATGTTATAATAAGACAATGCTGCGTAAAAGTTTTCTGTTCAAGTATTTTATGAAGTATGTAAATAAATTTTGAAAACTAGACGTCAGATTAAACATAATTATAAACGGTAAAACGTACTAGACAAGATTCAGAAGTGAAATTACAAAAATAAGAATTATTAGAGCACATCGTATTACATTCAAGCTTAAAAAATTTCAATGTATGTTGTTATTTTCAATACAATTAAGTGTATAGCTAAAAAACAGAGTATTTAAATAATAGCTAAAAAATGAGTATAGGTTATTAAAAATATTGATAAATGAAATGGCGATAGGAATATTGAGGATTTCGATGAAATTCAGTAGAGGTATTCATTATTTATGAAAGAGCAATTACCTCGCGTATCTGCGTATTGAGCGTTTGAAGAATCCGCGACATCCATCGCAACTTGGTACACCGTAATGTTTGCCAGATGCTTTGTCACCGCAAACTTTACATAAAGCTTCTCCTCTGATATTTTCGTCCATTATATTAAATAGACGGTAATGTCTACGCTAAAGTGCGTCTTTACAACTTCTTACAGCCCTTTTTACCTTTGGATCAAAAGACATTCTGAAAATAAAAAACATTTTAACAATTATTTTAATGGAATATTAATGTTTTATTCAATTACTTGTATCGATGTTTTTATTTAAAACCCAGTGAGAAATCACATATATTGAAAGTGTTCATGAAAAAAAAATTGAAACTGAAAATTACGTAAAGAGTAATGCCAACGGTCTTGATTGTATCGAGCAATATTGAATAAGCAAATCAGCAATAATTTTGTATACTTTGTAATATTTTTAAAAATATATAAATACTCAAGTATACCGTAGCACAAATATATACTCAATCTCATTTCTCCCTCGGTATTTATTTTTTTCCTCGGTTCGAGTTAAACATAATAATAACCATATTAATATTATTACAATGGATTCAACAAACTCATACGCTTGTAGAAAATTTAAAGTAAATTTATTATTTTTTATTTGTATAGTTATTGTAAAAAAAGTTCATGTGCACATTAATTTATTTTGTTATTTTATTTTAAATATATAAAAATTTCAAGCGTACTGGCTAATAATACTGATAAATAGTTAACTCAAACATAATAATAATTTCAATATCCATTGGATCATACTTTCTCTAAAATATTTTGATAGAAAATAATGTCTGATCGCAATATTGTTGCCATATTTAAAATCTTTTAGTGGTAAAAAATACAAAATATGTAAGTCGGCGTAAGTTACAGTGTAGGTAACTACTTGGATATTAATTAGGCATCGTATTACGAGCACTCACACTCTTGGAATACATTTGTATGTTTGTGTAAGAAAGGACGATAAGACAAGGGACATGAACAAGAGGATGGGTCAACGACTACGTGATAGTGAACATTATTAAAATATGAAAGCAATATAATTGCTTTTTCATTATAGAAATGATGATCAAAGATTTTTTAATTAGTACTTTGAATATTATAATTAATTACAATGATATAAAAGATTATAAAGTGATTTTGTAATTTTTAGTTTTATATTCACAATATCTATAGTAAATATTTTTACATAAAGTACACGAGATGTAAATATGTACTTATCGAAGCTTGTTTTATATTGATTAGTAAGTTGAACTCTTTATAATTAAAATATTTATCGTTCACAATTTTATTTATACAAGACAAATTTTTACATTCGAGTGGTGCTAAACGAGTGATATTAATAAATTTAGTAATAATTCAGAATAATTTTATGTAATTGGAATTGAAAGGGATAGTAACTTTAAAAGATAAAAAAATTTGCAAAACCTAAATTTTTAAATTTCTTTTTAATTTTCATTATGAAGCATTAAAAGATTCGACTTAAAAAATAGTTGAATAGTTTAGTGATTTTGTGTAAATCAATATTTTATGGAATTCAGGAGTTGTGATTAATGTCCTTGTGAGGAAAAACTTGAACAGTTCGTCGGAGAGGCCAACGAATGGAAGCGAAGGGTAAGCAGTCGCCGAGGGGGTGATGGTGGAGTAGGGGTGAGGCCGGGGTGAAGGGTATCTGTCTTTTCGCAATTCGCCCAGAGAAATGCCATTACCTGCATGGGTGGTGGCAATAGTACCGGTGCTTGATGCATATTGCATGAGCTCACGGGGAGGTTTGTCTTTTCTGCCTTTCTTGCCCCTCTCGCATTCGTACTCATACTAGTCTAAGACCGATCTTACAATAATATATCTTGCATTCTAAGGACACTACTAGTATTGAAGTAACGTACTTTGTGATCGAGCTTTGTGCCCTTTTTCATGATGTATTATTACGTCGACTTTAATGATCATGGATACAAATACTTTTCCAGTAGTATTGATATGATTAGTAAACATTATATTAGTCGTAGTGGTATATTACTTTATGCTGCCTACTAATATTTAATATTCATCAATAAGAATATATTTCCAATAAAAAAATTATTGTATTGTATTATTTAAGTGAATTTAACGGTCATTATTTTTATGATATACTTCAACCCAGTTTCATCAGTTTTTCTCATTCTCTCTTCTTCTCTTATTCCTTTTCTTCTTTTATTAATGTAATGATTTCTTGATTCAAAGAATTTTAACTTCATAGAAGAAGCATGTATTTAATTTTATTATTTATTTATATATACATCCCAGCTCTAGGCCTAGGGACGGGTTCCGTTTTTACATATACTTTACATATTTTACATGGTATATTACATATGTTTTTATATTATATTTACATTGGTCTTTATCGTTATATATATAGTATCACATTTTTGTTTTTCGTTTCACTGTTTTTAATACTATTTTTCCGTTCTTCAGATTCTTCTTTTTATTACTATTTTTCGTCTACTTTCTCCTTTCTAATCTTTTTTCTAATTCTATAGTATCCTTAAGTGTCTCTTTTCCCAAAGTTATCCTTATACACCTTTTCATTATTTCATTTATCCCTTCTCTCTTGCCTCTGTCTCTTTCCTCTCTTATCTTTTTATACAGGTCTTTTGTCTCCTCGCAGTTGTCTATCCAATGTCTCCAGTCACCATCTTCTTTCCCACATAGTTGGCATTTCCTTTCTTCTGGTTTTAACCAGTACTTATTCGCCGTCGTGATGTTTCCACATCTTATTCTGGCCATTTCTTTCATTTCTTTCAGGTTGCCTTCTTTCTGTAGGTATAGTGGTAACCCGTCCTTATTTATTTCTACATAAGTCCTGTTATATCTTGCCTCTGTCATTTTGCACCTCCTTATCTGTAATTCTATATCTCTGTCTCTTCTTTTTATTTCTGTATAGATGTTCTTTTCTTTCCTCTTCCAATATTCTAATTGTGCTCTGCTAAATCCTATTTTGTTTAGCCATGCTTCTATGTTGTCTTTCTTTTCTTGCCTATTCCTTGCCCATTGTTCCTCGAGGCATTTCTTTATCCATCTATGCCCCTCCATGTTCTTTATCTTTTCCTCATATTTTATAACTCTTATCTACCCTTCTTCGTCCATCCTGTATTCATCTGTCTCCTCATAAACTATATATCTAGGGGTGCAAAAATCGAGTCTCAAGGTCCACCTGTAATAATCGACCTTGATCCTCTCCATTTCCTCCGCATTTTCCATTCCCCATATCTCCACGCCATATTTCATTACACTCTTTACCAGGTATTGGAACATCATTTTCCTGAGCTTAAAATCTCCCTGACACCTTCTTTCTGCCAAGCCTCATGCTTTCCTTGCCGCGATTCTGCCTTTATTCATCCTCTCTCTTATCTGGTCATCGAATTTTCCATCATCTCTGAAGACGAAGCCAAGGTATCTGAAGCTTTTTACCATTTCTATCTTCTTTCCCTTCCATTTCCATTCTTTAACTTTCATTTTTCTTTCACTTTTCGCTAACATGACTTTCGTCTTCTCTGTGTTTAGCTCGAGATTTCTCTGTTCCAGAAAAGCTTTTAAGTTTACCATCATGGCTTGTAGAGCTTCTCTGTTTTCACCTAGGATTACCAGATCGTCAGCGTATGCTAGCGACCATATCCTTTTGTCTTTTATTTTTGTTCCTCCTGTTTTTTTCTTTTCCATTTCTTACTCTAGCTCCGAGATGTAGATATTGAACAGGATCGGGCTAAGGCTGCAGCCTTGTCTCAAGCCTTTATTTACCCAGAACTCCTCTGTTAGTCCGTCTCCCGTTCTCACCCTGCATCTCGTTTCCCTGTATACCTCCTTTATTCTGTAAATTAGTTTCTTGTTAAAACCTTTCCTTTCCATTATCTGCCAGAGCTTCTTTCTACATACAGTATCAAAGGCTGCTTTAATGTCCACAAACATCATATATAATCTTTTTTTTTCTTTTATGTTCCTTCTTATTAAATAGTCTAGAATATATATGTTGTCCATGGTTCCTCTTCCTGCTCTAAACCCTGCTTGCGCTTCCGGGATTACTCCTTTTTCCTCTGTTTCCTTCTCTAGTCTGTTCCTCAGTATACCTGTGTATATCTTATATCCTGATGTAAGCATGGATAGACCTCTGTAGTTTCCTGGGTCTTCTTCGTCTCCTTTTTTGTAGATCGGCACGATAATTGCAATCCTCCAATCCTGCGGGATTGTTCCATTTTTCCATATTTTCTTTAGGATTTCTCCTATCCTGCTTTTTATCTCTGTGCCTGCGTGGATTCATGCTTCATTAGGTATCTCATCAATTCCTGTAGCTTTTTTCTTTTTGAGTTTTTCCCAGACTCTTGTAATCTCCCAGTCTTCCAATACCTCTGTCTCCTCTTGGCTATCTTTCTTTATTTTTGATTTTGGCTCTCCACCTGTTCTCTTTTCTTTCCCTCCAAGTAGGTCCATAAAGTGTCTTCTCCATGTTTCCTTACTAATGTTATTTTTATTTTCTATTTTTTGTTTTCTCCCTCTGTTCAAGTATTCCCATACCTGTCCTTCATTCTTTAGTTTCCTTAACTCCTCTTTGTCTCTTTCATTTTGTTCTTTCCTTTTCTTTTCACATGTTGTTTTCCACTCCTTTCTTTTCCTTAGGTATTCTTCTTTGTCAGTTCTTCCTTTCTTCCATTTTTTGAGTGCCTTTTTTGCTTCATTCTTTTGCCTCTTACATTGCCTATCGTACCATTTTCTGTCTCCTATTTTCCATTTTTTCCTTCTTATCTCTCTTTTTTCCATACTGTCTTTTATTTTCTCCTTTATTTCTTTCCATAGTGTTTCTATATCCTTTCCTTCTTTTGCTTTTTCATATCTTCCCTCTGTTTTTTCTTTGTACTTCATTATGCTTTCCGTGTTCCAGTTGTTTATTGTTTTTCTTTCTTCTTCTTCCCTTTCTTCTCTCTCTCTCTCCCTTTCCTTTTCTTCTGTTTTCAGTGTCACCACCAGTGGTAGGTGATCTGACTCTACTCTTTTTTCTATTCTCATTAGCTCTATCCTCTCCTTTACTTCCCTGTCGGCTATTGCCAAGTCTATTACTGTATTGCCTCTTGTGCCTATGAATGTGTACTCCCCCTGTTCGTCTCCTGTCGTCGCTCCGTTTAATACACTTAGCCCGTTTCTTGTTATATTGTCAATGAGAATTTTTCCTTCTCTGTCAACTTTTTTGTCCTTGCTTTTCCTTTTACTCTCTTTGCCTTCCCCATAGTCTTGTGTTCTCGCTCCCCATTCTCCTGTCCTCACGTTAAAATCTCCCATAATGAGTTTTTCTTTTTCTCCCCCGTAACTCTCTTCTTATATTGTTTTCCATTGCTTCTTTGTATCTCTTCCCTGGTTTACATAGATTCCCCATATATCCATCATTTTTCTTCCATCTTCTATTTCTATTCTTGTTTTCACCATTCCTTCTCCCATGTCTATGCCTATCTCTTGTGCTTTTGTTGACCAGCTTTTTTCTATCCCTATCATTATACCCCCTTTCGCTCTTCCTTTTCGCTTCTCCCTTCTCGCACCATATAGGGTCCATTTCATGTGTCCTGGTAGTTTATCTTTAAGTTTTTCTATATCTTTCTGCTCTACCCATGTTTCTACCATACAGACATAATCCATTTTCCCTATATATTCCCAAAATTCTCTGTCTTTTCTCCATATCCCTGCTACGTTCCAAAAAAGGATATTTAATTTTATTATTAAAAGTAATTTCTTTCAAATGCACAAAATGTATTTCATACATATCTCTTTAATTTAATAATTATTGGTTAGTACATTTATTGATTCAAGCAGACAAATTTAATTTTGTACGAAACAATTAAAATTGCTTTTTATATTTTACTCACCAAAAAAATTTTCCTCATCCTTTATAATGATATATGTATTATTAATTAATATAAATTTTTATAAATATTTATAAATTAAAGACAATAAAAATATCAATTTAAGGATTTCAATCATTTTAAATAAATAAATGTTCCGAAAAAAAGGTTTTTATATAAATGAAATAATTAAACTAAATTTTAAATATTTATAAAATAAAGAAAAAAATTTTTTTCAACAAAATAGTATTAATAATATAATTATTAGTAAAATTATGATAATTCAGTTCGGCAAATTTGAATAGAATCTAATATTTAAATTGATATCACAAGTAACTACGATTATTATCTAGAATTATTTTAGAAAATGGTCTTTAATTTTTATAATGATAAAATATAAATTATTAATTATTTATTTTTAATATTTAGAAATAGAGTAAATAAAAATTGATTATGTTATAAATTATATTATTTAAAGATATTTCTTTTTTTTAAAATATTATATTTATTACTTTGTAAATAATTTAAATTATTTATTCAGATAAATTAGAAGAGGAATTTACAAAAAATAAAGAATTTTTTAAAACTAATAATAAAGTTAAAATTTATGCGAGCGTATTAAGTTAAATCTTGTTAGTGTAAATGAAAATAAATGTAAATATAAATAATTGTTAAATAACTTTGCGAATATAAAGTTTTTTCTTTTGGAAAATCAGCGATAATTTTTTTTTGTACTAGATGATAAAATTGTCAATTGCAAGTATATATAATTATAATGAAAATCTAGTGTAAAAACGTAATGGAGATTGTACAATATTCAAATGTCGCGGAGAAATTTGTCGGTAATCTTATAGCGGGCGTTGCACGAGACTTTACCTTGCCGCACGGAAAGGTAAGTCTCGAGCGTGTTCATGCGTGCACCAGGTATACGATCGCCTGTCGGTATGATCAGGCCCAAAAACATGCAACTAGCAGGGGATCGTATATCGAGAAGTTAAGTTGCCTCGACAGCCCCAAGTGTCGTCAGGTAGTTGCAATCAGTTGTTTTCGTGTCCTCTCTGTGAGCGCATCACTTTTGTGCGTCATCCAGTGTACGTAGTTCTAGCACACATTTTGTTCAATAAAGTTCTAATAATTGCCTCCTGAAGACTATCTTTATCTCCCGCTCCTACTTCCAAAATCTTAATTATTTTAAATTAAATCTTAAATTAAATATTTGTTCAAACTTAATTTGAATCGGTTGCTTTTTCAACTTTTCGCATATCACGTATAATTAATTATTTTTAATTATAATAAATTAATCGGTTGTAAATAAACATATAAATTGTCTGCTTTTATCTAAATGTTTGCGGTTTAAATGTTATTATTTCAGTTTATTCCAAATTGAAAAAGTTTCTACGCATGTGGTTGAATTTGTTATTTAGTGCGGTAGTCAAAATTTTAGTAGAATCAGAAATAGTGTTATTTCCGATTAACAGTAAATCATCTAATTTGCTATTCGAATTTTCGGAAATGAGGACAAGATTTTTTTTAGTCAATAGTTACAACTTATACTTTCAAATTATATCATGTGCATAGGGGTACGTTAAATTGTGGGACTATAATCGCATATCGAGTAAGTACATGTGGTCATAATTGAACATTAATTAGCTATTTGAATTTAACCTTTATGTTTTTCAATACTTGAATTTACCAATATCTTCACTTTTAACTGAGGTTTGAAATTTCTTCATGGCATAGTCAGTTGTGTAATTCATTCTCGATCCACTTTTCTCGCTGTAGCTTAAACTGCAACGAGAACCAACTTTTTTCTCTTTAAAAATTATAGATGATATTAATACAGAATTTAAGGATGCGAAAAGCCAAGAATTGATATATGTATTACCAATATTTTTCACTTTTTAAAAACGTAAATGCTAAATTGGTAAATAGATTTAAAAATTGTTTATATTTAAACAATAGTAGACTTTGGCATTTTTCTCATGCGTGAAGAATTCGATTGTTCTTAGATACTCGATGAGGTTTAATACGCGGGAAAATTATTTGGTTTCTTGCGCGTTTGACGTTTAATTTCCAATACTTGAATTACACTTGCTGCGGTAAAATTATTTTTCCGACACGCTTCTGCGATATGCCCGTTTACATGGTTTCGCCGGTTCTGCGCAGGCGTGTGGTTGCGGATGTAGAAGTCGTGCCCACGCCCACTTGATGTTCGTCAGGGAAGAGATTGAACGGAGAGGGTGCAAACGGACTTGTCACAATATTTTTGATGAGAAATCGCTTCGTCGCGTTCGCGATGCATTGGGGACGAAAGAATTTAGCTCCAAAACCCTTCGACCAAGACCGCACTTGGCTAAAATGTTGACTCAACTGACCTCTTTTATCTTCATCCCCTCTCTCCTGTTATGCTGTTTACCATAACCTTTTAAAAATAGGAGACAAGTTTGTTTTAACATGGGTAAGTATTTTATGTAGTACCTCTTAAGTTTTCGTGACTGTTTTTGAAATCTCTTCTCCCTCGAGCAGTACGCATTATTTGCCAAATATTTACGCTTGAATATCAACCTTTCATTCTTTTAACTAACGCGCATTTAATTTGGTATTGATTTTAATATTAAAATCTAAAAAAATATCTAAATTATTTTTTTATTTTGCAAAAACTGTTAAATAAATATCGATAAATATGAGAAATAATGATTGAGAAATAATTATTATTTTACCTTTTTTAGTATAAAAATACAAATGAGATGCATAATATATCAGTGTAATGTGCGCGAAAATTGACTTTATATTTGACACAGGGTAAATAATATTACTGTAAACAAGTTGCCGAAGATCAATCAATTATAAATAAAGATATTCTAAATTAGATAATTAGACACGTGAGGAAACTTATTATTTTATAACTTCAAAGTAAAGGCATTATCAAATATTGAGATAGATCAAGATAATGCAACAATTACACTCCCTTAAAGTATGAAGTAATGTCAAATTTTATTACTGAAAATATTCTTTCACATTATTATTTGCATTACTATTTCGATTTTTAAAGTCCTACATGTACAACTGTTACTCATTATTTGTATTGATTAATTTTTTCCATAAACTTATTTGGATATGTATGATGAGCCCATGTATATGCAGTATATAATAAGAATTACGAGTGTTTATAAAAGGAAAGCAATTTTTCTATAAAAATTTATCAATAACCATTTCAGGCTAGTGCAGTCGTTTTTTCAATTGTCAATTAAATTTTTATTAACTTATAACTTGCTACTGAAAGGCAATGACTTTTATTTTACTTTTAATCTCTGGGAACTTAAACGGTCGATGGCTACTGTTACATCGATAACAGAGAGGAAGTGTCAGTGATTCTGGAGTTGGTCTCGATGTTGACTCACGTGTACCGTTCGTGCCTTGTAAATTATTACGCGAGCGAGAGAGATGTTCGAGGGGGTGGGAATGTGGAGGGGGAAAAGGGGCCAAGCAACCAACCGGTTATTATCATTGAGTGTGCAATTACGCGGGCCATTTTACTTAACCCTGTTTGCCGATACCTGGGCCGTCGATGCGTGACGACTTACATATGTCGCTCACTCCCGTCGCCTCGAGTCAACACCCCCGTGGATTGTGGATTGTTGATTGTGAGTTGATTCGCGGCTCGACTTGTTGACATATATTATTCATTGCCCAGTTTTTTTTTTCCAAAACTTATGAACAGTTAGTCATTTTGGTGCGGTCTGTCGATGCTTCACGTGTGTTTCGTTACAAGTTTAATACTTTGTTTTTTCAGAACATAAATACTTTCCTTCAGCTCTATAGTCTTGTTTTTGCCATCGTATGATATGGGCTTCCTATACTTTGCTCTTTGAATTGTGTACAAAAAATTAATTACTTTAATTGTACAAATCCTCATATGAAAAAGTAATGGCGATATTTTCATTGAAATTGCACTTGTGTTCAGCATAACCATCGAGTTGCAACAATTATCAATTGTCTTGTACATAATGATAGTCATGTTTTATTGTAACAATATTGGTTCAATTAAATTTAATTTATTTATATTTAATTTTATATCAATAAATATAATTAAAATGTTTATTTTAAATATTTAGTAAGCTAATGCGTTTACACACGCACGCACGTAAACGTACACACAAGCACAAGTACATATGTATTTTCATTTTTTTAACAGATAGGTTTTACAGTTGCGTTACAAACAATATATAATAGTTTAGGTAAAGAGGACGAGAGAGAGAGAGAGAGAGAGAGAAAGTTATGTTAAGGTAAGCTCGCAAAGGGCAAAATTCTAGAAAGAAGATTTATTGAATTCATTTCAGACAAACTTAAAATGACTCCGTAATAGATTGATATTTTGAGAAAAATATAATTTTAAGATTGAATATTGATTTTAATTTTTAGATGATTCATCAATATTTTTTGGAAAATTTGTGCTTGTATTTGATGGTTTATTTATTAAATTTTTTAAATAATTTTATGATTAATACTTAGGGCATTATCAGCAAACAAAACATTTTTCTCTTGATAAGTCTTCCATTAAAAATATATTACTGTAGATAAATAAAAGAACAAAGGACCCATGCAATATATGCTAAATTAGTGCGTATTTTCTTCGAAAACTTTTAAATATTAAATTAGACAGTAAATATAGTAAAGGTTACAAAGGGAGCAATCATAAGTTGTTTAGTAAGGAACTAAAAAAGAATAAAAAAGGCGCGATAAAAGTAACGAGTTTAATTAGGTATAGTTGTCCCTCGAAAAGTGAAAAAGAGACAAAGCGGAGAGGTGAAAATTGTAGGAAACAGATCGTATCAGGTCGATCAGTCATGGAAAAAATATGAAGGGTCGGTGTTTACAAAGCAGTCGATAACTAATGTCAATTCAATGACTTTCCGATAGCTCCGACACTTAGTTGCGGTGGGTTCGCAAGGTAATGGATGTCATACATGCTCATAAAAAATGTTGTATGTAAATTTTTTTCGCCGTCACGTTACACGTGCAAATTTTAGTGGAGGAATATGCAGATCGTTCCTTTGGTGAATTTAAATCATTCTTTCGCGGAAAATAATGGATCCAATCCACCGCAACCGCACTAGGACAAAATTGATTCATCAGCTATGTTTTATACTTTTTCAAGGGGGCAACAAGTTCTAAGAGGAGTTTTTTCATTGGTTCATTTTTTCTTGTCATCCGATTTAGAGGCGCCATTCTTTTGTGGTGTGGGTAATCTACGAGTTCTATTAATTTTGTAAATTATTTTTTTCATCAAGATTGATTTATTGAAGTGAAATTTTATTGTATCCAATCATTCTTTATTTTTGCTACTTTTATTGTAAAATGTGCTCTATATTGTTATGTACAATAAGTTAATTAATGAATAATTAATTTAGATTATTCGTTCATTAGTAAAAGTTACTTTTTAAAAATAAATTCAATCTAAGCACGTAGTTTAAAAAAATGTAATATTAACTATTTTGAATAATTTAAAAATATTTTATATAAAATTAAAAAAATTTGTTTAAAGTGTTATATAAATATATATGGTTTAATGAAAAAATTCAATAAATAGTAAATACAGATTTCGTGTATAATTCAAGTGATTTTTCTCACGAAAAAAATATTTATGTACATGATATAAAAAAGCATGAAATGAAAATTAAGAAAACAGTTCAATATATCGTTTTTTAGTTTATTTTATAATACATGTTAATTTTATGAATTATTACATAAATTTTGGTTTTTAAATATGCTTTTATCAAATTTGTTTTTAACAATAACTATTTGGTGTATAATTTTTATTATATGTAAGATAATGAAATTAATTGTATGTTCTAACTTTATCACTTATTAATTTTATCATAAAAAATCACGATTATTTTAAGTCAGCTGTGATCATGATCATTAAAGTAATAAAACTTTTTGATTCTATTTGTTTTTGTTATCAATGTATGGTAAATGGAAAATTATTTTTAGCAATGAAGGAGCTGAAGGGATTTAGTTTCATAATAAACAAATGACTATTCAAGAATTTTTCACATTTTATATAGTTGTGTTTTTTGTCAACCACGCAAGGTACTGTTATGTTTTGTGTGCAGCGTTGTCCAAAATTATCGATAATGAGGAACTCTAACAATGGGTTTTAAATTCCTCGTAGGACAATAAAGCCATCATTAGGTCGAGTTTTCCCTATTTCGATATATCGAGGCGAGTTGCGGCCCCATTGACTTTGTATCAAGGAGAAAAATCGGTATAACATATGCGTTTATAGTTGAGGCCAAGCAGGGAAGCAACTTGCCGGGGACCGGAAGTACCGTTTTGGCTTGATTTGGACGTTTGCCACACGCATGACACCGGGTAAATAACAGTATGTGCTCGCTCGATTGACGAGTGCGTTCGTGTGGGTGGCGGTGATTGCGTGACCACATGCGCTGCCACCCCCGAACGACTTTCGAGTCGTTTGTTGACCGTCCTTACTTGCGCACTTACTTGCCGCGGAAGGGGACACTTTTATTTTGCAGTCGTGCTCACACACCTGTAATATTCTCTTATTGAAAATCTAACTTCCAATCAGGACACAACCTGTTATTACTTAACTTCTGATATCAATGCTCACGGTGATATCAATCTTACAAAACGCTTACTTTCGTCATTTTACAGACGAGATTTATTTTAAATTATTTTCTCGAGAATCCTTCTCTCATTTGGAATTATAATGAGTCCGAGAACAGGTTGCATATTTTATGATTTTCAATCAATCCAAAATGTATGAGTGAAAAATTCGATTTTATGAATATATTCAAAAATCCATTTAATTTAACAATATAATCTCTTTTTCTAACATAATTATGGATTTATAAAGATTATTTTTTATTTATGAATAATAAATTATTAAATTATAGGCAATAACTGTGTAATATTTTAGAACATATTCTTATTATTAATGAATTTATATCAAGTTTATTCATTATTTTTTTTTTTAAATAATATTTTGAATGACATGTTCTTAAAAAATTTTAATAGTAAAAAAAAAACTAAACAAAATTTTTATAAAAAATGTTTATTTGATTATTTTACATGAAAAATATATTTTGTATTACAAAGCACAATACAGGTTAATATATTATATAAGCAAAAAGATTAAATATGTAATAAAGAATTAATGATAATGAAAGTTATCATTAGGAAAAGAATCATTGATTAATTAGTTATCACTAGTTACAATTTATTATTTTTGTTTATAGTGAATTAATTTATCTCAATCCGGTAGCGTTACGCATTTTATTTCTAAAGACTAATCCTTAAAGTATATTTTTCTAATATAAAAATTCATCAAAAAACACCAGAGATATTTCTTCGTTAATTCATTGTAAGTTTAAAGTATTAAACAAATTTTATAAATTTGTAAATGCAAATATAAAATGTATTCATAAAATAGTATACTCTTTGTTCTCGAGATTATATTTCAAAAAGTTACTTATGTTAAAATTAGAGAAAAGCAATATTTGAATACTTAAAATTTATCAGTAAATGCAATATATTGATTTTTGTTTCATTTTGTTTGAAATAATATTAAGATATCTATATCTATAGATAAAAATTAAATGATGATAATAATATTAAATGATAAGGAATGATGAAGGGTGAGACGAATTTTTATGTGTACTTTTGTAATTTATATACCTTGATTCGCCTAGAAATACGAAGTAATCATTTATTTAAAAATCACAAAATATACAATATAAACACCTTGTCGCACAATATATTCTAAAGAAGGAAAAAACGTTCCTATTTAAATGTTTACGTACATAAATGCTAAAGTCGCCTTGCTCGCACTTTTCAGTATTTTTTTCCTTATTGGAAGATTATTTAAATGATGCCAACTATCTTTCGCATTGAGCTTTTTTCACCTCTTTTACCCCTTCGAAAGTAGATACAAAAAAGTATATTTTTCTATTGGCAATAAGACACGAAATGCCATCGGAGGTTTTTCAGTCCTTCAATTGATTATTACGAACACAGGACATATAAATAATACGCAACAAAAAATATATCTAAAATAGTAAGAGATAAATGAATAGTAATCAGGTTTAATCCTAAGCAAGATTAGTTTTTTTTATAAAAACTATAATTGTTGATCTTGAGTGTACAAATTATTTATAATAAATATTTTTATTATTCATATTTTAGTATGCGATAATTTTATTACATTCTTTTATTGGTGTCGTTATTGTTGATATTATTTTATAGAATTTTTTAATTCATTGATAAACAAATTATTTAAATTTTTTATTCATATTCCTTTAAATAAAATTATTAAAGCTTATATAAATTTGGTGTTTAGACTCATTATTGTATAGTAAATAATTATATGAAAGATTAGAGGAGAAAATTTAGTTCAATAAACTAGAAAAGCTTGTAAATGAATAAAATGTAATCGCTAATTTAATTGTATCAATATATCAATTAAAATGTTTTGTTTTCTTTTTCATCGTTTACAATTTTATAAACTCCTACGACCTTTATTATGCTTATATAGAATTTTCATGCCATCATGACTTTGATGTAAAAATTTGCTTTGATACTTATTACTTATATTTCTGTAATTAATTGTAAATTTAATATTATATAGTTATAATATAAATGTAATGATAATTCACAATTATAAGAAACATAATTTCGAGATACTAAAGTAAGAAAAGTTTAAAAACATAAATTTATAAAAGTATGATAAGATTTAACGATTAGATTTCATCTACTTTAAATTATCAAATTTGATGCATTTAAAACTTGTTGCTGCTCGAGTTTTTATGGTAAAATGTTTTGAATTAATTTTATTATTAATTTTAATGTTTTTAATGAGAATGCTTTATTTACTCTAAAAGATTTTATGTTATAATTAAAATATTATAATTTTGTTAATTTCAAAATCTTTAAATCATACTCGCAAGATACCTGTTTTCATGATACATTGCTAGAGTGATCCGACACGCATTAGGAAGGGGTGAAGTGTCGCTTTAATGTTTTCTCACTGCGAGATTTTTTTCGCGTCAACAACGCTCATCCTGTCAGTTTAAATTTTATGTATGTTCACAAATACGTGCACGCGTACAATTTAATACCTATTGCTCAAAAATTCGGGGGTAAATTTTCTACCTTCGAAAGCACATCTCGAAGAGTAAAACACACACAATAGCTCACAAAATAACAATCTACACGCGCAAATTCTGTATTAGCCTAAGTCCTCCATTTAGATACACAGATTTTTTTCCAGCAGATAGACGACGGTTAACTGTTCATCATAAAACATATGCGAAATCACTATACGACTAACTCTGTAGTCATTCCTTTTCCATAGGTCAACTGTTATAAAAACACATTTTTTCTCGGCGTTAAAAATTATTAACGTCATCCAATTACAACTCTTTTGGCAGGATAATAAAAAATGTAAAACCTTTAAGATAATTCACAGTACATGCCCAAATTTACATGAACAATTATGTGTATGTAATTGTAATTGCAAAACAAATTCGGTATTTGGCTTGAACAATAGTTACGAATGAGTGGAGTAAACGACATAGATGATTTAATTAGTTATTATTCGGTTTGAATTAGATTAGATTTTGTCTTTTCTTACAATATTTTTATTATTCTTTTTGACTTGTATAAATTTATTTTTTGTTTTTAAGCAAAAACGTAATGAAAAGGAACAATATAAAACAAAAAGGAAACGAGATAAGAGTATTGTTTTGATTAATAAATTATCGATTAATATTAATAACAATCGCGTAAATTAATTTTATGAAACGTATATGATAATAATTATATATGTACATATATGTATAACCAAAAAAAAAGAGAAAAGAAAAATAAATAACAATTGTAATAAGTTAAAATTGAATCTATGAATAAGATTTCGTAATATTATTCGATAAAAGATAAAAGATTGTTTATTTAGTTAATGATATTGAGTGTGTAACCTTCGGATAGTTTAAATGACAAAGATTATAGTGTTGTAACCGTAGTATTAGTTATCGAATGGAAATCTAATGATAGTGAATTTTGATAACTTTTATTAGAGTATTAAACTTTAATACGTACCAGCGTCCATAGCTACATCCGTGGTTATTAATTTCTTCAATTATCATTCGTTACCGATATTAGGAGAAATAAAGCGAAGCTTAATTATTTATGCAAATGACTAATCTGTTATTGTGTTGTGTACGTGTGTTTCAGGTAGGTGAGAGGCCGAGCGGACAGTAACTGCCATTAATTACGGAACGTCCCAACGCTCGCGTACTTCCAGGCCAATGTCGCAGCAACACACGCAACTCCGATAATCAGCGCGGCTCTCGGCCCACCCGGGGAAAGGGTCAACCCCTCGGGGCTGCAACGGTAATTACGGGCGAGGCAGGTGCGGGGGTGGCGGCAAGGGTCAGGGTGAAAAACGCGGACCACGACTCGGCGACCACGACATATGCCTTTGGATAAACGCGTGCCGCGGCTTCTAAGCGGCAATTAGAGGCTCACCCCCACAGGTGCGACACACGTGCACCCACGTGCTCCTCGGAGAATCACACCGGAAAAATGCTTACCCCGTGCACAGAGATTCCATTGCTGTTTTCAGGAGATTAGTCAGTATTGGAGGAGGCGAGGTTTTCGTCAATTTTCATTCATCCGAGGGACAGCTTCAAATTATATTCGCTTAAAAGTTACTAAGCAGCCGGTCGTTGAGTTATATACTATCTGGTATATTTCTTACGTTTGAATCAAGAGTTTGACCGAGACTTCTTCTGCATAAAAACATTCTTGAAAATAATGATAACCCTAACTTGTTTTATCAAGAAATATTCTTTTAAAAACGTGTATTGTATTAATTTTTTGGGCTTTCCATATATTTAAGACTACCTACCCACAACACTATATTATCACAGTTTTCTTCATATATTTTTACCATTAATTAAACTGATATATTTTTCACATGAGTCGGAAACATTTAGGTATTAAAATATAGTTAATACTTCAGTAAAATTATTCCAGAATAGTGTAAAATATGAAACGACTTAAACTTATAAAATTATATTCAAGTATAATTCGTAAAATACTTAATAATAATTATTATTTACTTATATAAATTATTGTTTAACTAAATCAATGCTTTTTAAATATATTCGTTTGCAGATTAGCTGGATTTCATGTTTTTATGTGTTTCAAAATTAAATTGTGGAATTTTTAATCTATCTTTTTTTAATAGTATAGATACCAAATTGATATTAAATTTATTAATTAATTAAAAATTACTAATATTAACAAATTACAATAAAGTTAAGGGGTTAATTATGATTCTTTTACAAATGGAAACATTTGAGATTTTTCAATTAATAAATTTAAGCACATTTAATATACATTGAAAATCCGTAAATCTTTATAAGCATAAACATAAATCATTATTATTAAAATCTATTTTAAAATAGCAGTAGTGCGAAAAATAATTGGAATATAGTATCAATCGAATGAACTAAATTATTCAATATCACAAATAATTAAAAATTTTGAGTTTTATGATTTATATACTTTCTCTTAAATTTATTTTTACCAATTACATGAATTTTTATATTTAAATTAAATAAATTTTCATAAGTTTTAATAAATACCTTCGATAATGATAAACACATTATTAATATTAATGTTTTGTATAATTTTACATAAATAATATATTAGATAATATTACGTGATGTACACATGTAATTTTAGAAAATAATAATATTTAAATAATTTAAAGCATTTATAAAAATATGCATAATTTGCTAATTCATTTCGAATGTGATTGTAAAACTTATGTTTTAATATTTGATAAATGTACATTGTAAAAAATTAGAAAGTTTAGTTGTAAATGTTAATAAAAATAAAATAAATAATAGATTTTTTTAAACAATATAAAGACATAAAAAGAAAATAACTTATTTATATTATAATATGGCATTCGCGAATATTTCATATTTTTTACTATGTTATTAAAAACTTTAATTTTGTGTTGTCAAATATATTCTATATATATTTTTTATAAATTATTTTAGTAATTTTTCATACCTTAATAATGGATAGTAGTTACATAATTTCGGGACATAGTAACCTCCAAAAGATTCAAAGCAAAAAATAATAATAAATAGAATAATAATAATGAATATTTCTAAGCTTGAATTGAAGATAACATAGTAATATATTATTTTTTAATTTTTTGATTCATATATTTTCACGATTTTTGTTAAAAATAATTATTTAGCGTTTTTAATGTATATTATTTATTATATATAATTATAAAAAGTTATACAAACATTAATATTGACTTATATTTATGAGCAATTTACTTTTTAATTTATTAAATTTTCTGAAAAGAAAAAATTATCGAATGATGCACGATGAAAATATAGCAATGAAATATAAGTAGTTTATGGATAATATAAGTTTTTGTGGAAATAAATAATTATTAAATATATAAAAAATATTTATATTTGGCAACAGTTTTTAGGATGAACTTTCAATTTGATTAAAGAAAGAAGTGAGCAAATTTTCAAAAATGGAATCGTATCGTCCACATACTTTGTTTACTTTTCTTTTTTATTTAATGTATCATAATGTTGTGATATAGGTATTTTTTGAATATCACTTTTTTCAAATAAGTCCAAATTATATTTATATCCAGTATAAAAGCTTTATGTTTTTTTGCAAACTTTTTTCGTATTTAAAACTTGTTTCCTTGAATGCAATTACGTTTATATTGCGGCAAACGATTGTTAGCAAATGATAAATGAAATATTAGATTTTCGTAATTATCGGTTAAAATTTTTTTTTTTATTAGATCAATTAGCAAATATGATGAAAATACTCGGGAATTACGAAGAGCAAAGTATTAAAAAAAAGTGTCAATGTAATGAACTATAAAAAAAAATACTGACTTACCGCGTACGTGATTTGGAATCTGTCAATTGATTTTCACATTGGAGCTCAAAGTCATCTTTGGGTGGTCGGTCGGCCGTAGAATGCACATAATAAATTGTCACAGCGAATGAAACAAGTGAAAGATCAGCGCCACTTGATCGTCAGCCCAGATCGAAGGGAGCAAAACGAGTGGCGAGATTTTTTTAATTTTGGTCGTAGGGTTGCCTAGTAGGGCGTGGCCTGAATGGGTAAGTCGAGCGCGAGGACCGTTGGTTGGTCGAAGGGAGGAGCCAATTCATAGGCTGGGACCCGATGATTGGCTGCTCGTGCCCGACGCCAATTTCTCACAAACTTGGCCATTGTTTTCTTACCTTGGCGTCGCTCCTTAATGGCTTTTCCAAGCGACATTCTCGACATTTGCACTCTCGCAGCTTTCGGGGACGCGGACCAACGATATATTTCCGTTTTCTTCTCGAAAGCCTATTTTAGATATTCTATTCTATTTATTTATTCTATTTTGAGACTATTACTACGCACACTTTTATTAGCTTGATATTGACAACTTAAGTGATATTTTTATTGGTTTATGCCGTTCCTGCGGATTCCATCGACGTCAGCGAGTCTATTTAATTTATTTGGTTAATGGTGAGCTGATGCATGTGCTTCTATAATTTGGGAATGATCTTTAATGCGAAACCCTTACATATAGATAAATTACGGATTTTTTCATGTCATTAAGTAATAAAGATTTTTTTTTATTTCTTAGATTATACAACATCCTAGAGAATTCCATTTTCGATAAATAATTTGTTATCGTAACTTAATTATTGCAAACATATTAAAAAATAAACAAAAATGCATGGATAATACCTCTAAATTTTTAATACATTTAATGTATCTTACAAAATCAAGATAATTAGTTTCATTGTAAAAAAATACTTTTTAAAATCTTAAATAAATGTTTATTTTACTTAATAAAAAATTGTTAATATAAAATATTGTATTGAATATTTTACTTTTAATATCATAGGCATTTGTTTAAATTTATAGGTAGATATAAAAAACTTTGACATTTTGATAAAAATCATTTATTATCGAAATAGTACAAATTATTTATACGAAATTTTTTATTCATCTACGATAATGATACAACAATTATTTTATAATTTACTTGAAGGTTCATTAAATCAAAATTGTATCTGTTTATAGCACATTTATAACATTTTATGAATCGAAATAATTACTATAAAGATAAATTTTGCCGTAAATTTGAAAAATAATAATTAGTTCAATTGTTATTGGTATAATTATGAAAGTGTATAAAATTAATAATATTCTATAATCTTCTGTGATTCTGATGATACCATACACGCGCTCTTACATTTTATAAGCTTAATATTTGTTGAATAGATAATTATGATTTTATAATATTTATTATTTAAATTTTTAAAACTCGGAAATTATTAGTAAAAATTAATTATTACTTATTATAAATGTGATTGTATATTAATTATAGATATGATTATATCATAGAGCACAATTATAAAATATTAAAAGTATAGACAAAATATTTAAATAATATAAAAAAGCTCTTTTACATGAATTTTTAAATATATGAAATACATTACATATACGCAATGAATGCTAAAAAAATTAAAGTGATTCCATTTCAGATATTGATTTCACAGATTTATTCAAAATTATTATTAAATATATTTTTTATAACATTTTGAATAATTTTTCTACTTTTATTTAACTATTCTATATGACAGAATTAGAATCTTTGTTTAATTCAATTGATCAATTGATTTGTTTCAATCATCTGAAATTAATTAATAATATCATTATTTACGCAAAGTATATATTAAATAAT
The DNA here is from genome assembly GCA_018907245.1 of Eupristina koningsbergeri. Lineage (NCBI taxonomy): Eukaryota > Metazoa > Arthropoda > Insecta > Hymenoptera > Agaonidae > Eupristina > Eupristina koningsbergeri. Next base: position 4,162,627 of record JACCHV010000002.1, on the reverse strand, counting down.
TGTATTAATAATTAAAACGATAATTATTAATAATTAGTGATATAAAATATACATGTAGGAGCATGTACATTAAATATTAATAGTTAATAACAAAAATATTATATAAGGTAGTATATGATTTTATGTTTTATTTTAAAATTTGTAAAGCATGGTAAATAATAAGTGTTTCTGTACTGTATTAAGATTTTCGGTAACATATAAGCTGCATACTTTTCACCCGAAACTCACTGCAGGATTCAATTGATGTCATCAAATTTATAATATTGTAATTAACCAAGAAATAATTAAATGGGTCGACAAAAAAAGAATGAAAAATAATTTAAACAATTAATTTTAGAAAAATTAAAAGAAAAAAAATTAACTTATACGTAAAATAATGTAGGAAATAAAAATGGAGTTTACATTCATTTATAAGAAAATATTAAACGTTGATATTTGTGCATACATAAATGTATATAAATATGAGTGACCGTACGGATGGACTTCAGGATTCTCCTTGTTTACATGAATTTGGGGAGGAGATTTTTCGGAATGTAATCACCAGATGCAATTGTAATTGAAGCAGCTATGCACCAGAAAGCTTTGTTATTAATCCATAACTTAGGGCATATGAACCATTAACATCTAATGCACGATACATACTTTTTTTATCTGTTATAAGATACAAGAGATATTTTGACTTTGTATGCTGATTCTTGGCAATTTTATTCGTGAGTCGCAAAATGTATAATATATAAAATAATAAAAGTATTTAAAATTAATATTGTATTAATATCTTAAAAATTAAAGTAAAATGAATACGTTAATTAATATTTTTAAATGTTATTAATTGAATAATATATAAATTTTTATGTTGTATATGTGATAAATTATCTCTTTAATTTATTATCTATTTTAATAAGCATTAAATATTTACATAACTGTAAAAACAAATATATTATAAATTATTCATTAAATTATTTGATTAAATAGCTAAATATAAAACTTGATTATCTTAACAATATTTAATTAAATTCAACGAAAAATATTGTCTAAATATGAATATGATTCTCATTTGAATAATTTTAACATATATTAATGGATAGATATGCAATTTTAATATCATTAATAAAATATTGTTTAACTTAAATGTATAAATAATTTATTTATTCAGTAGTTATCAAATTTATGCAATAAACTTTGTAATACATATTGTACTAAGTTTTCATAATTAATTTAAAATTGACTTTCTTTTTAAATATAGATAATAAAATACAGATCATTGATGCCTGATACCATTTTGTTGGATAAATATTCAATTACAGAGAAGATAAAATTAAATATATTATATCAAATATTACAGATATTATAAATTATTTTGGAAGATCCAAATAATTAATAACATTTGATTAAGTTTCCATAAATTTTGATGAAATAAACCGACCGCCTCAAGACAACTTTTTTAATTCCATATAACAATTATCATTCCACAAAATTGATGCTAAAACGAACGAAATATTTTTTTATTTATTTATAAAAAATTTTATTGAATTGATTTAACGTAATATGATAAAAATCGCGGGCATATGCTATTTAAAAGATTTTTGATGAATTGCATGTACCATTACCTGACCAGATATTGATATTTACTACTTAAGATAATTCGTTGAACCAAACAGAAACTCTACCGCTCAAAATGAGTATGATGAAACATGACATATTCTAAATTTTGATCGAAATTTGATCTATACTATTAGTTAAGAAGGTACCGATTTACAAGGTCTGATCGAAAAGTAAATCCAGTTTATTATTTTTTAAGTCACTATTGGTCATAGTGATTTAGCAGAGGTCTTGAAATGTGCGCCGGGAGTTTTTTCTATTTGTTCCTTTTTAATCTTTCCGATCATTAGAAGTTACAGGATTTGTTTTCGTGCGAAGTGTGTTATTCGATCTTGTAACACGGCGTAATGAAGCGAATGTTGGAACAAATTTATTACATTAAAAATTTGTTTGTGGTTTGATAAAATGCTGCGGAGACTTTTAAATGTTGAAAAATTCTTTAAGAATAAAATTAGAATAATCGTAATTAGAAAAAATGTTATAAGCCGCCGTTTTACAAGATTGAAAAACATGCTTCACGGGAACTAAAATCCTACCGCTCTTAATGATGGGGGAAAAAAAAGAAAAAATATTAAAAACTCCCCCGCAAATTTAAAGAACTCTCCCAAATTGATACGATCAATAGCAACTTTAAAAATAACAAACTGGTTTTTCTTTTCTGACAGATCATCTATATATGATACTATTGTGGAAAAAAGAAAAAAAAATTTGAAATTATGTTCTATGAAAAGATAACTGTACTTAGGGGTAATAGAAATTAAAGATTGATTTGAATAGATTATAAATTATTTTACGCTCTTATAAAGTTAATATTTCAATTATTGTATAATATCAATTTCATTAAAAATTATAAAAGAAATAATTTAAAATCTGTTTTTGAGTTCGGTATTCGCAATACTGTAGTAAAAAGTTAGAAGTATACAAGGGAAGAAAAAAATAGCAAGTACAGCTAGAAAATTGAAGAAATAGTGTTAATGTGTAATTTAAGTGAGCACTTGTGGATTGAAAAAAGCTCACTAGTGGTCGGGGTAATGGCTTGGTTTTTCATTTTGTGAAACAAGGAAACCTTTTATCTTGTGTCGAGACCCTCTCGCCTTACACGTATGGCGATCAATTTACCGTCGGCACTAAAGCGTTGAATCCGTTACTCTACAGTTAGAGATAGAGATCTGTGCATGCAAGATACATAAAGAAGTGCTTGAATTTTTCGTTTTTGTTATATAATATTTTGTATATATAATATTTGATTTTAACTGTTGTTAATTTTAAATTTAATAAACAACAATATCATCGGATATTTTATATTCAATATCGCGGTTCTCGTAAAGTAAGCACTCTCAATTATGTGTTATTAGAAATCAAATCAAAAATTTTTCATCGTCTAATTTTTGTATGGACATAAGCAAAAAAATAAATACAACAATAAAAAGTAGAAAGTAATTAAAAAGATTGAAAAAAATAGAATGATTAGAAATAATTTTCGCAGACAAATATTATTGTCTACAAAATGATAATAATATTAATATAGTAAATTTAAAAAATGAACATTTATCTAAAATTTTTAATTTTGATTTTCACTTCTTGAAAGCAGGAATAATTCAATGGCGTCATTGGTTATACATTAATGATGAAAAAAGCTTATTTGTATATTTTTTAATATTTAGAATGATATTTCTAAAGCTAATAATTTAAGCACACGTTTCAATGAAATTAAAAAAAAATGTAAATAGTTGATTAAATACCTCTGGTATAAACATATTTGCAAAAATTAATTCAAATGTAATGATTTTTTTTTTATTGTTAAATATCAATGTTATTAAGGGATTAAAATAAACTAAATTATTAATTTAGGCCGATATTAACTCAGTACAGTCTTTGTTTAATTGTTTATTTAAATACTAAATTATCAGAAAAAAACATTCTCATGCCTTTCCAAGAGTTCACACATTTAATGATTTAACGAATCCATTAAATGGCACGATAATTCAAGTAAATCTTCTAAAACGTATAAAATGCATTAAACCAGAATAATTGAAAATAATCGATTGAAAAGAGAAATATTTAGCAGACTTTCCATTATTTTTCAGTACTGAAGAAAATGCCACGGTATTGCGAGATTACGCTGTCGTGGAAAAAAAGTTAGGTGAGGTGTAGCGTTATGCAATGTAGCAACGATCGCACGACATCAACGCGTTGTCACCAACTGCTTTATCTCACGCTTCCTCCCCTCCCCCAAACACGAATTCCCCCTTCGATTATTTCCCTTGTTTATTTCCCGTTTCTGTTATTTACTACTTCGCGAGGAGCATCTCCTAGATCCGTCTAAGTAACTTTCGCGGTTTCTTCTAGACTGCTTTTTACTTTTTACTCTTGTCTATGGTTGAAAGACCCAAACATATACCAATTGATAGGTGAGAAAACAGAAATTTTTATAAATATTACGTAAAGCCATTAAAAATGTATATTATATGTGCAAACACGTATTTAATATGTGAAAAATATAGAGATGCTTTTAGACAATATTTATTACATTCCACACACAGACACAAACATACTAAAATAAATCTTAATAAATTAAAATTAACAATAGTATAAATATTTGAAAAATTTTGTTTTGTTTCAAGGTATATGAAAGTGAGATTTAAATTTGTATGAGTATACTCATGAATTTTTTGGATATAAATATAAAAGAATGTAAACACCATTGACTATATAAGTACAATTACGATATTTACAGCTAAATAAATAATAAAGGACAAACATTTCAAGTAATTAAATTTTAAAGACTAGCTCATTAGAAATCAGAAATAGATTTTTCAAGATGTATAGTTTACGATACTGAAAATAAGTAAAAGCGAGCCAAGTTTCGTTTCATTGAGAAAAAAAAGATGCTTGAAAAATGGTAGTTGTAGTAAAAGAAGTTGTAGTCAACGCACTCTCGAGAAAATACGAGAGTGAGCGGGCGAAGGCCAATACAGGGGGCGGCCCAAAATTTTATTGCGATTCGGTTTCTGCGGAAGAAAATGCGTCCTTCCGCTTCCCGACAACTCTCACTCTCGATCGAGTATTCTCATCGCGCACTTCCGTCTTTTGAATTGGCACTCTGCGTCTCTGTAGCATCAGGCTAGGATTGTGATTCTTCCCGCATCGCGCTCGATTACGGTGATCTGCGAATCACCCGACGGCGAATTCATCGTGTGTGTTGTGTGCGAGTGTGCCTAAGCGTAAATTTTTAATCAATAATAATGTAAATTGTTTGCGCAAGGGCGCAAAGTTTCCTCCACCACGGGCACACGCCTCGAGGAGCACCCTCAGCCAGCGGCCGGATCACCAGGTGATTCCTGCATGAGCCGAGGGACATCAACCACGGGGAGGACGCAGCCACACGCGACTCCTCCACCGCGGTCTCTGTGGAGGACGCCAACCCAAGGGGGCGGCAGCAGCGAGCGTCACCTCCGCCCAGCGCAAATTAATGCTAAGTACTAGCGCGGCGCATGAGGGGTTTTTTATGCCAATTGTAGTTAGCGGAGCCAATAAACATTCAATTGTCGGGCTCAATTCTTTTGTTGATTTCATTTAAAATGTTCCCCGCACTCCTCTGAATTCCCATACTAACTAATTAAAGTGTAAATAAAATCACAGCGAATTTTTACACAATAAATATTTTTTATCATGTCCGAGCTTTTACTTTATATTACTGCGTTCTGTTATTTATTTATTTATTTATTAATAATTTTTGTATTAAAACTTATGATAATGATAATTATATTATGTAATTGTTTTTTGTTACCAATTGTGATTAATTATTGATTGTTTTTCAAAACCATATTTTTATAAGATCTTATGAGAATTTGATTTAAATTAATTTTATATTTAAAAAAATGGTTCTAATAAAATTGTATTCTTTTTCATTATTTTAATTCTTTTCATATAATTTCCATTTACACAATTCTTTCATTATAAAAAATTATTATAATTAATAATCTAATAAATTTAATTATATAAAAACAACCAGAAATATTTTCAATAGAAAAAAATTTGAATCCAATTATATTTACTTAATAATAAATCTATTTAATAAATATATTATAATAAATTTTTTAAAATTATATATTATATTGGCTATTTAAATAGTGCAAATGCAAATCATCAATAAAATTATCTAAAGCAAAGACTGAAATAAACAGTAAATATAATACGTTTCAGATTAAATTTACATATATTAAATTAATAACTTTCTAAATTCATAATTGACACGTAATATTAAACAAATTTTTATTCTTCTATTACATTCAAATATGTTGTAATTGAGTATATTTTTAGAATTATATTCGTTGAGTATTTTTATAGTTTTGCTTTTGTTAATATTTAAATTTTTATTGTGTAAACATTATGTTTTTACTTTTTTCATGAAAAACCATTTAAAACCGAATTTTTATATTACGTAATATTCAATGTAAATACTAAAAAGCAAATTAATGCACTTATGCACATCTAAAATACATTGTTAATAATATGAATGTTGGTTTAATAAAATAATACATTATATATGATTATATTTTATGTAAAAATTTAATTAAAAACTATAAATTTGTTAATATAAAGATGTTAGGCTAGTTTAAAACCCAAATTTGAATCATCAAATACGTTTAAATGTATCATAATACATACTTGAATTTTTGATTTATCGTAGTCGGCTAAGCAGATTTCTTTGAAAGCTCATTTATCATTAAAGTAATTTGAAAAATAATCCTCTTTGTACTATCATATGCTTTTAAGAAATAAGATGAAATACATAAATGGTAATCCTTGTAGCAAAAAATTGTATAGATGAGATACTGTGAATTCCGCGATGATCGGTAAGTTAGGAATTACGTATATCAATGTCTGTTAATGTAACTGCAAGAATCGCTTTTACATAATATTTATATATGCATAAGTATATACATGTATATAAATATATTAATTATTAAATTAAATAATATATAAATTAAATAAAAGATTTTTAATTAAATTAATATTATACATCATCGCTTATTATTGTTATAGATTTGTTTATGCTTAAAATTAATTAAATATTTTTTTTGTATTTTAAAAATATATTTAAATTGGTTATGTCTAAGTATATTTAAAAAAATTATTTTTAAATTAAATTTTGAGTATTTAATAGCATGAATGTTTTTCTAGATATATTATTTGTTCATATTTGATGAATTGCAGTGCACTTTCATCAAAAACTGTATTATGATTTGTACATAAACATAAAAATTGAAAAAATAATATTAACCACATTTATTCATTAATTACTTTAATTTTCGCAATCAATAATTATTAATTATTTAAAACAATAATAGTGTCTTAGGTAAATTTGTAAATTAAAATGTCGGCGTCACAAGTAACAAGTTGTAATTCTTATATACCTACACATCCAAAAAAGGATTTTTTCCACATAATACTTAATGATAATATCTATTGATAATAATGTCTATAAATTTACGTATATAAGGAATTAATATAAAATAGAAGTAACTAAATACTTATAATATATATTATTATTCAATTTTGAAATATCAATAATAATAATAATGCTCATAAAATAATAATACTTACTTTAAACACCAAATATAATTTAGAGGAAAATAAATAATATTTTGAAATTATCTAACCAATTATTATCAATTTAAATATATAAATTATGTTAGTAAATAAATTGTTTTATTCTTTTTTGATCATTTAAAATGTGTATTAGAATTTTAATTATATATTTCTTGAAAATAATAATTATTTTATACGGTAATATGTAAATGAATATTTTGATCTAAAGTTATCTTTTGAGGCTATATTAACATCTATTTACAACAAAACTTAAAAAAAGTTAAAAATTTTCCACATTTAAGTTAAGTAAAATCTTTTTTTTGTGACTAATGGTGTTTTTATAAAATTTTCAAACAAATTTTCTTACAAAATAAGAAAGTCAGAAATTTACTTAGCACCATAACTTGTCGCTTGTTATCGTTCTTTTCAGATGATCTATATTCCTTGAAAAATTACAAGTATTAATAAAAAGAGATAAAGAAAAAATAAAAATAAATACTACGGTATTAAGGTTATATTTAATGACGGTATAACATTGTAAATTAAATGCGCAAGCAAAAGTTACGCTTTATGGTTATTGTCAGAATAAACATATCAAATGAACCGATATATAAATAAATTTTATTTACAATTGTATTTTTATGTTTGAATCTGTATATTAGAATTCAACATATTTTAAAGAGATAATGATGTGAAGTACCCATTAATTATAGTTTTATTACTTTTATTAAATAATTAAATCTAAGTTAAATTAAATCTTAAATCTAAATAAAAGTTTATATATTTATTTTTCAATTTCACTTGTGAATTAGAGTTTATAATTGTAATTACTAAATGATAGTAAGAAGGAATTGAAATGATTTTTTGTAAACACAATATATCTGTATTAGAATAATGGTATTTTTTTTATATACTAATAAGATTATTGTCCAATTTTTCGGTTTCCATGTCATGTTGTTCAAAGAGAAATTGGAGAACTTATTAATAATAACCTCAATATTTATTTTTTTTTATCTAATATTTATAGAAATAATATATATATATATTTATTTGACTAAAATTCGAGACGTGGTTGAGAAATGAGATTACTATTAGCATTAATCCTGTGAAATATAACAAGCAGTCGTAATAACATGTCTAAATTCATAAATTATATAACTTTGCATTTGAACACCTGTAGTTGGGAAAAATAATTAGTTATGAATGACGTAAATATATTAAATTTTTAAAATGATATTATTGTGGATGTTGATGGGTTGTTGGTGATTGACCGATCAATGCTCTAATTTCGGATCCGTGCATAGACGACGCCATTACTAGTGTCGCCATGGTGACCAAACAACTTTTCACAGTTCGATTTTTGTCTTCGCCAGTTTACGATTCTTTTGGGATTATTTTCCTTTTCATTGTTATCATGTTGACGATCATGCGGTCATGAGTTTGAAAGGATGACTGAAAGTTGCTCATGCGACTGTTGTTCCAGCAAAGACGGACAGTCGGACGTCGAGAGTCTCAATTTGCCTGGACCACGAACAGACGAAATATATCGGACGGTCAATATACCAATGCGTTTCATGTATCCGAGTAAGTACTTTCCTAGAACAGCGAATCGAAATAATGCTTTATTCACTATACTATTTTTTTGGATATATTTTTTTCAAAGCACTTTTTCAATAAAGTATTTATTGTTACTCTTGATTGTTGCGAAAATCCAACATTTAGTTTCGTTCTTATTTTATTCTTAATTTTATTCTCATTCATTTTTAGATCAATATTATTGTTGAAAGTAATATATTGTACATCTTTTATTTATTTAAAATAATTTGAAAGAATATTGAAAAAATAATGATAAATTTAAAACGTCTTTATATTGTAAAGCTAAAGCTTTTAAAGCATAAAATATTTAAATATCATTAAAAAAAAAATTAAAACATTTTATAGAACATATGTATAATGAAGGAAAATTTATGTACAAAAAATATTAAAAATTTATTTAAAAAATTATTTTAATAATAAATAATTTATGTGGCTTGTAAAATAGTTTATTATTAGTATAATACCGTTATTAAATAAGTAAATTTTATGGTTACTGTAGTTGTTTAACTATTTTAATTTTCAAAAATAACAATATGTACTATTATATTATGTAAAAGAAAATGAATAAGTATTAAATAAAACTGAAATATAGTTAGGAAAAGCAAAAGTATTTTGATAATATTTTTCTGCACAACTTTCAATAAGACTAATGTGTCATGCATAGTACAGGGAACATTACAGTTTTATGAAACTATCCTTTAGATGTTACGAATATAAAATAAATTTTACAAAACAAAAGAAAATTTGAAAATTCATTTGTAAAATTTTAAAGTACTTTATAATATACTGTTTAAGTAACTCATTTAATTAGCAAAATATTAATAATTGTTATCAAACAAAAAAAAAAAAAAAAACAAAAAACAAAAAAAGACGAAGCAAAAAAAAGGAATTAAACAAAATTTATAAAAAAAATATAATTTTTTTGTACAAATTTATTCGAATGATATACTGCAGTTTTATTTTAGTTATACCTTAATCTTGTGAAGCATATGTAATTCTGAGCAATTACTAATGTATTTTTCCATAAAGTTTTAATAAGATAGTTTAAAAATATTTCATTGTTGTTTTCGGTATTCGCAATTTCGATATCTCAGGCTGTTTGTGAAAACAATTAATTTTAGTAACTCCTATTTTTTGCACTAAATTATTTGGAGATTTTTAATCTGATTTAGAGTCACAAGGATTCGATTCTTTCGCGTGAAATTCCCAAACCTCTCGATAGCTTGGCAAATGTAACGAGCAATACATTTCTCAGCTTGGCACAAATTTTCTGAATTTAGCACTTACTAATATGTGCTGAATGGCATTATAATTTTGTTTAATGCTCCTAGTAAATATTTAAAACGAAAAGTTTGTATTTGAGTAGAATTAATAATTTTCCTCTTTAATATTTTGATTTTTTAATATTTTTATCTAATACATGTATATATATAAATTACGATTTTCATCTAAATAGACCAACATCAGTTTATATATATTGCATGAGATAATATTATATTATAATATAATAAAATATTTTAATTTAAATAAAATATATAATTTCAAAGCTTCAACGATTTTCTTAAATAATGAAAGTTATATTTTCTATAGTGCATAAAATTTAAATTTATAATTTTTTATATATTTTGCAATTACAAACTGTCACACTATATTTTTACCCTTTTTACCTGAATGGTAAAAATTTTTTGTTTTTTTTTATTTTTTTTTTTAAATTAATATTCTACATAGCAAAATTTTAAGTAACTAAAACATAATCAATATTAAAAATTTATATAAAAAAAAAAATATTCCTGAACTTCTTTATAAATGAAAAATTAAAGGTATTTTATTTTTTAAATATTATTTACATTTTATTTGCAACTTTGAAATTTACTTTGCACTATTTAATAATGCAAATTAAGTAAATATCACACGAATAAATGAAAAGTTCCAAGCTCCAATATCGAATTCGAGGATAATTTGTAGGAATTTTCAAACTTCCGCTTAAATTTTCTTATTGCACGTGAGAGTATAAACCCTCCTCAAATAACTGCTGTTCAAATTATAAGCTCGCAAAGTATTCTTATTGAGAGATGCCTCTGTTTCTAAATTAAAGCAGGGGATTTCACTTTATGATTTGTCCTGGGTAATATGTATGTCAGGTTGATTATATACTTTTTTTTCTAGAGGTCATTAAAGGCTATCGTCAGATCGAAGGGGTAAATCCACATCCTTGCTACAGAAGCACATCTATGGACTACGGTTGGTTTACCCCGACGGTGCATACGGTTCCAACTTCCTACTACCCCCGGAACTGCACATTCAGTGCCGTAGCTTCTCGGGGCGGCATGTGGCGCAACTGCTCGCTCAATACTGAGCTCGACAAGTAGCGCAAAGGGATTTTTAATCTAGTCAACAATAACAATTTTTAAAACTATTTAGTACACGAATGATTATGAAAAATGTTTATACTACTTTAATTTTTTGTGCAATTAACTACTGTCTGTTTGACGATAAGTTCAATTTTGCTTAAATAATTTACAGAGATTTGGGTAAATAATAGCTTTACACACACATCCGTAAATTTAATTTTTCTACCTTATTCTGATAAAGGTAAATATCTAAAATTAATTTAACCTAATAGTTGAACCAATATTTTTATTAGAATGTTTTGCAACATATTTATGTGCAATTAATTTATATTTAATATTGTTTAATTCAATTCTAGAAATGGGATACGTTTTCAAAGATAATTTATGATGATTTTTAAAAACTTCAATTATCAATTTTGTTTATAATTATAAATTTAGAGTAGTAAATTATTTTATTGAAAAATTTTATTGTAATATTCATTTGCAATGTATATTCTGATTACATTACACTGATGCTAAGTAAAATTGAATGTATTGCCTAAATATTAAAATTTTTGAAATAAATATTTGTTTTTTACGACAATTTCAATTTATTTTATAACATATTATAATATAAAGAAATACAGTTCGAAAAAATATATATAAACAACGTATATACATATAAAATACGTAAATATTCATATGAAAGTATTTTATTTGCATGAATAAAATGTTTGAATCAGTTATAAGATAAATTATACACATTCATTATATAAATATAATTGTTTTCTGCAACTGTCATTGGTTATTTTTCTAGCAGACAATTGAGTTAAAACAAATTATAATTGGAAAAAAGGTAATTTTTTTAAAAAAAAATTTCAAAACAATTTTTAATTATAATCACGATATTTTGATACTGATTACTGTCCTAGAATTAATTAATACGAATTAATAGAATTAATTCGTAAATTTTTTATAATAATATATATTAAAAATTTATAAGCTTTATACCTCATATTTTTATGTAATATTTATAATTGAAAGAATGAGATAATTTTTTAGTTTTTAGCATTCAATAGTTATTGATATTACTTAATGTGTTCAATATAAACGTAAAATAATAAATTAAAATCATTTTATATTATTGAAAATTGAATTTAATAGAATTAAAATTATGAAAAATTGAAACAATGTTTATAAGTAAGATTTTTAAAACAAAATTTTAATTAATAGATAGATAATTGTAACGTAAAAACAGAATAGTTTAAAATTTGAGACATATTTGTACATTTGAATTAAATTGTCTTTTAGAATTAAGTATAAAATATATTATAAAATATATATGAATGATATTTACATTTGACAATGATATAAATAAACTGGTATTTATTAAAAATATTCCCCTGAAATTATATTTTCATATTGTATAAAGTATATAAAGCAAAAATTTATGTATACTCTTCCGTTAAAAATTATAATCTAAAGTTTTATATATAATTTTTTTCGATACAACGATAAATTTATAAAATTGAATAATTAAAAAAATATTTGTATATAAACGTATTCAAAGTATATTAATTATATTCTAAACATAAATTTAAGAATGTTATTTGGTTTATTTAATATTTAATTATCGGCAAAAATATTTTCAGCTCAATATTATGATGCTATATACATTGAATACATATTTTAAAGATATTTTACACTTTAAAAATTTTACACTTTAATTAAAACAAAAAATATTAATAAACTTTTTTTTTAATTTATTTTATATTTACCGATATATTCTATAATATGATTTAAATTTAATTTAAACATTGAATTATTTTTGCTTGTTTTTTATATTTTATCATTTTAGATATTTATCATTACCTAAAAGTATTTATTTTATTTAATTTTATTTAATACAGTATACGTAATATTTTATATTTTAGATTATTTTGTTAAATGTATTTGTAGAATAAAAATTTACAATAAACATTGTTTCAGAGTGTAAAAAATGAATTTAATTATAAAATAACTATAAATTATTTATTATTTTCTTTAAAAATTTCTTGTAAATATTTTATGAAGTAAAGTAATTAATTAAATCAATGGGTATCTTTTAAAAATAAATATCTTTGTTATACAAAGTTTTAAGTAAATTAAAATTTTCTAATGTATGATTAGTTTATGACTAATGGTATGTAGTTGTAACATTCATTATGAAACAGTTCATATAATGTATATGGATTTATTATTAAAGTTAAATTATTTTTGTTTGTTTGTATTTTTCAGATTACCTATAGAAATAATAAAGAAACTTGTATTATATTAAAAATAAATTTGTGTTAAAAATGTTTATGAAACAGAAATGATTTTATGTACTTCATGGAAATAATTTTTAAAATAAAAAATTCTACTGGGATGTGTTTAGAATATTTCTTTAAATATTATTATTTATAAATTAACAACAATAGGTTCACTGAGATGATCTATTACGTATCCGATACGTATCTATTAAGTTTCAAAGAAATTATATAATTTCATTTTTTATATTGGCAAAAAACACTTCATATATGAAAAATATTTTTTGGCCAGCATTATTTATGCAGATATAGTTCAATATTTTTTATATATTGTCATAATGTATAATTTTATACTCGAAAAAAAAAAAAAAAAAAAAAAAAAAATTAATTATTTCATAGTAATTAGATATTACTCGCAATTTAAAACTCAAAGTTAAAGTTAAATTTAAATTTAAATTTAAACTTGTATTATGATATATTTACGATTTTTTACGATATACATAAGATTCGATTCGATTTGAGGAAAAAGCTTAAATACAAACAGATAAAAAGTTTAAACTAAACATAAATAAATGCGTGAAATGAAGAAATGATAAATTTCTGATGAGTATTTAATGCTTTTACACAAAAAGCTTTTAGCTATAAATTTTTATTTAAATTTCCTCAATCTATACGGAGAAATCGTTCTTTCCTGCGACATTTTGCTTACCTTCTGGATGTATCATAAGTTATTATAAATATGCATCTTCGTTTTTTAGCTATTGGTTTTAGCCAGCATCGATTTGATTTGTCTCGCGTCTAATGTCGCGTTTGCCTAGTGATGTTCTTTCCAGCTTTTTCTCATTCGACTCCAACTCCAATCATCCGGCCAACTAACTCAATCTCTTGTCCCACAGTCTTTCCTCTCCAAAAGTTCTAGCCCCATCCGTTCCTGTTCTTTTCATGTTTTAGAATTGCCCTCCTTATATCAAACATCTATCCTTCTTTCTCATTTGCCACCGTTCTTATCTTCTCGCTGGCTCGGCTCCCTTTCCCCTTTTGAATTTCCTCGTCTAGGAGCTGGCGCAGGCGCGTTAATATTGACCGGCGCTGCTCTGGGCGCGACACCCTCGTTCACACTTTTGCGACAGAGCTATGGCCGTTGAGTGGGGAGGAGCGAGAGGGCGAGATGGCGAGATGGCGAGATGGCTGGTTATTTACCCACACATTTATGTGTTTGTTGGTGGGAGCAGTAACCGATATCTTACGCGCATACGCCACTTCAGGAGGGAGAAAAGAAGAAAAGCTCACGCACAGAGAGTTGGAGAAAAAGAGAGAACAGCAAGGAGCAAACGACTCATACACGTGTGCAGAAGTTATAAACGGCGGTGTCTCGTTGCATTCCGCATTCTTTGATTCATCCGGAGTGCCAGTAACGCGAGATCTCTCTCTTTGTCTAGTTGTTCCCATCGACCCTAATCGATAGATGTCCAGATATAATACACAATAATACACAAGGAGAAAGCTACGTGTGATAAGAGAGCTCCTTTAAATTGTTAGCAGTATATATATTTAAAAGGCAGTGCCACCTTGGTTTAAGGAGGAACTTCTTTTTTCGTTTCGACGTTCCTGGGGCTGAAACGAGTTTTTGACCGGTGCGCGATATTAGCCAGAGTGTGTGATTAAATGGTGGATTAATCGAACCAAGAAGGAGGTCCACTTGTGTTTAGGTCTCTAATACAGTCTACCAAACCCAGCAAGTACGTTGATTAAGGTCTTTTCATTTTTCCTCGTTACGTGTCGACATTTTAGAAATTACCTTCTCCCAAATACGATCTCCTATGCATAACCATCTAGTCATAATTTGAAAGCCATTTTCATAAAATATATTGATCTAAATGTTTCCAGATTAGTAATCCATAGTATAAACATTTTTTAACTTTCTTTATTTTATTTTTAAGTAGTACTGCGACTTTTGCATTAATCTAAATAAATACCTTTACATAAAAGAATGTTTGTATTGGACAAAGTAGAAATGTAAATTTTTAAATAAAAATTACTGGTTTTTTAATATAAATATATTATTTACTTACAACAGGGCTTACAACAATATAACATTTCCTTGGATTTAGATATTATATTTCATTTTGTTAAAATAATATTATAAATTAAATTATATATCGCATTAAAAATAATTATCTCTATTTCAAGAATAATTACTTGATAATTAAAAAATTTTACTACAACGAAACTATATATCAATTAAAATAATATCAAATAATTTACATTTTAAATAACTAATTGAAATCGATTGGTAATAAAATAAAAGTATATTCAATAATATTCTGTATATAATTTCATTAGTAATCAAACCGATAAATTAGTGGGATATCTACTTAAAAGAGTCTTCAAAAGAAAACAAAAAAAAGCACATTATTAAATTGAATAATAATGAACATTTGTGCTCACATTGAATAACAAGATAATTTTTTATATTCTTAGAATTTTTAAAATATGGTTGCGATAAATCATCTGTACAATATAATTATTTAATCATAAAATAAAAATATATTTAGAATTCAAAGCCTGTGGAAAAAAAGAAAAAACATCATGTGTATAATATAATCATTTCATCATAAAATGAAAGTGTATTGTTCAAAATATATTGAAATTTTATATCTATGTATAGAAAAAAAATAATAGAAGAAAAATAATTCAATGCCTATTATTTTTTTCTGTACGTTTCGAATATTTATTTTTGAATGAGATTGTATTATATTATGCTTTTAATTTATATTTATATTTTATATATTATACTATATTTCATTAGACATAACAAATAATTTCCCATAAGTAACGTATGTTTTTTTACATATAAATTCCGATAGGATACCCAAAAATATGATTAATACGCGTACATATATCTTTTTACTTACGGTCACTACGTATTTCAAAATTCTAACAAAAATCCCCTATTATGTATAAATGAGCATCTTAGTTTTTTTCATAAAATTTTTATAAATTTATTAACTTGTGCATGTGATTGTATAAAGTTCCATATATATATCATAATTAAACAATATTTTCAAATAATTAGCAGAAATTATTACAATCATTTATATTTTTTTTTATATTAAATACATTATCAAGATAATTTATTTAGTTTCGTTACAAGATTAATAAATTATAATATTTGGAGTTTCATCTCTCTTCGATCAGAGTTATATAATGATTGATTCTGAAGAGTCGAGTGTCCCATAATTTGCATGCTCTTCTTTTGAACTTAAAATTTTAAACGCATTTCACAAAAGTATTGTATTTTATAGTAGCAATCATTATTTGATTATCTTATAGTACGCGCAATACATTCATAATATTAAAACTTAGTTGCCAGTTGTTATCCGTAATATGTATTAGGTCTACATGTGTAATAAAAAACTTCGTGTTTTTTCTAAACGTAAAAAATAATAGATATACTTATAATAAATATAATATAATATTATAATAGATATTATATTATCTTTATCCAAGACTAACCATGTGTTTAATTAATTTTTAATTTCATTGTTTTCATAAGTTTGATTTTAAATATTTAACGATTGATTCGAATAACACTTCATTGAATATTTCTGTTTCTTCGTAATTTTTTTTTTTTTTATATAATAATTTTCATATTGTAGTAAGATTTTGATTCTAATATCAATTTTTAATTGTTATTTTGTTTATATTCAATCTAGGTTGTTATTTATTATACGAATTGCTTAAATTATTTAATTATATATATATTTAATTAGATTTATATTAAATTTAATTTTAGATTATTTAAGTAATTAATATATTAATTTTCTCTAATGCATTTTTGAAAATCAAGAAAAGCAAGGAATTGTAAAAAATCTTATTTTCATGCCTGACAAGGCAAAGATTTAAATGGTCCCTTTAGAAATTCTTTATTTACGAAATTATTGTAGGATATTTACTTTCCTACTGTTTATTTCGGATTAAAGCTACCTTCTAGTTTAATTTTTTATGTTTATTTTCAAGATTTTATTGAATTGATAGTTCGTACAGATATTTTTAGTATTACTTCCAGTAGTATTTATAATTTTAATATTCCAGTAGCTTTTACATGGGGGTAATTTTTGTTTAGTCGGACAGTCTATTAGGGATTGCTTTTGAATGAATGATTGTGACAATTATGCTTGTATAAAGATCCAAATATAAAAAGTAAAAACAATTCTTAGCTGAATATGATTGGTTTGTTAATTTTACGAACAATCCATTATGTGATGTGATGGTAAAATTTATAATTCATCGATTATAAATATATCCTAACATAAAATTGCTTATGAATGGATTGATTGAAATGCAAATCTAATAGTCTAGGTTTTAAATTTGTTTTTCAATTATATTATACAAATATTGAATAATTAGTACGAGAACCTAGATTAGTAATATATTGTTTTTTCTTTTTGAATTTTTCTAATACTCTTTTTAGAGTATGAATTGAAAGTGAATAGCAAAAATTTAAGAATAATTCATAAATATAGAATTCGTGATTTCATTGAGTATAATACTTATGATGGTAAATGGATTTGTTATCTAAGTATTATGTATCTTAGCAGAGAAACTTACGTAATTTCGCTAGCTTTAAATGCTACCTATGGATTTTACAAGTATATGTTATCTTTCAACTATGTAACTCAAAAGAAAAAAGTCTCCAGATAGTGATATACTTTTCTTCGTATTCATACACTAGTACTGTACTACTGTGTAATAATGTAAGTTGGATTTATTTATGTAAGCTGCTGATTTATAAATAGAATTTTCTGATATAAAATGTTGTTACTATATATTAGCTATTACAATTTAATATCTCATAATAGAATATATTCACGCATTAATTTATATCTCCATGCGTTAAAAATTAATTATATGTATGCTAAGAATGTAATCTTATATTCCACATTTTTAAAATTAATATACAAGCATACACCTCTTTCGAATACACTTTAATACCTAAAAATGTGTGTTTAATTATTTCTTCATATGTGTAATTATGTTCACACTACTATAGATATATATCTTTTATATGTTGCTCACTCACAACTACATATTAGATCCTCAAGAGAAAAATTCTACACTTATTTATATAAATTTTCTTTGATAGTATATATATGTATTTTTTAATTATTATATGTAAATATTTACAGTGAAAACAAAAACACATTTTTGTAACTTTTCTGAAACTTCTAAAAAAATTATTATACATTAAATTATTTTTGGATCATTATATTATATAAGTTACAAATTTTTTTATATTTTTTGTATCTTTATATTCTTGAATTAATTTTTACAATATTATGATAAAATAAGGTATTTATTAAATTTTTCTTTTTAAAAGAATTTTTTCCTCTGGGGTATTTATTATTTTATAATTTTGTGAATATTTTATTCCACAAAAAATGAATTAGATTTCATCTACATGGGTTAAAAATTTTTTTAGAAGCCGTCAAATTACTGTATCAATCATTTTTAATTTTTAAAATTTTTAATTTAATTCAACTTAAAAAGAAAAAAAGTAAATCATAAATATTAAAAATTAATTATATATATATAATAAGAAATATATTTTACACATTTGTACTATGGTTAAGCTACATAATGAGAAAAAGAGATTACAAATGTTTTTTATTCAAGTGTTACAAAATATTAATTTTAGATATTTATATTTTTTAGCCTCATTAATAACTAAAATAAATATAATATATTTAATGATTTATATTGTATTATCGTGACATTTTAATTTTTTATTTTTATAATAGTAATTTTCTAGATTTCATTTATAACTAAATGTAACTATTTGATATTGAAAAATAAATGAATTTAATAAATACTTTTATTTTATAGTTAAAACCTTAGTAATTAGTTATTCTAATCTCAGCCTCCCGGTTTGGAAATAGATTCCTCTTTCTAGGTCCTCTCGCTTATCTCTTAATATTCTAATATCGCATTGTATTTTTGCTTTTTGTACGCTTTACTCTTACTGCACATCACTTCTGCTTTTTTTCTCCGTTTGCTCTCTGTGACCTAGCCTTTCCACCTTCATATTTTTTTCGTCATTTTTCCTTTACTTCCTGTTTATTTTTTTTATTGCTTTTATAAGTTCATGATTGTTTGTATCTCCTTTTATCCCTTCCCATAAATTTTCAACATTTACAAATTTTCTTTTCCTCAATTCTCCCATTTCTTCTACTGTTCCTTTATACTTCCAAAAGGTGTATTCACAATCCTTCCTCTTTCCTACAAATTTTTCCCTTTCTTTTCTCCTTTTTTAACTAATATTATTCTTCCTTAGTTATATTTTCACGCTCTATTCTGTCATTCTCTTTTATTAGTAGTTTGGTATCCTTTCTTTCATTAGTTCTTTATATTTTTCGTTATATATTGCCACCTGGATCCTATTGTAGATTATTTACCTATTTATCTCCTATTCTTTCCTCTTCAGATCTACCATTATGTTCCTTCTTCTCTCTCTCTCTCTCTAACTCTCTTACTTTCTTTTTTCTTCCCAGTATCTTTTTGCTAACTTTTCTTTTCCCATATTCTTTAGTTTTTCTCTTTTTGAACTTCCCTACTCTCATTCTCCATGTTACACTCATCCTTAGGCTATCTATATCTTTGTAAACTATATATTTGGTTGTACAGAAGAGTTGAAAATTTATTAAAAAAATTTTTTTTTGTAATTTATAAACTAAGAATGGTTGAAATTCTCGAATCAAGAATTTTTCAATAATCTCCAAATTTTCGTGAAAAATTCAGAATATTCAAATATAAAAAAGCTCAGTTCGTGATATTTTTTTTTTAATTTGGAATTTTTTAACATAAAAGTTGTCTTCGCAAAAAATAAAACTGTGAAATATTCTGTTAAATATCGGCCTTTAAATGGAAGATGTGGCTTACTTATAGTTTCAATGCCTCTTTATCTGTTCGGGAGCAAGAAAACCCGTCGCCATCTGCTAGACATTTTTATGAAATTTATGTCGAATATAAAATATAAAATATATTTTACCATGCTCATATACGCTGTATATTATAGAAAGAAATGAAGTTTTTCTACCTTAATGATGAAATTTAATCTTCACTTCAAATTTAGTAATAAATGTCGTCATTTACTTGTTAGAGTTTTACTCCATTATATTGTACGTATAATGAATTTACTTGGCACGATTGTAAGCGACAAACAATTTTGCTAATAAAATAACACAAAATAAGTAATAATGACAACAAAATAGCACGAATCCACTCCGTAATATTCCGATTGTAAGGGGTAAATAATAAAACAACACCGAATATAACTATTCACGCATCAAGCCTTTAATTATTTTCCAAAACGTGACATATAGGTTGAAGGCCGTGTTACAACCAACTCCTCTCCTTTTCTACACTACAGCTCATCCTCCCCCATAGATCGACTTGACCGCCGGTCATCTGCGCCGCAGCTGTGTAAAACTTTCCATTCTCAGGAAAATACGGTTTTGTCGCCCATCAGCTCGCTTCAAAAAACGCCGACGCTTACACGATTACATCAATAAGTTTGATTTTCATAATATTTAGGAGGGATTTTAATTTTGATGATTATTCAAAAACATTGCAGTTTAATAAACAATACATACTAATGATAACAATCGCGCTGATTCATAGCAAAACTTGGTTTATGTTGAATTTTGTATTTGTAACTATTATGTTATTTCTACGATACACATACTAATATCGTATTTGAGATGCTTGAAAAAGCTTAATACCATCTTACTTAATTTATATGTCCTCATTTATGTGGAATATTTAGTTAGTTTTCGTAAAATCGGAGGCTAAAATACATTTGTTATGCTTCATGTTTTATTAGAGGACGATTAAATTTATTTTGTTTATTTGTACATTTCCACACAATTCAAGAATTCAAGGAAGAAATTATTTTAATCTCCTTGTCTGCATATTAGTTGTACCTTTATTGACTGCAGTAGCCTTTGCCTATTTTATCCAATTTAGTAATACTTCAAGTATAAAATAATAAACAGAATAAAAAAAGGAAAGTATTGTATTTAAGTTGTCATAAGTTTATTCTAAAAAAATTAATGAAAAGCTCTTAAAAGAATGATGACCACTAAATATTTTCACACGCACACATACACACAGGCACACCCAAATGAATAAAAAGTGTTAAACATTATAAATGGATTTTAATTTATAATTTCAAATTTAATATTTTTTTAGATTGAAAAAACTGCTATTCATCTATTATTAAGGCCGAAGTTATTAGTGGTGAGTATAATATCAATGTAAGAATATTGTGTATTCTCTTTATTTTAAAACAATAGAGTTAACATCAAAGCACATGTAGGATCGTGATATTTAGATCGCAGAACCGATTCTATGATATATTTTCATTGTATTTATGTAATATTAGTAAATGTACTAGATTATTTATATTCTCTATGTCGGTGGTATTAAATTTATATAAAACTTTTACTTATTCAATAATATTGACAAAAAGATAAAACAAATTATTAAGCTACATTACTTGAAGTGGAAAAATTGAGGGGTCGATTACACATTTCTTTAGAAATTCTGTGTCGACTATACAGTTCTAATATTTGAGAGAAACATTTATTTTACTGAATATAATTTATATCAGAATAATTCTGATCCTCGACATTCTGGAAATGAGGTTTAGAGAACGCAATAATCTCTGGATTTTCTTTTATAAAAATATCTACATTCATACACAAGTTGTTTACCCAAAATGCTGTATTCTTAAAATAATTTCGTTAAAAAATTAAGATATATCAACCACATTTTTCCATTTCAAAAAATATTGAGAAATATTTACGAAAGTAAACATGATACGTGATGAATTTATTGAATCACCGATTAGTGGATAGTTCAATACAGTTGTTATGGTTAAAAAAATAGAACAAAAAAAAAAATAAAATAGAATAGAAGTAAAATATAGAAATTGAATTAGTTTTAGAAATATCAAGACAGTTTCTGAAATGTATAATATATTTTATTATACATTGATTAAATATTACGCAAGATAGAAAAAAGTAATTTTATCCCCTTATTCTATTAATAGCTTTAGAAATCGTTTCTGAATGAATCATATCATTTTTAATAAAAAGAATAGAATTATTTCAATTCAAAAGAATACTTTGTAGAATTTTACAGACTGAATAACTTTCTCATATCTAATAAATAAGGTCATCAGTTCAACACTAGAGTCATATATTTTTTGACATATTATAGGTACATAAATGTTTCAAGAACATCAATGGTGGATCGAGTATGTTTTGTTAAGGAGGGATATATTATTTAAGTCGTGAAAAGATTATATGATTTTTGAAAAAAACACACCTCGGTATAATGGTAGATAAAGAATATTTTCATCCTGGAAAATTTTAGATCATTAATGGAATATTTGATTTTGAAAAATTTTAAGAATCAAAAAATTTCGGACAGACTTTGCATCTGTCCAACTCGATCAAATGATAGAAAGTGTAAGGGGATTCGTAACTATTGGAAGGAATTTGATACAATCAACTAGCGAATAGATTTTTTAGTAATCAATCAGCGATCAGTATTCACTAAATAATTTGTAATACAAATAAATTCCAACAACATTAACATTTTCACTACGTTGTTTGAGTATCTCACATATTAATTTTATAATTAAAAAAAAAAAAAAATTCATGTTTTTTTTGGACACCAATAATATTCTAAAAAGAGTTATAATTTTCTATGAAAATGTTATGTCTTAAAATTCAATTAAATGATTTATCTATTTATAAGTTTTATTAAGTATTTGATATAATATATGAGAATTACTATTAATATATTTAAGAAAAAATAATTATTAAAATTGAAGATTGATAAAGTTTTAGTAAATTTAATTAATATTATTTTATTTATTATAAATACGTTCCGGCCGAAGGCCCAGGAACGGGTTCCTTTAATACATTCTAGTTTTTTTACATTAATACAATTTTACATATTTACTTTCTAACTTTTTATACATTTATTATATTAAACTAGTTTACATAGAAATAAAATAACTATAACTATAGTTATTTTATTTTATTTTTTTCAATGTCCATTTACACTTTAATACTGATTTTACCTTTGTTTTACTTTATATTTTTCCAGCTTTTCTTACCTGTCTCCCTTCTTCTCATGGTGTGGAAAGTATTAGTTGGTTACTCTCTTGATTTTCTGTTCTCCTTCTTAGCTTCTTTTCTAACTCCTGTATATCTCTTATTAGTCTCGAATCCTGGGGTTTCTCATATAGCCTCTGTTGTATATCATCAATGAGACATTGTTCTTTCCTGTTCCTTCTTATATATTCAAATATTTCCTCTGTATCTTTACAGATAAATTTAATTAATAAATAAAATTGAAAATATCTTAAAAATAATTGTAAGAGTACAGATTAAAAGGAAAACTCGAAAATTATAATTAAAAAGAGGAAAAATAAGGAGGAAAAATAGAGTGAATGAGAGGATCGAGTTCATGACAAGTACGTTTACGTGTGATCACTGAACTCCGTTTTGATACTTATCTAGCATAATTATATTTATCTGACATCAGTATTAACAGTAACAGTTGCGATTAGAATCACGTAGGTATTAATTAGTTACTTCATTTTAAAAAACACGTAATTCATGGAAATTTAACACTTCATTCAATAAAATTTTGAATCAATAAAGTAAATACAAAAAATATGGATGATTTAATCATGAACCAATTTATCTAAGAATTTATGACATTCTGTGTATGCATTGCAAGTAAAACTTTAAGTTTTGGTTATATTATAATATTTGTTTCTAATTTTGAGACTAAAATTTATTTGCATATTTACAAATCTAGATAAATTTTACATTATTGAATGAAGTTACATGTGGATTATTTGGAGGTGATGAGGTCTGTATCGCTAAGTGCTTTAAATATATATCATTAAATGTGCTTTTAAAATACTTCCTTATAAATTATAAATCAAAAATAAAAATAAATTAGGATAAATTTAATTATAGTTTATAAGCGTTAAGAAATGGAATGTTTAAAATAAATGTATTCAATCACTTATTTTTATCAAGATCATATTTTATTATATTTAAACAGACTGACTGATCTGAATTTATGAATATATATTTTAGATATTATTTTTGAAGGAAAATAAAGTTATTTTAAATTATTTATTTTGTATATGAATTATTATTCTTTTAATTAAATCCACCACAAGTACGTTAATAATAAAAGTATTGATGTTATATATTCGGCAATTAATATTATTAATTTAATTATTTTTATTGAAATCTATTTATATAATTCAATACACAATATATTTATTTTAAATGCTCTAGATCAAGCCTTAGAAAAATTATTATTATATAATAGTGCTCATTTATTTAAAAAATAATTCTCAATTGAAAAAAAAATTAAATTTTTTATTTAATTAATAATTTATAGTGGATTTAATATAAATAGATGAAAGTTGTATACTAATTACAGAAATAAAGTTAACAAAATTAATAATAATTCACATTCCAAAATATTATAAGAGTATATTAAAAATATTAAATTAAATGTGGCTTTTATAATTATTTTTAATTTTTTTTTATATGATAACAACATTATGTATTTAGTTTTAGTCTTAGATTTTTTTTTTCTGTCAATTCTTTCAGTTTGTTATACCTCATAAAGCTGAATAGTGGG
The DNA here is from genome assembly GCA_018907245.1 of Eupristina koningsbergeri. Classification (NCBI taxonomy): domain Eukaryota; kingdom Metazoa; phylum Arthropoda; class Insecta; order Hymenoptera; family Agaonidae; genus Eupristina; species Eupristina koningsbergeri. Next base: position 4,137,474 of record JACCHV010000002.1, on the reverse strand, counting down.
GTTGCGGACAAAAATCAATGTGAGAAAACTATCTAATACAAGTTCTGTAAAAAAAGATTTTTAGCTCACTGTATACGTACAATAAAAAATAAAGATATTCATATAAATGTTGACAGATCTTCATATTTAATGCAGTAGAATTTTTTCACTAGTATTAAAAACTTACATGTAACATGAACCTCCCAGTTATTTATTTAAATAAGCACAATTTAGTTATTTATTTTCTAATTGGATTTATAGTTAATTTATTATAAATAATTTTATTTTATTGTAGTAATTACAAATTATTTTCCAGTCACTTCTAATTTACTAATTTTATTTTATTTCTCATTTAGAGAGTTCAATTAATCTTATTGGTAAATTGAAAACGAGAATGTTCACGTTTTGCCATTATTAAATATTCTATGTAATTTATTATTGATTTTAAGTCTGAAAAAATAGATTGTACATTTGTTATTTTAATTGACAAATTATTTTGAAAATTACTACATCTATAAAAAAAAGAAAAAAAATATCTTGAATTTATCAATGATTATAAAATTTTAATCTAAAAAGTTATTTGTAAACACATCATAATTAATTTTGTTAAATAACATTTTTTAGACAATTCAATAGATTAATGTAGTAGAAATTTGATAACAGAACAAGAAAAACGGTTGTATCATCTTTGATACGTATTTCACTTTTTTAAATCCATGAGGTATTTGTAGTGGTATCTGCACATACAAACTTATATCCAGGATATAGATCTCTAGAATCAAGTAAAATTTGATACTTGAATCTTCTATGTTTTAATAATTATATTCATAAGTTCGGACAAGCTTTTTCTGAATATTCCAACATTTTAATTCCTTGAGTATCGTAAATTTTGTTATCATATTAATGGAACAAAGTTATTCTAACTGTCGTGTAATTGTCGGTATCTATACTGTAGCGATGAAAAATGTACGACAGTTCATTTAATAAAGGAAATGGGTCAACGTGAATTGATTTCGCGCTGTTCTTTAATACTATTTACGGATAAATACATTTATAGATTATTGCAAAAATAAGATGGCATATTAACCTCAATCTCAATTAATGCAAGATGTAGCATTGGTGATATGAAACATAAATCTCTTGGCGCAGGCGTTAAGTTAGCCCCTCCTCCCCATCGCTTACATCACGTTTATCGGGGTGATGGTCCTTCTGCTTTTAAAAAGTATCCCACGAATAGGAGATTTCAAATAATAAGATAAAAAATTACTTGATGGGAGATGGAATCGATGTTTCGAATGCATTTTTACCATAAAAATTTCATTGTTAGCTAAGTTTCTTACGTGTATAAAAAAACGCGTTAACCCATGACACTCCAATTTGAATTTACTTGTAAGCCTAGGTTTTCGCGTGTGATCGCTTGTGCTATTAAAAAAAGTTTTAAATTGCCCGAAATTATCTATAGAAATATACGTAGAAATAAGCGTATTTTTTCTTACTTTTTTCTATTGCTGGAAAGCGAATAGCAATTGAGATTTTATCCCGATGACTTAAAGAAATTTATTTCAGCTTTTTCTTGAACTCAACTATAATATTCAAACGGAATAAAAGAAGCGTTTTCCATTATACTAACAATTTCAAATTTTTTAATATAAAACATCTGTGCGTTAAAATTCAATTGTATATTCAATTCTTGAATAATTCTTTTTAATTTTGAATTTTCTTTATGATTGATTATAAATTTGAATGCATGTTAAAATATTTCAATAATTTTATCATAGAATTTTTTGCGTTTCAGGATAATAATTAATAATTGCATTTAAATTATTGAATTCAATATGCTATTTAAAATTAAGAAAAAAAAGAACTTGGTTTTCTGAATCTATCTAAGTACTTTTATTTTAATTAAAGTATTTTATAAATTATAATTTCTTCTTTATTATTATATTTAAAGATATTTATTAAATATAATTTTTTCTTAAAATTAAACTTATCCATGAAATAAAAAGATATAATATTACTTGTTAAATTGGACGATATATAAATAAATATTTTTAAGCCAAAACAATATTTTTCAACTAAGATCTATTTTTGACGATTAAAAATTTTTTTTAATAAAAATGTTTAAAAAAAATTAGTTATTTTTAAATAAATTAATGAATTTATATGCAGTTGTTATATGAAATTATTACTTTTCATTATTTTTATTATTTAAATCAATATTCTGTAAGTAATTATAAAAAATTGTTTTAAAATTGAAGCAGACACACTTTATTTTAAATTAAGTAATCCTTAATGATTTGTGGCTAGATTATAAAAATTACAGAAACTTATAACTATATCAATATTTCAAAATATTAATTAAATTAAAGGGTATGATTTAATATTCATTTTATTTTAATATTTTAAAGTAAATAATTTGTACTCACTAGTGGTTAGTTAAATTATTTAAAAATAATATTCCAAAAAGACTAAAAGCAGACTGAAGTTTATGTTAAACTTCATAGAGAAAAGGATTGTAGACTCCATGTATAAATACATATGATCAATATAGAATCATCTCAGATTTCTTATTATAAATTATTATAAATTATTCTTATAAATTTATGCCAGAAAGTTTAGAAATTAAAGATCTATGCAACCTAATGGTGTTTAGGTACTTTACGAGTATTGTCTAAAATTTGCAGATCTGTCTTAAGATAAAGATAAACTAAGTATCTCGAAATGTACATTGAGTAAGATTCATAACGTAATTTTTATTCAATCTTAATCTAATCTAAGTTCACTAAAGGGTATTAGGTCAAGCGCAAAAATGTTTTAGTCAGGTTCATATGTGGAATAAAAGTTATTTGATTGAACTCTCCAGATAGTTGATTGAACATCTTTGGATTTTAATATTTTCAGTGTAAGCTAGTAGATAGTGAGAATATTATTATTCACAATATAAATTGTAACACCGTGAATTTCTCTTTTCGAAAAATTCCCGAACGGTGTTTACAGTTTTGATTATATTAATTTTCTTAACACTCTTTATATTAAAATGGTTCTCACTATTATTTCTTTCACTGCACAATATTCTTATTAAATTATTATTATAAATCGGGACGAGTTCCGTTACTAAATTTTGTCGTCGGGCCGACAAAATCCTCGTTGTCTTCACTACTAAATTTTTAATTTTCACATTAATTGTACCGCACTACCGGACTATTAATAATTTTATCACTTCTGCAGTTACCCCACAAATAAATATGAATACACAGATAAATTATGGACAACTATAGTATAAATATATAAATGGATATATGTGATATTTAAAATTGTAATAAAATTTCCTTACCCAATCTCGTTGAAATTTAGTAATTAATTATGGATAGAATAAGTATATAAATATTAACAATAATTATTTACGATCACTTGCTCCTTATTTTTTCCACGTATTCAATGGACGTGCTGTAGTAATTATCGGCGTAATTGTTTTAACAGCCCTCAATGTCGATCTTTCTCTCCAGCGACATCCAATATTTTGTTTAATATATGTACCAATAATATTTCCAAAATCATTACTTACTTTTGATTCAATGTATCAATTTATCAATTTATGCGTGCTTGATATTAATTAATTCTCATTCAGTATCACTCAAAGGTAATAATATAACTGAAAAATGGCTTTCCTTTCGAGAAGAAAGGAAGCCAAATTTCCAAACTCAAACTACTATACGTTTTTGAAATTTTTGTATAATTATACCTGAGTTTTCATGTGTAACCCTTTCCTTGATTGGTTACACACCGTCAAGCTCCCCCCTGGTTCTGTGCTTATACGTATATTCCCACACTACATACTATCTATCTCTCTCTCACTCTAACTCACACTACGGAGATAGAGAGCGCTTCGATAAGAAAAGACTTCAGGTCAACCTCAAAATGCCGAACTCGTAACAGTTTGTAAACATCTACAAAAGTCGTTTCCCAATCTCAACTATTTCCCCAATATAAAACCCTTCATCACAAAATATCTTTAAACTTTTGGAATGTTAGTCATCGAAAATATGTAGACTCTTAATACTCGATTACTTGATATCCGATACGCTAAATATATTAGTATTATAACAATATATTAGTACTACTTACATATGAGGTAAATAATTCTGTTTTTTCTGTAGAATTATAATATAAAGTATTTGTGTTCTCGAAAAAACCTTAGTAGTATACAAAATTATACTTATTTTAATATATTTCCATAGTTCAACTCTTAATATTAATTTATAAATCTATTGTTCTTGAATTATTTTTAACATATTTTCTCTTAATTTCACCATTTTTTCATTCATATATCGCAATATTTAATTTACAATTATTAGGGTGTTATTAATATACATGGTTCATCCACGAAGTATCGAGTTTTTTTTTCATTTTGTGCCTATTCATTGTAGAAATTTAGGAGGAGGTCTTAAAATGTCGACAAACTTTTTCCTCATTTGTTCTTTTTTTTTGTTTTTTCGATAATTAGGTGCGGAAGAATTTTACTTTGCGCGACGGGTGTTTTTCAGTTTTTTGACACGGCGCAATGGAACAACTACTCGAACAGCGTTACGCGATAAAGTTTTGTTTGCAATTAAAAAAAAACAGTGTGAAAATGTATAAAATTTTGCAAGAAGCGTATGGACATAATTGCATGTCAAAATTGTAAAGTGGAAAATGGCACAGAACTTTTAAAGAGAATTACCAAGATCATCAACGAGCCTCGATCTGAACGTCCAAAAAGCTGTCGAATGGCTAGGAACAGTGTGTTAGAAATTTAAAATTTGGACTGTTGTTTAACAGATAAAGCAATTCAGGAAAAACTGAATTTAACACGATCTAGAGTGTATAATATAGTGCAAAAAAATTTATAAATTTAAACATTTTTGAAAAACATCAAAGCTGAAGAGTTTAAAGATGCATTTGAAATTTGGAAAAAACGCCTTCAAAAATGTGTTGATGCAGAAGGAAATTATTTTGAAGAATTTAAAATTTTTATTTTACACTGTTTATAAGTCCATCAATAAATCATCTTTCAAAAAAAAAGATAAGAATTTTTTTTTTTTTTTAATCTTTGAACAAAACATTCTCGCGTAGTGGTTTTCCACTAATCACTTCAGCGCGCCGTGACAGAAATTTGAAAAACACCCTTCGCGCGAAGTAAAATCCTGCCGCACCTAATTATCGAAAAAACAAAAAAAAAAAAAAGAAGGGAAAAATGCCGAAAGAGTTTGCCGACATTTTAAGACCCCTCCCCAATTTCTACAACGAATAGGCGCAAAATGAAAAAAAAACTCGATACTTCGTGGATGAACCATGTATATGTTTTTCATCAGGCATCAGAAACACAATTGTAATAATACCAACATTTACGAACATTGTATTATTTTATTCCATTGGTTCTCTAAATGAAATCATAAATTTGGTTTTTTTTAATACTAACAATAACTTGTTTAGTTTCAATCCATTATTCCCAACTTATTGCGTCTATATTTTTTGTATCTCAAGATTTTCTTTCGCGATTGATCGTTACTTATTATATACATCAAAACTTCGTTTTTAAGATTCGCTTGGTTTTGTTAGAGTTTTGGCATTTTCCGTTGCTCTACCAGTATATTGATAGAGGTTTAACATTTTATAGTAGCTTTTTAAGTTTATTTATACGTTTTGTGCTCCATCATTTTAAGTTTTATATTCTATCTTTGAATTTTATTTTTTCTTTGAATACGCGAGGTGATGTAATAGTTGAGCTAATCATCGATCGTTCTCGAACCCAACATTTATGTCAGAAGCGTATCTGTAATTAGAATCAGATCTGGTATAAAAATGTTATATAGGGTATAAATTGGTTTTACTGTATGTATATATACATTATTATTTCGTTTCGAAGTGCTAAATCGGATTTTATGACTAGACCTAGTAATAATTTTATTTGTTTGCTAATTACTTACATCAGTCGATCATTTGAGAAGAAGTGGACTATAATCAATTTCAGATGCATTATAATTAGATGATAACTGAATATTGAGTATCGCAATAGTACTAACCATAGTTCAAACGTAGTGTTTATTAAACCTGCCATTATTATATTATTAATTCATTGCTCTATTTATTTAAACTCCAACAAGTTAAATGGTTGAATTGCTAATGAGATAATTTAGTTTAGATATATTTCTCGTTTAATATAAATAAATCTGTATTTATTTCTTGTTTGTGTTTTAAGAAATAAATACATGCATGATGCTACTGTATTAGAAATATTAGAAAATAGTCAGTCATTACTTGTGCCTATAGCGTTATTGATGTCGCTATGATTTTAATATTGTAATTTATTATTTTAACTATATTATTCTTCTATGAGAGTGATAAAAATGATACGAAAGCGGTTAAATTAATTCAATATTTCCTTTATTGTTATTTACTAGGAATTTGAAATGCATACAAAATTTTTTTATTTTTACAGTTCTTCCAAAAAATTTTATCATAAATTCAGAAATACATGTGTGTCGTATCTGAAAAAAGTCATATTTCCCTGGCTAATAAATTTTGTTAAATTATTCATTTTAAACTTGATTCTTAGTGCAATGATATTTTATGTTTAAGAAATTGCGTATCCTTGGATTAATCTTGGAATGTTAGTTCTGGATAAGAGTAAAATTAATAATAATTCACATTGTGGATACGTCGGGCTAATGACTGGGAGTTGAAAATAATACGACAGAGGGAAAAGGTTGAAAGCGCCCCAAAGCACAAGCACATAATGTGCAAACCCCCCGCAGTGCAAAGTCAGAGACTATAGAGGTCAGTGATCTGTTCTCGCCCCACTTTCATTGCTATGAGTTCTCGTTGTTCTCTGATGCGGGGGAGATGGACTCATTGAAGCACGAGCTCCCCTCTCGCTTGTCTTACCCCCGCTAATACGCAATATCTTGGTTATAAAACGAGAACTGGGGAATCTCTTGGAGGTTTAGCCAGCAACAGAGTCACTAGTTTGTTGAGTACCTGACGCTCGAATCAACTATGGTAGCGGTGGCCTCGAATTTCTCCCCCCCCCCTAAGCAGCATTCCTTGAAGCGATATCACTGAGGGTTGAAAAGGAACAGCATCGGGGTTAAGAAGCAGAATTGTTTAAGGGAACCCTTGTCTCTTGCATAGAAAAGTCACCCTTTATGCGGTCAGTGTTACAACTCGACATTCTTCAGAAGTACAGACCTCGCGGAGGACGGGTGGGTTTTTTAGTGTTTCTCTACACAAGAATCCTCGACATAAAGTTTATATTTGTAGGTCACCAAGAGTACATCGTGGAAGGAGGAAAGTCAGATTTTTTTCACCCTCGGATAAAAAAATTATTTGTAAAGTCATTTTGAACAAAAATCGATGAGAAATAATCCAAGCCGACCAACAAGTCAGATAGTTCCATATGTATTCAATATAATGAATGAATGAAAGATAATCTACACCTCTTTTATACGATGTACTACGAATGTTTAAAAGGTTATTTGAGTACATGAGAATTTTAATATCCCAGTTTTATTATTAAAATAAAAATATATCTCATTATAATAATTAATATAATTTAACGAATATTCATAAATATTAGGATAAAATAATATGGGTATTATAATAATGAATTACGAAATATTTTTTTACATTTTATAACTTTTTCAATAATAAAAAGTAAAAAAAATGACATTGTATAGCCATTTAATTCTTGAGAATATTAAAAAAAACAAAAATTTAATTATATTATAGGTATTTTTGTTGCTAATAAATTTTGATTTAAATTAAATATCATTTATAAAATGAATAGTAAAATTACTATAAATATACTTATAAGCATAATTTTAGCTGTTGTAGCATAAATTTACAGCAGTATTTATTCATAAGTAAATTATACTTTTCGATGTAAAGTATTATTTTTAATTTAATTTACATTATAACGTATTAAATACACTTATGCTTGATTTGTCAATAATTTGATGTTATTATAACAAATATTTTACATTTCAAATATTTTTTATTTTTATTACTAAACGTTATCAGTTTATTTAATTTAGTATGAAATATATGTGTTCTTTTAAATTAAAAACTGCAATTGAATATTCGCGATCATTCTCTTTATTGCGCGGCACACGAGAAAGGTCCTTCGAAAATTAATAATCACCACTTTTTTGACGATAATAACAAATATATTTAATAATAATATTTCAAAACAGTTGAATACAAGGAGAAGAATATTTACAACAAAAATCGTACGCAACGTTTACGAGAGAACCGGTCGATAATACGCGTGTGGATTCAACGACGAACGAAAAGCTTCTGCGGTCGCAAGCTTTTTCGAGAAAAAATAAGGCACGCACTGGAATGTTCGAAAAGTATAAGAGAGAGAGAGCACAAATACCTTTAAAGGCATTGTAATTATAAGAAAGATTTGCGAAAAGTCGCGAACGTAAACAAGATGTGATCTCTCTCTTCATATTCAGACATTCCAGAGAGCTCATTGAATTCACTGAACAATATGCATATTTGAGTTTTATTAACTTGATATTGAAAGCTTAACTTTTGAACATGAATATACATGAAATAAATAAAGTTAAGAAAAATATTTATCAATGCATTGATTACATTTTGAAGCAGAAATAAATAAGTAGGAATTCACAGATATTATTTTGAATTGAACATAATTTACAGGTATATGTTTTAAGTGGATACATTTTTTTCAATGAAATATTTTACGCTAAAAATAATTTCTATTTAAAATTTAATTTGCTTAAAACTAAACAAAAGAAAACAAATAAAAAAAATTAAGAACTTCTTTTTCAATATCATAACCTTAAATAGCTACTTACGTAATATAAAAAGCATTAAAAATATTATAAGTAATATTATGGATTTATTCCGTGAAAACAAATAATCAATGTGACTTAAAGGTTTTTTTTCCATTGCAGCTTGAAATTCCGAGTGAGCCTTTTCGCGAAGTTAGTCATAGACTTGTATATTGCCAAGGATACCAAAGTCCCAAGAACGCCTCTTGAAAACTCTGGCCGGCTTATTTTTGAGTAGAAAAAATCGAAAAAGGTATTTATCCATCCTTTGTAAAACTTCAAGGGAGGTAAAAATTCGTCGATTCGTTGAGCCTGATAGCCAAAAAGATCCAGCAAGATTACCGGCCGGAGCGGGGCTTGCGGCAAGTATTGTGGAACTGCTCCATCTTCCGCCAACATTTCATTTACGAGCTTCCGTCAATCATTTACCTCGAATGTTAATTACTTGAAACGAAGGTAAGATGCTTAAAGCGACCAGCCGATTATCTAGATTGTATCGAAGTTGAATTACTTGTTTTTATCTTTGGAATGGGATTACATTTTGTCTGTTAACCTATTCAACGTAATGCACAAGGACTATTGCGTATAAATTTGTCTTAAATTTACATTCGTGTTTGGGTAATGGCTAATTCACTTTTAACATGAAATTAAAATTTGTTAAACTCATAAGTATGAAGTATGAGGAATTGATAATGGAGAAGCACTTGGACCTTCGCGCCTTCTACTTTAAAATGTGACAATACAAGTGTTTGAGTTAGTTTAAAACGTAAAATATGCTTTTGTAATTATTTCATTAAAATTGAGTTAATAAATTTAGAGTTGTAAAATAATCGTATAATTATAATTGTAAAACGTTTTCACATTATCTTCCAGTTTTATTCATGCTTATTTTATTCAATGGCTTTGCGCAATTACAAAGATTAATTAATCCATCTGGAGTAAAAAATACCGAAAAAACATATGTGTATATTGAAGGTTTAAAATAAAATTTAAATATTGCAAAATAATACTGGACGAATAATATTACGATTTTCTTTGTATCTATACTCTCACGTTTGGTATTTCGTAGAGAGCGTAGAATTTGTATAAGTATTGTAAATTTAAAACCATGTACTCTTTGATCAATGAATACTGTTTATATTGAGTTTTACGCATTTTATTTATAAATTGTTATAATTTTTATTCTAAATTAATATTTAATGCTATGCTCTTTTAATAATTAGTTTCTTTATTTCTGATTTTTGCATTACTTCAGTGACTGATATTACTATTTTACAAGTGTAATAGAACTGCAGAGTTATTATCATATTTTATGAGTTCCTTCTATTTTATTCATAAATGAAATTTATACTCTCATATAAATTATGAGCTAACGTATTCCATGCTAATTATTTTATAATTTTATACAATTATTGAGATTTTTTTAATTGTGTATATTTGTTTTTAAAAAAATAATAATATTTTAAAAATTTTTTAATCTCATTAATTAAAGAAGATAATATTAGATTTAATGTGTAAAAATTCATATAGAAATTTACTAATTATTCATGATGGTATTTTTTGATTTTAATTATATCAATAGTTTATTCAAATTAAAAAAATTTAATAAAATTAGTCAAAAAAATATAATAATTTATGAATCTATACATATAAAATACATTTATACTTACTATAATTTTTATTTAAATTAAATTAATCAGTCATAAGATCAGACAAATATTAAAAAAACATATAAGGTATAGAGGATTGTATAGTAAAATAATGCTTTATATCATATAAGATAAATCATATAAAATGAATGAAAAATTAAAAGGGATAAATATAAAATTTGGTATTTCTCGAATTGTACCAAGAATCATCTGCAACCGTCTAATTTCTCATGTTTTTAATTTTAATCTTGTTTTTATTTTACAAGTATGATTATAGTTCCTTTTTATGCGATTATACATGTGCTCTATTTATTTCTAATTTTGCGCATCAATGTTAGTGGATTCAATCAATTCTGGATGTAAATGATCTTATAACTATTTGATATAGCTTAATGATTCTTGGCTATATTCTGGACATTAATTAGTAACGTTAATAATTATACAAGATTATTTTTTTTATTTTTAGATAAACATGAAAGGTATAGAAATCATGTATATATTGTATTAAATTATTTTATATTACGAAATTTTTCAAATTTGGAAAAAGTATCGTATATAAAATAATTTTCAAAGTTAATTTCTTTGTGAATATAGATAAGGATACGTAAATAATTTAATGTACATATTATTTAAGAATGTTGTTATTAATGGATAATAAAACTATTATATTCAAATTAGAATGAATTTGATATTCAGATAAAACGATTCATTTTTTTATATATAAATATAAATTTTATACAAGCACCATTTAAAAAAAGTTTATTTAAGTAAAATTTATGGTCCGGTATATTTTATTGAATGGTATATATTTTTATGACTACTTAAAATTTAATTATTGGTTGTTGACCCTTTTCGCCTCTTAATTTTGTCATATAAAAATGATCTGTAATTCTATTTAAAACAATTAATTATATAATTGTTTATTCCATTAATTATTCAAGTTTATCAATAACTTCTAAAAATATCTGTATTGAATTGATTAGATAATTATAGTTCTTTGCATAAATTATCAATGTTTGATCTGTATTCAAATTATCTGACTATTGTATTTTTATATGGAAAATTTATTAATTAGTTATAATATACTGCTAATAATTTAAAATATGTTCATATTAGAAATATTAATATTAATGTGATCAAATGAATTGTAAATTTCAATGAGCTAAGAATAAAAATTTTAATTATGTAATTATATTAGTTTCACTTCAATTATTTAGTGCATATGTGCCAAGAATCATTAAAACTTTCAAATCATTATAAAAGTCAAATAAAAATGAATATTCACACAAAGCCTGTACCAATATTGAAGGAAGATGTGCATAAGTATATTTAAGAAAGAACTTGTGAGGAGAGTGTCACACACGTGAATTATGATTTTTTTTTAATGCCCTTGATTTTTATATGCATTAAAATATCTTTTAAAAATTTGTTGTCACATTATAATTTTATTTCTATTATACTTGCCAAAAAAAGCTTCAATTCTTTTATATTAATGCACAAAATTAACTTTATGTTAAGTATTAATTATTTGAAACCATTGAAGTTACGGATTCAGACTAAAAAAATAAATATAATGTATTTTCAATGAAGTTTTTAAAATTATATTAATACGTCACAAATATTTATGCTTTTTAATTATCATAGATTACGTAGTATAAGTCTTTTATTAACTAAAAATTTCTCTTTATAAATAAACTCAATGCTTATCAATTTTAAAAAATAAATTAATTTATAATATGATTACTAATTATATATTTGTTAGCTCTATTTTATAAAGTCTTTTTTTATCGATGATTTTAATCTGTTTTGACACAAGGGTGTTTAGATAATTTTTTATTTCTCATTTTTTTAATACTGAGATAATTATTTAATAGTTTAGTATTTAACATTTTTATTTTTGTTTTAATATATAAGAAAGGAATATAATCGTTTAATAGTAGTTATTAATAGTAAAAAAATTTTCAAAAATTTTATACAGTTATTATTAATATTGTTCTGAATGACTAAAATTACAAAGTTTTATATATCATTTGCCAGATACATCAATTTGTGACTATGTATATTTTGAGTGACTGATTGATATGTATGGCTAAAAACATTATTTATTGAACAGATGTGCTTGGAATTTATATAACTCTATTGATAGAATTTGATGAATTTACTCAAATACGGTACACGTATGTTTCTATTTTAAAAACTTTTAATTTAATTCCATATAAATAAATATGAATTTTTTTCAATGTACATATTTTTAAAAATTTAGCTTCATGCTATCATTGTTTATTCACCGAAAAAGAATATTTCTTTGAATTTACTGTCAAGTCAACTAAATGCATATTGTTGAGCTTGTACCACTATTTAGTTTATTTTCTATTTTTGGTGATAATATTGTGACTATTGATGAAATCGTTAAAAATTTTTTGATTTTTTAAAATTATTTCTATTATTTTTACTGACTACAATTTTTATATCTTGTTTTATTAGGTTCTACATAACGAATGTTAAGTATATATGTAGAGCAAATATTATTTAATAAATTAATGTTATAGAAATTTTAGTATAGGTATTAAAATTTGATCACTGTTCCTTTAATTTGTATTTATAAATGGAATCTTTTAATGGTATGTTTTTAATAGCTTCCAAGTATTTTTCCATATTGCTATAAATTAATTTCAATCCGTAATTATTATTGCGGCTTTATTTAGTAATTGTTTTTTTTATTGATAATACTAATAATAATGTGTTTTATTCTAATTTTACTTCATAAATTCTTACTCAATTTTAGAGTATTATGTAGTTATAAGAATAAGGAAAACTTTGCCATTTATCCATCTTTGTGCTTATAATTTTTTTTCTTCAATATATTAGCAGTGATGAGCAAATATAAAATAATCATTCCATTTCCCATAACAATTGTTGTACGAAAATTATATATATTTTTTATTATTATTTAAACTAATATATTTTTCCCATTTATTCCAACATTTTTATTCAAAAACATCTTCTCCTAGTTTTTATTCCAAATGATTGGATCATTTTGTTCTAATTGAATATAAAATTATGTTTTGAAATTGGCCGATGGACGAATTTCAAAATCTCCAGAATCGTTTTAATTCAAGCACCGAAGACATGTCATAACTTGCGTAATGATCCCTATTTTACAAGGATTGTGCTTAACTACGTGTATCAATAGTTTAATTATCATACTGCTCATACTAGAATGTCTAAAATTGATATTTAATATTATAATAATATCAATAGGCGTTTTGTTGCTATTGAGAGAGAATTTTGATTATGAGATTGAATATTTACTTATTTAATATTATCTTATTTTTTAAATATTTGATGTCATAAGTAAATTATGTGTACAATTTATTTTTTGTATTTTATATTAATAAATGGACTTTAAGGTTTATATTATAATTATACATATAATTTCTATGTTACGTAATATTTTAGGTCAATTTTAATATTATTTATTTTATTTAATTACATTGTCCATAAGTCTGAAAACTACATTGTCACAAAAAATACATATACTGACATTATATATTCAAAGATTTATTATATTAAAACGCAAATGCAAGATAGATTATTATTTCTAATTTTTATTTATTTGTAAAGAATTCCTGGAAAGGGTATAAATCGCGATACTTTATAATAGAAAAACAATTGCTTTATCATAAAAGCTACAAAAGATAAAGATTATTAAAGAAATGTCTACTCCAAGAGAATTGAATGAAAAATTCTTCTGTAACTGAGGAGAGTATAAAAAGTGGTGAGACACTCTCCTGAACAAGTTTCTTAACGTGAAGCTTAGAGAACGGCGTTTTAAAAGCAAAGAAAAGCCTGAGCTTGTCTTCCAGGTTCTCCTCGGGGGACTTAAGCTCGGAGGTTGATGATGAGCCAACTCCGAGCACGGGGTTGGCCTCCGTGGGTCGGCAAGATTCCTCCCAGAACTACCAAGGAGTTGCGGAACGTCCACTCCAGTCCCAACCACAACCGATGCCGACACCCGCTCAGCCAGTACCCGGGGCGCCGCCACCCGGGAATGATCTCAGTCTCAACCTCCGGCCAAGTTCGAGGACGACTAGCGCACCTTCTTCCCCGGCCAAGACACGCGAAAGTTTGTTGCAGAGGGTTCAAAGCCTCACCGGTGCCGCGCGAGATCAGGTAAGTATCTTGCAACAACTCCAATGTCCCTGTCTTATTGAAACACCCTAGAAGTTATTTGAACAAATAAACGTTCTTCAATATTTAGCTGAGCATTTCAATACCCTTAATTGTCAATTTAATTATTGAGCTTAATGCAGAAAAACAATTTTTACGCATTTATATATGTTAATATATATATATTTTATAATTTCATCTAAAATATAAGTTACGGTGTATAATGTTTTATTGGATTATCGATCGCTTTCCAAGAACATAGCAATATTTGTTGATCCTTTGAATGAAATTACATAATTTTAATATATATAGTGCAATAAAGAAAACATTTTGTTGAGTATCTCATTTCATTATTTATAACAAATAATTTTTTTATATAATTTATTTGTATCGCAAAAATATAACAATTGAAGAGATTCTAAGGTTCACGAATTTGAAGTCCAAAAATTTACTTTATGGATCTCAAGCAAGTAAAAATAATTTTTAAACACAAACCACGTAGCATTGAATTTTACTTAATTAATGAATTAAAGATCCATATGTATAGTGGCGTTTACAAAAATTGAAAAGATACGTCGGTATTTCGTTCAATAATAAATTTGTAGTGGAATGAATTTTTTAGTGATGCTCTAACAGTTTCTTTAGGCGCGGGCTATTAGGACAGAAAGTCTCTTCTCATCTTCATCTTTTATGGATGAGGAAGCAAAAATATCTCTCTTCAATTTAAATTTGATATGTGATTGTTAGAATTATTTGTAGTGTTTATATATATATTGTTGTCATATTGTTACGTTCCATGGTTTATGAGAGAGTGGAGGTAAGGCGACGAACCACACGTAATATTTTTTAATATATAATATTTTTTCCTTACTTTTGTATTGAACTCTGAGCTAAATAGACTGTTAATAAAATAAAAATTATTTCATTCTTTTGTCTTGATATTTTGTTGCCTACTCAATAGTGATCTTCTCAAAGAATTCTATAGGTGACAGCGTGACTTTCTTTTTCAAATGAGATAAGGACGTGTGAAGGTCGTACAAGAAGCCCTTCTACACCCGGATGGATTTGGTTCTTTTTATTTAGGTTGTACAACCTTAGTGGTTAATGGTTGATGGTCCAACTGTTTTTTATGTGGAAGCTTTTATTCGGTTACCTAGAGCAGTTGTTTGGTCAACTAGACTTATTCGCAGCATTATTTTGTCATAAAAATCCGGAAATATTTCTGAAAATTCCGGGAAATGTGTAAATGAAAAATATAGCTGAATGGTATAATTTCAATAAATTGTTTTTTTTCAATTATTTATTAATTTAATTATTTATTAATTTCAATTATTTATTATACAATAGTTTTTTTTTATCAAGTTGCAATATTTCAATATATTGCACGATGTCGCGAATCATTTGCCCTTTTCACCGAGGTGAATAAACTCGCAAAAAACAAACGTTTTAATTCGCGAGACGCCAGGGAGCAACGATCTGAATTCGAACTTAACGAATCAGCTCCGCGTGGCGAACTAAATCACTCCCCGACGCCCCTCCCGATGGAGAACGCGAAGTAGGAATCGAAGACGGATCGCGGAAATAAAAGGCGGAACACACCTGGCCGCGGGAGCTTAATTTTGTGCGAGATACTGAAGAGTAAACTCCTAGTAATTACACGAGGAGTCGCTCAACAATATCGTCCGCAAAACTATAATAAATTTTAATTCGTGTTTACACAAGTTATAATTTTATTTTATTTCTTAAAATTAATTTTACTCTAAAAAGAATCTAAAGAATTGACGCCTGTCATAATCAGGCGATCATTACTACAAACTAGTCGTCACGGATGACAATAGCTCCGGGTTACAATATTTAGCAATCAACGTCAATAAGCTGTCATAACAGGGTTATTGACCTCTTGAAAAATAAATATAAATTGAAATATATGTAAATACTCTCCGTCATAACACGGGAGTATGGGCAGTTGGAATATTTTGCTACTCGCGAAAATTCAAAATAATAATAAAAAGAAATATTATTATTTTACTCTTTCACAGGTACCGATTGACGCCGTAAGAACTGGAGACGAGTCACCAGTCAAATCTCAGTCGGAAAATTCCAGAGAAGAGAAAAATCTTCCCTGATCTGTTAAAAATAAAGCGATCTTTATTTTACTTAAATAATATATTTTATTATTTTTTTTTACTATTTCCATCCTTTGTCCCTAAATCCGACTGATGACTATTCGTGGAACAGTCGAATCGTCACAAAGTTTCCAGAAACTCATTTGTCATTTTTAATACAAAAATAAAGATTATTTATAATAAACATTAAATTGAAATATTTCTTTATTGCATTAATATTACTTCAAACTTATTTTGGATATGTTACAATTAAAAGTAAATTAAATTAGAAAATAATATAAATATATATTATAAGTAGCAAAGAGTTAAATAACTTGACATTTAAAATTTTTTGATAAACTATTTTAATTATGAATCTCAATAATAATTTATTAGTAAGTATATCATTATTAATTCCTTGCTTTTTCATTATTTTTTATAATGGTAAGAAAATATTACAGTTGATGATATGTACATTAGAGGAACCTTCTTCTTTTGTTCTATGGCGACGTTACGATCGCTACTATATTTCACTCATCTTATTATAGTGTATTGTCTCGAGTTGACAGAGTTATCTTGAATTTTTATTTACCTTCATTTATAATTTGTCAAAGTAAATTTTCAATTTATTTTATGATATTTAAATATTTATTATTTTTGCTTCTTTATTGAAATTCCAAAGAGTTTAAAAAATATTTTAATTTGTAATTAATTATAAACTATACATTCAATATATATGGACTTATAATCCCGTATGTATAATTGATGCACTTTTAATCTATTCAACGTAATATTATTATTTATATAAATATTCGTTATCAGAAAAAATATGTTTTAATACCTATAATGATTGAGTATATAAATGTACGTTTATTTTATAATTTATAAATATAATAAATGATTTGAGAACAGGATTTTCAAAAATTTATTGTTCTACTCACGGTAATAAAAGCGGGTTAATCATTTATTAAATACAGAAGTAACACTTGCATCTATTTCTCTAATATAATTTGCTAAGCTAATAATATAAAGATAATAAATTAAAGTTGAATTTTTTATTTTCCTCATTAAATTTGTTCACAAAAAATAAACATACGCATATTGATAACATTTATTAACATAATAATAAATTAATAATAAATTAATAAATAAAAATAAGAAGGAAAAAATTATTTTCATTTTTACTATAGTAATATATAATTCTCTTTCAAAGTTTTTCATTCTTGTTAATAAAAATTTCATTCATCTTATTGTATATAAATGTGGATTTTTTTATATGAATAATAGTTTGAAATAGAAATTTTAATATTATTTTAAGTATTCTTTTTGAATTTTATTTTTATTTTTCAAAGGAAAAGATAAAAATATAACTATAATATTGCTGAAATATATACTTCATACAAAACATATTGAAAACACAATTGAAAGAGATAATGGAATTGATAGATTAGACCAACGAAAATTTCATTCCAGTTAAACCTTGTTTTTTATATTAATAAAAGACAGGAAAGTGTATCGTATATTTATAACTTTAAAACTAAATATAATGAAGCAACTCCGTAATCAATCCCTATATAAGGAA
The DNA here is from genome assembly GCA_018907245.1 of Eupristina koningsbergeri. NCBI lineage: Eukaryota > Metazoa > Arthropoda > Insecta > Hymenoptera > Agaonidae > Eupristina > Eupristina koningsbergeri. The sequence continues at coordinate 4,119,149 of JACCHV010000002.1, read as the reverse complement.
ATTACCAGTCGGTTTTGATTTTCATGACTAGCCTCCAATTATTCTGTTTGACAAAAGTAATATTTGAGCAAAAGTTGTATTTTTTATTCGAAACTTGAAAAATATAAAGTATTCAAGCATTGACACGAATGCATAAATTATATTAGACATAAGAAGTGGTTGTTTTTGAAAGTTTAGAAAGTAAATTCATTCTTATTGGATATAAACAACATAATTTTTTAAGTAGTATAACTCAATTAAAGTTAACAGATGTATTATTAATATAATATAAGTGCTAAATGTATGATGATGTATGTTATTTTATCTATTTTTCTGAAATTTTTTATTTTAAAATAATTTTAAAAAAATTCTGTTTCTTTTTAAATAATGATGTATTCATTCTATATTATAATTAACTTTATAAACTTCAATTAATATACATATACTCAATATTTGTTATGTCTCAGAATTAAAAACACAATATATTATTTATATATTTGAAAAATATATCTTTTATTCAATAATTCTTTATAAATTAATTAAATTTTACAATTAGTTGAATTATTGTTCAACTGAGCCGAGCAAGAATAAATAATAAAATTACAATTATTTAGTTTTCGAACGTTAACTTAAAAATATCGATTATTATTATTACGATTTACTTGAGAAAAGATTTCGAATTGTTTCGTTGATGCGATGACCTTTAGAATTCTCTAATGTCCGAAAGGCTAAGTTGGGTGTTGTATTTTTGTAAACAGCGTGCTGTCACCAGTCCAACAAATGTGTTGCTGGAGATCCCAGTTGTTATTTTGAATGAATGTATGTGTTGAAGAAGTAAGATTTGATACTGATACAAATTTTATGAATTTTTAAGTGCACTTAATTAGTTTAACTGAGTTTTCAAAGACCAAAAAGCATCTATTCTGCTTTTTGCGTGGCATTTATAGTCTTTTAATTTTACTTTCTTAATTTTTCACTATAGCTCTTTTTATGTTGACTTATGATAGGAGGATGCTCTTTTTGTTATTAATAATCTTTGCCATTGTTGTCTAGATAATTTTATCAATTATCGGATTTTGGCGGGAGTCAGAGTTTCAGGTGTCATACCATAATATGGTTAGGTCTTGATTCCTTTTAAATTAATCTCTCGTAATATTTTCTTTTATTTGTTTTCATTGAAGAATGATTGAATTTTTGAAAATTATCTTCTAAGAGTTTTGTTACATGTATTTAAATTATCAGTGATATTATCGAAAATTTTATATATTTTCATAATCAAAATGTCACAAAAATTTTTAGGCATAACAATATTAATACTGTAAATAATATTAATAATATTTTTATATATCTTAACATTATAACATTAAAAATATATTTTTTATGTTTCAGCTTATTAAATGATATGTAATAAACTAATACTTGATGATATATATTAATATATAAATGTACTCCATGTACAATATTATGTTTATATTGTATTTTGTAAAAATCTTTAAATAATTATTGAATCATAAAAAAAAAAAATGAAATAAAATTAAAGCGATAAATATTTCATTGCATTAAAAATGAAAAAGTCGCATTTAAATTTTAATTTAATTAGTTAATCTTATGTATGAAAATAATTTATTTAAAAAATATTTCCTACTTATGACAACTGTACTATAAAATAATACTTATATATTAGAATATTTATATAAAAATAAATTATTGGTACAACTGAATTAATTATGGATAAAGCGATGATGTTAAAATTACATAATTTATTTTTCCGCCAAGAAAGTGTCAATTATTATTTTATGCTTACCTTTATGTTTGTTAAAAACTATGTTTACTGTGAGCTAATATAAGAAAGTGAAGGATATAATTTTTCTGAAACCAAATATTTGTGAAATCTTCATGGTTATAATCAAAAAGTTTTTCAAGTTAAATTTATTGAATATATAATCGTATCTCCAATTTTCATTCAGTGATTTAATTTATATCATTTAGTAAAAAGAAATTTATAGTTTATAAAAAAATAAATATTAAGTTTATTTTATTATTTTGACAAACTGTATCCTAATTTTTAAAATAATTTTTATATACATTAATTTTACGTACATACCTAAACGTATAAAGTGAATGACATTAAATCAACTAATGTATAAACCCAATAAATTGCAGTTTAAGAATCTTAGAGTAGAAAGCAAAGGTTCGGATATCGTATTAATTATGTAAATCAAACTTTATAATGTTATGAAAATAATAAATCAATAAAATTTACTAAATCTTAATCTTTATAATTGGGGTAAAAGAAGTATTACTAAAGGTTTACCATAATTTGCACCCTGAGTTTTGAATATTCATTAATTAAATATGTAAAGCGAATGAGTACACTTGAAAACAAGTTCAGCCAAATAAACACATACATTTTCATTCTAAAAAAAAATGTTCCAACAATGAAGTAATTAAAATTTAGGACTGTAGTCACTTTGTATTCGTTATGGTATTCAATTATAATATCAACTCCAAATCAGATTTACCCTGAATAATAAACAACACACTAATCTTCTGGCACTGTTTCTGTCCCGGTTCATCTTCACGAATATCTAGGGCGCCTCGATCTTGGGCGCTGCGGTATCGGGAGCCACCCGGGGCCAGGGTTTTGGCAACAAGGACCGGTGTTTCACCCTCCTAGTGATCGACGACCAGAACACCGACTGGAGCAAGTATTTCCGCGGTCGGCGACTCCACGGTGACTATGAGATCCGGGTGGAGCAGGCTGAGTTCCGCGAGCTGTCGCTGACGGCGAACGAAATCGGAACCACCGTTTCCATGGCTGTCTTTCGCAATGGAACCAAGGTTATCAGGTACGAGGACCATCCTTGTCTCTAAATAGAATAAAAACTAGAAATAAAAACCGATAACGGTGCGGAGAATTGAAGGAAGTGTAGGTGTGAGAGTTTCAAGGCAACCTCCTACAGTTATTACGTAATTGTTGGATAAAGGTAGTGTGCCTCTACTCCTTGGAGCATTTAAATACGGTTTCTCGTGAAAGTTTTTACATACGATGAGGATTGAGGCTCATATTAATTTGCACCTTCACTGTATTGTAATATTCATTAAAAGTTAGAATTTAGTCTCATGTTAATGGCGTTTTTCAAATATTTTCTATTATTGAAAACTTATTTAATTTTATTCTTAATAATAAATTGTTGTTTTTTAATGCAAGAATCACGCGCCGAAAGGTACAATAAAACTTAATGGCCATGTTTCTTCAATTTTTGCGTATTTATTGGACTATGGCTTTTATGATTTTAAATCATCATTTTAGTTAAAAATTGAACATTATATACATTTATAGCAACATGATGCTTGATAAATATACTCGAGCTAACTTTTTTAAGGTAAAATTACAAAATATCAAAGACATTTCTGTAAAATTTACGTAAGCATTCCATAAGAATTAAAATATTCAGCAATATTGATTTTTAAGACAATCTAATATGAAATATGAAATTTGAATACATGAACGTAATAAATATTGTTGTAATCAATGAATCGTTATATAATAAAGTACCTATATATCATGAGAAACAGATTTAAATGAGACTCAATTCATTTAATTAAACTCATTTCGTTAATGACACGTAGTTTAAATAAAATCAGTTTATTGGTATAAATTTAGAATAAATTTCTAAAAATAACTACACATAAATTAAAGCAATTCATAAAAGGTATTTAAAAAAAACTAGGGTTCATTATTTTAATTGCAAAAGATTTAAAATATAATTTCATCTTGAGAATATTATTATTGTTTAATTTAGATTTAAACGGTATACCCAAACATTCATGAAAAATTATAAACCCTTTTAATAATTAAGTCATTCGAATTTATAGTTTTTCCCTCTAAAAAGTATGAAACAATTATTTTATTTCTCTAATGAAATCGATATGCATATAATCTAGTTTATCTCGAATTCATTGGTAAGAAATATTGATATATTGAAGCAGACGCACCGTGTGTTTGGTCTAAGCTATTGAGATGCATTTGAAGCTGCAGAGTGACCGCGCAGAGTGAGCTTCGATGCTCATCCTTGACCCTTTTTAACATTATTTACAGATCTTTTAAGCCCGATTTCGTCCTCATCCGACAGAATTTGAGAGACGCCAATGAAAACTACAAGAACATACTGCTCGGACTTATGTATGGCGGTATATCCAGCGTTAATAATCTTCAGGCGATTTACAATTTCCAGGTAAATATATAACTCCGTATTCTGTCCAAATTTTATATTTTACTTTATGTATATGGTTATTATGAATTTTATTCGTGTTCGCGATACTTATTTCTCATGGCTTACTTATTTTCTCATCAATTTCAAGGACAAGCCGTGGGTTTTCGCTCATCTCCTTGGTTTACAGCGTCGCCTTGGAAGAGATGCGTTTCCGTTGATCGAGCAGACCTATTATCCCAACCATCGTGAAATGGTAAATTGAACTTATTTTTATGATAAAATTCAAATACGTTATTTACTCCAGTATTAAATACTTACAAACTTCGAATTATTTAACTCATTTCGTATAAAAATACACTCGAGATTACCTGATAATTATTTCTATATCGATTCATTGACAAATAAACGCATGCTAAAGATTATAATGGAAATGCAATTATGCAGCTACTGTAATTTATATATTATGAATGATTACTATGTTTTTTTATAGAACAATGCATATTTTTTAAACAAAAAATTACAAATTTTTTAGAAATAAAACTATCAAGTTTGTTATCAGAATAAAATATCAAAAAAGGTGAATAATTTAATATATAAAGTTAAAAAATTAAAGGATGAATTTTTATTTTTGTAATTGACAAAAAAAAAACCAACTGAAATAATTTAACTTTAAAATCTTCACTGATAATTATAATATTGATTTTATTATATTAAAAGAATTCGACATATTACGAATTGAAATATGAATGGATAGAGTTTAATGAAAATAAAATAATGAAAATAAAAAATGAAAATAAAGGTATTTTAATATGCACAAAGATTTAAATGTACATCAATAATTAATATAAAAATTTCAATTATTATATAAAGATATTAACTTAGATAATTTACATCACCGTGAGGTCATGTAAATTATATTTAAAGTTTTTAAATATACAATCAATTAAAATTTATAAAGTTTTATTTATTACGTATATTTATAATTAATATGAGAAAATATATTCCAATAAAATTATATACTGTATTAGGGTTATATATATTTGTATCATAATATTTCACAGTCGCAAAATAATAAAAAATTAATGAGTTAAAAAAATTGCAGTTTATAAATTCTTATTTCAAACAATGGTATTTAAAAAAACGATTAAAAGTACGCTAATTCGAAGAAGTTTGATTTCAATATTCAAAATTCAATTAAAATTTATATACTTCAAAAATATTCCAATTAATATATCCGTATTATGGTTATTTTTTTTAATAGAAATTTAATAAATTTTATTAATACAAATATTTAGAAAATAATAGATGATTATTTATTCAACAAAGAATTATCATTAACATGGAGGGTGTTCATATCAATTCGATAATTCAATACCAATTTTAGTTGATATAGCTTCAGAATAAAAAAATAAAAACATAATTTTGTTATTAGATTCAATATTATTAAAATTTAATGAATTGTAAATTTCGTATACTTATTGTAAACTATGTACTTTTATTTATTTTAAAAATTATAATTATACATATCTTTATTAAATTTAAATTATTGAAAATTATTATTATGTCATAATAGAAAAAGTTCTTTTTTATGGAAAAAAGTATATACGACAGTATATTGATTTTTGCTTAAATATATATATATATATATATGTATATTGTGTGTATAAAGAAGTGTATATTTAATTTAAAATATCTCAATCTTTATTCAGCTATTCTCATATTGTTTATTTCTATGACTACAGTAATGTAACAAATTATTGATTAAATAATTTATTTTATATATTATTTACAATTTAATACAGAGAAACAACCAATTTAAATACCTAATAACTATAATGGGAAAAATATGAATTATATAATACTTTTAGTAACATAAATAAATGAGTATGTTTGAAAAATTTAACAGATAATTCATTACATAATATTTCAAAATTAATTTATTAATTTCTCTTATATTTAAAAAATTTTTAATCATAATTTGTAACAATTTCGTCTTTACAAACGTATAAAATACATGAAAAATTTATTCAAGAAGTACAAATTTTATGTACATTAAGGATTATATAATAATAATAATAATAATAATAATAATAATAATAATAATAATAATAATAATAATAATAATAATAATAATAATAATGATAATAATAATGATAATAAATATATTAATAAATTTACATTAATCTACAAACTAAAGTCTTAATTTCTAAATATTTATCATTTATCATCTAATATATATTTTTATAAACGAATTTTTAATTCTTTAATAGAGGATTAAAATGTCACGCCTAAATCATAATGTTTACAATTAAAGATCAATTTTCATTAAATTTATGAAACATAAGAAATTATATTTATGTATATATGATATTTATTTAGAAATTGAGAAGCAATTAACAAAAGATAAAATAAGTAAATTGTATCAAAGTATTTTAATAGAATAAATGAACTTGACGAATACATAAAATTAAAAACGTATTAATAAAAGATTAAATTTTTTTTGTACACATAAATATAAATGTTATGGAAGTTAAGGAAATAATAAAGGTAACAAAATTGGTTATATGCTTGTATACTTATTCATTTTAATATACGTAAATATTAACTAATTTGAAAAGATAGTTATGCGAAACTATATTATTAATATATTATTATTATTAATGTATTATTAATATCTAGGTAATAAATTAAATAAATTAAAGTTGTCTTTTAATATTCAAATATGAATTTTGTATAAAAATTAAGAGTAAAACACGGAATTAGTTATGCATCATGTTTAATATCGAATACTGCCATTTATAATAGCAATATTGTGGTATATAGCCTTTTAGTATATTACGAATAATTTGAGGTTTATTATTTAGTTACTATAATTTAAAGAGATTTCTTAAAGAGAATATGATTTATAAATAAAACTTTATGCTATTATAAGCATAAATAAATTATAATTTGCGTAAAATATACTGAAGACGGTGCTCTTATCAACAAAATGTCATTAGTTGTAAATAGTCAAATCTATTCTTTCTAGATGTTAATGTATTTACTCGGAAATCTAATTTTGAGGACAACAGACACCATTACAGCGTGTCTCATTCGCTTGCAGTCTTTCTTACCCTTAGCCTGGAAATTTCACTATCTTTACATCACGAAGCTCAGCCTAGCACAAATTCCAATAGTGTCGTTAATGGAAATAAAAAGAAAATAAAAAAAGAAAAAAGAAAAGAAAAAAAAAATACGCTCGCATAAAATGGAGATATTCACGGGGATTCCCTTGGCCTCTGGTTTACGAGTCGCTCTTGGTGATGCTCTCTAATGCATTGATCATAAGGCCTGGACGGCATCCAAAAACATCTGCCCTGATTTGAAACGCAGATTCCATGCTTTTCTTGACAGTCCATGGGTCCGGGGTTTCCTTCCCAAGGGCAGAGTTTGCCGTTGGCACGATGTAGAGCCTCGCCCTTGCGTTCGAATGTCGTGTAGCTCACCTGAAATCGCGTGCGTGTGGAGTAAGAAGAAGGAAAATTTTGTGAGTATATTTTTTGAATGGGAAATGTCGGACCATGGCGTGTCGCGTTAATTAGGCAAGTGGTATTTCTTGTAAGATAGTACAACTACTCGGTATTCCTTAATGGCTTTCCTTAATTGCAGTAATCTTGCGATGATTTACAGGTTTTTTTTTTTTAATGAATTGGTATTTAATAAGTACTGTATTCTAACCTTGTATTACCGAAGAATATAAGATTGATTTTACATTTAATCACCAAACTCAGCAGTTTATATAATGATCAAGTAAAAAATCGTTTGCGGTGAAAACAATAAGGGCAACACAAATAGTCAGCATACTGTTTTAGTATATCTAAAATTAAAAAATAGAAAACGACGCTATCATATTTATTCATAATTGTTTTAAATAACTATATCTTAATACATTTAGCAAAACATTTAAATAAATGAATTTTCAATATTAATTTTAATATCATTGTCTATTATAACAACTAAAAGGAAATCCTGATTTTCACTATGTTAGGTTGGAAGCCCGCTTTTTTTTTAGATCCGCCAATTGGTAAATAACTATATTATTAAAATATTAATTTTAAATTAAAAACCATCATTTTAATTTAAAATTTACACAAATATTTTATACTGGTTAAAAGTTGGATAAAAAGTATACGTTTATACCAAACCACTTTTGATTAACTCCACAACACCCTTGACTTACATCACACATGCAACCCTTGGAGTAGAGTCCCTTAAAGCCCTTACGCTGTCGCTTGGTTACCTCGGACCAACGCATTACAAGGTTACAGAGACTAAGTTTGGGTTTATTCTCGTAGATGCGTCCGCTGACGACGTAGGTTTCGCCAACATCCAGGTGAACACCACATATGGAATCAATGCTCGCCGTATATAGATGACCATCATATAAGTAGCTGCTGTAACTGTTGTTCGACAGCTGAAATATAAATAAAAGGTCGTGCTCGACGATAACGGATCCTTTGATATTTGGGTCAGACTTTTTGTCTCCGTATCTTATTATTTTAATCAGTATTGCTATTCCACGACGACAAGACATCACATTTGAATTTTTTTTATTATCTTTGAATCGCCCGAACTACTTTCATACAGAAACGTAGCCATAAATTACAAGTGTAATATCGCTCATAGATCGTAGCCATTTGAATTCTAAACATATTTATTTGAAAATAATATATTAAAAATACAGTAAAATTTACAATAGATCTTATTTACTTATTTAGTTTCAATCATATTTTATTATTGTAACCATCTATTTCTTCTATGAATGTGATTGTTTTTCTTTCTTTGTAGCATGCATTGTATGAAAAATTCAAAGTTCAATTCATTTGTTTCTTAAGTCGGTGTATAAAGATTTATTAGATATTATCATAAACTTTGTCTTTATAGATTATATTAGTATAGTGTAATATTTTTAATTAATAAAAATTAATTAATTCAAAAATCAAAAACACAAATTATGTGATACAATTTGGAAATTAAAAATATTCAAAATTTAATATTTGAATGATATTTATATTATAACGATTTAAATATATATATAATTTGTTTATAGATTACTGTAAGTATATAGTTCAATTATAATACATAAATAAAATATAAACCTGTTTAAGAACTAAGTTCTTCAAATAATATATGAATAATATAAAAATAATTTTGAAAAAATTTTGTCATAACATTATTTTATTCTTTAAAAGTTACCTTAAAATTTCTATTGATTTTTACTTTATATGCTGTTTCATGATCTACTGCAATTCTCTCTTTAACTTTCACAACGATAACTGAAAAAAATCGAAATATATAATATTTACAAAGAATAATTTTTAATTAATTATAAAATAAAAAAATTTGTATTCACTTACAAAATTTAAAATAATTTAATATATATTAATTATAAAATATTTTGTTTAAGTAATTAAAATTAAAACTGTTCTTATAAAAATTATTATATTTAGTATAGTAAATAATAGTATAGCCTATTTTTTATAATTACTAATAAAAAAATATTTAAAATGAAATTTAAATTTAAATAATCCAATAACCCAATAAATAAATCAGATATAAATAATATTAATCATAAAAAATATAAATTTATTGCATTTTATAGTTATGATCAGTGATCTACAAGTTCTGCATATTCATTTAATGAACAGAATTATAAAATGTATTGAGCTATTTAAAATAAAATAATACATTTACGAATTATTACTAATATCATATATGAATTATTAGTTTTAAATTGTAATGTTTGATTGAAAATTTGATTTATCATTCTGATATTAAAATAAACGTAATGCTCTTGAGTTAAAAGTAACATTTTTAAAATATATTTTATGAACTCTTCAAAAATATAATTAAAAATAAAAGAAATTTTATCATTTATTTTAAAATATAATTAAGAAACTAAAAAATTTAAGATATAAATAGTCTTTTAACATGTGTACTTTACCAAAATCAGAAGAACAAAAATGTGTTTGTGGATGCGTATAGAAACAGGAGCATCCTTCTGCATTTTCCAATGTCAAAAATGTAAAAAAACATACTAAAAATAAAATCGGAAGAATTTTAGGTAACTGCATCTAAAAAAATAATTTATAAAAATAATATTCATTAAAAATTAATGTTATAAATTATTTATTAATAATTTTTATTTAATTGATGATGATTATTTAAAAATTAATATAAACTCATTGAATCAATTGAATAATAATAACGTTGTAGAAAATTCTAAAAAAAATCTTGTAATTCAATATAATAAGACAACGGATACAAGAAATATTTATTCTTGATTCAATTTATTTTGTGTAATTTGGATTAATTCGCAATCTTCTAAAATTACTTGTTTAATATTTGATATAATAAAAAACTGGAAGTAAAGCAGATTAATGAATTGATAATTTATGGTTTATGTATCCGTCGGAATAATACGTATTAACCAATGGTTTGAATATTATTTACTGATATAAATTTATATATTATTTAAATACTTATGAAATTTATATAATAAAAACATAAGTATTGATTGCAGCAAGATAATTATATTTCCTTACATTGATACGAATGAAACATTTTAGGGTCATTTTCGAGTGTCAAATTTCAATCATAAATGACTATACTTTTCAATTTTTCTAACTCAATTCTTTTGTTTCTTCTATCGATCTCTGAATTTCATTATCATTAAATACTTTTTATTTATTTTTATATGAAATCCGTATTCACAAATTTATATGTTACGTCTGTTTTCTATCCTAATTTATGGCTAGTCTTTTTATCAAATGATAACTGCACCGAATAAAAGTTCGTAATATTATCACTTATCGACATAAAAAATCTTTCACTTGTGTAAAGATGGAAAAAGCCGACGAATTATTGTAAGTTATAATATGGATGTCGAGCTACATTTATCAAATTAATGTATTTATATTTCTCACGGTTTAAATTTACTTCACAAATTTTGGTTCATACAATGCTCTATCAAACATCCTGTTTTGCATTTAAATTGCACGTCTGAAATTATTTACAAGACATTGTCGATGCGTTTTTATATTGAGCTGACATTTCGTCTCGTGTGTCGTATCAACAAAAGCTCACCAATGTGTCTTGCTTGTGATTCTAAAAAGTTGATTTTCCACGGGAAATCCACTATTCAAGTCAGGGACCATTCTTCTTTTTATTTGTTCTGAATATTTTATTTAATCAAATTCAATTGGCGAAGTTATGGATAACGGAGCAAGAGAGAGCGATAGAAAATACGTGAGAGCGCATGGGATGAGGGAGAGAGAGAGAAATAGAGACTGCGAATATGATACAATGTATATAATATTTATATTTTGATTGTTTATGTAAATTATTTAAATAATACATTATTTTAATAATTCGTGTGCTCTTTTTCAATTCAATGTATTTTGATACCGTGAAAGTGAACGAGTATATTTTGTAATAAGTGAGAGGGATTTGGTCCAATCTCCCTGTATTTATTATTTTATGAATTTTTAATCGTTTAACCACATGTTCATGATTATGGATTAACTCTAATCCACAATCACATTATTGTTTTGCTATCGATTTTTTCTTTTCTTTTTACTTCATTCACCTTCAATATTACCATTACGTATCTGGCACTTTTATTTATTTATTTATTTATTGCAAAACTTTACTTTATATTGCTATCAGTTTAATTTTTTAATAATATAAAGAGAGCAATAAAAGTGTACAATAGCTTAATTGTATATTTTATCAAGTACAATAATTGTTTTTTTTTAATATATTCAGTTAAATATTGATTCAATAATAATTTACGGATAATATTCTCTATTCCAAATAGAATCAATTTATATATTTTTAATATTTTATAACAAAAATATAGGATGAAATATATAGTATTTTTCTTGTTTCACTTATCTTATTTTAAAATGACACATCATATCAACTTTAATGATATGTACTATACTGATATGATATATAATGGAAAAGAATTGGAACTTTGTAACGATTAAAACTTATTCTGTATTTCAGAGTATAAAATATGTAATATCATACTTCAATTATTTTTTCACTATCAAATAGAACCGGCTTTATGCATTAAAGTTAACTTTTCTTTAAATAAGTAAAATTTATTTAAATTTGAATTGAAATTTAATGCATTTATTAAACATTATTAATTAATTAAATATGATAATATTCAATAAATTAAATATGATTTTTAAAACATTTTATTTTTATTATTATATAGTATATTTTAATATTTTAATGAAACATAAAATGATAGACGAGACTATATTTCGTAGGAAACGTTAAATTGAATAATAAAAATCAAATTACACTTTCACTATAGTTATTTCATTTTTATAATTTACACGTATAATTAAATTATTTGACACATTAGTTTTTAATTTATTTAGTCTTGTGCAGATTATAATTTAAACATTTAAACATCACATTTCCGCATTGATATTATTGTGAGAATTAAATATAGATTGGTAAAGGATTAAAAACCAAATGAAATGGTGTGTTCCATATTTTATTATGATTTCATGAATGCATAACTTTAAATAATTCTCATTTTAATCTCATGATAGTTTTAATATTACAGTATCCAAGGAGTTAATTTTCCATACTTAAATTTATTCAAATAAGAGTAATGATATTTAATTATTGTATAATATATTTTTAGATTGATGAATATGTATAGTGAATGTGAGCTACGAGCAAAAAGTACACGAGCAAATAACAAAGGATAGTATAAGATGATCAAGGAACGTCGGTGGTGATTGAAACAGCCACAGTAACAGGGAAAAATATAGAGCGAGTGAGAACGACGACGTTTCGGAAAATGAGGTCGCGTCACTTGAAACGGAAAAAGATAAATTTACGTTCCTGGCGAAAACAGTGTAGAAATATAATATCACTTAAAACATGGCTTTTTAATAAAACACAAAAATTAGAATCATTCCTAATGTAAAAATACAATAGAATAGAATTTCACTTTCTTTATCTTTTAGTTTTTATATTTCTTTTTTATTATTTCGCATTCCCTAATAAAATATTTATCGTTCACTTATCAATTATAAGTAAATACGAAAAAATTTTTGTTGATAATAAATTGAGCTTTTTTTGTTTATATACATATCTCATTAAAATTATTCAATAGTATTTAATATCAATTTATATAAAATAAATGACATTTATTAAAGTTTTTATCTTATAATTTAATAAATTTATTTTAGTAATTAATACGACTCGTATAATTATAAAGTAAATTTATAAAAAATAAAATATAAATATTTAACAGTAAAAATGTAAAAAAATTTTAGATTTAATATAAGTGCAAAAATAGAAATATATCAATTAAGTATTACTTTGACAATAATTTATATGTAAATGTAGTTATGAACGTACACACATTAGTAAATACATTAACGAAAAAAAAATTAATTATTTATTAATTATTATTAAACATTAATTATTTGATGCCATTAAAAATTAATTATGTTTTTATTTTTAAATATTCAAAAAATACCAAGTATTATTAAATTTTTTGAATTTTGACTCAATATTATGGGAGATCTATTTATATTAATATTGGATTATTAAATTGATAGATAGGTAGAAAAATCATAGCTTCTAGAGACATAAATAATTTGTTAAATTATTATTTGTATATGAAATATTTAAAAATTGTAAAAACTAATTTAATTTGAAAAATATTTTATTTTTTATGAGACCTTATTACATTCAAACATTAGAATTTATAGAGCATAATTTTAGAGGTAATTAAAAAATAAGTTTTATAATGAAATGAGTAAGTAGGCAAGAAAATCTTTTTTTCACATATTAAAAGTGTATGAAGAAAGGTGCAATTATTCCCTTTTGTATATGCAATTAATTTATTAAATTATTAACTAAAACAATATAATTAATTTTAATACTTTCAGATAAACGCTTTTTCATTGTAGCATTTTAAATCCATTATTTAATGATATTTTTCTTTAAATGTGTATTTTAAATTGTATGATTATATCATAGAAATATGCATTTATTTTTGTCTATTTTAGATAAAATTATTCTTCATTTATAAAAATTAACTAAATATACGAAATAAATTATTAAATTAGTTTTAAATTTTCAATGCTGATTACTTACATTAAATTAAGAAATAAACTTAATTAAAACTTTAATCAATCAATAGATGTGCTTATTTATATATTTAAAATATATAACTACATTCATTTTCCTCGCCATTTAAATTACACTATTATTGCGTAATATTCAATTTTAAATAAATCATAAATGTTATTTATTTAAAATATCAGACATTAGACAAAGATTGATTAAAAATATTATATTCTTACTCAAATAAATAAAATTTTAATCTGTATATTTTATGTATCTTATACAGATCTTATATAAATGAATTTTTTTTTAAATAGTTAGTTTACTAAATACATTAAAGTCAATAAAGTTTATTGTTCACACAGCTTTTCCCATGACTAGTTATAAGCAATATATACATATATATATTTAGACTTATATTTCATGACAATAAAGGTAATAAATCGTTAAAATAATACAATAATATATATTAATAGTATTATTATAAGTAAAAAATCGTTACATATACTGAAAAAAAACTGAAAGCTCTTGTAAAATTGATAGATTTATAATTTAACTAATGTAGATTTACAGTTGTAGATAGATAAATCATTTACGTGTTAGTTTTGAACCTCTTATGTTGTGATTTTCAATTAAATATGCATACACATAAATTCATCCAGGCTTGTATAAATCTAAAATATTTTTATCTACACAAATTTAGAGTAACATTTAGTTTATTAATAGCTCAATGTAATTACTGAAGTCAGCTTATTTTTATGTCATTAAACCTTGTAATTAGTGGCATGTTCAATAAACAGAACAATTGCAAAGAACTCAGTATAAATCAGCTTATAACTACATACTCATGGACAGTTAAAAAACCTTACTATTTCGTTACTATGAAATACAGAAATGTTCTATCATTCTTTTTCCGCCATTAAAAACATTTGATTAAAAATGGACGAATCTTATTTATTTATTTGTGATATCATATAGTTTATAGTCCAAGCAATAGAGCACTTTTTAGCCCATCAAAAAAAGCAGCTAATGATGCATATAAAAACTCGTGAAAATATCAGCAGATTCTTATTTTCTAAAATGACACTCATAATATTTAGAAGTTTTTTTTTATTAACAATTTTAATGAAAAAATGCATTTTTTTTTACCTTTTTTGTTGTAAAATGAAAAGTCTTAATTTTAACACTATAGTATCAATGGACGATTTGTAACTAATAAAATTGTGAATAAAATGAATTTTTTCATAAACCGATTAAAAAATTAAAAGCTGAGAAATTAACGAAAAATCGGAAAACATTGAAATTAATTAAAAAATTTGTAACTTTTTTATTTTTTAATCTTTAGAACTATAATTTATGGATATTGAAGTAATTAATATACACTATTTTTGTAAAAAATTTTAACTTTATTGGATTATTAGTTTTCGAGTAATACTAATGTTAATTAAATTATGCCAAAATTTACAAAGTTATGTCCAGCGAAACTTACATTACGATTTTAGTTTTTTCAACAGCTTAAAAAAAATATAAGTATTGTACAATAAATCTTGTATCTTACATTTCGTATAAATTCATTTTTAAATACTATCGTAGTGCAATTTTTAGTATAAAGAGAGAAGCTTCGTTTAGATAAACAATTAAACTAACATATATCCAGCATTTACTGAAAAAGATAAAAATTCTACTCCTTGAGGTTTTGTTACGAACTGAACTTCCTCTTTATATATCGTTTCTAGTACAATAAAAGTATCTTCTTCAATTTATTCTTTTATTGCCATACTATTTTTATAGTAGTTTTAAACAACAGTTGAGTTTGGTTGCTGTTGTTTCTCGATTCTTGAACACTTTTACTTCCTACGCGATTATATTTTTTTTAAATTTATTGCACATGAATATGTATACAACAGACTTGATTTGTACATTTGATTTATATTCTTACTAGTTTTGAATTAAAACAGCAGATATTTAAACTATTGATTAATTTGTAGTTGATTTAAAAGAGGTGTCATGTTTAGACACAAATGACGCACTGTTTGTTAAGTTTACTTTCTAAAACTTATACATTGCAAGAATAAGTTTTGCTCCATTACATTTAATAATTTTACTTGACTTTTCCCATGCTGTTCTTCTCTTTTTTCTTTGAAAATATAACAAATAGGATTTATGACTATATTTCTTAGTTTATTTCTATTTACTTCCGCTGTTAATATTCGTATTTTTTAAGTATAGACAAATTAAGACAAATTTAAGTAAAAATAAAATTATGAAGAACTATTTAAATTTAAAAATATAATTTCCAATAGTAATGTTGGATTAAATTGTAAATAACATTGTATCCTGAAGTTGATTAGAATATATTATCTTCATTTTTAGTAAAATATTTATTTAAATAATCAGTATGCAATATAAAAATTCTTTTTTAAGATAAAGAAAGGGAAAAGAATGTAAGTCATTTCCAGAAGATAAAGAGTCATTAATAGCTAATTTAATGTGAATTAGCGTAAAATATAAACAATAGAATTCTCGAATTACTTTCAACTACTTATCAAGGCACCGATAATACGGAGGGCATTTGTACACTGATTATTTGCGACTTGATCATCGAATTTTTTTCTACGTGAAATGAAATTAGATCCATGCATTAGTGCTATAGTTGTTTTACAAATAAACCGAATATAAAAAATAAAGTCAAAGTTTTAGCATATATAAAATAAAATTTCTTACATAGTAGTATAGCTAAATTCATGATAATTCGTAGATCATTGTTAATAACTTTTTTTATTAATTTCCATTATATTAAAAAAATGAATTTTTGTAATTATTAAAGTATAATATAGTTTTTTAATATAAATCCATAAATTTAATAAAATAATTCATATTAAGAATCATAGTTAATCACTGATACTGTACATACGAATTTAACTAAGAATACATAATAAATTATATTATTAATATTATATTTATTTTTTGTACTGATAATTATAATTTTAAACAAAGAATTTGTAATGTACACTGCAACTCAAGGTTTTAATTGCACACTTCTTAAATAAGTTATTATTGCATGCGAATATTTAGAAAATCAATAATAAAACATGTGGAATAAGCTAACACAGAAGGAATTTTATTTAAATAATTATATGAAAGTTTTCCGAAAACGGCCTGAACAAATCTGAATTTTTAATGTTCAGGATATTTATAATATAAATTATATTTATTAAAATGGTATTAGTAATTAGAACAGATGAGTAAATCAAAATATTGATCTAGAAATTTTAATTATCAATTTTATTTTATTTTAAATAATATAAAAAATGCATAAATATATAAAAGTTATAAAAAATATAGACCATATATAAAGTAGGGAATAATGTGTAGAAGTGCTAAGATATTGAAGTATAATTAAAAAACTGTAAATATATAAATAATCCAAATAATAATTAAAAATGCAAAGAAAATTGATAAATTTCATTTTATGATTATTTTCTCAATTTTATTGATTATTGTTAATAGGTAATGAAGATAGCTTAATTATCCAAGTTTGCATGTCAATTGTTATGCAACGGATAAAATGATCAGAAGTTAAGGTTCTAGGATAATTTGAATCATTGGAATTGACAGTTTTTTTTTTGAAAATATTCTGAAAACTTTCCTTAAAATGTTCTTTCAATAATACTTGTCAAAAATTTAAAGAATGAGGTGATTTGGGTATACAAAATCCCATTGAATTCCTCTAATATTTAAAAAAAATTTTATCTGTACTACTTACATCTTGATTGTAAAAAATCTACAAATTTTCAATGTTTAACTTTTATTTACACGAAGTTTGTCGCATTTTTCGAATCAAGATGATGTAAATTACCCTATTTTCTAATGTTATGTTTAATTTTTCCTACATGTTATTTATTGGTAAAGTTTGTAATTCGATCTAAATATACAATTTTTATCAAATAATTTATAAAGTTAGCTAGCTAAGCCTTTATTATTTTTTGTTTCAAAATTATTTTTATAATCTGATAGAATTTACAATAATTCGTTATTTTAATTAATTTAATTAATTTGTTGCACTCAAATAGATAGAAGTGTGTATTATGTTTTATTGTTAAATTCTTCATTTTATGTTTCTTGCTTTACGAAGTAAATTCAAAAAACGTAAACAATTTTTGATAATTGTTGGCGTGAAATTTTTACTATTAATTAGCCATTAATTATTAAGTAAAATGTTTGATGTAGTTGGCTCACAGGAATGTCAATGAACTTTGTATATATATTGAATTTAACTTTGCTGATGTGATCTTTACGTCGTAGAAGCTTAGGATATTTGAGTGAATAACTGATATTCGCATTTATTAATCTGTCTTCGACACGTAAAACGCCGACATCAGCTACTAAGGCATTTCAACAAACTATCTTGTGTTTGTTGTTTAATTTTTTTTTCACTTCAATGATAATTTTAAATAACTATAATTATCTTCATATAACTGTTTTTTATTTTTTGTGACGTGCATTCTCAATTTTCGTTTCATTTTATAAATTATAGATTATACTCGACTAAAGTATGATAAGTTTATATTATTTAGTTACTGCTGAAAATTGCTCGATTTATCATTATTTATATTTTCATATACATTTCCCTTTATTTTTAGTTTTTACATATTTTTTTAATCTCTTCGTGTACACATACATGCACACATACCCACATACACACACATATGTACGTGCATATATTTTTTATTTCATTTATTAATAATTAACGATATATACCCGTGTATTTTAAAAATAATAAAATTTTATCCATTTATTGCAGCTATGTTAGCCTGCACTAATATACTTTTTTTCACGAAAGTAGTTCGTTTTTAAAATTTTCTTTTCTGTGATTTTCTAAAATGCGAGGAATAAGAAATGGTTTTAATGGATGGATAAGAGTTCTAATTTGATTGATCGCTATTTTTAAATTAAACATGTAAATTATTTTTGCATATTAAATTTAATACCTTTTAAATTAATTTCATCAAATTTGTTAAAAGCAATACAATGCATAAATCAAAATTTTAACAAAATTATTTTTTTACGTGTATATTCGCAATTTCATGCATTTCAAAAATGTTATACAAATTTTTCATAAATATGATGAATCTTTCATAACCTATATCTTAATTTTCACTATTTATTATTAATTTTATAATAATTTAAATTATTATTATAGTGAAAATTAAAAAAAAAGTAATGATTAAATGATTAAAACTAGTTATTGACAACTTAAATTTTGTGCATTATTTTCTTTTTCTTAAAATGTGCTCATTATATAACAATAATTATCAATTTATTATATATAAGAATTTCGTTTTAATATTATTGTAATTTATTAAAATTTATTGTGTAATTATATAATGTATTAATCAACAATAAATAAATAAGTAAACCAAAGATGTAAAATATTTAAAACGTATTTATTTGAATTGAACAAATAAATGAAAAAATTGTTTCATAAATAATATTTTATATAAAATTTCTTTACTTTACTTTATATAAAATTAACATATAATATAAATAAAATTTTTAGAATAGGATCTCATGATATATTTTTGTGTTTTGATTTTTTAAATGTAATATAATAAGTTAAATTTTGTCTTTTCCAGTATTTGTATTAATATCCCATTTCTTGAAAAATTATAATTTTTACAAATCATATGAAAATATATTTTAGTTTCCACTTTATCAAAACTGCAGTTTTTTTATATGAATTTATTATTTTAAAAGCAAAAAAGAAATGATGATTTTATCAAAAATAATTTTTTTATGAGATTCTTGCTTTGTAGTATTCGTCGGGATATTAGTTCCCCAAAATGAGGTTCAAACCTTTTCTCGGGAGGTAAAAAAATGAATGACTTTTTTCGTAGTCGGGGTAGAAATGCATTCAGAAGAAAGCTGATTTGTCAATTGTGGATCACTTGTTAAATGAAAAATTCGTCTTTTGAATATTTTCTAATTGAGATTTTGTATATAATATACTTTGTATAATCTTCGTAATTATAAGTAAATTAATTAACTTTTTTGCCAAACAAATTTGTATGCAATAGATTTATTTTCAGAAGAAAATTAATCTTTTTAGTAAAAAATAACAAAAAAAAATTTAATAAGAATTCCAATTATTTTCAAATTTATACTTTTATTTTTTATTTTTCTTCAAATTTAAACTAATCGTGATATAAATTCACTATGTTTCTGAACTTGAGATATTAGTAATCTCGTAATACTTTTTATATAAGATATAAAAGAATCCATATGTAATTTCTTAAAAATATTTAGTAAAAATTTTTTTTATTTTTAAAAATGTCATCAAAATTTTCTGTAAACTTATTATTACTGAATTTGTTCTCTTTAGTTACAGTATATTAAAGTATTTTGTTACGTATCTAAGAGGTCACGACTATATTTATTCTTTGATAGTTAAAATCGCGAAATTTTCTCTCCAGGTTTCGTTTTGCTATAGCCAAATCGGTCAAAGCGTTTTGGCCTTTGTGAGGTTCAGAAATCGTCAATTAATAAAACGCGAGATAATTAATATAATACCTTTTTTATTATATTTCTCTTAATGAACGAGAGAGAGAAGAGTAACGTAAGGCGTAATAAAACTTTTCGTGTCAAGAAGCTAAGTCCCGATTGTATAAAACAAATAAATATTAAAGAACCCGAACGGAAGTTGAAGTAGAAGTCGAGGTAGAAATAGAATAGAAATAGGTGCCCCTACGCGTTTTTCGATTTTACACATTACCTCCGCTGTTATGGAGAAATTGCAAAATCCGCGAATTCTCCCTCCGGGTGCTTCTGCTTGATTATCATTCTGTCAGCTTTCTCCGATATTGTCTGTCGATTGACCTCTACGTATTCATCGTCGCCTCTGATCTTGAATTTTCGCAATTTGGCGAGTTCGGAAGTTCTTATTATTCGCGGGTTTCACGTTACTCGCGACTCCCTTCGATTCCCTCAATGACACTTTCCCAATGTTTCGTCTTCGTTTACTGATGCGAGTACAATTTATCCGTCGCGTATGCGTTTGCAATAATACATACGTGACAATTTCTTTAATTTAATTCAATTTTACTAATAAATCATTTAATTTTTGTCTAATAAATAAAAAGCTTTTTTTTTTTAATAAAAAATTTCTTAAATTATCAATTCTTAATACTTTATAATTTAACGGATATTATTTATGAATTTGAGAAGGAATCAGTAAAGTTGCAAGGCTATTATAACACCAATAGCACTTAAATTAATACGTTGTATAGAAATGTATGGTCTGGAATAATACTTGAATATAACCATCAATTGTAAATTCTTTACTAGTTATTTTTTTCTTATTTACGAATTATTTATAAAAACAATTTTTTATTCTTCTTTTTAGTTTTTATAAATACAATTACATCTGAGTTTGTGTAAGGTCTCCGATTCCGTATATACATATTTTATTTATATTTTTTTCAAACATACATATATATCAGTTTCTATAAGTTTATAAAGATATTTTTTTTATTTATGACATTATTAGATCTCACATTGAATTAATTAGTGAAATTAATAAAAATTATATAAAAGTTCATAAATAGGTTTATAATACTTTGAAATATAAATCGAATCCTTACTAAGTGAAATTTCAGGAAATACGTAGAATATATTACTATGATTTATTATACAATAAATGAATTTATAGTTTTATATTAGATTAAATTTATTATTTTATTATTAGACATGGTCTCAGCGTATGAGAAAATATCTGATGTGTATAAAATATATATTTTTGTAATTATTAATTCAGTATAATTTAAAGAATTCGATTATTCTATCTTTTCGCAAATACGCTAGGAATAATCCAGATTTTTCTTATAATTTAAAAGTATTTTTAACTCTATTAAGTTGACTGCGACCTAATAAATACATAATTAAAAAAAATATTTTGTAAAAAAATACATTAAATAAAAAAATACAATTTTCAATTAAAATTATATAATTTATTTTTTAAAATAAGAAAAATAGTTAATATTAGGTTAAAAAATATTTTTGAAAAGGCATATATAAATTTCAATGAAGTAAAATGAATGAGTTTATATAAAGTTAAATAGGTTAATATTATGAGTGACATAGATAAATTACGTTAAAAATATTTATTTTTATAAACTTAAATAAATCAATAATTATAAATTTATGTCTCAATAGCCCACTAATTTAAAGACCATTTTTTTATCTTCAACGTTGCCAGTAAATTAATATTAAAATTATTGATGGATTACATATAAGATGCCAATAATGACATAGAATTCGTGCAGCATTCGATATCAGCATCGATGATTATTCGATGTCTATTATTTTATTCATTGTATTATGTAATATGAAAATAATCCGAAAAATGAGTCCTAAAAATATTAGAAGAAATAAAATACAGCTTAGAAAAAAATGCAACTGGAATTCCGTAAGACTTTACAGAATAAAAATAAATTTTAAGTATTAATGCGTTGAAGTTTACATTGACGAAATTAGTACTTGTCTCTGGAGCACATTAGTAAAATAAAAACATATCCCAAAAAAATGTGGGTAAAATTTAGGTGTACACGAGTGAAAAAGTGATGAACGTTCATGGGGTTACGTAAAAATAAAGTAAACAGAGAAAAACAAAGGCGCCGACAGAAGGAAGAATGCGACTCGAGAGAAACCGAAGCTTTTGTATGGGAGAAATTACAGTATTCCAAGAGCATCAATGCCGTGTGCATACGGCCTAATATCTCTTTGCAATCGCGGGAAGATAAAAGAGATGCTGCGAGCTCAAACTCGGAGAAACAAAAAGCCGCGTAGTTGCTCGGCTCTCTTGTTCCCCCCTCACGCTTTCTCTCTCTCTCTCTCTCTCTCTCTCTCTCTCTCTCTCTCTCTCTCGTGCGCTCGTAAAAGCAACGCGAACGTTTCTATAGGAGATTGAGAAACGCGCGCGAATGCCGAGCATATACTCGCAACACGCCCACGCCTCCGAGGCTTTCCGTGTACACACGCACACACCCGCATTTTTCAGCTCTATGCCTTGTCGCTGCATCGCTGCACTTTGTTCCGGTGCATCTTTCAGGCCGTAGTAAATCGATTTCACGAACGTGTGCGTGTTCGAGCGCGCGCGTGTGACTATGATTGAGTGCATACCACTTCAGTGCTCCTGAATCCTCTGGTTTTTTCTCTGATCAATTTAGCAGATCAATTTAGAGCGGATATATAAATATGAAGGACAGACAAATTGAACTGCACCTTTTATCGTCTTCGATTTCGAAGGTATTTTTACTCGTGCAAATAGATTTTTTAATTTAATCAATTGACGTTTTGTAAGCATATTACCATCATCATTGTCATCATCGTCGTCAATTTTGATATATTATATTAATATATTTTTATTATTACTATACTCCAATATTTTTAATTACATAAATTTTAAAAATACAATTTTTTGATTGTGGATTATTTATATAAAATGTATATGTAAATTTGTAAATATGTATATAAAAATACAATATTCTTTGTACTGAAAATTTTGTAGATTCTTCGTTTTAATATACAAGTACAAGTCTTTAAAATTTCAATTTGTAAATAATTTAAAAAAATTATTTTCAATGAAAATTTTTTAAATTTGTAGATCAATGTTTTGTATTATAAGAGATAAAATAATATTCTAAATTTGATAATATTAATTTGAATTCAATTATGTCTAAGTGAAGTTAATGGATTAATTTTTGATGTATTTTTGCGTTATTATTATTATCTACTATTATTATTATTATTATTATTATTATTATTATTATTATTATTATTATTATTATTGATATTATTGTTATTATTATTATATTGTTGTTATCTATTGTAAATATAAATACATGCTATTTTCATCAATTCTTGTGTAGACATGTTTGCATATATAAAATCCAATCATTTTTTTTCAGCTATAATCGAGTTTTAGAGTTACTTTTCGCCTTTTATTTTTAATATTTCATTTTATATTACTTGAAAATCTATTCAAGTATTCAAATTAGTTAAAAACAACTAAATAACATTAAATACTTACAATAGAATGTATTAAAATTTGACATAAAAATAAATTTATCATCTTCTGGGTTTAAAATTCGTTAAAGATTTATGTATAATTATTTTACATACTTTTATATACGTAATTAAAAAATTAATTTATTAAACTCAATGAATATTAAACCACTATAAGTATAATAACAAGCCAAATAAAATTTATTTAAAATATAAAATTTGTATATGAACTTCCATAATACACAATGATTAAAAATTAATACTCTTTAAAGTAATTATTAAATTAAATTTTTTTATTAAGAGATGGACAAAGATTATAAATAAATGATTGATTACATTTTTGGTCATAAATCTCATTTGAAATACGGACATTTATTATGCACATGATAAAATATGATACAGATCTGTAGATTTAAATTATATAATATTTGTAAACAAAAATTCAAATTTGTCATTTTTCTATAATTTTAATTTTATTAGAAATGAAGTAGTAAAATAAAAAATAATTTATTATTTTATGTATTTTTATAGTATTTATTCCTCTTCGATTATGAATGTGATGTAATTACGAAATTTTTGTATCCTTGAATAGCGCGCATTAAATGTTTTTTTCTGAATGCTCTAGTACACATAACGTACGAAACAAAGTTTTCATTTCATTAAAAGTTGTCTATGGAAAAAATTATTTTTTCCGTTATGGCAATCTACGTATGATATTCATCTTCTATGCAGTTGGAGAGTTACAAGCAATCGGTGACATTCAGTCTTGTGAACTGCTAAAAAATGTATTTTTAGTAATATAATGGAAATTTTTACAACATATATGGTTATGTCCTTTAGTCAATATCCTTTATGAATGTATTTTCTCACACCAAGTTACTGGACATGATAGTTTGAGTAAACTTGATTATATCTTGTCTTTTAGGGTGCAAAATATTTATAAATAGAACGCGTTTTCAAAGATTTTTTTTTTTTAAATTGCATATTGATTCAGATTTTATAGTAAAAAGTTTTTATGTAATTTTATAAGATATTTATCATAAAGGAACAATAAAATTATTAAATTCGTTTTTTAATATTAAAACATTCGAAAAAATATAACAATTATACGTAAAAATTATAAAATAATATCCACGGATGAAATAATAATATAATATGATAATAACATAATTTATAATAATTAATGTTAATTATAAATGCATTGCGTATTATTAGTTTAGTCACAAAAATTTTTTTTAATTATATAATAAAATATTTTATATGAGATTGAATAAGCATTTAAAATTTTTATAATTTCTTATATGTACGCATTGTTAACTTCTTTTACGTATGTTGCAATTTTACATACGTGACAATTCTAAACTATGAAATGTCACTCTATTTTAAAATCATAAATGAGAACTATGAATAAAATATTTTCAAAACATTTTGTATTAAAATTCATATTGAATTGAAAATTCCAATATTATTTTATGAATCATAAATGTAAATTACATCGCAACATATTATCATGAACAATCTTATACAAAGTTTAAATTTATTTATAAACATTGCATATGAATATTTATCAACAAACCAATATGTTAGTACAAAATTCTTATGGTGTTAACATATTAACGTAAATATTAAATGAATAAAATTTAGTTTTCTATAAAAAATAGAAATATTTTAGTTACTTTAATAATTTAAAGTAGAATGATTTGTCGTGATATCTTATTCAGAATAATTGGATATATTATAAATTTTTTAAAAAATGAATAATGAGTCTAAAATATTTTCTATATTATGTTTTTTAATCTGTTTAACTAATATTTTGTATTGGTTTAATAAAAGAAACATAAATCATCTATATTTGAATGGATGCGTATTTAATATAATATATAAATATTTTTTACTTCATTCAATCACAATTATTTTTGATATAGCTTATTTTATATTAAAAAATTTTATTTCACTTGAATATCATAAATCAAAGTCAATGTGATTTAAATTTTTTGCTACATATTTACTTATAAAACCCTAGTATAGTCAATTAATTTCTATTCCGTGGCATTATAGTTGTTTTTTTTAAATGTATGAATGTTTTTTTTAATTTTAAGTAAAGTGTCATTTATTGATAATTAATAAATAGTAAGAGTAATATTTTTCGAAAACCTGATAGAAAAAGATTTCCTATAAAACTAATTATTTATATTCAATTGAAATATAATTTTAATCTAAATTCGATTTTTTGATACAATTTTTAAATTATTAAACATTTAAACATAATTCTCTTATTATAATTTCATATTTGCACTATTTGAAGAATGAAAAATATAATAAAATAAAACAAAAATCATTTTAATATTTAAGAAATAATTTAGTCAAGTTTTCAATCACATTATTAATAATTTTAATAAATAGCTGAGATATGATAGTGAAATAACATCTTCATATAATTTAATTGTATTACAATTTTGCAAATATTATTAAATTGCAAATTTGAAATTGTTTTTGTAATTAAATCTAAGAAATTTAATCGACTACTATTAATTGCAGGGTTTTTAACATGATTTATATGATAAATATATACAGTTGTTACTATTATTATACTGTTGCACTCAATATAAATAATTGCTAATATAGATTTAATATAATTATTTAAAATTTTAATTGAAATTCCCTAGCTAAAAACGGAATTCACATCTTTTTAACTTAAATCAGAAAAATATTTGAAAAATAATATTTATAATTAATTAAAAATTAAAATAAAATATAAATTAAAAAAAAAAAAATAATAATAAACTAAGTAAATTATTTTACAAAGCTTCTCAGTGAGGGAGGATGTTTTAAATTCTTTACAATAATATACTTATTTATCATGGAGAAAGCTGTAGATATGAATATTGGATAAAATAAACTATTTACATATCACGTAAAAACTTGTAACTTTCAAACATGTTTTAAAAGAAATTAAAACAAAATTATGAAGAAACTGTTTTATTAAAATTTACGGCATTTCATGTAATATATTTTATACAAATATTATTAATACGTCAAATATTATTATCACAGACAAATATTTAATTATTTTACTAATAATAAAAGTTGAAAGTAAATAATGAAAATGTCTTTTAAAAAGAATGACATTAGTGATTTACTGTATTTAAAAAATACACATACATTTTATCAAATACAAAAAATTTGAGTACTTAAGACAGTATTATAATTTAAATTAATGTTGTCCATAAAATTTATTTCAATTATATTTAAATTACTTTTAATCATTCATATTATAAAAATGTAGAACATGCAATTAATTAATTATTTTATTTAAAATTATGAAATATACGTAAAAACACATAAAAAAGGTATTATGAAATAAAAATGAGAAAAAATAATATAAAATAAGATTTTTAAATTCTTCGAAATTACTGCAATAAGAGTGCATGACTTTTTTCATATATTTTGACACCAGTTTGATGATATCCTGTCATGTCTGCTTGAAATTCCAGAAGTAACAACAAACATTACATTTTTCTAAATCATTCTTAAAAATAAATCTGACAGTACATTTTCAATATATTAAAATTAAAAATATAATAATTTTGATAATTTTGTCAATTATAAATAAAAAATACTATAATATAAAAAATTAAGTTGTGTATGGAAGTGAACTACTATCGAAAATAAAAAAATCCCTATCAATTTTTTAGTATTATTAAAGTTTGATAAATTTATTTAAAGATTATATCATATTTTCACAATAGTAATATGTTTATAATTTTTTCTATTAAACCATAATCGTACAAAAAATATATTTATTTAAGTAAATGATAAAAA
The DNA here is from genome assembly GCA_018907245.1 of Eupristina koningsbergeri. Classification (NCBI taxonomy): domain Eukaryota; kingdom Metazoa; phylum Arthropoda; class Insecta; order Hymenoptera; family Agaonidae; genus Eupristina; species Eupristina koningsbergeri. Next base: position 4,090,923 of record JACCHV010000002.1, on the reverse strand, counting down.
TTCTTTTAAAAAAATTTAGTAAAAATGATTGAATATACAAATAATAGGAATATTAAAATAAAATACTACAAATATAATAACATTGCTTTAGGGAATAATAATTGAAGTGATACATTAACATCAATTATAATTTTGATTTATAATAAAGATGGTTTAAAATTTTTTTGAAAATTCATGTTTATATAAATATGATAAACAAAAAAAAAATAATTTCAATAATTTATCTTCATAAAAGATTTTTTCTGTTGCAGTTATACATTTATAATAAATTTTAAAAACTGTGTATAGTAAAGATTGAAAATGTTTTTATTGAAACGTTGCTTGCTCAATAATAAGTTAATGTTTCTTTTTTTTTTTTTTTATTGTAACACAAAAAATTGTATAACCCTACAAGAATATAAATTTTACATATTTTAAAATTAAAGTAATAAAATTTGTTATTGATTTTTTATCTTATATTTATGTATGAATTTATTTAAAAATTTCTTGTTCAATAAAATTGTATGATATGTGAATATAAATTATAATTTTTAAAACGGAATATAATTCCAATGTTGAAAGTTTTTGATACATTTTTTAATAATTTTATTACTTAATACGTTATGCAAGTTTGTTATGATAAGAGTAAAAAAATAAACTTATAATCTAATTATAAATTATCAAGCTTTTTATCCTTATTATTAAATTCTGTACATAACTGATTATGAATTTTTATATTGTAGGTAAGTTACAACCAAATTATTACAATTAAATTTTGTTATGGGTAAGTTTTATAATTATTTTTAGTAAGATTTATATTAGAAATATTAGGTTTGAATTAACAATAAATTAATGAACTCATTAAGAAAATCGATTAAATCTATGTAACTTGATAACTTAAAATAATATTTTATGTTAAATATTTGTCGATTGAACAAAAGAAGTTTAATTCATTGATTAATCTCAAAATTATTTTTTTACTTGTATAATTCATTGTATATAACAAATAAATTGTCTTTTTGACTATTGACGAATCAGATTGTTTCAATACATATTTATAATAGATCAAAACAAATTTTGAATTGTAAATTCTTCAGTAGATTAACACTGAATTTCAATTTTGGTACTGTAATTATATTATTCTTTTACTCGCTAAAAATTTCAATTATTTTCATTGATTTTATGAAAAAACGATTATATACTTGATAAAGATGTAAAGATCATAACAATATATATAATTCATATTATAACGTTTATTTTTGAGAAATTTGAATATTTTATTCATCCTCATAGTTGTTTATATCTTGTAAAACAAGTACATCAACGTCTATAAATCAGCTTGTGGAGTGGTATTAAATAAAATCTGCTTTGTCCAGTACCATTACATCTAAATATTTACATTTATTTTACCATAATGACCCATATGCATACAGAATATATGTTGAAAAATGCAACATCGAGGTAATAAAAAAATATTGCTTGATTATATATTAGTTATTTAACTTCACTTGGTATTCGATTAAAAAACATGAGAGTAGCTTTATGATTTATTTTCTCACGGAAAATTTATGCTTAAACTTACGATCATTGTAATAAAATTGCGCAATGAGTGTCATACACACGCACAAATGGTTATGGATGGAAAGGGCGGTGAAAGGGAAGGGGGGAACTACATACCGAAGGAACCGGTGTTCCTGTTGCCGACAGTTGGTAATCAGCAACACTAAGCATCCTTTGAACAGCTATTCATTTTTTGATCCTATTATTTTAAACCACATAAGGGCGTGCAAATTTTTTATTTCTCTGACAAATCATGGTTCACATTTCAAGACAATAATCAACAATTACAAAGAATATCTTTTTTATTCGGTTATTACATTCTTTGTTTTATTTGGCACAGTTTCAAATTTTCTTATTGAAAAAGTTCAGTGCTTTTATTTTGATAACTAATGGGGAAACAGTTGTATTACTTATTTATTTATTTTTTATATTTAAAATATTTAATTATTTATTGATGATAAGAATAGAAAGATAAGAATGATTGAAAATTAATTTATGAAATATATATTTGTACAAATGACAATCGATTATGCTAAAATATTTCTACATACAAATTACGTAGATAAATAAAATTTGAATATTTTCAATGAAAAATATCATTGTTTAAAAACAATACATATTCATTATTAATAATGAAACGCTCTCAACGATAGTCAATTAAATAATTGCCATTAAGCTTTTTTAATTGTTTGTTCACTTTCATAAATCACGATCGTATCAAAATTATTTTACTATTTAAGGTTCATGATATTCATTTATAAAATAACATAAAAGTATAAGTAAAAATAAATTTTAATCGAAAGTTGGACACATAAATAAATTTTAATTTAATTCACCTCACATCTCAATAAATTATTATTATTGTAACGCACATACCTCTTAATACTAAATAAAAATAAAAAATACAAAAATTTTTAAATATATTTCAAGTAAACAATGGTATTGTGTCATAAAAATAAATATAAACTAGTAGAAAAGTAAGATTTATTTGAATACTTAAAACGATTCTAAAGTGTTCAAAGGAACAGACCTTCACCCATACCCCACATAGATTTCTATTTTATTTATAAATTTCTTACCGGTATTTCGTTGACTATCAGCAATTTTAAGTCACGCCTTAAAATTTATTTTCATTTCTTATTTATGGAGATGAAAAATACTGTCGATAAAACTAAATGTTGATTGAACACATATTTCATTGTTAAATAATTACTTATTGAAATAGTGAACTATGTTAATAAATACTATTTTCAATTCATTATTTTTGTAATTATTTAATGTATTATAAAGTTATATTTTAATTATTAAATACCTTAAATTTACAGTTAAAATAACAATTTAAACGCATTTGTAATTGCGTGATTTCTGTTACATAGGACCATATTGGAAAGATTCTTTGATGTTTAAAAAACCCTAAATATCATCTGGAACGATTTTAAAATTTACTTTTTTTCAAGAGATTTATGAGTTAATTGACATATTTTTAATTTAAAAAAGATATGCATCTTACTTATATGCATGTATTTATGCTATTGAAATGTAATGTTGAAGAAATTAAGTCTGTTATTTCTTTAACAATATTTAAAAAAAAAATTTAGACTATATTAAATATAAATTAAAATAAGTAAATATTATTAAAGAAATAATTATAAATAAATAGAATTAAAATAAAGTATATTTTATTATATATAAAATTATATTACGGTTATTAATAAAAAAGTATTACAATTAAGTCTTATTTTCAGTGATCAGATTTCTTAAAAATGTTAGAAATTAAATCTAAAAATATATTTTATTTTTAAAGGTATTATGTCCAAAAAATATATTAAATATTAAGCTAAATTAGATTGCAATTTGAATACAAATATTTTTTGAAACCATTAATATATTAGAAATTTGTTCTTTTGGTTTATGATATTTTCCATTCGAAATAAATCTTTGACTAGTGAAGGATTTATTCGTTTTTGTATGTGGTTTCGATTTATAGTGAACATTAAAGTAAACTTATAATTTCTTTATATTGATAATAAATTAAAATATGATCCTAGTTTAGTGAAATATAAATTGAACAATTATAACAATTTATGTTTTAATTATCATACAACATTGTATATTTTATTTTATTTTTAAACATTTAAATAAAAATTCAAAAAATAAAGTTTCTTTTAGAATAGCTCTGATTGAAAATTGATTTTAAATAATATTTTATAATAACACTTAAAACATAAATGTTTTAAAATTTAATTAAATTTATAATAGAGGTAATGGAAACATTAACAATAATTTGTAGTGTGTATTTAATCATTGTAGTATTATTCAGATACTGTTATTTTTTTCTATCATATTTTAACTTTGAGTAAAATTTGTTAAATAATATTAATGAAATAAAAAAATATATTGTTTTTAATGCCTCTTTGCGATGTGTTATAATTGGAGAAGATAAATTACAAAAGTAATTAATGCTTCAGAATAAAATTTCATTAACAGTGCTTATTTCGCATTCTTGTGTATAAAAGTAATTTTGCAGATTATACATTCGAATTTATAGCAAAAAAGATAAATGAGTAAACAAGTTTAATAAATGGATAGAAACATACGTATTTTTAATTTAATTTCATACAATATTGTTGCATTCGCTAATATAGGAAATTAATATTTATCAGTGTTAAATAACTCCCGAAAAATTATAAAAAAGACAATACAATTATTTTATTATATGTTTATTATGTACAAACTCTACTAAATTCAACTGTCACGATTCAGCATTGTAGAATGTTTAAAAAGGTACAAGGATTGATGCGGTGATAAAAATAAATATAAAGTATATTTTTACGTGAGCCAGACATTGAAACAAATTAGCCGTCAACGTCGAATTTATGTGAAACATGGTTGTCACTGACCAGGGTAACCTCTCACGAATGCGACCTTAGAACGCGTCACTGGATTACATTACAGCGAGCCCGAAGGAGTACAAGGCATACGCGAAAAATTATCTTGAATTGTAGTGAATTCGTGAATCTCGGCGGAGAGAGTAGAGAACCACAAATTAAGAGGCGTTAATGACGTAATGAGTTAAGGTCACTAACTTTGCTGGTGCGGCACGTGCCTGAAGGTTCTCCAGAAATAGTAGGCACAAGAAGGACGACGAAGCCGCAATGCCGCGGCTCGTCACAAGACGGTGTCGGCCAGGATTACCTCGGGTGAATGTCGCGGCTGTACTCTGGAGGCTCATCGAGCGGGAGCACCGGTGGCGCGCGCGCCCGGCTGAAGTCGGTCGGGCACCACCGTGGGCGCAATCTCGAGCACATCCACGGGCACAAGCACGAGGACTCGACGAGGCGGGAGGCAGGTGGAAGCTTCTTAGTCGCGGCTCGAGGCGAGACTGGCCCACTTCCATCGTATTACCGACTATTATATTCCGGCAGAGGTGCGGGCGGTCGGGGGGCAAGCGGCGCTTGGTTGCAAAAGAGCCTCGGTTCGCTCGGAGCTAACTTGCATCAGGAATTGGGAGGCACGCGCGGTGCATCGTCAATCGTCCGAGGGAGAAGAGAGAGAGAGAGAGAGAGAGAGAGAGAGAGAGAGAGAGAGACAGAGAGAGAGAGAGAGAGAAAGCCTCCAGGCGCTGATGCTGGACCCTCGCCCGCTTCTAGTTATCGTGGCTGCTTTCCTCTGCGCTTTTATCCGCAGGCTTCCGAGCCGGATGAACGTCGTTGCAGACCTTCTGATCCCCCGCCACTGCCCTCCCCATCTGTCGAGGGATGTTGGTGTCCATTGAATGTCAATCGACGGGACTTCTTTCGACCTTTTAATTTATTCATTTGCGCTCTTTCATCTTTCGTCTACACGAATCAACTTATTACACTGTTTGCACAGAGTCTTCCATTTAATTTCATTGGTCATTTGCCGCGACACGAACAACGGAGGCCCACGTGATTTTTGAAATACATGTTCGCTTCTGTGATTAGAAATCCGTAACACGACCTGGTTATTACTCAGGAAATTTGAAAACTTTTTCCTTCTGCCGAAATGAGGTATTATGTGATTGTAGTGCTATGACGTCATCTCTTTATGGTTACGTGACCCAACGCAGATTATGTACAATTTTTTGTTTAGAAATTGATAAAATACCTGTACCAATCGAAAGACGTCCATTTATTTACACTTAGCTTATAATAACCGAATAAACAATTAGAATAACCGAATTAATTCTAATACTACAAGACACTTAAAGTGACAATTTTTTTTTATAATAAACAGCGACGTTAATATTGTTCGTTACGTGCATTATATCCTTATCGGGAATGGCATTTTTAAATATTTCTCATGTTTGAAGTTAATGGTGCATTATCTTTTCAAGACTTGTTAAAGTAGATTAATGTTTGAGATGACAGCTTTAAGACAATTGCAAACGTAATTTTTTAATACTAATTTAGAGAGGATTAAAACCTCGTTCTACTTTCTCCATAATTTTTGTAACTATTAAATCTTGTTCAAGCATTGCAATGGGAGTATTTATTTGGCTAATAGAATTACTATAATATTTGACGGAGCACGTTTTCTGTCCGTTGGAAAGGAGTACGGCGTGACTTGCTTCAAACTTCAGTCAAAGCTCGTGAAGTGGAGTGTTTTAACCTGGCTTTATTTTGGTATACTCAAAGGTATTGATTGATTCAATATTTAGCTGATGCAGCTATTGTAATAGATCTATTATATCAATTTTATACTTTGATATTAAATTGAATGATGATGTTCACTTTAATTACTGAATTAAGCACTGCTGATAATTATAGGATTGTATCAATTAATAAGAATAAAAGAGAGCCAATGAAATGGATTAAAATAAATTTTTAAAAAATTTTATAGGTGTTTATGGTTTTGTTTTGTAAGATTAAAAAGCAATATTACGATTAAAACATACATATTTTTATTTTATTGAAAAGCTTTCTTTACGCATAGTCGTTAATTGCCGTTAGTTGTCGTTAGCCGTTAATATTATTTATTTTATATATTAAAATATATCAATGCATAATAAGATATTAGTATTTGCAGTTTAAAATAATTATATAAAATTAATTTACAAAAATTAAATAAATAAACTTACTACTGTTCTTACAATATATAGTTTTGACTATTCGTAATAGATAAATTGTAGGAGCAATATAAAAAGTCATGAATAGTATACATGAAATAATCAGTTTCTCATTAATTTCATACCAAATATAATTAAATATAATTAATTTTATATTTGAATCAGAAATATAAAAAAAATAAACTACATATAAAATAAATTATTAACATTATTATGATTATGTGCGTATCTATATTTACATTTGTTATATTAAAGAATGATTAAAATAGTTTATTTAGATTTTTTACACCTTTATTAATATAAAAGATCATCTTTATAATTTGTTTGCAGGCATCATAATCATAAAAATGATCGAATCATTAGAAATTTAAATCAAGTTTTTTTTGATCGGTAAATGTAATTTATAGTAAGTATACAATTTAAGAAGTTTTGAATACTTTAATTTAAAATTTAAAATTAATACTGCGTATTAAAGTTATAAAAATGACGTATAGCTTTGAATAATTTCTTAAAAATTTTTTTAAAAAGGGTATGTGTAGTAAATATAAATAAAGAAAACTTTTCAAATTTTTATAGACTAAAATCTTTAAATTAGCTTATTAATGAAATCCATAAAAATTTGGAGAACCTTTAATAAACAAATTGAGAAGTAATTTAAAGTTACAATAATAATATAAATAAGAAGAATTACAGTTTAAATTATAAATGTATTCGCTGTCGCTATTATATTCAATCTATTTTAATAATAAAAAAGGATTTATCTTAAAAACATTATTTATTATACCTTTTACATTACGAATTTTTAATTGCTTTTACGTATCTTTTATTAAAACTGAAGAATCATTTTTTAAAACTCAATATATTTTTTTTTTTTTAATAATTGAGATGTAATCGACAATGAAACAATAGAATAAAATAATAGACTGAGAAAGTCATGCATAAATTATTAGTTTATCGCTAAAGAACAATACACGTGGGTAGTCGAAACTTCTGAATCCCGTCAGACAATTCAAAGTGCTGTGGTACATTTCGAACAAATGGGTGGGAAACGAGCTTACGAGTGAATTGTGGGGAGAAGATATCAGTGGCGATTATCAAGTTAGCACCGGTCCAACTGCTAGTGCAAATGCTAATGCACGGCTATTATTATTACCCTACGAATATAATAATTCTAAATCTGCACCCGAGGAACGAGCCGGTGGCCATCAACTCTGGGGTGGACTCCAGGAAGGAGTTCGTATGGGCATCCTCTACTTAAGCGATAAAACCTAATGCCAGCCCACTCGATTTGCGACTATCTCTTGCGTACCGACACAATAAGTGTGTAATAAGTGTGTTTGCGTTTTTGTGTGTGTGTGTGTGTGTGTGTGTGTGTGTGAAAAGAGGGTACCCCCGATACTTGGATCGTCGTTTTCGGATGCACGAGCCCATGCTACACACTTCCTCGTAAAATAATTGTTGCAGAAGCGCTAAAATATTCTCCATTATTAATCAAAACAGGCTGCGCCGTAAATTACGAGCGGGCACGCATACTTGTACTTAATGAGTTTAATTTATTGATGTGTAAAGGGGGCATGCCTAGGATGAATGTGCGCAACTGTTTCGGTATTATCATTCTAAATCAAATAAGAATTATTCTCAGATCTCAAATTTGTTTAACTTGTGTTCATACATAAATAGCATTTTTTCATTTTTTATGACTTTGCTTTTCCATTGTCTCATATTTGGTTCTTTAATGGTGCGGGTTATTGTCATTAAATTATTAAAATTATTAATTAAATTATTGGCATATGCAGACCGGTATCCCAAGTACAGATGAGATAATATTGTGCTTATTGGCATGTGATTTTAATATTTTTTAATTAACTTATGTAAGAATTATAAGTTATTTTGTGAAAATTTCAAAATATTTTTGATACTTGTTCATAAAAATTTATATTAAAAATTTATAACAGATGTAATTTATAAGTTATAACATATGTTTTAAAACTTAATGATTAAATTCAATTAAAACTATAATGAATAGGTTGATGAGCATTATTCTTCGATTGAGTATATATATATATAATACTTCATTATTTTATATATTAATACTTAAAATACCACCATTATAACTCAGATATTTAATTATCAGTAAGAAAATAATATTAAATTTATATTAGCACTTATCTAAAATTAATTTAAAAAATGAACGTATATAATTCATGATCTTTCATTTCATATACGATTAAAAAATAATTACAAGTTATAGCTGATAAAAAATATTTTTTTATTTTTAAAATAATATATCACTGTTTCCTATTTTAGTTATAAATATTAAATCAATTCTTTTATGTAATAATAATGCATTAATAATTAAATAATAATAAAGAGTATTTAATTATTATTACAAGATTATTTATGAAAATATACTTTTAAATTTTCTTGCGAAAATTTCATTTATCATCCACTTATATTTGGATTCTTTCGTATAAAACATCGAAACTATGCTTCTTATTGCTAACAAAGTTTTTTCATACCTTGTATAAGATTTTATGGGAGATTTCAATCGATTCAATTTAACCTAATGTTTAAGAAAGTATAAGAAAATTAGTCTGATAATAATATAAGATATTGCAGTACCCATACAAGATTGCATAATATGTTTTCAATTTTGTAATTATATTTGATTTTTCAAGTATTACTAATTAATTATTTATTGATATAAGGACAATAAGGTCTTAATTTTATTGAATCAAAGAATAAAAAATTATATTAAAAAATTCAAAGAAGTTAAAGAATTAAAGAAAATTTTTTTTTTACACTAAATTTACAAAATAGAAACCTTATACTAATTATTAATTAATGCATCAACGTATTGTTAAAAATAAATATAGCCATTAATTATTAATGCCGATTTAAAATGAATTAAATCATTTTCGCGTACCCTTTTTTTTATAAATTCATGTGTAACTTTAATGTATTTAGTGATATACATTTACATAAATCTACTGGTGTCCAATATGAGTATACGAATACATTGTTCAAAATATAGAAATTAAAACATTTAAATTATTCTCTTTAATTTATCTTTGAAAAGGAATATTTTAATGATATTTTAATCTACAAATAAAAACTATAATTCTATTTAAACACTAATTTTATATTTTTCATAATACATTTTGCATCCAATATGCATACGTATGAATTTATGTACGATGTACGATTATACATGGTAATGGAACGCAAAATTTCATACCAATTGAAATTAATAAACGCTATAACACGAAGTAATAAAATCGCAAACACATTATAGATTGAAAATATATATTTTTATATTTAATTATATTCTATTATTCTATTATATTCTATATTATTCTATCTAATATTTAATTATATTCTATGCATAAATATAAAATACAATGAAATGAAATTTATATTAAATTTATATTAAATATCATATGTAAAATAAATTCATAATCTATTTAATCTAGTTCTTTAAACAATTAATAATTCAAAAATGAATTTGCAAATAATCGAATGAAATAGCATATGATTCTTTTTACTGTGTACTCAATATACCAGTCGTTTAAATATTGTACTAGCAATTTATATATGGATTTATTAAATAAATAAATATTTTTTAATTTGACGATTATTTATTAAAATGTGTAATTTTTTATTTTATCGTTAAATCAATAATAATTAGAAACACAAAATAAAAGCTAGAATTTGGCACACTAAAATAGAAGTTAATGTGTTCATAAAATAAAGCTCGAAAAGAAAAAATGTAGACAAATATTTATGTAAAAAAAAATTTTAATATCAATCGAAGTATTGTTGAAGAATATACTATTTGATATTAATAATTAATTATTAATTTTGCCGTTGATCAACGTTTGTTTAGGGTAATGAAATAATTTGATATATTTGACCAGTATGCGTCGTCTAATATGTTGAAGCTCGAATAATCTCTCAAATAAATTATTAGTTAAGTAAACGCGCAGAAGACGTAATAATTTTCAAACTGCATACTACGTGTACGTACATTAGTTTTTAAAAGAAAATTAAAATACGTGATTGGAGCGAGTAAAACAGTAGCACTGAAAGCAGAAAACGCATGCTTTGAAAAATGATGACCCAACGCCAATTAAAATGCTTGGAGATATTTGATTTTGGTAAATATTCGTACGAGACATGTAGTCAAATGGAATAGTTTTGCGCAGCATAAATAATGCATCGGGTGCTGCGGCAGCTAAATTGAGAGGAATAACATGCGTAATGCTTATCTCGGCGATAAGCTAATTGAGCTGCACAGATGAAAGATGATAAAGTGCACAGATGAAAATAATATTTGAAAAGCGCGATCGAGGAAAGAGATCCAAAGAGCGAAGATCGAGTGGATATTTATTATGGACAATATTTTAATTCGCGCGAGTTTGTTTTTCTTAGCGAAGAATGGGCCGTGTGACGATTGGTTTTCCCGCTTCCGGAATAAATATTCGGAAGGCATCGTTCGGAATCCTAAGCGATTGGTTGGGATCGCTCCACAATCCGATAATAATTCGAGGCAGAGGAACGGAATTCCCGGATGAGACACAACGTACAGGAATAATCGCACGTGAAATCGAGTACGTGGGGTGCGGGGGAGGGGCGGGGAAGGGAAAAGCAATGGAGCGATGCCAATTATATCGACGTCTCTCGGTGTGTTTACAATTACGTCAGCCCTGGACACAATCTCGCTCGGGTAGATTAGCGCTTATCTGCAGCTGCCTCGATCGGTAATTGAATTTCTATGCAAATCTTCTCCCTTTCATTCTATTCCACATGAGCGTTTAGAAGAGCACCAAAACCTTTGATGCTCGTTTGGTTAAAGACCTCTGCAACCGTTAAAACTCTAAGGCTTTCAAAGCAGCATGTTTAATCAAACGAATTTAAGCCTCTAATTACCGATATCACCTTTAAATTATCCCAAAAATGTTATTAATTTGTTTCTTTGATTTTTTCTTCATTTCTGTAGGTCAGATTGGTCAGTCCAAATTCGTCAACTGGGTATTTTTTTTCTTAGCGTATAGTTTTACACTTTCTATATAAATTTTTGAATGGATTTGATTTGCAATTGGTAATTTTTTTTTCCAATCGAATCAAACGGGGAAACAAGAGGATTAATCACAAGTGTAAATAGAACTATTTCAAATGCATTGTGCATATATATTACACATAAACAGTACTTTGATAAATGTGCAATGAATTTGTCTAAAATACATAAGAATGTAAATATAATTTTAATAACAAAAATTTAGTTCCTCAATTCAACAAAAGATCAAAATCTCTATTAATCTAAAAATGATATATACACATTAATTTCTAATAATTTATTTTTTGACGGATTCAATACATCGTGTAAATATTTTTAAAATGTAAAAAAAATCGTTTACCGTCTATTTATTTACAAGTTACATTACTATTGTTATTATTGTTTATTTATTATACAATTGGTTTTATTTAACAATGGGAAGAATTATTATTATTTCTTTATAATTAAGTAATTTAAATATATCACTTAAATGTTAAATAAATTTAAATTAATTAATTTAAAAACAATTAAATAGATATCTTTTATATTTCAATACTACGTGAAAAATGATATGTTTTTAGATTATATTTGATGAATTATTTTTTACTGTATTAAATTTAACAAAAGATTTAATAATTAATAGTTTTACCAATGCTTATGTATAATTAAACTATTTGCATTATTTTTTTAATTAATAAGGATTCTTTTTGTTTTTTAGAAAAGTATAAACACAGTAATAGTAAAATTATATTTACTTTTTAAAATTATATTTATTTTCTTACAAATTATGAAATTTTCTTTATTACATAATGTTAACATTGTAATTTAAAATAATTCATAAATTTAAAATAGTGTTCACAATTTAATTTATTGCTGTAACATGATTTTCATAAAAACATAAAATGATGTATTAAAATTTTATGCAGTCATTATTAGTTTTTTATTAAAAGTGAAAATATTAGTATATTTATACATCGATTATCTTTATTTCAACCTTTTTATTTCTTGAGTACTAAAGTAGATGAAAGAAAATTAGAAACACTTTGTGAATAAAAATCGTATGTATATTCGTAGTACGCTATTAAGTAGTTAAAAAATTTAATGGCAAATTTATTACTAAAAATAATTTTAATTTTGCCAAACATGTAAAGTAGTCTTTTAAAGCAACACTATATTTTAAATTAACTTTAAGATATTATTTCAATTCGACCTCTACATTAAAAAATTTAGTTTTTTAAATGTTCTATAATATGGTTGAAAAATATAAAAATAAAATTATTTCATAATTCTAATAAAATTAGTTTAATATTTATGTAAAAGAACTAGGAAAATAGATTATACAGCAGATCAAGCAAAAAAATTATTATAAGTGTCAACAGTAAAATTGTATGTGTTGATAGAATTGTGCGTTTTGTGCTCATAAGTTATTACAGCATTCAATAAAATGTGAAATGAAAGAATGGAAAAAACATGCGAAGGAGATGAGATGGAACTTAATGAAGTCATTGTTAATACTAACTGAAAAAAGAAGAGAAAAATGTTGTAAGACCGGCTACAAAAAAGAGAGTTAAAATAAGAAAAAGTAAGGGGCGATCGAGGACCGGACGATTTTTACGATGTTAAAACGTAAAAATTCACAGGTGATGTGTATAATTTTGTGTATATCGTCCTATTATTTTAACGAATTGTTCTCTTGGTTTAGATTTTTCCTTATAAATGGTAATTAATTATTAATTATTGTGTTTATACAAATTTGGCTAAGGGATAAGTGATACAGAATTTTTACTTCTCAGATTTTTATTTCAACTAGTACATTCGCAGTTGATCTTAGTATTTATTTTTAATATTCTTTAATTAATATATGTTCTTTATTTTTAAAAAAATATTTAAAAAATTAATAAATTACTCAAATTTATGGGATACAATTGGTATTTGGTTAAAATGATTATATGAATAACGTAATGCTTATAAAATATACACCTGACCGTTGAGTCTGGAATATTTAACCAGTAAAACTATAATAATTAGTTTATTATCAAGTACTGGTTGAATTGCTTTTGAACCGATGTTTTAAGACCAAATACAAAAAGTAATACTTTTAAGTGACACCTTTATCAACAATTCCATTTATAATTGATAGAAACACGATAAATAAATCTTTTTCTTAAACTTATCTGAATTTCAAGATTCACGTTCTCTTGAATTGTTTAGTGAGGGCAAAGTATTTTCGAGCCCCGATTCAAATCAACTGTGATGAAACTCTACTTTTCAATGGGTTAATTTGTCAAGATTTTTTTTCCGCGTCTTGAACGAAAGAGGTTGTGGCTCGATTTAAGATCGATGGTAAGGCAAGAGGACAAATACAACCTGAAAACGTTAATACACTCATTGAGGATGAAATCACGCTTATTAAGATCCATCACTCGTCACCTTCTAGAGCCGAGTCTCCGATTTATTGGTAGCGTCGCGAACGCGCGTGGAGGCGTTTAAAGCAAAATCGAAAATAGCTGATTCCGTGGCACGACGATGACTTCATTCGAGACTCGATTCGTAAACAAACGCTGTCGAAAACTAAACTCGAGCTGCGTTTTAATAATGCTCTCTGCACCAGTGCGTCAGGATTAAATAAATATTTTGCCTTTGCAATAGACCTGCACTCCTCGAAACTTTCTTTCTTTTTCCTTTTTTTTTCTTTTTCGTCCGTCGATTTTTCGCGTAAAGTGTTTACCCAAAGCTTCATTGTAAACGAGATACCGTAAAGCCTTTCAACTCCGATTGTGTTTTACTGCCAGAAATTGGTTTATTGTAAAGTAACGATTTTCTGAATGGATATTTTTGGATCTAAAATAACTTTGAGATAAACTCTTCTCGTCTATATATACATTAACATCGGTAAAATGTAAGTCAACTTTATCGAATACCTAGTGTATAAATATAGTATAAAACATAGTCATAATAGTTTAAACTAATAAATTATTTCATATTCATAGATACCATTCAACATATTATATTAATTATTTAAATATATACATATACTTTAAACCTTTTATAATTGCAATAGAATAATACAAAAAATAAAGCTTGCACCTATCAAATAGATCTATTAAAAACGTGAAATTAACAAAAATGGTTTCGAGAGAAAAAATACACAAAATTTTCTTACAGTATTTATTTCATTTAACTTCTTTGTATAATCATTTACAAATTTTTGGAGATATTTATATTAGTATACTACAACTATTCTTGAAAAATATAATGATATAGATATATAAGAAAGAAAAAGATATATTGAATACAATCAAAAAAATATTTTTAATTAAAGATTTTTTATTTTTAATAATCCTATAAGCCTAGAAACATTAAAATTAAAATTGTAAAGAAAAATAAGACTGTAATGTAACAAAAATTCAGATAAAAATTTTGATTAAATTGAAGAAATTTTCGAGCTAGTACCAGAAAATTAGAATGAAAATTTTAAAGAATAAAAAAGGAACCTTAATGAAGATGAATAATAGACTCTTTTCATAGGTAAGATGAGTAACGATTTTACGAGTACGCATTAAGTCAAAACGATAGGATTATCTAAAGTTTAGTATCAAAATTTAATTATTTTGTACGTAAAATCTATCTGTTTTTTCATCATTACGCTACTTTTATCGATATTTAGTTTGTTAATATATACATAATATATAATAGTATGAATATATAATAATAAATAAAGGATTTATTAATCATTGGATACAAAAATTGTATTATAGTACTACAATTTAATAATGAACTCAAAATATCTAACGACAAATTAATGAAATATTTTAATGTAAGTGATGTAGTATTAAGTGTGTACTTATTTCCATTGTTTACCTACAATTGTACAGGACTGCTACTCACTTTTATTATCACAAGGTTAAGTGAAAGATAAGGATCAGTTAATTTACATTCGTTTTGCAATGTAAATTTTTTTCTTTTAAATGTATTTATTTTTATTATTATTTCGTGAATCTTTTAAAAAATTATCCCATATTATGAACTTTGTTATTGTTTTTTCTTTACTATTTTTTGTTCCGCGTTGCTTTATTAGTAATACACATTCATTCTTTATTCATTTTTTATGTGCACCTGTGGATCCGGATTGTCAGTGGTCTTGATGAGTTAGTCAAGCAAAAATGAAAAAACATATTCAATTGATCTAAAATTTTCCTATTCTTCTCAATTATTTCCATTTCGGATAAATTTATCTTTATTTCTCTTTTTTCATCCGTAACAATAATTTAAGAAAATATTGTACACCCAAAGAAATAATAAAACTTAAAAAGCGATAGTTAGATAATGTATTTAATTTTTAAGATATTGTACCATCGTAAACATAAAATTCAAAATCGATAATAAAATAATAATTTTAATAATGGAAGAAAGAGGGGAGAGAGAGAGAAAGAGAGAGAGAGAGAGAGAGAGAGAGAGAGAGAGAGCGACAGGTGCTTTAGAGGGAAAGGAAAGAATAATGATTCGCATTCAAATTTTAATGTGCCCTTGTATCAAGTACAAAAAATACTATTTTTATTCTGTGTGTAATATCTATACATGTAATTAGTAATGTATAAAATATTAAATAAATAATTTTTGTTAATATGAAGGATTCTTTTAATTTGTCTCCGTTTTATGTTTTACATAAATTTATTAATCAAAACAACTGTTGTTTTGTTTATTATTTTTAATTATAGAAATTAATAGCAAGTTTCATATGTTAGAAAGATAGTCATTGTACTTTTTATTTATTATTATTACCAAAATAATGCATAGTCACTTTTTTATGTAAATACATGTATATATATATATATATAATTTTGAAATCGAGACTAGCATTACTAGGAATAACTCATCAAGTATATAGAATGATACTTCATGATTCAAAAAATAATCTGTTGAGTTGAAGTGTTATAAAGTCATTATTATATGCGCCGTCGTATATTATTTCTTCAATTTTTATTCCCTTAAAAAGTTATCGTCACCATAAAAATAGATTTAGCCGTTTCTTCCTTTGCTGTTGAAATTTTTTATAATTTTTTTTTTTTAAGTTAATATTTATCTTTATAAATCAAGATAAAATGTTAATATTAATATTTTTTCACTATCTTATCTGATAACATCATTTTATGAATTACATTCATTAATATAGATTTCACATTTCTTCTTGTTAGTATTATTTTATGATTTTATTTTAATGCTAATTTTTAAATACTTTTATAGGATATATATTTATTCTATTTTGTCAATTATTATGTCGAATAAAAAAAAATAAATAAAAAATTTTTCATAATAATAAAATTAGAAGCAATTTTAAATTTTTTACTTGTCAGCATTAAATATTCATATAAAATCTAAATTGGAATTTGTACAGTATCCAATTAATTTTAAATTTAGATGTTAACAGAAATTAATTTACTTATACGTTTATAATCATAATAATTTTATATGTAAAAATATTCGTCATTTCACTTAATAGATGCTTATTTATAATAAAAAAAATGTAACGAAAAATTGATATTGCAGTATGATAATACTTGACTACACATTTAGTCCAGTGACTTTAGCTCAAAAACAAAAATTTCACGAAGTAGTCGAAATTTTTTTTGAAATCAGTTAAATTCAATATGTAGATAAAAAATATCGCTATTCTATGTGCTTTCTATCGGTGGAAATTTGTTTAAATTACAAAAAAAAACCTGTTTTTTCTCAAAAAAGAGCTTATATCTTGATAACTAAGCCTCGGACGAAGAAATTTTAATTGAAAAATTTTATGAGGAAGAAAATTTTCTAATTAAAACTTAATTTAAAAAATAAAAAAATTAATTTTTTTATTGTAAAAAGCCTTGCTTTTGCAAAAATTAACCGTAAAGTTCTAAGCATATTTATACATAGTAAATATTAATAAAATTGCATAATATTATACACATTGGTAGATACTCTTATTGTAAAAAAAAATCTGTAAATATGAAATTGATGTGGCAAATAATTTACTAGTTTATTTTAATTTATTTGTTAATTAGACAACTTTGCAAATTTTCAAATATATATAATTCCTATAAAATAAATTGCACTAAGTGTGTACCTTTTTATTAGATTATTTGTAACACTAAGAAATATAAATTATAAAAAAAATGAAATTTTTTATTATTTTACATTATTATGATCATTTGAAAGTTTTTCATTTAATTAAAAAATAGATTTCAAAGAAAAAAACAATGAAAATTTCATTCAATTTTTTTTTTCGTTTAAAAGAGAATCAAAATATCTTTCTAACGCTTCTTTTAAAATGTAAATATGTTTATAGTTTTTTTTAGTAATTAACGAAATTAGTTATTCTAAAATAACAGCAAAACTAATACACTTAGATAAATTATACGAAGCTCAAGGGAAAGTTGAATAAATTTATTATTTTAAAATATAAACATCTATATACATATTAATTATTATATAGTCGTTTCCGCGAGTTGAACGGAAAAATTTTTACTACATTTTAATGCGTTGATGAGTGGAGCTTCCCCCACTACGTGGACATTGAGGTGGGAGAACTGAGTAGACAAGTCTCACAAAATGTTTTCAGACACTTCAAATTTATAATCGAAAAAAAAAATATTCATAATTTATCATCTAATTAAGCGATTTTCATCATTTTTTTTTAAATTTTATATTGAATAAATAAACAGAGACACTGGCAAAACAAGATTTTTTAAAAAATTTAAATTTTCCAATTTATCAACAAAAAATGATATTTTTTTTAATAACAATGTTATCATATTATATTATATGTCAAATTATTTTTAATAGTTCATATTTACCTTGTATATTTTTGTCTCTATTTTTTTTATTTTTTTTTTATTTTTTTTTTTTTTTTTATTTTGTATTCATTTGACGACCACCTGTTTTCATTGTTAGTCGTGGATTAAATGACCAATAAAATTTCAGTCATATATTAAGAGATCGAATATTGGGTCAATTCCTCGACTGTTTTAGAAAATAAAAAATTTTATTTGAATATGAGATTCAAATACCATCAAAAATATAAGAGAAAGTAGTATACAATAATGGAAAATATATTAAACCATAAATGTACATAGTTTTTGACATCATTTTGCATTTAGAAAAAATGGCAATATTAAGTTTACGAGCTTTTTATATATTAAAAATTTAGAATTTAGACTTTTTTTTCTATATCTATAAAAACTTTAATTTATATCTTATTAAATTAGTTATTTTAATCGAATTTAAAGTTTTTAGTAATGTATCAATGTATTGTTTTATACAATTTTTACTAATTTTTCAAATCTTATATAAAGTTGTACTTAATTCAATAAAATTAACAATCAAATTAACATTGTTTAATTTAAATATTTATTTGATAAGATTTAAATAATTCGATTTAAAACAAATTTGAGTACATTTCAAATGATAATAAAATTATTCTTAGAAATAAATATATTCTACATAAACATATTTTAAATAAACTTATTTTTATATATTATTAAATTTTATATATTATTAATATAATTGTTTTTATTGAATTGTTTTTGTAAATATTTATTTTATTCTATTTAGTTGTTTACCGTGCATATTTATATAATAGAAGCATTTACAAATTATATTTTACAGTTATATTTTTTGTATTAAACATTTAAAGATATAAAATGGAATACTTATTCTCATAATAATGGTGTATAATATAATATATAAGATATAATTATAAGAAATTATTTAAATATATAAATTAGAGATATTTATTCCCATATTTTTGTTTAACCAATAGTACTTTTAAATTTTTTAATGATTATATTACGTAATATGAATTTTAAAACATATAAAATGTGAAAAAAAAAATCAAAAAATTTAAATCAATGGTTAACGTAACAATCAATAATTTTACTTAGATATACGGTACACTCATAACATAGAATTTAAAAATATCGAATAAAATATATTTTATAATTCGATCTATTATACTAGGATTAATGTACACAATCAATAAATTTAAGAATTGATATTTATTATATAAAATACATATGTATTTAACATGTATGTATTGTATATAATGAATATTTAATATAAAAAAGTAAGTATGAAATACGATTAGATTGTCACGAAAAACTATTTGTACTAAAAAAAATGTTGTTCTTTGTATCTATGCATACAATATTTGGAAATAAATTAATAGCCATTACTGATTTATAATATTAATCATTCGTGTTTTTAATAATTATATACTTCATTTTTTTATTTGGAGATTTTTTATTTAAAAATCCATGCTATCTGGAAATGATATCTGCTGCTAGGAGAGTTTTCTTTATATAAAAGAAAAACTTGCTAAAAATTTTTGTTTAAAATAATAGAATTTTAATTCTATTTTTCTCGTTTATGTAAATGGATAAAAATTTATAAAGCAATAAACATGAATTAGTTTGTTGTGCATTTCAAAATGCGTATTATTCAAAGTTTTAAGTTCTTACAGTACATACATGCACACGCATACAGACAAATATTTGAACGATCGTTGTTCGTGAATTGGAATAAGAGAGAAAAAGAGAAAAAGAGAGACACATACAGAGAGAGACAGAGAGAGATAGATAGATAGAGAGAGAGAGAGAGAGAGAGAGAGAGAGAGAGAGAAATGGAGTGGTATCAACAGATTGAGACTAGAAAGTCAAGTATTTGTGCAAATGAATGAGATTGTCGATCGATGAATCACGATTTCCAAGAGCTTCTTTTCTTTTCTCTTTCTCTCCATCTACGCTATCATAGCCATGTAAATACTCCGTCACGTGACTGTTAAAACATGTGGAGTTCTTTGGATTTTATAATGATTGACTATAACAGTAATGCAAGTGGAAAGTTGCTAAAATTTCTAAGAGATATTTATCAGAAAAGTGGATTATGCGCTCTGACTTGAATTGCAGTCGTATTCAACTTTTCTTATTATTTTTTGGTATCATTTTGATAATAATTTTTCTATATTTTCATGAATTTTGATTGAAAAAGTAAATAAATTCAATTTTTTTTTAATTACTACAAATTTTAATGAAACTCTTCTAAAAATTCATTAAAATGGAATTTAATGCTATATATATGCTATTAAGATATGCTAGGAGATATATGCTAAGAAGATTATTAATTGAATTGAAATTTTGGGAGTACCTAAGAATTACGAAATGAAAATATATTAATATAAATAAAATCATAGTTATATTTATTGCATTTGTACTGTTATTAATAGCAGGATAATATTGGTGCAAGCCTAATCCAAAAAATATTTACATAAATTACAATCACATTGTCATCGATATATTTATATTTGTAAAAATGGCAGGACAACGTTTGTCAGATAATGTTTGTTTGTTTGTTTGTTTTTTATATTATCATCATCTTAAGATTTTTATTTGAGATATTCAAACTTTTGTTTCAGAATTTTGGTTCCAAAAATGCTAAAATATAATTATATTACACTTACTATACGCTAACTATAAGTATGTATTTATAATTTTATAACGTATTCCTATGCAATTATAAAAGAATGATAGATATTATAGTAAAGAATTTTTTAGTAAATGCATATTTTCGTAAATAATAATTCATTTTATGTTAAATATTGTTTTCATTAACTAATACTTTTTACAAGTATATAATAAATATTAAACACAGTTTTAATTTAAAAATTATCAATATATATTTGAATTTTATTAAAATTTCTTTAAATAATAAAATTTAAATAGTAATATTTTTAATAACTTTTTTCTGAAAAATTAAAATAGATTTTTAATTGTTCCTTAATCCTTAGAATTTCATGGTTTGTAGTTCGAATAGTGCTTTGTTAGATTTGCTCTAATTGAAATAAATCGCTTATATTAATTGTATACAGGTGCATTTAAAATCTCATGCCTTTTATTTACAAGGCAGCCTTAATCATTCAAATTTTATTCTGTAAACTATTATTTTCTCATACATGATTTTATGTCAAGAAATAATATATTTAATTAAAACATAATTATTTTTTAAATTTTGTTAAATTGTTTAAAGAAGATGATTTATTATGGAAATACAATACAATCAATCTATTGATTCATTGTTCATTCATTGTTATTTCATTGTTATTATTATTATTATTACTATTATTATTATTACTATTATTATTATTATTACTACTTCTGTTATCATCATCAATATAATTATTCTTATTATTATTTGATCCTTATCATCATCATCATCAGCAGCAGTATTAAATCATTAATTTTTAATATAAATATATTTTTTTAACAAATTAACTAATCTTTTTTATACATAATAAGAAAACTATATAATGTCTATTGTATATTATCTATTGCATGCCGCTATATTTATAACATATATATATATAGTAGATAATTTATAAAATTTAATTAAATATTTTTAATTTATTTATATTTATTATAATTTTAATTGAGAATTTAATGTTGAAATTATTTGCTTAAAATTTAAATTATTGGTTTTCTACAATATTATAACTTACTTTAATAATATATAATTAATACTTTGAATAGTTTATCAATAATTATATAGTTTCAACAAATATTTTACAAAATCTAATGAAAATAATGCATCATTATTCAATATTTTTAAGTTGATTAGCAATTTATCATACATTAAGATATAATACTTATAAGAATGAGGAAATTTTAAAAATAAAAATAATAATTTTTTATAATACAAAATAAATTTTTTTTTTTAATTTTTTTAACTTAATATTAACTAAAATTCATAATATTTTATTTTAATTAAATTTAATTAAATTTAATTAATTTTATTTTAATTAAATATTTAAAATCACTGAAAAATATTTCAATTTTCTTTAGTGATAATTTGTTCCGTCTTTATTTTTCGATTGACTCAGTGATTTAAAAAAAAAGGTGTGCAAAACATGCTCTTTTTAAACAGAATAATTAAAAGATAAACTCAGAGGAATTATATATTATATTATTATTATTATTATATTATTATTATTATTATTATTATTATTATTATTATCATCAAATTTCTTTATATAAATATAAATGTAATTGACGATACATAATCATATTGAGCAACTGTTGACGCAATCTTATATTTAACACTAATTTTTTTAGTAAAATTATACAATTTTTAATATGCTCATTTATTAAATTTTCTTTTTTATAAATAATTATAGTTAAACTTAAATTTATATTATAGATAAATCTGTATTCATAGTATAAAAATTAACTATGAACAATATTGCAATAGTTTTATAAATTTTAGCTAATATAATTTCAATCATTTTAATGGAATTATACTTTATAAAAATATGAATGGGACTGTGAATATATATATTATTACGTAAGCAACAAGGAATTTTTATCGCTACTTTACTATAAGCACGTGGAATAAACTAAATTGATCGAAAGTCATACATCAATTAAAATTGATACAGACGTTTATACATTTTGATCCTACTGAATAATAAAATTAAGTTTTTCTTCTAGCAGTTGGTTCAATTAGATGGAAAGTGTAGCATTTTAGGGAAAAAGTTGAATAAATTTATTTGAAAAAATTAATATTTATAATTTTCATTATATGCGACCACCTTACAAATATTTGACCAATTTAATGTGGGTATAATGTAGTATTTAATGAATGAAGTTTGATGAGTTTAATATACACTATTTTTATTTATATCATGTTTTTATAAAAGTTGACATGCTTTCAATTTATAGTAATAATGACTTATAATCTTAGACTTTCTGTGTAAAGCACGCATATTGTAATTTTACACAGCTGTACAAATATAAATATTTACTTTAAAGTTACCTACGTAGTGTAATATAGATTTTCTATATTTACATTTACATTCATTTTTGTACTCTAAAATCATTAACAAAAATTTTTAAAAATAAAGTAATATTTTTTTCATAAAATTTAACAACTATTTACATATTATAGTACCTTTTGAAAATGTCGCAGAAAATGTTAAGATAATTATTGACACTGTGAAAAAGATTGAATTCTCGATATTTTCATTAAATGAAATTTAACTACGTAAAACTGAATTCTTGCTTCGTGCACTATTACTATACTAATATATATAATATAAACTGTATTTAAAAATACGCGGGCATTGAGACTCAACACAACTTAAGCGTAATCGTAAATCGACTCATCCCGTTGGTAGTAAAGCTCAAACGACACTGCGAACTCACCTCTTAGTAAACTTAGTATGTTGGTCTCTTACACAAACTTTGTTTTTTCCCCACTTCTTCCTTTTTCTCATCATTGTCTCTCTTTCCCTCACCTCCTCCTTCCATCCTCCCTCACTCCCGCCTCTCACACTTATTCTGTAGCCGATTCTCCTTTGGTTTCTCTGTCTTCTTCTCTTTACCTTCTTCCGTTGACTTTCTCTTTTTCTATTTTTTTATATCCATTGATTCTTGATTTCTTATCCTTTCTCATTATATTGAATAATATAAAGAGAGTATATCATAATGACATGTTGTTTTCTTTACCGGTATCATATATTATTATTTTATTATTTGTTTTAGCTTATTCAATTATTTATTCTTTTCTCTTACAATTAACTTTATACATAAGGTATTATTTTCTATTTCATTTTTGCAATTTCGTATTTCATTCAGTTATTTTTTATTTTAGTGGTTAATTCTTGAAATTAGGTATTATTTCACGATACTATCTTTTATTATTTTATAAGGTATTTTAATTTTTTTGACTATTTTATTTTGTATTGAATTCATTTACTTTTCCTATTTCTGTTATTATCTCCTATTTATTTTTTTTAATCCTCTTATAAATGCATTTTCGCTTTTTATTTATTATAATTTTGATATTTGTTATTCTTGATTTAAACTAAAATGAATGCATTAACTATTTGGAACATGATTTATAAATTTAAAGTTAAGTAATAATAATAATAATAATAATAATAATAATAATAATAATAATAATAATAATAATAATAATAATAATAATGATAATGATAATTGTAATGATAATGATAATGATAATGATAATGATAATGATAATGATAATGATAATGATAATGATAATGATAATGATAATGATAATAATACACACATATATTGTTGAATTTGTATTGTGGTGAAGTGTTTTCACATCATTATGAATTTATTATTGATATTTATTGAAACTAGTGATTCAATTATTAGTTACAAGAGAAAGTTTTTACAAAAATCACAAATAGCGATTGTGTTTTTTATTCAAGGGTGTTTATGCATAAATATGTAAATACACGTATGTAGATAATGCCTCAATCATAGTCAGAGAAAATGCTGAAAACAGGAACGTCGGATTAATGTAGGATGGGATTCAGAGAGTTTTAACTTAATATTTTGCTTGATAATTACTTCACTTACTGTACAGAATTTGTCTGAATTAATTATTGTTAATTATTGATACAAATAAATTTCTATGATAAAATAAAAAATTCCTTTTTTTATTTTATCATAGAAATTGTGATTAAATAAAAATGTTTTTAATATTATGCTTAATGTGTTTTATTATTTAAAATTGTTTTAATTATATTTAAATTAAGGTGTAATTTAATTTACCTTTTTGAATACTCAAACGTTTAATAAAAAGACTAATTATTTAATTGACTTTTATGTTTTAGGTAAGCGCTTCTCGTTATCCTGTGGTAGTAAAATTAGGACATGCACATAGTGGCGTTGGCAAAGCTAAAGCTGAAAATAGTCAAGAATTCCTCGATTTAGCATCATTAGCAGCTCTCACTAATAATTATTGTACTGCCGAACCATATATAGATACCAAATATGACGTACATGTACAGAAGATCGGAAACAATTATAAAGCTTTCATGTGAGTACAACATAATGGACCATATGCTTTAAATGATTTCAGTTTCTTGACAAATTATCTTATAGAATTCTTTGCATATTATTTTATTATTAAGATTAGCTTTTTTCATTTTTCGAATTACTTTTTACTATGAAATTCAAGTTTACCATTAATATTTTTGATTTAGATTTTATTATTTCAATATTTGTTAAAAAGTTATTTATTCTCTAGGCTTTTAATAATATTTAGATATAAGGCAGTAGGATTATTCATTTTCTATTTTATTAATGAATTTTGTGGCATTTATGGATTTATTTATATGATTTATGTTTTGGACTCGTTTGCTTTTTCATACAAGTTTATTCATTATCATTTGGTGGTAAATCAATTTCTTAAAATCTCGGTTCAGACGTTGCATTCTTATGTATCAATCCATTTTGAAAATTAATATCTATGTTAATTTAATTATTTATATATCAAAGTTTTGTATAACTTTCATAAAAAATGAAATTAACAGATTTATATTATTATAACTTTACGCAATTAAAGTTACAACACATTGACAAAATATTTTTATTCTTTGTTTTAAAAAATATTTAATTTTTTATTAAAAAAAAAATAATGATAATATTGAGATGAATAGGCGTAAGAGCATCACTGGCAACTGGAAATCCAACACAGGTTCGGCAATGCTTGAGCAACTGGCTGTAACCGAGCGACATCGTTCATGGGTTGATCACGTAGCCCAACTTTTCGGTGGCTTGGACATTTGTGCCATTGAGTTGTTGGTAAGTAAGGATAGCAAGGAATACATCATCGAAGTCAACGACAGTGCACTATCACTTATGGGAGATTCCCAAGAAGAAGATCGACGCCTTATTGCTGATTTGGTAACTGCAAAGATGCAGGTAACATTTAGTTTAAAAATTATTTCATATAAATCATAAAAACTAATTTAAAGAAATTACATTGTTGAAAAGTATATGTATTGGTTTACGAGTTCAATTTGATTATTTATCCACTTGGTTATAAGATATTTTGTCCAGTTAATTTTGTATAAAATGATAAATTGTTAATTTTAATTGACTTAGACGGTAGGGCTCAGTGTTTAAGGTTTAGCGTGATTTTAATAGCTCGTAATAAACGATACCGTTACAATCTCATCAAATATTCAACATTATTTTCGAAATGACTTTCCTTGGAATTAATGATCTAGCTTCAGTAGGGGCTAACAATAAATTTTTTGGCTTTTTAAAAATTGTCTATTTTTTCGTTGCAGGTTAAAATGATTGTCTTTCCTATTTTTGAAGCATGATTTCACGAATGAATTTTTCCTTTTTTGATTTTTCTAAGATTATTAGAACTTTCCATATTAAAACTTTCTAGATCTTTCATTTTACTTTTAAATATCGACTAATTAATTCTTCTGTCATCTGCAATAAATCGACTAATTATTTTTTCAATTAAGTCGAGTCTTCATCTCATAACACCTGTTCTTCCGCGTGTTATCTATACTTTATATATTGTTCTACTAGACTGGCATGGACCCTTAACGTCAACATTACAATTTTCGAAATTATAATATGTATTTTTTTTAACAATGGAGAAAATGTACGAAATGTTTTAGACAGTAATTTATGAGATTGAACTGGTTTTTTCCTTTGATAAAGCAGTGTCTGTCGCCAAAACATTTGGTACAAAGTTCACTGAGCTCTTAAACCATTTTTGTTTATTTTGGTTTAACGTACTGTTTTATTAGGTTATTAATAGGAAAGGAGTGGAGTACATATCGAATTATAGAAATTCATGTATCTATTTGGCTTGAGGTGGAAAAATCGAATATATTCTGTTATATGCCTGATGTATAAATTAAGAATTAAAAATGTTAATGCGAACTGATTATTAATTTATTTTAATTATTAATTTAATTAATGAACTGATATTTCTAGGCTTATTGTCGACCTCCAGCCGTTTTAACAAAGACGAATTCACGAGGTTCTGTATCAAGTACGTCGCAGCTAACGAGTCCTTCGGAAGATAAACCGCATACCTCTGGGATTTTGGGAGGAGTAATTGGTGGAGCTGCAGCTTCCGGATCTTACGGTAGCAACAGCTCACTCACTAGCGGCGTCGGCTCAATCAGTTCGACATCTGCCGACGCGATCTGCGGTACTGTCGATCATCACCAACAGATACAGCGTCGCGATTCACTGCGTGAGTATCCATAATAATCTAATATTCTACAATAATTGTCTATCCCTACTTCTTTTTCTATTTATCAGTAGTTTTAAACTTTTAATGCGGTTTTTCATATTTATAAATTTATATTTTTTAATAATAAATTAAATGTAAATTAAAGTCATTGATGCAATGTAAATTCATGATTGATTCAAAAATATTTATATTTCTGAACTGGTCAATAATTTTATGATTTTTTTTTTTTTTTAAAGTTACCATTTAAACAATAATTGATGCACTTAATACGTATCGTCAATTGATATTTGCAGGCATTATTATTCATATTATTCATATGCAATATTATTCATAGTAACTGTATTTATAAATTTGGTTCAATTAATTGTTAATTATTTTTAATTATACATTTTTTTAAGTATCACTTTAATAAGTAAATTCAAATAACTTTTTAAATATATAAATTTGATGTATTAAATCAATTTCTTTCCTAAGATTTTAGTATTTTTAAATATTCTTTAAAAAAAAATGTTTTAAAGTCATTTTTTCTGCAGTTTTTATAAAAACGAAATTTACATTAAAATCATTCACTAATAATTGGGTTTGTCTTGTTTATATTATATAATAGCAACTTTAAAACAACTGCTCCGAATTCCATTGACAACTTTTTATGCAGCGTGAGATTTTAAGATTATTACAAAATCAATAATGTTTCAGTCGAGAGATAAATACGCATAGCGGTCGAAAATTCTTACATTGCAAATTTACTAATATTTAACACAGTAATATAAATTGATATAAAACTTTTTACAATTTATTAGCTTTTTTTCTCAAATAATTTCAGTAATTTATTTTTTAATATCTTTGTTTATACAGAAGAAAAAAAATTTTTTCTTTGTATAAACCAACATCAAATATGAATTTTTATCAAGTTTGAACTACTTTCATAAATTCGGTAAAAGAGCATAAAATATTAAAAATACAATATAAGCTTTAATAAGAGTTTTGTATATAAGTTTTATAGATGCAGTACGATGAGAATCATTAAAAGAAATAATATAGAACAATCTCGGGATATAATACATGCAAATTTATAGCAAAATTAGAATTTTTTATTTTATTTATAATAAGCAGCATTTGATACATTATAACTACATGTATGCTTTATTATACGATAGAAAATAATTAAGAAATGTGAATCCATAATTAGCTCAGGTATGTGTATTGTTTTGATATTTGTGCTAATTTTCATTTGGCCAACTTGCATTGGTATTTAATCACGTATCAACTTAACCAAAAGACTAAAGAAATTCAATATTATTTTTAGAATCTGTATTGAAAAGATTTTTATAATAAATTCGATATTCTGATTTTATTAGGGTACAGTATTAGTATTAAAGTGTATTTATAGTTATAGCACGCATATAAATGTAAATACGCTTTTTTTAAATTCAGTGCAATGAAAACATAATATATGCATGTTTTTTTAGGATGGCAATCTATACTGTATTATAATTTTGTATCTAACGTATGATAATTCAAATAAATCAGAAATAATCCGCCAAGATAGTGTTATGGTAATAAACCGAGAAATGAATGTTTTGTTAATAATCGAGGAAAACTTTTCACTGAAGAAAGATTTGTTTGCAGTGTCGCAATCGAGCACCACAAGTAGCAACGCACCCTCGGTAGGTCGGCGCCAAGACGAACCCCCTCCGGTGCCTCCCCCCGTGCCGCCGACATCCCGAATGCCATTCCATCGGCAGGGCAGCCAGTCTCAGACCAGCGGTGAGGACAGCGAGGATACTATGAAAAATCTTAGAAAAACTTTCGCCGGCATTTTCGGCGATATGTAACTCAACGTCATGTCGCATAAACTTTTCCGTGGAGGACATAACGGATTTTCTTTTCGTTTGACATCGGTATATTTCCCACTTTGACATAAGTGATAGAGACGTTCGTAAAGCTACGAGCCTGATTTAGGTTGAAACAATTTTATGTTTCGAATTCGATGTAAAACAATTACTCAAAAGACTTTCTGAGAGAAAGTACACTTTCTTTTTCTTTCTCTCTCTCTCTCTCTCTCTCTCTCTCTCTCTCTCTCTTTCTCTCTTTCTCTTTCTCTCCGCTACTTTTTTTTTTGATTTTGAGATAGATAATTTTTTTTGCATTTTTCTAGTATTGTATTCAATTTATTTTAAGGGTTGGGGAGACGGACTGATTTTTTGTAAATCAACGATCGAATCGATTAATATTTATAAGACTTGATTAATTACAAATAATGTGAGACAAAATAAATTCACGTTTCTTCTTATTTTGTTTTGAGCGATAAAAAAGAACTGACACTTTTTTTTATTTCTGTTATTATTTTAGAATTTTGATAATCCTATTAATATTACTTACAAATAGGTTCATGTTAGTAATTAGCTATAATAATTATTTATTCAATTTTTTTAAATGAAATATACCCAATTGCAAAATATCTCTGCTAGTATGAAAAATTTTTTTTTTAAACTACATCTTTTCTAGGTAATTTTCAAAGCTCTTTAATTTTTATTTTTTTAGTATAATCATAATAAATGTAATGATTCACTGAACTGACATCAATTGTAACTCTTAATATTTGATGTGTTATAAATACATGAAAGAAAAATATATTATATATAGAATTATAAGCGTATATTATAAATTACATGACGATATTATTATGCGTCTAATTTTAAAATTAGTATTAAAAAAATAGATGAAACATATATGTTTTTCAAATATAATTGCAAAGTCTTGACATAATAGATTAAATTCAAATATAAATTCTGGAAAAACTATTAGTAATAATAAAAATAAACCGGTTAGATTATCAATAAGAAATATTCTGGCATTTTACAAAACATTTATACTCATGTATAAATTAAAAAAAAAACATTATATATGCTTATAATCATTTTATTATGACCCTTTTTGCTGGGCCCAAAATATATTATAAAATAGCAGCGCCTCAATAGAATATATGCAGCTTTTATTTAATAGCAGTGAAGTATATAGCACCAAACAGGATGAATTAAAAACGCAGATAATAATAATAATGACATACTGAATTATAAAAAAATGTGGATGAATAATAAAAAATCTCAGGGGTGCCTTGAAGGTACTTTAGTCAATGTATAGATATTTATAGAATAGCTGATGAATCGCATACGCTGGCATTTGCTAATTAATAAAATAAAATTGTTTCTATATTAATAATAATACTTACATGATTATATTGTTGAAGTTGAATCAATTTCATTGCTTTTTGTATAAGCATAAATATTATTTTTATAAATTAAATCAATGCAATCTTTTCTTTTATTTATCTTTGTATTAGATCAGCCATTAGAGTTATTTTTAAATTTTGACCAAAAGCAATAAATTTTTGATCAGATAAAGACAAAAATCTTTATTTAAAAATATAATCTGTAATATTTTTTATTTAATATTGAGATTAAAAAATAATTATAAAATATTAATTAGCACTACTGAGGAATTATAAATTAATATTAACAAAGTAAATCGCAATCAGAATTCAAAGATAATGTTTTTACCGTAAATATATATCGTCATAACCAAACAAATTAAATTTTACTTTGTGTATATGAAAAAATTGCTTTTAATTTTATTTCATTTTAAAATACCAATTTAGTTCACACTATCTAGGACTATTATGCGTGTACTAATCATGATAAATAAATTACGAAAGTTTAACTCATTGGATCACTAAAATAATTTTTGAAAATAAAAAATTTTATTTTTAATTTAACACAGATAATTTATTATTTTCAAAATATCTCTAATACTGTACAAATATAATTGTTCATACATTCTGAAATACCTGATTGACGGTTATCGAAAATTTAAAACGTAATCATGAAGCCTATAATATTTGTGAAAAATATATATACGAAGTACTGTAAAATAAGTGAAGTTAAAAAAATTGATCTAAGTGTTGAAATGTGAATATGCAATATTGTGTATTGTGAAACTAATAGGGGAACATATAACTTGTGTTATATGTATATTTGAGATAAAACTAAGTAGAATTTTATTTAACTATATTTACAACATTATATAATCTTTTTTAAAACAATTTTCCTTCATCAATATTTAAAAAATAAATATTAATATTACAAAGGATGAAATTAGTAAAAAAAAAAGAATATGAATAAATTGATTTTTGTAAGTTAAGATTATTCTATTTTTATTGTAGTGTTTCTTTACTATTACAATCTTAAAGTGAATATTAGATAGCAACAGCAACAGCAACAGAAATAATAATAAAAATACTACTATTACTACTATTACACGACTACTATAAATAATATAAAATAATATAAAATAATATATAATAATATAAAATACTGCACTAATAACAACAACAACAACAATAACAACAATAATAATAAAAATACTAATCTACTCACAGCTAATTAAATTATTTATCATAGCAAAAAGTGCTTTTTTGTTTCAATTTTTGTATTATTTTATTACCATTATTGCATATATTTAAAAAAATAAAAAAGACAAAAATTACACTCATCTCTGCTTAATTCTAAATTTTTAATTTTAATTTTAAAAACAAGTCTTATTTTAAAAATGAATAACTTTTTCTTCTTTTGTATATATTTAAAATATAGTTTATTTATTTTTAGATTTACATTCAAATAGAAAGAATATTGAAAAGCTAAAAATAAAAATACGAAGATACGACACACGTGCATATATAAGCATATTTTAATTAAATATTTGAATGCACATAAAAAAACCAAACACATAAATAAAATAGTAAATATCTATAATTGAAATTTCATCAAAATAAAATTGCAATGCTTAATATTGCAATGTATTGCACAATTTAGGTGTATTTATACGGCATATAAACCACTTCAGGTGGTTTTATTCTATTAAATTTATCATACAGCCACTCGCACAACGTAAGCACAAATCCTTTACTTTTTCCCAGTGCATTTACAAGTTTAAATCATCGCGAGATTAAAGAGATGTTTCTAATGATTAATATTTACATATATTACAATTCAGATTTTTTCTCAAGAATAGATCTGATCAATATATATTTACGGTGTAGTTACCAAAAAATAGAATTGTACGTCGTATTACAATATAAAAATTTATTGAACATAAACGGTGTATCGAACATATTGTCTTCCGAAAATGTATATGTATTTATATAAAACGTATCTGTTTTTATATATTTGTAAAGGCAAGTTTTTCTTATTTTTTGAAATATATTTATACATTTTATTATTCGAATTAGGAAAAACGAAAATTATGTAATTTATAAAATTTATTATTCCCCCCCAAAAAAAATTTAAAATACACAGTTTTGGTAACATTGATTATTTTCATGATTTAAACTTTTAAATTAAATGTCGTGAATAATGTATTACAAATACATTTATACCAATGATTTAAAAATTTTATTTTAAAATTTATTAAAAGATCGAAAAATAAAAAAAAGTGTATTGTAACTATAATAGTTTTAATTATATATAAATATTAAATAAATTAATATGTTAAATTAGGATGAAAAATTAAAAATAAAGCAGATAGATGCTAAATAAAAAAAAATAACTTTAATTATACATAATTATATTTTACATTCATTCTTTTTAACTCAAATTACAGTTTGTATTTTTACTTTTTTTCTTAGTTCCCTTCAAAAAAAGGTATTTTATCTACTCAAATTTGAATTTTTTGAATTATTATTTATAAATTTTATTTAAAAAATTTTAATTTAATTTTAATTTTAATGTATTAACAATTAAATTAATTTATTAGAAATTTTAAAAAAATTATGAAAATAAAACGAAAATTAAATTCACTGATTATACTTATTATTCAATATGAGTTTTGTATTAAAAGAGAATTATTATTATGGAATGTAAATATAAGATCATTATTATTTTATATATATCTCTTATATTCTATAGCACAATTTATTAGAAGAAAAAGAAATAAAATTCCTCTATAGATTCAAAAAAATTTGCACATTTAGAGAATTAACATAATATTCTTATATAAATACACATACTTTTAAGTATGTCAACTTACAAGTTAAATAAATATATTTAGTTTAATTCCAATGAAATTTATTAGTCACCGGTATATAAAATTATGATTAATAATTGCATTTATTCCTTCATCGTTTTGATAAAATTTGATTTAACTTGTGCTGTAGATGTCATTATATTAAATATTATGATTTTTTTTAAGTATAAATAAATGTATATTTATGATTACATGATTAAAGAATTCCGTATTATCTCTAATAGAATTCAAATATATTCGAAAAAATTCACTTAGCTTAAAATTACTTTATAATTCAATCAAAGTATTTACCTATCAATTGTTCCTAAATACAAGATTTATATGTAATTGGTTAGAATGACAAAAATTTTTTAAAAAGCAATGCTTTTATTTTATTAATTTTATTTATTTTTATTTAATTAAATTAAGTAGTTTTGTAATTTTTTTTAATCTTATTTGAAATATAATATTTAGAACATAAATATAAAAATTTGTTGATAAACAATTTAATTATATACACATGTATGTAAATTATTAAGAATAAAACTTTGAAATAATCATTATTTTTAAAGATTTTTAAAGTCAGAAATTTTTTTCAATTTTTTGTGTTTTCTATTAAAAAAAATAAATGTTTTTATTGTTTTATATTAAAATTATATTTATATTAAAAATTTTAAGCAATATGCCCAAATGCATGTATGTATTTTTTAATAATATTAGTCAATTCAAATTATTATTTTATATTAAAAATATATTGTTCCATAAAATAATTATTGTATTAATTTTTATTGTAAAAAGTAAATAATATTTGGGTTTTCATTATTAATATTTATTGTATTTAATTAAGAAATATTTTAATATACACAAAATTAAATTTTTCTAGACTATTTTAATACACTTCCACAATTATTTATCATCATATAAACAATTTGTAAAGATATCATACATATAATTTATATATAATTAGCACAATATAGTATGATGAAAGGAAAATAGATTTAAGCTTTACATAAATATAAATATTATACTTAATGTGTCTAAAATTTGTTTTATAACATTCAAGATCAATGTTGCATACTCACATAATCAATACGTAAATATTTTTTTTGCATATGATTATATAATAGTATAAAAGTTCTGTTATTTAGTATTTACTAAAATTTCTTTATAAATGTACGAAACTATTAGAATTATTATACCGGTTAATTCAAATTATAAATTATTATACAAATTATGTACATCATACGATCGTAAATGTAGGTGCCTATAATGAAATTTTTAATAAAAATATGTACATGGATTTTAAATAATTTTAAAAGTATATTATGTACAAGAAGGTTGGTACCATATTACTTATAAACAACCGATTAAAACTACAACGAATTATTGTCAAAATAAAAAAATGAAATAGGCGAACGGGATATCCGTTATCATTATTGTTGTTATCGCGTCGTTTTTATCGAACAGATATTGAAAAAGAAAAAAAAGGATAAATAGAATAAAGCACGGTAAAATTTTGGAAACTCCAGATGTACGAAACAACTGTTGTACAATTTCATGTCATAAAATTATGAAAGAATTTCATGAAGTTTTTCAAATCTATTATATCTGTGTATACACATGTAGTTGCGTCTATAAAATACGAATTCTATATATCGTCATTGTTATATTTATCAAATCAATGCCTGACAGATTTTTTTTCATTATAAATTTTAACTTTTAAGCGTTATAAAAATATATTATCACTGATAATATAATAACAAATAAAGATATACAGCAAATGATATAAAAAAAAAATCAAAACAACTTTGACATTGATAGTTACATTTGCAAATTATACATAAGCACATGCATTTTAATCAATATAATATTTACAATAACAATTATTTATAAGAAAAAAAATAGTTTCTCGAAATTGGAAAGTTAAACAATATGTTCTTTAAAAAGTTTATTTTTTAAATACTTGTTATTTTATCCAATATTTCGACAAGAAAAATATTTCTTCTTTTCAATTAACTCTTTTTTAATTTATTCTGCAATAAGAATAATTAACTGTAATTGTATATACTCCAATATTAAAAAAATAGATATTTAATTGTTTTTTTTATTTACATCAATATTTTAAAATAAAAAAGTAAAGAGCAATTTTAATAAATTCTCTCCTAGATATATAAAATAAATTATACATATATATATATATATATATATATATATATATATATATAATCTACTTATTAACGTAAATAATTACCATTTTACTTGTTTATAATTAAGTTGGTAGTATGTGGGAAATTTTTCTACGTTATTATGTTGCATAAAAATTTTAAAAATACGTATTTTATCAATATATATATATATATTAAAGAGAAAATAAAATTCATACAATATTTAATTTAATGAATAATACTAGAAATTTTAAATTCCATTAAAAATAAAATTTTTTACTTAATATTTAAAAATTATTTTATAAAACTATGATAATTTTAACAATTTATATCTTTATATTAACAATATTATAAACTAAAGTTTGCATTTAATCACTGGTAATGAAGGGATTATTTAAAAACCAATAAAAAACTTTTATCAGAAAAATTAAAACTAATAAAAAATAAATTGAATATATAAATTTTTTTGAGGTTTTAAAGGACGATAAATTTTTTATAATTTATATCATGCAAATAACAATATTGATTGCAGATTATGTTTGAATGAGATAAATAATGTACACCCTAATGTGCCCTGCAAGATAATATCGAAACATTAGACTAAAATAAAGTGTTAGATATAGTTGGTATATGGCTTAAATGTTTTAATTATATAAAGACTTAAAAAAATTGTTAATTAAACAATTTGCGATTTACATCACATTGATATTTATTTTAAATAAATTTGTTTGAATGAACTCAATAACTGTTTTAATATTACAATAGTTGAGACACGTAACGTACTGTGAAAGTAAAACATTAGATTTGTATATTTTTGTTTTATCGATAATATATTAATTATTGGAAATATATTAAATTTTTTTTATGTGCATATTATTATTACTCTTAAATTTTTCAATGGTGTTAGATGATTTCAAAGTAAAAGCGGTTGAATAAAATTTACAGATCACAAATTGTTTTAACATGTGATAATAAAGTACCTCGTATATTGCTGTATTATAAAATAAATACTTGAATGTATATTGTTGCATGAAAAAGAACGAAGCTCAACGATTAAATGGAAAAATTGGAACGATGATTGGGCTTTCTTATGAAAAGATGCTTGTATTTTTTTTTCTTTTTTTTTCTTTTTTTTTTAAAACAAAACCTGAAAGTGAAAAATCGATCGCTTTATTTCATATCTTAATGTTTCGAAGTTACAAATTTGTGTGAGGCGTATCTGTCCATGATCCTTTGTCACTAATACGAAGCATATTACAAAGTGAAAAAAATCCCTTTATCGACGTTTAGTAAACCCTACAGCACGATGTATAATCCAAGTGTCTTGTAGTTGATTGCATCTGTTGAAAATATGATTAACACACATGTTGTATTCTAATCTGTAATAATAAACATATAAGTACAATATATTTGTTTTTATTTATTTAGGTTTTCATCCTGCATATAAATGATTTTAATGTCAATACTTTCAAAACTTGTCAACAAGAAATCTTGTTTGATTTAATTATATATTTTTAATTTTATGGTTTGCTTCAATATTGCATTTGCTTAATAATGATTTTAAAATTAAAAGAAACAGAATACATAAGAAATATATGGTTAATGAAGGCCTTAAATGTAAAATTTTACACAAGAAAAGACTATTTAAAAAAAAAATTTTTTTTAATTTTTAATACATAATTAAATATCAAAAATACGTGAAAAAATCAAAAATAGATTTTAAAATCTATCATTACACATTAATAATATACTGACATTGTAAAAAATGTATTTTTGCATATATAAATTATAATTAGATAAGATTTGCACAAACAAGAATATTACTAATTTAATGTTTGTACCTATTATTATCAAAACCTTTTAGATGTATTTTTAATGAAAACGGAAATCAGTTTATGTTATATTTATATTATTAATTAATTCTCTTTTGAAAAAAATAAATTTATCAGCTTCATTTTATTCAATATATTTTTTACGTATATATTGAATTAATATTCATATTATATAACTACGTACATATATTATGTACACATACATATGCATTGGATTTGTATTTATATATTTTATATATTTCACCCATAATGATTAAAAAGTTTTCTAATAATAATAAAATGAAATTAATGTAACCGAACTCTATTAATATTAATTTATTTAAATTAAAATGCTGCTACAATTGAACTTTTTTTTGGGAGTTTTTTCTTCGTTCACTTATGCTGAGAAATGTTTTCATACATCAGTTCCTAAATATGCTATATTTATTTCAATCTAAATTTAAAAACCAAATAAATTTTAGCAATTTTCAAGCCGTATTTGTATTGTAAGTAAAAGCTTTCTTACATATTGTTTTTATAAAAATAAATTTTATTTGCGCTAATTTTCATTTTGTTACTCGAGATTTAGAGTTTGTTAAACGTGGCACGCTGTTTCAAAGAAAATAACGTATTATTCTCTTGGAAATATGCTTTAAAAAATGCTGTGTAAGGTGTTTTTTTTTTTTTTTTTGATTAGTTCTGCTAGGAAAGGAACTAAAAGTTGAAGTAGATTATTTTTTGGAATATAGGGATGTAGGCCTCGGCGGGTAAAGAAGTTTGGGCCAAAGTGGGCATCGTCTATTGAGGAAATTGCCGTTGGGGGGCGCTTTGATCAGGGTTGGACGTAGACTCGGGCAGTAAAATGACTATGGGGACGGAGTCGGAACCGACTCTGTCGGTGCTTACCCCAGCTGTTAAAAAGATGGCCGACCGGTGAACGCACGAAAATCTGCGTTTCGTAACACCGAACCACGCGAATAACGGAGCTTTCGCCTCATCCTCACCCAAAGAAAGGGCCATTATTGGGGAAGAATACCCGAAGAAAAGGGAGTTGAACAGTGTGAAGCGCAAGTGCGCAAAATGGTGGTGAAAAAGACGTACACTCGGTCTTGTTTATTGTACTGTTGGCAATTATTACAGCCTTCTTTTCATAACCAACGAATGAAAATTTTTGATTTTGAATTTCCGAGGAATTAACGGAGCTCCGGAGAAGCACGATCGATTGCTTTAAACTAGTTTACACAAATAGAGGAGGTTCCTTACGAATTTAAGGATGCAAGCTTGAAAAGTATTTTATTCATAAAGGTAATCAAACTTTTTAATGTATTATATTACACGGTCGCAATATCATTTTTTTCACTTTGTTTTGTTTGGTAACAACGCTGAATCGAATTTACCGCCGCGAATCGAAATAGGAATATGTAGTAACTTCACAGGATTGCAGCCGTCATTTACAACAGTGTTGTTTTTCTATTATAATAGAGAGCAACAAATGAATGAGGTTATAGTTTATTTGTATTGACCATGAAAAGTTGAAGCTAATATAAAAAAAATATTGGCAGCAATACAAATAATTAGGGAACTTTTATTTTTATCGATGCTTAATATTTAAGATGTATATAAATGAAAATATTTTGTTATTATTGCACAATTATCTATATATTAAGATTAAAATTTTTGCCTTACATGTACAAATGTATGTAATTTTACATTCAAATTTATTCTCAAAAAATTAACAATTTATAGTACACAAATATAGAATTCTTATATCACTGAAAATTTTTGTAAAATTTAAATATTTTAATTACATAAACTTGCTTTATTCATTTCTTTTTTTATTTATTATTCTTTTATTTCTTATTGTTACTAACCATAAATCATTGAACATTTTGAAAAAAAATTTTTATAATTTAATAATTTACTAAATTAAAATATTTAATAATAAAATTTGAGTATCTATAAAACATTTTTTTTTACAATTTTTATACAAATTTTGTTAGTTTTTATTGGGTGCAAATTTTTAATAAGTTATGCTATATACATTTACAAATCAAATTAAAGTATTAATTTTAAGAATTTTATTTTATTTTTTAATGTATATGTCTAAATTTAGAGAATATATTTGTTTATTGAACTTAGTATTCCATGTAGTAAATAGCTAATAACACATGTATTGTAATATAAGTATTTATAATCGTTTGATTGAAAATACTGTAAATATATAACCAAGTGTTAGAGGCTTATTGTAATTAAATTTGATTCTATTTAAAAGGTTATTTTTTTAGAAGATGTAAAAGAATGGTTGAATAGATAAGAACTAGTTCGATACTTTTAATTATCTTCTTAAATATTTTCATTTGAAAAAATATAAAATTTAGTATTTTTAATCCATCACAGGTTAAAAATAGTATTAATATGGAATTATTGTTAATAAAACAAGTATAAATTAAAATTGAGTAAAAAAAAAATTTTCATTTAAATAACTCTAAATATGCAATGGACAAATTGATGTAAAATATTTTTTAATTCAGTTATATTAAAATTTTATAAAAATAATTATAATAAAGTGTATTTATTAATTATATTTTGTTAATAGATATTGTTTGTAAGAATAATTTAAAATAATAATTAGTTGAAGTAAAATATAATAGTAGTAATAGTAATAATAGCAATAATAGTTAAACATTATATAATTTTTAAGCAGTAGAAATATAGAGAGTAATTGATTTTTTCAAATAGATAAACAATTTAATTTTATAAAATATACATCAAATTTTAAGAATTAGTAGCATGTACATTATATATGAATTATAGACCAATTTATATACATTTAAATATAATTGTTTAGTTTTATAATATTAATAAGGTGTCTCATAAATTAGTCATAATGTGAATTAAATGAAATATTTATATATTTATATAATTAATACACAAAGTGCATACATATTTATAGAATATGTCACATCGGAAAAATAATTTTCACGACTATGATGAGACAAATACACTATTTTGTAAAAAATTTTAATGGCCATTGTTTAAATGTAAATGGATTTG
Organism: Eupristina koningsbergeri; assembly: GCA_018907245.1. Taxonomy (NCBI): domain Eukaryota; kingdom Metazoa; phylum Arthropoda; class Insecta; order Hymenoptera; family Agaonidae; genus Eupristina; species Eupristina koningsbergeri. The sequence continues at coordinate 4,050,072 of JACCHV010000002.1, read as the reverse complement.
ACACAACGCTGAATCTTCTTTATTATACAGTGGAATATGGAATTGTTGACAAAGATTTTTAAATTTAAATAATTTCATTGAAAAAAATGTATAAAAAAGATGTTAAGTTATTTGATTTAGACAATCCATTCTAACCACTCAAATGAGATAGAATTTAACCAGAGAACATTTATTAATAAATGTAGAATGTCATATCGTATTGTTGAAACTAAATTTCATCAATAACTTTGTAAGCCTGTTTGGAGAAAAAACTTAGTTATCATGTGGCGACATTGAGCACTAGTAATTCATTTTTACTATATTAATTCTTTTACCAGCTTCACTTTCAAAATGACGGTAGTTCACTTACTCCAGCATATAATTACTACGTTTTGGTTTTTCGTAAATATGTGTGGATTTTCCCAAATTCAACTATGATAATTTTGAAAATTAACGAAGGCGATAAGATGAAAATGAGCTTAATCACTTAAAATGATTTTACTTACAATATCCAAATTCACTTTTCGTTTGAAAATTTTTTTTTATTTTGATTCTCAATACTTCAGCGTACAAAGAGTAGAAAATCTTGCCTAAATTTTGAAACTACTTATATATGTAATTTAAAAACTTATTTATAATATAATTTTTAATATTACAATTATACTATATATTTAAAAAAAATTTTAACATTACAATTATAATATATATTTAAAAAAAATTTTAATAATATTTCGCATTAGTATCTTCATTTTATGATAATTATCTATTATTTTATTTTACTTTAAAATAAAAATAATTTTTACGATAAAAAATAATACCTACTTCAATAAAATATTAAAATAAACATTTTCTTTAGTTTACATTTTATAAATAATTGCCAAGGTTTTTTTAAATTTAGTTTGTTATGTACAAAAATTTATCTGAATATATGAATAAAAATATTTAATTTTATTTTAAATAAGAATTCTATTAGTCAAATGTTTATGTTTTATTTATTATTTTCATTACAAAGGTAGTTTATCCAAATAAATATAAGAACATTGATATTTTTTGTTAATAAAATATTAGAATAAAAAATATTTTAAAAATTAACTATTGCATGTTTGACATTGCATATTTCCTTTTATAAATACTTTATTTTATTTTTATAATAAAAAATTACTGTTTTGAGCACTAAAAAATGTATGAACCTAAACTTAAAAATATTGATGGAAAACAATTTTGATAGTGGATTTTCAAAATTTCTTTTTAAATTTTTTAATGGTTGTAATTGAATTACAAGTTTTTATTAATATTGTTATCGATATTCCTTTATTTTTTATTTTTTAAATATTATAGATCTTAATCATGGAAAATATAATAAACATTATTTTTATCTTTTAAAAAAATGTTTTTAATGCTAACTTAATTTATTGTGAGATTTTATTAGAGATATTTTAAATATTATAAAGATATTTTAAGAAGTATAATTTTTTATTTATTTTTTAGGTATAAAATATTAGCAGAAATAAAGAGTCATAATTTATATATTTGATAATTAGTATCAAATGAAAAATACAATGCAACAAAATCTACAGTGTTACGTCTGTGATGGAGATGACTGTGATGTTTCCGTTGATGTGCTTCCATATTACTGCAAAGATGCGATATTGGTAAGTAAATTTTATTTAATATTATATTAAAATAAAAAATAACAATTATATACACATAAAAAAGATAATAGTTTTAATATTTTTATTATTTTATTTATTTATAAATGCATTCTTATTTAACAAAAATTATGAATAAGGTAAATAATATAAATAATGAATAAGCCTTTAAAATTATTATGTTTTATATATTGTAATATATAAATATATTGAATAAATTAAATTAATTGCTTTAAGATTTATCATTTATAGAGCAATTCTTCAGATTTGTCATTTATTTATTTATGTGTAGGTCTCTTATTTCGCCATCCCATCAGGACAAAGATTTTTTTATTATTGTTTGTTCATAATTAAAATACAATGTAATACCTAATGAGTCAAAATTTACACTTATTTTTATTATTTTATTTGGAGTTTTAAAGATCAAGTTAATTATAAAATTTAGTCTTACGCCGATTGTTTACAGAATATCTTTTCCTATTTTAAATGCTAGGCCAGACAACCCATTGTCATTTTCGTTAATATATAAATACATTTTTAATTTAGCTGTATAAATTAGAATTTATTTTATGCAATATATTATAAGTAATTTAATTTTTTCTTTGATGGATCTCAATCAATTCGATTTAAATTCAATTTAAAATAGTAAATGTAAGGCATTTTCAATTATTTGCAAGAGTAATAATGGTAATTGAAAAAGAAAAGTAAATATTAATAATACCTTATTCAATTTTTTTACGGCTTAAATCTAAGAAAAATAATAAATCTTAAGCTAAAAGAAGAGAAGATTAAATTCGAGACACATGTCACTGTGTATCAAGTAAGAATTGATTTTTCGTAAAAATTAGATTATCATAAATTTAATTAATTATTATACACTGTAAACTTCAATTATCCAGAAAAATCCAGAATTCTTGAATTGTACCTCAAATAAAAGATTAAGAAAATTGGCATTACTGGAGGATTATTATTTTGTTTTTGTTGAAAATATGATGGAATTTGGGAAGCAAAGCGGCTTACATGTTTCTTGTACTGATAATAAGAGCCCCTTTCTTGATTTGCCCCAAACGACTTTTACCCTCCCTAGAAAATAATTGATTCTAAGGGCAACAGGCAAGTTACGTCATCTCGTAAGGAGTACTGGGTTAGGTGTCCTTACTGCGTTGAAGCATGAGTTGTCAGTACAGAGTCTTTTCACTAAGACGTCCAGAGTACATAGGCAGAATGGACCATAAAAATAAAAATTTATTGTCATTTAGCAAGGGGGGAGATTTTTTGTATGTGGATGACCTGTGCTATGCGCACCCCAGCGTTGAAATACGAATTAGAAATATGATTTAGAAAGTACTTTAAAAAATAATCCAGATAATTTCAATCAAAACCCGATAGATTAATGATGGCTCAAATATGAATAATCAAAATAATTCATTTTTATGATATTTTTACGTTAATTTATTGTCTATATCGAAAGGGTTTATAATAGTTTTACTTGTCAATGATACGATAAAATTCAGAGTATTTTTAATTTCATTTTAGATCTGCAATTAAATCAAGGTCTATCAGATCACTCGCATTTGAAATTATCTTCATTTTATTTTCCACTTAATCTATAAAATTTAAAAATCATTAAAGAACAAAAAATTAATTAATGCTTGTAATTATTTCTAGCTATAAGTATAGTGTTAACTATGTTTTCAGTAGGATTAAAGGGAAATTTTCTGTTTAAATCACTTAAAGCCCAAATACACGTACAATTTCATTTCATTTATAAAGTTTAAATATTTTCCTGTTCTATTTCTTTTTATAAGTTTAAGCAGGTATTTTTATACAATTTATTTATTTAACAATATCAAACAAACAATTTTTATTTGAATTATTCTTTTCATAATACTAAGTAGTATTATTGTATAGATTTATTGTATGGAAAACAAATTTAATAGAAAAATTTAATTATAATGTACAACTGGATTAATCATGCGTAAATTAAAAAATATACATATTATGAGTGTAAAAGAAAAAAAAAATTAGAAGATAATTTTGTAATTAATACCTTGTTCTTATTTTTTTTTTTAAATTGTCAGTTTACACAAGACAGGTATTTATCACTGGCAAATAACTGTACTTTATGGCAAATTTTAGTTCCAAAGAACGTTAATTTGAGTATCGGATAAATCTAAATATGTGTGAAACTTTAGCGAGAGACAAGTAATAAAGTTCAATATAAGTATTCGAAGTGTCGAATAATGTAATTAATACAAAACATTCTCTTAACATTAAAGATCTGTTGACCAATAGAGGTTTCAGCTCGAGTGTAGATTTAACAGCAGCCTTATTGGTATTTTTTTAATTCAAAGATATAAAAAGTTCTATGTGTTAATAAACGTATGTGGAAATAATGTTAATATGTGACCAATTGTGGAAAATAATGCCAAACAAAATTATTTGTATCGAAGCTAAAATGCTGTATGGAATAACCTGATGCTAAGTAACAATTGTATAAGAGTTTTTGGTATATTTTAATTTAATTTTGTGCAAACATTAGCAAGTACTTCGAATAAAAAGAATTATTTCGTATTCGTAAGGATTATTGTATCTTTGGACCTTTTATTTTTTGATTGTCCAACTTTGCTAAATGGATAAATGTGAATACGCAAGTTAACATTAAAATAGTGCTACCTCAGCTTTGTAAATCTGTAAAGTTATCACACGAGCTTTGGTGTATCTATGGTTTGTCGATTTGTAATTTTATTATTAATTATTATTATATTTTAAAAGATTTATTAAAGTTCTATTTTGTTTTAGAAATATTAGCTATAATATATATGTTAATATATAATAAAAAATATTTTGTATGTTATAGTGTTGGAAGTCCACGGTTCGTGAATCGGATGGAAAAAAAAGAGGTCGTCGTGGATGTATTGTAAACCGCGATCAAGTACCACTTATTTGCAATAAACATTTACAATCAGGAAATATTACAACTGGTAATAATCGAAATGGGGGTGGTCAGTTCCACACGGAATGCTGCCATGAACAGTTGTGTAATGGTGGTCCATTTCCAGTTTTACAAGATCGTACTATTGGTGAAACTTTTATAATACATATTTACCATTTAAGTACTAAGAGGATTAAAAAAAAAGATGCTATAGAGATAATAACATTTTAAACATTAATCAAGAAATTTTTCATACACAATGTTTTTATAAAATATTTTTATTAATATTTTTATGACAATTAACATTTTTAATACATTAATTTGTATTAAAAATGTACTTATAAATTTCGATTTTGTAATAGCACATTTTCTAACATAGCTTACATTGATTTTATTTATTTTTAGTAAAATTTTGTGTGTGATGTGTTATTTAATCTGTTTATACTAAATCGAATAGTCGAATAGCTTTTTTTATTTTCTATAAAAAATTGGAAAAAATTAAAAATTCAAATATCAAAATTATTTATTTGTTTTTTTTTAAAAAAATCTCATTATTCATGAATTATTATATTAAATACTATATTGCTAATAATATAGAGAAATTTATTATGGATAATTTTGAATGATTAATAATAAGTTTATTAAATTTTATTATTTTCCATTGCATACTTTTTATATCAATGTATTTATTTATAAATATGACCTATGTCATATAATACTAAACATTTTGTAGTTTATAAAAATGATGGAATAATTCATTTTTTGCGTATTGAATTTTTTCTTTTTTTATGAAGTAATTTTTTTATTTTTTATAAATTTATATTTAAATACATACCACTTGGATAAAAATGAAATATGTGCATAATTTTTTTATTGAATTTAATACCGTATTTTATATTGCAGATGGAACTGAAATGAAAAATTTGATAAAAGTGACTCTAGCCATATTAGGCCCAATATTAGGGTTGAGTTGTATTTTATGCGGAATATTTGTTTATTATAGAAATCGCAGAACACAGCGAAATCGTTCTATAATACCTCGTCGTAGTAAAAAGCTAATTGAATCTCGAATGGAACCGTCGATGCTCGCGTTTTCTTCGTCAACCTCAATGGGAGGTGGTAACATGAATTATTCTCACGAGTTTCGAGCGACAGCAGCAGGGGATAGTACCCTTAAGGTGATTATTAGTTAAAAGTACTATATTATTAATTATAATACTTTTAAATTATAAAAATAAGAATTTTGTAATTATTGTATAGTTTCATTATTTTATCAATTATATTTTTAATCATTATAATTAATGTGTTCGGTTCGAATATTAAATTAAATAACAGATACACATTACTAATGATTTAAACTTAGAAACACCAACTCATATTGACTTCAGAATTCTTTTTAAACTTCATTTAAATTCTATCAAAATGTTCACAATCATTATGATGAATATAATTTAAATACATTTTAACTCAGTAGAAAATAAATTTTTTCGATTATGTAGAATTATCAAAAAAAAATTTCAATTCTGTTTTTAATTTATTTATTTTGAAGCTATAATATACCTTTATATCATTGAAACAGAAGCTTAAGATAAAATAATAAAAATCTTTTATATATTAGTATTTTCTGGTTTTTCTTCCTACCTCATTTTACTAACTTTAAATTTAAATTAATTTTACTCTTTTTATTTTTCTTTAATTAAATTCTATGCTTCATAATAAAATTGGGAAAAAATGTTAATTTCAGATTACAGATTTTTTTATTTAAAAGCAGAAATTTTGATTGGGTGCTGAATTCATTATAGAAATAAAAAACAAAAATTGAAATTGCAATGCAAAAAGTAAATTTATGAATATATGAAATGATTATATATATGTATATGTAAAGTATGTATTTCATGTTACAGGAATATCTTGAAGGACAGAGTTTAACAAGTGGTTCGGGTTCTGGACTACCACTACTAGTTCAGCGTACTTTAGCTAAACAAGTGGCTCTTGCTGAATGTTTGAGTAATGGCGGTGGGGGTGGCGGGGGTAGTTTTGGTCGTGAAGTTTGGCGAGGCATTTGGCACGGTGAAAATGTGGCTGTGAAGATTTACTTTTCACGCGATGAGGTAATGTGGGCTCGCGAAACTGAGGTTTATTCGCAACTTCTACCTTCGAGGCATGATAATATTCTGGGTTACGTGGGCAGTGATATGACCAGCCGTGCCAGCTGTACACAACTTTGGTTGGTCACGCACTACCATCCGTTAGGTTCCCTTTACAACTACCTTGTTCAGGTGAGTTAATGTTTTTTTTTAATGATTTTTAAATATTAGCAGGGTGTTAATATGTGGATTATTCATTTTTTATTTCACTAAAATTTTATTTTATTGAAATATATCAATGCCATAAATTTATATAATATTTGTGAAGAGTTCTTACATTTAAATATAAAATTTATGCAATTTTAGCAAAATTAATTTAATCGAAAATATACAATACTTTAAATAAAAATCTAATATACCATAATATAATTTTTTGTTGTATTTAAAACGTAGTTAATCATGTTATTAATTGAAATTTACATCTCTTTTTCTTTAAACTAAAAATAATTTAAAACATTGATCAATAGTTATCTCAGCCACTGAATCATCATCAAATGTTTAATATATGCTTGAGCATCGCCAATGGATTATTGTATTTACACACGGAAATCCATGGTACTCGAGGTAAACCTGCAATGGCACATCGAAATTTAAAATCCAAGAACATACTTGTCAAAAACAACGGAGCCTGTGTTATTGCCGACTTAGCACATGCTGTGACACAAGATAGACTTGGCGCCGATAAAGTAGACTTGAAACAGGGTTCAAAGCGTTACATGAGTCCTGAATTATTGGAGCAGACGTAAGTTTTATATTGTATTATATACGATCATACATATATTACGCACATTGTGCAATTTATTGTGGGTGTAAAATATCTACTAAAAAAACATCTATTCGTTTCTGGTATTTAAAATTATTTAAATACAAACTTAACTACTCTGTAGGAATCCTACTGGTACAATTAAAAATTTTTGTTTTTTGTTTATTTAAAATAGCAATGACATCTCCAAGGATATTTTTATAAATTTTTTATAAATAATTTTGATAAAAAAATTTAATATATTTAATGTAACAATCAAATAATTTTACTATTGTTTTATTTTACTCTTATTCGACTTAATTATGTACTTTGAAACCTTATAATCGAGGGAAATTTTCGCGAGACGCTTGAACATGATATCAAATTTATGTAAAGCAAATTCGCGTAATTATGAGACTATTACGATGGCTTGGATGAAAATTTATACTACCGGATCATACATTTTTGTATTCAAAAGTTAATGAATCTCGGAACATAAATAACTAATGAATGTATTCTGAAGTATTCCATATCGCAAAAGATGTCTTAGTTCAGTCTCTTTCAAATTTTTTACTGCTTTGAGGGTAGTTAGTTACATCACTCTTATCTTCGCAAATTATTAAAAAGTATTTTTCACAATTAACATTTAAAGTTTATAGTTATTTAAAATTCTTTGAAAATGAGTTTAAGACATTAAAAATTTATTGTAAAAATGGTTAAATTTTTTTTTCAGATTTGACCCTCAGTGTTTAGAAAGCTTCCGACGTGCTGACATATATAGCTTAGGTTTAGTTTTTTGGGAAGTGTGTCGTAGATGCATGAGTAATGGTGTTGTCTTGGATTATGCAGCACCATATTCTGAATGGCTTGTGAGTGGTAATCTGGAGCCGACGTTGGAAGAGATGCGAAAATTAGTTGTCGCCGATCAACGTAGACCACCAATACCCAACCGTTGGCATTCTGATTCGGTATGTCTAGAAATAAATCTATGTAATAATAAATATATAAATTATTAGTAAATTTATATTTTAAATTTATAATATTTTATTTTATCAGTAGTTTAGAATCTTTCAATTGTAAATTGAAAGATTTAAATAATACATAGATAGCTTAATTATTTTAATGTAAAGTTAACCTAAATTTACTTTATATTTTTATGTTTTATTTAACAAAATATACATTGCAATATTTTTTTTTCAATTAAATGTTTAAAGTTTGAAATATCAAATTGGATATAAAATATTTACATTAATTATTTATGTAAAAATGATTATAGAATCTATTTGTGAAGGAAATACAAATTACTTTTTATTTATTTATTTTTTTTTATAATAAAATTTGCAATGTCTTAATAGTAATTCACATTTAATGTGTAACTATTTTTATGCTGCTAGTTGTATGGTATGAATGCATGTTTCAATATGGTAGAAAGAGATTTCTTATGAAAAACTATTGTTGATAAAAAAAAATTATTTGCATAGTATTTGCAAATATTCAATATTCAGTACTGTTTATCTATCTTTGAAACTTTTTATCTGATTTCTTCGTTAAGTTTTAGTATGTAAACATTAAATTTTCCAAATATTGATAATTATTCAAGATGTTAATATTGTTGTTATTACTATTACTTATTCTTAATTTAAATTTTATAGTATAATATTAATATTTTTAAACAATACTTAAATTTTTATGTTAAATTTGAAATAATTAAAAAAAAAAATGAAATTGGCAATTCTGAAATTTCTATGAATTTGGTTAGTTTTCTTTTTCATGTAAATAAAAATTTTAATGAATTCTTACATTTATATAGTTTTTTAAATATATTATAATTTTTAATAATACAATGAAAAAAATGTTTTTTATGTTACCATAATTTTCATTTTTTATTTTAGACCTTAGCAGGAATGGGAGCAATGATGAAAGAATGTTGGCACACAAAAGCTGCAGCACGTCTTCCAATACTTCGAGTCAAAAAAACACTTGTTAAATTAGCTTCAAATAATCCTGATGTTGACTTACCTTTAGATTAAGGATGTATCAAATATCACTTATAATTATATATAATAAAATATTCTTGAAAATTTGTAACTGAGCTGAATTAGTTATTAAAAAAGCATATTTGAAATTTTTAAACCATTCATTATTTTTAGCAAAATCTTTTTTAATGTATATTATTATTGAAATTGATATGTTAATGTAAATTTTGAACAATGCAGATAATGGAAAAGACTATTAATGAAAAAAAACTTGATTTTTTGTACAATTTTGACAACAGATTCGATAAATATATTTATAAAATAAAAATACTACATATTTTATTATATAACACAATAAAAAAATAGTAAATTGATTTATAATAGTGTAAGAATAGTAGAACATGGCAACGTCGGTTATGAATTTGTACATATGTATAATGCATACATATCTGAACTTGTATATATAAAAAATTGAATTAACTTTTATTTTAATTATTGTAAACAAATATAACATATTATTAAATATACTTATATTAATAAAGTGAACATTGAAAAATTAATAAAATTTTTAGTTTGATAATTAAAAGTAAGATACATTCACTTTTCTAAATAAATATTTGTATTTAATTTATTAATTACTTATTTAGTTTTTTAAACTTTATAACGTGTATTTAGTTAGTTAGTTTTTAAATATATTTTGAAATGAAAAGTTAAGTTTAAAGTAATAATAAATATCATTTCTTAATTGTAACAATACAGTGAGAACAATAGACACAACACAAAGCAGACTTATTATTTAGTATTATGAAAATCCAAACATTAAAAGCGACGTAGTCACGTTTATTCCTTTTTTGGCGAATAATTATATCTTAAATTAATGAAATAGCAAGATAAATCAATTTTTTATATTTTTAATAACTCTGTTTACTATAAAATCCTTAATTTTGTTAATATTTTTTATGTAGACAACATAAAAAAATTAGTAATTTATTATCTTCATTACAAGTACGCATAATCATGTTGAAAACCTTGTGATAATAAAATATGCAAATAATTATATTGAAAGAAGATATTTAAAATTAATATTTATAAATAATGATTATTTTAATTTAATACTTATAATACAATTTATTAATGTTTAAAAACATAAAATATATATATTTTTATTTTTCTAGAACTTTTGAATGAACAAGTACTCATGATACATCCTTAAGTAATAGTCATTTGAAGACAACAAATTTTATTAATAACTGTAATAAAAAGTAAAAACATGAACTTATGCTTTAAGTTTTTTTAAACAAAATAATACAGTGATGGAGTTTTTAATACATTGTTTTTAAAACACTTTATGGAATATAAATGAATAATAATAAGAATAAGAAGAATGATGATGACAATGATGATGATGTTGATGATGATGATGATGATGATGATGATGATGATGAAGATGATGATGATGATGATTATTATTATTATTATTATTATTATTATTATAACAATAAACTAATAATAGTAATAATCATTATAACCATAATAATTCCTATAAAAATATATAAGAATTTAAATATTTCCAAGTGAATTAATCAATTGTAAATTAGAGATTTATAAGAAATTTATTTGAAAAATTGAATAGATGTATGTACAGCAATTTTAAATTTATATATGTATAGAAATATAATTTAGGAATTATTAATTATAATTAAGTACAAAATACTTTATTTATTAGAATAATTTATAATAAATGATGAGTAATGTACTTATACAACTTTTAATGCAAATTATTAATAGGTTATTTTTTGAAAAATACTAATCCTTATCTATGATTTATGTATACAGTAGAATCTCATCTTTTTGTGGATAAAATAAATAATATAATAATTAATACAAATATTTAAAGATTTGTAATTATCGAAAAAAATGAAATTTTAATTAAAGTACTATTATTGTAAATTAATTATGTTTTAAATAAGGAAATGATTTGTAAACAAAACTCTAATCTAAATAATTTAATTTAATAATATTATATAGTATTAATTTTTTAGTTATATATTATATTACATAAAAAAATATACAAATGCATTATTATAAATCTGTAACTACATCTATTAACACTAGCGTTAATAATGCTAACTATATAATTAAATTGTTACAAATCCTGTGAAAATACAAAAATCAGAACCTAAATGTTGTAGTGTTTTAAAAACTTTTAATGCCTCACCACAATGATCGTGAGAGGATACATACATATTTAGAGATTTCCAACTCTTTTATTATGTCTTATCTAAAATTTATATTTTCTCTATTAGAATTTTGTTAATTATAAAGAAAAATGAGATTTTTAATTATTTTATTTAATTTTTTATGTTATAAGTATATTACTTTTATTCACATATAATTATAATTGTATAATGCTATTTTAATTTAGATCTTTACATATACAAAATATTGACATATTACAAAAATATTGATTTATATTATATTGTCTTGAGATCATTAATAACATTAATAATTAGAATTTTAATAGGGTTTAGAATATAGAAATTTTTAAAACTCACAGGTATTTATATTTTTTATTTCATATTGCTTTCATAGTACAATCTTTCGAAAATTTGTTTTTTCTTCAAAAATGTGTTAATTATTCTATAAAATATATGTAAAAATTTGTAAAAAGAAAATATAAATTTTCTCTCAAAATTCCAAAACATCAATATGTTTATTGTTGAACTTTATTACTTTTTTATTGAAAGTATTTATGTATGAATGTACAGATGTATACACAATGACGCGATGGCGCGTTGATGTAAATACACTCAACACAAATATTTTCGAGCATCGTTTATTTACTCGCTCTTTCAATTTTCATAATAATGTATCACTTTTTGTCTTTAATAGATGAAAAAGTATTTAATTTATAATAAAAAAACGTTTCAAACAGTAATATATTTTTAATACAATTGACCATGTAGTGTTTCATATATACAAATCTCACTTAAAGGATAGCTTTGATTTTTTTATTATTAAAAGAAAACTTTTATAGAACTGTATCAAATCTTATTCGAACATCATAGTAATTTAAGTATTTAGTAAGTATTTAAGTAGCTTAAAAAATTCTAAAATGATTATTTTTATATAATAAATGAAAATATATAATAATTTATATAATAAATTTGAGAACATTGAATTGCAGGGATTGTTAAATGGATATGATGAAATCTAAAACGAACTCGATTATCAATGCAATTTAGTGCGAGAAACTATTTCCATATATTTGTAAATCACAGTAAAAAATTAGCTTTACTTGAAATGAATAATAAATAATAAGAATCCCCCCCCTTCCTAAAAAAATAAGATAGATAAAAAATGAATTGCTCAATGTTTGGTAGAAAAGAAATGTAATTTTTCACAATAGATTATAATCAAAAAATTTTGATTGTGATTTATTATGTCAAAAATATTATGCATAAGTATATATTATGTGTAGAATTAAATTAAATTAAATTATTCATTGTTGTGCAATCTATTATAATGTCTATTATGTGGTAAACGATTATAATACCGAAAAAAAGTAGTGGTAGTTTTACTTAATGATCATACACCTTCCCACACATTTAAAGCAGTTAGAAAGTAATTAAATAATTTACTTAAAAATTATTTTTTTTCATTCATTTTAAATATATTTAGTATTATCGGGCTATCACTCATTTGCATTAGTGGAATATGTATTTATTAAATATGATAAAAATATTTTTAAATATGATTTTCATAAATTTCTTAAAATATGGAAAAATATAAACTTGTACTGGATAAAAATTTAAATGAAACATTATTAAAATATTTTAATACAGTAAATATAAATGATTTAACACTAAGAAAAAATAACTTAACAAATAATTTAACCAGGTATAATATGTTTGAATTCTCATATTTCTATTATTTTGTATTAGTTTAATATGTTAAGTAGGTTCGATGATATTACGAATGATGTTTGTCAAGAGTGGAAATTATGATTTATCGTCTATAGCTTTATATACATAATAAATTTTAGTTTCAAAGATCGAAATTAAATGCTGTACAGATTTACGTATTCAAGAAGTAATGGATAATGCAGATGAGTTATAACTAAAATGAAAAAAGTTTACAAATAAGTTATAATGTAAATATAGTCGTTAAGCACAATTATAACTATATAAAGTATAATAAAATTAAAATAGTAGTAAAAATAATAATGATTGAATATGAAAATAATTAAAGTTACAGTTTAGATGATAAATTAAAAAAATAATACTTCATTTAATACACAGGCAATTGTCATTAAAAATTTGAATACAAATTTTTATTCTAGTATGATTATTATGTTAAAATAACTTGAAAATAATAACATAAAATCAATAGTCATCATTAGATTATAATTAATTTCTTACATTTTAAATAATAACCTGAAAGGACAAGGATACCTATAATATTTTCATTACGATTAGATTGAAGTATTAATGTACGTATACATTCATATTAACATTATAAAAATGTTAACTATTTATTAAATCACTCATTATATTTTTTATCTTAGGAAATATACATCATTTGTTTAAAATAAAAAATGACTCAAATGAAACCACTCAATCTGGTAACACTTTCAATAAATGATTTATAATAAAAAACTCTTGTATAAACATCTGGAAATCCATTTCCACATGGATCTACAAATGATGAAATTCCTACCAATTCTGAATTAACAATAAGGGGCGTACCACTATCACCCTAAAAAACGTGTCTATGTTAAAAATTTACGAAAATTGAAAAATTTATAAATTTAATTTTATGAAAATTAAATTCAATTAATAATTATAAGCTTTTAATAATTTTTTTACCATACAAGCCCCTGTTTTTTCACCACCATAGGCACAAAGATGCCCTGGCTCAATGGGAGTGGCATGATACTCCTGACAGCCTTCGTTGCCCAAAGTGTACAAATCTAAATACTGAAGTGTTTCCGATAGATCTTCACTAGGATATGATGTCAATCCCCAGCCTGTGATATAACCATCTAAATCGTCTTTTGTATCAATACTTGCCAATTTAATCGGTGATTGAACATCACTAAATACAATTGGTAATGCTAGCTACAATATAATATTTGTTATTTACTTGTTTTTAACAAATATAATTATTCTTAAATTGACACAAAATATTGGTTAAATCATTATTAGTTAAATTATATTAGTAATTAAAAATAAATTTAATCTTAATTTTACATTATCATACAAATGTTACCAGACAAATTAATAAAAATCACTATTCAAACTTAAAAGTTTATTTGAACTAATATAAAAATAATAAAATAAATATATTTTAGTCAAAAAGAATATTAATACATGAAATACTATTTTATCTTATATTTTATGACGTATACTCAAATATTTTTTTTTTTTTTTTATTTAAATTATCCATATATCAATATATATTGATGTACAAATTTTCAGAAAATCTAAATAGTAAACGTAATTTTAAAGAAAAATTCATTAAAAGAAATTAAAATTACGCGTTTTAATTACCGTTATAACAGCAATATCATGTTTAAATAAATTATTTTCATTAAAATCAGGATGTTTGTCAATGTAACGGACAGTATGATATTCTCCACCGAGAGTATAATAAGTTGTACCCGATACAACATTTAAATTATCATAGGGAATTTCCATATCTAAAAGACAGTGAGCTGCTGTGAGAATATGCATGTTGGTAATAATTCCTCCACAGCAAATGTACTCTTCATCTCTTACTAAAAATACTTGGAATGGATGATCAGTGATACTCGCATCAGATCCACCAAGAATATTTGCTTCAGTATTAATTCCTGTTAATACAGCTATAACAAATAGAGGCTTTTATCTTGAGTTAATTTCGTTATTCATATTTAAATTATAGTAAAAAGACAAATATTTAAATATTGTTTATACATTTTTATGTAATAATGATAAAATTACTTTAATATTTATAGAGCTTCTTTCATCGAATTTATAATTTTATCTAATTTATCTTATTTAATTCATATGAAAAAAAATTTTTTTTTTTTGCAGGTAAAATATGAACCTCTATAATGGGAGCGATTTATAACATTTTTTTTTTTTTATCTTCTCGGTTTACCATTTATCTTGAATTTAAAATAATATTTTAACATAAATATATTTGAAAATATTCAAGAGATTTTCTTAATTGCTTCTTTTTTTTTATTTTATAAATCCTAAAATATAACTGAGATTGGAGCGTATTAGAATAAGTAAACTGCTTAAATAAATAAATTTATTTGATATTCATTAAATATTATAGAGATTCTACTAAATCATAAATAAATTTATTTTATAAAAATAAAGAAATAATTGTTTTAATTTATATGTAAAAATTAAGTTAATGTACTACGCAATCAATTGTATTAGCTAGAAAATGCCCAGAAAAAGTTTATTAGAAAATGTAAAATGAAATAAGTTTATTTTGACATATTTTAGAAATACTAAGTTTTATTTTGATTAAAATTTTTCAAATTATTAAGTCAAAGTTTGTATTAATTTATTTAATATATAATAATACAAATATTAATTTTGTAAGTTTATTTAATAGTAATCTAAATAAAATTCTTTATTAAAATTTGAAATTCATTTGCTAAAATTATTGTAGTTACATTTTGAATGTTGTATATATTTTAATATAAAAGTAAAAATGAAAATTCATTTTATCAAAAGGCTTAAATAATAGATATGATAAAATTAAAAAATGTAGACAAATAAGAGTTTTAAATTAGCATAAGAAATTGTAAATATTTCAGCAGCCTACCTGGATTACTTGACTAATTATTTAGATATAAAAAACATAAAT
The DNA here is from genome assembly GCA_018907245.1 of Eupristina koningsbergeri. NCBI lineage: Eukaryota > Metazoa > Arthropoda > Insecta > Hymenoptera > Agaonidae > Eupristina > Eupristina koningsbergeri. Next base: position 4,033,774 of record JACCHV010000002.1, on the reverse strand, counting down.
ACATTTTATATTTTTATATCCATAAACAAAAATTGTTTATTATAAAATTATAATGAAAAAAATTCAATTAAAGGAGCGATATCCTGTTTTATATATATAATTATATATATAATATAATGTTATATATTATCAAATTCATACATCAAATTTCAAAAAAAGAGATCATTAAAAATGTCAAAAAAATTTAGTCAATGAAGTATGTATATAAATATAAATAAAAAATATTTAAATTAAGTTCAGATTTACTTGTATACTATATATAATATGTATAGTTTTAATCAAAATATATATTTTATATACATAAAAAAAATTTTGATATTTGCAATTTTTATAAATATAAAATTATGTTTAATAAATTAATTATATATCTTTAAATATATATATATATATATATATATATATTATATATCTCATTAAATATCTTAAATTTTATTAAATTATTCAATGCTTTATCTTAAAAGCTAGAATATAATGAAATAATTATTTAGTAATAGAAAAAAACTCACCAACAGTTGTTTTGTAAATTAAAAATAAAAAAACAATAAAAATTTTCATTGTAAAAAATTATTTAGTGGTACATGATTTTAATATATTATAGAATGTCACCAATTAAATGCGATTAAGAGTCAGTATGCTTGAGTTATTTCATATTAAAATGAATCATTCAATTTTAGAATATTTTATAACGATATTGAATAATATATTAGATTGAATATTAATTTGCAAACAACTTAAGTCAATTATTTTTTTATATTTACTGATTAAAATTGTTTTAAGAGATAATGCATTATATGTAATACAATGTAAATTTAATAGATTTTTTAATTTTAAATATATATTACGTTATAAAATTTTAAATGAAGTTCACCAGAATAATGTATTTAATGAAATATAGGAAAATTCACATACATACGTGATATGTACATATATATATATATGTATTCTTGACCAAGAAAATATTGCCCATTTGTCCAATAAATTTGCTGAATTCGCTAATTCATTATATTCTGAATCTTCATTTTAATCCTCATCTATTATATTCTAATTATAAATTAATAAGATTATAAATAGCATCATATCTTGATGTAAAGAGAATATTTATATACATCATCCTATAAGTAGATCCAAACAACTAATTAACAAAGCTGAAGTATTTGTACTGGATGATTAAACATGATACTATTTTTTGATAAAGCAAATTTATAATTTAAATTTTGGTTCATTTATAAATTATTTAAACGTTTTATTCAAATATATAATTTTTTATATATGAAAGAAAATAATATATACGAAATAATCGAACATTGAAGATATTTTTTACGTAAATATTTGATACAGTAGGGTAAAAAAAATTTTTTTTTTACTTAAATTATTAAGTACCACTATTAAAAATTTTATAATTATATTTATTTAGTCTTATACTAATTATTTTTTCAAATTAGGATGTTTTCGAAAATTTCTGTCTGTGAGTATTTCACTATGCTAATCTCTTGAAACACCTAGAAAGACTACTTTATGTATTTTAAATAGGTTTGATCAATCATTCCATGATTAAAAATTTTTATAAAATGAGTAGAAAAAAATAAAATGTGGTAAAACAAGAATGTTTAATACCATACAACAAGAGAGGAAAAATACAACAGAATTCAGAAAAGTTTTAGATATTTGTAATAAATCTGTGTATTCAAGATCTTAACTATTGTTTAAATCCACTATTTATAGTGAATTGTTAATGGCGAAAAAAAGACTCTTGTAATCTAAATTGTGGAATTAAATATGGAGAAGATTATTTATAAAAATCCTATTTTTATTTTTATGACTGAAGAGTAGATGGACTTACAAATTTTTAAGACCTTTGATCAAAATCAAATTCAGTACAACACTATATCATAAATTTCGTAGGAAGTATAGAAATTATGAGTAATTATATGTTTAAATATACTATAGGTTCGAGAAATCTAATGAATATGAAATTTACGCAAAAGTCAAATGGAAATATTTGCATAAAAGATAGAAAAAAAAATTTAAAGTGAATGAATGTAAAAAAAAAATCAATTGTACCAGTTAGCGAAGAAAAATTAAATAATAATGAAATTATGGATTCAAGATGAATTTAAGATTTTATTTTGAACAGATTCATTTGATGCGTCGCATGTTCTGTGTAATTAATATAACAATAAACAATTAAGCATTGTTATTTGTAAGTTGATTAGTACTAAAAAGTGCCTTAACTTCCGAAGTATACACAAGTATTTGCATGAATTCACATTTACATTTTTAAGTAATTGCTAACAAATGATAATTGATTATTCTTTGTATTATCTTTTTATTTCTTTATTTTTAATCTCACTGCACCATCTATCTAAGTATTTTTCTAATCTTATATTAGTTTTATTCATAATATTTTAAGGATCTACTATCAATAAATAAATACTATAATTGTAAATGAATATCCCTATTATAAAATAAGTACTTGTAACACCGCAATGAGGAACTATAAAATACATACATGGTCTATCTATAAAGTATCGTGGTTTTTTTTTCGAAGCCACTATTTATTGTACCGATTCGAGAGAGATCTTAAAATGTAGAGGGGGGAGGGAAGTTTTTTTCTATTTGTTTTGGTTTTTTTTTATTTTTCAATCATTAAAGGCGTCAGGATTTGGATTCGCGTGCAGGATATTTTTTAGTTTTGTGATACGGCACAACGGAGTGATTAATGGAACAGAGCTATGTAGTAAAATTTTGGCTTATAGTTTAGTGAAAACACTGTAGAGATTTATTAAGGTTAAAAAAGGGTTTTAAGGATAGCTGTATGCATATGTTGACAAATTCAGGGTACTATTGACTACCCTGATTCATACATGAAGGTTTAAACTCAAAATTCTGTGCATACATTAGGCGTTAGAATCGATTCGTGTTGTTTTTGGGTGCTAAGAACAGGAAACTATTTAAACAATTTTACATAATATTATCAATTTGAATAAAATCATTTATTTTAGATATATATGTAATGATTAACTAATAAAATTGATCTATTTATAATTTTTTACTTTCATTCAATGATGTTTCAATTTATTTTAAGTAAAATTAAAATTTTCATTTCCTATATTAATAAAATTGATAATAAAATCACTTATTTTAATGATATATTTTCAAAACAATAATTTCATGAAATATATACGTATTGTATGTATCTAAAGATAATTTAGTCAAGTAAATGAATACATTTTAGATTCTCAGTTTTATTTCATTTTTATAATATGATTTAAATATAAATTTTAAATGAAAATTTTGATATTACACATATATAATGTAACTAATGTCCCTATTATAGCATTATAGTGGTTTTAAGTTAACCGCGTAATATGAATTAAAGTGGATGCGTATAGCATCCGTGTACATATACTCCCCAAACATAAACACGCACATACGAATTGTAGCTGGTTATTTGGCTTGTAAAATTTCCTCTCAAGAGTATACGTCATCGCCGACCCTCAGTCCTTTATTTGTCCGTCTGTCCTACTCGAGGATAATTTATTTTCCTGTTAATTTGCTAGAGGCAGCACTATGTTTGTATTCTCTATTATAACTTATAACTTTCCCCCCTCTTTTTTTTAGTATGCCTAATCTTCTCCAAGAGGATAATTTTAGCGTATGGCTATTGAAAATCAGGAACAAGTACTCCCATGTAATATCAAATTTCTCTAATAATCTCTGATCCACCTCGAATCCAGCTACAAAATTATCGACACTAACGCCATGAATGAAATCGACTCATCTTGAAAACTGAATTCTTAAAAGTACGCGGTAAAATGAAAATGTAAAGGAGGCAATTTTATACTAATAGTTCAGTTACTTTGGCTCAAAAAAAAATTTGATGAAGTAAATGCAATATGTAGATAAAGAGTATCGCTATGCTGTGTGCGTTCTATCAGCGGAAATTTGTTTAAATCAACAAAAAAGAAAAAAAATCCTGTTTTTACTAAAAAAAAGTCTTTATATCTTGAAAACTAAGCCTCGGGCGAAGAAATTTTATTAACAAAATTTGCTTCCTTATAAAATTTAAATAAATACCTAATTTGAAAAATCAAAAAATTAATTTTTCTGTTGTAAAAAGCCTTGAGTATGCAAAAATCAACTATTAAGATTTATGTATATTTATACATAGTAAATATTAATAAAATTGCATAATATTATACAGATTAAAAGCCGTTCTTATCCTTGATATATTTACATTTCATATTTCTTAGTATATCTTTCGGTATTAAAGGATCATTTGTATAGGTTGGTATAATTAGAAAACTTACATGATTTTTCTTAAAAAAATCATCTAAGTTTTTTAGCATAATGTTGAAATTAATATTGTCAATATTAAAAAAAAGCATTTTTTGTCAATAAAAATGAAGATTTTAATTTTTTTCAAAATCTAATTTTGCAGATGTCTTTGTTTCATTGTTCTATACAGAATTAAAATAAATTTGATGAAAATCGCTTATCTAGATGTTAAGATATTGTCACGAAAAAAAAACTTACCGATGTTTGGCTTCGCGATGTTTTTTGAGAGGGTGTGGGAATCTTGAATAAATCTCGGTGATCTTTTTTTTTTTAATTTAATTTAATTTAGTTCGTTTAACATTATTTCTGGCTATACAGTATGCGCGCAAAACAAAACCCACACATACTAATTTTCTCAGCACTCACACATGCATTGCTACTTACGAATTCAGTATATTGAATTTTCACATTAACCTTATTTCGTCGTTCAGTTCCTTGAAAGTTCGTTAGAAAGGAAGATAATTTTTAAATAAGCAATATACAGTTAAATATACAAGTACTCGATTAAACAATTCGGTTAAGAGACAATTATTACATTACATATTTTTTATCGGAACGGCAATTTAAATAAACAGTTTATTAGATAAGTGCTTCTTTAGTTAAAATATTTATTAAACAAATGAATTTTTAATAATACGGTTATTTGAATATTACAATGATCGGATTTGTTTTCCACGAGTCTAGTTTTCGCTACTCGAAGGTGCGGGGCGGTCACTATCACCACAACATCCGCGCGAGAAGATTAGTTGGCCAGTGGCGCTCCTTGTGGTCTCATGACGGTCTTGATTGCCAGGTTTTGTCACTTGATGCAGTCGATCCGCTAGCAGTAGGGAGCGAACTTCCCTCCATTTTGCGATCTTCTTGCAGGAAGGTGATCATTGGTGTGGCTACTCGCGGTTAGTCGTGTCTCTCCCGGGTGTAAGGAACATCAGGTTTCTCACCCTAGCCAATCTCCAGGATCATCTGTCTGTTGCCAGAAAACAGTTCCAGACATTGAGTCAACGGGCACGCATTGACTGGCTCTCTGGAGGATGTGCGCCTTCCTATAAGGGCCTGGAAGTGGCGGCAGCGCAGTATCGGTTCCGTCGAGCACCGTGTGTGGGAGTGGGTTGGGGTGCCTTTGAGCTGCACGATGACCGGGCAGTTGTTTCTCCTGGCTGTTTTTCATTGGGGCTTGTGGTGGTGGTGCGAAGCGGTGATATCAGTGGTACGATGTGGGGGTGACGTGGTGCTTGGGGTAATTTTGCGAGTAACGCTAAAACCTTCACGTTTTCCTTCCCGCTTATGGCGGTGACAAGACACGCCTTTTTTTACCCTTCCATTCTTGCCCATGTGGATCCTTTGCCTATTGTTTCCCCATCAAATGAGGACCTGGTTGATCTTGTTGGGGAAGTAGTATGTGCTGCCGTCGGGGACTTGCACCAGTGTTCAGTCGACGATTAGTCTAGTCCACTTGACGCCGCCCATCTCCTCCAACCCGTTGTGTCCGCCAGAGATGCTGCGGTAATCTCTGCTACCAGCTTCTGCATCTCGAGGACTTCCGCTAGTACTGTAACAATAACTGGGTTGGCTGTAACAGGGTTTCCGGGTTCATCAGGATGTACGGCGACACCGGGATTTTGAGTGGTGTGTCTCCTTGTTGCGAGGGGGGGGGGTGCGACGGCATCCAATAGTAGCATTGATGAGTTATATGGCCGGGCGGCCGTGGGTGAACGGGGGGGGGGGTGTGAGGGAAATCGCCACAGTTTCCTGAGGATTCCTCTGAGTCTTCCTGGCCGACGCGCCCCACGAGGTTCGTTTCGTCCCTATCTGCATTCTCCCTAAATTTATATATCTTTATGTTAATTGTAACTTGTAACTTAGTTTATTAACTTTTATTTCTGTATACATTTCTGACTTACATATATATATCTTATACATTTTTTTTTTTTTACATTTTATATATTTTTTTAAATATTAACATACGTACTACTGTTAGGGACGGAACCGGCAGATTTGATCCTGGTTAGGGGTGTGTCCAGGATGCGGGGACGCCCACAATGGACATTTTGGGTTATCGAAAAGCGCGATCTTTGCAGAGCGCTTGACTATGTAGGGCTGGAAGCCCACACGGATATACACATAGTTTCGCCGATTGTGTGAACGGGGAGGGGGTCGGTATGTGTGAAAATGTGTGTGCATGAGCGGGAAGGCCTACTTGTGGACGTCTCCTTATCATATCTCTCTCTGGCGAGCATAACTCGACCGATCCCTGTAACTTCCCTATCTTTGTCTATCTTGCTCTACTACTCTTTCTCGCACTGCATGTCAAACTATCCTTTTGGCCTTTTATTATTTTGGTTTTTTCTGTATTTAATTCTAAGTTTCTGCTTTGTAGAAATTTCATTAGCGTGGACATTATTTGTTCCATTGCTTCTTTATTTTCCACTATTAATGCGATGTCGTCTGGCATATGCAAGCGACTATATTCTTTCCTCGTCAATCCTTGTTTCTCCTATGATTTTCTTTTCCATTTCCTCTTTCATACCAGCTATGTAAATATTCAATAAGAGTGGACTAAGGCAGCATCCCTGTCTCAGTCCTCTATTTACCTTAATTTCCTATGTTAGTCCTTCCTTTGTTTTGATTCTTATCTAGGTTTGCTTGTATATTATCTCTATTTTATTTCTTAGGTTCTCTTCTATCTTTTTTTCTTCCATAATTTCCCAAAGTTTTTTCCTTTCTACTTAGTCGAATGCCACTTTAATGTCAAAGAATAGCACGTATATTTTTCTCCTCTCTTTTTTGCTCTTGACGTTATATGTTGCAACATATATATATTGTTTTCGTGAGCTCTCGTAGATCTCCCTTTCCTAAACTTTCCCGCGGACGTTTTGGTGGTGTCAGGTCTCTTCCGGCTTCGGAGTTTGTTGTCGGTGCCATCGCCTCTATCAGGACTTCGTCTCCAGCTACTGTCTGCGGTACCCTGGTCTGTTCCCTGACCTGCGCTTTGGTTTCAGGTGTCATGATTTCTCTCAGGACTAGTATATTTCTAGTGGTTTCAAGATTCGAGCTTTGCTGGTTAACGGTGGATTCAACGAGGGGTGCTGCTAGTCCAGATATAGGTGTTGGAGTGAAGTTCTCTGCAGTTGTCTCGTCCTTTTGTAGGGTTAACGACGAGTAGGACTTCAGGTATCGTATATGCGCATGCTTAGTTTTTAGGCAGCAAAATTTTAAAAACTGCCGGCGACACACGTTATACAATTTTGAAATGTCCCTCATATTTCGGCGATAGCTTCGTGTTGACGCCTTTTGCTTTATTCGAAAGAATGTGGATATTGATTAACATTTGCTTGCCTAATTGGGGTTCCCACTTCCGGCGGCCTTCGTATAGTGATTCGCCTGTTCTTCAGTTCTTCGCAATATTTGTTTTCGCGTGTTCTAAAGCATTGTGAATTCCTTTAAATCATTCTGGTAAGCTAGTCCGGAAAATCCGTCCTACCTTCTGTCGCAATCTTTACAGTGTTGCGAATTCTTGTCCGTTATTGAGATATGCGGGTGTATATCCAGTAGCCTCAGAACTTGCCGTATTACAAGTGAACGCGAGTTCTGGAAGATTCCGATCCTAATGCTTGTGATCGCCGTCCACGAATTGCATGATCATCATCTTGATCGCTGAATTGCTTCTTTCAATCGGCTTACATTGAGGTGTATAAGGTGGCGTTTGTCGATGGATTATCCCGTTTTCTTAATGAAACACACGGAATTCACGACTAACGAATTGTCCCCCGTTATCAGTGTTCGGGGCAGTTTGCCTTCAAGAGTGTAAATGTGAAAGCGGGCGAAAAACTGTGATTTCGGCGTGAAAAGTCCGGGGGTGGGGGCGAACCCGGAAGAAACCTTGACCTGCGTGGGGCCCAAGCCGGAAAAGTTCAAGCAATCTTGAACTGCGCGTCTCGTGTACTAGTTGCACTTTACCTGTTCGCCTCGACTGTGTTTTCTGCGTTTTTGTTTGCGATTTCTCTGCGTTGAGCATTGAGCGGCGTATGCGCGTGTTGTTTCCTGTGAGCCAGGAAGATCCAGGACCACTCGATCCTGTCCTCTACGGGGTCCCTCGATCCCGCCTACCTACTCGGCAGCATTCCTGAACGGGCGGATACTTGCTCCAGGACTGCCACCGCTGGTTCAGCGCGTCATCCGACGCCCACGCTGCGGCTTTCACGCGAGTAAGCCGCCGATCGAGAGCGCCTGCGAGCGCTGACAATCCTGCGAGTGCAGTTGCACATGTAAGTGTATATTTGTTTTGCGGACGCACCGATAGGCCTTTTCCTCCTAAGCGAAAGGGGGTTTTTTGCCTGCGTCAAATAAATCGAATTTATTAATTGTTCAACCCGCGACTTGTTTTATTTGCAATTCCCAACAGCAATCATCCGCTCCCTCACCTCCTTCTTAATTCATTATACTTGTATTAATATCATATAAACAATCAGAGATCATCGTTTCCGGACATCCGTGACGGAGAAGAATCAGGTTTTTTATTTTTGTTATTACGGTTGTGGTAGTTTTGCAAAGTGAGGCGAGTTTAATTCACTTCGTTAATCTATCTTGCATCAGCAGCAACCATGTGTTCTTACGATAAAACCTTGCCTGAAGACCTATAAAATTTACGGAGACCATTTGCCAATGTTACTCCACATTAGTAGCAAGTAAGAGTCCGGCGGGTGCTTGCTGCTGTGCTTTGGAAACCTGGCAGACGTGGCATGATCGCACGTATTTTGCGATTCAAAACTTTTAAAATAGTAATATTATGAATCTATTATATAGATTTAACACTTTAGTTTTGAGTTATTTGCATTTTTTATGCACTATAATATATCTATTTTTATATATTTTATAGTACTGCTCATACTATAACATGTAAAAAATACAAATAACTAATAAAAATGTTTTAATAATTTAATATATCCCCCTTCCTTACATTATTTTGTTTACAACTTTTTATTTTATAGTAAAAAATGTATTTTTCGTTATAATTTTGAATGAAAAGCCACTGAATATTTTGAGTAGCATTTTAGAAAATATGAATCTACTGATTTTTTTACGATTTTTTTTATAAGTGGCTAGCTGCTTTATTTTCATTATCTAAAAAGTGTTTCATTGTTTGATTTATTGAAAACATATATCAGTCTTGTAAATATTTAATTTTCCTAAATATTTAAATTTATAATATGTAATAAAAATGTTGTTTAATGCTATTCTATTTTTCTACTTATTTTATGCTTAATTCATAATAGTTAGAACATGAAAATTAATTACGTCATTTACATTTTATTTGGTCATATTTGTTCGACTACATGAAGTACATAACCACATACACGAAATTAAATATTTTTTAAATTATTTTAAAATATTTATTTTATTTTAAATAATAATGTTATTTAATCTCTTGTGAAGTTCTTTAAAAAACTAACTTCTTATCAATTATTTTCTAAATTTTTTATTTAATGAAATTTTTTTTACAGTATGACTTATATGCATTACGTAATAGAATATTTAAATTTATTCTAATGACATTGGTATATTAAAATTAAAAAAAAAATTAAAATTATTAATTTTATTCAAGCTTAAAGCATACCGTATTATATTTTATGTAATAAAATTTTATTTACACATTTATGTGCGGAATTGTTCAGTTTTATTTCTATTATTTTTCGAAGTATGGCTTATCAAATTTTGCTACATTATTATGAGAGTTTACCATTTGGTTATTCAAATTTAGGTGCATATTTCTGATAATGTATTACTGTTATAAGTATATATGAATAAATGTTTAGGTATGAACTGAGTTGACTGAAAACGTTGAAAAATAAATAGTAAATTAAAATATACAATCGAGAAATTTATTTACGAGTATCACTTTTGATCAATTCATCGAAATAAAGTCTCTTTGTATTTTTACGTTATGATTTATTTTTAGAAACTCTTATACTTATCATCGTGGGTTCAGCTTTTTATGACATTTTATAATGAATACTAAAATTAAGTAAAATAAAAATAATGTCTGATACCAGATCTGAATTTTTTTTATTTATTAAATAAATTTCATCGTTGATAAGATGTAATGATTCATTTATAGGAGTATTTTTTTTGTTTTTCAACATAATGATCACAAGGAATATAAATATTATATTAAAAAAAAAAATTAATAGCACGAAATTTTCGCAGAACAAGAATCAATAGAAGTAAATCTTTCTTTGAATACTATTCTTTATCATGATTTTTACATCTTATCAGCATCTTACAGAATGATCTATTTTATCTCTTTGTGTTCTCATATTTGTCTTGTGATGCATAACTTAAAAATATTCTGTTTTTTTCCTATTATGCATCAATAGAGAATAACCTAGAAAAAAATTATGTTAATTAATATGTGAATGTATTATGATATAGTGATGTTTTGTTGTGAGTAAATGATTGAATGGAAAGAAAATAAAATTTGTTGAATGCTCACGTGTGCCTGGAGTTTATGTGATATAATATATTGAATAACTTAATAAATATTTGAGACATTATTGATATTTTGTCAACATGTGACCGGCTAGTAGGTTTAGGAAGTGTGACCGGATGTCTGGTCGGATTGAGACGCTCTCTATGCGCCGAATTTCGTAAGATGGAAGGTGAGAGAGATCGAGATATAGTAGTGTAGAACTATGTGTATTTTCGGGTTTTATGAAAAGCTTAAATTGAGTAGTGAATCAATTTATGATTTTAGTGCTGCCACAACATGACCGGTAAAGCCAATATGGGAATTATCGACATCGAGTCAGGTTTTCGAAATTGATTGAAAAAGTGCAATTGTGCGGTGGTTTTTGAACAGCCAATGAGATTGCACGTTTTCAAAAGCACAGGAGAAAGAAGAACTTGATGCCTTGTGAACCAATCAAGAAGCAGAATACAGATGCAAGTTCAAGAAAGAAAACCAGTTTTCAGTTTTATAATAATGTTTGATAAGTAAGCTGCTTCTGTCGAAGTGAAGTGAAATATCAATATGGTTATTGTAAGTGATTAAATTTTGATTTATAAGTATAATATACGAGAGCTATTTACTAAGGAATTGCTGAGGAAATGGCGGATCTAGATGATCCGTCTATCGGACAATGGATTTTAGCGTCTAAAATCAATAATAGTGGAGACCAGATTACTTTGAGAAACAGATGGATTCGGTTTAGATTAAGGATTTCATTACCAAGGAGTAATATTCATTGGGATGATAATCGATGGAAAGGCAAATGAAGTCGATGGTTATGAATCCATGGAGTAGGGTAATGGTAGTGAAAATGATCAATAAAAAGGAATGATGATCGGGACTAAGAAAGGGGAAATTTTAAAGAATGTCACCATTCCATTGACTGGTCCAGTAACAGAAAATATTAAAGATACTTCCGACGTAGAAGATAAGGAAAACTCAATTAAGTTTATAGATTCGGTGTCGGATAATATAATTACAATGCCTATGGAAATTATGGAACAGATGTTTGAAAAATATAAACAAGTAGTGAAGGAGGAGAATAAAGAGATAGTGAAGATCGAGAAGAAAGCGAAAGAAAGTCGTCATAGAAGAAAGTACCGACCAAAGAAAGTGAATAATGATGAAGACTTTAATTTTAAAGATATCTATGATAGGTTGATGAAGTCTTTAAGATTTTCTGATGATTAAAAAAGGGATCATTATACTAAATATTCCAAGCAGGCACAGAGAAAACTGAGGTCGATTAAAACAAAATCAGAGGAAATATATAGTAGTGATGAAGAAAGCTTGTGTAGTGTAGACCGAGGTGTAAGAAGGTATAAAAGTAATGTAACGTAGTGAAAAATATTAATTTTACCAAATAAAAATAATAATTCTCTACTACTCACAAATCTAATACAAAATTTAAAATGAAAACCAACACTATCACATTGATCTTTATAAGGGGGAATATTCCGTTAAATTTAAAATTACAATTTTTAGATAACTAAAATTATATATATATATATATATATAATAATTCACTTTTATTTTTATACCTCACACCACACAACAATATAAAAAATAAAATTTAACTTAAAAATAAATATTCCGAATATTTAATAATACAATATAATAAATTTTATAAATCAAATCAAACACAAATAATATAAATATAATTATAATTTAATAATTTAATTTCTTACCTTAAAAAAAAATAATTTTAAATAATTCTGTGTCCGTTTATAATTTATATTGGATTTGACTTATATATTCACACACAAATGTATTACTTACTTCAGATATATTTATTGGATAATTAAATAATATAAAATTTCGATTCTCCTTATTATTTTGAATAAACGACTTCCTTCCTGGTTTTGTTCGATAGTATAAATTTTATTGAATAATATTTAATTGTTCAATATTATAAGTTTCTAATATAATAATATTAGTTATATAATAATATTAAATTTCTTCATCCACAAATTCACTTCACTACTAAAATTTTTATTATTTAATAATCAATTCAAATTGCCCAAATATATTTTAAATTTATTAATAATATATTAGATATAATTTTATGTAATTGTTTCAACAGATAACAATATACTGACTGTAGAATTTTCTGTATAAGAAAATTCTACCCCTTTCACTGCACTACTTTAATTTTTCACCTATTATGAACCTTAAAATTTTCTTTACGTGAAAATCAAATTCACAATTGGTAATTAAGTAAATATAGTTCATCTTCCATTTCACGCCGCATATTCTCCATCGTGATTGGCTAAGTAAACACAATATTAAATCGGGCACGAAAATAAGAATATACACAACTGTGCCGATAATTATGTACACTATAATTATCGGTCATCTCACGGCGGCACAACACTACGATTTTTAAACACTTACACTACCGTAAATATGCACTCTATGTATACATATATGCTTAATACATTTTTCCGTGTATCTCTGTCTTTGTCTACTTTGCGAACATCAACGCCGCCTATACCGTGAAGACATCATATTAATAATAAAGCCTCATATTAAATTTCATAAAAACAATATGTGACTTGACAGAGTGTAAACACAATATAATTTTCCAAGTTTAAAATAAAATATATTCATCACTACAAATAACCATCACTACAGGGCGTTTTACATAAATTAATATTTAATATTTGCATGTACAAAATTTTATAAATTTTAAATATATACATTAATATATATTAATCTTATTTAATTTTTCAGGTTAGTATTTATAAACACATAATAGACTTTATATTCATAATGAATAAATATATATTCATTAGAGTAATAAGAGTGGAGAGGATGAGGAACTTCGTGCGATCCGTTATTTATACTGGTGGAAATTAGAATTTTTAGGGGATAAAAAGCATGACCCGGAAGAATTTTTAGAACATTTAAGTGAATGCAGAAGAACCAGTAGGACAGCGGATCAGATTTTACTATTAACTCTATCCTGTATCTTTAGATCGGAGGCCAGTAATTGGTTCAGGTCATACTATAGAGAAATAAGAACATGGGAGTCAGTTCCAAAAAGCATTTAGGGAAGAGTTTGGCCAAAAATATGAGCGACAGGTTTTATTCGACAACATGAGACGCCGAACTCAGCAAAAAGGGGAGAGTATTGCTGATTTTTTAAAATGTTTTAGATATATAATCTCTGTAATTTAGCGATCATCCTTGATGGAGGATCAAGTGTCGATGGCTTATAGAAGCTTTCGAAGATCTGAAGTATTATGGGAAGGATTAGAGAGATTAAAGGGACTAAGGGGGAAATATTCACCTCCACCTCTACCGGAACAGATGACAACTAGAAGAACAGCACCCAAAGAATCATTGGTGTTGCAGACTGAGACCGCGTTTATTGTGTGTAGAATAGAAAAAAGGTATAATTTTTGTTTACGACGGGAAAAATTCGCAAGGAAACCTACCGGTCTATCTGAGCGCAAAATAACCCGAAAATCTAGCAGATGAGTCGCAGATTTTCCCGCATATGTTTTTTACAGCGGTACCTGGAGACCGTGGGCGGCTTGAAAATCTTTCCGGAAAATTTTTTCCTGCGGGGGAAGACGAGAGTTGCTTCTCGTTCGCCGTCGTATAAGCATCTAACGATTGTGAGCTCTAAATAAATTGTTTAAGCAAATTGTGAATTTAATTTTTAATGCAATAACCCCGCTTCTCCCTTGAATCCTCAACAAAATGGTGCCGAAACCCGGAAACTATCGCCGGGAAAAGGAGAGTTCGCGGGAAAAGTGAAAATAGAAAAAGTGTAATCGAGTGTAAAGTTCGACGCATGGGTATGCTGTGAATGAAAATTAGTCGCAATGTTCAGGAGGAGAAGGACGATGAGTATCTTCAACTGGTTCCAGGGCCCTGAACTACATCCCATCATCGGCGTCATCTCCTCGCCCGGGCGCACTCCAGTGTTCGAGCCGTAACAGCAACCTCGTCACCGGCCAACGCTAGGAGGCAGAAAGAGAGGAGTGGGCGCCCCATGGTGAGCGCAGCGTACTGCTAGTGTTAAGTCCGCTCGGAATTATTCGGCTCGATTCGGAAATATTCGGTTTTCGCCCCTCTACTGCGGTATCGCCTTGATACGAAATTTCGGCTGCTGTTTTATTCGTCAAATGCGGCGCTCCGTCTTTCCTGCTCTCGCGTAATATACTAGAATATAGGAAAATAGAGGGGACAGTGTAAATAGTCGTCAAGTATACCGTAGCAGACGAAAAGTAATGAAATACAAAGGAATAAAGATACGTCATTGTAGCAATATATTCGGCGCGAGATTAGAAAATAAATATTTTACAAATTAGATCGTTTCGTAGAGATTATAGTTTAGGCTGAAGTCGCCGAAAAAAAAAAAAAAAAAAAAAAAAAAAAAAAAAAAAAAAAAAAAAGTGATGTGAGTGTTGTGAAAATTATTAATGTTATACCGCCACGAGATGGTCGATAAGTGTAGTTTCTATACTTATGGGTCAAACAATACTTTTCTTTTGTACATGAATTGAGGGTTTTGATTTGTTATTTTAATAATAACGAATTGAAATTTAAATCATGACAGGTACAAGGGAAAAGAGACTTGTTGGCTGTGATGCGACCAATGTTGAATTTTCTGAATTTAAATTAGATTAGAAAATCTCATATTTTGGCATTGAATCTCCCCAACATTAAATTAATTATTTTTGTATTATTACTGTTGTTGGAAAATTATTAAATAAATTATTATTTAATAAATTGAATCACTAGCATGGTTCGAGGAAGTCGTTTTTATTTGATTTTCAATAAATTAAATTAAATAGATTTACGGTATTACAAAATGGCGCCCAACGTGGGACTTGCGCCAAATTAAATACCCTGTTGTGTAGTGTTGGAAATTATAATAATTTGAATTAATCTTATTGAAAGAAAATTAATAAAATAATTTATTATTATTATTATTATTATTGAGAATAATATTTTAAACTTAAAAGGAGCTAAGGAGTGAATAGTGAAGTGTTGTTGTTGTGAAAAAGAACATATTTTTTATTTTCAACGAATAATAATTTTTTTTTCATTCTCTCTAAAAAATTTGATAAATTTTGAAATAGTGCTAGTGTTTGAAAAATTTTTTTTTAGTAACTGGCATTATTAGAGAAACTATTTTTTTATTATTATTATTTTTTTTGTAGTTAAGTCCAAAATTTCGATATTGTGTGGTTAATTGAATTTTTTTTTTTTTTCTTTTAGATACGATTATTGAAATTTATATAATTACTTGTTGTGTTGAACGTGGAGCACGGGCGGGAGTATATTATATTTTTGTTGTTGTTTTTGTATTGTATAATCATTTGATTAATTCATGATATGATTATTTTGTCAGGGGTTATATTCTGTTTATCGTATTGATTATTATTTATATTATTGGTGTTATATTTGTGAGGAAAACGCCCTTTTCCTCACCAAAACCGTACCGCGGCGCCCCGAAAGCGCGCCGCGGCACAGTTTTGTACAACCCCGACGTAGCAGCCCGACCATCATCACATCCCCACCCGGGCAGGCGCCCCACTTACTCCCATCCGCGCAGCTACGAAGATACACTGCGTACCACTCGAGCACCCCACCACCACCTGCGCTCGGCGCTCGACGGAGGCCGCCGCTCCGTCGACGCGCATAGATCCACCCGCAGAACACACCAAGTGGTAGTCGATTTACATGCGTCAACCTTTGAAACCTCCTCCAGGATCGCTGGAGGGTTTCAATAGAGGAAGACCACCGGGAGGCCACCGTGTGGGACTAGTGAGCTTGCTCACCCTCACAGCCGGCTCCCACGTAACGACTACCCCGCCGAGGTGAATCGGCGACGGCTTCTCGTCAATCCCAGGATCACTGGGGGACGACGTGGCGTCGGCGTCGAGGACGTCTCGGCGTCGTCGGTGACGACAAGCTTCCCCAGATTTGCTGGAGACTTGTCGCCGCGGACGATCCCGGTAGACGACATCGGGCATCCCCAAGATCACTGGAGGCTCGTCGCCGTCGGCATCCGCGTTGACGATAGGTTGAAGAGGACCGACTCGGACGACTGCTGCCGTCGTACTGACGAGCACCGTCGCTAGATCGGCGAACGACGCCCCCAAGCAGACATATATCCAGGCTCGCTGGACCGTCCTGCAGAGGGGCGAAAAAGTTCGTCCGTTTGCGCGGAGCTCCGTCGGCCGACTGAGGCCCAACCCGAGAAAGGCCCCGGCGACCGCATAGCCCCCTGGTGGCCACCAGCCGTATCGACCGCTCACCGCGACCGCCTCGCCACCGCAACCTAGCGATAAGATGGTGAACTACGGTCTCGCCATGTAAGTTAAAATTATTTATCGGAAAAATTATTGAAAATTATAAAATTATTAATAATAAAGTAAATTCACCACGGAAACTTTTTATACCTAAAAATTTATATAAAATTACCGCGTAAACGTTTAAATTGTATGAATTTACTGCGGAACCGACAAATTGTTAACGAAATGTATAAAATCACTGCGGAACCAAGAAATTGTTAATAAAATATATAAGAATCACCGCAAGACCGCCAAATAATAAATTTATTCACCGCGAACAGGAATTTTTATTGTAATTTTACCGCACCCTCCGTAAGTAGGATTTTTCCATTGCGGCACCGCTAAATACTGAAATATTATTATAATTATATAGACTCATCATAGTTTTAAGATTATTGTACCTAAAATACTTATCTTTTGTAATTTTCATTTGTAATTTAATCAATGTATTAATTTAATCGTATTTTCTTGTAAAAATCCTTATTTTATTTTTCATTAATTGTAAATTTCTTTTAAATTTAAAAATCTTTGTTCCAATTCGTATCCCATCACTTCATCAAGCCCTGATTCGCACCCTGACTCCGCTGAGTCATCTCCCGGCAACTAAATACCCCGTCACATATTGATATAAATTTTATATTAAATTAAATATTATTTACCTTTTGTAAGAAACAAGGTAATACACACTACAACACTAAAAGGAAGGGTGAAATAATTGAGCCAATACATCGACAATTAGTTTTCAATAACCCACACCACACTTTATTTGAAATGAATAATCTCGACAATTTGTCTACACGATTCAAGGATGAATTCCGGAGCACTCGCATTCCGACTCCCAAAGATTAGCCGGCGGTCATCTGCCGTGCAGCTGTTGCATTTTCACCACCTAGGTAACCCTGGTTGGTTTACAACCCGAAGTCCGTCGGCAATCTCTGAACGCCTGTTTTTCGGTTTCTTACACTATTTACATATTTACACTATTATTCGTATCTATATACATACACACAATCTACAGTCTATTTAAATGTGTACAATTGATTTTTTCTAAATATTATTTGTTAGAATTAAAATAAGTTTTATAAGTAATATTTTAGTGATTTATTGATTAGTATTTCCTAAGTAGTTATTAATGGATGATTGTAATTAGTATTGTTATATACTTATGAATTTTTACTGTTTATGTGTAATATTTTTAATTTTTTATTGATATATTGTATTATTTTTTTTATTTTTTTTTGTATTACTCCCGAATTTAAATTAAAAGAAAGGTAATCGCCAGATTTTAAATTTTTATATTATATATTGTTGTTATTATTCTATATTTATATTTATTATTTATTATTTATTATTTTATATTTAAACATTATTGTTTATTATTTTATTAGTGATTATTATTGATTATTTAGATATTTATTATTGATAATTATGTATATATATCAACAATTATTTTATATATTTAAAATAATTGTTATTATTTATTGTATTGCGCAATTATTTTTTTTTTGTAATTATCTATAGCAAACACCCTATGCTTCCGTTATTAGTAGGGAATATATATTTAATTTTTGTTGTTATCTTTCTCGTTGTAGTTTTATTAAATTATTAATAAAATGGATTTCGAGAATGTGCTCCGCGGCCTATTGATGAAATCAATAAGGGTCCGATGCATCGCTTCAGAAGTGTAGGAATTAGACTATAATTTAATTTATTATATAATTAATTTAATAATTAATTATTTTTTTAATTTAATTTAATAATTATTAATTTAATAATTAATATTATATAATTAATTAATTTAATTTATTATAGCTGCTTTCAGCAGCTGAATTAAATTATAGTGGTGACTCAACCATATTAAGGAATAGATGGTTGAGATATAAATTAAGACTATCTCTGCCGAGGAGCGGCATCCCATGGGATAACCACGAGGACGAGAGATGCAGGAGATCCTTTTCGAGTGATCATGCGCTCACGGGAGATAAAAAGATAAATTCATGCAGTGAAGGAGAAGGTGACATCGGTAATGTCACGACCCGTTGTGTGATGAAAGCCAAGGATCCTGTTCGGGACTCTTCGAATTTATGAGGGAAAACTCGGCCGCGAAGAGTCCCTCGCAGTTTTGAATTTCGGGCCTGAGCAATCGTAAATCATCGTTCATGATTTACGGGGGATTTACTGGGCCAGCTGGCCACTTACGCCGTCGGAAAATGAGTATCCACGAAAAAGCAGGGGGTTTTTCGATGTCGGGGGGGGGCGAGGAAAGACACTTTTGCGCCGAGAATCTCTCTGATGGCATCACGGCGTAATTATTTTGTAACTTTCTTGGTTTTCGGCTCGCGAGATTATAAAGCGGCAAATATATACAAATACATATATATACAAATACACCACCTCCAGTTTCTCCGACAGCGGGGAGAAGCAAACTTCAAGGGATCAACGCAGTCTACGCGGAGGCTGCAGAATTTGATCCAGCGGAGAACGAGCGGACGCCTTTTTCCTCCGATGAGGAGGTTTTTTATGCCTATGCGGTAATGTTGTTTTTAAATAAATCTCTTATATTATATCAGCAAATACCAGTCCTTGAAAAGAGTTGTTTTATTCACCCTTCCTTGTAATATTTCATAATATTAATTTAATAATTTTACATATCTTTCTTGTTTCAATTTTAATGTTAATTATATATTAATTCACAACAGATCCATTATTATCAGACATTTCTATTCATGGGAATAGTAGAGTATCTGATGATGGAGAGACCGAGCAGGAAGATAATGTCTTGAAAATCTAAGACCGAGCTACAGAGAATATGGTCACAATACCAACGGCATTGTTGGATAGTATTTTTTATTTATTCCACAGGATTCAGAAATTAAAATTCCATTAGTTAAATTGTTAAGAAAAGAACAATTGTGGAATTGGTCAGAAGAACAACAAGAGGCATTCGAGAAATTAAAAGAGGCTTTAACGAAGGCTCCGGTCTTTATTAAACCTGATTTTTCAAAGCCCTTTACTGTGCAGTGTGATGCTAGTGGATATGTAATTGGAGCAGTTCTCACTCAAGAATTAGAGGATGGAGAACACCCAATTTTGTATATCAGTAGAGTATTGACGGCGGCGGAACGAAATTACACAACAAGTGAACGAGAATGCTTGTCCTTGTTGTGGGCAATTAAAAAAGATTTACAGAGGAATCTCAGAGGAGAGAAAAAAAGCAGAGAAAAGGAAGAAACTAAAACAGAATGGCAGAAATTATAGAAAAAATGGAAGAACTGGAGAGAAAATATGAAAAGGAGAGAAAGGAAATTAGAGAATGGATGATAAAAACGAAAAAAGGACAAGAGAGAGAGCTAGAGAAAATGAAAAATGAATTAGTGGAAACAAGGGAATGGGCAAGGAAGAAAGAGATAATGATAAAAGAGTTACAAGAGAAAGTAGAGGAGCTAATGGAAGAGAGAAAGGAGAACACGGAGTGGAGATTGGATATGGAAAAATGGGCAAGCAGCCAAACAGAACAGAGGAAAGGGGGTATAAGTGAAGAGGAAGAAGGAGACAAGGAACGCGTATCGAGACTAAACATCAGGAGTAGCAGCAGGTCAAACAAGATGGAGATAGATGGAGTAGCTGCGGACAATGTAGCAGCATGACAGGTAGCATTATGTAGAAAAAAGAGGTACACTAATTCAGGAAGATACTATGGGAAAGGGAAAGAAGAGACAGAGAAGAAATGTGGTGAAGGGGATAGAAAGAGGTGAGGTGGTGAAATCGGGAGTTCTGGGATGGGCAAGGAATTTCATCAAAACAAAGCTGGGCCTAGAAGAAGAGATTCGAACGGCATGGTAAAGTGGCAGGATGATTATAATAAAGATGGAAAACAGGGAGATAAGAAACAAGGTATGGAACGCGAGAAAGAAACTGATAGGCACTGATATCTTCATGGATTTCGATCTTACCTTCGAGGAAAGGCGAATACAAGAGGAGATCAGGGGATGAGTACGCGAGGCGAGAAAAAAGGGCTTTTTCTCGAAGGTTGATCTGAAGAAAGTGTTCATCGATGGTAGATGGGAAACATGGGCAGGCAGGGAAATAATGAACAAACTCCTGGAAGGGATGAAAAGAAGGAACGACAAAAACAAGGAAAAGGCAGAAAAATATAGAGAAAAGGAAAGTGAAACAGAAAAAACAAAGACAGATGAAAAGGACAGACGAGAACAAGAAACAGAATAGAATAAGCAGAAAGGAAAAAAGGAAGTAACAGAGGAAAAAGTAGGAGACGATAAAATAGACAACGAGGAAGGAAATTTAGTACAGGAAAGGGACGGGTAAAACAAATACGAAAAAGGACGGAAGACAGAAGAACGGGAGGACGAGACAAGAAAAACAGATAAAGAAAAAAGGAACCGAGAAAGAAGGAAAATGAAAAACTAAAGACGATAACGGACAGACAACCAAAGACAGAAAACATAAAGAATAAAAGGAGAAAACAAATAACTGAACAGGAGCCGATAAAAGAAAACAAGATAGAGAGCAAGCAAGACGAGCAAAGCAAAAGACAGAAGAGAAAGAGAAAGGGGAGTGAATGTAAAGTGGAAAATAATGTAGAAATGAATGGGAAAGAAACAAGTAGGGAAAGGAAACTAGGAGGATACTTTTCTGGAATATAGCAGGTTTATGGAGAAAAAACAGCGATTTCTAGGAATACATAGGGAAGATGGACTATGTGTGTTTGGTGGAGACATGGTAGAAGATAAGAGTATAGAAAATCTAAAAGGGAAGCTACCCAGACCCATGAAATGGGTCACCATCGGGGCAAGTAGAGAAAAGAGAAAAGGAAGGGCGAAAGGGGGAATAATAATAGGAATAAATAACAACTGGATGCCACAGGTATGTGAGCTGGGAACCAACGTAGATGAGGGAATAGTTAGGACCAGGATCGCTATGGACAAAGGCAGAAAAAATTTAGACATAATGAGGATCTATGCTAAGCAGAAAGGAGAAAAGAGAGATGAATGGAAAACAATAGAGGAAATAAGCTACAGTGGTGAAAAAGAAAGGTTCATTATGGGGGACTTTAATGTAAGAACAGGAGAAAAAGGAGAATACATGCAAGATAATGGGGAAGGAGTAATGGGTAGGGGAAAAAGTAAAGACAAGAAACTACATAAAGGAGGAAAGATATTAGTAGATAGGATTACAAGAAACGGCCTCAGTATCTTGAATGAAACAATGAAAGGAGATGAACAGGGAGAACATACATTCATAGGCGCTAGAGGTAGTACTGTTATAGATCTAGCGAATATAGACACTGAAGCAAGAGACAGAGTTGAATCCTTTAAGGTAGAAAATAGAGTAGAGTCTGACCACCTTCCACTGGTGGTAACAATGAGAACAGATGAGAGGGGAAGGGGGAGAGAATTTTAGGACAGATAAGAAAGTAGAACTGTAACCTTCTGGAGTGAGGAAAGTATAAAATAATATAAAAGAAAGACAGACGGATTATATAAAGAAGCAAAAGCAGAAAATGATATAGAGGCTCTCTAGACGGAAATAAGAAGGAAAATCGAAAACAGTATGGATAGGAAGGAAGTTAGAAAGAAAAAATGGAAAATGGGAGACCACATATGGTACGACAGGGAATGCAAGAGGGAAAAGAACAATGTCAAGAAGGCCTTAAAGGAGTGGAAGAAAGGGAAAAGAAAAAGAGAAGAGTACACGAACATGAGAAGAATATGGAGAGAGATGTGTGAAAGGAAGAGAACAGAAATAAAGAAAAGGGACAGAAAGGAGTTGAGAAAATTAAAAAATAAAGGACAGATATGGAGATATTTGAACAAAGGAAGGAAACCAAGAATAGAAGAAAAGAACGGTATAGGTAGAGAAGAGTGGAGAAAACATTTTATGAAGCTTCTGGGAGGAAGTGAGAGGAAAATGAAAGGTAAAGAAAGTACAGAAGCAATAGAGACAGGATGAAAGACATAGAGAACCGAGAAATCTGGAGTGTATGGAAAAACTTGAAAAAGAAGAAAGCAACGGGGATGCACAAGATTCCCAACGAAGCGTGGGTATATGCAGGCAGATACGAAGTAGAATGATTGAAATTATAAGAAAAATATGGGATCAGGGAATAATACCACAAGATTGGTCCACGGCAGTAATCATCCCGATTCATAAGAAAGGAGACAAGGAAAACCCTGAAAATGACAGAGACTTGTCCATGTTAGCATCAGGGTATAAAATATACACACGAGTATTAAAGGCCAAACTAGAGAAAGAGACAGAAGAAAAAAGAGTTATACCATAGGGGCAGCCTGGTTTCAGGGCAGGGAGGGGTGCCACGAACAACATATACATATTGGACTATATAGTGAGAAGAGCCGCGAGGGAAAGTAAGAGGCTATATTTGATGTTCGTGAACATAAAGGCCACCTTCGACACGGTCTGCAGAGACAAACTCTGGCAGATCATGGAAAAGAAGGGGATCAGCAGGGAGATAACTACAAGAGTAAGAGAATATACAGGGAAACGAAATGCAGAGTAAGGACAGAGGAAGGTCTTACGGATGAATTCTGGACAAATAAGAGACTGAGAAAAGAATGTTTCCTCAGCCCATTTTGTTCAATATCTACATCTCAGAGTTAGAGGAAGAGCTAAAAAAGAAGGAAGTAGGAGGATACAAAGATAAATGGTAAGAGAATATGGTCATTAGCATACGCTGATGACCTAGTTATATTTGGAGAAAACAGGGAGGCGCTACAGGCGATGATGTAAACCTTGAAAGGTTTCCTTGAACAGAGAGAGTTACAAATGAACACGGAGAAGACAAAGATCATGGTGGTGAAGAGAGGAAAGAAAATGAAGCCAAAAAAATGGACATGGAAAGGAAAGAGAATTGAGATGGTCAATATATTCAGATACTTGGGCTTCGTGTTCAGGAGTGACAGAAAGTACGACGATCAGATAAAGGAGAGATTAAACAAGGGCAGAATTGCGGCAAAAAAACGTGGGGTTTGGCTGAAAGGAGGTATCAGGGAGACGTCAGGATGAGAAAGATGTTGTTTCAGTATCTAGTGAAGAGTGTCATGGAGTACGGGGTAGAGATATGGGTTACAGAGAGGGCTGAGGAAATGGAGAGGATCAAGAGCGGCTACTATAGATGGACCTTGAGACTCGACTTTTGCACTCCCAGATATTTAGTTTACGAAGAGTCGGAGGAATATCAGATGATGGGGTAGTGGAAGATAAGGTTAATGAAATATGAGGACAAAATAAAGAAATTGGAGGAATATAGATGGGTCAGGAAATGCTATAAAGAACAAAGAGAGAATAAGGCCCTCAAAGAAAGAGACGACATGAAGACGTGGCTAAATAAACTGGGACTCAGCAGGGAGCAGATAGGATACTGGGAAAGCACAGGAAAGAATATTTACACAGAATAAAGAAGAAGAGACAGGGACAGACAACTGCAGGAGAGAAGGAGCAAAATAAAAGAGTCAAAGAACAACAGGACATATATAGAAATAAAAGAATACAGTCTACCAGGATACCTCAAAGAGGAAGGTAACCCGGAGGAGATAAGAGAAATAGCTAGGATCAGGTGTGGGAATATAACAACTGGAAATAAGTATTGGATGGACCCGAAAGAGAGGAAATGCTAACTGTGCAAGAAAAAAAAGGAGACTGGGCACATTGGACGACGTACTATGCAGAGACAATCGACCTTTTCGGAAAGATAAGGAAGAGAGACAACAGCGGAAGAAAAGGGAAAGGGATAATGAAACTATGCAGAGGGAAAATAAAAGATAGAGATATACTGAAAGAGGTAAGAGAGCTTGAGAAGAGACTAGAAAAGAGGAAAGTACAACAAGAAGACACAAAAGTAAAGGAATAATAAAAAATATAAGTAATACAAAAATGGAGTGAAAGAGTGCAATAGTGCAAAAACATAGGAAAGAAAAATGAAATAATAAGAGACATTATTGTGAATATTATTGTGAATATGTAATATATGTAAATACAGAAAGTGTAAGGAAAAAAACGATTGTATATAGCAAATTATAATTCTATACAAATGTATATAATGGAATCCGTCCCTAGGACACATGGCTGGGATGTAACTTAATAAATAATAAATAATAAATAAGTGAATTGATGTATTTATATAGGTATTGAATATTATTATTAATTTTAAATTAATATTTATTTATTGAAATGTGATGTACTTACGAATATGATGAGTGTGATAATTTATATATTTAAATGAATAATTTCTTAATTGTTGTCAACTTGTCAAATGGTGGCCCATATTTCATTTTTAGTTTAATACATTAGCGGAAGTCTTGTTAGTATAGACGGCGCTTACGTCGTTGAATTATAGTGAGATAGAGTTAGGCGCGAATATGTATTTTGATATATGTATACATTAAAATGCATAAGTAAAGTGATGTGAGTGTTGTGAAAATTATTAATGTTATACCGCCACGAGATGGTCGATAAGTGTAGTTTCTATACTTATGGGTCAAACAATACTTTTCTTTTGTACATGAATTGAGGGTTTTGATTTGTTATTTTAATAATAACGAATTGAAATTTAAATCATGACAGGTACAAGGGAAAAGAGACTTGTTGGCTGTGATGCGACCAATGTTGAATTTTCTGAATTTAAATTAGATTAGAAAATCTCATATTTTGGCATTGAATCTCCCCAACATTAAATTAATTATTTTTGTATTATTACTGTTGTTGGAAAATTATTAAATAAATTATTATTTAATAAATTGAATCACTAGCATGGTTCGAGGAAGTCGTTTTTATTTGATTTTCAATAAATTAAATTAAAATATTTACCGTGTTACACCATATATTTTCGCGTGTTTGGACATTTTAATTGCAACGAAGACGTTCGAAGAACACATGAAATGCTTGAAGGTAGTGTTGAAAAAGGTAGTGAATGCGGGCCTAACGATTAATAAAAATTACTATGTTACAGTCTCCGTTTCTTAACTGATTTATAATTCTTATTTGTCTTTTAATATTAATAAAAAAATAATAATTTGTAGTAGTTTAAAATCACTTATTTTTATACGCATGATATAGTACAAATTTCTATTGTTTCTCTTCTAAATTCAGTTGAATATTTCAATTTTTTGTATTTTTAAAATTTATACATATATTTATTATTATTATCATTAATAATAATTTAAATATACATGAAAAATGGTTTAAATTAGTATATTTTGTTTCTTATTTTTTTTGAAGATCCATATGTATTTGTGATAAATTTTTTTTTTTTTTTTTCACGTGGTGGTTTTGTTTTATATTTTGAAATAGGTGGATTTATTCTGACCGTGACAAACATTTTTTTGCATTCTCTTTCACAGTATGGTTTATACTCTTCTTTGAGTGCTAGTTATTAAAGGAAAAGAATTAATGATAAAAATTTTTTTATAAAAAATAAGAATAAAATAAAATAAGTGATCAAAATACGCTTCGATATTTGGTTTAAATAACGATATTTAGATTAATTCATGCAAATATAATGCTATAGATGCAATACCATAAATCTAAGTAGTCTTATAAAAAGTTTTGATAATTTATTTATTTAAATAAAGAATCTTTAATTCTTACAATAAATGCAATTATATTAAATAATTTTATTTTAGAACGTAAAAATAATTTTTAAAAAAATTCCAAAAACATTTTCAGTATTAAAGATAATTTCTTTAAAATGTATTTTTTTATTATTAGTATATCAATAGGTTGAATAGTTTTAATACATAATTTTTCAGTTATTATGTATATCTACTTTTATATGTTATATATTATAACGAAAGATAAATATAATCAAATACTAAAATATTTTTTATAATTTTATATATTTTTCTCTTAATTCCATTGTTAACAGTAAAAGTAAAATTTCTTTAATTTTTTTATTTACATTTTAACTTGCATAATTATATTATAAATAATCGAATTTACAATATTAAATATTGTATACATATATTTTTTGTATGTTGCAATGTAAATATAGGACTACTTTTTAATTTATTATTGCATAATAGAAAAATTTGTTAATAATTTACTAAATTAATCTATTACCTTTACAGAGTTTTAAACAGGCTTTTCTTGTATTGTGTCCTAATCCTATGAGACAAATCATTTCTTTCATAGTATATTTATCAGAAATTTTCATGTACTTGGCATAAGAATTAATTTTTTACTCACTAAAGACAAATTGATATATACACGTTGTAATACATTTATCCTTTTCAACTTCCACTTCACCTAATTAAAATTGAAGATATATTATTAGATATTTTATTAAATATTTTAATTAAATATTTTAATATAATATTATTTTTTATTTAAATTATAAATTTTTAACTATTGAATTCAAATATAAGTAATTAATTTATTTAAATAAAAAATAGATATCATAAAATAAATAACTGTATTATTTTAAACTCGATATAATTCATTTATTTTTTTTTTTTTAATTTAAATTAAAGTATTGATATTTATTAATTAAAGTATCTGTTATTTATGTGATTTAAATAAAAGTAATTGTTTTTTTTATCATTTTTAAGATTTTTCTATTAATAGTAAGTTATTAGCATAGTAAATTTATTGTTGTTTTAGCTTAATCATAATATAGATTATTTTTAACCAAGGTAATTTTATTATACATTTATATAATAAAACAGAATTTTCATTTATCATAAATGATTAAATTAGTATATTACTAGTACAGTTAGCTGCACATTCGTCCAAATCAGCTTTAATTATTACAGCATTATAAAATATAATGAACGAAATGATTATTAAAATGTTCATATTGAATATTTATATTTAATTTTTTCCAATAAAAATTAAATTTGTTATAAGTTGTATTCAAAATATTTTATTTAACTGTTATATTTTATTAAAATAGCGGATTTAAATGTTCGATATAGTAAATTTGTGCACCACACGAATTGGTCATTAAATAATTATATCAGTCCTGTAAATATTTAATTTTCCCATGTATTAAAATTTATGTTATAAAGTAAAAATATTGCTTAGTATATTTTTTATTTTTTTGCTTATTCTTAATTAATATAAATTAAATTATTTAAAATATTTAAATTATATATATATATATAAAAATTGTATAAAATTATTTTCTTGAATCAAATAAAATGTTTTATAAAAGTAGGTAATGAAATTTTAAAGTATCATACTTAAATAAAAAAATTATTTTATGAATTTAAAGGTTGCTTAAAGGTAAACTATATATTAAATTTTTTTTAGTATAATTAATATATTTTTTTTATATAATTCAATTTCGGCTGACAAAGAGTTGAATGAAAATATATAAGTACAAAATTAAATTAATGAAATATGTATATACTAATTTATAAAATTTATAAATAATAGTTATAATCCACTTTATTTCAAATATGTATATTGAAAAGTGATTAAAGTTTTTTTCGAAGAATTAAATACTTATCATTACAAATAAAAATAATGTTTAATGAAGATATTTGTGTCAATAATTAAGCTAATTCACATTTTTTAAAGTTTATGAAAAATTATAAAGAAAAAATAGTGTAGAAGATAATTTCATCTGTGTTTATAATTAAACAATTACTATTAAACAGTAACTAATATTCCGTGAAAAATTAATTTTTAATTGACTTGAGGTTTCTTGGAAAATTAATATTAAATTAGTATTTTTCTTATTCAGATATATGATTATTTAGTTATTCTATTGAATAGATACAATTGATTATATTTTTATTTTATTAGATTGGATATGTTAAAGTTCGTTTAATAGGAGTATTTTTTCTGAAAATTTAAGAACTTAAAAAAATACGAAGAATATTAAATTATAAAAAAAAAAAATTTAGTAGCACAATATCTAATTCAAAAGATAAAGCAATAAATAGAAAACTATAAACAACAGTTTTTTAAATAATAATATTAATAATTATAACAATAAAATAAAATACGTAATTGAGGAATTGATTTTCGAGTATCATTTTGGATCAAGTTATGGAAGTGAAGTTTCTTCTATTTTGATATTATAATTTCTTTTATAAACCCTTATACTGACCATTATGGTTTTTGCTTTTTATTACATTTTATAAGCATTATTAATTAATATTATAATTAGATCAGAGAAAAAAATATTTAATATCAAATTCGGAATTAAATTTGGTTGATAGCAATTTCTATAATGAATGAAACCGTTAGGTAATTGAGATATTTTAAGAATTTTTCTTTCGAAATTTTAAGAAATTATATTGAAAGGTATGAGACCTATTAAATTATAAAAACAATGAAATTTAGTGGCACAGTATCTAACTAAAAAAAAAGAAACATTAAGAGGAAAAGTATAGACCGTAATTTTTTTTAAATAATAATAATACTGATGTTGATGATGATGCTGAAAATCCCTTCAGTAATTGTTTCCTGTTAATAGTATCTTGTCCAGAAAAATGTAAAGTCTTTTCTCTCTTTCTTTCCTTATATTTTGCTCTCCTCTTTACTTAACCCATTTTTAATTCTAACAACAAATAGTAATTTTCAAAATCAGCTCTTACTTATTTTTAAACATATACATTTTATACTGAATAGATATTATAATATATCTCTAATTATTTTTTACAAATTATGCTAAACATTTTTATATTTATTTATTTAATTTTTATCCCAGTATGTTGTTTGTATGAACTTTGTATACATTATATAATCATTAAAGCTATAAATATAAATAAATATGCATATAATGGCAATTTCAATTATTATCTAAAGGATTTAAATGAATTTAAATTTAATGTTTTAAATGTTTTTATTATTTATTTTTAATAGTTTTGTTACATTATCTCCTTGTTTTTTTTGACTTATGATTTACTAAGAAAAAATGTGACTGTTATTTATTATAAAATTGGAAGATTTTGCAATTAATGAGACAATATTAAAACAAATACAAATTTATTATAAAAGTTTAAAAATCATTTATAGCAGATGAAAGCATTTTATTTAAGTAATTGATCTAAATTTATTCGTATTTGTCTCTGTTTCAGATCATTTTTCATTTGTTGCTCACATTAAAGTATGTTTATGACCATTATTGTAGATTATTATTGTAGATCTTTACATTAGAAATTTATACTTATTATTTATATAATAATTCTTCTGCATAAAAACTATATGATTCACAAATGGAAGAAAAATTAAATACATTAAAAATAAATAGAATTTACAAAAGAATTAATTTTTAAAAAAAGGAAATTTTGTTTATCAGTCATTCAGAGGTCTAATTAGTATGTTCAATAAAAAAAAAGAAAATTATGAATCAACAGCAAGTCGCTTTACCACTATTTGCTATAATGATGTATTATTGAGAAAGTTATTGAAAAGGAGAAAGCTAGAAACACTGAGAGCGACTTACTCTAATAATAAATAATAAACAATGCGTATATCGATTTTAAGTTTAACATACATATTACTAGACACAAATTCGATTGTAATCCCGCATGTACATTTTGATAGGTTAACACCTCAAAAGTGAAGGCTTTCATGTTGTATTTTCTTGCATATGAAGTTTTATTAAAAGCTAGATTTTTATAATAATTATCATTTTCTTCTGGTTGGTAAAAATCTGCTTGGTAAAAATGCATTACAAGTGTTCTCACGGTGTGAAAACAAGTACATATACGCAGATATATTATATTATTTTGTTTGCGAGGCAAATATTTTTTCACATTCTTGATTACAGTGTGATTTAACCTTAGTTTTGATATCTAATTAAAAAAAAAAAATTTATTTAAAATAAAAAAATTATATAGTATATTAATTGTTTCTAATTTAGTAGGCTAATTTATTACCTTTACAGAGTTTTAGACAGTGTTCTTTTGAAAGTAGTTTAGATTTACCTATTGAATATATTATAGTTTTTTTAAATATTTAACAAATTAATTTGTAAATTTGAAGTTATAAATAATTTTTACTCACTAAAGAAATGTCGATGTAGACAATTCACATAGCATGTATCTATATCGACCTGCTGTTGAGCTAATTGAAAATAGATACAAATCTTTATAATAGTAATTTTAATAAAATGTAATTTCTTAATTTAATTTTTTAACTAATATATAAATTAAATTTATTCATTGCAAAAACCAAGTTCTTTATAGTATCATTTATCATTTATCATTATTTGTGCATTAAATATTGAAAATAATTTAATAATTTAATATATACTATAATGTATGTTTGGCTATTTAAAATATTGGTATCATGCATTTAATCAAGATGACTCTTAAAGAAATGAATTTGAATTTTTTGTTAAAACTGTTTAAAGAACATAACATGGAAATCCGTATTATTTAAATCTTCATAATTTATTTATCCTTCAATATAAAAAATTTTTTTAGTGTTGAATGTATTATGTATAAATTATATATACTGGATGTCATTTTTTAAATGATAATTATCTATTTTTTGTAATCTATTTGAATGAAATATAAAATAATTAATTTTTCTTAATTTTATATAATACTTAAATAACTGAATAAAGTATTTTATGTTTATTGAAAATAAAACCTTACTTTAAGAAAACTATACTGTAAATATATAAAATATATAGGAACAGAAATTTTATTGTATAATAATAAAATTAATATGTTCCTTACTTGGACAGGCATCAATACATTTTTTAAGAGAACTTTTAAAAAAGGCATTACTAAGTACAAATAGTGAAATAAATATTAAGATCTTCATACTTGAAACTTATAAATATTTTTTTTCAATAATAATGTATTATAAGTTATGTACAAAATATTTGATTCGACTATTATTTTTTATTACAAAGTGGATTTAAATATTCGATAAGTTAACGTCTACACTACACGAATCGGTGATTAAACAGTCATATCAGTTTCGTAAATATGAAATTTTCCCGAGTATTTAAATTTATAATACACAATAGAAATATTGTTAAACATTTTTCTTTTATGTTGATTAGTTTATGCTTAATATATATAAATTAAATTATGTTAATCAATAAATTATTTAAATATTATTTAAAGATATGCTTCTTTGATCATATAATATATATTCAAATAGTGTTTTAATCAATTATGTAAATTATTATAAGATAAATTTGGAATTTATTTTAATAATCTATTTTATTTATTTTATAAAATTTAATGATATTTGATATATTATATTATTTTTACAGTCCGTAAAATACAAGTTATATATTAAAATATAAGTTATACAGTTTTAAATGAAAATTTATTCATTAAATTATGTGGTAAATTTCAGGTGGAATATTTAAGATAAATATAAAACTGAAAATTAAAATATTATTTGCTAAAATAATAACATTTATTATTTCAGGGAATTCAATGAATATAAAAAAATGAATAATATTATGTTATTGTAAATTATCGTACAATTATTTGTAATGAAATATTTAAAATTATTAGATAATGGTAGTTTCAATCATCTTTAAAAAATTACAATACATATTAATTTTTTTTTTTTTTTTTTTGAATACTTAAATATAATCTGCAGGCTTAAAATAGCAACAAAAAAAATTACTTTCGTTTATTTTTTTTTAGAGCGTCAATCTTTTGTTGACTATAAGAGTATGCGTATAAAATTTAATTAATGTATTTTCCACTTATTTAAAAAATCAATAAATAATAATTATGATGTTAATTATTTTAAATAATTATATTAAAAAATGATTTTCTTGATATAATTTAAATATAATGTATTAATAATTAGAAGAAATTTTTAATGATGCAATTTTTGGTAATAATTATTAGTTAATTCGTATTTTTCACATTTTTGTGTATAATTATTACAAAAAATAGTATATAAGATCATTATACATGTGTTTAGGTTTAATAAATTAATAGTTATAATTGTAATTATTAGTTTATGTAAATTTAACTTTTTTATAATTGATTTGAGGTTTATTAGATAATAAATACTAATTCTTGTTTTGTCATTACTTTCATTATGTTTTAAAATGGAATGATTTCTTAGTTTTATGATTGTGTCAATAGGTTTGTTTCATATTTATTAAGTTTGATAATTTAATTATTTATTTTTTTTTTTAAATAAATTTTCACACTGTTCACGAGTATAATAAATCAAGTTTTCTGTACATGGAATATCATATAAAAATCAATTAAAAGAATGTTGATTTTAACTTATTTCGATTATACAAATTATACTAAGAGAATATAAAAAAATAATTTGATTGAAAAAGATAGAGAAATTCTTATTTTAATTATTATGTAAAAGCTAACTTATTATGTTATTAAATTAATTTTATATTGTAGTATTTACAATTAAAAATGCAGAAAAAAGTATATTTTGCAATATAAAATTTAATTGGATACTTATATTTTACAATATATTGAATTTTATATCAAGTAAAATTTTTTAAGTAATTATGTGAAAGCTTATATTAATTTATTAAAAAATGTTTTAATATATTAATTTAATTTATGTAATAGTATGAGCATTAATTTTGTAAGTTTAGAGTATCCTAGGTAATCATCATTATTTAAACTTGAAATTTATTTAAAGAAATTTTAATGTCAATGCATATAATTACTAGGAATATTACAAATATGTGCAAAAATGAATTAAAATATATTATATAAATATCAATATGAATGTATTTGAAACTAATTTTGTTAAAATTATTCAAAAAAATTCCAAGAAAGTTTTGGATGAAATTTTAAATGATTGATATATACATATAGATTCTTTCAACTACATACACATTAACTTTTTGATTTTTAAATTTCTTGAATTCTCCAATTTATTATAGTTTAATACTTAATATCATGGCTTTAATCCTCATCTATTATATTCTAATGGTAAATATATTAAAATTGTATACAACAGCATGTCTTAATGTGTCTTGAAGAGAATATTTATATGCATCATTTAGGTTTCTACAAGTCGATTCAAATAACTCATTTTTTAAGTTGAAGGATTTGTATTGTATGATAAAATATAATACTATTTTTTGATAATGTAATCTATAATTTAAATTCAGGTTTATTTATAAATTATCTATGTATTTTGTTGAAATGTATACTTTTATGTGTGTGAAAGACCAGGTAATCGAATACTAAAGATATTTATTCCAAACAAATACTTATTCAGTGTTTATTAAGTAAAAAAAATTTTCTTTTGTCAAAGTTATAAAAAGTATTACTAATAAAACATTTTAAATGTATTCTTTTATTCTCATATTCAATTATTTGAATAAAAAACATCGGATATAATATGTGAATTTAAAATAACTAGTATACAAATAAGATTTTTTAGCTTTTTAATAAAAGATGTATCGAACATACTCTTATTTGAGCAGACTAGTCTATAAAAACACTATTACTTTATAATTTTTCAATTATTCTTATCGTCTTGTATTCTTGTCGAAAATATACAAGAATACGTAAACATTTGAAGAATACCACTTATAGATCTTCAATATATTGTATTAAATGGAAAGATTCTTAATAAGAATGACTATTTTTATTTTTTGAGAATTTATAAAATGAGTTCGTATTCGTTAGCTGTATAATCCTTAGCCATTATCATTATAACTGTTATCTTTGGTATTCAGAGTCAATTATGTACGAGAAAATGTTAATTAGTTCTGCTTGAATGGATTGTTCATAAACATAATAATTATAGGTCACTATTATATGCACAAAATAATTTATTGATTATAATGCTCAAAAGAAAATTAAATTATTTATTCACTGCTTATAAGACAAACATAAAAAATTAACATTTATAAAAAATATATTATTATGGATAACTAATTATACATGCTTGAGACTTACGGAAATTTAAGTGAATCCAAGTGAAAGAGGAGCAGCTACTTC
This sequence comes from Eupristina koningsbergeri, assembly GCA_018907245.1. NCBI lineage: Eukaryota > Metazoa > Arthropoda > Insecta > Hymenoptera > Agaonidae > Eupristina > Eupristina koningsbergeri. The sequence goes on along the minus strand of JACCHV010000002.1, from coordinate 3,998,711 downwards.
CTCGGATATAAAAAGTACCAGTATATTAATAGGAAGTGAATGTGTGAGATTTAATAATTGGCCAGTTAGCCAATTATGAGCGATGTTCATATTTTTCATGAACGCCCAGATCAATTTGCGGATAAAGTGCTGACAATCAGATCGCTTTTATCAATATTTTCATTCACCTTACTAATTCGTAAATAAGATTTTCTATTTCATGCGTTTGTCCAATCGAATTATAGTTTCTCGGATATTAATTCTGGTTTATAACGCTACTATTAAAAATATCAAAAATTTTGAGTAGATATTCTCGATCAGGGATCCTGTTATCGATGATCTTCATCTTTATCTATACATGTGCTTCCGTGACAAGGCGGAAAAATGGCAAACAAAATTGCCTTAACCTAGTAAATGCCTCAGTGGTAGGAATATATGGCTCAAAATCGGTGGAATATTCGCTGGGAAATTACTAGGAACGCAAATTGTGGTTTTTTGTCTCTCCCAATTAATTAAGAGTGATTTTTATGTCAAAGTGAATTAACTCATTATGCGAGACTAATTATAAAATTGTAATAACCAACAAACAAACTGTCTCATTGGTCTTATCCTAAATTAAACAAATATAATTGATTTAATTTTTATTTTATTTTAATCATCTATTTATATAATATGAATAAATGAATAAGAATATTTTTAAAGATTATGAAGAGCTGCATCAATTAAATTATGATAGACAAATTTAAAATTTAAATGAACAGCGAAAAACGCGGTTATAGAAAGAAAATGAGAACACAAGACTTTCCTATTTTTTTGAGAACAAAAGTTATTGTATTTGAAGTTTATTATAATTTGTATAAAACACATGCGTGATATATATAATTTTTTTATTTCCTTCCGTTTTTCTAACGGCTCTTATCGGGCTAACAAGAGTTAAAGATCTATTAATTTTTAATTTTAAATTAATATAATATTGTGTCTTTAGGTATCAAGTGAGATGACTGAAAACATAGTAAAATAATTAGTAAATTCAAATATACAATCGAGAAATTTATTATTTTTACGAGTATCACTTTTGACCAATTCATTGAAATGAAGTCACTTTGTATTTTTACGTTATGATTTCTTTTTAGAAATTATTCTACTTACCATCGTGACTTCACATTTTTATGACATTTTATAATTAATATAAAAATTAGGTAAAATAAAAATAATAGCTGATACCGGATGTGAATTATTTTTGGTTAAAACGTATTTTTAGAATGAAGCAGTACAATATTTAAAGTATTTAGAGAATTAAAAGTATTTAAAAAATTGTGTTGAAAGGCACGAACAATATTGAAATATAAAAACAAAAAAATTTAATAACGCAATATCTAACTCAGAAGAAAAACTATAAAATTAAAGAGTATATAGAGCAAATTTTTTAAAAATAATGTTAATAAAAATAATAATAATTATAACAACAACAACAATAATAATCAATGATTGCTCCGAGTCATCAGTCATTATTCCTGGAAAGAATAAAGTCTTTTTTTTCATTATTTCCTAGCCTTTTTCTCCCCTTTTAGCTAATCCACTTTTAATTCTACTAACGAAGAGTAATTTTCAAAATCAGCTCTTACTTATTATTAAACATATACATTTTATACTGAATAGATATTATAATATATCTCTAATTATTTTTTACAAATTATGCTAAACATTTTTATATTTATTTATTTAATTTTTATCCCAGTATGTTGTTTTTATGAACTTTGTATACACTATATAATCATTAAAGCTACAAATATAAACAAATAATATCGTATGGTAGATCTATTTACATACGAGTAGAATTTATTTACGAGTATCACTGTTGACCAATTCATCGAAGTGAAGTCTCATTATATTTTTACGCTATGCATTCTTATTATAAAACCATCATGGTTTTCAGTTTTTTTATCGAGAAATTTATCTGTATGGATGGTTTTGGGGGCGATTTTCAAATTTAATTCTTAAAATATTTCCTTTTTATAACACCTTTTTATAAAATTTTATAGAATATAAATATTTTTTAATGGTGTGAGAAATGCTCTTTATGATAATATTGAATACATTTGTTTATTATTATTCGTCAACAGAGTATTTCTCCAATATAGCATTTAATTGTACTAACCATAATAAAATTAAATTATTAATAATAAAATCAATAGTAATTTCTATTATTGTTCTCTTAATATCTTTATACATACATAAAAATATATTAAAATTATATTTTATTCAATTGTACAATATAATATAATGCAACTTATTGGTTATTTTATTTCTTCTAAATAATGTCGGACACTTTACAGTATTCTGTACCAATAGAATTAGTAAAAATTTTATCATTATGTTAATGATAATTGAAACGCACATATTATAAGAATTTGAATTTTACTATCATCAATATATGATTTCATTTTGCATTTTTATGTTTGCTATGATATTATCCAAAAATATTAAATATCGTTTTTTTTTTATCTTTTTTATCTTTTGGTGGTTTTGTCTTGTATTTTGATATCGGTGGACCCACCTTGGCGGTGATAAACATTTTATTACATTCTGTTTCACAGTACGGTCTGTATTCTTCTCTGAGTCCTAATTAAAAAAAAAAAAAAAAATATTTATATTACATAAAATGAATAAATCAAAAAGTGTTTGAAGTATATTTAAAATTATTTAAACTTTTGTACTACTAAATGTGATAAGAGCGTATAACGATTCATTTTATTTTATAAAAATTAATAAAATTAATCTTAAAATTATTGATTTTGTATTCTACTTTAATAAATTCTATTATTACCAAATTATTCTGGATATCTTAAAAAATAAATATTAAAAGATAAAAAAGTAGGATTATTTTTAAATATGTTATTGTATAATAGAAGATTTGTTTATAATTTAGTAGGTGAATCTATTACCTTTACAGATTTTAAAACAGGCTCTTCTTGTATTGTGTCCTAATCCTATGAGACAAATAATTTCTTGCTTAATATATTTATGAGAAATATTCATAAGCTTGAAATAAGAATTAATTTCTTACTTACCAAAAACGTATCTATATAAACAAGTCGTAATACATTTATCCTTTTCAACCTTGTCTTCACCTAATTAAAAATAGATTAATTAAGTAAAATATAAAAATATTTGATTGAATATTGACGGTATGTTAAATACTGTGTAATTAAATATTAGCTACTAAATTTATTTACAATATTTCATGCACAAATGATTTATTTGTGGCCATTTAATCATTATCATCATACTTTTCCAAAAAATATATGTAAACGAAAAAATTTATATCAATAAAAACTATTATAATGAGAATAACTACATTATTTTTTAAGTGTTAATTAACAATATATTTTGGCTATTTATTTGATTTGAATTAAAATAATTATATTTTTTTACATACAGATGACTAAAATACATTATTATATTTTAATTCAAAATACACATGTTTATAAAAAAAAACTTGGTTGATATTTAATATAATAAAGTGAAATAAAACATTCTAATTAATTAAAATAAAATAATTGTATTTTTTACTTGTACAGTTAGCAGCACAATCGTAGAAATCAGCTTTAACAATTTCAGTATTATAAAATACGAAAAATAAAATAAATATTAAATATTTCATATTTAAATTTAAATAATTTATTTTAAAAATAATAAAATGTGTTATAAGTTGTGTTCAAAATAGTTCTTTTAACAGGTATGTTTTTTTAAAATTTTATATTCGATAAACGAATTTCCACACCACACGAACTGGTCGTTAAATAAATATTTCAGACAGCTAAATATTTAATTTTATCAACTATATAAATTTATAATACGCAATACAAATATTATCTAATATTTTATTGTATTTATTATTATATATAATCTACTATTTACCTATGTAGATTATCGTTAATTCATAATACTTAAATAATGGAAATTAATTAATTCCTGAAATTTAAATTAAAAACATTTCTTGAACCATTTTTTGTACGTTCAACTAATTTTAAAAGTATACTAAGGTATACGAAATATGTATTTTCTAAAACAGAAATTTGATTCAGTCTTTTCTGAAATTTTTGAAAACTTGTAATAATATAACTTTTATTTTTATATATAAAATACAATTCTATATATAATTTTATTTAATTTATAAAATATTTACAATATTTCTTATTAAAATATTCTCTTCGGAGGGTTGTCGTCTTGACGGAGGGGTTTGGCTGAATGCGTCTACAACGTAGCAATCTTGAAACAAGCTCTATTGAATGAAAGAATGGTTGGGTGAACCCAGTAAATTTGGCACTCTACGTCAAAATGTGTATGAATGAACGAACAAATTGAGCGAACCCCCTAAAAAAGGCTATTCTGAATATATAGTATGGCTGTGATGTTTGCAGAAACAAAGTGAATGATCATTAGTTGTCTCGTGCTAGATTTCCAACTGAAGCATGCTGTACATCTCCTCCTTTTTTGTAGGGTTTGCACGAAAATACCTTAAACAACTGTGTCCAGTGATCAAGAACAACCCCCTTTCGCGGCGAATATGGTAGTGCCTATTGGGAAACCCTCACATTATGAAAATACATATCTTTATACATACACAGACACACACATAAAAGCACGTGCACGAAACTAATATATATATATATTATATAATAATAATAACAAATACGGTGGTCTCGGGTGTCTACGCATTCAGGTTGGGCATGGGACAACTGCGGAACTCCAGAGGGTACAGCTGAAAAACGGAGTGTAGTGCATTCAGGTTACGAGATAGTACAGGGACCCAGGTGGACCAATCACTCAGCCCTGGCTGCTTCACCAGCTGGCATATAGTCCTCATTGACTAGTACTGCTGACCGGATTGGGCCATGCAAGTCGACTGGGGGGGGGGAAGAGGTGGATTTTCCTAGACCACTGTCGGACGGATTTTGCATCCTCGCTCCTAGTTCTCGAACATCGGCAGCCGGGCATTTCAGATCCTCAGTCATTTGAATATAAGTAACCACTTTTCTTTGTCAAAATTGATTGGTTTATAAACAATATCACGGTCAACGCGCTACTAAACATGGGGTCTCAGGCCCATAAACAGGTTCAAACGGCGCAATAGGTCCCCGAGGATCCTTCGGATGGTTTCGCCAAAAGCAAAAATGAGAAGGCCGAAAAGTGGGTAGAGGAATTAACAGTCTCCTCTGTTTATTGCTGGCAACTCAATGAAAATTAAAGGTCCCTTTTCTACTGGTCCAGGCCCAAAGTACAGGAGAAAAAGGAAAATGGAGAGAGGGAGTACTAAAGGTAATGGGCTCGAATGAGCTTTCCAAGGATCGGAAGGAACTTTTTTCCAAAGATTTAACACCTAATGCGGTTGAGAAGAGGACGACTATGTACTAGGCTAGCTCGTCGATCGCTCGCTACTGAAATAAAAATGGTGATCATTCATATCGATTACCCTAAGACCAAGCGTGTAATTGAACAAGTATAAAAAATCAAGTCAGCGATGAAGAAGTCGCTACTTCTCAATCGAATGAACGTCTCCAACTTTTAGGACATCTGGTTGTAGTAAAGCACCATGGTCGTGGAGTAGTACCGCTAGCAAGGTAGGGAATAGGTTTTTATGCAGAGCAGGACACTCGGGGTCTCGGTAGGTATCAATATAAACTATATCGGGATGGAAGAGATTGTAATGTATAGGAGCATCTACATCTACCTTCTGAAGGAAACTGCATGCGGTGAAATCTTGGAAATCTTGGCACTTGAAATTAGGGCCATAACTGAAAGTATTATGGTGATGATAAATGTGAAAACTATGTAGTTTAACGACACTGATAGTTTTTATAGTCCGGCGGGACTGCTTGCCTGAGAAAACGTCAACATTATCTTGACGGAGGTCCAACTTAGCAGGAAACATTTAGATATGTTTGAAAATAATTACAAAGTAAACCTGATGTAGATACTGGGACATCAGGGTTACATTGGAAACGGAAAGACAGATAGTTTTGCTAAAAGAGACACTGGCGGCATTAGAACGACTTTGGTCATGGTGAACATACTTAAACAAGAACTTAAAAAAGTCATTTCTCTTTTGCTTCAGATTGAATTTAAGAGAAGATGGAACGAGGCTAAGGAATTCAGGCAGTCAAAGTGACTGATAGGCATCGAGCTTTCAACAATAATTAATTTATAATTTAACATACAGTTAAATTAAAAATAGTTTTTTTTTTTTTTAATTATAATAAATTAAACATATATTTAATTGAATAAAATTATTCAATACATGAAAAAATATTTATCTTCACACAATTATCGTGACTCACATTCGCGTTTATTATATTCGATTTTGTTCCGTCCCATTATATTTTTTCCTTTAAATGTACCGTCGAAGCATATGGGGAAAAATTTGCGATATTATCAATCAACTTATCAAAGAAAAATCGCTACTATCGTGTGTGAAATCTATTAACATACGAGTAGAATTTATTTACGAGTATCACTGTTGACCAATTCATCGAAGTGAAGACTCATTATATTTTTACGCTATGCATTCTTATTATAAAACCATCATGGTTTTCAGTTTTTTTATCGAGAAATTTATCTGTATGGATGGTTTTGGGGGCGATTTTCAAATTTAATTCTTAAAATATTTCCTTTTTATAACACCTTTTTATAAAATTTTATAGAATATAAATATTTTTTAATGGTGTGAGAAATGCTCTTTATGATAATATTGAATACATTTGTTTATTATTATTCGTCAACAGAGTATTTCTCCAATATAGCATTTAATTGTACTAACCATAATAAAATTAAATTATTAATAATAAAATCAATAGTAATTTCTATTATTGTTCTCTTAATATCTTTATACATACATAAAAAAATATTAAAATTATATTTTATTCAATTGTACAATATAATATAATGCAACTTATTGGTTATTTTATTTCTTCTAAATAATGTCGGACACTTTACAGTATTCTGTACCAATAGAATTAGTAAAAATTTTATCATTATGTTAATGATAATTGAAACGCACATATTATAAGAATTTGAATTTTACTATCATCAATATATGATTTCATTTTGCATTTTTATGTTTGCTATGATATTATCCAAAAATATTAAATATCGTTTTTTTTTTATCTTTTTTATCTTTTGGTGGTTTTGTCTTGTATTTTGATATCGGTGGACCCACCTTGGCGGTGATAAACATTTTATTACATTCTGTTTCACAGTACGGTCTGTATTCTTCTCTGAGTCCTAATTAAAAAAAAAAAAAAAAATATTTATATTACATAAAATGAATAAATCAAAAAGTGTTTGAAGTATATTTAAAATTATTTAAACTTTTGTACTACTAAATGTGATAAGAGCGTATAACGATTCATTTTATTTTATAAAAATTAATAAAATTAATCTTAAAATTATTGATTTTGTATTCTACTTTAATAAATTCTATTATTACCAAATTATTCTGGATATCTTAAAAAATAAATATTAAAAGATAAAAAAGTAGGATTATTTTTAAATATGTTATTGTATAATAGAAGATTTGTTTATAATTTAGTAGGTGAATCTATTACCTTTACAGATTTTAAAACAGGCTCTTCTTGTATTGTGTCCTAATCCTATGAGACAAATAATTTCTTGCTTAATATATTTATGAGAAATATTCATAAGCTTGAAATAAGAATTAATTTCTTACTTACCAAAAACGTATCTATATAAACAAGTCGTAATACATTTATCCTTTTCAACCTTGTCTTCACCTAATTAAAAATAGATTAATTAAGTAAAATATAAAAATATTTGATTGAATATTGACGGTATGTTAAATACTGTGTAATTAAATATTAGCTACTAAATTTATTTACAATATTTCATGCACAAATGATTTATTTGTGGCCATTTAATCATTATCATCATACTTTTCCAAAAAATATATGTAAACGAAAAAATTTATATCAATAAAAACTATTATAATGAGAATAACTACATTATTTTTTAAGTGTTAATTAACAATATATTTTGGCTATTTATTTGATTTGAATTAAAATAATTATATTTTTTTACATACAGATGACTAAAATACATTATTATATTTTAATTCAAAATACACATGTTTATAAAAAAAAACTTGGTTGATATTTAATATAATAAAGTGAAATAAAACATTCTAATTAATTAAAATAAAATAATTGTATTTTTTACTTGTACAGTTAGCAGCACAATCGTAGAAATCAGCTTTAACAATTTCAGTATTATAAAATACGAAAAATAAAATAAATATTAAATATTTCATATTTAAATTTAAATAATTTATTTTAAAAATAATAAAATGTGTTATAAGTTGTGTTCAAAATAGTTCTTTTAACAGGTATGTTTTTTTAAAATTTTATATTCGATAAACGAATTTCCACACCACACGAACTGGTCGTTAAATAAATATTTCAGACAGCTAAATATTTAATTTTATCAACTATATAAATTTATAATACGCAATACAAATATTATCTAATATTTTATTGTATTTATTATTATATATAATCTACTATTTACCTATGTAGATTATCGTTAATTCATAATACTTAAATAATGGAAATTAATTAATTCCTGAAATTTAAATTAAAAACATTTCTTGAACCATTTTTTGTACGTTCAACTAATTTTAAAAGTATACTAAGGTATACGAAATATGTATTTTCTAAAACAGAAATTTGATTCAGTCTTTTCTGAAATTTTTGAAAACTTGTAATAATATAACTTTTATTTTTATATATAAAATACAATTCTATATATAATTTTATTTAATTTATAAAATATTTACAATATTTCTTATTAAAATATTCTCTTCGGAGGGTTGTCGTCTTGACGGAGGGGTTTGGCTGAATGCGTCTACAACGTAGCAATCTTGAAACAAGCTCTATTGAATGAAAGAATGGTTGGGTGAACCCAGTAAATTTGGCACTCTACGTCAAAATGTGTATGAATGAACGAACAAATTGAGCGAACCCCCTAAAAAAGGCTATTCTGAATATATAGTATGGCTGTGATGTTTGCAGAAACAAAGTGAATGATCATTAGTTGTCTCGTGCTAGATTTCCAACTGAAGCATGCTGTACATCTCCTCCTTTTTTGTAGGGTTTGCACGAAAATACCTTAAACAACTGTGTCCAGTGATCAAGAACAACCCCCTTTCGCGGCGAATATGGTAGTGCCTATTGGGAAACCCTCACATTATGAAAATACATATCTTTATACATACACAGACACACACATAAAAGCACGTGCACGAAACTAATATATATATATATTATATAATAATAATAACAAATACGGTGGTCTCGGGTGTCTACGCATTCAGGTTGGGCATGGGACAACTGCGGAACTCCAGAGGGTACAGCTGAAAAACGGAGTGTAGTGCATTCAGGTTACGAGATAGTACAGGGACCCAGGTGGACCAATCACTCAGCCCTGGCTGCTTCACCAGCTGGCATATAGTCCTCATTGACTAGTACTGCTGACCGGATTGGGCCATGCAAGTCGACTGGGGGGGGGGGAAGAGGTGGATTTTCCTAGACCACTGTCGGACGGATTTTGCATCCTCGCTCCTAGTTCTCGAACATCGGCAGCCGGGCATTTCAGATCCTCAGTCATTTGAATATAAGTAACCACTTTTCTTTGTCAAAATTGATTGGTTTATAAACAATATCACGGTCAACGCGCTACTAAACATGGGGTCTCAGGCCCATAAACAGGTTCAAACGGCGCAATAGGTCCCCGAGGATCCTTCGGATGGTTTCGCCAAAAGCAAAAATGAGAAGGCCGAAAAGTGGGTAGAGGAATTAACAGTCTCCTCTGTTTATTGCTGGCAACTCAATGAAAATTAAAGGTCCCTTTTCTACTGGTCCAGGCCCAAAGTACAGGAGAAAAAGGAAAATGGAGAGAGGGAGTACTAAAGGTAATGGGCTCGAATGAGCTTTCCAAGGATCGGAAGGAACTTTTTTCCAAAGATTTAACACCTAATGCGGTTGAGAAGAGGACGACTATGTACTAGGCTAGCTCGTCGATCGCTCGCTACTGAAATAAAAATGGTGATCATTCATATCGATTACCCTAAGACCAAGCGTGTAATTGAACAAGTATAAAAAATCAAGTCAGCGATGAAGAAGTCGCTACTTCTCAATCGAATGAACGTCTCCAACTTTTAGGACATCTGGTTGTAGTAAAGCACCATGGTCGTGGAGTAGTACCGCTAGCAAGGTAGGGAATAGGTTTTTATGCAGAGCAGGACACTCGGGGTCTCGGTAGGTATCAATATAAACTATATCGGGATGGAAGAGATTGTAATGTATAGGAGCATCTACATCTACCTTCTGAAGGAAACTGCATGCGGTGAAATCTTGGAAATCTTGGCACTTGAAATTAGGGCCATAACTGAAAGTATTATGGTGATGATAAATGTGAAAACTATGTAGTTTAACGACACTGATAGTTTTTATAGTCCGGCGGGACTGCTTGCCTGAGAAAACGTCAACATTATCTTGACGGAGGTCCAACTTAGCAGGAAACATTTAGATATGTTTGAAAATAATTACAAAGTAAACCTGATGTAGATACTGGGACATCAGGGTTACATTGGAAACGGAAAGACAGATAGTTTTGCTAAAAGAGACACTGGCGGCATTAGAACGACTTTGGTCATGGTGAACATACTTAAACAAGAACTTAAAAAAGTCATTTCTCTTTTGCTTCAGATTGAATTTAAGAGAAGATGGAACGAGGCTAAGGAATTCAGGCAGTCAAAGTGACTGATAGGCATCGAGCTTTCAACAATAATTAATTTATAATTTAACATACAGTTAAATTAAAAATAGTTTTTTTTTTTTTTAATTATAATAAATTAAACATATATTTAATTGAATAAAATTATTCAATACATGAAAAAATATTTATCTTCACACAATTATCGTGACTCACATTCGCGTTTATTATATTCGATTTTGTTCCGTCCCATTATATTTTTTCCTTTAAATGTACCGTCGAAGCATATGGGGAAAAATTTGCGATATTATCAATCAACTTATCAAAGAAAAATCGCTACTATCGTGTGTGAAATCTATTAACATACGAGTAGAATTTATTTACGAGTATCACTGTTGACCAATTCATCGAAGTGAAGACTCATTATATTTTTACGCTATGCATTCTTATTATAAAACCATCATGGTTTTCAGTTTTTTTATCGAGAAATTTATCTGTATGGATGGTTTTGGGGGCGATTTTCAAATTTAATTCTTAAAATATTTCCTTTTTATAACACCTTTTTATAAAATTTTATAGAATATAAATATTTTTTAATGGTGTGAGAAATGCTCTTTATGATAATATTGAATACATTTGTTTATTATTATTCGTCAACAGAGTATTTCTCCAATATAGCATTTAATTGTACTAACCATAATAAAATTAAATTATTAATAATAAAATCAATAGTAATTTCTATTATTGTTCTCTTAATATCTTTATACATACATAAAAATATATTAAAATTATATTTTATTCAATTGTACAATATAATATAATGCAACTTATTGGTTATTTTATTTCTTCTAAATAATGTCGGACACTTTACAGTATTCTGTACCAATAGAATTAGTAAAAATTTTATCATTATGTTAATGATAATTGAAACGCACATATTATAAGAATTTGAATTTTACTATCATCAATATATGATTTCATTTTGCATTTTTATGTTTGCTATGATATTATTCAAAAATATTAAATACCCTTTTTTTTTTATCTTTTTTATCTTTTGGTGGTTTTGTTTTGTATTTTGACATAGGTGAAGCCATCTTGGCCGTGATAAACATGTTTCCACATGACGTTTCACATAGTCCTCTATATTCTTCTTTGAGTTCTAGTTTAAAAAAATTTTATCGATTACTACAGTAATTTATATAAAAATAATTATTATACTTAACGAATATTACTATACATTTTTTAATCCAACTTTAATCCAATTCAATTTAATATAAAAATCCATACCAATTGTGAAAGAATAAATATTAGATAGCTATTTATTTTAAAAAAATATATTTATTTAATAAATTTTCTGAACATATATAACTCTCGCATTTTCAATAATGTAAATAAAAAAAAAGATATTACAACTTTCTAAATAAAATTTATTTCAATTGCAATATTTTGTAATACTGTCATTTTGTATTTGCTGTACTATTTTAATGAACAATCGTCCAATTATTCTTTATCTCTACTTTTATTTATTCTAAACTACTTCCTATATTATACGTTAAAAATAGAATCAATTATTTAAATTTTTTTAGAATTTTCGCCATATTTCCTTTACGTTTTCTTATTTACAATCAAGAAGGTACTTAATCCAAAGGAAACTCCTTATATCCCTCTTTGAATTTAACATTACAATGTATATTTAGTGTTCATCTATAATTTGGTATATTATTTTTTATTTCCTTATCTTTCGCTCATTTCTCATTTCAATTAATTGATAAAAAATATGTAAAAACATCTTATACGGTGAATATTTGTTTTAAGATTAGATGCTATATCGTTATATTTTATAATTTCATTTATGACTTAGCATTAAATTAAAACATTAGAATATTACGTTCAATGTAATTTTTTCCCTATCTTTATTAATTGAATTGAATGAATGTAAATAAGATTATTTAGTTATTGTATTATTATTTTAAAGAAACTTCTCAAATCTATTGTTTTATTCTTCAATTTAAAGCTTATCAACATTGCAAGAATACTGAAAATTATATGTTAAATGGCTGCAATAATAACTACATTTATATTAATACATAATTTATACTTTGATTCAGTTAATTGACCTTTTAAGAATAAATAATATACTTGCTTAATTGTTTATAAACTATTCTATGCAAGAGTACATATTAAAGGAGATAAGAGAATAACTCTTTTTATATTTTTCTACTAATATAATGTACTAAATAAATTTGTACTAACTTACGTTTACAGAGTTTAAAACAATGTTTTCTTGAAGGCAGTCGATTAATGCCTGTGGAATAAATTGCATTTTTAACATATTTATTAGAAAAATGTAATAATGTGAAATTATAACGTAATTTCGTACTTACCAAAGACAAATCGATGTATACAACTCGTAATGCATCTATTTTTTTGGACTTGAGTTTCAGCTGATTAAGAATAGATATCAAATTTTATACTGATATAATAAATTTAAAAAAATGATATTTTATTATTTTAATTGTAATAATGATTATATAAATTAAACCCTTTTTAATACAACGCCGCAGTTCGAAATAATGTCATTTAATACAAGCATTAATTAAATAAAGTTTAATGTATAAATAATTTAATTTTAAAATTAAATTTAAATATCAATAGTGTCATACTTTTTTAAATTTATGGTTAGATGGAATGAATTTAAATTTTTATAAAAATTAATTATATAAAAGAGACTACCATAATATGAATCATCATATGTTTTCAAAATTATTAATTTTTTAATTTATTTATTTTTTAAAACTGTCATTCCTAGCTAATAATATTATTTAAATATTTATAATAAATTTAGTATATTTTCAAAATAAATTAGATATTGTCGATTATTTATTTAGATTAAATAAGAAGTAATTAATTTTTTTCAATTTTAGAAATTAGCATATTATCTGCTATATTATCGAGCTCATAAAAAATATAAACAAAGTTTATAGTTTGAAAAATCTCTACGTTATTCAAAATATTTATAAACAGTTCAATTTACCATAGAAAATAAATATGTTTCTTACTAGTAGTTGTACAGTTAGCGGCACATTCGTCTAAATCAGCTTTAACAATTTCTGGATTATAAAGTACAAAGAATAAAATAAATATTAAATACTTCATGTTTAAGCTTAAAAAATTTATTCCAAAAAAATAAAATTACTTATTTATTGTACTCGATATTTTCATTCAACTGTTATGTTTTATTGAAATAGTGAATTTAAATATTTGATAAATGAATTTCCACACCACACGAATTGGTCGTTAAATAAATATTTTAGACAGCTAAATATTTAATTTTATTAAGTATATAAATTTATAATACGCAATACAAATATTATCTAATATTTTATTGTATTTATTATTATATATAATTTACTATTTATCTATGTAGATTATCGTTAATTCATAATACTTAATGTTACTGACGTATGATACTTCGGTTTTACTCGGGTGCGCGCTATTTATTTTGGGCAGAGTTGACGGAGGTATGCGGTTGCGGTGAAAGCGGACATATCTGATATGTTTTTACGCGTTAAAATAAGAGACAAGGATTTGGTGGCTCAGAGATTTTTATGGAGGGATTATGATCGGTTTAAAGAGCCTGAATTGTATGAAATGCGATGTTTGATATTCGGAGCAAAATCGTCGCCGACATCGGCGATTTTCATCAAAGACAAAAATGCTAATTGTTTTAAAGAAAAATATTCTGAAGCGGCGGAAAGCATTATTTCAAACAGTTACATGGACGATTACCTAATGAGTACCAGGATCGAAGAGGAAGCAATTGCGATAGTTAAAAACGTTATAGAAATAAACGCGGAAGCAAATTTCAAAATGTATGGGTGGTCCAGCAACGCGATAAATTTATTCCAAAATAGAGGTGAAAGGGGTGAAATAACTAGCGCTCTGATTAGCAATTTAGGCGACAAGGAAAGGGAGAGAGTGTTAGGTTTAATGTGGGACAGAAAAGCAGATAGGCTTAGGTTGAACGTACAGTTAAATAAAATTCCGGATGATATAAAAAACAAAAGCAAGACGCCTACAAAACCCGAAGTACTACGAATCGTAATGTCTATCTTCGATCCCCTAGGAATTATTGCTCCGTTCACCTTGAGATCAAAGGTCTTATTGCGAGAAATCTGGCGCAGCGGAGTAAAATGGGATAGTGAGATCCGCGAGGAGGAGAAACCGGGTTGGGTTGGTTGGTTAAATGATTTAAAGATGGTGGAATATTGTAGTGTACCGCGATGTTTAATTCCGAACAAAAATACAAGCACGGAAGCAGAATTACACGTTTTTTGTGACGCGAGCTCAATAGCTTTTGCGGCCGTTTCCTATTTAAGAATAACGCAAATTGAAAGCCCGGTATGAGTAGAATTATTGATGGCAAAAAGCAGAGTTGCGCCATTGAAACCCATTACAATCCCGAGATTAGAATTGTTGGCGGCTTTATTGGGTTCGAGATTAGGAAGATTCATAGAGAGAGAATTACAAATTAAAATCAGATCACGAACGTTTTGGTCAGATTCGTCTGTGGTGCTCGCGTGGATTAACTCAGATGCCCAATCTAAACAAATATTTGTCGCCAGTCGATCAGCGGAAATAGGGGAGTTAACGCAAGTGGCGGAGTGGCGGTGGGTGCCGACGACAGAAAATTCAGCTGATGACGCGACAAGAGTAAGTAATAAAGCTATTAAGGATAACGATTCACGCTGGTTTAAGGGCTCAACGTTTTTAAGAGACAACGCAGAGTCGTGGCCGCGAGAACAAATTTTAGACGGAGATGAAAGACTGAAAATAAATGTGCTCGAATCAAGAAAAATACGGATATTTCACATTTTTGAAAAAAAAGACACGCTCTCGTTGTGCGTTAAACTTCTAGGTTGGCGTTTGTTCGTAAATATAGTGAAACGTGTAAGAAAATTATTTTTTAGATGGAGCAAGAAAACTGAGACAGTTCCGAAAATCGTGGCTTAAAGGAGTTATTTCCAAAGTTCACGTAGGATCGAAAGGGCAGGTTCGTGTAGTGGAAATAAAAACAACGAAAGGCACATACACGCGACCAGTGCATAAATTGATTAAGCTTTTGTCAGTAACATAAGTGTACAAATAATAAAATTAAATTGAGAATGACACAATTATTCGTACAGGGGGGAGAATTGTTACTGACGTATGATACTTCGGTTTTACTCGGGCGCTCGTTATTTATTTTGCGCAGAGTTGACGGAGATTTTCGTTATTTCCTTCGCGGAAAACCAAAATCATGCGATACGTTTTGGTGGGGTTTTGATGGGGCGCCATACGAGTCAAAACCTCGGCGCGATACAAGAGGCATCGCGTCTAAGTACGAAAATTACACGAGGGTAATTATCGGAAAGGCAAGCGAGGGAAATGCGATAGTTGACGGGCGATATGTCAGCCACACTGGGTCAATTCTGCGTATTATTATTATTAAGCCGTGTAGCCATTAAAGAAAAATTGTAATGCGAGGCTTTTTCCTCTTGGCGTCCAGCGGGAGGTTTTTTATGCCGATAACAAAGAAATCAATGCGTTTGTAAATACGTAAATCACCCGCGTCTTAAATAATAAAGAAAATATCGAATAGTGATATTCTTAGAGATAAGCTTATGTGTAAGATTATATTGTAAACTCGAGGAAAAGGGGCAGCTGTGAGCGGTCTGAGAGAAATAAAAATGTTACTTTTTCTTGAGCTTTTCGACAGTGAGCATCGATCGCTTAAATTTTCCTCGAGTCGCGCTACATATAATTTAGCATTTTGTTAAATACATATAATTTCTTTGTAAAAAATAAAGATCCTGGACTGAAAGAGTATTTTAATATTTATATACCATCATTCATTCTTTTAATTTTGTAATCATCCAATTAATTTTAATTGAACGAACCACTTAAATAATGGAAAGTAATTAAGTCCTGAAATTTAAATTAAAAACATTTCTTGAACCATTTTCATACCATCTAGTTGGTACTATTAAAATATTTACAGCTAAATAGTCTTCATCTTACCTGGTAAAGATTAACTCATTGCTCTAATGCTTTTCTGATTGAGTCTTTTTTCGGACTATATAAGTATTGTCCATATTTTCAGTATTAAAGTCAGGAAAATAATTGTTATAAGGGTAATTAGAACTTCCTTTTTACTGTCTATTATCCTTAAATCCAACATGTTCATTTTGCTTTTTGGGAGTTAATTCAGAAAATTCGTTAGAATCTAACAAATATTCAAGCATGCTTTTTGTGATTATATAATAACAATTTATTCTGATGTATATTATGTAATTTTCTGATCTTCGTTTTTAGTTTATTGGTATTTAATTTTATATTAAGACCCTTTTTGAAAATATCACAGAGAATACAATTTTGCTTGTATATATCTTCACACAAGAATAAGAATATTATATATATATATATATATCTATATATATACATATGCTTAATAGAAAGCATAATCCTAGAATAAGAAAGAAAATAACTTAAATTAATGTATTGAGTGTTTCTCTTTTGATGATGTGTATTATTATAAAACAATCCAGACATCTCTTATTAGTAAAGATTTGAATTAATTGATAGGGTAAGAGAGAGGTTTAGTAGTGTGAGGAATAATGTGTGGTTGTTGATCATGACAATTACTCTTCAGATTTTTGTGTGCCGATCAATGATCCTGAATGGGAATTTTCTTTCGAAATAACCAATCAGGATCAATTATTTGTAAGCATGTAAGGAAGAAGAGCTTGTGTTAGATTATCAACCATTAATAACATATTCAAAAATCAAAGTATAGAGAGGGAGACGAAAATGAGTTTTCGGTGATGACAAAGCTCTCGCCATTATATTTCATATTCTTGTGCTACAAAGTATTAATATCATGATTTTGAGAATAATACAATACAATTATTATAGTGTATTGTAGTGTATTTTAGTCATGATGGTGAAGTAATCAATAATATTCTTAGGCCCAATACTTCCCATATATTACTTAATTATATATTTATCGTAACCGATTATTTATAACTACTTATTTTCTTTATTTATTTATCTGTTTGTCGCGTTAATTTATTTAATCCTTGTTTTATTTGCTTATTTTATTTCGTGACGAATTCCCAGTTCTTTTTCTGTCGTAGCTAAATCGGTCGAAGCGATTCAGCCTTCGTGAGGTTTTAGGATTAAAATAAATACAATTTATTTATTCGCGTTAAAATACAGATTTATTGATTATAAATCGGAAGAGAGAATTTGATGTGGTTAAATGGCTCGTGATGCGAATCTAGTGTCTACGTATATGTGTCCGTATTTAACATGATACTTGCGTTATCGTAAATCCACTCGGATATGTGAGTTTATCGTTTTGTCTTAGCGAGGAGAGTCGTTGACTGGACTTGAATTACTTCGTATTACCTTTTTCGTCCGATTCTTGACACTACTGTTTTCATTCTTTTTTTTCTACACTCATGTCTCCCAATTTATAGAGAAAAACTGTTAACTCTTTATGTCTTCTCACCTTGGAGGTATTTCCATTTTGGCCTTAATTCGCACTTTGTCACTTAAATTTATTAACCCAGCTAATTATAATAATAATAATAATTTTTCTAATAATAATGTTTCTCAATCTATTGGTTAATACTGTTTTTATTAATTATCAGCAATATTTTAATGCGCGTATTGGCTTCGTCTTCCGCAATTGCTTTGCGCAATCCTGTTTGGGTATGCGGAAAATTTGTTTAGTTATTGAATTTATTGTACTCCGTTACATACGTAACACGCCCCGGCCTTAATTATTCGACGTCCTCGTCGAATGCTGGGATCAATTCCCGGTCCAGTTTTCCTAATTCTCATTGACAGATTTTTCTTAATATTTACGACACGTCGTTCAATTGCTTCAATCTAACCCACCCATATCCTCGTCATTCAACTCCAACCCCCCTCTTCCCCTTCCTAACATCCCTATACCCCACCCAGCTCCCACCTCACCCCCGACAACCGTATCGACGTCAATATAGACTCCATAACAACCATCCAGTCTCTCTTCACAAACCTACAAGCCAATCTAATCAACTACCTCAAAACTCACATAGATCAAATAAAAAACCAAATTTCAAACAACGAAAAACGAATAGATATGCTGGCTGACTCACTTGCTGAACTCATACAACCTTAATGGCTTCCAAGCCCCTCTCATATAACACATTCTTCCCTTTCACCACTAAAAATCATTTCAATCAACGTCAATTTTATAATTCAAATAAAAAAACGACACGACCTGCTCCTAGCCCTAGAACACCTAAATCCAGACATTGCCATCCTTTTCGAAGCCAAGTTAAAATCCCAACTCAAAATCACTTTCAATAATTATAATAGTATACGTACAGATCGTCCTAACTTCACTCAAGGCGGCGGAGTAGCCATCTTCATAAAAAAACAATTACAATTCACCCCCATCAATTCATCCATACTAACCAACTTTCATTGTCTGGAAACAGCCACTATTAAAATTAATCTCTCCAACAACAACAATCTATTTATCATCTCCGCTTACTCTTCTCAAAAACACAATAGGAATTCCTTCAATACTGAATTTACAAAACTTTTTACAGCACTTGAACTCCATAACCCCCTCAATCACTACCTTATAGCTGTAGATCTCAATGCCAAGCACATCCAATGGAACAATCAGTCTAACAATAAACGTGGTATCTATCTTCATAACTGGATTTCATCCAACTCATCTCATTTTCACACATAACTATACCACTCATCCTCAACCTCATTTCCCAGCAGCAACGCATTCATTGACCTAATCATTACAGATCATCGCATCAAAATCACAAACACCACCTCCCTCAACCAAATATTCTTATTTACTTTCCCCAGCGATCACCTTGGATTAAGATTCACAATAGTTATCCCCAATACCCTAATCCAAACCCAATCCAACTCCCCTGCATCAGCATATAATAAAACATTAGCCAAAACCAACTGGAAGGATTTCACTCACTTCATGAAATTACATTATTCACCAAACATAGATACTCA
Source organism: Eupristina koningsbergeri (assembly GCA_018907245.1). Lineage (NCBI taxonomy): Eukaryota > Metazoa > Arthropoda > Insecta > Hymenoptera > Agaonidae > Eupristina > Eupristina koningsbergeri. Next base: position 3,978,860 of record JACCHV010000002.1, on the reverse strand, counting down.
CTCGCACCTGTCTAACACAGAAATTGACACTCACATCTCATCCCTTGAATCATCTATACGTACAGCCATCCAGGCAGTCACCCACCCACCTCCACCCTCGCAATTGTATGACAAATACACTAACCCCCTCATCAATAATATGAATAAAGATCGTAAATACATCACATGAATAATCAACCACTCCAAAAGACACGGAACTCATCATTCACACATCCTCTTATGCTCCCTCCAACTCACCATTACTCACATCAACCAAGCATTAACTTGCGAATTTAATAAATCTGTTAAAACTTTCTGGAATAAAAAAACCGCTTCCTTACCCTATTCTAGCACTCCTGACCTCTTCCCTAAACTTAAAAAACATTTCAATTTAAACACTAAGATCTCCACTCCATTCATTCAAATACATCAGGACGACCTCCTCCGCCTTAACACAAATAACATACCGCTCTCATCACCCCATCCCCTGCTATCTTCAGATAATCAATACACTTTCATCAACCCTTTAGAAAACCCCAATCTAAAAGGCATTTATCTTCATACAATATACAACACACCCCCCATCCCCACACCCCAGCTCCTTTGAAAAATTAATAGAATCCAAAACCGACTTAGTTATAAACTCCAATCACTTTCTCACACCCCTTACCTCCTTCTCACCACTAAACTCAACACTCAACCCCTCTCAACCACCTGAACTGCTAACCTACTTTATCAACACTCAACACATCAAAAAAAATCATAAACTCCCTTAAAAACAAAAAAGCCCCCGGCTTTGATAACATTCCCAACACAGCACTAAAAGCCTCCCCCATAACGCCATCACCGCACTCACCATCATCCTCAATAATGCATTCTATAATAATCACTTCCCCCTCCTCTGGAAAACTGCAAAGATCATCAATATTCTCAAAAAAGTTTAAAATACATCTTCCCTCGACAATCACTGGCCCATAAGTTTACTCCCATCCATCGGTAAAATTTACAAAATCATCATCAATCGCTCCATTTCACATATATGCCTCTCCAATAACATCATCCCCCCCACAAAAATTCGGTTTCAAAAACCACCATTCCACCCTCCATACTATTTCTAAACTTAAATTCGATATATCTTAGTTATTAAATGCTAATAATTCCCTTTGTGCCTGCCTTTTAGATCTCGAAAAAGCTTTCGACTCAGTCTAATACAAGGGTCTCATACTCAAACTCCACAAAAAAAATTCTTTGCATACCTCATCAAACTCATCCACAACCTCATTTCAAACCGCAATTTCCACATCGCAAGCAGATCTCACCTCTCCTCCCATACTTTCTCTACTTCCAACGGCCTCCCTCAAGGAGCTATAAATTTCCCCATTCTTTTTAAGATCTATATCAGCGACATATTTTATTTATTCAACATCAACAAAAACTTAAACATACAAGCATTCGCTTTCGCCGACGATATCATCATTTACTCATCCAATCACCACATTAATCTCTTCAAGCATAACCTGGAATAAACCCAATCAAAAATACCTATATACTTAAAAAACTGAAACCTCAAACTGAATATAAAAAATGCGAATCCATCCTTTTTCATCCCTCAATTAAACTACTCTCAGCCGCCAACAAAAAAATTAAAAACAAATACAACATCACCCTACATGCACAGAATACAATTATCACAAAAAACAATCAGTAAAGTACCTTGGTATTATCATATACCGAAAGCTTAAATTTAACACTCAAATTAATACTCAACTACACAAAGCACAACTCACATTATACTCCCTCAAAAACATATTCTTCTCAAAGCTCATACCTCCCATCATAAAAATCACCTATTACATATTACTCATAAGACCCATCCTCATCTACGGAGCTCCCGTATGGTTCAGCATCCCCCCACAACAGCAGAAGAACTCAGATTATTCGAACGGAAATGTTTAAGAAGCTTCACTAACCTTCACTACTCCAACCTCACAAACTACCGACTCCACAATTACTCAATTATTAATTACTCTACTACAAAGCAAACATAAATAGGATCGACTGCCACATTTTAAAAATGTGTAGGAGGCACTTTGCCCATAAACTTTTCCCTAATATATTGTACTGCAAAAATGCCTCCAATCCGCCTTCATCCTTCCAAAGCCTTTATTTACCTAGACCAAACAGGTCTGTTGCAAAATAATAACAATATCCCTATTTTCTATCACAGCTACAGATCCAACGTAAAACGATATATTCTTCTTCCTTCTCTTGACACCCCTTCCCCATTCTCAACAAAATTCAGCAGCATAATACCGAGCGAAATAAACACACACTCAACACTAAAAAATTTTGGTGGCTCACACAATATGGCGTAGCTCCGTCACCACCCACTCTCCGTCACTACAAATGTAAATAATGTAAATAATCTAGTTTTAAGTCCCCCTGTATATATGCGTGTACGTCCCAAAAAAATTTCCCCATCGATTCACTACCAGGTTTTCTCTTATCGCCTTTTTCCTGGTGTTGAAAATAAAGAAAAAAAAACATATATCAATAAATTTACATTACTCTTTTTGTAAGTCCCAGCAGTCACTCTCTACACTATTAATTTATTACACAAATCTCGCAATACGACTAAAACACTGTAAAGATCTCCTCGAGTCCTCAGTCGTTAATAATTCATCATTGTTTTAGGGTTTATCTGATAAAAAAAATTTTTGTACACATTGTAAAATTTGGCTTAATAAATAACTATATAAAAAAAAAAAAAATTGATTGTAAGCGGCTGTCACGGTCTCGCAGACCCGATTTTGAATCCGCCGATTCTTGAATTTTTTTTATTTCTTAATTGAATATAAATTGTTTATTTAAATTAGAATTAACAATCAGTTATAGGAAAAACACAATTATAATAAAAAATATTTATTTATAATTTTTTTTTTTTTCTCTATATTTTTCCTTGTTTATTAGTATTAGAATTGGAGAAAATGATTGTTATTATTTATTTTCTGATTATTAATAAAAAAATTAACAATAGTTTAATAAAATAAGGTTTTTATTAAATTTTGTTTTTGTCTTTAATATAGTTACATTTCAGGAATTTATTTAATATTGATTAGCGGCATTTTCATTTCTTTATGTGACGTGTAGTAGTGGGAGTTACCTCAATTTATGTTTTTAAATTAACGTCCTTAATTATTAGTACACTATACAATTATTTGTAATACTCCTCAAGTGTTTATATTTGTAATTTATGTGAGTGTTGACTAAGTACCTTATGTGAATGCTGTATCAATGGCGTTTCTATTCATTCATATATTTATGTTTCATTATTATTCTACTTTAAATTGCAGTTTATAATTTTCTTACCCCTGTTTTTATTAAAATAATTATATATTAAGTAATTTATACATGTATATATATATATATATTTATAGATATTTTTCGTTTTTTTTTTTTTTAATTTGACTCATTTTTTAATTCATTAGATTTTTTTAATTTTGTCTATATTGTTACGTACGTAACGTAATTCGACATAATTTAGTAACCTACAATTCAAAAGTTACAAATTATAGCATAATATTGGTAACGATCGGAATTATGAAATGTTTGATCGGCATAAAATTGATCCAGATTCACAAGAGGGGTGAAAATAATAAACAAAGATCAAATACAATCTGGGTTCAAAAGGTAGTGGGAGAATTCGCAAACTGACAATAGAGATAATATAAAAACTCAGTCAAGATCACACAAGAGGTTCCCGATCCGAGTCGAGTAAAAAGTAACGCGTAATTAATTAAAGACGAAAAGTGTAACAACAATTTAATAAAAGGTCGCAATTAGGATAGATCTGACGTATTACAAGCCATAATCATAACACAAACTCTTTCTTCCAATTATATACAATAAATGTAAAGTCGTGAATATTAATCATCGTATTAATCATTAAAGTAACCCGATCCTTGCAAAGGCTGAGACGTTTTGACCGACTCAGCTACGGCGGAATAGTAAGCCCGCGGTAAAATAATAATACATAATAATATATATTGACGATATTTAAATACGTAACAATATGTACTATCATTGACCCTTTTTTATGTTTCAAAGTTACATTATTATTTCTATAATAATAGTAGTTCTTTTGATTGGTATAAGTATGCAGTATTTTTCTATTGATTAATTAATTATAACTTATTTTAATTATTAACTTTAATTTTTATTTATGAATTTAAGAACTTATTATCCCTTTTTTCATTTATAACTATAACTATAATGATTTATAATAATAATTAGAGTGCATATATATAATTTACCCAATAATATATTTAATTAATTTAATTTTTCAAAATTTCCCCTTTTTTTCTTAGCCCCAAAAAATGTAAAAATTATATATAATAAATATAGATTGGCTTACATCATCATCAATTTATTTCATATTTCTATTAATTTATTATGAATATTTTTCTTTTATAATATTTATAATTTTTTTCTTTTCTTCTTATTGGATCTCTTTGTTTTATCAATATTAATTGATTTTTATCTCTTTTACACGGAGGTTCATCCTTCGGAAGATATGCTTTACTCACTCGATGTTGCTCGAGCGCCCTGAACCACCTCATACTTTGGCTACCTTCATCATCGCTCAAGACCGCCTTATTTTCTACTGCCGTCTCAGCGTTTTCGTTTCCATTTATAATTCTTGGTAGTTCGGTTCTCTGTTCATTGATGCTGTTTATGCATTGTCACTGTTACCTTCCGTTTCAATTTTTATTGACTGATTATCATTATTTTTATTTAAATTGGATAGTTCTTCGGTGAACAATTTGTTAACTCTATCTATATTCTGTCTACTATCGTTATAATTTTCTTACATATCTGTGCCTTCTCTCTACTCTATTGTTTCACATGGTATTAATTTTACTTCAAGCAATGGTATAGTAATTGATTCTTCATTGATATTAGGGCAATTTGCGTATGCTACACTGTTTGGATTAATTGATAAAAAATTTCCGAATTTTACTCCAGGGGCTAAATCTTGTTGTGGTACGAATCTAATGTCATGTTTTTTTCCCATAGGACGAATCTTAACTGCATTGTCATGAACAAAGGGAATGCATGCACTCCCTATTTTTAATATTTTTTGTTCAGTTACTACAGTTCAGTTGTTATCTCATCCAAGCATCTCATCTACGTCAATTGGATGATTGTCTTGGACAAGATGAAACTCACAGTTTACATCATATAAATTTACTTGTATGCTGCTCTCCGTTAGGAATTTCCTTGCGTGAATCCATGAATCATTATTTTAACTTCCTTACATATTTTGTCGTATACTACTTTTTTTCTTTTGTTTGTTTATTGAGATTTCTGCGCCTGTGTCTATATAAAAAGACGCCTTACCCCTTCTTCTTCGTCGTATATTAATATTACCAGTAAGTTACTAGCCCTTTCAATAAAATTTATTCTAGCTGTTTTTATCAGTTGAGAGTTGGTTGTTATATTGGGGGCATTTTGATCAACATCAAAACTTTGTCTTAAGCAGCTTAAATCATATGAATTATAGAAATTTACGACTGGCTGAGCTAAAGGTTGATCTCTTATTAAGTTAACCCTTCCAGCCTGAGAATAATTTTCTCCTTGATTCATATGATGGTATCACTGACCACTATTGTTATTAATATATTGAGGTTTGTTACGATAATTGTTGTCATAATTATTAACCACTTCATTGGCATTAATTCCCATTTGATTTCCATTATTACTATAATTATTTGCATGATAACCCCTAAAATTATTATTGAAATTTCTATTATTATCAAAATTATTAACTAAATTGTTGTTATTATAAAGATTACTATTTCTCCTGCTACCATCGATAAATCTATTCGGCGGACCTCGATAACTCGGTCCTTGCTGGCCCTGATTATTATTATTCGTTGCTATTCCCCTTCCCTGTTCCATAGTTCTATGCAAATTGCGACATTCTTTCCATTCATGGCCCCGCATATTACAATATATGCACCATTTTGATTCTTGTTCATTCCTTATTAATTCGCTATTGACTCGACTAAGCAGGGACTCTCTTGCCTCTTGTTCATATTCCACCCCTAAATTAATAGCTTCCTCCAATGTTAAGGATAATGCCGTGTTTATCCTAAATGATATTGTTTCTGTTAACCCAAAAATGAATTTTCATACAAGTTCTCTCTCGTAATCTTCGTAATTAATAGGTGAATAACTTCTTTTTGTTATCGATTCCCAGTTTAAGGGCCGAGTATAGATCTTCTCTTAATATTCGTATTCTATTTCCAAAATCTAGAACTGATTCTCCCTTTCTTTGAATGCAATCCCTTATTTGTGTTAACAATCTTTTGACTAAACCCGGAGTACCGAATCTTTCGCCTATATCCGTAATAAATTGATCGATTGATCTATAACTTCCCTGGTTTGACCCTAACATACGTTTTGTTGTACCCGTTATTTTATTAATTAGACAACATAAAATATATCTTTCGACTTCGGTTCCCCACACTCCATGGTGTTTTTTATCCAATTTATTAAATTAACTATTTCACTGATTTCTCCTGAACACGTCGATTTTAATTTTAATTTGAAATTTTTTAAATAAAAAAAATTTTTTTTTTAGTTTAATAATTTAATAGTTTCAAGGATAAATTTTGCATAATACTTATATATTAACAATGTGTTTACTAATACTTAAGCATTTGTTAAATTTATATTGGATGCTTATGCATATAATTTAATTGTTAACACATTAATTATATTCTATCAAATGACTCGATGCTATATGACACTTTTTTAGAAATATTATGCTATAATTACTTTGAATGTACGAATTAAATCTATTTTTTAGTGTGTATATAAGTGTAGCTCTTATTAAACTATGTTTGGGATTTCACTGAGAAAATTACAGTAATGTTACAATTTAGACTTACAACGTCTTTTGCATAAGCCCCAGATCGAGAGACGAGTGCCCACTAATACATACAAGATTTTATTTATGCTTCTATGGAAAAGGTGTACAAATGGTTATAAAAAAAAGACTAATTATTCATGATAATTATTAAAAATATTGTGCTAATAATCTGCAGTTCGTTGAAACTGTTGGTTTGTTGCGGCCAATATCTTTAAATAAAAATAAGTCAACTAAATGTGAGAAAAAAAGATTTATTGCTATGTGAAATATACACATGTGCAATAATAGAGAGTTGCAAAGAAATGGGGGGGGGAATGGAGTGAAAGAAGGGGTGTCGATATTGGGCATGCGCATTGTTTCAAATTGTAGAATAGTTTTCCAGGGTTAGTTTCTTTCCAGCTGCACAACAAAGTGCACGTAGTATAGTTGAATATAATCATACAATGTTACCATCAAATTTGTTTTAATTTTGTATAAAGTCCTAATGTACAGGTTGTTACAACAATAGGACAAGTGACTAAAAACTAAGTGACTAATATTGTATCAAAGATTCTAATGTTCTGTACCGATATATTTTTGTGACTTTATATCAATGAAAATACTTTATATCCTAGTCAATAGTGTTAATTGCCAAATAATCAGTATCTACAAATGGAAAATATGATCAATGCAATCTTTATACCGATAGATTATGGATATAATTTGAAATTTCCGAATTTCTGACTAAATAATGAAACAGTTCCTATTTAAATTAATCATTGTGTTTCATTAAGTAAAGCGAATACAATTTCTTAATGTATTTATAAACGTATTTTATTGAAACAAAAGTTAAAGCATTTATAAAAGTAAATATGAAATAAGAGGATTTTATATATATTTTTATTTTTAAGAAGAATTTAAAGATCACTTATTTTTATTATGATAAATTTTTGTGCAATGAATTTATTACAGACTTTTATTCTAAAATTTTATCTAAAATAATTTATTGAAAAGGACATAAAAAATTATCAGGCTATTACATATATAAGTATAACATCGCAGCTATCATGTCATTGGATAAATATCGCAATCGAAAAAAAGCTTCTCCCATTAAAATTATATACAAAATGTTAAAGATGTAATTATTAAGGTAAATATAATAATATAAGTATATTTTTAATAAATAATAATTAAATAATAAATTTAGTATTAATTTAGTATTCGAAATTAAATGTTCATATGTTCTTGAAAAATACTTAATGCATGTACTAGATCGAAAGATAAGTTGAAGAAGCAATATTCACTTTTGTTTAATATTAACTGTCATAGAATGCTTTAATATATATAAATTAAAAATATAAAGGAGTTTTTAATATCTAATTACAGAGAAAATTACATATATAATACAGCTCTTTTTAAGTTATGAGTAACTATAAATGAAAAACATATTAGTGTAATTTATCAATGAGTTGCATATGTACTATATGGGTGTAGTGTAAACATTCATTATATAAATTAATTATTTTATTGATGACTTAAATATAATTGAACCTATTTTAATACATGGTGCAATAAAATATTATTCTATATTAAAAAAAGTATATTAAATAATTATTTCTCTTAAAATATTTATGTTAAAAAATCGATTTGGAAATATTTCAAAAGTAAATTTAGTATAGTTTACATTTATTTATAAGCAAAACTACTTTTAATTGATAATATATACTTGCTACTGATTGAATTTTTAATTTTATTTATTTATAATTTAAATAATTAATTTGCATTTAACAATTTACATCATAGATTATTGAATTGGAATTTCATTTTTGAATTTATTTTGTCAGTTAAAATTATAAATAGATTTATTATATATATAAATATATTAGACATTAATGTAAATTAATATTTATATAACAATAATATTAAATTAAAAATAAATGCTTATATTATACATAAATTTAAAAATAGCTCTTATTAAATGTGAATAAAACATTGTTTAATCGGAACTAATTAAGCATTAATAACATGTTATGTTAAATTGATTGGTTTATTTATATGATAATAAATTATTCTCTTTTAATAATTTTTTTTTTAATAATTATTATAAAATATTTCAATTTGTATTCATTTATGCAGTATAATATAAAAATTTTTTTAATGAAATAAGTAAGATTTAAATTTATAAAAATAATTTAGACTAATAAATAGATTCAGAATAAAAATATAATAGGAATATTAAAAAATGTAAAAATAATATTTAAGGACATATTTTTTAGTAAATGAAATAAATCTATGAGTGAATAATATAAACGATAATTTTTTATCATAATATACTTTGTAAATATAAAGATAATTTTATAATGTAGAATTTGTTTGCGTATTTATATTTTAAATAAAAGTATAACTTAATTAATAAGATATTTACATGGTGTAATATACAATTTTATTTTCCATAAACAAACAAAAAATATTAAAAAATATTAACATAATAACTCAATAAAAACATTCAATATTTTCATTTATATTTTAAATACAAGACTTAAATATATAAATATTAAATCAATTATTTTATATTAATTTTTATTATTAATTTATAAAATTTAATTATGTACCAAATTTATATATTTTCTTATGCATTAAATTGCATCTTTCTTATTTTATAAATATTTGTTATTATTACATATAAAAAAATAAGAATATTGTTTTTGCAATTTGTTTTATTTAAATATACTATTAAGGCATCAGATTATTACAAATTATGATGATTATTATTATATTAATATTGTTATTATTATTATTATTATTATTATTATTATTATTATTATTAATTATTATTGTTACAAATTATGATAATAATTATTATTAAAATACTGCTTAAACAAACAATTCTATAATTTATGTAAACAGAAAATAAAGTTTTAATTGAATATTTAATATAATTGATCTTACAAATTTAATGTAAATGTATTTTATCTAAACAATAATGAATCATGGATTATCACTGAAACATATAAACGTTAACTCAAATTCTTTTGATATTAAATAATTATTTTTTCTGTAAATCATCCATCTTAAATTTTTCTTTTTTATTTATTGAATCTTGAAAAGAGAAATTCTTAAAAAAATTCTTTTTAACATTAAATAATCTTTAGATGGTAGTACCATTTTATTTGATTTGATTGGTTCTTTTCTTACTTTAGAATCAATGAAATAACTCAAACAAATACATTATAATATAAATAAAAAGTGTTAAAACTATTAAAACTGTATTAAAACTAATTATTGTTACACATTAATTACACATCAAGTGCTTGTCGTAAGTAAAAATATTTTTTGAAAAAGAAAATAATCGGCTCATTTATTATTTATAATAAAATTATTAAATATTTTTAGATAAAGGTTTATTATTTTCGATTCTTTAATAAGTATAATAAATCAAATACTTATAATTAATTAAAAATATTACTAGCATAAAACTTACTTGATTTATTATATTTTGTTAATTATTATATTTTTTCATAATATTAAAAAAATATGTATATCTTACTTTTTTTAATTATTTTTTTTTTATTTGTGAAATTTACAGGTTTCATACAATATTAATTTTTGTTAATTATAATTTATATAAGAAAAAATCTTTTTCAAATATACAATATATGAGATTTCATAAATTTAGTATGAATAATAATTTTAATATTAATTTTTGATGTTTTAATCAACAATAAAAATAGGATAGAAATTATTATATGTAACAAATTTTAATATACAATTTTTATTTCTACATGTTCAAAAAAAACTTTTTCTTCTCTTTTTATTAATATCATTTTGATGTTTTAGATAAGGAATTTATGAGAATAATTTATAACTTTTTATTCATTTCATGAATGATTTTGGAAATTTATCTTCAAATTTTCGTTCGCTTCATAAATTAATAAACATTGAATTGCAAATATAATTCATTACTTCTATAAGTTGTCTATAATCAAAAATCTGATAATAAGCTTTTCAAACAATTGAAACAAATATTACTTATGTTAGTTTTATGCATTAGAAATAATTCTAGCATTCGTATTGTGGAATCGATATTTAAAATTATATAAATCATATATTTAAAATTAAACAATTAATTTTTAATTCCAAGTTATATTAAATTATTATTTTTTTTTTTTATCTAATATGACTGTATTGTTGAAATTAAAATTTGAAGTTACTGTATAATTTAACTTTTTTATGATAAAATATAACATTTTAATTTAAAAATAAATTTCGTTTAAATCAACAGTTGTCAATATACTTTTTATCTATTACATTTTATCATACTTGCTGACTAATTAACTAAAATATTTTGAACATGTAACATTAAATTTATGTATAATTTCAATCGGATTTTTAATTAATCTAACGAAGAGTAAGTGGATTTTATTTCGGCTCTTCTCAATTCCCTCAAAAAGTGCCGTTGGCAATATTTTGTCGGCTAATTTGCAGTGTACCATAGATCCAGAGAGTCAGAATGTCCTTTCATCTGTCGCCTCAACTTAAATTTTCAGGTAAGGGTGCTTAAGCCACTTCACATACGTGCGCGATGTAGTCGTGAAAAATGAAGTTTCTTTTTTCTATCTCTTTGTTTTCTTCGTGAAAGTACAGCTGGACTCCTCGAGGAGACAGCACGAATCTCGGTCGGTCCTTGCTCGACAGCTTTCTGAGTTCCTCTCGACTAGTCCTCTCGATTACAGCTGCGAGGCGATTTAGAGTAAAAGTCCTTTGTAACTGACTTTCCTGATATCCTTTCTGACGAATATTGGCCCGGACAAGTTGGTTTCCTCTTGTCCTGGTCCTTCGGTTCTTTCAAACGAACTTTCCCTATATCAATGATATTTTCAATTCCATGTTAAACATTAGAAATATATAAACTATTAGAATATCAATGCTTCAAGATATATATATATATATATATAAATAAAATATTAATTGTTTTTAAATTAAAAGTATCTTGAATGAAATAGAATTTTAATTGTTAATTTTATAACGATTTATTTTCTTATTATGCTTTAAATAATTTACTGATGTAGCCAGGTATGAAATGTTACAGAAAAAATTATTACAGTGAACGAATATCCTTACTACCGACTCTCACTTATTTATATATTATTTTTATCTGAGCTTCATTGTTATAAAATAAATTACATAGAGCCTAATATTATACAATTTCAAATGAAAATGAATTATTATCTAAGATTTTGCGCAGTTAAGATTTATTAATTATCGTTTATTGTGCATTTGATTGCACGTATATGTACTTTTAAATTTACATTATGTATAATTTTATATCTTTACGTAATGTAAAGTTTATGGTAATAAATTTTTTTTTTTTTATACATAATATATAAAATATAAAATGCAATATCTAAATTATTAACTTTGTAATATTTATTAAATTAATTATTAATTTAATAATCTCCTTTATTATCGATTTACTTTATGACTATGATAGTGTAAAAGATATTCTGGAATTTAGGTTATCCATACATTATATATAAAGAATTTCATTTTTATATAAATTTTAATGATGAAAATATTAAATAAAAGGGCAAAAAGTTCTTATTCATGTATTTTTTTTTTATTCCATTTTAACTATCGTAAAAATTTGAGGACACTGTTTGATTATTAATATTTTATGTAATACATCAATTTTATCAGTTTTATTAGTTCATAATTTATCAAAAAGAATTTGAGTAATGGATTTTAAATTGTTCCTAATTAAGAAATGTATTAGAAAAACGGTATATTTTAATAAATGTTTCTAAAAAATTTCCAATAATTGATTTTTATCCAGAAAGTCATATGCAATGAAGATCAAGTAAAATACTGTTTTAGTTTGGACCATTTTTTTCTTATTCTATTTATTAAATTTAAAAAATATTAAATTCTTACTATAACGTAATTGAAAAAATTTTTTATTTGTATCACAAAATTTTCTTTAAAAAAAATGGTAAAAAAATGTTATCACAAGCATCGTTGCATATAGAAAAGTATAAAAATTTATTATTTTTATTTATTTTCTTTTATTCTTTATTAATTTAAAGTAATATTTATTAAGAAAATTTTAGATACTAAATAATAAGTAAATTTAAACATAAATTCTTAGTAAATAACGTTAGAAGCTCAATCAAGAATCTTCAAAGTCAATAAAAATTGATTGATATCACTAGAAACTTAAACAAAGTGGCTCTAATCATTTTCAATATTATTATAAATAATTATGGTTTAATCAAGAAGAAAGATAAATTATATAGTCTTATATATACGTTAATAAAATATCAACCATGATAATAAAAATTGCAAATGGATTGGTGTATCAAGGTTTTTTAAAGGGATATAATATTCATACAACTTCAGGTACAATAAGAGTTTAGAATTCAAAAATTTAATAATTTAAAAGACATTTGTGCTTCAAAATATGAATTATTAGTAAAGGATATGCAAAATAAAGAAATACGAAGTATACAAGAAAGTACTTTGATAATTTTAATTTATGAGGGATGATTTGTATCGACAAGCTATCAAAAAATCCCTTATTCACACTAAAATGTGATCTGGTGCACAAATCTAGTTGTTTCGAATTTTTTTATATCTCGAATTCAAACACAACGTTATTGCGTATCATATAATCAGTTTATGTGCCCTTTTCCGCATCTGTTTCGATGTTTTATGTAAAGAAATATATAAGTCTCATTCTAGGTAAACATGTATGAGGTCATATAGAGTCCAGTATATGTTAACTTTGAAATTTAATGCAGAAATGTGCTTAATTTAATTATTGCTAATCTATCCTAATTTTTATTGAATGTTACATTTAAGCAAGAAAAAGTTGTTATGAATACGCTTATAAATAATAGACATGACCACGATGATAGATTCCTTATTTATTAAAAATTGTTATGCACAGTGAGATTAACTAAGTAATTCAAGACAAAAAAAAAAAAATTTTGATTGAAATACAAAAAAATTTTTCCTGATTTTATAGTAAAGTAAAGTTTTTACAATAAAGTATAGTATTGATTAATTATATGTAAAATATTGCTTTAAAGCTTGTATCTCTAACTTCTTTGAAGTAAATTAAGCAAAATAGCTTTTGATATAAATGCATGATTTATAATATAAAGCTCAGTGAACATTATTAAACTATATAAGAAATAGTTGTGTGCTAACATAGAATGTGTATGTAACTAAGTAAAATTAAAGCCACTTTTATTCAAATCAGATGTTATTTACAGTATTATTTGTAACAATATTTTAATTTTGAATTAGCTCTTGAAGAAAATTTATTGGTATATTATATATTATATACTTATCCCATATTTTTATTGTAAAAGGGGTTTTTTTTTATAAATTTTTAAGAAGAACTTACGTCAACTGATTTTAACTACATACGCTGAAATAAAATTTTTTAATGCATTACTAAAAAACAAATTTGTTTTTTTAATTAATTAAAAATTTTTATTTTTTTATGTTTTTCAGCTTGGTATTAAATATTAATGTATATTTTATATATATTTAAAATTTAAGTAATTTTAAAAATTAAATATTTATATCCATTGTATCTGTATACTTTACTTATCTACATTTACATATTCTATATGTACATATTATAATTTAAGCTTAAATTTTTGCATTAATTCATATTCCTATTTTTTACAATAATTAATGCATTATTTACATTTTTTTTCAAAATATATGTTTAATATATTGCATATTTCATTTCATTAGTAGTTAATTAGTATTAGTAGTTAATATTAATTCCTATCTAAGTAATATTTTTAAACGATTACATGTATTTTATATGAATAACATATTTAATAATTTTCAAATGTTTGGCATATATATTTGTGTAAACATTATGTCATTTGTTCAAAGTTTTTATAATTTATTCACTTCGACAAAATACATCAAGCCCATTATATTATTAAATACAGGCGAAAAATGCATGAAAAAAATTATATTTATAGAATGTACATTTAAAAAATTGTTTGTGATGAATTTCATTTATAATTATATGAATTTTTAGAACGTCCATGATATAAGTAAAAAAAAAGAATGTCAAGCAAATATAAATAAAAAAATTCTGAATCCAATAAACGGGATTTATATTTCATTTTATAAAAGAAATGACATCTGTTTACAATTGCAATTTTTATTGACAAAAGTATTAGTCCGTGCAGAATTGCCAATATATGTGCCTATCATTGGAACATGTGCAGCAATCTGAGCGTATCAAATTTGAGTCACTGGTGCTTTAAAGCGACTGAAAATCATCCCTTTTATGCAATATTTTATTAACTTTGATAAATAATCCCCTGTATACTTATCGTACTTATATGACATAACTAAAATTATATCTCCATTATTCCATACGAGCTTCTTAAATCTGAGAAGTGCATAACAAATACGTGCATTGCCGTGATATAAAGAAAAACCAATATAAGCAAACAAACGCATTATTTGCCATTTTTATATATTATTATTTTATGTATAATTCTATACTTCAAAATATTGTTCTTCAAAAATTATTCTTCTTGTGCATGTAATTTTGTTGTTTTTAAATTTCTACATTGCTTCTCAACATTTTAACTGCTTAATTTATTACATAAAAAATTACTTTAAATTCAATTTTATACTATGAGTTCTCATATAAAAATAATTATATTGTAATTTAACGTATATATTCTGAAATTTAAAAAGACAAATAATCATAGTACTTTTTCATAATTATTATAACACACTTGTATTCAATTAATTTCAACAAAATTACAATTCATATTTGAAAAAGTGATTCAAGTATGTATTTCTTTTTGGATAACTTTGTATATATATATATAGATTCAATTATATTGAATTAAACTGAATTATAAGATTTCAAGACTGATCAATAATTTAAACAAATTAACTCAATATATTTATTTATTAAGTGGATAAATGGGGTTAAGAGATCAAATAAATAATACTACAATAATTTAAACTAAAAATGGAGATATGAAAATAGTAAATTAAAATATAAGATAAGGATATTAATATATTTAAGTCCAATTTGATATAAAGCTTTTACCTAGAAAGTAATATTTTTTTTTTTTAAAAGACGATTAAATTAAAATATATACTTATTGAATAATCATTTATGTCAATAAAATAATACTTGTTTAGTGTATAATTTATATTATTGAAATATTAACTATCTTATATTATTTCATATTCATATATTGCGATTTTAAAATAAAATACACATTGTTTGTCGACATTTTAAGACCCCCTCTCGAATTATTACGATGAATAGGCGCAAAATGAAAAACGAAAACTCGATACTTCGTGGATGCACCATGTATATCGGCCAATATAGGGTATTATAGAGTGAATGTGCTGAGGTGTATTTAGGTGATAAGTCAATATATCGTTCGTGAAGTTCCCAACTGATGCATTAGGTGTGGACTGATTTATCAAGCTCATAATCATAAAGAATAGTTTGCTTAAATCTATTCAGGAGATAATTCATTATGAATGATAATCTGCTACCATACCGGCAGAAATAATAGCCAATTGGATGTGTGATCTTCAAGATTGGAATATAATCGCGGTGTGAGCTCTTCCATATTTGCACTTTCTTACCGTATTTTCTTCATATAAAGAATACACTTGCATATGAATTGTATATGTATTAAAAAAACTTGTCATTTATATAAAATATTTATGAATGTTGAATTTTATTCCCCATTTCATTGTTTATTATTATTATTAAAAAGGATCAGCTAAATTACTCGTTTCTGGTACAATTGAAATTAATTGTATTGAGATCACTAATCGTGAATATTGATTAACTCGGTTATTTATAAATATAATTTAATATTATAATATTGATAAATATTATTTATAAATTCTCTGAAAAATTACACACCTTTCAAACTATGATACTACTCTATTCAAAGTTTAGATATGATTTAGTGTTGTAAAAAATATTTATTAATGTTGCGAAAGAAAAGGATCCTTTCTTACGTACGTACGTAAATCAATACGTCGACGATTCGACGAGTTAGTTTAATGTCCTGCATAAAGTATTTTATATTATTTTAAGAAAAAACCACATTTTTATAAAAATTATACATTTAAAATTAATTATATAAAAAATATGTATAGTTACATTAATTATAATAAAAGTTTATATAAATTAATAAACAGTAATTTTGCAGAATTATAATGTATTAAATAATGTCAACACATGTATTAAATAATGGTAACATATTTATGTTTATTTATTAAATTCAGTACAAAACTTTTTAGCCGTAATATTGTTTAGGTCTTTATACTATGGTTTCAAATTTTTTCTATTCTCTTAATAATTTAACGCATTATTACTTGATCTATTGTAAAGTACTTTGAACATAATTCCTTTTTTTTGAAATGGTTCTCCACATCTAGAATTGAAATATTTTATTAATTTTTAATATTACATCTATTAAATAAATTATTTATAGAATATTATATAGCATATAGACTTTTTAGTCTGGTGCATAAAATTTTTAAATATTATTTTTAAATTGTTACTTTATAGTATGGTGGAGATACAGGAGATACTCATTATTAAATATATACCTTCTATTGGTTAGTTTAGAACAGATATATAAAATATATTCATACGAGTAAAAGTCAAAGGAGAAAAAAGGGTATATCTTTAACCGATGCATCATTAAGTTATTTTGTACAGATATATAAATAAAATCGAAATAAAATTTAACATAAAGAGCATTGATTAAAAAACAATGTTTTAATTTAAAAATAGATTTAAGAAGTTGCGAAAGAATATATGTCAAGTATATACACTAACCTTATTATGATTATTTAAGAGTATTTATTGAAAATAATATATATTTTTAATAAAAAATACTGATATATAAAATCTTGAACTTTTAAGAAAAAATTAATTATTCCGAATAATTACTTGAAGAACTGAATACACTTAAAAATCAATAATATTTAAATAACTTTAAGAACTTTCTTCATTAACTATTATTTTTAATATATTATCCAAAGTAGTTTTGAAATTTTTAATTTATATTCGGTAATTTTATCTTTAGTCTATAAGTCTATATGAGATAAACTTCTACAGAGAATAAGTTATATAAATATTTCCTAAATCTTGTATGTGCTTTCAATCAAAATTTCATGAACCTATTAATACCTAAATTTAATTTATATGTATATTTGCTTGTCGAGTGTCACTCCTTAAATTTTCTCAGTTTATTTGAGTCTACGTCATATTCTTAATATTTAATATTTTTGCTCTTTAATGAAATAAAATTTTATGTTATTTTGAAAAAAATCTTTTAGATAAAAAAATTGGAAATATCCAAAACTTTGAATATTTTCAGATATTATAAAAACACATAAAAATTTTTATAAATATTCAAGTACACTTTATAACAAAAGAGGGAGTTCTCTTTAAAAATGTTAAAAAATTATTGAGTACTTTTCAGCTTATACAGTCTGTACTTATATTAAAAATTTAAATATCGGTTTATGGTTTAACAATATGTAGTAAAGGTGTAAATGCATATAGATTTAGTACTTATATGAACTATTACCATAAGTAGTAAACACAACTAGAATGAAGTAAGTTGTGTTTATTTTTATTTTTTTTTTTAAGAAGTAAATTGCTATTAAATATCATTATATGTATACAAATATTTATAGATATATTTTTAAATATGTTTTCATTTGTTTTATAGATTCATAAACACCAAGACTAATTGAACTGCGGATCTGTATTATTATGCGGGTCATTATATTAAACATAATTCTGATTTTGGTTTTTCATCTAGTCTTTCCAGGTAAATATAAATTTATGTTTTAAGCTGAAGTTTGAATATACAACTAATTCTAGTTGTAAAGTTACTAACTTTGATTAATTCTTAAATTATATTGTATAAATTTTTAAGTAGAGATGTACAATGGATAAAGGTTTAAAACGGAAGCAAGGATCAAACTTCAACACTAATAATGAAAGATAAATTATTTACCAAAATTTATAATTTAGCAAAAAATTATTTTAATAAGCAATTTAAGAGAGAATAATAATAAATTAATAACAAAGTAATAATAGTAGAATCAGTAACACAATATAATCGATGCTATAAAAAACTGAAGCACACGAAAGTTGAATAGAGATTAATCATGTTCGTGTGCAATCAATCTCCTCTCCCCCAATTCTACGTGAGAAATTTATCTGTTTTGCCCGCCACTATCTATGATACTCATAAGTAATATATAGTTCATGATTGTTCGCGATATTCAATGTTTTTATTTGACAATTTAACATACTACTGTTACATTTAATAATAATAATAATAATAATAATAATAATAATAATAATAATGGTAATAATAATATGTAATACTATTCAGAATCGTTATATAAATTTTTTTTAAGTTTTTAAATAATTTGTTTTTTATTTAATTGTAATAGTTTTATAAGAAAATTAAATAATCCCTTAAAATATTAATAAATCAAATATATATAACCGTACATATTATTTATAAGTGTAAAGTAATTGGTTGTTACATTTATTTTTAAAATATTTATATAGTAGTAAAAGAAAGTAGAAACTCTATGAAATAAATTATTTAAAATTCTAATAGAAAAATTTGGTAATAAAAAATTCTGTTATTGATATTAATTTAATATAGTTATTTAATCAAATCTTTTAGATTTTACACCATTAAATCTATGTAGTTCTTGAAATTGTATTACTATTTTTGAAATCTTAATTAATTTTTTTAAATTTCTTTTACTGTTGAATATATCATTCTAATATATATTAAAATATATTTATAAAATAAAAAGATTTTATGATTGGTGTAGTGAAGCCTTAGGAGATTAATATTTATGTTTTATAATATATCATACATGATTCGATTACGATGTGATTATTGAAATAGTAACTCTGTAATTCAATTAATATTTTCTACATTGATTAAATATTTACCTAACTATTTACGAAATTATTTTATTAAATTACTTCAAAAATTCATGGAATAATTTTTTTTCATGAATTATAATTGTGAAAAAATAAGTAATTATAAATATTGATAAAATATTTTTGTACAGAAATATTTTATTTACCAATAGATTTTATTGCAATTTTTAGTAGAAATTCAAATCCACTGATTTGTTAATTTGCTGAATAAACGGATGAAGAAGATCAAAATTAGAAGACATCAATTAGGTAATCAATATTATACGAATTGCAATAAAAATAGGATTCAATTTTAGAAAAAATTGGGAATTGGCTCATTGTTTATATTCTTCATAAAAGGCAATGGATTTTTCATAAAGATTAAGCGTAATTGATCGAAAAATGCGATATTCTGATAAAGTAAATATTGCAGATGTCATTGGTTACATGATAATCCTATTTGGTCACTTTTATGTTAATTTTGGTTTATTTATTTTGTCACAAAAAAAAAGTTTAAGATTTGATTCACAAATATTTGATTTTGTTTATTTTTATTAAAAATACAAATTTTTTTTTGATTCAGATAAAAATTAAATTATTTAACACGAATCCTTATCGTACTTTGACTCCTATTCTTTTTCTGTGATTTTTTTTAGTATTCTAGGTAATTACTTATTTTCTGCTTAAAATTAATAGTTTTAAATTAGTAAACCACTTTCAAAATGGTAAATTACAGAAAATTGTTTATAAATTGAGACTAAAATAAGATGGTTTTATTTGAAAATAACTTATCCAGCACAATGACACACATATATATAATTTTGTAAAAATTATTTTTGTTTATTCTTATATTTATTCAATAAAATCCATTATGAGATATTTAAAAGAACTACTCGATGACTCTAAGCTCACCAGGAACGTACTGTTCATGCTATCACTTAAAAAATATTAGGAAAATAATTAAAAATATATAATAGGTTTTAGATAAAAAAGTTATTGAGTTAATTATAGAATTTTATGTACTGGTTTTTATATTTATTTAAGATAAATACCTTTTTATACCCTATTCACTACTTGCTGCATGAATTTTGGTATGAGGTACTAATATACTGTTTCAGTTTCTCCGTGAATGACTGTTACTGTATTAAATTTCATAATTTAAATATTTTATTCGCTAGTCGATATATGTAAGATCAATGGCACTCTAATATCATCTAGAAAGAATAATTTTTGTCCATATATATCTAGTATATATACATATATACATATCTATTTTTGATGCTCTGCTCTAGATTGCATGGAAAATATCTGATCTAGTTCACGCGTGATTAAAATTATTTTCTTTATGACCAGCAGATTATTATATTATTGCTATTTTGATTAATATTATGGTTTATTTTTCAAATATAATCATTCAAAATGTAAATTTTTTCAGCTGAATTATAATCAGATTATATTGGTAATTTATGTAGCACTTATAGTTTAAATTAACGTAAGCTATAATCATTATGTTTGCATTCTAGACTAAATCTGCCTGAAAAGAGTAAACAAGTATAATAGAATAACTTATCTCTTATTTTTTAAATAAATTTTACTAGCAACTTAATGATAAATTCTATTTTAGTATTTAAAAGAAATATTTCTGAACTTGTAAAGTGAATATAAACCAGTTCCTACATTTTATTATTGACTGTGCATCTATCATTATTCATATAACATATTCTTTTGGTGAATAAATAAATATATTTTGGAGTAGTAGAACGTATTTATTCATATTTATATATATGGTATACACAGTTGATAAATATATTCAATGCACGAGAATATATGTATTACCATAAGGAAACCTGATCGCTAAAGATTTTTTTTATCATATAGTAAATTAGCGACGTAATTATTAGATAATTCCATCATTTCTCGAATGTATCTTCTTTTATTAACTCTGTTATATATAGTTTATTGTAATTTTTTAAACGTTCTTTATTAGTTACCACAGATACATTTCACGATTATCAAAGATTTTTAATCAAATTAGATAGGAGCTTCATTATGGTTATCAAACCTGCCACAAATAGACAGTTATAAATAGTTCCTTGAAATATTTTTTTTTTAACATTTTAGATTTTTTAAAATTCGGTATATTATTCTTTTAGTCTTTCAGAATCAGCACTAAATCAAATATCAATCTATTATCTGATACATATTAACAATAATCTTTTCTGAGGTCAATTAAAACCTACAGTTTTTATTTTCTCTCTTACCTATTAGTTTTTAGTGAGTCATTTATTATTAATGATTTGACACAATGATCATGTAGTATTCCTTTCATATAAATGTTTATTTTCTTCTTGATCTTCAAAGGGTAGTATAATGAAATTATTTACTTAAATAAATATTGATTACGTACTGAATCTATTTCTTATAATTTAAATATACTTTCAATTACTGAAATATTTTTGCAACTAATGTTTGTAATTGTTACTTGAATATTGGATTTTTATTGAATTTTTATTGAAGATTCTTTTATTGAATTTCTAGTTTTTAAAGAACCTTCTAATACTTGATAAAAGAATAATCTTATTCTTTTTTTTTAATAACAGATTAATATATTTTTTCATAAATTTTGATAAATTGAATTTTTTTAAATCAATTTGAAACTAAGTTTTTAAAATGTTTAGTCGAAAACTTTTTGGCTCGTGATATTTTTGAATATATATTTCGAATACATACGAATTTTGATAGTTAAACACATTACGTATTTTTATATATATATTTACTGGAAATACCTATCAATTTTTATTCATTTTTTTTAATATACATTTTTCGAATTGTATTGAAAAATAAAGGTATAATGAAAACGGGAATTTAAATTGAAATAAATATGACAGTAGTTTGTATCTTTTATTGTATAAGATTTTATCTTTTCAATTTTTATAGTAATAATTTGTTATTTTTTCATGGATATAAAAAAATAATTATTGAATAGCAAAAAATAAAATTAATTTTTTTTAAAACTTATTAATAAATGAATATTCGGTTCCAAGTGTTAGTTATCAATTTAATTTATCAAATCAAAAATAGAAAAGTCGTTTCATATATAAGTATAAACATTTAGTACTAAATATAAGTACATTTGAATTTTTTATAAAAAGCATTAAATTTTAATGGTGTAATATTTGTAAATTCAAAATTTGAGTATCGGGTAAAATCTTTAGTAATATAATATATGACTATTAATACGTTTTTATATATTATTTTATCTTGAATAATATTTGTATGATTACTTAATTCAATCAATTATTTGTTTGAATTGTTTAAAACAATAATTAATTCTCAGTATTAATTTTATACAACCATTACAATATTATTTTAAAATTAACATTACAGAGATTGAAGCAAAGCAACAAGATAGAAATTTGAGTAATTCAGTAAAAGTTGAAGATATAGAATTTAAATTGAAGTCTAGCTTTCCAGAAGTAACCACAGATATTCTAGCACAAAAAGGAGGCACTGCAGCACTTCCATGTAAATTAAGTGATCCTGGAGTCGGAATCGTATGTATTTAATTATTTCTATTAAAAAAACAATATTAATAGTAGCTAAGAATAAATTATATATTAATATCAATATTTAATGACCATTCCCTGTATAGACGCCTCGATTTTTCCAAACTCATATATTTTATTATTTAAATAAGTGTAATACTATAAAACTATTTCTTCATTTCATTATTAATATAATTCTAAGTGAATTCTGGACGCATCCACTGGTAGATCGACAGTATCTGATTCAAAAGTACATTGAATGACCTTACGCTATTGAATTCAGCCACTAGTAAGACTCACCAAGTAATGGAAAAACTGAAGAATGGGTTCAAGTGGACCAACGGTTAACTTGTGTAAAAACTGTTCTACTGTGAAAATCTGTACTAGTTAGAACCCTTGTCATAGTGACACATAAGAATTTTAAGATATCGAGTCTGAAGAATTAGAGTAATTTAATAAAATTTTATGTCGCATTCTTTAAAGCAGCTAATGAGCCTTTTACCAGCTGAAGGAAACTTATCGTGATATTAAGCTATATTTTTAAATATAGCTTACCTCTGATACAATTTTTTTCTCAAGTGTAGAGAGGAAGTAGACGCTATAGATCTCTCTCTCTCTCTCTCTCTCTCTCTCTCTCTCTCTCTCTCTCTCTCTCTTTTTCTTTCTCTTTCTCTCTCTCTCCCTCTCTCTAAATTCCCATTAGCATCATATTGTAATAAAAAGATAAAAAAGTATAAAAATATGTATATAGTAAATAGTTATTTTTACTTGAAAGCCTTGAAAGTAATCTAGTAGAATGAAATGAATCAACAAAAAAGGAATCTGGCAATATTTATTGCCTTTATCAGTATATTTTTGCATTTCAATTACGAAACTCTCAAATTTAATATCAGTTGATTAATAATAGCAATTAATAAAAAATATAGTTAATAGGAAAAATTAGAAAATATTAAAAATTTAATCAACACTAGTCGGTATCAATACACATTTTATAATATTTCTGATTATGATATTAAATAAATTATGATATTTTTGAAGAAATATTACAAGATAAAAGTGTTATAATAATATAATAATACATGTTGAAATCGAACACATGAATCTTCTGTCTTACTGTTGACATCATAAATGATGTAAGTAACTTTGTGATTATTCAATTTTATTGTACTATCTTGAAAATCATTTATCCGTAAAGGGATTTTAATCATTAAAAAAACACTAACTGTACATAAAAATAAGGAAGGACTGATTCAATTACATACAGTAATGGATGTTTTCGGAAAAAGTAAAATAATATGGCAACACTCCATTGTTTTCTGCTCAATTTAGTATAAAAAGAAATAATATTATAATGTGGAATGCTGAAAGTTTTTTTTATACATTCCAATGAACTTGTTTTACTGTAGTCACTGCTAATACCATGTGTTCATGTATTCGTAGGACTTTGAAAAATTTTATTTATTAGCGATCTACGTAGTGATTTTTTGTCAATAAATTCAGTGGAAATGGTACGAAGTACATTTTTTCTATTTTTATCAACTAATTAATGTACATTTATAACTATTATTGAGAGTTATTATGAAGATGAACAAGAAAAAGAAAATCCTCTGATTTTTTAAGGTATTGAGTCTGAATAATATAATTATGAGGCATAATTTTTTATTGTATTTTATAAAATTGTCAAATTATAATATTTTATTTATAACTATTCTACCTTAAAAAATTTTTAAATAACAACATTAATGATTCTATAACATTTGCAATTTAATATTTATGTAATATTATGCAAAAAAGTTGAAAACATATTATATGAAACTGTAAGTAAATAAATTTTTTACATTTTTATTTGTACTTTAGGTCACATGGATAAGGCGTAAAGACAGGCAATTATTAACTTTTGAACGAAACACTCATTGCGTGGATAAAAGATTTATGGTGAAAAATGTGAATTCAGAGTGGTCTCTTTTAATAAAAAAAGTTATGCCTGATGATGCGGGTTTATATGAGTGTCAGGTATGTTTCCATATTTACTTATTTATTTTTGTAATAGTTTATTGTTTGATTACTCTTTCATTATACGTTTTATTTTTACCGATAACTACTTATAAAAAATATTCATTCGCGTGGTCAAAAAATCTTGAGAATTGATGAATGTTATAATTAATCTAAAAGGAAAACAGATAATCTCATCAATTCAGCCGTACATGGAATAAATTATATGCTTATTTTAAAGAAATATATTATTTAAATAACAACATTTAATTAGAAAATAAAAATGATAATAAATGTATTAGAAATGTTGGGTGTTACGAAATAACAGAAACTATTTAAAAAATTTCAAATTTTAGGCCATATATCTGCATACTGCAACAATAAAATTTAATTTACTTTTTCTTTTAATTATTTGATTTTTTTTATTAATTGTATCACTAATTTTATACTACTTTTTAAAGGACATTTCAAACATTTTGTATTACGAGCCATATTTGTTTACAAATGAAAACATTAGAGATAGTACTAAGAAACTATTAATTTTTCAATTATTTCATAAATAATAATAAAAATTGTAACATTTTCACAGTTTAACAGTTATTTTAGTTATGCATTATTATATTAATAAAATTTTTATATTTATTTATTGCAACTAATGAATAAGTGATATTGTTGCGTATGAACGGTTAATGCTTAAACGATTTTTTCAAGTCCTTTAAATCAAAGTATATATATCTGTCTACATATAGATAATTGTACTACAGTTTTTTATAAATATATTCCTTAAAGATTATTTTAATCGAATGCACTTAGTGCGTTTTTTAATGTATATTTGCTTAATTTCACCAAATGAAGCAGAATAATTAATATAATTAAATAGATTCTCATAGATGTTACTTTGTTGGTAGATAACGTCACACCCAGTTCAAACTTATTTTATACAATTAAGTGTAACCGAGGCCTACGCTGTGATACCTGGAGCTCCTGATCTACACGTGAAACAAGGCTCAAACTTGAGTTTGGAATGCAAACTGATGTCTTCTACCGAAGCACCTTTGTATGTGTTTTGGTATCGCAATTCAAGGATGATAAATTATGACTCAGAACCAGGTCTCAAAGTTGAATTGACAAAGACTGGATCGATTCTGGAAGTTAAAAAGGCCCAACTAAATCACAGCGGAAATTACACGTGTGCGCCAAGTAATGCAAAAGAAGCATACGTCATGGTTCACGTATTAGAAGGTAACACTTGGCCATTTTATTTCTTTACCTATAAGTATATTGCACAACAAAAAAGTTATTGAATATAAAATATACAATCATTTTTAATACATCAAAGTCATTGTTATTATATTATTGTACTTTCAATTTTTATTTTTAATTGATTTATATATTTCACGTATATATATATATATATATTTAACGATTAAATAGAATATTAAATAGAATAAGATTCTAATTTTTATCCTAATAATAATAATAAGTTACAAAAATAATAAACATATGAATTGTCACAATATTAAAATGTGAAAGTATATTGTGTAAAATAAACTAAATTTACACAAAATATTATCAAAATTTTATTTCGAGGTTAATTCGAAAACTATAAGACTCGTCACATTAACCGATTCTAGACGGATTCTTATTAAACCGAAGAAAGAGAAAAACGTCAGAGTATTGTATATTTAATTTATTTTTAAATTTATAATGAATTAAAAAACATTGTTTGGGTGTTCAACAAATTTTAATTTCTTAAATAAGCATATTTATATTCTCACTAAATGACGCATTATTTTTAGAATATGAATATTTAAATTCTTTAATTTTAATGTTAATTAATTATATTAAAATCAATTCTTTTATTCTTTATTTCAAATTTTATTTTCAGGTATAACTTATTCACAGCAATTGAAAACGATAGTATGATGTAGACTTATTTAATGTTTTTAATATTTAGTCTAAATTATATTTGTAGCATTATTTGCTATGCAAGCGTTTTTTTATTTATTTCTCAATGTTAACATAAACCAAATCTTTTAAATAAATTCTCAATTAATAATTTGGAATAACTATGATATTTTAATATTTAAATATTTAGCATTTAATATTTAATTGAATTTTATTTTTGTTTTACAGAGGATGAAAAGCCTGCGGCAATGCATGGTGGTGATCAGCGAAATCAAAGCTCAATAATTTTAATTAGCAATATTCTTATCTGTCTAATGACACTCATGAGTGGGAAAATGCTCAGTTTCATGAATATCTATTCCACGTGAACAACTTAATTAATCATTATTTTATAATTTTTAATTTGCTATCGAAATAGTTATGATTAATACAATGTATTAAGTTACTTTCTTATATACAAGACCCCAAATTATCATTACTTATAGTTTTCTAACTATTTATAGTCAATTTTTAGTGATATATTTAATTTCTTTTCTTTTAAACATTAAAAAAAAAGTATAATTTTTATCAATACAATATTCGATAAATAGTATTGCAGATATTATAATATATATATATATATATATATATATATATATATATATATATATATATATGTTTTGCATACTTAAGCAAATATACGTACACATAATATATATAATTATATGTTAGAGTATTTGCGATTGTTTTATGGATACATGTTTCTATGTTTATTGCATTGAAAAATAAATATGTAGTAATATAGGAAAATTATAAAATGAGGTAAAGATATTTTGAAAAGTATCTAACAGTTAATCAAAGACAATTGATTTACATTTTAAATATTTTCTTGATCTTTAACATATACATATAATTTAACCCAATTTTTTATATCAAATATTTATATTTATTTTGATACGGCACATTTTTATACCATATTTCATATTCAAATTCGATGGACATAAAAATATATTTAGTAATGGAATGCTTTGATGAAAAAAGATTAAATTCACATTTTTTATGACTGATAATTACATGTTTTTAATTGCAATTTTAAAAAGTTTTGAAAATTGCAATATCTTGAAATTGTGAATATTTTTTTATAAAATTGTATCATATTTATCTTGATTCAAAATAATCTTTATATTTTTTAAAAAAATAATTACAGTAGAAAATATTTTTTAAATATTGTACATATATTAATAATTTTAATGCATTAAAGATTGAATATATAATTTTTGATTAACTAAAAAATTAAGTATCAAATATAATTCATTCATTATTTAATAATACAATTATACATAACTATGTATTGCTATACTATAAATGAATTTAAAGATCAGAATAGCATTTTTTAATTTTCGTTTTTTATCAATATTATTTTTTCGTGTGCTGTAGTAAATAATGATAATTCTTTGTATTAACATAAAAAATATTATTTCTTCTTTTTTAATGTATATAAAATTTTGTTAAAAATAATGATATAGATAAAATTGTAGTAAAATATTTATATATATATATTATTAAAAATATTATACAAACAAATTTAAAAATTTGGAGAATTGTGGAGGTATACCTGCATTCAATTTTCTTAAATTTATAATTAATTTATATTAATGAATAATACTTAAATAATTAATAACATTTTTTAATTTTTTGAATCTTTATTTTTTTTTAAATATCGTATTTTAATTATATCATGTTATTTTAGTATCAATTAATATTTATTATAAATTAATAATTAAATATTTGTAATTAATAATATAATAAGTGAAAATAATTAAATTACTAATAAAATATAAATTTATATATATAATTTTATGTACATATACTGCATCTGATTTGAACATTTAAGATAAGATGTTTTTTACTTTTACAGATTATAATAAAATAAATTTGATACCGTTATAAAAACTCTAGATAATAATTTCTATATTTAGAAAAATTAAAAGAATATTTATGAAATATAAGTAAATCTATAATTAATAGCAAATGTAAATAGCATATTTTTTAAAAGGATATCACCAGTATAAGAACTGAAACAAAATTTGTAATCAATATATATTTATTTTTAAATTAACAAATATTTGGTTATACAATCATTTATAATTGTTAATTATTTATAAGTAAAATTTGGTAAGAATTATAAAAAAATACAATTATTATAGTATATATTGTATCATGTAATGTATCATACAACAGACTGGAGTTTTACCAAAATTTTAGGTAAAGATTATACTTTTCGTAAACAAATTATCTTGAAAATGTTTCATGTTCAAAGTAATAACAGTATAATAAATAAATAAAATAAAACCAATATTTACAATTCTTATAAAGTTTCTTATTTCTTAAAGTAGATAATTTTAAAGCTGATACTATATAAAATAGCAATACTGACATATTTTATTAATATAGCTTCAATTTCACTTGTTCATACCTGTGTTGTTTTAAAGGTAGATGTACTTTTTTGTAAAATAGTGTTATTAATAACTATTTATTAATTATCTTAATAAATTTTTGTATTTATGTATTTGTAAGTATTATTTATACTTATTGTAAATTATTTATAAAATAATAGTCTGATTTATAACGAAATGTTGTCAGTTTAATAATTTAAAAACTTATATTTTTTTTTTCGTAACAATTAAACAAAATCTTCATTTTTTAAAATTAATATATATTTTTTCTAAACATTTTGTTATTAAAAATGAAAGTTTCAATTTAAACAGGTTAAAGTTAAATAGTTGCTTGTATTAAAATTTAAAAGTTACGATTGATATTCAATAATCAATTATAATTATTATATGTATAGTAAAATATAATAAAAATCTTTGGCATATAGGTTATTAAAAATTTTTGAGAAATTTTATAAGATTATCCTAATCCCAATTGTTATTTATTGTACCAGATTTTCTCGTCGCTAGAATAACAGGAGTCTTGCCAAGAGCCATCTATTTAAAATTTAATTTTCTCTATTTATAATTTATGCATTTGGAAATAAAATTAATATGAACTGGATTTTTTATTAAAAATTATTACAACTATAAAATAATATAGGTGTTTAATTTTATTTTTTAAATAAAAGTAAGCTATTTCGTATTAATTAGAAGTTTTTTAAATTGAATTTTTTCATGTGTATACACGTATACCATATGGTATCATTTACGGAGTTGTACTTAAACATTAAACATAGTAATGTGAAATTTTTAATTCTCTTAAATACTGAATATTCAAATTTGCCATTATCATGTGAATAAATAGAAAAGATCAGGTGAATTTACAGGATTTCTGAGTACTTGTCGATATATATTTTGAAATAGTAATATGATTGATAAATAGGAAATCAACTGTATTATTAATTTAATTTAATGAGACATTGTATTTGACGTAAATGAATTCACAGAATCTTTCTAAATTTGTTTTAGCCAATTCTCACAATTAAATTTATTATTATTATTATTATTATTATTATTTTTATTGTTGTTATTATTATTATTATTATTATTATTATTATTATTATTATTATTATTACTATAGTTATTATTATTATATTTATAATTACAAATTTTATTCACTAAATTTATCCTTGTATATAAAAAAGTGAAATTTCGATATATATTCATATATTTATATTTTAATTTACTAACTCGTAGAGAGATTTAATTGTGATTAGTCTTTAAAATAAATTTAGATCTTTCGAATAGAATAAATTATGATTGTATAATTTATTTTATTTTTATATTTATAGTAATTTTTATTTATATTTATATTTAAGAATTTACCATGTTCATGCTGTATATAATATAATACATTGATAATTTTAGAATGAATTTACAAAAATTGAGCATCTAATGTTTCCAAATATGTACAGAAAATGTCCGGGTTCTATTCTATCTCTTTCTATAAGTTACATTAATAGATCGGGAATACTCAATAATTTAAAAATGAGTGGGCTTATATGTGTGTGTACTTTTGTAGAATAAGAAAGTTTTGAGTTTTTACACACCTGCATTATAGATTGTAAAATGAATGCTGTCACTTTTACATATTTATACAATTACATAAATACTTCTAAAGTATTCATTCCTGCTTAATAAATAACGATCTAATGATTGTAAACTTTACATATTTCAATAAAATGAAAATAATATTTATTTGATTATTTCTTAATATTACGTATTAAGATTTTTTAACGATTACATAATAAAAAAATATATTAAATCACAAATTATTAATCATGCTTGAAAATATAAACAGATACAAGTACAATTTTTTTTTCTTACATAATAGAAAACTCGATGCTGTCCTGATAATTTGTTTAAATATTTTCTTATGAAGAGCAAAAATGTTTTATTGAAATGTATTATATAAATAATATAAAATAATGATATATTATAGGTTTTTTGTTAAATACATTTAATACAATTTTCGAGCTTTTCTTTAAAAAGTTTATAAGATCCATCAAGAGTTAAATGTGTAA
This sequence comes from Eupristina koningsbergeri, assembly GCA_018907245.1. Classification (NCBI taxonomy): domain Eukaryota; kingdom Metazoa; phylum Arthropoda; class Insecta; order Hymenoptera; family Agaonidae; genus Eupristina; species Eupristina koningsbergeri. The sequence continues at coordinate 3,947,025 of JACCHV010000002.1, read as the reverse complement.
TCTTATGTTGACTTTTGTGAGTAGAAAGTAATATAATTTAGTTCATAAATCTTGACTGATATTAAAATTTCTAAAAATACTGCACACAAATTCTTATATTTTTTTATGGACTTTCTAGTAATTGTATTTTAATTTGTTTATATTTATATATTTTTTGGCAGTCAGGAATATAGTTATCATACTTATCCACTGAACAGTTATGGTAGAGCGAAAAAATTTATAATTTGGTTTATTTAATTTTTCAATAATGTTTGAGATTGTACCGAGAGTTCTCAAGAGTGATATTATCACGTATCGTCTATCATAATGTATCATCCTATTGATTTAATAATAGATATAAATATAAATTAATATAAATCATAATATAAATCAGCTTCTGAGCTAGAGAGAAACAGTCGGAAAGGACGAAAACTTCTAGAATACATTATATTTTGGTACATGCTGATAACAAAAGAAATGATAGAGTTAGTATGAACGATTGAAAATTATGTAGTTTAAATAATATTGTTTGATTATTGAAGAAAAATATTGTAATGTTTGAAGCCAAAATAATTATAAAGGTAGCATCATTAATATTTGTTCTGATATTTAAGTGATTTAATTTTCTATAAATAGCGTTAGAAAGAATCATGGAAACTCTTTAACTGTACATGAAATCTGCTTATTAGGAAATGATAATATAATATATAAAGATAATAAAATCAACTAAATCTTCAGACATCATTGCAATGCTTTTTTTAGAAAAAAAAAATTGAATTAATAAAAAAAATTCTCTCCAGCTTATAACTTAGTCGATATATCTTCTGGCTAGAAATGAATCTTGCATCTAAAAATTCGTTCGTTTTTAAAGATTGATAGGCTTACCGTTTTTTCGTATATGGGCAGATTATTATAATGTTTGCCGCTGGATTAATTCAAATCTCGGATATAATTGACGAAAATGAATCCTTATGTTTTTAATGCAGCATTACTGATCGTTATTCAATAAAGAAATTTTAATTTTGTCAAATTATAAATTTTCTGAGCAATCCACGGGGTAGTATTAATGATTGGGAAAATAAATTTGCGCTTTGTCATTAATTAAGTACACGCGAATGTAAATTATTTTCCTATAAATGAAGAGGAGGAGAAAAAATAAATTTTTTTAATTTAAAAGAAGGATTTATGAGTGATAATCAGTAGAGAGATAATATTTTTCTTTATACTTTTTCTCCCTTTTTGAAAATAGTGAATCATTTAAACCAAGGAAATAGTATTTTGTTAATCCCGGATAATCGTTTTTGTATATAAAGAGAAGTATAATTTTATTTATTTAGCATCTAAAAGCACCGATGTAACATACGTCTCCAATTTTCATACAGAATTATAGGTTTAGTGTAACAAGAATTGCCTGAAGAATTATAGTTATATCCTCTAAATTTATCGATACTTCTTAATATACTTTTTCAATTCATTGTACAATTATCTCGCTAGATATATCTTGCTGGGATTTCTTATATCTCTATCATAAAGTATAATTTTGTACGTATTTTCTCTTTTATCTCATAACGCCTTGACCATAATAATGGTTAGCAAAATCCAGATGAATATTTATTGATACCTAAAAAGCTAGCAGTTTTGTCGTTATGATTTTCGTAAAGAATGCCTTAATTGTTTTCTTTCTAATATGATATTTACATTTTATATTAAGAGCTGTTTATTATTCAAGCTATTTATTTTATTAATATATATAACATGTGCTTGTATAATTTTCCTCTATTTAATATAATGAGTGTATAATTTTGGATTTTTCTTCACCTTTTTATTCATATCACATTACCAACGACAAATTGCTATCAATTCCACTACCTCAGGTGGTCTTGAGAGTGCATCATCTATATTTTCTTCTCTTTTTGTAGCTCACCATGAAGTCTTATTGACTGAGTTTATTTATCTCACCAGCTAGCTATCTAGAAGGAATGTCTATTTTATGTAGTAATTTTAGAGATTGATTACCCATAATAACCATGCATCTTCTATGTATTCCATTTAACACAAACACATTCGTTTTCATTTGCAAAATAATTCCCTTTCGCTTTATTCAATTTACAGAGAGCACATGGCCAATCAATTTTTTCATTCATATAACTTTATATTTCGTTAAGATCGCTTTTATATCGCCAGTTTTAGGATTGATTTGAAAATCAAAGATTTGGCTAAAATCAGGGTATTACAATAAAAGTGAGACTAAACTATTTTTGAGTGCTTCAGAAGCTTTTTATTGCTTTTCTTCTTTCTCATGTTTGTATTTTTTTAATGGTACAGTAATTATAGCTGTGACAAATAGAAATCTTCTGCATTTACTTCTTGCATCCTAAGAATTAAATAATAAAAATCGCATTTATAAAATAAAAAAATGTTGATTTAAAATAAAGGAAAATTTTTATTAAATTTTCTTCTTGCAATTGTCTTTTTTCATAAAATATAGTGAGTTAAAAAAAAACACTTTACATATTCTGTAAAACACTAAAATTTATAATTAATTAATTTAAATTTAGTTACATTTTTTGTGATTCCAAAAAAAAACACTCTCGTTAAAATATAATTTTTTTATATTATAAATTTCATGTTATTAATAAATTAATTTTAATTTTGTATGTATATATTTTATTTAATAAACGTCAAACTTATTTGATTTATTCCCTTAAAAGTCATGGACCCTTTTTTTGTCACTCCTTCATCTTTCAGCTGAATGTTTTTCCAGCCTCGGCTAATCAAAAGCAAAAGTCAAGTCATACCGTTTCATGGCAACCGAAATGTATATATAAAAATTTATGAAAGTAATTCAATGACTCATTTATTTTCAAAGAGCAACAGTTTTGTGACGCAAGTTTTATAAAGTACAAAAGAATTGATAACAATATATATTTAATAATAGATAATATAATTTATTAAAAAATTTGTACCATTATCAAATTTACAGTTTCTAAACCAAAATTTTGGTTTTAAGTATGTATACCTAGTATATACAACTGTTTAAATGAATTTACGTAGGTATGAATATACTTATGTACAGGTGTATTTATGTGCTCGCATTTGTGTCCTTATTAACTCACTTGTATAGTGTGCATATATTTATGAAACTACCTATATTTCAAAATTGTAATTTAAATATTAAATTAAAAAAAAAAGTATTAGAGCAATTATATTAAAAAAATTAAAATATATTACTCGTTTCATGATTTATTAGATTTTTTTCTTTGTATCTCAATATGGAAGCATTACAACTACCTAGTAAATTCAATATTATGAAATACTGCTCATGCGCGAAAACACCCATAACGTAATATATATATATATATTATACGAGTTCCAGTGGCATTAAAATAAACAGTTCTTGGTATTTTAAAAATATATTTTACTAATAAATACTTAAAAATATCTTTATATTCTACATAAAAAATATGAAAATATGAAATTATTTTTTTGCTGTAATTTTTCGTATATTTTATGTGATACAGATCAATTTATAATCAATTTACGAATACCTAAGTATTGAAATAGTCATTTCATAACATTTAAATTTATTTCTATTGTACTTAGTCCATGTAATGTATTTTCTTTTACCTCTAATTATAATATACATTAATCAAGATATTAATGATTTTATAAATAAGAATTTAATCTTCTTTATTTATAATACAGTTTTCAAATCTTATCAATTTATATTTTCATTAATAAATTAAGTATTACGTTTAAAAAAAGGTTTTTTTACTTGTTTTATTATAAAATAAAATAAAATTATTATATATATATACATATTAATTGTAGTTAAGATATTCGTATAAAATTATATTTCATTTTTTGTGTATAACAATATGAGACTGCAATCAATGTTGTTTTTCTTTACTTAAATAATAATAAAAACTACAAATAATAAACATATTATAATATAAATATTTTAGATATTTTTAACAGTTGTTTTTAATTAAAGTCACATATTGATTTTATTTACTATTCGATTCATTTATGATTTTTATACTATTAGTAAATCCTTACCAGCTCATGTAAGTGATTAATAATATGTAATATTCTTTCTACTACTACCATAAATACAAACATGGACAACTAGCTAATGAGAATCACTTCTATTTTTATATTTTTCTGAAAAAAGTACACTGCTTATCTGGTACAAGACTCTTGGGTATTTATGTTTCCAATCATGAGTTAGTTGAAACTGTATGCCAGCTGTGAATAGTCCTAAGATACCGCCAAAATTTTTCTTTTCAACGTAAATATTGATTATGTTTTAAATTATTTTCTTTGCAAGTTAGATATTATTTATTTATTTATTTATTTATAATAAAATATTTATTAATAATAATTTTTATATGTAAATTGAGATAATTCATAACTTATCCTATAATTGACACTCCTAGTTCCAACAGGACCAACAACTCCTCATCAACAAGTTGCTGATAGCGGCGAGAAATGTTCAAGAAAGAAGTATGGCCAATGCCTTTTAAAAATATATACATAGTTCAACTTTCGCCTCCTAGGTGGCGAATTAAAAATACAACCAACCACAATAGAAAATACTTACTGCATTTGTAAATATGAATATTATTAAAATAAAAGACTTATTTATACCTTATATAAATTATGTCTACTCGATTGCTTAAGTTCCGTTTTCAGTTATCCAATCCTTTTCCATTTTTTATTAAAAGCATTTAATGCTCGTCACGTAGTTCACAAGCAATGCTTTTAATCTAGTATAAAAGTTTCTCGCTTAAATTCTCAATTTCTTACTCATTCTCACACATTTTATATTCTATATTAACTCCTTTCTATTGTATTATCTTGCACTACTTACGTATCGAGTGTCAATCATACAAGTTACTCCCTTCATCCTTACAAAATATTGTAAAAACAAATATCATAAAAAAAATACATGGTACACAAATTCCATAATAATTTTTTTAGATATTAAATAAATATTTAATTATATTTGAAATAGTATAATTAAAAATTATAAAATAATAAAGTATAATTTTTTTGAATAATAAAACGAAATTATTGATTTATATTGGAACCAACCTTCATTATTACTAATGATAGTAGATTATTAATCCTTATAAGGGTGTGTAGATATAATTAAAAAACAAAAATTTCGATTAACGTTATATAAGGATCAATAATCTATCATTATTAATAAAAAAGAAATTATATTTTTAGATTATTTGAGATAAGAATTAAATTATAAATACTATAGTATTTTTTTATAAAATATAATAATTATGTTTATAATTACATACAAGTAAATACAAAGATTTTAGTTATAATAATAATAACATTATAATTATGTGATCATTAGTGCATCTTGGATACTGTATCCCTCTTAAGTAAGAAGAGAAATAAAGTATTTTTTGATCAATAAAAATGACAACATAGGCAAATGTAATTTAATACTTTTTTTTGGTATATTAGAGAAAGAATAAAAGTTTTCATGTATTATTGTTACAAAAGTACTATTTTGTACTTCCCTAAATTAAAAGTGAATTTTAAAAGTAAAATAGAAAATTGAATAAACACAATGCAAAAATATCGAGAATCAAAGATGTTCTTTGAGTGGACATTGAGTAAGAAGGACAAAGAAGTTACGTTAATTTCATTTTTTTTTTTTTTTTTTTTAATAATCGTTTTTGTGATCAGTTGTTATCAATATCCAGTTCATTTCTAATATCTCCATAATGACGCACAACCAAAATATATATGAAAATTTAAAATTCATTACTTTAAATTATGAATTAATATTTTCATCTATGTTGTATTGAGTATATTATAAAATTTTTTTTAAATATACTATCATTATGTAATAAAATTAAAACACAATAAATCTTAAAATAAATTTTATTACACTAATATTTCTTTTGAAATTATTTTATTAGTCCTGCAATAATTTAAGTAAGTCATTTTTTTTATTATAAGAATTATTATACTATTTTTAAATCATTGTTTGAAAATAATTCTTGTAGAGAATATTGTGTAAAAAATTGTATAGTTTAGAAAAGTTTATTTATATAACTATTTTATATAAATTACTAGTAATTCATTTATTTTTTAATGATATATTCTTATTTTCTAATAAGTACTTATTTTATTTAATAATTGGTTAAAATTTGATGTAAAATTTTTCAATATATATATTTTGTTACTTGAATTTTCATTTAAAATTATTATAATATTAAATTATTTGTGTATAATTAATATAATTAACAGAGATTATGTGTATATTTGTGTGTGTGCAAACATAAGTAATTAAGAGAAATCAGAACATTTTTATCTATATTTAAGGAATATACAATAGAAAACTACAAACAATAGATAATTTAAACAACTGTTTTCATCATACTACTTCAATAATTTAGCTTTACGCTTTTAACTTATAATTGATCTCTTTATATTTTTTTTTTAATTTACATGAATGGTATTTTTTTTTATTAATTCTATTGGGTACAATTTTATGTAAATTTTTATTTTATGAAATTATAAAAATCAGTGTAAATGCAGAAAATTGAGAGAGAAAAAAGAATGAAAGAAATAAAGAAAGACGGAGATATCGAATGAAGGCATAGGAAGAGGACGAGTGAAATAAGAGAAAAAAAAAATAGAGAAAGAGTAAAAAATAATGGCAATAGAGGAAGAAAATGATAGAACGAGAGAGTAAAGCGAAACACGAAAAAGAGGTAGATGATGAAAAAAGATAAAGCACGAGAGAGGGTAGCAAGAGAAAGAAAGTGACAGATAACAGGAAGTGAGTGAGAAAACATTCCAGGGGTTGCTCGATTCTCGGTTGTAGTCGTGGATGGGAGATTCTCTTGTATATGTTGGTTCTACCCTACACCCTGACGCTATCCCTCCTTCCCCATCTTTACTTAGAACGAGCTTCGGGATTCGCAGAGTGGAAATGCGACCAGCTAAACTGGCAGTCGTCGTTCGTTCACCGACGAGCGAGCAGTAATGACTAGTAATAATTGTATTTGTGTTGTACCGGCAAAATTACGAGATAAGTGCATTTATTTATGTAATATTGATAACAAAAACTTTTGATTGTAACTCACTCAATACTCGTCCGTCGATAATATTTATCATTAATGACAATGTTAAAGGACAAATGTTAATCACCCCTGTCGTTAGTTGAATAAAATAATAATAAGCAATACTCAATTATTTATTCTCAACTCAAAAAATAAATAAATGATGATTTAATTTTATAAAGCAATAAAATATAGTTTCAAATCCATTTAAGTGATTCTTCAGATTTCAACGGACACCCTAGTGACTTTTACAATTACTGTTAAGTGCTTCGAATTGGTTTCAATCGATAGGGGAAAAGAGAAAGACTAGAGAGATATACAGAGACTGAGAAAGAGAAAGATAGTGACGTAGAGAAAGGAAGAGACAAGGAAGCAGAGCATGTACGAGTAGCATCCTAGCCAACAAAATTATCCTTGCATTCATCTTACAAAAATATAGATAATCAACGGTTTGTTACTAGATGCATTTAAATATTTCGCAGAACATTTAATTTAAAAGATTGTAAATATATGATAATTCAATTAAACGATAATTATAAAAACAAAAATAAAATATTAGTATAATTAAAAAGGTAACTAAATACACTGTTTGTAAAGCGAAAAAAAAAATTAATTTGAATTAAATTTAAAACAAATTACTCACCCATTGATCGAATAAATTAATAAATTAAAGGATTTTTGTGGGGAATAAAAATTGAAAATCTTACATTGTATTATTGTAATAAAAAAATGATGACATTAAATAATAAATAAAAAGAGTTGAAAAACACAGGTTGAATAAATTGACAATGTAAAAATTGAATAAATCGACAAAGTCTTGGTGGAAAGGTGGAAAAACGTCAGGATAAAGTGATAGGTCAGCTCTAAGGATGAAGAAGAAAAATACCTCGTGTAATAAAAGCCACATCAATATTGCAATGACACATGATCAAGCTGGTAAAAAAATCATGGAGTAACATAGAAAGCCAAGTTTTTATTTATTCAGTGAATAAGGGTAAAAAGTAAAATTCAAATGATATGGCTTTTAGCATATTTAAATGAGAGCATAAAAAAACGGCGTTTCCAGATAAAAGAATCGAGCGCACAAGAGAATGAAGCTATTTGAATTATTAGAGGGCAATTAAGCCCAATTTTTCTGTCGACAAAGGCCGAGGATGGGATTCGGCCGCACGCAGTAGTACAAAAAGATGTGATCCTTTTGAATGATTTTGAAGTGCAGGCATTCGGTTACATAATCATTGATAAAATAACGCGTTTAATGTGCGTCTACTATCTTGCTGATGGATCGATCACGTAGTGAAGAGAGAGTGCGAAATTAGTGGAGCGCTTGAAATAATAGAGGACAACGACAATGATAGCAACAGCCACTTCACATGTGTAGGCAAATAATGAATGTGACTACCCGTAAGCCCTCATTGTATTTTTATTCTTCTCCTTCTGCGAATGGTGTTAATTTGTACCTTGTAATTTGGCACTTTTATCTGATTCAAACACCCATTCGTTTCTTTTGCTAAATCAAATATTTTTCTATTTATTATTTGCCTTTCGGCGAATTAAACTTATTTTTTCGTCCAATTAAATTTTATTTTATTTTATTTCCGATATTTAGAATTATTTAAAAGCCAAATTTCTTCTCATGCATAAAACTTTCTTTCATAAACGGCATCAAGTAAATTAAATTATTCTGTTCCAATAAAGACCTGACAAATACGGTCCAGCTCTTCTAGTTATTCATTTTCCAGCATTTACCTACAGTTATAGAAAAATTTTATACATCAAATATAATTACACATTTTATTCGTACAATAATTAAATCCGTCTACCTTGATTTATCCATTTAAAAAGTATATTTATTTTATAATTTTTACTTGAATTGTCCAAGTCATATATTTTAATTTATTTATCAAATCAATTTTCCAGGCTTACTATTCGTAGACTAAAACAAAAATTTTATTACATCATAACTTTATTTTTTAATATTACTAATGGTTTCAAGTATAATTTTTAAATTTGCATTAAAATCACTTTATGTAATTAAATCTTAAAATCAAAATTATTTATTTAATGCAATTAAAGACTGTGATTGTCAATTATACAAGATAATTTAAGATAATTATAAGTACAGGATAATTTATTGCAGCGGGGCATATAAATTAAAAAATTTAGTAGTATAAAATTTGAGACATAAACAATTTCAATAAATCATAAGAATAGTGTATTACTACCTTGATTAAATAAAATTAAGATAATTAATTCCCATTAGCTTCTGTTAATTAACTTTTAATTATTAATTAACGATTAATAACCAATTTAATTACAATACAATCTACTTCCAATAAATGATATAGCGACAAATATTTAAAACACAACTAAGCATCATTTAAATTGCATCATTTTCCATTCTAATTAATATATCTTGTTAAAAATCTAATTATATTAGTGTCAATAAATATTTTTATATATTCAAAAATGAAAAATTTCTTTTTATATGTAAATTTTTATATAATTTATCTAGAAATTAGTTAAATCAAAATAAATTTGAAAGAAAGAAGGATTACAAAATTACTGTTTTAAAAACTAATTTTAACGTTGTAGCACCGATCATCTTATTTTTAATTTATGATAAATATATGACAAGTAGATTTCACAATGAAAAAAAATATTGAATAAAATAAATAAAATCTGTTCATTGTGCTAAAGCTTCAAATTTTTTTATTAATAGTCGTAAATTAAATTATTTTAATATTAATTTATTTAAAATCGATCCAGGTTAACATTTAATGAAGATTTTTAAAAGAACTCTTTATTTACCAAAAATTATAAATTAACTAAATAGGTAGTAACAAAGGTTTATTGAAAATATTTTTGCAATTATGTTCATTAAAATAAAACGTTTACTGTTACAGATACAAAATTCTTGTAGTTATTATGATTATTATTAGGATTATTTTTTTTAACACAAATATTAAAGTTTGTCTGATCTTTATCTATATTCATTTTCCTTGAATTACGCATTATAATAATATATAGTATGTTATAAGTATATAAGCACGTATATGAAATAAATAAATGTATATATATATATATATATATATATGTTAGTAATGTAAAATTTATTATAAATATATTCTATAAAATTTTATGTAAAAGAGTTTTAATTATCCTTAATAAATATCTTATTTTGAAATAAAAAATAAATAATATATTAAATATGAAGAAGAAAATAGCAGCGAATACAATTAATTTTTAATTCCCTTATATCAAATTTATTTTAAATAATATTTAATTTATTTTTACAGATAAGTTTTTTTTTAAATATAATAATCATAAATATTAAAATTTTGAAGTAAACTTAAATAGTATAAAAACGATTTTTTTTAACTGGAAAAATGTTTGTATTTCTTATTACTAGATTTAGTTTTATCTCTTTTCATGCACCAATACATGCTACAACAAACTAGTGCTTTTATTTTATAAAATGTTTTTAAAAATAAATATGTTCTAATTTTTATCTAAGTAATGTTATATTTTCTGTTTAAAAAATTTTTCATTTTTGTTTTAGTGTATCACTATAAATTAATTCAATAGTTTTAATAATAAAATGTAAGTATATTAAATTGAAATAAATTTGAACACAATAAGTTTTACAAATTATATCTTTATTTTTAAAAAGAAATTACAATATTTTATAAAAGTAATGGTGCAAATTCAATATCAAATAATATATTTACTAATTACTATTGCTTCAAAACTATTATTGTAATCTTAAAAATGTTTCAAAATGCATCAAAGTAATTATTAATTTAATATAACACAATGAAACAAATCAATAGACATTACATATTCTGTACACAATAATATTATTTATAATAATTAATATCGATTGAATTTCATTCATTTGTACCTTATAATTTTAATATTTCCACAAAAATTAGGAAAATAGATGCATTATAAATTTAATTATTCAAAATAATTTCTCTCAAAATATGATTATAAATTGTTTTAATAATTCTGTTTTATACTATGATTGTAAATAGTATATGATAATAAGAATGAATTAAATTACATATATTTTTAATTTTATTTATTTATTAGAATTATTCATTTTTACATATATGTATACAGCATTGTTTTGATAAATGCGCGTATTTTTGATTTTATGATATTGTTAGTTATTATTTACTTTAATTAGTAATTTAATGTCAAAATAAAAACTATAAATTGTGCTTTATTTTGTACGTATTCTTGATAGCACTTACAAAAGATTATTTTAATAAAATCGAGTTTAGAGTGCGAAAATAATACAGAAGCATCAAGAGATATTTAATTACTGAAAGCGATACAGAAATAAAAGAAATCAATGAAATTGTACATTTTAGGGTAATTGTTGATATATGCTCATACAGTGTTATAAAGCAATTTATTTGTTAGAAGTAAACTGTATATATTGTAGTATATGTCAAATTGAAATACTTGAAATGTAAAGTTGAATATAACATTTCCTAAAAGGATTATGATGAAAATAAAGTAAAGAAAGTCTATATAACATAATTTGAATCAAGAGAATTTAAATGAATATAATACAATTTAATACTATATGGTTATAAGAAAAATTAAAAATTCTGAATATGATTAATGTGACTAATTAGAAATGTTCTTAGTATTTGTTGGAAGAAAAGAATGAAATCAGTATATTCTATTATATATTATTGCAGTTCTTATGCGTTTTATTGTGAAATTATTAACTTTCTATAATGAGTATTCTTTTATAGATTTTTTGAAGTTAAATTTTATTCTTTGATCATTTTCTTCATTTCTTAATGGTCATTATATATTTTTATTATTTATTTATACATCTCTGGCCTTTCGACCCGGGATAATCACAATTTTTTTCTAATGAAAATGAATATAATAATAATAAATTTATAGTAATAACAAAAATGGTCATTATATATATTTTGTATAATTTTTACTTCTATTCAGTGAATAAGCCTTTAATTTATAAATAAATTAAAATTTGTATTTTAAGCTCTTGTATTAAATTGTATGACTATTTCTATTTATTTCTATTGTAAAAGATGTACTCTTATTTTCCTCACAATTGCATTCATTTAAGTACTTTGTAAATTTTACTAACACAAATTCAACAAAATAGATTTCCATATGAGGAAGTATTAAATTGTTATATTATTGAACCACTAATAATGGGTGGTACAGCTATTATAGAAATCAAATAATGAAATACGAATTATATTTATAGAACATCATTTAAGTTAAAGATCATTTAATATATTGAATTTAGAAAACTTTATGCATATATTGGAAGCATATTTTTTCTTTAAATCTACATAAAAAAAAACTATCTGTATCTAAATCCCAAATTTTGCTAGTTTATATCATCAAATATTACTTACCGTTTTCTTCAAATCAACCACAGTATTTACAGACTATAAACAAATATTTTCATTTTAAAAAATGCATTGCCACTTGTTTTCACAAAGCATCATTCCAACAAATAATCCATAAATGTGTGTGTTTAATGTTTGATTCTGATGTGTTTTCATTTTTGAATTGTAGTTATTGAAATGGTCCATGTGTATTTGAAGAATGTCAAGCGCATCTTCCAGTGAATTGGAGATTTAATGCACCTTGTAAATATAAAAATTATCATCGTTAATTAATATATTAGACATCTTGGAAAATTGATGCGTAAAAACAATTGTCGAATTAAACTCTGAAAAGATGAAACTCATTATGGGTATCGTTTTCGAATTTAAATTATTTAGGAATTTTTTAAGGATAGTAGCATTATATAGTAATTTCTTAACACCTGTGGTCACTATTTTAGATTCATACTAAATATCGGAAAACAATAACAAGCATGGTTGAATTTTAATCCTTGATATTTGAAATAATTAAAACTTTTAGTCACTGCATGAATTTATTATAGTCCATAATTTAGTGAGTATGTTTTGATACAATTGATAGAGCAATTGAAATTGGTATAGTAATATACCACAGTATAAAAAGGTTAAAATAAGTTCTTGACTTTTTCGATGGAGTATTTAGTCCTGCGTAGAATAAAAAGCAAGAATTCTTAGTTATTGTAAAAATTATTTAAAAGTTCATCACATGTATAATGGACTATATCTGTTGACCGACTACAATTGATTGAAGTAATTGGTAATAATTTAGAAATTCGAAGCAGATACGTAGATACTGAACCAAATGAACTGTAAAACTGGAGATGTATAACTAAATATTGGATCACTGGAAAGAAAATTTTAACATTATTTATGACGCTCACTTAAAAATATTCGAGAAGAAATGCCATAATATGTGTAAGAAATCCAATCTATAAGCTTACGACCTAATATTTGATGATATGATCTCATAATCGGATTGATGATAAATATCACGATGTTTTGACCTAACTTTTCTATAAAAATTTTTATAAGTATAAATTGTCGATTATAACGTGTTTATGTAAAAAAAGCATTTTACAAAAAATTATTTAATTAGCAATGGATTACTACATATGCAGAAAAGTAAATTATAAATTATCGTTAATTCAAAGTCACGCTTTAAAATATATAGAATACGGCAAATAGAGAGATAATTACAGTAGTACTGAGACTATCACGAGACTAATGCATCCAAAAAGGGGATGCATTGCCAGTAATTAAACGCTTGCATGACAGCGCATTTCTTTTATTTGAAACTAGAATTCCTTCTTTTAAATAACGGGATCGAATTAAAATCTAAATGCTGAACAAGTTCTTTGAAGGGAAAGATCAAATAAACCACCATATCCGATTACCTTGTACAACCGAATGGTTTTTCATTCTATTGCCAATATCAATCTGTATTAGAGTAATCTTAAATTAAATTCATAATTTTTTGTTTTTATTTTAATAAACATTCAATTATAAAAGTAATACTAGCTAATGATTTCAATCATTGCACGAGTACAATTAAATTAAAAAATCGTTTCTTAAGATTTAAAACTAATTACGAATGTTTATTTAAATTGTATGTTTAATGTATTATGATGCGTTTTTTCTACCTTTTTTTTAACTTGAAAAGGTCATATCATGAGAATTAATTTGATAAAGTACAATACAAAATATACTGTTATAACTGATAATTGTAAAAATAGAAACAACCGAGGAATTAAAAAATATAATAAAATTATAATTAACAGTGTAATAAAAGACTCATTTAACTCATACATAAATTTTGATCAGTTTAGACTTTGTGATACGATTGAGAGCTATACTTATATTTATATATTTCTTATATTTTTTTTTATCTTGAGTAATTTTCGGTGTTCTAAAAATAATTTTGATTGGTTAGCTTTCAAGCTTACACAGCCATTAAATGTCATTATGTTCAAAGTTTCAAAATATTCAGATTAGTTAATCTATTAGAAAACTATAATTCACTAACGTATTTAATTATTCTCCTATTTTTAAATTTTCCGAATATTAATAAAATGACTTCCAATTATCTACAATTACATAAAATGTTTATTCGTACATTTGAGCGTCGACCGCTACATAACTGGTGGACATTAAAATTTGCAATACATGCGAGTCAGCAAAGGAAAAGCTTAAATGGCTTTGTTAACTGTAACCATAAGTGATATGGTCAAGGAAGGCACCCTCAACTATTTTCCATTTACTAAAGGGCGCTAGAAATTATCTTTATAATTAGTACTCAACACTAACGGTTTGCAAAATCCTAGGAAATTTCAAATCTGTGCGTATGGCTAATATTGTATTAACTGTTCTACTAAAACGCTATCTTTCTGCATGTTTAATTATTTAATTTTTATATAGGTCATAAGGTAACAATATATGTTATAATTACTAGCTGCGCAGTTAAGATATTTTTCGTGTATGAAGTGAACTGGGAAATATTGCTCATTTCGCGGAGGCTATTGTCATCGCTCACCTAATTATTCTATTATTTAGTATATTAAGGTCGTGCAATCCAAAGAACAATGAGTTTTGAAATAATAATTCCTAAACTGTAATAAATGCATTGATTATGTAAAACACATTTATTTAATAAAATAAAAAATCTATGATAGTTTTATTTGCTTACAAATTATATTAATAGCTCTTCTTTTATTTACAGATATACATAATTGCAATAGTCTTTTAAATTTATATTTCTTAAAATAGATATTAAATAATAAAATTATCACATTTATTTTTGAAAAATGTTTTTCTCAATATCAACCGTTAGTACTATAATTCATTATTCTCATCTTAAAATTATTATTCATTAAAACAACTACGTGAAACTCCTGAGATTTCAATATTCTTCAAGATCTTATAATTTCTATTGGTTCTCAATTACTTATTAATGGATTTCATGTGTTTGATTCTTCATATATGAAGGCTAGATAGGATGATTTTTAAATTATGCGAAGTTAGTACTTGTAAATGCTCAGGTAGACTGGTTGGCTTTATATCTGCCTACAACTGAAGATCATTTATGAGAGGTTTTAGTATGAGTATTAAGGTATTAACGACTTAACGTCCATAATTACTATTTTAATCAGGAAGGTGCCTATTCCACATAGTGAGTGTAGACAAGTGACGTAAGTGAACTTCAGTACTGAGATAGTACTGAAGTTAGCAGAAATAGGCATATAATGGGATCAGACCTGAATTCGCCCCACCGTGGCACATCTTTGAACAATAGCCGCCATACTTCTTCACCTCGATCTCAATCTCATCTTATCCTATCCTAGCGTTGATAAGTACATAAAAATATTGAAATTTATACATAATCTCTAAACCTTCCACCCATTTCTTATACGATAATGCATGAGGCTTGAAAGACAGTATATTTTATAGGAATGGAAATTGGATCGTATATCTTCTTACAGTCATTTTTTTTTTTTTTGTTTTACTCCTTTTAAAATAATTTTTTATAGTTTTGATTTAAAATTATAATATCTCTTTCCTGTAGTTTTATATTTTGCACACATTTCATGCTTTACACGTAAAAGTTGTTCAAATAAGTTACAATTTTTTTTTTTTTTTTTTGATTGATGCTTTTTTAATAACATGAATTTTGATTTATCATAATTTTTATGCCATAAAAAAGAAAATAAAAAAAATAATATACACAGTGGTTGAAAAATATCCATTATGAAAAGATAATGATAAAGTAAAAAAAATATTAATTTTATCTTACATTTTATTTTTTATAATTATAAATATTATTTATATTTTATGAAATAATAATTTTAGATATTTATATTTGATTTGTAATATGAAGCATACAGAATTTGTTTACAATTTACTTATATTCATAATAGATTTTTTATGTATTATGTGTACATTAATTCAAATATTTCTATAATTTTCAGATAAATTAATAAAAACTTGGATTACATCGAACGGATCATAATTTTTTATAAAATTTATGTTGGATAGAAATTTTTTTACCGTGAAACCAATCCTGAATGTAAAGCTGATATATAAAAAGATAGTAATATCAAATATATCATGTTTGAAAAAAACAAAAGCATATTTGGAAATATAAGAAGAATAAATTTACTGTAATTATGCCATTTAAGGATATAAAGTTAAAAATCGACTCAGTAGATAAATAAGTTTTATCTATCGTTAAATCAAAATTTTCCATTCTTTACATAGAAATGGAAGATCAATCAAATGCTGAAACAATTTCACGACTGCTATTTCAAAACATCACAAATATATCGGACGAAAAAAATATAAATCAATCACCAATCAACATATATCTTGCTGATATCAATAGTAATAATAGCACTAATATTTTGCAAAATGATAATTCCAGTAATAGTCTGGATTCTGAATTTAATTGGGTCAACCAGAGTAATAACGATAGTGCATTACCGAACTCAGCAGCTTTGGTATCAAATAGTACAATGATTGATAAGTATACAATTATTTCAGATTTATTTGTTTTTGATGATTTAAATGATTACATAAATAAACTAAACTACAATACTCTTGTGAACTTCACCTCGTACTACGACTCAGAAAATGTCAATGATTCCAGCTTTACAAATATTAGTTGTACAATTAACGATAGTCTAGGAAATTATAGTGAATGCACCAACAGTGTGCCAACTGTAAAAAATGATGATACGAAGAATTGGTGGGCACTTATATTAGTTGTTGTACCATGTCTGACAATTTTCGGCAATGTACTAGTTATATTAGCAGTACAGAGAGAAAGAACACTACAGACCGTTACCAACTATTTCATCGTGAGTCTTGCTGTGGCAGATCTTCTAGTAGCTATGGTTGTGATGCCATTTGCTGTTTATGTTCTGGTAAGTAAATGTTTTAAAATTATATTTAAAAATTACATTTGATAAAAATATATATTAAACTATAAGGATAAAATTATTTTCCCTATTTCTTATATATTGGTAATTTTAATCATTTAAAAATATTTAAAATTATGATATTTGAAAAAGTGTTTTAATTTAATTACTTCAAAAAACGTGATGATTAGATACTTTATGAGTGTAATAAGTAAACAAATTATGTTTTCGTGGGCACGACTTTATATCATTCATTAATTTAAAAAAATGAAAATATATTCAAAAATTATAATTACATAATTAAAGAATAGATATGTAAAATTAAAATTATTTTTAACTTTTTTATAAACTGAAATGCGTATTTATGAAATCTTTCTTCTTTTTTATATTAGTTGAAAAATATTCTGTAAAATTAAATACAATCACAATTTCGCTTTATATGTTACATTATTTATTCTTTAGATAATTCGATTTCATTTTGATTATTATACTTTTTAAAATATTTTATTTGATTACTTCATAGTACTAAAATTTATAATAATCATAGTAACGTTATAAATATAATTTATTCTTGTAAATAAATCTTACAACACGATAATACTTCAATTTTTATTAAATGGAATATGATTACCATAAAATTACCCGATATCATGAAAATACCCAGCATCCTTGTACAAGAAGAGTTTTACAACTTTAATACTAGAGTAAATTATGACAGTTTCATTTCTGGAGAAGCAAGAACTAGTAATTGTAAAAGAAAATATTTAATTCGAGTCAATTTTTTTTATTTTATTTTAGATAATTTTAAATATTGTAGGGCAATAAATATCTTTTCAGTTAAAAAAAAAAAAAACAATATTTGATACCAGTAGCTTCATCTTGACTGTTAAGAACAAGTATGTATATTAAATATGTTAGTTAGATTTTGAAACTAAATATGATTGGTTTCAAACCGCGAATTATCATAGTTATCTAAGTCCTGCCTACATATTTGTATACATTTGTAGATCTTTGCACGCTGCTTTTGAAAATATTATCACATATATTAAATTAGTCAATACTTATCAGTAAATAGTATCAAAGTTTTCCTTTTATAACCAATTACATGGTTAAAACTCTTAAAGATTTATACTCACATGTATGCACAATTCACTGTTACATAGCCCTGTTACGTAAGTCAAGCACTATGTGGACGTTATGTTGGACAGTAGTTAATTATATTCAAGCAATTATAAAAAAATAAAAGTTACCCATTCTTTCTAGAAATGTAGGATAGCCTTTAAAAATACCTATAATTTAAAATCAGGTAAAATTAAGTTTATTTATTGATAATGAAAATATCAAATATACAGATATTACTGGTTGGTGACTCTGACGACGCTGGTGAAATAGTAGCTTGAATTATCATGAGATATTGGATGATAAAGGACATTATTAGAAGGTGTCAACCGATTATAAGCGAGATTTCATAGACTTAATTATGGATTATTGGAAAGTGTAAAGAAAATTATATGTTTTTTTAAATTTAATATGAAATATGAAGTTATTGTATTAGAAAAAAGTAATCCAAACTTTTTAAACACAGTATAGATGTTTCAGATAGTATGTTGTCTATACTCCTTCCACGCTGATCTATATATTTAATGATTAAAAAATAAATGCAATAATTAAAATAAAACAAATAATGTGAAAAAAATTAAACTTCCGAGGCAATTTATTGAATTAAAATTTAGAGTATAAAATAATTATCGCTCGTGACGCGAAGTCTTGGAAGAACCTCCTTGGAAAAATTCCTAGACCAGAGACTCCCTTGACATTTTCTGAAGTTGCACTTGCAAGCCGATTACTCCCTTCCACGTCTCACATTTTTAGATAATCACTCATTATTTTACAATTGCTTAACATCTAAACATTAAAACTAAAACACTTGAACAATATACTTTTATAAACTACGAGACATAAA
The DNA here is from genome assembly GCA_018907245.1 of Eupristina koningsbergeri. Lineage (NCBI taxonomy): Eukaryota > Metazoa > Arthropoda > Insecta > Hymenoptera > Agaonidae > Eupristina > Eupristina koningsbergeri. The sequence continues at coordinate 3,927,650 of JACCHV010000002.1, read as the reverse complement.
AAACGTTATGCTGGGTGCATAGAGAAAAAAGCCATCCGGTTACAATAACCGACTTAATATTAAACATATGTGCAAGCAAATAATTTTACGATATTAACGCGCCGTTATATTATAATATGATCTTAAGTCAACTTAAACTAAACCTAAACTTGTACTTATGATTTATGAGTTCTCTTAATGTTCGACCTTCAGTGCCGAAACATTATCTTTTCCGATTTTCTTGTATTGTTTTAAACAATAACGCGATACCTCCTTGTATCGCATCGGTATTACAAATTGCTCATCGACCTGTTGTTATCCCATCTACGGGAAAAACTCAACCAACTCAAAAATCGTTCAAAACTCACTAATTTTAATCCCCGAATATTGCGCGTTTCTTCACGCTCTTATAACTTATAACTTATTTTACTTATTCTCATGTTTCATTTTACAAATATCATCCATGACACATAAAGCATAAGACATACGCATTATTATTCCTTAGTAACTAAATATTCTTATAATTACCTCAATAAAATACTACATACTACAAATAAAAAAAAAAAAAAGATAAAAAAAAGCATCAAATCAGTGTTAGAGTCAATCCACCTTTATCTTGTAATTTTAAATATATCAGTCACAATAGATCATTACATAGCTAATTCTAAAAGTGAGGACGAATTGGCATAAATATTTAGAAATCAGGTATTTATGTCAATGAGCACCTGATTCCTTTAATATGCCTTTATGCTTGGAAATTATGTTTGAAATGAAAATCGAGCCTACTATCAAATTCATCATAAAAATATTAAAGAGTGTGTTACTATATGCTCTAATTGTTGAGCATTTCTACTTTACTGAAAAAATGACAATTTAAGGTTTAGAGAAGTTTTTTTACAGTAATTTTAAATTAATTTTACTCATCAAGAACACAATTTTAACTCTGATGCAGAATCATGGACGTCAGCGTTATATTTTGAATCGAAAAATTTAAGAAACGGATAAGGGATTTGGCCATAGTTTGAATTCAGATATATAAATCAATTTCCAGTTAACTGGTTACACACATGCGTCGAAGATAAGAACAAACGTAAGAACTTGAGATAGTTCAAGAACCTATTCAGTAATAAATTCTTTAGCTCAAGGCAATTTGAAGTTAATAAACTGAATAAGTACAACATGAGGGTTATAAGCAATAGCTTGGCTTATAACATTGGAGAATGTTTCACCTTAATAGAATTGATTCTAAAATCCAAGGGATTTAGAAATGGTACAATACAGGGCATAATGTGAGTGCGGCAAGTGAACATCACCTCTGATATTATATATCTTTTTGGATATAAAGTAGAGAGTTTAGGAGTAGCCTTCATACGAGTTTAACGATTTGAAAACGTAGCTCTCGACATCATATGTCAAATTACCAAGTCTGTTAGTAAAAACAAATTCAACAGATTCTTACGTTAGTCTATTTGAGTTAAGCATAAAAGTTGAATAACAAATTGTTTTCCTTTAATCACTATTAAAACATTAAATCTCACACATATGCACATATAAAAATAAAATAAATTTATAAGATAATAATTGCATTCTTAACTTGTAAGATTTTATTTCAATTATAAATTTATATAAATATTTTATTACAAAATGAAAAATTTTCACTCATTGTTAAATTTCAAGTTTTGAATTTTTAGAGCAATTCGGGTACATTTTCAAATACCTTATGCAATATTATTTAAAATATTAAAATTTTATTTAATTTTATATGAATTTTTTTTACTTTATATTCATAAATAAAACAAAATAAATATTTTCAAATATTTAATTGGTGTAATTTTCTTCGATACAAAAATATTATGGATAAAAATTAACAATTCAAATGCTGATTATTGTTACAATACTATAAGACTTAGTATTTTCACTGAATTAACAATTAAATTCTATTTGAATTTATTAAAATGTTTCCACTTTTACAAATATTATTTAATATTTTTATCTTCACATTCCTGTTAAATTACGTATAAAATTTTGTAATAAATAAACCGAGAATTAAGTTGTAAAAAGCAAATCATCATGGGTTGTCCTTGAAAACAATAGATCAACTTATTATACATTGTCAGTCAAGAGTTTCTAGTCAAGTAGGAAGATGCTCGTTTTGGCTCATCACTAGATCATAAGGCTTATTCGCCGGATTTTATGCTATGTAGATTATATGTCTCCAAAGGTGAAATCTGCATTAGAAGAAAAGAGATTTAAATCCGTTAAAGTTGCAGAAAAGAAAGTGGAAGAATATTTTCATGACTATTTCTAATAACAGAAGATTGACAATCCTATTATAATAGAGGATGAGTGCACATCAAAAGTGGTAATACATAAATATTTATCAAATTATAAAAAAAATACATTTTAAAGTTTTAGTTAAGTAAATTCTCGAAATTTTACAAATATTCAGTAATTTCATTATTGTTGTTCCAATTAATATAAATTTAAAAAATCTATCTTTTTTAAAATCTATAAGAAACTTCTATAAAAAATATTTATCAAGAAACTGAGTTTTCTTTCTTGAACAAAAAAATGTATTTTTAGATATTATTTTTCTTTGGCGGGTAAATGCTTTAAATAATTTGTTTTACTTAAATAACCAAAGTCGTCAAAATATTCAATAAGTTAATTTTGAAAAGCATAGAACTTTGAAAACTTAAGATTCCTCATAACGAAGAATGTTGATTTTTCTATGAAATGTATAATTCATAAGGAAGAAAGCTTTCTAAAGTAATATAGTAAAAATTCTTCAATCCTTCAATGTTTTTATAAGTTATTTACCACAACACGGGTCTATAAAACTTAATCATTAATTTAAAGTATGTACTTTTATGAATTCTAGGTGGTTAATGCTACTTCAATTAGCTAATTAAATTCTGGATCTTGTATCTCATGAGCACAAGTCGCGTCTCTAGATTAGTAAAATTACACCAATTAGAATAATTCCGAGATTTTTTTCTTTTAATAAATTAAAAGAAGCATGCATAAAACAAGAGAGTACAGTGAACAATGGAAATATAAACAAATAATGTCCATTTATACGTTACGAACTATACACTCACATACCCTCTTCTTTCACGCATATAATCCTGTGGAGCATTAAAGTTGAGCACTCACACATACTATTCGGCTATATTTTCTAGTGTATATAGGTATAAATCTTAACAATGTATGAGAACTTGGGTCGATCATGCGTAACCTGAATATATTCAGATATATTTATGCATATTTTTTATACCATATAATACCGTACACCAATACATACGATCTTTAAATTAACACATAAATAGTCTTTTGAAGGCAAATATGTAATTATCATAAACAGTTACTAAACAAAATATTAAATAAAATATATAAATGAAAATAGTGACATTAAATTGTAAATGTATTAAATATATCCTAATTTCAATTTATTAATATTAAAATATGTTGTAAGTAAATATTTTTTTCTACATTATATTTAGCAACTGACAATATAAATGTAAGTATATTTTTCGATTAAAATTTTTAAATTTCTCTGCGTATATTTATTCTTGCTACTTTAAAGTTTCTTATGGTGTAAATTTTTTATCATAGCTTCAATTTTCATCAATTGTATCAATCCAAATATACTAAATAAAAATTATATCTATATGAAATTAATATAAATAAATTATACAATTTATGTACATGTATATATACATAAAGTCAACATGCACGATTTCTTCAATAAGATTAACAGAAACTTTTAGTAATATTATCGATGATTTGAATATAGATTTGATGGTATATTATAATTATAAATAAATCAATATTCATTAAGTTCTATTGGTAGTTAGTGGCTAATTATTTTACTCTATTCTATGGCTAACTATATATTTACTCTCTGGCGCGTTTGGCATATCAAATTTATGCATATATTTATATTAATTCTAATTGGATTTATAAATTCATGATTATGTATAAATTTTCAAAGTACGTTTGAAAAACTAATATATTATTTATAAAAATCTATAAGAATTAAATATATAATATCATTTTAATGTTTCATTTTTATACGTGCCATTATTATATAAAAGTAATACATTCTATTATACTATTAAAATAATATAATATTGTACACGCTATTGGTGCACTCAAATATTGTAAATAATATCAATATTAAATAATGTAAATAAAATAAATAATATCAATCTTTAGAATTTGATTCAATAATTATATATAAATCTAAAAATATATTGTATAAATCAGAATAAAATTAATTTAAGTTAATTTTAAAATGATTTTAAAAAATTATAAATATATTTTATCGTTTTTTTTTACAAATTAAGCACTATCTTTTTTTTTTATTTTTCTACATGATTGTAAAGTTTAAATGATAAATTTATAGCAAATAAATATATTTAAGTATAAAAATAACTTAAGATGATTGAAAATAAGTAGACTGATTGATATTGGATGTGTAAAACTCGAGTAGTTAATATAATTAATTTTAATGAATCCATAATTTCAATTATTACAAATTTGATGATATTTGTTAGCTATATAAATATATATGATAGGACAATTATAGTTTAGCAATATAATAAAGCTAACATTAAAAAAGAAATATATTTTTTATTTTATAAAAATATTAAATAAATTCTTTTTTTATGTTAAAGTTTGTTCTCAAACGCTTAAATTATTTAATTATTTTAAGATACTATATTCGGTTTTTATTATCAAAAATATGAAATATGTTAGAAGATAAAATGATATAGTACTGTATAGTAGTAAAATAAATTCTAAAGTAGTAATATATATAATTAAAACATAAAATAATATAGTAACATAAAAAAAAAATTAAACTTTATTTATGATACAAACATTTTTTTTCAAAAACTTCTAATAAATAGAATATAATAGTTACACAAATAAATTGAAGCTATTGTAGTACTTAAATCAATTTCTTTTATCAGTTTTTAGTTAAAATGAAATATTAATGTATTCCAAAAATAAAAATAATATTTTAAAATATATATTTTATTTTATAATTAATTAATACTACTTGAATATAGGCTACAAATATATTATCATATAGAAATATTGTACAAAAATATTTTAATACATAAATCAATGAATGGAAATTTGTTTATATTTTTCTTTGTTGTTTATTATGATATTAAAATCATTCATTTAAATTGACAGATAATCATATAAATCAATTTTTAAATCTTTTTACCAACGAACTATAACATGTCAATCCTGTATACTTCATTTTTTAATTAGTCATCCATGTTTAGAGTGTATGTATAAATACATATGATACATTGAGTGCTGTTGCATATACAACTGTTAAGGGTCAACAAAGAAGAACAACGTTAAAATCCCTTCGTAATAAAACGTATAAGTACAAAATTTAAATATACATTTTAAAAAATTTGCATTTTATTTTATAATTTATGGTTACGAATAAATATCATAATAAAGTTGATAAATTATAAATATAATATTAAATTATTATTGTTTTTTGTATTTTTAGGATACAGTAGAAATATAAATTGTCTTATATCAGATTTATTGTAAATTTAGTTGTGAATTGATTTCGAGTGTATCAAAACAAAAAGTTTCATAATTGAAGAATAATTGGAAAATTGAAATTGAAAAATCGGTCGGTATTAATACAGTTGTACTGGAATGTTTATTGGAAGATTCATGTCGCTGATTATTTTAAGACGAATTTTCAAATTATCTACGAAGTATACAATTATATAATACTTCAAAACATTATTTTTTTTTTACTTTAACATTTAACAAAATTATTCGGAGTTATTATGAAACTTTTTTTAGAATTCAGTTCAACGTACATCAATTGTAAATTAATAAACAAATACATTTTAGTAAATTATCCAATTTACTTTTATTTTAAAAACTACAATATACGACATCTTTGCAAATTATACTATTGATAAATTAAAAAAAAAAATTATTTTAATCTTTATATTTTACATACAATAACAATAAAAATATAAAAATACGATGAATGTTATCAAATGAAAAACATTAAATATTATACCTTTTTTACTAAACCTTATCAAATTTAGATTACACTTATTTTTTAAATATATTAATAAAAGTATGTATTGGAAAAACAGTTTTTTAGTAGTTAAGAAGGAAGAGATTTCTTTTGAGTTTATTTCATTTTTAAATAATACTAAAAATCAATACATGATATTAGTTCTATACTATTATATTAATAAAATAAAGTTTGTGCTATAAAAATTGATCTACCTATTATCGAGTTATGACTCACATTGAATAGTTCGTCTACATGACGCAACAAATTAAATAACATAAAATCCAAGATATTCCTTTGAGTATGTGAAATTAAGATTTTAATTTAGATATTGTGATATTTATTTAATTTTTTTTTTTTACTACATCTTTAATGTTGATACTTTATAGAATTATTTAATATATACATTTAAGAAAGTACTATATTTATTCATAAAATTCTTTATTCTGGTAGCACATGATCTAAAACTATAATTTTCTTGATACTTTGCTTTCTATAATATTTCTGGATACGAAAGTAGTTATTATTCGATATAAAAAGCAATAAAGAATATAATTCATGGACTACCATGACTAGGCCAGGGAATAAAATTAAATTTATTCATTTTTCAAATATTTTGTCTATCATCGCCAATATTTATTATTACTTTTGTATGTAATTTAAATATTGAACACTTTCTGCGGTATTATTTTTTCCAATTATTTTATTTATAGCGATATAAAAATTTACAATATTTAATTGCGAATTCAGTATTGTTTTTTAAAAAAAGTCAAAAAATTAAGTTAATTTTACTATATTGATCATAAGAGGTTTTTTTCAATGATAATTATTCCCATTTTTAGAGTATATACGAATTACTATAAAGATAGCAGTTTGGTTTTTATTTGTCGATTAAATATATGTTCACAACTTGCATTGATAATGGGTGTTGAGGTCACGATACGTATTTCGAGTCATACCGTCACAGAAAGTAATGCGAACGCCTACTGACTATCGTCAAGCACGAGGTCAGGATATGTCTCTTTGACTTTTCTATCTATTTTAGGGCGTATTAATAGATATTTTGAAAACTTGTTTTTTCTACTTTCACTTAAATTCTACTCGGTAGTAGGATCACGAAATGTTTTGTACTCTTAATTTCTCTAATGTTAATCATATTCATTATCGGACTCATCGTCTTTTTTATTATTTGCACAATGTCAGTGGCCAACGGATATTTATTTATCAAATGATTAATTAAAATTGTGCCGTTTGGAAAATTTAACTATTAGTTTTATCTCAGTCATTGCTCCTTTTTATCCTATCTAGTGCATTAAATTATTCTTCTTTTTTTTTTGGTGTTCATATTTAAATTTTCTTCTTATTTTTTTGCTATTTATCACCAATATCTAGTCAGAATATAAGATTCAAATGTTAATTTCGATTTATTGTACCTTTTTTAAATATTCTGTTCAGCATTATAGATATAAAATTTGACGTGCAATATACTTTTCATATAAATTTATTTTTTTCTATTATTATACATTTAATTTCTTAATAATTAATTATTTTTTATTAATTATTATTTTCTATTACATATGTTTTTAAATATAGTTAAAAATTGTTCAACAAAATAAAGTGCAAGCTCATCGAAAAAACTAATTGAAAAGGTTCTTTCTATATATATTTATTATTATACACTTTCTTTGATTAAATTTTCTGATTGAAAAATGATAAATTATTATTTTGTATTTATTTATTAATTCATTTATTGTAAACACCTAAATTCATCATTTGTTTTATAGAAAATTTATTTGCAGAAATTCATTATATTACATTTAGTTGAATGTATGCGTGTAAGTCCTATTAATTAAAAAAAATTATTGTTTTCATAGAAAATTATGTGACATTGTTATTTATGAGTTTTAGTTGAAACATTTTAGTGAAAATGTTTCCTCAAAATATGTTAAATTTATCTTAACATGATTTTCAAAATTTTTCATAATTACATATTAATTTAATTAATTTATGTATATATATTAATATTATTATTATTACTACTACTATTATTATTAATATTATTATTATTATTTAAAAGATAGTGTTTTCTCAAGTTCCCGTGAGAAATATAGCTTGTGGTCTTTTGTCCTGTTTCTTCGAATTATTTTGTTGTTCTTGCTTCTATGTATATATCACGTCATTTGATGTGATAAATACATAGATGAATGAACTTCCGCTATATTTTCAAATGATCTTATACGAAGGTTTATTCTCTCTAAATGAACTTAGTTTACTTTTTGACGTTTTTATATATTTTATGAAAAGGTCATGTACAATAAAATAAACAATAAAAAATAATCAAGCAATTTTCAAATTGATGTTCATTTAAAAATAAAAGATCTGAACTTATTCAAAATATATTTTAAATAATGTTTGGAAAATTGTCAATAGCAAAAAAAATATAACTATGATAGTAAAGTTATACTCTTTAAATTTTAGATCATTTTTAATGTATTCTTAATTAATAGTAACATATTATTGTTAGGAAGAAAAATTATGTTTTTTGATTATTATTTTTTAAATTTTATTTTTATTTTACTATGCATATAACTAAATATTTTGTGCCTAAAACAGAGTCAAAATTACTTTATCTTTTTACTATTTTTAGACTATATAAATATATGCTTTTTTAAAAAATATATTTGTGTATGAAAGTTATTATAAACCAGTATTATCTACACACACTCCCTCTCCCCACCTATACCCACACACATAAAAATATGTAAATATTGCTTCTTATTTATTTTAAATAAATAATAACAAAATTCATGTACGCAACTTTTTATTTATCATATTATAATAATTAAAATATAGATTTTAATTAAATTTTTTAATTGAATGATGAAATATTGGCTAAATATTAAGTTAAAAAAATTTTAATTTAATTAATACCAACATGATATGTAATGTAAATCATTCAGATGCACCTTATAAATGATAAATAATTTAATTTTAAACTAATAATCCTTATAAAATAATTGTCATCTTATAAACCAATTAGCACGATCTAACTGGCTATGATCTTTAATATGACGATATTGTTAAAATAAATTGAATACCATCCCAAAATTGGATTTCCGTTTATATTTTTAATTGTTAATAAATTCGTTGACGATATTAGTCCAAATTTTGAACATAAAATCTAGACTATTAATATATACAGCAAGTTTTACTCTCTTTTGTATCCCCACTTAGTTTCGATAAAAGTAAAATCCATTACTCCCTCTGTCAATCACAGACGTCTATATAAGTATAAAAACTTTTATTGTAATGTTAGATATATACATATATACATATATATTTTTTATGACCATTGAATATAAAAATTCTATATTTAAAGAACCTAATCTCTCAAAAAAAAATACTTTTCTTTTAAAGTTTAATAAATATTATAATTGTATAAATTCTTAATTTTTCTTAAAAATTAAATAATAATAATTCATAATAGTTATATAATCTTCCAAATTTATTTCCTCGTTCCCTCTATTATATTTCTGTGTACCATTTCCGAATCGTCAGGAGTGTATTAAAGATGACACCGAAAATCGATCATATCATGGTCAATAAAAAAGAATCATTCGACCTACTTACCCATGAGTCTTCTCGTCGAGAACCTCTCGCGGATCTATTCCTCGGAGACTACACGTAGACTGTTTCTAGTCTTTAGACTGATTTCGTTTTTTTAGTCGACAAATAATCATCACGCGAGCCTTTTTATTTCTACTTGTGCATCTTTTTCTTGGTGTTTGATTGTTCATTTGTGGTGTAATGTTTATTTTCGTATCCCCGTGGCTACATGAGCTCTTGGTTTGCGGTACTGCTGACACATCCGGTTTTAGTCGCTATTTTTTTTTCAGCGAAAGCATCATCGCGTTATTATTGATCTCGACTATAACTTCGTGCATCGGGCGAAATTCTGCATCTTTTCGATCCAAGTTTTGTTGTCGATATCACGTGCGACAGACGCCATTTTCTCATGTTTAAACTTCCTTCCAACGCTGTCTACACCGTTAACGATTGCACCTTGCTCAAATAATTTATTTACACTGCATACATTTTTGTAAATAATTTAAAAATAAATATAAGAGAATAAAAAACACAATCAAAAACGAATTAATCGCTTATTTATCTTTCTTTTCTCTTTCTTTCTCTGTATATTTTCTTCATTTTTCTTTCTCTCGGGAGAAACTAAGCTTGTGTAAAAATTTGTTACTTTATTAAAAAACATTAATATTTATATTGCATATTAAATAATAGAGCATGTGTAATTATATAGTTTTACATGATATTTTTACGCAAGATTTGTATTTGATACCATTTGTGGGCTATTATTATATATTAGAAACCAAAAAAAAAGCTTTGACAAATAACGATTTAAGACTTATCTTAATTACGATGGTCAGTGAAAATATTAATTGAATGGATTGTCAAAAAAATGAAGTGAATATGCATTTTTCAAGTAAATTAATTCTAAGCTTTTTCGTTCTTAATCCATTCGTTAATCATTTGCTTCGTATGGATTTTGGGCTAAAGGCATAATTAAACCATACTTTCTTTTTTTTTCAATATGGATACAGAAGCAATTATTGTCAATAGTGCTTCATATCTCATATTAATAACCAAGTTCTTTCGAGCTAAATGTATTGATATTTGTATATAAAATATGTCATAGATCTATAACAACAATTTCACATTTATCCGGTCGTTGAAGAATGAGACTCAACGTTGCACCAACGAAATTCAATTATATTTATGTAAAATGGGAATGAAAAAGTTTGACAAAAGACTTCCAAAATCATGGAAATCATTTTCTCGATGTAATATTCTATGTAATATCCTATCCTATATATTTTATTAAAAAAAATTGTATTTTCTAGATTGCATCAATTACGGAACACACTATAAAATAGTATATCAAATATATTGAAAAACTTTGTATTATTAACAATATAATTTAATTAAAATATATATAAAATATATTAAATAAAACATAATGAAATATATAATCAATTTGATATTACAAATGTGATTAATGTAATTGGAAAGTATTACTATTATAAAATGAAAGTAAATTATTCAAAATAATACAGAAAAAATTCAGTTACTATTAAAAATTTTTTTAAAAAAATTTGAATATGTAAATATAATTTTGAATATATTAACCAATATTATAATTCAATGTTTTTTCAACCGATGCATAGGTTGCTGTTGTATTATACCTTTTATAATACTTTTTACATTTTTTGATCACATACAATTTTTTTTTTTAACATTGAAGAGAATTAAATAAAACTTTTTTTTAAATAAATCCTTTACTTAAAGTTTATTTTCTTGATATACATACCTTGGTAGAATTATTTTAAATAAATTATTTAGATTCCTCTTTTTTCGTGTCGAAGAGTATAAAATGAAAACTTTATTTCTCGCTTACTTTTCAGTTATAATGAATGATAATAGTAACTGCATTGCTTACAAGGGATTTCATAAATTTATATTTGTATTAATGAAGCCAAAATCTCTTTAATTATTTTAAAATGGCATATAAAAATTATAAATGTAGCTGAAAGAGCTATAAAAGTGCAGAAAATATTATAATTGAATATTATATGATGATCAAAGAGTAATCAAGAGTGATAACAAAAATAATTTCTTTTAAAATTATGTAAATTCCAAAGCTCATCTAAATATATTTAAAATAACAATTTTTGTCTCAAATATTATTGTCAACCTTGTTAAATAACACGAAAAGTAGGAATGGTACTTGAGATTAATTCAAAAGTTCACTTTGTACCAAACATTTATGGATTTACTTATGTTGGCTAAATGAAATGTTACTTTTTTTATTGTTATGTATTGATAAATCAACGAAAAATTTTTATAATATAAAAATAAAATTTTAAAGTTCAATTTATTGATACATGTTTTCTACAAACTTCATAACAATGTTATTCATAACAATGGATATTCGACATTAAGCCTAAAGTTTAAGATAAGTCCATCTTTATGAACTATCGATAAGTTACACTCCCTCGTCATAACTCATTTACGGCTTGTTGAAACGGGATTTTTAATGCTATGAAAGACTTAAGTAGTATAAGTAAACCGCATATAAAGCTTGAAATGAAAAATAAAATATTTTAATTAAATATCAATAAATCAGATGAAATAAATTTAATATATAATATACAGTCCTTTTAATTGAAATTTTAAGAACAAAGATAAGTTTCGATATTAAAATGGAATTGAAAAAAAGATTGTTTTGTTGAAGAGAGAGAGAGAGAGAGAGAGAGAGAGAGAGAGTAAACCGCATCTATAACGAAGCAGTGAATTTTATTATAAGTTAAAGAAAATAAAAAGCAAAAACTCTAGTTTTTAATGATGAATCAGAGAATAAAGAGAATAGAAGAGATGAAAATTTCCACAAGAGAGTCATGAATCCTTTATATAGGAAATATATTATTATTATTATTATATTAATTATTAAATTAATTAAATATATTAATTAGAGATAAGGTGGACAAATGGGTGTTATTATTTTATAAAATAAGGAACAAGACAAGAAGTACTTACAAAACTAAGGGGGTTATTATTACAATTCTTGGCGATAAGCAGTACTATAAATATGGTAATTTAGCTCATAAATAAAGCATAGATTAGAACTGAAGATATAAAATTCTTGTTATGTAGATAATTTTCTAAAAGAAAATTTTGTAAGAAAACAAATTTCTAGAAAAAGGTGCAGACGTGTTAAGATGCGAAACACTTTCATTTTAAAAGTAGTATACGACCTGAGATACTAAAATTTGAAGAAAAAAAATAACGAATAAACTGTTCTGGACATTTTTTGTTCCTTTGGACCAAGGTTACCTGAAAGAAAGGTTTTCCATTTTTTTTTTTTTTAGCATTTTGTGCAAATTCTCGACTGTCGTTTAGGCAAATCTTCAGTTTGCTTGTGCAGATTTATCCTGATTTTTTATCCTGATATTTTGAATTGGTGGTATTATCACATCGTGCGCCACCAGATATTTTTCTTATGCGCGCGCAAATATTCTCGTATCTTGGCAGACGCACAAGGCACCGTTGACCCTTTATGCGTCAACAGCCATTTTCACATGCGCGAGCATCGCCGCCGTATGGTTTATGTAAATAAATTCTTGCAGATAATTGTAATTTTAAATACAATAGCTTAAGATAAAACTGGTGTCACTCTTTTCCCCCTAGTTTCACTTGTATTTCCGGCTTTTATTTTTTTCTACAATCACCTTTTCAACATATTTCCATTTTTTATCCCAGTTTTTCATTGTACTGTCTAAATACAGCTTGCATACATTTACGATGCAGAATAATGTATGTGTAATTTATAGTCACCACTAATAGAAAAAAAATATATACAATTTATTTCTTAGTTCAATTTTCTTTGCAACGTAATCGATTAAAATGAAAAATTAAATTTTTTGGCTCGAATTGAACATGTAAATATTCCTATTATTTACTGACCAATTCCATTTAATCACATCTTATGAAAGAATTTATATAAATGATATATCCTAGTGATAAAAAAAATCATTTATCTCGATAAATTACGCAATGTGTTGGCTTAATTATTAAAATTTTATAATATGTATCTTTTGGTCATTAATATTATATTTACATATTCTTTTCAAGATTTTATTAATTAAATATTTCATTTTATATCACTTTAATTATGAGCTATGAAAAATTATTGTTTTTAAATTTATACAGTAATATGTGATTTACAACTCATGTTTACCCACTCTTATTATGGTTTATCAATTTAATATGTAAAAGACACAAATTTTCTATGTGTAAATCTTTGAAAGATCCATTTGCGGGAGTTATGTAGTCAGAAAATATTTGCAATATGAAAATAGGGTATCCACATATATATGAAAGGATAAAAGCACACTTATTAAGTTTAGCTGCATATAATTCATTATAATGGATGTATGTGAAGGTGCATGTAATTTTCAACGACAGCATAGGAAACATTTTAATTTTAACGAAACTTTATATAATAGTCCAAAATATTTTAATAACTTTCTTTTAAATTGCTTTAATTTATAAATTTTCATAATTTTTAGTCTAGTTAAATATATTTCTCATAAGAACATTTCTCTGGTTAAAAATATTTTTTAATAATTCAAAATTTTAATTATCTTGTTAAGTAAAGCTTATGTAAACTCATTTTAATAAACAATTTATATAAAACTTTCGTTGATATAATAATTTTTCATAATCAATAAACCACGTAAGTACGTGAATACATAAATCAAAATACAATTGTTGTTTTATTTATACTTATTATACTTATTTTGTTAAATCATTATTATTTGTTTAAATTATTGCCTACTCTCATACAAATTAATATTATAAGCATACCAATGAAATGATGAATTTTCAAAAATATAGCTTTATTGACACCTATGTACTAACCACCGAAATTATCCCTTTCACACAAATCACAATGCTTACACAGGAATGGAAGCGACCATGACACCATGTTTTGTTTTGCATACATGAATTATGCAACTAAAGAGTTCATATTAAGTGTTTTTTTTAAATAGATTCTATTTATTGTTTTCCTTTGATTTAATTACAAAAAAACAAATTTTTTTTTTATATAAACGTAACTTTTCAGATTTATTTTTACATTTTTTCTGTCTTTTTAATATTCCATGTTGCTCTTTATTTAATTTTGAAGTTTCATTCGAAATTAAATTCTTTTGTATTTTTACAGAGCACTCAATAATATAAAATAAGATGAATAAAATATTAAAATATTAATAAGTGTATCAGTTTTTATTGTAATAATATTTTTAATAACATACATAATTGATTCGTTTTTTTTTAGGTTTATGGTACTTGGACCCTACCAGGAGTCGTGTGTGATTTTTACATAGCAATGGACGTCATGTGTAGTACGAGTTCGATATTTAATTTGGTGGCTATATCAGTAGATAGGTAGGTTAAATATTAACATTTTAATAAATATAAATTAAAACAGAAAATAATTAATATATTTAATGTTGTACTTGTGAAAATTTAAAGTTTACATGTTAATAGAGTAGCACTAAGCTTTAAACATAGATATATCACTATCATTTATTAAATAATAATCTACGTTTTAAAGATAGATACGTTACCATTAATTATTATCTTTGCGATAAAGTGCACAATGTACTTTATTCAAATTATTCTATATTTTTTAATATCATTTTTTTTTATAATTTCAATAACGTTAAGTATAGCTTCATACAACTTAGCTTGAACTGGTAATTAATTAACTTTTTCACCCGTTAAGAATATACTATGCATATTTATGCATACATAATATTGCAAAATTTTTACTAAAATTTATCAACTATATAAAAATGCTTATAAATAGTAAAGATAATATAAATATTCACAATATAAATGCTAAATTATATATCATTCTCGTATGTATTTAAAAAAAATTATACATAAAATGATTTTATTAATAATATTATGTCGATTATTATTGATAAATATATTAATAAATTCAAATAAAAATAAATTTTTTATATAATTATAACTCAATTTTTAACATCTAAACTCAAAAATATTTTCAAGATTTAAATCAATTTGATTTTTAAAACTCAATTGTTGCAAATTTTTAAAAATTGAATTAAATTATTTAAAGGTAAAAAATTAAATTACAAAAAAATAAAAGTTTTCATACAAAGTTGAAAAAGAATAATTATAAAAAACAATGATTCTTGTATGAGAGGTAGAATGAATATTTATTAATAAAAAAAATCTTTTAAAAAAAAAAAAACAAATTTTAAAACTTCTAATAATTAAAAATAATGATAGAAAAACGATATAATAATAAATAAGAAAACAAAGTATACCTGATATTGCAAATTTTATTTAGTAGTGTCTCCTGAAACAATTTAAAATTTGTTTATATTAATAAAAAAATTTTTAAATTGTTCTTTTTATCGAATAATTTTTGTTATACGCCAGAGGAGGGTTTTTTTTATTTTACGGTAAATTATTATGTATAAATATTGATACATTTATTCAATAATATTTTTTAATTAATAATGAAATATCAAAAAATGATTATTGTTAATGTTATTATTGTCGTTGCTGTTATTATTGTTGCTATTACTTTTGTTTCTTTGAGACTATGGTAAATTATTTCATGCTGTCCAAATGAATAATACTTATCATTCACAATGTCTTATTTTTGCTTTTTATAAAATTACAAAACTACTACTATAATCTGAATAATTTTTATTTCAAATAAAGATCAAATATGACAAAATCATTTCCAGGTACATAGCGGTCACAAGACCCATCGAGTACGCCAAGCACAAAAACAACAGGAGAGTCTGGTTGACGATTCTGCTGGTCTGGGCCGTCTCGGCCGCCATCGGGAGTCCCATCGTCCTCGGGTTAAACAATACCCCCGATCGAGTCCCGGATCTCTGTCTTTTCTATCACACCGACTTTATCATTTACTCAAGTTTAAGCAGTTTTTATATACCCTGCCTCACCATGGTCTTTCTCTATTACAGAATATTCAGTGTGAGTTTTTATTAAATTTTATACCTCCTCCTGGAATTTTATACATCAAATCTGCACTCTGTATATCGACTGTAATATGATGAAAATCAATTGAACAATGCGACATATGTGCTGCTCGTGGATTTTATATGTATATATATATATATATATATATATATGTATCAATATTTGTTGTACTTAGAGTTGCACGGGTTCGATATATTTCTAACATCGTTGATTCACGAAATATAAATTTTTTTTTTATCTATGCACTAATTTTATTATTATTATTTTTTATTATAATTATTGTTTATTGTTTTTCTGTACTAGAATATCTATTTAATAACATTTTAAATTAAAATTTGTTTTATTCATTTTTCAATTGTAGTTACGTAAGAACGAAAATTCATCAGAGTTAAGGAAAGATTTTCAAGCATTGATAAATATGAAAAATTTATTAATTTTATGAATATGGAATTACTCTTATTATATAGATGGAATACAGTAGATCTTAAACGTTAAGCGTAAAATAAAATCTGACATCGATTAATACTGATTTTGTTCTAAATCTTAAATCAGAGTGATTGTTATGTAGTTGTACTAATCTTCAGTATAAATAAAATATACTCCTATTTTTCTGCATCTGTAGATGCCACTACTATTTGAATATAAGCTGAATTTATTGAAATATGCAATTACATTGATTTTCAATAAATACTTCTTCTAGTTTAACTGCTTGGTAAAGTCGTGTATATGTGGTAATGTGTAAATGTCCCCTAAGCTCGTCATAGGCTCCCTGGGGTCGTAATCTATTATCTTTTTTCGTGAAAATATCTAACGGCAAGATCAAAGGGCTTTTAGATTGTGGAATGATGCCTTTCAAAACTATAAGTTTTTTATTTAATTGATTAATTTATCAGGACCTAAACAATGCGCTTTGAAATTTAATAAAAAATGATCTGGACTTTTTTTTAATGTGGTAAAACAAATCATCGCTAATGTGTTCTGACCTAAAGGTCATACTAAATGAAGATATTCCGCGAGCAAGCGGTTGAACTTTCAAATACCAGTGATTATTTTTATTCTATTAATATATTATTATCTCCGTAATCAATGTTATTTATCTTATTCATCACATTTGTGAAATATTTGTTGTACATGATCTGTTCACAAGGTATCGAGTTTTTTTTTTAGCCACTATTGGTCGTAGTGATTTGGGATAGGTCTGAAAATGTAGAAGGGAGTTTTTCCTATTCATTCATTTTTTTTAACACAGTGCGATGGAGTGACTAATGAAACAGCCCTATATGGTAAACTTTTGGCTTACAACTTTGAAAAACACTGTAGAAATTTTTTAATGTTAAAAAAGGTTTTTAAGGATATCTTTATGCATGTGTTAATAAATTTAGACTATCATTGATTACCTTGATCCTTAAATGACGGTTTAAAATCGAAATTTTGTGCTCATATTAGGCATTAAAATCGATTCGGGTTGTTTTGAGGCTTTCGCTGAGAACGGGAATAAAAGGTGACCTGCTTGAAAGCCTTATTTGATTTTTCTAATTATTATACGTAATTTTATTCTTAAAGATTTTTTTTAACATATAAAAGTTTTTACAGTATTTTATTAAGCAAAAATTTACCATGTAAATTTGTTCCGAAAATAGTTCCATCGTACTCTGTTTAAAAACTGAAAAATTTTAATTTTAATTTTTAAGACCTCTCCCAAATCTCTATGACCAATAGTGACTTAAAAAAAACTCGATATTTTGTGAATAGACCAAGTATGTATGATCTAAGATATTGTAATAGTTATTAAAATCATTGAAAATTGTGGGTGTGTTACTGTAAAAATCTGCGATTTAAAACTTTTTGTCAACGAGAAATTTAGATTTCATGTGATAGTACTCTATGTTATTATTTGAAAGGCATTAGGTACGAGTAAATCATGCTCATGCTTTTCTATACGAGTACTGTAATCGGTCATGAAAATATGTACATTGATCATCCTAAACTTTTATGACATAAATAATAGTTGGTTTTTATGTCTAAAACAATCGTAGTGAGGTGTAGAATCGTCGAAGTTTTTCTTATCTTTAACCTTCCAAATGGAGCGATTGTAAAATTTTATTGCGTACAACATGTAACAATATTAACAAAGATCGCAATCTTGTCTTATGTCTCTCATCTATCGGTTGCCGTTATTAATGTGCTCCCTGCAAACAATTTTTATAAATTTTTATTTACAATTTTTCTAAATTTTCAAATGTGACTTATTTCAAAAGATATTTTGTCAATCTGATCTGCTGTTTGTGTAAGTATAGATATGTGTAATTTTTATTGTGACATCATATTTTAGATATCTGATTTTCCTAAATTATTTTAATAAAATTTTTATCACTTGCGATATAACCAATTTGTTCACATGTAAGATATTTTATAAGAATTTACCTACTTCTTCGGTTTTAACAGTTTTCGTATTGGTGATCTGAAAAACTCATTAAAGCATTCTATGAACATATTTTTAAGAATTTTATTTTTTTTTGTCTAGAAAGTTTATAATATTATTTTATAATTGAACACAATATTATTCATTGGAGTTAATTTAAAACGGCATTCAATTTATTTTTGGCTCTAGTGTCTCATAAACTCATAAAACAAAATTCAAACAATCTAATTTAAAAAATGAACTTATTCGGTCTTTCTTGGTTATTACAGTAACGTTAAAATGAGAAAAAAACGAAATTCCCTGTAATTTACGATATTACTATAATAATCACATCAGATGTACATATTTTAAATATCGAATCGTTCTTATAAAAATAAAAAAATTTTACAGATCTTAAATATTGCAAATGGCGATTTTATTCAATATTCAGTTATAATGTTCATTAATTTAAAATTAAAAGTATTTAACCATTATACGTTATATAGTTGTACATATACCAAAACATTTAACTAATTGCAAGTACAGCATATATTATTTAACGGTAGTACTAATAAATAATTCGAATAGTATAAATTAACATTTATATATTCAATAAGATAACATGTAAATCATAAAATTGTAATTATCTTACTTTACTAAATATTTTTACGATTATACTGTCGCTCGTTCTCTACTTAGTTAAATCGGTTCAATTCAATTGGAAGTCGATATAATGTTTTATATTATATTACTGTAAGAACGAATTTCTTACAACAAAATTAGTATTGATTATTCGTATCAGAATTCATATTAGAATCTTCATTCAAAGTAATATAAAATAAATTAGTTGCATTACTTATTACTTTTTTAGGCACTACGGGACAGAGAAAAAAAGAAACGAGCTAATCGTAAATCAAATATGGGTGATATAAAGTCAAGTTGTATAATTGAAAATATAGCTAATACACGTAGGTAAGTAGATTAAAATTTTGAATTCGTATTAAATTTTCATTTCTTATTCAAACACCTCTTCTTATCTGTATACTAGAGAGGAAACAGAAGGCTTAAAAAAATTACCATTATATATTTTTATATCCGTTGAACAATTTATTCTTTAAAATCAAACGATTAAATTGAAAAATCTATTGAATGTAATTTGTTTATTATACTTCACGTTTTGATATAAAAAAAATATTTGTGTAATACATATGGCACATGCAATGCAACTAGTCAGCTTGATTTAAATTCTTTCAATTTTTTTTAATGCTTTCTATTTATTACTATTTGAGATCATGATTTGTAAGCTGCTTAAAAAATAATTTATTGCTAAGTAATTTAATTGAATTTCATATGATTAAATAATGGTTTACAAACTCAAAATATTTTTATTAAATAGATTCTTTGCTCATAATTTATATACAATTCATTGATAGAATATATTTATAATAGTTATTATTATTATTATTATTTAATCATTAAAAACTTTTAACTAAAAAATAAATACAGAAATCTAATTACTCTAATGAAAGTATATTCGATGTACATGTTTATAAAATACTAGAGCTATAATTAGCCATGAATTAAACTTATAATTGAATTTACAAATTCAGATTATTAAACTTACAATTATATATTTTATCAATTTTGAGACTTCGCTTGGAATTTCTTCTTTATAAAATAATTATATTAAAAATAGAATAAAACTTTTGACAAAAAAAACAATATAAAAAAGTATTGCATACATTGTCATAAAAACGAACATAATTATGCAACATTGAATCCTATGATGTGTACTGTGAAGTTTAGTAGCAATTCTTTTTTTTTTTTTTTGAAAAGAAGAAGCATAACTTTTATGGGATTTAAGATTTAATTTACCATCATTTTATAAATAAAACAAATATAAATATATATAAAATCATATATAACGTGCATTGCAGCTTATAAAAAAATGAATATGTAATAGTAATAGTATAGTAGAAGATAGGGTACTTATTCTAAGGAAATGAATGTGTTTATATACCAATAATTGTAAAATTTGTACAAAATATAAAATATACATTATAGTGATGTAACATTTCAACGTCCTCACTATCTCTTTATAGTATAGCTGTCAGGTCATAACAAACGTTTTATTGTATATAATATAATGAGTATAAATATAATAAGAATTCAATTGTGAATATAAATATTTATATTTCAATATGTAAGTCTTTGTTCTATTGTAGCTTGAAAAATTTATTTTTAATAGTATAAAAGTAATGGATATAATTATAAATATTAATTTTTTAAATATTTTTTATTAAAAAATTTTTCGATTATCTTACAAGTCTTAATTATTAATTAATAATCTTATTTATATCTTAAAAATTTTATAAATAATATGTAATATCTATTTATTCATAATAGTGTAACTTACCAAGGAATTTACTATTTTTTTAATATAAATTAAATTCAATCATTTTCCGTATACTTCTTATCGGTAAACAACTTTGTGATACGTATTATAAAAAAAATTTATACATAAAAATCTATAAAAAGCTAACAAATAATAAAATATTAAATCAAATCAAATTAATACAACTATTTACAAGAATTTAATTTAGCTTGTTTTATATACTGAAGAATAATTAAGATGAAAATTAATATATTAATACTAAAATAAAATTTTAATATTAAATATTTAATTTCGTATATAAAAAAGATAAATATAATAAAAATTGATATAAAAGTGAATAAACTATATGATACTAATGAAATTAAATGCATAAAATGAAAAACAAATATAAATAAAACAAATAAAATATTGGAATTTAAGTTAAATATAATTCACAGATTGTTTTTCAAAATACGAATATAAATTTTTTAAATATTGAACTTTTTATATGAAAATTAAATATCGTGGATTTTTCTATTTTAGTAGAATTTTCAATTTCATCAGGATTCGTATTATAGAAATATTTGTAAATAATAAAAGTTAGTTTTCCCCGTCATATAAAGTTTTATTTCCAACTATCATCAAATATAGTATTTAATTTCTTCAAATTGAATATTTAAAATATTTAATCCATCAGTATAATGAAATATAATACGAAGGCAACATTGATTACCAATTGATAAGTAATAGCTAGTATGCAGTAAATAGTAGAGGCTTTTTAGAGTAACAATTGACTAAGATCACACGTAGTGGATATTCTGTGGCAAGGTTTGCGGAAACGGCATTGGGTGCGGCAGCACTGGTTGCCCCAGGTATCGAGGAACCGACGAACACTGCTTCAGGAAGCAATGAAGATGAAGACGAAGCGCCCTTGGATCCTGTGGTCGTCATCTCCAACGACAAGAGCACTGAGTTTTTTCTTGCTACAGTTGTTGAAGAGGCAGCGTAAGTATTGCTTTCAACTTTTCAATGTTTTTTTTATTAAAAATATTTTTATTGACACAAAACGTACAAAAAAAATGTAATTTAATATATTATATATATAAATTAAATATATGGCACTAGAAAATGTTTCATTGAGAGATAGAATGGATTAAATCAAAATTCGTACAAATACTGTACAAATGATATATTTCTTATTTAAACTTAAAAATATATTGACACAATACACACGCCCATACATAGACAAACACACACGTATATGTATATTATCTTGATATCGTTGCTATTCGTGTCAAAATTATAGAACGAATTCGTTCAAGTATATTTAATTTGATTGATTTTCCTTTTCTAATTTTCTTTTATGCTAT
This sequence comes from Eupristina koningsbergeri, assembly GCA_018907245.1. Taxonomy (NCBI): domain Eukaryota; kingdom Metazoa; phylum Arthropoda; class Insecta; order Hymenoptera; family Agaonidae; genus Eupristina; species Eupristina koningsbergeri. Next base: position 3,904,833 of record JACCHV010000002.1, on the reverse strand, counting down.
TCGTCTGCTATTTTATACTATTTTCTTAACACTTTTCTTACTCTTAAATCATATTTTTCCTTTTCTTATATATTTTACTTTCCTTTTTTCCTCAAATATGTGGAATAAACTTAACTACGCTTGATTTATTCAAAATTTTGATACAAAATAAACATGATAGATACTCCCTTAATTTTATTTATAAATTATGATAATCAAAATTTACTGTTATTTAAAGAGTAATAAGTACTTTGATTCAAACATAAAATATTATGAATATAATATTCATTTATAATTTAAAATAAAAAAATTCTTTAGAATTTTAAATGAATATATAAAGGCAGAAATCACGGGAAAAATTAGTTTCTAAAATATATTTTGTTATATTATGAGAAATGATGAATAAAATAAATTACACATAGTAACATCATAATAATATTTAGAACGATAAAAAATAATAACAAATAAAGAGTTTGGCTAGTCAGTAATTAATTTTTTTTTCTCCATCTAATAACGTTACATATTACATATATTTCGAGAGCCATCCTTTTAAATTTAATAAATTCCATGTTTATAAATATATTATAAATTATAAGAATGTGAATTATTTATAATATGTATTTTTATGTTTTTTATGATTACATTTTTAACAAATCTACTAAACTAAAAAACTTTTGTAGACTCAATTGTATTTTAAAACATATATACAATATGTTTATAAATTTACAGACATACATATATGTAACATGGAAAGTATTAAATCTTAATAATAATTCAAATATACTTGATATTTTTTTAATTAATAATATTAATACATAATATTAATTTTGTATATCTTTTGTAACGTAACTAAGAGGTCACGACTATATTTATTCTTTGATAGTTAAAATCGCGAAATTTTCTCTCCAGGTTTCGTTTTGCTATAGCCAAATCGGTCAAAGCGTTTTGGCCTTTGTGAGGTTCAGAAATCGTCAATTAATAAAACGCGAGATAATTAATATAATACCTTTTTTATTATATTTCTCTTAATGAACGAGAGAGAGAAGAGTAACGTAAGGCGTAATAAAACTTTTCGTGTCAAGAAGCTAAGTCCCGATTGTATAAAACAAATAAATATTAAAGAACCCGAACGGAAGTTGAAGTAGAAGTCGAGGTAGAAATAGAATAGAAATAGGTGCCCCTACGCGTTTTTCGATTTTACACATTACCTCCGCTGTTATGGAGAAATTGCAAAATCCGCGAATTCTCCCTCCGGGTGCTTCTGCTTGATTATCATTCTGTCAGCTTTCTCCGATATTGTCTGTCGATTGACCTCTACGTATTCATCGTCGCCTCTGATCTTGAATTTTCGCAATTTGGCGAGTTCGGAAGTTCTTATTATTCGCGGGTTTCACGTTACTCGCGACTCCCTTCGATTCCCTCAATGACACTTTCCCAATGTTTCGTCTTCGTTTACTGATGCGAGTACAATTTATCCGTCGCGTATGCGTTTGCAATATTACATACGTGACACTTTCAATTTATGTAATTAATTGATTTGAAAATTTTTAAAATTACCTAATAGTTTCAGATAATAATTATTGCCTACTATTTTGATAAATGATTTGTAGTTAAAGTAACTGCTATTTAAAGTTTATAAAATTGCTTCATCTTTTTCTCGTATTTACGTTGCTTTTTAATTTTTTTTTTTCTAGTTTTAGTGATTACAGTTTGTTCTTAATAAATTTATGTGAATTTCGTTACTTTCTTTTTTAATATTTTTTTGGTTCAAAAATAATCTTTTTAAATATGAATTAAAGGTTTTTTTGTATTTACTTTTTATATATTATTTCTTTTATCTCGTTTCAATAAAAACTTTAAAGAGAACTAATTTTAAACTTATTAAAAAACTTTTTCAATTATTCTCAAAATTCCTTGAAAAATGAGTAAGAAATTATTAAGGTTTAAAAAAACAAAGTATATACAAATTATTAAAAATGATAATTGTTTTTGCTAAATTCATTTACGATTTAATCATACAGAATAACTGTCAGTTTAAAAAATAACAAACAATTTCTTTTAAATATATATTGAATTCATACAAAGAATGCAATTTTATGATTTCCTAAATAAATTGTTACAATTAGTTGATATTACTAACTATTCAACATTTACTACTAGCTATTTAATAACAAAACTTTTTTTACTTTTTCTCATTTTTTGATATATATTATAATTATACCTAGGTGATTTTATTCATAAAAGCAATTTTGATATCATATTCTATATCTTTTGAGAAATATCTTTCACAACATTTTATTTTCAGAAAAATGAGCCTGTATACTATTTCATATTATTGCTCTGTTTCATTCTTTATCTATTAATGAGGAGTTAATACAAGTTTTTGCTTGATCCTTGATTTGTTAGTTTACTAAAAACTATGAAATTATAAACCTTGGAATCATGAGGAAGTTTTCACATTCATATATACAAAGTGTGTTTCGAGTATCATAAAATATGTATTTTGTTCGTACTCCTACGTGTCTGAGTCTGTTAAAACAGGTTCGCTGAGATCGACGGAATTCTTAGCTTCATACCACATCAACATGAATCTACTAAAAACATCAGAATAATCATGATAGCACATCAAGTGTACTCTTATTTCAAGATCATATTAAAATGCACGATGGCACGTAGTTTTGAATCAAAATAAATTGAGATCACAGAAAAGTCATCCGAAGCTGTGGAATATACGGTGGCTGTATCAGCCTTACGAAGTTGAAGAAATTACTTCATTAAGTATTCACGGTTGTGTACAGACGTGTGGTTAAGTGCATTTTAATGAAATACTAAGCTGACGGTGATAATTTTTAACGCGAATAACTTTTTTCCTCAATTTTTCTAGAATATTTGCATAAAGGGAGACGTTGACGGTTTGCGCTTTATGTAGAAATACATTATCGACCACACTATTCATTTATCAATAATCTTTCTGTTATTTTGTCATTTTTTTAATGCTTTTAGCCGAAATTTTTTTCTTTCCTATGTTTTAATTATTGAAAATTAATTCCAAGAAAATACAATAAAAGAAGATTATTAAAGTAAAACAGTAGATATATTATGACATTTGAAGAAACAATAAAAATTTTACATAATTACTTGGTATTTTTTCACATGTTAATATATGTTCAATGTCAATTACATTATGAAATGCAATTAATTATATAGATTTTTAAAGTCACTCTTAAGTAATGTCCTATTGATCAAACATGTAAGATATATTGTCACATATATGTTTTATTAAATATTATTGATATTCAAAATTAATAGGTACTTTCTGAAAGACCAGTTAAATTTAAAGAATCATTTTTAATTAACAAACGTGGTCAGTGAGCTTGCAAAATATTGTACTGGCAGTAACCTTTTATTACGACTGAACAGTTGTCGTTTCAGTGTTGTAACACAAGCGCAGCTCAGTGTGAGGGGAATGCATAAATCGGGCTATGAACCTGGAACCCAAAGTGACATATCAGACGAGACTGTCAGTATAACTTACAAGAATTATAATGCTAAAGCAGACTCAGATCCTTCCTCCTCAACATCAGTTTCATCCCCGAGGAAAGTCACTTCCGGTACATTATACGTGAAAAAAAATGGCAACGGACCCGCTAATCAGGAATTAAAGCAAACAAGAAACATCAGCTCTTTGTTACCACTTCATTTTGGGAGGTAAGATCATTGATGAAAGATATCCCAAATTTTTAATCAACATTTACACTAATTTTCTATTACATTTACCAAAGTCTTTACGCTATTCAATTGAAAGTGCATCAAAGATATTTCATAAAAATTATTCAAACATTTCTCTGACGATATCAACTACTATCAAAATACGCACACATTGAGGCATTTAAATAATATATTTAATTATATGAATTTATTATTCATTGTATTATATACTGGTTTCACGGTATATATTTAGTTAATTATAAAAGATAAGTCAATCATAAATTCATGCAATGTGACATTTATTTGTATTCTGTTTTATTAATAAGTTAAAAAATTTTTAATTTCACATATATCGATTAAAAATATAAGTATTAATAAATTATTTATAGTAATTCATTGAAATAATGACTTACTATTATATATATAATTAAATAAAATAATAATATTTTGCATACATAAAACTGCATTTAAAATACATTATTATACACATTTAAAGAAATATATTGTTCTTTAAAAATGTATTGATTGTACAAATCAATATTTTCATGTTCTTTTAAAATAAATATATTTGAAATTATTTTTGTATATTTTTATATTTCGTTTGATATAGCGATATTGAGTCGTCAATTGAGTATATATTTAAATTTATATTATAAAGCATAAGATTATGCAATGAACAAATACCAACAGCAACCGAATTTAATTGTCCTTTAGAATTAATATATAAAATAGTAATGCAATATTAAAAGAATTTTTCTTTTTTTTCGGATCATAAGAAAATTTTTTTTTCTTTGTCAAGAAAAACATACCAAAACAGAATAGTCAGTTCGTCTTAAACTCTTATCAAGTAAACGGAGATCTCTGAGTTTATATCAATAAATACTGAATACATTTATGTTCGTTTGACTATTTATTTAGTTTTTCCCTTGAATAAAAATCTGTCTACAATATTTAGAAATTATTTGTTATTTATTTTTTTTTTTTTAATTACAGTTATAGACACATGAAAAAAAGTTTCAAATTTCATGGAAAACTGATTTTATTATTTTTTCACAAGATGAAAGCAGATGTAACTACAGCTTTATCGTTTTAATATCTGCTTTCCCTTTACTCCCTAATTTCTAGTTCATCTAGTTGCCAACGTTCAATAATGGAGCATTTTATGTAACCACTGTATCTTCCTTATCCACACAGCTGAGAACACACATGTAATATTTACATTTGACTTAAGCAAGCTGCTTATTATTGATTATACATTCTTTAGTATCTAATTCGACAAGAAGATTATTAAAATTTCATTCTTCAGTTTATACATCAAGTATGATTCTTATTAGTTCTCGAAGAACGTTATATTAAAATGCAAATATTCTAAAAAAGAGTTGAATGATTTTTTTTTCTGAACGATAATTTTCTATAAAATAGTAAAAAATGTTCTATTTATTTATTTCTAATTTTCTCCTCATTGAAAATTAAAAATTAATTTATGTAATAAAAACTTTATAAATCATTTATATATATATTTCGATTATTTTTCATTGTCTCATTTCATTCTTTTAATAATTTCATTTATTATTTTTTATTTTCTTTTTTTCATTTAGACATTTTATAATTTATATTCTCTAACTAACTTTATGTATACATTATAATCTTTTCATTCAAAGATCACTTTCATTATCATTATTACCTAATTAAAATTTTCATAACAATTATCTGTACTTCTATTTTTGTTATTTTTATCAACTCTTTTTAACATAAATCATCTACTTTGTTTTGTTTTAATGATTGAGAACATAATATATATTAGTGAATGTTATACTTTCAATACTTTAGATGTTTTTTTATAGTATCCCCAACTAAATTAACTTGAATTAAAAATAAATTAAAATTAAATAAATTACACGACAGTCAAACATATATAGGACACTCATAGTACATGATTCATTTTTTACTTAAAAATTATATAATATATAATATTATAGTTGGATTACTTCACTATATCAAGATCTAATTTCCATTATCTTGTTTTACTCATGTGCCGGATGGCACTAACTCGATCAGGAATTTCATGCTACGTCAGTCACTGTACTATACTCAATTACGACAGCTTACGAGTTTGGTATAGTACTACTATAAAATAAGGTTTTAATATTAAAGAAATTAAGCTCATTTATTTAACGAGTATAATGGTAAATAAAGGATTAGTAAATCATTGTCTACTTATTTGAAAATATGTAAACAATGTTGTGTACAACTAAAAAGAATAAATAAATGAAAATCCTTTAAGTGCTTAAAGTATACTCAATGAATAATAATTTTATTAAACATGATTGAAATATCACAGTGTATATATTATATATAAATACTTATAGTTCTCAAAAAAAAATACAGGAAGAGTTAAAGAGTCTGATATATCTAACGATAAAAAGTTGAACCCGCGAGAAGAAATATATAGTTTCATTAATTCAAAACCCACAATTAATTAAAATAGAACAATCCTTAAGTATATACAAGAAACTATCGAATTCCAAAGAAAAGGAAGGAAAATATAAAAATTCATTCAAAATTGTTAAGCAACTAATTACTAAAATTATAATGTCAAAAAAATGCATACCAAGCTAAGAAAAATAAAATATCATTAACTGCAAGACTGAAGATAAGCATTTAATGGAATTAGTTGAAAGTGAAACCTTATTAAATTGACAGATTTAAACAGTAAATATAAAAGAATGTTGATAAATTATTAAAACAAAAAGTAGAACACAAAAAATAATGAATTTAGCAATGAAATACATGGACAAGATTCAAGTATTATAAAAAAGAACAGGGTAATAAAAATCCTAAAAAACTAAAAAATATTCTTAAAAAAATTTGATATATTTTAATATAATTTAAAAATAACACAATATTTAAATAAAATTTGAATATAATAGTTTTAAAAAAAAAACAGAGTTTTTGTATGAGTGGGTCTCAATTTTCGTGGATAATCAGTCTAGAATAAATTTGGTAAAAACTTTAATTTCAAATTTCATGAGAATTTTAAAAGAAACATTGAATTCGCATATATTTCATCAAAGTGTAAATAATGATAAATGATGTATTTATAAAATTTTCAATAAATTTCAATTGTAAAGCATAATATTTAATCTGTATAATCTGAAGATTCAGATTCCGCATATAGATATCAGTTATGCAACCGATAAATGAATACGTAGGAATAAGTAGGAATTTTAATGCCCTGTTCGAAATAAATAAAATAGTGTTGATATGGTATTCAAAATAAATATCTAGTACTATTTAAAATTGTATTAATAATTTTTTTACATACGTAAAAATATTTTGTATTATTTGCCACAATTTTTTTAAGTTTCCTTTCTATTTTCTCATTTACATATTTAAATAATTTATTTGTAGCCATTAGTATAATACTAATCATTGAATTAATCCATTATAAAACCCTTTACCATTTGTTATTTTGTTATTTCCTCATTGTATATCAATCCTTTTAATTATATTAATATTTCTCTGGAATTCTTGACATTTACTCTATCATTAGTATCATATTATTTTTTAATATCTTTTACAGTGAAATTTTCTTGGTATAAATTACATAATCATATTTTACGTATAATGTAATATCTGTCGTATCTTTTTTATCCATTTCAAAATATTTTAGTTTATATTTTTATTTTATCATATCTCCTTTTTTCTGATATAAAACATAAATTATAATAAAATTAAATATATTTTTACTGCTTTAAAAATTTAATGTATCATCATGAACAATTTTAGGTACTTATTAAAATTGTTCATGTAATCTTTTTTTTATTCTAAAACATAATTCATAAAAATTTAAAATTTAAAATTTTAAACACATAGTAATATTTTTAAATAATTAAAAAATTGAAATTTTTTTCGATATTTTATATAATTAATTTTATTTGAGTATTTAAATATCTTTTTTATTCTTTAATACATTACATTGAAGTTAATTAATTTTACATTAATAGTAATTACTATGTAATATATAATATATAATATATAATATTAATTATTATTAATACAGTATTGATCATATTTTACAGTCAGTAACAGATTTTTTTATATCATGTCATTGTTTTCTTTTATTATCATTTTAAATTTTCTTTAGACTTTTATTAGAGAAAATTATCTATCAAGTAATAGCAAATTTCATAATTTAATATAAAAATTTTTATACTTTTGTGTAAACTAAAATTAAATAAATAAATAAATAAATTATTTCATTTATTCAGCATTTAAATTTTATTCAGTTAGTATTGTTGTATTTTATTTTTGATAATTTTTAACCTACTAGATATAAAATATTTCTAACAATTCTTTTTCTATTAGTATCACTAAGAATAGGTAAAAAAACATTTTATTCCACTAACTAAATTTTTTTTTGCTCCTATATCTTTTTATATATTTCTCGATTTCATGGAAATTTTTTTATTAGAAAAAATTTTTCTTTTTTCTTTTTTATTATTATTATTAAAAATGCGTAATAGATCAAAATAATACTGAAATTAAAATAAATAAAACAATTATTAACAAAAAATTATTATAAAAAAATAATTTGTATTTAAATCAATTAGAATACAATAAATAAGCCCAATGATTCACCAAATATAAATACTAAATATAAATACTAATTGCAAAATTATTTAATGTCCTGATATATAAATCTACGTACATTAATATAAAAATAGAGATAATGGAATTAAACATTACTTTTTTGTAATAATTAAGGTACATGTTGGTTTATTTAAATAATATTTATCGCATATAATTATTGATTTATTTTATTGTTATTTACAATTATTGCAAATAACTTTTTACAAGAAAGGTTTGAAGAGAGGAAAAAAAATTTTTTTTATGAAACATAAATATAGTTTTAATTATAATATAATATGAAAAATGTTTAATGAAATTATGAAATTATTTAACTTATTTCGTAATTAAAATTCAATAGATATCAAAATTAAATATATAATAAATATAATAGTTATGATATGATCAGAAATTTATAATCAAATTATCTAAATATTTGAATGGTATTGATAGGTCAAGCACTCCCAGCATGCCAACAACTGGAAACATGTGCGGGGAAAATATTGGAAGACCTAACGCACATAAAAAGGAATCCAAAAATGAGTCTTCATCATCGACAGGTTCACGTTTCAATCTACGCAAAACCAATAAGGCTAGTAAAAAGAAAGGTGATAAAATTTCTGCTAGAAAGGAACGCAAAGCCACCAAAACACTTGCCATAGTTCTCGGTATCTATAAACATATTTTTTATGTTATTTCAGCATTTTTTCTTAAATTTTATATTTCTAATACTTTTTTGTATTTTATTGTTCTCTTATCTGGGAGGCTTCGTTACCGTAAAATTCCAAATAAAAAAATTTGATTATTTTGAAGTGTAATTTCTTATATTAACATAAAAATAGTTTTTATTTATAGTAGCCTAATTTTAAAAAAAAATTTTTTTTTGGTTCATAATATATATTTGAAATAATTTAGTTATTTACAATATATAAAAGAATTCTTTTTATAAATTTATCATCGAAATCTGAATTTTCATGTTTTGTAAAATTCTGTATTCTTTATTACGTTAGAGTGAGAAATAATTTTTATTATATTAAGTAAATTATTTTTAAATTATAATAATTTTACTCCTGGGTAATAATTTAATCTTCATTTTAAAAGTATGAACTGTTTATAATAAAATTTTGCATAGGTTTCTTTATAATATATATATTCATGAATCCAACACATGTTTCGATTTTTTTCAAAGTTTTAATCCACGCATAATTTTAAAATCCACTTCCACAAATAGCAAAAACTATAATTTCTCATAAAAACCTATTACTTAAACTTTATGCAGTAGAAAGTTAGAGGATTCAGACAATTAAAATTTAATATTATTCATTCTGAAATATGCCACGTTTAGAGTAGTCGATTAAACATAACAGTCTAATGATCCTTACCTAAGGCTATTTAGTGTCTGTTATGGTGTAATTGGCAGAGATATTTTTAGATAAATTACTCATATATGAAATTTTTAATTATTTTAAATAAAATGTTGAATAAGCAGATGAATGATTTTATCTAGTAAAAATCGAAATTAGGACATTTAAATATAATTCAGAAGGTTTATTTCGAATAAAAGGAAAAGTATCAAGATTTTGTGTAATAAATGAAACAATGGCATTAATATAAAACGAACGGCTTTTAAACAGTATTGAGAGAAACTATTTTTACCACGTGTTGATGAAAGAAGGAAAAAAATAATACTTTTTTAATAAATAAGAAGAATAAAGCAGAAGATAAAAGCTTAGAATTATAATTGTAGTTAGTGAATTAAAGAGTTAGGAACAAAAGTAAAATTTAAGCTAGAATAAATAGAAATAATTTGGATTAAAAATTTAAAAAAAAGCTTGTGGTGAAAGAAAACTGTAAAGCAGCGATTTCAAACATTTGACGATTACTGTCTTAAAATCGTAAATAATACAATCATTGACTAGCCAAATAAAGCAATAAAGAGTACACAACGCAACTGTTACATATGATTTTTTTAAGGAAAAAGTCGCTTGTAAAAAAGTTATAAAGAAATTTTAAATCTTCTTAATTGCACAATAATTCTGTTTTAAGTTATCATAGATTTAATTTAAATATGTAACACACACACACAAACACACACACACACACATATATATATATATATATATAATATGTTTATAGAGATTACTACTCTCAAGAAATGAAGCATGAAGCGATTTAAAAGTTAAAGTAATATTAGAGGGATTTTTGTAGTAAAAGATAAATTAACAGAAATACATTTAAGGTATTTAACTTGAGTAATCCTAGTAAATACATACGTAGCAAATTTTAATTTAACGAGTGTTTTTATATAAAGAACAACATTTTGTTTGCAAGTAAGCGATTATATCAAAGTAAATTATAACCTCTAAGAGAAACCAAGCTATTTTCAAAAGTTGATAGTATCTTAATGGAATAATGTGAAAAGGGCTATTACGACCAACAAATAGTATATCTAGAGTTCGCGTTGAAATAGTAGTAACGGTGGATATTACTAAGATTTGATACAAGAGATGAGCAGAAGTAGAATAGAAGAAATATCGATTCGAGTAGACTTTGAGGTATAGCTTACTGTAAAAATTATTGACTACACTTAACGAATATTAGTAGGAATGAGGTATTAAAATTTGTAATTAAATAAATCTCATTGAAAAAATTATGCGATTATACAAACAAAGCTTCTGATTTTGTGGTAGCATGAAACATAGCCATCACAAACAATAATATTGACGCTAAATTTAGATCACTTGTCTCATCGATTCAATAGCAACACCACACAAGCAATTATTGTCTTTCGACTAGTTTCGCAGCATCAATGAAAAGCAACTGTAGTACCACCGGATATGTCAGTAATATTATTCGCACGAATAAGTACTTTTACTCTGATTATTTTTAATTAATCATTGTAAACTAATAATATTACTAATAATCCTTAAATCGCTTCCAAACAAACAGATTTAAATGTCTTATCTATTAGAATATCCTAAAGAGTTAAGTAAACTATAAAAATAAAAATGATAGACGTTGAGTAAATGATGTAGATTAACCTCCTCTACATTAATTCTAAAGAATCCTGGAATCAACAAGCTGTCTGAAAATGTGAATGACAGAAGTTTCATACAAAAGTTATAGAACTGTAAGTGATTTAAAGTTTTATCCAAATGTTAATTTTTATAACTTATTTTAAATTAATCTGCTCATTTTTACAATTTGTAAATTTCACCCCTTCCTTTATACCTTCGATAAAAAAAATTTTTAAATTAATTTATCACAAAAAGTTAACTTGCAGATCTAACAAAACTTTCTGTGAAAAAGAGTCCAATTAATTACAATTATTGATAGTCCACGAGTACATAATTGATATATTTACATTTTATACTTCTGAGAATACGAGGATACAGTTGAAGATGCTCATTTCACCATATTATCCATCAAATCAGAAGGTTAAGAATTTTAGAAAATCAAATTTTCAAATACTGTTTTAAATTCATTCATATACATATATAAATAAGAATCACGTATAGTCCTTACAACTAAATGTAATTCGTAAAACTATATTTTATTGACTAAACCTGCTTATATGACTATCTGATATATAATTCAAAAGATCCTAACTAAATCGGGAATATAAATATTTGCATTTTATGATTGTTTGCCCTACTCTTATTTATCAATATAGTTAGATATATTCTCAGTTTTTATTAGTTACTGCTGTTATAGTATTACCCCAAAAACCATTTGTTTAAAGACTCATTTCCATCAAATGCGATGTAGACACCATGAATTAGTAATTCTTATTCATCATCCAAATAATCAGAGAATTTCCGGAGAATAAAAATTGACAGTGAATACTTTCGATATTTTCTAAAAAAGTAACATTTTTAAGTAATATTTACCACAAGATTCTTATCCATTAATTTAAAAATTGAATAAACAAAGGTTTTTGATTAAATTTAAAGATTATAATTTTTAAATTTAATTTTATATTTAATAATAGAAAATAATAATTGAATACATGATTTTGATATTTCATTGAAAAATAGTCGTAACTTTTTTCAAAGAAATACATTTAATTATAAAATAAGTAAGCTTTTTAATTTAATATTATAATATAAATTTATTTGTATTTTATTTACATTATCATAGAAGCGACTGTTTAAGTAAATCTAAATTCATGTTTTTTTTTAGTGTAATTGTAGCACTCGGTAATAATATTTTAAGTTTAATTTAATATTGTATTACTACCGTCAGGATGTTATATGATCGTAACATAATTTATTTTTTTAAATATAATTTAAAATTCTATTTATGGTTTATAATTTATTTCTAAAAAATTGAGATTGATCGGAAATCTTTTTCAATCTTCCGTAATATCTTCCTTAAAATTAGCAAATAAAAATTTGAATTGACTTGATAAAAAGCAGAATAAATGTTTAAATATAAATTTAATACAAGTAAATTTATAATTTTTATGTTTAATATCATAAGATTCTAGCCAATTGACCGATATTGCAGAAATTAAAAAGAAAATTTCGTTCAAGGTGTATTTTTGATATGCTGGGTGCCATTCTTCACCTGCAATACCATGGATGCCTTATGCTCCAAGATGAAGAAGGATTGTCAACCAGGTGTTGCAGCTTTCATCGCTACTACTTGGCTCGGATACATGAACAGCTTCGTCAATCCCGTTATATATACTCTCTTTAATCCAGAATTCCGTAAAGCCTTCCGTAAACTTATGAGTTTTTAGAGGACATCTCTTCGATGATTGATGATAATATATTCTCCTCAAAATTCATATGAGTCCTGAGCAGCAGTAAAAATGTTTAATATTGTAAAAAAGTTATTTTTAATAATAATGATATAATATTTCATTAACGAATAAAAATTATTTCTCTAGGGATACATTTTCCTGCAATTGTTTAGGTAAGCAAAGATATATTTGAAGTATTTGAAAAAATTCAATGAATCCACTATACGCATTTACACGCGCATGTAAAGTGAATAAAAGCAGATGCTGACATAATTGATGTAATTAAAATTTAATTTAATTTTTGTGATATTATTTTTAGCGATTTTATTTAATGAACAATCTCTTGGAAATTACATTAAAAATGCATTTTATCTACAAAATTTTATCGTGAATTTGTGTAATTATCTTTGAAAAATTTTATAAAAGAAAATTTTACCTACCAAATAAATTTAAAATTAAAATATTTCATGAATTCATTATCGCAGTAATCAGTTTATTATCATCAGTCATCGATATTATAAAATATGTTAATTTTATTATGTTGATTGATAATTTAAAAATTATTATTAAACAAACTCAACAATATCTTAATGGGTGCACTGTGCTGTAACAAACTGATTTGATTATCGTATCTTTATTCATTTGAAATCTACAAGAAAACAAAAAAAAAAAATGCGCATACTACAATGCAAAGCTTTTAAGTTAAAATCAATTGCCCTCGATAATATAACAGAGCTCTTTTTTTATTGTAAAATTATTTTTTACTAAGTTATAATTTCTATTTATATCAAACTAAAAAGAGGGAAAATCTCTCTTTTAGTTTCTTACATTTAAAATTACGAGACTGAATAGCAGATAGACGTATGCTTTTTTTTAAAAGCATGATAAAGGATAAATAATATATATACAGATAGGTAGAAAAAGAGGCCGATAATGTTAAGGTAAAATAACACGGAGAGAATAGTAAAAGTATTAAAAAGGAGTAAGGAAGACTGTTCCATTCTATATGCGTAAAGATCGAGCTTTTAATATTCATCAATGCATATATGAAAAAAAAGTTTCAATATTGATTAAATTTGAAAAAATAAAACAATTTTTTATGTATATGTGTAGATCAATATCATATGTGAATATGAACAAATACTACTTACCGATCAGTATTAATAATAAAATTTAAGATTTAGTAGAGCCCTCATTTTATTATCTATTGTATATATTAAATATTATTCGATTAAAAGGCATCAAATTATTTTATTATTGACTAAGGAGAGCATGAGACAAATTTTCATATTGTTTGTTTAGAAAAATTACTTTATAATATAAAAAAATATATATCTAAATCAAAGAATATCATTACTTACATATATTGTTATATAATATATATATATATATATATATATATATATATATTATATAACATATATATATATATATTTATTCATTTGGTATATATATATATAATATACCAATGAATAAATTAAATATTTTAATTTCACAGAATTTACTCTTTAAATTATAAAATATTATTTATACTAGAAATACGTTATCTGCTATATTTATATACCTATACTATAATCGGTTTTTAAATTCTTCTTGTTTATTTTCATAAAAAATATTTTTATTCAAAAAATTCATAATCTAACTATAATTATTTAGTGAACTTTTTCAAAATAATAAATAACAAGTACAACCGCATGATAAAAATTTATATTTGGAAAAATATGACGTGCAACATTTTTTTTTTTTAAATAATATTCAAAATATATTTATATAATAATTTTTTTTCATTTTCTTTATTTCTGTTATTGTTATTACAAATTTCTTATTTAATAAATACTAGATAATATTAATGGCTAGATGAAATTACATGTATCATATTTTTAAAAGTTAAGATTTAAAAGTTAATTTATTTAAGTTTAGAATCATAAAACTTAAATAGTTATAATTTTTAGCTATTTATTATGCTAAGAATCATTTAAATTCATAAATATATACATTAACAGATTAATATAAATATATATTGAAATTAAATGATTTAATCTATTCTATCTTAAAAAATAAAGAATAATTTTTATAATTCTGATAATTTTGTTATATCACATTATATTTAATAATTTCAATAATTCTAGTTTATTTGATATTTAATTCCAAAAAATTTGAACCTAATTAAAAAAATCTATTATTATTTTTGTAATTTATGCATGTTCAATGAATACTATATATCCAGTACAGAATTTTTAAGCATATCAAAACAAACTTCAAATGTAAAAAAAAAAAAAAAAAAAAACAGTATTAAAACACATTTTCAGTGTTAATAGATGATAACTGAAAAAAAGTAATGAATCTAGTGAAAGATTTTTCTTTTGACGAAGATATATCGTCATAAGTTTTTCACGCAATAAAAAGACGTAATGAAACTATCGGTTTTTAGGGCTACACTGTACATTTAGAATTATAAAAAATATAATAGAGTTTTCTTACTTGAATTTTTCTTGAATAAAATAGCAGGTGAGTACATTTGCTTAATAGCTCCATGAGCAGATCATATCATGAAAGTGTACAGAGTAGCTCAATTTTGACCTATAAACCTATGATTATTGAAATTATATTTAATAATTCATTAAATTTTTTCATCACAAATGCATAAAATTTTTCTATAGATTTAAATGGACTTTATTAATATTAAAATAATATAATTTTCAATTACGAGTATAAAATCTATTTTATACTTTTTAATGTTATAAAAATTTTAAATTTTTTAATTAAAAAAATAATAATAATTAATATTATTTTTTAATTTTAACAAAAAAAACTGTTGCATTCTTTATCGCTTAATATAATTTAATATTTTTTTTATACAAAAGAAGTTAAGAATTTATAAAGATACTCAACTTTTTCATAAATATATTATATATATTCTATCTTACATTGCATTGTATTCTCTTCTTCATGCAGTATTAATGGCAACCATCTATATCACCTATAAAATGTAAATTATACTCTGTGCCTTTTCAAGATTATCGATCATGCACCAAAGTTGATCGTAGTTTTAAAAATGAATGTAAAACTCAAACTGAATTAACTTTGAATAAAAGACTTTAAATACTGTCTAACATAGTTTAATAGTATTAACAAAAATCAATGCTCGTGTTATTCCAGTAAGAAATTTATAATTTAAAAAAAAAATAAATAAATAAAACAAACTAATTACTATATATAATAAAGTTTTATGTGTTCATTATGATATTAAGAAAATAAGTTTATATAAAATATAACTTTATAAATAAGATGAAAATAGTAATCCTGCAAATTATCGCGTAAAATTTTAAAGCCAAATATTTATAAATTATCTTTAAAAATAAATACTTTTTCAATTTGTAAAATTAAAAAATTATGAAAAAGTGAATATAAAAAAGCTAACATTATATAATTCTAAATATTTAAAAAATATTATAAAATTTTTAAAAATATTTGCTTATATGTATGGATATATAGGAGCGCCAATAAATTTGTTTTTGTACGCATGAGTATGAATGAGAAGAAATGAGAAAAAGAGAAAATAAAAATTTTCCAATAATTTAATCTCATAAAATTGTTGTATTTTTCTACCTTATAGGTTATTTCCTTGTAAATAACTTTAAAATATCCAAATTATAAAGTAAAAAAGTACTTTTTTCCATTGCAAAAGGATATATGATTAAAAGCAACTACAAGCGTACAAATTACGATAAAGGGAAAAACGACGTTAGATTTAGTAATTTATCAAGTATTTTATTTTATGTTTATGTATTAATAAAGATGATAAAATAATCTTTAAAAAAGCTTCCGTATTAAATAATAAAATTGATTGAAAGCTACAATTACAAGCTTTTAATAATTCAAAATCAAATCATGAATTCTCCGAAAGTTATTGAATAGATTTAGATTATAAGCAATTACATTTTTTTCACTAAAAAAGAAAATTACATTCACTAGTTTAATAATTTTTAATTAAAAACTATTATTTTAATTTTCTTTATTAATATAAAAAAAAATATTAAAAATTATTTTCTTATACATCTGATACAACAAATGTTATAAAAACGAAATTTTAAGACTGAGCATTAAAAAATAAAATAAAAATAATTAATTTTAATAAATTAATTATTTATACTTATACATGAAATAATTTCGAAAGTACTAATAAAATTTGTTTTTCAAAAATTTATATTTAACAAAATAGTTGCACTCAATATATGAGAATAATTCGTACAATACTGAAAAAAAATAGAAAAGATTAAATATATTTATATTATTATTTCTAAAATAATAATTATATATTTCATTTAAAATACGTTTATTAGCGTATTAAACGTATAATAAAAATAAAAATTTATCATTATTGATGATTTTTATAATAAGTTCATATTTTTGATATACACATATTTATTTATTGTATTTAAAATTAAAAACAGTGAACTATTATGAACATGAGCTATTATAAAAAATAAGATTTTTATAAAACTGGTGTAATTTTTTTATGAGAGATTTCCCATTTTCATCAGGTCTAATTCCACAGCAATCATTTTTTTCTTAGTGGACAATAAAAATTTTTTAAAAATGGTCTAATATAAATGGGCAATTCTTCATCATTATATCGTTTCTTGATTAAAACCTTAGTTTTATTATAATATAATGTTCTAATTAAATCTATAACGATTCACTTAGAGAAATTTTTAGTGCACATTTACTATAAGTTATATAAACACTTCATTTATATCAAAATGTTTTTTTTTTTCATAATTTGAAAATCGCTAATAAGATAAATATTTGTTAAAGTTTATGAAAAAAAAAAATAAGTAATTATGAAAATATATAATGTAGATAGAAAAATTTTACTGAAATCTATGGACGGATGTAATAGAATATTATAAACATAAAAATAGCAAGATGTGAAATACTTGTAGCTATGTAAATGTACAGAATATATAAAAATTAAACCTTAAATAAAATTAAAATAAATCGCTCGATCAGACATATTTATAAAATAAACTTAAATAAATCAATGATGATAAATTAATAATCAAATTAATAAAAATATTTTAATGTGACTTTGGAAAATATTAAGTTATGAAAATGTTTTTTTATTTAAATGTTATTTTAAAACTATTCTGAATTTTAAGTGAATATATATATATATATATATATATATGGTATGTAGTAAGTATAATTTATTGTTCTGAAAGTAAATGTTATAATAAATTGAATAAATATATTTATCTTTATTTACAAATGTTTGACTTTATTTATTAGTTTTATATATTGCTAATAATAAAAA
The DNA here is from genome assembly GCA_018907245.1 of Eupristina koningsbergeri. Lineage (NCBI taxonomy): Eukaryota > Metazoa > Arthropoda > Insecta > Hymenoptera > Agaonidae > Eupristina > Eupristina koningsbergeri. The sequence continues at coordinate 3,886,453 of JACCHV010000002.1, read as the reverse complement.
TTATTCACAATACATGTAAGTATACCTTTAAAAATATTTTTATTTTAAATTTGCGTCATTTATTTAATTACAAATGCAATTATATAATTAAAAAACTTAATTCTGTAAAAAAAATTTCTTTTAACTATAAAATAATAATATAATAATTACAATGAAAGATATTTTTAAAAAACTAAAAGATATTTGTTTTAACTGAAATTTATTTAATTACTTTATTCAAGTTTATTATGTACGTAAATATAACAAATAAAAAGTTTTAATATTAATATTCGGTTATGCTTCACAAATAAATAAAAATATTGATTAATATCTTGATCGAAAAGGATATATTACAATAAAAATATATGTAATGAAATTGGAAAAGATAAGTTTTAACAATTAACTAAATCAAGATTTTCTTTTGTAAGTACGCATACATTCACCAAAATAATAAAACATTGACCAATTGTACTGTTCGATATAAGAAATTGAAATGATTCAGCAGAGGCGAAAGTAATTCCAGATACTAGATAAATAATACGATGACTGTAAATTCTTATCAATAGATCATCTCATAGTAGAGAATAAACTAAAAGCAATAAAGATAGTTTAGAAAATAGTTACACTGGCAGCAAATATACAAAATTAAAGAGAGGCAAACGTTTCTACTGTAAACTTTACGTTCTTTCAAGTAAATTGATTTACAATTTATTTATTTATGTGTTTTAAGAAAAATAAAGATAATGTTAAACAATGACAGACTATCTATTGATAATTATAAATAACTTTTAATTATAAATATTTATATTCAAAGAGATTAATATAGAAAATCACGATTGAATTTATTATTCTTGTGTATTAAAAAATTCATTAAAATAAAAAAAATTTACTTTATATAAAAAAAAAAAAAAAATGATTATAACTCAATTATAATACAAAAGAATTTTTTTGAAATAGAATCGAGCCGGTATAATAATAAAATAAAATAAAAGAGTAATGTTCAAATTTTTAATCTTATTCTAATAGAATTAGTAGAATACTAAATATGTTGAGTAATCATTTTATATTTATTTAATACAGAAAACTTATTATTGATGTAAATTTGTATGTTTAATCAACGGTAAAATCAGAAAATACACTTATATATAATGATCTACAGTTGCAGAAACAATCATAAAAAATAATATATAAAACCTTAAAAAATTACTAATATTATAACAAACAAATTTCTTATATCTGAGGACACTTTAATACTGTATATTAATTAAACAATTTCTTTATTATAAGCTATCATCGTTATCATCAGCTTCATAATTATTATTTATTATTATTTTATTTTTTTTTGTTAAAAATATAAATTTTTTAATATTTATAAATTTAGAATTACTTATAGAAAATTTTCATTATATTTAATATCATTCGTGTATTATTTTTTATTCATACAAGTTCGAAGTCTAATTTAAAACTAAACAATCAATCATACTATCTATGTGGTATTTCGTCTATTTCAAATAATTCATCTGTAAAACAACTCTAACAAAATTTTATACGTCAAAACTCCTTTTATAATAGCGGTCTTATATTTTAAAAACTTGGTTCATCAGGAAAATACGAGCAGTTCCATCACTTTTATCTTATAAAGTTGAATAGTGTTTTAAAATTTCTTTGCATCACGAAAGATCAGCAGTGATCAGTATTTTTGAGCTATCTTTAGTAAAATTTTAGTTAACTTTTATATAGCGATTCTCGACTTACCTATTACGACAGAGAATTTACATCGAATCGACTCTAGGATTCAAAATTGCATATATTAATATAAATCTCCATCTTTGCAATTAAAAATTAATTAAGAAAATAAAATTTTTTACAAGATCATGATTAAAATTTTTAAAAAAATTTAAAAAAGCTGTATATAATATGATATCAAAATGCAATTACATTAAAATTTAATGATGCACTGTAAGTTACTAATACACGTAAAGGGGTGTGTAAATTTTCTTCAAAGCATGTTATGGAATAAGTAGTAGGTGCTTACGCATGTTCTTGAGCGGGTTTCACTTTGTGTGTGTAATTATCTTGAAAGAGAAAAATCATTAGTGAGCTATTGCGAAGGGTCGTTGAGGGAAAATATTTGCAAGGGGTCGGTGAATTATATTCCCAAGGCTATGAAAATATCCCAATAAACCTAGCTTTACTTTTGTATATCGCTAATCAACACAGGCTAAGTCATAAAGTATTTTTGTTTTAAAAACAAGAGATTCATCGATATACTACTACTATATACTACTTGTCAAATAATCTACAGACTAGAATTAATACAAATAAGTAATGCACATTAACACGGAGTTATACTGGAACTTCCCTTAAAATGAAATGACATTGTTTCTGTGATGATGTTAATACCACCTACAATCTTCGATCAAATGATGTGTAGAGATATATTATAATATTTAACTACATATAACGTAACTTTTTTACTTAAAGTTTCGAAATAATTAATTTACTTTAGCGATTAATTAATTATGTAAGAATATATCAATAAAGTGTGAGCGTCACTAGGCAAATCAGCTTTATCGGTTGTGCATCAAGTTTTCAAAGGTTTATCCATCTCTTTCGCGTCGTTATTTAATTAAAATTGAATTTTTAATACTTTTTATGCAAAAATTCACATTTATGCTAAAAAATTAATTTTTCAATAAATAAATACATATTTTTTAGTACAACGATTGCATACGCAAATTGAGCCTTATTATTAAAATGAATATCAATTATCAAAGAAAAAACTATATTTTTTTTTATTAAAAATGTTGCTGCACAACAGCAATTCTCGAAAGTCTTTTAGAGCCTTTTCCCACTATAAACTCACAACATAAGAAAAATTCTAGGAGTTTGCAGTGGTAATAATAGAGTTAACGTATACGCTTTCTATCACACGAATAAAATATACTATTTTACGAGAGTAGAGGGAGTTGGAGAATAGAGAGCTTTCGCTCTCTACTTTTGTCTCTTTCTCTTTCTATTTCTTGCTTAAAGGCGTGAGCATTAGCATAGGTTCTCCCTCACACTTGATTAGTGTAACTGATGCGACTGTCTCGAACATGCGAACCCCCCATAGCAAACTCGTTCTATCCCAGTACTGAAAGTTTATCCCTGTATATGCACAAATAAAACTTTGTAATTTAGTTCTTGCTGATGGGAATTTGTGATCATGCGCAGATAGATGGGGAGGACTATAAAAGCGTTCATTAATTTGAGATCCGTAAATCTGGTCTATGTCGAGGGTTAAGGTACGATACCATGATGCTGCTTCTGACTAAAAGAGAATTACCGAGCAATAGTTGCAAACAAAATTGAGTTTAAAATGATAATGAAGGATATTAGGGTGACGAAAGTTGTGATCGATATTATATCTTGTTTTCAAACACAAAATTGCAGTAACTATAACCATGTTTGGTGCATTGGTTATATACTGATTTGACCTATGCAGATATTCACATTCATAAATGTATATATATTTGTATGCAGCTATAAGTACTTCTTTGATTTGTATATATAAATAAAATATAAATAAAAATATAAATTAAACGTTAAGGTGAATGTAATTTTAAATAAATTTATGATAATTATTTTATTATTAATCTTTATAACATATAATACTTATAAATATGAAATCTTATTTATGAAAAAAACATAATCATTAAAAAATTATAGTTTGAAGTTTGATATGATGCACCTTCCATATTTATTATATTATTATATTATCCTGAAAATCTAACCTGGCCGTGAAAAGAAAAATGTGGCATAAAATTGTACTAGCGGATAAAATGATTATCAAAATTATTATAAAAAATTTATTATAACAAATGATCATTACTAAAAAAAGGATGATTATTATAAAAATAATTATTATAAAATAATAAAAATTATTAATTTTTTATGGCAAAAAAATTAATTTATTTTTAATAAAAACTTTGAATTATACATAAAAATTTTCAAAATTTAAAAAAAAAATTTACTTTATACGTACTTAAAATTTATTACCTTTAATATTTTAAATAAAGTATACAGCTTAATATAATAATTATTAAAAATATCGTTATAGTTATCAGATTTATGAAAAAATAAATACAACCAATAATATTAATTAATTAATTTTAATAAAATAAAATCACAATAACATTAATATTACAATAGAACAAATTAAATAATACAATTAAATAATGTACAAACAATATTATTTAAACAAGTGAAGCATGAATTTTAATAGTACCTAAACTATTGCCTACTGCAATGCAGTAAAAGTATTTCGTTACGTGCAATGAAAATTCTCAACAATTTTCTGCATAGTAACATTTTTTTAATAGGTATATTCACTGATATGTAGCGGTCAAATTAATAATATATATATTTTAATACAAATTTATAGAACTATTATTTCATTTATTATAGATTGCCAATGATATTTTAACTGACGTCCTCTTATTTCATGCATATCCTACCAGGACCTTTCGTAATATCCAAGCTATAAAAAATAAAAAATAAGTATGAAATATTATGATTAATAAAAAAATTAATTTATCATTTCTTAATTTATCATTATAAAATATAGAATATAGAATATAGAATATAGTCAATTAAAAAACCAATATTCGAAATACAATTTTATACATCTAGTATTATAATAATCTACGAATGCTATTATTATATAATTATAAATATTACAATATTATTATTAATATAAAACATTATAGTAAATATATTGATACATCTATATATTTAAATTTTTAAGAAAGGACTAATAGAGATTTTTTTATAATATGAATTATAATATACATGTATATATATAATCTATTTGTTTTAAATTCATATGCATGATAATATGCATCAATAATAATTCGTTATATTTAAATAGAATTTAATGTATAATATTATAAAATTTTCAGACATTTTATTTCAATCAGAATACCATACTTAATCAATATTTTAATAATATTTAGAAATTATGATTCTTATTTATTTTTTTTCCACAAAAAAAAGTAGATATTATGAAAATCATAACATTGTGATTGTGATCATAAATTTTAAAAAAGCTTTACTTTTATCTATAATATAATTTGTATTATATATTTTTGTTGTTTATTTATTAAAATATACACAATATATATAATAAAAATTAATTGAATATTATATATATTGTGTATAATTTAATAAATAAATTTACAAATATGATGAACATTCATTAAATTCTGAATTATATATATATATAATTATCCACAAGTGAATGCGGTCGAGCTTAGTTATTGTGGAACTATTATAAAAAAAAGGGTTGAGTAATCAAAGAGAAGGTGTAAAGAGAAGATCTTTTCCTTGTCAAGAAAAAGATACTTAAAGGGGATGAACTTAACCTCTCGTACCCTTTTTGAGTAAATTCACATCAATCATAATTATTATCAATAAACGCTCGATATTAATACTTGGTTTAAGTATTTATTTAAATAAAGTTGTCCCTGTTATTATTAAAAATCTATCTTAATAAATAATTAAATTAATAAATATTCTTAATAAATAATTAAAATAATTACTTATGCTCAATAACAAAAAAGCCGAATATTCGTAACACAGTCAATACAACGAAGTACAGCCCCGTAACTAAGTTTACTTTTTTCATGAATGGTGACTGATGAAAGTATGAACTCTCACTAAATTCGTAACAGTATAGAAATAACATAAACCTTTTTTATTTTAATACGTACACACTTTTATTTATTTTTAAATATTTTGGAATAAATTTTAAATTATACACACACAAATAAATATTAAAAATAAAATCATCTATAATATTAATAAAATAAAAAGTATTTCAAAATCATTTATAAAAATTTTAATAATAAAAATTGTATTATAAATATTAAACAATTTCACACTATTGCAAGAAAATTCAATTTTTTTTTACGTCTATATCATTAAACAAAACATGGATAAAAAAAATCAATGAAACGGAACTATGTAAATTTTTATGAAAGTTTATTAAGTTTACTTAAAGTATTTATCTTGTTTTTATATGTAGTATAATGATTTAATCATTTTTATAACAAAACTTTTTATAATATTTTATGTGATGTATAGAAAAATCTAATTATTATGCAACACAAAGACTAATTAATACATTTCAAAATTATTTATTAAAAAATAAATAAATTATAAAAATTAGTATTTCAAATAATGTTATTTTCTCCATAAACCATACTTTTTACCATAGAAAAGGATCCAATCAAACATTATACTGTTAATTCAATACTGTAATAAAAATTTATAAGTTATATTTTACAATAAATAAATTTAATATTTTTGCATATTTTATAAATAATTTTTTAATTTTTTTTAAATATTTCTTAATTTTTTAGTGATATCGAGAATAAAAATATTATACATATAATCTATAGATGATTTAATTAATTTATGAATATGCTAAATAAAATAAATTTTTAATTAATATTCTTTGCTTAAAGTAATAGTATAAATTCAATGTAAATTTTAATTTTTTTTTCTTTTTATAACTTTTTAAAAAAATTTACATAAATGATAATAGTAGATTATACGTGTTGCTTAAACCAATGAATTTTTATGTGATAAACTTTAAATTATTATATATATTTTATATATTTTTTTATAAGTTAGTGTATGATGTAAAATTGATATATTATAAATAATATAAATTAATATTTATTTAATCTACTCACCTTATTAGGTGTAGTATCAGGTAATTTTACCTACTCTTGAAGACTAAAACCAAATTTTTCATTCTCTATTGGTTCTAAATTTAATGGTACAAAATTATTGGTTTTACTTGGCTGTAGATAATGTTTTTCTGCTAAACTATCTAATAATGATATAAATAAAAAGTTTATTATAAATATTTTATCACATTTTACCTATATCTTTTTAAACAATATTTACTAAAATATTTTATTCGAATTTAATTTATTAATAAAAAAAATTATTTATAATTATTTCTTATAATAAATAATATTTTAATTATTATAATTGAATTTTTTATTTATTTAATAAACATCTATATAAACGAAATACAAGATTATATAAAAAAATATAAATAAAATTTACCTAACGAAATATCAAATGAAGATACTGCAGGTTGTGTAAATGACTTATCATTTTGCACGAGGTTAAATGATTCTAAAAAAATGTAATTTTTAATTATATAAACAAATTTTTTTAAATTAAAGGATTAAAATTGAACTTTAAGTTTTTACCTAAGGGTATATTCCCATTTATTTGAGGCGCATGCTTTAATTGATTATTGTTTGGAAAAATAAAATACGTTGGTACACTAGAACCTAAAATAAAATACATACTTAATTTGTACAAAACTTTATTATTAAAATTAAAATTTTTTTATATTTTTTATTATTTAAATTATAAATAATCATAAAACCCAATTTTACATTTATAAATATTATTGAATATATTTAAAATGAAAAAATAATTGTTTACACTTAAACGATTAGAAATAATACGAATAAAACTTTCTAGTATAAATTAATTTGAATGGAAACCATATATTTACAATAAATATAGATGAAAACTGTGAATAATTATTTTTAAAAAATTAAACAAAAAATGTTTTCAGAAATTATAAAAAATAAAGTTTTTTAATATTCTTTAATAATATCTAGTATTTATTAAATAATATATTTAATAACAGATTATTCATTATATATATATATGTGTGTGTGTGTGTGTGTGTGTAGTTCAATATATGATTGAATATATATGGTTTAATAGAACATTGTTATAAATTATATTTTTCAAAAACAAAGGTAATGTATAATAAACCGCAAATGCTTAATTCCTGGTAAAAAATCCCTAGATTATCTACAATAAACTACTTAATTTCAAAATCCTGTCAAATCGGGCATAATTATTATTTTTTGATTTAAGTAAACAATAAATGCAGGAATAATCAATGGTTTCTCACCTTGTATAGGCGAAATGGCCGATGGTGGGAATTCTAGATTTTGATAAGCAAATTTCAGGGGTGCGGTGGACTCTACTGGGAATCTGGATGTAGTCAGTGTGTTGAATGTCAAAGGTATGACATTGACATTGTTTTGATGCTTATCGTTAATTGGAAAATGAGGTTGCTGAAAAGCAAAATTATTCTTTGCCTCATAAAGAAAAAAATTTGGTTTAACAATCGGTGAAGGTATATTTTGTTGCAATGATACGATAGGCAGTGGCTGATGCTCTCTCGATGGAAAGTTTTGTGTTAATATCCTGTGAAAATCAATATTTACTGATGTCCATGCTTGATTTATCTTAATATTATCTATATTTATTTGACACAAATTTAACTATTAAATATTCAATACTTTAAAATATTTTACAAATAATATTAAAATAATCGTACTATAATTTATAACACTAACAATCATAATAATGGATAAAATTAAAATCTTTTTTTATAAATTTACTAAATATGATAATTTAAAATTTAATAACTTTATTATTAAATAACTTAAAATATTTAATAATTTTATATAAAAGTAGCCTTACGTATATATTTCTACCATAAATATTTTAAATATTAGAAATTATTCTATTTTGAAATCCAATTATAAATTTAATTACTCAATGTGGATACAAAACCAATGTCATTTTGATTGAATATATCATCTTACAGTATAAAATTGCATGTTTTTAAACCATTATTTAAAACTAATAATAATATGTACATAAAAAATGTTCCGTACATTAATGTAAAAAAAATATATCTTTCAAATGAGAAAAATTAAAAATATTAATAAAAAAACAAAAGCGTTATTCAGATCGCATTATATTATTTCTGAAACTTTAATGAACTTTATAAAATCGTCTAAAATAAAAATCCTATCGTTATTTTTTCAGATTTTATTTAATTATTTAAATCATATAATTTTTTTACTAAATTATTTTTACAACATATAAGAATATTTATCAATATTAGCAACATTAAATATAAATATACAAAATACAATAGATTGTCAATCATATCTTATTAATATTTATACAAATTAATTTCGATTTTTCCATACTTTTCCCAAATTTTTCACACAATTTAATATTTATTATTATTTACATACTCAATATTTGTTATATCCATGTATTAATTATTTACCTATATTATGTACAATATTAAGAATATCAGTGTAATAATAATAAAATTTTCCAAATTTTGTTAGTTTTAAATTTTTAATAAAAATAATATTGTACATTTTCACATCATACATGTATATCTTATACATTTATAAATATATATATTTCTTATAATATCTCGATTTATAATAAGATACTTACAAATTTTAATATATTATTTAAATCAGAAATGTAAAAAATGTAATAAACAAACCACCGATGAAAAGGATAATTAAAAACTAATTTGAAAATTTGTAAAGTAAAAAAGCAACAAAGTGTCATGATAAAGTAAGTAATATATATTAAAGGTTTTTAGTGTCGATTGAATTAAGCCTTTTGCTTGATGAATGCCATGATATATCTTTCCTACAACTTATTTTGATTTGTAACCAAGTCTGAAAATGGGGCGAACATCGGATATAATATCACATGTGATTAATGTGACCAGTACCGAGACAAATGATCTTTGTAGAAGGAAACAAGCAGGAAACTCAATCAAATTACATTTGGGAAACACACAAATATGATTGAATTGTCAAAGCAAAAATCAATGTCAACTTGATGTCATGATGTAATTCAAAATATTATTTATATATTATCATTATTATTATTATTATTATTATTATTATTATTATTATTATTATTATTATTATATTATATATTAATATATTCTTTTTTATAAGATCATATTGATAAAGCAAATATCATGTTAAATTTTATAAAATTAAAACTGAATAAGATAAATGATTGATCATTAATTATGCGTATGCAAACAATATAAAATTAAATATTTATTATTGCTTAACTTTTTCCATGTTATTCGAGTTTCCTTACTTGCCTAATATTTATACATTCATATTAATTAATTTGTCCATTATATTTTAAATTTAATTATTCTTTTCTAAAGTATATTTTATGCATTAATTACTTGAATTAAAATTTTCAACTTAATGTTTTACTTGACTATTTAGATAAGCTAAATAATGTAACCATAATAAACTTAAAACTAAAATTATTTAATATTTTAAATATTATTTAATCTTATCTTCTTTATATGTTGATATTGTTTATTATAATTAATAAAAATTAAATAAAAATATCCAATATTTTATAGTTATATAAAATAAATCACACATTTATTTTTAAATTATTCATGGGATATTATTATTTCAATTAATAAAATTCACTTGCTTCATTAATTAAAAATGTAAGAATTTATTTCAAAAGTAAAAAATTAAAACTTCATTCAATGTTTACTAATTGGCAATAAATTTTAAGAAATCATTGTATTCCAATTGTAATTTACAAAACGAAGTAATAAAAATTTAAATTTTAATTTTATCTATATTTAAATTTTATTATTTTATATTATAAAATTATACAAATTTTATTGCATATAAATTTGAAATTATATTAATAAATTGTATAATTTACCTAATATTGTGCGATAATTTTTGAAAATCTGGAAATGATTTTATATTTTCGATTGCTGGACTGGAAAGATTTTGTACATGCACTAGATTTACCTCAGGCATCATTGATGTTAATTTATTTGTTCCTGGCGTTGATAAAGATGAATCGTTTACCTAACAACAATTAAAAATTTTAATACCGTGTTTAATCGTTTATTAATCAAAGGTTTTTCAAATTATTACTAATTAAAATTCTAGCGTTATAAAATTCGAATTTTACTTTTGATCTACAATTATAAAATAATTACTTTAACTTTTAAGTTCCTTAGAGAAATATAAATGTAATATTAATAATAAATAATAATAAAAGTTTGTCTAATAAATTGTGGTATTATATCTTATATAAAATTTTTTTTATAAGATTTTTTATATAAGAAAATGTTATTTATAAATAAGTAGTATAAAGCATTTTACATTGCAATAAATAAAATAAAATAAATTACAATAAATAAATAAAAATATGTTACTGAAATATTTATATTAATATCAATAATACTCAGTTTTGCAATAACAATCGATAAAACGAAATAATTGGTACAAAAACTATAGCTTACCATGTTATTTATAATAGTTGAAGGTTTTACGTCTACGAAACTAGTAGTGTTTTGTAATGAAAGTGTTGTCGGTAATAGAGGTGCTATTGTCATTCCAAAATTCAGCGAATGCGTCACTGGATTTTGCAATATTTTTATTTTATTTAATGAAGATGAATGTGTCGTTAGCGCTGAAGATAAATCTGTTGCTACATTCGCTGATGAAGTAATGTCACTTACAGATATAGGATTAATATCCGGAGACGTAACCCCAATGACCGAAGCGAAACCTAGGCCATGATTTCCTTTAACAAATTATAAAATCTTGATATATATGATTTATTTTAATAAATTTGAAAAATTACTATTATTATTATTGTTATTATTGTTGTTTTTTTTGCTGTTAATTTATTTTGTGAACCTCGGTAACGAACAGTGCAAAAAACTCGATAGGTCGCGGTTGCCTCTAACAAATAAACATATATCTCATTGTCAACGATGATATTAGCTGGAAATTATTGTTCGCATTACCTTAGAATAAACAGCTATTTCTGTATGTCAAGTACATGCATTTGACACAATTCTCATTGTATTTTTAAAATCCGAACGTCATTTGCTCATTTATTTTTTCAAATATTTATGCACTTTTTGTCTAGGTAACAAATGTTACCATGCGGGAGTGGTCAACCTTTTGTTATCATTACTTCTGTTACATTTTTTGGCAAACTACACTTGTATCTCTCAAAATATATTTATTTTTTTAATCCAGCGTTTATAATTCAACAATATTTATTGTAAATAATTTTTTATTATAAGTATATGAATAGTACTTAAAAATAGTAGGTAATTTATACTAGCTAACTCCACTACTTCTATAAAAGTATAATCAAATTAGTCGTATTCTGATAAGAACGTAACAATGTAATCCTCTCTCCACTTTCCGTTTTCTTTTTTTGAAAATCCTGGGTATTAGTCGTTCCATTAATTATGTTCTATTTCTTTTGTAATTCATCTTCTCTTTGATAACTCTGAAATTTTCGCCTATTTAGCTGTTACAATGTCTGTTCCTTTATCAGCACAGCTACTTCTTCACACGGATATTTTCTCTTGACCATTAAGAATTCAATAATTACGAGTATCGCTTAATTAATAATTATCAGTTATAATAATTTTCTGAAATAATGCACATACATTCACCATTCATAATGCTTTCATGTGTTAAGGAATAGTTATAAATTTAGCTCGTTTATATGTTAATGACGATTTCGGTAAAATCTCTACTTCATAAAGCACATTCAACTGTATTGTGATTTAACGATCTTAGTCTATTTGATTTCAGCCTATTTATATTAAGCACTACCTACTTAAGACTTTAGTCTCATTAGCTGATTTATTTGGCACATTATGTATGTGAGGTCAAAAGTTTAACATATTTAGCCTTATCCTTGGATAATTAATTTTGTCTCTTATCTCTAATGTTTCATTTCATTTATCACATCTAGCGCCATATTTATACATTGTTCCCTGACTAACAATAACTGTTTTGTAAAGACAGTTTTAGTTCACGATTTTCATTATTATTTTAACCGTAAACATATATGTACATATATATATATATATAGATATTATATATATATATATACATAAGAATTATAAAACCTTTTATTCAAATTTAATATATTTATTGATTTTATTTTTAAGCTTATTATTACATTTAATTTTAAAATATCTGCGTTTTTTTATTAAAATCACTGTCAAACATAGTATTTTTCTCAACCCTTATTATGAACGCCATATTATCGAACATCGTTATTTCCGTAAACTCATCGACAAGTACCTAAAATAAAATATCTTGGTAGTTAAATTATTATTGCACTGAGAATCATGTGTATATATATTCTTTGAAATCTAAGTAAATATCCTGTATTTATTGGGACAACGTTTATTAAATTCATTTTTTTTCCACGAAAGTATATTTATCATCAAAATCGTACTAAAAAATTAAGTAATAACGTACACTTAAAAAAATTTTAATTTAAATTATATTTTTCTTATTCAAATATATTGAGTATTATATATATATATTAATTGCAAATAAAATATTGTTGAGTAACTTTATTTTTATATAAGTTAATGTACATTTGCTCAAACATATATTTTAAAGAAAAAATAACAGATTTTTAAGATTTCAACAAGTATAATAATGTCAATTTAGGATTTTTTTGCAAAAATTGTATTAATAATATTATTACATTTTAATTTATAATTTTCACTGTTTAAACATGATTAAAATTATATAAATACCTTTATATGTTTGTCTGTTTATTACTAATATTGTCGTAGTTTAAAAAATAGATTCTGTATCGATTTGTTTGAATCATAATACTTTTATTTTATTTACACGAAAGTACTGTTTAAAAACAATCAATATTATGTGACATTTTCTATAAAAAATGTATGATATAATTTGCAAAATGTAAATATTTTGTATATTATATTGTTAAATACAATGAGTTTTTATTTTAACATAATCATAACATTAAAAACATGAAAAGAGTTTCAAGCTACTTTGTGCCCCTATTATAATCAGTTTAAGATTTTTAAGATCAGTTTAATAATTAGTTTACTAGAGCATTTCGAATACAGGTGGTCAAATAATATATTTGAGTAAAATTATTGACATTTCAGATACTAATATTTCAGAAAAATTCAAAGAATAAATTTAAGAAATGAATTGATTATTGATGGAAGATATGAAATAATTTATAATGATTCGTATCAAGAAATTTCATTTTAATTATGTTATACAATAAGTCTTCTAAATTCAACATTAATTTTTATTCAATGAAATTAGATTTAAACTTCTAAATTGTCGCTATACTGATTATAACTAAGAACTTTGATGTATACATTATAGGAATTTTTTTCTAACTCAAAAATATTTAAGGAAATGTTAAAGATGTGTTTCTCTTGCATTTTACATCTTTTCTAAATATTAATCAATATTATGTTAGAAGTAAAATCACTAAGCTTCTGATTCATGGTAGTGTACGAATTTTATTTTTTTTAATATCAAAATAAAAAATGACAATGATAAAAGATAAATTCTGAGAATATGTTCTTCTTAGAATAGTAAGGAGGAATGAAACAAGAGTTTGCCCCTCGCCGGGCAAGCTTTAATCCCTTGATTATTCTAAATAAACGCTGCGAAATTTTACATTTGTTAAATTATTTATACGAGTAAAGTTTTACTTTTTATACTAAAAATCTTTCTAATAATTATAAATTCCATAAAAAAAACATAACTTTGAAGAATTTTTAAAGTAATATTTGGTAAATTTAAATATATAAAGTATGTATGAATCGAAAAAATAACTTATTTATTCGATTCGAATATTAAATTTACATGTACTTATATATTACATTTTTGATATTCGATAAATTACTCACCATGAGTGATATTATTTGTATATTCACTAGATAATAGAAAATGAGAATCTTTTTTTATTGGTGTTATAAGGTGCTGATTTTCATGTTGACTTTCGTGTTGCTTTTGCAGGTTTTCTACTTTTTGTAGATCATTTGTATTATAAATTTTTTGACCTTCTATGTGCAACACTTGTTTCAAAACATTTTCTTTAGGTAATGGTGGTGGTGGACCTATTATTATATAAAGTTTATTAGTTTTTATTAAAAAATAACTTTAATATAAAACACCTGTATTTTATTATTTAAAATTTAAATCACATAATTTAGTAGAAACTAATATTAATAAATTTTTTATTTTTTTTTATAAAAAAAATATGTAACTCTAATAATCAAATAATGAATATATTAGTTTAAAATAATCTATTCCACTATACTACACATCACTTTATTACATTTATTTTTAAATCAAAAGAATATAAAAACAAAAATTTTTTTTAATACATTTATTACAAAATTATCGTACTTTTAAATATAATCTAAAACTTTATCATTACTGTAAAAATTTTTAATACATTAATTTAAAAGATAAAAAGTATAGCAAAGAAAGAAAATATTTTATAATAATTAAAATATATTGCAAAACAAGTGTAAAATTTAATTTAATAAAATTTAAATATAAAATTTAAATTTGTATATTTTATAAATTACTATAATGGAATTAAAATCAATGTTATTTTTTTATTGAACTTATAAAATCTCATTTATATAAAATAAAATAATATCAAAACGATATAATTTATGGTTATAAATATTCATTTATTGATAAAAGTTGTAAGTTAATAACATAGTTTCATCAGCCATGATTTAATAATAGAATAATATTAAATAATACACAATTGAATAATATTTATTTGTTTAATTATAAATTAAAAAATGATTAACATAATACCTAAATTTCAATACTGCTATGTGATTATTAATTTACATAAAATCATTATAATTAATTATTCTAAAAAAATTTTAAATAATAAATACATTTGAGAGATATAATAACCATGTTATAAATGTTTCTATTTCATTTTAAAAGTATTAAAGACTTATTGTTACCATGAATATAATTACTATTCTCATAACTATACATATTATTATAATATTGTATTATAAATATATTTTTTTATATTAATCAATTTTAATAATTGTAGTTATGAAGTAAGGCATACTCAATATACTTTATAATGTTTCATAAAAACATTTCAGCAATCAATTTCAAAATATATATTTCATGATAAATATATATTAAAATTATTTATAGAATAATATTTCATAATTTTCATAAAATAAAATATCAATTACATTTAAATGCATAACTTTTTCATTACGGAAAATATCCAATTCTTAAAGGACAATCCACTATACAACGCGATTTAGATACATATTAACATTAAAAAAGTAAGTATTAAAACTAAAATCTTTTAAAAAAATAATGCTATTTACTTTTTGTAAAGTAAATAGATTAATGTATGGAATTCATTTTATAAAATAGTTAACAATTACTTTGAATAATTAGACCAATTTAAAAGAAGCTCTTATATATAATCTAATAATAGGTTCTCCATTCTTTTAAATTTACTTCAAAGTATAAGTATAAATTGTTAAATAATAGATTAAATTGTAGTAATGAATTGAGTTATTTCACATATGTGAATAGTATAAATAATAAATAAATAAATAAATAAATAATAAATAATATTTACATAAAAGTAGCATATTCTTATTCAGTAATATAACTTTTATTCAAATACAATTTAGATAAATTTTAATTAGTTATCTATAAATTAAAATTTTATTACCGCAATTTTTAGTAAATAATAATTCATATCATTAACAAAGAATTGAGAAAAACCACATTTATTAAATTATTTGAAAACTAGTAGTGTAAATTAGAAAATGATAAAAACAAGATATAAGTTTTTTCTTAATTTTTTTTCCCCATTTATTATAAACATGCTAAATTTATTTTATTAAAAATAACTATTTTTTAAAATTAAATTATGAAATTAGATAAATATTTAATTATTTTTTTTTTACGCTTATACATTTAAAAAAATATCAGAGAGGTATCGCATATTTATTTTATTTATTTTTATTAAATGTTATAGATATTAAAAAACCTGTGATTATTTAAAAACTTTAAAAATTTTAATTACATTAAAATTAGACATTAAAATGTTAAAATCTTCGATAAGGAAATAAATTAAATAAATGTACAATATTGAGTAAAATGATCATTATAAAATTAAAATTATAGGAAAACTTCAAAAGAATAAGAATTTAAATTAATGTATAATAGTGATATTTCAATAAATAAATTTATTGTTATTGTTCTATATTCAAATAAAAATTCACAAAATTATAATTTTAATATGTCTTATATCGATTAAAGTTATAAGTAAATAAATTTTATATAAATTTGAGTAATAATCGTCGTATTTGAATATAAAATTATAAATTTTAATATATGCTCAGAGTGGCACATTAAATGGTAAAAATAAATATAGTTCAAAATCAAAAAAAGAATAATTAATAGAATATTTCAATCCTAAAAAATTACTTGCAAAAATAGAGAGAGAGAAAGAGAGATCAGTATTTCATATTTTTAAAAATTCACTCAATTTATAAGATAATATTAAAAAATCGCGAGTAATACCTTTGTAATCCTGAAACTTTAATTTATCCTTTTTAAAGCTCAGAAATTCATCTCGATAATATGAATGAGGTTTGGTGAATGATATATACGAGGATTCAGTGGGCGAGAAGTCAACAAACTTATGGCTCTCTTGAAAACCATACAGTGATCCATCTTTTATAATATCATCTGCGTTGAGCCTAATTGACTGCGGATTCCTATAAAAGAATTTTGGTTTGGAAAAAGGAGAACTTAGGAAGGACGAGTGTACAGATGAAGGTAGAGGTAGATGAAAAAATGAGGGGGAGCCATAGTTCCTGGAGTTGTAAATGTGTGGCGGCCGCGAGGCCGAAACGGCCACAGCGGCTGCAATAAATGTTGCCTACAATCCAAAATTTTTCCAATTTAAAATAAAGAAAATTCATTTTTTCATTGACCGGGTTATTGCAGGGACATTGTTGCACGGAATACCATTCGTAACAATATCCCTCTAATTATATTATATTTTTGGACTTGTATCTTATATAACATTGAGTTCAAAATTTTTTTATTATTTATTAAAGTAAAAATTGCTGATAATGGTATTTTAAATAAATTTATTGGCAAATTTTAAGTAAAAATCTGTGAGTTCTAATGTATAAATTACTTTACGAAATTATGATTTTTAAAAGAGTTTTTATGAATAAATTTAAATATAATTAAGATTTATATTAAAGTTTCAATGGAAACAATCTTGTTTTATAAATAATAAAGTTTAACGCACTTTTTTAATGATGAAAAGAGTTAAACAAACATTCCAACTGTATTGCTTACTTTAATTAATTATTCTTGGTTTATATACATATATATAATTTAATAATTGTCAAATTATATTTTTACTAATAAATTTATATAATAAATATTGAACATAAAACATAAAATATTTACAAATTTAATTTTATTATTATTTAACAATTTTATTTCTATAAAAAAAATTTATAATTAAAAAGGTTTATATTCCATAATTTATATAAATAATTCAGAATAGTAAATAAAACTATGGTTCACGATTTGTATGATATGAAACAGATGTATTAAATCAACATTAATTTGTTTATATCTAAAGATGTCACAGAGACGTTTAAAAACTGTAAAATATATGAAGAATTGGTTTGAAAAATTAAAATATAGGCAACAGAAAAAGAAAAGATATTACCTAATATTTCTTGTTAGTGAATATAAACTTTTATACAAATTTATTAAGGAATATTCGGAATAATAAATTCATGCTTATAACATACAATACAAATTGATCTGTATTAATAAATATTTTTTAATTATTATTTTTTATGCTATAAATATATATATAACTAAATAAATGTATAAATAAAAAGCAAATAACAAATATTTACTGATAAAACAATATAATTTTTTATAAATAATACGATTGAAATAAAATTAAAAATAGTTTTTTATATCATATAAGTTATTAATTAGTTGTTATATTTATATAAATATTTCTATTTCAAATGAAAAGAATAAAATAACTCGAAGGATAAGCAAATTTTACTTTTTTTTGATTAAAGAAAAATTTCTAAAATGATTTTAAATATATGTCACATATTTTGGAAAGCTCTTATGCATTTGTAAATGAATATGTATATAAGTACAAATCTCACTTTAACAAATATAATTTTACTCGACTCACCAGAATCTTCATTCACCGTCTTTTAATTTCTTATTATTTATAAAAAAAAAAAATTTCAAAAAAACTATTACAAGTACTGATGAAACATTTGATAACGATTTAAGCACAGGAGTCTAAGAATCTTTACATTTGTGTAAGTGCTACGATTGTCGTGTAGTGCTTTTATAGACCGAAATTCAGATAATCTACCACCACTTTTCAAGCAAGCTGATATTTAATTATGGATTAGTAGAACTGTCGATCACCTTTCTCTTAGAAGAGTGCATTAACTCGACGGTATAGATTAAACATTGACATGTAACTATACATAGTTGAGTATATGTAATTTTCTGGAAATACAATAATACAAATAGAGATACGTATTTTAAAAATACATATTAAACAAATGTAATAATTTAATAACAAAATATTCAAATTAAAATAATTGTATCAATATTAAGAAATTAATTAGAAATAAAAATCTTTTTGTTATAAATATTATTCGATTTATTTTATTTTTCGTATTAATAAACTGAATTTTTAATATTAATAATATTTGTAGTTTCTATATAATGAATACGTGTGTGTATGTGTTTTTATGCTCTTATTAGATATAATTTTAGTCAAATTTTAAATAATTCAAAATTTTATATTATTATTAATACTACTATTATTTCTACAATTACTACCATTATTATTATAACTATTATAATCATCATTATCATCATCATTTTTATTATTATTACTATTATTATTATTTATTTTTAAATAAGATGTACTTTTTTATATTTTAACAATTATATTTCCATAGTAATTCACAATTATTTAATCAAAACAGTTATTCATAAGTTTTATAATATGAATCAAAACGTATCTAATATATTATTTAATCATCTATTTACAAAGTAAGTGTTTTGAAATGTTTACTATATTCGTGCAATTATTTTATATGTATAATTTAATATAAACTAAAGAATACTCATTATTACATTTTTTACAATATAATAAAAAGATTATTATTTTTCAGTTTTATTCAGATAATTTTTTACAAATTTTTATAAATCTACTACAATATTTTCTTTAAAAAAACAAAGTTTAAATCTATTCCTTTCTATTTTTGTCTTATTTCTAACAGGTTTACTGTTTTACAAAGTAGTTCTTTTCCTATGGTGTTGTACTGTCAATGACCTTTAAATCTTGATACATTAACATTAAAAACCTGAATAAACTGTGAATTCACAGGATTCATTTTGTCTAAAACTTAAAACATTAAAAAAATTTTTATTTAAAAAATTTAATTTTTTTTATTTATTTATATACGATTTTTGTGAAAGATTTTTAAAAAAAATTTAAAAAATTCTTACTAAAGATCATCGATAATAGTAAAAAAACAGTATAATAGTAAAAAAAATTTATAGGTTAAATTAGTTCACACATTTTTATCATATCGCAATCGATGTTATATTACTTGAAATAAGCTTTTTGAGGTTTGAATATATTCTTCTGCTCTACTACTTGAATTATATAATTTTCATTTTTCTCAAAATTAGGCCTTTTTGACTATTTTTCATAACACAAAAATATTACGAGGTATGGGATCCTTATTGAGAATTCTTTTAAGCTGTTTTATCTCAGTGTAATTCAATTTATCTATTCTAAAATTTTTTAACATTTTTAAAATGGAAGTTTTTTTCTGAAGGTTCATTAAAATGTTTAAGTTCTACAAGAAACTGTTACCCATGATATTGTTTGCACTTTTAATCCTATTTTAAGGCTTTATGACTATCAATTTTTACATCAATGAAATAATTCCATTATTAATGATTAAATATTATTCCATAAGGAAGTTTTAGTTTACTGACACACTCGAATAAATTCAATACATTACTCATTACTAGTGGGTATCTTTTAAAGTTTTTATTCTTTTCATGTTTACTTTTCTTTTTTTAAATCTGATATATTAATCATTTAATTTCAATTGTTTATAATTATACAAAATAAATCTCTTTTTTAAATAAATTTACTTTATGCAGAAATCTTTTTAGCTAAAAAAATAAAAAATTAAAATCTTATATTTGTATTTCCTTCCATTTTTTGTCCATCTTCATATTTTGTCTTGGTAATTTTAAATAATACAATTAAAAATAGTATATTAATTTTTCATTTTAATATTATTTTCATTGAAAAAAAAAATTATTCTAATTATATAATTCATAATTTAATTAAATAATTTATTTCTATAATTATTATATAATTTTATTGTTAGAAATAATACATAATATATAATATGTATTATTATCAATAATATCTAAAAATCCTCTTTAATCCTCAATTTATTGTATTATTCTTATAAATAAAATAGGTAATTATTTGAAACAAATTCAGTATACAAGAAACAAGTTAAAATTTATGCAAAATTTTAACTTGTTTCTTGTATACTTGTTTTAAATTTTTACTAGTTTCGCTGGAAATAACTTTGTAAATTTTGAGTTTAATTTAATTAACATTAGTATTACTCGAAAACTAATAATCCGATAAAATTAAAAATTGTACCAATAAAGTGCATATCAATTACTTTAATATTCATAAATTATTATTCTAAATATTAAAAATAAAAAAGTTATAAATTTTTTATTTAATTTCAAAATTTTCCGATTTTTCGTTAATTTCTCATAACCTAAAAAGTGCTTTGTTGCTTGGACTAAGTTATATATAGTGACAAATATCAATTTTAAAACATCCTCTTTAGATAAGCAATATTAATAAAACATATTCCTTTCTTCTTAATATCCATTATATATTAATATATTTATATATTAAAATAAATATAGTTACAGTACATTCACAGATTTATTTCTATGAAAAACAATTCATATTTACAAATTTATTATTTTATTATCTAAATAGCATAAAAACAGTGTTACCAAATTGGTTTATTAATAACATAGATGTTTACTATTCATATTTTCTAATATAATTTTTCAAACACTATGGAATTACATTCATCCTTATAAATGTATTTCAATGTTTAATTTCTTATAAATATTATTCTACTGTATTTTTGACTTCCGTATGAAATTGTAAATCCGAAAAGAGGTTCTACACTACAAGATTTTTTTAAAAAATTCCTTTTTTCTTGTCTTAAAAATCAAACATACCCTCTTTAAGTTTATCCATTTTAACTTTATTTTCAATGAATTATGCAATTTGGATGCATTAAAATAAATTGAAAGAATGAAAAGTAAAGAAAAAAAAGTTTAAAAGTATTTAAGAAACTGTAAAACTTTATAAAACACAAACATAGATATAAATCAGAATTCTATTTTTAAAATTTACAAAAGTTATCTAAATTTTATTCTACAAAAAGTTTATTCTCATTCAATTGAGATATGTTAAAACTTTCCATTAACGTGAACAATAGTTTCTTAAGAAGTACTTGTAAAAGTGCAAAAGTGAAAAAGTGAAAGTTTATTGTAAATTCTTCCAATAAAATGTTAAGTGAATATAAATATAAAATAAATAAAATATATTATTAATACTTAAAAAAATGACTCAAATACTAAATTTCTTAAACAATCTATTTTTTTAATCCATGTATGTATCGAAGCTTATTTGATTGAAAAATTAATAAAGCATATTGATTTAATATATTTTTTTAAACATTTAAATTGTATTTTATTTATATTTTGTTTAATTTTAATTTAAAAATCAAGTAAAATTAGAAAAAAAAATAGATCATATGTTTATAAACTGAATCAAAACAATATTATTTATTTTATATTTTTTAAACTAACTTTTTTTAATATTAAATTTAACTTTCAATACTACTTTTAATAATTTTATTTAAAGACATAAAAGAATATTTTATAAAAAAAATTGTATTATTCATTATAGAAATTTATTATTTAAATTTAAATATTATTTAGTTAAAATTGATAATTTTCTTTAAATTTTTGATAATTTCTATTGTCAATTAATAAAATGAGTGTGTTTAATATTCTTTATGAATATAAATATATAGTGTATATATTAATTTTATAAAAAAAAATCATTAATTATTAATAGTAATTCACGAATATATTATTTAAAGGATATGAACGAAAGTTTATTTATAATTTAAAAGTTCGACAATATTATTATTTTAATACGTACTTATAATTAATTATTATACATATAAAAAATGTATACTTATACATAACTTTTTAATGCTTCAGAGTAAACAAAATTATATAAGTATACATGAACCTGCACAAATATATTTATGTATCTAATTCTAGTGTATGTACATGCTATTTATTTCTAAAACATATGTATCTGAAATATGTAATCTTTTTTATTTTTATCGGTGCTAGTTTTTTTCTATTTTTAAATATTTAAATATAAATATATCCAAATACACATTTATTCGTATGTATATTAATAACTAATAAGAAAAAATATTAATAAAATACAAATGCCTTTTTCATTATAAACAATACAAATTGTAAATATATAAACTTTTCAGTTATTATAGTTTTATATTTTTTAATAAATATTGCATTGTTCGCATTCTAAAATCTTAATGTGTTCACATACGACTTTTCAAGTTTTCTAGATACATATGTCTATAGCGTTTTTTCTATTTTTCTGGTATTCATTTTAAATGGAAGAATGATTTAAAACAATTTTTTAATTTTTGGTTGCTTATAGAGACTTCCCCGTATTTACAATTTTTCTCATATTGATAAATTATCCAATTAATAATCAATTGAGTAGATCCTAATTTTTATTCTTAATTGAAATGACTGATTTTTTCAGTTTTACTTCGAAAAATATTTAATCTAGTATCTAATATATTTCCAATGTTAAATAATTTTTTAAAGAAATTTTATTTTTACCAATTATACGAAAAATTAATCGAGTAAAATTTTTTTTTTGTATATTTTTTGTATGAAGTAAATTATGTATTAGAATAGATTCATAGTATAAACTAATATAAAATACTAGTTTTTTTTTTTATTGATTTTAAGCATTCCTAATATAAATGGTTTATCTTTTTATCGGAAATACGTCATTTGCCTTTATTTTGTAATATACTATTTCGATATTATTGTTTTACATTGTACTGTTAAATAAACTTTATTTTTTTAATAAATTTTATTACTCATTACTTGAATTTCTATTTTTATTAACGTATCGATGTAATCTAAATACTGAATTTTTTATAATTGATTAATTTATTTTTATTTACTAAATAATATCTAACATATATAATCTTGGAATTTAAAAATAAAAATTTATTCATTTACTGTTTCTTTATAATTTTTGCTTATTAAAATCTATTTCTAAAAATTTAACACCAATGTTTTAAAAAACAAAAACTTATTCACAATAAGAAAAAACATAATGATTTGCATCAATAGTGTAATAAATAAATTTAGCATAAACTAGAAATACAGAAATTATTATTACCTATTTATTTTTATTTAATTTTTTTTTTAATTTTAACATTATTATATTCAGTAGAACTCAAGATGAAGTTAGTACTAATAAAATTCCAAGTATATTATCTATTATCTAAACAATAACATTTTAACATAGATTTTCTCTACGTCATTCGTTTGCTAATTCATAATTCATCGAAAAATTTTAGAAAAACTTTTTGGTCTCAATTAATCTTATATTATGCGTTTCGATATTATCAATTGCTACCATTCTCCAATAATACAAACGATTATAATATATAAATATACAAAAAAATTAGTCATTTTATATTTATAATAGTTTGGAGATGATAATTGATGTAAAAAATTAATTTGCAATATTTGCAATAGCAGTTTTTATTTAATAAATATTCATGTTTTAGTTTTAAAAAAAGTTAATAAATATGGAAATTTTAGTTTTTATTCATATACATGTAGTAGAAATAAAACTTTAATTTTAAAGATAAAATATAATAATAAATGTTTACATATATATATATTTATATATTATATATTTATATATTTATATATTTATATATTTACATATTTATATATTTATATATATATATCTATATAATATATATATATATATATGTTTTTAAAATTATAAATTCTTAAAAAAAAATTCTATAAATACATATTATTCATTATATAAAATTCATTGTTTATTATAAAAACGTATTTACAATTTATTTATTTTCTTTAAAATTAGAATTTGATTCAGATTTTTGGATTGATTGTAACGGAATATTATCTGTAAATATTATTAATATAGAATTAAATTATTATATGTATTAGAATATGTTATATGTATAAAAAACGAGTAGTATAACTTATATACATTTAATTTTTATAATTTTTATACAATTATTTTATGAATTGATAATTGATTATTATTATATAATAAAATGTAAAATAGATTACACGTCATTCTCTTTGTGCAATTTACTTTCTATGTTTGCTAGATTAATATGCATTTCTATCCTATTTTATTTATCATTTTTGTCTTCTATTATATATTAGATTTACTAAAAAATCAAGAGATTATAGATGCACGTGTATACATAAAATTCGTATGCTAGCCATGTAAGTGTTTTCACTTAAAAATATTTCATACAATGCACAAAGATAGAACAAATAAGAAATCATCGACTTGAAAATCAAGTTTAATTTTTTTATTTATTTCTCATTTCATAGAGTAACTTTTTAACAATTTTATGATATAAATGGTGATACAAGTTCAAGATCAAGTTTATTCACTTTCAAAAAATGCTGATCACTTGAAAGTAAAGTGAAGGTTCGGAAGTTACAGCGTGTGACAAAATCAAATTGCGTAAAATGCTGTGTTTATTTAAGTAAATGCAAGCTAATTTATTTATAAATATTTTTATAAAAAACAAATGATTATTTAAATGTTAACAGTTACAAATTATATTAATATTTATAATACATATTCTGAACTTATAATGAAATATCTTAACCAAATATTAATTCAAACATTTTCTTTTAATACTTAAATTTTCCATAATTTTTAATAGCTTATTACTTAGTTCATAAAATAAATTAACAAAAAATTTAAATAATTTATCCATTAAAATTGTATAAAAATTATTTAATGTTTAAGAGACTAATATCACAATATTATAAAAAGAAATTTTTAAGAAAAATTGAGGTTACAAAGATATTTTCATAAAAGATTTAAAAATATATAATTCTTACAATTGATAGAATTGAAAAATTACAATAGCTTAATACATAAATCAAATAAATTATTAAAATAAACAATAAATTATTTGAATATAATTCATTTATGTATAAGCAAATCAATTAAAAACATTATCATAGTAATAAAAATAAGAAAAATCGGTTATAATTCAGTTGGAAAGCTTTGTTTTGTAATTATTGAAATTTTTATCATTTTTTTATAATAACAAAAGTATTACCATTTTTAACTATGATGCAAACCTAAATAACATTTTTATAAATTAAATAGATAATATATATATATATATATATATAGTATATAGATGAAATATTCAAAACAAATATAATTATCATCAAACGAATTTAAAAAACACATATTACTCATAACAGAATTTTAGCAGATAGTTTTTTCCAATATTAATAATAATAGTTTTTATCAGTAAAAAATTTATGTTTAAGATTATCTGAAATAATTTTCCATAAGTTGTTGAAATACTGTTATAGTTATTCTTTAAAATTCAATTTTTATTATATTTGTATTCATTTATAATGAATATTATTGTAATTTGAATAATATGTTACTGTATAATAATTATGATTATAAATTATCAAAAATAATTAAATAATAGATATATAATAAATTGCTATTAAAATTTCTACTTGGTTAAAGTTATGGGTCAGAAAATTTTACTGATATAATAAACATCTGACGTCGATATTGTCGTAATAAGCAAATACCTGAGGTAAAGCTATTTATACTAATTCTTTAAACATGAAATAGCATGTATATTGGAATAAGATCTATTATTGAATCTATGGTTATAAATTTTAATAACAAAAACTTTTATTGTTCTGGATTTATCGTATACAATTGATTAACTATAAAAGTTAAAAACAACAAAAACAAAACACTTATAGATGATTTATTTCCTTACTTTTCATTATATAAGTTTAACTTATTTCGATTTGAGATGAATACTGTTTGATATTACCTGTTTTTTTAGCTCAATTAGTGTTTCTATATATTTAAGCGTACTAAAAAAATCAAGTACTTCAAACCACATATTTATAAATGACAAAAATAAATGTAAGTAAATCTTGATACAATTTCAGTGTTTTACACTGATAATAAAATAGCTTTTAAAAACTTTCAAAAGAATTGGTTTTAAATTTTGCATTTCAAAAATATTAATTTATTTATACTAAATCAAAAATTTACAAGTATATAATTTAAATATTTTTTAATAATTTTGAAATTCTTATAAGTGAATTTTGAAATAGATTTCTATTATTTCAAGCGACACATTTTTAATTAAAATTTAAATAATTCAAATTAGAATTAGAAGGCATTAAATATTTTCAATTTCTAAAATATTTATAATATAAAAATATGGAAATAACGTATTTTAAGTATTTTTAAATATTTACTATATTACACATGATTTTTTCTTTTATATATATACAAAATAATTTTGAAACCAAGGAGATATGATTTTGATTAGTCAATGATATTTTATTTAATATTATTAATTTACTAGATTAATTTGAAATCTTTTGTATTTAAAAGCAAATATTATAAACTTATAATAAATGTAAACAACAGTTTTACATACGACAAAAGTGTTCTATATTATTTCAATATAATTTTTATTTTTCTAAAATTTAGAGAAATTTTTTCAGATCATTGTTTCAAAATATATCTTATACCTTGACATGTCTAAATATAAAAATATAACAATCGATATAGTCAATAAAAGGGTAAATGCTAAATATATTATAATATTGTACAAAATTCATTACTGTACCTGAAAAACCAATAATAATATATAATGTAAAATTAAAAAAAAAAAACATAAAAAAAAATAAATAATAAAACATAATAATAATTCTTTCAATCGATATTTTATAAAAAATTAAATTTTTTTTATCTGCTGCTTAATCTGTTCAATATTAATTATTTTTTAAAATAAATAACCATTCAAAAAATTTTTTTTTAATATAATATTTCGTTGACATAATTATCGGTGTGTACACACACTTGTGCTTACATAATTGTTTCTGTTTTTAACTATAATGGAACAAAACGCAAATATTTACAAAAAATATTCAAATAATTGTTTATTTTCTATCATTTATCATTTTTTCTGAAGAAATAAAACGATAAGTATTTAGATACGATATTTATTGTATCACTACATGATTAAGTAATTATGTAGGTTTTACTTTTTCTTTCTTTTTTTTTTGTATTTACATTGCAAAAAAATAAAAAATAAAACTGCATGTAGCAGAAAAGCACTCAAACTAATTAAAGATATTAGATATTACTGTAATTTTCAGAATGCATGCTTTAACAAGTGTAAAAATGAGTTTTTTCATTGTGATATTATTGTGTTTAGGATTATTTATTAGTAAGTTTAATTTATATGAATAAATTAGAAATGTGTTAATTTTTATTTTATTAATTAAAAATTACTATATATTATCATATTAAAAAATATTAATATAAAATACTATAATAATAAAATTTTTGTATTGATCTTCAATCATAAATATACGTATTACTTATCTTTTAATAATAAAATTGATAAGTGCAAAATTTTCTGTGAATCGTGTTTTATTTATACTTTATTATTTTTATTATACTTGAAAAGAAAAAAGGACGATATAACTGAATTAAAAAAATATTATAACTAATGAAATTAAAATAATTAGATTATTAAAAATTTAATAAATATATTAAAAAATGAGTTTTAAACGTATCTTTAGATGATAGCCTTGGAAAAACAAGAAGAATAATCGGAGGAACAATTACAGATATTAAGAATTTTCCATTTATGGTGTCTTTTAGAATGCCTACTTCAAATGAACATTTTTGTGGGGGTACAATCATTACCAAGCAGCATATTTTGACAGCAGCTCACTGTTTATACAGTAGACAGAAATATTATATGGTCATAAAAATTTATACTGGAACTAGTAGTTCATGGAATACAACTGGACCATATCATGAAATTAAATTCGCAAAGTTACATCCTTATTATATACCTGCCGCCCCAAAAAATGGCAATTTTTTTGATATTGCTATTGTAGAGGTCAGTAAAAGAATTTTTTTCTAATCGTAGTTGTAAAAAATAGTTTATTGATTTAAATTATAAATTTTAATTTCACATAAAATAAAGTTTTAAATAATTGAATTAAATAAAATTGGTATTGTTACGAAAATATCCCGTATCAATACGTGCGGGTATGAAATCCAAAGCCGGGTCCCGTCTGGCTATCCGGAGTTATCGCTAACTCCTCGGCGGAAGGTGAAGGTTACAAGAAGCAAAACAATTCAATATAATATATGGGTCACTGGATGTTATTATTTTATACCAAATTAAAAGAGGAGACGCGGCGCTAATGTTTCGCTAAAATACCGATATTAATGCCTTTCAAGATGTTCGTTTCGCGGTAAAATAATTAAAGTCCCGTATGAACTTTAGGTTTTTAGAAGGTGTTGCGCGATCCGCGGGTCCGTCACGAATGACTTCCAAGTCGGCTCCAAAGAACCGCGTAGGACAAGATATCCCCGGTCTTGGGATCATCCGCGAGAGCAGCCGCAGATCCGCAGCCCCACGGTTGGGGTGCTGAGTCTGCGGATTCCTCTGGCGCCTCCCATCGACGCGCGTTATCGGAGCGACGAACGCCGGCCCTGCAAGCCGCGTAGGCTCCGATCACCCGGAATGTGCGCGCTCAGCAAAATTCGGCGTGCGGGCCGCTGACCGCCTGGAACATTATTATCTGTGTTCCCGCGGGTCTGCGGTCCCTTTCTTAGAATATAAGGTAATACGTTGGTATGCAGCGGATGCAGCTGCATAGCATACGTAACAGTATTAAAAGTACAATATTTTCTCTAAAAATTTTTTTTAATCTCTTTCTTAACAAATCAAATTTTCAACTAGTCTTGAACTCATATATTGTAATAAGAAAGCAAATCTCAAAAATTTAAATAACGGGGAATTTCTATAAAATAAATAAAATGGTAAGATTATAAAAATTTTTGTAATATAAAAGATAAAAAAAAACACATATATAAAAAAAAAGAAAAAAGAAGTAATATTATACATTAAAATTCTGAAACTAATGAAAAATAGAAGATAAAAAATGAAAAGTTCAAAAGTAATCGATCATATATGAAGTAAATTCTAACATTATAAGTCATTTATTATGAAGCCAAGAAATGAAAATTTCCATTATAATGAGTAAGAAAATGTGGGGAATGATTACTAGATTTTATTATATTTTATTATAATTACTATAATTTATATTAGTACTACGTCACAAACAGAAACACAAAACTATTTCTTTTTGAAACTTCACTGGCGTAAAAGAACGCGGAACTAAGTGTTGTAAGCACTACAAACTAAAAATTATTATTATTATTATCTATATTAAAATTATTGGAAAATTATATATTATATGCACATTGGTTTTGAACATAAATTTTGGTATAACTGGGCGTTTACAAGTTTTGAAAAAATCATGCATTTTATGATTCTGTCAATGATCAAAGATTCACATGGAAAAGCGGACTACTGGTGTGCTAATGAAAGGAGACTCGTATATTTACATATTCTACGTACCATTCACTTGTGGATACATAAGTAACATTTTTTGTAACAATTAAAAAAAAAAAATTCACTGTCTTTTAATCAAACTTAAGATATTATAGAAGCGTCTAATATTGAATAATTTTGTACACGAATCATAGGAGGATCATATGAACTGTCATACATATATATATAAGTATCATGTATTTATTTACCTATTTCGATTTGAATAAATGGAACGAAACTTTAATTAAAAAATGATTATACTATATTAAACTATTTACTAGCGAATTTGCACAGAAAAAAATTATAAAAAAAAAAATGAAGGTTAAGATTAAGTAAAAAAGATATATAATTTCAGATTTTTTAAATAAAAAAATATTTTTATTGACTCAGTGTATTTATAACAACCTTATTATTATTATTATTATTATTATTATTATTATTACTATTATTAATTATTATTTATTATTAATATTTATTAATACTTATTGATCAAATTTATGTAAAAAATTGATCTTCTACAAAAAATTTCTAAAGTGCACAACTTCAAAATGTATTTTCTTTCCAGGTGATGGTTTAAGTTAAAAATAACTCCTCTCTTTTCTATTATTACTCGTTATTATACTACTTCCTTAATCATTACTTCTATTTCGAAGATAGCTGTATTAAATAATATTAAACTTAATATGCATTCTTATTTGACTCTTTTCATTGTTTTTTATTGTTTACTTTTGCTATCAACTATACCGTCTGATATTGCATTCTTTGAATTTTTTAATTATTCACTATATCCTGAATTTTATCCAATTTGATATCATTTATATTCTCTTTCTCAATATCGATTTATTGTTTTATCTTACTTACATCATATGTTTCTATTTTTACAGCACATTTTTATTTTTATTCTGACTTATCTGTGTCCGATTAATCTACTATAATTTATTTTTTAACTTACCTTTACTTTCGTCATCTTTTTTAAATTGTTATTTTTCTATACGCTTGTTTTTACTTGCGTTATTTTTTTACGCTATTCCAAGTATGTACCTAAAATATCATTCTTTTGCGTTATACTACTTTTCCTTACATATTTTTTGAATCGTATATAAGTTTATTTTTATTACTGCTTTCAGCACTTATTTTAAAATCACTCCATGTCTTTATTCTCTAAAAATCCTGTAGAGTTTTCTAGTAACTTTTTTTGCGCTCTCTGTTTCAGACAGTAAGAATCTCGTGCTCTTATCTCTATATCTTATTCAAAACAAACATTTAGTAGTTTAATTACACATATTATTTTTCGATCTTGTATTTCAATTTTATTAATATAATTTTAATTTTATTAATATTTCTTATAATATATAATAAATAAATATCTCACAAACTCATTTATATCATTATTTTATATATAATTTTTATTTTTACCTGAATAAAAAATATACTGATATAACAAAGTAAAAACAAATTATGAGTGAAAATTAAGAATACATATTGAAACTTTAGATTATAAATATTGTCATGTATCTTATGCAGTATTGCGGATTATACATACTGCTAGTATATACATACAATAAAGTAACATCGATAAGAAAATTTTAAGCAAACTTACATTTTCATGATCTTTTCAAAAAGAAGATTAATTAAAGCTTTACAATTTTAGTATATGTTGAAGAAAATATCACTTAGTAATTATCCTTACAATTCTTTTATATATTAACAACAATAACAATAATATAAATAACGACAAAATTTTTAACAACGACAATATTTATTATAATTATATTGTAAATAATTATTAAATGAGAATAAAAATATTTTTGATTAATATATGTTTATTCAATGATGTAATTTTATTTTAAATAAATATATCTGAATCAATTTTTTATTTCAATAGACAAGAAAGTACATTAAATTTAATGAATATCAACAACCAGCAATTCTTGAAACCGAAAATATTCAAACCTTTAAAATGGCCAGCTTAATTGGTTGGGGACTGACAGAATATCCATCAACTTTCTATGAAGAAAATCTTCGTCAACTTTCAACAGTAATCATTGATAATAATCAGTGTAAATCGCGTATTGAAGTTCCTATTATAGATGAACATCTCTGTGCCGTAGCCAAAGTAGGAGCTGGTGGTTGTATCGTAAGTTTTATTTAGAAATATAATTTTTTAAATAAAAATTTTTAATTAAAATTTAAATTATAAAATTTTAAATATTTAAAAAATATAAAAATAATTGAATAATTTTGTATCCAACAGGGCGATAGCGGTGGTCCATTAATTTCGAACGATAAAATTGTTGGTATATATTCGTTTAGCCTTCCATGTGCTCTAGGTTTTCCAGATATATTTACAAGAATATATCCATTTTTAGAGTTTATTAATTCGACTATTAATAAATAACAGATATTTATATTCGGCTTTTAATATTTATAGGTTAATAAAATAATCATTTGAATTAATAATTCTGTATTATAAAAATAAAATGTAATTTAAAAAATAGTTATGTAATTTACTTCTTTGTACATTTCTGATTCTAATTTATTATTTATAAATTAATGTCATAAAAATAAGAAAAATATAATTATAAAATTCATATCGAATAGTAAATAAAAAGTACTATGAATTTTTAGTAATTTAAATATTTACATTGATAACTTGATACAACTATTTGTCATTTTCGTTTTATTGTTTTATAAGAGTAAATTATACTGTATAGAAAGTATAATTCTATCTGTATAGATATATGTGGATGAGTAAGATATCTATAATAAGTTCTACAATAAGTTTACCGAAATAATTCTTTGAATTGCCTTTATTTTTCTACTTAATGATAATGATACTTAAGCGTAAACTGTCTCCAACATTATATTTACTCTTTTAAAAATTAATCAATTTTATATTGTATACTAGGTAACTCTTTAATCTTAAAGGGTTTAATCAAAATAATCTTAATTAATTAGGTGACGATACTTCTTTTTTTTTTGAAAAACCAAAGTGACAAACTTATAAATGACGTCTTCGTGCTAAACTCGGTCGAAGGTCTGCTGTCATGTCAAAAAGAAGTATAGCGGTAGAATTTCTATGATTGAGTCTATATGCAATAAACTCGGTAATCCGAAGGAGTTGATGGGTGGAGTTGAGTATACTTTATCGTTAGTCATACTTATAACCTTACAAAATTATCTTTAATGCATGTTTGAAAATGAATGCTGTTCGCTCTCTAACGAGTAGTTTAATAATTATCACTATAAAACTTATGATACATTCGTATATATACATAATATATAATAGATATATATATATTTCAAATAAAATATAAGAACACCTTTCTGGCTTCAGATTTTATTATTAATTAAAAATTATGCAATAACCCATGAACAGAATAAAATTATAAAAAATTTTAAAAGAAAAGAAAAATATTTTATATACATAATTAATCTAAATTTATATTTACTTAGTATTGAAAAT
This sequence comes from Eupristina koningsbergeri, assembly GCA_018907245.1. Lineage (NCBI taxonomy): Eukaryota > Metazoa > Arthropoda > Insecta > Hymenoptera > Agaonidae > Eupristina > Eupristina koningsbergeri. The sequence continues at coordinate 3,852,266 of JACCHV010000002.1, read as the reverse complement.
ATATTATAAATAAATTAAAATGCTTTAAAATTATTTTTCAATAATACTTCTCGAAAAATGAAAAGTTTTATTTACAAAACACAAAATTTAATTCATTTTATAAAATTGCAAAAAATTGTAAATATTGTTAAATAAAAATAATTATTTATTGTCATAAATTTTATTTAAAAATATTAATTAATTTGTCATTTATTTCTTTAAATATAACAGTTAAATAATGAAAAATCTGTACATAATAATATAATCTTTTCGAATCAATATTAGTCTAACTGAAATGTAATTTATATGCATTACAACTATGTAAAATATAATTTTTAGATAGTTTTAATACATAAAATAAATATAAAACATTTTAAAAATCCATTCTAAAATTAAAATTAAATTATTCCATATGTATTTGTAGCATATTTTTTTTAATTGCGATAGTTGTTATGTTTTGATATTTGCTATTTATGTGCTACATTTAGATTAGATTTTTTCTCTCTGTACATAATTATAAATATTTTTAAATTCTCCATTTAGTGAAAAATAATTAAATATTAAAAAAAATAAAATATTTCATTTATGTACTTCATTTAGAAATAATCTTTTTACCTTCGACTATGAATTCATATTTATTTTTTTCTCAGTAATTTTATGTTGTATTTTTTTATATATTTATATTTAAACAAGGAAACTGATTTCATTACTTACATTTTTATAATAAATATAGAAAGGAAAATTTTTAACTTTAATTCAACATCCCTTATGTCCTGTATAAGAATGATATTAGTTTATAAAATATCCGCTAGGTTATTTAAGTGTAAAAGTTTAACATTATATTCACGATAGGAGTTCGGTTTTGTTTTGTATGTTTTAATACATTTGAATTTGTTTATTCGAAATACGCTATGCTCTATTGTATGGTTTTCAAGTAAACATGGATTTGTTATACACAGTGAATAGAAAAACATTTTCAAAATCTTATTTTAATCAAGACAGGTATTTACAAATTTTTAGCATTTTTAGTAATTAATATGTTACATACAATATATTTTATTGCATAATATACAATTAACATATTAATTGTGTATATAATGAATGATAAGAAAAAAATAAAAATATTATAAATTTAATTCATAAACTTATATTAAAATGTATTTAAAATTTGTATATAAGTTTAAAAAAATGTTTAAAATAAATATAATTAATTAACATTCTCAATCAATATTATATTTTTTGTTTTCCATTAAGTTCAGTATGACATTTTATTTATTCAATAAGTATTGATATATTTTTTTACTGTTTGTAGTACCTATGATGAAAATTCATTATGTTCATTATCAAGTCGTAATATTATAGCATTCACTGCTACAACAGAATTGGATGATACGAATAACAAAACTTGGGGTTATCACATTTATGTTTGTGATTTAAATATGCCATGGCACACATATAAGTAATTCAAATTTTTATATTATATTTAATAAAAATGAATTTTATTTTTCTTTATTTACAATAATGTAATTTTATAGGATTTTAACAAATAAAGGTACTATTACTGCTTTAAAATGGGATTTACCAGGAGAAAAACTTGTTGTTGCTGATTCAACTGGACTAGTACAATTATGGACATTTAAGGATCACATTTTGAATGATTGGAATCTAATTGGTACTCATTATTTTCCTGGAGAACATATTTTAGGAGCAGTTTGGTTTCACAATGGAAAAAGGGTAATTGTAAATAATAATTTTTTTGTTTTGTAACTCATATGTATTATTTAAAAATATATTTCTTTTAGACTACTTTAAATACTGAAAAAAAAGATAGTAACCAATACAATGAAAAATTTTCTCATTCACCTTATGCACCATCTGTCAAACAATTTGGTGGTCGTGCTGCACAAGGAGTTTTTATAATTTCAAATACAGGAATGTTGGGAACAGTAATGATTACTCAAGATAAACAAAACCCTGTTTGTTTTGCTACTGAAAGTATAGGAAGTATACGCCAAAGAATTACTGCTGTTGATATTAGTTACGCAAAAAGTAATTTATATTTTAGAATTTATTTTCTTATTTGTAATTTATAAAACTTATATTATTTATATAACTTATAATTTGATAAATTTATGTACATTATATATGCTTTTATTTAATTTAATTTCTAATTTTTAGATGGTCAATTTTTAGTTGCTGTGACTAGTGGTAGTGTTGCATTACCAATAAGGTGTTTTCGAGTATCAGTTCGAAAAATAGATGAAAGGTGTAGTATAACGTCACAAGCTTTACCTAGTTTTTTTTTACATGATGGAGCACCTAAAGATGAAATGGGTAGGTGTTTAAATGTAAATAGATTTATGTAATAAATTTTTTATTAAAATTTTTTTTTTTATAGCAAATACCACAATTACCCATCTTAAATTTGCTGTATCAGAAACAGGAGATTCATTGATTGTAGTAGCAAATAGTGATAATAGTGGATTTATTGAAATATGGGAGTTAAGTGAAAAGATTCAACCAATACATAAGCTATTTCAATCAAAAACTTGTGAACCATTTAAAACAGTTGTAAGTAATAATATATATATATGTATGTGTGTGTGTGTGTGTATGTATAAAAAAACTAAATAAATTGTAATTTTTATTGTTTTTCTTTTTAATATATTTTTTATATAGGTTTGGCAACATCAAGCATTATATCGATGCCATTACTCTATAACAGCAATTACAACAACAAAATTATCTATAGGAACATCGATTAGTTATATTTTAGTTGCTTTAACAGATTCTTCAATAAGATGTCTTAGTCATGATGGTTTAAAAGAAATTACTATTTCATCTTTAAATACTAATTGGCATCAAGATGAGCCATTAAATAAATATTTAAAAGTTTCTACAACAATTTCACACATTGATATGTCATGGTTAGGTTGTGTATTTATACTTGTTGATACAAGAGGAATTTTATATATTTATAAATTATCACCAGAAGGTTTTTTATTTTAATATTATTTTAAATTATATTATTTATAAATATATTATTTATAAATTAAATTTTTAGGTTCATCAATAACATTAGGTTATGCATGTACTTTATTAGAATACTGTTTATTAACTGGATTAGATTGGCTCGACTTAGTTTTATGTCTCAGATCATCTATGATTGAAGCATTATGTGAACGATTTGATACGTCTTTTAGTAGACAATTATTATCAGTTCAACAATATCATTTCATGCAATTTTTATGCATTAAAATTTCTCTTTATAGGTATTTTATATAGTGTATATATATATATGTATTGAAACTTTAATTCTACAATAAGCAATAAATTAATCATTGATAATTATGATTGAATAGAATGCTAGTGAATGGTCAGTGTAAGGCTGCTGATTTGTCTTCATTATTCATGGTACATGCTGTTGCAACAGCATTTAAAAGTTTGTTACGGCCATCTGATATGTTTCATGATAAAGTACCTGCTGAACGGTTACCATCAGTAATAACAGATAATGTTATTACTGACGTTGATAAAGTATTAATTTTATATTATGATTCATTAATAATTTTAAATACATAATTTAATATTGATATTTTAGGTTTTATTACATATAGAACCCAAAGAATTTACTGTAGAGCCTATTACTTTACAATCATTGCAACAACTTATACAGTGGATAGCTAATTTAGCTTTAAATTTATTAATCAGACTTCCTGAGCAAAGAATGCAAGTGAAATTAAGTGGTGTAAGTAAAAAAATATTATCTACTAGTAAATTTTACTTGAATTTATTAATGAAAGTAATAATTTTTTTAGTATGAACTTATTAAAGATCACAAAGCACTTAATATTCTACGTGAACTTTTAGTGATAATACGTATTTGGGGGTTACTTCGACCGTCTTGTTTACCAGTTTTCCTTAAAAGTGCAGATAATATAGATGTATTAGGATTACTGTTTCAGCTTCTTTCTAAATTAGTTCAACCGAATGGTGAAACACAACAATTCGATGATCAACTTATAGGTAATTCAAATTTCATTTTCTATATTTTAGTTTAATATCTTAATAGCATAATAGTTTACTTTAAATTGTACATTATTTAAATAAAAAATTAAATTAATTATGACATTTTTATCTCTTAAAACTTATTTTAATTATAGTTTAAAATTATTAAAACTAGCATCATTCAAATGTAATAATAATATTGAAAATATTTAATAATATTTACGAGTAAAATTTTTTTTAGATGATTGTTGTCTTCTACCTAATCAAATAATGATTCCTCAAGTTCATCAAGCAAATAGCGTTACTGCTGTAGCCACACCTATTTTATTTTATCAAAGTTTTCCATTACAAGTAATAATTTTAGTTATACTACAAAATTTATTTTATCTATAAAGTATGCAATAAGTAATTAAAAATATTTACTTTATACTTAAAATGATTTTAGTTGGAATATGGTACAGAACCTGATTTAACTTTTATACCAGAGTTAAATCCAGTTGAAGGTTGTATGCACAATGGTCAAATTGTAGATATAATAAGACATGTATATTTAGGAAAACAACCTCTTTTTGTAAAAGAATGCACTAGGTAATAATTTATATAATATAATTTAATATTTTATTTCTAATTTATAATATTATATTATTTTAGATGTGGTGCTAAATCACAAATTCAAAATACAACTAGAACTGCTGCAATAAGAGCATGGGAACAAAGATGGGCTAAAGGTTGTCCTTGTGGCGGTACTTGGAGAATTCACAATACAGCTCAACATTAGAAATTTATTTTAAAACATCATAGTAATTGAATATTATAAATACTTTATTTCTTACATTTTTCAAATATGAGAAATAATTATTGTCTATTTAATGTTAAAAAATTAGTTTAATATATAATAGAATTAATACTTTATCTTTTACAAAGATTTCCCTTAGTTTTTAAAATTAATATCATATTAAATATTCAATTTATTTATATTTTAATTTATAAAGTTTTATATATAAATTTAAAAAATTTAAATAATAATTTTTCAAATTTAAAACAGCATAGTGTTATATACGATTATTAGTTTATATAATTATTAAAAAATTGATTTTATAAAAGCAATTTATGATAAAAGTAAAAACTATCCATCATTCACTTCTCTTATTCAGAGTATTTGAGAAAAAAGTTATTCAACACAATATTTACAAGAAACTAATGGCTTGAATTAAAGGTTAAAAAATGGATGATAATAAATTGAAAAAAAGTCATGTGTGATAGTATATTAAAAAAAAGGATCTAATTTTTATTAATTTTTTTATTCATTAACGCAGTATTCTTCATCAATTACATTCTATATTTTTTGTATCTTGATATCTTTGTTATCGTTATATAATCCCTATACTTTTCCCGTTTATAATTTTTAATTTTTAAAAGATATACTTTATTTTCATCATTCATTCAAACACATGAGTCAAGAATTTACGCCGTGATATAAAATATTTATGAGTTTTCTTTCAATTATTATTCAGTCCTTGATGTGTGGTTTCAAATGCGTGAGATTAACATGCAACTTTAAAACATTAAATAAATAAAAAATAGTAATAGTGTATACATTTAAAAGTGCTATTAATATTATATTATAAAATACAAATTTTATTTAAATTTTCAAATTAATATATAGGTATAACAGATATGAAAAATGTTACATTTTTATAGGCTTTTTATTTTTTATACTATTTTGTACGAACAGACAGATATTATAATTCCAGTATTTATTATCTGCATAATCTAAAATCCCTTAATATCTTTTATAACATATTAAATTAATACGTTGTATCCTTATTTATAATTACCTTATTCTTTATTAATATATTAATTGCAAACTTCTTTATATGAATACCATGGAAATTTTTTAATTTAACAAAAAAGCTTTTTTTTAATCTACTCACGAGATAATTCGTTCTCATAATTGATATATTTTTTCCTCGTATCATTTATAAAGAAATCATCAAAGCATTAATTCTTTATTACTACTTTCTAATATTATTTTTAAAAAATTTATGGATGTAAATAATTTAATGTAAAAAAACTAGGATTACGTTTTAAATTGTATTTATTTAATATCATAGTATCATGTAATTGTTTAGAGAAAACATTCTTAACTTGGTTGAACGCTGTTGAGATTTTTGCTTCAAAAGTTTAAATTATATTTCCTCGTTTGAACATGTAATCATTTTCGTTTTTTCTTTTGTTATTTATTACATTTCACCCACAGAAAAGTTTAGTATATAAATTATAGTTTTTATAAATTATATAAATTAAAACAACAGCGAATTATTATTAAAATTTTGAACTCGTCATCCATGCAACAGAATTTTATAATTTGATTTTATTTTAATAATTAAGTATAAAAATAATTTAAATTCACTTTAGACTCAGGGCGATCCAAGCTTAAAGGGGAAAAGTATAAATAAATGGACCTGGCACAATCCCAACTATTAAAATGAGCGCCCTGCATTTTCATTTCAATATTTGAAAATGTTTTAATTTTTCAATAATTATACCAGGTTTTATTACATAAATTTATATTTAATTAAAAAAACTTTTTTTCCCTTTAAAATCGTGAACAAAAAAGAAATATATTAAAAAAATAAAAAAATCCCCCCTATGTTCTTTTTAAAGAATCAACACTAGTAATCTGTTACACATGTTTATGTATTGTTCTCCGAAAACTTTTAACAGTATAAAAAGTTGTTTCCCATAGAATGCGTGAAATACATTAATGGACATATACAAATTAAAATTAAAAGTTAAAGTGTTGCGGAACAACAATTTAAAACAACTAAATTAAAAAATGTTGTATATAGATATATGGACTACAGGTAAGTGAAAAGCCATATTAAAATATTTAGAAGTCGTACTTAATTAAGTATATTAAAAAACATTTTTAATTTTCATATGATTTTAATTTTATATTTATTTAGAAATATTTAATTAAAAAAATGCAAAACATTATACTATAATGATTTTTATTATTATCTATTTTTATAAACATTATAATCATATGAAAATTGAAAGTGTTTTTTAATTTACTAAATTAAGTACAACTTTTAAGTATTTTGCAATGAGACTTGCTCGTTGCTAAGCGGTACGAGGCGCCCCCCCCGCGCCACCCGAAGCTCCCGCGGTCGGGTATTGCGCTAGCGTCTGTACTAGCACGCGCCCAGCTTCCCCTCCCGATCTCGAACAGCCAATCAGGCAGCCGCTTCTACGTTCACGCCGATCTCGCGATACAGAACCGAGGCTATTTATCACCCCCACGTGTCTTAGTGTCGAGGTAAACTCTTTCTGGCTTCATTCCTTATCAGAACCTTCCCTTCCGTTTTACCCATAGTTCACAATTCCGTGGCAACACTCTCATTATTAATCCAACTTCGTTAGTCACGATTTCGTGCTAACGCCACCCCCAAAACTGTCACGATTTCGTGCTGTTTCATATCCTTTAAAAATGAACTTAGCTGCGACTTCATATTCATTAATCTGTTGTGTAAGAGAGTCTGCGCCTTCTTGTAATTGCGTCCGCTGTATTTGTAAGACGGTACCTCATCCGTACCTTGGCTCGACTCGCGTCTCCTTGCACATCAGGGACGTCTTATTTAATCGCTCTTAGTGCATCGTCCATTATTTCGCTCGCTAACCTTTGTATTTTCGTTAACGTCGCCTGTTGCGGTCGTTGTTAGTATTTCTGCGCTCTACTCTTTGTCTCGTTGCTCGGAGAAAAAGTTACTCGATAAAAAAATCTAATTTGTGTTAATTTTCTTTCATTTTATCGATTTTTATTAATTCAATTTATTCTATTCATATTTATTTTATTCAATAAAAATTTGATTTTTTTTGGTCCATAACAATTTTGTAATTTACCTTTTATATTAAATTTTATCAAACATTTTAGAATTATTGTTAGATGTAAAAACTGATAAATTTTGTGACGGGAAATTTCCCTCCCGCCGGGTTGTATGCTCGCCGGCGTTCGGGTTGGCGGGAGGGAAAGTCTAGGTAGGGTGAGATTACTCGCTGGTGACGACTAATAACTCCGTTTTGCAGTTAAAATTAATCAGTCTTTAATAAAAACAATTTAAATAAAAGAAACAATACGTAAATGACGCATATGTTAATAAATAATTACATAGATTTACCCGACAATTATTCACGACTTACTTCTAGATATACGGAACATATTTCGCAAGAATGCTTATATGTTAATGGTGAGAAATCGCGAGTATATTCGCGAAATACATTCATGCTTCGTGACGGTATCCACGACTCATTCTTCAAACATACAATACTCATACATACCCGATACATATATCACGGTGAGTTGCTTGTTCTACATATACTCATACACACACACATGCCTTATATACTAGTTTACGCGACGCAAGAGACACGGTGGTTCGCGGTCAATACACGTCACATACATACTATGCGCGGAAAACCGCGACGCTGAGTCGTGGGAGGAGTTGAGCTCCTTCCCGGATTATATACATGCGGTCTCCTCGACGATATTTGCGAAGAACTGCGGTGCTGAGTCGCGGGGGGGGGGGCGTTCACTACCCACCCGCATCACACACGCACACATACGCTCAATTATACACTTAAATCTAGACGCTTATACATATACACGTATACGCAAACATACACATACACAAACATACACGCTACTAAGCCAAGGGGTGCGGGAGACGGAGGGGGGCCATGTCACGTGGTTGTATCGGGGGTGACACGCTCGACGGGTTGCGGTCGTATCCCGGTTGTCTCCAAGGATACCTCCGATTGTCCGTCCTGATCATTCCAACTGATTCGTTCAAGGGCGAGCACCCCCGGTTATACCCTTAGCTAGTAGTGGTGGAGAGCGAAGTGCCGAGCATGCGGTGCTGGGGTGGGCGCCGAGCTGCGCAAGGGCACTCTCCCCGTGCTCGACGGCTACGCGGTGGTGACTCGGGGTGAGAGCGGGCCCCGCAGTGGAGAGGCTAGTGGGGCCCAGTCCTAGTGTGGCGCGCTTTCGGGGCACCGTAAAACTTAGTAACGGCCTAGCAGTTACAATTTTATTTATATCTTGTATTTGTGATTGAAGTAGATTGTAAATTTTCTTTATACATTATTTATTTTTTTCTTTTCTACACTCTGTGTCCCACCATTTATGTTCTCCCAGTCTTCTTTGTTTTATCTTATATATATTTTATATTATATAATGTATTTGTCCGTTATTTTCTTGATGTCTGTCCATAACGTTTCTATGTCTTTTTTCTCTTTTGTACGGTCATATTTGTTGTTCGTATTTTCTCTCTATTTGTTTATGCTTTCGTGCCAGCAGTAGAACCGCTCCTCTCAGTTTTGTTGGTTACGGAAGTGGTTGCGGTGTCCAGTCGCGGTGCGGCACTACCTGTCTTTGTGGGGCCGTCTTCTATGTTCGATATAGAATTGTCTATCAATCATTGCATTTCTTTGCGCGTGAAAGTTGTTGTATTCTGGGAATTTCACTCTAACCTCCATTCCGCACAGATTTTGTTTTTGCAATTTTCAATTTGTCACTTAATGGGACATTCAAACTCATTCACTCACTATAGTCTTGTCTTAAAAATCTTTCTTTCTGTTCAATTTCTATAACTGTACGACACAAGAAAACTTCGTAATATCAATTCAGTAGACGCTGCGAAAATTTGGCATGTTAACCGTTCGATATACAGATACAAACTCCTTTATATTTCTTTATATTTTCATAATTTTAAAGGGAAAAAGAAGTATTTAAATTGAATATAAAAAAATATATAATAATATCACATATAATTACTGAAAAATTAAAACATTTCAAAAATTGAAAATGTAGGGCGCTAATTTTAATAGTCGGAATTGTACCAGATTCTTTTTGATGACTCTTTTTCCATTTAAACTTGGAACTTCCTGTGTTTAAGGTTAGTTTATAATTCCACATAGTCGGTGAAAATATAATTCACATAATAGAGATTAAGAGAAAGTCAATTTCCATGTTAAACATCTGGCAACAAAATCTTATCTTTTTTCTCCTGCACTTATGAATTACTACCATGTTCTCTGAATTACTACCATGACACATTAAAACTAATTTTTTAGCGCGGTAAAATCTATTTAAAAATAATTTTAGCTGTAGATCACAAAACAAATATTAAGGTCAATATTATGCAGAAGAAATAAACATGTCGGATAAAATATCTTCTATCTATCTCGTACTTCCGAAGCGATATTAGCGATCAAAATAGGCACAGGAAGAACTAAAACAAATTTTATATAAGCACTTTAAAACCTATTTAAATGAATAGGTAAATATATGCATATAATTATGAACTACAAGTAAAAGAAATAGATATCTGAAATATCTTAAATTTGGAAGTAATTTAGTACAGCTAAAATACATTTTTTATCTTAATATGCTTATAATTTATATAATAATATGTGACGAGACGGCTCCGATCACGGGTGAAGGGCGAGCTCTCATCGAAGAATTAGAATTCGCCGGCATAAGCGGCAGCCGGTCCGCCAGGAATTGGGATCGTCTACACTAGGTAAAGTCAATAATAACAAAGTTTAAATAAGAAATTCCACCTAGTAGCGGTTCTTTACTGATCAAATTCTTTTAAATACAAATATTAAAATTAATATTTATTTTTGTTCAAACTAATGATAATTAAATTAGTTGCAAAAGAAGATCGTCCCTTGAAGGTTGCCGACAATAAGAAGATCTTCATGCGACACGTAAACAACGTTACTTTTCGTTGTCTGAAAATTACACGTGATTAGATTATTTAATCACTTTACAAATTATTTTCTTTGTAAAGTCGCGTATTTCAACTGCAAGTAAAATTGTATTAACAACACAATTGACCTCCGTGCCGGTCACCGGCAATAACAATCCTCTATCGATACGGATTGACGTAAGGTTAAATACTTTAATGATTATATGAGTGATTAAAATAATTTATCACTTTACAAAATATTATCAAAAAAAACATGCAAAATATACCAACTACTCTGATTTATTTTGCTCGTAATTACAATAATGATAACTGGACCAAAATCTCGGAAGTCATCATCATGTAACGGAAAATAACCCGAAAATGTTGTGAGTGAGTATAGTACTCTTGTTTAACAATAATCACGAAGTTTATTAATATATATCAAGAAAATAAACCTGTAACAGCTCCCGTAATTATAATACTAATTGCTTAACAATAATCGTGAATTTTATTAAAATATGGTGCAAAAATAAAGCTGTAACAGTACGCGCAATTATAATAATAATTGCTTAGCAACAATCAAGGTTTGATTTATATTTAGCAGAAAATAAACCAGAGATAGCATGAGCAATTATAATAATAATAATTGCTTAATAGTACTATGGAAGGGAAACTTATTTAATCGATAACCCGAAATATATATATAAATTTTCTCGGTACCAGAAAAGACAGACAGAATGTTGCAATAAGCGAAATCGCAATATTGCTCTCAGGGCGCAGAAACCTAATTCGGCCAGAATGGAAGGGAAAAGGCTTTTCGTGAACAAATGCATCCTTGTCAATAAGGATTGAGCCGATACGGTAGCGTACGGCTCGGAAGTTTATCGCCACGGTAGCGTGATGATGGAGGTCAGAAAAGGTTGCTGACACGATAACGTGAACAGCGAGATTATCAAGAAAGAGAAGCGTTCGGGAAGAGTGCAGAAAAGATTCTGCTCCCGAGTCGAGAGCTCCGAAGTGCGATATCACCTCGGTTGCTCGGCGCTTAATGCTGCTGCGCAGTTGATCGCGAGCACTGATTGGTCGCAACGCAGTGGTCCACGCGGGGCCTTTTCTCCATAGAAATATCGAGAGGGACAAGGGGACATCTTGAAGTTTCTAGCAACGAGCGAATCTCGTTGCAAATATAATATGTGTATTCTCCGTCTTTCAGTTTGGAGATGGACTCCAGTTTTGATGATGATTTTTTTCTACCTTCACTTCACTGGCTGTCTACCTTATGCACCTTTCACCGAAATTTGACTCCCTTTCTCGGTTTTCATTCTCCTTCAGCATTCTGCATCCTTTTTCCTGCTTCCTTAATTTGTTGTAAATTTTGTTGTTGTCTGTATGAACTCGTAGTTCCTTATTTCTACTTTCTACGTCTCTAATAAGCCTAAGATTCTGTCTATTCCTTTTTTCCTCAGTTCTTCCATTTTCTCTACTGTTCCTTCACACTTTTCTAAAAGGTGTGCCTTCGAACTTTCCTCTTTCCGGCATATTTTATTTTAATATTCTCTTTTATTTTAAGCTTTCCCTTTTCTCCTTCAAGATAGCTTGGGATCACTTCTTCCATTATTTACTAGTATTTTACGTTGTATCTAGCTTCTTGTATCGTATTTTCTATTCTCTGCTACTCTAACACTTGTTCTTTCCTTTTAAATTCTCTCATTATGTTCGCTCTTACATCTCTCCTCTTCGTGACTTGTTTCTCGTTCCAGCCTAGGCTATTCAGCCATATCTCATTCTCACCTATCACTTCTTCATTCCTTTCCTCTTTCTTTTTTACTTTCCAGCATCTCTTCGCTATGCTTCTTAAGTTTTTCATCAAATTTTCCTGCTCTAATTCTTCATGTACCACTCATCCTTTAACTATCTATTTCCTTGTAGATTGTATATCTGCGTATACAGAAGACTAATGCTAACACCTAATTATAATATTTTCCTAATATTTTTCATTCCTTCCATCCGCATATTTCCAGTTCCTACTCCAATACGCTTCTCATCAGGTATTATAATAGTATCTTTTGCCCTTTTAAATTATTTTTCCACTTTCTTTTTCCAATTTCCCACGTTTTTAGCAGCTTTAATTCCTTTCATCCTTCCCTCCATAATGTATCTCTCATGGCTACCTGTCACGTTGAAGACAAAACCAAAATATCTGATTGTTTCCACTACCTCCAATTTTTTTGTCCCATAACCATTTTGCTCCATTTCCTTTCTCTTTTTATTGCTATTACCTTAGTCTTGTCTGTGTTTAATTCCAGTCTAAGACACAAGATCAAAAGTTAGTTCATCTTGTATTCATCAACAAAAAAAATTATATAAACATGTACACTTTATTTTTTTGAGGTTTTCTTCTACATAATAATTAGTACTATCTATTTTTGTAAAAACATAAATTATAATCTTATGAAAATTGAAAATGTTTTGTAGTCTACTAAATTAATTTCTAAGTATTTTAATATGGCTTTTCATATAGCTGTAGTCCATATATCTATATATAGCATTTTATAAATCGAGTTTACAGCACTAAAATTTTTTTATATGCCACCACCAAAAATATATAAAAACTAAGAATTATTTAATCCGACATGATTTTTTAAAGCACAATGTATACTTGTTAATAAATTTAATTATAATTCATTATTAAAGTTAAAAAATATTATTTAATATATATTATTTGTATTTATTAAGTTGTATGTTTTAACATAATGAAAATATAAAATTGAAGCATAAAATTGTATAATATTTCACAAATAATAATATTAAAACTATATTAAATATTTTAGAATCATTAAAATCATTTTGAGTATAAATAAATGTAAAAATAACTTTGATTAATTTGTAAAATCCAGAAATCAATGGATATTTATAAGAGTATTTTATGAAATAAATTCGAAGTTTTTCTGTCCAAATGTCAAAAAAATGGTTTCAATATTTTCAAAAATATCTACGTATAAATCAATAAGATTGATAAAAAATCGAAAATCTGTTTCAATTTCAGCTTTTAATATAGAGAATGTGTCAAATGATAGATTGTTTTCTTGAAACTTTATGTCAACATTTAACTTATCTAAGTAACAATCTAAGTATATTTTTATTTCTATTAGCTGTCTCTCATTAACGGGATTAAGCTAAAACAAATTTTATAATTGTTTAAATATACTGTATATATATAAAGTATATAATGTTTTTACCTGACTTTTTAATGCCTATAAAATTCCTTTAAATCCAAGTAGACTGTTCTGTAATTTAATCAAAGACATTAATAATTAATTTTATAAACATGCAAGTGAGGATGGTTTTAAAAATATATTGTAACGTAGGGAAAACCGTTGATTTCTATCCACATAGAAATCTCAGCTCTCTCCTACTTACAATTATTACAATTAATTAACAATATATATTTCCGACACTACAGAACCACTACTAATAAATATATTAAATATAATTACTTGCACTCCACCACTACCAATATCACTTTAAAATTTCAAGGAAGATCCCGCTAATTTCCAACATTTATTATTTACAGAAATATTAATAAATTTAAATAATATAAATAAAATCAAATATGATAATATAAATATATAAAATAATATAATATAAATAACACCGACACTATCATCCAACAATTCAATAACTATAATTTTTCTTTATTATTAATCATTCACTTTTGAAATATCACTACACTTCTTAATTTTAAAATATACTTATATATAAACATATAGATTAAAATATCATCACAAATATTAAAATTAATATGAAATCTTACCTTTATTTTTTCTTCAAATAAATAATTCTTTCTCTGGTTTATTTTTATATTTTAATTCCATATTATTAATAATTAATCTACTTACATTAGTATTATAATAATTTCAATATAATGATATCAATATTCAGATCTTGATGTTTAAATTTATAAATATCCAAAATTATTTAGATTAATTTATTTCTCCTGGTTATATGTGAATATTATTTCTGTTGTAATTTTGAATATAATAATAATATGCTATTTCTAACTTTATTTGCCAACACTTCACTACACTTCACTACTAATTAATGATTTTATTAAATATCACAATTTAATTATGATAAATTTAGATAAAACAATATTGATTAATTGATAATTATCAATGATAATAACAAAATTATAATTTCAATACTATTATATATAATATTCTCAACAACTATTATTATAATAATTTCAATAAAAAAAGGTGATATTAGATCAACTGACACTAATAGAATAATGGCAAATTTTTCTCTTCTAGAAAACTCTACCCCTTTCACTGCACTACTATACACTTTTCACCAATTATGAATCTTTAAAATTTTCTTTACGCGAAAATCAAAATTCACAATTGGTGATTAAACATATATAGTCCGTTTTCCTTTTCGTGCCGCAGATTTTCCATTGTGATTGGCTAAGCAAACACAATATTAAATTGGGCACAAAAATAAGAAGATACACTACTGTGCCGATAATTATGTACACTACAATTATCGGCCATCTCACGGCGACACTACACTGCACTTTTTAAATACCCACACTACTTTAATAATGCCCCCCAGGCATATATACACACTCAATACATTTTCCCGCGTATCTCTGTCCTTGTCTCTTTCATGAACACCAACGCCGCCTATACCGCAAAGACATCCGGCCTCATGTTAGTTTTCATAAAAGCAACAAGTGACAGAGTATCAACACAACAAATTCTTACAATATAATTCAGGAAAATATATATTCATCACTACAGGGACACACTACAAGATTTTCATCAACAGGGAGTTTAATTACATAATTTATTTAAATAATTACATAACATAAATATATATATATACCTAATGACTAATATTATTTAATACTTTTATTTACAGGTTAGGATATAAATTAATACAAATAGTTAATCAATATAAATATTTATTTAATAATGAATAAAACATTCATTATAATATTTATATCAAAATTTAATAGTGAGTTTAAATGTAAATATGTGTTTTGCCAGAAACACAATTTTTTTGATGATATTTTAAACTTTTGTACACCATTTATATCTCATGAATATTGCAAAGAAACAAATAAGAATTTAAAAGGTAAAAAAAAAATCTTTAGGTCATTTTAAAAAACTTATAATTTTTCAAAAGAAATCAAGTTAATGTATTAAATTTGTTTACCATTTATATTGTGTTTATGGCAATTGATTCTAATCACATAATATTTCATTGAAACCTCATCCCAAAACATTATTCTGCTCTTTATATTTATTTATTATTATTTATTTGTTTAGTATTTATTAAAGTTACGTTATATATATGTATAAATACGTGTCTGTGTATATATGCTTAAATCATTATCAAGTAATAACATACCTACTTGTATGACTGCATTCAGAAAACAAAAAAGGAATCCTTTATTTTCAAATTGTTATTTTTTATATTTTGTATATTTCAACACATTATAAAATAATATTATTATTTTGCTTATCGTTTATTTATTGTTATATTTGGCTCTTCCAGCATCCTATTAAAAATTATTTATATAATTATTGTATTATTATGTAATTATTAATATTGTATGTAAGCTATATTTTTATAAATATAATGTATTTAACTAAAAAAAAAAATTTTCATTTAAGATAATAATGAATGCTTTAAAATATTATTAACTTGCAAAAAAATATTAGTATTTTTAAATTAATTAACATACCTGAAATTGTTATTCTTTGACATTTAACCTTTCTATTTTTCATTCGTGCTCGTGCACTATGTTTGAAATTTTTTTACATGCGTTCGGAGAAAAATAACATAAACATGTGTAGCAGCACAGAACAGATATAAAGAGAATGTAAAGTTTAATGTTAAGCATAAGAAACAAACATGGTGGTTCAAATATCTTTTTTCTTTCTCGCACTTTCGATTTTAGCAAACCCAGTGGGCACATGGAAAGTTAAAAAAAATTTTTATAAGCACTTCAAAACCTATTTAAAAAAAACAGTATATATAGATATATGAAGTACGGATAAAATAAATTGACATCTAAGATATTTTAAATATTAAACATAATTTAGTACAACTGGAATATATTTTTTATCACAATATGATTGTTCAAGGTATTCGATGAGCTCTCTGGAATGTCTGACTACGAAGAGAGAGATCACAACCTTTATGTTTACATTCGCGACCTCCGCGCGGACTTGAGAAATTTTCTTTCAATATAATGCCTTAAAAGGTGAATTTGTTGTTTTTTTTCTCTCTCTTTCGTACTTTTTGGACATTCCAGTGTGTGCCTTAATTTCTTGAAAATTCTCTCGACGCCAGAAGCCTTTTGTCTGTCGTACGATCAACACGCGTAATATCGACCGGTTCTATCGTGAACATTGCGTGCGAACTTTACTGAGATTGTTGCGCTTCTCGATTCGAATTAATAATTTGTAATATTATTATTAACTATATTTGTGTGAAACTAATTAAAATAATAAGGTGGTGAATATTAACTTTTTCTGTGACAACCTTTCCTTGTGTTATACAATTACGAGAATTATCACGAACATTCAATCGCAGTTTTTAAATTAAACGAACAATGATTGTAATTTAAACTTTAATGATGAAATATTTTTTTATATTTATAAAAAAATATATATGTAAAAATGTTTTTCAGATATAATAAATTATTTTCAACCTTCAAAATACCTCAGATGTTTTCTTTTACCTGTACTTCATATATCTAAATATACGTTTTTTTAAAAGATCTTGGTGTGCTTAGAAAACATTTTTTTATAGAAAAAAAGATATTTTAACCACCATAAAAAATTTTAAATCTGAAAATTGTTATATAATATGAAAAAAATTTTCTGTAAAAAAAAATTTACATATATATATATATATATTTATATAGATTATTTAAAATATAAATGCACAAATAAAATTGTATTTATATATATTAATAAATATATAAATAAAATAGTTACACTATTGGACATTAAATATTTTTAAATATTATTTGTTGGTCTTTTGATATGAAAATCTTTTCATAGGGAAGTAAAAGAACAGGATAATAAATTTATTACTGTACCTGTGCTCTCTTTCAAATTTACAATTGGTTGCAAATAGGCTGCAAATTATTAAAGTATTTCATTGTCCTTTTACATACTTAAGAAAAAATTTTCTACAACTTTCATATTAAAAGACCAATTAATAATTTTTAAAAATATTTAACATCCAATAGTGTAACTATGTTATCTATATTTTTATTAATATACATAAATACAATTTTATTTGGCCATTTATATTTAAAATAATCTGTGTAAATAATTTTTTTTGACCATTTATAGTAATAAGAAAAAAACATACCTATTAATTATAACAAATTCAGAGAATGTAGACCTTTCCACATAAATATCCAAAATATTTTGTAAAATGTAAATAAAAAATAATTTTATGTTTAAAAAAATTTTTCACGCCGCTTAATTTCTTTTTTGTGTTACACTGCTTCATAATTTTAAGAAATCACAGTGTAAACACATGTATCGGATTATCAGTGTCAGCTCACGAAAAAAGACACACGAGGTTATGTAAAGTATAGGGTTCTATATTTTCTTGATACTTTTACATGGATATTTGTTTCCAGTCGTCTCATTTAAAGTTAAACCCCCCTGTGTAGCAGATTGCCAGTATCGACTCATGAAAAAGGACATAAGGGGGTATTTTTTAATGTTTTTTTTATATTTCTTTATACTTTCATAATTTTAAAAGAAAACTAAGTTTTTGAATTTAATATAATACAATAAAATTTCCTATATTTAGTGAAAAATTAAAATATTATCTAGTATCAAAGTGCAAGGTGCTGATTTTTATAGTTCAGATTGTGCCAGGTTCATTTGTTGTTACATTTTCCCACAGAACAGATACTTAGAGAACGATAAGGTCAATGTTAAATTTTGGAAACAAACATAGTGGGAGAAATATGCTCTTTCTCTCTCGCACATATACAAACAGCAGCGACATCTTCAGAGTCCGGGCCCGAACTAAAATTTTTTATAAGTTCTTTAAAAATATTTTAATTCACCCTACGGGGTCTTATGAGGTTTGCAAAGAAGCTATAAGTGCGAGAGAGAAATAGAATATTTCTCTCGCCATGAAAATTCTTTTATTAAATTTGACTATTACGATGTACTTTTGAATTTTTAATATATTACAGAGCTACTGCTTATGCTTTCATCATTACAAATATTTAAAATTCAAAAATTATATATATATAAAATTTTTATTTCTAAAAATAAAAGTCACTTTTCAAATTTCACACACTCACTTTAACATTAATTAAAATTTTTTGTATAGATTTATAGTAACAGTCACTTAGATATTAATATTCTTGTTGAAAGAGTTTTGGAAACTGTTATAAGCTAAAAATCTGTTCTGTGGCTAGAATTCTTTGAATAACAATAAAGTAAACACATGAACCGGCTTAACAGTACCGGCACACGAAAAGGGGCATATGGGGTGATCTCATTCTACTAAATTTGTTTAAATTTCACTAACATTGAAAATACATTAATTTGTATTTTTAATCCAATAATATGGTTTATAATTCTGTATAATTATTATAAAATTTAAGAAATTTTAAATTATTTTGGAGTGGGCACTTTCTTTTAATTCACAAACATTCCTTGGCCCGTCTGCTGCGTTTGTTGCCAGTTCTCTCAAATATAGTTGATCCCCCCTGCATTTCCCATTCAAGTTTGGACCCACTTGGTGTTATCCTTTAAAAGTCGTTTCACTTTTTTTAATATATTTAATTAGCAAAAATTATTGATGAAATTTTAATATTACATTTAAATTTAAATTCCAATTTAAAAAAACATCAGAAATAAAAGAAAATTTAACATTCTTTAAATTACAAAATTTAACAAGATAAAATTAATAATCTTTTAAATATTAATTTTAAAAGTAAAAACTATAAATGATATCGATTATTTCAATAAAATAAAATTTTGTTCATAATCCACAATGCAAGAACAGGTTAAGTCTGTTGAAATAAATACAAAATATTCTTGTAATGATAGAATTAATGATAAAAAGTTACAGTTAGCTATTAAAAATTTTAATTATGCAAGCCACAACAGAATTTTACCTGCTGAGTTTGATCTTGAACTAATTTATAAAAATAAAAATTTTAAATTTAATATTAATAATTATAATATCATTTCAAATTCAAAGCAATTAGATTTTACAAATGTTATTTTTTCTCATGATTTATATGTTGATTATCTTTTGATGATTGTTATGGATGTCTTTTCTAATCTCATAAATTGTGCATATTTTTTAAAAGATGAATTAAATTCAATATTTTCTCTTTTTACATTATCTCCAAAATCACAAATGTTATTTGTGAGACTTTTTAAAAGAAAATTAGGATGGCACAGAATGTCTTCTCTAAATTATCCAGAAATTTCCAATAATTTAGAACCATGTTTTAAAGAATTGCTAAAAACTGGATATTGTATATCAGGTTTATAATTATAATTTATGTATTTTTTAGTTTTTAAATAAAATTTAATCAAACTCTATGCTTTATAGATTTGGACTCTGTTGATATATCAATTTTATTAAACATGCTTCAAGTACATGAGATTAAAAATATTTGTCAGAAATTAAAAATTAGTCACAATGAAAATAAAGCAGTATTAATTAAAAACCTTGTAAAATATGGATTTTCTTCCAAATTATTTTTTATAGGAGCAAAAACTCCAAAATCTGTGTTACGATCAATAGTACAACAAATTTTAAAACCATGCATTTGCTTATCACAAAATATAATTAATTTATTCAATAGAGTCCTAATATTATTCTATCCAACTCAAGATCCAACAGAAAACATTGCAGACTTATTCCAAATGTTAACAAATATTGAAAAAAATGAATTGTTATTTCCACCTATTTTAAAAAAAGAAAGTTTTCCTGTCTTTAAGAATAGAACACAATTAATTGAGTAAATTAAAAATATAGTTTTGTTAAAATAAAAATAAATTAACTTGTATATCATAATACTGAAAGGATAATTATATTTCAGTTACAGTGAAAGTAAAAATATATTAAAACAAATATTTAAATTTATTGAAAGAAAAGAATGGGATGAAGTTAGAAATTTAGGACGTCTAGCTCTTAAATATTTAACAGAAACACAAACAATGTAATTTACTTATTTCTATATACTTTTATTTAAATTATTTTTAATTTTAATCATTTTCTAGGAATACAAATTCTTCACTACCATTACATGTACAAAAATTCATACCTAAATATCTGTGGTTTAAAGTCTTAGATAAAAGTATCGAAGCTTTTAAAAAAACACCAGAAGCTATATTAGAAGCAATCAATATATTAAAAATTCTTATAAATGAAAAAAATTTTTTTCAAAGTAATCAAAGTAAATGGTATTGTGAACTTGCATTGATCGAAATGCATTACCAAAAAAATTTGGAAAGAAGTGCTGCATTAACTCTGCATGCTTTAAATCAAGATATGTTGACTGAAATTGATGTGTTAAAATTATCAAGAAGATTGAAAAAGTTGATGAATAGGAAATCTGGTATATCGAAAAAAACTAAAATACTTATTGAAAAAACTCAAAAAAAAATAACAAGTAATTGTTTAACTCAAGAATTTATGGCTACTAAAATTAAAAATATTACTGCACAAATGACGCATAGGTAATATTATCATTATAAATATTAACAATTTGAATTTTAAAAAATAGATTATTTTTCTTTAGAAAAGAAGATACAGGGAAAAGTATGTGGTCTGTGAATATTAATGATGATAACAAATATTATGGAAACGTTGAAATGCTTGCTTTACATCACTATATTAATGAAGAAAGTTTTCACGAAGGACTTCATTGCGAAGGTTTACTTGCTGTTACTTTGTTTGCGGTATATTTTTGGGATGAACTTTACAATATTTTTGTCCCTGGAAGTTTTATATCACCTTATCAAGATGCACCTTTAGACCTCTTTACAGCAGAATTTTGTAGTAATAGAGAAAAATCTATTCTAACAAAAATAAAATGTATTTACAAATTAGATTTACAAACTTTTACTGATTGGATGGAAGAGAGATATTCCAATTGTATTCAATTCAGATCTATAATGCCAAATACATTATTTAAGACTAATCAACAATTTAAGGTATTATAATTTTTAATATTATCAATGTACAATAATTACTTAGTTGTTTTTATAGGAAGTTGTAGCTTGTTTGGGTATTCATGGAGTAACAGGAATATGTGAAAAATTAATTTCTAATTTTAAAATTTGGAGGTCAGGATTTCCAGATCTAATTGTATGGAATACATTAAATTTAAAGGTATCTAATTATTTAATTTTGTATAATTTTTTTAACAAAAAAATTATATTAAATCATCTTTACTCATGTATTTAGTGTAAAATTGTAGAAGTCAAAGGACCAAATGATATATTATCTGAAAAACAAAACTTATGGCTTCAATATTTACAAAAACTTGGAATCGAAGCAGAAGTTTGCTATGTTAAAGGTATAAAACATTTTTTTTATGTAATAATAAAAGAAATAGTAATGTTATTGATATTTTTATTACATTGTTTTTATACAAATCCTAAACATTTTGAAGATTTGTTTTTAAATAATAATAAAAATGAAAATAATTTTCATAATCTTGATAATTCATAGTAATTTAAATATCGTATTATAAATTTATATTTTGAAAAAACTTAATTGAATTCTATTGGGGAGGAAGTAAATCTAATATTAAGCTGGTAACTGAAACAAGTTAATCATTAATTCGAATAGTAAAGAACGACTGTCAATATACAATAAAAAAAGAAATATAAAATCTTAACTGTATTTTTCATGAAATTTAAAATGAAAAATTTTTAAATTATAAGTAATAAAAAAAGTTTTCTACTTTTTATGAATGTTTTATGTTTATATTTCATAAAAAATATACATAATTTATACTGTAAATCATCATCATAATAATAACACAATAGCATTTTAGAATTATTAATCTATGTTGTAATAAATTATAGAATGAAAAATTTATTGTAACAAAATTTGAATCAATTGACATAGTAATTTACATAACTATTAACAGAATATAAGTTTTAGAAATATAAAACAAATTATTTATTCAGTTCATAATAATTATTGTTTAAAATTTTTTATTTAATTAATAATCACATATACATAAAAACTCTTTATAAATAAAAATTAAGGTATCGTTCTTAGGGGTAGTATAACTATGAACGACTTTACTATTTTTTAAATATAATATTTATTATTATAAAACTTTCATTAAATTATATTTCCATTGTTAATTATCATTAGCATATATCTTTAATGTTGTGATTTATTTAATTTATAACACTATTCAATTTAATTGTTTCAAGTCTTAAATATTAATTAATTTAAAAAATATTTTATATAACTCTTATATTATTATTATTATTTAATGTACAATTCCGGCCTATTGGCCTAGGAACGGATTCCTTATTACAGCCGCTTTTACATATTTACATTTTACATTTCCACTATTGCCGTTCTCTCCTGATATTTAGTTGTATCTTCTCTTTCCCTCTATTTTTGGTTATTCTTATTCCTTTGCCTCTTCTCTACTTCCTGTATTTTGTTCAGAAATTATTTGTCCTCCTTTCCTCCCTGGAATCTCTGCAGCACATCTGCGTTTATCCATTCTTGTCCTCTGTTTTTTCTGTAGCCTTTGAAGCTTTCTTTTGTGTTTCTTTGCAATTCATTATTCAGTGTTTCCACGTCTCTGTTTCTTTTTCACATAGTCTGCACATCTTTTTTTCTTTCCTCAGCCAGTATTTGTTTCCCTGTATGATATTCCTGCATCTTATTCTAGCCGTCATTCTGATTTTCTCTGGCCCCTTTTCTTTTTTTAAGTACTTCGGTAGGCCGCTTTCCATAATTTTTTCATGTACGCTGTTGTATCTTGACTTTTCTATCTTAGCTAGCCTCCTTTGTATTTGTATTACTTTATCTCTTTTTTTTTATCGTCATCATCTTCGTCTCCTTTGTGTTTAATTGCAATTTTCTGCTATTCAAGAATTCCTTTAGTCTTCTCATCAAATCGAGCATTGCTTCTCTGTTTCCTCCGATCATCGCAATGCCATCAGCATCTGCCAGCGTCCATATTTTTTTGTCCGCTATCCTTGTACCTCCTATTTTTCTATTTTCCATGTAATTCTAATAGCGTAGGGCTTAAGGAATATCCCTGTCTGAATCCTTTCGTGATCCAGAATTCGTCCGATAGTCCTTCGTTAGTTCTGACTTTGCATTTCGTCTCTTGGTATACTATTCTAATTCTCTCTTTTAATCGATTGCTGTATCCCTTTCTTGCCACAATTTTCCATAGTATTTCTCTGTCAACTCTGTCGAATGCAGCCCTGAGGTCTACGAGCAGTACATGCAGTACATGTAGCTTTTTCCTTCTTTGCACTGCTCTCTGTATGATGTGATTAAGTATGAAGATGTTGTCCATGGTGTCTCTCCTGCTCCTGAATCCCGCCTGTCCCTCTAGCAGTCCCTCTCTTTAGCCTTCCCTTGATGATGCCTGTGTATATTTTATACGCAGTTGGTAGCATCGCCAAGTCTCTATAGTTTTCAGGTTTTGTGTTGTCTCCTTTTTCGTAAATAGGTGTTATCACATCCGGCTTCCATTCTTCCGGGATTCTCATTTCTTTCCATACTCTGCTGATTATCGTTCTCAGTCTTTCTTTAATTTCCTCCGTAGATCCATACTTCGTTATCTATCCCGTCAATTCCTGCTGCCTTCTTCTTTTTCAACTTCATCCATTCTCTTTTTATGTCCTCTTACGTCAGTTCCTTGTCGTCCCCCTCTGCTTCCTTATATTTTATTTCCTTCCCTTTTGTAGTTCTTTTTACTCTGCTTCCCCCCAATAGTATTATGAAGTGCTTTTCCCATTCCTGTTTATGTATTTCCTGCTCTACATTGCACCTTTTTTTCCTCCCTGTGTATTAACGAGAAAGATATATGGTAGTATATTATACTAGTATATAGTATAATAGTATATTATATAGAAAGATATATGGTAGTATATTATACTACCATATATCTTTCTCATTCTTCAGACCTTCGAGTTCTTCAATCTCCTTCTCTTTCCATCTCTGTTTCTTCTCCTTGCATATATTTCTCCATCTTCTTCTTTGTCTTGTGTAATCTTCTTTTATTCTTTTTCCTTTTTTCCATTCTGTTAGCAGTTTTTTTGCCCTTTTTTTCTTCTTTATACTCGTGATCCTACCATTTACGATCCCCCAGGTTCCTTACCCTGGTTTTTATCACCTTCTTGGTTGTTTCTTATCACTACTTCCTTTAATTCTGACCATTGGGTTTCTATGTCTTTGGCTTCTTGTCCCCTACAATATCTCCCCTCCGTGCTTTCTCTAAACTTCTTTATACTTTCTTCACTCCATATTGTAATTGACGTTTCTCCCCTCTTTTTTTTTTTTTTTTTATTTTTTGCCGTGCTTCCCTCATCTTCTTTCGCTATCCATGTGATGATTGGAAAGTGGTCTGACTCCACTCTGTTGTCCACTGTGAATTTTTTAATTCTTTTCCTGCATTCACTGTCGGCAATGGCCAAGTCTATCACTGTTTGTCTTCTAGCCCCCGCGTATGTATATTTCTCTTGTTTGTCTCTGTTCGTAGTCCCGTTTATAATACTCCGTTTATAATTTCCTTCAATTCTCTATACCATGTTTTTCCTTTCCTTATCTATCCTCCTGTCTTTCCTCTTTATTTGTTCCATCTTCCCATCTTCTTGCATAAATCTTTCCAGTTTTCCGGTTTTGACGTTAAAATCTCCCATTATCATTGTTTCTATCTCTCCCTTGTCGCTTTCCTCTGTTATCTTGGCCCACATTTCTTCCATGTCTATCTTATTATTGTATATTCCCCAAATGTCCACGTATCTACTCTTGTTGTCTATTTTTATTCGCGTTCTTACTATACCTTATCCGTAGTCCTCCCCTATCTCCATCTCGCTACCCTCCAATCTTTTGTTAACTCCTACTATAAATCCTTCTTTGGCTCTTCCTTTTCTATTGACTCTGTTCGCTCCTATCATTTTCCAGTTCATCGTTTTGGCAGTACATCCATACATTTTTCTTTGTTTTTCTCTTCCACCCACGTCTCGGCCTGACTCATTTTTTCGGTACTTTTGTATCACCCCATTTTTGGTTTATTAATACGTACCTAATATTCTCTCTTTAGCTCTTTTTCTAGCCCCTGCTTTCCTTCTCTTTGCGCCCTTTCCAGTTACGTCTCTACTTTTCTCTCGCCTTTGTGCCTTTTCTCGTTCCGTCCCTGCGTTTCTCCTGCTTGCATCTCTCTTTGTTAAGTCCCTGCACGCTGGTTTCACACATTTTATACTCTTTCTCTGTCTCTTTTCCTAAATTCCTGGTTTCTCTGCTCTTTTTCACCTCTGTACCTCACACTCCACTGTTTTCTCCACAAATATTTATCCCCGAACACTTCTGCTCACTTACTCCTTTCACACTGCACTTTTCTTACTTCCACTATTTATTCAGCTTCTCTCTGCCTTTAACTTTTTCTTTTTATGTCGCACTCACACACGGTGTCCCGTATAACGGTAATAAAAGGAATCCTTATATAACTCTTATAAATGATTATTAATATTCAAATAATTAGATGTGTTATTATATTATTTATTAATTTTATTTTCTAAACTTAATTTCATTAGTCTCTTATAGACATTTGACATTTATATTTATTATTTGCATTTATTATTTCATTATTTCTACTTGTAGTTTTCATCTATTTTCTGTTGCAGCATCTGGCTTTTGTGTACAACCATATCGCTCCTAAATATATCAATATCTCAAACGTAAAAGATTGATAAAATTTACAAAATTATTAATATTGCGATATTCGAAATATCCTGGTATGCACATGCAATCAGTAATAAATCCAAGAGTTATTCAGTAATCATGTATTAAAATTGTGTATTAATCGAAAGATAACCAGGTAAAATTAAAAAAAAAACTTAATCAAATAGGTCTTACGTCTCAAACTGACACAGGCAGATTGTTTGTATTAAATTATCTATGTATTATTAAATTATATATTCAAGGAGAAAAGGGGGAGGAAGAAATGAACTAGGTAATGTGAGGAGGCCTGGCCTCAGCAATGTCGCATACAGGTCAGCTCCAAGGATTATATCGATCCGTCCCGACGCGAAAAACCGCGAGTCCGCCAGTTCAACTCCCACAAACCCGGAGATATCAACGCGCATTGCGTTAGCTGCCGGCAGCAATTCCGTTACTCGCAGCAAAATTAACGCGTTGACGAGGGAGCTACGCTGCGAGTATATCACTGGACGCACGGCGAATTGAGTCGTGAACCAAGCCGTTCCCGCAGGACAATCCTTGAGTCCGGAGAGTTTTACGTCCGCTCGGATTCGCTTGAGTCCCAACAGCTGGACTGCAGACTCCGATATAAACGAGGTCTCTGCACCTTGATCCATCAAGGCCTTGAGACGGATATTGGAGCCTTGGGGTGTCATTGCGTCAACTCGTGCCGCCGTGAGCAGCGTAATGGACCGCATATTCCTTGTAGTGCCAGGGAATATCCGCGCGTTATTTACCGCTACTTTAGACGTCCCTTCCTGAGTTTTGGATCCTTTCTTGGCGGATTTATTTGTCACGGGAGTTGCGAGGGGTTTCGCGTCGTCGTGCTGCTGTGTGCGGTGCTGCGCGTTGCATTTTCTGCACCGCGTAATTCCCGGGCAAGACTTCACCACGTGCTCGCCCAAGCAGTTGAAACGCCGTCAGAGTCGAATAATTTCCGCACGACGTTCGCGCACGGTCTTCTTTTGAAACTCCCGACATTTCCAAAGCGGATGCTTCTTGGTGCAGCACGGGCAGACGTCGTTTCGACCTGCATATAATGTGCGTTTGGCGCCGGAAGGACGTTTCGTGACCCAGCGGGCTTTACGCTATGCGTCTCCCCTTGGGTTTTTTTTCGGCGTTGCCTTCTTGAGAATGGATTTTGCACTTGGCAGTAGGCTTGGCTGTAAGTTGAGGGTCAATATCCGCCATTTGAGAAATTTCTCAAAGTCCTCCATCGTTGATACCGGCATGGAACGATTTGAGTTCGATTCGCAAGTGGGTTGCTTTTCCGGAGAGTTTTCCGCCATCTTACTCATCGACGCATTCCACTGCTCCCGTGATGCAGGTGGGAGACATTTACTAAACTGATGAACAAATATCATATCCCAATCCCCGACCGGTGCTCGCAAGGCCTTCAACGCGCGTATTGTTTTCGGTATTTGGTCCCAGTACGATCTAAGGCTCGGCGACAACTCCCTGGGTGACGCAGGCATCTCATCGAGCACGTCAATTAATTCCCTGATCGACTTTCAGGGTTTTTCGTATCGATCGACAAACACCTCCCACGTTAACGCGTAATTTTCGTCCGTGATGTTGATATTCGCGGCGAGGTTCGCTGCCAGACCTTGTAATGAGGACACGAGATACTGCAGTCGTGTAGAATCATGGACGTGCGGAATGTTGGTCATCAGGGACTGGAATGTATTTCTAAACGTCACCCACTCCTCAAATTTGCCTGAAAACGTGAGAAAATGTACCTTTGGGATATGCACCATGTGCGATTTCTGGGCTGACACGATCTCAATGCCTGAATCCGAATTAACCGAGGTTGTCGTGGTCTCCGAGTTCTGAAGTAACTCGAAGATGTATTCCTGGGCTTCTTCGTATACCGCGGTGAATACATTGTACACATCCTCCCTGTGGTGAGAATCATCCTCGCAGCTCAGATACGCCTTATCGTTATCGAACACCTCCCGAGAAATCCGATCTAATGTTTTAAAACACGATCGCTGATAATGTGCTTACCTCTGTTCCCTTTAACCTCTGCATCGTCTGCGTTACATGCCGAAGGTAACTTGTTTACGCGCCTACCAATCTCCTTAAAGCAACTGACTCCGATTCGGGAGTTTCTATTTGTAATTTACTTATTGAGGGAAAAGACGGAAAAATAAATACGGTGAACCCCTGAATGCCGTGACACCTACTTGGATCCTTCATTCCTCGAGAGCCGCTTGAATGCTTAAGAATTGGCCGAAACCCGGGCGTAAATCGGCCAATGATTCACCTAACACGCAAAGATATTGCGCGCGCCGTATTCCCGTGCGAGTGTGAGAGAGAGCGCACGATGAGTGAAAGAGAGCTCGCTAGCGCGGGGGAGTAGGGGTACCGAAGAGAGAGAGAGCACGCACTAACCCGGTGGAATGCTAAAAAGAGGGAAGGAACCCGAAAAAAGAAAGCGATAAGTCACTTTTCCGTCTCGACGCAAAAATTGCGAGTTATGCACAAAAATGCAGCTGTGCGTAATTTGGCGTTGCGGTGCACAATTTAATGCGCTATCCACCGCGTCTTTGCCGATTTGAACATATACACACCGAAAGCCGGTTTAATTATTGCGAACCAAGAAATTTAAATAAATCGGTACAAGCGCGGTAGATTTCGCATCCGCTATATAACTATAAATTACACTACCACGTGAATAACAATTATTTAACGGAATGATGTCAATAATAATTATTTTGTACAATAATATGCGAATTTCAAACCAAAACACCTACTCGTCCCTCATCCTGGGCACCAAAATATTTGTATTAAATTATCTACGTATTATTGCATTATATAGTCAAGAAGAAAAAAGGGAAGAAGTGAGGAAGAAACGACCTAGATATTTTAATTAAAATTCATTGAAAAGCACTTGAGCCGGACAAAAATGTTTATTGGCTCCGC
The DNA here is from genome assembly GCA_018907245.1 of Eupristina koningsbergeri. Lineage (NCBI taxonomy): Eukaryota > Metazoa > Arthropoda > Insecta > Hymenoptera > Agaonidae > Eupristina > Eupristina koningsbergeri. The sequence goes on along the minus strand of JACCHV010000002.1, from coordinate 3,822,609 downwards.
GATTACAATTGGCGTATAAAACTCCTCATGCGCGAGGGGAATAAGCCTTATTAAATTAAATACTTATCACTTAGTTGCGCCCGGCGAAGGTGACGCTCGATGTTGTCGCACTGGGATGGCGTCCTCCGCAAAGACCGCGATGGAGGAGTCGCGTGTGTCTCTCTCGGCTGCGTCCTCCTCATGGTTCGATGTTCCTCGGTTCATGTAGAAATCACCTGGTGATCCGGCCGCTGGGCGAGGGTACTCCTCTAGGCGTGTGCCCGTGGTGGAGAAAGCTTGGCGCCGATCATTCTCTCGTACTTTAGAGAGAAAGCGTTGAACACAGATAAATGAATGTTTAGTAAATTTTCAATATAAAATTATTATTTATTCATTAACCATAAACCATATATTTATAAATGTATATATCTAGACGTTAAACTTTAGACAAATTAGTAAGAATAAATATATAAAATATAATTATTACAAAATGAATTATAATTAGTTACCTACAACTATACTGTATATTACTTACTTTAGAATGTGTTCAACGCATTTCTTGACCGGGCAAGAATGACCGCGCGAAGCCCACTACGGCGGGCGGCTCAAACTTTATTGCGGTCCGGGATTTTGCGGAAGGAAATTTTATTTCCCGAGTTTGAGAAAACTCACTCTCGATCAAGGCTTGCTCTCGTGCGCTTTCGTTTGCAAACGGTTGCTTCTTAGTATCCTCACGTTATATATAATGTTCTTGTTTCTGCATCGCGCTGAAATCAAAGTGATCTGCGTATCACTTCGTCTGCGGATTTACCGTGTGTACACGCGTGTGAGTTGAGTGTGTGTGAGTAAGCGAAGGAGGGTGTTTGCGGCACGACGCAAAATTTCTCCCACGGGCACACGCCTGGAGGACCACCCTTGCCCAGAGGCTGAATCACCAGGTGATTCCTCAGCAGCTGAGCGGCATCAACCACGGGGAGGACGCCGCCGAAAGAGGCGATTACACGCGATTCCTCCACCGCGGCCTATGCGGAGGACGCCAGCCAAGGCGGCAGCAGCAAGCGTCACCTCCGCTCAAAGCGAATTATTGTAAGGTATAAGTGCGGCTTTTTCCCCTCGCGCGTGAAGGGTTTTTTATGCCTAATGTATTAGCGGAGCCAATAAATCTTTAATGTGTGGCTCAATTATTTTTTGTTATTTTATTAAATAATTTGCCTGTCTTCCTTATTCCCCTTAATTCTCCTAAACACGTTACAAAATAAAGAAAGCATAAACAGAATGTTTGCAGCAATTATAATTAGATTACGTATAGTCTGAAAGAACTCTATGGGTAAATTTTGTAAAGACAGCAGACTGTCATCACTCCAGATTTCTTTTAAGATTCCAGAGTCTTTAACATTTAATAATAATTTAAAGTTAAAGTACACTAATTCCGAATGTAAAAAAGCGTCTTTTTGTCTTTTAAATATTTACAGTTAATATCAAACCATGTCACAAAATATAATTAAAATCAGTTTTGATTTTAAAAATTATAAAAGAAATTATAGCACGTATTTAGAAATATATCGAAAATCTTAAACAAGACTGATACTAAGCTAAGAAAAAATTTAATATTATTAATAATAAATATAAAATTATATATAATTTATAAAGTGACTTAACCTCCTTTTTCATTATCTAAGAATCATATTTTATACTCTTGTTCATTTTTATATTATATCCACTGTTTTTTTTAAATATTTCCTTATGATAATTTAATGAACATGTTGTTATGAACCAAAATCGCTCAATCATTTTCGCATATATCTGTCCAGATCTTTCCATCTATCAGAGATATCAATTTTTTGTATTAAATAAATATTTAATGAAGACAAAAAATAAATATTTAATACCTACAAAATGTGTGGAGATATTTTGGATATGTATAGCATTATTCGGCAGAAAACGAAAAGGATGTATAAGAGGAAAAACGCAATGTTCATATGGTATGTAAGAAATGAAATTTAGAAATACTATTTCTGATTACACGTGTGAGAAGAATGAGAAAAAAGTCAGATTGAAAAGTATTATATTATATTTATAATTTATTATTTGTATTATATGATATTTATTTGTGTAAATTTACTAATAAACAGAGGCCTGAAGAAGACAACGAAAGTTGATTAAAACGTTGCCTTAAAACACCATAAAAAAGTGTTTTCAATCTCACCTATACCCGTAAGGAACATTAAAATTTTCAAGATATCTACATGGAAAGTGTTATACTACATTCCATATCTCATTATGTTATATTATTATATGTATTAAATAATATTGATTAGAAGTTTTATATTATAATGTATGAATACAAAAAAACTTATATGATAAATAATGTTTGTTATTAAATTAATAAAATTATAAGTTAATACATTAAGATCTAAAATGAAATATTTACAATGCTATAAAATTAATTTAATATATGAAAATATTTTTTTTATAATTTTACTTTTTATATATTTATTTTTATATTAAATTAAAATTAAATTTCATATGGTTATTGTTACTTGCCTACCAGGTAATAATTTTTTCTTTTCTGGAAAAATAAAAACATGAAGAAGCAGTGAGGGAAGATAGAAACCTAGAAATTGATTGAATCAAATGATATAAAAATAGAATAGATTCAAAATTCTGGTGTAAAACAAACTTTATTCAAACAACAACAAAATAACTAAAAAATTCGAGTATCGCCGAACTCGATAACTTTTCGATGTACATATTCTTTCTGGTCCCTTCAAATATGATTTTCCTACAGAAGAAAATTCTTCTTAGACCTTCTATTTTCTTCGAATTTATTTTAGCAGATTTAGTTCGTCGATTTATCATTAATGTATTTATTCTCACACGCCCACGACATTCGATCCTCTACATCAGCTTTAACAGAAAGCCTAAAAATATAATTGTTGTACAACAAATCATGTATATTAAATTTTGTAAGAATCGTTTAGATTGTCTAAAAAATGCAGATAAAGATGCCCCAAAAACGCTGAGCGTGCGAGGAGTAGAGAGAGTAAGAACCGGGGAATTGTAATATATAGTAATAGAAGTGAAATACATGCTAACTAACCCTTTATCTATTCTTCCCCCCCCTCTCATTAAATTGTGCGCACTCGGTATTTTTTGGTCATCTTTATCTCCATTTTTTAGACAATCTAAACAATTATTGCAAAATTTAAGATACAGGATTTGTTGTGAAACAATTATATTTTTTAAAATCATGGGAAAAACTAAAATCGTCTGAAGATGGAAATAAGTTTGTAAATTTTTGTATAATTTAATTACCATTAGTAGTACTCAAAATTTAATAATCTGATCAAGCTCCATTTGAATAAATAAAGTGTATATTAATTGCTTTAATTTCCCAAAATTAGAGTTCTAAATATTAAAAAATAAAAAAGTTACATATTATTTAATTAATTTCAAAATTTTCTGGTTTTTAGGAAATTTATCCTTTTCTAATTTTCCTATCAGATTATACAAAACATGAATTTTCTTCACAATTTTATTATCGGCAAATCTTTCATTGACACCCTAATTTTAAAATTACACATTTTCATTTTAAAACAAAAAAAGTAAAAAATTTATCAATAAAAAAAAAACCCTTAAATGTCATAAGTAGCATTTTTTAAATAAGAATCAACTGATTTTTTTACGAATTTGGATGTGTATCACTAGCTGCTTTTTCATGACCTAAATAGTCTTTATTGTTTGGCTTATCTAATATATTTTCTCACGTCGATATACTAAATCTGTAATAATCAGTCTCATACTACCCAGCCAATATGGATTTTTGGTAGAATTCCCTTTTCATAATGATACTGGATTGACGTATGAATAGTCAGCAGGCTTATTAAAAACGAATGTTTAGATGTCCAGAAGATACAATTCAATGAATACGCATCTTGTATTAGGAAATAATATAATATATCATGAGAATTTTGTTTATACATTATCTCCTAAATATTAATTATTCAATTTGAAACTGAAAATTTTAATATTATCCTGAGTTTTTGAGTATATGTATGAAGTAAATTAAATCTGATTGAAAAATTATCTAAATTTGCAATTTTTTGTGCCGTATTATATGCACTACTCCAAAATGCATACTTGCTTTTACTCAAGTTCAAATTTTTGGTGAAGGTTTATACTGCTTACATTCAATCACCCTGACTTCAATGATTATTTTCAATACTTAATTATTTTACTACTTAATTCATTTTAGTTTGAGAGCAAAAGGTTTTGGTTTAATTGAGAAAAATTTTTGGCACTAACAGTTGTTTCATAGAACTGGCTTCCTTGAAGATTTTTGACGAATGTACTGTTGATTTGAATTTATACTGATTCTTATTATTTTTTCTTATATACGTATATTTATAAATGTAGATGACACTTTAAATCTAAGTCAACGACTATAGGATTTAACATCGATTTAGGAAATTTCTACAGTACATTATTATTACACTATGATAAAAAATCTTCAGTTTCGACCGTCTACATGAATTATCTTGTCTGAAATTTGATAAATTTTTATAGTGATTAACTCTTAATATACAGTACAGTAATCACACACTATTGTATTATATTATTACCAATACAAGCTGTTGATTTTTTTTATTTTTTTACTCAGTGACTGCTTTATGTTATGGCATCAACTGGACACATCATCAGTTGAGACACTTCTTCAGGTTATCCACTATCATTGCTATTCTTTGACTTAGGTTTTTCTTCAAATCTTAAAGGTCCGACATCTCATAACAATTATTTGTTAATATTAATTCCAATTTTTTATTTCTTATTGACGACTTTTTATTTTTAGTGATTTGATATGAGCGCGTCGTTTACCACATATTTTGAAATTTTATACCTTCATCAATGGAATCTTTTCCTCTGTCTTATTTTATTGCATTCAATAGTTTGGTTTGCTACGTTTACAACTCTTGTATATTTAAATTTTGCATATTTTTTTTAAAGGTGATTTGATTTATTTCTGTGAAGCAAATATAATCTGTCATAGAGATAATTTTAATTCTTTCATTTAGTAGGTCATATTTGACTGAAATCTCTTGTAACTTTTTCATATTTTGTACCGTTAAAAAATTTATTTTTATATTAAAATCATCGATCTTTACTTGAACCCATACAACTCTTAACGAGATAATCTCGGATCGAATCTAATTAATATATGATTGCTGTTTTTGATCTTTAATTTTTTGATTCTCTTGGATAATTAACATTTAGCTTACTATGTTAACGAAGGATTCTTTCACTTATTTCATAGTGCAAGACTTAATTGATTTTAAGATAATTTTAATAAATGATAATGGTGCAACGTTGTATAATAAATTTTTCGTTTTTGTTTTATAATCTATTAAAAATTTTGTCTCTTGATTGTATGTCATAAATATTGTACTTGTGTAGTGAGCGAATACGAAGCAGATTAATCTTCTCATCAATAGAGTAATAAACTCGTGTTGTGATGTTAATGATGATTAGAAGGTCGAATTTTTGCTATTTTGTCTTACACTAATATTTTTTACTTTATTTTTTTAATTTTTTTTATCATCTTTGTACAGTTTCACAGGTGTTAGATAAATATTTATACTACGACAAAATTTCATTATATGTTTGTTCTAATTTTAAAATTATTTTTAATTATATTTATTTTATTTATGACATATAATATGCTTTACATATGTGTTGAATTATTATTATCAATATCACAGTTTTGAAAATACACAAACAAAAAATTTATGTTACTATATTAACATTTTTCAAAATAATAATTATGTGGAAAAACAAAAATACTTTTTAATTTGGATTTGAATAATTTAGATTTTTAATGATTATAAAATATATATAAATATAAATAAATGTTTATAAAATGAATATCAATGGAGAAAACAAAATTATTAATAAATAAAATACTAGTTTTTTAAGAATGTTAATAATTCAAATTTCTATCTACGTATATTTTATACACATAATGGTCATAAATAAGTTTTTTACATCAATTTTTTACTATATACATGTATGAATACGTTTATATAGCAGTAGCATTGAACATGCTTATAGATGTACAATCGGCATAAAAAATGAGAAAAAGATATAAAATAGAAAATAGAATATCAAATTGCCAGTCATATATACCAACTTGCTACTTTAATTGTACGGCAATTCAAATTTATTTAATTACTTATTATAGATATAAATAATAATGGGATTAGTACGTATAATTAATGACGAGAGTCATTTTCATGGAGAATTAATGAATGCTGGTGCGAAACTTGTTATTGTTGATTTTACTGCTACTTGGTAAGATTATTTTAAGGTTATACTAACTTTAAATTATTATCCAAATTCAAATTAGTATTTATTTTAATATTATATTATAATTAATTATATCGCTAATATTATTTTATATAATTTTAATAATATTGTTATAAAAATGTCAACCTTTTTTATAAAATTGCATTTATATTACAGGTGTGGCCCATGTCAAAGAATAGCTCCAATATTTGAACAATTATCTACTAAGTATCCTAATGCAATATTTTTAAAAGTTGATGTTGATAAATGTCCCGAAACTGCAACTGGGCAAGGAGTTAGCAGTATGCCTACTTTTATTTTTTATCGTAATAGAACAAAACTTGATTCATGTCAAGGTGCTGATCCTACTGGGCTGGAATCTAAAATTCAACATTTTTATGGATCTGGAGATGCTGATGATTCTGAGGGATCAGTTAGTGGACATGTACGAAGCTCTGATAATCTTTATTATCATATTTTTGGAATGATTTTTCTTGTTTTAATTATTTATTTTTGGAAAAACTCATAACAAATTAATGTAACAATAATTTTTTTCACTTATTTTTGTTAATAATTTCAAAATCATTTATTTGTTTAAAATAAGTTTTTATCACCTAGATCTAATTATATGTTTTACTTTTATTAATACATTTTTTTATTATGGGCAAATATATTTTATTAGAAATAAGTATCATCAGTAATAAATATTAAAAATTAAACTGTATGAATTCAAACGATAAAAATATGTTAGAAATAACTAAAAGGAACGGTATTAATATAAATAACTAAGACATTGATTCAATAGAATTTGTTTATTTGTTTCCTTGTTAAACAATAACTTTCCTTAATGAAGGCAATGCCTGATTTCTCCTTTTCATTACACCTAGAAATATGTGTAATTTTATTAATTACATTTTTGTTTATTCTTATTTTTTTTAACTTAATAATATATATATTAATAATATAAATAATAGTTGCGATTTAAAATAAAAAACTAATTTCAATCAATAAGAATTAATTTTTTTTTTCAATCCTAATTTTACAAATAGAAATATTGTATTTTGCAGATTGATTTAAGTTCTTTTATAATGGAAGCCCAGTGTGAATGTTTGAATGAATCAGATGATCATTCTTTTGCTCATTGCTTAGCATCAAATGGTGGTTATTTAGAAAGTGACTGTGATGAACAATTAATAATATCTATTACTTTCACACAAGCCGTAAAAGTTCATTCTCTCAAAATAAAAGCATCAGCAAAGAAAGGTCCAAAGACTTTAAAATTATTTATTAATCAACCTCGAACAATAGATTTTGATATGGCAGATTCTAATATAAGCGTACAAGATCTTACGTATGTTATTTTTAAATTCTGTTTTAAGTATGTAGATATTTAAGTTTCTAATTTCCATAATTTTTTAATATATCAGGTTATCAGCAAAGGATATAGAAGAAGGGAATCCTGTACAATTGCGATATGTGAAATTTCAGAATGTACAAAATTTACAAATATTTGTTAAAGATAATCAATCTGGTAGTGAAACAACTCAAATTGATCATTTATCTATTATTGGATCACCAATTTCAACAACAAATATGGGAGACTTTAAAAGAGTAGCGGGCAAAAAAGGGGAAAACCATTGACAAGTTAATAATTGACCTATAATAATAAATCAATATAATTTTATGTCACATCCATTGATATCAATTTCAGTTTTTATATTAAAAAAAATTTAAATAAAAAATAAAAACAGTTATAAGGTATAAAGGAACAAGTTTCATTAAAGAAATTTATAAACAATTAAACACTATTAATGTATAATATATTGCTAATGACAACTGAAAATAATTATATTATTTTATTACTTTATAGTTATTAATTTACTCATTTTTTAAATTTTATATTTTTAAATTTTATACAGTAATAACAATTATTATATTGTCTTAATCAATTTTTATATAAAAAATTATTAAACAAAAAATTTATTTTCATGACAAATTAATGTATGCACAAATATATGTATATATTTGTATATATATATTTACATAAAAGGTTCAATAGAAGTTGCCCTATCATTTTTAAAAATTTAATCATACTGGATATAATATATACAAATATTTTCTTAATTTATTCGTTTATTTATTATTTATCTGACTATAATTAATATAACTACAGATTTATTTATGTCAATATATTTTCATACCCTGATTTTTGCATTCACAACCTTTCAATTTAATTAATAATTTTCTTTATCTATAAATTTATTTATAAATAAAATATTGTAATAGAGAATAAGTAAGCTAATAAAAGAATACTAACAACATTATTTTATTATAAGTATTTCTAAGAGTTGTGTCACATGTTTTACATGTTGAAAAATATTTATAATTAAAGAATTACCTAAAAAAGTTTTTATTTACATTACTACTTTACGAATTAGCAATTTATTAATTAATTATATTATAAAACCAGAAATTATAAGATTATATTTGGTCAGAGATTCTAATAATTTCTGATAAAACTTTGATGTAATATATTTAAAAATTAAAATTACGCTATAAATAAATGACTGTAAAAATTCCTTTGTTTATTAGAAACACTTGCTAAGTTATTAGCAAATTCAATTTTCCCAAATTCGAAAACTCTACGGGAGTTTTACCATTCTTGTCCGATCAAAAAGAAGAACTAAAAATAAGAAATTCGTTGAACAGTAAAAATTGTACAATTAATACAATTTTTATCGTTGTACACAGTAATTATATTTTATAAAATTTGATAAATAATTCTTTATAAAATAACTTCTTGTATTTAATTTATTTAATACATCTCTATTATAAAAAATAGTTTTTATTGTATTTATATTAAATTTTAACTTACTATCAGAGGGGTCCAAGCTTAAAGCGGAAAAATATAAACAAATGGACCTGGCACAATCCGAACTATAAAAATTAGCGCCCTGCATTTTCAATATTTAAAAATGTTTTAATTTTTCATTAATTACATGTGGCTTTATTACATAAATTTACATTCAATTAAAAAACTTTTTTGTCCCTTTAAAATTATGAAAATATAAAAAAATATATTAAAAAAAATAAAAAAAATTCCTCCTGTGTGAGTCTTTTACGAGTCGACACTGGTAATCCGGTACACGTGTTTATGTTTTGTTCTCCCAACACTTATAATAATATAAAAAGTTATTTCCCATAAAATGCATGAAATACATTAGTGCACATGTAAAAATTAAAATTAAAAGTTAAAGTGTTACGGAATAACAATTTCAGGTACGTAAATTAATTTAAATTTTCTTTTGGCAGGTGAACCAATTCATTTTTTTTTCATTGTATTTTTGGTGGTTTCATGTATATAATAAAACTTTTCAGTACTATATATAAGCAACGAATTTTCGGGTGCCGTTTTTTGCCCGAATAGCCCATCATAAAAGAGAAAGCGCGGCAGCTGTGAGTCGAATGATCGCCGGTCAACCCGGACGAGGGGGAGGAAGATGTATCGCAACGCGGGGGAGTGCGGCAGTCAAAACCTAGCATTTGAAGAAAACGGAATTGTACAAATAATCTTCAATAAACGCAATTAACAAATTAAATTGATAGCTGTTCGTATTACTCATTTAATCACCTTTCCAACGTGTGTGTGATCAAGCCGACGGCCGGGGTGGCAGTAAAGAGTGTTTCTTATATATAAAACCTATTTAAAAAAGCTATACGAAGACATATGGACCACAAGTAAGTTAAAAACCATATTAAAATACTTAAAAGTTGTATTTAAATTAATAAACTAAAAAGCATTTTTAATTTTCATATAATTTTAATTTTATATTTATTCAGAAATACCTAATAAAAAAATATTAAACATTACATTATTGTTTCTTACGCAATATAAAAATATTCTCATTAAAATACCTGAAAAAAATAAAAGGGTAGAGGAATCTGTTATGATACAATACCAAAAATGAACACAATTAATACTTTACCAGACAAATCTTTATTTCCTATTGTACATGAAGACTTTCCATATATTCGAAAACGAAGGACAATGTTAACTGCGAGAGTGCTCAAAAACTAATGAAAATTCTTTTCTTTCAATTTTGCTCCTTCCCACAGTCAACGATAGTGCCTCCCTCTCAAATCTCACAATAGTTTCTTTATTATAATTAATTTATCGCTCTAACACTTATTGTCTTAATCTTAAACGTACTACGCGTAATATAATATTAGTCGATTTTATACATTATTATTTACTTAAAATATAGGGCATAAAAAACCTCCCGCTGGTATTCGAGAGGAAAAAGCCTCGCATAAAATACAAACATTCTCTACTATCCGCCCGGTTATTAAACTAATTATAAAATATTATCGACGTTGAAAACAAAAACCAAAGATACTCCGGAAAACCGACCCGTGTCCTCAGTTTAGGCTGTATTTCATCCTGCCAAAACTATCCGCTTTCCTTCACTTGTATTTCGGGCGATTGTCCTCTTACAATCGCCTTACTTTGACGTGACACCACTTTGTGTCACGCCGAGGTTTTGACTCGTACGTCGCCCCATCAAAACCCCACCAGACGCGTATGGCAAGACGACCTTACGCGCTGGGTTTCCGCGAAGGAAATTCTACAAGGGCCGAGTCGGGTTTTCGAAAATACGCATTTAAACAAAAAAAATTATCGATAATACACGACGCACCAAGCGCTAAAACCTTCCTTCCGTCTCAAATGCGCATCAACACAATTTCAGACACTTGCGTGACTAACAATTATAATGATTTTTATTATTGTAAGAATTTACTGTCGCTGTTAGCCATGCCAATATGGAAGAGTCGACAATGAATCTACACGAGTGCATACGATTTTACGTACGAGAACGTCTTTATTCGATTCGTAAAATGTTATACACGAAGTACATGATTCCGCCAGCAAAGTCAGACTGATTCCCCGTACCGCGACGCATCAATCCAGTCCTTCGGAATTGACCGACCGTCATCTGCGTTGTAGCTGTCGCACTTTTTGTTCTTGATCTTTTTCGTCAAGTAGAATTTATGATGCCAAGACCTTCGAACGGTGCCGTGAAAAGTCAACTCGAAAATAATTAAAAATTAAATTACTATTTAACTTAGGGCTTAACATTCGTACAACCCCAGTTTGTAATAATAATTATCGCATAAATTTTTTACTTTTTGTTGACGCTCCCGAATCTTCTTTCAGTTTTGAATTATAAATTTTTTTTTATATTCTTAGTCGTGTCGGAAAATTGTTTAAATAATTAATTATTAGGTAATGTTTAAAGGATTTAAACTATCTAATCGCAGTAAGTCACTTGAGCGTGATCCGAAGCCGCGCCTAGTGTCATCGAATTTAACAGCGTCCGGGAAGTAGGCTTCCGCGAAGGAGAAAGAAATAACGTTCGAATTTGCTAATCACCTTCTCGTTGACGTAAAGATTCCGGAAGAAAAGCTCCGGGTTTGCGGAGATAATATTCAGAGATTAAAAGCGGAGGTAAATATAAGACCGAATAATTGCAATTTGGATAACGCGAATCTAAAAATAGCAGATGAACAAAACATCATTAATTTAAGGGGGTGGTCGAGTGTGGACCTCGTGTCACCGGACGCGAAAAATGACGAAAAAGAACGTCATATCAAGGAGCTGCTGGCCGAGGTTAAGGCGATGAAAGGGGAAATTGATCAGCTCCGACAAGGAAAAGATAGATTGCTATGTGAACCCTAGCTAGTGTTCATTGATACACCCAAAGTGGGCGCAGCTGTGCCAGACGCGATGCCTCCAACGACAACTCAATGACCGCGTGAGTTTTTTATGCCCGTCGAACCTGCGAAACAATTTGAGTACACATTTACAGGATTGGGCATGTCCCCGTAAAAAGTATCCAATCAGATGCCGAAATGCTCGTGTGAACTGGACGAAATATTGAATTTAATAAATTGGATATATAAACCATGAACGACGAAGGAACTGAAGTGAAGCTATTCATTTTACGAGCCTTGAGTAACAAAATGATAAGGAAAGCGAAGGATTTTATGGGATCAAAATTAAGTAACTATGATTCGATCGACCATTTTATTACCGATTTGGGCGTAGTTTTCGGTGCTCTCGCGGCTGTATAAGACATGGTCGATAAGATTAAAAGATGTGTATAAAAAGATGAAGAGCCGGTATCTGAGGTCGGGAATTGTATGAGAATTTTACGGGAGGTACTGAACGTGGCGACGGAAACGGACTGCATTACTAGACATATCAGTCGTCATCCAGACAGTTGAAGACACGAAGATTTGATTATTAAACGGTTTATAGTAGGGTTAATCAACTCGATTTCTATCCAAGTCAACCCAAGGCCCGAAACCCTAGAAGAAGCTATCAACCTCGCGGTGAGATTCGACAAGGAGCTTTACGAGGTCCGGACTGAAAGAGGGAGTGGATGTGATAATAACGGGCGTAGTCCGTATAACGATAGACTTTATCAACAGCCAACGTGGTGCAAATATTGCGAAAGAAAAGGTTATGACACCGCCGAGTGTCAAATTTTGTTAACGGAAGTAGACCAGCGGAGATCGCTTCCGGGATCCGAACGAAACGAACAAGCGCCTCAGTACACGCGACCCCTCAAATAAGAGGGGCCGACGCACCCTACCACACAAACCCAAACGACGTTAACAGAGAACTCTCCAGTAATAAAAACAGCTAGAAGAAATTTTATTGAAAAGGAAGGTAATTTACCAGTAGTATTAATATATGCCGAAGAATTTGTAAGGGGTAAGGCGTCTTTTTATGTGGACACTGGCGCAGAAATCTCAGTAATCAAACAAAAGAAAATACAAGCATGCGACAAAATATGTACAGAGGTTAAAATAATCATTCATGGATTGACACAAGGAAAATAACTAACGGAGGGCAGCATAGTAGTAAATTTATATGATGTGAACTGCGAATTTCATTTTGTCCGAGATGATAACCCACTTGACGTAGATGAGACCCTCAGATGGGATATAATAAAGAGATATAACGGCAGGATTGACGTCAAATACAAAATATTAGGAGCGCATGGATCCCCTTTGCTCGTGACAATGCAGTTGAGATTCCTGTCATAACCAAAAAACTGATAAATGTTCGCATAAAAGAAACACATTGGATTTGTACCACCACAAGGTTTAGCCCCTCGAGTAAAATTGGGTAATCATTTATCAATTAATCAGGACAATGTAACATTCGAATATTGTCTTAATACCAATAAAGAACCAGTTACTATACCATTGCCTCAAATAGAACTTATATCATGTGATACAATGGAGGAGAGAGAAAGCAAAGATATTGGAGAAAATTATAACGAGAGTGAATAGAGTATAAATAGAATGAGCATTAACAACCTGTTCGCTGAAGAACTTTCCAATAGAAATAAAAATAATGATAATGAGTCGACAAAAATTGAAACCGAAAGTAGCAGTGATAATCCACAAAAGAACATCAACGAACAGAGATTACCATGAATTAAAGAAGGAAATGAAGACACTGAGACGGCAGCAGAATATAAGACGGCCTTGAGCGATAACGAAGGTAGCCAAAATATGTCCAGGGTGCTCGAGCGACATCGAGTGAGTAGAGTGCATCTCCCGAAGCACAAACCTCCGTGGAAAGGAGATAAAAATCGATTAATATTGATAAAACAAAGAAATTCAGTAAGTAGAAAAGAAAAAATTATAAACATTATAAAAGAAGAAATATGTATAATTCATTAATGGAAATGTCAAAGAAATTGACAATGATATAATCCAATTGTTCGGGACTCGTCGAATTTTCCGAAAACCCGACCGAGGAGTCCCTCGCAGCTGCGAAATTAGACCTGAGCAGTTGTAAATTATCGACGATAATTTACAACTGCGGGCCAGCTGGCTGTGTGCGCCGTCGGGAAACCGAATGTCGGGAAAATGCGGGGGGTTTTTCGGCATCGGGGGCGGCGGGAAAAGACACTTGCATACAGTTCTTCTTGCTGTATGCATCCCGGCAAATTTTCTGTGCTAAAAGTGCGTTCGATTGCGAAATCATCACGATTGTTAGCGCTTTCTTTAATATTGTGAAAATTATTGTGGTTCCTCGCGCGGCGGAAAAGGTGTAAGTGCTGTGAGGTGTTGAACGAGTTCTTACGAGACGACGCGGCAGCATCCCGGCGATCAAGTATTCACCTTCAGCGGCGGTGAATACTACACCTGTATCTTCTCCAACTGCGGGGAGAAGTTGATTATTAAGGATCGGCGAAGCCTACGCGGGGGCTGCGGACTCGATCCAGCGAGGAACCGGCGGACGGCTTTTTTCCTCCGACGCGGAGGTTTTTTTATGCCAGAGCGGCGGTATAAGTATTTCTTTTTTTTTTCTCATTTTGTTCGAAATACATCTACATGATCATTGCGGCGAACAAAAATTCTTGTTTTATTTATTTGCCCACCCTTCCCTATCTAATCTAATCTAATTACCATTATTAATAAAATCTTTGAATTAGCATAAACATTTTGGTGCCCCGGGTGAGGGCAAGAATTTTTGTTCGCGGAAAATTATTGTAAGGAAGTGAGAGAGAGAGTGTTTGGTGACGCGGAGTAAAATTCCGGAAAATCGTCAGGTCAGCTGACCGATACAGATTCTCTTTCTCTCTCGCACTCGGGCGTAGAGATACATAGTTCCTTTTCTCTCTCGCACTCGTGCGTAGAGTACGTATATTCCTTTTCTCTCTCGCACTCGTGCGTAGAATACGTATATTCTCTTTCTCTCTCGCACTCGGGCGTAGAGATACGTAGTTTCTTTCTCTCTCGCACTCGTGAGTAGAATATACGGATTCTCTTTCTCTCTCGCACTCGTGAGTAGAATATATAGATTCT
Source organism: Eupristina koningsbergeri (assembly GCA_018907245.1). Classification (NCBI taxonomy): domain Eukaryota; kingdom Metazoa; phylum Arthropoda; class Insecta; order Hymenoptera; family Agaonidae; genus Eupristina; species Eupristina koningsbergeri. Next base: position 3,807,402 of record JACCHV010000002.1, on the reverse strand, counting down.
CTTTCTCTCTCGCACTCGTGCGTAGAGATACGTAGTTTCCTTCTCTCTCGCACTCGTGAGTAGAATATACGGATTCTCTTTCTCTCTCGCACTCGTGCGTAGAGATACGTAGTTTCTTTCTCTCTCGCACTCGGGCGTAGAGATACGTAGTTTCTTTCTCTCTCGCACTCGTGAGTAGAATATACGGATTCTCTTTCTCTCTCGCACTCGTGCGTAGTATATATATTGTCTGTCTCTCTCACACTAGTGCTTCGGATATATTGATACGCTTTCTCTCTCTCACTGACGCGTGGAACATATAATTGCTTTCGCTCTCGCGCTCGTGCGGGGCGCATATATTCGCGTGCTGTCTCGCACTCGCACATCTTGCATGCTGTTGATATTTTTCTCGCACTTGTTTGTCGAGTAATCGGGTTCGTTATATCGATTACAGTTATTAATTGAGTAAAATCATGGCTCCACCGGCAATTAAGAAGCTAATATGCTTACAACAGGCGTCGTTTGATTCACTGAAGCTCACGGATAAACGAATTCGGGAGAAAGATGCGCAATCTTTCACGAATGAGATTGTAAAAACGCGTTTAGATTCGATAGAACGAATTTGGGCAGAGGCGTTAGACCGACATGGTGAGCTAATGTCGCGGGGAGTCGACGAAAGCGAGGAGTACATTCGCGACGGGACCTTTCAGTCTATGCAAGTGCTAGTGGAAGACTTGCAGGAGTATTTAGCCGCGACCATATCCGCGATGCGTTCAATAACTCCTCAAACCGGTACGCAGGGAAATAGCTCGCGCAGCCCCCGGTCCCCAGCACCTCCACCTCTTAAGGTGCGAAAGGTCGATTTGCCGACTTTCAAAGGGGAATACGAGGAATGGGAGAATTTTCGGAGTGTGTTTTTATCCTTGATGGCGAAGTCCGAAGAAATGGACAACACTTCCAAGCTGCATTGCTTGATCAGCAGCCTAAAAGGGCCTGCGGCCGAAATGGTCAAGGATGCGGATTTGAGCGGGGAGATGTACGAGGCGACGTTGGCGGACTTAGATCGGCGATATTACTCCCCGCGCTTAACTGTTTCGCGATTATTCGGCAGCCTGCAGGAGATGCAGCCGATAAAGAAGGCTAGTAGCCGAGCGTTACTCAATCTCGCGAATAAAATCGGTATAGCAGCTAGGAGTTTTAATCGACTTGGATTACCGGCGGGCACATTAGACATAATACTAAACGCGTGGATCGAACCCCTTTTAGATCCTGAATCGAAGAAGGCTTGGGATGATAAGTTGTGGGCGCGCGACAAGCAGGTAAAGGAGAATCACGCCGAAGACGTCCGGGCGGCGGACATCATGCTATATTTTCCGACGTCGATAGAGGTTGTCGCGTTCCTTGAGCAAAGGGCTCAATCGGTCGGCGCGAAACAGAAGGATTCTCCACCGCCCACCCCTGCGAGGAGGGCTAGCTTTCATACGAAGCAGCCCATGAGTGTACGCCGCGTTCTACACACCACCGCCGCGGACAAGACTTGCCCTCACTGTACCAGCGCGCATTATTTGTGGGCATGTCCGGACTTTAAAAAACTGGAGCCCAAACAGCGTTGGTTAGCGGTCCAAAAGATGCGTCTCTGTTATTTGTGCTTCGCGCGGCATTCGGTCAATAGTTGCACGTCGCCGCGAAATTGTATGAAGTGCGCTAAGCGACATAACACCCTGTTGCACTTCAACCGCGAAAATAATAACGGGGCGGCGTCACGCGATAAACAGGTTAAACGAAGGCAACCAGGGGAACGCGGATCAACTGGGCCAAACCGTTCGACAGCTGACACGGGGTCGACTACGGCTGCAGAGGTCACCCATACCCATACTGCTCGCGATACCGGATCGCGACCAATGACGATACTTGCGACGGCACGAGTCAAGATCGCGGCGGATAAAGGGGGAAAGACCATAGTACGGGCGCTGTTGGACCAAGGGGCGGAAGCTTCTTTCATAACAGAGTCTGTGGTCCAATTATTAAACTTGCCTAAACGATACGTCGTGACAAACCTGACGGGAGTCGGTGATGGGCCGCCTACGAAGGCGCACTTTAGAAGTAGCTTCACGATTGAGTCCCTCGTGCATCCGGAGAGTAGTTTCCGAGTGGAAGCAATCGTGCTCAATCACTTGACCGCCAAGCTGCCATCGCGACAAGCCGTGGAAATCGATCTGAGTGGACTCTGCGATCTCCAGTGGGCGGACCCGACATTTTTCGAACCTCAGAGTGTCGATATGATCATCGGAGCGGATCTATATGGACAACTGCTGTGGGCGGGGATAGTATCCATACCCGGGACGGGCCTGGTGGCGCAGGATACCGCGTTGGGTTGGATTGTATCCGGACGGGTAGCTGCATTGAACGCACGGCGGGCGGAGTCGTCGGAGTCTAGCTCAGTCGCGTTGCATCATTGTTCGGTCAATGATGAGCTATCCCGCTCATTGTCGCGCTTCTGGGAAATCGAAGAACTTCCAGAAGCCAAGAAAACAATGAGTCAAGAGGAGGAAGCTTGCGAAAAGCAATTCGCAACGACGTATCGACGTGATCAGTTGGGCAGGTTTACCGTGGCACTACCTTTGCGTCATCCGGTTCCTCGGGTAGGTCAAGAAACGCGGAGGCAAACGGTCGGTGCCTTGAGATCGTTGCATCGTCGGTTTAAACGAGAACCGGAGGTCGCCGCTGAATATCGACGATTTATGGCGGAATACGAGGCGCTGGGACACATGACGCGTGTGAGTCCGGCGGACACGAGACGAGAGGATACATGGTATCTGGCTCACCATGCCGTGTTCTCGGGTTCAGGTGAGCGGCGCAAAATACGTGTGGTTTTCGACGCGGCACGACGAACGCGCGACGGATACGCGTTGAACACATTTTTAAGCCCGGGCCCAGTGTTGCAGCAAGACCTGCCACTGATATTATCAAATTGGCGGCGGCATAAATACGTCTTCACGGCCGATATAGTGAAAATGTTTCGGCAAATCGGAGTTCGCGAGGTCGATCAGGACTATCAGCGAATCGTCTGGTCTTCTAGCGACGAGGAGCCTGTAGTCGATTATCGACTAACCACGGTGACGTATGGCACCGCTTGCGCACCGTATCTCGCGATCAGGACACTCAATGAGCTGGCGGACTTGGAAGGGGAATCTTTTCCGTTGGGTGCCGAGATCGTGCGGAATAATATGTACGTCGACGACATATTCGACGGGGCGGACACGTTGGCTTTGGCAGAGCAAAAGGCGCGTCAAATAGCGGAATTATTATCTACTGCAGGAATTGTTTTAGGGAAATGGGCAGCCAATCACCCAACACTAATACCTCGAGAGCAGGAAACGGGTCGCGACCAGGGTTTCAAACAGGTCGATTCGGGACAAGCCGTGAAAACTCTGGGTGTGACGTGGGATGCGACTCAGGACGAGTTTAAATTCGCGTGCAATGACTTGCAAGCGCTGGGGCAAGCCACTTCAAAACGTGCGATATTGTCGGGGATAGCGCGACTGTTCGATCCGCTTGGTTGGCTAGCTCCGGTAACGGTGGTAGCTAAAGTCATCATGCAGGACGTCTGCATCCTTCAAGGCGGTTGGGATAACACCGTGACCCGCGAAATCGCCGAACGATGGCGTACTTATTGCTGCGGGCTGAAAGGGCTGAGCGCGATTCGGGTACCACGCTGTTGGCCGCATTATGGCTTCAAAAACCTAATGCTGCACGGGTTTTGCGACGCGTCAAAGAGAGCCTACGCCGCGTGTGTGTATGTGTGCATGAGAGACGCGGAGGACAGAGGGAGCAGCGTATTACTCGCGGCGAAAACGAAAATCGCACCGCTGCGGACGAAAAGCATCCCTAACCTCGAGCTTTGCGGAGCGGTCCTACTAGTGAAGCTGATAAAGTACGTTCGAAGGTCATCGTGGACGGCGGGCGGGGATGTTTTCCTGTGGACGGATAGTCGCATAGTTTTGGCGTGGCTAAATCGGCATCCGAGCCACTGGAAGACCTTTATCGCGAACCGAGTGTCTTTTATTCAAACAGAGTTGCCGGAAGCAACCTGGGGACACGTGGGCACGAAGGAGAACCCAGCGGACCTGGGAACTCGTGGAGCAGATCCGGTTGCTCTAAGCGGTTTGGAGTTATGGTGGCGGGGACCGGCTTTTATAGCAGGGCCAAGATCGGCATGGCCAAGCCTCCCACCGGTGATTCAAGTAGCGCATACGCGGCCTAATGATGATAACCCGGAGCCGGATTTGTTAACCCGATTCTCGACTTATAGGCGTCTGATTCGGGTATTAGCTTATTGCTTGCGGGTACCTTTGCGGCGCCGGCGAGAGCTGGCTAATCGGGATCAGCTACCGAAATATTTAACAGCGCCCGAGCTGTTAGCGGCGACAAATGTAGCGATCAAGCTGGCGCAGGCTCATGCGTATGAGAGCCAAATTTCCGGATTGAAGCGGGGGAACTTCCTAGCGAAAGCAGATCCTCTTAGCGCTCTCACTCCATTCATAGGCGTTCAGGATGGATTGTTGCGCGTGGGAGGACGCTTAAACGAAGCCCCATTAGAATATAAGCAGCGGCACCCTCCCATTCTCCCGGCTCGCTCCTCACTCAGTAAACTCCTGGTGCGACATGCACATCGCGAGTGTCTTCACGGAGGGTATACGCTCACTTCCAACTACACATTGCAATACGCCTGGATCCTGCGAGTCAGACCCCTCATCAAGAAAATCATCAGGGAATGCACAGTGTGTCAGCGAGCCAAACCCAAGCTGATGCATCAGCTGATGGGCAACCTGCCTGCTGCACGATTGACACCTGCACGTCCGTTTACCACCGCTGGATTGGATTATGCAGGACCCATCGCTGTACGAGCCACTAAAGGACGCGGATACAAGGCATACAAGGGTTACATCGCTTTGTTTGTATGCTTTGCAACGCGGGCAATCCATCTAGAGTTGGTGAGTGACCTTAGCACTGAAGGTTTCTTGGCAGCGTATCGGCGTTTTACCAGCAGGAGAGGAAGATGTACGAACCTGTACAGCGACAACGCCACCAATTTCAAGGGAGCTAACCGCGAACTGCATCGGTTATTCCAGGAGGCGTCGGATTTCTACAAGGACATCAGCGGATTCTTGGCAAATGAAGGAACAACATGGCATTTTATTCCCCCTAATACGCCACACTATGGGGGACTATGGGAAGCGGGTGTCAAGTCCGTGAAACACCACCTAAGAAGAGCGGTCGGTGAGCATACACTCACCTTTGAAGAATTGAGTACGGTACTCGCCGAAATAGAAGCCTGCCTCAACTCCCGGCCACTGTCTCCTCTGTCACAAGACTCAGACGACTTGCAGGCATTAACACCAGCCCACTTCCTTATAGGAACCCCGATGACCCTGCTTCCGGATGCGGAGGTAGACCATTTGCCTGAAAACCGTCTAGGACGTTACCAACTCCTCCAGCGAATTCGGAACAACTATTGGAAGAGGTGGAGTCAAGAATATATGCAGCACCTACAAGAACGTTCAAAATGGCGAGCACCGGCGGAAAACCTACGAATCGGACAATTGGTTTTGATTCGGGATGAACGGTTCCCCCCTTCAAGATGGCCGCTGGGGCGTGTAACCGAAGTCCACAAGGGTGCGGATGGGAAAATTCGTGTGGTCACAGTACGAACTGCAAACGGTATGCTAAGGAGGCATGTGGCTCGTTTGAGCCCGCTCCACATGGATGAGCCTGAGGGAGCCGGGAATTGAGGGATATGCAGCGTTAATTGTATATATGTATATTAATTGTAAGCATGTATATTATATTATATTTTATAATTGTAAATATGTAAATATAAAATTCACGATAGCTCCAACCCGAGGAGTTAGAGGTGTTCGTCATCATTGACGAAGGCGGGCGGCATGTTCGGGACTCGTCGAATTTTCCGAAAACCCGACCGAGGAGTCCCTCGCAGCTGCGAAATTAGACCTGAGCAGTTGTAAATTATCGACGATAATTTACAACTGCGGGCCAGCTGGCTGTGTGCGCCGTCGGGAAACCGAATGTCGGGAAAATGCGGGGGGTTTTTTCGGCATCGGGGGCGGCGGGAAAAGACACTTGCATACAGTTCTTCTTGCTGTATGCATCCCGGCAAATTTTCTGTGCTAAAAGTGCGTTCGATTGCGAAATAATCACGATTGTTAGCGCTTTCTTTAATATTGTGAAAATTATTGTGGTTCCTCGCGCGGCGGAAAAGGTGTACGTGCTGTGAGGTGTTGAACGAGTTCTTACGAGACGAAGCGGCAGCATCCCGGCGATCAAGTATTCACCTTCAGCGGCGGTGAATACTACACCTGTATCTTCTCCAACTGCGGGGAGAAGTTGATTATTAAGGATCGGCGAAGCCTACGCGGGGGCTGCGGACTCGATCCAGCGAGGAACCGGCGGACGGCTTTTTTCCTCCGACGCGGAGGTTTTTTTATGCCAGAGCGGCGGTATAAGTATTCCTTTTTTTTTCTCATTTTGTTCGAAATACATCTACATGATCATTGCGGCGAACAAAAATTCTTGTTTTATTTATTTGCCCACCCTTCCCTATCTAATCTAATCTAATTACCATTATTAATAAAATCTTTGAATTAGCATAAACACCAATCAACAGTTATTACATATATATTTCATTTCTTTGGATTAAGAAAAAATGGGAAGTTTTGAAAAATTAAATTAATTAAATACATTATTGAGCAAGTTATTTATATAAACTCTAAGTATTATTATAAATGGTTATAGTTATAAATGATTGTGAAAAAAAAGATAATAAGTTATTACATTCATAAATGAAAACGCCATGAAGATGACCTATATTATAGAATTAGAGTACGTTTTTTAAATTATTATTATTACACAAATATTATACTATTAAATACAACAAATACACTATAATACCTGGAATTTAAAAGTTATTAATTAGAATAAGTATGGTTAATTGCTATTTAATAACAAAATAGAACCAATATTAGGAAAAATGGCAAAGCAGTACGTGGGCTTCTATGAAATTATTGGCATAAATTGTAAAAACTCAATGTCACGCTAAAACTAGAGATGAAAAGGATGTGATGTAAAACATTTTTGTTTTTGTTATCACTAACCTGTAACGAAAATATATGTAGTTGTTAGTTATGGGAGATGAGTAAAAGCGGGGATCAATAGAAAAAAATATTAATAAAGAAGAATAAATAAATACGATTCCTCAGCGAAGGCAGCAGCAGCCTGAGATGTAGTTCTTTTTCTTTTATTCTGTTAATAGTTCCACTGTTTACAAACCGTCACGAGGCCGGCCGGCATTTTGAATGTAACCGGAATTCGAGGCGAACGATGCGCTCCCTATTCTTGTAGTGTGAGTTACGATTAGAGTGAGAGAGTATGATAGCGTAGTGTGAGTAAGAGTGAGAGAGAAAGATATATCGGGTGTATTACTGTAAAATACGTATATCTCGGTGCATGGGAATTTGAATGTATTGGTGTTAATCAAATTAAATTATGGCCTCCCCGATGTTGCCGATAATGCCAATCCCGGAATTATCGGCATTTTACAGTAATATTAAATTTTGTATGAAATCGTGCAACTTCGTGTCGATTTTTCAATCGACCAATGAGAGTGCACGATTTCGAAAGCACAGGACCAGGGGGGAGCTTGACGGTGTGTAACCAATAAGGAAAAGGGTTACACACGCAAGCTCAGGTGTAAATATATAAAATTTCAAATAATTTTCGGTAGTGTGTGTTACGAAATTTTGGCTTTCCTTCGAGAACAAAGGAAAGCCATTTTCAGTTATATTATTGCCTTTGGTGATACACCGTGTGTGATTCTGCACACTATAATACTTTATAATAATAAAATTTAATACAATATATATTATTTTATTATTTTAAGAATAATATTTAATAATAATTATAACTATATGTTATCTTATTGAATAACAATTTATAACTGAACTCTTTCTTTTTCAGAAAGAAAGTTCCGCCCCCTTCACATCACTAATTTTAATTTTAAATCAAAATTAAACCAATAATTAAATTTACTGATTTTTATTTAAATTCAGAAATTTGAATATTGGTCGCATCACAGCCAACAAGTCCTTTTTCTTTTGTACCTGTCATTATTTAAATTCTAATTGGTTATCATTAAAATAGCCAATCAGAATTCTCAATTCATATACAAAAGAAAAGTATTGTTTGACCGATAAGTATAGAAACTACACTTATCGACCATCTTGTGGCGGCACAACATCAATCATTTTTACCATACTCACATCACTTCATTTATGCAATTTAATATATACATGCATCAAAATACATATTCGCGCCTATCTCTATCTCACTCTCATTCAACTATTTAAGCGCCATCTATGCTAGCAAGACTTCCGCTATTGCATTAAATCAAAGTAAAATATGGGCCACATGTTGACAGTTTATCAACAATGAATAAAATATTATTTAACCATATATATAAAATTCATATTCATCACATCAGTAAGTAAACAACACAACATTAAATATTTTTAGACATTAATAATATTATTCATTATTCATTCAATTAAAATCTACCCAATCATTTACACAAAACTAACTCTAATTATTTTATTTTTCAGGTTAGTAATAATCCATATTTATATTATCACAAACCCCCTCCCTAAATCGATACTTCCTTGAAGTATTGATTTATTAAATAATAATAATCAATAAATTATTGAATAAATAAATGAACAAACAAATAAACAAATAAACATATAAATAGATAAATAAATAAATAAATACCTCAACATATCACTTCATTATCTTCACCTGAGCTACCATGTACCCAAACATATATATCACAACACATTACATCAAAGGATAGGAAAGGAATAGGACAGGAAATAACAATAAAAAGGTTAGGAATGACTCAAACCAATAGGGGAGTCATTTCCAAAAACACTCTTTATTATTAATGGTTGAAGATCGGGTGGCATTTGCTTTATCTCATGCAACATCCTTAAAACCGTATGTAAATCCCCATAAGACTTATTATCTGAAGAAATTTTTGGTTTTCCAGTAATTTCTTCAGATGGTACAGTTTGTGGTTCTTTATATACAGTTTATCTACTATACTTTTGACTGATCTTTCCTCTCGGCAATTCTCGCGAATTGGTTTCTTTTTGTTGGACCCTCCTCAGATATTCTGTTGAACATCGAGCACAGTCCATCAAATTAACACCTTTTCGACCACAATTATAACAATGAATGCCATATTGAGTCTTAGGGCAATTTAAACGTCGATGACCGCTTTTCCAACATATAAAACAAACTCCTCGAGGAGGGTCAATCGCTGGCACAGTAGGAATCTTCACCAATCCACCAAACATTATTCCACAAGTAATGATGGGTAAAGAAGTATAATTCTTATTCACCATCGTACCTGTGGATTTTCCCCTTTTAATTACCCTCCCTTCTTTAATTTTATTAATATTTTTAGTTGTCAGAATGGGGGCATTCATCACCCTCCTTTCAACATCAACTGATAATGCCGAAACAGGAATCGGCCTAACCTCTAAGGTTTTAAACGGTCTAACCGTCGAAAAGACATCCTCCACTTCCAAATGTCTATTCGGGTTATACCGTCTGGCCCTCCTTCGTTTCCTTCTCGCAGCCGATGCTGAAATTTTTGGTGGTGCCGCTTGGAGTCATTCTGACTCTTTTCTTTCTTCTACAACTTCAGTTAAAATAGAATAAGACTGAATATGTCCATTCTCTATTTCCATATTTTCGGATGCATCAATCCGTAATTCTTGTAGATTCAATTGCTCAAGAATTGGGCTCTCTGCATTAACTTCAGTTATATTAATATCCTTATTTACTTCGGATATTACAGCCACTATAGGTAGCTCAGGTTCTTCAATTATCTTTTCCAAATCAGATACAAATGCAACAGTTCCAAATTTAATTTTATTAATATGTTCCATCTGTAAATAAATGAAAATGATTAATTTTACACTTATTACCAAAATATTTTATAAAGAAAGAGTGAATTAGTTTATTCCTCCCGATTTAGGAATAAACTTCTTCAACTCAGAAATATGGGCCTTTGATTCGCCTTCCCTGATCCGCAATTTCTACCACTACCGGGGACAACACTTTTAATATCTCGAAAGGGCCTTCATATTTAGGAGCTAATTTGGCAGAGAACTTCTTTATCGCACTTGATAATTCATGAGTTCTTCTCATCACTACATCACCAACATTAAAATTTATATCAGTCTTGTTCTGATTATAAATTTTACTTTGCCTTAGCCTCTCTTTCTCTATAAACATCACAGCAAGATCGCGTAAAGCATTAAGCCTTTTCATACGATCTTCCCATACTTTAGGATCAATTTCCTTCACCACAATACTTCCTTCTACATCACTTCTTAAACTCTTCACCGGACGGGGATGTCTACCATAATTTAAAAACGCTGGTGACACACGAGTTGTCGACTGCACTGCCGTGTTCATTGCATGCCTAAACTCGTGTATATGTACATCCCAATCTCGATGATCTTCCTTAATGAACGTAGCAATCATGGTTTTTAACGTTCTATTGCTACGCTCAACCGGATTAGCCTGAGGATGATACGGAGGAGTTGTTACGTGTTTAACTCCATACTCGTCTAACGTGTTCTTCAACCATTTATTAATGAACTCCTTCCCGTTATCCGTTAGCAAATATTTTGGAGTTTCCCATCGAAACAATATCAATTCCTCAAAGGCTCTCGATACAGCTTTACCTTCAGCTGATCTTAATGGTTGTACTTCTATCCACCTAGTAAATAAATCTTGAAATACTAATAAATACTTGAATCGGTTCTTACTAGGTGGGAATTCCATTAAGTCAGCTGCCACCACTACCCACGGTTTCTCCACTATCCTTGATCCCATCAATCCTTTGGGGCCCGATTGTGAAACTTTATACTTCTGACATTCGAGACATTCATGAACGAATCTATTAACATCATACCATACGCCTGGCCAGTAGTATTCCCTAGCAACACGGTCGTATCTTTTATCCACTCCTAAATGTCCCGAACTTGCTTAACAATGTGCCTCCTTCATCACTCTACTTCTAAGTTCTTTAGGAACCACTAACCTCCATTGCTCTTCACGATATAAGATGGGATCCAACAATGCATCATTTCTGAAACAGTAGATTCTACCATCTTCAACTTTCCATTTGGAATATTTGTTTGGAGCTTCCCCAATCTCTCTCATCCTTCGTAAATACCACTCATCCTGAATATTTTCATAAGATGAGACTTCCTTATCCTCAAACATTCTGGATAGGGCATCCGGGACGTGATGATTTGCTCCTCTGCGAATTCAAAATCCCATTGTTGCATTTCTAATGCCCAACGAGCCAATCTTCCCGTCGGATCTTTTAGATTTTGCAACCATTTAAGAGCACTGTGGTCAGTTATCGCCTTAAACTTATATCCTTCAATATACAGCCGAAACTTCTTAATTGCCCACAACAAGGACAAACATTCCCGTTCACTTGTTGTGTAATTTCGTTCCGCTGCCGTCAACACTCTACTGATATACAAAATTGGGTGTTCTCCATCCTCTAATTCTTGAGTGAGAACTGGTTCAATTGCATATCCACTTGCATCACATTGTATTGTAAAGGGCTTTGAGAAATCAAGTCTAATAAGGACCGGAGCTTTCGTTAAAGCCTCTTTTAATTTCTCGAATGCTTCTTGTTGTTCTTCTGACCAATTCCACGGTTGTCCTTTTCTTAATAATTTCACTAGGGGAATTTTAATTTCCGAATCCTGTGGAATAAATCTAGAATACCAACCGATCATTCCGAGAAATCTCCTCAGTTGTTTTACAGTATTTGGTGCTGGATATTCCATCACTGGTGCCACCTTAGAGTCATCAGGTCGCAATCCATGTTTATCCAATACAAAACCCAAATATGTTACTGAGGTACAGCCAAACTCACACTTCTTCTTATTAATTTTTACGCCCGCCTTCACTATCTTATCCAACACAACTTTCAGCCACTTGATATGTTCCTCAAACGTCTCTGTTGCGATTAAAATATCGTCCAGATACGCGAAGATATAAGGCTTAAATTCAGGTCCAAATAACGCATCTATTAACCGTTGAAATGTCATAGGGGCATTAGTAAGCCCAAATGGCATTCTCCGAAACTGCCATAGTCCAGAACCCGGAATTGCAAAAGCGGTATACTTTTTACTCTTCTCCTCTAAGGGTACCTGAAAATATGCCTGTTTCAGATCAATCTTAGACAAGTATTGGGCCTTTCTTAACTTATCTAAGATCCTGTCCATAGATGGTAAAGGATATGCATCCTTTTTAGTCACTTTATATAGATTCCGATAATCAACACAAAATCTATAGCTGCCGTCTGATTTCTTGACCATTACCGGCGCGATACTGCATTCACTGGCTGATTTTTCAATCACATCATTATTCAACATCTCCTTCACTTCATCATAAGCGACCTGTAGCATTTTAGGAGACATCCTCCTAAATTTATGCTTAATAGGTTCAGCTCCCTGCACATCAATGTAATGTTCAGTTAGTTTTGTTCCGCCGGGCTTGTCCTTAGCCTCAGACAGAATTGACTCTACTAACTTACTTATTTTCTTCTTTTCCACAACACTTAACTCTGAAATACCCGCGCATTCTACTTGAATGACAGTATTTCCTTTACTACTATTTCTGGAGAATTCTCTCCACTCCCCCTCCATAACACGCCACAGGCCTCTCCCGAAACGCGTGTCAAGATCGAAGAGCTTACAGAAATCCATACCCAGGATAATGTCCTGGTCCAGTTGCTGCACTGCTTTAACATTCAGAATAGATTCTATCCCATCTATATTCAGATTAAGGGACAGGATGCCTAAAGCCTTGCTTATTGTTCCTGTTGCACACTTAACTCCTGAAGTCGTTGGAATTAGATTATCCTTCAGTTGTTCAGCGACTCTGCTTCCGATCAACGAAATCATTGCTCCTGGATCACATAACGCCTTGTATTTAATCCCTGCTACGTTTATGTCAAAGAAACTCCGATTTTCCAATGACGAACTAGCTACCTTACGGGATACCATCACATCACACTCATTACTTTTAGATTGATCATCATTACTTGTTTTTAATGATTTATCAATCCCTTCACTACCATTTTCCTCACTACACATTACGTCACGTCTTTGATTCACCGGAGAATTTATCTGTTGCTCAACCACTTCCTCAGGTTGTGCATCGTTTATAAACTCCTCTGGAATTGATGTGGACTTCATTAACACCTCCTCTGGATTACGCATTATGGTTGTATTATCCATTATCTTCGGCGTTTTAATTCCATCATCCATCACAACTAAATTATACTTTTGAACTTTGTTTGACAAGTCCAAAGAGGTTGATGCCTTCTCATTAACGTCTACTACCTTTTTCGACGTCTGAGAAGGTACGCCACTACTTATTTTCATCACATCACAACTATTCTCCTTCACAACACATCCATTACTCTCCACAACATCCTTTACAACATTATTAAAACGACCCATCCTTTGACTTACGACTGGGAGGATCCTGACGATTCGGTCCTCCCGTCTGATCGTTTCCCCACTGCTGCACGAACTTAGCACAATTCGGGCAGGTTTTAAGCTCACAATTGAGTCTGCCGCATAATTGGCACTTGGGACCAGTGTCCAAGGCATTATTTGGACATTTCCATGCCATATGCCCGGGCTTACGACATCTAAAACAAATCCTGTTGGGACAATCCCTGAATTTATGTCCAACCGCTTGGCAATTAGCACAGGCACCATAAAATACCTCTTTCACTTGTGGTACCGGCCCTGTGGGTCCTTCACTATTATTTTGCATCATAGTTCACTGATTTTTCCAGTATCCTTTATAATAATTGGGGTTTGGTCCTCCTGAATTATTATTTTGCCATTTCTTCTTCATTTGCTTATTTTGAAATGGCGGATGATTCCCGTACACAGTGGGAATCACCTGAGGATTGGATTCCTGCGGAACTACAACCGTTGCCGGTGTCAAAGGTTGACTAAGGGCCGCAACTTCGTTTTTGGCCTTGGACTTAGCCTTTTTGTCCTTCTTTACCATTGCTTCATCACTACACTTTACATCTTTCACGGAGGCTACTTTTGAAGACTTTTTAGTCTTAGTTTCGGGTGGAGCCGCTGCCATCACTGTCATTTGTTCGGGAGGCGGTGGTGGTGTATACTTATCATTCAGTTCTCTCACTCACTCCCACTTTTTTCCGTAATGAAGTAAATCTTAAAAAGTCTCCACTCTCCGATCAGATATATATATCCTGTACTCCGGTAAGAGGTTTCTGTAGGCTATATTTACCTGATCTTCAACTAGAGGTGGGCGCTTGAAATGAGAGATTATACACTTCAAACTTGCAATGAAACTCGCCATTTTCTCTCCCTTCTGCTGAGTTCTCTTTTGCAAGTCGTCCATTAGATCCTGTCTGTCGTATTTTCGCCCAAATTCTTCATTAAAGGCTAATTTGAACTGTGACCAGGTTCTAATTCCATCACTACACGTCCTGAACCACCTACTCGCTCTCGACTTTAAAATACAAGGGAGGGTCAACATTAATGTCGTATCCTTCACTCCCATACTCTTGCGGCACTCATTAAGTCGTTGTATGAATTCTTCAGGATCTTGTGTACTATCCCCTGAAAATTCTAACTTCCACCACTGCAGAGAACGCATAAATGACATTATCCTAATAAACCTTACAATTATAATTTATTGTAATATATATAATATTTTTAATTAAAAAATATTTTATACTATTTTTAATGTAATAATAATAAATAAAATAATTAGTGCAATTGTTAATGCTTTTAAAAGTAAATACAAAAACAACAAAATGATATGTGTACAATATTGTTTAATTTTCTATTATGTAATTATTAATATAATAGTTATTCCTACTATTATTATGATCTCGTGTTGTGACATGAATTTTAAAAGCAACAAAATATATTAAGTTAGTAATGAAATGATCCTTATGAGGTACAGTCAAATAAAAACACAATTTATTTTGTTATTTTCGTCGACGCTTCGACTGGGTATCCCTAATCCTTGTCTAAACACTTTAATAAATAAATAATTACATTACAATATTATACATCAATTTAATTAACGACAAAATTATTTAATTATATTTACCAAATTATTGTGTATAACGGATGATATTGTACGACGTGTTAGTCGTAACGTTATAGTAGTTTTTATAATTATTAGATAAAATTAAAAGTAAAATTAAAGAACATCAAAACCCCGTTAAATCACATACTAATATCGTTAAATGTCAGTTCGTTATTCACCAATGTACCATATGCGTTAGTGATATAAAGTGTAGAAAAAAGAATATCTAATATACATAAAATCGGTAGAATTCCATTTAATCACATTCTAAATATCACTGAATTTTTATTTGATAATACAAATTTTGTATTTGAAAAGAAATATAATAAACATTCGGTACTCTCATGGGCTCATCAATGTCACCTTTCTTTGCTGATATAGTGATGGATGACTTGGAATCTGAGTGTCTAAATTCATTAAAAAAGAAGCAAATTATACCATTATTTTACTACAGATATGTTGACGATACTATTTGTTGTATTCATAAAGACGACTTAGAGGTCATTTTGAATACTTTTAACAGATATAATAGTTGATTACAATTTACATGTGAAAGTGAAATTAATAATTCAATTAACTTTCTTGATTCATCTATAATTAAAACTAAAAACAATAGAATTATTACGAATTGGTACCAGCAACCTTCAGAGTCAGACAGGATACGTAATTTTGTATCCAATCACACACTGTCTCAAAAAAGGAATATTGTTTTTAACCTTATTGACAGAGCTATATTATTATCTAACCAATGTTTTCATCAAGACAATCTAAAAAAGGTTAAAACCATTCTTAAAAAGAATAATTACCCAGATTGTTTTCGTTAAAAAACATATTAAAAAACGTCTGAAAACACACAAATTTAAAAATAACTGTAATAATAACAAGGGCAAGATTCATACTTTGAGCTTACTATTTTCTGAAAAATATTTTTCAGAATAAGCCTTAAAATTTAAAAAGTATGACATATAACTATTACCAAAAATACAAAATAAATTAAATTCAGTTATTAAAAAACGTAAAGATGTCACTGAAAAAAGAGATAACACTAATGTAGTATATAAGATTAAATGTAAAGACTGCTCATCTGTATATATTGGTGAAATATAATAATAATAATAAATAATAATAAATATAATAAGAAATAAATAATAATAACTAAGCGCAATATAAGAACAAGAATTAACGAACACATAAAAAATAACAACAATACATCTATAATATCTGAACATTCATTAGAATGCAATCATATTATAGATTGGGAAAATGTAACTATTCTTGATAATGAGACGAATTATAAGAAAAGATTGATTTCGGAAATGATACATATTCAAATAAATAATAATACTATTAACCGGCAAGAGGACACGCAAAATTTAAATCGAAAATATCATATGTTTCTCAATAATATGTCAAATAATAACAACATGACGTAGCTTATGACGTCTGTAAGATATATAAATTGAGAATAAATACTAGTATTATTTGTAAACACTACTGCGACGTTACGACTATAATATCATCCATTATACATAATAATTTAATTAATAAATATAATTAAATAATTTTGTCGTTAATTAAATTTATGTATAATATTGTAATGTAATTATTTATTTATTAAAGTGTTTAGATAAGGACTAGGGATACCTAGTCGAAACGTCGACGAAAATAACAAAATAAATTATGTTTTTATTTGACTGCACCTCATAAGGATTTTTTCATTACTAACATATAATACGGAAGGTGCTCAAAATCTGATTTTACAAAATATATAAAGCATATAATTTATGTACATAACAATTATTTTCTTGATTGAACCATTGCAGATATTTTTATTTATTATTTCTTCTATTAAATTTTGTAATATATTTAATAAATTTCTTTTCTGTCTAAAACTTTCATGATATAGTGTGAGAGCTTCAAGCTGGCTATTTACAATTTCAACATATTCATCTGATGGTTGAGTTAAATATGACGAATGAGAAATTTCATCAATTGAATACTAATATTCTCTAAAGGATATATATTTTTCATTAATATTTAAAGCATCACTTGCATTTTTTTAATGAAAATCAATATTCGTCACATTTATATTTTTGAATACATTTTCATGCTATATAGCTGGCAAAAAATACTATCGCATTTTTTTCGAATAAATATTTTTCAATTATCTTAACTATATTATTTTCATCCACTTCATCAAATAAATTCATTAAATCAACCAATTCATTTATTTCACAAACTTCATTTAATTCTACAGTATTTAATTTGAAAGTTATATCAACTACTTGATTATTAATAATATTAATACTTTTTATTGTATTATCGTCATTTTCTATAAAAGTATTAGAATATTTACTTAATGAAATTGAATTTGTTGATAAAATATGCCTAAAGGCAATTCTGTACATTCGGCAAGTTGGATTTGGATTAAAGCCATCCCTTGTCTGTAATTTTGAATGTTCTACAGAATCTTGATTGCAAAGCGCTGTTGCTAGTTTAAAATTGGGGAAAATGAATTTAATATCTTCAAATACTGATAAAATTATATTTACAGTTTGTTTAACTCTCGGAAAACAAGGTGGCTTCTTACATTTAAAATTAGTGTTAATTATCCATAGTTCGGAACAATCTCAAAATTCTTTTAATGTCGCTTGAATCTCAGGGTTTTTTTTGACAATGAACGTTTTTGTTTATTAACTGTTCGCAAAGAATATGAATTACTCGCATCAATTACACGATTCATTTTTTCGACAAAATCGACTAAAACACTTAAAGTATCAGAATTTGACGAAATATCTGGATCCTTAGCAGCTTATTTAATTGCACAAGCCATTTTTCGGCTTAATAATTGAAACGGATATTTTACTTTCATTGATTCAATGGAATTTGGAAAAAACTGTATACTAGATATGTGATTTGATAAATTCGATGTAGTTTGGGACTTATCATGTTCCCACGTCAAAATTAAATCATGAAAAGAAACTATAATTGAATTATTTATATATAAATTTATATGCGCTTTTAAATGAGAAACTAATCTTTTAATTAAGTGCGGCCAATCAAAAATCGCTTAATATTTTTGACCATTAAAATAAAAAAAAAACGTTTATCCATGGTAACATCAAACGTTTTAAATAATTATTGGTTTACGACGTGTTGATCGCAAGTAATGGTCTGCACATCACCAACGCATTTCCATAATTCATTAAGAATGTTCGGAATAATTTCTAATAATTGTTCACACGAAATCCCGTTTTCTGTAAAATAAAATAAAATTGACTCTATCGATTTCGTGCATTTAAACTATCGATACTGAATAATAAAGCATGTTTTGTCACCTAACGGCTTTTACAATCCGATCCTAAATCAACAAGACCTTCGATTAAATCTTGCTTTTTACTATAATCTTCAAATTGTTTTATAGACATTTCATCGAATTTTAATCCACATATCCGTTCATCGTCATTTAATTTATTTAAAAATCATTCAATTTTAAAAAAATGATTTTATTTATACCCGGATAAACTTCTAATTTTGAAACCCATACCCGAACAGTCGCTTCATGTGGTAAATTCAAGCCGGCTAAACGCAATTTTGAATAACAGGAAGCTGAATAAAAATACATTTGTTTCGCCAAATTTTTTTCATCATTCGTGTATTTTTTATTTTCATGCAATTGTAATTTAATCATAGTTTTTGCGATCGGTTTTATTTTCTTACTATCAATAAATTTGTCTAAATTAAACACCTTATTTCTTTTAAAAATTTTTTTTGTAATCTACGATTTTTTTCTTTTCTAAAATCAATTTATGTTTTAATTGTTTTACTTTATTTTCTAAATGTAAATTAGTAGTTTTAATTTAAAAAGAAATAATTTATATTTTCCTGTACATGTTTTTTTTAAAGGTGACAAATACACCTGTAGAGGTTTCTCATAATTTATTCAAATGCATTTATATAAATTTGCACTTACTTTTTCTGCTTTTTAATTTCCATCAGCTGTGATCTCCGGTAACAATCCACGATTCTGTTCGTCATATTGCTGAAATGGTAGTTGTTATTGAATTTCCATTGTAGATATTGTTGAAGAAGTTGATGCAATTTCTTGTTCATCCACCTTTTATTAATAAAATAAAATAAAATGATAAGTGCAACATTATCTAAATTTTAAAATAATTATATATATAATTATATTATAATTACAACATTTACAATTTATATAAAATATAATAATTATATATACCTATTTTAAAATAATCGTGAAGGACTCTCATACCCTTATACACATCTGCAGTTTTTGAAACTATACTTAAAAAATTAAAAGATATTATATCTGAAAATGTCTAAATCGTTTTTAAAATTTTAATATCTTTAAATTATGATGTAAGAAATAAAAAGATGCAGAAATCATGTACAGCGTTGTTTTTTAAACAATATCGGTTGGATTTGTGATTGTCATATACTTATAAATACACGTATTTTTTAAATTTATACTTGAAAATTCAAATGTATCAGTTGCTGAAAAATGTCTAAAACTTTTTCTAAAATATAGTAGATATTATAATATTTGTCAACTTACCAATTGCATTTTAAAAATAGTATTTCTAGACATGTATACTTGTATAAGAAATAAAAAATTTAAATTATAACGCCATGTGTATCTCTGAGCAGGAGAAAGAGAGAGACAGTATGAGGCTGTAAGAATGGGTTGATACAAGTAAGAGCTTTTAACAATGAAAAAAAACTCGATGCGTGAATATATGAGAGAGAGAGAGAGATCGTACGAAAATGAATGAGCGAATTCGGGAATAAGAGTGAGAGAGATAGACATGCCATATATTGAGATTGAAGGAGACAGAGAGAGCGCATGCATAAGAATGAGGGACGTAAGAATGAGAGAACGTGAGAATGAGAGAGATAGATACATCATAACTTGATAGCTTGAGAGTGAGAAAGAAGTCGAAAGCTTGTAAGTGTGAGAAAAATAGACGCTTTCACAGAATCAACCCTGGCAAAGCTTCGCCTCTTGATTCAATAATTAAAAAGATTATAATCACGACTAATTAAATACGTAATATTATTAATGTATTTTTTTAAATTTAAATTTTTTTAATACAACTCAAACAAATAATTATAATAGAATTATTTAGAGTATTATTGCATTATTAATTTATTCATTTTTAGAATATTTAAATTTATCATTTATTAATTGTTAATTGGTATTTTATATGGTTTTTTATTACGGATATGATTTTAAACTTTTATACACTAAAACTAGTGGATATTTTACTAACTAAAATTATTCTTACATGAAAATTGAGGAGAATACGAAACCAAGTTAAATATTTTGTTCCGCTATGGTTAACCAAAAATGAAAAGGGAGATTAAGCTTTAACTTTATTAAATTTTTTTTTTTAAAAAAAGGTTCGATCTTTGATTACACCCTTCGAAAATGCTTTGTTTTTTAACTGTACCCCTAGTGGATTTTCAGAAAAAGTTTATAATGATTTTCAACATAAAAATGTTATAAATCTGATATCTCGATGAATACTCAATATTTCCATCGAATTTCAAAAAAGAAAACGTACCGTAGCCTAAATTAAGTGCACCCGTGCCAAAATTTCAATAAAACAATTATTTATAATAAAATAAAAAAATAAAAATTCTTAGGTGATGAACAAATAATGCACATGTGTGAATAACACTAACAAGACAAAACAGAAATTTGAAGTTAAATGAATAAGATTATCTATACCTAAAAATCTTTTTATATAAATACTTGTTAAATAAAATAAATTGAAACAAACAAATAGATTTATAATCGTATATCGAAGATCAAACTTAAGATATATTAAGCGTCTGTAGTAAAAATACTTTAAAAAATTTAATATATATTTTTTCAAATAAAAGCTGAAAAAATGTATGAATCTCTACAAATCATTCCAGGCCAGTTCATAGATTCTGTATCAAATAGTTTTCATGGAATGCACCTTCATCATTTTTAAGAAAAATCTAATTAATTAAACATATGCATTTCTATTTAATGACAACATATGTTACTTTTTACACTAAATTATTGAAACAAATAAAACGTATTTAATAAAATTACAATTATTCTGATAAAAAATATAATGAATTTAATACTACGTTAGTTTCATTTATAAAAAATTCATCTTTAATTTAATTTGATTACATCTTTCAACAATTTATTCCATAAATTTTTAACATACATAAATATAAAAAATTTAATTATCAATGTAATAAAAAAAGACATTAAGTGATTTTTTATGTACTAATATAACATTCACTGAAATACCTGTACAAATTCGTACATGATTCCATTTCTTTAATTTATTTTTACAAGTATTTTTTTTTATAAAATTAAGTTGCATCTTTGTACAAGTTTTGAGTGAATTTTAATTATTGTATAGTAACTGGACATATATATGTATAATAAATAGTGCAACGAGACGCGCTCATTGCTAAGCGCGGGCCACGGTGACCCCCCGGTTTGCGCGTGTACCGGCACGCGCTCGGACCCCCGCGACCGTTAGTGACCAATCGGCTTCTCATTCCCTCTCGTGCACTGGTCTCGCACCGACGGACTGAGGTAATGTGCTACACGAGAGCACTCACCTCGCGACAGACCGTCTCTGGCCTCTTCCCGATCTAAACCTTCCCTTCCGCATTTACCTATTGTTCACTATTATTCAGTGTCAATACTCTAATTCTTTCTTCTCCTGCTAGTCACTATTCAGTGTTAGTACCGAATTCCGAAACTGTCACTGTTACGTGCTGTTTCAAATCCTTTAAGAGAAATTGAAAATCGCTTGCGATATAAATTTCTTCTTATCTGCGTCAGAAAATCTGCAACTTCAGGTAATTGCATCCGCTGCAATTACCCAAAGCCCCAAAGGTCCGTACTTAACTCCGCAGGAGTTTTCTCAAGTATCAAGGGCGGTTTGACAAGACACCCTTAATACATCGTCCCTCTCTTCATTCGAATTGATTGTATTTCGTGAAACGCCGCACGTTTCGATGTTATATATATATATATTCGTTCGCTTCGCAATCCGTTCAGTCTTCCGCGGAAAGGCTGAATCGATTAAAGAGAAAAAAAATTCATTTTTTTCTTTGTTGAAATTAATCATATATTGTTATCCGAAATCTCATTTTGCGTGTGAAAATTTTGTAAAGTAATTATTCTAAATAATTACTCGAGCTCGGATAACCGGCGCGCGTATATACATTCAGTGTTTTTTATGGTCGGCGAACTCCGTAGCGGTCGCGCCCGAGTAGACGTTTATATGAAGTAAATATTGTCGGGGATTAAAGCCGACGAGTTAATCTGATCATAAAATTTTGAAATTTTACAAAGTACAGCTTACCGAAACATATTCCTTGTAAATTGAATTTAACAATAATTATAAGTTGCTCGGTCTATTAAATGACTAATTAGTGGTAAATTTGTACTTGTTGTAGAAAAATAAACAGACTCGCCGCTCCAGTGGTAATTCAATTAAAAAAATAAATTATCTTGTAATTTTTTTTTCTATTCCTGCCTGCCACCGATCCAACTCCTGCGTAGACCGGCTGCCGCTTTATCTCGGCGAAAAACTATTTCTAATTCTTTTCGACGAGCGCTCGACTCTGCCCTCGACCCGTGGGGGCGAACGGAGCCGTCTCGTTACAGTAGAATAATGCACATCTCATAGATTATAATTACAAGTAAATGTTATACAAATATAATCATATGAGTTTATTAATATGTAATTTAAATTGTATTACAATGCATATTTTTTTCTAATTTTATGTATGCAGTTACGTACCTTTCATTATTGTATATTTTAACGCTGCTTCAAATTAGTATTTATAGTACAAATTGTTGAGCTTTAATATTAACATTTCATTTTGATCAACATCTTAAATATCACTTCACAAATAACACAATAGTGGGACTATATTATGATTTTATTAATTACAACATAAATTTGTATTTTAGATTCATATTAATCAATACCTTTAAATTTTTTATTTTTTACTTTTGATATTTTAATTTTAATCTTTTGTACAATGGCAACATACACTAAGTTAATAATAATTTGGAAATAAAGTACATGGTTTGACATTAGAAAAATGAGGTTTTATTCAGTCATTTTAAAAATATACGATGATACAAAAAATTTATAAAAACATGATGTGACATCAACATATCAGAGAAATACTTCGTAATACATTTCGCAGAAAAATCTGTACAACTATATATCAACAATTGCATTCTTCACATTCATACTTGAGTACTAGGCAAACTGATAAAGCACTGTTCATACAGAGCGTACAAGAAAGCATTTTTTCATTTATGTAAATTATAGGAAGATAGAAAATAAACATTCAACTTAATGTTAGAAAATGTCTGTTCTCAAGATTTACATAATATATTCTATTAAAAAAATTATTAGCTTACATACATATCGTTAAGTCTTAACGATCATAAGAATGATTATAAAACTAATTATAATAGTTCTTATCTATTGTATTGAAATAATTATGGTAAAGTATTAAAATCGTTAAATTAATTATTATATATAAAATATATTCACATGTTCTGCTCCACCTAAATGCACATACACCTTCATTCATATTTTCCTTTTATTTCAAATTTCAAATTCCATGAATAGAAAAATTTATGTGTATTATATTATATCGATTTAATTATACAAAATACGAATATCTCACATAAATCTATATCAATGATGTAAATATTATATAGAAAAATTATGAATTTTTTATATTTGTTCTATTTGTAGTTTTATTTTATAATTTTTATTAAATACTAAAATTAACTAATTCAAATATAAACATAAATATTTTTTTCAAAATATATATGGTAACTTTATTTTTTAAAAAGTCTGTTGAATGAGATTGTTAAAATTCTTTTTATTATTAAGTTAACGTCACTAATTATTGTATATGTTTACGAAGAATTTGAACCTTATCTATGATTTAGGTGGTTTACATTAATTAATTTTATCATTCGTCTCAAATGCGTTTTTAATTTTTGTAATGAGTTCAAAAACTGAATAAAAAATTTGTGACAATTTTTGTATTGAAATACAATTTCACGTGTCGTATCACTGAAAATGTTACAGGAGTTTTGTGATTAATCTACTATATTGAAAACACACACATATGAGTATTTAATGAGTGAAGCTGCTGGTGATCGAAAATTATCACTTAAGTTAAAGAAATAGTCTAAATAAAGTTTCGGTCTTACTAATTCATTTGTACGATATTGAATTGTTTGAATACAAAACACATAGCCGCTTAATATATTTTAAAATATTTCAAATTTTTCAATTTGAAAAACTTCATCGCGTAAAATAGACATATTAAAACGATTTAATTACAACATATTTATAAAACATGTGTTTTGACATAAATCAATTAGCAAAGTTGCAAAAAGCATTTTCCAACTGAGCCACATTAAAAACACGTCTTCAAAATTGATTAAAGTCGATGTAACGTTAATTGTTTTCTTTAATTAATTTAATTATCACAAGGCTGTATAATTATAATTTTTACTAGAAGGTCATATGATAAAGAAAATTATGAGTAAAATGACGAAACAGATTTGTCAAAATAAGAGATTTATAAAAACAAAATTCTTGAATTTTACACAGCGTTAACGAACAATTTTCGAAGTTATAACTGCTAACAAATTTCTTACCAATACCACCATATTCATTTTATCTCAATATGGTTATTTTTTTCTGTTACCAAAATCGAACTCCCTCCCCCCTCCTCAAAAAGTAATTTAGTTTTGATCGATAGAAGTTATTCCTGCTTTCAGTGTATGAATCATAAAATTTAATTCACTTTGAAATTTAAAGTTGATTCTGAAAAATAAATTGCAAAAATATTTTGATGATTGAATTATTCGTTTTCATAGATGCATTATTGCGTAAAAATCTACTTTATAAGCGATAAAATACATTTAGATAAATAATAGACATTTTGTTTTATTGACCCATTTCCGAAATTTTCTTAAACGAATGCAATGATTAATAATTAATAATTATTACATCAGAAATAATTATATTCAAGTAAACTCTTGTCTGTATTAAATTATTAAGCACATCAAAAACTATATAAATATAAAATATTATTTTTATAATAGAATACTATATAATATATCAATTTCTAAATTATAATTTAAACATATATTTAATTGTGCACAAAATTTATATTTTATATATAAACAATAAATGATGTAAATATATTACCCAAGAAAAATTTCATACCTTTCTCACATGATAATAATATATTGTTGAAAGAAGAAAAAGATGTATTTATGCATAAACCTAAATCTTCAATCACGTATACGCAGAATGTATATGTACAAAATTTGTTTCTTTGGATGTTGAATATTATAAATAGATTAGATATTTTTTTATACAAAAGTGTATTTCTATTATATGTAAAATAGAAGTATTTTCGTAAAAAATTATATATATTTTTAAGTCCTTATATTTATACATTCTTATGGTTAGCTATTTTATTATCTATTTGTTCAATACTTTCTATAATTGGTTTCTCAGTTTTTTCAGACTTTTTGGAATATTTTTTAAATTTATTACAATTTTTTCTTTTGTCATCACAATTATTACTTCTTTTTTGTAAACTAACTTTAGCTGTAAGATTTTTTGAAAAATTTATTTTTCTTTTTGTTAATAATTGTTGCAATTCAGGATTCGCTAAAAATTTTTCACAGCGTTTAGTATGCACTTTCATATTATCGTGGCGATTGAATCCTCTTTGACAACCAGGACAATTGTATCTGTTGTTACATATAATAATTATCATTAATATTGTCAAATACGAATATTTGATTTTAAAATTTGAAATACTTATTAAATCCTTTCATTTTTAACTAATGATAAAAAAATGTGTATGATTTTTAAAAAAATTAAAAACAAATATAAATAGAGAGAACGTAAGTTTGCATTACACACCATTTTATAGAATTTTACACATGAAATAAAAAGAAATTATTTTATGAATTTTCTCAATCTAATCATTATAATGAAAATATATATAGATACCAAAAAGTTATATTTTTTAACAAACTTTTAAATCATATATATTATGTATTATATCATATTATGCATATAGGATATTATTTTCCATATAATAAATACGATTAAAAATTATGACGATAAAGAAAACAATAAAATGAAAAATAATAATAATAATAATAATAATAATAATAATAATAAATATTCAGTTAATAAGTACCCTATGGATATTTTTTATTACAACATAGCTGTTTAAAAAAACAGAAAAACCTGAAAAATTGTCGAAATATTGCGCGATATGAGTTCTACTTATTTATTTCACATATTTAATTTCTTTTATATAGTACGAATTATTTTATTATCTGATTATTTATACTTACGTTATATCACTATGAACAGCCATATGTGCTGCAAGATGAGACTGTTGAGCAAAGGATTTTTGACAACTGTTACATTTATATTGTCTAATTCCTTGATGTTTCAAAATGTGTTCTTTTAATATATGAGTGCTCTTATAAACATTTGGGCACATTGGGCATTCAAATTTAGCATCAGAATGAACCTAGTCAAATAAAATAAAATAATATTAAAGAGTAAAAATTTATGACTTCATAATATTTCAAATTTAAATTAAAACTTACACTTTCATGGTTATGTAAAGCTTTTCTTGATTTATAAACTTTTTTACAAATTTTACAAATGTAATCTTGTGTATGGACATTCATATAATGTCGTTGAAGAGCTTCTTCATGCAAAACATAAGTAGAGCAAAGTGTGCACTTAAATGCTTGTTCTTTGTTGTGAGTAATTTTGTGAGATCGCATTCTACCTTTTGAATAAAAGGCTTTTCCACATATATCACATATAATATCCTGTGATAAATACAAAATTGATTTAGCTAAAAAAAATTTTTTTGTGGATAATTTTATATGCTCATTTTATTAGATAATCACCTTTTTTGATTTATGAATTAAAATATGATGTGCCAGTACTTGTTTACTTGTACTTGCAAAATTACAAAAATTACATTGATAAGGTCGTAAACCTTTATGTATATTAATATGTTCTTCAAGCAATGTAGCTGAATTATAACATTTGTTACATAAATGACATTGAAATGGTTTAATTTTTAGATGACTTTTCCTAATGTGACATCGTATATTACTGACTGTTAATGTTGAAAAGTCACAAGCCCTGCATATATATGGTTTCATATCCAAATGTCGCCAAATATGTACCTATTATAAATTAAAATAATTATTATATTATTTTTAATCATAGCGAAAAAATACTTTTAGAATAATTATTAAACTTACTTGACATTTATCAAGTCTTGGATAAATTACTTCACAAATTTTACATTTAAATTTACATTTATCAATGATAATAATATTTTTATCTACTTCTGATTCATTAACAAGATTCATATCTATTGAATAGTGCGTTTCAATATCTTTTTTTTGTTTCTCAGTCATTAATTCAGATATTTTTGTAAATCTGCCTTCACTAAGTCTACCATCTGAACTTACAGTGGATAAACATCGTTTTCTTTTAACTATGGTAGTAACTTCACTTGCAATAATAGATTTTTCTGTAGAAGGTAATTGTACTTCAAGTAAAATTACTTGTTTTGTGGAAGGAATTACTTTCATATCCTTTTCCATGGTTTGGATTACTGATGTTTTATCATTCTTCATAACTTTGGCATCATTTTTTGGATCAAAACTAATAATTTGATTCAAGTCAATTGATTTTAATTCTCCAGATTCAGCTAATTCTAAATTGTTTGATATCCAAGTTATTTCTTGGGCCTGAACTATTTCAGTACCATCTAGCATATCAGCATTATCAAGTCTTAGTTCATTGCTACCCGATTCTACTTTTAAAGGCATTATAAACGAAGGTTCACCAGGAACGTTAATAACAGTTGCCTCAAATATAATATTTTCTTTTTCGTTTTCACCTGTATCGGCACATCTATTAGATATATCATTATTCTCAAATATGACATTTTCTTCTTCGTTTTTATTTGTATCTGCACATGTATTAGATATCACATTATTATGATTAGATATTATGCTTGCGTTATTTATACTTTGTACTTGTTTTTCAGGTGTTTTACAACAGTTATTACTTGTTTTATTTATTTCTGTACTATTATTTTTATTTTTGTCTGTGATAGAACTTTTAGATAATTTGTTCAATTTTTTTTCGTTCTTTGCACGTTTTAATGATCGCGATTTTTGAGCCGAGTTTTTAATTACCATTTCTATAGCTGAATTATCAGAACAAGTAATTTTATTTACTATTTTAGAAACGTTATCTAAAATACTTTCGTTTACAACATTTTGACTATCTATTTTACAAGTATCTACATTAAAATCGTTTTGGGTAACTTCAAAATGTTTATTTTTCGATATACTGCAAAGTGCATCTTTAGTTTTACCTATAGATTGATCATTTGAAATATCTGTGTTTTCTACTATATTTTCATCACTTCCTATACAATTTAAACATTTTATTTGTTCTAATACCAGCTTTTCTTTACGCCTTCCATACTTGTACGGTAAAACATTTTCCTTGTCGGATTCTTCATCACTCTCAAGTTTATCTTCTGTTTTTTCATTAACTTCTACCTACATTAAAATAATTGTTACAAAATAAAATTTAACTACTGATTATTAGTAAATTAAAAATTATACTTTAAACTTTACCGATAGTATCGATTCTAAATCTTTTTGAGTATTATGGCACTTATTGTGAAAATCACATAAAAATTCTAATGTTCCCAAACATCTCATACAAACAATTTGAGGTAGTCCATCGTCGGGTTTAATCTAAATTTTTTAAACATTTTAATTATATATTATAATAAATAAAAATAATGTAATGTATGAAATGTGATTCATTGTTCTGAATTTTGAATATGAAAATAGGAACTTTTTAAATTGGACAATAAAACTAAATTATGCATTAAAAAATATTGTACCTTTATTAATTATCACAAATAATTCAGTACATTTTTAAAAGTATCGAAATTATTTCATTAGATAACATTTATTTGCTATTTAAAATTTTTACATTAATAATTCACATTATTATTTCGATCAGATTTATGAAACATTTTTTAATTTATAAAATGTTTAAGCACTAAGGTACTTTTTACTGACAATTTACAAATAAAATTATATAAATAGAATCAATTTAATATAATTTAACTTCTTAGTCAATATCATGCTCTTACATATTTCGAAAATAAACAAAATATAATAGTAATTTAAAAGTTTTGATCAATATCTCTAAAAGTGATAATACCTTAGTGTTTCATTATTTTTCTCTAAACAATACTTTAAATTTAATCTTTTACTTTTATTTTAAAGGCACTTCAATTATTATACATTATTGCAAAATGTAGTGTATACATTATCAGATTTTTTTGACACGTATAATTCATATTATTTTTATAAAATTCAATAAAATTTGATTTATATAGTACAAAAGATTTTTTTTTTATGTACACTTGTAAAAATATTTATATACGTATGTGTGTGTGCGTGTGTGAGCGCGCGCGCGCGTGTGTGTATGTTTTTATGTATGAAATTGCTATATATATTTTTTGTAAATTCAGTTTTTACAAAATTGTAAAAATACTTGGAAAATACTAGAATTTTATTTCAAAATTTAGTGACTTTTGGAAGCCCTTTAAACTTTTATATAAACATCTTTTTTTCATAAAAAAAATATCTATGTGATACTCTATGTAGTTTATAATTTCAAACATTAACAAGCTTCAGTTTTTGATTGTCAATTTTGTAATATGTTATTTACTTATATAAAATGTTAAATTAAAAATAACAATAAGATAAAAAAATTTAATATTGCATAATTTAAAAAAAATTGATTTCCATTGAATGAATAAAAAAAAAGTAGTATTTAAGAGTCGGGAACATTTTATTCTAATTTATAATTTGAAGCAATAAGAATTTCATTACTTATGTTAATTTACTTAACTTATTTACAATAATTAAAGCTTTAGTAGAATAAAAAAAATTACTTTGCTGAAGTGTTGCCAAAACTCAAATACTAATTTGTTATTTAATATTTAGTATGAATTAGGTAAAATCATGTTTTGAAGTACAGTATAGATTTTTATTTTATGAAAGTTTTTAATAACAAAATTTTATGTAAAATAAAAAACCAATAATTTATTGAACATTACATTTTGTTAGAACTTTACCCCTTTGAGTAATTTTCATTTCATAAAAAAACAACAAGAATTAATAAAAAAAAAAGTCAAATAAAAAGAAAATAAAAAGAAATTATAAAAATATTTACATAATTAATACTATTATTCTTGAGTATTTAAAATTAAATAAAATTATTATAGTTTTATTAGTGAGCAGTGTATAGCCTATATTAAGAACATGATTTTTTCATTTAAATTTATTGATTATAAAAAATTTGAGTATCAGTTAATTTATTGTTTATTTTGGTAATAGTAAAAAAAAAAAAAAATATTCACATGTAAATTTAATTTACAATAATTAATTTTTATTTTCTTTGTATTTCTTTTCAATTTTTGTAATTTTTGCATGAAATAAAGATTACCCCCAGAAGTATTAGTGCTGGAAAAAAGTTGATGTATTAAATAATATGTAATATAAAATTTGTTGGCAAACTTTATATAACAAAAATTTATATTTGATTTGTAAAAAAATAAAATATAATTAATTCATACTCAATATCAAATATATAGATTTTTAAATTATTTTGAATTTTTTTTTTGTTCACCTCCTTGGAACCCAATGTTTTTCAAATTATATAAAATTAAGGTTGACTTTTCAAATAATTTGGAAATTAGTACATGAAACTAATAACATTAAAACAAACTAGCTTTTGTAACTATCAAAAATTGAAATCCAACAGATCATATCATTTTGTCATAATTATTATACATTTTCTAATATATAAAAATAATAAAATAATTCTAATTTAATTAAACATTTGTTTGTTAAAATTTCAATTTTTCATTAGAAATTATTCTATTTTCATTATTTAAAATATTTCTTTGTTTAATATTTGCTTTTCTGCTTCCTGGCACAAGGTGTCTTCTTCTATGAACTTTCATATTGTCTCGACGATTAAACATTTTACCACATTCAGGACAAGCATGACTTTTTTCTTCATGAACATGACGATGAGCAGCTAGATGGCTTGCTTGTGCAAATGCTGCTCCACATTTTTGACATACATGTTTGCGAATTCCTTGATGTTTTAATAAGTGTTCATTTAGAAAGGCTTTAGATGCATATCTATTTTTACAAACTTCACATACAAAAGGTTTAGGATTACTGTGCTGCAATACATGAGCTTTGTACTTAGAAGCTACTTTGAAAGTTTTACCACAAGTTTCACAAGTATATGTTGTTGTATGACGTGTTTTTATATGTTCATTTAAAACAGATAAACTTGAATAAAGATTATAACAAAAACGACATCGGAAATTACGTCGATCTTTCATATGAACACTTCCTATATGACTCAGTAATCTCGTACGATAGGGGAAGACTTTTCCGCAGTATTCACAAGCTAAATTTTGTGGAGGCATGTGTGACTTAATATGCATTTGTAATGAAACTTTGT
This sequence comes from Eupristina koningsbergeri, assembly GCA_018907245.1. Classification (NCBI taxonomy): domain Eukaryota; kingdom Metazoa; phylum Arthropoda; class Insecta; order Hymenoptera; family Agaonidae; genus Eupristina; species Eupristina koningsbergeri. The sequence goes on along the minus strand of JACCHV010000002.1, from coordinate 3,775,441 downwards.
GATGATAACTTTGATCACAATCTGAACACTGATAAGGTCTAACACCTTTGTGAACATTATTGTGTTCTGCAAGATCAAATTTTGATCTAAATCTTTTTGGGCACTTGGGGCAAGAAATTGGTCGAGGATTAGTGTGCGAGCATCGTATATGCTTCATAACATCAGATTTGCAAACAAACCTTGCTTGACATAAAATGCACATGTACTGTTTGATACCAAGATGTGTTTTTACATGAACAGTGCATTTATCTTTGCGTTCATAAACTTTCTGACATAGTTTGCAAGCATAGCTTATTTGATTTTTGATATTAATTTGTTCAACTTTCTCATCAACATGGATTTCTTTACCATCCATTTTAAAAAGTTCTTCAGGATTACGTGAACTATTTGTGATATCTTCAGCATTTTGTAGTTTATCAATTAAACTATCATTTCCATCTTTTAGAGCATTGGGATTCACAATATTATTAACAAAATTACTCACTTCCTCATTAGTTCCATCTTCTAGGAATGTAACAATTGATTTATCAACTAAACAAGAACCTTGATCAGGAAAAACTTTGGCTAATACAGTTAAAGAATCTGTCTCCTGTTTTTTACATAATTCAACTGTAAAACTTATATCTTCGGCATCACCATTATGATTTGCATATTCTTTAACAGACACACCTATACCAGGTGCATTAGTTATAGCCGATAATACTTTATTTAAAGTATTTGTAGGAATTTGAATTTTATTATTGGAATCAACTTGATATTTTTTTTCTGATGAATTTTGATTTAGTACATTTGTATTTACTTTAGAGTTGGTTGTACTATCTACACTATTATTATGACTTCTCAGTCTTTTTTTTGTCACAGAAACATGTTTAGAATTTTTTGAATTTAATTCTACCTCTGATATTTCAATACTTTGTCTACTTCTAAGCCTGCGAGTAGTTGTTGTTATTTCTGGCTGTTGTATAATTGCTAATATATCTTCATTATTATTTAAAAATTGCGATTGGAAAGCTTCTTTCTTAATATTAGCTTTTACTTGATTCTGCTGACTTCGAATATTTCTTAGAGATTTTGTAGTATTCCTTGTACAACGATTTTCATCTTTAATATTTTTATTTTCTGGAGGATTTAAATTTTTATCACTGTTATTATTATTATTGTTATTGTTTATTTTGGTACCAATGGTACTAGTATTTATATTACTTCCATCAACATTCCCATTATTGTCGATTGCATTTTCACTGCTAGTTGAAGTACTTGGAGCCAAATTATCACTTTTGTTTTCCTCCTAAAGAGAGATTAAATTAGATGTTTTGATGGGTACCATTTTTTATGTTTGAATAACTAATTTCAATGTTATAAAAATTAAAGTATCATTGTTTTAATCATCAAATTAATTTTTGAATGTTAAAATTATTAAAAAAATTATAAAAATAGTATTGTAATTTAACAGTACTTTAATTTTTACTCTTTCTGAGAAATTATTAGAAATAAGTTTTTTTTGTGCAATTTGTTTGTATTTTATATGTTTTCAATGGCATACTTCAACATTGTGTGTGTGCTTGTATGTGTATTTGTTTATAAAATGAAAATTATAATTTTTGAAAGAATATCTATTGTTTAACTGTACAATTTGATTTAGAGCAGTAGAGCAGTAGATGGATTAAAGTACAAACTTACAATATCTGACAAAGGTGGATTGTACTGATCGCGTAACAGTTGTTGGGTGCGCAGACACTCCTCTTGAAAGTCACAAACAAATTCAAGTTTGCCCAGACATTGAACACAGATCACCTTGGGCAGAGCATCCCTCTCATCTATCTACGATTTAAAAAGAATATCTAAAATTCTGGGCCAAAATATCTTGGCACATTTTTTAGAAATCCAAATAATACTTGTCTACAGATATTTTTTATATTGTTATATAGTTTATATTTATTGTTTTTTTTTTAATAAGCAGTTATTATTTTACAAGATGTTACTGTTACTTGAGAAGCAAAATTACCAAACCTTTACTACTGCTCTACAAACGTGAACTTAAAATAATAGGTACCCATCAAAAACATCAATTTATCTTTAAAAACTTTCTATGGTTTTTAAATTTTTTACAAATATTTTTTTAAATCTGCATAGTAAGAATTTTTAATAGTGTCTCAAATCAATTTTATCGCTTCCATTTGTATTAAAAATTAATATTTGCTAAACAATTTTATAAATGAATATTAAAAAAAAAAAAAAACTATTCATGTTATAAGGGAAAAAATTCAGAACAATGATATTACATTTATTTAAATTATTTTCAGGATTAAATAAATTTGTGATCAATTAAGCAGAACATAATCACAAGCTATAAAAAGGTGTAAAAAGATTGAAGTGACTGGAGTTTCAAAATTTCGGATATTTTCGTAAATATATTTTACTAAACAAAGGGGAGTTGAAAAAATCAGCTTTAAACCGAGCGTTACATGGTTAATGACATTGCCAACTCAAGCAAGCCATTTTTCTAACCCCCTCTTAAATAGAATTATCAACGCGAATATATGGTGAAGATTAAGTGCTCTTGCTTGTTTTACTTACCAGAATATTAATTTTTGATTGTATCTTGAAGCCCAGCAAACGCTTTTTGCCTTCTTCACCGAAAACATCTATGTACATACTCTCATATTGACCACAAAGTCTACAAAGTTGCGCTTCGTCCTCCTCAAGCTCCATTTTTGTTTACTTTCAAGGCTGCCTCAACAAGCACTCGACTACTTGAGAGTGCACCAGGCCGGAGTCGAGTACCTTCTACTAAAAGATAATTTGTCCTTATAAAAATAATGTTTAACCACGCGCTGATTTTCCCGTAAACTGCTGGTGGTGCATTCGATGTAGCGTGACTGAGTTGAGTTGAATGGAGGTTGAAACACCGCAGAAAATGGCTTTCCTAAGCAAATCTACTTGAAATAGATTGACAATAGAAACAATTGTAACACGTCGTGTTCCTTATCCTTTTGTATTTTTACCCTGCACTATTTTACTTTTCCACCTTTTTTCAAAGCACACTTCTATGCCCCCTTATTCCATTTAGATCATTTTTTTCTTTCGAAAAAAATGAATTTTCTATTTTACATTATTTTAAAATGTTAAAAAACAATTATTGGTAAAAAAAAAAAAAAAATATATATATATAAAATAATATATTTTACAATAAATCCCGCATGGAATACTATCGCATTCTGTCCAAATACTACAGTCAGCTTTACTTCTTTTGCTCTACGTTTGACGACACGGCGTCGTTTTTCTCATAGAGCCTAATTCGACCAATCCCCATTAATAATTCCTTCGGCTTGGCACTTTTATTTGTTGGCAATTTTCAATTCAACAACCAATGATAGCCCGAAACTTACGGACTCGATGAAAACAAAAGGAAAGGTTGTCTTTTCTATAGTTTAACATTTAAACCATACTTTCATATGATATACAAAATACATGTTATGTATCATATAATAATATTGCTTAATGTGAGGTTAATTTTTTCCGCATTGTTTCATGGACTTGTGATATTGGAGTATTTTATATTTTCATTTTTGTATTACTTTGTTTGCACAATGAAAATGTTTAAAAATTAAATGAAATATCAATTATAAACATAAATATAAACATTTTTGAGTATACATATTCATATTTAATAAAAAAAGACTTGTTAACATAAAAAAATTATTTTATCAATTTAATTTAATAAAATACAATTTCATTCATCAAATTATGCGTTGATAATATTCATAGATACATATATTAAGTTCATTTATGCATGATGAAATTTGTATTATTTACATAAACTAGTGATAAATGTGAGCCTACCTTCGAATTATATAAATTTATATAATATAGTAGAAATTCCATTACATAACCTTAAAATTATAAAATAAATAAATACTTAACCGGAAAAAACTACCAGGCTAAAATTAAAAAAATAATATCCATATTTATTTAATTTCGCCATTCTTATATTTATTAACTATAAACAAAAATATCAAACCTACATTCTTTGTAAAATTTAAATATTTACAACTTAGAGTACACTATATATAAATACTAAATATAAATCTGTGTATATATTTGCTTTATCTGTTGATTTTATTATTAAACAATAAATGGTTATATCCTATATTAAGTTAAAATCTTCATGTTTATTTCTAAAGAATTTTAATTTTTTTTTTTTAATTTAAAGAAGTGTAAATAAAAGAGACTAATTTTTTTTGTATAAAATTCAAAAATTTTTTTTTTAAAAAAGACGTATCCATAAATTAATCTCAGCCTTTTTTATAAATGGATACTAAATATTAAAATTTTTAATTTTTAAAAAATTTTCTATGTAAAAACTTTTTTTTTTAAAAAAAAAAACAAACTTTATTAAATTTTATTTATCAACGTGGAAATATTTACAAGAATAATTAAACAATGTTTTTTTTATATAATTTTGTTTCATCAGTTTTAAATTTTGCTTCATTAAACAAACATTGTATTAAAAATTGTACAAAGAATACAATTCATATTTTTCAATTTAGTAAATGTAAAAAGTTTTAATATAATATCAGGTTTTTATTTAACCCCATTTATAGTTTATGCATAATTTGACATGATTGCGTATAATAAACATATTTATTTTCGTTTTGTAACATTTTTAAATTTACGAAAGTATTATGAAATTACTTTTTCAATTATTTTCATTTTAATCATTTCTGTATCAAGAATTATATTTATGTACATAAATTATAGTTTTATACTAATAAATGTGAGATTTTATGCACTTTTTACTAATATAATTTAAAATTTAATAGTCAGATCTGTAATATCTGTAAATAAATGTTTTTATCATTATAATATTGTTATAGTAAAACAAATACTCGTGATACACTGAATGTTGTATATAAAATTAATTGTCAAAACCTACCAATTATGATAATGAAATTGACTGCTGTTTAAAGTATTTCAAAGAAAATTTGTGATAACAGTATTGACTATAAAAACATTAAAATATTTCATAAATTAATTACTAAAAAAAAATTATTTCATAGGCTTTATATATAAAATTTAAATTAAAGATATAAAGATATATTTTTTTCAATATTTCTTATATCTTTAACTTATATTTTGTATAAAACCACTAAAATAATTCTTTTGTTGTTTTTTTTTTTATTTATTTTATTTATTATTTCTTATATATTTAATTATTTATTTAGAAAACGACCGGAAACATCAATTTTTTATTTTGACGAAGATGGAATGCCTAACAAAAGAAAAATCTGACTTAAGACAACCCACCGGTGGGTGTGTCGGGGTCACCAAAAGGGTGCTATCAACTAAAAAACTTAACTGCCGATAATGATATAGAGAATGGAGAAGAAAGAGGATCTGACGCGATCAACCAAAAGTTATATAGTGTTATAAAGGAAGCAATACTAGAGAGAAGAGGGGGAGTAAGATGGGTGATAAAAAGAAAGAACAGAAGAGAGAGCAGAATATAGAGTAAGAATTACATCGAGAGATTGCTGAGCCAAGGTACACGGAACAAATATTAGATAGGGGATAGAACCTATTTGCACAATAAATAAGAGCTGGTGGCGAGCTCTTTAATAAGGGGGTTCGGTTGATCCTCTATCGCGAATCTAAGGTTAGAGGATAACACATGAGCGTATGTTAATAGGGGAAGAATGTTGGTTTCACGATGCACTTAGGTGTTCTTAATGAACCATCGGTACCCAAGGAAGGCGCAGAAGATGCGTTGATATGTAACTTGCAGGCGGTAAAAGGTACATGATCTGCCGCAAAGATGGAGAGCGATACGATACCATTAATAAAGGCCTTAAAAGCCCTGAGTTTAATGGCAGGGGAGACGAGGGGATTTCTATAGAAGTAAGAGAGTTGACATTACGCCGCGACGATATTGATTTTAATCGCGGAGACTTGAAAAGTCCACCGCAGTCTCGTATATACAATAATGTCAAGATACTTAGCAGAGGAAGACCAGGGAATGATTTGCTGACTGATGGAGATCCACGGGTAAGACTGCAAATTACGTGAGAAAAGGATGACTTTAGATTTGTCTTTATCGACAAAAATTCTCCAGGCATTAAACCAATGAAGGAGAGTGGGGAGCATGTGATTGAGGCGGGTAGTGGAACGGCCCTTGAAATCATAGGTGTCTATAATGGTAAGATCATCTGCGTATTGCACGATGAAGAGCGGGGGTAGTTTAGGGATGTCATGCATAAATAGATTAAAGAGGAAGGGAACGAATTCGGAGCCTTGAGGGACTCCAGGAGAAACTAAAACCGAATTAAAAAACGCGAGATTGCAGCTAACCCTGAAGGACCAGTTGAGGTAAAATCTGATAGTGCCAATGGTGTAAAGCAAAAAGTTGAGGAAAATGAGCTTAAAGAGCAAGCCACCGTGCCAAACACGATCAAAAGTTTTCTTTACGTGAAGAAAAAGCATAGGGGTGTCCTTCTTTCGACTGAGCCTTTCACCCACTAGCTCTGAAATTTTGAGAAGCTAATGGGTGGAGCTGTGTCAGTATCTGAACCCGAACTTCTAATTCGGGATGATGTTTTCTTGAGTAAAGTTGAGAATCTTGGCTACAATAATAGCCTCAGCAACTTTACTAACGGAAGAGAGAAGATGAATGTAGATAGTATATATAATAGTAGATGAAGAAGGGGCTGTAATTAGAAGGGCTGGAAAGGTCCGAGCCTCCTTTGGGGAAGCAAATGATCGTATCAGATTTCCAAGCCCGGGGGAACTACTGAAGGCGGAGGATGGTACGAAAAACCAAGTCGAACCACTTTGAATCCCTCCCTTCCAAGGCCTATGTATTGTACGGAAAGTCGAAATCACTGCCACGCTCCTTCTTTGGCAAGGCCCACATATTGTACGGAAAGCCAAACCGAAACCTTTCCCCTTCGCCCCTGAAGAGGCCAACGTATTGCACGGACAGCCGAATCAGGGTTTCCCATGCCTCAAATGAAATAACGGAATGGAAAAGATGATGAATAAACCCCGCTTTGTTTTTTTCCCGCGACTAGCACCCAGATTTCCCGATAATTGACCGAGCGCTAGTATTTCGAACCTATTGATAAAAAAAATATTGCTGTGCCGATAAAATTACAGTTATTGACACGCTACGAGATTACCGATAACTTTAAATAAAATCAAATATTATTATATCCCTATTATACCGACATAATAGATATAAATTTAAATTCACCGCCTTTCCGATAAAATTCACATGGTAATTCAAATCCCGTTTTTTTGCTTTATATACATAATAAAATTAACTAAGTTCGCATTTAAAATTTGAAATTGTATAAACTCTGTTACAGAACAAAAGACCCAAATAAACCACGAGTTTTCTCTAAAAATTATGCTTTTATATCATTTATCCCGCTGTTCTGTTCCGCATCTTAATCCTGGCTCCCCGACTGGATACATATCCGCGCAATTTATTAATTTTTTTTAAATCTTAAAATCATTACAATTTCTTTCTTTCTAAATTAATAAATTTATCAAGTGCAGGGCACTAACCCGTTACAGCATTAGTCATGTTAGTGAAAAGTACTAAAAACTTAGTGACGAGGATTTTAAGGGCACCGTTGGTAATGTCATCAGGGCCTGGGGGTTTCTTGTTAGAGAGACTTGATGATGGAGGAAATTTCAGCCAGAAATATATTGAATGTAAAAGGTTCCTTGTGGGTGTGGTTGTGAATAAAACACTTTTTTAATTGATGTTTTTTTGGCAACGTTTCGATCAACTTTCGTTGTCTTTTTCAGGCCTCTGTTTTATTGATAAATTTATACAATTATAAAAAACTATTATGTTACATTAATATATAAATTACAAAAGTTTGTTATTACCTTAGTATATTCGAATGTAGAAATTTAGCACTACTTGTGTTCTCGATATGTCAAGTTCGAATACACCAAAGTAACATTGTGTCGCGGATTATGTCTCATCTGAGTACCGCGTCATCATTGACCTCAGATGTTTATAGAGATTGTTTAACATTTTCGTATCTTCATGCTTGTTTACAGTATTGATATTTAATTGTATATGTAGCATTTCCGAGATTTGTCTTTTTCTATGGTTATTTTCTCTGTTGAAGATTATAACATTGTCCCAATCTGTTCGACGCTTTCTCTCAAAATATGAGAGTGACCGCGCGAAGAGCAATACGGCAGGCGACTCCAAAAATTTATTGCGGTGCGTTTGCGGAAGGAAATGCGTCCTTCCGCTTCCCGACGCCTCACTCTCAATTGAGAAATCTTACCGCGCACCTCTGCACTTTTGTCTTTTACACTGCGCGTCCGTATTTAGCGTCGCTAGATTCTGTAATCTTTCGCTTATTTTTCCCGATTCACGGTGATCTGCGTATCACCACGGCGGCGAAAATTGTTTGTGTAAGCACGCGTGTGTTGTGTGTGTGCAGACGAAGGAAGGCTGCTTGCGCAAGGCTATCTCCCCCGCAGGCACACGCCTAGAGGAGCACCCTCGCCAGCGGCTGGATCATCAGGTGATTCATCTGTAAGCCGAGCGGCGTTCAACCACGGGAAGGACACAGCCGAGTGAGGCGATCCCATGCGACTTCTCCACCGCAGTCTCTGCGGAGGATGCCAGCCCAAGGCGGCGTCAGCGAGCGTCACCTCCGCCCGGCGAATAGCGATAAGTATATTTGCGTCGGTATTTCCCATCACTCTTGAGAGGTTTTTTATGCCAAATATAACAGTGGAGCTAATAAACCTCAATTGTTGGTTGTAGATTTCAATTAAAATACCTAGCTCGTTTATCCCTCACCTCCTTTTCCCTTTTTTATCTTATTGATTTTAAACTTTAATCATAGATATCTAATAAATTTCAAAACACAATCTATACCATGTTCATTATTTTACGAGTGCAATTGTATCATAGAGTTGGTATTTTGTACTGTTTTGTGCTCTCAAATACGTTTTTTTAAATTACGTTTTGTTTCGCCTATGTAGGTAGCTTTACAGTCTTTACACGTTATTTTGTAATTGACGCCGGCTGTTTCCCATTTTGTTTGTTTGTCTTTCCCTAATTTTATAATATTATTCAATTTGTTGTTAATTATGGGCACAGTATTGATGTTATAAGTTTTTAATGCATTGCAGATTTTTCCATAAAATTTATTTATATATGGAATTAAAATTATATTGTCAAAAGTTTTTTTAGGGTTGTTATTAAGAGAATTATTGTATTTAATATTTCTCAGTCTATGTTTTATGTTTTTCATAAAAGTATAAGGGGTGGTCGTTATTATATAGAATGTTACGCACTTTCTTTAAATTGTAACTGTGGTAACTTATGTCAGATTATAATACTGCCCTGTCTACAAGGCTATATATAATATTTCTCTTTTGGCTAATAGAGTGATGTGAAAGTAATTTAATTATTTTATTGGAGCACATCGGTTTTTGATACCAATTTGTCAGAATTTTGTTGTTGGTTTTTTGTATGGTAATGTCGAGAAAATTTAAATGATTTGACCTTTCTACTTCATGTGTAAACTGTAGATGAGGATCATAATCGTTGAATATTTTTAAAATTAAATCGACTTTAATGTTTTCTATACAAAAAACAGTATCATCTACATATCTGTAGTAGAAAACAGGAGAATAGTTATGGTGATATTCGAGAGGAGCCTATCGCCAACTTTAAGGGAAGAAAAGGTGACTCTAGTGCAACCTTGGAGAGATTTAATAATCTTCCATATGCAAACCTCAGCAAAGCAGATGAAGGATTTAAAAGAATCCTCCCCGTACTGCGTGAGAGTGACTTCGAGGGAACGCTGGCAAAATTTTACATTTTTTAACGCGTGGGTTTCGGTATTTCTGCCACTGACGTCTTAGGGAGTTTTTGTCCCTGATTAGGGAAACGATGTACTCTGTGAGTGTGATAGCGCGAGGTGAGCTGGGAGATAGAGTTGGTGAAACAGGAGACTGCATTGTCCACCTGCTGCGGTGAGGTGAGGAAACGACAGTTGAAGGGCCATTGATCTGTTTGAATTGGCACAGGGCTTTATGTAGGCCTGTGCTAATTCAAACAGATTGGCATGTGCGGTATGGACGGGGCACTCTAACGCCAAATGAAAGTGAGGGTGGGACGCCTATTTTATTAGAATATTATTAACTTCATAATATTATATTAATTGTATTTTTTATTTATAATAAAAACTAATAATATAATTTAATGAATTTATTTTTTGTTATTGTAATTAATTAAATATCAAATATAAAAAAAATATAAAAAATCAGCTTATTTTATCACTGCATTCATTGAACAGTAAATGTAGATTGTTTCAATTGCTAATCTTCGGACCATTAATAATATTTATATTTATATTTAACATTATTCAAGTAATTTTAAAAATAATTATTTTATAAATATGAACTATAGATTCATTATATTTATTGTATTTTAAATTATTTACATTATTTTAATTTCTAAAATTTTTATTTATACATGCTGCTGTTTTCAATCGACATAAATTTTATATAATTTGAAAAAGAATTTGACATTTCAGATAACCTGCTTTAAATTATATTTGAATTAATTTTTTTAAACTAATATACAAGGAACGAAGTACTTTTAGTTAATCATTAAAAATTATTCTTAAAAATATTTTCCTATATAAATAATTTAAACAGTGTAAATTGTGAGTCCAAAAAATAAAAAATAGAATCGATACGTTTTTCAAAATGACTTCTCGTATTATATTACAAGGTAATTAAAATAATTTATGAATCAAAAATAATTAATAACATATACTAATAATAATAACAACAACCACAATAATAATAGTAATAATATATTAATAAGGAGAAAAATAATATTATTCGTATCAATTGTTTAAAATTTTTTAAATAGTGTTTGACCAGTATCAGAAAGCTAGAATGCAATTTGTTCAAACTGTAACAGATCTTGCCTCAAAACCTCATAATGTTGAGTATTTGGATAATGCTGGTGTTTTGAATTTACTTTATCCTTTATTGTGGGATACAGTTCCATCGATACAACAACTTACTGCAATAGCTCTTGGCAGACTGGCGAATTATGATGTGAAAATAGCTGAAGCTATTTTACAAAGAAATATTTTGTCTCAGTTATTAAAGGAAATAAACAAAAAAACTGTATGATATTTAATGTTAATATTCATATAATTTTATAAAAATTTATTTGCCATATATTTATTTTTAGGAATTTTATAAAAAAGCTGCTTTATTTCTTTTAAGAGCTTTGGTTAGACATTCTGCCATAATGGCATTCAATGTTGTATCAGAAGGTGGTTTAGAAGCTATGACTTTATGTTTGGAAGATTTTAATTCTGGAGTAAAAGAAGCAGCTGCCTGGGCAATAGGATACATCTCTAGACATAATAAATGCTTAGCACAAGCAGCTGTTGATTCTGGTATTTCAAAAAAAAAAGATATAATGGATATATATATTTATATATATGTTGAAAAATAATATATTATTAATATATAAAAAGCACACATATATTTTCAGGTGCAGTTCCTCTTTTAGTTCTTTGCCTTCAAGAATCAGAACTATGTTTAAAGCAAATATGTACTTCTGCATTATGTGATATAAGCAAACATACTTCAGATTTAGCTCAAACAGTTGTAGATGCTGGTGCTCTTCCACTTTTAGCAAAAACAATGCAATGTCAAGACATAAAATTAAAGGTATCTTAATATATTGTTTAAATATACTATAAATGTATATTCACAAATTTACTGCTCAGCGTCAAGTTTTATCAGCATTTGGATGTATAGCAAAACATTCTATAAATTTGGCAGAACTTGTAATTGAAGCTCAAGTATTTCCAGAAGTTTTTTGTGATATGAGACATCCAGATGATAATCTTTCAAGAGCTGCAGCAACTTTAACTAAAGAAATTTGTAAGCATTCATTTGAAGTAAGTTTGTTAAACTTTTAATACATTTGAAATATTTATAAATTAAACTAAAATATTCTTTTTCAAAGCATGTAATTGCATATTTTTCTTTAGATTCTATTTGTTAAAAAATTGAATTTTATTCAATTGTATTTAATTTTAAAAAAATATATTTTTGAATATTGATAATTCAAAATTAAGAAATTAGAAAATCCTAGATTGTATGAAAAATAATTACAATTGTTTTGGATACATTGATTAAATTTATTTCAATTAAATATCAATCAATGTAGTTTTAAATTTAGTCTATAATCTATAGTTTATTGCAAATATTTGATTTTACATTTATGATTTTTTTTTTATTGCTCATAATGATGCTAATTCACTTATAAATTATTGAATGATTTATTAATGAAAGCATGAATAGCTTTTTAATAAAAGATTATTATTACGTTTATTATAATTGAAGAATAATTTATATAAACTGTGTATATGAAAAAAAATATAAATAATTAGAAAAGAAAGTAAATTTAAAATTAAAGACAAGAATTAAGTGAAATTATAAGAGTATTAATGTGTAATTTTAAACTAATGGTTGATAGATATAGTAGTAGTTTATATGAAATTTTAGAAATGAAAATCATAAAAAATCTGTATAAAATATATAGTGATGTACAAGAAATTTAAAGGTTATTTTGTAGAGAGAATGATGGAGGGGAATGATTAATAAAAATTACTAAAAAATTTTGAGTAGCATAGAAAACAAAACAGGATGCTAAAATATTCGAAAGAACTAAGAATGGATATTTATATAATAAAAAACCATTGAATAAACTAATAGGAATATTACTAATAAATGTAATTATTAAAATATATGTGTAAATATTAAAAAAAAAGATTAATGATTAATTAGAAAAACTAAATATGAATTTATAAAAAATAGAATAAATTTAAATGTAATTCTTATTTATAAAAGATTATTTAAAATAAAAAATTAACAAATAGTAACGTTTAAAATATTTATTAATATTAAAATGGCTTTTAGTAAAGTTGAGAAAGGGATAAAATAAAAAAAAACAAAGAAATAAATTATGAATAAAATATTAAAGGTACTAAAGATTTTTAGAGTAAAAATTTAAAAATAAAAATGAGAAAGTAATCAGTGAGATATTTTGTAGAAAAAAACTTCTCAAATTTTTGTTAAGTTTAAAAATGTCAAAAAATAAATAAATATGGCTTTCTATTTATGATGTAAGAACAATGAAAAAAAATCTAATTTCATTTTAGGAATCTAATACAATCTGACGTAAAGAAAAATGAATATAATTACTGAAAATATATGAAGGTCTGATAGAAATTTTGTTTTTTTCTTATATAGATGTATCAAATATGTGAGGTTAGGAAAGATATGAAGAAATTAAAAAGCAACAAAAAAATATTAAAGTAATTCTACCTTTCGATACTCAGTCTAAAAAATACATTGTTTACATTAAAAAAAAAACAAAAAAAGGAGAGATGGAATCTAGAATTCCCTGTTTTGTTCATTTTTACTTTTACTTGAACATGTAATCACATTATCAAATCGAAACACAAGGGATACTTAGCCATGTAACAAGTATATAAATTTGAGGTTAACGTGATGCAATAGAATCATGTAGTACGACTCTACGCCATCTAACGATTGAAAATGTTTTTCGGTTGCAAACTTCTTGAATTTTAGTAGAAGCAAATGATTAATCTATGTTGTATACTATTATACTTTAGTATCAGTAATAGAAATATATGTAGCTGTATATATCAATATCGTCACTAAATTATTGTTGTAATATTAATAGTTAGAATGTCGCTGAAAATAAATAATTATATATCTATAATTATATATAATAATGTGAGGTGGGCTCAGGAAAAGTTTACTCAATAGGGGATCAACTCTATATGAGGGAACTGGTAACAAACGTGGCAGACGCTTGGCCACAGAAGAATTATGTAATAAAAGAAAGTGTCCGAGCCATAATAATTTGAAATTTGTTAAATGTTGTAATAATTACACATGATTATACATCATATTATTTTACTCGATTTAAAAACTAAATTTTCTTTAATATTAGTAAAAATTTAGACAAATTTAATAGAATAAGATTACCTTATATGTTCTTTTTTTTCGTGAGCCGATATTGGTAACCCACTACATGTGTTCACATCATAGAACAGATATTATAGTTCAGTCATTTAGCTAAAAAAAAAAAAATTTATGATTAGTCGAGATTTTTCTTGAAATCGATTAAATACGATCTATAGATAAAGAAGATAGCTGTGCTACGTGGGAACCACGGGGGGTCAACTCTAAATGGGAGAGCTGGCGACAAACGTAGCAGACGGACCACTTTCATGTCGTGACGCAAAAAAAAAGTGCCCACGATATAATAATTTGAAAATTTTTTTATTTTATATTAACAACGTATACTTTTGTTTAAAATTCTTTTGTTCAATTTACAAACTAATTTTTATTTACTATCATTACTATTAGTAACAATTTAGACAAATGTAGCAAAATAAAGTCACTCCATATGTCCCTTTTCGTGTGCCGATACTGATAACCCGGTACGTGTGTTTACATTATTGTTTTTCAAACTCTTGTAGTCGAGAACAGATTTCGAGTTTTTAGTAGTTACAAAATTTCTTTGTAGATGAAGCTGAAAAATTCATTTATTCGGGTGCAACGGATATAAATTAATTTCTAAGTAAATATTAATGTAAATAAACATATTATTAATTAATGTTTGTCATAAAGATAGTGTGAATTAATTTTGAAGTGATTTTTATTTTATTCAATAAAAATAAGGAGTGATGCGAATCAACAAATTGTCAAATTAAGTAGTTGTATTTTCATGGTGGGAGAAATATGCTCTGTCTCTCTCGCACTTATAGGTTCTCTGACGACCTCTAAAGATGCTGTGTCCCGAGTTAAAAATTTGTATAAGTGCTTTAAAATCTATTTAAAAAAAATGCTAAGTGTACATATACGAAGCTCGAGGGAATATATTCTTGCTTCGTACATGTAGTGGTAGCGTTTTTTTTTAATATGTTTTAAGGCACTTATAAAAAATTTTAGTACAGGCCACGGCCTTTTCAGAGGTCGCTGGTGTTTCTATATGTGCGAGAGAGAGAGAAGATATTTCTGCTGCCATGTTTGTCGCCACAGTTTAACACGGGACCTAGCGTTCTCTTAGTGTCTGTTCTGTGGTGGGAACTATCGACGGAAATTTATTTAAATTAATAAAAAAAACTAAGTTTTTCCCCGAAAAGGGTGCTTATATCTCGAAAACAAAGCCTCAAACGAATAAATTTTATAAGCAAAGATTTCTTCGTTACTAAATTTCCTAAATAAATAATTAATTCAAAAAATCAAAATATTAATTTTTCTATTGCAAAAAGTCTGGAGTTTCCAAAAATCAACTATAAAGTTTTATGCATATTTATATATAGTAAATATTAATAAAATTTTATAGTATTATACAGATTAAAAGCCGTTCTTATTGTGAAAATAAATCTGGAAACATGAAATTGGTAAGGCAAATAGTTTACTTACAATTTATTTGTTAAGAAGATAAGTTTGCAAATTTACATTGTTATTTTATTTCTATAAAATGAGCCTTAGCAAGTATGCACTGTTTGTTAGATTCATTGGAATAGTAACTAAATTATAAGAAAAAACGAAATTTCTTATTATTATTTTATATCTTAAGGATCATTTGAAAAGTTTTCAATTAATTAACAAATAGATTTCGCAGAGAAAAAAAATGTTGGTCAAGTTTTTTTATTAAAAAGAGAATTAGAATACCTTTCTAACTTTGCTTTTAAAATGTAAATATGTTTATAACGTTTTTTGTTATTAACAAAATTAGTTTTTTGAGCTTTGCAATAATAGTAATATACTTAGATAAATTATACAAAGCTCAACGGAAAGCTAAATAAATTTATTCTTTATAAATATATACGTGTACATGTACAATAATTATTAAGCAATCGTTTCCACGAGTTGAACGGACAATCGTTTATTTGATTTTAATGCATAGATGAGTAGAGCTTTCCCCCATCACGCCGTTCCCGTAGTGAGATGAGAGGTTTTTCAAAATGTTTTCAGGCTCTTCAAATTTGTTATAAAAAAATTAATATTTATTTTTCGACATCTAATCAAGCGATTTTTATCAATTTTTTTAAATTTTATATATTATAATGAAATATTAACACCTATAAAATTACATTTTCAAAAAATTATTAATCTTGATTTTTATATAAACAGATTTCTTTTTTTCTATTATTACAATTAACAATATAAATTTAATCTTTATGCTAATTAATCTATAAAAGTATACATTTACTTTTGATTATGGAACCTACAAAGTTTCATACATCATTAGTAACAAATTTATGTGTTTCGGTTGAACAGAGAGCAAACCACTTTAAAATTATTAAAAGAATATGCAAAATAAATATAGAAAGTATTTAAATATTTGTGTTTATATTCAGTTTGCAAAGAATTTATATTCCCTATAAAAATGAAAAAATTACTATAATTAAACATAGTTTATTTATACTTGTAACGAAATTACGTAAATATTATTAAGATGAAGTTTTGTAATAATAATTTGTTACTATTTATTGAAAGCTTGCTCAACTTATGGAAAATACTGGAGGTATTCCATTCCTTGTTGAAATGATTGGTACCAAAAACTCTTCAACTAAATTACCTGCAATAATGGCTCTTGGGTACATGGCTGGGCACTCGGATCAATTAGCTTTAACTATTATTGATATGAAGGTAAAACCTATAATACTAAATATGAATATATACATTTATAATTTATTAAAATACTTTCATTTATAAATTATTAGAGCATAAATGAACTAGCCAGTGTTTTGCAAATGGAGCATGAAAATCACATTTTAGCTATAGTCATATGGGCATTAGGTCAAATAGGCCAACATTCTATTGAACACGCCCAAGCTGTTGCAGCTGAAAATGTATTTACAAAAATAATATCAGTAAGTGATATTTAAATATTTAATTATTGCAATTACCAAAAAAAATCTTACATATTTTAATAGGTTAATTTTTAGTTATATACAAATCCACAAAGCTCTGACGATTTAAAAATGAAATGCAAAATAACGTTAAAACAAGTTTTACAAAAATGTATGTACATTGAAACTTTGGAACCGTTATTATATAATGCTCCACTAAATATCCTTAAATATATACTTCGACAATTTAGTAAGGTAATTTATTTTTTAAGATTTTACAATTATTAATAAATAATAAATTAATGATATAAAATTACACATTTGATAGTTCAATTAATTTGATTAGTAATTTAATTATATTACTGTTTGAGAAATAAGAGTTAATTCAACTATATAGAGAATCTGAATACAGATGTCGAACAATAACGATTATTAATATACATTTACGTAGATAAAGAAGATAGCTATTTATAAAGACACTTAATTATTTAGGGATTGATGGTCTAAGAACAAATATATTACAAACGTATTTCGATGAAACAAAAAACATTTCCCCTCTAAAGCATTGCGACCTAGTGGCGAATAATAATTCGATATATTTTGAAATATCAGTTAAATTTTTACGAAAATCGAGTATTTTTGATCATAGATCATGTCCATCTTCAAAAGTTTTTATTCATATTTTTTTGGCATAGAAAAGGGATAGCCAGGACAGAAGAAAAAATTTTTTAGAGACAACCACCGGTGGGTAGCGTCGGGATTTTCTGAAGGATAAAAAAAACTTAAATTAACTGATAGTGAGGATGGGAAGGGAGAAAACAGAGGAGGCAGTATAAACTCGTAGATTTTATGTTTTCGTAAAAAGAAGAACATGAAGTAAATAGGGGAGATATAGCATAGGAAGAGGAAGAAAAACTAGAAGAGAAATCTCAAAAATTTTAAAAGTTAACGTAAAAATAAGTTTCGATTACACGCTTAAGCAGTGACAATGATTATGAGCTATATTATTAGGGAGAACGGACTAAGAATCATATCATTAGGAGATCGAGAACTGTTACGTTAACTTACGTACTCTTTTCCCGGAGCAATTAATAGACATTATATTCGAATAAAACCACCAAATTAAACTGCTCTCGGAAGGCATCAACTCCATTATTTCTCCTCGGAATATAATGGCTTTTGCATTGTTATTAGGAAGTCCAAGAAGGTAAGAAGCCCTGCTTCCTGTAATATCTCCTTTTCATCGCGACACGGTGATTCTTTGTTCTATTTCTTTTTCTGGCGAATAATGTTTAGAATCCCCCTCCAAAAGGTTGCATTCCCGCCTCAACGACGACTCTAATATCCCGACTAAACAACTCAGTATAATACTGTAGCTCCCTAAACTTCTATGACAATACCTTTTTTCTTGAACCACGCTTAAGCCCCCTTTCCATCATTTTTCATAACAAAGTCTGGTTCATCGTCAAGAGGAAATTTGAAGCTCTTTCTATTTCTCTTCGCAGAGTGACCGTCGCCTCAGAATCCGTTATGATACACTGGAAAACTTTCAAGGGCTGTCCAAAGTCCCCAACATAGTTCACTCAAATTGTTGCAGTAGAACCAAACTAGAACCCTCACCTCCTTCGAACTCCCTGTCACTCATTACTCCGCTTCTACAATTGCAGGCTGTAATTTTAGGTTTTAACAATGTAACTAATGGCCACGCGGACAAACTTTAAAATACTCATGTGGAATGCACGTTCCCTCACTCCCCCTAAAGCTCTTGAGCTCCTTCAAGATCTCTTCGTTGACGTCGCATATAAACTCATTTCGCTACTTCCAGCAAGCTGTTTATCCCTAGGTTCACTGCCTGTAGACAGAATTGTCATTCCAAAGGAGGTGGGGTTGCTATTTTCGTCCGCAGGAGCATAAGGCACAAATCCATTATTCTGCTCTTCTCCTCAGCAGAAACTGTGGAAATCGACATCCTCTAGGGCATCTTTCCAGCCTTCATTATCTCTTTCTTTTCCCCTCCTATGATAAGTTTTTCGTCCGACCCAACAAAGACATCCTTTTTGACAAAAATATTCCTACGATCGTGACTGGTGCCTTTAATGCCAAGCACAAGACCTGGGATTGCCTCAATCACAGCCTTTGTGGTCTCAGACTCCTCGACCTTTTCATAACCAAAAATTTTCAGATAGTGGTACCAATGGAACCCACTAGAGGTTCACAGTTTCTCAACCTTTTTCTACTCAGTAGTATACTTTCAGTTGATGAAGTCACACTTTTATGCCTTATCCTCTGATTACCCTTCTAGTTGTTTTGGAACTATCATCTATTTTATCTCTTCGATTCGGATCCAGACAGACTGGCTGAAACTCAAGTATCTCCTTGAGTCTCACTCCTTCAAGTTCCAGTCTTCCTCCAGCCCTTCTGAAATGGAGAAAGCGGTTGATAGATTTACCTCGACCGTCTCCGATCTCACCTTACATTTTCAGAAATGCCCCCTGGATAAAAAATGTCAATCTCTCTCCATTTTCATTATTCTGTAGATTAAGGCAAAAAACCTCATCACACAGAAACTTTCCAAGAAGAAAGCTCCTCGTCCGGATCATAACAAACGGGACGCTTCAAATTCTTCCACATAAATTTCAAGGGGTCTTCACTAATATCATAAACTTCATCATGAGGTTGCAGCACTTTCCCAGTACATGCAAAGTTGCCACGATCTCCTACATTCCATAAAAAGGGACTGCTCTTTCCAACTCCTCAAATCAACACCCGATCAGCGTCCTTTCATTAGTTAGTAAAATTACTGAAGCCATTCTTGTTTCCAGGATTCTTTCGTTTCATCAAGATAGTAACTCTATCCCTCATTTTCAATAATCTTTTAGAAAGTAACACAGCTTCATTCATCAACTAATTCGAATTATGAAACTGGCCGCTCAACGCCTCATTCGCATAAAAGATACTCTCATGGTCCTTCTAAATCTAAGGCAGGCATCTGATCGTGTTTGGCATAATCGCTTAATATTCAAGCTAATCACCCTCAACTTTTTCCCTTACATTATTGATATGATAAAAATCTACCTTTCTAGCAGTTTCTTCAGGGTGCGCTGTAATACGACTTTCTCCGAAGAGATCCCCGTATTCTCCGATATCCATCAGGGCTCTAGACTAGATCCAATACTATTCAATTTTTACATGTACGATATCTCGAAGCTCGATCCGTTTTTTATAGCGCAATATACATACGATTTTGCAATTTTCAACACATACGAATTCAAAGCAAGACCCACAGCTGGAATAAATCGTATGCTCCCCACTCTTATGAAATGTTTTGACGCCTGGAGAATTTCTGTGAATGACAAGAGGTCGGAAGCCATTCTCTTTACCAAAGGTAAATACCATTATCTAAACATCTTAATAGCGCAGCAAGTCATTCCCTAATCCCCCTCCGTAAAATACCTCGAGGTCATTCCCAACAAGAGGTTCAGATGGACCTCACAAGTCAACTCTGTAGAAGCTAAGATAATTGCTGCGTAGACTCAATTTTCCTGCTTCTACAAGAGCCATCATCTCCTATAATTATCTAGCGCATCGTTCGCTCTCTTCCAAAGTTCTAGACAATGCATAATTGTATTCTGCGCGTCTTTCTAAACAACAGCAGATACATCAGGAACGCGCAGGTAAGGCGGAAAACTAACCTACCCACTCTAGCCCTTTTCCCCAAGCTATGAGCCTCTAATCTTCGCGTCACGGTGACTAACCATTCCAATCCCCTTATCAAAGAATTAGTCGTCAGCCATCACTTTCCTAACAATATGGTCTTCAGATTCTCCTCCTTAGTCGACTGACTCTGTATCACCTTGGTTGGTTCAGCGTTTATTAGCCACCCGCCTTTAACTAGCTTTCTAACTTTTAATTCTTTTCTCTTTTTTTCATTCCCGCTTTTCATCTCATTCCTTGTCTTTACTATATTCTCTTCTATTTCCGCTACTGCATAAGCTACAGGTTAGTCTTGTCACTTCCAAAATTCTTCCTTCCCACTCCTTCTATTTGTCAGTTAAGTATTTTTAGTCTGTAATGCACTTTAGGGACACTACCAGCTGACGGGTGTCTATAAAAGATTTTTTCTGTTGTCATGATAACTCCCTTTTTTTTAACAAAAAAAACTGATCATTTCTTTTTTATACAGAATTGAGTACTTTTTTTGAAATATTCTTCTCTATGCCATAAATTTCTGACTTAATTTAGTACAAGACTTTTTAGACTTATCTGCGGGCTGAATTCAGCACCAATATTCAGTGTATTTTTCTCGGCCTATAAACGGATTCATCACAGCAACATTCGGGATGCGACCCAAACATGAACATATGAATTTTAGTCAACGTCGTCTGATTTCTTTTCATCCGATCTGATCATTGAGTCTCCTGCTCTTCTCTAAATAAATAAGCAATGTAATGCGTAAATAATAATTAAAAAAATTAATAAACAAAATCAACAAAAAAAAAATAAACAAAAATAAATAAATAAAAAAAATAAAAAAAGATAAATAAACAAAAAATGAATTTCAATATAAAAGATTTTAATACTAAAAAAATAAATTAAAGATATTAGAAACATTGAAAAAAATATAATTTTTTTATTAACTAATGCTGACATCATGACCATACTTCAGTCGAGTTTTATTCAGAATTGTTATTATGAGGGGTAATTTTTTTTAATATTTACATAAATTATAATAAAATAAATAAATAAATGAACAAAAAGTAAATAAATAAAAAATAAATAAATAAATAATAAATAAACTAAAATTAAATAAGAATATTCCGATGAACATTTATATTTATCGAACATTTTTAATAGCTAAGTATTGAAATTTAGTTTAAGCGGGAATGGAAAACAAAAAATTTTTTGACTGTTATATTATAACTCGCTTTGCTATAATTGCTGACGTTTGAGCAATTCTGTTAATAGTTATTTTTCAAAAGCAACATGCTTCGTCTGTAATGTGAAATATCATATTTCTTGAATGTAAACTGTTTGTGTAATAGTGATTTTCTATTTTTCGGATATCTATAGCAGCAGAGATTAAAGCTCGATTCAAGGCAATTGGAATACCCACAAACTGAACTGCTATTGGATAATGCGACCAATGCCTAAAAAGATGAGAGAGATGTGCTAATTTGTGTCCGTGACAAAACAAATGAATGAAATAGTATCGAGGCATATTCCCTATAGGGACGATCGTTAAATAGTATTAATTGAAAAAGTTAAACTAATTGAGTTAGTTAAGCAATAACGGTAATGTATTATAATAGTCTAGCATTGTTGAAATGACAGAAATATTTCGGATGTGTGCTCCGTACGAATAGTCGAAATACAAGCGAGTTTTGATGACATGATGAGTTATGTCAGCAGATTTCTATGCGTAGCACAACAAATTAATGAAATAGAATTACGAAGAATAGTACTTCCGGTACTGGTAAATTTTACAGTTAACATGTTGCTCGGGCTTTGATTTTGTTAATTGCAGAATTTAAAAAGTTTTACAAGCAGAAAGTTGAGAAAGTGGAAATCTAAAAAAGCATAAAAAGAAGATTGATTGGAAAAAGAATTGAAAGTAAGGATAATAGTGGTGAAGAGTAGTTAGTGGTAAAAGAAAGTGGAAATTAGAGGGGTTATTATGAGTGGAAACGCACAAACCGCGGAGCGAGAGGCTGCTGCGCTGAGCGCTGTGTTCGTCGCGAAAAATGGTGCCGCTAGTGGGCAGGACTTCCCCAACTAGAATTACGCTCATCAAGCTAGAGAGGGGAGTCGAAACAAGAAGCAGCTCGAGAGGCACGAAACTCGGCAGCCTACAGCTTATCCTGAGCGGCAACAAAAAGCTACAAAAAAAGTTATAGAAGAGAAAGATCAGATGGATGACATTGAAACAGAAAGCAATAAATTCCAGAGTTAGTACACACTTAGCAGAAGGAACAGCCGGTCGAATACATCATTCACAACCGGAAGCAGCGTGTACAGTAATAAAACCAACTAAACGGAATGGAAGATTAAGAATTTTAGGGGGATGATCAGAGATAAAGAAAGTAAGCAGGACAGAGACGGAAAGCAAAGGCTTGAACGAATGGGCGAGAGAATTTATTAATAAAAAGTTGGGAGTGAAAACGAAGATAGGATAATTTTTGGGGAAGTGGCAGAGTTCTAATAGTGAAGGTACACATCTGGGAAAAGAGAAATGAAATATTGGGAGCCAGGAAAAAATTGATGGGGACTGTGATTTATTTGGAGCAGGACTTAAGCTATGACGAACGTAAGAAGCAGGAAGAGATAAACTGATGAGTCCAAAAACTGAGAGGAAAAGAAAAATTCATGAGAGCAGGAGTAGGCAAGATATTCATAGATGCCAATTGGATGAGATGGGAAGCTGAAGAAGCAAGAGAAACGATAAGAAGGGAAATGGAAGAGGAAACAAACAGAGAGGAACGACAGAAGGCGGAATAAGAAGATAGGCAAAGAAAATAGAAGAACAAACAACAGGGACAAGTCACAAGACAAAGAATTTAGAGTAGAAAAGGAATGGACTAAGAAGGCAGAAAGAGCAGAAGGGAAAAAACGAAAGATACTAAACAAAAAAATGAGAAGGAAAGCAGAATAAGAAGGATTCTATATTGGAATATACCAGGATTCTGGGGAAAAGACAGAAAGTTCTGGAAATATGTAGAAGGGATGGACTACATATGGCTGACGGAAACGTGGATTAAAGAGAAAGATGCAGAAAGGTGCAATATTAGATAAGCAGATGGATTGGAGAGTAATAGGAGCTAAGAGAGAAAAAAAGAAGAGAAGGGCGAAAGGGGGAATGATAGTAGGAATCAGGAAAGATTGGGACACTATAGTAGAAGAATTTGCGAGTACAAAGAAAGAAGAAATGATGAAATCAAGAATTAAAATAGAGAAGGCAAGCAGGGGTATGGATATATGGGAATGATATGTCAGTGGTGACCCATGTAAACTATTAGAGAGAATTGAGGAGGAAAGTTATAATGGAGAAACTGATATTATAATAATGGGAGATCTAAACATCAGGATCGGAAAAGATGGGAGATTTATGGATTTAGATGAAGGAAAAATGAAAATGAGACGTAGTAAAGATAAAAAAATAGACAAAAATAGAAAAAAAATGATAGAAAGTATAGAGAAAAATGGATGGCATATGCTTAATGGAGTGGAAAAGGGGGACGAAGAAAGAAAATACACATATTTTGGTTCCAGAGGGAATATAGTAATCGATCAAATAATAGTGGATGAAGGTACAAAAGAGTAAATCAAAGGATAGATGAGAGGATAGAATCGGACCATATGCTTATAGTGCTGGAAATTGAGATGAATAATAACAAGAACGACCTATGAGAATGAAAAAACAATGAAAAATAGAAAAATAAGCATATGAGATGATGATAGTAGCGAGAAATACAGAGAAGCAACGAATGAAAAATACAAACCAGTAGACAACACGCAGTCAAATAAAGAAAAATGGAGAATTTAAAGAGAGGATAGAAAAAGAAACTAACAGCAAAGAAATAAAAACTAAGATATGGAAAATCGAAAAAACAAAATGGTGGGACAAAGACTGTAAGAACGAGAAGAGAAAAACGAAAAAGATATATAAGCAATGAAAAGAAGGGAAAGCGAAGACAGAACAGAACATAACTCAAAGAAACAAATGGAAGAAAACATGCCAAGAGAGTATAAAAAAACAAAAAGAAAAAGAAGAATTGAGAGGAATAAAAAATGAAGGGGATATTTGGAAATACTTGAATAAAGGGAGGAAACCGAGCAAAGACAGTGGAAATAACATAACCAAATAGAGCTGGACTCCACACTTCACAAAATTATTAAAAGGAAAAACAGAGACAGAAAAAGCTGAAGAAGGAAAACCTAGGGGCCCCACAAGGGTGGAAACGTACAAACTCAAGAAAAAGGATTATTATTTAAAGTTAAACAAACTTAAAAAGAAGAAAGCACCCGGAATTGATGGCATAAAAAATGAGGCTTGGATATATGCAAGAAAAGAGATTAGAGATAGATTGAAGGAAATAATAGAGACGATATGTGTAGGGGAAGAAATACCCGAAGAGTGGAAAACAGCAATTATCACTCCAAAAGAACTAGCAAAATAGAGAAGGCGACATATAATAAATGGTGCAAATAGATAAGAGAGAACGGCCTACAGAAATACCTAATTAAAGGAAAGAGCAACGAGGAAATTAAAACAATAGCAAGGATAAAATGTGGCAACATCATAACAGCAGGTAAATACTGGGGGAGTGAGCTGAAAAAGAGATGCCAGCTATGCAAGGAAAAGGTAGGGGACTGGACTCACTTGCTCACGTGCTGTAAGGAGACAAAGATAGAAACGATGGAAATTAGAAAAGAAAAAAGATAGTGTGAAGAGAAAATAATGGCTAGTTACAAGCAAGATATAAAAGACAAGAGGCTATTCTCAGCAATGAAGAAAATCGAAGAAAAATTAAAAAAGAAACCGAAGATGGATAAGAAAGCAAAGAGAATAAAGTAATAAAATGAAGAAAGGCAAAAAGTGTATACATGTAGTTAATGCAGTTAAAAGTGAAATTTTATTAACAAATGTACATATGTAATATAATATAATATGATGTAATATACTTAAATGTACAAATGTATTATATTAAAACTTAACCGGAAGTCCATTCCAAGGCCTAAGGCCGGAATTGTATTTAATAATAATAATAATAATAATAATAATAATAATAATAATAATTATGAAGAATAGTAAATTAAAGCCTAAAAATCAATCAAACAAGAGCGTTAGAAGGGTTAGCGTGTGACTAGTTATTACCTACGTTGAGGTAATTCGATGAAAGATAACTACTCGCCCTCAAGGCACCGATTCGAGTATTAGAAGCTTCAGGTTTAACGATAGGAGTTTGAAATGCACAACCATAAATATTAAGTCACACTAAAATAGTTTGAGTTTATTAGTATAATTCTATTAAATAAGTAGTATAAATATAATAAAATATTTCAAATTTAATTATTATGAATGAGTTGAAGATACAACCAAGAAAATGTAAATATGAGTCAATTAAAAAAACTTAAATTGCTTCTTTTATTTTATATACATTATTTTACAATTACACTATTAATTATATTAATTGAATAAAATTTAATAATCAACAAAATAACGTTATTAATAAGGCATTTAGTGATCTATATACCTTCAATTATCAATAAATTATTAGCGATATCATAGTAGAAGAAAGATTTATTATTATATTTATGGAAGTATAAATTGTGTCTCACTTAAGTTAAAAACTAAGAAAAGAAAAGAAAACTAAAATTCGTGAAAAATTAATATTATATTGTATCAATACATTTAAATTTTAATTAATATAAACGGCGTCAACATTACCTAATTTTCATTTTTGTTTAATTATGATTCATTTATAACTTATTATATTTGCTTACTTTATCAAGTTTATTTATATGAAACAATATACGAAAAAAAAAAAAATATAATTAATTAATTTAATTTTTATATGGATTATAAATATATTTTTTGTGAAGTTTAATTATTTATATCATTAATATAGTAACCAAACAAAATTAGTAACAATTGCTATTTCGATCAACACAAACGAAATTCTTGGAATTATATACATTTGTAACAGTTTGTCTTGTTTATGTTCTGTAAATAATTGTATATAATTATAAAAAAATCTATTATTTATTATAATTACATGAATTGATACTCGATTTTATCTTTTCGTATATTAATTTTTCTTAATTTTATTTGGTTAATTTTTGTGTGGTTTACATGATATATGAAATTTATTATTTTACGTAGTTATGAATTGATTTTGACCCACCAAAGACAAACATTAATATTATTATTATTATTATTTATCAACGAAATGAATACCAATCAATATTAAATCTTGACTTATTAATTTAATTAATATTAAGTTTATGTTTAGTAAATATTAAATATTTCTTACATAACTCTTACATATACAATGATTGTACAACTTAACGAATTATCGTATTACATATTGATATATTTAATTTTATTAATATATTATAATTCTTTTTATAATTTATTATTATATTTATATTTGTATCAATAATATTGTATACAATGATGGTTGCTTACAATATTTTCATGTCTAATGACAAAAAATTAGTTAGTTTTTTGATAGCTTATGATCGAATACTTTAAGACATATAAGATTAAATAATTTCTACATACATCCTTATTAAATTAATTTTTTATTTCTGAACTATTTTCTTATTCTAACAATTAATATAAAACGAATTTTATGTAAATTTCCAAAAACTATACGGGAAATGCAGGTGGCTTAATCGAAACTTATCGCATTTCTTATATATATTGTATCAAGTATTTTTTAAATAAATTTAACAAATAAAAAAATAATTATAAATTATTACCAGTTACAATTACTCCTAAATCTTTTGATAAAACGTTTGTCTTTATTTTTGAAAAGTTTCCTCTTTAAATACATACATTATACATTGAAACATATTTTTGCATTTTAAAAAATAAAAGTTATTTTTTAAAAGACTGAAAAAAATAAAAATTTTCTTATATTTTAGAGTTAGAAAAATATATTTACAATCCTATGTTTTATATTTTTTGAAAATCAGTTGAATTCGTTTTACTATTTTTAGGTAATAAAAGAAATAATAATAAAATAGAAGCGTATATCGATATATTAATTAATATGCTCAAATGATAATATTTATATAAAAGAAAAATTTAAAAATTAAGAATATTCATAATAAATAAAAAAGTTATTTGTTGGTATCTCATTAAATTATATTTAAAACAATTTGTTTTTTAAAGAATTCTCATTATCTTTTTAAATGTGTACACAATGTTATAACAATTAGCTGTAATTAGAAAACTTTATTCTATGATAAAAAAAGCAACTTAGTTATAAACATAAAATTAAAACTTCTGCTGTAATAATTTTAACTATTTAAATTATTATATAAACTATTGCTGTATAATGGATCATATAACAAGTAACAAGGATTTTACGAAAAAAAGATGATTTTTTTGGACATATATATTGCTATTTTTTATTTTGTTTTAGTAATTATTTCTTTATTTAATAAATCTATTTTTTTTAATATTAATTGAATACTTTTAAATAATTTTTTGTAATAAATTATTATTCTATAAATAGTATTTTTATTTTAACAACATTATTGTAACAACATATTTGAAAGTCAAATTTTGTCAATGATTAGTACTGTAAAATTAATAATTTAATAAATTATTAGTTGACCTAGATATAGTAAATAAATTTGAACAACATTTAATTTCAAAATAATATACATTGGCAAAAATTTATTCAAATAAATATTATGTAGATGTTACATATTTTTTACCATAATAGATATAATACAAATATTTTATAACAATCTAATATTTTATATATAAAAATTTATAAATCAGTCATTTTTTAATTTTTTTTTAACTTATAATCATCAATCTTGATACTAAATTCAATTGATTTAGATTTATTTTATATTTTAAATTGGTGCAATATTTGCTTAATTATTACCACAACATAATACAGATAAATCTTTAAAAATATTTGTCATTTAATTCATACATATTAAATAGTACTACTTGAAATATTTCAGATTTACAGAGAGCACTTAACAAAGTGAGTTAAAATTATTCTATTTTCACTTATTTATGAATAAACAAATATTTAAAAATTTTATTTGATAAATATTATTTATTATGGAAAATTAATTTAGAATTAAAAATAAACTTTAACCATGTAATTCAGTATTATATAAATATGCTAGATTCAATTTTATTTTTAATTTTATATATCAATCTTTTTTTTTAATTTTATCAATGTAAAAAGTAAAATTTTATAGGATAAAGAATTAGATTTTGTATATGAAATATATAATAAACAGATGATTCATAAATTTGCAAAAGTAGTTTTTATATACAATTTTAAATTATAATAAAATTTTCTTAATTTAAATCATTTATTTTTTAAAATATTTATTAAATTTCGATGTGGATCATAACACTAATTATTATAACATTAAGGATAAATTGACAATATTAATTTATTCTATTTAAACAATTTGGTTTTTCATTATAAAAAACAAAAAAGTACTAGTAGTTTATAAGTATTAATGCTACAATAATAATTTGAATTAAAAATATTTAATTTAAATTATATCTATGTGTATATCTTTATAAAATCTTTTTGATATTTTATACTAAGAATACCTTTTTTTTTTTTTATACTACAAAAAGAATCTAAATCTAATCCTATAGAATTATAATTATAAATTACTGGTACATTTTCAAAATATATCTTATTGACATTTTAGATTTATAAAAATTTTAATATTTTATTGTAAAAATAATCTAAAATATTGCATAGATGTAATATAACGACCAAATTTTTTTTGAATTTTTGTCTATAGATTTATGTTACAATACACTATTTTTGAATTATTATTCAATTATTAGTTTCAATTTATTTTCATTTATAAAAATATTTTTTGAAAATTATATATTGTATGACATTGTAAAAAATTTTTACTGAATAAGTGTAATGAAAACGATGATTTTTAAATACAATATTGATTGATAAGGCATTGCATTTAATATATTATTAAAAGTGGTACTTTAATTTTAATTGTTTAAATCAGATTACAAAAAATAAATGTTAATAAAACTAATTGTTCGAGTTCACACATCTAAAAATTTGTATTATAATATTTTTTTATTCAATATATGGAATACTAATTAATAAAAATTAAAGTAAATCTTTAAATCAATATATCTAATGAATTTTGCTTATCTATGCAGTATATTTAGCTTAGTCTTTAATAAAACTTAAATATTATAAATAGTGGTACATATTGAATTTATTAGTAAATTTCTTTTCATTTGTGCTTTAAAATATTTTTCTAATTAATCAAATTATTTTTTTGTTCATTTGATAAATTATAAATATTTTTAAATTTTTTCATTTGTTCAACATTTTTTTATATTATATAACCATACTACATTTAATTTTACATTTCATTATGTATAAATTTGAGTTTTTTTTTTTTTAATTTTCATTTACAATTTCTTAAAACTTGTATAAAATAAATTAGGAAAACTATAAATTTATTCCTTATATATATTTGAGTTAAATATAATTAATATAATTATGATTAGGATTACACAGTAAGAATAAATTATTATATTTATCATATTTTTTTATCATGTTAATTTAAACTATATAATTTCAGTAAAATTTATTTTCATAATAATCTTAATTTTAATAAACTATTCATCATTTTCATTTGTTTTAATACTAGCATAATTATTAATGTTTCTGTTCACCTTTAACATCTTAATAAAACTTCCAAGTACTAAAATAGTTTTTCTATGTCTTCTGAAAATTCCTGTGTATAAAGCTTCTCTAATATCACGTCGATCACTAACATCTGAATCTATACTAGATACAGATATTATTGACGGTTTTCCAGAAACAGATTGATGGTGAATATTGCCCTCTCCAGCATTCAAAATTATTCGTTGTTGATTGTTAATCATTTTTACAGAAAACACTTAAATTTCTACTTTGTTTAAAATGTTAACATTAAAGTTATTTAAAAATATTTAGCACTTTAATTTTGTAATTATATAATCTATAAATTTATTAAAGGATAGAAATTACAGCATCAAAATTTTATACAGGATTGTGTTTTTGCTTACAGAAAAGGTGTTGGCATTTATAACTTCTTAAAATTTAACTTATAACTGTCATCTCTAAAAATTTATCCATTTCGTACAATTATTGAATATGATTAATAATGTTTAAATAATTCTTACAGATAATAAATTTTTTTATTGAAAGACAGTCTTAAAATTTAAGTATATTGTATTTTTTTACTTAAATGAAATAAACGTTCACTTGATAGTTAATTTAATTTTTATAAAAAATTTTACATTATTTTCTGGTTTTTTATATGAAATTAATCACATTATTATAATTTCCTTCTATCTTTTAAATCCAAAAGTCTATAAATAATATTACAATTTAGTTTGAGCTCTATTAACTTACACTGAAATGAAATATAAATTTTTATTATTCAAAAAGAAAAAAAATTAAAATTAAAATTTAAAAATATATATATATATATATATATTTAAAAATATGTATCTGTAAACACATTTTCAGTAAAATATAATGATACTATTATTACTTCAGTAAAATACATACAACAAATAAAATTTTTATCAGATACTGTAATGAATAAAAAAATTAAATTACAAAGAATATTATTATTAAAGAACTATTTGATCAATTTGTATGAATTAGATGTTTATTAGATTAATAAAAATTATGAAATTATATTTTAATTAATAAAAGTACTTTTAAATTACACACATACATTATATACTATTAAATATTTTTAAATATTAATAATTTGAATATTATAAATAAAATTAATTATATAATTTACTATTATTAAAAATTATAATTTATCCATTAAATAAGTTTAATTTAAGTAATATATTATATCAAACATCTTTTTTTATTAATATATTATCAAAATTATTAATTTTATGAGGAAAGATTTCATACTAACTTATTTTATAGATTTTACCAAATAATCCTAGAGCTCGAAGATTATTTGTTACAACTGGAGGTTTAAAAAAAGTTCAGGAAATTCAAACAGAACCAGGCTCTATCTTATCAGAATATATAACGATAATTAATTGTTGTTTCCCAGAAGAAATTGTCAGGTTAATATTTTTATTACTTTATTTTTCCAAATTCTAGTAGTCATTAGCATTCCAATAAGATTTATCTTTCTGAAAAATCCAATATTACTTGTCATCTATAATATAAATAATTACAATATAGTCAGTTTATATCAATAGAAAGTTTTTTGATTTTACATAATGGATATCAATGTTTATTTCCTTCTTAATTAAAAATTTTATTTGAATAAAATAAAAATTTTTATTTTTAAATATTCTAGTATTCAAAGTAATACTTTTTTAATTCACTCAATTTTTTTATAAATATTTTATATTGTTAATAAATAAAAAATAAACTTTTAAATAATGTATTATTTATGAAAAATTAATTTATATAAATTAAAATCAATGCCAAATGAATTGTTATTGTTGTTGCTAATAATACTAATAATATGAATATGAATGATTATTATTCATAATTTATAATCGAAATTTTAATTAAATAAAACTAATAGACCAGTAACTATGTTTTTAAAACTTTTAATATAATGTACGGATACTCTACTCGAGCGTAATTTGTGTACATGAGTTTCTGCGCATTTTGTTTGTTATTCAATATTAAATACTCAATGCAATTCATTTGAAAAACTTATTTTAATTTTTTTTTTTTATTGTTTTTAATTAAGAAAAGTTTTACGAAAAATCAAAATAAAACTATGTATTATTGTGCGCATAGAAAATATTTTAATAACCTTATAAGAAATGTTTTTTATTTCCTTTAATCAATAACCTAAATAATTATGAAATATACTCGGTAATTTGCCTCCATTATTTAAATCATTACTAAAAAATTGTTGTTATACTTACGAAATCAACTTTCAGATAAAACATCTTAGCATAATACACCAATTGGTTTTGAAAAAAAAAACAATCACTATGAAGTAGTCATTTTTTTCTTGTAAAAAACAAATCACAATTTCAGCCGAGAGTTAACTAATAAGCAGAGTGTTATAATATTGTAGAATAATTTATCGCATGCGCATTAAGTGGTGAAGCTGCTCGAACTCCTACGTATCGTAATATTTTAATGTTACGTTAAAACAATGGACGTCAACCCAAACACTTTGCGTACAATCCAACGAAACATCTATTTTCCTTGTTCACTCGTCATTTGTTTTTGTGTTTCATTCATTTTCCCTGTGACCCACCTGATCCTCAATACAAAATTTACAAGTCCATCATCTCCCGATATTGCTTTATTTTGCTCTCCATAATTTTGCAAGCACAGAAGTGTCTGCAAGTCTCGTCCGCTCGTTTGTCAGAGCATATGCGCTTTCGCCGATAATACGTCTACGCGCTTTTTTTTGAATCAGCCTAGCTCACCTACAAAATTAAATATTTCAATATTATGTAGGCAAGAGAGTGACTTCGAACATAGGAATAAAATATAATTTCGGATTTCTCTGACGAGTTGGGCTAAAAATAAAAAAAAAAAAGAACAAGATTTGGATTTTTATAAAGTGATAAATTATTTAATTAATTCTTCTTCATATTGCTAAATGTATAGGGGAATTTTTGTTACAATAGTCAAAACCAAATTAAACTTTTATTTATAAGCAGTGATAGTCGGTTGAGTAGCGTAAATTCTAATTTGTTTATATAGTTCCATATAGTGTACAATTTTAAATTCGTAATTAAATCTATCTAACCTGTTCTGTTTTTTTTTTCTTTTTTTTTTCTTTCTTAAATATATTTTTTATATTCTAATGATAGTATTTGTAATATTAATATTAAAATAAAGGATGAAAAAAGAGAGAGCGAGTGTTTTTATGGTAAAATAAAATTCTTCCACAAGAAATTGAATAACAACAACAACAACAACAATAATAATAGTAATCATGATGATGGTGATGATGATTTTATTGAGTGTAAATATAAAAAAATCTTATGCTCTTTTAAGATAAAGAAAGCATTGCTGTTTCTCAGAAGTTAATACTTGCAAATCAAAGAATGGTACAATTCACCAAGTTACCACTTATTGGTGTAAAATACGTGGGTATGTGCGTTAAGCCAGGAAGTGTGAGCATTTCGAACTAAATACTTGAGTTTATACAGCGGAATTAGATATTGGGACCCAGGACAAATGATCTAGTGTGATTGGAAATTCTTCGAATCAATAATGAACTTCGTAGAATATCAAATTATAAAAAAATCTTAATTACTTGTTCATATATTTTTAAACATATACATACATGTATATATATATATATATATATATGTGTGTGTGTGTGTGTGTGTGTGTGTGTGTGTGTGTGTGTGTATTGATATGTTACGAATTTGTCATTGCTATATGCTGTATGTATAAATTACCCACAGAGCATTATTTATCGCGTTTGTTGCAACCTTGCGACACAATTCCTGTTACACATTTAAAATATCCGAGAGGAAAAGAAAATAGAGAAATCGCTTAAGTGCATCTACATAATAACGGTTTCTCAGCAAAAATTTAAAATACGAACATATAAGACTTCTTTTTCTTCTCTTTATTCCAACACCTAAGGACAAATTAAAGATGATTGTCAAAGAAACCAATTCACTAAC
Source organism: Eupristina koningsbergeri (assembly GCA_018907245.1). NCBI lineage: Eukaryota > Metazoa > Arthropoda > Insecta > Hymenoptera > Agaonidae > Eupristina > Eupristina koningsbergeri. The sequence continues at coordinate 3,741,061 of JACCHV010000002.1, read as the reverse complement.
TCAACTATCTTGTAAAATAAGAAGCAGTGATGTGACCCGCTGACTCGAACATTTTATTAATCTATAAGTGCTGACCCATTGATACGGCCATCCGTCAATAATTCTTGGTAAATTTGTTTTTCCTTGCTTGATAATCTACCAACAACTTACCGCTTTCCAACCATGTTACCTTATCGTTCATCGACAATTACTAGCTGCTTTGTAAATAATAATGTATTTGCTCAATTGTTCCACTGTTACATAATCTCTCATCCACTAAACTTCTTTTTAAACGCCTGATGAATTCTCTTTTTTACTTCATCGCCATCCTGTCTACATCTGTAAGTTAGAAAATGTATGCATATTGCAGAAGGTATAACATGTGTAAGGTATAAGGTAAATCGAAGTAAATTGTGGCAAGTTGTATAAAGTATAATATTTGTGTATAGTGTATCTGTAAATTGCAATATAATTTGTAAAGAACAATATATACGTATAATTTACAACTTATGTATGTGGCCTAAGAGTGAATTGTGATGTACGTGTAACGAATAAACAATAACTCAATAAATAAATGTATTTTAAACCCTATATACGCTTTTTTTAATTAAAAAATAATTTAATCGATATAATTTATATCACCTAATTATCTTAATTTTATAATTTAGCGATTTTTCTTTAATCATTTTATTTTCATAACTATAACCTGGTAAGTAGACGAACTGGACAAGCAAAGATATAGTAACGCAAGGAACTAAACTAGTTTTAATTCCTTGTGTTACTTTAGTAAATATTATATAGAAAGACCAGCTCGTCCCGTAATTTATATCTTTATTACCCGGATGATCCGAGTAAGAAACTGATCGGAAAAACAGCTCTTGCACATATTGATCAATAATTATTTCAAAATTACAGGGAAAATATTTTAATAAATTAATAAAAAGTAAAATTAATAATACAATTGTACCAATAAGTGTTAATCAATTAATTTCAATTATTCATTGATATTAAAAAAATTACTTTTGGAAAAATATATATTATATCTTGTTTTCTTTCAGGTACTATTCTCCAGGTTATCCCGACAGTCTTCTTGAAGCTGTGGACCAATATCAACCGAATTGTTCATTAGATGAAATAAAATGTAAAATATCCAATGAACAAAGCGATTCAAGTATATCTAAGAGTGAAAATAATGAAGAAATTTGTTGATAAAATTGTAAAAAATATTTTTTTATATCATACACAATAATTTAGTAGAATAATCAAAGCAAATAATATATAGATAAATTATGAATACAATTTTCTTTATTTATACTTTTTATATTTTTGTTAAAAGTAATAAACAAGATTTTTCATGCATATAATATATAAGTGTACGTATGTATGGATGTTATAAAACTTTAATCTGTTTACATCAATGTTATTAGTATCACGTAAATATGTATATTATAATATATATATATATATATAAATTTAAATAGTTGTGGATATTAACACTAACCTTAAATATTTATTTTAATTTACAGTACTATCAATTATATATAAATTCTTAAATTATGTAAAATAGTATAGAGATAAACATAAAGTAAAATACGAATTTTTAATGTTTAAGGTAATTAGATGTAATCATTTGAAATTCTGAACATTCTATAAATATATATATTTTAAAAAATGAATAAGTTTTTATAGTATTTAATATAAAATGATAATTTCTGATAATTATTTTCTTTAATTCTTATTTTAAAATGTACAGATTAAAATATTTTATCAAAATAAGTAATTATAATTGAATAAAATTCTTTATTTTTAATATTATATTAAATTACATCATTACTTAATAATGTAAAGGATGCATACGATTTACACAGTACATATTTTCGCTAGTTTAATAGTGCAGGGTTCTGGATTTGTTAAGAGTTACAGCGATTTGACGAGTAGAATTATTTAGAAATGAAGTTTTATTACACTTCAACTGTATACTGTAAAGATGGATTGAAAAACCTTCATGCACTGATGGTTTTCATTGGAAAACTTTCAAGTAAGGAAGTGCACTAATGAAAATACAAATTAAAATCGTCACTTAGATCCCAATTCATATCACATAAATAGTATAACATTACTGATGAAGATATCAAAAGATATTGAAACGTCGTCCCTAATTGTTAGCGTTTGAAAAAATTTTCAATAAAACTTTTTCTAAAAATTCTATAAATATTTAAAAAAAACTGTATCTGTCAGACAAGCTGTTCACGAATCAATTTTTTACAAAGAAATATTTTATAAATATATATATATTTAAGAAATAGTTTATATTCGATATATAAAGATAAAATAAAATATGGATAAAATATGAATAATAGAAATAAAATATCTTTTTTAATTTATTTTTTATTGAATTGTTAAAGAAGAATAAGTGTTATCTTTTCAATTAACTCTCAAATTTAAATAATATTCATAAAATTAAATTAAAGATATTTTTTTAAATTACAAAGATAATTAAATTGAATTGTACAAGATATATACATGTATTACTAATGAGTATAATAATAATTAATTGTAGTTCAATATTATGAAATTTGTATTTTTAAATTTAACAAAAGTTAAATATGCAATTAAACAAAATTTTTTTGTGAATAACAACAAAAAAAATAAAATATTTTTAATACAGTTATACAATATTGTAATGAATAGAAAGAAATATTAAAGATAAATATAAGTAAAATATATAAATATACAATATAAAAATATATGTAAAACTTTTAGAATAATTATTTAATATACTGTAGATTGTATTTAAATAATAAATGAACTAAGTAGTTTTAACATTCCATTAAAATATCAACAAATAAATAAAAAATTTATAAATAGTTGTTGTTAGTAAATGCATGTGCAAGATCAGTGCCAATTAAATTCCTTTTAATCCACTCATTAGCTTCCTCTTCAATTTCTTTAGTAAAGTAGTTTTTCCATTCACCATTTATTCCTTTTCTGACAAAATGTGCTTCTTTCTTCACAACACCACATTCTTTAAGCTCTTGCGAATTAACCATCTTATTGTTTCGAAAATTTTTAATATTTAAATGATTTTCCAATTTTTTAATTTGATCTGAAGTATAGTTTTTGCCAAAAAAATTGGCTACTTTTAATATTACATTTGTTAAATTCTAATAAAAAAATTAAAAAATAAATATTAATTTAATAATATAAAATTTTTTACATACATTTAATTATGTAACTATACCTCTTGTAGTTCTTCGTAAAATAAAAATAAAAAATTTTCATGATTTCTATACGTCCAAGCTTCTTTTAAATGTTCCCAATAAGGACTCCAAGTAGCTAAAAATAAGTTGATTTAAAAAGCAGATAATAATTGTAGTACCAATTTTATTTAATTTTAATTTAATAATTATAGGTTGCGTAAATAAAAATATTCATTTAATAATTGTTTGAGTTGTACGTAATTCTTAAAAAAATTTTTTTCATAAAGTTTTTCAAAGATTTTACTGTTAATTGAACAAATAGTTACCGTATTAACATTCCATTACAAATGTTTTATTATATGTATCATAATTTTTTTAAAAAAATATTATGTATTACATGAATTACACCAAATTAAACCAAAGCAATAGAGCACTTTATAGGCCATGAAAAAAGCATTTAATGCTACATATTAAAATTCGTAAAAAAAAATTAGTAGATTGTTATTTTCTAAAATGCCACTCATCCAAAACGGGAGTTTTTTTTATCAACAATTTTAACGAAAAAATGCATTCTTTTTTTACTTTTCTTGTTATAAAATAAAAAGTTGTCATTTTAACACTATAGTGTTACTGGATTACTATCAACAATTTTTTAATTTTTTATAATTTAATTTTTTTTTTTTTTAATTTTTAGACAATTTTGTAGCTAATAAAATTGTGAAGAAAATTCATTTTTAGATAAATGGAATTATCATTTTTAGATGGAAAATTAGAAGTGGAAAAATTTTCTAAAAACCGTAAAATTTTTAAATAAATTAAAAAAATTGTAACTTTTTTATTTTTTAATATTTAGAACTCTAGTTGTGGGATATTAAAGTGATTAATATGTTATTATTGTAAATTATAAATTATAAGTTATTATAAATTAATATGCACTTTATTTGTAAAAATTTTTAACTTGATCAGGATATAAATTTTCGAGTAATGCTAATGTTTATTAAATTATACGAAAACTTATAAAATTATTATTAACTCATTTTATCAGATGATTTTATTTTTTCCAACAGTTTTAAAAAATATAATTGTAGCACAATAAATCCTGTATCTTACATTTTGTAAAAATCGTTAGATTATCTAAAAAATGTAGATAATGATGACCAAAAACGGCTGAGCAGCGGAGGAGTGGGGATAGTTAGAATCAGAGAATTGTAATATATAGTAATATAAGTGAAATCTGTTTTAACTAACTCCTCATTTTTTCTTCTCCCCACTCCTCATCAAATTGCATGTGCTCGGCCATTTTTGATTATCTTTATCCACATTCTTCAGATAATATAACGATTTTTACAAAATGTAAGATACAGGATTTGTTGTGCAACAATTATATTTTTTAAAATCATGGGAAAAACTAAAATCGTCTGAAGATGGAAATAAGTTTGTAAATTTTTGTATAATTTAATTACCATTAGTAGTACTCAAAATCTAATAATCTGATCAAGCTCCATTTGAATAAATAAAGTGTATATTAATTGCTTTAATTTCCCAAAATTAGAGTTCTAAATATTAAAAAATAAAAAAGTTACATATTATTTAAATAATTTAAAATTTTTTTGGTTTTTGGAAAATTTCTCCGCTTCTAATTTTCTAATCGATTTATCTGAAAATAAATTTTCTTCATAATTTTATTAACTAAAAATTATCCATTGACAATATAGTGTTAAAATTACGAATTTTTATTTATTAATAAGAAATGTAAAAAAAATGAATTTCTTTGTTAAAATTGTTAATAAAAAACCGCCTGAATATCATTAGTGAAATATTAAAAAATAAGAATATACTGATTTTTTTACGAATTTTAATATTTAACACTAGCTGCTCTTTTCATGATCTAAAAAGTGCTATATTGCTTGGACTAAATGTATATATCAATAAAGTTTATAAAAATTTGTATTTTTTTTATTCTAGAGTATAACTAGATTTTGAATGGATTATCACAAAAACTTCGATTATTTAATTAATCTAGAAACTAAATACTGTTTAAAAGTTTTGATTTATTCAGATTTGAGCTATTCAATCTGACTACTACTTCAAACATTTCTATGATTAATAAATTTTATAATGTTTTAATTTAGAGCTAGGAAAAAATTTTTTCATTCACATTATGAATTAAAATATTCTTCCGGAAATATCAATTTTTAAATTAGAAAATATGCATTATATTCTAATTTCTAAGAATTATACATTATTTATTATTATTATTGTTGTTATAATTATCATTGTTGTAGTTTTTATGATTAATATTATTATTTTTATTATTATCATTGTTATTATTATTATTATTATTATTATTATTATTATTATTATTATTAAAATGATATAAGAATGTTTTATACAATTTTAACGATCAAAGAGTATTTCATCAATAAATAAATTACAATAGTCATATCACTTACTGAGATCATTTCGAAAATAATTCCAAAATGTATTAAAATCTCCTTCATAACCGGCAGTCCTAAAAGCTTGATTCAATTTAAACCATGAGACTGATACATCTTTTGGATTTCTACATATGTAAATGATCTACAACCATATATGATATTTATATTACATGGAGACGTTTATTTATTTTTTATTTATTATATAAAAAAAAGATGCATGCATGTGTATATACGTGTGTGTGTATGTGTGTGTTTGTGTGTGTGTTACCTTGCATCCACTTTTTAAAACATTAGGTAACAAACTTAAAGGAAAATGAGATTTAATAAATCTTGGAGATGCAAGATTTGCTAAAACTTCATAACCGGGTTTAGCTAGTTGTTTACAAAATTCTTGTTTCTCTTCGCTACCTTTATTAAATTCTATTAGTTCTTTAGTTATTTCATCATGGTTGAACATACTAAATCTAAAAATAGAAATTCGAGTTTTTAATAATATGATTTTTTTAATTAAAAAAACGTTTGCTTACTCAAGAAAAGGAAATCTTTCATTGAGTAAATGTGTGTTAGCCGCATTGAAATCCATGTCATTAGCTGTAAGCCACACAAGTTCTTGTAGCCAAGTAGTGCCTGTAATGAAAATTAGAGAAATTTTTTTTTTTTTTTAATAATAAACTATTAACGGTAATAGTTTAATATAAACTATTATTAAATTAAAGAAATCTTTATAGAAATTAGAATAGAATTTTTATTATAATTAAAATATTTATAATTAAAAAAAAATGTTTCACTTTAACATATATTTTTATTATTTATATAATTATTCATTTTAATAATTAATTTTTTTACAAAAATATTCGAAATAATAATTTGTAAAATATTATGAATAGAATTTTATATTATTAAAAATAATTCAATGTTGTAATACTAAAAATTATATATAATATAGTTTGTATTTATCATATAATAAGTGTAAACAAATGTTAAAATATATTTATAAAAATTTATAAATGTAAACTATAAAATAATAAATTAATCTCCTAAATGGATAATTTAATATTTTATTAACCGTGTTCATTATCTATAAATTTTGTTTTTATACTTCGAAAAAAAACATAAATTTTCCTTTTTAAATTGAATATATATTTATAATATGTTTTCAACATTTTCTAAAAATAATTATGTTATTGTATTTATAGTATAGTATTAATATTAAATAATTATAAAAATTAAATTAGGTAACTAAATAATCAAGTATCAAAGTAAAAATCAACTTGGTATTATTTTACAATAAAATACAAAATAAAGTTTATGTCTAACCAGTAGAAGTCAATTTATTTGTTAACTATACATTTTAGTATACTTTAATAAGATTTAATAATGTATTATGTGATATTTTAAAGTTATCAAATTCATGTTCTATGATTAACCTGTTTCTAAATATTTTTTATTTTACCTGAACGAGGATAAGATAGCACCCATGTATCCGATGATCTAGCTTCAAAATTGAAAAACCCTTGACCTTGTTCTATATACTTATAAGGAAATAACCATTTTTTATTTCCAACTTGGACCCAACCGGTTCTTTCACCTTTAAAACTCTTAAGCATTTCTTTCGTTTTATTAGTTTCTAATAATTCATACTTCGGCAATTCTAGAGTCATTTTAATGTATATTTATTTAACTTATCACCAGAACTATTGCAATTTAACAGCTCATTTGCGCTATAATAAATAATTTTTCTTAATTCTTGTGTAATATATATAATTTTTTTTTTTTTAAATAATCCAATATGTTTTTTACACAAAAAAAATAATATTCAAAGAAAAATATTAAAAATATTGAATGAATATTAAAAAACTGATGACCCATACGAAGAGACGATACACTATATAAAAACTGATTCTAATATATAGTGTCAAAGAGTTGAATTTAACGGTTCGGAGAAAGGTATGACCAATACAGTATTACTTTCTCTGGTAACTCCTCCTTCTTTTCGACTCATGGAAATTTTGATTGTATAAAAATTTCGTATTAAAATTTTTTTCGATACGAAATTATAAAAAAAATTTTCGAAAAAATGAAACATCGTCACATGTAACATATATTAAATCAAACATTTTTTTATTGTTTTCATTGAATGTAAACTTTAAATTATTGATAAATATCATTAAATTTTAGTTGCAAATTTTGTTTTACAACATCATTTAAATTTTCTTACATTATCTAGAAATACAATTTATTTTATCTGTATGTAATATATTGTTTTAAAATGTATACATTTATAATAAAGACAGGGGTATAAAAGTAATATGAGCAATAAAAATTTTTAATAATAATTTGCTATTACAAATTAATAATTAATATTTTTTGTGTACAATGATTATTAAAAATAAAATTTGAAAAATAATTAAAAAATTTTTGATTACTTTATATTATGAGAAAATTAATTTGTAATATAATTTCAAATCATTAAAATATTATGTGATTTTTCTTTTCATACTTTATACAAAATAAAAATTTAATTTATAATATATTCAATATTATATAACTTTATATATATAATAAAAATATGAAATTTGTTTTCCATATATTTTACACGTATAAAAATTATGACATTGAGAACATATATATAAAATAATAAAATTTACGTTACTAAATATTAAATACACAAATCACCGTAAGTCAAAAATTGTAATTAGAAAAATATCAATTTTATAACTAATATCAATTTGACATTAGAAGAGAAATAACATAAAATTTTAATATATGTATAAAATATTTATAATTAGAATTAAATAAAATTAAAAATCATCAAATATTTATCAATTAAAAATTATATTTAAAGCCAATATTTTATATTACACTTAAATATTTCAATTAAAAAAAAAAAAAACACTGAAATTATTTTTAATGTATTTTATGTAATTTATTAATAAATTTAACACAATTAATTTAAATTTAAAAAGATTTGAATTTGTCTTTATTAACTAAAAATAAGCAGGTTCTAAATATCAGTTTATGAGAAAAATTATTTCTACAAAGTTGAAAAATAAAAAATATATAATTACAATAGTTTTTGTCTCATTTTTAACTCAAATATACTTTTTTCACGAGTCATTTAAACTACAATAATACAGAAGACTTCGAAAGAAGTTCTTTGTAATAAAAAGAATAATTTATATAACAATGAAAAAATAAAAATAACTATAATTTATGATTGAAATCAGTAAATGTAATAGAAAAAAGTACACATAAATGATTTAATGTAATAAGAAAAAGTAAAACAGTATATTAGTTTATAAAGACATAAATATTAAATATTAAATACATGAATAATAAAAAAAATAGATTGCATAAAGCTAAAATAATCTTTTACAATAATTCTGAAAATTATTTTTCATAATAACATATTAATTCACAATGCCAGTACAATTATTTGTAATTATTTATAAAAGGAATGTTATTTATTTTGATTACTTACCTTAATTATATATTAAATAATATATAAAAAATTATTAAAATTCAAAAATTAAATGGTTATAAATTCTTTAATTCATAAACTATCTTATATATAATAAAGTTAATATACAATAAAAAATATTATTAAATAGAAAAAGAAAACTATGTAACTATTAAAATTAGATAGAAATTATATGCAAAAAATACCATTATTAAAAGTATTTATAAAAACAACTAAGAAATTAATATAAAAGAAAAATGGATTTTTCAAAATCAAATGTGTATGTTTTCGGTATAAGAGTTATAACAAGAGTGATGATTTTTCTTTTTTATCCTTATCACTTTTTTTCCGTACCAATTTACTTGTTTTTCTCGACAAATATTCCTTTCACCAAAACATTTCTTGGAAGAGCACAACGGAAAACTTAATAATACTTAGACATATGTATTTATTTAAATACCATTATATTTTTCGAGTAGGTGATGTTTAACTTTAAACTGGTTTATCTGCTTGTAAGGCTTAAAATAAAAATAATTCTAGAAAAAAAGATGAAAGACATGAAGAAGCAGAAAATAGATTCAAATTTGATGGTTGTATTTGGTGCTATACTATTTTTTTTGTTAGAAGAAAAAAAATGAAAAACAAAATCCAGATATTAAAATTAATTAAAAAGTAAAAAAGTATGATCGGTGACAGAGAAAATAACTATTATATGAGACGATGCGATTAATATGTTTTTTATATATGATTATGTACATCCATGTGATCTATTAAATAATCGTATTCGCTAGTATTGTTATAGTAACTTTTCTTTCTTTTAGTAGAATGATTCTAAAATAAAAAAATACTGTACCAATTCTTGTTGCTCTGATTGTCTTTTTCGTTATCGAGAAATCTAAAACGTACCAGTCATCAAGTCCTGGCGTAATTGATTCAAAATTAAGAAATCCGATAAAATGTTGCAATTGCATACCGTAAGTATTTTTATAAATCATATAATTAATTTGGACATTCTCGTGAAATTGAGTTTGTAATGAATTAATTTACTTTTAATTGGCGGTGAATTTCGTGACACTGTGGATGATAATCATAAATAACACTTACTTAACTTTCCTAAAAGGAAGAAATATTTTTGTTTTACTTTTTCCCCTTTTATTTTTATTGGCATTTGTAAGATTAAATATAAAAATTTTAAATAAATTTTTTAATTTATATATATATTATTATAGCACGAACCAAATATTGTTGTAAAATTTATAGGGAAATATAATTTTATGTACCTTAATCACTCAAAGTGATAAATTTTTATGCTTGTAAATAGATTTTCTACTTTACAATTCTTGAGAACTTTTTTGTATTATTTCAATTAATTTATTACATACGTGAATAATATCGGTGTTTTAATGACATAAATGATTTTTTTTAAATAATAGAAGATAGATAAATTTATTAAAAATAAACATTTAAATTTAATATTTATATTTTATATCACATTGTACAAACAAAAATACATGACTGTGTGCATATACATGTTTATACATATAGATTTATTACTATAAATTTTAATAATTATGGACATTATTTCTGAGATATATACATGCTTACGCCATTAAATAAAATTTTTTCTACTTGGTTCATGAGGTAAATATGGTAAATTACATTAATCTCTGTTTTCGTTAATTGTATATTTCTACTTTTTTCATTCGTGTTTTACAAAATAATTCATGTTATTTATAAAATATTATAATATATATTATATCAGGGACATAAATACTTATTTTCTATTTTAATTGATTTATATAATTATTTACCTATTTAAAATCATATTAATGGATTTTACACATATTTTTCTATACATTTACGACATTCACAGATTTAATGTTATTAACAATTTTTTCCATATCATCATATTTTCTACTTAATGAGAATAGAAAAGAGAGAGAAAGTAAAAATCTTTCAATTGCCAATGAGATATTCGTGGGATAGAATTTATCAAGTCCTATTCATTTATAAGATTTTTTTAATAATTTCAAACATTTCATTCCTTTATAAACTGCTAATAATTTAGTTTTAAAGGATATTATTCTATAGTTTTATACAGCCAAAGATCTCCCATAATATATCAAAAATATATGCTTACGAAGAAAAGCACTTATTCACGCATAATCACGGCACATTATCACTTAAAAAAATAATCGTCTAATTTTATTGAAAAAATATGGTGGAATAAGATCAAAAAATTGTAACTAATAGTTTAGATTTGATTGAAAGCAAAACGTGCATATTTAAATTGGCAATTAAGGTAAAAATAACATATACGAATAAGCAGCAGAATTTTGACAGAGGATGCCTTAATGAAATATTTTAATAATAAATTTAAAGATGAACGTCAATTCATTTTTTACCTATAATAAAAATAAACAATAGTGATATTTTAAAATTTTATTTTAGTGAATAACTAAATATTGTAGAATTTAGGAATCGACAGACCGATGAAAGTCAAGAAAAAAATTCAGGACAGTCGATCGTAAGAATTAAAATGATTTAAATTTCAAATAAAGAAGCATAAGTTATTGATTTAAAAAAATATACTTCGATAAAAATAAGTTTAAGAATAAAACCGTTTCTTTTTGAAAGGAAAAAACAAAAAAAGTGATGATTAGTGTTTGTCTGTAATCGTTGCCAAGCCAAGTTTAAGTATCCTTTAAAAATCACTAATATAAATTGAATGTTTTAATATTTGTTTTATTCTATATTAATATAAAATTCCCTTGAATATTAAAACTCTTTTTTTATAAAATTAAAACTTAACATTTTCACATAAAAAAATTGAATTTACTGGTCTATAGAATATTTATCAATAAAACTGTTTAAATTTTTTTTATTTCTCAAAACTACTTCCGACGGTTTGAAATTTAATATGAAAAGATCAAACTGTTGTAAACCTGATAATCGTTTATTATATCCTTAATGTTATCGAATAGCATGGAAAAGCATTATAGGAGTAATTCAGTTTGGTAGCTTTGACATCAATATAGAAAAAAAACTAAATTATAAATTATAAAGGAAAATTCAAACAATTTTTGTATATATTTTCTCCTTTGCAAATATGATAAACAATCTATAGATTAAACACATGTGGATAAAAGTATCTGGAAAAAGTTGTTATTATTATTGTAGTAGTTCTAATATAAATACAGAAAATGGTGGATAAGCATAGGCACAATTATATTATAAAAACGAGGTAGATTTTGTTAAAATACATTTTATTCTTACATGGTGAGAGAATATAATAAATAAAAGTGGTAAATATAATAAATTATATGAGAATTAGTCTTCCCTTATAACTTGGTTAAGGGTGAAATTAGTTTGCACAAAATCCGCGATATTTGATGGTACAAATATTTGAACATTGAACATCTTCCTTTTTCATCTCTTGATATCACCAAAAAAAGATTAATTTGATTAATTCATGTTGCTAGTTTATCATTGTGAGACAGCGACATCGCGAGTCGAATACGTAAAGTAGCTTAAATTATAAGTGTTTTCATTTTATATTTGTTCAAAGTTCAAACATTGAATATATTTTTTGATCATATGAGATTAGACATTTCAAATTCAATGTGATGAAAATTGAGAATCAATTAAGAGCAATTACTTTTTTAGGTAATATTTACTATATACTTAATTAAATTGATTATTAACCTGATTTAAAATACGAGTACTCCAGTATGACTGTATGCGTTTATATACAACACTAGTATCAAATTCCATAGAAATAGAAATACGTGTAATGCAAATACTTTGTCGACAATTTAAGATTAGTAAAAAATTTGGTTGTATAAGGTTTTAAAAGTAAAGTTTATTTAAACAATTGGTAAAAATAAAATAAAGAATATAATTTGGTAAATTTAATTAAACTGAAAAAAAACGTGAAAACATACGGTGATAAAACGATTTTCTCGTAGTATAGAAATCTTTAATAACATACAAAGAATGTGTGCGTATAACAAGTTTAGTTATTGTAAATGGCTTGCAACTTGTAATTGAGAATAACACGCAATATTACTGAAATTTATAGTCTGGAGTAACTCGATCGACATCGTTCAAAGTTGATAAAGATTTTTTATGTTTAGTGAAGGTGTTTGACCTTCGGATTCAATTTTGGTAGTCATTAGTGAAGCTATATTACGCAAATGTCATTACAATTTTTTCTAGTTCGAATTTAAAAATGGAACAAACTTTTTGAATAATTTTAACTATTCTAAATACTTTGCTCTATTTTTTATTTTCAATTGCATTAATTATTTAATTTTTTAACAAAAAATTTAATTTTAAAATTTTATTAAGAAGAATTTTATGTCAAAATAAATAATATTTATATAAGTTCTTTGTATTTCAATTTAACTATGTCAAAATATTTTCTTGATTTATATATGATTAATATTTTATTTTACATAATTTTAATCATAATCTTTTCATTTTTAATTATTTTATTTTAAATGCAAATTGTAATTTAACAATTTATTAATTTGGTATGATTTTTCTTTGAATATTTTATACACTGCTAGTAGATAAAAATCATAAAAATGTCCCTCAAACCTAAAGTAGTAGACTTTGGTCAAACTTGGAACATTCTACAAGAAACTGTTAAAGGCGTGATAACGTTAGCTGATGTTCCCAGAGCAATTTGGAATGATAGATTTAGGTATTTATAAAAATATAAATTAATCTATTTTACATAATTATAAATATATAATAGTGAACATTTATTCAATATTGTATTTTATTTGAAATGCTTATATAGTATTTTATGTTTTGCAGTGATGTTTATTCATTATGTGTTGCATATCCTGAGCCATTAGCAGATCGCTTATACAATGAAACTGAAAGATTTTTAGATAATCATGTCACACAGTTATTAGCTAAAGTTCAGTCACATGGAGAAACTGGTTTATTACAGGCATATCATCGAGCTTGGACAGAATATTCTCAAGGAATCAATTATCTCCATCAGTTATATTTGTACTTGAATCAACAACATATAAAAAAACAAAAGCTTACAGAAGCTGAAATTATATATGGGACATCTTCAACAACTTCTTCAGATTATCAAGAACAAAAAGAAATCGGTGAACTTGGTTTATATATATGGAAAAATAAAATGATTGAATCATTAAAAAGTTCCCTTGTTTCATTACTCCTTGAAGGAATTCATGCAGATAGATTAGGAGAAGCACAGCCAGCTACAACAGATGTTATTTGTGGAGTTATTGAAAGTTTTGTTAGAGTTGAAGAATATAAAATGAAAGGCCAATTACAAGTACGTTAAAAAAGTTTTTCTGTGTTTGATTAAAATCTATAATTCTGTATTTTTAATTTTAGGTATTTTTTTTATATAAAACCATAATTAAATTTTAATAAATATTTAAATTTAAAAATGTGATCATTTCAAACTATACAAAAAATTTAGTATAAATTTATATTTAAAACGACTTTCACAGAAATTTTCCAATATCAAATTACATTATTAGATAGAAATAAAGTTTTCTAAAAGTAAAAAATAATTAAAACTAAATTGATTATATATATATACTTTTTAGTTGTATCAAGAAATTTTTGAAAGTTCTTTTTTAAACCAAAGTGGTGAATTTTATTCAAGAGAGGCATCGGAATTATTGCAACAATCAAACGTTACTCGTTATATGGAAAGAGTCACTTGGCGTCTTAGTCAAGAAGAATTACGCGCACATAAATTTCTTCATATCACATCAGTATCTAAAGTAAACATTGAATATTTTATTCTATAAAAATTATTGTGAATAAAATATAATAATTATAAAATAAAATAAATTAAATATTACTAAATTTATAGGTAAGAAAATGTTGTGAAGAAAAAATGGTTGCAGCACATGTAGCATGGTTACATACAGAAGTAGATGCCATGGTAGAAAATGAACGAAGAAAAGATCTTTCACTTATATATCCCTTACTAAGGCCACTTCCATCAGGTTTAGCACATCTAGTTTTAAAACTTACTGAGCATATTACAAATGAAGGCTTACAAGCAGTTGGTTCCTTACAAGGAGAAAATGTAAGTTTGTTTACTGATTAGTACTTGTCTAACCAAATAGTAATATGTTTTTATAATAATAAATTTTACATCAAAAATTTGTATTAGGTCCATATACAGTTTGTTGAAAGCATGTTAACTGTACATGCAAAATACTCAGAATTGATAAAAGATTTATTCAAAGGCGATCAAGCATTTATTGGTGCCCTTGACAAGGCATGTTCAGCTGTTGCCAATCATAAGCCTACACCACGACAATCTACAAGAGCTCCTGAATTGGTAAATATTTAATTTTACTTTTATTTTACTGTTATAAATAATTATTAATTTATTATTACTATTAAATATTAAGATTATAATAAAATATTCACAAATTAATTTTTTCATTATTATTACTAACTATTGGTATTATAATAAATTATTTATAAATTAATTTGTATATCTTAATGTTTGTAATGTTAATTATGTTTTTTTATTTTATTAATAGTTGGCTAAATATTGTGATTCATTGTTAAAAAAATCAGCCAAAGTTGCATCTGAGAGTGAAATTGAAGAAAAATTAGCACGTTCAATAACAGTTTTTAAATATGTAGATGACAAGGACGTTTTTCAAAAATTTTATGCACGAATGTTAGCTAAACGATTAATTCATCAACAGTCACAATCTATGGATGCAGAGGAAGCAATGATTGATCGATTAAAACAGGCATGTGGTTATGAGTTTACAAATAAATTACATAGGATGTTTACAGATATGTCGGTATCTACAGATTTAAATGCAAAATTTACTGCTACTTTACGAGAAAGAGAAGGTGAAAATTACCAATGTGGTATTGGCTTTGTTGTGTATGTATTACAAGCTGGTGCCTGGCCCCTTGGATTGCCACCATCACCTGGACCATTTCATGTTCCTCAACAACTTGAAAAATCTGTACAGGCTTTTGAATCGTTTTATCATGCACAATTTAGTGGACGAAAATTAACCTGGTTACATCATTTATGTCAAGGAGAACTCAAATTAAATTATCTTAAAAAGCCCTATCTAGTGACTGTTCAAACGTATCAAATGGCATTATTACTTTTATTTGAGCATTGTGATTCAATTTCCTGTAAAGAAGCAGCTACGTCATTACATTTAACTTATGATCAACTAGTGAAACATGCTGCTAGTCTTGTTGATTGTAAGCTTCTAAAAAAGTCGACAGAAACAGACCTAGAAGAGGATACAGTTTTGACACTTAATTTTGAATATTATAATAAGAGAACAAAGTTTCGTATAACTGGAGCACTTCATCGTGATGCCCCACATGACACCGAGGCAACTCATCGTAGTGTTGATGATGATCGTAAACTATACTTGCAAGCAGCAATTGTTCGTATAATGAAAAGCCGTAAAGTCTTACGACACAATCAATTAGTACAAGAGGTAATAATTATTTGTTGTTACTTAAAAAAGGTGAATCAAAATATTTTACATAATCAAAATAGCAATTTACATTTATAATATAAAATTATAATAATTTTTAAATTTATAATTATTTTAAATTTTATTAGAATTTTTTTATTTTATTAATTTTATTTTATTAGAAACGTGTTTATTTTATAGGTTCTTGGACAATCAAAAGTTACTTTTGCACCTTCCATTGGAATGATTAAGAAATGTATTGAAAATCTTATAGATAAACAATACATTGAACGTACATCAAACAATGCAGATGAATATTCGTATGTTGCTTAATTTTAACGTAATTATTCTTATTAATTTATTTTTTTAATAGAGATGCTCTCTGCTAATACGTAAAAATGGCAGCTGTAAAAGTACCAAATGCATAAGTAAAAGCTTTATATGTTAAGTAATGTTCTTGCGAGAATTTTTGTTTATTAAATCGTACAATATACATTATATATTATATTATATTATATTATATTATACAAAATTATAGTTGAAGTAATAATATGTCAAAATTTAAGCTTGCTATGTATTATTATTATATCGTTAATATGTATAATTATAAAAATTTTAAAGATTCACTTTATTCAAAATAATTTGAAGTGTTAAATTAAGAATACTTAAATGAAAAATGTAATTGGCAATTACTCCATTAATTTCCATAAAGTTTATTGATCTCATTTATTAAAATATATATATTTTTTTTCTACGTTGTTTTTCTACAGCGCAATTTGAAAATTATAGTTACACAATATATTATTGCTTTAACAATAATACTAATGAGCATCTTAAATTGTTTAATTGCTCTTTATATTATTATAATGAACTGAATGAATGACTTGTAATATACGCGTTCTGAATAAAGATGTTACTATTTTAGATGAATGAATTCAATTAGATTAAAAAATGTATGAAACCAATTTTTATTAAGTGATTTTTTTAATGAGTTGCATGTAAAATATAATTTTTTAAGGGAAGTTGATTTTGTTTATTATTTTCTTTGGATTAATTAATACAAAGATTGGAAGAATTAAAAGATTAATAATAATTATTCATAAAATTAATATAATATATTTAGTGTAAAACAAAAATTTATCATGTAGATTGTTTCAAAACTTTAGTAATAAAAATTTTGACTTATAAATGAATTATTTTTTATAAATTTGTAAATGATCACTTAATTGGCTTAAAAAAAAAGATTTTCGTTATTGTTTAAATTTCCCAATAAGATGCCAACGAATTCTGATAATATATAATTTATAATAAAAAAGTACTTTTTCTACAATAATTTTTTAGGATTTGTGTTAAGATTGTGGTGTTTTTAATTGCATTAAATCTGAATCCAATAAGGGATTATCATCAGTCTCAGGAGCTTTATTAATTCCATTAATAATAAGGGAAGAAGTTGTACTAAAAGAAGAAAATCCTGTCCATTCCATTCCAAGATAAATTGAAGGTGAATTTCCTAAAGGAGACTCTAGTAATAAATGATCTGACTGAGATTGTTGTATATCTTGATAATCTGATGTTAAACGAATGTTATCTTTGCACTGCTTTTCTTGTTTTCGCCACTTTGCTCTTCTATTTTGAAACCAGACCTTTAAAAAGTAAATGTTTGAATTTAATAATATAGTAAAAATAATTTATCAAAATCTAAAGCATTTTACTTACTTGAACTCTAGCTTCCGTCAACTGTATTCTTAATGCTAATTCTTCCCTGAAAAATACATCTGGATAATGAGTTTTTTGAAAAGCTGTTTCAAGTTCTTCCAATTGAAAGCTGGTGAAAGTAGTTCTATATCGTCGTTGTTTTCTTTTACCAATTGTACCAGGTTGTGATCGTTCTTCATTTCTTAAACTTGTAGAAGAGTAATCATATGCTAAAATTTTAATATAAAACATCAAGTATTTTTAAAGATATAATATTGGTAGAAAAGATAAAATAAAGAAAATAAGAAGTTATAAATATTTTAAGTAAAAAATTATATAATTACAATATGTAGTAACTTCAATGAATATCTAGTTCATAAATCTTAAAGTGATTATCACTAATTTTATTTAAAATAGAAATGGCATTAAGTACTTAATGCATTTAGTAATAATTTAATTGAGAACTACTTTAAAAGTAAGAGGAAAGGGAGACTGAGAGTTAATTAAATCAGACAAGGAACTGGGTTAGTAGTGTTTACTTACTCAATTTAGCAGGAAAGCAAATCGGTGAAGATTGCGGTCCTATTAAGTTGACCAGAGCATTTGACTGCATATCGCCTTCCTGACTTATTTCATCACCAGCTCCACCAGTTGTAATTACTGCACCAGCAGATACAATAGGATCCCTTGGAGCACCCACTAAAAATAATTGTCTGGTTGTTTCGTTTATGTTGTCGTTATCGTGTTTTAACTCCATAATATTGTTAAATAGATGAATAATCTAGTTATTATCAATTGTATAATTTCTACAAAATTACTTAAAGTTTTAAATGAAATGAAATAATAGTTACAACATGAGGATTATTTTTCGAAAAATAGTAATTAAATAATGAGCTCGATCAGAACGTCTGCATTCCTAAGCCAAGAGACTCACTTGTTTTTTCCCCTTTCTTTGCACCTGAATAAGGTAGGTATAGTATAAGATAGAATAACAGCATACATTTAGCATGAGTTTGTATAAGGGGGATAGTGAAGCCTTAAAAGAGGATTACATTTACACCACAAATCAATAGTATAACAAGGAAAATGTATAAAAAGGTGTATCTATTTTATGCTTGTTTGGCTTTACTGCAAAAGAAGAAAAATATATACAAAAAAATTTTCATTTGCATAATTCACAACTACACTGTTAAATTAATATTATAATCACAATAAATTATTTCCATTATTATTAAATTCAGTTTAATATAGTTTTTATGTTAAACACTTTAAATTATTATATATATAACTGTTTAAACAAAAGATATTAATATAAACAATCATTATTATTACAAAAATACTTAAATGACCTACAATTAAATTTTTATTATATAATTCCAGATACATTTGATAATTATAGAAATCATAAAATAATTATAAAAAATATAAATATATTATTGTAATAGGAAAAGATTTTAAAAAATTAAATATTAAATTTATATTAATTGTGGTACACAAGATTTTAGTTTTAATTTAATAAATGCATTAAAATAGCTTTATTAAATTTCTAATTTACATATTAATATTGATTTCTAATTTATATAATAAATGTATTTACAAAAGATAAAATGTACAATCATAAATTTCCTTTAAATTTATAAATAACAATATATAATAAATATAAAAATATTTACAAAATGAAATTAAATTCTATTTGTAACTTAAAAATAAATTAAACATAAAATAATCGCACTCGACTTGTGGTTAAAAGAAGATCATCATCATAAAATTTTGTTTCAATCACCATATTTCCACTACAAAGTAAAAATGAATTATTATTAAAAGAAAAATAAATAATTGTTTAAAACATAAACAAAAATAAAAACAATACCATAACATACTTTAAAACATTTGCTGGCATCATTTGACTTTCAGGTGCAGCTTGAAATAGACTTTGCCATGTATTTGTACTATTTGGTATTACAAAACCAAGTTCAAAAAACCATTCTTCTAAGCAACGTCCTTTAAACAAAACCTTTTGTTCCAATCTAAATCTTTCCATAGGTTCTGCTGTACTAAAATTAATTTCTCTAGAAACTGCACGACACCGTAAAATTTTTTTTGGAACTCTAGCTTCATGTTCAATATCAGGTACAGACCTAAACAAAAAAATAAAATATATATTAATTTATTTATTAAACACAAATTATTTGATACTTTATTAAAATCATACAAATCTTCATTTCCTTGCCACAAGATTTTTCCAGTATCAGCATCTCTTAAATTTATCCAATTTCTAAATATAAAATAATTAAGGAAAATATATAGAGAAAATTAATATAAAAAATATAAATTAATTTATGAACGTGTTATAAATTTTATTATAATAACATTATAATATAACCTATAGATTTACAAAAAATCCTCTTTACAAAAATTTATTTTCAATTAAAAAGGATACATTTGAAAGCCTTTAAAAATTTCTTCACCTCTAGAAGGCATTTTTGAGAATTAATAAAAGAAAATAACACAAGCGGAATGTTTTCAAAATTTTATGTAAATATTTAAATCAAAGATGAATAATAAAATTTCATGTGATTGTATCAATTGTATGATTATAACCTAGCGGACTTTGTACGAATTAATTTCACGTTAAGTAAATAGAGTATGTATAAAATAAATTAAAGGATGTGCAACAAAGTTTATAAATTTTGCTAGGTAAATAGTTTATAAAAAATCCGCCAGATTATAAAAGTAATTTGTTTAATATAATATCTGGAATATTTTTATTTCTCATTGTTTTACATAACTTAATTTTTAATAATAAATTAATTTCAGATTTACTAATATACACAAATTAAAGCTTGATTGAACCAACGCTAAGAAGGATCAACAATATGGCACGATGCATATAAAAATTTGTGTAGTAATGTATTGCTACCTCTTAATGATTTTCGATATGAAGTTAAACATCGATCCCTGTCAAAATTAAGGGATGAACACAGAACATTTTCGGGATGAGACAAGAAGAATAGAGAAAGTTGTGATCATAAATGCGATGAACTAAAAATTGATACAAGTTTCTAAAGAGAAAATCTATATGATCATCAATCAAGCAATTAGTGCTATTTTTAAATACATTTAAATATGAAGTATTTTGTACATGCACATGTAAATTTCCTAAAAGAATGCAGTTTATTGCATATCATTATGGTTTATTGAATTTTTTTGATTAACTTAGTTTAATTTGGTCGATATTATTGAAATATTTATAATTTTTGTTTGAAATATTATTGCATTGTCCAAAAGCGCTAACCATATAATAAAATATTTGTATATATTAAATTTTATATGTTTCTTTATCTATAAATTTATTATTTATTAATTGCGATTAAATAAGTTATTACTTATTATTACAAATTTATCATCTATTTATTAAATGTGAACTCAAAGGTTTAAAAGTATGTTTTGTCATTTGTATAATTAATTCTATTACATATTTTAAAATTTCAAGATTTTAATTAGCAGACTATTGCTATTATTTATATATTCCAATGCTAAAATGCGTTTTGCAAATAAAAAATGTAGATAATGTCAATTACAAAAATCACTTTTGATTAATTAAATCTCAAATTTTTTATGAAGTGCATACGAGATTTTCAATTTTAAATTTCATTTTAACATAACATTTGTTGCTTATCTATTCTTGCTCATAATCAAATCCAGATTTGTTATTCAAGGAAAAATATTTATCTTATTAATAATATGAAATAAAATTTTATAAAAAGTTACATATATTTTCTAGAGTACTATTTAATACATATTTAATAATTAAAAATATTAAAAATATATTAAATATTAAAATTAAAAAATTAAAATCGTTAATATTAAAATAAAATTAAAAATACTAAGAACGAATTCATGTAGACACAAATTAATCATTAAATTTAAATACCAATTTTTATATTTTAAATTATAGTTACTAAAAGCTAAAATATATGACGTAAAAATACGTAAATAGAAAAAGGAGGAAATTATGTAAAAAAGAAAGAGTAGTTTTTAAAACGTTGAACTTTTAAATTACTGAAAGAGCTGAAAGTTTTCGATACCTTTGATAATTATCTCTTTTATATTATAAAATAAATCTCGCACAATATTAAATCACTTTTTCAAACATTCATAATTAAATTGAAAAGATATTTGATGACTCAAGAATCATGACTTTTCGTAAAAATAATCGGTACATCTTATTAAATGATTACGATTAAAACTTATTTAATAGTGAATAAAATAAATTATAATAATTATTGTTATAATTTATAGTTTGCAATAACTTTTTCTTTACACACATTTATTTTCTTATATTATAATTAAAATTAGAAGAGAGTAGAAATTGGTCTACTGGAAAGTCATATTTATAATGTATATATATAATATAATAAATATTTGTATATAAGATTTTAATTAATTTATACTAAATCTGAATTCATATCTTATTAATTTAAAATTATTAAATATAAAAAGTGTTTTTAATTTAACTGTTATAGATACAATATTATTATTATTATTAAATATTAATACAATAAAATAGATATTTATATTCAATTGCTTTTTATGTTTTAAAAAATTTGTTATAGTATTTTATCAGTATATTTATTCATTTCATTAGTTTATATTAGTTCTATTTATTTTTTTAAACACTTACGTATACTACAAATACTACATTAAACATTTTATTCATTTTATTATTTATATATTTAATATGTATACATAATAAATATATCATCAGTATATATTCTAAATATCGTAGGAATATTATTTAATAATTATTTGTTCTTATATAATATATATAATATTAAATATTAAATCTTATTTTATTATTAATTTAATGTTTTTATTCATTTGAATTCTAAATTACTGTATATTGAAACTTATTATAACTCTTTAGATTCTTTTAGTAAAATAATTTAATATCTCATATGTAATTATACTAATCAATTTTAATCTTAAATATTAACCAGTTGCTACTATTAATAACGTTCAATTTTACTTTTATACTTCATTAACATTTATAAGGTAATAAATAAAAAATATTTAAATACATTAATATTTATTAGTAAAATTAATATAAAATATATTTTTTTATATAATAATAAGTATTATAAATACTATTACTAATATTGATATATTAATATATTGTGACGAAGCAACCCCCTTACTGGGGTTGCACTCGGGCTCCTGCCCGGAGGTGGCTCGCCGGAGCCAGGGTTGGACTTCCCTCACCTGCGAAGAAGCATATGGGGAAGAGGAGCCTTTCAATAAAAAACGCGGGCTTATATTTTACACCGTTTATTTCAACACATCTACAAAGAATAGTGATGAAGGTGTTTTCCAGGGGCGGTCACAGCTTCTCCCTGAAAAAGGAAGAAGAAGTGTTTGTTAAGATAGGTTTTATTCCTGAAAAAGGAATGAAACCAATCATTAATTTCCTGGCGCTCTACTAGGTCTAGTCCGTAGGGCGGACCACCGTTCAAGACGTCTCTTGCTTGCTCCGCGACCCCCTTTTATATGCTGGCCGCGAGTCGGCGGCAACTCCCGTTTAATTAACACGGGAGCGTCTGATCGGGCAGCGTATAGAAATGATAAAACAGCGGCTATCTTCCGTCCTCGCCCGTGCGAGTGACGGAGCGCACTAGCGCACTGCTGCGCGCCCGAGAGAGAATGAAGTCCCCACTCGGGCGAATTCGGCTCTGCGCCGACTCAGGCCCGCCACAGTCCCCGCTTGTAGGAGGCCACGGGCACGCGGTGCGGGCGGACTGGAACCAAGCGCGTAGTGAGGCTTTTGCCTCACAATATTAATAATAATATATTGACATTGATGAATTATATTAATTTTGTAGATATGAAAGAAGTATGATCGGTCCAAAGTCATATGGTTAATGAAAATAACATCTATATTATCATATATCGCAAATAAAAGGACATCAGTCGACGAAAAGCTAGTATACATGAATAAATGTATTTAAAGTTCTAGAATGAATGTTTTTTTGTATACTTTATAACTTTATATACTTAATTTTCTTAATATTAATTTATTAGTTAATTTTGAGACCAAATTGGGTCGTGAAAGAGCTCTCAGAAAAAAGAAAAGAGTGACTGTTGTAAAAGATAATTAAAAATATTTAAGGATATTGACCTTGATATCATTATATACACAAGATACTAAGTTTGATTCCATAGCTCTCAGTTTGAGGAATACAAAATATATTTAAATAAGCTCTTCTACATAGAAATAATTGTAGATTATGCTGTCTTGAATATAGTAAAATAGATATTTTAAAGATGAAAACAAAAAAATGTTCAAACGATATCATATATTTATTTTAAAAAATTGGAGCCTTTTAAAATCGAGCATAGTTTTAATAATTTTCTAATTTCAATAAGATTAATAAATTGTATTGAGTAAAATAATTTTTGATTTACAAATTTTTTTATTTCTACACAAAGAGCAGAATTATGATTGTTCAAAAATGAATGAATTAGTGCGATGTATATATCTGATTTTTGTACAAACATAGTTTTTATTTCTAAAAATTTGTTTACTTTTTTGTATAAAACAAGTTTAGTATTTTCTATATTCATTAGAAGAATTCCTTAGTTTTATAAATTTAAAATAAAAATATAAGGTATAATATGATATTAATTATTAAACATGTAAAAATTATTACAATAAATTAGAGTTATAAAGATATGTATTTAAGCAAAATTAAATTAATTAATTGATTTTTTAAATATATTTACTAAAATATTCGAAACATCATTCATAGTACACATTACAAGAAAATGCTAATATAAAAATATTGTTCTAATGATCATACTTAAACATAAATAATCATATAAATATTCTGCCATGAATTCAATACAATAAAAAATTATTACAATTAAAATTTACTTTTGGTGGTTTTTAGGATCGCACACGCCTGTTTGTGTGAATTTTATTTTATTATTAAATTATCACTTCCAAATTATTAAAGAAACTTTTAATAAATAATCATGAATTAATTACTTATTTAATAAAATGTACATAAATCAATATATATAAATATATGCAAGTATACATACACTATAAGTACATTGAATTTGTATATTTCAAAATTAAATAATGATAAATAAGAAAAACCAAAAAATTACAAAACAATCAATGCATTTGAGGATTTTTCAATTGTTACTTATTCTAAAATAATGAAGTACATTTAATATGTTGTTTTTTATGCAATTACCCTAAATTATATTATGATGGATGTTCGTAATTAAAGGGAATTTTCAATTTATTACAGATAAACCATTTCAAGATAAATTAGATTTAAGAAATTTGTATTTAGGACTACAACCAGATAGGTCTGGTTAAAAATATTTGATCGTAATATAAATCAACTAACCAAATAAGATAAACGTAATTAACACAAACCAAATAACAGACCAAGGTTTAATTACTCGTAAAAGAATCCGAAAGATTTTTCTAAAGATAACCAGATCTCGGGAGTATAAAGAGTAATGCATCGATCTCGTTTGTTGTTGGGAATCTTATGTGATACGAAAAAATAGTGGATGGCTAAAATATGACGTCATAAGTAGTATAAAGCGCGCATGCTTATCGTAGCCACTGCCATCATATCAGCATCACTGTAGCTCGTTAAAAATATTATTGCAGTCACTACAACAACGTTCTTGGCACTATGGTTGTTTGATGAACAATCATACAATCATCTCTCGAGTAAACTCATTTTTCTGTGAGCAACATCCGGATTATACGCATACACCTATTCAATTTTTTATCTTATTTATTTTATTTTCAACTCCTTGAGGCTCTGCATGTGCTCGTGTATTTGTCTGCTAGCAATCTCGAATGTCAGATTATTGCCAATTTGTTGTTAGTAATTTTGTAAGATACTATTATAGTCAATATAGAATGCACGCAAACTTACGTTTTTATTATTAAAATAAAATTATTTTTAATTATTTTTCCTTAATCATTTACATCTTTTTGTGTCACTTGTTTTTCCTTTTTCTCTCTTTCTCTCGTTTCTCTAACCTAGTAATGTTTATCTATTTGTTTAGTCTTTTATCTATCTATAGTATAAAAATATTTCAAAATTATAAAGTAAATTTTATTGTTAAACCAATAGGTTAAATGCTAAAATTTATTGTATTTACTTTTTAATTTTTTTAATTCTACAGTAGAGTCGTCTTAAATAATTAAAATACTCCCTAAATATTAATTATTCTCTTAATTCCTCATTTATTGAATGTGTTAAAATTAAATATCAGAAGCAAAAACAATATATATTTATAAATATTTATTTTTAATTAAATAATACCACGCGAAATATTTAATGTCATTATTAAAGAATAAATTAAAAAAAATTTTTTTTAATTAAAACTCATGAAAGTTATATTTATTTCTGTAATTAATTTTTAACTACAAAAGAGAATATTTATTTAAAAAAATTTGAGTTTATTTATGTGGAAATGTATATATATTTATTTAACATGTAATATTATTACACAATTTAGAATTGATGTATGTAAAATGCACATGAAATAAAAAAAGTGAATATAAAAATAATTCAAATTATATTTGATGGAATATAATAGTTTTAATTTTTGCAACAATAGATAGTTATAACAAGACCAGATAAGCAGAATATTATTGTTGTATGTTAAAGAAAAAAAATGGCCACTTCGAATGCTGTGGTTGGCGAGGAAGTCGTCAGTGAAAATATTGATGGTGTCAATGTTAATATACCTGTTGTAACACTCCGAAATCCTTTACTATGCGGTATTTGCCATGATTATTACAATAATCCTTGTCTATTATCGTGTTATCACACATTTTGTGCACGATGTCTTCGTGGACCACACGTGAATGGCAAAGTAACTTGCCCGATTTGCGGGTGAGTTTTTGCACTTATACACTAAATTTATAACATACTAAATCATTTTCTAATAATTTTCAAATATAACAAATAAAATACATGATTTTAAACTATTCATGATAGATTTTATACAATTTTATGATGCTTAAATACTTATTTAATTTTTACATTACGCTTTTAATTTCTTTTGGTGTCTTTTTCCTACGTTTAGTTTAAAAGTTATATCATAATTATATAATTATTGCAATATTAATTTTTTACAGAATCTTAGTGAGTTAAATACTGAATAATTATGATTATAAATATTATATGGAGTCGAAAAATATTAATGCAATAGGCAAAAACTTAAATTTACATTTTAACAAACATTACGTTTTTTCATTTTGTACATTTTATTTTATATTTTATAAATCGCAATCTCAATGTTTTTAATTATATATTCATTATTTTTAAGTGGTTTTACCGGCACTACAAAATTCATTTTTATTAGTTGCGTTGGTGATATTTATATGAGTTTTATATGTTTGGAAGTACTTTTTTAACTAATTAATAACATTTAATCATAAAAATATGTATATTCCTAATTAATGTATTCCTAATTAGTTAACTTTCAAGTTATGTAAAATTCTTCTAAACCAAATATCATTGTTTTAAATGTTGATAAGTTTCAAAAGTTCGCATCTCCACAATTAATTACAATATTTACATTTAATAAAAGTAAAAAGAAGCCTGATTTAAAATATTACGAGATTAATAAAGGTAGGTAATAAATATTTGATTTCGAAATTCATTAATTAATTAGAGATTATCTTATCAAAATATTCTATTAGTATTATAAAATGCAAAATATTATACCTTTATTAAACTTTATAGATATTAATATCGTTAATAATATAAAAAAATTTATGATCATTTTGTGATCAATTAAAAAAAAATTAAACTATACTTATGATTTTTAAACTATCTTTATTAAAAATTAAACTATAAATAAACTATTGGATTAATTTTTTTTTTATTTATAGATTTATTTTCAGTGCATAATTAGTGTTTCAATAACAAATTATTAAAATATATTAATATTCACCTGTTCCAAGTACATTTTGAAAAGAAAAACACTTTTTTGTTATATTATAAAATAATTTGACATATTATTGTATTATTAATTAAATTATTGATAGTTTATCTTATTGATTGATTATTTACATTTAAAATTTTTTAATAAATATCTAATTTATAAATTGAAAATATTTTTTTTTTGGTTTTATACTATATTACATAATTAATATTGTATCTTAACTTATTAAGAATTAAATAATTTTTATAAATTTTATTCTTAAATATTAAGTATATAAAACATTTAAATACAATTTATTTAATAGTTATGATAAATTAATTCCATTTATTATTATATGACTTGTTAATGTGTTTTGTTTAATTTATATTACATATTTTATTAAATTTTGGTAACAAAATTTAATGAAAAGGTTTTGCAGTATCAATATTAATTTTATTTTTTTACACAATCAGAATCAACTAAGTCGTTAAAGGAAGAAGATAAGTTCTTTAAATGATCAGAAAAATCTGATTAGACTTAAAAAAATATTCTCTATTATTATTGTCAACTTTTAAACAACAATTATTCTTACTCGATTTTTCCTTTTTTCACTTTCTTATTATAATACCTAGTACTAGAATTATATCATTTTTTTTATTATTTGGGTTCATAAGGGTAGACTGCCACTAATTTTTTATAACACTGACATAAATAATACATTGTACAATATATGCTATTCGACATCACCTAATAGAGGTTTCTATAATTTAATATCTCCACGAAACAAACTAGAACGTTGCCAATTTTTTTTTTTTTTTTTTTTTTTACATAACTGTTTAATCTTTAAAGGGCTGTTATCCTTCAATTAATTATTTTAAATTTATACCCTTAAACAAGTTAAATATAAATATACATAAACATGTGTAAATATTAATATTTAAATAAATATTTTTTAAAAATATTCTATAGCAGTATTATGCTCAACGATAACAAAACATCGTTTAAACAAAATTTGGGTAGCTTAAAGTAATATTTAAAAAGAAGTCTTACGAAAAATATTCTTTGTAAATACGTAAGATCTAAATGTCAAAAGAAGAGAAATATTTTGAAATAACAAAACCAAATTAAGTTGAGTTGTAATAAAAAAATTATAATTAAATATGATCTTAAAAAAATTTCCAATATTTGATCTTAATTATGAAGATTATAGAAACAATCTTTCTTTAAATTTTCTGAAAATTAAATTTAAAACTTCGTACTTAGTGATCTATGACATCAGACTGCATGAATTACAGGCAAACCACGCAAATAAAAGAAGGAGAACAGAATCCACCAACCGACCAACTCATGCACCAACTCGTCGAATTAGCCAATTGCGAGAATCCACCTTGTGCCAATTGTGAAAAGCGAGATAAAACGTCCATGTTCTTTTGCACGACTTGTGGTAAAGTATAATTCGAGTAGGAACGACTGATACTTCCATCCTCAAACTTTCGAAACGTTTGACTGTTGATGGATCGATCGATCAACTCTACAGCACTTATACAATTGATTAATAAATCACCTAATTGAACAAATGTGTTAATTAATAAAACAGGTCAGGCGCTGTGTCCACATTGTCGAGAGCACACACACAAAGCCAAGATGTTCTCTTCGCACGAGGTCGTGCACATGAGCAACTGCAATAAGGACATCCAAAGGCGCTGCCCCAGTCACGGAGAACAATACATAGTGTTCAGTCCGAGCACCAAATGTATGTTGTGCCCCACGTGCTTCCGCGACAGTTCGGGCGACATTCGACTCCAGTGCGTGGACATCGACACCGCTTGGCAGCAAGCCACGATGAAGATAGAGCACGCCACCAACTCCATTTGCCAACTCCAGGTTGCGGTTCGTGACGGGCTTCTTGGTCTCAAGTCCCAACTCGACGAGCTCAAACATAGCTTTGACATCGAAAAACAGACCCTTAACAATTACTGCCAGGTGTATACTTCTCTCTTTGACATTTTAAAACTAAAATTTACCTGTCAGACTAATTACATTTTTTGCCATCAAGTTTTTCACAACTTTTGTTTTTTATTTTTAATTTCATCTTGTTCTTTCTTTCGATTAGTTTTTAATGAAATACGACTTTTATTATTTTATTTTATTTTAAGGCACATTTTAAACTATGTATGAATTTTCTTATTTATATAAAGTAATGCTGTATGTATATTTCTCAGTCTTATGAAATCTTAAATGTATTAATATTATTTTTAAAAAATCAGTTACGATAATTTTGTATTTTTATTTTAATCGAGTTGAATTAAATTGAAATATTATTATATGCATAAAAAATTATAATGACATGTTTATTGAAATCATGCCAAACTTGATTTTACTACTTTGGCATTTTGACAAATTTATATGCATTCTGTTTTCATTCATAAGCAAAAGGCTGCAAATTTTCAATAAATATTCGATATAAGCGGCATTCAAGTCAAAGAATTGCATTGATGATGAAGTTATGCAACTTTTCATTAATCCTCTATTGATTTTCAATATACATATATTTATTTGATTAAAATGTTAGTTGTGGTCCAAAGAGGTTCAGATTGAATAAAACACAAAGTTTATTCTTAATTAATGAATCTGCATTATGGCAAATAATTCCTTGTTTTTCTCAAAGCAATGATTTTATGACAGGAATACTTGTAATGTCGAATATATACATTTTGAAACTGTAACGTTACGACAATCACGCCATAGGTTATACGTATTTCTGTTATAAAACCATTGCCTTGAGAAGGACAAGAAATATTTTGTTGAAAGATAGGTTCATTAATTAAGAATAAACTTTGTGTTTTATTCACCCTGCACCTCGTTGGGTTGCCACTATCAATTTTTTATTTTTTTAATTAAAAATGAAAAGTGCTTTGTATCAAATTTCACACATATATTTATATACTATTTATTATTTGTATTTAAAATTATATTGTGTTTATATGATTATAATACCACGTACCGCTATACATTTTCAAACATGTACTAATGATGTTACGTTTATATATTATCTGGATATGGTATAATCAGCATTTTTATAATCAAATTTGCAAAGTTTTATAAGCGGAACAAGACACATAAAGAAAAAATGAAGATGTACTAAAGTAAGTGAAGAAATTGTATGGTATTCCATATAGAACCATGTGTTATTAAATTACCTGAAAATTACGTGGCAAGTCACAAATTAGAGGTGATAAAATTTAATGAATTCAATCCAGATTATATAGTCTCTACAACATAATAAATGAACACATTATCATTTAAAGAATAAAAAAATCCAAACCAATAGAGTTTTCAATATAAATCATATGAATTTGATGTAAAAAATCGTGTATTTGTTTTTAAAAGAAAAGAAATATGTTATTCTTGAGGAATGAACAAAATTTGAAAAATTATTTCAATTGTGGTAATAAGGAGTCAACCATTTTATGAAGTACTGTCCTTACTAACTAGATGGCTAGGAGTTTTTGGTCTCTGTATACGAATTTGAGAGTCGAAGTTACAACCAAAATTTATACCATTTCAATTTTTATCTTTTTATAACTTTGAAAGAACGACAAGAAATGAATAAAAAATTAAATATTAATAAAAAAAGGTTAATGAACAAATAAAAGTAACAATAATTTAATATTAAATAATTACAGGGGATTCAAGAGGCAGTAAACAAAACCCAATCATCGATACTCTTAGAACTTCATCAAGAGTTTGATACAAAGGACCGGATGGTCCGTATGCAACTTCTATCATTAGGGAGTGCGTTACCTGTTCTCCAAATGCATCTTGGACTTTGCACGGCCTTTACAAGTGCTACCAATAAGTATCAGTTTCTCGAACTGGTACATCTTATGCTTGATAGACTTAGTTGCATAGTACAATTACGACATTTATCAAGACCGCCATTAATAAACACCCAATTTAAAAGTAATCACAGAAATGAATTCACAAGAATCCTGAAGCCATTTATTAATGCTTTGCCCATAACTCCAAAAGACATTATTCACGATCAAATGCAATCACAACAGCATCAACAGGAATCTCAATTTATACAGGTTAAAATTTAATTTTTAAATATATTTTTTATTCTTTTTATCTAGTCTGTTCCATTAAATTTTTGCATTACAATTTTTTAAACATTTATTTATCTATTTTATGATAAATGAGTTATCGTAATTATATATGCACACACTTATAAAAAGCATTTATTTTTTAATCATTCAACAACATCAATAATAAAAATAATAATATACATCATTATACAGTATTTAGTTTAGTTTTAAATAATCTAAATTAGTATCTAATCTTATATATTTTTGATCAATAATAATTATCATGGATAAATTTTATTACATTTTTAAATATTTTATAGTCCATATATATTAAAGATCGTAATATTAAATTTTGTAATTTTAAATAATTGGTATAATTAATTTATCAAAAGATTATTAATTAATCATAAAAGCACATTATAAATTTTCTATA
Organism: Eupristina koningsbergeri; assembly: GCA_018907245.1. Taxonomy (NCBI): domain Eukaryota; kingdom Metazoa; phylum Arthropoda; class Insecta; order Hymenoptera; family Agaonidae; genus Eupristina; species Eupristina koningsbergeri. The sequence continues at coordinate 3,708,321 of JACCHV010000002.1, read as the reverse complement.
AACGTTTATATTATAAAAAAATATAGAAATTTTAAAACTTTTAAAATTAATATTTGATTTATAATATTTCATTTAATATTATAATAGAAAATTTCAAAAGATAATAAAAAAAAAATAATTTGTACAATAATCAATACAAATTAATATAATTATAATTAAATTTTAATGATATAAACATTTGTACACAAAAAGTTAAACAAAATACATATTTTTATATTGGTACTGTGAATGTAAATATAAAAGTAAATTAGAAATTAGAAAATCCAATATAATTATATAGATTTTGTATATGACATAAATTTATGGAATAGATAAATAATATAATGATAACTAAATGAAGAAATAAAAATTAGTTTAAACGTATTATTTGATAAACTAAATGTAAATATTAATATTTTGTAATATTGAAATGAAGATGATGAAAAATGCAATACGGTATAATAATCCAATAAGTATCGGAGAAAAATTTTTCCGATATGGAGTATCGTAAAAAGTAAAAAGAAGTATAAGTTTAAATGAAAATAAAATATTTAAATGGAAAAAACCATAATATTGAGAAAGATTTGTGTATGTAGGCTTTTGAAATTTATGAGAATGATCGAAAAAATAGTATGAAATTCAATCTAATTAAACTTTGAAAATTATTGTCAACCAGTTTTGTTACAGATCTTTGATATTTCCAAAAATATAATTAAAGAATAAAATATAAAATTCTCACAAATCAAAATGATTGGAAGTATCAATATCTAATTGCTTTATTGAAAAAATTTGAAAGAAAGTGGTCAACATACAACTTAGTATCGAAAACAAAACTTTAGGAAACTATTGGGGCAACATATGATCCTGTCTATTTAACATACGCGAGAATAATATAAAAAGGTAATAATGAGTAAGAGGAAAGAATGAATCGTAATTAACAAATAGAGCAAAAAACTTGATTAGGCCAATAAAAAATATACTTATAAAACTTACATTTAGCATTACATACATACATATAAATTGATCATTAAAATTTGATATTTTATTTTACTAATAAAAATTAATTATAAATTAATTATAATAATATAAATTGATAACTTTAAAATAAAATATAAGTTTTATAACTATTATAATTAAATATCTTTCGTGGGTTATGTAATATCTAATAAATATTTTAATACTCAATAATTCTAAATTCATATCTTTGAATCCTTAAGTAAATAAAATTTCTTGTTATTTAAGGAAATATGATTTTTTATTAAATTATAATATACAACAATGACTGAATTTAATAATTATATAATAAATAATAATCCTTTTAATTTAGTTAAAATGTACAATAAAATTATTAAAACATAAAACGAAATCTAAATAGTTATCATAGTAATAATGTTGCTTAAGTTTTTCAAATTCATTAAAATTATTATAAAAATATTATAATTATTTTAGCATTTTAAACCTAGAATGCCAGGATCCAAAAGTATATATGAGACAAGTCGTTTTAAAAGTCATTGTACAGCTTTTGATACCCAATTGCAACAGTTAAATAACCAATTGAAAGCAGTTAAAGAACGACTTACAGAACTTCATCGAGATATTGGCCAATTGCGAACATCCAATACCTCGCCACTAAGGACACGATACGAAAATATTACCACCGATTGTCGATTATTGGAGCAACAATTGGAACATCAACAAATGGAATTAGAACGATTACGAAATGTTTTCGATACCTTATGGGAAAAACAATCGGTTCGGATTGAATTAGAAAAAGAAATTTTCTATTCTCAGGTGAAATTATAAATTTTAACAACAAACAATCAAAATTAATAAAATTAAAAAATAGTTTAATTAAAATTTAATAGATGATAATTAAAAATAATATAATAATAATATATAAAATATTGAATATAATGTAATTGTATGTTTGCAGATGAACAACTTGTTAACACTGAAAGGAGAAGTAAAGCAGGTGCAGTCAGTTGCACAACAATTGGAGCCTTTCATTAGATCTTTTATAACTGATGTAAATGTGGATGAACTAAGTACGGCTATTTCAACTGAATCAACCGGACATAAACATCTTCAAACTTTATTAGATCATCTAGCACATTTAAAAATGCAAGAACCTCAACAATTACAAGCGTCCATACCGACAAAGGAGTACCGCCATCAGCGAAATTCTACTACTAATGATAATGTGTTTTATACCAAGGGTAAAACTATAAATAATTCACAAATTATATTATCTACTTTGACACAATGCAGTGTTAAATTAACGAAAAATAAATACAATAAATAAATGTTAATGCATTCTAATTTACTTATAATTCATAATGATATATCATTTTGTAGATTCAAAAGAAGTTATGAATTGCTGTAGAACCGCATGTGGTGGTAGTGGTGAAAATGCCCTAGATTCCAGTGGAAATATAGTTGTATATGAAACGAAAATGGAGTCCAAAAGAGGTGTTCTTAGTCAACTAATTGAAAAGGCGAGAACTAAAGAAAACAGGAAAAAATCTCCTAGCAGAGAAGAGGCGCGTGAACGAAATCAAACTCGGCGATCTCGGAAATCCCCAGAAAATAATAAATCGAAAACTCCAACTGGTTATTCATCATCCAATAAAGTACGATCTCTGTATCGAACGTTGAAGGGTGGAGGCTGTGATAATGAAATCTCTATTGAAGCTCTCGCGCAACAAAGTGATCGTCGACAACAGCATTCGACGCATCAAGGTATTTAATTTTAACTGAAATGAAGAAAGTGAAAATAAATAAATTAAGCTGGAACAAAACATATCTTTTTAAAAGTATACAATTTTCTTTCAATTTATCAAAAATAGATTTAATTATAAAAATTTTTTTTAACAAGTTTTCATTAAATATGACGTTTTTAGTATGATAGGGAAGTTTTTTAAATTGAACAATGACTCTTATTACATTTTTACATTATAAATTTAGCATTATTAAATATTTAATGAGCCCAAGTAAAATAATATTTGTAATAAAAAATTTAATTTAATTATTTAATATTATTATTCAAATCTTAAAACTGACTTTATTCCTCATTTTGAACTTACCTTTAATTATATTTCCATTAGTTTCGTAAATTTACATAAATAATATGTATTTTAATTAATAGAACGTAAATACAGAAAAAAAATTTCCAGTAGCTAAAATGTTTCAAATATCCCAATAGCTAGGTTGTTAAGGGATAACAAAATAACACGAGCAGTGTAAATTATAAATGTTCAAACATTAAATTTAAATATTTTGAATCGAGATGAAGAATGTGATTACCAACGAATATCAGAAGCTTCAAGCGTAGGTGACGTAAAAAAGCGAGTACAAGCACAAATACATCCTGTACCTGGAGAAGGTGTAATAATAAAGAATTCTGACAAGATATTCGACACGCCTAAAAAGGATGCAACGGATAGGCGAGAAAAACGCAGGCGAGCTAGCTGTGAGAGCCTGAGCACTACAGGCTCCGGAAGTCGACGTTCCAGTATAGTTGATGGGACGGTAAGTATATCTACGATGGATATGAGAAAGATTTATTTATTTTTTATTGTATCTTCTTTGATATCATTATCTGTGATGTAGAAGCCGCGTTCCTGGGAAACGTTTCCACGTCTTAAAAGTAAACACAATTCTGCAGTATCCTATAGTGACGACGGAGGTGTCTATGATAATGGAAGCGGAAGTCGAAGTGGTGGACCATTCAATCAACTTAAAAAAGTAGATAGTTTTGAAGGACACGAAGAAGCAGTGCGCACCCTGGTTGCCGCAGTACAAGAGACACGCTCTCAACTACGACAGCATCACTTTTACCAGCACCGACATCATCGTAAAAGCAAAACGAATTAAAAAATTACAAAAAGAGTTTCAAAGAATTTGTAGTTAAAAAAAACGTACATGTTATAAAATAACATAGTACAAACGCAACTTAATTTTTTCCATCATTTTTTTTTTTGCCAATAACTATTTAAACATATTTATAAAGTAATATCCTTGATAAATGTTCATAATATCGTATTTCTAATTTCTATATTCATATCGATATTGCTTTAATAATTATCCAAATGGTTTTTAGAATAATTTGTAATCAATATTATTTAATTTTTTTTTAACGTTCTATTTTGTTTCAAAATTAAAATAAGCTTTAAGTATTTTTATTTATTTTTTTATTTTTTTTAATTATGGTTAATCAGAATTTAAATTAAAAAATGTTTTTTAATTAAATTATTGTGTACTCTTAAAAAATCAAATTTAAAATAATTATAAAAAGTTTTATTTATAAAATTATGTACAAGACAAAAGACAAAATAATTTAATAATATTATAATAAATTATTTATTGATAAATAGCTTTAATAAGTCAAAAGAAAATATGGATTGGATATTTTACATGCATTGAAACAAAAAATATAAATTAATTACATAATATAAATAATCCAAGACTGCATTACTTAATAAAGATTATGAGGTACTATTATAATATAGAATGTAAACATAATCTAAATACATGTAATAAAAAAAAAAATTATTAATAATTTATATAACAAAAAATATAATAAAATAAAATGTTTAAGAATAAATACTAAATTTTGTACAACTTATTTAAGAAATTTTATCAAATTGTTTATTTACAAATCTTTTATACATAAAATTAAATTACAAACATATTTTTATACTATACAATAGTAAAAAAAAACTTTCTATGTACAAAAAATGTATATTTATGAATTGCTAATAATAACTTTGGTGTAGGTAATTTTTTTGTCATACCACAGCACTATCATTTTGTAAAATCTTATTAACATCAATATTCTTATTAACATCAACATTTTTTTCAATTTGGGGTTTATTTTCATTTTGAATCCTATTTTTTTTACTAATAATTAAATTTATCAATCCTAAACTCTTAAATTCTTCTTTTTCCATAATCAAAAGTGCATTATTCATTTCATGTTTCAATCGTTGTATTTCTTCATATTTTACATTTTTACTAACATTTAAAGAGCTATCAAAAGGATTATTTATATATACAGGGCAACGCAAAGGCTTTTTATATGGTGTACCTTTTTGCAATGAAATTGCTTGTGTTTCAAAATCAAATTTTCTATAATAAGTGAAAAATTCTTTAAGAAGTATCTCAAGACTGTCATTATTTAAAATATCATTTTTTGGTAATTTACTTAAATCTCGTTGAAAAGTGTAATCCACTTGTGATTCAACTAAACGTATATCATTTTTATCTAATAAAAACAAAGAATTGATATGTACTTTTTATTTTTAAATGATTCCTAGAAATCATTTTGGGTTTCGATTAATTTTTTTATTATTAAATCTACTTACGGACATATTTTTGAAGAACGCTAACTGGAGGAAGTATTTTTTTATATTGAAAAAAAAATAATGTCATAAGAGTTAATGAAAAATTTGTTATCCAAGGTCCAGCCATACTTTTTGTTATGTTATGATTTCTGGCCCATTTTCTTATAGTAAAAATGAGGGGTCTAACTCTTGTATCCATTTCACCATACATATGTAATAATTCAGACATATAACACCCAGATCTACAAATAAAATTTAAAAGTTTTAAAAAATAGTTATAATTATAATATGTGCATAAAAGAAAAAAATTAATGTAATCTTTATAAATATATATATTTTGAATAAAAGTCCATTTTATTCGATTTTTGTTAAAATTTTAGTTTATTATTTAATAAATTAATTTACAATTGAATGAATTCAATGATAATCATGATGATACAATAAATTTAATAAATCGTACTTTTAATGATACATAATATATGTACTATAAGAGATACTATTAATAAATTATATATTATAAAATATAATAAAAATAATTATATTTTAGAATATACTAGATATTTTCTAATGTAGTCATGAAATTAAACAAAAAAAATGTTTTATAAAAACATATTTAAAAAAATTGAATAATAATTAAATATAAACTTAATAAAAATTAGAATATGCAGCTTCTTTATTTCATTATTATAATATATCTATATTATAATAAATATGTATGTATGTATGTTTCATGCAATAATAAATATTTAATAATATTAGCAATGAATTTTTATAAACATAACCCTTATAATTAGATGAATTATATAATTTCAAATATTATACAGTAAAAGTATTTAATAATTTTAGAAATGTAAATTATAAAAAAAAAACTAGTTACTTACTTATTTGACATAGAAAGATCACATTCAATTCCTACAAGGCTATAATCAAATTTAAGAATTGGAACTTTAGCTTCTAAAATTTTTTTAATATTGTAAGCTCCAGGTATAAAAACATTCATCACATCAGCTATCACCTCCATTATTTTTTTAAGTCTCCTTTTATCGCCATTTGCATAATATTTAGAATGAAACATTAACCTACTTTTAATTTTCTCCTAAACGAAAAAAAAAAAAAATAAATAAATACTAATATTTAAATTTAGCCTAATAAAGTACACACTCTTTTTTCATCATCGAATACTAGTGCTATATCTAAATCACAATTTTGTACACCAAATCCATTAACTGAGGATCCAAATGGTAAGATTGCTATATTTGGAAATAACCCATGAAAACTACGTTCAAATTGGTAAGCAATATAATATCTTAATCGAACATCTTCATCAGTTAATTTTGTAGCTTTATATAATAATAAAATTTGATCTGAAACATCCTAGATAATAAATCAGTATAGTTTATTAGAATAATTCATATAATATAATAGATAATGCAGAAATATGTCAGAATCATTTACGGTAGAATTCCTTAATATTTTAACAATTTCAGAATCAGTTTTTAATGTTGGAATATGCTGAAGAAAATCATGGGTTGGTGTTTCAAAATTTTTATTCTGTTGTAGATTCATTTTACGAAACCAAAAATTAGAAGATCTAACTGGTATTACTTCCTCTAAATTCATATATGTTGAATCAGATATTATTTTATCAACTATAAATTTTGATGCAAATTCAATATAAACAAAATGCTGTAAAAAATTCTTTTTATAAAGCTATTTTTAAAATAAATTATTTTATGAATTATAATTCATACCCTTTTATTTATTCCAATTGAATAAAAGAAAATATTTCTAATTGCTCCAAATTCAGAACAATATTGATATATATCATTGCAAGATTTATAAGATTGTATTTCAATTAAAACTGATCTTTGAGCTTGTAACCTTCTATATTCAACATGTTTATCATACATAACATATTTAGATTCACTTTTATGATTAATAGATAAATCTATAATTATAAATGCATTAATTATTAATTAATTAAGCTTTTAAATCATTAAATATATAAATATAAAATATATAAAAATTTAAATAATTATATTATTTAATTATTAATTTTATTTATACTAAATTGTAATATAAAATTATATGATCTAAATTTTATTCGTGTTTCCATACAATTATGATATATTATTACGCATTATATGAATAATTTTTTACAAAAATATATAAAAGTAATTAATAATATTAAAATAATTTATAACTTTTAGGTTATATTTTTAAATTTACCGCTAAATAAAAAACGTATATTATACAAATATTTATTAATCATTAGGAATTTTAAAGAATTTTTTTTACATAATTCTATTTTAGAACAATTTAAAATAAACTTAGAACAGCAGTTGATCGAAATATAAAATACACTTGCGTGTGCACGAACTAACAACGCCATTTTTAAAACTCTCATTAGTATTTAAATAATGCCATAGATGGCGAAGGAGTTAATAAATTACAATTAATAAATTATATTTTATCCATCTATACTACTCTCTGCCTCTTCCCCCTTCACTTTTACATATAATTTAATTGAATTATTCCTTTTAAATATCTGTTTTGCGTGACAGTCAATTGTATTTTTTAATCTCTAAATAATTATTTATGATGAAAATATAAATAAATAAATAAATAAAATTATAATCAAGAAGTGTTAACAACTGGCTTGATATTAAAGAATACAGTTGTAATTCTGATCATATTTTTCCCAAAAAAAATATAATTTCAAATAGAATTAATATAACTATAAAACTTTTAAATTAATATTACATTTATAGTATCATTATAAATACGAATGAAAATTATATATACAAATTATATAAAGTAATAAATATGAAAATGAATATGTGAAAATAGTAAAAAATATACTTATAAGCAATGATTATCTTATTAATGTTATTGGTAAGTGTACAAATAATATTTTTAAAAAAATTAAATTCTCAAATTAGATTTTTAAGTCCAATAAAAAAAATTCTTGGCATCAGTTCTCTCGTATTTTATCAAATTTTATAATATATGGTTTAAATATCTATCATAAAATGTATATAAAGGTAGTCTTGAATTATTAGTGAATTAAGTTCATATCTGTTCTGTGGTTCATATATAAAATTCGAGAAAACTTTATTCAAAAAATGAGTGAATATTTTATTTGAAAAATTAATTATCAAAATTTAGGTTATTCAAATACAGTTTATTTTATAAAGTTGATGCAACAAACATAAGGATATTATTAGCAAATAATTTTTTTTGTATTTTTGTAGCATTATTTCTATTATTAAAAAATTAATATATTTGATAAAATTTTTTAAAGAACAATTATAATGGTTATTTATATTCATTTTATTATTTATATCATCATAAATTAATTTAATTTTATATAGTTTATTTAAATATATTAAATTCTATATAAAAATTAAATTAGTATGCATGTAACAAGCCCTAGCAGAACAATATAAAGCTGATATACAGTTTTTATGTTTACATGGTGTAGTATATTTTCTGTGGTATACATACTTGTCACGCAATATGGTACAGTTTTTAAATTGTAAATTTAAGAACAATAAATGAATACAAATTCAATGATTACTTAAATACTTGTTCTAATTTTTAAATAAATTAAACATTATTGGTATTCTTAATTCAAACACTATTAATAATGACTGGCTTGAAAAAAAAAATATTTTTTTTTGAATAAATGTCTATCGTATTCAAGTTATTTTAAATTCATTACTCATGGAATTATTATCTTATTTATCTTGTTTCTTTTCTTTACTCTTCACCAATTTTTTTTTCTCTTCTTTTTCAAACAGAGGTCGCTTCATAAAAATTAAAAATTGCTCATTAAAACATCAAAGTAAATAATACAGGATTGTGTATTTAAAGAAACAGTAGAAGAGCAGTTCTTCTTTCTACTCATTGCATAAAGATATATATATATATATATATATATATATATATATATATATACCTTCTCCCCCGCCCCTCTTACGAGCTCCTTTTAACCTACGATGAATTTTTCCCCCTCTGCTGATGTCATTGTTGCATGCCCACACGTACCAAAGGAGGGATAGTATGTTACAAACTTTTCCTTAAACGCAGGTACGCGAATGAAGTCAGTCTCGAACTTGGCGTGAAATATGATGGGTTTGTTAAATTCACTTTATTTCTGAATCTTTTTTTTTCACACATCAAGTATGTAATCTCTTAAGGAATCGGATGAACAAAGTGGTCGACGAGAAACGAATGTGTACTCAATTGGTTTGACAAAAGTAAAAACGTATATTTGGATTTAGAAAATATACAACCTACAAGGAATATCAGGAGAACAGAGAAAATTGTAAAAATTAATTGAAAAGATTACTGGTATACTATGAGGTGCAGAGTATTATTTATTTCACTGGTTGTGACATTGTAGTTTATGGAATAATTCATAAACAGCTGAATTATATTGAATTGTGAAAAATACTCAAATTATAATGGTTTAGTATTATTGTGTGTGACGAAATTGAAGTGTGTACCATAATAAAGAAGGACTTAACTGACATTTAATTTTACATGATTAAAAAATCTTTTTTTAACCTTTCATATGATTATATGAAATATTAATAATATAAGTTTAACCAAAAGATATCGTTCTGTAAAAATCCAACTTTTGTGAAGAAAAAGTTCTCAAAAATCAACAGGTGAGATTGTTACTATGATATGATTTAACAGTTCTTGAACATTTTATATTATATCTTACCCTAAAATTCTCATAATTTACTCAATAGCTTGTTATTGAATAATTAAAAATTAAATTTTTCATTAAATTTAAAATTATATTTATATTCCTTTTTTTTAATATTTTTATTTTTATACAAAATAAATTCTATATTTATATATTAAATTATACATATTAATGTACTCATTATACAACAGAAATTGAAAAATAATTGAAAAAATAGTTTTTAATAAATATTTATTAATAAAATTTTATTCAATCTTATAATTTACTGAGATTTTCATTTTCTTTATTTTTTAATTGATTGATTCTTTTGTTTCAATACAGTATAATAATTTTATTTAAAAATTTGTAACTTTAAAGTAAATATAAATGTATGTACACATTTTCCCATCAAAAAGTTCAATCAAAAAGAGATTTTAAACAATATTTTACTTATTATTTAATTACTAAGTAAATTTATTTTAAGCAATGTCATAAGTGTGCATATTACAATTATATATATTTTAGTAAATTATTATTTTATTTTGTTCTCATTCTTTTAGCTCTTTATTTTGTAATGTTTAAAATAAATTTTAATATATACTTATATAAAAGTTTTTTATCATATGCTATGCAGTTAATATATCCAAAAAAAATTTTACTTTAAATGTTTTTTAATATTAATTTCTTCTTGTTATTTTAGCTTATGAATATTATTTAGCATTAAAAGTATGTAATATATTCAATTTAATATGTAGTTCAGATGATTATGTATCATAAATATGAAATATTTATTTTTAATAATATGATTTTAAACATTGCATTTACATCTTAATTCATGATTAAATTTTTAATCATATAGATGAAAAAAAAAATATAATTCCAAGTATTAATTTTTAAGTTTATGGAGTATTGCCTATGGATGTTTATAATATTGATTTTTACTTTTGAAAATGAAACTGAAAGATAAGTGAATAATTAAAGAATGCAATGTTTAATTTATAAAATGTAAACAAATATATTGGTATAAAAATAAGATAAACTAAAAAGGAATTAGTAATCAGATTAAAAATTATAAATCAAAATTCAATATCAATAAAATATTAAAAAATATACTAATTCATTTATTCAAATTAAAATATTTAAAATATATTTAATAAACGAGTTTGAAATGTTTGAATAATCTTTACATTTATTTACATGTATCGTTGATTATAATTTTAAGGATAAAATAAGATAAAATACATATGAGAAGATAATAAAGAATTTAAATAAAATTCAAAAGAGTAAAATTTATGGAGTTGTCGTAGGCGTATTTCGTAATGATTAATTAATGATTAAAATTATAATGTAGCATTTAAATAATCCAGACAAATATAAGTGGCTCAAGGTCTCGCAGCAGCGCCGCAAATGACTAAAGACATATTACGTATTGCTCATCGGTTAGTGAAATGATATTTGATCAATTCATTAACAATAGTATAGTATATATAAAATATTTGTTATTGTATATAGTATATAATCATATATTATAAAGTATTATATCTAATACATACGCTTTGATATAAAAATAAAACTAACTGTTAAAGGGGTTTAAATTCAAATGGTACCAAGTACTGTATTTATTATACAATTCTTATTCATTATTAATATTGAAGTAAATCTAAATTGTGTATTTCTGGTATGCTAATATTTCTTTCTAAATTATTCCTCAAATACGTGCAATTTGATTGTACAAATTGCTCTCTGCTATTACATATTTGTGATACAACAGACAATTTATAAATTCTCTACGTTTTTCATATTGTATTCAGCAAACTTGTTTTTTGTTAAAACTAATATGATTCAAATAAATAGTAAAAAGTTATAATAAAAATGATATATAAAATATAATTTCGAAAATCATAAAAATCCAATAAGCAAACAAAAATTGCAATGAAAATTATTTCGAAGATATTAGACACAATGTATTCAAAACAAATTAAGATTATATTGAGTCACAAAAAAATAGATTCAATATCTTAACTGCTGGAGTATTATTATAAGGACAAATAAATGTCCCCCAAAAAAATGATAAACTGAATATGTAACAATAGCAAATAATCACTTATAAAAAAAATAATGAGAAGCATTCAATAAAGTCTTAATAGTGAGGACATTAGAAGTAATAGGAATAGGTTGTATTAAATAAATAAACCACTTTTTTGCCAAAAATAATGATCCTAGAACCTTCTGAACATTACGGTCTATACAATTCCTCACCAATTTAATCATAAGGGAATTTTTCAAAATTTATTTATATTATTGTTCAATTTTGCTCAAAATCAAATTTAAATATAATATTTGAAAATTTTTTGAAAAAACAAAATAATTTAAAGATAGTGAAATGCAAGAAGAATTACAATATATACAACACCAGAATCAACATATTTCATGATCGTTATAATATACCTAGAATAGTGAAAATCGTTATTAAAATTGAAGATTTTTAATTATAGACTATGGTTCAATTGAATTTTGTGTTTGCAAAGTGGTAATTTAATTTTCTTTTTTGAATTATCAGACCTTCAATAAAGCTAATTACATTTTCCAATTTTCGTTCCACAACATATCAAGCAGTATAATCCAAACATATATATGACATATGCAACTAAAAGACATGTTTGTAATTTGCACATATTTATAACCTCTTTAAAATGCATTTTTATGAATAAAGTTGCTTGTGCTGTAGGAAACACTCCATGAGTTGTGGAAGAATGAAAATTCGTCGAACTTTTGATATATCTTTCAAACTTATACAAACGATTAAAATAAAAATATTTATTTATTTATTATAATTAATACGTAGCGTCATTATAATCTATATACAGATTGGTAGATGAGTTAGAAGAATGTGAGAAGTAGTTGGATAAGTCTGAAAAGTCCAAGGAAACATACCGGCGAGGGACAAATCTTGTTATGTTTCTCACCAAATATATAGAATACTGTGCTATTTATTCATACATCAACTGATAGTGTCAAGTTAATATGATTGATGTACGGATTACTAAATTCATTATCCCCCAAGGATGGATGGGTAGTTGTGACTTAAGAATGAATAAAATTCATAGTAATTTGCATAACAATGAGATGATTAACCTTTATTGGGAGAATCATACTTATAAGAAGAAAAATGGGCAACTGTCGTGCTCACTTTGCAAAGCTAGAATGTTTCGAACTATCAATTGCGAAATTTGATTAATTTAAAAAAATAATTGTTTATGTCAATTGGTAATTTCTTTTGACAGCTTTATAAATCTTAACTACGTAAAAATTATTATCTTACAAAAGTAGAAGAACATGGATTGAAAGTATGAATAAATGGTGAACAGAAAGTGCGAAACAATATATCATAAATGTGATACAAAAAATTAGAAGTTTTAAAATATAATGTGTAGATGATGAATTATTAAGTCTAATCATTTTTTCAATCGAAACAACTAATATTCATTGAATTCATTTAATAATTCTCTCGAATAAAATTTCGAGTTCGTTTTTACATTAATAATCATTTCAATGTCATTTTATGTTTTATTAATTTATACATCAATGGATATATTAAAATAATAAATTTCTCACGAATTACTAAATCAATTATGATACATAATTTAAAAAAAAAATGATATTAAATGGAATTTGAATATTCTTAAAATTAGTAATTTAATTTCAATTTTAAAAAAACTATTACATTTGAAAGTTATCATTAATGACTGTAATTGATGACTATAAGGATTTTGAATTAATAATAAAAATTTTTTCTGTAATTTTAGTTATGGACTGGTGGAGAGCTATACTGATTATTTTTTGGGTAAGTAATAATATTTATCAATTTTTTATATTGTATTAATATTTTTATGAGAGATAATGCAATATTAATAATATAATTCTATATATTTTTATAATATAATATTTAAATAAGTAGTATTTCTTTAATAAATAATGTTTCCTTAATATAAGTAATATTTTTTAAATGTAATCGAACGTATAAATGATGAGGAAACAATAATTACTGTAATATACATTAATATTCAAACATTTCATAATTTTTATTTTTTCTAAATACTTCATTTTTAACCTTTTCTACTATTTGCAAATTTTTTGATAGAAAGATAGAAAAATTTATATTACTGATACTTATGAGGGTTAATTTATTATGTTAAAGCGAAAGATTTACACAGTTTTTAATTTAGTGTTTTAATTTAAATTTGTTTATAAAAATTTTATTTTTAATATGTATTATATTACATTATGTTACTTGAATTAGAAATAATACTAAAAAAATTACTCGCTAGCGAGCAATGTTTAGCTGTGTAATCACTAGCACATACTTCCATATTTTTATTCAAATCAAATTTTCATAATATATTGTTGTGAATATATTATACTTATTAATTTTGGTTTCTAAATAAATTGAAAATCAGCAAAATGTGAACAAAACATACTTTATTTCTACGTTCTAAAAAACATAAAACCTTATCATTACCAACTTATTTTAATCAATATAATATATAATAAATAGGTTTTAAAACTGAAAAAAGCTTCCTCATCATTAAAAAGATTATTACATAAATATATATGCTTGAATATATGCTAATATGTTGTTATTGTTACATTTAAGTAAACTTTTTTTTAATTATAGGTGGATATAGTACAATTCAATATTTTATTGGCAGCACAGATACCATCTCAATCTACGTGTAAGTAAAAAAGTTTACGATTTTTAATATTATTAAAAAAATAAATTTTTATTCTATCAAGACTTTGAAATGGAAACACTTCAGATCTAGTGAAATTTTCATTGATTAAATAAAAAGGTTAAGCTGTCAAGTCCAGCAATTTCTTATTGTAATTTATTAATAATTTTACACGAATACCATTGTTCTAATATAAAAATATATCATATTTTACGTTGTAATAAAATTCTTATGGTTTTTATTTTATCTCTTTCACACATTAGAAATAAAATTAATATTAGTCAAATATATTTCAATATTTAAAAAAAATTGCATAATAAAAAAGTAGTAATTTACAGTAATATTATATAATTAATAACATATTAAAAATTTTCAAACAACTTTTTTAATATTTAGAAAATTTTAGTAAAACTTCACAAAAGAATTTACATATGAGGTAATTATGATGGTATATACTTCGAAAGTGTCCTCAGAGTAATAGACTAAAAAGAAAAAAATCGGCTATAATAAAAGTAAAAAAAATTCCGTTTGTTAGGGAGGTGTCCATTTTGGACATACTTGAGGTAATTTTCATTAGTTGGATTATAATGGTAAAAAATATTAACGGACAATAAAATGCTGTCTTATTGCAATGTTTGAATGTTAAGATTAAAGAGAATGGTCGTATTTATCAAAAAAAAGTTTTTTTTCATCTTTAAACTTTATTTATTCAACCCTTCTTCATATTAATCAATTAAATTACAAAATTACTGCCAGGCGTACAGTGTTTACCATATGTAGTCTTATCAAACTTATCAATTTTTGAATACGAATAACAATTCACTGGTAAATATTATTTCCAGGTAATTTAAAATTATTTACTACGTATTACTAAAAAAACTAACCATTATCCTTAGTATTATTGTAAAATTATTTTATATTGTAAAAAATATTTCATGGTAATATTGTGAAAGATAGGTTGTATTTATCCTACCCTCGACAATTGGTTATATGTTTTCCTGTCAAATTTGATATCGCACAAGTATCTAGCAAATGATTTAACTTTTCTAATAACTTGATTTCGACAGATCTTCACTGATTTACAACTCATAATGACAATTCATGTAAAGATTGACAAATTGTTTTTTCTAATGACTATGTATGAATTGTGTAGAGATAGAAAATGTACATGCATTTTAATGTGAAAAGTGAATTATTTATTTAAGTATATTGGAAAGTGGTGTTAAGAAAATAAAATTGTTATTTTTCGACATATAGAACAGAAAGTTCCTCTCATAATAGCCAATAGCACTAATTTGTGATTGCTGTTTTACTTAATCAATCATTTTTTTTGTTACAACTTCTCTTGTGTATTTATTTACATTATTTTTTACATACGATACATATATAATAGTTTGACTTCAATGTATAGAAGTTTCTGTAATTCTATATTTATAATTTCATTAAATAAATGGTTTTTTTCATTCTTTCAGCAACTGTATCAATAGCCAGTACTGTGCAAATCGAATGCGCCAGTGAATCCATAATAGTACACATATCGACCGAAGGTAATACTAATTTTCATGGACTTGTATATCCTAGAGGTTTGTCAAAGAACAGCTCATGTTTGCATGAATATAGAAGTCAACCTGCTCCCATCACATACAGTTTGCCCCTTAGATCATGCAATACGATGCCCTCTGAACTGGTAAGTGATTTTAACTCAGTTACAATTAAAAAAAAAAAAATTAAGAATCGAAAAAATATGTAATTAAGTTTATGCAAAACAATTCAATACATACTTTTGATACATTTTTATGAATATAAAGAACTCTAATAATTTCATTTGAAATTTAAAATAAATAAATGTTTTTATTACTTTATAAAGTTTATTTGTTTTTTAAAGGGATTTAGAATTGAGGAATTAAATTGGCGAGAGAAGATTTAGATTAAAATAAATATATCTCTATTTTATTGTAATCTAAGATCTCGCTTTTTATAATATTGCTTAATTATAGCACGAATAAAATTAATAAAATCAACTTTAAAAAGAGATTGTTAGGAAAATTGAAAGTTGTTATTTACGTAAGTAATACTTAAGTTGTTCAGCAACGTCGCAACTTTGCTATCGCTAGAACCGTTACCGTTACTCTATCTACATCCACCGTATTCGTTTGGCGATAAAATTGATTTACCGTTCTTGAATACTGATTTATCCTAAACCGTTGTTCGCTTATACTTGTTAAGTTATCTTAAATGTTCACTAAAATTTTCGAATATTATTGATTATTATTGGTCAGCAAATGTACGTAAACTTTCTTACAATATTACAAAGTATTCCGTATTCATAGATGTTATTGCCTCTGTTTCAATCCGTAGTTTGAACTTTATCGCGTACGAGTAATATATTTATTTAACTATTTACTTATACAATACATTCGCTTGGGATCATTTATTTTACTATATCTTAAATAGCAAGCTTCCGAGTACATATAACTTTTATAATAACTGTCTCATTATAATTTATATTTTAAATAATTTATTATATTAATTTTATAAAAAATATTTTATTGAAAAAAGTAAATACTTAAAATTATTTTGAAGCACTTGTTATATTATTAATTATAATTTTTTTTA
Organism: Eupristina koningsbergeri; assembly: GCA_018907245.1. Taxonomy (NCBI): domain Eukaryota; kingdom Metazoa; phylum Arthropoda; class Insecta; order Hymenoptera; family Agaonidae; genus Eupristina; species Eupristina koningsbergeri. Next base: position 3,690,955 of record JACCHV010000002.1, on the reverse strand, counting down.
TTCTTATAAGTATATCAGCAATACAAAGTTTTTATCTTTAAAAATTTTTCTTGTTTGATGATCAAATCATTTGTATTTCGATCTATTATAGCAATATATACTTCGATTTATATATGAAAATTAAATTTATAATTTATTAGATTAACGATTAATCAATACTCTTTATATAAATTATTAATCAAGAAAAATGATATACATTATACATTGCAAAATTTTTGTAACAATAGACTATTACCAACTTTGTCCTTTTAAAACCAAATTTTATTCAATAATTAATATACCTGAGAACTAGAAAATACAAAATTATTCCAAGACTTATTTTTAGCTAAAACTTATTTATAACTTTTGTTTAACTATAATTTGTTTCTTTATTCTTCTAAAACAATGATTTTTTATTGAAATATGTTACTTAACATAAAGTTTGATGTATGTATAAATACTTCTTTAGATGTTTTACATGTATCACATATATTTGTGTAAATGATGTTTAAGATTATTTTGAGAAACTATATTTTTTTATATTTTTACATTTATAACTAGTAATATTTTATCGATTTCATTATTAATTATTATGTTTTAAAAATATAATTTTATTTATTTTTAATATAAAACTCAAACATAACTGATAAATTAAAAAAAAATTTATAATAATGTGATCGTGTACTTTTTAATCATATATTTTTATAAATATTTTTAATAGTAATTAATTAATAATATATTGCAGAAAATAAAATTGTATATAGATACTTTCATAACATTATCATAATTTAATGATTGTAAACAAAAATTTATAGATTATTGTGGCAAATTAAGGTAATTAAGAAATTACTGTAGAGCTTACAACTATTATAATTCAATATTTGCATATAAAAATATATTTAGGTTACAAATATTGTTCAGTAATTATTTATAGTTAGTAGTTTTAATTTTTTAATCAGACTTTAAAAAAAACTTTTAATTATATTGACAAGGTATTTTCTGTAATGTTATTATGAATTCAAGTAAAATTTTTCAATAAAATTGAAAATAATGGAGTAATAATTAATCAATTTAAAAAACTTATTACTAAATGATTATTATTTTTATTAAAGAGTTAAAACAATAAAAATTTATGTACTATTCTCTTATAAAATAATATACGCAGGAATAACAATCTGATAAAGAATAAAAGAACAGAATATAATTTAAAAAATACAGTAAATAATAATAATAATATAAATTATAATTCTCTATCTACATTGTATTGTTTTTTTTTTATTTATTATATACCCTCTACTACAGCTACTTTACATTCAGATTTTTTCCTGTAATTCTTTGTTATAATTAGTTAGCATTATAAGAATATAGCAACAAGGACTGATTTGACCGGTCGTCGAACCCTTGGATGTCTCAGGATACCAAGAGCAATGGCCTCTATTATAAGTATTCATGCGTGAAGTATATGATAATATTATAAATAAAAAAATTTTAATTAATGCACAAATCAATTATTTTTGCTAAGAATAAATGCACATTTTTCAATATAAACATTCATACTATGTATTAATACAAAATGGATAAATAAATTTATTAATAAAATAAAAAATAAAAAAAAACGCGTATTCCCCACTGCTTAATTATAATTTACAATTTTAAGAATTTGTTTGTATTTGTTTACGATATTTTTTTATTTGATATCAATTACAATTTCTTTAGATTTCAGTTTATTTATAATGAAATAAATTAGACTTGCGGAGATAAACTATAATCTTTTATTGATATAATTTCAGTATTTTAATGTCTTATTTACTTTATTATTTTAAAACTTATTTTTTTAAATCAAAATTTTTATATTCAAAATGATAATTTAAAGAATTTTATAAATTTTTTACATTTATTTACTTATAGCAAAAATTATTCAACTTAATCAATTTAATAATGTATTCCATTTCAAAACTCAAAATGTATTACAAATAAAGTTTTCAAAGAAACTAGCTTTTTAGTACATTAAATTCATACTTAATCATACAAATAGATGCAAAAAAATAGTTTTATGTAATTAGTTTAAAATAGGATATTAATAAAAAGAATTATCAACTAATCAATTAATTAACATATTCTATAAATTATATTTAATGTTTGTAGAGGAAAAAGCAGTATATAAGTTGCCTTAAGTACTGTTTACTCAAAATATAATCAGTCAATGTAAGATGACAACATAGCATTAATTCTTACTCATTTCAGACTTTGCTATTTTATTGATTTAACATAATTTAATATAATTTAAAAAATTATATAAATTTTTATTTTTAATTTAATTAATTATAAACGTCAAACTAATATAAACATTTAGAGATTAGATAATGTAATTATACTTAAAATATATAAATTTTAAAATACATTTGTAGAAAAGCTTATATATAAGTCTTTGAAACAATAAATAGAAAAATCGTGATTGAAAATGTAAAATATATAAGTAATAAAAAATTATCTATTTTGTGTTTCCATTTATATATTTACCCTGTGCGTGTAAATAATTCTGTGTTTGTATACTATTCCATTTAAAATTTTTAATAATTTTGAACCAGAAACATATATTAAGTAAAAATAATAAATGAGTACATATCAAAACCTGTACGTTTTTAATGGGATTTGATATGTAAAATGTTTTTACTACATAGATTTCAAATCAAACCGATAAATAATTCAATATACAAAAATCTTTTTTTGAATTATATGAAATGAATTAAACAAACGAATATGAGCATAACTGTTTATCAACGTATAATTTTACATTAAAAAAAACAAATTAAAAATGAATAAACCTTTATTATATTTATTAATTTTTATCCTAGTTTAATAGATATAATATATAAAAATTATGTAATACAAAAAATAATAGAAGTTAATACTAAGCTATTAAAGTCTATGAGACATTTCCTTATATTGCGATTATTGAATTTAATTTCTTTTTAGCTACTGTAACAAATTAATTTTAATATATTTGCAACGAAATAGTATTAATTTATACATAAAATTAATAATTTTCATTTAAATTTCAAAATTTGAGTCGATTTTTTTATTTATTAAAAATACTTTACAGAAATTGAAAAGTTTGAATATATGCAGAATGAAAAATTGGACCTGAAAAGAATGGTAAACTAATTTTATTGGAAAATTGTCGGCTATTACAAATACAATTTTTTGTTAATTGCTAGAATTCGATAAAACTTTAAACTATAACTTGAATAATCTAAACAATTAATTTAAATATTAAAATAGTCCATAAACACCCATATTCATGCACATATTTTAGAATTATTTTTTTATACGTAGAAATATATTTTAATTTGTTCATTGGTTATAAATTTCACTTTACGAGATCTAATTATTGGTTTTATAATCAATTAGTGATAACTTTTTTTATTATATTTATAATTAAAAAATAATTATAAATTAATAATTATTTCTATGTTTCACGTATAAAAAATATAAAAAATTCTTATATATTATTAAATAGAATTGTCATTAACTGATTGATGATAGTGATCATATTTATCTTTTCATTAATTATTACTACAAATAGATTTATTTGAAAAACTTAACATATTTATTATATATTATACTTACGGATTAAAAAATAGCATTTTCTATAATGTGAATAATATTTAATACTTTAATTTTTATTATGGCTTTAGGATGACGGTGGAATTGAATATTTTAATACTATAGTAGTACAACCACATTTAAAACTGGTAACAAATCAAGGAAGAGGTTTTCATGTTCGATGTCGTTATCAAACTCGAGATAAAGTCGTGTCAAATGGCCAGACACAAGTTGCCATGTTACAGTCATTACCATTGCAAGTACGAGAATATTTTATTTTTTTAAAATTTAATTCTTGTTTATAAAATCCTTCACAATAATGTTAAATTCACATAACATAATACTAGTCAAAATTAACAGTATAATGATAAAATGATCTTATACTATTTACTGAATTTTTTAAAATAACAATATTAAATTACTACCTAGTTTAATTGATAATTCAAAATTTTCTTTTTACATAAATTGTACAATATAGATATATTCTTAATTCGATTTTCAAAAACTATTTTTTCTTCAAATAGAAGTTTTTATGCTACTAGAAATATTTTAAAAAGTAGTAGCGACTATTAGATAATACTTTTAATAATTTATTTGTGATAATTTTTTTAAAATTTGAATTTAATGTTATTTTAAAATTGAAATATTGAAAGAATATGTTAAAAATTTATTCAAATTTCTAATAGTTTATTGATAACTTGTCTTACAAATTTTTGGATCAACACATTATAAATCTGATGTTCTTAGTTCATTGTTATTTTATAAATATAAAAAATTAGAATAAAACTAATATTAATTATTACATTTGTAAAATTTTTTATAAAATATAATAATATAAAAAATTTAATTTTATGATACTATGGAAAATACAAATTAACACTAAGCGTTATGAATAAAATACTTTTCATATATATTAAAAGTAAAATAAATGTTATTTAATAGGCAGCAGCACCAATGCCAAGTTGTTCAATGAAGATTTATAGTGGGGAACCATCTGGACATAATATTGCTGAAAATGTAAAAATAGGTGATCCGCTAACGCTTGTTATCAACATTGAAGCACAAGAAATGTTTGGATTGCGAATTTATGATTGTATTGTTAGAGATGGTATCGGATGGGGTGAACAACGACTAATTAATCACGAAGGGTACGCATGATATATATATTATTTATAAATTTATTTATGGACAATTTAAAAAGTATTAGCGAAAATTTATATAAATAATGAATTCTCAATTGATTACATGACCCAAGTCTTGTTTGATTATTGTATTATCATTACGGGTTTATTCGATAATGTTCATGAATGTCGTTAAGGTTTGTAAAAATAAACGTAAAAAAATATATCAAATTCTAAAATGAATGAACAATTATTTAACGAATTGACTCAAATAACATCTCTATAATAAAGTGTATAAAACTTATTTTAATTTTTTTTTTCAGTTGTCCAGTAGATGGTGAAATTATGGGACAATTCATCTATAATGAAGATAAGACTGAGGGTAGAGTACACTTCCAAGCACACAAATTTCCATATACATCTAGTGTGTATTATCAGTGCAACGTTAGTTTATGTATAAAATATAAAGGAGGCTGTACTGATACGGTAAATAAACCATGATAGAAAAAATAATTTTTTTTGATATGTGATAATATTTTTTTCTTATAAGAGTTGAATTTTTATATTATACTCATAGCTATATGAAAATTAATTGCAAAAACGATGATTTAAAAACGTACATAATCAATCAATAGAAAAAATTTTTTTTAAATATTATATAAATTAAAATTTTTAAATAAATTACAAAATTATAATGAATTAAATACGAAATAAGACATATTGACAGGTTAACACTTATTATATATTAATACTTTTTATGTTAATAATATAAAATTTCTGTTATAATTGTACATTATATTAATTTTATATCAATAATTATATTATAACAATTTTTTACAGCCTCCACTTTGTAACGAGATCTCTCGACAACGTCGAGACATAAAAGATAATATGAAGCATATTGAGAGTCTTGATGTTGGTGTACCAGCTACCATTGAAGTATACAGTGGCTTTTATGTTAATGAAGCTGATGTCGTTCCAAAGTCGGATTATTACGATGTTTCCAAAGAGAGGGTAAATCATATGTTTATTTCATTAATAATCTGTTTTGTTACATTTATATAACATTAAAAAACACTATTGTTCGTGTTTCAAATTTATATTTCAATAAATTGGTTAAATACTTTATTATTTTAAAATTTTGCCATAAAATAATTAAACTTTTTTAAAATTAAAAAAAAAAAAGAAATAGCTTTTCAAAAGTTTAAGCCATTAACAAAAATTTTATAAACAATTCCAGGCGTACGACGATACAAACTATATCTGCATGTCCCAGAAAAGTTTCGCTATCGGAATTGCAATTGCTAGTCTGTTTTTGCTATTAGCGATAATAGGCGCTATTCTTATCCTCCTTGGTAAAAGACGTCATAAGAGCGTATCAACAACTGGTTCTTCAATTTACAGTGGTCCTTACACGAATACCGCCTACAGCCATAGTAGTTAAGACTGCAAATTTACAAACTTTTAAACTCAGAAATACATGCAGTGATTTAATATAATTAAAAAGATTCTTGTGTACGGAAAATTAGAAAAAAATAGAATCGCGAATTCTGCAACGTTTCGACGATTGGGAATGGTATTCTCTACAAGTTTAAAATATTAAATTTAAATATTTTTATATAAAATGATTTATCGTGAAGTCGAAATATAAATATAATTAACATGGATCTTTTTATTACGTCAATATTTTCATAAAGTAGGACAAAAAAGAAATAAATAAATTAGAACATGTAGTGAATTAAGTAGCAGTATCACCGATTTGGTTTTATTATCATACCAGATTTAAGACCAGAAAGGAAAAATTTTAAAGTAATTAGAAAAAAAAAATCTAAATTGTTTAAAATACATTTTTTTGCATATAATGTATTATTATTTTTATCATTTAATGATATTATACGAAACTAAGTTTGCAAGATTCTTAAGCTTCAATTTAAAAAAAAAATTTTTATACTCCACGTACAATAATCACATATAATAATAAGCTTCCTATTTTTTTTGTAATTTTTTTAATTCTTTTTTTTATATTTCTTATTATATATAAATCAAATGGATCTAAGTAAATTTAATATTTCGAATTAATTGTAACATTTCTAATGACTTTATTCACACTAATAAAAATTTTGTATTAAAAAAATACGTTGAATATATACAAACATATTTAAATTTTAAGATAAAAATAGTTTGCAATATTTAATATTTAATCTTTTTTAATCTAAGTTTAATGGAAAAAAAAAAAAAAATCGGAAAAAATCCGAATATACTATGTAGTACCAAACAATTTTGCATTGATGCTGCTGATATTAAAATCATTAATGTAATAAAAAAAATTACATTTTTAATACATAAGTTTTATAACTAAAATATTTTTGTACTGGAAGTTTTTAAAATTATACATATTTATATATTTAGAATGATTTTTCTAATTCACAGATATTCTATTCAATAAAAATTTAATAATATAACATGAATTCTTAAAGAATTAATATAAAATGAAAGTTACTGGTTAAAAATCAATAATTTACTTTATATGTATAAGCTCATTATTATTGAACTTGGTGGTGGGTATTATCATAATTTTAAGTTTATTAAGTTTGAAAACAGCAAAGATAAACGTTCATCGCAAAATTTGGTTTAAGTGATTTTAGAGAATTAACAATATATTAACTATGTAAGTCATAATTTTGAATTTACTGAAAAAACTACAAGTATAATATTGTATGCAACCAAATATGAATTTATAAGATATATTATTTTAAACTGTTTATTTAACACACGAAACTTAAGATTACTTTTTTAATGTTCTTTCTAGTATCATTAATTTATAATTTTCTAGGTAAATAATTATTCAACAAGTTATAAAAGTAATATAATCGAAATTATTGTGATTTTTCATAATCACAATCTGGACCATTAATTAAATTAATTTGTATATTTGAAATCAAATATCAATGTAAAATTACTGAAGATAAAATTTATATAATAAACAAGAAAATTTATTGTGAATATAAATATATTATATTCTAACATGATTTGTACTACAAACTTTAATCTAATAATTCTATAACACGTACAATGTGCAGTTTGTAAACTATATTTTCCCAAAAAAATATATAAGTATCTAGTTTTACTTTTAAATGTTTCAAAAATAAAATAACCATATATTTGGTCATTTATATTTCAACAAAATATTAATTATATGAAATTAAAAATTTTATTTTACATTAACATTAATTAATTAATTAATTAATTTTACATTTTCTATTAACCATAATATTTTAAACGGTATTATATTTATGTAATAAACAGTTAAATTGGTATCTTTATACGAAAAAGAAAAAAATAAAAAAAGTATGTAAAAGTTTGAAAAGTGCTATTCGTTTATAAATATTTACATTATTGATTTAAATTTTCATACATAATTAATTTATGCTTTACTAAAAAATACTTTTTATAAATGTCTAGAGGACAGATATTTAAGTTAGAATCATATATAAATGTACATAGAGTTTATTAAAATAGAATGTATTAGATTACTGGAATTATTTGTAACTTTTTGAATGAAAAATATTATAACTGACACTTACGGATATATGCATGCTAACATACCCACAAACACACGATATAATTTATATTAGTTTTTTTTTTATCTATAACATTGTAATATATTATCATTACCATTACAATAATTTAGTATTTTAAATATATACATCTACATCTGAAAAATTTTATCATTAGTAATTAAAAACATAATTTTATTCTTTAAATAAAATTAATATTAAAATTTTTTTTAGATAAATAATTATATTTTTAGTATTTTTTACATATTATTAAAAGAAAAATATATATGTTCATTATTCTCATTTATATATGTATTTAAAAAATTATATAATAGATATATATTTAAAAAAAATTTTAATTAACAACAATAAATTTAAATATATAAATTTATAAAAAAATTTATATATTATAAACTACAAACACAGTCATACAGAAGTACATAAATATTAATTTTTTACAGATAAATATTGAAATAAACTTGCTGAATTTATTTAACTACTCTGAAAAAATACCATAGCATTTTGAACACTATAATAACGATACTTAATAGTAAATCATTTTTTTTCAATTATCAATAGATTTTTTTTATATTATGAAACAAAATATAAATATTCTATGATTGAATTATTTTTTTCGTTACTTACTACATAAAAATTTGTTTACTTATAATGATAAATTTATATTTAAACTAAATTATTGTTGAAATATAAAATACTTTCTAGGAAAATTAGTTTGAGATCATTTTTATTTCTGTAATTAAATTTATCATAGAAACTAGTTTAGATACGATAAATATAATTGTATGTATCCACCCCTCTATGAAAAATTACAGTTTTTTATTCTTAATTCATGATAAATAATGGATTACAGGTAATGAAGAATTGGATGATGTAATGTAGTTTAGGACGTAAAATTTTTATTCAGAGAGAGATATCAACTTTTTGTTGAGCTTTTTTTTTTAATCAGTTTTTTGTCGCATTTCTTTTGAGATGCTTTATAAAATAGTTTAAAAATGTATACTATTAAAATATTATTATTAACCAATATAACCGCCAACGTAAAAAATTAAAAATAATACTTTTAACATAATCATTTTCAACAATATTGAAAAATATACGGTACAATACAAGATAAATTGTAAAAAAACATTGTAAAATAGAATATTCACAAATTTGTATATATAAAGAAACATTTGAAGTAAATTTTTACTATTTTCATTTCAAGTTTTAAAAAATATCTAGAAGCCCAAATTGATATATACATTAAAATTTTATATTTATGTAACATCATAATAAGTCATATGATTCATTGAATAGGTAGTTCGTTTACTAACGAATTAAAATAATTTTTTGATATAAAAATCTTAATTGATCATATATATAATTTAACATTAATTTTATATGTTTAATTTGTCATCATAAAATAGACGTACATATTAATTACTGAATACGTTTACATGCAGCTTCTTAACGATTAATAATTTTGTTAAAAAAAAGACTATTTATATATATTTTATATTTAATAACTAAATAATCATAATTAAGTTCATTTCAATTTATCACAATAGTCTAGATCCAATTTTTACTAATAAATATAATCGGCACCAATGCATATTTGCACTATAAATACATTTTTATTTAAAAAATAAATACATATTGAATATATTACTTTTTCCATATCATAAAATTAGCACATCCATCTTTTTATATTTATATTTGTTCTAAACTTTACAAATATTTGAAATATTTAAAAAATGATTTTATTAAAATGTAAATAAATTCTTAATGAATTTTGTCTTATTAAAGAATTGTAAGGTACATTATAGTAGCACATTTCTATCAAAAAAATACCAAGATTGTGCATATATATGTTATGCATATAAATTCTTTTAATAGAATATATTATAACATTGAGGTAATAAGTTAATTACAGCTCATTAACTTGAATTTCTATATACATTTCTTATTTTACGGAAGCATTTCTCTGCGTTTGTTTATTGTTCTTATTATATTTAAATACTTCATTATGTATTATTTGTGGATGTATATGCATCTACAGATCAGAAGGTCTCTTGAAAATAGTAAATTATTTATTATTTTGTAAATCGTAAAAAATAAATTACCATAGTTTATATATAAAAGACATTATCGTTATAAACGTACTCAGTAACTTATAATAATTATAATTTTATATCATTGTTGTAATGATTTTATGTTATTTATTAGGTAAAACTTTAGATAATATTTGTAATTCATTTTCAATCTTATATTATAAGATTTATAAATCCGCTATTAAAACATCTTCACTTATATAATATATATAATTAAATATTTTAAATCGTACATAAAATTCTGTTAATATTTTTTTTTCTGCGATGCTTAAAATCACATTTCTTGACATCGATTTCAATTTTTACAAAATATAAATTCAATTTTGTACTTGTAATTTTGCAATTTTTGTTGAATTTTGACTCGTATCCACTTTTATGTAATGTGGAAAAAATGTTATTTTGTGTTCACATATAGTTTTACAAAATGTTTTAATAATTTCTAACTTATCAATAATGTTAAGATTATTAATATTAATTATTTATTTAATGGATACAATACAAAAACATTTTAATATATTTACTTACGGTTGCACATAATAAATACTGTTCATTATTTTCACTTAAAATTGCAATAACTGATTTTGGCAATTGATTATCATTTTTACAGTTCCTTGTCAATGTAATATCTTTCAAATAATTTTTATTTCCTGTATTTTAATATATCAAATAGAGCATATCTATTATATATAATTTATATGCGTTAAAATAGTTTTAAAAAATATAAACTAAAACAATAATTATATATAAATTTTGATATTATATTACGTATTATATAAAAATTATTTTTTAATTAACAATATTAATATAATTATTTTTTTTGAAAATCTATTAATCAATATAAAAGCAAATTTTATAAAATAAATACAAAATAGTTCTGCTTTCAAAATTTTTAAAAATTAACAAAAAATTAATATAAAAATGTAAATATAATAACAAATCACAATAATGAGTATATTATAATATGTATGACAGAAATTGTAATAAATTGAAGATAAAATAAGAATTACATTGGTAAATTATATAAATGATAAAACTCTTAACACAATAATTAGAATGATAGAAATTATTAAATTTAAATTATACTGCATATACATGGTTTATTCACGAAGTATCGAATTTTTTTTTTCATTTTGCCACTATTGGTCGTAGAAATTTGGGAGGAATCTTAAAATGTTGACAAACTCGTTCCTCATTTGTTCCTTTTTTTTTTTGTTTTTTCGATAATTTGAAGTGGCAGGATTCTACTTTACGCGAAGAATGTTTTTCAAATTTTTGACTCGGCACGATGGGGCGACTAGTGGAAAGACGTTACATGATAAAGTTTTGTTTGCAATTAAAAAAAAACAGTGTGGAAACGTATAAAATGTTGCAAGAAGCGTATGGACATAATTGCATGTCAAAATCACAAAGTGGAAAATGGCACAGAGTTTTTAAAGAGAATCGGTAAAAGATCATCGACGGCGTTGATCTGGACGACCAAAAAGCTTTCGAATGGTTAGGAATACCCGGCGCGTATTAGAAATTTGAAATTTGGACTGTAGATTAACAGATTAAGCAATTCAGAAAAAAACTGAATTTAACGCGATCTACAGTGTACAATAGAGTACAAAAAAAATTTATAAATATCGAAATTTTTGAAAATCATCAAAGCTGAAGAGTTTGAAATGCATTTAAAATTTGAAAAACACGCCTTCAAAAATGTGTTGATACAAGAGGAAATTATTTTGAAGAATTTAAAATTTTTATTTCAGACTGTTTATAAGTCCACCAATAAATCATCTTTCAAAAAAGAAAGGTAAGAATTTTTTTTTTTTAATCTTTGAACAAAACATTCTCGCGTAGTAGTTTGCCACTAATCGCTTCAGCGCGCCGTGTCAAAAATTTGAAAAATACCCTTCGCGCGAAGTAAAATCTTGCCATATCTAATTATCGAAAAAACAAAAAAAAAATGGGGGGACAAATGAGGAAAGAGTTTGTCAACATTTTAAGACCACTCCCAAGTTTCTACTACCAATAGTCGCAAAATGAAAAAAAAAACTCGATACTTCGTGGATGAACCTTGTACTTTACATCATATTGTTTTCTACAAATATAGTTTTTAGTAAGACACGAAAATGTACTATAGATGAAAATTTTTTTTGTCGATTGAGAATGATAAATAAAATAATTAACAAAATAATTAAAAACATTATTTTAATAAAAATAATTGGTTATTTTTTTAAGGCTTAAAAGTTTGTAATATGTTCACCGTTTACTATGTTTTTTAACGCGTTAAGCAAGAATTAAATAAAACAAAAATAAAAACATAAAATAAGATCGATACAGATTTGATTGTTTTATTGTTGATATTAAAGTTGATATTCTTGATCTAAGAAAGGATTTGAATATTTTATCAATTAAACTTTAAGATAACTAATTTGAGTTAAAAAGTTTTAAAGTTAAGAAAAATGTTTTGATTTTATTTACCTTTCCTTACGTATTTTTTGATTTCTTCTATTAAAAAATGTAGATGCAATATTCTCACAGATATTTGGCATATAAGATAATAACTTGTACGATTGAGGATTTAATTGAACAAGAGGTAGTGATGGTACTGATTTAGTATGAACGTTATGATTAACTGGCACTTCAACATGCATTAGTTTCGTATCCTCCAAAAATAAGACATTTAATTTTAATACAAATTTTTTTTCTTCTTAAAATTGAAAACTTATATTACATTATATATTTTAAATAATTAAAAGGTTTTATTACAATGTTGGAATAAGATATTTTAATAAATTGATTATTTAGATATTTGGAGAAGAGATTTTTTTTATATCAATCATTATTTTTGTTATTATATATAATAACAAAAATAACGGTAATAGTCAAATTTATGTTTTTTACTTAAAAGTTCAGTTTTGTAATTAATAACTAATTAGTATAGAAAAATTAAAAGTGTAATTTTTCTAACCTTGGAAAATATAAAAATGCTTATAAATTGATAATGGATAATCTGCTTAATATTACACATTGTTTTGTTCACTTTTATTTCCAAGAAACAACTTTGCAGATATTGATGATCTTCTCGTTAATTATTAATTACCGGTCGTGGTTGAGTGGAATCCGGTAACAAGCTATATAATGTATCAGCAATGTTATTTTATAGTAATTATATTTTCTAAAATGTCTACAATAATATCCTAGAAGTACATTTTGATTATAGATGCATTTAGGAACCAGAGAAAAAGTTATATAAGTACCGAAAGGTACAAAAGATATAACATTTTCCCCTACCGAGTGTCCAAACGTTCCATTCGACATTACGGTAGGAGTTTAATAGCTATTATAATTTATGTACATAATAGGACTAGTCATCTACATTAAAAGATTAAATCAATTGAATCAAAAAATATTTTTCGTTCATTTAATTGCGAGATTTACTGGACGACCTGATTTGTATTTGGAGTATTTAGCATTGTAGGTATTTTATACACGACTGAAGATGGTTGTATTTCAGATTGCCTTTGATAGTAATTAGGAACCATTTGAACAGTTGACAAATGCATGTATTCACTTGAACTTGAAGTAATGGTTGACAAGGGGTTGTAGGGAATTAAATAGTTATCCATATATTTATCTATAATTTATAAATTTTTTAAATTATTAGGATACAATGTTTTATTGATACCATTAATTATTATTTTTTAATTATTTCTTGTACCATTTGATTCATATGTAGGGTTCATCATTTGCAAATTCATAGAATAGTTTAAACTAAGTCTTTGTTGTTGAGATAATTGTTGTCTATCACCTTGATTGTGATTAAAAGATAGTAGAGTTGGATGTCCAGGAGGATACACAAAATACATAGTTTGTTGCATCTAAATAATACAAAAATATAATCTATTAGATAAAGTTAAATCTAAAAAGTACGTAAAATAATATTTACTGCCATTTGATTTGCAGACGTTTGCCAATAATTTGGATGTGTAGATTGAATATTATTAATTGATGTTCGATCTTCTACAAATGTACGATGTGTTGAGTATGGGTGTAAAGGTGTTTGATTATCACCTGTAGATCGCTGGTCATGAATATTTATTCCCATAAAGCAATTAGTTAGATCATTTGTATTCTGTGATTAATCAAAATTTTTAAAAAACAAATAATAAAATTAATGTTTTTATTTAAAATTAAGTCAAGCTAATTTTAGATTTTTATAATATTAAATATAAAAAATAATAATTACCACCGATTGTGGAATAGACGTATATTGCACAGGTAGTGTATAATTTGTAAACATAGAATTTTGACTATATACATCCTCTTGTCTATTATTCAATATACCTGGTGGTCCGTGTACAGAATATGGAGTCATCATCATATTTCGCTGGGTCATATTATATTGATAAATATTTTGACGAGATGGCTTTGAGTTAGGTACACAAGTTGCATAAGACTGAGTAGAGCGATTACAATTACGTGGTTGTACACTAATTGTCCTAACTATGGGTTGCCTTTGTTGAATTATATTTTTAGATTGTTGGTGTTGATGCTGTTTTTGTGCTCGAGGTCGAGGATAATGATGATGATGTAATTCTAAAGTTACCGGTGAAGACGGTAATGGTAGTGATGGTGTTAAAGATGTAATTGGTACTTTTGAGCACGTTGCCGAGTTATTTAAATGAGTTTCGTTCACTAGTCTTGGTGTTATACTTGTAGTTAAAGTTGATGTTACACTGGAATTGCAATTACTATTATATTTTAATTTGTGCGACTGTTGATTTTGAGCATTGTCAATTTTATTATTTAATAATAATTTATGAGATTCTGATGGTTTTGATTCTTCCGTAGTCACACATACCCCTAAATTTTAATATAAATTTCATTAATAAACAATAAATGAGGCAAATTTGAATTTTACTTAATAAAGCGTACCTTGAATACTTGTATCCTTCATAAAAATTTTTGGTGGATTATTTGGGTCAAAACGATATAAACTACCGTCTCGATTAATATATGGTTGATTTGTTTGAGGATTTATTATAACACTACCTGGTGGTACGCATGATATACTAGTTACTGCCCATATAATCGTTTCACTGTTTGATTCAGAGGATATAAGATCTTGATTAGAAATTTCAGAATCGGTACTGGTAATATTGGGAATTGGTGATGGTGATGGAGAGGGAGATATAGTTGCATCACTTCTTTGACTCTGAGATTTATATCCACTACTTGAAGGACTTAGATGAGAACACGAACTGACTCCTGAATCTTTAATTTAAATGAACTTATTTTGTGTACTTATAAAAAAATAGATAAAAAGTGTTAAAAATATTTCAAATATAAACTATACGAACCCTGTTTAATTAAGCGTCCATTAGCACTACGTGTAGACATAACACTATCAACTCTTGATAACATTTCTCTTGTATAACCATCGAAACTATAAGATTTTGAAACTGATGGCTGTAAATAGTTAGAATGTAATGAGTCTTTGATATCAAGAGATTCTCCTTTTAATATTCGTGATTGCCTAAAATTAAAAAATATTTTGCTTCTGTGGTGAATAAAAATATTTTTATATATTTAATAATTTTTTGATAAACTACCGAATAGAATGATCCGACGGGTGCAATAATCGATATCTTGATGGAATTTTGGAATTTTCAGAAGACCAATAACGCCAAGTTGTTACATCGCCATTTTCATTATTACTATCTTTGAATATTCTTCGTCGTGCTCTTTCATATTCTTCTTCTCGTTCTTCAAAGCTTTTGCTTCGACGACAATAGTTACCAGATAATCTATCAGGAGATTTAAAGCTGAAAGTGTCTTCGAATGAATTAGTATCTCTCTTTAAAATACTTCTACGAGGTTCTTCAGTAAGAAGTAAGTCATCACGTATGTGTTTTTTGAAACGCGTTTCAGGTATTCGCATATTTTTTGTTCGCGTTACTATAACACTTAAACCAGATTGATCTACGTTGTGTTCCATACCAAAATATGCAGCAACACGATGGACCAACATTCGGTTATATGAAGACATATTAGGAAATTTATGAGAAATTTTCTGTTTATCTTTTGCAAATTCAATTAACTCTTTCTCAATTTTTAGAAGTACCGATCGATCTTTTTTATTTCGATTAATAGTATCTGCAATAAATTGTTGTAAATCTATACCAGTATTATCTTTATATAAATCAGTACTGTTATCTGTAAAGAAGATTGGTTTAAATAAATGTGTAACAAAAGCTTTAGTGAAAAATGTATAAAAATTATATTTATTTTGTTCACCTCTTGATAAGAATGGCAAGGTATTGTAACTACCTTCTTGACTAAATGAGTTTTGACGTTTGATATTATGTCTAAAATTAGATCGATTTACTGAAATGTTGTTACTGCATTGCGTTGAATATTGATTGTTACAAATCATCGAATTGGAACTTTGTAAATCATTATTTTGATTTTTTTGCTCATTGTCTTGTAAGTTGTTACTTATTGGTGGCGATGTTGGAGTTTCAAGTAAAATAAGTTTATCGTGTTGATCGTTTTTAATACAATTAGTGCACTTTGAATTGTCAGTTAAAGCATTTTGTTGTGCCCTTTGGTTATTGAAAGTATTATTATTATTAGAAACAATAAGATTTTTCTGATGTTGTTGAGAAGGAATACAAGTTTCTAAAAAAAAAAAAAAATAAAGTAATAAATATGATGTATTCAAAATATAATAAAAAATTATACTTATAAATTATATAAATTGGTAATGTTTGTTTAAAGATTTTATTTAAATGATTATTTTAATTTTGGAAATAAGTAAAAATAGTAAAATAGCCGTTACTTGAAGATATCTGATAACTTGGTGAGATAATAGAGTTTTTTAATTTTTTTGGTGATTGATTCATTGCGCTAAGATTACTATTATACATTGATTCATTATTATTGAATTGATGATGTTTTGTATTCTTTAATTTAACATTAGTTTGTAAATTGTTGCTAAAATTTTTTTTTTCAGATAGTGTTTGATTACTGTGGATGTTAGGACCTAAAATTGTAATTCATTTAATTATTAATAATTTTACTATATAATAATAAAGAATTCTATGGATACGATAATAAACCATTCTGTGGGTCTCGTGGTGGTGATGTTGCTTCTCTTATGGCATGGCTTCGAACTAATAATTTAACTTTTGAATTTGCCTGTAAAATAATGTAATAAATAATAATAAAATAATGTATTAAAAAATCAACAGAAATCTAAAATAAATAAAAGATATTTAATCTCTAATATTTATATAAAAAATATTCTATTAATTATATTTTTCTTTGATATTTTTTAGTTTAAAAAATAAAGATTCATAAAAAATATTTAAATTTCAAATCAGATAGAAAAAATTCTTAAAATAACAAATATTATTACGATCATTTAATAATTAAAATTCTTTTAAACATAATCTTTAGTTTTCCATAATTAAAACTATTAATAGTTGAATTGAATATTGATTTATTTAATTGAAAAAATTGTATATTTATATAATTTTACGATAAATATCGGTTAGTTTAATAAATTATTTATATCATATCAATTTAACTTTATTACGAAAACTCATCATGTACTTTAATAACAAAATTCTGTATAATTTTTTATAATTATATATTTTTTTAATAAATTTTTTTTATATAATTTCAAATGCCGATATGCACTCACCCGATTACGATAATTTTTTTTCTCCATGTCGTTTGATCCGTTGGAGGATAAAGGAGTAGAAGTTGATTCGGAATCATGTAACTGATTATTAGTATTCGTATCAATCATATCGAAATTAATCTTAAATTTGTATAGTCAATGATGAAATTTTATTGCCTCAAAACTGGAAACGAGGACATTTTGCCTATATATACTACCAAGCAGAAAGTTTCCAAATTGACTTCTGCTAATCACTTTTATAAATCATTCATTTAATGCTAAAATATAATTATCGAATAAAATTATTCTTATTTTTTCATATTAATTTGCTTATTTATTTTTATATATTTTTAAATATACATATATTTATATTTTAATAAAAAGGGATTCAAATTTAATATATAACAAATTAAATAAAATAATAAATGTTTTTATTAATATGATACAGTAAATTTCCTTTTTTTTGATAAAATAAATAGTTATTTATACGTTTGGATTATTTGACTGGATACTTTTTAAGCTAATTATTTTATCTCCATTTTTTTATAATAAAAATAGCTTATAAATATTTTGTATATGGTAAAATTGGAATAATTAAAATTTCTCTTGAATTATGTTTTAAATTAACAATAATAAAATTGCAATTATTAAAATTATGCAGTAATAATATAATTTTGTTTATACAACTATATATAATTATGGCAATAAATTATAACTCGTAGTATATAATATATAAAATATTAAATATATTATTATAAATAATTTAATTTAATCGAATATAACAAAAAAAAAATTTGATTTGATTGTATTTGGAGGTTAAAAAAGATTTGTTTACATTCGCGCTTGTGTATTTATATTATAAACGTTTATAAATATTATATAAATTGGCATATAAAAAATAATGTAGAAATATTTATTTTTATTGTAATTATTTATAAAAAGTAACAAAATAATTATTGAATTTTGCATTACAAAATTAAAATATGTTTGTCATTCATTCGCGTGGCAGTCCATTTATTATGTAATTATACTACTGATGTAATGTTATATGTAAAACATAAATAAATTATTTTTAATATAAAGACCATGTACATTGTATGAACAACGGAATGATGAACATAAAGTTAAATTAAAAAAATTTGTAAAGTTTAATATAGAGAACAAATATAAATTGATAATTCATTTTTAATACAGTTACAATTATACTAATTAATATAATATAAATAATAATATATATTATATAAGTAAAATTATTAATTAATAATAAATAAAGTATAAATATATTTATTTAAAATCTATTTATGTGGTTTTTGATTTTTATATATTGAATAACACTTTCGATTTGTTTGTTACTTATATTTGTTAATATTTATTAAACAATTAAATTGAATAATTAAATTATTGTTTTATTTATTTGATACAGAAATGAAATAAGCAAAATATACTATTTATTTTATTGGAGTGAATAATTATTTTGAGTTTTAAGTACTATATCTTGAATTCGAAATTATTCAATATTTAGTATTGAAATATAAAATGAATTTTGTATGTAAAAGAGTATATGGTTATAAAACGTACATATATTTTTATTAATTATAAATGTTTTTTTCTTGAACAAAAATATTTTTCTTGTGTTGAAAAAAAATCAATGGTTATTAAACTTAATCAAACATTTAAATTATTATGGATACAAAATATCTTTTTAATTTTTATTCAAAATTTTAAAATGATATAATAATAAATTTTTTTTTAAAGAATAATTTTAGAATAAATTTATCATGATAAAAATTAAATAATAATAGCTTGAGCGTTCCTATATTTAAATGTTAGATTATAAATTTTTACATATAATTGGTATAGTAATTATGAGTTGAAGCAAAAACTTTATTGATGAATCAAATAAAAAAAAATTAGTAAATACTAGAGAATTTGTTTTGTACCACGAGATTTGGGTTTATGAAATTTTTCGCGCGTGTTAAAGTCAATGTAATAATAAAAATAAATGAAATGTCATCTGTTACACATTAAATAAATAATTATAAATATTATTATATCGTACAACTATACAATTAAAAGATTAAATATTATTTTTGATGCAAATAAGAAAAACACACATACTGATTACAATAATATAGTTATAATAATTAAATAACTAAAATTACATGTTACAGCATCACTGGGTGTATAAAATTTTATTTTCGGAATAATTTGAAAGTACCAGTAATACTTTATTCAGTTACCATTTCATTTTTGTGTTAAGAAATATTTAATAAATTGACTAAGAGCTTTGTTAAACTCTAATATTACCTAACTCATATAATTCGAAGTATATCTTTAATTTTGTCTCTCTTTTTAATGCAGCGTTATCCTACTATAATCGATAATTCAATCAAAATTGGCATTACTCTCATCATTACTTCGTACTGTCACTTTAACTGAGTTACTCAGGTCATAATTCTTTCATTGTTTTCTCGTGCAGTGCAAATGGATGTAAAATATTTATTAAAGATTGTTCAAATGATTTAAGATTAACATTGTACTTTTTATTTTTTTACTCTTCATTAATAAGAGTATAATGTAACTCCGCTAAATTCTGGCGATAGAATTGTACACTATTCACAATTTAATATAACCTCCGACGGTCAATTATTTTTTGGACAAGGAAGAAGAGGGTATCCGCACAAAGCTAAAACACATCGGAATTGGTTCATTGGTATATACAGGAGTTAGTCACTGCATTAAAAACTCCTGGGTCACAGTGATGATAAGATAGGTCAGGATTGAGGCAAGCTACTACTAAGCATTAGTGACTCTATTCACTTGAAACTACACGAGAGACTGAAAACTCATTGAATTCTAATGACCAAGTGCGCCCATGAAGACTGTACTGTTTTCAGCTCAGAACACGCTTGCGCCAGGCGTTTAATCACCTAGAAAATACACACCTACACCTACACCCACACCCACGCAAACATCCACACAGTACATTTCGAATGTTTTTGTAAATAAGGAAAATTGTAAACCCATGCCAAATTCGTCTTTTGTAAATCATAATAAATAATGCCAAGAGAAATTAATGTACTTTGCAGACTTTGAGGAG
Source organism: Eupristina koningsbergeri (assembly GCA_018907245.1). Taxonomy (NCBI): domain Eukaryota; kingdom Metazoa; phylum Arthropoda; class Insecta; order Hymenoptera; family Agaonidae; genus Eupristina; species Eupristina koningsbergeri. The sequence continues at coordinate 3,669,806 of JACCHV010000002.1, read as the reverse complement.
GTTTGTGTAGGAGATGGAGTTATTAAACAATTGAACATGTTCCTAGCTTTTAATCAATAAACATCTTTCGTCTCATATGTGCTGTAGAAATTACAAAACGAAATTGCATCCTGTTGACGAATTTACGCAATTGCACTTATTTCGGGCAAAATTCATTTGTCAAATGTATCCATTGTTAAATTTGTAAGCGATGTAAAAGTAATTTAAAAAACGCCCGATTAAATTATGCATCAATGTGCCAGAGAGATCAAGTGCTGGAAACAACAAAAAGACAATGTCGATATGTTTACCTATGTTTTATTGCATATTTATGTAAGACCTACACACGTACAATCAACGATGAAATATGGTGCCTCTGACCTATATAACATGCGCGCACCCTACAGTAACTAGGTTGTATAACCCCGTTTGGGCGATAGAATAAAGCGCAATAGTTTCTGAGCGAAATTTTCCTAGAGAAATTCAAAAGAAGTGCAACAACGTCCTTCCCCGCTAATCAACAGCTTTTATCTTCCATTTTACCTTTAATATTTGTTCTTGAATAAAATGTTTAGATAGTATCTTCGTGCTTCTTTTTCTTACCCATGCACAATTTTTCAATGATAAAAAGATATTATTAAATTTTAACAATAATTTAATTGTTACTAATTGGATTGAGGAACAATCTTTACTCAAATTATTATTAATCAACTTCTTTCAATGTATTCAAATTGTAATTGTTGTTTTTTTTTTCTTTCTTGTTAAAAACTATTGCTGTAGTCGTATTGATATACTTTTTCGTTAAATTTTAAAATAATGTGTGAGTTAAATAATTTAAAATTATATTCTGTATAAAGTATTCACATCTGAAAAAACAACTAATATATTAATAATGAATTTTTGTTAAAATAAGACTATATAAATGTAAAAACGTATAAAATTAATACAATAGCAACAACAAATTAATCAATTTTCATAATTTTAACAATTATTTTTTCTATCAAGTAGATTATTAACCAATGAGAATTTTATTTAACACTTAATTTTCTGGTTAGTTCAGAGTTTTGAATTTATTATAATAAATAAATATTTAAAAAAAAAATTCTTTTTTAATATTTACATAAAATATTTTACTAATTATGAAAATATTTTGAAATAATATGAAAATAAAATTTTATATTTAGTTATTTAATCATTATAATTTAGTTTAAATAATTTAGTTTATGAAAACATTTTTTATTTAAAATTTATTTTGCATTTGATTTTTTGTTTGAAGAAATTTAAAATTTTTTAATAAATTAAATATACTAATTAATAATTTAATATCATTTCTATTTATCATACTTACCATATTCTTTTATATAATATACGGATTATTTAAATACAAAATATGAACTTAATATTAAATATTAATACAATAATCTGAATTAGTTTTAACTTTAAATAATATTGAATATATTTATTATTTTTAAACCACATTTATAAATTGTTATTATCAGATAAATTATTGTATTAATATAATATATATTAACTTATTCAACATCTTATAATATTATTATATTATTTTATTAGTCATTTATGCTTGTATTTCATTCAGAGTTAAAAATAATTAATTAACACACGCGTAATAAAAATAAAAATTAATGTTGATTTATTTTTTTTGGACAAAACAGCATTTAAAACAAGATTTTTTTTTTTATTTTATACATTTTGTATTATTTAAATTAATTTCTTTTTTACCACACATCATCTACAAAATTTCAGAAGTTAAAAATAAAATTCATGCAAATCAGTTCTGTTGCCACAATGAAAGAAATCTTCTATTATATATATATCAAGAATAAAAAATACGAAAGAAAATTTTATTCTATAATCTTGCAGTTAAAAATTTTTATAATAAACACAAATGATATATTACCAATAAATTTATAACGAAAATAAATTTTTTTGTATTTTTGAATATTTATAAGATATTATTAAATCATATCCATTTGTATTATAAACTTCGTATATTTATAGATATTTATAAGATTTCATTGTATAATAACTCCAATAATTATTGTTTCGATTGCAATTACAAATTTTTAATACATATTTCATATATTGAAAAACTAGAATTAAATTATATTCATTATCTATCTGTTATATCAATTTGATTTGAACATATACACATTTTAACATATATCAATTGTTAAAAGTTTTATACATATTTTTTTATTAATTTGTAACATAATTTTTTAAATAAAAAAAATATTAAAATATTAGAATTCAAAAGCTATGTTTTAATAAATCACAAATTTTACATTTATATTTATAACTCGTAATAAATACAATTTACTTAAAATTATTTCGTGTATCTCTGCTTACACTAATGATTTTTTTTTTAGTAAATGTAAGAATTATTTTCAGATTTATATTATATTATATTATCACGATCACATTATATGTAACAATATTGGGAAATTACTTTTACATTGATTAATGTGGAAAATTTGAATAAAAAATATAAAAAAAATAGAGATCAAAGATGAGTTGTCTTTGATAAAGTTACATTCACTTATCATTGATTTTTTTCGTACTATTAATACATCATGTTTTTATGCTCATACAATCTACAATAATAGATTCTAGGTATTGACAAAATTTTTATATTATAATTTCCAGAAGACTTTATAACAATACTAATAATGGATAACAGACATTTATGTAATGTACACCTTAGACATATAGAAAAATACCTAGATTCATATGTTAAATGATTGAGAAATCCAACACTGATTTTACATGTATATACTGCAAAATTATATAATGCTCTAGGCGTTTATAAACGAAATATTATGATGACTGTTGATAATATCTTCAAACAACATTTTTCTCTCGAAAAATGCACTGTCAAGGGTAATCGGTCACAGTTAACTTCTGTCCCCTTACCCCCGCCTTGACAAAGCATACTATAGATAAAACAATAAAATGATTTAATAAAACTTCCCATACCATTATACGTCATATTACTTATCGTATTGTATTTCTTCCTTTATAATTTTTTTTTATATTTTATATTGGGCTTGAATTATTCGAACAAATACATTGTTGATATATTGATAAAATTTATATTAAAAACAATACTTGCATTTAATAATCCATGTATGTCAGGTTAAAGTTAATTAAAAGTTTTAAGCTAATATACTTTCAGATTCTATGCAGTATCATGCAATAAAATAAAATTATAAAAAGAAATATATATCACACTGTAAATTAATATATTTAGTGTACTCATTAAAAAATATAAAATAATGTGTATTTAATTATAAAATAAAATATATAATAAATTGTTAATACAATGATTATTTTGTACAATTATACGTGAAGCTTTTAGTCGTTAGGCTGAAGAAGCAAAAATAATATTTGCTTTGACTATAACGTATATATTCAATAGTTCATGTTTGTAATTTCATATATACTTTCTTTAGTAATTTTCTTAATACACTAAGATATAAAAGGACTATGTAATTTACATAAGTTAAATGACTGTTTTAGATATACAGCCAAATAATTTAGCTTTCTGCATTGTTTTATAATTTCCTCTTCCATAGGTTTTGTTCTCATGTTGGTTTTGTTCCAATTTATTTCTTAATGAAGGAAACAATTACTGTTTTTCTAAAATTATTTTTCAGACGATTGATGGCTATATAGAAAGGTCATTGCATCAACTTTTTTTAATACTATTGTATGTTTATAAAAAATTACAATAATTATGTTATAGATACATCATATTAATCACAACAAAGCCTATCTCTGAAAGTTTGAAAAAAATCTCAGTAAAGCATTACTAGCCATCCTAGAAATTATTCGAGCACAATAATTACCGTTATTGATAAAGTAAAGAAAAAATGAGAATGGATAAAAAGTTAGAATATTGATAATAAAAATTGAGAAGGGAATTAAAAATTATGAATTTTACAGAATGCATATTGTGTGAAAGAATGAAAAATGAGACATTAAATGCATTTGCACAAAACTATTTTATTTAATAAAAAAAAAAAGAAAAAAAAACCAAAACGCAGAAGTATTATTTTGCATTTAACGTATTTCTTTTTATCGTTTCAATTCTCTACCATTTCTACAGTAAGTTTTCTTGCTTTAAGTATGGATTTAATCCATTTGATTATATCAAATTTAATTGATTCAGGAGTCTGATTCATAATCTAAAAAATAATGTTATCAAATACTCCTTGAATATCAAAAGGCATATAATGTTGTCTCTTTATACAAAAGAACTTTACCACCATATTTATAAAGTATATAATAGTGTTAATCATTGATTTAACTTTAGCTAGTCAGATTGATTTCAGTGTAAAAGTTTTTTTTGATAACTTTCCAAATAAACATCTATAATCTTTCCTATCATTAGAAGAAAGAAGAATCAGATGCTTATTGAGCTATATAATTTTAATTTTTTGTTAATTTTGCCAACTTAGTTTTTCTCAAATAATATTTTAAAATACATGTATATCCCAAAGCATAGTTGACTCTGAAGATTTTTGTAAAATTATGTTTTATTCAATTAAAACTTTTTTGAAACATTATAGAAAGTATTTTCTCGTCTCTGAGAAATATGTATGGTAAGTAGTTATTTATATACTACTTTACTATATCGATAGTAAAGTTTTCTTTTTAAATTTTAACTGTTCTTGTGGTACTTTCGTATTTTGGATATTTAATCAATTAACTAACTGTTAATTATATTGAAGAATACACTGCTTTTCGATACGTGAGTTTATAAAAGAATTTTTCGTGAGCATATAAAATTTATTTTGTACCAGATGTATACTTACCATTATTTTTAGAAAGCCCAATCTAACAAAGTTTTCTTTTTTAACTTTTATTTGGATTCTGATTTTAATAAATGGAGATATAATCTTCTCACAAATATTTTTCAGATTTTCCTTCATATTCTTTTGATACCTTATTTTTTTTTTTTTTTTTAATCCACATGCATCCTACTTGACTTTTTTAACTCTATTAAATTGTTTTATATTATTTATTTATTTAATACAAATTCCGGCCTTAGGCCTAGGAATGGACTTCCTTTTACATAAATATCGCTATCTTTTATTTACAAGTTATATTACATTTTTCTTTTTACAATTTTACATTTTCACTTTATACATATATATATTCATTTCCCTTTACATTCGTTCGTTCCCATTTGTTTTTCCTTCATTAGCCTTCTCTTTTATTCTCTCTTCTTCCCTCTTTCTTTCTATTTTCTTTTCTATTATTTTCATATAGTATAGTAGAACTCTGTTTTTGACCCCTTCTTTAAAGTTTGTAATTATCCTTCTTTCGTCCCACTTCTTTATTTTTCTCATCTCTCTTGTTTCATTTTCTGTTTCTGTGCATTCCCACAAATCCCCATTATGTTCTCTGTATAATTGGCATTTTCTTTCCTTTTCACTTAGCCAGTATTTGTTATCTGCTGTTATGTTTCCACACCTTATTTTTGCTATTGTCTTTATATTTTTATCCTTCTTTTTTGTTCTAATGTATCTTGGGATTCCCTTCTCCCTTATTTCTTTATACCATCTATTATATGTCGCATTTTCTACCTATTTGTTCTCTCCTGCTTACTTGTATCTTTCTTTCTTTTTTTCACTATATCATATTTGTTTTTTCCTTCTTCAGTCCATATCTCCATTTGCAGCTTACTTATCCCCACTCCGATTAGCCATCTCTCCTCTGGGTCGTCTCCGCTTTCCGTTCTCTCTTTAATTTTCTCTATCAAGCATTTTTTCGTCCACCTGTCGTTCGGTTGTCCTTCTACTTTTTCTTCATACCTTCTGTTCCTGGCTCTCCATTCTATTTCCATTTCATATTCATCTGTTTCCTCATACATTATATAGTTAGGTGTGCATGCTTCCAGTTTTAGTATCCATCTCAAATAATCCGTCTTTATCTTCTCTATTTCTTTCACTGTTACCTCTTCCCATATTTCCACTCCGTATTCTACTACTCCCTTCACCAGGTAATTGAATAATATTTTTTTTGTTTCCATATCACCGTAGCATCTCCTCTCTGCTAGGTTCCACTTAAATTGTTTTATATATCACGGGAGAATTTTAAAATAATTTTATTTTTTAATTTAATTAGATTAAGTGAATATTATAGTTGGTTTTTATCAAGAATTGATGAAAGGTGTGGTGAATACAATTGATTGTTTATTTAAATGTATTAAGTAATTATATCAATCCGTTCATATTTTTTCATTTAATCGAATTACACATTGGCACTGTTACAATAAATTTTTGTGCGAAATACGATTTATATATTTTAAACTTTTTATTTACCTAAAATTTTCTATTGATAATCATACATGAGAAAATAACATAGAAATAGAAAGGCCATACTGAAAACTAAATTGAAATATTATCATAAAGAGAATACATTCTTAGGGAATAAAGAATGAAGAGGAATATAAAACAAATATTCCTAAAACTTACATTTTTAAATAATATTGTGCAAGTTATAGACTGCCATGAATTAACATATTTTAATAAAATGTCTACTAATATATATATAAATAAATATTTAGTTCAAGCATTCAATACATAACAATTATTTTTATATTTCTTAGCATTTAATCTTAAAAATAATTAATTATTTAAACTGATTTTAGATTTTCAATGTTTACAATATTAATATTCATAAATTTAATGACACGAAAGTCATAATGTTGTGCTAGTTTTATATTACTGAATATTAATTTAGATAATATTGTGCGCATTTAATTGTTTTCTTAAGTAATATTAAGCATGTAAGCCAATTAAAAATTGTGTAAATATTTTAAAGATCTTAAAGGTTAATGAAAGTTTTTACTAAAATATTTTTAATGACCAAATTAATTGTTTTTTATTTATTTTTTCTCCAATTTACTGGATCCCCAAAAACCCCTAAAAAATAATGTATAATTTTTCAAATATAGTATCAAAGGAATTAAATTCAAAAATAAAACAAAAAATGAATTTTCAATAAATTCAACTAATTCACAATTTTTGTACATTATATTTCATTGGCTAAAATGTTACTACGTTCATTATATTTTATTCAAAGCTTCGTATCTCACAATCATCGTTTTTGTGATTAAGGAACAAAAAATAAAAAATACTATTATGTTTCAGCTAAAAATTTGTAGTCTCTAAAACTTGTCGAGTATATTGTAGTCTCTAAAATGTGTGGAGTTCATTATAATCTCTGGAGCGTGTAGAGCATTTAAAATCATACAGAATAGTTTTATACATCACTAGTCGTCATGGTATTGACCTACTCTCCTTGGAAAGAAACATTATTGTGATTGTTTTCATTTTTCAACAACGAGTTAACCACAGAATGGAGATTAAGGGTTAAATCATAAAAGTATATATTTTTCGTTTTAATAAAGGTTTTATTATTTAATGTTTGATACAAGTTTTAAAATAAATTTCATGTCTTCAAAGAAAAATAATATTTTTAAATAGTAACTATTTGAAAATATATAATAAGAAATAAATGAAAAGACCAATTATTAATCTGAATGTCTTTATATTTACTATGACACAACAACACGTTTAAAATTTAATTATCGCAATATTTTTAAAGTTAAAAAATATAAATAAATATATTTATTAATAAAAATTAATTTTTTTTTGTAATTATTAAGTAAATTAAATAAAAAAAGATGATACAATAAAACAATCTTAATATTCAATCATTTTCATTGTTTGGAGAATGAAATATCAAATAATAAATTATTATCAGTAACCATTATGAAAAATCTCAATAATTCAAATAATTGTATCCACATGTATAAAAAAAATATGATGAATTTTTATAAGCTATAACATTTTCCTTGTACGGTCAAAAGAATGTCTCAATTTTATATTAATTTTATATATTAATTGTAAAGAGTACATACACTAGATTAATAAATATTATTTTTAAATATACCAATTACTACTTGTGCTCTTAAATTTTGACCACAAATAATATTTAGATTAAAATTTTAAGTTCATTAACTATTCCATGATAAGCTATAAATTACGTTATTATGAATTAAATTTATTTAAAAAAAGAATTATTACATTATTTAAACTAGTTTAATCATAATTCGATCTCAAAATTTTTAAATTACAATTTAAATGTATAAAATTACATATAGATATTCATGACTTGGAAATTGATACTAAATATATGAAAATTATACACCTACATAATTAAACCATCCATTTTTAAATAATTAATTTAAAATATCTCATCAATACCAAATAAGCAAGGCTTATCGCTTAATCAGAAAATCAAATATTATTTATGTCACATAAAAATAACATTACATGCATGTTTTTATATAAAAACATGTTCAAATTATGTTGAACTTGTACAGTGCTTATAAAAATAAAAATAACTAAGCAAAACATATTTGTTTCAATTAATACATGATTTCTATATCAAACATATTATTATATTAAATACATTTTAAAAATTGAATAAACTAATATGATAATATGTCAAATTTTCTCCTCATTTATAATGAAAATTATATTATATACATATAATTTAATTTTCTAAGCATGGGTTAAGAAAGATTACCAGTTTACATATTAAATAAACAAATACAGTTACATAATATATAATAAAATATGTTATTAAAATTAATTATTAAATTAGTATACATTAATATTGTAAATATTATTCTAAAATGCACTTAATAGTTATTAGATTGAATATTCATATAATGGTTAAGATTCAAGATTCCATAACAAAATATTTTCTGTATACATTAAAATTTATTATATTTATCAAATAATACCATTGCATATCAACAGTACTTAAATTTTAATAATAAATCAAAAAGCAAAAAATTTATTATAGGTATTTTTATTATAATCTTATAAAATACAAAAATTAAAATAAGCAAATTAATTCAATTATATATTATAAATTTAATTCATAATTCGAGTTTTTTAATATAACAATTGTGTTTTAAACACTTAAAATATATTAAATCAATTATCTCAAAATAGAAAAAGATTTATTATTAAGGATAAAAGTGTAGGTATTACTATTATTAAAAGAAAGATATAAGCTTTAAATGATCCATATTTTGAGGTAAGTATTGTTTTAGAATGTTGAAGTATTCTAGCATCGAAGAAACGGGAGAACGATGCTTACATGTTAAAAATGCATACACGAGACGATCGCTGCAAACCTGGTTGATTTCCAATGTACTAAAAGATATGCCCCTAAGAAATTAATAAAACGATGACCACGATTTCCCCCACCACAACTTTATAGTAAGAATAGAGGAAGAAGTTTCAATGTACATTTCTTTATGTACACATTTAACCTTTTCATTCGTAAACAAGTGTGCCCACGAATGTACATAAATAATTTTTTACCTTGTACATTGTATAGGTGATTTTCATTTTATTCAAGATGAATAATTAAATCAAAAACATTTAAATGCCTAAATAATTTGTATAAAATCATAAATATTATGAATAAAATAACTTTAAGAAATGCTTTGTTATTTGTGACATTTATATATTAAGTATTGTGGTATGATTATGTTTATAAACTTTTATGAACAACATTTTTTGTTTAATATACTGTATGTTTTTTACAAAAGTTTTGATAATATTATAATACTATATATGTTGTAAGCGATGATTATATTAAAAAAATAAAATAATTTACATTAGATATGTTATATTTTTTCTATTTAACATCCGCTTAAAAAAACATGTACATTGATAAGATATTTTATAAATTATATAATGTATTACATAAAAAATTAAACATGTATTTACAGTTATAACTTACAATATTCTAAAATGTGACAAGAGTTTTCTTTGTTTTATTTATACATGATTTACATATATTTTTAAGCATAAATAATTTAACAAACTATAAGATACATTATTTTTTAATATTAAATAACATTATCCTAATAAATTTAAAAATTATAATTGTTTGTGATATATATAATTTTTTTTTAATTAAAAAATATTTTACACTATTTTTAATATAATAATAATAATAAATATAATAATATAATGCACTTGTTAATGATTTTAAAATTTAGTACAAAAACAACAAAATCATACGTGTAAAATATTTTTTAATTTTCTATTATGTGATGAGTTATTTCTTGAAGTTCTCCTACTATTATTATGATCTCATGCTGTGGCATGAATTTTTACAAGCAGCAAAAAATATAAAGCATATAATCTATGTACATAACTATTATTTTCTTTATTGAACCATTGTGGATATTTTTTATTTACTATTTCTTCTATTAAGTTTTGTAATATGTTTAATAAATTTCTTTTTTGGCAGACACTTTCATAATATAGTGTGAACGCTTCAAGTTGACAATTTACAATTTCAACATATTCATTTGATGGTCATGTTAAATATAGAGAATGACAAATTTCATCAATTAAATGCAAATATTCTCTAAAGGATATATATTTTTCATTAATATTTAAAGCATCACTTGCATTTTTTGTTAATAAAAATCGACATTCGGCACAATTATATTTTTGAATACATTTTCTTGCTATATAGCTGGAAAAAAATATATCGCATTTTTTTTCAAATAAGTATTTTTCAGTTGTCTTAACTATATTATTTTCATCCATTTCATCAAATAAATTCATTAAATCAACCAATTGATTTATTTCAAGAGCTTCATTTAATTCTATAGTATCTAATTCGAAAGTTATATCAACTACTTGATTATTAATAATATTAATACTTTTTATTGTATTGTCGTCATTTTCTACAAAAGTAATAGAATGTTTACTTAATGAAATTAAATTTGTTGATAAAATATGCCTAAAGACAATTCTATACATTCGGCAAGTTAGATTTGGATTAAAGTCATTCCATATCCGTAATTTTGAATGCTCTACAGAATCTTGATTGCAAAACGCTGTTGCTAATTCAAAATTAGGGTAAATGAATTTAATGTCTTCAAATACCGACAAAATAGCATTTACTGTTTGTTTAACTCCCAGAAAACAAGGTGGCTTCTTACATTTAGAATTAGTGTTAATTGTTTCTAGTTCGGACCAATCAACAAATTCTTTTAATTTCGCTTGAATGTTAGGGTTATGTTTTGACAATGAACGTTTTCGCTTATTAACTGTTCGCAAAGAATATGAATTACACGCATCAATTACACGATTCATTTTTTTGACAAAATCGACCGAAACACTTAAAATATCAGAATTTGACGAAACATCTAGATCCTCAGCAGCTTATTTAATTGCACAAGCCGTTTTTCGGCTTAATAATTGAAACGGATATTTTACTTTCATTGATTCAAAGGAATTTGGAAAAATCTGTATAGTAGATATGTGATTTAATAAATTCGATGTAGTTTGGGACTTATCATGTTCCCACGTCAAAATTAAATCATGAAAAGAAACTATAATTGAATTATTTATATACATATTTTTATGCGTTCTTAAATGGGTAACTAATCTTTTAATTAAGTGCGGCCAATCAAAAATCGCATAATATTTTTGACCATTAAAATAAAAAAAACCTTTATCCGTGGTAATATTAAACGTCTTAAATAATTATTGGTTTACGACGTGTTGATCGTAAGTAATGGTTCGCACATCAGCACCGCATTCCCGTAATTCATTAAGAATTTTGGAAATAATTTCGAATAATTGTTCACAACAAAATCCCATTTTCTGTAGAATAAAACGTTATAAATTAACTCTATCGATTTCGTGCATTTAAATTATCGATAATGAATAATAAAGCATGTTTTGCCACCTAACGGCTTCTACAGTACGATCCTAAATCAACAAGACCTTCGATTAAATCTTGATTTTACTATAAATTTCAAATTATTTTATATACATTTCATCGAATTTTAAACCACATATCCGTTCATCCCCGAACAGTCGCTTCATGCGGTAAATTCAAGCCGGCTAAACGCAATTTTGAATCACAGGAAGCTGAATAAAAATACATTTGTTTCACCAAATCTTTTTCATCATTCGTGTATCTTTTTTTTTCATGCATTTGTAATTTAATCATAGTTTTTGCAATCGGTTTTATTTCCTTGCCATCGATAAATTTGTCTAAATGAAACACATTAATTCTTTTTGAAACTTTTTTTTGCAATCTATAATTTTTTTTTCTCTAAAATTAATTTATATTTTAATTGTTTTATTTTATTTTGTAAATGTAAATTAATAGTTTTTAATTGAAGAAGAAAAAAATTTAAAGCGATTTCATATTTCCAAAACACAAAGCAATAGTTGAAAGTGATTTAAAGGGACAATTGTATACAATGAATAAAAAACATAAGTATTTATGTGAAAAAAATGTATAATAATATTTATTTCAAAACATACCTGAATTGCACCTGATGATTATTTATTAACGGTCAACTATTTAGTAAGGATAAAACCAAATTAATATTGATGTAGATGAAATCTAAATGTTATATACAATAATATGTAATTAATATAACCATGACATTGATATACAGATTATAAAAAGTGGCAGAATCCATGTCTGATGTAGTTTATTATTAAAATAATCGCGGAGGACTCTCATAACTTTATACATATCAAAATTTTTTGAAACTGCACTTAAAAAAATTAAAGGATATTACATCTGAAAATATTTACATCATTTTTTAGATTTTAATAATATTTTTAAATTATGATATAAGAAATAAAAAGATGCAGAAATCATGTACAGCATTGTTTTTTAAACAATATCGGTTATGTTTGTGGTTCTGATATACTTATAAATATGCAACGAGACATGCTCGTTGCTAAGCGCGAACCGCGATGACCCCCCTCGGCGGGGCCCCGGTTTGCGCATGTACCGGCACGGGCATGGACCCCGCAGCCGTTATCATCCAATCGGATTGATAATTTTCTCGTGCACCGATCTCGCACCGCCGGACCGAGGTGATATGCTAAACGAGAGCACTCACCTCGGGGCAGACCGTCTTTGGCCACTTTCCTATCTAAACCTTCCCTTCCGCATTTACCTGTTGTTCACTCTTCAGTAGCAACACTCTAAGTCTTTTGATAATTGCACTCGCTGCAATTATCAGAAGCCCCAAACGTCCATACCCTAGCTCCCCAGAGCTTCCTTCCAATATCGCTTCTTTCTTTTGTTTTCTTTTCAATTTTTTGGCCGAATATTTTGATAGCCCGAAGTGCGTAATTATTTATAAACGGATTTATTTATATAAAGCTTTATACGCGTTTTTTTATCTTTTTTAGTTTTCCTGGCGTCGCGATTAATTGCGCCTTCCAAAAAAAACGAAATTGATAAAATTTGTAAATTTTATAACGTGCTAAATCGAAATCTCAATTTCTAAGTAGAAATTATTGTAAAGTAATTATTTCGTATAATTACTCGAGATTTCATCGCCGTGCGTATTTACTTTCCACATAGTTCTATTCGAGTCTATAAGTCTATTCGAGTTAAATATTGTCGATAAATAATAATAGACAATATTACACGGTACCGTCGAAAGTTTTATTGATAAGAATTTAAATGTTATATCTTCGCGATCGTCGATTTCGTCTTAAATCTAAATACTTAAAGAAAAAAAAATAGGAAAATTTATGTAAATTTATTTTAATTTGTTTGTTATAGAAACTATAATAAACTAAGTTGCCGCCCTTGGAAAATTTAAATTTAATTACTTAAAAGTTTTGTGTATTTTTTGACTACTCCCACTTGCCACCAATCCAAATCCTAGACAGACCGGCTGCCGCTTTATCTCGGCGTTTTCTTATCTTATTCTTTTTTTTCTTCAACGAGCGCTTGACTCTCCCTTCACCCGTGAAGGGCGAACAGAGCCGTCTCGTTACAAATACACGGATTTTTTTAATTTGTACTTGAAAATTCAAATGTTTTAGTTGCTGAAAAATGGCTAAAAATTTTTCTAAAACATACTAGATATAAAAATATTTGACAACTTACCAATTGTATTTTTAAAATAGTATTTTTAGACATATATCATTGAATAAGAAGTAAAAAATTTAAATTATAAAGCCGTGTATATTCTGAGCATAAGAGAGAGAGAGAGAGAGAGAGAGAGAGAGAGAGAGAGAGAGAGAGAAAGAGAGAGAAAGAGAGAGAGAGGGAGAAATCGTACAAGAATAAAAATGTAGATTCGGGAATGAGAGCGAGAGAGATAAATATACCATATATTAAGATTGAAGGAGAGAAAGAGGGCGCACGTACGAGAATGAGAGGACATGAGAATGAGAAAGATAGACACAACATAGCTTGACAGCTTGAGACTGAGAAAGAAGGAGAGAGCTTAGAAAAGTTAGAAAGATAGACATGTAATTAAAATATAGTTCGAGTATTAATTGTAAATAAAGTACTACAAAAACTTGTTATTAAATGAATATATATTATAAAATAAATGAGTGGATGCTTATACATATGGATACATGTGTATTTGGATTGCAAAAAACAATTTATCAAATACTAATTTTTTAAATTTAATTTATTATTTGGAAAATAATAAAATATAAGTTTTAATAAAGTCTTTTAAAAAATTACTCGTTAATTTAAATAAATAAATTTTACTTTTAAAAAGAAATAAGTGTTAAAGATAATTGTATTATTTTTTTAATAAGATTGAATGTGAAAAGAATAAAAGCGGTATAAAAAAAACAAATTTCAATTAAGTAATTGATACAATAACGATTATTGTTTTTGCACTTATATAAATTTACAATTATTCTCAATAGTATACAAATAAATTATAATGTTAGAATTTGGTCTTAGTGAACCTAGCATATCTATGAGCATTCATTGTATTCTTAAATACATGTACAGAACTTTGCATATAGGTTTGTGTTGAAAAAGCTGCTTCTGCTAGATCGATCGTCTTACATTTTTATTCTACAAATTCGTGTTTAGTTTTCATCTCTGGTCATACGAAGAACCCCGCTATACCTTTTTTCATCCCCACTATGCTTCCAATGGGCATGTCAATGAGCATCCGAAGAGACAGCACTTTCTTGTCACCGAATCATGTGGAAACGCTTACCGCACAATCTCCCAATTCATCTCTGATTTTAGTAAATACATTAATTCGAAAAAAAATGAAAGAGATCGCACAATGTTCAATTTTATATTTTATGGGCGAAATCCAATTCAAAACACAAGTGAACACCAAACAATAATTTTAAAAGGTGCAAAATCCTAGTTAAAGACAGACAGAAACATAACGTATGTAAAAATATCTTTATTGTAGCTAAAGCACGAGGGGTCAACTTTAAATGGGAGAACTGGCGACAAACAGGCCACGAGTACGACTAAAAATTTTAAGCGCCCTGCACTTTACTGTTGCCCTGATGACCTTTTTCGTGAACCCATCCTGGTGATACGAAGCACGTATTGATATTTTTCTCTAACACAATGTAAGCCGTATTCAAAACTTTTTTTCTGGCAGAAAAAGTTTTGAAATTGTTTCAATTTTAATTTTATTAAATAACGATAATTTATATAAAGTAATTCTTGATCAGTGAATATATATAAAAATAAAAAATTGATTGTAAATTCATACCTATGAAATCCAAATAAAAAATTTAAATGAATAAAAAGGAACAAAAGGGGAAAACTTTTTGTGAAGAAAAAGAAGATGAATAAAAATTTTAGGTATGTATGTTGATAGATTTAATTTAAATAGAATTTTAATAATTATAATATTAAGTATAATTTTATATGTAATAAATATGTACTTTCACATGAAAATTGTATAATATTTATATTAATATGTATAATATTTATAATGTTTGCAAATATAAATATCAATGTATAATTTTTATAATGAATTAATAATATAATATAATGTAACACATAATACATGTATTGAATGATAATAAAGTTTACTTATAATATTTAAATTATACATATGTATACATAATTTAGACAATTTAAGTTTTTAAATTAAGTATCTTTTTAAAATTTAATTTGTATGAGAATAAAATGCATTGATTTGTAATTTAGTATATGTAATTATTTCTGCATTTATAATAGTTATAATATTTTCTAATATAAATATTGTATTTTATTCACATAAAAATTAAATTTTAAAAAAATAATTAATTTAAAAACTTAAAATGTCTAAATTATGTGTACATATGTATAATTTGAATATTATAAGTAAACTTTATTATCATTCAATATATGTAATATGCATATTTGTTACATTATATTTTATTATTAATTCATTATTAAAATTGTACATTAATATTTATGTTTGCAAATATTATAAATATTATAAATATTAATATAAATATTGTTTGTATTTTTCCAATATTACAGCTAGAGTTTTGAACCGTCTTACTACCTGACTATCTCTCTATTTTTCCCTCCCACCCTTTCTCTCTCTCTCTCTCTCTCTGTCTCTGTCTCTATCTTTCTCACTTTCTCTCTCCTACACTACTTCATAATAGAATATATTAAAATCCTCTTAACTGTGAAAAATTCATTCACAGGTAGATGTCATAAACCCCATGCAGGTCAAACAATAAATTTGGCTAGTAAGTTATGAATGTATTAAATTAGATTATGCTTTAAAATCTATTTTAAAAAAATGTTAGGTACAGATATACGAACACTGGGTGAGCGTCGTGGCATTTTAAATTTCGCGCTTAAAGTATTTTAAAATGCCACGACGTTGACCCAGTCTTCGTATATCTGTAGCTAATATTTTTTTTAAATAGATTTTAAAGTGCAAAAAAAATTTTTTATTAAGTGCCACGAGCTCACCAGACGCGCTGATAGTTATCCATGCGTATGAGAAAGAAGAAAGATAAAGATTTTGTCGCCAATGGTTAACATTTGACCTTCTCTTAAACTCTGGCTGAGTTAAAGATTACTACTAGCACCCCTGACGGATTCATTACCAAATTAAAATTTTTTTTTTAAATACTATAAAATCTATTTTTAAAAAATCTGGGGCCGCTTTTGTTTAATACATTTCAAAACAAATATTAGAAATAATTGGAGAATCAATTACTTTTTTATACTATTTTTTTATACAACATTTATTAATTCAAAAAATTGTACTATACATATTAATAATACAGTGCATAAAATTTAATTTTGATTAAAATAACTATAAAATGTACAAAAAAAATGATTGATTGAATAAAAATTTTTAAATTTGAATATAAGTATTTTATGTATCAATGGTCATTTAATAAAATGAGAATAATACTTTTTTTAAAAATCAATGATAATTAAATATCAAAATATAATGTACTATATTTTAAACAAAATAGATTTTCTATTCTTGGGTCTGATGAAATTATCGATTAAATTCAGTACGATAACTATAATTTATTTTGGTAATACTATCCACGAATGGTAGGATCCGCCCGATTTATATATAATACCCGTATAATATTAAAACATTGCAAATACTTTCGATAATTTTTTTAATATCTCAAAGAATTATTTAAATATAAGACCTCGATTTTTTTTTATCTTATTGTATATTAATTAGCACTTAATATAACTAAGATTTTATATTACTTATATTACACATAATATACAAAATAATTATTTCAGACCCAATGAAAGTATTAAGAAAGCAACTTCATGATGCTATATTTATAAAGCAACATTATCCACCAACTATATAAAATATAAGTTTAATATAATAAAAATAGACAAAAAAATTTTCTAAATCCAGCAACATTATTACTATAAATATATTTTTTTTTTGCAATAATTTTTCTACAAATTACCAAGACCTAGATTAATGGGATATTACAATACAAAGAAACGCAAAAAGAACTAAAATATAAATAACAATTAAATAGGTAATGAAAATTTATTCATTATACATTCCATTAAAAATCCTTAACAAATTGTTTGTAAATACAACAAAACTTACATTAACAAATTTCATTTAATTTACAGATATCCATTTTTTAAAAAAAACAGTATTTGCACTTTTTCCAAAGGTTGAAACTTTGGTGCAGATGTTACATATGCAGATGTTTTACATATAAAAATTATCAAGTATCCTACCTGTATTTGTTATGATGTCGTGGAATAAAATTGTTGTCGTTTCAGTCAATTGTTTTTAGTTGTTAGTTAATAAATAAAAAAAAAATATAAATATTTGCTTTTCTCTTTAAAAGTATTACTAGTTTCATTTTGACCGCTAGTGGCGCTGATAATTCTTTTATTACAGTACAAATGCATTCTGCAATAATTTCGCATTATTTAATTGAATATCTGAGCGATATTCTTGAAAAAATTAAATTGTATAGTACTAAAAAGGTGCAATTGTTTAAAAAAAAAAATGACGTGGCTAGCTGGTCTAGTTTTCTATATATTAAATAAAAAAAAATTTTTTTGATGATATAAAATTTCGATTTTTCTCGAAAATCAGGAGGGTGCATTTGATGAAAGTTATTTTATCGTGTAGGTAAAGTATCGAAGAGCCAGCCTACGAAGATTTACCTTGATGCATTAATTGGTTCATATTTTATTAAAATAAAAGTATTTTTAATATTTTAGTGTTATTTGTCCATCTTTTGCTTGTGTATCGACAATTTGATATTCTTTGTACCATTATAATTTTTTTTTCCTTGTTTGTGGATTATTAATTAATAATTTGCACAATTTTTAGTTGATTAATTGGTTTAGTTTATTTATTTAAATTCAAATTTCCTTGTCATCGTGTTGGGCTTGTTCACGCATGCGCTTTGGCTTTAGTTCATGGCCTAAGAGTTTTTATAGTTTTTTATTATAAATATAATTTTAATTAAAAATTTAGAGGGGGTGCAATTAATTTGGGTGAGGGTGCATTTGTTTAAAAAAAAATTGATCGAAAATATTGAGTATTGATCGAGTTATCGCGAATACAAAATTGTTGTTGTTCAAAATCTTTATGAATTTTTTTCTCAAAATCTAAGGGGGGTGCAGTTAAAAAAATAGTTTTTTCGGAGGGTGCATTTGAAGATCTACCTGTCCATATTTTTTTTTTTTGGAAATTCAAAAGTTCGTAGGCTGGCGTGGGGGTGGTAGATCTACCCGTCCATATTTTTTTTTTTGGAAATTCGAAAGTTCGTAGGCTGGCGTGGGTGTGGTACACTATTCGTTTTCTTGCATGGTGTGTCAATCTTTGTATTCAAGACACTTTTCTATAATAATTTTGTTTAGCTCCATTATATCAATAGAAATATGCACACTATATGTCAATTAGATTTGATCCACATCCGAAATTCTATTCCAATACTAGTAATGAAGATGCATAAGTTATTTCGCTTTTATGTTAAAAAAAATGAAATAAGTAAACGATTTTAAATAGAAGAAAGCTTAACAAACAATATGTTCCTTTTCTAGATGTAGAAATCAAACTTGGATGTAAATAAGATATATTATTATTTTAACTTTCATTACGTTTTCAAAGATATTCATATTACAAGAAATAAAAAAGTTTCAAGTAGCATTCGCGGTATTGTCAAAAATTTACTATACAGTAGCTGGATGAACAGCAGAGCATTTTTTTACTTTTTTTTTTTTTATTTTTAACTAAATTGAATATAAAAAATATGTTAAGCTTTTATATTTAATTGGCAATATTTCAATTATTCTTTGCAAAATAATAGAAAATTAATAATTAAAAGCAGTAGTTAACAAAATGTATGCATTTTAATTAATTTGTAGTTTTAAAATGTTGTCCTTAATAACATTATCCTTGATGAATATTTTATAATAAAAATCCATCTTTATATTTAAAACAACATATTAATGAGTAATCCACAAACATTTTTAAATATATGTATATACTTATTTTCAAGAAGTAAAAAATTCTTGAAAAAGTAATTAAATTTAGAAGATTTTAATAAGCACTACGCTTTTTTCTATATAGATTCATAAACATGTAATTATTCTAATTCTAAGTAACAAAAGTAATTTTGATGCATTTTATTTATTAATGAATAATAAGGTTTACAAACATACTTAATACTATAAAGTATCATACAGAAATACTCATTCTACACTATAGGACACCAATACAAAGCAACAAAATAAAAATTAAAAAAAAAAGATTATTGTTTTTAGTTTAATTCTATTTTTTCTCTAAACTAAACAATTAATATTGATTCGTCATATTTAAAATTTAAACTATTGTATACATTTTAAAATATTATACATTATATTTAAACGAGCTTGATTTTAACAATTGGAGAAGAAGAAAAATAAATATTGCTTATCTCATGAAATACTTTTAAACAAACAATTAAGCTATAGAAATCGGGAGAAATTCGTACTCTAGAAGTAGGGCAGTAGTACGATGGTCCAATCAATATTGTTTAGTGGTGGGAGATTCAGGGATTCGAATAAATTATAAATTTGACAGTAATCATGAAATATAAAAAAAGAAAATCAAAATACTTGAACACGTACATGTTTATTCTAAAAAAATAGATATAAAAAAATAAAATACATTAATATGTTCAGTTTTTATAATTAATGTTTATATACACAATATATAACAAAATAGTATTCATATTTACATCGATCTTTGTTTCTTTTTTATGATTAATTTTAAAACTATTTGTCATAATATGTCCATACTCTGTAACAGTGGGTAAATTTGGAATTTCAATTATTTTACAAGTCACTATTTATCTGGAAAGAAACTATATGTTTTGTACAATTTTCGTACATAAATAAATAAAATATATTAAATTTGTATACATTGCTCATGTTCATTTAATAATCAATAAATACTACTAATATATTTGAATACATTATATCATTATATCTTTATATTATTATATTTTTACAAATATATCAATATAATTTAGTTCTAATTCAATTTATATTTAATTAATTTCTAATTAGATTTAAAAAGTTCTATTAAGAATTTATGGAGTAATAAATTTTACCATTATTCAAACGTTTAATCATGTATAAAAAATATTAACTATATCTTTAAAAAAATTTAGTTTAACTGTATTAATATATCTATTACATATTAATATATTTTATTAAATTAAAATTTTAAATATGGTAATGATATAAAATATAAATATCACTATAATATTATTGAAACTAAAAATTTAATATATGCACTGAAAAAATAATTATTTACAAAAGAACCTAGTATATGATTCGGTTGAATGTCTTGAAATAAATCTAATGCTTAAGAATATAAAATAATTATTTTCCAAATAAAATTATTTCTATTTACATTAATAAAAATTGTAAAAAAAAATCATCAGTATGGTATTCAATGACTTGTTCAATGCATACAAAATTATAATTTTTTCATTTATTTATTTTTTTTCTTTTATTAAATTTCATACATTTCTTATTATAAATAATTTTATTTCTTAACTTCGTTTAGTAATTCCATTTTCTGTTAAAAAATAAAAAAAAAAATTTGCAGTACATACTGATATATTTTTTCGTTTACTCAACGCATGACATGTTTTAATTTAAAGTGAATTAACTAGATATCGCAGGCGATTATTATTATTTTAATCACAATATCATCTCCTCATACAAATTTGAATCAATTTTATTACACTATCTTGTAGTTTTCAAAGTATAAGTTCAATTATCAACATCTATATGTCCCTTGAGATGACGTGTTATTGTTTTATTCCATTCATAGTCTCAATGGTTATTACTTGGCAATATGAATAATATTTCATAACTCTATGAAGACAAAAAAGTATTTAAATGATTGTTTCCTGTACTTCTCGGATATCCATCCTAAATTAAATGTGTTCTTTGAATTTTTTCGTTGAATCTTACAGAATACTAGTCATATGGTTTCATAGCAGACATTCATTTTCTGTACTACATGATATCCATTATCATATTAATAGTCAAACATAATTTCAAAACTCGTGCTATTTATTCGAAAAAGGTTTAACAGTATGGTTTTAAAAACTAGGTTTGATTGATACATCATGACTTCAGTTTAGTATTTTATACAAAAATGATGCGTGTCGGTCTCACTTACTTTTACCGATGAAAACCAAATGTTAATTATTTCTCTTTCTAAAAATTTCTGATTTTATGTTCTAGAAACACAAGTACTTAAAATTATCGTGAAATTACAAAAAAAAAAAAAAAAATTGGAAATTGTGAAGTGTTGCATGAGAAATTTCTCATTATCAATAATTTATAGTGATTTCGATGGCTCCAGCGAATCAAGCAGTTTAAAAATTGGCTAATATAATTTACGGCATAATCTATATTTGAACAACATACTGGCGAGGTAAACAATAGCAAATCTACGACTTCTTGAAAAGGAATTTGGTTCTTTTTTATATTTTCATTTTTAAGTAAATATAATCCCACATCTGTCGGTACATTTGACATTTTCGTATACAAAATTTATCTAAAATTTTATCAATATAAAGACCCTGAGTTGTATTAAATTTACTCGCTTTATGATCACGCGTAAATTTCATGCCGACAAATTAATCTGCTTAATTTTTATTTCTTTTTTTTTTTTTTTTTTTTTTTTTTTTTTTTTTTTTTAATTACGGTTATATTAACATGTTACTTTAACAATATCAAAACGGAATTGATTGTATATTTATTATAGCAAATTAATAATTTATCATCAACATATAGAGCTAAATAAACTCATTCAAAATAAATAAAATCATTCACTATATCGGTCCATATTTTTCTCAATATTTTTAAAGTAAAATTCCCTCTAAATTTTTACGAACTTATCATTTCAGCAGCGAGGTAATCAATTCGTAAAAACTTCGTCACAGCTTGAATACGTAGTCTTTAGTGTTTTTATCTTCGTAGCCTTCGAGTAATTTCAAATATATTTCTTCTTGAAGATCACCAAATAAGAATGGCTTTTTGTAGTTTTCACGTTAAATTTAATCATTTGAAGATCATTTTTTTATAATTATTAGCAGTCTACGTACCAACTCGTAACGAACTACAGGTACGTAGGTTTAAAAAAAATCTATTTCTCTTCTACATATAAATTCTTTAACAATAAGTCATACCTTATATTTGAGTTGAATGATGCATATATTTCTCTTGATGGTAAAGATCCATTTAGAGCCAGTAGTGCGTTTGATTTTTGGAAATTTTACAATGCTCTATGTGCCATTTTATTTAAGAACTTGTTTTTATTTGTCGAGTGTTATTCACTATTTGTCTGCTTTGTTACTAGAAATGACTTCCTCATATGTCACTGGCACATATTCAGCAATGGAATCCATGGATATTTCATAATGATTTAATGGTTATAACGAACTTCAATCCCATAGCATTATGCCTTCTGATACATTTGTCGTAGGTGAAATATTTTCGTCAACGACTTCTTCATTTTTCAGGAGATATTTCATCAACGACTTCTTTGTTTATCAGAAATATTTGATATTTTTTTTTCATTTATAAGAGATATTTGATCGACGACTTCTACTAGAGTTTTTGAATTTTTAAGCCAAATCAAGCATAAAAGTTTTTTCTGCATCTTCCTTTTTTATTTGGTCATCACGTATATTTTAATATTCGTTAAAATAAACTTCACTGCTAATAAACATTTTTTCGCAGATAAATCCTACAATTTATATTTTATCAAATAAAAACATTTTTTTTTGTTTTTGCATCAAATTTCTTACGCATTTCTTGCGGCATGTTTAAATAGGTAGTAGTGCCAAATACGTGTAAATGTTTTAATATTCGTTTGACCTAGCATTTTTTTGAAGCGGCGTGGTCTATTTTCCATGCTTCATTATTACGCAATTCAATAAGAAACATGGACAATTAATTGCTTTGGTCCATTATGAAACATCCAATCCACTGCCGAGGAGCATCATTTGTGCACTGCACTCTCTGCGATTTTCCGAATGTCACGTTTAGCTAGACCATTCTGTCCATCTACACATGGAGATATTTATTCATGGATAATGCTTTTATTTTTTGTATTCAAGAAATTATCCTGATGTGTATTGGCAGCCATTATTTGAGCGCAAAATTTTAATATTATTTCTCGTTTGACTCTTCACAAAAATCTCGAGGTCTTTGAATCTTTCAAAAACTTTAAACTTAAGACTAAAATAAAAAACTTTTCTAAAACCAGCGTACTCAGCCTTAAATAAAAAAATATATCTCGATCTTGATGGAAATTGGATGATAATGATTGAACCATTGTCATCTACGAATCTTTTTTCCATATCTTTTTTCGTGGACTATAACTGATGCCGTCGCACTTGATCTAGGGATGTGATTTTCGAGTTTACTTTCTGATTAAACAATTTTTATAATGTATATCATTTTTACTTTCAGTTAAAAAATTAATAATCTTCAAAATTTCGGAGTACACTTTCATGCCATATGAATGTTGAAAATTTGGAAGGCAAAAAAATTTAAGAGTTTATTTCAATGGCTTTTTCCGAAGGTTTCGCATCTGCATTAGCTAATTATTTACAAATATTTTTGAATTGCTAAACTTAGAACAAAGACCAATCTTATAAACAAAACACAGGGACAAATTCTGTTTCTAGCTCAAATTTACAAAGATATAAGTTCATACAAATAATTAATGCGTATTGCCAGTAGCAGACTTAGCAAGGTTTATGGAAAGTTAAAAGTTGGTAGTATAATAATTATCAATATCTATACTTGTAATTAGATACAATTTTGTCCACAGATAAACTTAACACAACTGAAAAAATAACAAAAAATGAACGAATACAGAGTCAGAATTCATCAATATAATATTTTTGAATAAATTCACGAAAGAATAGATAAAAACTGATACAACATTTGAGATAAAAAGTTAAATATATAAATGAATATGAATTTTAAAAATCCTGTGAGATTTTTTTGTTTATTGAATGGGGTATTCTTATAAAATGATAACTCGAGATATATTCGAAAAATTAGTGAAAAGTATACATTTTCAACACATATCTCAAGCAACTATAATTCTGAAACAACACGCGCCGAGAAAATATTTATTAATAGACACAATAAATAATATTCAAGAGAAGATATTTACTAAAATTACTTAGAAATGTAAAAATGTAAGAGAATATGCATTGTAATTTATGAATTTGTTGTTTAAAGTTATCGAACTAAAAAAACGTTGTTTCGATGGAATAAAAACTATTAAGGGTCTCTTTCCCTCATATCTTGGTCGTACTAATTCTAAAGACATTGAATTTGAAACGATGTAACTCCCTTACCTTTTGCAAATAAACTGGTTAAGCAATGACATCCATAAATCTTTATCGAACAGTATAATGAAATAAAATAACAATTTTAAATAGTAAATTATGAATTCAAATTACTAATTTACTGTATTAAAATATTTTATTTATGAATCGAAGAAATTAATATAAAAATACAAACTTATATTGTATATTATATGCTCGCAGAGATATATATGTATAAGAATAAATGCTTAATTACTTGTTTCATCAGTTTAATATTTTAAAAAAGTGTAATAAATTATGATAAAACCCACTGCATTTTATCCATTATTAAAGTACATAACTATGGTAAATTTTAAACGGATAACTTAATTCACGTGAAAGAATAAATTTCATAAATTAATTTTTTTTTTAATTAAATATTTTTACTCTTTCAGATGAATTCAAAATATTATTACCAATTTTTTTTTACTTTAATATCTTATATAAAATTTTTGCAAAATACTTCTTATATGTCAGTTTTTAAATATTTAATAATAATGAAAGTTACTTTTTTTTTACCATATTATAATTTTAAGTGTATTAAAAGAATTATAATTATGAAAACAAATATAAGAATTTGTTTTAACTCGAAATTTTTTTAAAAATAAAATAAGTGATTTTATTGCATTAAATATCAAGCTATTTATTATTGTTACCAGCAATGCAAACGAAAAATAAAATGAAAAAATTCTGTTAAAAATTGAGAAGTTTAAAAGAATTTTTTATTATTAGTTTAAATTGTGAATTTTTTTTATTAACAAAATTTTCTAAAGTTTAATTACAGATGTGTTCTTAGGATAGAAATATTTAGGGATGATAGCAAATGATGCATAACCTAACCTATTCTAGGCTATGTCTCGCTTCTTTTCTAACAGACAAAGCCTAGGAGAGGCTAAATCATGTCACTCGATAATAACTCTATATATTTTCTATATTTTTATTCTATCCATACTTTATTATTTCATTAGCTCTTTTTCTCCCCCAACCTCCTTGCTTCTCACCCTCACTCTCTCTCTCTCTCTCTCTCTCTCTCTCTCTCTCTCTCTCTCTCTCTCTCTCATCTTTCTTTCTCTTCCTGTTGCACAATTAAGTTATTTCTTTTTCACATTTATAAGAGCTGCAATAATATAAAACTTATTAATGTAATAAAATTAACATTCTTATAATTAAGAATAATTAATAATTATTCATTAAAAGTAAAATTGTTAGTTTTAATAATTTATAAAAAATTATTAATATTACGTATTTTTTGCAATAAAAGCTTCAAGCGCAATGTATAAAGCAACTTATGTTTAAAAATAAAAATATTTAATTGGAATTTTAAATATTAAATAATAGAGTATACCAATAATACAATTCACATTAAAAAAATCTAATCATAAAAAAATAAAACATAGAAATAAATTACATTCAAATTTACTTTCAATCTCATTTTTTAACATTCATTATTCATTTGTTGAACTGTTTAATATTATTTTATATATTTAAAACTGATTTAATCATTAATGAAACAAGTTTTGCACAACATTTTCACATCCATATAAATCTTTTTTAAAAAACAGTTTTTAGAACATTCAATATAAATTAAAATTATTTTATTTATTAAGAAAATTAATTGAATATGTAGTTATTTAAGAATACATAATTTTGTTTGAATCACTATGCACGCAGTATATGTATTATTAAAACAGATGTTTTGTATAATCCATTGGTAGTAATATATTAGTCTATTATAATACATATTTTGTATATGAATAATTAACAACGTATTAGCTATTTTTAACTCATTAATAATCATAAGAATTCTAAATATGTAAAATTAAATACAAAAATCGACTGAATGTAAAATTAAATTACAACTAAATTTGAACTTAATTATTTTTAAATTTTACTTTAATTATGTATGTGTAACGGACAGTCAACATACAAAATAGAACACAAGTAATTTATAAGTACTAAAGAACCCAAAATAATGAATCAAATAATTTGATTTTATCATTTAAATACTAAACATAATGTAATTATGAGCATTCCAATTTAAGAACTAATAATTCCAATAAAATATTTGTTTACTTTTATTTTTTAATTTTTGATCTCGTCAAAATATATTTTATAAATATATTATATAAATATTATTACATAGTATTTAAAAATCTTATAAACGTGTAAATAATCGAATGAACAAGGAACAATATTATTGACAAATGCCAAATAAAAAATAGTAAAAAATTATTTTTCCGTCAATAATATCATTAATTGTCCCTTATAGAATAATTAATAATGTGTACTTGACATATATATTGACTTGATGTGCAAAATATTTTTATCAACACCATTATTACATTGACATAAAAAAATATCATCTTTAATAAATAAAATATTATGAACAAATATCGTCAATTATTTCTTTAATGAACAATATAAGTAGAAAAAAAAAATTTCAGATAAAAATATGTCATTGTAAATAAAAAGTAAAAAGAAATAGTCTCGAACACTATCGCATGTTGTTTTTTTTATATAAAAAAACTATCGATTTCTGAAACAATCAGACAATAAAAAAAATAAAATTATAAAGAACATACAATATTGTAATGTGAGTTCTTCTAATCACCTATGTAATATTGCTTCATTACTTTCTTCTTTTCTTAGAAATGGATTTTTTTACTTTGATATTTCTTTCCCGCACAAGTTTGGGCCTCCTTCCCTCTCTACCCATGAACCTCTGCCAGTACTCCCACTTCTTACTAACTGTTTAAGGCCAGCCGTGATGAGACCTGTGTCATGGTTAAAAATAAGTTAAGCAGGTAAAAAGAAAGGTGATATGGTTTCCCAATGATCGCATTACGAAAATATTAAAAAGCATTCGAATTTATAGGAATGATGAACAGTGAGCAAAATGTAACAGCTAGCAAATCGTATTCAAAATAATCCCAATATTCTTCTTCTAAGCTGATAAGCCATAAAGCCGTTCTTATTATATTTTTTATGCTTTTTATTACGAAAATTTAGCAGAATGAGTCATAAGAGTAGAGTCTCTTATATAGTGAAATGCTGTAAAAAACAAAACACTTTTAAATTTGCTCTTAGCGGAGTTTAGGTATAGGTGTAGTGGTATCACCTTGGTTCCTCGTATTTACAACACTAATTTGCCGGTGTATGTACCGATCGGGGACAGCAATTCCATTTTTGTGAAGTACTCTACCGGTAGCTCGCAAAGCCTTTCCGAGGGCTGACTTTGTATTTGTAGTCCGAAAAAGAGAACGTGTGTGCAACTCAGTCTGTCAACCGACCTGTGCACCTACTAACTGAACAGCAGTGAGCGTCACTAAATCGCAAAGTGAAGGCACGAATGAGAACGATGAAAAAAGAGAAAAAGTGAGAGAGGCATTGGCGGAGGAGCAGGGAAAGTGTACGCATAGCTTTCATTACTTATTACCGTTTTCTCCTCCACTCTCTCTCCCTCCCTCTTTTTTTATGTTTGACTAATTAATTAATGAGGAAGGGTGTATTTAAGCGGATTCAAGAATATCTTCGATTTGACACCACACAAGATTGTTCAACAACATCATTAATTATATCCACAATTGAGATTTTTCTATAAGTTTTTTAGACTTGTTTTCTTTTACATGTTGCTTCAAAATTACATTTTATTACTTCAGCTACTCTGTATATGCTAAACTAACTTTCATCTGTCATCAACAATATCATTAAAAATATTGTTAAATCTTTTCTATTTCTTACTCTTTCTACAAGAAATTACTTTTTTTATATTCCCTAGTTTTTAAAATTAATTGACTATTTCATTTGTTTAATATCATCTAACTTTATGTAGATTGAATTCATTAAACTAAAGCCTGAATCGACCTTACATTTTATTTAAATACCATCTTCAAATAAATTGCACATTATTGATGAATGTTTAAATAATTCGATAAAATTTTTCATCTTATCATTTTTAATAACGTTTGTTTCACAAGTTTTAAGTTTCTTATACTTTTTACCTATTTTTTAATGTTATAAGCTACATTATTACTCAAAAGCTCTACAATATTTTAATCTCTTTAAGACTATAATTTAAATATGCTTGAAAATTGCAACCAGAAATATTGCATAATTTGTCAATACATATATACCTGTATTGTTTGAACAAATTTTCTTATATCATAAACAATTTTATGAATGTATAAGCTTAATAAAATTTAAAAAATAAAGATATCATTTGTACATTTTGTTCATTCAATGTATTCGTTAAAATATAATATAACTTTATTAATCACAGAAGATTAGTAATAAAACAATATAATTGTCGAAAAGATGTCGATTATTTAATTAAAATTAATATTTTCATTTAATAAATGTAAATAATAATCTGAGGTTTAATTAAAAACAGAATTTTCTAAAAATCGAAATTACTTTTTAAAGAATAAATACAAATACTAATTTCGTTAATTAAAATTCAATGCATTGAAAATTTACTTTTTTGATTAGATTATTAGATTTTTTGCATTAAATATTGCAATTTTAATATTACAAATTCAAAAACGTAAGTAATAAATTATTGCAAAGAAACTATTTTATAAATAATATCAATATAAAATTCAATATATAAATGGAATATACATATAATATTATATTTCTTATTAGCGTAAGGTGCATACAATTATCTAATTATAATTATTACGTATATAATTTATATATTAAATATACTCTAAAATTAAATTCATTTTTATAGAATATAATATAAATATTAAATAAATATAATATTAAATATTTTAAAACATAAATATTTAAAAAAAAACAATCAAGAAAAAAAAATATTTCATTTTTAAAGTATTTACGTCTGAAATTGCTTTTACTATTAATTTAGAAAAATTCTGTGAGAAGTCTAGCAACAAATTTCTTCTTAACTTATATATAATGAGTATTCTGTTGAATTTTAATTATATACATATTTACAAATTGTACACATATACGTATAGTAGTGAAAAATTTGTTGCCAGATTATCATTAATAAATAAAAAATAATTATTCAAAATATTTGAAAACTTCATTATATTTTTTATAACTTCAAATTAATTTAAAAAATAAACTCTTTTATTAAAAAAATTGTATTATAAAAAATGTTTTTTGAAAAATTCATTTTTAAAATAAAATATAATGTAAACATTTAATTATAACAATTATATTTATTGACATTTGTACAAAGAAAGGAAAATTAAAAATGTATTATTGATGATCTGGCTGATTAAATTTAATGATAACGATTTAAAACTTTATATACTATTACAAGATTTATCGTATAATTTTATCCCTATAATTATACCGTAAATAGTAAATCATCGTTATGCTCAAGTGTTAAGATCATTGACACTCAAAAGACGACAAAATAAATAGACAAAAATGATTCATATTATGTTCTTTGATTTATTTTTTATTTTTTAAATTTTTCTTAAATTATTTTAAAAGCTTAGTATTAATAATAATAAGAACTAAAATTATTAAAATTGTTGTTAAACAACATTTAATATAAAAAATTGTTAATAATAATAATAATAATAATAATAATAATAATAATAATAATAAATAAAATGTGATAAAAAATAAATATAATATAATAAAATATTGAATACTGCACATTGGAGTTCATTTACTAAATAATATTTGAACTACCGTTAATTATATGTAGATAATTCGAATATTCTCAAACATAATTTTGGAAAGAAATTTTAATCACTGTAATATAAATCATTCTAATTTACTGTTTACTACATTTTAATGTAATAAGATTCCTTAAAATAATATAGTAATTATACAACAAAAATAGCAATCCAATCTATTTTGAAGAACTGGTTAAATCATAACTTTTAAGTTAATTGTGTAACAGAAAACTAATCAATCAGAAATATAGTTAAAATAAAAATAGACTTTTTTAAAATAATGTAAGAAAAATTATATAAATAAATATATTATAAAAACATATTTCTAATATGAATCAGAAAATTCCTACAAATATTTACATGAGTAAAGTTTTATATTAAAAACAAATAAAAAATGATTGAACTTGTAAATTGTAAATTGATAAGAATTAAGGCAAGTTTTATGTCTGGTAAATATTAATTAAGTACGATCCACTGGATTATATAAAGAAATATTACTTGAACAATAGATCAATAATATTAAATAAACTGATTACAATAAATCATCATACAATAAAATTTTACTATTAGACCAAGCAATAGATCACTTGATTGATTAAAAAAAAACCAGCTAGTGGTTAAAAAAAAATCAGTAGATTCTTATTTTTTAAAATGTCACTTATGATATTTGAGGATTTTTTTTGTCAACAATTTTAATAAAAAAATGAATTTTTTTTACTTTTTTTTTAATAAAAAGAAAAGTCACTATTATTAATGGGCGATTTGTAGCTAAAAAAAATTGTGAATAAAATTCATTTTTTCATAAACTGATTGGAAAATTAGAAGCTGAGAAATTAATGAAAAATCGGAAAATTTTGAAATTACTTAAAAAATTTGTAACTTTTTTATTTTTTAATATTTAGAATTATAATTTAGGAAAGTTAAAGTAATTGATATGCACTTTATTTGTAAAAAATTTTAATTTTATCGGATTATTAGTTTTCGAGTAACACTAATGTTGATTAAATTATGCGAAAACTTATAAAATTATTATTAACTCACTTTACCAGATGATTTTAATTTTTTCAACAGTTTTAAAAAGTATAAGTATAGTATAATAAAGTCTATACCTTACAATTTGTTTAAATATTTTTGATTTCCTAAAATACGACGATAAAGATGATCAAAACCGACTGAGCGCATACAATTTGATGAGGAGTGGGGAGAAGAAAAAATGAGGGGATAGTTAGCGCGGATTTGACTTCTACTACTATATATTATGATTCCCCGGTTTTTACACTCCCTACTCCTCGGGCGCTCGGCCGTTTTCAGTCATACTTATCCTTATATTTTAGATAATCCGAAAGATTTTTACAAAATGTAAGATACAGGATTTGTTGTACAACAATTATATTTTTTAAAACCGTTGAAAAAACTAAAATCTTAAGTTAAATTGAGCTCGATATAACTTCCAAAATTTTGTCATAATTTAATTAACATTAATATTACTCGAAAACTAATAATTTGATAAAGGTAAAATTTTATATAAATAATGTGCATATTAATTACTTTTAAAATTTTTCGATTTTTTGTAAATTTCTCAGCTTCTAATTTTCTGATCGGTTTATGAAAAAATATATTTTATTCACAATTTTATTATCTTCAATTCCCTCATTAATAATAATATTAAAATTAAGCCTTGTCATTTTATAACAAAAAAAGTAACAAAAAGAAATTTATTTATTAAAATTGTTAATAAAAAAACAATTGAATATCATGCATGGTATTTTAGAAAATAAGATTCTACTGATTTTTTTACGCATTTTGAAATGTATCACTAGCTGCTTTTTTTCATAACCTAAAACGTACTTTATTGCTTGGACTAGATGTAGCGCACCTTGTAGGACATATTTTTCTGCGTTTATGGTTTACGAAGCTACTTGGTGAAAGACAATAATTGAAAGAGTTTTCTTCATTGAAAAGTATTAGTCAAAATAATATCAATAATCAATGCAAACGACAAATAAAACATTAAAATGTATATAGATATATCCTTTGTAAATAATTGAACACATTTCGTATACATATGGGGATGTATCTAACATCGAAATTTAACACTTTTAGCAGACAAGATTTTCCCTGTACACTAAACGAGCCTGTTATCATGGGTAGATTAGGTTCAACCCTTCTTCAACTACTGATCGTTCAAAAAATATATTAGTATCTTTCAAATAAAATTCCTATATATTATAAAAAAGCACCTCTTAACCACTCGAATTATCATATCATGACTATTTTTCCTATTATATGGTAGATTATAGAAATTATCAAATACAAGAAGAAAAGGTACAAGCAACTATTGAAAAAGACAAGATAACTACAGTGACAATGAGCCATAGCATAAAATTACTCTTTTAACTTCATATTCATAGATAAATTATAACTTTTATCAAGTAATACAACCCAGTGTTACTAGTGCTATGATCTTGTTAATTAGTAAGTTCTAGTCGATCAAGTGCTTTATATTTGTATAAATTTATCTTCTATTGACATAACTGTGAACAAAAATTCTTGTCAAAAGCAAAAAATTTCTTGATGACAAGTAATCCCAATGGATTAATATACCAACATGTAATCAGTGCTTAGTTTTATTAGTATTACTGATTATGCGTAAAAAGGAACCCCTTATGACGCTTATTGTGCTCGATTAATTGATTGACAATCTATATATTTAACAAAGGGGCTGAAAAGTTCATAAGCTGACACGTATATTAGGTTAATATTATTCGATCTGAATGATTTTTTTAGTACAAACCTTCAATATAAACTTGACAGTTGTCGGACAATTGGTTTATCAGATATAATATTATGAGTAAATCATCCTTTATATTACATTGCTTCTTCATCTATCGTATTCACCAGATTTAACTACCTCTGCCCCTAGTGACCTTTTCTTGTTTTATCAATCTCAAAAGAATACTCGGTCAAAAGAAATTCATGCATTGATGGAGAGATAATCACTGAAACTGAGGCTTACTTTGAAGCTAAAGATAAATTTTACTATACAAATGCTATCGAAAAATTGCAATCGCTATAATGATTGTATCACGTTTGAAGGCAACTATATTGAATTTAACCATAAAAATGTGTTTTACTGTGCCCGTGAACTTTTCAATCTAATTGTGAAAAAAGGTCATTTTATCTAGAAACTTAAAAAGGTAAAAAATATGCATAAGAGAATCGTATAATGAAACATCAGAAAAAAAGGAATTGTTAAAAGTATTAATCAATTTTTTTAAATTGACTGATCGTAAACTTGACCGAGTATATCTCTAGAAACAGAAAGACTTCTGTTTTGAACTTATGTGAAGCTATAATAAGGAGAATCATTATGAACCGTCTGATTCTTTCATATTTGCATACAGCGATAGCACTGAATTATTGACCAGACATTATTGTTTGAAAGTATAACTTCAAAGCTTATCAAGATTAAACTATCAACATCAATTTGTATACATAGTTTTCAGTTCTTATCACAGAACATTACAGAATTCTTAGCCCTGTGTTGAATTGAAGAAACAATCATGATGGATGAAATATTTTCTTTCTCTCTCACACAGATTTAATGACACTAGCGCCTCTTGCCATCGATGAATGCCAGACCCAATAAAACAAAATTTTTTAGTGCTATAAAACCTATTTTAAAAAAGCTATATATTGATATATGGACTACAGATAAATGAAAAGTCATATTAAAATACTTAGAAGTTAATTTAGTAGACTACAAAGCATTTTCAATTTTCATAAGATTATAATTTATATGTATATAAAAATAGATAATAATAAAAATAATTATAATATAATGTTTAATATTTTTTTGATTAAATATTTTTATATAAATATAAATTATAATCATATAAAAATAAAAATGTTTTGTAATTTTACCAAATTAAGTACAACTTCAAAGTATTTTAATATTGCTTTTCATTTAGCTGTAGCCCATATATTTATATATTGCATATTTTAAATACGTTTTATAGCACTAAAATTTGTTTATATGACACCACAAAAAATATATAGAAACAAAGAATTATTTCATCCGACATGAACTTTTAAAATAAAATATATATATTAATTTAATATACGTCTAGCATCTATTAAAATATTTAATATATTTTAATATTTTTATTATGAAATTACAATTTCTAAATACATATAATATAGACCATTAAATAAATCACAATTTTTAAAAATATATTATATATTAACACTTTTTTATTACTTGACATATAACCTTTCCATTTTTCACTCGTCCTCTTGCACTATTGTATTTGAAATTTTTTTACACGCATTCAGAGAATAATAACATAAACAGTAGATTGCCAGTATCAACTCATGAAAAAGGACAAAAGGGCGGAATTTTTTTTATGCAATCTTTTATATTTCTTTATATTTTCATAATTTTAAAGAAAAAATAACTTTTTTAATTAAATATAAATATATATAATAACATTTCCTAAAATTACTGAAAAATTAAAATATTAAAAGTACAGGGTGCTAGTTTTTATAGTTTGGATTGTGCCAGGGTCGTTTGCAGCCACTTTTCTCATTTAAGCTTGGAATCCCCTGGTTTTTATCTTATTTTTTCTTATACCTATAGACAATTAATAATAACATGTATACGCATTCAGTTTTTTATTTTATGAATAAATGCATTTTTTTAAAAAATCATTATATATTATTTTAATATACTTCGCTTCGTATCTATCACTATTTTTTAAAAAAGAAAATATTTAAAAATCAATGAATATATTTAATAAAAACAAAATAATTTTTAATTTTCTGTTAGATTTAGATTTAAAACAATGTATGAAATTAATTTATAAAACAAAATTTATTTTTTTTAATTTATTGAATATGTCCATCTATTGGTCTACAATCTTACTAAAACAAAAAGTACATTGAAATTTCTCATTTGGTATATGTATTTTAGGATTTTAGTTTTTTAGTATTCAAGATCCTTATTTTTTTAATAAAATTTTTATAAAAAATAATTTTTATAATATTTTGATAATATATATTCATAAATAATGAGTGATGGTATAGCAATAATTTTTAATTCGTTTCAAGAACATTTAAATAATGAACAGGAATTGCGAGAGGTGTTGATATTTTTTTCTATAATTATAATGTATAATTTATTAATTAAAAGTCAACTATAATACTTTGAAGAATATTACATTATGAAATTTATTATTTTTATCATATGTTCAAAATAAATATAATACTTAATGGTATTTTAGTGACATACATTAGCTTACCTAATTAATATATTTGTATAAATTGATAACATAGTTTAATTTTTATGCAAATATTCTATATTTTTTTAATATAATAATACAATTAATGATTATAAAAAGTTTTTTATTACAATCCATCTAGGAAATTCGTAATAATGTAAAACAAATTGAAAAAGTAACTAGAGATATTGCAATGATTTTGCAAAATATTCATAATGATCAACCGGAAGAAAATATAAGTAAGTGCATTATTTATATATTTTTTTATTATTACTTACTATTTTATTTTTAATTTTATAGTTGTTTCTCAACACTGTTTTAAAGCAAGAGAATTATTTGAAGATGTACGTAAATATTATGAGAAACTTATGCTTATTGTACCCAAAGATCAGTATTATCGTTTTCATTTTGAATGGAAATCAGTTACTCAAAGATTATGTTTCCTAGCTTCTCTTGTTGTATACTTAGAAGTTCAAATTTTGGTGACCAAAGATATTGTAGCAGAAATTCTAGGAAGTAAATATACAAATATTTGGTATTATGAAAATGTTTTTAATAAATTTTTAATGTCTTTTAGTAAAAGATAAAAGTGAAGATGGTTTCCACTTAGATTTAGAAGATTTTTTAATGGGTTTATTGCAGCTATCTTCAGAATTGGTAGGAAAAGTAAATATAAATCCCATTATTTTCCATTGATTAGTTTTGATTTCAATAATATTTTCAGAGTCGTTTTGCTGTGAACAGTGTCATTAATGGTGATTATCATAGACCAATGCAAATAGCACATTTTGTGAATGAATTGAATGCTGGATTTCGACTTTTAAATTTGAAAAATGATGGATTAAGAAAACGTTTTGATGGTTTAAAATACAATGTGAAAAAAATTGAAGAAGTTGTTTATGATCTTAGTATTAGAGGTCTTAAACCAAATACTTCCCAGATGGAAGAATGTGTAAAACAAATAAATACAGTATAAATTAATAAGTAAATTTGGTATTATCAATAAAATTTTATAAAAATTTAAATTCATTTATCATTAAAATATAAAACTATATATTTAATAAAAATAATTTATATATAAAAAAAAATATTGGTTAATTATAATAAAATTTATCAATATGCAAATATACAAAAAAAAAATTTTTGTAGTTGAATTCAAATTTATAAATGTAACTGATATTAATCAAATATGTAATACCCTAATAGTTGCTATTTAATTATTTTAATTTTTATATAAAATAAAAGGAATAGAATATTTGTAATAAAATTTCAGTATTTATTTTTTAATTTATTTATAATTTTTTATATTAACTATTATTTTTTATTGATGCTTTGCTCACATTTTATATTCATCAATAAACTCGATTACTATGTCAATAGATTTAAAAAAAAAGTTACTAAGTTTACTACTAAACTTTATCTCACATGTCAATATAAATATATAATGCAATACGGTTTTCATATTTTTTAATATAAATTCATCTATTTTATTGATCTATAATTACAATATATGTTTGTTAATTAATATTACAATATATGTTTCTTTTTTAAACTATTTGATTATTCTATAATTTATCTACATCATTAAATTATAGAAATTATTTTATTTAATTTATAAGTTTTAAATTTTTTAATGAGATTATTTAATCTTATTTAGTCAGATTTCAAAATATTTCTAACAGCATTTATAAATGAGATCATAACATTAAATAATAATTGAAAATATTTTCGTTTATGTATTTATTTTGTAAAATGAATATATATTGATTATAATTATTTACAATTTTTCTTGAAATTAGTAAACATTACTCACAAAATATTTTAAAAATATTAATGTTTAAAAAGACATAGTGTTGATGAAAACTTTATTTTATTTTATTTAAAAAAAAATTTATGGATATATTCAAATACATTTTTTATATATTTGAAGATATTATTTAAAAGTTAATTTAAAAAATCGCAGAGTTTTTATAATTCCTAAACTGCAATACATTGTATTTATTTCCTTTTTAAAATATTTTTATATTGAAACTTACGCTAAAACTATTCAAACATGTATTTGATACTTATCATTTAAATTTTAATAAGTAACCTTAATTTTATGATAACCACAAGGTTCTATTTCGAAAATAAAATAGATGTGCAAAATGCATAATTAGTTTTATAGGCAATTTTATATATGATTATGTAAAATTAAAATTTAATACAAAATTTTATTAGAATCTTTTTTTCTAAACGAATAAACGAACAAAATTATTAAATTCTAGAATTAAATTAATTTCAGCTTAAATAATTGTAAATAATTCGAGATTAGTCCTAGAATAAATCTAATTATTAGCATATATTCTAAATTTTCAAACTTTACAAATACATTATTTACATGATGTATTATTCTACTTAGCTGTTGTATTATCTGATGGTAATATTACGTTAAGAAAACGGAGAGAAAGAAAAAATAATAATTATTAGAAAATATTTAAAGTAAATTTAAAAAGAATTATATGATTAAATAATTAAAAGAAATTTAAAAATATAATAATAATTAAAACTGAAATTTGTTTTTGATTATCTGATTTATTCTCTGTATAAATTCCAGTCTTTCATTTTTCAATATTATAATAACATTAACATCTGTGATTTATATATTCTTAATTGTATATTAATTGGATGAAAATATTTCTTATACCATAAAGGTAATTGGTAAGAATGATTGAGGATATGATAATAACTGCAATTATATTATAAATTGAATAATAATTTTAACAGCTCCTTATTTAAAAAAAAAAATGGAAATACAGAAAAAATTTCTAATAAATAGTTGA
Organism: Eupristina koningsbergeri; assembly: GCA_018907245.1. NCBI lineage: Eukaryota > Metazoa > Arthropoda > Insecta > Hymenoptera > Agaonidae > Eupristina > Eupristina koningsbergeri. Next base: position 3,630,804 of record JACCHV010000002.1, on the reverse strand, counting down.
TAGTAAGTTTATCTATAAGCGTTATTAAGTTTATTGTATAAAAAAATAAATTTAGAAAAAAAAGAAAAATCCTTACAATCTGCATTTATCTATATTCTGTCAGTAAAAATATCACGTCATAAATAAATTAAAATGTAATTTTAAAAGAAGTTTAATAGTAAATGTCAATTTTTAAAGATTGGTGTCAATTTCTGATAATTCAAAATATTATTAGAGTCAATACAATATCATTGTATATTATATGTATATTTATAAATAGCAAGCCTTCATTTCTCATGTTTCAAAATCGTATACGTAAATGTCGAAAATATATAATTTAAAAATCATGTGCTCGATTATTTTCCTTTATGAGAACAAATTAGAAAAAATTATTAGAAAAATAACATGAAATTGAAACATCTAATTCATCATTTGGATCATACGACATATTGTAACAATAATTAAATTAAAAATATAATTGTTAAAATAATATATTAAAATTTATAGAAAATAAATAAGCAAGTATTAAATCGTTAATTGATTAGTCGATCGTTAAGAAACATATGCATTGTACATGAAAAATGTATTATAAATATGATTGTGATGTTTAAACACTAGGAATAAGATACTAGAAGCGAATTAGATTTTGTAATAATAATAATAAATTCCACTCGTAATGAAGTGTTGGAAATGTGCTCGAATGCAACGAGTATTATTTTAGATTGCTTATAAATATGGAGCTCGAGATTATTGGTAAAACAAAACTGAAAAGAATCAAAATTGCGCGCGCTACGAGTCGGTTAAGCAAGGTCGATGTAGTTATCTAGTGACAATTTGATCTAGCCAGTAGCCTACAAATGGCCGACGAAGTTTGAAAGCGGATAATGGCAATAAGAGCACCGGGAACGGGGCAGCGCCACCCGGCGAGTCCCCGCCGAATTTTACGTATCAGTATATGTAAGCGTATTTGACTGTTTGTATCTTACACGTCGAAGTTCTCTTGGGGCCATGGGATATGGCCGAACGTGTAAATGGCTGGTGCATCGGCCATGATGGCTTTTCTCAGGGTCCGTGTCTCGCAAACACGCTTTGACAGTGAACTGCTCGAGTGCGACGGCGGCACAGTGAGACAGTGATTGTGTTCGAACGCAATGTCTGGACAAGGATGAGGCCCTGAATCAATTCCGCGGCGGGTGATTCGGCCGCCTGGCTGAGGCAGCCAGAGCTACCTGGCCGAGCAAAGCTCAAAGGCGCGCGCGACTGCCAGCAACGTGACGCAGAGCAAGATTTGCGTCGGCGTCGAGCAAACCTCTAATCCTGAGCGATCAGCTTTGAGATCGGCACCTCGTCCGCGAAGCAACGCAAACTCGCTTCGTAGACTCAAGGCCAACGGTCACTCGAGCGGGACATCTACAGTGCCCACTGTCAACACACGAGTCGCCCGCCATGAGCAAGCTTTCATTCAGGGCGCGCGCCCTCGACGCCTCCAAGCCCATGCCCATATTTATGGCCGAGGAACTACCGGATCTGCCGGACTACTCGGCCATTAACCGGGCTGTACCGCAGATGCCTAGCGGTATGCAAAAGGAAGAGGAATGCGTAAGTTTCATCCAACCAAATGATAAAAGCATGTTTTCCACCTCCGCCATCTTAGTCAGCCTCGAAACACCGATCTCCTGTAAACATTCACCAGATGGCACTCTATTCCCAGCCTTAAATTTCATTCTTATTCTTTACAAAAGTTGTTAATTTTTTATTATTTACTTAACTCACATTTTGTCATTTTTTTCCATCCAGATGAATTACTTTTGCTTAATTTTCGTTTTTAATATTAAAATTATTAAATATTGGGAAACAAGGTTTCAAAGACAGGTTTTGTTTTTAATTCTTAACTTTTGACATTCTTAAACATTCTTTTTATAAAATTATTTTTTTTTACAAATATTGAAATATATTCTTTTACACATAATTATCCATCTAATAAACATTTATCGCGTGACCAATAACATTGTGTCTAAAAGTTTATCCAAATTATTATTATTTTCTTTTAAAAGGAACATCATCTCCAAAGGGCAATATGTACAGGATTAATAATTCCAACTCCAGAAGTAACCAATTTAACCGATGTGGAAGCATATGATAAAATCTATCCAGCAGATTACAAACTACCACGTCAACTAATTCATATGCAGCGTAAACCTAAATTATTATTTATATAATTTTTTTAATATAATTTTCATAATTGTCAATTATATATATTTTTAACAAATCATAAGTTTGATTTATTCAAAATAATCCATTATATTTAATTTTAGCATTTGCCATGGAACAAGATATTCCAGATTATGATATGGATTCTGAAGATGAAAAATGGGTTGGGATTCAAAGTCGAAAAATGGATTTAACACCATTGCAATTTGAAGAGATGATGGATCGATTAGAAAAAAGTTCCGGACAAACAGTTGTTACATTAAATGAAGCAAAAGCACTTTTAAAAGAAGATGATGATTTGATTATTGCTGTTTTTGATTACTGGTTAAATAAACGTCTTAAAACAGTAAGCTTGTCTATACTTCATTGTTTTCATTTATTTTATTATTATTTTTATGCAAATAAAATATAAATATTTTAAAAATATAATAATGAATATTTTTAGAATTTGATTCATCTCTGTATTATAAAGCAATTCTTTTTTTATTTTTCAGCAACATCCTCTTCTTTTAACAGTAAAAACTGAACATCGTCTTGGTTCAGCTGCCAATAACCCATACTTAGCATTTAGGAGACGAACTGAAAAAATGCAAACACGTAAAAACCGTAAAAATGATGAAACAAGCTATGAGAAAATGCTTAAACTTCGTAGAGATCTCAGTAGAGCTGTTACATTATTAGAAATGGTTAAAAGACGGGAAAAAACGAAACGTGAATATTTGCATCTTACTATTGAAGTTTATGAGAAAAGGTTAGCTGTGTTAATAATATTTGAGTTACATGCAAGCATTATAAAAAAATAATTGTTACTTTTAAATGGTTATTAGTATATTCAAATATTACTGGGATATTTAAATGACTTGTAAAAATATTAAGACTAATATTATTTCATAATGTTAGATATCAAGCACAAGATTTCAATGGACAGATACTAGCTGAAATATCAACTTTAAAAGCATCACGACCTGCATTTGCACCCCTCTTTACAAATCAATTTGGAATTCATCAAAATTGGACAAATAAACTTTGTGGAAAAGTAAGCTTTTACTCAGCCAGTGAAAACTATGTATACTAGGTAGAAGAGATATTTTTTAAAAAATTTTCATGCAATCAGGACGATGTGGTTCCAAGGAAGGAGAAAAGACAGTACAAAAAAAGGAAGCACAAAGCAGATCTCAGGAGTGGAGCGTTAGAAGATGGTGGTATACGCAGTAGTTCTGGAAGTAGTGGAAGCCGAAGCAATCGGGTGGTTCTTGGAAGTGGGCTGGACCCACTAGCTAGTTCCGATGAAGAAAATCCTCTTCCATCTCATTCACAACCCTCCCTTCCCTCAGATCATGATGATGAAGACACAGCTGATGAAGGCCAATTTACTTTTCGTCGAAATAGAAATAATAGTTACTTACCTGTGAGAAATATCAATTTTATAATTTTAAAAATCATCTTTAAAAATCTTTGTTTTTCTTTCTAATTGTTTTTAATTTTATTTACTTTTTTTTTTTTTTTTTTTTTTTATATATAAATTTATTTACTTAATAATATACTTACAGCCTGTATCAGGTGGGTTTGGAAATTGGCCTTGGTGTGATACAGATGAAGGAGGCTTAGCAGATAAAAAATATAGGTTTGCTCTTACTAGCATTAATAAGCCTACACGTCGATGTATTGGTCTTGCACGGCGCAGAATGGGTCGTGGTGGCAGGTACAAAATTATTTTAAGTTACAATTATATATAAAATATTTTCTTTTAAATGATATTAATCAAAACTAACTGAATTTGTCAGAATTATTCTTGATCGTTATTCGGGTGATATGGATGATATTTGGTCATCGTTAGATTTTACAATACATGAATTTAAGCGAGAAACTGCAGAAGAAACAGATACTACAATTAGTACAACAGCAGTAAAAAAAGATTGGTAACATGCATGATTTATTTTTGTACTCAAATTATGATACATATTTATATTGTATATAACACATTGTTCTATTTTTTAGGTTACATTTTCGACCAAAAACCCCACCAGCATCAGAACATAGTCCAAGTGAAGAAAGTAGTGATAGTGATTCTGAAATAGAACCAATGAATTCTAGGTCAAAAGCCCTGGCTTATCCATTTCCACCAGAAGCAACATCTATCTGTGTTGATATTGAAACTGATCGTTTAGATGATGATCCACCTTTCACATCTGAATTTAATATATCAGATTATTTTTCCATTGACACTTTATCGGACTTTGATATAGCACTATCAACTAATAGTGATATGGGTTCAGATAATAGTAATTGGCGGACAGACGATAGAGGATGCTCGCATTTTTTAGTTTTACCAGAGATCGGAAATTTGTTTGCACCACAAATTCGATCACAGTGCAGTACTAGTGCAAATTGTGTAAATATATCAAATTGTTCTACTTCTTCAGCATTATGTACAAATATTCAATCGACATTCTCTAATACAATAATGTCTACACAGTGCACAAGTGTTAATATTGAGACTCAGTTAAATCATCATACTAAACAGTTTAGACAACTGCCAAATAATAGCAATGCTGCTTCTATACTGTCCAAATCTCTGACTAGTCCAACTAATAATAGAAATAGTGGTACTACAGGGATTAGAGTTTTTAATACAACAGGAACAAATGTTAGTAGTGGTACAATTACAAATTTTGGGAATGGTCATCAAAATGGTCCTGTCATTCATACACATAACGCAAAAAGTTTACCAAACAGTACTCATATTATAAACAATCAATCAATGATACTATTACCACAGAAGCATGCACCATCTAATTTGCTACCAGGACTGAATAAACTTGCTAGTTTTGCCAGACAACAGCATCAAACACAAAATCAGACTCAGCAAATTCCAACGTCCGGCGAAATTATGCTTAATAGTAATAGGTAAAATAAAAAGAAATTTTTATTAGTTTTTAATTAAACAGAAATTTTTAATCATTTCATTTCATTAAGAAATTAAAAACATTTATATTTTTAAACAGCAAATTTTCTAAATGTTTATATCACAGGAAAGATATATTTAATTTAAGTATTTGATTTAATTAATTGAATTGATAAAACAATAAATTATAAATTATTATTTAATTTTTGACATATATTTCAATAAAATATATTATAAAATGGTTCAATTACAGAAGTGTGAATGTTAGTTTCTGTGTTTTTAAGTTTTATACACAAATATCTTGAAAAATCTTGAACATTCATACATATTTGTATTTAAACTATGTAAATTTATGAATTCTATACAAACTTACTAATAATAGATTTGTGTTCTTTTTTCTTCTGTTACATACATACATACATACATAGGCTAAGTTAAATTAAAATATTTATTTATATATAAATATTTTTTGTGCATATACACACATTATATCATTTATACAAAAATTCATTTTTCTTTTACATATATTAAACATCAATCCTATTAAATAGGGAAAGAATTAAAAATTTTAATTAAAACTTGTAAAAATATAATCATAATATTTTCAACCATTTGTAATAAAAAATCATAAAAAAAATTTTGAAGTTCATTTTTATTTTACAGTGAAAGATTGGACATGGAAGTAGATGGAGTTCAAAATACACCATGTGATGGTAAACCACAACAACAACAGTTGGTACAAACAAGCAAAGCAAATTCACTGGCAATGGAAGTAACATGATGCCTACTATCAGCACCCCTGTTACAATATTTACGTTACTGGGGGCTTCACTAAAATTACCTTGCCAATATAGAATTTTGGTACTGGCTACAGACTTTTTGTTCAGATGCTAATCATGGTATGGTTAGGCATATTCATAGCAACATGTAAAACTGTTTCATAATAACTAGATTGAAGTAAAGACAATGTGTTTATAATAAAAAAAAAAAACATTGTGATTTTTACTGATTTTAACAGTATTTTAATGAATAATTAAATTCTACAATTTAATTCACAAAACTTCATTATGTTTCAAGTAATTAAATATCATTAATAACATGTTGTTTAGGAGAAATACGTTACTTGTAATTCAGTAATATAAACCATTATTTAATTTTTTTAAGCACAATGTTTTTGCCATAAAATTAAAAATTCTTTCAATTACTCTGTATACGTTAAATACGAATTAGATAAAGTTATGAAATTTCTACAGATGTATTTCTCTTCCCCTTTATTGTTCAAAAATGAAAAGAAAAAATAATAACCATATACTATACTACAGTGTTATGACATTGTGTTGCAAAATATTTATATTATTCTTGTATAAACAATGGATTACATTACTGTAAACTATGTTGAAAACATTAATGTATATTAACTTACATGAAAATTGATATATTAAAACATTTCTGTTTTTCATAAAAACCAACTCAAGGAATTTATAAGAGTTACACTTTAAAAAATCTGACTAATATGTACAAAAAAAAAATTTTCAATATAAAACTGGATCTTATTTGAAAATATTTATACATAATATCATAAGTTCTTTTGCATTATCACGAAATTATTTTTAAATGTAAAATATTAATTTTTTTTTATTATTTAGTGAATTCGTAAAGATTATTTCGTCAATATCAAGTCTATTAATTCAACAAAAAAAAAAAAAAAAAAAAATTGAAACACAGCTAATGAATAAAAATAAAAAATAAGAACAATAGTTATAAATATAAAATTAACTCATTTGAGGTCTACCCTTTAATATTAATATAAACAGACAGTGACGTTAACAAATTATAATGTACAGAATTTATTAGTATTATACCATGTTGGCGTAATAGTACCTCAGTTATAAACAAATATTCTTCTTTTATGTAATTGTTATACACTTCTATTAATAAATGCTAACACTCAATGAAAGCAATATGTATAGGCGTGTGTGCATACGTGCATAGATTTATACACACGTAAAATATTCAAATTAAAAGAGAGAATGAAAAAAACCCAAAAAAGACTTTGCATTCCTAGTTTAAATTATCAAATATAGTGCATTGTTTTTTCTATTCGTTTCAGTTTACTTTTATGAAATCTATTTTATCTACAATTTTTCACTTGAAGCCGTTCTACAAAATATAACTTGCATATTCCTTTTTTTTTTCTTTTTTTTTTTTTAAATCCGTGCATTGTTTCGATTGTAATAAGTAAAATATGTTTAGGATACTCGGAAAAATTTGTATGTTTAATGCTCTACAGAACAAATTATAATTATGTTGTCATAAATATATAAATACATAGCATTTTTCTGTTAGTCAGCTTTTTTACGTAAATAATATAAAAAAATAATGTAAAACATTTTATAATTATTTATTATTGAATAGAAAAAACATGATTAAGTTTCACGTCTTACAGTGATTAAATTAATTTTTACACTTTATTGTAGCTACACATGTATATAGAAAAGTACTTATAAATATGTTTTTGCTATAAAAACAAAGTATTTTAAGTAAAGAAACGCAAATAAATTGCATGATGTTGTTTCGATTTTCTATAATTTTGAAATCATGCAGAAAAATAATATACTTTTGACTCTAATATGATTTAATGATTCAAATATATGAAAAACGAAGTCTGATGCCAGCTACAAAATTAATAATTAAAAAAAGGCGTTGCGACGTAGAAAATTTAAATTAAATTCAATATGAAAAAAGAATAAAAGAAACAACAAATAAATTGTATATATAAAAATAATTACGCTTACTGTATCTCTTACATTTAGGTGATTAATAAAATAAATGTAATTAATGTTATTGTGGTAGGCGCACGGCGATGTATAAGAAAAATTATTAATAATTTGAATCAATTTTTGGAAGAGTAATACAGAAATTGTATCTTAAATTTATCGAACGAATTTATTATAAATTTAAGAACTCGTCGAATTTTAAATTAGTTTGTCAAGACACCATTCTTTTGCTTATAATGTACATTATCCCGCGAACTTTTAATGCGTTTCTTCGATGTACTTGTAAATACTTTCTAAGTACTATTAATTGTGAATAGTTCTTGCAGATTCGCTTTTGACTTTTCAAATTTATCTTATATTTTTAATTAAGACAAAATCTAATATTATTAAAATTGGAGTATAACAAATGAATGTAAAAATGTTATGCGTGTATGCTGTTAATACAAATTTTTTAAATCTTAACATTATTCTTATTTAGTAAAATAGATCTGCAAAGACGATAATTATTTTTAAAAAATACATTTTTGTAAGATTATTTTTTTCGTTTTTTTTTTTTTTTTTTTTTTTTTTTTTTATATATATATATTAAAAACGTAAACAAATCATATATGGAAATATCTGTTGACTTGGTTGAATAGTTCAGCAAAAATATAATGATATACAAAATTTTTATATAAAATTAAACAAAGAAACAAAGGAAAGTAGCTTTATTTCAAATGTATATATCATTTCCCTTATACACGTATTAATAATAAAACAATAAATAAGTAGTCCAAATGCATGAAAAAGCCTCTCCATATAAAGACTGAGTTATTATAATAATCTTTTATTTATGGAGCAAATACTCTTGGAATTTAATGACTAAACTAATTGATAAGGATTATCAGCGTCATTGATTAATCAAATTTTATTTCCATCTCGAAAAAGGCGAATTTTAACATTTTCTTCTATATAAAAATATAAAAATAACTTTATATAAAAAAAAAACCAAATGAATAGTATATATGATATAAGGTAGATTATTTGTTTTATAGGATTTATATCCAATAGCCCAATTCGACGAGATCTGTGAAACAAACACGCGATCTTGATCTTGATTATTATGAAAACATATTTGAAATAATTAGTTAATATAATCGCATCGACTGTTCAAAAAAAGACTTGCGATATTTTAATATGTTAAACTCATTATCGATGCTTATCTACTACACGTAGTAAACATCATTTTGCGCATTGTATCTGCCATGCATTACCAACTTTATTCTATGAATACAGCCAGGATTCTAGTATGTCGCTATGTGACAGAATCGTTATGTCGGCTAATTAGTGTATGCGAATTACTCTCGATTATGATATCCAATACAATAACCACTTTAAATTTAGTAATCGTACTATATCATTTGTAAATTTATAATTTATAGAAAAACATAATTGTTCATCTATAAAATAGGCGAGCTTTTACATTAAAAAAATTGTTTTTTAATTATTAAAGACAAAGATAATATTTGGTAAGGATATCATTTAAAGAGTGATTGAAGAAAAAATATTAGAATTCAAATTTATGGCTTTTATAAATACACTCCGGTGTATTTATATCATTTAGAAATTATTAGCAAAAAAAAAAAAATAAAATAAAAAATAGAATTGATAATTCTTTGATTCAGTGAAAATAGAACACAAATTTTGTTTTTATAAATGAATATATTCAAATTTATCAATCTGATGATAACAATGTAATTTTAAAATGATTATCAATTAAATAAAATATTCGAGTTTAAAAGTAAAAATGTTACAAAGACAAATTTTATGGCTTTACTATTTTTAATATTAAATCTTTTTATAGTTATGGAATTTAATAAAATTCTTAACTTGCGTTATCCATTAATTTTGATATCATTGGCAAAAAATTGTTTATTTTACATTCTTATATAATATAACAAAACAAAGACCTTAAATAGAAATTAAATGGAATTTTTAATTTAAATATTAATTTATTTAATAATTACCCATAATTATATTGATCCTAAGTATATAGATTAAATGTAACCGTGATATTCATTATTTTAATTTATTTGTTATCAGCCAGTTTAATACACACATTAATTTTTTATCTTCTCTCCTATATTAAAATATTAACTTAAAGTGTACTCATATAAAAAATATTTTTTAACTATTATTTTACATTAATTACAAAACCATATATATTGTTTGTATCATTTACTTCTTTAACTATCAATTTAATAAATCGAATTGGTAGTAATTACATTTGTTTCTAATATCTAAGTATTTTTACAAATACAAATTTAAATAAAAACCTTAAGATAGATAAAGTACATGTGATATGATTTTATTTATCATGTAGAAAAATTCTTCTAATAAGGATAAAAGTTAATAAAGTTTATTTTAAAATATCTTTAATGTAATCATAAATCAAAGGATATATATAATTCTTAAGATTTAATTTGGAATAAAAAATTTCAAACACTAAAAATAAATTAAAAATATTATATTATAAATATTTATATTAATAAGGCTTTAAAAATATTATTTTTCTTAATATTTAAATGTTTATTTTAAAACTGAATTTTAAAATTTATTTTAAATATATGAATTTTAAAATGATTCAAACTATTTCATGATACTATGCATGTTAATGTATATATTAAGAAAATAAATATACAATAGTACAATTGATTAAAATGAAAAAAAAATATATATACGTAAAAATGAAAGGAAAAAATAAAAAATATTGATACATAAAATGATTGATTTATTTAATATTTAGAACAGTTTTTTTTTTATTTTAATATAATATTCTATTTATTACATATTAATATTATTATATATTCTTATCAATATTAAAAATGATTATATATTTGCTTATGTCTTCGCATGATCCAAATAAACGTTCCTAGCGAAAACAAGCTGCCTAAAGAAATGAGATTAACAGAATTGATAATTGATATTCATTTTAATATAAAATAATAATAAAAAAGAATTATAATTGATCAAAACATGTAAAGTAAAATTCAATATAATATAAACACACAAAATAAAAATGTCGATTTAAAACATAAAAATAAAAAATAAAAACAAATTACATATTTTTGGTAGTCTTAAAAAATAGTTTGCAGTTTGGAGCTGTTAATATCGAAAATAGAGATTAAAAATGAGATTGCGCTTGCTGTGTTATAACTGCATCCAAAACCTGATCACAGGGAATCTGGAGGGTTTCCGAGGAACTAAAACCATGCTTAGTCAAGCAATAAGGGAAAATATAAAATTATAAGTTGAAAAATTTATAATTTTATAATGTAAAATATAAATCATGAAATTACTTTTAATTTGATTTTTCAAATTTTGTTCTACATTCATATAAAACAACATTCAACTTGTATATTTTAATGTATTTGTCTTAAGTGGTTTGCATTTGCGGTTATGTATTTTAAAATACTTTTGGGTGTTACTTACAGTGGATATAATTTATTTATTGTTTTTTTAAATCAAGAGTTGTATTGACAGTTTTATTAAACATAATAAAAAATCTTATAACAAAAATTAATATATCAAAATTTATATATATAATAAAAATTTATAAAAGATAATATTAATTGTATATGTTTTTTACACAATAAATAAAATACTTAGGTAAAACAAATAAATTAAACAGATAAGTATAACTCGTATATTATTTAAATTACAATGTATTGAAAATAATTTTAATTGTTCAAATGATATAATTTGAATATTCTTTTGATTTTTTTAATAAATAAAAATAAACAATTAGTATTATAAATTATTGATGACAAATAATTTGAAATGAATAAAAACGTAATGTTAATATTTAATTTTTTCTGACGTTTTGATAAAGAATTCCTTTTCCTTATTAAAGCTTATATTGAATACAAGAATGCTTAAAGTTTATAACATAATTGTTGAAACATCAGCTTATGATACTGGTGTTATATTACTATTTTTAAAATTATAATTTTCAAGTGAAATTATTCATCTAACAAAAATATTTGTCATATACTATAAATAAAATAATATATTATTTATAATTAGCAGTTCAAATTTATTATATTAATTTATGTTAATTTTGTATATAAAATTATATTAACATCAAACACTAATTATTCGATTATAATAATAAAAATGATAATCTCTAAATATAATTTATGTAACAAAATTATTTCTAATAAGTTATATTAAGCTTTTCAAGCATACTGATTAAATTTATAAAATATTATCATTAATACATTATTAATTAAATATTATCTGTTAATATTCATATTCCATTTTATATTTCATAATTTAAATGTATTAATTCTGTATCTATAATAACAAAAGTAATATGACCTTTGTTGCTTCAATTATATAAATTACAAATCAAAATAATTATGTATAAATACCAATATATACTTCAGCTTTAAAATAAAACTCATTTTATAAAAGATTAGTTTGCATCTTACTTTTTAATATAAATAATATTTAAGATAGTTTTTGTCAAAAATACTTAACTTAACAAACTTTCCATTAAATTTTAAATATTTGCTTTCAGTATTTCAAAAAACAATTTTTTTAATTTAATACCATGCATTTTAGATCTTAAATTTAATGTTCCTATAAAATTAATATCAGTTAATTATATTTTTTTTATTCATAATCATAATTTTTACATTTCCATATCTTTTATTTTTTAATATTAATTTTTTTTATATTTAATCACATGAATTAAAATAATACTCATTATATATTAACTATGCTTTTCTTAATATATATATTTATATATACATATTTACACCTTTATTTATAATATAATGTAATATAAATTTAACTTTATTTTCATACAAAATTTTAATCTACTTCAAACAGTTTTTGACCAACAAAATTGTAATATGAACCTAATTATTCACAATATCATATTAATTGTTAATATTAAAATACAATTTTATTTTAATTGGTAAATTTGTTAAAGTCATTAAAGATTATAAAATTTATGTCAATTATCATTTATAAGCTGTAATTTTAATATCAAATAAATTAATATTTTTTAACATTATTTTTTATTTTTTAATTACAAAATTACTACAGTATAAAAAACTTAAAAAACAAAAAATTGCTACATAATATATTTTTATATACTTATTATCAATTTTTTAATATAGTAAATAAAAACTTAAGCAAAAAATATTTAACTTGAAATCTGTTATATTTTTTTACATTTTAAATATATACTTTTCATGATATAGGGTGCACATAACTAGTATTTAGTATTAAAAAAATTTATTATACTTTAATTTTTACTAATATTATTAATTATTTTTATAACTTTATACTATTAATATTAAAGTTTTTATTATTAAATTTATAAAAAAAATAATTTAAATGTATTTCTGTATTATTGTGTAATATTTTAATATATTAGATTTCTTATATCAGATGTTAAATTGTGCACTAAATTAAATTTCTAATAGTTATCTGAAACATTTAGAACTGTATTATTCATTAAAAATTCAATCAAAAATTAAATCATTAAAATTTCCTTCAATTTCCATAATTGGTACTATCAAATTATCTTTTGACATTAAATTATATTTTGTTACAAAAGCTGTAAAACTGAAAAATTATATGAATTAATATATATATGTTTCATTTTTTAAATATACCATATAAATTATACCAACCGACGACATAGTCGTGTTTCATGTTCAAATTCGTCAAATATTGTTCGATGATGAAAAAAAGTATGAGAAAAAATCCTATATACTCTTCGACAAACTGATCCAAGTTTAGCAACTGATGATTCTTTGATACTTACTCTTCAATAAATATTTATAAGAATGTTATTCACAAGAATTTTATATTTACAGTAAATTGATTAAAGATATTTTTTTTTATTATTACCTGCTAGGAAAATATTTGTTGCTATTTAGTAAACAAGCAGCACCATCTAAAGTATGCCTAGTATAGTCAATAGCAGGACATTCTTTTGGAGTTTTATGGGCGGCACACAAAAAAATCCATTGTTCAGTTGCTGTCATTTGTGAACAAGTATCAGGATGACAATCATGTTGTAATCTCACTGCTAAACCATTCAATTCCATACAAAATTGTCTTAGATGTTCATATTTCCAAACACCTTCATCTTGTCCTTCTGGCATATTAAGTATAAGTTTGATATTTGCTGGATCATTTCTAATTGCTTGTTGAATATATTGTTGCACAACTAAAATACTTTCCATTTGTTCAAAAGGTTCATCTGGCCATCTATTAAAATCCTAAAATGAATTCAAATTTACATAAAACTCATAGTGTTCAAAAATACAATTTAAATATTTAAAAATTTTATATAAAATTTATAATATTATTTAATACATTAAATTAAATTTCCAATTTGATAAAATTATTGTTTTGATTTAAAAACCAAATTATAAATCTAATTTAAATAATAATAAATGAAACTGATTTTAATAATCTATTCATTTTAATATAAGATTTCTAATAATGAAAAACCAATTCATAAATATAATATATTTATATGTAACATTTCAGAAATGATTTGTATTAATCTACAATTTTTTTTCAATAACCTCTGCTTTTGTTCCTGGCCTGGTTCTTCGTACAATTACACCTTCTGACAGCTTCATTTTTCTAAGTACTGTACTTAATTCCATTAGTGCAATAAAACAAGCTTGAAGTATTTACTCTAAGATTGAGACTACATAACATTTTAAAGAAATTTACAGTACGTTTATATTGATATTATATATTAATTATATAATATCACGTAAGAGGTCACTGATCCATATTAATTATTTGCGGGAAATTTGAAAATAATACAATTAAACCACTCATTTAATAAAATGGTTGCTATCATATATCTGAGATTCACTGAATTTTAAAGAATTCAATTTATTAAACTATCATTAATATAATGCTGCATGCAACTACAACATCAAGAAACAAATTATGTCGACATGAACAGATGGATTGGATATAAGAAAGTGAACGCAACTTTTGTTCTTAAATATATAAGAAAAATGCTGTTAATTAGATTTTGATGATTCAACTATCGTTATTCATTAAAAATATTTCGAAATTGCATTCGAGTCCTAGTCAAAATAATAGTTTTTTGACTACAATTCTATTTCCGATGTAACGAAATATTGACTAGTCAGATTTCACGGTAAATGTTTATAGTTTTTAAGTGTTTTTTCTTATTTGTATATAATACCAAAACTTTTATTATGAAAAGTATATCGTATTGGACTTTAATTATAATTTGGATTAATAATCGAAAAAATGTATATTAGAAAATTTTTTTAAAAAATATATCTAAAAAAATCTACTCAACATTATTCTAAAGTAATTTTAATTGCTTATCAAAGCGTGTTTATGTAAATATTCACGAATTCAAAACATTATATCCAATATTTTACATGAAAATTAAAATTTTATCTATTACTTGTTAATTACAATTTTAGTTTTATATTATTTATTATAATGTAAATTAAAGGTGTTTTTATAATTTTTTTATAATAGTTTATAAAACAAACGTTAATATTTAAAATAATATAATATTACAATATTTTATTTTATTTGATGAAAGGAATTCTTAACAAGCTTGGACGGAATACTTTACCATACTTGATATATCCTTTTGCTCCTTCGACTTTTGTATCAATATGAAACGCATTTGTGCAACAATTACAAAGAAGTGATAAATTGATAAATGATATTTAAATATTTTCAATAAATAAATAAATTCATGCTTTTCAAGAAAATCCAAGAACTCATTTATTTTCTTGTTAATCATTTTTGAGCAAAAATATTAACTATTAATACTGATGTACATAATTTAACATATATAATGATTTAATGAACACCGAAATAATATTTCATGTGACATCTATTATAAAGCAAAATTTATAATTTCAAAATTTTACTTTATGAATTCATAATTTTTAAATGATTTACAAATTCTCCAAAAATATAAATACATATACTTTTACTACAAAATTATTATGACATATATAATTTTTAAAGCAAACCTATCAAGATTTTTAAATTGTTGTCAGATCATTACACTGCTAATAAATAAAATTTAATAAATATTATGAAAAATTGTATTGAAATAAATTGGTAGAGATGTTATCTAGATTATACAGAAACTACTAAATTATTATATTAAATTGAACTTCAACTTTATGATTTACGATCTATGTTATAATCTAGTAAGAGAAATACTCAACTTTATTCTAAATTTTATTATTTCTATTTCTCAGGTCGAATAAGATTTTAGTTTATAAAAAATCCCTCAGGTTCGCTACGATGTACATTTTGATGATTATTTTAATAGAATTTCAGTTTCCTTTTCCAGCCTGAATTATATATTACTTAAGTCGCAAGTTTTCTTTTAATTTTTTACTTTATGGTATATGAAAATTTAGTATCATTTATCATAAGCGTATTTGAATATCATACAATTATTTTATTCATACAGTAAAATGGTGAGTGAATAAACAAAAATATAATAAATTTATAAATTAATTTGATTATTAAAAAGATAATAATTTTATAAATTAAAAAAGTCTAATGTTTGTTGTTACAGAAGTATAAATGACTTTGCAAAATTGAAAATATAATTTCTTATAATGAATAAATGTTTTAATTATAAATATTTAAGATATATAGCAATTCAATATTTTTTTTTAAACATGAGCTTAATTTAAAAATGTTATATATTTAATAAATTTGTATTTTTTTATAGAGTATTTTAGCTTATAATGGTGGTGCTATTATAGCAATGAAGGGTAAGAATTGTGTTGCAATTGCAGCTGATCGAAGATTTGGTATTCAAGCACAAACAATATCTTGTGATTTTCAAAAGATTTTTAAAATGGGAACACATTTATATCTTGGTCTTCCTGGTCTTGCGACTGATAGTCAAACTGTCATGGAAAGATTACGTTTTAGGTTAAATCTTTATGAACTGAAAGAAAATAGAAAAATTCATCCAAAAACTTTTGGTTCTATGATTTCAAATCTTTTATATGAAAGAAGATTTGGACCATATTTTGTTGAGCCAGTAGTAGCTGGCTTAGATCCTGAAACTTTTGAGCCCTTCATTTGTAATATGGATTTAATAGGTTGTCTAAATTTGCCAGAAGATTTTGTAGTGGGTGGTACTTGTTCAGAACAATTGTATGGCATGTGTGAAGCAGTTTATGAGCCTGATTTAGATGCGGATAGTCTTTTTGAAACTATAAGTCAAGCAATGGTTAATGCTTGTGATAGAGATGCAATTTCTGGTTGGGGTGCTATTGTTTACATAATGTAAATATAAACAATTTATATTGAATAATCATATTTTATCTTGTATTATAATGAATTTTTTTTTTGTAGTGAAAAAGATAAAGTTACGACAAGAACTATCAAGACACGTATGGATTAAACATTTCTTGGTGATAACTCTTATATTTTACAAATATAATTGTACAAGTAAATTTATTATTTTATATTTAATAGAAAATAAATATTTTA
Source organism: Eupristina koningsbergeri (assembly GCA_018907245.1). NCBI lineage: Eukaryota > Metazoa > Arthropoda > Insecta > Hymenoptera > Agaonidae > Eupristina > Eupristina koningsbergeri. The sequence goes on along the minus strand of JACCHV010000002.1, from coordinate 3,613,386 downwards.
ATGTTTTTTGTAATTTTTATGACTGATTAAAATTCCTGAAAATCATACTTTGTTAAATTTTATACATATACTCTATATGAAATGTGTAATTATTTTTAATGTATGTGTACTTTTAACTTTTTACATTTAATTTTCATAGATATGCATAATTTCATTTTTTTTATTGTGAAAAACATATTGTATTATTATATAATGTTAATAATTAATTTGTATATTTATTTGGATTGATAATGTACATCACGAATAGGACTTAAGAAAATATTTAAAAAACTTTATATATGTAGTTCTAGCTAATATTACTGTAATGGAATTTGACAGTATGAAAGTGACAATCTAACTTTATGAAGTTTATTTAGCTCAAACATAATCTATTCATTCATATAATTAATCTAATTATATTGTATTAAAGTATTAAAATAATTTAAATATTATATAATATATTTACAATATATTTTATTCGTGTTTTAAATATTGTATTTAAAATAATTTTAAATTAGTTAACTCAAATATAACTTATTCCCAGAGATAATTAGAGAGATTGCTGATGACCGTGTTAAACATTTGTTCCCAAAAACCTAGCGGCTTTTTAATAAAGTACATTTCTTGTTCGAGCAGCAGTTAAGGGGAGTACAGAGTGAAGTTAAGCACTCTCCCTACTGCATTCAATGTGAAATGCAATGAAGTTAGCCTTAATATTTGAATTCAAATATAATACAAGTTTTCTTTTTGGATATTTCAAAAATCTTTCTTTATTTTATATATTAACATTTTATCTTTTATAATTTAAAAAAAATATCTACCACCTTCATATAATTATGCATTTTTTAAATTAAATTTTTGAACGTGTGTAAATGCATATGTTTACATAACATGGACTTAAACAAATTTTTATTTTATGTGTGTCCGTTCAAATTGTATCACATAACTTCCATTATTATTTACATCACTTATTATATTATATACGTGCAAGAAAATTATTAAAATAAATCATATGTACATTTAAAATATTAAAATAAATAATTTATAAAATAAAATGAATACAATAACATTTCTTTCATTATATAAAATGAATAATAACAATATAAATCTTGATATTTAATTATCAATTTTAATAAAATCACTTATTTCAAGAATATACTGAAACAATAACTAAAAAGCTTACATTTATAACAAAAATATTAAAATTAAATTATTAAATTTATTCAATAATAAAAAAGTTATTTAAATTGGAAATTTTATTCAATGTAATTGTAAATGACTCCAGTAACACTATAATTTTTGTTAATTGTAGTATTATAATTGATAATAAAATAATTCATCTTAGTGCTATTTTTCATGAATAGTTATAAATATTGATTTTATTTGAACAAATTACTTCTATCGAGTAAATTGTGAGTGATTGCAAATAAAACTATTACTTTTATTAAATGTATGGATAAATTAAATTATAATTATTCGTCTCAATGTTATTTGCTATAAATAACTACAATCATTGATGTTAAGAGTTCGTATAACTTTCTTCAAGTAAATTTTTAGTGATTGCAAGCTATATTATTATTTTTGTAAATGTATTACAAAAATTGATATCAAAATTATTCCTTTAATAAGATATTGGAAAAATAACTAATAATAATAATTTATTTTGTATTTTTAACTTTATGAAATAAAATTGTAATTGATTTTAAATAAATCTAAACATTCATTATTTGTCTTATTATAAATGATGTTCAATTATGTATTTAATGATGAACATTTAAAATACCAAATTTATATGTAGTATTCAATTTCAGAGAGTAATATCTTGAGTAATTTGAGTAAAACTATAACTTTTATTAACTGTATTATCAAAATTGAAATTAAAATCATGCATGTTAATGATGTTTGTTAAAAATTGTTACAAACATTGATTCTAATAATGTTTTTAACTTTCATCGAGTAAGATATTATTGATTTTAGCAAAAACCAGACATTTTTTCCAATGTATCATTAAAATTGATATTCAAATCATATATAAGAATGATAAAAATTTAAAATTATCACTTTAATGAATAATTTAGTTCTATTCAATGAAATTGTAAATTATATAAAGTAATATAAAGTAATTATATAAGTATAAATTTAAGTATTATTAACTGTATTATTAAAATATTTGATATTATATTTATATTATTATTATATTATTGATATTATATTATTAAAATATTTGATATAAATATAATGATTTAATTGAACTATATATATCAAATTAAAGTAGTAATAATATATATATTTGTATCTTTTACACTTAATAATCAAATATTGAAATTATTATTTGAAATTAAAATGGCAATAATATTTATAGTGTAATAGATAATAAAATCTGTTATCTAAATTTTATATATTTTGAAATTATTTAATGATTGATTATGATTATATATATCTATTTTTTTTCATTTATAATTTTTATTATACAAGCATTGTTTGTATTTTATTTGATATTGAATAATATTATAAAATATTTATGAACATTTATATAAACATAGTTCTACATAAGATTTTTTTCGATACATTATTAATATTTTTAGGAAACACGGAACTTTCTGCATGGTCCCCTGCTTCAATTAGAAATTGCGGATTATGTCCTAATCATTTTCGCGAAGCTGACTACTTTCAAGGACAAAGAAGATTAAAGTTACGTGTCAATAGGGACCCCGTACACTGGAAAAAAGTACAATGTACTTCAAAAAATGAGGTATAAGATTTTGTTAAACATTTCATTAAAAAAATTTAACAATATTATTTTAAATTTTTATAGGTAATTCAAGATGATGAAATCAATGATATTGAAGGAATGGATCTTTTCGGTGCAGACAAGTGGTTTTCAAGTGAGGTAATGCGTCCTTCATTTGATGAAAAAGTAAGTAGCGAAAATTATTGTAATGCACCCGTTTTGCAATCAAATGTAAAAGTTTATCCAAGTGCTTTATTATTGAAAAGAAAATTTTCTTTAAAAAAGTGTTCTAGCAATTGTAATATTACAATTGCAAATTTAAAATATAAAAATAATATTTTAGAAAAAAAAAATATATAGTATTTTTATAGTATTTTTAACTTTCATCGAGTAATGATTATTAATGAATGCTATTATGATTATATGATAATTAATGATTATTACATTCAATAAAAAATCTATAGAAAATTAAATTAATTTAATATATTAATATCAAATGAAATTAAATAAATAACAAATTTTAATTGCAAGACAATACATATATTTGCTTCGTGTATAAAGATCAAAATTTTTTATGAATTACATTTTATTATTTCGCCGTCGGCTAGTCGGTAAATTGCCGATTACATTTATTTTTAACCAAGTAAAATCGCATATTAAACATTATATTTTTTACCCTATTTCAGCCTTCGCAGAAAGCTTACTTTCTCGGCATAAAAAACCGTCCACTTGCTCTCAGACGGAAAAAGCCAATACATGCTATCTAAAGTTATTTAAATTATATTTACATTTATATTTACATTTTGAATTTTATACAATTAAATACATAAATTACATTATATTAATGATTAATAAATTATATTTTTACAATATATTTACAATAATATTTACGAAAAAACGTGAAAAATATACATGCTTTTTACATTATTTTAATTACATTATGCATCTTTAATGTAATTAAATTTTAATTACATTAAAGATGCATAATATTCTTTAATTTACGATTGTTTTGTTTTAAATATCGTTTACTAAAAATTTTTGTACTCTTATTATGTTCCCGAGCAGTAGCATGAATTTTAACAATTAATAAACATTGTAGAGCATAAATTCGATGCTCATAGCAATTATGTTCGCGATCAAACCATTTTGGAAACTTTAATGAAGTCGTTTCTTCTATTACTTCTTTTAATTCCGATAAAATATTTTTATTTTGCCATATTTGCTCGTGAATGAGTACAAAATTTTCTAGCTGGCAATTTATTATTTCAGTTAACGCTTCTGACGGTCTTGTCAAAAACGTTAAATGTGGTATTTCCTCATTGGAATGCATATAATCTCTATTGAATAAATATTGTTCATCTACTGAGAAAGGATCATTTGCATTTTTAATGAAGAAATTCTCACATTCAGAGCAGGGATATTTCAATAAACATTTTCGGGCAACGTAACCGGCAAAGAATACAATAGCATTTTTTTCAAATAAATGTTTATTTGAAATATCTCCTGCACTATTTTTATTAATTTCTGCATGCATCTCCAGAAACTGAAGTGCTTTTATCTCATTGTTGTATTCATTTAGTTCATTCCTTTCACATTCATAAAAGGAATTATTTGTAAACTCTATACTATTATATTTTTCGAAACATATATTTTCTTCATTACTATTTGAGTATGTATTACAATTTGTACTTATTTGTATATACGCGGTACTAAGAATGTGTCGAATTGACAATCTATACATTCTACAAGTCGGGTTGACGTTAAATCCACCTCTACCGCGTATTTTTGCATGAGCATGTTCAACTGAATCCTGATTACAGAGTTCAGTTGTAAGCTCAAAATTTAAAAATGTTTTTTTTAATATTATTATATAAATCTAAAATTCCGCGTATCGTTAAAATAATACCATCAAAACAAGGTGGACGTTTAAATTTATTATTAATTTTTAAAGACCAATTAACCGACCAATGAATAAAACTTTTTAAAAGCAATTCAATTTCTGGATTATTATTAGATAATGGTCGCTTCTGCTTCTTATTGGTTCTTAAATTCCGTGAATTACATGCATCAATCACGGAATATAATTTTTCTACAAAAGAAGCAGATTGCTTCCATGTCGGCGAATTCGCCAAAGCAACTTCATCTTCACCAGCTAATTTTATTGCGCTTGACATACGCCGACTAAGAAGTTGGAAAGCTCTTTTTACCTTCATTGACTCGAATGAAGTCGGATAAAAATGGCTTTCCGTTATGTGGCTTAATAAATTTGACGTACTGTGGGCTTTATCATGTTCCCACGTACGAACTAAATCTAAAAATGAAATTATTACTTCCCCGTTACAATAAATTTTATCATATTTACGCAATTGGGCCACTAATCTTTTGATTAAATGTGGCCAATCGTAAATCATAAAGTATTTAACCCCGTCTAAATGAAAATAAGGAGTTTCCGCGGTTACCCCAAACATATTGTAAAATTGACGATTATTTGGATGCTGATCGCATACAACAAATTTCACGTTGGTACCAATTATACGTAATTGTAATAAAAGTTTCGGTATAATATCTGATAATTGTATTGCTGAAACACCATTATCAGTAAAACCGAAAACTAAAATTTGATGCCAACGATTTGTTGCATTCAACCCATCCAAACAAAATAATAATGCATGTTTTGCAACATTTCGCGTTCGGGTACCGGCACCCATATCAACTAAACCTTCGACAAGGTCGTATTTTTTTGAATATTCCTCAAAACTTTTTATAGACATCTCATCAAATTTAAGACCACATAGTCTTTCCTCGTCTGGTAGTCCATTTAAAAACATTTTTAAATTATTAAATATACAATTATTTACTCCGGGGACAATGTCAATTCAGAAACCCAAAAAATTAAGCAGTTGGATAGGCATTTAAGATATATGAATAAAAAATTTAATAAAATAAAATTGTACAGAAAATCATGTGCAATTGGTCTTTAAAAATTAATAATAAATTTAAACGTCCACCTTGTTTTGATGGTATTATTTTAACGATACGCGGAATTTTAGATTTATATAATAATATTAAAAAAAACATTTTTAAATTTTGAGCTTACAACTGAACTCTGTAATCAGGATTCAGTTGAACATGCTCATGCAAAAATACGCGGTAGAGGTGGATTTAACGTCAACCCGACTTGTAGAATGTATAGATTGTCAATTCGACACATTCTTAGTACCGCGTATATACAAATAAGTACAAATTGTAATACATACTCAAATAGTAATGAAGAAAATATATGTTTCGAAAAATATAATAGTATAGAGTTTACAAATAATTCCTTTTATGAATGTGAAAGGAATGAACTAAATGAATACAACAATGAGATAAAAGCACTTCAGTTTCTGGAGATGCATGCAGAAATTAATAAAAATAGTGCAGGAGATATTTCAAATAAACATTTATTTGAAAAAAATGCTATTGTATTCTTTGCCGGTTACGTTGCCCGAAAATGTTTATTGAAATATCCCTGCTCTGAATGTGAGAATTTCTTCATTAAAAATGCAAATGATCCTTTCTCAGTAGATGAACAATATTTATTCAATAGAGATTATATGCATTCCAATGAGGAAATACCACATTTAACGTTTTTGACAAGACCGTCAGAAGCGTTAACTGAAATAATAAATTGCCAGCTAGAAAATTTTGTACTCATTCACGAGCAAATATGGCAAAATAAAAATATTTTATCGGAATTAAAAGAAGTAATAGAAGAAACGACTTCATTAAAGTTTCCAAAATGGTTTGATCGCGAACATAATTGCTATGAGCATCGAATTTATGCTCTACAATGTTTATTAATTGTTAAAATTCATGCTACTGCTCGGGAACATAATAAGAGTACAAAAATTTTTAGTAAACGATATTTAAAACAAAACAATCGTAAATTAAAGAATATTATGCATCTTTAATGTAATTAAAATTTAATTACATTAAAGATGCATAATGTAATTAAAATAATGTAAAAAGCATGTATACTTTTCACGTTTTTTCGTAAATATTATTGTAAATATATTGTAAAAATATAATTTATTAATCATTAATATAATGTAATTTATGTATTTAATTGTATATAATTCGAAATGTAAATATAAATGTAAATATAATTTAAATAACTTTAGATAGCATGTATTGGCTTTTTCCGTCTGAGAGCAAGTGGACGGTTTTTTATGCCGAGAAAGTAAGCTTTCTGCGAAGGCTGAAATAGGGTAAAAAATATAATGTTTAATATGCGATTTTACTTGGTTAAAAATAAATGTAATCGGCAATTTACCGACTAGCCGACGGCGAAATAATAAAATGTAATTCATAAAAAATTTTGATCTTTATACACGAAGCAAATATATGTATTGTCTTGCAATTAAAATTTGTTATTTATTTAATTTCATTTGATATTAATATATTAAATTAATTTAATTTTCTATAGATTTTTTATTGAATGTAATAATCATTAATTATCATATAATCATAATAGCATTCATTAATAATCATTACTCGATGAAAGTTAAAAATACTATAAAAATACTATATATTTTTTTTTTCTAAAATATTATTTTTATATTTTAAATTTGCAATTGTAATATTACAATTGCTAGAACACTTTTTTAAAGAAAATTTTCTTTTCAATAATAAAGCACTTGGATAAACTTTTACATTTGATTGCAAAACGGGTGCATTACAATAATTTTCGCTACTTACTTTTTCATCAAATGAAGGACGCATTACCTCACTTGAAAACCACTTGTCTGCACCGAAAAGATCCATTCCTTCAATATCATTGATTTCATCATCTTGAATTACCTATAAAAATTTAAAATAATATTGTTAAATTTTTTTAATGAAATGTTTAACAAAATCTTATACCTCATTTTTTGAAGTACATTGTACTTTTTTCCAGTGTACGGGGTCCCTATTGACACGTAACTTTAATCTTCTTTGTCCTTGAAAGTAGTCAGCTTCGCGAAAATGATTAGGACATAATCCGCAATTTCTAATTGAAGCAGGGGACCATGCAGAAAGTTCCGTGTTTCCTAAAAATATTAATAATGTATCGAAAAAAATCTTATGTAGAACTATGTTTATATAAATGTTCATAAATATTTTATAATATTATTCAATATCAAATAAAATACAAACAATGCTTGTATAATAAAAATTATAAATGAAAAAAAATAGATATATATAATCATAATCAATCATTAAATAATTTCAAAATATATAAAATTTAGATAACAGATTTTATTATCTATTACACTATAAATATTATTGCCATTTTAATTTCAAATAATAATTTCAATATTTGATTATTAAGTGTAAAAGATACAAATATATATATTATTACTACTTTAATTTGATATATATAGTTCAATTAAATCATTATATTTATATCAAATATTTTAATAATATAATATCAATAATATAATAATAATATAAATATAATATCAAATATTTTAATAATACAGTTAATAATACTTAAATTTATACTTATATAATTACTTTATATTACTTTATATAATTTACAATTTCATTGAATAGAACTAAATTATTCATTAAAGTGATAATTTTAAATTTTTATCATTCTTATATATGATTTGAATATCAATTTTAATGATACATTGGAAAAAATGTCTGGTTTTTGCTAAAATCAATAATATCTTACTCGATGAAAGTTAAAAACATTATTAGAATCAATGTTTGTAACAATTTTTAACAAACATCATTAACATGCATGATTTTAATTTCAATTTTGATAATACAGTTAATAAAAGTTATAGTTTTACTCAAATTACTCAAGATATTACTCTCTGAAATTGAATACTACATATAAATTTGGTATTTTAAATGTTCATCATTAAATACATAATTGAACATCATTTATAATAAGACAAATAATGAATGTTTAGATTTATTTAAAATCAATTACAATTTTATTTCATAAAGTTAAAAATACAAAATAAATTATTATTATTAGTTATTTTTCCAATATCTTATTAAAGGAATAATTTTGATATCAATTTTTGTAATACATTTACAAAAATAATAATATAGCTTGCAATCACTAAAAATTTACTTGAAGAAAGTTATACGAACTCTTAACATCAATGATTGTAGTTATTTATAGCAAATAACATTGAGACGAATGATTATAATTTAATTTATCCATACATTTAATAAAAGTAATAGTTTTATTTGCAATCACTCACAATTTACTCGATAGAAGTAATTTGTTCAAATAAAATCAATATTTATAACTATTCATGAAAAATAGCACTAAGATGAATTATTTTATTATCAATTATAATACTACAATTAACAAAAATTATAGTGTTACTGGAGTCATTTACAATTACATTGAATAAAATTTCCAATTTAAATAACTTTTTTATTATTGAATAAATTTAATAATTTAATTTTAATATTTTTGTTATAAATGTAAGCTTTTTAGTTATTGTTTCAGTATATTCTTGAAATAAGTGATTTTATTAAAATTGATAATTAAATATCAAGATTTATATTGTTATTATTCATTTTATATAATGAAAGAAATGTTATTGTATTCATTTTATTTTATAAATTATTTATTTTAATATTTTAAATGTACATATGATTTATTTTAATAATTTTCTTGCACGTATATAATATAATAAGTGATGTAAATAATAATGGAAGTTATGTGATACAATTTGAACGGACACACATAAAATAAAAATTTGTTTAAGTCCATGTTATGTAAACATATGCATTTACACACGTTCAAAAATTTAATTTAAAAAATGCATAATTATATGAAGGTGGTAGATATTTTTTTTAAATTATACATATAAAATTTTAGTTTTTGTTTTTTCTAAATTCTAACGATTCAATTTTAACACCGTCTTATTCTTATATTTTATATAAATAGAATACTCTTAACATAATTGATAAACAAAAATATTCTTTATATTTCTAAATTTAAGGAAATACTTTATTTCTATTACTTTGTAATTAAAAATAAAAGTTAGAGCAAAAAAGAATTAAACTACAAACAGAAAACATGTTATTTAATATATTAAGTTTCTAAGGAACATTCTTTTGTACATAATGATAAGCTAATTAGTGTAAGTGACGGATTTTCGAGTCCCGTCGCTCGACAGAAAATCACCGCAATAAAATAGAAAGTGAGGCAACTGCAGAGGTAATGACAGCAAAACAACCCCGACGGACGGAAAAGGATGCGTCGCAACGCGGGTGAGCAGGGCTGATTTTACCTAGAGCTCGAAGACGACGGGTGTATATAAAGAATATTAGAAATAAATATCTTCTTTTAATCGGATAATTTGTGTTAGAGTTATTTGTCGAGTTTACCTCACCATATCATAGACATTTTAAATAAAATTAATTCAAATTGGCTTGAATTTAAAATTATTTACTTATAATAAGTTACTTAACATAACATATGTGCCATTACATAATTTTTATTAAAATTAAAAATATCGCGCTTGGAATATCAAATGTTGAAAAATTAATTCTATTATAATCAAGCTTATATAACAATAATATTGCATTGTTATTTTATAAAAATATGTAATAAAGACAGTTATGATCATTTTTTGTACATAAATACTTTTGAATAAAAATATTATTTAAACAAAATTTAATACATGTATTGCATATATATTAGATAAATTAATTACTGGGGATAGTTAATACTTTAATAAGTGATTATTTATAAACAAAATTTCGATATATTTATTAAATTATTTTAAATTATTTAAAATGCGTGTCAAAAATAATAAATAAAGTGTTTTTGTATTAAATACCAAACGAAAGTTTGTGTGAAATTCACAAGTTTCCTGAGATTAGCAATTAATTTGAACATACAAGTTTTTCATAACTATATTACGAAATTAATTATAAAATTTCTTTCATATATAAAAAGAATTTTAAGAATGGATTTTGTAAATTTTTTAAGATAAGAATCAATTTGATCCTCATCCCGTAAAAGATAGCGTTAATTTGTCAACATACCCGAATTTTCGATCCAAATTTTTTGTTTCTCCAAATTGGATGGGAATCTAAAAAGATGATGATTATTGTGTTTCCCATTGGCACAGTTAATGTACTTGCATCTTTCGTAAACCGTGTAGCCTCGATTAGATTCCATTTGTGAACCTATATATTAAAAAAAAAAAAAAACCAACGCGACGACTCTATTGCAAAAAACCGAATTGCAATTTTTATTATTGCGCAAAAATCAAGGAATAATAGATGAACAACTAAACCGAAATATGAATATTAAAAAAATATCTATAAAGATAATTTTTTTAATTAAATACAAAAAAAACAAAAATATTATTAAAACTTCCGTACGAACATGTAATCCTATCGAATTCTCATGAGAAACTAAATTAATATTTTCAATTGTTTTAACTGACAAAAACACACATATTGAATTTAAACATAAATTTAAATAGCTAAATATATTGTGTTTGTCAATACGAAGAAAACCACCAACATCATTCTCTAACGTTTAAAGATCCCATAATATTGACGAAAACAAATCACATGTCGTCGTTTAAAGGGAAAAAACCTATATGCTTAAAGGAATACAAGGAATAAAATCACAAGCATACATGCTGTATTTCGATATTCATATAAAAATCACTTGATAATGGATCGATACCAACAGATTACATTATCTCCCTATTTCATCTAAACAATGATATATAAAAAATTCATCTATGAATCTGAAATATGAAAAAAACAAACGACAAAATCTAGCTTTCGCATTAGCGTATTAGCCGTTTTGGATTAAAAAAAAGTTAAATTTTATGATTTAAGGTATTTCGCTTAAAACTTGTCATAGATGGTTTCAGTAAGTATTATTGTTTAAATGAGTAGTGGAATGTATCTGTTACTTGAAAAATTAGTTTAAAATTACTAGAAATGCTTGTGATTATAAAATTTAACTTTTTTTAATCCAAAACGGCTAATACGCTAATGCGAAAGCTAGACTTTGTCGTATATTTTTTTGATATTTCAGATTCATAGATGAATTTTGTAAATATTATTGTTTAAATTAATAAGGGGATATATCTGTTACTTAAAAACAAAAAAATTTCAATTGAAAAAATCAATTCTAACAAATTGTAGTTCGTTGGCATCATATGTTTAAGAAAAATCGGGAGTTGATGTTATCCGTCGGTCGGACCATTCATAGGGAAAATTGTACAAGCAAACGAAATCAAACCCGTGAAGGCATTCAAATTCTCAAATTCATTTAAAAAGATATGGCAATATTGCTTTTGAATTGTAGATGTTGCAACATTGTATGCGACGAAAAACAAAAATATAAGAAAATAGTCAAATTGCGAAGCTTTGATTTCTGGCTTGGACAGAATATTCCGATGTTTTGATGTAACAAGAAACAAGTGTACCTTTTATCTCTGTCTCTCTCTATCTCACATCTCATATTTTGTTTCTCTCACGCTTCTTATTATGTTATGGCTTCGTTCATTTATTTGTTTTACTCTGTCTGTCTGTCTCTCTCTCTCTGTCTCTCTCTATGTCATACCATATGATGTATTCGGTGCATCTGTGCTATAGTAGACGAAGTCTTTCTTGCTTTATGCTTTCTCTCTCTTGCTCGTACTTACCCTGTTCGTCTTTTCTACGATAGCGGCTCTCTCTCCCTCTGTTTCTTTTACACAAATTTTAATTACTTTAAAAAATATTAATTAATATGAAAATGTGTAATTTATACATTTATAACTTTAAGAATAATAAATCTAAAATCTTCAAAGATTAAAACAACTTCATAAGTCGCGTTCAGTAAAATAATAATATTGTAATACAAACAAATTTATTGTTATTAACATTATTAGTGTAAGTCAAGTGTGATATCAGAAAATATATATCAAATTGATTGCATAATATTTTATGAAACTACACATATATCATTATAATAAAATTAATAAAATAATAATAAATATTTGAATGTAATTATGAAATTATGATTTTATCAATAGAAAATTAAATAATACGTATTAAAGTTAAAGCGAAAAATCTTTATATTTCATCAGGAATATAATTAAGAAATATATCATCTAAAATGATTAAAATTGTGTTTTATCTATACAAATCGTTGTTAATAACATGCATCTAAATTAACATCATTTTATTTTTATGCATTAAAAATAAATATTAAGGAAAGTCCTTTTTATTCATTCAAAATTATATTTTTTTTTACTTTTATATAATATTGTAATGTTTATACACTCATAAATATATAAATGATGAATTTATGAAATAAATGTGCACTAGCAAATGTATTTAATTAAAGTTAATTTATTTTAATAATATATACATTTGATATTTAAAATTTTTTTTATTTACCAATATAATAGAAATACAAATATTAAATAGAAATTATAATATTATATATATATATAATCATACTAATGATCTTGTAATTGATAATAGTGATTTTTAATTTTTCATCAAAACTGAATTCAATTTGATGTTTATAGCAGCCGTGTACATGTACTTCGACACATGGGACATGGATATGTGTGGTGTAGTTGATCATATGGTTTGTAGAATTTCCCCTTACGAGTATACGTCATCATCTACCCTCACTCCATTATTTCCCCTTAAGTTCCGTCTCGAATATGAAGTTAGTTGAATCTGGTCCGCTAGAGGCAGCACTATTTTTCCAGCATAACTCGTAGCTTACCCCACTCCTCATTTTTGGTACCCCTAATCTCCTCCTCGAACAAGAAGATAGTTCAACCGCTAGAGGCAGTAGCGTACAGCTTTTGAAATTTGGAACAAACGCCCCATTTGTCATCAGCAATCTCTCTAATAATCTCTGCTTATTCCTATAATATTTTTTATTCCTTCAAAATCTATTTAAAAAAAATGTTAGCTCGGGTATGGATAGGAGTCGTGGCATTTGAAAATATTTCAGGCGCGAAATTTAAAATGGTGCAATTGAAACAATCATGTTTAATCACGATATTATTAAAATATTATACGAAAATACACGATATTGTTACTATTATATATATTTTCATAATATTTGTAATATTATGGTGTATTTTTGTATGATACTTTAATAATATTATGATTAAACATGATTGATTTAACTGTACCATTTTAAATTTCAAATGCCACAACCAGAGATGAAAAGGGAGATCGAGCCTTACGTGTTAAAAATGCGTACACGAGGCGATCGCTGCAACCCTGGTTGATTTTAAATGTACTAAAAGAAATGTCCGTAAAAAATGAATGAAACGATGGGCATAATCCCCACCACAACTTTATATTAAGAATAGGGGAAGAAGGCAGTTTCAATATACATTTCTTTATGTACGTCTTTAACCTTTTCATTCATAAACAACTGTGTCCACGAATGTACATAAATGATTTTTTACACTGTACATTATATAGGTTATTTTCATTTTATTCAAGATAAATAATTAAAGCAAAAACATTAAAGTGCCTAAATAATTTTTATAAAATCATAAATATTATGAATAAAATCAATTTAAGAAATGTTGTATTATTGTTGACACTTATATATTAAGTATTGTGGTATGATTATGTTAAAAAACTTTTATGAACAATATTTTTTGTTTAATATATTGTATTTTTTTTACAAAAGTTTTGAAAATATTATAAAACTATATATGCTGTAAGCGACGGTTATATTTAAGAAATAAAATAATTTATTTAATAGCAAAAGTGACATATGATTATAGTTCTAACTTATTTTACTGGTACATTCATACAATACTAATTAATATTTGTATACAAAAACTTTTACTACTCTATTTATCACAATTTCATTTAACAAATATGTAGAATAGATTTGCTTATTAAATTTATTATAAAACATATTAATAATGTATATATAATCACTTTCAAATTATACATGAGATATTAAAAAAAATTATAATTATGAAAAATACAAATACTACATTTATACAGTATTAAATAAATAGAATTATTTACTAACTTAACAGCACAAATATTACATAGAGAAAATCATTTTTATTTTACATAATATTTAAAAAATAAAATAATTTACATTTATACATTATATTTCTTATATTTGACATCCGCTTAAAAAAACATGTACATAAATTGTCATTACATAGTTACATTGATAAACTATTTTATAAATTATATAATGTATTACATAAAAAATTAAACATGTATTTACAGCTATAATTAATATCATTCTAAAATTTGACAAAATTTTTTTTGTTTTATTTACACATAATTTATATACATTTTATAATTTAGTGATATCTATAATTTTTTTTAATTAAAAAATACTTTACACTTTTTTAAATACAATAATAATAAATATAACAATATAATTCAATTGTTAATGATTTTAAAAGTAAGTACAAAAACAACAAAATTATATATGTAAAATATTTTTTAATTTTCTATTATGTGATAAATTATTTCTTGAAGCTCTCCTACTATTATTATGATCTCGTGCTGTGGCATGAATTTTTACAAGCAGCAAAAAATACAAAGCATATAATCTATGAACATAACAATTATTTTCTTTATTGAACGATTGTGGATATTTTTTATTTACTATTTCTTCTGTTTATTTATTACAGTTACGTCCCGGCATTTTTGCCTAGGGACGGGTTCCGCATCTACAGATGTACATATATTTTACCTTACATCTACTTATTTACAATATATTGTTCTTTAATATCACAGTTTAGTTTCATTATTTTCATTGTCATCACTATCTCACTAACTTAATGTCCGTTATTCTTCGTTTGTCTCATTTTACATTTCCTCCTTTTTCTTCGTTCTCCTCTCCACTTCTTTGATTTTCTTCATTATTTCACCTCTTTTATCCCCTTTCTTGTCATTCAGTACGTTCATTATGTCTCTGTATTTCCATGTCCCTACTGCTTTCTCCCTCCATTCCCTAAATATGTCCTCTGTATCGTCGCATTCCCTGGTTAGATGTGTCCAATCTCTTACACTTTTCTCGCATAGTATGCATCTCCTTTCTTCTGTTTTTCTCCAGTATCTGTTGCTGCTTGTAATATTGCCACATCTAACCCTGGCTGTTGTTGTCATCGTCTTCGGGTTGAGGGTTTTTCTCAAATATTCTGGTAGTCCATCCTTTTGTATTTCTCTGTATGTTACGTTATATTTTGATTCTTTTATTCTGCCTCGTCTGTCTTGTCTCTGTATGTCTGTGTCCCTCTGTTTTATCTCCGTGTATACGTCTCTCCCCTCCATCTGCCATTGTTCTATTTGATTCTTGCTCAACCCTATCTTGTTGAGCCATTTCTCTTCCTCTGCTTTTCCGTCCTTTCTCTGTATTTCTCTTTTTTCTTCGTAGGCTTTCCTCAACCATCTGTCTCCCTCCATTTACTTTATTTTGTCTTCGTATTTTAGGGTTCTAATGCCCCAGTCTACACTCATTTTGTTTTCATCCGTCTCTTCGTATACCAAATATCTGGGGGTGCAAAAGTCTAATTTCAGCGTCCATCTCAAATAGACTGCCTTAATTCTTTCCATCTCTTCACTTCCTTCTGCTCCTCAGATCTCAACTTCGTACTCCAGCACCTCCTTTACCAGGTAGTTAAACAGCATTTTCTGGCTTGGAAGTCCCCTGCACACCTTCTCTCTGCATGTCTTTTTTGCAGCAATTTTTCCTTTGAGTATCCTTTCCTTAATGTGCTCATAGTACTTTCCATCCCTCCTAAATACGAAGCCCAAATAATTAATTAACTTGTCCACCATTTCTATTCCTTTTCCCTTCCATTTCTATATCTCCTTCTTATGTTTCTTTTTTCTTCCGATTATTATCATCTTCGTCTTCTCTGCATTAAATTCTATTTCTCTGTTTTTCAGGAATTTCTTCTGTGTCCTCATCATTCCTTGCATAGCCTCTCTGCTTTCCCCTATCATAGCTAGATCGTCTGCATATGCTAGGATCCATATTCTTTTATCTTTTAACTTGACTCCTCCTACCCTATTCTGTTCCATCTCTTTCTCGATCCCAGCTATGTAGAGGTTAAACAGGAGGGGGCTGAGACCGTATCCTTGTCTCAGGCCCTTTTTGATCCAGAACTCTTCCGAAATTCCTTTCTTTGTCTTTATTTTGCATCCTGTTTTCTTATAAATTTTCTTTATTAATTCCGTTAATTCTGTGTCGCATCCATGTTCTTCCATTATTTCCCACAGTTTTTCCCTGTTAACCGTGTCGAACGCTGCTTTGAGGTCCACGAACAGTATATATATCTCTTTCTTTTCTTTGATGTATTTCCTTATAATATGATTCAGTATATATATATTATCTGTCGTGGATCTCCCTCTCCTGAATCCTGCTTGACCTTCTGGGAGCAATTTTCTATCTTCAATCATTCCCTCTAGCCTGTTTTTTAGAATTCCGGTATATATCTTGTATCCCGAAGTCAGCATGGATAGTCCCCTGTAGCTTTCGGGTCTATTTTTGTCTCCTTTCTTAAATATCGGCACTATCATTGCCGTCCTCCATTCTTTTGTAATATTCCCCGTTTGCATAGTTTCTTTGATTATTTCTTCCAATCTCACTGACACTTCCCTTCCACCGTGTATCCATGCTTCGTTCGGGATACCCTCTATACCTTTGGCTTTCCTCTTTTTTAGTGTTTTACATATCTCCCTTATCTCTTTGGTCTCCACTGTTATTTTGTTTTTATTCTGTTTTTGTCTCTCTTCTGATTCTTCACTTTCTCTGTGTTTTTCTGTCCCTTCTTATAATAGTTTTCCCATGCCTTCATTTCTATACTTCCGTCTCCCTTTTCTTTTTTTCTCCTTCCCCTGTTAATGTAGTCCCATATCTGTCCTTCGTTTTTCAATTTTTTTAGTTCTTCCTCTTTTTTTCTTCTCCATTCTTTCATCTTTCTTCTACATAGATCTTTCCAAATCTTCCTTTTTTCTGTGTATTTATCCTTATTTGATTTATTTCAAAAGTTTCATTTAATTCTGTATTATCTAATTCGAAAGTTACATCAACTACTTTATTATTAATAAAATTAATATTATTTATTCGATTATCTTCATTTTCTATAAAAGTGTTACAATTGTTACTTATAGAAATTAAATTTGTTGATAAAATATGCCTAAAGGCCAATCTATACATACGGCAGGTAGGATTTGGATTAAAGCCACTCCTTGCCACAATTTTGAATGAGCATGCTCTACAGAATCTTGATTGCAAAGAGCTGTTGCTAATTCACAATTGGGATCAATTAATTTAATGTCTTCAAATACCGACAAAATAGCATTTACTGTTTGTTTAACTCCCGGAAAACAAGGTGGTTTCTTACATTTAGAATTAGTGTTAATTGTCCATAGTTCGAACCAATCAACAAATTCTTTTAATGTCGCTTGAATGTTAGGGTTATTTTATGAAAAGGACGTTTCTGCTTATGAACTGTTCGCAAAGAATACGAATTACCTCCTTTTTGGTTCCTCCCAAGCAACTCGGGAGTGTCGGGTCTTTATGCGTTCCCCAGTCCTCTCCCTCTTGTTTAGGGGGTATTATAAGGTCATCGTCATCCGCGTTTTGAATGAAAATTGCTAGTCAACTTCTATGATCGCGAAGACCTCTCCTTTCCTCAATGTCCAACCGGAAGGTGACTTTCTTACACAATACTGTATCTATCAAAGAATTTACATAGGGCTGTCGTGTTCTATGATCGCTCCATTTTCGGCTAGAAGCGGTGGTGGTATCTCTGACGGGCCCTTCATACTCGGCGGGTGTTTCCGCGGCCTCGCTAGTGTTCGGCGTAGCAGATTTATCCGCGGTTTTGGGCATTGATAAATTATGCTCCCTTTTGTTAAGGGACGTGCTCGCCGCCGCTACACCCTGATCCATACGCTCGTCGCATCTCATGTATGCGAGGTTTCCGTCAGACTGACCTTGATCAATCACTGGCTCAGACTCCTCGGTAGATTCGGGAATTCTCACGCGGTTCCCTCGTCTTCTTAATGCATACGGGCTACGAGCGTTCCCTGTCGGCTGTCGTTACTTTCATCGTCGTCGCTTATTACAGCTCTGCCGAGTTTCCGATCGCGTGGATTTCCGGATCCGTCGAGGTCCGTGTCCCTTTTCCTTTTCAAAATTCAAAATTCCATCAAAATTCGAGCGGGTGGATGCTCGCCCTCGACGTTATTATCGGCATCGTCTTGTTCGTCGGCCAAATCGTAAATTTCGCCTCTTTTCGGTTCGCTCGACATTCCCTCCATCTTAATTGGATTTCGAGATAGAGCGTCCGCGTTGGCGTTCTTCATGCCCGGGCGATATACGATTTCAAAGTCGTATCCGCGTAGCAATGCCTAAAGATGATTAAACCGTAGATCAGGTTTTTTGCTTGAATGAAAATGTTTCAGAGGCTCGTGATCCGTCACGACCGTGATTTGCGCCCGTATAGATAGTGTCTAAATTGATCTTTCGCAAAAACTAGAGCGAGTAACTCTTTATCATACGTGGGGTAGCGTAATTCGCTTCCTCTTAGACATCTAGACGCATACACGCAGGGTCGATCCTTTCCCAACGGGCCCTGACTAAGTATCGCTCCTATAGCGTAATCTGACGCGTCAGTTGTAACTATAAAAGGTTCTTCCAAATTTGGCGATATGAGAACTAGTTCTTGACACATCTTGTCCTTCAAGGCGTCAAACGCTTGTTGATGCTCGTCGGTCCATTCGAATCCCGGTCTCGTTTATCATATCTGTCGCGACTTCGCCGTTCGTCTCGATCCCGATTCCAATCACGTCTATCGTAACGATCATTACGCCTAGACTTATAATTTCCCGAGTATTTTCCATCAGGACGTCGGTCCTCCCCGCGGTCTTTTTGTTCCGCAGGTTTTTAATGACTCTTCCTATCCGGGGTACTCTGTCGCAATTGCCTCACTGGAGCTTTCCGGAGCCCCCGACTGTCGTCACTATCCTCGGAGGAGGTCGATCGGTCCGTTTGCTTATGTTTCGGCGGGCGCGCTTCGCGGGTACGATATATTCCTTCTAACTTACGACAGACCGTTACTGAGTGACCTGGTTTCATACAGAAGCTACAGGTCTCTTTCTCTTTATCCTTATCTTTTTTTGTAGCCAGTTTGGCCGTTGCCTTGAGCAGCTCCTCGTCTTCTCGCGTAGCTAATACAGATTCAACCCGGGAGGCTTCCTGTATTGCCTCGTTTAAGGAGGCCGGCTGCGTAATCAAGACATTGGTGCTAATTCTCGATCTGAGTCCCATTATAAATTGGGACCGAGAGGCGGCCGCAACTTCCTTGATTTTATATGCCTTCTCTATCGAATCGATTCCATCGTTACACTCGATTATGGTCATTAGGTCATTGGCTAGTCTCTGTACCCTCCCACCGTAATCGGCGACGGGTTCACTATCGCCCTGTCTCAATTTAATTGACCCAGTAATTCGAGATCCGATTTAGCACTACCGAAGTGTCTAGTAATTTCAGTCAGTAGTCCTTCAATCGACCCGAATTCCTTAATACGATCCCCATAGGCATCGGCTACCCGTCCGGTTAGCTTGTTCGCCAATGATATCAAATATATATTTGTCATTATGACCACCGGATTCCGCTACAATATCTCTTATTGTGCCACAAAACCGTCTCAGGTCTTCTGGACTCCCGTCGAACAGTTATCCACTCAACAATAAGATGGTTAGTTTTATTACTAGGTTGTTGCGTTGTATAAGTAATAGATGAAATTTTAATATGTTGATTATAAATTAATACGTGGGTTTCGAGTAATGGGCGTAATTATTTTGTAAATAAAAAATTGAAAATGAAATGAATAAACAAAATTGGTTTGGCAAAAAAGTGTAGTAAAATAATACAAGACTTCTGATTTAAAAATGAAATATTATACAAATTTTTTAAAAAAATTTTGTGAAAATACATACATCATGACATTACATTTTTATCAAATGGTTATTTATAAAAAAAAATTTACATAATAGTTTTACCTGTAATTAAAAAATAACTACAGCAATACTGATTGAAAAAGAATATAATATCTTCTTAGAAAAAAGTAAACATTAAAATATTTGTAATATATATTTTCTTTTACAAGTCTACAAAAGTAATGAAAGCATAAATATATTATATAATTTAGACGACATTTTAGTTTAGAATAGTTATTGAAATTATCTGATAATGACAATGAATAAATGTAGGAAGTCCTATAATACAATTTTTCAAAATTTAGGTTAAAAAAATTGAAAGACAAGTGTGATTAAACATAAATATTTTGCTAATGTTCAAATAAATTTTATTTATACCTTGAAAGTAAATAATAAGTGTAAAATTTAAATTAATATGTATAAAAAGTATTGACATGTAACTAATGATTGAATTAATTAGATGCGCGACGATGAAACGTTAATGCAACCGAAGATAATTTTATAATTCGATGTTGTAAAATAAAGAAATGAAAAATGACAATCAGATGTTCAAATGAAAATGGGTTTTTGTGGGTCGAATAATGTACCTCGGGCAGCATTTGTTTTTATGCGAAAAACTCTTACAAGCCATCACACCATTCCTATAAAAAAAAAGGTAATGAAAAAAAGTAAAATAAATCGATTGCAAATTACATTTACAATAGTTAAATTGTAAAAATTGTAAAGTAAAAATTGTATTTACAATAGTATCTCGGCCGCAACCAATTGGGGTAAACTGACCCCTACCGGCATCATCGTTCGCTTGCATGCGGATGTCGGATGCAGCACGCAACTCCCTGGGCATTCCTTAGACTGGTTTCGGCTTTCTGAGTCCTCGTGTCTTCGGGAAAGGCTTCCGCTTCCTGATGATCGGAGCAACTCTCGCTCGGGGGAAGGAGTATAATCTCTCGAGTAACGCCTGTTTCCCGATGATCGACGCAACTCTCGGTCGGGGGACTGAGTATATTCCCTGCGCGTCCCTCTTCAGCTTCCAAGGTTCGGGGATCCAGGACGGGGGAACTCCGCGTCTGACTCCTGGAGCTGCCCGCGCCCCGCGAACGCCGTGCGTTCCTTGACGATCGACGCGTGCTTCGATCAATTGATGGTACAGAACACTCTGATTGATTATCGCTACCCCTACCCCTTAATTGCTCCCGGGACCTCGATTTTCTCATTTTCTGTTTCACAGGGGTGATCGTGCTCTATTTTTCTCGCCGAATTTTATAGACGAGATTCGAGGAGGTGTAGGTATATAACTTGCTCCCGTGCCGGTTGGGCGTCGCCTATCTGTATCGTCTGACCTTTCGATGTCCTGCTCGGCTAGTTTAGGGGGCTGAGTGCCTCTTTCATTCTCTCCTGCGGAATTATGTACCGGGATATCCTCCTGGGACGAGCTGTCATGGCCTGGTCCCAGTTCCCTTTCTATCGCGTGCCGAACTTCGGGGCGCATTTTCAGTACCATTTTTATTATCGAAGTCCAGTCATCAGATCTAAGGTCGTACATTAATTCCTCGATGACGGCTTCCGGTATTCCGACAGGTGATTCGCAAAGCCACAACGCCAAACTCGCGCTCCATCTCTTCTCTCTATACTGCTTCAAACGATTGCGTATGGCTTTCTTTTCGATAGAGCTACTCATTTTACTAAGGAACAGAGGGGTTAGTTCCCGTAACTCCGCTTGGAATAATGCTTTTGTCAAACTGAGTATGGTTTGTTGGGACGTCATCTCAATAGTTTGCTTCTTCATTCCACGTGGAGGTACTTCCGGAGCCGCGGACTTGGCAGTCTTTTTCCTGAACATATTAATTCGTATGTCCCTGTCGGCTAATCGATTCAGCTGGGCCACTCGCCTACTCTTGGGCTTAACGCCACGACGTTACGAACTGATTTTAGGATTCGCGCCAGACGCTTGCCCTGACTAACCGCTCTCACTCCCCCAGTTTTCCGCATTCGCGTCTTTCCACGTGGCTAGCAGGGATTTTCTCGCACCCGCGGGGGTCGTTGTTGCACTCACGTATCTATCAAATACACTCGCCGATAATAATTGGGGATGTTTTGACTATAATTTATTATAGCCCGCACCTTTACCTAAATTTCACAATTTTCAGCGCAACTGGTGAATATTAATAAGAATCTGGTACTAAAAGTGTAAATGTACTAAATTCTTTCAATAATCAATCAAACTAATGAACTAATTAATTGGGATTATTTAATTAAAATAATATGCATTCAAAAAGTGGTTTTGCTTTACTTTAAGTTAACTCATTAATAATAGTTATTTAATAATTAATAATGTTTAATTTATTTAATTTAATATGTAATTATTTATTTTTAATAATTAAATGAAATTGAAAATAAAATTTTCAATAATTTTATCATTTTCTCAAAAGAATTATTATTCTCATTTATTGTTTCATCATGACGATAAAAGAGTTACTTAAATATCAATTTTATTAAATTATAATGAATTGCAATTTTATATTTGATTTTCAATGAAAGAGTTTCAATTCAAATTGTTTCACGTATCACTGTCAATTTTATACTTATTTTTCGGGTTATTTGTTAGTGAAACGCGGAGGATCCCAATTTTGTTAGGTATTAGTTATTAATTATATTATTATATTCACTTACCTTGTCGCCGCGATGGCTGCTAGTATCAGTACGTAGAATTCTCGACGCATTCTTGAAGGCCGATTCTCGTGGTAATTGATATATGGGAAGTATAGTACGTCCCCAAAAGTTCACCTTGACCTTGTCGTAGTTCCTCTTACCGCGTTAGTCTTGCAGTTCCTTATCTCCTGAAGGTCAGCTACCTGTATACTTCAATCACTTCCGGTACAGTGTTCCCGGCTGATGCACCAAAAATTGATTTCTTATATGTTACGAAAATATCCCGTATTAATACACGCGGGTATGAAACCCGAAGCCAAGTCCCGTCTGGCTATCCGGAGTTATCGCTAACTCCTCGGCGGAATGTGAAGGTTACAATAAAATGAACTAAAATATTAATAACAATTAAATAGGTAAAGAAATTTTATTCATTATGCAATCTATTACAAATCATTAAAAATTTGTTTTAATACAACAAAACTTATATTAACACATTCGGTTTAAATTACAGGTATCCATTTTTTAAAAAAACAGTATTTGTACTTTTTCCAATGGCTGAAACATTGGTGCAGATGTTACATATGCAGATGTTTTACATATAAAAATTATCAAGTATCCCACCTGTATTTGCTATGAGGTCGTGGAATAAAATTGTTGTCGTTTCAGTCAATTGTTTTTATTTGTTAGTTAATAAATAAAAAAAAAAATATAAATATTTGCTTTTCTCTTTAAAAGTATTACTAGTTTCATTTTGACCGCTAGTGGCGCTGATAATTCTTTTATTACAGTAAAAATGCATTCTGCAATAATTTTGCATTATTTAATTGAATATCCGAGCGATATTCTTGAAAAAATTAAATTTTATAGTACAAAAAAGGTGCATTTGTTTAAAAAAAAAAAATGACGTGGCTAGCTGATCTAGTTTTTTAGATATTAAATAAAAAAAAATTTTTTTGATGATATAAAATTTCGATTTTTCTCGAAAATCAGGAGGGTGCATTTGATGAAAGTTATTTTATCGTGTAGGTAAAGTATCGAAGAGCCAGCCTACGAAGATTTACCTTGATGCATTAATTGGTTCATATTTTATTAAAAAAAAAGTATTTTTAATATTTTAGTGTTATTTGTCCATCTTTTGCTTGCGTATCGACAATTTGATATTCTTTGTACCATTATAATTTTTTTTTCCTTGTTTGTGGATTATTAATTAATAATTTGCACAATTTTTAGTTGATTGATTGGTTTAGTTTATTTATTTAAATTCAAATTTCCTTGTCATCGTGTTGGGCTTGTTCACGCATGCGCTTTGGCTTTAGTTCATGGCCTAAGAGTTTTTATAGTTTTTTATTATAAATATTATTTAAATTAAAAATTTAGAGGGGGTGCAATTAATTTGGGCGAGGGTGCATTTGTTTAAAAAAAAAATTGATCGAAAATATTGAGTATTGATCGAGTTATCGCGAGTACAAAATTTTTGTTGTTCAAAATCTTTATGAATTTTTTTCTCAAAATCTAAGGGGGGTGCAGTTAAAAAAAATAGTTTTTTCAGAGGGTGCAATTGAAGATCTACCCATCCATATTTTTTTTTTTTGGAAATTCGAAAGTTCGTAGGCTGGCGTGGGGGTGGTGTCATTTGATATTTCGTTGATCATAGATAACATAAATTTAAACAAAGATAAATTGTAAAATCGCATATCAGTATAGAAACGATTTTACCATTGGAATTCGATCGATTTTTTTTTTGTGACTAATTTGCTCCTTAAAAAACTTTGAGAAAAGAAATAAATATACAATAGTCATGGTGAATTAAAATAGTAATGTTTACTCACATCATATTTTGAAAATTTTAGCTATAAATTCCTTATTCATTTTTGCATTGACATATTTTTACTTTACTATATATTTACTACATATTTCCTCTAGAAACATTTTGTATCTTTTAATTATCTTTATATTCATAAAGTTAATTAGATGAGTTTTTATTTAAAGTCATCTTGTTAATCAAAGAATAGTAAATCATGGTATTAATAAAGTATGTATGTAATGAGATATATTTGATTCATTATTATTATTATTATTATTATTAATTATAATGTTATTAATATTTATAATGTTCATAAAATACATATGAATGTATAAAGTAATATTATAAATTATAAATTAAATTAAAAATACTTTGTACTTACTTGTAAAAATGGATTTTAAAAATATGTTGTTTAATAAAATGACACCAACAAAACAGAAAATATTGTCATTAAAGTTCAAAACCATAAATAATGATGAATTAAGAGTTATAACTGCTTTAAATGTTATGAAAATATTTCAAACTGTTCCACAATTTCAATGTGAATCAAAAAATTCAAGTACATCAATTGATTTAAGAAATGAAGCAAACAGAATTTTTATTTCAAGTAAAGATATTAAAGAATTTATCAGCGTGTGGGAATTATATTCAAAAAGCATTGCAAAAGCTCCTAATGCTTCTGAAGAACTTTCTTTAGCATATGCCAATAGATCTGCTCTACTAATAAAATTATGTAAATATAAAGAATGTATAGAAGATATAAATAGAGCATTAAAATTAAATTATCCAAATAATTTGAAAGGAAAGCTCTTGTGTCGAAAAATTGAATGTTTGCAATTTTTTAATAATACAGAAGAATTAAAATGTGTCATTGAAGAGACAAAATTTTGGTTGAAAAATATAAATTTATGTAGTAATGACAAGTATAAATTTGAAGAAAAAATATTAAATGCAGAAAATTCAAATTGCATAAAATTATATAATGAACTTAATAAAACAAACCATTTACCAATTTTTGAACCTCATAATGATATACCTTGTGCTTCAAAAGCATTAGACATAAGATTTAATGAAAAATTTGGTAGACACATAGTGACAAATCGTAAAATTAATCCTGGAGAAATTTTAGTTATAGAAAAACCTTATTCTAATATCCTTCAGCAAGAAGAAATTTACACTCATTGTTCACACTGTTTACAAGTTTATTGGGCAATGATTCCTTGTGAATTTTGTATACATGCTATGTATTGTTCTGATACATGTAAAAATGAAGCTTGGAAACAATATCATGATATTGAATGCTCTGTAACAAGTTACTTATTAAATACAGGATTTAATAAATTTAAACTATTTAGTATGAGACTAACAATATTAGCTTTAAGAGAAGCAGGAAGTATACAAAAATTAAAAAATAATATTAAAAATGCTGATAATTGCACAGGTCAAATTTTGATATATGTATAAGATATTTTAAACATGATTTAGAATACTGAGAATATTGCAAAATTTATTCATTTTTTTTTAGATCCTTATAAAAAAGGTTTTTCAGATGATGGAAAATATTATAGTGATAAATATTATACCTTATGTAGTCTTACAACTAATTCAGAAAAACGTTCAGTATCTGATCTTTTTAGTCGAGCTTTAGATGCTGGAATTGTTCTTTACTATTTATGTACTAAATCTAATATATTTCAAACAGAATTTGATAGTGACATCAATAAAATAATTATAAATACAGATGTAGCATTTGTTGGTGGATTAATTTTAAGAAATTTACAAATAATTTCTAGTAATATTCATAGTGTAAGAATTATATTTGCATTTAAATTTATTTTTTATTATTAATATTTTTATTTATATTTAGTTTAATTATATTAAGATTTATTGTAGTTTGAAGAGATTCGCTCAGTTAATACTGTTGATATTGGAGCATCAGCTTTACCATTCTGTAGCCTTATCAATCACAGTTGTGATCCAAATGTTTCTAGAATTACAACTAAAGAACATACACTTGTTTTTGCTCTTATTCCAATAGAAAAAGATGTTCAAGTAAGATCTAAAAACAGTTATAATTTTTATTAATATTTGGATATATAATAATGATAATTTTTAGATGTATGATTGTTATGGAAGTCACTATGCTATTATGAATAAATTTGAAAGACAAGAAAAATTAAAACAATACTATTTCCAATGTGAATGTAAAGCATGCAAAGAAGATTGGCCAACTTATAATAATCTATTATCTTATCAGGTAAAAATTTTAATATGTTTTATTAAATTTGTACTTAATAAAATTAATTTATTTACTGTAGATATTACTGTCCAACCGAGATATAAAAAAAAATATAAAAAAAATACTTGTACAATTTCAGACTTATGTAGAATATGCATTAGAAGATAAAATTGAAAATAAACCTTATATTTTAAAGGATTTAATAAAAATGATTGATATTATGATAAAATATATACCTTTACCTTGTCGCGAAGTTAATGATGTCGTTGAAACATTGAAAAGAGTAATTAGTTTAATTTATGGAAATAAATTAAAAATTCTTAAATTATGTGAATAGTTATTAATTTTGAATTTTTTAAATATTAAATTATTTTATTTAAAATTGATTTAAATATATCAATATTATTTTATTATATTTGAAATTTATTTCTTATGTTTTATTAAAGTATTGTTAAGTTTTATTTTATTTAAAAGTGTGCAATATATCTAATATATATAAATGATGTAATAGTAATAGCACAATTGAAATATTGTTAAAAATGTTATTAACAATAATGATTTAAATTATTTTAAAATTTAAGTCAGACTCTATTTAATTTATTTGCAATAATAATGATAATAACTAAATATAAATTACTTTAATTATTTAACTACCTCACTCCCATAAAATAAAATGTTGAACTCAAAATGTTACGTGTAGATTATACATCAACTGACATGAGTTTTATGTACTAAAGTTTTATGTATATTTATTAATAGAAATAAATTTTTAAACATATTTTTATCTAGCTCTATATACTTTTATTTTATTTTGAACTCTTATAGAAATTTTTATTTTCATTTTTCCTAAATCCTAAATAAATTTCATCTTATAAAATAATGCTAATTTTTAATGAACAAAACTAAACTGGTTTTTTAGCAATGTTTTTTTATCCATGTTTAAATATTTTTAGTTTTATGATTTACTTAAAAGGGAACATTAATTTATCATGTACAAATTTATATTGCTATGTTAACCATTCATAAAAATTAGTTTATAACTATAATTGACAATAATTTTCTTGGTTTAAAACAATGTTTAAAACTAAAATTGATAATTAAATAACAATTTAATTTTAAATATTTTAAATATAATTTTGTTAAATATTAATTTGTAATTTTTGGCCTATAATTAAATGTACAACTGATAGTTAAATCATTTTATTATATGTTACACACATTTAAATATAAAAATACGAATTAAAATACATATGCGTTTCTTATATTGAAATAGTACTAAAATTTGTACCAGTCAAGCATAATTGTAATTTTATATTTTTTTAAATTTATTTTAATAATTTTTTTCCAGACTAAGATTTATTGTAGTTGATATCTAGCTTTAGATGATATCTGAACATTAGTTCCTTTTTATTTTTTAATAGTATTCTCTTAAATTACATAAAATAATTTTCTTTCTTCTCTTGTTTATCCACTTTCATTTAAATCTATTATTTGTAATTATTGAATCAGCTTATATGCAATACTATTATGGAATAAGCTTATTACTTGTTATTTTATAGAAGGATTTATCCTGAAATTAAAAAAAATACATATAATTAATGTATTATAAATTGTTTTTTGTTGAAATAATTAATTAATTATAAATAAAATTTTATTTTATATATTTTTGTACCGTTTGATTTATTTATACCTAAATACTTCAAGTTTTAAAAAATTAGAATCAGTTAGAAATAGATTTAATAAAGTTTTTATTTTTAATAGCTTTATTAATATTTACTTTACAATTTTTGGACATGAAAATTTTTTTATGATTTATTACTAATTTATATTAATTATGTTATTTTTATTTATGCACGACGACGCGGCGCAGTACATTTAGGCTCTATTGACCCCACTATTATCCGCTCAGGTGTTCCCATTTTCTACCACCACCTATGCTCCGATTGGCACTGAGCAGTAGTACGTGAGTAACTAAAAGAACTTCCTTGCAGGTACTCAAGGTAGTTGCGGTTCGAATCAGAGCAGCGCAGGACCTCCCGGATAAAGCCTCTACCAGCTTTTTTCTCTTCCTGCTTCTTCGCTAACATGCATCTCGAACCGGCTTGAGTACGGAAATTCATTCCTAGGGCCGACCACTTCGACTCGATAAGGTAACGCGGTAGCTCTTCCTTACGGGAGGTGATTTTAGCTTGAACGGTCGGCCGCTACCACCTTCTCGGCCTATAGTCGGGTTCGCTAGGTCGAGTTCCGCAAGATGGCTTAGATAAATGGGTTTCGGTTCGCGGTTGTCTCACAAACGTCCCGTTATAGTCACGATGGAGAATTCTTTTTTATCTGCAAGTTTCCTGGCACGTATTCGCAACACCCACGAGTTTCTAGAAAAGGCCCTAAGTATGCCATCTTTTTATTTTTATTTTAGGCGACACTAAAATATGTATATGATGAGAATAGACAATATCATGTATTTATTGAAATTACCTTTCTTCATCGAAATTAGGCTGATTTTTTGATAAGAGAATTTGAATTTCCATAATACGTGATTTATCAGTCTCTTTTCTTTCGGATGCTTTTTTTGGCAATCTGAAAAGTATTTATAATAATTTAATTTTAAAGTAATAGTAAAAATTTGCCAATTATTTAATTCGAATGAAAAGATAGATAATTTTTTTTAATATTTTAGCATATATTTCTTAAGGATTAAAATATTTATTTATTACACAATTTACTAATATTTATTATTTATAATAAAATAAATATATTACTTACGTAACATAATGAAGTTTCGTGGTTTGATGTAGTTCAGGATAATTTCTTTTAAAAAGTTCCGCACAAGATATCGCTTTGCTAATCCCTTGGCCCACTGCAGTCCACGTAATTGAATTATAATTTGTAAAATGTTTCAATGCATATTCCAAAACGTTCTTAATCTTTGTTCCACTTTTAACCTAATTTCAAAAATTGAAATATGATTACTTATAGCAGTAGTTTTAATTATATACAATTGTTGTCAAATATTACTAATATTAAAAAATATTATTTATACATAAAACAGTTAATATATACTGTGACGTGTTCAAAATGTATACGTTTTTTTTTAAACATATGCGACATTGGTACATAAATTTTGTTGCTTTGCCGTACGGTAGATTAACTAAACCAAGCGACACAAGTGTGAACTATCCATCACACCATATAAATCATTTACTAAGGTGGCAATATAAGACCAATTTATAGATATAAAAATTGAACGTAGGTGCATGATGATCACCCCAAATATAAAAGCTGAACAAATTTTATATTTAATCTAATTCTTCAGTTACCTTTCAATTCTACAATGGAATTTCTAAGGGAAGCTAAGAGATCGTAGATAATATGCACTAAGAGTAGACTAAATGAATAATCCAAAATAAACTCTTGTCTGTACACAGTGATTATGTATAATATACTGTGATTATGTATTATATAAAAATACCTTTTATTTACTCTTGTTTAGAACGTGTTAAATTATCTACCATAAAAAATACAAAATACAGAAGAACCAAGGTAATATTGTGTAACTTATAAGCTCAAGTACCCATTTTAGTAAAGATAATGGTTTCATCAATGTTATCAGAAGAAGATACTATCATTCTACATAAAGCATAATTCTACATAATACACAATTTTTATAACACACCAAATACGAATCTACTTATTTGAAATTTTATACAATTAATTTGGTATGTTATACAAATTCATATTTTTGTTCTAACGAAGATGTATAAAAATTATCGGTATAATATTAAGAGAATCTGTTTTCAGTAATTAAAAATTTACATATGTTTTTATATGGTCAGAAAATTTAATTGTGAACGTAATTATTCATTTATATTAAAATTTTCAATAAGAATGATATAATGTGTAATATTATTTTACAAAATTTAATTATTTATTTTTAATTTCACAAAGCTTAGCTCTATTTACGATTCAGTTTGCGATCGCGGAATAAGTAAAAATGATAAAAAGGTGATATCTAAATGATATCTGAATTAAATTGTAAATATAAAATATTTTAAATCATTTACATAACAGAAATCAATAGAAAGAATTAAAGGGAGATGTTGGCTGCCAATAATGCATACTACTACCAAAGCGAAGAAAACAGATGTATTATACATTGAGTAAACATTAAAGACTACTATAGTATAAAGACGAAATATTTTATCAGAAATATGATATTCATCTTAATACTTTTTCAATGCTTCTTCCAATTTTATTAAAATTTTATTTTTAATAACTCTAATATTTATTAGTACTATTTCTACATATTAAAACATTTCTATTTATTTTTATTTATTATAATTATTTATAAATTTCAGTTCCTTATAAATACTATCTTTAATAGTTCTAAACTCTCTTTTTGAGATTAATTAATCCCGTACAACTAAATTTTATGTTGACATATATATAAACACAATTTATTATTTGTTTTTTATAATTTTTTAATTTAAAGAAACTAAACAATTAAATGTCCTCGGTGATATCTTTTTGCTTATCCAACACAAACTAACTGAAATACACGCAAGAGAGTTATTCGCCGACCAAGTCACCCATCTCATTTCGCCATCGGACATCACTTATTGGTCCGCTAACTCGATTACTCTGATTGATTATCAATTAATCATCATGAACAACTAATGATTTACTATTACGATCTCTTCGTGGTCACCCACCCATATTCCTCAACTGCCCAGCTTCTCTGCTAAAATTTCTTTTATTGGGTTAAAATATGTAGATGTAAATTACATCATTGGAAGTACATTCACGTATTTATGTGATAACTGTAAAAATTTACATGTACACCTTATTTTACCAGATCCTTAGACTTGATTTAACCGACTTTTATGCATTATAATTCCTTAAAGCTATAGCTTGTATAATTATCGAATTGTACGAGGAAAAATACTATGATAATAAATAGAATAACGAGACATTACAACCAAAAAATTCGAATCATATGGACCACTTGTTCTTATCGATGATACTTACGATGCATATATACTCTCATTTTACTGCTGGGCCTACTACCGATATTAATTTTCTGCATTCATTTCATTTGACTATATATAATCGCTATAACTTTCATATTCTATTCTACATTCTCAATCAATGTAATTTTAATTTATGATAATTGTAATATTTAAAATTATTTATGTGCGACATGCCACTACCTATAATTTTATACAGAAAATGTTTCATGCTTTAGTGAGACTAACTCAAGTGTAAAATGTAAGGTGATAACCAATTGAAGAAAACGATCAAAGTAGTTACTATCTCATCTCTGTAAGTATAAACGGATACGTAAATCAGTAAGCCAGTGAGATTGATAAAGTTTTACATTATAATTGTATCTTCTGAATTTAAATATATTTCATTTAATTTTAATATTTTGTCTGCACTTATTTTACTAAAAGTATTGCATATAATTACTACATAAATATCGTGAACTAATCCAATAAATATTTCTTAAATATTCACTTTTATCCGTTCTTTATGTATTTTTTATGCCTTATAAATTTAATAAGCACTTGAAAATGAATTAAATGTAACACGACAAGCTTTTGAAAACTACAAAAAAAACTTTTGAAAAGAGGAAAATAGTTTTCATACGAAATAAATGAAAAATATTGAGAAAATTGAACATTTATTCATCATATGAAAAATAAAAGTATTTATACGTTGAATTGAAATAAATTATGAAATGTAAATATATTTCGATCATTTTTAATTTATAAACTACCTCTTATTTCTAAATATTTTTATTTTTATCAAATAATAAAAGTCGTTTTAATCTTACGTATTTTGCCTATATTATGTAATTTTTGTTTAATTGCGTATATAATCGATTTATCTATTTATAATATAGACCAAGCAATAGATCACTTGATTGATTAAAAAAAAAACAGCTAGTGGTTAAAAAAAAATGAGTAGATTCTTATTTTTTAAAATGTCACTTATGATATTTGAGGATTTTTTTTGTCAACAATTTTAATAAAAAAATGAATTTTTTTTACTTTTTTTTTAATAAAAAGAAAAGTCACTATTATTAATGGGCGATTTGTAGCTAAAAAAAATTGTGAATAAAATTCATTTTTTCATAAACTGATTGGAAAATTAGAAGCTGAGAAATTAATGAAAAATCGGAAAATTTTGAAATTACTTAAAAAATTTGTAACTTTTTTTATTTTTTAATATTTAGAATTATAATTTAGGAAAGTTAAAGTAATTGATATGCACTTTATTTGTAAAAAATTTTAATTTTATCGGATTATTAGTTTTCGAGTAACACTAATGTTGATTAAATTATGCGAAAACTTATAAAATTATTATTAACTCACTTTACCAGATGATTTTAATTTTTTCAACAGTTTTAAAAAGTATAAGTATAGTATAATAAAGTCTATACCTTACAATTTGTTTAAATATTTTTGATTTCCTAAAATACGACGATAAAGATGATCAAAACCGACTGAGCGCATACAATTTGATGAGGAGTGGGGAGAAGAAAAAATGAGGGGATAGTTAGCGCGGATTTGACTTCTACTACTATATATTATGATTCCCCGGTTTTTACACTCCCTACTCCTCGGGCGCTCGGCCGTTTTCAGTCATACTTATCCTTATATTTTAGATAATCCGAAAGATTTTTACAAAATGTAAGATACAGGATTTGTTGTACAACAATTATATTTTTTAAAACCGTTGAAAAAACTAAAATCTTAAGTTAAATTGAGCTCGATATAACTTCCAAAATTTTGTCATAATTTAATTAACATTAATATTACTCGAAAACTAATAATTTGATAAAGGTAAAATTTTATATAAATAATGTGCATATTAATTACTTTTAAAATTTTTCGATTTTTTGTAAATTTCTCAGCTTCTAATTTTCTGATCGGTTTATGAAAAAATATATTTTATTCACAATTTTATTATCTTCAATTCCCTCATTAATAATAATATTAAAATTAAGCCTTGTCATTTTATAACAAAAAAAGTAACAAAAAGAAATTTATTTATTAAAATTGTTAATAAAAAAACAATTGAATATCATGCATGGTATTTTAGAAAATAAGATTCTACTGATTTTTTTACGCATTTTGAAATGTATCACTAGCTGCTTTTTTTCATAACCTAAAAAGTGTTCCATTGCTTGATCTAATAATGCATATTCATTTTTTATGTAATACAGAAACAATATAAATAGTTTTAAAAAAATAAACTAATGATTTTTTTTAATTTTAATTATTAAGTGTACGAATTGTATAAAAAAAATTGAAATTTCAATACTTACTTTCATTTGTAAGCATTTTTCTGGTACAATATTAGTAGAAACTTCTTTCAAATTTTTTACAGATAAATGGTTTGTAGACAATGTTGTTAATTTCCTTTTTTTGGGTTTTGTCATATTTATCTGTAAATTAAAATATTAAATAAATGAATCTTTTTTATTATATTTTATTTTGTCCTTGCGCCGTAGGCCATACACAATTGTTCTGTTGAGAGACCAAGAATTTAAATTACTTTTGCTAAGTACAAGTTTATTAAAAATATAGAAATTTAATTTGATCTAATGAAATAAAAAATAACCTTAAAGTCAAATCTATTTTAAAATATTTATTTTTATTTTAAAGTTCGCAAAAATAAAAATATTAAAAAATACGTCTACACGCGAATAGGTGTAAATTTTTAATCTAAAAAATTATAAAAAAACCAAATACACAAGGTTTTTTTGTAATACTTTAAATAATACTTTACTTCCAATAATATAAGTATACAAAAAAATCTTTATTAAATATATTAATTATATATTAATTATATTACTGAAAATATAAGGTTATTATTTTACTTAATTAGAAAAGAAGAAGGAAAACAATTTAAGCATTATCTCTAAGTACAATTAATTTACAGTTACGGATTTTTACTTTTTTTTATAATAATATAAATAACTTCTTATAATCAAATGTTCAAATATGCATCGAACTTATTTTTCATTTTACTTAATTTAAATTTTTCAATTTTTATCAAGATCGAGATAATATAATATATAACCTTATGTGATTTTGAAACTTTTGAAATAACATGTTCTCTTATTACATTTTTTTTCTTTAAATAGGACATGCTTTTTAACTTTTTAATTACAATTTTGTAATGAATTTAATTATTCTTTATTATACTTGTCTATTATTTTAAACTGGTCAATTATTATTATTTGTTTATATTATTATATGAATTAAAACAACTGTAAATGTAAATATGTAATGGTGAATATATCCATTCATCTATTTTTGATGATATGCAATTTCAATTGCAGTTTTGGATAAAATTATATCAATAATATAATGAAGTATAATATAAAAAATAACATTGTAATTGTTACTCTTCGCCGGTACAAATCCAAAATAATATAAATAAGTAATTGTAATGTTTAAATTACGCTTCAGTAAGCTATTGAATTGCAGCATATTCATGAGATATATTTTAAAATAAATTTTGGTATTTTTTTATCGTTGAAATTTCACGGGATAAATTTAAAGCAAATGGTATTATATGGCACTATGAATGATGGATGATACGAATAATAAACATAATACAAAGACGGAGAAGTGGGTGAGGGGAGAAGGACTTGCACACATAATAGGAATAATGGTAGTTTTTTTTTATTATAAAACTTGTTAAAGATCATTTGGATGTAAAGATAGAAAGAACGAGAAGTATCAAATAAAGGAGACGTTTAGTAGTTCATCATAGTCTATACATGAACTATCCAAAGAATTCAACAAGAGCAAAATAGAAAATAGAGAGTAAGGAACCAAGAGAGACAGAAGCCATCTGAAGCCATTGGAAGCCATCAATATTTTCCAATCAGCATTCGATTGCACGCGGCTTACTTCATAAGAAGCTCCAATGGCATATCGTAATAGGGTGTAGGCGTATATGATACTGGTATGCCGCATAGCGAGCATAGTGTCGTGATGCCATATTGCATTATTAAGAGTCTCTCATCTCCTCATCCCTGCATTCCACGATTATGAAAGTTTTTTCTCTAAAAGGGAAAATCCCTACCAGTTCACCCCTCCTTTCTTCTCTCCTCCCCATCCATTTGTTCTTTTTTATTTATCATCCTTTCCTTTATACAACTTACACAATCGTAATTTCTAGAATTAATAGAATCTATTTCTTGTATTACAATACAATACCATGAAATACTTCTGAGTGACTGGTTCATGGCAAAGTTATATGGGGCGATCGAGTCACGATATGTATTTGTCCCTCAATTCATTTCAATTCATTTAATTGTAAATCAAATTATTATGTAATCTACATTATAATCGTCTATGAAATTTAATTATTTTATACAAGTTTTTCCGAAGAAAGTATTTCTCGCCTTTTTATTTTCAAATTAAATTTAGCATAAGATTTAATCTTACATGAATTGAAATAGACACATAGAAGAAAAATGGTTAAAAGAAGAATAAATATTGAAAAAAGCTATTAAAGTACGAATGTTAACAGAAAAATGATATAACATTGAAAGCTAATGCAAGTTAAATAGTATAAATATCAATAAGTCATAAAAAAAATTAAAGTTAGAATAAGTTGGATTAATTACAAACAATTACTAAAAAAAAAAAAAAAAAAAAATTAATATAATAATTACTTGAAATTCAACAAGGCAAAAAATGTTTTCTGTAAAGTAGTTAACGAAATCAATAAAATTAAAATAAGGGGAAATAAAATGTCTTGCAATGAGAGATTATTAATATAAGAATGAAAAAGACATAATTTAAATCTAATTTTGTTTTATTGAAGTTTTTAAAATGGCAGTTTTTTATTATCCTGAGTATTCAATTACAAATTTTACCTTCATAAATATTTTTAATGTATAATAGGAATAATTGAAATTGAAATTGATATTTTCTTTTTTGTGAAAACCCTTACGCTTTTAAAACAGAATAATATTGGTAAAACTAAATTATACTATACCAATTGTAGATATTATAATTTTAAGTAAAATTTATTTATATTAAATATATTAAAATAAATTTATGTATTACAATAATTAATACTATAACTTTACGATTAAAATTTTGATAAAAATTTTGAAAGAAAAATTTATCTTGTAAATTAAGGTACGCATTATAAAAATTTTATATAATATCGTAATAAATTTTTTATTAAATTAATTATTTTACTTAAATATACTTTTAATAATAATATATATATCTAATTAATTATTTTTATTATTTTATACAAAAAAAAAATGTACATATATTCAAGTCACAAAAGAACTTGGAATTTAATTTTTATGCGTGTTGTAAAATATGGGTTAAGATATTAATTTATATATAAAGATAAGACTTATGCGCAAATTCATTAAATATATCATTTACGAATGGAAATCGATGCTATAAACTAAATTAAGGGCAAATGAAGGTGAAAAATATACTAAACTACTCTTCTACAAACTTTTTTCCACGAGTAATAATTAGATGAATGAATGATGAGGGTCTTCTGCGAATGACATCTTTTAAATAATAACAAAGCAGCAATTGAGATAAGATTCCATCAAAATTCAATTTACTCAAGTACCTTGCCGATTTTGCCATTCATGTTGTTACGTACATGATTATACTTACACGTGTATTGGTAAAGATATCAGAACTCGAACGAACTATGTACATGCTTTTTATAATCTTATTAAACCATGCTTTATTTTTTTAAATTTTCTACCGGAAAAATGATAAAATTAGATTTTATATATTAGGATATATTCGAAATTAGACCGCTTATTTTATTATACCTTCTTTTCTTATTTTTACTAAGATAATTTTTTAAAATATTTAATTCTTATTATTTAAAAATTCATAATTTATTATTTATAAATATTAATAATAAGTGATTTTATTAATATATGAAAGTGATGTAATATACGTGAATTAATAATAATTTTAGATTTTATACCGAACTATAATATATACCGTAGAAAATTTTTTTAACAATATTTTATAATAACACTGAATACAATTTTTTAATTAAACTAACATCGAAAAAAATTATTGATACCAATTTAATTGACACATTAATTAATTATTTTAAATTAATTTAGATTTCGTCTAGTATGAAAATGAATATCTCTTAATGTTACGATAATAACTAATAAATTAATTTTTAAATATATTATTTCAAAATAGTATTTTTTAACAATAATTACTAAGCTAAATGAGTATAAAATTGTAATTTGTAATTTAGATAATACGTAATTTATATATCTTGTATGTAAGTATAGTAAAATTTATCTTGACTTATGTTGAGTAGAAATCTTAAGATTGACATGTTAAAATAAATAAAAAAAAGAAGATGCAATAAATGATACTTCAAATTTATTTTTTAAATTCATAAAGGTTATGAAATATACTTTCAAATAAAAATATTTTAATATGTATACATACATTTACCAATAAAATTCTAGAAAAGTTTTTTAAAAAATATTACAATTTAAATATATTTATAATGTATTCAAAAATTATTAATAGAAATTATACTATAGTACTAGTATATTAATATATTTTAATGTATTTATTTGTATTTATTTTTTAAATTATCATAATTATAATTTTTCACCAACTACAACATATTGTTTATGCAAAAAGAAATTAAAATAAAAATTAGAAAAATATAAATTTAAAATTTTTTACTTTAAATCCTTTGGAAAAATAAAAAAATATTTTGTAACAAAATCTTTAAAAAAACAATTTTCACAAAAAAAATGTATTTGGGAAAAAGTTGTATACAAATATTCTTTGAATTTTAATATCGATTGCGACACACTTTAATGTCTAATTAATATTTTCTTCAGGTATTTATAATAAGAATAAAAAATATGAACGTATTTTAAAAATAATGAAAAAAAACGA
This sequence comes from Eupristina koningsbergeri, assembly GCA_018907245.1. Classification (NCBI taxonomy): domain Eukaryota; kingdom Metazoa; phylum Arthropoda; class Insecta; order Hymenoptera; family Agaonidae; genus Eupristina; species Eupristina koningsbergeri. The sequence continues at coordinate 3,574,041 of JACCHV010000002.1, read as the reverse complement.
ATGAGGAGGAAAGTTAATTAACATGGGTAATCGGTTTTTACTTAAGTAATTATCAATTAATGTATAGCTATCACTGTCAGAAAGTTATCTTCGATTTTGAATTAGTAAATAATCTGAAACAATGTTTTGAATCATACGGATACATTAATTATTGGTAAAAAAATAGAAAATATTAGATTATTTAATTTGGTAAAGTCATTCTTGATGTAATAATTAATAAAATTAATAAAATAGTAGTTTAAAAAATAATTTTATTTTTTTTGTCTATAGCTAAATTAGTTGTAAACAAATGAAATTTTAGAACGCTGTATATTAGATTTAAATTTGAAAGTTATTTTTGAAACCATAGGATTTTGTAATTGTATAATTTTTAGTATTTATAATATTTTGATTATTTCTTTCGTGAATGAAAAAATATCTAAAATAATAATAAATATATATAAAATATCTTCAGATTTATTATTAAAAAGAAATTCACAGTTATAAATATTTTTTTAGTTATTACTTAAATGCGCACTAATATACTATTGTTACGTTTTCCTACTACTATGCTTTTACAGCTATATGAACAAATACAGAAATACAGGTAATACATTCGTATATATCTATTTCAATAAATAATGAGTATTTTAAATAAGATCAATAATAACAGAACAAAGAATAAATTTTGGTAAAGACTACACTTATAATTTATATAGAATGAATTTATGTATTTATATTTACATGTTAATTCTACGCATAAGTTTATAAATAAACTTTTCAATCAATTATGACGCAATTATAAATAATATTTATTATCATAAAACGCTTTGCATCTCTCAAGCACATAAGTAAACCCTATAAATAATTTCTATTAAAAAGGTAAAAGGTTCATGTAAATTAAAATAAATATTATGATTTTACTGTTTTAATAAATATTTGTTCATAGTGCACGCGAAAAAAATACTATAAAACAACGAAAGACTTTGAATTCAATAAACATTAAACTTAAAATGGATAAATTTATTAATAAATAATAAAAATATTTAGTTGAATATATTTTTTTTTAATAACAGCATTATGTAGTTATTACGGTATAACATTATTACTATATAAATTTAAGAAAATTACTAACATATTTATGATTACTAAGAATGAACAAATTATTATAAATTATTTTCAGTATTAGCAATTTCTTATATAATACAACACTTGATATATATTACATTATAAAAAAATAAAATTGTACGAAAATGAAATTAATCTGTATAAACTTTTATACCATTTATAAACTAATTTGTAATTGAAAAATTAAAAATATTTTTAAAATAATAATATTGAAAAAATAATAAATTAACTTAGTTTTTATTATTAATCTAAAATTATCATTTTACTTTATCTTTCCATTGTAAATGTAACAGTAAAAATGGAATAAAATTTTATATGTATATAAAATAATTAGAAAATAATATTTACGTTATAAATTATACTGCATTTGCATACACGAAGAATAGAAAAATAATAGAGGGAGTTGTAAGATAATTTTGAATGTTTAAAAACAATATAAAAATAAGATTTATTTAACTTTACTCAATGATCCCTTCTAGTTAAGTATATAAATATTTTGTGAAAAAGTATTGCCAAAGAATGATTTTAAAAATTTCTTGTAATCAACAAAATACAGGATTTATCTTAAAAAATAATTAATATTTAAAAATTATACCAATTCAAATAGTAATAAAAATAATATTTTCCCTTTTCTGTTGGTTAAGAACGAAAAAGGCTCATTTAAGTAAAAGTGATTGTGGTAAGACTCTTTTACACATTAAGATTATATGGGATCGTATAATATAATATCTCTGCACTAATATAACGTACTTGTATTATTCCGTGAAATTATTTTTTCCATTTGGTACTTTTACCGTTCTCGATACGAAAGTTTTTCTTTGAATAACTTGGTGGTGATGTTCGTTTCATTTAGGGGAAGGATCTACGGAGAGTAAGGAGCGCGTTTGCGCAAGAGTTTGTGCGCGGTCTCGGTACAAAAATGATTCAAGTAGTTAACACTCAATGGCGATTTACTCAGTGAGTTTTCCTCGTAGCTCCTTCGAGTCAACAACGTTTGAACTTGTTACCCATTATCACGATCAAAATCGTTAAAATTGAAATCGCATCATTATTTGCTGAACAGAATTTAACAGTCCGCTTACATACGCTTTGCACTTTACCTTAATTGTTAATCAACTTTCGTTGCTCATATTCATTATTTATTGTTTTTTATTTATTTATTCTTCATTGATTTTGTCGTAAAATCACACTGACAAAATTACTTTACTAGCTATCACTAGCGATGGATGTACAAGAGTTCCGTACTCGTGGCAAAGAGATGATTGAGTATATCTGTGACTTTGTTAACAATATTAAAGATAAAAGAGTGACACCGGATGTTGGACCGGGATATTTGAAACTTTTGTTGCCTACTGAGCCTCCAAATCAACCCGAATCTTGGGATTCTATTATGAAGGATGTTGATTCAAAAATAATGCCAGGAGTAAGCATCAAATTTTTCTATTTTTCCAATGTTTTATATTCATGTGAAGATTGTTTTTATGATTAAATTTATAATAATTAAAAATATTATTCATATTTTAAGTATATGAAAAAAGAAATTTTACATTTAAGAAATCTTTTCATTCGAAGTTAAGAAATTAATTATTCTAATGTCTTAATCAATATTCATTTTTAAAAAATGTAATTCTTGTATAATTATTTTGTTTTTTTCTTTAATCAATTTTTTTTTTTAATTATTCATATTTTAAATTATTATAAATTTTAGAATTTTTTTTAGAAGATTTTTTAATTTAAAAATTAACTTTAATATATCATCATTCATGAGTCTTCAGTTTACCTAAAGATAAAAACTACAATGATTGAAAATTAGTTAAAAATATTCATAATGAATGTGGTGTATCACATGTAATTAAAAAAATATATATAGAAAAATTATTTCTTATTATCTATGAATTAAAATAAAACATTTAAAACATATTTTTATTAATTTACTAATTGTTTTTATACATATTTTTAACCAATTTGTTACATGATACAAATTTTTTTAATCTGTTTAAATTATTTCATATCGCTTAAAATTACAATATAATTATATTTTATTTTATTATTTTAATAATATTTTATAACTATTTAGATTAATGTACAATGTTTAATTAATATTTATTAAATAGTAATATGAAACGAAAAAATAGTTATTAAAATTATTTTATATCAATAATTTATAATACAAGTATTATAAATTAAAACTACTTATTAATTAAATATTTTTTATTCATGCAAAAAATAATAAAATATATTAAAATTAAAAAATTAAAATATGTTAAATTATAATCGTTACTTCAATGGAATAATTTTATATAGATAACACACTGGCAGCATCCCCGTTTTCATGCATATTTTCCTGCGGGAAATTCATTTCCATCTATTCTCGGCGATATGTTATCCGATGCTATTGGATGCATAGGATTCTCATGGGTAAGTTCATATTGCTTTAGAAAATAGAATCCTTATATTTGGTTTTAATTGATTTTTTTTTTGGTTTTTTAAATTCTGTTTATTTTTAATTGTACTTCCGTTAACCATATCTTTATAATCTTTTTTTGTTAAATTAATTAATTTTTAATTTTTTAAAATAGATTAAAATAATATTGTTTAATTTAATAAGTTATAATTATATATTAATTATATATATTTTTTATTTTTATTTCTAAAAAATATTTTCATCTAAATTTAGCATAATAATTAGAAAAATATAAAAATATATAAGAACATACGTTCGTCATACAAATATATTCAAACGGTGATATTAATAACAAATATTAACAATATAATATTATTTAATAATTAATTAGCAAAGATATAAACATTTTTTTAAATATAGATGATATACAATAGACGTTATTTATAAAAATGTTTTCAAAAATATTTTTTATTGAATTGCAATTTATTTAATTACAATGGCATCTTCTGCTTGTGAAATTTCAATTTACACCATTAAATAATTTTTTTTTCAATATTATCTAGAAAAAAGACATTAAACTATTAAAATGTAGCTATTTAATAATAATAATAACTGAAGCCGAATCAATAATTTAAATAATGATTATGTCACTAATAATATTTCAAAAAAATGTAAACATAAAGAACATTTTATAAATAAATTTTCTCTTATAATAACAGGCAATTATAATTGTTTAAATCCTTAATTTTCATTTTGCTTCTATAAATTGATTTAAAATATTGGTAATTTGTAGGTTTTAATATAATTACAATACGGACAATATTTCTAATAAATAATTTCTATCAACATTCATGAAGATATATTGAAAATCTGTATATTCAAATCTTGCATATAAAATTATTACAGTATATGGAGTTATTTGAAAAATTAATAAAAAGAATCAGTCATATTTGTAGAGGACAACTAGGGTGTAATAAGCATGCACGCAGATGATCAAATTAAAAAATTTAATTAAAAATAATAAAGTTTATCAAATTTCATAGTAATTTCATAGATTTATCATTTAAGAGTATATTAAATTTTTATAACTTTAATTTACTAAAATCATTAGTGTATTTTTATAAAAATTTATATTAATCATTAGCATAGTACATAAAAGTAATTATTCAATAAAACAACATTTTTTAAATTCTTATTGTAATATAAAGTTAAATTATATATAAAATTGAAAATTAAATCTAAATTTTAATTTTAATAATGTATAATAAAATTGTTGAATTCTATTTTTTCTATCCTGTATATCAAATTCATTTTATATTTATAAATAAATTAATAATAAATTTTATATATTATTGTGATAATCGTTAGAAAATTATTATTTTATAAATTTAATGAACAAAACATTGATGTGTAATTTTTTGTTTTTTAAATGTATAATTTTAAATTAGAGATATCTGTTAAACAATAATATTAATAAACTAGTATTAATATAGTTTACTATCTACATAAAACTTTCTAAACACTATCTTGTACAAAGTAATTGTTTTAGTTTATTAAATTGCTGTAGGCTTTTTTTAAAATAATTTTAAAAGTTGATATTAGTTTTAACAGAATTTTTAGCATCGTTTTACACAAATATAATTAAAAAAAAATGAAATAATTGACATTTTAGATTAAATTATCGGTGCTGCTATTAAAAACTTGAATTGTGTATAATTATAATATTATTAAAGTAATTAAAATCAAGTTAAAATCAACAATTATTTAAAGTGTATAAATAATTAAAAAAATGAAAATACAAAATGTTATTTACGTAATACGGTAATTACAAACAACAAGATTACATATTTACTAAAGTTATAAGTATCAAATGCATAAAAATATAATTAATTTGTAATCGTATGTAAAATTTTAACTTTCTAAATTTTCATTCATTTTTTTAAAACAAATTTATTAAATATTTAAATAACAACATATAATTCAAATTTTTATGAATAAATGAGTACAAATTATAGTTTATATATAAGTTTCATGTATAAGCACACACAATACTATTATTATATATTTATTATATACTTAATATATATTATAAAAGTTTCGCAATTTTTAAATATTTTATAAATATTCTGATATTTTTATTTTATTCTAGTTTACTTGCTTATTTTCTTTAGCAAGATAAAAGATAATTAATTTTTAATTATTTAATACAATATAATTTGTGATTAACGAGAAAACTAATAAACACTCAGGTAATTATAATTAAATTGCAATTAAAATGAAAAGCAACCTTGCTATTCATGTAAAAAAAATTAACAGCATATTATAGGTTATAATAATATAATAATTTTATACAAAAAATAAAGTTACTCAATAATTTAATTTTTATTACTTAATATAAATTAAAATCAAACGTAATTAAAATAAATGTTGATTTAAATATTTTATAAATTTAGTTCACATAGCGATTTTTATTATTATTATTTTTTTATTTATAAACTCTTTGAACTATTTTTTATCAAACCATACAATTTATCCGTAAATTAAATTAATTTTTTATAGTAAATAATAATTATGTTACTAATAATATTTCAAAAAAATGTAAACATAAAATCATTTTATAAATAAATTTTCACTTATAATAATAGGTAATTATAATTGTTAGAATTTTTTTATGTAATTATTTTTTATAATTATTTGTCTGAAGTATTTATATAAATAGTTTATATAAAATTTGAGGAATCTGATTTGCCAAAAATAATTTTTAACATAAAAAAAAGAATAATATAATAGACTAAGTATTATTAAATTTACTTTAGATAAAAACATACTAGATACAATGTTATTTATTAATTATTCAGAAAAAAATCTACACATTAATACGAGAAAGGGTAGATCATAGTTTAAAAATTCATAGAAACCCTCAATATTCAATTGAGTATAATATATTATTATATTATTTTTGAATTATGTTTTTAAAAATTACAATACTCATAATATATTTTTTATTGCAATCAACTTTAAATCATCTAAGTATTTATAAATTTGACTTTTATTTTTATTTTATAACGAATAAGTAAAAGTTTTGGAGAGAAAATAGAAGATTCTTCATGAATACAAGTAATAAGTAAACTGTATTTAAAGTTGTTTTGTCGCTTGATCTATTCTACTAATTTATATATACATACTTCTTTAAATAATTTGTAAAATTAAAAGATGATTTAATTGTACTTGTTTAATTACTTAATTATATAATCGTAGTTACATATATAAGATATTAATTGGCTGACAATTAATTAAATTTTCTGTTTTTTTTTTTTTTTTTTGTTTAATTGAGTAACGATTAAAAATACTAAAATATAAATACATAAAAAGTATGAACTCCATAATAATTATTTATAATAATGATAAATAATCACACGAAACACGTGGTTTGTTCAAAACTTAATACACACAGATTTTAAATTAAACTTATGTAAAAAAAATTTATAATAAAAAAAAAAATATTTTAATAATAGAAAAATGTAAATAAATAACTTCTGAATAGAATGAAATTGAGCGTGTAAAAAATTACTATAGTGATTAAAATTATAAAACACGATTTGATTGATTTTTTTATTTATCAATGAATACAATAAGTAGTTGTTCATTTGCCATCGGATCGAAAAAAAATGATAAAATGGTGTAGAATAAAAGTGGTCACAATCAATACGTAGGTTTATATAATTTCTAATATGGGCAGTTTTGAGTACCCTAATTCATATTTACGTTTCAGGCTGCTTCACCTGCCTGTACTGAATTGGAAACAATAGTTTGTGACTGGTTAGGTAAGAAAGAAATTTATGTACGTGTTTTCCTTGAATTATTTATGATATTATTTGTAACGAAAAATATTAAATTTTAAAAAGAAGCCTCAAAGAAAGTAGACATGCGTGTCTGCTTACTGCAACTATATATGTAATTTAATAAAAAAATGTAAGAATTAAAATCAAATAATTATTAAAAGTTTTATTAATACTTAAGCCATTCTGTGCATATGAATACAACTTCAAATATAATTAGTCATAATGTGCAATATGTTAAACATCTATTCAATTTTATATTCGAACCTCTATCGAATAGTATAAATAAATAAAAAATATTCTAAAGTTATTATATAATGTTATTAAATTATAGACGTTAAAAATAATAAATATCTACAATAATATTAATTTCTATTACTTTTCTCAACATAATTAGATTGTTTTTAAATCACCTTATCACATTTATTAAATTTAATAAAACACGGGATAATGGTTATGGATGTGTAAAAAATGAGGAATAAAATCTTTCATTATATTCAAAATTGTATATTCCATTTATAAAAAACAATAACGATTTCATTTTCTTATTGATGTACTTCTTTTATTAATATCTAGTTTTGTATGGTATTAATAATTAATACATTTTTATTAATTAAACCATCAAAGCCTTTATATCAATTTATTTTCATTAAAATTATTATATTGAATTTTATAATAAAATTTTATTATTACCATAAACTTAGATTGAATCTTGTAAAATCAATTATATAGTTATCGTTATATTCAGAAAATGTATTTTAATCAATATTATTCATAATTGTCTAGCTAAAATTTTACTAATAGTTTATTTCTGTAATATAATGAAGATGAAATTATATTCTCAATTATTTTTTATGAAAAAATTAAAATATTTTAAGAGGTAACTGGCATCTACCTCGTCATCCCTCGCACGCACACACAAATATATATATATTTGATTTACTATGGGAGAGTCATAGGGTAGTAATCATAAAGGATCTCTCAGTAATTTTTAGGGATTTTAGGGAATCAACAAAGCTTATTCATGCTTTAATCATGGTCAGCTGACTAACACATGTGACAATTTGTTGTTAGTTCCTTGAGGGTTCGAACCATTTATGTGTGCGTGTGTGTGTATATGGAGTGTGTACTTAGGAAAGTGCTCGTCATATGCAATTCATATGTATCTATTTTTTTACATTTTTTAAAAAAATGTTTCTTTTATATTTCAATTCGTAAAACGTAATTAAAATTTTATGTTGTAAAGAGTTTTATATTCATTTTTTAAAAGTTTTATCAACGCACACAGTTTTTGTATTTTACCATTTTATTAAAGATGAAGATAAATTCAAAATACTTATTTGTCAAGGATGGCTGTATTATGCATAGTTAGTTAAAGATTAATTATAAACATTAATTTAAATATTGCACAAAAAATACACCTAATTGAATTTATTGAGTACATGTGTTGACATGAATAATAAATGGAATTAAAAAATTGATAATAAATTCAATATCAAGATTAAATTTATTAAAAAAATAAATAAAAATAGAAGTTTTTTCATAATTTTAATAATACTCAAATTAATATTACTTTTACTACTTTTACTATTATGCTGCTATTAATAATATGTACAATTATTATTTACATTTTTCAATTATTGAAATTTTATTATATTGTAATATTCACTTGTATTGTAAAATAAGCCCTTGTTTATAGTAAAAAGTATATTTATATATACAATTATCAGAAAATATATAGTAAAATAACAAATATAAAATAAATAAATATGTATAAAAAAGAATAAGATTAAAAAATTAAGTAATACGATCAATCTCATGAATTAAAATTTTTCAATATAACATACACGATATAATTTAGGGAGGAATTCCTTAATATTCAAATATGTTTATAATTGTAACCAAAAATTTGTTTTTATTATGAATGAAATAATTATGCATCACATTGTCTTTTAATTATATTTTCATTATTAATTATTTTATATACTATCTGAAATAATTAATTTTCATCTTACTTTTACTATCAATAATATTTACATTATTCTGGTCAATATTATAGTTATAGTTTTAATAAGTAATGAAACTGTTTAATTAGTAATGATTTTTTTGCATTTATTAATAGATCTATATTTTGTTTTACTAACATTCATGCCAGAAAATTTAAGACAATTATTTCTAAATACAATAGTTGGCTAATCCTACTTGTCAGATAAATATTGAAACAAATTAATTATTGAAATTCATTTGTAATTAAAAGAAATTTAGGACATATACCATACCTTGATAATATTTATATTAAATTATAAATAATTTAATATAAAATATTAAAATGATATAAAACAATTTTTAGTTATTAGTTGTATCTGATAAAAAATTTTAATTTTGATTGATTGTTTGTCAACACTTGTGTTAACTTGAGTTAACTTAGCTAAAGTTTAGAATTATTTTTATAGCAGGTATTTTTATATATTTCATGTTTTTATATATTGCTTTTATAAATTATTTTTACTATAAGTTGACTACAAAACTTATAAAATTATATTGTTTAATAATTATATAACGAAGACGAGAATGGAAATATTATACAATATTATGAACTTTTATTGTAAACATCTTTTTAACTACGTATATATACATTTTTTCTGTCTTATCATTTTGCAACTTATTATTTTCAATATTAACGGAGTCAGTAAGAAAACAATTTAGATTTTTTAAGATACTATAATAATTTTTACATTCAATAAACTCATTGTAATTTTTTTTCTTTTAAGGAAAAGCTATTGGTTTACCGAGTGATTTCTTATACTTTAGTGATGGAAGTCAAGGAGGAGGTGTTTTGCAGGTACGTTAAAATAAAATCAATCATTTTTTATACAATATATGAATATAGTTATAATATATATTGTTATGTAGTCAATGTATTACTTACCGAATTACATTAATTCAGTTATAGAGTGCCGAAAAATGGAAAGAATAATATATTTAACTACGAATGATGATTAATATTTCTTATTAAAAGAGAAAAAGAAAGAGACACAAATAAAGTACATGTGTTTTTTTTAACGATTTCTTAATAATTAATAAATTTAAAAGAAAAACCTTTATAAAAATAAGAAAATTTATAATTAGAAGAAGAATTAAATGAGCTAAAAAAGAACACGAAACTAAATGAATCAAAAGAGCAAACAAAAAGTTAGAACTGAAGTTCTATTCGTTCACCATTTACAGATGTTATAATGTACACGTTAATCATCAGTATTATCTCTTTTTAAAATTATCAATATTTAAATTTCTTTTGTTTTTGTTTTTAATGTTACTTAGCATATATTTAATATAAGGCCTTTCGAATTTTTTTTTGTTTTCTCTCACAATTTTTAATTCATCATCAAGTCAATACTTACTCATAAATCAATATTTTTGGAATCGATTATAAAATAATTTAATGTTTCTACATGGATTTCAAAAAGTAATATCAAAATTTACAAGACGAAATGCTTCACTCGCGTACGCAATAGCATAATTTTTAATCCAATAATCATTAAAATAAAAATTAATTAAAATGACGTTTATCAGCATATATAAAAATGAACAGTATAAAATTTAATTTAAAATAAAAAAATTTCAGGGTTCAGCTTCAGAATGTGTTTTAGTATGCATGTTGGCTGCTAGAGCTCAAGCTATAGCTCGAATGAAAGAAATGCCGGCCTACTCACATTTAGATGAAACAATTCTTTTAGGTAAACTGATGGCTTATTGCAGTAGAGAAAGTCACAGTTGCGTCGAAAAAGATGCAATGATATGTTTCGTTAAACTAAGAATTCTCGAACCTGATGAAAAAAGTGTGCTTCGGGGAGAAACGTTAAAACAGGTAAAAAAATCAATAATTATTCGTTTAAAATTTTGTTTTCGATACTTCATATAATATACTTAGTATATAATATTTAAATATATCTATATTGATTTAATAAGTATTTAAAAATAAGTATATATAAAAAACTAGTATTATATAAAATATAGAATATTCAGATTCCTTCAAACGTTTTTTAATTTGATTGTATTTACATTTGTATTTTATGCGTATAACGTATAAATTACATTTTTGTATGTTTTTGTAATCATACGTACATATATTTCATTATTTACATACTGTAAACGAAGCTGTGTAATAAAATAATTTATTGAAATAATTTAACTTTTACTATTTTATTTTTAATATTGAATTTAATACATATATTAATGTTTACATTCTATATAGTGATTTATGACAAACTAATTTGTTCAATTATAAATATTAAGAATATAATATCGATGAACATATTTTTAAAAAAAATTCTTTAATTTATTGATTTAAATTATGACTATTTTTTTGTTTTTTCTCTAACGAATAATTAAAGAGTTAGTATACATTATCCAACAATTTTTTTTTAACATATACAATAATGGCGTTAAACTTTTTCTATCTTTTTATCAAATTGTATATAATTTTTTAAATCTTTTAAACATAAAACGATTGTTTATTTTTATTGTAGCATTTATATCTACTATATGTATGTATATATATAAATTGATACCAAAATTTGATATATATATTTCAATATATAAAACGATTTCGCGTTGATTCTGCCTTTAAATAAAAAAATATCGAAGTATCAATAATTTAGAAACATATATGTTGTTATTTATCTTCAAACGTGGAGAATTTGATTTATTTTTTTATTCATAACATATTACAGCAATGCAAGAAAATAATAGCATGATAGCAAAAAGCTATATGGATGACTATTTTATTATGGGTAAAAAATCACCTAGAATTAGACGTAATGATAAACAAAATCTTTAGAACAAGAGAGCGAATTTCCAAATTTAAATTTGATGAAATTTTTAATCAAAGTAATTCAAATTACTAAAGACATAAGAAACATGTGATGAGTTTTTTTACATCGATACTTTTTTGACACATCATATATATAGCATTAATTGTAAACAAAAAAATACAGATGGCATTATTAGGGACTATTGTTAATATTTTTAACGGACGATTTAAAATTAAAAATAAAGTATCGCAAGTTTAGAGTAAATCCCCATATATTTCCTTGATTTTTAAATACCTATAATATAATCACACGATAATGGTATTTCTCAGGGTGACAATTTCAATAGAAGCTTTATGGAAGAAATGACCTGAATACAACTTATGATCCCTGTAATATGCTCCCAAATACCCTTTGTACTATCTTATATGCATTGAAGTGCATGGGGTCAATTTTGGGAATTCTTGAAGAAGTGTTAGTTTTATAATGACCCGTATAATATACCCCTTTTTATTAAAAACACCACCCTAACCAACTTCTAAGTATAAGTATACAATGAGAATTGGAATAAAGATCAAAATAATGAGACATTCTATAAATTTTAATTTACAGTCTCATTTCAATATGTTATTAATTTGTATTTTTTTAATGTGACATAATTGAAATAAAATATAATTTAATATGTATTATTAATATTTTTCTGTAGGCAATTGAAGCCGATATCGCAGAAGGTTATGTACCATTTTTTGTATCTACAACTCTGGGTACAACAGCTTGCTGTTCATTTGATAATCTTGCAGAAATCGGACCAGTTTGTAAAAGATACTCAGGAGTAAGTGTCAAATGTTAGGTTGAAATTTATATCGTGTGTATTTATTTTATTAAAGAAGCATTCAAATTAAAAAAAAATAATAAGCGATCTAACTCTAATAATTTCTTGATAATAAAAATAATAAAAACTATCTAGAAACAGGCAAAATACATGTGAAATACACTGTTACAGATATGGTTACATGTTGACGCTGCATACGCGGGGAATTCTTTCATCTGTCCAGAATTGAAATATTTGATGTCGGGTATAGAATTCGCTGACTCATTTAATACAAACCCTAATAAATTTTTACTGACAAATTTTGATTGTTCTTGTCTGTGGGTACGTAATAGATTTAAGCTAACAAGTGCTTTAGTTGTTGATCCATTATATCTTCAACATACTCATGCAGATACAGCAATCGACTACAGGTACAGGAGTCTAGTAATTGATAATTAATATTACAAATATTCTTTAAATATTATATAAAGCATACTTATGTTAAAAATATTATAAACAACATTGTTTTTATCGTTATCATCATCATCATCATCATCATCATCATCATCATCATCATCATCATCATCATCATCATCATTGTACAAAACTCAATTCAAATAAATTTCTTTTACATCAATATTTCGAACATATTTTTAATAAAATGATTATTTATAATTAAGGGAATAATAGTACAACATTCATCTACTAATAAAAGAAAAGGTTTATACACACTTAAATGTTTTTTGTTATTATGAATATGAGTATCAATAATTACATTTTATTTTACACTGATATTATTATAAAATATATATATTATTATATTAACTCATTTATAATGTTACAATTTTAATTGTTAATTGCTTATGTTTATTGTAATTTAGTTTTTTTTATTTAAATAAAATATTTAAATCATTTAAAATTTTTATTTTTAATAATGTATATATATTTAATATAAATGTAGATATTTTAAGTTAATAGTTGAATAGTATGTATAATGCAAATAAAATCAAGTAATCTATAAGTTTTCGAGTATTGATAGTACGTCTTTAATTACTGACTCTTAATAGTACGACTTCCATTACCAACTTCATATACAGGAGCATACGTATATAAAGTTAAATTATCAAGATGAAGCAGCAGCTAATTAGTGTAATTTATCTTCTCTATTCAATTAACAATTATCTCTGCTTCAATTTCATAAATATTGTAAATTTAAAATCATATATTTACATCATTTTTTTATATTAATTCATTTATTGATCAAATTTATATTCTTTTTCATACAATTTAAGAAAAAAAATTTTTTTTTATATACGCAATTTTTATGAGATAAATAAATAAATGAATGCATTCATTTAATTCACAATGTTAATAACAACAGATTTTAATGCACACCATTTTGCAATTACTTAAGATTATTATTTAAAATAAGACGCATGGTGCATAACAGTTAAAATTATATTCAAATGTGTATACTATTATACATATAAATAATAATAATGATAATGAAAACAATTTAATATATATATATATATTAAATTGATAAAATATAATTTCTATAATTAATTATTAAAAGATAATAAATTTCTCTGATTAATTAATAAATTATTTATTGGTCATGAATAAATAAATTGAAGAAACATTTGTGATTTTCAAATTCAATTATGTTATATTTATTCTATTTAGATTTTATTAAATTTAGTAATCATTAAATTATTTTACATTATAATTTAAATTTTGTTATGAAAGATAAAGCATAAATATATTATATCCAACTAAAAATTAATTTTTATATATATTCAATTTTTAAAGACACTGGAGTATACCATTAAGTAGAAGATTTCGATCTTTGAAATTATGGTGCGTTATAAGAAATTACGGAATTTCGGGTTTACAAGAATATATTCGCAACCATATACAACTAGCCAAACATTTTGAAATACTTGTTAAAAAAGATGCAAGGTTTGAATTATGCAATGAAGTTGTGGTAAGTTGCAAATTATTATAATGCAACATTTATAAAAATAAAACTTAATTAAATTTTAGTTTAAATTTTTTGTATTATAAATTTTCATGAAAAAAAAAAATGATTTTGATGTTAATAACAATTCTAAGAAATACAAAAATTAATAAATATTGTATTATTTTTTTTTTATTCTGATCAGATTTATAAAAATTTATAAAAACTTAATTTATTCGACACGAGGTAGATATTGTATTGATAATAATTTATATATTAATTTTCATATTGTTTATACATAACTATATATTTTTTGTGTAGTTTTTTACTTAAATTTTTTTTTAATGAGAAATTACCTAAAGATTATATAAATTTTCAAAACTAATTTTTACCTATAAATGAAATATAGTAGTAATTTCTAAAGTTAGGTCTCGTGTGCTTTCGTGCCAGAGGATCAGACAAACTAAATCAAAAACTTTTAAGTGTTATAAACGATTCAGGTAAAATACATATGGTTCCAGCAAAGGTGAACCAAAGATATACTATAAGATTTGCTCTTGCGGCGCCAAAAGCAACAATTGAAGATGTAGGTAAGATAAATCTTTAGTATTTAAATTTTTATTAATATTTGAATTTATATTTATAAATAAACTCAACTCATATTACTGACAAAATAAAACTTTTAATAATAACAAAGTATTGGTTTTAAATTGCTTACATATACATTAAATTATTTCAGACATAGCGTGGAGTATAATAACAGACTTTCTATCAGAAATCTTAGAATCCAAGGTAATGTATATAATACTTCTTTTAGATTACAAACAACAAATATAAGGTAAAAGTATATTAATTTATATAAATTTGAGCAGGATGTTATGGACCAGCTTGCAGATATTCGAGAAAAGAAAACGAAAGCAACTCTTGAACAAAGACGATCTTTCTTTGTTCGTATGGTTTCTGATCCTGCAATCCAGCCTGGTTTTACTAAAACTCCAAATCGTGCAAAACTTGAAACACAAGCTACAATTTCTGGCGTTGGTTCGAATACACAAGCGCCTAAGTTAGTTTATTCATTCCATTTACATAAAAAATCTTCATATTTATAATAAATGTATTTGTGTTTTTAGCCACTCTTGGATATCATGGCCTCTTGCTTATTTAATGCAAGCTCGAGACGCTGCTGATACAAGTGAATTATCACTAAGGTAAATTAAATATACATTCATAATAAATGTACAAGAACTTAAAATTTAATTTACATATTACTGCGGTCGCGCACGTGTACAAGCTATGCTTTATTAATAATGCTCATATACATAATCTTATAATCGTAATTTACAATTTAATCTAAATAAAATATGAATTTATTTTAAATTTGCTAAACTTGAAAATATTTTATATCAACCATGGTTGCAAAAACAATATTAGTATATAGCATCAAAAGTGTTCTAATCAAAATGAGATAGCTAATAAATTATTTAGAATTTTTCTTTTTAATTAAATATAAGTTTTTTTTGGATTAAAAAACTATATTTAATCAAAAAAATAATTAAAAAATTTTTTTAATTTTAATAAAGTAAAACACGTGAAAAAAATTGTGTTTACAAGTGAATTTAAATATACCGATTTGAAGATTAATTTTTTAAAAAATTAATAAAGCAATAAAGCTATTATTATTTTTATCATGCCTAAAACATGTAAAATCATTAAATTTTCTTTTTATAAATAAATATTTTTTTGTATTACATAAAATGATCAATAACATAAAATTTTCAATATTGAAAAAATAAAAATTAATAATTAATTATTTTATATATATTTATAAATGTTTTTGAACAAAATTTCATTCTAAATATGAATGATAATTATGTATTTGTTTGAAAACTCTAACCAATAGTAATGATTTTTATAAATAATATATAAAACATAAAAATATTTATATAAATCCATCTAATAAAAAGTAAAAACAAAAACAAAATTATAAAATTAAATGTATGATATGAATTTAATAAAAGACAGAGATAATATTGTTTCTATCAAATATCTTACTATTCAAATTGTCGTTTTCTTTTTATGTAAAAAAAATATGGAATATTGGTTAATGATAGAAACTTATTTTTTAGTTGAAATTATAGAACGTAATTTAAAAAAATTATATAATTAAACTACTAAAAGTAGTAATCAAGTACTAATATTGATAGTTATAAGATTCCTATCATATATATTTTTGTTTATAATTTTTAATAAATATTATAATAAATTTATTAATTTTTCTATTTTGTTTTTGTCCTTTTTTTAAATTTTATATACATTTTTTGTAAACTTGCACTTGTATAAAAGGTAGTGACAATTAATACTGGAATAAACCAGTAATTTTTCAGTTGAAAAACATTAAAGCTTTCTATAGTTATGAAATAATAAAATAATATATTAACATGATTTATTAATATATTAACATATTTAATAAAATAATTTGATTTGTAAAAGGTTTCGACATTTAGACACAATGGTGCGATTGAAAACGAGCGGCACGGGAAGTCGACGAGGTAGCAGTAATGGTTGTAGCCCCGAACCGTCACCTTCTGTTTCACCATCTCGCTCACCCAATGGAAGAATTTAAATGAAAACTAAAGAAAAGTCTATATAAAATGAAAAACTAAAAATTTGTAATTGTTAAGTTTAATTTTTATTAACGAAAACTATTAGAAAATATAACATGTATTAGCCATTGTTTGTATTTCAATTCAAAAATTATTATACACAAAATGCTTAGAAAAATACATACGTGTGCACACGCATGCACACATACCCATACACATACAAACGCTCACACACGCCACCCACACCCAATTTGTGATCAAAACTTGTTAATATTGTCTGCCTGTACACTTGTATTTCATAAAACTTTTAAACAAAAAGTATTGCTTATTAAATTATTATAAAGAAATTTAATGATTAACAAAATATTTTAATATAATATTAATATTTAATAACTTTCTCGGGATTCCTTGACAATTAAAATATTAATATAAACTTAATTTTTTTTTTTTATATATATAATTTAATTGTACTCAGTCATTTTATGGTCAAATCAATAAAAGATTAACATTTAAATTACGTTTAAATATTATGTCTGTAATTTTTATTTTATAAGATAATGATACTCTCCGAAAGGATTATAAAAAATCGTGAAAATTAGATCAACAAAACTTCAGAAGATTGCTCAAGATTTAAGAAATAATTTTGCCAATAAGGAATAAAAAATATGTCCGTGATTATCGCCTCACCTAATCTCTAATCAAATTATAAAAGAAAATACAATAAAAATAAATATTGAAAAGCGCATTCAAGTAGCAGATATATAATAAGCGGGCAATAACAATGGAAATAAATAGCCGCTCATACAATCATCTACTGATAAGTAGATACTCATCTATTAGATTAGAAATTTAATGTAGTATGGTATATTATAATAAGAGCGGATGTGAATCGCAAAGAGACTATTTATTTAACTTAATGAAAAAAATATATGAGTATGAAAATTAATTGAAAGGCATATAATATAATATATATAATATATGTTGTAAAGTAAGGTATATTTGGTGTGTAAGATTAGGTAAGTATATACACATTAAGGGAGCGAAGATAGTGAATATGTAGCCAAGTTAAGGTACAAATTCAAATACAATTGCAGGGCACATAATTACACAAATGATAGGGCAGTACTTTGTATCAGTATGATGAAGTATCTGCATAATTACGGGTAAATCGCGATCAGCCACTTGTGTAAAAAGTAAATTGATGTCCAACGATGTGGATGGTTAATTGTTAATTTAAATTTTTAGTCATATAAGAAAGTAGCGCGATTAATTAATGCTAATAGAATGAATTAGCTATCAACATCTATATTATGAACACTTTTAATTTTTCTAGTTGCACTATTGAATGTTTTGAAAAAATAAATGTTATGGCATAGGTTTTTCATTAGCATTAAGAAATCAATAAATTAATTGCATTCTGTTTATAGATATTCTTATCATACAATTATTTTTACTATTAAAAATAATAAATAAAATAAAAAATCCTGTATAATATTTACTACAGAAATTGAAAAATATAAAATATATATCGCGGGTCAGTTATCGACAAATTGACTCTTCTCCTTTCTGCTCCTCACTGCTCCAAATTATCGGCTTTCCATCACAATACGTTTGTAACATTAAAATTACTAATTCATCAATACTTATTATGACTATTGAAATTAAAAAATCATATGAAACAATTTTTTATAATTGAGTTTGTAAATACTTTATATAGAAGATAATCATATTATATTATTAAATAATATCCAATATAAATTTCATTTTAATGAAAAAAATTTTAGTTTTTACAATTTTATGAATCTTATTTTTTCATTAATCATATTGCATGATAATAATTGTGATATTTTTAAAATGTAAATTGTTTAAAATAATTATTATATTACTTGACATTATTTTAATTGAAAAATTATTACAATAAAAGAAAATTATGGAAGAAAATAACGGCACTTGATTTAAATTAATATTGAATAATATATTTTCATTGTACAAGAAATTAATAATGCAATATAAGTATACATAAAATAAAATAACAACACTGAGTATATATATAAATACTGCGTAGTGGATAGTAAAACAAAAGGGTTGAGAATATTTTTAGAAATTATAAAATATCAAATATTGAAAGAACCAATCTATTTAAGCTATCCAATGTAAGAATATTGTATAGTTTAGACTATATTACCTCGCCCATTCAAATAAGCATTACGCATATAATAAAAATTGGGTTTTTGACTCATTATCAAGATAGCCTTTGATCATCAAAAACAAAAAAATAAAATCATCAAAAGCAATTATTATTATTTAAAATCAAGCATTACATTGCCGTCAAAGTATTTGCTTGCCATATTTTAAAAATAAAATGTAATTTTAATTTTAAGAAAATGAATAAATTATCCATTACTAATTATACATTAATGGTCAATCAAATTTATTATTATTTTAACAAATTAACACACGTACATACACACATACAAATAATTAATTCCTTTTTCTTCTTTCGTTATTAAAAATACAAATTTTAATTTATTTAATGCTATTTTTATTATTTTATTTAGGTATTTATCGAAAATTTCAGTTTATCTTTATTTTATTGAACTAGTCAATCAAGCAATAAAAGTTATTTTTTTAGTAATACAAGTTGCATATAAATTAGTTGCAGATGTATTCGTATATCTCATAAAAATATATTATAAATATGTAACACATACATAATAGAAATTTTTTTTTTTTAAATTGTTATGATTTTAAAGTATATCACCTTCTTGTACTATTACAACAAGAATCAGAGACAAAAAAGCGGCATAAAAAAATATTTAAAAAATTTTGTAATATTAGACATTAGAAGAACGTATGAATATTAATGTATTTTATATTTTGAATCAATTTTTCAATAATATTTATAATTCGTTACTATTTTAAAAAACACTAATTTGTGTTTTAATCACAGAACTTGTTAAAAATTAAATAAAAATTTTGTTTAAAATTAAATAAAAATATAGCATTATTAGTTGAAATCATTAATTAAATTTTATAAAATTTATGATAAATAATTAAACATATAAATTAAGTACATATGTATAATAAAAATAAATGATTCAATGTTTCACATTAAGTTTAACGTTAATATTTTTCTAATTTATTTTTATGTCTTCATTTAACTATAATCTCTGATTGATATAGTTTTAATAATAACGTATTGTATAGAATAAATTATTTATACATAAATATTTTATTTATTGTTTAAATTTATGTTTTTTAATTTAATAGATACTTGACATGTACAATATATTTTAATTTTGAAACATCTTTCTCAGTATTGATATTATGTGTTACACATTAAATGTTTTTACATAATACAGTTATAAATTTTTAATAAAAAAAATATAACAGATACTTTATTAAATTAAAATACAATTATTATATGCAATATAGAATATTGTTTTTCAATAGTCAATTAACACTTTAGGAAAGTAATCAAGAATAAAAATGAAATTATTAACATAGAAATATACGCATAACATCTTTGTATTCGTTTATTATTGTTATTTATATTATTAGATTATAAATATTTGGTCATCATCAGAGAGAAAAAGCTTTAAAATAAGAGGAGAATATGTGTTTTATTAAAAACAGTATATTCTATTAAATGATAGTATAGGGTACGTCACACCTTTCCGAACGCAGGGATTGAGCGTTGACCTGTCCATCGCTCACGATCAATTAAGTGGTTTGTCGCAAAATCTAGGTGAAGAGTAAATGGCTATTTATAAATATAGGGGAGTATTACAATTCTTGTATATAAGTGTATATATAAACACATTGTTTTTAAATCATTAGCAAACAGCAATTTTGAAAAAAAATACAATAGATGAAAATTGGACAATATAGACGCAAATTATTATTCTATGCTTCTTAACTTAAATTTTTGTTTTTTAGTTTATGTAATTTTGATCTACAATATGCTATTGAATTAGTTCTAATTGAAATTTTAAGAATAATGCTCATTGATATTTTAAACTAGTGCAATTTATAAAATTTTTAAAAAATGAACTGCTGTTTTATACTGAAAAATTTAAAATTTCGTATTTATATATATCGGAATTATAAAATTTAGATTTACTATTTTATTTTTTAAAGTTAATTTTAAATGGATTATTGTATTTTTTGATTCACCACAAATCTATATCAATATTTAAACATGTTTATGAAACAATGATGGTAAACACTTTATCAATTTTAAGCTTTAGTAATAGCGAAAAATAATTTTTATGTAAACAAATTAATATAATTACTATATTAATTTTCTTTTAAAATAGATTTATAGAAGATTAGTAACAAATTCTTTTTTTTTATGTGATCGTTTATATGCGTAATATAAAATTGACTTGCGCACTCGATGTAATTATATCACATAGTATGAAACTGACTTTCTTTCTGGAAACTCGTACCCTTCGCATCATTGAAATTTTTAAGAAAAATCATCTTTGTTATAATTAGCTTTTTGTATTTTTATTATTTCCACTGTGTTTCTTATTACAAAATTAAAACGAGTAATTTAAAAGTAAAAAGTGAGTAAATCTTATTTTAAACTTTAAATTAAAATTTTTTTTTTCTTTTAAATAAAGAAGTATAAGATAAATATATATCATTTTGATATACAAATCAATATTTTTATTTCAATACAAATTTATTCAATAAATAATTGTAACACATGCAATAAATTATTATTATTATTTAGAAATAATTTAATTTTGATTAAATTACCTTAGATTTTTCTAATTTCTAAATTCCTCTTCAAATTTCAAATACAAATTTTTAACATTTGATTTAAAATTCAAATTTTTTATCAATATAATTATTGATTTGAAAAAAGCTAAAATATTTAAATTGTGTATATAAAATATGTATTATGTGTATATTAAAAATTATTTATAAAAACGAAGAAAGAATTGAAACTGATATCCAATAAACTGTATTTAATTCAAGACACTTTCATAATTATATTATACAGTAAAATTAAAATAATCCGATTGTTAATTTTATTTTTGTTTTCAGATCAACAACCAAAAATGAATATCGATGAATTTCGAATACGTGGTAAAGAAATGATAGAGTATATTTGTAACTATATTCAAACTTTAGAACATAAACGTGTAACAGCAAATGTAGATCCTGGTTATTTAAGAGCTCTCTTACCTAGTGAAGCACCAATAAAAGCCGAATCTTTTGATACAATTATGGCAGACATTGAATGTAAAATAATGCCTGGGGTAAGAAAAATAACCCTTTTGAATGTATATGCAATGGAGAAACATAAATTTTTGTGCTATATTTTGCAGTAACATTTAATTTTTTAATATTTATAATTAAAATATTTTTATCATTACATTATACGGTTGTCTTGTTGCTTGCGCTCTCGGGAGCGTTTTTCGTCTCGCATACCCAGTCTTAGCTGATTTGCAATATGCTTAATCAATGAAGAAATTATTTGAATGTATTATGATATACATGCATAATAAATGTAATCTCTTAAATTATGCATCAAATCATTTGGTCTAAATCACGAATTATTTTTTCCACAATAGACTTAGTAGCTAACTGCTATTGAATGAAGCTATGAAAAAGCATATAAGAAGACACAATGAAAAATCTTCAGTATTTATTTTGATTTATTTACATCATTTACAACAAGTGGAATTTAATTTCAAGTAGTTGATAAATAATCCTAAAAAAATTTTATGTCTAAAGAAGTTGTGTATATTATATGATCACGGTACAAATTATAGACTTTATTTAAAAAAATAAATGAAAAGCATGCGCTAATGAATTATGTCGTTATTATTATTTATGGTTAGCACTTCAGAAATATTAAATTAACACGGCATATTTCTTTTAATTAACAAATAAACTTGATTTGATAAAAGCATCCATATCGAGAAGTATCTTTACGTATAGTACATAAACTCGTTAAGCTGGTATTTTAGTCTTAATAATAATGAGAGCGGTCTGAAGCATACATACTTAAATCAAAATAGATACCAGTTCCATGCACACTGAAACTTGCACTTATGAGACACTTATTTCTTTGGTATACTAATTTATCCCAATACCAATGAATCCAATCTGTAGCTTTATATACAGTCAATTCTTTGGTTCATATTAATCGTGATTTGGATGTTTCTTATTGCCGTAACAAGCAGTTCTCTGCTTTTTTTTCAACTGTTTGTTTATATGTTTGGTAATCTGTCTGGTATATTTAAAACCAACTTTACTTAGACCTTTGGAATCGAGAAAAAGCACATCCATAGGAATCTTATCTTGATTTTATAATGGTTGGAGGGTATCAAGAGAGATGTTTTGTTTGTTGAATGCTTTGTAAATTGTTGATCATTTCGGCTGGGTTTGAGAGAAGAAAAAAGAACTCCTTGAATACGACAAGCTTAGATTTTATTGAACACTAAACACTTTCAATTATAAGTTTATTGAAGTACGGATTCTTTTCGTTCTACAATTAACGAACATTACATCGGAAACCCCCTCCTTTTTCATTTGCTTCTATCTGAACATGGTATTTACAATTATTCCAACTGATAGCTCACGTTCTCGGACATCATAAACAATATTAAACAATTTTCTAGATTTACATTACCCTAATTCAATCCCTGGCATAAAAAACTTTTGGCCTGCCGGCGAAACAAAAAGCCATTACACATTATCAAATGTACACACTCTTAAGTCTATACAATTATTCAATTATATATGCAGACCGCGCTGTCTTCAACTTTTGAAAATATAAAATTCGTGCAATTGAACGATGGAGATGGAGCGAGAGAGAGAAAGAGAGAGAGAGAGAGAGAGAGAGAGAGAGAGAGAGAGAGAGAGAAATAAAGTTCGGGCTTTGTGCATGCAAGAGGAAGAAAGAAGATCAAGACGGTTCCGTTGCATCCGTACACAACATTATCAGCATTCAATTTTACACACCCGCCCCTATCACACAATTCACCTAAAAAATTTAATATACGTCCATGAGAACATTTGTTCTATATCCTGATTAAGCACACAATAATCTATTGTGTGTTTTAATAGCCCAAATACAAAATTATGTCTCGGAAATTATACCCGAAATCCCGAACACACATCTTCAGTGATCAATGCCCTTCCATTTCTAACACTTTTATTTGAATAGATTATTTTTTTATTTCAATTTGTAATTATTGTTTTTATTGTTTTAGAAAACTCATAGATTAAAAAATTTCATAAGTAATATCTAAATGATTAGAATAGTCAATAAAAATATTTAACACAAAATTAATATTATTTTCACTAATAATGCATAATGCATTGTTATTTACGAATATAAAAACATGAATAATTACTTTATTTTTTGAAAATATAAAATAAACCGGTTTCTTATTTTAAAATTAAATTCATGGATATAAAATAGTAATAATTTTAATTATTTAAATATTAGAGATCCGTTAGAGGTGCCGGAGAATAAATACGCAGTTTATTCGATTGTTTGGCACCAAAAACCTTTACAGTTCGACAGGATATTCAACTTCGTATCCAATCACACACTATCTCAAAAGAGGAATATGGTTTACAACCTCATAGATAAAGCCTTTTTATTTTCATCAAGATAATCTAAAAAGGGTAAAAAATATTCTTAAAAAGAACAATTATCCAGATTTTTTTGTTGGCAAACACATTAAAAAACGTTTAAAATCAAATAAATACAAACACAAAAATAACTGTAACAATAATAGTAACAAAAACTGTACTTTAAGCTTATCATATTCAAAAAATTTTTTTTCAGAATATTCTTTAAAATTCAAAAAGTATGGTATAAATTTAATTTCTAAGATAAACAATAAACTAGGCTCAGTTATTAAAAAACGTAATGATTTTACCGAAAATGGAATAAAACCAATGTTGTTTACAGAATTAAATGCAGACTGCTCATTTGTATACATAGGAGAAACAAACCTAAATTAAAAACACGAATTAACGAACATATTAAAAACAATAATAATACACCTACATTATCGGCACATTCATTAGAATGCAATCATATTATAGATTGGGAAAACATTCTTGATAGCGAAATAAATTATAAAAAAGACTCATTTTGGAAATGATTTATATACAAATAAATAATAATACTGTAAACAGACACGAGGACACACAACATTTGAATAGAAAATATCAGATGATCCTCAATAATATGTCAAATAACAAGACGTAGCTTATGACGTCATTAATACGTATATATTGAGGAAAATTTTACTAAATATTTACAAACATTTTGTGATGTTACGACTGCTAGGTCGTATAAATTTTATGGTTTTCAAAATTCATGTGATAAATATAATAATTGTCATTAGTCATAAGTTTTACATGTATTAATATTTGTAATTTTATTTTTTTATATTAAAGTGTTGGACAAGGACTAGGGATTCCTAGTCGAAACGTCGAAAAATACAATCGAATAAACTGTGTATTTATTCTCCGGCACCTCTAACGGATCTCTAATATTTAAATAATTAACAAAGGTGGAAGGCGCTTCAAATCAAATTTTAAATAATTACTTACTTATAATTTTAAAAAATAAAGAATAAAATGGCAGTATATTATAAAATATTTTTACTGAATAATAAATTCTTGTATTTCAGATAACACACTGGCAGCATCCTCGTTTTCATGCATATTTTCCATCAGGTAATTCATTCCCTTCGATTCTTGGAGATATGCTCTCTGATGCAATTGGCTGCATTGGTTTCTCTTGGGCGGCTTCACCTGCTTGCACCGAACTAGAAACTATTATTCTTGATTGGTATGCCAAAGCTCTGGATCTACCCAAAATGTTTTTCTCAGAAGTCGAAAACTCCACAGGCGGTGGTGTTATACAAGGGTCAGCTTCTGAATGCATACTCGTTACAATGCTAGCTGCCCGAAGTTATGCCATACGCATTCTTAAAGAACAAGACCCTTTAATCGAGGATTCAGCTTTTTTACCACGACTTGTTGCTTACTGCTCAACTGAATCGCATTCATGTGTTGAAAAAGCAGCTATGATTAATCTTGTAAAATTACGTATCCTGGAGCCAGATGAAAACTGCTGCTTACGTGGCGATGTCCTCGAGAATGCTATTCTCGAAGATATAGCTCAAGATCTAGTACCATTTTACGTTGCAACAACTTTAGGTACTACAGGTTGCTGTGCTTTCGATAAGCTTTTTGAGATTGGGCCAGTTTGTAAACGTTTTCCAGGCACCTGGTTACACGTCGATGGTGCTTATGCTGGTAATTCCTTCATTTGTCCAGAAATGCGACCACTGATGAATGGTATTGAACACGCAGATTCTTTTAATACCAATCCGAATAAGTGGCTGCTAGTAAATTTTGATTGTTCTTGTCTGTGGGTACGAGATCGAGTTAAATTAACATCAGCTTTAGCTGTAGATCCACTGTATTTACAGCATGCAAACTCTGGAGAGTCTATTGATTATCGACATTGGGGTATTCCTTTAAGCAGACGCTTTCGTGCGCTTAAGCTGTGGTTTGTTATGCGATCATATGGAATTAGTGGTTTACAAAGTTACATCCGCAATCATATTAGTTTAGCTCAGCATTTTGAAAGCTGTATTCGTGGAGACGATCGGTTTGAAATTTTAAATGAGGTCAGAGTTGGTCTTGTTTGTTTTCGGCTTAAAGAAAGCGATGAACTTAATCAAGAATTACTTGCTAATATCAATTCTTCAGGTAAATTGCATATGATTCCAGCACGGGTTCGTACTAAATACACATTAAGATTTTGTGTTATACACGAAAATGCAAACAAAGAAAGCATAGATTGGGCTATCGCCGTAATTCTGGAACATGCGAGTGAAGTTCTAAATGCTTACTATGATAGTGATGAAAATTGTGCGACTAAAAGTCCTAAAAGTCCAAAGTCACTTGATAAAAAATTGGTCCGTAAGTTTAGCTTCACGCGTGGTGTAACTCGTGATGCATACAGACGTTCAAGATCTAAAACAAGTCTACAAGATGGTGCAACTCCAATTATGGTCTTAGAAGACACACGACCGCCTGTTAATACTATTCAGGAGGATGTAATATGTCACAGTCGATAAATAATACTGTAATTGAAAATGAAAATTTAATAATTTGTTTTCGATATCGTAAGATAACATTGTAATGTTTACAAACTAATATTCCAATTTGTATCATAGTACACACTATGGTAAAAACTAAAATGCGTATCATTTTTTTATACTTTTGATTCATAGAAACTATGATTTATTCTTATGTATGCATATATATAAGAGATTAAAATATGTGGAATTTTTGCTTCATATTTTTTTATATTGAAAAAAATTATGAATATATAAATATTATTAATAAAACATTCCATTAACTGAAGTACAATTACAAGTTAAAAATGAAATTTTAGTAAAAATTTTTAATAAAAAAATTATTAATTAACAAATAAATTGAAATACATTTTTCTGTATGTTACTGTATACAATATAAGAATATGAATTCTTATTATTAACTAATACAAATTAATAATAGAAAATAATAAATTAATAAGAAGTTAAAGATTCTACTTTCATTTTATTTCTTTTTAGGATAATTTAAAGAAATACTAGTCCTCCTCAATATCAATATAATCTAAAAATATCATAATAATAAGTAATTATATTGTCAAATATTGCTACAACAAATATTATTTTGATCGGAATACTTGAGTGCCGTTACTAGCATTATTACTAACATTGAGATTATTTTTCAAATAAAATTTTTAAAATCTGATATATAAAATATAAACATAAAATAATACAAACTTAATTTATGTCATTAATATTCGCGAATCACAAATTGGTACCCTATAAATTATCATTTAAAAAAAGCAATTAAATTCTCTAATTAATTTACAAAATAATTTATAAAATTATCATTAAAAAATATTGAATCTCACTAAATCTTGATTCAACTTAAGGATGTCAGAAAGTAACTCCTTTTAAATACCTTATCTTTATTTTTGACGAATTTCTTACATCAATCTTTCATCTGTAAATGTAATTAACATTTAGACTTTTAAATATTTATAAGTTTTTAAAATACTGGAAGATTACAAGTAAACTTTAATTAAGTAATTGAACTTTCTGGCTCCTACATGAATAAAAAAAATAGTAAAATTTTTTTTTAATGATTTAATATCGTTGTAGATTTGCTTTACTTAATTGATTAAAATATATGTAATGTAATGAATGAAATAATGGGTATTGGCTTATCCCACTCCTTAAATTTCGTAGTTCAAATTCGCTACTTTTTAGTTCGACCATAAGAGGGAGTAGCGAAAATTTAGGTCAATCGTCCCTATGTTGAGGCACAATCTCCTATTTCATGTCTGATTATATGAAATAATTTGAATGATCGAATGATATATTTTAAGAAATTTTTAATCAAATATTAAATTTGATTGCATATTTATACAATTGTAACGACAGTAATGTCGTTGCTTAATCGGATATTGAAGACGCATCGCACTATGCTCACGCCTTGCTAGCCCCACTCCTGCCTGGGATTATTTTGCTTGACTCCGCGTAGCCGCTGACTACGCAAAATACGCAATGCGAAGTTCACTGGTACCCCACCACCTCGTCTACGTTGATTCGCTCAAGGCTAAGCTCTTCTAAAGGATCATTGAAAGTTCCTTCAGATAGTTATAATTACAGAACCGTATAAGATTTCGAGGTCAGCCTGTTTAAATTTAGACGCCCGTGAATAACAATCGCTACTTCGGTACTTTTCAGGCTCGCATATATAATTACCGGTATTGAGTCTTATCAGGGTAGGTGTGAGGATAAAGTTTGGTACCTCCTCCCTGGTCCGTTTAAATGTAATAAAGGTGTATATGTATATACATGTACATGTTGAGTGTGGAGGGTGTATTAATATAGCAACATATTTAATTAAAAACAAACATAGAAATCACTAATATTAATCTTTTCTACTGGCAGACAATTTTCAAATTAAAAATATTATTTTAGATGAAAGAAGGAGAGTATCAAATGGATCTAGGAAACCTCCCCACCAGGTTTAATGAAAATAATGAAGTCAGATGGTTTATTTAAATTTTCTTACTTGAAGACATTTGATTTATTCATATATTTCCCCCTCCCTTCTCATTTTTGGTACCCCTCAATCTTTTAACGGAGACGATTTTAATTCAATCGCTAGAAACAGTAGTAACAAATCATTCCTTTACTCATCAACAATCTCCTTGTTTATCACAGAACAGATATTAAGAGAAGGTCAATTTTTGTGTTAAACGTGAGCAACAAATGTGAAAATATCTTCTTTTCCTCTCACCACTTATAGGTACACTAGCGACCTTTGAAATGTTCGTATTCCGAGTTAAAATTTTTTATAAGTGCTTTAAAACCTATTTGAAAAAAATACTAATTACAGATATTGGAATGATGAGTGAATATTAACTTCATTTTTTATGGTACTTTGAACTCTGATAACTAAAAATTAAAATTGAAAACAATATTATATGTATATTCAATTTTGTTTTAGAGATCATTAGTATGCCTATAAGTGTGAGAGATAAATAAAATATTTCCCCGCCACATTTGTTACCAACGCATAACACGAAGATTGACCTTCCCTTAGTATCTGTTCTGTGATCTAACCGTTAGAACATTAATTATTATGTTAAAATTTTAATTAATATTACTGATATTTAATTTTAAATTATTTGGGTGATAAGGAAAGGATATTATTTATAATCCTTATAATCATTAATAATACTTTTATAAATAAATAAAAAAAAAGATTAATTAAACCATTTATAATAAAATGAAACCATGTACTATAATTTTTGCATAGTTAATTTTAATAATCTGTATTTATTTATAAATATTAAAAAAAATAATTATGCATTAATGGCTTAATATATTTAATTATTTTACAAATGTTTTAACATTATAATTATATGTACTTAAAACAATAACTATATTTAATTAATTCTTTCTCAAAATAGATAAACTATCTAATTTGATATAATTATGTATTTATATTCCGTTATTATGTAAATTATTTATATTATAATTCAATACATAGAATTTGTTACATTATTAATTATTATAGTAACATGATTATTGTTTTAAAACAAATACCTACAATGAAATTGCTAGTTATTAATTTTGGTCTAAGGGGAAATAATGTACAATAATTATTATAAGAAACTCAAAATACACAACCTTATTTTTGTAAAAAACTAAACCCGAAGAGCTTGTTTTACTTACAAGCTTAAGAAACTGTACACTTTTGCTATACTAGACTTGCTTGCTTGGTACATGATTGCTGTAATTATTAGAATATTCAAGATATAATTTCAAAAGGCATATCCTGACTTTTACAAATTAATTATGTTGTTTATATTGAAAAAAAATTATAAAAATTATTTCTGTAAAATTATAATTAAAATTTTGTAATCAAAAAATATTAAACAAATGATTATATATTAATCAAAATAATATAAAATTGTGACTACAAATATTTCTAAAATATGAATATTTTTTAAAAACTATCAATATTAAAAATTATTTATTTTTGTTGATTGAAAGGAATTTATAATTATTGAAATTAACTTCTTGTACAATTAAATTTTTTTTTTTACGATAAATAACTTAAACCTTATAATGATTTTTTAGTAAAATATAAAAGTGTAGTGATTTTGTGGATATTACTATGGTACAAAAAAATAGTTTTATATTTTTAAATATTAATGAAAAATGATTTATTAAATTCTATATTATTTAAAATAAATTAATAAATAAAATTAATATTTAATATTTTTAAAAAATAATTATATAAATAATTATTAAAAATTGTTAAATTAAAAAATAATCAATTAATTCTATAATTACATTCATACTCTGAGGTAAGATAATTTGTATAAATAATAATTATGAAAACTTAAATTGTATTGTTTTTACATTTTTATATCAAATAAAATAATCATTCATTTAAAGTTAAATAGAAATGTTTGTTCAATTACAGCATTTATTTAAAATTTTATTAACAAAAGAAAAATTATTTACAAAATTTAAAGAAAAAAATTAAAAAAGTATATTAAGTAATGGTATAATAGTCTTAAAATTAATATATAATTTCTACATTATTTAATAACTAATCAAACTAAATTAAAATAAAATTTAATATTATCACGTGCTCGCCTATATATATATATATATGAAAATTGTATTTCAATAATTAAACATATAAATAAATTTAAATTTTCAATGAATAACTGATATTAAAAAATATTCAATTGATAATAACATACATAATATTATTGAATTATAAAAGAATTAAAGCTTTTTTTAATGTAAAAATTCAATTTATTCAAACATTCTTATTTGAATTACTTTAGCGCAATTCTTGTAAATATTACATTTGTCCACACAAAGATATTGTAACTGGTATTTTTGGTTTGTTATTAGGTCCTGTTGGAACATTTTCTATTTTTCTCATTACTAAAAGCCCATCTATTACTCTTCCAAAAACAACATGTTTTCCATCTAAAAAGTTGCATTTAGCACAAGTAATAAAAAACTGACAGCCATTTGTATCTTTTCCACTATTTGCCATTGAAAGCAAACCTGGCGAGTCATGTTTTAATGTAAAATTTTCATCAGGAAATGTTCCACCATATATACTAATTACCCCAGTACCATCCCCATTTACAAAATCTCCACTTTGAATCATGAAATCTTTAATAACTCGATGAAAAATAGTGCCTTTAAAGCCTAATGGTACACCATCTTTTCTAAATTCACCAGTGCAAAATTGACGAAAATTCTCTGACGTTTTTGGACAAACATCTTCAAAAAGTTCAAATATCATTCTTCCAATTTCAGTAGTACCGACGGATATATCAAAAAAAACAACTGGATTATTAGAATTACGAAGTTGGGTTTGAATTTGATTCCAAGTAGGCATTTTAAAATATTTTCAAAGAAATATTTCAAACAATTTTTTTTCTTTTCAAAGTTTAGAAATCTATTATATTTATATCTTATTATCACAAATAACAATGTTTTACATTGCATATGACAATAATAATTAATTAAATATAAATACTAATCTTTGAATAACCTTACTTTCTTCTCTAACAACGTTTATTACTGTGTTGGATGTTCATAACACCACATAACATCATTAGGTTAGGTTCGATACTTAACATAAACATGTTAATATTAAAAAAAAAAATTTCTTTTATCAAAATTAAATCTTGTTTATAACTTTAGTGCAATAACTTTATTGTAATAAAAAACTTACCTTGATATTATAGTAACACTTCCATTTATCAAAGGAATCTGATAGTATTTTTTTATTTTATTTTAAAAACTATAATTATTGAGTTTTGTAAAATTAAAATATTTATATTCTTAATAACTATAGTACACGTGTTTTTGAATAGAAATTACATTATATAGAAAACTGTTACTGTTAAACTACTAACTCCATCTATTATTTACGAAATATAATTACAAATTTAAATTGTTTAGAGATATTTATTAACATTTTAACACTCATTTGTTTCTACATAATAAAGATAACAAAAATTTACATAGTTTTAAACAATGAAAAATATCAATTAAACAAAATTTACTTTTAAATATATCATTATATATCATTAAATAAATATTATTTGATGTTATAAATTTGTATATAAAATTTACTATTTATTATGTAATACTTTCTTATACCATAAAATATATTAATTTATACAATTATAAATAATGAAAAATTTTATTATTTATATTTAAAATTTTGAAAGTATAAAATAATTACTTAATAAAACAAAATTAAAAATGATTATTCTTTTATTTTAGCTATAATTGATGCTTATTTAAATGTTTTGATTTATACAATACAGAATACTTGAAAATTTCATGTAACGAGGTTTGGATAATAATAAAGTAATTTTTATATCTTATTAACAATACATTTCAAAATCATAATTATTGTTCACTTAAATGTTTTAATATTTTACAGAATTACAATGTAATAAAACTTGTGTAATCAACAAATTTATTTATATATGAATTTTCACATGTTCCATAAGTATATTTTTGTTATTAAAATCATTACCACAAATACCACATACTAATTCTTCACTTTCATCATCACTACTAACTTCTGTATTTACAATATTTTTCTCATTATTAGATTTTAAAGAAACAGATTCAATGGTATTAATTTCAGCATCAATGTTTGCTTCAAGTTCTTTATTGTGAATAATAGAATTATTTTTAATCATAATCATTGATGATGCAGAATTATTAATTTCTAAAATTTGGTTTGATAAGTTTTCATTACTATCAGGATTAGGAATTGTTAAAACAGGTAAATTTTCATTTTGTTTTGATATTAAATGTAAAGTATTATTTGGCTTATAGGTAGATATCAGATGAATTGCTTCATTAGATGTTGTGAAAGGTATTAAATGCATTGTATTGATATTAGCTTGTCTATTTGTAATATTGAGTGTTTTGTCTTCATCTTTCATGTCGGTAGATTTTGTAATTGCTATTACATCAATAGATTTATTATCATACTCTGTTTCAGAAATATCATTTGACCTTGCATATGCTTTGATGCAAACTGCATCATCATATTCATTTTTTACTACTAAATAAGTATTTTGTATTTCTGTTGAGCTATCAATTTCTTCAGTAATAGAAAGTAGTGTTTCATCTTCATTTGAAGTAGAAATGACTTGACATGCTGTTGGTTTTGAATAAATTGTTTTTATTTTGTCTAATACTTTACCTTTTTTTTTCTGTGACTTTGTTTTTGTGTTATTTACGATCTTTGCCTTGGCTTCTGCTATCATTTGATCGGAGTGTTTAACAATATGAGCACATAATTCATCTCGGTCTTGAGTTAAAGTTACACACAATGGGCATGAAAATGGTGGTCCAGTAATTTCATTTTCATTTTTTCCAGCAGCATGAACCCAACGAACATGTTCTCGTAAAACTACTTTTTGATTAAATGCCCTCGTACATAGTGGACAAACATGAGGTCTTTCTCCAGTATGTATTCTTTCATGTTTTCTTAAAGTACCTCCATCACGAAAAGCCTTCCAACAAAATTTACATCCATAAGGGCGTTCTCCTGTATGTGTACGATGATGTATTAAATACCCTTGTCTAGAAGAAAAAGTTTTTGAACACGTATCACAATGAAAATAAGCAGGGCTTCCTGCGTGAGTTCTACCATGTTCCCACAATCCTTGTCGAGAAACGAAACTTTTGCCACATTCATTACATGTAAATGGTGAGTCTCCTGGATGAGCAGACAATCGATGTTCATCAAGCTCAGATTGTTTTTCAAACTGTAATCCACAAACTTCACAGGAGTGTGTTTTTTTTCTATGAATCCATTGATGTCTAAACATTTTTTGTTTTGTTGAAAATTTTTTTCCACATTCTGAACAAGCATGTTTACTCCATTTTGAATTAGTTATATTTAATTCTGCATTATTTTGCATTAATTTTTTTGAACAAGATGTTTGATGAGTTATTAAAACATTTGAATCTTGAAATTGTTTATCACAATATTCACATTCTACTGGAGAACCCCAGTCATTTTTTGCATGAGATTTTTCATGTAAAGTTAAAGACGATGATCTAGCGAAACTTATACCACACTGACTACAAATATATCCTCTATTATCTTGGAGATCTATTTCAATATAAGCTTTTTTCACTTGATTATTCAAGTTAACAGATTCTACTTTTACTAAGGTATCGGAATTATTAAAAGAATTTAAAGTTAAATTATATTGATCTTCTGAATTACTTATTGTATTTTCAGAATTGTATTCAAATTGTGCAACTTCTCCATTTGGTAATACAGTAAACTCTTGCAATGTATCTATTTTTTCAGATTGATTATTAAATACATCAATATTATTTTGGGAAACATTATAATTATATGTTTGTACTGCCCATTGAACTTGAGGTATTTCAAAATTTTGTATAGTTTGAATAGTATTTGTTAAAACTGTTGGCTGTTCAGAATTACAAACATTTTTAAATGTTTCAACATTTGTGACTTCATTATTTCCTTGATTTTTATTTAATGCTCTTCCTGCAACATAGCTATGTATTTTCATATGATTAGATAAACTTGATGGTCGTTGAAAATCTGCTGCACAAACAGTGCATTTGTAAGGTCGTTCAATCTGATGAATTTCAATCATATGTGTTTGTAAATTAGCTTTAGATCTAAATAAATTTCCACAAGTTCTACAAGCATGAGGTCGATCTACTTGATGACAAACCATATGATTGTTTAAATCTATTTTTCTTTCAAACTTTTCATTGCAAATATTACAAACATGTTTATTTAGTGAACATATAGTTTGATGATTAATCAAGTCGGTTTGTGTGAATGTATTTGAACAATTAAAGCAAATAACTTTTTTTTCTTCAAAACAAGGATACATTCCACCTAATTGACGTAATGCTTCAACAGCCATTGATTCATCTCCAGTTGTAAATTGTTGTGAAGATTCTTTTTTTATATACATAGGATACACAACTGAACTTTGATTTTCATCTTCAGAATTTTCTGTTAAAATTTCAACTGCAACTTCAGTTTGCTTAATATTCTGATTTATATTGTTAACTTCAGTTAAAGTTTTTTGTAGAACATCATCAACAGGTTCACATATTTCTTCGTGAGAAATATTATCCTGTATTCCTAAATTTACAAAATAAATAATTATTAGATAGAAATATAGTTTGTGGTTTTTTGCAATTACATAAATATAAATATTAATTAATATTAAAAAAATCAAATAAAATACCTTCATGTACATTATTCAGTGGAAATGTAACATACTGTTCGTTTTCATTTGTATTCATCATATTGAATTTCAATTATTTTATGTAATTCAAAATTTTTTTTTGTAATAATTGAATATAATCCCAAATAATTTTGTTTGTAAATACACTATATATATTTGCAATATTACATACTTTTCACTATAACAAAACGTTTATCAACAATGTGCACGATTTGAATAATTACAATTGCTTATAATTTATTTTTAATTACAGAATTAAAAGTAATAAAATAAATAGAGGTTAAATTAAGGTTTATATTTTCCAAATCATTTTAAATATTATTTTTCACTATTAATTTTAAATTAAATAAATTATTTAGAAATATAGATATATTATGTTACATATTGTTTTCCAAATCCATAACATAAGTTATGAAAGGACATAAAATATATTACAATTTATTGCAATAAATATATTCAATAGTAATATCACAAACTATTTAGTTTTATTAAGGTTATTATGTAGGCATAAAAAAGTATTAAACATTGATGTATTTTAATGGTATTAATTTTACACATTATACACTAAGTTTTGCTACTTTTAATTTTTACAATTAATCGCAGTTAAGTAAGAACATTTTTTTGCAATCATTATAGTTAAATTAAACCATAGCTTTATGATATACGGTAAAGAACGCCTTTCCGTTAAATGTAACCAGTATAGGCAAGTGAGAGAGACAGACAAAGAACGATATCATCCGTGGTAACTGTTTCCCTTTCTACAAGTAAAGATAGAGAGAGAGAAAACAGTTGTCAAGGTACCTACATTTCATTTTTTCTGTTAAAAATATCATTTAAAGCATTATAATCTTATCTTAATTGCTAATTATCTATTTTCCAAATAAAATATTTGAATTAATTTTAATCAATAATTAAATAAAAATAATTTTTTTAAATTGATTGCATGTATATTATTAACTATTAAACCAATATTACAAATCACTTTTTACCACTAACATTAATTTAAAACTAAATTAATTTATTGAATTTATATAAAAATTGATGTTATATTTATTCATAATTGTTTTTAAGCAACTACCATTTTTATCAGCAAATGCATATTTGTTTAATAATAACTACATATAATTCATAAACATTTTTTCTTATAACTTATTTATGTATTCTTTATGTATTGTGAGTGACATTTAATGTATGATGTGTTACTTGGCACTTTTAAGCTTATCTTATAAAGAAATATTAACAATGTAAATAATTATTTATGTAGTTGATTTAAAACATAAAATAAATAATATAATACAAATTCAAGTATAATAAATTATTTTTCTTGGAAAATGATATATTAAAAAATATAATGTAAAAATTTAGGTTAATTTTATTTGAAAAAAAGATTCATAATTATATTAATAATTCAAATATCATTGTGTAATATAATTGAAAATTGTTTATAAATAAATTTATATTTTAATATTTTATTTTGCATAATTCAGGCTTCTTTTAAAATTATTTTTAATGTTACTAGATAAAACATTATATGTTTTTCCTAATATATTATTATTTTATATACATTATTTGTTAAATCCAAATCAAATTTTAAATTTGATAGAAGTTTCCAAAGTTAATGCAGAACTCTTATCTAAAGTAATGAATTATTAAAGTAAAAATTAATTGGAAAATAAAGTGAATACATATAAAAGTAGATTAATTTTTATTTCTATTAATATAATTATGGTAAGAAATAATAAACTAACAATTAAATATTTAATTTATTTTCAATTTCAAACAGTAAAATATTCAAAAATAAAAAAATGAAACAAAATGATAGTTTAATAGGATGGCACATTATTTGGTGGCTATTTACAATATTTGGCATACCAATTACTTTACCTTGGTTGATTTATAATTTAATTGACATCATTCTATATAAACATAGAAAAGCTGCTCTTTCTGGAAAGGTATAAAGCTGTTATTTAATTTATTGTAATTATAATAAGTCTTGATATAAATTTATGTATAAAATAATTCTACTAAATGTATAAAATTTATAGGTTGTTA
This sequence comes from Eupristina koningsbergeri, assembly GCA_018907245.1. NCBI lineage: Eukaryota > Metazoa > Arthropoda > Insecta > Hymenoptera > Agaonidae > Eupristina > Eupristina koningsbergeri. The sequence goes on along the minus strand of JACCHV010000002.1, from coordinate 3,535,550 downwards.
TGATAACTGGTGCAAGTTCAGGTTTAGGTGAAGCATTAGCTCATACATTTTATAGATGTGGCTGTAAATTAATTTTAGTATCAAGAAGAAATCAAGAATTGCAACGTGTCAAAGATGCATTATTGAATACTCATTATGTAAGTACTAAAATATTTAATTAATTCATAAATATAAATAAAAGAAATTAAAATAAATAAATTCTTAGATAGTACCAACACACATACCTGTTATCCTTCCTCTAGATTTATCAGAAATTAATTCTCTGCCAACTGAGATAGCAAAAGTTTTAAAGATTCATGGAAGAATAGATATTTTAATTAATAATGCAGGTATATCTTATAGAGGAGAAGTCATTGATACAAAAATTGATGTCGATATTAAAGTAATGTTAATCAACTACTTTAGCCAAATTGGTTTAGCAAAAGGTATTTATATAAAAAATCTTTAATTCTTTAATTATATAAATTATAATTATAAATGCAACATAGTGAGAAATATATTTTATTAGCTGTATTACCATGTATGATTAAGCAAAATTATGGATATATTGTATGTACAAGTAGTATACAAGGTAAAATAGCTATTCCATTCAGATCAGCATACACAGCTTCAAAACATGCATTACAAGCTTGGTGTGATTCAGCAAGAGCTGAGCTCTCCACAAAAAATATTAAAATAACAGTAATTAGCCCAGCATACATTCATACTGCTTTATCCTTAAATGCATTAACAGGAAATGGACAAACATATGGAAGTTAGTACATAATATATAAATTATAATTTTTATTTAAAATGAATATTTGTTTATGTATTAATCTTTTTTATTTTTTAGTAATGGATGAAACAACCAAAAATGGTTACTCATCTAAATATGTTGCAGAAAAAATTTTAGAGGGTATGTTGAAAGGTAATAAAGAAATTACAATAGCAAGCTTCATACAAAAAATGACCATTTTATTACGAGTTTTATTTCCTACCTTTTACTTTTGGATTATGCAGCAACGTGCAAAAAAAATACTAAAATATAAATAATATTATAAATAATATTCGCAAAATTGTCTAAAATTGGGTATGAAAAATATACATAATATAGATACAAAAATTATTTTTACTTATTTTATAAAATCATCAAAATTATATTAGTCAATTAATAAAATGAAAATAAATACAATTTTAGGATTGTAATGTATAATTTATTTTCTACAAGTCTTAAAAATTATTTTTATTGATATTTACAACTTCATAAAATTAATATTCTTGTACAATAATTATTTAAAATTTAATTATTATATTTCATGCAGGTAAATTTGTAAGATATTTACACTATTTATATTTAAATATATAAATTTTATTGTATTTGTTATTTTATACTCAATCAATACATTTTTAATCTGAAAGACATAATTATTTATTTTTTTTAATGTTAATTAAATTTTTATTTTGATGAATAATAAATGCAAAAATTTAATTTAATGATATATTTAAAAAAATATAATATAAATAATAATTCTATTTATAAGTATGGATATTAAAATAATACTAATTAAATATTTAAATATTTTTTAGAAAATCAATGTTTTTGAAAATTATAATTATTAAAATAAGATAAACATTTAATTAAAATTTACTTACATGTATTTATTAGAAATAAAAATATAAATCTCTTGCTTTAGATATCTTTATATATATACATTATCCTTTATTTATAATACTTTAATATCGAAAATTACAGGGATATTATGAATAAAAACCATGGATAGAATTATTAGACATTAATTTTAATTATTTATTTGACATAAATTGTAATATGATTATATAAATATATTTATCTACAGTAAAATTATTTCTAATATAACATAGTGCATTAAAAATTAATGTTTAGAATCAAATATATAAATATTAATAATATAAAATATTATTTAATAAAATATATTGATATTGTTATTAAGTCTAAAACAATATTTTAGAGAACTTATATAATTCAAAGGATTTTTTCATAACGTACTGATGTGATTTAATATTTGTAAATGTATTGTAATATTTGAATAGGATTAATTTTTTATTCTTATTTAGCCTATTACACAATTTTAGAAAACTTTAAATTGTACGCCGAAAAATTGCGCGAATCAGTTTAAGAGACAATGCAAGCTCATACTTCTACAAATAATAGACCAAATTCTAATAATAGGAACTTAGGGGACAAAGTCAAATAATAGAAATTTCTTAGTTTAATTATAACAAGTCTTATTATTGAATGCATTAGACTTAAAAATACATAGTTTTTACGATGCAAATAAAGAAATGTATGGTGGCGCGATTTATATTGGATCTAAGAATTAATACCATAATAATTTTATAGTATTCATACGTGCTAAAGATCGTATTATGCCACTCAAAATATTATTTTTTGCATATCTTGAATTATGTGCGGCACTATTATTGAAATGTCTTAAAATTTTGTAAAAAAACAAATTAACTATACTTGGAGTCCAATTGCCTAAATTCACTAAAAATGAATACAATTGCTTACCATTATTTTATCATAGATATGTAGACGACCAAATCTGTTATATTCATAAAGATCACCTAGAGGTGATTTTGAATACTTTTAATACATACACAAATTTACATACGAAATGGAAAACAATAATTCTATTAATTTTCTTGACCTTTCCATTATAAAGACTTAAAATAGTATAATTATTGCGAATTGGCATTGGAAACCTATACAGTCAAACAGTATACTAAATTTCAAATCTAATCACACACCATCGCAAAAGAGAAATATTGTTTATAATTTAATAAACCGAGCCTTATTATTATCAAATTCATGTTTTCATAAAAATAAATTGGAGATAGTCAAATCTATCCTTATAGAAAATGACTACTCTGATTATTTTATTAAAAAACATATTAAACAACGAATAAGAACACAAAAATATAAAAATAACTGTTTCAATAAAAACACTGACAAATTTCATGCTTGTATATCTTTACCATATTCAGAAAAAATTTTTTAGAATATGCATTAAAGTTTTTAAAGTATGGAATAAATCTAATTCCAAATATACTTAATAAATTAGACTCAGTTGTTATAAAAGGTAAGAATAAAACTGAAAAATGGGAAAAAACAAATGTTCTATTCAAACTTAAATGTAAAGACTGTTCATAGGTATACATTCGCGAAACAAAACGATCATTAAAAACAAGGATAAATGAACATCAAAAAGATAATAGCAATACATCTATGGTGGCGGCACACTCTTATGAGTGCAACCCAGATATAGATTGGGATAACATTGATATTTTCGATAGGAAGACTAATTTCAAAAAACGTTTAATTTCTGAAATGATATATATTAAAATTAACAATAATACGATAAACTGTCATGAGGACACTCAAATGTTAAATTTCAAATATCATATAATCCTCAACAATATGATATTAAAAATACAAAATGAGACTTTTATCTAAAAAGCATTTACTTCGGTATATTTTTCTTAAATCAGAAAAATTTCGATACACGTAAAAATAAAAATTATATCGGTGTACAATTAGGATTAATTATAATTTTAATTAATTACTAAAATCTGTTTATAATCTATCAAATGTTTTATAAAGTAAGCTATATTATTAGTATTTATGCTATTACTTTATTCGAATAAAAAATGAGACTTTTAGTGTTAGAGTATTTTTACTTTTTTTTAAAAAAAAAAACAATAAACACGGACTAAATTATTTGTGGTAATAAGAAATTAAATGACAATATTTCACATATAAATTAAAGCTACTAATTAAAAAAGGCGATATATATATACAAAACAATGAATAATACTCCCTTTATAAACAAATAATGTAATATGCTTATATTAAAAGTAAAATACTTAATTTACATTCCACAATTATCATTTGAAATTATCTAAATGTTCTTTTTGTATTATAATATAACTGCATATTTTATTATTGGATCTTCTCTTAATTCTTTACCTATATAACAAGTTACTAAAAAATAGTCTATCTACATGTAAAACAAATTAGTCAAAGCAGATATTTTACCAACGTTGACAAAAGGAATATCTTTATTGGTTTTTCGTTGTCAGTCTTCAGTAAATAGAGTAAGGATCAGGGTATCAAAATAAAAATAGATATTATTGTCATTGCCAAAGAAGATAATACGATATCAACGAACTAGAGTTTGAAGTGTATTATAAAAATATATTTCAACGTCAACAGCTTTATTAAAGATTGCGGTTTAAATTTAAGTAAGAATATATAAAAGACGTGTTAAAAGTTTCTAATTGAAAATATAACATATTGAAAAATGTAAAGGTATTGAAAAAAGATGTTTAAACAAGGAAATTATGATTTTATGAAAATCAAATTTAATAAGAGTTTGGATATGAACAATCAAAAGTTGAGATTAATAATGGGAGGATTGATTTCGGGAAACTTCTTCAAGAAATATCACAATGCTTTAATAATGCTATATATTATTTCTTCTTTTTTTTACAACAATACATTAATTATAACAAACAAAAAAAGTCATATTATTAAGACATTCATTTACTATGCAATGCGCAAATCCAGTTAATTACGTAAATTAACATGTCATTTTAAATTGAAAAATAAAAAAATAATAATAATTTATATTAAAAACGCATTTTAAATTAAAATTTATATCTTATTTAAAAATTAATTTATTTATTTATAAAATGATGTGAATAATCAAAAAATCAAAGTAAGGTATGCAACTTATTTATTTAACTAAGTATTTATAAAAATAGCATTTAAAAATTCTCTACATATAGGAATATTAAAGATTCTTCTTAATAATAACAATTTAATATATTTTAATAAAATTAACTTGAAATATTACTAAATGGATAAAATATTTTAATACTATTCTTGTAAATATTTATAATCAATTTTTTAATTTTTTAATATGTCACGACTATAAAACTTCGTAATCAACACCTAGGAAAATTCATGAGATTAATCAGACTATTAAAAAACATATTTTATCATACTCATGAGATACATTTCATGTTCCATTTACAATGATAATAATAATAATCATAAAAAAAATATTGATAAGCGAAAAATTGTTACTAATGAGAGTATTTCTTCAGTCTTTATCACATTTAAATCCCTTGTAATAGGGATTTGTATGAGCTAGGGATGAAGGATTTCTAGCAATGTTCACATGATAAAAATACACGATAATTATAATATATAATCAATCAACTCGTGCATATAATAATTAGTCATCTAACATAAAAGATTTTTACTCATGAGATCGAGCAAAACATTTTTTATTACACGAAGCATGATACAAAGTGAATAAACATAATTTATTTAACGTAAGTTTTAATTCAAATTTAATATAGTAAGTTAATTTTATATAATAAATTCATATTAGTGAAAATGGGTCAGTACGATTTGTAAATTAAAAAAATAACTATAAACATTTAACATATAGCGAATAAGAATAAAAAAGTAAATTTTAAATATACAAATAGAATCATTAAAATTAAAAAAAAAAAAAAATATTGATATAATCTTATTATACAAATTTATTTATTTTTTACAATACTATTATATCAGCATATTCAAATATATGTTTATAGTTTAGTTAGATAAAAAACACCTTATTAATAGAATTGAAATCACATCAATTCTTTATATTTTGAAAATTAAATTATTATGTAAACTTTATTTTTAATATAATAATAGTATAGAAATGTTATCCAACTCTAAAGTAGTATTAGACTAAGTTAAAAAATTTCCTTTGAATTATAATAATTATTTCAATCCATTTTTTCATGTAATAATTTATTATTATAGTGAATTATAATTCGTTAAATATTATATATATAAAAAGTTAATTATATGTTAATTATTTGTCCTTATAATACAGTGGAATCGATTCATTATTTAAAATTATATTTTTAGCTGTGTAATTATATATATTTGTACATTTGTATCAAAACAAAAAAAAAACTTTAATTGTATACAAAAATAAATTGTACTAGTAAAATATTTGAAAAAAATTATAGTAATAAAAATAGGAGTAATTTTTAATAAATTAATGTACATTTTCTAATGTACTTAAATTTACCTTGATTTATGTCATGTAAATTTTATGTTACTATTATCAATGTAAAATGATTTCACTTTATATTTTAAGTATAAATAAAAACTCTATTTACAAAAGGTAACTTATTTTATTTATAACTTTTAATTTATTTAAATATATTTATGACACATTAATATTTTTTTTTTTGCTCTAAGAAAAATAACTCAAGTGCTTTGCATACACAAAAACTGACATCTAAATACTACCTTTGAAAGCTTAATCCTTTTTCTAAATATGTAGGAAAATACATTATTTTTTTCATGTTATTTCTTTTTATTTTTTTATTATTATTATTAATTCTAAATTTTTTAAAATATTTTATATTTTTAATCAAGATCATGAAAAAATACAATGTTGACGTTTTTATTAAAGCACCATAAAAATTCAATGCATTCAATTTTTTTAAATTTTACTTTAACATTGTTTGTGTACATTCAACTTTATTAAGAAATTTATAACGATATATTCTACCTTTAACAAAAAGTAAAGATTCTTTAAAGAAACAGGTATCATAATTAATTCATTTAGACAAAATTAAAAATAAAAAAAAAAATATGCATACAATATATGCATACAGAGGAATCTGATTAATTATAAATCATTATTTAGTATAAAAAAAAATTTTATATATATATCATGCTTAATTTTAAATTAGTATTTTTGGCCATTTTGATATAGCTATAAATTAATAAATGGAAGAATTTGGATAATAATGTTCTTCTATAACTCATAATATAAACCATGTATTCTACATAGTTTTTCTGTACAGTTTAAAAATACATATTTTTTAATTTGATCATTCAGAAGTTAGTTAAACTACATACATGTATACAATTCATTCTACTTGACATCTTAGAAAGCTGTAATCACACACAAGTATCACAAAAAATAAAAAAAACACATTCAGTTTTAACATAAGATAGGAGACTGTTATGCATCAACAATAGGAAGTATTCGATGTATGTGAATATTTTGTACATCCTCTGTAAATTATACTTGTAAATATATCAAAACATAACTGTATTTTTCCTAATTCTTATAGTTGTAGTCTACATGTAGTCTACTGTTGGCCTATAATCACATACAATTCTCCACCATGGCCTAACACGAAGCCTTTCAATTTTGTAACTCATTTCAAAAACTAATTTTTTCACTTAAAGGCTTGATATATCCTCCAAGCACTGATACTAAGTGCTAAAGTGGTTATGGTTGTATGTAAAATTCTTCGTCTAGTATCATCCTTTCTAACAAGAAACGTAGGTGAGGAAGGACCTAGAACAGCAAGAACCTCTACATGTGGTAATTTGCTCGTATCTGTTTCCACTTGATATTGACAACACGGATCAAATTGCCATGAAACAGTGTATAAACCACAAGATATTGCAGCTGTAACTCCAAAAGGACCACAAATATAAAGTCGATCACTCCATATAAGCCCTATGAAAGAGTAAAATAAATAACAACTATCGTTAAAACTCCATACATATTCAATTTTCATTTAATTTTGAGTCTAATATTTATTTGTTAATGATATTTACTTCTTTTATAATAAAAATATATACCTGTTACAATTGCTGCTACACCTGACAATGCTGCTGTTTTATGAAGACAATTTCCTACTGAAATCCATCTAGATGTTTCATCTCCTAATTTAGATGGTTCTATGACAATTAATTGGCATTCCGATTCAAGAGCTCTTTCAAGTTCATATTCAAAGCTTTCATGAGCATTTTCTCCATCATATACCTCACGAATTATAGCAACTTTCTTTAAATCTTCGCTGAAAAAGGCTCTGAATTAAAATAAATAAAAACTTTAATGTTTTGAATGAAAATAAACCAAAAAAAATCTATTGTTTAAAAGTACTTATGATAATAAAGTAGACTAAAAATATTAATACACAGGTGACAAACTTTGTAACATTTTATTGTTTGAGGTATTATGTAAGTTGTTGATAAGATTAATTGGAATTCAATATTATAAGTGACAAATATTTTATAATATAAATAATAAAAAAAAATTTAATTTCTTTATTTATTCCTGTTACACAGAAAAGTATAATAAAGAGACAAAGTTAAAAGAATGAAATAAATAATTTTCTTATTGGTAACTTTAAATAAAAATGAGTATAATGTCAAATGAATATTATAATTTAGGATTTAAAAATAAATTGAAAACATTTAAAATTTTTAAAAAAGTGCTAAAAGCTTTATTAAATCAATGTTATAAACTTATTATAAATTTTATGAAGTAAATTAACTCATAAAATTTTGTATAGGTCATTAATTTTCATTTGACAATAATTTAATAATTTTATAAATATTTGTTTAAATTGATATAAACTTTGAAGACATGGTGAATAGAATCATAAAAATGATTTATTTAGCTAAACAAACCTGTCACCCGCTTCATCTACCATTTTTTCGATCGGCCCAATAAATGACGAAACAACGGTTCCCGCGAACCAGACAAAGGAATCCGGACCTTCATGTTACTTGAACCGGATATCCAGATCAGCTGATAACAATTTAATTTTAATTTGACTAACGTAGTGATAAACACATTTTGATTTCAAATTGTAATTTGGTTTTTTTTTAATTGTACTTGACATTTACGATGCTGTGTTTAAAAATTAAAAATATATTTTTATTAAATGATTATACATAAATATAAAAAGAATTAATTTCTATTCAAATGTGTAAATAATTTAGATTAATTTCTTAAAAAATTATTATTTGTTATTTTTATGAATCGTCAAATTTGAATTATTAATATAGATTTAATTTAATTATTTTAATATATTTTATATTAATATAGGTTTTGAACTATATATTATAAAAAATACATTTTTAATTCTAATTAAAATATAATAATTGAAATATTTTTTATGTATATTTTAATAAGAAATTATAGGCATTATTTTTTATTATTTTAATATATTATATATGAAAAATCAAATAATTTTACAAAAAGTATCTTATTACGAATGATGTTTTAACAGAAATTTACTTTCTCAAAAGAAACTATTTTAATTTTTATTTTGTTTAATTTTATTATATAATGATAATTTTGTGAAAACATTAAAAATTTTTAAACTAAATACAAAAAATAAATACAAAATTATAAATATATGCTTAAATAGAATGGCTAAAATATTATTAAAATATTTGTTAATTATAAATATTAATACCTTACTTTGGAAATATAAAATCAATGTTGATTAAAAAAAAAAAAAAAAAAACTAAAATTTCTAATATAATTGTTATATATGTATATTGTTTGTTTCAAACACAGAAAACAAAAACATGTAAATATTTTTTAAAAGAGTGTTAAAATTTTATAGGTAGAACATTGACAAAATATAAATATAAAAAATATTGGAAAAAAATATTGGTATGGATATCAATTATTTTTTTTTTTATTTATTTATTATATAAGAGCTTGTTCAATTCTGTTATTAATGCTAAAAAAATTAATTGCATAAATTTAATAAATTAAAACAAATACATTCTTATTTATGAACATGTATTTTTACAAGCTTGTATAGTTGAATCAATTTATAAATTTAATTTTGTTGAAGTTGAATTATTTTAAAGTAATTTTGTTTTAATAATGCATTTATTTGAAATTAAATACATAAATAAATTCATAATTTTATTATAATTCACAGAGAATAATAAAATACCACTCTTTCCAATTTCGACGAATTAGACGACGTAGTACAGAGATTCTCCTTCACCATTACTGAATAAGTAGCTCAATTATAGGAAAAAATTGATAGCGATAAATTCGAAAGCCTACTACCTTCCACTATTTAAACAAAATAAAACAAAATATGCTGTCAAACGAAGGTGACTAAAATATCGTTTTTTCCTGCTCAAAAAGGCGGTAAAAATTGCTTAGAAGACACACTGAGCGGCACTGGTTCTATTCCGGGGATAATCTTATAAAAATTTCATTTAATCATTTGAAAATTATTTCAATCAAATTTAGAGGCATTTTCCAAACTCTGCAAGGCCATCGTTCATCTTTTTCAAAACTATTTAAGTTCAGAAGAAGATTTCTTTCTTCTGACGAGGAGAAGGTTTCAGCTTTTGCCAGCTCCCTTCACGAGCAAAGCAAACCTTTCCTCCATTTCCTCAAACATTCACTACCAAATTTCTCAAAAAGTAATAAATTTCAACAAACCCACTCCAACATTTGTTTATACTTTTCCAAGAGAGATCAACTTTTATATTCAATATCTGACAAACAGGAAATCCCATACCCCCGGAAAAATTCCTAATTGCTGTTCTCAACATCCTTTCTCACAAATCTTCTACCCTTCTTAAAAACATCATCAATTTAATTATGAGAACATAATTAAATTATAATAATTATAATATGTCTCCTTCACGAGAAAAACCACCACCGTAGCGTGTATTACAAAGAAGGAATACATATATCAGCAATCTTGTCAACCACAGATCTATTAGAATTCTTTCCTCACTCAGCAAATCGGACAATGCTGTTCTGGTAGTTAAACTGCAAACCTTTTTACGTGAAAAAGGAACACGCTCTGACTTCCAGTTCGATTTGCTGAGAAATTACAGCCCTGTACAACAGTTGCTCGGGATCATTGAGATAGTCGCGGACACGCTTAATCACAAACGGGATACCCCTAAGCTTCTCCTCGACCTCCATTAAATATTTTCGTCCCTGGCTTAATGGGATCATCTTTAGCCCCATTTCAATTCCCTCGATATCTCATAGGCACAGTTAAATCATACCTCGAGAAAAAATCCTTTAGAGTTCTCTGGAATCCTATTTTATCTAACCTTGTTCCAATTTCTTAAGAGGCCTCACAAAGCTCTAAACTGGGGCCGATTCTATTCAACACATACATGCATAATGTTCCCAGTCTTGAGCTACTCATTTTACCTGAATATTCTAGTAATTTTGTTATACTTGACACCTACGAGTTCAAGGTCATAAAAAGTAATTAAAAGAGTATCTCTCTATACACTCTTGTTGTACTGGGTCGCTTTATCGTTGTTTACTTCATTACGGATACTTGAATTCTACTTGACTTGTGTAGAAACATAAACCTAAATGTATAACATATTCTCAGTTAGTTTGAACTTCAAGTACTTCCAAATTTACATGGACAATACTGGGATGTAACTACGATATTACATGCGTAAAACAGAGGTAATTGAATAATTTTAAATTTCGAGAGAGCATTGAATAGTTTTCATGCTTGAAACATAAGGGCTTTTTATACGTGCATTAAAATAAACATCTTACCGCATTTATTTCCTGGCAATATTGCCAATTTTTATTTCATAGCACGATAAATTCTGTTTTCTAACCGTTTCATAAAATTAAAACGAAGAAAAATTTTATTTGCATTGTTTAAAGTTATTATAGAAATTTATTTTTTAATACATAATTTTATATGATACTATGTTGATAATTACGAATCGAATGATGATTCAAAATATCAATATAAATATTAATAAAAATAAATACTTCAAATAAAAAAAAAATTTATAACCCAGTAATTTTTAATAAATATTTACTTAAAGAAATTTTTATATTTTCTCTAAATTGTCAACAAATAAATAAATGAACTTTTTTCCTGCATAATTATTGTATAGAATATATACTTTTTAATGTATTTTCATAAATATTATTTATACATAAAACCGAAAATAAATATAAGAAATTTTAATTGTAGTTTCACAATCGTCTTATTAAGTCATGTTTAATTTTTAACTTATTTTATTTAACAACAAAAATATTATTTAATAAAATATTAGTAATACTAATAATACTAACAATTAATGTACATCAAATAAAAACAGTTTTAAATAAAATTCTGTTGTAATATTATTATAACAAAATGATTTTGTTGATCTAGAGTTTTCTACTGTAAATATTAGATTATTCAAATATTTTTAAACAAAATTTTTTATTTACTATTAATATAATTAATAAAAAAGATAGTTTTTGTACCAATATATACAAAATCATAATTTTGATGTAAAATTTATTAAGTTACAATTAAAATATAAAAGTATACTTTACAAGCATAATTAACAGAGACTTTTATTAATTACTTTAATTAAGGCTAAAAATTATATATATTAACATATATATTAACATATATATACTATAGATATAATAAAAAAAATAATATTTTAATCAGTACTTAATTAATATATTTTTATGAATTTTTTTAGTGTATTTTTATTAATTTTATACTTTTATAGTTTTTATACTTCATAATTATATATATTACTTAAAAAGATTAATAATTTTTAAAAAAGAAAAATTTATATCTATTTAATACATATATTTATGTTAATAATACTTGAAAATTTTATTTATGGAAAATTGATTTCGAATATATAGTTGAATCAACTAAACATTAAAACGAAGTTATATTATTTTATACCAATACTTTAATTGATTGGACACAACATTATTAAACTATATGAAATTAAAACGAAATAAAAAATACTCTAATTTTTATTTTTATATTATTTCTTTAAATAGAAGTGTTAAACGGAAATAAAATATTTATAAATTTTTTTATTAAGTTTTATAATATAATAATATTATTAATACTATTAAATTAATAATCCTTACTAATATTCTACAGCATGTTCTATATGTAACAATTTTAATGGTCTCATTTGATTATTAAAATATTATATTAAAATATTTTAAAGAAACAATAACTGTTGACTATATTTGGTTATTTTTCTAAAAATTTCTAATACTAATCTTATCTCTCTCTCTCTCTCTCTCTCTCTCTCTCTCTCTCACTTATACTCAATACATACTAAATTTCTAATATTTCTGGTCAACACCACTTAAACTATGATTTACTATTTGATTGCCAATGATAATTATCAAATATTAGAAATCAACCATGAATACAAGAGTAAATAGAATGTTAAATAATGAAAAGTAGTAATTGGTGACCACTTACCATCCAGCCCAAACCTATTTTTTTTTTACAGTCCGATGCTAAAAATATGAATTTTGATGTATTTTTTATTGCTTGAATTTAGGATCCAATTTAGCTCGTTCAGTATCAATTATTTTATAATAGTTTTATCGCCGAAAATTCGTTTTTTTTTATTAATTATCTATGATCGGAGAATTTCTTAAATAGGGATGGTTTTTATTTATTTATAAGGAATGACCTAAGTATCTAATTAATATTTTGGTGAATCAAATTCGAGCAATAAAAAATACATCAAAATTCATTATTTTTAGTATGGAACTGTAAAAAAATAGTTTTAAAAATAGATGGATGGTAGGTGGTTAATTAGTGACTAAATTTCATACCAACATACATTATAAGAATAATAGAGAAACAAAGAGTTAACTTAGAAAACGGCAACCATAAGCTAAGAGCGCTCATCTATTCTGTGACTAAAAGTCGTACTAACTTCTGACTGAATCGACGCTTTCCATTTTGTTCATGTTACACGTTCTCAATAAAAGTTAATGTTCTGAATTTTCCATACAAATATTGTAGGCTCTTGTAGTGAAGTCTGTGGATGTATTATAAAAGTGTAATATAAAATAAAAATATGAATAGGGACGAGCTTAATTAAAAATAAATTGAAATATTGGATCCGATTCTAAAAAAGAATAAAAGATGTCGAAGTAAAATTAAATTGTTGAGGAAGGTGCTACAGTGTACTCATTTTAAGTAGGTGTGTCAAGAACTGGTGTACTCAGTAAGTGTGTTGCAATTTTTGTTATCCATTTACCTTGGTGGACGAACCATGAAAAAATGGAATATTACAACATAAATGTATTCGAAAAACTACACTTCCAGTGTTCCGTAAACAGAAGATCCAAGGTTGACGCAGTCAAACAGAAAATAGAAAAAATTGCAGTACCGTCTGTACAACTGGTGAATGCGTAGAAGAAACTTTATAGATCATTTTATTAGTTATCATTATCGTAATGATACTTTTATTGTTAAATGTATGATTGGAAGTGCATCAAGAAAGAGTATGAGCTACTGAACACAGCATACATCAAGCATAAATTATTTTGCATTTTGTAGTGAACAGTGTATATTTTATCACTATACATAGGTAAGAGGTTATTTGCGTGCGCGTGCGCGTGCGCGATAAATCTTAACTAGCCGGTAACAGTGCCACGAATAAGCTGATTTTCACGAATTGCTTTGGTATAACGCAAAGTAATGATAAGGGGTCACTGAGCTTTCACCTATCATATTGTATCATTTTATCGTGATGTCAAAAGGTTTCCCTACTAGTGTTCGAGGCACTGGCGCTGAGTGCAAGAAGTTTGTGCCCAATATTTTTAATAAAAGCAAGTGTAGCAGCTGTTTCAAGCAGAAAGAGGAACACAGTGCTGAAGCTCTTGATAGCAACCGGGTAATTATCAGTTATCATAGTATACAAGATGTTTGTTTTTTTTTAAATTATTAAGCTTCCGATCTTATAAATTTACTTTGATGGTTTAGTACTAAGTAATAGTGAAATATAAATATTAATTGAATGACTTCATAGCCATTAGATTTGTATATATATTTATATACATAAATCAATTTGTAAAAATAATTTATTAATAAAGATAACAATAAAAAACTACTGCATATGTGGATTTTAAATACTTTTAGTTTTATATACATAATTACTGAATACTAGGAACAAAATAAAAATATTTTATTTTTATAAAATAATTATTAAACCACAATGATATATTTTAACGTATTTAAGTAAATGCGTATTGATGTACAAACTTCAAAATAAAAATCAACATATACAATAGTATGAAAAAATTGAAAAATAAATTTAAATTAAAACCAAAAATAAGTAAACAAATTTAAGGAAATTAAACCTTGTGAAACTTTTGTTGATAAGAGTATAAATAAAATTATTGATTTAAATAAATAAAAACTTCACATAATAAAATCAAGAAAATTCGCTTGAAATTATTGATAAGAAAAAATTATTCACTGTTTTTAACTGAATTTATTCTCATAAGTGTTTGAGGTCAGCTTAGGAAGAGTTTATTGAAAATAATAAATTGTTACAATGTAATATATTCTGAAATTTTTTTAATTTTTTTATTTCTTTTTATACTATTTCGACTAGAGGAAGAAGTATATAAACATGAACTAAATAAACTAACTTTGTTGTTACTCATAAAAATTCCAATATTACGATTTAATAAGTTTAAAAGTTTTGGCCCACACAATCATTTATTGATAAAAAAATACCTTTATTATTATTGATATTTTATTCAATAATTTAATGTAATTATATAGTAATAAAATTTTAATTTTGGCAATTATATTTTTTATGTTAATTTGTATTTATTTGACTGTGATTTACGTTTAATCACTTTTAATGTATAAAATTTAATTCATTTATTCTTAAGTCTAGATTCTAAATACATTATTTTTATATTTTTTTATTAATCAAAATATTTTAAAATATATAACTTGATAGAAGTAAAATTAGAAATAAAATAAAATTGATTAAATAAGAAAATAAAAAAATCTTATGCAAAGAACTAAAAATGAACTTATTTAATTTAATTAATAGTTCATAATTTATTTTAATGTATATGTAATGTATTTATTATGTGGAATGATGTATATGTAATGTGGAAATTAATGTATATATATAGTAAACTAAAAAAAAATTTTTAATTTAAAATCCTTAATTCATTATAATAAAAAAAAATATAATTAATAAAATGATATAAATTTACTAAATATAAATATAGAAAGTTAGATTTATTAAACCGCAAGAATAAAAAATATTTCAAATTAAAAATAATTAATTAAAGTTAAAAATAATAAAATGTATATACTAATAAAAAGAAAGTACCAAAATAAAAAAAATTGTAAAAGTAATAAATTGTAAATTAAAAAGTAAATAAATATAATTGATAATGTTAATAAAAAAATAATATCAATAATAAATTTTGCCTGTGTTATTGTTTATAAATTTTGAAAATTTCTGAAAATAGGGATCGTTATAAGATGTTCCTCGCATATTATACAAGTGCCATATGGTTCTTGATTGCTTCCTGTTTTTATCTATTATAATTTATTTTATCCGAAGTTGTAGAGTTAAATCAGATGTTCGTCTATTCCTGAAACTTTTTCACTTCTTATTTCTCTCTTTTACGCATGCCTTTCTATACCTTTCTCCATTTTGCTTATTATTTCTTCTTGCAGTATTATATTTTCTTCATTACAAACTGCGTCTTTCTTATTGAAGTGAATTTTTTTCTCAGTCCGAATGATTCTATATTAGCGTTTTTTTTTTAAATATATTCCATATATTATGGATGAAATAAAAGAAATAATTTGTTTAAATGATTAATTTAATAAGATTGTTCCTAGCAATTAATTATTTAATACAAAATGAAAAATTAATTTCGATAATTTTTATTCCTAAAAACAGGTGAATATTAAAAAAAAAATATTTAAATTAGTTTAATTTTTATATTATATCAAGTTTTAATTTTATAAAATATTAAAGAAATTGTTACCTAATTAATTTATGTAGTTTTTATATTTTTATTTAAGAAACGTACGAACATCCTAAAAATTTGTTTTATATTATTGTATCACTTCGTTTTATAATTTTTTAAATCGGAAATAACTGAAAAAATATAATCTAAATAATAATATTAATAGTACTAACTGTAACAACAATAACAATAATTTTTAAATTATTTACAAATAAATGAAAACGTAAATGTTAATAATTAAATAAATTAAAAAAGAAATAATATACTAATATATTTAAATTATAAAATTAGAATTAAAAGTTTATTGAAAATTGAAACCAAAAGAATTAACGTGTATAAATTTATTTCTGAATTAGGATTTTAATATGTGTATGCTTATTACTTTGTAAATGAATAAAATTTTGAATTAGGTATTTAATTTTTTTTCAGGTGACAAGAAAAATCTGTAAGTGTGGGTATCTTTTTGTAGCACCAGGATGGGATTTTTCGAATCCACTCAATCGAACAAAGGTAAATATTTAAATATGCCATAATTTTATGTTTTATATGCAGTAATATTAAATATGCTTGTTTAGAGCTCTTGTAATTTTTTTGTAACGTTTAAAACTAGTAAATACACGAATAAAATAAATTGAATAAATACACACTGCATGTATCATAACTTAGAGTCTAGTAAATTGTTGACTAACTTCATAAAAAAAAATATTTATCAAAAATCAACATAAATTTTTTTTTATGTTATTATACACATCATAAAATCAATATTTCTGCACAATAATATTTTATAATAATATTCTGATACCTGAGAAATTTCTGTAAGAGTTTAAAGAATATATAATCATGTTTACCGATTGATTTGATATACATGATTACCGAATGATTTTATTTGTTATAAAACATTTATACTTAGACCATATCACTATGGATTATTGCAACATTAAATGACAGTAAAATTTGAAATTTTAAAAACTTAAAAGTTTTTATGAATTAATGTGAACCTTAAGTACTTTATTATTTTATTTAGCTAACAGTGTAAATACTTCAATATTAGTTATTGTTCTTCATTCAATGTCTAAGAATTTAATACCGATAGATGACACTATATATTTAATAAAAAAAATAAATTTTGAAATATTTATATATTTTCTTATTTTTATGAATCAATTAAATTGTAAATTTATTTTCTAGTAATTAGATTAAACCTTATAAATTTATCAGATTTTGTAATCAAATCATGTTTATATATATATATATACATATATTAGAACTATTGATTAAATATCAGGATAATTTAATTATTACATACTATAGAATTTGAGTTGATCAATCGTTTAAAAAACAATTACTCTAAATACATCATAAAATATTTGTTTATTGTTTCATGCATTGGTATTCATTTGAAATTATTCAAAGTTAAATATTATTATTTAATTGATTTACAATTAAATTATTATAATTAAATATATTTTATCATTTTTGATATAGAGATGGCAACGGCGATGGTTTGTGTTATACGATGATGACGAATTAACTTATTCCGTAGATGAACACGTAAGTCAATTGTTGCTTTTAAATATCTATATATTCTCAATTATTTTCTTAAAAAAAAATTACATTTATTAATAAATAATTAAAATTGATTAATAAAAATGTGTAACACATTTCGATAAATTTACGTTAATTGAGAATTGCTTAAGATAGAAGAGTCCTTACACCAAAGCATTTTTTATGATTTTTTTTTCCTTATATTACTATTTATAATTTCTATATGATATGTAATAAATTTATTTTAGTAGTTATAGACAAATGTTCTTATATTATATATTTAAATGATAAAGATAACTGCTTATTATATTTTGATATATTAAAAATAAGATACATAAAAGCTTAAAAATTATTTTAACATTATTTTGATGCGATCATAAAAAATATGAAGAAGAATAAGAAGGGAAATGAAGGAGAAAAATAAAATATTTTTTATGTCTTCTCAATTGTAATTACAAGTATATGAGGTTGTTTTAATTTATATTGATGCATTTTGGGAGTACATAAAATATTTACCCAAAAAATGAAAAGTAATCGTCGATGTGTTAAGTTTATATGATGCACAAAAGAACTTGAGAATGCTTATGAATAAGAAATTCAATGACCATCGCACAAGGTTCTAATGGTTCCAACAATAACACAAAAGTACTCTAATGGAAATAATATGGACGATGCATAAGAAAATATAAATGTACTGGCGCAATTTGAAGTAATGGCTAATTATTAAGCTGGTGATGCGAAGATAAAGATGTAAAAATAATTATGTGAAAAAACATCATTAACTGATGGAAAAAATGTTGATGATGAAGAAAAAATTAACCATAACAGCTAATATTTGACACATTTGAGCTGTCCTGGATATTGAAAATGTTTACTTTACTTACAACGCAGATACAGTAATAGTAAAGAGTTATTTAAAAAAACTCAGAAATAAGAAATAACACATGTTTAGCGAGAAATTAGTTCATAAGTAGAAATAATAGTAGCGAATAAATTAATTTCATTTTGATCACCAATGTTGCATAAAATTAAAAAATACATTTTCCCTCTCACAATAATAGCTAAGGAATACAAGACATGCAAAAGAAATGCTCCATAAAAATTTGTGCAGTTGAATAATAAAGTATACGGTTACATAAAACTCAATAATACATGATTAATAGATACATAAATATACAATTTTTTAATTTGAAATAGAAATAAAATTTAAATAGTCTTTAAAAATTACATTACTTTAATATCATTTTATTTTTAGCCTAATTATAAATTTTAAAAATACAACGACAATCGTTATATCAATTATTTTTAGACAAGCACAATTACGTATGTATAAGTAGGTAGAATAATATATTTTTATTTATTACTTCAGAATATATCTCTTCAAAAATATTGTGAATGTGTGATTGTTAGAGTGAAAATTCACTATAAAAATATTGCTTAATAATCATATAAAATTTAAATATACAATTTTTTAATTTCCGTTTTATATCCTAAGTAAGTTACAATAATCGTTTATACAAAAATGTTATTTTATTTTCTCTTATTTTTTAAAATTATTCTTAATATGATTTTAAGTATAAATACGTTACTGTTTTATGGTAATCATTTTAATATTATTTGTAAAGTAATTTTAATCATTGTTATTATTAGCAATTTTCATTATATTTTTGTAGCCAGAAACTGTTCCGCAAGCAAGGATTGACATGACTCGGGTTTTAGAAGTGGCTGCTGCGGACGATATTACTGGACATCCTTATAGTCTTGCCATTACATTACCAGAAGGTGTTTCTTTTGTCAAAGGCACTTGTCGAGAAGAAACACGATGGTGGGGTGATGTTCTTCAAGTTTATTCAAAAAATAAGGTCCGTTTCCTATTAAATTTATCTTCACTAACTTAACATAAATAATATTAAAATATCGAGAATTTCTTTTTGTTTAATATACGAAAATAAATTTAAAAGAGGAGTGTGTCACAAATAACGAATAATAATTATTTTATATACTAAGTATTGCACAAATTTTATTAAAAATTATACAGTTAATTCATATATTATAGAATATGAATAAATTTAATTTATAAATTTTAAATGGCCTTTGACTTTTTAATTTATTTAATTTCATTGAAAAAAATAAAATAATTATTATTAAATTGAAAAAAGTAGATTCTTTATTAGTAAAGGTGACAGTAAATTGGTTTTTGATTTGCATTATTTCTTAATATGATTGGAAATAGATTATTATAGTGAAAAATTTAAATAACTTAATTTAAAATGCAAATTTCATAAAAAAGGCTAAAGGATAACAAAACTTTGGATAGTTTGTAAATGAAGGAAACTAACCATATCTATTGTTGTATTTTTAATTTTTGATAATAATAAGTTTGTCTTTTAAAATATTGTATTTTATACTAAATTATTCAATAATATTTCATTTCCTTATAAACATCATTGAACTTGTTATAAATTTTCATATAATAATTTATTAATATTCATCCAACAATTGATAATTTAATATTACGTTTTCAATTACTGATTTTAGTATGTAGTTAAATAATAATTCTAGAAAATTTTGATATTTTTTATAATTAGCTTAGTTACAACAAAATACTAAATGGTCCATTCTGAATAAATTTAATCATTTGAACTAGAGTTAGGGCAAAGGCCTCTTACGGTTATCTTTCCGTATCTCAATAAATTCAAATATAAATTCTACTTGTTTCATAAATTCAAATGAGAAAAACTATTTAATGTAATGGATAGAATGCAAATAAGAAATAAAAAGTCTAGTTTTAATAGTGGAGATGAAGACATTTACACATCGAATACAAGGCGAATCATTACACGAACTGTTCAATTAAATTCTGACGAGGGTGTTCATATGTATGAAAATTAAAATTAAAAAATTTATAAATAAGTAGTTTCTGGTACAATTTTCTTTTTTACAACGCTAGAATATAAAATTTATGTACACGATAACAAGAATCATAAATTTATTTTTATAAAACACATCATTATTTATGATACTTAAAAATGTTTTAAATAGATAAAATTCATATTAAATTCAATTTCGTTTTAATTAATATTTCATTAAAATTGATTAATAACCATTATACAATCATTATGTATAGGGTCGACATAAACGAAATGCTACATATCCAGGAGGTCAATCAACTATTGTTCAAATCACTACCACAGCACGAAGTGAGTATATTCACTTAATTTATCTTTTTTATAATTCAATAAAAAATATAAAAGTTTATAAAAATTACCTAAATTTTAAATATATTATAAAAAACAAAACAAAAATTAAAATAAATTTTAAATAGCAGTGCCTTATGTATTTGTTTAAGTATTTATTTAATATAATTTTAGAGTCTAAATAGATTTATAAAATATTTATAGTATGTAAAAGAATGTTGATAGGATTATGAGCATAGAATTACGATGTATAAGAATTTATAAAATTAGTAAGTAATTTAATCTAATCAAAGAAATTTCTAAACAAAATAGTTTTAGATACGGAATTTAGTGTAACACCTTCCATGTAGATATCTTGAAATTTTTATAGTTCCTTACGGGTGTAGGTGAAATTGAAAACACTTTTTTATGTAATTTGTGTATTTATTTGTGTAAATTTACTAATAAACAGAGGCCTGAAGAAGACAACGAAAGTTGATCGAAACGTTATATGCCTTAAAACACCATAAAAAAGTGTTTTCAATTTCACCTACACCCGTAAGGAACTATAAAAATTTCAAGAAAAATAGTTTTAGTATTTGCCTACATATTTGATAAGTTTATTATCTTAATATCATTTTATTAACCATTCATACTTATACTTGATTTACATTCGAGTCTACAAGTTTCAATCATTGATGCGTTAGATATTTACAAAACATCAATCTTGATATGTCTTTAAGTTACAAGTTAATATATCATAATATATAAATTCATTTTGTTCATTAATTTGTAGATTTTCTTACGTGTATTCAAATATGCATCTATTTTTCATATTGTTTACATATTTGTAATTATAATAATTTAATTCTTTTTTTTTTAATTTCATACACCGATAAATGATTTCATCTGCTTTTTTACATTTATATTTAAATTATCTAGAACAATATTTTCCGTATAACTTTTGTTTGTTAATCGTTATTCTTTAATATTTATATAATTCTCAATTATAAAATAGTAACTTGATCTTTTTGTTTATAAATTAACATCTTACACCTTTCATGTACACCTCTACTTTACTCTTTATGCTTTATTACTTGTAATTCATCCATACACTATACCAGTACAAAATTTACATAAGATCATTAATATACAATACTCTTAATATATACCTTATGTAAAAAACAAAATACAAAAAAATTTCACTCTAAATATGCGAAAATTTCTGCATTCGAAAAGGCGACATCCTCCGCTTTTTGAAGGATAGCCTTCATATAAACTGCCCACTTGTAAGTCGCAATTGATGCCTTTCACTTTTTGTTCTTTAATCTGTACATCCCACTTGTTTATCTGTTTTGTTCTTACTGTATTTAATTTTTTCTTCTTTCTCGTTCAATCGTTTCTTTATTTCACCAATTGTCTTTAAAAACTCGAATTTTTTTACTTCTCTTTGTAAGTCTTTAATTATCTTTAATTTTTATTTTACGCTGTCCAAAATTCATTCATGTTTTCTTTCACTTGCTTACCTTAATTTTTGTTTCCATGTATAGTTTTTTAATCATTTCTGTGATACTGCTGACCTTGTACTCATTTTAACTCTGACTTTTTGACTTTCTCTTTTCATGCAACTCTATTTCAATACACACACGATAAAATCGTTAATAAAACACACACACATACACCTATATTTGTTTTATCTTTATACTTCTCTTTCTCTTTTCGAGTATTTTCAGCTGATTTCTATTGTTTTTTATTTTTAAATAATTCTTCAACATTTAACGTAACACTGTCTTCACACCTTTACTCACACCTATTTCTTCTAAATCATCTAATAATTAAATATTAATAAAGAAGAAGAAAATTATTCTTAGAATGAACAGGTTTTATTATTTGGGCAAAGTATATTATTCTTAAATATAATGTCAACGGATTGTAGGAATATAATTTATTCTTAAGTTTAAAAATAGCTTATAAATATATGTAAGAGAAGACAAACGATCTTTCATCCCCATAGTACCTATCAGTGTGTTTGTGATAAACTATGATAGGAGACAAGTAAACTTTATATAACAAACAAAAATAAAATTATATAATTGAATTATAATAAATTAGAGACTATTTTTTGATAGTAATTATCATTAAAGTTTCAATTTGTAATTAGCTTTTCATATAAGAATATCCATTTTCTTTTTGAGGTTTGGTTATATGAATGCAAGTATCAATTAGTAGTGATCAATTTAAATTGTCCAAAAATGTACAAATTTTATAAAACTTGTCAAATTTCTTTTTAAATTTATAAAAGAATAATAGATTCTTGCCTCCATTTTCAATAGTGTTGTAAACCTATATCCTTTTTGAGTGTGAGGTAAATTAAAAATAACGCTTTTGTTTGTTGCAGTGCCGACGTTTCGATGATTTGATTTATTGTCAAGGCCTTTATTATATATTAAAAAAGTAAAGTTCGTAATATTTAATAAAGGCTTTGACAAGAACGATAGACCAAATTGTCGAAACGTCAGCGCTACAACAAATACAGTGTTGTTTTTAATTAATAGCACACCCAAAAAGGATATAAATTTCCATACTATTTACATATATTTATTAATTCTACAATTTTTCATTGTTAAGATTATTAGTATATTAGTAAAGCTAGTAATATATTTTAACATGTTTCTAGGTAATACATCCAATTTGTTACGACCAAGATTTAATAGTTGTAGATCTGAACCTCGAAACTCTAGTACTTCTTGGAAATTAGATGCAAGCAATAATTTATGTAATTCAGTGTTTTCATTGGTTGATTGCTCAATTTCTAGTGTAAATACGATAAATAAACATAGTGTTTCTTATGATAATGATATAAACGTAGTTCTTCAAAACAACACCAAACCATTAAAACATCAAGAACACATTCAAAATGATAATAGTCATTCGTGTAAAACATCTTCAAGTAGTAGCATATTAAACACTATTAGCGACATAACAGATTCAATTGGTAAGTAAAAAATTTTTCTATAATAATGTTTTGACAATCAATTTATATTTATAAATTATTTTATGTATTTGGTATTTAAAATTTATTAAACAATAACATTATTTATCGTAATACCCAAAAAAATACTGAAGCTTTCAAATTTAAATAGCAAAACTAAGCTTTTTTTTGAATATTGAAAACACTATGATTGGGGTTTATTTTTATTTTTGTATCAACATCTACATTTATTTAATAATAATGCTTGTTTTTATGAGTAGCAAAATATATTTATTTACATTTTATTTCATTTTATCTTCCAAAAAAGTTACATTACATTTTGTATAGATTGGAATTGAGATTATAGAAGATAAAAAAAATCATGAGTAATCATTAATATCCACCTAAACCTACGTCAAAAATTGTAAATTTGATATTTTGAAATTTTCAATTGATAATTAGAAATTATTCTGTGAAAAATATTCTTTTTGGATATAGATAAAAAAAAAAAAAATAAGATTACAACTTATTGGTTGTAACGTCGACGTTTCGACAATCTGGTTTATAGTCCTTCTCAAGGGCTTTATTAAAAATTGATTAATTAGTACCTGTTTCTTTCAATATATATATAATAATATAATAACATTATATAAATTTAGAATTTTCCAATATATAAATACTTTAATGTATTATGAATTATTTATTCAAACCAGAGACCAATTCATCTCTGTTCAAACGCACGTTGACCATGCGGAGTCAAAGATTTTGTATTAAGTGTCAGCTCTACGTTACATCAGGTTTATTTGTTTCGCAGAGGTAATGTTTTTATACGTTATCATGTATAACATATAATTGTATTGTTGATTTAAATTATGTGTGTCCACTTTTCTAGTTAGCGTGTTCTTATTTATTTTCATATGAAGGATTTTCGATATTAACTACGTTTTATAATTACTTTCTATGTTTAGAATTAACACATTCCCCCAATCTATTTTGTGATCGCACTCGTGTGCATGTGATAAAACAATTGAGGAACTCTTTTTACATTTTTGTTGTTCATTAATTCTAGTAAGCAGAGTGCGCTTTGTCTCGTTAATTTACGTAGCAGAACAGTTGTTATAATCTATTGTGTAAGCAACATTGTGTAATCACATCTCATTTTTCAATTAAATCTTTACCTAATTTTATTATTCAGTCAACTTTGTTGTTGATA
Source organism: Eupristina koningsbergeri (assembly GCA_018907245.1). Classification (NCBI taxonomy): domain Eukaryota; kingdom Metazoa; phylum Arthropoda; class Insecta; order Hymenoptera; family Agaonidae; genus Eupristina; species Eupristina koningsbergeri. Next base: position 3,509,981 of record JACCHV010000002.1, on the reverse strand, counting down.
ATAGACGCCGTGCGCATGCCATATTTTTTAAAACTGTTCACACATTTATTGTAAAAATTTTTGAAGAATGGTAAAGCAAGGAAGGGTAGTATGGGATGTGTCATTATTATTATTTTTTTTTTTTTTACCAATCAAATGGATTCATTTTTTATATCTCCTAATCGTGTATTTGTCAATGAGGTATAAGGTATTATTTTGTTTAAGATATCCAAATAGAATTTTCTGTATGATAATAAAATGGCTCTGTCAATAAGATTATACATATTTATTTTTTGTTGCATGGTGTAGTTTAATTTGAAATTTAAAGTACGAGTCGGTTTCGTAGATTTTTGGTGCCAATTACAAATGATTTTTTTGTTTTTTAATTTATAAAATGTCCAAAAACAAAATAATATTATTTTCTTCTATTTCATGTGTAAATTGCTACGAGTGCTGTTTGCATTGAAAATATATAAAATTGTATAAATTTTAGTATTCTCAACACATAAAACAGTATCGTCTACGTATCTATAATAAAATGTAGGTTTTATATTGTATATGTCTATAAGTATTTTTTTAAGAATTAGACTTTAAATCGGACATCACCATGTCTGCAAAAAGTGGGTAGATAGGGGAACCCAAATGTCTGTTTGCATTATTTTTGTTAAAAATAAAATATTTATTGTTGAATAGAAATTTTGTTATTTTTAAATAATAAATTAAGGTATTTACAAATTAGAAAATTCTAAATTTATAGAATTTTATTATATTATTATATATATTGAAAGAGGTACTAATTAATCAATTTGTAATAAAGACCTTGATAAGGAAGATAAACCACATCGTTGAAAGGTCAACGTTACAACTAATAAGTTGTAATCTTATTTTTTTTACCCACCCTCAAAAAGGATATTTTTCATACAATAAGAAATATGGAGGGTGTTTTTTCAAACAATTTAGATAATTAGAAATCTTATTGATAATATTAAAATTTTAAATGATCCATCGACATTATTTTAAAAGATGTTTTTATATCTTAAATCCGTCAAATCTCAATTTTTCCAAAAAAAATTTTTAGAAAAAACATTGTTATAATATGAAATGATTATCTCACTATATAAAACAAAGTAAAAAGCATAAATATATAAAATAAAATTTGAGTACGTGATTGTAATCCTGAAACAACCGAAAGACTTAGTGAAAATCGCGTGTAAATAATTTGAGTTCCATGTATAATTTACGTGAAAAGAAAACAAATTTTTGAGTAGCCAACTTAAGGTTATTGTAATTTTTTATATTAAAATTTAAAAACTTGGTTGCCCTGAAAATAATGTTAGAAGCCAAAATATTAGTGAAGAAAAAAAAGGAGAAGTATTTAAAGAAGGCTGAAAACAAATAGTTAATTCAAATATTTAAATTAAAATTGATATCGTGTGATTATAACTAATTTTAAATTATAAATAAACATTTAATTAAATAAAATATATATTGATTAGTTTTGTTTGACTGTTAATATAATATTATTGTGACATGATTATATCATACAATATATTTTTAATATAGACTATTTAATAAAGGGTTGGAACAATAAAAAGTTTTTTTCGTTTGTAGTTTTTAATTTTTTTATCATTTTTATTTATTAATTATATAATATTTTGTTGACTTTTTTCTTTAAATTCATAATATTTTCTAGTAAAAATGAACGCGGAGTAATGGGGTATATATCATATAATAATAAATATTCGTTACAAATATATAACGAAATAAAAAAGACAAATAAATACCTAGAGAAGTAAACAAATATGAGAAAATGTAATCAAAAGAAGTAAATGAGATACTAATAAAATCATGAAAGTATGTATTGGATATTCTATGATAAACATTCAATTTTATGTAAATTGTTTAAAGTTTTTGTTTAATTTCGATGTGTGTACGTTTAATAAGTAGATTACTTCTACTATTATTGAGTTCTCTATGCTGTCTATTATACCTGAATTAAAAAGTAACAAATATAAGTTTTAGTTTTATTAAAAATAAAAATTGTAATTCACAACAATAAATACAACATTAAGAAGTGTTATTGTTATATTTTAATCAGTTTTTATTTTCAACATTTTTAAATAAAATTCGTTTTGGTATAAAATATCTATTATCTGTTTTAAATCAAAATAATATATAAGTTAAAATTGTTAATTTTAGAACATATTTTATTTTTGTAGTATATAATGTGTATATTATCTATACATTATATGTATATAGTACGGTTTTTTTATCAAATATTTTTATCGCTCACATTTACATTTTTATTTTTGTATTAAATTAGTACAAGTAATAATAATATATAATATTTAAAAACTAAAAATATTAAAACGATGCACTACGTAACGGTTACATGTTTGGAAAAAGATGTCTGGCCCACTACCAACGTAGTTACTAAACTACCATACCGAGAATCTATAGAAATATTAATTCTACCATATGATTACTCTTCGTAATTATGGTGATTGTGTTGTTTTCAAAAGGTCAATATTACTGTTAAGAAGAAAAATTCATTATCCGACCATTTCCGAAGGTACGAAAATTAATTACAATTAATTAAACGCGTTCGCGATTAATTGTTTCCATCAGATTTTTATTTGTGAAAAAAGTAAAAATGTCGTTTTTGGAAAAAACTTGAGTAATCAGTCATGTATGCTGATGCAGAATTAAGCCAATCCTGGTTATCGCTTCAAGGATTATGACACAAGATTATACAATAGGCTCAAGAATAATTTTCCCTAATAAATGGAATATTAGGATATATTATGGAATATTGGAATGGATAAATATGGAAATACAAAAAAGCTAAATATAAATATATCATTATCTTTATTAGGTAATATATTCAATACCAAGATGGATGCTATTGCGTGTTATTTCCCAAAAAATAATAAAACCATCCTTTGTAGGTTTGATTTTACATTCATTGTTATTCATACGCCCCAATAAGTGCATCTAGAGCATCCGATCTTTTCACTTAATTATTATCTTTCTCTTTTTCTCCCCCCTCCTCCCCTCCCTCCCTCTCTATATTTATATATACATGTACTTATATATTCTTGTTTAATAATATAATAAATATTTATTATAATTATTGTTCTTTTTTTTTTGTAAATATAAGTAAATCGTGGTTTGTCTAGCACCATTTATATTATTTATTGAATATAAATTTTTTAACACTTTATGTACATGAATCACTTGTAAAATAGGAAAAAAAGGTTTCATTTCATTCAAAGTCTTACTTCCTTTCTTTTATCTTTTTTATTATATATCTTTAATTATTTTTAATTTTTTAACAAATGGAATCATATAAATTCTCCTAATTTGTTTGAATAAATCCGTTTTATGTAAGATATGATGTACTGATTAATATACATTTTATACTTTTTAATTTAAACATTATTATTTTGTTTAAATTATTCATTCTACCTTGTATGATACTTTGAAATTCTAACTGATAAAATCCATCATGTTAGAGGAATGATGAATTTAAATTTGAAAATAAAGTTATGATTTAAATGAAAAAAATTTATATATATATATTTTATGACTTATGCAAATAGAATTTGTTATATTGTTTTATTTCACAACATGAATCTTTATCTCTGAAATAGCCATTATTGATTATATCATTAATGTTTTTATTTATTTTGGTTAACAAATTAAACTTCAATGTACAATTATTTATTTATTTATGTTTTTTTTTGTAATAAAATTAAGTTGTTACAATAATTATTGAGCACATAGTTTTTAATCAGTCTTACCTTATTTTAAAAAAACATTTGTAATATGAAAGATAATCAAACAAAATTAATAATTCATTTACTTAAAATAAATTTAAAAAATAAAATGTGTTATTATATTTGTAATTGAATTGAATCATCCTTTTATTATAGAAACTACCACTGTAAACAGTTTATTAACAACAGCTACGACGACAACTCCAACAAGTACATCATTAGCAAATGAACCTAGTCAGTTATCGTCGAATTCTGATACAACAATAGGGCTGGAGAAGCCACCCATCGATAAAGGGTCGAGTTATACTGATAGTAAAAAGATAAATTATAGGGATCAGTTGTCAAATAGCAATTCACCATCAACGCGAGAAAAACTCCATAAAACAGATGAAAAAGTTCGTAAAAAACTATATCAACGTACAACTTCTCAATGTCGACAACAATTATATAAAAAACAACAAGATTCTCAACAAACTCAGTGTAATAGTATTATCAATATTAATGAAATTTTAGGTATGCTTTATTTTTCTTGCGTTAAAAAAAAAAAATAAATTAAATATTTTACTTATAATAAATTAATGAAATATTCAATTTTTTATTATGTTAAATATTAGGTGATGAGCACGAATCAGAACAAAAAGATAAATTGTGTACCGACGAAAATTTACTTACCCAAGTCAAAATTAAACAAATCAAATCTAGAACTTCCGAAGCAACGAAAGACACTGTAGATGCTGCAACTGCTGTGTATCAGGATAAGCTAGTATGTTTTAAAACATTTTGTTATAAATTTTCTTAAATTACCGTGTAATAGAGATTTTAAGAAATGTTTTTCAAATTTATTTATACAAAATAATTTTTAATTACATATACATAACGAAAATATAATATCTAACGATTAGCATACTTAATAAAATATATAATTGTACATGAAATCATAAAAATTGATATATTTTATTCATTTCTTATTGTCTTTTTCTTAACATTTATAAATCTTTTCTTGTTAATTAAAATAGATAAAATATATAATCATAAAAAAGAAGTATGAATTTGCATATAATAAAAATATTACATTAAATGGATAAGAAGAAAATAACAGCTATTTCATAAGTCTATTCACCAAAACTTAATTTTTAAAAAAAAACAAATATTTAAATTAAATATATTTTTTTATCAACGTTTGTTTATAACTCCATGTAATTCAATTACAGCTGCTCATACAAATTTATTAATATAATTCGATATTTATGATACATTTATCAAACCTACATAATATTGTTAAATTAGAAAATCTTATTAGTAATATAGTTTTAAAAATAATTTAAATCCAATTATAATATAATAATACCTAATATAAATTTATTAGATATTTATAATTGTTAAATAGAAACAAATAATATTAAAAATAATTAATATATTTTGTTTGCAGATACGAGGCGATCCTGATGGCTGTGTTCTAGATATTTCGGGTATAAGGTATTCTCCAATATCTGAATTAAGACTAGATCTTCCAGTAGAAGACTTACTAAATATAAAGAAAGGATGGTTGATGAAACAAAGTTTCAATACGGTGACGTTATATTTTGATATTTTTTAAAATTAATAATTTAAAAAATATTATTATGAATAATTGGATTTATAATTAATATACATTTTTTTAGGAGTGGAATAAATATTGGTGTGTCTTACGTGGAACTGGACTTCTGTATTATAGGGATCCAAATGCAGAAGATAAAGGGATAATGGATGGAAAAATTGATTTAAACACCGTTACTGCCGTTACTCCTATACAAGTTGCTCGAAATTATGGTTTTCAAACTGTAGTAAGTTTTCTTTTTAATAATCGATTATATTTAATAGAAAATATATTATAAATAACGAGACTGATTATTAAAAGGTGTAAGTGTAAGAATTTGAGATATTTTAGTATTGAGTATATAAAATAAATATGGTAAAAGCATAATTGTATTGTTAGTTGTTTTATAGTAATATTGTCACAAAAATGGAAAAAATATGTGCATAAAAGTTTTACTGCATTGTGTTATAAGTTGAAGAATTACAAAAGTAATAAAGTGAGTAATAAGTCTTTAAAATTAATAAAAAATGATGTTGGTCAGTAACGTGAAAAGCATTATTAAAATTTAATAGAAAAACAAATTATTGAGAATATAAAAATTTGATAGATATAAAAATTTAAAAAACAGTTTTTAAAAAAATTTTTAAAAATGAAAATACGCAATTTTTCAATATTTAACATAATTAGTTGCTAAATACTTTTGCAAAACGTTAGTAAATAAATAAAAGTATATTGATATTATTATTAGAATAATGGTAAAAAAATGAAATTGGCAATATTTCGTCAAAGTTTTCATCAAATAATTCCTTATGTTTTAAAAATAAGGAATATATTTACTATATACATGTATTTACATAAATTAAATTTTTATATCTTAACTTGTATATGAAAAAATATATGTAAAAACTGCTGTATGTAAACTGCATAAACATTGAACAATACTTTAGAGAAAACATGTGACGATGTTATATAAAAATTTTGTATACAGTTACATATGAAGCAATCAGTGCATATCCGATTAATGTGCTGATATTAGAAAAAAAGTAAGCATAATTTCTATTGCTTATAAAACAGCCAATTTGTAATAATTACCAACGGTATATTTATATATTTTGATTTTGTAATTATTAAATTGATTTTCAAATAAAATATACTTTATATAATATTAAATTATGTTTTTTATAGACCTGGGCCGAACAACGTTCTACTATCTTCTCTGCAATTACTGCTGGTATTAGGTCTAGTTGGATATCAGCGATTCGAGAAGCAGCTAATTTACCAAATTTAGAAAATTCTTTGGAATTACACATTGTTTATCAAAATAGCCAGCCCGACATTAGCAGTCCATCATCTGTAACGTAAGTAATTATTACTTAATAAAACTAAAAGAATTTAAATTTGGTAAAATCGGAATAATGTATATATATATATATATATGTTTGAGATAATATAATAAATTCTTAGATACAGATATGAACACACTAAAATAATAATTGATTTTAAAAAATATTGTACAAAACTTTTTTCTATAATTTTTGAAACAAATAAATTTTTAATTGATTAATTAAGAAATTAATATCAACAACATTAAAATAAATAATAAAAGCTATAAAATATATATACGTTTTAAATTAATATTTAAATTGCAATTGAAATATTATAGGTCTGTAAATGAACGAGAAAAAGATGCGGTTGTACCATCGACATCAATACCACCATCACGTTCTATTTTATTTTCGTCAGATGAAGAATATCGTACAGCATCAGAGAGTGGAAAACAAGAGTCTGGTGATTGGACCGAAATTCCAAGCTCCCCACCTCTTATACGAAATGGTAAATGGTTGATAGATACAAAAACTTCATCTTGTCTGGAAAAAGATCAATGTCGAAAACATGAGAGATCAGAATTACCTCCTTCTCCACCTCTTACGAGAACAGCGCTTTCTAGGGTAAAAGCGAGATCACGGTCTAACTCGCGTTCTCGAATCTGTAAACGAAGTCGAAGTTCACCACCTACTTCAAGGCATAGCACTTTAGATAGCATTAAATCTGAAGATCTTGTAATGGCTTGTTATAAGCTTAATAAAGCTGAACAAAGCAAATTATCTAACAAGAAATATCTCTCCAAAAACAGCAGCAATGATTCATTAATTTTTGATTTATCAGAAAATCATTTAACGATGCTTCAAAATCAGATTGATAACAATCAATCATCACCAAACCCCTTGCTAGTCATTGTAGAACGCCAAGAGAATGAAATTGAAGATCTCAAGTCAGAAATAAATTCATTAAGTATGAAACTAGTTAATGCCGAAAATAAAATTTCTAGGCTCAAACAGCATAAAACAGAAACAATACTTAAGGAAAAAGAAATCGATGATTTGCTTAGTACCATACAAAATAAAGAACAGCAGAGGAATCAATACTTAGATGATCTCGACAAAATGAAGAAACTTTATAAACGTGATAAAGAATTCTTAGAATGCAAGCTAATAAAAACTGAAACAATTCTACGAGAAACGACCGATAGGTGTCAAATGCTTACAAATGAACTCTCATCTAGTCACGTAACTCAAGAGCATTTGCAAGTAGAAATTACAACTCTCAGTGATAGATTAGCACAAGGTAAGTTTTATGTTAGTAATTATAATTAAATTAAATTAATTTTATGATGCATAATCTTATCATTTTTTAAAAATATGATTTATGTACATTTTAGGAATTGAGGAAAACGAACGTCTATACAGTCGAGTAAGAGACTTAGAGGGTAAAACTTATTTTTCGTCATCTAAGGAGCGTGGAAAAAGCTTTGATTCACTCAGTGACTTAACTAATATTGATTTAGATATAAATTTAAATGCATTAGATAAAGATCGGTAAGTTCTATGCTTATATATACTCATTTTACATGGATTTTTAAACAAAAAAGTTATACATTTCATGTACTGAGAGTAACAAATTTTTTTTTTTACTTGGAAATAACTAACTTTATAAATTTGAATAAGTATTATTGATACAAAAGAAGAGCTTTATATAAATTTTATTGTAAGATTAATCTCTTTGATGAAATTACATTTACTATTTACTGCGTGAAATGCAAGTTATACAAAGTAATGCTAATATTCTAAAGCATGTTTAAAAATATTAAAATCTCTGCAAATTTTAATACGTAATATTTAAAAATGCAACCTATAAATTGTATTTTTTTCAATAGAATATTAAAAACTATTTATTGCTTTAAAGTCTAATGTATAAAAAAATTTATATTCATTTTAGCGTTATGGAAGAGTATGAAGAGTTGAAAAGTCGTTTTGAAAAAGCTATTTTAGAAATACGTGCCATGCGTAAAGAACTTCGAGAGGCACACGCAGTGCAAGATGTTTTAGAACTCCAAATTTTTGCTCAGAAACAAGAAGTTACTAGTAGTACTGAATCAAATCAAGCCCAAATTCAATTAATGGCTGCAAGAATTCAGGACTTGACAAACAAACTTGGCAGTAGTGAAAAACAAGTGCGAAATTTAAAACAGAAATTAAATAAAGTAGAAACTCGGGATAAACGAAGATCACTTTCATTAAAGGGAAGAGAATCACTTCAATTTTCTCAGGAACTTGAAGATAAGTTATTAGATCTTGAAAAAAGATTATGTACATTTGAACAAAGTAAAAACGTTGAATCTCTTACAACTGTAAATACTTTTAAACAATTAAATTCTAATTCAAACAAAGAAAAAAAGAAAGAAAATTTTAACTTAAATAGAAATATGTTACGAAGAAAATCCTTGGATAGCATGACATGTTCTGAATCAATGAAAGTATTGATTAGATTAAGTGCATTGGAAACGAAAGTTCTTAATATTACAGATGGTATAATTGAAGATGTTGAAAAAGATTCCAGTGAGTGCAACAAAGTATGTGCATCTTATACAAATGAAGTTTTTTTGGAAGTACTATCAAGATTAAGAAAACTTGAACGAGTTGTATCTAAATCAAAGAAAAAATTAGAGAAATGCTTAGGATCAACACATACTGAAGAAAAATCAGAAAAATGTTTACAAATAGTAAATGAAATTCTAGATTCTTGTATAGAATGTAAAAATAATGAAGCTAATTCTCAAATCATCGAATCAATAAGAACAATTGTATCTGAATTAAATTCTGTTCTTAAAAATAATGTGTGTAACTTAATGAATAAGCATGAGCAACTTGTTCAAACTGGGGAACTCAGTGACAAAGAAAAAATTAAATTGATTGTACAGAGAGTTGCTTTTGAATTTATACTATTAAAACATATAAAGAATGAAATGGAAAGAACATTGGATAAAAGTGCAGTGTTAAGTGAATTTGTTGAAACTAGTCAGCTTATTTCAAATTTAAAGCTTAAGGTTAATGGAACTAAGTCCAAAATATACCAAAATACAAGTTATATTCAATATCTTACTAAAGTATTAGCTAATAAATTAGTATTTATAGGTGGTATATCAAATACTTTGGAAAATTCAATAGAAATTTCTCAAGCAGAAGTTGAAGGCTTAAATTTTTTAGTACATAAGCAAAAAGAAATTAATGAGATTGTTAAAAAATACAAAAATGAAAAATTAAAATTTTTAGCACAAATATTAGCTATTGAAACTTACACTATGTCTAACGAAGAAGAACTTAGTAAACAGCTTTCTTATTTTGATAAAAAATTAATTAAGGATAAAAGAATTCAAAAAGCATGGACTCTTGCACAAGAAACTGTAAATAAAGAATTAATTCAAGTTCAAGTATCACGTTTTATTATGCATTGTGATCAAATTTATGAAAAAAATATTTCACCCCTTAAAGATACTTGTTTAAATTTTCATAGTTTTCAAGATATTGATTTAAAATCTTGGGTGGATAAGGCACAACATATATTGAAACAAGAAATTGAGTATACAATATATGAATTAACAATTACTCATAAAGATTTCTTAATTCAATTAAAAAAAAAAAATAATATTGATAATGTGCAATATAATTTAACACAATTATTGTCAAATTATACAGATATTCTTGCTCAAAAAGCTTTAATTGATGCTAAAATGATTCTTTTACAAGAAAACATGAAAAATAGAGTAGTATATACTGAAAAGACTTTTTTGTCTAGTCTAAATGATCATGAAGATATTCTTTTTACATTATTTAATGAAAATGATACATTTGAAAAGGATGCAATACATGATACAGAATACATTTATCTACAACAACAATTTTCAAAAAAATGTGAAAGTAAAATTTTTAATAAACAGCCATCTCAAGAACAAATTAAAAATATTGCTCAAACCTTGATGGACATGGTCACTGATATTGATAATTTGAAAAGATGTTTAAAAAATAAAATGAATCAAGAAATTGATAATGTTGACTGGCCTGAACTAACTATTATTGTAACAGATTGGAATAGTATTTCTGAGAAATGTTCTGAAATTCGAAAACAAATTAAACAACTTACTGATTACATCAAAAACATAATATGCAAGCAATGTATAAAATTACAAAAAGAAATTCAATGGCTTACTAATGAGCATACTAAAGAATTAGAAGAACTTAGGAAAAATCAAGTTAAAGATTTAATGGATATCAAAGAAAATTGGGATAATCAAAGAAATTCTCTTACCACACAATATGAACATGAAGCAGCTGTTTTAAGAGATAGAGCTAGAAGACTAGAACACCGATTGAATGCTATAGACTTTGAACATTCTGCTCATGAATTTCGAGCTGTATATCAAAGATCAGTTAGCACTGAATTGGATACTGATGCTGAAATTAGAAAACGGTATAAAGAAGAAATTAAACAACTTCGAGCTCTTTGTGAAAAAGGTTTATTAGCTATGGAGAATTCTCACCGACGAATTATTTCAGAATTAGAAGAAAAACACCAGCATGAGCTAGAGAATTTACGAATAGAGAAAGAGCAAGCTCTTTCTGAAGAAACTCAAGCAACATTAGCAGCATTAGATGCAATGAGAAAAGCACATGAGCATGAAGTTCAGAAAGAAATTGCTAAATTTAAACAAGAATTTATTAAACAAGTTCAGGGACGTGGAGATATTGGACTATTGCATAAAGAACATGAGTAAGCATTTTTTTATTAAAATTAATTAATTGTATGAATTTTGTTTTTATTTTTTAAATCATGTATTCTGATTTTAGCTTTGTTTACAGACAAGAGATGGAAGAAATTAAACAAGAAATTCTTTCTTTGTCAGCAAAATACTCTTCAAAGTGTGTAGAATCTGCTGCTTTAGAAGAAAAAGTTGGTGTATTAACAAAACAAATAGCTCAAGCCCAACAGCATATATTAAAATTGGATGTTAAAAATAAAGAATTACATTCACATTTGTTTTTTGAAACAAATAATAGTAGTTTAAATGATACAATTCAGTTTTTCAAAAGTAGTAATAATGAAATATCTGAACAAAAAAAAGAGAATTGTCTGCTGAAACATCAAGTAAAGGTATGTTTATTTTAAAAATCTATATATTTTAATTTTATTAATAGTTTATAAAATAAAATTTATTGCAATCTAATTCACATATTTTTCATATAAATAACAAGATTTGTAAATGTGAAAAATTATAGTATGTGCTATGTATACAAATTGAATTATTATAATCTGCTCTAATATTCTATACTCAATATAATCTTTATTAATTTTAATGTTTTATATTTAGATCAACTATGTGTTATAAATTCTTATAATTAAATTTAATTATGCTACATAAATTAAAATTAAGTAAAACTTTTTGATATGTTAAGATTTATAAACAGAATTTTTTTTTCTGTAATAAATTGTAGTATTAAACTAATTTTTTGCTAATAGCATAAAGATGAACTTCCTTCTTCAACAAATTCGACCAAATCATCTCCAGCAATAACCTATTCACCCGTATATTCATCACAAGAAATACAAAGTAACCACGAATCAGTAGATGAATCTAGTAAAATGAATGGATTATTATTTATTGATGTTTCAAAAAATTGGGCTTCTCAAATGAAAAAACCAGAATTATCTGATCAATTAAAAAGTCCATTTTTGTTTGATCTTGATAAAACAAAATATAAATCTTTTTCACATTCAAGCAACACTGTGACCACTGAAAATATTTCAAATGAGAAAAAAATTAAAAAAGAAGAAGCAATTAAAATGTGTAATGGTATTATAACACCACGTTGGGGTAGTTTAAGATCAACAAATAGCTTACCACTTCCATATCAAGTTACAGAAGATACATGTTAAATATCGATACTTATGGTAATAATTTGAAATATGAATTATAAATCATTGCTTGATTTAACATTTCATGATCTACATTATCTTATAATATTAATTCACATTATTTTAAAAATAATATTGAATTTTATAAATATTAATATTATATTATTTCATAGAAAATATAAAACAGGGTAATTTAATTTTCATAACAATCTGATTAAACTTATAAATTAAGATAATAAAAGCTATTGTAACAAAAGAAATTTTCAGTTACTTTTAAAAATACATTTGTAGAAAAACCTCTTGTCTTATTATAACTTTTAATACGACAATCACTAATTCTTTCTTGATGCAAATAAATAAAATAAAATTTGCATATTAATATTATTAAAATAATTAAAAATATTTTATTATTTTATTTATATTATTATATTATTATATTATTTATAGTTTAAAATTTTTTAAATGTTAATTGATTTCAAGACAAAAAAAAAATATTTTGTAATAACATACAAGAACATTTTATTTTAAAGAAATTGTTACAAAGACATAAATACAAATTATTTCGATTTTTTAAATAAAATTACATTTTAATTTATAATACTTAAGAATTTATTTGAGAAGTGTATTTGATAGTTTTTACCAATATTATTATATTAAAATTAAGCAATCTGTATTACATAATTTTTGTCAAATTTTTAAACATGTAAAGTAAATTATTTGTTTAATATTGATATACAAATATATCAATGCTCTCTGTCTTTAGTCATATATAAATATGAATAATAATGAATTGAATAACTTATCACATTTTTAATTAATAATAAATTATATTAATATAAAGAAAATTTTAATAAAGTGATATAACAATTCAATTCAGTAACAAATATCAATGATAAAATATTGAATAAAATAAAAAATAACAATTAATGTCATGCAAATTTTTATATAACACATAAAGTATATTTTGGTTCAATCTGGAATCCCCAGCTCTCTATAATAAATTGTTATTTTTTTCTCTCTTATTTTTTATTTCTCAATATTATTCAAATTTATTTCTTCCACATTTAAAATTTTTTAATTTATCATTTTTCATAGAGATTTTACTTAATGAATTGAAAATAGTCGTTTATTTAATACAATTTATAAATTATATAATTTTTGTTTTGCAAAAATTATGAAGTCTCCCAAAGGAAATTTTTTTATAGTCTTTTTTCAATATTTATTTTATATTAATTTTATTTTGTATTTTACTCTATACTTTCAATAAATATGGTTGCTAAAATAAAAATTATAATTGTGACTATTATACTCAGTAATTTTTCGAATTTTATCAATGAATAAAGTAACAAATTTATTCATTGATAAATTTAACAATATAAGAATACTTATTTATACAGGTGAAATAAGATTGAATATTTAAAATATCTTTAATTGTCTACCACTTCTTTATTTTATAAAATTTATGTATAAATTATATTATTAATTTTTATCATTTGTACAATATAAATCCATAATTCATAGTGTATATAGATTAAGCTATAAATAAAATTTGACAAAAAATATGAATAAAATAAGTATTAAACTCATATTATAAATGTAGAATAAGTACTTGGAATACATTTTAAGATATATAAATACAATAATTGAATTATAAGTTAGAAAAAAACTATTTGTATGTGTAAGCATATCATACATTTGTATACTATTGTTTACTAATATTATTATTTGTTTATTGTATTACTTATTAGATTATTTATTAGATTTTTTTTATTTATTCTAATTTTTTAATTTCATACAGTTAAAGGAGTTTTCATTAATATGCCAAATAGACTAATTTTATATTAATTTTTAATAAAAAAAATAAAATAAATAAATTAAATTATAAATTTACTGTCAATTTTTATAATACTTTATACAAAATGTTAATTTACAATTAACTAATTAATTTCAATCTCAAAATATTCATTTATATATACAATACTTGAAATATTGTATTATTTCTTGGTTTATTTTCATTAGCTTATTATAATTTTTATAATTTGTAGTTTATGGTTTATTTATAGTTTATTTAATTTTTTATAATGAGCAATCACAATTGGAATAATGTCATTAATATATGTTTATTATATATAAATACAATTTAATCGAAAATTCATACAACAAATATGTAAATTAATATTTAAAACAGTAAAATTGTTCAAAACTTACATTATTATAAAAAAAAAAAACACGTTAAATTTTATTTATAAAGAATTTTATGTATAAAGAATATTATTAATTAAATTAAAAAGTTTGTTAATAAAAAAAATTCCATATGAACAAGTAATTGCATAAATTATTTGTGATACCATTATTATATTTGTAGTGATAAATATCATAGGTCAACGTATAACAATTCTTCTGGTATTTTTATTCAATAAATTATTTAATTTACTTTATTTGTTTTTAATATTATTATAAATTTTAACTTTAAAATGTAAATTATTTTTAATAATATTAACATTTTATAATTAATTATTTATGCAATTTAGTATAAAAAATATGCTTAAGCTATATTTAACATGTAATAATTGAAAAAAAATGTTGATATATGTTATAATTTTCTAGCAAAGCTTATAAAATTAATAACAAGATCAATGATGAACAAGCATGTCGTCCTTAGTATATAAGATTTACATTCACCTTAGTGCCATTTATTAAAAATAATTTGATTTTAAAAGTTTATAATAATGAAAAATTATAAAAGTTTACGAATTAAGAAAATTTTTACAAACAAAAAAATTATTTACTTTTAAAACAAAAACTAAATTTTATTTGTGACTAGAAGAATACAATCTAAATATTTAGAAAAAATTGAAGAAAGAAAGACCAACATTACATATTGAAATAAATTTTCAGGTGTTTCAAATGAAATATTAATTTAAATGAATCAACATCATTATAAGTAAAGATTTACAATTAATTTTCGCGTGATCTTCTACTACAATGTTATTTAAAATTAATATGTAAAAAATACGTGTTGCAAACACTGAACCTGGAGTTTGCTACTAAAGATAATGGAAATTTCAAGAAAGTTAAATTAAAAACATGAATGATCTATATAATTTTAAAGATGCCAATGATGTATTTTCAAAATTAAATCACTGAGTATTTTTTTACAAGGTATTTATTATTTAGCAGAAAATGACACAAGAATTTTATTTAGAACTAAGATCAAAGAACTAGTTGCAAGATAATTCGACTTAAGACCAATCAACAAAACTATTAATATTTCAGAAATGCATTTAATTACATTGAAAAGAGAATTATATTTCAATATTAAAAAAAAGATTTCAAAGGCTAACTACAAGGGCTGACAAACTCCAATCACCAGATTTAGAATCAGATTTATCAGAAATTTTTTAAACAATAAGTAATCATTTCTTAGTTATCAAAAAATTATTTTAAATGGATTGAGTTTAAAGCTACTCTTAAACCTCCTATCAAGTAACATTCAGGTTTATTAAGTTTGAATAAACTCCAATATTTGACAGAAGTTCTTAAAAATGAGACATTGTATTTAATAAAAAAACTACAAATATAAGAAAATATATTTAATAAAGAGGAGAACATATCAATTATTTATCGTCAAATGCAACAAAAAGGAGATTTAACAATGCGTATTTAATATCTATTATAAATAAATAAAATATGTTTTATATATTATTAGAAACAATTATTTTATGTTATGATTAATTGTTATAAAATTATGTTATAAGTCGTGCATTGTTTAAATTGTAGTATCTTACAAATAATTTACTAATGCAAAAGATAGTATTTAAAAATCATGATAAATAATTTGTAATTTATGACCTAATGAAATTTTTAAAGTAATTAAATAACACTTTTATAAATTCATTTTAATCTAAAATTCAGAGCAGTCTGTAACAAAAACTTATAATACATACTGAAAATAAATTATTATTAATAATAGTTTTATAAATTTATATTATTTAATGTAATATTAAGAGTACTTTACGAAAAAACTTCTAATGCATAATAAATATACTAATATATGATTAATATTAATAATCCAAAGTATATTTATTACATTTACATTTAAATTTTTAAGTATTATGTACTGTGTAAGTGTATTGTTTATTTAGTCAATTTAACATATAGATAATTTATAAATGTAATATAAGTTTGTATATACTTTGTATATATAATATACTTTACTTTTTCATGCAACATTTTAAATGCTTAATACCAAGTTTCAAATGATTACAATCCCATTTATTTTGATTTTTTTAATATTAAATTATCTGCAATATATAAAACTATTTTATGTAACATTTTTAAATGTTAATTATTAAATACTTTAATGTACTGTTATATTACTTATTGTATTTATTTGATTTAATTATTTTATTATAGTTTTTTAATTCTATTATTATTAAATTTATTATTTTATTATTAACTATGTTTATTAGTAACTATGAATGTTTTACAAATTAACCATTTTTTTATTGATACACAGAATCAAATAGTTTGTAAATTTATTAAAAAATTTATGTTATTTTATAATATATTTTTACATAATTTTATTAAATTATTAAATGCTTTATTAAAAACTTATTGTAAATACATTTATTAAAACAATTTATTAAAACAATAATATTATATTATTTATTAATTTGTATATTAGATTAAACAAGTTTATTATAGTTTCTTTCTAATGATTTATTGATAATTTATTTGGTTACTAGATTATGCATATTCATAACATCTAATAAAATAACAAATAAACTAATTTATAAATTGAATGTAAATTTTTTTCAAACTTAAATTAATGTTTTGCAAAATATATTGCATAATTAAGATTTGATTTTAATTTATTGATTATTTACTAATTTTAAATAATTCTAAACTTAAATATTACTAAATATAAAACATTTTTAATCCATTCTATAACACTTATAATCAATTGATTTGATCCATTACATTAATTTCTTTTATCATTAACTTTTATTATAATTTTATTGGTTTATCATAAATATTTAGCATTTTTATTTATTTATATTTTTATTAGTGATATAATAAGTTTTAATATTTATGTTAGCTTTAATACAAATTAACAACTATCACTCAATTGTGACCGTATATGACTTGACACTTTTAAAAAATGTTCTATTTTGAATTAAATTTTATTGTCAGTTATTATTCTTTAATTTATTTCATTTTATAACTTATATCATGCTACTGGTTACAAAGATTATTTAAAAGTAAATATCATCCATAACGATTTATTTTTTAAGAATATTCGAGATAAATTTCAAAATTTCTTCTATGTATATATTGATTTTTTTTTAGTTATTTTAGTTTATTATTTTTTATATTATAGTTTATAATAGTTATTTTAGATTAAAAAATAAAATGAAACAGATGAAGAAATTAAAAAAATTAATCAATAATAATTTTCTTGTAAGCATTTTTATTTTTTTTTTTTGCTTGCATAATGTATTCTTAGATAAAGTACATATATTCATTTAACAGGTTCAAGATAATCATTTAGATGTACAAATGCTTATTAAAAATAAGAAAATAATGAATAAAATTTGTTCGAATATAAACAAACATTATAATTTAACGTAAGTTTAATTGTATGTTTAATATTGATTAGTTATCATTTCTTACATATTCTTAAGCATTAAGTTGAATGTAAATTCATTATATACATAATATTATTATTAATAATTTTTACAGTATCTGGCTAAAATATTTATTATTATTTTCAAAATATAAAAGTTTTTATAAATCAGGTTTTGCCAAAGCAGCGATAGATTCAATTTTAACAACTTTCAGTTACTCTAAGTATAATATTTATAAAACTAATAAAGTTATTAAAACTCTCATTTATATTTTATTAAGGTAATATTTTATTTTTATTTTTCTAATTAAATATATTTATACAATTAAAATTCAAAGAATTAAAGGCAGTTAGTGCTCACTTTTCATGTATTGTAAAGTATCATTTAAAACATCTTTCATCTTAATTAGAATAACTATTTATTCTAATTAATTCTTGGAGGTGTGATCAAAAACAAATTTCAAATAATTTTTTGAATGTACAAACTATCAATTATTTATTATTTGTTTTTTCTTGTTCTTGTTGAAAAAGACAACAAGAGTGTTGCCAAAATATAAAAAAAAATAATATTTAATTTGTTATTTAATCTTAACTTAAAGGGCTTATTATTCTTTTATTATAATATGAATATATGTATTATTAAAATTCTAATATTTTTATAAATTAGAAATAGTTAAAGAATTTTGGTACATATACAGAAACTTTATTATAGTTTATAAAAGTTTAATAAAATTTTTATTAAAGTACAAAAACCATTTTTATTAAAATCAATTGCATTTATTCGATAATTTTATTATAACTTAATTCTATATTTTTCAAAATATACATTTAATACAATTTTTTTCTTTCTTTAAATTTTAAACATATTCCTAATTTTTTTTATTATTTTGCTCAAAAATAATAAAAGGCAATTTTTTAAAATATATATATTCATATAAGATATTCTGTTCAATTATCAATTTATAATAAAAGGGTTTTTACAAAAAATTTTTATTTACACAATTCAAATTTATCTTATTCGTAGATAAAAAAAGAAAATAGAAATAAAAAATAGATTGATATTTATTATTTCTGTATGAAAAGATTTTTTATATAAATTTTAATTATCTGAAATGTTAAAAAAATTTTTTAAAGTATACTCTTACATAAATTATGTTTTGTCTTAAATTATATTAAATTATAATAGGCTGTTTGATATTCACTGTAATATTAAAAATAATTAAAACAAAATTTTATTTGGTCTAATTTATATTTAACACAAATTAGATATAAGTAGATGATCTGTTTATTAATTCTAGCTAGTACAATGACCTCATTGTTTAAATAGATATGTACAATAGTTTTGTATATATCGTTCTTTAATGTGTTTTTCTTATAAAGTAAAAGAACTTTTTATTAATTTTTTGATTTTATGAATGCATTCTTTTTCTTTATACATTTTAAACATCAGATTAAATTCAGATATTATTGTTAATGGTTCCATAAATGATTTAACTTTGTGCATAATTAATAATATACATTTCATAAGCAAAAAATAAGTAATAATAATAATAATAATAAGTAAAAAACATTTATGCATGAGCCGCTTTAAAAGTTTATTTTTAAATGATATAATTTGTAATATATTTGTAATGTATATATAAAATATTATACAAGTATGTACATGGTCTCTGTTCCCGAAGTATCGAGTTTTTTTTTTATTTTACGACTGTTAGTCGTAGCGACTTAGGATGGGTCTTGAAATGATAAAAATTTTTTATTCAGATCATCGGTTAACGATTAGAGCAATCGCGGAAAAACTCAATTTAACATCTACGGTGCACAATATAGTGAAAAAACATTTAGAAATGCAAAAAGTTTGTGCAAAAATACCAAAGCTGAGGAGTTTTAGGTTGCCTTTGAGACCTGGAAAACTCGCCTTCATAAATGCATTTACGGGAGAAAATTATTTTGAAGAATTTAAAATTTTTATTTTAAACTGTTTCTAAGTCCATCAATCAATCATATTTTATTAAAAAAGGCAAGTTTTTTTTTTAGAATCTTTAAACGAAATATTCTCACGTAACGTTTTTCCACTAATCGCTCCATCGCGCTTTGTCCAAAAATCGAAAAACACCCTTCGTGCGAAGTAAAATCCTGCCTCTTCAAATTATCGAAAAAAAAGGACAAATGGAAAAAGGTTTTCTCTGCATTTTAAGACTCCTTCCAAGTTGCTTCGACCAATAGTCGCAAAATAAAAAAAACTCGATACTTCGGGGATAGACCATGTATATATTACAAAATTATGACTATATGTTATTTAAGAATAATAAAATTGTATTTTGTATTTTTTTTTTTATTAATTTAGATATAATCAATTTTTTACTACATCAATTTCATTTGAGCAAGTAAATCGCATTTTATCGTGTATAAATAATAAAAACATTTATGAAATTGCTTCAATAAATTTTACTCTTCAAATGCGAATATCTAAGATTATCGTTCTTATACTTACATTTCCATCTACTAGAATTTGTTATATAACAATTTTTGAAGTTTTTAAAAAGTTTATTGAATTATATAAAAATATAAGTAAAAGTACAGAAAAAAGTAACTATGATTTAAGAATTCAAAACTTACAAATGATTTGCAAAATGTGTGCAGTAGGAATTTCGTAAGTATATAAATATTATTATTAATATATTATTTTTAAATGAAGATAAATATTAAGTTTAACTTAAATTTCTTTTAAATTTAAATTTTTTTTAAATAAAAATTTCAATATAAACGAAAATATTTTTTATTTTATTTGTAAGAATTTCTTTATAAAAAATAAATTTGTAACTACAAAATCATAGGCTTTGATAAATTATATTTGCAAGAATAATATGAATTTTTCTCTGGAAATACAAAAATAAATATAAAAACAATAGATTAAAAACATATTGAATATAAAACAAATATTTATTCGTTTTCAAATTTCTTATTGTTACCTCAAAAAGAAATTAAATGGAAAAGCATACGAAAAATTAAGACTTTTTTACGTTAAGACTAGGATTGAATAATTGTCTACGATAAGACAATTGGATCATTATTAACAGTCTTTTGCTTACAAAATTATACATTAATGATTACAGTTAAAATGAAAAAAAAATGTTTTTTCTCTGATTAAAATTTCTTTTATAAAGAATTCAATAAATTTTGGATTAATTAAATTATGCAAATTATAAAACTTATTTATAAACGTAAATTAAATTATCAACTAGTTCATTGCTAGTATGAGTAAATGAGTATAAAACAGTCCCTTAATTTGTCATCTACATGCAGTTGTTGCAGAAAAAATGGATAAGCCATAAAAACTTTCATCACCTACAGTTAGATTAACATAAGAAGCTTAAGAGTACAATTTACCAGTATCATTCAATTCTATAGATTTTAAAGTGGAATATTTATGTTGATGGTAACAACATGCATTATTTTATTGAGCAAAGATACTCAATGTTAGATTTATGGTATAAACAAAATTCATTTATAAAGTCTCGATTCACTCTGTCATGAAAGAAACAGTAAAAATGAAAATAATTAAAGTCGAAATAGCATGCACAAAAATAATGTCATTAAGCTCGGAATATGGGTCTAATTTCTGTAATACTTTAAAAGAAACTTTCAGAAATCGGTAGAAATAAAAAAAAAATTAGTTTTGATTATACTTATTATTTTAATTTAGTTTTGATTAATTTTGAGAATATATTTGAGGAATTAAACTTAAATTATTGTAAGTTGCATATGTGATGTCAAAAGCTTACATGTAATTGTCTGCACAATCGACCACTTTAATAAATAGAATTTTGTAAATTATTTCATCTAAAGTTTTTACAGGATGTGTTGTGCAACAATTATATTTTTTTAAACCGTCGGAAAAACTAAAATCATCTGTAAAAGAGAGTTAATAATAATTTTATAAATTTTCTCTTAAATTTAATCAACATTAGTAGTACTGGAAAATTGATATTCCGATCAAGCTAAATATCTGTAGAAATAAAATGTATATTAATTTCTTTAATTTTCCAAAACTAGAGTTCTAAATATTAAAAAATAAAAAAATTACAAATTTTTTAAGTAATTTCAAAATTTTCCGATTTTTCATTAATTTCTTAGCTTCTAATTTTCCAATCAGTTTATGAAAAAATGCATTTTATTCACCAGTTTTTTATAAATAAACAAGTATATTAATTATAACTGTAAAAGATTTAAAAAATCAATACAATTAATATAAATATTAATTAAAATCTATAAATAATGTTTTAATAATATTAAAAAACGTACTATCAAAATAATTTTATTTAAAAATATTAACTTCATTATTATTTTATCTACTTTACATTTAAATGCAATTTATAATATATTATTTTTCCTTCGTCACAAAAACATTAGTTATAATAATTAAAATTATCAGAAAAATCCAAAAAATTTGTTTTTCCTTAATTTTATATATCTCAAATTTGAAAACACAAATTACATTTAAAATTATATTCTTAATATACAATTTTGAATTAAATTGTAAATCAAATTATTCAATTAAATTCAAATGCATATTTATAATATATTAAGCTTAAAAAGTTGGGGGAAAGTTATTAATATATTTTTAAGAATTGCGGTAATATTTTTTCTGTAATACAAGAATATTAAACTTAAATTGCATTTGCAATTTTAAATTATGGTTAAAATGGTCATAATATACAAAAACACGCGAAAAATGGATACTTAAGGATATTTATTTAATGAGTATATTAAGAATCACTAATATAGGCAGTATTTTGAACATGCAGCAACCTCCATCGGCCATGTAACTAGCCAACTAATGCACCGTGCCACCATCCATTAGCATTAATTTACAAATTAATGAGTCCACCATGGTTATATAACAAATATTAAAGAACTTTGATAAATATAAATAAAAAAAAAAACTTTGAAGTGGGTTGTGTGTGAGTAAATACTGAGCCTTGGGTGAATCGAATCAGACGTTTATTAGATATGGTCTTAATGATACAAATTGCGCGTAACGTTCGACACGACAAAACTGATGTGTGGGTGGCGAAGACTCGGAATCGAATGAATCCCCGTACCTGACGATACTTCAGGTGTCGGGGGAATTTTGATTTCTCGGTATATGATCACCTGCTGCCTGTATGTTTTTGGGTCTGACGATACCAGCCAGTGATCATATACCTGGTGCAAGTATGAACTTGCTCGGGATTTCCCTTGCCGTGCGGCAAGCCGAAATCTCGTGCCACGCCCGCCACAAAACAAATGAAAACAAAACGTTTTTTTCAATATATTTTTAAAATCAATATGAAAAAGTATTTTAAGGGGGGGAATACATATTTCAATTATGATATCAAGTATTGAATTCTACAAAATATCTAATAATTGAGTATAAAATTAAATTATCATTAATATATATCTAATACATACTTCGAGCTGTCATCTTTACTGATATAAATTGAATCAACATTTGAAGTGTTGAATTTATTTAATATATTATATGATTTATTATGTTTTGTTAAAAACCATAATGGACCTAATAAAATTACAAATCATAACATAAATAATGATCTTAAAATGTTACTGATATCACTAGCTACTTTTTTTCATGATCTAAAAAGTCCTTTATTGTTTGAACTAATAAGAGAATATACTTTATTAAATTTATAAATAAAGAAGTCTAAAAAAACATTTTAAAACACTGTTAAAAAGAACTCATTTATATATCATATACTTAAAGCAATGATTTATTTTATTTATAATATACATTATTTCAACACAATAATTTATATTATATTTTTTTATGCAGTCATATATTAATTAATTAATTATTATATTTGCTAATTTCCTTAATATACTTATAAATTAAAAAATATTTTAAAACATTCATTGTAAATATGTAAAACATTAATTGTAAATAATTTTCACAATATTTGTAATTTAGATCATTCAAAAGTTTAATAAATACATCAAATCAAGATAAATTACAAATTGAAATAGATAATAATTTTAATTTATTTTTAAAATTTTTAACATTCATAAATGAACTAATTGTAAAATTTATTTTACCAGATTTAAACGTAAGTTTTTCTATTTCTCTACTTTTTAAATAAATAAATAAAATGATTTACATTCTTTTTTAATTTTCAGTGCGCTATATTTAATTCATATTATTCATTAATAAATACCTATAAATATTTAATGAATTATTTAATAACAATGTATCAAATGAAAGCAATTGACATGATTAGCTTAACTAATACATTAGTTTCTTTTGGATATTTATACATTTTCTTAGTTTTATCATCTGTCCAAGAGTAAGTAAATAATTAATTAATAATTAAAAAAAGTAAGTAAGTAACTAAATATTATAACAATATTAAATTTTCTTAAAAATCCATTTTTTTTTATAGATTAGAAGAAAATGCATTTTATCTAATTACTATGATGCTTGTAAATCTATCCAAACCAAAGACATTATTAAGTTATTGGCAGGAAAATCTTAATGATTTAATAATTTTTTTACAAAGTGACTTAAAAATGTTATCGTTAAAAAAAACAAAAAAAAAGAGCTTTGAAAGTATTTTATCGAAAAAAATATTATCTTCCAATGTATTATTAATTATAATTTATTTTCATTATCTTAACACAATGGAGTAAGTAATTTATACATAATACATTATATTTAAATAATTAATTTTATTCATTTTATTTTAGGATAAGAGTATTTACGTTAAAAAAATTATTAGCTAAAGCTCGAACACTTGCTAACGAAAATATTACTAACAAATTTATTATAAAAATTGTATTAGATTTTTTATTTGTAAGTTAAATTTATTTTTATATCTGTTATTAATATTGTAAAATATTATACTATTTCATAAATGGAAAATGATTTACTAAATGTTAAATTTATTAATTTAAATTTTAATTATATAATTAATTGATTAAAATTTGAATTTTTCATAATATTTTAATTTAATAAAGAATGAATCAAAATTATTTGATTGAATATAATTGAATTAAACAGTTTCCTTTTTAATAATCAATATTTGTATTTGTGCAATGTAATATACTTTTTATCAATAATATAGAATATATTGAACATGTATTGCGAAGATTAGAATAAATTTAATGAATATTTGAACATATATATTATATAGTAAAGCATATCTGTTTTGTAAAATCGAAACTACATAATTATCGTCTCCCTTTACTTACGTACATTTCCTGAAATTTTAACCGTAAATTTGTCATAACCTAATTCGTTTTAGATAAATACAATTTTTCAATTTTTTGTTTAACTAAATTAAAGCCTAAATAATTTTGAATTACTATTCAGTCCTTCACTTCTAATACAATTGTATAAGTTGGTTTCATATTAAAAATTTTTCGCTAGTTTTCGATATTCATAATCCTTAGAGGAATTTATTTTTAATATATCTTTAATTTATTTGTAAATTCACCGATATCGATATAAAACATTTACAACAATTCTAATATTAATATTAATAATTAAGAATATTAATAATTAATAATTTGTCACTGTACGTATTACTTATAAACTATTACTTACACATGTACATAACTTGTTACCGTTTAGTTTCAGAGTTATATACTTTTTTTCAATTTTCTATAATTTTGTCATTTTAATTTTTATTATATATGTATTTATTTTTTATTTACATATACGTTTATCAGTTCCATTACACACGACAACAGTAATTCATTATAACCCGAATAAAATCTAACAATAAGTTTTGAGAATCTCGTTTTTTTTTCTTTAAGTTTTATTCAACTATTTCAGTATTTACACACTTAATTTTTTAAAAATTACTCGAATTAAACTAACAATGCAAAAATTTTTCCGTAAATGTTAAATAGAATAAAATTGTACTTAAAAATTTGAGAAAGGATGAAGAAAATAAGTCAAAAAATAAATATTGCGTACATAAATAAGAATTAGTTAGCCCAAATACTCCAATACCAAATTTGGCTTTTCGCAAGTATCTTTTTTTCGCATTTTTCTTTAGAACATAGTAAAACTAAAATCTATGTTGACTTTACAAAAATTGATCACACATATACTTTTTGAGTAATTTTGTAGAGTGTAAATATACTTTTAAAGGAAAAAGTATTTAATTTTAATATATTGTAGTCTCACGTTAAATCAAATTTTAACATTTTATTTAGTTAAACAGTTAGAGAATACTGAAGTCATTGTAACTTCAGAGAGTAAAGATTTTTTTTTTCTAGAAAATTTTATAAATTATATATTGAAATAATAAATATTGTATTTATATTTTAAAAAAGAAACTCCAATTAAATAAAAAAAAGTATGTACTTAATGCTCAAAAGAATATAAAAAATTCGTTATAAAAAATATTATTTTATAAAAAAATGTGTGCTTATTAAAATTATTTAAAAAATTTAAAAAGTCACACATGTACATTATTTAATTAAAATTGTATATATATGCAAATATAAATATATATATATATATATATATATTTCTTACAGGATATAATTAAAAAAATGAATGGCGTAATTGATTTAAATTATATAAATGTAATACAATTACTCTCCATCATTTTAAAAGATAATAAATATATTTTTATGTTATGTCAGTATGGCATGAAAAATCTGTACTGTGTAAATAATAATATTGTTAATATGATTGTAAAATCATTAATTAAAATGATCAAGTTAAATGAAGATATTGATGAAAAAATTTTTACTCTTCAGTTACTTTATGATATCCTTGTACTAATAGATTTTACAAGCAATAGGAGTTTAAGTGGTGAGTAATAACTTATAATAAGTAATACATGAACAGTTTTTAAGAAATAAATAAATATGCAACATATATATTTATATATAAATAACTTGTTGATAAATATACGAATAATCCAATGAAACTATAGTTGTTTTATTTATAAGTAAAATTTGAATATAATTTTTATATAATTTTGTAAATAGTTTGTTATTCAATTTACATTTAAACTTCTTAAAATAGCTACATACGTTTCACATGTTTTATTGTATTTAAAATCTAATGTATTTTTACTCTTCTTTATCATAGCTAAAATGTTATGTATAAATAATATTTAAATTAATAAATAACTAATATTTTCAGTTACAGAAATCATTGTAAATGATTACAACTTTTTACTTGAATTAAATCATTATGTTTTTCAAGAAAATTATCAACTGTCATCTTTTACTTTACAAGTATTATCAACAATAATTGCAGTTCAAGCTAATCATTATATCCAGGTAAATTAAAAAATCATATAAAATTTTAGGAATTTAAGTTTACTTCTACTATTAGATACAAATGGCAAAAGTAAATTCTACTGTGAACCTATTATTTATTATTTCAAATTGAATTTAAAAAGTCTAAATAAAAAAATTGCGTGGAAAAATACGTATTTTAATAATATTTGGAGTGTCATAGTAGACACGACCATGCAACCAACTAACGCATGTGTCACGAAAACTATTATGTAAATATATTACAATTAAGAAACATTTTTTAAAAAAATTTAATTTTTTAATCTATTTACTAGATCTAATACTATATAATAAGTAAATCTAACTCGTTACAAAAAGTGTTTTATAAAATTTTTAAAAGATATTTGGAAATTTTATAGTATGTAACATAAAGTATTAACAAAGTACAAAAAATAAAAAATATATTTTTTAATTTAAACTTACACAATTTAAACTTTTAATTAATCTAAATATAGATTATGCAAAGATATTATATCAATAAATTATAATATTTCACACAAAAACATATTCAATGTATTCAAATTAGTTTAATTTTTGAAACTGTAAAATATGTAGAATACTAAAACATCAAAATATTATTTATTTAAAAAAATTTTTTTTAATCACAATACATATAATATAAAATATCAAATAAAATAATTAATACATTTGTACTAAAAATTACTTTAAATTATTTAATAACAAAGGTACACATAAAATGTTTTCAGGCAAAAAAGATTTCATCTATTGTTTACAAAGTTTGTGATTTTATTTTCCTTTTAAATAAAAGTGAAAATAATATTTTTTATTTAACAAACGTTTTGCAATTTATAGCAATTCTCTATATTTATTATAAAAGTAAAAATGTTATTAAGCTTAAAGATATATGCGAAGAAATTAATATTTATGAAGATATGTTACAACTAATACATTTATTGCAATTAATATTTTTAAGGGTGAGAACTAATAATTATTTACTTTTATATACGTATAAACATACATTTATTTTTGATTCACAATACAATTTATTATAAAATTTTTCATTAATATTATTAGAAATTAAGTATTCAAAATGAAACGTCCTTATGTTTTATTGCTATAAATCAATATATATATTTTGAGCACAAAAATTGGCCCGATTTGATATCATATGTTGTAGCTGATAAAGGAATACATTTAATGATTGCTATGATGACGACCAGCCAAATACAAAACAATTGGAATAAATTTTTTATTATATTACTTAATGATTGGTTTCTTATACGGATGAAAATGGAAAATTCTTATAATTTTATGGATATTTATGAATTAAAACACTCTCTAAAAAACCTTATTACATATATAAAAAATATTAGACATTTAAAAAATTCTGAATACAATCAAGCATTAAAAGTTTTAGCTGAGCGTGTAATAAAAATATTTTATTCAATTATTTGTATTATAAATTCACACAAAAATGATTTTTTTAAATTTATTGTTTTAGATTAACTGGTTCGCGATTCATACCAGAGTTATAAGTAAAAAAAAAAGAAAAAAAGAAATTTTTAAGAAAGACCTATAGCAAAACTAAACTGGTAAGGTTGAATGCGTAGTTCATAGAGGTAAATGTAAAAAGCTGTTCGTAAAAATGAGTACATATGAAAATAATTAAATATGAATAAATAATTGTGTAAATGTAATCGAATATAAAAAACTATATTGTATTATAAAAAACTATTGCTCAATAAAGAATATTACTAGAAACTCTTAATTGACAAACTTTTTTTAAAGCTAACTTGAATTCAAGTCAAACTTAGTAATTACAAGCCTTTAATTTATGCCCATTCTTTAAAGACAACTTTTCTATAAAAAGTTAGTGTACAAACTAGACTGAATATGACTGTGTACTAAGTCATTGTGTTGAAAGTTGATGCGTGTCCTACTTAATTTTTCTTTGTTTAACAAACCGATTGAAATAATCTGTAAAGATCAGACATAATATAATAAGGAATATAATTAAGGAATTATAAAATGAAATATTCAGCGATTATTTCTAATGGGATGAACAACAGAAGGTGTACAACGAAAACAGAAGGAGAAAAAGATAGAATAGTTTTTGCAGTATCATTGTTGATAGTTACCGATATGTCTGAATCTTTTAATTATTATAAAAAATATATCGATTTTTTATTATATCTCTTTATTTCTGATACACATATGACTCTTTCCATCATTATATCTAAAATAAATTTGGAGTTTATACTTCTTCGTTGAAGTGTGCAATGAGTGAGTGATATTACAGTTAATATTCTCCACAGGAATTCAATGTGTGGGGAAGAATCTTGTTTTTTATTTTTACTTTTTATTTCATAAGTTAATCAATGTGAGTAAATGTAAAGTCGGTCAGGATTTGGTGGAATCAGACAACCATCACGTTAACAGTTTGATAGTACTATTCAATAATTTAATAATAATATCTAATAAATATTGTATAAGTGAAAAAAATAAATACATTTACTATTAAATACAAACTAAAAGAAAAAGGATTAATCTAAATAATTAGAATATTTATATAGTAAAATTTAAGTTTTTTTACGATAACTCTATTGAACTGCTATAATTCAACTGCTTCGTTATCTTTATTATATTTATCCTTGTGTGTTCGCTTCAAGTATTCTTATACGTCAGATGCATTGACCTTTTGATTTAATTTGAGCTTGTTAATTATCAGTTTTTGAACATAAATAGTTCGGCAATAATAGTGAAGCTAGCACTATCAGCACATAGAACTTGTATATTATATGAATCTAATAATCAATATTTGTGAAGTTAATAATACATTTTAACCACTTTATAATTGATTATTGATTAAAACTAATATATAAATATATATAAAATATTAATCTATGTAAAGTATGTTATTATTTATTAATTTTTTTTTATTTATACATTTTTTAGAAAAATAGTGAAATTTATTCATTAAAAAACGTATCATAAAACAAGAGAATCAACCTCACCTAAACATTACCTTGAATTCAATTTCAATATTTTTATTTACTCAACGAACAAATCCTTAAGAATCTTTCACATTTATTTAATTAAAAATGGATATTGTCTGTATTTATTATTTATTGATAATTTATTCGATTGTTGATTATGATATTTATTTATGGCAAATATTTAATATTTTTATTCATCATTACATTTACATATACAAAATATATATTGCAAAATTTTGGTATTTTGATGCGTTTTTATAAAAATTTTCTTTGATTCATTTTGATGATGTTATGGTTTAAAAAAAAATTTTTTTTATATAAATTTTTATATATATTTATAATTATTTATAAACTATTTTATAGATATACAAATTTTTTTCATACATTCTGTAATTAATAAGAAAAATTAATAAGAACTAATAATCAGTCAAAATATTTGAGGTTAAAATTAAATCTTTGGATTCAATTTATATCAATCAAGGGTCTTCATACCCATAAATTATATAAATCATTGTTATATTTAAAAAATTTTTTTTGTTTTATTCTTTATGCATTTTTTATTTTACATTAAACAAATTTTTTAAACAAATTTAAATTGAAATATATCGAACGATTTTAAACCTGTAAGCAATCAAAACATTTTATCGACAGTTATTATAGTAGTTTTCTAACATCATTACATCATCTTATTTCAGATTCTTTTTTGAAGTCTATGAATATAGATTATTTAGGTATTATATACATTTTTATTTTTTAATTTTTCGATACACTTAATTATTATTTTTGTTTGCCGTTTTATAAAAGAATTTTTTATTCGACACAATGTCCTTTAATGCTCTTCAACAATTACGAGTATTTCATTTAAGGACTGAATTAAATATAGAATGGGAAATAATTAATAGAAGAATTTGGGTATGCTTAAGCTTATCTTTTTTATATATATTTAAATAATAATTCAATTTAAATTATTGTAAAATTTTTATTTAAATTTAAATATTTAATATATTATTTTATTACGAATAAATGTTTTAAAAATAACTTAAATAAATTAGTTTAATTAGAAAATCATTTTTAATTTATAAATTTAATTAAAATAAATTTAGTCTCTTTAAATTTCTTTTAAGTACCTGTTTGGATATATCAATTCAATATTGAGCAGAACTAAAGTATTATACATCAGTTATTTAGAAATTAATTATAAGTTTATTAAAATGGAAATATTTTTTAACTGTCATCTGTTGATGTGAAAAATTAATTATATTTAAATAAAAAAAAAACAACTTGGATTTATCATTTATAATGTTTAATATTAATATGTTGTAAAACAATTTTTACAATTCAATGATTGTAACTGAAATTTCAATATAATAGATATTTTTAAAACTATGTATATTTGTTATATATAATTTAATAAATTAGACTTTAATGAATTATTTAATTAACAAAGCTTGAATTTTTTTCAAAAATAACAAATAAATAAAAATTATGCAATAAACAATTTAAATGAAAAAATATATATTTAATTTAATTTAAATTTAAATACAAATAAAATTGAAATCCTATTAAAATTTTGTCAATATTTTTTTTAAATAATGAGTTATATTCTTTTTTAAATTAATTTATTTCATTAATTAGTCTTTCTATTTTCGTAACTTTAATTTTGAACGTTAAATACGTTACACCTTTATTAGTTGAACATAAAGAGAAAGATCATAAAGGAATTCGTTTACATACGTATTAAATATTTATACAATACTAAAAAATTTGTATTGGTTTATTTCTTTTCAGAATTAATTTTACTATTAAATGAAAAATCATTTATGAAACTTTATGAAAAATAGAATATATAAAAAATAAAATAACTATCGATTATACATTACTTAAAGTTAAAAATTTTAATTTTATTAATTTTTTTTTTATACCGTTATTAATCATATATTTGTTAACAACAAGATAATGTGTTATGATTATTAACAAATATGTATTGATTTAAGAAAGTATTTTTGAAAAAATGTTGATGGAATACATTAAATATTATTAGTGATATTAAGAAATAATAAAATAAATTTTAAAAAATTGAAAAATAATAATAAAGAACACGTTTTATACATATATTTATTTTCGTGATAAAACATATGCAACTGCGTAAAGAAATGATCCAAAACTAACTGCTAAAGAATTAAAATACAATACAGTTTATGCCTGCTCACAATTCTGTTACAACAGAATATAGCTAATTTATTTGCAATCTGTTTAATACATACAGGTTCCAATCTTTTAACTAAGGAATTTTTTTTTTTGTTTATTTAGTGTACTAGTCTATGATGTATAATTAAACAAGACTATATACCTATATCGATAAAATGCAAATGTACGTAAATACATTAAATAATATAAAAACATATCAATAAAATCCGACAACACTTAATGTGCATTATATCTGCTTTTGTAAAAAAAAATGATCAACAGTATTTTTTGTGTTAAATGCTTACGCATTTATTGTTGGATTTATTTTCTGAATTCTGTGTTTTAAAACAAAAGCAAGAAATTGTACCGAACTGTATATTAGTCTTGTTTAGCAAAAATTGACCAATATAAATGTAATTAGTTTTTTTGCGTGAAAAAGTTTTTACTACGACCTTTATTAAGTTGCTATCTACAGATCGACCCAACAAATTTGATGAAATGATGTATTTCTTCTCTTTATAGCTATATAATATCGCACGCGCATATCCAGGTATTAGACATGCGTACCATTGTTATGAAGTTGCTGTAGTTTGTGTATATTATATTAGTTCCAGATACTGGCCAATAGGGTAGGTTATAGTCAGTCTGGTCAATCCTCCTAGAGCGTTTGATCGTAAAATACAAATTATGTAGCATTATCATTTAGATATTATACAAGTATTAATAAAAATACACCGCAAAATATATTACACAATAAAATATCATTTATTATTTTAATTTTATATTTGATTTTATTAAAATTTAATTAAAAATCTAGCAATAGTATTGATAAATGATAGTACAGTTAATTTATTGTTTCAACATATTTAATAAATTTTATAGCGTTACAATAATTTTCTTCTTAAAACTATTAAATTAATTATTCAACATAAGAATTTGTAATGAATGTTTTTTATTAATACTGCATTATATTCAGAATACAGAATGCATTATATTTATATCTTAGTATTAAAATTTATAATTTTTCTTCTAACATCTTTATGTTAAATAACAAGATCAATATAAAAGAAAAAGTGACTATTTACTTTTAGAAATGTTTATTTTTAAATATAAGCTTTCAAGAATCGTATAGTATTGATCAATATAAATTATTATTCATTCATTAGAAAACATAAATTTTTATTTTTAGATGATTTTCTTATTTCGTTTCTGATGTGAATGTTAGATTTTATATAAAAGATTTTTTTCGTTTACATAGATTGATGTGTATATTGTATTTGTAAGTATCAATATTTGTTAAAAGCATAACATGTTTCAAATGTTGGTCATATTCTGTTGAACGGTCTTATGCGTATGAGATTCTTGAGAGTTAAATTAATCTTTATTATATTAAGTGTATAAATATATTATTTTTAGTATTTTTTTTTGGAAATGCGTAATTTCATGAAAAAAAAATAAAATTTTTTATTGAAAATATAGGCTATTCAGTTTTGCATACTCTGCGCCAGTTATTGGTAAATTATGGTTGGCATACCAAAAATTTATCTTTTGAGGAAACTATTTATTAACCCATTTATTTACTTCTTTGAAATTGACAAAGGACTGCTGGATGAATGTATTGAAATGGCAAAAAAAATTCATCTTTATCGCAACTAAAAATGGCCAAATACTTGATTAAAACATTTTTTCTTTAAATTAAGACTAAACCGAGTATTTATCTACGACACCGTTTTTGTTGAAATTAATGACTAATATGATATACGTAGAATTAAATACCAACTGTTACAGCTAGCTTATGTATTTTGAAAATCATTTTTTTCATTTTTTTTCTTGTGTGTGAATGACCGTTTGTCTACGCATCTCGCAAAACTACGTTTATAAACTACCATCCAATATTTTACAATTTCAAATGAAGTAACAGATATTCCAAGAATAGAATTCAACAAAGCATTGATGTGGGTTAACAAAAGAAGTAGCGAAGACTAATTTTTTTCATATTTACAAAATTCCTAGGGAACATTCAATTTTAATGGATATTCAAATAAATACCTATAACAGTAACATCAGTAAAAATTGAAACTTAATATTTTAAAGGTTTGTATTATAAAAGCGAATAGTTACAACTGATTGCTCGTACACAGCTGTTTATTGATAAAAATGTTCATCTCAATAAACGTCTCTTCGAAGTAATTCTGAACCTTTTACACCCTTTTAGTTCTATAAGCACAATGTATTTAGTTGATAAGATGCAAGCACATATATTGTTAACAGAACTAAAATGTGTAATGGATCATGAAGGTATCAAAATAAAATATTGAAAGCATCTGCAGTTTCAGACAATTATAGGATATTTTTAAAACAAAAAAATTCTTTGATAATAAGTTAGATAAAATATTATGTACCATCATCTAACATCATTTTAAAAAATTATGTTTGTAGTAGTAAATCGTACTGCTAAAAGTGATAAAATAACATTAATTAGCATTTGTTAATTATAATTAATAATATTTTATTATTAATAAATGAATCTTTTTTATTCTTTAGTGCTGTACTACAAGTTTTATACAAAAATAATATTTACTAATATAGCAAGAAACTTCTTGAAAAAAAAGTGTTAAAATTACTAATTTACTAATTTATATCCATTACAACACAACGATGTCAATAATAGTAATGTTGCAAAATAAAGACTGCCAGTGATTTACCATGTATAATTTATGTAAATAAAATAAGTAATTTGCATATAAAGTATATAAAATTAATTTTCTTAGGCGTTAAAATTGTTTGCATTTTAAAATATAAAAAATTTATTTTGATTTAGAAAAGGAAAAATAGACATTTGTAACTTATTGTTTTTTCAATAACAACGATTCACATTTAAACAGGTATATATACAAAAATAATTAATCTCAGTCAATGATTTTGTTAAAATTAAAGATTTATTGGCATAACATCTGACGTGCCATTGTACGATTCTCTGGGAATAATATATGATAAGTCATAGTTGCAGAGTGACTGAATGTTTTATTAAATTAATGCGTTTAGTTTCAAAAAGTAAAATTAAATTACTTAACTCTATTTTTTAAACCCTAATATTGTTGAGAATCACACGCGTAGCCGTACTTACTCCTCTTATACGTACATCCTCTGTGATCACTTGATGTCTAATCGCTCGGAAATTCGAAGTGTAGTTAGTCGTTGACAATTCATTCTATGCATTATTATTTATAAAAGTTATATTTAGCACTACACTTTCATTATTATTAATCTTTCATTCAGGAATTTAAATATAGAGACAACTCTTTTTTTAATAAATTTTTTAACTTTACTTGTACCATATTTCATTTGTTTCTCTGAAAATTAATTAACTTTTCAATTTCTAGAATAAGATAAAGTCCATTAAATAATTTGTTATAAATTTCAGTAAATTAAATAATAGTAATAATAATTCTGCTTAATTAAATATAATTATTTATACAATAAAAAGAATATATTTATATCCTTATAAATGTATTCTAGAACATATTTTAAATAATATAAATATTTTAAATGATCATCAGAAAATTTTTTGTAAACACAATTTTGAATAATATTATAAATTTTATATAAATTTAATAATATATTTATTAAAATATTTAAATATTGATACAATATCAAATTGACATAAGTTTTTTAATTAAAATAGCTTACATATCTCTTTCTATATTACACAAATTTTAAATTCTAGAAGTTTTTTTTGTCGTTATTATAAACTTTATTGTAAACTATATATAGTACATAAATTTATATCATTTAATAAATAATATTTTAAATGAGTAAAGCATTGATTTTTTTCTCAAATAATGAGATTTCAGTTCTAGTCCTTTTGAAATGCTTGAAATACTCTTGATTATTATTTATAAATGATTTTCTTTTTTTACTTTGCAAGAATATAATAGAATAAATATATTTTATTCCGATTAAATTAAAAATATATACACGTTATATATATATATATATATATATATATATATACACACACATATATTAGACAATTGACATCTGTATATAATTGGGAGTGAGTGAGCAAGTGATATGAATATTAAAAAAATTGTATAATTCAAAATTTAATGTATTGTACATAAAGCCTATAAATATATGCCTGAAATTATTCATAATTGAATTATATACAAAATAATTATAACACACACATAATTTTTTTAATGCAGTAAAATTATTTGTACTATTAAAATTCTATTTTAAATTATTAAATATAAATCATAAAACACAATGCATATTTCTATCATCAATGCAGTATGATTACATGGAATATAATATTTCTTTAAGGTAAACACTTCAATTTTCTTTTATAAATTTATTTATTTATACTAGAAATATTTGTCGATATTCTTTTGAGGTCTATAAATTCTTTTAATATACTTGGTAAATAAGAATAAAAAGTAAAATAATTTTCTAATAATGTTAAACAAAAAATATGTTCTCAACAGACATATTGAAAAAGTGCATTTAAGAAATACATTGTCCACGACTAAATTAGAATTTTAAATTTCTTAAAAATTGAGCTTTAAAATCAACAAACAAAATCAATGAAATAAAAACAATTTTGCATTGGTTCATTTTTTTTAAAGATGCAATGAATATTAATAAATGGGAGAAATAGTGAATTACCGTATAGATTACATTTATTAAATAAGACGATGTATTTAGATGGAATCATGAAATAAAATTAAATTGAATCAATGAAGAGAATTTAATAGTCTGTGATGCTGTCGTGTGCGACGAGAGAAATAAATGCGGAATCTCGCGTAGAGTGGGCTAGTCGAGTGGTGGCGCTGCAATCGAGACCAAATCTCCTAGCCCCAACCGCACTGAGTGACTGAGCGCATTCGACGAGTCGAACAATCTTAGAAAATATAGTTGGGAGTATATATAGTTTTTTGGATTGTAATTTGTGCACGAGAGGAAAGGAAGAACGCAGGCCGAGCATCGAGGGGGTTTTTTTTTTTTAAAGTGGTTGTGTTTGTGCTCGTTGGTGCTTGTGATTCGTACTCGCGAGCAACAAGGACCGGTTCGTCGCACGTACGCCAGGACCGGATGCTAGACGGAAGACGCTGAGGGCCTTGTGTTATTTAATGTAGAAAGTGTGTATATAATACGAGTACTCGAGTCGCGCAGCATCAGTGTATCATTATTGATTTGACTGAGTTAATTCCTGAGTAGAGAAGGTAGGACGACACAAAGTTCGCACGTAGCAGCAGGCTAAAAAAGAGCGAGCAGCTGCTTAGGAGTGCTGGTCTTCTTTTGCACGCCGTGGAGCAGAACGGCCTCAAACTGTGGGGCTCTGGGGCGTTTTTTCTTCCTCCGCAAGGAATGTACTACCCTGTAAGTCAAGCATGTGCCCGCGACCGTACATTTTGCGTACCAAGTCCAAGTCAATTCCTTCCCACCCGTTATTTATTATCTCCCTCACCAGCTCAATCCCGTCCTTCGAAATGCAACAGAATTTATTTACTTCACCTCGGTACAATCGAGTATTAAAGATGCGTCACACCATCAACTCGCATATGTACATTTCATTGTTGTCGCCATTCCGAGAGTAATTGCTAATGTAGAGGAGGCAAGATTGAGACTTGCATGCACGCATGTTTATTTATATACGGCGGCAGACTCCAATAATCGAGATTTATATCTTATTTTGTTATAATTGTTAACCAGTGACTTTCATCGATCATTGCATACATTTGCGACGGTGCATTTTCCGTTTTACCCTCCTTTTTAAGGAAAGAACTAGATACATAAATGAGATGTGGTATTGGTGGAGCACTGCAAAAAATCGATCGTATTCTGATGCGCCACAAGATTTACTTTGACGATGAGCCTTATTTCATGCTTTGCTTTTTTTTAGTGTTAGAGAGGTCGTTATTAGGCGGGGGGTACAACAGAGCAGTGAAAAATAAAGATGCTTCTTTAGCAGAAACTAGAACCGAACGAGAATCTCCTGTACACATTTTAACGACTATTGGTTAAAAAGGTCTAAAAGGTCCATACATTTTATTCCCTTACCTTCGTGGGTGACAAGTTTTAGGTTACGACCGAATTTTTTCATTTCAAAAAATTATATAAATTTAAATAACTAAGATACAAAAATAGTTTAATTTTTTAAAAATCAAATACATTATAGAATGCACAAAATTTTATTTTAATTAATAAGTCTAATTTAAAAAAAAATGACTGCATTCCTAACATCAATAGAAATTTTATTCCAATTCATTAATGTACTCTTGTACATCATTAATTTATCGTAGATTGATTTTGCCATAAATTATGTTTATAATTTAACCCATTAATGTAATTACTGTGTAAATATAAAATAATATATAAATGAATTATTTCTATTAATATTATTGCTCTCTAATAATTCTAAATTATTTGATGTTGTTTACGATAAAGTTAATATTATCTTAACTCTAAAAAAGTGTGTGTGATTAGCATTTTGTGTTGTCCACAGTGTACTACGATGTATTTTATCTGTGCATTGTCATTTGCAGTACATGGTTCTATCAATAAATTTACATAGATATTTTTTCTTCACTAATATTTTTTTTTTTTTTAAACTACTTTAATTTAATTTGATTATATAAAAAATTTAATGTCATTCATTATAGTTATACAATTTTTTTTTTCTACTTCAAAATAATCACAATATATGTTAAATAACACTTTGGTTAAATAACATTTCAACAAATGTTCCAATCATTGACATTCCATTCTTTTCTTATATTAAAATTTTATTTATTCTATATATGTTAACAAATGTTTTTTTTATATATTTATATTCACCGTAAATATTTTTTTGTATGTTTATTAATTTTAGTGATGAAAAAAAGTATATGGTTGATTAATATTTATAATTACAATAATTAAAATTGATTATTTCTAATTTAACATTAAATATTTATTATATTATTTAAAACAAAAAAATTTTTCATAAATATTTTTACTTTGTAAATTAATTTAAAAATTGTTAATAAACACAATCATTTAATGAATTATTCAAATTAAAGTCTAATAAATAATTAATATTACACTAATAAGTAAATTAACTTAATAATAAGTTTTTATAAAAATTATATTTAAAATACTTTATATACTTAGAGATATTTTTAGGTTAATATTAATCATTATTTGGCTTAATTGTAGATATATAAAGTATTTAATATTGTAAATAAAAATTTAAACTATATGAGAAATTAATATATTTGATGATGTATTAATTCATAATTGATTATCCAATTATAATTTTTTATATCATTGTATTTTTTATTCATCGAATTATTTGCTTTTCTTAATTTATGACAATTATTTAATATTATTTTTATTCATTATGTTCACATTAGCAGTATTATAAAGAGATATATTGTGAAAATATTTTATTTCATTTTGCTGTTATTTTATATATGTTATAAAGAATTTTATGGATAATTTAGACTTTAATTCATCTGCTGCGAGTTAACACTTTTTGAGGTATCTCAATTTTTAACTGATTTTTCTGATTATGCTTTCTATAAGGTAATTGAATTTATTTATTTTTTATAATACATTATGTGCTATAAAAATTACTCTCCAAAAAAAATCATCTGTACTCCAAGTCATTTGTAAGAATATCACTTTCAGTGGCCACAGCTATTTTTATATATAATGTATAATAACTTTATAAAATTATTTAGATAGTTTTTTAAACATTTAAATGTCAGCATTAAAAATTCTATATAGTATGAATTGCATATAATAATTTTGATTACTTGTATTAAAATTTAAGTAGTTTTCTATTACATTAATTAATTTTCTAGGCTTTTCCTATTAATTTAATATTTATTAAATTCAATTAAAAATGAAAACCACACATTCTTGGCCATTGATATTTCAAATATCACTTTTAATAATGCTTCTATTGAAAGATGACAGATATATAAAAATATAATTTATACTAAAACTTTTTCCAAATGATGGTTTAGAAAGTAAATTTTATATAAGTATATAAATCTTTAATGTTTTATATAGTTTCAACAATTTTTTTTGATTTTTAATACATTTACACCAATATATTTACAATATATCCACAGTTTGTATTAATAGAATTTCATAATAAGTTGTATTATCAAATATGTTTTAAGAGTATTTTACTATGATTTACAAAAATATTTTTGACACCCATGCCAAGCTGTTTGAAAGCTGTACAGATTGATATAATATCGATCATGCATATCTTTAAAGCTAGAAAATATTTAAATAATTTAAATAATAATTTAAAGTTAAAAAATGATAAAGAGCAAACATTTTAACTACATTAGCAGAGACACTGCCAACTTAAACACAAAAAATACATTTTAAATTTTATTTATAATTATAAAATGAAAAAAATTTTAAATAAATAGTTACATTTATTGTATTAAACTGTTAAAAATAATAGGACTATATTTACATAAATTATAACGATAGGACTATTACTTTATTAACATTTTAAAAAATGATAGGACGACATATTTCAGGATTGCTTGTAACATGTACATGTATTCAAATGCGCATGTGTACGTGCACATTTCTCTTGTATAGAAAATGTGTCCGTGTAAATATATTTATTTTTAGATATCAATAGATATTTATGGCATGGTTTGTTTGGAAATAGGGAGTCGAAGTTAATCACTACATCTAGTTTTATTAGTTACAGTAAATACATATTATCATTTAACTTTTTTCCACTCGCTTATATTCAACTTTAAAATAATTACATGAAATCTATTTCTATAATATGAATAAAAGGTTATCTTTTAATAATTTATTTATATTGTGACATCACACGAGAAATTATGTAGGAGAAATGATAAACTTGGACGTTAGTTGTACATAAAAATTATTGCAAAAAAAGACGAGAACTGCCTAAAGTTTATTGCTAGCTGCATTTGAGGATCAACGTTTTTGATTTTGTATTTTTTTCCTTAGCCCCAATATTAATACCATGTTATTAATATTGTATATTAATACGTAATATTAATACCGTGTGATGCCTTTTATTATGTGTGCGT
Organism: Eupristina koningsbergeri; assembly: GCA_018907245.1. Taxonomy (NCBI): domain Eukaryota; kingdom Metazoa; phylum Arthropoda; class Insecta; order Hymenoptera; family Agaonidae; genus Eupristina; species Eupristina koningsbergeri. The sequence continues at coordinate 3,468,225 of JACCHV010000002.1, read as the reverse complement.
AGCAACATTTTTTTATATAAAGAATGATCAATGCAGCTTTAAAAAGGCTGTTGAAAATAAAAGGAGTTTGCTCTTGAAAAGGTGTTGTAGAAAATATGATACTATGTGATGAAAAGGAATTGAATAAATAAATACGAAATTTATTTCTAGAAAAATCGTAATTTATTCAATTTTGTACAAAGGTTATTTATTCGAATGCTCGATAGAAGCCAACTTCCCCTAACCGGCCAGGTAGAGGATTTGCCGTGTCGACCCTATCGTAAATCCTTTTCTGGATTTGTAAGCAGGCGCCCCTTCGCTTTCACTTAATTTAGTAAATTTTCCCCTGCAGGATTGTTGCTAAGTTTTCCTTCTAAATTTTCTAATTGAAATAGAGTGCTCATCATACAGTATTTTCACAAAGATTTTCAACTTATTCTAAAATATAGTAAATATTTCTCTTTTTCGTATAATTTGAGACTGATCACTAATTATGTACACCGATTTTTCTTTATTTTGATCGATGCACTCTATATATTTAATTTGTATAACACGTAAACCTAGAATTTTTAAATAAAATTAACATTGATGTCACGTTATGTTTTAAGCAATTGTTATTCTTATTAATTCTTTGTTGACAGCAAAGAAGCAATGCATCAAAATTGTTGAAATAAATAAATAAATTAATTAATTAATATTTTTGATGTTAAGTTAAAGGTAGTATATAAACTAATAATAATCAGCTTTCTGAACATGGGGACGAATAAAAGTTAAACATCCGTCAATTCCTTGTACAATTACACCACTTTTTCGTACCTTTTTAACTTATGTATACGTTACATTTTTACATTTACTCACATTTATACTCCTAACATTTACTTACATTTAAATATATTCGCTTCCAATTGTGTTTCTTGTTCAATTTTTTTCAATGTTTCTCAAATATAAGCTATTTCAAATAGATAATTATATAAAAATACTCGTAATTATAAGACGCTTTTATTTTTTCTTGAAAATTATTGACCTATACGGGTAGCTTTTGTCTCTTATCTTTGCTGTTTACGGTTGTTCTCAATCTTTTTAGATTTATGAGAAACGATAATTGACTGATTTATGATTCAATAATTAATGGATTTGCACAATTTTTTTGCATGTACAAGTGATAATATGTAATACCATAATTATTGTTATTTGTAAAGATACGAATTTTACAATGCGCATTATAAGTACAGTATAGTACTTAAAATATCACTCATAATATGAGAATATTTTATAGATCTGAATGAAAAAATAAAATTATTATATAATTAGGTTAATCTCAGCATAATTTATTTTTTTACTAAAACTTGTAAGTCAATCCACTCTGATAAACACACAGTGAAAATAAAACTCCAATACAAATATTTGTTTATATTAATATAATACAAAAAAAAAATATAATGACTTATCAACTAATGAATCATGTATGAAAAAATCATGATGAAGTATAAAGAAAGGCAAAATAAAATACAAAAAATGTAAATAATTATTTTATTTAAAAAAAAAATTTCATTGTTGAATTGAAAGGTTTAATTATATTTATTGTATTAGGATACATTCGTAAATAAAAACAAATATGTTATGAAAATAACAGATCATTGACTATTTTGATATGTGTAATCTGATGCTTTTATTGTATATCTCTATTTCTCATACATTTAATTTATATATTTCTTTATTGAAAAAGAAATATACTTTATACTGTTTAAATTAAAATCATATTTACTATAAACTTAAAATGTATTAATGTTTTTTTTTAGTTTTTAGTCCAAACAGTAGAGCATTTTTTAGATCATGAAAAAAGTAGCTAGTGGTGCATATCAAAATTCGTAAAAAAATCAGTAGCTTCTTATTTTCTAATATGCCACTCACAATATTCAGGGTTTTTTTTTAATTTACAATTTTAAGGAAAAAATGCATTTATTTTTTACTTTTTTTGTTATAAATTGAAAAAATTTAATTTTAACACTAGTATTAATGGCCGATTTGTAACTAATAAAATTGCGAATAAAATTCATTTTTTCATAAACCGATCGGAAAATTAGAAGCTGAAAAATTTTCCAAAAATAGAAAAATTTTTTAATTAATTAAAATATTTGGAACTTTTTAATTTTTAATATTTTGAACACTATTTTTAGGAAATTAAAGTGATTAATATGCACTTTATTTGTTCAAAATTTTAGCTTAATTGGATTATTAGTTTTTGAGTAATACTAATGTTAATTAAATTATACAAAACGTTAAGAAGTTATTTCCAGCTTAATGCACCTGGCGATTTTAGTTTTTTTCAACAGTTTAAAAAAATATAATTATTCCACAAAAAATTATGTATCTTATATTTCGTTTGAATATTTCGAATTGCATTTTTTCATTAAAATTGTTAATAAAAAACCTCTGAATATTATGAGTAGCATTTTAGAAAATAAGAATTAACTGATTTTTTTTACGAATTTTGATATGTATCACTAGCTGCTTTTTTTCGTGACCTAAAAAGTGCCCTATTGCTTGGACTATTTTAGATATTGATCAATTTTGTATTTAATACATATAACGACTATGTATCAATGTATCACAACAATTACTCATTAATTAATATGATTAAAATACAAAAACTAATATAAATTCAAGCATATTGGATAAACATGTATACGTACTTCTCATTACAAAAAAAAAAAAAAAAAAATAAATAAAATAGACTCGGACATAAATACACATGGAATAAAATCATTTGATACTGTAATACTTATCTCCAAGCATTGGTAAAGTTGAATTTCAAAAAAACAAAAAATAAAATATAATATATTCGTTTGTAAACACTTACGTAACAAATTACATATACTATCTGTATATACTGTCCACTGCTATGAAAGTATAAAAATTGTCATTTTCATAAAACGATCAAACTGATTAATAATTTTTTATATTTTGAATTATTCATATAAATCCTCCAATTACTTAACTTCATTTGCATTAAAAATATTCATGTAGCTTTCCCTTCATTGTCATCTTGGTCATTACTTCTTTGAGAGATCCTTCATTGAAATTTCAAATAAAAAATTGGCGATTCATCCTTCGCCAGTCATATTGGATTTTAGTTTTGGTTCTGTTTATAATAAAAAATAAAGTTGCATTAAGAACTTCTATTTCAATCTAAGATCTTTTCCATCAACAACGATGTCTTCAACATACCAAAAATATTTTCCGTGAAAGAAAGTTGTCAGAAACTTATAGAGTTTTAATCAATACAGTCTTGTATAAACTTACTACGTATATTTGATATGTATTTTTGACTTTTAATACTTTTTTTTTAATTCTTCAAAAATTGAATGTTTCTAAACTATGTTTAATTATTTGGTACTTTAAACTCCAGTAGATCAATAAGATCTTCTAATTAAGTATCGAATAATTCTGTATAAGAAGACCATTAACTGACCAAATTCACTTATTCGCAAAATTCTACTTGATATATACGTAAAGTGGCATGTGTTTTACTTACGTGTTTTCCAACATGCTTTTTTTGGTCAACGAAAAGCATTCGAGAGTCGGTGCTAAACACATATTCTCAAAAGCATTTGATAAAACCTACGATTCTTCATATATTGGCTTATGTATCAAACCAAAATTTGGATTATCTTTTAAGTATTTAAAACTTTTCTCAAACATGCTTCTATTATTCAAATGTTAGATCATGTTTAACTAAGTATTTGACGGTGGTATATGTGATGTTTAATTTGATTTTATGACAATAGTCAGATGTAAGAAATTTTTAATCGATTCATAGAATAGATACGTTTTTTTTATTTTGTTTTTGTAATTTTTGCTAGTTTTATGTCAAATGTTCTACTTTGCTTACTCACTTAGCTATTACTAGAAAAAGAAAAAAAACCTTGTCACTTATAGGATAATTTTTAATATTTATATTACTTTTTAAAAATGGTTGATGATATTGGAACACATGTGAAGGTTTTGATTCCTGAGAGCAAGTTAAATATTTTGATATTTAATTATTAAACTAATATGTTTTTCAGAAAAGAAATAAAAAAAAAAAATGAAACAAGTGAAGGCGATTTATAAAATGACTATTACTTTTTAAAAGACTCGTAAGATGTTACGTTTCAGAATGTAAATAGTAATTAATGTTTTTACTGATCTTTACTCTATAAAAAATTTTTTTTTCCTAATGAGACAATTTTAAATTCAAGTTTAATTTGTAATATTAGATAGTAATTATTTTTTATCAACATATATAAAAAGTATAACTAAATTATAATTATTAAATTATTAAAACTATACAGTTTATTATATAGAAAGATTTCATTAATTGATTCAAAATAAATTTTTAAAGAAATTATTTCATTTTATAAATGTTATTTGTTGGAACAAATATAAAAAATTAATAAATAATAATCTATTTTGTAGCACATGGTGCAGACAGGAATGGCTGCGCCTTATGGTGGGGGTGTGTTTCCACCTCCAGTAAATGGAGTTAGTGGAATCGTTGGTTCAACCAGCACAACTAGTGAAGTTAAAGCACCACCACCAATTACCGTTAAAGAGGAAAATACAGTTACACAACAGTCTCCACCTGGTGGACCCCAATTGTCACAAACGTCTGGAGCATCACATTCTGTTCCGACAGGACAGCAAAATCAGACAAGTTTCAGTCCACCACCGCCTCCTAATGGCGTTGATCAACAAGTTATAGTAAGCGTTTGTTATTTTTATTTATTATATATAATGTAATACCAATACTAGCTTTAATTATTCACATGAACTAAGGGTATTTAATCATATATTTTAATTATACAAACGGATAATAAAATAAAATAAAAAAATCAAAATTAAAGTGAATTTATTTTTCTTCACATGTGATGCATATTGTAATAGATTGAATAAATTTTAATCTATATGGGTTTGCACACATTTTTTACACATGTATTTTCTTACATAAACAAAATAAAACTTGAAACAAAGTATAAAAGTAAATTATAAAAATGTTGAGCGCATAAGATTTTTTTTTTATTGTATTGTCAATTGAATATTTTTTACGTCAAGATTTTAATATTTTCCGTGAATAGCTTAATTGATTTACACCAATTTTTTAAAGAAATTCAATTTAAATTATTCCCGGAATTGTACATAGTCTATATATAAATTTTAAATTAATAATAATTACAGATAATATAAAATATAAAAAAAATCAAGCATGCGTTAATTGATTTGTTATAAAATAAAAATTTTAATGTTGCTATCAAATTTTCTGTTACATGAACTTTATTGGCTATACTCATGTATTACTTTCTGCTTGAATATTAATGAAAATAGAAAGGATAAAAACTACAATAAGAAAATCATAAATTAATAGATAAATTAACACTTGATTTGAGTTTGTAACATTGTAGAACAAAGATTTATTTAGACGTTACCACATTAACATGAATGACAGAAAAGTTATTTCTATGTCGAGAAGAAATAAAGCCACGCTATTCCTATTGTACATCATTTTGCGGCTGTGTACAGTTTGACTCAGATCGAGTGTGGTAAGGTGGATGAGTAGGTTGTAAACATAGGTTTTGATTGTGCTCATGGTAAACAGGTATATCCATATCCACGTTACTTTGGATTTTCCATGAAGTGCATAAGATGTCTCTTATTTATTTAGACCCTTTTAGTCATTATAATTGCACCAATTTGTTAATATTCCCTGACTACTTCCTTAGCATACTTAAAATGCCTTTGCGGAGAAACTTAAATGAAGATACGAAAAAAGTATTTTCAACCGTTTGGATGGAAACTAATGAGTTTAAAATTTAGACAAGAACTAAGCTATCGCGAGATTGAATCGAAATTGAATTGACTTTGTTGTGCTCAAAGGTCTTCATACACGTTTTCATGTGGCAAGCGAATTAGAAGTCATTGTTTCTTAATGTCAAGGGTAGTCAATCTTATTAAAGGGCTTATAAATCTTTCACAAAATCAACACGGAACTCAAGAACATAATTTATAATTCTAAATACAAAATACATATATACATAGTTATCCAGGCATATAGAACGTACTGCTTCTGGATTTATCTCGAATAGTAGCTTAGATCTTGATTTAAAATTATAAAATATAGTTAAATCAAGGAGAGACGAAGGCAAATCCGTTACAAAGAAATGTACTATATATTTTTATATTCTACACGTAGAATTTATAAAACTTTTTTAATAAAATATAAATATGAATAATTTATAAAATTCATTTTATTTATAAGTTTTAAATACAAGTGAATTATTATTCATTTTCTTTATGAATTAAAGAAATGATTTTCCGATATTAGTCGGAAGTATTTCAGGCGGCGGTAGCAGCCGCGGCAGCGGCTGCGGTCGGTGGTAGTGGCCAACAAACAGCACCTACAAACACGGTCGACTCAAATTCAGAAGGAAATGTAGAAACTAATACTGTAGTACCTGTTACTTCTGGTGCTATGACTCCTGCAACTCAGACACAAGGCAATGATCTGAAAGGGCAACCCAAACGACTCCACGTTAGCAACATCCCCTTTCGGTTTAGAGATCCTGACCTCAGAGCCATGTTTGGTGTAAGTATACTAACCCATGTACATGTGAATGCTTATCCGATTATTTAATATAAATAATCCTTCTTAATTTCATTTTTTTCTTTTCTTTTTTTTAATTTAACTGTTTAAACAATCGTGTTATTAATTTTAATACCATTTAAATAAAAAAAAAAAAAAATTAATAAAAAATTATTTTAAATTTCAGCAATACGGTCCAATTCTTGACGTAGAGATTATATTAAACGAAAGAGGAAGCAAGGTAATTTCAGAAAATTTCAGATATTTATAATATTTGATTAAAAATCTATTAATATATAAAAATGAAGCAACTTATTAAAAAAATGTTAACTGTAATAATAAATCTGATTAATTTATTAATTAGTTGATAACGCATTATTCTTGGATTACTAAACAAGATAAAAATTAACGCTTATCCTTTATTTATAAAGCATAATATGTATTTTATGATTTTTATTCATTCAATATACATCATAAGAAATATAAAAATATAAACAGATTGATAAATAGGTAGGAATTTAATATTTTATAGAATAATATTTTATAAATAGATAAAGTTAAGAAAAATGCACAATTAATAAAATTTATTAAAAAAAGCGAGATAGAAATATTGAGAAGACCATACAGCTTGAATTTTATAGTTTGCTGTTGTCATCCATTTGATTATTAATTTTAATTTTTTCGACAAAAATTAGATATGTACAACCAAATTTCTCTTTGATTCACTTGTGCTGTTTCAGGGTAACGACGTACTGAAATAAAAATACAATTTAAATTAATTTTTAAATTAAAATAAACAAAAGTTATATAATATGTTTATTTTTCATTTTTTATTTTTAAACTTAATTGTTTATGAATAAGTATTTATTTAGTTAATTATTTTTTTATAATCATCGAATATATTTATAAATAAAATTACAATAAATAGCATAATATTTTTGTTTTATAATGATTTTTTAAAATTTATTTACTCATTTCATAAGTAAAATTTAAAAAAAAAGTAAACAAAAAATAATGTTATAGATGTATTAAATGATTGTACGGATTATTAATTATTTTCATCTTCAAACAGATTATAAGAATAGAATATTAGTGTAGTTTAATATGGTTCAACTTTTGTTTTTTTTTATCATACCAAGGCCTTATGAAGAAAGAAATATTAGTTCGTAAAAAATCTATCAGGTTCCAGAAGTAAAATTATTTTGATCACTCATTCGTGACCTTACAATTCATTTGTATTTAAACAAAGATTTATTTGAGTTTGAGGTTTGTAATGTTGTTAATGTAAATTTGTCCGAACCGATAAATAATATTAAATATTGATGAGTATTCATATTAAAGATATATTGAAATCGTGCACAGCTCAAGATAAAAAACAATAAAAACCTGTATGTGCTTGATGATAATTTTTGTAAGACCAAAAGTTAGTTTAAATAATGAACAATATATGGTAATTTACAAATTAAAAGGTTTTTTTTTTATTTCTGTCGGCCGTAATATCATTGGATCAGAATTAAGAAGTTTCATCCACGGATACTTCTATTTGTTACCATAATTCAATTTTTTTTTCAAGTTTGTTATTTTTGAATAAAATATGAAATTCATATCTTTGTTTAATCTAATCAGCCAATACTGAACCTTTCCAAATCATTCTTATTTGAATGACTTGTAAGTAATCTAATAATGAATAATTAAGCTAAAAATAATTATAATTTATGCTCAATGATATTGGGTTTAATAACCTCACCAATTAAGAGGTCGGCTAATTGTTATTAAAAATTAAGGATCAACCAAGTCGATTTTGTCTAATTGATACTAACTTTAATTTGAACATTATAAGAAGATATTAATTGAATATCTATAATTTTGATTACATTTCTTTAAAGTTCTAAATAGAGGTTAAAGTTTTGATTTGAATTTAATGTTGTTATACTTATAATGTCTGTATACTTTTTGAATATTCCCTTTTGTCAGTAATTGACTAATACTTTTTTTTATAATAGAAGAGGAAAATTTTTCAAAAGACCTTTACAAGTTTTTTATATTAAAGCAAAATTTGAATGTTACAATCAACTATAAAACACCTATCGACTAATAAATGCTATTTATATCTTAAGTTACTTCGTTGAATATTGATTTCATTTTTGTAAGAAAGGTTTCTTCGATTTATTTTTAACACAAAACATATATTAATATTAAATTAATAAATATTCATATATATTTTATATTAATCTATGATCTTACATGTTTTTGGAATTTGAAATACAATAATTTAGTTTTATGTTTAGTCTATTTTTATCAGCAATGGCATATGAATTTATTTCAGTTTTTGTTCCACACTATATTGTGTAATCCGTAAATGTCAGACGCATTTTTTCCTTTGTGTTGATTCATCTATATTTTCATCGATAAAATTGTCTAAAATTTCATGTCCATGTCTTCCAAATATTTTAATGTAATCTTTGGCAGATTTATGCCAAATGGTTGTTGACAGGCAAATTTTATGATGGTGCAATGGATGTATTAGGAGAAACCAATTCATCTAACATATAGATAACTATACGGGTTTATTTATGATTTCTCTAATATATAGTATCCTGAATCATTTATTATTAATACTCTTGACGCACATTCTTTAAATTTTGATCTGAGATGTTTATAATTTCTCCGATTAAGATCGCTGTTTTAATCGAAGCAGTGTAACTATATTTTAGGTATCTGGAAATATTTTTTTTATATATTTTTCGAATGTTTTTTATTGAGTTTATATTGCTTCTAAACTAATTAGTTTATAGTAAAAGAAATATCTGGTATTGCTACATTTATATTGTTACATAAAAATTCTTTTTATTCGAAAAAAAAAGAATAAACATTTAATTATTGTTAGTAAATACAACATACAAATTTGCACTTATTTTCGAGCTTATTTTTTTGCAGTAAATATATCGTTAAAATTTTAGAAAAATTTATTCAGATATTTTATAAATAATAGCAGACAAACATTTGAAATAATATTTATATTCTTCTCATCATTTTTTTTGTACTTTTTAAGGAAAACAGTATTCATATGCGCTATAAAATTCCGGATAAAATTTTATAACAAGTCAACTTTCGATTCAGCTAATTATCGACTCATATTTTTATTTCATAACACTTTGAATATTTAAAACATCAATATTCATTTTAAAATTTGTTTTGAAATACAGCTGTTAAAATTTGTCAACAATTAAATTTTGTACAAAATGAAAACAGGCACATATTTATTATTAATAAAAAAGCCATTTTTTAATTCAGTCAAACACTAAAGTATATTCATATTCTATATATACATGGAAATCTGAATTATTTATTCACATCATAAATTTCGTTCCGACATATTTTTCTTAACAAATATCAATGAAAAAATGCGTATGCATATATCATATAAGCGTAGGTTATTTGTTGTTAAATAATTAAATTTTTTTTATCAATTATGCAAATTATTATTTTATATTATTTCTTCTCTATTTTATGTTCTTTTTTTGTTCTTTTACTTTCTCAGCATTTTATTTGTTGTGCTTATCAATCTTTTCGGATTTTCTAATATTAAAAATTTCCCCAATCTTAACACTCTTAATATATTGTTTTAGGTTTTAATAATTTTTATTCATTTTATTTTATACACACTAGTACTATGTATACTTTCTTTTCATTTACTAATAATTTGGATGTCATTAGTTTTTATGTGTTTTTATTAAATGTTTAAATTTTTATATTTTTCCGTTTCTGATATCTAAAAACATTAGTCATTTAATCTATCTTTTCTCTCTAATTGTTTATTATTTATTCATATTTCGGTTTCTTCTAAGCATTTATAGTCTTCTACTTTGTCGATAATTTTATTACAATATATCTCTACATATTGTTTCAATTTTTTCATGCTTTTTTCTGCTTTTTTTGCTTGAATTTTTTGCTTATTTTTCTTTTTCGTTACTAAAATTTATTTATTTATAAAAACAAAATTATTATTTTACTTTTCTTGGGTATGTTTATTCTTTCATGCAATAAATTTATTTTTATTTTTGAATACAAAATATATGCTATTTGCTCTTTCTTTTTCATTTTATTTCTTTTCTTTTTCAAATTAGCAATATTTCTGGCTTTTCCGTAATTCACTTTTTAAATAATGTATCTAAATTTTCTTTTACAAACTCAATAATTTTTTTTAAAAAATACCTGTTTTTTGTGCAACCATTATCAGCGCTTTACATGATGAAATTGTTGGTATTAATAAAATGTGCCTTTTTTGTATAATTGTAAACTGTTGATTAAAAATAATTTTAATTTTGTTGTCATGGCAAAATATTTCTAATAAATTTACTTACTGAGACGGAGTATGTATCAATGCTTTTACTTGGCAAAATATTCGTATAAATTATGATTTAGTGATCATAATGAAGTATATTTTGTATGCATATGGGTCTGATCGTACGCACTATTATGGCTTGATAGTATACAAATTTATTGCTGATACACTATTTTTGTGTTTTTCATAAGGGTAACGATTTGGAAAACGTAATATTACTATGAACTGTGATCATTTTTAGCATAACTAAAATTGTTTTAGTAACGTTTTTTACTTACTCTTATTAATAATATAATTAAAAATGATTTAATTAATTAATTTTATCATAAATTATTTAATTTACTAGCTAGCGAAGTACTTAACACTTATCAATTATTACTTTATGAGTTATTTCATTGAAACTAATATTAAATAAATAGTATACAATTATATTACAGTATATTTATTAGTGACTAATGAAATGAGGTTTAATAACAATATTATTTCTGTTGTTTCGAAAAAAAAGAAATTAATAAAAAAATAATTTACAAAACATAAATAGTACAAAAAGAATGATGCTCTTTATTAATCCATCAGTAAAATTGTATACTCTCTAATTTAAAAAAAAAATTTTTTTTATTTAATTCAAGAAAATATTAGGTTTAAACATTGAAATAAATATATAAATATACAAATATTATAAATGAAAAGTTCAAACATCATAGATAAAGGGCAAATACTTAATTCTGATGATGATATTATGTAAGAAATTCTAATGGATAGCATAATTATAGAATGGATGAAGAAGTGGAAAATAAAAAGAAAATATTAGCTTTTTTATAATAAAATCTATCTCGTAAAATGTGCACAATAAGAAAAATGTAGTATTCACTAAATATTTGCCGTAAAATATTCCAAATTTTTTATACTGAATGTAAAAATATTTTATACCGACAAAACAATCTATGTTTTGAAGGTTTGAAATGTTAATTTTAATCCAGCAAAATGAGCTTGTTATCACTACAAATTATGCCTATTGTGTATTATATTATGCATTTTCTCAATAATATATTATTATCAAATTAAAATAAGTGCCAGTCATATATTTCTCAACATGTATTCGAATCCTCTGAAATTATATGTAATGATTATTTATAAATATTATTTTTTTTTATTAAGTATTGGTTACATTAGGTTTACATTACATTTGGTTACATTCATTCAATTTGTTTATATAAGGAAATCATAAAATTTATTAAATGATTATAATATTTATTCAACATATAATCTTTTTAAAATAAAATATTTTATTATTTTTAATAAAATATCTGTAACTTAATAATGTATTAAAAGTCATTCAGATAAATAATCAATAGAATTATAAAATTATACAAGTGTTAAATTATAAAAGTTCCAAAAAAAAGAATAATTTTAATAATGACTAATTAACTGTAAATTAATTGATTGGTGCTTCTATATAATTATTAAGGTACATTTTCTTTTTCGCACGTGCATTCACATTGAATCATCTTCTCTATTATGAGTGTCTTTTTCTTTTTTTAATTCACCAGACGGATTTTTTGAGTCTTTCTTTTTTTTTATTTTTTTTAATTTTTTTGATTACTTTTTATAAATTTTGAATATTAATTTCCAGAAAATTTTAGCAATATCCTTTAAAATTTATTTTTTTTCTTAATTTAAAACATAAAATCAAAATTAAAAAAATTTTTTTTTTTATGTTTACAGTTTCTACTATTGACTTTATGATTTCTTAAAATTATCTTTAATAAGAATTTAAATTGTAGTAAATTTTCATTTTCAATGGGTTTTTTTATATTCAATGACAGAGGGAAAGATTTAATAATTATAATTTTAAAATCTTCAATAAAAATATGAAACGTAGTAAAATTAAAATAATAAAAATAAAATAAAACTTTTATAATAAATTAATGCAAAAAAAAAGAAACACGTACGCACAATCGAATATGTTTATACATCTATTGTAAATCCTATACACTTATATATTTTTTAATAACTTATTGCATTTTTTTATATATAAATATCAACAAATTTACTATTTCCAATGCAAAATAAGTTCATTTTTATATAGTTCAATTATTTTTAGATTTGAAATTTAAAATAAACCATTAATTTAGAATTATTTTTTTTTTAAATTATTTACTATAGAGTCTACCACACACAATATTTTTATTCAATATGTCTTGAATTATAAAAAAAAAATAATTACAAGCATAAACTTAAATACAAAAATAATTTTAATGCTATATATTAATATTATTTTATGACATATATATATTTATAAATTATAAATTTTGTAAAAAAAATACCAAGAATTTGCATTAAAAACAGCACAGCTAAAATTATTTATTTAAAAGATATCTTTTGTCATGTTGATGATACTGTATCTAGCAACCATGTAAAATTTTATTTTAATATTTTTATTTTATTCATGTTCGTATTTGTAAATAGCAAATAAAGTAAAATATTGTTGTTTACAATATTTAATTGTGCAAATGAGTTACTTAATATTTATATAAAATAAAATATCGACTACAAAAATATTGAGGTTGTTGGGAAAAAACGTTTTGCGATCAAATTCTTTGCCAACATATTTGAGTGATATGTATGCATAAGAAGGTAGAAAAAGAGTTATAGAACATGAATGTTTCTAGCAACTATTAACATCTACTGAAAACAGCATTATTGACAAAATTAAAGATTTCAGACTTCAAAACTTGGTTTTAAAGGAGCTGAATATTTTGAAAAAAAAACATTGTCTTGTATTCTGTGAAATAGTAATTTGATACTATTTTCAGGGCGTTACAAAACATTACTATTTAAAAAGACTTACGTGTATACCTAATAGTTAAAAAAAACCTAAAGAATGCAGTTAATATTAAGTAAAAATTGGAGCAAACAAAACTACTTTATATTCGTTTGAAAATGATGAATCTTGTGCTAATAATTTTTTTAGGGTTCTCGAAACGTGATGTATTAAAAATGATTTTTATCAACTAAGCTGTTGATAAGAAATCATATTAATGATATTATTCTTTAAAAATGTTAGATTTAGACAACTTTTGAGTTTTTGTATCACCATTTAACAAGAATTCAACTCATATAGTCGGATAACCACCATCTGATTGAGTTCAGTTAAATTTATGATTGTTCTCAAAATTTAAATGGGATTTTTGGGGCCCCTTTTTGACTCGATTTTGATGATAAAAGTAAAGTGAAGAACATACTGAAATCGAAAATATCAAAATGTTAGTTTTTGGAATGTTTCCATGATTGCAAAATATGTTGGCATAAGTGTATCATATAATATGATAGTGTTTCATACATGACATATCATACTTGAAGACCAATGTGAAGTCTATAAAATAAATTTAGAAGAATGAATAAAAATTTTTACAATTACAATAATTCTTGGTATATTTTGGACACAGCGAGACATAATATTATTTGATATTAAATATGAATTAAATTTAAAAATGATATATAATGATTTAATATAATATGATATAATGACATAATTAATGTTACTATGCCTATAATTTCTAAGATGATTTTATATTTACTTATTTGTTGCACGTTGTTTGGTGCGTCTTTGTAAGCAATATAATGCGTTGTGGCACTGTGCATCGATATTTAATTTTTTCACTTTATAAAGCTACAGGATTTCTTAGTTCAATAAAGACAACATATTTCTAAAAAAAATTTGTATTTTTACAATATATTCATAAAAATTAACCATATTTTCAAGATTGGAAAACCTTTTTTTAATATTTTATGTATACCCTTACGTTTGTACTGGTTTAAATTTTTTATTTCAAACTTAAGATATTGTTTTTTAGTTATATTTTCCTTTGAATAGAAAATTTTAATGGAAAGAAAATTGCAATATATACACAAATTAAAATTATTTTTCTTGAAATTTACAATCGACCCCCACAAAGAAAAAAAAAGAAAAGAAATGAATTTGTAACATAAAGGATGGAAAAAAATAATATTGATGTACAGATGTATGCATAGCGCAGTTATCTGTAAGTTGAGTTTAATGCATGTTGTTTTGTCTGTCCTTGCATGCAGGGATTCGGTTTTGTAACATTCGCAAATAGTGCTGATGCTGACCGGGCACGTGAGAGACTACATGGCACCGTGGTTGAGGGCAGAAAGATTGAGGTGTGCATGACTTTCTTATCTATATATACATATATATATATATGTACTTAAATATATACACATATACATATACATACATATGTATAAAATATATTGTTATATTTAATATTCAAATATTTATATTATAAAATGTTTTTAGTCATATTTTAATATTTTAATTACAGGATCTACACAAAGCACATAGCTTCCAAACACAAAAAAAATTTTGTTCTGGAAATTACGTGTTTCGATATGTATTTTTGTATATTTTTAATTATTTAAATTAATCACAACGTAATTTTATTGTCGAATAAATTATTTTTCAATGATCTCTTTTTATCGCGATAAAAATCATTTTCATGACATTTGAATTGGAAAAGTGTCAAATCTCAAATACTATATTATAAAAATCAATTTAATAAAAAATTTCTGATTTTTCATGAATAAAATTTTAGCATCCGTTCAATTTAATAACGAATTATATTTATTCCAAATATTGATGTACAAAAAATATATGTAAAAAATATTACTAAATACAGTGTATTTTTAATAATGATTCATGATATTTATTATTTAATTTAATTATTAATAACTAAAAAAATGTTTATTTAATGTATTAAATATATTTTGAATTACATACTTTATTGATTTCAGAACATAGTCAATGAAAATTATTTGTATAATGAAGAGGTATGTGTATTTTGAACTAAACGTTAATCCATATAGGTGTCCAATTGGTTATGATTATTATAGAGGTAAAATTTACAAAATATCAAGCGCTATTTTTAATGAGGAGTAATGTTAGTCATTGCAAATAGTAATTTTCGATTTCCAATGGGATTGGTGAGATTTTATTAACTATTAGCTAGATCATTATGCGCCATCTTCATAATTATATTGGTATCTAATTTTTTTATTGATCAAATAGAATAAATTGGTAAATAAACAGCAAATATTATAAACCGATTTAATTATTTCAAACCTCCAGTATTTATTTATTTTTCTTACTATTAAACATTGTTATATGTGACTATTGTTCGCCTTCTAGAACACTCGAATTTTTTACATTAAAATTTTCTACATTAGGTCTGTTCTAGTAACGATATATATAGTTTGAATATAATTTAATGCATTCGTAAAAATTTTTGCGGGTATTTTTTTATTGAAATATTTTTTACTAAAAACATACATTATATACTCGCTTAAATCTGATTTTTAAATAGATACATCGAAAGTTTCATGTATTTTCATTTTAACTTTTTCTTTGTAAATATTATCTAAGAATCTTCGTATGTTGATTGTAATTGGTATCTTATTATATAATAATATAAATACGTTGGATTGATTTTTTAAAAATAAATATATTTTTACGAGCACGTTGAAGGATTGTTTGTCGTCTTATATTATTAAATTGCGTTTTTAATTATTATAAGAGCAGGCTTTGATTTTATTATTCTCCGTAGAAATAAATAAATTCAGAAGTAAAAATATTGTTTCTTACAATACTTCTGATACCTTATCTTCTCTTTATATCTTTATATCTTCTTTCTATACAATGCAAATTTCAATTATACTGAGAGATATTTTCTTTAAATTACTGTGTTTGCATATTTGATAAATATTTTTTAATATCTTTGAAAACGTTATGACAAGACATTAGCTTTTGGTTCAAATAATATTATTTAAATATTTTTTGACCAATATTCCACATAAATTACGGAACACATTAAATCCAAATTAGTCAGTTACTATTTTTAAAGAGATGATGAATTGAGAAAACTAAGTGAAAATAATGGTTAATGCAACTAGTTATGTTTCCATTTTAGAATTATTATTTGGAATAAAATTATTCTTAAGTCAATTAGAAAAATAATCTATGTAATAAAAGTTGAGAGATATTCTCTCAAAAAAGATATTCATATATCTTTGTAGATATTCTTAATGTTTTATTAATTACTTGACATATCACTTGTTATAAGACATATTTTATTACGTTATTACTATTTACATGACATGAAATTTATGTAACCCGTATGAAACCAAAGGCTAAATGTAATTTCAGATGATTAATTTTTATGAGATTGCTATTCTAGAATGAGACAAATCCTTGTTTCCAAACTATAAATTTTTTAAATAGTTGTTCCATCGTTTATTTAAATATTTGATTAATTAATCATTTAAGTTTGAATATATAATTTAATTATATGAGTTTATTGTTCAAAATATCGCAGCATATGTGAAAGTGATATTTAGAAACTTTATATTCATTTATATTTACGCCATAATTTTTACATTATCTGTCATCTTTGTTACAGCTGATATATATTTGATATTTATTGCTTCTTCTTTCATTATATTAGTCTCCTCATTTAAATACATGAACATTTTTCTAGTGGAAATACACTAGTAGCTAAAAAATTCTGAAGATATTATAATTCCATTATATATTTATTTGTAACTGTAATTAGATAAGATATTTTTATTCAAAATTTTATTTTTTTATTTGTTACTGTTATTAGCATTTTAGATAGTCGTAACATTATCTACGTCTTTTTAATAGTATTAAGTATCATACGGATAAGTGTATGTTGTTGCTTTACTTAAGTACATGAATTATAAATTTATGATTTAATTTTGTGTTAAATTATGTAAGTGTCAATAATTTTATTAATTTAGAGACACTGAGTATATATTTAGTTTCGAATTTTTTTTAATAATACCATGTGAATCAGCATCCAATAAAGATATTTTTGTTTTTCCTGTAGAATTTTGGTTCTTTATACCATTCAGATTGAAGTATTAAATCAAATAGATTCTTTAGTATTTTTAGTTAATAATAATTATATTTACCTTTTGAATTTTTCTATTAAGGTTTGGTAATATAAATATCTATTTAGTATACACAGCATAATCAATGTTTAATAAAGAATACTGTTTAAGACTATTATTTCGTTGATATTAATTTACTTTTTTGTAAATAATCACCTTTTATATTCTTTTATAAATATTTTCATAGATCAATTGGGGCCTAAAACAAAATGACCTAAATTATAATTGTAAGGGATTTATTTAATTAAAGAAAAACACAATGATTATAAAGGAGTGAGGATAAGTCTTTATTTAAAATACCAGTTTCTATATCTAGTCTTCAAGATTCAGTGTTGATCGCGTAGATATTCAAGATTACCGAAGACTTGAACTGTCCAGTCGTCAGTAATAGGGTTCGCCCTCTCCCTGCAGAAGTTCCCACTGTAGGTAAATATGCATGGCGTTATTCTCCTGTATTTTTCTCCGGAGTTGCGCCTGTACGTGTCTAATTCCATTCAGATGACTCGATTTTTTCCGCTCGGGCTTACATAATTTATCGATTTTTATTTCTTTTAAATATAGATCTCAATAAATTTTTTAAAATATTTTTTGTTTGAGCAATCGTAACTCATTGATAATTTGTTATATTTCATGGTAAAGTTTATTTATTTATGATCAATCTGCTAAATATTCTTATTTCATATATTTTCCTTATAAAGGTTTATTATTTAGCTCAAAATCCGAACTCACAGATTCTTTATTAGTGAATATTATTTTTTTTATTTTTTTTTTATTTTTATTATATTAAAATTATTGTATTAAAATTGTCCAAATTAAAAAAATTATCATTATTTTCATATATTTTTTAATTAGATTATTAATGTGATCTTTTATGACGTTAAATATTTTTACAATTATTCTAATAATGCCACTTTAATATTATTGGATATTTTGTACAACTTACTATTAATCTTAATAAAGCATCATAAACTATTGTTATTATCAGATACTTTTTTTGGCAATACATATTTTTTATTATATTCTTTCATACCCATATTGATCATGAATTTCTCTGTATCTCAATAGTAAAATTTTTTGTTTTTAGTAAGCATTTCAAACTCTTTTTGGTCAAGTGTTATGAAATGATTTTTTTAATTCAATATCACAAATATTTCATGCTGTAAAAAAATATAAACTTACCATGCAGCCATAAATTTTACCAAACGCAATTTTATTCTATATAATTATGTTTAAAGAAGCAAAAATTGAGGATTCTGGTGTAATTTGAAATTATATTTAGTATAAATAATATATAACTTCCAAATATTTTAATTGAAAATCCCTTTTTGTATAAATAAATTGTTTATAATTATTATCTCACATTGTTATGAACTCAATTTAAACGATATAAAAACAATTAATAATTTCCTGTTTATCATGTATTAAACGATACTAGTTTTTTGAAAATAAACTGTTGAGACTATAATTCTGAAATTTTCATATAATCGACTAAAAATAGAATCTAATTCACGAAATAGTATTCCTCGTTAACTTTAGTAAAAAGCCAATTTTAGTTTAATTTTCTTTATATTTTGGAACTCAACTTTAAAAAATTGAGCTGAAGTAGAAATCCACTTCTTAACATACACATTTGCATCACGTTAGATATTTTCTTCATTTCATATATTATATTTATTATTTTCTAGTAAAAAATCGAAATTTCAAACATTTAATTCAATGTGAATGAGAGCCTCTACTATTTATCTTGGTTTATGCCAGATATGCTTGTCATAACTAACGTCTTCAGCTGAGTCGGTTCTATAATAATAACATTCCATCCAGATATCAAATTGATCTTTTTCTTTTTTCTTTAAACAATAGATTCTTATTTTTTAAATGATACAAACTTTGTAGTCTCGTATGGGATTCTTAAATTTATTCCTTTTAATGGGTTAATTTTATCGACTCTGTTTGATTCAATTTCTTTTGAAACCTCTAATAATATATAACTCTTTTAAACTTACTTTGTCTGCCCTTCGTTGATTTTTTTCTACAACAAAATAATACATATAAAATAGCGCACACATTATAGTAATCTGCATATATTTTTATAATATATTTTTTATCACGCTAAACTTGTGTAATAAATCTTGTTCTCTTATACTGAAACCTGTTCTTAAAGAAAATATATTGAAAAATTTTATTAATACAATGGTTATTTAGCATAGAAAGATAGTCCATTAATAATTGTTTTGTAAGAACTGTAAATAATTGTGTTAAATAACGGAACCTAGTTTTAAATAAAATATAGTCCTTTATTAAATAAAATTTAAAAACAAGAAATGTAATATAATAGAAACCTTGATAGTGCGCGTAATAATAAATTTGTAAACTACTTAATATCGTTAGGGTGTAGAAGTGGTCCATTAGAAACGCGATATTAATTAGTAGATAATTTAATTGAAATATATAATTTCAAAATCAGCATTATTGGAGACACAGAGAAAGAAAGAAATAGATTTTTTATAACTTGTAGTATTGTCCAAGTTAATGCTTAACTTGAAATTTTGATTTATTATTATTTTATGTCTTATATAAATAAAATATTTCATTGTAAACAAATTTTTATTTAAATTTCATGAAATCGTATATAAAATAAATTAAATTAAACTAAAATATAAAAAATAAAGAAAATATAAAGAACACATCATTAACTTACGTGTCACGTCAAATTTAAAAATAATTGATTGCTCTTAAATTATATGTTATAAGTGTCATATATTAAAATCAAGTATTAAGTTCTGTTCTGAGATGTTTATTTTTACAGTATTTCAAAAATAAAATAATAAAGTTATTAGTCAAGAATAATAAAAAATATTTAATTTCAATCTTAAATAATTCATTTTCTCTGTGATTACATGTGATTTATTTAATTGTTTTTTTTTTACGTGGTTTAATTTGTTGAGTACTTTTTTAAACCATTAACAGCATATATTCAAATACATGTATCATAATTTTGTATTTGAGAAAAGTTGTAAGAATTTACTAAATTTATAGTATAAATATAAGTTAAAAGTATATAAAGAGATAAATTTTTTTAGAAAATCACACTACATACAGCTTTATTCAGTTTGATTTACAAAATTATTTTTCGTTCTTATCTTCTATTATACTTTAATTCAGTGTTTTATCAGAAAAACCTCATTTATACCGACAATTATCATTAATCTGTATTTAAAAATGGTATTTATGTATAGTACTTTAGATACCATTTAATTATAGATCATAATTATCATTCTAAATATTCTCATAAATATAACAGAATAAATATCTAAAATTAACGATTAATTTTTCACCAAACTTAACAAACAACATTTTTTAAGTTTAACTTATTAAATAGTAATGTTTAATATTTTACCAACTGTCCTATATCTTACTCTTGCTCGTAGTATTTTCTTCCCCGTTCTTTTATACATTCTAGAATTTTTAGATCATATAATTTTTTAATATCTAATCCATATTATTTTTACGTATTAACGTTCTATTTCAATGTTAGTATACATTTAGTACTGTTGTTTTTTAAAAATAAAATTTAGAATTTTTTTCAATTTTCTGTAATTTAATTTAAATATTTATAGTGTCAAATAATGTATTCATTATTACAAATTTCATTTTTTCTATTGATATTTTGTGAAGTTCTAATGTTTAAAAATAAGTTAAGTTTTATTCATTAACTGTTGTTTGCTTTACAAAATATAATTTTTTATTTTGATATTCAAATTGTGCTTTACTGGATACTCATGACATTAAATAAACATTTAAATAAAGAAACAAAAAATATATTTTATACTCATTTAACAGAGGAATTTAGGACACAACACAGATTCTTTATCTTAAACGAATTTATTAGTTAATAAATAATCGTCCAAATGATATTTGTTTGTCATGAAAATTTATAAAACTTAAAATAATTTAGATAAGAAAGCAAAATATGAAGTTAATAAATTTTTATTATTAAAATACGAATCGTATTTGGAAGCATTTTGTAAATGAGAGAATTATTTTGAATACATTTGTGTGGTCGCTTATTTTTTCACGAATAAGAAAAGTATACAAATGCCAAATTTAATATTCTACAGAAAAAATGTAGCTGTTCATTGTTTACTTGCTTACTAATTCTTTGTTATTCTGTTGCTTTCTATTTAATTTATAAAATATTAATATTAAAAATCTACACAGTAGTAATATTCAAATCTATCAAGACTTTTTTCACTTATTATGAATATTACTTAATAATTATAATTTAAGAATTCTTCTTTGATATTATTGTATAATAATTGAAATATGTGTAACAACATTTAATAAGATTCCAAAGTTCATTACGAAATATATATTAATAAATATTTTGATTTAAATAACAATAAATATGTTCAGCTATAGTATGATATTGAAAAGTATTTCAGTACTTTGTTTTATTTTTATTATGTTTATATATTCTTAATAATTCTTCTTGATATATCGATTAATTATATAATTATTTAAACTAAATCTTGAATCTTACACAAAATTTAATAATAATAATGACAATAACTTTTAGAATATTTTATAATTAGGATATATAAACAAATTTATAACAGACTTCTTTATTTATTGATTTCAAGTAAAGTTATATAATAATAAATAAAAAATATTATAAAAAGTTTATTTATGTGTGATTGAAAGGAACTGAAAAAAAAATAAGAAAAAATTTAATTTAATAATTTCTAATTTATAAGTTAACGTTATTGAGTTATAGAATGATGATAAAAATCAAATATGCTTAATAATTTCTATTATTGTTTTCAAATGCAGTACGTAGTAAACATATTTGTTCTAAATAGTACTTAAATTTTTATAAAAGCACTATTATAGAATTTAAATTAAAGAAATCTTTATTATCAAGATATATAAAATATTTCTTGTAACATTGATTTTATTGATTTAAAATTTAGAAAAAAAAATTTTTTTGTAGTTTGCTTCATTGTGTATTATTACTTAAATATATTCATCAAATATTAAATTTACATATATCCTAAATAATTTTGTAGGTTTATTTTGACATGAAATCCATTGTTCTTAAAGAAATTACTAAATTATTTTGCAATAGCTTTTTAATTTATAATAAATTTGTACTTAAAATATTTGTATAATTATTATAAAAACTTTCAGTATTCTCTATTATTTACAATTTCATTATATAAACTATAAATAATTTATTATTATAATAATTTAGCAATAAAGAATTCCTCAAATGAATTCCTGGAAGAGTGAGTAGATTTTTCTTCGATTAAAAAATTTGATTTAAATCTGTATGATAAGTTATTATTAATTTCATTAACGTATACAAACATTTAGTTTTTTTTATGCTTCTTTTGAATTCAAGAGAATTTGATTCAGTCAGTCTGACGTAATGACATTGATTACAAATTATATTGCGTTTTTCATTTATCTGAACTCTTCAAAATATTATCAATAAAATTTAAAACATTTCGAATATTTATTGATGTATTAACGTTATAAAGTATATATATATTGATTTTTCAAAATCTTCAGTAGATAAAAAAAATCAGTTGTTTGAATTCTGCTTTGAAAAACATTTATACAATGATTAAATTCTTAGAAATCTACATACATGGTTTAGCCACGAAGTATCGAGTTTTTTTTCATTTTGCGCCTATTCGTCATAGAAATTTGGAAGGGGTCTTAAAATGTCTACAAACTCTTTCCGCATTTGTCCCTTTTTTTTTTTTTTTTCGATAATTAGGTGCAACAGAATTTTACTTCGCGCGAATGGTGTTTTTCAAATTTTTGACACGGCGCGCTGAAGTGATTAGCGGAAAACCACTACGTGAGAATGTTTTATTCAAAGATTAAATAAAAAAAAAAATTTTACCTTTCTTTTTTGAAAGATGATTTATTGGTGGACTTATAAACAGTGTGAAGTAAAAATTTAAAATTCTTCAAATAATTTTCTCCTGTATGAACACATTTTTGAAGGCGTGTTTCCCAAATTTCAAATGCATCTTCAAACTCTTTAGCTTTGTTGTTTTTCAAAAATTTTCATATTTATAAATTTTTTTGCACTATATTGTACACTGAAGATTGCGTTAAATTCAGTTTTTCCTGAATTGTTTTATCTGTTAATCGACAGTCCAAATTTTAAATTTCTAACACGCGCCGGATATTCTTAACCATTCGAAAGTTTTTTGGGTGCCCAGATCGAGGCTCGTCGATGATTTTTTCTCGACCCTCTTTAAAAGTTCTATGTCATTTTCCACTTTGCGATTTTGACATGCAATTATCTTCATCAGCATCTTGTAATATTTTATACGTTTCCACACTGTTTTTTTTAATTACAAACAAAACTTTATCGCGTAACATTGTTCGAGTAGTCGCTCTATCGCGCCGTGTCAAAATACTGAAAAACACCGATTGCGCGAAGTACAAATCCTGCCGCACTTAATTATCGAAAAAACAAAAAAAAAAGGATAAATGCGGAAAGAGTTTGGTGACATTCTAAGACCCCTCCCAAATTTCTACGACAAATGGGCGCAAAATGAAAAAAAAACTCGATACTTCGTGGATGAACCATGTATACTTGCAACTAATGTAACTAATGCAACTTAATATTTTAAAAAATTTCTGACACTAAAATTGTAATCGGTGGTCCTCCTTCAATTTAATAAAAAAAAACCACTATCGGTATTACATAGAGATTCTTAAGCATTTCATCGTTATCACAATGTCATAGATTAAATCATGCATAGTTAAGGTGAACAATCAAATTCTGCCTGTTAAATTATTATTATAATTGTATTTCTAATGAAGTGTGTCAAATATTCATGAGATGACTTTTGTCAGTAATTTACATGATGATAAGATAATATTTACGAATGAAAATTTAAAAAAAAGCCTATGCTTTTTGAGAAAAAGTACAATATAAATTAATTTAATAAAAGGAAATAGTGTAATATTATAATATAATAAAATAAATATATAATTAATTTTTAATTTTTTTTTTATAAATTGTAGTATATATTCTGTCACGTTAATAATTTCATAGTAAATTTTTAATTATAGTAATTTTATATATAAATATATTGTAATTATGTAGTTTAAATTTTCGACAGAAATATTTTTGTTTTAATATATATCTACATATTTATGAAAAAGAAATGTTTAAAGTTATTTAAAAATATATAAAAATACGATAAAATAAAATAAGCATAATAATAATAATAATAAAATATAGTAGAAGATTAAGTTCAAAGTTATTTTTATAATAAATAAAATAAATAGAATAAATATAATTCATTTTTTTTCATTTTGTATATTATGTCTAAGTAATTTAAAAAAATCTTTTATATTATATTTACTATTGACATTGAAATAAGTGTTTATTGACTTAATTAAGTAAATTTTTAAATTTGAATGCATTAAAAAGATATACTTTAAATAAAAAAGTAGTAATCTATTAAAAATATTTGTAATGTATAATGATATATTAAAAAATATTTAATGCTATTAAGGATTATTCACAATTATTTTATTAATTTTTGTACTATAATATAATGTATATATCAAACATTTTGAGTGTTATCTAATGACATTTACCGATCAAAGGAAGCATGATTTTTCAACAAGAATTTAAAAATCTAAAATATACACCAATTATTCATTGAATTCTATTTTAAGTTAAACAATAAAGTATTTTTTAGTATCTAACAAGAGTCAAAAAATTTATAAAACTTTGTAATTTATTATGTTTAAAAATTTAAGTTAAAAAATTAATTAAAGTTTTATAATCAATTTTAGTCAAGAAAATATAATTTTTAAAATGTTTTTCATTATAAAATAAAAGTAACAAAATTAAATAAACATAATAGTATCATAACTGCATTGTAGGTCATAAAATAATAATCAACATTCAATTTTAATTGACTTAATTAGAATATTATATCAATAATAAAGAAGATATAAGTAGGATAAACGGGAAAAAAGTACCTAATTAAAAAAAATTCTTAGAGATTATCCAAATTTTAACTTTTTAGTGTCTTGTTATTTGAAAAAAAAAATAATTGTTGGATTTTCTTGAGTATGGTGTTGAACGGTTTAAATAAAACACTTGTAATTTAGATGTAACTCGGCCACTCTCTGCTCTTTATTTATATCAGTTATATTTTACAATTACTTATTTGTAATCACGAAAACAATCAAACAAACAGCTGTAGGTTGCATATAATGCAAGCAAGAATAATTAAAACGCGCGTAGCTACTAAATTCAAAATATTCTAGGAAGTGCTTGCGTCTCTAGTCACGTAACCACCCCTGACCAATCAGGCTCTGGTAGGTTTTGACAAGGACACATCTAAAAGCAGAGAGATAAGAGGAAGATAGAGTATTACACATACTTTCAGCATACGCCGGAGCATGTGTAAACTCAACAATAATCAAATGGAAGTAATTTGTACGTAGTTTCTTTGTGGAAAATTATATATTTTATCCCATTATTAATTTTTGTACAAATAAAATTTTAATTATTGTACATTAAAATTTGTTAAATTTGTTTATGATCCTTTGATTATTCGATCTTATTTTTTGACCAATTTAAAAAAAATAATTATAAAAATGAAATAGACTTTTTATATTAATCTATATTTTTTCTTAATATGCTTTAAAATAGCTCTGAAATGTTAATAAATGTGATTTAAATAGAGCAAAAGCGTAAAAAAAGTAAATAATAAAAAAATCAAAACTTGAGCGGATAAAAATTACTAAAATTTTTAAAATGATAATCTTACAATTACTGTCGTTATGATAATTTTTTATTATTTTGTATCAACTAAATCGATAATTTTAATTCTTCCATCTGATTTACAGTCTTATCCAAAAAAATTTTACTATTATAATCATACATATTTTTGTATTTGATACATATTTTTATAATACAAATAGTAGTATTATATAAACGTTTTTAAAAAATATTTATTTTCAATTTACAGGTGAATAATGCTACAGCAAGAGTCCAGACGAAAAAAGCTCCATCTGTACCAAACGGTAGGTTTATATTTCTAATATTATGTACGGAAATGTTCATTTTTAGCTTTAATTATTTACTTATATTTTGCAGCCATTTAAAAATTCATCATTTATACATAGAAAATTGTAGTGTATTATTTTTTTTTTTAATTTTACTTAGCTATTTGTTTTGCATAATTCAAATTCTCTTATGATTTTTATTTTTGTATTTTATTATTTTGAATTCTATTAATTTCTTATTTATTTTAATGTATAATTTATAATATTTTTTGGCTTTTTTATTAAATTAGATAGAATCAACTAGCGTATAAAAAATTTTTTTTTTATTTAAAATAAAACTAAATTATAAATATGAAATGATTGTTTTACATTAAAAAATTTATTGTACATTATCCAATTATTAATCAGTGATTTAATATAATAGTAATAACTAGTTGCTATCAATTTTATGATAATATTAAATTAATTGAATCATTTTAAACCTTCGTACCCAATAAATACCAATAGATTTTTGCGGATGGTTTAAATATTTCATTTAATTCGTAATAATTTGTTAATAATATATACACTAGAAAAATTATGTTAAGTTAAAAATTCTTTTCAGAATAATAAAAAAAAAAATGCAACTTCTTATTAACATAGTAGACAAATTAATTTCACAATACACTGATGATAATTTATTTGTAAAATAGAAACGATGAATATAAAGAATGTAATATGCATCCAAACTATTTGGATTTAAAGTGATTATTTTCTAAGATAAAATCATACAATAGTGGAAACACTGAAAAATAAAATGTTAAAATAAAAAGTCATTGATTAAATAATAGAATATCTATTAAAAATATTAAAAGACCAATTCGTCTTAAATAGATACTTTATAAAGTATTTGTTCTAATTTCAATAAAATAAAATAACATTCGATATGAAATAGTTTAAGTTTACTGTTTTGAGGATAGGGATGAACACAACTGAGGTTTATTAAATATATAACAGCTTTTATTGATAGTGTCAACTTGTCTACGCACACCAGGCATAAAAAAACCTCGTTGGGGAAAAAAGCCAAGCCACAATTTTTCCGATATGCACCCCAGATCGCATATGTAGAGACGGGGGCGGACTGGAGGTCGACGGTGGCCGCTCTGTAACCAGTAAACTCGTCGGTCGGGCGGTCGCGTCCTCCGCGAGTCAGGCCCTAGTGGATCCGCATCCAGATCACCACACCAATATAAACACTGCTCCTTTCGGCCCGCTCTAACCGCTTACACAGTTTCGCTCTATTTATAATTATAATATCAAACGATATGCGAGACAAATAATACGCAGGAGTAAAAAAAAAGTAAAAAAGCCTTCGAAGTCAACGAAAAAGTGAATTCGGGGCGACACGTGGGCGATGCCGATCCCTTGATCGCGCTGTAGAGGTTCAAGTACCTGGATAATGGTCGGTAACCCGATCATAAATCTGAACATCCGCACGAGCAGTCGGGCTTGAATCCAAGCAAATATCTGCTCGGGATTGTCAAGAAAACTGACAGATAAAGAAATATAAATGTTAGACTGCAAACCCGAACATCCCGCCCGCCATTCGTCCATCCGGCGAATCATTAACCCCTTTTTTTATATTTTTTCCATCTATGATTTATACAAATACAGATATTACTTATAGCTACGAAACAAAATCAATCACATATAGGATTAACGGTTAGGCATTCATTCATCAACACTTAAAACTAATCACTCAACTCCTCACACGTTACACTACACTAATACACCGAAACATATACATCACCACGCTCACTTCTCCTCTTCAAGATGTAACGGGCATAATCGAACCACGTGTCGCTTAAGACAGCCAGTAGCGGTGCGAACGGTGACCACTCGACGAGTCCATCCACGCCTGGATGTACGTCGATGATACGATCCAAAGACCATTTTGTCGGTGGGTAGCGGTCATCACTGACTAATACCAATTGCCCCTTCTCAATGTTTGATTTGAATTGACGCCACTTTCCGCGCTCCTGAAGGTGACGCATGTACTCCGAGCTCCATCTCTTCCAAAAATGAGTGCTAAGCCGTTGAACTAACTGGAAGTGGTTTAGAAAACCTAGGAATAATGAAGCTTCCTCGGGTTCTGGAATTAATCCGGGTGGTTCTCCGATCAAAAAATGCGAAGGAGTTAGTGCGTTTATATCCTCGATATCTGATGAAAGTGGAGACAGCAGGCGGGAGTTGAGACACGCTTCGATTTGGGCAAGCACAGTAGACAATTCCTCATACGTAAGAGTATGCTCGCCAATCGTACGCCGGAGGTAATGTTTCACGAACTTCACTCCCACTTCCCACAATCCTCCATAATGGGGTGTATTAGGGGGGATGAAGTCCCACGAGGTTCCATGACCAGCTAACAGCGCACAGACGGATTGGTACAACCTAGAAGCGCCTCTGAAGAGTTGCGCGAGCTCCCGCTCACCTCCTTTAAAATTAGTAGCGTTGTCGCTGACCAAGCGGCGGTATGCTCCTCGACGGCTGATAAAACAATGGAACGCAGAAAAGAACGAATCAGTCGTGAGATCGCTGTCCAATTCAAGGTGAAAAGCTCTTGTCGAAAAGCACACAAACAGTACTATATAACTCTTATAGCTGCGATGTCCTCGTCCTTAATAGCCACGTACCTTGATGGATCCAGCGTCATCGAGACCACTGACGGAGAATGGGCGTGCGGGGGTGACTCGCGCGGCAGGTATGTCACCCACCAGCTGATGCGCGAGACGGGGATTAATTCTCTGACAGGTTGTGCATGTCCTGGTAATCTTATTAATCAGTCGACGTGCGCCGATAATCCAAGCCATTCGGATCGTGTAGTTTGAGGTGAGCTTGTATCCACCGTGCAGACAAGCAGCGTGCGCCTGTTTTACAATAAGTTTGCTCAAAGACGAGCGCGCATGCAGTATTCGTGGGTGTTTATACTCGAAACTCAGATCGGCATTGGCTAGCCGTCCTCCTACTCGCAATACACCATGTTTCTCGGAGATAAAAGGCGTTAATTTGCCGAGAGGATGGCTTTTAGATAAATCATACCCGCACGCAATAATTTTATCTCGCTTTCGAAATCGCATTTCTGTGCTAGTCTAATTGCGGCTAACCTCGCCGCCGATAACTCCTCTGCAGTGATTTGACTTGGTAAGTTTAAGAACCCAGCGCGCCGTCGGCGCAAATTCAATACAGGTCGGGGGCAATACGCAAGCACTCGAACTAATCGGTTAAATCACGAGAAACGCGCAATAATTTCGGGTTCGGCTGAATTGGAGGTATCGTCTCTAACGAGAAGTGTGCGGACAGCTTCAAGCGCATCCGGTCAAGCCTCTAGAGTCTTGGAGGAATGACGGTCCATTCCACCAAATCACGCTGTCATTTAAATTCGAGGGGGATTTACCGCGGGTCGCGAGATCGGCCGGGTTTTCGTATGTTCGGACATGACCCCACAAAGCTGACGGCAACTCGGTTTGAATAAAGGAGACGCGGTTCGCGATGAACGTCTTCCAATGCGCCGGATGCTTACTTAACCACGCTAGCACAATTTTTCTATCGGTCCACAAGAAAAATTTCAATTTATTTAGCCAATCTAATTTGTATAGCTGTAGAAGCAGCTGAAGCAGCAGTACCGCTCCGCATAGTTTGAGATTCAGTATGCTACGAGTTTTTAGCGGCGCAACCTTCGACTTCGTGCAGAACAACATAACCGAGGCTTTCTCCGGTCGATCTTGCATGCAAAGATATACACACGCCACGTACGCGCGTTCCGAGGCGTCGCAAAAGCCATGAATTTTCATGGGAAGATCACTCTGTGTATGTATCCAACGACTTACGTTGGAACCGATGAGAGTAGTCAGCGCCTGAGAATAATTACGCCATCGGTTCAGAATTTCCTCAGACACGGGAGAATCCCAATCTCCTGATACGCGAATATCCTGCATTATAATCTTCGCCGTAACGATCACATGAGAAAGACACCCAAGGGGATCAAAGAGTCGGGATATAGCCGAGAGTATTGAACGATGCGTGTTCGCATCTTCTAAATTGGTGACAGTTGTACCGTCAAAGGAAAAGGAGTCCAGTCGCGCGCCCCATAGGACACCTAAAGCTCGAACATTATCGTCACGATCCAACGATAATTAATTCTCCGCGTTGTTTTCCTCTCTATCGGGGATCAAATTGGGATGATTAGCCGCCCATTTATCCAACTGGATACGCGCGGAGTCGAGCATCGCGATTAGCTGTTGGCGTTTCACTTTCGCCTCACGAATCGTGTTGGCGCCGTCAAAAATATCGTCAACGTATGTATTATTTTTAATAGATAACGCGGCAAGTGGAAACCGAGCGCCCTCATCTGTAGTGAGCTGATGAAGAGTGCGTTTCGCAAGGTAGAGTGCAAAAGTTGTGCCGTATCTAACGGTGGTTAAATAATATTCAACGGAAGGCTGATTTGGGTCCGGCTGAAAGTCCTGGTCTTCCGAAGTGACGCCTTCTGCCGAAACATTTTTACAATATCAGCGGAAAACGCGTAACGATACCGTCTCCAGTTCAACAGTATCAATGGCAGTTCGGTTTAAAGCACCGGCCCGCGCATTAATACGTCGTTCAGGCTTACTTCATTCCGTGTACGACGCGACGCATCAAATACAACGCGCAGTTTATTATGTATAGCCGATATTACAGGATGGTGGGGAAGATACCACGTTCGAGTGCTATCATGTTCACTATCGGGCACGTGAACCATATGACCAAGGTCAGCATATTCGGCCATATACCTGTGATACTCCATCGCGAGGAGCGGATCACGTTCAAACCGACGATGTAGCTCCCTGAGCGAAGCCAATGCCACACCACGAGTTTCACTCGCTACTCGTGGCATGGAATCTTTTACAGGCAGTGAGACTGCGTACCGCCCATGAGCATTCCGAAATGGACCATGTATGTTTTCTTCTATCTTCCAATTTAGCTTATTTAATTTTATGCAATAATTGATAGAACATTGTCCTATATAAACTTTAAAACAGTGGATTACCGTAAATTTGTCACTGTCTGTATCATAGGAATTCAGCAATGTTATTGCAGCTTTTTTAGGTCGACTATTAGTAATCGCCAATGTCCACCGAAACAATGTGGCATAAACATTGTTTGTTCTAAATTATCCATGTTTTCATTTACTAGTTTTCTTGGATTTTTATTCCTTTTTACACTAAAGTCACCAATGATTGTTGATGTGACATCTGTTAGTATATATATAACATCTTTCCATTCGTGTAAGTTACATACTGTAAAGGCATCTATAATTTGCCCATTGATCCATCCTCTTGGAGTAAGAGCATAAAATTCATTAACTGTAATTTCAAATCTTTTAAAATACAATGAATTTTCATTCTCATGTATGGAAACAGTTATTTTATTAAATTTTGATTTCTGATAATATTCTGGATTATTAAATAATCCGTTATCAAAATTTTCAAATGTAGTTTTTTTAATTTTTTATTTTCTAAATTCATATCTTTTTTTATAATGTTATTTTCGCGAGATGTTTGTTCTTTTTCTTCTACTGCATTTTTTTTTACTTTGTTTATCAGTTATCAATTGTTCATCTTTAAATTGTATTTTTTTTAACATTGTGAAATTACAATGATAATTTTTGTTTCTTTCAGATTCTGCAATTTTTTCCCCGTTTCTGAATAATTTGAGCTGGGAGTAGACACTTGCGGATATTTCCTTTTTTCTACACTTCTTCTATCTTTTAAATTTTATATTAAGTACAATATTCGCCATTGTTCTTTCTCTTTCATTTTTAAGTTCGTGAACTCGATCTGCTATTGATGAATTTGATAGTCCACAAAAAATGATTTTTTTTTATCTTTTTAAAAGAGCTCTCAATGTAAGCATTGGTTACTCTTGAGACATCTTTATCAACTAAGTCGAGGTCTATGAAACTCCATAGAACTACATATGACGTATATTTCACAAATATGTAATCCAAAAATTGTGGATTATATAATTTATTTTCTACAAAGTCATTTTCATTGTATTTTTCTTTTTCTGCTATAGCTTCTCGGATTTGAAATAAAATTTTTTTATATCTTCTATAGAAAAGTGAATTTCTATATAAGATTTTATTGAAAGTCGTATCATCTTTATCCACTTTAATTTCTTTTTCCATATTTTCAATGAAATTATTTAAAATATTAATTTATTTAAAATAGTTTTTTTTTTTTTATAAAACTGCTAATATTTTTTATGCTTGAATTGCATAAATTATTAGATTTAGATAACAATATACTACATATATTTTTAAATATCAAATCTAAGTGCTCCATACTTCTGCATAAGCATATGACACTCATTCATTCCAGCAATAACTTTTTGTTACATTTTAATTCTGGAAACTTTTGATGTATTATTTTGGATATCATTTTCATGCAATGACCAAAACGTATTTTAATTATCATCGTATCGTTTAATACACGTTGTTTATTTACAATGCAATTATACATATTATTCAAGTATTTATCAATAAGTAACTTGTTCCATGTCTGTATAAAGACATTTAAAAAAGTTCATGGCTAATCTACTACGACTGCATTAGTTATTGGCCATTTTATATTATTTTATAATATAAATTGTTTTATTTCAATAAGCAATTTACTCTTTGAACCCATATCATGGTTTGAGGTTATCATCTGATATAATTTTAAGCTATTGTTTTTTAGTTTAATTAATCCACAATAATAATATATTCTTTTTTTTACTTAAATTTTGAAGTGATCGTGCAATAGATCCTGTTGCATCAAACTGCAAGAATATATTTTTTTCATATTTTAACGCGTGTAAACCTTCGCACGTAATGAGACCTTCCATCTTATCTCACTAATGGTCACTCTCTCGATATACAGATATATAGATAGGTAGATACGTAGCCGAAGAGATTAAAATTCAACTAGTTAGAATGAGAAGACATTTTATGATGTACGGATTAGTGAGATACAGATGGAAGGTCTCATTATTTATGACTTGGTTTTTTTTATTGTATACATGGTCTTATGCTTGACCTGTACTTATTGCCCCGTAGCAGGTTTTGGCTTTTTCAAAGGACTTTTCTTCTCCTAATGTAATGTCAAATATAAGCATAATGACATTTTTATTTTATTTCCAATTCTTATTGCATTTATTTATATTGCTTTATTATAAATATATGTTTATACCAATACTTAAAATATACATTTATTCATGATTTTAATAATTTTTTCTTTTCAATTATGAATCTTAGATAGTAATGCAACTAAAATAATTAAACCAACTTAGTATATTCTGTATATATTATCGCGAACGTAACATTATACTCGACTTTTTCACATACGGAAATTAAAAAGATTTTCCGTGGCAAGGATCTCACGCCAATTCATAATTTCATTTGGTTAATAACAAATTTTTTCCTACACGCAAAAAGTGATGTATATATAGTCATTTTGTTCGTAATTCAATATAGAATACGAATTTTTAGTACCTGGAGGGAGAATGTCTTCTGATTTTTTGTAATTTAAGATAAACCTATAATTTATGGACTTACACCTATACGGTTATAGACTTAAATTGTTAATAACAATGTCGTTTATTTACAAAATCATAATTTGTTAATAGTCATTTTTTGCAATTTAATGCTGAAATCATTTATGTAATTTTCTGTGGTATAATTGTAAAATTTATTTTGTTATATTCAATTAATCGATAATTAACATATATGCTTACTGGTACATATTTGTTAATAATAAATATGACTAAATATTGGTTTTTTCTATAAAAAATTTATTTTTATGTATTTTATGCTCCGTAATATAATTTTAAGTATATTTATTTTATTTTTTTAGGTTTTTAAAGGTTGGAAATTTTTCCTAAAATTTCACCCTCTGATAGAGGTGGTTTTTAAGGGTGAAATGTATTTTTTAAAATTTATTTTATTATTTTATTCATATGTGATGTGCACTACATTGTTTTTTCGAAAAATATTTATTTTTAAAAAACTTCAATTTTTTATGACACTTGTAACGTTATAAACTTCAACCTCATAAATTATTGAACAATTCAGCCTCTAGTTAGAGGTGATTTGAATATATTTATTTTATTATTATTTAATATTCAAATTATTCATGTATTTTTATCGACTAATTATGAATTTTGTAAAATTAATTTAACTTGGTTGCAAATAGTAGACGACAATATTTTTTAATCTGTTTAATTTTTAGTTTTATAAAAACTATTTTTATTTACGTTGTTATTAAGAAACAGAAAATTAAAAAATAATAATTTTGAAATTTTTGAAAAAATTTTTGAAATATATAATTATTTATATATTTACATCCCGGCCTTATGGCCCAAGAACGGGTTCATTTTTAACAACCACAAATTTACATATTAATTATATATTATTTATTATATTGTGTATATTTACTTATAATTTATATTAATAATAATAACAACACTATATGAATTTTTACATTTTTTTATATTTATATTCACTATTTTTTCATTTTTCCTCATTTTACTGTTTTATTTTATTATCTGTATTACATCCGTCTGTTCTTTGTTCAATTGTGTTATTTCCTTTGTTTCTTTTCCACCTCTTGTATGATTTAAAACAGCTATTGGTCACCAATTCCACTCTGAAATCTCTGCTGCACCTCAGCGTTTATTCATTCTTTCTTCTATTTTTTCTGATATCTTTAAAGTTTTCTTCCCTTTCTTTGCAGTATATGATCCAGTGATTCCATTCCTCTATCTCTTCCCCGCATAACTTGCACATCCTTTCCTCTATTTTTAGCCAATATTTATTCCCATCTATTACATTTCCACATCTTATCCTTGCTGTAGTTCTGATTTTCTCTGCTCTTCTCTCCTTCTTTAAGTAAGTAGGTAATCCCTTATTCATGATTATCTCGTATGAACTGGTATATTTCGATTTGTCTATCTTCCTTAATCTCTTTTGTGTTTGAATATCTGTCTCTTTCTTTATCTTTTCATTTTTGTCTATCCCTTGTGTCATCCATAGTTCCGTCTGTGTACTGCTGAGTCCCAGGCTATTTAGTCACTTCTCTTGTTCACCTATCACGCTGCTACCTTCTTGTTTTTTTTCTCTATTAGGCATTTCCTTGCCCATCTTTCCGCTGCAATGCTTTTAATTTTGTCCTCATATCTTATTACTCTTATCCTCCACTCTCTTATTCCTCGTTTTTCCTATTCGTCATTTCCTATTCGTTCGTTTTCTCAAGTATCTGGAGGTACAAAAGTCCCGCCTCAAGATCTACCTACAATAGTCAAGTTTGATTCTTTACAGCTCTCTGGTCTCTTCATAACCTCATATATCTGCTCGGAACGCCATAACTTCTTTGACCAGGTAGTTAAACATTAGATTCCTGAGGCTGAAGTCCCCCGGGCATCATCTTTCTCCATGTCCCCATGTACTTTTCGCCGCTATTCTTCCTTTGTACGCTCTTTCACTTATTTGTTCTTTTAATTTTCCATCCCTGCTTTGCACAAATCCGAGGTAGCAGAATTTGTCCACTATCTCGATTTCTTTTTTCCTCCACATCCACTTCTCTGATTTTGGTTTCTTTTTTCTTTTCACTGTCATCATCTTTGTTTTCTCTGTGTTCAGTTTTTGTGATCTAAGAATTTCTTGAGCGTCCCCATCATGTTCTACATTGCAACTCTGTTTTCTCCTATCATGGCGATGTTGTCCGCATAGGCGTCCATATCCTTTTGTCAGCGATCCTTGTGCCTCCTATGTTTCTACTTTCCATACATTCCTCTAATTATGCGATGTAGATGTTGAAAAGCGTGGGACTCAGGCAGCATCCCTATCGGAATCCTTTGGTCCCAAAATTCATCCATTAGCCGCTTATTCGTTAACATCTATGGATTTTCAATAAACATTTTCAAAATTAATATAATTTTGTTGAAAAATTTAAATATAACAGAGTTTTGTTTAATTAGAAATTTATATTAAATTAAAAAAAATAGGTTAAGAATATACAAATTGTTGCAAATTTGTAACCTTCCTAGGGCTACGCCAAAATCGAACTGACTGCTTTATTAAATTATAATAACTGATAACTTCCACGTGTAAACCCACAATAATACGCATAATAAAAAGTACTTACTATAGCATACATGTGCGTTACACATATTGCTCTATGCAAATATAATTTCTTTCGCATGCTCCGCCTTTAACATTAAATTTCAGAACTATACTTATTTGTTTTATATTGCGTTTAACGAGTTATATTCGTCGAAATATAAAATTCAAATTAACATTTGTATATAAATCCAACAAGTTTGAACAAATTATGCATATAATATAATAAAATAATGTATAAAGTTTAATATTGAAAATGAAAAATTACTAGGATAATTATCTTTATAATATATTACATAAAATAGGATGCCTCGTATGGCCGCGATACTGTAAACACCGTGTGTGTGAGTACAATTTTTCTGTATCAACTAGCAGTGGACGTGTTGTAGTGTGAGAAAAACAAGGAGTAGAGAGAAACAGTAGAAAGTGTGACGTGCAAGTAATGATAAAAGAAATAAAGAAATAGTGCAGAGAATAATAATAAGATATAAAAGAAAAAAGTGAGTGTCAGTGAGGTTAGAAGACAGGAAAGCTGGGGAAAAGGCGGGCGAAAGTGGTAGAGACAATAACAAAAAAACGAAGAGAACAAACTACATGGGCGAGAAAGATGAAAATAAAAGTCAGGGTTTTGGAAGAAAACGTAAAAGAGATGCAAGATATCAGACGAGAGGAAAGAGAGTAGAGGGCGGACATTGAAAGATGGATAACTAACATAAGAGGGGAAGTACAAATCAATGAAGGAATCAGCAGCCGGGAGGATGAAGAAAAAGGAGAAAAGACAAAGAGCACACCAGGGAACAGGGTGAGGGGAAGAACCAACCTGTCCAGATGGAGTAGCTGCAGTACATGGAACGTACGTAAGATGAACATCACAGAAAGAGGGATAAGTGGAATAATGAGGTTAATGAGGGACAGAAAAAAAGAACAAAGAAGAAAACTTTGTTATCAGAGGTATGAACAGAGCGGAAGTGGAAGAAGCAGGGGTGCACAAATGGGCGATCGGCGTCATTGAACGAAAATTAGGGGTGAATACAGAGATAAAAAGTGCATGTTTTAACGGCAACCTAGTGATCGTGAACATGGAGAATAAAGAGACAGGGTATGGGAGAATAGAAGAAGATTGATAGGAACAGAGATATTTTTGGATTTCGACCTAACACTTGAAGAGAGAACAATGCAGGGAGAAATAAAGGAATAGGTAAGGAAAGCAAAAAGAAACGGGTTCTTTGCAAAGGTTGAGTTGAAAAAAGTATTTTTTTATGTAATTGGAACAAAAGGATAGAGTTATGAAACAAATAATCCAGAGGTGTGAAACAGGGAAAGAGGACAATCACATGAAAGGAAACAAAGAAACAGGAGAATTACAGGAAGGATAGACGAAAAGAAAAAAGAAACAGCAGTAGATGAGGGAAAGAGCAGGAAAAACAAAAACAAGGACAAAGAAAATGAAAATTTAATTTAAGCAAGGAATGGGAATATAAAAAATAAAAATAAAAAATTTCCTCTGTGTACAGGAGAAAGCTTGATCACTCTTATTAGAAAATATTAAAATAAGAGAAAATATGCAATTAAATTCAACACTTAGCTGGGAATGTATTAGGCCTGTTTTAATGATCGTACTATTCAATGTATGTAGTAGACTCCTAATCATGTTATCTAAACATTTATATAAAGGTTTATATAATATTTACGATTTCGTGACCCCGGGCAAGGGGATTGCGCACGGGTAAGTGAAATACTTATGAATGTTCTGATTTTGAAAATACTTTGCATACAGAAAGAATCTTGATTTTCTAAAAAAATGTAGAGAATATATGATGAGACTCTAGAGTGACTCTAATCGATAGATTGATCTTACCTTTAGCTTCTTCTTTTTCTTCTGATCAAAAACGGTTATGATTAACACCATAAGGGTTTGTGTACTCGCACTTGTAATTATAAGCTAAGCGTACATTGAATTCGTATATTTTGAAATGTTTAACTCGATTTTCTCTTAAAGTTATTTTAGCTAACTACATAATTCTTTCTCCTGCTTTTCTTTTGTTTTCATGTAAAAAATTGTCTGTACTCGTGACACCTTTATTTATTAATTTGATTTACTCACTTATTTTTTTTAATTTGATAATTTTCTTAGTTTTACAGAAAAAAAAATTACTGAATACATGGAGTCATATTTTACTAATTTTTTGTTAATATTTTTTGTATTAATTATTCTTGTAACAATACTTTATATAAATATATTTGTCAAATGTAATTTAAAAAATTTTTCATTTATATAGTTTTATACTTTTATTTCATAAATAATTAATTAAATTTTTAGTAATTTACTTGTTGAGAACGGGTTGAAAGTTTTAACGGAAAGGTGCGCAGAGAGGTTTAGGAGAAAGTGCAAAAAGGTCGTATTAAACAAATACTTTAAATCGTTTGTACTCTTTCATTTATTTCGCCCGTCTTACAATTCCGATCGAACTTGGAGGGAAAAAGAACGAGGTGAAAGACACGCTAAAGACAATTTTGGACCAAAGGAAAAACAGAAAAAGAATGACCCATCCTCAACTGGTCCTCGTTCTTATCATGTCCCTCCAACCCCCGTTCCCTCCTCCAAGCTCTCTCGTTTGTTGAGCACCGATCGGGGGTTGGCCAATCAGGCCTCACAGTTTTCGTTGTGCTCGACTGGACACTCCCCCCTCCCCCTCGCAGTTAGGCCCTTGGACGCCTCTGGGTGGGTCAGTCGAAGCGGCGCACCCCTTGGGCGCGAGGCGGGAAAAAGCCAATACATTCTAATCTTATAAATAATTATTGTCTTACAACTAATTTTAAAACTAATCTTATTCCATTAGAAGTCGTCACGCTTCGCCAATAGTATACGCTTGCCGCACTTAATAATTATCCGGCCGGGTCGGTTTTGGCGCATTTGCGGGCTCGTTACCGCCGTCCTCAGGTGGTCAGGTTTATTGTTTTACACTTCGTACGTGCGTCCACGTACTTCGTCTTGTGCACATCTGCGCCTTTCGAGACCAGGTTGTGACGGCTCCCCTGGTCCCGCTCGGTTGCTTCGACGCCGCATCTGCAGCCCAGATTTCATGGCGGCTACCGCCCCTCTCCTGCAAACGCGCGGCACGACGCCATCGAAAACTCGCCGATTCTCGGCAACATTACTTTAAGAATTTGTAATTGAAATATTACGAACATCTATTCAAATAGAAATAAAAAATTTTATATTTATTTTACAATGCTGAATTATTATACCATTTGGATTTTTTAACAAATACTAATAAAACTTTATTATATAAAATTTTTAGAATCCTATTTCTAGCTCTATTTTAAGTATAAAAATAAGTATTCTGAAATTCGTATTACCTTAATATAAATGTATCTGTATAACTGTCATAATCTGTATCGACTATAAAGAAAATAAAATAAAAAAAATAAATTTACCGATTTATTTTATTGCAAAATCAATCTAAAAATAAAAAATATGTAATTAAGTTATAAGTTTTAATGCTTAAATTTATTTTGAATTTTTTTACAAATCTTTGATTAATTATTAAAATAAATTTTTTTTTTTGTTTCAGTGTGTGTCCAGTGGCCAGAGGGTAGGTGCATTTATGACGTGTCTGATGAGACACTGTTGAGTGTTTATATCAAAATCGAAAACAATAATCAAGGGTTAATATAAAAGGTGATCCAAGGCATGTCAATTCGATATTTTTTTATTGCTTTATTCTTAATTTAAAAAAAAAAAAAAACATGCTATTTATGAAACTAGTACAACATTCAAATTAAATATCAGACTCTCCGCATCCGCTATACTATGACCAAGCTAAAATTATTTTTTTTACAGAATTTTATTATGTATACTGGACCATTTTACTCCAAAATATATTTTTTTTTTATGCATTTCATAAAATATTTAATACACAATAAAATGGGTCGTAATAGCTTAATACTTATCTTTATATGAATGTTAAAGCCACTTATATTGACTGAATTAGATTTGTACATAATATTTATAACAATATTTTTAAGAAATGAAAATTCTGAAAAAATATAGATCATAGAAATTAGTTTTATTCATAGAAAGTTTTTTATTTAATAATAGTAAAATATATTCTTTGTACATAAATTCTAAGAGAATACCAATTTTATTAATTTAATTTAGTGTATATTAATATAAAAATCGTCAAATAATTGGAATTATACATTTCAAAATAGAAATGTAATATCACAGAAAAATGCATGACAATAGAATTAATTATTTAGGTTTCTATCAAAATATATTCGTTTATTGTCATTTCGGTGGCATAGAATTTAATACTTTACATTTCCTTTATTTAAATTTTACGTAATTCTAAATAGTGTGAGATAAAATATTTTTTGAATCATACAATTCTGCATTTATTTATTACAGATTTAAATGATTTAGAATGTTTTTTATGATACACTTAAAAATTTGAATGATATTTTTAATGATATTGATTTTAACATAACTAAGTATATATTTTTATCATACTAATTGCAACCTATTATCTTCATTTGTATAAATTTATATTACTTATGTAATTTTTATTGGATTTTAAATAATGGAGATCATATTCATTATTCATTGTTGATTTGCAATGTGTCATTTGTAATTTACATGGTATTTTGATGATGTAGAGATATTCATATAAATGATTTGTTTTTAAATTTAAAAATATATTATATCATAAATTCAAATTAACGGAAAAGAATTAGCTTTATATACATTTCAAATGACCATATAATTTTTAAATTATTTTCATCTTTCCATTCTTTGTTTACACCTAATATGAAGTAGCTCTAATATAAAAATGTAAAATATTGTCTCAATTTAATAATTATGTATAAAATAAATTTGTCATTTTTTTATAAATTTAAAATTCTTTCGGTAACTTCTCATTTTACTAAATTTTTTTTATGTTATACATATTTTATACTAATTCATCGCATTTAAGGTAAATATTTTGTATTAAATATTAAATATTAAATTACAATTTCAATTTAATAAATAATTTTAAACGGAAGGAAATTGTAGTTACATCAATAGCAAATGTTTATTTTAAAAAATACTTCTTACAAATATATTATATTGCATTTTTAATATTTCATATATAATGGAAGAAGTTTTATGAAGTTTTTCAATCTTTTTTATTGAATAGAATTAAAGTAAAAATTAAAATTTTCTATTTCAATATTTTAACTTATAATTAAAAAAACTATATAACAAAATTTTTATTTTTTTCATCGTTAATACAATTTAGTGAAACTTAAACATTTTATAATGAAGCAGCTTGTATGACTCGAAAGTGTTAGTCCGAATTTAGTGTACGATTCGGAAGGTTACTCAAAGTTAAGGAATATTCAGGAAAGTTAATTCTCATTTATTGTAAAGAAAATAATTATTACAGTATTTAATTTAAAAAAAAAAAAAATAAAATAAAAATCAGCGGCGGAAATAAATAAAATAATAAATATTTTTTAAATATTTTATTATTATTTTGCTTTTAAAAAATAATAAATTGGGATAATAATAAAAGAAATATAAAAGGAACATAAAAATGACAGCAAAAATATTTGCTCATAAAATAAACAATTCATGATGAAACCTTAAATTAAATTGTCAGTTGTATAAAAAAGTTTTTTCGATTTTTTAGTGTAGTCACCCATTTATATAAATTCTATAATTTGAAATAATGATCATACTTTTTCACTGTTAATGACATAAACATACACACACACACACACACGCACACGCACACGCACCCACAACCTTAAATTGAAACAAAGACAGCAAGTTTTATAATAGTTCAGTGAACGTGTGGAACTTTGTGCCAAAAAATGTATATTTATGGCACATGATATTTCTCTAGTTTAATCGAAAAAAATAAATACTGGAATGCCATGAATGTTTTTTTTTAAATACAGTATTATCTTATTACATAGGTAAGAAAACGCGAGACATGATTTCGGTGATTTAAAACTGTTAGTTATGTTGTAGAAAACAAGAAACACGTTGTGGCTTTTTTGTAAATAAAAAAATATGCAGAAACAAAATTTCAGATTTTATTGAATAAAAACTTGATTGAAAAGTAAACACAGTTGACGACGAGCTAAAAGTGATCAAAAAATCAATTGAGAAATATTGAAAGATACAGAACAGATCGAGTAATATATATATGATAATAATTAATAAATGAAGTTACTCCTGCTTGAATTGATAACAATTGATAAAGAAAATGAAAACCCGAAATGAAAAAAAGTCGTAACTGTTGTGCTTGGTGAAACTGGATTTCAAGAAAAAAATGCTCGCAAAAATATGCTATGTGTTTACTCTAATCAGGATAATTTCTTTATTACGTAAACACTTTTCAATGTGTTACATAGTAAATATTATCGACAACAAATGATCAGTCAAACAAGTTATCCTTGCATGTCTTCCGGAAAATATGGAAGGATTAACGTACAATATAATAATATATTGACATAAAGATAAATCATTGAAAGAAATTCTGAAAATAAATTGATAAGACATTTAATCGGAAATGTTAAACTTTCCGGACCTTGTGCCATCGGACTATCATTTGTCCACATCGATGGGAATTGATCAACGTGTTTGCAAAATAACATTTCACTAATTTTGAATAACTAAGAATTTCCTATGAATGTTTTTTTTAAATAGTTCTTTTGATGTGAGATTTTTAATTTTAAAGTGTTTCCTTAATATAAAAAAGGAAAATTAAAAAAATAAACGAAAGGAACTTATTTATATAAATAATGTAATTAGACGGAAAAAATACACATTGCTCCGAAAGATATATTATTCGAATTCTGAATTGGAGAGTGATTTTAGATATAATTGCAGCACACGAAAATTAAGTTGATGGATGTAAAATAGTTCATGACAGACTACTCACATTTACAATGCAAGTTCTCATCAAGAGCTATTACTTGATCGCTTATTTCTATGAGGATGGAAAATTAATTGACAAGAAGAATGCTCAACTGTTTAGTACAGATCGATAAGCAAATATATATATATATATAACAAGACAAAGTTAGTTTAAAAAATAGATTAATAATGAAAAGTGCGGTGAATATAGGCAAAGATTTATCCAAAATATCATCATTCTTACTGACTGATGCGTGTTTTAATACATGTTTTTCGTCATATCAAATTTACTTCAAGAGTTGAAAAGTGTTAAAACGACGTTCTAACAAGAGTCAATAAGATTGGTTGGGAAAAAAAATTAAGAAATCGGATTGATAAATTCGATCCCATGAAAATAACAAGATTAAGGTCAATTTACATTGTGGGAATAAATATTATTTATACTTTCAGTGGTATTATGTTTTTCACATGATTGTGATATGAAATCGGTGAGAAAATAAATTGTCTTTGAATGATAATTCCATTAAATTCAGCATGAAATGTGATG
The DNA here is from genome assembly GCA_018907245.1 of Eupristina koningsbergeri. Lineage (NCBI taxonomy): Eukaryota > Metazoa > Arthropoda > Insecta > Hymenoptera > Agaonidae > Eupristina > Eupristina koningsbergeri. The sequence continues at coordinate 3,423,601 of JACCHV010000002.1, read as the reverse complement.
AAAAATTATGTTGATAGCATTGTTTGCAGTGGCCATATTGCGATACTATCGAACAAATGCATGTGTTATTCGTGTAAATAACCTTTTGGTACAATTTTTTAAAAAAAATTGTTGTTTATTTAATTTTATTATATTTAATAATTTTATTTAATAATATAAATTTTTTAAATTGATTAATATAAGAAATGCTTTTTACTCTTTTGTAGTAAAAAGAAAATTCAATTTAGATTTTACTTTTCAAAATGTATTTTATTTTGATTACATGTATTGAAATTAATTAATTTATTAATTGGAATTATTTATTTTTTTAAATAGTTTTTTCTGTTTAGTAAAACTTTATAAATTGCATATTTTTATGCTATACACATATTTAAAAAATACGACAAAGTGGATCCTTGGTGAAAAAAACAGTAAACTATCAGTAATTTAAATAACTGAAGAATTAATTTTAGCTTTCATTGTTCTAAAACATTGTAGATAAAACTATGCATCTTACTTGTAAAAGCAGAAGTTTTTCATTCATTCAATGAATTTCGCATTGCAGTTTTTCTCAAAATTTTTTATAAGTCAGCATACTCTTCACTGCGCATATCGATGGAATATTAAGAGAAGAATTCAAAGATAAGCAGTTACATCAAGTGTTACAGGAAATTTATATCAGAAGCTTAATAGTATACACCTCTACAAATTATATAAAAAGAGTGGCCTTGCAGTTTTTTAAGATTATCAAATAATTTAAACTAAAGTCGATTCGCATATCTCTTAATTTTACTACTAATTTGCAACGGATAAAAATATTATTTTTGTAATGAAAATATAACCAGTGGATTTATCCAACAATAAGGAAACTTATACTGCTTTATAATCAAGAAATTATGCTTGGTATAAATATTTACGTTTATTTTAAATTCAAATAAAAAAGACAAAGTAATCAACTTGAATAAAATACAAATGAGAAAAATTATTTGTCCACACATTAATAATCATTGTAGTTACATTTGTATTATGGATACAAAAAAAAGTATTATAATTGAATTATAATTAATTATAAATATAAAAAATTTCAAAATACAACCTATATTCTTTTATTATTTTCATTATACATACAATCTTTTTTATTTTGATATTGCTTTATTATTTTTATATTTACATATTTTTTTATTTCCGCAACTGATTTTAAAACTTTGTGATCTAAATATATATGCACAAACGTACACATAGTTGTATGTTACTATACACTTTCGCACGCGTGCGTATTGTAACACTCAAATCTACTGCACTTAATCTGAACAATTCCTCACAATTTTTAATGCATTATCAAATAATATAAATTTATTGTAACAAATATGATTAATAATTGAAAATAATTGATTTTAATTTACTTATGGTTTAAAAATATTAGAAATAATTTCACTTACATAAGATATGCTATATTTGATATACTACTTCATAGTGAATCATATTCATTTATTTTAGACATCTAATAACCAAAGGCACGTAATTTGCCTGTGTTTATGCTTGGTTGTGGTTGGAGCGGTTATGGGAGAGAATTTTTTATTGCTTTTTAATAATATTATCTTTTTTTTAAATTGCACGTCTCATGTCGTGGCCTTGGCTTGTCTTAATATGAGATTTGCTATAATATTGATTACAGTATGTTACATACGTATACACTTACGTGCTTGCGGTCCTACACACACATTCATGTGCGCACGTACATTAGTAAGATTAAATAGATATTACGTGCGCAAAGTGTTTAACCATTGTAATATATTTAGATAGATTGGTGTTTGAAAAAAATATAATACTCTTTTAAAAATTTTACGAATTCATTAAAGCTCGATAATTAGTAATATTATTTTGGAATAAAAAGTAATATTTTTAGTAGCTACTATCTACTAAAATTATGGTGTTTTTAAAAAAATTTTTACAATATAAAAGTATATATAAATATTACATTATTTTAAAACTGATTAGACCTTAATAAATCAATTTGATTGTACAGTATGCAGTATAATATTTTTGGGAGCTATAAATTAGAGTTTATATATTCAAAATTATTAATTTCATTTTTGAAATTATGATAAAGATTCTAATACAATTCAATTTATAACACTCAATCAATAATTATTAACGGTAAATTCAAATTATAATCATACAAGTTTTAGCATACTCAGAAATTTATATAAAGATTGATTATTTTTTTCAAATCCATAATATCTTTAAGAAAATTTTAAGATCATATTTGCGCGTGTGTGTGTGTGTGCGTGCGTGTGCGCGTTACGTGTGAGCACTTGTTTATTCATTTGGTAATATTTTATGGTCATTATTTATGTTATGATTTGTAATTTTGGTAGGTCCATTATGGTTTTTAACAAAACATAATAAATCATATAATATATTAAATAAATTCAACACTTTAAATGTTGATTCAATTTATATCAGTAAAGATGACAGCTCGAAGTCTGCATTAGATATATATTAATGATAATTTAATTTTATACTCAATTATTAGATATTTTGTAGAATTCAATATTTGATATCATAATTGAAATATGTATTTTCCCCCCTTAAAATACTTTTTCATATTGATTTTAAAAATATATTGAACGTTTTGTTTTTATTTGTTTTTTTTTTATTCATATTTATCAAAGTTATTTAATATTTGTTATATAACCATGGTGGACTCATTAATTTGTAAATTAATGCTAATGGATGGTGGCACGGTGCATTAGTTGGCTAGTTACATGGCCGATGGAGGTTGCTGCATGTTCAAAATACTGCCTATATTAGTGATTCTTAATATACTCATTAAATAAATATCCTTAAGTTTCCATTTTTCGCGTGTTTTTGTATATTATGACCATTTTAACCATAATTTAAAATTGCAAATGCAATTTAAGTTTAATATTCTTGTATTACAGAAAAAATATTACCGCAATTCTTAAAAATATATTAATAACTTTCCCCCAACTTTTTAAGCTTAATATATTATAAATATGCATTTGAATTTAATTGAATAATTTGATTTACAATTTAATTCAAAATTGTATATTAAGAATATAATTTTAAATGTAATTTGTGTTTTCAAATTTGAGATATATAAAATTAAGGAAAAACAAATTTTTTGGATTTTTCTGATAATTTTAATTATTATAACTAATGTTTTTGTGACGAAGGAAAAATAATATATTATAAATTGCATTTAAATGTAAAGTAGATAATATAATAATGAAGTTAATATTTTTAAATAAAATTATTTTGATAGTACGTTTTTTAATATTATTTAAACATTATTTATAGATTTTAATTAATATATATATTAATTGTATTGATTTTTTAAATCCTTTACAGTTATAATTAATATACTTATTTATTTATTAATTCTGATAATCACGTATAAGTTTCTTACAGTCTTTATTGTAATATTTGTATTTAAAAAAATATAAGTATCTGATAGATAAAATTTAATTCATTTTAATGCACAGATAAGATTGTATTGTGAAGATAATATTTTTGTTGTATCACAACTAGTATTGTATTTGGAATTAACCTATTTTTATTGACGAAAGATAATAACTCTTCAATATAATATTATTAGTCAAAGCAAAAGAGCACTTTTGAAGTCATGAAAAAAAGCAGCTAAAGATTAACATGTTAAAATTCGTAAATAAATCAATAGATTCTTATTTTCCAAAATGCCACCCATGATATTGGGGGATTTTTTTATCAACAATTTTATCAAATAAATTCCTTTTTGTTACTTTTTTTTGTTAAAAAAAGAAAAAGTCGTAATTTTAATACCATAATGTCAATGGACGATTAGTAACTAATAAAATTGCAAAGAAAATTCGTTTTTATATAAACCGATCGGAAAATTAAAAGCGTAAAAATTTTACAATAACCGGAAGATTTATAAATTAATTAAAAAATTTGTAACATTCTTATTTTTTAATATTTAGAACTGTAGTTTTAAAAAATTAAAGAAATTAATTTACACTTTATTTTTACAGATATTTAGCTTGATCGGAATATCAATTTTCGAGTACTACTAATGTTGATTAAATTATGCGAAAAATTATATAATTATTATTAACTTACTTTACCAGATGATTTTAGTTTTTCCGACGGGTTTAAAAAATATAATTGTTGCACAACAAATCCTGCATTTTATATTTCGTAAAAATCGTTTAGATTATCTAAAAAATGCGGATAAAGAGGACCAAAAAAGGCTGAGCTCGAGTAATTTTATAAGGAGTGGGGGAGACGAATAGATGAGGGGTTAGTTAGTATGGATTTCACTTCTATTACTATATATTACAATTCTCCAATTCTTACTATCCCCACTCCTCCGGTGCTCGGACGTTTTTGGTCATCTTTATTTTCATATTTTATGCAATCTGAAATATTTAAGCGAAATGTATGATACAGGATTTGTTGTGCAACAATTATATTTTTTAAAACCGTCGGAAAAACTAAAATCATCCGGTAAAGTGAGTTAATAATAATTATATAATTTTTCGCATAATTTAATCAACATTAGTAGTAGTACTGGAAAATTGATATTCCGATAAAGCTAAATATCTGTAAAAATAAAGTGTATATTAATTTTTTAATTAATTAATAAATTTTCTGGTTATTGGAAATTTTCTACGCTTTTAATTTTCCGATCGGTTTATATAAAAACGAATTTTCTTTGCAATTTTATTAGTTACTAATCGTCCATTGACATTATGGTGTTAAAATTACAACTTTTCCTTTTTTTAACAAAAAAAGTAACAAAAAGGAATTTATTTGATAAAATTGTTAATAAAAAAATCCCCGAATATCATGGGTGGCATTTTGGAAAATAAGAATCTATTGATTTATTTACGAATTTTAACATGTTAATCATTAGCTGCTTTTTTTCATGACTTTAAAAGTGCTGTGTTGCGTAATCTAAATATAGATTGATATATAAAATAGTATCTATACTATCTGTAACTAGATGTAATTCACTTAATTCAGTATCGATGTGAATAATTAATTAGGATCAATTCACGATTTTTAAAAATTTGGAATTAATATACTCATGTATCTTCTCCATTTATTAATATGTATTAGATATTCTTTTTGTATAACTCGCAAGTATAGAAATGTTAATATTTAACCAATTAGTGATAAAGTAATTGTAAAACAATTTTTAATTTTTCCATATAATATTAAAATGTTGAATGTCATTGTTTTATCACGAATTCATCTGTATTGACATTTTTGTAAAAATCATTTGTTTTTGCATAGAATTATCGAAAAATTCTTGTTTTATTGTATCTAAGCAGCACAGGGTAATGAAACACTCAAGACAGTTTTCGATAGAAAACTTTCGAATTTAAATTTTGTAAAATTCATTATTTTTAAATCGTTGCTTGTAATAATGACTGCATGTATCATATCTACAGTATTAAAACAAGATTAAATAATTACAAATATTACAGACAGCAGGATTGTGTAAGTAGTCTGTAAATTCTTTACAATATTATAAATTGAAATATATTGAGATTAAAAAAAATCTCTTTTATTACAATGCTTTTAATTTTCGGTTGAAACTGATAAATATTAAACTTTCATGATTCTTTATAAACTATATATTGGTGTTTTAGTAATAAAACTTACAGATAACTTATTGAATATAATGAGTTTTAATAGTTTTATTAAATAGAAATTTCAAATAATTGTTATCGTATGAATAATGGTATTAGTACATGGTTTGTCCCTGAAGTATGAAGTTTTTTTCTTTTATTTTGCGATTATTGGTCGAAGCGATTTGGGAGAGATCTTAAAAAGTAGAAAAAATCTTTTTCCATTTGTCCTTTTTTTTTTGTTTTTTTTTTCAATAATTAGATGCGGCACGATTTTATTTGTCATAAAGGGTGTTTTTCGATTTTTTGACACAGCGCGCTGAAGCGAGTAGTGGAAAAACGGTACACGAAAATTTTTCGTTTAATGATTCTAAAAAAAATAAATCACTTACCTTTTTTAATTTTTCGTAGACAGACCATGTAGGTGAATTTAATATAAGGTCCACAAAATCGCAATATTAATGATAAATCTATCAAAAGTTATTTACTTGAAAAAAAAGTTTTTGATTTAAAATAAAGTATATATTTAATAATATATGATTTATTCAATTTTCTAATGTATTTATCAATGTAAGTAATTTTTCAATTACCCATCGAAAAAAAGGATTTAAACTATGAAAGTTACATGCAAGTTTCTAGAGTAAAAAATTAAAGCTTCGAATGTTATTTGTACAATAAATGAAACTACCCATTAATTTTCGAAATAATATTCTATTATTTAAATTCTATGCTCTTATATAGAGTTATGTAAATCAAATTTTTTTTTCTTTTTATTTCAAACTTGATTTAATAAGAAAAACAATGAAGTAATATAGTTTGCATTAATTCATATTGAATCAGAGTGATATGTTTTTAATGTAGTTTTCTTGTTAAATAGAATTTCTGTTTAATTTGTGCTTTTACATGGTGATTCTAGGGAAATACATTAGTTTATTTTGTTTTTTATTTTAAATAAATTGTTGAATTTATTTTTATGGTTTATAATTTTTTCTTTATAAACTTACAATTTTTATTTTCTAGATTATGTTTTAATTTGTATAATATTTTTAGCAATATAGACACATGTTCTTAGCTTATCAACAAATTTAAATTTTCTTAAATCTCTATATAAATAATGTTAACTAAAATTCCTTTTAAAAAGTTCGTTTTTGTATTTAGTAAGTTCACATTTATTGCTTATAAATTTTTGTATAATATACTGTTTTAAGATTCATATATACACTATATTTTATTCTTATATAATTTTGTCTTTGAATCTTTAGTTATAAATTGATCGAAGCAATTATACTCTCAGTGGTTTCATTTGATTGAATTTTTATTCATACATTTTCCGCACATCATTATTTTTTTTATTAAAAAATTTCATATTAAATAATTGTGATTATAAAAGTTTCTTTATTTTTATTTATTACATTTTTATTTGTTTTCATTTCTATAAAAATAAATCACTTCGAACAGATTCAGTTTTTAAAACAACGATGCTTGAGATCGTAAGCTGGTGAAACTTAGTTGCATTGATACAGTCGTACCGATAATATATAAGAAAATGTGTTGAAAACTGATGATATCCGACGCATGAGAATTTGCTGAATGAACTGTACAACTCAATTTACACAAAATATTTGAGTAAGAAAATATTTTTATGAGCCAGAAGTTTGTAACGTTAAAAGTGTCATAAAAAATTGAACTTTTTTAAAAATAAAAGTTTTTCGATAAAAATAGCGTAATGCGCTTCGCACATCGATAAAATAATCAAACAATTTGAAAAAAAAAAACTGATTTCACCCTTGAAAGGGACCCCTAATAGGGGGTGAAAATTCAAAAAAATTCAACAATTAATTAAAACGTAAAAAATGTAAATAATTATGAATAAAATTATACTAGATATAATAAAACGAAAAAAAAAATTTTTTTGCAAAAAAATTCAAGTATTTTAAAATATTAACAAACATGTACGTACCCCTAACCAGATACGCTTACATTATATAATCAGCGATAATTGGCCATAATAAAAAATCCTTTACAATTATATCTTAAAAAATTGCACGGTTGAATGCTGTATTAAATTGCAAAAAAATGAGTATATACACATCAACAATTCGTATCGTAACACCTTTGTTATTAAAAATTTATGTCTCCAAAAGCCTGTACGTATAAGTCCCGAGATCATAGATTTTTCTTAAAGAACAAAAAATCATTTAACATTCTACCACTAACGATTGAAGATTTGTATTCCTCATAGAATTGCGAAGGAAATGACTGTGTGCATCACTAATTTCGCGTTGGAATGACTTTATTGTTATCAAATTAAGTCTCCATAAGCGTGTATATATAAGTCCTAATATCATCGGGTTTTCATGAGTATCGTGGTTGAGAATAAGCGTAGCTCTGCCGTAGTATTACAGACAGGGCGGTAACACGGTCCATTAGAAATATGATTTGGTGAAATAATTTTTCGACTGCGGTATGTCAATTTCATTCATTGACTTTATCGCTCTCCTTAATATTTTTATACATAATGTATTTTAAATAGTCAGAGTAATAAATCGCTTGTTGTATTTGAGCAGAACCGTAAGTGTTCATCTTACATTTTCATACTGTGTGTTTTGAATTCTTACCTATAGAAAGTAAAGAGTTTGATGTTTTTTATAGGTTTTGATTTTAGATCACACATATATTAGGCAACATTTATTTACTAATAATAATAAAAATCAAAATTCGTATTTAAAATGCATATATAATTTATAATTCTAATCAGCATATTTTACGTGTCGAAAATAGATAGAGAGAGAGAGAGATTATGTATAGTAGCAGTTGAAAGAAATTTAAAAACCAAACTCAAATGAGCACTAAGTCGAATGGGAAAGACGGAGGATGGAAATCTCGTTTATGGTATTATCTTTCGGTTGATAAACATGAGCTAATGTTTGACGAGCGGAAATATTGTGACGTCGATTACAATGCTCAGAAGCATTGTTGTCACCTTTGCTTATTTGAAACTTAATTTCTTATAGTTCTAATTAGAGGGACAATGTTAAATAATTTTTTGTAATTTAAGAAAAACTGATGTTTCTATGACATTCAGATATGTATATGGAGACGAAATTTGGTAATAACAAAGGCACTCCGACACGAATTTTTGATGTGTACATAGTCATTTTTTTTTTGCAATTTAATACAACGTTCAACTATCTAATTTTTTAAGATATAATTGTCAATAATGTTTTATTATAGTCAATAAATCGATGATTATTTAATGTAAACGTATGTGGTTAGGGGTAGGTACATGTTTTTTAATATGTCGAAATATTTGAATTATTTTTTATAGAAATTTTTTTGTTTTGCATTTTATTATATCTAGGTAAATTAGGTAAAAGAACTACGGCTAATAAGGATTGATTTTATACGTATAATATAGAAAATTATAAATTATTTATTATAGAAAAAAGATGCAAATATTGTCATAGAATTTATGTTATAACTTCCATCTCAAATACTGAGGTTTAGTTGCTCTATTATGGATTTGAATAGATTATTGTTAATATTAGCGTGTAGCTTATAAAGAAGCTTTATTTAATTCTCAAAATTTGAGAATTTAAAATAAATCAATGGTATTATATGAAAAAAATTATATGTAGAGTTTTTTAGTAGGGTATCTTAACTTTTCTAAAGTTCAAAAAGTAAAATTTCTTAGTGGGAGAGTTAATGTCATAATTTAAGTTATACGTTTAAAAAAGTTTAACTTAATATTAAAAAAAAATATTAATAATCTAAGAAGAAATGAGATGTGTAACAAGTATTATATTCTAGTAGAAATAATGATTTAATTATAGTCAAAAGTTCCAATAATATGATTGTATAATTGTTTGGTTTCATTAATGTTTGTAACAAAATCATATGAATCAAACATTTATATAATTTAAAAATATTTTGATTAGATTAGATACTATCTTGTTGATGATTCAATTAGAGCATAACACCCTGTGTACAAATTTTTTGGAATTGTTTGTCGAGGCATGAACTGGTGTATGCAATAATAAATTGATTGTATTTCCAGCAATGATAAAAGTAGATAAAAACAAAATGGGTTTTAAAATAAAATGTGCACAAATTTATCTTTAAAATTCATTTAAATTTTATTTTTCAGTAATAATGATTGCCTATTTTTTATTTTCAATATCTAAATAAAATTATTAACAATATTAAAAATTTTTATATAATTAATTTAATTTTCAGATTTTTGTGGCGACCTATATTAGAAATATATAATTTGATGTTAAGGCCCATTAAAATTTTTCGAAAATCTCTTGCAATAAAATATTTTAAACCTATCTGGAATAACAAAAAAATAATTATGAAACTAATGATTGAAGAATACGAAGATATGTGATACATAAAATTGTAAATAATTATTTCTTTTTTTAAAATATAAAGCTTAATAATTTTCTAACATTGTGTTATGAAATCAACCATTTTAAATACCTTATATCATTCTTACTACAAAATCATACTTATAATTTATTTTGTTATATTGACTTTCATAAAAATTTTGATACTCTATTGTAAATAAAAATAAAATTTCATACTTACATAAGTATTAATAAATGTTATATTTTATAATTCCAAAAAATTATTAAAATAGATTTCATAAAACTGATAAATGCTCATAGCTCATAAAACAGTTTTTAATTTAAAAATATTTATAATAAAAAAAATATAAAATTATGTTTATTACTAATGAATTATTACTAATTGATCAAAAGATAAGGTAAGCTTCCTCACGGTTTTCTAAAAAAAATAAAGTTCTACATCAGTCTATTATTAATCAAGCATTTTGTTAAACAGTTATTTTTCTGTTTACAATAACATTGTTACAAAATAATAAAATGGTGATAAACCATTGCGCTTATTTTCTACAATTTAAAAATAACATTGTGAACAAATATCCCATGAATAAAAATATGCATGATGATCTAATAAATTTTTTTTATTTTAATGATGTATAATTAATGAATATGTAAAATGTGAGTGTTCGTATTAATCACTTAAATAATTTACAATTGCTTTTACGAAAAAAATTTTTATCCCTTCCTTGTCTTTTTAGATAGTATACACAGCTACCATAATGTTTTAAAGTCATTCCGATATTCCTATTATTAGGTATAAATTGTTGACGTTATTGATAATAGTTCAATACATGTAGAACTTTATAATTTAGTTACGTAAATTTAATGTAAAAATAATATGTAAATACTAATGAATAGAGTTTTTTAATATCATGGATTACATTTTATTATTATTGAAAAATTCATTAAAGGAAATGACAGTATATAAAAATTCATGTTATAAAATCTGATGATTTTGATATATCATATTATTATAAACTATAAAACTGTTTTAAAAAATATTGTTTTTGCAGAATTACTTAATACATATCTTACATTTTTTAATATAATTTTATTATATCTATATTTTTATACTTTAAAAAACAAATAAAAATATTAATCTTAGATAAATTTGATAATTTTAGAAGATTATTATGAAAATATAATAAGTAATCTTGAGAAAGAATAATATATGATTAAAAGTATCTGTATAATAAATGAATCTTCTTAAATATACATTAAAAAATAAATTATATAAAACAATTATATAAAAAATAAATTGAAATTAAAAAAGTATATTTATTTTAGGTAAAATAGTACATTTTATGGCTTAGTTACATTAACATTAATTCAAGATAAAATAAAATAGTTCTAATGTGAATGTATAGCTTTCAATTTAGTTATGATATATTAAAATCAACCAATAAGAATTGATATAATTTATTTTTCGATGTGAGTTTTATGTAATATTAATTATTAAAAACCATATTTTTGTACATATAATTAATTATTATTTTTTATAAAAACATTCAAATAAAGTACTATAAGTATCTAAAATCTTGTATGTACATTAATTCAATTTTTTTATTTTAATTTTTTTTCTTGTAATAATAATACTTCATATAATATTTTATAAAAAAATTTTAAATAATTATTTAATAAAATCATTACAAATTAACATAAACAATATATTTTAATTCATTTTAAGGATGAATATTTTATTTATTTATTTTGTTTTTTCAAAATTTAATATAAATACTTAACAATTTTGAATCTATTTTTAATTTAAAACTTAGTTTAATAGCAAAGTTGATTATATATATAACTTAATGAATTGTGTAAATATATTGAATTATTATAAAGCATAATTTTTTATTTATTTATTAAATGTAGTAATAATCGATATATATATTTTTAAAAATGCAAACATTTATATTAAAGAATAAATTAGAAATGAGAAAGCCAATTACATTTAGAATTACAATTATAATACTAATTTGAATAACACACATCACTTTTAATCATTATAATCCCTGAAGCAAGCTTTGAAATACATTGAGTAACTTTTATTATCACAAAATATTTTTTAATAATAATAATAATAAAATTAAAAAAATAGTGATGTATTTTATAACTAAATAAAATATAATTTTAATTAAATAAATTATTTAAAATTAATGTTTTTATCTAAAAAATAAATAGGTTTAATGTATATTATTAGAGATTAACTTAAACCAATGGATAGTTGTATTTTTGTACATTTTTTATTATATTATAATATTGAATAAAAATAATAAATGTTTATTTATAAAAAATTTTATACAAATTCTTAGCATTTAATCATACAAAGAAACAGACGTTGTTAAAACTTTTTTTTTGAATAATGGTATAACGTATGACATGTATAAAAAACTGATATTTTTAAAGATGCATCAAATAATTTTTTATCTTTTTTTCAATATAAATTTGACAATGCTATATATGTTTTACTGGTAGTAATTAATTCATAATTTACAAATTTTAATTAATTCATGTGAAATAATTTATAAGAATCAATGATGATGAAAAATAAGCACTATTGAAATATTACTAGGAAGATAAAAAAGTTTATACTTCTTATTATACATAACTACAATTTATATTTTAAAGAATCAATAAATATGTATATATATATATATATATATATATGTATACACATGTATATATGTATATATGTATGCATGTATGTATATAATCATTAAAATGTATAATTTTACATACATTTCATTATTTTCGACTGTCAAAAATTTAAACAAAAACCACAAACATTCTGATAAACAAAACAAAACATGCAGACGTAGAATTTCACATTCCATTGAATGAAAATTTAATAAAAATAGTTGACGATTTAAAGGTGTCAAAAACTCGATAAGCCAATGTTTGAATGATTTTATTTTGATGATTGAGAAAATTAAAAAATGGGTGCCATGTCATGTGCATTAAATGATAGATAAATAAAAAATCGACATGTCTTTAATGAATTACGGTTTCAAAAAAGGGAAGAAAGTTATTTCTGCTTCAATTCGTAACAAGTTACCAAATTGTTAACTTTTGAAAACCTGAAATGAAAAAAGTATTCGAATATTGAAGAAGATAATATTATTTTCTGTAATCAATGTAATGTCTAGTACGAGTTAACTCAGAAAACCGGTATTAATGAGGGATATCAACATCAAATGATAATTGAAATCATACTTTAATAATATGAAAAAACACTGAACTGAGTCGGAAAACATGGAAAAAATAATTTTATACGATAAGATGTCTTTCACATAAGTTTAGCTGCTGAAAGAGGCTCTGAAAATGCTTTTTTAGAGCAAGTGTACTCTTATGTCATTTGACAACATAGCTTATTTCTATCAATGTTGCACGCGTTTTTAGATCTAATTTTCGCTTATTTGCAAAGTGAAAAAATGATTCAATGAATTTTGTTTATTAAAATAAAACCGTTGTTATAATATATTGTTTTAATTATAAGAAAAGCGTTGGTATAATATTCTTAATTTATTTAAATAATGGGTAAAATATATGTAATCGAATAAACTTAAACATATACCTTGTATTACAGTATTTTATATTTTTTTCCTACTTTAATGGGTGTATACGTATTTTTTATATTATTGGTTTCAAGTAATAGCTATCATATTGTCGAAGTTCTATTAAACCTTATTTTGTGTATTCTGTTTCATAATTCAGAAAAAAAAATTTTTTTTAATTACATAACAATGTATAATATTAAATTTTATAAGGACATGTATTTTGAGATTGAAGAATCTCGACAAAATTCAAACATACTATTACACAAGTATAATTATCAGGAATTGTAGTTAATTAAATTCTCACAATCATGTGTAATGAAAAAATGAAATAAAATAAAAATTTCCGATATTTTTAATTTTCAATGATTGCCTGTGCTGTGGAGATATCTAAATTAATTGATATTAAGAGAAAATGATATAATACTGAGTTTTTTGGTTCATAGATATATTGCATGAGTATTTATTTGTGCAGAATTATTTTCCACTTTTTTTGATCGGATAAATTTTTATAAATATAGTATTTTGAACTTCAAAAGCCAGTAATCTAATCATAAGCTTTAGTGAGATAAATTGAAATAGAGTTAATGTACATTTTTGTATATGTATTTATTAAGGTAATCGTATTAACTATGCTCATGAAAATTCTTCTAAGAATTTTGATTTAAAAAAAATAACCAAAGTAATGTGAGTAATTATGAAGAATAAATGGAATATAAATTTTTAATTTTGCTTGTTAATTTTCTTGAAGTTTAAGTTATATAGCAATGTATTAATTTAATGTTGAAGGGAATTAGATGTATAAAATTGTATAAAAATTGTATTTTAATTATATTGCACAACATTTCGATAGTACTTTATCATTATCTTCGTTAAGATAATATTGATTTATGAATTATAAAAATACACAATTAAAATATGAAAAATTGGAGCATATAATTATATAAAAATAAAAAATATTTTTATATTTATATCATTTCATAAACAAATAATATTTAATGCAATAATAAAATTAATACAAAACAAAAACAAAAAACAATAAAAATGTGAATGCATTGTTACAAAGTCAGTGCGAATTATATGTGTATTTTTAATTTCTATAAAAAAAATTTAAATTTTATTTAATTTTATATTTTTCAAAAACAGAATCTTCGTGTTATTATATAAAACAATGTTTTTAGTTTTCCTGTAATTAATCATCATAATTATAAATTTTATTATTTTGTTTTTATGTATAAAATGTGTTTTTACAAATATAATACTATATTAAATTATAAATTTTAGATACAAATCACATTCTCAAATCGTATGGTTTTTATAGTAAATTTTTTAATTTAATAAATTATATTTCATTACAATTATCTCGATTAGGATGTTGCTTTATCCTTTGAAAAATAATGCATATAAAGTATATATATGCTATTCATATTTTAAGTTTAAATTAAAGTTCATAGTAGGTAAACCATGATGTTACATCAAAATTGAATAACTAGAGGGCATTGGTCAATCTTCATTAAAAACTTTCACTTGATCACTTATAAAGTACATCATTATTCTTACGGCTTTTATTATCAAAAAAAGCTAGCCTATTTGGTATGTTATTTGATTTATGGATCCTTTTTATTCTCTACAATTTTTTAAAATTAATTTTAAAAAATCTATGCAATACATGGCTATTTATCACTTATATTCAACTTTGTTTTTTAAGTTTTTAAAAGATACTTAAGTTCATGTATTTTAAAAATTAATTCAAATATTTAAATATTTTTGATAATTGAATATATTATTGATTATGTATTTATTATTATTAAACTATTATTAATTTATAAAAAATGTGAATAGTAAATTAGAATACATAAAATATTGAATTGTGTAAATATTCTAATTTACTTGTACCCTGACTCTGCGTGTGTGTGGGGGGGGGTGATGATGATATAATATAATTAAGAATAAAATGTATGTGCCACATTATCTATTTCACAAAAACTTCCATTTAATATCCAAATTTTAACAATTGGTTAATACAAGTTACAATCAAACAATGGCTTGCAGCAAACCTAGGTCAAACCTAACAAGCATCGTGCCCATAATCAGTACATAAATAATAAACAAAGAATTTACAATTAAGTGAGCTCGCTAAAAAGGGAGTAAAATGAATGTTCAACGTTCGTGGTGTGCAATAATTTTTTGAAATAGGATATAGGTTACCAGCAATGCCCTGGAGTTGGCTCGGGGCAGCTGCACCATCGGCAGCGGCAGCAGCAGCGGTCGCAGCAGCCGCGGTCACGCCATCACCGGCCACCGCGCCCCTCGTACTCGCGCCAAGGTCCGCAGCGAGACGGAGGTATATTAACTTCTCTCTCACTTTCTGCTTTCGTTCTGTTTCTATTTTTCACTTTATTTATTTCTTAATCTCTCTCTCTCTCTCTCTCTCTCTCTCTCTCTCTCTCTCTCCCTCCCCCTCCCTTTTCTCTTTCTTTCTTTCTTTCTTTCTTTCTTTCTCTAAACACTGTTTCATTGTGGTACTTTCGCACGAGTATTCGCGCGCGCAAAATACATAAAATATGTATTGAATTGTCCGTTTCCTAAACTTATTATATTTGATTTAACAGTTTTTCCCTTACTTTTTTACTTTTTCAATTTGCATCATTACAGCCAAGCATTTTTAAACACTATTTTGCCATTTTTCACATGAAATAATTCGTATTCGTAATTACCTGTACACTGTTGCATTTCATGTTTTTTAAATAGCTTTTATTGCGTGTTAAAATTATTTATACATAATTAGAATTTGCTGATTACCTAATTTGCATCAAATGCATGGGTTAATCTTCTAATTAGGAATTAGGGTCACCTTTACATTATGTGACTTGCATTAATATTTTTAATTATGATTGACATTTTATTGTGTTCGATCAATCCTAATATTCAAATTTACATAAGTTTTATTCAAACTTAAAAATTTTTTTATTGATAACTATAAATAAAGAAGTAAATGAACAGCAATTCAAAAATTACAAAAAACGATAAAATAGTTCATTTAATAAATATTTCTTTCATTGATCACATTTTAACTAAATGTAGTTCCAATTTTAGTTCTAATTAATTAATATTACTGTATTTTATCAAATACTAATTAAATAAAAAAGAGAGAACTTAATGACAGTAAGATATATTTCATGTACATATGCATATAATAAATATTTATGTTATATATATATATATTGTGTAATACTGTATTTCAACAGTACTACAAACTATATCATTTATGAATAATATTAATTATAATACATATTTTATTTATAATAAATACTTTAATTAAAAAAAAAAAAATAATTGTAAGTAAATATTTTAAAAGCTTATTTATAATCAATTTTTATGATACAATGTAGATTTTTCTATTTCTAATTTTTTTAAATAATGAATTTTTAATATATCATACATATACACACACAGGTATAAATGTAGTTTGAAGAAAAGTTTATCAATGAGTTTTTCAGTATACGAAATTAGACTTATATGTTAATAAATAAGCTCATTATTCAATAGTTTACTTTGGGCCGTTAGATGGCTATAAGAAATATGTTTCAATAGCCAAAATCAAAATTGATATTATATACTGTATGAACTTTTTAAATTCTATACAAATTTCTTACTTTATTGCTCTCTTTTTTCTTATTAAGCAGTATAAGAACATTGGAGTATGTCTGTATTTTGGAGGATAATTATCACTATTGCATTCTTATAATAGTAAAAGGCATTTCTAATCTTTCTTATTGAAATAAAATGATTTATTTCATAAGTTTTTAGATTATAATATTTACATGTTTTTTAATATTAATAAGAGAAAGTAGGAGAATTTTTAGACTACTATAGTTCAGTTACCCATAAGAAAAATATCAAAAATTAAACAAGAAAATATCTTACATCAACTCATGCTTATCGCAATTTTTTTAGTAATACTTATTACATATATTTTTGTCCGAAATTTTTCTCATAGATCATAAAGAAGAGAATGAAAGATATCAGAACAGTCCTGTTACTTTCATTTGCATTATTAAATAAATGAGATAGCATCTCAATACAAAAATACGATGAGTGCTCTAGAGTCTAGCATAGTTATACAATGACTGAAGAATACCTGGGTATACACTCACATTTGTTAAATGAGATACATATAACTTGTTTTATATAATCGGTAACATTCAAAGACAATTCTCAAAAACGTATAATTACAAAGCTGTCAATAGAATAGTAAAGTATTCAAAATTACTGATTCCGGCATTGGTAATGATCAACTTAAAAATTCAATTACAGAAAGTAGAATGATTCATATAATCATGTTCTTAATTAAAATTTCTGAAAATTTATACAATTAATCCAAGCTGAAGAGATATTTTCATTTTTTTAAAAAGTAACAGCTGTATTATCATTTATCTAGACATTACATAATTATCATTTGTTTCATTTAAATGTTCAATGTAGTTAATTCAGTTATTCAAGAAAGGAAACATCGATTTATTCTTACAATGTGATGTATGATCCAATATAGTCAAAGAAAAAATTATCAAATACGCAACATCATCTACGATTGTTTATTTCACTTTTTGTTAATTAATGAAATCAAATATCTCAGACATCACTATTTCGTATTGATATTGATATATTGTCAATATTATAGTTATATCATCAATCCCGAACAAAAGATTTTCGAAGAAATTTATTGTTTTAAATGTAGTTTCAATTTTTTAATTGACCGATTTTTCTTATCATAATAAAAGTGTAGATAATTTCTCAATACCTTTAATTTTTAAGATTATATTATATTATGTATATATATGCTTATATTTTTATGAAAATAATTCAATATAAAAATATTTTCATTAGATTAGTAAAGCTTTCCACTTTTATTAAATTATTTTCAAGCTCTCCTGTAATGAGCATTATTATTTAATTGAAAATTGTCATTCTGATCAATATCATGTTCACTTTTCTAGTTCTTAGCAAGCATTGTAAAATGTTAATTCTTTATTGTTTTGTTCATTCTATAACATAGATGCAGATACGCATCTTATGCCATAAATTTAATTTATCATATTGTTTCGAACAAAGACGAATCTATTTATGAATATTAAACGCAGCCATTATTCTTTATTTTAAGGTAGCATAAAACACATCGTTAATTACAAAACTCATATTTTTATCAAAGCGGACAAATAAATTTAAATATACAAAATTAATTTAATAAACAAAAGCATTAAAAAATAAATTTTAATAGAATTTAATTAAATTTTATTGTGTATCAAATTAATTAATTTCAAACAGCAACTTTAATAAGTGAATTATAGCACTTATAGAATTTAATGACAAATATTTAATATTTAATAATTACTTAATATTTTTAAATTATAACCATACATATATAAAGAATAGGATAGAATAAAATTTTACACTTATATTGTACATTGTACGTAAAATTTAAGTTGTTGCTTAGGTTTCCAGGTGTGCCAGTAGTACACATTTTTTTGATGGAGATACTTAGTTATCTTATACATGTAATACATGAATGCTAAATAGACTGACAGCATAAAATACTTTGTCTTAGTCTGTCCCCGAAGTATCGAGTTTTTTTTTTTTATTTTGTGACTATTGTAGCGACTTAGGAGAGGTCTTAAAATGCAGAGAAAGCCTTTTTCCATTTGTCCCGTTTTTTTTTTTTGTTTTTTCGATACTTAGATGCGACAGGATTTTATTTCACACGAAGGGTGTGTTTTGATTTTTTAGACACGACACCCTGAAGTGATTATTGGAAAAACGCTACGCGAGAATGTTTCGTTTAAAGATTATAAAAAAAAAAGAAAACACTTACCTTTTTTATGAAATATGATTTATTGGTGGACTTTTAAACAGTTTGAAACAAAAATATAAAACTCTTCAAAATAATTTTCTTCTGCATCAATGCATTTATGAAGGCGAGTTTTTCAGGTCTCAAAGACAACCTAAAACTTCTCAGCTTTAATATTTTCGCACAAACTTTCGCATTTATAAATTTTTTTTTTGCACTATATTGTTCACCGTAGATCGCGTTAATATCAGTTTTTCCACGATTGCTGTAATTGTTAAGCTGAATTCAAAATTTTTAGCACGCGGCGAATGTTTTTAGCATTTCGAGAGCTTTTTGGGCGCCTAAATAAGGATTCGTCGGTGATCTTTTCTCGATCCTCTTTGAAAGCTCTAAGTCATTTTTTACATTCCGATTTTGACATACATTTATCTTGATAAGCCTCTTTTAACGTTTTTAATGTTTCCGCATTTTTTTTTACGTTACAAAGAAAATTTTATTGCATAACCCTGTTTTACTAATCGCTTCAGCGCGCCGTGTTAAAAAATCGAAAAACACCCTTCGCGCGAAGTAAAATCCTATCGCATCTAATTAAAAAACAAAACAAAAAAAAACGGGACAAATGAAAAAAGGCTTTCTCTGCATTTTAAGACCTCTCCAATCACTGTGACCAATAGTCGCAAAATGAAACAACAACTCGATACTTTATATGGAAAGACCCCGTAATTTCAAACAGTAGTACTCTTTACAAAACTGCCACTGTTTAAAAATTATTAGAAATTTTCTTCCATTAAAAAGCATACCATTTTCTGATATACAGAAAAGTCAAATCTTGTTTCATTTAGAACAGATTTTATCTTCAAAAATAGATACAAGTCAAATAGTGAAAGAAAATAAGGGAGTGATCTAATACTGAAATGCTGTGCTAATCCATTGGCTTGATAAAGTATAAGTCAGCATATTATTTACATAAAGAAAACACGACTTTTTTTTTAATTCAGATTGTTTTTTCCTTATATTTTCGCGTTATCTTTTTTATATAGAATGTTAATATAGCATACTTATATAGTAATTGTATTTTTATGAAGCCAATAAGTTATACAATTTTACGAATATCGAAATAAACAATAATAATGATTTCGTCGAATTTGAATATGCTCATTCGTACTTCTTTCTCTCGATGAAATGAGCTATTCTATTGCATGGCTTAAGACTTAGTTTTGGTATCAAAAGTAAAAAAACTACGATTAATCGCATGTTATTATTCTTCCTAATTAGTTTTATCAATGGTATATAAAACGTCAGAACAAACATCTCTGAAAGCTTTTTATTGCTGAAAAGTAAGAATTTTAGATACCAATTTGGCGCATACTTTTTGCATGTAAAAATTGACGTTTTAAATTGGTTGTATGCATTTTTTGTCAATTTCTACTTTTAGTAATCGCGTGACTATTTAATCGAATGTTAAATTGAATCAGAAAACATTATTTTTTATATTATAACTTTTTTTTATTGTAGAAAAACGGTGTGGGTGTGAAATAAAATTGACGTATTTTCAATCGGATTAAAAATGCATATGTCACTTAAAAATATGTGTAAAAAATAAATGTTAATAGTAATTTTTTCAAACTTCATGTAATATTTACTTTGTTCTAATTAAAAAACGATTTTAATATGAATAAAAATACAGTTATAAGGATCTTTTATATAAAATAAGGGCAGTACATTTAAAAAACAGAAGTCTTATCACTAAATATCGGTGGTATACCTTTTTTATGAGTCTCATTATTTAATAATTACATTTCATGTACATATAACATTAAAAAGTATCTAAATTTTATAACTAAAGAAAATTATAAAATAAAATTTTTTATTAAATTGTAAGGAAAATTCAGGTTTTTAAATTTTTATTTTAAAATTTAAAGTTAGGATATAGGGTTGTAAAATGTTTAAATCTCAAAATAAAATATTTTTTATATATATTATCAACGATACTATTATTTATATAATATTTATGTGGGTTAAATAATATTAGACTTTTTGTAAAAATAAAATAAATGTGCTTTATTAAATTTTTACATTTAAAAGATAATGTATTTATATAAATAAAAGTCGTGTTTAAGATGTTTACGAGGACTTTGACCGATCATCTATTTCTATGAATAGATGGATACTTTAATCTAAAAGTAGTCATACTAGCTTAGCTAATAATGAACACTAATAGCTATAAATTACTACTTTTATCTCTGATTTAATAAAAAAATTATTAAATAGTATTAAGCAATTATTCATTGAAGGTTTGATTAAGAATAGAGTTTATTTGCTATACAAAAAAAAAATGTATTATTGATAGAGGAAATGTTACTATTAACTGAAAATGGAATATTTAATACATTATATTTAATACATTAACGCGTTGAACTTCCTGTATAATAAATGTTAGGAAATAAAAAATTTAACATTTCCAAAATTGTGTTCATAGAGTTTATACAAAAATTATTACTATTTACATTACTAAATATCACAAAAAGGTAAAATCTTATTGACCTTTATAATTCGCTTATTTCTATTGATATTATATGTATCTGTTCATGAATGAACAAAAAAAAGATTCACTTTAAAGCTTCTTGGTTTGATAAAAATAAAATGATTTGATCATTTTATGATAAAAAGTTCAACTATTTTAATTTATCGGCTATTAGGAGTAAAATATAACGATATTATTATTTTATTACAAAAAATTGCTTAAAATTAGAATAAAAGATTGCAAAAAGAGTCATATGTTACAAAGTATCATCAGTATAATTACTTTCACTTTAATAGTGATAGAGTTCGTCTTCATCGAGCATTACTCGACTGATAGTACATTAATCATATTCATCAAATCTTAATGACATTTCGTATTCTAAAAATATAAATTTCTCTTGGAATTAAAAATTTTCATCAAATGAGAGCATCATATATTAGTTTGTTGAGTAATAAAACAAATATGTAGAAAGGTTTCTGCCACCAATATAAAAATATATTAAGTTACAGATAATTATTGAAAAATACAACTAGATTTAATCAAAATATCTTTTATGGATATTTACAAGGGATTATTAAGATTAGAAATTAAAAATATCCATGGAATAAAAATTGTTATTCCATTTTTTATAATGAAAAAGTAGGCGAGGAACTTTTTAAAGCTACACCAAGTTTAATCTTTACTGTAATAAGTTCACTTTAGGTTTTGATAACATTACAAGTTTTCTTATACGTTGTTTAATTTTGAAAATATTTTTATGTTTATTTAATTTGCTAATTTTGCATATTGTATATTATACAATGACGATTAGTAATGACGTTTATCAGATTATTTTCATCCAAAGTACATTGTACTTTTTCTTTTTTAAAATTTAATTTTAAATTACAATGCAACAATACAATATACTTTATTGTATATATTTTAAAGCATACCCACTATGCGCGGTCTATGCGTGTCGCATACCTATTATCCTCGAAATCCCTCGAAATAAATTTGTAAAGTGTGCAAAATAGGCTGGTTGTGTTGAATTGATTACCCTTCGAAATGTAAAACGGTAACCGGTGGTGCGCGTGGCGTAAATAGAACAGACGGAAAACTAAAGAAAAGCTGCTGCCGCTGCTGTCGATGAAGGAAGATTTGTCGTTAGAGACGGAGATTGTACAAGGTAGGCTTCGACATGTGTGTTTCAGCTGCAGCACTCAGAGGAATATCTATTCAAAGAGGACGGGTCAGTGGCGCGAGAACAACTTTTCCAGCGAGCGCCGCTGCTCTCGCATTAGCGAGGAACTCAAGCTCGATCGTCGCCGCGGCCGCCGCCAGTGCTCTTCATCCCTTTGCGCAGGCGTAAGTATTCGGGAACTCAAAACCAAAGCGATCTTAAAAATTCAATCTTTTATTCAATTTTTATCGCATTACTTTTAATGATTCATTGCCCAGTCACTCCCTGCGGTCAATTGTAATAATACGAGCGAGCGAGTCATTTATTTGTCGCTTGTGGGACGAGCTTTATTCTGCACTCTTTGGTACTGACTTACACTGTACTTCTCTTCTGAGTAACGTACTTTTTGAAATTTTTTCTGAAAACTCTTTAATTATTATAACCGTTGAAAATTGCTAATTCTTATAATTGACGTATTATTAATGAATGCGTGAATAACGATCCTACTTGATGAATTTTTTGATAAAATATCAATGATTTACAAGGTTTGTACATAAGTGTCTGCTGTGAAAATTGCAATTTAAGATTTAAAAATGAATAATAATATTTAATTAATTAATTAATTAATAATTAATAATTTAATTAATTTATTAATTGAAGAAAAATATAAATATTTTCAGTACAACTAAGGTATACTTCAAAAATTAAAGATGTTTTAATTTTATGAGCTGCAACAATTATTACATTTAATTAGTACATTTACAAAGTTCAATTAAATTTTTCACAGATAATTTCAATTTTATTTCATGACTGAGTTAAAAGAGAAAGACAGAAAAGTAATTAATTGAATTTATTTTGAATAAAAGTCGATAAAAAACAATGTTAAAAGGTAAAATTTTATAAATTTTTTATGGTTAATTTACCATTTAGTTTAATTTATCGTTATTAATGATTTGTAATTTTTTTTTTTTTATATATATGTTATATGTATATACGAAATTTTTTAAAATATTTATTTAGATTATTATGCTACATTGTATATATTAGATAATTTAAATAAAGTAGAATAAGGCTTCATGCAATAATTAAATAATTTGTCACCATTTGCAAGTCAAACTGTTGATGACCCAAAAAAAAAAAATAATTTGATAAATTAATATTTAATAATCCAACACTTCTTCATCTGCTATTTCTCTTTATTAGCAATATATATTTTGTACACGTTAATGTAATCGGCATGATTTTACACAAATATTTATTTACTTATAAATTGTATTTAAGCCTACATAAACTCGAGTTAGATTTATTCATTTTTCAATTTTACCGTTCGACTCAAATCCTAAAATAACCTTACCGTTATTGAACAAATATTATTGAATAATCATAAAAATAACTGTGCGTATAAATTTTTTTATATAATTTTAAGACTTATTTTCAGCTTAAATGTAAAAATTCAAATATTTCAGGCTAATTAATCAGAGAACTTGTAAGCTTACAATAAGTTAATATTGTGCAATGATAATTTCATTAATAGTAGATTCTAGTTTTTGTATATAAATATAAATTATATATACAAACAGAAAGCGAACGCCATTCTGAAACTAAAAATGTCAAAATATGTTATAAGTAATGAAATATATTTCTTAATTTTCACTGTTCCAATTACACTGCATTCGTACTAATCTTAAATATGCTAACAAAATTAGTTTCATTTTTTATCTATTCTGAGTATAATAATTTTCAAAAATGATTATTATAGCTTTATTTCACGAATTTTTATTATTAATTTTTTATTAAGTTATTATTATTTCATACATCACTTATTAACCACAGGTTACTCTTCGAATTTCTTTATTTATTTTGATTGGAATAATAATATTTAACTTATTTTTTTTGCTTATTTATTGTTATGTTAACAATTTTTTATAATTATATTTATATCAAATTATGTATATTAGAGCTTCGAGTTTTTAATCTTTCTTTAAAAAATTTTAATTCTTTTTCGTCTATATCTTCTCTTTGATTTCATTTTCTTAAAACCTAAATTATTGCTTAAAAGGTTGAATTTTATATTGGCCTACTAGAGTATTTCACTTTTACATGTCGCTTTTGTATGTAATTTTTTTTTTTTTTAATAGGTTTTCCCTTGATATATTATAATAAAAGTATTTCATTGTTGAATTTTATTTTTTGCAATTTATTCTATTTCTTTATGATAAATTTTACTTTTTTTATATGTATCTATAAAAAGACATTTTTGTATTCGTTATGGCCCTACTTAAATTAATAGGGTATAGCATCTTCATAAATTTTCCAAACATTTATAATTTGAATATGATAGTATATACAAATATACATTACTTGTTAAATATTATATCTAAAAAAAATTTTTAAAAGTTGGTTTACATAAAAATTATTACTTTAAAATGAAAAATATTTAATTTAATAGATGTTTGTACATAGGAATTTCAATTTATGATCGATCAAATTTTTACCTATTTGATTCTATGTCACTTATTCAATTTGTAAAACTTAAATTTAGATAAAAAATTTTCCTTCGCTCTATTTTGTAAATTATTACTCTGCTTTTTATTTGATTGCATGGGATGCGCATCTTTAGCTTATCATCACTGGCACCAATTTACACTTTCCACGAATCAAAAATAAAAAAACCGAACTTTGTTATATAAAATCGTGCATTTTATATACTTTTTTAATTCAGTTTATATAAAACTATGAAATTATCATTAAATTATTTAAATATTTGATTTCAAAAGATCATTTTTATAAATTTCAACTTTAAATTGGCTGAAATATTTTAACAATAATAATAAAAAGGGGCTTGAATTTGCAATGAAAATCAGTATCAGATTGTCGAATAATGATTAAATGAGTGACGAATATCGGACAAAAATTAATTAGTATCATATGTTAGTGATCTCAATTAATTAAACGCTATACGAGTAATAATTGAAAAGTTAATCAGAGTAGAAGTCATACTCTACAAGTGGCTACGTTTTAACTTTTAACTTTTAAAAGAAACCATGAAAATATGGTTCCAGAGTACGTCGATGAAAAGAAAAAAAAGATAAACAGA
The DNA here is from genome assembly GCA_018907245.1 of Eupristina koningsbergeri. Taxonomy (NCBI): domain Eukaryota; kingdom Metazoa; phylum Arthropoda; class Insecta; order Hymenoptera; family Agaonidae; genus Eupristina; species Eupristina koningsbergeri. Next base: position 3,397,398 of record JACCHV010000002.1, on the reverse strand, counting down.
CATTATATTGCAACCATTAAAATATTATATATGAAGAAATTAATGACTTAAGTTAATTCAACATCATTCATATCGGCAACATTCCTCGTCAAGTTAGATTTTAAGCGACTGTCTAGCAGATGTCATTCTCATCAAGTTCAATCTTAAGGTAGTCACCGAGAAGACCTCAACGTGTATTTTCGCCAATCAGATAACCATTCGTAATACTTTCTAATTTTATTGCTTCTTAATTGATTGCCTGGCTATGAATTGTAAGATCAGCTAAAAAGTGAGACATAATCATCCAAGTCGTGCACCAGCTCTTTATATGGACTATAAGTGTAAACTATAACTGGGCATTTGAAAGTACGATATTGTAAAAAGTGATAGCTTCCCTACCTGTCTGAACTTTAAGACATTTTTTTAAAACATTGTTTACTGATTTTTTTGAAATATCAAGATTATTAACATTGGTAGATTCAAATTGTTATTCACATCTTCAAATCGTTATTTTCTTTATTTGAATATTTTAAATTACTCAATCGATCGTATTTTAAATAGAATTTGCTTTCCAAAAGCTTTTTCCAATATCTTCAATTTTTTGCAGTTCCATTTCATTCATATTCCATTATTGTAAAAAATTTAATACAATTTCTTTTTTGAAATAATAATATACAGAATAACATAACCTTTTACATTTTTATATGGTTTTATTAGAAAAATATACTAGCACTGTATGTACAACAAATATACTATCATTGTGGTACAACAAGTTATAGTTTTCCAAAATTTATTTAATCTATTTAAGCAATGGCAATTGATTTTTCTTTTATTGATTTCAAATTGTATTGTAAAGCGCATAGGGCTGCGTTATATTCTGTAATTACTCATTTTATAGATTGAATCCTAAAAATAGTTTTTTGAAATAAAAATAAATAAGACAGTATCGTTATATTCTTTTTGAGGCATAATAATCATATATTTCATTTTATACATCAGTGTGCTCAATTTGGCAATAATATTTACTATTATTTACATCTTTTTGTTTATATAATCTGTATGTTTTTATAGATCATCCATAAATTAAAAACAATAGCTTAGTTTTTATTGACAATGGTTCGTATATCAAACTTTTTCTTTTCTTTCTTATAACTTTTTGTATTTCATTTGGATATGTTAAAATTTGGAGTTCTAAATTTTTTCTATATTCTTAATATAATTTTATGTATATTGATTCCCCGTTATAATTTTTTAAATAATGAAAAATAGGTATTATTGATAACAGAACAATAAATATGTATAAGTTGTATTAAAATTGAATTTTTTTTATATGCATAAAAAACGCATATTTTTTGTTGCTGAACTTTTTCATATTATATTGCAGTTATATTATATTTTATTTTGATTTTTTCAATGAATGTGTTTAATGAATAAAAAATTTTTCAGATTTTTTGTTTTTCGATTAATAAAATAATTTTTATTGTAGCTTATTAATATTTAATTATTATTCTCATTACTATTTTTAGTATCATATAGTATTATTTTTAATATGGATTAATACTTACTATCATCCAATACCTTTCACAAAAAACTGTTATGACCTATCTAGTTTATTAATATATATTTTAGAATTTTATTAAAAATATAAGGTTATGGATATAAATTTATAAATTTGTTATTAATAATGATATAATATATATATATATATATTATAGTTATAGTATATTTAGATTATTTTTAAATTTTGAATAGAATATTAGGTTTTACTCTAAATATCAAAATTATAATTTAGTAGAAAATAAAATTATACATGTGCTTGTAATAATTTATTTATTACATTGTATTTTTTATAATAATGATTTTATACATTTATTTATATTTTTAAAAATATAATAGTTATCATGCCTAATGCAACTAACTCACATTTTTTGATTAATATTGTACGTATTTCTCTCTCTCTCTCTCTCTCTCCCCCTCACCTCTCTCACTTTCTCACTCTTTCTCTGTCTTTTCTTATGAAAATTTGTATTTCATATTTGGAAAAAAGTTATTTCAATTATTTCATTTTATATAATTATAATATTATATCATGATTTTACCCTAAGATTTTATTCCATTTCTTTAATTTTAATAGAATTGAGTTATAGGATTATCTAATGGCAAAATAAAAAGTCAAAAAAAAATACGACTACACAATTAATCATTAAATTTTAACTATTATATTATATTTTAATGTATTTTAATTGTTATGAATAATGTTAAATCTGACCCTACAATCATACACAATTAATGAATTATTTTTAACTATTATGTAATATTTTGACAGATTTATTCAGGTTTATATGTACAATATTATATGTTTATATAGCCCATTAGTAGTTGTATAACGAATTTGTCTCTCATCACTTTTCATCTTAGAGATAAATATGTTATTTAGATAGATATGTTTTTTAGATAAATCAGATTATCTAGACAAGTTAGATTTTTAAGTTTTGAGTTATATATACGATATTTCCTAGTATATAAATATTTATTGAAGAATAGACTAATCTCTTTTCTCATTGAGAACTGTATTGCTCAATTAATGGATATTGTACGTGACCCCTTCGATCTCAATATTGATGTCTCGCCATGATAAAATTGGGATTTGGCTTGTTGGCCACGAATTAGTACTTGATCTCCACTAGTATATAAGTTTGGTATACCAATGACATACTAAATAGTGATAGTGATTAGATCACCAGCTCATAGAATTTTGTATTATCTTTTGTAAGGAGGTTTATAAATAGCGATATTACAGATTATAAACACCATATCATTGCAAAATTTATTATTATACTTATTACTATAGTCCAACCAACAGAGCACTTTTTAAGTCATGAAAAAAGCAGCTAATGATTAACATGTTAAAATTCGTAAATAAATCAATAGATTCTTATTTTCCAAAATGCCACCCATGATATTCGGGGATTTTTTTATTAACAATTTTATCAAATAAATTCCTTTTTGTTACTTTTTTTTGTTAAAAAAAGAAAAAGTCGTAATTTTAACACCATAATGTCAATGGACGATTAGTAACTAATAAAATTGCAAAGAAAATTCGTTTTTATATAAACCGATCGGAAAATTAAAAGCGTAAAAATTTTACAATAACCGGAAGATTTATAAATTAATTAAAAAATTTGTAACATTCTTATTTTTTAATATTTAGAACTGTAGTTTTAAAAAATTAAAGAAATTAATTTACACTTTATTTTTACAGATATTTAGCTTGATCGGAATATCAATTTTCGAGTACTACTAATGTTGATTAAATTATGCGAAAAATTATATAATTATTATTAACTTACTTTACCAGATGATTTTAGTTTTTCCGACGGGTTTAAAAAATATAATTGTTGCACAACAAATCCTGCATTTTATATTTCGTAAAAATCGTTTGGATTATCTAAAAAATGCGGATAAAGAGGACCAAAAAAGGCTGAGCTCGAGTAATTTTATAAGGAGTGGGGGAGACGAATAGATGAGGGGTTAGTTAGTATGGATTTCACTTCTATTACTATATATTACAATTCTCCAATTCTTACTATCCCCACTCCTCCGGTGCTCGGACGTTTTTGGTCATCTTTATTTTCATATTTTATGCAATCTGAAATATTTAAGCGAAATGTATGATACAGGATTTGTTGTGCAACAATTATATTTTTTTAAACCATTGGAAAAACGAAAATCGTACGGTAAATTGAGCTGGAAATAACTTCGTAAAATTTCCCATAATTTAATCAACTTATTATTATTATTAAATTAGTATTACCTGTGCATATAATGAATACTAATTTAATAGGACCAAATTAGGAATACTAGTCACAAAAGAAGTACCTATTATCCTGAATGGAAGATTATTAAAAAAAATGAGTTAAAAATATGTGCAATAAGAATATGGTAAAGTAACAGAGTTCAAAAAATTCATCTCAACAAGAAATTTATCGGAATAGGATGAAAACATGTACGTTATATCAGATTAAACAACTGAATAAATGTGAAAAAAGTTTTATAAAATAATAGAAAAAGAAAAAATAGAAATAAAGTTCAACTACACTATGCAGGTGAATTTTTAAATGTTTATTATTTTTATCAAAACATACACTTTAAACTTTTGCCGATCTGAGGAATTACTGAGAAGTTATACATAGTTTATGCAATAGACTACAAGGCTATATGTTTGTTCTTACTTTCTCTCTTTTTGTTTTTCTTTCTCAACGATAACTTTGGATTAGGTAATATGCACATTCATTTATTTATTGATAATCGATCAATATGTCTTAATGCATTTATATTACTTGTATTAATATGTTGTTTAATGCAAATTGAATAGAATTATAATAATAATAAAAAAATAAATAAAAAGGAGTACTCTATTTATAAAATTGATTTCAATTTATTTATAAAGCCTTCATATAACCATATATAAATAATTTCTAATGTACATTAAAAAGGTTCGACTTTCCTATTTATTTTAATCTTTCAATGCGAAATATACTTATTGATAATATTAATGTAGCAATTAGTATTATAGTATTATAAATAAATTCTTTGTAATTAATAAATCTATTTTTTTGTTTTAGCGTTTACTATGATCCATTTTTAGCCGCACATGCAGCAACACAGGATCCTAATTACAGATTGCAGGTAATGCTCAACATATATCAATATGAATTATTATATAAACAAAAATACTACATTTATTTCAGAACAGTATAAATTCGATTAAGATTTCGATATTAACGAAAATTTTTAAGTTATTTGTAGATATGATAATTACCAATAATTTAACGAGATGATTCATCTTTATTGAGATCCTCATTTATTAAAATATATACAATAGCTGCAAAAATACAATTTATCTTCTGTCAATACTAAATAAATTAGTATTAAATAATATATTACAAAAAATAAAAAAATTTTAAATCACATCCTTTTACATTTGTAAAAATTTATAAAAAGAATAAAATATAATTTTTAATTTTATAGTTACTATATTATTAAATAAATATTTTTATTATAACAATGTTATATTAATAAATTATCCCGATGCATAATAAGTAATTTTGATAATCTTTTACTACATAACAAAAGATTTTAAAAATATATATTTAACAATAATGCCATATTTTTTAATTGAGCATTTATCTACTATTTTTTAAAAAAAAAGTTATTTTAGATGCTCGAATTATTTAAAAAAATATAGCATACGTAAAATCCTTTTGCAAAACAAATTAGACGCTGTAATAAAGACAAAAACGTATTCTATCAAAACCTAAATAGATAAAAAATAATAATCGTGTATAAATCTTCTACTCAAGTTATATTCCTAAATAAATAATAGCTAATTATTAGTTTTCTAATAAATAATTTTTTAAGAATCACAATTATACAAATTTTTTTATCAGTATAATTTAATAGTATTGATGGCATTTTTAATCATAATTACAAAATTAATTATAATAATTGTGTAATTAAATCATTATAATATTGGCGTGTTCTTAATCTTCTTTCTCAATCCCAAGTTACCGAAATTATTTTGACTTGTATAATTTTCCCACATTACTCTAAAATACATAGTATTTTGATATTTAAATGCGTGGACCTCATTCTGAGCTTTAATTGATAAAAACATTTTATCTATTACCATAACAATGCAATAAAAGGGATTTTTTTGTAAAATTATACTAGACCTATTAGTAATTTTTATTACGAGAATCGAAAGATATTGGAATTATTCCATATGTATATCTAAATTTAGCATAATTTCAATGTGAAATTTCTAATTCGAACATATATATAGCTTATAAAGAACTCTATTACAATTTCTTAAGTAAAATAATTACTAAACTCCATGTTTTATGCTATTTAATTAATATTATTATAGCCATCGTTTATTTTTATTTAAAATTAAAACTATAAATAATAGTGTTGTTATTCATAATAAAATCTTATTTCAATTTTAAATATGGTGGTGCAGTTGTTAAGTATAAACAGTTAAGTATATAATATCTTTAAATATGGATTAATTCCCATGTTCCTACAATTATTCTGTATTCATTCTTAAGTAACAATTTCATTGGAATACGTTTATTATGTCACTAACTTCATGACGAATTAATATTTAACGTCAACCTTTCTCAAATACCTCAAGAAAATAACCAATTTCTAGGAATATTTAATTTTTTTCTATATTGTTTAAAAATGCGGCCGTTTTTTATTACTGCTAATTCATCTATTCATCATATCAGCATATTTGTAAAAGATTTAAAGACCTAAGAATAGATTTTTTATGCCTTAAATATCAATGCCGTAACACCTAAAAAATTATCTATATTGTATTTCATAGAAAAATTATTTATTTAGATATTTACCTTGCAGCAAATTAATGTTCGTCTTGTCCTTTATGATTATCGTTATAATTTATTTTCACTAATTTTGGAAATAAAAATTTTTTTTTAATATTCTGGTATATTTGATAAATATTTTTTTCATAAATATTAATATTACTTGATATATGTTAATAATAAATTAAGATACATTATTATACAATTATAAATATGTGCATATATAAATTATTTTGCAAAACTAAATTAGATTTAAAATTCATAAATAAGCATATATACTTAAATTTGTCTTTTAGGCTGCCGCTGCAGCAGCAGCAGCAAGTTCACCTCTTCTGAAAACACCATTATCCACTGCTCAACAAGCAACTTATGCTGCTGCAGCTACTTACACAGCTGTTGCAGCGCGGGCCTATGGAGCAGCTGCTGCAGCTGCTCAACCTGTAGCTGGTTATACTGCAGTAGCAGGGTAAATAATCACAATGATCTTTATATATAAATTTTTTCATATTATTAAAAACATCTTAGAATATTTATGAAAATCTAATACAGCAAGTATATATTTTATATATTTCTAAAATCGCAATCGTAATACAATAGAACTAACAAAAGTGTTGAATATATGCAAGTTACCTAATCATAGATAAAATGCAAAATACGATTATAAAATTTATCAATATTTGGACGTATTCCGAAATTAATGTACGCATGAAAACCTAAACATCCACAAATAAAAACTAAAATTTAAAAAAAATAAATAAAGTATCAAAATTAAATATTTAAAATTCATATCCTTTTTAAAAATGTAAATTTAGTAAAATTGAAATGAAGGAAAGAAACATCACGGTTTTTATTTAAGAATCTGCTATGGTGTAGTATGCATTTAGACCATCTCCCATTTTCAATTTTTCTAATCGTAGAGATCTCCCTCTTCGCATTCAATTAGTGCTACCAAAATTGAACAAACAGTCAACCGTTATTTCCTTTTCAGTATTATAATTATTCAGCTTTCGTAAATAGTAATTTAAACAGCTGATTAGATAGAGAAAATCCTATATATAACCAAAGCTATAACTAAATTTTACTAACAGCTTTTAATTTCCTCTCAAAAATATTCGACGATACAGTATGCTTATATCAATACCCTTCACTGTCCATAAATACTGGACATCGTCCCAATCAAACTAGCAATCAGTGTCAATTATTCATTTTTCGCGTTCAGTATTGTAATTTCTTGTACAAAATGACTTCGATGACGCATTAATAAGAAGATTCAATATAAAGTCAAGCACAGAGAAAATTAATTTCCAAGAATTACAATTTTTCGTTTTTCTTTGAATGCTATTCATATTCAAGAGCTGAACAAGGAACAATTAATTGGTCTTTGCTAATTAAATGTCGAGTTCTTCTAATTATTGAATGATGCTTAATCTTTGGTAGGTATATTTTAGAGTAAATATTCCTGTCACCTCTATAGTTCTAATAAATACGATACAAAATAGAGGTGATTCTCTATTTTCAAAAGATATTTAAAAATTTGTTTAATACCATTTAGACTAAATATCTATTTTGGCACCAAAATTTTTGAAGTAATATCTAATTTAACAATAAGCAGCAGTGGAATATTCGACAAAAACGTGCTGATGGTGCTTTTTAAATACCTGTAAAAATTGGAAAGAGTCGGCATTATAGCCTTAGTTTTTATGCAGACTTTCAAACTATTATCGTACAGTCTTTGGTTCATCGAGAGAAGAAAAAACTGTCTGGCATATCAGTGTTTAAATTAAAATTTTTAATTTACTTGATAAAATTTTTATAAGATAAACTTCAAGCAATTTTAGATTTAACATAACTCATTCTTTTTATTAAATCTTATTATTCAATTAAAATTATTATTTAACGATGATAAAATACAAAAGGATAATTAATATCAAAATTTATTAATTTCTGATTATTAATTCAGATTTATTTTCTCAAATATATGTAGAAAAAATACAAATTAAGTAGCATCGCAAAAGGACGTCTGTTGCCATCAATAAATAATCACACTTTGCACATCAAAATTAAATGAAATGCAAAATTATTAAATTTAAAAATATATAATTCTTTATTCAATATACAAATGAAATTATATGTTAATGTTACACTAAGTAAATAAGAAGAAGGAGTGAAGTAAAATCTTCAACAAGGAATATTTATACAATTGCAGAATAATATTGCGCGCCAATAGCAATGATTGTTACAATTTTTAGATTTCGGCCGCACCAATGAAAATCGAGATCTAAGTTATTACATTAAGCCATAAATTCGCAAATAAATAAATACATGTGCGAGGCAAATTCGGCAGATAATAAGAATTACTTATATTATAGTGCAGTCATGCATCAAAGGATTAAACCCTTATAATGACATATGACCACTCCCAATACCATAATTATATTTCTAGGAACGATTAACAGTTAAAGTCTAAACATAGGCTTAACTATCAATGCTGTATGTAGCAATCGTTTTATGGGTTGGTTAATTTTGATGAATATACACAAATATGAAGCCGGTGTCATAATTATCATCGATAGTGAGTAAATAAGAGAAAAATTGAGGAAAAAGTGATATGCGGGAATTTATTTATGCACATGTATACACACGGAAACAAAGTACAATCTCACGAGAATGGAAATTATTAACATACTTGTAAATGTAAAGATTCGTTGTATCGTAAAATTTGATGGTTACAATAAAACCAAAGTTTAATGATACAGATTATTTTAAAAATATGATTGTGTACAATAAAATACGTAGCAATGTATTAGATTTTTAATTTAAGGGCTATGTATTACATTGAATAATTTGATACCTTGTTTTAATATATTTTTCTCTGAAAAACTAAGTTTTTATTTATTGTTTCTTACAGTTATGGCCGTGAATATGCAGACCCTTATCTCAGTCATGGAATTGGTCCTGTAGCCGGATATGGGGTAAAAAATAAATCAATAATTACATATATATTTATCGTTTATAAACAAATTGAATGAATAATTTATGACTAAAATTTAAACAATTAAGAAATAATTATAATATATTGGTTTGTTTAAAAACCGAATTTAATATAAAAAAAGTAAGATTCTAATTTTAATATTTTTTATTTATACAGTATTTTTATTTTATAATTATTATTGAATTTTAATGTTTTTGTAAAATAATTTTGAAACTAAGGAACTATTTATATTAAATATTAATATTTACAGTCATTCAATATAATTTTAATTAGTAAAAATATGAAATAAACAAAATTTTTCTCTATTACATATATTTTATAATTTTTATTTAATAATATTGAAAGTTAATATATTTTTTACTCTTATTTATTTTTTTCTTTTTAAATATTATTGTGAATAAAAAAATTGTAATTTTTTGCATTTATTTTTTATATATAAATATCAAAATTCTTCCTTTTTAACTATTTATGTTAACAAAGGAATTCATGTAAATAACATAAACCATTGTGAATTATAACGGCATTTGTCTATGTAACTATATACGACAATGCATATCATTAATATAACCAAGGCAAAAATAAATAATAAAGTAATCTATTCAAAGAATAATTTGCTAGAAAAATAATTCAAAATATGTATATAAGAAACAAAGATGAAATTAAATTCGAATAAAAATAATACCTATTTAACTAACATATATGGGCTGTTCTCGAAGTATCGAGTTTTTTTTTTCATTTTGCGACTATTGGTCGCAACGATTTTGGAGGGATCTTAAAATATCAAGGGAAACGTTTTCCATTTTTCCCGTTTTTTTTTTGTTTTTTGTATAATTAATTAATTAACGTGAAGGGTGTTTTTCGATTTTTTAACACGGCGCGCTGAAGCGATTAGTAAAACAGGGTTATGCAATAAAATTTTCTTTGTAACGTAAAAAAAAATGCGGAAACATTAAAAACGTTAAAAGAGGCTTATCAAGATAAATGTATGTCAAAATCGGAATGTAAAAAATGACATAGAGCTTTCAAAGAGGATCGAGAAAAGATCACCGACGAATCCTTATTTAGGCGCCCAAAAAGCTCTCGAAATGCTAAAAACATTCGCCGCGTGCTAAAAATTTTGAATTCAGCTTAACAATTACAGCAATCGCGGAAAAACTGAATTTAACGTGAACAATATAATGCAAAAAAAAATTTATAAATGCGAAAGTTTGTGCGAAAATATTAAAGCTGAGAAGTTTTAGGTTGTCTTTGAGACCTAGAAAACTCGCCTTCATAAATACATTTACGGGAGAAAATTATTTTGAAAAATTTAAACTTTTTTTTCAAACTATTTTTAAGTCCATCAATCAATCATATTTTATAAAAAAAGGTAAGTGTTTTATATTTTTTTTAGAATCTTTAAGCGAAACATCCTTGCTTAGCATTTTTCCACTAATCGCTCCATCGCGCTTTGTCCAAAAATCGAAAAACACCCTTCGCGCGAAGTAAAATTCTGCCCCTTTCAAATTATCAAAAAAACGAAATAAAAGTAACAAATGGAAAAAAATTTCCTCTACATTTTAAGACCCCTCCCAAATCGCTGGGAATAATTTTCCCAGAATAAAAAAATAAACTCGAATCTTCATGGACAGACCATGTATAATCTAGAGTAGAAATATTATTTTTCTATTATTTATATTGAAAAGGATGAGGGGAATAATTATAAAATATCGGCAACACTTTTGTTTATTTTCAAAGCGATATACAAGACGAGATGACCGATCGGCAATACTGCCCTGGCCCTCTTATCTCGCAAGCGTCCTTGTCTCCTGAGCCCTATCATAAAACCTTTCTCAGGAAACTTTCTCTATTTCCTACTCTGGTATTTTTCTCTTCTATACTAATTCGTCATATTTTTAAAATCATTTATAAATTGTAAAAAAAATTTATATAAGTTTAAATTTATTTAATTTGTCTATAAAGCTTTGTTAATACTTATTTTTTTATCTGTTAACTTTGTCTTGCGTAATTATTTCCATACCTAGAAGAATTTTTGACACTGTCTGCAACTACATTAGTACGGTCCCTGCAAATTAAAACCTGAATTAAAAATAAATAAGAATAAGAATGAAAAAAATAGTGAAATGTTGCTGGGAGAAGTTACGGCCGATCTTCCAGGTATTTGGAACGTTGCTCACAGAGTGTAGTCAATGACAAAACACGATTTTATTGTCAATAAATAACACCTGGAGGTGCTTTTTAATGTCTATCAGCTTTTTTGAATAGACAAAATACAAAATCATACATGTTTGTATGTATGCATGATAAAATAAATTTAAATTAAATTTGAAATCATGAGCCGACAAGGCGAAGAATCTCGGATCACAATAATATAGGAATGATCTCCCCGCAGCGAACGATCACGGTGCTCTTTATAGCCTCAGTTTGTCGGCGCTCGAGTTGCGCAGATTTCGGTGCGCAAGCTGCATGACACGAAACTTAGGCTAAGAATAAAGAGGAAGTCCAGAAGAGTCTCTAGTCCTCGCCAAGTGACCGAAATCACGTGCGGACTTTTTCTGGCGGTGTTCATCATGGGGTGACCCGATTGGTCGAATCCCCGCGGTGGGCCCATTATGTGATTCAATATATATCTAAATATGCGCCGACATGGCGGTCCCCATGTGCCGGAAGATCTGGTTGACCGCACATAGCCACACAAAGCTCTAGCAACGTGCATTTCTCGTTGCAAAAGAAAACAGGATTTTTTTTAATTCTGAATGCGTATACTATATTTTATCATATAATATATATTCCATAAATTAAATTTATACATTTTTTATTATTATATTATTTATTTATTTATATACATAACTCCAGTCTTTCGACCCGGGAGTAGACTTTTGTACATTATTTGATTACATATATTCTTAATTTTACTTCTACATTACTTTATTTTAATTTTTAATTTGATTTAATTTAATTTTTGGCTTATTTTTGGCTTTTTTAGTCTCACTGTCGTGTCTGAATACTGCATTTCTTGTTCGTACATATGAGGTCTCTTTTCTTTTTCTTTTCCTTGTATTAGCCTGTACCTCCTCTCTGCTAGATTTGGTCTGGTCATATATTGTCTTTTGTATTTTTATTATTTCTACTATTGCTTTCCTTAGTTGCTAGTTCTCTTTATCTCCTTTGAACTCCTTCATCACACTTTCTTTTGTCCATTCTCTCCCGTTTCTTATTTCTCCAATTATGTCTATCGTATCATTGCGCCTCCCTATTATATGGCCCCAGTCTCCTGCTTCTGTACCGCAGAACTGACATTGCTTGTCTTCGTCATTTGTCTGTATCGATTGTGTATGATAAAATTTTCACACTTATCCTAGTTGTCGTTCTCATATCTTGTATTTTCTGTCCTGACTTTAGATATTTGGGTAGTTTCTCCGTCTTTATTTCCTTATATGTTGGGTTATATGTTGCCTTCTCTATTCTATGTCTTATTTTTTTATATGTTTGTCATCCTCTCTTTTCCTTATTTCATAGTTTTTATCTATACCTTTCTTGTTCCAAAAATCTATCTGCAATATTATATCGTCTTTTCCTATCTCTATTGCGGTATTTCCATATTTCACTTTCGTTTTTTAACTTTCTTATTTCTTTAAATTCCTTTTCTTTGTGCTCTATCCTTTTGTTTTCACATATCCTTTTCCATTTTTAATATCTGTTTCAATATCTACTTTCAATATCTATTTTTGTTCCTTCTCTTTCATATCTATTATTCATCTTTTCTCTGTACTTTTCTCTGGCTTCTTTGTTCCATATCTTGATAACTTTGGTTTTATCACTTTTTTCTGTTTTTATATACTCCTTTCTATTGTGTTCAGTTCTTATTCCTACTTTGATTGGGAGGTGATTGGATTCTATTCTTGGTTCCATAATGATTTCTTCCACCAAGTATTATACATTTTCATCTCCGATTGCCAGATCGATCACAGTACTCCCTCTTGGGCCTATGTACGCATAATTTCCTTTCTCGTCCCCTTTTGCTGTTCCGTTTAGTATGGTCCAGTCATTTCCTTCTACTCGTCTTACTAACTCTTGTCCCTTGCAGTCTTCCTGTCTTTACTTCTCCTTTCTTATTTCCTTATCGTTGTCTTCCCGTATTTCTCTGTTGGTTTTATTCTTCGTTTCTTGTTTCGTTCTTTCTTTAAACCTTTTATTTTCTGTTATGATCTGTCCGGTTTTTGTAAAGCCATATCGTTGGTTCCTCCTTTCTTTTCCTGTTTTGTAGTTCTTTTTTCCCCTTTCTTCGTCTTTACGTGTCCATTCCCTTCTTATTCTAAATTCTCCTTAATATGTTCTTCGATGTTTTCTTTCCTTGTTTCGCCTTCCACTTTCTGCTCAGTATCTCCCTCTCTATTGTTTTCTTTTTTTTCATTATCTGTATCCCTCTATTTTTCATCTAGCCTTTCTTTATTATTATTCCTTGCAATCCTATCTTCTACTTCCTTCATTAGTCAGTTCATCGCCTTTACGTCATCCCATTCCATCCACCTTCTTTCAAACATGACTTTCTTATATCCAGTATTTGTCTGCATTCCCTTATCTTTAACTTTTTTAACCCAGGTGTGTATTTCTTCCTGATTTTTCCTATCCTCGTATAATAGGTGATGAATATTTGCGTGCTTGTGAGTTTTCTAAGCTATTAAACTTTACTATAATTACTTTATCACTTCACCACGCATCTTTAATTTTCACCCTAATCTCTACTTTTTCCCTTATGAATTCTTCCACCCATCTTTTCACCCGTATCTTTTCAACTTCCTCTCTTTTTACTCCTTTAATTACTGCGTTCTCTTGTCTTTCTCCTTAATCATTTTTTTCATTTCATACACCTCTCTTCAGCTCTCCATTCAGCCTATATTTTCCTTTCTCTTTCTATTTTATCCAGTGTTTATTCCAATTCTTTAATTCTTCTCTTAGCTTTATCTAGTTGCATCTCCATTTGTTCTATCCTTCTCTCTTTGATTTCCAGTTCCTCTAATCTTTTGTCTATCTTATCCATTTTTCTTTGAATCCATCCCATAGTAAAAATTCTATTCTCTTTTATCTCCTCTCTTAGTCTATCAATTGCTTTACTTTTCCCTTTTGTCTCTATATCTTTGCCTATACTCTCTTCCCTCTCTTTCTTTTTATTATCGAAAGATACATTTTTTTCCTTCTGGGTTAATTCAACCGTCGTTTGGTAGCCAGTTTGTTTCCCGGCCTTTCTTTTGATACATCGCCCTTTTCAGCTTGATGGTCACAGGTGTAGTTGATGGTGCTTGACCGTTGTGTAGCGCTGCCGTTCACTGTAGATCCTCCATAGGTGCTGTTTATACTCCCACTTAGAAATTCGCGCCGATCGATTACATTTCTTGGAATTTCTTCCTAACATGGCTTTTTTCACACTTTTTCTTTTTTTTACTTTCACTTTACACTTTTCTGTCACCATTCTTATTAATTTACCCTTTCTTATACATTCACTATTTTTTTCAGTCTTTAACCACTTAGCACCTTAAAATTTTTGCAAGATGTAATTCGGCGTGTTCAACAGGCCCAATACATGTACAAAAGATTTTTTCATTATTATATATATGTATATTATCTTTTATATTATAAAATTATGCTGTATTTTGCATTTATTTATTATACTAAGAAAATATTAAGTTTGAAAAAAACTTTTTTTATAATAATTTATTTCAGTAAGGCCGATTAATACACATATTTCTTACATGATATAAGGAATATGTGAAATATTCTGTTGCATTATTTCATTAAATTAAAATTATTACATTCTATTTATTTAATACTAATTTTTACAATGATCATTGATTTTTATTTTGAGTAATCAAAAGTTTATATGTATCTGTAAGGGTACTTTTATTAAAAAAAATTATATTCGATTTCTGTCTTTGTAAGGCAATACTAGGAAATATTTGAATTTACTAGAATACTTAAATTGAAAAACGTACATAATTTTCAATTTCATAGTGTAAAGGACCCGAAAACGTAAAATAATTTCCCAAGTAATAACTAGGAAACCCTGAAAATCGCTTAGCTCAAGAAACAAAAGGTACAAAGGTCTCACCGTCGATTGCGTCGGTCAGGTAAGACCTCCAGAAAATAAATGTACAACACTCAGGTCAATTCGACCGAGAACCTCGATACACGCGTACGCACTTTTCTCGCAGTGACTTTGTATAAATATATTGTATATGTAGTTTGTAATAAAGTTACGTAAAACTCTTTCTTTCGTTTTTATTACGGCACAGAGCCGCGACACCCAAAATAGTTTTAATTTATCTTAGTTTATAATTTTTTTTCTACCAAAATGGTACTCGATATCAGGTTGTGTTATTTAAAAAAAAGAGGATTATACATTCTACTGGTTTTCGGTAAATAAGGTTCCTACTTATTATTTTTTAAATCAAGTTTTTTTTAAATTTGCTTCAAATTATTGGGTTTTTTTTAGTCTAAATTAATGAATAATGATTTAGTCAATGAATATAATGTTTTTCAATTTACCCCCAAATATTTTACTTAAATTATCTTTAATATTTAATCTTTCAAATATTATAATATATTAAAATATTATTATATTATTTCAAGTATAAATTAAACCGTTAGCAACTCCATTCTTATCGTAGCTTTAGTTGACACCTATTAAGTAACAGAAATCTAAGTATGAAGATTGTAACGTCGCATGCAATGAAATTATAAATTTTTAAAAAAACATTTACTTTGTTTTTTTTAGAAATCTTTTGAACATTATTAATTCAAAATGATAAAATTAAGCAAAAAATATAAAAGTCATCCCTTGTCAAACTTTCCCTAAATAAGGGTTGTATAAAAAATTCTAGATATACTTTTAAAAATTTTTTTAAAGATATTTTATTAAAACGAGATATTAGTGAATTAGATATTTTTCGTGTACCGAAAACTTGCCTTACATAGAATACTATATGCAATGGATTATTTATTAAAAATCATAGACTGAATTGTTTATGTTTATTTGTATACAAAAAGATAAAGAACATCGATGTATATTTAATATAAATAAACTTATATTATAAAAAATTTCTTTTGAGGAGTGCACGAATAAATAATAAATAAAAAAAAAATACTACTGTACCCGTTTATTATATATTTATTTTACAAATACGAATTTCTTTTGGTATTTACATTTTTTAAGCAAAGAAATTTTAATTTATAAATTGAACAAATAAAATAAATTTGTATCATTAATAAATTTATTAAGAACCTTCTGAGACAAATACTCTAAGAATCGATTTACACTTCGTAATAAATAAATTCTTAGCTATGATTTTGCTTCTTAATTATTATAAATTTTATAAATCAATGTCAATTGCCTTATTAACGTAAATTATTGTATTGATCATAAAATTAATTCTTATGACTTTCCTACACTGTAAATTACAGAAATTTATTATACTTTAAAAACTAAAATTAATAACTTTTCAAGAATATAATATTAATAATTCCGTAGCAAAATTCTATTGTAATAGTGTAACAACAAATCTGAAAAAATAATATAGAAATATTATATAGACAAACAAATTAAAATCAAAGAATTTTTTAAGAGATGATACACATAAATATTAATATACGCACGATTTACATAAACAAGGTAAGACGGGGTATTTGGAAATCTAATACAAATATCTTATAATCAATAATAATAATACTTAAGATTTTTGTGATTTTTTAAGATAATCGAATCAAATGAAATATCTGATTCACCCATAAACTACGAAGAAATTAAGTTTATTGATCAATCAACACGCCATTAAATTGAGAACAAAAAAATTTCTATGCTATTGAAGAAAAAAATCTAATTATTACACTAACTTTGAACAGATCATTCTAGCGTTAATCTGTGAAACACTTTCAACTTTGCTGTAAAAATGAGACATGTGGACTGATGTTTACTTGATTAAAACTCATGTCAAATTTTTGATTATCATCCTATGCTTGGAGGTGCTACAAATTTTATACGTATACCATACTGTTAAAAAAACAGTATTTGTTACAACGGACGTCATTTCAATTGACCTATTTGTAGATGAAAGAAAATGTATATAAAAACAAAGTGCCAAAATTGAAAATGTGGGTGCTGTGATGTTACATAAATAAATACAAAGACCTATGAAAGATAAAATGAATATCTAAGAATCATGGACAAGTCCAGCAAC
This sequence comes from Eupristina koningsbergeri, assembly GCA_018907245.1. Lineage (NCBI taxonomy): Eukaryota > Metazoa > Arthropoda > Insecta > Hymenoptera > Agaonidae > Eupristina > Eupristina koningsbergeri. The sequence goes on along the minus strand of JACCHV010000002.1, from coordinate 3,379,807 downwards.
TGATGCCGAGAATGAATCTGCGAAAAATTAGGAAAATGAAGAGGTAGATTTTTATCTTACCTAATTTAGAACAAAAATACTTCAGAATATACCTTTATAAATATGTGAACTCACCTTTTCAGTATATATGTAATGAAAATTGTCATATAATAGTGCAGAAAGCATGTTAAGGTGAAAAAAAAACAATTAGATATTTGAGAGAATGAATGACGAATGAGTAAAAGATATCAAATTAAATAAGATACGAATCCCAGAGATGCATGCATATTTTTACATAAATATAACAGGCCAAAAATATTATTAAAGTAATGTGCATAATGTTTTCCTTTCTAAGGAGATTTGTCTTTGGTGGATAGAAGAATCATTGTTTTCGAAGTAATTACTCTCTATTCTTCTGATTTACAGAAATCAACTATTAGTAGTAATAGTAGTAGCAGTAGTAGTAGTAGTAGCAGTAGTAGTAATAGTAGTAGTACTAGTAGTACTAGTAATAATAATAATAATAATAATAATAATAATAATTGTTGAATGGTCTGTCCCTGAAATATCGATTTTTTTCATTCGGTGAATATTGGTCGTAGTTATTTGGGAGGGGTCTTAAAATGTAGAAAAAAAATTTTTTCTATTTGTCCCTTTTATCTTGTTTCTTTGATAATTTGAAAGGGGCAGAATTTTACTTCATGCGAAGGGTGCTTTTCGATTTTTGGACACACCGAGTTGAAGTGATTAGAGGAAAAACGCTACACGAGAATGTTTCATTTAAAGGTTCTAAAAAAAAAGAAAACACTTACCTTTTTTATGAAATATGATTTATTGATGGACTTTTAAACAATTTGAAACAAAAATATAAAACTCTTCAAAATAATTTTCTTCTGCATCAATGCATTTATGAAGGCGAGTTTTTCAGATCTCAAAGGCAATCTAAAACTCCACAGCTTTGATATTTACGCAAACTTTTCGCATTTCTTAATTTTTTTGCACTATATTGTAAACGGAATTTAACGTAATATAGATCACATTAAATTCAATTTCTCTAACTGTTAATCGGTGGTCCGAATTTTAAATTTTTAGCACGCGACGGATATTCATAGTGATTAGAAAGCTTCTTGGGAGTCCAAATTGAGAGTCATCGATGATCATGTCCCAACCCTCTTTAAAAGCTCTATATAATTTTCCACGTTGCGGTTTTGATATACAATTATCTTTATAATCCTTTTTTAACATTTTAAATGTTTCCACAATATTTTTTTAAGTTGCAAACCAAATTTTTATCGTGTAACGCTGTTCCCCTAACCACTTCAGTGCACCGTGTCTAAAAATCGAAAAACACCCTTTTTGTGAAGTAAAATTATGCAGCATCTAAATATTAAAAAAAAAAAAACAAAAAAAAATGGAACAAATGAAAAAAGATTTTTTCTAGATTTTAAGACCCCTCCTAAATCGCCGCGACCAATAATCGCCAAATGAAGAAAAAAATCGATTCTTCGGGGACAGACCATATATATTTATTTTTTCGTCTCCTGGTACTTTTTCTAATCTAGTTAAATCGGTCAAACTCTCTTAATCTTTTCGAGGATTTATAAAAAATCAACAACATTATTCGAGTTTTAAGTACCGATGTATTAAAAATAAATCCGAGGAGAGAGATTTAAGAATGTGTTTGTGGCTCATGATTCAATATAGTCCCTGCCTTGCGACTGTTAGATCAAAGTGACAATTACTATTGTAATATTAATCGGTGAAATGATAAGTATCATGTTGTTAATTCGACTCGAGCTCAAACCGTAATCCTGTTTCGTGGATATCGAATCGATGAAACCTCGAAATAAAATCCAAATCTTGTTCATCTTAACTTTATTTACTATGATAAAACTACTAACTTTTGTAGGCCCTCCCACCGGGAGCTCTTCTATTTTTTTTCTCTCGATTAGTATTTTGTTGGATTTAATCAGCTTTTCTTGATCATTATTTCCCAATGTATTGATTAATGTCGATTATTCTCGTTCACGAATTCCTAACGATGAATGTTTATTTAACTTCAATCGTCAGCGATAATTTAAACATTTGGATTATTTTTTAATTCTTTACGTAATCCACTCTGTTTTAATTATTAATTACGTTACATACGTAACAGTAATTAATAAATCGGAGTAAAAATATTGAATAATTAAGCTAAGATTATAGCACGAATTTGTCCATTTATATTAAATAAAATAAACCTTCTTAATATAGATTATTCACTAAGTATATAAATTAAATATTCACTTATATAATAAATATTACACTATGATGTATATTGATAATAACTATTGAATTGAATATTTTGACCAAAATATTCTAATAGTTATTTAAGACTATTATTCTTATCTTCGAAATGCAATAATAATTACAGTAATAAAATAGTTATTTTTATTTGACTAATATTTTTGTTTAAAATTTTATAAAAAAGATTTTTAAATTATATTAATTTATATTTTTTAATTTAAGTGCATAAATATAGTATAAATGATTATAAAATATAAATTATAAATTTAGATAAAATCTTATAATTAAAACAATAACATTTGAATTAAATATTTAATAATACATAATGTATTGGTGTCTAGAAATATAAAAAAGGACAAAATATTTTTATATAATTTTCAAAATCATCAATACTGTACTTTGAAGAGTTGATAGATTTAGAATAAATTACTTTACATTTATCTTATCGTCCAAAATATAGCAATTTGGGCTTTTCAATCCAACCAGTTTATCTATGTCGAACGTGTCTATTGAAAAAATAAATTAGTTTAAGAGTTTTCATCAATCCCTTAATTTATTCAGAATAACATTTAAAACGTAGATTGTGAAAAAAAAATTGGAAATTTATCACAAATATTTCCAGAAAATGAGATAATTAATATAAAATTGATCTATATATTTGATATTATATTGAATTATTTTTTAAAAAATAATATTTTCAAAGTTTTTTTTATAAATGATAATAAATTTAATATTTGTTTCAGGCTACAGTTTATAGAGGTGGATATAATAGGTTTACACCATATTAAAACTTATGAAAACTTTCAAGAGGATATTACTGAAACTCGCTCAATACGTCAAAATACGTTAATTTGCAAAACAGAAAACACTATTCCAGATTTCCCGTTATCCGTGCTTTGTAAGAGTTACGTATTTTTGTTACGCGTCCTTTGTTAGGAATAGCGATGCAAATGTTAACTAATTTTCTGAACAAACCAAATCAAATATAATTTATTATTATTTTTTTTAATTAGAATTTAAACCCATGACAATTATACTATATATGTTAATAACAAAATATGCATTAAATTTGTTCTTTTCGAAAAAGTAACGCTTTTATTTTTAATATTATATATTACGTACAATGTTTTTTATTTATTTGCATTTAATTTAAATAATATAAAGCAAAATAATTACGTTCTTTTATACAATAAATACTGATAGTTTAGAAAAAAATACTCTTGTATTGCTTTCTGTAACAATTTAATTGCAACTTTATCAATGCAGCTATATATTTTTGATTATTCATTTATTAATCGTTTTTAACAGGAAATATTTGGAATAAATATTTTAAATAATTGCTGAATTATCACACTTCATAAAGTTGTAAATACATTGTAAAATGTAATGTCAACAAGTATAAAATTTAAGAAGCTACAATTTTTATTTATAAATATTATTTACAATATAGAAAAGAAGTAGTTGAGAATATTATTAAAAATTAAATTTTTTTAATTACATATATATATATTGTTTTATGGAATTTTTAAAAGTATTACCTTCCTTGTAACAATAATTTTTCATTTCTTGTAATAAATTAATCATTGTCAGATTAATAACAATATAAATATATGATATATCAATTTAATCTAAAGAAAACAAAGAAATCATAATTATTAAAGTAAATAATAAGTACGATTCAAAATATGTAAACCTTATAACATGTAACATGTATTCAATTGTACATGAAGTGCATGTTAACTATTTATTTACATGCCAATAAGAAAAAAACATTATACATTGCATTTCTTATTCTACGCATGCGAAGCTCATGCACATTGTATAGGTTTTCTTTATACTTCGTATACGTATGAGTAGGAAATATACATGAAATTAAATAATAGCTTAAAGGAGTTAGATCAAGTGCTTGTTATGTGTTGACAAACTGCATAATTTTCATGTTTCACATTATACATAAATTGAAGAGTATTGCATTACATTAGGAATTTTACATTAAACATGAGATTATATTCTTATTTTTGAAATTTATTTGCTTACATTAAAGTTTATAGCATATTAGAATAGTTTTTGTAATATCTCATACTATCATATAAAACATAGGTAATTGTGAAAAATGAATGTAAGCTTTAAAAAATACGTTATATATTACCTATATGCATTGTAATAAATTTTCATATTTAATTTGAAACTTAATAGATTTACGTACTGAATGACACAAATAGATTTGATGAAATGTATTTAAAAATATTGATACGCACATAAAATAAAATACAATATTACAACATTGTAATAGAACATTGAAGGAGTTGAAAAAAATTATTAAATACTGTATTAATGAAAATATTATTAATCAAATATATCTATTTATCATTATATTAATATTTATCAAGTACTGTACCATCATTTTATTGAAGCACTGTAACATTTTATATATTTATTATAATTGATATTATATATATATATATTGATATAGATATAGAATTTACACGATATACTATATTTAAAATATGAAATTAAAAAATTTTTTTTACTCACCAAGAATTAAAATTAATCTCAATCATAAATTTTATTTCATTCTTATCTATATATTCTTGAAATATTAATAATATAGTTACATGATATATTATGATAAATAAGCTAAACCGATATATTAAATCAATAATACAAAATTTAACTCCTTCAAAGTTAAGATTACATTAAAATGATACATGTAAGTTCCAAAAGTATGAGTATATAATTATAAACAGACACTGAATAAATCGAGTCTTGTGAAATAGCCAAATATTAATATAAATATTAATATAAATCCAAGTTATTATGTCATACAATATTTATATAAAATAGTCGCCACATTACAATCTAATCATGTAGGTTAGTATTAGAATAAATAATACTCTTTTTATAGGAACCGAAATGCGTTCTTAGATCAATCTTATGGGTGCCAGTAATTGTATATAAATATATTATCAAGCACAAACCATTATTGCGAATTATAAAATGGAAACAAAAATTGAGTGAATTACAAAAAGTAAAAATAATTTATTAATAATAATCAATCAACATTAAAATTTTATATTCTGATGAAACCCTTGAATTGTATAAATATTATTTTTATTTCACATTTTAAAATAAACACATATATGACTTTAAGAAATTTTAATTAAGCCATAAAGATATGGTTTTAATTTTTAATTTAAAAAGATTGATCTTTATAATAAAATATTTTCAATATACTAAAATTTTTCTATCTTTAAAATCTAGAATGGAATTATTAAAATGGAAATTCTAATTTTAAAACAAGTATAATTCAATAAAAAAATATCATGGAATTAAATAAGTATTATTAAATTTACATTAAAATTATTATTGTCAAAATAAACCAGTATATAATGCGAATAGCTAATATAATTATTCAAGGGTTTTATTATTTTTTCTTTTCTTTTCCATTATAATTAGAGAGTTTTTAAAATAATTGCGCCGAAACAAAAAAAAACTTTATTATAAACCAAAGACCACATGAACGTAAAATAGATATAGTTTTATTAATTGAAATGAAATTTATTTGGTTGTTCTTGTAAAAAGGAACTTTTATTCATTTTAATGTTACAAATAATTACTTTTTTAAATATATTTATATATACAAGATAAATATATTGATTGGAAACATTTATAAAATTTATTTTCATTACAATTTTTTACAAGTGTAGTAATTATAATGAAATTATGTAGTTGATAATAAAAAAATATTAAATTAAAATTGAAAATTTATATTATTTATTAAATGCATTGTTAATGATAAAAGTCTTTTAACTTTAAAAACTTATGTCATGCATATAAGTTGCGCATATTTCTTATAAAATTTAATGAATAGAAATTAAAGGTTTACTTTTTCATACTAAATTTATAGTTTATACTACCTTTTATCAAATTGTGAGAAGAAATAACATTTTAGATGTCATTTTATTGAAACTAAATTATCAAATACATTACATTCAAATTAAATAGATAAATATTTTTATTATAATTTCATGTAGTTGGCAAGAAATATAATTTTCAATCAAACAAAATTATTGATATTGAAGTAATTAAAAAATTAATGTTAATTATTAAATATTAATTTATTCAAGTAGCATAATTATATGACATTAAAAAAGTCATTATGAATTTTTATATTGACGTCATGCAATTTTACTTTTTTAAGTGATCGTTATACATTAATTTAATGAATAATAGACATTTAATTTAATTAACAGATTTCAATGTTTTAATATTTTATACTAATTTTACTTTAAATTATATAAAGTATACGTGTGCTTTTGTGTATGGCTGTTTAATAAATATTTTTTAAAATATTTTGAACGTTTTACTTATAAGTATATATTTTATTATTTATTCACATAAATAATAAAATAATTTGATATGTACAATAAAAGTAGATATTAAGCTTATTAAGTTAATGAAATAAATATTTTAATTTCACATAAACTAAACCATTTTTAAATAAAGAATGTAATAAAGAATACATAAGTTAATTAATTATAACATAAAAAACGAGTTTATGATTATGATTTGGGATATTTTAAAATAAATTAGTAGAAATTTTGTTGTTTAAATCAAATAATTTAATATATTTATGAAGAAATTTACTCAAAAACCTTGAAATTTAAAAATGTGAATATTAATAATATTATTTTATGAATTAAAAAAAAAATTATTGGCTATATTAAAAAAAGTACAGTATTTAAATTTACGATAAATTAATATTATTTAAAAAATATTATTTTTCAATCAATCATTTTAATACATGATTTTATTTGAAAATATAAAAATTCTATTATTTTACATTTATTTATTAATTTCAATTTTTTAAAAAAATAAAATAATAATAAATCAATGGTTTGTCGTGGCCAATTGTTTATACAGGTTTATGAATAACTTTATATAAATTCTATTTTTTATATACTGATATAAAAAAACCTTTTTTTACACTTATCGAGCATATTTAATATAATTATACTATTATATGTAATATAATATTAAAGAAAAAATTAATTAATTATAATATGATTTTATTCATTTTTTGAAATACATTGATATTTAAAGTTTTAGTTTCTTAACTACGTTTTATTAAAATCAATCAGTATTTTTTAAAAACTAACATTTTTAAGATTAATAATGAATAAAGAATTATTCATAGTGGTTTTCGTACACATTAAATAAAAAATATCAATTGCTGGATTATGTTTGATTCAAAATTATACCAAAAAAAAAAGAATTAATTTATGTTTTTGTTTTATTTTTTTGGTACAGTATAATAAAAATTTTTCATAAACATGATTTTCAGTATTTAGTATAATTTTATAATTGAAATATTAAAATTAAGTTTATAATATAAATTATATAAAATGTGTAAATTATATGAATTAATTATCTTCTAAATTTTATTGCTAACAAGTGTAATTAATATCAATAGTAAAAACAAAAATTTGAGAAATCAAAGTTTTTAGAATAGATGTTTTTGTAATTAATTATATATTTGTCAACTTATATATAAGAACATCAATTACATTATGATTTATATTTAATGTATAATTCATACATGTATTAGTAATATGAGTTTCCAGTAATAATACTATTTCTAATATGACTATATTATTATTCCTCTCATATTACTGATATTAAAATAATAATAAATAAATTGTCATTTTCAATCATTATTCCGAAATAAGTAATTTTTTAATTACTTCATTAATTTTTTAAAATATATTGAAATAATTCTGTTAAATTATATAAAAATTATATAAAATAATTTCACAGAATGCATAATTATTTAAATGAAATAATAATTTAAACCAATAATATTCTAATTATATAACTAATACAAATTTTTTTATTAAGTTACAATTATAAGTCATGTGAGTAACATATCAACTACAATAAAATAACAGAAAACTTTTTGAAATTAATTTTTTTTTATTTCTATAAAAAAATGAATTTGTACAATTTATTTTTAAAAAATACTAAACAAATCAAATATATCAAAACTATTTTATTGAATAAAAAATAGAAAAATCAAAAAAATATGTAAATACATTATTGTTATTTATATTCTCTTTTTATGAGTCATTATGTTTAATATATCTTAAAAATAACAAAAATACTAAATAATTTAATATTGCTTTTATTTTAAACATTTTTATAACATTTTTTTTCAATAAAGAATGTATGTGTTTTTAAATTTTAATATAAGCAAATTAAGTATCTTATATCAAATTTCATTATATAATATGTTTAATGTAATAAAGGATTCCTCGTTATACACTTTAAATATCGCAAAGTAATATATGAAATTGGAATATTCGATGACATTATAGCGTTATATAATTTATTGAATGCATGCATATAAAGTGCAATGTATTTAATGAGTGAATGATGTAATATTGAAAAGCACAAACTCTTTAATTTAAAAGTAGATACGAATAATAAAAAAGTAAAATTATATTAATGTAATAGATAACTATATTTCCTCTTTTTATGGTGTACAAAATATGTAATTTAAGAATTCAAGTCAAAATTTACGTATCGATGATTATGAGTTAATAATGTACAAACATGCAAAAATATATATTGTATCACGTACAATCAAATAAATTATTCTAATTTTAGTTAAAATGATTAATATAAAATATTTTTATGTAACAAGTTTGTTTGATTTTATATTTTGTATTTTAAAACGAGTTCAAAAGTTTTTAATCTCTTAATCGATTAATATAAGATAATTTCTTTGTATATTACCAATTTTTCTTAATAAATATTTTTTAAAGAAATGTATTGATTATTTCATTATATATTTTCATAAAATTTTTTACATGAAGATATTCGGGATAATTGAAGTTAAGCAATTTTAAGAAAAAGAGCCAAATAATTATATATTCTATTTACGTTATGAATTTTTTATCATTCAAATTATATCATTTTCTAATTATTTATGGTTAATTGCATGCGTGATGCAATTTAAACATATTTATTTATCAAGTTCCATATACATATAAATGTATATATATTGAGATTTATGTTAATTTTTCACATTATTAATTATATAATAAACCAATAAGTATATTTAAAGTACGTTTTACCAAGGAGGAAAAATATTATGTGCTTGATATATTAATAAGACTTGTGCTGTCGTATCATATTAAAATTTATAATAATACAGTAGACCTTAGAAATTTTTTCACCAACATAAGGATTCAGAAGATATCGAGCTACAGTTTTTCCAATTTAACTTAAAGTGCATTATATGTGCATTACTTTTCCTTTTACATGAAAATATTACTGTGTCTTAATTCAAATTAATTTCATTCTAAACAACATTGCAACGTTACTGTATGTTAACAATTACATGTTACTAAATATTTTCTGTTTTGTACCTCATTAAAAATTTGCAAATGACTATTTTAAAAATAGTAATGAAAATCTGTTCTTACTTTAAATTTCATAAGAACAAAATTATTAAAATTATAAATAGACTAAAAGTGAGGATCAAAAAAAAATTAAATTATGCACTTCTTCTGGTATTCATACAAAATTGAATCAACTTCGTTCTCATAATTACATATATTGAAATTAAAGTAAATAAATAATAATAAATAATAATTAATAATCAATAAATTCAATTTAAACCAAAGGTTATTAAAAATATTGCTTATTATTATATGGACACTTGTTCCCAATTTTGAATAGTCGTAGGCTAAAATTATTCTTTTAGACGAGATTAGAGGTAACAAAAATTAGGAGTGGACAAGCTATGAGCAGAGATTAATTGGGAGATTGCGCGGTAGCTTAGGGAAACGTGTCCACAAAATTCGGTGGTAAGAAGGTGCTGTCTCTTACGGATGCCCATGGATATGCCCATTGGAAGCATGATGGGGATAAGAAAAAGCATAGCGGGGTTCTTCGTATGATCTGAGATGAAAATTAAATAGGAATTTGTAAAAATGAAAGACGATCGGCCGAGCAGAAGCAACTTTTTCAAATCAAACACATACGCAACGTTATGTACATGTATTTACGACTACAATGAATTTTTATAGCTATGCTAGGTTCCAAGGAGGGTCAACTGTAAATGGGAGAGCGGCGGCAAACGTAGCAGACGAGCCACAGACAGGTTGTGACATAAAGGAAAGTGCCTGCCCCAATATAATTTGAAAATTTATATGTCCCTTTTCGTGTGTCGGTACTGTTAACCCGGTACATGTGTTTACATTCTAGTATTTCAAACGTTTGTAGTCGACAACAAATTTTAAGTTTTTAGTTTTTAAAAATTTCTTCATAGAAGAAGATTCAAAATTCATTTATTCGGGTGCAACGGATATAAATTAATTTCTAAGTAAATATTAATGTAAATAAACATATTATTAATTAATGTTTATTATAAAGTTAGTGTGAATTAATTTTGAAGTGATTTTTATTTTATGAAATAAAAATAAGGAGTGATGCGGATGAGGTTCAATGAGGTCTTTCATAAATCAATATTTATAACACAAATTTCATTGGTAAGTAATTATGTTTAATAGTAAATGTTTTTTTAAAAATAATATTATTTCAATTTTTAAAACAAGATTTTGTACAACTTTTATATAAAATAAACTTTAAAAATGAAATGTTGTATTATATTATGTATAATTTTGATTTTATAATAATTCAAACAATATTTTCTTATAGTTTTATTAAAAAATATATAAATATATAAAATTAACTAGTGCTCGAACAAAAATTATACATAATATAGAATATAACATTTTAAAATTATATTTTATATAAAAGTTGTACAAAATCTTGTTTTATAAATTGAAATAATATTATTTTAAAAAAAAATATATTTTATATATTCATTTATAATAATTACAAATACAGTACAAATTAATTTAAATATAATATTGTATAATGTATATATATGTGTGTATTTTGTATAAATTAATATATTAAATTGAATAGTTGTATTTTCATGGTAGGAGAAATATGCTCTGTCACTCTCGCATTTATGACTTCTCTGCCGACCTCTGAAAAGTCCGTGGCCCTAACAAAAATTTTTTATAAGTGCTTTAAAATATATTGGAAAAAGCGTTCTTCTGTACATATGCGAAGCACGAGGGAATACACTCGTGCTTCGTACATGTAGTGGTAGCGTTTTTTTCCAATATATTTTAAACACTTATAAAAAATTTTAGTTCGGGCCACGGACTCTTCAGAGGTCGCTAGTGTTTCTATATGTGCGAGAGAGAGAGAGAGAGAAGATATTTTTGCCTCCATGTTTATCGCCAAAGTTTAACACGGGACCTAGGGTCTGTTCTGTGCTAGGTTCACTATGACCAAATTCTAACATTATAATTCATTTGTATATTAGAGATTATTAGAGAGATTGCTGATGACCGTGTTAAATATTTGTTCCCAAAAACCTAGCGGCTATTTAACAAAGTACATTTTTTGTTTGAGCAGCAGTTAAGGGGAGTACAGAGTGAAGTTAAGCACTCTCCCTACTGTATTCAATGTAAAATACAATGAAGTTAACCTCTATATTTGAATTAAAAAATATAATACAACTTTTCTTTTTGGATATTTCAAAAATCTTTCTTTATTTCATATATTAAAATTTTATCTTGTGTAATTTAAAAAATATATCTACCACCTTCATATAATTAGGCATTTTTTAATTTAAGTTTTTGAAAGTATTTATATGTATAAATGCATCTGTTTACATAACATGGACCTAAAAATTTTTTTTCTTTTTATGTGTGTCCTGTCAAATTTGTATCACATAATCCCCATTATTATTTACATAATTTATTATATTATATATGTGTAAGAAAATTATTAAAATAAATCATATGTACATTTAAAATATTAAAATAAATAATTTATAAAATAAAATTAATACAATAACATTTCTTTCATTATATAAAATGAATAATAACAATATAAATCTTGATATTTAATTATCAATTTTAATAAAATCACTTATTTCAAGAATATACTGAAACAATAACTAAAAAGCTTACATTAATAACAAAAATATTAAAATAAAATTATTAAATTTATTCAATAATAAAAAAGTTATTTAAATTTGAAATTTCATTCAATAAAATTGTAAATGATTCCAGTAAAACTATAACTTTTGTTAATTGTAGTATTATAATTGATAATAAAATAATTCATCGTAAAGGTATTTTTCATGAATAGTTATAAATATTGATTTTATTTGAACATATTACTTCTATCGAGTAAATTGTGAGTGATTGCAAATAAAACTATTATTTTTATTAAATGTATTGATAAAGTAAATTAAAATCATTAATCTCAATGATATTTGTTAGAAATAATTATAATCTTTGATTCTATTAGTATTTATAGCTTTCATCAAGTAATGTATTAATCATTGTAATCATCACTACACATTTTATTCAATGTATTATTAAAATTGATATTTAAATTATACATATGAATGATAAAAATTTAAAATTACCAATTTTATGAATAATTGTTAGTTCTGTTGAATAAAATTGTAAATTATATAAAGTACAACTTTAAGTATTATTATGTGTATTTCCAAACTTCAAATTAAAATCATGCATGTTAATGAAGTTTTTAAAAAATTGTTACATACATTGATTCTAATAGTGTTTTTAACTTTCATCGAGTAATGATTATTGATTAATGCTATTATGATTATATGATAGTTAATGATTATTACATTCAATAAAAAAACTATAGAAAATTAAATTAATTTAATATATTAACATTAAATGAAATTAAATAAATAACAAATTTTAATTGCAAGATAATACATATATTTGTTTCGTGTATAAAAATCAAAATTTGTTATTAATTACATTTTACTATTTCGCCGTCGGCTAGTCCGCCGATTACATTTATTTTTAACTGTTGAGTTTACATATGCTTCGGCGTATGCTGATAGTATATATAATACTCTATCTTCCTCTTACTCTCTGCTTCTTGCTATGCGTCCTTGTCAAGACCTACTAGAGCCTAATTGGTAAGGTGAGGTCACTTGACTAGAGACGCAATGCTCTTCCAGGAATTTTTCAAATTCTGACGCAGCGCGCGTGTTAATGTTTTGATGTATACTTTTTGTATACTATCTACAGCTGTTTGTTTCTTTGTTTATTTGTTTGTATTTCATAGTTATAAATAAAGAATTGTAAAAGATAATTGACATAAATAAATAGCAGAGAGTGGTCAAGTTAGATCTAACATAAAAGTGTTTTAATTAACAAAACCTTTCAACACCAAACTCAAGAAAATTCCAACAGGTTATGGGCCCAGCACGCTTCCACTGCGCCAAACTTTTTTTATAATTGCAAAATCCAAAATCTACAAGGACCAGGATACCTTCACAGAGTGAAAATTAAGTGGTTATTGTAATTATTTAAAAGCAGAGCAAAGTGCGTGAATTGGTGAATTAAATAAAAATAAAGAAGTGAAACTGTACCTGGTACGAATAAGTAAAGAAATAATATATAATATATATATAAAGTATAAGCATGCTTAAATTAAAATAAAGAAGCAAATAAAATTAGAAAATAAATAATATTATTGAAAAAAATAAAGATGTAAGCAATAAAAGAGCAAATGCTCGCATTGCTGTAAGTTTGTAATTATTGTGTTTTGTATTTTGAATTATAAAATACAACTATATGCATATATATAATGCATGTATATTATATTGCAAAATAATTAGTATAATACAAATAAAAGAAAATAGAGAAAGTAATAATCTATTGTTGAATAGAAAATTAAGAACAAATTAGTTAAAAGTTTCAGTTTTTAGCGTTTTGTATTTAAATAATAAATATAAAGATTACATTTTATCGCTTAGAAGATTTATATCTTTAAAAGTGTTATGGTAAAATAATATAAAGAGGTAAAATAAATTAAAACTATGATGAATATAATAAAGATTGTATACAAATAGTAATGAATTAAATTATAATTGAAGTGAATCAAAATAGAACTTGTATTGGCCAGTGTATTTGATTAAAATAAACTAAAATTCATTAAATGAAGTAAATGAAAAGTTAAACTAATAATATTTCATAATAAATTTATTAATAAATATAAAAATTAATAATAATAACATCTACAATGTACTATTTATAATCTAAAGAAGAATCAAAACAAAGTTTTTATTTATATATATAATACTGAATGTAAATTTATTATGAAAAAAAATAAGATGATTATGTAGATTTGTAAATTGTTAAAATCTAAAATATAAAGATGAAAACCACGCACAAGATAGAAACAATCATCTGCAGATGAAATAAGTCTAAAAAGATAGTAAAGATATCATGGTGCAAATAAATGTATATATAAATATCAATAAACAAAATAAAAAGTTGAATTTCAAACTATATATACATGCATGTATGATAAAAATTAAAATAAAGAAAAATAAACTAAAAACACATAAATGCATAATAACAAAATAAGATAGATGTGAATGATTTATTTCACTTTTATTTTTAATTAAAAGTGAAGTTAATTATTTAAAACATTATTAAATAATAATTAAATAATAATTAATAAAAAGAAGAAAAGAGGAAAGGGAGAGGATATCTCTAGAAATTTCATATCTTTTAAACTTAAAGAGAGAAATTGAAGAGAAAAATTGTTCAATGTTTATAATAAAAAAGGGGTTTAGGAGGGAGAAAGAAAAAAAAAAAAAAAAAAAAATAAAAGAAGTAATGAAACAATTGATAATAATATAAAGAAGAAAATCTTGTTGTAGTCAAATTAAATATAACTAAAACATAAGATAGTAATTTAATATATTATGATGAACATGTAAAGTAATTTAAATATAAACATTTTTTTTTTATTTTTTTTATCATTGATTTCATATAGAGATCCTGAAATAATAATATATTATAAAAGGAAAACAACAACGATGGAACAACATGCGGAACAAACTCTGGCACAGACTGGCGAGATGCTTAAGAGCATGATGAAACCTGACAGCTTGCAGCAGGAAGAATCACGAGAATTGATGAGAGAAATGTTAGCCAGTATTTCTAAAATACAGGCTGACCAACTCGAATTGAAATGCTTACGTGTTCGTGAGTTGGAATTGCTGCAATGCTGTGGGTCTCTCATTGGTACACAAAGTGTAACGGATAAAGAAGTGGTGGAATATATGGAAAATATCCTTCTCAATGTTACAGATGACGAAGTGTTCATGGATACGGCATCAATAGCTGATAAAGAGGAAGAAATTGTGGAAAAAACCAAAGAAGATGAAAATCAAACTAAAGATGTGACAAGAAGAATAAAGAGGAAGCCAACGAGTTATAATTCTGACTTCAGGCTGTCTCACAAGGGTGATTTTGCTATTTGGGAGAGTAACATGAGGGCAGAATTATTATGCCAACGGTTATCTATATAATTGATAACAAATACCCGGTATCAAAGAATAGTACATATGAAGAACTTCAAGACGATAAAGATGTGGCTCGTACTAAAATCCAGGCAAGGTTATTAGATCGATATCATAAGCTAGTAATGAAAATTACTGAGCCAAAAGAAATGATAAAGAAACTGAAAGAAGTTAAAATGTCAGAACGGAACGTTTCACACAGAAATGTTCGTAGTGACCTTTATACCATTAAGATGAAGAAAGGTGAAAAGGTGGTAAACTTTATAGACAGGTTTGAAGCCATAATCACTGACTATGAAGCTCACGATGACGCCAAAGAGATAGATGAGATGGAAAAAAGGACGAGCTATTATAATGCAGTTGTAGGTGTGTACCCACAACTAGAACATATGAGTTGGGCCAGGAAAGAATTACCTGAGCCAACATATGAAGAGTTGAAAAACTTTACACTTGAGTTCGAAGCCGAACAAAAGTGTAAACAACGAAGAAAAGACCGGGATAATGATGAAAATAAGCAACCGCGTGCGATGTTTGGAGCAGGTAATCGATGTCACCGATGTAACTCTCCACAACATTATGCCGCATATATTATATTCAGATCCAGAGTCTAAAACAACAATCACCTTAAAGAATGTTATGGCAGCAGGTGAAATAAGTAATAACTTACTGTCGTTACGACAATTAGCAGATGCGGGTTTAGGAATAAAACTCGATAATGAAGCATTGGAAGTCTACAACAAGACAACCAATGAAATCATCCTTGAGGGGACATACGAAAAACCAAATTGGATTGTTCGCCTCCAAATCAAAAATGATAAAGAAGACAACATAGATGATATAGAATCAGGACTATATTTCTGTGAAGCTAGAGTTATTACAAATTTGGAAGATAACTCATCAAATGAGTTAAAATCAAATGAAAATGGACAACCGACATCATGTTCGGGGGGAGGACATGATGGACAGAACAAGATGCAATTGTCCAAGATAAATTCAAAACCAGATTCTCCATCTGAAGGGATGTTATGGCATAATAGATTGGGTCATACATCACTGAACTATCTAAGAAAACTGAGCCAAAAATCACAGTCATTAGAAGGTATTATATTTGAAGACAAAATACGAGACTGTGAAGTCTGTATCACTTCAAAAATGGATAAAATACCATTTGAAAAAGCAAGAAAAAGATCAACCCGACCTCTGCATACAATACATACAGATATTATGGGACCAATACAACCAAAATCTTATCCAGGTCAAAATAAATACATAATAACGTTTATTGATGACTACTCAAGATGGGCAAAAGTATATGCAATTAAATCTAAAGATGAAGCAACAGATGTCTTGAAAAATTTTCTCATTTCAGCAAGAAATCTACTGGGAAAGGATGAAAAAATATGTTACATCCGATCAGACCAGGCTAAAAAATATATTGGAGGAAAATTTAAAGAAATTTTGGTTCAAGAGAAAATTGAGATTGATTCTTCGGCACCTTACACACCTGAGCATAACGGTGTAGTTGAAAAATTCGATCAAACAATACAAAAGAAGATACGATCATTGATGATAGACTCAGGTCTACCAAACACTATGTGGGCGTTGGCAGCAGAGGCAGCTGTTCACATTTATAATCATACACCACATAGTAGTATTGATTATGAAATACCAGTAAAGAAGTTTAACAATGAAGCAAATAATCATTTGAAGTATTTAAGATTTGGGTGTGTTGCATACACAAAAGCACACATTCAAAAACAAAAGTTTGCTCCAAAGGCTATAAGAATGTTTTTAGTTGGATTTAGATCTTCTTGCTATTTACTGTGGCATCCAACAGCAAGGAAATTTATAAAATCCAGAAATGTAAGATTCAATGAAAACTTAATGTATAAAGATGTAAAAGATCTTAAAACGAAGGCTAATGCTAATGATAAAGATCATGAATTAGAACTTGAAGAACAAGATGAAGAAGAAGAGATAACCTTAAAGGATAACGAAGAAATGCAATCACATCAAAGTGAACAGGTAAAAATACCAAAGAAGCGTGGAAGACCTTGTAAAAGGAATTCGGAAAATAAAGATGAAACTAAAAGGATCAAAACTATAAATTTCCGACCAATTACAAGAAACATGACCAAAAAGGATAAAGAAGATAAAACACCGTCGATTAAGATTGCTAACAAAGCACAAATTAACGATGCATCAGCACACTGTTTGTTAGCCAAATAAACAATGATCCTGTAAATTATACAGAAGCCATAAATAGTAAGGACAGTATTGGATGGTCCCGAGCTATTAAAGAAGAATTAGATTCAATGACACAAAATAATGTTTGGAAAATAATACCAAGGCCACAAAAAGAACTGGATGGTACAAAACCAAACATAATAGACTCAAGATGGATATTCAAGAAGAAAATAAATAGTGACGGAACTATAAAATATAAAGCACCTCAGTAGTGCGTTGATTCAAAGACAAAAGCACGTACGACTTGAAAGAGACATATGCACCAGTATCAAGGTTGCAATTAGTACGTTCCTTGCTATCCATAATAAATAAATACAATCTGCACGTTTGCCAACTGGATGTAAAGACGGCTTTCCTCAATGGCATTCTGGAAGAAGATATCTACATGGATATACCTCACGGAGTTGAAGTTGATAAAGAAGACATGAAAAACAAAGTTTGTAAGCTTCAACGAGCATTATATGGTCTGAAAATTAGCCCAAAAAGATGGAACCAGAGATTTTCAGATGAAGCCCGCAAGTTGAGCCTAGAAAACGATCTTCATGAGCCATGTTTATATACTTGGCGCAAAGAAGGTAAAATGGCTGTACTTCTACTATATGCCGATGATATTTTATTGGCTAGTAACGATATAAGGCTGTTCAGTGAGATAAAAGGACAACTAAGTAGTACCTTTGAGATGAAGGACCTAGAAAAACCTAAATGCTTCCTAGGAATAAACATTAAGTGGAATAAAGACGAAAACACAGTATTTTTATCACAGGAAGATTATGTTGAAAACATACTGTGTAGATTTAACATGGAGGACTGCAACCCTCATAACACACCAATGGTGACCAGGCAAGTGCATAACAGAAATAAAGCTTCTGACACACAAGCAGAAGAAAATGATAAAGATGAAATGACTAAAGAAGAAATATCTTTTCGAGAAGCTATAGGAAGTTTGATGTATTTAGCCAATGCAACAAGACCTGACATCGTGTATTCAGTAAACTTCTTAGTTCGAAAACAACACCAACCAACTGTTGAAAATTGGAAAGCAGTAAAGAGGATATTTAGATATTTAAAAGGCAATCCAAACATTGGACTCATGTACAGGTTACTAAAAGAAGATTTAGTAGCATTCACAGATGCTAGTTTCAGAGACTGTGATGACTCAACCTCTACATCCGGATATATTATATGTCTACATGGAGACACAGTGTCCTGGAGGAGTCATAAACAGACATATGTGACACTGTCTACATGTCAAGCCGAATATCTTGCAATGAGTGAGTCATGTCAAGAACTGATCTCTCTTGATAAAGCCATCAGAAACATTACAAGCAAAACATTATTGCCTGGGATAATCTGGTGCGACAACAAATCAGCGGGAG
Source organism: Eupristina koningsbergeri (assembly GCA_018907245.1). Taxonomy (NCBI): domain Eukaryota; kingdom Metazoa; phylum Arthropoda; class Insecta; order Hymenoptera; family Agaonidae; genus Eupristina; species Eupristina koningsbergeri. The sequence goes on along the minus strand of JACCHV010000002.1, from coordinate 3,360,466 downwards.
ACTGTACAAAGAAAGATGTCAGTCACAGATTGAAAATATTCGACAATCCTATCAAAGAAATTAAAGAAGAATTAAAAGAAAGAGAAACAACTGGAAGCCGATAACACATGGCAGATACACATGGCGACTACATAAAAGAATGCGTAGGACAAAAACGTATTGATGTTCAGTGGATATCCACTAAGGAAAATGTTGCTGACATAATGACGAAGCCATTGCCATTAGAATTACATAAATACCTAAGAGATAAATTACTAGAGTGTAGTAATGAATAATTAAAGATGAAAATAACACTGGTAAAATTTTTTTTTATGTTGCAAGTAAAATAAAACAGGACTAAAGAAGGATGATAAAACAATAATACACCATCAGGTGAATACGATAACAATAAAAAGAAGCTATGATGTACTCCAACCGGAGATTAAGAAAGTAGTTTTGATGTTGAATTGGACTGGGGGTTTTTAGTCGGTCGGCATTGAATAAAGCCAACCCGACACTACTCACGAGCCGTTTCAATGAAGGAACTTTCGTGGGTGTCTTATTGAAGATTTTACCTCCTTGACAACCTGGCAACTTTGGGCATCCATCGAAGGGAGGGAGTGTTGAGTTTACACATGCTTCGGCGTATGCTGATAGTATGTGTAATACTCTATCTTCCTCTTACTCTCTGCTTCTTGCTATGCGTCCTTGTCAAGACCTACTAGAGCCTGATTGGTCAGGGGAGGTCACGTGACTAGAGACGCAAAACTCTTCCAGGAATTTTTCAAATTCTGACGCCGCGCGCGTGTTAATGTTTTGATGTATACTTTTTGTATACTATTTACAGCTGTTTGTTTCTTTGTTTATTTGTTTGTATTTCATAGTTATAAATAAAGAATTGTAAAAGATAATTGACATAAATAAATAGCAGAGAGTGGTCAAGTTAGATCTAACTTAAAAGTGTTTTAATTAACAAAACCTTTCAACACCAAACTCAAGAAAATTCCAACATTAACAAAGTAAAATCACATATTAAACATTACATTTTTTACCCTATTTCAGCCTTCGCAGAAAGCTTACTTTCTCAGCATAAAAAACTGCCCACTTGCTCTCAGACAGAAAAAGCCAACACATATTATCTACAATTATTTAAATGTTTTTTCGCGTTATCTTTATATTTACATATATATTTATTATATTTAGATTTATATTTACATTTATATTTACATTTACATTTCGGGATTTCGATTTCGAATTATATAGAATTGAATACATAAATTACATTTGTTACGTACGTAACGAAATTCGACATAAATTAGTGACCTATAATTCAAAGTTGCAAATTATAGCATAAAATTGGTAACGACTGAAATTATGAAATAGTTGATCGGCACAAAATTGATCCAAATTCACAAAAGGTTTGGAAATAATTAACAAATACTAAAGACAAGTGGGTTAAACAGGTAGTTGGAGAAATCGAAAACTTGCAATACAGAGATTATAAAAACGCAGTTAATAACACACAAGAGGTTCCCGGTCCGAGTCGAGTAAGAAGTAACGCGTAATCAACGAAAGACGACAAGTGTAACAATAATTTAATAAACGGACGCAATTAGGGTACAACTGACGTCTCACGAGCCACACACACACACACATAACAAACTCTTTCTTCCGATTATATGAAATAAACGTAAAGTCGTGAATATTAATCATCGTATCATTCCTTGAAGTAACCCGATCCTCGCAAAGGCTGAGACGTTTTGACCGACTCAGCTACGGCGGAATAGTAACCCGGCGGTAAAATAAATAATACATAAATATATATATACATATTGACGCTACTTAAATTCGTAACACATTATATTAAAGATTAATAAATTATATTTTTACAATATATATTTACAATAATATTTACGAAAAAAATAAAAATATAAACGTACTTTTTACATTATTTTAATTACATTATGCATCTTTAATTTGCGATTATTTTGTTTTAAATATCTTTTCTAAAATTTTTTGTATTTTTATTATTTTCCCGAACAGTGGCATGAATTTTAACTGTTAATAAATATTTTAGAGTATAAATTCTATGCTCATAGCAATTATGTTCACGATCAAACCATTGTGGGAACTTTAATGAAGTAGTTTCTTCAATTATTTCTTTTAGTTCCACTAAAATATTATTATTTTGCCATATTTGCTCGTGAATTAGTACAAAATTTTCTAATTGGCAATTTATAATTTCTATTAACGCTTCTGACAGTCTTATCAAAAACGTTAAATATGATACTTCCTCATTTGAATGCAAATAATCTCTATTAAATAAATATTGTTTATCGACCGTAAAAGGATCATTTGCATTTTTAATGAGGAAATTCTCACATTCAGAGCAGCTATATTTCAATAAACATTTGCGGATAACGTAGCCTGCAAAGAATATAATAGCATTTTTTTTCAAATAAATGCTTATTTGAAATATCTCCTGCACTATTTTTATTAACTTCAGCATGCATTTCTAGAAACTGAACTGCTTTTATTTCATCGTTATATTGATTAATTTCATTCCTTTCACATTCATAGAAGGAATTATTTTTAAACTCAATACTATTATTTTTTTCGATAGATATATTTTCTTCATTACCATTTATGTATGTGTTACAATTTGTACTTATTTGTATATATGCGGTACTAAGAATGTGTCGAATTGACAATCTATACATTCTACAAGTAGGGTTCACGTTAAATCCACTTCTTCCGCGTATTTTTTCATGGGCATGTTCAACTGAATCTTGATTAATGAATTCAGTTGTAAGCTCAAAATTTACAAATGTTTTTTTGAATATTGTTATATAAATTTAAAATCCTGCGTATTGTTAAAATAATACCATCAAAACAAGGTGGAAGTTTAAATTTATCATTAATTTTTAAAAACCAATTAACCAACCAATGAATAAAACTTTTTAAAAGCAATTCAATTCCTGGATTATTGTTAGATAATGGTCGCTTCTGCTTCTTATTGGCTCTTAAATTCCGTGAATTACATGCATCAATCACGGAATCTAATTTTTCTACAAAAGAAGCAGATTGCTTCCATGTAGACGAATTTGCCAAAACAACTTCATCTACACCAGCTAATTTTATCGCGCTTGCCATACGCCGACTAAGAAATTGGAAAGCTTTTTTTACATTCATTGACTCGAATGAAGTCGGATAAAAATGGTTTTCCGTAATGTGGCTTAATAAATTTGACGTACTGTGGGCTTTATCATGTTCCCACGTACGAACTAAATCGGAAAATGAAATTATTACCTCCCCGTTATAATAAATTTTATTATATTTTCATAATTGGGCCACTAATCTTTTGATTAAATGTGGCCAATCGTAATTCGTAAAGTATTTAACCCCGTTAAATGAAAATAAGGATTTTCCGCGGTTACCCCAAATATATTGAAAAATTGACGGTTATTTGAATGCTGCTTAGCAACATTCCGCGTTCGGGTACCGTTACCCATTTCCACTAAACCTTTGATATGTCTGGGGTTAATTTAAGTTTATTTTTAAATAAATTTCGTTCTTTAAAATTTAAAATTTGAATTTATTCAATTATAATTTTTATTACAATTTTTGGTTTTTTAATTTTACAAATAAAAAAATATATAATATAAAAAGAAGACTTCAAGTAAGAATAAGCTTTAAAATAATATTATAATAAAATGCGGACACCGCGTATATTAAAGAAAAATTTATCGCTCGTTTAACGTGTAGCATTACTTGTTTTCAAATGTTGATCTCGATCGGCTGTTTAGACGTCCTTGCAAGTGTAGTTTGAACAGTCCGGAAGGCCGTTGTGGGTTTTGAATTTCTTCCTATGTAGCTTGCTGTTACCACTCCGTTGTAGTTGTGGGTTCGGAGTTCCCAATTATGATAAGAGTTTGAGAGTTTATTGAACGACAAATGCAGAGTCGAATATCGTACACAGTTTAAGTTTTAATTGTTTATAGATTGACTGAATTAAGAATTGGAAAAAAGTGCATAATGAATGTTAGGTGTGGCTTTTATAGCCTTTTAAATCTTTCCCCACCATAACACCTTTAGAGATGAGATTCGAAAGGGGGTGATCTTCTTCGAATTGATAATTTTACAATAGCCTGTCCAGGAATTTATCAGTTATCGGCCATAGACAGAAACAACGACCTTTATCTTCGTAATTTTAGCTTAATTTCGTATGAATAAAAGTTAGTTATATTCTTTTTCAAAATAAAGATTCGTTCATAATTAAATCTTTATTTACAATCGATATATCGCATGCAATGCGACATTTAATATTTAAATAATAAATAACAAAAAATTTTCTGACATAACACCCCATCCCTTAAAGAGAAAAATTGTCTTGAAAATTCACATCAATTTTTCTACAGAGTTATCAAACCAATTACATATGTAGTACGAAATGTCAGCAAGGTAGATTTTTGATATATCTGTTCCATTTTACTCTCGAGATCTTCTCAGATTTCATTGTTCATTTGTATGTATTCGTCGTTACAGAATTTTATCGTTTAAATTTTATCAATTGATGAATTTACTACAGTGTTTCAAGAAAAATATTTTTTTTTTTTTTTTTTTTTTTTGAAAAATTTATGTTCTCCTTTTTATATTGTAATGATAGTGGAGTTAAAATTAAAAGATTTTATTATATGAATAGTTTTGTTTTTAATGGTAAAAAAAAATTTTATAATTGATTACATAAATTTTGGAACGCATGGAGTTTATATAATTTATAATATAATAGCTTATTAGTGAATATATATATATATATATAATTATAAGATTAGAATATATTTTATTTGTATAACTTATAATATAATTTATATCTAAGTACATAATTATGATTTATAACTAGCTTGTAACTAAATATATATAGTTTTCAACTTATAACATAATTTATTACTATAATTTATTTAAAACCACTCAAATTTTTCGCACTCAGTTTATATCTATTTCTATAAAGTTTTTAGTTTTCTTCGTATAATATCTATGCATACGTTTTTCCTGCTTCTTCTTCTATTTGTTCATCATTATTTAATATCGCCCACCAGATTTCTTGTGGGCTCTCCAGCGGCTCCCAGGCTCTCCCGTGTTGTAATTCTTCGTTATTTTCTCGCAAGTCCATTCTTTTTAATTGTACTGAATTTTGAATTTGAAATTTCTCTTTTTGATGCTTTCCTGTATGTCTTGATTATTCAAAAAGATATGATAGGCAATTTCCAGGTTCCTATCAGGTCTAAATTTACTTGAATTAATTCCGCCTTTTTCTTTATGGAATTGAAGTATGATTAAGTACTTGAAGATTTTCTCCATATCTACACCTTCGGAACTTATTCCTCCAAAATTATAGAACATTTTTGGTGTGAGCTGAATTTTTTTTTTTTTTTTAATTTTAACCGATCTGTATGGATGTACAGTTGATACTAAACTGATTGATATTTTTTTTTTTTTTGATCGATCCAATTTATTTTCCTTTATTGATCATGACATTGCGGGGTGGTATCTCCGGGGCGTCATTGTGTGTATCAGTTACAGTTGATAACTCTTAAGATTTCGATGTTTTATTCTCCTCTACATCTTTCGTTCTAGTGGGTTCTCTTTTTGAATGTATCATGATACTCGCTATTGTGCTCCAAAAAGCAGCGAGTAGTCTTATACTGAAACCGTAAATATTATACAGGGTGTACCCGTGTATGAGAGTATTGATTATCTGTTTAATAACATTCCAAATTATAAATATCATTATGAATCCTGCGCTGATAGAACCGAAATTCATAAAATGACTCCAAATATTACTTAGTGCCCTTTCAGTTAATTTTTTTATTGATGATTCTGTTAATAAATTCATAAAATTTAGAGGTACTCCTATACTTTCTTCTTCAGTTACATCTCGTACTATTTGATTTAGTACTGCAGTATGTTCGATAGGAAACATAATAGTTCTGTGTAGTTTTTCTAAATCATTTTCGGAATAAATTCCATTTGCTGCCAGAGTTCCTGGGTTTATATAATGCCAAGTTAATCTGTTTAGTGGTTGTAATATTTGGGGTTTATCAGCTTTATTAATTTCTGGTGAGATTTTATACCAGTTTTCGCTGATTTGAAACATAGTTGGTAAAATTTTACTGCACTCTCTCTGTGTACCTCTGTTTGTCAAAATTCATGATTTGGGTTTTATAAAATATGATTGATTTTCATAAATTACAGGTAATTCGTTGAAACATGTATTGTTGAATGCTCTGAATTTAACTGGAACTTTAGTGCATTGAATGATGTGTGCAACTTCTCCTGAAAATACCGCCATATAGCCCGGGTTTTTCATAATTATATAAGCAAATTCGTCAGGATCACTTAGGGCTTTAGAGAAACTGTTTTTTATTACTCGCTGTTCTAGGATGCATCTTTGCATAGCTACGTCCAGGAACATTGCATTTAATTCTTTTTTCATATGTTGAGCAAAAATAAGCAAGTTTTGTGCTGAAATATGCAGTTAATAGAACATTTTGAGAATCCAAAATTTTATTTTTTGTGGAAAATTCATTATTAATTTTGGTTTCATAGACGAATAAGCAGGTTTGTTCAGTTCGTTTTATATGTAAACCACATATGTTTTCATATCCCGTTTCTGTAAAAGCGAAATTTATATTTTCAGTATTATTTGAGAAATACATTGCAGCTAGTTTGTTTTCTTTATCAATTATTTTCGTTGTGTAACCTTTATAGAGAATATTGAAAGAGTTAAAATCGCATTCGGGTTTTTCGATATTGTCCCAATATTTATAACTTCTTTCATTGTCTAGACAAAATGTGTCTTTCAAATTGCATTCTGTTCTAGTTTTTGTCGTTAAAATATTTCTCTCTCTGTTAATAATAGCTGAGTATGATTCAATCTTTATCTCCAAATTTGCTTCCGCCACCATGTTTGGCATTCCTTCGTAGATTTCCCCTTGACAATTAGAACTTGCATCCACTTGCCCGCGTATATGAACAGTGACATAATTCGTTGTGTTGGGATTAATATTTTCAATTAATGTATTACTGAATTTATAATATCCATATTTCAACATGTCATTTCAACGTTTCTCGAGTAATTTTTTGATTATAAATTTTATCACCATCTTTTGTGAGTGAAATGTGAGAGGAGGCTCCGCAGTAAAAAGGTCTTTGTGTAACTTGTATCTTACACTGCTTAATGAATATAGTTCCAAAATCGATTTTTTGTAAAATGTTTATGTATACTTTTTCATTTGTAGGTTGAATGTCGTCAAAATTACATTCGCCTATTTGTTTAAAAGATATTATGCTGATGTTAGGTGTGTAATACAGTGAATTCATTAAAATTAAACTTTTCAATTTAACAAAAATAAACTCTCCCGAACTGTATTATATTTAATTGATTTTCCAACACTTCACTTATTTATTATTAAAATTATTAAAAAAAAAAAATATTTAAAAATTTTAACCAACACTACTTTATAAATAATTAATAGAATCACAGGGGAAATCCAGTGCCAAAAATTGAGATTTTCGGGCGAATCTCAATACCCTCTAATATCCAACACAACACAATATAAATTTCAAATAAATATTCAGATAATTATTATCAATATTAAATATATTAAAATCTTACCTTATATCAAAGTTCGTTATATTTATAAATTTTATATATATATATTTAATAAATTCAATTTAATAATATTTGCCAATAATTTCCAATAATATATATATTATATTTTTAATCTCCTTTAAATAAATCCTTGTAAATATAATAACAGTAAATATATATATACTAATAAATATATATGAATATTTATATATATATATCAAAAATTCTTCAATTAATTTTTTTTATATTAATATATTTAACACTATAATCACCTACACTTCACAAATAATATTCAAAAATTATATATAAATAACGAACTAAAATATTTTAGATAATAAAATTACTATAATATATATTATTTTAATATTTAAAGAATAATATTCAATAATAATTACAACTATATGTTATACTAATGAATAATAATTTTCAACTGACTTTCTTTTCTGTTTCATCAAGAAAGTTCCGCCCCCTCACATTATTAATTTTAATTTTTAAATCAAAATTAAACCAATAATTAAATTTACTGATTTTTATTTAAATTCAGAAAATTTAATATTGGTCGCATCACAGCCAACAAGTCCCTTTTCCTTTGTACCTGTCATGATTTAAATTCTAATTGGTTATCATTAAAATAGCCAATCAGAATTCTCAATTCATATACAAAAGAAAAGTATTATTTGACCGATAAGTATAGAAACTACACTTATCGGCCATCTTGTCTCGGCACAACATAAATCATTTTTACCACAGTCACATCACTTCATTTATGCAATTCAATATATACATATATCAAAATACATATTCGCGCCTATCTTTATCTCACTCTAATTCAACTACTTAAGCGCCGTCTATGCTAGCAAGACTTCCGCTATTGTATTAAATCAAAGCAAAACATGGGCCGCATGTTGACAGTTTGTCAACAATGAATAAAATATCATTTAATCATATATAAATAAAATTTCATATTCATCATATCCGTAAGTACATCACAACATAAAAATATTTTTAATTTAATAATATCATTTATTATTCATTCATTCAAAATTCACCTAATTACTTACATAAATTAATTTAATTATTTTATTTTACAGGTTAGTAATAATACATATTTATATCATCACAGGTGATTTTTCTTTCAGTTGCAGTCATATCCAAATAATGCAAATGTGTGCGTTATTAATAGCAAAATGATGTAAACCCTCATTTTTGCGTTAGCTTTTATCTGAAAATCAATTTAATTTTGTTCTAAATATCTTAATTTTGTTGGGTGAATTTGATTCGATTGCTCTTTCCGCGTTCGATTTTTTGAAATTTGTAATTCTACGTAATTATTTTCAAATACTAATAATTCAAAAATAATAATTTTATAAGGTCCTATATATTCAGGGTCAAATGATTTCATATTTCCTTCTTTTAGCAATAACACATTATCACCGACATGGAAATCGAATTCGTTTAATTTTTTATCGTAATATAATTTAAATTTTTGTTTTACAACTTCGAGATTTTCTTTTGCTAATTTTTGAGTGCGATATATCCGTTTTTTCAATTCTAAGATATATTTGTTATAAGTATCTTCGGGTAATACTTCTAAATCAACTCTATTAGTTGGTGTTCGTGCAATTTTACCGAATATACATTCATATGGTGTTAATTTAGTACTCCTGTAAACGCTTGTATTATAAGAAAACCCAGCAGTTTTTATCCAATCATCCCATGTATTTTCATTTTTTATAAAATATTTCAAATATTCTTTGAGAATATGATGCATTCTTTCAATTGAACCGTTGCTTTGAGGTCTGTAAGCTGATGTAGTGCAATGTTTAGTTTTACATAGTTTCATTAAGTTTTTAATTAATATAGAGGTAAAATTAGTGCCTTGGTCTGTTAAAATTAATTTAGGTGAGCTATACACATTTATTAAATCATTAAATATAGCAGTAGCAATTTTTGTTGCATTGATTTTTCTCAGAGAACTTAGTATAATATATTTTGATAATAAACATTGCATCGTTAAAATATACTTGTTACCATTCTGTGTAACAGGTAAGGGACCGACAACGTCTAATGCTATTTTGTCAAATGCTTCTCCAGGTGTATCGGTAATAATCATTGGTTGATGTATTTTTCGTCTATTTAATTTTCATATTTGGCAAATTTCGCAAATTTCTATTAATTTTTGAACGTCGTTTTTTAAAGTGGGCCAGTAATAATCTTGTCGTATCCGTAAATAAGTTTTTGTAATGCCTTTATGACCGTTTACAGGTGATTCATGTATTGATTTTATTCTATTTTCGCGGTCATTTTCAGGGGGGCAAATAATAGTATTTTTACAAATTATTATTTTTAAATCAGGTTTTAAATAACTAAATTCTGCTAGTGTATTTTCGAAAAGTAATAAATCAATATCATGAATTTTTTCACTTGAAAATCTAATAGTTTTGAGTTCTTGATTTTTAATATGAAGGAAAAAGTTTTTAATGGCTAATTTAAAATTTCCATATTCTACTCTAGAACTTGAGTCTTGGGTGATGCATATTACACATATTTTCTTCCGGTCGTGTGTATAGAATTTCGTGTCTCCGATTTTTAAATCGTCGAAATTTTTCAATTTCATTTGTTTCAACAACGTTTCACCGGTAGTATCCAATGGTTTTCCTTTTTCTGTGACGAAAATTCCGATGTTGTCTTTAAACATAAATATTGAATCCCTAACAAAAATGATATTATTTTTTGATCGTACATTTAGGTCGTAATCAATTGTATTTTTTTCTGTTTCGTCATCAGATGTCGTTGAACTTTCGGTCTCTGTATCATCTCCGGTGTCCTCGTCGTCCGTCGAGGTGAGTAGATCGGAGTTTATGTCGACAAGGTCGAAGTTACATTCGGGAGTATTTATTTTACATTCTACTTCTCTATCACTCTTAGTCTGCTTCGATCTCGTCACAACTGTTACTGGGAGTGAGGGGGGATTGCGTGATAAAGCGTCCGCAACGTAGTTTGTCTTTCCTTCTTTATATATTATCTCATATTCAAACTCCCGCAACTTTAAGTAAAATTTTTGTAATCTCGACGTGGGGTCTTTAAAATTATGTGCCCACATTAATGGTTTATGATCCGTGTAAAAAGTGAATTTTCTACCGTAAAGGAAATATCTAAATTGAAAAGCGGCGCATACCATAGCCAAAAGTTCTTTCTTTATTGTAGAATAATTTATTTCGGAATTTTTAAAATTTCTTGAATAAAATACAATTGGTTTATCATGTTTATCATTTTCTTGACTGAGGACAGTTATTGCAAAATTTGACGCATCTGTCGTGAACGTAAATGGTTTTTTTAAATCTGGATAACATAATACTGGTTTAGAAACTAAGCAATCCTTTAATTTTGCAAATGCATTTTCTTGAGTTATAGTCTATTCAAATTTTGATTCTTTTCGTAGGAGTTTAGTAAGAGGTTTAGTTGTTTTCGCAAAATCTGGGATAAATTTCCTATAATATACAGCCAGTCCTAGGAATTGTTTAATATTTTTTTGACTTGTTGGTGTTGGGAAGTTTTACATTGCTAAAATTTTCGTTTTGTCAGGTCGAACCCCATCTATGCTTATTTCATGTCCCAAATATATAACGGATGTTTTATAAAATTCGAATTTTTCGGGGGAGAGCATCATGTTCGCGGTTCTCAAACGTTGGGCGACCCTCTTGAATTTATCATCGTGCTCTTCTATAGTTTTAGCAAAAATGATACAATCATCTACATAAATAAAGACTTCTTTCCCCTGCAAACCTCGGAAAACATTATCCATTTGCCTTTTCAAAGTTGCAGGTGAATTCTTTAAACCGAATGGCATACGTGTAAAATAATAATGACCATATGGTGTTGAAAAAGCAGTTTTTTGTCTGTCTTCAAATCTCATAGGTATTTGATGAAAGCCTGAAGCAAGGTGAAGTATTGTGAAATATTTTGATCCTCCAAGTTGATCGATAATTTCGGTTATATTTGGTACAGGATAGGCGTCATTTATTGTTTTATTATTAAGCTCCCGATAGTCTATTACGAGTCACCATTTATTCTTGTCTTCTTCGTCAAGCGTTTTCTTTTTTACTATCCATAATGGGCTATTATAAACTGAATCACTATTTTCAATGATCCCTTGATCTAATAAGATTTTTACCTGATTTTCTATCTCACTTTTCAAAGTTGGTGGATATCTGTATTGTTTAACATTTACAGGTATGTCGTCCTTTAGACAAATTTTGTGTTCAATTATATAAGTAGCTTTGAGTTTATCAGTGGGTGTTTTAAATATATCAGAATATGTTTTGCATAAGGTTTTTACCCTTTCTTGTATTATACCATCATATTTATTAATTGAAACTAATTCTTCAATTATTTTATTTCATGCAGCTGATTCATGGGTTACCTTATCATTGAGTTTTGATGTATTTACCTCCATCATAACATTGGCATTTATTACTACATCTTTGATAAGGTTTAACTTTTCTTTTCCCAGATTTTCTTCGACAAAACGGTTTTTTCTCGTAACCGATGTCATATCAGATTTCTGGTTTTCTACAACAGTCGAAATGACCAGAGTCCGTACTGTAGCAGGTTGTTTTCCACTTTTCAGTTGTTTGCACTTGTTATTTTCCATAAATTCGTCATCTGATATATTTTGTTTTATTTTTGCAGTATTATCCAGCTGCCTTTCAAACGAGATTTTTATGTTATTGATTTCCATATTTCCTTCACCAAAATTAATTTTAGCTTTTTTTTCAAGACAAAATTCTGCTCCCACTAAAGCTTGGGTAATTATTGGAAAATCATCGGTTACGACTAAAAATTTCGTTTTTATATTGAAGTCTTTTATTTTAATTTCTATAGAACCAATGGCCTCATAAACTGTTTCTCGAATACCAAATATACGAGGCCTATCATTATGATCAATTTTAACATAATTTTTAATGTGTGAAATTTTTATTAAATTGGGTTGGGCACCGGTATCTAGCATAAAATTGCAGCTTTCATTGACAATTTCTTCTGAGTTAAGTATTATTACCGGTACTTTCCCCAAAACCTCGGAAAATTTTATTCGATTTGCATTGGTTGAGATGATTCTTCGACATCCCCCGAATCGTAGTCCGTTTGGATTATTGTATGAATGTTGTTCAAGGCTGTCGCATTCTGAAAATTTGGATTTTTCTTTTCTCTAAATTTCTTTGTGTAGCAGTTTTCTTCAGTGTGACTTTTCTTTCCACAATATGCACAGATTAAATTTGAATTATTTTGAGGACGATTTGTAGTATTATTATTTTGTGGAGTTCTTTGATTTTGTTTATAGAAATTATTATTTCAAAATTTATTAATGTTTTGTTTATTTGGTATAGATTTATTTGGAAAATTTTTTGGTGTCGTGTTATTGTTAGTGTTTTGGGCTTTGTTGAATCTTTCTTGATCTAATAGAATATCCTTTTCCATTTTATTAGCATTAATAATTAGTTCGGTTAAATTTTCAGAATTTAAATAAAGACGATACTCCCGTGGTATAGAAAATTTGAAATATTTAATTGCCAGTTTGTCAATTCTTTTTATTTCTTCAGTCGATAACTGTTGCACTCCTGATTCTATACATAAACAATCTTTAAGAGTATTATATAGATCTATGAATTTTTCAGTGTGTGTCAGCATATTTTCACTATTTGATTTTACAATCGAACCCATTTTATTCCAATATTCTCCTGAGCTATGGTCAGTAATAAAAATGTTCCTCAGTTTAACAATTAATTCATCAATTGTTTTGCATTCAGATATCCCTATCGACGTAAGAGTATAATTATGAATTTTTAATTTTATCAGTGTGACGATTTCCAATTGTTGTTCCGTTGGGACATATTCCTTAATTGCTTTTATAGCACGTAGAAATGGAAATATGTTAGTGTCGTCGAACGTAGGAATCGTCACGATACATTCTTGTATAATCGTGCGAGAGATAGATGTCTTATTACTTGCACTGTCTGGCGAAAAGGGATTGCGAGCAAACTGATAAGGTCTTATGTTTGCATATTGGTTTTCTCCGAGGTCGATCATAGGATTTTCACTACTTGTTTCATTTTCGGATTGCTGTTGTTGTCATTTGTCTTAATTGTTCGTCTAAACTATTTATTTTGACATTTAAAGAATCGTTTAATTGTTGATTTTCACGCATAGAGGTTTCCATTTGATTTTCTCGAATTCTGAGTTGTCATTCTCGTTTAGTAAGTTCTTTCATTTGCATTTCGAGTTCTTCGGGGCTAAGTCGGTCCATTTTGATTTATTGTTAATTTAATAATATTTGAAAAGTTTCTCTAGAATTTTTGAAATGCTTTTTTTTTTTTTTAAATTAATAGAAGCGTTTGGTTTGATAAGTTTCGATTATCGTATCCCACCGCTGTCACCAATTTTATTTTAAATTTTATTCTTACTGTTATGTCTGGGGTTAATTTAAGTTTATTTGCAAATAAATTTCGTTCTTTATAATTTTAAATCTGAAATATCAAAAAAACATACGACAAAGTACAGCTTTCGCATTAGTGTATCAGCCGTTTTGGATTAAAAAAAAGTTAAATTTTATGATCAAAAGTATTTCTAATAGTTTCAAACTTATTTTTCAAGTAACAGATACATTCCTCTACTCATTTAAACAATAATATTTACCGAAATCATCTATAATAATTTTCAAGCTTTTCGAAATACCTTAGATCATAGAATTTAACTTATTTTAATCGAAAGCGCCTAATACGCTAATGCGAAAGCCGTACTTTGACGCATGTTTTTTTTGTTTTTTTTGATTCATAGATAAATTTTGTCTATATTATTGTTTAGATGAGTAAGGGGATATTTCTGTTACTTAAAAACAAAAAAATTTCAATTGAAAAAATCAATTATAACAAATTATAATTCGTTGGCATCAAATGTTTAAGAAAAATCGGGAGTTACGTAATCATTCGGTCGGACCATTCATAGAGAGAATTATACAAGCAAACGAAATCAAACCCGTAAAGATATACAAATTCATTTAAAAAGATATGTCAATATTGCTTTTGAATGTAGATGTTGCAACATTGTATGCGGCGAAAAACAAAAATATAAGAAATAGTCAAATTACTAAGCTTTGATTTCTGCCTCGCGCAGCATATGCCGATGTTTGGATATAACAAGAAACAAGTGTACCTTTCATCTCTTTCTCTCTCTATCTCACATATTTATATTTTGTTTCTCTCACACTTCTTATTAAGTTATGGCTTCGTTCATTAATTTGTTTTACTCTCTCTCTCTCTCTCTGTCTATGTCATACCATATGATGTATTCGGTGCATCTGTGTTATACTAGACGATGTCTTTCTTACTTTATGCTTTCTCTCTCTTACTCTTACTTACTTTGTACATTTTTTCTACAGTAGCCGCTGTCTTTCCCTCTTTTTCTTTTATACAATATTTATTTAAAATAAAAAATATTAATTAATATGAAAATGTGTTTAATTTATACATTTATAACTTTTAGAATGATAAATCTAAAATCTACAAAGATTAAAACAACTTCATAAATCGCCGTTCAGTAAAATAATAATATTGTAATAGAAAAAAAATTAATTGTTATTAACATTATTAGTTTAAGTTAGAAGTGATATCAGAAAATATATATCAAATTAACTGCATAATATTTTATCAAGCTACATATATATCATTATAATATATATAATCATATAATCTATAATGAATGTATATTCATTATTAATAAATATTTCTTTGAAACTGCATTAAACTAAAAATAAATGAAATAATTATATATTGGTAATTATATTTTTAATGTATATATGTATATTTTGATTATGGTATGTTATAATAAAATTAATTTTAAAAACTTACAGGTGTTAATGATGATGATTTTGTTATTATTAATATTGATTATATTTTCACAACTTGTTGTTGACAAACTATCAACATGAGGTTCACCGGCTCCATATCACTTGTACATAAACAGATGTCTTGATGATATAGGAGGCGCTGATACTCATGAACTAGACAAGTACAGCAATAAGCGCGAAAATGTATTGAATATACATTTATATGATTAGTGCATGCATGAGGTAGTGTATGTGATGTAAAATTACAGAAGTGTGCCGTCGTGATATTACCGATAATCACAGATTATATAATTATCGGCAGAGAAATAGTTTTCTTGTTTTTAATTTTAATTTAATACTGTGATTGATTAGCCAATCACAGTAGGAGATTTTGAAGTCAAAGGGAAGAAGCACTATATTTGTTGATTAACCAATTATGAATTTTCTATTTGGCGTAAAGTCATAAAGGAAAATTTATAATTGGTGAAATTGATAAAGTAGTGATGTGATAAAGTGGGATTTTTCGGTTATCGAAAAATCTCATAATTATTAATAAACTGTCTTTTGTAGTATAAAGTTCAAGTATTATTATAGTTGATTTTTTTTCTATTATTATAAGTTCTCGAATTGTTAATTATTTTAAATATTGTTATAATATTGTTATTGAGTAGTGCTGGAATATATTTGATAATATTGCAATATTTCAATATATTGCGTGATATCGCGAATCGTTTATACTTTCGTCGAGTTGAATAAATTCATGGGGAAAACAAACGTTTTAATTCGCGAAAAGCCACGGAGCAACGATCTGCATTCGAACTTAACGAATCAGCTCCGCGTGACGAACTAAATCACTTCCCAACGTCCCCCTTGATCGAGAACGCGAAGGAGAAATCGACGACGGATCGCGGAAATAAAAGACGGAACGCACCTGGTCGCGAGAACTTAATTTTATGCGAGATACTGAAGAGTAAACTCCTAGTGATTACACGAGGAGTCGCTCAACAATATCATCCGCAAAACCATATAAAATTAACTTAAATTTAAAACGCTAAAGAATTGACACTTGCCATAACAAGGCGATCATTACCACAGATAAATAGTCGCGGTTGACAATAGACCCGTGCTGAGATATTTGAAAATAAAGTCAATAACCTGTCATAACAGGGTTATTGACCCCTTGTAAAATAAATATCGTTGGAAATATACGTAAATACTATCCGTCATAACACGAGAGTACGGGCAGTTATAAGATTTTCTACCCGCGAAATTCAAAATAATAATAATAACATAAAACATTATTATTTTGCACAGGTACCTATTGACGAAGCAAATACTGGAGACGTCTCACCAGTAAAATTAACGTCAGAGAATACTGTTGGAGAAAAAAATTTTAAATAGCATTTATATAATTTAGTGGAAATAAATATTTCCTTACATTGCTTAAATTTTATGTTTTATTTTTTTATCGACCTCCTTTGCTCCCTAGACATGACTAACAAATTATTCAAGGTACAGTCGTAACATTACAATATTATATTATGAGAATATATATATTTATAAAAAATTATTGAAGTGTAGTGGTGGAAAATTATTTATAATAACTATAAATAATTTAAAAATTGATTTATAATAATTAATTGGGATTTGATATTATTGTATCATATTTATTTGAAGGACGTAAGCAATAATTACAAGGATGTATATAAAATATATTTGAGAAAAAATAATATTCAAGAGAAAGAATTATTACATAAATAAAATAAATTATATATATCTATTGTAATAATCCACGATACAAGGTAAAAATTTATATTATTTAAATTTATTGAGTCGATATTTTTTCTTATCATTTTTAATTTGTTTAATATAAATTTATTACTAAAATTTCTTGGTAGTGTTGGTTAATATAGATAGATTAAAAAATTGTTTTATTTAATATTTTAGCGAAACTTCCCCTGTTTTATATTAAGTAGTGAAAAATAAATATTATTATTTGTGTCGAGTAGTTTTGATATTAAAATTATTTATTTTAATATTATCGTTAGAATTACATCGTTACAAATCATATACAATTAAATCTTAAAATGTAAGTAATTATAATAAAATTAATAAAATAATAATAAATATTTGAATGTAATTATGAAATTATAATTTTCTCAATAGAAAATTAAATAATACGTATTAAAGTTAAAGCAAAGAATCTTTATATTTCATCAGGAATATAATTAAGAAATATATCATCTAAAATGATTAAAATTGTGTTTTATCTATACAAATCGTTGTTAATAACATGCATCTAAATTAACATCATTTTATTTTTATGCATTAAAAATAAATATTAAGGAAAGTCCTTTTTATTCATTCAAAATTATATTTTTTTTTACTTTTATATAATATTGTAATGTTTATACACTCATAAATATATAAATGATGAATTTATGAAATAAATGTGCACTGAGAAATGTATGTATTTAAAGTTAATTTAATTTAGTAATATATACATTTGTTATTTTCATTTTTGTTTTATTTCACAATTTAATATAAATACAAATAATAAATATAAATTTAATATTATATATACACTGTTACTAATAACCCTGAAATTGATTATAGTTATTATTATTTCACCAAAACCGAATTCAATTTGATGTTTATAGCAGCCATATAAATATACTCCAATACATGCTCATAGATATAGTAGTGTAGTAAATCATATGATTTGTAGAATTTCCCCTTACGAGTATACGTCATCATCTACCCTCATTCCTTTATTTCCCCTTAAGTTCCGTCTCAAATATGAAGTTAGTTGAATCTGTTCCGCTAGAGGCAGCACTATTTTTTCAGCATAACTCGTAGCTTACCCTACTCCTCATTTTTGGTATTCCTAATCTTCTCCTTGAACAAGAAGATAGTTCAACCCACAGAACAGACACTAAGAGAACGCTAGGTCCCGTGTTAAACTGTGGCGACAAACATGGCGGCAGAAATATCTTCTCTCTCTCTCGCACATATAGAAACACCAGCGACCTCTGAAAAGGCCGTGGCCTGTACTAAAATTTTTTATAAGTGCCTTAAAACCTATTAAAAAAAACGCTACCACTACATGTACGAAGCAAGAATATATTCCCTCGAGCTTCGTATATGTACACTTAGCATTTTTTTAAAATAGATTTTAAAGCACTTATACAAATTTTTAACTCGGGACACAGCATCTTTAGAGGTCATCAGAGAACCTATAAGTGCGAGAGAGACAGAGCATATTTCTCCCACCATGAAAATACAACTACTTAATTTGACAATTTGTTGATTCGCATCACTCCTTATTTTTATTGAATAAAATAAAAATCACTTCAAAATTAATTCACACTATCTTTATGACAAACATTAATTAATAATATGTTTATTTACATTAATATTTACTTAGAAATTAATTTATATCCGTTGCACCCGAATAAATGAATTTTTCAGCTTCATCTACAAAGAAATTTTGTAACTACTAAAAACTCGAAATCTGTTCTCGACTACAAGAGTTTGAAAAACAATAATGTAAACACACGTACCGGGTTACCAGTATCGGCACACGAAAAGGGACATATGGGGTGACTTCATTTTGCTACATTTGTCTAAATTGTTAGTAATAGTAATGATAGTAAATAAAAATTAGTTTTTAAATTGAAAAAAAGAATTTTAAACAAAAGTATACGTTGTTAATATAAAATAAAAAAATTTTCAAATTATTATATCGTGGGCACTTTTTTTTTGCGTCACGATATGAAAGTGGTCCGTCTGCTACATTTGTCGCCAGCTCTCCCATTTAGAGTTGACCCCCCCCTGGTTCAACCGCTAGAGGAAGTAGCGTACAGCTTTTCAAATTTGGAAGAAACGCCCCATTTGTCATCAGCAATCTCTCTAATAATCTCTATGTATACTATTGAGAATAATTGTAAATTTATATAAGTACAAAAAAATAATCGTTATTGTATCAAATATTAAATTAAAATTTGTTCATTTTTACCGCTTTTATTCTTTTCACGTCCAATCTTATTAAAAAATAATGCAATTATCTTTAACACTTATTTTTTTTTAAAGTAAAATTTATTTATTTAAATTTATAAATAATTTTTAAAATACTTTATTAAAACTTATATTTTATTGTTTTTAAAATAATAAATTAAATTTAAAAAGTTATAATTTGAAAAATTGTTTTTTGCAATATAAATACACATGCATATATATGTATTGGCATCCATTTACTTCACTATTTATATATTCATTTAATAACAATTTTTTATAGTACTTTATTTATAATTAATATTCGAACCATATTTTAATGACATGTCTATCTTTCTCACTTTTACAAGCTCTTGTCTTCTTTCTCACTCTCAAGCTGTCAAGCTATCTTGTATCTGTCTCTCTCATTCTCATGTCCTCTCATTTTCGTGCGTGCGCCCTCTGTGTCTCCCTCAATCTCAATATATGGCACATCTATCTCTCTCGCTCTCATTCCCGAACCCACTCATTCGTTCTCGTACGATTTCTCTCTTTCTCTCTCTCTTTCATATTCACGCATGGAGTTTTTCTCTCCTTTATTAATATCAGTAAATAATTATTAGTTAGTAAATAATTTTATTGATTTAATACTGTATAATTGTAGTATTAGTTTTTATTTTTCACAATTGTAATTTTTTTAGTATCTCATGTATAATTTGAAAATGATAATATAGACATTATTGATGTTTTATACTAATATAATAATAAAATCTTGTTTGTCAAATTTTAGAATGATGCAAATTATAACTGTAAATATATGTTTAATATTTTCTGTAATACTTTATATAATTTATAAAACGTGTTATCAATGTAACTATGTATTTACAATTTATGTGCATGTTTTTTTAAGCGGATGTCAAATATAAGAAATATAATATATACAATGTAAATTATTATATTTTTTAAATATAATCATCGCTTGCAGATAAATATATACAATATATTAAACAAAAAATATTGTTCATAAAAGTTTTTTAACATAATCATACCACAATACGTAATATATATATGTCACAAATAACACAACATTTCTTGCAGTAATTTTAAGTATATACACATTTGGATTTTATAATAATTATTTAGAAACTTAAATATTTTTTATTTAATTATTTATTTCCAATAATATTAAAATAACCTATACAATGTATATTATGAAATAATCATTTATGTACATGCGTGGACAGATTTGTTTATGAATGAAAAGGTTAGAGACGCACATAAATAAATGTATATTGAAACGGCCTTCTTCGCCTATTCTTAATATAAAGTTGTGGTGGGGATTATGCCCATCGTTTCATTCATTTTTTACGGGCATTTCTTTTAGTACATTTGAAATCAACCAGGATTGCAGCGATCGCCTCGTGTACGTATTTTTAACACGTAAGCTCGATCTCCCTTTTTATCTCTGCTATGATCATGCTGGAGAATACAAATATAGTGCTGCCTCTAACGAACTAATATGAAAATAAATTATTCTTGAGCAGGCCAGACACGGGGGGTCAACTCTAAATGGGAGAGCTGGCGACAAACGTAGCAGACTGACCACTTTCATGTCGTGACGCAAAAAAAAAGTGCCCACGATATAATAATTTGAAAATTCTTTTATTTTATATTAAGAACGTATACTTTTGTTTAAAATTCTTTTTTTCAATTTAAAAACTAATTTTTATTTACTATCATTACTATTACTAACAATTTAGACAAATGTAGCAAAATGAAGTCACCCCATATGTCCCTTTTCGTGTGCCGATACTGGTAACCCGGTACGTGTGTTTACATTATGTTTTTGAAACTCTTGTAGTCGAGAACAGATTTCGAGTTTTTAGTAGTTACAAAATTTCTTTGTAGATGAAGCTAGATTTCTAAGTGTATATAAATAAGTGAATATAAATCAATATATTATTGATTTATATTTGATTATAAAGTGATTGAAGAAAATTGAAAAGTGATTATTTTTTTAATAAAGATATATTAAGAATTGTGCACATCATAAATATAATGAGGAGGTTTATAAATGAATATCAACAACACAATTTGTATAGGTAAGTTATTCAATTAATAGTGCAATATTTTAAAAATAAAAGACATAGTATTTAAAAGTTTTTTTAAAAAAATGTGTATAAAAATTGAATATATTTCTTATTTTAACTAAATTTTTATTATAAATGAATCAAAAATACTAATATAACATTAATGTAATATTTTTAAAATAAAATACATAGTAATTAATAGTGCTCGAATGAAAAATGTGTATAAAAATTGAATATATTTCTTGTTTTAACTAAATTTTTATTATAAATGAATCAAAAATACTAATATAACATTAATGTAATATTTTTAAAATAAAAGACATTGTATATAATAGTATTTCAAGGAAATGTATATTTATAAGTTTTAAAATATTTTTTAAATTATAATTAAAATTAAATTAATACACATATTAGTCAGGTAGTCACATTTTATGAGTTCCATTTAAAAGGCAGAGAGGAAAGGTTCATTATTTATTGTACCATATTTCTTATATTAAATATGGTTTTATGAGACAGAAATTTTATGATACAGATATTGTCCTTGAAATTTTTCATTTCCAATGTACTTTAGAATTTTAAATTTATTACAGTGTTCCTGCTTATGCTTATATTATCAGAGATATATTTTAAAAAGTTATTATTTTTAAAAGTTGTAGAAATAAAGCCTACAAAATATATTTCTAATTATGTAAGCATAAGCAGTACTACTATAATACATTTAAAATTTTAAAGTACATTGTAAGGGACAATTTCAATTAGGCTATTTTTATGGCGGCAGAAATATCTTCTCTCTCTCTCGCACTTATAGGTTCTCTGACGACCTTTCAAGAGTCTGTGGCCCGAGTAAAATTTGCTTGCAAGTGCTTTAAAATCTATTGGAAAAAGCGTTCTTGTGTACATATGCGAAGCACGAGGAAATATACTCGTGCTTCTTATATGTAGTGGTAACGTTTTTTTTTAATAGGTTTTAAGGCACTTATAAAAAATTTTAGTACGGGCCACGGCCTTTTCAGAGGTCGCTGGTGTTTCTATATGTGCGAGAGAGAGAGAAGATATTTCTGCCGCCATGTTTGTCGACACAGTTTAACACGGGACCTAGCGTTCTCTTAGTGTCTGTTCTGTGAGACCAGACGAGGAAAGCAGTGAGAACAGGCGATTACGTATACTCATGAGGGGAAATTTTTCAAGTCGAATGACTAGTTACACTATACATATTCATGTACATATTATATTATTGAAATAAATTATTTTACTTAAATTAATAATAAAATCTCAAGATATTATGAAAACTAATTACTCCCAATATAAGTTTTCATATGATGAGTATATTTACATTTATAATTGATTTTTCTAATCTATTATAATGTTCTATTCTAATTTAATATAAAAATGTATAATATTAACAAAACATGTTTTCTCATATTAAAAATATCATATCATATAATATAATAAAATAATTTAGGATTAAAGAAAATATTTATTATTAATATTCAGTTAAATTTTTTTATAAAAATTAGTTAAGTAAAGAATAAAAACTTAGATAAAACAAATTTAAGTGAAAGCATATTAAAAAAAAAATTATAAGTTCATATTATATATAGAAATGTATAAGTATGTTACAAATATTATATTAAAAAATACATGATTTGATGAAAGAAGTAAAATATTTTTTTTAAATTATACAATTCAAGTATATAAAATAAAAAAAGATTTAAATAATATATAAATAAACAAAGTTTTACTGTACATTTGAATTCAAATAAAGAGGCTAAGTGCATTGTATTTCACGTATTGTATTTAAGTTCAACATGGACATCAGCAATTTCTTTAATAATCTCTAGTTTAATTTTATTATTCTTAATATCAAAAAAGATATCACGTATACATCTATAATAAAACAAAAGTTAATAAGTTAATAATGATATTATAAATAAAACAAAAATAACAAAAAAAACAATCATTTATGATGTAGATACATGGTATAATCAGCTTGTTTAAGTCAAAAATAATTAGCCTCGATATTTTTATAACAGATTATAAACCACAGAATGTATCGTACTTGATTCAGATGGTACATTTCCTTCTTTTACATTTACTGCTTCCGCACACTTTAACCTTTTGATGTTCTTCAAACACTCGAGAATGAAATTTTACTTTGAGAAACAGTAAAATCCTTGATTTTTGCAAGAATATGTCGAAATGGCTCTCCAACTTTTCATTACCTATTATAATATAATTAGTGAACGGTTGGGGCTTGAATTCGATTGGCTCTGATATCTGTCTGAGTAATATAATTTTATATCGAACGGCGGAAAATATTTTAGTCAATCCGATATAGACATCAGCGTAAACTCGTTAGTCTACGCTCTTCCCTTGGCGAATCTGTCATAGTAGAACTGCTTTTCTCCAACTACTTCTTTAGAATAGTTGCTTTTTACTGTAAAATTTACTTTCATAAAATTTACTTCTTTGTTTTATTTGTGTAAAATGTACAGCAAGAACATTCACGATCTTCTTACCACTTCATCCCATATAATCATAATTGGAGGTGAGTTCAACGCTAAACACTTTTTATGTGGTTGCACTCACGCTAATCACCGAGAAACCGGTTTCCTTAAGTTAATCGTTAATAACAATTTCTCCGAAACATCTGATTCTCCTTCTAAAAAAACTAAAGTCCAAGATCTGTTCCATTGCAGGGAAGCCCTTCTTTCGGTCTCACACGTCTCCACACGGGATGTGCTGTCTTCGGATCACCTCCCAATAATTGAATCTCTCTTTAAGTAACCACCTTCTTCTCGCTCCAGCCCCAATTCAAATTAATTAGCTTCTCTCTTTTTTTCTTGAAAAAAGAAGTCATAAATTTGTCCTCACCAAAGCCTTCTTTGGATCTCGAGTTGGTTGCCAAAGTCTACGCCTCTACCTTATAAGTTATTATTAAACAATTTTCTAAACCCTTTTCTGAAAGCATTAAATTTATTGATCTTCTAAACCCCTTTCTGAAAGATCTAAATTTATTGATGTTCCTTCAGACATTATTAAACTTATCAAATATAAAAACTCCGCATGGAAAAGGTTGTAAAGACACCACCTTTTCAGTGACAAATTTAACCTTAACAAACTACAGCGTTAACTGAGAAAGGCTCTGCTCTTATTAATGGAGGGACTTTCTAAGTTTATATCCAAACTTCCCTCTTACTGGAAAGCTACAATTACGGCGAGTGACCATAAAAAAGATACAAATTCCGCTTATTATGCTGCTATCGCTCGCATTAACTTGTAAAACTCCATAATTAAAGTTACAAAAACTCTTAATTTATTCAGAATTTCTCTTTTTATTAATGAAAAAAAATCCTTCCCCCGTTTTGAATTTGAGTTTAGTCACATTTACACCTCCATCAAATCCTTCAAATATGTTATTAAAGTCGAATTATTAATATGTATTGCACAGTAATACATTTTTTAAATTTACATATAATATTACAAATTAAGAAAGAAAAGACAGAACCAAAAAAAATTTATAAAATTTTTTCGATAGCTTCTTAATATTTAATGAAACTTGAAATAAGGCTTAGAAGTATTTTCAATTTTCATAGAAGTTTTATAATGATTAAAAAATAAATTTATATAATGTAGAATATTCAAATCTATTTACATGTTCAAACATTTAAAGTCGAATTTTTTGTTATTTTTTGAAAGATTAAAAGAATGTATTTAATTTTGTTATAAAAAGTTATTTGTAAATTATATATTATTTAAATTCAAATTTGAAATTAACTATTCACGCCAAAAATATAGTTTTTATTTCAAAATGGAAATTACAATTGTTACTCATATATCATATTAATATAATTTATATATTATTATTTATATAATATATCAATATATCAATACAAATTTTATTTATTAAATACAAAATTGATATCGAAACATAATTATATAAAATATATTTTATAATAGAAAAACAGCTTAAATAATATCATACTAAATCATTTTTATATTTCATTATATACAACAATTGTAAATTGATGTACATATTTATGTGTATACATACATTCATCAATTTAAAGTTTTAAATGTAATGCATATATTTTATAGAGAAAAATATATTATAGTATGTATTAATAAATAAAATAAAAAATAAAGAGAAGGTTATTCAAATAGTTGAAAAAATTCTTATGGAAGGGAACACCGTTAAAAAAAAAAAATTTTTAAACCAAACATTTTTTAAAATACCATTCTCCAATAAGTATTTTTTTCAATTATTTAGAACTACAGTAAAGGATATTTAATAACAAACTCCAAAAATAAATTAAGTCTCATGGAAATAAATTTACCAAATTTTTTGATGAATAATTAATATTGCTAAGATTTATTAATAAATTTCATGACATCTTATATTGATTGTTTATACTTGTTAAACTTATGATATCAATTGTAATTATAGTTCATTATTATTTACACTAGTTGGTATAAAACATGACTTCCACGCTATATTACGCATTTATTTTAGGGGTCACTATCTGTTGTTTATTAATGCTTGTACTCAGCAAAATGTAAAGGATTTAAAAGAGTAGTATTTTCATTATCGATAGTGTTGTTGGTATTGACGGTTTTCAAAGAAGTATTATTTATGTTACAATCTAGACTATAATTATCGTCTAGTGGGCATGTTTTTATATTAGACAAGTGGTTGATGTTGATTCCATGAATATGAGAGATATTTTCTTGACTTTGAAGATGAGTTTCGATTGCTTCATCACTGCCAAGACCATTATTTTCACTATGAGGTGGAGATGGATAATAGCCTCGTTGTTTTATAAGAAGTTGATCAGTACACACATGTGGATGATGGGACTCGATCAACGATCCAGATATTGGTCCTGGAGGTGGAGGCTGTTGTGGTGCACGATGCTGAACCCTTTCTTCACTAGTCCACCGGGCTAATTGTTGTTGAGCTTGAATAAATGCATCACTAGAAAATAACAATATTATACGAACCTAACAAATCATAAATTAAATTTTACCGATTATTTGTAAATTTATATTTTATTGTATTCTGAAAAACCGGTTCACATTCTACAATTAACAACTCTGTAAAATAACAATAAATATTACGTAGAATATATTATGTGTAACTTTTAATACATTCTTCAAACAATAAAGATTACAAACGTTAATAATGTAAATAATTTTAAGTTTATTTAAATTTATATGATTTATTTGTTAATTTATAAAAATAATTATATTTCATCGTAAAAATCATAATTGAACAGATAAATAGTACACATACGAGTATATTTTTAAATGAGCCTGAAGTTTCTAACATTACAAGTGTCATAAAAAATTGAACTTTTTTAAAAATAAAAGTTTTTCGATAAAAATAGCGTAATGCGCTTCGCATATCGATAAAATAATCAAACAATTTGAAAAAAAACCGATTTCACCCTTAAAAGCGACCCCTAATAGGGGGTGAAAATTCAAAAAAAATTCAACAATTAATTAAAACATAAAAAATGTAAATAATTATGAATAAAATTATACTAGATATAATGAAACGAAAAAAAAAATTTTTTTGAAAAAAAATTCAGGTATTTTGAAATATTAACAAACATGTATGTGCCCCTAACCACATACGTTTACATTATATAATCAGCGATAATTGGCCATAATAAAAAATCCTTTACAATTATATCTTTATAAATTGCACAGTTGAATGCTGTATTAAATTTCAAAAAAATGAGTATATACACATCAACAATTCGTATCGTAACGCCTTTGTTATTACCAAATTTCGTCTTCATATACATATCTGAATGTCATAGAAACATCAGTTTTTCTTAAATTACAAAAAATTATTTAACATTCTCCCTCTAATTAGAACTATAAAAAATTAAGTTTCAAATAAGCAAAGGTGACAACAATGCTTCTGAGCATTGTAATCGACGTCACAATATTTCCGCTCGTCAAACATTAGCTCATGTTTATCAACCGAAAGATAATACCATAAACGAGATTTCCATCCTCCGTCTTTCCCATTCGACTTAGTGCTCATTTGAGTTTGGTTTTTAAATTTCTTTCAACTGCTACTATACATAATCTCTCTCTCTCTCTATCTATTTTCGACACGTAAAATATGCTGATTAGAATTATAAATTATATATGCATTTTAAATACGAATTTTGATTTTTATTATTATTAGTAAATAAATGTTGCCTAATATATGTGTGATCTAAAATCAAAACCTATAAAAAACATCAAACTCTTTACTTTCTATAGGTAAGAATTCAAAACACACAGTATGAAAATGTAAGATGAACACTTACGGTTCTGCTCAAATACAACAAGCGATTTATTACTCTGACTATTTAAAATACATTATGTATAAAAATATTAAGGAGAGCGATAAAGTCAATGAATGAAATTGACATACCGCAGTCGAAAAATTATTTCACCAAATCATATTTCTAATGGACCGTGTTACCGCCCTGTCTGTAATACTACGGCAGAGCTACGCTTATTCTCAACCACGATACTCATGAAAACCCGATGATATTAGGACTTATATATACACGCTTATGGAGACTTAATTTGATAACAATAAAGTCATTCCAACGCGAAATTAGTGATGCACACAGTCATTTCCTTCGCAATTCTATGAGGAATACAAATCTTCAATCGTTAGTGGTAGAATGTTAAATGATTTTTTGTTCTTTAAGAAAAATCTATGATCTCGGGACTTATACGTACAGGCTTTTGGAGACATAAATTTTTAATAACAAAGGTGTTACGATACGAATTGTTGATGTGTATATACTCATTTTTTTGCAATTTAATACAGCATTCAACCGTGCAATTTTTTAAGATATAATTGTAAAGGATTTTTTATTATGGCCAATTATCGCTGATTATATAATGTAAGCGTATCTGGTTAGGGGTACGTACATGTTTGTTAATATTTTAAAATACTTGAATTTTTTTGCAAAAAAATTTTTTTTTTCGTTTTATTATATCTAGTATAATTTTATTCATAATTATTTACATTTTTTACGTTTTAATTAATTGTTGAATTTTTTTGAATTTTCACCCCCTATTAGGGGTCCCTTTCAAGGGTGAAATCAGTTTTTTTTTTTCAAATTGTTTGATTATTTTATCGATGTGCGAAGCGCATTACGCTATTTTTATCGAAAAACTTTTATTTTTAAAAAAGTTCAATTTTTTATGACATTTGTAATGTTACAAATTTCTAGCTAATATTTTTAATATTCTTTAAGAATTAAAAATTTATTTTTATTTTTTTATAATTTATATTTAACATAAGTAAATAGGATTGTATATTTAATACATAATCTTACATTATTTATTAATACTTACAATTTTTTAATGATTATAAAAAAATTAATTAAAATAAATTAAAAAGATTAGTCATAAGTAAGGTATAAATATTATAGTTTTTTAAAAATTAATTTAAAAATTTCTATAAAAAATTTAGTATCACAATTTTAAAAATTAAAGATTTTAATATTATTAATGCCAGTAAACAAAGTTCGACGCCGTCTATTGTATTATTTTATAACTATACATATATAAATATTGTAAATTTACAGTATAATCGTAAAATCATTATTGAATTCATGTTTTTAAAATTGAAGTGAATAGATTCGATATTAATGCCCAGAATAATAGATATTACATATGTTATTTGCAGTATAATTGTTGAGTTTACACATGCTTCGGTGTATGCTGAAAGTATGTGTAATGCTCTATCTTCCTTTTGTCTCTTTGCTTTTAGCTATGCGTACTGGTCATGACCTACCTGAGCCTAATTGGTCCGGGGAGGTCACGTGATGAGAGACGGAAACACTTCCAAGAATATTTCAAATTTCGAATCTACGCGCGTGTATATTAAATCATTGTTTTTACTATATACAACCTACAGCTATTAGTCTGTATATTTTTTTGTTTTTCATTGTTATAAATAAAGAAGTGTAATAGATTATAGATAGAAATAAAGAGCAGAGAGTGGCCAAGTTAAATCTAAAACACAAGTGTTTTTTTTAAAACCTTTTTAACAACAAACTGAAGTAAATTCCAACAATAATTAAATTCGAACCACAGATTATTATTTTGATTATTATTTTATTATTATTTTTTTATTTTAATTTTATTATTTTATTATTAATGAATATCTAAATTTTGTGTGCATAATTATACAAAATTATTTGTTTATTCTATATAAAAATATTGGTCTATTAATCTATTGTATAATAAAATATTAGGAATACCTTTCACTATCGGGTGTTCCATCTCTAGGATTCGAAACTCTTTCATGGTCAGCCGTTTCGTAAATACCTTCTTCTTCTTGCAATTTTCGAGAATGTTGGTGTGAACTAAAAGGATCTCGTGTTGCAGGTTGACGATATCTACCGTAAACAAACCTAGTGTCATCATCACGATTACGACTGCATCTTCTACTCCTATAAAAAAAAAAAAAAAAAAAAATCAATCCAACTATATCTATAATTTTGATAATTAAGTAAGTTTTGATAATTAAGATAATTAAATATTTGAAAACGGGTACAAATAGAAGAATTTATCCATTTCAATTAACTAAAATAGAATACTTACCGATGTTTTACAATTTAATAGTATTTGTTTTATTTTAAATTATCTACAAAGCTAGAAAAATTTTTTTCGTAAAAGTTTTCTGTATCTATTGGTATATTTGTTATAAACCACCAAAGTTATATAATTATTCTCTAAATATATATGAATCGTAAATAATTAGTATCATTGTAGTATCGTGCGTATATCTGCGGTATGTATCTACCTGTGAAGTACAATATGTATGTAACTGCGGCGTACCTGAAATTTATAATCGGAGTATCTATGCTTTTAGCGATGCAACATGACGGATTAGGAAAAATAATGCGAGATAGTTTTAAGCTTAAGTTTCAGCTTGTGTTCGTCCTCCAACGTAATCGTACATACAAATAAATAATTGTAAGAATATATCGTATATTGTTTTGTGTTATTTTAATGTATCTATACTTTTATTTATGTAGCGCTTGATCATTTCAACCTAAACCATATTATCTAGTATGTGTTTGAAGTAAAATAATTCGCTAATCTCAAAGTAAAATGAACAAAGACAGAATATTTTCAATAAAGTCAGAATACTATATATCAAAATCATAAATATTACTAATTCTTTATCAAGTGTCAGAAACTATATTAATTATATATTACTTTAAAGGGGCAGATTTTTGGAAAAATTTAAATGAAAATTCAAAATATACATTGTTATTTGTAAAAATTATTTGTTTCATTATAGCAGAAAAGTAATATTAGAAGCCCTACACCACATTTTAAAGTTATGAAAAACAAATAATATCGAAAATATACAATTAAATAAAGAATAAAAATTAATACTTAAAAACCTTGGTGATTGAGTTCATACAAATAGTCGAATTATAGACAGGCACGATTACAAAATACACTGTTTTACATACCCGTGGATTGTTACATCATTATCGAATTAACTCGTGAATGTGCATTAATTTTACATAAAATTTTATTGGATGTTTCAAATTTTATAGTTTGTTTTTTATACATTACAATTTTAGTTTAATGGTATTTTAAATCTCATAAAAATTATTTATAAAAATAAAATGCAGATTAATCAGGAATATTAATTTTTTTAATTAGATTTTGATTTTTAAGCATTATTTGGATATAAAATTTTAAAATATTTATATTAATAACTTCAAATTAAATTAATATAAATATCTTGAATTTTGGAATAGCTTATTTATTTTATTTATTATGAGTGTGATTTACTTTAATATCACTGTCATTACTAATTTAATTATCTACGTCTGAAAACTTAAGAAATATTAAAAATAAAATTTTACCCTTGAGAGGACTCGCTGCATATGGATGAATCAAGTCTATAATGGCGATCAATATCATTCTCCGATATTCTTATATCTTCAGAATCAACAGGACTCATATGACGGGTTGAATGATGTTCTAATTGACGAATGATATCTTCAAGTGTACGAATTCGTATCGTACCACACGTGGGTGGAATATCTTCATCATCTTCATCGTCTGGATTATCAATATTATTTTGACAATCTGGAATCTTTTTGTAAGATTCATCAGAATATCCATGTTCTGTTAATGATTTTCTAATAGTTTCGTTATTAACAAGATTATTAGTTGATGAAGGCGTGCTTACTAATCCACGATGAGCATTCCTTAATGCTTCAAGTATATCGTCATGATAACCATTTAAGCTATTAAGTGTTCGCTCTACTTCTGACATGGCTCCTCCTCCAGCAATATCTTATAACAAAGTTTGAAAATTATATTATTCAAATGTGTATTTTATATATATATATATATATTGTATTATGTTGAAGTCAAATTTGCATTATATTAAAAATTCTTTATAATAATAAAAATATTTTGCTACTTAACGGTTCTTGATACTTTTATAAATTATATCAATTTTCAATTAAAATTAAATCTTTAAAAAAAAATTTTTTAAAAAAGAAATATTATTCACAAATATAAAATATTTACTATTATTAAAAAAAAAACTATTACTTTTACTTTGATTTAATTATTATAAAGAATTTTTAATATACTTAATTCATCTTTTTCGTTGGTTTTAAATTTGTATATCCAAGCCTGTGATATCTTTTCTTAAATAAAAATTCATACCTCAATAATAACTCAATTTTATTTGATAAACTGATATTAGTAATACAAGTCTAATGATGAAAAAGTGATTATTATGTATGATTAAAAAGTTATAAAAATTAAAAATAATGTTTTAAAATTTTTCAAAATGAAGTAAAATTAGTAATTTGCTTAGTTTTATGCAATTTGAGTGTTCCACAAATCCATGATAATCCAAAATAAATAAATTTATATATATGTAGTAAAAATACAGATAATTTTCATTATAAAAAAATCACATATATTACAATACCGTAAGTATCGTGTTTCTTTAAAATTCCCTTTTCAGGTAATTTTGTCAGACTATTTGGTGGTAAATCAATGAAAGAGACAACCTCATCGGTTCCCGTACCTCCATCATCTTCGTCGACTGCTAATCTTTTTCTATGCAGTTTATGATCCCTGAAAATTATTAAAATTATTTATAAATTATCTAATAAAATATGTCTAATTTAATACATTGTATCATATAAATGTTTTATGTATTATTATATAATATAATTGTACACAATCATTTAAACATTGGCAAAATAGTATAATATAAAATAATTCATGTAATCGAAATACCATTTAAGTTTTTGCACTTGAGTATTTAAAAAAATAAACTTTACAAAAAAAAAGTGAAAAAAATCAATATTTAAATTTAATTTAAGAATAAAGATCTATTTTTATGAAATAATGGAATTCAAAACATTTCATTTTTAGATAAATTAAAAATATTATTTTTTATATATAAATTAAATTTTATAATCTTAAATACAATAGTTCTAAAGTAATACTTTCTTGCAATTACTTTCGTTTTTAAAAATCAACAGGAAATTAAAATCAAAAAAATAAATGATTAACTATTTAATTGATAATACTTTTAACAAATTCAATTTAAATTAACGGTTTTATTAATTTTAATTATTTAAAAGTTAAATATTATGTTTAATATTTGATTTTTATTTACTTTATTATTTTTCGTCAATAATTTTCAAGATTTTTTAGAAAAAATGTAAGGCTTATAACAAAATGTTTTATCATTAATTTTTTTATTGACTTATTTTGATTCATTATTTACTTTTCTTCCGTATTCGGTTAATTATTTTAATACTATTATCGTCTAAAAAATTATAAATTAATTAAAAATTATGATTAATTGAAATTAATATTTATATTTATGTTTCCAATTTATGAAAGTATGTTTGACTTTTGTTCAATTGAATTCTTCCTTTTTAAATAATATTTTCATTTCATAACTAATGAAGTAAAAATAAAAAAGTACTTTTTTTAATATTTTTAAAAAATACACATTTTTTATTCAAAATTCATTTCATTCCATGGTTCATCTGAACTCATCTAGTCTTCATTTTTAAATTTACGTGTAGATGAAATTTTATGACATCTATTTTTCTATACATAAATCAGTTTATTTTTTTCATACATTTGCTATTAAATCAATATGATTATTTACGAATAAATATATGTGTAAGAGAAGTAGAAAATGAAAATAAAAAATTAGGGCATTAATGTTAGGATGCATGAGGCGTGGCCAAGAGATTTATTTAGTTTTTCTGGTATGAAAATTAAGATGTTTATCTGAAACTTCAGTATTGACTTTTTATTTGATTTTCATTATTTAGAAACTAATGTATTTTGAATTGTAGGCAATATATTGACAAAGTGAAAAATGCAACAACCAAGCGATTTGCCAACAGTTTTTCCACTTACATTGTACGTCAAATTTTCTTGTATATCTTTATTTTAATTATATTTATCAATTTGTATTTATTAAATTAGTTTCAGTTTTCTTTTTTTAGAGTATTTGGCTATAATATTATGAATATTTATTGTATTCAAATCTTTTTTTATTAAGATTTTTTAATTTTGATATTATATTTTACGTGTAATAATATCAATAAAATACGTAAAATGTGTATTCGTTATAATATCGTATATCTTAATTTAAAACTTTTTAAATTTAAAATAATATTCAGATCATTTTTTACCTCGCATTGAAATGTGCTTTAAACATTATTTTATTATTGAAAATTTTATTTAGGAAAATATAATATGAAGAAAGTTTTATTCTATAATTTATGATATTATAGTCAGTACTATCTGCAATTTTTCTTTATCATAATATTTTTGAAAGTCAATTGGAAAGAATACTGTTTATTTTACTCTGACGAGGAGTAATTTTTTTTTTTTTTTGTTATTGATGTAATACAAAAATCTAACTTTTTTATTACATCTATGACATTTGGTGATGCATAACAGAAGAATTGTAGTCAAATTATTTCTTACATTAAAGGAATTTCTTTAAGAATATACAAAGATGAATAGTGTATAATATTATTCAACTGTTAAAATACAAAATGATCAACTTTTGTATATTTTGTTGTGCACCAGCAGTGCCAGTTTTTTACAAGATCTATAGTATTTTTTCCATAATAAATTCTAAGAATTATTATGATTAAATAAGCTTAAATATCTAATAAAATTTCCTCAGTAGTTATATTCCAAAGAAAAATTATTGATATTGTGGGGCTACAATAGATTCAAAGGATATTTTTCCTGTTACATGTTTAAGAAATTATATTTATTATAAAAACCACTTAAAAAGTATAAAAGTATTCTATTAATCTAATATTTTTGAAAAAAGATTTGTGAAAAAAATGATTATAATGTGTAAAAAGAAAACATTTCAGAAAAGATTTTTTATAAGTATACAAAAATTATTCAAATACTATAAGTATTGTCAATATGTACGATGATAAACTCGTATTATATTAATTATGAAAATAAAATCTCACAATAAATGGCACGAAACTATATAATAAGGCACAAAGCTATCCAATACTCACAAATCACATTTTTATCATACACACATGGTAAGATCCAATATTATAAGTCCTAATGCAATAAAACTATCTATTCATTGAATAAATAAATAATTGAAAAACTCTTTTGTCGCTACCCTTAAATATTCAATCAGCAAGTCATAGAGTAAGTCGTTGCTTCTAGTAGGTGCCTCAAAACTCATACTCACATATCGTTTATAACAATATACAACATAAACATTCAGTTTATTTTTTAATTATTGTGAGTAATTATTCTATAATATATTTATAATATTATTATTATGTAAATATATTTTAAAGTTGAAAGAAAAAAATAAATACTTTTTCTTATTAATTATAAAAAATCGAAAATAACAATTACGTTGTTAAAATAAAATAAAAAATAGAAAGTTCTTGAAGTTAATCTTTATAAAAAACCACACAAATCTCTATACATGGTTTGTCCCGAAGTATCGATTTTTTTTTTCTTCATTTGGCGAATATTGGTCACAGCGATTTAGGAGGAGTCTTAAAATCTAGAAAAAATCTTTTTCCATTTGTTCCTTTTTTTTTTGTTTTTTTAATATTTAGATGCTGCACGATTTTACTTCACAAAAAGGGTGTTTTCGATTTTTAGACATGGCGCACTGAAGTGGTTAGGGAAACAGCGTTACACGATAAAGATTTGGTTTGCAACTTAAAAAAACATTGTGGAAACATTTAAAATGTTAAAAAAGGATTATAAAGATAATTGTATATCAAAACCGCAATGTGGAAAATTATATAGAGCTTTTAAAGAGGGTCGGGACATGATCATCGATGACTCTCAATTTGGACTCCCAAGAAGCTTTCTAATCACTATGAATATCCGTCGCGTGCTAAAAATTTAAAATTCGGACCACCGATTAACAGTTAGAGAAATTGAATTTAATGTGATCTATATTACGTTAAATTCCGTTTACAATATAGTGCAAAAAAATTAAGAAATGCGAAAAGTTTGCGTAAATATCAAAGCTGTGGAGTTTTAGATTGCCTTTGAGATCTGAAAAACTCGCCTTCATAAATGCATTGATGCAGAAGAAAATTATTTTGAAGAGTTTTATATTTTTGTTTCAAATTGTTTAAAAGTCCATCAATAAATCATATTTCATAAAAAAGGTAAGTGTTTTATTTTTTTTTAGAACCTTTAAATGAAACATTCTCGTGTAGCGTTTTTCCTGTAATCACTTCAACTCGGTGTGTCCAAAAATCGAAAAGCACCCTTCGCATGAAGTAAAATTCTGCCCCTTTCAAATTATCAAAGAAACAAAATAAAAGGGACAAATAGAAAAAAATTTTTTTCTACATTATAAGACCCCTCCCAATATTCGCCAAATGAAAAAAAAACTCGATACATCGTAGACAGACCATGAATATTGTATAAAGTTACTAAGAAATGTTTTTATTCATCAAAAAGTTAAAAACGCAATAAGAAATAAATTTAATTCAAAAAATAATTAATCAAAAAATTTATTTAATATAATCTCATAATTGAAGAACATATATTTGTATAACTGTACTCGGCTGCTTAAATGGTAGTATTTATTTCTCTCTATTTTCTTTTATCTGTATTAAAAAATTTCGAAAAATAAAAAAAAAATAAATCGTATAAAAAATATATATTTAAAAAATATAAAATAAAATATATAGATATAAATTGAAGTTTAAATAATTTAAGATAATGATAGTGTTTATCCCTTTCTTCAATATTCACTATGGCTTAAAATTATAATAATAAAATTTTCCCCAATTAAATGTTCTAATAAATCATATTAATAGTTCTTGTTTTGTAGATTAATCCCATAAACTTAAATTTTTTTAATACAATCATGTTACTATACCTAAAATATCATATATTGGAAAATTCCGATCATTTGTATAACCGTTAACCCCTCTCCCCTCTATTCCACTGTATATAACATCCCCTATTTGTAAAGAAAATATATAAATATAACTCTCGTGTAGATGAAGTTTAGTTTTTCTTCTTCACTTATATAATAAGCAAAATATACAAATTTAAAACAAATAAAATCTTTGTAATTATTTTATCCATTGAAAGAATATATAATAAAAACAGCCGTACTGCAAATTAATTATGCATTCGACGTGTGCATATACGAAAAATAAAAATTTCGATAAAGTTCAAAAAGATTAATTTGCACACAGATAGTAATGATCGTCAAAGTTAATAGACAAATAATATTATGATGTACTTGTATTTTTAATTTTCGGCGTTTTTGTTTGGTGTTTTTAAAAACAAAAAATATTTTAATTGTAAAAATTGGTATTTTGTAATTAGTATAATTGGTAAAATTAAAATTTTGTATTCTTTTTTTTTTTTTTTTTTTAATTTAAATAAATTAAGTTTTATATATAGAATTTATAACACAATCTGTTTCTATAGTAAGATTCTCTATATAAGATTTTAACTTTAATTCAGCATTATAATTCTGCATTAACGCATTAAATAAAAATACTATGGTTTTATCCATTATATTTTATAACTCTAGTCACCAGCTACATTATATTTACAAACGCGACAAAAAATTAGTATATTAAAATAATTTGTTTGAACAAATGAAGTAATTATAAGTATATTAAATAAAAAAAATAATATTATTTTAAAACCTGTAGCGAAGTTGCATTTACTTCGTGGCAATCATAATCATATGGCCCGACCAGTATAAGACTAGGTAATATGACGTCTATTGATAATTTGAACAAGTTCTGTTTCTTCGGTGATACCAAATTGGAGTTGTATACAAAGATAAAATACTGACACGCTCTACTACTAATGACACACGATTCAATGATGTCCAGAACAGTAAAGTCTTGAATTTTATCGGTGTGTATAGTTGCTCGAGCAATTAACTACTCTATGTAGGTGTGTTATACAGTTCTCATAAATAGAACTGTTAAAATAAATGAAGAATTATTAATGATTTGCACTTATAATTTCTTTCACACATATAATACTCTTTTAGCGCTTGATTAATATCGATAACGATGTATGTATTATATTATATTATACACTTTATTAATTAAGTTTCGCCTTGTTATTGCACCTTATAAGATTAGCAGATACATATTCCATACATACAAGATATAAGAAATTTAAGATTGTAATTAATAAATTAGTTGATTCTCACACAATAAATAAAAAATATATCATTTATAAGAAATTCAATAAATGAAAAGTTCAATTAATATATTAATCATCCTGTTTAATAAGTACAAAATAAAATGAAAGTAACATGCTATAAATATGTGCAAGACTTGTTCAACATTTAATAAAATTTATATTTTTTTATAAAATTAAATTATTTTTTAACAATTTAGTATCTCGATAATCCAATAATAATGTAACATTTTCATAATGATTAAATATAATAAAATGTCCTTGTGTTTAAAAATTAATTAAATTATTCGCAGTAAATAAAGATTATTTTGAAAAAAATCGTACCTGTAATGTGGCATCGTCCCAAATTTAAGGATTTTATGTACGCTGTCTAGAACTGCAATTTCTGGATTTTGATTATTGTCGGATCCACTGTAACTTTTTTGTATTGGTTTCTTTGAGTACGGTGGATCAAATTTTTGAATTGTATTCTTCTTTCTATGAGAAATTATTTTGTAAACAATAAATACAAATTTTTGAATACATAAAAAAATATTTTTCAAATGCAATGAAGCACATGCATACTAAAAGATTATATGAAAAGCTAAAAAAAATTTATTAAAAACAATTTTCTCCCAAAGATATTCTTAATAATAGTTAATAATATAATTAAAAACATACTTTAGTCAAAGGTAAATATCAAATATTTATTTATATCAAGATATATAGATATAGATCATAATTTTAAAAAAACAAAATTTTTTAATGATAAATATTTAAAATTAAAAAAATAAGAAATAATTGATAGATTAAAGACTGCACTTTTAGATATTTGAGGTTTAACGACAATTTCTACTATCTTATTTATTAAATAAAAATATAATGTAATAATAACTTTCCAAAAAAGAAATAGTAAATTTTATACAAATTATAAAATCTTTACATAATTTATGGATATACAATAAATATAAAATTTTTTTTTTTAAATATTTAAATTTTAAGATAGAAAAGTATATGCAAGATTAAAGTAACATGCAGTGTTAATGTAAGAATGAT
This sequence comes from Eupristina koningsbergeri, assembly GCA_018907245.1. Taxonomy (NCBI): domain Eukaryota; kingdom Metazoa; phylum Arthropoda; class Insecta; order Hymenoptera; family Agaonidae; genus Eupristina; species Eupristina koningsbergeri. Next base: position 3,321,084 of record JACCHV010000002.1, on the reverse strand, counting down.
AATTTATCATAATTTCACTTGTTTTTCCTTATGTTTCTACGTATATTATTAACTTTATTCATTTAAAAAATAAAAGTAAAATTAAAAATAAAAAACAAATTTTTAATTTAAATTGCATAATAAGATTACTGATAAGCTGCTTTTATATTTAAATTATAGAAAATCGTTTAAAAACATACAGATACCGATACTAATTTCAATATTATCAATTTTATATTGATGTTTGATATTCACTTAATACATTGACAATAACTTTATACAACAATTTTTAAATTACAAAAAAAAACCAATAAATCACATATATTTTTATTATAAATGTAAATATTTAATGGTTGATATTTATTGAATATTGTATTCATTTTTTTATTATTATTATTGAAGTCCTGAAAAGGATATCAAAGTTGGCTACAGAATTTTGCATAATACATATTCAAATGTTTTTCATTTATTTTAATTTTTAAATTCTTATTGTTGATGATTGTGATTAATTTCAACAACAAATTTAAGGTATTTTAAAAAAAGTTCTGCATATTTAATAAAAACTTTTTACATCATATGTTGATAGAAATTCGATTTTCAAAACTGGTAACATTGAAGATCGCACTTGATCTGCATGTATAATATATATTATACTGGATGATTGGTGCATCTTGATTCTACACACTCTGCTTATGTTTTCGGTGAATTATTAATAATATGTCAAAATAATTATTGGGTTTTTTAGAAAAACTATTCATCGAGCCATTATTTCACTTTTTCCAAATGAGGAAAGAGATTAATCGTCAAGTTCGACTTGCATTAATAAGCATAAGTTATTATTACGTGGTTCAAGACCAGAAAAGTGTAATCCATCTGGTTAAAATATCCATTTTATCCGTTTTCAAAATTTTTATCACTGTTTTAGCTTGTAAATATCCCATTATCACATTGTAAAATAATTCTTCCGGGTATTCAGGACCATTTCGATATGTTTGCCATTAATGTATGGTTCAAATTAATCAATCGTTATGGCTACTCGCCACTATTTAAAGTTTCATGAGTTTGGAGTACCACATAATAGACTGCTTTACTTTCATTTTAGCAACACACAACATTATTTTCTTCTATAGCAATTTTTGCCTTGAAAGCGATAAACCAGGTTTTCCAGAAAATATTTACGATTTTTTTCCTTCATGATGTCAAAAAAAAAAGATCTATTTTTTCATCATTCATACCCAATCGAAACAAAAATTACTTACTTTTTTATTTTTGAATAATTATTTCATTAATGGCTTTTCTTTATTTATTTATCTATCATTTAATATATATGAAATTTATTTTTAAACCATTTTGGATTTTTTCCATATTTTCAAGCGTTGATTAATTGATTTTTCTTGACACTTTTATCATTTGTATTTATACTTAATCCAAGCTTTTAGTGAATAACTTTTGCATTTTCTAATTAATTTACACGAATGTTTTTCGTATTATGATATAATTATCAGCTTTTAATTATTGAAACTATTTAAATATTTTCAATGATACATTTGCATTTTTTAAAGCAATAGAGCTTTAAATCCTCGTTATTTAACACAAAGTTCGTCATGTTCACTGGGTTATAAAAATATTTTCCTGGGTGATGATCGGCTGTTAGAAATAAACCAGCTTATTTATGATTTCGAACTCTATTTTTCTTTAAGTAGAAAAACATATTATCGTTCACCAAACACTTTTTTAAAATAAACTAGAGCTAAAAAAAGTAGCAGAGCGTTACGACAAATCTCAAATTAATATTGAACTAAAATAACTACATTTTTGTCATAACGAATCGCAAAGAATATCTGCTTATGATGAGACCTCAAATTTACTAAATAATGTTTCGAAAACATTTAAACAATCTTGAAACTTTTATATGTTATTTTTATTTAACCGCGTCATGTTTATTTTTTTACGAATTAAGCAGTAGTTTCAGAAACCCTTATTATGCAAAATATTTTTATAATACAAACAAAATCATTTTTAATACCTTTTTCTCATTGCATTTAATTTTAATATCTTTTATAATAATTATTAAAAGTATTAATAAAAGTTAAAATAATATTTAGAAATACATAATTTTTATTTTTAGTATTGTAATGGTTACATAAAATAAATATTTAATAAAATTGAAAAATTGGTAGAGAAATATAATTAACAAGCAATTTAAAAAGTATGAAAGAAAATTTAAATTAAAAAAATCAAGTAAATGAATGATAAAGAAAGGACAGAAAGGACATAAAAAGAAATTCTACGTGTATGTTTCTGCACACTAACCTGAGACAGAGGGAGAAGTTTTTATGTACTACGACTGACCTGTAGCAGAGAGCCATCATTGCAAATACTACGAAAACACCCCCTACCACCGACATGAGTGTAATAACTAAATATACTGTGTTTGAACCGTGGTAGTTCTCTGTATTTTAGGGTGGTCAGACAAAAATTTGCATTAAGTTTTAGAAAAGACATGTATAACAATGTCGTAGTATTTTATGCAAATAAATTGGTTTTGAAGTATACCATGGCATGTTGTAGATAAAGATGATAATGAGACATTGAAACAGATAAAAATACATAACTTAATAGCAGTATATATATTACTCGTGAGCAAATTATATAAGAATCAGATAAATACTTTAAATAATTTCTAAGGGGCAATAAATATACGTGGAAGTGTGAAGGTGATGACAGGATTAATGATTAGATATTTATTAATAATAATATAATTAGGTAATCATTAGGGTTAATAATTATTTGAAAGGTGCTAAATAGTAATAATTCTTTCTCGTATTAATACCTCCATATAGGAACTTAATTTACTTGTTTTCTGCAAGTTTGAAATCAGTTTCTCCAGATTTTTTCAATAATTAGAAAAATACCTTATGATTTCATTAAATTTCTACTGATAGAAATATAAAAATTAAAAAAATAGGTATAAAAAAATTGAAAAAAAGGTGATATTCATTCTTAGAAATACCAATTAAAGCTATTTAATCATGAATAACATTCACAAATTTCCACAAATGTAAAATTTAAGAAAACTGAAGTTTAAATTTTACATTACTAATATTAGAATCTCTAAATTAAAAAATACATTTAACATACCAATAAATCAGTTTCAGATTATTCCGATAAATTTATTCATTTTATTAAATATAAATAATATATTTCTATTTTATATATTTATGCATATTTATACGTTGCAACAAATAAAAAAAATTATATCATTATTTATGAAAAATAATAAATAAAAATTTGTTATTCAACAGAGAAGTAAAAACTGCTCTTTGTTTATTTTTTAGTTCTTGTAGTTTAGTTTTTTGTTCGCCATAAAAATTAAGCTTGTAGTCTTACCTGTTCATGATCAGAATACGAAAAATAATTATAAACATTTTAATAATTTAAAGCATGTATTCGTTTTTTTCTCTTTGTAAGTGCTTTTTTACAAAAATAATTAATTTTAGTCAAATCGTGGTGTTTTTTATTATTTTAAAAAATAGGCTATAAAAAAAAATATGCAATTGACAGATTATGTGATTTTTTTTATATTGGAATTTGCAGAAAAAAATTATCTCAAGATTAGTTGCCATTTGATTCATAAAACATAGATTATATAATTAATATTGTTTATTTTATAAAATGTTAAATTAAAACAAAAAGTATTACTAAACTTTTGTATATTACTCACCATAGGGGGTCTCTTTTTTTTCCATTTTATTTTTGGATGAAGATGATAAGGATATTTCTGTACTGCTAGTAATAGGCTCCATTGTTTGTTCTTGTTGTAACGAACAGTCTGGTCCACTCCAACCAACGTCACAGTGACACGTATTTAAATTGTTACAAACCTGCATCAAATTCAATAATCTTTAAAATTTAATTTAAATATATGATAACATTATTATTAACAAAATTATGAAAAACATATTATTAATAATTAAAAGAAGTAAATGTATTAATGAACTGATAATAATTTTTTTAAGTACATGCATTAAAAATACAGATTAAAATGCAACCATGTGTTCACTAAACTATTTCATTAGAATTTGACATAATACTAAAAAAAACTTTGTTTACAAAATTAATAAATAATTTTATTTATTAAAATAAAAATTTAATTCTTACATACGATTTTAAATCTTTTATATTAATGTTGAATATTGAAAATTGGTAATAATTTAATACAATAAAAATAATTTATAAGTTTATGTGTTTATTCTAAAACTACGTTGATTGAAAAATTATAAACTTGTATCATAATAATAACGCACTTTACAATACTATTTTTTAAATAATATTCATTAAATTTTCGTAGTACTTACACCATGTCCTGAGCATTCATGATTATTGTGATTGCTGGGACATTTTCCTAAATCCATGTGTGGAAATTGGTTTGTACAAGTTTGATTTATGCAGATCTGTAATAAAATAATGATTAAAATAATTTTTAATTAAATTGTCAATTCAATTTTATTTTATACAGTAACAAAACTTAAATTGCATGAAAGTTTATTATTTTATCATTTAAAAGCTCCAAATAACAATATTCTATGCAAATAAGTTCTACCTCTTACCCCTTCAACTAATTGTTTATATAATAGTTTTTAATATTAGTTATATTAATTTTCATTTTTTACAATCAGTTATTAAATGTATTGTAAGAGTATTGTATATACTAGATAATCATACTCGTCAATTATTGAATACTTTGAAAAGATATTTGGATGTGGAAGAACAACTTTGGGAAAGATTTAGCAAGCTGAACAAACTTTATTTATTCATAACTTTTCGCTTACAAGAGATTCGAATGATTAATTATAGATTTTTCGTCTTACAATTAACGAGACATGGTTTCAGACCTCTCCCTTTACATCTCGATTTTCTTTTGTTTTTCCTGAAACATCAGTGATTATAATTTTTGCATTAACCGTTTGGCCTCTTCAATCTCACTCGCGTATAATATCCACGCATACACACACGTACGTATTTCCCTGATTAGAAAACCTAGGATAGAAAACTTTTGGCTTGCCAATTTACGAAAAAGCCGTTACACTCTAACTAAATCATAAATATTATACAATTATTTAATTATAAGTGCAAAACGAGCCGTTTTCGTTTTCTAAAATTATAAATTTAGCGCGATAGAGAACGGTAGATAAACAGAGACCGAAAGTGAAAGAGAGAATGATTCGCCCGTATAAATACATGAGAGCAAATGATATAGAAGATAAGACGACTTCATTTTTATTTTTATTACTTACATTTTTACATAATAAGCACACACAAACCGTGGGTTTCAAGAAAAATCCACAAAAAAACTATTCATATTCCAAACCGTGGATTCTCAGTAGTCTACATACCTATAAATAGATATATACTTTTATAAGCGTGGGTTCTGAGAGAGAGAGCCCGCACTATATACACACAAACATATATATATACATACACATAAGTTCAGACAATGGTTATAATAATTATATTTATTAAATTCAGAAATCGAGTTGAAGGATAAACACTTTCATTGATTGGCCTCTCCCAGTAGTGTTAGCATAGTTGAACGTGTAGCCATAAACTAGGCAAATTTTGATTAGTTTAGATGTAATATATGTTTAATAATAAATTAAAATTTATTTATTAAATAGAGACTCGTCCGGGTTAAGACCGATTCCGCTCAGTATATGTGCTAAATATTTGACTAAAGGTTTTAAGAGTTTACATTTGATCAATGGAATTTTTATATTAGCTCTTCATGATCGATTCATTACAACTTCGAATTTTTCTATACCGTCCTCTAAACTATTGCTACAAATAATTGTAATGACCTTGCACTTTCGAGGATAGTTTACGTCGGCGTAGTAAACTAACCCAAGTACACCAAGAAGTCGTAAAGAGGCGTGAACGTTTAAAGCGATCACAGGTATGTAATTTATTCCGCCACACGCCCACTAAATTCACGATTCGCGAAGCTCAAAATAACTCCTTGAAGCAACGATCGAAATTTGAACGAAGCCAACAGCGTGCCGACGCAACTGATATTTTTCTTATCGCAAAGAGAAAAGATAAGCGCCACCACCGCCTATTGAAGTTTAAAATAAATCAAATGCGTGGTTAATTCAAATTATATAAGGAGTAATAATTTGCCGTGGCGAGGAGTTTTGCTCGATCTACGAACAGTATCGGACTCTGGTAATTATACGAAGGATCCGAACTCAGAAGCATATATCGGCAAAATATTTTTTCATTTTATACAGTAAAAGCAGAAGGGTTGACTTGATTACACGAATCCCTAATTGCGTTCACTATGCAGAGTAATACAGTTATCTGTCAATTTAGTCACTCTTGTCATAATACGGAGGACTATTGACTAGGGATCATCGATCTCTTCAATCGTAACAAAGAGAATCTTTGACGTGATAAACAAACTTTTCTTCCACCATAACATGAAGAATTATTTGTTACAGTTGTATTATTTCATTAAGAATTTATTATTATTCGAAAAGAGAAAAGATAATTTCTTTTATTTTTTTTAAGGTGCCCATTGATAAAACAAACACGCAGTGGGCATGTTTTTTTATCCAAAAGGCATTCTTTTGAATTGATAATAACCAAAAGATATGCTAAATTCGATGAATCCTTGTGAGCGTTACAACTATCCATTTTTATTTGATGCAAAACCAAAGCTAAATCTAAAACTATATATAATTTAAATCCGCCCACAAGATAAAAGATTTCAGTAATATTCGGTATTAGATGAGAATTACTATTCGTTTTTTCATTTATTTTCCGAAAATCTAAAACTACTCTTTATCTAAGATATCCAAATGCATCTGATTTATTTTTAACTATCCATATGGTGAATTCGAATGTTCGATTATGTCTGCTTCTAGCAATTCGTATATTTATTTATCAACTCCATTTTTATAATGTTTTTTTTTTTTGATTTATAAAACTGATCTTTGTATTTTTTTCTCTAAAATTTTTAATTGTATTTGATGTTTCTACATTGAAATGGTTTAAATTAATTAATTCGTAAAAATTTATCAGAAAATGGTTTTACTTCGATCGAAAAATTTTCTAGATTCGAGATCTAAGATACTTAAATTGATCAATACGTCAGAACTCATTCTGTCGCATGGCAATTGTAAATCAGTGTTAACTGCAATAAAATGATGCATTTGTGCTAATATTTTTATTTTTACCTCCCCTAATACTTTAATTAGATCAAAAGATATACTTGAAATGAAAATTATTTTTTCTTTATTAATCGTGCTTGTCAAATTTATAACGTTTACTTTAATGAGGTTAGCTTCAGATTCGGTATCTAACATGAGTTTAAGTTCAATATTATTGTGTTGCAAGATGACAATGGGCACCTTGATGGATTAATAAGAGTGTCTTCAAAAGCTATGTTAAGATTAGGATGTTCCCATGCCGTAGTCTCCATATCAACGCTCGTTAATTAGAGACAGGCATAGTTTCTCTGATTAGAATTTTGAACTTTTTATTTTTTAAAACAATTGCTCTCACTATGACCAAATAATTTGCAAAAATTACAACTTGTTTTCTCCTCAATGGTAGTACGGTTCAGCGTGGAATAGCCGCCTTTATCACATAGTTAACATTTAATCAGTACATCCAATGAATGGCACCATTTGGCGGAATGGCTAAGAGTTTATAAATTTGATAGATAACAGTCATACCGGAGTTATTGTTTTGCGAGTAACAGAAGTGAGTAACGAGTGTCCAATTGTATTACAATATTGACATTTGATAGTGGCTCTATTAGCATTTCTACTAAAACAATCCTTTGCCGCGTAACCAGTTTTATTGCATAATTTACATTTGATATTAGGTTTATCAAATTTTTTTGACTGAAACAGGTTCTTCCGAATGACCAAATTTGTTACAAATTAGGCATTTAATTTTATCTTCTCCTTAAAATTGTTTTGTTATAGATCTCAGTTCGAATTTATTGATTTATTGAGAGTACCCTTAGGGTTTAGATTGTCACTTGTGATGTAATTTGTTTGTCTGGTTTCAACTGTATCACGTTTCAGTAACTGATTTTTAATATTTATCGCATTTTTTATTGGAATAGTGGCTTTCACAAAGTTGTTTAAATTTGTATTATTGGCAAGTCTTTGCTCGATTTCATCTTTTATCTCTTTTTTAAAGGCCAACGTTGCCATTCTACAAATGAAAGCTTTTATTGCGTCGGACACAATTCCCTCGTGTAAGTTAACCAGTTTTCATGACGCTTTTGATATTGATTATCTAATTCGCCTAATAATTGTGTATGGGTTTTATTATGCAAATAAAAGTTTTTTAATTGAGTTTTTAGATCATCTAAGTCGGTGAAGTTATGATCGATAACAGTTTGTTGTATCTCCCCTGAAATTTTACATTTTATTAATTTTACAAAACTAATTTCTTTATTATCGAAAATGAAATTAAGGATTTCATCCCAATACTCTAGAAATTCACTTAGCGGAATATTTTTATCCTCGAAGTTAGGTAATACTTATACAGTATCTTTTAGTTTAACAGTGCTCGACATAGTGTCTGTTAGATTGAGGATTTCGGTTAATTATTTAAAATTGATTAAGTTATTTATTTCTGAATGGGAAAGAAGAATACATGGTGTTTTCTTTTTTGATATTTTAGTGAGTAGGTTGAGATTGAATTTCGTTTTGGTTAGTTTAAGACGTAAAATCTTAAAATTATGTTTTTTTGGTTTTGTATCGCTATAGTTTGAAGGTAGTTTAAGACAATCTAGGGAGAATTTATTTTTGGATCGTGTATTATTGAGTCAAACAGGAAAAAATAATTAAAGGAAATATATTATTTATAAAAAATGTTTAAAATATTTATTCTAAAATATGATGCAAAAAGAGAATGAAGAGAATTTTTTAATCAATTGTTGCACTCAAGTTTCCAAAAAAATGTTACTCGTTTAGTCACTTGATTTCAGAGTAATCATTGTAGTTATAATAGAATCAATTCAAGCAATAGTTGGAATTTAGTTTCTTCCGACTTTTAGAGGAATATACCTGCAAACTGTCGAAGGTTCTTCTCTCAGGATCAAAAAGAAATAAAATTTTCATTTTTGATTAGAAGGGTTCCAGCCTTAAGATCTTCGATTTGTGGATTCCAGTTAGTTTCATTTCCATCTATGGTAGCATAAGAGAGGATCAGAAGGGTTGACTCAGGGTGGTAAAGGTAAATCCCAATTTGCTTTTGATTTTTTTTCCTCGCGGAAGATAATACATAGATCGATTAATGAAAATTGTAAAGATGATTTAACAGCATTTTTCCTCTAATTCACGAGGGCTAATAACTGAGATCTTATAGCTCTATAGAGGATGAACCCATAACATTTACGGTCTGAATCAGTAGGAGAGAATTGTCTAGAATTATTATTTCAATTATTCGAGCACTTACTTGAAAAATGGATTCGCTAACTTAATTCTGAAATTAATCCTTAATTTTCCTGTATTTTCTTAACAAAGGTCCTATTTACTTAATAATTCCTAAATTTTCATCCATTAAACAGAGGATGAGAAAAAAAACAAAATGAAAGCAGAAGAACCCCGGCAACTATTTGTCTGTAACCTTATGTCTTATCCCTAGTCAAATTTATTTTTCAATAAATCTAGTTAACTATGAAATTAGATATTATATTTTCTTTACTTATGTATTTATTAAAATCAATATTCATTTATTACGTAAATTTTAGCATTTAATTTATGTATTTAACTCATATTTTATTTTTTTCATTTGATTTATGTATTTAATTTATACTTTCAAAAAAAAACTCTTATTTATTAATTTATTCATTAATTCATTTATTTTTTCGCAATTTAGCTTAGCATGGAATTCTAGGCGAAAGAGAAAAAAATTTTTTAAATTTATCGTAAAAAGTTTTGGAGGTTATTTTTTAAAAATTTTGAATTTCCTGCAGGAAAAAAAAATTTTAGATTACAATCATGCACCCGAGAAAATATTTTCTTATATGAAAATTCATCGCCAGAGGATAAATGGTAAGCTATAATAACTAAAATGGAGTTCGAACCGATGATGGTCACTCTGACTGATATTATTCCGAACAAGCCCCCATAAATTTTAATTGATTATTAGACGTCCAAACTAACCAAAACTTGCCTGATTTGCGGCTACGCATTTAAATACACTAATGCGAGAGAGGTCAATCAATGAAAGTGTTTATCCTTCAGCTCGATTTCTGAATTTAATAAATATAATTATTACAACTATTCCCTGAACTTATGTGTGTGTGTAGATCTATGTGTGTGAATATAAATAGTGCGGGCTCTATATAGAAAAATATAAAACTTATGTATTTTATGGTAAATAGTATTTAAAGAAATAATAAGAATTGTATACAATTTTTGGTATTTATAACTTTCATGTTCTTAAAAACAATAATTGTTTGAAAAGGATAAATTTAATAGAACTCAATTTTGTATCATATAGAGTGTGTGCTATTTACATAGTAACATCGACAGTCAATAAGTATCCGACTATTAGTTTTCGACGATCTTAGCGAGAAAAACTTATACGAGACTATAAGTATAAGTCCGCTTCTTAGTTATTTTACTTTTTCTTCTTTGCATTTTACTCCTTGTTTTATTCAGGTTCTATTAACTTCGTAGTTGATTACCTTTTTTTACGGGAAAGTTGTTTAAATTAGTCAACCTACGATGGTGCTTCAGTCAATTCGACACTCTGCAAACTTTTTGTCGGGACTATTCTACTAAAAACTCAAGAAGCTTCCTGAAGATCCCCGCCCCCAAAGTCAAAAATCAAAAAAAAAAAACTTTTCGGTCGAGATTTTAATGGATTATCACTTAACTTGGGAAAAGGTTGGGGAATGCAAAAAATCAGTACTATTGACATAAGCTTCTAGTGTAAGGATATTTTATGTTTAGTAGAAAACGTCAATTATTTTTATTTGATGCATTTACACCGTAATCAATATAATTATTATACGTAGAGATATGTAACGATATTTATTTTAATAGAACATTATAAACATTGTATTTTTTATTGTAAGTAGATGATATTTTTAGAATAGTAAAGGTTTAATTAAAGCACTTTAATGATAGAAATTATAAATTAAAATTTTTTTTTTAAGTAAATCAATTTGTTTTTTTTATTCAGAAAATAATTGCGTAAACATTGATTTATGTATACATTTTCGTTCTCATTATAACTCAGAATAGAAAAGAGTTTATTGAATGAAATACAAACATTTTTTCTTAACTTACCAAGTTTTCACCACAGGGTGTACCGTTACGAACTAATCCCATACCTGGACTTGAACCTTCATCAGCTTGTTCCATTGTTGCTCTGAAATAATTGTTACTCAAATATATTACACGTTGAGAATTTTATAATTAAAAGTAGAACACCATTGCTAGATTTGCAAGAGGGTAGATAGGATGAGAAAGTGTGTAAATAATTTGGTGTAGTTAAAGAACACCTGTGTTTTAGGATACATTATTAGAAAAGTTAGCCTTTTATCCGGAGTAATAAAATATTATATACTTACTTGCATTCATATTCCTTTCCTTTAATTGATATTATTGTTCTGGAATATAATGCGTCTATTCCATCAATTGCAGGTTGTTTACTACCTTCCTGACATTGCAAAAGTCCACAGTGAACATTTCTAAAATGAAAAATAATATAATTCAGTTTAAAAATTAATAAATAAATTATAAATAAATCATTAAGTACTAATTTGATACCTGTTTGATTAAGTATAATATCATATAAATAGTCATATTACGTACTCTAGTTCACATTTTACAAAATGACCAGATGCATCAGTCCCGCAATGTCCGTTGATTGATCCTTTTGAGTTGAATTGTTCAAAACATTGTTTATCAGCTGCTATACCTCCATAACCCCAAATCTGTTCACATTGGAAATTTATTGCTGGGCAAATTCCATTAAAGCAAGAGCCTTCACCGTTTGCACAAGAGTACCCATTTTTTTTATAGACATCAACAGGACATTGACCTTTAAGCCCAGTACATACTTCTGGTAAATCACATTCGTTTGTTGCCTCACGACAAACAAATCCCCGTGGCTGCAACTGTATTATTTTTTTAAATATTTAATGTATAAATTCGTATATAAAATACTATTAAATATATCTATATAATTATAATTATACGCGACATATGAACTACTTTTTTTTATTTTGGGTTAATGTCTAAATATGAAGTGATATGTACTATTAATGTTCTCACACATGGTAAACTATTATAATATGTATTATTTTCTGTTAAAGTATTTAAAATCAAAACTTTATCGTATATATAATACGTTTTAACTTCAGAGTTAACCATTAGAAGGGGTTTACCATCTTAATAATAAAAAACAAATATAGCTTAAATAGAGGGCCATAAAAACATCGTCTCCTTAAAAAATGAAGCTATAGCAAAGTGGAAGTGTATACGAGCACAGTAATCGGTACTGAAGTTCGAATGCTACCGTAAAATTTTTTTCATCAGCTTGCTGGTCTTGGTTCGACTTCGGCCGAATCTGTGGCTGTGGACATACTATTTTCTGGAGCATCAATTAAGATAATTTCCTTCTACTCTCCTTTTACCTACAAAAACTTTATTTACAACCTCAAATATCTTTTATCATCTCAATAAATAAATAATCTTAATAAACTGGTCAATAGGAACAATCTTTCCCTTGAATTCCCAAATATCCCTTCCAAATGCTCTGAGGTACTTGAACTTTTTATCTCTAAGGAAATATTTAGTCCTTTTAAAATCAAAACCTTATTCGCTTTTCTTTCTTCGGACCACCTTCCTGTTTTCTTCAAATTTTCACCAACAATCCCTCTACCACCTAACCCTGGTTGTACACTCGATTGGCTTTACCTTAAATTCTTCTTGGTATCCGCTCCCCTTAAATATTCCTCCCCTAAAACAGCCAATGAGCTAGACGAAGCTGCTGCATCTACTCGAAATTATTAATCGACTCATCTAGACCACTTCTACACCCCACTCTTCTACTACTAAACAAAAAATACCATTTGCAAAAAATAGCAAAAATATAGAATCTTCTCTGATAAAGCTCCCCTCAATTTTCTCCAACTCTCAAGAAGGCTGTCTTTACTTTTAGAGAAAAATCTTTCCCTGTTATCTTTAATCTTCTCAAGAAAATTCCAATAAACTTTGGCTGGTTATCAAGTTCCACAGAGGAAACTCCAAATTTCCCTCAAGGTGCACTGTACCTTAATTACTAATGGCAGAGACAAAACCTCTTTCTTCGCCAATACTATTCAGAATCAATGCTCTCCTATTCTCTCTCATCCTCTTTTTTCCTCTCTACATGACTACATTAAAAGGTAGGTTATATCCTTTTAATTCTCTAATTCTGATATAGAATATACCACGCCCAGAGAGGTCAAGAAAATCATTCTTTCCCTCCCTAACGAAAAAGCTCCGGACCTCGACGGAATTAATAATGGAATCTTAAAAATCTTCCTTCATAAATTTATCATTCATCTCACGAACATCATAAATTCCTACCTATGGCTGTAGGTCTTTCCCTAGTGCTGGAAAAGGGCTGTAGTCATTTGTATCCCTGAATGTGGAATTGATTCTATTGACCCATCCAACTATCGACCAATTAGTCTTCTTACCTCCATTAGTAAAGTAGTGGAGGCTGTGATGCTCTCTAGAATCACTAAATTTAACGAAGAAAAATAAATACTTCCTTCCTTTTAATTTGATTTCAGGTCCAACCATAGCTCCACGCATCAGCTCCTGAAAATCTTCGAAATCATTGCTGATAAGTACAACCGCAGATATACCTCAGCTATGCTACTCTTAGACATCAAGTAAGTATTTGGTAGGGTATGGCATAGCGGGATCACTTTTAAAATGATTTTGTTGAACTTTCCTCCATATCTTATTGATATCGTGACATCATATCTCGAGTCAAGAACGATATAGGTTAGATGTAGCTCTTCTCTTTAAGAGGAAAGGCAAACATTAACTGGAGTTCCTCCAGGTTCCAAACTTGGCTCAGTCCTCTTTAATATATATCTCCCCAATCTTGATCCTCTCACGATCGCATAATATGCAGACGAACTTGCCATTCTGGATTCAAGTCGACATTTCTGTGCCGCATCTCGAATTAACAAAGCCATCCCGGTCCTCGTCAATTGGCTTCGTTCTTGGTGATTCCAAATCAATACCAAAAAATCGCAGGCTATCCTCTTTAATAGGAAGATAATAGCCTCCCCTCACAAATCAATCTCCTCGAAATCCCTCTCCCTTAGTCTTCAAACGTGAAATACCTCGACACTTGCTTTGATAAATCTCTCTTCTGGAACAAACCAGTTCAGTATGTTAGAAATAAGATCTTCGTGGTCAAAATTTATCTCTCCCTTCTCAACATAAAAATCTCAACATTTCGAAGCAAATCAGATTACTAGCTTTCGATGCTATCATCCGTGGTATAATTTCATATGGTCTTTCCGTCTGGAGAATGGCCAAAAATTTAAGAATCCTCTGAGTTACCTACAATAGGATCCTCCGATCATTCTTTAACTACCCATGGTTTGTCCGTAATGATCAGATATTCAAGGAAAATAGAATCTCGCCTCTGGACAAATATGCTCAATACCTCCAATCTTCGCGTCGCTGTAGAATATTACTCTAACCCACTAATCTGTGCTCTTGAAGACTGTAAACTCAAACAGTCCGATAGAATTCCAAGACCCTGTAGCCTGGTCTCTCAATGATTATTATAAGTATCGAATCAGTAGTTTTCGCGTTTTTCGTCTAAATTTGCCTTTTAACATTGCAAGTTAACCCTCATCTTCTCTTTCTCTACTTTTAATTCGACCAACTCTAAATTCTCTTCCTCCTAATCTCTTCCTTACTTAAGTTTTCTGAGATGTATAACCTTTGAGTTGATAATCTCAGCCCCCTTCTTTCTTCTTTTTTTCCACTTTATCTCAGTGGAGGTTTTTTAGTCGGTAGTGTTAATACGAGAGATTGATGAGTCCGACACTACCCACTTATGGGTGTTAATAAGATGATTTTTAGCCTCTACACTGGTTATCCCCTTTTCTCGCAAAAAAAAAATTGTCTCCTTTTGTAGCCAGATATATATTTTATATGTATATTGTGTGGGTACTTTATGCAATCGTTACCGTGTATAGAAAGTGCTATAACTATCTTGTGATATTCACGTATTGATTATGGTCACCGGTCTCTAGCATCAATGTATGTGCTATCAGCTGACTGCGTAACTCTGTACAACATTTTTAATCACCTATTTTTAAATATAAATTTAAATCAAAAATGGATATTTTATCATAATGTATTGTAAATTTTATAAGTAATAAAAATGATCTTAGTATGAATACGTGGATTAGTGATTATATATTGTACCCTAAAATCATATGAGTTATGATTTACCTTACAGTTTTTACAGCATGGTCCAGAAGCGCATTCAGCTTCTCTTGTAAGCTTACAAGTTATAGCGTCACAGCAAGGATCAAGATTTTCACAGTCATCAATGGTACCACAATCACATTGTTCTCCTTCGTCAATTATCCGATTACCACATAATCTCCTCACTTCAAGCTAATAATTGTAAAATTATTAAAAATTGTGTTTCAGTAAAACAATAATTATTTGTTTGTAATGAATTTTAAATTATTTATGATTATGAAATTTTTTTGTACATACTATGTAATTGTGCAAATTTAAAAAGGTATATATTTAACACTATAATTTTAATATAGTTAAAAATATTTTTCATCGAGTAAATATATTGTGTAAATTTTTTCATGTTTTAAAAAAATAAATTTTAAAACAGAAGTGTTACACATTTATTTTTTTAATTAATGTTTATAAATGATAAAAGAAATTTTAAAAAGTAACTTATTACCTCATTTGGTTTGTTAAATAAGCATACATCTTTTCCATCTTTTAATGCGCTTATATAATCTGCTTTGCTACATTCTGAGAATTTATAAGGCTGAACATTTTCTAATCCTACAATAGATTGAGCCATTATACAACCATGCCAATCATGACATCGACATTCTGCCCCTGTAGAATTACAAAACGTATTTTTATGTGATTTTCATTATTTAAATACGGGAGAAGAAGTTGAGCAATGATACAATTTCAATATTAAAACATATTTTATAATATATTGTTGTTAACATTTTTTTTCATGAATTTTAATCAAGTATTCAGATTTAATAACAGTACAATACCGGTGACTTAAGATACTTGAAAAAAAAATATACAATAAAAAACTATTTACTGCTATCGTCGTGAGACATTCCAATATTATGACCAATCATGTGAGCCATAGTACCAGCAAGAAGATGAGGTTCATAAGTATTTAGATCAACACTAATTCCAACAGATTTTTGACTACAGACTGTATCCGGTACGGCAATACCAGATTCACCTCCTATGAAATTTTCACCTCTGAAAAAAGAATAATTTATATTGTTCACTTAAATTTATATATATAAATACATGGTTCATCCACGAATTAACGAGTTTTTTTGTCATTTTGCGACTATTGGTCGTAGAAATTTGGGATGGATCTTAAAATGTTAACAAACTCTTTCCTCATTTGTGCCTTTTTTTTTGTTTTTTCGATAATTAGATGTAGCAGGATTTTACTTCGTGCAAAGGGTGTTTTTCAAATTTTTGACATGGCGCGCTGAAGCGTTTAGTGGAAAACCACTACGTGAGAATGTTTTGTTCATAGATTATAAAATATTGCAAGAAGCGTATAGACTTATTGCATGTCAAAATCATGCTTTAATGTTTTTTTAAATTTTCTCATTTCTAAATGTTTTTGCACTATATTGTGCACCATAGATAGCGTTAAATTCAGTTTTTCCACGATTACTATAATCGTTAATCGACGGTTTGAATCTAAAATTTCTAACACGCGCCGGGTGTTCCTAGCCATTCGAAAGCTTTTTGGGCGTCCAGATCGAGGCTCATCGATGATTCTTCATCTTTAAAAACTCTGTATCATTTTCCACTTTGCGATTTTAACTTGCAATTATTTCCATACGCTCTTTGCAACATTTTATACGTTTCCACACTGTTTTTTTTTAATTGCAAACAAAACTTTATCGCGTAACGCTGTTCGAGTAGTTACTCTATCGCGCCGTGTCAAAAAACTGAAAAACATCCTTCGCGCGAAGTAGAATACTGCCGCTTCAAATTACCGAAAAAACAAAAAAAAAGAGACAAATGAGGAAAGAGTTTGTCAACATTTTAAGACCCATCCCATATTTCTATGGCCAATAGAATAGTCGCAAAATGGAAAAAAAACTTGATACTTCGCGGATGTACCATGTATATGTTTATAAATATATAAAATTGATGCTACTATTAATATTGATTATTATGAAAGTAAACCTTTTAAATAAATAATACAAATAATAGATGCAGTACTTTTTAGAAATAACAGTGATTAACTTCATAATAGTGCTTAATATAGATCTAAAATAAATTTATATAGCATACATGAATATTTCAACCTAAATGGCTTTTAATATTAATTATTGGTAATAAAATTATACTTATTAAACGTGAATAAAAACAATTTATTTATTAAATAATAATTTTTTATAACAATTTTTACTGAACTATTGGTAAAAATAAAATGATATTAAATAATAATTAGAGAATTAAATTTTTTTAAAATTATTATTAAATTGCAATAGTAAAAATTTTCAATAATTTATTTAAGAATTAATTTAAAATCTAATAAATAATTGGTTTTATTCTTTATTTTTTTATATTATAATTAAAATTAATTTCAGTCTTCAATCATTCCTAGAACAGATTTTATTAAGCTTGTATTTTTTAGGTTTATATTATGTATTAGGAAATTGTTTGAATCTAAAGAATTAGTATTTATTGTAATTATATTATAATTAATAAAACTATGATTTAGAAATAAGATTAATCAACTTATAAGCAATGGAATAAGTTTATAAATATGCGCAAACACACCTAACAAACGTATTTTACTTTTTGTACATCTATTGTAATTATTTTTAATAATAAAAATTTATTGTAAAAAAGATATAGACTCATGGACATAATATCATTATATAAGCATTCATATTGTGTTTAGAGTTTGTATTAAAAAACAGTGTCCTTTCGCTTTAAAAACTCTTTATTATGATAATAATTTAACATTTTTTCGTAGTAACAATAAAAACTGTCTTAATTATGATTCTTGATTTTAATTTTCTTAAATTCTGAAGATAATTATTAGGCATCGATTTAATCAATTGGACTTTTTTTGAAAAAAGAAGAATTTATGTGAAAAAAGGTAAATTAAAAATAAATGATAACGTTTACGTGCAAGAAAAATTCACTTTTATACTAATGATCATACAAGATATTTGTTATCGAGATCTAATAACTTTTTGATTTAATTAATAAGAGTTTTTATAAATCAAAATATCAGCTTTATATTTGTTGATTATATTGTGTTTCAGAGTTTGTAGTTTTTTTAAAGCTGTATTGTATAAATTTTTTTCATAATTTTTTACATGTACATTGTAAGTGACATAATTAATATAATTAAATGATTTAAGTTGATCGAATTTGTATCGTTTTTATTACATAACATATTGTTAATTTTTGCGCACCTTATTTTTATAATTTCGGTAAATCATGTTTCAGCTATTAAGAAATGTTTTTATCATAGTTTTTTTTTATTTGAATAATACTTTGATTACAGTAACTTTCTTAATTATATTAAATCATTATTACTCTTATTATTGCAAACAAAATATTAAATTTCATTTAAAATTAAATTTTTTTAATAAAATATCAGAAATAAATTTTTGTAAATAAAATTCATATTTTTCAAAAATGTAAATCAGTCTTTAATTTATTAATATAAATTTTTTAAATTAATTTTTTGAAATTGTTTTCCGATAATCCTTGATTGATAATTCTCTACATAATTTCAGTGGCTTAAATACAATAAAAATTACTAAGTGGATAAGGATTGTTTAATTAATTATTTATAAAGTGAAATTATTTTCAACATTAATTCATAATCTTAACATAAATTAATAACTCATCTAAAATTATTAAATAGTTTGCGTTATAAATAATAAAAGCTAACTTAAATTTAATCGTAATAATTTATAATATAAAAACTATAATTTTTTCATTTTAAAATTTATTTCAATAAAATATTTACCAATATTAATATTTGGTTATAATTAGAAAATATTTTTTTATAAAAATATATAATTAAATAAATAGTTATTTACTACTTTAAAATTTGTACTATAGATTTTAATTTACTAATATAGTATTTTACACTGAAAATAAATTTTTAATTATTAAATATTTTTAAGGGTACTTACGTAAGTAATTGAGCAGTATCATGAGAAATTTGAATTTTCCTAGTCATATAATCGTTAAAATTAAGTAAGGCTCTACTAATATCTGTACTCTTATCTATAATAATTTGATTTCCTCCTTGCCATGTTTCAATATATACCACTGATACTCTAGTGTTCAAACTTCGGAAGTACTGAAAATTTTTTAAAAATATATATCTATCTTGCTTTTATTAAATTGTAATATTGTTTTATAATTTATATTTTCAATGTTATTGCTCATCTTTTAGAAAAGTTAAATAGAAGAAAAACATATATTAGATTTTTCATACTTTTTATGGCTAGGCGTATTAATAAAAACAAACAATTAATCATTATAAATATTTATTAAAATATTATCTACTCCATTAAAAAACCATTGAATTACATTGATTTTATAAATAAATTCAAATACACACACCTAATTCGTGTTACATTTTTCTTGGGTTTTCACCAATCGAAAACAGAGTATCTATACTTTTAATGTATCAGAAATTGAAATAAATATTATTTCAATTTTTAAATTCCGAAATTTATATTAACTCTCGCGTAAGCTTCAAAACGAAGCAAAGGAGCGACTAAATAACTACATATATATATATATATATTTAATTATTTATCGTTGAATAATTATAGCAAGTACATTCTTATATTATATAGCAAATGGAGTCAGTCTTTTAAATAAAATTTAACAATTATAACCATGGGTAATTTCTTTAAAATAAAAGTATTAAAGGTAACCCATACATTAGTATCTCTAGATCATTTTAACCGAGAAGCAGTTTTATTTGAGTACTAAAACTACTCCCGACTTTACAAACTCTACATGATATATCTATTTCTTCAAGGATAATATTTAGGCAATATACTCAATTAGAAGGAACAGGAGTTTTAACGCAATAACGCAATGCATGTAATGGCTGTTTCGTTTCCAGAGTCCACCAATACGCAAGTACTAATTGAAAGGTCGTTCTTTATCAAATGTCTGAAATATATGAGGAATCGTAATTGTAACATCAGTTCTTACAAAAATTGAATTGAATAAAAAGGTTTCAGATTGTACAGTAACTGTCTTTTCCACTTGTAGAATCTTGTGCATATTTTCCATTGAAGATGAAGCATTTTATTCTTAATGTCAGTTTTTATAAGAGTAAGACCTAAATAAATAATAGCATATTCTATACTTTGCACCTGAAAACAGTCAGCAAATTTGCTACAATACTATTATAAATGAAATGTTTGGCAACTTTAAATGAATAGTTTACCCATTTACACAATTTTACAATTATTTCTAACCTCATTTCTCTCAGTAAAAATTTCTTTTGACTGACTAAAGATGATTCTTTTCCTAGCATAGTGTCCTTTGTCTTTAATAAAATTCAAATATTGGATTCTATCTTCCATGGCTTATTTAAATTTATCAAATTTTTAAGAGACTTGCAAATAAGCGAGGGGATTTTCTACTTATTTTACCTAGTCTATGCGAATTGTTGGAGTAGTCTCTATAAATATAGAAATATAGAAATATATAAAATGTAACATCAATTAAAAGAAAGTAAGAATGTCTGAAAATCATTGTTAGTTTTTAATATTAATCAGTTATTAAAGACGTGCAGCCGATTCTTTCAAAGCTATCGACAAAAACGATATTAAATTTATATGTGTAAAAATTACAGGAATAATTTTCATTTCTTGTAAATAGAATTTTACGATTAAGCTTTTAAAATTAGTAGTATTTAAAATTAGGTCAATAGACATTATGGTGATGATGGTCGAAATAAACAAGGATGTCTTTGAGTCTGTGACTGATGAAATATAATCCGCAGTATTTTAAGATATTTTAAGTAATTTTAGATGTTTAAGATTAGGCTACGCGTAAATAAATCCAAAGTTATGCGAGTCGAATGATATTTATGAATGTTAAATTTTGAATAAATAATCATCGATGAAAAAAATGAGTTTCGGGTGATTTCGACGTATTGGGGCGTCATGCGATATACGTCGGTGAGGTTTCAATGGGGCGTCGTACGAGTTGAAACCTCGGCGCGATGCAAAGTAGTATCGTGTCCATTGACAACTATAGACGTATAATTGTCTAAAGAAAAAAATCGGGGAAAAGGATAATGTTTCGACGATAAGGTCCGAACGTTGTGAGAAAACTCATTGAACTAGAGATTAAGGTTTATTTAATATTAAACGAACATTGAATATTTGTAATGCGAAGAAAATTTTTTTAATTTTATATTTAGCACGCTTTTTCCTTCTGAAACTCAGAAGAAGGTTTTTTACGTCGCGTAGTGTTAAATTTGTTATGTATTCATATGTAAAGCGAGCATTTAAACCAAACAAAATAACATTAGAAAAAATGTCAGTTAGTAGGGGAAAATTCCGGCTGAGAGCTCAAGTACAAAATTTGTAGATGCATTCTTTTTTCAGCGCGCTCAAAAGGAAGTTTCTCAAACTCTTATGGCTTACTTTAAATTATAATTTGTAAATCATATAATACTTGATTATATAAATTTCATAAAGCATAATGGCGCTGTACATTAATAAAATTGTCTGGGAAGTATGAACTAATATATTGTATTTTATTTAAAAGTATCACCCATTATTTATATTTCTTTTTATTTTTAAAACACAGGGAATCATAAGGTTTGATTGATAATTTACAGAGTCGTTAGTTAAAGTAAATCAACACATTTGTTTATAAAATCTAAGAGTTATTTATTTAATTGCTACAACAGTCACAACATAATTAAAAAAAAATTGTTGTAAATGAAAAAATAATTATGTTAATGTATAGCTTAAATGTATATTTTGTATTAATCGTACTAAATAGTTTTTCCATTATCTGTGTGATGTATATTAAATTGCGATTAGGATTCCGTTAATGGTCGTCTTGTACAACACAGCGTGTAAGCAAAGCGGCGTAGTTAAACATAGGAAAACATCAGTGAGAAACACAGAGGAAAGTAAAAATACACAAAAACTGTTAAGAAAAGTGCAGGGAGTGAAGTGAGATAAAGAGTGAAGTAAGCAGGAGCCGGGAAGAAGTAAAAAAGACGCAAAAAACAAGGCCAGGGAACAAGGAGGTTAGGGCGAACCTCAAGGAACGAGGCTGTTCGTATAGAAAATGGCGGGCGTAACACTGACGTCTTTTGACGTCAGGATACCGGCGAATACTATACTTACGAACAGACCAGAGGAAACCGAGCAGCAATTGAGGGTAGGTACCCATTTCAAATAAGCTGTACTGTTAGTTGATAGAACTGCTTTCTGGTTATTCAATACCTTGATTTTTTCTTATAAATATAAAGAATAATAAAAACAATAATAAAATAATACAAAATTTTTGAATAAAAAAATTTTTTTTTGAAAAAGCATTGGAAATAGAAATCAACAAATATTAAATTAATAATAATAATAAAAACTACATAACATAAATTCAATAAAAATAGAGGCACATTTCATGCTTTGTTTTTCTGAAAAACAAACAAAAATAAAAAACACAAAATCTTGGAAAACAGAAATCAACATATAATAAAATAAAATAATAATAATATCAAGCAAACTATATAACACTAATATAATAGAAGCAGATAAAAAAAACATAGAAATAACAGCGGATCACTATTATATACAATAGAATTTAAATATATACACAAATAAAAATAGAAATACACACAAATACACAACAGTATAAACAAGGCAAAGACAAAGCACAGCCAAAGATATGAGTGGAAAGCAGGAAAAAACAAAGGCAGCCAGAGGCAGGGGAAGTGGCAGTAAAAAAGACAGTGGTCAGCTCACCCTTGATTGCACCAAAAAAAGGGTAACGTGGGAGGAAAAGACAAAGGAAGAGGATACTCAGAGGAAAACCGACAGGGAAAGAAAAGGTAGAGGGAAAGAAGAAAGTGAAACAGAGATAGAGAAAGCAACGGCAGAAATTATAGAGAGAATGAAGGGATTGGAGATAAAATGGGAGAAGGAAAGGAAAGAAATCAGAGGTGATGATGGATGACAAAATGGAGGACAGAAATGGATGACAAAAATGGAAAAAAAACAAGAGAGAGAGATGGAAAAAGTGAAAAATGAACTGATGGAGACAAGAGAGTGGGCAAGAAAAAAAGAGATAAAGATAAAAGAGCTATAAGAGAAAGTGGAGGAGCTAATGGAAGAGAAAAAGGAAAACACAGAATGGAGGATAGAAATGGAAAAATGGATAAGTAGTCAAACAGGACAGGGGAGAGAGGACACAAGTGAAGAAGAGGAGAGAGACAGGGAAACGACATCGATAGCAAGCAGCAGAAGTAGCAGTAGATCGATTACATCTAGATGGAGTAGATGCGAAAGAGGCAGCAGCAAGGCTGGTAGCAGATACAAGAAACAGGGTGTGGGACGCGAGGAAAAAGTTGATACGTACGAACATCTTTATGGACTTCGACCTCATCTTCGAGGAAAGTCGCACCCAAGATGAAATCAGGGGTTGGGTGCACGAGGCGAGAAAGGAGGGTTTCTTCTCGAAGGTGGGTTTGAAAAAAGTATTCATAGATGGCAGGTGGGAAAGGTGGGCAGGGAAGGAAATTATGGATAGACTCTTGGAATCCATGAAAAAAAGAAACAACAACAATAAGGAAAAAGAGGAAAAACACAGAGAGAAAGAAAAAGAAACAGGGAAATCAAGGAAAGGAGAAGAAGACAGCCGGAAACAAGAGACAACACAGAATAAAGAAAAAGAAAAAGAGAAAGAGAAAGAAGAAACAACAGAAGAAAGAGCGGAGGTGAAAAACAAAGAAAGCAAGGTTGAAAATTTAATGTAAGAAAGGGACGGGAAAAATATAAAAGGAAAAGACAGAAAGATAAAAGAACGGAAAGACGAGACAAGACAGACAGGCAGAGAGAGAAAAAAACAGGGGAGAGAAGAGAGTAACAAGGAAGAAAGGAGTGAGATAGGAACAGAAAGGGCCAAGGAAACCAGATGAATGCTCTTCTGGAACATAGCAGGACTGTGGAGGAAAGACAGAGATTTTTGGGAATACATAGGGAAGATGGACTATGTGTGTTTGGTGGAAACATGGGTAGAAGAAAAAAGTATACAAAACCTAAAAAGCAAATTACCCGAACACATGCAATGGGCCATCATAGGAGCACACAGAGAAAAGAGAAGAGGAAGGGCAAAAGGGGGATTAATAATGGGAATAAACAAAGACTGAATGCCTCAGGTACAAGAACTGGGAACCAACATAGGTGAGGGAATAGTCAGATCCAGGATAGAGATAGAAAATGGCAGAAAAAAGATGGACATATAGGGGATATATGCCAACCCGAAAGGTGAAAAGAGGGACGAGTGGAAAATAATTGAGGAAAAAAGTTACAGTAGAGAGAAAGAAAGGGTAATTATGGGCGACTTTAACGTAAGAACAGGAGAAAAAGGAGAATACATGCAAGAGAATGGCGAGGGCATAATGTGCAAGAGAAGGAGTAAAGATAAGAAAATTGACAAAGAGGGGAAGGTCTTAGTAGATAGGATTACAAGAAGTGGCCTAAGCATTCTGAATGGAATAATGAAAGGAGACGAAAGAGGGGAGTATACATACATAGGAGCCAGAAGTAGCACGGTTATAGATCTGGCGATAACTGATACAGAGGCAAGAGATAGGGAGAAAGCATTCAAGGTAGAAGACAGGGTAAAATCCGACCACCTCCCGCTGGTGATCACAATGAAAATAGGAGAGAGAGAAACAGCAGGAGAAAGTTGGAAAAGAGAAAGTGCCAGGACTATAACAGTATGGAATGAAGAAACCATAAGTGAATACAGAAGGAAGACAGATGATCTATACGAAGAAAGGAGAGAAGAAAAGGATATAGATACCCTTTGGTCAGAAGTAAGAACGAAAATTGAAAATAGCATAGAGAAAAAGGAAGTCAGAAAGAAAAAGTGGAAGTTAGGGGACTATATATGATATGATAGGGAATGTAGAAGAGGAAAAAACAAAGTGAAAAAGGCTCTAAAGGATTGGAAAAAAGGGAAAGGAAGGAAAGATGAATACATGAACCAGAGAAGGGAATGGAGGGAGACATGTGAAAAGAAAAGAGAAGAAATGAAGGAAAGAGACAAAAAGGAGCTGAGGAAACTAAAAAATGAGGAACAAATATGGAGATATTTGAATAAAGGCAGGAAACCAAGAACAGAAGTAAAGAACAACATAGGCAAAGAGGAATGGAGAAGACACTTCATGAAACTCTTGGGAGGAAGCGAGAGGAAAACAAAAACGAAAGGAAAAACAGAAGGAGCAGAGACAGGGGAAAAAGGTATAGATGATAAAGAAATCGGGAGCGTATGGAAAAATTTAAAAAAGAAAAAAGCTACTGGCATGGACGAGATGCCCAATGAAGCGTGGTTGTATACAGGTAGAGAGATAAGAAGCAGAATGAGTGAAATTATAAAAGAAGCATGGAAACAGAGAAAAATACCGCAAGACTGGACCGCGGCAGTTATAGTCCCGATACACAAGAAGGGGGACACAAAAAATCCAGAAAACTACAGGGGACTGTCATTGCTGGCAACAGGATATAAACTATACACGGGCATACTAAAAGACAGACTGGAGAGTGAGATAGAGGGAAAAAGAATTATACCAGAGGGACAGGCAGGCTTCAGAGCAGGGAAAGGAGCTATGGACAATATACATATATTGAACCACATAATTAGAAGAGCTATAAAAGCAAAAAAGGAAATATATATGATGCTCGTAGATATAAAAGCCGCCTTCGACACGGTATGCAGAGACAAACTCTGGAAAATCATGGAAAGGAAGGGGATAGTAAGGAGATAATCGCAAGAGATATATAGGGAAATAAAATGCAGAATGAGGACAGAAGGAGGCCTGACGGATGAATTCTGGACAAACAAGGACTTGAAACAAGGATGCTGCCTCAGCCCTATTTTGTTCAACGTGTATATCTCAGAGCTATAGGAGGAGCTAAAAAAGAAGACAATAGGAGTTACAAGAGTAAAGGACACGAGGATGTGGTCCCTCGCATACGCTGATGACTTGGTGATATTCGGGGAAAATAGAGAGGCACTCCAGGCGATGATACAAACCTTGAAGAGTTTTCTCGATCATAGGGAGCTGCAAATGAACACACAGAAGACAAAGATCATGATAGCTAGAAGAGGAAAGAAAATGAAGCCAGAAAAATGGATATGGAAAGGTAAGAGAATAGAAATGGTCAACAGCTTCAGATATTTGGGCTTCCTGTTCGGGAGCGACGGGAGACACGACGAACAGATAAAAGAGAGACTCAACAAGGGTAGAATCGCGGCAAGGATGACATGGGGTGTAGCTGAAAGAAGGTGCAAGGGGGATTTCAGAATGAGAAAGATGCTGTTTCAGTATCTAGTAAGGAGTGTAATGGAATATGGGGTGGAGATATGGGGTACAGGAAAGACGGAGGAAATGGAGAGGATCAAGGCCGACTACTACAGGTGGACCTTGAGACTCGACTTTTGCACACCCAGATATTTTGTCTACGAAGAGGCGGATGAATACCAGATGGAGGGAGAGTGGAAATTAAGGGTGATGAAGTATGAGGATAAAATAAAGAAAATGGAAGAATGCAGATGGGTAAAGAAATGTTATGTAGAGCAGAGAGAAAATGAAACTGTCAAGGGAAAAGAGGACAGGAAGGTATGTTTGAATAAACTGGGACTCATCAGGGAGCAAGTAAGATACTGGGAAGAGACAGGAAAAGACATATACACAGAACTGAGAAGAAGAGATAGAGACAGACAATTGCAGGCGAGAAAGAATAAAATGAGGGAATCAAAATATAATAGGACATACATAGAAATAAAAGAACACGGGCTACCAAGTTACTTAAAGGGGGAAGGCAACCACGAAGAAATAAGAGAAATGGCTAGGATACGATGTGGAAACCACAGGAAACAAGTACTGGTTAAACCCGGAAGAGAGAAAATGTCAACTATGTAAGAAAAAAGAAGGAGACTGGGCACATTGGACGACGGATTGTATAGAGACAGCGGATCTTTTTGGAAAACTAAGAGGGACAGAAATCAGACAGAGAAAAGAAAAAGGGGTGATGGAAATATGCAGAGATAGAATAAAGGATAGAGAAATACTGAATGAGACAAGAGAGTTAGAAAAAAGGTTAGAAAAGAGGGAAGCACAGAGAAGGAAAGAAGCTACAAAAACAGATGCCGAGATCACAACAGTGAGAGTGAAAAATAAAAAAAATATAAACGAGACTAAGTGAAAACAATGTAAATATGTACAAAAGAAAAAAAAAAGAGAATACTTGTAAAAAGACCTAATGTAAATATTTGTATATTTGTATATTGTAAAAATGTAAAAATTGTAAAACGGAATCCCGTCTTTAGGCCTATGGCTGGGATGTATTATAATAAATAAATATTAAATTGCGATTATTAGAAATGTTTATATGCTGATTGATTGTTATGGATCATTTAACGTATTTTCTATTTTTTTTAATAATTGAACCTTATAATTTCTTGCTCTATATTCTTAATTTTAATTAGTAGTTAAGCGGAAAGATCACTACAAATTTATTTCTTATAAAATTTTTGTTGATAAACAATAAAAAACACACGCGCGCGCCCGCACACACGCACAATAAATAGAAGTAAGAATATAAGTATGCGTAAGATTGTAAATGAATTTCCATTAAATTATAGTCTATTAAGTTTATCGAAAACAACTTTATTCATTAGATTATACAAGAATTTTTAAATATAAAATAGTAATATATAAATATAATAAATTTGTAAAGATTTTTATGGGCGGGTGGTTAGACTTTTCTTTATTCGTAATAAATCAATTACTTTAAAAAAAAAACAACTATGAATTTTGAATGTAAATAATTAAAATATTTTTCTTAGTTAAATTATTTTTTTTTTGGTATTCGAATATTTTGTAATTTTACAAAAAATAATTCTTTAATGATAAAAAATTGCTTTTGCACGAAAGTAAAATAGGATATTTAGAGATAGAAATATTTACTGGTTTTTTTAACAATAAAAGTCAATAACTATTTTTAGACAAATATATTAATTTTTAATTAAATAATTGGTTTATTAGACTTCATTCAAAATTTATAAAATAATACTATGTAATGGAAAACCTTTCATTTTTTTTTCCTGTAAAGAAAATATATATTTATTAGTTGTGGTAAAGGAGTGAAAGAGGGGATTTATAGAAAAACAAAACAATAATATGAATAAAGAAATACGAATCCTCCGTGAAGGCAGCAACAGCTTGAAATGTAGTTTTTCTTTATTCTTAAGCACACTGTTTACAAACTGTCACGAGGCCGGACATTTTGAAAATAACCGGAATTCGAGGCGAACGATGCGCTCCCTATTCTGATAGTGTGAGTTACGATTAGAGTGAGAGAGAATGATCGTGTAGCGTGAGTAAGAGTGAGTGAGAGAAAGATATCGGGTGTATTGCCGTAAAATACAGATATATCTCGGTGCATGAGAATTTGAATGTAGTGGTGTTAAGTAAATTAAATTATCGCCTCCACGATGTTGCCGATAATGCCAATCCCGGAATTATCGGCATTTTACAGTAATAATAAATTTTGTATAAAATCGTGCGATTTCGTGTCGATTTTTCAATCGACCAATGAGATTGCGCGATTTCGAAAGCACAGGACCAGGGGGGAGCTTGACGGTGTGTAACCAATAAGGGAAAGGGTTACACACGCAAGCTCAGGTGTAAATATACGGAATTTTAAATAATTTTTAGTAGTGTGAGTTATAAAAGTTTGGCTTTCCTTCGAGAACAAAGGAAAGCCATTTTCAGTTTAATTATTGCCTTTGAGTAGTAGATAGTGATTCTGCCCTCGTGTGAAAATTTAAAATTCTAAAAAGTAAGTGAATTATCTAAATATAATAATCTCATTATTGTGGAAGTGGTGAACGATCATTGGAGAGAAAGTGAGAGAGCCGAGAGGAATATATATATATTATATCAATTAAATAAAAAAATCAATTGTCGGAGAAAATATTTGAGGAAGCCGAACCACATTGGAGGAATAATTCTATTAAAATTATATATATATTAATTAATATTATTCACGGATTTGGTAAGACCTTGCCTTAATAAAATATATATATGTACATTGATTGATTATTATTATTCATAATTATATATGTTATTTCGAGTAATTAATATATCGGCGAAAATAACGCGTAAAGTAGTGTTGACCACGCGGGTTTGTCGGCCCGACGGCAAATAATTTTAGTAACGGGACTCGTCCCGATAGATAAATAATAAAGTGCGAGAATATTATTATTGTTGTGCGAATAAGTGAATTGGTAGTGAGTGCGGGATTTTCGTGGAAAATCATAATTAAAAAGAGTAAAGCCGCTCGGGAAAATTCACGCAAAGTGAATTTCGCGGTATTACAACTATTTTAAATATATAAAATATTTTTTAGATAAGTTAAACAAAATCAGGAAAAAGAAAATGTATTCGTTTATTAATAAACTTGTTTTTTTGATAATTTTTATAGAAATTTTACAGTTATATTAATTGCGAAGTAAATAATTAATTTACAAATCGAAAAGAAATGATATATTGCTAATAATTCATAACAAAAAAAACAATATTATATAATATTTGTAATTTTTCAATAAATATACTTACCAAATCTGCAATATTCGCAACTTGTATAACATCGTGAACAACTTCTGCTCTTGTACTACCGTTTCTTTTATCAAACTATAATAAAAAAAAAAAAATTAAACTATATAAGTTACATCTAATAATATTATAATTATATATATAAGTATATATAAATGTTACGACAAAAGTTTGTAATAATAAAATATTATTTTAATATTAAATTATATCAATATATTGGAATATAATTAACACAAATTTTTAATGATTATTATAGGTAATATTATTATCAATGTATAAATATATTATGTATAATTTTTAATGGAATATTATAAAAAAAAAAAAAAAAAAATATTGATAAAAGATTGTGTAAAATATCTTTTGCGTTATTTCCTTTACTATTTTTTCTAACTTTCATGTTGTTTGTCTATTTTTCGTTCTTGACTGCATATTATTTGAGCCACATGTTTAGTATAAAAACCTCAAACACGAAAATCTAATTGATTTAATTTTTTTAATTCCATTGCAAACATCAATTAGCATTTAAAAAGATTGAAAGTATAGCATTGAAAATAAGGTTTAAACATACAAATTTAGATATAAACCATTCGTAAACATAAGCTTGGTGAGTTTTGTCGGAATAGAACCTGTTAGTTGATATATTAACTATTTTCAATTTTTACAATTTACAAAAATTCATACAGACATGTACGAATTTTTATCAAAAATGTTAATTTTAATTGAACTGAAATCTTAAAATTAAGGATGATAATCAATAATAAAATTGATCAAGTTACAAGCCGAACATTACCAAAAAAAATTTATATTCAAGCCATGGTTAAAAATAATCTTAATCCCAACTGTTTATTTAATTTTATAATTTAATTTTTAAGTAGTGCCTTTCCATTCCTTCTTTTAATTATATATTTAATTTATTTTGTTTACTTTCTCTTATGTCTCTCTTTCTCTTTCTCTTTATTATGATTAGATCAAATAACAATTAATGTGTAAGTAATATTAATTATAATGTATCAATAACGCAAATTTGTTTTCTGTAAAGCTTCTCATCTAATTATAATAATGAAGCAAAATTCCTTGTAAAAACAATTTTTTTTAGCAAAAACTGATACATAATTAATACAATAAAACGTATTATTTATTATTTGTGCTTCAATGAACTGATTTATCAAAACCACGCCTAATGATAGAGAATTTGTGAGTGGAAAAATTATCATCAATTAATATAATTAATTTTTATTTACTTGAACAGTTAATGAGTGTATATTTAATAATTTAAATATTTAGTTTATAATTGATAAGTACCATTAACAATTATTATAAAGTTATTGAATTTTGAAAAAATTATTAGGTTTTCACAATAAGATATTATATTTTATATTATACAATAGTATTTGATTTATATAAAAAAATATAAAATTTATGAAATACCATAGTCTTATCTATAAAGATAGCCGTTTCGATGTACTTCGCGACTTCACGAACATCACGTTTATAACGATGAGAAATTGGTTCTGACATATCCATCACATGTTTTTGTCGTCGTGGTTTTGAACGCCACTCGAGTGTTCCTGAATTAGCACAACCCTTACTAACTTTCGTCCTGGCTTCGAATATAACGTGTGGATGTTTCTGCTAAAAAAGAGTTGTGAATATAGTTCATCATTTTAAATAATATTTTTCAAAAAAATTAATTATAACAATAACATATTATATATCAAATAATTATTAATTATTTTGGAAAAAAAATTATTTTTAAAATAACACATTACAAAATAATTTAATAATTTATATTTATAATTATTTAATAAAACACGTCGATTTATAAAATTTAATTGTCAATTAATTGAAATTATTACATATCCAATGAATATATTTTTACTTACTTATATTTAAAAAAATGTTTTTTATTTAATTTAATTTAATTTTCTTAAAAAGAGCTTCATTTATTTTTCTTGTATGTTCTTTATTATCATAGTACATATATATTAAATACTAATGATTTATAAAAATAAATAAAAAAAAGAATTGCTCTAAAAAATTTTCTGATATATATCAACATACGAAAGATACATATGCATGTATGTGTAAAGCACAATCAAAATTCATTTAAAAAATATATTTAAGTAAGTAATATACATGCATAATATACGTTTATTTTTCATTATAAATAATAAGATGCAAAAATATTGTACCGCATTGGATTATCACTGAAGTCTTAGTCATAAAAATCAGAATACATATTTAATAATTATTTTCTAATTAGAAGTGATATAAGTTCAAAAAACTTTGATTTCATTTTAGTTGTTCAAATGGAAATTAATAATTTAAATTATGATAATTTCAATTATTGAATAATTTCTATTTTTAGTTAAATAATTTTATATTTATTACTTACAATTTAATCAGTAATAACTTTCAAAAGTATGATATTTCCTTAACTATTATATTTTATTTAAAAAAAAATTTTCTTTTTTTATACAAATAAATTTTACTTAAAATTAGAAACATATTAAAATAAAACAAGCGAAGCAGTTAAATATTAAATTTACTAATATGGATAAGAAAATTGTTGATTTTTTTATAAATTATTTTTTCAAGTATTTCTATATTTTATCAAATTTTTATGGATATAATTCATATCGATACAAATAAGTTTATTGTATAAATATATCCATATTTATATTTATTTTATTGATATTTATGAAATGTCAGAAAAACTAAATTTACCAAATACTCTATTATTTTTTTAATAACACAAAAAATGTTTGATTTAATAATTATTTTTACTGACCGACATGTCTCCACCGTAAAAGGGATGAATAACAAAAGTTTCATTGCCTAAATGAATTACACCACTAACACCATTACACGTGTGAAATGCAGCACTCGCTCCAGGATAATCTTTAACTGTACCATGATAATAACAATGTTCTATTTCCTAAAATAAAATAAAAATATAAGTTATTATAATTTAGAATCTGATAAATAAATTGTAAAGCCTTAAAAATAATTCTCTACAATTTTATGTACCTGTTTAGAAACTTGTTCTGCACCATTAACTAGATAATCTTTCTGTCCTAAATTTGGAGCTAAAAGTTGACTGAAATCATTAAATATGTATAATTAATATATTTTTTCTAAATATTTATAAATAAATTAACTATTAGATGGATAGTTTAATATATATATTTCGTCAGTTTTTATAATTTCATATTAGGTCAGTCAAATTCATATTTTATATTTATATACATACATAACAAAATGAGAGTATTTTACGACGGTATTGATTATAAATACAATATAAGACATGCTTAGATTTGAGGTATATTTATATTTAGAATTACCAACAAATTTTATATAATTAAAATCAATTTTTAATATGTAAAATTAAATTTTTTTTTATTCATATATTTTAAATACTAATAGTTTTATATCATGTTATTTTTTGTATTATCAATGTGATTCAAATTGTGGATTTGTTTAAATAATTAAAGGTACTTACGTATTTAATTCTAAATCTAATCGAAATTTGTGATTAAAAGCCTTTATTAGCAGTGATGTTCGGTGAAAATGTTTGCCTGTCTAAAAATATGAAAAAATAAACATTTAGAAATTAAATTAATTTCAATACATAAATATTTAGTATTACAAAATACAAATTTATGACATAGTAATATTATCTAAAATATTTTTAAAATAATAGTTAACATTGTTTGATTTCATATCCATAAATATATTTATATATATAAATATATTTTGTTATTTAACTAAACGAATATATATTTGTATTTGAAGTTTTCTTTAGATATAATTTTGTCAATTTTCTCAATTAATAATATAAATCCAATCGATTCTTTAATGTGTAAAAATTTTGTATAAATATTAATGTAAGCTTAATTAAAAAAGCTTAATTTAAAATATTTTCTCCTATATTGCATAAAATTATCTTTAATTTTTAAGCATTTAAATTTAAAAAATAATAAATTTATATAAAATTTTTCTTAAAAGCTGTTTCTTTTTGTCAAAGACCCACGGCTACACCCCATTTGTGTTACTGAAGGGTTAGGTTTGAGTGCTAAAGCTTTGCATTTTTAGATTGAAAGCAAAGAAAATTTGAGAAAGTGTAGAGTTCCGATAATAAAGATATTTCAAAGTGAATAGAAACACTCCTTTCTTCTTGAGAAGTGCTTTGCTAGAAGAATGAGAAATATGATTCAGGCTATCGAAGATTTCAGTTTGAACCGTTCCAACGATCTAAAAAACAATTCACTGGCCAAGTATTTATTTGTAATAGTACACTAGGAAAAAAAATTGCAAATCAAATGAAACTGTCAAAGGCGCCTATTTTATTCGCAGAATTTTATAATAATAATTGATAAGTTCAATTAGCTTTTTTTCGACAATGACAGATCCCGTCGTAATTGAGCTTCGTTAAATTAGATACTCGTGAGATTAAGGTAAATACGCGTTTTAATCAACCTAAACAAAAAGTATGGGCATCCTAAATTGTTAAAAAAAAAGCAAACGGCAAACATGGTGTTTCAAAAAATCACAGGTGAAACTTTTACCTCTATTATAGCAAATATCAATAAAAAAATAAAAGAATAAAAAACAATGAAATAATCTATAAAGAAACAATGGGTTTTGGTAATTTATATTGGCTTTAAAATTTTAAGTATATCGAAGTCTGCATTTGTCGATTTACTCGAAGCAGCTATACTATTTAGTATAAATCCATGTGGAGTTTTCTTTTATATCGATGTATTATATACAGTTACACCTCTAAACACAACTGTATAAGACATACGTATATATTGTTAGGATATGCATTCGAGGTGTTCAGCCTTCAGTAAAGTATACATCTAAAAATTATAAATATATTTTTCGAATAAAATTTTTATCAAAACTTACTCTTGATCTTGACCTGGAATTTTGATATCCTCCTTCGCCATAATTGCCTTTTTGAGGAAACTAAAAATATAAGTGACGATTGTTTTACACTTGCGTATGACAAATGATATTTTTATAATAATAGAGGAAAAATATTGATTGAGAAAAAGTAATATTAAAGTTTATTATTTTATTACAATAAAGAACACAAGGAATACCATTATTATTATCTAGGGGTTATTAAAAATATCAATAAGCAATAAATATTTTTTCAGAGCGCTAAATCAGGTTAATTAATGTGTAGTTTATGAAAAATAATTTAAAATATTATTTAAAATTATTATTAAAATTTAAAAACCATTACTAATGGTAAATAATTATTAATAATAAACATTAAAAAATATATAATTTCCTAATATCTAAAATTAATATAGCTTAGTTAAAGTTAATTTATTCATATTAATTATTTTAAATAACAAATTTATTATTTTTATAATTCATAAAAATATTTTGAGCTAATATAAATATAATGTGTATCAGATATTTTTAGATAAATCTGATTAATTTTAATGTAAAGAAGTAAAAAAAAAAAATGATAATGTTTAATAAAAATAAATAAATGCAATACATTTACTTATTTTCTAAAATGATATTTAAATTATCATTAATATCTAGTTGAATAATATAAAATTAAAAATTAAAAATCTAATTTTATTTAAAAAATTTAAATAGCAAACATGAGGTATATTTGTTATCGTCGAAATAGCTGCCGTTGTTTTAACGTAACAGTAATGTAAAAAGTATTTTTTCTTTAGTGCAATAAACGATAAAAAATTATTAAAAGTGTATAGTTTCTTCGAAAGACGACCATTAACTAAAAACACTAAAATATATACTTATAATTATATTATTATAATTAAAATTATATTAATGAAATTTATAATATAATTAGCTAAGCTGTAAATTATAAATTTTATTTAGAGTTTTTAAAATGATCCTGAAAGTTTCTGAATTGTTTAATAAATTCAAAATTCTTTATTATATTTGAAGCTATTGATGAAATCACTGATATTACGTTTATAATTCTATGTCAAGAGCATATATATTTATTTTAAAAATATTTTTTAGCAAAACTAAATTTTAGATGAAAATTTTTAATTTCTTATTAATATTTAAGTTTGATTCATTTAATTATTTGGAGTCCATTTGAATAAAAAATATAAATTAGTCTAATTTTTTAAAAATCAATGATGTATTACTACATTGAAAATACAAAGGCTTTCTATTAATTAATCTTAATCTTTTTATTAATCTTAAAAATAAGTTTATTTAGTGTCTGTTTTCAATCAAGCTTATAATATATTAAAAAAATAAATAATAAATTATATATTATAAAATATAATAAAATACTATACAGTTTTGTCACCATATGTATATAGAGATATTTATGGTTTTTTCTTCTTTCTGATTCAAGACAGTTAACTAAAAATTAATTATTTTTATTTTTAAAAAATCTTTTTGAAGTACTCTTATTACTTATGATAATTTATATTAAGCCACTTTCATACAGCATTCTCTAAAATATTATATTTATGTTACTTTATATATTATTTTATTATATATAAAATATCATGTATATTTTACGATAGTATTTAAAATTTTTATATCTAGTAATTAGTGGAATAAATCATTTACTAAGTTTTATGCAATACATTTTTAAAATAAATGAATAAATTCAAATATTACTCTAACAAATATTAATTCCTAAATATTAACTTTTTATTAACTTTTTTGGATGATTTTTACAACAATGTAAGAATGTATATATCGACGTTGTTCTATCACAATTAAATATCCGATTATTAGATCTTAAATATATTTGATCTTATTTGTAATAATAATATTAAACATTAAGAATTAATTTCTTCTTGAGATATAAATATCTTATTTATTTTTTTTTTTTTTTTTTTTTTTTTTTGAATATCAATGTAATATTGAAATGAAACTTACTCTACTTACTCTAGGTACTCCTGCTTCTCTTGTTGATATTCCCATTTTCTCGTGATGCCTCAACTGTACTGGATAAATAATTTGGTAAAAATGAGTACCAATATTTTTTACTAATTCTTCATTTTGTTGATACTGCCGAAGTAGACGCTCAACTTCGCCTGCAGAAATATAAAAATTAAAAATATAATAGGATATATTTTATGAATATTTTTGTAAATAAAATACTAAGTTTAATCAACTTAATGCATGTTTTAAAAGTATATTTGTATTAATAACTAACTTTTTTCCATAAAAAAAGATTTTAATTTTTATTTTAATTATATATGAAAATTAAATACCTTAATAATTTTTACATAATTAACTTTTTACATAATTAATGTATTGCAAAAAGTAGACTGTTACTTCAATTACTTTATAGTTCTGTACTTTGTAAGTTTATAGGTAGAAGATTTCACGATACAAATTAAATAATAAATCAAATACATGGAGAAAATATTGTCAAAGACCGAGATATGTCTATCATACATATATACATGAATACATCATACATAGTGATTACAGTTAGTGAGGCAAAAGAATTCTCTTGCAACATGTATATATTATTGTCAAGCTGGCATTTTTTACTATCATATTAAGATCATTAAATATAATTTTCTATTGTACAAGATGTATCCATTTCTGATAAATAGAACTGTATTTTGACAATCGTTCTTAAGCACATAAGGTATTATTAAACAACCGATGCATAAAATGAAAATGGATAAAACTATTTAAATGCGATTAACAATTAAGTTGAAGTTTATTCAAAATAAGACTGCACGATAGCGTTTATATGTTCATGATAGTCACAATATAGTAAATGATTAACCCTAATCATCACGAAAGCATGGCCATTGCATAATAGTGTATAATTTTATTGATAACAATTTTACAATATAAAAGACTTGATGAATAATAAAACTCCCTTTTTACCGAAACTTCATTGGCATGTAAAATTTTGTTTTTAATTATTTTCAGTTATTAAAATCGGAAGCATCTAAACAACTATTTTTAATTAAAACTAAAAAGTTAACTTCATAAATAAAATATTTTTTATGAACTATCATTTTTAATTAACTAAATCTAAAGAATATTTAAAATAAAATAAAAAAATACTCACAATGAAAACTCTAAAGCAATTGGTTAAACCAAAAGAAATAATAGGATTTTTCAGAGAAAAATTATGAAAAATTTTGGTTTTTTATAAAATTGTCATATAACAATTTTATACTTGAATTAGATATTTGCTTTTAATTATGAAATGTTTTTTTAATTTCTTTTTGATACAGTTATTCTTAGGTATTAATTACTTTCTTTACCTTCTTGTTTCTGTTCTATAGCAGCCTACATTTATCAACAAATTTTAATTTACTATCAAAGTATATTATAAAAACAATTGTATTTCTTCAGATAACAATAATAAAAAAATAACAAAGAAACCAATAAAAAAAGAAGAAAATTCTATTCATAAAATCTATAATCTATGAATACAAATTAATCAACCCATAAATTTTTTGCTCAACATATCCACAATTGCCGTTAATTTTTAAATTTCGCTTTGTTACAGTGATAAAAGTTGGATTGAAAAAAATGAATAAAGGACAAAAGATAATTTATAAAAATATTCTTATTAAATCATCATAAACAAAATATTTTATTGCATGAAACAAAGTCTTACCGATGCATAATAGAGAATAATAATTATTGTGTATCTTTAAAAAAAATTGTTTATTTTTTAGAATACTGAATATTTATTATACATAACAACCTTTTGTATTATTGTAAATTAGTGATCCCAAGAGGTGCAGGTGAATAAAAACAAGTCTATTCTATTATTTTCGACGACGTTTCGGCAAGTATCACTTGCCCTTATCGAGACTGTTTATTTAACAAATAATAATTACAAAAGTTAACAAACTATTACTTACATATGTATAATATAACAATTTTACTTATAATTACCACTTAATATTAGGAAGTAAATATTCAACGACTTGTCAGTCGTAACGTCATTGTAAAGAAGGATAAATAACATACACAATGTTAGTAAAATTCCATTCAATGAAATTATTAAAATTACTGAATTTCTTTTCGACAATACATATTTTGTTTTTGAAAAGAAATTTTACAAACAAATTTATGGCTACTTCCTAATATTAAGTGGTAATTATAAGTAAAATTATTATATTATACATATGTAAGTAATAATTTGTTAACTTTTGTAATTATTATTTGTTAAATAAACAGTCTCGATAAAGGCAAGTGATACTTGCTGAAACGTCGACGAAAATAATAGAATAGACTTGTTTTTATTCATCTGCACCTCTTGGGATCACTAATTTACAATAATACAATAAGCATGGAAGGTGCATCATATCAAACTTCATAACAACCTTTTGTTAGTTATGTTTATTTTATCGGGAACAAATTAATTTTTCAAAATTATAAAATTGAGTTAAACTAGTTTTCAATTTAATAGTTCAGCCTGTACAAGTTTAATACTATAAAACAATTAAATATTGAAATAAAATGAATCTAGTGAAATAATTATTACAATTTTTTCGTTGCATAAATCAAAATCTACATCGTTTATAATATCCATGCCTACACAAGTTAATTTATGTATAAATAGATCAGTTTGTTTTTCAATTTTCTCATATGTATGTTTTAATTTTATTACAATCTGTAAACGTCATTTATAAATATAAAATATGACTTTTTATTTTTTACAATAGAATAATATTAAATTATTAAAATTAAAAAAGTTTGATCTTTTAAATTTCTATTTTAAAATATTAATCAAAATGGTTACTAAATGTAGAAAACAATTAACTCTCTGTTCTGAAAAAAGCAATTTTTTCTCCAGACATCTTGAATACAAAATTTATAAACTCATTCATTCATTTTGATAAAGCAAAATAAATTATATTTATAATTATAATAATAAAAACGATCTTGGTAATATAATTATGCAATGATAATGGTTAGTGAATTAAACTAATCTAACTCAATTTCAATCTCGATGTCCAATTTTTCATCTGTACAACTTACTTATCCATTTTAACTAATTATTTAATTAATTAATTACTGAATCTATTTTTTTCTTAAAAATAATGAAATCAGTAGTATATACAATTAAAGTTTTTTTTTTAATTTAATTAAAAATTGTTTATTAACATACCAGCAGGTGTCTCTTCATTCCAAAAAGAATCATCTAATGTATAGTCCGCTTCTGAAAAATAAATAAAAATTTTCAATTGATATAAATATTATATTATAAAATATACGTTTAGTGTTATACCTTATATATGTAAGGGTTAAAAAAATACATTTCAATAGGAAAATTAGTTCCTTTTTTTTCATAAATTTATAACTTAAAATTAAGATAAAAATTAGAAAATTATATTGCACCTTCAGATTTATAACTGCAGTATGAATTAAAATTTGAGAAAATTTGTTGATGAAAGGTTAACGCTTTTATAAAAGTTAATATTGTTTTTTTTCCTATACATTCACATTCATGTGAATCAAACATATTTCAGTACATAATAAAATATAGAATATATTTAATATATTTAATTACGGCATGGTAGAACGAAACTGAAGCTGAAAAACATCCTTCGTTTTTTTCGAAGCAAAATTCTGCCACTTCAAATTATCGAAAAAATAAAAAAAATGGATAAATAGAAAAAACTCCCGGCTTCATTTTAATTTTACACCCCAAATCTCTATGACCAATATTCATAAAATGAAAAAAAAAAAAATTCTTCGATACTTCGTGGACAGACCATGTATATAAAATTTTAATATCAAACAAAATATTAACGAATAGGTTTAAAAATTATGTTTAATTTATTTACATTATTTTTAAAGGTAATAAAAAAAGAAACAAATACATTTATAAACTGGTGAAACCTTTTTTTATAGTATATAATAATATAAAATAAATGTTTATGAGTAGTCTGTGAGACAAAACCTTGTTCATGTTACCTGCAGCTTCATATTTATTTTGATAACTAAGTTTTTTTGCTAGCATAAAGAGAGCAAATGATATGAATGAGCTCTTCATTAAATAAATCTAATAATGAAACAATATTATCAGATATAACTTATAAAAATTTATAAAAATTTATGATAAAAGTAATTTATAAAAATATAAAAAGTAATCATAAAATTATTTATCATAAATTGGATCTATTAATGCAATTGTAAACTATTAATATGATGAATATATATTTAAACAAGTACATAAAAATTTGCAACCTCCTTAGTTTTAGTACATAAAAGCAGTATTCTATCCGATACATATATAGGATTAAAAAAAACACAATATTAACTTTTTTTAAAACACCGATATTTCAATATCTGTACATTCGGTATTTATAAAAATACAATTTTGATATATAAAAAAACAATAAATTTCTTTTAAAATGAATATGAATGAAAATTACTTATATATAAGTTATAATTAAATATTATACAGTATTATTTAAATTATTTTGAAGATGATATTATTTTGATGAGTGCTAATGTGCATTTGTTTCAGATTTCAAACGCTTTGCCACTTCAAATTATCGGTAAAGCGTAGGAATTCTAAAACAAATATCACCTGGCCAGATATCTGTAATATATTATTTAATTTTATGGAATTTTCCATACATTTATCTTTAGATTTATAAATACATTTTATAGCAAATATAAATATCAAATAAGGAATAATAAATAAACCTTAATAATAATCCAATATTAATATCAATCAATACTGTCTAATTTAGAATCAATTAAATTTTAATGAATTTGTATAAATACTGAATATATCTATACAGAATAATCAATTATAAAAATATATATGAAATATTTTTCAATTTGAAAAGCTATAATAAATTGAACAAATTGAAATATTAATTCCTAAAAATTAGTATTCTAGTTTTTGTATAAATATTAGTGATTCAAAAATAAAAAAGGAATATTACTGTAGTGATATTATAAGTTTGTTTGAATGATTTGATAAACTAATATTGACAGATCAGATTTAACCTACGTAAGATTACAACATATTTAAAAAAATAATTTTTAAAGAAAAAAAGATAATATTATAATTCTTTTAACAAAAAAATTCCTTATTATCAAAAACTATCATACTGATATAGTACTTTTATTATGATATAAAGTGATGTTGTAATATAATTCCTCATTTAATGTAATATCTTATCGTATCTACTATTAGAAAACTTAAATTATTAAAAAATACTTGGTATGTCCTCGAAGTATTAAGTTTTTTTTTTCATTTGGCGAATATTGGTCACAACGATTTAAGAGGGCTCTTAAAATGTAAAGGAAAGCTTTTACTATTTGACCATTTTTTTTGTTTTTTCGACATTTAGATGCAGCACGATTTTATATTTTTATTTTAAATTTTTATTTTAAATTTTTATTTCAAATTGTTTATAAATCCACTAATAAATCATATTTCATTGAAAAAGGTAAGTATTTTCTTGTTTTTTATATAACTTTTTAACATTCTCGCGTAGTATTTTTCCACTAATCGCTCTATCGCGCTTTGTCTAAAAATTCTTCGGGCGAAATAAAATCGCGTCGCATCTAATTCTCGAAAAAATAAAAAAAAGGAGAAATTGGAAAAAGATTTTTTTCTACATTTTATGACCCATCCTAAATCGCTGCTACCAATATTCACCGAATGAAAAAAAAACTCAATAATTCCGGAACAGATCATTTATACATATGTATACCTATATATATAATAATTTATTTTTAATTTGAACATTACCGTTAAATTTATCATAGTATATATATTAA
This sequence comes from Eupristina koningsbergeri, assembly GCA_018907245.1. NCBI lineage: Eukaryota > Metazoa > Arthropoda > Insecta > Hymenoptera > Agaonidae > Eupristina > Eupristina koningsbergeri. Next base: position 3,278,169 of record JACCHV010000002.1, on the reverse strand, counting down.
AAATACATTACTGTAAGTATTCCTTTCCCACGTTATCAAAAATATAAAATCTGTGTAAATTACATCGGTCGAGTCCTGAAAGGAAGTCTGGTAAGAAATTTCAATTTCACTATTATTCATTGCACATCTCCGAACTATTATATATTTAATAAACGGCACCCAAGCTTTCATTTAAGAGAATCATCGAATAATTCAGTTATATATTTCTGTATAATTTTTGCTTTTTTTCTATTATGTATACTATAGCTTACTCCTTTACTAATGATAGAAAGTCTAAAAAGAGTACAAGGAATATAAATTTATTGTTAATTTAGGCATTATTCAGTGAATATGTTTTACTAAAAAATGTTTAAAAAATTTTTATACAGAGATTATGATTTTATTAAGATTTTGTATTAATTAAAGGAATAAAATATCCACAAATAGTTTTTAATATTTCATTTAAAAGAATATATAAAATGAAAATTATACTTTTTTAATTGGTACATGATTAAATATTATCCGGTTTCTACAATATGATCAATTTTCCGAATTTATTTTCAGCGCATTCTTTTGCTCACTTTGGTCTATCCATTCTATAATATAAATCAGTGAAGGTTATAGAATTGAAAAATGATCACGTCGTATTTGATTAAAAAAAAAAAAGTACTGATTGCCTATGGATTCTTTTACTCTGAACTACATTGTCTAAATTTATTCCATTTTCAATCGTTTCGATCTTTTTTGTTTTAAACCTCGTGAGTACAACAAGTCAATTACTCTGATGTGTATGTCTAATAATGGCTACCATAATTAGTAAGTGTCCTCATATTTTGAAGCCATAAATATTTTTTTCCACGCTCGCTAATTTATCTTTGAATTATCTTTAATGGAACGTCAATATTTCATACATTTGAGACTATTTTGATTGAATTTTAAGTTTTCTGGCACCCTTATCAGCGTCATTGGTGGTTTGTGCATCAAATCAATTATAATATGCAAATCTCATTTCGCATTTTTTTTTTAATTATAGTAAATATTTAAAATAAATAGAAAAAATAGAAAAATCATAAAGAGCTAACCGACTTATTTTATTTTTTCTATGGTTGTTGATTCTTTTCTCTCGCTTATATGCTTTTTTCTCCCTTCATTTTATCTTTATTTTCTTTATGATTATTTTTTTTTCTTAAAAATGTGTAAATACTTACCATATTAATTTCAACAGTTATTCCTTATAATTTTTAAAACGGATAAAACTTATTTAAACAAATCGCAATGTATACGTGGAAAAGGAATACGTATTCATATATTTTTTATTGGTTATTTTTATAGATCTATTATTTAATAAATATTAAATTTCATAATGAAACTTCAGAAGAAAAAAATAGCTTGCATCATTTCGTTACCAAATTGGTCGGTTGATGATTAGATGATTATATTATTTTTATATAAATATACTTCATTAAAACATTTTACTGATATATAATATAGATACTGAATAAATATTATAGTCTATAGAATATTTTATTAATATCAATTTTGAGTTTAAAAACATTCTATAATCTATATAAGAGTTTCTATTTTTCTTGTCCTACTTCTTGTGATATCCTGTATATGTACCAACTTTTAATGGGAAAGTTATCTTTTATACTTTTGTTTTTCAAAATATAAGGATCCCCACGCCTCACAACTTCCTTTATAAATAAAATTATTAATGACGCTACAGAGTGAATACAGGTGAAGTAGGCTTTTTATTATTATCTTCAAGTTACATTCTCCTCGTGTTGATGTTAGAATATGTACTTCACGATGAAATAACATCTATTCAAAGTTACATAGGGTTTATTTGCTTATATACTGCATTCCTATTATAGATGTATTTTTTTATAGAAAGTAGTGATGGTAGTTTGAAAAGAATGATTCCAAACATGATATGATTACTTTTTCACATTTTATGGTTGTACTATGCATCAGTAGCAATATAAAAGAATAGATTAGGTAACAAACGGCTGATCCAACATGTAAACGATAAAGCATATTCTCATCACAGTATAATGTTTAAACAAATCAAGTATGTCATAAATATAATTATGTATAAGGCAAATGTATATAGAAATAATAATTTATGGCTTAGCGATAAAGTTTTATCTTTATCTGTGCATGCTTTTTGTAATCATTTTCGTGTTCTTTAATAATTATGAAAGTTATGTTTTATTTTATTCTATTTTTCTTTTTTTGTATATAATTGTTTTAAATATTATAATATTATATTCTTTATTCTATACTTACTTTGTCAATTAAATTTTGTACGTGTTAATTTATCAATTTCATTTTAACTTAGAAATTAAAACAATTAATTATTTTAATATAATAGACTACAATAATAAGAAAATTATTGCAAGTTTATAAATATGTACTGAATGTTAAAAAAGATGTTTAAAATTCTTACATCTCCATTTAGATAAGCTAAAATTAATTGTAATTTTATCTGAAAAATTGTAGCTTTTGAATAAACTTACAGTTTGAAGTTCGCTATCTAGTCTCAAGATGAACTCCAATAAAGTGAATAAAATTCATAAAGTCAGTTTGAGAAAAGTCAAAAGTCGATCGATCCTGTTATGCGTGATCTTTTTGGTTAACGTAAACTCAAGGCATTGCATTGTATTTCTTTTATGTATCTCCATATTAAAAATGATATAAAGGTTATACCTAAAATAGAAGACTGCAATATAAGGAACAAACAACTTTTGAGCACAAATCTTTTGATCTATTTCACGAACGTGTACAGAAATGAAATTATAAAGAAAAATATTACTGGATAGTTAAACAGGTTAAAGAAATGATTGGTTTCTTAGATAATTGTGCTCTTGAATTATAATACAAAATCAAAGCTGTCACTAGTAGCTTATAATAGGCGGATTTAAACATTACCGTTATAGTCGAATTAGACAATAAAGCAGCATTATATACTCAAAGTGGTAGTAAAACATACTCAAACAAAACGTAATGAAGTATTTTTTAACACAAGACAGCAATTTAAATCACTATAAATAATAAATTTATGCTAATATTGATATATAGATATCAGAGTCATGAAAGTAATGTAAAGATTAATAAATAGCGAATATGGTTTTAAATAAATATTGGAGATTACCTATTTTTGAGAAATAAAAGTTAATTTACCTCTATTGAGGATCTATTTAGTCGTTCTTAACAAGTTTAATTGCAATTCAAAATCAGCGGGCTTTAATAGTACCACACTCAGTCACTAGGTGGCCAACAACTGATTTTCTATTTTTCTCATACAAAAAATTTAGATGAGGTGATATACAAGTCCCTCAGGACCAACTTCTTCCATCCTGTTTAGATGTATACTCAAGATACGTTTATACACTAGTACGTACATACGTATTAACTCTTCTTTATACAATAATATACAAAACTTTGAGATTTGCTCACTAAATTTAACAGGAAGCAATTTGTGTGGTTCACATGTTAGGCTCTACCGCCGACATATTTGTTTAACGAGTTTGAAGTTTTTCCGTACTAGAATTTTTATTAGGCTGTTTTGAGCACTATCTACTCTACTTCATAAATTATTTTATAATCTGTTTTTGAATATTGCTGATCTTCTATCTGAATATTAATATCTTCACTATAAAAAATATGTATTTTTCAAAAATTAACCTGCACAAATTACCAATGAATGGTTAAATCTTAGCTTAGTAATGAGTTAATGTTTGGACATCCAAAGTTTGCTGACTTTGGTTATTAATTAGTCAGATTTTGTTCTGTTTTGTCATAAATTATGGAAAAGTGGAAATTAGAAAATTAAAAAATTTTAAACCCCCAGAGCATAAAAAACTCTTTTAGACTTATCTAATTCATTGGCAAAAATTCTATGTTAAATAAATGAGATATATTTTTTATAGAAAAAATTAAAAATAATTGATTTGATAAGTCTTATAGAATAACTAATATTATGTACATTATAAGAAAATTTTCACTCTCAATCTAAATTGAGTGCTTTACTAAAGGTATTCGTTACCTTTGAAAGATAAATATAGCAGTCATTTGGTATCTAGATTTGACGAACAATTTTAATATTGGTAGAAAAATAGAGGTCTAAAGGAATAACTGTCCAATTTTTATAATACTTTATTGTGATTTTATAGATAAGAGGTATTAGACATAAAATATTTCAGCTTAATTTTATATGGCAATAGTATATCTAACAGAGTGCATATTTTTCTCTCTTTTAAGTAAAATATTCTACCCCATTTTAGTAATTTTTTTAATGGTTTTATGAAAAAAAATTAAAAACAAAGTAAAAATGAATAATAATTGATTATCCAATGGTTATGAATTTTTATTTTTTAAATTTAGTATAATTATTATTTATAAATCATTGTTAGATCGTGTCATTATCAGGATTCTACCTATTATCATCGATAATTGGGATTCTATATCCAAAAAATTACATCTTTTGAAATTAATTAACACCCTGACATTATTTTTGATACTTTTTGAGAATTATATTTCATACAAAGTATTTTACATAGACCAAAAATAGTAGTAATCATAACGGATAACGTTTGAACTCAAAAATGAAATAACCAAAACTATCCACTATTCAATTAATTTTAGTTACTAATTTAAATATGTATCCGAGAATGTCATAATGGAAAATTAATGACTTATTTTATCCTGCATTTTAGTAGTTTTTCCTACTATATTTAAAATATTATTTGCAATCGTTAGAAGTACTCAGTGACCTTTTATTCATTTGTAATGTACCTCACCAAAACATTTGTAATTTTTAGATTTTTCTTGCCGAGTAACACTTTGTACTTCTCTAACCTTCCCTCCCCTTTTCCGATGCATCACCAACTTTCTCTTTTCCCTTGTCTCTATCCAAGCATTTTCTTGTTTCAAGTCAATGCACAGGAAATGCAACTCCAAACGTTTTCAAATCTTAAATATTTTCTAAAAGACTTTTAGCCAACTAGCAGCTTCCCTCTTTGTTAGGGTGCCCCGCCTCTTGCGTGCACTCTCAGATATGCGCACTTGTTTTCCATAGAATCGATGTCACCATGCTAAATACTCTAACCGATTTTCAACCCCACTTTTCCTTTTTCCAACATTTTTTCAGTAGTCTCCTCTCGACCTCCGAATACTTCGATCCTCAAAACATATCGGCATTGTGTCATATATTATTTTAAAATCTATTTTACGTGTAATTGTATATTATAGTGTTGATAAAGTATTATTTTTTTTAACGAAAATTTACTTGCGCTCCCTTTCAATTACCGTGTCATTACACATTATTTAGTAGCAGCTCATAATGAGCCACGTCCTTGCACTCCCACCAAACACAAAGCACCTTCTTTTAAAAATGGCTGTTATTAGGATAAAGTACCCACAATAATTCGTGCATTAGATTATCACAGCATACCTACGTTTTATCATTGTTACCATACTATGTAAAAAAAAGTTTTTTGCACTAATGAAATAGCATTTTATAAGTAATCAAAGAGATTTCAACTTACACTATTGTCAATTCATGTAGCATTCAATTTTCTTCTTTTTATATGAATATTAATTTATTTAAATGTTTTGAAATTGTTATTTTATTTACTTTTAATTTTGAAAATTCGTTTTGAATTTTAAATGAAACATCATCGAGTGAAACCTTAAATTCTATGCCATAGAACTCGTTTGTCTGTGGTAGATACTATTTGTATTTTAAGTAAAAATTACTACTTAGGAGTTGTCAAAAGAAATATTCTAATCAATGAAATATTTTATTCAACACAACAAACTTTATACAGTAAATGATGTTCTTAAACTATTCTTTTTAATAAACGATAACAGTAATGCAAAGCTTCACGTGAATTGTGTTTTGAGGTTAAACAATTTAACGTATTTGATGCATAAAAAAATATGTTATTTATACTTCGCAAAAGTAATATATAATGATGTTGGTAACTTATTGATGATAATTTAACACCAACATAATTACAATATGTCTGATCTCATTGATGATAGGTGTTATCATCTTTTATAAGTATCTCAAAGTTAGCTTCTACTTCCATATTTAAATAATTATAAGTAAAGATTTGAAGTTAATGATTATTAAGAGGATAAAAAGTTAAGGATTATTAAGAGGATAAAAATTGTATAAAAAATTTTATGTGAATTTTTATTTTCATATATGAAGATATAACATATAAAAATATTTATAAATATGTGCACATATACACGAGCGTGTCATGTACGCGAAAATTGAAATACTGCAGTAAGAAAAACTTATTACAGATTTATATCGTAGCAGTAATACAGCTTATTGATCATATAATTTTATGCGGAAATTATATAAATACAAAATTTATAAATATATATAACTATAAATAAGGATTTTTTTCAACTGCCAGTTTCCACTTTTTTACTCTTTCTGTATTCCTTAAATTTTTTGTTTGTAATTCTTCTGTATAAGTTTGTGCATGTGTGTAAATGTGTTTACATGTGTACAATTGCGTATGCATATAAGAATAACAATTTTTATAGATATTTTTAGAAGTTCAATAATTCTTATTGTAAACAGGATATTAAAGTTATTGTGTACTGTGGTGAAAATGAATTTTTACAAAATATCAGTTTTTTCTTTACATATCTACTTTAAACCATTATAATTTATAATTTTTAATAAAACTTTAATATAAACTGTTAAAGCAGTATTATCAGAGTTTTATTAGTGTAACAATATTTGGTTAATTATTTAAAAAGGAATAAATATAGTTAATTCGATCAAATAAATTGATTATCTTCAATTTTACAGAATTATTAATGGAAAAAAAAATTACTTGAAAAAAATGATAAATTTAATAAATAGGAAGGACATAAATTTTAAAGTTTATTAAATTGATAAATATTTTTATTATTTTTACTAATATTATTATTTATTTAACCTATCAGTTACTATCTTAATTGATTATTTATCTTGTCAAATAATTTATAATTTGTGCATGAATGTATATAGCAAAGTATAGTATTTTTAAGATTTATAAGTGAGAAATATATCTTTTATGCAGTTACTTAATTTTATTCTGTATAACCATATGTGATTATTAATAAACATGTTTGTTTATTCAAAAGTTATAAATAGAATGTAATACCTTCTAATTATTCTAATTTCTTAATAATTCTATATAATATTATACTGTTATAATATTATTAAAATATTTTTTTTTCTTGGTAATTGAATTACTTTAAATTTTCAAGTTTAATATATATATTTTAATTATTTGTAAAAAGAGTACACCGAGATTAATATATTTGATTATATATTTATTGAAGTTATGTATCGTATTTTAATTATTATCATGTATATTTTAATATATTTATTCAGAATACTTCGTTATACTTCCGTATTATAATCTTATGTTCTTTAACAAAAAAATTTAATTATAGAAAAGAAAAATGTACAAATTAATTGTTTCAAAATGTGTGTAACTTATATTTAACAATTTTTTATTTTTTTAAAATTAAATTAAATTAATTTAAATTTGTATATATAAAGAGAATATGAATTAAAACTATTATTTAATTATATTGGCTACAAAATGTAATAGATCATCTTTTTCTGTACATAATTATTTGTAAGTAAATGAATTATAATTTAAATGATATAAATTGGAATATATGATTTTATCCAAAATATGTTTCTAAGTAGAAGTATTTACCTCGTTTGGATGTGCTTTTAAAGCTTTGGATAAATCCAGGTATGGGAATCATAAGAAATAAGAGTCCACAATGTACCCACAACATGTTTACGTTTTAACATCATCATTCACTTCCATATTATGTAACACTTAAAAAATAGTAAAATATTAAAACACTAAAATGAAAACTATGTTTGGTAACAGCATAGTCTTTTATCACATCCACTCAACTTATGAACCAACATTGTGAATTATCAATTATTTTTTATTTCTCGATAGTTCTCACTTCTCTCTTATTACTTTATATTTTATTTTATTTTTTTAACCATTTTGTAATTTAAATTATTTTTAACATTTTTTGAAAGTCTAAGCCCATCAATAACTCACACTCATAAACCGGTACTGATGATCAACACCTATTTATTCATATATAATGTTTATAAATAATTAATATTAAGATAAAAATGTAGTAATAAACACGGTTTACATATTATCTACTTGCACACAGAGCTATCAAGTTCTGGCTAAACTTTGAGTACGATTACGCTTGGTTACAGCTGCCATCTTCTTTCATCATTCAGAGTATGAAAATATTTGTAGCTACTCTAACCGCGCCGGTCTGAACGAGACCCACCTTCTATCGATTCCTGTGCCATTTCCCGTCATTCCCTTTTAATCAATAACTCAGAGGTCTTTTAGTCATGTATACAAAGTATGATAAGAAAAGGAATCAAATTGTGAAAATTCCGTTTAAACTTTAACGTGCTTTTCTTGGCGCCAAATTATAAATTTTTTTCTATAATGTTTAAAATAACTATTCTGAAACATAATATTAAAAGATTTTGTATTTATTGATAAATATATTATGTACAAAATTTATTTATTTATTTTCTTAATTAATTAATTTATTATAATTATCCTGTATTAATTATACAAAATCAAATTTTACAATAAGGTTAAACAATTTATTATTGTAAATTATACAAGACAATAGCTTTCTAAAAGATTTTTATAATGATTCAGTTCATATTTAATGTATTTATAATAAAGCTTTTTATTAAAGAAATTTCTTATATATTTTTGACAAATTTGATCATTAACAAAAAAAGATTTTCATAAATCATAAATTTTTGCCTGTATCAATATTAATTTATTAATTTACATAATAAAAACAGATAAGCTACACCAATAATTAGGTCAATTCATTTTCAACATTTATTTAAAATACTATTTATTCAATCAAAACTATATGTAATAACTAAACATTCAAATTAAAATAAACAAAAATCAGAATAAATTGCAATGTATATAATAGCATAAACAATATTTAAAATAAATTAAAAATGCTAAAAGTCAATTGAATATAAAAAGCTAATCATTAAATTGGTTCACATGTTGAAATTCTAAAGACATTCTTAAATTGTTCAGTATAAAATTAAAATATTTTTGGAAATTATAAAAAAATAATAATCCAACATATTTAAAAATTATGGGTATATATTTTAGTACTCATTATTTAAATTCGAAAATGGTACACTTAAAAATATGAATCTAGTACATAAATATGTGTTAAGTCATACAGCTACACAAAAGAAGTTATAAAATGATTGTACAATTATAAAAGTATTCCATGAATGTAGAAAAAACAGTATTTGATATAAATGTACATAAATTTTTACATTACAGCATTTAAGATCTTTATGCAATATTGTAAATGTAAATAATTTTATTATATTTCAAAAAAAACGTTGTATATGCCAAATATAAATAATTAAAAAAAATGCTTTTAATATAAATATAATTTTATTTTTTAATAATCATATACTTTATTAAATAATATTAAAAAATTAATTATATTGATAAGAAAATTCAAAATGCGCATATATTATCTGTTTGAGAAATAAAAGTTAATTCAATTCTAATAAGAAAATTACTGAATCAATTCAAACTCAGCGGACTGTGATAGTACCGCTTTGAGCCACTAGATAGCCAACTACTTAGTTTTAACTTTTCTCATGTAAAAAAGTGAAGTGAGGTAATATCTATAAGTTCCTCACAGTCTCAATTCACTTGAGTCTCGCTCTTAATTTCATTAGGTATTATCACTCATTTTATGACTCACTCAACCTTGTAGGATGCTTCACTCCTTCACCTTGCGCGGCGTCATCCAGGTGACTCAAGTCTTGACTCGCTTCTTGGCCTTGGTACAAAAAATTAGTGGTCCTCTATAGTGAGGGAATAGTTCCGTACTCTGCCACTAGGTAGCATCATACTGAGTTTTACTTTCCTCATGTAAAAAAGTTTAGCGAAGTAATATATGTCAGTTCCCCCACAACGCTAGGGTGGGTCGTCTCTGACCCCACCTTAGTAGCGGCTTTTCCATCCCTGCTGTCGAGGGGGTTGTTTTTCCTTCCTTTCATCTTTACTTTGCGATTTTTTACTCGGACAATAAACTGTACTATTCATTTCCTGGTTCGAATAGTATTAACTGTACGTGTGTGTGATCAGTGACTAGTATATCGCGCTTTCACTTATTACATTTTTGACATTTCCACAGTTTCCATTGCAACTAAGGTTCCATTAGTATATTTGGTAACGTATTATTTTTTATTATTAAGCATGTAAATTTCTACTAATTTAAAGTCTCTTTTCCAAGACAAACTCATAGACATAATCCATGAGCTTGTTCAAAAAATTAATCTCATTCCTTTATCTAAGCCCCTTCCCTCTCTCCCTCAAATTCTTCCTACCATAGTTGAAGAGATATCTGAGGGTTTCACTCTCGTTGAGAAACATAAGCGGCGTTCTCGAAAATCTCAAAAATCTATAAATTCTTTCGGGTCTGATACTGATCGAGAAACGAAAAAACCAGCCTCAAGATCTTCCTGCTTTTTACCTGATTCTCTTAATTCCTCTAGATCCTCCTCTCCTATGTCCACCAGTGATTCTATAAAAACTATAAGTAATAACATATTTCTGGTGTCTTCCATAAAAAAGACCACTAATATTACAACTCGTTCACCTCCGCCTATTATACTACGTAATAAGGCGGATTGGTTTATGATCAGATCTAGTCTTGACTCTCTCCACATTCCCCCTAGGCACGTCTCCGTAGCTTCCAATTCTATTCTTATATATCTATCTGATTCTGACGATTTCAGATCTGTAACTAAACTGTTAGAAAAACAGAAACTTGAATTCTCCACTAATCAGCTACAAGAAAAACGTGATCTTGTAGTTGTTATTCGAAAAGTACACGAAGATCTTTCTGAACAAGATCTCCTCTCCCACCTTAAACAAAAAGGATTTCTGGTTCTTAGAGTCCATCGCATGAGGCGTGGAGATAAATTGTGGCCGCTTATCACAGTACATATTGATAAATCTGATCCAAATTCTCAAAAAATTTTCGAATTAAAGAAAATTGACCTTTTTGATGTTATTGTAGAAAAAAAACACAAAAATAAACTTACTCCACAGTGCAGAAGATGCCTCAAATTTCGTCACACACCAAATTACTGCACTGCTAGTTGGCGTTGAGCCTTTTGCTCCCAGGGTTATGCCACTCCTTCTTGTCCCAAAAAAGACAACCCAAAAAATAAACCTCTTTGTTTCAACTGCTCAGGGAATCACTGGGTAACCTATCGTGGTTGTCCTAAGGTCCCTAATAAGCAATCTTCCTTATCAACTAAATCTATCATAAAGCCACCCAGTTCTCCAATTAATTATACCAATCCTCTAATAAGAGACAAATCTGTAACTATACCTACATCTTCCCCTGGCTCCTTGGAAAATTCCTCGTTATCGCAAGCACATACCAGGCCTAATATATCTTATTCTCAGGCTACAGCTGGAACTAAACCCTCTCCCCCACTTCCACCTTTTATCCTTCAACTCCAGTTGGCCTTTACTAATGTTCCACTTCGGCCGAGGCTGTTGCCGTAGACATTTTATTCTCTGGAGCAACACTTAGAATTATTTCCTTCTACTCTCCTCCTAATTACAAAAACCTTATTTTAACGCTAGACACCGTGCTTGGGGATGTTCATTTATCAACTCCAGAGGCACCTCTATCCTCAATTTGGTACATAGAGATAATCTTTCCCTCGAATTCCCTAACATCCCTACCAGAGGTTCTGAAGTACTTGATCTTTTTATCTCAAAAGAAATCCCAGCCCCTTCTAAAACTGAAACTTTATTTGCTCTTTCTTCTGACCACCTACCAGTTTTTCTATAATTTTCAGCATTGATCCCTCTTTCACCTGAACCTGGTTATACACTCGACTGACTGTATCTTCGATTTCTCTTAGAATCTGCTCCCATTAATTGTTTCTCTCCTAAAACAGTCATTGAGCTGGAGGAATCTGCTGCTTCTTTACCCAAATCTATTTGTCAACTCATTTTGGCCGCCTCTAAACCCCGATCTTCTACTAATAGACGTACTATTTTACCCCAAAACATCCAAAATCTTATTTCTCAAAAAAATTTTAGCCGTAAAAGATGGCAAAAACATAGATTTCTTTCAGACAAAGCTCTCTTAAATTCTTTTCAACGAGAAGTCAGAAAGGCTCTTTTTAATTTTAGAGAAAGTTCTTCTCTCGTTATATTGAATCCTCTCAAGAAAATCCGAAGAAACTTTGAAGAGTTATCTAATCCCTCAGAGGTCACTCCAGATTTCAATCCCCTCTTAAGACTGACGACTCCTTAATTACTATTGACAAGGACAAAGCTTCCCTCTTTACTAAAACCATTCAGTATCAATGTTCTCCCTTCCCCTCTCAGCTACTTTTTTCTTCTATACATGACTCTATCAATAAACAGGTCTTTTCTTTCCAACCCTCTAACTCCGATATAAAACATACTACCCCCGGAGAGGTCAAGAAAATCATTCATTCCTTCCCTAACAGAAAAGCTCCGGGCCTCGACGGAATTAATAATGGAATTCTAAAAATCCTTCCTCATAAATTCATTATCCTTCTCACAAATATCATTAGTTCCCCGCTACGACTACAGTTCTTTCCTAAATGTTGGAAAAGGGCTGTAGTCGTTTGTATCCCTAAAATTGGAACAAATCCTACTGATCCTTCCAACTATCGACCAATTAGCCTCCTTACTTCTATAAGTAAGGTAGTGGAGGCGGTTATTCTATCCAGAATCAAAAAAATTATTGAAGAAAAACGGATACTTCCTTCCATTCAATTTAGTTTCAGGTCCACTCATAGCTCTACACATCAGCTCCTGAGGATCTCCGAGCTCATTGCAGACAAATATAACCGGAGTTTTACATCAGCTATTCTCCTACTAGATATTCGCTAAGCCTTTGATAGAGTTTGACATAATGGAATCATCTTCAAAATGATAACGTTGGACTTTTCGCCATATCTTATTGGTATTATAAAATCTTATCTTGACTCTAGAAGCATACAGGTAAGATGTGGCTCTTGTCTTTCAGAAGAAAGGCCAATAAAGTCTGGAGTCCCTCAAGGCTTCAAACTCCAAACAAAGCACTCTTTAATATTTATCTTTCTGATCTCCCCAATCTCGATCCTCTCACTATCGCTCAGTATACGGACAATCTAGCTATTCTAGATTCACTCTATGGCTTCTGGTTCCGTCCATGTTGATTCTTTGGATTCTAATTCCAAAAACATTTTCAGCCTACAGACCCTCCAGCATCTTTCTGTGAAAATGGAGCATAAACGTCCCACACAAATTATCGCGCAGTATAAAAAGTGTCTACGCTTTCGACATAGCTACAAGTATTGGCGTTCTGAATTTCGTTGTACATTTTGCTCCGAAAATCGCGAAACTTCCACATGCGATAAAAAAAATTCTAAAAATACTGCGTTCAAGTATGCGAATTGCAATGCTAATTATCGGGCTACATATCGTGGATGTCCTAATGCCCTAAAACCTATTACTTTAAAATCCAATCTCAAACAAACTTCTGATACCATGGGTCTTTCTACCAAATTAATTTCTAAAGTTCCTTCCACTGCTATTTCTCCTTCTGCTACTAGGTCTTACACAAAAGCAGTTGCTCAAAATAAAAATCCCATAAGCGCGACATCAAAGTGTCCAACAACTTCCTATCCTACCCAGCTCTGCTCATTTTTGCCTCCTCAAATAATGAAATTCGTTATAAAATTTCTTCACAATCTCTCAACTCTTTACACCTCAGATTCAAATACAAGATAATGGCTGTTCATTCTTTAAACATTCTAAATTGGAATACTAATAGCATCAAGCTAAAACTATTCGAATTTACGGCACTACTCGAGGAGAAAATGGTTCAAGTTGCTTGCATTTCAGAAACTAAACTTGACTCCACTCCCTGTCTTTTTATCCCCGGATATACTATACACAAACAGGATAATTCTTCTTACAATGGTGGTTTAGGAAGAGTATCTATTTTTGTAATTAAAAAACGAGAGTCAGAGTTTTACGGGGTAAATATATTTATTTTACACTACTTACACACTGTATATACACAAGTATTAATATATCGCAAAGGGCGTACGCGCGCGTCGAGGTTCTAGGACGAATTGCCTTGAGAACCGCACATACAGTTTACGGGAGGTCTATTACCTGGCCGACGCAATCGGTGGTGCAACATTCGTACCTTTTGTTACCTGAGCTTAAAAGGTTTTTGGGGGATTTCCCAGTTATTATTTGGGAAATGATTTTGCGCTTTCGGGTCCTCTACATTACCCCCTTCCTAGAGTTTAAGGTACTTAAACACGATATATTCGGAAAAGAAGCATGGAAAGAAAAGAAATACGTGGGCGTGCGTTACAATAAAGTGCCCATGAGGTTACAATGATTTTTTTTTATAATCTTTTACAACTTCAGTGTCGTCGCAGTGTCATAAAGGTGATAATCTTGCATTGATTACACATAATCTCGTCGACATTAACTAATTATACTATTATGACAGGTCATAGGATGTGAGCTAGTTGAAACCGGCTTGTAATCGCTCAGGGAATCTGACTCTTCTACCTGTGCGCAGTTTAGCCGGAAGTTGAGGGTTTTCCGAGAATTTGGCACTCGGAAGTTTACGAGTTAACCGTTGCGACACATCATCGTCATTACCTGCCCGACCGCCGGAGAACGAAGTCCTTTTATCCTCTGCTAGCATAAAGGCGGGTTTTAGCCGATCTATTGACACCGTAGTTGTTTTGTTGTTTAAAATTATTTTAAATGATTTATTGCCACGCTCTTTTACCTCGTACGGACCTGTATACGTGTATTGCAACGGCGCTTTTGCCGAATTTTGCCGAAGGAAAACAAACGTGCAATTTTGTAACTGTTTGAATATGAAGGATTTTCGTTCTCCGTGGTGACATGCTCGAGTAGGTTTAATATTGGACATTTTCCTTTTCAAATTTTTAACAAACTCTGAGGTATAACCCTGTTTCCCGGACGTTGAAAAGAAATCGCCAGGTAAGCGTAAACCCGTACCAAACGTCATTTCGGCTGCCGAACACTTCATATCCGCTTTCATTGCAGTGCGTATCCCGAGGAGCACGAACGGTAGCGCATCGACCCAGTCGTGGGTTTCATGGCATGCAATTGATGCTTTTAGTTGTCTATGCAACCTCTCAATCATCCCATTCGGTTGCGGATGATAAGAGGTTGTTTTCAAGTGTATTATTCCGAGCGCCTTGGTCAATTCTCTGAATAAATTACTCTCAAATTGTCGCCCGCGATCAGTCGTGATGCGCACGGGCACTCCAAAACAAGCGACCCATGACGAGAGAAACGCTCTTGCAATCGTCTTCGCCTCTATGTCAGCGATGGGGGTTGCTTGTGGCCAGCGTGTGAAGCGATCAATGCAGGTAAAAATGTACCTGCATCCACGCGAGGGAGGTAAAGGGCCGACGATGTCCATGTGGACGTGCGAAAATCTTTCATCCGGGATTCCGAAATTACCGACAGGGCTCGATACGTGACTTTGCCCTCTGACAATTTAGACAACTTCGCGCCCATTCACCGCAGTCTTTCTTTATCGACGGCCAAACGTATCGCGCTGCAATTAGATTTTTGGTTGCACGAATTCCCGGGTGAGATAACCCGTGCAAATCTTTGATGATGGATCGTCGGATCGCATTTGGGACATAAGGCCGGATCGTGTTATTTGCGACGTCGCAATATAGAGAAACGCCTAGCTCTTCAAAATTTACTTTTTTTAATTTTAAGGAAGTAGCGCCCGGGGTTTCGAGGATTTTTTTTAATTCGCTATCCGTTGCTTGTGCTTGCGCGATCGTCTTATAATTCGATACAAATGCAATTGCATCGAGTCGCGAGAGACAGTCGGCCGCATTATTGTTGGCTCCTTTAATGTATCGGATGTCCGTCGTGAATTGTGCTACGAAATCAAGGTATCTGAATTATCGCGGCGAACACTTATCGAGCTTTTGTTGAAAGGCGAAGATCAAGGGTTTGTGGTCTGTATATACTGCGAATTCGCGGCCCTCAACCCAGTGCTTGAAATGCTTTATGGCCAAGTATATCGCGAGGAGCTCCCGGTCATAAGCACTATACTTGCGCTGCGCGCCGGACAGGGTTTTAGTGTAAAAGAACAGAGGCTGCCATCCTCGGTTGCTTCTTTGTTGCAGTACTGCGCCGACCGCGTAGTCAGACGCGTCCACCGTAATGCTCAACGAGGCTCCCGGTGCCGGGTGTGCAAGCATCGTCGAGTTCGCCAATATACTCTTTGCCCTCTCGAAGGCCTGTTCCGCCTCGGCATTCCATGCTACCGGTGTTTTCCCGCTTTTGCCTCCCTTCAGCAGATCGTTCAACGGCTGCAACATAGCCGCTGCATCGGAGACAAATCGTTGGTAAAAATTAATCATTCCCAGGAACCTGCGCAATTGTTGAATTGTAACCGGCTTGGGAAAATTTTTAATAGCCGCAATTTTCTCCTCTGTGGGTCTGATGCCCGATGCATCGACTAAATGGCCAAGAAATTCTATTTTATGTACGCCGAAAACGCATTTAGAGGGGTTAACAATGACACCGAATTGGTCTAGACGGTCGAATAAAATTTTTAGGTGCTGAAAATGTTGTTCGGCATTTTCAGAGAATATAAAAAAATCGTCAATATACGGGAAGACAAAATCTAGATCGCGGTTGATTTCATCAACAAAACGTTGACACGTTTGACTCGCGTTTCGTAACCCAAACGGTGTAAACAAATACTCGAATAACCCGAATGGCGTAATGATTGCCGTTTTTTCAACAGAATCAGGAACGACGGGAATCTGATTATACGCACGAATCAGATCAATTTTGGAGAATACAGACTTCCCCTTGAGATTTATCGTAAAATCGTCAAGGGGTCGTGGCGCATACCTATCCGGTTTCGTCCGAGCATTTAGTGTCCGATAGTCGCCGCAGAGCCGGATCTTACCATCCTTTTTTGGTACCAGATGAATCGGCGATGACCATGGACTTTTGGATGGCTGGATGACTCCCTGCTCCAGCATCAATTGAATTTCCTCCTTTGCCATTTTAAGGCGATCCGGCGCAAGTCTGCGCACCTTATTGTGCACGGGTGGTCCTGGCGTAACTTCGATGTGATGCTGGATGTTGTGCTTGACATCTCCGTGTCGAAAAACGGGCGGTCTAGTTAAACTCGGATAGTCTTTCAACAGCTGGTGATATTTCGTATCGCCGTATACAGTTTTTATGGACCCCACGTTGTCGACTCGGACAACGCGTCCTTCGCATGCCAGACGGGTTTTTGCGTCAATTATTCTCCTCTTCCTGGAGTCCACCAATAGATCGTAGTGCGCCAAAAAATCTATGCCAATTATCGGCGTGTTATTATTTGCGACGATGAAATTCCACCGCAAATCTCGGCGAAGTCCAAGGTCGAGGGTGATCGTTGTGTTCCCGTACGTAGCAATACGGGTTCCATTTGCTGCGTAAAGGGAATACTCGCTCTCATGTCGTCGATCAGTGAGACGAGATTTAGGAAATACGCAAACATCGGCGCCCGTGTCGATCAAGTATCGTATCTTCGATTTCTTTTCGACGACGTATATGCGGCCATTATCTGGACCGTTGGAATGACCCGCTATTTTGAACGGTCCTAATCGTTTCCCGCCGTTTTCCCGAAGTTACATGGCGATCGGCACCTTTCTGCTTTTTTGCCCCACTTTTCATGATACTAACACAAACCAGAATTCGTATTGCTATCACGTGAATCCTTTCGCGATCGACTTCTTGCACGCCTGAAGGGTCGATCCATGCGTCGCTGCGTCGATCTGGTGAGAGCGTCTATTTGCACCTGCATTTTCTCCATCAGTTGCATTTGCTTCTCGAGAAGCATAGTAGTTGTTGGGGTACTCGCCATTGAAGCCGCAGCCACCTGGTGCGATTTATTTTCCGAAATTGCGTGGATTTTATCTGCAATTTCGGCTAGTTTTGGCATCTCGCGTTCCGATATGGATACCACTATTTGTTGCAGATTCTGTGGGAGTCGATTTTGCCATAGCTCTGTTATAAACTGCTCCGAGACCGTCTCATTTGCCAAACTTTTCAAATGCCGCCAGTACTGCGATGGCGTCCTATCGCCTAACTTTTGTTGTTCAAGGAGCTTTTTGATCCGCGTTGAATCGGAATCGGCAAGTCTCTTTATCAACTCTAATTTTAGTTTTTCGTATTTTCCCGTTTGCGGTGGATTTCTTACTACATCAGCCACTTCTAACATATGGTCCGGCCCTAGCACGCTGATCACATACCCGTACTTGGAAGCATCACTTTCCACGCCATTGATGTCGAATTGTGCTTCCACTTGCACAAACCATAGCTCGATGTCGGGCCATATCGGGCAATATGCGGCGCTGGTGCACTGCTCACTACCGCACTTGCAATCGATGAATTTTCACTTCTGTCACTCCGCGTGTTTACCATTTTTTTTAGGGGGGATCACGTCGGGGTCACCAATTTAGGAAGAGTATCTATTTTTGTAATTAAAAAACGAGAGTCAGAGTTTTACGGGGTAAATATATTTATTTTACACTACTTACACACTGTATATACACAAGTTTTAATATATCGCAAAGGGCGTACGCGCGCGTCGAGGTTCTAGGACGAATTGCCTTGAGAACCGCACATACAGTTTACGGGAGGTCTATTACCTGGCCGACGCAATCAGCGGTGCAACATTCGTACCTTTTGTTACCTGAGCTTAAAAAGTTTTTGGGGGATTTCCCAGTTATTATTTGGGAAATGATTTTGCGCTTTCGGGTCCTCTACAGTGATATAGCAATTATAGTAAAAAATACTATATACCATAAACATATTTATGTACATCCTACCATCCTTCAACTAGTAGGTATAGAAATTGATGTACACCTAAACCTATTTGAATTTTTGCAATCTATTCTCCACAAAAAGCGGATACTGATCTTCCCAATATCAATTTATTTTTCCTTGACAACAGTTCCACTATACTTGCATGTGATTTTAATGCTAAGCATATATTTTGAGTATGTTTTTCTAACAACCCCAAAGGCAAATATGACTTTTCCATTGATGCTCCTGAAGAACCTACATACTACCCTGGTAATCGTTATTTACCTAGTATTTTTGACCTCTTCATCTCTAAAAATATTTTCTTACCTGTTTCTCCCGTTACCCTTAATCGTCTATCTTCAGATCACCTTCCAGTGATTCTAAATACCTCTTTTATTCCCCGAGATCTTCCACCTAAAACACGCATTAATTGGTTACGTTTCATGTATATTCTTGAATCTAATCTTCTTGCTATTCTTCCAATCAAATCTCTTTCTGATATTGATCTAGTGATTTCTTCACTAAATTCTCATATTTTTCAATACAAATGTTTGGCTTCCTTTTATATTCGAACTAAACCTCATAGTACTTCACTCCCGTTTGATATTATTGACCTTGTTAAAACTAAAAAATAAAGCATGCCGAGAGTGGCAAAAATACCGTTTTCATCACCTTAAAAAGAACCTGAATTATCTTCAACACATTATTCATGAAAAAGTCTCCGAAGTTCGCCACCAATCCTTCTCTTAATATATTTCGGAAGCCGAAAAACATCCTGTATTTCTTTGGAAAGTAGTAGGACCTCTTAGGAATCGAAAAAGACCTTCTCATCCTCTTATCGTTTAGAGTAAAACTTTCAACTCTAATAAAGAAAAATCTTCCCTTTTTACAGATTTTCTTCAGAAACAATGCTCTACCAACCGTCTTAACTTTACTCATTCTCAATTGTATATCTCAATTCATAACTGTTTAAAAAAACTTTTGTCCATCTTCTGTAGTGTTACGTCCAATCACAACAACGTCTGTTTTACGCCTACACTTAAGTGCACTAGCGTGGGGATAGGCAAAACCAGCGAGAGTAAAGTTTCGAACTGAAATTAAAATTTAAGCATGCAAGAAATAAAGATTTACAGTCTTTATTTCTAAATTGAGTAAAAATAAAAAATTAAAATTCGTTAGAAATTATATAAAATTTATTTATTTGAACTTACTTTTAAATGTTTAGGGTTTGCAGATGACGTACTCAGCCCTACGGGTTGACGTGGCGTGTTAAATCGAGCGGTGGTAATTAATTAGGAAAAACTGAATTTACAATCAAATACAACTGGATTTAGAATTTAAAATGAATCTTAATAAAACACGAGACGTACAACCTTGTATCCCGAAAGTCTTCTGAATTTATACTATTTTGGCGATAAGGGATGTATTCATCCCGTCTCTCGATTCCATGATTGATAGGGCTGAGTCGTACTTACATACAATCTTAAGTAAATAGAAATAGTATGTAACAATAGATATACACAGTCATCGGTCGGTCGTCACAATTACATCTTGTTTATAATTGATATTCTTGTTTTTCGGTTGTTCGGTGGTCATTATTGTGTTATATGTTAGTCAGCATTTTTTTTGGCGCTTACAGTGTTTTATCATTGTATTTGTGTACAGAGTCAGTATTGTATTATCTTTCTAAAGTTGTTTATGTTCGAATTTTAAAATTTATTTGTTTATTTAGTTCTATATAAAATCGCTAATAGATTAAAAAGCGGCGGTGATTATAATATCTTATCGTTATAATCTCTTAAGAATACGTAATTCTAAAATCTTGGTACAAAATATTTATTTTATGAGAATTCGTAGTTTATTTATTTATGAATTATCAGGAGACGGTGCAGCCATCACAGTAGGAATAATTTCTACCTCACCTACAGAAATAAGCTATATAATTTAAAATCTTCCTGTGCGTAAGTCCCCCGGTCCAGATAATATTAATAAAGGCATTCTTAAAATTCTCTCTCATAAGTATATTATCATTATTACAAACATTATTACTTTTGGAAACATGCAACAGTAGTTTTTATTCTCAAACCGGGAATATCGACGGAATCTTCCAATAGTTTTAGGCCTATTAATTTATTATCCTCTCTGAGTAATATCACAGAATCAGTAATTCTCCAATGTATGACAACTTTTCTTGATAAATAAAATTATCCCAGATTTCCAGTTCGGTTTTCGCCAAAAACATAACACCGAACATCAAATCCTGCATATTAGGGAAAACGTAACAGACGCAACTAATAGAAGTTTTTCTGTGGTTCTTACTTTATTCGATATATGCCAAGCGTTTAATAAAGTTTGACACGATGGACTAGTTTATAAGCTAATTAACTTCAATTTCTATGTCATCTCTATATGCAGATGACATAGCAATATTGACCTTTAGTAAAAGTTCTAAACTCTCTACTCTATACACTCATAAATACTTAACCACTCTTTTTTAATGGTTAAAACTCTGGCGTTTGAAACTCAATCTGCGTAAATCTAAGACAATTATTTTTAGAAAAAACATCCCTTGGATTAATAAGCGACCCAGTATTGTAATTAACGGCATCCATATTCCGTGGTCGTCTTTCGTTAAATATCTTGGCATTACTTTTGATCAATAACTCACTTGGGTTCCTCAAATCCTTCACATAAAATCCAAAATCAAATTTGCCTACCACCTTCTTATGCCATTTCTGCTTAATTCTATAGTAACTTTGAAATCTAGAATCCTGTCATTCAAAACTATCACTCTTAGCCTCGTTAAGTATGTCATTCCTATTTTGGTGACTGCCTCTCGAGACAGAATCAACACCCTTCAAGAAACATTTATGAGAACTCTTCGGTTATTCACAAACGTTTATCTATTTATAAGAAATGATAGAATTCCTTTTGAATTAGATATTTTTTTCATTTCTCCTCTAGCTTCTCTGAGAGCTAAAAATCTACGCAACTCTATCTTTTCCATTCTAATTCATTTAGGCCATCTCCAACTTCTCACCTCATCCAAAAGATATAGTTATAAGACCTTGCTCACTAATTATATAGATATTCAGTGCTAATATATTCTCTTTTTCAAACTCTTCGATCTCTTTTCATCCCTTTATAGCAGAAGTTAAATAACCTCCGTAGTTGCAATTTCGCCTCGTGTGGTGGAAGAATTTAGTCGATAAAATCCGACACTACCTCCTATTGTAGGTGTTTTATATTATAAATATCTCTTCATTCCACGGCTTTCTTCGCCAAAATAAAATTAAAAAAAAGCTCAAATCACTTAATAGAATACATATATTCGAGATTTAGCTCTTTCTTTTAACTACATCTATTTTTCAACTATCTTGCCTTCCATCTCAGTATGATCTAAAAACACGAGAACTAGAATGTTCAAAACTAGAAAATCTCTATATAATATATATAGTTTTATGATAGCTCTTTCTCTTTGCTATACTCAGTATATACACCTTGAAGATTTTAGTTTTTACTCTTAATTGTATAATATATATATTTTTAGAGTCTTGAAGACATTTATATATTCTTACGTTTTCAATTTTACATTTCAAAAAACTCATAATAAAAAATTACAAATTGGAAAAGATAGCTAAAAATAATATGGAATAGGAAATTTAATAGAATGCCAAACACGTAAGAAAAGCGGGCTCTTTAAAGTTTGAGCTTGAGATTTCACAACTGCTGCTATTAGTTTGAAATAAATCTTACACTCCTTAAACCTGAACTTCTTTTCCACATACTGGTGTTTGTTTATACTGTGTGGTCAGTTTTGTATTAGCTATTTGTGCCCTGAAGCAAAACACTTATGTGTTTCTACAGCAGCATGAATTATCTCGTTGAGAATGCGTTGAATCAGTGCTCCATTATATTTGAAGATTAAAGCTCAGATTAATAATTGGAGATTTAATTACAATCTCGGGAGCCTCTTTTTTTGAATATTTTATTTAAGTGGCTGTATCTTATTAGGTTCAAGGGTAAGCAAATTTAATTGAGGCTTACTCCTCGTATAATGTTCCCGAACTACTCAAAGACTCTTGAGATTTGTTCTTAGCAATGTTCGAAATTATGAACTATCAATCCGGCTCGAACGACCAAAAAATGTAAAATAAAAAATTATAAAGTGAAGAAGGTATTGCTAAAAAAATGTGGGATGGACAATTCAATGAAATGCCAAACATGTAAGAAGAGCGGACTCAACAAACATTTGATAAATTACTCAATTTTTTAAATTAATTACTCAGCTATGTAGTTTAACACGCTAATGACGTAAATTACCTTCTTATTGATATGGTCTATAGATGCTATTAAAATTGTATATATTATACAATTCGATCAAAACCAATATCTCAAGTGTATATAAATAGAGTATAGCTAAAATATGCGAGAATTAAAAAGTCTTATTCTCTAAATAAAATGAGTTAAAATCCCGTTTTCGCATCCAATTATTTGTAAATAATTATGTTATTGAAATAGATTTTAAAGTAAAAACTATAAAATAAAGTTTATTTTACTTAAATTTTTATTCACATATTGTATATTGACTAAAAATTGGATAAAAATATACTGTTATATTATATTATATTATATCATATATTATATCATGACTAACGCAGTTACTTCGTAACTCCTTTAAGTGAATGAGATTTATATAAAACAAAATATTCTAACGAGACAACTTCGTTTTCCTTTCACCGATGATGGGGAGAGGCGAGCGTTTGGTGTAATAATATACAAACGCTGGGATAAGCGGCAATCGGTGTACCAGGGATGTCGTTCGTTGCTCACAGGATAAGTTAATGAAAACAAAAAAATATAATTTTAACATGATGTAAAGCATGACGTTATAAAATCATATATATTGAGGACAAATGTGTATTGTTTACAAATAGATTTGTGACGTTACAATCGATACGTCGTAGAACACCAGCGTATTCTTGCCCTTTAATAATTGGTAATTATATATGTAAAAATAAATTATATTTGTTAAAAAGTTGTTGTCAAACATATATATTAATTATAATAATTTAAAATAAAGAGTCTAAACAAAGACCAGGGATACCTTATAGAAACGTCAACGCATCAATTAGAATAATTTTGTTTTATTCCCCTCACCTCATTAGATCATTCTCAATTTTTCAATATAAAGCATGGAAGGTGCTTCATATTAAATTATAAAAAATGTAATGTTTTTATAAATATCATCGGCACCGCTGTCCTGAAATCATGAACAAATTTATTTAACAATTCAAAACAAAAATATACAATTAGCACATGAAATATTCTATCAATTCAACGTGATAAATATAAAGTTGATATAATATGAAAAGGAAAGCGGTTAATCCCCGGATAAAAACAATCGACAAATTTATTATGTACAATATTTAAAACAACGTCTATTTGCCGCAGTGACCTCCGGTTGTATCACGGATAAAAAATAATAACAAGTGACGCTATTACACAAAGCTGGTGAGCCATCCAAAATTTTGAGTAATTATTTTGAAATAATTATTTTACAAATTTTTATTTACGCACAAAAATTATTAATTAAATAATTAATTATTTACACACAAAATATTATTTTTCAAAATTTTAAATTGAATTAAATAACTACGAATTACGAAAAACGTCAACTGTATCAATTAAGTTGGAAGAAACGTGGGTCAACAGAAAACAATAAACGCAGTGGCGATTTATCGGTAGCGATAACGATAAGAGAATAGGGGCAGTGGTACTCTAAGGGTGGTTGTAGAAAAGCTCTTAACGCAAAGGGAGGTTTAGCATAATCCAAGCTTTTAAATGATGGATACAAATGTAAAATTGCAGCAGACGCAATCTACACCAGCGGTAGAACACTTCTAGCGCCAAAGAAAATGAAAGTTTAATCACAATCGTTAAAAACCCTTATGAACTGGGTCAACATTAAAACGTGAGTCGTACGAGTGGGCGTAGACACGAAAGTATAAGGATTTTAGGTAGTTTATAGGGTATTGATGCAAAAGAAGAATCTATTCATTGTTAAGGCAATATTTATTAATTATCAAAAAAGATATCTAATATTTAATTATTGATAAAAGAATTTTATACCCACATATAAATATATCATCTATATATCTATAAATTAGAAAAAGCCGCCCAGATAATTATAATTTCAAATATATTACTCTTGAGAATCTACTGAAAGGTAAGATTTTACATTATTTAATTAGTTATTTAATTAAAATAAATATTAATAGAATAAATTAAATTTCGAGTATTTTGCTGGTAAACATAAACAGTATTATTCTTGAAATATTAAATTAATTATTATTTTAATTATCTTAGTAGTGAATGATCGAAAATTTATAGTTATGCTAAAATGTAATATAAATTATTAATATATATATTTGTTCGGCACTCGCCCTTTAACAAGTTCAGTCGCGAATGATTGTATAAAAGAGTATGGGAAGAGGTGTCAAGGTAACTCAACAATAAAATATAAAAATATAAAAAGAAATAAAAGTGTTATTTTTCTCTTTATTTTTATTTTCCAAGATGCGTAGAACAAAATCGCGTCAGAGCAGAAGGTGAGAAAAAAAATAGGTTATCCCGGTTCGAAAATCAAGCCAAAAACAATCCCCTCTTTTAAATTTTTCCCATATCTATCCCCTGGGAATTTTTTCTCCCTCTCCTTTTCTTCTCCTCTTGTCTTTATATCAATTTTTACATGTTTGTTTGGCGCCCCCACCCCTTCGAGCTGATAAGGGCCGGGTAAGGATCAGTTTAGTAGGCATGCTTCTATCGGCCGGACGTGCCCAGGTCACTTTTCCACTACACACCGATTGAAGCGATTATAAATCGCTCCGCGCATCCGCATTTCACTAGCCTGACATAAAAAATCCTTGTGGGCTACTACGATGTAAACCTAAACTAATTTCACAATTTTTAGATTAATATAGTTTTCTTTTAAATCTTAATTTTTAATTTTTCGACACGTCCGGTTGAGATGTAAATTGGTGTGGCGCGAAGATCTCGAGGCACAGGGTAGTCTTACGCTGCCCATACCACCATCAATAAACGGCCAATTTTATTCTTTTATAACACAAAATGCGCACATCTGCACCCTTCGGAACCAGGTTATGCCGACTCCCCCGATTCAGCTGGGTTTGCTAAGCTGGATGAATTTTCAAACCTAGATTTGTTTGCGGATCACCGCTCTTCGTTATTCACATGGTGGGCAGCAAGCTACCGCAGCCTCCCCCGATCCATTTCGCTACAATATGTATTGTGGATTGAAAAATGCGATTTATAAAATTAAAATAATTTCGTAGTATTGACCATTTCTAATATTTGAAAAATAATTGGTTTTAATAATCTTTCTATAATAATTATTATTCTAATATTAGGGTATTAATATAATTTAAAAATGATATATTATTATTATATTAATAAAATTATTAATGTAGTTCGAAATAATGCTACGTCACGGCAGCATTGAGATCAACAAACTCTACCATAGGCTAGTTTGAGCGTAATCGTAGAGTGAATTTTGGTGTTAAAGTAAGCTTTATAAACGTTTATAATATAAGATTTAAGAGTATTATAAAATAAATAAAATTAAAATATATTTCATATTTGTCCATTAGCGGGACCCATAACGTAATAGATTTTCTAAATGATTAAACATAATAATTCATACATTTTGAAATTATGCAATTATCAAAAAGTATAAAAATAAAAATCATAAAATAAAATCATAATATACATCATTTCCAAACATAAGTAAATAAACATATTTCTTAGAATGAATGAAAACTAAAATTTATAAGTCGTAGGTTTTAAAATGAATACTTCACCAATTTACAAACTATACACAATTCATCTTTTCATCCATTAGAATAGTTTTTTATTGAGTAGTATTTACAACACACCTAAGCTAAATGAAATTAAAAATATTACATGATGAAGACAGGTTAATTGAAAAGATTAATTAAAATATATATGGATGAAATGAACAGTAGAAAACAACTGTTAAATAATAAGTATATTGAAACATAAAAACAAACAAATCATAATATTTTTTAACAAATATACAATTACATAACAAAGTATAAAATTACACTATATATTATACATCATTTTCTAAGAAAAACTAGGACTAATTGAATATGATCTGTCTTTTTATGAAGTAGTATTAACAAATTTATATTGTTATATATATAATTTATGTTACAAAGATTATTTAATTCGAGCAAGCAATAAAGCACTTTCGCGATAATGAAAAAAACAGTTAGTGATATATATCAAAATTTGTAAAAACGTCAGTAGATTTGTATTTTTTTAAATGCCACTCATGATATTCAGAGGTTTTCTTTATTAACAATTTTAACGAAAAAATGTATTTTTTTTTAGTTTTTTTTATAAAATGAAAAATCATAATTTTACCATCATGGTGTCAATGGACGATTTTTAACTAATAAAATTGCAAATAAAATACATTTTTTATAAACTCATCAATAAATGAAAAGCAGAGAAATATTCCAAAAATTGGAAAATTTTTTAAATTATTAAAAAATTTGTAGCTTTATTTTTTTATTTTTTAATATTTACAAATTTTTAACTTGATGATTAGTTTTCGAGTAATACAAATGTTAATTAAATTATGCCAAAATTGACGAAGTTATTTCCATTTCATTTTACTGAACAATTTTAGTTTTTTCGACGGTTTTAAAAAATGTAATTATCACAAATATAAGATACAAATTCTGTATCTGACATTTAGTAAAAATCATTTAGATTATCTAGAAAATGCGGATAAAGATGACCAAAAACGGCCGAGTGCCCTAGTAATAGTGAGAATAAGAGCCAGAAAATTGTAATATATAGTAATAAAAGTGAAATCCTCTCTAACTAACCCCTCATCTATTCTTCTCCTCCACTCCTCAACAAATTAAACGAGCTCGGCCTTTTTTGGTCATCTTTATCTGCATTTTTAAGATAATATAAAAAATTTTATGCAAAATGTAAGATACAGGATTTGTTATGCTTTTTTACAATTATATTTTTTAAAATCGTCGAATAAACTAAAAAAGTTCGGTAGAATGAGCTGGAAATAACTTTGTAAATTTCGGCATAATTTTATTAATATCAGTATTACTCGAAAACTAATAATCCGATCAAGCTCAAATTTGGTAAATATTAAAAAATAAAAAAGTTACAAATTTTTTAATTAATTTAAAAATTTTCCAATTTTTGGAAAATGTTTCCGCTTTTAATTTATTGATCGGTTTATAAAAAAATGAACTTTCTTCATGATTTTATTAGCTACAAATCGTCCATTAACATTATGATTGTAAAGTTATGAATTTTCATTTTATAAAAAAATTAAAAAAAAAAATACATTTTTTCGTTAAAATTAATAATAAAATAACTTCTGAATATCATGAGTGGCATTTTAAAAAATAAAAAACTACTGATTTTTTTTTACGAACTTTGACATGTTAATCATTAATTACTTTTTTTCGTGTCTTAAAATGTGTTGTATTGCTGAGTTAATGATCACAAATTTTCTGTTTCAACTTAAATCAACTTAGATTTTTAATTACAATTTAACTTTATCAT
This sequence comes from Eupristina koningsbergeri, assembly GCA_018907245.1. Classification (NCBI taxonomy): domain Eukaryota; kingdom Metazoa; phylum Arthropoda; class Insecta; order Hymenoptera; family Agaonidae; genus Eupristina; species Eupristina koningsbergeri. Next base: position 3,249,523 of record JACCHV010000002.1, on the reverse strand, counting down.
TCAATTTTTAAATTTTATGTAATTAATGTAGTTATTGAGATCTTTTTATTTTTTCAGGAATGAATGTGCAAAAAAACATTGGTTATCGATAGTATATATTTTCTATCTTCATCCAAACTTTATTTTATTAAAAACTATATAACAAAATGAAAAAAATAAAATTAAAAATTTTTTATATAAAAATTTACTTAAAGAACATTAATCTTAGTTAATCTTTTATCGTACTTTATAGAAGCATATTAATACAGTATAACTATAAAGTATAAAAGTATATACATCTACCGCATGAACTGTATAAAAATTATTGGTGTAATTTTCAATATATATTAAGTCTACATGATATTTTTTCGTGATTATTACCTAAATCGTTTGTGCATCTTATTCAATAACTATTTGTATATTATGTATTACATTTAAATAGTTTGTATGCTCTTGTGGCTTAAGTGTATTTCTATTTGATTTTTTAAAGAGCATTTATGAAATTATTTTCTTTTTTATAATTCATTTCTCTATCTAATAATAGAATTTTTTCCTAGGATGTATCATGATATGCATGTATATTACAATTACAATTTTCATTATGTAATTTTATTATAAAATAACTATTTTGATCATTTTGGTGTTTTAAAATTCTGATTTTTAATTAAGTTTTATTTCTTTTATAAAGAACGCAGATCAATCTGAACAATTGGTTTTATAAATAACACCATTTGTATAAATTTCTTTTATTTTATTGTTGCATTAAAATTCATTGATCTTAAGTATATATAATATAATCAATCCAATACTACAATTTTTAATTGTACACTTTAGTTTTTAGCTAAGTAATACAAGAGTACATTATATTAATGTAAATAAATAAATTGGTCATAAATAATTTTTATGCTATATAATATCATTAAAATTATTTTCTTAATATTTTTTTTATCAATTACAACGTTAAGTAAAATATTAAATATTTTATTTTGATAAAAATATTAATTCACCTTTTTTTTTAAACACGAGTCATTTTTAATTTAAAAATTTCCAATAAATTTATTTGAATTACAGAGTAATGCAAAAATGTAAATTTAAGTACATTTATGTATGTATATATAATGTGGTGTTATAAAATTTTGTGTAACAGTATAATTTTTTTTTGTAAATTACAATATTTTTTTTAAATGAAAAAAATTATTATATTATATTATAATATTATAATATTGGTAGAATAATATTGTGAATAATCTATAAATAAAACATATTGATCAGAAAAGACGGCCAAATTAAAAAAATATAATTATTTTAAAAGATTAGTATTTAGGAATTAAATTTCTTTCATTTTGTCTCCCACTTTTATACTTTCTGATGCTCCTACTGAGAGAAAATCGATCTAAAACTAGGAGTCGTCGCAGTAAGCATCGTGAGAAAGCTACTGTTACAATTTACCCCTGTGTGCGTTAGTGTCATCTTTGATCGTATAATTGCAAACTATACTTGGCAAACTAGAGACTTCATAAAATATGAGGTATTTACTTTAAAAGTATATGTTTGATGCAGTTTTTATTTAATAGATTATTATGAATTAAATTCTTTACTTTCTTATCGAAAAATGTATAGGTCAATGTGTCAATTCATATGATCCTGCTTTTGGTCATCAGTGTTCACATGATGCATTCCTTGTTAAAGAATCGAGATAAATATCATCGAACGTTTATCAATCTGTAAGAAATATGACGTAATGGCAAGAGAGGTAAGATTTTTATTTAATTTTCTTTTTTTTTAGTTTTACTTATGGTTTCTTTTTTCTTATCGTAAATATATGAATATTATACGTCTACTTTTGCACCTAATAATTTATACCAAATTTTACATTAATTTTTATCATTTCATTATTATATGAATCTTCTTTCTTATTTTCATTAAAACATTATGCAATACTAACCTACTATTTCATTCAATAATAATAATAATACTTTTAAAAAGTTAAAAAATATCCGTACTCTCATTACATTAATATAAAGATAATTTAATACGTACATAATACGAAAATGATTTTTGATTTTTATGAAAAATAATTTTAAACGTGGCTTGTGAATTTATAATTAATTATTTTGATCGACCTATATTTAGTATCGTAACCTACATATATCTTTATCAATTCTATGTTAATACTTAACACGTCTACGATCGCTCAGACATATGGTTTAATTTATTTTAATGTATTTTTTGTAATTATCTGTAGTTAATATTACATTAAAATTTGAATTTTAAGATTTAATGCCACTTTAACAAAAAATTATTTAACGTACTGTTTCATAAATACAAATATAAATTTTTAAAGCATGTATCAAAAAATTAAGTACTTTTTCATTTTTCAATCATATAATTTACTATTATTTTTTAATAATTGTTCATCCATTAATTATGATTTCAATTTATTAAAAAACGTATAGTTTTTAAGATTATCGTGTTTTTTTTATTCATAGTTCATTCAAGTGAAAAACAAAATTGTATTAATATTTTTATGATAATTGTTTTTTGTTTGTTTTATATATTATAAATAATATCATTCTTTAAAAAAAATAATTATTGATTAATTGTGCCTCAAAAAAATTAATTATTAAAATAAAATCAGTACTTATTATTACAAATTTTTAAGAAATATATACATCTTGTTTTTAATATAGTCTTTTTTAAATTTATCATATATTTTAATATAACATTATTTAATTTTTACACATTATCATCTATTATATTTTATATTATTTAGTGTAAGTTTTAATTATCCAAATCTAGAAATTGCAGAAAGTATTCAATAACGTTGTAAATTTATGCATGAAAGTATAAAAAATATGATAATGACTTGTTTTAAAATAAAGTCTACTAAAATGTTATCTATTGCATCTAATTAATATTTATTATATTTCATTTGTGTGATATAATAATTTTTATATTTATATAATATACATTATACATTAATTTATTTTTAATTATAATCGTAGACTTATATTTTTTATAAAAAAAGTAATTTACGAACCAATCGAACAAATGTATTCAACATTTCATCAAATGCATAAATGAGTTTTTTTTATTTAAGAAAATATACAATTTGGAAAGGATATTTAAACTTTCCTTGTTGATAGTATAGGCCATTAGCTTTATGAAGAGAACAGTACAAACTCTAGAGAATACGGCGGATGTAGTAAAATATCTCATCCTAGCGATTTTAAATCTTTATCACAGTTTAGTTTTATGAAACGATGAATTACAATGTTATAGATTTATTTTTTCGTATCTTTAGTTATTTCCATTGTTTGTCTATCAATTTATTAGTGAAAATTAATAATTTGTTATCTTTCAGTATTTAATGTTTCGCGAGTTTTTATTAGCTCATAATAAACGGTACCACTCTGAACTCATCCAACCTCTACTAACACAGAATATTATCTCCTTTGATAAACGATTTTATCATGAAGCAGATGGTTTAGCTTTATTAAATAATAAGTTTTATCGCTTTGTAGATCAAAGATCCATTTACATTAATCGTTACTATTAAATGGAAAAAAACTTCTTTTTCTTTTTTAGTCACTTCTAAGATTCTAATTTGTCTATCATTAAATATATATTAAATTTGTCGTACTGAATGTTTCTAATGAATTTTAAAGATTGGTGGTAATTAAAATACTTCCATTATATGTTTTTGTATTCGAATTAATTTTTCATTCAATAACTCCTGAAATTTCGTGTTTTCATCTGAAATTTTGTTTTCAGAGTAATCCTTCACTTTCACTTTATAATCACTTTAGAATTATCAAAATCATATCTATAGAAGAAATGTTGATCATTTAACTTATTTTTTTTAAATCTATTTAGATAACTAAAGTATTTGTGTGCCTTAATTGTTTTTTATTTACCAAAAAATTAAAAAAATTTCACTGAATTATAAAATTGTAAAGAACACTGCTGACTGTTGAAGTGAATTGTGTAAGACTGTGTGTTCACGTATCTCAAGTCATAGAGTTTCATACATATGGTTAGGTTTACGTATTGATACCTAAAAAACTCATTCATACTTCTCTAAATTATCCATACTAGAAATCATAAAAAAATAGTGCGATATCATGTAAACATAAGAAACGTGTTAATATTGTGTATTTATTATAAAAAATAATGTTGTTATTCTTATTGAAATCTAAAAATTTCGCAATTAATTTATTATTACATATTTTTATAATAATATTATTTTATAATGGAAATAGAAGTAAAATAAAAAAAATTTCGAAATCTTAATTTACTTTTTATAAATGTTATCTTTACTATATTTGTTATAAATAATTTTTTAAAAATAAAAAGTAGCATGTTATTCACCGACTTTTGCCCCAATTGCACGGCAGAATTTTCACTGCGAGGATTTCATAATCTATACCTAAAGCATAAAGACAAAATATTTTCTTTTCCATTTAAAAATTTAGTTTAATTTGTGTAATCGTAAAAACGGTTATACGTATAAATAAAATAAATATTTTTTTATAAAAAAAACTTTATGTATTTAAAACATTTAATATTAGCATCTATTCTTAAAAAAGTTCTGCTCATAATTTTTTGTAAGCTTAATAACTTTTTGATAGTTTAGTTTTTATTTATTTATTTGACAATTGATTTTTGGACTCTTTAATTTTTTTTTCAGTGAATAATTATGATATTCAATGGAAAACATTTTTATAGAAAAATGGTTTTTGTTTAATAATTTAAACATAAAGATATTATATATTCTACGCTTTTAGATTTTGAGAATTACAATCTTTTTTTGATAGATAAATTGTTGTACAAATAAATTTCGATTTCAATAAAAAAAGAACAAATGATATTTTTAGAAAGGCGAATATAAAAGACGGCACTGAAATTAATAATTTACGAATCTCACCCAAGAGTTTCATCGTTTACTACTTTTTGGTTTTTTTGTAAAAATATGTATTATTAAAAATATTATAAGATATTGTGCATTAAAAATTATTTTTCTTATCTATTTATTGTGATACTGTTACGTTTAAATATGATATAAATATTGTGACGGACCTTCACTAAGAAAAATTCCTTGCGGCGCCCCGAAAACGCGCTACACTAGGCCCCAGCTGTATTAACCCCACCACACTGACTCACCACCTCCACCACCACGCAGCACAACGGCGTCCCACCATCACCCATACTCATTGTTCAACGGAGACGCCACATCAGATAAATAAGGGCGCGCAACCCTCCAAAGAGTAGTCAATGCACACCATCGACTCCCACCTAATGTCCAGCTACTGGCAGCACGTGTTCCCGGCTGTTCAAGGAGCTTTTTCAGCGGCGCCGTACCCGTACGCCCCAGCTTCTCACCCTTGAACGTCGCCGTGAGCGCCGCTGAGAAAGCTTCTTGAACAGCCGGGAATACCTCATCGTCTCAAACGCCTAACTCCTCACTCAGATACGAAATCAGGACAACTGGGCCATCTGGGGGTCAAGAGCTAAACACATCCTCTCGTGACGAGAAACTCTGACCCCTTCCACGTTGACATTCACTGGTGGTGCCATCCCGTGACGAAATCAGGCCGCTGTGCCATCATAAGAAAACAGCGAAACCATAAAACAGATCCTAAAAGAAGGTTAATCTCCGTGATAAGCGTTGGTAACAAATGTGACCGGGGAAATATCTTTTTCCTCTCTCACACTTATAGATACTCGAGTGACCTCTGAACGGTCTGTGTCCCGAGTTAATAATTTTTATAAATGCTATAAAACCTACTTGAAAAAAAATGCTAACTACAGATACAAGAATGATAAGTGAATATTAACTTGATTTTTTTGGTACTTTGAACTCTGATAACTAAAAATTAAAATTGAAAACAACATTATATGAAAAAAATACTGAATAAAATCAGGTTAACATTCTCTAATCATTTGTGTTTCTATAGTTTACATTTTTTCAATAGGTTTTAAAGCACTTATAAAAATTATTAATTCAGGCCACAGACTCTTTAGAAATCACTCGAGTACCTTTAAGTGCGTAAGAGAAAGAAAATATTTCCACCGCCACATTTCTACCAATGTTTATCCTGAAAATTAAATTGAAATGTTTCAAATGAGATTTTATATTTTTAATAGTATAAGATAAAATTATATTTATTATAATATTGAACTTTAAATTTTAAAACATGATTTATTTACTATGTATACAAATATAGTTAAATTTACTTAAATTATATAAAAAATTTACATGTATAAACATTAATTTAACATTAAAATTACTTTTTTTTTACATGGTAAATAAATCATGATTTTAATAAATTAAAATATTGTCTTTTTATGAAAGTATATTTAATAATAAATTTATAAACATACCTATAGAAATAGTTGTCTCCATTCCTAAATCTCACAATGCATATTTAGTTGTTAATAATTATAAATTTTAAATCTATACAAAATATATATATATATATATATATAAATATCACTAAAATTTATATGAAAAATTACTTTATAATTAATACTTATTAACTGTATAAGAAACTCAAAATACACATACATTTTAAACAGAGAGCGAAATGAATTATCCACACTTATCTGAAGAGTTTTTAAAACTGCTATAAACATAAAATCTGTTCTTTGGCTACCATTCTCTGAGAAATAATAATGTAAACCCATATACCAGGTTATCAGTACCGGCTCATGAAAAGGGACTTATCGGGTGATTTCATTGTATTAAATTTGTATAAGTTGTTACTAATATCAAAGACAAATTAATTTTTAAATTGAATACAATAAAATAGTATATAAATGTGTGTAATTATTATAAAATTAAAAACTTTTGTAAGTATTATAATGCGGGCACTTTATTTTATCACACAATCTTTATGTGGCCCATCTGCTGCGTTTATTGCCAGTTCTCTCATATACAGTTGACCCCCCCCCCCAGGGAAGCCATTACTGATGACGTGGAGCGACTGCCAGCTAACTGACCCCTTTTACGTGTAGGCAACAAGCGCTAGTGTTGCTCCTGGCGACAAAAAAGTGAAATTCAGTGAAAAATAAAAAAGAATTAATTTTCCCCATATATTTTTTTAATAATAAATGAATATTATGTTGTTTATGTTTCATATACATGGTTCATCCACGAATCGAGTTTTTTTTCATTTTGCGACTATTGGTCGTAGAAATTTTGGAGGGGTCTTAAAATGTTAATAAACTCTTTCCTCATTTGTCCCTTTTTTTTTGTTTTTTCGGTAATTTGAAGCGGCAGTATTCTACTTCGCGCGAAGGATGTTTTTCAATTTTTTGACACGGCGCGATAGAGTGACTACTGGAACAGCGTTACGCGATAAAGTTTGGTTTTCAATTAAAAAAAACAGTGTGAAAAAGTATAAAATATTACAAGAAGCGTATGGACATAATTGCATGTTAAAATCGCAAAGTGGAAAATGATACAGAGCTTTTAAAGAGGAAGAATCATCGATGAGCCTCAATCTGGACGCCCAAAAAGCTTTTGAATGGCTAGGAACACCCAGCGCGTGTTAGAAATTTTAGATTCAAACCGTCGATTAACGATTAGAGTAATCGTGGAAAAACTGAATTTAACGCTATCTATGGTGCACAATATAGTGCAAAAACATTTAGAAATGAGAAAATTTAAAAAAACATTAAAGCATGATTTTGACATGCAATTATGTCTATACGCTTCTTGCAATATTTTATAATCTATGAACAAAACATTCTCACGTAGTGGTTTTCCACTAATCACTTCAGCGCGCCATGTCAAAAATTTGAAAAACACCCTTTGCACGAAGTAAAATCCTGCCGCATCTAATTATCGAAAAAAACAAAAAAAAAGGAACAAATGAGGAAAGAGTTTGTCAACATTTTAAGACCCCTCCCAAATTTCTACGACCAATAGTCGCAAAATGAAAAAAAAACTCGATACTTCGTGAATGAACCATGTATATATATATATAAACATATGTATGTTTATACGTTTTTTCCAGAATTTACCGGGTCTATAAAATAAGTATTGTATAGATGTATTATCGCATCGTCAAAGATAAGTAAAGTAATATTTTGTTAAATTTTCACCATTCAGCTTGCACGTATGTTCGTATGAGTAAATATTTTTCGATATAAATATTTTGTATTCTATAAATTTATATTTCGAATAATATAAAAACCACGCCGCTTCGTCTTTGTATTGTTCTTTTTTCATATAATGTTTCTTTTTTGTAATGTTTTCTTTTATGAAATATTATCTTCGATTTAAGGTTTCTTTTTTTTTAAGTTATGCAAATCATATATTGTTTCTTAATTCCCCTTTTTTTAAGACAATATAACCTTCACCCTTTATCCAATACGCCAAAATTGAACTCGGACGTCGGCGAGCATATCCCGACCTCAGGAGATTCAACCGTCACAATATAAAAATTAAATTACTATTTATTAAAACAGTCTAATTTATTTTGTATACATTTATTATTTTTAAGCCGAATTTTTACTCGATTTCATGAATTTAATTGAATTATTGATTTAATTGATTACTGAATTTAATTTTTTAATAATTCAAGGTACTATACTGAGATGTCTAGATAAAAAATTAGCAAATTTAAAATTAAAATTATCAAAATATGAAAGAAATAATAATCAACATTTTTTTCATTATTACAAATAACAATTGATATAGTAAATTTTTTAGTTTTAAAATGTATTCCTTGTATAAATATTTATATATGTATATATTATGTATATGTAGCTAAGTACTTTATATTTAGAGATTATTTTTTCATACTAGCTTGTGATAATTTTTTTATTTTTATCATAAATAGTTATATCTAAGATACCGATGCATTTATTCAATTTTACTTATTACACAAATGTGAAATTTTTGTCATATTAATTGAATATTTCAGAAAGGTGTTAGGTTATGTCTTATAAATGCAAAACATAGTGTTATCTATCTATGAAGCAATAAAATAAAAATTATTTTAAAATTGAATATCCAAATGTTTCATTATCATATCGATAAAGAAAAAGTATCTTAAAATTCATAACATTATTTTTTGATATATATTATAAATTAATACTACCATTCTAAATTTATTTTTATAAAATTTTGTGGTATGTTTGTAAATAAATCACTTATATTAAATAATATGGCTATATAATAATTTAACACAGTTATATATTATAAATTGTTTTTTACTTACATATTTTTGCATTTACAAATTTAAAAATTATTCACGATTTTAAAGTCAGAATTTTTTTAATTTCATTCATATTTTGGTTCAACAATATTAATCATCTTATTGATAAAAAAAATAAATCTTAAGGAAAAATTTTTTTTGTGTATTTTAAACAATCTGTTTTTATTTAATTTTAAAAACTGTTTTATAAGTTTCTATATTCATCAAAGCTTTAATATTTTTTGAAGAAGCATATGTATATGAAGAGACGTTATTTTTGTCAACTATAATGAAAAAGATATTTAAGTTATTTTTTTCTATATATTGTAGTTGTGTTATTTTTCATTGAAATTTTTGATTTCATAATTATTTTAAAGTTAATTTTTGAATTTATATTAAATATTAATAATTTGATATGTGATAGATAATTTAATGTTATTATTATGATCGTGACTTCTAATCGTTGCCTCGAATATTTTAATAATATTAATTATATTTGTTTCCGAGAAATTGGCAGAAGTGTTAAAATTCTAATCAATAAATATTTGTTTGTTACATTAAAAATCTATTTCTTTTTCATTTAGCATAATACTAAATTGAAAATTTCTATTGATATTCATTTTCAAATTCTGCTTTAGTAATTATTTTAATTTTTTTCTTCTTCATTCACAATTAAATTGCTGTGTATTTTTTTAACATTTAATTTACGTAAATTTATAAATTTATGAATTAAATTTAATTTTTAATTAAATTATTAAGGTAAAAAATGTACAAGGATACCATTTATTTATAATTATAGTAGAAAAACACTGAATTTTACAGGATATTGTCCGTAATATTGTAAAAATTCTCCCTACGAAAAAAGACGTCAAGTATACTAATAAAAGCATTGTGGATGTTTTCTTAGAGCAATTTAATTTTTTTTGATAAACAATTAGCTAATGACTTCAAACTTGTCTGTACATTAAATTATATAAGTTTCTGCACATAATTGTCAATGTTTTAATATATTGTAGTTTTATATTTATTTACTCTAATTTCGGTACTAAGTTTAAAAGTGAAAAGAATAGAAAAAATTATGGTATAGGAATTAAAAAGAAAAAAGTGGAATAGGAAAATAAAAATGTTTTGAAGAATTACGAATAAAGAGAAATAATTTTAAGAATTATAATTAACTGCAACATGGCTTCAATGCAATTTATTTGTGTAAAGTACTAGTGTATTTTGTACAATGAATTAATTAATATAATGAATTGAGATTTTCTATTATTTTATTATTAGTCGATTATAAAATATTTATTTTGGTTTAAAAAATGAGTTATTTGATAATTTTATTTAAAAAACTGTAATATTAATCAATTTGAAATTATGTACATATATTTATATTTAACATTATAGATTGATATATAGAATATTTAAAATTTTAATACAACTTATATACCAAGAATAATCAAATTACATAATTATTAAAAATTAAAAAAAAAATAAAAACATAAATTATTCCATCAATTAAGGTAATCATATTTTTTCGTACAATCACTTTTTATATTTGTTAATCTATCAAATTGCAAGAACTTTTTATAAGTCAATAATACTTTGATTAATATTACATTTTATTATTGTAGAAAAATATTATTTTATTTCAATACACATAAATTATAAAATAACAGTTAACATCATCGGTTCAATATTTATTTTGAAAGTTACTATTTACATTTATTAATTAACTAATTTGAAATAAATATATTTTATAGTACATATTACAAATAAAGTTTATATTATCAAGTGCTATTTAAAAATATTTTTCATGAATATTAACATTAATGCGTAGTTAAATAATTAATAATAGATTCTTATATAAAAAAGCTGCCTTCTTAACAAATATAAATAAATATAATATATAGCTCTATATATAGAAAATAAATTGTATTCTAGTACGGAAGAGGATAAAAGATTTTTTACAAATATTATAATAAATTCAAATAATATCTGTATCATAATATAATATATTCATACTTTTCATTTACTTTTTTTTTGTAATCTTATCAGTATCACACAATGATCAATCTGTAATAATTGAAATTAAATTCAGATTTAATCAAGAAAGAAGAATGGCATAATTCAGGTATATTTATATTAAATTCAATTTAATTGAAGCTTTAATTGAATAAATGAGATTTTTTTTATTGCATATTAAGAAGATTCAAACTGTTTTATAAGTGTCGGGAATTTTTGTTTAGAAATTATCCTGATCAGATATTTAGATATATAAAAATTATAGAATGTTATATAAAATAAAAATTGCTTAATAAGCATTAACATTAAAGAATTACAATTTATACCTAATTAAAAATTTAAACTTTATATATATAAAGAATATTTTTAATAAATAGCTAACCATTATTAAATTACACATTTAAATCATATAATTAAGTATCCAGAAAATCTGAACAAACAATATTTTTGATTAAAAATAAATATATATATATATATATATAATATAAAATATGAAGAAATATTAATAATATTTATATCAACTATTTTCAGAATATATATTGAAAATCATTAGATATTGTTGTAAAAAAAGTAACTCATTCTTTATCAACGTAGGTTTTAGAAAAACATTTACATTATTACTCATGACCTTTATAAATCTACGTTGAGCCAGATAGACATTCAAGGTGAATATTATAATAGTAAAACTGTTTTATAAAAACGATCAATTTTATTCCTTAAAATAAAAAAAATTATCAAATTACTGGACAGTATTTTGTGTACATCATATTCTAGTATGTGTTCTATGTAACTATGGTTATACTTTTTTTGACTTATTTTATTTTTAGTCCGATATTATAGTTATTATATATTATATAGATATTATAGATATTATACTATTTAATGAATTTGTGCTATTAAAAAAAATTGTAATTATTTTGTATCTTTTGCGTATCTATGTCATGTAGGGTAATATTCATCTCTTCTCTTATATTTTTTGTATTCTTCAAAACTCTGTCCTCTATTGTATCCGTGAGATGTTTTCATTAAACATTACTGGCATATATGTGGAAAATATATTTCTGTATTTTTCCAGCGCTTTTTAATTATATTATCGTTTGTCAAATATTATAATCATACTCTGATAAGAGATCCACGTTTTATAGTTACTTTTGTATCACGTTTGAGTTCAGATATAATGATTCATCTACGATGCTCTATTTTTTGGTTATGCACTTATAATATCCTTATACTCGAACCATGAGTAGAATTATAAAATTCATCCATCCAACTTTTATTCATCTTCGTAATAAATGAAATTTCTAAATTTCTACATTAATACGTGTATGTATAATATTTATGAGATAACTTTTTATTCAACTCAATAAGTCAGTACAATACGACGTCACATAATATACATCTATCGTTTTCTTATTAATACCTTATTTAGTTGTATAAATAATTCTTAATAGCTATAAGCAAATATATTAGCTATTTATTTCTTCTGTAGTTTTATTTATAAATATTTTTATTATAAAAATACTTTTTTAATATCAGTATTTCATCTACTACGTTGAACTTATAATTCTTTAGTTTTTTCCTTAACTATTCAACCAGATGACATGATTTTTTCGGCCCATAAAAGTATCAAATTAAATAATTGCGTTCATGACATTTTATGCTATTACGATATAATTCTAATATAAAGACCCCAGTATCACCATCATAGTCATATTTTTTACTATTTTTGTCTACAACAATGTGTTTTATAAAATTTCTTGGAAATCTTGTCACTTTTAATATTTGTTCACGTTGCAACAACAATGTGCAATCTTTCATTTTTCTACTGTTTTTCATGTCAACTTTATTCTTTGAGGAATCCAATTGTTACTGTATAATTTTCACGACGTCTGACTATGAGTATCACTAGTTAGAATTTTAACTAGATTATGAAAATCATGGACTTTTCTGAGTTAATTTAAAAAAATGATCTTTTTAGACTGATAGCTATATTTCTTTGTCTACTCTCCACAAGAGGCTTGAGATTGAAAATTGACACTTATTAGATTCTTTATCATATTGTAAGAAGAGTTTAATATGTGGAATAAGTAACGTTTTATATCTTACATCTATCAATCAAGAAGTATTCAGTTAATTTATGACTAAATCCCAGAAAATAAAATAATAAAAGAAACTAAAATATAAACACAAAAATCATTCATTAGGAAAAGACAACAACAAAAAAATACCGTTTTTTTAACATAGAAAAGCATTTAACGGAGTATAAGAATTTTGAAATAAATAAATTATCCATTGAATACTTAATATAAAAATCAATCAAAAATATAAAAAAAATATATTATGTAATGTAAAAATGAAATACATAAAGAAACAATTAATAAGAATAAGATTAAAAAATTATAAATCAGATATACAGGTATAAAAATATCAGTAAAAGAAATTTTTTTAAATTTACTTATATCTATATTTTAAAATATTAAATCAAACTTTTAAATTAAAAACGTTGGTAAAAACATATCATTCTTTTGATAACTAAAAATATTTATAAGTAAATATTAAAGGTATAATAAATGATAAATTAAATAAATTGATGTATTTTGAATAAAAATCCCAATAATGATAAAAAAAAAAAAAATTAAAAAAGCAAAATAAATTTATAAATTAGTAAAATATTTTGGAAATATACAGACAGTACTTAATAAACATTTACAAAGATTTATATTACATAATAATAAAAATACGTAATTTTAAAAATACTTTATTTTTAAGAATACTTATATATTTTACGTATATTGAAACGTATTTTATAACCAAATTTTGCATCTAAATATTGGTAAAAATTATTATAAGCTTATTAATAAATTAAGTAAAATTTATAAAAGAATAGTAATTCCTATATATTTTTTTGAATAAAAGATTTATATGAATAAATCTTACATGATTAAAAAAGGATATAAATAATTTTTTTCATCCTTAAAATATTATAAATATAAATAGTACTTAAGTAATTAAAGAAAAACAACAACAAATTGAATATTGAAATTAAAGAAAATCATTTAATAAAATGTATGAAATTTTATATATTTCAAATATGAATTATATTCTACTTTTCTTGAGATCGTTAAAAATTATATTAAATTCCAGTAATTTATTAAAATCTATGTAAAATTATATGGAATCATAGAGTATTTTAAAACAAACATAATATGTATGATACTAGGTTTTAATTTCTTTAATATTAGTTCTTATAGACCAAGCAATAGAGCACTTTTTAGTTCGTGAAAAAAGTCGCTAGTGATACAAATCAAAATACGTAAAGAAATCAGTAGTTTTTTATTTTTTAAAATGCTACTCATGATATTCAGAAGTTTTTTTTATTATTAATTTTAACGAAAAAATGTATTTTTTTTTTTAGTTTTTTTATAAAATGAAAAGTCATAACTTTACAATCATAATGTTAATGGACGATTTGTAGCTAATAAAATCATGAAGAAAGTTCATTTTTTTATAAACCGATCATTAAATTAGAAGCGGAAACATTTTCCAAAAATTGGAAAATTTTTAAATTAATTAAAAAATTTGTAACTTTTTTATTTTTTAATATTTACCAAATTTGAGCTTGATCGGATTATTAGTTTTCGAGTAATACTGATATTAATAAAATTATGCCGAAATTTACAAAGTTATTTCCAGCTCATTCTACCGAACTTTTTTAGTTTATTCGACGATTTTAAAAAATATAATTGTAAAAAAGCATAACAAATCCTGTATCTTACATTTTGCATAAAATTTTTTATATTATCTTAAAAATGCAGATAAAGATGACCAAAAAAGGCCGAGCTCGTTTAATTTGTTGAGGAGTGGAGGAGAAGAATAGATGAGGGGTTAGTTAGAGAGGATTTCACTTTTATTACTATATATTACAATTTTCTGGCTCTTATTCTCACTATTACTAGGGCACTCGGCCGTTTTTGGTCATCTTTATCCGCATTTTCTAGATAATCTAAATGATTTTTACTAAATGTCAGATACAGGATTTGTATCTTATATTTGTAATAATTACATTTTTTAAAACCGTCGAAAAAACTAAAATTGTTCAGTAAAATGAAATGGAAATAACTTCGTCAATTTTGGCATAATTTAATTAACATTTGTATTACTCGAAAACTAATCATCAAGTTAAAAATTTGTAAATATTAAAAAATAAAAAAATAAAGCTACAAATTTTTTAATAATTTAAAAAATTTTCCAATTTTTGGAATATTTCTCTGCTTTTCATTTATTGATGAGTTTATAAAAAATGTATTTTATTTGCAATTTTATTAGTTAAAAATCGTCCATTGACACCATGATGGTAAAATTATGATTTTTCATTTTATAAAAAAAACTAAAAAAAAATACATTTTTTCGTTAAAATTGTTAATAAAAAAAACCTCTGAATATCATGAGTGGCATTTTAAAAAATACAAATCTACTGACGTTTTTACAAATTTTGATATATATCACTAACTGTTTTTTTCATTATCACGAAAGTGCTCTTTTCTTGATCTAATAATATTTACAAGCATTGAAATATTAGTTTGTTTTTATTTTATAAGAAATACAGATTTTTTTCAAAAATAACAACGATTTCTTTCCTAATTTAGATAGTTATTTAGTACATTAACAGTCAAACGAATTTTTTTTTGTTGCAGAAACGTGAACAGAGAAAAACAATCACTGTGTTTCCATACAAAATTTCCACACAGGAAAATCAGATGCATTCTATTAGATAAAAATATAAAACAAGGCTTATTAGACTCTAGCTCACGAATTTTATTGAAGTCTCAGGAAGTATTTTCCTGTTTATAAAAATGTTAGCTACTTGCTTAATTTGATTTTTTAAATTCTGCTTTTTCAGATGTAACAAATAAAAATAAAATACAAGCATAGTTCAATATAATAAGATTGTTTAACATTTTTAATCTATTCTATTGATAATAATAATAATTGATTGTAAAATTTAATTATTTACATTTTAATTAAAATATATATGGTATAAAAGACATTTTAGAAAATAAATTATATGATAATTTAAGAATTGTAACTTTTACTTATACTTTTTTCAAATAAAATTCATGAAAATGATATAAAATATATATATATATCTATTATTTTTAGAATTATATATTAAAACAATTTTTGAAATAATATTTGAATACTTTATGAATCTTGAATAAAAATTTTTTGTTTTGAGTAATCGAAGTCTAATAATTTTTATTTTACGTAGGCTTTTATAAATGAACTAATCCAATCAAAATGTAGATGGTGAATATTATTTTTTTTAAATAATTTATTAGAGAACTATAAAAATTTTCATAATTTTTGTTTGATTTATTACAAAACTTTAATTGAAAACTTAAAAAAACTTGTTGAGGATAAATTAAAAAAATTATATTTAATAAAATTGTAAATTAGTTTATAAATTTACATATTTTTTATTTAAAAATAGAATAATAATAATAATAATAATAAATAATAAAAGGATAATATTGCCATATTTATAATTTTATAATTTATAGATTATTGAATGATATTTTCGTTGTAATACGAATTATTACATAGTAATTTAGCATTTATAATTATATTGATATTTTTCTAAAAAAAAAAATTAAAAAAATAAGAAAAAAGTCCTCTTCTATGTTGTATTTTTTATAATGGTCTGTAAGGGTATTATAAAAATTATAGAAAACTACAATGTGTAGTTATGTACAATATAGATGTAGGTAATACTTTTTTTTATATCGATTCATTAATGAAATTTTTGAATATTTATTGATTTTTGGATTTCCTCTCTATACGTAAATGATATATTTATATAATTTTTTTTTTAATACAATTTTTATTTATTTAATAAATTATATCATTTATTTAATTTTTTTACAATAAAAAGTAAAATGAAAAGTTTGAATCAACAAATCTTTTATTTATTTAATTTACTATATCAGAAATTTCATTTATATAAATATTTCAAATATATTTATCTACTACTGATCTGTAATAACCCAACAACTTATATATGTATAAATTAATATATATTAGTACATAAAAATAATATTGAAAATATTTAAATAAGTGAAATTTTTAAAAATATTGAACAAAATAACTATAGAACATAAATTGTTTACTCAAATTTTTTATTTTCTTTTTTAATGTTCAAGAAAAAAAAATTATGTAGTTTAATATATAAATCAAAAGTAACTGTACAAATCAATTAATAATTTATCTAGAATAATTAAAATTAAAATAAAACCAAATCTGACAACTGTAAGTTATAGCATAGTTATACTTTTTATATTTTATTCTATTAATACTATTATAGAGCTATATTTATACTTTAATCTCTCTGTCAACGTTTTAAAAATATATATTATATTGTTTATATTATATACAAAGAACTTGAGTATTATCTTACGTATTAGTAATATCAATACATAATTTAATAAATATTTTTTACAAAATAATTAATATCTGTATCTTAAGTAGAATTTTTTTTTAGTTTAATCAAATCTTATATTTAAACTCATATTTTGGTATACGAAATATGTAGTAAATAAAAATGAAATTTTCTGAATAGAAAAAATAAAAATATTTTTGTAAATAAGTTTTTCATCATAATTTCATAAAATATCATAAGCAATAAAAATATGACACGTATCTTCTTATTTAAGAATCAATCTTTTTTTCATATAATTTTTATATTATGTATATACTACATAATATTTATATAAAGTGTTAGTTATTAGTCTGCCAAGACTAAATTTATTTAAAAATCAATCATTTTATTATATTTTTTATTTTTTTTTATTCACAAGTAATTCCAACAAATTTTTCAACATTTTTATCACACAATTTACAATTTATAATGCACAGACTCATTTTTAGTTTTTGCATACCCTACATTATTATCTATACATAATAACTGTCAATAATATAAATATCTTATAAAATATAAACAAAATCTAATTAAATTAAGTCTGAATACAATGGACTGCAATCAAAAGCCGAAGAACACTCATAAGATAAAATTCTATATTAAAATAAAAATAGATAGAAATAAAATGTAATTATTAAAATACATTTTTTTTAAATTTTTAAATTATTTTTCAATCAATAATACGCTTTATAATACAAAAACATCAGTTTTAAGACAAACGTTGGTTTTCATGAAAACATAAATTTTCATTTCAACATAAGAAATGCTTTAGGAATTATTATTTATAATTAATAAACAAAACATAAAAAATACCTATTTTGCTATAAAATTGATTATAAATATAATTTAAAATAATATAAAATAAGAATGGTAAACATGTAAAAAATTATACATTATAAATAAATTTGTATTAAAGTTTAATAAACATTTGTATAAAAAGATTTTATAAATCAGAAATATTAGGTGGAAATCATAAGCTTATAAATAATTATATTTTTTTTAAACTTATCTACATTACCATAGAATTTAACTTACATAATTAACTGTATATAATCAATCACAAAACATTTACATTTATATTTATATTTAATCATGTCATTGATTTCTATATTTGTCTTTGATGAAATAAAAGATTGAAGTTATATTTACTTTGAAACACATACTATTAACCTTAAATATTTAAAATTATAAAATATTATTCATAAATTTATTAATACAAGGAAAATATACTTCGAAAATTAGATATTTTTAAATTAATAAATTTTTAAATTAATGTAATGCAGGAGTCACGAAGCAAAAAGCCGTTTAAGATATGGGACAGTTGGCGTAATGTTCGCAAAGGTCTGGTAGTCGCCAACTTTGAAGAATTGGTTCTTCGAGGTATGAAATTTTTTTTATTAATATTTCATATAACATTTACATTAAAATAAATTTTGGCATACTATAAAATTATATACAAAGTATATTCATACTTTCAAATTTATAAACTAAAGGTTTTTAAGTACATTATTGGAACTGAATCTTCAGTTATCGAAGAATGAAGAAAAAATTAGTAAACATTTGGAACACTAGGAGTTTTATATTAATTTAAATAGACAATTTGACACGCCCGGCATTCTTAACATGACTGTAAAATTTTATTGCTTAATTATCCTTAAAGACCTTTTTTAAGATTTAATTAAAACAAAATTATTAGTTCTATTATGTACACAATTATAATTTTATTATTATTGCAATAAGAGTCTTATAATATTGAACTCTATTTACTTTTTTTAAAATATATGATTAAATTTTGTAATGGAGAAAATGTAATAATTTTATAAAGTACATACTAAAATAATTTTTAAATCTTATTCTATGTAATATTTAATTTTAAAAAAAAAATTAAATTATCATTAAAAAATAATATTTATTGTAAAAAAAGTCCCAAATGTTAATAAAATTTGTGCAAAAAATAATCCCTTTTATTGTATGTGTATTATCAATCAATAATTTTATTAATACCGCCGATGTTTCCATGAATTTGTTCCTCATCCATATCAATGTCATAACTACAATTTAGATATAATTTAATGAAAATTAATATGCAGCAATTTGCATAAGAAATCCCATATTTCATAGAAAATTTGAAAATGCTGCCATTTATGTGTTTCATGTTGTTGGTTGACCAAGAACAGTTAGTTTCATAGTTTATAGTTTATAAGTTTATAATAAAAATTTATACTGGAGAGCTTTCCATGATTACATTATTGAGCAGTGAGAAATAAATGAAGATTATTTAAATAAAATTATCCTAATTTATGATTGATTTTTCATGCTCACTTTTATTTTTATGGCTTCACTAATCGTCTAAATTTTCATATTAAAGATTTGGCGAATCAATGTGTTTTTGTTAAAAATTAACAAATTTATCCACAACATATCAATTCTTGATGGGTTGGAGACACAATTGGCATGTATTTGTTTTAAATGAAGCTGGTGAATTAATTATAATTATTAATGTATTATATCATAACGAATTTAAAAACAAATTTAAGATCTTTATAGATAAATTGACTAATATTGATATAGGTGGTATTTGATTTCAACGAAACGATCCAATATGTGCTACAGTGCATGAATCGTGTATTAGGTATCACCTGATCATCTTTTCTTTCATTTCGATTTTTTATACGAATATTAAATGTAAAAGATACTATATTAACAAGTCCATATCTATTTGTACATTGGACTAATAGATTCAATGATGTATTACGGATATTCAGAAAATTTGTGTGAAATTGTTAAAATAAATTTTAAGAAAAGAATATCATCAAACCTGAAGTTAATTCGCTAATATTTATTCCCTATATAATATATTTATTTTAAAAAAATACAATTAAAAAACGTATGTGCTCTTTATTTATTTTCATCTAATTTTTTAATATCTAATAATTCAACAATTTATCATCATAACAATTATAAAGTCTAACAATTATGAAGTACTCAAAATTGAATGATTTTGATAGCAGCTGGCAGAATGTAATTGAAAAACGATTTTTCATAAAATAAAAATTTATAAATAATATAATTTTTGAACTAAAATATTTATAATAGTAAGGATTATGTATTGCATATTTATGTTTTTTATAATATATTATATAATTAATAACTGTATAAAAATATATATTATTTGAATTAAAAATTATAGTATTAGAAACTTAGATAAATTATATTTCTTTATGATCACAAGTACAATATTTAATACAAAACTGGCATTGTCTAAGTAAAATATATGTGAACAGTTTATTTAGAACATATTTATTTATATTAATCAAATAAGGAATCATTTTTCATGTAGAAAAATAGAATAAATTTATTCTTATAATATCAGATTGAAATCAGCTCTGAAATTTTTTAATAAATTTGATCAAAAATATTTTAAAATATGAAAATTATCTTTAAAAATAAAAGAGCATTAAATTTAGAATTCAATTTATAGCAGATTTTTACTTTTTCTAAAACTTAAGTATTTATTACTTGTATTATGTATATACAATTATATATCAATAAACGTATACAAGAATAAACAATATTATTAGTCTCTAATATGGTATTTAGACTGTTTTGTAGTAAATGTATTGTACAGTATCTTTTTTAGTTGAATCATAATTAAATTTTATGATGGCAAGTTTGAATTTGCTCTTTATGAATAAAATTTCGTATTAACTACTATTAGAAAATCAAGACTGGGTATTTAACTTCAATTTACTATGTCTTAGAATTTGATATTGCATGCTGTAATTCTGTCTATATTTGATGATGAGTAAATTACTTTTAGCACGAACTATAACTTTATATTATCTACTGTAAACGTAGTAATGAACTACATGCTATTAATAAAAGTACAACCTTTTAACAAAAATTTATGTATAACAATACGTTACAGAGTAGTAGTAATAAACTAATAAACTATGATTTTTCTAAAATTTCCAGTCATTAGTTAAAGTCTGGAATTATGTAAAAGAGGACTCATTTCTTCCAAGAGCCAATATACTTTGAACTCCTCCTATGTCGCTGGATGTTTTATGTATCGATTATGATTATTTAGGTGTGATTAATCGCTCAGTTATCATTCAATTTTTAATTTCTCATCAAGGTTTGTTTTAAGTTGCGACGGAACAAGGCGGGAAAGGAATGTCAATTAAATTAAAAGAAAGCAAAAGTTTTGTAAATGTTATTATGATTTTTTATTTTGCCCAGTTTACACAAACTTCTCGGAGACTCGGAGGAGAGACGGAGATGTCACGCGCAAGAAGTTAAACAAAAATTTGAAAGTTCCTCAATTTTTTCCCTTAATTTTCTTTATTCGAGTAATTACTCCTATTCTCCTTCGAGTTTTCTATTTGTTGCGCATATTCGACTAGGCGCGCCTTACAATATCCGGTCGGCCAATCGGCTACCCGCCCCCGTCGGCCGGTGGGCCATCAAGCACCCATCGGGGTGAAGTCAGTCGAGGCGGCGCGACCGTAGCGGTAGCATGTGTTCGAACCCGGCTTAGCCACGTTCACGATTTCCCTGGCATAAAAAACCCCCTTTGGGCACGTGGGGGGAAAAGCCGTCTACATACTATTTTCTTAAATGTATATATAAAATAACTTAAAAATAATACAAAATTAATGTCGGTAATACAAATAAAACGGACCCTAGGTAGTTAAAATGAAAATCATACGAGGTAGGCTACTTAGAGCGATATAACTGCAGTATATAAAACTAAATCGAAGTGACAAGCGTGCTACAACTAAGCTTTGGTAAGCGCTCTTCCTCACGTCCTTGCAATTAGATTTTAGTTGTTTCTTTTGGTAGGTTAGGCGAGATTAACCAGGTGATTGTGATAATCATTTATTATTAATCTTCTTTTTCTCATATTCAGTAAAATTTTATTTAATACAAAATATTCAAGCAAAAACTATATGCTATTTTAGTTATTATCAAACAAAAATAGCAATAATATTGTTAACGAGTTCACTATTAATATTAATTTCGAACAAAAATAAATATTGAAAAATAAAAATGAAAATTGATGGAAGTAGTATAAGAAATACTCCAATAGCATTCTGACGGGTTTACTCTTTTACTAATCATTATATAATGGATAGAAATATTTTATTGATATTTTAAGCTAAGATAATATGTAGAACGTTGAACAAAAATTTGTGACGATTTAACCTCACGCTTGTCTTTACTGGGAAGGATTTTCGGACTGAACAAGGTGAAAAAATCCTTTGAAATCCACGTTTATTTAAAGGATAAAATAAATGAAGTACTAAATATTCTGTACAAGTACTTTCGTACGTATGCTCAGATACAATCATTTATATAATACACAAAATAATATTCCAAGCTCATGCTCATACGCAGAAATATACGAATAAGATATTTTAAATATACTTATTAAATAAAAAAAAATAAAATGCTGAAAATTGAAACTGTTTTACAAGCACATCCATTAAACATGTATTAGTATTTTTAATGGGACAAGAATGAATGCAGGGAGGTTGCTATTATTACCTGCATTTAACATTCGTGTTAATATAAATAAAACAGATAATGAATATTAACAAGTAGTATAATGACTATATAAGATATATATGAAGTTGTTGGGTGCTTTCCTTTATTATAATACCCTCACATATTTATAGTTTCGAGAATATTGAGACGGAAAAAAGGTGGAGTTAATTCATAGCGGATGCTGGATTTCGTATCGCAGCGATTTGTGTAAGATTCACTGTTGCTGACTCATATATAGGACACTGAAACCACAAATTGTACCGAAAATCATAAGGGTGATAAATTTTCAAACGTAGGCGTAGTGTCGCATTGAATCTTGAAATTTTTCTCGCCAGCAGTGGTCGCGGATATGGTTTGTGGCTTTTGGAGTCTCTGAGCAATATTATAGTGTTAAATATTATAGTATTAAACTAATAAGAGGTCCAGATTTATTAAGCTTTCCGAACTCTTTGATGAGCCAAGTCCCACTGTTACAATTGTCAGCTTCTAGGAGCGAGTGGCATCCGTAATATCAGCAAGGGAACAGAGTCTACAGAGATAGAATCATATATATTATTTTTTACGAAATTTATTGCTTTCTTATCACCATTTATTTCATTAATTAATTTAGTTCAATTTATTATTTAATTTAATTTAAACTAATTTAATTTAATCTAATTTAATCTAATTTAATTTAATCTAATTTAATTTAATTTAATTTAACTTACTTTAATTTGTCACTCTTACGATCTCCGTATTTTATCTTATTTTTTACACATCTCATTTCACTTGTCGTTCCTCCTTATTATCACATTTTGTCCTGCCTATTGTTTGTCGTGGTTGCTATTTTCCTCTCTGTCGTCTTTTCTGCTTCCATTATTTGTTTCAACAGCAGTACATCTTCTTGTCCTTCTTTCAATTTAACTATATTTCTGCATCTGTTACTTGTTTCCTGCCTCGTCTCTGTATTCTTTATAACATAATCTCTGTGGAGTTCATAATTCTATGGTTCCAATCATCTCCTTCTATCCCACATAGTCTACATTTACTTTCTGCTTCATCTAGCCAGTATTTATTGTTCTGTAGCATATTACCACATCTTATCCTCGCAATTTCTCTCATTTTTTCAATTTTCTTCTTCTTCTTGACATATGCTACTAGCCCTGTTTGTATTATTTCCTTGTATGCTACGTTGTATTTGGCCTTTTCCACCTTGCAGTTTCTTTTCTGTCTTTGTATCTCTCTATCTCTTTTCTTGATTTCCGAGTATATGCACTTTCCCTCATTTTCCCATTTCTCCAATTGTTCCAGGCTAAATCCTAGACTATTTAGCCAGCTCACCATTGTCTCTTTTTCTCCGTATCCTTTTGTCATATCTTTTTCGTCCTTGCATTTTTTAACGCATCTATCCTCTGTCATATTTTCTATTTTATTGTTGTACTTCATTACTCTGATTTTCCATTCATATTTCATTTCCCATTCATTGGCCTCCTCGCACACAATATATCTGGGGGTACAGTACTCCAGTCCAAGTATCCATCTGTAATATTTGAATTTGACTCTGTCCAGTTCTTCTGTATACTCATTTCCCCCATATCTCCGACCCATATGCCATTATTCCTTTGACGAGATATTCAAACATCATTTTCCTGATGTGAAAATCCCCTGCATATCTCCTTTCACCATGTCCCCAAATTCTTTTAGCCGCTATCTTACCCCTGATTGCTCTCTCTCTCTCTCTCTCTCTCTTATTTGATCCTTTAACTTTCCATTCCTATTTAGTATGAAACCTAAATAGCTGAAGTTATCCACTACCTCAATTTTCTCCCTTCTCCAATGCCATGTCTCGACTTTCGGTTTTTTCCCGCTTTTGACTACCAGCATCTTCGTTTTCTTCGTGTTTAGGATCAGCTTTCTGTTTTCTAGGAATTTCTTCAAAGTCCCCAGTATATACTGCATCGCTTTTCTGTTCTCATCTATCATTGAAATATCATATGCATACGCCAGGGCCCAGATCCTTTTATCCACAATCTTCGTACCACCCACGTTTCTTCTGGCCATTTCTTCTTCCAGCTTTGCAGTATATACATTGAACAATAGTGGGTCTTAGATCTTTGGTGACCCAAAACTCCTCTGTCAGTCGTTCGTTTGCCCTAACAAGGCATTTTGTTTCTTCGTATATCCTATTTATCCTGTTAATTAAACCCTCGGTGTATCCCTTTTTTCTCATAATCTTCCATAGCGTGTCCCTGTCTACTGTATCAAGAGAAATAGTACATACAATCAAAAAATAGTACATACAACCTTTTCTTGTCCTTCACTGCTCTTCTCATCACGTGGTTAAACATGTATATATTATCGACTGTTAACTTTCCACTTCTGAATCCAATCTGTTCTTCCGGTAATATGTTTTTTTCTTCTGTCTCCTTTTCTAATTGGCATTTAATTATCCCTGTATACATTTTGTATACCGTAGCTAACATTGATAGCCCCCTGTAATTATCCGACCTTGCCTTATCTCCTTTCTTGTACACTGGGGTAATCACCGCCGTCTTCCATTCCTCTGGTATTCTGTTATCCTCCCACACTCTTCTAATCAGCTTCTTTACTCTTTCCTTTATCTCTTCTCCGCCGTGTATCCAAGCTTCATTTGGCAATTCATCAATCTCTGCTGCTTTCTTCTTCTTCAATTTCTTCTATTCTTCCGTTATTTCTTCATCTTTTAGCCTCTCCTCTCTCATGTCTTCACTACTCTATTATTTTCTTACTATTAGATATCCTTTTCTCCTTACTTCCCTTTGTTTTTAGTTTTTGGAAATAATTTTCCCATCTCGGTTTTTCTATTATTTATTCTAGTTTTTCTCTCTTTTTCCTTCTTCTGTTGATGAATTCTCATATCTCTTTTTCATTTTTGAGCTGCTTCCTTTACCCCTCTATCTCTTTCTCTTTCTATGCCTTCTTCTTCTCCTTGCATATGTTTTTCCATTTTCTTCTCATTCCAATATATTCTTCCTTTAGCCTCTTACCTTCTCTTCATTTTTTTATCATGTTCCGTATCTTGTTTTTTCTCTCTTACACTCTTGATCGTACCATTTGTGGTCATCTATCCTTATTTTCTTCATTTTGATCATTTTACTTGTCATGTTACTTTTTGCTAACTCTTTAATTTCTAACCAAATTTTTAATTATTTTAAAAATTTTCCAGTTTTTGGAATATTTCTCTGCTTTTAATTTTCCGATCGGCTTATGAAGAAATGCATTTTATTCGCAATTTTATTAGCTGAAAATTGTCCATGATACTATAGTATTAAAATTATTTTCATTTTATAATAAAAAAAGTAAAAAAAATGCATTTTTCATTAAAATTGTTAATAAAAAAAAACCCTAAATATCATGAGTGGCAATTTAAAAAATAAGAGTCTACTGATTTTTTTACGAATTTTAATATGTATCACTAGCTGTTTTTTTTCATGACTTCAAAATTACTCTATTACTTGATCTATAAAGAGCTTTCAACTTATGCTATCGTCAATTCTTGTAGCAATCAATTTTCTTCTATTTGTATAAATATAAATTTGTTTACATTAATCAAAATATTTTTTATTTTTAGGTAAAGAAAAACTCGGTATTCCCATCAACGAGAATATATCTTTAGTGCTGGAATCCGATGGAACACAAGTGGAAGATGGAGAATATTTTAAAACTTTATCGAATAATACCATTCTTCTTCTTTTGCGGCATGGAGAACGATGGTTTCCAACAGGTGTTGATATTATACGAGCTGGTAGGTTCAATTGTTTACATAATTTATTTGATAATAAAGGATTATTGTTATTATTACGCCTCCTTCGTCGTTTTTCTACTACTAATATATTATTTTTGAACTATTTTAATTCTATTAAGTACATTGAAAATTAAATATTTTTTTATTACGAAAGTTGTTAAATTAAAATATAAAAGTAATCGAGGAAAAAAGATGTAGTTAAGATTGCAATATAATTTTATCCGGATAAACAGAAAACAGAATACAATCATATTAATCATAATCTATTATCAAACAATAAAATTTTTGAGTTTATGCGAGATTTTTATACAATGTAATAGTAAATGTTACATGGTATAAAAATCAATTATTTTAAAAAATTTTCAAATGAAATAAAAAAATCAATCAATTCATATACACAAATATAAATAATATTGTAACAACAACAAAAAATAATAATCAGTACTATATTAAATTATGCAATATAAACAACACGTACAAGTAAAATTTTATAATTTTTTAATATCATAAGTAAATATAAAACTTCAAATAACAATTAAAAATACTTTTTGGAAGTATACAAAAATAACGAAATCATCTTTGATGGAATTTACGAAAAATTCATTTAGATAATTGTTATGAAATAAAAAGTCAAAATAATGTTGAAAATCTTAGAATATACTGTTGTTAATTCTTAAAGAAAAATAATATCAAATAATAAGATTAAGCTCAAGAGATTAATCGATATACGTCAAGTTTAAAAAAGAATGAAAAGAGAAATATAATATAGAGAGATAGATAGAATTGCGTAGAATAGAAATAAAGACATAAAGAAATAAAATAAGAGACTTCCTCTGTCTTCGAAGGATAGTCATGGAATGAAACGAGGTAGTTTCCGAGGTAGATAGATGAATCTATATGAATATTAAATACAGGAGAGATAATAACAAAATATATCGGCAAGTTAACGATGCTAACTAGGTGAATTATATATATATATATATATATATATTATACAGTTTTATACTATAGATATAATGGATTCTAGAGTTAGAAATTCGTTGAATTTCTAGATCTTTTTCATCAGTTAATCTTGTAAATAGAAAGCATTAATACAGAAAAAGTAATAAATTGAACTAGGTGAATTCGTAGAAAAAAAATGTACTAAAATACAGATAATGTAGTTTATCAAGTAAGAAATTAGCTTTTCTGAGATGTTAGTTGTATGAGTTTTCCATGATAGCTTAGATACAAAGTTTATTCTAAAAATTTTTTTAAGGATTGAAATTGAATTGTTAAGATATTTATTCTGACATAAAATACAGGATATAAAGTTCATTTATGTACAATATTTGGCTAAATACTATGGCTTTTATGTATTACTTTAAAATTTATTATGATTAGCCTAATTAAAAAATTTATTGGTCTTAGCTAATTAATGTCTTACATCAATCTCTAAATCACCAAGTGTAAATTGTGTATACAACTGAAGGTTATTACCATATTATAATATATATAAAATATTTTTTTTTTTTTAAATGCCAAAATCATTCATGAAAATATGGAATAGAATAGTCCAATGAAATGTTAAACTTTAGTTGCTAGAACAAGGAGCTAGCGTTTATTACTCCTCTCTTCTCCCACAGTAATTCCGGTCCTGCAGTAACCTTGCACCATTAATCAGTTGTCTGGCATTCACAGCTGGTAGTATAGCCGCTGGAAAGATCCAAGTCTCACACCAATCATATTAACGCTACGTAGCGCCATCGGAGCCGTGAATTATTTACGCGTGCGAAAATTCTTATGCGTAGGAAATACGCCGATAAATCTCACATTTTGCTTTTCCATCATGCTCAATTCCGAAATTTCCTGATATGAACCTACGTATTATGACCCACAAGAAAATTGCGCAGATTCTGAAGTTAATAAAAGTAAAATAAAATTTTCTCTGTTTTACTGTCAATTTACCCTCCGTTTAAGCTAGCACATTCCACCCGTAAGTGACAATTGAGACAATTACAATTGTATTTAATTAATTACCGCCCAACCTTGAGTGACGTAGGATCTTCTGTTGCATCAGATATTCTTTTTGAATATTTTCTCATTTACAAATTTTTCGTTTCTTCCGCCATCCGAATAATAAAGTGCTAAATTTATAAACAAATATACGTTATTTTGGGCAAATTACATAATTTGTGTGACACCGAAAATCTGTTATCCGAGTATTATTATTTTCGTCTGACATCGACTTTATAATTAATCACTAATAGATACAGTACTGATATTATTCAGATAAATGAAAATAATATAAAGATGACTCATTTGTACTTTTTCTTTTAATTTATATAATAAACTTTGATACTAAAATATTTTTACTGCACAATATTGTAGTGTAAGATACAAAATCTGTACATAAAAATTTTATTTATCTGTGTATTTTTATTTTTATTAATTTAGATTAATTTATTTATAACAAAAAAAAATCCCTTGAAAATATAAATAATTATACTTATATTGGTGACATACAAAAAAACACTATTTATCACAAACTCAAGAAAATTATTACAAAATCAATAACTTCTTTGTATTTTTCAATTAAAATTAATTTTTGTTACTACTAACTTAAACATAGATGTTTACAATAAAATTAACTTAATTTAATTTTATTTAATTTTATATATAAAAATATATTGGTATGTTTACAGCAATCTCAGCTATTCCAAAAATAGTTTGTGAAACAATTCATGCTCTTGAATTGCATGATGAAACACCTACATGGGAGATTATGGACAATAAGGGGCGAGTCACGGTAGCATTGCATTGGGATCATCGTTCACCATCTTCAGCACAAATTCAACAATCCAAAATCTCTGATAGTGGGCAGAATTCTAAATATTCGCCAACAAAAAAGGCTAATCTGAGCTTATCCCATCGACCATCTTTAGTTATTCAGACAAGCCTTGATAAATTAAATTATGACACGAAGTCACCGACTTATTCTGAGCTTATCACTCCAGGGTCACACTACAGTAGCCCTCAAATTACTGTAATAAATCATGATGATATGATACAGCGAAGTTTTTCTAGCCCAAATAATAGTTCCTACGGATTAAACAATCAACATGGCCGCCTTATCAAACAAGGGACAAACTCTTTTGATAGTACGACTACTCATGTTCACACTGCCGAATGTTCTAGTCAGATTCATCAACCAAATCTAGGCATTGATATTCCTACAAATGCCGTTGATACTGGTCCCGGTCAGGAATGTGATTTTCATTGTTACGCACTCCACGAGGAAGGTCGACAAATTGCTATAAATAAGTCAGTGGCTACGTCACCTATTCAAGATCCACATTTATACGGAGGACATCAACCAATACAAACATTTTCGCCACAACCACCTAGCTCTCTTTCAAATGGAACTCGCCGACAAAGTGTGGCTAAAGGTCATGTACGATTTCGAGATACAACGGCTGAGGAAGAAGACGAACAGTCTCACATTTGTCCTTTGCAAAAAGTACATCAATATCATTCACAACAGCATGATAGTTCAGAATCTGAGACAGAAAATACTATAATAGAGGACGAAGTTATTACATCCGAAAAGTTTTTATTACTTATAGATCAACTCACTGTTGATCAAAAGAACCATCTTAGTATAAAAGATATTGGTATTATTCTTGAAAGACTTAGTTCAAAAATTTTGGATGTTGAACGGCTTGATCGTGAAAATGAAAGTGAGGAATGTTATAATTGGACGATCAAAGCTATAATAAGAGGAAATATGTTACGTGAACTTGGTGTAATATATAATGGTAATTATTATATTATTTCTGAACATCCCGGATATAAAGATGAATTTGAAGAAAATAGTATTGATAATCAACCAGAAGAAGAGGAAAATAGACTTTAATAGTTTATATTTCACTTAATATTACCAAACTAGATACTACAACCGCGTTTTCATTTAAATTTCTATTTTGCTTTTAATATTTCTGCTCAAATACTTGAATTCATATTCATTTGTAGATAAATTAAATGCCTAAGCTATTGTTTAAAAAGAGCTTGTAAAATTACAGAATCATTAAAATTAATGAAAATAATTAGCTGTTAATAGTGACTCGATCGAGTGATACATTATAGAGAATGTTTTTCACTATAAAATATGATCTTCTTGGTGACATCAGCTCTTAAAATTGTTGATAATTACTAATAAATAATAAATATTACAAATTTAATGTCTCATAATTAATTGCTTCTAAAATTTGTTACGTGGGTATTTATAATTACTTTAATATTGAATTATACAAACTCAACTCATATATACGTACACTTAAATCATTTACTTTTAATAAAAATGTTAGTCTCTATTTTTGCTATTATATCTCAAATAGACATAGATAATAAGATATTATCCGTATGAATGTATTAATTTTTATTTATTAGTAAACATTTAATTTTAATATTATTCTTTAAAATTATAAGTAAATAACGTCTTTTAAATAAGCCAATAAAAAACCTATTTAATTTTTCTAAGAATTTTAAAATTAATTCATTTTAAGTACTTTATCTCTTTTGAAGTTTCTGTAGGTGATTCTCTTTTTTTGTTTTTAATATAAAATTAAAATAAATTTTTTATAATTAAATAAAACGAGAAAAACATGAATAAATATTTACTATATTTGATTCCCCCGGGAAAATTTTTTTCTTATGATAGGCTTATATTTTTATTAATTAACAATTAAACGATTAAAATTTTATGAATATAGAAATCATTATCGAAACATCACGAGAATAATTTTAAATTATTTCCTTTAATAATAATTTTTTTATTTAATTATTCTGCATCATCAATTCTTTTCATAATAAATTTGTATATAATGATATAGTTAATAGTTATCATTTATATGCAGTGATGGCGATATATGTAAATCTGAGTTTGAAAGTTGTAAATAATATGTTGCAAAAAATTTAAAGCTTCTTTACACAAATATAATTATTTTTATTTATTTCAATCTTTTTTTATCTACGATCTCTCCACAGATGCTTCCTCCTGCAGCAGTTCATTGACCTCTGAGAGAAAAGCTGCCAACAAAAAGGAGGCGATAATGAATTTTTATTAAATGAATGTGTAAATTATAGCAAATATCAGGTTTAATGATGACAAGTTTTCCTGTATTATTTTTTTCTTTGACGTTTCAACAACTAATGTATTATCTTTTCCAGAGCTTAAAAATAGTTTAAAAATTAAAGTTATATAAGAAAGACATGTACTATTTCATCATTATTACATTCGTAATACAATATTATGATTAAAACGTGGGTGGAAAAAATAAAAAATGAAAATTTGTTATTACACATGAACTGGATCTCTCTCGAATTTACACATGCATGAAAAATGTCAGATGTCTTATAATGACATTCAATAAATGTGATTTTTTAACTAGTTATTAATTTTGATATTTTATTTTGAATACAAATATTTTAATAGCAGTACAAAATTATTCTCAGGATCAAGAGGATATTTATTGAGAAGGTTTCGAAATTACTAGTAGTTTTGCCTTTTGAAATTACTTCGAATCCTGATTCCGTGAACAATTATCTTTTCAATTTTATTAGATGATCAGTGCTAATCTTGTCTAAGAATTTCTCGATAAGTTTATAAGAAAAGATCACTTGGTATGTTTAGGATTGATTTTATTATATATCATTCACCACTTAGCTATGAAAATATCTCTTTTGTGATTATTCTTATACAGTTGTGTTTCTGTATGATAATGTGTGTATGTTCTGTGACAATTCAACAAACTCATATTCCTACTTTATTTTCTTAATAATTAAATTCAATGATTCTGTGTAAGCAGCCCATGAAAGTTTCTAAAAAGCGTGAAGAGTTAGTGATTTTCAAATCTGGATAATCGGGTGCACTTACACTTCAGTCTCCCTCTTTGACCGCTTCACAATCTTTTTAACACAATTCGAGAAAAGCTTAGGTTTAAGGTAGAAGACTTCTACATAAAGGTTTCATAATGTAGAATTTAATATTTATTAATGTACTACCTACAAACCGCTAAGTTTACCCTGATATCTGAGATTCATCCGACTGCATTGATTGTAAATCTTGCCTGACTCGTTTACCAACCTATCGAGCACACGCCCACACACACAAGCACACACATGTACACATGCGCGCGCACGCGAATATGTGCGCCTTGCAGATTTTTTTCACCGTTGCTTTCAAGCATAGTCAGCGCACTCTGTCCTACCTCTGCAACTCGTGCAACAAATCTTACACGATGACTTAACTAGCAAAGTTACCTATTAAAAAATATTCTATCTTTTAAACAACCTTTATATCTATGTATACCTTATAAATCTTTTAAAGATTTATAACATATTTTAAAGGAAAGATCTCTCAAAAAACACCATATTAAATTCTTATGTTAATTTATAAATAATTGTAAAATTAAATTATTTCTAGGAGCTTATTGTTTATATTAATTAAACATTTGAATCGCAAATAACTAAAATAAAAAAAATATTAATCCTAATGAAAAGAAAATTAGAAAATTTTTCAAGGTTCTTTGGCAACACCATTCATACTTTAATTAAAGAAAAAAAAATTATTCACAAAAATGTCTAAAAAAGACAAGTAATTAATGTTGGTGAATCAGTATGGTACTGAATACGTTTTTGGGATATTAATTCTTGACCACGTTCTCGAGGACTTAAAATATTCTCATTTTACGAATAAGGCCAAAAAAAGTTTTTTAACATTTGCTTGTATTACCATAAATTTCATATATAGTTTAATTTTATATAATTTGTAAATTTCACCTTAATTTAATATAATGATTTTTACCGGTATTATTTATTAAAAACATCTGAATGATATTATTTTGTATAAAATCTTATGAAATAATAAAACAAATTTGTATTTATGTATTATGTTATAAAAGCGTTGTACTCTGTAATGTTTGTATAAAAGTATCAAGAGTGTGTACAAAAGTAAATTTCAATTTAATAAACATAAATATATATATTACCGACTAAATATTGAAAATTTATTAAATTCATTTTTCGATTGCAAATCTTTTTGAACGTGGAACACATATTTATTACAATAGATAGATAGTTCATATTTATTCATTAAAAAACTTATTAAAACTCAAATGAATCATGTACGGATATTTTAATCGTATAAATACACATCATTGAATCCACACTACATAAGCTTGAATATTTTTTGTCGGTCACGCAATATATCCCATTTATATTTAAGAGTTTTAAAATATGAAAGAATTCATTTTTTTGCTTAAAATATGTGATATTTGTTGTAAGTGTCCAGCTATAATGAAAGTGTTTATGTACTTTTGATATGTAATAAGTATAAAAATCGTATAAATTAAAAATTTGCTTGTTTATTCTATTACCTCGTATCTGAATAAAACTATAAACGTCGGGGATTCAGTAAAACATAAGTAAGTTGTCTTTTTTTCTTCATTTAGAATCATTTATATAAATATTTAATAAGCATATAGACTTACATAATTCATGTCGCATAAAAATATCAAGCATTTTATCAATAAAAAAAACTACATATAAAAACTATATTCTTTTATTTTCGTAAAAATTTATTATTTTTTTTTTTTTTTTAATTTTGATTCAAAGTTATTAATGAACCAACATTTGCTTTACGAATTATCTCCATCTTTAGGTCACTTTTCTTAACAAATTTATATTCATCTTTTTTTTCTTTACTCACAAGACAACTCCAAAATAATCTATTAATAATAAAATAACCAAAGTTAATTATAAGAAAGAATCATTTTATACAGTGCGCTTTTTTTATTAAATACAATACATATGTCCAGATTAAGATTAAACAAACAACTTTATTTAATACAATAGCTTTTGAAACACATTCGTGACGAATTATTATGTAGTCAAAAATGATGCAGGTCAAAGCTCATTCAGTAAATGAGACTAATTACTGATAATAGAATTTCAACAGTAAATATATTTTCTCAAAATTCAAGATTCAAATCTTCATCTAAAAAAAAACTTTTATAAATATAGTACACCAAATAACCATATGCTAATTTTCTTTAATTTATATCCTTTATTTATTAAAGTATAAGTGAATTGGTAATTTCAAACCTAATTTTCATTCTGTATGCAAGTAATATTAAATATGATATAGAACATATACATATTAAATATATTAAATATATATATATATATATATATATATATATTAAATATAGTTGATATACTAAGTATCCTTTTTTTTATAAATTCTTATTCTTATATTTGTTAAAATATTTATTACGATCAACGTTAATTAAACTAATATAAGTTAGGTAAAAATAAAAAGTAAATTCAATCACCTCTTGTTTGAAAACTTTAAAAAATTTTTATTTTTTCCCTTTCTGTTTCGTTTTGTTTCGCTTTAAATTCGTTTTATGTAAAGTATAAAAGTAGCACATATGATAAAAAAA
The DNA here is from genome assembly GCA_018907245.1 of Eupristina koningsbergeri. Classification (NCBI taxonomy): domain Eukaryota; kingdom Metazoa; phylum Arthropoda; class Insecta; order Hymenoptera; family Agaonidae; genus Eupristina; species Eupristina koningsbergeri. The sequence goes on along the minus strand of JACCHV010000002.1, from coordinate 3,214,051 downwards.
TTTTAATTTTATGTTTGTTAATGGGTCATTTGGCAGTTGAGATTAAAACATAGGGTATAAAGATTAGAAAGAGAAAAAAGAAAAAAAAAATATATATATATATATAGTGAGAGAGAGAGAGAGCTAGAAACAAAGCGGCTTACAAAACCTAGTGAGACATTCTTGCATTATTAGTGGCATGAGAGGGAACTAAAATAACCTACAATTTAAAGTAAAACTTTTAACCGGAAGCCTAACAATTTGATATGCAACAACATAAATATAAAATAGTAAATTAGAAAATTATATACCAATAATATATACATTTATAATTATTATTATTGATATTAATTTTTTTTTCTTCTGCTGGATAAAAGCAAAAGAGAAAAATATAAAAAATAAAATGATAAATTTTTCTTAAAGACCTTATTTAAATTTTATTCTAAAACATTATTTATAGAATATACAGCGTTTGTCAAATAAATTTAAGAATATTAAAAGGTTAAAAAAAAAATCTTTTTAATCTAAAAAAATCAATCGATGCAATTATTCCTGTTGTTTTGTTTGCATTTCTTCTAGAAACGAAATCATAATTTACGAATTAAATTTTCACGACAATATTTAAAATGAACTTCTCTGGTCGGCACTATTTCAATTACTATTAGTTACAAAAACCGATGAAAATAAAAGTCACTATTATGAGATAACCAATTGACCGGTATAGTGATTTTGCTCTTAATATTTTAGTAACTAACGGCAACTAGAATAACAAGTATCAACAGCCCTATTCTGGACGCACCCTGAAAAATGAAACCCCTATCGTGGCTTAGATACGTGGCATGAAGTATGAATTCTTTCTTTCGTCGCCATTTTGACAGACGATACTTGTGGAGAAGTGTTGGCTTTATGTTTTCTTAACTTTGGTGAACATAATTTATTATTTAAATATAAGTAGCGTGGAAAACATAGAATTCTTTGCGTAATAAAGAAAGTTTTTTAATTTTATATAGGGTAAGTTATTACGAGCTGTGATTTGTTATATTTTCTGTAATATTTTTATAACTAATACGGCTAGTAAGTTGCGGTGTTTAGAACAAACGCTGTGGTCAAACACACGATTCGCTTCATGATGTGGAAAAAATTGTTTAGTATTGAACAATTATTACAGTAATTTAAATAAAAAGTCTTAAATTTATTGATATACTAGATTCATTACTAAACATTCCCACAAGAATATATATAATAGAAACCGAATTCATATTTCATTTGTAAAAAACAAATATAAAAAGTAGGATTTATATTTATTTTTCCAGCATGCTCAACTTTATAATTAGATTTCTTATATTCTAATTATTTCTTCAAACGATAATAAAGCATATTTTTTTTGAATTATAATTTATATTTTACATTAAATTTACAATTATTATATAATAGTTAATTTAACAATACTTGTACCTGATAAATAATCTATTTCAACTTAAGAAATAATATTTATACATACATATATAAATATATATACATATTTATTTATATTTATAACATATATATACATATAATATTATATAAGTAATCTATGTGATCAGTTATAGTTATTCAAAAGCGCAAACATGTGCATTAGTGATTTATTAATGAATATTTTTCATTTTAATAAAATATTTAGATTTTAAACATAGATATAAATTTAATATTAAATAAAATTATTTAAAAATTTATACTTTTCACAAATTTTTTAATTTTACAAAAATTCAGTAAAATAGAATTAGACATAGTAATGTATAATTTTGTAAAATAAATGTATTAAATTATAAATTTAATATTTCTATTTTTTAAATAACTAGAATTTAATAATATAATATTAAATTACTTACACTAAATAATATTATTTATTTCTTTTTCAGATATTCATAAAATAAAAAGTAAATATGGGAAATATATTTGCTACATTATTTAAAGGCCTTTTTGGTAAGAAAGAAATGAGGATTTTAATGGTAGGACTGGATGCAGCTGGTAAAACTACAATTTTATACAAATTAAAATTAGGAGAAATTGTTACAACAATTCCTACTATAGGTAAGATTTTTCAATATCTTTTGTTAAGATAATGTAAATATGTATGGATTTTTTTTATATGGTTGACTGTAGTAGTTTTTTTAAATAAATAGAAATTAATGTTCAGATTTTGTTGTTATTATTATTAAATTTTTATTATTTTTAAATATATTCAATTGTTTTTTTTTAATTACTGTTATTTTAATAAAATTTAGCAATTATATTTTATATAATGTTCATATTTCTATATTAATGTTTCATCATACACAAATTGATTGATATTTTTTTAAAGATTAAAATATTCTTACAGTACAATTCTATTATGTATTATGTCTGCATACATATTTAATAAATTCAAAATAATGTATATCGTTCATGCACTTAAAATAGTTCTATAAATTATTGTATTATTTGATATTTAAAAACTTCGTAATACTGGTATATAATGCAATTGTAATACACTACAGAGAATTGATGATTACTTTTAATAGATTTTAATAATTTTATCAATTCACACTTTTATAAGTTTAATTTAGTATAACCTACATTTTTTCTTATTTAATTAATATTAGTATTGTTATATTTTCTAATATCATTTTATTTAGAATGAACTTCTAATCTATAGAAGTTTTGCATTAAAGATTTTGCAATTTTGTATTATTAGTCTTACTTTAAACATAAAAGTCAAAATGTTAAATAACCAATAGAAGGTATGTAAAGAAAATCTATCTCCTTTGGAACAAACTTTTTATATTTGGTATCAAATATAATTTATTCAAGGAAAAATAGATGTAATTATAATTAAGAAATTTTTTTTTTACACATTCAAAAGTTTTAAAAAAAAATAAAAATTTTTAATAGATACTAAGTGTAAGTAGACCCATAAAGTTAATATTAATAATGTTATTATTTAAATTACTAAATAAATTGATTTTCAATTGTATTATTTCTTTTTTTACATTATAAATCTACTTTTTTTCAAATATATTTTCAAATAATTTTTTTAAAAAAATTTTAGTTAAATCCAGAAATTAAAATATATTATTTATTATCTATAACTTCTATTTTTAAATTTGTTTGTTTTACTAGATTTTTTAATTTTTTCCCCCATTATCTAATTAATTTTGTGAATGTCTTTTCAAATTTAAAATGTAAATAAATAAAAAATATCATTTGATTCTTTCAGCATATTTACTATTAATTATAATAAAGAATGTAATTTTTATATTTTATATATAAATATATGTAACATTTATAAAATTATACTTAATTTGTATTAAAATTTTAATAAATTTGAAAATTAGTTTTTAAAACTTGTATCTAAAAAATTTTAAAGCACATAAAAATAAAACAAATATAGTTAATGTGTAATATTTGTAATCCCAAATGGTTTAGGTGGCTTTATATAATTTTTGTATTTATAGAATATGACATATTAATAAAACTTTAATTTAATAAATATTTATTATTGGTATTTTCTAGTGTGTATCTTTATTATTTAAATTTTATTAAATTTTATTAAATTTTACTAATTCCATGTATATCACTAAATAAATTTTTGTATATGTCATTATATTTTTTTTTTTACGATCAACTTATATTAATTGTAGAATAGACTTTAAAATTTAACAGTAGTTGCTAACTAATATTTCAACCTGTTTTTTAGACAAAATGTACTGTCATGTTTATATATAATAATTATTGTTGTTCCATTATGATCATTTCATATTGTTAATAATAGGGAAGCATATGTATTGAATCATAATTAATAATAAAATAATACAAAGTTAAATATTGAGTAAACAGATATATTTTTATAAGAACCTATCAAAAAATAATATTCTAGCATCAATGTTTTTTCAAGAATAGTACGAACGAAAAACAATATTAAGAATCTATAAGAAAAAAGTATAGCAAGTTAATAAATTATAGTCAAACCAATAAGTAAATAATAATATTTCAAATTGATTTATTATATTATGAAATTGTGTTAAAATATTTTATATATTTATTAATATTTCTATTTAGAATTATTAAAAATGAATAAATTATCAACAAGTTAAAATCAAGTATTAAATATATAATATATTTTATAAAAAAGTAATTTCTATTTTAATATAATAACAAATAAACTAATTTTTAAATTGAATATAGATTTATTTTAGAAATTCTGAATAAGCATAATTAAATTAATAAGCCAATAAACAATAAACATAAATAAATAATATAATTGTTTCAGTAAAAGTATTTATAAAAATCTTATTAAAATATACATGGATGGTATGTTAAATTGAATACAAATTATTGATTAAAATGTTGTTATATTGTATAATAAAATAAATAAATCAAATGCATAACATAAAAAATAATATAACAGTATATCAAATTAACTAATTAAAAGGTTTTATATTTAAGATTTTTTTACTATAAGGTTATTAATAACTTCAAATTAAATATTAGGTATATTAAATTAATTAATTAAAAAGTATTACATTTAAGATTTACTTACTATGAAGTTAATAAATTGAAATTAAGTATGAGGTATTTAAAATCTATAAAAAAAGTCATGTATATGCTTTACATAAAACTTTGTATTATATTTACAAATTTGTTTATTATGCTAATTTAAAAACTCAAATACGTAAGATGCCGTACATAAATCATAATTATGATTTAATAATTTTAATCAATATAATCAATCAACAAATTACCAAATTTAATATAAATTTATATTTGTAATACATTTTTACTTTTTTGTGCATTGTATAAAATACTTAATATTACCTTTTAATTTAATCTTGGATATTTTTATATTTATAAAAGTTTTTTAACACAACTCGTATACAAATGTTATAAAAATTATGGTTAAATAAATATATCAACTATATGTTTAATTAATACACTGATTAAACTAATTTTTTTATTGCTTTAATGATCATTTTAGTTAATATCTCGTAAATGTCATAATTTTGAACATCAATATTTCGTATAAACAAATTTAATACTTTATTCTAATTATAATTTATTAACTTGATTTAATAATTAGCGAATTGTTTTTTTATTTAAAGAACGCTTCGAAAAACCTTAATTTTACACACACACACATATGTATATATATATATAATATGCAAAAGTATGTGTGAAATGTGCAAATTTATTTATAATAATTCATTATTTTTTCTCTTTAATATATATACATGTTTCTAGTGATGTGGTTTTATTATAATACAAAAGACATTCTTTTTTTATGACAGATGACTAAAATACTTTTTTGGTACAAATATTGATTTGTAATAATTTAGTATTTATAATTTATAATTTATAAAATGTTTCGTGAAGGCCTGAACAGTTCTATTTAAAAAAAATTTTTTATAATATCCAAGACTTTTTACTAAAATGCTTATAATATAATTAAATTATTATATAAAAGACCTTTGAACATTTTATGCTAGGCTCGCCTTTTTATAGAAATGAATGACGATAATAGTAATGTAATGAAAAAAATAGTAGTATTATTAGATATCACTATCAGAGGATTTCTCATGACTGTTAAAACTATAAGAATAAATCACAAATGAAATAATTTTACAATACAATGTTTTAAATAATGCAAAAATATGTGTATAATTGATACCTAAAATGTTCACGTTTCAACATGGTAGCAAAAATATATGTACTGAAATTATTTTCTTGAAAATGGATAACTTACTAAATAAAAAAATAACACGTGTAACGTGAATATATACCTTTATTACATTTCTGGATATTAAACTATTAATTAACTTATTATCTGCACGTTCTTGATAAATTAATAGAAAAAATAAAAAAAATTAAGCGATTTATGGAATGACAAATTCTGGTTTTTCCATTGAAATATTGAATTTGCTTATTCTACAATAACTTTAAAGCCATTTTTAGTTAACAACATTATCATTATTATTATACATGATCATGTACATATATGCTATTACAAGTAATAGAAACTCCCACGTGGCTTATGAGCTACCATAAAAAAAATGCTCGAGCACACGAGGTATTAAAACGAAATTATACAGCTATGGTATGACTCATTATCTTCGACTACAACTTATTTCATAACAGGTAATCACAGGTTACTTCTCAAATACCACGTTTGCTGATATCAACTAATTGTTGTCCGAAAGTAGACCTAGTGATTGTAGAATTATGTTTACGTCGATGAACGAGCAATTAATAATATAAACTAAATATATTGAAGAAAACAATGTTTATTCAAATGGATCTGTACAGCTCAACCCGAGGCTCGGGCTCGGCAAATATTGTCTTTGCTGTCTAATCGGGATGTATACTTGCCACCTTGATCCTACCGTAAACTATTTTCCTGAAATTTTTTCTTTTCTCTAGTTTTTAATATTTTCTTCTACAAGTAGTCTTCTGGCAAGTAGTCTTCAACAAGCCTAAAATAAGTTTACTAGTAATAGTTCTCGGTTGAGGACGAAAGCCTTCTGATAGAACGTAATGTACAATTACGGACTTAAGTATCAGTTGAAAGCTCATCAATTAAACGTCTATAAGGTATCATTGAGAACAAACTTATTGATAATAAGCAGTCACTGTCAACTAGAAAAACTTATTAAGCAAAAGATAATTGTACTATTCATCTTTTTGCTCTAGCAAAATGAAAAGTCCAACAATGATCCAAATAGATTATTCAAACAACCCCGGATAAATCTAAAAATGCAGAAACATTCCGAAAAAACTTATATACTTCATTTATAACCTTCCTCCGAAAGCTGTTCTGAAACCAGCTATATAATCTGAGGATAATTACGTTGAAATCATGTTAAATGTATATAATACATTAGTAATGTATATATTACATTGCATATATGATATTGTTAGTAAATGATCAACCTTTTTCTTTGCACTTTGCACTTTCGGAATTTAATTGGTTTTAATTATTTTATTTCGTAAATTTCCAATTTTTTAATTATTTTATATTATATTTGAAATACTTTGTATTTAGCTCATTTTAAACACGGAAACATTATATTCATTGAATATAAAAATCTTTATCAACCAATCATTATTTATGTAAGCGTTCATTAATGTACATATAATTATGCAATTTATCATTTTTACATTATTTTTCGTGTATTTCATCGTATAATTAATGCTTAAAATATTTCATTCTTATCTCACAAAAAACTCATCCTCGGAGACATTATACTATATGAATATTGCTTACGATTATCGAAAATAAGTTGCATTTATTATACGATAATATTCTTGCATTATAAATTCTATGTGAGATTATACTTGTATACATTCACAATATTAATAGATTTTTTACTCTTAACCATGAAGAGGTTGATAATATAGAATACATAAAAAAGATACTTATCAAATTCATGCAATTAACCTATAAGATAATAAATCTATGAAAATAGATCTACACCCATAAAATTATTATACGATTTCATTTATTTTCTAATAAAATGTAATTAATTATTTATTTATTTAATTATTATTTATAATTATTTAATTTTATTAATATTAATAATAATTAATAAAAAATTGTCATTAGTAATAACAAATATTGATTATTATTTGTAAATAATATTAATATTTAATAATTTTTTACTTTTTTTATTTTATTAATTATATTTTGAGAATACTGTATTAAAAAAAATAGTATTAATATTTAACTTTGAAATAAAATTTAATATAAGAATATGAACTCACAAGTCAGATATAAATCACGTTTTAAAGATGTTTTCATAAAGTACGCTACGTATATGATTTTCTTTTGGAGACATTCTTATAATAGAGAAAATATATCTAAAAGTAATCTGTAAAATTACTTTATGTATATAATAATAATGTTTACTTGATACCATAGTTTTTATACTAACATTATTCATCATAATAAATCAAAAATAATCATCTTCATATTTATTTGTATTATTTATGTTAATTTGATATAAGTGCTTCATAATTAATAATCTACTTGTATAGATTATTCTAACACTATGTATTACTAATTCTTCTCATTATTATTATTATTATTATTATTATTTTTTTTTATTATTATTATTACAGGATTTAATGTAGAGACAGTAGAATATAAAAATATTAGCTTTACTGTCTGGGATGTTGGTGGTCAAGACAAAATTAGACCTTTATGGCGACATTATTTCCAGAATACACAAGTACGTAATAATATTTTTATAACTTAAAAATTAATACATTTCTAATAAAAATTCATAAATTTATGTATTCATTAGATTCTAATTATGTTTTTTACCCATCTCAATATTGGTATATGAAATATTATCTTCGTTTTTTATTTTTATATTAAAATGACATTAATGTTCATAAATAATTTAATCTTAAAAATTTGTTACATGAATCATTCAAATTAATTTATAAAACACGCAAAATATAAATCAACAAGTACATTTAGCTTTTTTTTATCAATATTTATTATTCTTAGAATTTTTGTATCAAATCTGTTTAGTTAAAAAAAAACATGTATTTTTATTATATAAACAGTGTTTAAAAAAGATAAATGTATCCAATCAAATATGTAGATTATTGTTTTAACAATAACAAACAATGAAAGTTTTTTAATTACTTGCTTACATAAAATAAAGGATATATTATCTTTGAAAAACACTATTTACTATTGGGTCATTCAAATAGATAAGGAAATTACAAAAATGTAAGAAATTATAATATGGCTTAGTTGTTCGATAAATCTTAATTTTGAATTCATATGACATGTGTTTCATAATAAATTCCAAATATTTAAAACGTTTTATAGTGTATTGCTTAGTTACTTTCAATACTATTGAAAACTCTTCTGGATTACAAAACAAATTTTAATTAATAAATGACTAATTTTTATTTTGAAATACATTCTATTTTTTATCATTGCATTCACCCTTATACGTCAAAATCATCACGCAATAAATGTTGAAACTATTCATAAAAATTTTCGAATATTAAAATTTAATGCACATTGTTGCACAATTTTGTATATGTTCTTGTGCTGATGCACAAAAATTCGAACTTATCTTGCAGAGATTTATCGGTTTCACTAATATAAAAGTTTCAACGGCGAGCTCTGAATTAATCCTCTGAATACTAGCTCTCAAGAAGTATGATAAAACTAGTTATATGACACTCCATTTTCGTTTAAAATTTTGATTCATAGATAGAACAACGGAGCGTAGCTTCTTAAAGCAGCATATGCGTGTTTACAAATTTAGCTAGGGTCTTCAATTTGAGAATTTGTGATTTATGGATAACATTTTAGCGATCTCGGTTCGATGTGATTGTGCAATGCCCCTAATAATTTTGTCTTTTACCATTTATTTTCAAAGTCTCTAAATCAATTATTACTCTTCGTTTCGTGTTGAAACGATGAAGTGATTTATTTAATTATTTTATTATAACCTCATGTTTTTGTTATGCAATTTACGCAGTCGGTTATAAAATAAAAAATAGAAATATATTAAATAAAAGTATGTTAGTATAATATAAATTTTTATTGTTTACCACGACATATTTATTATTCTTCGATTTTAAAAATGTTATAATGTAGAGATTAATAAAACAAAGAAAATATTTTCAAAAGATTTCAGTTTATCGTTCATAAATATAATGCATCATGAACTGTATAATAAATTTTCACGTAAAGTCAAAAATTTAGTTTAACAGAATGTATCATTTCTTATCTTGTTATAATATTAAAGGATTCAACGACCAACTTCATTGCTATCTTCTTATTAGTATTATCAAATTCTTTTTTTAATTATATCATTGATATAATTGGCATGTTTCAATATTTGTAAAACAATTTTCACTATTTTTATTACTGTTTTTATCGTATGAGTTTTGATATTATTTTTTTTGAACATTTATTATTTTATTGTCATATTAGAGTAAATATTTTTTTTGCATCCGCATATTGTCGTTAAAAATATTTATTATAAATATTTACTATTTATAAATTAAAATACTATTTTTAATTAAAGCTAATGTTTTTTTTTTCATTAAATGAAATGGAAACTTGGTTTTTTACCGCGAATTGAGAAGGGTTTTTGAGATTGAAGCATAATTTTGTAATAAAATAAAATCATTATTTACAGTTAATCTACATTATACTTCAATAAATAAAAGATGTGGATATATGCGAATAAAATTAAGTTAGGCGTGTAATCGATTTATAACACGACTAGTATAAGTATATATTTTAGATACGGTAGGTATGATATGGTGAGGAGAGATGTTCATATCAGATTTTGATAGTGATAACTTTATTTAATAGCTTGCGGATGTTTAGTTATACTTCACGGTATTTGCAATAAATTTATGTTTATTATACTTTCAAGAATTATGTTTAAGTGCGTTTGTGTATGTGTGGAGTTATCTTTAAACGAATAAAATTAATGGTTAGATGTATAATTGCGAAGTATTATTTAAATAAAAAGTGGCTTGTAGCAATAATTGCTACAACCTTGAATACTTGATTAGAGGTGTCAATTGTGTATTATGAAATTATTTATATTATACATTATGATAAATAAAAACACATGTACTTTTCTAATTATTTTTTTTATATTTGTAAATTGGTAGTATGAATTAAATGTGAATTAAAAAAAAAATATAATAATTTTTGATTTTCTGAATCGATATAAACTTTATCTCTGTAATGGGTCACTGAATTTACAAATATGTTTAATACTATCTTAACAATACATTTAATAAAGCTTATAAATTATATCTTCACATAAATCTTTTCTGAAACTATGTATTTCGATGTTATTAACTACATTACTAGTTCATAATAGTCAACTTATTTATCATTATCATTCATGTTTAAGTAAAAATATTAATATTCATATTCATATAAAAATCATAATATTCATTATTTAAAAATATTTTTTATGTAAAAATTTACACAATTTTATTTGTTTATATAAAAATTTTTATCTTTAAAATTTTTAACTTTAGGGCTTAATATTTGTTGTGGACAGTAATGATAGAGAGCGTATTGGAGAAGCTAGAGAAGAGCTTATGAGAATGTTGGCTGAAGATGAGCTTAGAGATGCTGTGTTGCTCATTTTTGCTAACAAACAGGTAATTTATAAAATAATTTTTAAGATTCCAACTAAATTTTAAAGTACATAAGCATTTATATATTTCTTATACTTTCATATGTGGTTTTGATTGTCACTGACTATATATTACGTATAAAAATACTTATACCTTTTATATCGTTATCATTTCCATAATTACTACAATAGAGATGATTAATCCACAATTCATAATTTGTGTATATTTTTAACTTCAATTTTATGAAATAGATTAAATACTGATGCATGATATTTTAATTATTTCATTTTTAAAAAAACTTAGACGTATCGTGACTAATGCTAACATGACTTGCTTATATCTTCCTTATGTTATTTAATATTATTTATATTAAGTCTTGTGTTTGATTTTTGCATTTGAAAAATATAATTTGACTAGATTCTCACTTCAAAAAATCTATTTTTTACATATTGATACTATAATATTTGGAAAACAATCTCCAATAATATTAAGGCTATATCATAAATATCTTTGATATGCAGTGTAGTATATTGTGGGGACTTATGTATACTAGATAATTTCACAGAATATGCAAGTGTAAATACCAAAACTTCACGATTAAAACGAAGATGTCAAAATAATGTATAACAAACTAACGTAGTGATAACGTCAATCGCCAACTAGCAATTATTGGTCGTTCTATGATAAGGGGATGATGTAAAAATATTGGAATTGTATGAACACTTATAAGTTTGATGTCACTAATTGGCTCTTGTAAAGTTATAAAGTATAATTGTGCTTTAATGCATTTTAATATTTTTGTGCTTCGTATTGGGAGCAAGAGTAGACACTTTAGAGCATCATCAGCTAAAATTATTGTGTATCTTGTGACGAGTTAATATTACCAATAACAATCCACGTTAGTTATTCATATATACACGCTTTAGCATAGTGGAGGAACAATTTGGATCATTTCCACTACAAAAATATACATTTCCTGTCTGCATATTAATAATTAATCAGGACCTTTACTGTAATATATATTTAATTAAGGTCAATTAGATTTATTCTGTTCAAAAATGATTCAATGACCCTTTACTCGAAAATCCAAGAAAGCCCTTATTTGAAATACCAACGCTCTTCTAACCGAGTCCTTTTGGGTTTGTCACTATTCCTTGTTGTTTAATTCAAAAACGAGCAACGATTACCAACAAGTCGAAACTGGGTCAATGGAGTAATACACGACGTGAGAATCTTTTTCAGATTCTATCCAGTAAAAACAGAAGGGGATATGTCAATTTATTATCTTCGTCTAGCTCTTTTTCGTTATTTGTTTTTGGTGTTTTGCATGCAAGTACGAAAATTCCTCGTACAGATTGAAGGGTCTTATTCGAGTCTCGTTTTGGTGTATTTCTCGGCCATTTTTACACGTACTCTGCCTACAACAACAAAAGTTTTCATTTATCGTCCATTTTCACGCGTGAATGCTAAATCAACTCCAAAGAAGAAAAACTAATACAAAAATAAGCATCGTTGCTCATTTTATGGATTTTTTGAAGAAATTTATACCCTGAAGAGGATGCAAGATAATGCACATGAATCAGTTAATTTTTTTCCCATATCTCTATTTCTGTTGACTAAAATATTACAGATCATTAAGATTAACTATAGACTTATGTGATACTAATGATACTAATACATAAAAATATCTAGGACTATTCTATGTGAAAATTTTAACCACGTAGAATAGATATTATTAATACTAAACCATTCAAATACATCTCATTTGTGTCACTTCGAAATATATGCTCATATTTTCTAACGTCACGATTAAATAATTTGACCTCTGTAGTGGTTACATACACAAAACAATGCCAAGAAAATGTACGAAAACTAGGTATTATTCTCGATTTATACTCATAATTCTCAAAGATATTTTTTTTTTTCTTCCAAAAAAAATGCAGGAGTATTCTGAAGTATAATAAACAAATATCCTTAATGTTTCTTAAGCCAAGTTTTATTTAACTTTTAAAAAATCTTTTCCCTTGCTGTTTCTTTGTACTGAAAGTATAATAAATATATATTTATTTATATATTTTTATACTATTATTATTATTATTTATATATTTATATACTCCAGTTTCCCGACCTTAATTTGGGCTTTTTACAATGTGTTCGTATAATACTTTATTTTTTCTTAATCTATAGTTACAGGTTTTTTTTACATATATTTATATTTTTTTTTAATTATATAAATATTCATTTCTGGTTTCCTCTGTTGTAGACATCATTCATTTCCTAATTTCGATGTTCCACTTTAGCTTTCTCCCATCTTTTTACTTCTTTCTTCTAGTTTCTTATCCCATTTACCTTACAAATTTTTCCCATTATCTCTGTTTCTTTGCACCTCATCGTTATATATCACTAGTCATCTTTTTCCTCTTCACATAGCACGTATCTGTGTTTAGTCTCATTCATCCAGTATTTGTTTTCCGATACTATATTCCCACATCTAATCCTGACGATCTGTTATATTTTTGTTTTTATGTACTTTCCTCCTTTTATTTCTTTACAGTGCTTATTATATTCTGCCTCTTCAAACTTTGTTGTTCTAGCCTGTATTTTTATATCTGTCTCTTATTTCCGCATATTTGTTTTTTACACTCCTTTGCCAGTATTCTATTTGACTCTTGCTTAATCCCAGTTTATTCTATTTGATCCACTCTTTATCTTCTCTTCTGTTCCTTATTTTTTCTTTCAGACATCTCCTCGTCTACCTTTTTTCTGCATGTTTTCCCATTTTTTTAAATATTTTAGTACTCTGATTCTTCATTTCCACTCCAACCTTATTTTATACACCTCCTCATATATTAGATATCGTGGTGTTAAAAAATTTAGCCCTATCACCCATCTGTAGTAATTTACTTTAATTCTCTCAAAATTGTTTGGTGTCCTCTTTTTCCCATATCTCTACTCCATATTATATCACACCTCTTACGAGGTACTTAAATAGTATCTTCCTTCATTTAAAGTCTCCGCATTTTCTTTCTTCTAGTTCTCATACGTTCCTGACCACTATTCATCCTTATTTTTCCTTTCTTGCATATGTTTTTTGTACCTTTGCTTTCTGCTGAACACTAAACCCAGGTATCTGAAACTATCCCCTTGTTCGATCTCTTTTCTTTTCGATTTCCATTTTCTTTTTTGCACATCTTCCCTTTCTTGAACACCAAAACCTTTGTCTTGTCTGCATTAAGTAGTAGTCAACTATTGTCCAGAAATATTTTTAATATGTCCATCATCGCGTGTATTGTCTCCTTATTTTATTTTCTATTATTAATACCAAGTTGTTGCCAGCGACCATAACTGTCCCCCTCAATCCTTACTCCTATTCTTCTTTTCATCTCTACTTCCAAGCTCGCCATGTATATCTTAAATAGAATCGGGCTGAGATTGCTCCCCTATCTTACCCCTTTTGTTGTCCAGAATTCATTTAATACATCTCCTTCCATCCTTATGCTTGTACTCGTCTCTTTATATATCCTACTTATCCTCTCCACTAGGTATTTGCTTATTCCATTCTTTGTCATTATTTTCCAAATTTTCTATCAACTAAGTTAAAAGCCATCTTAATATCTCTTTCCTGTCATTTTTCCTTTCTTTTCTATCTTCTTGTTATTACTTTTCCTCTTCTCTACTTTGTCCTCCTCGTTTCTAATGTAATTGTTATATTGGCCAATTCTCGTATTGAAGTCCCCCATTATGAGTATCTCCGATTTACCGGGGTCGTCTTATTCCTCTATATTTTCCTATTTTCTCTTTATCCTTATTATATTTTCCCCATATTTCTGTATCTATATCTTGTTCCTCAGTAGCTATTCTTGTCTTTATTATATCTTCCTCCTTCACTTCTAATTCTTTTATTTGTATTACTCATTATTATTATTATCCCTTGTTCAATTTCATTACGAATGCTCCCTTCGCTCTTTCTCTTTTTTTTCTATTCTCACTCCCACAATTTCTGATATCTGTTTAGGTAGCAGTCTTTTGCATTTTTCGATATCTTTTGCTTCTACCCACCTTTCCACTAGTCATGCATACTCTATAACTTCTATATATTTTCAAAAATCTTTGTTCCATATTCCGGACACATTCTAGTATAGTATCTTCCTAATTTACATCTTACTGCATTTGCCTCCTTCCTTCTCTAGATCTTGTACAGTACCTAAACGTATGCTACCTCCTCGTCTCTACAGTTCTTTGTCTCTCTTTGTGACTATTTCTTGTTTCTTCTGTGCTACTCTCCCTCCTTCCATTCCTCTCCTGCTGTCTTTCAAGTTTCTTTATCTCTACTCTCACTTTCTCATGTTGGAAAGTCCACTTCTTACTTACTCTAAATTCTTCTCTTCATTTCCTTTATTTTTTTCTTGTTTTCGTTGTTTGTAACCCCCTCGATATTTCCTTTCTCCTCCCTCTCTTTCTTTTAATTTTTTTCTTTAAATTTGTCTTCAACTTTTACTAGCATCCTTTCTATTTCCTACACTTCTCCCCATCTTATCCACCTTCCATCAAAGTATACTTTTCTCTTCTATCCTGTCTTTGCACATAAACCCTTTCTTCTTACTTTCTTTATCTAGGCATTTATCTACTCTTGTACTTTCCTATTCTCAAAGCAAAAGGCATGTTCCAGGAAGTTGAGAGTGCCTGTTAGTTTTCTTCTTGACTCCATAATCTCTCTTTTTGCTTCTACGTTATCCATTTTTATTATCAGTACACCCTCACTCCACCAAGCACTCCTTGATCTTGGTTTGACCTTTTGCTAAAAAATTTTCTATCCATCTATTTGGCTGTATTCTGCCCACTTCTATTCTACTTACTCCCTTTATTGCAATATTTTCCTCCCTGTCTTTCTTTGCCCTTTCTTTCATAATTCAATGAATCTCATTCGTCCCTTTCTCGGATAATGTCGATTTGGTATTGCTTTCATTGGTTCTCCAGCTTCCTCTTCACACGTTGGAGTAGCTACTTGTTCTACTCTACAGATGTACCACTTTGACAATTGGCGTCTTCCCACCTCCTGCCAACTCCTCATCTCCGCTACTTTTTCCACATAGCACATAGCTCATTCTCTCTTCAGTAACAGTACGCCATTCATTTTTTATTTTGCCTCTCGCTTCTTCCATTTTTTTTCTTTTTCATCCACCTCCATTAATTTTCTTGCTATTTTTTCTTTTCTCCTTATCCATTCATTTGTCTCCCTCTTGTATTTCTTCATCTCTCTCTCTCTCTCTCTTTCTATTCCCTCCGATATATTTTTATACTATTTTTATATATTAATTTAACTATTTAAAAACAAAATGAATTTATTACCTACAACTTTTTGGTCACTATCTTCTATATAAATAAAATTAATTATATTGTAGGATTTACCCAATGCAATGAATGCTGCGGAAATTACTGACAAACTTGGGTTGCATTCATTACGTAATCGAAATTGGTATATTCAAGCGACTTGTGCAACCAGTGGTGATGGCCTATATGAAGGTCTGGATTGGCTTTCTAATCAATTAAAAAATGCAAACCGCTAATTATAATATCAATCTGATGATTATATTCGGTTGATATCTTAACATCATTCAAGATTGGTAAAAATGAGCTCTCCAATATCCCTTATAAAAAAAAGTTTGATATTCATGAAATAAACTCAGATGCAAATTGCTGCAATGTTTTGAAACGAAACAATGGTGAATAAAGATCAAAGATAAATATAATATTTTGTGCCAGTTTTATAAGGGGAAGAGGGTGAAGAAAATATGACTGTTGAAATAAAGGTCATTGATTATATTGAACTATTGCTTTGTTCAAATAGTAGTAATAATAATTATAATTGTAAAAATAATACGAATAATTAGGATAAGAATAAAATCAACAACAACAACCGTAATGATGTAAATCAAAGTTATTATTTAAACTATTATTATCAGTGATATTGCTAAAGTTACTGATGGTAGTATAACATAATTTATTTTTGTTACTGTTGTTGGTGTCGGCATCATAATCATCATTATCATCATCATCATCATCATTATTATCATCATTATTACTACTACTATTATTATTATTATTATTATTATTATTATTATTATTATTATTATTATTATGTCACGATAGCTACGTTTTTTACAAAAAATACCACAAGTGAATGAAGAATCTGAGAGTATTTGTACTAAATACTTAAATTAAAAATATATAAACATAAAATTGTAATATAAGAGGCACATTAAATTAATCGAAACTGGCAAAAATTAAATCATTCGTTATTTTAAATACACAAAATATACTAATTTTTCGTAAGTACATCACATGTATTGCATAATATATACCAATTAAAAGTGATTCTAAGTTGACTTGTTCACTAGAGTACAAGCATTGCATCAATTAAAAATTACGCTACAATACAAGATTCTTTTTTATTATATTTTCAATTTAACATTATAGATTGTTATTGTTGGCACAAATATTTATTACAGAATTAATTCAATTACTTCATCATTATTATAAGTCTACTACTATTTTTCTTTAGAATTATTGTATGATCTGCATGTGCTCTCAGCTTCTTTAATTATAAGTTTTTAATTTCAATATTTAAAGAACTAAGTCGAAGTGTACTAATAATTCGAAGATTATTTTAAAAACAACTATTTTTATCGTTTCAGTAATCCGTAAAAATATTTAGCTAAATAAAAATCCTATATTTATTGCACCTCGACATAGTTGCATAGTTTGATATTGAAGAAAGTTAAGATATCGATATCATTCCGAAATCTTTTGCGAAATGAAATTTGAAAAGGTGTATTTAAAATTTTGTAAAAGAAATTAGCGAAACTAAAAGATTATCTAAATAAAATACATTGAAAGAACTTAATAGTAAAATAGAACATTTTTTAAAAATTAAAGCAGAATAAACCTCGCATTGTTTTATTACAGATACTTTCTAAATTCTTTTATTTCAAATATTTACATAGAATGAATGTATTTTTATGTTGACTTAATAATAAATCTTTAGTCTGTGGAAATTTTGTATTAAATAATAATTTCAAATATTGAATGTATTTATTCATTCAGATATAGAAAACCATTTTTTTGTCAAAATACTTTTTATATCATACATACAATCATAATTCAAAAGATTGAATAAACATTATTTTTATTCTAAAATAGTGATGTTTTTTTATTGACACTTAAAAATATATGATAATTTATTATTTTATGTGGTCTATTAAATTTTCTATTATTTAAATTATTTGCCAAAAGTATAAGATTAAAATAACATTAGAATTATTTTTTTTGTATTCATAATTCCTAAATATATTAATATGTATACACACATAAGTGCATGTATATATTTATGCATACATGTATACAAATATAGTATTAAATACTATTTTAAAAAATATGCTTTAATAATTTTATATTTATTTCTTGACACAATAAAATTGTTATAAATTTTCACTTTTCCTTTTTCTGTCTTACTTTTTTCCATTTCTTTAGGAGTAATTTTACATTAAAATATATTAAAAGTAAATAGTTTAATTTTTTATAATTACTTTATAAAATAAAAATACAAAAAAGTTTTTTATAAAATTCAGTTAATTAATGCCATTTGTATGCGTTTATAATATTTTCCTTAGCAAATTATAAAACATTAAATTAGAATTTATAATTTATATTGGTGTAGTAATATGTAAAGACAGGCTGGATTGCCATTATGATGATCAATTATATTTAGAATAAATCATTATGAAACAAAATTATGAGTTCTTGAAAATGTAACATATCATTTAATTAAAATGATAAAATAGCTCTTATGATCAAGTGGTGAAAAACGGACTTTCATTATTATATAAACTTTTTTAATAACTTAATACCAGTAATTCACTTCATCATCTTTGTTCAATTCTACATTTTATTTTTTTAAATTTATCATTTATTTTTTTTCTTTTTTTTTTATTAAAAATTTTGAATTTTTTTTGTTAAGAATTTCTTCAGACCAGATATTATACAGTCAAAACATTGAATCTTTACATGTTACGAAATATATTATCTAGAATTATTTTGAAATAAATTTCATTTGGTTTTAATTTTCGGGATTTTAAATCTCTTTTGTAATATCATACTTATCATTTATTCAAATTGTATTAATTTTGAAAAAATTGTGCATACAATATAAAAACAGTACAATAATACAATAAGTTTTAAATGAGTATAAATTTTATATTGTTTTATTAAATATGTAATTATTGTACTTTAATTTTGTAATATAATAGAATAATGTCGAATAGTATTACCTAAACTTATCAAAACTTAATAATAATTATTTTAATTTGTATCGTTTATCATTTTTTAAAATTTTCTATTTTCAAAACTTTTATTATTTATATTTTTATATAATTGTTACTGGTTCCATATTATGTAGTAGATTTAGTATATTATATACTTTATTAATATGTAATTTCTAAAAGATTAACTATTTCAATATAATGAAAGTTTTTATGCTATTGGTCAATCGTATTTTTAATGTTCAACATAATAATAAATGTTCAATATTAAATATAAATAAAATTATATACATTTGTTTATACATAAACCGTATATTTAATTTTAAATACATGTAATATTGAAAAAATCACAAAATTTTCCAGGTTTATAAATGATTGTTATTCAATATTATTAAATTTTTTTAGAAAGTTATTGATCTCCTATTATATTTAGCACGTATTTTTTTAAATCTTCTAAAACAAGTACAGTTTCTGATGAAAAGAATAAATTCATACTTCGCAGTGACCTGAAATAATATTAAATATAAAAAAATCTGAAAAATATACATTAATATTATATCTAGTATTAATTAATATTTATATTAAATAAAAACATGCATTAAAGCATCGTTTATTTTGTCAAGTATTTTTCGATATTAATAGTACTGAAATATAACAAATTTACAAGGGTTTTAAAAATTAAAGTAAAAAAATCAGCTTCACATTTTATAGTATAAATATTAACAATTTGATACTCTTCCATATTGAGAAGTACATCTATATTAATGTATTTACATTCATATCAGTTAATATTCTTTAAAATGAATACTTAATATCGTTAGGTATATCATTTTCGGAAAAACATCGTGATCCCGCAAGAACAATGTTAACACCAGGTAAAATACAATTTATATTTTCACGTATTAAGGTTATATTATATATTTGATTATTATTTTAGAATCGAATAGTTTTTAAAAGATAAAAAATTTTTCATAGTTAAATATTAAAGAAATTATGACAACGCACGAGATTAGTGTTAATTGTTATTAATCATTTATTGGAGGAAAAAACTTTATTTTATATAAATTAGTACTAGTAAATTAATGCCTATTCAAAAGTATCTTGAAAAATGAAAAAAAAAACTAAATCTGTAGAGTCGCAGAAAATGCAAAAGGGAAAAAACTCATTTCATTTTCTACGATGTCTTTTATGAACTTCCTGTAAAACATCAGGTTTGCCACAAATTTAAACATAACTTTAACTAAGTTACAAATAATCTTCAGAGGTGGAAAGATAGTTCCTTTAAGTGAAATTTAGAAAATGTTTACATTAATCGACATATTAAACAAGTCTCTTTTTCATATTCATGCTAATTGCTTGAAATAGAGACATAGTTTGGCTGGATGTATCTATTTAAAGTGTCATGACTTGATGTAATATCATAGCTACCATTTTAGCACGCAAAAGAACCTAAATTAAAATAACTTTCCTACCATACCTTTATTAAAATTATTTTTTGATACAATACTATGTGACTTGTAGGTATTGTCATCATGCATTTTTCTGCATTAGTTTAATTATTTAATATTACCTAATAATACAAGTGAACTTATCCTTTCTGAGTTAGCCAATTATAAAATAAATTAATAATAATAAAAAAAAATCATTTCCGAATACGATACTACTCCTGGTATAGATGATACAATGTTTAACAAAGATAGTATAATCACAACAACAAATAGTGACAATTTTTGTTTTACATATATGACAAGGTTACCTACTTATATTTCTTATATGCGAGATTTGCAAACGATGTTATGATATTTTTCAATTATAATAATATTATTAAACAATTAATAAGCTGTATAAAAATAATTTAAGAAATAATTATATATTAAGGTGAAATCAGTCTATATCATTAAATAAGATTTATGATCGGGTAAATTTTTTTAAAAATATTAATTAATTACAATAAATAAGAACGTTACATAAAAAAAAAAATTATATATTTTTTATTACAAAATATTTGATTTTATCTTCTAGATAAAGAATACTAGTTTGTTAATTTGATTATATGATTTTTGAATTATACTATTTGTTTCAAATTTCAAAAAAAAATAAGAATATAAAATTATAAATATAAATGTAAAAAGGGCGTAATTAAATAGATTAGTTTTATTGTGGTTCGTATGAATTGAGTGTAGGGATGAATACTGTTTTGATAGAAACAATATACAAAAACTATTTAAAGCGAAGATATTAAATTATTTGATTTATTAAATAGATCGTTATACTTATGCCGCTTGGGGCATAAAAAGATGCCGTTTAGGAGGGAAAAAGCCGATGTACGGTAAATCCGGTGGTCACCTCGGTTCGTTTACGCACAGGCTGGGCAGACTCATCGATCGGACGGTCGCATGTAACACGTAACAAGCCCTCGTGAATCCGCGTTCATATCACACATAAAAAAGCTCCTTTTGGCTTACTCTAACCCGCATACAAATATCGCTAATAACCAAATGCACGGCAGTAAAAACAAACAAACACGCCGATGTAATTGCCACCGAGATTTTTGCAAGTGTCCACTTCAGGGGCCGCAATAGTGACTGCAACTTCGACCACGCAGCGCTATCCAGGTACTTAATACCTGAACTCCAGAAACATAAATCGGGTGACGACGCATCCAAGCGTTTGAGATTCCCCGAGTAATATCTGCTCGGACTTCCTAGATGAACAATGTATCCGAGAAACCCGAACATCCCGCCCGCCATTCATTCGCCCGGCAAATCACTAAATCCTTTTTTTCATTAATGGAATATACAAATCTTATACCTACATTAACAGAATCACTTACATATCTTACATTTCTACATTAATATTTACAAATAAACAGTCATATTTTCACATATTAACTCTACTACCTTGAAATTAAGCATATCGCAAAGGGACATGTAGCGGTACGCTCACCTCTCCTTTTCATGATGTAGTAGACATAATCTAATTACTTGTCGCTTGAGACAGCCCGTAGTTGTGCGAACGATGACTACTTGTGTATGTCGATGATACAACCCAAAGACCATTTGGTCGGTAGATAACAGTCACTCCTAATTAATATCATTTGACTTTCTTGACGTTAGCTTGGGATTGACGCCATTTGCCTCGTTTTTAAAAGTGACACATACACTACCAGTTCCATTGTTTCCAAAATTGCGTACGAAGACATTGAATTAATTGGAACCGATTTAATCTATTCTGCGTCAACGAAACATGGTCGGATTCTCCGATTATAAGTCTTGGCTAGTTTTAAATGTACAGCCTTTATGGAAGAGCATAGTCAAGACCGCTGACGGAGAATGGACCAGCAAGGATGACTCGAGCAACTGGCAAAGTGCCGATGAACTGGTGGACGAGACGGGGACTTATCCTTTGACAAATCATACATGTCCTGATCGTATTCTTAATAAGCCGACGCGCGGGGATTATGTAGGCCATTCGAAGCATGTGGTTTGAGGTGAGCGTATAACCGGCATGTAGGCAGTCGACATGAGCTTGTTTCACAATCAATTTGCTCAAGGTAGAACGTGCATGCAGTATCGTCGGGTGCTTTTGATTGAAATTGAGGTTGGCATTTGTAAGTCGACTTCCTACACGCATTACTTTATCGCTCTCTAAAACAAACGGAGCCAGTTTCCCTCGTGGGTGAACCTATGGTAGACCATTACCGGTATGCAATGATTTTATTTCACTACTAAAATCGCAATTTTGTACTAATTTCATAGCTGCTAATCTCGCAGCCGCTAGCTCCTCTGCGGTGATATAGTCAGGTAAATATGGAATAAGGCGCAACGTCAGAACATCCTTAATAATGGCCAAATACAGAAAACAATTACTCGCACTAATTGATTGAAGCTCGAGAAGCGTTTAATAATCGTGGATTCTGTTGACGACTTCCATAGTATGCAGCGCGTAGACGGCATCGGCAGAATTTGGCCACATCTCTCGAATTTTAGAGGAAGAACAGTCAATTCCACTAAATGAAACAACCATTGAGATCCGTGGGAATTTTACCGCAAGTTGCGAGGTCGGCTAGGTTATCATGCGTCCGAACATACTGTCACATGGTGGTCAGTAGCTTGGTTTGATTATATGAGACGCGATTTTGCGCATAGTAGCATTACTGAGACCTTCTTTGTTTCGTCTTGTACTCGAAAATATACACAGTCCGCAAACGCGCACTCCAATGCATTGTAAAACCCGTTAATTTTTATGTAACTGCTTATTAAATTGGTGCTTAGGACATTAAGCGAGTGGCAATAATTACGCCATCGGTCCAGTAGTTCGTCTGATACGGGAGAATCCCAATTTCCCGGCAAGACACGGATATTTTGCATGATTATTTTAACTGTGATGATAACAGGAGAAAATCATCCCAGTGGGTTAAACAGATGCGACATTGCCGAAAAGATGGAGCGCCGCGTATTTGTATCCTCAAGATTAGCTATCGTCGAAATGTCAAATGAAAACGAATCTAAATGTATACTCCATTATACGAATAATGCACGAATATTATCGTTGTGGTTTAAAGATACTCTTTTTCCCTCATTACTCTGTTCTTTCACGAAGATTAAATCGGAATGTTTAGTCGCCCACGTATCTAATTTTATATGCTCGGAATAGAGCATCGTGATTAAATCTTGGCGTTTAATTTTCGCCTCCTCGAGGGTGTTAGTGCCGTAAAAAATGTCGTTGACGTATATATTATTTCAGATGCATAACGCACTATGGAGTTAATGCGCACCTTTATCAATAGCCAAATGCTGTAGCGTCCGTATCACGACATAAATAGCACAAGTTGTTCCATAGTCATGTTCATAGTAAGTCGGTATTCACGCATCCAAGCCTTCGAGATTCCCTAATAACATCTGCTAGAATTTCTCGGACGAACAATGTACACGGATAATCTGATAAAACAATACATCGGGAAACCCAAACACTATTTAAATATTACTTATTTTGATTGTTGAGTTATTGAAAAGATTTATTTTTCATATTTTTTTTAAATTCATTTAACAAACTCTAAACTGTTATCATTCTTTAATATAATTTATTTTATGCAATATGTAATTATTTGTTAAAGCTACTTACAATTCCTCTCTTCTGAAAAAAGTGGGACGTGGTGGTGCAAGTCCTAATTGAAAATTCTCCTGTACCTGGAAATTTTCATGATTTTATGCATATATAAATATATATTGATGTTATTCGTTTTTTTATAAATTGTATTATTAGTACAAAATAAATGACGTGTTTCCCATAATAAATAGTTTATGATTTTAATCTTATATTACTAATAATGACAAATGTTGATTGAGTGGCGTTTTATGTTTTTTTTTTTAATATAATTAAAAAAAAACAGTTCTCCAAGTGCCGATTTTATTTATTTTCATTGAATTTTTCCTATTTCTTTATACTGTTTCCATATCTTTTATTATTTTTTAGTAGTTATTTCAATGTAAATCAGCAATTGTGTAATCAATTTTAAAATACTTGAGTGTAAATTTTTGCATCATCAAGAGACTGGGAAAATAATTAAAGGAAACCGTCACTGTTAGATATTAAGTGATTACGTAATATTAAATGCTGTCTTAATCTATAAATGAACAATAAGATCAATATACGTAGTGATTTTCACACGAACCTATAAAATATTTCAAATGAGTATTTTACTAAAACCCATAACTTCTAAAGTGCAGTGATATTAAATACAGTGATATTAAAAACAAATTAAATACAGGAAAGTTGTACTATCTTCTAATTATAAATTTTTTGTCTAATTTTAATTCTAAATACCAGATACCTTTTAATAGGCAGTACGAAAGATTGTTTAGGTTTAAACCTTCAGGAGAAATAAAAATTATGGTATTTAGGATCAATATTGAAAAATATAGAATATTTTGATTGATGAATGTAACAAGAATAAATTATTATTTGAGAATTAAATAATATAAAATGTGATATTATATTAATTATACATGTATAGATATTTATTAAAAATATAATAATACTTTACCTTTTTAGCATAATTCAAAATGTTTTCATCTAAATTTAATTGTGTAAGAGCCATTGAATAATCAAAGGATATTCGACCTTGAATTAAGCGAAATAAAAATATAACATTGTTTTTTTTTATTAAAAATTCAAAAGTCTGAAAAGATAGAGTAATATAAATATACAAAATTTGGTTTTTAGCAATCTTTTTTTTAATATAATTAATAAAAATTTTATTTGCATTATGAGAATAATATTTAATGAATTTATTTTTATTTTTTATTTATTATTTATATTGTTTATCGAATTTACTGGAATTTGTCTTTCAACAGTACATTACATAAAGCTAAGTATATGTATAAATATAGAACAAATAAATTTAAAAATAAAAAAAAAAGTGCAGGATCAAATTTAAATTATAAATATTTATATTATTCATTAATTTGTATATTTCATATTGTTATGTCAGAAAATTTTTTGTTATTTCTTATTTAAATATTAAATGTCGCATGCAATGTATAATATATCGATTGTAAATAAAGATTCAATTACGAACGAATCTTTATTTTGAAAAAGAATATAACTAACTTTTATTCATACGAAATTAAGCTAAAATTACGAAGATAAAGGTCGTTGTTTCTGTCTATGGCCGATAACTGATAAATTCCTGGACAGGCTATTGTAAAATTATCAATTCGAAGAAGATCACCCTCTTTCGAATCTCATCTCTAAAGGTTTTACGGTGGGGAAAGATTTAAAAGGCTATAAAAGCCACACCTAACATTCATTATGCACTTTTTGCCAATTCTTAATTCAGTCAATCTATAAACAATTAAAACTTAAACTGTGTACGATATTCGACTCTGCATTTGTCGTTCAATAAACTCTCAAAACTCTTATCATAATTGGGAACTCGTTAAGTGAGCGATAAATTCTTTTTAATATACGCGGTGTCCGCATTTTATTGTAATATTATTTTAAATCTTATTCTTACTTAGAGTCTTCTTTTTTATATAATATATTTGTAAAATAAAACAAAAATTGTAATAAATATTATAATTTGAATAAATTTAAATTTTAAAATTTTAATGAAATAAAATTTATTTTAAAAATAAACTTAAGTTTAATCTCAGACATAACAGTAAGAATAAAATTAAAATAAAATTGGTGACAGCGGTGGGATTCGAAAATAGAAACTTATCAAACCAAACGGTTCTATTAATTTTCAAAAAAAAAAGCATTTCAAAAATTCTAGAGAAACTTTTCAAATATTATTAACTTAACAATAAATCGAAATGGATCGACTAAGCCCCGAAGAACTCGACATGCAAATGAAAAAACTTACTAAACGAGAACGACAACTCAGAATTCGAGAAAATAAAATGGAAAAGGATATTCTATTAGATCAAGAAAGATTCAAAAAAACTCAAAACACTAACAATAACACGACACAAAAAAATTTTCCAAATAAATCTATACCAAATAAACAAAACATTAATAAATTTCGAAATAATAATTTCAGTAAACAAAATCAAGGAACTCCACCAAATAATAATACTACAAATCGACCTCAAAATAATTCAAATTTAATCTGTGAATATTGTGGAAAGAAAAATCACACTGAAGAAACTGCTATACAAAGAAATTTAGAGAAAAGAAAAATCCAAATTTTCAGAATGCGACAGCCTTGAACAACGTTCATACAATAATTTAAACGGACTACGATTCGAAGAATCACCTCAACCAATGCAAATCGAATAAAATTTTCCGAGGTTTTGGGGAAAGTACCGGTAATAATACTTAACTCAGAATAAATTGTCAATGAAAGCAGCAATTTTATGCTAGATATCGGTGCCCAACCCAATTTAATAAAAATTTCACACATTAAAAATTATGTTAAAATTGATCATAATGATAGGCCTCGTATATTTGGTATTCGAGAAACAGTTTATGAGGCCATTGGTTCTATAGAAATTAAAATAAAAGACTTCAATATAAAAACGAAATTTTTAGTCGTAACCGATGATTTTCCAATAATTACCCAAGCTTTAGTGGGAGCAGAATTTTGTCTTGAAAACAAAGCAAAAATTAATTTTGATGAAGGAAACATGGAAATCAATAACATAAAAATCTCGTTTGAAAGGCAGCTGGAGAATACTGCAAAAATAAAAAAAAATATATCAGATGATGAATTTATGGAAAATAACAAGTGCAAACAATTGAAAAGTGGGAAACAACCTGCTACAGTGCAGACTCTGATCATGTCGACTGTTGTAGAAAACCAGAAATCTGATATGACATCGGTTATGAGAAAAAACCGTTTTGTTAATGAAAATCTGGGAAAAGAAAAGTTAAACCTTATCAATGATGTAGTAATAAATGCCAATGGTATGATGGAGGCAAATACATCCAAGCTCAATGATAAGGTAACCCATGAATCAGCTGCACGAAATAAAATAATTGAAGAATTAGTCTCAATTAATAAATATTATGGTATAATACGAGAAGGGGTAAAAACCTTATGCAGAACATATTCTGATATATTTAAAACACCCACTGATAAACTCAAAGCTACTCATATGACTGAACACAAAATTTGTCTAAAAGACGACATACCTGTAAATGTTAAACAATACAGATATCCACCAACCTTGAAAAGTGAGATAGAAAATCAGGTAAAAATCTTATTAGATCAAGGGATTATTGAAAATAGTGATTCAGGTTATAATAGCCCATTATGGATAGTAAAAAAGAAAACGCTTGACGAAGAAGACAAGAATAAATGGTGACTCGTAATAGACTATCGGGAGCTTAATAATAAAACAATAAATGACGCCTATCCTGTACCAAATATAACCGAAATTATCGATCAACTTGGAGGATCAAAATATTTCACAATACTTGACCTTGCTTCAGGCTTTCATCAAATACCTATGAGATTTGAAGACAGACAAAAAACTGCTTTTTCGACACCATATGATCATTATCATTTTACACGTATGCCATTCGGTTTAAAGAACTCACCTGCAACTTTTCAAAGGCAAATGGATAATGTTTCCGAAGTTTACAAGGGAAAGAAGTTTTTATTTATGTAGATGATTGTATCATTTTTACTAAAACTATCGAAGAGCACGATGATAAATTCAAGAGGGTCGCCCACGTTTGAGAACTGCGAACATGATGCTCTCGCCCGAAAAATGCGAATTTTATAAAACATCCGTTATATATTTGGGACATGAAATAAGCATAGATGGAGTTCGACCTGACAAAACGAAAATTTTAGCAATGCAAAACTTCCCAACACCAACAAATCAAAAAAATATTAAACAATTCTTAGGACTGACTGGATATTATAGGAAATTTATCCCAGATTTTGCGAAGACAACTAAACCTCTTACTAAACTCATACGAAAAGAATCAAAATTTGAATGGACTATAACTCAAGAAAATACATTTGCAAAATTAAAGGATTGTTTAGTTTCTGAACCAGTATTATGCTACCCAGACTTAAAAAAACCATTTATGGTCACGACAGATCCGTCAAATTTTGTAATAGGAGCTGTCCTCAGTCAAGAAAACGATAAACATGATAAACCAATTGCATTTTATTCAAGAAATTTAAAAAATGCTGAAATAAATTATTCTACAATAGAGAAAGAACTTTTGGCTATGGTATGCGCCGCTTTTCAATTTTGATATTTCCTTTACGGTTGAAAATTCACTTTTTACACGGATCATAAACCATTAATGTGGGCACACAATTTTAAAGACCACACGTCGAGATTACGAAAATTTTACTTAAAGTTGCAGGAGTTTGAATATGAGATAATATATAAAGAAGGAAAGACAAACTACGTTGCGGACGCTTTATCACGCAATCCCCCCTCACTCTCAGTCACAGTTGCGACGAGATCGAAACAGACCAAAAATGATAGAGAAGTAGAATGTAAAATAAATACTCCCGAACGTAACTCCAACCCTGTCGACATAAACTCCGATCTACTCACCCCGACGGACGATGAGGACACCGGAGATGATACAGAGACCGAAAGTTCAACGACATCTGATGACGAAACAGAAAAAAATACAATTGATTACGACCTAAATGTACGATCAAAAAATAATATCATTTTTGTTAGGGATTCAATATTTATGTTTAAAGACAACATTGGAATTTTCGTCACAGAAAAGGGAGAACCATTGGATACTACTGGTGAAACTTTGTTGAAACAAATGAAATTGAAAAATTTCGACGATTTAAAAATCGGAGACACGAAATTCTATACATACGACCGGAAGAAAATATGTGTAATATGCATCACCTAAGACTCAAGTTCTAGAGTAGAATATGGAAATTTTAAATTAGCCATTAAAAACTTTTTCCTTCATATTAAAAATCAACAACTCAAAACTATTAGATTTTCATGTGAAAAAATTCATGATATTGATTTATCACTTTTCGAAAATACACTAGCAGACTATATAGCAGAGTTATTTAAAACCTGATTTAAAAATAATAATTTGTAAAAATACTATTATTTGTCCCCATGAGAATGACCGCGAAAATATAATAAAATCAATACACGAATCACCTGTAAACGGTCATAAAGGCATTACAAAAACTTATTTACGGATACTACAAGATTATTACTGGCCTACTTTAAAAAACGACGTTCAAAAATTAATAGAAATTTGTGAAATTTGCCAAATACGAAAGTTAAATAGACGAAAAATACATCAACCAATGATTATTACCGATACACCTGGAGAAGCATTTGACAAAATAGCATTAGACGTTGTCGGTCTCTTACCTGTTACACAGAATGGTAACATGTATATTTTAACGATGCAATGTTTATTATCAAAATATATTATACTAAGTTCTCTGAGAAAAATCAATGCAACAAAAATTGCTACTGCTATATTTAATGATTTAATAAATGTGTATAGCTCACCTAAATTAATTTTAACAAACCAAGGCACTAATTTTACCTCTATATTAATTAAAAACTTAATGAAACTATGTAAAACTAAACATTGCACTACATCAGCTTACAGACCTCAAAGCAACGGTTCAATTGAAAGAATGCATCATATTCTCAAAGAATATTTGAAATATTTTATAAAAAATGAAAATACATGGGATGATTGGATAAAAAACTGCTGGGTTTTCTTATAATACAAGCGTTTACAGGAGTACTAAATTAACACCATATGAATGTATATTCGGTAAAATTGCACGAACACCAACTAATAGAGTTGATTTAGAAGTATTACCCGAAGATACTTATAACAAATATATCTTAGAATTGAAAAAACGGATATATCGCACTCAAAAATTATCAAAAGAAAATCTCGAAGTTGCAAAACAAAAATCTAAATTATATTACGATAAGAAATTAAACGAATTCGACTTCCACGTCGGTGATAATGTGTTATTGCTAAAAGAAGGAAATAAGAAATCATTTGACCCTGAATATATAGGACCTTATAAAATTATTAATGTATTTGAAAATAATAACGTAGAATTACAAATTTCAAAAAAACGAACGCGAAAAGTGCACTCGAATCAAATTCGCCCAACAAAACTAAGATGTTTAGAACAAAATTAAATTGATTTTCAGGTAAAAGCTAACGCAAAAATGAGGGTTTACATCATTTTGCAATTAATAACGCACGCATTTGCATTATTTGGATATGACTGCAACAAAGAAAAATCACCTAACATCAGTACAATATCTTTAAAACAAATAGGCGAATGCAATTTTGACGACATTCAACCTACAAATGAAAAGGTATACATAAATATTTTACAAAAAATCGAATTTGGAACTATATTCATTAAGCAGTGTAAGATAAGAGTTACACAAAGACCTTTTTACTGCGGAGCCTCCTCTCACATTTCACTCACAAAAGATGGTGATAAAATTTATAATCAAAAAATTACTCGAGAAACCTGCAATGACATGTTGAAATATGGATATTATAAATTCAGTAATACATTAATTGAAAATATTAATCCCAACACAATGAATTATGTCACTGTTCATATACGCGGGCAAGTGGATGCAAGTTCTAATTGTCAAGGGGAAATCTACGAAGGAATGCTAAACATGGTGGCGGAAGCAAATTTGGAGATAAAGATTGAATCATACTCAGCTGTTATTAACAGAGAGAGAAATTTTTTAATGACAAAAACTAGAACAGAATGCAATTTGAAAGACACATTTTGTCTAGACAATGAAAGAAGTTATAAATAATGGGACAATATCGAAAAACCCGATAGCGATTTTAACTCTTTCAATATTCTCTATAAAGGTTACACAACGAAAATAATTGATAAAGAAAACAAACTAGCTGCAATGTATTTCTCAAATAATACTGAAAATATAAATTTCGCTTTTACAGAAACGGGATATGAAAACATATGTGGTTTACATATAAAACGAACTGAACAAACCTGCTTATTCGTCTATGAAACCAAAATTAATAATGAGTTTTCCACAAAAAATAAAATTTTAGATTCTCAAAATGTTCTATTAACTGCATATTTCAGCACAAAACTTGCTTATTTTTGTTTAACATATGAAAAAAGAATTAAATGCAATATTCCTGGACGTAGCTATGCAAAGATGCATCCTAGAACAGCGAGTAATAAAAAACAGTTTCTCTTAAGCCCTAAGTGATCCTGACGAATTTGCTTATATAATTATGAAAAACCCGGGCTATATGGCGGTATTTTCAGGAGAAGTTGCACACATCATTCAATGCACTAAAGTTCCAGTTATATTCAGAGCATTCAACAATACATGTTTCAACGAATTACCTGTAATTTATGAAAATCAATCATATTTTATAAAACCCAAATCACGAATTTTAACAAACAGAGGTACACAGAGAGAGTGCAGTAAAATTTTACCAACTATGTTTCAAATCAGCGAAAACTGGTATAAAATCTCACCAGAAATTAATAAAGCTGATAAACCCCAAATATTACAACCACTAAACAGATTAACTTGGCATTATATAAACCCAGGAACTCTGGCAGCAAATGGAATTTATTCCGAAAATGATTTAGAAAAACTACACAGAACTATTATGTTTCCTATCGAACATACTGCAGTACTAAAACAAATAGTACGAGATGTAACTGAAGAAGAAAGTATAGGAGTACCTCTAAATTTTATGAATTTATTAACAGAATCATCAATAAAAAAATTAACTGAAAGGGCACTAAGTAATATTTGGAGTCATTTTATGAATTTCGGTTCTATCAGCGCAGGATTCATAATGATATTTATAATTTGGAATGTTATTAAACATATAATCAATACTCTCATACACGGGTACACCCTGTATAATATTTACGGTTTCAGTATAAGACTACTCGCTGCTTTTTGGAGCACAATAGCGAGTATCATGATACATTCAAAAAGAGAACCCACTAGAACGAAAGATGTAGAGGAGAATAAAACATCGAAATCTTAAGAGTTATCAACTGTAACTGATACACACAATGACGCCCCGGAGATACCACCCCGCAATGTCATGATCAATAAAGGAAAATAAATTGGATCGATCAAAAAAAAAAAAATATCAATCAGTTTAGTATCAACTGTACATCCATACAGATCGGTTAAAATTAAAAAAAAAAAAAAAATTCAGCTCACACCAAAAATGTTCTATAATTTTGGAGGAATAAGTTCCGAAGGTGTAGATATGGAGAAAATCTTCAAGTACTTAATCATACTTCAATTCCATAAAGAAAAAGGCGGAATTAATTCAAGTAAATTTAGACCTGATAGGAACCTGGAAATTGCCTATCATATCTTTTTGAATAATCAAGACATACAGGAAAGCATCAAAAAGAGAAATTTCAAATTCAAAATTCAGTACAATTAAAAAGAATGGACTTGCGAGAAAATAACGAAGAATTACAACACGGGAGAGCCTGGGAGCCGCTGGAGAGCCCACAAGAAATCTGGTGGGCGATATTAAATAATGATGAACAAATAGAAGAAGAAGCAGGAAAAACGTATGCATAGATATTATACGAAGAAAACTAAAAACTTTATAGAAATAGATATAAACTGAGTGCGAAAAATTTGAGTGGTTTTAAATAAATTATAGTAATAAATTATGTTATAAGTTGAAAACTATATATATTTAGTTACAAGCTAGTTATAAATCATAATTATGTACTTAGATATAAATTATATTATAAGTTATACAAATAAAATATATTCTAATCTTATAATTATATATATATATATATATTCACTAATAAGCTATTATATTATAAATTATATAAACTCCATGCGTTCCAAAATTTATGTAATCAATTATAAAATTTTTTTTTACCATTAAAAACAAAACTATTCATATAATAAAATCTTTTAATTTTAACTCCACTATCATTACAATATAAAAAGGAGAACATAAATTTTTCAAAAAAAAAAAAAAAAAAAAAAAATATTTTTCTTGAAACACTGTAGTAAATTCATCAATTGATAAAATTTAAACGATAAAATTCTGTAACGACGAATACATACAAATGAACAATGAAATCTGAGAAGATCTCGAGAGTAAAATGGAACAGATATATCAAAAATCTACCTTGCTGACATTTCGTACTACATATGTAATTGGTTTGATAAGCATAACTTTGATCTCTTCCTTTGCTCCTAGTTTCACAGCCACTAAGTTCTCTGCCCACTTTCTTACTCCTAGTTTCTGTACCTCTCCCCTTTCCATTCCTTTTACCGTTATATTCTCTTCCCTGTCCTTTCGTTCTCTCTCCCACATTAGTCTCCGCAGTCCCTGTATCTCTGTGTTCGAGATCCTACTTGTGTTGCTAATGTTGCTTTCGCATCCACTGCTCCACCTTGTGTTTCTCGAAATACTGCTGTCCCTGCTGTTTGTGGTCGAACTTTCCC
Organism: Eupristina koningsbergeri; assembly: GCA_018907245.1. Taxonomy (NCBI): domain Eukaryota; kingdom Metazoa; phylum Arthropoda; class Insecta; order Hymenoptera; family Agaonidae; genus Eupristina; species Eupristina koningsbergeri. The sequence goes on along the minus strand of JACCHV010000002.1, from coordinate 3,179,643 downwards.
TGCTGTCTTCTTTTCTTCCCTTATTTTCTTTTGCTTCCTTGTCTCTCGCTCTCTTTAAATTCCTCCTTGCATCATTCTCGTCACCACTTGCTAGTATTTCCTCTTTTATTTCCTTCATTTCATCTTCCATGGCTGTCATCCTTTCTTCCATCTTTCTCGCCCAAGCCCTTACACTTTCTTCATTCTCATCTTCCCTTTCTTTTATTTTTGTTAGGGACGGAACTGGGAAAATGTTTCCCAGGAAGGCGTGTGTCCAAGATGCGGGGACGCCCGCGAGAAAAAAAATGCTAAGAGCCTATAAAATGCGCAAATTTTGTTGTGCGCTTGGCTGTGTAGAGCTGTAAGCTCGATAGGGACACACGTGTAGCTTTACGTTTGTGTGAGCGGGAAGGGAATGCGTGTGTGCGTATGTGTGTGCTGTCGCGAGGGAATACTCGTGGACGCCTCCACTTTCTCTCTCTCTCTCTTTCTCCCTCTCTCTCTCTCTCTCTCTCTCTATTTGTCTCTTCTTTCGCTAGCATGAATCTATGAATTATTACTAAAAAATTAACTGCTTGATTAATATATGCTTGTCACCTTTTCTTCTCTCTATCTAGCATGACTCGGAGGCGAAGACGTAAAACCCTTCTTTCTTTTTTATATTGTAAATTAAATCCGCGAGAATGTTGTGATTATATTGTATGGGCTTTTTCTTCCCGCAAGCCGGAAGTTTTTTATGCCCAGGGGTAATGAGAGATGTGTGTTTGTGTGTGTGTTCGCGTTCCGCGGGTTCGGGAAAGCGCTAGAAATAGAAAATTCTAGGAGTAGCGACGGTTGAAACAATAAGTTTAACCGCCCCTTTATTCATAGAAAATAATTGAAAATCAGTTCGCGAAGGGCGGAGCTTATGATAAACGGTCTAATTACGCGTCGATGAATTTTTTGTGAGTCAGATGCTCTGACGCAGCGGCACGGTGCGAATGTGCATTCTTTTTGTATCTTCGTGTGTTATCGATTGTGAAAATAAAGTGTCTTGTTGGCTTGCCGAATATCAGTGCTTTTTTCTGCAATAACTCCTTCAACATCATCCCGAATCCTGAGTTCATCAATTACAAAAGTGGTGCCGAAACCCGGGACAACATCTCCGGGAAACAAGGACTCACTGGGAGGAGGAGGATTGAGGATTGGCATCGGCGGAGAAGTCAACGTGGTCAAAGGGTTGTATCATCCCGAGGTGGTATATTGAGTATCAGCAACGGATGAGTATAATCTTTGTTATCTAATTGTCGTAAAAAATTTTTTGTTTATTTATTAAGAGATAACGCGTAGTGGCGAATTAAACGCGTGCAGTGCGCGAGCGAGCGAAATTGATTAATTTGTGAGTGATCAGTCTATCGGTGTTAAATAAAATATTTTTATTTTTTCCGTTTCATTTCGAAAAAATTTAACAAATCGCATAAACGTCTCGAATAAATTAGTGCAGCGGCGAAATTAATCGCGAGTGACGCGTATTCAAACGCAAATACCGAATTTGTTATTAACAAATTGTTGTAAAAAAAATAAATAAATAATAATTGATAAATTGATTTAGTGCGAATTCGGTCTAAACTTTATTCTAGCGAAACGTCCGCGGTAGTGACAAATCGCGAGTGATTAATAATTTAATAAGTGCGGGAATCGTTATAAACAAATTCGATTGTTTAAAATATAATAATCGGTTCTGGGAATTTCGATATTATTCTTTGTAGTTGTCGACGCATTTTCGGGGAAGTTCCGATTACGCGTAGTGAAGTGGAATAAAATTTCGATTATTATAAAAAAAAAATTTTGATTATTATAAATAAAACGAATTTGTTTTTTAAATTATTAATTATTAAATAAATTATTAAATTGTTAAAATTAAGTGAAACATCGATATACACAAATCGCGTAAAATCGTATTCCCGCGTATCGAGTTTTTAACCGTAAATTTAAATTTTCGACATATTTATAAATGAACAAATTAAATTGTTGCTAATTTTAAAATCTAAATAACGTTCACGCGTAGTGAGTTGAGTGCGGACAAAGAAAACGGTGTTGGTGTAAGAAAAAGTAACAGTTCCCCGTGGTCTAGTGGATAGCGCGGGGGCCTGATAACTCACTCGGCCGGGGTTCGATTCCAGGCTCGGGAAAATTCGAGATTCGCGAAAATATCGTTTTTTTCCGCGTTTTTCGAATTCGCGACAACTTCCGATTTGCATACGCGTTCAATAAATCAGCTAAAATTAATTAACAAATAATTTAAAAATTATTTAAAAAAAAAAAAAGTGTGTTTTTTCGGAAATCTAAAATTTTAAAAATTTAATTGTTTCGAGAGTGGTGGTGGCATAAAATCTAAAAATTTCAATCGCCATGAGGACGAGGTCGGCAGGAGCCATCTCCCCAGGACGTGGAAGTGGGGCACCGGCTCCCAAGCGGGCACGAGGGAGAGCCGCGCGGAAAGGAAGGGGATCCCGGAGACCGTCACCGACGAGCCAGAAGGATGCGGGGACGTCGCCAACACATCCATCCGAGAGGGAGTTCAGGGTACCCTCGCCTCCTACGTCATCGCCGTACCAGGGATCGACGACAGCTTCACCGTCGGCATCTCGCAGACCACCCCCACCACCGAGACAACACCATGACTCCGACGGAGCCGGCCAGCTGCCGTCTCAGGTCCCGGCGCCATCTTGGACGACGGCGCCACGGGTCCCTACGCCATCTTGGTCATCAGCGCCACAGGTCCCGGCGCCATCTTGGATGATGGCCATGCAGCAGCAGCCGACGGCCGCCATCACGGAGCAGCAGCAGCAACTCACCAACATGGAGTCGGCAACACATCGACCATCTGCGACTGCGGTATCGAACGGATCCATGACGGGGATCAATGCGAGCGTGAGTGAGAGAGAAATGGCGACTACGAATGCGATGGCGTCAGCGGCGGTAAGCGGTTCTGATTCTATTATATTAAGTGAAGCAAATGCGGGCCTAATAAAGGCCATCGAGCGCACGTTAGACACCATCCGCGAAACTTCTTCGTCCTCAGCATTTAGCAGTTCCAGACGCCCCGCGCGAGCGTGCGATTTACCAGCGTTTTCAGGCGAGGCAGACGAATGGCTTACTTTCAAGCAAGCATATGAGCGATCGTCAAAGTTATCAGGATGCAGCGACGAGGAGAACATCGCGCGCTTGCTTAAATCTTTACAGGGCGAGGCACGTGAAGTACTGAACGCATCTCTAGCATCAGGGGAGGATGCAGCTGCCATTATGCGATCTTTAGGAATTAGGTTCGGAAATAAAAACGTAATCGCCGACAAAATAATTTCGGACCTTCGGAAACTTCCCGATCTAGCCACCGGAGAGACCAGCTTGTGGAAATTTGCTTCCAAGTTAAAAAATGCGACGGCCACTTTTCGAAATTTAAATCTGACCGGCCACCTATTTTCCCCTTATCTTATTAAAATTTTAGGTAATAAAATGACCCCCGAAATGCGTTTGAGTTTCCTCCAACAAACTCGTAACAAGGCCAGTGGTGTATCCGAGCTGGAAGTAATGAGTGACTTCATAAGTCAGCAGGCGGAGCTCGCGGCCGAGTCATGTGTGGACTTACTTAAACCCTCCGAGAAAATGCGGAAATTCAAAACTGACCGAACGTCTAAAAAACCCACAGCTCAAACCTTCGCGGTAAAATCAGAAGTAGAACGCGAGGTCCCTAAAAGTAGCGGAAATAAGAGAAAATGCGAATTCTGCCAAGGCGAACACGGTGTATGGCGGTGCGACGCCTACGCCCAAAAGAGCCTAAGAGAAAGGTGGAAGCTGGCGAGACAACTGCGGCTGTGCTACGGCTGCTTAGGCAGTGGACACCCGAGGAAGCAGTGTAGTTTTGGTAAGTGCCGCCTGTGCAACGGGTCCCATCATATGTTGTTGCATGAGGACACGGGCAATGGAAAACAGACAGCGGGTAATCTCGAAAACGCGACAACCCTCGGGAGCAGCTGACTACGCGGGGGCACAGTATTTTTAAAAGTAATACCGGTCGGTCTATACAACGGTGCGCGGGAGATCTCAACGTACGCACTTCTGGACGAAGGGTCCTCGGTGACTTTGTTGGATAAGGGAATCGCGCGCGAACTAAGGTTAAACGGGACACCGTTAAGGTTGAATTTAAGGGGGATAAATGGTAAAAGGGAGATCGATGGATGTGCGAAGGTAAAGGTGGGAATCAGGGGCGATTTAGCAAAGGGGGAGATACGGAACGCGATCGCGGTCGAAAACTTAAATTTGCCAAAACAAACATTGGACAAAAGATTGATCCGGGAGTTGAAATTCGATCGGGAAAAAATTAACCTAAAACCGTACGAAAACGCGAAAGTAGGTATACTTATAGGACAGGATAATTGGGAGATAATAGCTACCCGCGAATTAATAGCTCTGGAAGATCATGCTCTAGCGCTGTCACGTTCCCGGTTGGGCTGGGCGATACACGGACCGATGACTGGTACAAGGAAAAGAACAGGCGCGAAATCACATGCCGTCATGACGTTAACCAATGAAGGAGACACGGACACAAACGAACAGACGTACGAATCACGATTGGACGAGTTGATGCGCGAATATTTCGATTTAGAGTGCGCGGGCATCGCAGATTCAGAGTCGGACAAAGACGTCACGGACGCACAAAAGATCCTAAACGAAACGAGTAAATTCAAGGGAAATTACTGGGAAACAGGGCTTCTATGGAAACGCGATTTCAGACCGGCAACGGACGGATACGAGACCGCATTAAGACGACTGTACACACTAGAAAAACGACTGGACCGCGACTGTGAATACGCGGACTTATATTATAAAGAGATGAACCGTTTCATCGAGGCAGGGTACGCGCGAAAGGCATCTCGTACAATCGGAGGGAGAATGTGGTATCTGCCACATTTTGGGGTTACAAACGTGAACAAGCCCGGTAGAGTACGTTTGGTTTTCGACGCGGCAGCAAAATCAGGGAACTGTAGCTTAAATGATCAGTTAGATGCGGGGCCGGATTTGTTAGAATCATTACCAGGAGTTCTTTTACGGTTTCGACAACACGCGACAGCAATCAAAGGCGATGTAAAAGATATGTTTCTACGAGTCAAGGTGAGGGACGAGGATCAAAGAGCTCAGCGGTTTCTATGGCGCGGTCGAGACCGTAATAGGCCTCCGGAGGTTTATGAAATGAATTCATTGATTTTTGGCGCAAAGTCGTCACCCTGCAGCGCGATTTTTGTAAAAAATAAGAATGCCGCGCGTTTTTCGGATAAAAAACCCGAGGCCGCGAAAGCAATCGAGAAAAACAGCTACATGGATGATTTTTTAGTAAGTCGAGACAACGAAAGGGAACTCGCGGACTTAATCAGGGACGTGACAGAAATAAATGCGGAAGCAAACTTCAAAATGTATGGCTGGGCAAGTAATTCTCACCGGGTATTGCGGGAAGTCACGCGCGACAGGGACGGAAAGGAAGGTTACGTTAGTTTGGATACCAATAGTAAGGAAAGGGTTTTAGGACTGTATTGGGATACCTCAACGGACGAACTAAGATACGACGTGAGGTTTAAACGCATTTCCGAGAATATATTGAAAGGGAAGACAGTTCCGAGGAAAAGGGAAATTCTGAGCGCAATAATGTCCGTATTCGATCCGGTAGGGTTGTTAGCCCCGTTTACGTTAAAATCAAAGGTCCTCATGCGCGATATTTGGCGAAGCGGGGTACAGTGGGACGAAACAGTTCAAAGGGAGGAGCACGCGAAATTTTTAGACTTCCTAAAAGACGTTAGAAAATTGAGGGAGGTAAAGATCCCCCGCGGTATAATAGGGAAGGGTTGGAAAAATTGTAAAGTCGATTTGCACACGTTCTGCGACGCCAGCAAGGAAGCCTGCGCGACCGTGTCATATTTAAGGGTAAAGAGGGCGGACAGTGATAGGTCCCGCGTCGTCATGCTCATGGCGAAAAACCGGATCACCCCAAAGAAGGAACAAACCATTCCCCGATTAGAACTGCAAGCTGCAGTATTGGGAACACAGCTCGCGCATTACATAGAACGCGAACTTGAAATCCATATCGACCGCAGATGGTTCTGGACAGATTCGACTATCGTACTATCGTGGATAAGGTCGGAACCGAAAGTGAAACAGGTTTATGTCCAGAACAGACTTAGAAAGGTGGGAAAATTGTCTCAGAAGTCGGAATGGAGGTGGGTACCTACGGGCGAAAATCCGGCAGATGACGCGACTAGGGCCAACAACTCGGTTAACAACGACTCGCGATGGTTCAGGGGGCCGACGTTTTTACGAAAGTCAGAGAAGGAATGGCCTAAAGAACCGACACTGGAAGCCGTAGATGAATACAGAGAGGCCGACCAGGAGGAGACGGTCGACGCCTACACCCTGTCGGTGAACTTTGTCAAAGGCTTCGTGTTACCACTGCCATACCGTCTGTTGGGGGTAAGAGGTTTGGAAATTTTCGGGCGTCGCGTATTAAAGTACGGGAGACGTTGGCGGAAACGGGTAGAAAAGGGTTCCTCCGCGGAAGTTGAGAAGTTTTGGAACCGGACTATTCAAGGGGATTGTTTCGGAAAAGAAATAAAGGAGTTAGGCAAAGGAGGCATAGTGGGAAAGTCCAGTAGAATCGCAAAGTTGACGCCATTTATAGATGAGGACGGGGTTCTACGCGCAGACGGTCGGGTTACAAATGCTGTCCCATACGGATTCAACAACAACCCGGTAATCTTAGACGGTAAACACGAGCTCGCGAGGATGATAATTCGGGAATATCACGAGCGGCACTACCACGGGAGCCGCGAGACAGTTCTTAATGAACTAAGACAAAAGTTTAGTATAGTAGGTGTTAGGAACGCTCTTAAAACGATAGAAAGCCGATGTTGGAAGTGCAAGGTAAACAAGAGAAAGCCAATCAATCCTTTGATGGCTCCGCTACCCCCCGGTCGTGTAGCTATTCGTCAACGTCCGTTCTCTCATTGTGGGGTAGATTATTATGGTCCAATGAACGTTAAAATAGGTCGGCGACGCGAGAAGAGATGGGGGGTAATATTCACATGCCTGACGACGCGAGCCGTTCACTTAGAATTAGCCAGCAGCTTATCTGCAAGTTCCGCGATAATGGCAATACAACGACTGGCGGCAAGAAGAGGGACACCCCAAATAATATATAGTGACAACGGCACTAATTTTAAAGGGGCTAGCCGTGAGCTAAAGGAAGCAGTCGAACACCTAGATCGGGATAAATTAAGGGACTACGCGACTAGGAAGCACATCGAGTGGTATTTCAATCCTCCGGACGCGCCACATATGGGAGGGGCTTGGGAGCGTCTAATTCGGTCAGTTAAAACTTCCCTGAAATTCGTGTTGCGGGAGCAAGCTCCCACTGAGGAGGTGCTAATCACGTTGCTCGTTGAAATCGAACATAGCATCAATTCACGACCTCTCACTCACGTTTCTCTCGATCCACGCGACAGCGAGGCCCTGACGCCGAATCATTTTCTCATCGGGTCCACTTCAGGGGAATTAAATCTGGGAAGGTATGAGTCAAGGGATATTTCCTTAAAGAAGCAGTGGCGGATTGTTCAAAATATGTCAGACCATTTCTGGAAGAGATGGTTACGCGAGTACTTGCCGACGTTGATTACGAGATCAAAATGGTCCGGCGTCAGGACGCCGCTGAAAGTAGGAGATTTGGTATTAATTATAGATTTCAATAGTCCGCGAAACCAGTGGCCAAAGGGGCAAATTATCGAAGTCTTCCCCGCGAAGGACGGACAAACGAGGGTAGCAAAAATACGAACAGCGTGCGGAGAATATGTAAGGCCGGTGCACAAGCTGATTACATTATTGGAGGGGTAGGACGGGCGATGCGTAGAAAATAGTGGGTAAGTTGGTTAGGAGGTTGATTACAAGCGAAACGCTGTTGCGCAGCGATGATGTGGAGGACAACTTGTCGTGTCCGAGTTCGTTTAAAGGTACAAACGCATGAGGTTTGTACGGCGGGGGGAGGATGTTAGGGACGGAACTGGGAAAATGTTTCCCAGGAAGGCGTGTGTCCAAGATGCGGGGACGCCCGCGAGAAAAAAATGCTAAGAGCCTATAAAATGCGCAAATTTTGTTGTGCGCTTGGCTGTGTAGAGCTGTAAGCTCGATAGGGACACACGTGTAGCTTTACGTTTGTGTGAGCGGGAAGGGAATGCGTGTGTGCGTATGTGTGTGCTGTCGCGAGGGAATACTCGTGGACGCCTCCACTTTCTCTCTCTCTCTCTCTCTCTCTCTCTCTCTATTTGTCTCTTCTTTCGCTAGCATGAATCTATGAATTATTACTAAAAAATTAACTGCTTGATTAATATATGCTTGTCACCTTTTCTTCTCTCTATCTAGCATGACTCGGAGGCGAAGACGTAAAACCCTTCTTTCTTTTTTATATTGTAAATTAAATCCGCGAGAATGTTGTGATTATATTGTATGGGCTTTTTCTTCCCGCAAGCCGGAAGTTTTTTATGCCCAGGGGTAATGAGAGATGTGTGTTTGTGTGTGTGTTCGCGTTCCGCGGGTTCGGGAAAGCGCTAGAAATAGAAAATTCTAGGAGTAGCGACGGTTGAAACAATAAGTTTAACCGCCCCTTTATTCATAGAAAATAATTGAAAATCAGTTCGCGAAGGGCGGAGCTTATGATAAACGGTCTAATTACGCGTCGATGAATTTTTTGTGAGTCAGATGCTCTGACGCAGCGGCACGGTGCGAATGTGCATTCTTTTTTGTATCTTCGTGTGTTATCGATTGTGAAAATAAAGTGTCTTGTTGGCTTGCCGAATATCAGTGCTTTTTTCTGCAATAACTCCTTCAACATCATCCCGAATCCTGAGTTCATCAATTACAATTTTCTTGCATAGCTTTTCAATTTTGTCTAATCTCTCTTTATTTTTTTTCCTTTCTTTTTCGTATATCTTCTCTATCTGTATAAATCTTTCTTCTATCTCTTTTTTTATTTTTTCTATCTCCCTCCTGTCCTCACCTTTGCGTTTTTCTCCTTCTTCTATTATTCTTCTACTCTCTTCTATTATTTCCTCCTCCTCTGTCATGTTTTTCTTTTTCACACTCATGTTTTCAAGTGTCATCTTTGTGCTTTCTCTTTTGCTTACCTTTCCTTTTGTTAGCATAGTTTTTTCTGCTTTGTTACTCATTGTTATTTATCTTTAGTTTTATTTTATTTTCGGATTGTGTGGTTTATTTTATTTTGTTTTAATTATTATTATTATTATTTGGTTTTATTGTTGTTATATTTCTATTGTTATATTGTTTTTCTCAGGTTGTTGTCCTTTAGGGTTTTGTTATTGATTTATGCTTATTGTTGTATTTTATTTTATCTTTTAATTTTTTAATTAGCTTTTATCTATTTCTTTTGTGTTTGTTATTTTTGTCTTTATTTTATTATATTTTATTTGCTATTTTGTGGTTTGATTTTTCTTTGTAATTATATGTTGTTATTTGTTTTAATTTTTAATTTTTTTTAACTTTTTGGCAAGCGGTGTTCGTTTATTTTTACGTGTTTTTGATGATTTGTTTTATATTATGTGTTTTTGTAAAAAATTTTTAATTACCAAAAAATTTTCCAAAATTTTGTTATTTTATTATTTTTTAATTGTTCTATTGTGTTTGTTAAATTTATCTAAAATATCAGCGTATTATTTATCCAAGAATCAGTTTTTTTTTCACCTAATAATGAATTTTGATTGTATTGCGTCCCTCCCCTCAATCGCTACTCGGTTTTCACTGGTCTGTTCGTTTGAATAGTTGACGCCGGTATCCTGTCGTGAAAAGACGTCAGCGTTACGCCCGCCTTTTCCTATACGAACAGCCTCGTTCCTTGAGGTCCGCCCTAACCTCCTCGTTCTCTGACCTTGTGTTTTACTTCTTTTTTACTCCTTGTCGGTTTCTGCACACTTCACTCTTTAGCTCACTTCACTCCCTACACTTTACTTGATAGCTTTTTTCTGTTTTACACTTGCCTCTGTATTTCTCACTAATGTTTTCCTATATACGACTGCGCCGCTTTGTATACACGATGTATTGTACAAGACGACCGTTAACGGAATCCCAAGAATCACAAGTGCATGGCAAAGCGGCAGAGCAATAATAATAAAAATGAAGAACAAGGAAGCCAGGGACAAAGTATGGGGGGAAAGAAAAAAACTCATCGGAACAAAAATCTTCTTGGACTTCGACTTGACGTACGAGGAAAGAAGACAACAAGACGAGATAAGGGAGTGGGTAAGAAGGGCAAAGGCACTCGGTGTCTTTGCAAAATCGGACTCAAGAAGGTTTTTGTTGAAGGAAAATGGGAGAGATGGATGGGGGCTGAAAGAATGGAAGAAAGATGGAACTACATAAATAAAAAAATAAATAAGAAAGGAGCAACAGCAGAAGAAAAGAAAATCGAGAATGAAAAAGAAACAGAAGGTAAAAAAAGAGAAGAAGACAAAGAAAACGAAGAAAAAAAGGACACACAGGAAAGGAAAGAAGGAGAGAATAAAAATGAAAAGCAGACAAATTTAACGGAAACAAGGGACGGGCAATAAAAAGAAAAATAAAAAAGACAGACAAAAAAAACAGGACTATACAAAAAAAGGAAAAAAAGACATGATGAGAAAAGGACAGAAGACGCAAACAAAAATAACAGACAAAACGGTAACATAGACATCATATTCTGGAACGTAGCTGGAATATGGGGTAAGGACACTGACTTTTGGAGATACATTGAAAAGATGGACGTAGTATGTTTGGCAGAGACATGGGTGGAGAAAAAGGACGCGGAAAAGTGCAAAGAAAAACTCCCGAAAAACATGACCTGGGAGATCATAGACGCAAAAAAAGAAAAAAGGAAAGGGAGAGCAAAAGGTGGCTTTATAATAGGAGTTAAAGAAAAAGAAACAATACAAATTGAAATAATAGAAAAAGAAGAAGGTGAGGGGCTTACGAAAATAAGGATAAAAGTAGACGAAGGAAAAAAGGCGATAGATATATGGGGTGTGTATAACAATAACAACGACATGGAAGTAAAATGGAAAAAGATAGAAGAGGGGAGCTACAGTGGAGAAGTAGAACTACTGATAATGGGAGACTTTAATATAAGAACAGGGGAAGAAGGGAAAGTAATTGGAGTAAGAGAAGAAAAGGAAATGAAAAAAAGAAAAAGCAAAGATAAGAAAGTGGAAAAAGAAGGAAAGAAACTTGTAGCAAAAATACAGAGGAAAGGACTCACAATAATGAATGGGACAGCGAAAGGAGACGAAGAAGGAGAATTCACATACATTGGAGCAAGGGGAATACAGTGATTGATCTGGCAATCGCAGACGAGGAAATCAGAGACAGGACGGAAAAATTTACAGTAGAAAAAAGAATAGATTCAGATCACCTGCCGATCAGACTGAAAATACGGACAAAAGACAGAGACAGAATGAAAAACAGAATGACAAAAAATACAACAGAGACAAAAAGAACGATAATCAAATGAGGAGAAAAAGAAATAAACAATTACATGGAAATGACAAACGGAGTATACAAAAAACAAGAAGAAAACAGAGACGTGGAAAAACTATGGAAAGGGATTAAAGAATTAATCGAGAAAAACAGAGAAAAAGGAAATTAAGATAAGGGCATGGAAAATTGGGGAAAAGAAATGGTATGATCGAGAATGCAAGAGAGCAAAAGGAAAAGCTAAGAAGGCATTAAAAAAATGGAAAAAAGGAACGATAAAGAAAGAAAAATACATAGAAAAAAAGAAGAACTGGAAAGAACTATGTAGAAGAAAAATGAAAGAATGGAGGAAAAAAGAAGAAGAATTAAAAAAACTGAAAAACGAAGGACAGATATGGGACTACATTAACAGGGTAGGAAAAAGAAAGAAAAGGGAGACGAAAACATAGAAATGAAGACATGGGAAGATTACTTCAAGAAACTACTGAAAGGGACAGATAGTGAAAGAGAAGGGATTGAAACAGAAAAGGGACAAACTGGGAGTAAAAACAAAACAACAGTAGACACCAAAGAAATAAAGCAGATGTGCAGAAAACTAAAAAAGAGAAAAGCCAAAGGTATAGACGGTATTCCGAACGAAGCATGGATACACGGTGGAAGGGAAATTGATGCGAGACTAGAAGAAATATTGAAAGAAATAATGCAAACAGGGAATATCCCAGAAGAATGGAGGACTGCATTGATAATCCCGATATATAAGAAGGGAGAAAGAGAAAGACCCGAAAGCTACAGGGAGCTATCCATGCTGAATTCGGGATACAAAATATACACTGGAATCTTGAAAAATAGACTTGAGAAATTGGTAGAGGAGAGAAAACTACTCCCAGAAGGACAGGCAGGATTCAGGAAAGGGAGATCCACGACAGATAATATATATATTCTAAACCACATCATAAGGAAAAATATAAAGGATAAAAAAGAGATATATATACTGTTCGTGGATCTCAAAGCAGCGTTTGATACGGTGAACAGGGAAAAATTGTGGGAAATTATGGCAGAACAAGGATGTGACAAAGAACTAACGGACTTGATTAAAAAAATATACAAAAAAATAGGATGCAGAATAAAAACAGAGAAGGGAATTTCGGAAGAATTCTGGACTCATAAAGGTTTAAGACAAGGATGCAGTCTTAGCCCCCTCCTATTCAACCTCTACATAGCAGGTATTGAAAAAGAGATGGAAAAAAATAGGGTGGGAGGAGTGAAGATAAAAGACAAGAGAATATGGACTCTTGCATACGCGGACGACCTTGCTATGATAGGGGAGAGTAGAGAGGCAATGCAGGGAATGATGAGGACACTAAAGAAGTTCCTAAAAGACAGAGAAATGGAACTAAATGCAGAAAAGACAAAAATGATGATCATCGGAAGGAAAAGGAAACATAGGAAGGAGAAATGGAAATGGAAGGGAAAAGAAATAGAAACAGTCGATAGATTTAATTATTTGGGATTCGTGTTTAGGAAGGATGATAAGTACCATGAGCACATTAAAGAAAGAATATATAAAGGGAAAATAGCCGCAAAAAAGACATGGGGGCTAGCAGAGAAAAGGTGCTCAGGGGACTTCCTAGCCAGAAAAATGCTCTTCAACTACCTGGTGAAGGGAGTGCTAGAGTACGGTGTAGAGATATGGGGAGGGGAAGGAAGTGACGAGATGGAGAGGATTAAAGCAGATTACCTGAGGTGGACATTGAGACTAGACTTTTGCAGTCCCAGATACCTGGTGTACGAAGAGACTGATGAAGATAAAATGGGTACAGATTGGGGTATCAGAACACTAAAACACGAAGAAAAAATAATACAAATGGAGGAGGACAGATGGGTAAGAAAAGCCTACGAAGAAAAGAGAGAAATGCAGAGAAAAGAAGGAAAAGCAGAGGGAGAAAAATGGCTCAACAAGATAGGGTTGAGCAAAAAACAAATAGAGCAATGGCAGAGGGAGGGTAGAAACGTATACACGGAGATAAAACAGAGGGACAGAGACATACAGAGACAAGACAGACGTGGCAGAATAAACGAATCGAAATATAATGAAAGATACAAAGAGATACAAAAAGACGGACTGCCAGAATACTTAAAACAACCCCAAAAGCAGAGGACGATGACAACGACTGCAAGGGCCAGATGCGGCACTATCACTAGCAGTAACAGATATTGGAAAAATCCGGAAGAAAAAAGATGTATATTATGCGGAAAAAGCGAAGGAGATTGGACGCATCTGACCAGTGAATGCGAAGATACAGAGGACATATTCAGAGAATGGAGGGAAGACACTGTAGAGAGATGGACATATAAGGACATAATGACGACACTAAACGACAAGAAAAGGGAAAAAAGAGGTGACCTAATCAAGAAAATTAAAGAGGTGGACAAAAGAGTGAAGAAAAAGGAAGAAATGAGATGAAATAAAAGAAATGAATAATGTATACAAAAGTGGGACAGCGATGAAAGTGAATATAAAATACAAACTGAGCTGTGATAAATAATTAATTAATATAACATAATAAGATGTAAATAAATTAGTAATAAGATGTGTACAATAAACTGTAAAATAGCGGAGCCCGTCCCTACGCAAAAAGCCGGGACGTAACTGTATAAATAAATAAGTATAACTCTGTAGAAAAATTGATGTGAATTTTCAAGACAATTTTTCTCTTTAAGGGATCGGGTGTTATGTCAGAAAATTTTTTGTTATTTCTTATTTAAATATTAAATGTCGCATTGCATGCGACATATCGATTGTAAATAAAGATTCAATTACGAACGAATCTTTATTTTGAAAAAGAATATAACTAACTTTTATTCATACGAAATTAAGCTAAAATTACGAAGATAAAGGTCGTTGTTTCTGTCTATGGCCGATAACTGATAAATTCCTGGACAGGCTATTGTAAAATTATCAATTCGAAGAAGATCACCCTCTTTCGAATCTCATCTCTAAAGGTTTTACGGTGGGGAAAGATTTAAAAGGCTATAAAAGCCACACCTAACATTCATTATGCACTTTTTGCCAATTCTTAATTCAGTCAATCTATAAACAATTAAAACTTAAACTGTGTACGATATTCGACTCTGCATTTGTCGTTCAATAAACTCTCAAAACTCTTATCATAATTGGGAACTCCAGACCCATAACTACAACGGAGTGGTGACAACAAGCTACATAGGAAGAAATTCAAAACCCACAACACCCTTCCGGACTACTCAAACCACATTCATAAGGACGTCTAAACAGCTGATCGAGATCAACGACTGAAAACACGTAACGCTACACGTTAAGCGAGCGATAAATTCTTTTTAATATACGCGGTGTCCGCATTTTATTGTAATATTATTTTAAATCTTATTCTTACTTAGAGTCTTCTTTTTTATATTATATATTTGTAAAATAAAACAAAAATTTTAATAAATATTATAATTTGAATAAATTTAAATTTTAAAATTTTAATGAAATAAAATTTATTTTGAAAATAAACTTAAGTTTAATCTCAGACATAACACATATAAATAATTTAATAGTGAAAATAAATTATAAAGGAATACGTTGTTGGTTGTTATTATAAAAATTAAATAATGTACAAAATGCATCAAGTTCAATTAAGCATATTTTATACTATTAAGTGTAAATGATAATTCGGTTAATAAATTACAGAAATTATTTAAAATTAAATCGGTAAATTTTGTAATTTTCTTAACGGTTGATAAAATTATTGTACCGTATGATTGATACAATCAATACTATAAAAATCTTCATAAATAATTTTAGTTATTATAAATTATCAATTTAATAAGGCATATATAATATTTTATTAATGCTTCATACAATAATACATTACATATTAATATAATAAATATTATAATAATAATATACCTGTAAGCTTACTAATTCATTATCAGGAATCCAATCAATAATTTTATATAAATGAGTTACTATTAATATATGAGGACATTCAGAATCTCTATCTATAAATTCATGAATCATAGCTGATAATAATGCAACAGCATCAATTTCTGAAGTACTTTTTCCAAATTCATCAATAATTATTAATGTTTCTTTATTAGTAGACAAAAAAGCCTTGCTAACCTAAAAATTATTATATTATTTTAATAAAAACGACATATTATTTAACATAAACTTATTATAAATAGAAATTTTAAATGTTAAACATTTAACAAGATTTAATACAGTTATATTTTTTTAGTAAATATTCATCCTTCATCTTATTAAGCAACAGATTTTTGAATATTTATATCAGTATCGTTAATAATAGCTAAAATAATATGAAATGTTATTTTTTAATAGCATGTAAATACTGAATAATATTAAATTCAATTCTGAAATTAAATTTTAATAAGTAAAGCATTAATGCTAAAATTTGAATATAACCATTTTTTAAAATATAGGTTTTATTATTATAATTCTATATTGGAAGCCATATAAATTTTAAGTCACGCAATAAAAAGAAATTTTTAATTAAAAAAGAAATCAATTTTGATTTTTTGATATTTTTTGCGGAAATTCAAAAAGAACTCCTTGAATTCGATAAATCTTTTTTTGGACATTTTAGCAGCATAAAAATATTAAAAAAAATTTTCCTTTGTTCGGTCCTTGTCCGAAACACATAAAATTTAACAGTCGCTATTACAACAAAAAATTTTCTTACAGAAAACTGATGCATACGTTCACTTAATTTATTTACCTAAATTAATTTATTTGTAGAATTACAAGAATTATATACATAAAATATTTTAAATACCTGTCGTATATCTTGTAAAAACGAACTTGATTCGAGAGATATACTTTCACAAGTTGTAATTTTACAAATTATTTGTGAAATTAATCCAATAATTGCAGTATTTGCCGGTACGTAACTTCCTATATGAGCCATGAACACAATTAAAGCTGTTTGTTTTATATATGTACTTTTACCACAATTATTTGGACCTGTGATTATTTTAATCAGATCTTTATATTCTCCAGATATTGTATCATTTGGAATAAATGTCTTTGTTCGTTCAATTAACGGATGTCTTCCACCGTAAATAAAAATTTTGTGTTCATTTACAATTTGTGGCCTTACATAATTTTGATTCCGTGCCACTTCGTAAAGAGCTAGAAGGCTACAAAGATTCATAATAAAATTAACTGGTTTCTAATTTAATATGAAATAAAATATTTTTTATAAATTAAAGTTAATACAATAAAAAATAGTATATTATTCATTTATTTATGACTCGACTAAATATGGCACTTTATGTGAATATTATTACTATCTGTCCAGTAACAAGAAAATAAATAATAATGAAAAATCACCACTGCAATAAAATACGCAATACTACTGTAAAAAAAAATAATAATACAATTAATGGTCTTATATAATTCCTTACGCATCAAGTTCAGCATATTTTTGAATTGCATCAGATATTAAATCTGTAAAATAATTAATATAATCTCCTAATTTAAGCAATAAATGAGATGATCTTTTTCGTATTTTTTGACTTATATCTCCAAATGTTTGATCTAATTCTAAAAAAAATTTAAAATACTATTAGAATTCAGATGGATTGGTTATTTATTATAAATACTATTATTATTTTTTCTTATAAATTATTAAAAAAATTACCCTTATAATATAATATGAAAAATTATAAAATAATATATTTTAATTTATTATAATTTTTATTCTTGTATCTTATAATAGTTTTCGTGCAAATTCTATTAAGTTTTTAAAATATGTCAAATGACCACTTTCCAGTAATAATTATTATTATTATCAGAGGGCGAGTACCTATGTCTTATCGATATTTCTCCAGCAAAATTATAAGTTAGCGATCCTCTCTCTTCCATAGTTTATATTATTCCAATTACTCATTCATATTCTCGGATTTACAATAAATTTATTCTATTTTATGATTAATATAGTAATTATGTAAATATATAATATTGTGATTGTGATCATTCGATTGTATGAATTGTAATTATTACTTAAATATTAAGCAACAAAGTTATCTTTTTTTTCAATAAATTTTTGCATGATTTATTTTTTATAATTAACTATTAATTTAATGCTTTGGCATTTATATATTAAAAAAATGTTGCCATTACCTGTAGTAACTGCACTTTTATAATAACTAACACCATTGGTAGAAAACTTATACTCTATATTTGGAATATTTTTATAATCAGAGAGTACTGTTTTCCATTTTGTGACAGCAATAACATATCCTACTTCTGGAATATACACTATATGATAGTTTTCAATTTCAGATGGTAAAGATTTCAATTTTTCTGATGAAACAGTTGACAAGGTTTGTGGTAAATAAGAAAATATGATTCTCACTGTAAAAAAGTTTTCTTATTAAATTTGTATATAAATATATATTATAATCAATTTTAATAACAAATTCAATTAAACACAAATAAAAATATTTTTGAATAGTCAATAATTATTTAAAACCCAAATTAAATTTCATGAATTATTTCTTTATATTTTTAATTAATAAATGATAGATATAATATATTTGGAAACAAAAGCTAACTAAAAACTAAACATTTTTTAATTTATTCATGTATTAAATACATTCACACAGAAATTATCAACTTATTAATAATGATTTCTATTTGCTTTAAAACTGTGACAACACGGCTTCGTTCGTTCTTCACGGGTGAAGGGCAGAGTCGAGCTCTCGTCGAAGAATCAGAAAGATTTATGCCGGGATCAGTGGCAGCCGATCTGCTAGGGATTTTGAACGTTGCTCAAAGGTGTCGTCAATAAAAGAGATAAGTTTAAATAAATAAATATTACCGGGGAGGTGTCGTTTAATGAACAATTCTCACAAATAAATATAAAGTCAACGACATATTGGATACATTCGATTAGAATAAATTTCAAAATAGAAAATATAATAATATTTACAATATTAAAAGTTTCGTTTATTCGCCTAGTGACCACGGCATGGGCCATGGACATAAATAATAATAAAATGCACTTGGATACACCAAGTCTCGCGGACTATCCGAAATCCGAATAATTATTTTTAAATAATTACTCTATAAATTTCTATACACGCGCAGATATTTCGATAGTGTCCTGATTTCGGTTTATCTTTTTTCTTTAACAAATACAGGTAAATAAATAATAACACATGTCGGGGAACGGAAGGAACAGGAAGATTCGAGATACAGCAATGATACCCGATGGGTGGTTAACGGAAAATAAATCCCTAGTGAAAAGGGGAAACTCATCGCTACCCAAGGTTGTGGACAGTGGATACAAATGGTAAATTTGCAGCGGACGCAACTTCACACATTTGCCGTATCTCTGGCTACAGGACGGATGATTTAACTGCAAGTAATAAACCCTTTAAGGATATGAAAGGGCACGGAAAAGTGTCAATTTCGGATGTTGTGATGTCACGCAATCGTAAACAATGGAGGCAGATACATATTCAAAGTGTTGCCACAGAATTGTGTACAAAGGGTAAGACGGAAGGGATGGTACGGTCGGGACTGAAGTCAGTGGGATTCTGCCATCGGATATACGGAACAACGGACAGATTCTTGTAATATTGCGAGATCGCAATATTTCTCTTATGGCGCAGAAACCTAACTCGGGCAGAAAGGGAGGGAAAGGGCTTACGTTAATGAATGTGTCCTATCGATAAGAATTGAACCGATACGGAATCTCCGAACCGTGTACGGTTCGGAGATTTACCACCACAGTAGCGTGACGATGAAGATCGGAAAAAGGTTGCTGACACGATATTATGAACAGCGGGAACTTTCGACGAGAAGAATTTGTCGCTAAAAAGCCAAAAAGGTTCTGCTCTTGAATCGAGTGCTCCGAGGCGCGACATCATCTAGGCGCTTGATGTGCGCGTATGCTGTTGCGTAATCCATCGCGAGCGCTGATTCATCGCGACGTGGTGGTCCACGCGGTGCCTAATCACCGTAGAAACATCAAGAGAGGAAAGAGGCCATCTCGAAGTTTTTAGCAACGAGCGGATCTCGTTGCCAAACTATTATTATATACAAATAAGTATTCTATAGTTATATACAATAATGTGTTCTATATAGGAGTGAGTTTTTTCTTTGAAATCATTTATATAATAACATTTTTAATAAATATTTTTTATAATTTAAAACATGATTTTTAATAGTTTTCTTTATCTTTGAAATATAAATTCAAATCGATTATATAAAAATTACTTACATTTATCAAGTTCATTATCTATTCCTGGTTTTACAGAAAAATTTTCAATATTACCATTTTGAAAATTGAACACATATTCAATAAGAAATTTTAAAAAAATTAATTTTTCTGTAACACAATTTGTAATTTTTTGAAACATAATTGGTCCATTTTTTTCATTTTCACATAGTTCGCAAATTTGAATCATAATTTTTAAAATCTAAATAAAAAGATAATTTTAAATGTAGATACAAAATTTACAATCTATTTAAAATTATTTAGATTCAAAATAAATTGATACCATGTATTTAATAAATTTCATAATAAATTATATGTAAGATCGCTGCCCCGAGATAAAACTCACCGGGGTTCGGGGTTCTCATTCGCACATGACAGGCGTCGAGGTGAGACAGGCTTTTAAAAATTCGGTAAATGCGGATTTTTTTTGATAAAAAAACGTCTTCGAGTTTATTATTATTCTTATCAGAGACAAATTACAGATTGCTGGTTATTCGTGATCGATGGTGACTGTATAACTCAGGAAAATAAACAATTAGTAGACTTAACAATTATTGTACGATGATTTAGACAAAAACATTCAGTTAACTCGAACAATTATTTAAATAAATAATATTGCAATGATCGGATCTACATTTGATAAATAAACAATTATTTAACTCGAAACTTGGATCGGGGATTGCTACAAAACATTATTTACGAGTAATATTTAAATATTTCTTTCAATAAGTACTATTACAACGATCGGGCCTAGTTTCGGTTACCCACCGGTAGGAGGTGGCCAGTATAGCAGTAACCTTCACGCGGAACGATTCAGTAAATCTGCGGCACTCCACGCAGACGGTCATGTTTTCCTGCGTGATGGTCCGGATCTGTAGGTTTCGTCATGTGACGCGAGTTGATTAGTCGTGAGTATGGGGCGGGCCACCCTCCCTTACGCGACCTTCTTGTGGGAGGATTATATGTTCGATGGTGCTTCTCGTGGCCGATCGTGCCTTCCCGGAGAGTCCGTGACGGTCTTGGTCATGGTTTCGTTACAATACCTTGATGAGCTCATCGACGGGGTGTCGAGAAGCCCCACAGTACCAAGTGACTTCTTAACCATGATGTCAGGATGATCCCTCGAAAGGGTAGGATGTCGGAAACAGGGAACCGAGTTACTCACCCCGGCTTCGCAGTTGACGAAGCGCATCAACTCCCCTTCCGAAGGGTGCGCGTTGACTTTTAAAGGGCTAGAAGTAACGGTATCGAAGCGGCGACCTAATCGAGAGCCGTACGTGGGAATGGGTGAAGATGTCGCTGAGCTCCGTCGTGAAACGGTGGTCGCGTCTTCCGGCTGTGCGCCGTCGATGGTCGTGATATGATGTGGTGAAGCCAGGGTGCAGTGCGGTGCGGTGGAGCCGGGGTATGGTGCACTGGTGATTCAGTGATGATGGGGTGCGGTGAATGATTTTACTCATGACAGTATAACCGCCACAAATTTTTATTTTTATTCTTTACAGTTATGACAAAAAAAATAATAAAACGATCGATAATTAATGTTTGATCCTTGTAATGTCCATTGAATCTTCGATTATCTACAGTTTAAGAATTAAATAATGGCAATGAAATAAATAAAATAAGTAGGTTAATATGCATAAAATAACACTTCTCAGACCATTTATTTGAGTTCGTAACAAATACAAGTAATTATCGCTTTGAACGTGAAAATCTGAGAGGAGCCTCTTTGGAAAAATGCTCAGACCAAAATGCCCATTTTAATGTTAAGACATTTTTGAAGTTACACTTCCAAGTTGATCCCTCTAAATAGAACATTGGCACTTATTGGTATATGATTCACATTGTCCCCAGTTAACAAATTATCCCCTTCCCTCTCGCTCTCTAATGTTTGATGGAGTTCGCGTGTTTTGCCAAAAAGATCAGAAACTCGTCCTTCGAATAAATTAATGGAAGGAAACTCCAAAGTCTTCGATTTAATAGTGTTTACACGGGACCCTCGAGTAATCCATTTTTCCCTCACTCACACTCACTCCCGTCGGTGAATCAATAGTGAGCCACCACCACCACGAGCGATCATTCCGTGATAATTTAATGCTAACGAGCATGAGATAATGTTAACAAAAATTCGTTCGAGTGATATCTCTCCGAAAATGGTGGCTTGGCTGGCTGGAAGTCAACCGAAGAATCAGACTTCTACCTTCACCTCCTTTTTATTATTTATCCTTTTTTTACGGCCATAGACACCTTGTTATATTTACAATTCGATCTTGAAACAACTTTAACTAAACCGCTATAAAACCTATAATTTATGAGTTTTCTTAAGCTCGGCCTTCATTGTCGAAACATTATCTTTTCCCTATTCTTTTTATTTTTTAAAACGATGATGCAATACCTCCTTGTATATTTATTTATCAAACTTGCATTACTCTAATGTTTCAAATTATAAAAAATATAATT
The DNA here is from genome assembly GCA_018907245.1 of Eupristina koningsbergeri. NCBI lineage: Eukaryota > Metazoa > Arthropoda > Insecta > Hymenoptera > Agaonidae > Eupristina > Eupristina koningsbergeri. The sequence continues at coordinate 3,157,402 of JACCHV010000002.1, read as the reverse complement.
TACAACTTGTGAAACATATATAAAATATACGCATAATCATTTACTTAGAATTAAATTTTCTTACAATCTTAAACAATATATATGACTACTACATCTACATATAAATAAAATAAATTAACTCATTATTATGACTAACTCCACCTTTTATTTTATAAAATTTATATATACATCAGTCACAATTAAGTATATAAAATAAATATTACTAGGATCTGCGTACACTTTAAATATTATTTATTTATCTGAATTTAATCATCATCTTATAATTTACAGTTTGTTTATATTATATGCTAGGCGATAATGATTAATATACATTATATTTCAATTTATCTTTATCAAATATATTTTACTATAAAATAAAAGTATTTATCTGCATTATTTAATGATTTAATCGTTTATTTTATCATTATACTAATATACCGTTTTGAATACTAACCTTTGAGTATTTAGAGTACTCTCTCTATCTTTTTCTATTTCTCTCTCTCTCTCTCTCTCTCTCTGTTGTTCACTATTGCGCAAAATTTATTTTCTTAATTAAGGGTGCATCGAATTGCATAGAGTAATTTTATTTGGTCATGTTGATGTGCTAGTTTAAATTAGCATGGATTGACTTTTTCTTTCGACGGCACAACAAAAGTCTTTGAAGAAAGGGATTAATTTAAGATATTATTAGTGCGTATGTGAGTTTATACTAATATGGTATATGAAAACACGAACCACCGAGTTTTAGTTTGTAATAATTATAAACTAAAAACTCCTGGAAAAATAAACGAAAAGTGATAAATAGGTCAGGGGCAAGCATCGAAAATTCATAATTATATAGAGACAAAGGAATAGTCATACAATTTCCTTCAAAGCTACATGTTGATATTTATAAAATAAAATGTAGCTTGACGAAATTTGAAAATATTTTTCTTATTTTTTCAAAATCCTTCATCCTAATTGTGTTCACTATTTTATAAGCACTATATTCAAAGATAATGTATTTTATACATACCGTCGATTACCCATCGGATTTCAATGGATGAACCTTATTTTTTGGCGGAGCCTTCTCACCTCTTCCTGTATTCTTTACCTTAACTCAAGATAACTTACCCGTTGCACGATAGGCTTTGCTTATATCATTGATTATGTATCTACTTTCTATCAATTTATTTAATAAAATTTTATTATGTATACTTAATGTGAATATATGTTGCATAGTGGAACTGTAAGATAATTCAATTTGAGCAAGAAGAAAATATAAGTCAGTTAACAAATTTAAACAGCTATCGGAAGAAACAGTTTTAGCTTAGATGATCCACTATAAATGTTTGGCTATCAACTAATATACCACATTATTTGGCTATACCGCTAGTCATTATGTATAAAATGTCATCAGGGGACGACAGTATTTCTACTTGGGAGTGGAGATTGGGAAAGCATGTCCCAAAAAAATAAGCCTAGAGTCGTCGTTGAAGAGTAAAAGACATTCTCATTAAAATATAGATTCTGAGGACTATCAAAATTATACAGTACAGACTGTGAAGATCTTCCTAACCAAAGATTCTTCCAGTGAGGCGCAACTCCATAAATACATTTTTAAGAGCGAAAAGAGCAGAGGAACGATGAAGATTCAAGATTATTTCTTACTTCTCCATCTGACAGATAGCCTACGTATCGTAAATATACATCACCGTAACCAAAGTTGAGTAAACGAATGACTCTATATAGTGTATCCAGTGCAATTGTTCGCGTTGGACACTATGTAGACAGTAAATGGAGCGTTTATGAGTGTGCTCCATTTCTATCAACAAAATTGTGAAAAATGAATAGCGCTAATTGTGGACCCAATGCTAAAGTAATTATTTATTTTTCGAGAAAAATTATTCATTAAATTAATTTTTTTATGGTTTTGAACTTAATAAAGTGTTACTCTATCTAAACAATTGGAAATTAACAAAGTTCATTAAAAAAAAATGGATTTGAAACTTAATATTAATGACAATAAAAGAAAGACAAAAAACGATGAAGTCCTCAAAAAGAAATAAGTATGCATCAATTATGTACAAGCTTCTAGTTCAATATAGTATATTGTTAGAATTATCAATACTAAAAATATAAAATATTATTAAAAATATACCTTATAAAGAGATTTCCAGTCTTTCGATTTGTTTTGAAGTTTGCAAGATTGACTTAAAAATTTTTGTGGTACATTACATACATCTGATAATAATTTCTTTAAATTACATACTACAGAGCTATTTAAAGGATCCATACAATATTGTATAAAATCGTATCGTTCGTTTAAAATAATAATATTTCTAGTTGGATGTTGAAATATTTTCCTTTAAAATAATGTATTGAAATTATTAATAATCAATAACAAATATATCAAATAAAAAATATAATCAAATAAATTTATTTTAGTGTATACCGTAGAAATTGTTCACCAATTCGTGTTCGACAATAGTTAAATAATGAAAAAAGGTCCATTTTTTTAGAACCATCAACATCTTTATTATTTTTAATGTAACAATTGGAATTTATAATATTTAAAGCTATATACGATTCTTCATTAATACTTACATAATCATCTCTAAAAAAAAATTATTTTTCTGTAAATGACTCAAAAATTAAAAATATTTTTAATTGCAATTATTGAATATAAGCACCTTCCATGTTTTATTAATAAAGAATTTGTTATAAAAGATCCAAATACATGGTTCATTCATGAAGTATCGAGTTTTTTTTTCATTTTGCGCCTAGTCATCGTAGAAATTTGGGAGGGGTCTTAAAATGTCGACAAACTCTTTCCGCAATTGTCTCTTTTTTTTTGTTTTTTCGATAATTAGGTGCGGCAGGATTTTACTTGCGTGAAGGGTGTTTTTCAAATTTTTAACACAGAACACTGAAGCGATTAGCAGAAAACCACTACGCGAGAATGTTTTATTCAAAGATAAAAAAAAAAAAATTTTACCTTTCTTTTTTGAAAGATAATTTATTGGTAGACTTATAAACAGTGTGAAATAAAAAGTTTAAATTCTTTAAAATAATTTCTTCCTGCATCAACAGATTTTTGAAGGCGTGTTTTCCAAATTTCAAATGCATCTTCAAACTCTTTAGCTTTGATGTTTTTCAAAAATTTTCACATTTATAAATTTTTTTGAACTATATTGTACACTGTAGATCGCGTTAAATTCAGTTTTTCCATGATTACTCTAATCGTTAATCGACGGTTTGAATCTAAAATTTCTAACACGCGCCGGGTGTTCCTAGCCAATCGAAAGCTTTTTGAGCGTCCAGATCGAGGCTCGTCAATGATTCTTTCTCGACCCTCTTTAAAAACTCTGTGCCATTTTTCACTTTGCGATTTTGACATGCAATTATATCCATACGCTTCTTGCAATATTTTATACGTTTCCACACTGTTTTTTTTTTAATCGCAAACAAAACTTTATCCCGTAACGCGAATCGAGTAGTCGCTCCATTGCATACCGTGTCAAAACTCCCTGTGCGCGAAGTAAAATCCTGCCGCACCTTATTATTGAAAAAACAAAACAAAAAAAACAAAAAAAGGGACAAATGCGGAAGGAGTTTGACATTCTAAGACCCGTCCCAAATTTCTACAACGAATAAACGCAAAATAAAAAACAAAACTCGATACTTCGTGGATGAACCATGTAGATGCAAATAAAGAAAAACACGACATATTATTTCAATATGGCTAAAAATGCATCGTATTATTCTTTATTTGTACTTTCTTGAATTCTTTAGAACAACTTTATTCATAACATTTTTAGTGTTTCAATCTATTATTGATTATTGAAAATATTATGTAGGTACATCTACATTTATATATATGTATATACATGGATAGATAGATAGATATATTATCATAAAGTTTTCTTTCATTTCAAAAGTAGGGAAATACTTGCATAAAACTAAAATTCCCATACTACATAAGTTAAGAGGAAGCATGTGACATTTGGCTTCTTTTATTATAAAGAAACAGGTTATTTAAATAAAACGATTGTGAGGAGTTTCATTTATTTATTTTTAATTTTTAATTTAATATAAGCTTTATAAAAAATGAAACTTCATGAGTGAAAATTACACAATATATTTAATTAATTATTTTATAAATTTGAATTTTTTTTATTTACTAAAACGTGGATTTTATTAATCGTTTTTATTCTATAGCAATAACAAATTTGAAGAAAATTTATTATAAGAATATACAGCAAAATAATAAATATTTTAATATATTACTTACAAATTGAAATAGTTCAAAGAAGAAAAATGGATTGGTAACATTTGAGATGAAAATAAAGAATACCAGTGTTTATCAATGTACAATATAAGCAATCCTAATGCATTAATAACACAAAATGAAGCAAAATTTAAAAATGAGTTTAAAAATATTATTCTTTCTGCTTCGTTAGCATCTTTTGGTTCATTGTCTAATTTTAATGAACGAACTCTATTAAAGCAATTAAAATAACTGTATTCTGATTTAGATAAAACAATTAAATTGCATAATGATGAATTTTGAATATCTATTTGTGACGCTTGTATGATTTTCTTTAAATGAGAATACAGTTTAATTGGTTGTCCTGTAATTGTTATAATTTTTTGAGGACTTATTTGTTTATACACACAACTAATTATTTCAAAAGTAGTTTTATCTTCAAATATATCTTCTAAAATTTGTAGTTTTGAATCATAACAATCGTAGTAAGCCACACTTACATGATTTTTATGATATACTATTGAAAGAATAATCTAAAATAAAATTTTATTGATCAATAAATATAAATTTGAAAAATTAGGTAATATTCAAAACTTACGTTATTATATTGAGTACACATAATTTATTTTTATTCTGGTAATTTGTTCATATATTTTATTTTATTATATTTATTGAATGTTCTGATATAAAATGACTGTACATAAGAAAAAAGTTAAAGTGAATTTAATCTTTTTTAAAATTAAAAATAAAATCAGTATTTGTTTATTTTTTAATATTATAGAAAAAAAATTTGTATACATAATTATTTTAAAAACTGTAACAAGAAAAAATTTATAATGTATCTTAATTTGTTCAAGCTGCAGAATACTAGATGATAAATGGAATTTATAAATAATACAATTAAGTACTTAATTGTAAGTACATCATATTATATGATATATTCATCGAACAATAACTAAAAATAGAGTGACAAGTTTTTTCCTTTTATCTTTCTCGTTACCTTGCTTTTCGTCTAAATGTTCCTTTTTTACAAGGAATTTTCTACATTCTATAAATTTTAAATTCTAAAAAATTTTTTTTTAATCTTTAATATTTAACACAAAAGTTATTTTAAAATAAATTGTAATATTTTGAAATATAATTAGGAAACAAATGTTCAATTAAAAACTGAACTATTCATTACATAAAAAAATATTTATGATTATTAAACAAAATATTTACAGTCAGTTATTTCTTATAAAATAGTATATTTATATGGTATAAAATAACTTGTAAACGATTCAATTGATATTTTAAAATTATTAAATAAAATAAGATTTTAATACACACACGCAAAAATATATATATCACTATAAAAAATATTGTCCAAAATTCTATTTTATCTTCTTTGTTTTTTTTTTTTAAATTTACAAAAAAATGTCTTTTGAATATTGATTCAATAATGATGTAACAATGTACGTTATATATTTTTTTACTTATACATATATACATAAATAAAAATTATCGAGCATTATCAAATATAAATTTTTAAGTTTTAAATTTGTATTCGATAACGTTATTATACATAATTTAAGAAAGTTGTATTATATATACAAATAAGAAAATATCATTATTAAATAAATTATTTATAATGCTTAATTTAATAACTATGAAGTAATTATAACTTTCTACTTACCTATTTTCAAATGAAAAGTAATATATATTTGGAGATATATATGTAAATATTTTTAATAAAATTATATATTTATAATTAATTTATTTTCAAACTTATTATTAACATAATATTTAGAAACAAAGTATAATATTTTTAAACAATATTTGTAGGAATTTTGAATTAATTTGAAGCACTTTTAAAGATACAAGTATGTAAATATAAATATGTATATTAAATTATTAAAAGTATTTGTGATGAATGTACGCATTTAGCTATAGTAAAAAATAAAAGTACAAAATTTATTTACCATTTAAAATATATTATTTTTTAATTCCAATAATTGAATTTATATTTTAAATAAAACTTCCAAAAAGTTTATTCAGAAATATATCATTATTATGGTTAATTAAAATCTAATTTTTGTTTATAAAAAGAAAATATAGAAACTATTATAGAATAAATAGAAATATCATTAATTATAAAAGAATAATATGTATTTCAATAATATAATATTTCTCATAATATAATAATTATTGTTGTTTAGTTATAAATATAAAATAAATAAATATTTTATATACATTATAAGAGGGTTATTCAAAATGAAGTAAACTTTCATTGTTTTGATTTTGATTTAAATAAAAAAGAATAATTAAGAAATTAAACGGTTGGTTTTAACTCTGAATCAGCATTCGGTATAGTGCATAAGAATAAAAGTTTAATAAATAATAAACAAATAGTCTTTAAACCGTAAAATCTAATTGTTTTTTGTAGCTATTAAAAAAAAATAGAAACATATATGAGATCATTATTTTCAAAGGGTAATTAAATTATTTTAAAAATGTGTCGTCATTATATACCCTTTGAGACACAGAGTCTGTGCGTGCAATAGGGTGACGAATGCGCATGTGCTACTAGTAATTTTCTTGAATTTGTAGCCCTGTGGAACATACAAATTAAAATATTAAAATTATAAAATAACTGTCCTGTATAAAGTACTTACATTGATAATTATTATTTTTAACTATAGTAGTACTTATTAAGGACATTAATTTCTATTGTATAATAATCAATTACAAATTTAATTGTTTCCATGTGATGATCGGTTAAACTTGATTATTATTTTTTTTTTTTTTTTTGACAATAATATTCACATATAATTCATATATAGATTTCTATTGAATAATAACTATGAATTATTATCAAAAAAGTTAATAAATATAATATAATTAAAATAGTTAAAGTAGAAAATAATATAATTAAACAAGAATATAAACATAAAAGTATAATTTTAATCGTATAAACAAAAAGTATAAATGTCAGAGTAAAAAAAATAAATTATAAAAAGTAAGTGATGATTAATGAACTAAGTCTAATTAAATTAACTTTCAGGGAATAAGAAAAAATAAACAAGAATACACAACTGGTAAGTAGAAAATTTTCACAAAAATGAACCAATTAAGTATAATTAATAAGAATTAAAGTTATATGTACAAAAATCTACGCAATCAATTATAAAAAAGATAGGAATGATGATTTTAAAGAATTAAAAAGAGATTATATTGAATAATAGTAAGAATTATACTTATTATTAATAAGTTACATTACGGAGATATTTAATCATTCTTATTCATTTAATTATTCTTAATGAATTGTAATTATAAGTTTTTAAGTTTTAAATAGTGACGAGAATGAATGGTTTCTGTTACTTGCTTTCCTTGAAAACTCCAATCACCTAGTAGGTGGGTACGTAAATGGATATGATAATTAAATTAAAATTCTGAATGAAAATTTCATTGACATTTCATAATGACTTCTTAATTTTGTAAAGGATATAAAACACCTTCAATTCTATCTTGAATTATTTTATAGCATGTCTATTCTTCTTTTACGAAATTGAATTATTTTAGATTGAGGTTCAATTCAAATGTTGTACAATGAAATAATAACATTATCAAAATTAAATTAAGTGTACAACCTGAAGCAAAAGAGTTTATCAATATAACTAGATTGGTAACATATCTGATCTTTTTAAAAATTTCTTTCTATGTACATATTTGAAATTAGGACCATTATCGATGAATTTATTTAATCAGTTTTTAGATCATTCTAGTTTTGTTAATACTGGCTTTTCAATATCTGTAAAATATTCATTCGTTATTAATTGAGTATTAAAATCCATTATGTTTTACATAATATTAAGACCAGTATATCATTCATGAATATAAAAATGTTGCTAAATAAAAAAACAATATATTTATTTTATTAAGTACAAAGAAGTCAAGGAGTTATTCAGTTTTCACGATTAAGGTGTTGATTTTAAATATTGTATGATTCTATACTTATAACTAGTTTTATTTTCGTGATTATATTACTCAATTAATTTATCGTATTATATTTTAATGTTTATTAGATTTATATCGAGTTTTTAAAATGATAATATACAAATATATAGATGTTATAATTGTATAAAATATATTAGAAATATAATACACTAGAAGCATGCAAAAATAATTCATCAGTTTTATTATTCCATTATATATATATATATATATATATTTAATAATTAACATTATAATGTAATTTAAACCTATCTCTCTTTTATGGATGTGTCTGTGCGGGTATGTATATGTATTAAATATACAAAAATTATTAGCCAAAAGTATATTTAATATATAGCATCCATTTTATACAATATTAAAAAATAATTATGGATAAATTCAATTTCAAACTAAAATTAGTAATGTATAAATTAGTAGTATTTATACTGTTTATAAATAAAATTAAAAATTGTTGATAGGTCAAAATAAGTATGTTAATTAAACATTTTTTAATTAATTGAGTTAATTAATTAATAATACAATTTTATACTAATAATATTAAGTATAATTAAGGTAATGGAAAATTTTATATCGCTTTGTATTATAATATTAAAATTTTTTAAACAGTAATAAATATTAAACAAGATAGATATATTATTAAAATAATAGATATGTGATTAAGTAATTAAAATAAACGTATACGTTTATCTTTTTTAATCGAATATATCTCAATTAAATTAAAGTTTTAACTTGTAAAATTTGTAACTAAATTAAAATCCTTATATTTAACAAGAGAAGATCAAGTCCGTTTAAATGATATAAAAATATTAATAGTATTTGAAATATGCTGTTCAATAATCACAAATCTACTGATAAAATTTTTATTTTTAAATATAAGCTTGTATATAAATACATTAAATAATTGATTGCCATTATGCGTTATTTAAAAAATATTAAGTTATGTTTTCATTCGTTTGAGCAAAACTTACTATAACTAGGTTGAATGCATCTTATTATAAAAGATAATTTATTTCTTAACTGCATAAAATGTTGATGTTTAATATTTTTAAATTATTTATCAATATAGCTCAATAAGCTAAATAATAAAAATTTGACTAATGGTCATAAATATTGTTTTTATTTTATTAATGTTTTATTTAATTGCCATTACGATTTATTATTAATCATTGAATTGTATTTATATATTTTTGCTTTTTGTAAAATAATTTAATCATTTCGTAATGTACAATTAAATTATTGTAATGAGATATGTAATGCATTCTTTAAACTGTCGTAGTGGGCGTCCACGACGTGCTGCTTTACCGAGTTCTACAGACTGATTCTACTAAGGCCTAAGCAAGTCCATTTTAAGAAGTCTTTAGTCAACACGACTGAGCGCGATGATTTTTTTATTCCTTTCGTCAATCGCCGTTTAAACATCTTCGTAAACATTTTGTGGTTGTGTAAAGGCAAAGTGTGTGATTAATTATGGTACAAAATTTAATAGAAACTTTTAATAAATATAAAATATTTATTATAGAGTATTAAAATATATGTAACGGACTCAATAGTTGCTCTCTTACGAAAAAAGAAGAGTTTATGACAGTTACTTGGTGTCTCATCGTAATAAGTTTATAATTATGTACAAACATTTTTTTATTTATTATTATTTAATATTGTTTGGGTACTGTCAATACTACGCTCACACATTTAACATAGAAATTAATGATTATGCGATCTACAAAGGTGGTATTCAATCTATGTTTGGTTTTTCGGTAGCAGAATATCGTGATGAACAACATCGTGGTTGGTAAGTGAATCCAATTATTAATTATCTATACGTCATTCATATATAACTCATGATGTAATCCGTAATTGCAAAACTATTTAAAAATTTACAATTTGATTCGTTGTTTTCAAAATATTTTTCACAATAATTTTATGCCGAGAAATATTGTTAAAAAATGATTTTAATACAATATTCGATAGATTAAAGATATAGTTTTTCTTTAATATAATTATATAATAATTTTGATAAATTTTCAATATAGTCTCTACATATATTGTAAAAACATTATTTTAATTTATATGTATAATTATTAAAAATATCAATATTATGATTTATAATGAAGCGAAATAACATGAAATTATAATTTATCTTAGAAAACCAAGTTATAAATTGTTAAAAAAATGAATTTCTACGAAAGCCACTTTTGAACATTTGTGTGATATATATATATATATATATATTATCGTAACATTAAAAAATTGCTTAAAAATTTATTTATAAAATATGTTATCATTACAAAAATTATTGTTAAAACTATTTTATCTATTGGTATTTATTTACAAAGAAATCATATTTATGTAATTTTACATCAAACTTATTTTTATCTTTACATGAAATTTATATTTAGAAATATATTTATTGTAGTTATCAACAGAAATTATATAGTTATTTTATTGAGAGTTTCATTTTTATAGATTGATAGATAATTATTGCTGAAAAAATTCACAAATTAATAAATAACTTTTTTAAATTATTTATTTTTTTATGCCTTATGTATTTAAGTATATGTGCATATACATACATATTAAAACTATCCACAAAAATTTTTTTCAATATATATTAAAATTCAAAAGATATATATATGTAGAAAATAATTTATCTGTTTCAATTTTGAACATTTAATAAATCATAACATGCACTTTAAACATTCGTGTAATACAAGAATAGAATTTTAAATTTATTAGTTTTTAATTATTTTAAAAATTTAATTGCATAAATTAAATATATATATATATTGTAATAATATATAACATTGATACTATACGAATAATTATTACATCTTAATGAAATATTAAGTATTAAGTTGGTAACTATAAAGTTTTTGTCCATTAGTATTTCGTATTTTTACCGTGCCCAAGATTTTTATTACAAAAATTTATATAAATAAATTTATAAATAAGATAAATGAAAAGCTCATTAAATTAAATATAAATATAATAAAAACATTATTATTTTAACGATGATTGAATTAAAATATAAAATATAACTAATGTATCTATTATGAAGATAAATTTAAATATTCTTAAAATATACAAGAATGAAAGTTAATATTCTTTTAGTTGATACTTCAGTCATTTTATGTGGTTATTTTATAAATATTTGAAATATTTGTATAATATATTTATATACGTAAAGTATTCTCTCTTGCTATTTTTTAATATTTTAATTCATATGAATATAGAATATTTCTGAAATTTTCTGTATTGCCAATTATGTATTATACTAAAAATGGTCGTTTTAGAGTCCAGTTTATTTTATATTTAGATATCTATAATATTAATTATATTATAAAAATATTATTTTTACATTTTCTGTGTTTAAAAATTTTCATTTTTAAATTACTTTTAGTCTCTGAAATGTACATTGTGACAATCAAAATAAAGTTCGGTAAATAAATTGAGCAAACCTGTGTTTTTTTATATTAATCCATACCCTAATAATTTTCATTTTCCTAATAAATTAAACTAGTTAATAATAAAACATTAAACGATATTTCAAATTGAACTAAAATTTTATTAGTATACACATTTTAGAGCTATACTAAAAGCTACATCAAAAGTTAATTTTTTTTTTAATTTTTCACAGGGTTATTGTTGGAGCTCCATTAAACCAAACGTTTCAAAAAGGTGTGGAAAAAGGAGGAGCTGTATTTAAATGTGATACATCCGAAGACAATAGATGTTTCCCTATAGAATTTGATAAAAAAGGTTAGTAAACAATTATATTGTATTAGAAGTTAGAATTTTATTAGGAAGTAGGATGTAATTTATATGTTTCTTTGATAAATACTATTATTCTTATAAGATGTATTTTATAATTGTATTTATTTACATTATATATATCAATATTTTTTGTAAATAAATCAATACTGGCTGTACTAATTATTAAACATTTAGTGTATATACTAAAAAATAAGGAAACAATAAAAGATAAAAAATTTATGTAAAAAATCTATTTAAAAAATATAAAATGTTAGTTCGTAAAATGTAACAAAATAATTATTATAATTTAAATAAAACATTAGTATTATTGCTTTATTTTAATAAATATTACACTTATGAACATACAATCATTTAAAAAATTAATATAAAGAAATTATAATAGTAACATTATGATATTATGAATTACGTTGCCAAAATATTATATTGTTCTTTGTATGTATTTATATTTAATATAGTATTGAAATTGTAATATGATTGTATATTATTCGGTATATTTAATAAAAAGAAATAAGTCTTGAATGGATGTTCTACTATCATGAAAGAACAAATTGGTCTGTTAATATTATTTTAAATATAAACTCATTGTCGAAAGTGAAATCTTCTTGGATATTGAAGACTTGTCCATTTTTGGAAGTTTCGTTCTATTTATAGTTTTTTTTTTATTTCGATGGCTGCATTATTTTTATTAGTTCACAGATTTTATTATAATTATAAATTTTAATTTATTTTTTTGATTTCATGTTTTCATATTACATCTAAACATAGAAGTATATTGTTATATTAAATAATAACTTTAATTAAATTGGTATGAGTCTGTGTCATAAAAAATTGAGCTTTTTTAAAAATAAAAATTTTTCGACAAAAAAACAGCGTGCTGTACATCATATATCAATAAAATATTCAAATAAATTAGCAAAATCCATTTCACTCTTAAAATCACCCCTATCAGGGAGTTAAATTTCAAAAAAATATCCATCTATGAAAAACATAAAAAATTAAAATAATTATAACTGAAATTATACTATAAATAATAATATGCATAAAAAAAAAATTTATATGAAAAAAAAATCGAATGTTTCGACATATTTGTTTTATTAAAAAACATGTACCCCTAAGCATATACGTTAATAATCGATAAATTGAATATAACAAAACATATTTTATAATTATATCATAGCAAAGTGCATAACTGATTTCAGCATTACAATGCGAAAAAAATTATTATCCACAAATTATGATTTTGTCTCTTAACGACTTTGTTATTAACAAATAACGTCTCTATATACAAATCAGATTGCCATAAAATCATCGGTTTTTCTAAAATAACGAAAAATCAGTTATGATTCTGCCTCAAATGATTAAAGATTTAAATTCTGCACTCAACTATGAAAAAATGAGTATATACACATCAACAATTCGTATCGTAACGCCTTTGTTATTAATAATTTATGTCTCCATAAGCCTATACATGTAAGTCCCCGAGACTATAGATTTTTCTTAAACAACAAAAAATCACTTAACATTCTTCCTATAATTATTAGTTAAATTGTTAATAACAAAGCTATTCCGACACGAAATTAGTGATATACATATAGCCATTTTCTTCGTAATTTTATAAGGAATTCAAATTTTCGATCATTAGAAAGAGAATGCAACAAATTTTTTCCCAAATAAATCATTTTTTTTCGTATTATTATATCTGCTATAATTTTTTTCATAATTATTTATATTTTTTATACTTTTATTAATTGGAAAGTTTTTTTTTTTTTGAAATTTAAACCCCTAGTTGGAATGGTTTTTAAGGGTGAAATAGTTTTTTTTCAAATTGTTTGATTATTTGATCGATGTTCGATGAATATTAAGTTTTTTTTTCTCAAAAAAGTTTTATTTTTAAAATAGTCAATTTTTAATGTCACTTGTAACGTTAGAAACTTCAAACTCTTGGAAAATGATGTTTTTTTTTTATAAAAAGAAAATTTCTTAAAATCGTTTAAACCATCAATTTAATTTTTGAAATAATAATCAAAAATTTTAAAATATGAACAGTAAAATATATTTTAATAAAAAGAAACACTTGCATCTTTAAAATATTTTGTTAACAATTACATTCATTAATTTGTATACTTAATCCTGTATATTTTATAAAATTTAATTTTATATTGTATTATTTTAGCGTTAAATTTTATTATAAATTACATTTTGAAGAAAAAAATTGTAAAAATGGAGAAGAATTATTTTTTTAAAATATATATTATTATGTTATTTAATTTTGTTTTAAAAAAAGAATGATATATACATGGTGCATCCACGAAGAATCGAGTTTTTTTTTCATTTTTCGCCTATTCGTCATAGAAATTCGGGAGAGGTCTTAAAATGTCGAAAAACTCTTACCGCATTTGTCCTTTTTTTTGTTTTGTTTTTCGATAATTAGGCGCGGCAGGATTTTACTTCGCACGAAGGGTGTTTTTCAGTTTTTTGACACGGCGCGATGGAGCGACTACTCTAATAGCGTTAGAAGATAAAATTTGTTTACAATTAAAAAAAAACAGTGTAGAAACATATAAAATGTTGCAAGAAGCATATGGACACAATTGCATGTCAAAATCGCAAAGTGGAAAATGGCACAGAGCTTTTAAAGAGAGTCGAGAAAGAATCATCGACGAGCCTCGATTTGGGCGCCCAAAAAACTTTCGAATGGTTAGAAATACCGGACGCGTGTTAGAAATTTAAAAATTTGGACTGTCGATTAACAGATAACGGAATTCAGGAAAAACTGAATTTAACGCGATCTTCAGTGTACAATATAGTGCAAAAAAATTTATAAATATCGAAATTTTTGAAAAACATCAAAGCTGAAGAGTTTGAAATGCATTTAAAATTTGAAAAACACGCCTTCAAAAATGTGTTGATACAGGTGGAAATTATTTTGAAGAATTTAAAATTTTTATTTCACATTGTTTATAAATTTATTAATAAATCATCTTTCCAAAAAGAAAAATAAGAATTTTTTTTTTTATGATCTTTGAACAAAACATTCTCGCGTAGTGGTTTTCTGCTAATCGCTTCAGCGCGCCGTGTCAAAAATTTGAAAAACACCTTTCGCGCGAGGTTAAATCCTGCCGCGCCTAATTATCGAAAAACAAAACAAAAAAAAGGACAAATGTGGAAAGAGTTTGTCGACATTTTAAGACCTCTCCCGAATTTCTATGACGAATAGGCGAAAAATGAAAAAAAAAACTCGATACTTCGTGAATGCACCATGTACATATTAATGTTTAATTGTTTGGTTTTATCGAATGTATCACATACACCGGTTATACTTTTATTTATTAAATATGCATGGACACAGCCATCGTATTTATTTATTGTGAATAAAATAATATTTATTTATTGTAAATATTTAACACGTATACCATATCAGCATATTAAAAGTTTGCGCTTATTGTATCTATTTCATGAAATAAACGAATTTTTTATTTTATTATTTAAGTTTTAAATCCTGTGATAATATTTGTAAAATCTAAACAGTCATCTATGTCTTTTTGAATTCTTCGATAAAATTTCTGACTCCTACGGTGATTATATTTAATACTTAATAGTATTAAGGAACAAACTGTAGGCGTTAGAAAGTATCTTAAAAGGCAAACAAGTCATATGGAAAACGTAACGTCATAAAGCAAATACAAATGATTTTATTTATATGGAAACAACAAAGATTAGTATTATACGCATGACAGCTGTTTGTATAAATAATATAAAATTGCATATCTTAATTAACTGTTACATGTACAAATTATTAATTATATTTATAAGAAATTTCGAAAGACAATTATGTATATATATAAAAGTACTAATAAACTTTTTTGTATTTTGATTTAATATAAATTCTTATATAAAATATCTTATTATAATACTTTTTGAATATTTATTTTTTATAATACCAATTCTTGAATTATTGCAATGATTTAGATATATATGAACCTTAAATATAAATCAAAATTTTATTTTTAATTTTTAATTAATGAAATCCTCTATTATATTATATTAAGAGATTATAAGAAATTTTATTGAAAGATAAATTATTTTGTAGAAATTTTTAATATAAATTTTTAACATAGATTTTCATCGCAATGATTTAAAAACGATTGTGAAAGTAAATTTTTGCTTATAAGTAGATATCAAATTCTTACTTTCACATAAAAATATAATTTATATAATTATAAATCATTTGATTCAATTATTCAAATTATTATATTAATAATTTCATTTTATTTTAATAATTTCAGGTTTAGATTATGTACGATCACCAAAGAATCCTAAAAAAATAGAGCCCATTGATGATAAATCATATCAATGGTTTGGTGCAACAATATCTACTTCAATGATAGATGGCGGTCCGTTACTGGTTAGTTTTTTTTTTTTTTTTAATAATATCTAAATTCTATTTTTAAAAAAATTAAGACAAATTAAATTCACATAAACTAATTTGTCTGTTCTTGTATGACCATGTGTATGGATGTATTAGCTTGTTATATAATTAATTAAATTATCATTGATTACATATGATAATATTCAATCAAGTTTTAAATTTAAAAAATTGGCATTGAGGCAATAAATAAAATCTATTGATTTTATTATACGATTGGCTCCAGTTAGCAAAAAAAAGTTCAATAATATTTAAAAGGAATTGAAAATTGTATCACACTCACTGTACACTTTTTATTGTTTCTTTTGATTATTTGTTCAAGTTTCTGTAGTTTGGCTTTTAGAAGAAAGGTTGTATTTGTTAGAAATATAAAAACTCACTTGATGATTGAATCAAATTAAAAGAACCCTGATTTTTCAGGTGAGTAATTACTATTAGATTACTATTAGAGTTGGTTATTTATCTTTAATAGTAAAGACTTTGAATGCCTTTTTTTTTTTTTTTTTTTTTTTTAAATGATTTTAATGTATATAAAAATGTATAATTGAATCATGAATTTAGTTTTAAAAAATATAAATTTTTATCCCTATAGCTACTGTAATTAAAATATAATTTATTATTTACTTTTTATGTTTTAATATGATTAAAATTTTAATATTAAATAGCTAATATAAAAAGAATTTCTTATAGGCTTGTGCACCGAAATACCATTGGTTTGGCTATATTAAAGCTAATTGGTCTGTTGCTGGTTTTAAAGACGTTGTCGGCGCATGTTGGTTAACTACAATGAGTAATGGATCATCTATAGAATACTCTCCTTGTCGTAACAGTAAGATATATTATGCATACTACTCAATATACTTATAAATTGTTTTTATTATTAAAATATTCAAAGAAATATATATAGATTTGAAAAATTTTGCTAAAATATATATTTAAGAATTCGTAAAAAATTTTAATATTATTTGTAACTGAATGCTTATAAAATAATATTTTTTAAAGAAACTTATTTAATAGTCTTGTATCAAATATAAAACATGATAATAGCTAGGAAAACTACTGAATAGTTATTATTATTATTTTTGTATAACATAAACATTTAGAAACTTTCATCGACTTAGTTGCATAAAAACAGATTCGTGATAGAATCTTTGATATTTATTTGATAATAGATGATAATAGAATTTTTGATATTAAAAGTTTAAAACTAAATAACTATTTAAAATTTAAGATGGATATAGTTTAAAAGAATTTTTTATTTTATTTACATAGATGACACGGCTGGTCATCATCGACAAGGAATGTGTCAAGCTGGACTAAGTGCAGCAATAACCAAGGTAAAATTCAAATTTTAAGAAAAATTAATAAGTAACAAAAATGACACTCAATATTAAAATAACAATTATAAACATTTATTTTTCAAATCTTTGAAGTTAATATTATATAATTTATAATATATTCATTGTTTTCGATAAATAATATAAACAATTTAATACATTTAATAAAACAAAAATTTCTCATATTTTACTTGAATTATTGGTGAACTACTACTAGTTAAAGGAGTAAAAGTAGAATTAGACGTTGATTTTATATAATTTTAAAATACAAAATGATTATTTATTAGTGTTCTAGATAGCTTGTATAACTTTCATTATTTAATGCAAGTAATAATTAGACGCTTAAAACTATATATTATCTGTGATAAAAATTCAAATGCGAGTCATAATATTTTGAAAAATTATGCAATAATAAAAATTTTTGTGACAATCTAAATTAATATATTTTAAAATACAGTCAAATTAAATATAGTATGGTAATTTGAAGGTTAATATTTGTACTTGTACAGCGCAATAATATACCAAATAATGTAAAAAAAGTAAAAAAATCACTGATTAATCACTGTATTTAAACAAAAGATTATATTAATGAACTCAATTTTCTTCCTTAATAACGGAAAGTATTTTTCTAATATTTTCAATATATCACCTATTATTATAACGTTTTTAATGAGTGTATCTCATTATTGTACATTTGATCAAGCATATTGGATGTATTTAAACAATTATTTTACTTTAGAATAACCTACACAATGATGTAGTAATGTATAGAAACACATCTATAGAATAAAAACAAATTATTTATAATTTAATTTCAGGATGGAAGACGATTATTTATTGGAGCTCCAGGTAGCTGGTATTGGCAAGGTATAAAACAAGTAATTTTTTTAAATATTATAATTACTAAATTTACAATTGCAATAGTTTAATTAAAATATTTTATATTATCTACGCGACATGATTCAATACCAATGCATACATGACTATTATATTATAGTTCTTATTTAAAATTGATAACAAAAAAGTTAGTTTTATTTATACATATTTTTTTTATATTCATTTATTTATTATTTAGTATAACACTATTTTACCCTATTTTATGATAGGAAATCTAGTTTCACGTGCCAATTGATGCTTATAAAAATTCATAAAGTTATTCCATAACTTTATATGCACATTTATAACGTTATAATATTATAAATATAAGCAATAATAAATATTTCAAAAAACTTGAATAAAATGTCTAATCTTTTTTCATTTTAATGTCTTATGATAACGCTAACATAATTAATATAAATGAATAATTTACTAACAAAATATACTAATGAAATATAATTTTAAAATTAAAAGAATTTATAAACTTTGAATTTTCTCCCTCCATAATACTAATTTTAAAAAATTATATCAAGAAGATCCTTTTTTTGTGGGGAATATGTATTTTTTTTATTTGTGTCAGGTGTTGAAGAAAAATAAAAAAGACTTTTTTTGTTGAATTCGCTATATTTGAATACACGACATTTCGTTGACAAAAAAAATCTTCTTGACATAATTTTTTAAAAATAAACTATTTATCTTACAAGTTTAATGTAATATAATATTGCATGTAAGTTTTATATTTTATAAATTTTAAAAGAAAATTTTAGTTATGATTTTGTTCATGATCTAATAGTCCGAAATGGTAAGCTGTGTTTCCTTTACGTAACCACAGCAGTCAATCAAATTACAGTAAATATTATTGTGTATACTTCATTATTCGTATAAATTTATTATTGAATTTAAATTTTTAGTTGTATTTTGAATACATTTTTATACAAAGCAGTTTAGTATGCTTGATTACTTGTATTTGGTTATATATGTATACGTGTATGCGTAAATATTTATTTGTATTATTTAATAATTTATAGTACGATCGCATTTTGAACTTTTAATCTGTGGTAAATAAACTTTTTTAAATTTTTTTTTTTTTTTTAAATTTTATTACTACATAGTTTATGGTATTGATTATGATAGCATGAAAGGCATTATTTAAGAAAAATAAATAATATTGCTTAAAAAAAAAATTATTTTTTTTATACTGTAAAAAAGAAACAATATTTTTTTGCACTGCTTCAATCGTGTATTCCCGTCTTTATCAAGTCGAATTTTAATATCTGACTCTAAGATTAAAAGAAGTTTTTGCGATAATATGTTAAACCGTAAATATTTTTGGGAAATTTACTCTATGTGTAAGTTACTCTTGTTAATTTAATACATCAAATAAATTATCTAATAAGAAATAAAATTTCATTATAACTTTATTGCTGATACTAAATTTTTTAATATATATAATATATTTTTAATGAATTATTTAATTTAATTTCTTGTTAATCATTCTAAATTGAAAACTCTTTTATTGAAAAAATTTATTCCTTAATTTGAATAAATAAAAAATACACTTTATTTATTGATATGTTAAAAATATATTATTTAGCGCTTTATTTTATTTATTTAATTCAAATATACTAATACTTGATTATTATTTTTTAATTTTAGGACAAATATTTACAATTGAGAGTAATGTATCACTACCTTTTGTCCCTGTAAAAGAAACACATAACACACGAGCAAAACCAGGTAAATTTTTTTTTTTTTTCTTGAATCAAATTTATGTTGAATTGTTTTTTTTTCCCATAAATTTATTTGAGATACTATTTTTAAAGAATATTATACAATCTAGATATCAAATTTTATAAACAATTTTAAATTGTTATCACAGCACATAAAATACTATAGTACAGAACTTGCAATAGAACAATAAATTTTTTAAAATTATTAATAAAAGAATTTTCTATAATGTTCATAAATAAGAAGTTTTATTTTTATAAAAATTATCGTAATATTATGCATAAGCATAATTAAAATTATTAGAATTATTAAATTTTTTTAATAAATTATGAGTTAAATTTAAAATTTCAAATATACATGTACATATACTTTATAATTATATAAAATTTAGAAAAATGTAGAATAAAAATAACTAGCAAATATAGTTTTTAAGAAAGCTTTTCCAAAATTTTTAATACAACAGTTTCTATTCAAATGATTACAAGTAAATTCAGATTGTTAACAAAATACTTAAATATTGAATTAGATTTTAAATGAATAATGTGATTTTTGACAAAAAAAAAAAAAATTATCTAGATATTAGTTTTACAAAATTTAAATTAAAATTTAAAAAAAAAAAAATATTTAAATGTACTGTTTAAAAAAAAACTTTTATTATATATACTTTAGGTTTATCCTATGAGCAATTGAGTCTACTAACAACTCTTGAAGGTCCAGCTTATGAAGATAATAATTATCTCGGATATTCTGTAATTGTTGGGGATTTTCTTGGAAATAGTGATACTGGAGTAGCGGTTGGTGTTCCTCGTGGATCAGAACTTCAAGGGAAAGTATGTTCTAAATTTTTTACAATTATATTAATATTATATATATATATATATATATATATAATATTATATGATATATAATATACATTCTTTGTATAAGAATTTGTAACAAAAGAAATGTATACAAATTATAAATATTTATAAAAATAAAAATTAAATCAATATTACTAATCTATTATTAATCATTTTTAAGAAAAATCCAAAATTATTATTAACTGAAGAATTTAAATTGAACTAGGTTCATGCACCTCCTCTAATAGGTGTATATTAATCAAGAATCACAAAATCACAAATATTATGTACATTACCTAATTTTAATAAATAATATGGAAAATATTATGAAATATGATTTTAGAAATTTGCAATACTTAAAATAAAATATTAAAAAAATAATATTAACAGAATAAAACATTTCATGCAAAATCATGTATTTAGCATTTATGGACAAAAACGTCGATTAAAATAAATAGTTCATAGTACTTTTGATATCACCAATTTAGATTATATACTCTGAAATAACATTGGCATAATATTATAACTTATTAACGTATCTATTCATTGTATGAATTATCATAAAAAATCTAGTTTTCCATAATCTGTTAACTTATTTTATACAATATATTGACTTCTTTTAGTAAACAAATTGATTACGTTTTTTCAATGTTTTTCGAGCATATGTTTAGCTTTTATGTGAATAACAGTTGGGCTGCAAAATTTGCAGGTTTACATAGTAAAAGATATTTTTTGATAAAATTCAATATTATTATTCAATGAAATGAAAAATATCTAAAATTATATTGGTTAAAATTAAATTATTGCTTTAATCTTTTAGTTATCATTTATTAATTATTGTTTGATTTTTAAAGTAGTTTATAAGAGAAAAATTTTTTAAATTATTAATTTTTAGAATATCACGTAAATAACACACGTAAAGTATACGTTACCATATATAGATATACATTTCTATTTCCATATTTTATTTTATTTCTACTAATTATTTAAATACATAAATATTTATTTCAAAAAATGTTTTTAAAATGACACAAGTAAACGCTATATTTGTAAGAATTGTATCACTTAATATTTAATATTTTTATTATAAAATTTAAATTCTTTTTCAGGTATTACTTTTTACATCACAATTAGTAAATCATCAGAATATAACAGGAGAACAAATGGGTGCATACTTCGGTTATGCTTTAGCTGTTAATGATATCGATGGTGATAATCGCGACGATCTAATTATTACTGCTCCTTTTTATAGTCAACCTGAATTTTCTGGAGTTAAAATTGAAACTGGGAGAATATATATATTTTATCAAGGAAACGAATCAATCAAGTATCAGAAATATGATATAAGGTTTGTTGTTTCATTACAATATTAACAAACTTTTTTTTTAATTTTATGTATACATAATTTTTATCATTGATTTCAGCCTTAGATATAAAAAGAAAATTGGTTAAAAATGAATATTATTTTAATCTAACTGTAAAGTTACATATATATCTCAAAGATATTTCCTTTTCTAACATCAAATACCATAAATATTCCAAGACTAACAATAACTCATTTTATTGAATATTGTTGTTTCAACGTGAAATATTAAGCGGTTGGTTTATTTGTTAATTAATATTACAATATTAAGTTTTTTAAAAACTAATATTATAGAGATCACAATTATGATTAAATTGAATAATTATTAAAAGTCATAATTAAAAAATGAGGGCATTGAAAATGATAAAAACCGACAAATCATGCCAATTCTCAATTGTATTATAATATATAATTAAAATATTTTTGTTATTACATCTATTATTAACAAAAATCAATTTTTTTTTAGTTACTTTTAATCGTTAAATTCAATTATTTTTGTTGAATATAAATGATTTTCTGATGATATTTCGACGTAATCAAATTTATAAATTATTAACAAGTCTTACTATTTTAGCGCCAATAATATTCGTATAATATTTAATACTTAATTTTCATGCATGTTTATTATACTTGAAATACATTAAAGTATCAATAAAAAAAACTGTATACATATATGTCATTTTATATTTTTGAAATTCCTAATTTGAATAGATATTCTAATAAAAATATTCCTTAAAATCCAGTAACAAGTATGAATAGGAAACCGGAAAATATTATATTGATTAAAAAATTCGTAACTCTGTCATTTTTTATTCATTCTGAATCTGGTTTGGGAAACATAAAGTAATTTATATACAATTTTTTATTCAAAATTTTATTTCTATAGAATTATTAGTTTTAGCACAATTCTATTTTTTGAAAGCTTAAAAATCTTTTAGATTATCTCAAAAATATAAATAGAGGTGATCGAAAACGGCCAAGTCCATAAAAGTAAATCAATAGTGGGAAAAAAAAGAACCGAAAGAATAGAATTTTTTATATAATAATATTTTTAAATTTGTTAATATAACTTAAAATTAGAGGCAAATACGATATTCCTAGGTTCAGTTACAAAAAAAACTAAAAAAAAATTATTTATAGCTACAGTAGATAATCATTGTATGAATTTGTAAATAGTGCGTAATTCATTTTTGTGACTATATATACAAGTCTACTCCCTAAGTTTTTATTTAATACAAAATTACATCAGCTAAATCAATGTATCCAAGACTGTTTTTGTATTAGTTATTCGTAAATTATTTTAAAAGTTTAACATTGAACTGATAATGAAAATTTATCATGAAGAAAAATTTAATATAAAAAAATAAATATTTCAGAGATGGAGAAAATAATAGAGGTCAATTTGGATTATCAGTATCATCCTTAGGTGACATTGATCTTGATGGCTATGGCGATTTCGTAGTCGGTGAACCGTACGGTGGTTCAGAAAATCGAGGTGCTGTTTATATTTACCACGGAACCAAAGAAGGAGTAGAAGAAAAATATTCGCAAGTCATATACTCAGAAAATCTCGAAAAACCTATTCGAACATTTGGTTGGTCAGTAAGTGGAGGCTTAGATTTAGATGGCAATAATTATCCTGATATTGTTGTTGGTGCTTATGAATCTAACACTGTCATATATTTCCGATCCCGACCTGTAATTAATATGTATTCTGAAATAAACTTTTTATCAGATTCGGTTAGCTTACAAAATAAAGCTTGTATATTGTCAGACGGTAGTGCTGTAGCCTGCTCGGAATTAAAAATTTGTTGCATGTATTCAGGATTAGGATCTTGGTCTCAACATAATTTTACAATACATCTATCATTAGACGACAAAAAGAAAAAAAATCCCCGTCTCTTTTTTTTGGATTTTGAAAATAAACATATATTAAATTGGACAGCTACCATTATAAAGGATCAACATTATTGTCGTCACATGAAGGTTGGTTTTAGTAATTCACAAGAATTACAAAATAGTAAATGTTTTATAAATTAATATTTTTATATATAAAGTTTTCATTTACAAAGAATTATGTATACAAATTTATAAAGATTTTTTTAAATAAAATATTAATTATTTCAAGTATTAAAGATTTTGATATTGCTGTAGAAGTGAGTCAATTTATAAAAAAATATAAAATATAATATAAAATTATATTGAAAAATATTATTTCTTTTTATTTTAACTCGACTTTTTCGATTATTTTTAAAAAGTATAAAATATTTTTGTGATTAATATTTAATAATATACAATATTATTGATTATTAATGATTAAAATAAATTTATATTATAATATTATTTGTATTTGTATCATTGTACACATTTTTTTTATTGAATACTTAAAAAATTTATAAAAATAATGATTATTTATTTTTATTAGGTGTATGTAGGCCAGCATTTAAAAGACAAATTAACATCCTTAGATGCAGAAATGCAGATAGAATTATTACAAGAAACAAATGCTTCATATGGTAATTGGAGAAAACGGGATCCCAGGCGTAGTTTATTAGCCGTATTAGGTCCAAAAAATACAAAAAAACGCGATTCATTAATAATTCAGAAAAATTGTGGATCTGATAATATATGTATACCAGATTTAGTGATAAATGTAAAAAAAAATGTTGAAAACTACGTTCTTGGTTCGGGAAAACTATTAGAATTAGATGTAAATATACAAAATACTGGAGAAGATGCATTTGAAACTATATTTTATTTGGCATTACCAATGGGTATTGATTATATTAATATTGAAAGCCAAAGTAAATCTACAGAAATTATTATTCAATGTACTGCTCCAAAACTAAGTAATAATAATACGCTTCGTTGCGATATTGGTAATCCATTACCTGGTGGAAAAATAGTTAAATTTAAGATTTTCTTACAACCAATAAACACTCATACTATGAAACCTACATATGATATGAATATGAAAGTAAATTCTACTAATGTCGAAACGCCAAATACATTGAGAAACAATATTTATAGCATTAGTATACCTATATGGATTGAAACTGATTTATCAATAGAAGGTGAAAGTAAACCACAGGAAATTGATTTTAATTCAATGGATTATGCAAATAATGATGCTACAATGTCCAGAAATGCCAATGAATTTGGGCCTATAGTTACTCATAATTACACGATACGAAACAATGGTCCATCTACTATTTCAAATATTACAACATTGCTCATTTGGGCTGCAGAAACGTATTCTGGAGATATTTTACTATATTTAATTGAACAACCAGAAATTTCAAGTAATAAAATTCAATGCGATTCAGCTAATGCTAATTATCTTAGTTTTAAAGTGAGTAGTTTAA
Organism: Eupristina koningsbergeri; assembly: GCA_018907245.1. Classification (NCBI taxonomy): domain Eukaryota; kingdom Metazoa; phylum Arthropoda; class Insecta; order Hymenoptera; family Agaonidae; genus Eupristina; species Eupristina koningsbergeri. Next base: position 3,131,476 of record JACCHV010000002.1, on the reverse strand, counting down.
ATTTTACATTTCATAATATTTAGTATTTTTGAAAAAATGAATTATTTAGCAAAGTTATTTAAAAATAAAATTATCAAATACTTTGAATACTGAAAATTTAAAATTCAGAATAGTCAATTATTAAATTAATAAATAATTATCAACAGTGTACCGATTTTTTTTATCTTTAATATAATTAATTATATATATTTTTTATTTACAATATTTTATTTTTTTACTTTAAAAAATATGAATTACATAGTACAATACATGAATGCAATAACTGAATTTTATAAAATATGTTGTTCAATATGTTGTTCAGATTTATGATAAAAAATTATATTTATTTCATGTTTTTACAGGAAAATGATAAACCTCCAACTTCCTTTAAGGAATTTGAATCATATAGGAAAAGATCAATCAAATATTATAAATCAAATATAAAAAATATAACAAGAACTAATAGTATCTTATCAAAATATCGAAATAATCAAGAATTAATTCAATCATCTTTAGGTATGTATAATATGATAGAAAAATATATATCTAATATATAATTTAATAGAAATATTTAAATTTAGAAAATGATTTTAATGATTATGGTTATTTTATCAGAAAGATTTTTTAGTATATTATAAAAATCAAAATATAATATAATGATAGTAATTCTGTAGATAATCAATTAAAAATTAATAATGAACAAAATAAAACAGTTTCCCATAGGATAATTTTACCATAGTAATAATTATATATTAGATGAAATAATTTACTGTAAAACTTCAGTAAAATAAATTTTTTTAATTTTAATTACATATATTCAGGCTTTGTAACAACTATTTAGTCGACAAAGTATGTCTAATTTAAATTAAAATAATATATTAAATTATGTATAAAAACATTTTTTTTAATAAATTATATTTTATTATATATATCATTCTAAAATTTTATTTTATTAAATTTTATTAAACTGTTTACAAAAAAATTAACTCGCGTATTATGTAAGACTAAATATCCTGATTATATTATATACAATTGATATTAGTTTTAGTAAATTCTATAACGCAAATATGCTTAATAAACAAGAGTTGAAATAATGTAGAAAGAGATAGTTTAATACCTCAACAGTTAAAGTTAAAATAAAATTCAATATATAACATGATATGTCCTTTAGAATTTTGTCACTAATACAGCATACTAATAACATGTTAGGGTAACAATGAATCTCAATAGAAAATTATATAAAATATTTTTAGTATTTTATAGATAAAGGATGTATTCATCCTTTTCATAGGATTGTATGATTTAGTTGTTATGTATAAAGATTTAATTTCGTTATAAATTTTGTGTTCAAATAACTGCATTTTATTTCCAAATTATATTATTCTAGTCGCATTTTATGATTCATTTATATTTTGTACGAAAATTCTTAACGAAATTCTAGGTTCTATTGTATTATCTCAAATTATTATTCGTGGTTTTTCCTAAAGTTATAGGTTGCATGTGTCAAAGATCACATGAATGATAGGTTTTATAAGATTTAGCTAATAATCATAATTCACAGAAGACAGAGATTGAATTATCTAATTTAATCTTACGTCGATTGAAAAAAGCTAGCTATGTAAACTTAAATCTATTTAATTTTATTTCATACTTTATATTTAACTTATTTATATTTTATATTAAATTTAAATATAACTTTTATAATCTTTATTAAATCTGTTATTGAACGTATATAAAAAAATTTTTTAAAGATTTCTATTAAGGTTAAAAATAATTAAAAAATCTAATTAAAAGTAAAAATTCATCTTTTATATTTTATTTTTGAATTTTGTCATTTAACCTATATTATTTTTTAATTATTGTTAATTTTAAAAAATAAAATTAAAATTAATATTCAATTTTTTTTAAATTATCTATACATAATTCTTTGTTTATTAGATTATTTTGTTACAGATAGTATTAAATATTTATCAAAAAGAGCAACTGAAGAAATTTTACATAAAAAAAAATTACAAATATATGACCTCAATGGTTTAAAATCAGTAGTAGTTGATGATAACATAAGACTTCCACGACAAATGTCGAAACCGTCACTATTAAAAAATAATGAAAATGATCATCATGATTTCATGCACAATACTGATATTTTATGTAATAGTGCTGAATGTGTAAGCTTACGATGCCATGTTGGTCCTTTAATAAAAGATGAAGAAGTCTCAATATCTGTTCGATATCGAATAAATGTAGAATCGTTAAAAAAAATTACTCAAAGTGAAAAAATCAAAGTTTCAACAAAATTATTAGCTAATGTTACTTCACAGCCATTTATAGGAGAACCAACAGAACGTGTTACACGAAGTTATGAAATTTCGACTATAATTTTACCTATAACAAATATTTATACTACAGATATTGTTCCTCTGTGGATTGTAGTAGTTTCAGCATGCGCTGGAACCACTATCTTATTATTGCTTGTATATATATTATATAAGGTACATATATTTTACATTTCTTTTTTATAATTGTAATTTACAATATTGTTATGTTTATTATATAAAAATATTTTTCGTAAATTTATTAATTTTAATTTATAATATAATAACTAATGAGTACTTCATTATGTGCTACGAAAATATAAAAAGAAAAAAATAAATAAATATATCAAAATAGTAATTAATAATAAATTGTTAAAATGAGTTACAGCTAAAGAAAAGTAATGAGAAATAAAAATAAAAAGATTTCAAGTTAAATTAAGATATTTAAATATAAATGTTGTATTACATTAGTTAAGCAGCTTATTAATTATCATAAATAAAATAGTTTTGATCTGATAATCATGCTTTAAATGATAAAGTGATAAAACAAATTTTTTTTTAAATTACAATTGAGAATGAAAATTAATATAATTATCAAACTATTAACATTAAAACATAAATAAAATAGCCCACAATTACCCAAATATCTAAAGTAGATTTTATTTGAAGGCAGAAGGAATAAACTATAATTGCCATTCTTTCCTTACGAAAATCCAACTACGAAATATAACTACATGAATAATATACCCTTTATTAGTAATGATAAATTAATGATGATTACTGGATATTGAGTTTTTATTGAAAATACATGCTTAGTATACAACAACATTTCGACAAAAGGATTCTTCATCCTTATCAAGGCCTTATTTGGTCAAATTTTTAAATTTTAATGTAATAAATTACATCTATTATCTAAAATCTTACAATATAAAATAAAAATATAAAATCTTCAACTAATAAATCATATTAGAAATTTATAATAAAAATTTTCAGTAGTATAAAATAGTAACATCAGGACATATAGTATCTTTTATAAAATTTTACCTATTATAATTTAACAAACGTGCAATTTAAAATAATTTATTACAAGTTTTAAAAATCGTAAAAAATTGTAATTTATCTAGAAATTTTTTTTAATAAATATACAACCTTGGTAAGGACAAGTAACGTTATCAAAAAATTATAATTATGTTTTATTCTATACTTATTCCAACACACCTGTAATGGATCAATAAAATGTTAAGCTTTATATTGATAAAGAATATGTTTTTCAAAACAACTATAATATTAATAAAGTATTATTGGTGAAAGGAATTAGAAATAATTTTACTTTATGTTTTTTTTAGTGTGGCTTTTTCAAAAGGAATCGACCAACAACGTCAGCAGAAAAGGAACTACTTAATAAACCTAGAGATTATTCACGGAGAGAAAATTCATAATTGTTTACTAATTTATTTTTTAATTTAAAATAATAGTTAAATTTTATTATTTATTGTAATAAATAACTAAATTTATATATTGATATATGTATAAAATATTTAACATAAATTTAAAAAATTTTAATACTTTAAATGTTTTTATTATTGAATTAATTAATTATTTTAACAGTATTATGTTATTATAAAATTTTAATTAAAAAAATTAATAAAAAGGAAGTGTAAACAATTTGATATTTTTAGTCATCTATATAAATTATCATTTTTAAAAAACATTAAAAATAATGCAATATTGGCTAAATATTTTTTTTTTTAAATTAGCTAATTAGCAATCAACAGGAAAATGAATGCTAATTATTAAATTTCAAGTATTAACTATGAACTTGTACCTAATACTATAAACATAAGTTGTATTACATAATATGTTAAAATGTCGAGAATACAACAAAAAAAAGGAAATTGAACCATTTAAATTTTAACTTATCAAAAATGTATCACCGAGGGTAAGAAAAAATTTATTTCTCAAAGCCACGAAATTTCAATAGAGGAAATAGAAAAAAAGAATTTATTAAAAGTGGAAAAGTCGCTTTTGACATTTTGATCAGCTTTCTCATTTTTCGATATAATTATTTTTATAAAATTTTCTAATTATTTTTAAAATAAAATCCATTGAAATTAATAAAATTGAAAATTTTAAATATTTATTATTTTCTGTAACGTATATTTTCATAATTTAGTAAATAAATTTTAATTTATAATAAAAATAGATTAATTTATTTATTTACAATACCTGTGCATGTTGACATTTAACTATTTTCTGCTACTCTGACGGTATATAAAATAATAAATTGATATTAATACATATTATATCATTAATTAAAACAATAAAAGTATTTTAATGGATTAAAGTTATATAAATATTTCTATAAAAAATACTGTTCACCATTCCTCCACTTGGATTTCCTTGCACATATAAACATTCATAAGCAATTTAGAATTTTCAAATTAATATATACACAATTAATATTAAATTAAATGTATTTATATTCGTTATGTTCTTGTATTAGAGAACTGTATACATTGTAAATAAGTAAATAAAAATAATTTTTCACAAAAGATATTTCTTATAAACCTCAAATGAAAAATAAAGTTCATTGAAATAATTTTATCAGAATTTTATTGGATAAAATCAATTAAAAGATTTATTCTTTCACAAACTACATTTCCATATTATATATCGATAAAGCTATAAATTAGAAATATTTCATATATATTTTTTGTTTTCTCCTAGTAGTATTATCAAATAATTACAATCTATACTTTCGAAATCTACATAATATTGATACAAAAATTAGATTATTATAACTACATATGTACAAGAAATAAAGAAAATAATGAATAATAGTTTGAATCTATCTTTATTAAAAATATTATACCTAAACATTTGTAGAATTTACAATCGTTTAAGCGTTCTTTTCTTGTCTTTTAGCAACTTTTTTCTTTCAGCAGATAATTTTTTATCAGTAGCATGTTTTTTTGGTAAAGATCCTTCAACGGTCGTGGTACAATTTTCCAAGTTACTTTTAAATGGTTTTGAAATTTTCTAAAAATATAAAAATTATAAATGAATTAATTTTATATATAAAATAAAAAAAAATAAAATTAGTATTTCATATACTTTTTATATTTATTAATTAATTTATACATTATCAAAATTGAACAATATTTATATTCTACAAAAAATACAAATTCTTATTAAACAAAATAAATGTTAATTTTTATCAAACAAATTATATAAATGATCATATAAATGAATGATTAACACAATAAATATAATATCTATACATACGTGTATATATATATATATAAGCATGTAAATAAATTTTATTACATAAGATGTAATAATTGCCACAAATTAATAATATCCGATATTAAAAGCAATTTACACTGTCTAGTTATAAATATAAATAAAATAAATATGTTGGATCTACTTTATCACAAAAACATTAATAATAATTTATATAAATCTATTAATAATAAAAATAACAATAATAATAATGAATTAATTTTTAAAGTAATTATTATAAGATATAGAATTATAAAAAAAATATTAATAACGTTAATTCTATAATCTACTTTTATCAATTATTTTTATAACAGATAAATCATTATATTTTAAATAAAAATTTTCTTACCTGTGCATGTATTTCAGTCATCATTTTAGCTCGTTCGGAGTAATCGTCATATCTTTCTAGAAGTAATTTTCCAGCTTCTTCATTCAAAGCTGATTCTGCATTTGGCATTATGAGAAGACACTTGACGGTCTAAAATATAAAAAATTTATATTAATAATTCTGAATTACTTACATATTTATATTCAAGTCTAATAATTGTTTAATAAATAATATAGAGAAATAAATAAATATACACATTTCTATATTGAGCATAATAATAATAATCTAAATTAAATTAGAGAACATCCGGATCTTTAGTACAATATAATAAAAAATATAAAAAATATTATTTAAAGTAAAAAAATATTATTTTTTCTTTGAACTATTTTTTTTAGTTTATTTACACTTTTAGCATCGCAAAAAAATAATTCGTATTCCCAAAGGTTTGCGTTGTAATATACTTGCGTTTACATTAGAGAGAGTATCAGTGTTTTATAAGGAAGTTCGCACAAGCATTGTTTAGTAGGATGACGAGTGTTTAAAATTCTCGTGTAACCTGTATTTGTTACATCATTGAGATATTATCTACTGCACGTGCTATCGTGATATACCAGAGTAGTTAGGTAGTCATCTCCGTTAAAGAATGCAGGACTGGGATTCAATAAAAGGTCAATTAAAAATTCGTCAGACATGGAACCCTCTAGGTAATTTTTAACAATCGGATCATTCACCTACTTTTCATTCACACAATTCCGACGTCCAGTAAAACGAATATGACTTTGCATTTAATCAAATAAAAATTAGCTCAAATTTTTAAAAGAATACTTATCAATTTAATGTTATAGTTCCGATATCGTGGTAAATTTTGACATACGCTATATCTCAACTGTGCTGGCAAAAACTCCCCCAAAGAATCAATAGATAAAAAGTATCAAATGTTGAGAGAACAATAAACACCCACATAAGTGGTATAGATCTGCTGATATCAAGATATTAAATGGTGCAAATATTATTTGCTGTATTTCTCATATTCTATAAATACATTTATGTAACTTTAATTAAAATTTCTAATCATTTAAATTCAACATTTTATAGGAGTGTGAAGTTTTATTATTATAAAACGAAGTCAAGCATATAAGGTAAGTTGCAGTATTATCTTACAATACTAAATTATGCTCACATAAATTATCTCAAAAATTCTAAAAAATAGCAAAATTACGGACATTATTAATGAACCTATCTTTACACTTAGTCTAGTATTTTATGTATTATGATAGTTTGAAAGATAAATATTCAATTATTAAGGAACGATAAATTATTGATTAACCATAAAACATAAAAAAAACTTAAAAAATATGAAAAAGAAAATTCTGTTGTTATTATGTCTACTTTAGTTTGTTTTTTGACAGTAGTAGTTTTAGCGATCCTGATTTTATACTAAACAATGTCAATAATTATATATTTTATTGTGAGAAGCATTATATGGGGGGATAAATAATAATAGGATATATATATATATATATATATATCGCCGAAGTTTAGACAACAGTATATATTATATTAAACAAAATTTTATTTATTACACCCATATAAGGATCAAAATATATAAAGAACATCGGATCTATCACAAAACTATATAAAAAAAGTATTAATAATTTTAATGATGGTAATGAATTGCTTATACTCAATAACACACGCAGCTATAAATTTATGAATTTTATACCTTATCGGCCCATGGTATAAAGTCATACAAGAAGCTTGAAGACAAAATTAAATTTAATACCTAAAGTAAAAGGTTACATTTTTAAGGGTATTCTCAACCACTATAAAAACTATTCAACTTTTATAGAAATTCTACTAGTATTTAACTTCCTGAAGAAAAAAAATATTATTCAATGAAGTTTTAACAAGTACCTACAGAGGACCTAAGGAAAATTCATTCTACACTAGATATAATCTTAAATTTTGATTTATATAATAATTTAAGTTACGGCGATATTCTGTCGACACATCTTCAGAGAAAATCATATCGCATGAATTATTTTACTCAAGCAAAAGAGAACAAAAATAATAAGATAAAAAATTTTCCAACTATATTTGGTTTACGAATAGATCCAAGAATCAACATGGTACAGATATTTCAGCCTGGAAATTGCAACGAAAGAAGTTTTTTTACGTATCATTGAGCTATTCCTCCGGTACTTTTTTGAAAATACCCGTGTTTCTACCATAGTTCATTATTTTTTCCTGGGTAATTTCAACTACTTTGACTTTCTATGGATACTAGAGAATACTGAATAATAATAATTAATTTACGGATAAATTATGTGATTTATTTGATGTATTTTAATTTTTAATTACTTTATTTTATAATACCGTTATTTTCTTTCTAGAAATAAAATTTGAAGTTATTGTAGAATTTATAAAAAAGTGAAAAATATTGTAATATCGTTACATGATTATACATATTTTACTTATTGAATTTTAATTAATATTATTACTTCAATAATTTTGAAAAATCCTCTAATACTCTAATTTATCTTTACAATAATTTTTCTTTATACATTACTTACTTCCTCGGTAATTGATTTACATATTGAGATTATCTTATTGTAGATAAATGATCTTTTAAGAATCTGCAGCTTAGCATATGTACAATTTGTGAATCAAATAATTTGTACATAACTGATTTAAATTAATAAGTTGAAAATTTAACTATAAATAAATTATTATAAATAAAATCTAAAGCTTTAGTTTTGTAAAATCATTCTCTATATATAATATTTTCACTTTAAAAAATCGTAGTTTAAAATACCATGTAAAATAGTTCTCTTGATTCTTAATTATTCGTACCTTTATTTATATTAAAACTTTTATTTTAATAACCCATTTGTCACTAATAAGTACTGATTAATTTCTTAGTTACAAAATCAAAAATTTATTAAGGTTATTGAAGAACATTCAACTAAAAATATTTAGTTTAATACACACAGTGTAGCCTGATTGGTTTTCATATAGAACCAATTTATGAAGTAAATATGTAAAGTATAAAAAAAAAAATATAGTCATTATATTCATCAAAGTCGATTATTCACTGAGTAGCTTGTTAGAAAATAAAATGAAAATTGTTTCAGGAGTTTAAAAATTAGAGACAATAACCCAAGCTTTAAGATATGAAGAACGTGATGCATTGATATTCTCATTCAAAAATATACAAAAGACTAAAACGAGATTTCACAGATTCTACTTATATAAAAAAAATTTTATTTATACAATAAATAAAATGTTTCTATATAATACATTTAATAAATATTTCAGAGTAATATTAGCAGAATAAAATGCATTTTACTTTTTTCCATGGTGATAAATTAGATAACACATTTATATTACTTATATATCTTAATTAGGCATTAATTAACTTAATTGCACATGTCCATCAATGTGTATAATTCTTAACGGTCTTTTATAATAAAAAAGAACTCTAATAGTAGAAAAAACATTATTGTATACAATATTATATCAAGCCGTAACATATACATATATTCAATTTTCTTATGCGTGATTAAAAAAAAAAACAAATTACTTATTATCATCAATACATGAAATGTTTATCATTTATTTAACTTTTTTCTTTCAATTATTCAATCATAATTTTTACTGACGTATTTTTCTTAATAAATTATAAATAAAAAAAAAACTTACCAATAATATGTGCTTTATTCCAAGATCTGATTTCCAATCTTTTTTAAGCGTATTCACGCAAATTTCTCCATTTTTCGCCACATTTGGATGAAAAATTTTTGTTAAAAAAAACGCTTTAGGTGGACCTTGTGGATAGTCTTTGCCTAAAGTCAATTTGATTGTAAATGAGCCATTAAAATATGGTGTTCCGGCTGAAAAAAAAAATTCGTATTGATCGATTGATTAAAATTATTGTATAGTATTATTAAAATACACATATAAATAATAATTAAAATATTCAGTTAAATTAGCGAATAAAAACGCCAACTGTCATTATTCGATCAATTATAAAATTTATTAATTTTTTCTTGAAAGAGAAAAAACGGAAAAAATTAGTAATTTTTAGGCCTAACAAAAGAATAGAACGTTCAATTGCATACAAAATTAACTACTGTGTTTTAAACTCATGTACCATATATCTTGTAAATTTATTTAATTAGTAACTATTACTGCATTTCTATCGCAAACAGAAGCATAACACTTACATCCTTGTTTATTATTATCTACACCTGAAAAGAATCTATTTTATCAATTAATTTTATTTTTTTATTTTTTTGTTAATAAATTGAAGAGCATCTATACCGCTAGTTTAAATTGTTCAAGTAATTTTTTTTATAAATTATCTATACAAAATTATTGCAAGTTTATCAAAAAATATTATTTTTAAATGTATTTATTAAAAAGTATTTAAAGTACACATAGTGTTAATTATTAATTATTATCATCACCAAAATTTTTTCAGAGAAATATGGTACCCAAAAAACACCTTTCATTGTTTGATCAATATCGGTTATGTTGAAATCAGATGTATTTTGGATCTACTTTATCTTCTAGATCCAATTAACTTTCAAATTCTCTCTAACATGGAAATATAACATTCAACCAGAAATGAACAGAGACAGTACTGATGAGAAAACGATTTATTAAATTTTCATTGGATGGTTGAACTAAAATCGACTTCGTGGAGTGATTGAGGGGTACCAAAAATGAGAAGTGAACTAATATGTGAATAAATTAAATTGTCCTAAATATTGTAATTCAAATAAAGAAGCTGATTTCATTATTTATATTCAATCCAGTACAATTATTGCCTAATTTCATTCTATACTTCTTTTAATTCGCCTACAAGAATGTTTTAGTTTGTAAAATGTTCGTCAAAATTTTTAGGTACAAAAGATTAACATTGGCATCAGCAATTTCCTTCTTTATCTATGATTGAACATTGATTATCACGCTTTTTTCATTTTCCTTATACTACACAGTTACTTTTAAACAGTAAACTTAAAGAGTAAACATAATCAGTAATCAATCTGCATTCCATGAAGCATTTCGTTGACATTTGGTTTTTTTTATTTGTTTCCCACACAGGTTTCTTGAAATATAAATGTGGCGTAATTTTATACAACTATAACACACACTCATACAAATATACATACAATATTCATAATGTCATCATATTAAGAAAATAAAAAAATCATTTGCATTTTTACATACTAATCATAAAAAAAATCAACTTATTTATATCTTTTAGCTTTTTTTTTTAAACATTAGTTTTAAGTTTAATTAATTTTTCATTTATCATATATATCAATTATTTATTGATATAGATGATAGCATTATATAATCAACTCAGTACTTTTCCTTACATTAATTTAAAAGTAATACTATCTCTTTTAAAATATATTTTTATTGTTAGATTTATAATTTTGTAATTTACTTTATTTAGAAAAAAACCATTTATACTTAGAGCAAGATACTAATTCAATAATTATATGAATACATATTAATTGAATATTTTATTTCTTAAATCCATTTTTATAATTTATAATGTAAAAAATATTGTTCATGAATCTTGCTTTTTTATTATTTTACAGTTATATATAATTTTAATTATATTAATTATAATTTACTTAATATATTTTTGTATTTCCTATTAGTGAGTATTATCAAAGTATATGATTTACACTAACAATAATTTTTAAGAACTTTTTAATAGAATAAATACATAAACTTTTAAACACGAACACTATTCTTATACCGCATATTTATACTAATAAAAGAAAACTTTAATAAAATATATATTATTTAAAATAATCAAAAACTGCATAATATAAGATGTACAGACTTTACATACAATCAATAAGCAATGATAATATCACTCAATGTTAACTTCTTTTATATTATACTATTTTACTATACACTAATAATGCTCTTATACTCGTAATAGTTCATTCCATTTTTTTTGTGTCAATTTCATTCCTCTCGATTTCAACCCTCATTTGTCGACTTCATTGACATTCATAGTCTATTCCCTTCAATAAAAATCAACTAATTCTTTCCTATTGAAATTTATAAATTGCTATGTCATATTATAGTATAAATTCTTATATTAGAGTAAACAAAAATTTATTCTAAAACAATATCTTTTAATAATGAATTTTATATTTACATATGAATTCGACCCTTATACATAAAATATGGTAAATCAATTCATTGCAAGTAAAAAGGTTTTGACGTATTTTTTCATTACCTTTTCAATATTCCTTATTTATTTCATTTATAAATTGATGTCTTAATACTTTAATCACTATATTTCTATTCAATTAAAATCATTTGACAATTATTTCGTATTTCATTGTAAAATATATTCTAACCTTAACGCTTTATTTACATATTTCCAAAACTTCCTAACATGAAGATTAGAAATATTTGTGGCATAATAAAAATAGATTAGATTAAAAGTTCGTTTTTACAAAACAAATAATTGATAGATTTTTCTTGTGTCTATTCTATTGTATTATATTGTATTCGATGAATTTTCTTCTTTTTTCAACAAATTGTTACTCTACATAAAGAAAGTCTTACATTTTACTTCAAAAATCATTTCTAATTTATAGGAAAATAAAACATAGGTATATATAATTCTACTCTTTCACGAAATTAGAATAATTCTTGCATAAACAAAATCATGATCAGGAACAAACTATACATACCGAATTGGTTCTTTGGATACTTTGCTTATGTAGACAAAAACCCCTCGTTCTTTCTATAATAAAAATAAGTAATATAAAAAAATTTTTTAAAGTTTTCAAATTATCAAACCCACTATTTCTCGATCACACAAGTATTTTAACAAAGTGCTGATGTGAGGTGACATAGTTGAAAAACGTGTTTGACAGGCCGTGGAATATGTGAATTAGAAACATTATGAAGATGAAAATAATTAGACTATATAATAATTAACAAAAACATATATTTGTATAGATAAAGAATATTGAGTTATTCACGTTAAAAATAAATACATAAATATTAACATGTATTAAATGCATTTTAGCGATTGCAGAAATAAATTTATTTTTAATTTTAACGCGAATGAGAAAAACCTAAAGGCTAACAGGGCAGTTCAACATCTAAATGTCAAATATATAATTTATATAACTTTAATACATGAAAAAACGCTTATGATGAATCATATATAATGATTCATCATCAATTGCTATATTATTTTTTGGAGATACATTCACAATTATTTTTTCATTTTTGGTCAAGTATAATTAGTGTTCGTTGTAATTTCAAAGAAAACTTTATTTAGCCATTTGACTAAATATAGATCATCATATATTCAATATTTATTTATTCAATTATTTAAAATTATTATTTAATGCATCATTTAAAATATTTAATGCAATTTTCGATTTTATCTTTTATTATTAATTTTTTTTATCCCCGTTAAAATTTTTGTTTTTATTATTTCTTGTTACTATTGCAACAATAAATTTTATAACAATTAGTTTACAAACATAAAAATAAATACAAAATTATTAAAAAATTTTCTTAAAAAAAAATAATAGAATTTTTAATTTTAGTTTAAACTAACCTGGTCCATCAATAATCGCTTGAATATCTGTAATATCTTCTTCATTTAATACGATTTGTATTCCTTCAGGAGGATATGCACGCAATTCATTAATTTCTCGAGATACTTGTCTAATAATTTGTGGTGGAAGATTTTCAACGTTAGATACCTACAAATAAAAAATATTGTAATGTACGTTTTACATACTTTATAGACATGATTTGAGTTAATAAATGAATATAATGTGATTAAAATTAAACGTAAAATGTATTGTCAAATATTATAGGTCACCACAACCTCGTAGATATTCGATAGCACATTTTTAAAGATAAAATACAAAAATCTGCAGGATTAATGTTAAAATTAATATTTTTATTAATATATCGTACAAATTTTAATTATATTTTATTCTTAATATATTGATATTAAAATAAAATCATTATATATATATATTACATTTAAATTGAACAGATTTCATAACGGTGAAACTAGAATACTAATAATCAAATAATAAAATCTTATAAAAAGCTTATAATATAAGTACAATAATACTTAAATTTATTATATTAATAAACAAATAATTAATATATTTTTTGATTAAATTAATAATATAAATTATTATTAGAGTTTTTTTCTAAATTTGAAACATTGTTACAAAATAATTTTAGTAAAAAAAATTCCCACGATAAAATAAATGAAAAACAATTGATTAGATATTGCAATATACAGAAAATATAAAAAAATATATCTAATGATTTATACAATTAATTTATTTAATTCCACAACTATGAACTTTATTAATTTTTGTCAATGTTTAATTATTTCTGAAAAAACATGTTAATTAAAGATGAATATTAAATAAAATTTCATTTTATTATTTCAATAAAACAATAAATTATTTATAAAAAAAATTAATGTTTTATTTCTTGCATGTAACAAACATAATTTTTTCATAATATTTTTAAAGTTATTATTAAATTATTAAATAATATTTTTATGTGTAACATATAAGATCAATTAAAACTTCACTGTGAGTGTTTAAAATAATTTAATATTTGTCAAAAGAAGACTAGCTTGCATTATTCATAATACTTGACAAATATTTTAAAATATATTTTTAATGCAAGTATAGTTTTTAAATATACTATTTTCAATAAAAAAAAATAAATATTAATTATATCAAAAAATTAAGGATCATTATACAATTATAGATGATCATATAATTTAAATCATAAAATTTATAGTAAATTAAAACTTATAATATTCAATACATTATAATTAACTCTATTTATATTTGTAGTAAGCTAAAGATTAATACAAAACATAATCATTTATGCTAAAAAAATTAAGTAACATGGTAATAATTTACTATATAATAAAATCATATAATAATATTTATATATGTGTTATAAATATATATTTAAGATTTCATATATGAAAATATCAAGACAATCAAAAAATTAAAATTAATAAAGTTGTTTTTTTTAACATATATTTATATAAAATATTCAAAAAATTAAATTAATCTTATAATCAATAAGCAAATTGTTTTTTTAAATAATAAATAAAATTTCTGATTTTTATTACAATGATATTATTTTATTACAAATTAAAATTTAAATTAAAAAAAAAAAAATTAAAATTTATAATAAGAAAAATGATAAAATTATAAATATATACATAAATAAAAAAAAATTTTATACTATCACTATAACATGTAATTAGAATTAACCTTTTGATTTGTCAGAACCTTAAAATATTAATGGATTAAACTAAAATATTAATTGATAAACGTAAAGTTAAATCTTCAATGGAAAAAAAAATAATAAAATCATATTTTGGATTATTTTGATTTCACAATGATTCTCAATCTGTATAAATATTAATAAATAAATATTAAAATTCATGAAAATTTTTTGTCTAACCTATTTGTTACATTTTAAAATAATATTTCATAGATAATTTTAATCAATCATAATAAAAGTTACTTTTAATTAAAAATCACTATTGTGTATTTTAAACTATTTATAAATAATATTTTGTTTTTCCTTAACAATTAATTAGTATGTTGACTATATTATAAATACAAAATTCATAAGCTCATAGAAATATCACCAAACTTTTAACATAAATATTGCTCTAAAATTTATTAAAATTATTATTAATTGTATAATTTGTTCTAAATTTTTAAAACAAATTGTATACAAATTAATGAGTTTATATTTATTTCTTGTAGCAAAGGAGTTTAAAAAACTAGTAATGTAAATTTTAATAAATTAATTGTAAATATTTTTACTTACAGAATTTGAAACTGCCATTATGAAATAAATAAATAAATAAATATTAAATAATTTTATTAAAATAATACTAAGTCACTTATAACATTAACTACTTCCAATTATTAATTAGGTTATAATATCATTATAGTTAGTCTGTACAATAGAAAAAAGGCAGGTGGTCCGTATTCGTCACGTGACCACGTGTCGTAAGTTGCCAATGTATAAATATTTAGAATATAACATGTGTATTAAAAGTTTACGAGTTCTTGCGTTCTGAAAGAACACGAATAGTCAGTTATATTAACGGAAATTAATTAATTTTGATCCTACCGCGTAATTTGAAATATATTTCTTTAAATTATTTATAATTGCAAAATATTAAGTTCTTGGACATAATATTATATATAATTACATCTTCATATTATATCTAATATTTTTTTTTTTTTAAATAAAATTCATAAAATGATTTTAAAATGATATTTAATAAAAATAAGGAACAATGATAATTTTTTATATAATTATTATACAGTTTTCGTTTGAAAAATACACATTCACACTCACATACATATACATGTTAAACAACTATATAAAAATAAGTTTAATAGAATTTCCAACAATGATTTCAACTATATAAATTTATATACGATATATTCAATAAATAAAAATATTTTTTAATCTTTAAATTTAAAAGATTAACTTAATTTTGTACTGTTAAAAAATTAAATTTTTTTGCTATTTTAAAAATATTTTCTAAAAATATTACAGTATCTGAAATATTTATAAAATTGCGACCTAAGTCAAAGTACTTGATGATTAATTTTGAGGGTTCTTATTTAATTATTTCCATTATAAGGAATACCTTTATTTACACAAATATCAGTTAATTCTTTTTCTGTGTTGTAACAACTTTTTGATACCATACTTTTTGCGTTATTTAAACTATTGTGATTATTGAACTCTATTATCGTACTGTCATATATTCACTTATTGAAAGTATCTTCAACATACGAAATTTTTGATTTGGCAGAAAGAGATACAGATAAATGCTTTGATGTATTATCAGTCGAGAATAAAATATTTGGTTTTGTAGTTTTATAATTTATTACTTTTCCATAATCGATTATTTTTTAATAGTTTTGTTCTTTTCATTATGAGCATTGTCTAATACACCTGAAATTCCATTATCGATGATCCGAGAATTAAAAATTAATAAAATATCCGTATTTTGTTTGAAAAACGCTTTTCTTCTTTCTGCTAATCTAGGAATACCTATCAACTTTGAATTAGAACTAAAAGTGAACTATTTATTTTTCATCCATTCAGCATTCTTCTGCGATTGAAGTGATAATCCTAGTAATCTATGCCAGGTACTTGACAATTAACTACGGAGATTTTTTTTAATATCATTATAAATAAAATATAAATTGTAAATATTAAATAAATAAGTTCACAAAGGAGTATAATAATTAGGTGTAAGTGTAACCGAAATTATTATTTAAGAGATAATAGATAAATAATTTAGGTATAGTTTAGCACGTACAATGCGGTCATTTTATTTTGTTTTGAACAGTTTGTGAAACAGCATCATAATTTTTAAAATGAAGGTGTATTTTCTAATGCTTTAAATTAATAATTTTTAAAATTTTCAAAACGAGTCGAAATAATGTGAGTAAAAAATGGACATTAAATTTACATCATGAAAACTACCGATAGCGGATGTACTTAAAACAAGATAAAAGGATGACGACCGAAAAATAGATGAATAAAAAAAAATTTATAGAAGTGATCGCACTTAAATATTCCGTAGACAACATGGTAATTTAATCGGCTATAAGTCCCAGATAAGAGCAAACAAATTTTTTTTAAAGAAATTTCTTTTCTTTCGCACTGTCAAACAACAACTATAAGATCCAGAAATTGTAGGATTTTGTATACAAACGAGAACATTATAAAGTGATAGCAGTAGAGACAGCATAAAAAAATGCGTGTTTGTCTACTTTAACGTTATGAAATAGATGAGTAAAATAGTAATTTTGTTTTCCATATTCTGTAGTTGCGAATATCATTTTAGATCAAAATCACATGTTCAAAACTCACTGCTTATCGACTGCAAAAAGCAAGTTTATATAAAAATAAAAGTTAATATATAAAACAAAAAAATCATAAATATTAATAAAAAATTAAAAACATGCATATGCATGTATAGATGAACAATCCAAATATCAATAAAAATTTTTTCCATATCTATTTCAGTATTTTCTGTTAGAATGAAATAAATAATGTACACAATAGGTTTTCTGACAACTTTCTTTAAACACGGGTCAGTAAATCGAAGATTTAGTTAAAATTAAGACTTAATTAAATACTTCATATCATTTTCATTTTAAAGAAAGTGAAAAAGACCCATCGCCATCTAGCGAAAACATTTCATGAAATAAGTATCTTTGTATTATTTTCACTAATAGAGATTCTCGGATATTTATATTCGAGAATTTTCCATCATTTTCGTATTATTTTACCCGTTATAAAGAATAAACTTTTCTTCTTTATTAATAACTTGTATGTGTATTTGAGTCCTCAATATTAATTTTTTATTGCTACTATTTAACAGTTTTTTCACTTTTTACTAGCAAAATTTTCATTTATTATATATTTTTTTAAGAATTATACTGAACAAAAACTAATTTATAACTGAATTTTTTATAACTGACTAAATTCTTAAATATCTATTCTCTGCGCTTAGCTTAAGAAAACAAAAACATGTGTAACAAATTACCAGGACAGCTCATGAAAAGAGAAATACGAATTGATTTTATTATATTAAATTTCTTTAAGTTTTTTAAAATGTAATTTTTTCATTTTAACAAAAATGAGTGAAATAAAATTATTTGCTAAAAAATTCAAATGCCTGCAAAATAGTGTACACTTATTTTCTATGAAATGTGCTCTATATTGGTAGGCGGCCATGTTTATTTTAACTTCTTTCATCTAAAGCTTCAACCCTCATGTTATTATAGTAAATAATATGAATTTTGTTCATAAGTCATTTCTATAACATTCTAATTTTATTAATACATATTTTCAATTATTATATTGAAAAATGAATGACATTAATGTTCATACTGATAAAGTAATTTTTGTCACTGGTGGATATGATCACACAATTAAAATTTGGGAAGCTCACACAGGCAGTTGTCAACGTACTTTACAACATGCTGATTCTGTATCCATTTTAATAACAATGATTATACAAATATATATGTATATATATTTATTTATTTATTTATTTAATTATTTATATATATTAGTTGATAAGAAAAGTTTTGTTTATATTTTTATATAAATATTAATGTATTTTGATTTTAATTTTAAATGCAATTTTATTAAATTTTGTATGTATATAATTGAATAATAAATTTTATATTACAACTTATATATATACACATAAAAACTAATTTTTAATTATTAAAATATATATAAATATCAATAGATAAATGTTTATACAAACTACACAATATTAAATTCTTAAACAATATTTATAGCAAGTTAATGCATTAGCTATTACACCTAATAAACACATCATTGCTGCAGCTGGTTATCAACATATTCGAATGTATGATCTGAATTCAAACAATGTAAATCCTATAATAAATTTTGAAGGTGTTTCAAAAAATGTCAGTGGTCTTGGCTTTCAGGTTTGTATATACATAAAAATTTTCTTTTATATAAATTTATAGATCTTATGATTTATCAGTATATCACCTAATGTTTTGTTTTTAACAAAGTTTATTAAATATAATTTTAAATGCACATTCTTAAAAATGCAACAATTCTTACATATATATTTTTTTTTATTCAATTTTTTTTAATAAATGTTAAAATAATTAGAAAAGTTTTCTTCAATTTATAACTAGAAATTGTATATAGAAATTAATGTTTATAATTAATCTTGAATTTAGTTTTGTAAAATTAGAAAAATTTTGATCAATAACATTTTTAATATATTATTTTGGTATAATATAATACCATTTTAAAACTACAGAGATGTTAAATTGAAATATTATAACAAGTAAAAATTAATTATAATAGTTGTTCAGAGAATTTCATATTAGTTTATTTCACAATCTTTTAATATATTCATTTATGAAATTTATTGATTAAATTTATTTAAATTTCAAATAATATGATACTATATATAGAAAAAGAATGAACATTTTTTATTTCAATGAAATAAATTATTGTAAACCAACAAAAGTATAAAAAATACAAATTTTTCATTGATAAACATTGTACTTTCATTTGTGGCATGTGATACTTATTATAAAAATAATTCATAGAAATATGTTTCTTAGCACCTATTTTATTATTTACCTATATAATTTAATACTGTTTAGGAAGAAGGAAAATGGATGTTTACTGGTGGTGAAGATTGTTCAGCAAGAATTTGGGATTTAAGGTGAGGACATTTATGATAAATTATCCTAAAATTTGTATAAAAAATATTCATTCATAAAAAATTTATATATACAAAATAAATTTTTTGATTAATAAGTATTTTTAGCACTAAAATAACATATACATAAAAGTATATATAAAAGATAAATTTGACTCTACATATTCGTTCTCTGAAAATAGATCCAAATTAATTATGATGTAAATTATTTATGTAGTTTATAGACCATAAAAACTCCAAAATATTACAAACACAAATATAAATTGAAATTTATTCATTCATTGCAATTGTAATAATATATATCATATCACAATTTAATATAATATGTATAGTACATAATTGTTGCATATAATGTGGGTTTTTATTGATTTTTCATATTTTTACATTAAACGTAAATTTAAGTCACATGTAAATTTTAACTACATTCTCTTTCTTATATAAATAGGTCAAGTAGCTTCCAATGTCAACGTATTTTTCAAGTATCAGCACCAGTAAACTGTGTTTGTTTGCATCCTAATCAAGCAGAATTAATTGTAGGTGATCAAAGTGGTGTAATACATTTATGGGATCTTCGATCCGATCATAATGAGCAGTTGGTATTAAAGATTATTTCTTAACTTATACATCTATTTCACTTTTCTTATATAAAATTTATTTTTAAATTTTATATAGATTCCAGAGTTAGAATCATCAGTACAAGATTTATCAATAGATGCTGATGGAACATATATGTCAGCTGTAAATAATAAAGGAAATTGTTTTATTTGGGCACTTACTGGTGGAATCAGAGAAGAACCCACAAAATTAAATCCTCGACACAAACTTAATGCACATAAAGGATATGGTCTGGCTTGTAAATTTAGCCCTGATTCCACGTAAATATATATTATATTAATTTATAGTGACAGTAGTGTATATTAGAAATAAAAATAAAACTTAAAAAAAATAAAATATTAAAGTTTACAATGTTTACTTTAAAACCAGCCTTCAGGAAGAATATAACATAAATGTGGTTTAATTTACAAATATATTATAAAATTGATTTATTTTGAAATCTTATTGTATGTTAGTTATGAATAAAAATCTTTTTTTTACTTATAATAATATATATATACACGATATATGAATTATAATTATTTTATCCATGGTGATATTTTTAGTAGATACTATATTTGTATTAAATAATGTATGAGGATCAATTCTATATAAATACGTATTGATAATGATTCTGAAGTAACATTATATTTTCAATAAGATGTGTAAAATAAACATTATTTTAAACTTTATACCAGTTTTATTTTTTAGATCATGTACACTTTAAATATGACTGACAAAATTTTATTATTTATTTTTTTTTATAAAGATTTAATAGCTTTTATAATTATTGAAATAAAATTATTCTATCAATTTTTAGATTACTCGTTACAACTTCAGCTGATCAAACGGCTAGAATATGGAGAACGACAGATTTTTCTGAGGTACAAATTTTGCAGCATGAAGCAAAACGATGGGTTTGGGACGTAGTTTTTAGTGCGGATTCACAATATATTTTTACAGGTATTATAAGAAATGAGTATTATCATTAACTTTATAAATGTGTTATTATTATTAATATTGTAAAATATTCTTTATTACAGCATCATCTGATGGTATTGCAAGATTATGGAACATTATGACTGGAAGTCTAAAGCGTGAATATCGAGGACATCAAAAAGTTGTTTCAGCGCTTGCATTCAGAGATGAAGTACTAATAAATCATTCATAGTTTATAATAGTAATTTACTTGTAGATTTTTTTAATAAAATCTTACCTTTTAAAATAAATATTTTTAAGAAATTTTAATGATTTTAAAAATAAGTAATTCTATTTTAACCTGTAAATAAATTATTTAAAAAAGTATTAATTTTAAATTATACAAGTAAAATCGTCGTTAAAATTGATGAATACTAAACTCTGGATTATCATGTTTCTTTATTTCTTTTTTATGTATTTAAATAATTGAATTGCCAAAATGTAATTTTTTTGTTAAAAAATTTTGTATTTATATATACTCTATAATCCAAAAAATATGCAATGCTATGGATGCTGCATAACAATTTTCGCAACAATAATCTTTGGTTCCCATAAGGGCACTTACACTTCACATTCACTTCATTTCGCTTTAATTATAGTATTTACATCAATTAATAGCTATCAAAATTTATAGAAGTTTTATAAAAACATGTATATATTTTATAATTGCTAATAATAAAATGTTGGTTATACGTTTAAGGTTGATTTTTTAATTAAATTCGTTGTTTTTTGAGGACTTTGAAAACTCCGTTCCCCTCGATTTTTCTTCATGAATCAAATGTAAATATCTTAATTCTGCTCATGAAATTAACCATTTCTTTTGTTGCATGACTAATCTATAATTCTACACTCGTAATAGAGTTATATAGTCACATAAAAGTAAGGATAAAATATTAAAGTAACGATCAATAACAGCATAATCTTAGCACTTATAATTTAAAAGCTATAAATCATTGTATATATTGAGTTGCAATAAGATCATATTTCGTTAACAATTTTAAAAGGTAGTAATTATATAATGAATCTTAACAAAAATAATACCAATGTAGATATTTGATAAATTAACAATATACATAGTAGGATATTTCATATTCTTATTTTTATTTAACATACAATGTTAAACATTTATTTATTGACAATTCATTTATTTATTAGAAGTGTACTCAATACATATTTATATAGATATATAGAAAATATTTTAATAAAAAAGTAACAAAATTATTTAAGTGACAAATATGAAAATTAATAGATTAAATGAATTAATGTTTGAACTAACTAATGAAATTATATATCAAGCTATAATAAATTTATAGTTTGTGTTTAAAATTTTTAAATTAACTTTGATAATTTATAATCTTGATATTATATGAGATTATTTGTAAATAAATATATACATTGATAAAATAAAACCTAGTCAATGTGAATAAAATTTTTAGTTTAAAAACAAAATGATTAAAATAATAAAATATAATATTTTTATTTCAATTATGATAAATATTCAAAAATGTCAATCTGCAAGTAAAATATAAATTTTACTATTAAAACTATTAAAAATAATGCTATTGAAACGATTTAAATTCGAAAATAAAATCTTAAACTTAAATTTTTTTTGGAAAATTCAATTCAGCGTTCTTTATTTTTATCTTTTCGAACTATTTACTTTGTATTAATTTTTTTTTTATTTAAGTAGATTTAATCTCTTTTTTGAAAACATTATTATGTTCACTTTGTATTTTACTTTATATCCTAGAAATCTTTTTCTCGATCGTCAAAGCATTATAATTAAAATTTTTAGAATAAATAATAAATTAAATAAAATGAATTTCCTTATAAAATTATAAAAATCTAATTTTACAAAACATAAGCTTCTAATTTTTTATGAAATAACAATAATTTAAAGATTCCGTTGAATAATCAGTAGTTCGGGCGAAAATAAACACCCGAATATTTACGAGCCCATCACCTGGGTGGCCGATCATACGAGTAGCAGACTGAGAAAAACCCCACCTCAAGAGGTCACGTAGGTAGGTAAACGTGTAGAAAGGAGAGACCATCCCTTCACCATGAAATGCAAATGAAAGGGAGATCTGCTTGATCTGCCGTCTAGAAACTTAGCAAAACCGATAATTTTGTGCGTAAAAATGTTAACCGTGTAGTGTGAAGTGAGTCTGAATCATTCTCTACCTTCAATTTATCCCCCGCAGCGTAAACAAAAGTAAAGGCAAACAAAAAAATAATCTACTAGGCGGATGAGAGAAGATTGTGCCAAGGTGAGAGCCTGAACGACGGGAAAGAGTAGAATAGAACATCCCCCGCCACCGGCACTGCAGATTCGTCACCACTTCTTGCAGAGATCCTTTGCAAAGTATGATAAGCAAGGTAAGTATAGTTACTAGTTACGAATGTAAAATGTTAGGATAAGATTTTGTATCGACCGTCAAGCGCGGATCCACGCGATTAATAAATCAAACTTTGTAACAAACACCTAGTAATAAAATGTCTAATTAACAAAGCAACTTATTCATTTAATCGCCGTAAAACCTCTTCATATATAGAAATATAATCTCCATAATAGTAATATATACATATAATTTCATCTAAGCAGGATCATGTACTATTCGTACAAATCTTTATATTCAATGAAAACTGATTTTTAAAATAGGATTATTTAAAAATATTTGAAAATGTATGCAGATCGTGTACATTATATTTTTGTGGACTCGTTATATTAAATAATTTGTTGTATTTATTGAATTTTGTTTCTGAAATAGTCTTTAGTGAAACAAAAACAACGCTCATTGAAAAGTTGCCTTATATATTATAAAATTGTTAATACTATTTTAAACTTATACTGATATTCAAAGGATTTTTATAAAACAATTAATATAATAATAAAATGTTGTAATTGGACAGATTATACATATATATATATATATATATATATATATCTATATATATATTTATATTTTTGTTTGATGACAAATACATATTATTTATACTACTAATTTAAGAAACCGCATAAATATTATTTTTAAATTATAGCTTGTTAATACATATACAAATTTTTAATGTGTATAATCATTATATACATGTACAAACATACATGTACATTGTATTTGCTGCGTTCTTCATAATTTTAATCACAATTAATGATTAATTATTTTTATGCTGCAGATGATTTATTCTTCTCAGTTACATTAGCCAAAAGTTTTTTAATTTCAGCTATTGCTCTTCCAGGATTAAGACCCTAAAAAATAATATAATTTATATGAAATACATAATGTGTATATAAATAAATTAATAATATAACTAATTAATATTAGATACAATGAAAGTACTTAAATATAAAAATAATTTTATAAACGTTATTAAAACTCTTTGAGTTTTTTTCTACATCTTTGCATAGAGCAAAACTTCTTGAGAAAATGGAAATTTGAAAAATTGTAAGTTTAGAAAAAAGATATTACATCACCAATATTTGAAAATGACATCCAGAAATGTACACGAGATAGGTAAGAATCAAGTCGACTTCGAATCAATAAATTCTATCGAATTAGTATAATTAGTTTAGAGTAAGATACCAGTATTCCTACAATATTCAATAAAAATTAGTAGTGAAACTCAACTACAGATTTTAAGAAAATCTGGTTTTATTTACATGAACAGGTAAAGATGGCCACCAACTTCAGAACATATTGTCATGATTTATGACTGATTTGAAACGCAAACGATAACGAAAAAGAGCACCATCCATGAATAACGATCTAAGTGTACGTGACGAGTGAAAAAAAAGCGCATATCAAAAATCTAAAATGTATTTTGCGAGAACTGAGAAGACAGAGCGTCACAATGAGTCAAGAAATGAAATGGGGAAAATCTAGATGTTATACGGAAAACGATTATAAGCGAGATCAATTCAATATTACTGCGTTGGGATTGTTTGTGAAATCGGGTGGAACTTCTAAAAGTCCTATCATTGCACGTGTTAGGATTACACGGTGAAAATAAAACTTTCGACCTTATTATAGATGGTTCCAACATGACATTTATGGAGGAAGAATTCTTACAAAGCATTGACGAAGAAGATAATCCGATACGCATGAAAATCGCAGTTATTGCACAAAAATTTTGTTTCAGTAAATAAATAAAGTAGATCGGGCATAATGAGATCTTCGTAAATTTATTGGTGCTCTCAATTAATAAAAAAGTGACCTATGTGTTAGTGATAAAATCTGTCAGGGAACATACTTTAAAATATCATCTTATAAAAATAAGCATATTAATAAGTCAAAGAATTTTAACTTGGGAGATGAAATCCATAATCGGTATGATGTGCTAACTTGGTCGTGAGTGAGTTGGTTCGTAAATGGATAAGTGCGAGAGATTTCAGTGTTCAACGAGATTGCGAGAGGGATTGACGAAAAATTACAAGCTGACATCGATACTTTACATATATTTAAAAAGCTTTTTTTATGGAACAGATAGGGATAGAAAATAATATAGAATAGAATAAAAGGAAAAGAATAGAGTGTGCAATGAAGATCATAGAGATAATCGTGCGGAAAATGAACAACACATAGGAGATGAGTTTGTGAGATAAGATTATGCGCCCATGGTCTAAGGCTACGATAAAGCAAACCAAAGAGAGTATCTTGAGAGAAAGATAGGCTCCAATGTAAAATTTGAGAACTATAGAGTCGAATTAGGATATGCAAGAAAAATCATCACAAAAAATCAGAGTGTGCGCATATGGTATTTACCATATTTCGGTACTATAAATGTAAATAAGTTTGAAAAAACATGGCTTCTTTATGATGCAGTAGCGAAAATATGCGACGTTAGTCACAATAATCAATTAGAGACTAGTCCCGGCCTGTTACAATCCTTGGTGAAAGTATTCTTTCAATTTCAACATTTCAAAATCGCATTTAAAGCATATATTGCTAATATGTTTTTACTGGCACAAATAAGTGAATATGATCGTGCAAAGGCCACCGATAGCGGCGCGAAATCACGTATGTAAGAAATGGAGTTTTATTTTTTAAGTCGTTTCATCTGCGAGTAGCGTTATTTTTGTTAAAAAAAATTCGGGCTATTTTACAAATAAGTTTTCTAAACAAACGAAAATAACAGAATGCAGATGCATTGTGACATGATTTATTTTTGTATGTTTCAATAAAAATCGAAAGGAGACGAGAAAAATAATGGAAATCCATTTTCACGCGTCTGATACCACCTCCACCGTACATTTGGAACTCCCGAATTCACTATTAATCAGCTGAGCGATAAAGACTACAATGCATTAGAAAGAAAAGAGGGGCGTGATCTTACCAGCGATAACAGGACCAATTTTAGAGGCGCCGATAAAGAGTTCAGAGAAACAATGAAAACATTTCATAAAAATAGGGTTGGACGCTACATAAAAACGCAAAGTATTTTACAGAAATTTAATCTAACTGACACTGTGGACATGAATATTGTATGGGAAAAGTTGGTCCACTACATAAAACCGGCTCTACGTATGGTATTGCAGAACTAAGCTCCCACGAAGGAAATACTAAATACTTTATTAACTGAAATTGAATACATAGTAAACTGACACCTTTTAACGCATCTACAAATCCTTGCGCCGAAGAGACGTTTATTCCAAACCACTTTTTAAATAGAACATCTTAGCATGTAAGGTCTGGTCAACTAAATGTGTGGATAATGTGTTATAAATAGCCCAGAAAAGAATGTAAAGCGTTGAAGGGAAAAAGCGGGAGGCAAGGAAGACCGATGATATTTAAATTTTCACGATCTTAACGACAGCTGCATTCTGAGTCTTCGAAAAATCTCAATTGTAAAATTATTTTCAAAAATTGAATTTTTTTTTAATAAAATATGTTATTATTACTAATTTATTTTCATTTATTTGAGAAACATCTAGCTACTTATAAAAATCATCAAGATACTCCGCCCGTAAACCGGCTAGTACTCACAAACTGGAACCAGCACAAAGTAGCATTAACAGTAGTATTTCATTTAATAAATATTATATGTTTTTGATGAAATTTTTTATCGAAAATTCCGAAGTAAAAAATCAGAAGTTTAAACAAAGTTCTAACAAATACTTCAGAAATCACATACATCTCTTACTTTTTGCTATTTAGTAAACTTCATCAAAAATAAAAAAAAATTTTTTTTAAATATTACATGAAATTAATCATGACAATAAATTATTTTGAACTAACCTTTGGACAGGTACGAGTGCAATTCATAATTGTGTGACAACGATATACTGAATATGGATCTTTTAATTTCTTTAATCTGTCCAGTATTGCTTCGTCTCTGGAGTCAATGATCCATCTATAAGCCTAAAATATATATTACTCATTATTTCAACAATATATTATAATTTTTTTTAAATATATACATTTGAAAATTATTAAAAACTTATTTATTATCCCCTATTTTCTAAATTAAAAAATCTTAAATTTACCGTTTCTTGCAATTAATTATAAACCTACAATAGTCATAAATCTGTTCTTCTGATTATCCAATAATGTATAATTTAAGTCATCCTAGAATATGTTCGATACTACAATATATCATGTAACACAGACACATTAATTTATAAGTAATACAATGAGTTATTCTTAAGAAATTGATCTATTACTTATTTTCTGCAGATAAACACAATCAATAATTTTAGAGTTTTAGAAAATTGTAAAAATAATTTGCTTTTAATTACTATTCATATTATTTTAAGAAAATTAAATATTCAAGGAATAATAAAAACCACTACTACAAGAACTCTAAAAAAAATTTATAAAAATTCTTTGAAAGTTAACATACATAATCTGTGCGGAAAGTAAATCAAATTTGTTATTTCCGAAGGTCCCATTTGTCGCAGCGATTTAGGAGAGGTCTTAAAATATGCGGTCTAGTTTTTTGTATCTTTATATTTTTTTCCTTTTTCTTTTTTTTGTCATTAGAAACGACAGAATTTGTCTTCGTGCAAAGAATGTTTTTCAGTTTTGTAACACGGCGCAATGGAGTAACTAAAGCAACAGATTTATACATTAAAAATTTGTTCGTGGTTTGATAAAATGCTGTAGGCTTTTAAATGTTAAAAAAGTTCGAATGGAAATTAAAAAAAGTGTATAAGGCATTCAAGAAGATTAGCGGTGAGTCCCATTCTCAGCAACCAAAAATAGCCGGAATCGATTCTAACCCCCAAAGAGTCGACAAAATTTTGAGTTCAAACCATCATTTAAGTATCAGGGCAATCAATAACACTTTGAATTCATCAAAATTTGCATGTAATTACCCTTAACAATCTTTTAAAATTTTTTTTTCTAAATTGCACTCCAAATGTTATCGTATAACGCCATTCCAGTAGGCGATCCATTGCATCGTGTTACAAAACTAAAAAACAACCTTGCAAATATTGCTGCTCCTAATGATCGTAAAGAAAAAAAAGGAACAAACTCCCTCGTACATTTCAAGATCTCTCACAAATCGCTACGACAAATGGTGGTTTCGGAAACAATAAATTATATTTCCGAACAGACCAAGTAAATATAAGCATATAACTTACAAAAACAAATATAGTAAAATAAAAGGCGGTTGGCGTATTCAGCAGGAAATTAAATTAAATTAGGTAAATTGCAGAGTGGTGTTGGAAGTTCGTGGATAAGTGGCGTCGATGAGACGGGGCCCATTATTATTACGACATTATTATTGTCGCAAATAAATAAACGATTAAAAAGAAATAAGTTAAACAAAAACTAGTAAGCTCAGGCAATTAATAAAAACTAGCTATATTTAAGCTTTGAAATAAGACAGCTTTGAACAAACAAAATGTTCAAATGGTTAATAACTACCCATCAATTACTGAAAAATAAGCACCTACAAAAAATTTAATAACAAAAAATAAAGCAATATTATTAATAGCTTAATTAGAATATCAAATAACTAAAGAGTTCTTTCATTTTTGACACGTTTTTATAATTAAAAAATAAAGATAATAGCAATTAGATCTTTACTACAACTTATGATTAAAGATTTTTTTATACACAATTATAATAGATCTAAGTACAAACGAGACTAATATATTTTTGGACAAGTCATCATTGGTTTAGTTAACGTAAACGAGAATTAAGATCCAGCTAAGAAATTTTTATAAGCTTTGAAGGCTTTATGAAAAAACAACTAGGTACTGGACCATTTAAATCCGCAGTTGTTTTAGATATATCGAATTGAATTTAAAATATTATTAACTTGTCGACTTCTTTCTTCTTCAAAATAGTGATTTTTTTACACCGCACTTGATTTAAATATCAACAATGAACATATTATTCTTTATTATATATTATTTATTTATTAACATAATAAAAGACTAGTCTTTTTATCTCATTTCTTTATTAATAATGTTAATGAAAAAATATATTATTATAAACAATATTGAACATGGATGTGTTTAAAATACTTAAAGGTATTAAAATATATGTAATTTGAATAAAACATATTTATAAATATAAATATAAATATAATTTGTATTAGTACCTGCATTAAGACAGCTGGTCCAAGATATTTATCTCCATTCCACCAATATGATGGACAGGAAGTACTGCAACATGCGCATAATATGCATTCGTACAAACCATCCTAAAATAAATTTTAAGCTATATATATGTATACTATACTCGCCTACATACATTTGACATTGATAGAAATTAAAAACTGTATGTTTTATATAATTAATAGTTGCAATAGTTATAATTGAAACATCCTTAAAATATAATAGAATAAAATTTTAAAAAATAATAATAAAATACAATAAATATAGTAAAACTAAATTTAATAAATATTATGAAATAAATCTACATTTTTAAAAAAAAATTTCTAGCGATAATTACCAATACTTACCAGTTTTTTGCGATTACTTATACTTTGTAAAAGTTGAGATGATCCAACTTCATTTTTGTTATTAGTCTGAAGCCATGGTTGTATACTTTTATATTGTGAGTAAAAATTATTCATATCTGGTACTAAATCTTTTATTATATACATATGCGGCAACGGATATATTTTGCATGGTTTATTTAAATTTGAATCAATTGTACTACAACAATATTGTTCCTTATTGGAAGTTGATTACACAAAATTATAAAAAGAAATTTTTACCTTATACAAGCTAGAGTATTTGCACCACCTATATTCATCGCACAGGATCCACAAATCCCTTCGCGACATGATCGTCGAAATGTTAAAGTTGGATCGATTTCATTCTTTATTTTAATCAATGCATCTAATACCATAGGACCACATCTAAAATTGTATTATAAAATATTACAAAAAAAATATTAAACTAAACTGAATATATGGAAAAATATTTACCCATTTAAATCTACTTGATAATTTTTCACAACTGGTCGCAATTCTGGTTCGTCAGGATCCCATCGATAAATAGAAAATGTTTTTATCCTAGATGTATTATTTATTGATGTACAAAATGAACGAATCTATTGTGCAGATAAGTATAATGCATGGCTTTTAATATACGAAAAAAAAATTAATATGTACAATTCAATAATGAATACATAATAAACTTAATATTGAATATTAATAATTTACAATTATTATTTTATACATTCGTGCAGCTAGAATTAAAATTACCAAATTAAGGTATGAATAAAATGAAAATTTAATTTTTTATATCCATTGAAATTACACTTATAAATTACAATTAAATAAAAATGTAATATGAACAATCAATTTAAATTTGCATCATATACAATGTTACATAAAATAGAATAATATTTCATTTTCATTAAACTCAAATTAATGAATTATATTATTTATATAATTATTTTATTTAATTAAATTTTTTTCGATATTATATATTTCTCAAATAAAATAAAAACATTATCATTAAAAAATTCAATGAAATTCATTAACATATACAACAACCTCATAAATTTACTTGATAAAAATTTGTATACAAATTATATTTAATTCAATTAATTAATTATAATTAATTGAAGCAAGAAATTAGAAATTTTAATAAAAAGATTTATATAAAAAAATCAATTTATATAAAAAAAATATTAAAAATACAATTTTTTTCTTCATTCACATCAACAGTATTAATATCAATATGCTTCATATTTCATAAAACAAAATTTGGTTTTAATATATTAAGAGATTTCGAACCTTAATTATTCTTTTGAAAATTCACTTTAAACGTTATATGTAAATAATAAATTTTAAACAAATTTCAATGATCTTTGATATTTTAACAATAACCTGCATAATACCAACTACCTCAGAAAATAATATTTTACATAAAACACAATATAGAGAATAATAAAAATTATTAAGAAACAGAATATAAAAACATTAGAAAATAAGTTTAATATCTCAATTTTAATATATTTAACAAAAAATATAATATAAAAAATATATAAATAAAATAAATAAAACTATTATATTTATAAACACATTGTACTTATTATAAAAAATAAATATATCTAAATTTTTTTTTTAACTGTATTTTCTTTTTATTTAAAATTATATTTCAAAACAATATTTTCTTAATATTTAAAATAAGTAACTACATTTAAAATTTTGATTTATAAAATATTGTTTTTACTATATATAAATTAATGTAAATAAATTTATATGAATAATTATACAAAAAATTTAGAATTTATTATTATTGTTAAAATAAATTTAATATTGTTATGAATTTAATGCATATTTTATAAAGACAAGTTAAAAGAAAAATAAGAGATAAATATAAGTGAATTTTTTGTTATGAGCAATAGATGACAATCCGAAAAAAAACTAATTTATAAAGTAATAAAAATGGTTATTAAATGAATCTATAATAAATATACATTTATCATGTGTAAATACAATATATTTTTTTAATCATATATTTCAATTTTAATTTATTAACTATAACAAAAATTAATTTATGTTTTGACTTATTTAAAAATCAACATTTATTTTTAATTAAAATGCAATATTAAAAAAAATACCATTATAATTTAATTAAAATTATTCAAATAATTAATTACTTTTAGATATTAAGTAATATTATTAAAATTATACAATTGAATTATTTTATACAATATTTTATAAATTAATAATAATTTTTTTCAATACTCATATGTATATGTATATGGTTTAATATGGGATAAAAACAGATTCAAAATTGAATTAATTATATATACTAGTAGAAATTAAAATTTATACTATAGTCTAAAATTTCTAAATAAATTATTTAGTTTAATAAACAATACAATGAATAAAACGTTTGGCTAATAGTCAATTACGATTAAAAATAGTAATTTTAATTATTTTGTTGAAATGAAATATAAGGCTTATTTTGATATCTGAAATAAAAAAATTTGTACATTCTGATTTCCTAAATATAAAATATAGAATCTTTTATAATTAGAGTTTTAAAAAAATATAAGTTAAACTACATAAATTTATATTAAAATATTTGCTTACAAATTTTGAACGAATACACTTTGTTACAGATTTCTGAGCAAATATATTTGTCATTCTTATGTAGAAATTACCACTTTGTAATTAATGAATCCACTCAACAAAATTATTTATTTTATATCAATCTTAAACTGAAATTAATTTATTATCTAAAAAACTATTTTTATTTTTACGTTGTATCATAAACTTATATAATACTAAGAGTCGTTAACTATATAAAATATTGTAAAATGTAAGTAGTATCAGAGATGAATTGAGAGATTGCGCAGTACCATAGGCAAGGGCACAGAACAGACACTAAGAGAACGCTAGGTCCCGTGTTAAACTGTGGCGACAAACATGGCAGCAGAAATATATTCTCTCTCTCTCGCACATATAGAAACACCAGCGACCTCTGAAAAGGCCGTGGCCTGTACTAAAATTTTATATAAGTGCCTTAAAACCTATTAAAAAAAAACGCTACCACTACATGTACGAAGCAAGAATATATTCCCTCGAGCTTCGTATATGTACACTTAGCATTTTTTTAAAATAGATTTTAAAGCACTTATACAAATTTTTAACTCGGGACACAGCATCTTTAGAGGTCATCAGAGAACCTATAAGTGCGAGAGAGACAGAGCATATTTCTCCCACCATGAAAATACAACTACTTAATTTGACAATTTGTTGATTCGCATCACTCCTTATTTTTATTGAATAAAATAAAAATCACTTCAAAATTAATTCACACTATCTTTATGACAAACATTAATTAATAATATGTTTATTTACATTAATATTTACTTAGAAATTAATTTATATCCGTTGCACCCGAATAAATGAATTTTTCAGCTTCATCTACAAAGAAATTTTGTAACTACTAAAAACTCGAAATCTGTTCTCGACTACAAGAGTTTGAAAAACAATAATGTAAACACACGTAGCGGGTTACCAGTATCGGCACACGAAAAGGGACATATGGGGTGACTTTATTTTGCTACATTTGTCTAAATTGTTACTAATAGTAATGATAGTAAATAAAAATTAGTTTTTAAATTGAACAAAAGAATTTTAAACAAAAGTATACGTTGTTAATATAAAATAAAAAAATTTTCAAATTATTATATCGTGGGCACTTTTTTTTGCGTTACGACATGAAAGTGGTCCGTCTGCTACGTTTGTCGCCAGCTCTCCCATTTAGAGTTGACCCCCCGTGGGCAAGGGTATCCAGAAAATTCGGCGACAAGTAGGTGCTGCCTTTTACGGATGCCCATTGATATACCCATTGGAAGCATGGTGGGGATAAGAAAAGGCATAGCGGGATTCTTCGTATGACCAGAGATGAAAATTAAATACGAATTTGTAAAAATGAAAGACGATTGGCCGAGCAGAAGCAGCTTTTTCAAATCAAACACATACGCAACGCTATGTACATGTATTTAAGAATACAATGAATGCTTATAGCTATGCTAAGTTCACTACGACCAAATTCTAGCATTATAATTCATTTATATAATATTGAGAATAATTGTAAATAAAATTTATTTATTTATACCGCTTTTATTTTTTTCTCATCCAATCTTATTACAAAATAATACAATTATCTTTAACACTTACTTTTTTTAAAAATAAAATTTATTAATTTAAATTAACGAGTAATTTTTTAAAATACTTTATTAAAACTTACATTTTATTATTTTTAAATAATAAATTAAATTTAAAATGTTATTATTTGATAAATTATTTTTTGCAACACAAATACACATGTATCCATATGTATAAGCATCCAGTTATTTCGTTTTTAATATATATTCATTTAATAACAATTTTTTGTAGTACTTTATTTACAATTAATATTCGAACCATATTTTAATGACATATCTATCTTTCTCACTTTTACAAGCCCTCGCCTTCTTTCTCACTCTCAAACTGTCAAGCTATATTGTGTCTCTCATTCTCATGGCCTCTCATTCTCGTGCGTGCGCCCTCTCTGTCTTCGTCAATCTCAATATATGGCATATCTATCTTTCTCGCTCTCACTCCCTAATCCACTCATTCGTTCTCGTATGATTTCTCTCTCTCTCTCTCTCTCTCTCTCTCTCTCTCTCTCTCTCTCTCTCTCTCTCTCTCTCTCTCTCTCTCTCTCTCTCTCTCTCTCTCTCTCTCTCTCTCTCTCTCTTTCTCTCTCTCTCTCATATTCACATATGGACTTTTTCTCTCTTTTATTAGTATTAGTAAATAATTATTAGTGAGCAAATAATTTTATCAATTTAATACTGTATAATTGTAGTATTAGTTTTTATTTTTCACAATTGTAATTCTTTTTAGTATCTCATAAATAATTTGAAAATGATAATACAGACATTATTGATATGTTTTATACTAATATAATAATAAAATCTTGTTTGTCAAATTTTAGAATGATGCAAATTATAACTATAAATACATGTTTAATTTTTTGTCTAATACTTTATATAATTTATAAAATATCTTATCGATATAACTATGTAATCACAATTTATGTACATATTTTTTTTAAACGGATGTCAAATATAAGAAATATAATGTATACAATGTAAATTATATTATTTTTTTAAATATAATCATCGCTTAGAAATAAATATATACAATATATTAAACAAAAAATATTGTTCATAAAAGTTTTTTAACATAATCACACCACAATACTTAATATATAAATGTCACAAATAACACAACATTTCTTGCAGTAATTTTGAGTATATACACATTAGGATTTTATAATATTTATTTAGAAACTTAAATATTTTTAATTGATTTATTTATTTTAAATAAAATTATGTTTACCATTACAATCTACATTATGAAAAAATCATTTATGTACATCCGCGGGCACATATGTTTATGAATCTAAAGGTTAAAGATGTACATACAGAAATGTACATTGAAACTGCCTTTTTCTCCTATTTTTAATATAAAGTTGGGGTGGGTATTATGCCCATCGATTCATTCTTTCTTAGAGGCATTTCTTTTAGTACATTTGAAATCAATCAGGTTTGCAGCGATCGCCTTGTATACGCATTTTTAATACGTAAGGCTCGATCTCCCTTTTCATCTCTGGTTTAATTTGAACTTTGATCAGACGAAGACCACGCTATGCTTTTTCTCACAGAACAAACAGTAAGAGAACGCTAGGTCCCGTGTTAAACTTTGGCGACAAACATGGCGGTAGAAATATCTTCTTTCTCTCTCGCACATATAGAAGCACTAGCGACCTCTGAAGAGTCCGTGGCTGTAACCAAAATTTTTTATCTATTGAAAATCTATTGAAAAAAAACGTTAACACTACATGTACGAAGCACGAGTATATTTCCTCGTGTTTCGCATATGTACACAAGAACGCTTTTTCCAATAGATTTTAAAGCACTTGTAAGAAAATTTAACTCGGGCCATAGTCTTGAAAGGTAGCTGGTGCTTCAATATGTACGATAGAAAAAGAAGATATTTCTGCCGCCATGAAAATATAACTACTTTATTTAATATCAAAATATATATATTAATTTATACAAAATACATATATATATATATGTATGTATGACTTATAATAAACATATATGTTATATATGTAAATACATATGCATGTATAATTAAATAATAACAACAATATTATTAAAAACAAAACTCTTTCAATATAAAAGGTTTGTTCCTATACCGCATACATGAACTTGTATATATATGAGAAATTGTAAATAATATTATTTTCAGAAAAACATTTATTATTAAACTTAATTACTTACCAATATAATTTGTGTCATAAATATTTACTTATGAAAGACCTCATTCAACCTAATCCGCAATGCTCCTTATTTTTATTTAATAAAATAAAAATTTATTCTAAATTCATTCACACAAACTTTATAATAAACACAAATTAATAATATATTTATATTAATATTTAATTAGAAATTTATGTATATCCACTACACCCGAATAAAAGAATTTTGAAACTTCTTCTATGAAGAAATTTTTAAGAACTAAAAACTTGAAATCTGTTTTCGACTTCAAGCTTTGGAAATACAATTCTGTAAACACATGTACCGGGTAACCAGTACCGACACACGAAAACGGACATATAAATTTTCAAATTATATTGGGGCAGGCACTTTCCTTTGCGTCACAACCTGTCTGTGGCCCATCTGCTACGTTTGCCGCTGCTCTCCCATTTACAGTTGACCCCCCCCCTGCTTTTTCTTATCTCCACCATGATTCCAATGGGTATATCAATAGGCATCCATAAGAGGCAGCACCTTCTTGCCACTGAATCGCGTGGAAATGCTTCCCAATGTTACCGCGCAATCTCCCAATTCATCTCTGGTTGTGTTTATCAGATGAACTAAAATCGTTATCGTGAAGCAATTTAGGGTGATCGAAAAGGATACAAGAGGCAATCATTGAATAAATGGAATGTTTTAAATATTATAATTGAAATAATATATTATTTACATTGAATCTTGAGGGAAAATTACCTAATATCACCATTTCATATTTCCCCTTTCATTTTTAAGGATGATTTTAATTTGTAAAATATCTGAAGGAACAAAAGATTAACAATGACATTAGAAATCTCCCTATTTATCTCTATTTAAACATTCTTAAATACTAAATATGCATGTATAATATTGTTTTATATATATATATATTGTATTTATTTATATATATTGTAGTAAATTAATTAATTTTTTCTAACTTCTCTAACTTTTAAGATAATTTAAAATTTTTGAATGGATACAGAACTAGATTCATATTTACAACAAACAATATACAGTATAATATTATTATATTAAATTTACTTCTAATATAAATAATTTCTTTAGTTTTTATTTAAATCATACTGCGCATTAAAAATTTTAAATTGTAAATTGAAAGTCACGATGAATATACGCATGCGTAACTTTCATGGTTAGTAGAATGTTGCAAGTATTCTTAATTTTTATTATAAAAATATTTTAATTTAATAATATAAATCGTTTATTATCAAAAAAGAAGAAATTTTAAATAATGAATGAAAAATATAAATTTTTTAAAATATATTTTTTTTATACGAATATAAGTTCTAATATTGAAATTTCGTTAAGACATTTTAATCATTGCTATAATTACAATATTATTAATTATTGCATAAATATGAAAAAAAACTAAAATGTAAATAAGTATTTAGAAATA
Source organism: Eupristina koningsbergeri (assembly GCA_018907245.1). Lineage (NCBI taxonomy): Eukaryota > Metazoa > Arthropoda > Insecta > Hymenoptera > Agaonidae > Eupristina > Eupristina koningsbergeri. Next base: position 3,092,982 of record JACCHV010000002.1, on the reverse strand, counting down.
TTTAAATACGTTAGTTTTAATGTTTAAAACAGTACTAATTTCAATTTAAATGTAACAAAATTTAGCATTTTTTTTACTGTGACCTTACTTTGATAGTCTGATGGCTTATATGGTTCTCTAAGGATCTATATATTTGATGCGTTTGGCTAAAAACAATGACAATATTTATTAAACATTATTATAATGAATTACAACTACCTAATATTATAAGTAAATGTATTTAAGAGTACATATGAAGATAAAGATAATCATTAAGTAGCAAGTAAGCAAAAAAAATTATTAATAACTAAAAAAATTTTGTTGTAAAATACAAATTATTTATTAAAAACTTTATTCTACCATTTACATTATCCGTTAATTTTTATATATTAAAATATTGATTTAAAACAAAGTAAAATTAAAAAAAATTAAATTTGAATATATAAAAATATAAATTCAAATTCTACTGGTAAAAAAGCAACATTTATCATTCTATGCCTAAATCAACACTTAAATATACATGTATATTTAATAATAATCAATCATTTTAATTATTTTATAACAGTATATAAAACAGCCTATAATAGAATAATTTAATACTACAAATATAAATTACATTTATAGTATATATACTTTTATAATACATTTATACTATACATTTTATGTAATCTGTAATAAAATACTGAATTGAAAATTGTTCGACAGTATTTTGTAATTAATTTATGATTGTATTTGGAATATTATTTACATTTTGGGAATAATGTTTTAAAATTATTTAATATATTTTTAATTTGATAATTAGATTCATTTTGATGAAATAATCAATTTCATTTTTTTTATCAAAGTACATTATTATATCTAACCTTAATCTTTTGGACTAAAATTATTTTAAAGATTCAGTAAATATTTTATTATTAGTTATTCATTATTAACATAATTAGAATTTATTATTGTAGCATTAATGTGATAAATTAAAGAAAATTTAATCATATATATAATATTAAATGTATTGTAATGTATAATAGGCAAAAATGATTTTACTTAAAATAAAATATCAACTATTTAACATAGAATTTAAGTTAATATAATTTAAATATATGTTTATGATTAATACAATAAATTTGTTTTTGCATTGTATTAATTGTAAACACTTAATTTATTTCATGTAATATACAATATAATTTAATATATTTTTTAATATATATTATAATTATTTATATTTATTTATTTCATTTTATTTCCATTTAAAAATATTTAATCATATTCACTTATAATATTTTTATCAATTTCATTAGTTCAATAGTATTTTGTTAAAATTATTATACAATAACTATGAACAAACATTGCTATGCTACAATATATAAAATATTGATCTAAAATAAGTGTTTACATTTTTATTTTATGTTTTTTTTTTTTTTTTAATTGCAATATGTATACATTGTTTAATTTGAGAGTTTAATTTGATGTTTAATTTGATTTTAATTTTTATATCTATTTAAATCGGAAAAGATCAATAATAACTTATTATTTTAATTAAAAATATTTAAAAATCTTTATATATGCAAATTCGATTATATTTCTTTGAAATTAATAATATTTGTGACGGTTGAGTCTTTTCTGTAAATTTGTTTATAAAATAAAACTAAGTATAATAAAACATTACTGTATTAAATTAAGAAAATTCATTTTTTTATAATTAATTTTTTGTTATAAGTATCTTGTTAAAAATAAGTTATACTTGTCACCTAATCATCTAATCAAGTCCTTTAAAAATATATTTTATAACAATTTGGAAGTTTGTCTTACGTATTATGTACCCAGTGTATGCCCAATGCAACTAGTACAAGGTCATGTCATATCTTAAATTTTTATATATTTCATATTGTTTACCTTCATTACTATTCATTGTGTATAATTAAATGTAATATACAAATGTAGTAAATTCTTCATTTTAACTTATATGAAACTAAAAGATAATTATAATGTAGATAGGAAAGTTTGCATTAATTTAAATAACAACTTTAATTAAATTATGTACAAACCATTGTAAAATAGATGTGAAATTAGTGAATTATAATTCGTATAATTATATTTTGCATGCTTGTTCAATTATTTGTAGTGTCAATGTACAATTATCCTATTATATATAATATAGTGGATAATAATATAATAATATAATAATCTTTATTGAATTACGAAAATTGATATATTTTATAAACGTAAACACACACGCTCATACACACATATTTATATAGGTGAAGTAACGCTCGAATTAATAACGCATCTTAAGTTGTAAATAAAAAAATTAAATAATTGTCATCGTATAGTTAAATAATGTTCTAAATTGTAAAAAAACAACATTTTTTGTAGAAAACTGATTAAAATTAGTATCGGTTACAATTTCAAAAACACGCATCAATCGGATAATTGTACTTTAGCATTATATGTGAACTGAGGATGCTTACTATTCAGGGTTGATTTGATATTTCTATTACTTTTCGGATATTCACCATTATCTGATATACGAAATTTGCCTTTGTTCTGTTAGTCTCACTCTCTATTTCACAAATAACTTCTAATTGTTTTTACGATCATATTATGAGATTAGGTCAATTCAAAATTTCTTTGCTTGTAGAAATCATTGCACATTGGCATGACTTGAGTACAAAATTGAGAATATTTAATAATGTTTACTAGAAAATGATTTAATACTTATGATTATTGATATCAAATTTATTATATATTTGGAACGATAAATTAATAATTCATGGAGATATATATAAAAGGAAAATGAATGATATTTCTAAAATTATAACCTAAATTTTTCAAGGAAATCAATGCAAGAAATTCAAATAATGTATTTATTATTTATATAATTTGCCTACGATTTTTCCAGACAAAATTGAAATTATAATATTTAACATTTGTTGGAAAGGTAAGTTCGCTAATTAGATAATTTGTTATTTTATGCTTGGTTAAAAATATGATAATACTTATTAACATTATTTTTCTACCTGTTATATGTTTTGTCAATATATATATATACTTTTGATATATAATGTTAACCAGTTAATAAAATATAATTATTTTATTGTTTTAATAACATGCTTAATAAATATACGTGACACATTCAATATACTGCTTTGAGATATAAGCATTGCTTAATTAAACATTTAAATTAATTATATTCTAATTATTTTAATAAAATTCTGAAAAGAACACAGAATATTTTGAGAAAAATCTGTCAATAATATATTAAATTTTTATTATATTTTTTATCATTGCAGGAAGGATTGTTATTCTATTAAATTTACACTACGAAGGTATTTACCATAACAATTTTGAATTTAAAGTAAATTATAATTAGAAATAGAAAGGTAATAATGCATGCAGTTATACGTATTTAATTTATAATAAAACTTAATTTGTGTTACATTTAATCTGATTAAATCAAGAATTAAAACTTTTATTGAATATGTGAAAAAAAAATTTACTACACGATACAACGCACACAAAATTTTCTATATTTATATTATAAAATTTATTGTTATTTAGTACGAATTAAAATCAGTGGCAGAGTTTATTAAATAAAACGTGTACAAGAAAAAAAAATTGAATATTCAACTAATAAATAATAATAAAATAATAATAAATAATAATAAAAATATTATTTCGAAAATTTTATTATTTGATCTAATTTTACTCTGTTCTTTTAACAACTCATATTAAATAATTGTAATATTGTTTAAAAACCATTTTCTCAAAAAATAAGTGATGTTACATATAGATGTTTATATATAAGTTGAAAGAATTTTACATATATTGAAAAAGATATTTTTTAAATTTTGGTCTGTGACATTTTTCTTTTCTAGTCCTAATGATTTTAATGTATTCTGCATTCACTTTTTCTGATTAAAAAAGTAAATATATATATATTAATATTGTTTAATATGAGTAAATAAAAGTATTTTGATTGATTACTAATATAACAATACAGAAGAAACGAAAAACGATTTTTTGTAAAGATAAAATGAAAATTTATAATAGCTTATTAGGTGAATTAAATGGAAATTTTAGCAAACAAAAAAAAAATAAAAATTGTTTCAATGATTATTTTCAGAGAAAACAATTTTTTATTACTTTGCTAACGTCTAAGAAGAAATACGAAGCTGTATTTCGAGATACAACGGCATCGTATGTACAATCACGGTAAAAATTAATTTTATCTTTAAATAAAAATCTTAAAGTGAAATCGTATATAAATCTAAATTAGTTCTATTATTTATAAGAGCATTATTTAAACCAATGGATGAATTAATTGAAATTTTACTGACCATAAGAATGTAAGAAAAATATATTAAATTAAATATGTTTGTTCAAAAATGTTTGCGTTGTCGTACAACATATTTCACCAGAAATTAATATTCACTGAAAAAAAAAATATGGGATAATATGTAGGTAAGAGCAAGAAAAAAAAGGGAATAAAAAATTGAGAGTAGCTAATAGAAGATTAAAATTTGCGGAAATGATATCTGTATCATGAGAATTACGTATTATAAAAAATATAAGCGAATTGTGAAAAAATCATAGACAATAGATTAGACCATCAACAGACACCAAAACGATCAGGACTATATATAAAGACAAATAGTTAAAATTAGAAAAATAATCTCATCAAGCTTTTTCTCGAATATAGCTAACTCGTAGTCAAGACAATAATATTGCATTTTTATACATTAAATAAAATTTTTACCTATTAAGATTAAAATTAAAGCATTAAAATTATTTTTAGAGTTATGAATATTACCAATTTTTTATTCCTAATTTAAATATACTTTTTGGAAAGCACTGAATAACAATCAATTTCTTATGTAATTATGATATTAATACAAGATTAAATTGTATTATTCAAAGATAACATTAGGATGGGGGTAAAATGATTTAGAATCAAATGCTCCTACAAATTTTTTTTTAAGTAAAACTAAACATATTTATGCTAGAATATGCTTTTCATATTGAAACGTAACAATGATCTCATAAAAAATGTGTTTAATCTTATAATTTACCTTTTATTTGTCTTATAAAATATAATTTATATAATTAATTATCAGTTATCTAATTAAAATATATTCCAATACAATATTTTAATACTATAATAGAAAATTACGATATAAAATACAATTTAATAATTATTTTAAAAATTTTATATTGCAGGTGTTAAATATTATGGCCACTTTTGTGAAAAAAAATGGCATCAAACCAATAAGTAATGGAACGATAAATCGTATTGAAAACGTAGAAAATTTTAACGACAATCGTATTTCACTTACAAAAAAGGAGTCTGATATATTAGACGTTCACGTTCAATCTTGCTTAGATGATTCAGAGGAAAAGCCAGAATTAGATATAATAATTAGCAATGTAGTATGTAGTTTTAGTGTGAGATGCCATCTAAATTTGCGAGAAATAGCATTAAATGGATCAAACGTTGAATACAGAAGAGAAAATGGGGTATAACCTTTAATTATTATTTTTTTTTATTAAAAAATATATATAAATGTTTATTTATTTATTTAAGATGTAAGGTACGGATGATATTAATAATTTATTTCAATTTTTTTATAAGATTTTAAAATAAAATATATATAAATTTTTTTTTATTTTAATTTAAACAGAGGTACACAAAATACTTCCAAATTAAAAAGTTAATAGTAATAAAATTAAATTTATTTCCTCAATTTTAACTTTTTAATAAATATTTTTTTAAATTATTTACTTTAAATATATTGATATCTTAACATTAATATTTTATTATGGGTTTCTGCATTAAAATTATAGTATTTATTTTTAATACTTTACTTAAATTTAAAAATTTTATTTAGTCTGTTGGAAATTTCTAGGTTTTATTATTATAACATGTAATAAAAAACATATATCAAGTATTGAAATAATATTTGATGATTACTAGAAGTATACAATATTTGAAGGTACTCTTAAAATTAAATATATAAATGGATTACAATCATAATTTTTTCAAACATATTTTGTATATTCAAATAATATCTATTAATATATTTATATTTATATTGATTCATAAATAAAATGTATCTCTATGTAATCATGAAATTTAATTATATATGGTCGATTTAATTATTGATTTCATTGTTGTGAAATCATATTTATTCATAATACTAACTGACTTTAATACCTGATAAAGATTTTCGATAAAAATACATATATAAATATATGAATATAAAGGGTGTTTAAAAAGTGTCCAATGTAATAAAGAAAATTTTGGAAAAAACGAACCTTTTTTCACTATCGTCTTGTGTAATCAACATGTTTTTTAGGAGTGTGATTAGTATTTAATAACTTTGATGTCGTTTATGTAAAGAAGTAAAGAAAATGTTGAACTTCTTCATTAAATAAGCCACTAATCAAAGACACTACTTGTTTATCAGCAATTAGAACCAATTTTTAAATTTAAAAAAGAAATAAAGTGTCTAATGCGATTAAATTTGGCCATAGAGTTGTGAGGTAGTTCAATTTTTAATTCATTGATTTTGGCTGTCTCAATAACCGACGAGTAAATTATTGTCCTGATTAACATTTGTTTTAGTCCAATTTGGTAATTTTTTTCGTATTTATACATTTCAACGTATTCTGCAACAATATACGTAAAAATGCATTATACTTATCAGTGATGATTTTACTTTTTGAAGATAATGATAATTATTCAATGTATGGAAAAAGTAATGAATTATGTAATGAAGTTGAAGTGCTTTTATTGATTTAGAGACATTTGTTGTTTTTGGTTAATTGGTTCAATTGTTGTTTTATTTCGTGTATGTCAAATACCTATGTTTTGATCATTGTTATATAACGATGTAAATATTTGTTATTACTACAACAGAGTTGATAGAACACTTAAAATATTTTCACGATGTTTTTCTTCAATTGTGAGAAAGGCAAGATCTGTCTTAAACATGATTTTATGATGTTTACATCAATGGTTAATTTGCAATGTTTAATACTTTTCGAAATCCCTTTCATTATAGGTAGGTTATGAGCTTTTAAATGAATATCACTCAAAATGAATATGTAGAATTTTTTAATTGTTTCTGGCGTGTTCGCTACATTTAATACCTTACTATTTATTCTTTTTACAAGTCATGTACAATTATGTTCATATTCCGTCAGCTAATATTTGATAAGTGTAAACGAAAAAAAAGCTTCGGAGTAGAATTCAGCCGGATTTTGTTATTGTTTTTTATAAGAACGTTTAAATACAATTACCAAATATTATTTCGAAGACCAAACATTTCCATGTTTAAAAAATTTACATAAAATGTTGAAGTTTTGATGGTTATTTAATAAATACTATTAAATACAGTGTAAGATCAGAAACTCAAGGTTTTTTAAGGTTGATACACTTTTTAATTTACGAATTTCTTATTCGTTTCATTATGTATACTCTAAGGTCATGTACATATGGAATATTCCTCGTATATACATTTTTTAGATGCACTGGTATAGTTTAATTTATACTGCTTTGATTTTGAGCTGGACAAGTCTACTACTTTATCTAATGAATAAGGTGAAGTGTCGTCCATTCTCTTTTAAACCCTATTGAGCTTCATGTAATAAATTGAAGTTTGGCTTCTTATATAGTACATTACGATACGACAAAACATATTTATAAATGTTTAATTTCGAAAGCGTTCTTGCAAAGTCGTAATTTAAAATTGGTTCTACTGAATGTTTTCTTTGCTATTATAATGTATAAAAATAAATTTGGTTTACATGAAATTTTTCTCAGTAAAACTGAAAATATTAAAAATTTAATTCATATATATAAATCAAAAATTCGGATTTTTATTGAAATGAAATCTACGTTGAACTGTATCTTACGTTTAAATCGTAAAAAAATTAAGGTAAAATAAATGCACTGTTCTTGAGAATTGGCACTGATTTGTCGGAAGAAGATAAGGATTAGAAAAAGTGATGGAACTGGTACTACCAAGCACTCGGATAGTCTTAGGTAGCTCGATTACAAAAAAAGAAGTAGGTTAAAAAAATAAGAAAATCTTTTGTGTAAAGTACATTGTATGAGTATTCTTGATAATGATGTAAACAAAAAAAAGTTGTGCTAGTCAATAATGTGATTAGTATTAATTATCTTTAATTTTAAAATAACCGAAACGAGTAAAAATGCAGGGGTATTATATTAATACAAATGAAATGTACAAACATGTGCGAGATGTATGATGTATGGAGTTTTCTTGCTTATGCTTATGCTTATAGCTTAATTTTAGTAGGAGCAACTTTTTTTGGGGTCTTCACCTGTCTTGAACAACATATTATATATTTCTTAAAAGTAGTCTAGATAATGTTTCTTTCATCAACAGAAGTTTAACACTATTATAATTTATAAGAGTTGAAATATTTTGGTTTATAAATAATACGAAAAATTGGATACAATTTATAGTATATTATCGTAAAGGAATTTTGAAATGAGTCTTGTTTTCTGTGATAAATTAAATTTCATAATTACAGAAAAGTATATGGATATTTTAATGCGATTTATATACGTTAATTTACAAATGTTAATAAATCTAATTTGAACTAATTTTATTAGAGCCAATCTTAAATAATATACATAATACATTATTTTTTGTGTGTACTTTTTAGATTTCTTCATATTATATCGCATCTATGTTTAAATTTTGTTAAAAAATTAAATTAAATTATTAACAAAATCGAATGCGTTTATCATTTTGACTAAAATAAAAATTGGAATTTATTTAAACAGAAAATGTAATAAATAAATTATTAAAAGATGACCATTATTTTAATATTATTATATTCGATATATTATTTCTTAAGAAAAAATTATTTTTGTAAAATTTTATATAGAACATTTATATAGGATGTAATAATAACATTTAATTATATTTGATATAAATTAATTCAATAATTTAAAAAAATATTTAAATTTTATGCAATACTAAAAATAAATATGTATTAAATCCTAATATACATACTACAATATTTACACAATAGACATTTCATTTATTATGTATACTCATTAAATAAAAATGTTTAGCTGGTCAGAATGAGGCTAAGAAAACCATGCACATTAGCTTCAATTTCATCTTCTGGAAAAGTTACTTGTACAGGAGCTACTAGTGAAGATGAAGCAAAAAAAGCAGCTCGACGATGTGCAAGATCGCTTCAAAAACTTGGTTTCAGAGTCCGATTCAATAATTATAGAATAGTTAATGTACTTGGAACCTGTACAATGCCTTGGGGTGTAAAAATTACATCGTTTTCAGTTCATCATAAAAATATAGTACAGTAAGTTTTTTTTTATAATTGTTCAAATTTATTATATAATTTTTTTCATCTAATAATTTAAAAAAGCTATTAACAAGTATTATTGCCAACAATGTCTATGCATTTTTGTTTGAAATACATAAAGTTATCAATGACTATAATGTTTGTGTATGAGTGACTAGGTGTATAGAGTAAAATGCACAACTATACACTCATACACAAATAGGCAATGACATGACGCGAAGGTGTGTGGTGCGAAACCTTTTCTACAGCATCCAAATAAACTCTTACAATGTACAATCAATGTCTTATACTGGGGTGGAGAATTAAAAAACTTTCATTATTATGGATAAATACATGTGGATGAAACGAAACACCTACATGTATTTGTTTGTTTACAAATACAATGATACAAAGGTTCGATAAGATTTTATACACAATGGTAATGTAATAATATATAATAGTGAGACAAAAAACCAAGGCTTTTGTAGTTGAAATTGTTGATTAATTTAGTAATTAATTAATTAACATTGTCTCATGCCATCTAACAACAAAATTTATATCTAACAGGTAGGCTCACGATAGGTTTAAAACAATATTATTAATTATGTACTTTTTGATAAAAACGTTTTTTTTTTTATTCATAATATTTTAATTTGCAATTTAAGATAACTATTCTATAATGAATACGTTTCTTTAAATTAGATATGAACCAGAAATCCAACCTGGAGTGATATATAAACTAAATAATTTGAAAGCTACATTGAGGATATTTTCAACAGGAAGTATCACTGTTACAGGTATATTAAAATTTTGATTCAATAATATTATATGTATTCAATGTTATTAAAAATAAAAATTTATTTCAGCTCCCAGTATAAGTGCTGTTCAAGCAGCAATTGAACATATTTATCCACTAGTATATGAATTTCGAAAAGAAAGGTCAGTGGAAGAGCAATTTGCTTTAGAAAATAAAAAGCGTCGATTTGTATTCACCATACAGGAGACTATAATTGGAGATAATGAAGAACAGAATGAGAATTTTCTTGTTGAGGATGACGAAAGTGAAAATAGTGATACAAGCTGGTCCTAAATTGTTTTTATAATTCTAACTTCTAGATATGTAAAACATAAAATATTTTTAAGAAGACTTTGATGAAATTCAAAGTGTGCGCTTAGATTAGATATTATTCCTGTTTAAAAAAAGATGAAATTATTTGTGATATTGTGATTATTTTTATTAATTAAAGCGAATTTTTTAAAAATGTGTTAAATATTAATTCGCTAATAATTACTATTTATAAAGACTATATAATATCTACACTAATATAAGTGTGTGTTATGTGAACTTTAAAGTGTTGTTAAGTATTCCCTGCTTTTTTCTATTAAATAATCATATAAATTGGAATACTTTGAATGAATCAAGAATCATTCATTCCTTATAGTATTTTAATAACTAACTTTGAAAAAATTTTCAATATATTATGCTTATGTGCTCTCTTCTTAGTTTTTTTACACTTATTTAAATATAAATATGTAGTTTTACACAAATTGCTTTAGACGTATTGTGCCAAAGATGTATACTGAATTTTAAAATTATTTTCACATCAAATTTAAAACACAATACATTGAGTTTTTTTACGTAATGTTTTTAAAGAAACCATGTACGTATGTATGCGCAAGTATGTATGTATATATGTGTTTATTATTATTATTAGTATAAATGTATAAAGACATTTAATTGTTTTCTATTATACTATTACTTAATAATTGTGTTCAATTTTAAATACATTATTAATATAATATAGTAATATAATAAAAAAGAAACAATATTTTAAACATAAATTGTAATTGATGCAATATAATAATTCATTGATAATAATCTTAAATTGACTAAGATTTTTCAAGTATAATATTTAATTTTTCAATTCACAACTTTAATTGTAGATTTAATTGTTTTTTTTCCTTTAAAAAAAAGCCATCTGGTCAAAAATTAGAAAATTTATTGTTCAAAAAAATTTTTAAATTTAGAATCAATAGATCAGTACACTTCGTGTAATCGAGATTTTTTTTGTAAACTATAATTAATTTATTTCATCATCACCTCTTTACAAATCAAATTTTTCATGCAATTCATCGAAAATCTCAATGTTTAGCATAATTTTATTGAGATTGATGAATGCATCTGTAGTATATAGAATATTTTTATAACATTTAGATTATCATAGATTATTATTTAAATATTTATAATACAAAGGAATCATTAAAGTGAATTACTTATCATCACAAATGCCTTTGTTATTTAGTATAGAAAGAAATTATATTTCATAAAAATAGATAAATGTAATAAAAAATATGAACGATTATAGTTAACTTCGTTTCAAAAATTGACATGTATGAGAGTTAATAAATAAATAAAGAAATATTGGACATGTGAATTGACAAATAAATCGAGAAGATAAACGTGTCGTAGAATAATGAACAAAATAAAAAACGTATATAAATTCAATCTATTGTATTAGTAGATAATTGTCGTATTTAAAAATCCGAGTTAACAAAATAATATTTACTTCGAACAAAGGAAAACGACAAAAAAAATAAATATATTCGATTCATACGAATAAATTATGTAGATATTTTCAAATTAATGGATGTATTCATTGATACGCATTTTATTGCGAAATTTAGTGTACTCTTTGTAGATTTTATAATTTGTATTTATTAATAGACGATATAATTTACAATAGTTTTTAACAATTAGCTTTATTAAATCTTTGAAATTTAAAAATTTAATACAAATTCGATATAATTATTATTAGATACTTGTAATAAAGTTGATAATAATACGGCATAGATTCATGCATCAAATGAATTACAAAAAATAAATAACAGTACTAGCTATGTCATTAGGAAAATTAAAACGGAAAATCAATAAAAACCAAAAGCAATACAAACAAAAATTATGTAAACATAATATTGGATGAAAAATTTTAAATACTGACAACAAAGTAACTTGAAGAAAAAAAATCGATTTTTCTCACACCTTTTTAGAATAGAATATGAACAAAGAAAATTAGAAATAACAAAATTAACTTACACAAATTTTTACTTGTTAGTTTTAATTAATAAAGAAACCAATATTTTTAGCAATCAAAATATTGGTGATTTAATATTTTATATATTCATTAGTAAAACTCAATTAGGATATATTAAATAGCACGATTATTGCAGTCAAGGCCTTTTTTGGTTTTTCAAATTAGGTTTTCAATTTTTTAATTTAAGGTTTTCCTTACTATGACTTCTATCTCCCCTTAAAAATAATTGATTTGGATTAAGTACTGATTAACAAATTTAAATACATTACTAAAGCAACGTAACTATAATATTATTAATTGCTTATACAAAATAGAGAACAACTAATCGTATTCCATATACGAATAGTGCGAAATTAAAAAAAGTTTAACCTAGTAATTTTTGGTAAATGAAAGAATAATTAATCTCAATACACGAGTGTTATAAATCTTATAACGATAAATTAATGGAATTAGAGTATCTCTAAAGCACCTGTTATAATAGAATTTAAAAATTAGTATATAAATAATGAAATATTGCAAATAGAATAAAACATTATTTAATAATTTTTAAAAAATATTTATAAATAAAAAAAAGATCTATTAATTATGTCAAGTAACAATTAAAAAACGCTTAGATTTTTTAATTAAGACTTTAATTATTAATTTGATTTACTATAATTTAAAATAACTTTAACATCTAAAGGTGAACAAAATTCTGCATTATTTGATTAAAATTAATAAAATTGTACAAAAAAATGTAATACGTAAAATTTAATGAAAAAAAAACTTTCAAAAAATATATAGAAATAAGAAAATTAATAACAAGAAAAATAGTAAATCAAAAATACTGTAAACTTTATAATTATATCGTTACTTTAATAGGTTATAACAAATACATTAAAATAACTATTTATCGAAATAGTTAAAAAAATATTTTTACAAACTTTATCAATGTATATAATCAATATGAGAACAATTTACTAATTTGGTTTGGATAAGTACATTTAAAATAAAATTAAGGTAATAAAAAAGCAAATCTCTACAACTACACCATAATGTTAATATTATCGTAAAGTAATAATATTAATATTATCCATTTATTTCAGTTTTTATTTAAAATTTTATTATTTAATAATAAAATTCAAAGGAACTGACTGCACGGTTATAAAATTTAATTAGAATGAAATTATAAAGTTCAATAATCAGAAAAAATATTTTATTGATCTATTATAATTATCAGACCCAAAAGTATAATTTCATAAAGTAGCAGTAAAAACAATGAAATTTTAATAATTAATAGTTAAAATTTGTTCACGCTCGATTATATAAAAATTTATTTTTATTTTATATATGGGTAAATAATTTCAATCTATGCTCTGCGTATATTTATACCAATTTTCTTTGAAGCAAAGTTTAACTCATTTTAAAAATTAATTTAACAATATTTTGAAACTATTCAAAAAATAATTCAGAATAATAACAATGACAATTTCGAACAACAATCAAGACCTAACAGGAGCAAAAACGAGTTTCAGTAAAACATCGTCAAACACCAATTTCAATAGTATATTTTCCATTTTACACTATTGAAATCTTTATATATCTTAGACTTTGTGCATTTTTCTCATAATATATGCACTTGTAATGTTCAATAAATATAGATGAAGGAATTGTCAATAAAATTATTTTGATTCGTAATATCGTAAATAATAAAATTTCCAGTCTTATTATTTTTTATATTTCAGTAATCTGATTTTAATAACTAAAACTCTATTATTATTATTTATTAAAAATGTTTTATCAATAAAATTAAAAAAAAGCTATTATGATAAAATTGTTTTTTCTTTTATTTTGCATAATCACAGAACAAGTTACATATATACCAATCATTAAAGAAATATAGATGATCTGTCCACGAAGTATTTAACTTTAATTTTTTAAGCAGTAATGGTTGTAGCAATTTGGAATGTAAAATTAAAATCTTGGGGGAAGCTTCTTCTATGTGTCTCTTTTTTTTTTTATTTTTTCGATAATTAGAATCGGCAGAATTTTGTTTAGCGCAAAGCATATTTTTCAGTTATGTGACACGGTGCGATAGAGAGACTAAGGGAATGGTTTTACAATGTAAATTTTGTTTGTTACTTAATAAAATGCTGTAAAGAGTTTAAATGTTAGAAAAAATCTTTAAGAATAAAATTACGTGTAAATTAAACTTAGAAATATCACATAAGGCTCTCAAGAAGCTCACCGATTATTCTCATTCTAAGCACTCAAAAACAACCTGAATTGATTATAAAACCTAATGTGTGCACAAAATTTTGAGTTTAAACGGTCATTACGGATCAGAGTAATCAATGATAGTCTGAATTTATTAACACATGCACACAGATACTTTTTTTAACATTAAAATATCTCCACAGTATTTTTACTAAGTCATCAATCAAAATTCCATAAGATAGTGCTTTTCCAATCGCACCAAGTCACAAAACTCAAAAACATCCTTTGCGCGAAACAAAATTCTGCCGATTCTAATTATCGAAAAAATAAAAAAAAAAGAGACACATAGAAAAAACTCTCCCCAAGATTTTATTTTACATCCAAAATTGCTACAACCAACAGTAGCTTAAAAAAAAGAAGAAGAAATTCAATATTTCGTTGATAGGCCATGTAAGCGTGCAATTACAGAGGCGAGATATACACATATAAGTTTAATAATGCCAAGAAGTAAAAAGTAAATTGAAACATTTTATAATTTTCCAGCTTTTATTTTATGTTATATATAATAATTTGTAATAATTTGTTGTATAAGTTTATATATTATATTCTTTGAAAATATTGAATAATTTTAATTAATTTTAATCAAAGTTATTCTTGATGTAAAGCTTTTTTTAAATATTAGGATTTAGATTTTTTAAAAGTATAAACAAAAAAGCATACGATAAAAATGATTTTTATAAAACACATATTAACTAAAATAGAAATAAATTTGTTTTTTAAAATTTATGGAATTCAACATAATATTTAGATTTTTTAAATTACTAAAAAAAAATGTGTCTCATGAAAATATAACCTAATAACTTAATAATATTATCAATAGTACATATTACGGCAACAAAATATAATTTTTATCAATATTTTATAATTTATTTAAAAACGATATTTTTTCACATATTTTTTAATTTTTTTATGTTTCTACAAGTATTTTTCAAAATACATAATTAAATTTTTAATGTATTTAATAAAATAAATAAATAATAGAGAATAGAAGCATGTTCAATAATCGATGATAAATACTACAGTTTATTAATGTATTAAAGAATTACTTTAACTTTTTATACGAATAAATTGTAGTTAAAACTAAAAGATAATTCAAATTATATGTATGTACAAACAGAGATGAAAAGGGAGATTGAGCCTTACGTGTTAAAAATGTGTACACGAGGCGATCGCTGCAAACCTGGTTGATTTAAAATGTACTAACGTAAATGTCCGTAAGAAAAAATGAATCGATGGACATAATCCTCCCCACAACTTTATATTAAAAATAAAAGAAGAAGGCAGTTTCGATATACATTTCTTTATGTACGTCTCTAACCTTTTCATTCGTAATCAAATATGCCCACGAATGTACATAAATGATTTTTTACAATGTATATTGTATAGATTATTTTCATTTTATTGAAGATATAATCAAATAAAAAACATTAAGTTTAAATTTTATTAAGTGCCTAAATAATTATTATAAAATTATAAATATTATCACTGAAATTAATTTAAGAAATGTGATATTTATATATTAAGTATTGTGGTGTGATTATGCATAAAAAACTTTTATAAACAATATTTTTTGTTTAATATATTATATTTTTTTTACAAAAGTTTTCAAAATATTATAATACTATATATGCTGTAAGCGATGATTACATTTAAAAAATAAAATAATTTATTTAATAGCAAAAGTGACATATGATTATAGTTCTAACATATTTTACTGGTACATTCATACAATACTAATTAATATTTGTATACAAACAATTTTACTACTCTATTTATCACAATTTCATTTAACAAATATGTACAATAGATTTTCTTATTCCATTTATTATAAAACATTAAAACAAAAAAAAGGTTTATCTGCGGTAACATCAAAAGTTTTAAATAATTGTTAATTAACAACGTGTTGATCACAAGTAATGGTCCGCACATCAGCACCGCATTCCCGTAATTCATTAAGAATGTTGGAAATAATTTCTATTAATTGTTCGCACGAAATCCCGTTTTCCGTAAAATAAAAAGCCACAAATTGACTCCACCGATTTGATGCATTTAAACTATCAACAATAAATAATAAGGCATGCTTTGCCACCAATCAACAAGACCTTCGATTAAATCTTGCTTTTTGCTGTACTCTTCAAATTGTTTGATAGACATTTCATTGAATTTTAAACCACATATCCGCTCATCGATATTTAATTTATTCAAAAAATCATTAAATTTTAGGAAAATAATTTTATTTATACCCGGAAAAACTTATAATTTTGAAACCCATTCCCGAACAGTCGCTTTATGCGGTAAATTCAAATCGGCTGAGCGTAATTTTGAATAAGACGAAGCCGAATAAAAATACATTTGTTTCGCCAAATCTTATTCATTACTCGCGTATCTCTGATTGTCATGCAATTATAATTTTATCATAGTTTTTGCGACCGGTTTTATTTCTTTACTATCAATAAATTTTTCTAAATTAAACATATCATTTCATTTGAAAAATTTTTTTTTTAATCTGCGATTTTTTCTAATCTCTAAAATTAATTTATGTTTCATTTGTTTAACTTTATTTTCTAAGTGCAAATTCGTAGTTTTTAATTTAAAAAGAAATGATTTACAGTTTGCTGTACATGTTTTTTTTTGTAAAGGTGATAAATACACCTTGAGAGGTTTTTTAAATTCATTGAAACGCATTTCTCTAAATTTGTACTTACTTTTTTCGTTACTTGATTTCCATCAGCATGTGATTTCAGGTAACAATCCACGATTCTCTTCATTACGTTGCTGAACTGGTAGTTGTTGTTGGGCTTCCATTGTAGATATTGTTGCAGAAGTTGAGACAATTTCTTGTTCATCCACCTTTTATTAATAAAATAAAATAAAATGATAAATACAACATTACCTAAATTTGAAAATAATTTTATATACATTATTATATATTTATGTAATTATATAATTATATTGTTATTACAACATATACAATTTATATAAAATATAATAATTATATATACCTGTTTTTGTAATATATTTTGAGTTGAAGTCCAATGAATAGGATTTGAATTCAATTCTAAACGCATGTTATATCGCTTGAAATAAATCCTCATTCTTAAAATGCTTGGCACAAAGGCCAGCATGCCTTACCGATGTTCGTGTTCATGTTTTAAGTTTTTGATTACCTAAATGAAAAATTTATTTTTATAGAAATGAATGATATATCCACGTTTATATTATACAACACTTTACACACACTCTTTCTCTCTCTCTCTCTCTCTCTCTCTCTGTCTCAGGCTCACTCATTCTCGTGCACACGCGCACACTCTCTCTCTCTGTCTCAAGCTCACTCATTCTCGTGTACATAAACACACACACTCTTTCTCCTTCTCTCGTGTACTGATAGTTCCCTATTAACTCTATACTATTTTATAAAATATTTAATAAAAAAAAATTATTTACCTGAGTTTTCTATCGATATTTGTTGACGCTCAACTGTTGCTAGAAATCTAAACAGTTTTAAAATTGTCTCTTAAATTAAAACAATTTAAATATTGGCACTTAACATACACACTAAGCTTCTTCATATAAAAATGTTTAAAAAAATATATAATAAAATGAGAAAAACAATAAAATTATATGAATAATTAAGAATTTACGAACTTTATAAAACTTTTAATTAAAAAATTTAAAGCTTCCACCACTCATCAAAGCACAATTGAAAATGACGGGTTTGCTGTTGTTTAAATCACGGATAACTACAAGCTAAACGTTTATGTATATATACAATTTAAAGGTCCTCGGAATTAACCTTTACTACTCTTTACAATATAACATTTAGATTCATACAAAACAATAATAAATCGAAATATCCAACGTAAGATAGTATTGGTCGTCTTAAATATCATTAGAGTAACCGCGATCTTGAAATCAAACACATAACGCTATATATATATAAAAACATACACAAATTACATATACTAATTGAAAAATATTTATAGGGACGGCAATTTCATATTTCCAAAACGCGAAGCAATAGTTGAAATTTATTTAAAGGGACAATTATGTACGATGAATAAAAAAGATAAGAATTTTTGTAAAAAAAATGTATAACAATATTAATTTCAAAACATACATGAATTGTACCTGATGATTTTTTATTTATTAACGGTCAAATATTTAGTAAGGATAAAAGCAAATTAATATTGATGTAGATGAAATCTAAATGATATATAAAATATTATATAGTGAAAAGAGTCATGATATTGATATTCAGATTATACAAAGTGACAGAATGTCTCATATAGTTTATTATTAAAATAATCGCGGAGGACTCTTATACCTTTATACATATCTGCATTTTTTGAAACTGCACTTAAAAAATTAAAGGATATTATATCTGAAAATGTCTAAATCATTTTTTAGATTCTAATAATATTTTTAATTATGATGTATGAAATAATAAGATGCTAAAATCATGTACAGCGTTGTTTTTTTAAACAATATCGGTTAGGTTTGTGGTTCTCATATACTTATAAATACACGAATTTTTTGAATTTGTATTTGAAAATTCAAATGTTTCAATTGTTGAAAAATTGCTAAAACTTTTTCTAAAACATACTAGATATAAAAATATTTGTCAACTTACCCATTGCATTTTTAAAATAGTACTTTTAGACATGTATCATTTTATAAGAAATAAAAAATTAAATTATAGCGCCTTGTGGATCCTGAGCATGAGAGAGAGAGAGAAATCGTACGAGAACGAATGAGTGGATTCGGGAATGAGAGCGTGTCTCGTTGCAAAAATAACTGTAACAATAATAGTAACAAAAAATGTACTTTGAGGTTACCATATTTTAAAAAAAAATTTTTTCTGAATATTTTTTAAAATTCAAAAAATATGGTATAAATCTAATTCCCAAGATAAATAATAAATTAGATACAGTTATTAAAA
This sequence comes from Eupristina koningsbergeri, assembly GCA_018907245.1. Classification (NCBI taxonomy): domain Eukaryota; kingdom Metazoa; phylum Arthropoda; class Insecta; order Hymenoptera; family Agaonidae; genus Eupristina; species Eupristina koningsbergeri. The sequence goes on along the minus strand of JACCHV010000002.1, from coordinate 3,073,377 downwards.
AACGTAAAGATATTATCGAAAATGGGACAAAACTAATGTTGTTTATAAAATCAAATGTAAACACTGCTCATCTGTATCCATAGGTCAAGCCAAACGTAAATTAAAAATATGTATTAACGAATATATTTAAAAAAATGATAATACATCTATAATATCGGCGCATTCATTAGAATGCAATTATAGTATAGATTGGGAATACATAGATATTCTTGACCACGAAATAAATTATAAAAAGAGACTAATTTCCGAAATGATTTATATAAAAATAAATAATAACACTGTCAACAAACAAGAGGACACATAAAATTTGAATAGAAAAGACCACATGATCCTCAATAATATGTCAAGTAACAATATGATGTAACGTATGACGTCATTAATACGTATATATTGACGTGAATTTTACTTTTATTTACAAACATTCTGTGACATTACGACTGATATGTCGTATTAAATTTGCAATTTTCTTAACGAAGTGGTAAATATAACATTGGTCATTATTCATAAGTTTTTTACATATCTATCAATTTTGTAATTTTAATTTTTATAATAAAGTGTTTAGACAAGGACTAGCGATTCCTAGTCGAAACGTTGACAAGTATAATTTGAATAAAGTGTGTATTTATTCTCCGGCACCTGTAATGGATCTACAATATCCAAATTATTAACAAAGATGGAAGGTGCTTCGAATCAAATTTTACAATAACTAAAAATATTGGTCATATTTGTAATTATAATGTAATTAATTTTAAGTAAAACTAGATCTTTTTTTATATGTATTATTAAATTTTATCTTAATATCATTTATCCTGATGATATTTGTCATAAATAATTATAAATCTTGATTTTATTTGTACATATTATTTCCATCAAGTTTTTTTTTAATAAACTTAAGTAAAAGTCAAACTTTAATTAAAAGTTATTCACTCGATGCTTGATCAATCCGATTAATTACATTAACTCCCAAATTCCCTTAAAGATATGAGACCTACAAACTGCAATTTGCTTCAATAGAATGACTATTAAAAATATAAAGTTGAAAACAATTTATAAATTGTCTAAATTATTGCTTAAACTATTTCTTTTGATTTATAAATTTATAATTATTAAAATTGAATGATATCAAAAGTACGAAAAAGGATATTTTATCTTTTTTTTACATTTTTATATCATATGCCAATTTGTGCAAAATTATGTTCTGAATAATGACATGTATATATCAGGTACGTCATCCTTTTCAAATTGGTTGATTCATTTTTTCAAGTAACCGATGTATCCATCGTTACTCATCTGAACAATAATATATTCTGAATTCATGTTTGAGTTTGAGTGACTAAACAAACATACGACAAAATACTGCATTTTTATTATCATATAAGCTGCGTTTGATTAAAAAAAATAAAATTTGAGGATGTATTTCATATTATTTTAAATTTTTTATTTCAAATAAATAACATAGCACTGTATTAATATGAAACGTAATACAAATTTGTAATACAAATTTATGTATGAATCTAAAGTATTAGAGATAAATACAATAGAATACTATGGGTTCATAAGTATTTTTTATCTCAATTCTATTAATTAAAAATTTATAAATCAAAAATGACGGTTTGAAAAATAATTTAGGCTATTTGTAAATTGTTATCAATTATATATTTTTAGTCATTGCTGTTACGAATAAACACAAGTGAATTCAATCAAATGCAATAAATAGAAATGGGTTAGGTCTGAAATAAAACTCATGGAAATTTTCTCGGATTTTATAATCATATTTATTTATTTTAAAATTAAATACCTTTGCATAAAAATCCCACAGCAGAAGGAAAAGTTTACCGCAGATTCTTCGCGATTATCTCGCAGCCTACGCATTGATCCGAGCTGATTTAATAATACAAAACTCTTTCCCGCTGATAAAGGAGTCGGATAAGACAACTCACCACCGCTGAAGGTGAACCCGCCGTGGTCAGATACCGTGACGATTCCGCTACCTTCCTGCTACATCAAGAAACCGGTCTAGATTTACATAATTTATCACTGTTGAATCCGCACATTCGCAATATTACACTGAACACATAGTTCGCGTAAGTCGCTACCGCAATGATTTTATATAAAATAAGTTTTATATAAATTTTCTATATAATCAAAAACGAGAACGAAATGAAGAGAATATACTCGTTGTTTAAACACAAGTGCTCCGCATCAAATTTTCCGACGCAGAAAAATTCCACCCGGCCTAACTTTCCCTATTATAAATTTTCAGAATAAACCGCGGCTCACGAGAACTTCTTCGATAGGTCACTCGATTTCCTATGATTTACAACTCTCGGCTGACCGATTGGCAAAGAATTGACCTGTCACGGGCTCATCCCGAATTTACCAAGTGAAATTTCGAGAAGAATCTCGAATAATTACCTTAATACAAATTGTAGTTCGTTGGTATTATATGTTTAAAGTTTTAAATGTTAACAAGAAGGTTCCGTTTCCTCTTCATGGCTGAACGGGAGAGTCAAGCGCTCATTAAAACATATATAAAGATAGAACACCGGCACAAACGACAACTGCTCTGCCAGGGATTCGGCAGTAGGTAATGTAAAAAAACAAATTGATTTTAATAAATAATTCTCAACGGTGATCTCCTTTTTAATGAGGCTCAGCTTCCTTTAATATACAAAAAACAAAAGACAATATATAATTAAAGCATGTATTTGAACTTAATTTACGTATTTAAATAAATATTTTAAAGTCGACTACAATAAAATTTCAAGGAGAAAATTTAAGACGAATAATGTACAATTGTAAAATACACAAACTTCTACTCGCCAAGTGACCAGCGGATGGGTCACGGATTATAACAATAACATAGAAGACGTAAATACACTAGCTTGATGACCGTTTGAAATTTTGTATAATTATATCGAAATAATTACATTACAAAATTTACACGCACGAAAAATTTCAGAGTCTAAACTTTATTTCGAATGTTCGTGACATTAATAATTATAATTAAAACAAGATATGCGACCGAATAAAACGACACGTCAAAAGTACGTAAAATTTTCTATGCGTAGTTCTACGAAGAAAGGAGGCGGTGAGTCTAGAGCGGTTAAAGAAAAGCCCTTAACGCCAGGGAGGTTCAGCACGAACCAAGGTTGCGAGCCGCGGGTGCAGATGTAAAATTGCAGCGTACGCAATTTTAGACATTACTTGCAGAACACTAGGGGGACTATTTGTGAACGATTAACCCTTTTAGGAATGGGTTAACACGAAAACGTGATCGGTCCTGGTGGTTGCTGACGCGTAATCGTGAATAGCAGAAAAATAGATAGAAAGGTGTGTTCAGGAAAGAGATCCGAATACTTCTGCTCCCAAGATTGTCACACTCTGTACGTTATATACCCTCGGTTCTTCGGATTTCTATGAAATATCATTAAATGAGAGGACTGGATGATTTAAGAAAACTAGGACGGGGTTGGACTATGACAATACTCGCGAGGACAGCTGCGATGAGCTGCATAACGGAATGACTCAATCGGCCGATTCCCCCTTACCCTGGACCATCGTGTGCCTCAGCATGTACGGGTATACATGTCAACTTGTCGGTCTCACTACGTTGGAACTTATGGGTGGTACGTAGCCAAGATGAAACTTCTAGCAACGAGCGCAACTCATTACAAAGGAAATTGGGAGTTAAGTAATCCGTTGTTAACTATTAATTGGGGAAATTTTCTGTTTCAACAAAAGCAGATTCGTCATAGCATTCAAATTCATCTAAAAACATATGGCAATGTGTTTTTGAATGTAGAAGTTGTAGATGCATGCAACGAAAAACAAAAAATATAAGAAAATAGCAAATTGAGAAGCCTTGATTTTTGGCTCGCGCAGCATATGCTGATGTTTTGACGTAAAAATAAAATAAAATGTACCTTTCATCTCTTTATCTATACCTCTCTCTTTATGTCTCTCTACATCATATTTCACAATTTCTTTTTCTCTCATATAAATTATTCAATTACGACTTCATTCATTAAAGTCTCTTACTCTCTCTCTTTTTTTCGCCATCTATCTATCTATCTTTTTCTTTCTTTTACACAATATCTATTTAAAATATGAAAATATTAATTAATGTGAATATGTGTATAATTTATACATTTATAATTTGTAGAATTGTAATTATTAAATCTAAACAAATTTGTTGTTTTTAAACTTACTAGAGGATTGCAGGAATGAAATCAGAAAAATATATGTTAAATTAATTGTATAATGTATTTATCAAGTTACAGCTTAAACATGTAAAATATGTAAATGAAAGCAATTATAATAAAATTGTTAAAGTAATAAAAAGTATTTTAATATAATTATGAAGTTATTATTTTATCAATAACAAATTAAGTAGTACGTATTTGTTTGGGGCATTTCTCCGTCTCGTGCATTTTCACTTTGTGAAAAGTGAAAGTGCACGGAAATTTCTGAATTTTGTAAGTATTGGGAGTGGGGACTGACCCGGAAGAGAATTTTGACCTGCGTGGGGTCCGGCGCGGGGGAGGATTCTCAATTCCCTTTGCGACGTCGCACCTAATGCACTTGATTGCATTTTCAGTTGCATTTTCTCGCTGTTTTTCTTACTCTCATTCGTGAAAGTCTTATCGTTTTTCTTACGTTGCGTGCATGTGATTTTGTGGTGTCTCGTGTGAGACGTCTGGTGGATCTAGAAGCCCAGGGCCTATTGTCCCCCTGTTTATATGGCAGCGCCCGGTGATCTTCTCCAGGGCGGGTGCTGACGAGCACCAGGACCACCTCGCTTATTGCAGCGCGTCTACCGACGCCCCCGATGCTCCTAGCTCCTGTGCGAGCTGCCGCCTGCAAGCGCGGACTTTCTCGCGTGCGCAAAGCACTATTGTAAGTTTTTTGTATTTTATCTGACTGACGCATCCGAGGCTTTTTCCCCTTGACGCAGAGGGTTTTTTATGCCGCCTCAATAAAGTGTATTTTAGTATTTTAATTTGTTCTCTCGCAAATAATTGTTTTATTTCACTTCAACACAGCAGCAATATTGCCTGTCCCTCACTCTTTTATAATATATTAATTAATATAAAACTAAATTTAATATTTGAGGTAAGTCTCAAACAGTATTAAAGAACAAGCGAAAAATTTTAAATTTCATGACGAATATAAGTAAGAAATAAATCATCTCAAATGTTTTAAACATTATTATATCATTATAAATTGTTAATTTATATATGTTGATTTAATGTATATATTTAGTTTATGTATATAATGTATATATTTAATTTATATTTTTGAATATTTAATCAAAAAAAGGTTAAACATTATAATTATTTTTATTGTTATATATTTTTATATAAATATAAATTATATTCTTATGAAAATTGAAAAAGTTTTGTAGTCTACTACATTAATTTCTAAGTATTTTAATATGGCTTTCCATTAATCTATATATCTATATATAGCATTTTTTAATTGACTTTACAGTACTATTTTGTTTATATACCACCGCCAAAAAAGTATAGAAACAAAGAATTATTTCATCTGTCATGAATTTTTAAAATATAATTTATATTTATTAATTTAATTAAAATTCATTATTAAATTAAAAAATATTTTTTAATATAAGTTATTTGTATTTTATCGAATAGTATGTTTCAATATAATGAAAATATAAAATTGAAGTATAGAATTTTATAATAATTTACAAATAATAATATTAAAAATATATTAAATATTTTAGAATCATTAATATCATTTTGATTATAAATAAATGTAAAAATAACTTTAATTAAATTATAAAATCCAAAAATCAATAGATATTTATATTTTGTCACGTATGTAAAATTGCATATGCATACGCGACGATTTGATATATTAATATCAGCGAAAACAAAGACGGAACATTGGGAAATTGACATCGAGGCATCGACTGGAGTCGCGAGTAACGTGAAACCCGCAAGTAATAAGAACTTCTGAGCTCGCCAAATTGCGAAAGTTCAAGATCAGAGGCGACGATGAATACACAGAGGTTAATCAAAAGGTAAAATTGAAGAAAGCTGACCGAACTATAATCAAGTAGAGGCACCCGGTGGGAGAAATCGCGGATTTGGCAATTTCTCCATACAACGGAGGTAATAAGTCAAATCGAAAAACACGTAGGGGGACTTCAGAATTGGACTTCAAATTGGGACTATTAGATTCGGTCGTACTTCGGTTCGGGTTCTTTAATACTTATTTGTTTTACACAATCAGGACTTAGCTTCGTGACACAAAAGAAAGTTGTCTTACCCATTGCGATACTTATCTCTCTCGTTCATAAAGAGAAATATAATAAAAGAAAAGTATTATATTAATTATCTCGCGTTTTATTAATTGACGATTTCCGAACCTCACAAAGGCCAAAACGCTTCGACCGATTTGGCTAGGGCAGAACGATACCTGAAGAGAGAATATTGTCGCGATTCGATCATTAAAAAAAAAAATAAACATAGTCGTGACCTCTTAGATACGTAACAATTTTCAGCTTTTAATATACAAAATGTGTCAAATGCTAGATTGTTTGTAACGGATCGTTTTGACCGTGAATTAAATTAAACCGTGAAGTAAATTTTTAAAAGTAAGAATTTTTTAGTTAAAAAAAAGTAAATTCAATATTAATATTGTATATAAAAAGAAGTTATGAAATAAGAAAAATGTGTCGTGGATAGTAGATAGTCGGATAACTGGGTTCGGCATGTGTGGATCTTTAGAGCAGTAAGGTTTACAAATAAAAACGAGAATTTTTTATATTAAATAAAAAATAAACCAAAGCCATTTAATGTTTGAGTCTGAAATGTTACAAGCAAAGATACATGTTTATGTTAGTTGTGTATGAAAAAATAAACGATTAAATTTTAAATGACAAATGAATAAAGAATAGGCATTTAAATTACGATGAATTTAGTTACAAAATATAAGCGATAATTGGTTCTGAAAACGTACGAGTGTGAGAGATACAGTATGAATGTATACGGACGCGTATAAGAGCGAGTGAAAAAGAATGGTTCGGCTTCAACCTACGTCCAGTACGTAGTGCTTTAGTCAGGATGTGTGCGGACGGAAGGATGTGGGAGAGAAGGCGATTAATGCTCCTTTGCTTCACCTTTTATACGTTTTTTGGCCCATAAGAGCCCGTGTATAAGTGAAGGAGCACAGTGCGCATGCACCCTCAAACGTTACCGAACGTTTCCGAAACAGCACATTTACAATTTTATTCGATGTATGACAGTTTTTATTTGTTTAAATGCGAAGTGAATATCGGTGTTTGTTTCTATTGTATAATAATTGCAGTGTAAATGGGAATGTTTGATTTTATAATAAATGTAGTGTTAATGGAATGCGAATGAGAGTGTATTATAAATGCGGTGTGAATGTAGGCGTGTTTATTTTATAATAAATTCATTTGTCTGAACGCGGGGGTGTGTGTCGCGTTACACGTTTTCTTGAAACTTTATGTCCACATTTAACTTATCTATGTAACAATCTAAGTATAATTTTATTTCTATAAGCTGTTTCTCATTAGTGGAATTAAGATAAAACAAATTTTATTATTCTTTAAATATACAGAATCTATATATACAAATTATACAATGTTTTTACCTTCAAAAGAAAAGTATTATTTGACCGATAAGTATAGAAACTACACTTATCGGCCATCTTGTGGCGGCACAACATAAATCATTTTTACTACACTCACATCACTTCATTTATGCAATTCAATATATACATATTCGCGCCTATCTTTATCTCACTCTAATTCAACTACTTAAGCGCCGTCTATGCTAGCAAGACTTCCGCTATTGTATTAAATCAAAGCAAAACATGGGCCGCATGTTGACAGTTTATCAACAATGAATAAAATATCATTTAATCATATATAAATAAAATTTCATATTCATCATATCCGTAAGTACATCACAACATAAAATACTTTTAATTTTATAATATCATTCATTATTTATTCACTTAAAATTCAAACAATTACTTACACAAATTAATTTAATTATTTTTCTTTACAGGTTAGTAATAATACATATTTATATCATCACAAATTATCATATTATTACGTAATTATTAAGTTATTACTATTGTATGTAATCTATATTTTTATAAATATAATGTATTTAACAAAAAAAAAATTTTCCTTTAATATAATAATAAATGCTTTAAAATATTATTAACTGTGCAATAAAATATTAGCATTTTTAAATTAATTAACATACCTGAAATTCTTATTCCTTGACACTTAATCTTTCCATTCTTCACTCGTGATCATGCACTGTATTTGAAATTTTTTTACACGCGTTCGGAGAAAAAATAACACAAACATATGTAGCAGATTGCCAGTATCGACTCATGAGAAAAGGTATAAGGGGGGAGGATTTTTTTTATGTTTTCTTTTATATTTCTTTATATTTTCATAATTTTAAAAGAAAACTAAATTTTTTAATTTAATATAAATATACGTAATAAAATTTCCTATGTTTAGTGAAAAATTAAAATATTATCTAGCATTGAAAGTGCAGGGTGCTAATTTTTATAATTCTGATTGTGCCAGGGTCGTTTATCGACACTTTTCCCATTTAAATTTGGACACCCTTGATTATGATGATTTCTATTTTCTGTTATTTCTAAAAAAATATTTTACTTTTAAAATGTAAATTATAATCATATTACGATAAAAAATGTATTTCAGTTTTATTAGGTTATTTTCAACACTAAAAATATCTCAAATGTCTATTTCTTTTACCCATAACTCAAATATCTATATTATCGTTTTTTTAAATAGGTTTTGAAACTCTTATAAAAAATTTATTTTAGTTTTTCCTGTACACGCTGGGATCGCTGGAATCGCTTTGCAAGTACGAAAGAGAAAAAAGATATTTTACTCGCCATCTTTGTTTCTTATGTATAACATTAAACTTAACATTCTCTTAATATCTGTTCTGTCGATATGACTTGACTATACATACTTGAATATCAATAATTATTAAATTTCTAATGTGTACAAAAATATTGACATTACGATTAAAAATAAATTGACGTGTAACAATGTTTATATATATAAAAAAATAAAGTGAAAATAAAAAAAAATAATCGATAACAATCGTATTTTTTTAAAAGTTTGCACAACTTACAATTACATACAACTATTTCATAAAAACGTAGTAATGGAATTCGAGCAACTTCTTGTAGCTGATAATGTAAATATATCTATATGTTTATAAATATTGAAAAAAATGTATATTTAGAATCATATGTGTGTTTACATATAATCATGATTACAAAAAAATAAATATATAGAAAATATTTAGTAAAACAAATTATAATAATTTTATTTTTGTAAATTAAACAAAAAAAAAAACTAAACTACTCAGTCGTACAATTTTTTATTATAAATAATGAAATGTAATTTTGCTTTAATCAAATAATTATTGTTTAATTATATAAGAAAAATGGATCTGTACAATAGTTTATATTAAGTAATAATTTAAATAATTGTTAATCTTACATTAATATAATATTTGTAAATACATTTTTTTATTTTAATATAATATATACTCACATTTATATGTACAAGTATATGATAAATAATTTAAATTATTTTCATACATTGCAATGAAATAAGTGATTTTATTTATCAGTATATGAATGTAACGGACTCAACATTTTATATCTATGATCAATGTATTTTCTATATTTCTATTTTTATTTTTAGATAAAGAAAAATGCTCAAACTTTTTAGTACATAATTAAATTTGTTTGTAAACCATTATAAATAATTTTAAACAAATTTAATGTAACTGAGTTAAATTTAATGTAAGTCATTAATTACAAATATTATATCTTTTTTTTTAGGACACAGTACGTGATGAAAAAAAGGACAGTAATAAAAAAGGACGTCGACCAGGAAGAAGATCATCAGATAAAAATGATATGAAAGCAAAATTAGGTATTAAACTTTTTTAATTAGAGTTTTTTTTAGTAATTAATTTAATATAAATAAATATATAATTGCAATTTTAAATATTTTAATACAGAAAATTGCGATTTTTTATATTATCTGTATACAAAAATCTGTAATTTTGTAATTAATATTGAAAAAACATACTCCTTTCTTTCACCAAATAATTTTATATAAAGTTAATTTACTGTAGATCGATCGACTTATTTTTATTTCAGAGAATTTGTAGAGAGCGATAACATGTAAAGTGAAACTACAAATGAAATGCATTTGGCATACATGCTAAATAAGCATGTTTTTATAGTGAAAAAGATTTGCTATAAATAAAAAAAACCTTTATTCTTAAAGATAAACAATCACTCGTTTGAGTACCCAGTTATATGCAACTAATAAATAATATAGTTGATTATTATGTTGATCTAGTATAATGTATTTTACTGTTAGTAGAATTAAATATAAACAGTATACAGTCTTTATAAATTATACCTAACTTAAATTTATTTTGTAAGCCATTTTAAAAAATTTCATTTTAATTAAAAGTACTAATAACGTTATTGAATAAGATGTAAATTTATCATTGTTTAAAGAGGAATAAAATCTTATTTATGGGAAGCTTGAATTGTTTTTCCTCTTCTACATTATTAGTTGGTGCAAATTTTTGGTTTTTATACATTTATTAAATAGTATTTAACTTTAAAAATATAAATTTATAAGTAAATTTTCTTTTATTTTCTAGAACGTAGTCGTCAAAGTGCAAGAGAATGTAGAGCAAGAAAAAAACTGCGTTATCAATATTTGGAAGAACTAGTTTCTGATAGAGAAAAAGCAGTTTTTGCTCTTCGTAAGGAATTAGAAATGGTATATATTTTGTAAAAATAATAATAATGTTAATAAATGATTGAGTATTATTAATAAAAATAAAATTTTAACATTATATATTTGGTTCTATTGTATAGAAAGAATGCTTAACAAAAATTTAAATGTCTTGAATAGTCCTATTAGCTAAAGCATTATGATTATGAACATCAATTTTAATCTTTTCCATATTTGCATTATTTTATTTATGCAAAATCGCTTTTATTAAAATAATAAATATTTCCTAGTATAAAAATATTTGAACTATAAATTACGAATAACTATACAATAACTATGATAAAAAATATATAATGTTAAGAAGATCATTTTTATTAATAAATACAAAACTAGTACAAGAATACATTAACCGAGAAACAAAATCAATTAATATTGGTTTAATAGAATTATTTATTTGAATAATAATTATTATATCTATGTATATATAATAAAATAAAAAAGAAACTATAACGTGAAAAATTTAGATTAGAAAAATATTGATTATGGTATTACATATTAAATTTTGTATAATTATAATACATATACATATTATATAATTTTTATGAATAAATTTAATTTATTTTTATTTAAATACTTAAACAATTTCTTATATATTTGAAGAAAACTATTTAGATTAATTTGGTTCAGTTGTTCAAAAACCAAATTAGATCAATAAATTATATTTATCTATATGTATCAAAATATATGGTGTCAGTTAGTAATGTAGCTTATGAATAGTGCGCAACATTGATTACTCAAAAATACTTTACGAGACAGTAATTTTGCAAGATTCCATAAGTTATACTGTTATAAGTTAAAACTAAATATAGTTACTATAAAGTAATTTTATCATATGAATATTATATAGATTTCTATATTTTATATACAATTTAGTAATATGAAATATTATTTTTTATTCCAGTATAGAACTTGGTGTCAAGAATTAGATATCGGTCACATTCCAGAGGGATTGCCGACTATTTTAGAAGATTGTGGAATATTAAAAAAAGAAAAAAATAACAACTAATTCACATTAAATTTTTTTGACAAAACATTCTTGGGATAATAACTAAAAATGATAGTACTAATATAAAATTTAGATTACTAATAGAAATTTAATGTACATATTTGTGCAAAATATTATGTTTATTGTATAATACATATGTATATATAATATAAATCTTACATTAGATTATATTTTATAATATAACGTAAAATTTTCAGTTAATTTCATAATGTTTACTTGTAAATTTAATTTAAATGAATTCGTAGTTAATTAATGATTTTAAAAATTATGTTAAAAAATTTACACTTAAAGTAAATATAAGAAATTAAAGTTGTATTTGATATTATATTGTTTTACTATATTTATCTTATTGTTAAAAAAAATTAAACAAGTAGATGTACAAATCCTTTAGATTCATATACTTTAAAAAATCTAGTAAATATCATATTTTTCAAACAGTTGAATTAAAAAAAATTCTTGATGTAATATAAGAATAACTTTATAAATTATTGTTTAATTAATGTATATTATTTTTATATAAAAAAATATTTAAACAAAAATTCTGTTTGCTTTATTTGATTCATGAAATATTTACTACATTTGAATACTAAAGCAAAAATTTAATATTATTTTTAATTTTTTTAAACATATATTTACAATATTTCTTAATATAATTTAATTTTATTTTATATTAATATTTTTATCTTTAATATTTGTTAATTTTTGTTGTACATATTAATTTGAATTTTGTATTTTAAATAGCGTTTTACATACGACAGGTAATAAATAAATAAAGGAATAAAGAAAAAGATCGAATATATTGGATTCAATAGTAATCGATCTGCACAGCAAAAAAAAATAAAAATAGATATTGATTTTAACAATTTTCGGAATAAATAATTTTGTATCAACAAGAAGAATAAATGATCTTTTATACCTATATATAAAAATAATTACGATTGGGTAATTTATTAATTTATTATTATTGTCATTGTTATTATTATTATTATTACTATTATTATTATTAATATTATTATTATTATTGTAAAAATACATGGTTGAAAATAATACAAATATTAATTAAATATAAATCAACGTTTCAACATACTATTTATAGTTCATGTTTTTATATTTAAATGCATAAAGATATTTTTTTATAATAATAAAATAATTCGGTCATTAATGGAAGAAAAATTGCTCATTATCCAACATCGTTAAAAAAGAACAATTGGAAGTACATACTGTGTGGATTAAATTGAAGTCAAACAGACAACTTATTTTTCTTCAACCTTAATATTTCAAATTCACACAAAATGATCAATAAAATATATATTGCGGGAAATCATCAAATTGTGCAAGCTAGTAATCTGAATATAGTTTGCTTTAAGTTCTTTATCCAAAAGAAATCTATTTTGATCTAGATAAAATAAGAGTTTATTATCTTTTTGACTAAATCGTAAATTAAATTTAAAAGTAACCATTTATAAAGGTAGAATCTAGTATCATTCATTTATTATTATAAACTTATAAATTCAGCACGTGATCATTATAAGATTTTTATGATGGTTTTAAGCATGTATTCGTAGTTGCAATATACATTATACATGCAATATATACAAGAAATGTCAGTTCTTCACAAACAGTAGCTACAAAGGGAAAAAAGTAGTTTTAATAGAAGCATTAAACATTTCCAAATGATAACTTAATGAAATAAAATGTTTGAGCTACTTCATATTTACAGTAGATATTACTTTCTCAACCAACTCATGTATAATGTTGATTGAATTGCAATTATTATTGACTATATTTGATCTCATTCTTCACAAATGAAAAATTGCGAAGTTCAGTTATTTTTTTAACAACCTAAAGTAAATTTTTAAATTATAATTTAATTAATATAATTATAATTCTTAAATATAGTGCTTAATTAATTTGTTTGCATTACATCGCACATATCTATGAATATAGTATAATAAAATAAAAAATATTTATTAATTTTCCTGAAATGTAAACAGAAGTAAAAATATTTTCTGCTTTTTATCTATTTGTCATGCTATTTTTAGAATTTTTAAATAAATCAACTTGTAATTTGATTGGAATTATTATTGCATTCATATACTTATTAAACATACAATTAATAACAATGTTAAAGTCTAATATATTCGATATATTTAAAATATACGTGTCACATAATTTTTTCACAAAATAAAAATTTATTTTTTAATACATTCATTTATTTATCGCATTTTATATTTACATTTTTAATATCATTACCATAATATAATTCTACTAATAATGAAAAAATATTGATTTCTAACATATTATTATCAATAATAACAATATAATGTTATTTTGTCATCGCTTCCATGAATTCTGAAAAATATAAAAAGTTATTTTATAAATAACATTTTAATAAATTTTAATTCTTAAACAAAAAAACCAATGCTTATCTTTTATAGTTTATTTAAAAATTTTATTTAGATAAATGTAGATACTGTTGTAATATATTGAATATCAATTTTACAAAGAAATAAACTTAATAATAATAAAAGAAAAATATAGAAAAATGTAGAAAAAAAAATTATGTAACTATGTATGTAAAATAGTTAAAAAAAAACATTTTTATAATAACAAAAAATATAAAAATATAAAATTTTTGTACCATATCATTAAAATAACATTCACTAAAATAGAATTATACTAATATTAAATATTCTTTACAAATTTTACTCTCTTATTAATTGTAATGTTGTGTTCATAACTTGTTACTCTCTACATTTAATTTGTTATTATTAATATTAAAAAGTAAATAATATAAAAAAGTGTTATGTAACGCGTCTATAAACGGCCGAAAAAGCACGATGAAATGACTCGACACGCTTGTATTTTGTAATATATCTTATAAAAAAAGCTAAAGCGAAATAAAAGTAATTTTTCGAGAAGAAGGAAAGATATTATATGGTTCTAATATGTTACATTCACTATAAGAACAAAATATTTAGTTTTATAACATAAAAATTATTGATTAAAACTTAAAACGCGTGTCTTCCAAATGTACATTTTTAAAATAATTGCACCTCTAATTTAAAAAAAAATTAATCTAATGCATTTACATTAGAAAATTACTAATGTTTATAATATTGATAATTAATATGTTAAAACTAATTATTACTATTATCTAGTGTATTCAATGTTATTATTGTTATTTGCAATATTACTTAGCTTTGAGTTAAATTATTATTAATAATATATTAATGTCCATAATAAAATTAATCAATTCTAATATTTATATTTTCAATTAATATATGATATTTAAATGAAAACATGTTTTAAACTTTTAAAGAAAAATTTTCAAAAAATTGTTTTTATAAATATACTTTTATAAATATTTTATAAAATACTTTAATAAAAATAATATGTTTACCATATAATTTTTTGAATGAATTAATAATTTACTTATTGATTTATATTCAATTATTCATATATAAAGTATAAATCATAGAAATCAATGTAAAATTTTCTATTTTAAATAAATTAAAGAATTTCATATAATAAATAAGATTTTTATAGACGTCGCAATATAAAAATATTAGTACCATCAAAATCTAATGTTCCCGATCCATCAGCATCAATTTCTTCAATCATCATATCAAGTTCTTCTGGAGTAAGATTATCGTCTAATTCATGAAGAATATCTCTAAACACTTCAGTTGTTATATAACCATTTCCTTCTTTGTCATATAGTCTAAAAGCTTCCCTTAGTTCTGCGTGTATCGCTTCTGTATCTGCATCATCTTCCAAAAATCTTGCCGCAAGATTGCAAAAAGTATCAAATCTTATTTCTTTTCTTCCTATAGAAGAGAATGTAAATTATTAATTCAATAATTTATAAATTTATTTATTTTATTTTTTTATATGTACAAAAAATATTTCTGTAGTGTAACCAAAAATCAAGGAAGTATCAATTGTGAAAGGAATTATAATTCTTTAAAAAATCTTTTATATTATAGAGTAAAAATTATTAAATGTAATAAAGGCAATTTCGATAGAAAATAAGAATGAAATTGAACTTAGAACATTAATTAGAACATCAAAGAGTAGTTTTAAGTGGTATAGAAATTCATTTTTGAATAGGGAAGTCTTAAAAATATATACGTTTATTAGTATGTGGATCTGTATACTATTTTATTTTAAATGTTTATTTTGATACCTTTCAATCGGATTTCATTAGCTCTTATAATAATAATACTTAATACTAATATGTTGATAATATATTATATTTCAGTTCATAATAAATTCTATTCAATATGAAAATTAGCATGGTTAATGTTTTAACAAATTAATTTTTTACTTTTTTTTATACTCATAGGACATTTTATTATTAGGTGATTAATTAAACTTTTTCTTCCTAATATACATTGACTTGGTTAAAATTTTTTGGTTTTAAATTATTTTAAAAGAAGATCTCAAATTATTTCGCTTTTTCCATTACTCTTTTTTAATTTTAATAATATTATTGTTCTATACATTATTGCTATTATTTTTATTATTTCTGTCTTTCACAGTAATCTACAGACTTGCGAGTCTTCATTTTTTAATAGTGGCATTTATTTAAATCTGACACATGTAATGCTTAAGACAATCAATTATTTATGTTTTTGTTCTGTGAATTTGTTGTTTGGTTTTTTTATTAAATCTCATAGTATATTTCATTAGTGAATATTTTTAATTCATCATAACTTATTTCCAGTAGTTCCTATTTTGTTTAATAATTATATTTAAATTGTAGAAACATAACTATGGATCTAATATTATTAAAATATGCATAATTATAATATTTTTACCACTTTCCATTTTCTGTTTTAAAAGTGAAAAAAGAAAGAACAATAATTCTTTACAACTTTTCTATGCATTATTTTATATCTGTGTGAGCCAAAAATATTTATATACACGGATAATAATTATTCTATATAATTATTATTCTATAGTTATTCTATATATAATTATTCTATAGTTATTTTATGAACATAATAAGAAAAGATCAATTTTATTAAATTTGATCTATGAATACTAAAACGCAATATTCACAGTTGAGAGACGATTTTATTAATGTTGTATTATATCCAAAACACCTACTAAATATTAACTTTCATAAACTTGAAAAACTATATTTTTGTAATTTAATATATTTATTATCAGCTTTAATTAAAAAGGAAAAGAATGGACCAATAAAATAAATATTTTAAGCATATTATTTAGTACAATAATATAAAACAATATATTATATTTTTAAACAATTTTATAGATTGAGTAAAAAAAAATTCTAAAATTGAATAAATATTTTAAGGAATCATTTTTAAGAAGTTTTTTTACTTTCACAAATATAAAAAACATTTGTATTTTAAAACAATATCATAAAATTTAAAATGTGTATTAATACATGCAATATATGTATATTTATAAGTTCTTTTTGCTTGTATTATCAAAAAATCAAAAACTTCATATTACTTTTATTATCAAGTAATAAAATTTCCATTATTTATATTACTTAATAAAAAAAAATTTGGTATCTACCATGAGGATCAAATTCTGCAACAACTTCTGATAATACACTACTTCTTATTTCATGTCCAAGCATACCAAGCATGGTACCAATCATATCTGTACTGACGATACCTTTTTTTTGGTGATCAAATGCATCAAAAGCCATTTGTAATTCTGAAGAAGAAAAAAAAATAAGAATTGTGGATTAAATTGAATTAACTCTAAATATAATAAATATTTATTGTTATTTAAAATTTTAATTTTAATGCTTTTTAAAAAAAAGAGGATTTTTTTATTTTTGTACAAGAATAACTTTTTTTTATTAATTTTATCAATAATAAAATTTTGTAATATTATAATTTTTTTTGTATAATTTTTTACTTTCATTTAAAAAATTAGCATTTAATGAATTATAATACTTTGATGATTAAGATAATCAACATTACATTAGGAGAGAGAGATATAAGAAAATGAAAAATTTCAATATAGTTATCATGTACTCTCGATACAATTCAACAAAAGAATATATAAACGACGTATAAAAAAATTAGTAAACACAAATACAATTTTGTAAGAGACTTAAACTATACACAATGGATTCGTTTAAACACACGGATAAAGAACAGAGCTGTTACAAGAAAAGAATTAATAAAATTATGTAAAAGAAGCCAGTGAACGAAATATTGATATTCATCTCGATTGCGCGAGAATATAAAAGAATGGACAGCATTTCAGTAAACATCTAAAGAAAATGAGCTATGCGGTAAATTTAATATTTCATTAACGTAACGAAACGGGCGGAGCAATAGAATACATATATTATATATTTACAAAAATATATATAAAATATTTATACAATACATCAATTTATTTAAATATTTAATAACACAAAAAGTGACACTAACGCTGGTGACTTCCGCGCGAGGGGTCAGTCAACCAACAACGTTCCGCGCGGCTGGACGTGGCTTCGCTGCTCTCCCGTGATGACGCGGCAAGGTGCTTCTGGTTGTTCAGGGAGCTTTTCAGCATCGACGTTCAAAGCGTTCGAGGGTGAGGAGCTGGGCTCCGAGTACGACGACCAGTTTTCCACACGGCCAACTTTTCGGCTTCACACCTTTCCCTAATAGTCGGATATGAGCCAGAAGCCGATTCAATGCACCGACTGCCCTCCGTAGGGCTGCGCACCTTTATTTATTCGCTGCGGTGAAACGGCGGCTCCGTTAAACGCCGAACGTGAGTGGTGGAGGGGCTGCTGTGGCCGGTGACTCGTGCGGCGCGCTTTCGGAGAGCTGCGAAGGGTTTTTTTTTGATAACGGTGCAACCGTTACAATATTATAATACAATCTTACGTAATTTATATATTTTTTAATATTCAATCATCTACTGGGTATTTGTAAAGTCCTTTTTCAATGCATTTTTATATGGGGATCATGAAAGCTAATATTTATCTTGACAAGTGTTCGATATATGATGAGATGTTTTATCTTGAAAGAGAAAAAGGATCACAAGTAAAACGTCTCTTCAATTTAGCGGTGGACGTTAAAGAAATTTAGCAGATTGTCAGAGAATCTAAATTGTGAATTCTTTAGAATACTTAAATTATTTTCCCATGATAGAAACGGTATGCTTTTATTATCAAAAATATGAATTGAAATTAGAGTGATTAGTTTATCAATGGCGTATCTTATTTCGTATTACATGAAAATAATATATATGAGAAGTGTTTAAAATTCTAGATTCATAAAATAATTAATATATTGAAGAGCAGAGCAAGAAAACGATTTAAAGAAAACTTTAATAAAATATAATTATTTTATTATTCATGGGAAGGTATTTTTTGTGTACACATGGAGCTTTCTCATATGAGTTAAGATGTACCTGTTATTCTGATTATATGATTCGTTACGAAGCATATATTATGTAAATCAATACATATATATATATATGTATTGATGTACATGTGTTTACATGAAATATATCAAATTGAATCTTTTTGGCTTTATTAATACTGCATAATTTCATTAAAATAAAATTAAAAATCGACAAAATCATAATAAATTCGAACATTTCATTTTTTCTTTTACTTAATCACTAAAAAAAATAAATAACCAAATAAATAAAATAGCTATTGGTAGTAACTTACGTTGAACTTGTTCTTTCGATAAATCTTCCTAAAACAAAAAATATTTATCTTCAGTTTAGAATCACATAAATGTATAATTTTATAATTGAAAAAAGGATAGTTACTAAAGTAGATTTGGTTCATTTTTATAAATATAAATAACAACTTTATTTATTTACCATGCGTGTTATGAAGGTTTTGCTTTATTATTGATCAATTATCTATTAACTAAATTATAACGAATATTCGATGCAAATATGAAAGTATAGTAATAATTTTACATATCATAAAATATTGTATTTTAATTAATAAAAATATTCAATTAAATTTAACATTGTATATTTGCATATAAAAGATTATAAAATAATACTCACATACACACACACGCGCCCGCGCGCGCGCACACGCGCGCACACACAAAGATAAATATAATATCGAAATACGTGAAAATTTTATATTAAAAATAAATACATAAGATTATACCAAAAATCATTAAAAAAAACCAAGAAATTTTATTAGAAAATATCTAAAAATATATTAGATATATAAACGATTATGTATATAATTTATAAAAAAATTATATCTTTTAAAAAAGTTCGAACGAATTTTTAAGAAACAGGCATGTAATTGTTTGTTTTATGCTTTATTAAGAATTTTAATTTACCTAAACATAATGATTATGTTTACGATGAGAGAAAGTTCTCTACCAAAATGGAATAAAAAAATTACAATCAGCTCTGCCTAATCAGTTTTACGATGCGGGAAAAAGCTCTTTTTTTCATCTTATATTTAAAAAATTGTCCAATAATTGATTTGTAATGCAATGCATTCTTACTTTCAAACCGCCACCTACGACATTTCAATTTTGACGAATCCTCACATAAAAAATTCCAACAAATCTCACAAAAAAAGTTTTACATTTTAAAACAAACAGCTAGAACATTTTTTATGTTGTATCCGACTTTTGAAACTGATAGTTTTCACCGATTGAAAATTTTAACCAAGTTTTAAAATATATTATTTTACTGATTTGATAAATTAAATTTAAAAACGCCAAATTACGAATTTTTTAACTTTAATTTTACAAAAAACCTACAGATATACTTTTTTAACATATCATTTCGTACTATTTCTTTTTATTCAATTTTTATATATCAGATTATTCAAATAATTCTTATTCAATATATTTTTCGAATATTTTCTCATATTTGTTACATTCTTTCTTTATTTAATCTTTCTCTCTTTCAAATGTAATGTACTCAACATTATTGTTTTTCATTGTTGTATATTTTATCATTTATTTTTTTGATTTGAATTCTTCATTCTATTCAATATTTTATTGTTACTAAAAAATATTTTAATTGACAAATTATTCTATCAGCATTATTTTAATTTGTGAGTGAAATGAATAAAATGAATCACATATTTATGGCCCGTTTTTATAACTATTTGTTTGTAAATATAGATTAAGTATATATAAATATAGTTATTAAATGATGCAAAATAAAGTATATGTCATAATGTAATAATTTTTTTTTATTTAATTACTTAAAAATTCATTAAGTAATTACCTGCATTTGAACATGTATAGAAATATTTAATTGTTTGAATAAAAGGCATGATTAAAAATTGGTTAATAAATACAAAAAAAAAAAAATTATGTAAATTATATTAATATTTTACTAATTATCAAATTTTAAAAAAATAATGTTAATGATTGATTTTTATATAATCATTACATTAATGTTTAATTTATAAATATTAATAAGTTTTTAGATAAACAATGAATAAATAAGTAAGTTTATACAAATATATTCATTAGCCTATAAATAGAAATAAAAATAATAAATATTAAATTTAATAATTTAAAAGTATATATTAGAATTTATTAATATTCAAAATTAATAATTATTTATATAATTTTTTTAAAAATAATTTAATAGTGTCGATGTTAATACTTTATAAACTTTGGAATAAATATAAATATATAAAATTACAATTACATGTTTTAGAAGTATATTGTATACTGATTTTATTGACTAGTTTCTTAATTTCTTAATTATATAAACAAAATTTTTTAATTATTTTCATAGTATGCATTAATTTATTTTGTCACACGCGGTTACTATAATTATATTTTATTTAATAAATAATAATTATATTGTTGTTTTATTTACCATTTTTTTTATTCACTTTAAAATGTATGTACGATTAACTTTAATTTGTAATATTTATTAAGATCTGAACATATACGATTGAATCCTCATGTTAAATCTGTTCGACAAAAAAGTATCATTTTTATAAATCACTAATTTAAAGCTATTGATAGAATAAATTTTTCATCCATCATACTAATAATAGATCGATGTTGTCAAATTTAAACTACCGATTTAAGAGGGCTATAATATATATTTTTAAAATTACCAATATAAACACAATTTATATTGCTCTTTTTGATTTATGGTACTACTTTAATTATAAATACAATTTAAATACTATACTAATTAATTATAAATGGAAAATTTAATCGTGTATTATTTTTTACACATGTACTATAAGTATTTCGTAAAGCTATTATATTATAATTAGATAATAGAGTATTCCTATATAATGATTGTGTTTTATATAATCATGCATAATTTATCGTATATAAATTATTGTTTTAAATAATTATAAAGTTTTTTCAACAATAATTATTAGTTAAGTTTATGTATTTATAAAAATGCCTATGTTTATAAATAAATATATAAATTTACTGTAGTTTTTCATCTAAATATATACAATGCAGCTTATGTTAAATTTGTTTTTAAAATATATAATCTAAAAATTAATACATAATTATTCATAAAACTATTTGATTCTTCATTATAAATAATTATAGATAATTTTTAATTTGTTTTTATCTCTTTTAAATTCTTAAAATTAAAAAATTATTTTTAATAAAATCCGAAATCTAGTTATTTAGGATTTTAATAAAAAATACTAAATATAATAATATACATTATTGGATATATAAAGTATATATATGAACCTTATGTTAATATTTACTTAAGTTTTATTTTTCTGAGTAAAAATTTGTATCAATATATTGATAATTTTGTTAATATGTACAGTTGCATAAAGTAGATCAAAAAGATGTAAATTTACTACCTTATTTTAACAAATAAAATCTAAAGTCTATAACAGTTTATTATATCGACTTGAAAAAAAATGATTTTTTTTTAATACTATAATTTATTATTTAAAAAAAACAAATTCGAAAAATTTTTTAAATTATTTATAAAAATTTTTAGAATAAATAATAATTTAATAAACTGATATTAACTAACTAAATAAAATAAAATATTTAGATATTAAATATCTAGCATAATAATCACTATTTAAAATGTAAATATCTTACTAAAGTTTATGATAAATCATTTAGTATTTATTTTAAAACATAAATATTATTACTTATTTACATTCTGATTCTAATTTTTATATAACTGGTCTGTCCACGAACTATCAAGTTTTTTTTCATTTGGCGAATATTGGTCGCAGCAATTTGGAAGAAGTCTTAATATGCAGTGGAAAGTTTTTCCATTTGTCCACTTTTTTTTTTCGATAATTAGATGCGGCAGAATTTTATTTCTCACGAAGGGTATTTTTCGATTTTTGGAGCAATTAGTGAAAAAACGCTACGTGAGAATGTTTCGTTTAAAAATTAATAAAAAAAGAAAACGCTCACCTTTTTTATGAAATATGATTTATTGGTGGACTTATAAACAATTTGAAACAAAAATTTAAAACTCTTCAAAATAATTTCCTCGTGCATATTTGCAAAGGCGAGTTTTCCAGGTCTCAAAAGCAATCTGAAACTCCTCAGTTTTGATATTTTCGCACAAACTTTTCGCATTTCTAAGTCTTTTTGCACTATATTATGCACTGTAAATCATTTAAATTTAGTTTTTTCTGGATTGCTTTAACTGTTAATCAGCGGTCCAGATTTTAAATTTTTAGCACGCGGCAGGTGATCGTAGCGATTGGAGAGCTTTTTGAGCGCCCAAATACAGACTCGTCGATGATCTTTTTAAGCTCTTTAAAAGCTCTATGCCATTTCGGCATTGCGATTTTGACATATAATTTATATGTTTATAAGCTTGTTGTAACATTTTTAATATTTCTGTACTTTCTTTTTTTTAAATTGAAACCAAACTTTTATCGTGTAACGCTGTTCCATTAGTCGCTCCATCGTATTCAAAAACTGAAAAAATTCGCGTGAAATAAAATCCTGTCACTTCAAATTGTCAAAATAACACAAGAAAGGACAAATGAAAAAAGGTTTCTTCTACATTTTAAGACTTCTCCCAATATTAATAAATTAATGTTAATAATAATAAATATTAATATTAATAAATTCACTATATTAATAAATTCATAGTCGTAAAATGAAAAAAAACTCAATACTTCGTGAACAGATAATGTATTTATTTTGTAGGACTTGATTTCTGGTGATAGCATAAGGCATACGTGTTTGAGACGAGGAAATGAATTTTGGGAAAGGTAAAAAAAATTTGTAAGTGAAAGTCAGATAGCGGAAAAGTGAGTGAAAATACTTAGGATTACTAGGACAAATGAAAGTAGATAGTGGGAATAAAAATTATAGGTATAAAGAACGGAAAAAAGGCGTCACTAAGAGGTCAGGAAAAAAGATCGAGTTCGAGATTATGCGAAAAGATGAATGATGGAATCTGGTACACTAACTAGTCGGATAGTCTGGCATATAACGAAAACGAAAAGGGCAGAAATGTAGATGTAGAAGACAAAAAAGAGATGAATGGAAAGAGGAAGAAAAAAGAGACAAAATGAAAATAGAGGAAAAATGGTATCCAAATCGGAAAAATTGAGTTTTAAAGAAAGAGAGACTAGAATAATAAAAGAACTAAGGTCAACAACCCAAGGAGTTAAATAATTGTCATTAAAGAATGGATGAGTGGATCTGCAATGAGAAAAAACATAAAAGAAAAATAAGGAAATAAATAAAAGAAATAGAGAAATAATGTAATAAGCTAGGAGGAAAGTAGATGCCCTTTAGGTCACAAAAAAATATGCAAACTAATTGGAAATAAAAAAGAAGCAACACGGTGTGAAAATAGATAATAAAGGCAAGATTAAAAAAACCAGAGTATTGGAGTGTAATGTAGTGAGCAGAAATAAGAAAAAAACAGAAGTTAAAAGGCAAATACAAGAAAAGGGTAAAAAAATGTTGAAGTATAAAGAAGAAAAGACAAATATGGAGGAGAGGAAGAGGAAAAGAGTTAGTGAGAATGAGAGAAAGAGAGAGAGAAAAAGAGAGAGAGAGAGAGAGAGAAAGAGAGACAGAGACAGACAGACAGACAGACAGACAAACAGACAAACAGACAGAGAGAGAATAGGAGGAAAATCCAAAAGAAAGTTGATTAGTTAGGCAAAGGACAGATAAGAAGATTGAAACAGTCAATAATATAGTGGCTTAACAAACAAATACGAACAAAAGTACAAAAAATAGAAAGGTTCTAACGTAGATGTGATATGAAAAGAAATTAAAAGTAATGTAAGACTAAGTGAACAACGAATGAAAAAAATAAAAGCGAGGACGAAACAAATGTAATCTAAATAATGGTTTGAGCGTAAGAGTACAGCATGTATCGGCAATTAAATGGATAGATTTTATAATATGTATGAAACTGTTAAGTAAATTAAAAATGTAAGGCGAGACAAATTTATGTAAACTAAACCATTAACTTTAGAATATTTGTAATTAATCATGTTTATATTTAAATAATGGAATATAATTATGTAAAAATATTTAAAAGGCAAAACTTATTTGTATATAAACCAGGTTCACTCAGGATCGTAAGTTTGAGAACATTAATAAATAATGCATTTTTTTTTAAATTTTGTTTTTGTTAAATTTGTTTCTATTCTAACTTCCTATTTTCATCCTTATTGTTAAAAAATAATATTACAAAATTATAAAAAATTAAAGCATATTGTAATGGAATCTCCTATTTAATTTCACACGAGGTTTTATTTAAATTGTAATTTTTATTTCTATAAAAAAATTTATCACATTACACTGATAGTATGTATATCAAGGATGATATAAATAGGTTTAAAATAAATGTGTGGATATGTTTCGATAGATGTGCTATTAATCAAATATAATCTTAGAAAATGCTAAATTGTATGATTTAAAAAAAAAAAAATCGAGAATAGTCTTTGGAAATCACTGAATGAATAACTTTTCTAAAACACTGAGAAAATAATTTCGCAATTTAAACCAGGTCTTTATAAGAATATTTGGTACCTTGAGCATACGAATTAAAATATTTATTTAGTCCGGGGTGAGAAATTTGAAAGCTGAGAAAGCATAAGACATGATTTACATTAATTCCAGCCGTTCAGCCTGAAAATGGGCTTTTGTTTTTACATAATTTACAGAATTAACATGATGTATGATTAAATCTACTGTTTTACTTTTTACATATTTTACATAATATTTAATTTTACATTACATATTATATACGGTATACGTTACTGTTCTTTTTTGTTTTAATATCACATGTTTTAGAATTTCTTATTCGTCTACTTTGTATATTTTCTATTACGTTCATCCTACCCATTTTTTTATTCTCGTGTTCTTACCATTTTCGTAAATATCTATTATGTCTCTTAGTAATGTGTAGTTCATGATTTTTTCTTTAGGCTGCTCCATCACCTTGTCATTTGTCCATTGCCTCTCTTCCCTTATTTCGCGAAAGATCTCCTTGCATTTATTTATCAGGAACGTCTAGTCGCCTCATTCTTTTCTACACAATTCACACCTTCGGTTTGTTTCCTCTAGTCAATATTTATTATTCGTAGTTATATTCCTGCATCTCGTCCTCGTGATCGATTTCGTAGTTTTCCTTTTTTTTTTAATTTCTTTGAGATATCTGGGAAATTCTATCTCTTTTATATCATTGTAGTTTTTATTATACCTTGCGTTCTCTATTTTATTCCGTCTTTCCTGTTTTTTCACGTCATCCTTTCTCCACTTGATCTCTTCATATAAATTGCTATTTCCCTTTTTCTTCTTCCAGGCATGTCTGAGACCACCTTTCTTCTGTTTGCCCATTGACTTTCTCTTCATACTTTAAGATTCTTATCACTCTGTCTACTATCATTTTACTCTCGTCCTCTTTCACTAACACCAAATATCTAAGGGTGCAAAAATCGAGTCTCAATGTCAAGCTGAAGTAGTCCAATTTGATCTTCTCTATTCCTTTTGCATCATCCATCCCCCATATTTGTGCTCTGTAGTCTGTGACCTTTCTCACTAAGTATTTAAAAAGTATCTTTCTCCTCCTAAAGTCGGCGGTGCATTTTTTTCACGTAGTCCCCGTGTCTTCTACGCTGCAATTCTCCCTTTATTGAATCTTTTTTCTATGCGCGTGCTGTGCCCTTCCTTTCTATTAAACATGAATCCAAGGTATCTAAACTTGTCAACCGTCTTGATCTCCATGTCTTTCCAGTTCTAAGCTACAATCTTGCTCCTTTTGCTCCTCTTAAATATTATTTTTATACATATTTGACTGTAGTTTCTGTCTTTTAGCACTTTATTCAGCGTCTTTATCATGGCCTATATCGCTTCGTTATTCACAACTAGCAATATCAAGTCGTCCGCATAAGTTAAAGTCCATATTCTAGTCTATTTTATCTTTACTCCTCCAATTTTTCTTTCTCTCATCTTTCTTCCAGCTTTGTCATATAAATGTAACGTTCGTTTGAGAACCTTGTGAGATAATCAAAGAAATAGAATAAAAATTAGAAAGAGTATTTCCACACTTTATTCAGAATATAATCTCTGTGAAAGATAAAATTTAACCGTTTTAATAATTTAAGGAGAAAAATACAAAAAAATTAATTAATTTATGTATATCATGCTAGACTCTATTGAAGATCAACCTAACATCAGAAAGAAGCATATGTGTTGTCATTCCTTAATTGAATTTATCAGATCCAAATTTTATAATACTCAGTTATTGATGATTACACCTATATCTTGACCTTAAATCAAACTGAAAATGAGTAATGACTTGTTTGTCAATCAAAGAATCAAAAATATAGTTTAAAATAACTAGCTATGTTACTTTATTTATTGAAAAAAGAAGACTGATGTGGTAATAATTACCAGAATTAGTAAAATCCTGGTTTAGATTTTTATATTACTTTGAAAGCTTTTAAAGTTTTTAAATAGTGTTGGGAACTCATTATAGTAATTAGTATAATTAAATTAGTTGATAATATTACGATTTGTTGAAGCAAAATTTTTAAAATTAAAGTACACAAGCCCTTTTTTGGTCAAGTGCTTGATCGTGATGAATCATAGAATTATGAGATTGTCGATGTTGATATACGAAGGGCGAAAGATTTTTTTTTTTTTTATTTTGGAGAAGAAGATTACTTGTTCCTTTTGAGATTAATGATGAATTGACAACATAGTAGTCATTTTACAGAGGAGATGAAGACACGATCATCTGGATTATACTTATTACCACAGAACAGACATTAAGAGAATGCTAAGCTCAATGTTAAACTTTAGCGACAAACATAGCAGCCAGAGGGGGGGGGGTAACTCTAAATGGGAGAGCTGGCGACAAACGCAGCAGACGGACCACTTTCAGGTTGTAACGCAAAAAAAAAGTGCCCACAATATAATAATTTGAAAATTTTTTTATTTTATATTAACAACATATACTTTTGTTTAAAATTCTTTTGTTCAATTTAAAAACTAATTTTTATTTACTATCATCACTATTAGTAACAATTTAGACAAATTTAGCAA
The DNA here is from genome assembly GCA_018907245.1 of Eupristina koningsbergeri. NCBI lineage: Eukaryota > Metazoa > Arthropoda > Insecta > Hymenoptera > Agaonidae > Eupristina > Eupristina koningsbergeri. Next base: position 3,044,993 of record JACCHV010000002.1, on the reverse strand, counting down.
AATAAAGTCACCCCATATGTCCCTTTTCGTGTGCCGATACTGGTAACCCGGTACGTGTGTTTACATTATTGTTTTTCAAACGCTTGTAGTCGAGAACAGATTTCAAGTTTTTAGTAGTTACAAAATTTCTTCATAGAAGAAACTGAAAAATTCATTTATACACGTGTTATATAAATGAATTACTAAGTAATGTAAATATTAATTATAATATAATATTAGTATAATATATATATTGTGAATATAAATATCTTAATTAGTGTTCAAGTGACAAGCATAAGAAGTAGTACTGTAATACATTTAAAATTAAAAAGTACATTGTAAAGGCCAAATTGAAAAGTGGTTTTTTGAAGGTGGGAGAAATATGCTCTTTCTCTCACGCACTTATAGGTTCTCTGACGACCTCTAAAGAGGCTGTGTCCCGAGTTAAAAATTTGTATAAGTGCTTTAAAATCTATTAAAAAAAAATGCTAAGTGTACATATACGAAGCTCGAGGGAATATACTCTTGCTTCGTACATGTAGTAGTAGCGTTTTTTTTAATAGGTTTTAAGGCACTTATAAAAAATTTTAGTACGGGCCACGGCCTTTTCAGAGGTCGCTGGTGTTTCTATATGTGCGAGAGAGAGAGAAGATATTTCTGCCGCCATGTTTGTCGCCAAAGCTTAACATGGACCTTAGCATTCTCTTTGTATCTGTTTTGTGATAGCAGCAGAAATATGCTCTTTCTCTCTCGCAGTTATGACTTCTTTACCGACCTTTCAAGAGTCTGTGACCCGAGTTAATTTTTTTCAATAGATTTTAAAGCGCTTATAAAAAAATTTAACTCGGGCCACAGACTCTTGAAAGGTCGGCAAAGAAATCATAAATGCGAGAGAGAAAGAGAATATTTCTCCCACCATCAAAACACCATTATTCAATAAAATAAACATCACTTCTAAATTCACTCACAGTTACTTTATAATAAATACTAATTAATGATATATTTATTCATATTTATATTCACTTAGAAATTCATTTATATCAATTGGACGTGTATAAATGAATTTTTAAGCTTCTTCTATAAAGAAATTTTGTAACAACTAAAAACTTGAAATCTGTTGTCGACTACAAGCATTTGAAATATAATAATGTAAACACATGTACCGGGTTACCACTGCACATGAAAAGAAACATATGGGGCGATTTTATTTTGCTTAATTTGTCGAAATTGTTAGTAATACTAAAAATAGGAAAGAAAAATTAGTTTTTCAATTGAATATAATTATTTCAACTAAAAGTATATGTTATTATTAGAAAATCAAAAAATTATCAAATTATATTGGAGCAAGCACTTTCTTTTATGGCACAACCTGTCTTTCGCCCGTCTGCTGGATTTGTCGCCGCTCTCCCATTTAGAGTTGACTCCCCTGCTTATTACCTTAGAACTCAGAAGTATATAAGATTTCAACTCGCCCTCTACCGATCATCTCATGAGTTAGAATTTGAACATAATACAGGTGCAATTTACAGTAAAGGGTATATTTTCAAATTTAGTATTAAGTATTATTAACTTAAAAACGGTATAATCAATATTTTAATTTTATATAATATTTTTACGAAGATAGAGAAATGTTTCTTGCAAAAAGGAACGAATGAAAACAATAATTTTAAGCATATGAACAAAAATTTTTACAAAACCGTTATCTGTATATCTTTCTTTACCATGTTATAAAATTGAGATAACATAATATAGTATTCTAATCATCTGTAATAAAATTTTACTCTACAGAAAACTTATATTAAACAAATTAATAAATTAAAATCTGACATTAAGTACGATTGGGTACATATATCTATTAGTTTAATAAGTACATTATTTCGTTACCCCTTCCATATGTATATTTAATTAAAGTTAATTCTTAATTTTATTATTAAATATTTTTGTAATTTTAATTATTTATATTATCTTTATTTATTTTTTAGGTCTCTCGACGAAGGTGGTAAAAAAGATGCACGCTAGAACAGAAGTATTTTTATATATTTTATTTTATCCATTACTTAGTTCATATTTTACGTTATAAATTTATTTTCACTATAATGTAATAGTGAAAAATTAAAAAAATATATTTAATAACATGGTTAATTAAAATTTATAAATGCACAAGCTTAAATAATAAATTGTATGCAGCGCATGCGTACTAAATTGAAATCGAGTTAATACAAATTTATAATTTATTTTTTAAAAATATATTTTTTTAATTATTATTTTTAATCTAAATATATTAATAAAGGTAAAAAAATAACAAAATAAAAATATTTTTCAAATATTTATTAATTTGACAATTATTTACGATATAAATAATTTAAAAAGTATAATTAATTTTTTTTAAAAATTACTAAATAATTTTTAGTGTATAAATTACATTTTTCATTGATTTAGAAATACATGAAATAATGCTTTTTATTTTGAAAATAGAATTTTTATTTATTGGTTGGCAATCCGTTGGAGTGGGACAAGATGATAAATACACATGTGAAGCTAATGGCTGCCGCTCAGAGTAACAATTGAAAGAAAAATATAATTATCTTAATTATAAATTATGTGTATTGAAAAATTTCTTAAATTCTATTGTATTTGTAGTATATTGTCACTAATTTTTTTATCAGATACAACTTATATTTCTTGGTATTAAACCGAAAATGAGAAAATACTTTATTCTTTAAATGGTTGTATTTAAATAAGATACCTTAGAATTATAATATTTTTAAAAAGTTAAATAAAAAATTTATTTGTTTAATTTTTTGAAATATCTTTGAATAAATATATGTACACATATTGTATTTTGTAATTATGTGTTTACATATTGATGTTAATAGTGACAATTGTATTATGAGTTACTTGCTAATGAAGAATGAATAAAAATAGTGTTTCAAGTTTAATAAACTCCATTATTATTCAAGTTCTATGTGAAATTATAATACTTCAAACTTGAATTTCAATAATTTCTATAGAGATTATAATATATTTAATAATTGCATAAAGATGAAAAAGTTATATTGAGTGCCAATATTGTGTTATAAAAACCAAAAATGGATTTTTCATGTTTAAGAAATATTATTTATCTACTATATGGTATGTTTATTTTTATTTCTATTATTTATGATTTTCAATTTATATATGCATTTATTATTATAGAACACTTGTAATAATTTAAAAGGGAGAGTAAGAGAGAGAAGGAGAGATAGACAAAGAAAAGGTTATCAATTACTTATTTCAATTTCTGATTTTGAATTAAGTTTATGAATAAATAAATTATAATAATAATATTTAAATGTTTTATAAAATTTTATTGAAAATTATATTATCTAATTTATGCAACTATTTTACAAATATTTGTACTGATACTGATTGAATTAAATTAAACAAATTAAACATTTTACTGTTTGATTATAAATGTTCTTATTAGTATAGAATAAAGTTAATATTTTATAAAAGCTTAATTAAAAATAAACTGGCAATAATTTGAAGATAAACATAAATTTTATATCGTATGTTTTTTCTATTAAATATTTTAGTTTATTATTACGTTATAAATTTTTATATAGTTGTAAATGTTAATATATATATCTCTATATATATATATATATATAATATCTAATCAGAATTACTGATTATATTAATTAAATCATATTTTTTACTATATATATTGTAATATTGTAAAATTTATTTTTTAACTTAATTCAATTCGATTGATTAATTAAATATCATAAATTTTTATTATATTATATCAATAATACCAAACTATTAATAGTATTTTTTTATAAATAATTTAATAAGATCAAATTGTTTAAAAAAAAAGTAAAAATTGTATGTTTAATAGTATTAGTAAAGTAATTTAAGTACAATGAAAATATATCAAAAATTAGTACAAAATACTTACATAAACAAGAATTTATGATACTAGAAATTATTGATTAAAGTACAATATATAGGAAAATTAATAATTTTAATAACAAAATATTTACAAGTTTTAAACATTAATAAATATTGTATGTATAATAAAACAAAATTTTGCAAAATATTTATTGTAATGAATATTGTTGAGTATGTAAGAAAGTAAAGAAAAATGCTGAACATAAGAATTTTTAGTTCCACCACAAGGAGAAAAAAATTTAAATATACATTAATTATGTTACGTATTATATTATATTAATTATACATTATATCAAGTTTGTAATAGTTTAAAAAAAAAAATTTGAGAAGCAATTACAGATCATAGTAACCTAAAAAATGTTGTTAGATATTATTATAGTTAGATATTGCACAATAAATAGTATTAAAAGGAAAAATTATTTTTCCAAAATACTCGAATAATTAATAATAAAAAAATAATATATATATATATATATTATTGGTATTTTTATTTATAAATTATATTAAAACTAGCAGGAATTGATAGATCTCCTGTGATTATTAAAATAAAAAAAGTATCAAATATAATAATATTATTTGTATTTAATATTTTTATCTCATAATTTTATTTAAATTAATTTTTTAATATAATCAGCAAACTTTTATATATATAAAATTCTTTAGAAATATAATTTAACATTGTTGTTTTAAATGTGTATTTTTTAAGTAGATATGTTTGAGAATTTCTTAAATTCAATTGTGTTTTAATATATATTTATCATTAACATATATCATATTCTTGAAACTTATTAAATTCATATATAATTACTTTCTTTCACATACTTATTTTACCTATTTCATTATTTTTTAAGTATTTCTAACCCATATCAATATTTTTTCTTTAAATAATGTACTAATAAAAAAGGTGTGATATAAAATATATAATAAATTATGAATCATTACAAATGAAAAAATATAAGTTAAAAAAAAAATTGTACAATAATAAACCAAACAATTTTATTAAAATATTTCTAAAAGTTATATTTAAAGTGTTTTGTATATGTAAGTATATTTAGCATTTAAATTAATAAGTTCATCTCAAGTTTTAAATTTAAGTATTTACTATATTAATAAGGGGAATACATAATTGAAATTGATTATAATAAAAATCAATGAAGTTTAATCAAAATTTATAAATTAGGAATTTGATTTATTTATTTTTATTAAAAGAAATGATTACTTTGAAAATGATTGATATTCAATTAAAAAATTAAGTAATTTTTTATATTTTTTTAATTCAAGTTACACAATTAAAACATTCAATAAATTATAAACTGTTGAATATATCACAGTACAATAACAAAATTATAAAGAATTAAAGAAATCTAATCTAAAAATTGAAAAACAAAATAAATAACATAAAGACTGTATAATGGAATATTTATAAAATTTATGAAGGTTTAAATATGTATTATGAAACATCTATGAGTTCTATTAGTATATATATTAAATATAACATGGAAAAGAATTATTCATTATTATTATTATTAATTTTTTTTATATTGTGAAAAGTAGTATCATTGAATTCCAAAGTAATATATCTAGTTCAAGTCCAGTTTGGATATAATTCTTCAATCTTTTTTGAATCAACCAATTCTGTCAATCTACCCTCCTTTCCTGTGGCTTTTCATCTTTTAATACGTTTATCAGTTAAATTTTCTTGGCTAAGAATTGTCTTTTGGAAATTATAAAAATATTTCATTGTTATTAGTAACACTCCTTAAGTTAACATTACGTACGTATTTATTCTATTCTGAAATTGTTCCATAGCATATTTTTATCTCTATCTATTTTTGAATCATAATTTTTAATCCTTTATATATCAATGGTACTAAAATAACTTGTAATATTTTTATTTGACTTCATTCATTCTCAATCTATCAAGGTCCAATGTATCTGAGCATACTCTTATTCGACAACAATTATATATTATCTGAGGATTGATAATTATACGAATAAGTAGTTAAATATAAATTTTTATATATATTATATATTTGTATAAAGATATTGTATATTTGACTACTTATTCATATACTTATCAATGCTTATTATTTATACAATTTATTATTAATACAATTATTCAAATTTACAGCTTTTTATAAAGAGTTTTCTAATTTAATCTACATTCTATAAATTTTTTTAGTTAAATTATTAATTTAATAAATATAGTGTCTAGAATCTCTTGAGTGAAATTTTTGAGATGAAAAGTAGTTACTGGATTTTTGCCTTATTTCCCCAAATGTGTAAAAAATAAAGGACCTTTTGATTACTTATTCTGTTTAGAATTTTTATTTATTGTAACATAATAGATTTCCATTGATAATATTATCCTAACATTGTTGTATATCTTACTAAATAAAATTAATGTAATATATTATTTTATTATAAATTTTATTTATTCATTAATTTTAATATGCTATTATTTCTGTGAATAATTTTTATTTTTATAAGTGATTTTTTATTTAAGTCTGCTTTTAGTATTAATAATTTTACAAATTAGTTGGTTTAGTTTATATGAATATATTATGAATGAGCATAATAAAAAGTTAAATATACGATAAACTAAAAAAACTAGTGTGCATTCACAATTTTTTAATTTATATTTTTAATTTGGCCAATTTCAATTAAATTCTTACTCATTTTTTGTTAGTTCTATTACAAAAGATAGTATATCTCGACTATTATTACATTTAAACTAGCAATTAAGAATTAAAAAAATTTTATAATATATTGCTTTAAAAATATATCATTAATAAATAGAAACAAACAATTTCACATTTTCTATTACAAATATTTTTATTATTTTATTGAAATAATAATAAAATAATATTTAACCATAATTTTCACACCTTGTTTTATGGTTTGGAACATTACATTTAATTTTTTTAATGTCCTTGAATAATATTATAGGTTTTTAACATTTAATAATAAAGTGCACTGCGCTTAGTGTAATTATAAAATGTTATCGATTAATAAAAAAATAATAAGTGTCTTGAACATAAGTAAACCTATTTTTCAACTTCGAACGCGTTTTACTTTTGTGATCAAATATCTAAAATTTGTTATTTTTATGTAGTAGCTATCACTCTCTCTCTCTCTCTCTCTCTCTCTCTCTCTCTCTCTCTTTATATATTAAACTCTTTATATTTCATAGATAATATAAAGAAATGTAAAAAAATAAATATTCTTTGTAGATGGTTCAACTAATAACTAATATTTTATTTATTTAATTATAATAATTGTATTTTTATGACATGTTTATTTTCTTTTTTTACAGATATTATTTAAACCTACAATTGTATTTGTGGTCCATATATTAGAAAGGAAATTTACACATAACTTTAATTATTGAAGATTGCCATTAATTTTTCATAAAAGCTAGAAGACAGTACTGAAACAATTTTTTTCGAATAATCGTATGCAAAAGAATTTAAATAATTTTCTTAGCATTTTCTGTGCAATTTAAAAAAGATTAATTCAAATTTAATAATGTGAATATTAATTATAAGTATTGTAATTGTCTTAAATACAACAACTTACATACATATTTTTTAATACTAATAAGTATAGATATTGAAATTATAAATAGAATAAGTGATGTGTTCAATAGTTAGATTACTTATCTCCTATGGAGTAAGTAGTGTAATAATTAAGAACACATATATGTACTATTTAAATTCAAAATTAAAGGAAAAAATTTTTCTTATAAGACTGGCAAGATCAAAAGAGTTGTTATTAAGGGTATGGCGACTATGCCATTAAGTCTTTATCTACTTCAATTAAACAATCATTGTTTATATACTTATAAAATAAAACATAATTTAAGTGATACTTATCAATCAAGTTTTAAAAAATTCTTAGATTGTACTATAACTCAATATGGATACATGTTCAATTACTGCAAAGTATTAAACATTAGAAATTATAAAAAAATATTTCATATTAACATCGTGGCTGCATACGCTAGTCAAGTAAACTTTATCGTGGCGAACGAGACAAGCAATTTTGAGTACGATGATAATGAGTGGGATGTTGAAATTGGAAATCTTATTACAGATTTAGATGCAGATATAGAAAAAACAGGAAACGAAAAGTTGAATTTAGGAAACGGTATGGCTTCTACGCCTTCTACATCTTTACATCATCAAATTCAAACGGCAGAAAATATTAATTCCTGCAGCGATAAAAAATCATATTCAAGTAATAGTCAAGTACTGTCTTCATTACCGACGTGTTCTACTGTTTCATCCACAGCAACTTGCAACGTTAACACACAAACTTCCAACTTAAGTAATATTATAAGTACTGCTAATAATTCTTTACAACTTAATATGAATAGTTGTAAAACAAATTCTTGTAATATTTCTGCGCCTAACCATTCTAGTAAAATGGCAGTGGAGCATTCGGCTACTGTAGATAAAGGTTTAAAGATGAAAATTAAACGCACAAAATCAGGAACAAAATCAAGTGAAGCAAAGCACGAAATTGTGAAGTCAAATGAAGTGAATGGTTCATTATTAAGTCAAGATGGTTCTTGCGGAATGTCTGTTACTTTACCATCAACATTATTATCAGTCACACCAACTTCTCAATGTGTACATAATATTACTGAAACACAATGTTCAAACAAATCAAAATCAAATTTATCTACGTCCACTTCAACTGGATCTACTTCATCAACTTTTATTACGTCAAAAAGAACATCTGGTAATCATCGTCGAGAAAAGGGACGTGAAAAATTTGATAAATTACAAAATAATAATATACCGCAATTATGCAAAATAGAAGCAATTGGCTCTACAAAGCAAATTAATCAAAATAATGTATCTTTAATAACGATAGCTGAATCATCAAATACAACTTCATTGACAACTTTGAATGTATCTTCACCGAAAATTAATATTTTATTAGAAAATGAACAAAGTGCTTCTAATTCATATACAAATGTATCTTCTACTGTATGTCATTCTTCTTCATCGACAGCTAATATCGGAAATAGTAGTCAAACCTTAGAAGCTCCAACTAATGCATCTCAGGTGCAAGTTCAAGGATGTATATCAACTACGAGAAATACTTCGTTTCAAGCTAGCCAAAGTAGTACATGTTCAAGTGAAATTTCGAATAATTCAGCAACATATTCATCTAATTCTACGTCATTGTCATGTTCTACTAACTGTGCTGAGGAAACCAAGAATTCTTCAAGTATTAGGAATATTCAGTCTACCAATGCAGATAATTCTTTAGATATAGAGACTGATTTTCCACCATGCAAACGATCAAAGTGTTTTCCAGAATCTGATATAAAGGTAACATTATTATATTTTTTACGAATACATAATTATTATATTATAATACTAAGTATATTACAAGTAATTTAATTTTTATGTTGAATATTATTTTTAAATTTTAAATAAAATTTAAACTTTTTACCTAGTTATTCAGTTTTTAATTCAGAAAGAGCAAATATATTAATTATTAAGTAATTAATTATAGAATTGTGGAAAATTAATAATAAATTATTATTTATATTATTATTAAGAAAATGCTTTAAAGATATATGTATATGTAATTGGTCGTTCTGTAGTTTAAATGTTGTTTCAAATGCGTTAGATAAGTACTTACTAGAAGCAGATTTTTAAATCAGTTCGATATAGTAAGAGAGGAAATAGATAAATATATTGATTAAAAAAGCTGATATATATTTGTATGTATATTTCTTTTACTATATGAAGTTGTTTATAAAAAATCAGCTCTTGCGAGTATTTATCTATAAGAAATTTTTGGTAATATTTAAATCCAGCAACAATCTATTTAAATATATATGGAAGGAATCCTAAATATATTTTCATTTATATTTTGTCTGTTACTACCAATCAAATATATTAGTTTATTTTAAAATTATTTTTACGATTTTATTTACCAATATTAAGTAAAATATTAACTTTTAAATAATAATTCTTAAAAAGAATAAAAATTTCATATAATTAACGTATATGATATTCCAATAGATTTTTTATCACAATGAACATGACAAATAAGAAGTCAATATTATTTTTATGTATAATATCAATTTTTTTATTTTACAATTATTTAACTATTTAATCCAAAAATTCATAAAAGATTAGAAAACAAACCTTATCCATTGTTTTGAATCTTCATTTATCAATTTATAACTTAAAATAAAAGACTAACATAAATAACTTATTTTTATAAAATTTTAATTTTATATTTATAAAGTCTTGATTAAATTACTTGTCTTGACAAGGATGATGAATCCTTTAATCTAAACATCGGCGTGAAATACATCATTGTAGTTTTCATCCAATCAGGATCCATAATTTACCAATATTAATATTACTAAAAAAATTTATATTCTTATGATTGAAAACCTTTTTTATTTTATAAATTAGTCTTAAAGGATACAATTTTTTATTTTATTAATGTTTTAAAATAATTTAACTTTACATTATTATTATACGTTATAAGTTTTACACGTTATGAAACGTCGCATAATTATAAATATATTTTATTAACTTAAAAATTTAAATAAAATTGTCAATGTAAATATATATAGTATTTTATATTTCATCTTTAATATGATATAAAAATTTAATCAATAATGAATATTTAATTATATATTATTTATGCAAATACAAAATATCTAGTAATTATAATTTTCTTATTAAAATTGAAGATAGTTTAATTTACATTGACATAATTTTTTTACTTTTATAGGAAATGTCAGATGTCTGTATAGGAACTACTGTTGGAACAATTACAGAGCCAGATTGCTTAGGACCTTGTGAGCCTGGAACATCTGTTGTATTAGAAGGAATTGTTTGGCATGAAACCGAAGGAGGTTAGTTTATTTTTATTCAATAATTATTACTTATAACTATTTGTATGTAAAAATTTAAATACATGAATATTCCCATTTGCTTTAGGTTCTTCAAAAATTACCTTATATTTCTTATTCAACATATTTTAAATTAAATACAGTTGGCGATAATTCTCGTTATACTCACTGAATCTCCGACACTCTCATACAATTTTCTAGGTCTTTTGTCCTTTGTGACTATATTAATTAAAGCTTGTTATTTATTTTGATTTCTTCTCATACAACTACAACTTTTTATCATATTTACTAGAATTTCGAGCCAGATCTCGAATAATTTAATTTGTAGAAATACCCTACGTGTTTAAATTCAAATCAAGAGTTATTTGAGATTCTTAAAAAAAGTTTATTTATTAGAAAGTCTTAAAGTGAAAAATGGTGTATAAATATCCAACGAAACATTATTAAAAAATTAATATAGTCATAAGATCACAAATAGGTAACATTATAAATACTCATAGCTGACACAATAAAAATAAAAGCACTTTGAATCGCTATTCACAGGTGAACTCTTTAATTTGTTTTTCAAATGTTAACGAACCATCTAATAATACAGCTTTTTAATAATTTAGACACTGTGCTAGTTTTAATTTTTGTTTCCTGTACATGTAGGTCTGTCCCCGAAGTAATGAGTTTTTTTTTTTTATTTAGCGACTATTGGTCGTAGTGAGTTGGGGAAGGTCTTAAAATAACGAGAAAGGCTTTTTTCATTTGTCTCTTTCTTTGTTTTTTCGATAATTTGAAAGGGACAGAATTTTAGATCGCGCGACGGGTGTTTTTCGATTTTTTAACACAGCACGCTGAAGCGATTAGTGAAAAAATGCTACTCGAGAATGTTTCGTTTAAAGTTTCTTAAAAAAAAAAAGAAAACACTTACTTTTTTTAATAAAATATTATCTATTATTGAACTTATCAACAGTTTGAAATAAAAATTTCAAACTCTTCAAAATAATCTTTAATCGATGGTCTGAATTTAAAATTTTTAGCATGCGGCGGGTATTCGTAGCGATTTGAGAACATTTTATACGCCTAAATCGAGACTCGTCCATAATATTTTCCCGGTTCTCTTTAAAAGCTGTGTACAATTTTTCACATTACGATTTTGACATACAATTATCTTGATAAAGTTTTTTTAACATTTTAAAAGTTTCTAGACTGATTTTTTGAAATTGTAAACGAAATTTTATCGCGTAACGCTGTTCCACTAGTCGCCCCATTGCACTGTGTCAAAAAACTGAAAAACATCTTTCGCGCGAAGTAAAATTCTGCCCCTTCAAATTATCGAAAAAACAAAAAAAAGGGACAAATGAAAATAGACTTTCTCATCATTTTAAGATCTTCCCAAAGTCACTATGACCAATAGTCGCTAAATAAAAAAAAAACTCGTTACTTCGTGGACAGACTATGCATTGGTAACATCACTTTACCTAAAAAATGATATTATTTTCAAAAACTTTAACTGATTAGACAATGCTTGAAAAGAAAATTTCTTTACTTTAATGAGAAAACATATATATCTCGATCTAATATATATTTGCTTTTTCACTGTGTATATTAACAGATTTTTTAGAAAGTAATTACAAAAAAAAAATTATTTCTTAGATGGTACACGTACAAATAAGTAATAAAATTACAAATATATGAGAGTATATATAATATTTAAATTTGTAATATAAAATAATTTTTAATAGATTATACGATAGCATTTAAAATTGAAAGTAAATATTGTCTAAATATCATACTATATCTATATATTGATAAAATTGTATAAATTCGCAATAATTACTATAAATAATTTTGAACTCATTCATGGTCTATATTTTATATTACTAGTTTTTTATTTGTATATTAAAAAAAATATTATTTAATGTAAAGCTATTGAAGACAATTTACATCGTCGAAATGCTGCACAGGAAATCCTATACATTTTTTATTGAACTATATTAATACATTTATTGTGCAATAAAATTAAAATTTGAATTAATTAAATTTAATATTTTATATTTTAATATATTTTATTATTTTTTGTTTCTATGTAGGAGTACTAGTAGTAAACATTACTTGGAGAGGTAAAACGTACGTTGGTACTTTACTAGATTGTACACGTCATGATTGGGCTCCTCCTAGATTTTGCGATTCACCTATTAGTGATTTAGATGCTAGAGCAACTAAAGGACGTACTAAACGTGGTAGAACTGCATCAAATACAGTATCAAATAATGACCTAAGTAATTTTACAGAAACAAGAAGCTCTGTTCATAGCAAACTCAGAAATAGCGGAACTAAAGGTCGCAGAAGTGCTTATGGATCCCCAGCAGCTAGTCCTAGTTCTACAGCCTTTGTGCCACCTCGAGCGGATATCACAACTAAAAGAAAGCCGCGATGCCTTGAAGAAGATGATAAATGTAAACGAAGAATCCCACCACCAACTCCACCGAGTGTTTCACCACCTGCAAGCCCAATTTTGCTAGAATGCCCAGAGCTTAATTGTAGTAAAAAATATAAGCATATAGATGGATTGAAATATCACCAGAGTCATGCTCATGGATCTATTGACGATGAAGATACTAAAGAATTAATCACTAGTATGTCTGAAAATGATGAGAGTAATATTGAATCTCCAAGTTCTATAACTCCTATTAAATCACCTTTAGATAAAATAGAAAATATATCAAGTAACTTACATAGCCCGTCCACAAATGTATCTGAACCTTTATCGGTTGAATCATCATTAGTAGTTCAAGTTGCAACTACAGATATGGAAACATCACCAATACTTCAAAAGAATATTGTCAAACCAGCAATTTTAAAATATAAAAACGAAGATTGTTTAGTAACAATAGGTTCGACGTCTCCACCATTACAAAAATCTCAAATTCAAAATGATACAAAAACCATGGTGATTAATTCGGAGAACACACTTATAAAAAATTCTCCTATACCTAAAAAATCACCATCTCCATCAATTAATAATTCATTAGAACAATACAGTACAACAAATTTCATTATTTCTTCTCAATTACAACATAACGTAGACAATCCTATGTTTCAATCAGATTCTCACATACTTATTCAACCAGCAATTTCTCATCAAGCATCTACGGTTACGCAAGCAAATAATTATTCATTACAATCTGATCAAAAGCCCATACATTCGTCAAGTCAGTCTTCAAATTCACAACACATTGAAAACCAACAACTAAACACCCTTTCGAATGTTGCAACTCAACATAATATGTTACATAATTTATCTGACGAAATTTCATCTGAATCTTCTCCTACAAATGATTCGATTTCAGCCAGCATAGTGCCCGGACATGGTATTCAGACACATTTGCAATCGTATTCTAATACAAATTTGCAATCAAAAATTCCACAGTTTAAAGTGAAACCAACGGCTGCGTTAATGCCAGAAAATGATAAAAATAAGGATTCGAAAGTATCTAAAACTATCAATTGCAAAAAGAAATTGCGAAAATCCCCAACAAGTAGTCCACATGCATCTCCAATAGATACTGTTGTTATTGATACTGGAAGAGAAGATGTTCAAAGTCCAGCTTATTCAGATATATCTGACGATGCAGTACCTACTGATGAAATCGATCCTAATAACGATAAGATACTAAAACCAAGTCAAGATAAAAATTTAAAATCAAGTCCCCAAAATCATCTAGCTACACATTTTAGTATGTACCCATATTATAGTCAGTCGCCTTATTTAATACAGAATATTCAAGAAAAATCTGCACATGAATATAAAATTAGTGATATTTCAAGTAAAAATGACTTAAAGTCATTAAATATTGTATCTATACCTACATTAACTAATCTACAAAATTTTAATTCAGAGAAAAATAAAAAAGACACACAAGAAACATCAGAATCACAATCACAGTATTATAGTAATTATAACACTTATATTTCTTCGAATTATTCATTTCAACCTCCATCTAATGATTCTCAAAATCTAAGTCATATACCAGAACTTGAATTTCTTGATCAAAAACAAAAAATAAAAGAAGAATCTCAATCCAATATTTTAAAAGAAAAACATCTAGAAAACCATCAAATATTAAAAGAAAGTATTGAAATAAAAAATCAGATGAGTCCATATCAATTATATCATAATTCTGAAAGTCAGCGACTATCAAGTACAACTGGTATTGTTTCTGATGATCGAAGATATTACATTTATCCTGGAGAACAACGTCGTAAAGAAGATTCCCATAAACAGAATATATCGCAAAAACCATTGTTAAGTCCAAAACATCAATCTAAGCAAGATAAATCATATGAAATTAACAAAAATGATGAGGCTAAAATTAAGCAAGAAGGTGTAAAACCAACGATGGAAACTCAAGGTCCACCACCTCCGCCTACTTCACAGTATGCTTATATTCATCCAGGATATATACCTTCGCATCATTACGGAAGCATATCTTATGATACCGGACACCCTGGAATGTATAGAAATTTAACACCAATGATCGTTCCGGGCACATACGCAAGTAGTCCTTATTTGCATCAGTTACCAAGATATCATGCTCCGGAAGACTTGAGTAGATCACCAGGTGCAAAAGCTCTTGATTTATTGCAGCATCATGCTAATCAATATTATTCAAATCATAAGATTCATGAATTACAAGAAAGAGCTTTAAAATCACCTATTTCGAAACCTACGACAACAGGATCAAGTCCATTATCAACTGGACAACCAATTTCAATAAGATCACCAAATAATATAGTTACTAACACTATAGGCGTTACTTCATTATCGCAATCGCAATCTACAAATAATAAACAGCAAAATCAAAATGTAGGTCAACAACAACAACAACAACAACAACAACAACAACAACATCAACAACAACAACAACAACAACAACAACATCAACAACAACATCAACAACAACATCAACAACAACAACAACAATCTACTTCTGGAGATAGCAACAGTAATTCTTCATGTAAGGATAACAGGTCACCACCACCACAAAGGCATGTTCATACACATCATCATACTCATGTTGGATTAGGTTATCCTATTTTGCCGGGACAATATCCTGCACCCTATGGAGGTATGTTTTATTTCTCTATTACAGTAAATTATTAAAAATTAATTTTTTTGCATTTGATTATATAACATTTGTTTAAAAATCAAGAAAAAGAAAGAATGATTAATTCTTCAATTGAAAATATTTTTTAAAAATATATGATAAGAAAATGAATTAAATGAATTAAATTAGTGATATTTAAAAAAAAAAATTTCCATTTTACATTATGAACGAAGTTAGTAATTAGGATTAGTAATATTACATGATACTTATTAAAAATTAAATATTATTATTTTATATAATAATTTATGTATTTTTAAAAATATTATTTTAAATTTTATTAAACATTATAAAAAAATTTTTTTTGCTTAATTTAGGTGCGTTACTATCAATTAATTCTAATAATAAATATTTTTTTAAAGTTTTAATACAGTTTAATTTACTATAAATTTCGAATTATAAAATTTTTTTAATATTAAAAATGATAAAAATTATTCAACTATTTATTATTTATTTATTTACTATTTAGTTTTTAACTACTATTAGTTTTTTTCTCATTTATTAAAAGAAATTATTATTAAAAATTTAACTTACTTTTTTATTATTCAAATAATGGAATTTATCGTAATTATTTATTTTTTATTAATAACTAAAAATATTATTTGTAGTGCGTTAATCCATTTATGAAGATAGTTTCTTAATCACAAGCAACACCAGTAACATATTTCAACATTTCAAAATTTTCATTTAATTTTGTCTTATAAGGAATTATTTTTTTGGAATTACTTATAGGTATTATATAAAAAAGATATTATAATAAAGAATGTCACTTTTCTATTGTGATTAAGTTGAATAAGTAGTGTCCTATTAATTAAACATAGATGTAATGATTATTATTTATATTAATTGTTTTTATTATCAATTATTGTGATATTAGGAATTACTTTTTAGAAGTACTTCAGAGTAGAACAAAACGATAAAATTGTAATTTCTCTATTTATATTAAATATAAATCATTTATAATGTAGTCTTTATTATTGATTAAACGTAGATATAATTCATATTATAAATGATATATTTTTTTTACAAATTTATATGTAAATATGATTTCTTTACAATCTATATTAGGCTTAATCAACCTGAAAATTTTTTCATGTAATTGAATAAATAGTAATAAATATTCCATTTTTGTACATATTTCGTTAAAGGTATAATTAGATTTATTTTAAAGCATTGATTTTATCCATTGAATTCTATTAAATATAGTTATTTTTATAGAATTTAAATTATATTCCAAAAATTTTTTGAAATTTATATTTTATCTAGTATTAAAGATGTTTTTAATGTATTTCATTAAAGATTATCAATATTAAATTTAAAATTACAAAAAATTAATGTGTACAAAAGAAATATGTAAAAAATTTTTATTTTTTGTCAAGAATAATTTTTTATGTTGGAAAAAATTTATTAATGTTATTCTATGATGGTCTATTAACACTTTGTGAAGGATGAATTTCTAACAAAGTTGTAAGAAAACAACATAAATATTTGTTGTAGCTGTTGTATTTGAAAACTTTTCAAGAAATTTATAATTCATTATTTTTATCATATTGTTCTTTATTTGCTTAGAACTCTTTCTTATAGAATGTACTAATATTATAAAACGTTGTTATTGTTTTTGAGTTAAATACTCATGAATAATAGTATGTGATACCTTCACTAATTAATGATAATACCAGTTGAATTATAGTATGAATTTTAAATTAAATTATAAAGTATCTTATTACACTGAAAATTATTAATAAATTTCATTTAAATTTTAAAAGATTTAGGTTTTTAATAGTTATACACAGTAATTTAAAATGAATATACTATTACAAACCTATTTTATTATTTAGTTCAGAAATAGATTTTATAAACAAAACAATATGAAAGTATATGATCATCTGAATTTTGTTTTCAATAGAATAAAATCAAATTGATACTTTGTATTTTATACTTTGAAAATATTTAAAAATAAATACACATTATTATAACAAAAAGAAAAATCATAAAGAAGATGAAGTACTATTGTAGTTCATAAATTTCCCGAAGAATGTATTCCTAATTTATAAAATACAATCAAGACGACGATTCAGCTACCTTACACAATAATTACATAATAAATAAGGTAAGGAATTTATGAAATAATTACGTTATTCGCGATTTTGGTACTCGTTTTGAATCTTGTTTTTCATTTTAAATCATTTATAGCGTTATCTTGATCTAATTTTAATGAAAGAAATTCTGTGCTAAGTGACAATAAACAATGAAATCATACATTTTCTTCGTTGTACTTCAAAAAAAAAGTAATTATCAAATACTCTTGGATTTAAATATCTAGTTTCATTTATATTTTGTACAAAATCTGTATTATTCACTATTACTTCCGCTTTTATTAATATAGAACTATTATTGTTACATTTTTTTACACACAAAGTTTTCAGGCTTCCAGCAGTGCTTTGGAGATTAAATCCTACCAAGAGTAAGTAGGAAATAAATTAAGGTATAAAGTGAAAATATAAAAAATATAAAAAATCCAGAAGAAGAAAGTTGCCTAAACGAATGATTTTATAATATAATTTTGTTTTGCAATAATCAAACACAAGTGTCATGTAATTTTTTTTTTTTTTATATACTACTAATTTTTTTTAATAATTATTGAAAATAAAAAAAATAAATTTTCATACATTAAAATATTGAAAAAAAATTATTGATTTCAGATAGACAAAATTATTTAAAAATTAATCAAATGATATTAAAAATTTTTTAAGTTCCACTAATATTACTGAATTATTTAGTAGACTATTATATATTTGTTTACATTCTTTTTTTTATCATTTTAGTCTTGAGATTATATACACATATAATAGTACTAATTTCTTAATTTTTATATTTTTATTTTAGCTTTTTTAATTGTTTACTTCTAATTGTTTAATGTATTAATTACTATTTTCATACTTTAATTAATATCTTCTTTCTTTAATACATTTTATAAACGTATAAAAAAAATGATAGAAAAAATATATTAATTTAGAATTATAATCATAATAAAAAAAAGTTAAATGATATAAATGTTAGAAAAGATATTGCATCAAAAATTTTTAAAAAATATTATTATTATATTTGGGTATTTGCAAGCAAATCAAAAAATAGAAGTTTTACCAAAACACATTTTAAAGAATTAAATGAATTTTAAATTAATGAAATATATTTATAGTCGATGATGTATTAAAGAAATCTTTAAAAATTTAAAAAAATATTTTATTGGAATAATGAATCCAATAAAAGTAGTAATCCAATATCTAATAAAATAAAAGTAATACGTTATAGAAATTTACCGAGGAAATTAAAAAGTTTGAAATATTAAAGATTTTGTATTTCAAATGAAGAAACGCGAAAATAAATTGTGAAAATTAATAATGAAATTATTAAAATATCTTAATGTTACTTAATTTTCTATTGTTTTCAATACGAAATTTATAAATAACTATATTTTAATATTTTAATATAAAAATGAAAAAATATTTGCTTTATTTGGAAATTTTTCCTTTTTACTCCACATTTTGATTTTAATTTAAGTTTACTAAATATAATTATACGATAAATCTATTTATTTTGTTCTATTATTCTATTGCAAATATATTTTTACATTTTAATTTTATTTAATCCTAATTACAATATTTATTAGTTTTATAATTAATGACGGGATTGATATTAATTATTAAATTTTTTTAGTTTCAGATAAATCTTCAAAACAATGGGAAAACGGCTTTGGGATGGACTTCTAATAATCGAAAGGGGTGTCTAGAAACTAGTCATTATTAGGTGTTTTAAACCATTTGGAAATAAAGCTTTGAATTTTTTCTTAATAAGTTTCATAAAAATTTATACGTAATACGAAGATAATTTTTAGATAAATAATACTTGAATTAGGTTTTTGAGATTATTGAAATTATTTCATTGGTAGATCGATTACACGAAGTCAGAATTAAGAAAAATAAAAACTGATAATTACATTATAAGCACACATAAAAGTTATAATATAAATTATTGTCAAATTATTTGTATTATTATTAGTTGATTATTATCAAATATTTAACATGATAATACTCCTAATATTCTAAAGAATGCAAATTTATATATTTTTGCATTGTATGTTGCTTTTGCAATAATACAGTATAAACAAATTTGATATTTGTAATATATATTATGAGAAAATAAAGTATAATAAATAAAAATTCAATAAATGATGATTGTTTGAATAAGCACGTGAATAAAAATCATAAAATAAAAATATTTTTTGACATACTAGATTGAACTATACAAATATGTTAAATATAATAAAATAACTATATTAGTATAGTTATAAAAGACTTTTGTACTCGCATATATCTGTTATAAATTCCACTTATATATAAAATATTACATGTACTTAAGAATTATTTAAAAATAAAATACAAACTTTTGTAGAGTAAAGATAAAATTGTATAAGCTATTAATGTTTAAATAAGTTCAGAAATAAAAAATTGCTTACATTTTACAATAAGTTGGTGTTTTGTTATTTATTTAAAAAAGAACATAAACAGAATATGAAATATTTAAATTTTATAATTATGACACTAGAATTCTTACAAAGTCAAATTTTTTAATAAATATTTGAAAACATTAAGGAAATATATTAATATTGATTTTATACCTTGGATCCTTCACTTCAATCACACAGAGTAATATTATTCACATGGAATGGAGCAATTATATAATTTGATATTTAATGTTTTCAAATAGTTTGCATTATTTTTAGAGTTTTTTACTTTTTGATGTTATTTCTAGTTTATATATATATATATATATATATATATATAATACATGTAATCAATTTTACATGTATGAAAACTTATTTTATAAATAATTAATACTAATAGTTTATATAATTATTAAAACTATATGTTTTTTTTTTAATTGTATAAGAACAGTTATAAAAATATTATTCAAAGTATGTGTACTACTAGTCTTTAGTTTGCCCAATATTTATAATAATGTGTGGATTTGGCATCAAATAATAGTTTCATGTTTAATAGTCATCCAAGATCCATCAATTTTGTATAAGCCTTGGTAAAAAGTGAAGAACTTCTTAAATAAACCATAAGTCATTAGTCGAAATGGGATTTAATTGGGTTGAGCAAGTCCTGAAAAATATGACGTGTATATAGGATTTCTCGTTAAGCTATTTTAATATTTTAAACTGCTTTGTATAGTTTGAACAATCGTAGCGAAAAAAATGATTTTTTTTATATATATTGTAATATTTTAAATATTTTTTCTATATTATATTATATTATATTATATTATATTATTTTTATAATTCGTGGCTTAAATATATCGGACAAGTTCAGAGCATTTTTCTTGTGATCATTTGTGATCACACCTAATAGATCCTACAAAAAAATATCTTTTGATATATAAATAAAACTTATCTATGAGATAAAAGTGTACCATTGTTACTAAAAATTAGCTGCGTTCATATTTAATATTTTCCTCTTGAGACAACAATCCATTAATTTTTTATTGTTTAAGCATATATATATATATATATATATATATATATATATTTGTAGATTAAAAAATGTCATTTAATGTGTTTCTCCTTATAATTTAAAAGTTTATTTGTTTATAATTCGTAAATACTCCAATTATATTTTAAATACTTTCGGCTGTTCAAGTGGTTGTTTCTTTCTTAAAATAAAATTATAATATTTAACCATTCTTGATATCTTTAATTAGATAGAATACACTCTTCAAATATTTACATTAAATTTTAATGCAATGATGTAAATACTATTCTCCTGTATTGCTTTTTATATATTAATTTAATGAAGTAAACTTTTCTACAAAAATTTTCTATCCTACATAAAATTATACATATTTTATGAATAATAAATATTCTTACTTATTATTCAATCAAATATTTTTTATAAAATGCTTAATGCTTACAGATATTGCATTTTAAAACATGAAATATTGAAATGCATTAGTTACGTCATTTTTCAAAAAACGCTACAAACTCATGAAAAACATAAATATTACATTATAAAAATACATTCACTGTGTAATGTATAATATGTAGTTACAAATTAAATCCATCAGATTAGATGTAAGTGAAAAAAAATAATACAAAGAATGATAAATTCGAATTTTGTTGTAATTTAGTTTTAATAGTTGTAATTTATGTCACTCAATAAATAGAAATAATTTTTTTTTTTAGTTAATTTATATATTTATACAGACTATAGTACATTACTCTTATGTTAAAAATAAGTGAATAATCATTATTAATAATATATTAATTTTAAAAATTTTCTTTATTTTTTAAACCACAATATGTACATGTATATTTTTGTTTCAGCAGCAGTTTTGTCGAGTCAGAAAGCTGATGCAGTTGGTGCGACTGTAATTTCACCATTTCCGCCAAAATGATCTAAATTTCGACGACTCAAGATATTCATTGTGTATCAATATAATTTTTATCAATTTTCTTAGAATTTACTAAATAATTTTCCTTTTAATTAATATTTATTATCCTTAAAAAGTTCGCATATATATAAAAATATTCCTTTAATTATTTTTATTTTTGAAATATCTTAGAAAATATACACCAAAAATGTTGCCATTACTTTTGTAAAAAGTGTATCTTTAATATTGTAAAAGTTTTAAAAGACAAATACAATTATAAAAACAAATAATTTACAATAATTCCACAGTTGACGTGTAAACATCTTTACTAATGACTATGCTAAAATAGCATGAAATATATAAAAAAAATATTCTGCTGAGATAATGAAATCAGGTTGACAATGCAATTTGGTTTCAACCTGATATTACACTAGTATAAAAATACTTGTAAGTTTTTTAAAATGAAAACTTAAAGACTATATACAATAAAACTTAATTGAACAATTTATAAGATTGTCTAAAATATCAACATAACAAAAAGACTTTTAATTAAGCAATGTAATAAATGCATTGTTTGACATTCTTAAATTAAATATTAAATTCATGAGACTATACGCAATTAAATATTATTATAAATTGAAAAAGAAAAAAAATTGATAGAATTACAATTATGATCAATGTACGTAAGCATTTTTAAATATATGCAATCGTATTAATATGATTATAAAATATAAGGACCATTGTATTTAATATTATACATATAAAATTAAATAACATTTAATAAAATATGTTAAAATTTTTTTCTACTTCTATTTATTGAAACTCACTCTAGATAAATTTTTAATTCATAATCAGAAACAAATATTTTTTTAACTACTGGTTATACAGTAGCAAAAATTTTAAAAAACAATGAAACAGTATTTTTTTATAATAATTATAAATTAATTTAAAGGTTTTACATTTAATATTATTATGTAGAGTTATTATCCTCTAAAACGTTTAAAAAGTTTTTATTATTGAAATTTACATGATCTTTTATAGGATTTTAATTTTGTATACCCACATTGGTAGTCATATAATCCTAGCAAGAAAGGTGCACCCTAATAATCAATTAACACAATTACTTAGAAAAAATGCAATCACATAAGAAATTTAATTTCAAAATCCTATTCTTTATCGACTATTTCAATTAAAATTAGCCATATAACAAAAAGTATCTAAAATTGTGAAAATCAGTTTTTCATAAACAATTTGATTATTATAACTTTTATAAAAATACTTAAACTCACAAAGTTATAAATTTTAAAAGAATTTTTGGATTTCATACATCTAGATTTAACCAATACTTTATTTGTTTCCGGAAGATCAATAACATTGTCCATTTTATCTAATTAGTTATCCAAATTATTTAAATACTAGCACAAGTAATTAATTAAAAGATAAATTTACTATTTATGATTAAACAGTCATAAATAAAAACATATATAAAAGATTATTTTCATGTTTTTAAAGAAATTTTAAAAGAAATTTTTTTTTTTTTTTTACTTTTAATAATAGGTTAAAAGTATATTAATGTTTTTAAAATTTTGATTTTATCATATTATATTTTTTTTGTCTATGAGTAATCACTATATTGTTATAAAACCAGAGAACACAATTTAGGGTCGTTATGCAAGAGAAACCAAGTAGCTCGTAGATAACTACACGATACAAGGTAATTATACTGTCTACACTTTTATTAAGTATTTTTTTTTAAATATACAATTTTTGTTAAATTCAAAATTATAAAAAAATACTTTCGTTTTTTTTTGTTGTTCTCTGATGTTGAAAAAATGAAAATTTATCACATAAGATGATCGAGTTGAATATTGAAAATTTATAAATAATTACAATATAAAACTTAAAAACTAATGATATATAAGCGAGAAATGAACAGATTTTTCAATTGAACAATATTAAACTGCGCCCCAACGAGAATTAAAAATTCAAAAATTTATTTCATTAATTTTTTTCTCAATCATAATTAAAATTTCATTTTAATTACAGAGAAGACAATTATTAAGCTTTTAAAAAACTAACATTACCAGATATATAATTAGATCTAATTGTAAAAAGAAAAATAGTTGTGTGAAAAAGAAAGGTACACGAGCAGAGTTATGAAAGGAGTTTCATGTAGTATAGGCATACTTTTTTAAGTTCCTTTATTTATAGTAATTTTAAAAGTGATACATAAAATATAACAAATTTATCCCATATTTCATTGTTCAATTATTCTTTTTTAAAAATGAAAGGTTTGAGACTACAAAAACAATCCAAATGAATAAAAGCAAAAATAGAATGAAGAAATGAAGAGAAAGAAGAATGATCTAATGATACAAGTGTGTAAAATATGAGATTATTAATAATATAACAATGGTAATACAATATTAAATAACAATAAAATTTATATGAATAAACCAATGAATAAATAATTTAAGTTATGATAAAATAATTACATATTGATAAGGCCATTAATAAATCCATGATAAAATTCAATTAGTAAAACTAATCTGTTAAAAACTAAATCAAATTTAAATTTATGTTCAATATTTAATAATATTATAATATGTAAAATGAAACCAGTACCTAAATAATAATGTAAGAAGAGGAAAAATAAAAGTAAGATTAGAGTAATATTATATATAAGACTTAAAATCAAAAATTTTTAAAGAATTTATTAAATATAAATGAGAAATATTGTTAAGTTATAAAATTAAAATTCATAATACTACTAAATTTAAGTATATAAATGTATAAACAAATAATCTTCAAAGGTATCTCTGTACTACTCCCTAAACCCATTCTTTTTCTGACCTTTCTTCTTCATTTTATTCCTCTTTATTTTCGGCACAAAAAATTAAGTATTATTTTTACTTGTCCTCTTTTTTTTTTTGAATTAGTCTCCGCTTGAGATGGTATGAATTAAGGTTTTGATGTTTTCAGATTTATGGAGACAATTAAGCGATTTGTTTTTTGGCATTACCAATTTCTCATGGTCTATTTTTTAATTATTTTTAGATATCGCAGGAGTTTTTTTTTCGTATTATTAATAGTGCCATCCAGACTTTCATACATCAACCAAATGTCTTCAACGCTGTAAGCTTTTTACGTCTCGAATTAGTTTTGATGATATAATATTCAAGGGACGTCATTTTTCCCATGTATTAGTTTATTCATAACAACACCTGCATCTCGGTACTTCGTATATCAACGAACTTTTAGTAGGCAAAGTTTGTTTTGCGTATACATATTTTTTATACATACCTTTAGTTAAGATATTAACAAAATAAAAATAATTTAATCATCTTTATTCTTATTTTATCTCCATTCATTCTTATAATTTCTTCTTTATATTTCTTTGCATTATTTCTTCCTTTTGTAGGAAGAAGCAGTAAATTTCTTGTACATACATGTAATTTATCTAATTTAATACGTATAGTATAATCAATTGAAGTATTTTGACTGATAAATGAATGCATTATTTATTTTCAATTTTTTTTTTTTTTGTATAACTTTTTATTATAGTATGTATATTAATAAACTGAAAAAATATGTACACACAATAAAACTTCAAAAGAATTAAAAATTTTATAAATATAATTAAAATAATGAAATAAATATTCCATAAATAAACTTATTAATTTTATTTATAACTTCTTAAATAATAAAATAAAGCATTGTGTTTAAAAACAAAAAAACTAAAAAATTCTTTTATTCTAATATGGAGTTGTGTTAATTGAAATAATGATAAAATATTTTATTTATATAAATGTAGTTGTTTTTAGTTGATGGTTATACTATAATTAAATAGTCTTTAAATCAATTTTAACTATAAATTTTTTTGTTAACTTTTATCCTAATAATATAATTATTCATCTCCTCCAGTCATAACTTCCATAAATTCTGTAAAGTAAAAATAATTGAAACATTATTAATAATAATGTACTGTTATAAACACTAATATGTACACAATTAATACTTTACATAATATTTTAAATTATTATTGATAATAATATATAAGTGATGTATGTATAGTTTTATATTTAACATGAATTTAACATTAGCAGAATAAATATTTAGTCAAATTTAAATTCAGGTGAAAAAAATATTCTTTTGACAAACCGTCAAAATCAAGGGTTCCTGAGCCGTCAGCGTCTATTTCTTCTATCATTAAATCCAGTTCATCAGGTGATAGTTTATCATCTAATTCATGTAGAATATCTCGAAATACGCCTGTTGTAATATATCCATTTCCTTCTTTATCATATAAACGAAAGGCTTCTCTTAGTTCTTGTTGCATAGCTTCGGTATCTTCTTCAACTAGAAATCTAGCAGCTAAGGTACAAAATTCTTCGAATTCCAATTGTCCTGATCCTATATTATAAAAAAATACTTTTTATTATAAAACATTATGCACTATTCTATCTCAATTTTTTACACAATAATTAATTCTGTACATAATATTTATGTATTATATTTATAAATTATTATATTATATATAAATTATATAATTAAAATTTTTAATATCAACTTTTACAAATTTATGTTATTGTAATGACAGGTATTGGTACTTTTGATTGATACTATATTAAACAAATATAATATAAATTTATTTTAAATAATACTATCCACATATTTTTTTTTAAATGAACTACTGAATCTCTACGAATCTCTATCGAAATATAAGGATTCTTGGCTAAAAATTTTATATTAGAATTACGGATGTGTGAATTATGGTACTCATTATATACTACACATCTTTGAATGCAATTATTATAATAAAACTATTGTTACAAAGATTATTTAATGGAGTTGAAAGAATAATTTTTGATCGATTTTTATATTATCATTTGGCTTTAATCATATATATTATTTATTATATTAATAAAAATTTTAATATTTAATTTGAATTTTAAATAGATTATTTAATTATAGTTTTTAGATATCTAATTTAGTCGTTCAAACATATATTAAATAAAAATATATTCTTTTTTACGAATCAATCTTTGTATATGTTGGCTCTAGAACCGGATTTGCAAATTATAAATTTCTTCTAATTTTTATTATAAGTAAATAGCTTATTAATATTGCAAATTTCAGGTATAGTGGAGGCTCATTTACTATACATCGAATTCGTAGAAGTATTTTAAGAAGTATTGGTGCGGTTTGCTTTTTTGGGACAAAAAAACGTAATTTACGAATTAACAACAAATTATAAACTTATAATCTGATCTTAAACTAAATGCAATATTAAACAAAAAATCAGTCAATCTTCTTTTTACATTTACGCATAAAATACAATCTACTTTTATTCATTATAATATTATATAAAATTCTATCGTACCATCTTCATCAACCTCTGCTATTATCTCTTGTAATGTAGACTCCATAAGATCATACCCCAACATGCTTAAAATAGTTCCTACCATATCTGTACTAATACATCCTTTTTTTTCATGATCAAAGGCATCAAAAGCTTTTTTTAATACTGAAAATAAATTTTTTAGATGTAAAAATATACAGATTTTATAAAAGATGTTTTATTTTTTAAATAACAATAAAATAAAAAGTATTTTACTTGTAAATTTAAAATTATTCATATTAAAAAAAAATATTAAATTTACATTGGAACTAGTTTATGGTAAAATTTCTAGTATAAATAAATTTTATTAAATCTTTTTAATTTCATTATTTATAATGAATAAGGTATTAAAAAATTCAAAAATATATTTAAAGTGTGATATATTTTTTAAATTATTAAAAAGTTAAATTTTGTAATATTTTAGTTTTATGTTAAGGTTGAAAAATAAAATATAATACTTACATGCAATTTGATCTTTTGTAAGCTCATCCTGCAGTACATAAATATTTAATATAAATTATTGATATTATTTTTAAAAAAATTTGTTTAATTTGTTAATACATTATTGTATTTGTATCATAAAAGATCTAATGTAAAAACTGTGTTGTAGATTATATAATTTGAATTTAATTGATTATGAATTATAATTTTGTATACTTTTAAAGTTAAACAGTAATAAATATAAAATCTTTAAACTATATATAGAATTTAAAAAAAAGTATTATAATATTGCATTTAAGATTATTATATAGTTACTCAAAATAAATAAATTAAATATAAATACAATGAGTTATACAAATATATTCTATAAAAAATAAATTAAAAATAAAATAAATTTTTATATGAAAAACATAGTAAAAAATTGTTATTGCAGTTTGACAGTGTCTGTACTATAAAAAAAATTCTTTAGAGTTACATAAACAGTAAAGATTTTGTTGGAGCTAATTATAAAGTAACAAGTTGTAAAGTGATATTTTTAACAATTTCAGTATTTCAATATTTGAACAGTAAATAATTTTAGCACTAAATACAATTTTATAATTAATTTTTATAATTAATAATTATGCTTTTTATTTATTTTTAATATATTTTTTATAATCATGCTTTTTCTGTGATTCATCGATAGTTTGTCCTTGGTTATGATATTAAATTTTTTCAAATGATATTTTATTAAGCTTAATTTAGTTCTGTTAAGTGATGTTTTGCTTGAAAATTTTAAAGATTACTACTTGTAGCTTTTGTATTAAATCAAGTTATCAATATTATTTATTTTAAGTATATGTTGATCGGTAAAGTTTATGCCATTATGAATCAGAATTGAGTAGAACATCATATAAAGCCTGAGTAGGTGATTTGTTTCCATTTACAAAAGCTTTTACTTTATAATTATATATACAGGTTTTATATTTATTATAAGTTAAGTATTGAATGAGTACCTCAAAAATATTGTATAATTTTGATAGTAGTGAATATAAATTATGAAGTTATGAATTATTTTCTTGAGAAAACGAGGGAAAATTTATAGTGAGAAGTGGATTAAAATTATTGATTTTTTAAATGAAAGTATAGAATTAGTGGAATAGGTATTATTATATTGTTTTCCTTCACCGTGTTGAAACATTTGATATTTAAAATATTTTTTGTAAATTATGGATTGGGATATGAATTTCAATCCACTTGACAAATACAATCAGGTACTACGATAAATTTTATTTTTTTACGTAACCACATCAATCAAATCTTCATTGTCTAAAATAGTGTTGTCTTGAACATCATAAAATAATGATTTTGATAAGTAAAGGACGAAGCAGTCTCTATATCAATATTATCTTAGCTAGAAAAACTTTATTAACAAAAAATCAAGTAATTTTATAAAGTAATTTTAAAAGTAATTTATATGTATTTATAAAGTAATTTTCATTTAATTTTGGATTACAATAAAATCTTTATTTGGTATGGTATTATACAAGAACGTATTAAATTATTAAAAAAAAAAGAATTTTTTGTTTAATTTTCTTTATATTTCTTTCTTATTTATATTTTTGAGAATAATTAATTTTTTTTAAATACAATCATTTATATATATTTATATTTATATACATAGTAAGTTCCTTTTTTATGATATAAAAAAGAAATATTTTATATTTTACTGTAATATAATTATCATTTATTAATTACAATAATTTGTGTATAACTTATATTTGGTTCTTTCAAAATTTTTACTATTTAATAAAATTATATTTCTTAAAATAATATGTTTTTCTATTTTTATATACTGATATTTATAAAGATATTATTTAAATAAGATTTACAAAAAAAATTTTCACATCAATTACATCTTAATAAAATGTTATAAAAATAAGAAAATTTAAAAAAAAAATCTTTGGAAAATATTTAAATTATAAATTAATTTATTAAATTATTTTATACTAAATATTTCATTTAGTTTCTATTATTATTATTGCTTATATTAAAACTAATAATCAAGAAAGTTCTTTAACAATTTTCAAAAATAAAATTTAATTTTTAAATTAATTAATTAAATACTTTATAAATTATTAAATATTTTTACTTACCATATTAAAATAATAATATTTGTTTTATTGTGTAATTGAATAATTTGAATTTTGAAAACAAATTTCAATCTAAATATGTGTAATTACTATTTACCATCGTAAAAAATATATTATAGTACAGCGGTTTATCAATTTCGGAAAAACATGAATATAGAAAATAATTAAGTTTATATTCAGATAATATGTACAAAATTTTAGTAATCCATCCAAAAATATTCAGAGTTTGATGAAAATTACTTGATCTATAAGTTATTTTCAGATCACTCTGATTTTAATAGATAGATTTTTCTAATTTTAAACAGATATAATTCAATGAAACTAACTGTACAATAGAAAAATAATTATTCTATAATTAAATAATTTTAGAATAGTTAATATTTACATTTAGAAGTAAAATATACATTAAATATTTTATGTGTTTAATACTGATGTCTATTAGATTGATGAAATAAATTATTTAATGCAAAGATTATTCAATTATATTTTAATTTAAATAATATTTTTAAGAATTTAATAATGTAAAAATATCAACTTTTTTAATAAATTATTTATATAAGTATATTTTTTTAATGTTGAATTATCCAGTTAATTAGAAAGAAATATTCAAACTAATATTCTTTACACTAATATAATTTATTAAATTTATTAAAACATTTTAGATTTGATTATACAAAAATTTAAGAAATATCATAAATTAATAATCTTAAATTAAAAACTGTAAAGTGAAATAAATATTCATTAACCATTATCTTATTAAAAATGTTGTTTATATAGATTTTTTTAGTAATTATTTAATTATTTTTTCATTAAATGAACTTTTAAATATTATGTTAAAAATAAAATTTAAAAAGTCGCTTGTATTTTATGTTATTCTTTGACTTACCATTTACGTAGATTTAAGAATCTAAATATAACACTTCTACTTTGTATCCTCATACAATTTATAACCATATTTGTAATATTTTAAATGTCAATACATTTAAATAAAAATACAGTTCTTTTACAACATTTATCTTTCTTATTGTAATTCATAATAATCGATAATTATAAATGCTTATGCCTTGCTAAAATTAAGGAAATAACAAAACGTCTGCTAAAATTAATTTAATAATTAATATAAAACTAACTAGTTATGCTATTTATTCTTGTAATTTTCTTTAAGTTTTCTTTGTATTTGAATGAGATGGTTACTATTATTTATTATGTTTTTACTTATTATTAAAATTTATTTAATATATTTTCATGAATATATATTACGCAAAGTAAAATATGTCAAGTCTTTGGTTTTCATTCCATTTTTTTAAACCATGCTTTCTCCATAATTTTTTATATATCTAATTATGCTTCAAAAAGATTTATAACATTGGTTTAATAAAAACAATAAATGTTATAATAATATATCTTTACTGCCGAATAAATAAAGCGTTATTCTCCTGACATCATATCTATTTCAAAGTTTAATCAGATATCAAGTGAAGGTGGACGAAGGAAACCTCAAGGAAAAACTGAAACGTTTTCATCACATAATTACTTCCTTTTAAAAATTTAGTGAAGCAAATTGAATGTGGAATAAATGGTTGTTTCTGTAAAAGTTATAAAAATTTATTGTAATACTCGTATGTGTTTATGTATAATTGAAAAAAGAGTAATCATGTGTAATTAAAGATTTCGAGAATTTTCAAAATTCTCATTTATATATAAAACTTTGTACTGAGTATGATTTTATATTTCGAAGGTTTTATAATATAGAGTTTGGGCTTGAGAAAAGTGACAAAAATTTTAGTGTATTGTCTCAATTATAAGAGTAATCGAATAAAGCTTTAAAGGTTTTGCTTGAATGCTTACTGATAAGTGAAAATAAAATATGTATTTAAGATCTTGATGAGTCTTTTCCATGTTTAAAGATGAAAACACATCATCATCTATACAATACCTTTCGGATTAAATGTCAAACATAGAAGTAATCGACTGAAAATATCCATAAAAGTTTGTATGTAAAGGACATAAATTGAAAAAATGATTAATTTTTTTATAAATATTATTTAATCGGAACACCTCTTTATTTGAATAAATTTTACAACAAAAAAAAATCACAAAAATATTTTATTTATGAAAATATAATTTATCCTTACTACGTGACATGAAAGACATGAGTACATGTTCAAAACCATATATGCATATATATAGTATATATATTTCTAAAAATTCGATTGATTTTTTAATCATAATATTAATGAATACTAACATTAATATATATAAGTTGAATATTGAAGTTTTTAGAGTAATACTATTAAAGCTTATATAATTAATTAAAAAATATTTTTAATAAATGTTACGGAGTATTGTACGCAAAATAGGTTTATATTCCTTTTCTATACATCGTCAATAAACAATTAAAAAAAAAAATTTCATATATTTCGTTAAATTTTTATTGTTCGAATAATTTGACTTGATTAATATATTCAAATATATAATATATAAAAATAATTAATTTTATTTTATATATGTGTGTATGTTATATATTTTAATTATTTATACATATAATAAAAAAATAATTGAAAAAATTATCCAGAATTGTAAATCAATAATAGTAGAAAGTTAATTATTTTATTTAATATGAGTATTTACTAAAAAAAAAAATTTAATTTAAAACATTTTAAAGCAAAAATGTAAAAGAAAGTTAAATAATTATATTATATTTCATCTTGATTGGTATATATATGTATTTTATAAAATATTAATATCTTTTAATAAATTAATTTGAACTTAAAAACTATTTTCTTAAATTATTATTACATTATATTTAGTTTATTATACTGTAAACTGTATTATATATATATTTTTATTGTATTAAACATATTTGATAAACAATAGAAAAATGGTACGAAGAAAATACGATAAAAGGTTAGAATATTCAAAATACAAATACAGTATATTAAAAAAATTTTTTTTTTTATTTTTTACAGGTCTCCATCTAATGCCTCATTAATTACAACATGTAGTAATAATTGCAAAGATCAATTACACAAAGTGAGTGAAATTTCAATGATTTGATTATTAACATTCATTTTTCAAAGATTTTATAATTTTCTGTTAAATGAACATTTTCGATAGAAATAATTTTTATTCTAGACAAACATTTTAGTTGATAAATATAAGAAAAGGCGTGTCAAAAATCGCGTTTTACAAGAAATTAAACATTTACAAAAGGCTACAAGACTTCTAATACCAAAAGCTCCATTTGGAAGACTTGTTCGAGAAATTTTATATGATCATTTTTCTATTTTTAAAATTGAAAGGTATTTTTCAAATATATCTTAAATATTTACCTTAATATTACACATTTTAATATATTAACTTGAATTTTAAATCCCTTGAATTGTTACATATATCGTATATAAAGCCTGACATTTTTATTAATAGTAAAAATATAAAAAATTTATAACTCGATTTTATGTACTCAAATATCTTTTCATCATGAAATTTTTTTATTCATAATTTGTTATAATTAAATAAATTTTTATTTATAATTCAATAAATTTTTTTCTTTCTTTATAATAATTTTATAAAGCGAATTTTTCTCCACAATATATCATCTGTAGCCATTCTGTTTTGAAGAACTATAATAGATGGAATATTTATTTTGTAATTTTGTGAGTGAAAATTGGTATATCAATTATGATTAATAAAACAAATTTATTTTCATTCATATATTCAGTCACTGAAATATTCAATTTACTTGATATTGTTTAAATATTATTTTGATGATTTTTTAATAGGATTCATATTATTGCATTGGAAGCTATACAAGAAGCTGCTGAAATGTATATAATTCAATTCTTTGAAGATGCTCTACTTCTTTGTTTACATTCAAAACGAGTTACATTAATGCAGAAAGATATGGTACTTTTAAGACGGTTGCGAGGACGAAATGATATTATTAATAAATAATCAAAATTAATTGTAATTAAAAATTTATATAAATATATACACTAAAAGCACTGCATGTATTATGTACTTAAATAAATATATATAGTATAGAATTAGAAAAAACATTCACATTACAGTATTTAAGAGTTTTTAATTATATATGTATCTAATTAAAGAAAATGGTGATGCGGTATGGCTGACACGTAAAAAATATTTGTATAAGTTAATATTTCTATAATTTTATATGTAAAAAATTTAATATTTATTTGCGAAAATTTATTTAGATAACATTTACAAGTCTTTAAATTTGTTATAAATAATACGTAGAAGTTTTATAATAATATAATAGACAAAATTATACTTAGATAGATATATATATTTCTGTAATTATTGCATATTTATTGATTACAAAAATACAATATAATATTATTTATTTTTTATTCATTAATTTTTCTTTAAAACATTATAAGTAACGAACAGTTCAATAAATATTTCCAATAATGCGTAATAATATGCTATACCAAGATCGATGTGGTCCATTGTTACTCTTCTAAATAGTTTGAACAATATTTTGAAGAAGAAAACATGAAGATTTTTTTTTAAGAACTTTTTTTTAAGAAAAAAGTCTGGATCTAAAGCTTTTGTTTCCAGTATAAAATAATTCTAAAGAATTTTATTATAACATCAAGTGCAGTCCGATACCATTAGTTATACATGCAAATTTAATTTTAATAAAAACTCTGAATCTTCGTAGCAAATAAAAATTTATTAAACAGTATAAATATAACATTCATAATTGTTTTATGCACTAAGCTTATACTTATATTATCATAATAAAAACTATAAAAGTATATATTATAGTTTAATTCATAAAACAACTTTAATCTTTTCCGCTTGCTGAATCTTTGTCACTATTACGACTTTCGTTACTATGCATTCGCTGATAAATAGGTGCATGACGCATATTTGTATTTCCAGGTGTACTTGGCGAGATGACATCCTTAGAACCTGGATTTCGTGGTAAAACAGCAGATAAATCACAGCGAACTGGTATTTCACCTCGCATAAATCTAAACAGATATAATAAAATATTATTTAAAATCATTAATTTAATTGAAAATAGAATTGTACTAAAAGTAATAAAAGAGCTGAAATTTTATAGGAATAAAGTGTATATAAATTACTTCAATTTCCTCAAATTGAAAGTATTATTTATTATCAATTTCTTTAACAAAATTACGAATGAATTTAGATCTCTGCGACAACTCATTTATAAGCAAGAAAATTAAAGATTTTTGAAGATAAGGTATGCGCTCAATTTCGTTAGATTACTGCAAATAAGTGGACAAGTGGAACAATATAATCGCATCATCATAGATGCAATCATATACTACACTGACATTAACAGTATTGATACTAGGAGTTGCGTATAATCAGGGATGCTATTCTTCTTAAAACTACTGATACATTTCTCGCATATGATAGAAAATTCGATGTATTAAATGCGGTGAACTACCTGGAGGCCTGTGAAAATTTCAAGTTTTTCAGAATAAAAATGTCGGATAAAATAGACCGATAACAGAGCAAGAACAAACATCAGTAGGATTGTAGATGTAAATAAAGCTGCTGTTTCTAAGTGTAGACACACTTAAACTGCAGTATGCTTAAGCCTTAAATAAGGTTACGATTATGAAGTTACTCCCAAAATACACTGGGCTGTACGAGGTCAAGAAGGTAATGAAAAACGACTGTTACGTGATGGACGACATTTTGATAGCACCTAATTCGCTGAAATTCTACTGAGACACATACACTGCCCAGTAACTGAAGTGATGAATCATAAAGATAAGAAGAGGATGAAATAGTAAGGAGAGACATTATGTCTGAAACTTCGCTCTGAGATCGGGTAAAACATTCATATTATTGGCATTTAATGATAGGTGTTCAGTTCACAATTTGATGACACTGTGATTAACGTTATATAAAACAAAAGAAATCGCTGGAGCGATAGAAAACTGGTTTAACACTTTCATACAATATCGGTACAAGGTAAAACTTTTATTTACGTATTATGTTAGAAGAGCCCGCGAAATCTGAAGGGATTATCTTGGAGATGCGAAACTTAATCAGAATAGTAGCCGAGTGTAAGAGTTATTTTCTCACCAAGATTATTGAAAGATATACGATGCTTGTAAATTATCTCTTTATCGAATATCAGAAAGATCTTAAGAATATGAATAGATAATGAAAATGGCCCACATTTAACCACCGGCCAGTGTATGTGCTCGGAAGGCAGTTCTGAAGAGTAGAAATTTCAGTTTAAATTTTGCTAAAAACCTATAAGCATTTCTATGATTAATTATATTGAATAAGTATCATCTAAGGATAAATGAATTGAAATATTAAGTAATTTATTTATCCGTTTCCTTTTTCCTCATTAACTCTTATTTCTTACATTTATAAATTAAAAAACTCTTATTTATGAATAATACATACCGCTCAAGTTTATCTACACAAGCATCTTGATAATCATGAATCCATCGAACACCATTAAAATGGCAAACTGCTCTCATATCTTCTGGAAGTTCTTCAGGTTCCGGCCATTGAAAATTATCAATTATCGGTATAATGTTACACTGTGATTGTAATGCAGCAACAACTTCCTAGTAATTATAAGTTTTTATAATTAATTATTTTTATAAATATTAATAAATAATATATAATACAGTTGGATTCAATGAATTATCGAAATGAGCTGTAAGTGAAACAAACCTTGTGAACCCAATCTTTGCATTCTGAATCATCTACACATCTTTCTAAAGCTTTTGGTGTGAGAACTAGTAAAAAATGTTTAGCTTGTCTAATACTTTGTAATAAATTATTATCGAATTTTCCAGCTTCAAGTCTTTCTACATCTATGAATACTGAAAAACCACGAAGTTGTAAATGTACTTTCAGTAAGCTTGCTAATTGTGAACCATTTGATCTTCTATAACTAACAAAAACGTCAAGTGATTTATCTGGTGATTCACTTTCGCATGGATTGAATTGATTATGTTGAGTATTTTTAATTGCATTTAGTATTCTTAGTCTATGTATACTATTAGTTATTCCACATTCGGTAAGAAGTTGATCTTCGGTCAAATTTTTTATTGAATCCTTGTCAACACCGCCATTAAGCATGCTATATGTATAAATAGAAAATTCTTGACCTATTGATTGCAGGAAATTATTCAAATTTCCTGAATCTTTACTACTATAATCAGCCATTTTTTTAAGATTTTGTAATTCTCTAGTAAATCTTCTTCGTCTTATACCGTTAGTAAGACCAATATCCTCTCGAAGATTTTCTTCTGTTATCTGCAATAAAAGGTCTCCATCCACTCTACTTTCAACGAAATTATTCGCATATTCAGTAAATCCAATTTGTTTAACCCATTCACGAACATCTTCGCTTGACCAAAGTGGAACTTGTTGACTAAGCTTGTGTGGAATTTCTTCACCAATAAGTCTTAATGCTTGAGCAGCAAATTTGGAAGCAATAGCATTTGGACAGCTAGCTACTTTTTTAAGAGGTTCTATAGCTCCAATTATTCTAAATATTTCAGTATTACCCTGTTCTTTTTTTATTCCAGCTTCCATACAAAAATGAAATGCAGCAAGATTTCTTGCTTCTTCTCTTTTTGAGCTAAGAACTGGTACTAATCTTTCTAACCAATTTTTACTTTGGCCGTGAGCATGTGCTAGATTCGATTTCGCAAATTCATATGGATTATGTGAAGTAACAAATGGTTCGACAAGATCCAGTGTACCAGATTTTAAAACAGCTGCTTCTATTTCTTTATTTGCTACAAGAACGGCAATTGCTAAACAAGCATAGTATTTAATATTATCATCGTTATGGAAGGCTAATGGGAAAAGCCACATTGGTACTTTTCTTTTTATCATTGCTTCTTGATTTTCTGCACCTCCATATAGCGATAAATTTGCCAGTGCTCCAGCGCAATGTCGAAGAGTTTCTACATCATTTTTTCTGCATTCAAAAAGAACAGCATCAAGACCACCCAATCGGATCACATCACTACAAGTACCCTCGCTATGTTTGAAAAGATGTTCTAAAATTCCTGTTCCAATACGTGCATGTTCTACAGAATTTGTATTTTTAGTACACACACATGCGACATTTACAACTTTGTCAAGGCCATTCTCAACTACATGGGTTCGATTTTCTGTAGTCAAACATTGTTCTAGTAGTCGAGCTGATGAAAATTGTAATCGATTATCATTAGCAATGCAATTGGATACAAGAAGATCAAGGCCACCTCTAAGGCGCAAAATATTACACAAGCTGTAACCCAGCTCATGGCCATGAGTCGGAACAGCCCATGCTTTTCTAATTATATCATTAGCACGATCAAGTAATAATGGAGTTTTTTCATTATTTTTTTCAGATTTTTCACCGTTTATTCTTAATCGCTCCACAAGATTATTTAAAAATTCTGAATATTTTTTAATTGTAAATTCAACATCTTGAGATGTTGACTTAGATGATAAAATGTCTAAATCATCTAAAGGTATTGAGAGCATTTCATCTTCTACGTCTACCGATTTGAGCACATTATTATTCATTAGTCTATTTACAGTCGCTGCTGCATTTAAAAGAGATGTTGATTTACTGGAAGATGTAATACCTGAAGCTTTTGAAGCTATAGTAATATTAGACTGTACACTCGTCGCTACAAGCTTTTCCTGGTTAAAAATACCAGTTGATGTAATAGTTTGTCGTTGTTGCTGTGCTGCAACTGCTTTCTGTAAAGATAATTCAGGTTGAATAACAATTTTTAATAGTTTTAATTTTAGAATTAGAAATTTATGAATTTATACAAATTAATTTAAACTTAACAATAGATCCTTTCAATATATTATCTAAAATTAAAAATGTATATTAACCTTCTCAGAACTAAAAGAATCGCTATGCAATTTTATCACAGATCCTGTTACATTGTTACTTTCTTCATGAGAAATATCAGTAGCCTTTAAACTTCTATGCTCCTAAAATAAAGAAAATAAAATATAATAAATAGTTCTGTAAATAAATAAAATTTTAATTTATCTTTAACTTATATTTTTAATGAAATAAATTTTGTTATTTTTTCAATCCATACCTTTAATCAAAATTATACGTCAATTTATACAGTGGTAATTAATTTAAGCCTCGATATTATATGAAAATTAACTTTAAAAATGAGCGAGTATATAAAAAATTAAATTTATAAAGTTCTTAAAGAAATAAAGTTATGACAAGTGTACATAAAACAATTACATATTATAATTGTTATTCGATGATTTAAAAAACACTGAATGTAATATGTAATCAGAAAATGCAAAAATATAACGTTTGATTAATTCATAAGATATTTCATTTCACCTTTATTTATTGATGTATTCATATAAATAAATTTTTTAACAAGATGAATGTTACCTTCGCTGTAGTAGTGCATTTTTCGGCTGTTACTCCATCCATTTCCACTCGTGCTCTAGCAGCCATCGCAGCATTTTGTTCTTTGAAAGATACATCACAAGCTTGCAAAGCTCTCAATTCTGCTCTATTTGCAATTTCTTTTTCAGCACTAAACCTTTCTGTAACAAGCTATAAATCAAATAATAAAAATATAGCATTTTAATCATAACTATAATTTATATAATATATAAACAACTATATTCAAAGTCTTATAAAATAACTCTAGTTACAATCATTTTTCAATAAAAATATTTGTTGATTTAAATAGAATAAAATTTAAAAATATTGATTTACTTTCTACTTTCAAATTGATATTACTTTACTTAAATCCCGATAAAAATTTTTTTCTCGTAATATTGTTACAGTTATTACTTTAAATTAATAATTAGTTTAACTGTTACTTTTTTATAATGTTATCATTTATAATATAATATTTAAAATTATAAAAATTTACCTTTGTTTTTAAAGCACTGGATACTTTCTTTTGTTCAAATTTCATTAATTCAGAAGTCGTTGGATGATTTGACACATTTGCAATATTTAATGGATGATTTAATTGATTAAAAGCATTTAGAGAACTTAAAGAACTAAATTGTGATGGTGTTGTACTTGTTAAATTAATGGTACTTGTCGTTGGTGGTGGAGTATCCGAATCCGGAAATGTAACTAAAGGTTCTGAAATATCAGCTTCTTGTATTCCACAAGTATCCCTGGAAAACATAAATACCTATAAGTTTATATATGTAAAAAATTATTATAACTAAATCTATTTATATACAGTTGTGTTAGATAACAGATAGTTTTTATATTTTGAATATAGGGCTTCTAGAATGAGTGTGTTGAAAAAATTTTTAAAATGATATTAATTTTTTCGCCAACATTTCGACAACAGTGTATTGTCCTTCTTTAGGATAAATAATTTTTATTATAAATTAGTTATAAATTATATAAAAATAATTTGTTATTGATAAATTTATTTTAAAATTATTTGCGACATAAGTCATTTCATTAATTGTTCATTACTGAAACATATTGTAAGTTAGATTTTGCTATCACTTTATAATAAATCTAATATTTAAATTTTACTTAAAATTTTTAGAACATAGTTGTAGTCTTTGATTAAATGTATTGTATCGTCTTTTGTTTTGCTTTTATTAATTTTGTTAATGCTATTATTAGGTGATTTTACGTATATCATTTCTAAAATAGAACGTTTTTTATAATTCATCTCACTGTCAAGAATCGATACATTTTGACAACCACTTACATGCTTATGGTATTTTGCTTATATTACAAAAATTGAGTGATTGTTTTTATGTTTTTTATGTTGTTTATAAATTACTTTTAGTCTCACTAATGTATATTTCTGAGTAATCCAAATATTTTATTATGTATGCTACATTATTTTCCTCTATTTTTTTGTATGGTTTAATTTAAAATTTAATATTTTTTTCGTTTGCATAGATTTTTGATACCAGTTAGTCATTATCTTGTTGTTTATATTAATTATTGACATGTCATTAATAACGAAGTCAATTTCCGTGAACATTTATTAAGAACTGACATTTGGTCTACCTGTCATACTAAAAAAACCACGTTTCATCCTTTGTTAAATTTTTGTCAAAAATTTTTAATTGTGACAAAGAAAACCCACAAATTTTTAATAACACAATTGCTAATGATAAAACATGGTGTTTTGAGTATGACCTGAAGACTAAGTGACAGGTCTTAATAGAGGTTCACAGAAATTAATGCAATTAATCTCCAATTGTTCACACTAAAAAAAATAGAAAAAATAACAATTTGTTTGGAAGGTTCTCCAGTACAATGAACAAGTAGTCCAACCGGCCTCCATTGCTGCGTTCGTGTTAAAGAAATTCAATTTTGCTACTTTTTGAACCTAACATGTACACTCTTTACAATCCTTCGCATTTACTTAATTATTTTTACGTTTTAGACTCGAAAAATAATTATCAA
The DNA here is from genome assembly GCA_018907245.1 of Eupristina koningsbergeri. NCBI lineage: Eukaryota > Metazoa > Arthropoda > Insecta > Hymenoptera > Agaonidae > Eupristina > Eupristina koningsbergeri. The sequence goes on along the minus strand of JACCHV010000002.1, from coordinate 3,003,196 downwards.
ATAAATAATATGATATTTTACTCGCCTGTGCTCGTTTTCTAAATCAAGACTTTTTATAAACGACAAGTAATAATTTTCTACTTTTTAAATTTTCAACTTTACTACATAAAGTCCATTCATACACAAATATATATATTCTTTATACATCTGTGATGCATTACATATAAATAATATACATATACCGATATACATACAATTTTTTTAATTATAAAATAAATTTGTATTGTTATTTATCATATGTTTACAACTTACCTATCTACCAAATTTTCCATACTGCTACGAAGTCTTTGAAAATTAGTTGAAATATTTTTCATTTCAGATATTCCTCGCTTTAGTTCAGTTAAATTATTTTTCATTGAACTTGCCTTCATTTCATGTGAAGCTGTAGATAAAATTCTTTGAGAAGTTTTCGCTAATCTATTACTACTTCTGATATTTTTTCCACTGTTTTGACTTTCATTTTGATGTGACAGCATCTACAAATTGATTCTCAAATTATATAAATTTTAATTTATAATAATCTTATAATTCATATTAATAATAATTTTCAAAATAATATTATATAAATGTTATTATAAAAAGTGCGTTGTGCTTAAACCCAGGCACGTCCGGTTCTTAGTAGCCAGACATGCTTCGGTTAGTTGACCGAATTGACCCTTTCCCACCCATCAAACGAACGATGTTATGAAAGTGAATAATCTGAAATTCATCTATAATGAAAATTTATAAAAAAATTAAAACGGAGGAAAAATAAGGGAACAAAAACAGAGGTTTTAAATACGGAAAGGGAAGTGAAAAGTACACCTTTTTTGACCGAAAAGTCATAGCTATCGTTCGAACTTGCTTTTCGATATTTCAATTTATAACTAAATTGGTACAACTTAATTTATACAATATTAATTATAGAAAATGTTATGTATAGAGGTGTTGGACAGCTAAATTTTATTACACACTCTAAATTATCTAGTTATTTTTATATGGATTATCGTTAAATAACTTCTGTTTTCAAAACAGTTTGCCAATGGAAGCTATCAGATTATTACCAAAATATTTGAAGCTAAATTTTAACAGTTTATTGTAAAGTTTTGGATTAGTAAGAAATCCCTTGAATGTCCATTTTCTTAATTAACATCTAATAAAAAAATTTTTAAGTATTTTATTTAAACTCATTCATGAGATGCAAATGGACGCTTATAATGTCGATTCCACTCAAGCTATCACCAAAGCTATTTATAATTTATAATTCTTAATTTAAATGAGGCACTAATATCTTTGAAATACATTCTTTAATTATTTAAAGATTATACATCCATAGAAAATATACTTGTAAAAATATAAATTAAGAATATTTGACATTAAAATAAAAAATATGACTATAGAAGAATTTTATGCATAAATTTATACCTTAAATAAATCAAATTAAATGATTTAGTTATTACTTTCTTGATTAAAATATCTTTATCATTGTGCTATGACTAAAACAAAACCACTTGCATTAAATATTTTATCTGAAGCAAAGCTGAAATAAAAGAAATGTATTGTTAATACCAACAAATTATTTTATAAATAATAAAACTATTTTACTTATTAGAAAAATTTTATTTTTTTGTATATATAAAGTTAAAAATATATATGTGTGTATAAACATATAATATAAAAGTATATGTAATAAATTAGCTTAATATTCAGTTCATCTATTTTTATAGTTCTAAAATTTTTTTTTTCTTTTAGATTTATAAATAAATAAGTTATTTTTATATTAAAAAGGAAATACATGAAAACAATATGTTAATAAAGGGTTTTCGTCCTTAACAAATATTTAATGATTTAATATATAGAAATAATTAAATAGATTTAAAAATAAAAATAAATATGCATGTCATAAAATCAAATAATATAATTATTGCAACGTCAATATATTACAGTATCAAATTTTATAAGAGGTATATTTATTTGTACATAATTCTCAGTGATATTTAAGCAAATATATTTAGTATTTGTTTAATTCGAGAAAACGTTGGGAGAATTAAAATTATACTAATGCAATAACGTATCAAAAACTATATAAGGTAAATGATTATCCGTTAAATTTGAAATCCAATTGTTTTTGATTTTTTTTTTTTTATAATTTTTCCGTAAAATGTTGTCAATGATATAAAAAATATTAATACATCACCAAACGTTACCATTAATAATGATAATGATATAAAGCAGCAAGAAAAGATTCAATCATTAATAACATATAGCATAAATGAAAAAATAAATCAAAAATTGATGACAAAACCAAAAATGTTAATAAAATTAATTTTCATAAAAAAATAATTCTGAAATTTTTTTGCTCAAGACGAAGATCAATATATATAAGCTATTTAATATAGCTTATATATAGCTAGCTCAATATTAATAAGCTATTTTTTTAAAAATGACAGTTCATATATAATGTAAAAATATATATAACTATCAAAAAAAAATTCTATACAAGACTAAAAAGAATGACCAAATTCTAAGAAAACTAAACGACAAAGGATATCTTTACTGGAAATTACATAATATTAAAATTGAATAGATTAAAAGTAGTTTGATCAGCGCATACAGATTGTCTAAAATATTTTTTAATCAAAATATGTAAAAACAATATTGATTTTTTAAATGTGAAAATGTTTGTAGGTGCTTTAATTTAGTATTAATTTGTGAAAGTAATCGTTTATTTACTAATTCCTATTTCATATTTTCTTCTATCGCTTCTGTTGCAAATTTTCTACCTATCCTAGTCAGATGTATTTCAAGGTATTTGTCAATTCAAGTTTTCAATTCTTTGAATAACTTCTGTTTTAACAATGAATACAAAATAGCTGGTTACTTTTTTAAAATTAAAATATTAATGTAAAATTTTGCGATTACAATAAGACATTATATTTAGATATAATCTAAAACAATAAGTAACAGAAAAAATATAAAATAACGATCACGAACATTATTTTATTACGATACTAAAATACCACATATAATTGAATACAATCCCCTAATGCAATAGTAAATTAATTAAATAATATTTTTTGCAATACTAATTATGCCATTTCATACAGTGATCTAGCTTATCTTCATATTTTACCGCATCAGTTAATTTCGTTACTGATTGTAACCTTTCTCTATACAGTAAATTATTAATGTAATAAACTTTTATATTCAAATATTATGCATATATCAAATATCAATCTTCTTATTGTAGACTATTCATAAATTACGGTAAAATGTTAATTATTACTCACGTTTAGAATGGGTATTTATATCAAACGAGTATTTTATTTTGTATCAATTTTCTTTTTACAGGCTTTAATATTATTTCTTAAAGAAAAAATTTTAACATATAATTACTATTTTCTATAAATAAATTAAATACTAATATTAGTATTTAATAATTTTTTGCATATAAAATAATAATTTACCATTGTAAAATTAAAATTATATTTATGATTTTAAAAGACTTTCCTTTTTTTGATTAACCTTATGTTTTACTATTTTCACCGTTCATAAGAATGCATTTTAAAAACACTTTTAAAAAAATCGATGTATTTTAAAATCTAAAAAACAAGAAAAATAAAAACTATGTAATCTACGAATCGTGAGTCTAAACGTCATCTCACTTAAATTTAGTTTTTTACTTTTTCTTTCTTCATCATTGAAATCATAAAATCTTTTGTTTTAATTGAAGATTAAAAAAATAGCCACATTACTATTACTTTCTCAACCTTAATTCTCTTTATTAATAGCGAAACAAATGTCTAATTATTAAAATAAGTTCTTTTTACGTAGCATCTGAGTTTAGTTGATGAGTTATAAACTACTGTATAAAACGACATTATAGTAGTATACTGTATGATTCATTTGATGATATATTACGGTGGTAAAATACAACCCAAAATCTAAAGCTTGCATGAAAGTACATTGTCTAGATAATGAAGAGAAAGTGACATTTGGGTGTGAACTGACAGACACACCAAGAGCAGATGACCAAGTTATCAACAATTAAATAAAATGAAGAAAAATATATACAAAATTTTATACATAAATTTTTGCTAATGCAGATAAATAGAAAAATGTTAAATATCAAGTATTTATAGTTTTAACTATAAATGTAATCATTTCATTATGGATTAAAAGAAGCTTATCTAAAATAAGGATATAATACAATAAAAATATACCAATTTATAAATCAATTTTAAATACATAGATTTCATTTTTTAACTTTTGTAAATGAAGTTTAAGCGATCAAGTATGCTATCTTTAAATAAATTTCAATATGCAAACATATAACATATTGCAATAGTTTAAAATGATAATTATAACAGTAAAAAATGTGTATAATAATAGGACTTATTTTGCAACTTTATATTAAAGCCAAAAGCTGTAAAAATAAAACATGCTTTAAAACAAAACAAAAGGGGGAAAAATCAATAGGAAACTTGGTTACAAAGAAATATAAAATAAATGAATAATAATTATAATAACAAATATCAATAAACTCAGCTTAGTCAAACATAATGATAATAAAACATTATATTAGTTTAGTTTCATTTTTTAATCTCTCGTCTTAAATTATACGATGGAACATTATATAAATAATTTTAAAAGTAATTTAGAGTATTGATATTTATGTATTAATTACAATTAATTTGTAAAATTGAAAATATATTTATATAAAATTTTAAACCATTATACCTTGTTAGATAAAAATTTTATTTTTTTAAATAACTGAAAATTGTAATTATAAAAAATTTAAAAGCAATGACAATTCGATATAATTCAAATTTATTGATTATATAAATTAATCCAAAACATATTTTAAGATAATATTTTTTTTTTTTTTAAATTAAATACATTTAAATAATTATGGAAATAAACTTATTATAAATTTACCACATTTAATAGTATTTTTATTATGCAATTAAATATGTAATACATAAATAATTGTATAATATATAATATAAAACATGTAAAATCTAGTATTTAAAATATAACATAAATACATTTTTTAAAAATTGAGAAAAAATGAATAAATATTATTCTTGATTTTTGGAATTATAATTATTACTATTGTTGTTGTTGTTGTTATTGTTATTATTACTATTATTATTGTTGTTGTTCTTCTTGTTGTTATTAAATTCTAATAGCTTTACGTATAACTTATACATGATTATTTTATATTATGTAAAATTATACATAAATAACAGAAGTAGATTACATCATCGATTGTTATTGGTATAAATTATTTAAAAAAAATTGAATATTCATAATTCTTAATTAATTTCTATTGTTCCATAAATTAAATAACATTCTTAATATTAATGACATATTCTCTAGTAAATTAAATTCCTAGATAAAATTAAAATTAACTGTTGAATATATAATAAATATCTGGAATAATTAAATATTAAAATAAAAATATTAAATAGATATATCTAGATATATATATATATATATATACATTTATTTATTTTTTTATTTATTTATTTACTTATTTATTAAATGTATAATATTGTCTATATTCAATTAAATATTATATGTTTATTGAATATTCAATTCTGAAATTCAAAGTTAAATGTATCAATATTAATGGCATTCAAGCAACTACATATGCTGAACATATTCGAATTATACTATAATTAGTATGCATTCTTAAAATTATTTCAATTATACTAAAAGCAGTTTATATTATTAAATTAGATTTCTCTGTAGTAAAAAGAAATTGTATCAAAATATTACTAATTTTAGTTAATTTTATATTATTAAAAACAATTTTTTTAAGTACAATTTAAATCTATTGTACAATACAGTAATTGAAGTGTTTAAAAGAATACACTTGGTTAAAATCGAAAAATGTTTGTGAAAATATGAATGGTTTTAAAATACTAAAATTATTAATTTGAAACTTTTATCAAATGAATGAATTCACAATTTTAATTTAATTTACAATTTCCATTAAAACAAAAATGAATTAATAGCATAATTATAATAATTTTTTTAAATATTGTTGTAAATGACAAACCTTGAATATTCACATCATTTATAATATGCATTTATATATGTTCTTCTATTATTTACTGAATTATTTTAAATACATATATATGTATATATATATGTATATATATAAACAATTTTTTAAAAATATGATACTCCTTTATCATCATCTATAAAACAGTAATTCCATACTCATGACACTTCGTTAATATTTTTGTGATTACCAAATAAAATACTGTGTATGAAAACAAACTTCTAAAATATACTCTGAAAAAGATATATAATACAAAAAATTATTTTACAATAAATTTTGTAATACTTACTTTCTACTGTTATTTTAGATGCAAATACATCAACAAAAAATGTTAAATATACATACTTTTAGTATATAAAATTGATGTAATATTATTATATATGCATGTTTACATACATTCATTCATGCATATTTGCATATATACCCATATGTATGTATAGAATTATATAATTTTACATATAACAGATCTTTTGTAAGATTTGTTACTTTCATACAAAAAAAATGAAAAAAATTACTTCATAGAAAAATTTATGTGTATATTTAATGATTTATGAGTTAATGACAATAGTGAAAATTATAAAATAAATTGTTTGCGCGTTTTCTAAATTTATTGGCTCCCACTTTGAAAAAAATATATTTTTTTAAATATTTGATGTTACACACGTTTTATACATATCACACATGCATTACCGATATATTGAGCAAATACGTTATATTTTAAATTACCAAAGAAATATAATTTTTAGGTTTCTAAGTAAAATGCGATAATATTAAATAGTTTTATTATTTTACGGTTAGGCTTATATAAAAAGTTAACTTAAAAAATAAATACATATATATGTTATAAGAATACTGACGCTCATTTATAAAGAATTATAATTCGCATTTTATAAAATCTACGGAAAATTTTAAAGCAATCGTCTGATTGATAAAAAAATTACAGCAACTTTTAATTAACATATATTCTTTTAGGGACTTATATACTTTAAAGTGGCTTTAGAGAATTAAAATTCAACAAAATATATATAAAAACCGGTCAATTTTTTGTATAATTATAAAAAAATATTTCAGTAATATATGTATAAAATTTAAAATTTTTTGCCTAATTATTATAAAAGTTATTAATGAAAAATTAAACTATTTTTTAATACTTTAGTGTAAAACTCGTTAAATATGACAACGTTGCATTTCAATCTAGATGTATATACTAGGGGGGTCAACTCTAAATGAGATAATTGCCAACAAATGTAGCAGACGGTCCACAGAAGATTTGTGATGTAAGAGAAAGTGCCCGCGCCATAAAAATTTGAAATTTCTTAAATTTTCTAATAATTATATATAATTGTATTCCATATTATTGTATTCAATTTAAGATTTAATTTTTTTTGTTGATATTAATAACAATTTAGAAAAATAGAATAACAAATTTAATAAAATGAGATCACCGTTTATGTCCCTTTTTGTGAGCCGTCAATGGTAATCCGGTATATGTGTTTATATTATTATTTGTCAAATAATTGTAGCCAATGAACAGATATTAAGCTTATAGTAGTTTTAAAAACTTTTTCGAGAAGAGTGTGAATAATTCATTTCGCTCTAATAAAAATATGTGTGCATTTTAAATTTTTTGCATATGTAAAACTAAATAGTATTAATAATAAAGCATTTTTCTTCATATATATAAATATATATATTTATACTTATATATTGAATTTAAATTCTTTATAATACTTTAACTCGATTTTTCATTTAACATGCAATGGAAGGCAGCGTATGAATTTGTCTATAAAATATTTGCGGCAAACAAATGTTAAGGTTCAAGATTTAATTCTTGAGTACAGTTAAGGTAATACAAATATTGGTTGAACTTTTACTTTTATACGAAGATATTTTCATAGATTGAAAATTGAAAAACATCTTTTGATAGGAAACTAAAAGTTCAATGAATAGTTTTATTACCTTACCTGCTCTTATAAATTAAATCTTGAACCATAATATTGTACCACCGCCCACATTGTTTAGGAAAATTCATATACTTTGCCTTCCATTGTATATTGAATGAAAAATTGAGTTAAAGTTTTGTTCATATATTAAACACTCATAATTGACTTATTATTTGCAATAATTATAATTCTAACTCGTACCATTCAAAGTATAAAATTTCATTTAAAACATTTGAATTCAATTTCCAGAATAAACATTGACAGAAACGTTTTTTGAAAGTTTGAGTATTCCTATAATGTTATTTTCAATTTTAATTTTTAGTTTTCAGAATTTAAAGTACCAAAAAAAATCAAGTTAATATTCACTCATCATTTATGTATCTGTAGTTAGCATTTTTTTCAAGTAAATTTTAAAGCACTTATAAAAAATGTTAATTCGGGTTACGGACTCTTCCGAGCTCGCTCTTGTAGCTATAACTGTGAGAAAAAGAAGATATTTCCCCCGCCATGTTTGTTACCAACGCTTAACACGGTGATTAACCTTTTCTTTGGATCTATTCTGTGGGTAGCATTATGAAGGAGAACTTAGAAAAAATGGTTATGGAAAGGTAAGATGGCCCTGATGAATGTAAGAGTAAACAATTTTTTTTATGATCTTAAATAGATATCGAGAAACAGGAAAGACAAACCAGCATTATGAAATCCAAGTACAACAAAGTATATAAGGAAATTGAAAGGACAGATCTTCCAGAATATCTAATAAAAATAAACGAATGAATAAATACAAAAACCGTTGTATATTCGAACATCGTAAAAGGAAGTAAATGCTGGCTTGATGACAAGGAAAGAAAATGCTACTTTTGCGAATAGGCTAACAGTAATTGGAAACACCTCATTGAAGTCGACGCGGGTACCCGAGAAGATAATCGTCAAGGTGATAAGAGATTAAAAAAGCTGCATGCAGAAAGATAATGTAGGACTTCAAAGGAGGAATTATAAACTTTAAGCTACTAAAAGTAATAGAAGAGAATGATGGAATGATATAAAAATAGAGAAAGACAGGAGTTGAAGATAAAATATACTATATATAATATATGGATGTAATAATTAAGTAATTCATAAATATGTGTGTAAAAAATCATAAAATTTCAAGCTGGATCAATCTATTACAATGTATTTTAATGTAATATAATGTGTTATAATGTAGCCATTATAATACAAGTGCATTCCTAAAGCGGAAGGCTAGAATTAACAAATAAATAAATATACATGGTGCATCCACGAAGTATCGAGTTTTTTTTTCATTTTGTGCCTATTCATCGCAATAATTCGGGAGAGGTCTTAAAATATCGACAAACTCTTTCCGCATTTGTCTTTTTTTGTTTTTTCGATAATTAGGTGCGGCAGGATTTTACTTCACGCGAAGGGTGTTTTTTAGTTTTTTGACATGGCACGATGGGACGATTAGTGGAAAACCACTACGCGAGAACCTTTTGTTCACAGATTAAAAAAAAAAAAAAATTCTTACCTTTTTTTGAAAGATGAATTGTTAATAGATTTATAAACAGCGTGAAATAAAAATTTTAAATTCTTCAAATAATTTCCTCCTGTATCAACACGTTTTTGAAGGCGTGTTTTCCAAATTTTAAATGCATCTTCAAACTCTTTAGCTTTGTTGTTTTTCAAAAATTTTCACATTTATAAATTTTTTTGCACTATATTATACACTGAAGATTGCGTTAAATTCAGTTTTTCCTGAATTATTTTATCTGTTAATCGACAATCCAAATTTTAAATTTCTAACTCGCGCCGGATATTCTTAACCATTCGAAAGTTTTTTGGGCGCCCAAATCGAGACTCGTCGATGATTCTTTCTCGGCCCTCTTTAAAACCTCTGTGCCATTTTTCATTTTGCAATTTTGACATACAATTATCTCCATACGCTTCTTGCAATATTTTATACGTTTCCACACTGTTTTTTTTAATTGCAAACAAAACTTTATCGCGTAACGCTGTTCGAGTAGTCGCTCCATCACACCGTGTCAAAAAACTGAAAAACACCCTTCGCACGAAGTAAAATCCTGCCGCTCCTAATTATTGAAAAAATAAAAGAAAAGGGACAAATGAGGAAAGAGTTTATCAACATTTTAAGATCCTTTCAAATTTCTACGACCAATAGTCGCAAAATAAAAAAAAAACTCGATACTTCGTGGATGCACCATGTATATGATTATTATTGTATCTATATTTCGTTCGAATCTTTTTTCTTAACTTTTAATTTATAGTTATACAAAATATGTATTTCATAAACTAATAACTGAAGATTTTTTTTATTTAAAAACTTAAATATATAATTATATTATTGAACAATATAGGCATTTACATTTCAATAATAAAAAACAAACAATATAGTAATTTTAATTTAATTTTATATAACATAATTTTAAGACAGAATTATAAGAAATGTTTATACATGTTTTCCATACTATACACTTATAATAATACTTTTTAATCTTATAATTTTATATTGATAATATTGCATTATTTTTTTAAAATATAAATATATAATTATATAATTGGTAATTGATCAACTTCTCCCATCTCTGTGAATGTTTCTTCATCCATTGTATAACTAAGCATAAACTTCAAAGACAAAACCACCTATAAGAAATTGCGTTATTATATTTAATATAATTATATAAAAAATATATTTTAGGCTACACAAACCTGATAAGGATTCGCAATCAACATAATTTGTGTAATTGCCGATGGTGGTAAAAAAGGGTTATATGCTAATAATTCAGATTTCGAAGGTTGTTGCAATTTGCATTTACAATTCTGTAAATAAAACAAATTGTGGTTAATTCATCAAAATAAAGATAATAAACATTTTTTGATTTGAATTTTTATCAAATACATAATTTAAAATGATGTAATTATAACGTTTGAATATGTGTAATCTAATAATTTCAAATGAATTCCGCATGTATTGCAAATTGAAAAATTAAAAAAAAAAAAAAATATGCTGATAAAGTGATATTGTAATTAATAAATGAGATGAAACAGAAGAATTGAAAAATAATATTTCGAAAACTAGACTCATAAAAATCTATTAGTTTGAATGATTGACTAAAATTTTATTTCATCATAAACTAAAATTATAACAGAAGGAATAAAACAAGAGGTTATAAAAAGTCGATTTTACTATTTCGATTGATCATTCAATTTTACAAAATAATATTAATTGTACAATTAAATTAAAACAATTATTTGTGATACAATTATCGACATCAAAGCCATCACAATTAATATAACCTAGAGTGGTGACAAATCCTAAATAATAATAAATCAATAAATCAATCACCCCATCCAATATCTTTTCAGATACTAAAAAATTCTTATAAACTCTTGATTTACATGGAAAATAAAACAAAGCGCAATTACCAAGTAGCGCACATAAAACACGACGTATTATTATATTTGTAAATCATTTTGCAATAATATTACTTATATAAATGATTCTTACGAAAGTCTAGTAAAATCATTTTAAATCAATATAATTGTAAATGCTAACAATTATTGCTCACATTAAAACATTTCTATATTAATTAATTAATAAATTCTTATTTGTATAATAAAAATATATTATTTATTTATAATTTCCTTTACTAACTGATTGTATTTATATTCCTAACTCTTTTTTTAGATTAAAAATTTAAAAAATTCTATTAAATATTAAATATGTATTAAATTTTAAATCTTTATTCTTGTTATAAATTAACAGTAGGAGTATATAATTTTTTTTGTAGCGAATCTAATAAAACAATATAAAAAACTAATTAAAAAAAAAGAAATTTTCCTTTAAAACATCAGATAATTTAAAAAAAAGTATTTAAAAAAAATAAATATATGAAATTAATGTTTATGTTTCATTATTTGTCATAGATAAACAGAAGGAAAAAATACTAAATCTCTCAATAAAATACTCGTAAATACAGAAAGCAAAAGTCTCTAATTTACCATAATTTTTTATTTTATTCATAACCACAATTTTAGTATATAGTCAAAATCCACCAGGAGCAGCATTGCTAGCAAAATTTTAAAACTCACCAGTGAATGCTAAAATGCAATCTCTCTTTTCATCTTTGACATATGTTGTAAAAACATGCTTTTAAGTTTGTGATATTTTTTCCCCAAATAAATTATATTTGTTTTTGTATATATTGTGTTTCATTATTTTGTATACTATTTTATAGTTTTTTAAAATATAATATTGTTATAAACTCATATTTTATGTACTAATTCGAAACACAAGTTTACGTTTTTTCGATATGTATACGAGGTTTGTTATACTGTCAAATTTGGCTCACCAAACTTAATTTAATTCTTAATAGAGTAATTAAATAATTATATATTTTCTTTAAATAACTTTTTAATATAATTATGTAATTATTTCAAAAATTTAATTATTTTATTTTATTACTATATTTTATGCTTTTCTAGTAATATAAATAAATGATTATATAATTTATACATTTTAAAAAGTGTATTACTTACTTTGGATACAACAGCTTGAAATAAATAATTCTTAAGTGGTTTAGAGTTCTTATTAATTGTTGTAACAACAATAATTGAAACATCAGGCCTAGGATTATCTTTTGCAAAATGAAGTACTACAGTTATTCCATTTTTATTATCAATAACAGTGATAGGAGAAATACTTCCTAAAAAATATATTAAATATAATATACATTCATACAAAATAACGATCACTTTTTTACCTGGTGTTATGGTTTCTAAGCTTATTTCAATATCAGATAAAGATGTAATTTCAAGTTTATTCTGTACAGTCATTGTATGAACATCATTTTGTTTTTTCTTTTCAATTTCATTTATTTCTTTAAAACTTTCTTTGTTAGTGCATTTTGTATTAATAATTGTTAAAGCATTTTCAATATTAGAAGTTTTTGAATTTGAATTTAAAGGAATTTGATTTAGTTCTTCAAGCGTAAAATTAGTAATCAAATTTTTTTCAGATGATAATTTAAATTCCGATTGCTTCATTAAAGTATTAAGTGCTTGTGATGTATCCTTACTTTAAAATAAAATAAAATAGTAATTTAAAATAAATGATTACTATGAAAGTAATTAATTATTAATATTATCTAATAATAATACTTGATTAATTTCTAACCTTGTTTTGTTAAAATGTTCTTGAATTCTAAAATCTGATGAATTCTTTTTTAAGAAAACTTCTCCAAATTCATTTAAAGGTTCAAACACCTTTTCACTATTACCTATTATGTGAATATATTACTCAATGGTTAATAATAAATTAAATTATGCTTAATGAACTTGCATTTAAGCTGTATTTATTATAACCAAATTACCTTTTTTTTTTTTATCAACAATATTCATAGGTTGCAAGATAGGAATATCTGATAGTGTACCTGAATGATCAGGTGAACAAATAATTGATTCTCTAGTACTATTTAAATTTCCAAAAATATGTTCCAAAAGTTCTAACTCAGACTCCGAGTTTGACATTAAATTAACATCTTTATCATTGGACGAATTTGTCTCACAGTAAGTTGATAAATTTGGATTAGAAAAATCTAATAATGTTTGTTGAGATTCATTTTCTAAAAGTACTTTTTCATATTTATTAAGAACATCTTCTAAATCTTTACTTGCTTCAACTATATTAACTGCAATGTAAATTTGCTTTAATTTCATCTTTAAAATATTTTTTTTTTTAAACTTACCCATTATAATTGTATTATTACAAGTTTCTTGAGCAAGCCTTTCAATAATTGGTTGTAATCCTTTACAAGCTTGATATAATTCTTTCATCAATTCAATATCTTCTGTACTACTTTTCATTGGGGCATAACAGTCCAACATTTCAGATAATAATTTAACATTATTATGAATAGATTCTAATTCTAATATTCTTCGTTTATCTTGTTGTATACGTTTTTCATCCTACAAATTATATAATAAAAACATAGAAATATGAATTATTTAGAATATAATTTTGTTTTAAATTTTTGATTTGACAAAAAAAGAATTGAAGTTTCCAAATAAAATTATTATGAATTTAAGTATCATATGATTATAAGAAATATTTAAGATGTATTATTACTAAGTATATAAAATAAAATTTAATTTTAAATATACTTTTTTGTAACTTTAATTTACAGAAAAATCATTGTTTATATTTAATACTTATTTGCTCATTTTTGATATTTAAGTGTTTACTTTTTAAAAGTTAAAATCTATTTTCACATTAGATTTCTAATTTATATTTGTGTTAATTATTTTGAATAATTGAAAATTACATACATCAAAAATTTATTTATTAAAATTACATAAAGTATTATATGCATATAACATAAAAGTAAATGATAATAGACAAATAAAAACAATATAAAAATTAGTTTATAAAAATATTATGGTGTATTACATACTTCTTTAACCATATTTTTAATTAATTTATTTGCTGCAAGTAAATCATTAGGATTTTTACTTTGTAATAACTTTTGCAACAGTTTTGATTTTTCATCATCAAATATAGAATTTGTAATTTTTGTAGGTTGATTTATGTTTTCCATAGAACTATGGACTGAAGAAGTACATCCATTCTAAATAATGAAATAATCATTGGGTCACAATCATTTTATAGTAGATAAATTAAATGCATTCATATTGATAAAATATAAAATCAAACCTTAACAACTCCTTGTTTTTTCAACATTTCATATGCTTCCTTGATTTTTATTTCACATGAATAATCAATTGTCCATGTTTCAAGTAAATTCAATACTTTTTCTCTTATTAATTTTGAAGTTGAATTACCAAAATATTTTGGTGAAACTAATTTAATCATTTCATTTAAAAAACGAAATTTCCCAATTTCTGAAATAAATAATGGTCCACATCGCTTCATACAAATATCTAGAAGCTATATAAGAAAGTTTTTCTGAATAATATCATTCAATATATGAATATTCTTATTTGTATTAACTATTTATAAAGCAAATTATTCATACATTATATAAAATACTAAAGTATATTGAATAAACCTATCATACATTATTATTTGTTATAAATTAAATCAATTTTAATCAATTACTTTTATAAAATTCACAATACAAAGAAATATTTTATTATGCTTAAAAAATATATAAAGCTTATGATTTAATATTTAATATTGCGAGTTCTTAAAAATTTAATACAATTTAAAAATATTTTTGCATTTATTTTTTAAAACATGTATTATACATAAAGTATTAAGAACTAAACCAGTTTATTGATAATTCTTTAAATAAAAAAATTGTTTATAGCTTATGTATTTTTTTAAATATTAACTTTCAGCCTTGAGACTAATATACTTTCTGTGTAAAAGTGACTTTTTTTACTGTGTAAAATTTAAATACCATAATTTATAAACCATTGTATCCTAAATAGAAAAGACAATAAAAATTAAATTTCAACAATTTTATTAATAACAGTAATTAAAAATTGAATATAAAATATTAAAGATATAAATATTTATCAAAATTTTGTTAATTTAGATATGATTTTAATAAAAAAAAAATACATATATATAAAGAATGTTGCTTTATTATTATAAACATCTCCATTTATTTTTTATTAATTAATTTATTTAAATACTTTTTGATTCTAATTCTAATAATAATAAAACAGTTCTTACAGTTAAGGTTTGTAAAACTTGCCACTCAACATTCGAATGAATCCATGAAGCTAATAATTTACTGGCAATTTGAACACCTTCGGTTTCTTTAATAACCATTACACAAAATGCTTCTACAGCAGTATTATCTAATTTCTGATTTTTTGGATTCATTATTTTTTCTAATAAATAATAAAATTAATAATCATAAGTCTTAGAAAAATTAAACAAATATAATAAATTATTTTCAAAACTTCATTTTATAAACTAATTCGATTATTTACTTAAAATAATAATAAAAAATATTGAATAAATTAATAAATAAAATAATAATTTTTATAAAATGTTAAAAAATACAATAATTACGTATTAATTCTTCAAAACTTGGAGGTATCACATCCATTTTTGAGTTTTTAATTAACTACATTTTAATGTCGTATTATTTATATTATACGCATTATTGTTATTAATTAACTTTTAAACAAACGATACTGTACTACACGTACTGTATATCTTAATAATAATATTGAATTAAAATAAATATTTGTGAATTTACTATTTTACAACAATGTAATTACTTATATTTAGTTATTCTTTATTTAAGTATTAAGTCAATAATAATAATAATGACTATTGTATTAGATTTCGGATAATCACATAAATGTGCAAAGAATATAAGCTCTATAGCTAACAATAATCAATGCGCATGTTCCGTGAAGTAAAATTGTTCAAAATCAATGAAAATTATAGATATAATTCTAATTTAAAAGTATTTAGCAGGTATTGAAATTTTTTATAGCACAAAATTTCGAAATATTCATGCACAATATTGAACAAACATTTTAATTCTGCATATAAAATAATCAAAATGGGAGAGAAAGAACGAGTTTGAGAAAGACAGAACGTAATGATGAAAGAGATGTAAATAGATAAATAGTAGATAAAGAATGAGTACCGGTGCATTTCTGAATCAAAAAAATAAAGTAATAATAAGTTAAGCATCGCTTCTAAATTTTTTTTAAAAGAGTTAAAGAAGATGAAATGATGTGGATATAATTATTTTCGGTGTTAAATTATTTGTAATGAAAAACAAGGTAGTAAAGAATATAATTTGTAATTGTTATAAATTTATACGAATATGAAGGTGTACGGTTATTTCTTTTCAAGCTCTAATAACACACACCACTCGTATACTACAGTATTAAAAATTTAATGTAACTTTTAGACTTTTCATAAAAAAATTAAAGATATATTGAAATATCATGTCTGTTGGTCTTTTGTATAATATTGTTTACTATTTAAAATCAGATTTTCAATAGTACACTTAATTTAAAATCTGGTTTGATAGTTCACAATTTTTAGTTTTATAAAGAATAAAATAGTTATAGAGTAGTTCTTCAGCTATTTTTTTCTTGAAATTTAAAAATAATATTCATAAAGAAAATAGGTCCTTGTAATCTCATACAATTTATATTACTATAATCAGAGTTTGAAACAGCTAGTAGTTTGTTTTATCAATATGAAAATTAGGAATCACAAACGGAAGAATTGTCCAATATGTATATATCGATTGATTGATAGATTAAAGTATGTCAACAATAAAAACTGATAATCTATTATTATTTATTTAGATTATGAAACAGGCAGATAATATTAGCAATGACACCATTTGATAGGTTAATATAAATAAAATTAAAAAATAACTTCATTTTCTTGTATACATTCTACTTTATTAAGTGTAGAAAAAACATTTTACACAGTTATTAATGTAGGTTACTAGTGCGCATATTTTAGAAAAAAAATTATTATTCAGAATTGTAGAAGAGAATATAGCGATAATTTTGTTCTATAATAATAGAATAATTTTTTATTCGTAAGCATTAAAGGAAAAAGATCTTTATTTGTGAATTTCACAATTTTTTTTAATTAATATAATTAATTTAATGAAATTGAATAGACCATACACATTGTATGATCTATGTATTTTTATAACAGAGAAAAAGATGAATAACATACTTTCTTTATCGTTTTTATAAATAATATTTTATATATACGAAGAAAAAATATAAGTTAAAGTCACCTAGGAGTCATGAAATATGTATTGTTAATACAAATTATATTTCCTACAATTCGCACAATTTGTGATTTTTTGATTAGTGAGCATGTGAGCTACGTGGATTAGAAAATGTGATTATTTTGGGGCTACCAGAACTGAAACAATTCCACTGAAATAACACTAAGTAACTAATCCATGCTCATAGATGAACTGAATAGAAGAGAATTCTACCAATTTTATATCAATCACTCACTTTTTTATGTTTAAAAAATGGAAAATAAATTTATAAAAATGCCTACAAATCAAAAAATTTTAGTTTCTAAGCACCAAAAAAGGTATGGGTTTTGGTGCATATTACATTTACTCTAGACGTCAAATATGTGATTTATTTGTACTTGAGAATGGAAGGTAGTTTCGTTACCCTTTTTGGTTAAGCTTAAAATGCAAAAAGATATACAATTAAAAAATATTAAAAAAAAGGTTCAAAGATGCTTCAGGCAAAATAGCGAGTATTAAAATTCACACTTATCACAAAAAGACAACTCTTGGAAGAGAGACCATCGTGTAGAAAAAAACTATTGAAACTAAGGTCTTCTGTAATAGAGCCGCTAATGTAGACTTAAAGGCATAAATATTCTTTGTTAGTTATCAAGATGATATTGAAAGACAAATTAAATATTACGGAAGAATTTGATAAGTCCTGGCAACACAGTTTCGAGTGATAAGCATAAAAAACAAATGAAATAAACCTGCTGGAGAACGGTACTGAAATATAATTAGATAAAGCACATAAAACTTCTATGCTTAGCATGGAAAATTAATCATAAAATAGCTTGCAGTCACAAGAATTGATATTATTTAAAAACTTTGATTAAATAGAGGTTAAATAGTCATAATTAGAAATTATGGAATATTGATTTCGAGCAAAATAGGCTCAAGTAGAACTTAACTGATTATTAAAAGGCTATAGTTTTTACTGAAATCGGAAAACTGTAGTTGTATCTTGACTACATCACTTGTTACATATTGTGGATGAAACCGTCAGAAATAGAAAATTATCGTTGCAAAAGTGTATTCTGTTTGTGATATTTTGGAATACCTTCTAAGAGAAGTTATCGCTGTAATCGCTGGTTGCGAGTTTATTGAAGGAAGCTAATTCTTTTACCATGTGATCATATTGTGTAGAGTAATAAAAAGAAAGACTTTTCGAATAAATTTCAACCATAAATTTGGAAATATTTAATATAGTAAATAAATAAACCCATCTTCCAATTCTTCAGGACGAAAGTAATTGACATTGCCTTAATAACAATTAATATTAACAAGATACATAGGAACTTTATGGTCTCTGACGTAATATCTGTTTTCGATCATAACTAAATTACTGATTTAAATAAAAACACAAAGTCAAACAACTAATGAGAAATCATAGGAAAATTAATTATCGTAAAATTTCGGGAGGACTTAGGAACCAAACTTTCAAAAATTTTCCTTTAATTTGCGTATGTAATTATAAACATAATCAATGATCCGACCTCTCTAATGAGAGATCTCAACAATAAATAATTTAGTGTATATATAATATATATATATAATATATAGTAGATGACAATAATATTTGTGTATGTAATTTTTACGACTTAATTTGAAAATTCATTAATTACAGTTCATCTCATCAATGCGCAATTTTTTGACAATTATTTAAACAATAACAACCGTATTAGTTATTTCTTGTTATTATTTGTATCGTTTATACCCATAATTTTTATTTTTTTCATTTTGTTATTTAGTTGATTTTCATTAATTATTTTTAATGCTTCTTATTACCTCTTTGCTATTATTTATATTCCTTTTTTTAATCCATATTTTTCTAACTTTTTAAAGATATTTTTTTTATTACTGCTATGTATTTTTTGTTTTAAAATTTTATTTTTAATATTTTTTTATATTTTAATTACATCTACTTATATACATATTTTCTGATTAATATTTAAAAAATAAACTTTTAGTACTTTCTTTAAAATGTACTACAGAACATTTATTATGTTCTAATTCATTATTTCTGGCCTAATGTTAACTTACTTTTTTCCCTGCTTCTTTTTCAATAATACATATATTATCTTAAAAATTTTTCATCTAATCATTCGAAAATTCACTATTTCACGATTAATTTTTTTTCTTGACATTTTTACATTTACTAAAAAAATATTGATTCTTAAATTTATATTTCATTGGTTATTTAGTACCATTAACCTCGCTTATTCATAAAAAAATAATTGTATTTTCTTATATTATTATTTTATAGTATCATTTAATAGAGAGATGTTCTTAGTCTAAGTCTCATTTTACTTTTCATTTATAATTAAGTATTTCTTCATAGTTTCTGACTGAATGCAATTTTAGTACATTTGAAATGCCGCCAGGTTTACTTCGATCTAATCTTAGACACATTTTAAACTTAGCAAGCGTAATCTTCTGTTTCACCTTTACTCTTAAACTTATTTGTGATAACTATATTTATTTTTATATTAAGGTAAATAAATAATTATATGATAAATATAAATTTTTATTTATTTTTGACATTTTTAATTTAAATATTATTCAAGTCGATCATTCTTATAAATATACCTGTTTATCTAAACCTTTATATTATTTATTTTCAAAAAATTATGAAAAAAAAAATTTTCAGTATTTGAATGTTTAAATTTATTTAAATTATTTATTTGTATTTATATTTTTATTATGATTTTGTATTAAATTGACCTATATTCTAGAAAGTTTATTTAATTATAAAAAAACTAAGTTAAGGATGTAATTTATTAAATTATATTAATTAATGAAATGATTAATGGATTGGAAATAATTACAACAAAGCAATGAGAATTTAAAAAATTAATATTTAATATTTAAAAAGACATTAATTTATATTAAATTAAATCATTTATCATTATTCAATTAGCAATAATTTAAGAGAAAAGAATTATCTTATATATAAAACATGCAAATACTTATTTAATGTTCAAATTGAATTATAATATATATTTATATACTAGCATCTCATAATAAAAATACTCCAATCATTTATAGTACATATTGCTAAAAGTGTAATTATTTTTTCTATTATTTTTTTATTGATACACATTATTTTAAACATTAATTTTTATTAATTTTTTTATACATTATTTTAATTAATACAAATTCATAATTTATATTTTACGCATATAAAGCAAATAATTACTTTTAAATTGTAAGTTTCAAATACTATATGTAGCTAATTTTTTTTTTTTTTAATACAACCATAGGTTGTTTTCATTCACTAATTTTAACCTGTAACTGTCTATATTTTTGTCCATTGTATCTAGTCACCACGTATTCTTGTTATACAATGACTGCATAAACAGTATAATGTGATGATTTTCTAACATGATAATGTACAATATATAATTGTCAATAAGAAAAATTTAATTCTTTAATTTTGTTTACATTTGATATTTCATTTTATTTTGTCACATATTTATTATTCATAATCATCATATATTCATAATTATCATTTCAAGTGTATTTTGATCTACAAACATTTGAAAATGGTATATTTATGGATATTTTTTAAATATGTGGTCAAGTAATTATTTCTTCTTTAAAGATTTTGTTTGTTATGATTGTCAGAATTTATTATAATTTTTTAAACAATTAATCTTATTTAGTTATAAAAGTTTAATATATTTAAGTTTAAAAAAAATATTATTAGTGTATCAATTTTTTAATACAAATTAGTCATGATATCTTAGTTCTATGGTTATAATCATCTTATGGATTTGAAGAACTTGAAGTACCAAGTTGCAGAAGAAATTATTATTGTCAATAGTATGAATTTAAAAGTAATTTAGCATTGTTATTTCCAAAAAAAATTTTTTAATTTACAAACATGTTATTTATCAATATTACCAATATTTTTTAATTCATATTTTTCACATTTAAGTATATTATTCTCTTATTTTTATAATTGCCTTTTCTTCTTATTCTTTAATACTTTTACCTATTTCTAATAATTCACTATAATCTTTTCGTTTTTTGTCTTTCTCTAGAATTTAGAATTTTTTTAGAATTTCTTTTTTCTGCTCTATTATAATTTGAATACTTTAATTACTATTTTATACTCATTCTTTTATTCATCTCAATGTAATTACTTTAGTTTCATTTAATTTTATATACAGCAATTGTTTGATGCCAATTTTTGTACATGTATCTATGATATGTAGATTAAATAACTGACTGCATTTTAAAATTTAACTATCTTAATTTTACTTTTTTATCAATCTATAGTATTCTACATTATTTTACTGGCAATTATATTTTTTTTTATTCGTTGATAAATTTATTAATTTAATGTTTAATAGATATCTATCTATATATTTTGCTTATATATCTTAATGGTAAAATTAATGAATACATTATAATGATCTTTGCAATTTTAGTTATTAATAGAACATTAAAAAATGTATCTATAATTATTAAACTATTTGTGAGAACAATAGTTTAAATATGAATGAATTCGAATAAGGATTCACATCAGGTATGATATTAAATAAATTTTCATTTGTTTTTCATATTTTTTAAGCCAATGTTTCGACAACTAGTGATTTGTTCTTTTTAAGGCTTAAAAATAATTTAAAATAAAATCCGTTACATCACAATGATGTGTCTGTAATTGTTGAAGGTAGGATGAGGTTTGAGAAAAGGACCAGTCTGATTCCTTAGCAAGCTGCACTTAATTTTTCGAAAATGACCTTACACTCGCAAGTCCTACAGACCACTGGCGCACGTATTTATTAAAAAATCGTTAATAAATCTTGGGTCTTCCCGTGGCATCGCGATTTTCTTTTGTTTTTACTAGGAACCTGGACGGTTACGTTTATCGTTATATCGTCCGTTCTCGGTTCTCGAATTTTCGATTTTCGCACGTTTTCTTCTCACGCACACGCGCACCTACTTTTACCAGTCGACGTCCTGGCATAAAAAACTTCCGACTTTACGGCGGAAGAAAAAGCGTACATAAACTAGCGCATTATACTCTCATGATTTTATACAATAATTCGTTTTTAATATAGACGGGCTGTCTTTATCCTGAGAGAGGCGGGGGGGGGGGAGTAGATAGGTCGAAATCATGCTTAAAAGTCGTGATGAGGCATCCGATGGCTGTGTCGCGACCGACACACATTCATTCTTTTTCTCGAATGCACCCACCCTATTCACCAATCCTACATAATCTACCTGTGCGTTCCTTCGACCTTTTTTCTCATCCGTCGCCTAAGCGCAGATCAACAGCGTATTTTAATAGTCCTTAATTCTTTCAACACGGGAATCCCCGCGAATCCCAAACGTATGGCTTCTGGGATCCATTTCCCAATCCTTCCCTAATAGTGTCATTTAGTCAATATCACACTAATAATCTGGATTCTTATTCGAATTCACTTATATAAAAAACGCCATGTGTCTTATACAACTACATTCAGCATTAGCTTAAATGGTTCAAGATATATTGTTATATATGAATTATGACAATTTTATTGATACTATTGTACTTTTCACGTGTAAATTTTTATTGTCATACAATATTTTTATTTTTGTATTATTGAATTTTTTTTTTAATTTTTATTAATAAATTTTATTTAAGTCTATAAATATAACTAATTATATTATACCGTTTGTTCAATGATTGAAGAAGATATAAAATATTGTAATTTAATCATTGAAATGTAATATATAAAACAAATTATAATTTATACATTTTTCTTATTGTAGGCTTATACACAAATAATATAAATCAAGAGAAATAAACATAAAAAATGCTGATACAATAGATATTTGCAGTAGATATAAGAACAGCTTATTATTAAAAACACAGGCGCATTCTTCAGCGTTATCATATTTGCAAATACGTATTTGATCATAAGCTAATGTATAATATTCAACGCGTGTTCAAATGTATACTCAAATGTGCATTGTTCTTACATTTGAAAACAAAAATGAATAAAAATAACCATATTTATACATGTATATGTCTGAATACAAATAATTATTTATTTATATGTGGATTGTGCAATATTCATACAATACATAATTATATTTTATAAATATATGTTCAAATATTATATTTTAAAATATTCAATCAGACATGAACAAAATATAAAACAATTTTTAAACTATATATTTATATATTAATATAATGATATTATACTATCTCAATTCATATTATTGAAACTTTATACAAAATGGCAACACTTCAAACATCGTCTATAAAATATAAGTTTATTGAAGACATTGATTACAATGAAATTGAATTTGAAAAAATTGTAGGTAAAGGATCCTTTGGAGTTGTATGGAAAGGAAAATGGAAAGGTCAATATGTAGCAGTTAAAAATATTATTTCTGAACAAGAAAAAAAAGAATTTTTAATCAATATACATCAATTATCAAAAATTATTCACCCTAATATAGTTGAATTTTATGGAGCATGTGTTAGAAATCCAGTATCTCTTGTCATGGAATATGCTGAAACTGGGTCTTTATATAGTGTATTGCATTTAAATATGCAATCGAACTATAAATCAGGACATGCTATTAGTTGGGCTTTACAATGTGCTCGAGGTGTAGCTTATCTTCATAATATGAAACCAAAACCTCTTATACATAGAGATCTGAAACCTTCGAATCTTCTTTTGTTACTTGGCGGACAGATACTTAAAGTATGTGATTTAAATACGTATTTCACAAACAATAGTGGTTCAGCACCATGGATGGCTCCTGAAGTATTTGAAGGTTTTAAATATACTGACAAATGTGACGTATTTAGTTGGGGAATTATTTTATGGGAAATATTATCTCGACAGAAACCTTTTTATGATATTAAAGGTTCTGCTTATAGAGTAATGTGGGCTGTGCATATGGGACATAGACCTCCGCTTTTAGAAAACTGTCCTCGACCAATAGAAGATCTTATAATTAAATGTTGGAATAAAATACCGGAGTCACGACCATCAATGAATGAAATAGTTAATATAATGACATGCTTGTTGGAATTTTTTACTGGATACTTAGAACCTATCGATGATCAATATATCGATAACTTAGAATCAAATATACTTGATTTTAAATATATAGAAACGTTAAAGGCAAATACTTCTTTAATTTGTAACAACTTAAACGATTCATTCCATGTAGATTTCGACAATGAAAAACATAAAATTAGATTAAATTTAGATCAAAATAATTCAAATTTGATTTTTCATAAAAATAAACTGCATTTTTTAAAACTTAAATCAAAAATTTCTAATATACAATGGCCGTTACATGAAAAAAGTATAAATCATTTACAAAATCAAACTGATAAAAATTCTAAAGAACTTGAACACATTCCTAAAATATCACCCAAAATCCAATTTATAAATGTAGATAAAACAATTTCTGAAACAAATATTACATTTCAAAATATAGAACAAAATAATCTTGAAGACGTACACAATTTTGTAA
The DNA here is from genome assembly GCA_018907245.1 of Eupristina koningsbergeri. Lineage (NCBI taxonomy): Eukaryota > Metazoa > Arthropoda > Insecta > Hymenoptera > Agaonidae > Eupristina > Eupristina koningsbergeri. Next base: position 2,977,919 of record JACCHV010000002.1, on the reverse strand, counting down.
AAATAAAATCAAAATCACATTTGCCAAATAATAAATGCGATATATCTTCAAAAATTATCGATGCCTACAATATTTCATTAGAAGAATACCATGGGGTTAAAAACGAAGTTATATTGCTTCGTCATTACAAAAAACAATTGTTTGATAAACTCAAAGCTGAAAATATACTGTACTATAAGACAATTTCTATGATAAACACTGAAAAGGAGTCTTTATTCAAATTATATGAACATCTTAATAGACAATTAAAAAATTAAAAATTGTAAACAAAGATTTTTAAAATAAAGAGACCTATTTATGAAAAATATTAAATAAATAGTAGTTTCAAGATAAGAATTACAATGAATTTGATAAAGCTTTACAAATTTGATAAAGGCTTATATAAATTAGTATTGTTACGAATTTAAGTAGCGTCAATATGTATATATATATTTATGTATTATTTATTTTACCGCCGGGTTACTATTCCGCCGTAGCTGAGTCGGTCAAAACGTCTCAGCCTTTGTGAGGATCGGGTTACTTCAAGGAATGATACGATGATTAATATTCACGACTTTACGTTTATTTCATATAATCGGAAGAAAGAGTTTGTTATGTGTGTGTGTGTGGCTCGTGATACGTCAGTTGTACCCTAATTGCGTCCGTTTATTAAATTATTGTTACACTTGTCGTCTTTCGTTGATTACGCGTTACTTCTTACTCGACTCGGACCGGGAACCTCTTGTGTGTTATTAACTGCGTTTTTATAATCTCTGTATTGCAAGTTTTAGAATTCTCCCACTACCTGTTCAATTCATTTGTCTTCAGTATTTGTTAATTATTTCCACACATCTTGTGAATCTGGATCAACTTTGTGCCGATCAACTATTTCATAATTTCAATCGTTACCAATTTTATGCTATAATTTGCAACTTTTAAATTGTAGGTCACTAATTTATGTCGAATTTCGTTACGTACGTAACACATCCGGGCCTGCAATTTCGACGTCTTCGTCGAATATTAGGTGTTTCCATTATCATCCAAGTTTTATTCCAGCTTCTCCTTGTTTTTATTTATTTTTCTATATATCGTCGTTTTTTTCAAAGTTACATCTGTAACCCATCCGGGCCTGCAATTTCGACGTCCTCGTCGAATCATAATGTTTATATTGTTTGTGTGAGTGTGAATGTTTGTGTTTTGTGATTTTATTACCCTTGCGGGTCGCTACATTTGTTCTTGTACTCTCTTTCTTCCATATAATATTAATAATTTATATAAATAATTAACATATTTCTTTATTTACACATTAACATTATCATTTTTAATATTGTCATTATTATTATTACATTATTATTATATTTATTACTATTTTAGTCTTGATGTTGACGTTGATTCTCTGCACAGTTTGGCTTAAAAAAAAATTTGTTACATAATAGTCATAACCCTAATAACTTATCTGAAACAGATTATCTTATTAATGTATTTATCCAATTAAATTATTTATTCCACCATATAAAGGAATTTTTGTAATGTATTATAAATGGTTATATGTAATTATTTATTATTATTTTATCAATTAATTACTTATTTCATTAATTAATTACCCTATGACTTTTGTGCTATTCTATGTTGTTGTGCCGTTAATTTTGCCATTATTATTTCGTCTAGTTCATATCCTACAGAAATTCAATCTCACCTATATCAAAGAATATTATGGTACATGAGAATAATATTACAGTGGTATTGTTAGTTAGGAATGGATAGAGCAGAGATGAGAGAGAAAAAAATAAATTGTTATTACTTTACTAGAGGAATCTTTTAATATACTACAAACACAGCAATATTATAATATATAATTGTATATTATTTTCATTATTGCCGTTAAAAGATTTTGCAAGTCGGTGTGATGTCTGCACTATCGTGCCCTAAAAGGTATTCCTTTATTTTCGGGTCGTGCCTCCCACTAACATATGCAATTCTTATTTTATTATGATTCCTCAATTATGGGTGTTAAAGGGATTGAAGTAATGGTTTGATATTTGTTTATTCTCAATTACATAATTATCTTATATCATAATTTTGATTTTATTTACTCTATATTGATATGAACTATATATTGCCGAGCTGTACACTTTACCATAATGAGCTTATTGGCTCATTGGTAAAAGGACCACACCCAACTTTACGGTCTCGGGTTCGAATCCCGGCAATCCTGATTTTTTTATTTCTAATTTCCAAAATTAATTTATGTAGAATCATTAATTAATGATTCTGGCAATAACAAAAGAAGAAAAAAAATGTAGTAAAAAAAAATTAATTTTTTTTTTAAAATTATATGTTTTTTTTTGACATATTTAAACGTTATTGGCATCATTTTTCCAATTTCTCGAATTTTCTCTTTATTTTGTATTTTCCTCAGTCCTAGTTTTTCCAGAATTATTAGTTTTGAATAACTGAGACGTTATTCTTAATTTATAACATATATTTTATATTAAGTTCTTTATATTAGTAAAATTATGCTAGAGTTACGGCATAATGATAATTAGTTCCTTGATTACCTTTCTTATGGTATTGTATTATGTTTTATATTGTCTTGTCCAATGACTATCGTCTAGTATTTTTTGTTTTCATTTGTATTTTCGTATCGTAAATTGTGGGTGTGTCTTAATAAATCCGTCTGCCGTATTAATGGCGTATTTTGTAACTCAATGTGTCCTGTATTCCTTGTCTTAATTTCCTTTGATGCATACATTATAATTACCAATAACCATTTATAACATTATTTAATCATTGTTTTCTTATATTTAATAATAGTTTAATATTTAGTAATGTATATATATATATTTTTTTATTTAATAATAATTTATCATTTATGGAATATTATTAATTGATTTATGGATTATTTCACAAAGTATTATTTATTATTTCATTGGATCTCTTTATTTTGTCCATATGTAATACCCTGGTTCCCTTTTTGTGTTTTAATGTGACATTATTATTTTTATAATTAATTTTGACTATTTCATAGGGTCCTACATATTGTTTATGCATTTTTCCTGTTTTTGGTTCTTTAAGTCTATATACCATTTCACCCTCCCTGAAATGCTTAGTATTACATTTTTTATCATAATAATATTTAGATTTAAATTTTGATTGAATTAAATTCATCCCGGCTATAGTTTGTAATTGATTTAAAACAGCAGTTAATCGTTTTTGTATTTCATCATAATTCTCAGAATCTTGCCTATTCTTAAATTCCGAGGGTGTCCTTGATTTCCGACCGAAGACCAGCTCGTGAGGTGTATGACCTGTCGCATCATGTTCCGTGCAATTGTACGCGTGCTGACACAGACTTATCCACTCATCCCAATTGTCATATTTATCAACATAGCTTTTTAAATACTCTGTTATTGTGTGGTGCATTCTTTCGATACTTCCATTAGATTGTGGATGATATGCCGTCGTACTGAATTTTTCTATTCCGAATATTTCCGCAAATTCGTCTAATGTTTTATTTATAAAGTGCGTTCCTTGATCCGTCAATATTGAGGAAGGGGGCCCAAAATAACATATCATATTTTCAGTTAATTTTCTGGCTACTTCTTTAGCAGTAGCTCTTTTTATTGGTACTAATATGCAATATTTAGTTAATAGATCTTGCATTGTTAATATATATCTATTCCCATTTTTTGTTCTTGACAAAGGCCCATAAAAATCCATTGACATTTTCTCAAATGCATATGACGGTGTATCACTTATTACCATTGGCATTCTAGTTTTCACTCTTATTAATTTATTATTTTGACATATACGGCAACTTTTAACGAATTGTTCTACTTCCGGACGCATAGTTTTCCAATAATAATCCGATGCTACTTTCTTATATGTTTTTGTAATACCTCTATGACCGCCTATTGTTGATTCATGGTATTCTTTTATTATTAAATATCTATCCTGTACTTTCGGGGTGGGTAAATTGTCTTTTATTAAAGCGATAATAATTTCCTCGTTGTCAAATATTTCATTACAAACTTCAACTAAATAATTCCATTCTGATTCTTTTAATATCTGTAAGTCTCTGATTATTGCTATACTACATATATTATTTCTTTGACACATTATTTTTAAATTTTTAATGCTGTTTTTTATATCAGATTTTAATGTGGAGTCCTCTATGTGATTTTTAATGACTATGCCCATAATATTGATGTTATGTAATTTTTTCAAGTTAATTTCCCCTTTTAAATAATTTCTTTTCGCCCATGTTTCAGTTTTAATGTATCCTCTTTCTATTAATGCCTCTGTTACTTCGGTATTTAGCGATGAATCGCTTGTCATTAAGAACACTATGTTTTCGCGATATTTGAAAGGATGATCGTCTATTAATTTTACTCTCGTGAATTTTTGCGATACCACATAGGGTCTCCATGGCGGTCTGTCAGTTGGAAGGTGTATTCGTGTAACGCGATATTGTTCGAGCGCCGGCGGACCCACTGCCCTCGGTCCTTGCCCGCTGTCACTTGGCTCCGTATCAGGTTCACAGATCGTCTCCGCGCTCTTATCATTCCTTCCGTATTCGTTACTCGGTATTGTAGGTATCATTTTAGTTTCTTCATTCATTGTATTATTTATTTCTTTGTCATTATCATTGTCGTCTGAGTCAAAGTCTGTCGATCTACAGCTGATCTTTCTTTGTTTTAGTTTCATGTAAGGAGTATAATGGTTATTATTTAAATTTAAATGTATTATTGGATACCTGATATTATTAATAAAATGACAATATATAAATTTTCCTTCATTTACTTCAAAGTGGATACATACATTAATTTTGAATTCCTGGCTAAAAATATAAATACAGTCATCTGTTCCCCATTCATCATCTGATTCTAGAATTTTCTTTGTTTCTATGGGATCATAACAATTATTTAAATAAGTGGATTTTAATAGTTCCCTTCTTAATTCAAGAGGTGATATTGGTAATTTTGCGGCTACTTTTAAGCTTTGAAATATCAGTTTCCTGGAGGTTCTGATAGATCTAAGTCTTCTCGTGCTAATTTAATATCGGGTTCAACACAGTGGGCTCCTTGATTGTATAATTTTAAATATTCTTTACATTTTTCTTCACAATTTGAATTACTTAAATTTTTTGTATTACTTGACAATTTACTTGTTCCGTCATTAATTATTTCGCTTAAATTAATAATTGGTGATAGTGTGTTTTCATTTATTGCGAATGTTGATAACTTATCCTCCCAATAACTGTCTTTATCTCTTAATTCTGATATATTAATTTTTTCTTTCTTTGTTTCTTTGATGCATACATCCCATCCTTTTGTTTCGGTATTATTTATTTTTTTAATTTCGACTGTATATTTTTTACTTTCTTTATTATTTGTTTCTTGCAAAATTTCTTTGCTATTGTCTGTTTTTCTGTCACTCTTATTCATTATTGTATTATTTTTCTCGGTGTCATTGTCAATTATTTCGATTGTTTCTAGAGAACTGTCGTCTTCATTACTTGAGGATGATTCATGAAAGCTGAGCCTTTTTTGAATTCTAATTAATTTGCTATTTTCTTTAGGTGTACTAGACACCATTTCCTTTGTTATTTTATTTATTTCATTATTTTCAACTTCGCTCTCTGTTTCGCTTTTTGATTCTATAAAATTATTTTTGTTTTTAATTTTCCGTTTTTTTCTTTTTTTCTTATCTTTCCATGGATCTATGTTTTTATATGGCCTCCAATCTTCACTTTCACTCCCTTCCGATTCTTGTTCTGAATCGTTTTCGCTACTGGATTTTTCCCTTTGTTTTACCTTTTTAACAATCTTTATTGACTTATTGTTATTATTCCCGTTAATCATTTGTTTTTCCTGTTTTTCAGCCAGTTCATATAATTCCTTACGAGGTAATTCAGGATTGACCTCATTTTCTTGGAGTGTCGGATTCCTTGATAATGCATCGGCGTTTGCGTTTTTTAAGCCCGGTCTGTATATTATTTCAAAATTGTAACCTTGTAAAGATGCCTTCATTCTATTAAATCGCGTATCTAAGTGTTTTGTAGTATGAAAGTGTTTCAGAGGTTTATGATCTGTTATTACTGTGAATTTTGTTCCATATAAATAATGTCTAAATTGGTCTTTTGCAAATACGACTGCTAATAATTCTTTATCATACGTTGAGTATCTTAACTCCGGCCCTTTTAAACATCTAGAGGCATATGCACATGGTCTATCTTTTCCTAATTTCCCTTGGCTTAGTATAGCTCCTAAAGCGTAATCCGACGCGTCGGTGGTAACTATAAACGGCTGATTTAAATCTGGTGCTTGTAAAAATGGTTCGTCACATAATATTTCTTTTATTTTATCGAATGCATTTTGTTGTTTTTGTTCCCAATAAAATGGTCTTTGACCTTTAATAACTTCTAATAGCGGAAGAGTAATTTTAGCATAATCTTTTATAAATTTGTAACGCCACGATCTATCTGCAGATCGGGGCCAGGAATGACTCAGTAGGAGGATAGGTATCCAAAAGAAAAATAAATAAAATTTATTTTTAATATTTTTAAATTTCAGGTTTTATTGTATTCATGTAATTATAATGATTTAAATTTCGGCGGGTTTGTTTGTTCGGTCTGTTGCCAATGTTTCCTCTGCGATATTCTGAAACAGAGTTTATTCCTTATTATGCGTGAATAGTAAATAGACGATCGTGCTTGTTGTTATGACACAATGCACGTCGTTATTTACGTTCGATACAAATCAATATATATACGGCGTCCTTGTTGTTATGACGCAAGTGACGTCATATATGATTTTATCAAGACTACTGTTCTTACTGCTATGACATAAGAACAACTAGTGTCGCTTTACAGTAATTGTCTTTTAAAATCACAGAAAATAATATTAAAGACAATAAAATTTCTAATGTAATTCTCAGATTTTGAACTCAGCTTTCGTTTAATCACGATAGCTTCGTTCAAAGTTCCAAGCAAAAAGGATCCCGTCTGCATTTATTTTCCCGTTTATATACACGCATTTTACCGCATTTTCTATTTTCTCCTTCCTGCGGCGAGGGGATGCTTGACATCAGTTTCTCAGGGGAAGTCGGACCGACCGCGTGCGATTTGCGCGATTTGAAAGAATTAATTACTTCAAACGGTTTTTCGTGGGAATCGGCAAATCGCGAGTGATGGTTTTGTTCAGAGTGTCCCACCACGAACAAAACTCCCACTTTGATGTCAGGTAATCGACCTCGGGAGGTTAATAAACTTCTAACCTCCAACTGGATTACGCGACGATTTATCATATAAATCTCCAATATCTGTATCATATTTTTCATCTGCAATATCACATGGTATTAATTCTGCTTCAGGAAGTGGTATAGTGACTGCCTCGTCATTGGTGTTAATACAATAGGCAATTACAACGCCATTTTGTCTAATTGTTAAAAAATTTCCGAATTTAATACCTGGGGCCAAATTTTGTGGTGGTACAAATCCTATGTCATAATCTCCTTTTACACGAGCGAATATAGCTTTTTTAGTTTTCCCCGGAATCTCTATCATATTATCTCTAGCAAAAGGAATCCATGTGTTCCCTAATTTTAATATTTTTTGCTCAGGCATAACATTACCTTTGTATTTCGTAATCATGTCCCATCCCAGAATTCCATCTACGTCAATTGGATGATCATTCTGGACAATATGGAATTCACATTCATATTCATAAATTTTTAAAGTTATTACCCCCTCTGTTAAACATTTTCCTTCTGTAAATCCATGAATCATAATTTGAGACTCCTTACATATTTTATTTTGTGCTCGTATTTTATCTTTTTTTATCACTGATATTTCTGCCCCAGTATCTACGTAAAATGTTGCCTTCCCTTTAGCGAATTCTTCGGCATATACCATTATTACCGGTAAGTCATTTGTTTCTTTTATTGCATTTATTTTTGCTATTCTTATATTTGCAGATTTCATAGTTGTTTTGGAGATATTATGTTCAACACCGAGAGTTTGTGTTGAACATTTTTCTAGTTTAAATTTTCTATATCATTTGTATTATCTATTGTTTCATTTTTCCTTATTAAATTAACTCTAGCATCTTGTGAGTTATCTTGACCCCTATTGTTATTAATAAATTGAGGTTTGTTTCTATAATTGTTATCATAATTATTAGTCCCTTGATTATTATAAAACCCTCTATGGTTTCCATTTTGTTGATTATAGAAACCTCTATGATTCTCACCTTGCTGGTTATAAAATCCTCTATGATTTTCATTTTGCTGATTATAAAACCCTCTATTATTATCACTCTGTTGATTATAGAACCCCCTATGGTTTCCATCTTGCTGTTGATTATAAAATCCTCTTTGATTTCCATTTTGTTGATAACCATTAGAGTTTCCATTATTGTTAAAATTTCCCCTATTATAATCTCTAAATTTATCATTAAAATTTTTGTTAGGATTATTTTGCCTAAATCCACTGCTAAATTTATTGTGATTATTAAAATTATTAAAATTTCCTTGATTTCCCATAAATTGACTAGGTGGTCCAGTATTATTAAATCCGATATTTTTCCTTTTTTCCATTTCTTGTAGCACTTTCCAGCAACCTGGCGTGTCATGTCCTTTTTTTCTGCAATATCCGCATTCTATTTGTTCATTCGAATTATTTATAATATTTCCTTCAGTCCTAATTTTATTTTTCTCGAATATGGCCGTTCCCAACCCGTGCTCAACTTGTATAGCTATGTTAATGGCTTCCTCCAATGATGATGGTCTTGAACTTCCTACATGAGGTGATATTTTTGCATCTAACCCATAAATAAAAGCTTCTATAACCAAGTTAATGTATTTTTTATAGTCAATATAAAATTCTTTGTTCCGAATGATGGCGTCTAATTCCACTGCTGCATATAATTGTGTTTTTAATTTTGTCATTCTTTTACCATATTCCATTATAGATTCTCTATATTTCTGTACACACATTCTAATTTGTGCTTTTGCATTTTTTATTGCTCCCAATGTTCCAAAAACCTCTCCCATTTTTGTAATAAATTCATCAATCCTATTGCAATCACATATACTGGTTCCCAATAATTCCCTAGCTTCGCCAATTATTTTATTATCTAATGTTCTGAGTATATATAATTCTATTTCTGGTCCTTCAATTTCGATGGTTTTCCTAATCCATTTTATTAACCTCAATACTTCATCCGATTTTCCTGAACACTCAGGCATAAATTCCATTACTTTATAGTAATGTGATCGTTGTTGTATATTATTTGTTGAATTATGATAATTATTTATTCTTTGTTCTCCCAGCTCATTATTATTAAATCCATGATTATTAATTAAATCGTTTGTTTCAAGTGTATTATTTAGTTCTTTTCCCCCATTTCTGGCTATTAATTTATTTAATTCTCCTAGTATTCTCATCATATCATCTCTCATATCATCTTGATTAGATTTCTCAGTAACGACTGCGCTTGTGTTGACATTTGTAGCTGGTACATCCATTATTATGTTTTTTTCTGTTATATTATCTATATGATTTTTACACCCGCGAATTTGTATTTCTAATGGTATTGATTTACTTATAAGTCCTAAAGCTTCTTGAAATGAAATTACTTCCTCACTTTTTTTATTCCACTTTCCTGTTTTATCTAGTTTTGAAGTTACTAATTCCTGCTCTAATTTCCCTTCCGACGATTCACTTTTATTAAATAATTTTCTAATCATTACCTACTTTTTTAGCACTTCATATATTCCAAAAAAAATTTAGTACTTTATCAATTCAGAACTCACAACTTTTCAATTTAATTAAAAATTCACAATTTATATTTTTTTTTTTAAAAAAAAATTATTTTGGATCCCGATCCGAAATTCAATGAATAATTTAATTTATTATTTATAAAATTTCCACAAATCAATCAACAATAATAATATAAATGAATAACAATATATTTTATAAATATTATCAATAATTTATTAATAATTATTAAGTACTTACATTAATATCACTCCAATCGTTATCAGCTTTCTCCAAATTGTTGTCATCTTAATCTTCAATATCAAAAAAAAATCCGACCTCGACGGAAATCCTGGTCACGGCACCAATGTTACGAATTTAAGTAGCGTCAATATGTATATATATATTTATGTATTATTTATTTTACCGCCGGGTTACTATTCCGCCGTAGCTGAGTCGGTCAAAACGTCTCAGCCTTTGTGAGAATCGGGTTACTTCAAGGAATGATACGATGATTAATATTCACGACTTTACGTTTATTTCATATAATCGGAAGAAAGAGTTTGTTATGTGTGTGTGTGTGGCTCGTGATACGTCAGTTGTACCCTAATTGCGTCCGTTTATTAAATTATTGTTACACTTGTCGTCTTTCGTTGATTACGCGTTACTTCTTACTCGACTCGGACCGGGAACCTCTTGTGTGTTATTAACTGCGTTTTTATAATCTCTGTATTGCAAGTTTTAGAATTCTCCCACTACCTGTTCAATTCATTTGTCTTCAGTATTTGTTAATTATTTCCACACATCTTGTGAATCTGGATCAACTTTGTGCCGATCAACTATTTCATAATTTCAATCGTTACCAATTTTATGCTATAATTTGCAACTTTTAAATTGTAGGTCACTAATTTATGTCGAATTTCGTTACGTACGTAACAGTATAATGTAAAAGTATATTATTATACTAATATATGTAGACAAATGTTAATGTGTTACATATCTACAAGAAAATCAATCATGTTAAAATAACTCTTGTGTGTAAAATAAATATAAATTTTTTGGTATAATTTGAAAATTTTTAAAATTTAAATAAATTTGGGATATTATAATTTATATATTCGATTTTAAACAAATATAATATACTGTATAGCACAGATCATTTACAGAAGATTAAGCCTCCTACTAAATATAAGAAACAATTTCGGTGCATGAAATATCTTCTTTCTTTTTCGTATACGTCTGGCGAGACTAGCGTTACTGATGAGAGCTAATTCCAACAAAAAAAATTTTTTTTAGTGCTATAAAGTGTTATGTTTATTACGAGTACTTATATTAATTACTTATATTTATATATATTTATTTATACTTTATTTATTTATCGCGTTTATTTGTCGCATATTTCTTTTACTCCTTTATTTTATTTCTTCGTAACAATTTCCCAGTTCTTTTCTGCCGTAGCTGAATCGGTGAAAGCGATTCAACCTTTATGAGGTTTAAGAATTAAAATAAATACAATTATATTATTTCACGTTTAAATACCGATTTATTGATAATAAATCGAAAGAGAGAATGTAAGTATTTAATTGGCTCGTGTTACAAATCTAGCGTTCTACGTATGTGTCGGAATTTATAATACTCGCGTTATCGTTTGTGCGTGTGAGTGTCGTGTTAGTTTTCGACGAGAATCACCGACCGGGATTATATTACTACGAGTTACTTCGCGCCTCCCGAAACACATCTCAAGATAATCACACAATAATAACTGCCCCCGAACATCACTCATTTTTCTTATTTTATAGAGACAACTGTGAACTCCTTTCAGTCCTCCCACCATGGAGGCGTTTTTAGGCTTATTACCTTGATTTTGTTTAGATTTCTCCATATATTGTTTAATGAAGGAGTATTATCGATATCATTTCTCAATTTATGCTCACCCGTATTTCTTTTTATGCTGCGTCTTGCTCCCTTTTTAACTTACTTTATACAGCATTTATTATTTGTTTAATTAATTATGTGGATTTCATTACATACGTAACACACCCTGGCCTTAATTGTTCGACGTCCTCGTCGAATGCTATAACGTTCATCGGTCTCATTTCTATTTTTCGTTAACAATTTTTCTTCGTTTCGAGTGTATCCTTTAATAATTATCTCTACGATATAATGTAACATTATGTTTAAAGTGTCTCGTTAGCTACGTGACCCGCCCCGGTCTTATAAAATAGACGTCCTCGTCGATCGCGATATTATATTTTCCTCTGTATTTGTGTTGGTGTTTGTGTACGTGATATTAATTCCTTCATCAGGTCGCTAGATTTGTTTTTGTAATTCTCTCTTCCATATAAAATTTGTTAATTATTATGATTTACAATTAATTTTCTTTGGTACATTGATAAAATTATTGATGATCTTTCTTCCTTCCCCATGGATTGTTCGTCTTCTAGTATGGATGATCCCTGGATAATACAGTAGCCTTTCCCTATATAATTTATTTGTTATGACCCATAACCCTAATAATTATTTGTACTTCTGAAACAGATTTAGCTATTAGTATTTGTTGTATATATGACCCATAGAAACGCCATCATGTATTTTGTGTCACCCTAAATTGAGGAATTATTAATCTATTTTTATGTAATATAATTAATCGTATGGTTAATATTATAATTATGACAATTATTAATGAAAAGGATGATATTCCCCATTTTGTAGTTAAGTCCTGAAATGAAGAAAGTTCTCTCTTATTTATTTTTGTTTCTCCCAATAATTTAGCCCTTTTTATTACATCTCTTAGTTTATCTCCTTTATTCATAGATTTGTATAGATTAGAATTACTCTTATGAATACTATTTCCTAATGTGTCTATCATTAGATTTGTTATATGAGTCGCTGTATTATTTATTATTTTATATTCATTAAAAACAGCTTCTAGCGTTACATTTATGTTAAATTGATTTATTTGAATTGGTAAATCCGTAATTTGTTTTAATGATTCTATTTCAATATCTGATGATTCAGCTACACATCCCGGTCTTAATGATAGTATGCCGGACCCTTCAATCGTTTCTCTTATTTCTCCCTCATTGTCACATCTTATTCTCAATTCTTCGGACTTTAATGTTGAATAAAGCCAACTATTACTTCTTGATAATTTCGTCCAATAAGTTTCATATATCGTATTGATTCTTACATCACAGCTAGATATGTTGAAGAATTTATGTTTAAAAATTAAGTCAATGCTGCATGGATTGTGACTTCCTATTTCCCTTCTTGGAGCTAATTCTCTACATACATGGATTTTATCTGTTTTTCTACATTTTTCCAAGTCTTCTTGTGTAATTGGTTTTTACATGTTTGTTTTGAAATTAACAGCCGTATATTTTGTAATCGGAATGATATATAATACTATATTTCCCATTTTTTGTGATGCTGGGAACGGTATTAACTCATACAATACATATTTATCTTTCTTTATCAATGGAATATTAATATAATACACAATTTTATTCATATATGTTATGATTTTTACATCTGACATTCTGATTAATTCCTCAATATTATTGTTATTGTCTATTGGTAGCTCAACTGACGTCAATTTTTCCTTGATTTTCCTAGCTGTCGTGTCTATTAAGTTTTTGTTTAATAATTGAGGATGAATTTCACCCTTAGTTGCCCATTGAATTATTTGTAACAACAATTGAGTACTTCTTATCTGAATATTAGCGTAATCGTCCATTAGCCCCATGAGTTCCTGCACCTCTTCCCGCAATTGTGATATATTATTTATTGCTCCTTTTACTTTTTCCTGTAAATAATATATTTTTGCGTCGTCGCACTGTAATTTCTTTTCTATAATTTCAGTCTGATTTGCTAATAATTGGGCCAATTCATTTGTTTTTCCATTTAAATTATCAATTAATGATTTTATTTCAGTCTCTGATTCTTCATCCATAGTTCCGAATAAAAATTTAGTAATTTTACCTACAAAAGGTACTATAGCACGTTTACTCCTTCCTCGATTCATTAATTCTAAAATTGAATTGATATTATGTTCCTCTTCTCTCATAAGGTATTTCAATCCATTAAATTTACGTTCACATTCCTCTTTTCTTAATTCTTTAATACATTTTTCACTTAGCTCTATCATTAGCGTGAAAACCTGATGACTTTTATCCTTATTTTCGTTTATATCGAAATATTGAATCAATTTCCAACTTATTTTTGATTCTCTTACTTCGTGTATGCCCTCTATGAATAGTCCCGGATTGTTACTTATAGTGTTTATAAATTCTGATGTGTTACTGTATTCCGGTATCCTGCAATTACACATTACAAAATTTCAACTCACAATAATAATATATATAATATTATTTCTATTCTCTCTTTTTTTTTATTATTATGCATGAAGGGAAATATAATTTCCTTTTTGATGTTGTTAAATCAATGGAGAAAAATTTTATTGTTATATTTGAGGAATTTGTTATATATTACAAACACAGCAATATTACACATATAAATATACATATATTATATATACTTTATTACTTTTCCTTTCTCTTTTTTTTTTATTATTGCCGTTGGAAGATTTTGCATATCGATGCGATATCTGCACTATCATGCCCTAAAAGGGATTCCTTTATTTTCGGGTCGTGCCTCTCATGAACTTATGCAATTCTTTTTTTTTTCCTCAATGATAGGTTTCGTAGGGAATTAATATGATGATGATTCTTATTTATAATTATTGTTTTAATATTTATTTAATTTTAATATTATTATTGTGACCTGAATTAAATTTTGTAATGTTACGAAGGATTACTATAAATTTATGTATGATACAACGTAATGAGCTTGTTGGCTCATTGGTACGTCGCAGACTCCCGGTCCCGGTCACGCGGCTCCGAGTTCGAGTCTCAAAAAAATATTTTTTTTTTTTTTTTTTTTCACTGTCATATTTATAATTATTTATTTATTTACATTTTTTTTATAATTATTATTATTTTTTTTTTTTTTTTTTTTTTTTTTTTTTTTTTTAGGAAAGGGAAAAAAAAATTGGGATTTTTATTCAGGAAGCGGCCAATAAGTTTTATCGGGATCCTCATCTCCGTATAGAATCCACGAATATGTTCTCCCTGCCTCTTCATTTTTTTCATATTCATTATTCCAAATAGCATATTTAACCGCTTAAGCTCGTTTAAGGACGGTGTCGTTCCTCAGCTTCCTCTGAAGTTGTACTACCGTATTCTTCATATACGGTAGGTTCCAGAATATTTCATAAGTTATCATGAAATTTCTGGAATTTCCCATACCTTTATAAATTTCTATCCCTAAATCCTTTCTTATGCTTATGATCCATAGTAGTTTAAAAATTTTTTCCCAACTCAGTCCCATGGCTTTTACTATTCCAAAATGTATGTTGAAGTTGTCCATTATTCTCCTTTAGGTATGTCTCTATTGAATTCTGATATTCAATTGAATAAAAATAATTTCTTCGACGCGAAAAATTCATAATTCCCCTCTTTATTTCATGTACTTTTGATGAGTATATCAAAAAAAATTTGCTGAATCTAATTGTAATTGACCCGAATTCATCCTACAATAATTTCATCACAAATGTTTCATCACAATTCAATTAGTGATTCTTAATATATATGAATTTGTAACTCCTTAGTATTGGTCTATATGGCTGATTGGTAAACCCGCGTCCCCCCATCCTCACGGCTCCGGGTTCGAATCCGCTCGGACCCGGTTTTTTTTCCTTTCTTAATTCTAATTTTAAAATTAACAAAAAAATTGTTAATTTAATATTTTAACCCACAAAAAAAAATTCATTATAACAATCAATAATTATCTAATTTTTTTTCATTTTTTTCCTTAATTTTATTGCTTATTAGCATTAATTTTAACGAATTTAAGTATTATCAATAAAAATTTTTTTTTTTTTTTTTGTTTTTCCCCGAAATTAAAAATATTACTATAATTTAATAATAAATGATCTATGAGAGTTAAATTTTCTTTAACATGGCTACCACTCATGTTTTTCAAAAATGTATCTGCAATCGATGAGTGTAGAGTATTGTGATCCATATTACGTGTTACATGATGATGGGAGGTACCCTAATTAATGTTTTTGAATTGTTGTTTTTAATGATTGGTGTATTCCATACGATTATTTATAATACTCCTTACGTATTTATATATGAATTTTATGTGGGTGTTGCCTAAGTATGTTAGCAAGAATACCGTATCAATGGCGTTTTAATCATCTTACTCACGTCTGATTATCAATACATTTTGAGAAAACTTAATTTATTTTAAAATTAATTAACATAATTCATACATGTATATATCTATCTTTTAACAGTTATTATTTAATTTTAATTTATTACTTTATCTCAATTGATTCGTTTTGTAATTCATTGGATTTCTTGATTTTATCCATGTGCACTATTTTTGACCCTTTTTTATGTTTTAATGTTACATTATTACTTTTGTAATCAATATTTATTATTTCATATGGACCTACATATTGTTTATTAAATTTCCCTAATTTTGGCTCTTTAAGTCTGTAAACTAACTCCCCTTCCCTAAAATATTTTGAATTTAGTTTTCTATCATAATAATATTTTGACCTAAATTTTGATTGTATAAGATTCATGCCCACTATCGTTTGTAATTGATTCAAAACCGAAATAAGTCTCTGATGAGCTTCGCTATAATTAACGAATTTCTTGCTGATATTGAATTCTGACGGAATCCTAGCCTTTTAACCAAATACAAGCTCATGTGGTGTATAACCCGTGGCATCATGTTCGGTGCAATTGTACGCGTGTTGACATAAACTCACCCATTCATCCCATTCGTCATATTTTTCTACATAGCTTTTTAAATACTCTGTTACAGTATGATGCATTCTCTCGATACTACCATTAGATTGTGGATGATAGGCCGTAGTATTGAATTTATTAATTCCGAATATTTCCGTGAGCTCGTTCAAAGTTTTATTCTGAAAATGTGTACCTTGATCTGTTAAGATGGCTGTAGGTGGACCAAAAACACATATCATATGATTCGTTAACTTCCTTGCCACTTCCTTTGCTGTAGCTCTTTTGACTGGTATAAGTATACAATACTTTGTTAATAAATCTTGTATTGTTAAAATGTATCTATTATTATTTTTTGTTTTTGGTAACGGTCCATAAAAATCCATAGAAATTTTCTCGAAAGAGCATGTAGGAGTATCTGTTATAATCATTGGCATTTTCGTTTTAACCCGTATTAATTTGTGTGTAAGGCATAATTTACAACTTTTGACGAATAATTCTACCTCTGATCGCATTGTTTTCCAATAGTAATTAGCTGCTAATTTCTTATAAGTTTTCCTTATCCCCTTATGGCCTCCTATTGACGATTCGTGATATTCTTTTATTATCGAGTATCTATCATGAACATTCGGTATAAGTAAATTATCTTTTAATAAAACTATTACAATATTCTCATTTTCAAATATTTCATTACATTTTTCAATCCAATAATCCCACTCTTTTTCTTTTAGTATCTGTAAATCTTTTATAATAGCTAAACTTTTAATTTGATTTGCTTTACATAATAATTTCAAGTCATTAATGCTTTTTTCTATATCCTTTCTTATAGCTGAATCATTAATATTGTTTTTAATTGTAATCCCTATTATAAATATGTCTTGTAATTGTTTTAAATTTATTTCGCCTTTTATATAATATTTACCCGACCATGAATTGACATTAATATATCCCCTCTCTACTAATGCTTCCATAATATCAGTATTCCATGTAACTTCTGATGTCATAAAAAATACCATATTTTCGTGATATTTAAACGGATGTTCATTTACTACTCTTACTTTTGCGAATTTTTGATGGTTATTTAATATCCAAGGGGGTCGATCCTTTGGTACATGGGCTCTGCTTGCGCGATATTTCGTGAGCGTCCTCGAGGTCATATCTCCGGCCTTCGCTTTGTTATCGCTTGGTGTTATTCCGTCTTGGGCTATGGACTCAATACTTGAATTTCCGCTTACGTTTGGAAATTCCATCACGTGTTTAGTAACCTTATTATTTTGAATTTCAGGGTCATTACTTCCATTGTCGTCTGTGTCGATTTCAGTTGACTCACAACTTATATATCGTCTCGTTGTTTTTATACATAGAGTATAGTGATTATCTTGTAAATGCAGATGTATAATTGGATCTCGTAGATTATTAATAAAATGACAGAATTCCATTTTATTATCGAGTATTTGAAAATGCACGCATATATTATATTTAAATTCCTGACTAAATATAAAGATGCAGTCGTCATTTCCCCATTCATTATATGAACTTAATATTTTACTCGTTTCTACTGGATCTTGGCATAATTTTAAGTATTTTGAATTTAGTAATTTATTTCTCAAATCTAAAGAAGATATTACGAGATTTTCTGCTATTATTAGACTTTGAAATAAACAATTTCCTGGTGGTTCCATCAATTTTAGGCACTCATGTATTATATTTGCATCTGGCTCAATACATTGTTTTCTTTGATTGTATAATGCTACCCCCTCACTATAGGAATTATTAATTGTATCAGTTATCAAACCCGTCTTTCCGCCATTCTTATTGTCTATCGCCTCCTCATCGGTTAATAATTTTTTATTATTTATTATAAACGTAGATAATCTGTTTTCCCCAAAACTATCTTCATTACGTAATTGAGGTTCATCATTTGTTTTTTTACCTTGCTCTCTGACATGTATATCCCATCCCTTACATTCTCGACTGTTTTTAGAAGCTATTTCTACAATATATTTATTAATTGGCATTGTTAGAATTTCTTGAATGTTTATCACATTATCTCTTTCTCCGTTAATATTTTGTATACTATCGTTGTTCTTAATGTATTATTTATTGTTTTACTATTAGAATTTTGAATATTCTTATCTTTTGTTTTGTCATCATTTTTTATATCTATAACTTCCAATGTTTCCAATGAACTATCATCATCATCGTCTACTGATAGTTCATGAGGGTTTATTGATTTTTCTACTTTTATTATTTTGAACTTATCATTAGGTGTACTTGATACTGCTTTTTTATTTATTTCACAATTTGTGCTTGATGTATCATTATCATCTTCTGATTCGCTGTCTGTTGAAGAATAATCCCTTTTATTTATAATTGATTTCTTTTCCCTTTCTTTTTTTATGTTAATTTTCTTTTTCTTTCACTTCCATGGATCTTTTTTATTGCATGGTTTCCATTCCTCACTTTCACTTCCATTGTCCCTTTCTTCTGATTCTGTATCATCTGTTTCCTTATCTCGATTCTCTTCCTTTATAATCCTTATTGTTTTGTGCTCATTTTTACTTATGTCCTCCTTTTCTTGTTCGTCTGCTAATATATATAAATCTTTCCGAGGCATTTCTGGATTTACCTCCCCGTCTTTTAGTATCGGGTTTCTTGACAGTGCATCTGCGTTCGCATTTTTTATACCTGGCCTATATATAATGTCAAATGAATAACCCTGTAATGATGCCTTCATTCTATTAAACCGAGTATCTAAATGTTTAGTAGTGTGAAAATGTTTTAAAGGTTCATGATCCGTTATGACCGTAAATTTTGTGCTATACAAATAATGCCGAAATTGTTCTTTTGCAAAAACCACTGCTAACAATTCCTTATCATAAGTTGAGTATCTTAACTCTGGCCCTCTTAAACATCGTGACGCGTAAGCGCAAGGTCGGTCTTTCCCTAATTCACCTTGACTCAAGATAGCTCCTAGCGCGTAATCCGATGCGTCTGTTGTAACAATAAACGGTTTTGATAAATCAGGTGCTTGCAAAAAAGATTCACTACATAATACTTCCTTTATTTTATTAAATGCCTCTTGATGTTTATCTCCCCAATAAAATTGCCTTTCCCCTTTGATAACTTCTAATAAGGGTAATGTTAATTTGGCATAATTTTGAATAAACTTACGATAATAACCCGCGAGACCCAAAAATTGTTTTATTTTCTTTGATGTTGATGGTGTCGGATAATCTTTTACTGCTGATATTTTATCAGGATTCATCCGTATTTTTCCTGCTCCCGCAATATGACCTAATACTTTAGCCTCGTTTTTAAGGAATTGACATTTCTTACGCTCAATAGTTAGGTTAGCTCTTTCTAATTTCCTAAGAACCCTTCCCACCCGAATTAAATGCTCCTCTATGGTTTCAGAGAATATCATGATATCGTCTAAATAAACCTCTATTTCCTCCCTTGATAACCCTTCCAATGCTAACTCCATAGCCCTCATGAAGGTTGTTGGTGCTTCCTTCAATCCTATAGCCATTCGTTCGTATTGAAAACTACCTTGCGGCCCTGATGAAGCAGTCAATGCCGCGGATTCTGGATCCATTTTTATTTGGAAAAATCCCATTCTTAAGTCCATAATTGATATGTAATTTTACCCTGCTAATTTTTCTATTATTTCATTAGTAAAAGGTAATGGGTAACAGCTTCCTAATGATTTTTCATTTAATTGCTGAAAATCGGTTACTAGTCTCCATCTTTTATTACCTTTAGCATCGGGATGTTTTGGTACAATCCATGTGGGATAACAATAGGGTGATATAGATGATTTAATAATATTTTGCTCCTTTAATTTGTCTATTTCCTTTTTTAACACTTCTTTCAATGCAGCTGGGTATCTATATTGTTTATTTTTTAAAGGTTCTTTTGACGTTAACTCGATTTTATGAGTAATTAAATGTGTTGCTCGCAGAGGTTCATTATCTAAGCCAAAACCCCCTACATAAGGTCTAATAGTTTCACGAATCAAATCTTTTTCCTCTTGATTACTTCCCTCAAGATCTACTAAGGTCATAATTTTTTCTAATCGTTCTTTTTGAATTTTAGGATTGTTACTTAACCAACGATTGAATTCCATTATCTCTGTTATTATTTCATCATTTTTTTCCTTAATTTCTTCCATGGTTATATTATTTACAATTTTATCATTAATATTTGCATTATTCTTACTGTAAGAATCTCCAATTTCCATATTATATTTTTCGTCTATAACATCACATGGTATCAATTCCACCTCTGGAAGTGGTATAGTAACTGCTTCGTCATTGGTGTTACTACAATAGGCAATTACAACGCCATTTTGTCTTATTGTCAAAAAGTTCCCAAATTTAACACCCGGAGCTAAATTCTGTGGCGGTACAAATCCTATATCATAATTTCCTTTTACCCGAGCGAATATAGCTTTTTTCGTTTTACCCGGAATTTCTATCATATTGTCTCTCGCGAAGGGAATCCATGTATTATCTAGTTGTAATATTTTCTCTTCGGACATGACAGTGCCGTTATATTTTGTAATTATATCCCATCCTAGGATTCCATCTGCATCAATCGGATGATTATTTTGGACAAGATGGAATTCACATTCGGAATTATATATCTTTGCTATGATTACTTCCTCCGTTAAGTATTTTCCTTCGGTGAATCCGTGAATCATGATCTGAAACACCTTACATACTTTGTCTTGTGCTAATATTTTATTTTTTTTTATTACTGATATTTCTGCTCCTGTATCAACATAAAAGGTCGCTTTTCCTTGTGTAAATTCTTCGGCGTATACCAATATTACTGGTAAGTCATTCACTTTTTTTATTGCATTTACTCTCGCTATTCTTATTTTTGGAGAATATACATCTACCCTGGAAATATCATGCTCATCACCGAGAGTTTGTGATGAGCATCTTATTAGTTTAAATTATCAGCATTGTCAAAAGTTACTGACGATTGAAGTAAAGGTTGTTCCTTTATAAGGTTAACTCGTCCATCCTGGGAGTAATTTGGTCTCTGATTTACTTGATTATTTGAAAACCCCTGATAATTATTATTATTATTATAATTATTGCTTCCATTATGATTATGATTATTCCTCCCCCTACTAATATATTCGCCCCTATCATTATTTGGATGCCTAAAAGGTCCCGCATTATTTCTTGTATAATTATTGTGAAAATTGGGATTTATTGGTCCTCTATTATAATTATTACTACCATTATATCGATTGCTATTGCCTCTGTTATCATCGATAAATCTATTCGGCTGACCCCGATAACTCGGTTCTTGCTGGCCCTGACTGTTATTATTCGTTGCTATTTCCCTTCCTTGCTCTATATTTATTTGTAACCTATGACATTCTCTCCACTCATGACCTCCTTTATTACAATATTTGCAATATTTTTGTTCTCGTTCATTCTTTATCAATTCGGTATCATCCTTATAAAGTCTATATTCCCTTGCTTCTTCCTCGTATTCAACTCCTAAAGTAATAGCTTCTTCTAGTGATAAAGGTAATGTCGAATTTATCCGGAATGATATTTCCCCTTTTAATCCCAAAATAAATTTCCTCACAATTTTCCTATCAAAATCTTCAAAATTAATGGGGGGGTAATTTTTTTTTTGTTATAGATTCTAATTTGAGTGCAGAATATAAATCCTCTCTCAACATCCTAATTCTATTCCCGAAATCTAAAACTGATTCGCTTCTCCCTTGTGTGCATTCCTTTATTTGTGTTAATAACTTTTTTACCAATCCTAGAGCACCAAATCTTTCACCTATATCAGTAATGAATTGATCTACTGAAGTATAACTCCCCAAATTTGATCCCAACATTCGTCTCGCGTTGCCCGGTATTTTATTGACTAGCGCACATAAAATGTGTATTTCTACTTCCGATTCCCCATATTGCATGGTTTTCTTTATCCAATTCACTAAATTAACTATTTCGCTAATCTCTCCGGAGCATGTCGGCATTTGTCGTACAATCTCAGGTTGAGGTCTATAATTTAATTCCGGATACTGATTATAATAATGTCTCGTATTTGCTATTGGATCCCAATGATTTGTATTCTGAAATGACCCGTATTCGACACTATTTACATCTCGTTGATATTGATCCCGATTTTTACTTTTACTCATTTTAACATCGTCAAGTTCACCTTTTAAATTTTTAATTTCATTTCTTAATTTTAAAATTTCAGGTAATAGTTCATTTTGAATGTTCGTTTTCGTTTTTTCCCCCGGATTTTCATATTCCTTATTTCTGTCCTCCCTATGTGGTTTATTAATTGATTTAATACTCCCATCTTGTAATCTAGTCCTATCAATTAGTATTTCTAATCCCCTTAATAATTTTCTATTAATGTATGCCTGTTCATTCATATCTTTAGAATTTCTTTCTATATTATCTTTAATTCCTTTTGATTGTGGTTGTATTGGTTCTAGTCCTTCCTCGTGTATTTCTATTATAGGATCGTCAATTGCATTGCTTTGGTCGTTTCTTCTATGGTATCCCATTAACATGGAATCCTGTTTGAAATTTTCCATCGTTTTTTGTTCTATTCTATTATCAGCTATTTCTCTAACTTATTTATTTTGTAAAAAATCATATTCTGCTATTAATTTGTCAACATTATTTCCGCATACTCTTAGTTGTTCCTCGGATTTTGCAGCACTAGTCAGCATTTTATGAGCTGTTTCGAATGTTATGTCAGTTTCGTTTTCGAGGTCCCACTTGCCTAATCCGTTTACTGAAGATGTTACAATACGCGACTTTAAACTTTCCTTTTCTAATTTATTTTTATTGAATAAATTAATTTTTTTAAACATTACCCAACTGATTATCAAAAATAATAATATCAATTTTAAAATTGATAGTACAGCACGAGTAATTAGATCAAAAATATCCAATCTAATTTCCTTAATCCCGGTTCGGGTCTCTATCCTCACAGTTTATTTTAGCAAGTATATATATATACACAGATGAATCATGTAATATTGAATTTTCTTTTCTTATGATATAATTAATCTTTACTTACATAAATATGACTGCTAAAAAGGTCAGTAGTTTCCAGGTCATCACTTCTTCCTGGATTGTAGTATTCTCTTATAATTGTATTTTTTTCACTATTATTTTAACGTCGCGAATTTTTCGTTTAATTAATTTTCCTTACCTCGACAGAAATCCTGGTCACGGCACCAATGTTACGTTTAATACGGGTACTTATATTTATATATATTTATTTATACTTTATTTATTTATCGCGTTTATTTGTCGCATATTTCTTTTACTCCTTTATTTTATTTCTTCGTAACAATTTCCCAGTTCTTTTCTGCCATATCTGAATCGGTCAAAGCGATTCAACCTTTATGAGGTTTAAGGATTAAAATAAATACAATTATATTATTTCATGTTTAAATATCGATTTATTGATAATAAATCGGAAGAGAGAATGTAAGTATTTAATTGGCTCGTGTTACAAATCTAGCGTTCTACGTATGTGTCCGAATTTATAATAATACTCGCGTTATCGTTTGTACGTGTGAGTGTCGTGTTAGTTTTCGACGAGAGTCACCGACCGGGATTATATTACTACGAGTTACTTCGCGCCTCCCGAAACACGTCTCAAGATAATAATCACACAATAATAACTGAACCCCGAACATCACTCATTTTCCTTATTTTATAGAGACAACTGTGAACTCCTTTCAGTCCTCCCACCATGGAGGTGTTCTCATTTTTAGGCTTATTACCTTGATTTTGTTTACATTTCTCCATATATTGTTTAATGAAGGAGTATTATCGTTATCATTTCTCAATTTACGCTCACCCGTATTTCTCTTTATGCTGCGTCTTGCTCCCATTTTAACTTACTTTATACAACATTTATTATTTGTTTAATTAATTATGTGAATTTCGTTACATACGTAACAATATATTGCTAATTCATGGCTAAACGATACTGTTATGATTGAATTATGATCGTTTACCTGATGTTGTCCAGTTCGAAATTGCGATTTCCCGTATTTTATCTAAGATAGATATAAAAATTTCTATTTTCCAACTAATTTCTTTAAACCATCTCACCTAGCTGTTTATATCCGTATAGTTTAGTATTTACTATCTTTATCGTCAGACAACACTATTTTTTAAAAATTAGCTTATAAAATCTTTTAATTATTATTGCTTTATTTGTCGATGAAACCTCTCAGAAACAATATCTCCGGCATAAAATGAGTATTGAGGTCCAATATTAATATACATATTATAATATCTTTAAACTCACCTAATACAGTCAGGGATGGAGAAAGAGAAAACTAATTAACAGAATAAGTTAGTGGTTGTTACCGTGTTCAATATTTGATCCACTTATAAGAAAATCAGACTATCAACATTAACAGACGGTTTAATACAAATATAAGAGGTGTTATTATGGTCCCAATTCTTAGATTTAACCCGTGAGAAACGATATGGACAACGGTCAAGTAAAATCAGCATTTAGCACCTACCGTGAGTAGACAACGCCGTCCTATTTAAATTAACAATCAATCCGTGATTGCCCTAAAAGTGATAGAACGTCTCACAACTAACGATATTATCTAGAACTAAAAACAGTGCACAAAACTATAGATATAGAAGAAAGTTAAAGAAGTGTATTTATTACGATTATAGCACCCCGTTTCTTATTTAGAGCTTATTTGAATAAAAATGCGAAAAAACAGCTTAAGTAGCATTCATCAATTAAATGTTAATTTAGTGTATTCTACTTTCATATCTCTTACTCCATGATACTCCAAGACCATGAGACTAAATAACTTGTATCATTCTTCTTAAATGCAGGGTAGTAACAAAGATGCTCGATATCTAAAGGTCATGTTGGAACAATCAGCATTCTTATATAGCTATAAAAATTGAGATAAAATTGAAATTATCCAAATTATTTTTTATTTTTACATATCAAATTATAATTATTCGTATATATAAAGATTTAATTTAAAAATTTTTGTTAATGAAACATAAATATATATATGTGTATAATTATCTATATTTCTTTTTACTGTTGATAGAAAAAAGTTTGAAAGAACAAAACAAATAAAATAATAAATAAATAATGTATTATTAATCATAAATTAATAGTACTAAAGGCAGAAATCATATTTTATAAAATATTATCTTCAAATATTCGAAGAAAATAAATTGTGAAACTTAATACAAAATATTAATATCTTGACGCGTGCAAGGGGCTTATACTCGTACATACGCACGAACGCGTCAATGCAGATCCCGACGCGCCGATTCGCGTCAATGGGTTTTCTTCCCGCCGAACGCCGGCGACTCTGATTGGCACGGCGGTGCTTACCCAACCATATAAAAGGACCCGAAGCGATCAACAGAGACACTGAGGATCAGGAGATCACCCCGGAAGGAGCACCAACCATCTTTTTCCTCGATCTGACCGCTTAAAACATACAGTATTATCTTTTCTCTTATTTTATTTTCTCCGCTTCGGCCATATCCATACGCCCCAAAGCAATCTCAACAAATTGTTCTTATCAGGACGCCACATTCAACGTAGATCACATCGATGAGAACGGCCCTTCTAAGGGCGACACATTTAGGAACGAGCTCACTCACCTCTCTCAAGGTGACCACGGACACCGATTCCTTTTTCCTCCGAGAGTCAGGGCCTGTTCATTTTAATGTGATAATCTTTCATATTAATGATATTGTTCGGTACTTTCTCTCGCCGTCGGTTTGCCGACGGCAAGGGAGAGCTTCGCTCCGGCAAAAACGCCAAGAGGCGGTCCGTCCCATGTTTATGAGGGCCCGGATTTTCCGCACGGAAAAGGGACGCTTCCTCCCCCGCGGGAAGGAGCGTCACTCGGCATCGAGAATTCAGACAGATAACTCCGACGCGTCCTTGTGCCTCGGTTGTCTCCGTTGTTCTCGGCACTCATCACCAACGCGATCCGTGCAACCCTCTTTGTGTTGGTGCATCTTTGAGAGGACGCAGCTTGCGCGCACACGTGCGCCACCAGGGTCATTCCCTTCTGGAAGCAGATCCAGCTCACAGCCTCCCGAGCGGACGGCTTGCCCGGAGCGGCGACTCGAGACGTAGCGGCGCATCTTCGACGTCCGGAGCGGTGACCTTTGCCCTGTGCGGCTTCACTCGGTTACCCTGAGCGGCACCGATCAAGCGGAGGAAGTCAATCGTGCGGGGTTTGTCCCCTGCTCTCCTCACACATCTTTGTACACTAAGCTAAGTCTCATAATCTTAAGGCGTGAAAACGTAGTGACTTTTCCCCCTCGTCCGAGAGGGGGTTTTTGTGCCGATTGTAACCCGCGGAGCTATTAAACGATCTTTCTTTGTAGCTCAAGAATTGTGTTTTATTTTCACCCAACCGATCTACCCGTCTCACTCCTTCAATATCATTCCATTCGGTCATTTAGAGGAAAACATCTCCTCTAGCCTTCAAAAGAAACAGATATTAAAAAAAATAACAATATTTGAAAAGAATTTTGATCTGGAATTAATACTGATGAGTACTCATTGTATAAGGTCATTTAAAGTAAATAATGAATTTCATATCCGATGTTCCACTCGATGACTGTATGCACTCCATTTTTTACATTTGAAAGTAACTGCTGTGCATGTTACCATACAACCTTTAAGCGGATTTTGTAAGTTGACTATATAAATTCTGGCTTGCATTAATGGCTTTCTTCCTTCTAATTAACAAAGGCATTTTAAGCTTGTACTAAACAAATCTTTCATATTATTACATTCCTGGAATCATGTTTTTTTTCGATCGCCCACAATTATCTTTCTCACCCTTCTTCATACAACTTGTATCTTTATATTAAATACTAAAGAAAAAAATATTGAAATGATATAAAAGATATATATTGCAAATTGTTAATTGGATCAAAGAGATCAATTTTATTTTATTCACCACGCACCTCTTTGATCCAATTAACAATTTGCAACATAATTATGGAAGGTGCCGTATATCTATGTTCAAATAAAAGATATATAGTTTGATATAAAAATAAATTGCAATTATCAACATATAAAAATACTTATCTGAATAATTTTACACTGCTTAAATCAAAATTTTTCGAGGTTTTTGGATACAGTGATATAAATAAATATTTTTAATATTAGGGAATACAATACAGTGTTACGTATGTAACGGAATTCACATACTTAATTAATAAAATAATAAATGTTGCTCAAAATAAGTAGAAAGGAGAACAAGGATCAGCATAAATAAAAATATGTGCATGCGTTAAATTAAGTAATGACGTCAATATGCGCAATTATTAACCAATATATTAAGAAATATTAGCAAATATTAAAGTATTGCGAATTAGGCCTAAAAAGGAGAACACCTCCACGGTGGGGGGCCCGAAAGAGTTAGCCGTTTTCCTCTATAAATCAGGGAACGAAAACAGTAATGTTAATGATTCGACTGATCAGTGAATTAAGACAGTAGTGTCAAGAATCGGACGAAAAATGTAATACGAAGTTATTCAATTCCGGTTGGTGACTCGTCGGTAAAACAACACAACAAACTCACACATTCGCGATATCACAAGAGACGCAAGTAATACAAAAACTCGGACACACACGTAAGTGCTAGATTCGTATCACGGGCCACTATTACACTTCAAATTCTCTCTTCCGATTTATTATCAATAAATCGGTATTTAAACGTGAAATAATATAATTGTATTTATTTTAATCCCAAAACCTCACAAGGGCTGAATCGCTTTGACCGATTCAGCTAAGGCAGAAAAGAACTGGGAAACCATTGAATTATAATTAAGCGAGTAAATAAAGAAATAAATAAGTAACGCGACAAATAAACGCGATAATAAATAAGTAGTTACGGAGTATAAATAAATAAATAAATATAGCGAATTATACCACGTAACAACAGATTAAATTTTTATTTTCTTCGTGTAATTATATAATTCTATTTGTAGATTATATACAAATATTTGTAGTAATTATATATAAAACTATATACTATGAAATACACTTTATTCAGTGCAAAAGAATAAAAAAAATTTTATTACTTGATGTTTTCAATCGAAGTGGTCGTTGTTACGAAAGTTTATTCTGCCATATAGCATGGAAAACCCTGTACATGTCGTATTTTACAAATTGCATACAATTAATTTCCGTTATTGCCAGATTGAAAGTCCTATGTGATAATAACAGCAAATATAGCCACCGCCGAATTTTTTGGTACCGAGTCCAGGATGATTCATTCGGCAATTTTCTTTATGTGCGCATTAGAGCTTACCTGCTATTTGTTCGTATTGTATATACATATACATACAGACCAATACAGTGTTAAAACGAAAAAATCTATTATTGCAAATTCTTACGAACCTTATTTCCCATACAATATTTATTTTGAGCTTATTTAAAAATTGACATATTATATCAAATGATAAATTAATATTAATAAATTACTTTTTACAGATTTTAAACAAAATGTAAATAAAAATTCTAAACCAGATGAAGATACACTTCAAGACCAATTGCAATCTGATCATCAAACCCCATTTTCATTGCTTAGTTCAATTGAAAAGAAAATAAAAACAGAAAGAGAATTATCATGGACTGGTTCAGAACAGAGTTTATTTCGTGCTATACATAAGGCCTTTCCTGGAAGTCCATGTGCTCTTGCTCAAATAATTCTAACAAAAACCTGCCAAGAAGTATATGCATTTGCACAAAAAGAAGCCAGTGACATCCCAGCAATTGAAAATTTTAAAGATTTTACACCTCCGCGGAAAAAGAAAAAGAAACATAGATTATGGTCTATGCACTGTCGCAAGATTCAGTTGAAGAAAGATTCTGGTAAATATAATAAAATATTGTCTACATTTCTGTTTCTTATTGATAAAATTTTTTTCAATTGCTAATCTTTTACTCATATAAAATTTATATACATGATGAATAATAACAAATTAAATAGTAAACAATATGTTATACTTCTCAATATAATATATAACACATTGATCAATTTTCCCACATTATTTAAAAAATGTAAAAAATGAGATATAAAAAATACTCATAGAAAAAAAATTTCCAAATACCGAATTGTAATAATTTTCGTAAATCTTTTGCAACACCTTGATCTATTTAACGGATTTAATTGGACAAAAAATTTGAATAAAATTTTATTTTTAAACTTCTATAAATATGAGTATAAAATTTACATTACCATATAATAAAAATCAAAATTATAAGAAAATTTTTTTTTTTTGAAAAAAAGTTTAGAAAAAATCAAGCAGTGAACTTGCAAAATGATATAATTTCATAAAGAATAATAAAACCATCTGTGTAAGCTATCTTTAAATTGGAGCACATAAACAAAAACAACTAATATGTATACATATGGAGGCTACTTCATCAAATAATTTAAAATTATACATAATATTGTAAATATTTACTTGAAACATCTTTCTTTTTGTTATTTTATTATTAAAAAAAACAATATAGCATGGTAAAATTGTTATGAACTAGGTGTGGTGTAATAAAAATAAACATTTATTCTTTAATTCCTTTTACAACGTTTCAACAAGGGAACTCGTATAAAAGCTATTTTTTTGTATAAAATAAATAGTTTCACACTGTTTGATTTTGATGTACATATTGATATAGATAAGAATACTTAGGATCTGTGACTTGTGATTGTCGCAATGTCAGATTACAATATGTAAATAGTAGGTTCATATACATTGTTATATTTACTAATATTCTACGTCAGAACGTTATTGTACATCATAATATCAAGAATTCACTAATAACCATTATTAGAATTTCATGTGTGTATTCGTGTATATTTTCTTAACGAATGAGTGCATTAAGTACGTGCATTTTAATACATAACAGAATTTTTTCTAGTTAATCTTTATTTAAAAATTAGAACATTGTTCCAATCTATCTTATGATGTAACTCATTTGAGTGTAGAGATATCATGAAATTATTGATTTTCTATTTTTACGTTCATTTATCCTATTTTGTTAAGCTATGTTGGGTTATATCAATATAGGAAGACGTACAACCTTTACATTTTATTTTATAAATAACAACATTCTAATCCTAGTTTTTGGTTTGGCTTACCTAGTTTATATTTTTAAAAAACAACGATATTTGAAAAATTTCCATTATTGTTGCATGTAATGTTGCTAAATTTATAATGGACTATGTTGTGAATAACTTCTTTTTAACAATTGTTGAAAAAAATTACTTTTCAGTCATACATGTCTATGGACTATTAAATATTATTTTATACTCACTAAATATATCAAGGTAAACGGGAACGATACGGAAAAAATTCGAATTTTATTTATCCTTATTATTCGCAATTTTAATGATATAGTTTATTGTAACGTCCTCATATGATAAGTAAAACTTCCTCATCTAATTTTGATAGTCTTGCAAAATGAAAATTATGAAAATCCATGACCGCGAATTATAAATAAAAACTAAGTAAGATAATAAAGATGAAACATTCAATTTTATCTTGATCCAAGAAGTACGGCTACAAGGACGTCCGACTAAAAATATTACATTAATAGACTATGGCAGAAGTTGATGAAAAAAGATATGTGATCCGAATAGAAAACATTATCAACAAACTATTACTAAATTGCTCAAGGTAACATAAAGAAAATAGGGAAATAAAATAAGGAAGTTAGCAAATCAGGGGGTCAGCTAAAGTGATGCACCTATTAACTAGTATTAATAATTATAACGTAACATAGAGGGAATACAATTTACAGAAGATATAATAGGTAAAGTAAAATACAAAAAGCCACTTTTTGTTTCGACATAGTATACTTTAAATTCAAATTATTATCAAGTGTTGAGAATTCTCCAAGCCTAGAAGAAATCTGCAGTAATGACATCCTTTGGTGATACAGAATTTACCCATATCATCTTTTCGAATAATACGCTCACTAATCATCAATCGTTGTGAAAAATAACGCAAGTAATATAATGCACAATTATGGATAACTATACTTCATTTAAAATACTTATATTTGATATATTTATTCTTACTTATCCAATTAAAGTTAAACGTCTACATTGTAAATTCATAAACGTATGGTTTATACTAAGTGAATAATAATAATTTTATATAAAAAATTGCAGGGAAAAACCTCACCACGCACGCGTTTTCCCGAAGTATGATCGTGACATCACATGCAGGATAGCGATAAAGGAAACAAGATGCCCCCTTTCACTTCCACGGAACTGAACAGGACTGCCTGAAAGGGACTCGGCTCTCTCAGGTGTTCACTGTCTCCATCTTGCGCGGCAACTGCGCACTAGCGCAAGCGCCGTAGCAAGGTCACTCGAATGGGAGTGTCGTTCTATTTCGGATGCCCGACGACCCTTTAATGCGCGCTGTCACTCTTTTTGTTTTGTTAGCTATATTAACTGACATTCTTAATTAAAAACTTTTTAATTTTTTTATTTAATCTTACTCAGGATTACAATGCATCCTATTCATTATTGATATTGGCTAGGAGCTCGTTTATTTATTTATTTATTTGTCAGCCGAGTGTTAAACATCAACCATTGCGCTAACGTTGTCATCATTTCATAAATTGGCAGGCATTTTTTCTAAGCAAACAAGCATTCTTTTGCCTTTGACTCTGTTATCAATATTTCATGAATTTTATCATAGTTTTATTCGGTCAAGTCATTGATCTTTAGTCTGCACTGTCAAAATTGTTCATCAATTTTATGTATATAAACACATTTCTTTATCAACATGTATCGAGACAAATTTTATTGTATCATTTATAAGATTATATTTATAATTTCTAGAAAATAACAAAAAATAGTATCTTTTAAATAAAATTTATTTTTTTTTTTTTATTATCTCTATTGTATTAAGATTATTATGTGTATTTTGTTTGAATGAAAATTTGCCAATACAAATATATTGATATTTATTATAATATATTGAGAAATGATGAATAAATATTTTTATAGGTGCAAATCACGTACACAATTTTGCACCGTGTGATCATCCAAATAGATCTTGTGATAATTTATGTCCATGCATTCAAGCACAGAATTTCTGTGAAAAATTTTGTCAATGTAGTAGTGAATGTCAAAATCGTTTTCCTGGTTGCCGCTGTAAGGCCCAATGCAATACAAAACAGTGTCCATGCTACCTAGCTGTACGAGAATGCGATCCTGATCTTTGTCAGACTTGTGGTGCTGATCAGTTTCACATACAAAAGATTTCTTGTAAAAATGTCAGTGTACAACGAGGCCTTCGTAAGTTTACCATTTTTATTTATTTTATAAAATAGACCACTATACGTTTTCAAGTATATTTTATATTAGATATAGACTTAATAATTTCAAAACAAAATGTTTTATTTATCTGTAAATTATAAAAATGCATTTATGAATAGACAAATCTTAATGATAAATATATAATTATATTATAATTTTTTTTTGTTTTTTAATTATAAAAATCATATATTATTTTAAGATTTCAATAATATATTAATCAATATAATGATGAATAACTTTTAAATCATAACTTTAATTCTAAGGGGTTTTAAAGAAATAAAATTTACATTATATATTTAAGCTAAAACTTTTTCATAAGTATATAACTTTAAATTTTTAACCAGATAAGCATTTACTAATGGCACCGTCAGATGTTGCTGGTTGGGGAATTTTTTTAAAAGAATCTGCTGCAAAAAACGAATTTATATCAGAATACTGTGGTGAAATTATTAGTCAAGATGAAGCTGACAGAAGAGGAAAAGTTTATGATAAATATATGTGTAGTTTCTTATTTAATCTAAATAATGGTATATAATATTTACAAAAAAAATTTCATTTCAGTATTTTGTAAGATCTTAAATAAATAACACATATATATTGCTTAATCCTAGATTTTGTTGTTGATGCTACAAGAAAAGGGAATAAAATTAGATTTGCCAATCATTCTATAAATCCAAATTGTTATGCTAAAGTTATGATGGTAAACGGAGACCACAGAATCGGAATTTTTGCTAAACGAGCAATTCAACCAGGAGAAGAATTATTTTTTGATTATCGGTAAATAAAAATATATATATAATAAAAATGCAGATTAAAAAATTTTTTATGCACAATTAGTGAAATTTTGTAATTTTTTTTTTGATTTTTTTAATAGATACGGACCAACAGAGCAATTAAAATTTGTCGGCATCGAGCGAGAAATGGAATTTTTATAACAAAAGTTTTGCAATTGTTACATTCTTATAATTATATTTATCAACTTTGAACAAATATTTATTATTATAATAAATTTAATATAATAATATAAAACAGCATCTTGAAATAGAACATTGAATTATTAAATTATAAAAATAAATTTATGGTATCTATATAAAAAATGTTTTCTTCAACAATTATTTTAATAAGTTGAAAAGAAAATTTAATTCTATAAAACTGTATAAAAAAGAAGAAATTGATTTAACACGCTTACATTTTAATAATTGAATTTTTCAATTTTTAAAAATAAGATATATATAATATCTATTATACTTAGAATATCGGTTCGTACATTTAGGTTATTTCGAAAAAACAAAATATAAATAGATCATATTTGATAAATCATTTATTATAACAATTGTAATAAGAAAAATCTCTATATTTAAATATTAATTCCGTACTAAGTTCAAACAAACATTTTACAATATTTATTTACATAGAAATATTTATAATTTCATAGATATCAAAGTTATGTACCGATTGGTACTAAATAAACTGTGCGTATCAAAGTTTTGTTGTTTTTAAATCTTATCTGGAATTCATTGCAACATGCACTTGAATACCTTAATGTTACCAGAATATTATTATTATTATTATTATTCCCATGTCCTTGTCAAGACTAATATTAAAATTCAGGAATACATAGATATTCTATGATAGTTTGGTTGTAACGTAACAAATTTTAAATGTGACATGTGATACCTAAAATAAATTTATTTTAAATGTTGTGAGGAAAATGCTATTTTCCTCACGAAAACGGGGCTGCGGCGCCCCGAAAAGCGCGCCGCAGTCCAACACCACCGCCGAAATCCCGCACCGACACCATCACCCCACCATCACCACATCCCCACCCGGGCAACAGCCCCACCAGCTCTTACCCGCGCAGCCACGAGGATGCTCCGCGCACCATCCGAGCGCCCCACCACCACCAGCACTCGGCGCTCGACGGAGATCGCCGCTCCGTCGAGCAACACATAAATTCGCCCGCACGGCACACAAGGTCGTAGTCGACTGACGTGTCGCCTTCCGATGCCCCTCCAAGATCTCTGAAGGGCAACAGCAAAGGAAGAGACCCGAACGCCGACTGCCCCGCCGAGGGAAACCGGCGTCGACGCTCCGACGGACTCCCAGGATCACTGGGGGACGGCGTGGCCTCGGCTGCAGGTACCCCCCCGGCATCATCCTCCTCGTCGTGGTTCCCCCAGGTTCGCTGGAGACCCGTCGCCGCGGATGAGACCGGTTGTCGCCTCCGGGTGTCCCCAGGATCACTGGGGGCTCGCCGCCATCGACGGCCATTGAACGCCTCGAAAGGTCCGGCTCGGACGACCACCACCGTCGAACTGACGGAGCACCAGCGCGGGAACGGCGAAACTACGCCCCCAAGCGGACAAACATCCAGGCTCGCTGGACCGTCCTGCAGAGGGGTGAAAAGTTTCGACCGGCCGCACGGAGCTCCGCCGGCCGACTGAGGCCCAGCCCGAGCGGGCCCTAGCAACCGCACCGCCCCCTGGCGCCCGCCAGCCGAACTAGCCGCTTGCCGCGACCGCCGCGCCAGTGTAACCTAGCGGAATGATGGCGAAATGCGTTTTCACCGCGTAAAATATTTTTTTTTATCGGAAAATTAATAATAATTATAAAATTATTTTTACAAATTTATGTAAACGAAATTTTTTACCGCGGAAACTTAAAACCCGAAATTTTTACCGCGGGAACTTTTAATGCGAATAATTTTTACCGCGGCGAATAATTTTTACCGCGGAAACTTGTAAAACGGATAATTTTTACCGCGGAACTATTGTGAGTAAGATTTTACCGCGTAAAAAAATTATAAGACAAATTTTTCACCGCGCAACTAATTTAAGCGAAGATTTTTATCGCATCAATATGAGAAGCGAATATTTCTTTCTGTAACCGAAATTTTCACCGCATGAACTCTGTATACCGCCGACTTATTGTATGTACCTAGACTAAGACTGTATATGTATATTTTCTTTTTTTTTTCTTTTAACTTTATTAATTAAAACTCATTTTTATATAAAATTCCCCCCTCTGTAATTTCTTTGAACTCCCCGTCACTACACCAAGAACCTCGAACCCCGATTCCCCCCCCTGAGTTATTCCCGGCAAAATAACACAACCGTCACAATGTGATACCTTATAAAAACGTGGGTGACATTATTAAGAATAACTTGTTTTATTTTCCGTGCAGCTTGCCGAATCAATAATTTTATTTGAATAAACAATAAGGAAGGTGCTTCGCAAAATTTAGAACAACAGATGATAGTCTTATAAAAAAATTAAAAAAATTTGTGCCTTCACCATTCCTACTTCGTTGATATTGAAATTTCAAGTTCAATTGGTCAATTTAATTTGCGGCATGTTTTAAGCGTTGGATATATAAAACCTCAAGTTGCTCAAAAAGAAAATTTAATTTTTTTAAAGATTATTAAATAAATTTTTGAAAATCTCAAGTCTAAGCATTATTAATAAATATTTAATCAAATTTAAATTAAAATCTATACATACATTATGGAAACAGCCGATTGATTCAGTTTCATAAATAACGTATAAAAAGTGATACATGAGGGATCTGGGAAAATAGTAAATTCATTCAATTGGTTTAGTCAATAATATTGTTATTCTATTGACATTGTATTATTTATTATATATTTCTTACTCAAAGCCAAACCATTAACAATAAATATTAATTCCTTTGAAAAATACATAATTTTATTTAACAAAAAAAATCTAGAATTCTGAACAGATAATTAACTTTTTATATAATGAGTCAATAAAAAATCAGGTTGATAAGTTTTTAAGCCGACTCACAAAAATAAGCAGCATAGACCAGTTTAAAAGTGAAGTTTTCTTATTCTTAATAACTCCAAAAAAAAATATTGTTTAATTGTAAAGAGTGAAATAATATAAGAGTAATGATTGAGAAAGTAATAAAATAAAAAAACGATCTATAAAATTAAAAAAAACAAATGATATAAAAGATGAAAAGAAAGTGAAAAAAGGTAAATTATTAATCCAAGAAATACTTTTGAAGAAGTATTTGAATTTTGATTAAAAAGATAAGTTTATCTAACAGCTTATATTTAATAAATTAACTAAAACAAAATAACACGGTAAAGAGGATTTAAAGTTTAATATATAATTTATTTATTAAATAATAAACATAAAATATAGATCTTCTAAACTAAAATATATGACACAGAGAATTTTCTTTGTTCAAAAATTCCCTCGACCATATAACAATTTATATAGAATTTTAAATAATTTCATACGTCACTTAACTTATTTAAATATTAAGACTTACTAATTTTGAGGGTTATTTATAATGCAAGACCGAATTCCACTAGATAAATTATTCGTCGGGCCGACGAATCTCAAACCCAAACTCAACACTACTTATTGCAATAATAATTATAATAATATAAATATATATATATTTATATTGTATAGAAAAGTAATCAATTTCAGTGAATACAAATTAATATATGTGTGTGTGTGTGTGTGTGTAAATAGCATGCAGGCTAATTTTCTCTCCTTCGTTTTTTTACTAATGTAAAAGTAAATGGTATTGGAGTTTCCCATTACAACAAATATAACTCCTCCAATACACACACACACACACACACATATATATATATATATATATATATTAATTTGTATTCACTGCAATTGATTACTTTTCTTCAACTTAGCTAAAAATATGTAGGGAATAATTAATTATTACCATTCACTGCATTTTTTTTATACAAAAAGAATATTCTAACAGCTTCGCTTTTGAAAGATAATTTACAACTGAGGTCATTATCGTTGTGAAGAAGGAAATTTCTCTAATATTACTATTACTCCATTACTTACAAACCAATAATAATGTTACCAACCTTGATTTCCTGTAAGGTAAATTAATTATTGGTTTCTTGACAAAAATAAGTTCCTTTTCCGGTTCGGGCTTTTGGAGCGTCGATTTTGATTGGTTCCAATGAAAGCCATCAATCAAAATATTCAATCGAGCATGATAACGGAAAATCATTATTGCGATCGGTAAGTACATAATTTATTTTTAATAGACATCTCGCGACAACACTCCAATTTTATTTGCAGTACCATTATACTATTACCGTGCATGCATCAATAGTATATCTATAAAGCTATACTAATACAGGTATTGCCCTCTCATTCTAATTCACTTTCCTTGAAGCACACACAACGCCACCTACGTCGGCAAAATATTCAGTCATGCATAAAGAATCATGATGTTGATCAGTCTTGTGTTGATAGTTTGTGAACGATTTATATTTTAACGAAGTTTAACCATTCCATCAACACGTCGCGAACATCACTATGTGAGATAATTTCCTCTCACTATTTATTTAATTTAATTTAACTATTACTCCTTTTCACCTTAATTATTTCTGTATTATCTTTTAGGGTTACTCAGCTCAGAGGTTATACGCAAGTGATGTATGAATTGGTAATAATAACTTCATAGAATCACAAATAATATATAATAATATTATACAATTCATACTGAAAAAACAATAAATTCATAAAAATATGAAACACTAAATAAAATGTGATGGTAATATTTCAATAGAGAGCTTATGTCAGTAGGGGTTTCAATAAAACATAACAATCTTTCAATGCTGTACATATAGTACAAAAAACAATCGTTATTAGAAAATTTTGAAATCGTAGAATTTAAACATTTTACATTGTATATTATTTTGATATTATAAAAAATTTGTGTTTCTCAAATTAATAAATATTTAAAGAAATTTATTCAATAGAATTACTTCAGATATTTCATTTTATAAGTCAATCCTTCTAATGAAGTCCCCCATTTAATCAATAAAATACCTATAAAAATCCGATGCAAAGATCAAAAATTTTTCTGAAAGCGATATGAAATGATGAAATGTCACAATGTAGATAAGATATAAATGGTTTCCACAAAAACTGAAAAATTTAAATTAGAAATATAAGCAACAATTTTATTTATACATCCATTCAAAAAAAGAAAGATAGAATAAGAATATTTTTCATATCTAAAAACATAGGTGAAGTAAGAGTAGAATAACAATAGTAAATTAATTTCTTATCCTTTTTTTTAAAACTATTATTACGTTATTCATTATGTTATGTAACGTCCCGATAATTAAAACTACAAGACTTTTGCGTTATAAAATTCGTTTAGTTCATGAACTCGAATTGTAACCGGAATTAAAATAATCTAATATAGATGAAACATTGTTTCATCATTATATTAAAGTAACGATTACGGAAAAGATCAAGTGTAGCAGTAGTACGTAAGTTCAAAACATAATTTAGAAATAAAATAGGAAATAAATAATTCTACTTCACCATGTAAGAACACGATCAGAACTAAAATCATATGGTCGGGTCAGGTCATACATCTATGAAACAATGTTAATAATTGAGAAGTAATATGGAAGGAATAAAATTACAAACGATATAAAAGACAGAGAAAATATGAAGAAACTGCTTTTTACTTCTGGAACTAGTATATTTTAAACTCAAGCATTAAGAACTCTCTAATACTGAGAATCTGGAGTGGAGACAAACTGCTGCCTTTAAGAAACTGTCCACATCGTTCTTTCGGATAAAATATTTCTAAGCTACAATCGGTGCGAGTAATTATCACGCAAGTAATATTAAGAAAATATCAATTAATCATTATAATATTTTGTAACAACTTTATTTTATTATATTATTCTTATTGAAAATATTAACAATAATTTATTAAAATTTGTAAACTAACTAAATTATTAAATAAACAAATAATTATTAAATTTATAAATATCTTAATTATTAATTTATTTATTAATTACATTCTGAGACGTAACAGTTAGATGATTCAACATAGTCCGCCATTAAAATAATGTCACATGTGTAATGTAATTATTGAGGTTAATGCCGACAGTCCCATACATGACGAAACCTCAAAAAAAAGTAGTACTTGCGTCGGCAAAGAAAGCTAAAGCATTCGGGAATTGATGATGAAGAAATCAAACCAAGAGACGAGTAACATAAAATTCGCTAGTAATAAGAACCCGCGAATCCATCAATTCATGAAAATTTCGCACCAAAGTGGAAATGAACGTGAAGGGCCAATTGAAAAACAAAAACATGGACAGCTGACAGAGCGCTAATCAAGCATCTGAAGGGCACTGCGAACCTTGAAGGGAGAACTTGCGGAATTTCAATTCTCCATCCAGCCCAAGTAATGAGTAAAATCAGAAAAAACGTATGGGCACTTCGATTCCGAATCTTGAACGGGTTAACATCTCGAGGATATTCCGATTCGGGCCTCTGTTAGAAAGAATCATGAACAATAGAAACAGTACTTCCTTATATTTTCTTTCTTCCTTGATATTTCCTTGATACAACGAAATAATTGTTTACTTTGTATGCGGTCGAGCCACGGCTTACTCAATCAAATATATTGCACTTAAAATTGCACTCTCTTTTTATTTGTTGATAAAAATAAATAATATTCTGTTTTCCTAAATATCATTGTTACACTTATTTTCTTTACCGTACTTTAAAAAAGGTCGAAGCGCTTTTATCTCTTTGACTAGCGCAGAGTTTAATCTGGTATCAATTACGTCATCGCGGATTGATAATTGAAATATATTTATAAAAATTGCGATAAATTAAATACGTAACAATATAAAAAAAACAATAAAAAACTTCACTAATGATTTATTTAAATACTTAAAAATACATACATAAATTATTATAGATTCTAAGTAAATATATGTTTTATGACTATCTAAAAAATTAACAGTTATTAAAAATTTATTCTTTTGTTAAATATTTCTCTTCAAATTTGAATATTTAGACTTCATATTCCTTGAAAAACTATTATTTATTCATTCCAATGAAATAATTTAATGCAACATTGAATTCTTATATCATTGATACTGATTTATGGTATAGTAGCTTAGAATCTGCATATGTACAAATAAAAATTTTTCACCTTGTTTGTAATTCTTTTATATTACCTGTTTTTTCCTAAACACACAAACTTTTATTAATACTAAAAATTAATAATATTAAATATGTTTGGATTAAAACGGATATTAAGCTTAAGGAACTATTAAGAAAGATAAATAGAGATAAATTATGAGTTATTTTATAATGAAAATTATAGCTTTAATAGGTTAATAGATGTATTATACTCAACGGATAATGCAAGTCTGAATCTTCATTGAACTTGCACGAGAGCACTTCTCCCACATATTTTTAATTGTTTTGCATGTAAAGATTAGCGCTAATGTTAACATTAATAAATATTCTTATATTCCGATATATGTACGGATATTTTACATCAAGGCAACATTATTTTATTTATACTTATCTAATATATAAATAACATAATATACAATTTTTAATATTCAATTTTGCCTTTAAGTCATTTCGAGTATCTTATAGGCGCTAACTTTAGTCACATAATAATGTGATATATATGTCTCAATTATTTATCTAATGATGGTTGATAAAAGCTTTCATGTAACTAGTTCACTTTCTGAAACATACAAGTACAGTAATTTTTCAGAAAAGGCAAAAGCTTTTAAACTTTATCTATATAATAGATAAAATAAATACGGATTATACATACAATTTTATTAAATTAAGTAACCCTGCTCGATATTAAAGAAGTTTATTAATTTAATAATAAGAAATAAAAAATTTGTGAGATATTTTACTATAAGAAAAAAAGTAGTATAAATAGTATAAATGTAAATATATAATTAATGTATGTGGTGTTTACCTCCTTTATAGTACACGTCACTCAAATTTTCTGATAATAAACGTTCAACGAATGCAATACACATTGTAAATATATAAATAAAATATAATTATATCATTAAAAATGTTTTTTAAATATATTATAATTATATTTATATTATATTATATTAATTTAGTATATCAGGCTTTTTCATCTTCACTTTATATATACATAGTCACATAAATTTGAAAGAAAATGTATATGTAATTAAAGAAATAAGTATTGCGTATGAAAAATCTTTATCTCTTGCACTCAAACATTATTGACAACACTACTTGCTGATACATTTTGAAATTTAAAAAGTTTTTTTAAATACTATAAAAGCTATTTAAAATATTCTAATTGTAGGTATATTAAGTACGGGTAGGGTTGTGGGACTTGTTGCAATGCATACGCTAATCTCAAAGCCTATTATGCACTATCTTATCTATACCTAATATACACATGGAAAGCAATTGTTGTGAAAATTTCGTAAACTGCGAAAAGAATTAAGAATTTGGTTAAGAAAGCTTTACAACAGTCAAAAGCTCTCTCTCCTTCAATTTGTCACCGAGTCTCACCCGAATCAGCACAAAACAAAGAAAGTCTATGTTAAGCATTGGCAACAAAATCATATCTTTTTTCTTTCATACTTATGAATGACTACCAGTAGCTCTGGTGAGGTCGTGGCCCACAAATTTTTTAGTACTTTAAAAACTATTTAAAAAGAATTTTAGTTATACATGTACAAAAGTGTGGGTGAAGAACGTGACATTTTAAAGTACTTCAAACACTAAATTTAAAATGTTATAATTAAAAAAAATTCATATTTCATATAACAGTATTATAGTATATTTTAGTATATATAAGTACATATGTTTGTATATATACTATTAAATTTCAGTATGTTAAAGAACAAATAAATTGAAATTTCAATAAATTATTAATATAATAGTTATAACTTATTAAAAAAAATTTTATAATTACAAAAGCTAGCAAGTTAAATTTAACAATTTAATTACTATTTGACAAAGCATAGTAAGAATAAATAATAAAACGATTTTATCGCAAAATTTAAATTAGAATGTTAACTTAAAAATGTTGAATATAATAATTATAATTTTACTTGATTGATGATATTGGTTTGTTTTGCTTATACGATGACTTGAAAATTCTCAAATGTTCAAAAGGGCAGATGCTAGTGTAGCATAACTGCTTGCAGCGTACTGTTAATACTTCAATGATTTTAAGCCTGATGATCCTGGCTGTGTTTTGAATATTTGTTTATTTTAAAGAGATAAATATTTGATCCAAGTAAAATTTCCACCGCAATTGATGTACTAGTTAAATATATTCAAAACGATTGTCAATATAGCAAAGACAAAAGCTCCTCCCTTTTACGTGTCTTTTATAACCTTTTCGTTTTCCTCCCGCCGTAACATTCTTCATAATGAGATGAGGTAAAGAGATGGTTTTTTTTTAATCGATAATGTTCCTTATTGTTGTCTCAAGAATTTTCATTTATTATCATAGTCTGACAGAAGCTGTAGTTCGAATTTCAAATCATAATATAGTTAAAAATTGTAACCATCTCGAGTTACATTTCTTTGAATTTATTTATTGATATATTGTTTTCATTTATCTTTATACATCTAAATTTTGAAACAATA
This sequence comes from Eupristina koningsbergeri, assembly GCA_018907245.1. NCBI lineage: Eukaryota > Metazoa > Arthropoda > Insecta > Hymenoptera > Agaonidae > Eupristina > Eupristina koningsbergeri. Next base: position 2,934,523 of record JACCHV010000002.1, on the reverse strand, counting down.
CACTAAATAATACTTAAATATACGTTTAATATTCTGCCCTCCCCAATCCGGAATACGCAATTTACCAACTATCTCAAATGGTCATAAAGAGAAGTTATAATACAAAATTATAAAAAATTGTCGTTACAATACAAAAATATAAAAATATCAAGTGTAATAATATTGCAATTAAAATTATTTTTTACCTATACCCTATTAAGTTAAGTGCTCGAAATGCCTTTAAATGCAAATTATTTTTTGTATATCTATAGCTAGCATTATTTTTAAAGTAGTTTTTAAAACTTTTTTTTAAAAAATGTGTAAATATAAAATATTATCGCTAGTGAGTCACGAGCGTACCTAGGTCACTGATAATAACTTCTAATTGCGAGAAAATTTTGTTCATATTTTATATAACAACTTTCATTTAATATATATTTTTTACACGAGCAAAAAATAATATTAGTTTTCTTGAAAGAACACGTTACTTAGAGGATTTAACGAACGATTTAACGGCTCCTAAAAAAGATCTTCGGAATGATTGTTTGTATTATATATGAAAAAAATATTAAAGATTATTATTACAAGTGTATATAATATGTAATTTCATTAGTCTTTTATTACATTTTGTAATAGTTGTAAAATTGACTATAATATATAAATTATATTTAAATCATTTTTTAAAATTTTAATTTTTATAAAATATCATTACTTAATCATGAAGTAGAATAATTTTTTTGTTAGGTAAAAAATTATATTTTATTGTACATGTTACAAACAATTCCATTTCAACATAATTAGTATGCATTTATATTTTTAATGTTTTTTTTTTGCAATTAAAAAATGTTTTGAGAACTTCAATACCAGTTTTAAAATTTGAATGTACAGTAACCGTTTTCTGTATCCAATGTGGTAAAGCTTTTTTCTTATTATTATAACGTTTATCCAGTAGTACAACTGTTGAGTAATCTGCGATATGACGTACTGCTCGTCCAATACACTGGTTTACTGCTTTCATGCATAAGTTTTCATAAAATATCTGACCCGCATTTGGATTCTGTAAAATCAGTTTAAAACTATTAACTATTAAAATAAAATTTTTTAATAATATATTTTGTATACAACTCTTATTATTTATAATCTTGCATAAAAATTTATACACGTAATAAAGAATATGATCAATTCTTTTATTTTAAAATATGTGTCTAATGTTTGTTTATGCCTTTTAAATATCAAAAGATTAAATTATTCAATATTTTTTAGAATATAAATTTTTTTTATATACTTTTAATAATAAATAAAACTACATGATATAAAAGTGCTTCTGATTTAAAATTTTGAATTTTGAATAAATTTTAATCTGCTTACTTTTTAATTAAATTTTTTTTTAATACAATATTAAATAGGATAAAAAAAAAGCTGAGTATATCAAAAGTTTAAATTAATGTTTTTTCCCATTATGATTGCTATTAAAGATCATGAATTAATATTTCATTTATCATTTAAATTATATAAATTGAATAGTGTTTGCTAATTGATCTAGTTAAAAAAAAAAAAAAATATAATCAATTTAAAATTATTATATATAATTTTTAGATATTAATATTACATTTTATAATTAATCTTTAATTTATAAACTATAAGTATTTAATATATATTTAAAAATATATTATATTAATGAAATAAAATACTTTTTAGGTTGTTATTAAATATTTTATACTTACTACATTTTCATTTAGATATTTTATTTTTTCTTGCAATTCTGGTGATTTTAAATTTGGATAAGGTAAACCTATTATTACAATACATCGTCCTAAATCATCAGAGAAATTTAAACCTTCACTTAATTTTCCACCTTAATTAATAAATTAAAATTGCTAATATAAATGATTTTTTTTTGTTGAAAATTTTAGATTTTTTAGTTTATAAATACACTTGAATAATTTTAATTATAATTAAATATAATAAAATTACTTGTAATGTAAGTTTATTAAAAATAAATGTATTTACCTATGACACTAAATAATATTGCTCCATTTTGGGGTTTTAATGGATTTTTAATAGTACATGAATATTTTTCCAAAATTTCATTCACCTGTATCAGTAATACATTAAAATTTAAATATGAATTCAAGTATAAATATTATAAAATACCTGACTTGGTAATTTTGGTTCTCGAAAAATTCTTTTTTTCATATTAATTTTTTTAACATATCCATTTAATTTTAAATATTTAAACAACAAATCTTCATAATCATATGATGGAAGAAATACTACAATTCCTGCTGGTATTATACTACATAAATTTATTAAAGTGTTTGCTAATTCATCCAACTATAAAAAAAAAAAATTATAATTAATTTTAAAAGATAATAAAATTTCTATTTACTGCTTACAATTTTAATATTTTGTCTATTTTGATAATTAAATTCAAATTCTTGGTTAGTGGGACCTGATTTTATAATACAAGTTAAAATATTTTCTTTTGGAATTATATGATCACAAGAAAAAGTAAAAATTCTTTCTACTGGAGCTCCTGCATTTATAAACAATTGTTCTTTAAATTCAGACATTGGCTCCATTGTTCCACCAGTTACAATTACAGATTTAGCTTCTTGAACTGCAATATTTATTAAATAATTGTTTTTACATACATAAATAAATATTTTAATAAAAAAAAATTAATATTTTTTGTAATATAAAATAAGCGTACCAATATCTGAAAATAATGCTGATGGATTTAATAAAATAAATTTTAAATATCCTCTCCCTATGGTTGACTCAGAAACAACAAATACTCTTCCATCATTAGAATTAATTATTAAAGATTCTAGAAAACTCAAAATTGTAATTATTGGATTGCTTATATGATTTATTTTTGAATTATTTATATTTTTATTTAGATTTTCTTGTTTATCAATATTTTCTTGTTGGTTGAGACATTGAAGAAAAGTAGTAACACCATTTTTTTCTTCATTACATTTATCAAAAGTGGATTCAATCTGATATTTTTCAATGTATTTCTGAAGTTTATGAACCAACTTTGATTTTTGTATAAAATTGATTAAATCAAAAATATTTAAATTATCTATCTCTGCTATGGCTTCAAATTCATGAATAGTGTACAATTTAGTACAAGCTATATTCTTAATTTTATCATCAGGATGAGATTTAATGTTTCCACCAAATAATTTGAGCAATTTTTTTAAACAGAAATATAATTGATCATAAAATAGTACATTTTTGGCCGTCAGAACATTTTCAAATCTAGTGAATAAAATGTAAAAGAATAATTATAAATTATAAGAATAATTATAAGTGAAATTATTCTAATAATACTATATTGGAACATAAAATTATATTTATACAAATGACGTACTTTTTTTTATACTGAAATAATTGGTTCAAGCAACATAAAATATTTCTTCCAGTAACAGTAACACTGTACATTCTTTCAATAGCTTCCAATAAATTGTGGGCTTCATCAATTATTAGAATATTGCCCTTTAAATTTATTCCTAAACTTTTTCTAGTATTTTTGTGTAACACAGAATTATAAGGTACCAAAATCACTTCCCCATCCTCTACAGATTTTCTAGCAGCATAATAAGGACAAGTTTCTAATTCTTCACTTTTTTTTACTATTTCTTCAATATCATAAATCTGTGTTAAAATTTCTGCCATAAGCAATGACTGTTTACCAGGAAGAAATGGACATGAAGTTGATATTTTTAAGTGTTTAATTTTGCTTTCTTTTTTTGATTTAACTGATTTACTTTTTTGTAATATTTGACACTGTTCGTTTATTATATTAATATTTTTTAATGATCTTATTTTAGAATTAATACAATAATTATTTCTATAAATTAAAGAATAAATTAAATTATTTATTGAAATCAATAGTTTTTGAACTTACCTTGATGCAAGAGGTACTAAGGATATTGTATCACAGTATGGACTTCTTTTAAATTCTTTAACAAATTGAGTAAGCTGTGAATGAGTTCTTGAACAAAAAAATATTTTACAGTTTTGATAAATAACTTCTTCTGTTTCCTCTTCTTCAGATGAATCAGATTTATAATCAATATCATTCAAAATCAAATCTTCATCTATAAATTGAGTAATATTTTCTTCAATTTCGAGTAATTTATTTTTATTATATTTCACATTATATTTAATATTTTTACTTTGTTTATCCATTTTAAGTTTTTCATTACATTCTTTCAAACGTTTGTATTTAAGCTTTCTTTCTTCTTGTTTTAATAAAGCTCTATTTTTTATTTGTAAAGAATTTTTTTCTAAATTAAGTTTAATTAACTCTGTTTGAAGTGAAAACCAGTCATTTTCAGTATTTGTTTCAATTATTTTTATTTTTTGTTCAAGTGCTGCTTGTTCATTAAATAAGCTTTCTTTCTTTTTTTTTTGATGATCAGTAAGCCACTTTAATGCACCACAAATAATAGATAAAGTTTTACCAGTTCCTGTTGGACTTTCAAAAATACCTAGGTGATTATTTTCTAAACATAAATATAGATTTTTCATAAATTCAACTTGAATTGGATATGGATTGAATGGAAAAGGAAAATCTTGAGGTACTTCCATATTCTTAAATTTTTTAAACATTTTATCATGACTTCCTAAAATTCAAAAAATTATACATTAAATATTTAAGAATTTCATTGAATTATATTCAAAAATTAAAATAAACAATTTAAACAGTTTTTACTTTTCAATTTCTTTTCTTAACATAATTATTAACATTACATGATTTTATTATCACAAACTTTTGAACCACAGAAGAGATACTTAGGGAATGCTAAGGTCCATGTTAAATTTTGGAAACAAACATGGTGGCAGAAATATGCTCTTTCTCTCTCGCACATATAAAAACACTAGCGATCTCTGAAGATTTCGTGGCGCGAACTAAATTTTTTTATAAGTGCAGAGATGAAAAGGGAGATCGAGCCTTACGTGTTAAAAATACGTACACGAGGCGATTGCTGCAAACCTGGTTGATTTCAAATGTACTAAAGGAAATGCCCGTAAAAAATGAATGAAATGATGGGCATAATCCCCACCACAATTTTATATTAAGAATAGGGGAAGAAGGCAGTTTCAATATACATTTCTTTATGTACGTCTCTAACCTTTTCATTCATAAACAAATGTGTCCACGAATGTACATATATGATTTTTTACAATTATTTTACAAATATAAAAAATTATTTTCATTTTATTGAAGAAAAATAATTAAATCAAAAACATTAAGTTTAAGTTTTTTAAGTGCCTAAATAATTATTATAAAATTAATTTAAGAAATTTAAGAAAGTATTACACAAAAAAATAAATATGTATTTACAGCTATAATTTGCATCATTCTAAAATTTGACAAACAAGATCTTATTATTATATATAAAACATATCAATAATGTCTATATTATCATTTTCAAATTATACATGAGATGCTAAAAAAAATTACAATTGCAAAAAATAAAAACTAATACTACAATTATAAATATTATTAAATCAATAAAGTTATTTACTAACCAATAATTATTTACTAATACTAATAAAAGAGAGAAAACTCTATACGTGAATGAAAGAGAGAGAGAGAGAGAGAGAAATCATACGAGAATGAATGAGAGGACACGAGAATGAGAGAGACATACACAAGATAGCTTGACAGCATGAGAGTGAGAAAGAAGACGAAGGCTTGAAGAGTGAGAAAGATAGACATGTCATTAAAATATGGTTCGAATATTAATTGTAAATAAAGTACTACAAAAAATTGTTATTAAATTAATATATAAATAGCGAAGTAAAGGGATACTAATACATATATATACATGTGTATTTATATTGTAAAAAACAATTTATAAAATAATAACTTTTTAAATTTAATTTATTATTTGAAAAATAATAAAATATGAGTTTTAATAAAGTATTTCAAAAAATTACTCGTAAATTTAAATATATAAATTTTAATTTAATAATTGATACAATTACGATTATTTTTTTTATTTATGTAAATTTACAATTATTCTCAATATTATACAAATGAATTATAATGTTAGAATTTGGTCGTAGTGAACTTAGCACAGCTATAAGCATTCATTGTATTCGTAAATATATGCACATAACATTGCGTATGGGTTTGAGTTGAAAAAGCTGCTTCTGCTCGACCGATCGTCTTTCATTTTTGTTCTACAAATTCGTATTTAATTTTCATCTCTGGTCATAAGAAGAACCCCGCTATGCCTTTTCTTATCCCCACCTTGCTTCCAATGGGCATATCCATGGGTATCCGTAAAAGGCAGCATCGAATTTTTTGGACATGCTTCCCTATGCTACCACGCCATCTCCCAATTCATCTTTGATAAGTGCTTTAAAACATTTTAACTCAGGCCACAGACTCTTAAGAAGTCGGCAGAGAAGTTATAAGTGCAAGAGAGAAAGAGCATATTTCTCTCACCATCAAAATACTTATATTCAATTTGGTCTTTATGATGTATTTTTTAATTTTAGATATATTACAGAGCTACTACTTATGCTTGCATCATTACAAATATATTTTGTAGGATTTATTTCTATAACTTGTGAACATATTGACATTTCTGGTTATATTATTTTAGAAATATATTTTTAATAATGCAAGCATAAGCTTTTATATACATGTATATATTATATAGCACTGTAATATATTTAAAATTCAAAAGTACATTGGACAGACCAAAAACTTCAAGGACGATATCCGCTTGTCTATCATAAATTAATGTTTAATACAAGAAATATGGTATAATAAACAATGAAACCTTCTCTCTCTGCCTCTTCAATACATATAATAATGTCGCTAAAATTTTAATCTGACTACTTGACATACTCCCTGACTCTCTCTCTCTCTCTCTCTCTCTCTCTCTCTCAAACCCTCAAACTTTCATTCTCTCTCACCCACAAATACTTAAAAATATGATTATTTATTAAAATTATTTAGAGTATTGCTAAAGTTACCAAATTTATTATTGTGTATTTTTGAAAATATTAATAATTCATTATAAAAATATTTTAAAACTAAATTTAATTGTAACATAAAAAACTTATAACTTATATAATAAAATTTGGTAACTTTAGCAATACTCTAAATAATTTTAATAAATAATCATATTTTGAAGTATTTGCGGGTGAAAGAGAATGAAAGTTTGAGGGTTTGAGAGAGAGAGAGAGAGAGAGAGAGAGAGAGAGAGAGAAATATCAGGTAAATATTTATGTAATATGATTCAGTATATAAAGTTAATGTGTACGCATTGATTTTATCTTTTGCAAACTTCTTGAAAATTTATAACTAAAAATGTGTAAACTTTTTTACAAGATTTTATAAAGGTTTTTTAAATAATATTGAAAAAAATTTAAATTCCGTTGCACAAAATTTCTAAATACGAAACGCTGGACTTTAGATAATAAAATATTTTCCTTAACACTAAATAAAAAAAAGCCCCGGTTTGTATAGATATTTATATAGAGTTTATTTTCAATTACCGTCACAGAGCACACTAAAATCAATTTTATTGAAATTTTCTTTTGACATGAGTATTCATGGTTCTATAATAAATTTATTAAAATTTCTCGTTTTAAAAAAGAGGGAAAGTGAAAAATTATGTACGCTTCAATTTTATAAGATGTATTTAAAAAGTTCTTTATATTATTATAAATTTGAAGATAAAATTATAGGCTTAGAAGATTTCGGTTACTTGGGATGATCAAATAAGGAAGCTAATAAAGCTTTTGTTTTTTTTGTTGAGAGGCTTAACAGAACAATGGAAACAAGTATTAGCTTTTTATTTTACATACCTGTCAATCAGTGTCAAACACTTAAAAGCAATTTTGCTTCATTTATTAAAGATTTTGAATTTTGTATGTCTAAAAGTTGTGGCTACTGTCTGTGATCAGGGTAAAACACAAAGTTTATCATTAAAAGCTTTAAGTGAAAGCACAGTAGGTTTTAAAGACCCGCATTATATTATTTTTTATAACAATTTAGTGTATATAATTTTTGACGTTCCTCACTTATTAAAAAGTACGCATAATTCTTTAAGTAATAATGAAATTATATTTAATAAGACCGTGATAACAAGTGAAAATGGCCTCGCAGATATTATACAAAAGGAGGCTAAATTAGTGTATATAAAAAAAGCTTTCAAAATTTCAGAATTCCAGTATTTTAAACTTTTGGGCAAATTAACTTTAAATTCTTTTAATTTTTCCAATTTTTTTAAAAATGAAGGTGAAAATAGCAGCTCAATAGTTAAGCCATACAATGGCTATTGCAATAAATACATATATTAATAGTGGCCAACTACCTGAGGAGGCTATAGATATAGCTGAATTTACTGTATTAATAGATCGCTGTTTGATTTCTTAAATAACTCGAGTTCAACAATTATGCCATTAAGTGTATTTGGGGCATTTTCCGTCTTGCGCATTTTCATTTTGTGAAAAGTGAAAGTGCACGGAAATTTCCGAATTTGTATAAGTACTGGGAGTGCGGACAGACCCGGAAGAGAATTTTGACCTACGTGGGGTCCGACGCGGGGGAGGATTTTTAATTCTGCTTGCGACGTCGCGCCTAATGCACTTGCTTGCATTTTCGCTCGATTTTCTTACCGCTTCGTGTGTGAGAGTCTTCTCGATTTCTTGCGTTGCGTGCCTGTGGTGTTTGTGATATCTCGTGTGAGATGTCTGGTGGAACCAGAAGCCCGGGACCTATCGTTCCCCTGTTTCTACGGCGGCGCCCGGCAATCTTCTCCAAGGCGGGTGCTGACGAGCACCAGGACCGCCCCGCTTCTCGCAGCGCGTCTACCGACGCCCCCGCTGCTCCTAGCTCGTGCGCGAGCTGCTGGCTACGAGCGCCTGTGAGCGCAGATATTCTCGCATGCGTGAAGCACAATTCTGTAAGTTTTTGTATTTACTTGATCAACGCATCCAAGGCTTTTTCGCCCTGACGCAGGGGATTTTTTATGCCGCGTCAATAAATTGTATTTTATTTTGTTCTCTCGCAAATTATTGTGTTATTTAACTTCAACCTAGCAGCAATATTTCCTTTCCCTCACTCCTGCATAATTTATTAATAAACATAAATTTGATTTCATCTATTTGAGGTAAGTCTCAAACAAAGTATATTGCACAGCTGTGACTGCGAAATCACCTCATGAAAAACTTTGGGATGATGTCCTTGAAAAAATAAGTTCGTGGGAAAAATATTAACTTGCACACAAATGAAGATACTACACAACAGATAAAGAATTTAGTGTTTTCTAATAATATTAATAGCAATTGCAAAAATGATGATTGTGAATTATTAGATAATTTGTATTCACTTTTTACAAACAAAAAAATTAATTATGAGTTGGACGATTATGATGTAATTTATAAAATGTGTGATAATATTGATATACAAAATGAATGCGTGGATGCTACATTCAGTGAAAGTGTAGATGTATCAAACGTTACAAATGACGTTATAAAAGATAAAAATGCTTTGTTTTACATATCCGAATACGTATTGAAAAAAATTAATATAAAGGAAAATTATTCAGAATCTAAAAAATTATTTACAAGTAAACCTTCGATACATCACACTTTCACTGAATTAAAAGAAATTATAGATTGCGAGAGAAATTTAATGTATTGTAGTGATAAGCTTGCTGATTTTCTTGAAGAAATTTATATTTTATTATATAAATACATTGAAATAAATAGCAAACAATCACTTTGTAAAATCAATTTTAAAAAACAGTATTATACGTATTTAAGGAAAAACATATTATTTGTTAAAAACATAATATTTTAAATGAAATTTTAGAATTTAACATACATTTTATTTTATATAAATATTTTAATGATGATAATAAATATAAAATGTACATAAAACATCTCGCGGACATTACAAAAATATCAAAAAAAAATTTTAATTTATAAGTATACCAGTAATAATTTGTAAATAATGTTTAATGAATGGTGTGTAATAGTGAAAATATTATTACACATTTTATAGTTAAAACGTCATCCGAAAGTTTTGTTAATATTACATTTACATATAATGTATAAATAAATTATTGTTACGATTTATAATTTCTTATTATTTATTTATCTTAACTAATTAATTAATTATATATTTATTTATATTGTCACGTTTATTTATCGTGTGACTTATTTACTTACTTATTCACTTCCTCATATATTCGCGTATTTATTATATTATTTCTTTATCAACGTTATCCGATTCTTTTTCTGCCGTAGCTGAATGGGTAGAGGTCTATGTGAGGTTTTAGGATTTAAATAAAATACAATTGATTAATTAACGTTAAAAAAGCGATTTATTACTAATAAATCGGAAAAGAGAATTCAGTGTATTAATATAGCTCGTGATACAAATCTAGTGTCTATGTGTGTCCGTAAATTATTACAATTCTTGCTTTACCGTGAATCTACTACGTATAAAAGATAGCCCGATATGTTAAAAGACTTTATGCAGTATAGTGCAAATTATAGAACAAAGATTAAGATAATATCATGATATATGTTATACAGAAAGAACAAAGATAGCGGGTAAAATACTTTCGTCCTCTCTCACACTTCACAAGTAATATTATTAATCTCAGTGCACACAGAAAACTCTAAAACAAATTGTTTTAAAAATGCTTCAAAATCTATCTAAAAACGATGAATATTAATATACAAACTACGAAAAAAAAAATAGGCATCTGATATATTTCGAATGATAAAAGTAATTTAGTACAACTGAAATACAATTTTTATCTTAATATAATTATAATTTTATTGATAAAATATTTGTTTATAAATATAAGAAAATATAAATCATTATAATGTTTTTAATAAAAATCTTTTTCAGTTGAATTACATTACTTTCAACAATCAAAATATCACAGAAGCCTATTTCTTTCATCCGAAGATCATATACCGAAATATATATTTTAAAAACTGGAATTGACTAGATAATATGTACAGTGTATATAAAAATTCATTTATTTTGATTATTTTTGTAATATTTATATCATTAATCACAAATTTGATATATAAAAATTAAGAACTAATATTATTGTTTGACTTTGACAGTGCTAAGAGAATATTTCAAATCGACTAACTATCAATTTACCGTTAAATAAATTAGTAAGATAAATTGTTTTTAAAAATATCCTCTAAAACTGAAAACCATAACATTTATCTGAATAATTTAATAATATATATATTATTATTGTATAATTTATATGCAATTATTATAATTCAATTATATGAACAATTCTATATTTATAATTATAATCATTATTTTGTTAAGTCTCAATATGTCATAAGCAGATAAATGAAAAGATAAACATATAGTTCCCGTTTACCTTGATATATTTAGTGAGTATAAAATAATATTTGATAATAATCTATAGACATGTATGACTGAAATGTAATTTAAAAGGTTGTACGTTTTCCTATATTGATATAACCCAACATTGCTTGACATAACCCTAATATCACTTCCGAGGCAAAAGTGAAAACCCCGAATCCAGATGCTATCGCGGAGACAGAAACAGGCACAATGACTACCAAATCTAAGGTGCATACGGCAAAGGCTTCGGCCTCTGGTGTGGTGGTTATTTTCGCCATTGTGCCAATACACATAGTGGTATCTCATGGAACACGTACGCGTGTGCAAGTCTTTTTTGACCAGGAATCATAGAACATGTTCATATAAGAGTTAGTTGCGTAAGTTCTCAATATACCAAAGAAATAAATTAACGTCAAGATCTTTGAATTTGGTATGGGGGTCGGCGAAGATTATTTTGCACTTCATCAGCCGGACAGGAAAGGTCGTTTCCCAGTAATACATCCATTAAGAAGGAAGCTTCCCGATGCGGAGGCTGAAACTCAGGGAATAGTAGCTCTCTGAAGCCTCTGTACCGCAGATTTTACCTAGTCTTGGATCCCGAACCAGCCTTCCGTCGTTTTATGCACAAATGTGGAGTACGGAAAAAAAGCTGAAAGTCGTTTTCTATGCCTACCTGGAACTCGCTAAAGGCATAATGTACATAGAAAATATCTCATTGTATCCCGTTTTTTTAACGACAATTTCCAGCAACAATCCAAAAATTCTATAAATGACTTATCATTATACACTCTGTGATTCGCGAAAAAAATTGCGGATTACAAACAGTATAAAGGGAACCAATTACTTTTATTTTTTTTCTCATCCAAGTATTTACTCGTTAATTACCGCTGCGCGTGTAATCGAACGGTTTTGCTCATTAACTAACCTCCACATGTGTAACCATATAGAACATGATTTATGTTGGCTTGTTATATCTTTCATGTATGTGTATCAAGGTCGATGACCTCGTAGTCTTCAATTTTATTCTTCAGTGGAGAAAGGCGACATTGAGACAGTTGCAATATAATGTAAGCACTATAATTTGAAGTCATACGAAAAAATTAAGCAATCGGAAAGTTTCAAGAAGCATTATTGTTTGCAAGTAATCATGTATAGCATCTAAGTACGTAAGCTAGTTTCCTACTTAAAACAGCCCGTCCATAACTGTCAGTTCATACGCTGCAACTGACCTTTACTGACCACCGCCTGTCCTTAACTTGAGAATGTTTCTCGCCACAAAAAGAATATATCTGTAACTATTTTACGTAAAAATATCCCGCTTCTCACGGCCGATCTATCTTTTTCATATAAATGTAAAATAAAATAATGTTAATAAAATCTTTGAACAATGTTAATTTAAAGTCACGTATGTATATTTATTTACAAAACTTCATTATTAATGTCATTATTCATATCAACTATCAATTTTTTGATATTATTTTTATGTACACCTCAATTTTTAATTTTTCGATATAATCATTATTTTCATTATTTACACGCATAATTGTCTTACTTATATTATAATAAAAAATTTTATGTACACTGCAATAAGTATGATGTATGCTCAAAAAGTTATTCTTTTCTACAATTACTTGTTTTGAATGATGTTCGAGCAGTTTTGTATACCTGCACGAAAGCAGAGTGTATGATGGGCGTTTGCGGTTAGTTTATAAGTTCGCAAATATTATAATGCGTGCGAAAAGGAAATGTAGCCGTGTAAAATCTTGATGTTGTAAGAATTATGGGGAAAACCCTTCACATTGCAACGATTGTTTTGCAACGGAAAATGCGAAAGTCAAGTGCGGTATGAGCAACTGTAGTTCTGCGAATAACAGGTGTGTGCGAAATTTGAAGGAAAATTGGGAGGTTTGCTTCTCCTGGTCAAAAGGCCGAGCGTCATTCACGCATTGGAAAGCGACAGCAATTTATATACTTAAATTCATGCGTTCATTTTGTGTTTTTTTGTTAGTTGTAAGATTGTACATATTGTAAATTAGTTAAATAAAATACAATAAATTAAGTATTCAACTCTATTTTTCTTGATCCTGCGCAGTCTTTGCATACAGCAATGACAGCGCACGGCAAGGCAGGCACGTCAAATTGCAGAGTGAGAACTGTGCATATTTCAAGGGCGAGAAATAAGTGCTTTCGATCGCCCGCTCAAACAAATGATTAACAACTTAATGTCAACGATAAATAATGTTTATCTATAACAATCAAGATTATTTATTAATTACTGTGAAGTTATTTATTGAAATTTAATGTATATTATAATATGTATACATACTAATCATAATACTAAATTTAATTCATGCATATAATTATAATTTTATGTATAAAAATATTTTTCTTTTTTAAAAAAAAATCTTGAAAAGAAGCATTAGTTTTTATTAGATGATTACAAACTGTTATAAATAAGATATTCAAAGTGTGCAGGTCAACAAAATCTTAGACTTGTTAATTTGATGCTGCATATTCACTTTATGATCACACGTACATGAAAATTCAGTACCAAAGTATCGATTCTGTTCAAATTTTAGATATTTGATTGCATTCAATGCTATAAGATGTATTCTTTTAGTTTAGATGTAATTCAAGAGAAGGTTGAACTAATATAGATATTATAATGCAATCGGTTGCTAACACAAAATAGCGATTATTTCTTGTGATCATATCTTTTGAAAATATTAATCTTAGAATTTACTATGATAGTTTAAAAAAATATCTCATCTTATGTTTTATAATTATTAAAAATTTCAAGATTTAAAGTTAAAGTCTAAATTTTAAAAATTAAAATTTTTATATTTAAAATACTATGTAAATTCTTCTTTTTATAATATTTATTAGTGTTTTAATGAGAAACAAAGAGTAAAACTTCATACACATTTACGTGTACTTGCACCTAAGTTTTACATATGAATGAATTACAAATGATAAAAAAAAAGTTATTAAATTTATTCATTTAAACAATTATAAGTAAATTTTAGAAAGAAAATATCCATGAAGTAGGAAAAATATAAAATGATAATTGTGATAATATTTGAAAAAATGAATAATCCAATTAAAGTAAATAAGCAATTGGTTTAAAAACTAATTACTTAAATGTTAACGAACATAATCAATAATTATTGAAAGGTACGGTCTTGTCCAAATATTCAATAATATGCAAATTAAGTAATATTAGAAAAGATTGTATTATTATTGTTGTAAAAGTTGCATACTTAATCCGTAAGTGTCATTCTACTGCTTATGATTAAAGTATGGATATTGTATAAAGGAAATTAAAGTACAAGCAGGCGAATAATAAGTTGTCTTTAATTTAGGAATAGGTTTCAGAGATATTGTGATAAATATTACACTAAACTTTTTAAGCCTCAAGAAACGAATAAATATTCCCACCACAATTGAATTGTTTGATTTCTCAATATTTATCCTCGTCCGATTTTCTGCTTCAGGTAATACTTAATTGTCAATTTATTATTAACTTTAAATTCATTTTGGTGTTTATATTATATCATGATTATCTCAATATCACGAGCTTCCTCCTGAAAACTAATGATGGAGTATACGAGGTCATCGAGTTCAATACACCCGTGAAAATACATATACTAATAGATAAAGTATAAAGTTAATAGAAATAAAGGAAAATATATCTATCGTAAACATCGTTCTAATTGTAATCTTTTGCAATTTTATAAAATTTAAATATTTATAATTACAATTAACTGCTGACGGATAATAATAAAAACCGTGATTGTTTATAATTCGAATAAATATCTATGTATACTTAATTTCGATTATAATATTTTTAATTCTTAAAAAAATAAATATTTAGGTTTAGAGAAGTATTACGTTAAAATTTATACATATGGGATACTAGTTATTCCACTTTTAATACAGACGAAAAAAACTCTCTTTAGTGTATATAAATTTGTATCTTGAATTGACGACGTATTTAAAGTACATAAAGCTCTAGATCTTCGAGGTTTGCAACATAAGTTCTTAAGGAGATTATTTTAAAGGTATGCTTACACTTACCTTTGCCTTAATTACATGTGAAAATAATAATATTATACTCTTATTATAGAATTTAAAAAAATTTACAAATAAGAAAGACTATCTGTTTCCTTCTACTTCGTTTCCTCATTTTTTGGAATGAACGATACATTCATGAAGAAACGTTTATGATATTCATAAGTCACTTAAAACGATTCTTTCTTTTTAAAGTTATTTACAATAACATATAAATTAGTATATTATTACTATTACACATAAAGTTAACTGAGTCAAGAACAACTTTAATCATAACAACTTTACATAATCCATTACTTTTAATTAATTCTGAAGATTTCAGCAGTTGTTTGATTAGATATTTTAAGTTGTTACAAATATTAGAAAACACTAACATAGTAAAACACTTATTTTTGTCAGTTGAATATAAATTAAAAATACTGAGTGAATTTACATTTGACGAATTTGATTATTATATCGAATGAAAAAAACAATAAATGTTATTAAATTTGAAACAAATTTTCTATTTAAAGTTATATTTATTCATCTAATACTAACACATTTAAAATATTTTTTTACCTATAATTATGCGTGCAATAAAAAAAATCTGATGTTAAAGAAACTACTTCAAACGCGGTTTTTCTGTGGTAACATATATTGAACTGGCAATTCCCACAAATATAAATGTATACATACTTATTACATAAAAAATAAGAGAATATAGTGAAGAGAAAACACATTTCTCGGTAAAAAAAAGCAACCCTTTATAACATAAAAAAAAAAAAAAATAATAATAAATAGCACGTATACAGAATTGGATTGCCAAAGACAAAGTAGTGCATGTATTCATAAATATTAAAATCTATTAGTAAGATTTAAATAAAATATATGCTAATATTGAATTTGTTTAACTTTATGTACTCGTGTATAAAAGTGCGTGCACGGGCAATTTCTTATTTCATATACCTTTATTAAAAAATTACATCTTCATTTTTACACGCAAAAAAGTGTTAACAAATTTGTGTAAATCATATACACACATATATGTTTATATAGATATCCTCTAATGGTTTAATTTTATGCAGTGTAATCAATAAGAAAATGAACATATATTAAACATATTATTTGAGTATTTATGTCGGAAGAAAAAAACAATTACAGCAGAACAAAAAGTGATTGGTTTAATATATACGCATTATGTACCGCGCGCGTGCGCGCATATTAATCTGTATACTTATGTTATTCAGAAGAGGTTATGTCAGCTGAGATACCTGGTCAATCTGTTAATTAGCAATATTTCTACCTTGCATAGTTTTTCGTAACTGAAAATCTTATTTTTCGGTTTGCTCTTCCATTCATCAGCTTTCATGTGTATTTAGTGTGCACTTGTTGGTTCGCATTATGTACGTGTGCGCGCGTGTGTACATATATCAGTAATTTTCTCTTTACATTTATCAATTATTTTGTATTCTTAAACGAAATATCAATCATCTATCGAATACTGTATGTTTTTCATGCTACGGAATGCAGCGGATGAAAGGACAATCAAACAGTCAAGGTACACTCAAAGAAAAGAATTTTTATAATAGTATTTTTTGTAAAACAAAAGTAATATATTAACCCTAATTTAAATGTATTCAATTTATTCGACCCTGAACTTTTGTATTAAAAAAATAATTATGATTTTAACAAATAAAATATTTTTAGTAATATATTATTAAAATTTATAAATAAATGTTTCTTTGTTCATTGAGTTGATTAAATAAATTTTTTTTTAAGTTTGTTATTAAGTTATTGTATATGAATATTTAATAGATATTGCCTATAAATAATAAAATTCAAATAAGTTTAATATGGTTTTTTTTTTATTTTAATGTAGACATTTACAAATTAAATTTAAATAAATTATTTCAATTATATATGAGTATATAATATAATGAACTTAAGTAATAATTCTTACTTATTGAACTTTGAAATTTTGATACTATGTGAAAATGTATTTTGAAACATTATTTTAAATTTTACTCATAATATCTTATATAAATTTAATTGTATCATTACTAATATAATATTAGTTATAGATATAAAAGCAAATAATATTTTAAGACTCAAACAAATTATTTATTGTTTTGTAAATTTAATGTAATTTTATATAAAAATAATGATTTTTATTGTAAATATTAATTTGAAGCATTTTGTAAGTTGTAAAATTAAGAATCTAATATGGATTTGATGAGCTGCAGTTAGAACAAACAGTTGTTTTTATTCTAATTGTACTTTATCAAATCCATGTCAACTCCTTAATTTTACATAATTATTATTGTCAAGTATTGTTGACTTTTAACTGATCAAATTATTTACAATAAGTGGAACAAATCTAATACATTAAAGAAAATGTTATAGTCCAGTGGAATATTTTATTTTTTAATGTGTGTTTTTAAAAAATAATTTGAATTATAATTGATTAGCATTTTATAAAGTAAACTCAAATTTAGATTAAATTATATATATACATATAGTTTATTTTTAAATTTATTTTTTAATTACTGTTATTTTAATATGGATATATACCTATTTTTTAATTTTATAACATAAAAATTTAATAATTTTTCAAAAAATTAAAGAGTATAAAAAATTATTTTGTTAATCCTTTTACAACTCATTATATATATATAGATATAGATGTGTATAAGTATATATATATATATGTGTATATATATATATGTGTATATATATATATATATATATATATGTAGTAAGTAATGGTCCAAAGGAACATCAACAACAATCTGGTGAACGTGGTTTGATGGGAGAAGATATTGGCTTTGAATCATGGCGTGGTGGCACCGCCACTCAACATCACTCTAATTATCCCATAAATAGTACTAGTAATGACCACCACTATAGTCCATATTATGCAAGCACATCCTTTCAATATCAAACTTTTGGTGCTGGTGATGGTACCTGGTCTAATGGTACTGATCCTGTAACCTTTTTACCGGGGTATGGTGGTCAGATAAGCCATGATGCTTATGGTATGGAAGGTGTATTTTCAACCAATACAGGTGGTAGTTTTGGAAATTTTGGTCAACCCACTTTTCCCAATTATTTTCATGGTAATGGAGACTTTAATGCCTGGGGAACTCCAAGGAAAACACGATATGATGATTATTATCAACATCGTAGTGGAGACAATTATGGAGCTACCAACATTGGTGAAGGAAAATCCATAGAACAAGGAGTTCAAGGTTTATCTATTGGTGGAAAGGTAGATTAATAAGTACAATATTAACTATAAAATCGTTTGTTTTCATAGTGCAGTGATTTTAAAATTGCAAGATATAAAATACAAATAATTGTAATCTACATCTGATGAATAAAAATTAATTTAATATTTATTGGATGAAAAAAAATGATCTAAAAAATATTTAAAAAATAACCTAAATTTCATACTTGAAACAATTATAAATAAATATATAATATAGGTTTTATTTATGATTAAATATTTTATCCATTATTTTAATAATTGTATAAAAATTAATGTATTGATGATAAATTGATTTTTGAAACAAAAAATAAAATTGTAAAATAATTATAAAAATACAAGAAAGTTAAATTATAAATCTTTTTTTGGAAGATTATTTAAAAAAAAATTTAAAGAGATGATCAATGATATTTTAGGAATTGTTGATATCTCTTCAGCATTTAGTAAAGTTTAATTAAAACATATTTATTGCCATGAACAGATGTGTCATATAATTCATAGATTTTAAATACACTGTAATTACAAGTTAATTTTTAATACAATATGTGGAGAATAAAAAGAACAAAAATCTTATTAAATAAATGCAAAATTTATAAATTCATATTTATTAAATAAAATTCATAACACACAATAAAATTTTGAATATTTCATAATAATTTGCATTCCTAATACATGTATATTTTTTAGGTATTAAAACTTTTTCTTATTTACTTATTTTAAATTTATTTTATTTTCATCACATCATTTATTTGTATACATTATAGTTAAGTAAGTGTATATTCTTAAATTTTTAATTAAATTTCTACTTGATTTGAATAAATTGACTAATTGCATTAATATTATGTTCTAAGTTTTAAATATTTAATAATTTTCACTTATTTAAATTTTATATTTATAATTGAACATTGTCAGTTAAGCCTGTTTTCAGGTCATTAAAAAAATAGATTGTCTAAAATATTCCATGTGGATAAATGTTTTAATTTTTATTAATTTATATATAAATATAAATAATGTTACAGTTGCAAAGACCAGATCAACAACAATCTTTACACCAACAGCAATTTCCAATAATTTCTACTCTACCTTCAAAATTAGACTCCAAAGAACCACGAAAGATAACATGGGCAAGTGTGGCAAGTCAACCTGCAAAACCATTACCTCCTCATTCTTCAACTCAACCTGCAAAAAAGAAAACTGGCATTGCTCCTCCTCCCATTATCCCTGGTAAGCACAACATGGATATTGGTACCTGGGGTGATGGGAAGGTATTAGTACCACCTCCTAAGGCTCCACCACCACCATCACCACCTACAGTCCAGACATCATTACCATCACCTCAAACAATTTGTACAGGATCAGCTACTATGCAAAGGCAACATCATCAGCACCAACAACAACAGCAACAACAAACATTAGCACCTGAGCCAACAATGTCCTCCTGCTGGAATAGACAGTCCCACAGTACATCTTCAACATCTAATAAATTACATTCTGTACATCAACAGTCTATACATCAACAATTTATATCTTCACATGCATCAAATCAAAACGTAAGTTTTTTATTAGATTTATTATATTAAAGTTATTATTTGGACTTAGAATATGAGATTAAATCATATTTTAATTTATCTATAACTAATTTATCTTAATGATATTTTTTTTCTTCCTATTTTAATATTTTTATTTTTGTTTAACAAGAACTTGATTAAGAGATCCTGGTATAAGAAAAATTTAGAATTTAAAAAGGAAAATTTAAATTTAAATTATTTCTTGTAAATGATACATTATTGTAAAGTCAGAATTTATAAAAATAGAATTATTTATTAAAATAAAATATTTATAAGCTTACATTTAATGATAATATGTAATTAGAGATAATTTTAAATTATAATATTATTTACATAAATTTTTTCAGAATCATTTACAAAATCAACAACAATCAGTTCAGTATCAAAATTCTTTTTCTTCGCATCAACATCAACAATCACTTGAAAAAGAATCAGTTTCATCTCAAAATTTATCACATCCCGTATTAGATGAACTAAAAGTGAAAAATAATTATAATCCTGTGGACTTTAATAAAACAGCACAAGGTGCTCGATTCTTCGTAATTAAATCTTATTCCGAAGATGATATTCATAGATCAATAAAATACGAAATTTGGTGCAGTACAGAATATGGAAATAAGCGATTAGACCAAGCTTATCGCGAAGCGTCTAGAGACACAGCGCCTCTTTATCTATTCTTTTCAGTAAATGGATCAGGTCATTTTTGTGGTATGGCACAGATGATATCTTCAGTTGATTATAAAAGTAACAGCTCGGTATGGTCGCAAGATAAATGGAAAGGTCAATTTCGGGTACGTTGGATCTACGTAAAAGATGTTCCTAATGGTGAATTACGACATATTAAATTGGAAAACAATGAAAATAAGTCTGTGACAAATTCAAGAGATGCTCAAGAAGTACCATATGCTAAAGGAATACAGGTTTTACGAATATTACACAGCTATCGTCATTCAACAAGTATCTTTGATGATTTTGGACATTATGAAAGACGTCAGGCTGAAGAAAGTCAACGCAAGGTGCCCACTTCAAGTACAGTACATCATCCTATGCTTAATCATAGAGTTGGTGGAGCGGGAAAGGGATCCCATTTAAATGATGTATCTCCTAGAGATCATCATCATGGACCACCATCCCATCTTCAATCACATCAACGTAGAGTAATTATCAATAATTTTACAAATTATTTTTTCATTAAATTTGAAGAAATATACAAAATTAAATTAATTATTTATTTATAAAAGGTATAATTATTTTTACGAAAATATTTTTATAAATAACTATCAATATAATAACTTTTAAAAAATAATTTTTTTATTTTCTGTATTCATGTATAATCAAGTTTTTTTTATGTAAAAATAGATGAAAAATTTATATAGATTTTAAAAGTCCTTTAGGATTATTTTCAAATGAGTTAATAAATGTATAACAAACATTATTAAAGTAAATTTAAATAAAAAATTGTTATTAAGCTTGTTTCAACGAATGTACAATTAGTAAATCAAATATAATCAAATTTAATATAAAAATAATAATAATCAAATTTACAGTTATAGTTAATATAAATATAATATTAATATTTATTTATTTTATTCAATTTTTTATGATTGATAAAAAGGACCGAGACCACCGGGGACGAGGTAGAGGAATTTTACGTCAGTAGCAGCAACTAAGAATCTTGTTATTATATACATTAAATTTCAACTTAAAAAATTCTATTTATCTTTCTCTAAGTATTGAACTATTTCAATTTACTATGATTATCAGAGAAAGTTCAGTTTTCAGTATCATTACGTCTGATGATAATAATTCGCATCACACTAAGTCTTGCAAATAATCTGATATTTCGTTTAAACGTAATCGTTATGGATTAGTAATCGAAGGAATGTTATCCAGAAGAGGTAAAAGAAGCAATGTTAACCAGAGAATAATACTAGAAAATGAAAAAAATTCAACAGTGAGGTGGTATTGTTAATGTGTGCTTTGACTATATTAGACAGTGTTTATTAAAAAAATGATACTAACAGATTTGAATTAAGTATAACTAGAACAAATTAAAAAGGCAAAAATGAATATATTATGTATGAATGAATAAACAAAGTAAAAATGTAATAAATATAAAACGAGACAATGAATCGATAAATATATAAAAGAGAAATTATAAATAGTAAAATACTATAATACTTTATAAGAAGTGGATATTAAATTTTAAGTGAAATTTTGTTGAAAATATTTGAAGAAATCTATATAAGCATAATGATAATGCCATAAGACATTAATTCAATTATAATTTATAACTTTTATGGACACAATATTCAAAATATATATAACAAAAACAACTAATATTAATAATAATAATAATGAATGTGCATATACGCTCACAAATAGAAAACAACAAAGAAGGCAAATATAGGTAAAAATATTATACCTAAAATATCATTATTGAATTGCTAAAAATAATACAACATATGCATAAATATTATTGGAAAAAAATGATTTGTCTGAGAAAGTAACTATGCAAAAAAGAAAGAATTGTATTGACATATAATGCTTGTTTATAATTTGAACTTTTTGTGAAAAAAAAATTCATGATTTACAGTTTTTATTGTTAATATCTGTTATTATTCTTAAAATATGTAGAAAGATCTTATAAATTTTTAACTTCTTAAATACTTTTTCTCTTTAAAAAGAAATGATTACTACCACTACATTATAAATATTTTTTTTTATAGAAAAATTTGGAAGTCTCTGTCTGTTTCTCCTTTTGAAGTATATTAACAAAGTAGATACATATATTTTTAATAATTTTAATAACTTTTTTCATTTTCAGTAAAATAATTCAGTAAGTAAAATTTGATATAGTAGCTTTTTTATTATTTATCACTATATTACAGTAGAAAATATGAAGAAAAATAAAATTAAGATAATTAAGATTGAATTGTGCCAGATTTCTAGTTTGGTTTTTTTTTGCTTAATGGATGGAAATTAAAAATGGATTTAAATCAATCTTTTTCTGCGTTTTTAATCTATCCGTTTTTATACAAGGTTTTGAATGGAAAAAAATAAAAATACAATATTAATATAGATTTTATTTAATTATAATAATTTTCAGCATACAAAATACTTGCTATTCATTGAATATAAATAATGAATATAATAATAATATAATATTAAAAAAAATATATATACAATGAAGGAGAGACTAACTAAAATTAAATTACTATATAACATATATATATTGCTATCCAAAATATAACATCCCAAAATTTTAATTGCATAAAATGAAGGAAAACATTTATGGTTTATAATTATAATAAAACGAAGGATGGCTATTTAATGATAACTTGGGATAGATATACATGGCTGTCCATGAAGTATTGAATTTTTTTTTTTTGCAATTATTGGTCGTAATGATTTGAAAGAAGCCTTAAAATGTAGAGGGAAGTTTTTTTTCCATTTGCCCTTCCCCATTTTTGTTTTTTCGATAATTTGAAACAGCAGGATTTTGTTTCGCGCGAAGGTTGTTTTTCGATTTTTGGACACAGTGCAATGAAACGATTAGTGGAAAAGTGCTACACAAGAAAATTTTGCTTGAAGATTATAAAAAAAAAAAACTATTAACTTTTTTTTTATGAAAGATGATTTATTGGTGAATTTAAAAGAAGACATTGTGAAATAAAAATTTTAAATTTTTCAAAATAATTTCCTCTTGCATCAATGCATTTACAAAGGAAAGTTTTCTATGTCTTAAAGGCAGTCTGAAACTCCTGAGCTTTGATGTTTTTGCACAAATTATTTTCCGTTTCGTATTTCTAAGTTTTTTTACTCTATTTTATGCACTGTATATTGTATTAAATTCAGCTTTTTCGCAATTGTTTTAATTGTTAATCGACGATTTAAGTGTTTTGGCGGCCAGATCGGGACTAATCAGTGTTCTTTTCTCAACCCTCTTTAAAAACTTTGTGCCATTTTTCGCATTACGATTTCAACATACAATTACTTTTATAAATCTTTTGTAATATTTAAAATGCTCCCGCATTGTTTTTTTTAAGTAACAAATAAAATTTTATCACGTAACGCTGCTCCTCTAATCGTTTAAGCACGCTATGTCTAATAATTGAAAAACACCCTTCGTGCGAAATAAAATCGTACCGCATCTAATTATCGAAAAAACAAAAAAAAAGGGATAAATGGAAAAAGATTTTTTCTACATTTTAAGATCTTTCCCAAATCGCTGCGACCAATAGTTGCCAAATGAAAAAAAAAATCGATATTTCGGGGACAGATCATGTATGTGTATATAGATAAATATCGAATTTTTTATATAACATATAGACACTATTATCACGCAACAATTTAATGGTGCATGCAATTTTATTACAAAATACAATTTTTTTAATATACAATGAAAAAAATGAATATTTATAAATATATACATAATATTATTTATACTTAAATTTGTTTATATTTTAAATTAAATAATTTTGTATTATTGATGTATTATTATTAAGCTTAATTTGTAATATATAATTATTTTTTCTATAGAATATTTTTACAATATTCTTCCAATTGATGTTATGATTGCATTTCAAGAGTACAAAACTATTGAGATATTTTATGAACTTTTTTATTCATTAATAATCTTAAATATATTTTTGTTTTACAAACACATATAGGAGAATAATTTAGCCAATTTTATAAATTTTATATTCATTTTATAACCATTTTATTCATTCCATTTATTAATTAACTTTGGTGTCTTCAAAGTAGTAAAGTGTGTTTACTATCTATTGACAATAGTTAAAACAGTTACTCTTAGCTATTTAATAATAATAAATTAAATTCAATCATTAAATTAAAAAATAATAACTAATAAATGAAACCAATAAAATATCGTATATAAAATTAATTATCTAGCCGCCCCTGATATATTTTTTAGTAAAACGACTTATTCTGAAAACTTATAGTAAAAAGGACAAAACATACTTAAGATTAATATAACATTATAGAGAGGTAGGTATTTGTGTGTGTTGAAAAGAGAAGTTACCCTTGCGCACTCAAACTTGTTATTTATCAAATTACATTATTTATTTAATATTATTTGATATCTATTTATACGCGTGATCATCTTGAGAATGATGATAGGTTCAATTCCATCCTCATATCCCCAGTTTCAAGAAAAGTATTTTCATACATCTCGTCTTGTTATGATATGTGTAAAGCACTGACAGAGAAGATGCTTAGTTCTCACAAAATTATATCCGCTTATGCAGGTACTGTTTATTTTGTTATCTAGAAAATGTCGGTAATATTCGCCAGTATCTTATAAGTCAGTCTATCACCCTTCTTGTTTCCTGTTTTGTAGCATATTAGGTTCGGCTAATATATAAAGGGTGGCTCAGCACCGATTAATCTTTTGAAATATTTGAGCCTCCTATCATTCTTCCATTTTATCCTGTTTTCCCTCTGTAAATAGGAAAATATAGCCTTCTCTAATTCTTAATATGATATGTCTATCTTGAGTTCCAGGCTCTTGATACTCATGGCACTCCTCTTAACCACTCTATCAGCATTTTCAGTTCATAAGTGAATCTGATGTCCTGGAATCCAGGTCAATGTTACAAAGTTATTTTTCACCGATATATTTAAGTATTTACTGTAGTTTAGGATCTTCCTTAAATGGACATTGGTATTATCTAAAGAAAGCAGCGCGATAGTTTATATAGTGTTCCTATATAATATTGTTTCATTGTTTTTAATTATGGCTCTTATTTCCCCCTGAAATAAGGAAACGCTGTTATCGAGGATTCTCAATTGAGGTTTTCACCTTCCAGACCTTTGTCTGTTCCGTGTTCATTATTGGATCTGTCTGTGTAATAGATTATTCTAGTTTTTAGGAAAGTTTTTTGATTTTTTATTCCGAGTGTTATATTCGATTTCCTCGTCATCTCCCTTATTACTTCAATTTATCAATTCTTGGATTCGACTAATTGTTTTGACGCCGCAAGGAACTTTTGGTTTTCAGCATTTTGAAATCCATCGCGTATAAGAATGTTATATATATATTGATAATAGCGATAATAATGTTACATACGTAATAAGCCCAGGACCACGGCGTTGACGTCCCCGTCAACGATTAAGAATACATAATAAAATTTTGTTTTATTTCTTTGATGACATGTCATTTTTATATCTTTCTTTATTTCATTATATTGGTACCTGCTAAGCCTCTAACGGTGTCGAGTTACCTTCATTATACGTGCAGGGATACGGTATAGACGTGTCCGTTTGTACACAATAATATAATAATTTTGATTTTTTGTTTGTGTATAAGTGAATGTGTGTGATTTAAATTCCCCTTTCGGGTTGCTATATGCGTTTATGTCGTTCTCTTTTCCTTATAATATTTCAAATTTTATTTCTTATGAAGTTGAAATATATAATATTACAATGATTATAATTTAAAAATATATATGTATATATATTTTCTTTTACGATTATTGTTTTTTTCTTGATTAAAAAGATTATTGTAATAAACCTCTTCTATTTGTTTAACCGTTCACCATACGCTTTTGTACTTCCTGTGGTACTGGTTATCTTAGTGTGACTTGATGGCTCAGTTTTTTTCTTTGGTTAATTAAACTCAACATATGTTAATCATGATTCCTTTTTCCCGATAAGTTCATTACAAGTCTGAAACAGTCTTATATTAATATAATATCTAAATATATAATTTTTTTCATTTTTCCATTACTGTTTCTGTAATTATTATTATCATTATTATTATTATTATAAGTATTACTATTATTACTATGAATGATTATGTTAATGTATTATATAAGTGTATGCCTATTGATTTATTATGGTTATCCTTACGTTATCTGTAGTTGGGAATGACCACTACTCGATGATTAAATAAACAAGAACCTATGATTATTATCAATATGATTGTACTTAGTATCGTCACGAGTGAAATCCCGAATATGGTGACGTTTTCCTTGAATAATATAACGTTATGGTCATGTTGATTCATTTGGTTGATAATTTTCGACTTTTTAATCACCTCTTAATTTCTCTCCTTCCATTACTGACCTTGCCTGCTCATATACCTCACGTATACGTATCGCAGTCGTTCCGATTGCTAATTGATACATACTCTCGTTAATATTGTCTACGATTCCCCAATTTTTTAACACCATGTCCAAAGTTAAATTATCATGAAAAGGTTTTATTTGTATCGATTTGTTTGTGTTTAGTCTCCTCGATCTCAGTTCTACGCGTTTCTGCTACACATCCTCGTTTTAAAGTTAACATTCCTGATTCTTTTAATTGTCGCCTTTCTTCTTCTCCTTTATCGCATTTTAACCTGATTTCTTCGTCACTTATAGCTGAATATATCTAGGTAGCATCTATCTTCAATTTTGCCCAATATGTTTTATGCACCAATCCTATCCTTATATTGCACTCGGATAGGTTATAAAGATTCCTGTATCGAGAATCAATTTAACCTCGCATGGACTGGGTTCATTGACCCTTACTCGCGAAGCTAAATCATTGCATATTTATTTAATTAAATATGTGAATTTCGTTACATACGTAACAATTATTTTGATTACGTCCGCAGTGGTCACATCGCGAGTAGACGTTCGCTGATGTAATTATTTTCAGGGATTTTAAGTTTGTCGCGAATAATTATCTATATTGAAAATTTTGTGAATATTGAATTTTAAATTATAAATATAAATTATCAAATAGTTATAATTTAATTAATAGAAATTTTCTTTTGTTTGTTTTTTTAAAGAAAAACGATCATTAAATGATTCGCCTTCCCCGATAATATTATTTCATATAAATTATTATTGACTACACCCACCTGCCACTAATCCAAATTCTTGGTGGATCGGCTACCGCTTTATCCCGGTGATATTTTTTTTTCTTTAGTTTTCAACGATTACTCGACTCTGCCCTTCATCCAAGAAGGGCGAATGGAGCCGTCTTGTTACAATTAGAATATTTATTTCCTATAATTTTATCTAAATTATGGTTCTACTCACTT
Source organism: Eupristina koningsbergeri (assembly GCA_018907245.1). NCBI lineage: Eukaryota > Metazoa > Arthropoda > Insecta > Hymenoptera > Agaonidae > Eupristina > Eupristina koningsbergeri. The sequence continues at coordinate 2,906,216 of JACCHV010000002.1, read as the reverse complement.
AATTTTAGAGTTTAGATTTACATTTTCATACTACCTATGTATATTGATTGGCTCTTCCAGAGACACCGGTCTACGACCGTCCAGATGAACTGATATCAAGTCCACTAACCCTAAAATAAATCGTCGAGTAATCATATTTTCTTGGCATAGCCGATTTAAATAAGGATTGGTGTTTTTTGTAATGGAGTTTAATTCCACCGCTACGTATAGGTCTTGTAATATGCGTATGTGGTATCCAACTCTGCAATCGGCTACCTGCTCTTTTCAATGCACTTTTTGATTTACGCCAGGGTATTTTCTACAATACCCAGTGCTTTGAATATTTCGCGTAAATCACTTATAAAGTACTCCACCGATTCATAACTACTCAATTTGGACTCTAATATCCACTTTGATCAACCAACCATTTCAATTTTAAGTATGCGAAATATGTACCGCTCGACCTGTTGACCTTCATCGCCGACCGTACTTTGTATCTCGTTCGGATCATCCAATCATTTAGGGATTTGTTCCGAGACTTTATTAAGTTACAGGGAATTCAAGATGACGATTGTAATTCTATATTGGCGTTGCGGGAGCTACGGGCATCACAAGTAACCTTGCATTTATCTTTTTTATCAAAGCTTGTAACCTTCGGCGACATGGGATCAACGCTGGATCACCCCCTTAGATCGATATTTTGCTCGGTCTTACTGTCGTACTTCCCACCCAGTTATCCATACTGATGATATTTTTCGTTTCCAATTTGCGCACATGTTATTGCAGACGCTTAGGCTCTTCATTCGGAACCTCATTGACCGCGAGGAGGCAATATGCGACTTCGAACAATATCTATTTCTTGATATCCCACTGCCCAAATGCTGTCAATGTTGATATTAACCGGGGTTTCGGATAACACTTTTGTGATCTACTTCTGCCAAATAATTTGAATCCCTAGAACATTACCTATTCGAATAATTTATTTAACTAATTTCGAAAATTTTTTTCAGATGGTTCACTCCATTTTTTTATAAAAAAAACAAAAATTTAAAAAAATTAACATACAAAAATACAATGTATAATAATAATACAAAACGAAAATTGCTTATCAACTCAAAGGTTATTATTTTCACTTAATAGGATACAACAATTTACTCGTGGGTTATTTATAACTAATTGTTATTGATTTTCCTTTGTTTCCCGCATTCTGATTCGAGACATTAATTTTTATAAAGCAATTGATACTTTGATAAAAATATCCTCAAACATAAATTTACTAAAAAAATAATTTTTATTAAAAGTATATACTTACATCAGAACGTTTATCAGGGTCATTACTGGATAACAGCTCATATTCGCCGCTTCGATCGATAAGCCTCTCTACTTTGTAATATCGCTTGTTGTTGCACTTTCATCACAAGAGAAAAGAAAATTTTAAATTTTTAATACCTTGCCAGAAATCTTGGTTACGGCACCAATGTTGCTTATTTAAATTATTGCGATATTTTAATTATAATTCGTGGTAATTTAATTTCTGCTATAGTAAAAGCGGTTAAAGTGCCTTGACTTTATCAAGGATCGGATAAAATAAATAGCAACAACAATTAAAGGACAGAATATGTATTTGATTAAATATTGAAAGAGACAGATTGAATTTATGTAGACGCGTGATACAATAGGAAAATAGAAAAACCCGTGGACTCTGCGTGCGGCTGCATAAGTCAACCACGCATTATCAAACAATGCTAAAGTCCCGAATCAGAACAATTTAAGATTTATTCGCTAAGTGTTGATACGACTGTAACCTGAACCGGAATATGGTTACTCTAGATGTAAACTCGACCTTTTTTTCATCCATTTCCCCAATACTTTTCGGATAGAAAACTGCTAAATCCACAAATGTTCCCACTAAGGCCCGTGGTAACCACCAGATGCTTAATCATTATCGTCTTGTCAGTTATCTTCGCTATTATCTTTCAATCGTATTCATTTCACGGAATTTTCATGAAATGATAGTTTCGAGAGTTTGATTACCCGAGAGCGTAATGTTACTCATCACTTCAATCAAATTCTTCGTTTATCACTTCCTTTATCACTTCAATTCATCAATTCTTGGATTCGCTGATCGTTTTAACGACACAAGTAACTGTCAGTTGTCTGCATTTTGAAATCCGTCACATATGTGAATGTCAATATTAATAATAGCAATAATAATATTACATACATCTCATGAGAAATATGGTTCTTTATGTATTGTAATGAATGTATATTCATTATTAAAAAAATATTGCACTAACCTAAAAAGTAAATAAATGTTAGTGATTTTTAGTATATGTATATAATAAAATCAATTTTTAAAACTTACAGGTGATAGCGATGATGGTTTTATTGTTATTAATATTAATTAAATTTTTGCAACTTGTTGACAAACTGTCAACATGAGGTTCACCGACTCCATATCACTTGTACATAAACGGATGTCTTGATGATAAAGGAGGCGCTGATATTCATAAACTAGACAGAGACAGGAATAGGCACGAAAATGTATTTTATATACATTTATATGATTAATGCATGCATGAGATAGTGTGAATGATGTAAAATTGCAGCAGTATGCCGCCGTGATATTGCCGATAATTACAGATTATATAATTATCGGCAGAGGAATAGTTTTCTTGTCTTTGGTTTTAATTTAATACTTCTGTGATTGATTAACCAATCACAGAAGCGGATTTTGAAGTCGAAGGGAAGGACTATGTGTTGATTAACCAATTATGAATTTTCTATTTGGCGTAAAGTCATAAAGGAAAATTTATAATTGGTGAAATAAGAAAGTAGTGATGTGAAAAAGTGGGATTTTTCGGTTATCAAAAAATCTCATATCATTATTAAATTGTCTTTTTTGGATAAAGATATATTACTATTATATTATCGATATTATTGAAAAGATTTTCTATTGTTATGGATATATTGAATAATTAATTTTGTTTAATTAGAAGTGAAGAAAGATATATTTGAAGTAGTGTTGTGTTATATATATATTCAATATTTTATATATTTAATTATTTGGTAGTGTAGTGTTGGAAATTTATTTATATTTTATATATAAATAAATTTAATAGATATTGATTAATATTAATATATTTATTTAATTACAATATCAATTTGAAGATCATTTATATTTATTTCATTTGAAGTAAGTAAATACTAATAATTTATATTGGCATAAAAAAAAAATAAAAAAAAAAGAGAGATAATTGTATAACTAATAATATCAATATTATCTGAAAAAATCAACTAATAAAAGGTAAGAATTTATATTATTTAAAATTTATTGATTCTATATTTTTTAATAATTTCAAATTGATATAATATAAATTTAATATTTGTTTTATTAATTAAATAGTTATATTGACCTTCGAGATTTTATTTAATATTCTAACGGAGCTTCCCCTGTTTTATATAAGAAGTGAAAATTAAAATGAATATTATTTGTATCGAGTAATTTTGATATTAATTTATTTATTTTAATATTACCGTTAAAATTGCTTCGTTAGAGTATAGACAAAGAAATATATTACACTGACAAGAATAATGGAAATAAAAGAAAGAAATATTAAACAAGACTGAACTAATAAAATAATAATGAGTTGTATTCATACAAAAGAAAATTGTGTTCAATTATTCAAAAAATATTCAAATATATTTGTACTTAAAAAAGTAAAAAATAAATAAATATAATATATTTTACTTATTTAGTTATTTATTATAGAAAACATTGTATTAATAGCTGATTTATAAATAATAATATATGATATATATAAAATATATAAAATATATATAATAATTTATACATTTAAAATATAATATGATACAGAATGAAAGAAAAAAGTATTTCTATAAAAAGATAATTTTATTATTATTAAACTAAATTGTGAAAATCCATATATTTTCTAGTGTTTTTACGTATATTGTCATCAAATATTTTAGGATTTTTCAACATCTAATTATACACATATAATCCTGTACCTAATGATAAACCAATTAAAATAACTTTCAAAAAATTTTCAAAAATTTTAGTGTCGTCGATGCAAAAATCGTTTGGCATATAGTATTCTGAACTATTTGATTTTTGAACTCTTATCCAATTTAAAAAACATACAGATACTTGTCTGGAATTGTAATTTACAACTTCATTTATATGGATCGTACCATCACTGAATCTATACTAAAGCATAAAATTAGAGCCTTTATCTTCAGAATGTACGATATCAATGACTAGATTGTAGCGAAAATTTTTTGGAAAAGATAGTTTATTGATAATATTTTATAAAGAATGCTTTTTCTTTTGTTTAATACATGCTGTTGCTTTTTGAGAATTTATTTTGGAGCTGTCATTAAAAAAAAAAAATTCGTTGAGACTGTTCTCTTCCCATGATATTAATGTAGTATTTGCGTGTACAAGAGTCACAATCATACAGTAAGAAACGCCGGCCAAAAATATAAATTGTTTCACCTACCTAAATTAACAACAGAACAATTAGCTAATAAGTAGATATTGGATAAAAAATAAATAAGATAAATATATTTAACTTTTTTTATGTTTTAAAAAATTATATTAAAATATCGATTGAATGTAAAACTTTTAATTTTAAACAAACCAATAGCTTTTGCAAAATTATATTTTTTGAAGATAAAATCGATTTATTTTTAATGTGAAATATTTTTTATTCGTAAGCAACAAAACATTTTAATAGATTTAATAATTTTTAATTTTATTTATTTAATTTATCATAAGTGAGTAACCTAATTTTTCATTTTCAAAAAAATCGATTTTTTACAGATTTCAATAGTTTATGATTTCAAAAAATGTTTCCTTAACATTATAGCGATATTACAAATATTTATTAAATGGTAACCTTATAACCGAAGAGAACTATACAGTGCGTCATAAATTAAATAGTTTTTAATTTATTGTTGATGCGACTATTTGTTGAAGCGATTTCGGGTAAGTTAAAAAATATACTGGTGAGTTTTTTTCTACTTGATGCTTTTTTTGAGATCAGTAAAAGCGACAAGATTTACGTGAATCACAATTTTGAATCCAGTAATATGGTGCGATGGAGTGATTGTTGGAAGAGTTTTACAACGTAAAATTTTATTTGCGATTTGGTAAAAATATTGTGAAAATTTTTAAATCTTAATTAAGAGCCTAATGAAAATTGTATATAAATGCTGATAAATTCAAAGTACCATTGATTATTTAAACGACACAAAATTTTGAACACATGCTCAGCGTCAGAATACTTTCAGGATCAAATCAGGATACTTTCAGATGTTCAGAACGGAGTTCAATGGTGACCTCCTTTCTGTCCTTTTTGAAAGTCTTGTAATTTTCTCCTCAATCTACTAATTGTGATGTAAACATTAGCTTCTCCTTACTTTTAAAATCTAATAGTTTTCCGTTTTTTCCCAAGCTGCGCTCAAAAGTTTACAACGTAAAGTTCTTCCACTAGCTCTACAAATCTTATCCCTCTTAATGATCATAAAAAAAAGAACAAATAAAAAACTCCCCGGCTATTTTACGTCATACCAAAAATAACTACGATAAAGAGTCGCGTCAAAAAAAATCTATTTTTTATCACACATCAAGTATTTAATGCTCCACAGCGATAGATTTAACTGGAACAAATGTAATCATTATATTGTTTTAGTACCATCGAAAATCAGATATAAATTATAACGATTAAAAAATCAAGTACATAAACGAGTTAACTTAAATATAGTTGCATAAAAAATTATTAATTGAGAGGCTGCAGATAAACAAATTAAACGTTAATTTATTTATTAATTTAATTTAACATTTAGTTTCATACGATTTTATATTGTTATAAATAGTTTATGAAAATGCATATAATTTTTAAAAGATTCAAAATAAGTTAAAAACATCTAAGAGATTTGAAATTAAATTTACTACGCTGGCACCGGTAACTTATACGGCTATAGTTAAGCGGAAGCTGAAGGTCTTAACGTGAAAATTATCAATTATGAATTTTATTACATCTACCTGTAAGAAAAGTTTTACTTACAATTTGCGAAAATTCAAAAGCTTTAATATGTTAGATAAATGTAAAGGAGGTAGTACTTAAAATAATTATGAAAGATATAATAGCTTGCTGTGGCTTTTTACCCCCAAACGCTTTTATAATGGGTTACTAAAAATCAATTAAAATAGCAAACTTTTTCCAATCATCATTTTTAATTATTAGTCAATGTGCTGTTGATAATATCGAGAAACGTGATATAATGCACTTATAGTTTGCCGAGAAAATGCACAGGCAGTTTTTTTAGGAAATTCAGATAGATTGAAAAATAGCCTTAGCTAAAAAAATACACATTTTAAAAAAAAATTTGTTTTTATGGATTTAGAATAGCAAATTAGGTGTAATTGTATAAAATTTTATTTTTTTTAACATAAATACTTAAAACTTAAGAAAAATAACTCCTATTTTAGCTCAAATATAAATTATCCAATTAACTTGAAATTTTGACATAAAATTCCAAATTTTTTTTCATATCATGGTATTCCACTTTTTTGATATTTCAAAAATTGCGAATTCGGTAAAAACAAACAATTTTCTTGGAAAAAACTAAAAAATTTTTTTAAAATAGTTGTTTTTTTTTCAATTTTTGGTATTTTAAAAATCGAAAGTTTTATGCTGTGAAGAATTTAATTTAGTTTATCGCTAAAAATTTTTTTACGAGTAACCTTCGGACCTCAATAATAGCAGTCGTTTTAAAACTATTTCTTTATTGTAACTTTATGATTTTTCATATAACTTAATAGCAACCATTTTTATTTCAAATTTTGTCAAAAACCTTCTATATTCTCAAAAATTAAAAGATGTAGTGCATTAGTTTTCTATAAGTCCTCAAAAAATATAAATTTTATATTAAAATATAGATATTTAAAATTAAAAATCATATATTATTTATCAGAAAGCGATATCTGAAATAGTAAATTTTTTAAATAATAATTGATAAAATTTAAAGTATACACTTCTTTTCGCCAAATATATATTTTTTATTTAAATTTCCTATAAAAGAGCGAATTATTTTATAATATTGATATTTTTTTTTTTATTTTTGAAACATTATTTACATTTTTATTGTTTATTATATAAGAAAGCATCAAATAATATAAAATTTTAATTGATATATATTTTTATTTTAGTACTTGAAATAACTATATACTTCAATTTTTTCTTGTATAATCAGAGATAAACAGGGAGATTGTTAATCCGTTCAAATTAGCAAAATTGTCAAAGTTAATCTTTTATATCGGTGAGCAATTTATTAACTAAAATCATTCTTATAGACAAATTAAGGTGAATATAAAGATAAATTGGGCACTTTTTCTAACAATTTCAATGTAAATAATGAAGTCAGCTTCTTTATTTGAATTTCAATATTTAAAGCAAATTGATTTATTTACATATTGATACATTGATTCAACGACTTTAGTACCCCTGAATTGCTACATGAAGACAATTTTAATACAATTGCTAGACAGCAGTGACAAATAGATACAATTGCTCTCATGTCCATCAGCAAATCTGCCTATTCATCTCTGGTATAATATTCAAACAGCATAATTGTTACATTTATTTTTGAAAATAATATTTTATAACATTTATACTTAAGATATATTAATTATATTTATATTATATTAATTATTTATATTATATATATATATATATATTATATTGATTGTATTAATAAATAATAAATGCAATAAATATAAATTATTATAACACATAAACAACACTATTAGTCATATATATCAAATTTAAAGTACAAGAAAAAATTAGGAATATTCATTCGTTCTTCACTTAATCTAAATCTAAAATTTTCAACCGCTAGATGGCTATAGTCAAAATTTAATACTCTATTGATTTTTTTCGCTAAAATTATAAGTATAGTTTTCCTTGCACACATGAAGAACCTTATTTTACTAGTGCTAGCTTTCAATTTAATTACACTCATTTGTATTGATATAATACTTAAATTTATGACTTTCTCAAGGACCACGCTCGCAATTGCCATCATCCACTCACTCTCGCCCATCCTATAATGACTCATTCCCTCAGTCCAACTGTACTCACTCGACTGAAATTTGTAAATTCATCAGTCCGAACAATCAACCAGTTTAATTTGACAAATGCGATAAAAAAATATTAAGATTGTAAGACAAAATGATCTTCTTATCAAGATTCTACAACTTTTCAATAATCAATTCATTAAAACCCAAAATCACTAAACGCTACATTCTGTCAGAAATTGTTGAAATTCTCGACCATTATGGTTTCGTTTCGCTTCTCATTATTAGACATAATGCTGAAATGATCCTTTGTCCCTTCATCTTATTAAATTCTGTACAAATATTAAAATGATTTAATAAACTTATCAATTTTATTATTTACCAGATTGTTTAAGGTGTACTTATAATCATAAATTAAACTTCATTGATTCTCAAATTTCTCTCGATTTGTCATATCAATAGTCATGTATTTAGTAATTCGATCATCAGATCCAATTCTCTTATTATATCTGAAACTTCTCTAGCTCTAAGAAAGACTATAACTATACCAAAAAATGAACTCGAATAAGTTTTACTACAATCAAAAACTATGGATCATGTCGAGGCTACTGTAAAATTAAAGGTCAATGATACCTATTTATGGACAGATTCACAAGTCACTCTAATTTGAATTAAAACTCATCCTTCAATATGAAAGGATTTATAAGAAATAGAGTAGTAAAAATATAATAACTCACCAATCAGTATCATTGTAAGCATGTTCTTAGAATTTAAAATCCATAAAATTGTGTCATTATAACACATCAACTGAAAATTTGCTCATTATGATGAATCATATTATCTTGGCTCACCTAATCTTATGATTCATATCCACTTCGATTAGGTACCAGAAAAATAATTTTTCTTAAAAGCTCATCCAATGGTTGTATTGCAACTAATCAAGGATTATGACTGAGATTTCATTTACAAATATTCATCATTATATAAATTATTTAGGATCACTCCTTTCCTATTCAAAATTATTACACTGCTTAATTCTTAATTCTTAATTATTAATTTAATAGGCATAACAACTATTGACATTGAAATATCAAGACAATTGAAAGGACTTTCTTCAACGAAGAACTCAACATAATTAAATCTGGCACTCAGCTTTCTCAGTCTTATTCTTTCAGAATACTTATTATACTTTATTGATGATCAAGAAATATTAAAAGTCGGTGGGAGACTCGAAAATACATTACTTACGAAATGAAGACCAAGATATTTTACCTCGATGATTTTAATTTTCTCATCTCATAATACAACAGGCCCATTACAGAACAATACATAGAAGAACAAGTATCACTAGTATTCATTAAACAAAACTTTTGTTTCAACAACTGTATGCTTCAAGCATCGTTCCGTCTCGAGCATTTACTCATAGTAGCATTAATTGTACAAACGTGAAGACTACGTAGGAAATGAGAAGGCCGGCATACTGATCAAAAGAGGCCATGGGCATCTAGACAATGAAGCTTATGGTTAATATTTGGAACACTTATTAAATGGAAGCTAAAACTTAACTGAAAAGACAAGAGATAAGGAGGATGAAGGGTTAGTTACGAGACACTAGCGAATCAGATACCTTCTATGCTTCTGTATTCTAAAATAGAATATACAGATGTGGTTATAACTATGAGATCACAGAGCAATTGTTATGCCTTTGTCCCAATTTCATGAAAACACGGCTGTAGTTGTGGAGAGGATTCTTTTTTAAACATGAAGATCTTAGATGAGAATCACAAAAATAGTCTGCAAACGATAAGGTAACAAAATAATCTATAGGGGAAAATCCAAAGCAGCGCCGGGGATATGACCGTACTAAAGCATGCCGAAGGAAACGAAGCAGAATTTAGCCCTGCTTTCCTAGAAATAATAGCGGTATATTTTCTAACGAAATCTACAGCAGAGATTTAATTTCTCAAATAATGAGGAGATATGTGTGCAAAGCAACAACTCCCAACTTTTTTAATATAACAGGTAATGGTCATATTTTTTATATAAATTAAAGTAAACATGGAATTTTTTAAAAATTAAAAACAAATTTAACATTTATGATAATAATAGTTGATAAATTTGTTTTAATTAATTATTTTTATAAATGTATCTATCTTATAAAGCTATTGTGCTTACAAAATTGACTATTTATAGTTATTAGTTAAAAAGATTTAATAAAGAAAAATTTGGTTTTTCTAAAATATTAATTTCCAAAGCAAAATATTCTTATAAAATTAATGATATTAGTATATTTTTTAAAATTCTTCTATTATAGAGAATAAAATTTATTTAATTTTTATAAAACAATTTTAAAATTAAAAACAAAACAAAATTTTTGAATATAATAAAAAAATTTGTATTGTGTAATTAATAGACTGTAACTAACAAAGACTGGTTCTGACAAGAGTGCTGCTGAAAAAATATACAGGAAAGTGTCGATAACTTATACGTATTCGACCATGAGGAGATTAAGTTTCTTCGCTATCCTATCTATACACAATATAATATTAAAGAAATAATATAAAGATAATATTAAAGGATTGTGATCAAATGATCTGTAATAATTTTGGGAGATTATGTAACGATGCAATAATTGCATAACTTCTGAACATCACCTATACTTTGCATTTTTTATATCTGTTATTATATTGCATTCAATTAATCAATATTAATAATTAATAATTAAAAGTTTTTCAATATGACATAACAATAAATTATATATATTGTATCTAATTATCATAACTATATTAACATTATTAATATACACCTTAAGGTCACTGGGCGAATAGTATTGATTAATGTTTATCTCGTGTTTTTCTGCATAAATTCCTGGATATGTTAAAGGTAGATTCTTCCAATTTTTAGGAACTTTGGTTTTTTTTAACAACATATTAATTTTATTATTTGAACGTTTTAAGGCAGATATTTGAATCGTATTGTCTGCCAAAAAATATTGTACTTTAAAAAGTTCTTCATTCCATATTGCATCAAATGATAAAACCATACAATAATATTCAAGAAGATTGTAACGTTTATTTTCCATAATCGTTTTGTCCGTAGAAACTCCAGAACAGTACTCTATAGATTTCATTAACGTACGATTTTGTTCATACGGATCTTGAGGCATGCTTTGTGATTTACCCATGTCAATACCTTCACTAATAAGGAATTCATGAGTGTATTTGTCACAATTAACCACATGATAAATTATTCCATAAATATCTATAATATATAAGTTCATGAGTTTTAAATAACAAAAATTTATTTTTGACAGATTTAATTTTTTTTAAAATGAATTAAATTTTAATTTCTACATGAATATTTAAAAATTAATTGATATTTTATGTTAGTATTTAATATATATAACTTTATTTTATTTATATGAGTGAAACATATTACTATTTCTATATTTATTATTACATTCACATTCAATAAAATTAATATTTTTAAAGGGCAATGTAACCATTACTTTAAAGTATTAGGGAGAGTTAGAGAATTAAATCCAACACTATTGTAATGGAGTATAATAAAATAATGAACATTTAAGATAAGCATTCACATTTTTCATGTGTTATTAAGTGAAATAAGATGAATAAACAACGCTAATGCTTAAATAAGCAATTTGTTATACTAATCACGATTTTTTATGAACTAAAATTATATTCAAATTAAAACAAAATTTATTGAAATGTTTTATAAATAATTTGAATTTATATGAATTATTTAACATATATTGCTACAAATTTTAAGTTTGAAGATTGTCAAAAAGAAATCACTCGCATTTACATGTTAATAATGATATTCTTATTCATCACTTTTCGGGACAGTTCACCAAGAAACCTGAAAATTTTAAATCGGATAGCTTATGGCCTCCTAAATAGTAGGAAGAGGACGATCGGAAGGAAAAACTTTCCCTCGTGGGTTCGAAAAAAGAGGGGTAAATTCTCTTCTCAATCGAGATTCCGTGATGCGAAAATTGAGAGCCTTTAGCTGTTATACTTTTGTGTAGCGTTTAGTGTGTGTAATCTTGCGATAGTTTTAAGTGCATTGTTGTGACACGGGGCATGTGATCGTATTCCTAAAGTATGGCGACTAACTGCCTAAACGCATTTGTACTGATGAGCATGGAGTCTTGGGCACCATTTCAATATCCCTTGACGACCCCGCTGCGCCTCCGCACTTGGGAGACGTCAAGCTACGAATGTGCGCCTACGACGTATCATACGACGACTCATGGTGAATGCGGAAGCACTGACTGGTGCAATTGTAAATAACAATTGGAATTGAATTTAACGCACACCGAAGATCCACCTGATTAGCAGGGGGTTTTTATTCTCTGTGAATAAAGCTGCTGAATTTAATTGATTATTAGGCACCGCACACCGCGAGTTTTCATTTTCCCTATGGCAGTTAACCTTCTCTTGGCACTTTATTCTATATTAATTATTTTTCACTCTCAATCATGTTATATCAAGGGTATCTATATACTGAATTTAAATTTTTCAAGCCCTCGTCTATAAATAATACATTATTTTTATTTTCTATTATTATTTTTTATTTTTTTTGTCTTCTTTCAATCATGTTCTAAAATCTAGTTTTGAAATGACCTAAAGGATAGTTAATTACACAAATTGCAATATTTCAAGATATCGCGTGATATCGCGAATCGTTTACCCTTTCATCGAGGTGAATAAACTCGCGAAAAACAAACGTTTTAATTCGCGAAAAGTCACGGAACAACGATCTGGATTCGAACTTAACGAATCAGCTCCGCGTGGCGAACTAAATCACTCCCTAATGCCCCTCCTGATTAAGAACGCGAAGGAGGAATCGACGACGGACTGCGGAAATAAAAGGCGGAACACACTTGGCCGCGGGAGCTTAATTTTGTGCGAGATACTGAAGAGTAAACTCCTAGTGATTACACGAGGGGTCGCTCAACAATATTGTCCGCAAAACTATTAAAAATTCTAATTCGTGTTTACACGAATTATAATTTTATTTTTTTTCTTGAAATTAATTTAAATTTAAAAGCTAAAGAATTGACGCCTATCATAGCAAGGCGATCATTACTACAAATAAATAGTCACGGTTGACAATAGTTCCGTACTGCGATATTTGAAAACCTGTCATAAAAGGGTTATTGACCCCCTGTAAAATAAATATCAGCCGAAATATATGTAAATACTCTCCGTCATAACACGAGAGTACGGGCAGTTATAATATTTTCTACCCGCATAATTCAAAATAATAATATTATAAAATATTATTATTTTTGCACAGGTACCCATTGACGACGCAAATACTGGAGACGTCTCACCAGTAGAATCGACGTCAGAGAATCCTGTTGGAGAAAAAAATCTTACATAACATATATATAATATTGTGGAAATAAATCTTTCCTCATATTATCTAAATTTTATTTTTTTATTTTTATCTCTCTCCTTTGCCCCTAGACACGACTGACCAATTATTCGCGACACAGTCGTAACATTACAAAATAAATATTAAAATTGAAAATAAAATAAAAAAGTATTTATTAGAATAATAAAAAATGCAATTATAATTATTTATTTGTATATCTCAATATCTATTTTATTGAATTTCTATTATATATATTACCAATTTTTATTCCAACGTTGAGATCCTTCCAATGATAAAAAGTATTTTTTTTGTTCGTGTTTGGTATTTTATTGCGATTAATCAACTTTCCCTGTTTTAATTCGGCATTTTCTTTAGAAGGTTCTACTATTGCAATGGTATCATCCTCAAGATAATAAAATATATTAACACGGCGAATACGATAATATTCGTTGATTGAGCCAAAAATACCTTGTTTAAAGTATGCTTCAAATTTGAGACATTTATCAGCAAGAAACACAAATTGTGGAATGAAAATTTGGTGTTTGGATTTATTCATATGATTGAAATTATTATATCCTAACCTTCGATTATAGCTAAAATTATTAGTACATACATAAATTAATTTTAATAGTTACGATTAAAGCATAAATATTTGATTATGAAAAAAAATTTACATATCTTTTATTTTATGTAAAAACACCACGATAACGTAGATTCTAAGTAAATATAATTTTTTGTGCATTTATGGTTTTTTTTTAAATTTTACTGAAATTATTTAAGAAATCAATATTGGTGATTGGTGCTTTTATGAATAATTAAAATATTATAAATAAATATATTTTTACCATCATTTTTTTTATATTAATTTTATATTTAGTTTTATAATTTAATTAAAAAAATTAACTGTTACGTTTTTTTGAAACGGTTACCACCGATCTAAATGTGGCAATCATACCTTATCTCAAGATCAAACCTACGATTTAGCAAAGTGATAAAATTAGTCTTGTTTTATATGTCTGCTCGTATGTAAGTATCATCGATAAATGATGAAATACGATGACGAACTGTGAATTAAACCTAAAAATAGGGATACCTTCACGGTGAGAGGACCCGAAAAGGTTAGTAATTTGCTTTAATAAATAGAGTTTAGACGAAGTAAGAGGGGAATTTAGTTCAGAACATTCTTGCTTAATTTATTATCGTAATTCTTTGGAGGGGGGGTCAGCCAGTAAGAATCAATTAGCTAATTCAGGTTCGGGCTCTAGTCGATCCAACAACGCGATATTTATTCTTCGATCAATTCAAATCACAGTCATAATTATAATTTCGGACAAAGGGTAGGAAAATTATTACATCACGAAACACATTTACACATTAAAATATATTTTCCGATTTATTGGAAATAAATCGGTATTAAACGCAAATAAACATTGTTGATTTTATTTATATCTGTTTCTCACACAGGCTGAAGTAATTTGTTACGGCAGAAAATAACCTGGTAAATAATTAAATAATAAATAAATAAATAGCAAATAAATAAGTGAAATTATTATATTATAAATGAGACGCTGTAGTAGTTACATCGCGGAAACTTAAAATAGTGTTGATAAGTGTTTTCACCAATGTTTGACAAGAAATTGGTGATGTCAGCCAATTATTTGAATATCTTCAGTAATAAATTAATTATAAAATAAGTTTAAGGACTTTCGCGAGTGTATTGAAGGAGACATGGAAAAAAGAGCTTCAGTTAATTTCCTGCCTTTGTACAAACAAGTATAGTAAATTTACTGTTGTATCCTACGAATGATTTCCTTTCAAAAATTTATTAATTCAGGTAACACATAAATATATATATTTAGAGGAGCTGTTTATATTAAAAGAAAGAAAGAACACACAAATATTAAATTATCATAATAATATATATAAATTATATTCGATACTTCAAATTAGAGGTAATACGATTATATATACATATAAATGCACTGCTAGAACATCTAAATGTAAGATTTATTTGTTATTAAATGTTTATTGAAATATATAAATAAAATGTATATATTGTATCTTAATATATATATAAATAATTCTGTAGTGTTGGTTAGTATATAAGATTTATTCAGTGATTAATTATTTTATTTTCAGTGTCGTTAATTAATTATTTAAGTGAATTATAATATATTAAATTATTATAAAACTATGGTAGTGTAGATTTGGGTGAATTATATATAGTAATGTCCACCGTAATTTATTAAATAATATAATCTGATAGTATTGTGTGATAGTTTTATAATTACTTTGAATATTATTATAAAATGACTATATTTATTGAGTTTAATAAATACTGCATCTCGAAAGTATGAATCGAGATTAAAGAACCTGAACTTGGAAAGGTAATCATTTATATTGACGTGTACAGCATTGACTCAATGGACTGGCACATGTTGTTTACGCATTGTATCGGAACAAGAGACAAAATAACGCAACATAGGCACGCCTTTTTCTGAGCGCCGAGGAATAAGAAATTAATTTTTTAGCGTGCGACGAATCGTACACAATCGAACGTGTTCTTAAAGCAACAACAAAGCTTCAACGACCACACAGCTAACTTTCCCGACACTATCTAGAGAACCAAGCGCTAATGAATGTATGTTCTCGATGCTATTACTCTGTTATTATTCTATTATTATTATTCTGTCTCTCCGAAACACCGCCGCATGGCCCAAATATCATTAATCGGGATCGTATTTATTTTTTTTTCTTCTTATCCCTGATTTCTCAACGAGCATCCTAGACTTTGCTTTTCTGGAAGGGGAACATCTTGAGTGATCTCAATATATTAAGTAAATCTTTTTATATTTAAGTGACTGTGAAGTTAAGGTATAGTGATTGATATAAACTAATTTAATATTAAAATTATAATATTCTTGTCCGTTGGCGCGAAACACAACGTGACAAAATTATTTAATAAAATTTAAAAAAGAAAAGTCAATTTTTTCTATAGATATTTACACTATTTCATTTTCATGTAAAATAAATTTTAAACCATAAAAAAATTATTATTATTATTTTATTCATTATTTTATATTTTTTTTTATAAAGTATCTCCTAATATAAGATTATTACAAATTATATTTCATTGAGATTTATATCAAAGAAACTAGTTGAAAACTTACGTTACAAATTTTGGATTCCATAAAAAATTGTCTCCCTTGAAGATGTCATTTGTAATTTGAAATCCATTCAAAAAATTCAATTTTTGCGTCAATTTGCAATCTTTTAACTAATAAAATTTATTTATAAATTATTTTCATGCTACAAATTTTTTATTATAAATAGATTTTGGTATTAAATTTAAACTAAATTATTGAAAAACGTAGGTATATGTGTGATATTGTAATCATAAAAATTTTAATTGCGGCTAAATACTAATCTTATTTTAAAATGTAAAATAAATTCTATAATATTATATAAATAAATTCTATACTATACTTTTATACAAAAAAGACAAATAATTGTTTTTATTAATACAGTATACAATATTAATTTACATATATAAATACAATTATTATTTTTATTATAAAAAATACAAATTATTTCATAATTATATTAATTGATTGAAAGCTTAACATGTATTTAATATTCTAATTAAATAAATTTTGATTATACCATTATTATATGTATATTTGGTAATAGGTAATATTTTTAAATTATATACATTTTAAGATTTTAATATTGATCTCTACGTTTTTTTAAATAATTTGTTTTTCATTATAATTGGTCTTCTCAAAACCAATTAAACTTATTTATATAGATAATTTTAACATACAAATGTAAAAATAAAATTGCTTTAAAAAAAAAATTAAATTATTTTTTATTGTTTTAAGTTTCTAAGGGTTATACAGATCAATATGATTAGTGTAATTTATGAATGAGCTAATTACAATATAATTCAAACATTTGTTAAAATATAATTTCATTAAAAATTAATGCTATATAAAAAATATATACAACTGCAAAGAAAAAAAGCAGCAAAGTCGTTATAGAATTATATGATTACCAAAGAAGACATGTTAAATTATATATATATATATATTATATTATTAAGAATAGATATAAATTATATAGGATATATATATATATAGTTTTATTACTATCATTATTAGAGATTTCTTATTATGTGGAAATAATTTGTTAGTTTAAAAAAATATGAATTGTTTTATATTCGTTACTACCAATAATCACATAACCATCAATGATTTTATATAAGTATTTTATAAAATTAGTATTTTATAAAATTAATAAGTAATATTTTTAACTCAATATAAATCAATTATTTTTAAATAAATAATAGACCTATTTAGTAAAATATAAATATTTAATTTTGAGATAATATTTTCTTAATTAATGTTACATACCGAACAAATGTTATTTGAAAATATATATCCTGGTATTAATGGTGGATTGTTCATATTGCAAGAAAACTAATTTCAAATTAAATTACTAAAAATATTGTTAATGAAAATTATTCTTATTATTTATTCAATAATTACATTGTATTAATTTTTAAAAATTTTTAAAGAAAACATCTGATCTGATGTTACTCAAATTACGCTGTTATGGTAACAGCGCAGTTTAATAACAAAAATGATATAAAAACAAAATGAACTGACTATTGATGCTGATTTTTTGTATTATTATAAATAATAATGAGTCATATGATTGAAATTGTTATTTATACGATTAACAACTGATATTGATGTAATAATATTTGTTAATCGATATAAAATAAGATCAATTACTATAATATTACTAATAATAATAAAATATTAATATTTAATGATAAATTTTTTCATAATATCAATGTTCAGAATTTTATTTAAAACAAATACATAAATTTAAATAAAATTTTTTTAAAATAGTTATGAATAGAAATCCTACATCAATAAATATATTTTATAAATGAACCATGAAATTATTCATTTAAAAGGGTTTTATTACATAAAAAAATATAATTGTTGAATAATAAGTATGTTATAAATTTCTGGTGTTATTTTTAATACGATAGTTGTACAAATATAAATGACGAATGTAAATGTAAATATATAAGTTTATGATGTAGAATACAAATTTTGTATAAAACGGAAAAAATTTTTAATATTTGTTTCTAGAATTTCTCTTGTACTCACTAATTAAATATGAATAATAATTTCTAAATAGTTTTGTAAATATAAATATTTTTTAAGTAACTAAATAAAAATAATTAAATACATAGTGGCAATGAGACTATGAATAATATGTTTAGATGGTTTAATATGAACATTTATTTTAATTATTATATTGTTTAAAAAAATAAATGCTTATTTTATATGAATGATAATATCACAAATAATGCTCTAAAAAAATGCTCTACCAATCAGAATTAAAAAATACTTTTGATTAATCTGGAAAATTTAGATTAGATTTATTCGCTAATTTCAACCTGTCGATTTTGAGATGTCATCATTTTCTTACACTCATATATAATATATAATACAATATAATACAGGATAATACAATTATATCTTAGTTTTTATGTAATTTCATTTTTTTTACTCCTATCTACGTTACTCCATTCTCTTTTCTTTCCTTTCTCTCTTTCTTCATGATTGTTTTCTTTCTTTTTTGTATATTTGCTTTCCCTTCTTTCTTTATTCTTTTTCCTCTCTTCTTTACTCTCTATATGTCCCTCTATTTTTGTCTCTTTCCTCCATCTTATCAATAATCTCCAAGCCTCTTAAATCTCTCACATTAATTCTAGGTTGTCTTCCTCCCCCTTGTCCATTAGGTTTTAGCATTCCTTGATCTGCTGCTTTCCATATTTTCCCTCAAGTAATAATCCGGTATACATTTGTCCTATTCACTTTTCCCGATTCTATTTCTTTCTCCTTTTTCTCTCTTTTTCATTGTTCTTCAACTGTTTCTTATTTCTCTCCTTTAATTCTTTTTTCCCTAGCTTTTCTATTTTCTTCTTTCACTTTTCTCTCTTCTTCTTCCTATTTCTTTCTGCTAGTTCTTCATATTTTCTTTCTAGGTTTTTTATCTTCGGTTGCCATCTTTATTCTCTTTGATTCATCTCCTCTTCTTTGTGCTCTCTCTCTCTCTTTCCAAGCCTTTATTTGCTCCGTTTCACCGCTTCTTTCTGTTCCATCTTTTGCTTTTCTTTCTTCTATATTGCTTTTATGGTACTCTTTCCCTCTTTTTCTTATTTTTTGTTACTGAGCTTCTCCTGCCTCTTTCTTTCTTCATTATCCGTTCAATTGATCAATTATTTTTTTAAATTTTCTCAATGTGCATTGTTGTTTTCTTTCTTTATTATACTTTTATTTTCTTTCCCATTCTTTCTTTTTCTTTTCAATTCGCTCTGATTATTCATTTATTGTTTTCTTTTTACACTTGCTTCCCTATTCACTCTTAACTTTTTTTCTTAATTTTCCTTTTTCTCCTACCCTTTTGACCTTTTCTTTGTCTTTCATTTTTCTCTTTGAATTAACCTTATTTTACATTTTTGAGTTTCTCTCAGTACGTACTTTCTTGGGTATTTGCCAGAAACTCAATAGCCAACTTTTTTTGTAGATTCTCTATTCTTATCCACTTTTTTTCCCGTCCTTATTTTCCCGAATGATATTTTTCTTTCCAACTTGTTCTTTTCTTTTTGCTCTACTTCGTTCTTTGCTCTTTTCTAATTCATTTGATATTGTATTTTAATAAATGTTGCATGGAACTCAAATCAAAACAAATGATCTGTTTTAGTTTCTAAGATAAGTATGTGATGATCTACCTGCTTCACTGTAAAAATTGTGGTAACAATGATTCTAAATGAAAGAACTGACAACAAATATGGTTGACGGCTCATAGATGGTTTATTTCATAAAAGATAGTAGCCTACACCTTGATGATTTGAGAATTTTTAAATATTATAATAATTACACATAATTATATTCCAAATATTTCTATTTAATTTAAAAAACTAATTTTCCATTAATATTAGTAAAATTTAATCAAATTTAATAGAATAAGATCACATCATAAACCCCTTTTCGTGAATCTATACTAATAATTCGATACACGTCTTTGTACTTTATGCCTCGAAAACATCTAGCAATCTAAAAAAACAATTTTCAAAAAGATTGTGAAATTTATTTACATCTGTGTTCAAAATGTATATATATATTCAAACATCTCAAAAAATAATTTAATACATAAACCATAAGTAAAACACAAGTATATGTTAATTTATAATGTAAAATATACATTGTTTTTATATTTCATATCAATTAATTTTAACTTAATTTTTTAAGTGTAATTCTAAATGTATGTGATTAATAATTAAATTAATTAAATAAATTTTCTTTTTTTTAAATCATATAAATATTTAATAGAATTATTAATTTTTAATTATTGCAATAATTAATATTAATAAGAACGGATTTTCAAAAATTGAATTACTCAATATTAATTCATAAACATATAGGTTATGTACAATAAATTTGACAAGGGAAAAAAATTGTGTAGGTAAAGCACATTTGACGTATATTCAGTCCCACTCCATACAATATGCCCTGATGAGTATATACTTCGAATATTTTGATTCCCCTAATCTACTAGGTGAGGAACATTTTGTTCAATCTCTAGAAGTAGCTATGTATGGCTATTCGAAATCGTGTCGAAACGTCCCAGCGATCTCTCTTATAATTTCTGTTTTAATTTAACACTTCGTATATCTTTAAAGTATTTATAAAAAATTTTAATACGGTTATAGACTCAGTAGGGGTTACTAGTATACCTAAAAGAACATATTTCATCTACCATGTTTACTGCCAATGCTTAATACGGGACAGTTAAGCCTATACTCAAAGATAATGATTATCAGGATCGTTTCATTGATACGCATATTTAAAAAATATTAAAAAACTTTCTTATATAAATAATAATAAAAAAATTTCGACAAATTCGAAACTATAATTTTATTTTATTCTGAAATTCTTTTTTCAGAATTTAATATTAAATTGAAAAAATTTGTAATAAATTTAATTCTGACCGTGAATAAAATCTACTGTTATTAAAATAGGCCTACTTTACAAAAAAAAAGGTTCTACTGGAGTTGTATACAAAAATAAATGCAAAAATTATCCATCGGTTTATATTAGGGAAATAAAAAGTTCCTTCAAAATCTTGGATATATGAACATGTAAAGAATGAAAACAATTTTTCCTTGGTATATGGATACACTACAGTTTCATCAATATTAATTATTATAATGTATTCAGTCTCAACAAAAATACTAATATAACAAACAATTTTATCTGAAATGCACATTAAAATAATAATTTATAATTATATAATTAATCATCGAGGACACTCATTAACTCTATAATCGATATTAATGATTTTAGCTATTATAATGTACAGTAATATGCCATAGAATAAACAAATAATGATATATATGGACTGCTATTTATATTTTGTAATCTGATATGAGAATTATACTTTCAAAATCCTATGCGCTTCTGTATATATCTATTGACAATTTAAACTATTTGCTACGTACATGTGTGTAAATCCCCTTTGGCAGATTGTCACCTTAACATGATGGAGGGATATGGCCGAATTGGTTTGAGGTAGCATATTTGAGATCGAATGGTATAGTTGAATGCATCACTGTGTGAATGCGGAACCTACTAACCATGTTTTAATTTTAATTATTTACACACGTGCAAATTCTTATAGGGGAAAGTACTCCGATCAATCCCGAAATTTCCTGACTTAAAGTTCGTCATAACCTGCACGAAGTTAATGAAAATCCATACAACTGTACGTGCTATTTTCTTTTGCTTTCCGATATGTCCATTTCATCTCTTCCTTCAATTTCACTGAGCGCGATTGGCCGCCAGTATTCTGTTTATCTGTCTCCACTAAACTTGATTTTTCGTTAACAACTTTGCAGCTTAAGCGCGGTTTATCGCTAAACCAATTCCGTAGAAAAGCTGTTATCCTCTGTCAGAAAATTCTGCCCGTAAGTTATAATTATGTCCATTGTAATTACATTTTACACTTACAACCATCATCTAATCTTAACTTGCTCAGTCTTCTGAGACATGAGAAACTTCTTATTAACAGATTCTACACAAGTTCCCTTTTCGGTAACTTTGTATAAAATATTGTACATTCTTTAAATAAAATTAAATAAATTGCTTCGCTGTCGTTGGATTCAAGTGTTATTTTTGTCCGCGTCTGCGTCAAAATGTTAATCACGAATTTTGTTTATTTTGACAAATTTAAAAACCTTGCTGAATTCTAACATATTACGATAATTATAATATCCGCTGAAATATTACATTATAATTAATAATTGAACATTTTAGAATGTTTCTTTGCCAAACAATTTTTTACAATAATTATCATTAAATAGCTGATCAGAATTAATTTAATATTTACACGAAATTATAAATTCAAGCGTTTTTTTAACACTTAAATTTTGTAATTTTTTTTATATATTTTTTTTAAATGTCAGGAAGGCACATATAAAATTACTTGTATAATTCATTTCATTATTATTTCCGAAAATCCTTGGCAGACAAATAACTACTCATATCGGCGCATCAAAATTATTAAAAATGAACGCGATTTCTTAATACCATTCGTCGAGAGGAAAAGCATCTCGTCACGTAGTTATTATATTGATTAAATACTAACATCATCTTTTAAAAATAATATGAAATACATATACATGTAAACAGAATATAAATATTAACACACTTTATTATTAAACAATCAAAAACTTTTCTTAAATAGTAAAAATAATTTTTTGTTTATTTTGTAAGCATTTTACCCATATTAATTACAAATAAATTTATAAAACTTAAATTAGTTTCAAAGAATTAATAAGTACTATGTGTACATATATAATTTTTATTATGTATATTTTAAACACAATTGCGTATATAATTATTGCAATCTTCTATTTTAATTGTTCTTATTTTATAGAAAAAATTAATATTATAATTTTCAATAATTCATAATTTTATAATATATTAATTATATGATCTTTTTTTAATCGAGTGTCAAATAAATAAAAAACTTATGTTTAGCGATGGCAGCAATGTTTCAATGAGATGTATTTCATTCTCATCAAACCTCGTTATACAAAATTATTTTAATTTAGCATATTATAAAAATTAAATTTATCTTCAAAATCGTTTATGTGTACTCAAGTTAACTAATGTACATCGTAAACCAATTAGTTATATCAATCATTTCAAATGTGTTTATTTTAATAAAATAATTTATAAGATTTTTAAATAGTTTGATTATAATTAAATCCTTTCATTTTTAGTTTTTCCATTGATAATTTTTTTTTATAATTATAAGTAATAAAAAAAAGTTTTAAAGTGAAATATTATTTTATTGTTTTAAACATTGTGAAATTTTTCAAAATTCACAAAAAATTCAATCATATTACATAAATTATTACAGAAAATCAAATTAAAATTATTTTTAGTTTTCACCTACTGTAACAGCGCTGCATGCTATATGGAAAAAGAATTTTATAAAAAAAACTTGATGCGTAAATTGAAAAGAAAATTTTTTATTTTCTTGTTCTATTATAAGAAAGAGGAATCAAGTATTAAAGAAGGAAACGAAATCAAAGAATACGTATATAATAAAAATTAATAAGATAATAAACAAAGAGAAAATGCACATAGTATAAACGAAAGAATGATCGTTTATCATAAAATTGTGAAGAAAAATAAGAGTGGGATCGAGAAAAAGAACAAAAGAAAATTTACTCCTTCTTTGACGCGACAGCCTGTTTAGCCTGATGAGCCTGTAGAACAGCAACAGCTTCTTCTACTTTTGCTTTGAGCGACTCGCCATGTTCAAGCATATGCAACAATTCTGAGTTGTCGATTTCCAGTAACATACCCGTGATTTTGCCTGTTAGGTTTGGATACATGCATTGTATGAGTGGGAATAGACGCTCTCCGAGCATTTGTTTTTGCTCTTGAGGTTGAGCCGCTGCAAGCATCGAAGCTGTGAGTGGTTCTTGGCCCTGAATATGAACTGCCTGTTGAACTGGGCTTTGTGCTGGTATAGTCATTGCCTGCGGTGGGTTTCGCATGTTAGGCGTGTACTTATAATTTGATGGACGCGACTGAGGTGAGACACCCACACCTGGTCCTGTCATTGAGCGATTTTGTATGTTAGTTCCTCCAGCTACGGCTTGTTGTCCTATTTTATTTATATATTGAAATTACTATTTAGTTTGTCTATTATAAAAAGGTGGTTATTTACAATAAATAAGTAAATAAAATATGGAAAGTATTTCACATTGTGTGTATTTTAATTTAATTTTATTTAAATATTATTAGGAAAAACACCCTCTACTTTTTAATAAGTTATAGATACTTATTGGGTGTAAATTTTAGATTGAAAATACAAAGATAAAGTTTGTGTTAACGAGAGGATTCCTCGTTTTTATTAAGGTCTTTAATACTTGTTTGATTCAATTTTTAAATTATAATAAAATAAATTATACCACACGCTATATTATTCTTATTAAGTTCTCTAAGTTACTCTATTACAACTTGGAAAGCTAACATGCAGTATAATTTATTATATTATAATTTTTAAATTTAACCAAATAAGTAACAAAGACCTTGACAAGGTTGAGGAATCCTTTTGTTCAAATCTTAGTGTAAAATATATCTTTGTGTTTTTAATCTAAGCTCCACAGCAAGTAAAGATTCGTAACTTATCATTATTTATTTTATTTACTTGATATACAAAGGTTTTATTTTAATTATAAGATAATGTATTTCAGATAATTTATAGTACAAAATGTGAAAATAGTAAATTGTATTTGGCATTTCATATTAAAGTTTTACCTGTAATAGGTCTAGCTGAAAGTGGATTACGCATAGCGCCGGCTTGACCAGCAGTTGCTCTAGGCGTAGCTCTGAAAGGTGTTTGCATTGCAGTAAAGCCAGAAGTACTTGTCTGAGCATTAGGTCTAACAGGTTGTGCTGGCCACCTTGGTGTGGTTCTGATTTGAGCCATTTGAGCTGGTCCATAGAAGCGTTGAGGTTGAGGTATTGTTGGCACAAAATAACTACCTGCACCGCCTGCTTGGAATACTTGTCCCATGTGCTGCATTCGTATATTCGCCACACGTTGCAAATATTGCGAAGCAAGATGAGCCTTGCGATCTTCTTTACGCTGTGCTAGTGCAACGTAAAGTGGTTTTGATCCAACGATACGTCCATTCATTTCAGTTACAGCTTTCGTTGCTTCTTCTGCTAATGAGAAACATACAAACCCAAAGCCTTTGCTGCGGGCATCTTCCATCATTACCTTAAATTGAAGCACATACACACACATACATATATACAAGTATTACTATTATAATGGTTTTCGATTTTCATTGTTATTACATATCAGATGTAAAGTAAACAATTGATATTTTGATAAAATTTGAACATTTTCGTTTTGAATTGTATTTTATTAAAAAAAAGAAATGTAAAACCTCTAATATGTGTTAAATTATAATTAATTGAAAAAAGTTATAAAATCCAAATAGTAGTTAATAATGTGTAATAACTCGATACTAATAATTAAAAATTTGTTTAATTATTGGTATCTGATTGATTTGAAATATTCAATGTATTTCCTACAATACAATATATGAAAATTTCTCAATGTTATTATTTAATTATAAATTTTTCCAATACTTATTATATAATAAATAGGATGCAATAGTAATGGTGTGGTAATTATAATAATAAATTTATTATCTTTGAAAAAAATATAAGAATTTTTTCAGATAATTAATAAGAATAGTTTTTATTTATTATATATAATATTGATATTTAATATATTAATAATATATTAATTAATACATGATTTTTAATTTAATAAATTTCTTAGTAACTTTTTCTACTTCACATAATGGGTTGACCTAGTCTGACATTTTAAAAAAAATTATATTTTTTTCTTCACATTTTGATAATTTATTATTTTTCAAAAATATTGTAATATCGCACATATTTGTAAAATGACAGAGTAATAATTTAAACTAAATATTTGACACTCCATAATAGGAATTTCAAATCATTAATAATTTTTTTTATTATAATTTTTTACTTGACTAATTTTTATAAAGATATCATTCACAGTTGAAAATTAAAAATAGAATCTGATAAACAATGAATAATCAGTGAATAATTATTAATTAAATTATACATTTATTGTACTATTTTTAAATTTTTTATTTTGAAAAATAAAATTATATAAAATTTACCTTAACTGAGGTTATAGTTCCAAAAGGAGTGAACTCTTTTCTAAGCCGTTCATCATCTATGGTGTCGTCTAGATTTTTAACATATAAGTTAACTCCTTGATACCTGGTAAGTCTTTCAATTTTGAGTTGCTCAAATTTCCGCTTAAGTTCCTGTTGGCGCTCAGCTTTCTTTTGGGCTCTACCAACATACATAATTTTTCCTTCAGATATTTCCTTACCATTCAAGTCGGCTACAGCTCTATCAGCTGCATTCGGATCTTCAAATGCTACAAAACCAAAACCTCGCGACTTCCCATCATCTTTGCTCATAACTTTATGGCTAGTAATAGTACCATACTTTTCAAACATCTCTTTTAGTTTATCATCTGTCATATCCTCGCCAAAGTTTTTTACATATACATTAGTGAAAAGTTTGGCTTTTTCGCCGAGTTCCTTTTCACGTTCCTTCCGTGAAATAAACTTACCCACGTAGACCTACGAAGACGAAAGAAAAATTTTTAAGTCAATTATATAACAGAAATTTAAAAAAATATCAATTCAAAATTTACATAGATGATTAAAGAAGTTAAAAATAATATTTATAAGGAAAGAACAAAAAATTTTCAACATTGATATACAAGTTAGTTTTTTATTATCAAATAAATGAAAAATATAAGTATATAGTTTCAAACTTTATTACTCATATATATATATATTATATTTTTACATATTTTACTTATGTATCATTATAATTATATTTATTGATATATTATTCAAATAAAAGGTATTAAATGTTTTTATATGCAAAATTATATTTTAATATAATTTCATAGTAAAATTTATTAAATTTCTGGTACTACATAAATCTTATAAAATCAAATTTTTTTTTTTTCATATTTAAATTATTAAAAATTAACAATTAAAAAAAGAATGACTTTCCAATAATTTTAAATAATAGTACTTCATTCTGTTAAATATACATATTTTTAAAATAAGAAAAAAATTATATAGTATATTTTGTAAACAAAAACATTTTACTGATTTAAAGAGTAAAACCTATTTTAGCAATGTTTAAAATCATACAAGATATATTTAAAAATAAAAAATGTATAAATAAATGCCTTCATTTTCTCATTAATTTATTTACAAAATATATTTGTTCTACTTATTTTTAAACATATAGTTTATGATAGCAAAAATATTTTAATTTTATAGTTTATAAATTATGCATTTTTGTATATAGCTAACATATACAGGTTAATAAAAAGTACGTTTTAAAATAAGTAAATAAAATTTTTGTAATCACTTTTATATCTATTTTTTAATGATTATTCGATAGAAAAAACGATGTTTGGTGATTAGGTTATATAAAAAACACGAATATTTGAATCATATAAATTATACAAAGAATGCAGAGCTAATTGAAGATAAAGAATGTCCCAAATTACCATGAACATGTACAGATAAAGGAAGCTTCAAAAATATTAAAGCAATCAGTAAACTATTATTACTATATATTGAAATAAACATAACTTTATACTAAGTACTTCAAATAAAATTACGTTGATTTTACACTACAATTTTTTTTACTTCAATTTATAATTTACGGAATTAGTTTAATTACATATTTATTTATTAAAAAAGAATAAATATTTGTTATGTATAAGCTAAATCTTTACAATTTATTGCAATAATTTAAAAACAATTTTAATATCTTAAACATACTTTTTTTAGTAAATATAAATTGACTCTAGAAACATGAATTTCTTATGCAAAATATTTTAAGCATAATATCATAAGCATTGTATTACATACATGTTCTCATTTTAAACTTTTCATTATTAAGTATATAATACACAATAGATTAATATTTTTATTATTTAATGTTATTTTTTAAAAAAAAAATTTATAAATTTTTAAAGAATTTGCATGGACTTAAATTAAAACTATTCATAAATGTTATAAACTGATGAAATAATATATCTGTACAAAATTAATATATTCTATTTAAAAAATAAAATTTTTAAGACTTATTTAATAAATAGAAATATGAAAAAGTAATTTTAATATGCAAAAAAATTCATATGTTATAAAAAATTAATACATAGTAAATAACCCTCACATAAAATGCTAAACATATGTATGCATTAATTATTTAATATTTTAATGATTATTTTTATACCATTTCATAAAGAACTATTAATGCAGCAACATACCTTTTTTCCATTTAATAACATTCCATTCACTTTATCAATGGATTTATTGGCAGCTTCTTCAGTTTCAAAATGTACGAAACCATAACCTTTGGATGAACCCGATTCATCCTGTGCAACTTTACAACTGAGTATATTACCAAATGCTGAGAAAGTATCATACATGGCTTTATTATCAATATTTTTATCCAAATTTTTAATAAAGACATTTCCAACACCAGATCGCCTAAGCGATGGATCACGCTGCGACCACATTATACGGATTGGACGCCCTTTTATCATATCAAAATTCATGGTATCAAGTGCTCTTTCCGCTGCAAAATAATATAATAAATTTTTAATATAATTTTAACAATTATTGAAACAAATTAATGTACTAATTTAATACACATTTTATTGTATTATTATAATTAAATTTAATATAATTAAACCAAATTTTATAAAACCATCAATACAAGAATATTACAAAAATAAACACTAATTTAAATTTAATAATTTTTACAATTTCTCAATGAAAATAATTTTACATTAATTGGCAATACTTTTATTAAATTTAGAAAAAAAGAAAATACTTATATATATAAGATATTTCAATAATATTTTATCTATTTAAATTTAAAAAATTACTAATTCATTACAATTTTATCTACTATTTCAATTATAAATATGACTACTTATGTTGTTTAGCTTATAAGTTTTATGAAAGTATTTAATGAAATTCTTATTATTGATTATTAATTAAAATGTTTATGAGCATAATTAAAAAATTATATTAATGTTTTTTTCTTACTTACATTGATAATAAAGTGAATAAAATACAATGAATAAATATACCACATGTATTGATAGAAGTAGTATACAATTTATTTTTATATAATAACAAAATTAGAAAATAATAAAATTAATTCTATACTGTTAAAAATAAAAAAATATTCAAAATCATATTTTTGATCATTTATTCATATTTTACAATTTTTTTTTAAGTAGCTCAATTATAATTATAATTTTAAATATTATAAAAAAAAATTTATTTATTTTACTTTTAAATTTAAATTTTATTTATTTATATTTCAAACAAAAATTAATCATACGTACGTGTATCATTTAAAAAATTATAAATTTTTTAATATCATAATTTTAATTGCATAAAAACTATCGCATAATGAAATGAAATTATTTATAAAAATTTAAAAGCATTGTATTTCTTTGGATATAAATATTAATATAAAAAACAGTAATTACTAATAAAATATTTTCAATAATATACCTTTTGAACTTTTGTTAATAAATAGGATTTTTATAAAATATCTTAATATAATAAATTAAAATAAAAATATAAATAAATAAAATTATGAAAGAAATATATAACTTCTGTTGATTTTTTAATCTTTAAATACAACAATTTTAAAAGAAACTTTATTTCAGTAAAATTAGCAATACTTTGCTTTAAATAAAAATTAATAAAAAAATTGAAATTTTTAAAAATTGTTTGAAATAAAACAATAATTAAAAAAATAAAAAAAAAACGAAAAGGAAGGTTCAATATGGAACTGGTATGGAGGATTATAGAAGCACGTGTTGCTTAGACATGAAATACTTTATGCAGATATAAATATATATATTAATTGTTAATAGAAAAACTGATTTTATGTAATAAATTATTAATTTTCATTTAAGTAATCATCAAATAAATTTACAAACCATCAGCAGGTTGTTGAAAGTTGACGTAAGCATATCCAAGGGAACGACGAGTGACAGCGTCTCGACAAACACGTATTGAAAGTACGGGACCGGCTGATGAAAATTTCTCAAAAAGCATGGCTTCAGTTATATCAGAATGCAAATCACCTACGTAAAGTGAAGCCATCGGATAATTCTGGGCTCCTGGATTCATTTTTAATTTTCGTAGCTTTATTTTTTTTTATATAGAAGGTATTACTGAATTTCTTTTTGAGGTTATTTTTACGCGTGCTAGTGTGGATGAAGGTATTGTTACTATTGGTATTGTTCACTCTTTCTTTTTTTATTTTAATTTATGCCTCGTTCCTTTTTTTTACGTTGTATATTAAATGTATGTTATATGAAAATAAGAAAAAATCAGTTTTGGGGAAGAAAAAAATGAAACGTTATTGCGTTACTTTTTTTTTAGTTGCCTCTCTGTTCTTCTTTTGATCTTCGTCGCTGTTTTAAAGAAATAATTCTTTTTCTCGACTATTATCTGTGAAAAACTTTTTCACTGTTATATTGAATATTGCTTACCGGAGAAAAGAATTTTCTTTTAAGACGCGTAAATCGAGTCACTTTACTTTTCCAATTCCTTTTCGATTTATCTCGACAAATTTGTCAATATTTACTTTTTAAAGTTACTCTTTCTCGCGGATTTTCTCAGCTACGATTTTACGATTTTTTTGTTTAATTTTTTAAATGTTTTTATATTTTTTTTTGTTTTTTTTTTATTGATTTTATAAGAGAGTTAATTCACGATAATGAAGGTGGGTTGTGTGACCTATTTTTGTGGAAAAAGGAGACACAACCACACGTGAACAAAACTCTACTCTTAATGAGGAAGAGGCGAAAGAACGACTAGTGTATGTTATATTTATACCCTGTGGACGCGCAACGCATTTTCCTACGCGCTTTATGCAAAACTAACTCCATCTATTTGCAAATAATCCTAGTGACTTAATAAATTTGAGAAATTAAATATATTATATATTTGTTAACATCTATAAATAAACAAGTATTTAACATTTTATATTTAAAATAAATTTAAATTATTAAATTTTCAAAAATTAAGCAGATATTCTTAAAACGGAAATGCTATACATGAGAAAAAAAATATAATACCTAATGCGCATGCGTACAGCCATTAAAAATATGCAGTGTATGGAGTATTAATTTGAAATTGATACATAAAAACCATTAGATAATTCTAAATTAATTTTTATTAAAATTGACGGTACGTTTACGATGGTATACTTATTAATCCTAAGTATATAATAAAAATAATAATCATTGTAGAAATTACTTTTATAACTATTATATATATATATATTTAATTTTTTTAAATTAAATATAAAAATTTAAATTTTTTAAACAATGTTAAATCGATTAAATTTATACATCATTCATTTTTATGTATGTTCAAAACTTTTATGTATATGTCAAAAAAATTATTACCCTTGAAAAAATTTTTAAATATTAATAAATAGTGTTATTATTTATATTAAAAATTGTATATATAATGTTTATATAATTTATGGGTAAATTAATGCGTACCTAAAATTTATTCAAAATTATGAAATTGAAAGGAATAAATAAATATAAATATTTGACTTTTAATATATGTTAAAAAAAAAAAAATTTAAAAAAAGTATTATATTTATATACCATTATATAAGTATATATTTATAAACTAAGAAAATATTGTAAATGCTTATTTATTTGTATAAAATATTGAAAGTATCAAATTATCATACTTATGATTTATAATTAATAAGTATTTAATTTATTTAAAAATAAAAACTATGTTTTTTTATTACAATCAATGGCATATACAGTTTTAATATTATTTTCAGTACCTCCTCATGTGATGATTAGAAAATATTTTATAAAGTTTTTAATTCAATTTTACATTCAATTTATTAAAAAATTTCAATTAATAATAATTATTTTATAATTCAATTATTGAAAAATATAATAACATATTTATGACAAATAATTGCTTGTTTTTAATAGGACAATTGTAAGCAATAATTTGTACAAAATATTTATTTCTCAATTAAATAAAAGAGAATATGAAATTGCAAGAATAGAAAGAATTTTTAAAAAAGAAATTTTCTTATAATAAATTTGAATTATTTTTAAATAAAATTATCATTACACCTTTTTTATTAATTTAATAAGACAAAAATGATTTGCTCTACAAATTAATAATTTAAATTAACCGCGATATGGAGTTTATGTATAACCTGTTTATGTCACCCTCTACAAAGAACTTTTTAAGTGAAGATTGAAAGAGAAAGATAATTAATTTATAGAAAAGTAGTTCATTTTTTTTCTAAAAATGATGCGGTTACCTATGAAATTTGTTCGACATTTGAGTCAAGATGCTAATAAGTTGATCGGTAATTTTTGCTTTTAATTATTAATTCACAAGATTTTAAATATATATATCTTGAAAGTTATATAATGAAAAAAACTCATGTTAATTAATTTTAGGCCCAAGTTTTGAACATTGGTTGTTCAACACATCTGGATATAATAAATATGGTAATTCAGCTTTATTTAATTGTAACTAAAATGATAATGTTGCATACATATTTTAATTTGTCTATTTAGGTCTTTTGATAGATGATTTATTAGATGAAACTCCAGTTGTAAAAGAAGCTTTGCGTCGTTTACCAAGTAATCTTTTGGATGAACGAAACTTCAGAATTATTAGAGCTGGATATTTATGCTTAAAAAAAGATATATTACCCAAAGAACAATGGACAAAATATGAAGAAGTAAGTTTATAATAATGATTGTTTTAAATATTTGGATTTAACTATTAATCAGTAATTTATTTCCTTTAATTTTTACATTCTAAATAAAAATTAATAATTTTTTCCTGATTATTGTATATACAAATCATAAATTTTTTTCTGAATAGTAGATAAGTAGAAAATATACTTTAATATACAGAAATCATATTGATATTATATTTATAAATATAGTTATATCTAAAATTTTTAATTTTTTTTTTCATATTTTATTTTGTGTATAATTAATGTTTAACTTATAAAATTCTAAACTTTCAAAAATCTTCAAACTACAAAAAGTTATATATACTTAAAATCAAATTTTAATTTTTTAATTTTTTTCTTATTTTTATATTTTATATCATTTTTTACAAAAAATTATATTAATAAATAATTGAATTAATAAATTGTTAATATATGTAATAAATTCCAAAATATTGCATAATCAAATATGACAAAAAAAATTAAAACTTTAATAAAAAATTAACATCCTTTGGACTATGAAATATTATAGTTTATTAAATATAATTAAATAGTTATTATAAAAATTTTTAAAAAATCTTTAAATTTAATGATCATAAGTTGACTTTCAAATTGTTATTATGAATTATTATTGATAATAAAAAAATTGTATAACAAAAAAATTAGTTTTAGAATTAATTAAAAACTTTATTGTGTTTCAGGATATACCTTATCTTACACCAATGATTGAAGAAGTTGAAAAAGAAATTGCAGAAAAGAAAGAATGGGAAAAAGAATAATGTAATAAATTTAGTGGACTATTATTAATAAGTAAATAAATAAAGTAATGAACATATTAGAAAATAAGTAGTTAAAACATTTTTATATTTATAAACTAAGATTAATATTTATGAAAAAGTTTTTCAAATATTCTTAAAATTTTATGGCTATAGACAATACTATCATTTTCTTTTTATGTATATTTGATTAATTAAGAGCAGCATGACAAATGATGACTAAATTAATACTTATTAAATTGTTTTAATTATATGCTCAAGTCTATCATTTTTATGATTTTTATCTTATATAAATAATTATACATCATGAATAATTAATTTTTTGAACTACAAAATAAAATATAATAGATAATTATTTTACTCAATTAACTTTAGCTATATAATTTATTTTTTATTTATTAGTTTGTTAATTTCAAATTGATCATCTACAAAAAATATATTTTAAAAAAAGAACGATTTTTCAGAATTTCACAAATTAGAAAGGAGTAGCTCAAATATCTTTATATTTTTTTTAAGATTAAATTTTTTTGAAAATTAAAATGTATTATCATTGACTTTGTAATTTAAAAAATTAATTATAATAATTTATATATATTAAAAATCATAAAATTGATAGTATTGGACATATTATTAAAATAATTTAATAAGTAATTTTAACAATTAAGTATTAATTTATCATAAATCATTTATTATGCTTCTCTTAATTAATCAAATACACATAGAAAGAAATTAATTGTATTGACCATGTATACAGTTTTAGAAACTTTGAAAAAATATTGTAAAAATTTTTTGTCTCATTTAAATATAAGAATAGGTGTTTGTGGATATTTAATCATATTCTGATGGAAAATAAAAAAATATTATCTTGAGTGTTTCGTATTAATTCTTAAATTGGATTCTTCAATAGCTTGGCAATTAACCTTAGATGTCTGTTGCCAACTTTTATTTTCGTTTTAGATATAAAACGAGTATCAATACCAAATTTGCTTATAGACAACCAAAAGTTTTAAGTGATGCTAAACTCACTAATCATTTCAATTAATACTGCTGACTTAAATCCTTCTATATGTTACGTAGTGAGAATAAATGAAACAGACATATTCCAAGCTACAGAACAGATATAAAGGGAATATTATATTCAATGTTATGCATAAGAAACAAACATGGTGGTTCAAATATTTTTTTTCTCTCTCACACTTTTAGCGATTTTAGCGAACCCAGTGGACACATGGAAAGTTAAAAAACAATTTTTATAAGCATTTCAAAACCTATTTTAAAAAACGGTATATATAGATATATGAAGAAATTGATATCTGAGATATTTTGAGTATTGAAAATAATTTAGTACAAATGGAATACATTTTTTATCATAATATGATTGTAATTTACATTTTAATGATGAAATATTTTTTTATATTTATAAATTACATTATAATGATTTATATTTTTTTATTTAAATTTATATATTTTTTTATAAATCATTATAATGTAATAAATAAAAATGTTCTTCAGCTATAATAAATTTTTTTCAACCTTCAAAATACCTCGATGTTTTCTTTTACCTGTACTTCATATATCTATCTATACCGTTTTTTTAATAGATCTTGAAGTGTTTAGGAAAAAATTTTTTTTTATAGAAAAAAAAATATTTTAACCATTATAAAAAATTTTAAACCTGAAAATTATTATTTAATATGAAAAAACTTTTTGCAAAAAAAATTTACATATATATATATATATTTATATAGATTATTTAAAATATAAATGCACAAATAAAATTGTATTTATGTATATTAATAAATATATAAATAAAATAGTTACACTATTGGACATTAAATGTTTTTAAATATTATTTATTGGTGCAAATCTTTGCTCAATACATTTCGCCAACCCCTTCCACAACTGCTCAGATAAGTTGTCTCTTTTCAATTTCTGCTCAATAACTAAATGTTGTGTATGAAGAAAATCTGAGAAATTCTCAATCAATTCTGTCCTTTTTTCGCACTGTGGTGTTTGGAAGGATTCAGCTTACTTCTCATATTCAATATAAAAGCAGTGCTTTTCTCTCTAGTACATTGAAACATTGCAATTTCATCTTACGTCCAGTACAATTGAGAGTTTGTGTTTCCCTCTACGATACATGTAGTACATAGGAACATTGCTGTTCTTTCCTTATCTCTTTCACGTCCAGTGCCGAGATACATTTTTTTTTCTCTTATTAATAAATCTTGTATATTGTTGGTGTATGCTAATATGGCGATACCAAAGTCAACTGTCGCTATTCTAAAGCGACAAGATAAATTATTTATTAATTGGTTTAATGTTCATTTCATGTTTATTTCAAACAAATTCAGAGTTGTTTCACGAATATCCCAAGCAAGTGTGCTTAACACTGTTAACTCTGTCTTGAAACAGATTCGATATCTATGCTTAACTTTAAGATCAATAAGAAAAAAGGGGAAAAGGAGGTGAGGGATAACAAGCTTGGTGTTATAAATGAATTCCACAATACAAATTGAGCCAAACGAAAATTTATTCGCTCCGCTAACTACAATTGGCATAAAAAACCCCTCAAGAGTGAGGAGAAAAACCCGCGCAATACTTATCGCTAGTCGCCCGGCGGAGGTGACACTCGCTGCTGCCGCCTTGGGCTGGCGTCCTCCACAGAGACCGCGGTGGAGGGTTTACGTGGGATCGCCTCACACGGCTGCGTCCTCCCCGTGGTTGAACGCCGCTCGGCCTACAGATGGATCACCTGGTGATCCGGCCGCTGGGGGAGAGTGCTCCTCTAGGCGTGTGCCTGAGGGGGAGATATTCTTGCACCCTTGTACAAGCACCCTTCTGCACACACACACACATATCATACACGCGTGCTCACACAAACAATTCTCGACGCCGTGGTGATACGCAGATCACCGCGAATCGGGAAATCCGCGAACGATCTCAGGATCTAGCGACGCTAAATACGGACGCGCAGCGCAAAGACAAAGTGCCGAAACGCGTAGTAAGATTTCTCAACAGAGAGTGAGGCGTCGGGAAGCGGAAGGAAGCATTTCCTTCCGCAAACGCACCGCAATAAATTTTGGAAACCCCCCGCCATATTGCTCTTCGCACGGTCACTCTCTCATATTTTGAGAGAAAGCGTCGAACAAACTCTATCATAGGAATGTATTTTGTATACATTTTATTTTACGAAATACTAATGTAAGAATTTGGATTTATATATTTATTAAATTCTATTCTCTTTCTTGTGGCTCTTCTCAGTTTTAGCCTTTTAAACCAACATATACAGATATGTATAATCCCATCCTTTATGTAAATAGGAGGGGAGAAGTTATGTAAGGTATTGTCCTCTTTATTTAGATCTATTCTAGCTACAATTACTCAATATCTTAGATGGTGGATAAAGTGGTGTTCATATTGAAACTCGAAAGAATATAAAAACTCTTACAAAGACTTTAAACGTATCTGTCTGACAAATTTTATGATGAAAATAATATAAACATTGCTAGTCAGATATATTAGGAGCACAATATTAAAGGTGAAACCACTGCATCAAAAATAACAGACCTATTATGTATGAAAGTCTGTTGATATTGCACTAAATGAAGCTGCTGGATTTATGAAGAAGGATAGAAAGATCTTTAGAATAGTGCTTAGTACACTGTTGAATATAAAGGATACGTTCGATCGCACCCTTAGGAAGCTATAAGTATGCACTTAAAACTGAGGACGTGCTCCGAATGCTCAGGACTTGGATCTGGGACTCTCTTAGCTCTAGAAGCGTCGTAATCAAAAACAATATGAACACCATCAAAGGTAAGGTCAATAAGAGTAGTTTACAAGGAGATATCCTCTTACTATTTTATGCTATATGATAGGCCACTTAATAACATGAAAAATATGTTCAAGCTTATGCTGATGACGTGATTTTAGTCAAAGCAGATAACTGTAGCGTGATTAATGAGCAATAAAATATGTTCTTGATTTGATTACTTAGTGAACCAAATCAATGGATCTTTTGATCAACTTCGAGAAAATAAATATTCTCTTGTTTATAACCAGATACAAAATGTAAGAAAATTAATGGTTTACAATTTAACAGCTGTCTTTGAAAATTAGAAGACGAGGCCAAGTAACTGGGTGTGATATGGGAAAGAAAACTAAATTGGAACGCTCAAATTGTCATAAAATATTGATCTACAATAATTGCATACTGGATTTGTAGAAGGACCTTTTCAATTTCCTGGAATCTCCAGCCAGATAAAATAGATCTATG
Source organism: Eupristina koningsbergeri (assembly GCA_018907245.1). NCBI lineage: Eukaryota > Metazoa > Arthropoda > Insecta > Hymenoptera > Agaonidae > Eupristina > Eupristina koningsbergeri. The sequence goes on along the minus strand of JACCHV010000002.1, from coordinate 2,867,648 downwards.
AGAAAACTATCAAGATTTATATGGTTCTCTGACGTATCCAAAAGAAAAAATGAAGTTAGTCAGGATGCTTGAGAGATGAGTATATGAGATAAGTATTAATTCATTTTCCAAGTAGAAATTAGAGCTATTAATTAGTATGTTAGGTAACTGTTAGGTAGATAAACTGTCGATAGACTTGTCAGTATCTGCTTAGACAGTTACGCGATTTTACTTGCCATTTATAACATAGAAAGTTGTTTTAGAATGGTACAGGCGGAATGCAGTTTTTTTTAAAATTTAATATTATAATTTTGTAATAAAATGTATTAAATAAATTGATCTTAAGACATGTTTAAATAAAATATATTATATATGTGTTAATTATATAATTTAATTCATAATTTTGTAGAAATTAAAAATGTTTAATAATGAATATTTATAAATTATAAATTAATAATAACATTTAAGTATATTAATTAAATATATACATATATATATTAAATAGTATAGGGCTTAGACTACATTTTTGCCTTAAACCCCTTTTAGCACAAAATTCCTCAGATAGTTTCTCATTCACTTTTATTCTCACCTTAGTTTCTTTCTATATTTTTTCTATTCTGATCACTAGATATCCACTGACTCTACTCTCCCATTATCCTCCTTATCAATTTTTCTCCTTATCAATTGTATTGAACTCTGTCTTTATATCTATAAACAGCACATACAGCTTCTTTTTATTCTCTCTATTTAATAGAAATATATGCAACACAATTATGAATAATTACTAACATATTAAAAAAATTTTTAAAAAATCATGATATAGAGCATTGATTTTATCATACGTATATGTAGGGAGTCGGACCACGATTATTTATAATTCTCCCATTTAATGTTGAGCTAATAATAATGATGATAAAGAAGGTTGCGCTTCATGTGTTAAAAATGTGGATTTATATAAACCTGGTGGATTTCAGAAGAATTAAAAACGTACTCAGCAATGAAAATCGAAGAAACATACAGAAAAGAATAAAACGAAGGACATTTGTTTCCCCCTTTCTCCCAATTTAGTGCCGCTAATCCACTACTTCGGTATGATCGTAGAACATCTAGAAGTATAATTTCTATGTTATGTAGGAGAAACAAATATGGTGATTAATAAATCTTATTTTTCTCTCGCATTGATATACTACACCTAGAACCTCTGGTGACTGCATGCAAGCTATTAAAAAAAATTTTTTAAAATATATTTAGAAAAAATAATAAATATAAGTAAATTAATTACAAGTAAAAAAAGTTGAATATGTTAAGAAACTTTGGATGCTGTATTCTTATTATACTTCATAAAAACTTTTAACGTATTGGGTTTTCTTACATCTGTAGTCAATAAAACTTATTTTTATCATTTATTTCTAAATAGATATAATAGCACTTTTAAAATAAATAAAATTTACTATATAAAATTAAAAATATATTACAAAATGACAAGTGAAAGTTAAAGAAGACCTTTATCATTTTTGACAAATAATTCTTTTCAATAAATAATAATAACTAAATAATTAAACTAAATATTTTAACAATTACAATATAAAATTGACAAATAAATAAAAAAAATTAAAAAAACGTTGTTTAAAAATTATTAAAATATACATTTTTAAATAGTACAATGTATTTATTTTATTAAAATTTTTCATTTACAAGAATTAAAAAAATTAAATATAATTCACTTAGCCATAAAAATATTTTATATAATATTAATTTTAAATTTAAAATATTGTAAAACTTGAGTTCTATTATTAATTATTATATTTTTGCTTACACAAGATTAAATATTATTAGTAAATGTATAATACAAATGATATAACTAGGATATATTAGAAACAAAGCTTTTTTTTGTAACAATATTTTCCAAATTGAAAAATTTCTAACATCTATTTAGTAGAATGTATTTACGATATATTTGTTGTAAAATTCTTTTACTTTGAAGTACAAAATGAAAAAATAAATATAATAAATTTTATTATTATATCTAGTTAAAAAGGTTATTCATTAAAATAATTGGTTAATATTATTATATTTACCTATAATGACTTGTAAATGATTAACAACTGATGTTGTATAAAACAAGACTTGTATGTTTGAAAAATATCAAATATATTATAACCTACAAACGAAAAATAAATATATAAAAAATTAGACATCTAAAATTTTATATTTAAAAATATCATAACTTTTAAAATCAGATATATATATTAATAAATTTTATAATTATTTATTCTATTGAGATAGAATCCTATTTCTTTGGTTATAATATCATCATTTTTATGTTTTTACGCGCAAATGTATAAAGAAAAACTATTTTGATAGAACGATAAAATTTTGTTTATGAACAATCTCTTAAATACGATTATCAGGACCGGCTTATGAATAGAGACCGGCTTACACATAGAGCTATAAAGTCTTAAAGTGAAGAGCTCTTATATTATATGAACCGTCAACATGAAAGTCGGCCATGTTTGTTTCCATTTCTCTCACTTAAAGCTTCTCCTTCACCCTGGGTATGTCAGTTAAGGTAGTAACAACAATTTAAAACCATCTTTCATATACTGAGGTGCATTCTCCCTCATTATCTCTAGTTGAAACCCCTGATTTTTATCCTCCTCATAGAATAATTGCAGAATATCAAGTTCCATGTTAAATAGATGAAGCAATCAGGGCATCTGAAATATCGTTCATCACTTTTGCAACATTGGTGATATCAGCAATGTTGGTTGAATGTCAGCTCTATTAGAATAAATTTTTTTTGTGTTATAAAACCTATTTAAAACAAATGATATATATAAATATATAAACGATGGATGAATGAAAAGCCATATTAAAATACTTTGAATGTTATACTTAGATTAATAATACCAAAAAATCCTTTTTAATCTTAATATAATTATAATTTATATTTTTTTTTAAAATAGATAATAATAAAAATCATTGTAATATAAGGTTTTATATTTCTCTGATTAAATATATCTAAATAAATATTATGTAAAAAAATAAAAAAAAATATCTTTTTTAAAGTATCGATTGTAAATAAAGATTCATTTACAAATGAATCTTTATCATGAAAATTAAATATAATTGAAACCAGATTCACTGGAAATTAAGTTGAAAATGTCAGAGATTGAATTCATTGTGTCTGTCTGCTACTAATAAATTAATAATTCCTGGACAGGTGATTTAAAAATTATCAATTCAAAGAAGACCACCTTTTCTCGATCTCATCTGTACAGATGATATGGTGGGGTAAATTTGAATAGGCTATAAAAGCCGTACTGAAGAAGAAAAATCAGTTTTTGTCAATTCGACAGTCATTCATTCTATAGAAATTAAAATTTAATTCGTGAACTTTGTACTCAACATTCAAAAATCTAAACTCTTATCACAATTGGAAACTCCGAACCCAAAACAACTTGGAGTGGTAACAACAAGCTGCGTAAGAAAAAATACAACATCCACAACGACTATTGGACTATCCACTACTCTCAAGGATGTTTAAATAGCCGAACGAAATCCACATTTCAAAACAAGTAACGTTATACGTTAATCGAGTGACAATTTTGTACTCTAATATACACGGTGTCTAAATTTTTGCGATTATATTATTTTGAAATTTATTTTTACAGAACGTCTTTTCATATTATATATTTTTTTGTAAAATCAAGTTTAAAAATTGTATTAAACTAGTGAACTGAATAAATGTTAATTTGAAATTTAACAAATTAATAATATTTTTTTTTTTTTAATTTAATAATAATCTCAGACATAACAATATAAATAATAATCATTTTAATATTACAAATATTTTTTAATTTTACTAAATTAAGTAGAATATTCAAAGTAATTTAATATGGTTTTTCACTTACCCCTAGTCCATATATCTATATACGTTATTTTTTATTAAAATTTATTATTATTATTTATAGTTTTATTATTAAAACTATCAAATATTGAAGGTTCAGAACGCTAATTTTTATGGTTTTGATTGTGCTAGTGCTAGCTTGCTGCCATTTCCATCATTTAAGCTTGGACCCCCTGCCCCTTGATCTTCCTGGTGAAAAATTAAATAATTCATTTTTTATACGGTAAATTAAAATATACAGCATTACACCAAACTTCTGGTGACCATCCTGCACTTTACGAGTACCGATTTTTGTATTTAATAGTAAAAATTAATAATTATTTAAACTATTATTTAAAGTATGCTACATAAGACATTAAACAATATTAAGTCTCATATTAAATAGAAGAAACAATTATGGCAGATTAAATATTTTCTTTCTTTCTCACACCCATTTGAATCTCTGATAAGTACCAGGCCCAATTAAACAAATTTTTTTAATGTTATAAAACCTGTTTAAAAAATGCTATTTATAGATATATAGTCTACGGGCAAATGAAAAATCATATTAAAATATTTACAAGTTGTATTTAAAAAAGTTGTTCCGTAAAAAGATGCGTATTTTCACAAGCCCTCTGGAATGTTAGATTTAATTGAAGAAGACACAACACTTGTTTACTCTCGCGACTTTGTCTTGCACCCGCAAGTGAATCTAACATTAACAATGAAATTTTAAATTATGTGTATATTCTCTGCCCATTTTTTACTTTTTGAGCATTCCATAGCAAGCCTATTCTTTTCGAAAAGCTTCGATCGACAGAAACTTCATACATGTTGTTCGTGAAACACGCATATTATCGTCCCGCTTTATCGTAAGCATAGCGCGCAATATTAATTGTAATAACACTTCTCCTTGATTATTTAAACTATAGTTTGTATTATTGTGAAGAATATATTATTATTTCGTTAAAAATAATAGAAAGTGATCATTGATTTTTTTCTATCTTACTTTCTATTGAATCACGTTATAAAGAGGATATATCGAAAATTTAATCGCTATTTTTTGATTAAATGAACAATAATAAACTAAAAACATTCTTAATTTTCATATGATTATAATTTATATTTTTTAAAAAATAGATAATAAAAATCATTATAATATAATGTTTAATATTTTTCAATTAAATATTTTTGAATAAATATAAAATTATAATCATTTTAAAATTAAAAATATTTTGTAACCAAATTAAGTACAACTATTAAGCATTTTAACATGGTTCTTCATTTACTCATAATCCATATATTTATAACAAAAAAATTTTTTTTAATAGGTTTTATAGTACTAAAATTTGTTTTATATACTTTAAACTAACAAAAATGCACAGAAACATAAGAATTATTTCATCCGGTATGAACTTTTAATTTAATTAAAATACCTGAAATTGTTGTTCCGTAACACTTTAATTTTTAATTTTAATTTATACATGTGCACTAATGTATTTTAGTCATTCTTTGGGAAAGAACATTTGACACAGTTATACGCGTTCGAAAAACAATAACACAAACATGCCTACTAAATTACCACTATTGACTCATTAAAAGGGGCATAGGGGGGATTTTTAATGTTATCTTTTATATTTCTTTATATTTTCATAATTGTAAACGAAAAATAAGTCTCCTAATTGAATATAAATATGTGTAATAAAATTGCGTATAATTATTGAAAAATTAAAATATCATTAAATTTTTAATGTATAGGGTGCTAATTTTTATATTTCGGACTATTCCAGGGACGTTTGTTTACACTTGCCATTTAAGCTTGGAGTCCTCCTGATATCTTGCTTGTTGTACAGTGATATTAAAGCCTTAGATTATGTAAACCAATTGACTAATCAGCTGTTTTTTTAGCTCAGATATGATTTTATGTTTATTAATTCAATAGTGTGTATGCCTATCAATTTATAAACTTATTAAGACATATCTGTATCATAATAATGTATATATAAAACTATTATTTTTAAATTATATGTTATAAAATAAATAAAAAATTTATAAAGAATGAGTATATTAAAGAAAAAAATACAAGAGTTTAAAGATGTACTTTTTACAGATGATATCAATGTTTATCAACTTAAAAGATTATGTTTTACTGGTATACCTGATGAAGGTAGTTTGAGACCATTGTGTTGGAAACTGTTACTAAATTATATTCCATTTTCAAAAGATAAATGGAATGAAACTTTAATTCATAAAAGAGAACTTTATAAATCATTTATTGATGACCTAATTGTTATTCCAGGACAATCAAGTATAGAAACAGGTAGAATTGATGTAACAGCAGATGATCATCCATTAAATTTAGATCCAGATAGTAAATGGCAAATGTATTTCAAAGATAATGAAGTTTTATTACAAATTGATAAGGATGTAAGAAGGCTGTGTCCAGATATATCTTTTTTTCAACAAGGATGTGAATATCCTTGTGAATCCATTGTGCATAATCATAGATATAAACGATTACATCAAAGAGTACATCATACAATTTTGAAAAGTGCTAGTGTGGAGAGAAAAGGTTTAGGTATAAAAAAAATTGCTGTTTCAATTAGAAAAGCCACAGAAGAGTATCTTCCTTTAGAAGGTGGTGAAGCACATTGGGAAGTATTAGAAAGAATTTTATTTTTATATGCAAAATTAAATCCAGGACAAGGGTATGTTCAAGGTATGAATGAAATTGTAGGACCTATTTATTATGCATTTGCTTCAGATCCTGATCAAAAATGGAGAGAACATGCAGAAGCGGATACATTTTTCTGCTTCACAAATCTAATGGCAGAAATTAGAGATTTTTTTATAAAATCTTTAGATGAAGCTGAATTTGGAATTAATGCTATGATGAATAAATTAATGTTAGAACTAAAATCTAGTTGTTATGAGATTTGGATGCGTTTACATCAACAAGACTTATGTCCTCAATATTATAGTTTTCGATGGTTAACTCTTTTGCTTTCACAAGAATTTCCATTACCAGATGTTATGAGGATTTGGGATTCTTTGTTTTCAGATGAAAATCGATTTGATTTTTTGATTCATATATGTTGTGCCATGATTTTACTGTGTAAAAATCAAATACTAATTGGTGATTTTGCAACTAATGTAAAATTACTTCAAAATTTTCCATCTACAGATATACAAATTATTTTGACTAAAGCAGTTGAATTAGCAGAACAATCTATCAGATGCTAAAGTGTATCAGAAAGCTTTGAAAATGATATATTATAATTTATTATATGTACAATTATAAAAAACAAATACTCAGAAATTTATATGTTAATAAAAATAATGTATCAAATATTTTGTACACTGTTTTTATTAAATTATTTTTTAATAATAAAAATAAATAAATGAGCTAAAATAATAATACCTAATTTTTATAATTTTTATTTGCAACATTTTTTTTAATATTACATATCAATTTATTACAATTTATATAATTAAGTATTTATAAATTCATTAATCCACAATTTACATCACCAACTAATTCTTTGTAGATATTCTTCATCTTCCCAAGCAAATGATTTTTCAGTGAATATAAAAAATTGTATAATATTTATAAAAAAAGTTGTAAATGTTTCAGCAACTATTTGCCAATTTGTTGGTTCTTTCAAATGAAGTCTAAATAAAATGTATGGACTAATGAAGTAACGTGGTTCTAAAAGTAATTGTGGTATTAATATAACACAGACGCATAAAATATAGCTAAACATTAATAATAATTTCATATGACTCAATGATTTTATAATACCATAAATTGCAAAAACATAAATTGGAACTAGTAAGTATTTAAAGAAAACATATCGATTCATAAAATTTTTCCAAATATAAAATGAATAATGCCTATTATCTGCTAAAATGTATGGATGTACTAAAGTGTTATAATGAATTATTATAATAATACAAAAAAAATAAAACAATAATAATTTCAAGTTTTTGCAAAGAACTTGTAAAAATTCAACAAAATATGGTAAAAGATAAGGCCAAGAGAAACAAAACACAAATAATGAGAAATAGAAAATTTGAGTTACATGAATCGTTGGTGTATGAGCAGTTCGATCTCCTACTACTATACCTTTGTTATAAAAAATAAAGCTTATAAATAATATTAAAACTATTGTACATGGAAAAAGTGGTTTACAATGTAATTTTAAAAATTTATAAAATGGTGCAACCCCATATTTCCTTTCTGATTCAAAAATCTTGTACAATAATTGTATGCAGGGTAATATATTTAAGGTATCAGTAACACAAGGCTTTTTTGTTATTTCATCAATTATACTCAAACCTTTATCAATAGTTATAAAAGCAATCCATATAATATTAGTTTGCCTAACACATATTGAAAAAATACCAAAAATAGCAGCTGTTTTATTTTTATGATATAAATGGAACAGAAACATTATTAATGTTAAAGTAATTGAAAATACGTCTGTATAATACAAAAAGAACCAAAAAAAAAGTGGTGGAAAAAATGTAATATTCCAAGATACTAAAAATAACTTGTATTTTCTTATATTATTAAAAGGTATATTCTTATTTTTTTTATTTAAAACTTTAAATATTTGAAAAGATAAAAATAAATTCAAGTATGTGCACAATACATTAATGAGCCTTAAGTGGGTTAATGAACAAAGTTTAAATGGTGCAAGTATGAATGCTGAAAATAAATATAATCCTGGTAATGTAGTTATTTTTTGATTCCATTCGAAAAATTCTCCTTTACAAAATTTTAAAGTTTGAGGTACATGAAACTTTTCATCTATAAAATAGTGTAACTGGAAATTATTCAGATAATTAAATAAGAACAATATCAGCAGTAAAAATACAACACTTGCATATGTCAAAATTGGAATTAATAATTTAATAAAGTTGTTCAATACTCCATTAATTTTTTTTTTATTGAATCGAGATTGTATTTGAAAATTCTTCATTGTTTTAAATTGTTATAAAGACTAATTGAATCTTAATGCTTAGAATTTAAAACAAAATTATATTGCTAATCATATTTATATCTGTAAAATTGTAAATATAAAATCAGTTTTGTTAAAACAACATCAGCATTGTATAAAACTTTCAAATATGCTTACAATATTATGCTATGAAGAAAATTCTTCAAAAATAATTTTTCAAATATTTTATAATAATGAATTCATCATTTCATAAATCATCTTCGTACAATATCAAGTGTTTTTTTTTTAGAATAAATCTAATGATTCATATGATAGCAGAAATGAAAAGGGAGATCAAACCTTACGTGTTAAAAATGCGTACACGAGGCGATCACTGCAAACCTGGTGGATTTCAAATGCACTAAAAGAAGTGCCCATCAGAAATTAATGAAACAATGGAAATTTCCCCCACCACATCCTAATGTTTAGAATAAGGTAAGAAGGCAGTTTCGTTGTATATTTATTTGCGTGCATCTTTAACCTTTTCATTCATAAAGACAAGTGTTCCCTCGAATTTACATAAATGATTTTTTCACAATGTATAGGTGATCATAATTTTATTCAAAATAAATAAATAAATCAAAAATATTTAAGTGTCAAAATAATTATTATAAAATCATAAATATAATGCCTAAAATTACTTTAATAAAAGTTGTATTATTTGTGACATTTAATATTAGCTTTTTTTTTGTGTAATCATTTTTAAAACTTTTATGAATAATATTTATTTGTTTTATATGTTCTATTTTATTGACAAGAATTTCTTAACTGTTGTTGGTTCACTTAATATAATAAAATAATTAAATTATTAATAGTATTGTTAGGAACATTACTTTAATTTAATAAAATTTATAATTTAGAATACTCTTTAAATTACATATCATCGGTATATACATATGAAATATTTATTTATGTATTTATTATATACAAATTTCAGCCTTACGGCCCTGGAGCGGATTTTGTACAGTTGCTTATAATATTTTTCTCTTAACATTATCTTACTTATTTTATTTAACAATATATTATTCATCTTGTATATTATATTACTTTTCAGTCTTATTTTTCTCATCCGTGTCTTAGATCTGCTCTATTACTCCTCTGTCTTACACTCTTTTCCTACATCTATTCCCTGTCTCTTTTGCCTGTTCGGATAATTTCTTTAGTTATTTTCCTTAGCGTATAGTTTTCTTTTCCTTCTCTAAACTCTTTAAAAATCGCTCTATTGTCCCACTTTTTCTCATTTCTTATTGGCATGATTATGTCTTCAATTTTTTACACTTCTCTATCAGAATGTGTCCAGTCACCTTTTTCATCCTTCAATAGTTTTCATTTCCTCTCTTCCTCGCTTAGACAGTACTTATTGTCATCATGACTTTTTTACATCTGATCTTCGCCGTTGTCCTTATGTCTTTGATTTTCTTCCCTTTCTTTAAATATTTTAGTATTTCTATGGTGGTTATCTCTTTGTATATTTCATTGTATCTAGCTTGTTCTATCTTTTCGTATAGCTTCTGTTTATGTATGTCGTCCTCTCTCTTTCTTATTTCCAGGAATTTATCTGTCCCTTTCTCATTCCAATATTCTATCTATTTCCTGCTTAGTCCTAAGCTGTTTAGCCATTTTTCTGTTGCATCTATCGTTGTCTTCTCTTTCCACTCTTGTTTTTTTTTCTTTTAAACAATTCCATGTCAATCTTTTGTCTTCTAATTTCTCAATTTTTTCTTGGTATTTCAGTGCTCTTATCCGCCATTTTTTCTATAGTTCCTTTTCTTTAGTTTCCTCGTATATTAGGTACCTCGGGGTAAAGTAATCGAGTCCTAGTATTCATTTGAGGTAGTTGATCTTTACTTTTTCCATATTTTATGTTTCCTCCATCCGCCAGATTTCTGCACCGTAGCCCATCATCATCTACATAGCATCCTTGGTGTCTGCTATCAGCACAACGTCGTCTGCATATGCAAGTTACCATATCCTCTTCTTTCCTATTTGAATCCTTCCAACTCTTTCTTTCCTCAACATCTCTTCTAATCCAGCACTATATATATTGAAAAGCATTGAGCTTAGACAGCACCCCTGTCTAAGGTTTCTCTTGGTCCAGAATTCTTCCGAATATTCCTCATTGACTTTTATCTTATATCTTGTTTACTTATATATGTCTTTTATCCTGTCTACAATATGCGTGCTTATCTTTTTTTCTTCCATTATCCTCCATAATTTTTCTCTATTTACCATATCAAAGGCCGCTTTAAGGTCTATGAACATGGTGTATAGTTTCTTCTTTCCTTTGATAGTTTTATTTACAATGTGGTTTAAGACATATATGTTATCAATTGTGGATATTCCTGTTCTGAAACCAGCTTGTACTTCTGGGATGATTTCTTTCTCTTCAATTTCCTTTTCTAGTCTGTCTCTAATGACTCCCGTACATATCTTATATGCGGATGTTAGCATTGAGAGTCTTTTATAATTGCTTATCTCTTTTGCGTTCCCTTTCTTGTAAATCGGTATTATTACCGCGGTTCTCCAGTCTTTGGCATGTTATTTCCCATCCATATCTTCTTTATGATTTCTGTTAACTCATTTTTTGCCTCATCTCCTCTATATAACCACGCCTCATTTGGAATCCCATCGATTCCTTTTGCCTTTCTTTTTTTTTATCCAGTTCTTTGCTATATTTTCGTTCTCCCTTTTTGTGGGGTTTTTTCTCCTTTTGTTTCTCATCTTCCATTTTTTCTGCCATCCAGCACTTTCATAAAGTGTTTTTTCCATTCTTCTATTTTTATCATAACTTCATTCTTCTCCTTACGTTTCCTATCATTGTTCAGGTATCTCCATATTTCTCCTTCGTTTTTTAGGTTCCTTAGTTCTTCGTATTCTTTTTTTCTTTTTTCTTCTTTTTATTTTTGCATATTATTTTCCACGTTCCCCTTGCCTCCATATATTTCTCCTTTGGTTCTTTTTCCATCTTCCGTTTCTCTAGCATGTTTTTTGCTTTTCTCTTTTGTAAATTGTATTCTTTATCCCACCATTTTTTTGTTCGATTCACCATTCTTTTATTTTTATCTCCTTTCTTTGTATTGCATTTATTACTTTTCCTTTCAATTTTTTCCATCTGTTTTCTACATCCTTTTCTGTCTTTCCTTCAGCTTCTCGTTCATTTGTCCGAGCTCTGTATTTCTCCTTGTTTTCTTCGTCCCATAGCTCAATCCATTTCTTTTTATTCTCATTTTCTTCCTTTTGTTTCATTCTCTTGTTTTTATCTATTTCTATTCTCACTCTAATTGGTACATGGTCTGATTCTATTCTCCTCTCTATTTAATTTCCTCTGTTATTTCTCTTATTTTTTCGTCTCCTAATCAGGTCTATCACCGAACAGCCTCTAGGTCCCAAGTATGTATAATCTCCTTTCTCGTCTCGTTCTTTTGTTCCGTTGATTATTGACCATCCATTTCCTTCTACTCTTTTGACTAAGTCTTTGCCTTTCTTATCTAGTTTCCTGTCTTCGTTTTCTCTTTTTTCCTATTCGATATTTTCCCCTGCCGTCCGCTTTTCGATGGCAAGGGAGAGTGCCTCAAAATGAAAAACAATTACGAGGGTGGACCCAAAATTTATGATGGGCCGCAATGCCGCACCGGGGGGATAATATGCAGCGTTGTAACGTTGGGCGCGTCACTCCTGCAGCAGGAAGCCTCGGCGTTAGATTTCTGCTCTCGGCTTTGCATATCCTCAAGCTCGAAGAACTTCGATTCGATTGCCTGCGTAAAATTCATTGTTTGCTGTTGTAAGTAACCGTGTACCATTGTCCGTGAGATTCGACGGTATTGTCGGCAACTCTTTCGTGTGCTCGTGAATGTGTTCTCTCGTGCGCGGATACCTGATTCCGCGCATTGCTAAATTGGCGAAGGCGCCGTTTTCAATCTCGTGGGATTTCACCCTCGAGTTTGTATCTGGCCGAGTCGCCACGGCCCGCAGTGGCCCATAATTCACAACTCACGAGGTGGAGGACGCTGTCCAGGCCGGCAACGAGTAGCGTATCCCCGCACCGAAACGAGGTGTTGACCTCCGCTGAGGACGCCAGCCACTGTGCGGCTACTGTGAGTGTCTCCCGTGCATCGTATAGCGGTAATTATATAGATATATCTGTATTTTAGCGTGGCTTTTCCCCTCATCGAGGGGTTTTTATGCCGGTGTAACCGGTGAGTCAATAAACTGTATTATCTACCAATTCCAAATTAACGGAATTTGATTGAAGCACGCCGCATTCTCCTCACTCCCTTTATTTTTATTTCATCATTTAACGAATTCATTTCTACATATTAAATTTTATTAGAGAACTACCGAAACGTAAGGTAAGAACATCTCCATTATGCCATCTCCTTGTTTCAACATAAAGTTCCCTAATTGGCCTATTCTTGTATTTAAATCTCCTATTATTATTATGTTTGCCTTGCTCTCGTCATTCTCTTCCTCTATTTTTTCCCATTTTATTTCTGCATCTTTTGTATTGTATATGTTTCAAATCTCTATTTCCTTATCTCCTTCTTTCTTTGCTATCTTTGTTTTGACTAATCCTTCTTATTTATTCGTTCCTAATTACTTTATGTTGTTGTCCCAATCTTTATTGATTCCTACGATGAATCCGCCTCTCGCCTTTTCTTTCTTGTTTTCTCTCTTTACCTCTATTATTTCCTATGTCAGCTTATCTGGCAGTCTTTTTTTGCATTTGTCTTTATCCTTTTCTTCAATCCAAGTTTCGGCGAGGCATACAAAATCCATCGTTTCGACATATTTCCAAAATTCCCTATCCTTATTCCATATTCCGGCAGTATTCCACAATAGCAGATCTCTTGTTTCTCACCTCTTTCTTCCTTGTACCCTGTCTTTTACTATCTATTTTATGTTTTGTCTTCGTTTACTTTCCTTCATCTTACCTCTTGTATCTTTTTTCTTTATATTCTTTTGTTTTTCTGTGTCTGCTGTCTTCTCTACAGGCTCAGCTCGTTCTCCTGCCTTGTTTCCTTTCTTTATTTTCTTCTCATCATTTTGTTTGTCTTCTTTTTTATCCTTTCTTCCTTTTTTCGGACCTCTTTGTTCTTTTCTTTTCGTTCCCTTTTTATTATTACAGTCGCCTCTCTTTTATTTCTGTTTTTATTTTCCTCTCCTATCTTCTCTTCCTTATTTTTTCACTTCTTTCTTCTCTAAATCCTCTTTTTTGCTTCCTCTATCTTTTCTTTTCTTCTGGATGTTGACTAAGGAGTAGTCCCATTTGAGTTTCTCTTGCTCTTGCTTTTTTTCTTTGGGATTTTCTCCGTTCTTTCCTTCCATTGCTGCATTCCCTGTCTTGTCTTGTGTTTCTTTCTCATTCTTGTTTCCTCCTATGTTCTCCTCTACCACTTTCATTATTTTATCTATAGTTTTTATATCATCCCATTTTATCCATTGTCCTTCATATCTCACTTTTTTGTATCCTGTCTTTGCCTCTATGCTTTTTCCTTTTAACTTTCTTACCCTGGTGGTAATTTCTCCTGCTTTTTCCTATGTTCGTAAGTTAGGTCGAATTCAATATATATATTCGAGCTGGTTAAGTTGCGTCTTGCATTATAAACCTCTCTTTTGTCCTTTTCCCATTAAATTTTATAATGATGACTCGTTCGCTCCACCAGGCATTTCTAATTTGTATATCTTTTTTTAACCTCTCTTTTATAAATTCATCCAGCCATCTATTCAATCCTCTCTTTTCTACCTCCACTCTGTTTATCCCCTTTATTACCAGATTTTCCTCCTTCTCTTTCTATCCTTTTCCCTCACCAACTTTTTCATCTTCTATACTTCTTTTTCAGATAATCTTGACCTGTTTGATGAGCTAGTTTTGCTTATTTTCGATAGGTTAGAGCAGCTGCTTTCGCTGCTGAATATTTTAACATTGCCTGTTTCCTTATCCTTCTCTATCTCATTTATTTCTTCGTATTCGCTTCCCGTTCTCTCATTCTCCAGCCAGCAGATCTTGCCTTTAGCTTCTGCTTTCCATTCTTCTAGTTTTTCTACTGTCTTTCCTAATTCTTCTATTCTTTTATTAGCTCTTTCCATTTCTTTGCCCATTTTTTCTCTTTTCCTATCCATAGTTTTCATTTTTGTTTCTATCTAGCTTAGTAGTGCCTCTCTATCATCTTTTAATTCCTATCTTAGGTTCTGGATATTTTTGTCTATCTCTTTTCCTTCTATATTTATTATATCCTCTTTATTTTTCTCAAATGTCACCTTTCTCTTTAGTTATACTAGAGTCTGTGTTAACGACACGCGAAAAAAATTAACAACAATTCGGGACAAAAATCCGAAATGAGTATTAGGACGAGTGGAAGGAGAGGAGTTGTCGGAAAATCGGCCCATGGATCCAGCTTTGGGTCAAAGTTGACCGTAGGGATAGGCGGCGGCCCGGGGACAGGGGGGACGGCCGACCGGGCCCCGAACCCAAAGGGCACTAAGCACACTCCTCATCCTCCTAAACTCCGGATAACCGCAAAGGCTTAGAACAGCAGAATAATTTAAATAATTAGATTTGTAATAACAAAAAATGCATACGCGGCGAAGATACGAACATATGTACGTATGTGCGGATACGCGATGATCTCGCGTTGTATCTTTCTCATATACACTCTCTTTCTCTGTCTATCTTATGTACATACTCCTACTCTCTCTCTCTCTCTCTCTCTCTATCTTACATACATACAATCTCTCTCTCTCTCTCTCTCTCTCTATCTTACATACATACATTCTCTCTCTCTCTCTATCTTACATACATATATTCGATCTCTCTCTCTCTCTCTCTATCTCTCTCGCTTTCGTGCATTCTCGCGCATACACATACGATCTTTCCCTCTTTCCATCTCTCTCGCTTTCGTGTATGCGATAATTCTGATATAGATTCGCGTGTCTCGGGAAAGGATGGCTCGCGGGGGAGAACCGACGTCCATTGACTTTATAATTAACGTCGAAAGAAAAACATGATGACAAAACAGGCTGATTTCGCGGTCCACGAGCAGGGTTGGGTCCAGAAATCCAGCGCGTTGGGACGACGAGCGAGACGCGCTGGTGAGATTTGCTCGGCAATCTCGACTCGATGCGAAAGATCATCGAGTCTTGAAAAAAGAAGCGCAGACGTGCGATTCGGATACCAAGTTGGATGTTGTGTAGGATGCCCACACTAGACAACACCCCGACGCGAAATCAGGCTGCGGGAATTAAAAAACGAACATATTGATGGGCGACGGTTCGGATTAGATAAATGAAGCGTAGTTAAACTAATGAATAAGCAGTTGTTTGAAAATTAAAACGCAAAAGCTTTCGAAAAGATAGAGTTACGCACCTATCGTAAATAAAAATTCGAGTCTTTACACATGCGGTGCAAGCCGTCCGGGTCCTGGAAAATATTTAGTCGAAATAAACTCAAAAATCCGCGTGAGAAGCGAACTTTACGCGAAACATGAGTATTATATTATAAATCAACGATAAATATGACGCGTTTTGAAAATTGTATTTTTAAGCGAAGTTAGTTTATGTTTTCATATCGTAAATTAAAAGAATTATACTTGTAACTCAAGAAACTGAGATTAGCGATTTAGTATTGTAATATGCGTGGCTTTTTCCTTTCTATTACCAGAGAAAGGTTTTCTATGCCTGTTAGGATTAAACAAATTGTAAACAACGAGTTTAGAAATATTAAGTTACTCGCGTTGAAAACCTAGGCGTGAAATAGCGATTTAAAAAGGTTCGAAAAATTACTTAAACTAAGATAATTGTAAGAACATATTGTATTGTAAAGTTCACAAAAGAGGGGAGATCGTGGTGGACCAGTAACAATTTGAAAAATATATTAGACATTCTTGATTAGCACTTCGACCGGTTCGGACGTCTCTTCTCTTTTTGAGCTAATCGAAGTCTCGTACCTTGTATTTGCAAACTCAATAAAAACATTGTCTGGTAATTTCAAATTGCCCATAGTTCATACACCTTTATTCTAAACACCTCCTTGAAACTCATCATCCCTTAATCGCACAGAACCTCAAGACATTTATTAAAAACAATCATCCACTCTATTAATATTCAACAGTCTGCAAGCCTTTTTTGCGCTTCTGCCTCTTTTGCTTATTCCCGTAGTTATACCACTCCTCTCTGTCTTTGTGGTCACCGGAGTGTCCATCCGTAGGGCGGCGCTGTTCGTCTCTCCTAGTTCACTACCTGTGCGTTTCATGGTTTTTACTTATGATGTCCGGCGCGCAGTTTTCGATTCTTAGAACTCACACTTAACCTCAGCTTTTCACTTTTGTTTTTTTACCCTTTCTTTTTTCGTCACTTGTTTTCACTTATGCTCTTTTTATTTCACTATATGTCTCAGAAACCTTTCATTTTCACACACTTTCTTTTCATTTCTAGCTCTATTTCTTTTGATACTTTGGAATTTCCGAGTAGCTCGTAACGGCGCATCTCTTTATTCAAAGCACCAAAGTCCCCTACACATGAAATATATTTTTTTTAATTTACACATATTACAATTTATTGAATAAACAATAAATATAATTGTTCTTTTAATTTGAAAACTGAGAATGTCGCGAACGTAGACAAGATATGATCTCTCTCTTTATATTCGGACATTCCAGAGAGTTCATTGGATTCACTGAACAATAATAGTAAAATAAGTTTAAACAATAAATATTTGATAAAATTATAATAAATTTTAAAATTAAATTGTCTAAACATATTATTATCAATAAATTAATAAATAAATACTTAAATATTTAAAATCAAATGCATTAATTATTACATTTGTTGATATTATATTACATGTACAATAACTTTTGTTTTAAATAAAATTTGACACAAAAGGCAATTATAAATTCAAAGTAATATTACATTTATAAAATATTAAATAAATAAAATTATTTATAAATATAACAATATTACAAAAACATTACAAAAAGAATATCATTTTTATTTTACATAATATTTAACAAAAAAAAATAATTTGCATTAGATACATTATGTTAATTATATTTAACATCAGTTTAAAAAAACATGATTATATTGATACATTGATAGCATATTTTATAAATTGTATAATGTATTACATAAAAAACATACATATATTTACAGTTATAACTTAAATCACTCTAAAATATGCGAAAAATTTTTTTTGTTTTATTTACACATGATTTACATACATTTTATAATTTACATACTGTTCAAAGCTTCTCTTACCTCCAACGATTCGAGGGTATAAGAGAATGATCGCGGGACGAGACAATCGGGAAAGCCGTTTCCCGATTTTATTACGGTTATAATGCGGGGAAGGAGCTGCGTCCTTCCGGACGACCGACGCTCAATCCCTTTTGGGCCTTTTTGGACGGTGCAGCTGTCTGCAATCTTTCCGTTTTGCACTTCGCTTGCATCCACAGAGTTTCGCATCGAAACCTTTGTGATGTTTGTGTGATGTGCGAATCACCGTCGATCTAACGCGAATTCGCACCAGTGTGATAGAGTTTATGTATGGAAGGGTGAATGTACACAAACGAGCTTCACTTGAAAGCGACAGCAGCTCCAGTAGCCGCGACCACCATCTGGTCTTCTCGGCAGGTTCTGAGTGGCACCAAGCGACACGAAAGACGCCGACCAAATAAGGTCGTAAACAGTGTACCCTCCCCGCATCTTCCACGAACGTTAAGTATCATTGTAAATTTGCGAAGTAACAAAAAATATAAAGCATACAATCTATGTACGTAACAATTATTTTCTTTATTAAACCATGATGGATATGTGTTATTTATTATTTCTTTTATTAAATGTTGTAATATATTTAATAAATTTCTTTTTGCCAAACACTTTCATTATATAGCATGGAAGCTTCAAGTTGACTATTGAGAATTTCAATATATTCATCTGATGGACGTGCTAAATATGACGAACGAGAAATTTCATCAATCGAATGCGAATATTCTCTAGACGATATATATTTTTCATTAATATTTAAAGTACCACTTGCATTTATAGTTAATGATAATTGATATTCGTTACATTTATACTTTTGAATGCATTTTTTTGCTATATAGCCGGAAAAAAATACTATCGTATTTTTTTCGAATAAGTATTTTTCACCTATCTTAACTATATTATTTTCGTCTATTTCATCAAATGAATTCATCAATTCATTTACTTCAAAAGCTTTTTTAATTTTACAGTATTTAATTCGAAGGTTATATCAATTGCGTGATTATTAGTAATATTAATATTATCTATTGAATTATTATCATTATTTTCTGCAAAAGTATTGGAATATTTACTCAAAGAAATTAAATTAGTTGTTAAAATATGCCTAAAGGCTAATCTATACATCCGACAAGTTGGATTTGGATTAAAGCCACCACTTGCACTCAATTTTGAATAAGCATGATTTACAGAATTTTGATTACAAACAGCTATTGTTAATTCACAATTCGGAAATATTAATTGAATGTCTTCAAATACGGATAAAAATGCATTTACTGCTTGTATAATTCTCAGAAAATAAGGTGAATTTTTACATTTAGAATTTATTTTAATTATCCATTGTTTGGATCAATCAACAAATTTTTTTAATATCTATTGAATATTTGGATTTTTTTTGATAATGGACGTTTCAAATAATATGAATTACATGCATAAATTAATTACACGATCCATTTTTTTAATAAAATCGGCCAAAACTCTTAAAGTATAAAAATTTGACGAAATATCTGGATGTTCAGTAGTTAAGTTGATTACACTTGCCATTTGTAGGCATAATAGTTGAAAAGGATATTTTACTTTCATCGCTTTAAAATAATTTTTAGAAAAATGTATGCTGAATATACGGTTTAATAAATTCGATGTAGTTTATTATGTTCCCACGTTAAAATTAGATTATTAAAAGATATAATAATTGAATTTTTTACATATATTTTTATGTGATTTTAATTAACATACTAATCTTTTAATTAGGTACGGCCAATAAAAAATAGCATAAAAAAAGGCTTATCCGCGATAACATCAAAAGTTTTCAACAATTGCTTGTTTACGACGTGTTGATCGCAAATAATAGTCCAAACATCGACATCATATTTACGTAATTCATTCAGAATGTTAGGAATAATTTATAACAATTACTTACATGAAAGTCCGGTTTCTGTAAAAAGCTATAATTTGGCTCCATCATTTCTTCGCATTTAAATTGTCAACAATAAATAATAATGCGTGTTTTGCAACCGAGCGGGTTCTAGAGTTTGATCTTAAATCAACAAGACTTTCTATTAAATTTTGTTTTATATTCTTCGAATTGCTTTATGAACATTTCATCGAATTTAAACCATATATCCGTTAATCGTCATTTAATTTACTTCAAAAATTATTTAATTTTTGAAAGATAATTTTATTTATACTCGGATAAACTTCTAATTTAGAAACCTATGCCGACTAGTCGTTTCATGCGATAAATTTAATGAGGCTGAACGTAATTTTGAATAACATGAAACTGAATAAAAATACATTTGTTTCGACAAATCTTTTTCGTCATTCGTATATCTTTTACTATTGTAAATATTGTTATCTTTTATTTTTATAAATATTTTGGAAGAAGTTGATGCAATTTCTTGTTCATCCACCTTCTAATAATATAGAATAAAAGAAGTCCAACATTATATAACTTTTAAAATAATTATATAAATTATATATATTTCTATAGTTATATAATTATATATATTATTATAATTACAACATATACATCTTATATAAAATGTAATAATTATATATACCTGTTCATTTTGAGCTGCAGTCCAATGAATAGGATTTGAATTCAATTTTAAACGCATTTTTCCCTTAGAATAAGACATTTTTGTTAAAATGCTTGATAGAAAGACCAGCAACCCTTACTGATGTTCGTGTCTACGTTTTAAACTTTTGATTACCTAAATACAAAATTTATTTTTATAAAAAAGAATGATATATTTACATATTATATTATGCAACAATGCCTTTTTCTATCCATCATTCAATTACACAGTAGTTCATTCTATCACTCTCTCTTTTTTGGTATCTAATTATATTTCAATTATTTATTTTATCTTTCACTCAATTTTTTATACATTTTTATGCCTTCATGATATAATAATAATAATAATAACAATAATAATAATAATATTAAAAATCATCATTGTCATCATCTCTGCCTGTCTTGCTGTTAAGCTATATTGTGTCTTCCTCATTCTTGTGCGTGCTCCCTCCCCCTCTCTCTCCTACTCTATCTTTTTCTCTTTTACTTTCTTTCTCTTAATAGTTAATTATATTTGTAATTAAAATTTTCTTAACTATTGTCTTTTAAATATAGTGTTTTTATGTAAAAAGCCTTTTTACCGTATTTAACACAAATACAAATTAGTGATCGAAATTCCAGACTTTTATGAAACTATTTTTCATTAACTATATATATATATATATATATAGTTAATGAATATATAATAAAAATAAATATATAACAAAATAGGAAATCAGTAAAATTTTATGAATTATTAATAATTATTATTTGCTAAGTTTATAATACTTTAAATTTACAAACTTAAAACCTCCACCAGTCATCAAAGCGCAATTTAAAATGACGAGTTTGTTGTTGTTTAAATCATGAAGTACTATAAGTTAAACATTTATATGTACATATAATTTAAAGGTCCTCGGAATCAACCATCATTACTCACCACAATGGAAATTTTAAATACATAGAAAACAATAAAAAATGAAAATATCCAATGTAAGATACTATTGGTCGTATGAAATGTAATTAGAGTAGCTACGATCTTGAAAACGAAAACGTAATGTTAAGCATACACAAATTACAGATATTAATTTGATAAATTTAAAGGAACAGCAATTTCATATTTTCAAAATGCAAAAGAAAAGATAAAAGTTTTTTAAAAGAAAAATTATGTACGATGAATGAACAGCATAAGTATTTTTGTGAAGAATATATCTATAATAATATTAATTTCAAAACATAAAATAATTATACCTGGTGATTTTTCATTTATTAGAAGTCTATTATTTAGTAAGGATAAAACCGAATTAATTTTTACCTAGATGGGATATATAATATATTATATAGTTAAAAAAGTCATATTGATATACTGATTAGAAAAAGATGTCTAATAAAAAAATAAATAATAAAAAAAAAACTCCCATATATTTATTCATATTATTTTTTGAAAATGCACTTGAAAAATTAAAAGATATTATATAAAAATGGTACAGAACTTTTAAAAAAAATCAGGAATTTATCTTGTAACTTCTTATTATCTATAATTATTTGAATTACATACTTTTTAGTTGTATACATCAGGGGAGTCCAAGCTTAAATGGGAAAATTTTTTATATAGATATATGGATTATGAGTAAATGAAGAATGTTAAAATGCTTAATAGTTGTACTTAATTTGGTTACAAAATATTTTTAATTTTAAAATGATTATAATTTTATATTTATTCAAAAATATTAAACATTATATTATAGTGATTTTTATTATTATCTATTTTTTAAAAAATATACATTATAATCATATGAAAATTAAGAGTGGTTTTAGTTTATTATTGTTCGTTTAATTAAAAAACAGCGATTAAATTTTTGCTATATCCTCTTTATCACGTGATTCAAGGGAAGGTAATATAGAAAAAAAATCAATGTTCATTTTCTATTATTTTAAAGTCTAAATAAAGATTCAATAATAAATTAATAAATAATTTTTTTAAATAACTTTAATAGTTGTGAACTAAATTAAATAATTAAACAATTAAATTCGAAATAATTATTGTAGATTCAACCGATAAATAATTTTAATATTGTTATGGTTTTAAATTATTAAATTTCACAATAAATTTAAAACTATATGTAAAATAAATATTATTGAACTACGTGTGTTTGTCTATCAATTTTATTAATTAATTAAATATTAACCAAATTGATCTAACGTCTTGCCTTTTACTGAGTTGTTATTATTAATTTATTATTATTATCAATATTATGGATATACATGCCGAGTCAATTAATTATTGATTAATTAACAACCATCAGTACGGGATAAAAGCGGGAAAGGCAAACCCCAAAATAATTATATCAATATGATGTATATAAATATATAAATACCAAACAAATATATCATATAATTGTCGCTAATGCCTGTAAATCCCCCGCGAGTGCGATAACGACCCATGCGAGTACGACATGGACCTATGCGAGTGCGATATAAAACCTTCGCGTGTGCTGGAAAATCCTGTAAGGCGATAGAAAATTCACTCCATAAACGGTTTGAGCGAATGGGAAGAGTTTGGGAACAAACACCAGAATTCGAGGTAAGCGCATTTCGCGAATTCTTAATTCGGCTTATTCCCTAATAAATTGCAAACTTTGGTGTGCAGCGCGACTACAGCAATTAGACGACCGAAAATCGCTGGTGATCATGTTAAAAAAGAATTATGTAAAGTCTATATCCAAATTTAACATCCCCGATGTACTGCCGCGCAGAACTAAGAAAAAGAAAGCGAAAGCTGGTGATCCTGGACACGTAAAAGCGACTTTCGGAATAAAAGCTGAATGATCTGGGCTCTGTATTTTTTAGCTGGCTAAGCAACGGGTCCGAAAGGTAAACTATACGGGCCTAGTTAAACTAATATAGCTCCGAGAGAAGGACTGGGAGTTTAGCTTACTGGCTATGTGATTCACTCAGCGGCGTCCCCGAGGCTGCGATTGAGCAATTAATTAACGATTTCAAGACAGACGTGTGGACGTCCATAATAAAACGGGTTATAAACATACGTTTCGAAATCACGTACGCGATCGAGAGATTCGTAATGGGAAAACGCGAAGAATCCACGCCAGAGGAACCGTAGGATAATAATAATGGCGCCGACTGGGATAATGGGCGGGATCAATAGGAGAGCAAGGCCGAATAGAAGGAACTCATCAATGATCCTTAATTTATCGCGAGTGACGCTAGCAAGTACACAGGGAGCTCGCCTACTAGGCCATAGGATAGTGGGCGAACGGAGCGTGAACGGTGATCGCGAAGTACTCGATGTTCGTCCTTTTCCAAGGAGAATAATAAGTGCTATCGATCCAAGGATCAGTGGCATCGAATAACAACGAGGAAGGTTAGTTGATTCGATGTGACAACAGCTTCAATGAACGAGTTCGGAAAACGCGCCGATCGCAGCGACCCCTAGCTCGAGGTATAGCACCAGCAGGGACGACTTATCGGAAAACAGAGAATCGTCCCCCGACTGGGATGTGTAGCGGCCATTAAGGAACAGGACGCACTCAAGGGATAGTGAGAGAAAAATTAATTAACTGGTTAATAACTAGTTACTAATGTTACCACGAGTTGAATGATTCGGAAAAAGAGACTAGGATTAGAGAAGTTAGGGAAACGGTTCGCGATCAATTTATGGTGGAACTACACGAAAGGATCGGTAATAAGGTACTAAGCTGTAAGCCGAATTTCAACGAGTTCAAACAAGTAAATCTGAATTCTAGTTATCCTGTCGTGAGGTCAAATCAAAATAGAAGGATAAGACCCCGAAGAATGAAGCTAAGAGTACTCCTAAAAAGAAAAAAGAGGAGTGCATCTATTGCGGTAAAAAGGGTTGCCCGTGGTAGATATGCCGGAAGTTAGAAAGCGTTATGAAGGAGTGTGGTGAGTGCCAGTTAAATGACAAACGTCAGGATCAGTCCGGATTTTCTAATGACTGCGATCACAGCCGCAATGGTAAGTGACATGTGAAAAAACTATTGCGTAAGCCATACGATCGGAAGAACTGCGGAAGCTCGAGCGACAAGAAGCACCGTCGAAATTCACGTGATCGGAAGGACCATCGAAGTTCACGAGACCGAGGAGGTCGTCGGGACTCACGTCACCGAGTCGAGAGGATCTCGAGAAGACGGTCTAGATCTCAGGATAAGGACTCGCGAGATGGTAGTATCTCATCCGGAAAAAAGGAAGGATGATGCTGCCAAAGATAAAAAGAAGGATTTAAACGAAAACCCAGTTCAGCGCTGACCTCAGTTGCCGAACGGACGGAGACTCACGTCGATGGGGACCTCCATCGTTGACTTCGAGTTAATACCCAGTGGTATGGTAGCAAACCACCTATTGCGGAATTAGCAGGAGAAGATTTTAAAAAAAGGAAGGCCAGGTTTTACGTAAACAAAGGAGTAAACGTGTCGATAATTAAAAACGTAATGCTGAGATCGCGAAGGTGGATAGACCATAACTATAAGGTGACAATTGTGAGAGTCCTTCAGGGCGAATGCATCTCGGAAGGCCAAGCACACATGCTCATAGAAGGCCTAAAATGTGACATGCACGCGGTCCCTAACAGCCTCGAATTAACCGAATACAGTATCATAGGCTGGGACACGTTAAGCATGTACCACAGTAAAGTGGATATTTGCGAAAGATTCTTCGGAAGAAAATACCCGTTCATCGACGAGGACGCGAGGGGAAAAAACTGATTACGGGACAGACACGGGCGCGCCAAAACGACCGACGAAAGCGGAAGCGCCAAAGACTCCAATCCGATCAAGGCGGATTACATTAACTTGCCTTAAAGAACTCGAAAAATAATTGCAACTGAATGTAAAACTAAAACCAAGACCGAATGGGTCCCTTTATAAGACATAGGTCCCGGGATAATATTTGGAAATTTTCTGGGAACGAATCGAGACGGGTTCGTTTACGCCTATTGTCTAAATACTACTCTAATACTACTCCTGAGACGTACGAAGAATACGGCATGAAGTTACGCGAAGCACTAGAGCAGCTACAAGCTATGGCGGCTATGCACCTAAATCAAGCCCAATATCGTTCTAAATTCTACTACGACAAAAAGCTGAACTCTCAGCACTTTAGGGAAAGAGAAAGGGTCTACTAAAAAGAACGAACCCTAGGAAAAATGGACATCTAATATATCGACGCCCATGAAACACTACGCATTCACTATAAAACAAATCATAATCCCAAAAGCGCAGCCCCCAAAAATTCCGCGCATTTTGAAATTAAGACGAATCGTTTCAATTATTCATAATTAAAAACTAATTAACTTCGGGTAGTTGTATAATATACGTATGATTTTACATAATATGAACATTTTAAATAATATAAACAATTACAGGTAAAATTGAAATATATATATTGAGAAATTGGTGCATATTTGATTTTAAAAATCAAAAATTTTTATCTTTATGTGTAATCCGTTATTTAAAACTAATCAAATTCCTAATATTAAATAAAAGTATACGGATAAATAAATAATATTACCGTAATAATTTGTAAAAAGTAGTAAATCTTTTAAAATTAAAGGGTATAATAATTTCATTAAAATTAAATTATACTATTATAACATATAAATGCGAATTAATATAAATAAAATAAACGATTAAAAATTGATACATATTATCATCATTCTATTAAATTAATTAAAATGAAATAATTAGTAATTAATAAGTTAAAATTGGTATATTATACATCAAAATAAAATGAATAAAGATGGAATTAAAATAAGATTCATTAAAGGTAAATGAAAAAATATAACTATAACATGATAAATTAAAATGAATTCAAATCATAACATAAATGAAAATTGTATAAAA
The DNA here is from genome assembly GCA_018907245.1 of Eupristina koningsbergeri. Lineage (NCBI taxonomy): Eukaryota > Metazoa > Arthropoda > Insecta > Hymenoptera > Agaonidae > Eupristina > Eupristina koningsbergeri. The sequence goes on along the minus strand of JACCHV010000002.1, from coordinate 2,841,086 downwards.
ATTGAATAAATCAAAGCTTAATAAAATTAATTTATAATGATATAATAAAATTAATATTAATGAAAAATATTAAGAAGTAAATTTAATTAAATCAAATTTAATAAATTTACATAATATTGAAATAACATAGAATAATGAAATAAAATCTAGGAAATCAAGTGAAATAAATTTGAAAAATTATACAATAAATTAAATTAAAATAAATAAAAGAAAAATTTATATTTATTTTGGGAGAATAAGGATCAGGGAAGGATCGGAAATGAATCGGTAAATGAAAACAATAACAATTAAAAAATGTTATAATCACTGGTATTAATTATATTCTTTTTATAAAAAACATATGGATATTATTATTATATTATTTTCATGGTCTTATAAATAAATACTTATTAATTAAAACAGATATTTTAATGATTACAATTAAATTGATTTCTATATAGTTCATTGAAATGGCGAATAACGGATTCTTCACTTTTGTTACTAGTTTAGATATTAAAAACTGTTATTAAGTATTTTCAAATTTAGTTATCGGAATTGTTCTGTTTCACTTAATTTTTATTGATAGACGTGTAAAATTTTCATTGACACCAATAATATAATAATTCACATAACAACTAAGTATTTTCTTCTTCTAAGTAAGTTACAATGGTTCCTTATGCCATGATTCTTTCCTCTATGAGGAAGGCGTACGTCCGCGCCTTCTACTCCGATTTTTCCTCCTCGTTCATAAAGCATACCACGCACTTCAGGCGTCTGTAGGGGTTGCGAAGACCCCTCCTCCAATGTTGATTTTCCTCGTCCTCGTATCGCAGGAAAGCTCCCTCGCACCGCTTTAGTCACGACTTTTCTTCAGCGCGACCATTTTAAATGTGAAAATCCCAATAATTCCGCTGGAGCAAAAATAATGTAAACTTCTACAGGACATTATATGGGGAGCGCGAATTCGGCCATTCGAGGAAAATTAACATACAATATAATATATATGATATGCGAAATATGTAATATCATTAAAATAATCTTATAATAAATAAATAATATAATAAATAAGAAGTTAGAAAACCTTTATAATTATTCCAGTTTCTCTAAAATAAATTATAATGAAATTTATATACGAGTTTTTATAAATAATCATGGAGCATATTTTTTTATTAATAGTCAATAAAACTATAAGACTTACATTTCAAGAATTAAAGATATAGTGTTATATACAAAAAAAAGGGAGAGAGAGAAGTAACAATGAAAAAATATACATAATTACCTTTCTGCAGGATCATTTGAAGTATATTTGATCCATCATCTCCTCCAGCTTCTGGATGCAAAGATATTATCGATATTAAGATTCTTGTTAACCATCTCGACTTTGAATTATTTTAAATAACTGTAATCAATTGCTTAAGTAGCTCACGAAGTACAGGGTGCTGTTCGCGGATGATCAGGGGTTTAAGTAAGCAAAAAATGCCTACTCAATCTAAATCTCCGACGGCCAATCCCGGGTCACCACTCCCACCGATGGGTATAGTTCAATTCTCCCGCGCACATGGGAAAAACTTTTCCCACACATTTTTCTACTAATAAATTAATAAATAATCAAATTAATAATTATTTAGTACATGTTAATAACATAAATAATCATCCCTTAATTGCATCCTTATAACTTTACCGACACTGTATTTATAAATTAACAAATAAAATATAATTAATCTATCACAATTTATGCATAATAATAAATAATAATAAATGACAAGGGCTGGTAGATCGAGGACACGAGGAGTTGCCTGATGGAAAGTTATTTAACTGAGGAAAATAAAAGCGCAGGTATCCTGACTCCTCGCATTAAAATAATTTTTAATTAATTATTAAATTATAAAAAAAACTTATATACTGCCACTAATATACCTACTTAAGATCTTTAAATTATGAATTATCGTTGTAAAATTGCTTAAAATTTATACAATTACTTTTAATACTTTAATTAATTTAACCCGACTAATACAGTTAAATCCTCTATTACAGGGCTGGGCCATTATCTAAATTTAATGATGCAGACTCTATTACAACAATGAACAATCTGGAATTTTATAAACAAAAAATCGGAATTTTCAGCATCGTTAAAACTCATTGGATTACAATACAACACATTAACCTAGAAGAATTCCTCGATATTGATGCAGATACTTCGCTTATTTTCGAAAAAAGTTAATAAAACATGCATTACTCTTTTAAGGAATACGGTTGCTTAGGAAAGGTTAAATATCTAAAAGAACTAATTGATAGCAATTATAATAGTATTTTGTATCTGAGAAGTCTTCTCTTAAAAACTAACTGCAAAAAATACAAATGTTCTCTCTTAATCTTCATAGGTAAAATTAGTAAATATTTATTTGGCACATTAGATGAAGACACTGAATTAAAAATTATGAATTCAATTCAAAGAACTAATAATATCATTTCGAAAATCTCAAACTTAGTGTATAAATAAACTAGAATAATTAATTCTAAATTATCTAGCCAAGACAACGATATCTTTAATATATATAAAAACCTTTTAATCCTTTCATCCCATAACGATATACAGAGAGAATTCGATATATTAGACGAACTTATATACGTAATGACCGTAAAAAATAATAAATTCATTCGAGATTTGCAAACAATAATAATGGCCTTAACTTGGCACCAGCAGGAATTATACACAATATTTTTATCAATGATAACTCTGCTTGTGATTTCATTAAAATTATTAGTGAATCAAGTAATGGATTGCAATTACCCTTGCAATCCAATGAATTTATAATAGATATACTACAAATATACAATATTAAAATAATGATTGCTCAAACTATTTTGATTTATTATATTTCAACACCCTTAATAGGCAAGGAAATATATCACTTATTTAATGATTTGGTCAACATAATATTTAACATAATACCATCGTGTATGTTAATCCCTCAACAAAATACGTTACTTTTGATTTATAAATTTATAATTATTAAAACTGAATGATATCGCACATACAAAACAGAATATATTATTTTTTTTATACTTTTAATCATATGCCAATAGTGCTATATTAATTTCTATAAATATACATGCATATAGCAGGTACTTCTTTCTTTTCAAATTATTTAAAATCTTTTTTAAGAAACTGATGCAACCCTTTACTAATCAAAACAATAATATATTCCTAATTCATATATGAGTCTGAATTATTACTCAAAAATACGATAAATTACTGCATTTTCATTGGCCTATAGGTCGCTTTCGATTTAAAAAAAGGTAAAATTTGATGATCTAATGTATTTAAAATTACTTAAAACTTTTTTTTTCGTATAAATAATTTAGCACTGTATTAATATAAAAAAATAGACGATACAAATTTACATATGAATCTAAAGTATACAGTTGAATACAATAAAATACTATGGTCTCATAACTATTATTTGGCTCAATTCTTTTAATTATAAATTTATTAATCAAAAGTAACGGTTTAAGCAATAATTTAGACAACTTTAATTGTTATCGATTACAATTGTTAATCGTGATTAAGTTGAAGAAAATTGTAGTTCGTCGATCTTATATGTTTAAGGAAAATTAAGAATTAATGTAATCTGTTGGATTGATCATTCATTGAGAGAATGTAAATGAACATAGACCCATAATAGTAATCAAATTTATCTAAAAAAATATGATAATATTGCTTTTGAATGTAGATATTACAATATTGCATAAATAATGCCAAAAACAAAAATGCAGAGAGATAGCAAAATTAAGAAAATTTGATTTCTCGCTCGTGCAGCAGATGTCAATGTTATGATATAATAAAAAACAATAGTATCTTCCATCACTCTCTATATTTCTCTCTCTATCTTTCTCTTCGAACAGTAAAGCTTAGACACGTTATATATCGCTATAGCTTTATATTGAATTATATACCTAAATCTGCGAATTTTTTGGAGTGCAATTCTGAATTATAGAGAATCTCGAGTGTGACGGTATAAGTTCAAAGTGTTTTTTTGCCAACTGAGTATATCTATTCCTGGTTTTACTTTTTAATTTTTAATTTTTGCTAAATTCATAAAAATTACAAGGTTCTAGCCGTTTCACTAAGCCTCTAACCAATCAACACAGCTGTTTATATAAACTACAACCAATCACAGGTAAGCATTAATATACAGGAGTTATCTTGCTGACTTGAGATCACTATATTCGTATTGTTTATTATTGGAAGGAGCTCGAAGTACAATATGATTGACTTCTCAGAAAGGTATTCAAGTGTAGTTGTGAAGTGCATCGAGTCCGGAAATAATTCTTTTATAGACGTTGTCGTTGAAAACTGGCTTAATTTTAACGATCTTTACTGTGTGGTACACAAACATCGCTGTACATTGCAGCTCTTATCCGTGTTATCAACTTAATTGTATTTAAAGTGCTTCATAATAAAGTATTCTAATTTTCTCATTATTGTAATTTTTATTAGTATTTTTAGTAATTTTTTAAAATTTAAATTTAACTAAGCATATGCCAGGTATGTATATATACATAATTATATTAGTGCTTAATATTATATATTGTAACGGGCATTCCCGTTATAATAAATTAATTTTTCTATCACTTTTAACACTAAAGTTCGCACTCACCTTATCTCAAGTACGCTTACCTGGGACGGTCGCTCAGGTACGCAAGCGTTCGCAAACGTTGCCCGGGGAGGCGGCGGGATTCGGGCAATCAGGACTCTTTCCCTCGTTCTCCTACTGAAAACCAGCGCGAAAAGATATCTTGCGAAGGGATCAGGAAACGAAATGAAAGCGCATGCAAAATAACTCTCGAGACTAAGTGATTAACGTTCGAATTTATTCATTTAGCGTTTTCTTTACAATTCACGCACGTATTGGAGCCCGCACGCAAATTACAAAAACTTACAAACTACTTACATTAACGTTTTTTCGCTCAGACTATCCTAAGCCCTTCACAAACGCCTCACAGCTCCTCGTTGATCCCCTGTGGTTCTACCTTGGCTCGTAACCTGGAGATTGATCACACGCAGTTGTTGTTTGGTAACCTCGACTCGTCTCTAGTCCCTGAAGACACCTTTTCCTTTTTTCGTTGATTAGGACCCACAGGCTTTTACCTGGAGCACCCTGTCACCTCAATAGCCACTTAAAATAGATCACACCACGAGCAAAGCACTTCCAGAGAAATTGCGAGCAACACTTCGAAACTCCTCAACTTCGTGAGAAATAACGATCAAAAATGTTAACCACGAGCCTATCTCGAATGAACTTGAAATCAATCTGAGGAGCTCGCGGGTCACAATCCGCGAGTCCCCCCTCTTTCGACCGCTAGCCGAAACTTCCCGATCCGGGTCCTTACTCTCCGAACCGGGCCCTAACGCGGGACGCGTTATAACATGCAGTATAGAGGCATACGATTTTAGTTGTTTTTATGACATACCTCATTCAACTGTTAAACATATTTATTCAATTAATTGTTAAAATATTTTATTAGTACTTAGAATATAATTTAAATATGTAATATATTTAAAATTGTAATTAAAATACATAAGAATAGTTAATAAGGTAGCGCTGTACTTATGAAAAGTTTATTTTCTATAGATACGGTCTAGAGTAAAATATTCAATTTAAATAAGAAACTTTAATAGAAAATAGTTACTCTTAATTTTTATATTAAAATTAAAATTAATCTTCAATTTAAAATTAATGTTTTAAACACTATATTAGGCTTTAACATGAATACCCTTAATGTAATATGCTTCGTCTGCCTTAAAAGCTATACATGAAAATAAAAATACTAACACTATGAAGTATGTAGTAAGTCTAGCCAATTATATTGTATAAAGCTTAAAACTATAATAATTCCAAAATCAAAATCTATATCGAAGCCAATATACATTTTAATATCTCCAACACCATTTCGAAGAATTCAAATCTATGAACTTCGTGTGAAGCTCACGCATTTTCTATAGATGTATTGTTAAAGAAAATAACGTCTTCTATGGATAATATACTGAAAAAGATCACATTATTTAATGAATAAAATAATGGAGCATATTAACGCTTGTTTCAATAGTCGGATAACTGAGGCCCTAGAACCCACATAAACTCGTATAAATTCTTTGAAAAAGAATTTTCATAAAAAAATTAACAACATTAAAACTCAACAAACCTCTCTTCATGAATTGTGCACGGAACACCGAGGACAACAGTCAATAATCTTAACAGAATTCATTAATCAGACTAGTGCTAATCTAAACTTCCTTTCTTCTACTTTGCACTTTATTAAACCTGACATAGTTCTAGGTAGCTTTTCATACATTGAAGAACTCGATCTAAAAACGTTGGCATCTTGCATACCCGAGCTACTACATAACCAACTAAGTCTCGCAGACATACTGACTGTTCGGCAATTTGGACATTGTAAATCCACTACTGATTTAAATTACTACTCGGCAGTACGTACCCCCTTTAGGTTCAGATTTAAACCATACAAATATGTATCAGAATGCTAAACCAATTGTTCTTACCCTATACTGTCCTATCTAGCACAGAACATTATCCATGTCCTTCTGTCCTCTTTTTCATATCCCTATTATCATTTTCTTCTTTGACGTTGCTTTTTTCACCCTTTTTTAATGTCCCCCATATTTACTCTATCCCATTCTCCTGTCCTTTCTGTCACCCCCTTTCTTTAATATCCCTTGTATCCTTCTTCTGTATTCTTCTTTCTTTTCCTCTGTCCAATCTTCTCTTACAACTTCTTTTCTCCTCTCTTTCTTTTTTTTCTTTACTCTTTGGATTGTTCACTTCAAGCTCATTACAGATAAAGAGGTGATCCGATTCCAACCTGCTCTATACTTTAAATCTATTCAGTTTCCTCCATGGTGTCTCATTTACCATCACCAAATTGATTATCGTGGCTTCTTTCATTACTACGTATATATATTCTCGAGTTAAACAACCTACAGATAAACACCAATAAATTAAAAGCTATACCCTTTGACTTCATATTTTTGAATAGATTCTTTAATACAGTGTATTAAATCTGCATAAAGAAACATATTATTCCTTTTCCTTCCACGATTAAGAGTTTGGGAGTAGTCTTAGACTCTAACCAATACTGGAAACACCATATCACCAAAATCTCAAGGAAACTTAACTCTGTTTTTAATAAATTTGCATCATTTTTGTCTCAGCACTACTCATTCTTTACACATACAATCTATTCAAACATTACTCCTTTCCCATATTGAATACTCTTCACAGATCTCATTGACGAACAAGAATTGCGACTTTTAAAGATCTCAAACTCTAAAATTTGATACATATATGGATTTAAACAACATTTGCACATTATCCCATATCATAGCGAGTTGCGCTAGTTAACTCCAAAAAAGCGTAAGTAGTACTTAATACTTAGTCTATTATACAAAATACTCAACAATAACTACCATACGTATCTGCTGAACTATTTTATCTTCAACAACTCCACATGTCTCTCCACATAGTACAAATACTCTTCTTTTAATACCACGATTCACAATAGAGACTAAAAGATTCTCATTTTAAATATTCTCTTCTGTTCATTGGAACTCCCTATCGTATGATATCTGGAAAAAATCCTTAATTTTTTCCTTTATATTGTCTCTACTGCAGTTCCTTTTTACACCCACCATCTAATTATTCTCTCTTTCTTCCTCTATCCCTCACTCCCACTCTTACACAATCTTCTATAATTTCTTTTTAATTGAATAACTGTCTTATTGTAATATAAATTAGCTAGCAAATATTACACCGTTTTACATAAAATATGTAAAGTACTATCATATTATATTACATTATATCCCAGTAATATACACTATAACAATTATACAATCCGCTGGACACTAATAAATCTCTCTCTCTCTCTCTCTCCACCTATATATCTATCTCATTCTTTCATTTAATCGGTGATTGTGTATATGAGACGATCTCTCTCACTCGTTTTATGCTCTTTTTATTTTTATATAGTAGTTATTTAAAATAAAAAAATATTGATTAATACTGTGTGTATTAATAATGTGTGTACAATTTATACATTTATAATCTATAATTTTATAATTATATAAAACTTAAATCTTTACAGATTAAAATAAGTTCATAATAAGACGTTGTTCAGAAAAATAACTATTTTAATATAAAAATATTTATTGTTGTTAACATTATCACAGGAATTCAGGAATGAAATCAGAACAAATATAGATTAAATTGATTTCGTAGTTTTTTCTTATCAAGTTATATAAAATACAATTAAAATATGCAAAATGAAGAAATTATAATAACATTGTTAAAATAATAATAAATAATTTATGTAATTATGAAATTATGATTTTATCAATAGAAAATTAAAGAGTTCGTATTACAATATAAGCGAAAAATTTTTATTTTGCATCTGAAATATAATTAAGGAATATAAGTTTTGTGGTTGATTATATCGATTCTTAATTGTTCATCAAAAAATGAATTAAATTAGATTTTTATAGCAGCTGTATATACACGCACATGAATTTATGTGATGAAGCTAGTCATTCAGTTTGCATAATTTTCCCTCATGAGTTTACATCATTACCTAACCCTCACTCCACTATTTCCCCTTATGGCTCGTCTCAATTATCATTTTAGTTTAATATGGTACACTAGACGTAGCATTATTTTTCCAGCATAACTCATGGCTTGTCCCACTCCTCATTTTTGATACCCCTAATCTCCTCTTCAACAAGTATCTTATTTAAACATCTAAAAGCAGTAGTGTACAACTTTTCACAACTGAAAACAAACGCCCCATATATCCATCAGCGATTTTTCTAATAAGCTCTGATAAGGACACGAGATGATCGTTGATAACCTAGTGGATTTAAAATGTACCAACAGAAATGTCCATCAGAAATAAATGAAACAATAAGACCCCACTACATCCTAACATTAGAAATAGGAGAAAAAGTCGGTTTCAATCTACATTTCTAGATGTACATTTCTAATATATTCATTCATAAAGAGATGTACCCACTAATGTACATTATATAGGTTATTTTAATTCTATTGAATATAAATAGTTAAATAAAATATTTAATTATTCAAATCACTGATATAAAATTATAAATACATCTATGCCTAAAATTAATATAAGAAATTTTATTTGTTATTTGTTTTGTATCACGTTTCAAAAACACTATGAACAACAATTTATTTTTAATAAGATATATTTTTAAGCAAAACCATTTTATTAATATTATAATATATATACTATATATTCTTTAAGCAATTATTTATTATAATATGATATATATTGGAATTTATTAAAAAAATTTTCATGATATAAATAAAATTGCATGGAAGTTGATATTTGTATAAAAATATATATGTTTAATATCTACAACATGATTATTTTGCATGTGTCTAAATTATTCTCGTCGGCAATTATTTCTTGATAATAAATTGAAATATATTGAAAAAATAACATAAAAGTTTTATTGCAATTTTTAATTATAATAAATAATATGGAATTTAAAATTATTCAAACTAATGATCTTATAAAACTTAATTTTGTTGCCGTTTCACTTAATATAATAATATAATAACATTGTTGTTGGGTGTTTTAATTTAATAAAATTCATAATTTATAATACTTTTTCAATTACAAATCATGGCTTTATACACATAAAATATATTTTTTTTGAAATTATATTTATTACATTAAATGAACATTAAATCTAATAATAAAATTAATTAAAACAATAAATATTTGATAAAACTATAATAAATTGTAAAATTAAATTATATAAATAAATTATTATTAGTTAATTCATAAAAAACTTAAATAATTAAAAATAAATACATAGATTATTACATTTACGAATCTAAATTTTAGATATACAATAGTTTTTATATTTTAAATTATGTTTTACATAAAAAATAAATATAGATACAAAGCAAAATTACATTTATAGTTTCATAAAAATTAAATAATTTATTCAATAACAAATGAGCGAACGAGAATGAGAAAATTTGAGGATAACCGCCATTAAAAGTTAGAGGGATAAGGAGAGAGAAAAAAAGAGAGAGAGAGTGCATATGAAAATGAGCAAACTCGAAGGTGAAAGTAACATTAAATTTTAATTTAATAAATAATGATTAATATTAGGATAACTTTTTTGTTTTTGTATTAATTTATAGTTTCTATCAATATTATAAAAATGAATTATAATGTTATAATTTAATCATATTGATATTTATTGTGTTCGTAAATACACCGTTGTGAATGTGTTTATCTCGAAAAAACTGCTTTAACTTCATCAATTATCTTTTATTTTTATTTTAAAAATTTGTATTTAATTTTCTTCGTTGATCAGATAATGAATGATCCTGCATTGCTTTTATCCCCTTCATGCTTCCAATGAAAATTTTCAATGGGTATCTATTGAGTAGCACCTCGTTATTCCTTTCTCACTATTTCTTGGTGCATTCATCTCACTGAGTCCAATGCGGAATTTTCATAAAGTAATCCCAATTATCAGCGGAGTTTCTATTACACTTCACTTAATTCGAAACCCCTATTATTCTCTTTGTCACTCAAATTTGACATTGATAAATCTTGCATTATAGTTTTAACTGATTATTTCGTCGAAACAAGTAACTATTGATTTCTAACATATTGAAATGCGTCGTGTATGTCATGGGTATTAAGTTATATACGTAGCACTATTGTTACGTTTCAATATGTTTTAGCTTAATAAATTAATATTTTAAAAATTCATACAGTAAATATCATTTATATATTTAGCATAAGTAATTCATTTATAAATTTATTATTTAACGCTTAAGGTGACCCAGAAGAATAAATATATAATAATATATTGCAAATTGAATTACAATTAATTTCGTTAATTTTAAAAAGATCAAATAAGTTCGTTAGTTCTAATAATAATAATTCGTATGTGGAGCTAATTTTAGTCGTTCCTCTAATTACATGTATCAATAAAATGTAGAGTATACATTTTGATAATGAGAATGATTTGCTACTTACAATTCGTAATAGTGATGGTTTAAAGTTTCAATTTTGCAATACTGTCGAAAATAGATTAAGGAATACTAATAAATTTAACCGGAACATTACTGTATATATATCATTTTTAAAAATAGATTTTATAATACTAAAAATTTTTTTTATGTGTTTAACACTATCAACAATAAAATGAAAGAATGAATTATTTCATTATGACTTGAAGTTTTAATATAAACAATATATATTGTTACGAATGTAACGTAATTCACATACTTAATAAATGAAATAAGAGGTATTGCGTAAAATAAATGAGAAAGTAGCACAAAACGCATTATAAAATGTATATCTAAACATTAAAATGTCGAAAGATAATATCAAAATGCGCGATTATTAATCAACATATTAAGAAATATAAACAAAGATCAAGGTAAGCGAATTAAGTATAAAAATGGGAACACCTCCAAAGTGAGAGGACATAAAAATTTAGCAGTTTTTCCCTATAAATAATATGACATGAGTAATAAAGGAGATTCAACTAATCGGAATTAAGACAGGAGTGTCAAGAATTGTACAAAAAAATGTAATACGAAGTAATTTAATCCCGGTTGGTGATTCTCGTCGGTAAAACAGCACGACACTCACACATTCAAACGGATTCATGATAACGTAAATATTATAATAATTCGGACACATACGTAGCCGCTAGATTCATAACAATATTTATTAATATATAAAAAATATTTTTAATGAAGCATCCTTATAATTGAAAATTATTATTAATATAATAATATTTCAAATATAATATTTTTTTTTAATTATAATAATTAATTATATGTATACTTCATTAAAAATATTTAATGTATTTATTATTAGAATAGTGTGTAAGCTAGTTACACTAAGATAGTTGAAATTCATATAAGGAGTTACGTTTTTAAGTTTTTAGTTTAAATGTAATTTTATTGTTTTTTTAAAGTTTGTAAGAGTTCAAATTTTTTTGTTTTCACAAATGAGATTACATTGAATTAAGTTGATTTGAGATGAGTCGATTGAATTAATTTAAATTAGGTTATTAAATTTTTTGTAGTTGTATTTTATTTTTAAATAGTTCAAAATACAAATTTGATAGATTATTTTGGTGTTTATTCGCACGTGTATGCATTAAAAACAGGGAGAGAAGGAGTGAGGGAGAGAGAGACACAGACAGAGAGAAACAAAGACTGTGACAGAGAGAGATGGAAGGGGAGAAAGAGAGATTTTCTTGAGAAAAGCAATGAGAAAGATATAGGAGAGGGTATGTGGAAAGAGAAAGAGAAGGAAGAAATAGAGTTAATAAAAATTATTAATCAAAAATTAATTTTCTATTATAATATTTATAATATTTATAATTAAAAATTGGTATAAACATTTATTTTAAAGTTCTTATAATTTAAATAATTTTATTTAGGATAACAAGATAATGCCAGAATGAATTTAGCAATAGCATCAATGGCATCAAGGCATGGAGCAACAGTAGTAAATCACGTCATAGCAGTAAACCTTTTAAAAGGAATTAATAGAGTAAATATATTTTTTATATAACCATATACATGGTCTATCCAAAAAGTAAAACGTTTTTATATTTTTTGAAGCCACTATTTAGCGATTTCAAGGTCAAAAAATTTGCAGAGGAAATTTTCTTATTTATTCCTTATTTCGCTCATTAGGAGAGGTAGAGTTTGTATCCGTGCGAAAGGTGTTTTTTAATTTTATAACACGATGGATTGACAGGAAAATAGTGCTGTGTGATAAAATTTGATTGCGGTTTGGTAAAAGCAATGCAGAGATTTTAAAAATATGAGATTAAATTATTTATATATTAAAAAAGGTTTTTGAACTTAATCGTATACAAATGTTATTAAATTAAGGATATTATCGATTACCTTAGTTCTTAAATGACGGTTTAAACTCAAAATTTCTTGCACACTCGGGATTAAACTGGAATCAGGCTGTGTTTAGGCATTCAGAATGAGATTCATCCGTAGCCTATTTTCAAGTTTCCTTGAAAGCCCTGTAACATTTTTTTATTGTGATTTATACACGGACTTATACTTAAAAACTTTTTTAACATTTAAATCTCATTTTATAAAACCATAAACAAATTTTTACAGTGTAAACTATTCCAAACGTCGCTCCATCGTAACACATTACAAAATTCAAAAATATGCTTCGTTCGAATAAATATTTTGTTAATTCTAATCGAAAAAATAGATTTCAATACCGCTCAGGGTGAAGTCATATTGCTTCGAGCGAGGTCGAGATCACCGGTGATTGAGCCACTGGGGCTGTTTTTCCTCCAGGTGTGGAGATAGCCTTTTCCCTGGCAGTTACCCCTCGAGTGAAAATGCTAACACACATTTTTCCATTTTTCAGGTGAGGTACACAGGAAACCTTCCCACCCATCTTCTATCTGTTAACATTATCAATGATATCTGTTGTAAATAAGTTCAGTTATTTTAAAAATGTATATTTGAGTACATTGTAAGTAAACTAAACTTTCTTGTTATCATTCAATCAAATAAAAATGTGTAACGCAAGAACCTACACACCTATACTTGTAACACATAGCGAAATTTACCTTATTATTTACATATACACTGCCCGGAACCTTAAATGTAAATACATCGCTCGAGAACATCCGAATCTTTCCCAAACGTTTGAGAAACATCTAGAACATTCGGGAAGATTCACGAATATTCGGCAACACATCTGGAATAGATCTTCGTGCTTATACACGGGCCTTATAGGCCAAATGGTGATGCCCGATAGTGTTAGTCAACTTATTCTGATCATATCCGATCCAGTATCCTGATCTTGCCTCAAACTCTCGATAAAGCCAACGTATTGTGCGGAAAGCTGAACCGAGAACCTCCCTTATAACCTCGGTAAGGCCAACTATTGTGCGGAAAGCCAAATTGAAACCTCCCTCCCTTAAGTCTTCGGCAAACCCTACGTATTGTATGGAAAGCTAAAGCCCTTCCGCTTCAATTTTCCTTACGGTCGAAAAGAAACTAATTCGAAACACCGCGTACCGAAAATCAAAATAATTAAACCGCGTCGAGTTTTCCCGAAACACCGCATTCCGAAATAATTAAAAACCGCGCCAAGTTTAACTTTTTTTATTAAAACACTGATTAATTTTCTTTTTGGTTTAAAGATACTTATGTCAACGTTTTAATTTAATTATTAAAAATCCAAAAGTTGAATAAACGGATTTATTTTGTTTTTTTCCAAATTGCTTTGTATTATTTTTTTTAAACAGTTTACTGTTATGTCCATCTCCCAATCCTGGCCCCCGACTGCTTGATATCTGCTTTATATTCTTTCAAATAAATTATAAATTTATTTAAATTATCTTTTATTTGTTAAATTAAATTATTCTTAAAATTTGTTTTAAAATTTGGGTACCATAGCCTGTCACGAATATAAATAAGTATAGTTCCATTCTTGCATTTTCATCCTATCCATCTGGACATATATCATTAATATGTTAATATATACTACAAGTTGTGTGTGATTGTTAAATGAATGCACTTTCTATTAGTACTTTTAAATTAATTAACATACCAGAATTCTTGTTTCGTAACTTTTAATTTTAGTTTTTACGCGTGCAGTTATAAATATCACTCACTCTTTAGGAATAAACTTTTTACACTATTATATGTAGGTAAAAAATTTAAAAATATAATATAGATAATAGTTTTATATGTTCCTCTCATGAATCGACCTATTAATCCAGTACACGTGTTTCTGTTGGCCCTACCAAACGTATGTAATTAGTGTAAAAAATTCTTCTAAGAAAATGCTGTAAAATTAGTGTGTATTTGTGTCCAGAATATGTAAAATAATGATAAGTTATACAGAATATTATTATTTGTTAAATAATTGTATACTTGTGTTACGACCTATATTTCTATTATTTATATATATATATCGTAACTACTTATTTATCTATATTTATTTATTCATTTATATCGTCGCGTTTATTTGTCGTGTAACTTCTTTATTTCTTTATTTACTTATTTGTTTTATCATATTATTTTATTAGGTGACAATTCCTAGTTCTTTTTCTGCCGTAGCTGAATCGGTCAAAGCGATTCAGCCCTTGTGAGGTCTTTAGGATTAAAAAATAAATATTATTGTATTAATTCGCGTTAAATACCGATTTATTAATCATAAATCGGGGGAGAGAATTTGGAGTGTAGTTAAATGGCTCGTGATACAATCTAACGTCTACGTGTAGGTCCGAATTATAATAATACTCGTACTATCGTGAATCCGTTTGAAAGTGTGAGCGTCGTGTTGTCTTACCGACGAGAGTTACCGACCGGGATTAAATTACTCGCATTATTATGCCAGTTTTGATTCTACTCCCTCCGAATTGTAAGATACAATGACAACAGTTCACTCCCTCTTAATTACGTTCCGACCACTTTTCGATTCCCCTTTCGATTAACCCCGTTGACCCCCTTCTTCATAATTTATAGAGAAAAACTGCTAACTCTTCCGGGTCCTTCCACCGTGGATGCGTTCCCATTCTTTTCCTTAATTAGCCTTTTGTCAACTTAAGTTTATTAACCCGACCATTTATTTCTCTGGTAGTTAGCATTGTTCTTCAGTGATTTTTATTAATTGTCAGCGGTATTGAAGTGCGCGTATTTTATTTTACCTTTCGTAACTACATTTCGCAATTCTCTTTTGGTATGAGAAAAATTCGTTAGTTGAAGAATTTATTATATTTCGTTACATCCGTAACACTTGTATGTTTTATTTTATAACATTTTTCTTATTTATTACATTTAAATGTATATTAAATGTATATTAAATATTGTTAGATTTGCGTCTGAATTTACTAATTTAAATTTAGTATGGAAAGTGATATGTGACGAGAACAAACAGAGATTGAAGGAGAAAGAGATCGTAGAATTTAAAGAACTGAAAAACGAGAAAAATATCTGGGAATTTAAAAACAGAGGAAGGAAGAGAAAACTAATGCAGGACAGAGTATACAGAAACAGAAATGGGAAAACTATTGTCTAAATGTATTAGGAGGAAGCAGAGAGAAAAGGATCAACACATGTAAAGCGAGGAGACAGGAAGACGAGGAGATAGATGAAAAGGAACTAACACAAGATGAGATAATAAAAGAATAGACGAAGTTAAAAAAGAAGAAGGCTGTAGGAATAGACAGGATAAACAATGAGGCCTAGATTTATGGAGGTGCAGACATCAAAGAAAGACTAAAGAGAATAATAAGTATGGTTTGAGAGGATAAGAAAATACTGGAGAAATGGAAAATCGCTGTAATAACGTCAGTGCATAAAAAGGGAGATAACATGAAATCTGATAATTACAGAGGACTAGCGATACTGTCAACTGCATATAAAATACAGACGGACATCATTAAGGAAAGACTGGAGAGGGAAACAGAACAAAAGGAAATATTACCTGAGGGACAAGCGGAGTTCAGAAGCGGCAGGTCTACCATAGAAAACATATACACTTTAAGCCATATAATACAGAGGACAGTCAAGGAAAAGAAATGGATGTATGTATTGTTCGTTGACCTAAAGGCAGCGTTCGATACAGTGGATAGGGAAATTCTATGAAAAATCATGGCAAGGAAAGGATACACTAAGGGACTGATTGAACGGAGAGGAAAGATATATGAAGAAACTAAATGCTGCGTAAGAACGAGTGAGGAGCTAATTTTGCGTCACCAAAGAACTCTGACAGGGATGCTGCCTGAGCCCCATGCTTTTCAACATCTATATCACAGAATTAGAGGAATGCATTGAAAGTAGAAATATAGGAGGCACAAGGATCGCTGACAAAAGAATATGGACGCTCGCCTATGCCGACGACATCGCCATAATAGGAGAAAACAGAGTAGCAATGCAGGACATGATGGGGATGTTCAAGAAATTCTTAGACAACAGAAAACTACAATTGAACACAGAGAAAAGAAAGATGATAACAGTGAAAAGACGAAATCGGAGAAGTGGATGTGGAGGAAAAATTAGGCAAATTCTGCTTACTCGGATTTGTGCTAAGCAGGGATAGAAAACTAAAAGAACAAGTAAGTGAAAGAGCATTCAAAGGAAGAATAGCGGTGAAAAGTATATGGAGATACGGATAAAGATGATTCCCGGGGGATTTCCGTCTCAGGAAGCTAATGTTTAACTACTTGGTCAAAGGAGTTATGGCGTACGGAGAAAAGATATGGGGTTATGAAAAGACCAGAGAGTGGGAAAGAGTCAAACTTGACTATTATAGATAGATCCTGAAACTGGACTTTTGTACTCCCAGATACATCGTACTTGAGGAAACGAACAAATGGAGAATGAATGGAGAGTGGAGGATAAAAGCAATAAGATATGAGGACAAAATTAAAGACATAACAGAGAAAAGATGGGTGAGGAAATACCTAGAAGAGAAAAACAAACAAGAAGGTAGCAGACTGATAGATGAACAAGAGAAGTGGCTAAATAGCCTGGGACTTAGCAGGACACAGACGGAACTATGGATGATACAAGTTATAAACAAATATGAAGAGATAAAGAAAAAAGACAGAGAGATCCAAATACAAATAAGATTAAGTAAGATAGACAAATCGAAAAAAACAGTGCATACAAGACAATCATGGAAAAGAGATTACCTACTTACTTAAAGAAGGAGAGAAGAGCAGAGAAAATCAGAACTACAGCTAGGATAAGATGTGGAAATATAATAGATGGGAATAAATGTTGGCTGAAAATAGAGGAAAAGATGTGTAAGTTATGCGGGAAAGAGATATGGAATCACTGGATCATGTACTGCAAAAAGATGGAAGAAAACTTTAAAGATATCAGAAAAAACAGAAAAAAATAATGGACAAACGTTAAGGTGCAGAAGAGATTTCAGAGTGAAACTGGTGACCAACAGCTGTTGAAAATCATACAAGAGGTGGAAAAGAAACGAAGGAAATAACACAATTGAACAAAGAACAGACAGAGGTAATACAGACAACAACAACAACAACAAAAACAGTGAAATGAGAAAAAATGAAGAAAAAGTGAATATAAATATAAAGAACTGTACAAATGCATATAGTATTATTAATATAATGAATATAAATTATAAGTAAACATACACAATGGGATAAATAATATAATATATAATATATAATTAATATGTAAATTTGCGGCTGTTATAGAGGAACCCGTTCCTGGGCCATAAGACCGGAAAGTAAATATATAAATAAATAGTAAAGCAGAGAAAATTATATTCTATTATATTCGTTTGTTCAGTGTCGTCAAAAAGCAGTCAATTAAGGTTAAACTAGGTGCAGATCACTTTATTCAACTTCTCATTATAAAAAAATTTAAATAATATATGAAATACTCAAATTAATTTACATGTTTGAATTAAAATAAAAAAGCTGATTTCATTATTTATATTAAACCAGGAGTAAAGTTTTAAATAAGAGAAGTGGATACAAATATAACCACTTCTCATGTAGACGGTTCATATAATACAAGAATCCTGCACCTTATAAATTTGTAGATAATCCATAAGTCAGTCCTGATAAAAAAGTCTAAGATATTATTCGTTAATATAAGTTTTTTACGCCATCAAAGTAGTTTTCTTTAATCATTTATACTTACAAACTTATAAAATTGTGGATATTATAATCAAAGGAAGAGGATTTTATGCAATTAGAAGAAGTAATTATGAAATTTATAAGTTATGTATTTGATTTTAAAAGTGACAATACTTTTAAATATAAAATTTTAGATATGCGATTTTTTAATTAATTATGTTTTATTTGTAGCATATAACGTATTTAAGGTTTTCAACATTTTCCTATAATATTTGTATTTTATAAAGAATATTTATTTGCTCCATTATAATTTTTAATAAGATAATAATAATTATCTATTTTAGTTACATATATTTCATAAAATATATCAGTGCAATAAAAATTCTTTAATATTTACTAATTATTGTAATGAACAATTTTTTTAACTAAATTTAATAATAAAATTTATTATGTTTAATAATTCGGTTTGTACTTTCAGATAGAAGAAATTATTTAACAAATATAAATATAAATAGATGCTACTGAATAAATGTTAGAAATTTTTCAACCTGGAAAATATTGTTGCAATAATATTTGTCTTAGATATATTGTAGATAGTTAGTATTATATATTATTAATTATATTGATTTTGTTACGGCATAAGCCGAACGATTAATATTTACTTTATCAAAATTATCATTACGTACTTTTCTTAAATATGAATCGACGATTGAATTTAGAATATTTTCTCAAAGACATGTACACGCGCATTCCAAACGATAATTTCCTATCTAACATTTTTATGGTTTTCCCGAAATGAAACCTCGAGTTGTGCTCGACCCTAAACTTGACCTACACACGAGCGGATGAGGAAAACCCTAATCACACACGCGTGTAAGTAATAAAATTTCAATATTTTCCAGATGTGGAGACTAAGTATTACGTAAAGTAAAATCTCGAAAAAGTAAAATCATCTACGACATGAAAATTCGAGAAATATAATATCAATCGAAAACCCACGAAAATAATTCAAAATTACCAGAAGCCGATTATTTCTTTATAGCGAAGCTGATTGCAAATTATTGATTAAATAAAATTATTAGAATCATCAATTAATGAATGAATCATTGCAAACAAATTATTAATTAATAACAAAGTTATCATTAAGAAATTAATGTTGTTAACATGCAACCAATATTAATAAGCTAATAATTAATAATAAATTGTTATCAACCAAAGATTATTGTTATTAACAAATAAATTGTTATTAACAAATTGTTATTTAAAAGGAACGATTAATGACAAATAGTTAATTTTTGACGAGTTGTTGATTAACGAAAAATTCTTAATTAATAAATAATTATAAACAAATAATTGTTATTAACAAATAATTGTTAATAACAAGTTTTAGTCAGCAAAATAATTACCAGTAAACTAGAAATGATAACGTGATTATTAACAATGAATTGCTAAATAATTTTTAATTAACAAATGATTATTATTAACAAATTAACTAATTATTGACCATTTACTCATTGATCATTCTTTTAATTACCGAAATATTAAGTTATCCGATTGTTAAATAAAGAAACCGATAAACAGAGCAAAATTGTGAATTAGAAAATTCTCGAATCAAATACGTAAGCTCATCATTACCTCCCCCGTAGAATCAAACCTTATCAAAATCCGGAACTAACCCTATGATTGGGCGAATTAAAAAAAGTCCGGAGAAGGAGATGAATGCAACGAATAAGATTCATTCTTTTTCAAAAATAACTAAGCACCAAAGGGTATAAAAGGGGGCGAATTTCAAATAATAGGAGCATTAAGTAAGCATTAATTAAGCATTAGGCATGCAACACTAATTCTCCGATACTAAAAGTTTACATGCTCGTCAAGCATTTTCATCGCGAGTTTAGACAATATTTGTAAAATTTCAAAATACTATATTTCAAGGATTCGATTTATTGACGAGACTTGGTCTACATTGCGATCCAAATTGCGAATCTACCACATTGTACTACAAACTGACAAGTAAGATTATTAAAATGAATTTTTTATTAAATGTATTGTTTTTTATTATTTATTTAATCGTCCAAAAATATTATCTACTCGTGTTCGTTCATTTTCATTTTCATAAAAATAATTTCGCGAGATTTGTATACTCCATCCCAGGAGCTAGTGCGCGCAAGCGTAGGCTCGAATTGGAGAAATTACCGTCGTTGCGACAATTGGCAAAAGGGGTTTGTGCAGTTAAATGTAGACCCAAACGCGTCAATGTAAAAATAAAGTCGTTCTCGTCGGATGTTAAGTTCTTTCCTAATCTAAGAATTCGGAAGAATTTAATAAATGTTACGGACGTAACAATTTCATATAAATAAAAATATAATAATTAATAATAGAATTCAAGGTTTACAATATTTTAAATTAATATTATGTAAAATATTTTTATTCTTATACATAACTCAAGTCAAATGTGTAAAATTGTTTATAAGGAATATATATAATTTTTTTATTTCTTGTAAATTTTAATGAATTTAATGAATAATTTTAAGAAAAAAAAATACATTACACTATTAAAATTATATTTTTTAATAATTGTTAAGCAATGTTATTTTTAAGTTTCATATGTATTAATAAATTTTGTATTATATTAAATAAACAATGAAATAAAATTATTTAATTATTATTATTTATTGAAGAGGATTATTTGTCAAAGAAGAAAAGGGTCTTCTTCAATTTTCACTTGACATTGTGTAATATATTTTTAATTTTATATAGTAAATTTTATATATTTTAAAAGTGCTATAATATATATTTATAAATAAACGATAAATGTAAGTTTTATTGACACCATGTAAAAGAAAGTGCAATTAAAAGACTATTAAGTATAATAAGAATACAGCACCCAAACTTTATTAACGCATTCGACTTTTTTATCTGTAATCAATATACTTACATTTATTAATTTTTCTAAATTGATTTTACAGTTAATATAAAAAAATTTTTTAATAGTTTACATGCAGTCATTAGAGGTTCTAGGGTTTTATTCTAGCGTATTAATGCGAGAGAAAAATAACATTTTTTAACCAACACATTTATTTCGCCTACTTAGCATAGACATAATATATTCTGTGTATTGAACCTAGTCAGGATAGTATCTCATTTCATTCCATACTCCCTTTAATCTATGTACGAAAATGATTTTGGTTTGTAAATTGTTCGTCGGATATTTTAAGTACAAAAGATTAACATTTGCATTAGCAATTTCCATGTTCATTTCTATTATACACAGATAATATCTCTCGTTTAATCAATTACCTGACGACTAAATTAGTTCCCGCTCTGCTATTTAAAGCTGCTCCTCTGATCCTTTATGATATTATAGAATGTGGTATGTTTATTTAAGTTAATATAATATTATTGATATTGACTAAACATCTTATGCGAATTTACGCCTTGGTCTAAAGATATAGTCCTGAAGCTCTTTTCCTAACCTAAACTCCTACCTCATATCTATTCACAATTTCTGTCATCATGATCCAGTCACTACTACTAATCCCTTTTCTTTTGAAATATATATACTTTCTTCTATATACTACAATTCTCTTTAACGAAGACTCCTACTTCTCCTCCTTAATATCTTATCAGCGATTATTACAAAAATCGCTGATACCCATGTTAAACTTTTCAACCAAAAAAACTTAATGAACAATTAACAAACTATTGTGTATTAAAAAAGGAACGAAGGGGAGTACGAAGTGAAGTTGTGAATTCTCGTTATTACGTTCAATAAGATAATTAACAGGGGGTCAACTTTAAATGAGAGAACTGGCAACAAATATGCCACGACTTGGACCAAAAATTTTAAGTGCCCTGTTCCTTATTGTTGCCCTGATGCCTTTTTTCGTGAGCCAATCCTGGTGAAACGAAACACGTGATGATATTATTTCCAAACACAATGCGAGACATTCAAAACTTCTTTCTTTTGTAAATGTTTTGAAATTATTCGCGTTTTAATTTCATTCATTATAGTTAATAATTTAAATATAGTTATCAATGGGCATTGAGTGTTTATATTAATAATAAATTTAATTTTAATTTTATGTTTTTCAAATCCACATAAAAATTAAAATTAATAAAAAGAAATAGAGGAGGAAATAAATTTAACAAAGGAATAGTATACTAAAAGAAGATAAGCAAAAATTTGTGTACGAATTTTGATAAACTCAAATATAATTTATTCCTACAATATTTTTTATTAATACAAAATCTATTTAAAATAAATGTTAGCTCGGGTATGGATAGGAGTCGTTGCATTTGAAAATATTTCAGGCGCGAAATTTAAAATGGTGCAATTAAAACAATCATGTTTAATCACGATATTATTAAAATATTATACGAAAATATACGATATTGTTACTATTACATATATTTCCATAATATCTGTAATATTATGGTATATTTTTATATGATACTTTAATAATATGGTGATTAAACATGATTGTTTTAACTGTACCATTTTTAATTTCGCACCTGAAATATTTTTAAATGCCACGACTGCAATCGATATTCGGGTCAAATTATTTTTTAAATAGATTGTGATGCAATAAAAAAATTGTTTAAAAAAAATCACGACCACACCAAAGGTGCTAGTAGTAATACCCAATAATCCATAAGTGCGAGAGAGACAGAAAAGATTAGACTTTGTTGTCAGATGTATAACATAGAATTTGACTTTTTCTTAATCTCTGTTCTGTGATAATTAATGAAGGTAGCCACATTTTTTAAATACAAATAACTTGTAAATTATATATATTAATATATTTATTAATTTTTTTCTTTATTTACTTAATGTATTTGACACCTGTAGATACACAGAATTTACAATTTCCTTTTTTGAGTGCTAAAAATCGAATTTATTGTATACACAGAATTTACAATTTCCTTTTTTGAGTGCTAAAAATCGAATTTATTGTACATAATCTATATATGTATGTATTCATTAAAAATTTTATATTTATATTAATAAAATTAATAAGTGTATATGTTTATAAATTAAACTAATAAGTGTATATATTTTAAAAGCCAAAAATAAAGCAATTTAAATTAGTAAGTGTACGCGTTTTTATTAATTACATAAATAATAAATTAACCGTATGAAATGAAATTAATTTACTCAACATTTCATTTTTTTCATTATTGTAAATTTATTTGATTTAAATTTAATATTTGATTAAAAGTATAGAAATATTACTATTTTATATAAGTAATACATGTATTTGGATGAAATTAAAAAGTATCATATATCAAATAGTTTTTAGAACATATATTGCTGAAAAAAGGATTTTTGTAAATGTTATTTCAGTTCTATTTTATAGTGATACTATGTTGTTTATAAATAATAAGTAAATAATTTAAAAAAAAAATTTCATAAATAAATTAATAAAGTTTTTATTATAAATTAATAGTAAATTGTTTCTTTGTACTGTTCTCAATCGTTGATAGAATGGTAGAGATAATTTGGGATCGAGGATAATAAAAACGATTAAATACTTTTGTGCAATAAAATATTTATTCATTAAAATCATACAGTATTTTGCCTCAAAAGTTCAGAGAGTACTTGGTTGTCGTCATTAAACAAGGGAATGAAAATTTCATCCACCACCACTTGTCCTCTCTGAACATTTTACAGTATTTTATCAATCCTAAGCAAAGGTTAACATTTACGGGGAACTTTTCTTAATCTCCCTAGTGTAAAAACCATCCTGCCTTAGGTGGAAAAAGGTATATAAACTATTTAATTATGGTATTACCATTATTATGCCCACAAACTGGAAAAATTGTCGATTTTGTGTCATCCTGAACGCATCGATACTAACAAGATCCTAAATCCCGATCTCAGAGATGGATTAGACTCTCGTATTTGACTAATGCATGTATTACTCAAATATCAAATTTAAATTAATCAAATTTATATTAATGAAAAAAGGGAATATTGAGTCAATTAATTTCATTTTATACAGTACATTTAATTTATTATTTATGCAATTAATAAAAAGGTGTACACTTATTAATTTAAATTGGTTTATTTTAAAATTGTTACTTATTAATTTAACTTATATAAACCTAAAAAGAAATAATAATATTTTTTTTCAGTGAAAATACGCATATTTTCATTGCTTTTTCTATTGTTATTTGTATTTACTAAATTGTATGTTTCAACATAATGAAAATATGAAATTGAAGCATATTTTCATTGTGTTGAAACATACAATTTAATAAATACAAATAATATATACCATTAAATAAATATTTTTCAAAATATATAACATGTATGAAAAATAAAAAAATATATTATATATTAGCACTTTCGCTTAGAAATGAATTTCTCCTAGCATTCATAATAGAAAAAAATGTGTTTGTACAAAAGTAAAAATAAAATGAAATACCTTTATTACCTACCTCCCATTAAGTTTAAAATTTAGATTTTAAACTCAGGTAATATAATAAAATGATTCATTTGTAGTTTTACTTAACTACAAAAAGATTTTTTCAATTTTTAAAAATTAAATTATTTAATATTTATAAATACATAAATAAAATTATTTAAATAAATAATAATTGTAGTAAAAGAATACAAAATTTGTGTAAGAACGAACACGAAGATTACAGCAAGGAGGTCCAAGCTTAAATGGGAAAAGTGTCAACAAACGACCCTGGCACAATCCGAACTATAAAAATTAGCACCCTGCACTTTCAATACTAGATAATATTTTAATTTTTCACTAAATATAAGAAATTTTATTACATATAATTATATTAAATTCAAAAACTTAGTTTTCTTTTAAAATTATGAAAATATAAAGAAATATAAAAAAAAACAAAAAAATCCCCCCTTATGTCTTTTGTCATGAGTCGATACTGGCAATCTGCTACGCATGTTTATGTTATTTTTCTCCGAACGCGTGTAAAGAAATTTCAAACACAGTGCATGAGCATGAGTGAAAAATGGAAAGGTTAAGTGTCAAGAAATAACACTTTCAGTTATGTTAATTAATTTAAAAATGCTAATATTTTATTGCACAGTTAATAATATTTTAAAGCGTTCATTATTATATGAAATAAAAAACTTTTTTTTAGTTAAATACATTTTATTTATAAAAATATAGGTTATATACAACAGTAATAATTTAATAATTACATAATAATATAATAATTATATTAATAATTTCTAATAGCGTGTTGGAAGAACCAAATATTACAATAAATAAAGGACAAGAAAAATAACAATATTATTATACAATGTATTGATGTACACTAAATATACAAAACAACAAAGTGAAAATAAAGTATTCCTTTTTTACTTTCTAGATGCGGTCATGCAAAAAGTTATGTTATCACTTAATAATGATTTAAACATATAGACACATACTTATACATATTGTTACTACAACTTGCAGAAGCATCCGTCGTAACACTAAAGATATAGCTACATCCATGTATTCGAACGTCGTATCATACGACACCGAGCGAGGGAATCACGGGTGGTGAGAAGTAGCAAAAGCAGCTAAGACTACTGCAGGCGCACCCGTGTCCCCAAGGTCACTAATGCAACGAATTCCCGACGCCAGACGGTCAGCGCGGCGGGAGCGAGAGCGCTGCACGGTGACGAAAGTTCGGGCGAGGAGGGAGCCTCACGGACACAGCATCTGGGCCGTGGACCCGCAGGGGATCTTCGAAAAAGGGGGAATCCCTGACTTCCATGATTCGGGCAATAATATATCAATTCATTCGCAATGGATCCGCGAGTCAATTAATATCTACTTCCTGAACTCCTGGAGTTCGGCGATTTAAAAGATCCGATTCACTTTTGTCGAGACAAACGGAGTCATCGGTGGGCACCGGCCTCTTATCGCACGACATAACACCGCGTGCTACGTTTCTCTCCCGAGTAACATAATAAAAACATATATTCTCACAATACGGAAGTATTTTCATTAACACCCATCACCTTCGCTATCGAGTTACTCGTAACTCATTAGCTGAGTGAACCGGCGTCAGATTGTGCATATATTTATATATATACATAAATTCGTAACAATATATATAACATAACTTTAATAAATACTAAAATCATTATATAAGTCTAATGTTATTACATGTTAAAAATATGATTATTTTGAAAATTATCATACATGTTTGTACGAAAATATTGGCATATACAATATGGCGTATGTTATTTTGTTACATAATATATAAATTTATTTACTTAATATTATGCAAAGAATATATTTTTTATAACTTATTTTTATTAAGAATTTTATTACTAATAAGTAACAACAGTAAAAATATTCAAACAAACTCATTGTATGTTATACAAGGAAGTGTATATTATATTATCCTAGGAACAGTTCCAAGATATTGCCTAAAAACAAAAAATATAATCAAATTTGTAAAACAAATATTTTTACAATTATTAAATGATTTAAAATGTCAAGTAAAAACATTATATACTTTGTATATATATTCTGTATATTTAAGCAAAAATAAAATTTGTTTTAACTTAATTCCATTAACGAGAAACAGCTTATAGAAACAAAATTATACTTAGGTTGTTACTTAGTTAAATGTCCACCTAAAGCTTCAAGAAAACAATCTAGCGTTGGACACATTTTGTATATTAAAAGCTGAATATATAAATATCCATTGATTTCTGGATTTTATAAATTAATCTAAGTTTTTTTACATATATTTATAATCAAAATGATTTTAATGATTCTAAAATATTTAATATATTTTAATATTATTATTTGTCATATATTATAAAATTATATGCATCAATTTCATATTTCATTATGTTGAAGCATACAATTTAATAAATACAAATAATATATATTAAAAAATATTTTTTAACTTTAATAATGAATTATAATTAAATGTAATTAAGATTAAACATATTCTAATTATTTTTATTATTATCTATTATTATATAAATATAAATTATAATCTTATGAAAATTGAAAAAGTTTTTTCGCTTACTAAATTAATTTCAGAGTATTTTAATATGGCTTTTCATTTAGCCGTAGTCCATATATCAATATAAAGCTTTTTTTCAATAGATTTTATAGCACTAAAAAAATTTGTTTTATTGGACCTGGCACTTATCAGAGGCGCTAATGTCATCAAATGTGTGGGAGAGAGAAAAAAAATATTTCATCCGCCATAATTGTTTATTCAATTTAACACAGGGCTTATCATTCTCTAATGTTCTGTGCACAGAACAGACACTAAAAGAATGGTAAGCTCAATGTTAAATTTTGGGGACAAACATGGCGGTAAAAATATCTTCTTTCTCTCTTGCATATATAGAAACACTAGCGACCTCTGAAAAATCCGTGGCCCAAACTAAAATTTTTTATAAGTGCTTTAAAATCTATTGGAAAAAAAACTTTACCACAACATGTACGAAGCACGAGTATATTTCCTCGTACTTCGCATATGTACAGAAGAATGCTTTTTCCAATAGATTTTAAAGCACTTATTAGAAAATTTTACTCGGGCCACAGACTCTTGAAAGGTCGAGAGAGTATCATAAGTACTAGAAAGAGAGGGCATATTTCTCCCACCATGAAAATAAAACTACTTAATTTAATATAAAAATATATATATTAATTTATACAAAATACATATATATATATATATATATATGTGTGTGTATTACTTGTAATAAATATATATGTTATATATGTAAATACATATGCATGTATAATTAAATAATAACAACAATATTATTAAAAACAAAAAGTTTTCAATATAAAAGGTTTGTTCCTACACCGCATACATTTACTTGTATATGTATGAGAAATTGTAAATAATATTATTTTTACAAAAACATTTACTATTAAACTTAATTACTTACCAATACAATTTGGGTCATAAATATTAATTTATGAAAGACCTCATTGAATCTCATCCGCAACATTCCTTATTTTTATTTGATAAAATAAAAATCTAATGTTAATCCAGTCACAATCACTTTGTAATATTATTGTTGTTGATTCGCATCAGTTAATTTTTATTTCATAAAATAAAAATGGAATGTCAATCTAGTCACAATCACTTTGTAATATTATTGTTGTTGATTCGCATCAGTTAATTTTTATTTCATAAAATAAAAATCAATTCAAAATTAACTCACACTAACTTTATAACAAACACTAATTAATTATATGTTTATTTATATTAATATTTACTTAGAAATTTATTTATATCCATTTCACTCGAATAAATGAATTTTTAAGCTTCTTCTATGAAAAAATTTTATAAGAACTAAAAAATTGAAATCTGTTGTCGAATGCAAGAATGTAAATACATGTATTGAGTTATCAGTACCGACACACAAAAAGAGACATATGGGGCGATTTTATTTTGCTTTATTTATCAAATTGTTACTAATACTAAAAATAAGAAAGAAAAATTATTTTTTCAATTAAATATAATCATTTCAACTAAAAATATATATTATTATTGCTATATCAAAAAATTTTCAAAACATATTGGGGCAGGCACTTTCCTTTACGTCACAACCTGTCTGTGGCCCGTCTGCTACGTTTGTCGCTGCTCTCCCATTCTGAGTTGACCCCCGGTGGTTCTGTGTTTTCTAGCAAAAAAAAAAAGAAATAAGATAAAAATTAATAATGAAAAAAAATATAAATTTTTTGTATTATCAAAAAAACTGAAGTAAATAAACATGGAAGCATTATTTTTAGTTTTTGAGAATACATAAGATTCGTGAAAAAAAGTTTTAAGAATTATTGATTGGAGTTCTTTTAAATTATAACTCAAATAGTTTATTAAAATAGTTTATTAATAAAAATTTGTATCATAATTTCTAATAAAATGTCTTCTAAGAAATCATCTATAAGTAATAAAAAAAAAGGAAAATATGATGATGATAAAAGCAATTCAAAAGATAATAAAAAACATGGAAATAGCATTAAAGTATTTTCATGTTATAGTACGATATTAAAATATAAAATATTTCCTAATATTTATAATGTTTTAGGTCCGACACATATTGTGTGAAAAGCAATCTAAAATTTTAGAAGCTATGGATAAATTAAAATCTGGTCAAAAATTTAATGAAGTAGCTATAAACTATAGTGAAGACAAAGCAAGATCTGGTGTAAGTAAATAAAATGTCTAAATTATAATTATTTGTATAGTATATTTATTAGTTTTGTCATTCAATTATTCTAAGATTATAATATTTTATATTACTATATATAAAATTTATTATAATCATTAATTACTTTGGTTAATATAACTTTGTACAATGTAAATATAATATTTAAATAAATTAATGTAAAAAACACCATTATAATAAAATAAAATTTATTGTTATTAGTTTGAAATAACAGATAGTAAAATTTATTGAATAGTATATTTATGTGTACATATAAGTAAATAAATATGAATAAGTATGTATTTACATATTTAAGAACTCAGTTTTATTGTAATAATTAATTTAATTGATTTTTTGTTGTATTATAAACTATTTTATTACATTTAAAATGTTTAAGAATATATTTTAATTTTTGATAAACTACATGTTATTCATTCTTCATTTATTTATTATACTTTTTGTTGAAAATAGCTTTTATTGTAAGTGAAGATATATATATATATATATTTAGATTTTTTCAAAAAATATACTGAATATTCACAAAAATTATATATATATTTATTTATTTAATTTTTAAAACAGGGAGATCTTGGTTGGATGACAAAGGGTTCCATGGTTGGTCCATTTCAAGAAGCTGCTTTTTTATTACCAATATCTAATGTAAATTCTCCAATATATACAGATCCACCAATTAAAACAAAATTTGGTTATCATATTATAATGGTAGAAGGAAAAAAATGATTGATTTACAATATACACATATTTTTAAGCAATGGTAATGAACAATGTTTATTAATATTTCATTAATGAAAGTACTTCACTTTGTTTATCTATTGATAATATTAAACAATTATGTAGTGAAACAGAATATATATTCAATATATTTTCGATTTTAATTTTGACTAATATTGAATTACGATAAAAACTATTTAAAAATAAATAAAATTGATATGCCTTTTCACTTTTACACATGACTAGTAGTTTACAAAATTTTATTTGAAATAATTAATACAAAATAATAGACTATTACAAAACATCATATTTCAAAAAATTTGTGTATAATAATATTTTATACAAGTAGATTTAATATTATTTTTAAAAAATTCATATAAATATTTAATTTACCTCAAATTTAAATTGCAGTTAAAGTTGTAAATTTATTATAAATGTAATAAATATGAAATATATATATATATATATATATCTTTTAGTAAATATTTACAATAAGTATACTATAAAAATTAAAGAAATGTGGATTGGTAAAATAGTAAATTCAAAACATTGTTATTACTTTCATATGATTTTACATAGCTTCAATTATTAAATTCGAATATTGGGATTAGTAAATCGTACATATTTTAACAGAGAATCGTTTTCTTCACACACCCACGGCTTCTTGTGATGACAGGCAACATCATGCCAATTAACACCATCATTGTAAAACTGATTAAGTACTGCTAAACAATTTTCAGGAGCTCCACCCTGTATAGCCTCTCGATTATCTGGTTGAGCTTTCCCAATTCTGAAACATTATATTAATATATTTTTTTAATGAATTAGTTAACAATTTTGTATAATAAATTAAAACTCTTTAACATTTGTTTCCTTAAAAATTAAAAAATGTGATATATCATATATATTAAATTTAAGTAAATATTTTTATATTTATAATTAATTTTTATAAATATTAAAATATAAATAAATTAAATTGATTACAAAGGCATAATATTCTAATAGTATATATAAATATAATATATTTTGAATTGGTAAATGCAAAAATTATTTTAGTTGTATAAAAAACAAGACTGGAAGAAAATTAGAATAAAAGAAGAAATAATAAAAGTAAATTTTATTATATTTACCCTCCATTTTCAGACCAATCATTTTGACTTCGGTCAGTAGTTGGGGCAAGTTTTTGAAGTTCAGCAGTCCAAAACCAACCATTAATTTGAAGTGGTTGGAGATCAGGTCTATCACAACCCTTAAAGTCACAGAGACGTCCAGAGGTCCAAATATATTTGACTTTGTCTAAATTTTCAGATTCAAGTATTAGACTACTCATACATTTGTATACACAGACTCCATGCATATTTTAGATTGTGTTTGACTAAAACAATAGCTAATTTAGTGGTCAATTATCCATAACAAAAACTTTAAAGATTTCCATATATTTTTTTATAAACACTTATTAATTTATATTAATTGCATATAAGATACAACATGATCGGTATAATTATAATCAAGTAATTACTTCGCACAATGCGGCTTTTTATAAACTCATTTTCAGTTGATGTTTCCAATGAAACAAGGTCCATACATCGTTGTCTGCAGAAATTTCTTCCCGTTAACCAGTCAACTTCTTGACCAATTGTTCTAGAGTCTGCCCATGAATAATAATATCCTTTGCCATTAAAGCGTTCGTGTATAGTTCCTTTAAAAATGAAAAGAACAATGGTTTATTATAATGAACAGTTTTATTTTATATTAAAAATTTTCAATATTTTAATTCATGTTACTTATATATTTTACTAAATAAGTGAATAACTATAAATTTAATCAATTATAATAAATTAAAAAATTTAAATTCTTGAAATTAATTTTCCATATAATATAATATAAAATATTTAAAAAAATGTTTCATAAATATATCTAAATATATTTTATGGACAAATTTTATAATTTACGGAATTTTCAGATGTAATCGTAAATTCTTATTAAAATTTAAAATAACAAATCAAGTAAATCTTTTAAATTTTCAAATATAAATTTAAATATTTTTTATATATAATTTATAATAAATTTTATTAAAAAAACTTTTAGTATCCTGGTATATTAAGCTGCTATTGAAAAACGCTATGAAAAATTGTTTTACGTTAAACTAAATAAAATTAAAATAATGTAAATTTGCAAAATGACATCATTAAAAACAAAAAAATTTTGCATAAAAAAGCATCATTTTTGGTTACCAAAGTTAGTATTATTTTAATTTTAATATTTTATCAAAAATTCAAATTAATTCGTTAAATTAAACTACTTTCAACTTACAGATGTAATTTGAATAATATAATAATAAGAAAAACTGTTTAAAAATTTTAATTTTTTTAATTTTAAAAATTCTAATTTTTAATGCATCGTTATTTGATACATTTTTATGAATGGATACTAATATTTTTAAATATTATATTATTGAAGTCTCTAAAATAAAAAAAAAAATGTTTGCAACTGAAAAATTAAAACACTTCATAAGTAATATTACGTAATAGAGAATAAAAAGCTAATCCCTTTATTGAACCGAATAATCAGCAGATAAAATATGATCTTTCTCTTTCTCATTTGTAAATTATTACCAACACCCAACGCCCCTCGGTCTCTTGACGCTATTCAAATTTGTTAAAAATGCGTGAAATTATTTTAATAAACACTAGCTATACATGTATATCAGGGGGGGGGGTCCATTCTAAATGGGATAGTGGCGACAAACGCAGCAGACGGGCCACAGACAGGTTGTGACGTAAAGGAAAGTGCCTGCCCTAATATAATTTGAAAATTTTTTGATTTAGCAATAATAACGTATATTTTTAGTTGAAATGATTATATTTAATTGAAAAACTAATTTTTCTTTTTTATTTTTAGTATTAGTAAAAATTTAGACAAATAAAACAAAATAAAATCGCCTCATACGTCCCTTTTCGTGTGTCGGTACTGGTAACCCGGTACATGTGTTTACATTATTGTATTCGACAACAGATTTCAAGTTTTTAGTTCTTACAAAATTTCTTAATAGAAGAACCTGAAAAATTCATTTATACATGTGTAATATAAATGAGTTACTAAGTAATGCAAATATTATTTATAATATAATATTGGCATAATATATATATATTGTGAATATAAATATTGTTAATTAGTGTTAAAGTGACAAGCATAAGAAGTAGTACTGTAATACATTTAAAATTAAAAAGTACATTGTAAAGGACAAATTGAATAGTGGTATTTTGATGGTGGGAGAAATATGCTCTTTCTCTCTCGCATTTATGTCTTCTCTGCCGACCTCTCAAGAGTCTGTGGCCCAAGTTAAATGTTTTTATAAGTACTTTAAAATCTATTGAAAAAACGCTTCTGTACATATGCGAAATACGAGGAAATATACTCGTGCTTCGTACATGTTGTGGTAAAGTTTTTTTCCAATAGATTTTAAAGCACTTATAAAAAATTTTAGTTCGGGCCACGGACTTTTCAGAGGTCGCTAGTGTTTCTATATGTGCGAGAGAGAAAGAAGATATTTTTACCGCCATGTTTGTCCCCAAAATTTAACATTAAGCTTATCATTGTCTTAGTGTCTGTTCTGTGATATATATTATACGGGTGAAAGCAAATCTGACATTAAAGTATTTTTATTATTAAAGTACTTTTGGCGTTATATTTAATATAGCTAATGAATAATTTTAATCGTAATATTATAATTTTTACTTGTCTATAAATATATATACAAATAAAAGTCATTATAATATTATGTAAAATAATATAAAATATATAATATAACAAATAAAGTTCTAATAAATATTTTAATATTTCAGACTTTCATTCACATATCGTATATTTATAATTATACCTAGCATTTTTTAAATTATCTTTAAAGAACTTGTACAAATTTTTGGTTGTGTGACGAAAAAACAGTAACGGTTCAAAATATTTAAAAATTATGTATTTTAAATAGTCAATGTAAGCTTAGTAAATCTCATATTTAATAATTATCTTTGTTAAGATAATTATCTTCGTTAAGATAATTATTAAATACAAGATTAAATAAAATGATTGGATTAACTGTTTAACTATATGAAATATCAATATTTTGTAATGTCTATGATATTAGTTATATTTAATATAAATAATATTGCTAAATTATTGTTATAAATAAGAATGTGTTGATGTAATTATATGTTATTTTGATGATATTATTGTTGTGGTAGCAAAATAAAAATAGATCAAAGTTTATTTTTATAATTGTTGAAATAATTATATATATATATTAAGAAAGAAAGTATTCATGGACTAAAAAAAAAAATGCGTGATAAATAGTGTTTAAGAGGCAATTAGCCTCATGAACAGTAGTTTAAAAGTAATGAGGACAATCAATTATTTATCAAATAATATTATCTTCTAATTTACCTAGTACCCAACATAGTAGAGGAAATATAAGTTCATTTGTAATATCATTCGCTTACTAATATGTAGATCTAATATTAATAAAATTGGTTGTTATAATAGTACATAATATAATTGTAAAATTCAATTGTTAAAGTTGCGTATACTAATGCTAATTATGTGTATATAAATATATTTATATTAAATTAATTTTGTTTTTAAAATACTATGTATAATTAAATGAAATAAATGTAAAAATCTACAAATATATATAGTATTATTCGTAAAATATGTATAAAATTAAACGTATTTTTTTTTTATTCTCGTAGCGCGTTAAGCAAGTTTGTTGTCTCCTCCGAGTTTGGTGATAGTGTTAATTAAAATATTTAAAACCCGATTTTTAAAAGTTAATTTAAAAAACTCATAGATAAATGAATATAGCAAACCGGTAAAAATATATATCTATATAATGAAGTTTATATTCGAAATTTTAAAAGTTTTTTTTAGTGTTAAATTTCTATATTGACTTCAATAAAATTTAAAATTATACAAATTATTACTATAATTTAAATTTATTTGTGAATATAATGAATACATCTATGGGATTATAGAAAAATATTTAAAAACATAACAAATGTTTGATATGATTATTAATATAAAGTTTCTAGAATGCATGAAATTGATAAAAAAAAATAAGGTAAAATAAATTAAATATTTAATGTTAAAATATTTTAACGTTAAAAAAAAATTCTTAAATTCCGAATATAAATTTCATTATCATATTATACGTTTTTATTGGTATAGTATATTAATTTTTATATGAATATGCAAATACAATATGATACAGAATAAAAAAATTAAAATTTATTATTTCTAAATCTAATTACAAAAACATTTCACTATTACTAAAATTCTTTATTAATAAAATAAGAATAATAGAATATTAATATTCAAATGATTACATAATTGAATAATGTAACAAAAATAATACATTTTTTTAATACATTAAAAAACCTGTGGTTGAAGTATTTATAGGTAAGTATTCTTACCTTTTTATAATTTTTTATATAATTTATAAATTCATTTAGAAAAATAAAATTTCTCTAGAAATTTTTGTAGGTCTAATTATTCAGATTAATAAAAACATTATTTCCTTCATTTTTTTATATAAATTTATAAACTTATTTTTATGATATAACTATTTATATGATAAGATTAAATTAAATCAATAGATTTAGAAATTTTAATTTATGAGGGGAAAAAAATGTAAAACCAACTTTTAAATATTTTTGCACGTTAAATTCATTAAAATAAATATAATTTCAAAATTTAACTAAAAAATTAATATTAATTTTTTTGTATTATTATGAAAATTAATATTTTTTATTAATTTTAAATTTAAAAAAATTTTTGCTTTCAATATTAATTTTTTATTTATTCTTAAAAAATTCGAAAAAACTTTTAATTTCATACATATATTGTAATGATTAAATAATTGTTATTTCTAATATATATATTTATTAAAACAATATTTACTATTTTTACTACATACAACTTATATTAAAAACTTATATCATTGTAAATTAACAGTATTATGTACAAAAATAAGTATTCGTAAGTTTAGTAAATTTATAAAACAATGCTTTGTATATTATTTTTTTTAAATAAATTATTTATTAAATGTAAAAAAAATATTTATTCAGCAGTATTTTTAAATAAAATGTTTGTGATGTTCAATTTTAAAAAATTGAAAAGTTAAAAAATAAATATAGTAAATAAAATGAAAAAATAACAAATATTGGTAAACGTTTGAACATATTCAATTTGAAAAGATTAGTAGTAATCTGTAAATTTATGTTATTCCAATTAGTTCTTTTTTTTTTTTGTACTTTTGTATATCTGCTGCACTAAAATTTCTCGTGAACTATCATCTCTGGGTTAGGGAAATCATGATGACCTCTTTGATACAAGATTCATGTCCGTTATTGTGTTGGCCTACATACAGAAAATGACGAAAGGAAAAGAGAAAAGAGAAATGAAGCAAGTTTTTAATCGACCAATTCATTTGAAATATAACTTTGAAATGAAATCAGACTTTATAAAAAATATGTATTTTTTCCCTTTTACAAATTTGTCGTTGTTGATTAGTTATTAGATTAAAGTCGTTGTTAGATTTTCAAGTAAAAGAAAATTTATTTTTTAATAAAAATATTAAACGTGATAGATAAATCACATAATATCAAAACTTTTTATGAAATTCGTCTGTAATATTATTATAATATTTTCTGTAATTTAATATAATATAGTTTTTGAAGTTTTGTACATAAACAGAACCAGCTCAGTATTAATTTATATTTTTCCTAAAATACATAATTTATATTTAAATAAACTTAAATTTACTAAAAATGGTAGAAATTATAATATAATATGTTTAAATAGAAATATTTTTTATTTTGTGTATAATTAGTTTTTTTGAACAATTTACTTTTGTCTTAATATTAGAAAATATTTATTATTATTATTTCGTTATATATATTTGATATATTTTTATATACATAAGAAATTTTTTCAGTTGCTTTTAAATTTTTTTTTTTTTATATAATTTATTAAGTACAGAGACATGTATGCAAACGCATTAAATTAAAACTACTGTGAAGATAAAAAAAAAGTAGTTATAAAAAAGTATTTTTAAATTTTTAAACATATTTTTAATGTGAATAAAAACTTTAAAAATTATTTAAATAAGAACATCTTAAACTATTTAGATTTACAAGCGACAATTTTAGTTTTTAACTAAGGTGTTTACAAAAATCGATAAAAATTCAAATGTACACACAAATATAAATAATGTAATTTGTGTTGAAAGCTCCATGAAAAATACTCAGTAATTTTTCTGCGTGTACTAAACTTACATTACAGCAAACATGTATTCGATCATATATAAAGAATTGTAAGCTTATTATAATTTTAACTTGGGAATTTATAGTTTTAAACAGTAAAAGAAAAGTCGGTAGGTAATTAAATTATAATAGCAATTATGATGAATATAAATTTGAAAATATTTTTTCAAATAGTATAAAAGAAAAAATATGTCATTTTATTTTATTTACAAGAAGAAAAAAGAAGAGTTAACTTATGATTGATATGAAATAATTTTTTTAATCGAATTTCACTAAATAAAAAGATATTGAATTGATTTTGGTACATACGAAAAAAAATTCTTAAAAATAAAACTAATTTATTCTGAAAATTAATTTAAAAATTTTTTTTTAATACGTATTAATCTAGAGGATACTGATAAAGAAAAAATAGATGCGAAGTGTGTTTTTTATGAAGAATATTTTTATTATACATAAATTTAACAGTTGAATTTTAATTTGTGAAAGTCACATTTAAAATTTTATTATTTATGTTGAATATGTTAAATGAAATCGTTAAAAAGTTTTAAATTCTAACTTGTGAAATATACATACATAAGCGATTAAAATAATGCTTTTGTGTTTTACAACTTTTCAAATTTCAAAAAGAAAGGATAAAGTTTTTCCAATCTCAAAATTTTTTGTTAAATATTTTATTTTAATGACTTAAAATATAATATTAATGTAAAAAATTAAATAATTTAGTAATATTTTCGGATATATATTATTATAATTAATAATTATTATAATGTTTTTATACATAAATTCTATTTAAATTTATTTTCCATATATATATATTATATATATCTACTGAACGAAAAAGTTTCAAAATTATTATATATTATTTATTTAATTAATAATAACTTTAAAATATTACATAATTTATATTGCAATCGAGATTATTTATTATTATGTATAAGTAAATGAATTATAAATATTAGAAAATTCAAGTGATCTAAATTAAAAAATTTATATTTCATTGAAGTATTTTAAATAAGACAGCTAATGCGCTGATTACATGCATAATAAAATATATTTTGATGAAGAAACATCTATTTTTTTTTCTTAATAACCAAACTATTTTAATATCATTTTTTATTTATAATATTTTCAACTATATTCATTAATGAATTCATCATTATATTTAATTTAATACTATTTAATTGTAACAATAAATATTTAAAATGTATTAAAATCTTGTATAAATTAAAATTATATTACTAAAAAAAAGTATTTCCAATAATAAAATGAGAATAAATTATCTTTTTAATTTATAGCAAGTAATAAGTATTAACTAATAGCGATAAGTATTCAAATCATAAGATATTTTTTGTATAATACTAATTTATAATAGTAAATTTTTATGAATAAATTCATATAAATTTTAAATCGATAATTAAATATTTATCTAAAAATACATATTCTATATATAAAACTGTGTATTAAATGTTATTACTACCAACAATATATATTTAATGTTTTATAATAAAATTGTTCATTTATTAAAAGAAAACATTTTGTTTTTAAATGGATATAATATTAAAAAAATAAAGTGTTTTGAATTAGAATTATTGAGTCATTTTTCTTTCGTTCATATATTAAGTACACAATTCTTAAATTCTTTGAAATTATTTATTTTTTTTCTTATTTTATTTTTTCTTCAATAAAAACGTATAAATAAGTATAATGTTAACAGAATATTTTATTTATAATGATTTTTCAAATAAAATTTATTTTATTATTATATGAAATTTTTAGTTTCTTACTTTGAGCACAAGCCGAAGGAATAGGTGCCTCTAATATTCGTCCACTTTGCTGTTGTGCTGCACTTACAACGATCAAAACCCCGAGTAATGATAATAATTGAATCATGTTGCTGTTTTGGAATTTATCTGTTGAAACGTAAAGATAAATTTAAATTCATGTGATATATAAAAATATTTTTAAAAAAGATTGATTTATAATATTCTTGTTTTATTGAATAATTAAAAGAAATATTTATGTTGATCATTTTGAAAATTTCCCATTCTTTTATAATTTGGAATGATTTAAGATTATTGAAGGATCGAGCAATAATCGTAACCAAAATTGAATTGTCGTATAGAATTTTTACTAGAAAAAGCTACAAAGATAAAAGAGAAAGTTCAAATAAAAAACATTTTTCTCATTTGGGAAAAGGTATTAAATAGAACGAACAAGTTATTTCTAACCTTTAATAGAATATTTATGTATTAATAAAAAACTATTAATAATCATTCAATTTCTTTTGTTTAAAAAAAAATTTGCATTAATTTTTTATCATTTTCTATATTAACATACATCTATTAATATATAATAAAATTTTAGAAGTAAACTTATGCTTCTATTTAAAATTGTAGCTTTTTGCACACTTTTTATTCAATAATTTCATGTTAGCAATATATTGATTTTATTAAATTAAAATTCTAAAAAAAAAATAATATTTATATGATATATATTTATAATATATATTTTATATTGCAATAGGAAACTGCTTTAATGTAGTTAAAAGTCTAAGATTTTTCGATAAATTTCACTATTGAATTCATTGGATAATATAAAAGAATAATAAAAATAATAATATAATTTTATATGTAATAATTTAATTTTATAGTTTAAAACAATATAAACTATAATTAGGCTTCAAATAACTTAAATTTACGAATGTTGATAATTTATTAATTATTGATAAATACATATACATAAATATAATTATTTTCTATATGTGTTTTTATATGGAAAAATGTAAATATAATAAATTTTTACTTCAATTATAATATACATGATGTACATCATATATTGTTTGAAATTTATAATTTATTGTATTGTACAAGAATTTATTAATTTAAATAATGATTGTTAGTTTTTTCTAAATCTATTATTAATAAATACTAATTTTATAAATTGACTTTAATATAATAATTATATGTAACATGGAAAAACTTAATAATTGTATAAAGAAAAAAGTTTAATAAATTATATTGAGAAAACTGATAAAGTATTAAAAAATACCTAATAGCTTTTACTTTACAGATTTTTATTC
The DNA here is from genome assembly GCA_018907245.1 of Eupristina koningsbergeri. NCBI lineage: Eukaryota > Metazoa > Arthropoda > Insecta > Hymenoptera > Agaonidae > Eupristina > Eupristina koningsbergeri. The sequence continues at coordinate 2,800,119 of JACCHV010000002.1, read as the reverse complement.
TAAAATAAATAATATAATAAAAATTATTCCTTTAATAATATTAATAACTATTAATTACTAATATTAATTAATTTATTTATTTAAAAATTTATTGTTTATATTAATTGTTTTATTTATATTAATGCTTGAAAATTTTTTAAAATTTTTTACAGTTGTAATATTAACAATTTATTTCATTAATGTAATCAAATAATTATTCTTTATATAAGTTTATAATTATTATTTAAAGATGTTATATTTTTTTTTACTGAGAATTATTTAGTTAAAAATTTTATTCAATACTTAAATAAACGTGTAATAATTTATGGTAATAATTAAAAATATTTATTTATGAAATTTTCTTGAATGGTAATTTTTAGAAGATGTATACTTACAATTATTAAAATATTTTTTTAAAAATAAAAATATAATGTTATTTTTAATAAAAAGTTATAAAAAGAAATATAATTATTAAAAATTATGTTTATTTTATTTTATTTCTGAAATTAAATCAACGTCTAAAGTACAGTTAGTATTTTAATTTTGTAATTTCGTAAATGAAAAATTTTTTTGATAAATAATAAAAGGCTCAATTTAAAATTTTAACCAATTTAAAATAGGAATTCCGAACAATAAAAATTACTAAAAAATAAATAATAAATAATAAGATAAAACGATTTGAAATACCTGGGAACAATCTTCAACTTCAGCGTTCGCTAGTAAACTACAACGGTTTCTTATGATGGATATTCTTTTATATACACAGGAGCTGGTTCCAATCAAAGTATACTTTTAAAGTACTTTCTGATTCGGTATGCGTATGTTTTTGTATGTGCAGGTACAAAATATTTGTGAACGCTTAACCCAGTCGCTTCTACATCGATAAGTGTTCATGTGATTTTTTTCCATTATATTTCTGAATTATTGCTGAATCATATATTATAATTATAGTGATATAAATATTAAATTGAGAATTTAAATATATTGTTACTCAAGTATAATATAATTGAAAAGTGAATATATAAAACTGTTTTTCAAATTAAAATATTAAGAAATATTTTTTTAAAAAATCGATGAATTTTGTGATTGTATAATTACAATAATTTGTAAAATTTTCAAAATACAAAAATAAATTGTAAATTTTTATAATTCATAATTTATTTATTTATTTTTTTATAATATAAAAGTTTTTTTACATTTTTTTTGATACCAATGTGAAACATGTTTTTAATAATATATTTCATTATTCTTTAAAGATATACATTTTCTTATGATAACAAATTATTCAAATATAATTATTATAAAAGTTGTTTTAAATACGAGTCATTTAATATTTATATACTTAAATGTAATTAATATATAAAATCCATGAAGAATGACAAATCCCCATATGTTTATATTTAAAATATTAATGTGTTTATTCTAATGAATACTTTATCAATTAACACCAACTTTTTTATTAATTGCGTGAAATTGCATAATAATTGTAAAAATAAAGTCATTGTCTATATTTTATTAATCATTTATGGTTTGACATATTGCATTACAAAATTTAATCTATTACAAATAAATATTACATTTACAAATTAATTTACTTGATATAATGATTTGGTAATTAATTGTAAATAAAATCAAAAAATTAGATAAATTAAATATAAATTATACAAGATTAATTATATATATATAATTATAAGAAACTTAACAAAATACAAAATTATTATAAAATTAAACGAATTATATCAAATAAATAACAGTACAATAATAAATTAAATTATTTAACTATAAGAATTTACAATAATTATTAAAAATATTTTATATATAAAACTTATAATAATAAGATGATATCGATTTTTTACTTGTATTTATTTAAAATTTTATGATCAAAATATAAAATAAACTATTTTTTCAATGTAATGTAATTTCTTTTTTTATAATAGGTAATTTATTTTTTCTATAATATATTAACTTCTATATACTATGTTTAAATATATTATTAATATTTATTATTTTAAGCCCCATAATACCGCGTTCTATGATTATAAATAAAACGTGTAAACGCTGTATAATTAAAATATTAAAAATATAGAATTGTTGCATTCTTTGTATTGTGCAGTAATGTGCAAAAATAATTGTGAAATAAATAGTTTAATTTATGACTATTAATTGTTCTAGAAACAATAAAAAGAATCAGAGAAAATAAAATAAATTATAAAAAGAAGTTATGTTTAAAAATAAGATAAATAAATTAATAAGATAAATAGAATTCATTTTTAATTAAAAAAAAGTAACTTTAATTGATTTGACTTTGTGGAAAATCCTTATTGCTAGTGCATATCCACGATGAACAAAATAGCTATTTTTATGGTGAACTATAATAACAAGGAGATTTTATTCATTGACAACGACTGTGTATGAAAGAATACGTTTAATTATTAGTAAGAACTAGAAATATAATAGAGCTTAATTTTATTAAACTTATTAAAGAAAAAGATAGAAATTATTTTTGAGTAGATAAGATAAAAAGAATTTACAACAAAATTGATAATTAGATCGCTCAAATCTTGAACTTCGATGAAAAGTGATGAAAATATTAACAGAAAAAAGAAGTATGTGAATATTATAAAATTGATACGATAAAAAGTGATTTATAACAAACGAAGGAAAATATAGGAACAATAATGAAACAATAATTATATAGGAAGATATAAAAACAATAATGAACAATGCGGTCAGGGTGCATCAATTAAATATCAAGAGTAACAAGTGTTTCAGAATAGTCTATAAAATGCATTAGAACCGATAAGAACAATAAAATACATAATATTTAGCTTAATATAAGAGTTTATGAATCTAGAATATTTTATAACAATATAAGATGTTACAGATGCTATTCAGGAGTTGTCAGAAATCATGTAGATCGAAAATGTCTTCGAAATCAATAAGTACAGAAAACAGCTAATGATTTGTTTTAATCAGGATTTTTTTATTTAATGCGATGGATAAAATTACTTATTAAGAAAGAAAAAAAAAAATAAAAACTTAAAAGAATAAACGTTCATTTCAACTTATAATCCGAAAATTAAAATGGTATAACTGACTACTTTTGGAATATATAAAAAAAGTCTTACAAGTGATTTGATAAACAAAAGTATTGTAGAGTATAAAAATAATATATATATATATAAGATGTATAAGAATACTGATTCTTGTTTTTTATGCAAGAAAATAGATAATAATAATGATGCTTACAATGTCTCAAAATTTTACTTAATTCACCAATTTTAATAATATCGAAAAATAAAAACTTTAAACGATTATAACAACGAATTCTAGACAGGAACTAGACCAAACTAGATCAAATAATAAAAATGAAAATGAAAATACTTTATTAGTGGGTTTTAATGAATCAATTAAAATCACGTTTATTTAAAAATATTATATTTATAAAATATTATTAATAATTACAAAATAATATAAAGAGAATAAGATGGTTGTAACGTAGTGAATTTATTATAAATTATCCCGGGCTGCGCACAATATTAATTATTACCTTTCACTGTATAATAAATATGACATAAGTGATGAATTCCGCTAAATAATTAATGTTCTTAATAATTACAGTAATTTTCCCCAGCCAATTCACACAAAGAAACAATTCACTATTTTAAAAAGTGTTCATCAATATAATAAATAATAAAAATATAATAATAATATATATCAATAAGTATAAATATATAACAATTATAATTCTTACCAATCTTGTAGAATTAAATAAGAATCTCAACACTACCTTGATTTAATATATATGTTATTATAGTGGTAATAATAATGGTAAGAATATTTATATAATTTATATCAATATAATATTAATATATATTTATATTTCCTTTCTTATTTTTTTCTATATATCTCTATTTATTTCTATTCCTACAATATTTTTATAATCTCTCTCTTTATAATTCTCTCTATTCTTATCACCAATATCTATCACTTTACTTTTAATTATTAAATTATTAAATTCTCAACTGTTAAATTAGATGTTATTCAGAAGAAATCTTGAAAACAAATTTTCTATTTGAATTTCGTCCGAAAATATTCTTCCCAGACTTTTTCTTTATCGCCAATAATATTCAAATAATTGGTTAACATCACTAATACTCTTCAATCATTGGTAATAACATTTCTTTACACTGCTTTAGTTTTCACAACTACAACATTCCTTTTATTAAATAAAAACCTCAATTATTTATCATTGGCGATTCGATCTGTAATATTCAATATTACCGCTAGCGGAAAACACGTGGAGACGCGTGCGGATGACAAAATCGCGGTCTTACTCCACTACTATACAATTCTATAATGTATATAGATTTGCAATCCTCGTTTCATATATGCATCTGCAGTGCTTCCTATACATAAATGAGCATCCGTATACTATTTTCCCGGCTGATACAATACATCAATATAGCACCGTCCACCTTCATATTGGCAAGTGGTTGCAAGTGTATTGAGATTATTATTATTTAAATAAATAAATATTTCCACTACTGTGACGAGTTCATTCGTTACAATTATAAGTAGTTATATTCGCATAATAAATTTTTTTTGTAAATTTTTAACTTGACTAATATGATTATTATTAGATATGATGTATAATGAAAATTTCATCGACTCATTGTATTCATAATTCATTAATAATGATGTATAAATACACTGTATACATTAATATAAACTTATACATACGTATAATTATAATAAATATAAATATAAATATAGAGAATATATTTTTATAGGTTTTTAATTTATAAATATACCTGAAAAAAATTTATTTCTTTGCAAATAATGTGTTTATTTATTTTTATGATTGCCTTTTATAATTCATTGTAATCTAATATTAATATATAGAGTATTAATAACAAATGTTTTATCATATTAAAAATATCATATAATGTAATGTAATAAAAAATTTAATATTTTTTAAATTGTAACAGAAAAAATTCAAATAATAAAAAATGGTTCAAAGAATATACAAATAAGCAAAGTTTAATTATATATTTAAATTCAAATTGCATTTTCTATTAAACACAATGAGGAGAGTGCTTAATCTCTGTTCTGTGGTGCTTAACTTCTCCTCGTAACTGTTCCTCGATGATAATTTGTAGTTCATTAAACTTCCGCAAAGTTTTTGGGAACGAGTGCTTAACATAGGCATCAGCAATATCTTTAATAATTTTTGATAGAGCACTTTGTAAGTCATCATAAACAAGTAGGTAACCACCTATATAAAAAAATTTTAAAAAAATTAGTGGATTTTTATTTTTTAAAATGTAGCTCTAAATAATTAGGGTTTTTTATTAACAATTTTAACGAAAAAAAATGTTTTTTTTCTATTTTTGTTATAAAAGAAAAAGTTGTAATTTTAACACTATACTGTCAATAGATGAATTGTTTCTAATAAAATTATGTAGAAAATCAATTTTGTTAGCCGAAATTAATTTTAACTTATTACTAAATTAGGATTATAAGGAAAGTTTCAAAAAACTGGAAAATTTTTTAATTAAATGAAAAATTTTTAATTTTATCATTTTTCAATATTTAGAATTCTGGTTTTGAGAAAATAAAGTGATTAATGTGCATTTTATTTGTACAAAATTTCATATCGATCGGATTATTAATTTTAGTAAAATATTATTTTTAATTAAATTATGTGAAAATTTACTAAGATATTTCCAACTCACTTAATAAACGTTTTTGGCTTTTTCAATGGATTTTAAATATATAAATGTAGTACAGTAAATCCGTTTTAATAAAATTTTACTGAATTTCTTAAAAATTAAAAGAGGTACACTTGAAATGCAGACCATTTCTGAAAGATATAATTGTCCATCCTTCTATATTTTTTTCGAAATTCATTAATTTGTAAACTATATTGTAGGATTTATATTGAAATCTACAAGATCTTTATTATATATTATTACTATAATTATATGTAAAAAAAATGAAGATCTTATTATTTAAGATTCTCTAAATTACAAAACATGTAAATTTACACAATTTTGTTTGCTGAAAATGTTTCTAAATTTTTTTCTCCAAATATAAATGTACAAGGCTTAAAACAGTAGCATTTAAAATATTAAAATTAAATACTTAAAACATTTTCAAAGTGAACAATTAGCAATTCACTCTTCTGTATTTTTTCCCCTCAAAATTCAGCAGTTCATAGGATGGCGTGTAATCATTTAGTTTTCTTTCTTGAACTGCGTTGAACCGCGTCATTGCAGTTATTTAATGCTAAAACTTATCTTATTCATGATAACCAATTCATATGAAAGTTCGGTACGTTTTCATGTATCATATTCTAAAATATAATTAATTATATAATACAAAACCACTTACTTATACTAATACTCTTTACCTTCTGTGCCTTAAAGATGTACTCATTGTACATTCTTATTAAAAATTTATGTAAAAATAAAATTTTTATTTTACATAATTTGTAAAATTACAAGATAAAATTATGCGCATTAAAATAAAATAAATGCTTTTTAATAGTTTTTAGATTAAAATTTTTCATTTTAATATAATTATTTTCATTACATAATTTTATTGGCATAAATTTTTTTATGTGATTTTTCAGTCTTGTAATATAAAATAATAATTAATAATCATTAATTTTGTTGAGCTATTTGAATAAAAAATATTAACAAAATTAATTATTTTATATAAATAAATTTTATAAAAATATATAAAATTCGTTTATTTTATTTATTTATAAAAATTTTTACGAAATAATTATTCGTAAAACAGAGAAAAAACATAGCAACGTTGCTTTTTGTTTTTTGATATTCCTATTACTAAATTCAAAATATGGCACGAAATCCCAGCTTCATATTATAATTCGTTTATATATATTATCGACTGTATTTGGTGGTTGACGATATTTTGTAATGGTTTTTCATTTACATTTATTAATATTTATAGATAATATCAATGATTTATTTATCCTTGATTATATCAAAAAGTTTTAATATGAAATGTTTAAAAATGATTTTGTTACTTTAACCTGTATATTTATAAATAAATTTAATTAATTTTATGTAATTAATAATTGAAATAAACATAATTATCTCAATTTGAAAGTACTTTATTTTTTATTAATTTTTATTTTTGAAATATTAATATATTATACAGTAGTAAAATTTATACTTTATTAGATTAATTATTATTCATTCAAATAGTTAAAATATAATTTAATTCAATTTTTTACAAATACAAATATTCGGATGTGAGTGCTCACACCTACAAATGCATGTGTGGTTATTCATAAACATTGTTGCCATGTTTTCTTACTCTGGCGCTAAAATATTTTAAACCGTTTTATTATTTCTTTAATATTTTGTATAATAAGGTTTCTAGAATTTCCATTTTTGGAACAAATATTTATTGGATATTGTGTACAAAAATTCAGGTTTTTTTCATTGGTAGAAGTATATTTTTTTTATCTGTACTGTTTAAAAGTCACTTTAACATATCATTTTCCATAAAAATACGTATTAAATAAAAGTGGCTATCACTTTCATTAAAAGGATTGAAGCGCTTTAAAATTTGAAATATGCTTTTGTAATAATTAATTGAGCTCAGTTTCAAAATTTAGAGAATATTTCTTTGGTACGAGTTATACATGATACAGCCTTAAGTGTTAAAAAATACGTAGATTGATTTAATAATAAGTTGATTTATTTTATAATATTTATTTTGATGCATTCAATTAAGTAGGAATATTTATATGCACATAAATAAACATGACATGAACGTGCGATTGTACTAGATATGTGTACAATAAAAGTACATACAAGAATCAAGTATGAAACAATCCATGTGGCATTTAGGTCTAGTGTATATTTATACAAAACCCATAAGTATATTAATACGTATTCACACATGTATACGTGTATATTCAATCAAATTTAAGTTAGATAAGAAATAATGTTAACAAGGATTTCTCGATAAAATTAAATAAATACGAAAAATTATAAAATACATAGGCATTGGATCATGTATAGATTTTAATGAATAAACAAAAGTTATTGGTTAAGATCTTTTGCAAAATTGAATCAGAACATATCTGTATTTCTACTTCTAAAAATCACAATTATGGATATAATTGTAAAAAACAAAATAAGGATAGATGAAATTTCAAAAAATAATAAATACGTTTAGAACTTAAAGAAACGCACGAAATAAGAAAGGCAAAACAGCGTTATTTAGGAATTATATGAAGAGAAAGAAACAAAAGCAAGGTTAAAATATTAATTTCAAATTAAAGTTTTTTTTTTTATATTATTTAAGAAAAGAAAAACTTTTATGTATCAAAAAATAACAAATAATCATTTAATTAAGAATAAGAAGTATTGAAATTTTTTAAAATAAAAAAAGTGATAAAGTTAAATTATTTTTTCTTTTATCTAATAGAATTATTTATGATTTTTTAAAAATATGTATGTATGAGAAAATTGAAGTGTAAATGCAATTTAAATGATAGATGAATATAAAATATATTTGTACATTTTTAAATATTTTTTTTATGTGAAAGTACAAATATAGTAGATAACCAAGGAAATAATAATTACTTCGATGTTGAATATAAAAGGAAAAAAAAAACAAATTAAATTAGTTCCTTTAGTTTTGTAATGTCTTTTTATGTTTAATTTTGGTAAAACAAGTTCTGTTTATAAATTATAATCATACCAAAAACAAAATTTAAGTGATTCAAATCAACAATTGTAAGGATTTAAGTAACTTGAAATTTGTATTAAAGCCCCCTAGCAGCTTACGTACAATTTTATAAAAAAAAAAATATACAAAACATCATGACTGATACAGCTGGTACATCTGCAGAGAATGGTGCACAAGCAAAACGAGCAAATTTTTCTGCTGCTGTAAGCAATCCTAATGGAATCAATAAAATAACACAAAGTTTAGCTAATAGTAAACCTGGTACAGCCAAAAAACTTATAATAAAAAATTTTAAAGGTATTTATTATTTTTTATTTTATTTATTTTAACAATTTTTAAAGAATTTTATATTTTAAATTTTTAGTCTAACAAATGGTGGACTTAAATTATTTAATATGCAACATAAATTATTTTCCATTTTGTAAGATATTTTATAAAGAAAACCAATTTACTTGTATAATAAAATAAAAAATAATATTAAATAATAAAAATGAGGAAAATATGAAAGATTTCTATTAATTCAAACTTCAATATTAAATTGATTCAACTTTTTAATAATTTATTATTTTATTAGAATGTTAAGAATATTTCTTTAAATATAATAGTAATTTTGTACATAGTTGTTACTTTACATTTAAATTAAATAATTATTAATTTTATCATGATAAATATGTAAAATTGTAAATATTTAACACAGAGTTTAATGACTAATATGCTTGAATTATTTAATTTATATACTTAATACAGATTGCTTATTAAATGTTACACAGATTATCAATATAATTATGGTACCACAAATGTAACATGCATATATTTTCGACTAGATCTCAATAGATTTATTCCATACAATAATTTTGTTTATAATATTCATAAAAATTTTACCTAAATTGTCATTTAAGAAAAGAATAAGTTAATAAGCATTTATAATTTAGTATTAGATATTTAATCTAAGATATAATATAATATACAAATGTAAAATATATTTAATTAAAGAAAAATTAAATATACTACAAATCATAAACAATCCATAAATAGTGTAAAAAAGTATAAAAAAATAAAACTATTATTTGACCTTATTTATTAACATATTATATATTAACACTTATGTAAAAATTGTATCAATATATTAAATATTGACTACTTTTTATAATTTAAAAATTTTAAATAGAAATACCTTGATTCATTAATATAAAATATTTATTCTCAGTTGAAATGGATATTATATTTAAAAATAAGTTTTTTTTTTTACTATATATATTATTAATTTTTTAAATTAATACAGAAAATAAAGTAAAAAATAATTTGTCTTTATAATTTTGTATATATCAAATGAAATATTAAAAATTTTTAATGCCTATTCTAATAAATGAATGAGTAATTACAGATGAAAGTATTTAAAAAACTTTGAAACCAGTAATATGGTATAAACTGTAATAAAAACTGTGAAAAAATTGAAACATACAAATTATAAAAAAAAACATTTATTAAAAGTATCAAGTTCGTATAGTACAAATTAGTTAAAAAATTTGTTAATTTTTGTAAAAAAAAAAAGTAAAAATTTATATAAAAAAATAATTCAATCTAATTAAAATATATCGTGTTAATAATTTTCATTGTTAATAATTAAAAAAATTAATAAATTATAAGTTAAAATGTAATCTTAAGTGTGGGATATATAATATAAGGAAAAAATGTTACTTAAAAAACTTTCCAAATAAAGGAGAAAAAATCTTTATTATTTAAATGATTTCACGAATTAAGATAAACTCGCTTTTTTCCTGCACAGGTTTACTCGCTTAACTTCGCATTTATCTATAAAAAAGAATTTATATTACAACACATATTCGCAAAAGTAAGAGCCAATTTTGGATATTAAACTTAATAGTTTAAATTATTCAAAAACTCATTTCATCTAGAAAATTTAATCCGAATAAGTCAGTTTTTTGGTCAAAAAAACTTTAATTAAAACTTCATTATTAAATTATATGCGACTGTTTCACTTAATATGCAGAATAAACTCTTGTCTGAAAGTTATATTCATTTTTTAAATTACAAGGAATCATTTTTGTAAATCTTTAGAAACGAATTCAGTGATTTGTGAAAATAGTTGAAACATATCGTCCGGTTTGATTTTTCCTATAAATTATCATAATTAGTTGTAATTTTATAGGTATAGAACTACCATAATGCTTATTTAAATTAATAGCCAATCATAATTTCTCTATATGTTACCTCACAATAATCCATATAGTTTACAACAGTAATATTTGACATTATATGGATAATAGATGTAACGGCTATAAGTAATGTGTATAATTTTCAGTATTTATTTGCATGTAGTTTTATTCTTTTATAGAATTATAGTCTCATATAAAAACACTTGTTTTTATATTGTTTTTCTTAACTAATGTATGAAGTAAACAATCTATACTTATAAAATTAATGTATTCGTATATTAAAAGTAAACAAGAATTTAAGATGTATTTGGTTTATTTGAATAAAAAAAATAGTTTATGCATGGAGATAAACTACATAGGTTTTTTTCATCAACTATTCAAATACATATTTAGATTATTTAATTTCATAATTAATTTAAAAATAGTCATTTAATTTTGATTTTATTATTTTTATAATAACACATTTGTAATTATATTCTTCTTATGATAACAATAAATCAAGTAATTTAATATGTTATATTGACATGTTATTATATGTAAACAAAAATTAAAATAATTAGTTATTATTATTGTTACCACTGTCTTTGTTAATCTATCGGCCTTTTCAATACTCAGATGACCCTCATGTCCATGAATTCTCATGAGAGTAACTTTATTATTTCTTCCTAACGTATACAGAATCCGCTTACAACGGAAAAACTTTCTGGGGCGTGTTTCAGATCTATTTATGGCCAGTAAAACCACTTGGCTGTCCGAGCAGAAAATAATAGATTTGAGCTTGGTACATGAGTTCAGTAGCCATTTCACATTTTTTGAGAATTCACTAATCTGCTTGGAAAACAGTAGAATGGTTATTAAAAGAGCAAACAATTTTATTTAATGTTCCCAGTCCTATTTTTACTCAATTTTCATTTTTTAAGTTGTCCTTAAACCAAGTATGATCCCTGCTTACTAATTTTTGGGACTCACTACTCCAGCTTTCTCTTGCCGATATTATGAAATCCAACTTTTGGTCAGGTATGTGTGTAAAGGGGTTATTGACACATACACTGTCCTTATATAATTTTAGGCCAGGTTTGTACACCCTTTACCTCTTTCATGATTAGAAGATATATTTTTAATTTCCAAGCCAATATAAATTTGTCCAAAGGTGTTATCCTCTCTCCAGTAACTTTTCAAAAGTAACAAAAGGAATAATCTTCATAGTTCCTGTAGTTCCCTCAAGGAAAATTCTTCTACCCTGTTTTGTGTCTTCATATTTATTTTGAGATTGCGACAAAATCCCCAAATTATGGCTTTACGTAGTGGTTTAAACATTGAGTTTTACATTTGATTAATCTTATTTGGTTATGGGCTCAGGGAATTTCAAAAGGCCATTCGAAAATCTAGTAAATATTGATAGTTTTTTGGTACTTTAACTTAATGTGATTGTTCCAACTCAGCCGTCGATTGAATGTAACATACAGATACTTGCATCGGCAGCTACATGTAAGTAATGTCCATTTAATTGTACTCCAAGGTCAGATTTGATCTTTTATCTGGTGGCGAATAGTAACATCTATGTTTTAATTTCGTTAACTGATAATGTAACAAATTTTGTTTACTTGGAAACCTTTTCCAAAACATCTTTTATGAAAGTTGTATTTATACTGTAATCATATCCTTAAAGATAATGTGTTCTTATGGGTCATGATGTTTCCGATACTCAGCAAATTTAGAAACTAAGTGTAGATTATTTCAGTGATACTTCTGTCCATCACTACATTGAGAATAGACTCACATTTTCCTGATAAAAACCTTTTCAATATCTAGTATTACTACCAATACCAGGCCACGATTTTTCATTCCTTCTTTCTTTTTTGAGCGATACAATAGATTAAATAATTTCATTTAATTCAATAAATGTTTTCTTGCATAGTTTTAATAGTTTTTTAAGAGATTGAGAGTTTAACCATCGTGCTAGTTTTTTCGTCTTCTTTAAAATAGGTTTCCAGTTTTACTTAAACATCTTGCTGATAACAGATATTAGATTTAGAGATCTCTGTTCAATGGTGTACATAGAGTCGTATATGAAGACAAAGTTCTTGAGATTGACATGGAATTCCTCTTGATGTTTCTCTCACTTTGACAATCTGGAATTTCTTGTTCTCAACATGAAAGGTTTCATTTTGTCTCGGAATTCTGGTATTTACTGTGTTAATCTAGACCGAAACTAGAACATACATCAGAACATCTCTAAATTTTATAATATTCTTTATGTCAAAGATCCTCATCGTACATCACACTAATTGAATGAGGAGGGGGGATCTGACCAATTATCCAATCCTTGTCCAATTGGCCGCAACATTGTATGATCAAAGATCCATGATGGTATCAGTAGTTCATGAACATTAGATGAGCAAAGGGTGTTTTATTAATTAAGGTGATAAGTTCTTCGGAGATTTTTTCGTTGAGTTCTTAATCATATGGTAATCATCAATTACTATTGCCACCTATAAATTATGGCAACTACATTGCTGTAAAAGACCTAACTCACATAAAGCCTTTTGTCATCCTAGGAATCGTATCTTTTGAAGATTGTGTCTTAGGATTGAATGTAAGTATCACTATTAATCACTAGTCCGATGCTCTTGAAAGCCACTTCTTTTTCTGACTTTTGCCAGAAACCAGATTTGAATTTACAGAATGAATCTTTAAAAAAAGTTTTTTAGAGATTTGTTGGTTTGTGCACGGGTTTGATTTCTAAAAATATCTATCCAAGTCCGAATTTGATTTCATGGAGGATATGTTTAATTAAGTTTGTTAATCGAGATTCAATTTTCTTCATTATTCGTATTAAGTTTTAAAGAAATTAAGAATGAATAGTAGGTCGTGAATGAAATACCCGTCAGCGGTACTTTTTGGAGGATTTCAAAATCATTCAGTGTGAGAACTCTTTTGAGAGTTTTCACATTTATCACTCTTTCATTCACGCAGGCTTCCCATAAAAAAACACGCTATCTTCAGAACTTGTACACTCATATCCGTCCATCATGACAAGGTGCCTGGAACAGAGATTTCTATTGTATTTATAATGTATTTAATATTGAATATTATTAGAAATATAAAGTTTTTTATTTAAGAATAAATTATAAATTTGTTTTTTAATTTATGCTATGTTTTTGATAAAAATATTTAAGTTCTATAAGCTGTTTAAAATATTTATAATTTGATATAGCATATTTAAATTTGATATAATATAATATAATATATTTAAAGATAACATTCTTGTGTATGCTATTTATAGATAAGCCAAAGCTTCCTGCAAATTATCAAGAAGAAACATGGAAAAAACTTAAGGAGGCTGTAGTAGCAATTCAAACGAGTAAAAGTATACGTTATTCATTGGAAGAATTATACAAAGCTGTTGAGAACATGTGTAGTCATAAAATGTCATCCAATCTTTATAGCAATTTAACAGTTTTGGTTGAAACACATGTGAAGGCTAATATTGAACAATTTTTAGCAGAGTCAATGGATAGACATATTTTTTTAAAGAAAATGAATGAATGTTGGCAATCTCACTGTAGACAGATGATAATGATTAGGAGTATATTTTTATACTTAGATAGAACTTATGTGTTGCAAAATCCTAGTATCTCTTCTATTTGGTAAAATATAATTATCAATATTTAATAAATTTCCATTTTTATTAATAATGATAAGTTATAGATCTTTTTTGGGCGTAAAATTTATATTAAAAGCATAATTGTGTAGATTACTAAAAAGATATATATTAATATAATATAATGTTAGATTCAGAGAAAAAATCTAGTATAATTTATTATATTATAACTTAAAAATTTTAACCAAATAAGCACTAAAGGCTTTAACATGGACGAGAAATCCTTTCGCCGAAACGTTGGCAAAATACTTCATTGTATTTTTAATCTAAATTTTACGCCCAATAAGAATCTATAACTTATTATTACTTTATTTTCAGTCACCAATTTTCAACTTAATTTTCCTATTTTCATTAAATTTATCTTGTTATAGTTTGTATTAAAGCTAATGATATATTACATCTATTTATATTGTTACGAAATTTAATATTTGGCGTAATTATAATTATATAAATGTGTATTTCATTCCAAGTAAGCATACCTGCCCTAACTAGAGCGGTTGAATCGCTCTGGCCTTTTTGAGGATCAGGTTAAATAATTAACAATAATGACTATTCATGAATAGAATATTATTTATTTCCAATTAATTGGAAAAGAGAAATTTAGTCGTGTGGCGGGTGATATAAAAAGTGGACTCTACTTTGCGACCGTTTAAACGAAATTAAAGTTACAATCGTTATATCAAACTGCTTGCATTAAAAGCTAGTCATCGTGTTATTACTTGAACTCGAGTCCGAACTAAAATCTTGAACCTCTGTTTTCTACAACTAATTTTTTTATAAAACTACTAACTTCTGTGGGTCCTCTTACTAGAAACTGTTACAATTTTTCAGGCTTGATTAGCATTTTGTTAGCTATCATCATTGTTACATGTCAGATTGTCATAAATAGATAAATGAATATATATTATATTTTTATACAAAAATTATTTGTTTATTCATTTAGTATAAGTAATATATTTAAAAGTTACAATTTAGACGTTTAATTTTTATAAAAATCAGTATGAATAAAATATAAAATACAATCCTTGTGAATCAAATTACAATTATTAATTATCGATAACTGTATGATATATTACTTGTATTACAAGGTTCACAGTGATTGTAGTTTCGATGAATTTAGTCCAAAAGAACGATGTGAGTAAATTTTGTCGCTACTCCAGATTAATTCTAGACTTGGAAAGTCATTAACACTTGTTAACAACATGAAATTAAAGTATACAATGTCCATAAGTGAAAAGCAAGTGATGAGCCGTGCCTTTTATAATATCTGCATTTTATCTCTTCTATGTTGCATAGTAATTATTAATGTTGGTTAATAGGTGGATGACCTGAGACGGTCACTCGATTTAATTATTTCTTTATTTTATTTATGTTCATGTAACCTTCTATCTCGATTCGTGACTGAATAGAGAAATTCATCTTTATTACTCTGCTTAGTTTACAATTCGTGGGCACATATCATTATAGTCTTTCGTATACAATTTCACGATCATGAACTTTTATAATTTTTTATTTTGTAAGAAAATCAAAATTTGATGAGGAAGTATTATTTAAAATATTGAGATGTTACATCATCATTCTTCACTTAATATTTTCCAACATATTGGTCAATACTTATTTCACCTGTCCGATTTCAAATTTCCAATTCCAATTTCGATGTTTTCGCAAGTTTAAAGTTTAATTATTAACAAGATTTTGTGATACATTTTTTTTAGTTGATGACTCTTTTTGCAACGTTACTCGGTCTTATTCTAAGTATGTCGAATTTCATATATATCACGCTACATACGTAACAATATTATTGTAATTTGTTGAAGTTATTATGGGAATTTGAAAGAAAAGACAGGTTTGATTCCTTGGCAAGCTGCACATTATTTTACAATGACCTTACACTCGCAAGTCCTATAGACCAGTCACGCACGCACTTTTTTCAATTATTGTTAACGAATCTTTTGCCCTTCCTCTTGCATCGCGATTTTTTTGTTTTTACTAGGAATCCGGACGGTTACGATTATCGTTTTAGTCGTTTAGGTTCTCGAATTTTCGATTCTCGCGCACATACACGCGCACCCATTATACCAGTCGACGCCATGGCATACAAAATTTTCGACTTGCCGACAAAAGAAAAAGCCTATATAAACTAACGCATTGCACTCTCGTGATTTTATACAATACATTTTCAATATAGACGGGCCATCTTTATACCAAGAGAGAGAAACTAGATCGGCCGAAATCATGCATAAAAAGTTCATTGATAAGGCATCGTACTGCCCCGTTGCGACTGACATACATTTATCCTTTTCCCGTATGCACCTACCCCGTTCACACAATCGTACGTAATTTACCTGTGCGTTTCTTCGAGCTTTTTGATCATCTATTGGCTAAGCGCACAACATCAGCTCATTTTAATAGACCATAATTCTTTCACCATTGGAGTCCCTGTGAATCTCGAACGCACAGCTTTATGATCAATTTCTCAATCCTTCCCTAACAGTTATTAATAATTATCATTAACAATATATATATACAGATACATATGCTTATAAACTTTTATTCAATCAAATTCTGATCCATATTGTGATATAAAGCACGAAAATAAATAATGAATAAACTTTTTAGGGACATGGGTTTGTACCTTTTTAGACTTCACATTGTTTTAAATAATTTGGTACAAACACGTACCGTGGAGGGTTTATTAATGCTAATTGAAAAAGAACGACAAGGAGACACAGTTGATAGAACTCTTCTGAAATCCCTTTTGCGAATGCTTTCTGATTTGCAAATATATCAGGATGCTTTTGAATCAAAATTTCTCATGGCTACCGAACGACTTTATGCGGCGGAAGGTCAAAGATTAATGCAAGAACACGATGTACCTGAATATTTAGCACATGTTGATAAAAGACTTCAGGAAGAAAATGAAAGACTGTTACACTATCTCGATACCTCCACTAAGTATGTTTTTTATTGTTCTTAATTTTAAATATACTTTTTAATAACTATACGATTTTCTTTTCTCGATATAGATACTATTATTTAGATACTATAAATGAAAATATTTATACATTATTTTATTCTTTTTTTAATTATTTCAGGTGGTCATTAATACATACAGTAGAAAAGCAATTATTATCAGAACATGTTACTAGCATATTACAAAAAGGATTAAGTGGATTACTAGATGAAAATAGAATCAGTGATTTATCTTTACTTTACAATTTATATAGTCGAATAAAAAATGGTTTAGTGGAACTCTGTTTGAATTTTAATTGTTATATTAAAGTAAGTATTTATTTAATTATTATTAAATTGTAAATTATATTAAAAAATATAATTATAATTAAATTAAAAAAAAATTTTAATAGAAAAGAGGTAAAACAATAGTTATTGATCCAGAAAAAGATAAGACCATGGTGCAAGAATTACTGGACTTTAAAGATAAAATGGATAATATTGTCAACACTTGTTTTCATAAAAATGAAAAATTTGCTAATAGTTTAAAAGAAGCTTTTGAAGCTTTCATTAATCAAAGAGCAAATAAACCAGCTGAACTTATTGGTAAAATAAAATTTAATTTATTTTCTTTAATTTAAATTAAATATATATATAATATTAAAATTATTATTTAATATAAATTTTTTAATGAATTATATTTTTACATTTTGTCAATACTATTATATTATCATTGAAAAATTCAATAATGGATGTTTTTTTATAAAATTCTGTATTAATAGTATTTGGTACTAAACCTTTTAATTATAAGTAAATGTGTTCCTAATTATAAGTTTGAGTAAACCTTGTTTCCAAGTAGACTTGCCTTCCTCATTTGGATTGCGTGTTAATGTTATGATTGTTCTACTTAATATTTCCTTCTTCCTGTATAACTTCTCGTATTTTTTTCTGTTGGTTATAGCGTCCATATACTGTGAAATATTTTTTATTTTATAAAAATTCTACAGCATATAGTTTACGTTTTCTTAAATTGTATAGTGTAGTATTGTTGGTATTGATAGCTCTATTTTGTCTATTATAGCTTAATCAAATGTGTTTTTCGGATAATTTATCCAAGGTTGATATTTTACGTATCAGATGCGTTCTTGAAAGTTTGAAAAAGTTTATAATTAATATGGTTCTATAAATAATCATTAAATTTCCTGGGTTAAAATTAACTTTTTTCATTTTTAATTAAAATTCATGTATTTCACCATCTAACCAAAACTTATCAAAAGCGGTTGATGTGCATTGACCAGTTTTAGTAGGTACGTGAGCACGGAGTAAGATTCTGAGATTATCATTAAGTTAAAAAATTCAGTTTCCTCTCACCTGTAATGACATATAGGCTGCTGAAGTAAATCGTACCATGGCGCAACAGGTGGGTTATGAAACCAGAATAAAAGATTAGTTTACAATCAGGACGAACTAAGCATGCAAGGGATACCCCATTCCCTCTACCTAACTAACTATTATCACACTCCAAAATTATCGAACCATTCATCAATCGTTGTCTAGTGAAGACCAAATTAATTATTTGCATCGATTCTTCAGAATATTGGTAACTAGGATATAGTTACTAGTTATGATACTTATTACTAAATACTAATTAGAGATTCCGTTACCGAACGTCGTTAGTTCCACATCGCAAACACGAGACAGTACGGTTTTCCATAGGTAGTTACAGAAGTAAGGCAAGAATTGAAAAAAGGTTTACAGAGGAAAGTGCAGTGAAAAGTAGAGATTAAAGTGAGATAAAAAGAAAACAACACCGAGTGGAAGACACATCGATACAAGGGCAAGGAAAATCAGTGAAAAAGTGTGGTTAGCCGGAAAGCGGGAAAAGGCGCAGAGCACGCAGCGTGAGACGGGAGCTCCCGACAGCTAAATCGGTCAGTAACAGCAGGGTGTGAACAGCGCCACGGGACTGAACGGAACCACACTTCAAGCAACAACGATTGAGGGAAGGTAGAAAATTTACCATTTTCACGTCGAATAAACCTACATAATAGTAAGAATACATATTACAATAGTAAGAAAACAGATACAAATAAAGTAAATAAAAGTATATTAAAATATATAATATAATAAAATAAAAGAAATTAAACCACAATAAATTAAATTAAAATAAAATAAATAAATAAATAATCAATAAAACAGAAGCACAAATAATAGAATAGATAATTAATACCAATAGATAACAGACAACTAATAATAAATAAACAATAAATAATAATAAATAATAATTATATAAAATAAAAACGTATTAAACAAACAGAAATTAAAATATACAATTGAAAGCAATAACACCAAAGTAAAATTCGGCAAAAATGAGTGATAAGGCAGAGAAGGGTAAATCTACCAGGGGAAGAGGAGGCAGCAGAAAGAAAGATGGTGGGCAGCTAACACTCGATGGTAGCAGAATGGAAAGCAGCAGAGGGAAGAAAAAAAAGACATTCGAAGAGGAAGACATAGGAGGAAACACAAAGGCTGAGGGATGAGGAGAAGAAAAACAGAGAAGAAGAAAAAAGGGAGAGAGAGAAGTTCAGGGAAGAGATAAGAGAAAGACTAACAAAAATTGAAGAAAGCCTGGAGAGAGAGAGAAAGGAGATGAGAGAAAAGATAGAGAGACTGGAAAAGGAATACACAGCGATGAAAGATGAAATCAAGGAAAATGAAGCAAGGGTAAGAGAATGGGCCAGGAAAATCGAAACGAAAACGAAAAAAATGGAAGAAATGGTCAACGAGATACAAGAGGAGAGAATGGAGAACAGGGATGGAGAAATTGGCACAGAATCAACAAGGGAAGAAAACGCAAAGCAGTGGGGACGAAACAGAAGATTCAGGGAGAAAATCCACACGCCCCTGCAGCAGAGCAACAGGGAGGACAGATCTTTCCAGATGGAACAGCGGAATCATTGGAAGCGGAGACACAGGGAAGCAAATAACAGACAGAGAAATGGAAGGACTGAGAAAGATGATGAAAGAAAGGCAGAGAAAAGACAGGGAGGAAAACTTAGTGGTGAACGGAATGATCAGGGAGGAGGTAAGGAAAATGGGAGTACAGGAATGGGCCAAAGACTTTATTGAGAAGAAACTGGGCCTAAAGGAAGATATCAGGAGTGCATGGTGGAGTGGACAGATGGTGGATATAAAAAAAAACAGACTCCAAAGCATGAAGGGACAGGATATGGGACGAGAGGAAGAAACTCATAGGAACGAATATATACATGGATTTCGATCTTACTTTTGAAGAGAGACGCACACAGGAGAAAATAAGAGATTGGACTAGAGAAGTAAGGAGAAAAGGAATATTGGCAAAAGTTGGACTGAAAAAGGTATTTATAAATGGAAGATGGGAAAGATGGCAGGGCACAAAAAGAATGAACAAAATGATACTAAATACTAATTAAATCAACTTTCGATCTGAATCTAACATCCTTAATATAAATAGTGAAATATATATATAGTACTAAAAAACCCATATGAACTATTAAATATAGTCTTAAATTTATTCGGAAATATCGGTACATCCATTTTACATATTTTCATAGTTCTAAAAGGACTTTCAAGTTTTTTTATTTACCATTTACAGATACAAAGTTTTTTATTTACCATTTGGAGATACAAAGTTTTTTTATTTCTTTTTAAATACAAAATAACTATTGGATATACTCTGTTGCATAATTATATTTTATCTGTAAATTTTCAGATATTTTTAATAAAATTATTTAGAATTGTGTTATATGTTTACGTGTTTTTTAATTTTCTCAAATTTCAGATCAGGTTGACTTTGGTGTATCTAAGCTATTTATTAATACCGACGTAATAATAGAATCATTAGTTTGATTCTTTTATTGTTATACTGTGTTTTTATATGTTTGTATTGTAATTATATTATTCTAATATACTTAAAATGTACAATCTGGCACTTGGCTAATTTCTTTAATACGATAGCTTCATAAACAATAAGGAAGGTAATGATGATTTTTCCGATACAAATATTGAAAACATGAAACGAAAATTAAAAATAAGAGACTTGTGCGAATTATAGTTTATATATATTTAAGATAGAGGAAAAATCGAAAATTTAATATAAAGTTGATAAATCTACTGAGATATTCGTACAATCAAGAAATATAGAAATAGTAAAATATCAGAAATTGGAAAAAGAGTTGCTCTATTAAAATGTTATAGATTCTTCTGTAATTGTTGTAGTTCATAATTGGAAAAAATTCTTTGTGAAAAATGAGTTATGCTTTTTTAATAAGCGTAAAAATATAAAGGTTAGAAGATGGAATGAATCTACCAAAGCGTTTATGTAGATGATTCTGATTGATCATAAAGAAAATTAATAAAAAAAAATCAAAGAAATTTATTTAAAAAAAATAATACAGTTAGATTATTTTTCTAAACGCGTTAAGTGAGAAAAATTTGTAAAAAAGAAATTATAAACTTACTGTTGCATAAAGAACCGAACCTACAATTACCATTAGAGTTCTTACATTTTATTTAAGATTTTCAAATCTTAGCCGAACTACTGCTTTCACTAATTTATGGCTGACTGCCTAGATAACGACGACCTTTATTTTATCAATTTACATTCAGTGAAATAATAAACATTCGCAAACTAGGCTCTTTTTTTGTTTAGTTTGATCGTACTTAACACTTCTTTTTTTTCAACCTTCAAAATACCCATTTTTACAGAATAAAGTTAATTATTTGTTCGCATTATTTATCTTTTATTTGTCTCTTCTTTTTTTTTTTAATTATATAGTAGTTTGCATTATCTAATTATATCAACATCGTTTTTCTATTAAGTTGCTTGCACTTAATTCCATTCTCTCATTATACTTCGGCATTGGAATTGCTACTTTTCTCTTTAAACTTTACTCCTTCTTTCGCATTTTACAATAATTTGAGATTTTAAGTGCTCTCCGAAAATTAGTGTAAGAACTAATACAAAAACATTATAGTTTGACTTTTTATACAGATTTTACACTGTAATAGAACAAAAATGAGTGAAAATATTAAATTTATAATTGCAGATATACATACAAACTATATAAAAATTAAATTATAGAAAACAAATGAATAGAAACGGAAGATCGAACGAAAAAAAACTTGTTTTAAGGGAAAACTCTATTTTCAGAACAAATATTTTGCCCATACAATACGTATGACCATGTAAATTTTCTGAAATATTTACAAAATTAGGCAACACTATTTACCATTTTTATTATATTTTAATTTCTCATGGATTTTTTTTAGATTTATTTAACAAATTCACAGAATTCTATATCTCATATTGATTTTTATTTAATTTTATTCTTATTTTAGCTATTTTTTACAATATATGGATTCTTATAATCCTCCATTGTATGAGTTCAAAAGAGGAAGAAGGAAAGGTGCTTTCTGGTGTATTAATACATAAATAAAATACATGAAATTGTTTATAAAATAGTTATTTCTATACCACGTGGCATAAAAATCTTGTACCCTATAAAAAGGAAAAAACAATAAAATATATTAACAAATTATATCTATTTGTTTGTTATTTCAAGAAAATTTTCTACGAATACGTTTGAAAGATATTAGAGATGTAGCTAAAATAGTTGAATATTCATAATTATGTACACATAGTTTAAATAAATTGATATTTAAAAGGTGAGGGATCTTAATATAATGATTATTATATTCATAGTGCAACTCGACCATATCCAAAATTGCATGTCATTCAAACTGACTAATTCAACTGTGACATCTATGCTTCATTCTGATAATGTCAAAATGTCTGGCAAGATAGAAAATATGTCATAGTTCAAAAAAGATCAATATTTTTATGACAGTGTTACCCTAACAAAGCTAGGTATCTGTTGTTGAATTTTGTTCCGTTTTGAAAAGATATCCAACGTCTCGTTAATTTTGAGGAAATCTGAGTATTTCGTATTATTATACCAGAGTAATGTTTATATATTATTTTACAAAATAAAGTTTTTGTACATATTTTTTAAGAAATCTAAATAGGTTGTGGAAAAAAAGAATAATATAATTTTTAAATCTATTACATTTTTAAATTTTATTGAATGTATTTTTTTATTTGCTTACAATAAATAATTTGTATTTTTTTTTATTTAGTTAATATTTTTTAATTATTTAACCTTGTTATTATAATTATTATATTATTATTACAATTATTATATTGTTATTACAATTCATTTAGTTTAAGTATATTTGTAGTAAAATAAAGTAGAAGATTATCTAAAAAACAAAAAAAATTGAATTAATTTTATTATTAATTAATTAATTAATTCTGATGCACATTTATATTTATTAATGATAAATTAAAAAAAATAAATTCAGAATTATTGAAAGTTTTACTTTCATATTTTTGTAGTAAAAATGAATTTGAAGTTTTATTTTTATTTTGAAGACAAAGATGAATAACTACGATAATATATAAAAAATTATAAATTAAAATATCATAATTTTGTGAGTGGTACTATATTTTACGCGATTCTCATAAGATTGATGAAAATATGGTACAGAAAAATTACGCTTGATAACACTAGCTGATCACGCTTGTACTAATGCAAATAATGAAATGTTGAGTATATTAAGTTTTGAATTTGTTTTTGAAAATTTAAAATGTACTCATCATTCACAAAAGTATATTCTATTAATTCATATGATTTATTCTGGCTAACTATATTATATTATCATATAATTATTCAATTTAATTATGAATTAAAAATTCAATAACATTTATAGCAAAATTTGTCGACTGCAAATTACGTGCTGGTAATAAAGAAGCGACTGAAGAGGAGTTAGAACGTCTTTTAGATAAAATTATGGTTTTGTTTCGATTTATACATGGTAAAGATGTATTCGAAGCATTTTATAAAAAAGACCTAGCAAAGCGTCTTTTGGTGGGTAAATCTGCCTCTGTGGATGCAGAGAAATCCATGCTCTCAAAACTTAAGCAGGAATGTGGTGGTGGCTTCACTAGCAAGCTTGAAGGAATGTTTAAGGATATGGAATTGAGTAAAGACATTAATATTGCCTTTAAACAATATTCGGGGAACCTTCAGAACGAACTCATAGCGAGTAATCTGGATTTAACCGTTTCGATACTGACAATGGGTTATTGGCCAACATATCCTGTAATGGAAGTTACTTTGCCAGCTGAAATGGTTCAATATCAAGATATTTTTAATAAATTTTACTTAGGAAAACACAGTGGTAGGAAATTACAATGGCAGCCAACACTGGGGCATTGCGTACTTAAAGCTTGGTTTAATCAGGTATTTAAAAAAATATTCTTTTATTAAACTGCTCGAATAAAATCTCTTTATATTTTTAAATATTAAAATATAATTTATAATATTATATAAATAAAACAATGTACTTATTTTTTTCTTCTACATTTTAACATGATTTATTCGTTGTGATTATATTATAATTATTATAATTATTATAATACATAATAAGAAATACTAATAACAAAAAGGTTTTTTTCTTTATATTCATACATACATGGTTCATCCATGAAATATCGAGTTTTTTTTTTCATTTTGGCCTATTCGTCGTAGAAATTTGGAAGGGGTCTTAGAATGTCGACAAACTCTTTCCGCATTTGTCCCCCGTTTTTTTCGATAATTAGGTGCGGCAGGATTTTACTTCACGCAAAGGGTGTTTTTCAGTTTTGTACACGGCACGATGGGGCGACTAGTGGAAAGGCCTTACGCGATAAATTTTTGTTTGTAATTAAAAAAAAAAGTGGAAATGTATAAAATATTGCAAGAAACGTATGGACATAATTGCTTGTCTAAATTCCAAAGTGGAAAATGTTACAGAGCTTTTAAAGAGAGCCGAGAAAAAATCATCGACGAGACTCGATCTAGACGCCTAGAAAGCTTTCGAATGGCTAGAAATACCCAACACGTGTTAGAAATTTTAAATTTGGACTGTCGATTAACACATAAAGCAATTCAGAGAAACTGAATTTAACGCGATCTACAGTGTACAATATAGTGCAAAAAAATTTATAAATGTCGAAATTTTTGAAAAACATCAAAGCTGAAGAGTCTGAAATGTATTTGAAATTTTGAAAGTACGCCTTCAAAAATGTGTTGATACAGGAGTCCACCAATAAATCATCTTTGAACAAAACATTCTCACGTAGTGATTTTCCGCTAATTGCTTCAGCGCGTCGTGTCAAAAATTTGAAAAACACCCTTCGCGCGAAGTAAAATCCTGCCACACCTAATTATCGAAAAAAAAAGGGGGGACAAATGCGGAAAGAGTTTGTCGACATTCTAAGACCCCTTCCAAATTTCTACGACGAATAGGCGCAAAATGAAAAAAAAACTCGATAATTCGTGGATGAATCATGTATATTACGTTTATTATGTGAAAATATTTGAATTCTAAATAAAAACAAGTCTTTTTTTTCAACAATTCTACAAATTGAAAAAATCTAAAATAGTTTTGAATTAAAAAATGAATAAGGCTTTGAATACAGCCGACTAAATTAAAAAAAATATATAAATTTGCTCATTTTTTTCATAACATTTTTTATATACATTATTAATTAACGTTAAACAATATGATCAATTATAAATGAACATTCCTTTGTAGCAAATAGTTTGTAAGTTTATGATTTATAATATTAACTATATAATTATATAGTTATAATTTAATTATATATTACAGGGTAATAAAGAGTTACAGGTATCCTTATTCCAAGCGCTAGTTTTAATTCTCTTTAATGAAACAGATAATTTAACGCTTGAAGAAATTAAAACGGCAACAAATATCGAAGATGGAGAACTTAGAAGAACATTACAGTCATTAGCTTGTGGTAAAGCTCGAGTACTTCAAAAAAATCCGAAGGGAAGAGATGTTGTTGATAATGACAAATTTGTTTTTAATGCTGATTTTACTAACAAACTATTTAGAATAAAGATAAATCAAATTCAAATGAAAGAAACTGTGAGTATTTATATTTTTTTATTTCTTTCTTTTAAATCCTTTTAAAATATATGATGGTTTAAAGAATATCTATAAATAAAACAAGTATTAATAATTATAATAACTTATTAAATGCATTGATTCATGTGAAGTACTTTCCATATTTGTTATGATTGATGTTAAAAATAATTCGATAGGTACGCGTTTAATAAAGACTTATTCATATATTGTTTTTGTCGGCGTTTCGATGTGTTATTCCTTTTTTTGTCAAAACTGTTTATTCAAATAATAATAAGTTAATATATATAAATATATATATATATATATTTGACAAAAATTATTAGTTTATAATGTTACGTATCTAAGAGGTCACGACTATATTTATTCTTTGATAATTAAATCGTGAAATTTTCCCCAGGTTTCGTTCTGCCCTAGCCAAAACGGTCAAAGCGTTTTGGCCTTTGTGAGGTCCGGAATTTGTCAATAAAGAAAACGCGAGATAATCAATATAATACTTTTTTATTATATTTCTCTTAATGAACGAGAGAGAAAGAGTAACGTAATGTGTAATACAATTCTTCGTGTCAAGAAACTAAGTCCCGATTGTATAAAACAAATAGTAATACATATTAAGAACCCGAACTGAAGTACGACTTTAGAAGGAATCGAACCGAATCGAATGCCCCTACGTTTCTTCTGATTCAACTCATTACCTCCGCTGTATGGGGAAATTGCAAAATCCGCGCATTCTCCCTCCGGATGCCTCTGCTTGATTATCGTTCTGTCAGCTTTCTCCGATATTGTCTTTCGATTGACCTCTGTATATTCACTGTCGCCTCTGATCTTGAATTTTCGCAATTTGGCGAGCTCGGAAGTTCTTATTACTCGCAGGTTCACGTTACTCGCGACTCCGTTCGATTCCTTCAATGTCACTTTCCCAATGTTCGTCTTCGTTTTACTGATGCGAGTATAATTTAATTCGTCGCGTATACGTATGCAATTTTACATGCGTAACAATAATTATAATTGCCTAAAAATTTTCGAACTCAATAATACGCTTATATTCTACGACGTTTTGGTCATAACGTCACAATTACATATAAACACAATAAAATGAGCCTCATTTTATATAGTACCACGACGTGATGGTGTACGTCGTGATGTTGCTACTTGTCATGTTATTGAAGATCATATGATATTTAAAACTCAAATTTTTTATGTCCTCTTGTCTGTAAATAACATTATTAATGCTTTTAATGTATAACATTTCCAAAATGCAATTCTTTATATAGCACAATTAATGAGTAAAATCGGATAAAACGTATGGACATTTCGATTCTGAGTCTTAAGCGAGTTTACATTTCGAGGATATTCTGGTTCAGACCTCTGTTAGAAAAAATCGAGACTTTGATATTTCAATGATACAACGAACAAATTGTTTACTTTATGGGCGTGTGCAATTAGAGCCACGGCTCACTCAAACAATTATATTACATATAAAATCGCTCTCTCTCTCTCTCTCTCTCTCCCGTTACTTTTTTATTAGTATAAGTAATATTCTGTCATCTTAACTATAGTCCGTATATTTATTTTATTTATAGCTTTAAGCACTTTGACTAGGGCAGAATTGAACCTGATATAAATTCAGTATCAGAAAAATGATAGTTGATATATATCGCGATAAATTAAATATATAATATTACCATATTCAAAAAAAAAAATTTCTGAATATGCACTAAAGTTTAAGAAATATGGAATAAATTTAATACCTAATATAAACAACAAATTGGACTTAGTTATTATAGAAAGAAAAGATAAAACTGAAAAATCGGACAAAACTAATGTTGTGTATAAAATTAAACGTAAAGATTGTTCATCTGTATATAATGTAAGATTAAACGAACTTTAAAAACAAGGATAAATGAACATATTAAAGATAATAATAATACATCTATGGTTGCTGTACACACGTATGAATATAAGTAAAGTATAGATATAAATACTTGATAGGGAGACTGATTTCGAAGATGTTATATATTAAAAGCAATAATAACATTATTAACAGTCAAGAGTACACCAAAAATTTAAATTTTAAATATCCTATAATCCTCAATAATATGACAAGTTGCAACATCATGACGTATAGAGCATAACGTGGTACTATATAAATTAAGGCTCTTTTATTTTGTTTATATTTAATTGTGACATTACGACAAATACGTCGTAGAAGACCAGCGTATTATTGTGTTCAAAAAAATTTAGGTAATTATAATTATACACTAATAATTTTTGTCAAATATATGTATATATTAATTTATTATTATGTTAATTATTACAGTCTTGACAAGAATAAGGGATACATTATCGAAACATCGACGAAAAAAAACATGTATAAGACTGCTTTTTTAATCCGTACCTATTGAATCATCTTTTAATTCAATCATAATAATTTATTAAATACGTTAGTAATTTAATATATATTTTTAATATATTTTAAAAAATTATATATCAAAAAGATCTCTTAGTATTTCTTTTATTTCTTCGTATAATTTATACTAATAATTAAATGCTTTAATATTTTAGAATATATAATATGAATTTTAATTTTTAAAGCATTTAATATATTGAATAATATTATTTAGAATGAGGAACAAAAAGCCACAGAAGAACGAGTGTATCAAGATAGACAGTATCAAATAGATGCAGCTATTGTTAGAATTATGAAAATGAGAAAAACATTAACTCATAATCTACTTATAAGTGAATTGTATAATCAACTTAAATTTCCTGTAAAGGTATTTATTTTATTAAATATAAATAATTCATATTTTTATTTAATTACTTTAGTTAAGTTTTTGAACAGATATTTATTGTTAGATTTCAAAATAATATGGATAATATTGTGAGTAAAGAAACGGGTGACGTATAATATTGTAAAACAGAAGCGAAAAGAAAATTATTAGGTTTTAAACAAATAATACATCGATTTTGAATCTCATAGAAAATATAATTTTTTTTATTATATATTCAAACAGTTAAAAAAATATTCTTGTTTTGAGAAAGAAAAATTCGTGCAAATAATACGAAATCTTAATACGATTCCACTCATATATAATTCATTATTGTTGGTAAAAAAAACTCGTTGTAGTTGTGTTCCAATTGTATTCTAGCTTGTTTTTTATGAATATAGTTAGGACTGCTTACTCTGGTTGTACCTATCATTGCCTTTGAATCAGCAGATCGAATGTTTTGAAGATAATTAAATAAAACAATATAGTCTGAATTGGTTTCGAAATGGACACTTTACACTTATACGCAACGCTGATTATGTATCTTAAATGCAAATAGAAGAAATAGGATCCAATAATTTCAATGGAACGGAAAATGCATTTTCATCCTATCATGCAGTATCTAACTTTTTTGAGTCACTTACATCTTATTATATTGTATCACAAAAACACGAATATAACTTAAATGCAAGGAAAATTTCTATAATGTTATTAAAAATTTTTTTTATTATTTAATGCAGATTTAAATTCTCAGATATTAATACAGACTAAAACCACTTATAAAAAATTGTAGTGGGCTATCTTGTAATTATATTTACTAAAATGGATTATGTCACTGAAATTCTTGTACGTCGTTTATTTGAACCGTAAATATCATATTATTTATGCATTAATCGTGTTAAATTTTGTGATTATAAAATCCGATTTGGAGGAAACTACTTTTCAGCTTTCATTTAATTAAAGAAAAAACAGTAAAAGGTTACTATATACCGAATAAGTCTTATGGTACATAAGCTTCATTTATTATAATATGTGGTACTGATATAAACGGTATAGAAATGTTAATTCGATTTGTAAAATAGAAAGTTGTGCAGACAACCTATAAAGTTTGATAAGAAAAAATTAGAGATTTTATTTAATCAAATTTAATCTTAAGAAGAATTTAAAGAAATATATTAGGGCGACTTAAATGCTATTTTCAAATAGTTAAACAAATTTATGTTCATTTAAAAATAATGAAATTTGATGCTACACGGATTCACGTTATCACAACTTAAAAAGTTTTAGACTTCTTGCAAAATATTGCTTCTGAGTACAGATATACAAATATAGAGTACACAGATACAAATATTTTTTGCATTCGTATTTGATGATGAAATGTGAATACGATATAATTATTATAAGCTCAAAAACCAAATCAATTCCATCTTATCAAAAGAAAGATATGTATATTAAGTATAAATGCTTTTATTTAATGGGATTAGATCAGATACTATTATCTAATGTAAATATCAATAACGATTGATTCCTATTAAATTATTGCAAGAAAAATGATCAGCATATGAAACTAGATACTCATTTTTCATTGTGACAAAACTAGGTCCTGAAATTAATTTTGAAAGCTATTTAAAAAATTATGAAAGAAAACTTGTTCTACTCACGTACTACCTTATATATTGATCTATTTTATTACCACTTGTTTTGAATGATGCAGCATATCTTATCAAAGATCACGATACATACATATATTGTTCTTAACCACAAAAGGCTAGAAGTTCATTGAGGCAAAAATTCAGAAATTACCTAATTTTTGAAATCACCAATCGTATTAAATAATATTAATGTTATCAGTTATTTGCTAAACGTTTTATATCGAATACTTAAATTATGTATTTTTTAATTTTGAAAATCTTTTGTAATTTGCTATTCAAAAATTTAAAATAGCTTGATATTTAACATTTTACATTCTTTTTTTTATGTTTATATTAAATTATTAAATAAAACTAATATAAACATTTGCATATATAAATTATTTTGTATTATTATATTGAAATTATATTAAATGATACAATTAATTTTCAGCCTGCTGATTTAAAAAAACGAATAGAATCATTAATTGACAGAGATTATATGGAAAGAGATAAGGACAATGCAAATCAATACAACTATGTTGCGTAATTAGTAATAAACAATAAAATAATTCAAAGAACTTAAGAAGAAGAAAAAGACTAAATATACTACGTCTTATGAGCTTATACATGTAAATGAAGATGATAAGAAAAATAGAATATGTTCACCATCAACAATTTTTAAAAATTGTATTTTACTGTTTATTTGAAGAATTTAAGTAATCAATCAATATAATGTACAATTAACAGTTATATTTATAATACTGATTTATTGATTTACTTTAATGTTAGAACAAATTAAATTAATTCATTAATAGAGACCCAATAGTCTATAATGTTACATAGAAACTTGTATATTTCTTTTTTACTAATTTCTGTATTTTAATTATTAAATTAAATGATAGGGTTTCCAATAGAAATGTATTTTTTAATGAAATATATTCTTTTTTTTTATTTTACAAATAATATTTTGAAAGTTAATAGATTTGTACATTTAAAATTAATATTTTGATGAGATTTGAAGAAATAATGTTTGTATAGATATTGAAATAAAATAGATATTAAATTATGCTTTCAAAAAATCTTCAAATGGTATTGTATTTATGTGTGTGCGTGTGTATATATACATATATATATATATAGTATATATATATATATATATAAAGTATAATTTAATGAAAAATGAAATTTTTTAGCATTGGAATAAATTATGATAATTCGTTTATGTTTACTGTGAAATAATATTTTTTAATAAAAATAAAAAAAAAATTTATCAAAATTAAGACTGCATAAATTTGCAGTTAATAAACTAATTATTCTTTATTGTATGTAACTTAATGAAGAATAGAGTAATGTATGTATTGTGTGTAAAATAATTTCTTTTTTAATTTTTTTGATTTTTAATATTTTTAATTTAATTTACAAGGCTGTGCTATACAAATTATGATTTATATAAAAAATTTTTTGGTAATAATTGTAGATTAACTTTTGATGTTAATTACCAAACTTATTTTTTCTATGTTAATTTGTAACCTTTTGTCCAGTTCATCATATCAATTAAAAAAAATAAAATAAAAATCGGACTGCTTAAAAAATACTTCCATTATTTTTTGATAATCAATAAAAATATTTAATATAATATATATTACGTTTTTTTCATTATATACAATATTTATGAATAAAATTATTTATGTATTCAATTTTTAAATTATAGATAATTTTAACATTTATTTGGTTATTAAAAAACTATAATTTTTTAAAATATAATATCATGTTTTTAAAAACCGACTTATCAAAATTAATTTTTTAACAGTATTTTACTTTTTTTTTTAATAATCTTTGAATAAGACTTACATTTGGCTGATCAACCCAAATAGATATTGTGGCTCTGATGATATACAAATGCCAAAATTACTGGTCTGATTTGAAACAAGAGATTTATATATAACAAATTAAAAATTATTTTCCTGTAATAAATTTAAAATAATTTTGTCAAAGATGTAAATAGCAACAGGTATTTGTAATAAAAAATATATATAATAATACATGAAATATGTTTAATTTACTGTTTTCTTTTTATTGTCAATGAATTTTAAATGTATAGATATCGTACTTTAAAAACTGATAAATAACAATAAAATTTAGAAATTAATATATGAATAAATTGTAATTAAATATAAATAATGATTAAATTAACATTTGTTTAAATGTGGTAATAAATATAATTATTATCAATTAAAAAATATTTATTCTATTTTAAAAGTGAAACTTCTGAGGGCAACTTGAAGACAGCATTAATAGAAAATGAGGACATTAATATCCAAAGTTTAACTTGTAAGATTACACAAAATCTAAATTTCAAATAGGTTTTCTACAAGATAGTTAGCTAGATATCTCTTTGAATATACGGGTTGTATTTCTTGCGACTCTTTAGAAGTGACGTTAAAAAACATTTACCGCTGTTTATCAGAAACTGCCAAAGTTAAGGATATTGGTGATATAAATAATTATTTGACATCGTTTATTTTCATATTTAACATTAACTTATAATATTAAACGTCAATTGCTGAAAACGTTGAAAATTGGCAGTTCCAATTAAATTTGTAACTTTAAAGTTGTAACGTCTACTATTGTACATACGATCTCACATCCTTTTATTAAATAGTCTCTTAAAAATAAGGACGTCAAGCGATTTGAAAATTGCATTGGGTAAATTATTATAGAAGCATATAAAGATGGCTATGTAATTTTTTTATTTTAATGATCTCGACCTTTCGAGCTAAGTGTGCGAAATAGTCTTCCACTATCGATTTCAGACACTTGGAAGAGATAAGTTGAGATGATCTGAGCAGTTACAAGAGAAGTTATTAGTAAGTTAATGTTATTCAATAAAAAGGGCAAAAATATAAACAAAAACATGCTACTTGCTTAAGAGTATTTTGAAATTGAAGAATTCAGTATTTACGTACAAGATAAAATCAATCTGAATCTATTAAAAAGTTAGAAAATTACATTAAAAAAATATTCTACTTCATTCATTATATAATATTTTTGACTCACAGTTTGAAAAAATGATGAATCAATAATTCAAAATTGAACTGATCCATTTTTTATGTCATATACATAGATGTTTATAATGATTTGTAAATATTTTCATGATTTACATTGTCCATGTTAATTGATGGTTATAATCTTAACATTATTATAAAAATAGTTTAAATTTGTGATTTTTAATTTACTTTATAACTTTAAATTACCATGCTTAAAAAAAACATATTTTTGTTATATAAATTGGTATTGTTATTTTCAACTAATTTAATGCCTACATTTATTTTTTACTTAGTATTAAGATTGTTGTGATTCAATGAAAAGAAAAATAAAAAATAAAATAAAATTTTTTTAATACAATATCACTGTTACATAAAATTCTTTTAATTTCGTAAATTTTTAATAATTTTTATTTTCTCAATTTTTGCATCAATCTCATTAATAACTGACATTGTGAGATTTTCAGGGTTAGGAGCTTTATTGAGAAAATCTGCAACCAATTTAGAGGGTGGTTTGCCACCACCATGGCATAAACATTCATGCCTATAACGATCACCGGCAGTGCGACTCAATGGCTGAGGTTCAAAATAAGTCTTCCAAATCCAGGAAGCAATAGCTCGAGATATCAAATAAGAGTAGTATTTAGCTCCATATCCAACTAGATGAGAGAATCGTAACTGCCAAGCCTATAAATAAAATAATAAAAAATAATAAATTGATAAATATATCTATTTATTAGATTGTTTTAATTTCGGACTTATAATAAAAATAAATATATGAACAATTTAGTTTTTAACGTAGCCACTTTGTTATATTTTAATCTTTATTTAAATATCTATATAATACAATATAACCATTATAAATCTTTCTTTTAAAAAGAGCTATTATTCTTCACAACAGTTTTTCTCAAAAACCAAAAGACTGAATAATTAAAACAAGCAAGCCTAACTTGTAACAGAAAGGTAAGATGAAAATTGAATTTCAAGCATAACTTCAGTATATACCAAAACATGTATAAAAACTAAAAACTGCCTCCCTTCAGTAGATGTCCAAACTTGCTAAGTTGTCAAGGAGGAAAAAATCTATAATAAGACACCCATGTGTATCTGTTACATAAAACGGCTCGTGAGTAGTGTTGGTCTAGCTCATCTCACAGCTGACTGATTAAAAAATCCCCAGTTCAATTCTTTTTTAAAAGATACTTCAAAATCTCCAGTTAGAATATAATCATTGTCTTCTTTATTTTGTAAATTTTTATTGTAATCACCAGTAGTGTATAATATAATAGATTGATCATACTTCTTTAGTCCTGTTTTAGTTTTCCTGTAACATAAAATTTTACTATTATTAGTTTCATCTTTAATTATTAGTTAAATCAATTAAGTATATTATCTTTTAAACACTTATGAAAGTCTGTCGGTAACGGTTTCATCATTATGACAGCTATATTTTCTTTTGTTGGTATCTATCAATTGTACATAAATTCGTTTTTCTCCGACACATTCTTTTATTTAATCACTGTGTGTATTAGTCATGTTTTTGACTCTCAGTTAACTTTCGTTCTTTCAGTTCTTCAATAATTTGTTTGATTGGATTGTCGAATATTTTTAATTTATGCCTACCATAGTTTTTGTGTAATCTCTAGCCAATTTATTGTTGCACCAGATTATCGTAGGTAATAGTGTTTTTTCAATATTTCTTATGGATTTGTTAAGGGAGATCAATTCTTGACATTATTCACTCATTGCAAGATATTTTGGCTGATGTGTGGAGAAAGTAACATATATCTGCGTATGACTCTTCCAAGATACTCCATGTAAACATATAATATATCCTGCTGCAGAAGTTGAATCGTCATAGTCTCTGAAACTGTCATCCTAAAATGCTACTAGATTTTCTTTTTATAACTTATACATAAGTCCAATGTTTGAATTGCCTTTTAAATAACGAAAAATCCTCTCTACATCTTTCCAGTTTTTAATAGTTGGTTGATGTTGTTTTCGAGCTAGAAAGTTAACTGCATATACAATATCTGTCCTTATTGCATTAGTTAAATACATCGAAATTTCTATAGCTTATCAAAATGGAATTTCTTCTTTAATCATATCTTTATCATAATTTGTTAATTGTATGCAGAAATATTGTTTTTGTTATGAACTTGTCTTATTATCATTGGTGTATTTTGAAGTTTGGAATCTTTCATGCAAATCTACATAATATTTTTTTAACATAATCTTCTTGTGATAAAAATATTGTGTTATCTTCTTTATACTACTTAATATTTATTCTTAGGAAATATTTCGGTTCTCCTAAATCTTTCATCTCGAAAGCATTGCTTAATTGTGTTTTTATGTTACTGAACAATCGCATGACATTGTTGGCTAATAATATATCATCAACATACAATAAAAGTACAGCCATTCTATTTTCTTTTCACCAGGTGTATAATCACGGTTCATGAAGATCGTTTTCTAATCCTAATTTACGTATTTCTTCTGAAAAACAACGATTCCAACTTTTTCAGCTTATCTTAAGTCCATATAATGATCGTTGAAGCTTACAAACTTTATTTTTTCTTTCTTCTTTATACATTTCAACTCCTGATATATCCATGCATATATTTTTTTTTCAAAATACTGTTTAAGAAAGTAGTCTCTACGTCAAGTTGACAGACGTGCAAGTTGTATTTATTATAGAAAGCAAAGAACGCACTAAAGGTAATCTCGATACTGGTGCATGTCTATTAAGTCGTATGTACTTTTATCCTTAAATCCATAATCACGCACTATTAAGCATGAGTAATATTTTATTGTGCCATCAATGTTTATTTTCATTTTGAAAATTCACTTTGAATTAATAATGTTTGGTTTTCTTTCATTTGGTTCTTTTAGTAACTTTGATATTATTTTCCAAACTTCATATTGTGTCATAGAATTTGATTCTTCTTTAATAGCTTATAACCATTCGAGACTATCCTTACAATTTATAGCTTCTGTATAGTTTACAGGATCATTATTTATTTTGGCTAACATACAGTACGCTATTATATCCTCAATTTGTACTTTATTAGCAATTTTAATCGAAGATATATTCTGTTCTTTTTTATTCAGCTACTCCGTTGTTTTCCGGTGTGTATGTTGACGAGAAATCAATCTCAATATTTTCTTGTTCCAGAATTTACTGCAACTTTCCTCCAACATATTCTTTTACATGATCTGACCGAATGTAGCATATATTTTCATCCTTTCCTAAATTTCTTGCAGACATAAGAAAGTTTTTCAGAGAATTTGCTGCTTCATCTCTAGATTAAATTGCATAAACTTTTGCCCATCTCGAGTAGTTATCAATAAAAGTTATTATGTATTTATTTTGTATTAGATATGATTTTCGTTGGATTAGTCCGATTATATCTATGTGCATTGTATATAGAGACCGAGTTGATCTTTTCCTTACTTCTTTAAATGATAATTTGTCCATTTTCGAAACGATACAGACTTGACAATCTCGTATCGAATCTTCAATGTTAATACCTTCCAATGATTGTAATTTCTGGCTCAGTTTACTAAGGTAATTCAGTGATGTGTGACCTAATTTATATGCTACAACACATCCTCAGATAGAAATCTGAATTCGAATTTAAATTCGACAATTGCATCTTGTTCTGTTTCTCATATCTTCCCTTCGAACATGATGTCTATTGTCTTTCTGCATTTGAATTTCTTGCAATTATTTGATTATCCTCTATATTTATAACCAGTTTAACTTTACAAAAACATAATCCTGATTATATATTATCTGTAGTATCTTTTTTATCTCTCTTGATTTGAAAATGAACAATCCAATTTGGTCCCTTCAAGGATATTTTCAATTGGATTTGTTTTATACTTCCAATATTTCATTATCTAGTTTTATATCTAAACGTGCATCAAATAACTGCCGTAACGATAATAAATTATGGCTTGTTTCAGATTTTGAATCAGACCTATCTGAAACATTCCGTTCTAACCTTGTTACTTCTTTAAGCTTCTTTATCATTTCTTTTAGTTCAAATATTTTAGTCCAACTCGTATCATTATCTTTGTGACAATCTTCATAAGTACTGTTTGTTGGTGTCAGATATTTGTCACCCATTATATAAGTAAGCCATTCACATAATAATTCAGCTATCATATTACTCTTCCAAATATTAAAATAGCCTTTAGGTTTTAACAAAGTCTGAATTATAGCTATCCGGCTTCCTTCGGATTCACGTATAATTAGTTTCTTTATTTTTATTATGTATTATATCTGATTTATTTTTATTATAACTGCTATTATCTTTATCGACTATCGGTACCGTATCCATTAATTTGTCGTCATCTGTTTCATTAAGAATATTTTCTTTATTTTCCTCCACTTCTTTATCTATTATACATTGTGAAATGGTTTAAGTATTAGATCTTTGTAATAAATCCAATTTTTGAAAACATAAATATTTCAATTTAATTTTTTTAACCTGTATCTTGGGGATACTGGCTAGCAACTCACACATTGTGCATCAATCGTAAAATATATATAACTATACAATGACATCTTTATTATTTAATTAAATTAAATTCATCTGCAGATGATTGATTCTTTAATGTGTACAGCATTCGTCTTTATTATTCAAACGTTTACTTTCATACACATATAAATGAACATCTTTATCATTTTATAAAGAATTTATAATTTTTGTATTTCGTTTGAAAAACTGAATTAAATATTAAATATTAAGACATTTAAATAATATATTTAATTTTAATAATTATAACTTCTTTATAAAAACTTGCTATTAAAAATTTTAAATCATATGACAATACTTTTAGATTGTATATATATAGGTATGAGTTATGTATTTAGTGAAGCTTGACTTATTTGTACAAATTTTTAATTAGTTAATTTATTATTTATTATTATTATTTAAAATTTTATTCTATTTATTTTACAAGTTTTAATATATTTTATTTAAATACACAGATCAACACGCGTTTCATTTATTTCAAATTTAAACAAAATTTAATTTTTTTTTATTATATTTATTGATTTTTATTTTTTATTAATCTTTTTTGTTATATAATTTAATTTATTTTCTTATAATTTTAATTTAAAATTCTTCATTTTTTAATAGTTTTAATAATCCCATCTTTATTTTTAAACAACTATTATAATTATTTTATATAATTATAAAACAATTTGTATATATTTTTTATTAGTATCAAATTTTTATATTTTTTTTATATGTTTTTATATATATGTATATATAATATTTATACACATCATGTTTTAATTTTTAATATATTGTTACGTATGTCATGAAATTCGACATATTTAGCAAGTAAAATAAGGAGTGTTAAATAAACAAGTTAAAAAGGAGTACAGACCGCAGGGTAAAATATTGCTAATATGTAACTTTAAATGAATATTAATTGTTATGAATTCGGAAATGAATTAAAAATAATCAATAATTAATCAATGTATTAAGAAATAATGTTCAGTAATATAAACAAGATT
Organism: Eupristina koningsbergeri; assembly: GCA_018907245.1. Classification (NCBI taxonomy): domain Eukaryota; kingdom Metazoa; phylum Arthropoda; class Insecta; order Hymenoptera; family Agaonidae; genus Eupristina; species Eupristina koningsbergeri. The sequence continues at coordinate 2,760,602 of JACCHV010000002.1, read as the reverse complement.
GAAATAATGTTAATTAAGCCTAAAAATGACAATACCTTCACGGTGGGAGAATCCAAAAAGGTTAGCTTTTTTTTTATAATAAATATGGAAACAATAAAGCAGGAAAGGGAGTAAAAAAATAGTCATTCAATAGAATTCAGAGATGCAGTCAAAGTAGAGTTGATTTTGAGTATATTCAGAGAAGTATTGCGGAGAAAGTCGATCCCGGTCGGGGACTCTTGTCAGTCAAGCAACGTGATACTCATTCAATCAAATAACGTCACGGTAAAAGTAATAATTATTATAATTTACGGGACACACGTAGGAGTAATTGTATCACGAGCCACAATAATACACTGAAATATTTCTCTTCCGATTTATTCTCAATAAATCGTTATTTAAATGCGAATTAATCAAGTGTCTACTTTATTTCATCCAAAACCTCACGACAGCTGAAGCGCTTTAACTCATTCAGCTAGGGTAGAAAAAGAATCTGGCAACAAATTAATAAATAATTAATTAAATAATAAATAAATAAGCGAGTACATAAATAATTGATAAATAAATAAATATAATTAATCTGTTACGCGAGAAATAATAAACATAATAATATTAATTATTTTCATTTAAAAAAAAATTCAATTTTTATTTTCAAATTTTCTTATAAGAACTAAAGTTGTTTACAAGTTACGTACGCTAATTTCATTTGTTAAATTTCAAAAATTAAAAAAAAAATTTCATTTTAAATAGTAGGTACATTATATTAGATTGAGAAAGCAATATCAGTATGATATAAAAATTTCAACCAACAGTACTATATTTATTTTATATCATCTTTATATTGTAATACTATTTTTAAATTTTTATATCTCTAATAGAGATATGTTACAATTAAACAATATCACTTAATTTTATTAATATGAGTATATACTCTTTTATTACTTACATCTTTATATTTGAAATTTTAGATAAATATAAATAATATTTTTAAATATCTTATACTGATATATTTTTCTTAATTTAAACATGCTTATTACAACATTTTTAATTTATATATAATTTTATTTTACTTACTTGTACTAAGTACAATCACACTTCTTTCATTTTTATTTATATTAATCACACACTTTACTCGGTTTTTTTTTATATCTCTTTTTTATTTCATTTTACTCTCCTTTAATGAAATTATGCAAGTCTTTGTAAATTTATTACAGAATACTTTTTTATTTTAAAAATAAAATAAAAAATCTTTCATGCTATGAAAGTATGCTGGGCCGGTAACCCATTAAATTGTTTTAATTGCGGACTTATAATAAAATAAATATATGAACAATTTAGTTTTTAACCTAGCCACTCTATTATATATTAATCTTTATTTATTTATTTTAATATATATATAATATATATAACGCAGGTCGCGTTAATACTCGATTCGGGAGAGTAAGGGCCCGAATCGGGAAGTTTCGGCCATCGATAGGAAGAGGGGGAACTCGCGGGTAGTGACCCGCGAGCTTCCCAAGATTGATTTGGAGACTCACTCGAGCTTGACCGAGCCTTTCATTTTTGAACTTCTTCGAAAGGAAATCCTTTGCTAAAACGCGAGTTTTGACGAGAGATCTTCACACGAGGGTGATTGTTATTGTGAGTACCCCGTGGAGGTGTGAAGCAGGGTATTCGAAGCAGCGTGAGGCCAGAGTGGAGCTGAGAAGCTGGTGTAAATTGGCAGGGACCAGCAAGATGTGAGAGAGAGAAGCCAGGGAGCTCAGCGAACTGTCAGCAGCACATCCAAGCTTCGAGATCCTCAGGAGCGAGGAGGAATTGATTTTTTAAACTAGCGCAATAACTGTAAGTAGTTTTAAGTTCCTTTGTAACTAGCGAGCGGGCCCCGCGACGAGCGTTAAATGTAGTGCTTGAGTAATGTAATAAAATCGTTAATTATCTTGTGATCTGTTGTGTGCTAATTACGTAACCCATAATTTGCTTCCCGATCCCCTCGAAAAGAAAGTTTCGCGTACGTTTGCAGGGATAGAAAAGGAGAATCCTGATAGCCCGAGCCCCGCAGCCTCCGCGGGCAAAGTTAATAGATTTTGCGATCTGAGCAGCCGTCACAAGGGTACCTGTGAGGAAAGTGAGTGGGTGATTTGAGAAAAAAAAAATAAAAATTATTGTAACGGGAATGCCCGTTACATATAATATAACAATTATAAATTTTTCTTTTAAAAAGATCTAGTATCCTTCACAATGGGTTTTCTCAAAAACCAAAACAAGACTAAATAGTTAAATCAAGCAATCCTAGCTTGTCGAACAATTAAGAAGATCGAGTCACATATATAATTTCAGCATATGCTGAAGCACGTATAAAACTTAACACTATTAATTACGATTATACTATCAAATATAATACAACAAAAATAATAAAAAAAAAGAATCTTTATGGTTTTAGGTTTATAAAAAATATTTTGATAAATCCCATTTTAATAGTTTCTTAAAGTTAATATATTTAAGTTCTTTCTACATTTACTAAATTCCTATATTTATTACATTGACTTACTTTTATACATGCCTTCTAATAGTGTTACCCACGCAAGAGTTTGAAATTGTGTTGATGTGCATTTGAGACGGAAGGAAGGATTTAGCGCTTGGTGCGTCGTGTGTTATCGATAGTTTTATTATTTTACATGCGTATTTCCGAAAACCCGACTCGGCCCTTGTAAAATTTCCTTCGCGGAAACTCAGCGCGTAAGGTCGTCTTGCGATACGCGTGGGGTTTTGATGGGGCGACGTACGAGTCAAAACCTCGGCGTGACACAAAGTGGTGTCGCGTCAAAGTAAGGCGATTGTTAGAGGACAATCGCCTGAAATGTAAGTGAAGGAAAGCGGATAGTTTTGACAGGATGAAATACAGCCTAAACTGTGGACGGGGGTCGATTTTCCGGATTATTTTCGTTTTTTTTGTTTTCAATATCGATAATGTTTTAAAATTAGTTTAAAAACCGAGCGGATACTTGGGAATGTTTGTATTTATGCGAGGCTTTTTCCTCTCGAATACCAGCGGGAGGTTTTTTATGTCTTATATTTTAAGTAAATAATAATGTACAAAATCTATTAATATTGTATTACGCGTAGTACGTTTAAGATTAAAACGATAAGTGTTAGAATGATAAGTTAGTTATAATAAGCAAACTATTGTGAGATTTGAGAAGGAGGGACTATCGTTGACTGTGGAAAGGAGCAAAATTACAAGAAAAGGATTTTTATTAGGCTTTGAGCACTCATTATCGGTATTCTATCATATCAGTTTCCTCTATCCTTTTTTATTTTCAGGTATTCTAATGAGATTATTTATATATTGAGTAAGAAGCAAATAGCTAATATTCATACATATTCTAAGAAACTATAAATCGTACTTAAGGTTCCAAAAAAAATTATTAATATCATCTAGTTCTTTAATTTAATTTTGAATTTTTTTTTTAACGTTAACGTATCTTTAACAGATATGAATAATGTTGTTTCCATAATAAAATGAATAAGTATCCGCTTAGCAATTTGCACATTATCAGCAACTAAAACTTGTATTTGCTTTTAAAAAAAAAATTCATAGTCTTCTAGTTATTTTTCTCATTCTTCTTTTTATAAGAGAAAATAAATTATCCTAACTCTATAAAAGCGCTCTAATTCAATAATCTATTAGATGTTAGATAGATTTTGAATTGTTAGTGCAGAAACTTGATTTTTAAAATAAATAAACACAAATTTAGTAAATTGTTATCTTTATTAAATGCTTTTAATAAATTATTATATAAAATGCAATAGACAGTGAGAAAAAGAATAAATATTTTTATTTTAATAAAATAATCAGAACTTTGAAAATTATCCGAATCAAATACTGATTTATCCGGACAATTTTTTAGCTTAGTCTTAGAGTTCAGAAAGAATGCGAAAGCAAAAACGAAAACTACTTAAACAAAAGCTACCGTAAATAGAAGTTGCATAAATATTTATATAAATGTAAATATAAACTTTCAAAAATTTTTCATTATCAAAAAAATCTTACTGTAACGAATTAAGTGTACTTACAGTATTTGGAATATAAGGTAAACCGTAGTATTGATTTTGAATTCGTTTTAAAATATCTGTAGTTGAACCCACTACTTTATTACTATGATATTCTTGATCTAATTTACTGTAAAATACTTGGCTTTGCATCTCAAATGAAGGAAACAAATTTTTTGATGAACAAATTTTATATAACAAATTTTCTGGTATTTTGTCACCAGTCTCATAATGTTTAGCGAATAAAGATAAAATCTGGAAAATAATGTTTGAATTAAAAATATTATATAAATAATTAAACTACTTTCTGATAAATATACATCATTACATATTAAACAGAAGTATTCCGCACGTAAGTTAGCAAGAGTAATTGAAAAGTAATTGAAAAGATATTAATAAATAACTCTTTAAAATTAGTTCCTTTCTATAGCTAATTTAAAAAAAAGGAAAATAAAATCAAAAAAACTTAATAAATATTTCCGAATATACAAAAATCTATTATTAAAAGAGTGTTGTGGTACCTATAAAAACATAAATGCTTAAAAATGTTATATATCATAAATATTGTTACATCGTATAATTCTGCTGTATTTATTTATACTCCGTAACTACTTATTTATATATTTATTTATTATCGCGTTTATTTTTCGTATTACTTATTTATTTCTTTATCTACTCGCTTAGTTATAATTCGATGATTTCCCAGTTCTTTTCTGCCGTAGCTAAATCAAAGCGATTCAGTCTTTATGAGGTTTTTAGGATTAAAATAAATACAATTATATTATTTCACGTTTGAAATACCGATTTATTAATCATATGTCGGAAGAGAGAATTCGAAGTGAAATAGTGTCTCGTGATACGAATCTAGCACCTACGTGTGTCCCTGAGTTTTTTTATTACTTGCCTCTCTTGTGTTATCGCGAATATGTGAGTTTGTCGTGTTGTCTTACCGACGAGAGTTACCGACCGAAATTGAATTACTTCGTATTACATTTTTCGTCCGATTCTTGACGCTACTGTCTTAATTCCCTGATCACTCGAATCGACTTCATTATTATTCACGTCCCCTGATTTATAGAGAAAAACTGCTAACTCTTTCGGGTCCTCTCACCGTGGAGGTGTTCTCATTTTTAGGCTTAATTCACATTATCTTGGTCTTTGTTTATATTTCTCAATATATCGTTTAATAATTACGCATCTTGATATCATTTTAATTTAACGCTTGCACATACTTTTCTTTATGCTGCATCTTGTTCTCCTTTCCACTTATTTTATGCAACATTTATTATTTTATTAATTATGTGAATTCCGTTACACACGTAACAATATAATACATTAAATTAAACTTTAATTAGATATAAATATTTATAAATGTTCTTTTTGATTTTCTTATATTTAAATAATATTTTAAATTCAAATTAGTTCAAAAGTTAATATTTAATATGAAATGATTTCTCAATGAGAGCAATTTCTTAAGTGTTAGTTTTTTATTCTACACTTCATACATGGTCTATATTAATTAGATTAAAATGCTAAGTCGAATCCGTAATTTAATTTAAAATAAAAAAATACGTAATAATACTATGTACATAGTATTGAAGGTACTTATATAAACAAAAAGAATATTCAAGATTCATCGAAGTGCAAAAGTATTAAATTATAAATTTCACTTTATAATATTTGCTAAAATTTAAAAAATAAACTTACTTTAGGATTATTAGCAAAATATTCCATAAGAATGCTTGGTACTTCTGCAAAGTCAGTACTACATCTTGTTCCAGTTACATGTTGATATTTTGTTCTACCAAGCATAGAATGCAAAGCATGACCCATTTCATGAAATAAATTATCTACTAATGAAGGATTCAATAAACATGGAGTTGATTTTGTTGGCGCTGGCAATGAAAGCATAAGGACAACTATAGGATTCTAAAAGAAAAATTTAAAAAGTATCTTTTATAATAAAAAACTTTAAAATTAAATTATTGTATATAAGGAATAAATAATTTTTGTATATTTCAATACCTGTATATCAACATAAGAATAAAAATATTTATGAATACAATGTTCTTAAATGAGCTTTTTATTTTATTTACTTCCAATTAAATAGAATAACTAAATTTATAAAAATAATAAGACAGATATATTTGAATAACTTACAAAAAGCAAGTAGATCAGAACAGAGACAATGATGCTTAAAGAAATTAATACGTTAAGTAAATTATGGATGCCTAAATTATTAGATCATTAAGTAGATTAGAAAATAAACCAAAATCATTAAATAATTCAAAATAAAATACTAAAGCTAGATAATGATTTGTGCAAGTTACTATTTGTTCGACATTTTTTCTCTTACTGTTCGGTTTTCCACCGGTAAGAGAGAGCAACCGCGCTCGGAAAAGACAATCAGGAGGGTGGATCCCGTATTTATTACGGTTCCCCAGGTTATGCTGGAGGACAAGCGTTGTTCTGGAACGAAAAGCATCATTTAGCTTTGGGATTTCACGAGCGAAAGATTTAGCTTTTGTAATTGTCTTCCGATTCTGCATTTCTCCGCGCGTTTCTGTGTGTTTGCACGTGCATGTATGAGTGTGTGCCGCTGCACTAAGCATGCACCCGTATGAGCCCAAAGCTCCTTCTCCACTAAGGGCTCGTTACTTTGATAAAATCTATGACGTCAGCGGCCGAGATTACCAGTTGATCCTGAATTCTAGCTCTTACAGGCATTGTGCAACATGGAGGACGCTAACGTCATTGTCAAGATTGGTCCAACATTGTGATTGTGCGTAATAACGGTAATACTTTTTCCTCCTTGCTCAAGAGGGAGTTATTTTATGCAAACTGTACCGCAAAGCTATTAAATTAACCCTTTGTGAAGCTCAAAATTTGTATTTTTTTTCACCATTAATTTAAACAAACCTTTCCGTCACTTCTTTCCTGTAATAAACTATCATATTTTATTATTCAACACTATTTATATGGAAAATATTATAAACGTTTTTAATAACAAAACGTATTGCACATCGTAAATATTCAAAATACAAACACGTCAAATTTACTATAAAGAAAATAATGATCAATTAATATTTTTTAATTTGAAAATATAACTTTTATCATTAAGAAAAACATTATTTTTTGCATAAAAAATTATAATTCTATTTAATAAAATTTAGATTAGAGCAATTTTGAGACATAACAGTACTTTATTTACAATTAATATTAAAAGTATATTTTAAGAACTTGTTTATTTATCTCATTCCTGTAAACTTTCGTCCGGATTCACTCATTCTCGCTTGCTCTTTCTCACTCTCAAGAACTGTAGTGTCTACTTCTCTCTCTCTCTCTCTCTCTCTCTCTTTCCCTTTTATGCTCAAAGATAAACGCGGCATTATAATTTAAATTTTTAACAATCTCTTTTCCAATGACAAATTTCTATGAATACTATTTTAAAAATTCAATTAGTAAGTTGATAAATATTTTTATAATTAATATTTTGTTAAGATAAACTTTCAGCTATTTTCCAGATACTGAAGCATTTGAATTTTAAAATAAAAATTCGAAAAATGCTAATATGTATAAGCATGAAAGCTCGACATGCAACAAATTACTATATAAAATATGAAATTGGACATGTATTTATTTATAATTTTATTAGTAATAATTCATTTATACAATTTCTAGCTCTATAAAATATTTATTGTTTAAACTTACTTTTTTATTATATTTATACCCATTCTCAGATTAAATTACACCACAGCAAATGTGTCTCAGGCGTTCTTGCCCAGTACATAGATATAGTGCACACAGGCATATTCATCATTCAGGAATCCTAGATGTACAGAAACAGGATTGTGGGATGTAAGAGAAAGAGCACACTAATTGTAATGTGGGTATACGACAACGAGGATTGTCCAGCAAGTGAAGTAATAGCACTAACAGGATACTGTGAAAGTAAAAGGATGGAGCTAGTGCTGAACTACGATGCAAACTCTCTCCACGAGATTTGGAGTAGTTGAAACACTAATACAAAAGGTAGCATATTAATGGAGTAGATAAGACCGAAAATAGGCAATAAATCAAGCTTCCATAACTATAAAAGACAAATTCAGGTTCAAAAGAATTTGACCCACATTAATGATTACGTAAAAAAAAATGCAATCAGGGTGGAGTCTTATCTCCCATACCGTGTTGTTTGGTAATAAACAGGCGGCTGGCCATTATAAAAGACCATTATATGGATATATATGGATATATGATGGATATTATATCCATTATATGGATTTTATGCATTGGCATATGTAAACAACCTACTAATAATAATAAAAAGGGATGACCACAGCGTACTGAAGGGTCTAATGCGACACGCACTTGGGCTGATAGAGATCTGGACTCGGACGATAGCTTTGTCAGTTAATCCAAAGAAGACTAATATAGTGCTATTTTCGATCAGGTATAAGGTTAAGACAATAAGCGAACTGAAGCTCAACGGTTACTCAGTTCAAATTATTGCTAAGGCAAAGTACCGAGGTGTAATTTGGTAAAACAAGCTGAAATGGAACACTCACATCAAGATCAAGTGTCAAAAAGTCATTAACACATACTGGCCGTGCAGGAGAACTTTTGGTAACACAGGAAGACGGCAGTCAGATAAGTAAAATGGATTTATGACGCCATCATAAAACTCAGACTTTTACATGGAGCTTTATTTTGGAGCTACAGGATGGAACTCAGGACGAACTCTAATCTTGTAAATAAAATACAAAGAAAAATCCTGAGGGTTGATAGGGACTATGAAAACAACAGAAGCGATCTCGATAAAAACTCTATTAGAAATCACTCCCTTGGATAGGACAATAACAAATTGGCCTATTATACAATGCTAAGGGACTTTGTTAGTCGAAGAGACTAATTGGAGGTGAACCCAACTCTGAAATGATAGCCAAAGCTTACGAGGGTAAAAAAACAAGACATAAGGAGTAATAAGATAATTCACTGGCGATTGGCACATCAGATATCATTTACATTTCATAGATAACAAGATAGATAGGACTTGTAAATGTGGATATAATCAAGAGACCATAGAGCACATCCTGTGCTATTGCCTAACTTTCATTTAAAAAAGATGGAAGACAGTAGAGGCGTCATTTCTAAAACCTCAAAATCTCAGAGAAATGGAAATTAGTAAAAATTAATAGAAATTAGTAAAAGCAGCAACTCCATTGGATAAGCTACATAAAACTAAGAAGCACAGTGATCTGTGGAGTGCAAGCCGAAACTAACCGTACTTGGAAATATTAAAAGATGCCGAATGCAGTTGGAGCCAGGTCAATGAGGAAAGCCTTGAGCTAGACGTTGATTCATGCAGTTGGACAAAGGCCTGCCGGCACGGTAGATAGAAGCTAGAGAGAGAAGATTTTGACCACGGCTACACTGAGGAAAATCTTAAAATGTTAGCATAAGTATAGGTACACTAGGTATTAATACGAATTAACCCCCTGCATTAAAGCAGTACTAAGCCAAACAGAGAGTTGACACTGGTATCACAGTTCTGGGCTTGAGCTTCAGTGTGTGATGATGTGTAACTTGTTCAGCGATTCCAGAGGAAGGTCGCAATTAAAGTATAGGGAGGTGCGATTTTTATATACATGAAATAAATTAGAGAGATGGCAATACAAGGCTCTGATTTTCGAGTGCACGAAGTGCTTAACCCTTTCTTCTATACACAAACTAACACACTGTTACTGTAAGCCAAACCACAATAATTCTTGTGTTATATTTACTGAGTTTAAGTATATCCATTATCGATTTTCTCGAAAGTTCATCTCCTATCAACCTCCTTGGTTATCTCAGCTTCTTGCCTTCCTCCACATCCCAGTATACTCTTTTGTTAGACAGCCGTGTATGACTTTATAAATTTCTGTTTGAGATATGGGTTTTTCATGTTTATTAATTCTAATTTTCATTGCTCCGTTTTTTACAAGCATGTCAGACGTTTTTATTACCAAGATTAGCTTCATGTCCCGGAATTCATAAGGATCACCTCATTGACCTTCCCGAGTGTTCAGATGCTACATGTATTTTTACATGTCTCTGGAACACATCTAATAAAATTTTATAGCAAATAATACCACTTGGTTATTTGAAGAAATACCAATAGATGTTATTTTGGTCTATTCATTTAGAAAGTCCAATCACTATTTAAAATACCATGGAATGGTGATTTAGGTATCAGACAATTTCATTAGAGATGTCCCATCCTCAAGCTCCAGTACCAACTATGTTGGTTTTTAATTCCGTCCATGAACCAAACTCTACTGTACTCAACTAGTTTCTCGACATTCTTGTTCCAAACGTATACATTGGAAATTATCACATCATTAGTGAAACGTGGTTAATTTCTTCTGAAATTTTTCCGGGCTTTGTACAATTATACTCTTATTCATCACTACACTATTAATATCAATTTATTCTCAAATAATATAATTATAATACTAAAGAACGAATCCCGTTGAATAACTGTTCGGAAAACAGAAATTCCTTGACTAAATCAAATAAACACTTCACTATTAGTCACTTATATAATTGAATTAGATTAATTCAATTGCGTGATCAAAACAACAATAATTTATTTTAGAAATATAATAATATATTTTTATATTACAATTAAATAAGATCCAATGAGATGCAGGTTCAATAAAACAAGTTATTTTTAAATTATTTAGTCAACGTTTCGACAAGTTATCCCTTGTCCTTGTCAAGTCTAATGTTTAAGAGCAGAAATACAAATGGTAAGGTTACAATCGATACGACCTAGAATACGCAGGTATTCTAAGACGTATTAAGAATAACTTGTTTTATTAAACCTGCAACACATTGGATCATATTTCATTGTAATATAAAAGGATGGAAGGTTGTTCGCATCAAACATTACATAATATATTAATAAAGAAATATAATAATAAAATTTTTATCTAACTAATAGAATTCAATTATGCCAATACTACCTTGATTTATTTATAACTATTAATATATATCTTTATAATTCCCTTTCTCTCTTCCTCTGTCTCTATTTTTAATATTTGGATGATTTCAATTATAATTAGTCAATTTGATTTAATTATTTCTTAATAAAATCTATCATTTTTAGTTTCACCTGTGATAATTCAAAACTGTCAAAAATATCAGGATGTTTTTCAAAAAAACTCTAGAAAACGAATGAATTTTTATTTTCTCTCCCCAGTCTAATTTCTCCAAATAAACCCTTATATTTTACATATCTTTTTCTTTATCACTAATAATATTCATGTAACTGGATGATATCACCAATCACTCATCAATTATTGGTGACAATATGTCTTCAGACTAGTTTCATCTTCTCGAGTATTAACTAGTTCAGTGCTCCCTTTATTTTACAATAATCAACATTATTATTCATTCGTAACTTAGTTGGTAATTTTCAACGTTACCATTACTGACAAATAGGTAGTGTCGCTTGGGGATAAGAAAATTTCTGACTGACGATAAAGTAATCTAATATATAGATATAATATCGTGTTTCTGCGTGACCCATCTGCAGCGCCTCCTATATTCCAGCTTCTACATTTCAATAAAATAGCACCGGATAGCCTCGTGTGATTTTAAAGATGTTTTATTTCGTTAAATATTATTTTAAAGATATTTAACAATTACGATCCTCATCTACAGTTCACACATGAAGTAGAAAAATCAAACCTTCTAAACTTTCTTGACAAACAAAATGAGAAACAGCCGGCGTCGTTTATAAAATAAAGTGCAAAGACTGTAAAGCTTCTTACATAGTTGAAACTAAACGTAATTTAAAAAAACGGATTTGCGAGCACAAAAAAGTTCAAAACACCAACTCAATGATACAATTGCACTCGCAAAATAACGAACATACCATAGATTAGGACAATGTTATAATTTTAGACAGAGACAATAATTACAGAAAAAAACAAATTTCGGAAATTCTGCATATACAGTTAAATATCAATACTGTAAACAAACATAAAGATACGAAAATGCTAAACGGTCTCTATAAACATCTGACGTCATTGATGACGCGACACTCAGCTGGAACATAATCTTCGACAAATTGTAAACTTAATATATTCGAATTTGACATATCGACGAGACAAGTCGTGCTAATATTCTACATTCGAATATACTAAGGTATGAACAATTTTTATAATTTATAATTTGTAATTTATTATTTATAATATATCATATTTATAATTGTGTAAATTTACTAATAAACAGAGGCCTGAAGAAGACAACGAAAGTTGATCGAAACGTTGCCTTAAAACACTATAAAAAAGTGTTTTCAATCTTACCTACACCCGTAAGAAACTTTAAATTTTCAAGATATTGAACAATTATCAATTTTGCAAATTTTCTGGCAATTTGATAAGTTCTCTGCTTTTAATTTACCAATCGACTTATATAAAAATGAATTTTATTCATAAATGTTTTAATTACCAACTCGTCTATTGATTCCGTTAACGGTCGTCTTGTGCAACACATCGTGTAAGCAAAACGTCGCAGTTGTATATAGGAAAGCATTAGTAAGAAATTCAGAGGAAAGTGTAAAACAGAAAAAAGCTGTCGAGTAAAGTGCAGGGAGTGAAGTGAGCTAAAGAGTGAAGTGTGCAGCAACCAGCAAGGAGTGGAAAAAAGCAAAAAACAAGACCAGTGAACGAGGAGGTTAGGGCGGATCTCAAGGAACGAGGCTGTTCGTATAGGAAAAAGCGGGCGTAACGCTGATGTCTTTTGACGTCAGGAGACCGACGTCAACTATACCGACGAACAAACCAGGAAAAACCGAGCAGCAATTGAGGGGAAGGACCCATTTCAATCAATCCTACTGCTAGGTGATAAAAAACAGACTGCTGGGTAAATAATAAGCTGATTAATTAGATAAATACATTAAACACAACAGAATAATAAAACAATAATAAAATAATACAATCTCTGCAAATTATTGAAAAATAAAAAATTTTTTTCACAAAAATTCTTATTACAAAAATAAAAGCTACAAAAACAAACAAAAATAAACAGATACAGAAAAACAATAACAGAAATAATATAAACACATAATATAAAATAGATTACAATTAACACATAAAAACAAAAGAACACCGCCTGCCAAAAACTTAAAAATTAAAAATTAAAAATAAAATAAACTAAAAATTAAAATAAATTACAACATATAATTATAAATAAACAATCAAAACCTCAAAGTAGCAAACAAAATAAGAACAAAAACAAAAATAATTAAAATAGCAAATACAAAATCAATAGACAAAATTTAACTGAAAAATAAAAATTAAAAGAAAATAAACCAAAAATTAGAACAATAACCAGAGAAAAACAATAAGGACCCACAACAATAGAATTAAAATAAAACAAAATTAAATAGTAAAAATAAATAAAATAAAATAAAACAACATACACAACCCAAAAATAAAATAAAATTAAGGATAAATAAAAATGAGCAACAAAGCAGAAAAAATGATGCTGACAAGAGAAAAGGCAAATAAAAGAGAAAGCTCACAAATGACGCTAGAATGCATGAGTATGAAAAAGAAAAATACTACAGAAGAAGATGAAATTATAGAAGAGAGTAGAAAAATAATAGAAGAAGGGAAAAAACGCAGAGGAGAAGACAGGACGGAGGTGGAGAAACTAAAAAAAGAGATTGAAGAAAGATTTGCACAGATAGAAAAGATATATGAAAAGGAAAGGAAAGAAAATAAAGAGAGAATAACCAGAATAGAAAAGATATATGAAAAAATAAAAGAAAGGGAAGATGAGAATGAAGAAAGTGTTAGGGCATGGGTGAGGAAGAAGGAAGAAAGGATGACAGCCATAGAAGATGAAATGAAGGAGATAAGGGAAGAAATAATAGCAAGCGGAGACGAGAACGAAGCAAGGATGAGACAGAAGAGAGAGATGGAAGAAAAAGAAAGTAAAGGAAGAAGAGGAGACAGCAGGGAAAGCTCGACCACAAATAGCAGAGACAGCAGCAATTCGAGAAGCACAAGGTGGAGCAGTGGTTGCGAAAGTAACATAAGCAACACAAGTAGGATCTCGAACATAGAAATACAGGGACTGCGGAGGCTAATGTGGGAGAGAACATCGCGGTAAAAGGAATGGAAAGGGGAGAGGTACAGAAATTGGGCGTAAGAAAGTGGGCAGAGAACTTAGTTGTGGAGAAACTGGGAGCAAAAGAAGAGATCATAAGTGCATGGCAAAGCGGAAGAACTATTATAATAAAATTAAAAAACAAGGAAGCTAGGGATAAAGTATGGGGGGAGAGAAAAAAACTGATGGGAACAAAAATCTTCTTGGACTTCGACTTGACATACGAGGAAAGGAGGCAACAAGACGAGATAAGGGAGTGGGTGAAAAGGGCAAAGGCACACGGAATATTTGCAAAAGTCGGGCTCAAGAAGGTGTTTGTTGAAGGCAGATGGGAGAGATGGATGGGGGCGGAGAGAATGGAAGAAAGATGAAATTATATAAACAGGAAAGTAAACAAGAAAAAAGAAACAGAAGGAGAAAAGAAAAGGGAGGGGGAGAAAGAGAAGGAAGGCAAAAAAAGAACAGAAGACAAGGAAAATGAAGAAGAAAAGGAGACAACAGAGAGGAAAGAAGAAGAGATCAAAAGGGACAAACAGACAAATTTAACTGAAACAAGGGACGGGCAGTAAATTCATAAAAGGAAGGTAGAAAAAACAGGACTGTAAAAGAACAGAAAAAGAAGAGACAAGACGAGAAAAGCACGCAAGACGGAAAGAAACACGAACAGACAAAAACATGGAAAGGAGAAAATAAAATAGAGAAAAAAGAAAAAAGAAAGAGAACAAAAGACGAAGACAAAAATAACAGACAAAACGAAAACCTAGATATCATATTCTGGAACGTAGCGGGAATATGGGGGAAGGACGCAGACTTTTGGATATACATAGAAAAGATGGACGTAGTGTGTATGGCAGACATGGGTGGAGGCAAAGGACGCGGAAAAGTGTAAAGAAAAACTCCCGAAAAGATTGAACTGGAAGATCATAGGTGCGAAAAAAGAGAAAAGGAAAAGGAGAGCAAAAGGAGGTTTTATAATAGGAGTAAAAAAGAAAGAAATGATACAAGTGGAAAAGATAGGAAAAGAAGAAGAGGGGCTTACCAGAATAAGAATAAAAGTAGACAAGGGAAAAAAGACGATAGACACATGGGGAGTGTACAATAATAACAAAGACATGGAAAAGAAGTGGAAAAAGATAGAAGAGGGGAGCTACAGTGGGGAAGTAGAAATACTTATAATGGGAGACTTTAACATAAGAACAGGGGAAGAAGGGAAAATAATGGCATATAGAGAAGAAAAAGAGATGAAAAGACGAAGAAGCAAAGACAAGAAAGTGGAAAAAGAAGGAAAGAAACTTGTAGACGAACTACAGAGGAAAGGACTGACTATAATGAACGGGATAACAGAAAGAGACGAAGAAGGCGAATTTACATACATTGGAGCAAGGGGGAGTACCATGATTAATCTGGCAATCGCAGACGGAGAAATTAGAGACAGAACAGAAAAATTTACAATAGAAAAAAGAATAGATTCAGACCACCTGCCGATCAGACTAAAACTACAGACAAAAGACAGAGACAGAAAGAAATACAAAAAAACAATAGAAATAAAAAGAACAATAATGAAATGGGGAGAAAAAGAAATAAATAATTACATGGAAAAGACGAACGGTGAATACAGGAAACAAGACGACAACAGAGACATGGAAAAATTATGGGAAGGGGTCCAAGAAGTAATAGAGAAAAGCATAGAGAAAAAGGAGATTAAGATAAGGGCATAGAAAATAGGGGAAAAGAAATGGTATGATAGGAAATGCAGGAGAGCAAAAGACAAAGCAAAGAAGGCCCTGAAAAGATGGAAAAAAGGAAAGGCAAAGAAGGAGAAATACACAGAAAAAAGGAAGAGTTGGAAAGACCTATGTAGAAGAAAGATGAAAGAATGGAGAAGAATAGAAGAGGAAGAACTAAAAAAACTGAAAAACGAAGGACAGATATGGGACTACATTAACAGGGAAAGGAGAAAAAAAGAAAAGGGAGACGGAAATTTAGAAATGAAGGCATGGGAAGACTATTATAAGAAACTACTGAAAGGGACAGAAAGAGACAGAGAAAGAGAAGAAACAGAAGAGGGACAAAGACGGAGTAAAAACAAAATAACAGTGGAGACCAAAGAGATAAGGGAGATATGCAAAAAACTAAAAAAGAGGAAAGCCAAAGATATAGACGGTATCCCGAACGAAGCATGGATACACGGTGGAAGGGAAGTTTGCATGAGAAAGGAAGAAATAATCAAAGAAACCATGCAAACGAGGAATATTCCAGAAGAATGGAGGACGGCAATGATAGTACCGATATATAAGAAAGGAGAAAGAAATAGACCCGAAAGCTACAGGGGGGTATCCATGCTGACTTCGGGATGCAATATATATATCGGAATTCTAAAAAACAGGCTAAAGAAAATGATTGAAGATAGAAAATTGCTCCCAGAAGGTCAGGCAGGATTTAGGAAAGGGAGAGCCACGACAGATAACATATATATATTGAACCATATTATTAGGAAAAACATCAAAGAAAAGAAAGAAATATATATACTGTTCGTGGACCTCAAGGCAGCGTTTGATACAGTGAACAGGGAAAAACTATGGGAGATAATGGCTAAACAAGGTTGCGACTCAGAGTTAATAGACTTAATAAGAAAAATCTACAAAAGAACAGGATGTAGAATAAAAACTGAGAAAGGAATTTCGGATGAGTTCTGGATCAACAAGGGCCTGAGACAAGGATGTAGCCTCAGCCCCCTCCTGTTTAACCTCTACATAGCTGGGATCGAGAAAGAGATGGAACAGAATAGGGTGGGAGGAGTCAAGTTAAAAGATAAAAGAATATGGACCCTAGCATATGCAGACGATCTAGCTATGATAGGGGAGAGCAGAGAGGCTGTGCAAGGAATAATGAGGACACTGAAGAAATTCCTGAAAAACAGAGAAATGGAATTGAATGCAGAGAAGACGAAGATGATGATAATCGGAAGGAAAAGGAAACATAGGAAGGAGATATGGAAATGGAAGGGAAAAGTAATAGAAATGGTGGACAAGTTTAATTATTTGGGCTTCGTATTTAGGAAGGATGGGAAGTACCATGAGCACATTAAGGAAAGGATATACAAAGGAAAAATTGCTACAGAAAAGACATGGGGTCTTGCAGAAAAAAGATGCTCAGGCGACTTCCAAGCCAGAAAAATGCTATTCAACTACCTGGTAAAGGGGGTGCTGGAGTACGGAGTAGAGATATGGGGAGCGGAAGGAAGCGACGAGATGGAGAGAATTAAGGCAGATTACTTGAGGTGGACGCTGAAATTAGACTTTTGCACCCCGAGATACCTGGTATACGAAAAGACAGACGAAAACAAAATGAGTATAGACTGGGGCATCAGAACCCTAAAATACGAGGACAAAATAAAGCAAATGGAGGAAGACAGATGGGTGAGGAAAGCTTTCGAAGAAAAAAGAGAAATACAGAGAAAGGAAGGAAAAGCAGAGGGAGAGAAGTGGCTCAACAAGATAGGGTTGAGCAAGAATCAAATAGAACAATGGCAGAGGGAGGGGAGAGACGTATACACGGAGATAAAACAGAGTGGCAGACATACAGAGACAAGACAAACGAGGCAGAATAAATAAATCTAAATATAACGCAACATACAGAGAAATACAAAAGGACGGACTACCAGAATACTTAAAACAACCCCTCAACCTGAAGACGATGACAACGACAGCCAGGGTTAGATGTGGCAATATCACAAATAGCAACAGATATTGGAGAAAACCAGAAGAAAAAAGATGTATACTATGCGAGAAAAGGGAAGGAGATTGGACACATCTAACAAGGGAATGCGAAGATACAGAGGACATATTTAGGGAATGGAGGGAGAATACAGTAGGGACATGGACGTACAAAGACATAATGAACGTACTGAATGACAAGAAAAGGGATAAAAGAGGGGAGTTAATGAAGAAAATCAAAGAGTTGGAGAAAAGAATGAAGAAAAAGGAAGAAATGAAATGAAATGACAACGGACACTAAATTAATGTGATTGTGGTGAAAGTGAAAATAAAAATCTGATCTGTGATAACAAATAACAATGTGTAAATAAATAGATGTAAGTTAAAATATATGTACAAAACTGTAAAAAACGGAGCCCGTCCCTAGGCAAAAAAGCTGGGACGTAATTGTAAAATAAATAAAATAAATAAATAAGTAAATACCAACTCGTCTATTTACACTATTGTGTTAAAATTACAACTTTTTATTTTATAATAAAAATAAAAAAATGTATTTTTTCGTTAAAATTGTTAATAAAAAAAATCCCTAAATATTTTTAGTAACATTGTAGAAAATAAAAATCTACTAATTTTTATTGATTTTATCTTATATGTGATTAGCTCCCTTTCGCTAATGACATAAAAAAATATTTCTATTATTTTGTCTCATAATACATGTTAACATTTAGAGAGAAATACATGTACAAATACTAACGGATAATGATGAGTTATAAAGTTGTTTTATCTCTAAAACAGATTCATGAATAATTGACATATTTATTTATAATTTCAATTATTCAAAGATAAAAAATGTAAATATAATAAAGGATTCACTTGGTTCATAATAATTTAAACCATCTTAATTTATAAATTATGAATATTTAATTTATGGTAATACAATCGCATTAATTAAATAATTAAATATTATCACCTGATATGATCCATCACGTAACTGTCTACCACCTCTAATAGTAAAATGACAATCTTGATTTGGTTTATCATGTCTATCAAAAAAATCACAATATATACAACCAAGAACTTTTTCATCTTCATCAATGACATTTAGTTTATACACATTTGAAATCCATACTTCTCCTGATAATGTAGGTTGATATTCTAAACGAATTCCATACAAACATTGAATTATTATATTTAAACCATCCATACAAGCTCCAAGGGAAAAATATGGAGCAAAATCTTCATTAGATGAACCTAACCATGATTTTCTAGCTTTTATAGATAGATATGAAGTATCCCATGGCATAATTTGCTGCAAATTTTAGTACAGTATCCTAATTTTAACTGAAATCTACTCTATATGAAAACTGTCACTTTTCAAATTCATAAAAAATAAAGATTTAAGAAATTATAAATGCAAAACAAAAGATCAATTGTATTTATAATCAATTTTAATCTTTATTTTTACATTCAAAAGCTATTAAATTATAAAAAAATTTATTTTATTAAAGGAATTAAAAAAATTCTGAACATTTAAATAAAATAAAATAAAAATTTAAATATAACATACTTGCTGCACAGATGACTCTAAATCTTTGATTTTCTGCAATTCATTATAATCATTTTTAGCTCTATTCCACAATTCGTTATTCATCAAATTCAAAAAACTATGAACAAATTCTGGATTTTCTACCGTACTTCCACGTACAGCTCTATAATTATATTTTAATTATCAATTTTATAAAAAAAAATTAATAGAAAAATAATAAAATTAATAAAAATTTACCTATGAGCATAAGAAGAAAAACCACAAATTGTTGCTAATTCATGCCTGGCATTCAATAATTCTTGTAATAATTTTTCTTGTTTGTCATTAGGACATAGAAATATTTTATATCCAACTTCTCTTACCAAATTATTATTAGATTCAGTACTTAAACCATTCACTATAATATGTTCTCCATCATTTGAAAAACTTAAAAAACCAAGCATGAGAATTATTGGTTAAATAAATATATATTAATTTATTTTTTACTTACTAATTCACAATTGTTTTTGGTAAATTGTTCATGTTTATAACTCGAGCTTCAATAGTACCAGTCATAAATTTTTGACCACACTATAAATAATAATATCAAAAGGAAGTTAAACAATCAATTTATGTATTTATTTATATAAATATTAATAAAATGTTATTACTTTAAGTATTTGATCATTTAATTTTACAACTATCTTTCTTTGTTCATTAGATAAATGTATTCCACTCTGTTCAAAGTCAAAAAGAAAAAGTCTAGCTACATGGTCATCAATTTCAGATGTTTGCAAAATATCTCCATTTTTAACAATAGTAGTTAAGCAATCATATAGTTGTCGATTTGTATTTAATCTAGCAAAAATATTTTAACCAATTAAATTTTTTAAACTAAAGAATGAACATATAATAATATACTTACTTTTCAACAAGTTCACTTATTTTTATACAAGCATTTTCAGCAGCTTGGGCAAATTGTATATCTGGATGTGCTATTCTAACAAATTCAGCCATATCAGCTACTCTGCATAATGTATCAGATAATTCATCAAAAATTTCAACCATTTTTCTATTTCGAGATTGGGATTTATCAATAGCTTCATTAACAAGTTCATTAGTATGAGATATTGCTTGATCTACAAGTATTTGAAATCCATTTGCATTTGTTAGCTCTGGAATTTCAAATAATCCCTAAAATAATATTTTTAAAAAAATAAAATTATCTTTAAAAATAATTGTTTCAATTTAATTAGAGAATTTAATAAATATGTGTTTAACAGTATTTCATAACCACTTATATCATTTTTAGATATTAAAAATTGTTTTCTAATATACTATTAATTTATTATATTTAATTTTAAAATCCAAATAAAACCTTATATGCATAATAATTAAAAAATTGTTAAAAATTATTAAATTTTATATTCTTAACTTGGAATTTAATCATTGTTGTTATAATACTCAATATAAATTATTAAATACAGTTAAAAATAAATTATTGAATAAATAAAATAAAAACTAGTATTTATTTATTCATAGTTTAATATATAAAATGAATAAAAACATAAAAACATTTGTATTCATGTTATACATTAACTCAAGTCCAGAGATTGATTTTTATTAAATATATAACCTTTTGTTAACAGATTTTTAACAATATTTTTATCAAAAAAACAAATTATTAAAACTAAGTACTTTTTTTTATTTATAAACAAATTAATGTAAAAATAAACTTACGGTCTTTTTATATTTGAAATTAAATTTTAAACTTTCGGAAGGTTTTGTATTGAATGCAGTAGCAAGAGATGACCAAGTTGTAACAGTTTTTTTTCCTATATTTTTTATAATCTGAAATAATTTAATTGGAGCAAAAAAGACCATTTCTTTTATTATTAATCAATTTTGTAAATACTTTAGTATTTTTATTGAAAAATTTGATAGCTAATTACAGCAATGTTATATGAAATTAAAGCAAGTATGAATTTTCATATTATTTATTTTGTAATAAATATCTTAATTACTATTTGTTAATTCAAAAAGTTAAATAGATTTTTAAAGATAACACGAGTAGGTATGCAACTTTAAACGAGACAATTGTCAACAAATATGTTCCATGGGCTATGAGTACACAAATAAATTAATGGCCTGCAACACAGAACATTTACAGAATGTCAAGCCCCATGCTAAATGGAAGAAATAATTATGGCAGATGTAATATCAGCAGAGATGAATTGGGAGATTGCTCGGTACCATAGGGAAACGCAGGGGAGGTCAACTGTAAATGGGAGAGCGACGACAAACGTAGCAGACGGGCCACAGATAGGTTGTGACGTAAGAGAGTGCCTGCCTCAATATAATACGAAAATTTTTTGATTTTTTAATAATAACATATACTTCTAGTTGAAATGATTATATTCAATTGAAAAACTAATTTATCATTCTTATTTTTAGTATTAGTAACAATTTCGACAAATTAAGCAAAATAAAATCACCCCATATGTCCTTGTTCGTGTGTCGCTACAAGTAACCCGGTACATGTGTTTACATTATTGTATTTCAAATGCTTGTAGTCGATAACAGTTTTCAAGTTGTTACAAAATATCTTCATAGAAGAAGCTTAAAAATTCATTTTTTCGGGTGCACTGGATATAAAGAAATTTCTAAGTAAATATTAATATAAATAAACATATAATTAATTAGTGTTTGTTATAAAGTTAGTGTGAGTTAATTTTGAATTGATTTTTATTTTATGAAATAAAAATCAGGAGTGATATGAATGAGGTTCAACGAGGTCTTTCATAAATCAATATTTATGACACAAATTTTATTGGTAAGTAATAAAGTTTAATAGTAAATGTTTTTGTATAAAATAATATTATTTAAAATTTCTCATATATATACAAATAAATAAGAATTTCATATAAATA
Source organism: Eupristina koningsbergeri (assembly GCA_018907245.1). Lineage (NCBI taxonomy): Eukaryota > Metazoa > Arthropoda > Insecta > Hymenoptera > Agaonidae > Eupristina > Eupristina koningsbergeri. The sequence continues at coordinate 2,738,238 of JACCHV010000002.1, read as the reverse complement.
AGAAATATTGTAAAATATCATGTATAATTATTGTTTTAAAAAGAGTTAAAACAATAATTTCTATTACTTTTGAATAAAATAAACAATAAGGTGCTCCTTCTTACGGATACCCATTGATATGCCCATGGAAGCATGATGGGGATAAGAAAAGGCATAGCGAGGTTCTTCGTATGACCAGAGATGAAAATTAAATACGAATTTGTAGAACAAAAATGAAAGACGATCGGCCGAGTAGAAGTAGCTTTTTCAATACAAACGTAGTGTACATGTATTTACAAATACAATGAATGTTTATAGCTATGCTAGGTTCACTGCGACCAAATTATAAGATTATAATTCATATGTATAATATTGAAAATAATTGTAAATTTATATAGATACAAAAAAATAATCGTAATTATATCAATTATTAAATTAAAAATTATTTATTTATACCGCTTTTATTCTTTCCACATCTAATCTTATTAAAAAAATAATACAATTGTCTTTAACACTTATTTTTTTAAAAGTAAAATTTATTTATTTAAATTTACGAGTAATTTTTTAAAATACTTTATTAAAACTTATATTTTATTATTTTTCAAATAATAAATAAATACCCGCGGCGCAATCCCCGAGTCCCGATAGCCATACATTCGCTTGAGCCCCAATAGCTGTACCGCAGACTCCGATATGAACAACGTCTCAGCGCCCTGATCCAACAAGGCTCGGAGACGGACGGTCGAGCCTTAAGGTGTTACCACGTCAACGCGTGCTGTCGCGAGAATTGTAAGCGAACGCGCACTCTTCGCGGCGGCAGTAAAAACTCTCGCGTTATTCGCGATTACCTTACCCGCTTCCTCCGATTTTTCGGGTTCCTTCTCGGCAGGTTTGCTCGGTACCGGAGTTGCGGGGTGCCTCGACTCATCATGCAACTGCGTATGATGCTGCATGTTGCATTTCTTACAGCGAGTGACTCTCTTGCACGATCTAACGATGTGATCTCCAAAACAATTAAAACACGTCTGAAGCCTAATAACCTCCGCAAACGGGCTTCATCTGGAAGTCTCGACACTTCCATAACGGGTGTTTCTCCGTGCACAAGGGGCACACATTGCTGCGACCTGCATACAAAGCACTCTTCGCGCTCGACGGGCGTTTGGTTGGCCAACGAGGCTTGTGCGACGAGTCTCCTTTCGGGCTCTTTTTCGGAGTCGCCTTCTTGGGAGTCGACTTTGGGCTCACGTGGGGACCCTCGTCTGTATCCAACGCTAGAATTTGTTGCTTAATAAATTTCTCGAGGTCCTCCATCGTCGGCACTGGCATGGAGTGACCTGAGCTCGAACCACACGTCTCACGATCTTTCGGGGGGTTTTCCGACATAGCGCTGACCATGGCATCCCACTGTTTCTTTGTTGCGGGGGGGAGGCGTTTGCCGAAGCGATTAACGAGGATCAGGTCCCACCTTTCGACGGGTACGCGCAACGCCTTCAAGGCACGGGTAGTTTTTCGAATATTGTCGCAGTATGATGCTAGAGCGGAAGCTGTCTCCTTAATTTGCGCAGGTATGCTGTCGAGTTCGTCAATTAGTTGTTTGACCGACTTCCACGGATTGTCGTATCTATCGATCAACGCGTCCCACGTCAGCGCATAGTTTTCGTCGGTAATATCGATGTTCGCGGCGAGGTCTGTGGCTGGACCTTGTAACGCGGAGATCAGATACTTCAATCGCGTGGAATCCCGGATATTCGGGATGTCGGACCCAAGCGATTGAAACCCTACGCGAAAGGTCACCCAATCCTGCTGTTTATCCGAAAACGTGGGGAGTGAAACCTTCGGTATGTGTACTGATTACGACGTCGGAGTCTGCAGCGTGCTGACTCCTGAATCCGAACTCGCGGACGTCACCACTACCTCGCGTACGGAGAGTAAGCCGAGAATAAACTCGTGCGCGTCCTCATATTCCATTAGGAATTGATTGTAAACCCTTTCATTCCGATACGGCTGCTCATCGATATTTGGATATGACGAGATTTCCATATCACGCTTGTATGCGTCGTCCGCGACTTTCTCTATCGCCTCTAATCGCGAACGTAACGTGGCTGCGCTCAGGGTGTTCGGGTCCCTCTACTTTAATCGCTCGATGGTCTGGCAGGTGTCCTGGGCGCAGATCAATTTTCTTAACTCGCGTTGTTCGGATTCGGATGTTTCCATTTTAGAAATTTACCTTTACTTTATTCAGAAAATTTTATCTCATACAACTGCCGATTACGCAAAGCAACCCGCTCGATACTTCACTCTTCGATTAGTCGCTAAAATTAGCAAGCGATAGCAAAAAACCGCGTGAGAATCGGTCTACAATTCGATTAGCACGAGGTATATTCGGCGCGCCGTATGCTCGTACGAGTGCGAGAGAGAGCGCGCACGAGTAGAGGGAGAACGCACGAGCGTAGAGAGAGAGAGTGATAGCGCGGTGGAGTGGGAGTAGACTAGAGAGAGAGCGTCCGAGGTTAGAGCGAGAGAGCACTAGCGCGCATGAATGTTTAGGAGGAAGAAGCTTACGCGAAAGGAAAAGATGTGGTGACTCACCTTTTCGAAGTTTTCCGTCTTCAAAATTCGGAAGTTGTGTCCGAAGTGCGTCCTTTACGCACACAAATGCAGCTAGACTAAGTACACGCTATCTGTGAGTGACGCGACGCTTACGCAATGCAAATTTATGCGCTATTTTCCGGCGTCTTCTCGTATAATTCGGATTACACGCATTAAAATATCCGGGGAAATCCGCACTAAATACGCGAAAGATATAGCGTATACTTATAAATATAATAAAATACTACATAAATTGCACAGAATAGTTACTTTAGAAATAAAATAATTCATTAAATAATCTGCCTGCCCTCACCGGGGCACCAAAATGTCTATGATTTCTTTATTTTGCAAAATGTTTAGGAGAATTCAGGTGAATACGGAAGACAAGCAAATTATTTAATAAAATAAACAAATAATTGAGCCACACACAAGATATTTATTTGCTCCGTTTACAAGGCATAAAAAACCCCTCACGCGCGAGGGAAAAAAGCCGCACTTATACTTAGCATTAATTTGCGTTGAGCGGAGGTGACGCTTGCTGCTGCCGCCTTGGCTGGCGTCCTCCGCAGAGACCGCGGTGGAGGAGTCGCGTGTAATCGCCTCTCTCGGCGGCGTCCTCCCCGTGGTTGATGCCGCGAGGCTGCCAAGGAATCACCTAGCGATTCAGCCTCTGGGCAAGGGTGGTCCTCCAGGCGTGTGCCCGTGTCGGAGAAATTTTGCGTCGTGCCGCAAACACCCTCCCTCGCTTACACACACACACTCAACTCACACGCGTGCACACACGGTAAATACAAATTATAGCATAATATTGGTAACGATCGGAATTATGAAATAGTTGATCGGCATAAAATTGATCCAGATTTACAAGAGTTTGGAAATAATTAACAAATACTGAAGACAAAATGGGTTAAAAAGGAAGTGGGAGAAATCGAAAACATGCAATAGAGAGAATATAAAAACTCAGTCAAGAACGTACAAGTGGTTCCCGATCTGAGTCAAGTAAGAAGTAACGCGTAATTAATTAAAGACAAAAAGTGTAATAACAATTTAATAAACAGTCGCAATTAGGGTACATCTGATATATCACGAGTCATACACATAACACAAACTCTTTCTTCCGATTATATACAATAAATGTAAAGTCGTGAATATTAATCATCGTATTAATCATTAAAGTAACCCGATTCTCGCAAAGGCTGAGATGTTTGGACCAACTTAGCTACGGCGGAATAGTAGCTCGGCGGTAAATTAATATATATAAATATACATTTTGACTATATTTAAATACGTAACACATGTATAAATAAAACAAAGAAAATTTTAGTCACATTTTAAAATGATGTAAGTTATAACTGTAAATACATGTTTAATTTTTTTATGTAATACATTGTATAATTTATAAAATATTTTATCAATGTATCTATGTGATCAGAATTTATGTACATGTTTTTTTTACGCGGATGTTAAATATAGGAAATATTATGTATACAATGTGTTACGTAGTAAAATTCTACTATATTTATTTATTTATTCTCCGTAACTACTTATTTATTTATATATTTATTATCGTGTTTATTTGTCGCGTTACTTATTTATTCCTTTATTTACTCGCTTAGTTATAATTCGATGATTTCCCAGTTCCTTTTCTGCCGTAGCTGAATCTGTCAAAGCAATTCAGCCTTTGTGAGGTTTAAGGATTAAAATAAATTTAATTATATTATTTCACGTTTAAAATACCGATTTATTAATCATAAGTCGGAAGAGAGAATTCGAAGTGTAATAGTGGCCCGTGATACGAATCTAGCACCTACGTGTGTCCCTGAGTTTTTTTATTACTTGCCTCTCTTGTGTTATCGCGAATGTGTGAGTTTGTCGTGTTGTCTTACCGACGAGAGTTACCGACCGAAATTGAATTACTTCGTATTACATTTTTCGTCCGATTCTTGACGCTACTGTCTTAATTCCCTGATCACTCGAATCGACTTCATTATTATTCACGTCCCCTGATTTATAGAGAAAAACTGCTAACTCTTTCGGGTCCTCTCACCGTGGAGGTGTTCTCATTTTTAGGCTTAATTCTCATTACCTTGGTCTTTGTTTATATTTCTCAATATATTGTTTAATAATTACGCATCTTGACATCATTTTAATTTAACGCTTGCACATACTTTTCTTTATGCTGCATCTTGTTCTCCTTTTCACTTATTTTATGCAACTTTTCTTATTTTATTAATTAAGTATGTGAATTTCGTTACTTACGTAACAAATGTAAATTATTTTTGTTTGATAAATATTATGTAAAATAAAAATAATATTCTCTTTCTTCTTATTATTATTTATATATTTATTATTGACTTACATGAAATCTAAATGATATATAAAATATTATAATATTATATAAGTCATATTGATGTACAGATTAGAAAAAATGGTAGAGTCCATGTCCGATATAGTTTATTATTGAAATAATTGCAGAGAACTCCCATACCTTTATACACATCTACATTTTTTGAAAGTGCATTTAAAAAATTAAAGAATATTTTATCTGAAAATGTCTAAATCGGTTTTTAGATTTTAATATTTTTAAATTATGATGTAAGAAATAAAAAGGTGCAGAAATCATATACAGCATTGTTTTTTAAACAATATCGGTTGGGTATGTGGTTCTGATATACATATAAATACACGGATTTTTTGAATTTGTACTTGAAAATTCAAATGCTTCACTTGCTGAAAAATGGCTAAAAGTTTTTCTAAAGCATACTAGATATAAAAATATTTGTCAACTTACCAATTGCATTTTTAAAATAGTATTTCTAGACATGTATCATTGTATAAGCAGTAAAAAATTTTAAATTATAATGCCGTGTGTATTTTGAGCATGAGGGAGAGAGAGAAAGAAGGAGGGACAGAGAGAATGAATCTGCGAGAATGGGTTCATACAGGTGAGAGCTTTTAAGAATGAGAGCGAAAAATTCGATGCGTGAATATGAGACAGAGAGAGAGAGAGAGATCGTACGAGAATGAATAAGTGGATTTGGAAATAAGAGCGAGAAAGATAGATATGCTATATATTGAGATTGAGAGACAGAGAGGGCGCACGCACGAAAATGAGAGAGATAGATACAATATAGCTTGACAGCTTGAAATTGAGAAAGAAGGAAAGAGCTTGCAAGAGTGATAAAGAAGGAGAGAGCTTGTAATAGTGAGAACGTTAAACATGTCATTAAAATATGGTTCGAATATTAATTGTAAATAAAGTACTACAAAAAATTGTTTACAAAAAATAGTTCGCGGCGCGCTCAGTCGTTTACCCGGATTATAACTTCCGCGTTAACGCCCTCATCCTTCCGCGAGTCACCGGGCTGCTCCCAGCTGCTGCTGCTGTCCCGATCGACACTTCAGAGCTCGCAAAAATTGAACTCGCGGACCCGAAATTCTTTGCTTCAGAGAAAATCGATTTGATCCTCGGTGCCGAGCTCTATGCTTCCTTGCTGAGGCCGGGTCTCCTCAAAATCCCGGGTACGCTGTTGGTGGCACAGGACACCACACTCGGGTGGATCGTCTCCGGTGTCACCCGGTCGGCTGCTTCACAGCAAGCGGGGATGGTTCCCCCTATAAGAACAACGGCGTTGCACTGCTCGATTGATGATTACCTCAACGAGTTGCTGCAGCGATTTTGGGAGGTCGAGGAGATCCCCACAGCGACGGCTCTGGTGAAGCCCGAAGACAACGAGTGCGAGGAACATTTCCGCACCACCCACAAGCGCGGTATCGACGGGAGATTCACTGTGTCTCTCCCCATTAGAGGAGAATTACCCCTAGTGGGGGACGAGACGCGAAAGATGGCTGTATCGTCTTTGAACCATGTCCACCGGCGGTTTAATCGCAACCCTACACTCGCCAGTGCTTACCGGGCGTTCATGCATGAGTATGAACGTCTGGGGCACATGGAGCGAATTTCAGCTGACAAAATCAGCAATCCGCGTGCGTGGTATTTACCGCACCACCCGGTGTTACCTTCCGCGACGGTGGGCGGGAAGGTGCGTGTAGTTTTCGACGCGTCTAGGAAAACTCGCGAGGGGCACGCGCTTAACGGATACTTAAAACCAGGTCCGGCATTGCAGGGTGACTTCGCGCTAATCTTATTAAATTGGCAGCGGTACCGATACGCGTATACGGCCGACATCGTGAAAATGTTTAGGCAGGTGCGTGTCGAGGAGGAACAACGAGATTTGCAGAGAATAGTGTGGTCACCCAATGTCAACGAAAGACCAGTAGATTACCGTCTTACTACGGTGACGTACGGCACGTCTTGTGCTCCTTTCCTCGCTATTAAGACATTGCAATAGCTCGTGGATGATCACCAGGAGCAGTTCCCCTTAGCCGCGACGACGTTACGCGAGAACACCTACGTCGATGATATTTTCGACGGCGCAGACGAAATCGGTCTCACTCAGGTAAAACGGAAACAGCTCATCTCGATGTTACAAGCAGCCGGGATTGAGCTTGACAAGTGGGCTGCTACCGATCTCGCGTTATTGCCACAATCGGCGCAAAATGGATCCACGTCGACTAAACGAATCGACTCTGAGAGCTCCGCCAAAACCCTGGGGGTGTGCTAGAACGCATCGCAGGACCAGTTCACGTTCAGCAGACGAGACTCCGACGATTCTCCGCGAACTACGACGAGACGCAGCATTCTTTCGGGCGTTTCCAAGTTATACGATCCTCTCGGCTGGATTACCCCCGTTACGGTAATCGGCAAGGTCCTCATGCAGGATGTCACTCTGCTAAAGAGTGATTGGGATTCCCCAGTGCCAGCAGACTTGGAGAATAGATGGCACGAGTACTGTCGTCTTTTGGGTGATTTACCTTCGGTAAAATTAAATCAATGGCTAGGTACTGTGGCGTCCCAATCACTCCAAATCCACGGGTTCAGCGACGCGTCCGAACGCGCATACGCCGCCTGCGTGTACCTACGGATCCCAACCAGCGAAGAACGCACAACGCTAAGGTTCTTGGCTTCGAAAACCAAAATCGCGCCGACGAAGACCCGGAGCATCCCAAATCTCGAGCTATGTGGAGCTGCGTTATTAGTTCGGCTGATTGTGAGCCTCAAGCGTCTGAAGTGGCTAGAGAGCGTTCCGGTGCATGCCTGGTCAGACAGCAAAGTCGTGCTAGCCTGACTCGGAAAACACCCATGTTTCTGGAAGACATTCGTCGCAAATCGGGTGTCTTTCATCCAAACCGGATTACCGTCAGCTCAATGGCGGCACGTACCCTCGAAAGAGAATCCAGCAGACCTGACCTGGGGACTGAGCCCGGTAGAACTAAACGATGACACGCTCTGGTGGCACGGGCCATCTTTCTTACAGGAACCTCCCACGCGGTGGCCTGAAGCTCCGAATGCTGCAGGCTCGGATGAAACCATCCATGCCCTACATTCGCGTCAGTTTGCGGCGAATATGGATGCAAATTTATTGGCTCGATATTCGTCTGTAAGGCGGTTAAGGCGCGTGATCGCATACTGTTTGCGATGGGTGCATGAGTGGCGAAGACGAGCGAAGAGGCTTCTCTCTCTTCCGGATAGGCTCAGTTGCGCTGAGTTGACGAGAGCCCAAACGATTGCCTTCCGATTGGCACAATCATGCAATTACGCGGAAGAAATCGCTCAGATTGCTCGAACGAAATTCGTAACGAATAGAAATCCGCTATATAAGTTGCGCCCGACGAAAACGATCATCTGTTGAGAGTAGAAGGTCAACTTTCGAGAGCCGACCTAGCGTATGATGTGAAACATCCGCCGATTCTCTCTGGTAAGTCTCCCCTTAGCAAACTGCTGGCAAGAGAGGCTCATCACGCCGCGTTACATGGAGGTTACACCCTAACCAGCAGCTATCTCTTGAACTCCGCGTGGATAATAGGCTCCCGGCGTCTCATCAAGAGCATAATCAAGCACTGCACCGTATACCAACGGGTCAAGCCTCAGCTTGTTTCGCAATTAATGGGCGACCTCCAGACGACTCGCATCATCCCTACATGCCCGTTTTTGACCAGCGGCGTCGATTACGCCGGACCGATATTTCTACGATCGGCTAAAGGGCGAGGACATTACGCCTACAAAGGATACGTCGCCCTGTTCATCTGCTTCGCCACGAAAGCCCTACATCTCGAATGTGTGAGCAGCTTCAGCGCGGAAGCGTTCATCGCCGCATTTCGCCGTTTCATCAGCCGACGTGGGCGCTGCGCGATACTTGTCAGCGACAACGCCACCAATTTTAAAAGCGCTGATAAAGAAATGACGAGGTTATTTCGAGTGGCGTCTAGCTTTTACCAGGATGTCAGCCACACGCTTGCCAACGAAGGGACCAGCTGGACATTTATACATTTATACCTCCCAGCACGCCCCATTATGGAGGCTTATGGGAAGCCGGGGTCAAGTCGGTGAAGCATCATCTCCGACGGGTCATTGGCCACCACACTCTCACTTTCGAAGAAATGAACACTGTGCTTGCCGAAATCGAGGCGTGCTTGAACTCGCGGCCGATATCCCCTTTATCCAACGATGTCGATGATCTTCACACGCTTATTCCGGCCCACTTTCTGATTGAAACCTCAGCTTCGATAATTCCTGACGTCCTGCCCGAAACCATCCCTGAAGGACGCCTCAACCGTTACCAGCTTCTGCAACGTATTCGAAATATCTTCTGGCGACGCTGGAGCGCGGAGTATGTCCAACAACTCCAAGTGCGAGGGAAATGGCGCGGCTCCACTGAAAACTTAAAGATCGGACGGCTTGTCCTGGTGCAAGATGATCGATACCCGCCTAGCAAGTGGCCACTTGGTGGCATCACTGAGACGCATGCTGGACCTGACGGATTAGTTCGAGTCGTCACCGTGAAGACCATCAATAACTGCCTGAAGAGACACGTCGCGAGGATAGCCCCCCTTCATCTAGACGAAGTCAACTGACTTGAGAGAGAATCGCGCGGTTGGCGTTTCAAATGATTATTGTCAAACTTGTGTAATTCGCCTGCGAGCGAAGGCGAGCGGAATGTTCAACGCATTTTCTCGACAGGGCGAGAGTGACCGCACGAAACCCACTACGGCGGGCGGCCCAAACTTTATTGCGGTCCGAGGTTTTGCGGAAGGAAATTTTATTTCCTTCATTCGAGAAAACACTCACTTTCGATCGAGGCTTCTTCTCGTGCGCTTCCGCTTTTGCAAATGGTTGCTTTTGTATCTTCACGTTATACGTTGTTCTTTCTTCTGCATCGCGCTCAAATCAAGGGGATCTGCGAATCACTTCGCCTGCGGATTTACCGTGTGTGCACGCGTGTGAGTTGAGTGTGTGTGTGTAAAAGCGAGGGAGGGTGTTTGCGGCACGACGCAAAATTTCTCCGACACGAGCACACGCCTGGAGGACCACCCTTGCCCAGAGGCTGAATCATCAGGTGATTCCTTGGCAGCCTAGCGGGAGGACGCCGCCGAGAGAGGCGATTACACGCGACTCCTCCACCTTATTATGTTACCTTTACATAGATTTGCTTTTAATATAATTTAAAAAGTTATAATTTTAAAAATATATTATGAGATATCTAAAAGCTTTTCAATAAAACAATACCCTAAGTATTAGAACAGTGACAATGACATGACAGTAATATATATTTTTTACACTTCAATATTTCTCAATTTTTATATAATTTTACACAGAAATTTATAAAGAAAAATTCAGTTTCAATACCAAAACATTAAAAAGTATTCATTGAAAAAAAATAAAAAATTAATAAAATTCATAGTAAATAAATACAATATAAGGGAAACTAAAATATAGTTTTATAATAGTGATCTACAATATCAATATTTTGCTTTTTACCACTTGTCAATCTAAATTTTTACCATCTGATCATCATTAAAAGGACTTTTTGTGTACTTAGAAGTATAATGAACTTATATTGTCAAATAACAAAGTTTTTTTTTAATAAATAAAAAATTTAAACTCAACACAGAAAATTATGATTTATTTGATATACCAATATAAAAGCACATCAAAATGAATATTTCTTCAAGTCAGTTTCTAATTTTTAAATTTATTTTATTTTTGAATGTTAGCATATATTTATATTTCATAAATTTGCATGTATATATGTACATCCATAAAGACATTATGTAAAAAATTTTTATAAAAATAATTATCTACATTTTCTTTAAATTTAATTATACAAATAAAAAAAAAATTTATTAATCATGTCATATATTATAAACTAGAATTAATAATGGCATAATTTACAGTTTTGGCTGTTCTGATTTCTCGTATTCTTTTACAATGACGTAGAGCTATTAATAAATTTAATTTAGTTTTATCAAGTTTAGCTTTTATATATTTTTCATAATCATCAGATGTAAAAAAAAAAGTATTTTCTGAAACACAATAAGACATGATTTAAATTAAATCATAATGATAAATATGTAATCAATGCACTAATAACTAAATCATATACCTTCATCAATTCCAAGACTTATTTGCTCTTTTTTGTAATGTAAATATAAATCCAATTCACCTTTTTTTCTTGCACCATTTTTACCTAATGCAATGGTTGAATATTTAGCTTTAATAATTTGATTTATATTAGATACTAAATTATTAAGTGTTTCCAATGTATGTCTTCCAATTATATATTTAGGAATTCGATTATATTCTTCTTTTATAATTTCATGAATATAGGAAGTTTCCAAATCATTAAATAAAATCTTTTTACAACGTTTTAAGTCTTCAACTATATTATCATTACTTTTATTATCACTGCTGATTATTGTAATATTGTTCAAAGATGTATATAAATTTTTTTCATTTGGATATTGATTATCACTGTTTGTAGGTAAATCATAATTAATATATTCTTTAATTTTTGAAGGAATATTATTTTCCATATGCTGAATTTGACGATGAACTGATTTTAATATTGTTGCTAATTCCTATCATTCATATATATATATATATACATGTGTATAAATTATAATACAAATATTTTAATTATAAACATAATATATGTTTTTATAGAAATTATATTTAAATAAAAAATGTATTAAATATAGAACAGCTTACATTGCAATACTTGTTATCTTGTTTCATTATTTTTATATCTTGTTTCAGTTGTTGAATCTTATTTGAGATATAATTTATTTCTTTATAAGCATGAAAAAGTTCTTCTTGAATTAAATTTTTATCTAAAAAATAGAAATTATAAAATAAAATAAAGTTATAAAATGAAATAATGTACCGCAATATTTACTTTTTATAATATCTGTTGTTCTTTCAAGATCTTTAAGTTTCATTGATTGAATATATAAAAGGTTATCTAAAGATTCATATGTCGCCATTATCAAATATATACTTTTATATTAAATATCTAAATAATGCTCAATTATTAATTTGAATATATTTATAATATAAGGAGTAAAATAATTTTTTTAAAAAATGATTGGTTTGTCATAATCATGTTCATTAAAAAATAAATAATTAGAATGTATAATAAGGTAGACCAAATGGTTTTTAAGAAATTTTTGCTAATTATTACATAATAAATTTATTTTTAAATCAATAAATTATTTTTATGAATCTAAATAATTTTTTTATATTAAAACGAGTGTATAATTAATTATATTACAACATATCTTGGTTCTATGAAATTTAATTTAACAATTTATTAATAATATTGGAATCATTAAACTTATTGCTACATAACAGAAATTAAAGCTAACGTAAACAGTAGAAACAAATACGGCAGAAAAAATATCTTTTTTCTATCTCGTATATATAGGTGACATCATAGTGAAAAGGAAGATCGAGCCTTACGTGGTAAAAATGCGTACACGAGGCGATCGCTGCAAACCTGGTTAATTTCAAATGTACTAAAAGAAAGCTCCTAAGAAATGAATGAAACGATGGGCATAATAGGCACCACATCTTTATATTAAGAGTAGGTGAAAAAATCAATTTCGATGTACATTTCTATATGTACATCTCAGAGCTTTACATTCATAAACATATGTGCCCACGAAAGTACATAAATGATTTTTACACTGTACATTGTATAGGTTATTTTCATTTTATTCAAGATAAATAATTAAATCAAAAATATTTAAGTGCCTAAATAATTTTTATAAAATCATAAATATTATGAATAAAATTACTTTAAGAAATGTTGTGTTTTTTTATGACATTTATTTATAATGTATTTTGTGGTAGGCTTGCATTTAAAAGTTTGATGAATAATATCTTTTTTTTTAATGTCACATTTTATTTACAAGAATTTCTTAATTGTTGTCGCTTCACTTAATATAATAATATAATAAAATTATTGTTAGAATTATTAGGATTATTGCTTTAATTTAATATAATTTATAATACTTTTTAAAGTGTTTATCATCGCTATATGCATATAAAAAATATATATTTTTTTACAGGTATTACAATATATTGAATTGAACAACCCATATAATAGTAAAACATATTTAAACAATTGTGATAGAAAGTTCTCTCGCGCTGAGATTTGCTCATCAGCGTTCAGGTTCGTCCGAGGGAATAGGTCATGGTGAGGTAATTCGACAATGATAATTCCGATTTCGGAGGTTAGAGGTTATTTTTACGTTTAATTGATCAAAAAAATAAAATATAATTACATAAGAGTATTGTTTATAGAAGAACGGGATTCGCAACGCAGTGATTTTATATGATTACGCGGATCGTAACTTATTAACAGGGCTTAAACCTCGCGATTATTCATCTACACATACTCATTCAGAACATTATTTAACACACACGGAACATTAATTACACATACGCTCTAACGTATCACAAGGTTAATAAATACACACAGGTCATACAAAACATTATAGACATACTACATATATGCAGAATATACAATTACAACACATTAATATTTTACATTTACATAAAAATACATATAATAGACAAAATACATTTAATTCAAATAAATTCACAGTAATTATAATATATATTATAGTATATTTGTTGGCGGGAAGGGGTTAATGGAGTTATGTAATTAAATAATAACACGTGAATCGCCGTATTGCCGTAAAAAGGGCGCGAGCCCGATCCAGCTCTTTTTCGGCTTCGTTACGTATGCGATTATCAGTATTAATATCAATAATAATATTACATACGTGACAATATTTAACTGAAGGTCGTGTTAAATATGACCAATGAGAAATTATATCAATCGAATCGAATATTCTCTAAATGATATATATTTTTTATTAATATTTAATGCATTTTTAGTTAATGAAATTTCACATTCGTCACATTTATATTTTTGCATACATTTTCTCGCTATAACCGGCGTTTTTATCATGTTTTTTTCGAATAAATATTTTCACCTATCTCAATTATATTATTTTCGTCAATTCAACCGTTTCATTTATTTCAAAAGCTTCATTTATTTCTATAGTATCTAATTCCTCAAAAGTTATATCAACTTTCTGATTATTAAGAATATTAATATTATCTATTGAATTATTACCATTATTTTTTGCAGACGTACTGAAATATTTACTTAAAATAATTAAATTACTTGATAAAATATGCCTAAAGGCCAAAATATATATGCAGCAACTTAAATTGAGTTTGAGATTGAGATTTAAAATGAGCATGATTTACAGAATCTTGATTGTAAAGAGCTATTGTCAGTTAAAAATTCAGGAATATTAATTAAATGTCTTCAAATATCGATAAAATTGCATTTACTAATTGTTTTACTCGCAGAAAACAAGGTGGCTTTTTATATTTAGAATTAATTTTAATTATCCATTGTTCGGATCAAACAACATTTTTAAATATGGTTTAAATTTTCTAGATTGTTTTTTAATAATGGACATTTTTGTTCACCAAGTGTTCTTAAAGAATACGAATTACATGCATCAATCGCACAATCCATTTTTTCAACAAAATCATTCAAAACATTTAGTATCAGAATTTGAAGAAATATCTGGTTCCTGAGCAGCTAATTTGATAGCATTTGTCATCTTTTGATTTAATAATCGGAAAAGATATTTTATTTTTATAGCATCAAAAGAATTTGAGAAAAAATGCATACTGGATGTATGGTTTAATAAATTCGATGTTGTTTACGTTTTATCATGTTCCCACATAAATAAATAGATCATTAAAATATACAGTAATTGAATTATTTACATATATATTCTTATGTGTTTTTAATTACGATACTAATCTTTTAATCAGGTGCGACTAATAAAAAATGTCATAATATTATTTTTTCATTATAATTAAGAAACCTTTATCCGCAGTAATATCAAAAGTTTTGAAAAATTAATGGTTTATGACGTGTGGATTGTAAGTAATAGTTCGAACATCAGCACCACTTTCTTGTAATTCATTAAGAATTTTTGGAATAATTTCTAATAATGTTTACATGAAATTCCTTTTTTCATAACATAAAAATCTATAATTTGGTTTCACTGTTTCTGACTATGTAAACTATGAACAATAAAATATAATGCGTGTTTTTCTTCCGAACAACTTCTCCAGTCCGACTCGAAATTAACAAAACCTTTGATTAAATCTTATTTTTTGCAATATTCTTCGAATTGTTTTATAGACATTTCATTAAATTTTAAGTCATATATTCATTCATCGTCAGCTAATTTACTTAAAAAATCATTTAATTTTTGAAAAATAATTTTATTTATACCTGGATAAAGTTCTAATTTTGAAACCCTTCCCCGAACAATCGCTTAATGCCGTAAATTCATACCGACTGAACACAATTTTGAATAACACGAAACTGAATAAAAATACATTTGTTTCACCAAATTTTGTTCATCATTCGTGTGTCTTTTATTTCCATGCAATTGTAATTTGATCATAGTTTTTGCAATGGGTTTAATTTCCTTACTATTGATACATTTTTCTAAATCAAATACAGCCATTCTTTGTAAAATTTTTTTTGGTAATCTACAATTTTTTCTTCTCTCTAAAATTAATTCATGTGTTAATTGATTTACTTTATTTTCTAAATGTAAATTAGTAGTTTTTAATTTAAAAAGAAATGATTTACATTTTCCTGTGCGTTTTTTTTGTAATGGTGATAAATACACCTTCAGAGATTTCTTATAATTTATTAAAACGTATTTATCTAAATTTTTATTTACTTTCTTCGTTTCTTGATTTCCATCACTGTAATCTTGGATAATAATCCATGTTTCTCTTCGTCATGTTGCTGAACTGGTAGTTGTTGGATTTCCATTGTAGATATTGTTGAAGAAGTTGATGCAATTTCTTATTCATCCACCTTTTATTAATAAAATAAAATAAAATTGTAACGAAGCAACTCCCTCAGTGGGTTTGCACTCGGGCTCCTGCCCGGAGGTGGCTCGCTGGAGCCAGGGTTTGGATTCCCTCCACCTGCGAAGAAGCAAAATGGGGGAAAGGAGCCTTCCAATAAAAACGCAGGCTTTCTACATTGACACCTCTTTATTCCAATACATTTATACAAAAAAATATGCATGATGAGGAGGGTGTCTTCGGGGCGGGAGGTGGTCACGGCTTCTCCCTGAAAACGGAAGAAGAGGTGATTTTTAGATAAGTTTCACTTCTAAAAAAGAGGTAAAACTATCATTAGTTTTCCGCTGCTTTACAAGGTCTGGTTCGTCAGGCGGACCGCCGTTCAAGTCTCTCTTTGCTCCCGCTGCGACCCCCTTTTATATGCTGCCCGCGAGTCGGCGGCAACTCCCGTTTAATTAGAACGGGAGCGCCTGATCGGGCAGCGTACAGGAGTGACGGAGCAGCGGCTATTCTCCGTCCTCGCCCGTGCGAGTGACGGAGCGCACTAGTGCGCTGCTGCGCGCCCGAGAGAGAACGAAGTCCCCACTCGGGCGAATTCGGCTCTGCGCCGACTCGGGCCCGCCGCAGCTCCGCTTGGTAGCGGCTACGGCCGGGCGGTGCGGGCGGGCCTACTCGCCGCGGAGAGAGGGCGAAGTTTCTTGTCTCTCTCTCTCTCTTACGGCGCGCGCGCTTAGTTCCTGGTAGTGAGGCTTTTGCCTCACAAAATGATAAATACAACATTATCTAACTTTTAAAATAATTATATAAATTATATATATTTTTATAATTATATAATTATATATATTACTATAATTACAACAAATACATTTTATATAAAATATAATAATTATATATACCTCTTTTTGTAATATATTTTGAGCTGCAGTCCAATGAATAGGATTTCTATTCAATTCTAAATACATTTTTTCCTTTGAAATAAGTCATCTTCTTTTAAATGCTGGATACAACGGCGAGTATGCCTTACCCATGTTATTATGCATGTTTTAAGTATTTGATTGCCTAAATAAAAAAATTATTTTTATAAAAAAGAATGATTTATGTATATATTTATATTATACAATAATGCCTTTCTATCTCACATATTTAATTACATAGTAGTTCGTTTTATCACTCTCTCTTTTTTGAAATTTAATTATATTGAAATTATTCGTTTTATATTCACTCATTTTTCGTACATTTTTGCGCTTGCATGCTATAATAATAATAATAATAATAATAATATTAATAAATAATAATAATCTCTTTTTCACTCTCTTCCTCTCTCTCTCTCTCTCTCTCTCTCTCTCTCTCTCTCAAGATAGTCATGTGTATCTTTCTTACTCTCACTCTTTTAATCTGAAACTGTAGATCCTTATAAACACCGGCATACGCTATATGTATGGTTTAAGAAGGGACGAGCATATCTCTCCTTTCACGCATGAACTACAATGGCTCACCACCGGTAAGTGCATGCACTATTTCGCACTGTCTTCTATGGACAATTCTAAACTTTGCTATATCTGCCTACTCATTAGTACTTTTTAATTTTAAGGTAATTACTCGCACTGTAAGAAGAGATGGGACACCTTTGGATATCCCCTTCTTTTCGACGCAAACTCTGAGGAAATCCTTTCATATTAATACTGTTTACTTGTGAATTATCCTATCTCTAAGCTTAAGAGGCATCAGTGACATTACCTCCTTTAAAACTATATTACGTGTGTACCTACTTAAGTTTGAGTGCATCAGTTCTTAAAAGCTACCCACTTGAAATATTTTAATATAATAGATTAAATAGTTACTTTTTATTAGTTTTTGTTACAGTTTATATTATAGTTATATTAATGTTATTATATCATTTATTAATTATATTTTCCTCACATATATAATTTAAGCATGTAGTTGTAAGTACTCTATAGTTTTATATATAATTAATTGTATTATTTATCTTATTTGTTATTTTTGTACAACATACTGTGAAATAAAGAAAATTATTTAATAGAATCCAATCTAATCTCAAGTTTGTTCATTCTCGTGCACGTGCTCTCTCTTTCTAATACTTAATTATATGTTCATAATTATAATTCTCTTAAGTATAGAACATTCTTGACTTTCATAGGTAAAATTACTAAAGGGGTACAAATCATATGCAGTGCATCTTATAAATATGTACTCAAAATGTATATAAAAGTAATAATTTACTATTTAAATTTTAAATACATCATAGATAATTAAAAAAAAATACTGTCAATATGAGTTGAATAAAAAAAGTATGAATGAAAAAATATAGCGAAATTCTATATAAATAAAACATTTCGGATTACATTAGCAGCTGGTCTATATATATCTAATATAGATAAAATATACATACATATGTATGTGTGTGTCCAAGTTCGTCTTTTAAATACAGTGTTTTTATGTAAAAAGCCGTTTTATTGTGTTTAACACAAATAAAATTAATAATAAAAATTCCTGATTTTTATGAAATTTTTTTTCATGAACTGTTTATATATATTAAGTAGATTATAAATAATAATTTAGTGAAACGATTGTAAAACATCTATTTTTTTATAATAAAATGATTGTACGCATTTTGTCGCACAAAACAGGAAAATTTTTGTTTAATGCGAATTTAAGCAAATGCCTGTTATTAGCAGATTTTATGCACGTGATAATCATTTTCTAAGCATCGCAATTGACAGATTATATAAAAAATCTCAAGTATAATTTTGATGTAATTTTTTAATTTTCAGCTAAAATGACTGGATTATCTCTGTCACGCTCTCGGCACCGTATTATTTAAATTTACTTCTCTTGTTCTTATGCATACTGTATCGCAGATGTAATCGTTCCCATTTAATTAATCTCTCTCTCTCTCTCTCTCTCTTTCTGCCTCTCTTGTACACTCATACTCCCGTATTGACGGTATATTATTGCATAAAATATTTAAAAAATAAAATTGATTACCTAAGTTTTCTATCCATATTTTTTAACGCTAAACTGTTTCTAAACATCTAAATAGTTTAAAAATACCTGTGATATATACTGAATTTCTTCATTTTTAAAATGTTCAAAGAATATAGAATGAAATTACAAAAACACTAAAATTGTACGAATTATTATTAAACTACAAAATTTATAATGCTTTAAATTTTTAATTCTAAAACCACCACCACTCATCAAAGCACAATTGAAAATGATGAATTTGTTGTTTTTTAAATTACAGAGGACAATAAGCTAAAGATCTAAATATATATACAATTTAAAGGTCCTCGGAATTAACTGTCATTACTCTACAGAATGTAAAATTTAGATTTATAGAAAGCAATAAAAAATGAAAATATCCGATGTAAGATAGTATTGGTCGTATTTAATGTAATGAGAGTAGCCACAATATTGAAAAGAAAAACATAACGTTACTCATACACAAATTACATATACTAATTGAAAAAAATTTAAAAGGACAGCGATTTCATATTTCCAAAACGCGACGCAATATTTGAAAGTGATTTAAAGAAACAATTATGTACGATGAATAAAAAACATAAGTATTTTTGTGAAAAAATGTATAAAAATATTCATTTTAAACCATAAATTAATTGTACCTGATTAATTTTATTTATTAACGGTTAACTATTTAGTAAGGATAAAATCGAATTAATCTTGACCTAGATGAAATATAAAATATATTTAAGTGATATATAAAATATTATATAGTTAAAAGAGTCATATTAATCTACGAATTAGAAAAAGTGGCAGAATCCATGTCCGATATAGTTTATTATTAAAATAATCGCGCAGGACTTCTATACCTTCATACATATCCGCATTTTTTGAAACTGCACTTAAAAAATTAAAGCATATTATATCTGAAAATGGCTAAATCTTTTTTTTAGATATTACTAATATTTTTAAATTATTATGTAAGTAATAAAAAAATGCAGATATCGTGTACAACGTTGTTTTTTTAAACAATAATCTCCTGGGTTCGTGGATCTCATATACTTATAAATACACGGATTTTTTTAATTTGTACTTGAAAATTCAAATGTTTCAGTTGCTAAAAAATGGTTAAAAGTTTTTCTAAAACATACTAGGTATAAAAATATTTATTAACTTACCAATTGGATTTTAAAAATAGTATTTCTAGACATTTATCTTTGTATAAGAGGTAAAAAATTTAAATTGTAATGCTCTATGTATCTCTGAGCATGAGAGAGAGAGAAAGAGAAAAAGAGAATGAGAGAGGGCTTCTGCATGTGACACAATAAGACATAGTAGAGAGGGGGAGATCGTACGAGAATGAATGAGTGGATTCGGGAGTGAGAGCGAGAGAGCTACACATAACATATCTTAAGATTGAGAGAGATAGACACAACATAGCTCGACAGCTTGAGAATGAGAAAGAAAGTGAGAGCTTGTAAGAGTGAGAAAGATAGACACTTTATTAAAATACAATTTTAATATTAATTATAAACAAAGTACTACAAAAAATTGTTATTAAATTAATATATAAATAGTGAAGTAAATGGATGCTAATACATGTATATGCATGTGTATTTATATTACAAAAATAATTTATCAAGTAATTACTTTTTAAATTTAATTTATTATTTGATAAATTGTTTTTGTAATTTGTTTTTGTAATAATTTATCAAGTAATTACTTTTTAAATTTAATTTATTATTTGATAAATTGTTTTTGTAATATAAATACACATGCATATACATGTATTAGCATCCATTTACTTCACTATTTATATATTCATTTAATAACAATTTTTTTTCTTTTTTTTCGTATAGCTGACTCAATGCCGCTCGACAGTCTAGTTTTTCCTTTTGTTAATTATGTTAAATATATATATATATATATATGATTATATCCCCGTTTTTTCTTTTAGCCCCATAGTTATATTGTAGTTCTGAAACATATTCTAATATTAGTATAATATTTATAATTGATAATATTATATAAATTAATAGAGAAAGTTTATTTTTATTGTAACGAATGATTATATTTTCTTCTAGCGTTCAGATTGCTGTTTCATTTGTCGGTCCCTGTGTTACCTGAAGTTGAGGTATGATAATTTCGCAACGTCTACATACCCGTAATCCTATAATTGTTATTAATATTGTTGTTCCTAGTATTGTTACAGATGATATGCCGAATATAGTGACATTACTTTTAAATAATTTAACATTATTATTATTTTCGTCGATTTGGCTGATCATACGGGCTTTCTTTATTACAGTTTTTAGTCCTCTCCCTTCGATCGTTAGATCTGAGTGTTCGAGTACACCTTGCACGTGGGTTGCTTTTATTTCCGACGTCCATTCATAGATGTGTTTAGTAATATTATTGGTAACTCCCCAATTTTCTAATATTATTTCTATTGTCAACTTGGCGTAAATTAATTTCATTTGTAACATGTTGTCTGTGATTTATTTTGTCGCATCTATTTCGATATTTGTTGTTTCCGCATGGCAGCGTTGTTTCAACGTTAGTATCCTCGCTTCCTCCAGTTGCCGTCTCTCTTCCCCTCTTCTGTCACATTGTATTATTATTTCTTCGTTCTTGAGTAAATCCAGGTGCTTTCTCTCTCTAATCTAGTTCAATGGGACTCATGTATAATGCCGATTCTCACATCGTATTTGAATAAGTTATACGGTTACATGAAGGGGAGCATGTGAAGCATTGCGAGGATAAACTTCACAGATAGGGAGCTGAGCGGGTTAATGAAACTTATGAGAGAATGGGAAAGGAGAGGCAGGAAGGAAAATTTTGTAATCAGAGGAACTGTGAGGACGGAAATGGAAAAAGCAGGGATCCAAGAATAGGCTGCCAAGTTTATATCAAATAATCTGGTAGTGGACGCAATGATGAGTAGTGCTTGGTGGAGTGAAAATTTGGTGGTTGTAAAGATGGAAAACAAGAAGGGCAGAACGGAATATGACAAAGGCGCTAGGAGGAGAAGAAGGGAAAGAGAAAAAGAGCAGAGATAAGACAAAAGCAAGGAAGAGGATGATTTAAACTAAATAAGAAACGGACAGAAATACAAGAAACAGAAAAGGAGAGGAAGAGAACGGGGAACAGGGTAAGGGTAAAAAGGGTACAGAAAATGATGAGAGTAAAAATAGAACACATACACACAAAAAAGACAAGAAAGAACAAGGAAAGAGTAGAGAGTGAGAGCAATGCAGATAAAAAGGACAAGATGAAAAGGGAAAACGAACAAGTACATAATAATGAAGCATAAAGAAGACCGAGAGGCAAGAGACAATCTATAAAATAATAGAAAGAAGAGGAAAGACATAGACAAGACAGAAAGGTGAGATAGGAGGGATATAGGGGAAATAAAAACATTGTTTTGGAATATAGTAGGCATTTGGGGAAAGGATAAAGACTTCTGGAACTACATAGCTACCATGGACTACGTCTGTATGGCCGAAACATAGGTAGAAGATATAAATGCGAAGAAATGCTTGGAGTTACTTCCAAAACAAATGAAGTGGGAAATCATTGGTGTGAAGCAGGAGAAAAAAGGCAGGGTAAACGGAGGCTTCATAGTAGGCCTTAATAAGAAGATACAGAACAGGATGAAACTGTTTGGGATGATGAAGGGCGAAGGCATTATAAGCACAAGAATAGAGATAGGAAATGGGAAGAAAGTACTGGATATATGGGGAGTGTATAATAATGGAGGGATATTAGAAAGCACATGGAAAATTATAGAAGAAAACAGTGATGGAGGAAACACGGAAATACTAATAATGGGAGATTTCAATACGAGAACTGAGAGGCTGTGAAGATGGATGAGATACAACGGTAGAATGGTAAAAAGAAAGAGCAAAGATCATAAGGTAGAGAAGGAAGGAAAAGAACTAGTGGAAAAGATAGAAAACAACAATCGGAGAATATTGAATGGAACGATGAGGGGAGATAAAGAGGGAGAGAATACACATATAGGACCCAGAGGAAGCACAGTGATCGAGTTAGCGATTACAAACAGAGAATGTAGAAACAGGGTGTCTGAATTCAAGAGTGAAATCGGATCACTTTCCCATCATCACCAAGTTAAAACTGAGATAGACGATCACCAGAGAGAAGATGGAGAAGAGAATATAAATAAAGAAAAAATGAGAATTATATGGAATGATGAAAATATAAATAGATACAAAAAAAACACTAATGAATGGTATGAGAGGGTGGATAATACAACGACAACGAAAGATTTATGGAGAGAAATAAAGGAAATGGTAAGAAAGTACATGCCGAGGAAAAGAATAGGAATAAAGGAAAGGAAGATAGAGGAACCAGTATGATGGGATAGGAAATGCAAAAAGAAAAAACGAAGGGTTAAGAAAGAACTGATGAAATAGAAAAAGGGGAACAAAACAAAGTAAGATTATATAATACAAAGAAGAAAATGGAAAGATATTTGTAAAACCAAAAGGTGGAAATGGGTAGAGATGGAGATGAGCAAACTACAGAAGATGAGGAATGAAAGAGATATGGGAATATTTAAACAGAGGAAGGCAAAAAAGAGAAAAAATAGATACGGCCATTGGGAAAAATACGTGGGAAGAGCACTTTAGCGGTCTACTAGGACGGAGCAAATAGAAAAAGATAAACAAGTGGAGGAGGAAAGACAGGAGTGAACAGAGAGCAGACGAGTCACTGGAGGACTGTGAAATTCACAAGATATGGGACAAGTATAAGAAGAAGAAAGCACCGGGAGTAGATGAATTGACAAATGAAGAATGGATATACAGAGGAAACAACGTTAAGGAAAGAATAATAGATATATTACAGATACTTTTGAAGAAGAGAAGCATCCCAAAGGAATGGAGGAAAGCGGTGATAATGCCGATCTTGAAGAAAGGAAACAGCGAAGCAGCGGTAAATTACAGAGGGCTATCCATGTTACTAACAGCGTACAAGATATACAATGAGATTTTAAAACATAGATTGGAAAAAGAAACAGAGGAAAACAAGGTATTACTAGAGGTGTAGGCTGGGTTCAGAAAGAGGAGATCCAGGAAAATTAATATCTATATACTGAAACACCTGATCAAGAAAGAACAGTAAATAAAAAGAAAAAGATATATCTGCTGTTTGTGGACTTAAAGGCCGCATTCGACACAGTGAACAGAGATAAGCTTTGGAAAATTATGGAAAGGAAAGGATACAGTAATGGTATCATTGAGAGAATAAGTAACATTTACAAAGAGACAAAGAGCTGCGTAAGATACACGGATGGGAACACAGAGGAGTTTTGGACAACGAAAGGAATGAGGCAACGCTGTAACCTCAGCCCTTCAGTGTTCAATATATACATATCAGAGCTGGAGCAAGTATTAAAGAAACAAAACATAGGTGGAACCAAAATAGCCAATAAAAAAGTATAGTCGTTCGCATACGCGGACGACCTTGCGCTAATCGGAAATAACAGAGAAGCAATGCAGGGTATGATAGACGTTTTGAAGAAATTTCTGGAAGAAAGAAGCCTGAGCCTGAATGCAGAGAAGACGAAAATGATGATCATGAAAAACGGAGGAAACCAGAGGCAAAGATATGGAAATGGAAAAACAAGGAAATTGAGGTGGTGGAGAGTTTCACATATCTGGGTTTCGCCTTGAGGTGGGAATGCAAGCTAAACATACATGTGAAGAAGAGAGCACTTAAGGAAAGGATATCAGCGAAGGTTGCAGGGGAGTTAAGAGAAAAAATGTGCGGGAGATTTCAGAGTGAAGAAAAAGAAGTATAAAATAAAATAATATTTTTGACAAATTATTGTAATATTGACATATTTAAATATTTAAAACATTAAATATTTAATATATTTAAGTAATGTTTATTGTTACAGTTTTTCATTTCTTGTTATTTGTCAACATTTCTATGACAACTTATATACATCAAATAATTATAATAGCTGTAGCTTTTTCATCTATACATCCTCTAGCTTTTCTTTACATGTGAGGAGCTGTAGGTTTTAAAATACTTATAAATTATAAATTATTAATAGAATTCAAAGGTTTATTAAAATTATTAATTCAAAGATTTAATAATTTTTCTATTTTTAATTTCTATTATTTTGTTAATAATTGCAAACAAAAATACTGAATTTTATCTTTAAAAATATATGACGTATATATATTTATAATATTATGTAATCCAATAAAATTAATATATTCATGCTTTAAAAGAAAGCTACTAACATTACTAAATAATTTTTTATTTTTTTCTCAAAATAATAATTTTTATTGTTTATTCAAATATGAAAAATATCAAATATAAAATATAATTCTTAAAAAATTAATAATCAATAATCGGTTTATTTTCTATTGTTTTGTACATAGCAAATTCAGAAGCAACTGAGACAAGACATAAAAACTCGGCTCTTAGTTTTCTTGGAGTTATCCATTGAAAGAAAGAATATGTCTTGTCTTTTAAGTTTTGTTGAAAATTCTGATCTTTTTGAACTTTTTAGAATATAGATGCACAAAATACATGTTGTATATATTATCATATGTTCTGCATAAATATATAGAACTCTAGCGGCGGTAACAAAAAATGTTTTATTTAAAATTTTCTACTTATATTTTTTTTTTTTTATTTTACAGTTACGTCCCGGCTTTTTCTCCTAGGGACGGGTTCAGCATCTACAGTTTGTACATATATTTTGTCTTACATCTACTTATTTACAATATATTGTTCTTTATTATCACAGTTTAGTTTTTTTTTTTTTATTTTCATTTTCATTCTCATCACTATCTCACTAACTTAATGTCCGTTATTAAAGCGGCAGAAGGAAAAACAGCTTGAGAGGAACGAAAAGAGGAGGATGAAAATTGCTACTCACCGAAAATAAAAAAATTTCAAAAAAGGTGAGCTTTGAAGGGGAAAATGAGACAGCAGAAGGAAATAATGGAAGAATGTGAAAAAAATTATGGGAACAAGAAAAAGAGGATAGAAAGAGGGAAAAAGAGGAAATAAGAAGGGAGATAAACGAGATGAAAGATATAATAGAAAAATTAAACATAAAAATGAAGGAAAAGCAGGAAAGAGAGGAAACGTACAGAAAATGAAGCATGAAGACGAAGCACAGATTGAAAGAGCTGGAGGAAAGGATGATAGAAATCGAAGAATAGAGGTTTACTAACGAAGAATGAAAAGCGGTAGTGGAGAAAATATTAGATGGAAACACGACAGAAGGAAGCTGCACGGAGGGGGAGGAAATAGGAGACAAAAACGGAGAAGGGGGTAACGAGAGAGGGAACATACTGAGCAGGAGGAGTAGTAGGTCGAATTTATCGACAACAAGCGGAAGATCTAACTGTAGCTTGCACAATAGACAAGACCTATCGGAATGGGAGACAAGAAACGTGAGATTAATGGTGAAAGGAAGGGAAATGAAAGAAAGGAAGGAAAACGTGGTGGTAAGAGGCGTAAGAAGGAAAGAGGTGGAGAAGAAGGATATAAATGAGTGGATGAAAACATTTGTCAAGAAAAAACTAAAAGTGGATACAGAAATTACTAGCTGCTGTTGGAGTGGCAGCGTTATGGTAGCAAAGCTGGAAAGCAAAGAAAAAAGGAACGAGATACTAAGAGCAAGAAGGAACGTGTACGGAACGGAGATATTTTTGGAGTAGGATTTAAGCTACGATGATAGGAAGAAGCAGAAAGAAATCAACAGCTGGGTGAAACTACTAAGAAATAAAGGGAAATATGTAAAAGCAGGAGTGAACAGGATTTATATTGATGGGAAATGGATGTTATGGGACGATGAAGAAACGAGAGAAATGAGAAGAAGGGAAACGATGGAAGAAAGGAGGGAGCAAGTTTCAGAGAGAAAAATTAATATAAATGAAAATAAAAGGAACGAAAAGGTAGAAGAAATGAATAATAACAGTGTACAACAGGAAGAAGGACTGAAGAAAGATAAAAGAGAAAAAGAGGCAAGAGGAGACAAAAGGCAGACAGAAGGGCAAGAAATAAGAAAAACAGAAGAACAGAAGGATTTAGCATAAAGGAGGGATGGACTATAGAAGAAGAAGGTGAAAGATATGAGAAAAGAAGAACAAGAAGGACCAACAAAGCAAGGAAAGGAGCAGGAGCAAACGAAAAGGAAAGGGAGCACAGAAATATAAACAGAAATCTAATATATTGGAATATAGCGGGATTCTGGGGCAAAGACAGGGAATTATGGAAATATGTAGAGGGAATGGATTACATATGTTTAACAGAAACATGGGTAGAAGGGAAGGACATAGAAAAGTGCTAGAACATATTATCGGATGATATAAGATGGGAAATAATACCAGCAACTAGAGAAAAAAAGAAAGGAAGAGCGACAGGAGGCATTATTGTAGGAGTTAAAAAGAAATGGGGAATAAAAATAGAGGAAATGGAAATCCACAAAGGAGAAGGTATGGTAAAAACAAGGATAAAGTATAATAACAGTGGAAAAAGCATGGATATATGGGGGATATATGGCAGCGGAGAAGTGGAGAAGAAAATGGATAAAATAGAGGAAGAAAGCTACAACGAGAGCACAGATATTATAATAATGGGGGATATGAATACGAGAATTGGGAACGCTGGAAAATATATGAACATAGAGACAGGAGAAATAGAAAATAGAAAAAGTAAGGATAAAAGATAGAAAAAAGAAGAAAAAGCCTGATAGAAAAGACAGAAAAAACGGATGGACAATACTGAATGGGACAAGAGCAGGAGACGAAGAAGGGGGATACACATACATGGGGCGAAGGGGCAACACGGTAATAGATTTAGCAATAGTGGATGAAGGGAGCAGAGAAATGATAGAAGAATTCAGAGTGGATGATAGAATAGAGTCGGATCACATACCAATCAGGATAAGGCTAGACTTGAGAGAAGAGAAAAATAGAGGAACGGAAAATATAAGGAAAGGGGAAGAAGTAGAGAAAAGAAAGATAATTAGATGGGATGAAGAAAGTATAAAAAGATACAGGGAAGCAACAGGAGGAAAATAGACAGGTGGGATGACGGATAAGTCAGTGGAAGAACTTTGGAAAGAACTGAAAGAAAGGATACAGAAGGAGGTCCCTAGTAAAGAAATGAAAATGAAGAAATGGAAAATTGGGAAAATGAAATGGTGGGACAAAAAATGTGTATAAGAGAAGAAAAATACAAAAAGGCAGTATAAAAAATGGAAAGAAAGAAAGACCGAAAGAGCAGAGTATTTGAAACAAAAATGGAAAGAGACATGCCAAAGAAAAATAGCTGAGGAAAAAGCAAGAGAGGAAAAGGAACTTAAGGAACTAAAAAACGAAGGAGAAATTTGGAAGTACCTAAATAAGGGAACAAGAAAGAAAATAAACAAAGAAGGGAAATAAGTAAAGAAAAATGGAAACTACACTTTAGCATGTTACTAAACAAAGCAGAAGGGGAACAAGTAAATGAAGTGGAGCAAAATAATGCAACAGGAAACGATGAACGGGAAAAACATAAGATAGAAAAGAAGGAATTCTATGAAAAATGGAGATCACTGAAAAAGAAAAAAGCACTGGGAATTGACGGAATAACGAATGAGATGTGGATACACGTAGGTGGAGAAATAAAAGAAAGACTGTGGAAGTTAATAAAAAGGATCTGGGAAGGAGACAAAACGTCTGAAGAGTGGGAAACAGCGATAATCTCGCCAATATAGGAAATATCGCCGTAGGAAAGTTTAATTACTTGGGATGCACGTTTAATAAGAACGGAGGAGATAGGGAATACATAAAAGAAAGGATACTCAAGGGAAGAATTGCTCTAAAGAGAACGTGGAGCCTAGCAGAGAGGAGATGCTGTGGTGATATGGAGACAAAAAAAATGTTATTCAATTACCTGGTGAAGGGAGTAGTATAATACGGAGTGGAAATATCGGGAGAGGCAAGAGTGAAAGAAATGGAGAAGATAAAGACGGATTACATGAGATGGATACTAAAACTGGAAGTATGCACACCGAACTATATAATCTATGAGGAAACAGATGAATACGAAATGGAAATAGAATAGAGAGCCAGGAACAGAAGGTTTGAAAAAAAAGTAGAAGGTCAACCGAACAATAGATGGACGAAAAAATGCTTGATAGAGAAAATAAGGGAGAGAACAGAAAGCGGAGATGACCCAGAGGAGAGATGGCTAAAAGAAGTGGGGATAAGTAAGCTGTAAATGGAGATATGGACAGAAGAAGGAAAAAACAAATATGATATAGTGAAAAAAAAGGAAAGATATAAGCAAGCAGGAGAGAACAAACAGGATAAAAAATGCGACATATAGTAGATGAAATAAAGATATAAGAGAGAAGGGAATGCCAGGATACGTGAAAACAGAAAAAAAAGGATAAAAATATAAAGATAATTGCAAAAATAAGGTGTGGAAACATAACAGCAGGCAACAGATACTGGCTAAATGAAAAGGAAAGGAAATACCAGTTCTGCAGAGAACATTATGGAGATTGGACACACTGGTTGTGGGAATGCATAGAGACAGAAAATGAAACAAGACAGATGAGAAAGGTAAAGAAGTGGGATGAAAGAAGGATAATCACAAATTTTAAAGAAGGGGTCAAAAACAGAGTGTTACTACATTACATGAAAATAATATAAAAGAAAATAGAAAAAAAGAAGGAAGAAGAAAGAACAAAAGAGAAGGCTAACGAAGAAAAAAGAAAAAGAAATGGGACCGAATAAATACAAGAGAAATGAATGTATATAAGTATAATGTGAAAGTGTAAAAATGTAAAAAGAAATGTAAAATAACAAATAACTTGTAAATAAAAGAGAGCGATATCTATGTTAAAGGAAGTCTATTCCCGGGCCTAAGGCCGGAATTGTATTAAATAAATAATAAATATATAACAGTTTATGTTTTTATATAATTAATACATACAGAGAAAGTACAAAATTCTAAATTATTTAAAAATGTATTCTCTATTTTGTGATTTACTAATAATTATTATTATTGTAGTTCTTTTTTGGAAGCAAAAAAGGTTTTTACTATTATGTAATTTTGTTATAAAAACAAAACTACATCAAATAAAAGACATCAATAATATTAAGTACATCACCGCGATCAAGGATTTGTCTTGTCGTCTGTGATTGATCTTTATTATCATAAAATATAAACAAATTTATAATATTATATATATAATATAATTTATATAATATATGCAAAAAATACGGATAAAAAGTAAAAACAAGGACAATTATTTATAAATTATGATTTAAGATTCATATGTAAAAGTTGTAATTTATCGTGATCTTACAGGTAAAAATTTTAGATTGACAACTGTCTGAAAAGATCATATTTTGATTTTTATTATTACATTTCAGTATATATAACAGTTTTTTGGACTTGAAAATTTAAGTATTGGGTATCGTATTATGATTTATAATCGTACTGATTGTGTATTTTGTAATTTTATGTATAGCATTTCTAAGACTTTTTTTATAAACAGGGTATGTTATAACAGTGTATATATATACATATATATATAATTGTCTAATTTTGTGTATGGTTTGTTAAGAAAACTGAGAAAACTTTTGAAGTGTTAAAAAAGGCCTTTTAGGATAAATGTATGTATAAATCGCAATACGATAAATAGCATAAGGCTTTTATGGAGTACCGAGAGAAAGTCACCGACCCCAATTCTAGATGCCCCAAAACAGCCTATTTTACTATAAATACGTCAATGGCACTGTATTATATATTGTTAAAAATAAATTAAATCTGATTCAACACTTTTAACCAACTCATAAAATTTTATATAAAGCAGGTGCCATATTTAATTGACAAAAAGGATAATCATGTTATAACGAGGTGCAGATTGAATAAGGCATAAAGCTTATTTTTAATTAATATGCCTATATTTCAACAAAGGATGTTTTTTCCTTCGCAAGGCTATTTATTGATAAATTATAAAGTTAATCTATTATAGATATGTATTATCATTATTTATTATTGTTTTTCTACTATTACAAAAATTATAAAACTTAAATATTTTCTATTGATTTTATACAGGAATACTTATAATCTACGACATGATTGTGGTAGATAATAAGTATTGCTATCTTTTTATATATTTATAGTAGACTATAAGCAACTAGCCTTTTTATCAACCACCTTTAATCAAAGTAAGCTTTGTTACGTATCTAAGAGGTCACGACTCTGTTTATTCTTTAATAATTAAATTGCGATAATATTTTCTCTCCAGGTTTCGTTCTGTCCTAGCCAAATCGGTCAAAGCGTTCTGGCCTTTGTGAGGTTCGGAAATCGTCAATTAATTAAACGCGAAATAATTAATATAATACTTTTGTTTTATTGTATTTTTCTTTAATGAACGAGAGAGAGAAGTATCGCAATGTGTAATACAACTTTTTCGCGTCACGAAGTTGAGTCCCGATTGTATAAAACGAATAAATATTAAAGAACCCGAACCGAAGTACAAGTCAAAGTTCAAATGCGAGTCGTAGAAGAAGTCCAAGCAGGAGTCCACGTAGAAGTCGAATGTCGAAGTGTTCCTACGTGTTTTTTTATTTAACTCGTTACCTCCGCTGTATGGGGGAAATTGCAGGATCCGCGAATTCTCCCTCCGGGTGCCTCTGCTTGATTATCGTTTTGTCAGCTTTCCCCGGTATTATCTTTTGACTGACCTATGTACATTCCTTGTCGCCTCTGATCTTGAATTTTCTCACGTTGGTGAGCTGAGAGGTTCTTATCACTCGCGGGTTTCACATTACACGCGACACCCTTTGATTCCCACAATGTACAATGATGCGAGTACACTTTAAATCGTCCCGTATGCATATAAATTTTACATACGTGACAGCTTCTACAATTTATACATGAAATCGAAGTTGGCAGATCTTTGAAATTTTTAGATATTATAATCTTAAATAAAAGTAATAAAATACTAACAAATTAGTACAAAAAAACAATATTTTTTAATTAAAAATTTTAAAAAAATTTAAACCAATTTTTTATCAAGTTTCAAAATTTAGCATATACATAGTACCAACATTAATAAAAAATTAAACATTAAATCAGATTGTGTAAAAATAAAAATAAAAAATAAGAAATAATACGTATAGTATATAAAGCAATTGCAAAGACTGTAATACGATATTTATATGTGTGACAAAACATAATATAATAAAGATCAAAAATATAATATTTATTGGAAAAATGTAGAAATTTTGAATAGAATACAAAATTTAAAGAAAGACAAATTTTAGCAATGACTTACTTAGCTTGAAGTAATAATACAACAAGGAGATGCATAGATAATAAATAGGCAAAAATACATAATTATTGAATGCAAAATTAAACTATTGTTATCAAATATGATGAAAAGGCTGATAATCCGCAATAATGAATATTTACAAAATCATCAGTGTATCTTATACTACGACACCACAATAACTGATATAAAACATTTTAAGTCAGTTTTACAAATTTAAATTTTTTATTCAAGTATTATGACATATAATTATATAATATTTCTGTATCTTGTAACAAATAAAACAATGCTTATAAACGTAAGAAATCATCTTATTGAAACGTAGTCTACAATAAAAGAGGAAAAATCTTTTACTTATTACACATATCAGAAAATTGTCTCAAAAATATTCCTTATAATAAATAATTATGAGTTTTGTTATAAAATCATATAATATAATATAATATAATATATTTTAGTTTTACAAATTTTTTAAAAATTTAATATAATTTGTCGTGTATAATACATTATTGTATATTATTATTAAGGTCAGAATTGTCGATACCATACCCTGATCATTATAACCTTACGTCTATTTATCTTCTCTTATAAAACATTTTACTAATTTTTTGAGAGGGATTTAATAGATCCGCAACTGTTTGAAGTAAACAATAATTCAACCTACTTCATAGTTTTTAATAATTTTAAAGGATTATTATATATTAAAGATTACTCCTTTTCATCACTCTTAATTTAATTTTTGATAAAGCTTTGTACTCCATGAGAAGGTGGAGTGGGTGGTGTCTATGCAAAATTTGTAAATTTTCTTTTTTACCTTTTTTATTTTTTGAGGTGGTTATTAATAGTATAGTAGCTTATGATTATTCCTAATAGCAATTTCAAATTTTGCTTATTCAGAAGCAGTATTTTAATTTTCTTATTATACTAGCTGTTTAATAAATGTTTGGTCTGTAAATTGTTTTACCAGTGCGAATCTTTTTCTTTATTTTACCATTTTTCTTATTTTTAATTTAATTTTTTCTTAATTTTGCAGAAGCGTTTTGGACCCCTTGTTGCTAGTTCGTCAGTTTTCAGATTATCTAAAATTTCTGCACGCAATTGATGGTATTTACTATTCCTGTGCCTTTTTGATAGTCAAATTGATTTTGTTTAAAAAAAAATTTTGTTGAAAAGATTTCTATTTCTCAGGTGTATGTCTATTTTTATCATGCTCTTTCTTTTTTCTTTTTTTATTTTTTCATAAAGAAAAAATGAAGGATGCCTAGTCAATATGATTTAGATTTTTCACTAGGTTTCGC
Source organism: Eupristina koningsbergeri (assembly GCA_018907245.1). Classification (NCBI taxonomy): domain Eukaryota; kingdom Metazoa; phylum Arthropoda; class Insecta; order Hymenoptera; family Agaonidae; genus Eupristina; species Eupristina koningsbergeri. The sequence goes on along the minus strand of JACCHV010000002.1, from coordinate 2,704,736 downwards.
TACTTTTGGTATAAAAACCACCTTAGTTTGTTTCTACAATTTGGGAATCTAATTTAGTGCATAACTTGTTTTGAAAATCTCCATAAGATTTTGTTCTACATGATTAATTTTTTTTGAATCATTATAAGTGTTCGGAGCAGTTTCCGTCCCGTGCATTTTTCACTTCGTGAAAAGTGAAAGTGTCCGGAAACTGCCGAATCGTGTAAATTTTGGAAGGGAATCTTTTTTTTTTTTTTTTTTTTAATTTAATTTTAATTTTAATTTTAATTGCCCGGAAGAAAATCTTGACCGGCGTGAGGTCCGACGCGGAGGAGAGATTCAATCTTCCGTGCGACCTTGCTCCAAGTACATTTTGCACTGTACTTGACTTCCTCGTGTTTCCGCCGAATTTGCGCTTTGTTTGTGTGATCGTATATTTCATCTTTTGCATTGCGTGTGTGTGTGTTTGTGCGATCACCGGTGCAGTTCCTGGTGATCCGATACGCTGCTGAGACTACACGTTCTCCAGCTATTTCTTGGCGGCGCCCGAGTACTATCTCCAGGGTGGGTGCAGGCTAGCACCAGGTCCGCCCCGCATTGCAGCGCGTCTACCAACGCCCCCGCTGCTTTCCTGCTCGAGCGTGAGCTGCCGATTGGGAGCGCCTGTGTGCGCCAATTCTTTGCGTGCGTGAAGCACCCTTTTGTAAGTTTTATCTTTTTCTTATCAGACGCATCGAAGGCTTTTTCCCCCTGACGCAAGGGGTTTTTTACGCCGCGTCTAAATAAACTGTATATCTTTATTGTACCGCGAATCTGTTTTTTATTTAATACCTACGCAGCAGCAAATTTCCTTTCCCTCACGCCTTAATAACTTACTAGTTCATAAATTAATATAAATTTTAATTCAATTGTATAGTTGAGGTAAGTCTCAATACAATAAGAATAACTCCATTTTCACCGTAGGATTTATACAGTATGAGGCTATTTACAGCCATCATATTCTGTCCTTCATGAATATTTTATTGATTCTTATGGCTGCCCTTATCAATCCTTTATCATTTTGGCATTTTTCAGTTTCATTCTGATTTCAGATTATTTTACTGTCGAGTAAGTGAATTTTTAAAAAAAGCTCTATGATGTATTCGCTATCTGTAATGTAATTTCCCTTTTCTTTGTTCATTAGCTCTGGAGTCAGTTTATCTTCTCTTTTTAGAACTTTTTAAATTTTGTTTGCAATGGGTATTCTTTCGCACATTTTTTCCCAAGAGTTCCTTTTAGAATATCTTCACATTCTTCAATATATTTTGTTAGGGCTGCTTCTTTAATTTTTTTAATTCTTTATCATTTTAGTCGGTTGAACAACCTTCTTATTGCCTTTGTTTGTTAATTTAGTACCCCATTCCATCAAGGCACTTTTCTTTTTTATCTCCTTAAGTTTCTTCACGAAACCAACTTCTAGAGAATTTGTAAGAACATGTAATATTTTCCTAATCACTTCTTAAAGAGTCTCTATGGTTTTAATACCCCTTTCCGAATTTTTTCAATTTTGGAATGGATATATTGCTCGAAAGATTTCCAGTTTGTTTTTCAAATATTTCTACTTTGTTCTAAACTAAGGAATTTCAGTCTTCTATGAAAGTTTTTATTTAAGACAGAGGCTTTATTTGAAACTTTTTAGTTAGAAATTCTTATTCTCGTGAAAGAATTTGTGAAGGTTATACTGATAACACCTTGCCTTATATTATTAATAAAGTTGAAACATTGCCTATATATTAACATGTAGGGTATTCATACAAATTCTATAATTCATTGCCTATATTAATATATCCAAGTTGTTTTGTTGGTATGTACAAGCAGATCTTTTATATGGATTGCATATTTATATCAGAACCTATGAAAAAGTCCAGGTTTTTGTCCTAAGAGTACTACATGAGCTCTTTGACTTCCAGTAATAGTGCTGTAATGTTTTTTTCTGAAAATTGTTTTTCATTATTCATGCTTTCGGTCCCTTTCATCAATAGAACTATTAAATCTGTTCTGCTGAATTGTAGAATAGTAGTGTCATTAATATTCCGTCTAAGGATTAAGGCCGTTCTTAACTTTTATCCTATTTTGAAATATTAATTTACTTCTGTTGCTGAAAATCCTACTGATCTTACAATAGTTTGAATCCTAGAGCAGTTGAACATTTACCTTTTCTTCATTCATCACAGTTTCCAGGATGCTTATTGTTGGAATGGAATTTTGGAAGTTATTGCAAGGTATCGATGAAACATTGAGGACGACAAACTTTACCATTAGATAGCACAGGAGTCCGGAAAGAACTAATCATTCAGTCCTAGCTGTATTATCAGCTAGTGTATATGTTCTATCGAATTCACACCGGATTGTGATGGGGATTGGCTTTGTATATGGTATCAGTGACTCTTCTGAGACCACCAGGATTGAAGAGATCCTTTACTCTACAAACAACTCCTTACTAGATAGGTTTAACGGGAATTCCAATTACCATATATTGCACATTCGCATTCTTGATATTTAAAAGTGGATAAATCAATAATAGAGAAAACGGATAACATGCTTAACTCTTTTGTACCCTGATGAGGTACTCAAAACTTAACTCAGGAGGACACTCACATACACTTAGTATTGGAACCTAAGATAAAGGCTACAAATTCCCAGGGAGTTGAGGAAACTTTTTATTTAAATGGCTAATTCTAGCTAAATAAGTGACGCCATCTACTGAAGACTAAAGATAACAAAAATGCCCTTTGTTTTTAAATCTAGGCGGCAGTAGTATCTCCTGTCTATTTGGAGGCCAAATTCTCAAAGAAACAGTTTGACGAAGTGGCCAAAAGACTGAATACCCTTATGAACAAGATTCCCTCCGACAAATCAATGTTACGCTCTTGAACAGCTAGCATTATAGATCTCTCATAATCTATTGGTGTATTAGTCGGATAAGAACTAAGTAATCACTAATTTAAATCTCTAACTTTATACAGCTGGTGGCCGAAGTGGTGAGATGCCTTGCCATAAAGGATGTTATCAAACTCAAAACGGCTTTGATCTATTTTGCAAAAACAGTCGAGAATGAAATGAGAATCACCAAACATTCGAGATTATATGAAACCCTTCATGTTATGGATTGACACGTTACTACTAGAAAGGTAATGATAAGCGATAACGGTCTCAGCAAGAGAGAGAGGGCTCTGTCCTTATTGTATGAATTGATAAGGCTGAAATTTATGCTCTAAAAAGTCTATACTTCAGACTTCCCTGATGGAAATGAAATTCCCAGGAATTCCTTATCGAGAAAAAGAACATGGATGAGCTTTTAATAATATACAATCAGAAGAGGCTCCCACTGTCCCTGATGTTTGATGCATGACAACTTTACACCTATATATATCATTCTGCATACTATTAACCACAGATCAACTACTTTTGTTCTAACGCCTCATTAATCAGGACCGCCAGAGTAAAACTGAAAATCTTGTGCTAGGATTGGCACCAAGGTCCGGGGTGAAATTCACAACTTGAGGCACTTCGTAGCACAACTAGGATATTATCTAACTTGTCTTACTTCTCAAAAAGTAAACATTACAGAAAATATAAAATTATTATAAAATGGCTATTACAAAAGTTTAAAAAAATGGCTGAAGATATTACTGTGAAAATATACATGGAGCTACGGACACCTGCAGAGTCTAACGCAATTTTACAGAACTCTCCAATGATGATAAATAGGACACGAGTACCTCAGAAATTTTACTTATTCAGTTACTAGTTCACTTTTTGAACATTAAAATGATCACTAATGGTACTAGATTCATGATCAGTGAATTGGGATCCAATTGAAGGTTAACAAAGGAAATAAAAGATCATTCAAAGTTCAAGAAGACTCTACATAGCTTTAAACTGTCGAAAGATCCAGATTATAATGGTATGTCTTCGATGCATCTACAGAAAAACAGAAATAGGCTGATGATAACGCTATCAAGGTAGCTCAGAATTAAACTAGCAACTAAATATATTAGGTACAGAATATTGAAATGTACGTCACTGCATTTTAAATAGCACGCTTTCTAATCTGATAAATTAGTCAACGCTTCATTGGCGTACGCTGTGGACCACATTAAAAAAGAAATGAAAAATCGGAGCCTGGTACTAACAGCAATATTTAATGTTAAAACGGGCTTTTGATCAGGGCACACTTGAGTCCGTCCTCAATGCGGTGTTGACTAGAAAATTCTCTGAAATCATCTTTAAATAAATTTTAAAACTGCTGAGTATAAGAAATATTACAACCTGTAGGAACACCACCACCCTTCCGGCTATATTAGAAAAGGCTGTTCATAGAGATTTCTATTTCCTATTCCGTGGTTTTTAGTTACTGATAAACTGTTTAGATTTCTTAAAAACTGCAATATATTTATTTATTATTATTTATTTATTAAGTACGTCCCAGCCTTAGGCCCAGGGACGGATTCCGTTTGCATAGTTGTTTTTATATTTACATATTTATTTTCTATTTTACATTCTACTCTTTATACATTTGTATACTTGTTCATTTTTCTATTTATATCTTTCGCAACTTATATATACATTTCTGTCCATTTTTTAAGTATTGCACTTCCACTTTTGTACTACTCTGTTCACTTTCATCACAACTTATTCTGTCCTTCCCTCTGTTTTTTCGTTTTCATATCTTTATTTCTCCTTTCCTCTTCTTTCCATCACTTTTATCGCTTTAATTATAACCCTGTTTCCTGTCTTATCGCTGATTCGTGTCTTTATATCGTAATATGTATCGATCCCTTTGCTGTTTTTTCAAAATTCATCAAAAATGTCTACAGTATACTCGCATCTCGTTATCCAATGTTCCCAGTTTCCTTCTCCCTCCCTACATAGGGGGCATCTCCTTTCTTCTGCCTTTAGTTAGTACCTCTTACTGGTTTTCCATGTTGCCATATTTGACCCTAGCGATGATTTTTATGTCTATTACACTCCCTGTTGTCCTGAGGTACCTGAGTAATCCTATTTCCCTGATATTTATGTATATCCTGTTGTACTTTGCTTCTGTCATTCTGCTTGTTCTATGTTATTTTTGTATGTCCTTATCTCTTCTCCTCAGTTCGCTGTATACTTCTCTCCCCTCTGCTTGCCACATTTCAATTTGTTTTCTGCTCAAACCCAACTTATTGAGCCATGTATCCGTTTGGTTTATGTTTCTTTTCTCTTTTTTCTCTCTGTGTTCTTCGTAACATTTCTTTATTAGTCTCTCCTCGTCCATCTATGTTATCTTATCCTAAAACGTCAGTGCTCTGATCTTCCATTCCATGTCCATCCCATTTTCGTCCGTCTTCTCATATACTAGATATCTTGGAGTGCAGAAATCGAGTGTCAGGGTCCATCTATAATAATCCGTTTTTATACTTTTCATTTTTTCTATTTCGTTCTTTCCACATATCTCAACTCTGTACTCCATTACTCCTCTTATTAGGTAATTAAACATCATTTTTCTGAGTTTAAAGTCCCGGCGCACCTTCTGTCTGCTAGACTTCATGTTTTTTTCGCAACCACTCTGCCCTTGTGTATTCTTTCTCTAATGTGGTTATCGTACTTCCCATCGTTTCTGAATACGAACCCTAGTTACATGAAACTCGCCACTACCTCTATTTGTTTACCTTTCCATCTCCATTTCTCTGTCTCCTTCTTCCTTCCCTTCTTCACAACCATGATTTTCGTTTTTTCTGCGTTTAGGGTCATCTCTTTGTTTCTCAGGAATCTCTTCATTGTCTCCATCATGTCCTGCATCACTTCTCTGCATTCATCTATTAGTGCTAGATTTTATAGGTCGTTGACAGCATTGACAAACCTCTGTAGCTCTCTGAGTTGTCCGGATCTCCTTTTTTGTAGATCGATATTATTATCACTGTCCTCCATTCTTTTGGCATCCATCCTTGTTCCCAGATTTTTCTAATGATTTCCATCAACCTATTTTTAATCTCCTCTCCTCCATGTACCCATACCTCCTTGGGGATCCCATCTATCCCTGCAGCTTTTTTTTCAAACTTTTCCATATCGACCAGATCTCTTTGCTTTCTATGTGTGTCGTCATGGTTTCATTATTTTCCTCTGTATTGTCGTCCTCCTTATTTATTTTACTTCCATTCAAGAGTTTAATAAAGTGTTCCATCCATTTCTCCTCTGCTATGTTGTTGTTTTGTATTGTCTATCTTTTTCTGCCCCTGTTTGTACAGCTCCATACTTGTCCTTCATTTTTCAGTTGTTTTAAACCTGTTTCCTTTTATTTCCTCTTTTGTTTTCCTCTCTTAGTTCCTGTTTTTCCATTCTCTTCTTTGTCTCATGTATAACCTCTTTTGTAATCTTTCCTTTACTGCATTCTATTAGTTTCTTTTTCACTTTGTTTTTCTCTCTCTTACATTGCTTATCACACCATCTGTGTTGTTCTATCTTCCATTCCTTCCTTTTTGTCTCTTTCCTTTTCACGCTTTCGTTTATTTTCTTTTTAATTTCTTCCCATAAGTTTTCTATGTCCACTTCTCTTTCCTTATTTTCGTATGTCCTGTCCGTTTTGCCTTTGTATTCTCTTATACTTTCCTCATCCTATATTATAATTGTTTTCTCTCTTCCTTCCTCTTTCTCTCTTTCTCTATCGTTTTCCTTTCTGTATGTATTGTTGCCACCAAGGCTAGGTGGTCCCATTCAACTCTATTCTCTATTTTGAATTGCTTAACCTTTTTTCTGCATTCGCTGTCCACAATCGCTACGTTTATTACCGTGTTGCCTCTTGTCCCTGTGTAGATAAATTCACCCTATTCATCCCCTGTGATTGTTCCATTTAGTATACTGTATCCCTCTCTCATTATCTTCTCTGTCAACTTGTCCCCCTGTTTATCTCTTTTTTGGTCTCTGTTTCTCCTGTGCCTCGTGGTGATTTCTTCCATGTTCATGCCTTGTATATATTTCCCTCCCTCTCCCATCCTCACATTGAAATCTTCCATGATTAAACTTTCAATGTCTCCATTGTAGCTGTCTTCGTTTATTATTTTCCATTTCTCTTCCATATCCTTTCCGTCGCTGTATAGTCCCTATATGTCTATTTTTCTATTGTTGTTATTTATTCCGATCCTAGATCTGACTATTCCTTCCCCCTTTTCCATGCCCACCTCTCCAATTACTTTTTTACATTTTTTGTCTATCTCTACTATGATTCCGCCTTTAGCTCTTCCCCTCTTCTTTCTGTTTCTTCTTTCCGCATTTATTTAGTACATATACCAAGGTCTTTTCCATTATCTCTGCCCCTGCCCATTTTCCCCATCCCCCATCTATGTATACTTTTCCTAGCCTCATCTTCACGAATATGCCATTTATTCTCGCCCTCCTCACCCATTCCCTGATTTCTTCTTGTCTTCTCCTTTCCTCAAAGGTGAGGTCAAAATCCATGTATACGGAGGATCCTATTAATTTCTTTCTTTTTCCCCGTACCCTATCCCTTATCTCCTTGCTTTCCATCTTCATCACCACCAACCTCCCGCTCCACCATGCTGACTTTATGTTTTATTTCATGCCGAGTTTTTTTTCAATAAAATGCGCTGCTCACTTCTGTACTTTCATCTTTCCCACTTCTTCCCTGTCTATCCCTCTAACTACCAAGTTCTCCTCGCTGTCCTTCCTTTCTCTCTTCCACATCAGCTTCTTTAGCCCTTCCATCTCATACGTAATTTTCTGATTGCAGTTGTCTAATGTCAGCTGCGTCACTTTTTTCCAATCTTACTTCTTGTAGTCTTACCTTTTTTCTGTTTAACACTCATTTCTCTTGTTTGGAGTAAGCTTAGTACCACAAATTACTTAGCTATATCTTTCGTTTAGTTATATTTCTTGTTGTGTTTATTATAGTTACATTGTAGTTATATTTTGTTATTTTTTATTGTATTATTTTGTTATTGTGTTATATTATGTTATATTAATTATCGAAATATAGATGAATACCAAGCGAAAAGTGAGATATTATGTTATATTATTGTTTTCTATATTTTTTTATTTGTGCTGTTTATTTTTTGATTCTATTTATTTTAATGTATTTATTTTTATCTAATTTTACTTATTTTTAATTTTACCCTTTGCCTATTTGTGAAATGTTTGCTGTTCTTCTGTTTTAGCGTTGTTTGTGGTGCTTTATCTCCCCTCACTCGCTGCTAGTTATACGTATGTGCATAATTAGTTCTATCAGGTCTATCTGCGCGGTCCGCGCTTTTATTGTATTCTGACGTAAATTGACGTCCTAAAGACCTCGTAACTTTTCGCCGCTTTTTCCTAACCTCTTTCACTTTATTTTTTTCACAACATTTTTCTCTCACTGCTCTGCTTTAATTTCCTCACTTTTTTTCATTCTGCTTCGCCTTCTTTCCCTGTACTGCTTTCTGTATCTCTTTCCTGACTCTGTAACTATTACTCGCTTAAAACACTGAAATATTAACTCTGCTTAGTGTACATGATATGTACAACACTACAACCGATAACGGAATCCCAAAACTGCAATATATAAGCGCATCCCATCGTAGTAAGAGGTGACGATTATGGTGTAATTGACAGCATTATTCAAGATGCCTTGGCAAAGATCTCTGTGTGGACTAAATCTATTGAAATATAAGTCATTTCAACTAAAACGAAGATAATATTATTCACTATTAAATACAAGGTTGAATTTTGATCTTGAACAGCTATTAAACAGGCATTCATTATATAAAGCTAGTAATACCAAATACCTGGGCATTGTATTGAATTGACGCTTAAAATGGAACACAAAGAGTATAATTTTCAAGTGTCAAAAGGCTATCAATATTTACTAGATTAGTAGAATAGCCTTTGATAATTCTTGAGAACTGCAAGAAGACAAGACAAGATAAATAAATGAAACAATCATCAAATTGCAACTTCTATACGACGTCATTGTATTGAGCTGCAGATGCATCCTCAAGATGAACATCAAGGCATTAAATTAAATGAAGGATTCTTCTTGGAGGAAACAATGTACAATAGCTTCTTGCCTTAGCACGTGCTGCGTAGTTTGTTTCCGAGTAGGAATCGTTGCCCACTCCTCCTCCCACTATTATTACTTTACTTTATTATTACTGCTACAATACATATTGTTTTTTAATTAAAATTTTGTTTTAAATTTATAATACTTGTAAAATAACGTTACAAAAAATAGAGAGGATATTGCTCAAAAATAAAGAAGATAGGGATAGTAACTAAATGCCAAAAAAAGACATAATTTAACTCGAAAATTAGTATATATTATACTAATGTATTCTCAATTAGAGTGAGAAGATATCTGCCTACGAGACAGACCTCAAAACTATATATATTATATAGAAAACAATTGAAAGAGAACGTAATGTGTGTAGTGAGGAACTTGTACATATCACCTCACTTAACTTTTTCATCTGAGGAAAGCTAAAACTTAGGAGTAAAGAAGTAAAGTAAAGTAAAGGAATAAAGTAAAAAGAGATATTACTAAGCGCGCTCAATTGGAATTACACGATTGCATTATTTTCTTGCGTTGGAGTTTTATTAACTCCTCTATTTCTCAAACAATACTAAACAAATGAGAAAGAACATAGTAATTTTAATAAATTTAATTAGATGTGAAAATATTAATCAACAAATCAAAAATTAATGAATAAAAGATAAAACAATAATATCAGCAAATAAACAATAAAATATCTTGCAAGTGATTCTTAGAAAAGAAAAGAAAGAGAGAGAGAAATATATAGAGATAGAAACTGATTCACCACTTCAAAAAATATTATCATATAATACAACAGCTAATAACATCATTCTGGTATGAAAGAGGAAAATTATTATTACATATAAAATAAAAATTTTTCGCATATACATGTGTACATGTACTTAAACTATAAATAAATTTTATATACATATATTCGTATATTATATACTTTCATGAATCTAAATAGACAATAGTAGGGACCTAAAACGTATTTGTACCTACAACAAATGTAATATAAATTATATTCATTTGTATAACCTTACAAACTTTATAATTAATTTTAAATATGAATTACAAATATTTATAACTCTGTCATTTTATATAATAGTCAATTTTTTTGTTAGTTTTATAATTTTATTCAATTATTTTATAGTAATTTATTCTTGTTTGAAGTATTTATGTATTTTTCATTAAGTATTCATTATAAATGTTTTAATTGTATGCTTTTATAATTTCTTGATAAATATGACAAATTCATTGATTTCAAAATGTAATATAATTTTTATTTTTTAACGTAGACTATATTTATTTATAAAATTTTAAAAATATACTCATATTAAATTTTAAATAAATCAAGATTAAATATTTTTAATACTCTCATTTATATAACAAAGAACCAAAAAAAATTATATTTATATTTACAAAAATATATGGAAAAAATACATACGAAATTTCAATAAAGAGGAATAACTAAACAATATATCATTAATAAATATTTACTAAATTTAGTTTAATCCAAATTTTATATTTTATACGTGTTAATAATTTACATAAAATAAAAAATTGATGCCTTAGAAAATTTTTCATTACATAAGAAGCTAAGTTAAATTTTATATATAAAAAAATCTTTTTTACTGAATTAAAACAGTACAAAATGATGAAATGCATTTATAAAATCTTTTTTATGTATAGATATTATGCATAATAAAAAAAAATAATATTAGTATTATTACTTTTATATTTTATTAAAACCACTATTATAACTAACACAAACTATTATTTAATGTAATCCTCGTATTAATTATTTAATTAATACGAGGATTTATTAATTATTAATTACAAATTAAAAGATAAAATTAATTTAACAAATCGTAATATACGATTTAAAATATTTTGCATTTTATTTTGTTATAATTAACACAACATTATATAAGAATTAAATTAACAATTTTTTTTATATTCTTTTTGTTTGAAAACTTGTCACTTAATAAACGTAATTTTAATCTTTATTTATAACAGTACAAAATTATCCTTGTGAATGCATTGAAGTGTGATATGTATATATATGGGTGTATATATGTGTTTACGCAGGCGCAAAGTGCAGTACGTAGAATATAAATGTCTAATATAGAATAACGCTTGCGCAGTTTATAATAACGAAAGTTCATTCTTACAATACTAAGAATTGGCAAATAATTCACTAACATTCCAACATTTTTTGGTTTCTCTTAGTCGTGCGCATTAGTAGTTCAACATCTCTAATTCAAGCAACTCATCGCAATATCAAGCATAACTAACTTTTTAAGTTACAATTTATCAATAAAATGTTAATTAAACAAGAAAACTATTATTGAAATGTTTTTTTTTTATTCTATATTTTTAATCATATCAAATAAAAAATGTTTGAATTAACGGAGTGAAACAGATTGCCGGTTAACTCGAGGTGAAGTGAATGAGCAATCACAAAGGTTTCAAAAAAAATTTGTATTTACTCAAAATATTATAATAACAATTTTATTTCCTTAAAGTAGATCGAGCCTTCCATTGCACAATTTCATTTCAAAAAATAAAAAAAAAATACGAAATAAATACAAGTTATGAAATAATATTGTATTTAAAAACCAAATGTTTTAGATTGAAAGCAATTATATTGATAAACCAATAATTCAATTTTTTCGTCCACAGTGTATAATATATATTTTTTACTTAATATTTCGTATATTTTACATTACGATATTCATTACTTTACAAAAGTTAACGAAAAAATTCTTAAAATTTCTAAAGTAGATTTCAAAAATATTTAAAACAGAATTTCTCTATTTTAAAGACTACCAACAAAAATAATACAAGCGAATAAAAGTATATAAAACAAGAAGCCTAATAATAAACAGTATATGTAAAAAATAAAATGTAATTATTATAAAATTGTAAAATCAATAGTTTCATTTATCACAAAATAAAAATCGGATGTCAAGAACAAGTTCAAAACAGCCTGGGGTCGGCTCATTGGCTAATCAAGCCAAAATTTATTTCCATTTGCAGTTACGTCACCATCATAAAGTTTTTTGGCTATGTTCAACAAATTATTATAATTCAAAAAAATTCCATGATTCAACCTTGGTTATTAAGCAAATTTCAATATTTAAAACAAGATTATCAACGATTACAATACAGCACTCTTGGGCTGTTTCTATCAACATCAATGTTGCAGCCACCATCTCCTCTATTAGAGATGGCCTCATTGATATTGCCTGATTCAAATGAATTTGATCTCGATCATAGACATACTATCGATAAGCAGTTAGATATCAGTAATCCTACTAGTTCTAGTACTTTGACAGCTTTAAAAAATCTTAAAAGTGTTGTGACTGTCAGAACAGAAATATTTCCTGAATTCATCAATGATACAATGCAAGATTTATTGGTATTAGCAGGTACTCGTCGATCTTCATCTTTTACTGGGAAAGTTATGAATAATAATGAAGATTATTCATCGATAAATAATGTTTTTAATATTACGAGTAATGCAACTAACATTCTTTCAGTAGAACAAATGCGGGACAGATGGTATAGACACAGTGTGGCTATGTCTATAGTGTATTTTGTGGCATATTGTCTAGTCTTTGTTGTGGGATTGATAGGAAACAGTTTTGTTATCGCTGTTGTTTATCGCTCTCCAAGAATGCGTACAGTTACAAATTTCTTCATCGTTAACCTTGCCGTAGCTGACGTGCTTGTAATCGTTTTTTGTTTACCTGCGACTCTAATGAGTAACATTTTTGTTCGTAAGTATTTAAAAATACTATTTTTAAAAAGTTTATAGTATATTATAAATATTATTTATTAAACATTAATTTTATTGAATTTATTGAATCTATATCTACTATGTATTATTATCTATATTTTTATAAATTTTTATAAACTTCACGTTGGAGTTAGTTTTTAAAAAATCATATTTAATAATAATTTTTTAGCAGATAGAGTTTTTTTATATAGAATATTATAGAATTTGTACATAAAATACATTATTTTATATACATTTTATTCTATTTGTAATTATTTTTATAACTTTTTAATGCACTCATACTTAGATTCTATAATTACAATATTGAAGGAATTAATTTATTATTTTATTTTCATTATTATTTTAGAAAACTTATTTTCATTTATGTTTATGTATCATTCATTTATATTTTATAAAATATTTATAAAATATAAAATTTTATTAATTTTACGTATAATTAATTTATATTATACAAAAATATTTTATTTATATTAAAAATTATGTGTAATTATTAAAAAAAAATTTTAATTGACATACAAAAATTTATTATTGAAAAATATTGTATGATAACATATAATAAACTTATCATATGTAAACTTAATGTGAAATTAACAATTTATTATATGTTTTTATTAAAGGAATATTAAATTATAATGTTTATTTTTACTCAGAACTTTTTTCGGTTAATTTTTCCTTTTATTACATTGATTATTAATAAATCTATTCGATATTATAAATTTCTTAAGAAATGATACATTAGCTTATATAAGTGATTGATTATTGATGATGATTGCTAATTACAAATATTTAATTTATCTATTGAAATAATGTTAAAAATACTCTTTTTTGACTTAAAATAATATTGAAATGAAATTATATATATATTCAGAAAAGAAAAAGTTAAATTAATAATATTGTAAAATATAATGTCTTTAAAAAAACTAAACACTGATTTTCTATTTACATGAATTTAAAGAAAAATTATGTGTGAAATACATAAATTAAAAATATTTGCAAAAAGTATATATTATAACCGTAGATTGCACTTTTATTAATAACCATATAAATCCGAGTAGTGTATACAAATATATTTTTAACATATTACAAATGATTTATTTTGCTTCTGTCTTTTAATATACATTGATTAATTTTTTAAAACATATCCATAATAATTTATTTATACGTATATGTATATACAATATATATTTAAAAAAGTATTAAATGTGTTAATTTTATTCAATTTTTGAATCTAATTTAGTTTTAAAATTGTTTTTAGTAGGATATTAATACTCTTATTTTTATGTTATTTGTGCAATTTTATGAAATTATCATACTTTAATACTATATTACTTTTATGAAAGGAAAGTAATCGCTATGTATAAAATAAAAAAGAATCCTAATTTTAGAATATTGAGAAAATATTAATTGATGAAATAAGTTTAAAAATGTTACTGATTTTGAATACCTAAATTAAAAGTAAATAAAATTAAGTTATAAACTATAATTGATTTTATTGGCTGTTTTAAATTACTAGTAAAATGTAAAAAATTATAAATATAATAAATAATGAATCGCAATTGATTAAGAATCAAGATTTCAACCAAATTTTTTAATGCATATTAATGGGTATTATATTGTGTAGTACGAAGATAATTTGAAGAATATATCTGAAAAAATTTGAAACATTAATAATATAGGGCAAATATACAAAAACACAAAAAAAGATTTAAATAATAAAATAAATAAAATACGTGTTAGAATTATAAATAAATATATTTTAATACATATTTGTTGATAAAGTAAAAATTGATAGTATTAAAATAAAACTATAAAAAAATTGTAATAAATTAAATTTGACAAGAAAAAATAAAATGAAAAAACGTGGAAGCAAGAAAAAAATATGAGATAACAGAAATAGTAAAGTACTATATAAAAATCAGAACAGAAAAAATCGTAAAGAAAAAACAGCATAAAAAATCTGTAAGAGAATTTATAAAGATAGTAGGGTTATACAAAATATAAGTTGTAGAAAATATCCAGTACGAGTGTATAGAAATAAATTTAACTTTTGTTTACTATTTATTTATACTGCTACCAACAATAATTTATTTGTTATCCTTTTTAAGGCTAAATTTATTTAAACTTATTAAAAAATTTTTAAATTTATAAAATTGTTAATTTTTTTATTTAATATAAGAACACAATTGAAAGTACATTACCTTAAAGTATTAAATAACACAAATTAATTAATTGTAATTACAATGTGCGTCGTGTCCTCCGTATTCAACTTCTACCGGTCGGTTACTATTTGATTTTGCATACAATAACAGTTTATCTATTATAATTTACATTTTTATTTATACTTTACTTAAAATTCTTAAAAAGAAATCATAATGACTATTTAAATTATTAGTGTCCTTTTATCTTTTTATGTTGTTAGTATGTATTTTTATGTACAGCATTTCTTAAATTATGAGTTTTTATAATTTGTTTTATTGTCAAATATTAAAATATATCTTCAATCAATTTCGCGTTGGTGAATTTTTGCACGTACTAAATCGATAGATTAATTGTTATTATTAATTATCTTTGTTATGCTTGTTACTTCTGGTTACTAAATCACTTTTTATTTTCTCGATATATAGTGTTAGGCAATCTAAACATTTAATTATGTATAATACATTAATTTTGTCCCATTATCTGTATTATCGTTCTCTAATTTTGTATGTGTAATTTAGTTTAATATTAATTAATGGCACTACACATATACCGTATTTTTTAAATCTGTTGGTTGATTTTGAGAACAATTCATAAAAGTAGAGTAAGGAAACAATATATTGTTTTTGATACAGCCTACGGTTTAATTTAAAATTTTAAATCCTCTCGAATTCTGTGGGTTTTCAATATCAATTCATAAGCAGTCTGTTGTTGTGAATTATTGATGTGTCTAAAAAGTTTAGTCTATTATTGTTTCAGTCTCGTGTGTAAATTGTAATTTTTTAATCATATTTATTAAACATTTATGAGACTGTATCAACTTTGCTTTATGAATACACATCAATGTATCTTCAACATATATGAAATAGAAAAGTGGATTGTTAATGTTTTATAAGTTCTAGTCATCCGCTATTGTATACAAAAGCAAGTGTTTTAGATGCCCTTGTCATTCATACTCTGAATTCATATTCATACATACATACTCCCATCACCTGTTGGAAATATTAATTGTAAAAACTGAATAATTTTAATATAATAATTTTTTAATTTTAATATAATAATTAAAATAATAATTTTTTTTATTTATATATATTTAATATGAATATCTTTAAAATTTCATATTATATTAATTTCTGATTATTATATCCTGAGCAGTTATAAATATCAATCGTCAATCGTAAATACAACCGAGTAGCTCCTAACCGACTTAATCATATTATAAAATTCAATTACTAAGATATATCATAAACATAATATCATTATACTGCATTAATAAATAATTAATTAGATACTATTATAATAAATAGTTTTTCAAATTTATTTGAGAATCGTAATTTTTTTTTTTTATCATAAATTTTCAGTCATATAAGCGATAATAAAAAATTATCATAAAAATAAAACAAAATTTTCTGAAATTTAAATTTTATATGAATGTATTAAAAATAGATATTAATAATTGTTCTTTGAATCTATACTAAACTTAGTATTTAAAAAACACATCAGGAATAGAAAGATAAAAAAATATCATAAAAAGCTATGCATATGGTTGATATGAATACGACGACTTATAGTAGTAAAAGGTTTCGGAGAAAGTTCAAATAATATTTTTGATGTTATACTTTTTCATATTTTCAAGCTCTCGCTAAACCAGATTTTATGTAGTTCTTTATTTCTTGGTGTAACCAATCTATAATCAGAACTTAAGGAGATTAAATATAAGGAACATTAAGAAATGAAGAATAATTGCCTTGGATAAAAATTTTGAATTTGCGTTGATGGACTTGATATCTAATTTATATATTCACTTCAAGTTGAATCGCTCAGGATTTATTTATGACTAATTCCTATTTCTTTACTTTATTATTTTATTACAAGATTTTGATTGACACAATATTAGTAATTACGCCAATGTAAGTTCATTACCTAGCTTGTTATCAAACTAATAATAATTTAAACAAACTAGTTTTGTTTCAACAAATGTAATAACAGACGAAAATTGGAACATATCTAAACCATTTCTACTTAATTTCTTCTAGTTTAAATGTGAATATTGATCATGATCATTCATCAGTAAGTTTTCATTTATATTTAGTAACAGTTAAAACGTTGAAATATTAGTTCATAATTGATTATGAACTATAAAAGAACAATTCAGGATAATTAGCGAGCAAGAACACTAAATGATAGAAAACATTTATATTTTGTATACATTTTCACGTGACACTTATACAAATATACACGAATTACGACTCGTAAAATTTATCTATAATCGTATTTGCGGTCATAGAAATAATACGATACATATTGAAAATACGTTATGTGTAGAATTATTTACGCAACAAATATATTTAAATTTTCATAAAACTTTTATTATATATAAAAGTATACAAATAATTACATAAAATTACAAATAGAAGTAAATGAAATACAAACGAAGAAAAAGTATACAGTATATTAAAACGCTATACACATAATTCAAACTTTTCGAAACGATTGTCAAAAAGTCAGTATTATTAATATAATATAAAATCATATGAGATGTACGTCATGTGGCTTTAAAATGTGTACTTCGATCCACCAACGTATGTGACGACATAGCTTAAACAATTATTTTTGTACATAACATTTTGGAAGTTCCATTTTGAAATTAAATTATTAAACTATTAAACTAATTTTACAATAATAATCATAACATTCATTTGACAATTTTTTAATTTCTCAATTTATATTCAATATATGATGAACGACAACAAAGATTATCAACCTGGAGTGAAATCATCTTTTTACTTCATCTTATTACGAGATGTGGGAGAGAAAAATCAAAAGGTTATAAAATATGGTTTAAAAAGAAGAGCTTTGATTTTGCCATTTTGATCGACGATCAATCAATTTTACATTTAAAATATTTACTGTATAACTAAATTTAAAATTATTATTTGTGATATAAGTATCGAAATTAAGAATCTCTAGCTCTCTATTCTAGAGTGATGACAGGTACTGTTAAATCAACTCTACTATTTAATTTGTCTTTTCGAATATTACAATACTATATAAACTTTTGATTTATAACGAGAATATTATTGAGCGTAATTATCAAGTAACGTACATATAACAATATATGTATTATATTTATTAATCATTTTACTATACTCTTATTTTTATAAATTATTCTTACTAATTATAAGTAAAATCATATAAATCTAATATAATTGTACAAAATACATAATTAACAACCAATATTTATATCCACTAATTTTTAAATTAATTTCTGAATAAATTATAATTTTCATAGAAAAAATATATGAATTATCTATTTATATTTTCTTTTATATACTAATAAATAACAACATATAATTCAACTAGATGAAATGTAAAGCAATACTATACATTTTTACAAAATAGAATGTTACTTATAAAGTGGTAGTTAATTGTTTAATATAATTTGTATCTGATTCAGTTACTTTTTCCAACAATTTTTAAAAGTCTTTTTAATTACTTTTAATGATTTTTCAAATTTTTCTTTAATATATTATCTTCATCGAATAAATCACTGATTCTTAAAAAAATATATTTTTTTTTACATTAAAAATGTTACATACTGATTTCAGTAGTCTAATGAAGACATTCAAATATAAATATAGTTAAAAGATAACCAGATACGATTTTTATTAATTGGTGATATCTTATGTAAATATCTCAAAATTAGGTACTATATTCAATAGTATTTACAAAAAAAATATTAAATGTGTATTTTTTAAAATTATATTGGTAAGTTGTAGTATTCAACTATGAATAATATAGATTAAAAGTTTGAATTTTAATTGCAATAAAGATAAATTATTTTTTTTCTAGAGGTATAAATTAATTTAATGTTATTAATCAAAATTAATTTTATCAATTTTATATTATTTTTATATAAATAATATTAAATTGGTTATATAATACATTATTATATACGTTTTAAGTTAAAAATAGTTTGAATACAATAAATTATAAAACATTTTAATGGTAATGAAGTAATTACCAAATACTTCAACGAGGAAAAATATACGAAAAGAAGTAAATTAAATTTGAATTCTGGTTACACAATATTTCGACTGCTTTTTAGTCTTTTATTCAATTCATTAAATAATAGGAACTAAATATATTTCACAAATTAAAAATAAAAAAATATGTTTCCTTTGAAATAATTTATAATTCCAATTGAAAACTCTAAATAAATTATTGATAATATTATTGAACGTGATCGATTAATGTTATAACATTTGATGATAAGCACCTCCTGTAATTGTTTATTAAATGATAGTGTTGTCACGTATGTAATATTACTATTGACGTTAATGCCGACAATCGCATATGTGACGAAGCTCGAAAGGAGAAAAAAGTAATACTTGTGTCGGCAAAGAAAGTTGAAGCATTCGAGAATTGATGATGAAGGAATCGAACCAAGAGACAATTAACATGAAACTCGCGAGTAATAAGAACTCTCGAAACCCGTCATTTTATGAAAATTCCGCGCTAGATCCAAAAACATACGTGAAAGGTCAATTGAAAGACAATAGTGGAAACAGTTGATCGGGCGTTAAACAAGCGATCGGAAGGCACCATGGATCCCGGAGAGAGAATTCACGGATTTGCAATTCTTCAATCAGCACAATAAATAAGAAGAATTGGAAAAATGTATAAGCACTTCGATTCTTATTTTTGAGCGAGTTAACATCTCGAGGATATTCCGGTTGAGATTTTGGTTAGAAAAAATCGTGAACAATAGAATCGGGACATTGATATTTCCTTGATACAACGAAAGAACTGTTTACTTTGTATGCGGGCGAGCCACGGCTTGCTCAATCAATTATATTACATATAAAATTGCATTCTCTCTTTTGCTATTTCTTGATTAGAATAACTAATATTCTATCTCCTTAACAATCATCGTTATATTTATTTTCTCTACCGAACCATAAAAGGGTCGAAGGGCTTTGACCGGTTTCACTAGGGCAGAGTTGAACCTGGCATAAGTTACTTTATCGCGGATCGATAATTGCAATATATATATATCGCGATAAATTAAATATGTAACATTGTTGGCGTGACCAGTATCTCTGTTAAAATATCGAATATTATTCTTTGAGTGTTTTATTGTCGGGAGAGCAACGGTGAATAACAGAGTTCAGCAAGGAAACCTCTACATTAAGGAAGCATCATGAGCTGTGTAACTGCAACGATCGTTGTGATCATCTTAATGTATACTACTATAAATATTTTATATAAATATATGCATGGAATTTGTTTAAAAATATCCATTGATTTATAAAATTAATGGTCCGAACCGGAATTCGACGGAAACGAGAGAACTTATTAATAATAATTATTGATTGATAATTAATCAATAAATATCATTTTTGTTGTTGTTCAAATGAATTCATGATTTCTGAGAAGAAAAATGTTACTCTCATGTTGTGTTTTTATATATTGTATTATTATTAGTATAGGGCTATAGATTAATCACGTATCGGTTTTTCATGCCGCTTACAAATTTTATTATTTCGGAAAAATTTTTAAGGAAAATAGTTATTTAATTAGGTAATGTTTAAGGGGGTTAAATTATTTAGTCGAAGTAGATCGCTTCAGCGTAACCCGAAGTCGCGCTTAATGTTCTCGAATTTCACAGCATCTGGGGAGTGGGATACCACAAACGAAATAAAGATAAAGTTCGAACTCGCTCACCACCTTCTCGCCAATGTCGAAACGTCGGAAGAACAGCTTCGAATCTGTAGTGACAACGTGCATAGATTCGCTAGAAATCGCTATGACAAATAGTAACTTCAAAAAAACAAGAGATATTGCATTCCGAACGTTGCATGTATAACATCTTATTGAATACCTTCTATTACAGCTCACTCACTTTTTTTATCTTTAAAAATTAATTTGTGGATTCTTTTAATTATTTCTTACGTAATCATTTTTATTACGTACTGATAAATGCCACTGTACAGGTACTATGATTTGATAAGAATTATAAGAATTTAGAAAAAATAGTTAAAATATAAAAACCAAATGTTAGTGACTAATTTTTTTTTTTTTAATATTAATTTTGTTTGTTAAATGATAATGTTAGATCCAGTGAGGTGCAGAACGAATAAAACAGTTATTCTTAATAATTTTACCCACGTTTCGACAAGTTATTTCTTGTCCTTGTCAAGACTATTTATTAACAATTATTACAATTATTATAAGCATACATATGTTGGGCAGTTATAAAAAAATTATTTTAAGTATAATTACCTAATATTCAGGCGTAGGAATAAGTGGGTATTCTGCGACGTGATAGTCATAACGTCACAGTTTTGAATGTAAAAAATATTTACTCAATTTATATTATGTGAATACATCATATTCTGTGTCACGACGTTGTTATTCGTCATATTATTGAGGATCGTATAATATTTTCAGATTAAATTTTGTGTATCCTCTTGTATGTTAATAGTTTTATTCTTGATTTTAATATGTATCATTTCGAAAATCAGTTTTGTTTTAATTAGGCTCAGTGTCAAGAGTATCAATATTATCCTAATCTACATTATGATTGCACTCTTAGGAGTGTGTCGCGATAATCGAAGTATTGTTGTATTTCATATGTTCGTTTATTCTTTATTCTTATATCTTATCGTTTATTCTTGTTTTTAGGGCTACGTTTAGTTTCTCCGATATATACCGATGAACAATCTTTACATTTAATTTTATATACGACATCAGTTCCATTCCATTTTTCAATTCTACACTTGCCTCTTATTATAACTGTGTTTAGTTTATTGTTAATGTTCAGTATTAGGTTTATTCCATACGTTTTAAACTTTAGTGCATATTCAGAAAAGAATTTTTTTGAAGGTATTAAAGTATGAAACTTTTCAATGCCTTTATTACAATTATTTTTGTATTTAAGAATTCTAAGGTATTTTTTTGATGTTTTTCAATAAAACAATTTAATCATTTCCATTTATCATTCAGTCATTTCCTTTAAAGATGAATTTAATAATCTCCAAATTATTCTTATGAAAATATTTGTTAATGAAATGGTGAAATATATTAAGTTGTAAACAATATTTCTTTTTTTAGACAATGTGTGATTGGATTTGAAGTTAGGTATTCTGTTTAACTGTGTAGGTTTCTGATGCCAATTCGTAATAATTCTATTATTTTGAGTTTTAATAATTGATACGTTAAGAAAAATGATAGAATTATTATTTTCCATTCTTGTGTAAATTATAACTAATTATTGTATTTGCTAAAAGTATTCATGATAATATTTAAATGGTCGTTCTAAATACAACAAATTATTTCGTCTATATATCTATAATAAAATAATTGGATGCAATTATATTTAATTTTAAGCGAATTTAGACATTCAGACTTCGAATCATCCATTAATATATTCACAAATAAAGGTAATATTGGTGAGCTTATTGGGATACCGAAAATCTGTTTGTAAAATTTCTTATCAAACACAAAGTATGTGTTATCGAAAAGAAAATCTGTGATTTTTAAAATGTTATTGAATGGAATCTTACCAGTATTGATTATGCTGTTTATTATTTTATTTATTTATTCTTTATATGACTAGTTCATAAGTCATATTTGTAAACAACAAGATTACATCTAATGAGATCATATTATAGTTTGTTAGAATTTTTATATTTTTTAATTTGCATTTTAATTCTAAGCTATTATTTATTCTTGACGCAATAGGTTTTACACATCGTTTTAATTTATTACATAATAATTTCGATAAAAAATGAAGAGGACTATTTATGGTGGAAATTATTGGAAATTAATGGCCAGGTGAATATTTGGTAGTCTAAATGCTTTCACTAAATTAGTGTTTGTCTGTGACAGTTGATTGTTATGATATTTTTTGGCAAAATATTTATTTTCATTTAATTTCTTTAACATTTTGTGTGCCTGTATCTACAGGTTTTTTAGTGGATTTTTGTATGTATCAGTATCTTCCAACATTTTGTGCGTTTTTGTTTTATATTTTTCTGTGCTAATACACACAGTTACGCTGCCTTTATTGGAATTAGTAAAAAATATAGTTTTATTATTTTTTAACAATTTTTTTTATTGTGAGTTTATGATTATTAATATATATATTTTTATTGTCAGTTTTTTTTTATTATTAATATTCTTTTTAATATAGTCTATGGTCAATTCTCGCATGTCCTCTTTGTCTTGATCATTAATATTTAGAGCTAGTAAGATTGTCTCAATATTTATATTTATAGCGACAGCATTATTATATTTAACGTTATTATTCAAATTCAAATGCGGGTCACGAGATATAATACTAATAACATTATCTGGCATCTTTATTTTCCTTCTATTGAAAATTTAATGTTAATTATAAGTTTGATTTGTTTGAATATTATCTTTATTTTTAATAATGTAATCATTTTATTTTTCACATTTTTCAAATAAATTTATCCTTAAATTACTCTCCACATTGGAGTTAGTTGTTTGGATTTTTAACGATATTAAATCATTAATTTAATTCTTTTTATGAGCATGAATATCTTTGATTAATCATTCAAAGATCTTTTTACGCAGACTACTTTTCATTCTATCAAATTGATTTGTGCAGCACTTACTATAAAATATTATCGAGTAGGGAGTTTTACTTATATTCATTATGTGCTTCTAGTATACTCCATGTTGCTTACATTTCAAAAGTTATCCGATGCTTATATAGGTAATTTTCAAAGATATTCTTGTTTTTGTCCATTTTTTTAGATTTTTTTATCCTTATTTCAGTATATTGTTTACATTCAAAATTGTGACGTTGAAGCTATCACATCTCAGAATACTCATGTATTCCTACTCCTTAATATTAAATAATTATGTTTAAAATCATTTTTTTAATCGTTCAACATATATATATAATAATTATAGTAATTATTAATCAACAGATTTGACAAGAACATGGAATACCATATCGAAATATAGGTAAAATAATTTAAAATAATTAGTTTTCTGTACTTGACTGGATCTAGCAGTATCTTTTAACAAAGTGCAATTGTTGAATGTAGGCACCTTCTATACTTTATTAATCAAGAATTCACTGACCTTGTATTTTTGTGTATATTCAATTTATTAATTTATAAAGTGCTAAGACCTTATTTAATGAATATAAAAGTTATTTTTATTAAAAATAATGGCAAAGAAAATTTGATTATTTGTCTCTAATGGAACAACATTTTAGTATCTGATTGAATAAATTTAAACCCAAAATAAATTTTGTTTTTTTAATTAATAATCTTACATATTTCTTCAAAAGATTACATTCAATATATTAATCAATGTTAGAAATATTTTTACTTGAAATGAGAGTTTAAGTATTTTATTCTTTTATGATACAGAAAGTTTTAAATATAATATATTATTATAAGAATGGTAGAAATGCTTCTATATTTATTGTTTTAATGTTCTATGTTTTATGTTAATTAAATGGAGTTATTATTGAACTACTTAGTCCGTTATTATGTAATTAATGAAAAAATGTTTGTAAATTGAGTTTCAAAAATCCATCAATGAAATAAAAAAAATTTTATATTTTTCTGCTTATTTTTAGCAGCTTTTTTTAAAAGTTGTTACATTTAAAAAGTAATTTATTTCCTTATATTTTGATCTGACGATTTATTATTTTATTATTCGTTATGTTAAAATCTTATGCCAAGTGTGTTTCATTAAAGATATATTCGATATCTACTTCACATAATAAATTATGTTTAAATATATACAAAATAAAGTATACGTTATAGGTATCTTTATATTACATATAAATATTAATTTATTTTGTATATTGATTTAAAAATAAGAAATGCGTTCTATTAAATAATTAAATACATAATAAACTATAGATGAGTCATAATTGATTAAACAATTATAATACACCAGCTAAATTTATGGATCTCATCGGTTGTCATGAAGTTTCTCGGTTTCGTTATAAAATTTGTAACACTTCAAGCAGTTTTATTACATTAGTGTCAAAATCGAACTTTATCGATAAATACATGTATGTTCATCTATAAATTTAATTGTGATTTTATGCATATATTTTTTTTTATCTTTATAGTTCTTTATTTTTTAATCGCTTTTAAATAACGTAATATAAAAATTAAATTAAAATAATGATTTTGTAAAAAAAAATTTAAATAAATTATTAAAAATATATAATTTATTTTTACATAATATGAACATTATCAACAGGTTTTTATTTTATTGTATGTTTTGCATCTTTTTAAAATACGTAGATAATATTGTAATATATAATATACATGAAATGTACGTCAAAATTGTACAATCGTTTTACTTCAACAGACTATTAACGCTTTAACTTAATAAATAAACAAAGTTTTATTGCATAAATAGCTGATCAAATATTTTTGTATATTTATTTCGTTTTGTTATAATTCTCAATTAAAAACCATTTATTGCCTCGATTACTATTAAAGGCTGTACATGCGTCGAATTTAGTGTTTAACATTTATAATAGATTTTAAAAACTCAGATTTTTCAATAAATATTTAATTAATTGATTAAAACATGATTTTTTAAAATATGAATCTACGTTTAAAAAAAAATTTTATAATAATTTGTAGATAATACTTTAATTTATATTACCAATAAAAATAATATAATCTACTGTTATTGAAAAATGAGATAAACATTAAGCATTATTAATTAGATTATGTGTAATAAACCAAAAGAATTAAAGACTTCTTGATTACACTTTCTTTTTATTCAAACATTATATTAGTATTATATAAATCAATTTATATTAATAATAAAATAATTTCATGGGGATGTAAAGCTTACTATTTAAACACTAACTATTTTTAAAAAACAATTACATATTTATATAACATATTCAAATTATCCTCTTTAGATATTTTTTATTGGTATTTTTAATTAAGATATTCTTCAAAGGATCCAGGGTTGCATATAATATGAAAAATTCAAGCAATATTTGTAGTATTTTTGATCTTGAAACTTATGACGACGCAAGTCATAACATGCTCTACTTTTTAACGTTACCTACTTTCGCCCCGTAATTCTTAATTCAAAGTTCTCATGCTAGTAAATAAAGTATATAAGTATATAAGACCTCGAAAAAATTATTACGCTATTTTAATATTTGACTATTTTAAACATACATTATTTTGTTCCTTTAAAAATAGTTCCCTTATAATACAAATATGAAAATATATATGTATATTGGCATAAAAAAATGTTTATATACATATTAAAAAAAAAAATACATCGAATATTATTTTAAAAAATTAATTAGATTTTAAAAATGTTTTGAATAAAAAAGATTAAATTTAATAAATATTAAATATCACCATTATAAAACTCTGATTTAAAAATTGTGAACTTTAATGCTATATCTCTCTGTAATATTACTACTTAAAGTGGAAAATATATTTAATATTAACTATTATTTAATGTAAAGTAACTTAATATACTTAATATATTTATTATAAATAATTATAAATTCGAGAATGTAAAATAAAATTTTATAAAAGTGCTTTAATGTATTAAATTAAATTAAATAAATATATCCAATGAAAATTACGATGAATTATTGTGGTTATCAATATAATTAATATATTTTAAAGATCAAATGTATTTATTCTTAATATATTAGAAATAATAAAAAAGCATGAAATTAATTAAAGTAATAACAATTGTTATAACACTTATTCTTTAATAAACAGTAAAAAATAAAAATAAGAAATTATAAAAAACTTTCTTATCACAAAAATTGTACTTTTCTCAATTAAAAATATTGTTAATTTTATACATTTTAAAACACTCGCACTCGAATATCCTTTTGACATAGTATGCGTGAGTCACTAGGCCGAGTTCGCGTACTAAATATCGATATTTGTTATAGAAGTGGAGGGCAGTAGGACACCTGTACAAAATCGGAATTGAGGTCAAACATGTCGGCCGCTTACACTAGGTCACTACTTCAGTCTTTGGTTTACTTTTTTTTACGCTTTTTTGTATTTTTTTTAACTGTCTGACTATTTGTTTGTCTAGATAACTATTTATATAATTTATCTAATCTAAATATTTGTCACAAATTTATTTAATTATATATGTCTGTATTTCTACTAATAATATAATATAAATATTAATTATATATACTAATTGTATAATATAATGTAACCATCTACCTCTGCGCATATTTTTCTATTTATTTAGTCATTTATATAATTAATTTCTTATGTGTATGCATTTGTACATCCATATAGTTATTTATTTTTTATTTGTAATTATTTGTGGTCAGTAATAATCGTATGATTTATCTGGTCTCTGACATGTTTTCTTCTATCTTCCTCTTATTATTCTTTTTAATCTTTCTTATTATCTTATTCTAATTACCATACAATATTCTCTGTTTAAACGTAATCTGTTCATTTGTCTTCTATTTTAGTATATATATATATTTTTTTTTTATTTAATTTTTCCTATTTCTTTTTTTATTTATAAATAAGGATACATATTATAAAAATAAGATAAAACTTAGTGTCACTACGATAAAAAAAATTATTTATTTCAAATTTTATAGTAAATTCAAGTTCATATAAATTGTAAAAAATTTTACAGAAATATTTTTAAATTTTTTTAGAAGAAATAAAAAAATACAATATAAATTTGATTTATATGTCAATAACGATATATTTAATAAAATTATTTTTTTTTATTTTTCTAGATAAATTGTTTTATTAAACATCAGTTTTATAATTTTTCTATAAATCAAGACTATTAGATAGATTTTATATTTTATAAAAATAGATGATGCGCAACGTGTATGTTATATTTTGTATACAATTATATTAAATTTATATTAAATTTATCTTTTTAACATTCACATGAATAGTAGGAAAGACTTTATAAATATATAATTTTAAATGAAAAGGTATACAATAATACTTATAAAATAGATATTGCTCACGTGGCATACAAAGAGAGGTTAATCTAACTTAATTTAATTATACAATAAAAATAAGTTCATTTCAAATGCAGAGTACAAATAAATATTCAATCGATGTAACCGTTTAGCCGTAAAAGCATAAAAAATATCTCTTTATAGAAGGAAAAACACTCACTGTGTTAATATTTTAAAATAATTACAATTGTGTTTTCTGTACAGATTGGATACAAAGAGTTCATTTGTATAATATTAATTATAAATTTATTGTATTATTATATAATTATAAATATTAATATAAAGAAAAGTAAATACTTATAGATGAATCCATGAAGTAAAATTATTGACTGATGCGGAAGTCGTAATTTTCACGAGTACTCACTCTTTATACCTCAATAGGAAATATGCACAAAAGAAAATAAAAAAAGATACATGAAACTAATACCAATTGCACAATTTACAAATCACACATAATCATACGTAAAGAAAATTATTTTTTTTAAATATAATTATTTATTTATGCATTTAGTTTATAGCGTTAGCACATTAAATTATAGGTAATGTTAGATGACTTTAATATATGTATATCTTCTCAATAATGATGATTAGATTCTTAAATACACAAACTTTTTTTGACTCATGTTAATAATATAAGGGTTATTGTCTTTCAGATATCAAATATTGTTAAATCCATGAATGGGTTGTAGTTCACTCGATGAATATTGTGAAATTCAAGACGACGTAAAATATATGTCTGCATACCTACAGAAATAAAATATTATCTATGTGTATAAAAATAGCTATTCGGAAATATATTTTGAATAAATATTTATTTTGAAATATATAAAATAAATTCTTATATTCATCATAATATTTTTATTTTATTTGTACTTTGTACAAAGAAATTTAAAAAAAAAATACATAGTTCGATTGAAATAAATAATAATTTTCATTTATAAAAGTTAGTATTTTGTATACTTAAAGTTATACATGTCTATTATTAGGTCTAAACAGAAAATTATTAGTTTCCGAAAAATTAAATTTTTTGGAATAATAAAATTTTTTTAATTTTTTGTATTTAAAATAGATTTTCGATATTTTATAAATACGTCTAAAGACAAACTTAGTGATCCATCAAAATCCATTCATCTAAAATAATTTACATTTTATATTTTGGTGATTTTATATTTTTGCAATCGCTCAACAAAAGAAATTTCCACTCAAGTGTCGAAGCATATAAAAATACTGTGACAACTTTAATACTCATTAACTAAAACTTTGCTATTTAAGAGTAATATACTATAGATAAATAGTTATTTTTTCAGTCATTTAAATTTATTTTGTATTATTAATTATATAACAAGATTTTGGTTATAAAGGTATGAAAATATTTATATACGAACTATTGAAAATTACATAGTTTTTTTAAGTATTAATTAATTCATATTAATTAAGCTAAGAATAAGTATAACGATTATTATTAAAAATTTTAAATATTAATTTTGTTTATTCTAATGAAAGTGATCTTTATTTTTTTTATTTTTTTTGTTTTAATATGATTAATACGATTTGGTATTTTGTGTATTATTTTGTAAAAGCCTAAATGTAGTTTTTTAAATTAAATATCGTAATTATAACAAACAACCTTGTAAAACCGGTTTAAAGTATTAAATTCAATAATATATTATAAATTACCAGTATTTATTTATTTATTTATTTATTTATCATTGTATTTCCAGTCTTCCGGCTTAGTAATGGACTTAATTGCATTTGCTAATGTTATTTACATTTTTACATTTTATATTTTTACATATTTACAAGTTTCTCTATTTCATTTGCTTTTTTTCCACTAGCCTTCCTCTCTATTTCCCCTATCAAATACGTGTTCCCTGTTGTTATGTTTCCGTATCTTATCCTTATAATTGTCTTCAAATTTATCAGCTTTCCTCTTTTTTTTAGTATCTTGACAGCCCTGCTTCTTTTACATCCTTGTAAATCTGATTATACCTAGCTCGTTATATTCTATTTAGTCTTTCATATATCTGTATATTCTTTTCTCTTCTTTCCCAGTATTCTATCTATTTTTGGCTCAAACCTATACTATTTCTCTCCTGAATCTGTTTTTTCCCTTCCAGATATTTTCTAGTCAATTTCTCCTTCGTGTGGTTTTCAATTTTCTCCTCATATTTCTGTACCCTAATTTTCTACTCCTTTTCTATTTTTAGCTCACGGACTTCCTCATATACTATGTATCTAGGTGTGCAGAAATCTAAGCCTTAAGTTCATCTATAATAATCCATGTTTATTTTCTTTATCTTCTTTGCATTCCCCCCCCCACATCTACACTCCGTACTCTATACGTAAGCTCTCCATACTTCATCTAGATAGTTGATGAGCATTTTCCTTCTCCTAAATTCTTCCCCACATCTACTTTCGCCTAGTCTCCAAACTTTTTTTTGTAGCTATCATTCCTTTCGTCTTCTTCTCCTCTATACGTTCTCTATATTCTCCATTTCT
Source organism: Eupristina koningsbergeri (assembly GCA_018907245.1). Classification (NCBI taxonomy): domain Eukaryota; kingdom Metazoa; phylum Arthropoda; class Insecta; order Hymenoptera; family Agaonidae; genus Eupristina; species Eupristina koningsbergeri. The sequence continues at coordinate 2,674,202 of JACCHV010000002.1, read as the reverse complement.
GCTGAACACGAATCATAAATACTTAATGTTGTCCTTTACTACTTCTATCCCTCTCTCTTTCATTTCCACTTACCTTTTATGCTTTTCCTACCTCTTTTGAAGATCATTATTTTTGTTTTATTTTTGTTTAGTTTATTTTCATCCAGAAACTCTCTTAGTGTACCCATAATCATTTACATCGCCTCTCTGTTCTCTCCTACCAATACCAGGTCATCCGCGTAAACTAATAACTATATACTAGATCCAATTATCCTTACTCCTTCTATGCCTCCTCTCCTTATTTCTTCTTTTAACTCCACCATATATATGTTGAATAATATAGGGCTAAGGTTGCATTCTTGTCTCAACTCCCGTGTTGTCCAAAATTCTTCTGTGAGTTTACCCTCACTCTTATCTTTGTTTCTACGTTTTCTTATACATCTTTTTTATCCTCTCCAATAAGTATTCTCTCTTTTATAGTCTCTCATAGCTTCTCTCTATCCTTTGTATCAAAAGCTGCTTCAATGTCTATAACTAGTGCATACAGTCTTTTTTTTTCATTGCTCTCCTCGCTAGGTGATCCAAGATGTATATATTATTTGTCATAAATCTCCCTTTTCTAAATCCTAATTGTCTCTCAAGAATTATTCTCTTCCTTCAGCCTTACTTTCAGCAAACCTGCATATATTTTATATGTAGCTGATAACATCAAGAGTCCTCTATAATTTCTTAGTTCCGATGTTCTTCTTTTCTTGTATATTGGAGTGATCATCACTGACTTTTATTCATCTGGCATTTCTTTTCCCATCCATATTTTTCTAATTATTTCTATTAACCTGTTCCTAACCTCTTCTTTTTCATAAATCCATGCCACGTTCATTATTTGTTTTTTCCTGGCATTGTCTATTCCTGGCACCTGTTTCTTCTTTAAGTTCGTTCATATATTGTAGAACTGTTTGGTTTCGAACATCTGCATATCCACTGTTTCTACCCTCTTACTTCATACTCTATTCATTTTCTCTTTAGTCCTTTCCAACAGTTTTATTTCCTTCCTTTCATTCTTTCAGTGTTCTCTTCGTTTTTTTGTTCTCTCTTACGCATTTTTTATCTCACCATTTTTTTCATATCCACCTTCCATCTTCTCACCTTAATTTCTTTTTTCTACGTTGCATTCCTGATTTTCTTTTTTAATTTGTCCTATAATTCTTCTACTCCTCCTTCTTATCTCTTTATTCATATCTATTGTTTGTCATTTCGCTATACTTCTTAATACTTTCCTCATTCCATTCTTCGATCGTCCTCCTTTCTTTTTCCTAGTTTTTCTTTGCTTTCTTTCTCTTCTCTTTTACTAGTATGCTAATACATATGGAAAAGTGGTTGGATTCTACCTTTTTTTCTATTCTGAATTTTTTCAGTCTTTTCCATAACTTATCGTCTTCTTTTGCCAGATCAATTGCCAAGTTTCCTCTTGCTCCTTCATACGTTAGCTCTCCTTATTTATATTCTGATACCGCTCCGTTTAATATTGACAATATATTCCTTTCTGCTCTTCTTACGAGTGTTTCTTCATCCTTTTCTATCTTGTAATTCTTGCTTTTCCTTCTTAACAGTGTTTTCTCCTCGTTTCCCTCCATATAATTGCCTTTTTGTCTAATCCTTGTATTGAAGCCTCCCATCATCAACAGGTCTGCTTCTCCTGGGTAATTGTTCTCTTCGATTTTCTTCCGTTTCTTTTCTATATCCTTTTTGTTATATATTCCCCAAATGGCTAAATCCATTTTTCCGTTTTTCATTATGAACCTTGTTTCCATAATTCCTTCACATTTTTTATCTTCTAATTCCTCTATTTGGGTCTTCCATTCTTTGTGTATTCCTACTAGGAAATATCCAATCGCTCTGCCTTTCTTTTCTCTCCTACCATCTCTCATTTCATTTATTTTGGAAGCATTTTTTTGCATTTCTTTTTGTTTTTTTCCTCTGCCCATGTTTCTGTCAGGCATACTTAATCCATGCTTCCGATAAAGTCCTAAAATTCTCTCTCGTTACCCCATATTTTCGCCACGTTCCAATTGAATATCCTTCTTTTTCCTTTCTTTCTCTCTCGCCTTTCCTTTCTTTTCCCTTTTGTTTCTCAGTTTCTTTTCTCTCTTCTCCCAGAGTTTTCGTATTCAAACCCCATTCTTTACTTATTCTAAATTCATTACTTTCTCTTTTGATTTATTTTTTTCTGTAGTCTTGTTCCCCTTGCCCTTTTCTCCCTGTCCACTTTTTTCCGTTTCTTGTCTGCTTTTCCTTTTGCATCGTTCCTCTACCCCTTTAATTATTCTCTCTAATGCATTTACCTCCTCCCATTTCGTCCACCTTCCATTAAATAATACCTCTTTCAACCCCGCCTTTGCAAATAATTCTTTCCCCCTCATTTTCTTGATTCAAAAGATTATTTCATTCAGGATTTTCCTTTCTTTATAATTTCAGTTGTGTTCCATACATGTATTTGCTTTGTGTAACTTTCTCCTTACTTTCATAAAATATTCCTCGTCTCCGAGTTTTCCATTTTTATCACCAACACTTTTCTGCTCCACCACGCGTTTTTCAATTTCTCTCTCACTTCCAGTCTCTCTTAGTCAAATCTCTTTGCCCATCTTTTTGCCAGTAACTTTTCAACTGCAGCCATATCCATCTTTATCACTACTACATTCTCCTCTCTGTCCTTTTTTCCCTTTCCCTCACCCACTTCCTCATATTATTAATCTCTCGTTCTGATAAAGGATTTGGTATTGTTGAAGTTGATGCCTTCACTCCTTGTTGAGCAGCTGGATCTACTGTTTTTCCTACTCAGAGGCCTCGTAGCATTGTCCATTAATTCTCTTACCCTGTGTGTGTTCCCCTATTCTTCACTTCCGTATTTTTCTTTCTCAAGTCAGCTCATTCGTTCCTTCGCTACAGCTCTCCACTTTGTTTTCGGTTCTCTTACTTCTTTTATTTCTTTTATGACTTTCTTTATATTCTTCACCCTTAGCTACCATTTTTTCTCCCACTTCCTCTCTTTTTCTTCTTATTCAATTCCAATTTTCCCTGTTAACCTCTTGTTTTTTTTCTTATTCCATTTGATTAACTCTTTTCTTTCTTTTTTATTTCCTCTCTCTTTTATTCTTCTTCTATATTCTCTCTTTTCCCATTCCTCCATAACCTCAATTTTTTCGAAGGATACTTTCTTGTTATCTCTTTTCATTTCACCTAATACGCTCTTGCCTTCTCCTCGTTTGGAGGCTTGCCGCTAGCTTTTTTGGGGCACGCTTTCCCTTTCTGACTTATAATTATGTCTCCAGTTGATGAGTTTTGTTAACTGCGGGTATCACATTTTTCATGCGTTCTTGACCTCCCTCCTATTTTGACCATTTCTTTGAATGCTAAAACTACCTTCTCGTTCCTAACCTTTTCGATATTTCCACTCTTTACACTTATTTTCTCTACTCCGCTATTCACTTTATTATTTCATCTTATGTATTTTTACTCTCTATTTTTTATCAGTATATTTCCTCTCTATCCTTTTTCTCACTATGTATTTTGTATTTTACGAAAATTATCACGCACCGTAGAACTGTATATTATTAGCGCATGTAGCTAAAGCTCATAAATTACTAGTATCTTAACTAAAATATAAGCTGATTACATCACAACTCCAATAAGAGTGTTCGAAATATAAGAAAAAAGTTAAAAATTTGAATAAACCATGTTTATATTGAAAAATTATATTTGTGAATTATTGTCAATGTAAATTATTATGATTATATAACAACTATATTTATTTTATAATGATGAGTGTCGGAAAATTTATTATTATTTTAATTATAAAAATTGACATAAAATCATAATATTTGTTATTGATTTTTTTCAATAACTGATATGAAACATGACCCATAAGAACGGAGGTTTGAAACATACCTCCGTTCTTAAACATAATGTTTTAGGATAAAAATACTTTTTTACGTATTGCCCCAATTTAACGAAATTTTAGGGTCTTTTAATTTATTTATGTAAATTTTTTAATTATATTTTTAATTTTGATAATTATACACTTTTCTGTAAAATTATTTCAAAATTAAATACTAAAAATTACAGAAAAAATCATTTTTACATTCTGAATATTGTATATTTATATCGATGATTTATAATTCAATGACGTATTGTCATGTATATTATTGATAAAAATATCTAGGGATAAACCATAAACATTTTGAAATAGAAACGAATTATTAATCCACATGCTTAATTCTTAATAAATTACCTTCCACATATGATATTGTTTTAGATTAAAAAAAAATATAAATGTTATTTAATTTTATTTTAAATACTTTAATAAAAAATTACTAGATAGTTGTATTTTTATTTATTTAAAAAATTCTCTTTTTAATAAAATATAAAATTTATAAATTAATAAAATTTATATTATATAAAATATTTATTAAAGTTTTAAATTTAAATATTGATTTATAATGTAAGAAAAGTGAAGATGCGTGTAAAGAAGCAACATTTGAAACCTACAATGCATATTAAATAACCCAATAAAATTATTTAATTAATGCACAACAAACAATTAGTTAAATTTTGTAGAATAGTTTATAAAGCATTTCATAATAGAAACTAATTATAGTTGTTTGAATGATAATATCCATTTTTGTTGAATAATGAAAAATGTAATAGTACAGCAATTTTTTTGTTTTTCCTGTTGTAATAACACTTATTAAATATAAATTAAATAAACAATAAATGTAACGAAATTTTATGAAAATCATACTTATTTCAATAAATTATCTTCAGACTTTTTTTAAATTTGTGACAAAATATATTCAATGGTAGATAGACATGGATATTACATCAAAATTCATTAATAAATTATTCATTTTGCGTTGTGATCGGGATTATTATGAAATATTAGCTACAAATGTTACAATGTCATACCCCATTTCTTAAAGCAAAAAATTGATACTAATGAAATTATATAAATTTTCTTTTATTGTTTTAAATAATAAACATTCAGTAAAGATACTTTTAAATTATGTTTCTTATATAATTTTAGTTCATTTCTTATAAATTTCGATTCATTTACCTTATGAAATTAAATTCAATATTAAAAAGTTTTCGTTAAATTAAAATTAATATTACATAATAGTTTGATCTATAATAGATAATATTGAAAAGAGTGGATTCAAATGTTTCTGATACAATTAAGTTTAGGTACAGTGAAGTTCAATATTATCAATCTTTTTTTGTATCGAAAAATGGATTATTTGCAAACTCGTTTGTCCTTAAATTTACGTATTATTCATTCTGTAAATCGATCATAAAATGTTTCTTTTCTGTTTGCTGTTGATTCAATAGTTGTAATTATTTTACTAATTATGCTACTTTAATATTTAATAATTCTTTTAATTAATATTGTTTTTTCGAGTAGAACTTTTTGAGTTGGTTTTTCCAAATTCATATTTGTTTTTCTCGATTAGAGGAATCATTTTAATGTTATTTTCCTTTAATCGGTTAATTATTGTATTATTAAGAATTTATAAAGCAAAATGTTTAATTAGAAATGAAATGGTCTTAATTTTAACATAAATATATTGTTACAAAGAATTATCGACTTAAAAATTTTGTATTATTAATTTGTAACAAGACGGCTTCATTCTCGCTTCACAGGCGAAAGGAAGAGTTGAGCACTCATTGAAAATTAATAAAAATAAAGCCGGGATAAGTGGCATCCAGGTTGCCAGGGATAGGAAATGTTGCTCATAGGTATAGTCAATAAAAAACAACAAATTTAAATAAATAAATATCACCGGTGAGTTGTTCTTTAATGAGCAGCTCTCTTAAACAAGTACAAAATCAATGATGTAGTTATTACAATTGATTTGAGTAAAATTGAAATAAAATAATATAAAAGTTTATTTCGAAGCCGCTAATCCTCGTAGCAAAACAGTGGTAAAAGTCTATTATTTACAATATTTAAAATTGCGTTTATTCGCCGAGTGATCGCCGGGCGGTTCATTGACATAAACAATAATAATAGCGATCCGGATACACAAAGACTCACGGACTATTCGAAATTCGAGTACTTATTTTAAATAATTACTTAGAAAATTTGCTTTCTAATTTTTTTTACAAACAATTAAATGAATATCGATACACGGCGAGAATCAAAGATAAATCAAAGACACAATTACGCGGTAGCAAAGAACCAGCGGACGACATTGCTAACGGAAAAAGTACCGAATCGGCGGGGAACAGAAAGAACTGGGCGACTCGGTTTGCAGGGACTGTGCCCTAGGGGTGGTCAACAAAAAATAAAACCCTTGATAAAAAAGGGAAACTCATTACGAGCCAAGGTTGCGGACGGCGGATGCGAATGATAAAGCTATCAAGACGTTGTAAAGAAATAATAAGTTCCATTTTAAAGGATATTATTATGATTATTATTTATACGATTATTATTAATATTGGTATTCTTCATAATAATATTTTTTTATTGTTATTTTTAATATTGTTATTGTAATTAGTATTTTCGAGATTGAAAATTTAATTAAATTTTTTATGAATTTCTGTATGTAATTAACTGGATAATCATTTATAATAATCATTTTTGAAAATAGATTTAAATATTCTAGTATATGTTATCATGGAAGTAACTTCGATTAGAAGGAAGATTTTCGCTCTTAAGTTATGCCCATTTTGTACCAATTTCCTGAATATTTAACACATTAGATCACTAGACGTTCTTGGTGCAGCCATACAAAAGAATATTGCTAAGTTTCATTTCTCTGAGAACGACAGGTACAAGGAAACCTTCATATTTTTTACCTTATTCTCGTAAGACCGCGGTATTTATATAGAAGATGTTCTATGGTCTCGAGGTTATGACCACATTTGCATGTCCTATTTATTTTGATGCCTAAGAGATGTAAAGGATATTCTATTTTCCAGTGTTCCGTAAGTCAATTATCACCTTTCTTATCTTTTATTTTTTGGCATTCATAGAAGAAATATCTCAGGGTCGCTTAGTCCTTTGGACTTACTGAGTCTCTTAGCGTTATTCCATTTTGTCTTTTTTTCATTCTATAACCAGTAGAAGATAGACTTTTTAATTCTTGCTTGAATGTATTTCCCTTGAGTTTCATTATTTTGATATTTTTTGATCAGCCTGTTAAATTTTTCGTTTTCTACGTAACCTTCATGTCCTGGAATCTAAATCAAAGGTACTCTATCTTTGACCAATATATCCAAATGTTTTCTACAGTATAGGATCTCTCTGGAGCAGAATTTGATATTGTTTAAGATAAACAGCTTCGCCTGATTATTAGAGCAGATAGTAAAGATAGACTGCTAGGTGTTACTATTTATCATCGTCTTCACATTTTCGGTTATGGTCCTTATGTCTTCTTGAATATGGAGGCATAATTATCCAGGGTGGAGGTAATCTCATTATACGTTTTCACTATGCAAGCACCTGCACATGTTCTATGTTCATTTTTGTATTCATCTATATATCAAGTTATGCCTGTATTTTAGACAATTTTAATATTTTAGTCCCAATCTTCTCTATTCTAGATAACAACCCTATATTGCTGTTTATATAGGCATGCACTCGAGGCTTGTTATAACTAGTGTTCTGCACTATATTTAGATAAAGGAAACTTTATCCTGGGATAAGTTTCTGTTAAATCATTTTTTATTCATAGGTATCTCTAGTAAATCCACGTAACTATTGTCTTGGTGTTGTTTTCATAGCCCCTGCCATAACGCTCAAGATCTATGCTCACATTCTATTTATAAAATTTGAATTCATCCTAACTTCATTTCGGTGACCCTAAACTATGGCTCTGTGAAAAAGTCTAGGATTGACGATCACATATATCCATTTCAATTTGTTTGGTTGCAGACCCCATATATTATCAAAGGTTTTGCTATATATACAATAGGGGTTAAAACTTTCAACATATTCATATGCGTATTCTATTTTAGTTTCTAAATTTCAAATTCCTTCTAGGTACTTTGCCTCGTCAACAGATCGACGTGCATAGCCCTTGAGCTTCAATATGCTTACTGCCTTAACCTTATACCTGTTTATATACAATAATACATTTATCTTATTTAGATTGACTAATTAGGTCTATTGCTCGAATCTGAGCCTCTACGAGCTCTAGAGCATGTTCCATAAGACCTAATACGAGATATCAGCACGCTGTAATAATTCCTTTTTATTATAATTAATAAATCGTCTGCATATGCCTGTGCATGGGAACTATTGTTTTCCATTATTATGAGCAGTCTATGTACAACTACGTTCCACAGTATAGAAAATAAGACTCCTCCTTATAGATAAACTTTCTTTATGCATCCGGTAACATGGAACGCCTTCCTATGAACCTTGATTTATCTGATACTGAGCCAATTTCATACCCAATTCTATACCGTGACTAGAAGCCCTTCACCACTGCTACCATCATTTTGGCTTCTTTAATTTTGAGATTGAAAGCTCCTTCCATATTGAATACTATTGCCAGCAACAGATCTTAAATTATCAGTCCTTTATACATGAATACTGCTGGTTCGGAGAGGACATATCAACAAACTTTGTCTGTTAATAGCTGAGTTGTCTCCTACGTAGTAATCATTTCCCAAAAAGTTTATGTCTAAAATATCTATTTATGAGATTTCTTTGATTTAAGTATAAAAGATATGATGCCTATCTTTAGTCCTACCTCCTCCTTTTCTTTTTCGTGCTCTTTGTGTATTTATGATTTAGATCATCAGGAGCAGAGATCATAGCTGCTTTCAAAATAGGCATCATTAGAAAGAGGAATACTATTATTTCCTGTACCTGTTTATTTTGCTTCTTCACCTGTATTTGTAGAGGTACAATCCGAGGACACTTCGGCGATCATGTGCACCTTCTCAGCTTATTTTCAGATCTCGGAATCCACATTAATTAGCACATTTACTATAATTATTTGTATGAATTTATTTATGCTGATTTTTTAAAAAGTAGGGCCACACCACAACTATCATTTGTCTCGCTCTTATAAGCATAACAGCCATGTTCATTCACGGGAGTTCTTTTTAGAAGGATTCTGTTATTTATCGCGAGTGCTATTGCAGGAGGTTCACTTTTATTACACTCTTGTTTATTTTTATTTATGCCTAGATTTTCTAATTTAATAGATTTCGCAAGTACTCACCCTTTCATTAAATTTATTCAATCCAGTCTTAGATACAATATCTTGCAAATTCATTCAGCCAATCCCCTCCACCATAAGATAACAACATTTCGAAGAGGTGTCAGCGTGGAAAAATTTAGTAGAAAATAATTAAGCGTTATATGTGAGATTCGTAATTAGATTACAATTTAATGCATATTGTAATTGATATAATTCTTATAGATTTTGTAAATTTCTGTACTAGTGAATTATTTATTTTTATTTATTATGAATGAAATGTTTACGAAATTTATTTTGTTTATATAAGAATAAGAAAGTTAGTAAATTTAAAACGTGGCCGATCAAATTATCAAGCTCTTTTAGAAACTGTTTTAAACTTAACGCTCAAGTATCGGGCTAAGCTACTAGGTGTACAACAATCAATTTTCGACAATTTTCATACAAAAATTTAAGGCAAATATAGAGTCTGATGTTTTCATGATCTATAAAATAGACTATTCTGTAGATCATGAAAACGACAGCTAGCTAACTATATAAAAATTATTAAAAAAGTCAGTGGATTCTTATTTTCTAAAAAAACTACTAAAATTATTCAGATTTTTTTTATTAACAATTTTAACGAAAAAATGCATTTTTTCATTGATTTTATTATAAATGAAAAATCATAATTTTAACAAAAAGCCTATAGACGAATTGTAATAATATTATAAATTACAAAAAAACTCATTTTTTTTATAAACCGATACGGAAATTAAAAGCGGAGAAATTTTTAAATTAATTAAAAAATTTATAACTTTATCATTTTTCAATATTTAAAACTCTAGTTTTAAGATATTTAAGTAATTAATTGTAAGAAGAACTAATAAATTATCACGTGTGCCGGCTGCACTTGGACAGAATTATACAAGAGGGAAAATTAATCAAAAGCGAATTAATAAAATCAACGTAACAAGTATTGCAAACACAAAATGTACAATCCCGAAGTTATGCTTCAACTGTCTTCAAAATATTCTTTTTCCGTCACAATGAGTCTTTACTCCGTCCCCGACTTGACCGCCGACTGCCTGTGCTGCAGCTGCTAAACTTTCTCTTTTTGGAGAAAAGCAGCTTCGTTGTCCGTCGGCAAATTACCAAAAAGCCGACGCTTACATTCGGCCATCCTGATCACTCCGCGTCGTTGCGGGAGCTCGCCCCACGTTGACTAGATTTCTGAAACATATAAAAAGGATACTTTCTCATATCTTGCCCTTGAGTCGACATCGAAGAGCCTTTGCGCTCTCGTGGCCTACTCGCCGGCTAGCTCGTCAGTTATGACAGTAGATCGCGGTACTACGGGTCGTGAACTGCTCCTCGAGCAGTCCGCACCGGTGACCAAACCGTCCCAAACGTTTATCCGCTCCTCGCAGATAATAATCTCCAGTGCGGGGTCCCCGACGCACACCTCGTTCCCAGAACGACCAGGGCACGTACCTTCTCGAGTATCCCCGACACTCGTCTAGCTCCCAGAGCTAGAAGTACGCCCCGGACCCGCTACACCCGCACCCTGTCATCACCCTTTGGGGCCACCGAAGCTCGATGTCACATGCTTTCCTGCCGTCGGCGTAAGTTTCCCCCCGCACTCTTCACGAACAGCCCTAGATGATCGATGTGCAACGTATCCATCGGCTTCTTAACGACATCTACTAAGTTGAGGTAGCCTGGTTTCCGTCCCACTGGTTCCTTATGGAAAAAGCATTTCTCGAGGGCGTATCTCCCAACATATCTCCTAACATACCGATTCATGCGCGGAAACCAGTATTCCCTTTTCATCCTCATTAGGGTTCTTTCGCGCCCCACATGCCCTACTCCCTCATGGCACAGTTGAGTGATTTTCCTCCGAAGCGCTCGGGGAACCGCTCAGCACTCTCCCTGCTCCGTACGACGATATACCCGTTCATTTTTTAATACGAATTCTCCATGGACCCTCGTCTCGTCAGCATCAGTCGACTCCCGGTTAAGTATCTCCCTGATAATTTGCAACTTCGTGTCTTGTTTCTGCGCGAGGAGAAATACATCTTCGATCTCAACTCGCATCAGTCCGATTTCCTGGATCTCCGCCGCGTTAGCTTCATCAATCAGTGCATTTCAACTTAATGCATCCGCATGCACCATGCTTCCTCCTGCTCGGTACTCGAAGGTGCAGTCGTACTCCTGCAGCTGAATCCATCACCGACCGATTCGCGGAGTAAGGTCTCGTTTCACGAACATCGCTCTCAACGCGCTAGTCACGATTTAAAAGGGGATTCTAATTAAATAAATTCGAAATCTCGCTAAGCTGCTAATCACTGCTAAGGTTTCTAGCTCATAGGAGTAGTAACGCTTGTCCTCCTTTGTAGTTTGTCGACTGAAGTAGGCAACAGGATGCAGTCGTCTCTCGTTGTCGCCTTACATCAAGATGCCGCCGAAGCCCCATTTACTGGCGTCAGTGTGCAACTCTGTAGCTGCTCCTCTTTTATACAAGGTTAGCACCGGTCGCGATACAAGGATCTTCTTAAGTTCCTTAAACGCCACTACTTGGTTCAGCCCCCATTCCCAAATAGCATCCTTCCTTGTCAATGAAGTAAAAGGACGAGCTATCACCGCAAAGTTCCTCACGAACTTGCGGAAATAGCTGGCCAGTCCCACAAACTGTCTTACTTCTTGAACGTTGTTCGGTTGAGCGAATTTCTCCACGGCCTGAATTTTGCTGGTCCCGGACGAATATCCCCGGCATCGATCTCATACCCGAGATAATTAATTTTCTCTGACAAAAAGAGGCATTTCTCCAACCTCAACGTTAGTCCTACCTCTCTAAAGTGTTCTAGCATTTTCCTCAACGCGACTAGTGCGGCTTCCTCGTTACACAACCCGATTACATAATCGTCAACGTAAGCCTCGACAATCATTTTAAAAAGATTATTGTCTCCTTTTTACCTAGCTGGGTAAGAACCAAATCGACGTCATCAATAGTGTGAATTGTAGACTCTACTATTTATTTGAAAAAGTTTTATGGTGAATCAAAAGAAGGATACCGATGAGGTACGCTACGATTGATAGATCTTCAATATTTCCGATGCCTAGTATGACTAAAATAACTAAAAACTCTACTAAGAATGTTAATTCTATACCTTTGGGTAGTATTGAATTCTTAAAATTAACGTACAGCAAAATGCGTCTGATGTATTACCCTGATGCCTTGATATGTACAAGCAGATATAGTCACTATTCAAGAATTATAAACATACAAACGAAGGATAGTGGAAATCCATTGGATCATGTTTAATTATCAAAGGACTCAAGGCCGATCCCATATTAAAATTTAATTAATTCTCTTGTGTTCGATAAATTCAAACTTGGTATGAAAAAGAAAATGGTAGTTACAATAACATACTTTTTCTATGAGTCTTTATTTATTGGTATTATTTTGACCTTAGATGGTGTTAGCAAAGTATTAAACTGAGATTGGGCGTTAATGCTTACCATCTTGTTTAGGTCAGCTCAAGACAATCTCTAACGAAATTTCCATATCCGACCACAACTACACAACGTTCTGGGTGGGAAAAAAATGAAAACTCAGGGAACTGATTAGATGTCCTAGGAAAATTGATTAGCTAAATTATTAAGAGTAATTAGAGGCTTAGTTTAGCAATTTTCCCTCTTCAATGGAAACTGAACTCTAAACTCTCTTATTATAGAAAATTTTAAGTAAAATGGAATAAACTTTGATGGAAGAAGCTCCATGGTGAATACCAGAGCTCGAACTCCTAAGAAAGGATATAAGAAGATTGTGCAATCTGTCCAACCAAACAAAGAAGGAATCAGACATAACCAAGTACAGAAAGATACACAGCAAGTACAAAATGATCATAAAAGAGGAAAAAGAACTCTGTACTTCTTCTGTACCTGAACCCTTTTTCTTTCAGAAATTGTAGAGTGTCGCTAATACTACAAAACTGTCGCATATTGCAGAATATTTTCACGAACAATAATGAAAAACTGTATAAAGAATATGGGGAGTGGATTCGAAACTCTTTTTAAGGCTAATATTTAAGGCTCTAGTCGGAGATCACTTCGCGAGTTTTAAGAAACGTAGAAAGATAGATGATCTAGAAGAAAATACAGAATAAGTCTGGAGACTAACTAAACTGATCATTAATTCGGTTAAAATAGTCACTAGAGGGCTTTAAAACGTTTAAAGCTGCAGGGACTGATGGTTTCTTTCCATTACTTTTGTAAAAGAAAAGTGAAAATCTCATCAAAGCATTATAATGGCTGCTCAGATCAAATTCAACAACCGGATAAAACTAGAATCTTGTATGTTAGCAAAGGTATTGTTCTTTCCAAAATCTGATAGAACATAATTATGCTCGCAAAAGGACTATGGATCTATCTGTGTAACGTCGATTATACTCAAAATAATGGAGAAACTGGTAGATAAATTTAAATTTAAAAAAAATTAAATTACTATAAATCATTTTCTATATTCAAATGTACTAGATGAGGGCAATCGTTTTTTAACATATTTATTTTTAATTTAGATTTACTTTTTTTAGAATCTATGTATATAAATTTTTAATTTTATATTTTTACAACTACGACTATTATAATACTTGTTTTTTATTTTTAATTTTTATTTTTAGTTTTTTATTTTTAGTAATACAAATTTTTTATAATACATAATAACCAATTTAATAAATAATAAAAATACATTATTTCTATATTTCATTTTTTTCAGCTTGGGTTTTAGGTTGGTTTATGTGCAAAACTGTACCATATATCCAAGGAGTTTCTGTTGCAGCTTCTGTATATAGTCTAGTTGCAGTATCGTTAGACAGGTAACTTTTATAAATCAATATAGAAGGTTTTATATTTTCTTATTTTACACAATATACTATTAATTACTTTTGTAATTTCTATTTGTATATTAAATAAATTAAATCACAAGAACTATTTAAACTCATTTTGTCATCCATTAAATCTTACGTTAGTTTCGAGCTTGTAATACAAACTGGGATAAAATAAAAAAAAACCAAAATGTTTCGCATAATTTTTCTGAGTAAAATTCTTTAACAACTTTTTCTGTATACCTGCTGCTGTATAATTTATTAATGGTATCAATGTATTTTTGTCTGTTTTGATATAGAAAAACAAAACATCTACATATACATATTTTTCGATTTTTCTTTATTGAAGTAAACTGTAAATTCATTCTCAAACCAACTAGAATATGCAATATATACGTTTGAACTAAGTTCTTTATATTATTTAAAAGTTTTTAAAATTATTATTCGAATATTGAAAAAATGTTTCGTTAATCATATTTTAATACAAGTGAATAAATTAATAAATAAATAAAAGTCTTAAAAATAAATGAAAAATAATAATTAAAATAAAAAATAATGATAATAATAAAATTATTATATGTTAAATTTCAATACAAATTTAAAGAAATGATAATTACACTAACAAGTTATTGAAATAATTTTTTATGAAATTTTCAGATTTCTTGCAATCTGGTGGCCACTAAAATGTCAGATAACGAAGCGTCGAGCTCGAATGATGATTGTTATTATTTGGTTTATTGCTCTTACAGCAACGTCTCCCTGGTTACTTTTCTTTGATCTTGTTTCCATCTATAAAGATGAACCAGATCTGAAACTTTGTCTAGAAATGTGGCCACGACCTCAAGACGGGTCTCTCTTCTTCCTCATTGGAAACCTCATGTTATGTTACGTTCTTCCCATGATTCTTATATCTCTGTGTTACATACTTATTTGGATTAAAGTATGGCGTCGTCATATACCTAGTGACACCAAAGATAACCAAATGGAACGGCTTCAGCAAAAATCCAAAGTAAAAGTTGTTAAAATGCTTATTGTGGTTGTCATTTTATTTGTATTGTCTTGGTTGCCACTCTACGTCATTTTTGCTCGGATTAAACTAGGTGGTAAGTTTAAAATAATAAAATTAAAATTTCATGAAAATTTTAATTTATTAAATATTTTAATTAAATATACATTATTTATGTATATAACTTTACTTATTCTTTTCAATTTTGTATTGTGATTCATTAGTTTAATTTATTACATAAATGCATTGAAAACTTTATTTTTCATCTACGTACTACTTAAATTTCTTTCGATTACTCAATATAACTTTTAACTAAATACTTTAAAATATTTAAAATTTAATGTATTTGATTACAATTAAGTAAAATTAATAATGTAGGAGTTCGAGATTTCTCTCAAACATTATTATATACAAAATAATAATAATGTAATTAAGATGCCATTGTGCTAGAAGTAGTAGAAAATAAAAAATAAATTAAAAAATAAAAATTTAACTTGAATTGCATATTTTAATAGCGAGAATTTCTTATTCTTTTCAGATATTCAAATATGATGAAAGAAACACAATTCAATAAATATGAGCTATTAAAAAAAATTATATTTATATAAAAAATTTACCTTCGAACATACAATCTTTCAATTTAAATTCTTTCGTTAAATTATTAATTCTATTGTTAAAATGTATATTTAACAATGATAATATTATTGAAAGTGGTGAATTTATATTTCTATGTGAATAAATTTTTAATACAAAAATTTAAACAAATATATTAATTAAGTGTTTATGGTATATTAAATACTGATATATTATTCCATTCCTATCATTTAATAATAAAAGATACTGTTAGATCCAGTGAAGTACAGGACGAATAAAACTAGTTATTTTAAATTATTTGTTATTTTATTACATTATTTTAAATTAGTCTGTTGATTAATAATTACTATAATTATTATATATATGTGTTGAACGATTAAAAAAATGATTTTAAACATAATTATTTAATATTAAGGAGTAGGAATACATGAGTATTCTGAGATGTGATAGCTTCAACGTCACAATTTTGAATGTAAACAATATACTGAAATAAGGATAAAAAAATCTAAAAAAATGGACAAAAACAAGAATATCTTTGAAAATTACCTATATAAGCATCGGATAACTTTTGAAATGTAAGCAACATGGAGTATACTAGAAGCACATAATGAATATAAGTAAAACTCCCTACTCGATAATATTTTATAGTAAGTGCTGCACAAATCAATTTGATAGAATGAAAAGTAGTCTGCGTAAAAAGATCTTTGAATGATTAATCAAAGATATTCATGCTCATAAAAAGAATTAAATTAATGATTTAATATCGTTAAAAATCCAAACAACTAACTCCAATGTGGAGAGTAATTTAAGGATAAATTTATTTGAAAAATGTGAAAAATAAAATGATTACATTATTAAAAATAAAGATAATATTCAAACAAATCAAACTTATAATTAACATTAAATTTTCAATAGAAGGAAAATAAAGATGCCAGATAATGTTATTAGTATTATATCTCGTGACCCGCATTTGAATTTGAATAATAACGTTAAATATAATAATGCTGTCGCTATAAATATAAATATTGAGACAATCTTACTAGCTCTAAATATTAATGATCAAGACAAAGAGGACATGCGAGAATTGACCATAGACTATATTAAAAAGAATATTAATAATAAAAAAAAACTGACAATAAAAATATATATATTAATAATCATAAACTCACAATAAAAAAAATTGTTAAAAAATAATAAAACTATATTTTTTACTAATTCCAATAAAGGCAGCGTAACTGTGTGTATTAGCACAGAAAAATATAAAACAAAAACGCACAAAATGTTGGAAGATACTGATACATACAAAAATCCACTAAAAAACCTGTAGATACAGGCACACAAAATGTTAAAGAAATTAAATGAAAATAAATATTTTGCCAAAAAATATCATAACAATCAACTGTCACAGACAAACACTAATTTAGTGAAAGCATTTAGACTACCAAATATTCACCTGGCCATTAATTTCCAATAATTTCCACCATAAATAGTCCTCTTCATTTTTTATCGAAATTATTATGTAATAAATTAAAACGATGTGTAAAACCTATTGCGTCAAGAATAAATAATAGCTTAGAATTAAAATGCAAATTAAAAAATATAAAAATTCTAACAAACTATAATATGATCTCATTAGATGTAATCTTGTTGTTTACAAATATGACTTATGAACTAGTCATATAAAGAATAAATAAATAAAATAATAAACAGCATAATCAATACTGGTAAGATTCCATTCAATAACATTTTAAAAATCACAGATTTTCTTTTCGATAACACATACTTTGTGTTTGATAAGAAATTTTACAAACAGATTTTCGGTATCCCAATAAGCTCACCAATATTACCTTTATTTGTGAATATATTAATGGATGATTCGAAGTCTGAATGTCTAAATTCGCTTAAAATTAAATATAATTGCATCCAATTATTTTATTATAGATATATAGACGAAATAATTTGTTGTATTTAGAACGACCATTTAAATATTATCATGAATACTTTTAGCAAATACAATAATTAGTTATAATTTACACAAGAATGGAAAATAATAATTCTATCATTTTTCTTAACGTATCAATTATTAAAACTCAAAATAATAGAATTATTACGAATTGGCATCAGAAACCTACACAGTTAAACAGAATACCTAACTTCAAATCCAATCACACATTGTCTAAAAAAAGAAATATTGTTTACAACTTAATATATTTCACCATTTCATTAACAAATATTTTCATAAGAATAATTTGGAGATTATTAAATTCATCTTTAAAGGAAATGACTGAATGATAAATGGAAATGATTAAATTGTTTTATTGAAAAACATCAAAAAAATACCTTAGAATTCTTAAATACAAAAATAATTGTAATAAAGGCATTGAAAAGTTTCATACTTTAATACCTTCAAAAAAATTCTTTTCTGAATATGCACTAAAGTTTAAAACGTATGGAATAAACCTAATACTGAACATTAACAATAAACTAAACACAGTTATAATAAGAGGCAAGTGTAGAATTGAAAAATGGAATGGAACTGATGTCGTATATAAAATTAAATGTAAAGATTGTTCATCGGTATATATCGGAGAAACTAAACGTAGCCCTAAAAACAAGAATAAACGATAAGATATAAGAATAAAGAATAAACGAACATATGAAATACAACAATACTTCGATTATCGCGACACACTCCTAAGAGTGCAATCATAATGTAGATTAGGATAATATTGATACTCTTGACACTGAGCCTAATTAAAACAAAACTGATTTTCGAAATGATACATATTAAAATCAAGAATAAAACTATTAACATACAAGAGGATACACAAAATTTAATCTGAAAATATTATACGATCCTCAATAATATGACGAATAACAACGTCGTGACACAGAATATGATGTATTCACATAATATAAATTGAGTAAATATTTTTTACATTCAAAACTGTGACGTTATGACTATCACGTCGCAGAATACCCACTTATTCCTACGCCTGAATATTAGGTAATTATACTTAAAATAATTTTTTTATAACTGCCCAACATATGTATGCTTATAATAATTGTAATAATTGTTAATAAATAGTCTTGACAAGGACAAGAAATAACTTGTCGAAACGTGGGTAAAATTATTAAGAATAACTGTTTTATTCGTTCTGCACCTCACTGGATCTAACATTATCATTTAACAAACAAAATTAATATTAAAAAAAAAAAAATTAGTCACTAACATTTGGTTTTTATATTTTAACTATTTTTTCTAAATTCTTATAATTCTTATCAAATCATAGTACCTGTACAGTGGCATTTATCAGTACGTAATAAAAATGATTACGTAAGAAATAATTAAAAGAATCCACAAATTAATTTTTAAAGATAAAAAAAGTGAGTGAGCTGTAATAGAAGGTATTCAATAAGATGTTATACATGCAACGTTCGGAATGCAATATCTCTTGTTTTTTTGAAGTTACTATTTGTCATAGCGATTTCTAGCGAATCTATGCACGTTGTCACTACAGATTCGAAGCTGTTCTTCCGACGTTTCGACATTGGCGAGAAGGTGGTGAGCGAGTTCGAACTTTATCTTTATTTCGTTTGTGGTATCCCACTCCCCAGATGCTGTGAAATTCGAGAACATTAAGCGCGACTTCGGGTTACGCTGAAGCGATCTACTTCGACTAAATAATTTAACCCCCTTAAACATTACCTAATTAAATAACTATTTTCCTTAAAAATTTTTCCGAAATAATAAAATTTGTAAGCGGCATGAAAAACCGATACGTGATTAATCTATAGCCCTATACTAATAATAATACAATATATAAAAACACAACATGAGAGTAACATTTTTCTTCTCAGAAATCATGAATTCATTTGAACAACAACAAAAATGATATTTATTGATTAATTATCAATCAATAATTATTATTAATAAGTTCTCTCGTTTCCGTCGAATTCCGGTTCGGACCATTAATTTTATAAATCAATGGATATTTTTAAACAAATTCCATGCATATATTTATATAAAATATTTATAGTAGTATACATTAAGATGATCACAACGATCGTTGCAGTTACACAGCTCATGATGCTTCCTTAATGTAGAGGTTTCCTTGCTGAACTCTGTTATTCACCGTTGCTCTCCCGACAATAAAACACTCAAAGAATAATATTCGATATTTTAACAGAGATACTGGTCACGCCAACAATGTTACATATTTAATTTATCGCGATATATATATATTGCAATTATCGATCCGCGATAAAGTAACTTATGCCAGGTTCAACTCTGCCCTAGTGAAACCGGTCAAAGCCCTTCGACCCTTTTATGGTTCGGTAGAGAAAATAAATATAACGATGATTGTTAAGGAGATAGAATATTAGTTATTCTAATCAAGAAATAGCAAAAGAGAGAATGCAATTTTATATGTAATATAATTGATTGAGCAAGCCGTGGCTCGCCCGCATACAAAGTAAACAGTTCTTTCGTTGTATCAAGGAAATATCAATGTCCCGATTCTATTGTTCACGATTTTTTCTAACCAAAATCTCAACCGGAATATCCTCGAGATGTTAACTCGCTCAAAAATAAGAATCGAAGTGCTTATACATTTTTCCAATTCTTCTTATTTATTGTGCTGATTGAAGAATTGCAAATCCGTGAATTCTCTCTCCGGGATCCATGGTGCCTTCCGATCGCTTGTTTAACGCCCGATCAACTGTTTCCACTATTGTCTTTCAATTGACCTTTCACGTATGTTTTTGGATCTAGCGCGGAATTTTCATAAAATGACGGGTTTCGAGAGTTCTTATTACTCGCGAGTTTCATGTTAATTGTCTCTTGGTTCGATTCCTTCATCATCAATTCTCGAATGCTTCAACTTTCTTTGCCGACACAAGTATTACTTTTTTCTCCTTTCGAGCTTCGTCACATATGCGATTGTCGGCATTAACGTCAATAGTAATATTACATACGTGACAACACTATCATTTAATAAACAATTACAGGAGGTGCTTATCATCAAATGTTATAACATTAATCGATCACGTTCAATAATATTATCAATAATTTATTTAGAGTTTTCAATTGGAATTATAAATTATTTCAAAGGAAACATATTTTTTTATTTTTAATTTGTGAAATATATTTAGTTCCTATTATTTAATGAATTGAATAAAAGACTAAAAAGCAGTCGAAATATTGTGTAACCAGAATTCAAATTTAATTTACTTCTTTTCGTATATTTTTCCTCGTTGAAGTATTTGGTAATTACTTCATTACCATTAAAATGTTTTATAATTTATTGTATTCAAACTATTTTTAACTTAAAACGTATATAATAATGTATTATATAACCAATTTAATATTATTTATATAAAAATAATATAAAATTGATAAAATTAATTTTGATTAATAACATTAAATTAATTTATACCTCTAGAAAAAAAATAATTTATCTTTATTGCAATTAAAATTCAAACTTTTAATCTATATTATTCATAGTTGAATACTACAACTTACCAATATAATTTTAAAAAATACACATTTAATATTTTTTTTGTAAATACTATTGAATATAGTACCTAATTTTGAGATATTTACATAAGATATCACCAATTAATAAAAATCGTATCTGGTTATCTTTTAACTATATTTATATTTGAATGTCTTCATTAGACTACTGAAATCAGTATGTAACATTTTTAATGTAAAAAAAAATATATTTTTTTAAGAATCAGTGATTTATTCGATGAAGATAATATATTAAAGAAAAATTTGAAAAATCATTAAAAGTAATTAAAAAGACTTTTAAAAATTGTTGGAAAAAGTAACTGAATCAGATACAAATTATATTAAACAATTAACTACCACTTTATAAGTAACATTCTATTTTGTAAAAATGTATAGTATTGCTTTACATTTCATCTAGTTGAATTATATGTTGTTATTTATTAGTATATAAAAGAAAATATAAATAGATAATTCATATATTTTTTCTATGAAAATTATAATTTATTCAGAAATTAATTTAAAAATTAGTGGATATAAATATTGGTTGTTAATTATGTATTTTGTACAATTATATTAGATTTATATGATTTTACTTATAATTAGTAAGAATAATTTATAAAAATAAGAGTATAGTAAAATGATTAATAAATATAATACATATATTGTTATATGTACGTTACTTGATAATTACGCTCAATAATATTCTCGTTATAAATCAAAAGTTTATATAGTATTGTAATATTCGAAAAGACAAATTAAATAGTAGAGTTGATTTAACAGTACCTGTCATCACTCTAGAATAGAGAGCTAGAGATTCTTAATTTCGATACTTATATCACAAATAATAATTTTAAATTTAGTTATACAGTAAATATTTTAAATGTAAAATTGATTGATCGTCGATCAAAATGGCAAAATCAAAGCTCTTCTTTTTAAACCATATTTTATAACCTTTTGATTTTTCTCTCCCACATCTCGTAATAAGATGAAGTAAAGAGATGATTTCACTCCAGGTTGATAATCTTTGTAGTCGTTGTGTCAAGAGATTTCTTTTTTATTATGATTTAACGACAGTTGCAACAATTAAATAAAATTTCATTATAATTGTTGAAATATTATATTATATAAATTTTTGGGACATAACAAAACATTCTTTAACATGTACATGTGCAATAAAGTACTGAAATATAATTGATTGGTACATTTTCATCAGTATCCGTATCCTCATTAAACGATTTTTGAAATTAAATACTTTTTTACTCGCAATGACTATTACATATCAAGTCATTAAAAAAAAACTATTCACAAAATTTACTAATATCAATTACGATTATATAAATTAAATTAAAACCAGGAGAAACTTGTTTTATATATTATTTAGTAAATATTATCAAGATATTTCAGCGAGTCAAATTATAATGCATTATATATTTAAGAAAAGAAGCACTTATATGTATTGGCAATCATACATGTATATTTCGCTTTATTATTAGTTATGTATTTATACTAAAAATGTAGGCATCGAATGTTATTTTGTCAGTTAATTGTATTATTATGAATTTGTATTTGGATTCTTTACTATAATGCTCTTTTTTATAATTTTGTTATTAATCCAATATGATAACATTTTGTAAATGTATTTCATGGTTTTTATTTTGAGCATATACCGATACGAGCAATAAATACTTTTTTTGGAATTCACTTTACTTTTAAAGAATGTATCAAAAGTTGGACTGATACGTTTTTCACTAAAAAAGATCACTAAAAAAATCACACACGATCACTAGATTCACTAAAAATTTATTTAAGACAGAATACATAATTGTTCAGAATTATGAAATAAATAATTGCTTTCAATTAATACTACTTTAAACAATGGTACGCTGTAGTATTTTTTAATTATAACTTAAATACAGAAAAAATCTCAAAATTAAGTTCTACACTCAATAATTAAAAAATTTCTTTTAATCTAAAATACATATAATTTTATAAACAAATAAAAATTCCATCACTAATAATAAATTATTATTTCATGAATACGATAGTATATTGACAAATAAATGCTTCATAGGAAAAATCGCTGTATGGGAAGATGAATTACTACCAATTGCAACACCGATTGCACAATGGTTAGGTTCGAGTAATTCCTGCATTAATCCTATTCTTTATGCCTTTTTCAATAAAAAATATCGACGAGGTTTTATGGCTATACTTAAATCAGGGCAGTGCTGTGGTAAGCTACGTTATTATGAAACTGTGGCGATGATGTCCTCGTCAACATCAATACGTAAATCCTCATACTATGTCAACAATAATAATAACAGCTCCTCGACAAGACGAACATTTCATGGACCTCCATCAAACCAAGATAGTAACGTTTCCTACATCTTTAATCATACTGGTGTTTAAAAAAACATTGTGTTAAAAAAAAATTTTTTAAATATTTTTTATCGCAAAAAATATTCAATAATAAATCATTTTTTTCTGTATATGCTATACAAAGGAGGGAGAGAGAGAGAGAGAGAGAGAGAGAGAAAGAGAGAGAGAAATGAATGAGATAGAGTGGAAAATGAAGGTTTTTAATATCTTCAACGTGCCATCATTATATTTATTAGTTTTTTGAAACTACAAAAATCATTTGAACTATAAATATGTTTCATGTAATAAAATGTATATTTAATAATTATATAATTATTTTATGTATAATATTAAGAAGCATTTTAATGGTTAAAATACAGATAGTTCCTAAAGTGTAATTATATTCAACAAAAATTCTTTTAGGAATCATTCTTATGCGTATATATATATGTGAAGATCTCTTAAATACACTTATTAAATATACACTATTATTAATTAATTTAGATTTGATGTTTACTATAATCTTTTAAACTATAAAAAATGATATTGCTTATATATTTAGACTACGATTAAAAGGTGTATTATCTGTATATATTTAAAAACATTTTCTAATTTTAACGTTTGCCTTAAGTAAAATTATTCCTAAGTATTACAAATAATGCATTCGAAATTATATCATGTAAAATAAAATAATTTGTAAATATAATCAAATCAAATATTTCGCAAACAAGCGTGAGCATCATATTTCTAATTTGTATTTTTATAGTAGTTATGATTATTATTACTTATCCCAATTTACGCTGATATATTTTGTTGTGGAAAAATATTTAAAAAATATGTCTAGATTTCACATCAGACGTGTAATAATATTTTTCTTATAAAAAATCATTGAATTTATATTATATGTTTCTGAAACTTAATAAATGATTTTAAATTAATAAAAATTTTAAAAAAAAACTTGGTTTTACACAAATTTATCATTTCATTATATAATATCAAAAATCTATATTATTATATTTTTTGATGTATTTGTTTCCAACAAATATTTTAAAATCATTAGGAATATTATTTCAATTATTTGTTTCTTTACTATAAAAAGTATTAAATATGATATTATTTTTTCACTATCCAAATTAAATTCTTAATACTTTTTTTTTAATAAACTTTAAAATAAAAATAAATTTTTAAAAAACACAAGAAATGTACATGAATTTGATACCACAGATGTAAAATTTATTCAATTCAATTATATACTCCACTGAGAAAAATGTGATAAAAAAATTTAATTTAATATATTATTACTTCAATGTTATAAATATCTAGGTTCAATAATAAGTAAATTTATTTCATTATTTAGTGAAATGATTATTATTTATGTATCCATGAAATTATTTTATTGCAAAAATTTTTGTATTATATCTAATAAATAAAAATCTATTATAAATAGAAAAAAATATTCATTTGTAAATATATTTTGCCTATAAAATGAAGAAATGTTCGATATGAAGTTGCAATTGATATATTTGATATAATTCTTTTTATAAAATATTGACGTAAATACTGAAAGAAAATGAAAGATAAAAATATTTGTACATAATACTTATAATTTTAAGTTTCAAAATATTTAATATCAAAATAAGATTGTAAATAATTTTAATAATTACTAATTTAATAATTAAGTAATAGAATTTTGTTATGGGCGTTGAAAAATTATAAGCTTTTATTGTTTGTTATTAATCTTTCTGTAAGATATTTTTTTTATCTTTATTAGGCTTTTTACTGAAGTAAATTAAATTATTTAGAATAACGTAATTTCTTTTTTACACCAAATTCATATAATTTACATAATAATACAACGAATTATCTAAGTATCGCATTAAACAATTTTATAACTAAAGGACAAAACTGTTATCATAGTATGGAAATGTAAATGTATTGCATAAATTCGTAAATACTGTTTGTAATTATGTATTTATTTCATTAGATTTTTGCTCTTTATTCATCAATATACCTCATGAAAAGTAATTATCAGTTTAGAATAACGCATAATGTACATATTAAAGTATTTGTAAAATATTTTTTAAAGATATTGTCGAGATAATTAATTCTATTGGACAGTATTTCTTTTTTTTTATTTTTTATAACAATAAATATGTATATCCCTCTATGAATTCTTCGAGCTTACCTATGTTGATATAGTGATACAATATTCAGAATATAATTATGTTAACATTTTTTAAGAACAATATAATTATTTTTCGAGGTCTAGAAGCTAATCGTCTTAATGTTATTATGTAAACTATCAAGTAGGCTTTCATATCGATATTCGGTATGTTACGTATATTTTATAACAATTTAAATCACACCTTAGTTCGCAACTTTTAATATTCAAATTTAATTTTGTTAAAAGTCTTGGCCAAAACAAATACATTAATAAGAGCTAAATTACAAAAATTAAGTTCAATAAATAAAATTACAAAAGATTGAAATTCAATAATCAAAATTATGATATACAAATAAATAGTTTAAATAATTAGTAAATCAAGCATATAAAAAATGCATAAATTAACACAAGATACTCTTTCGCATTAGTTCAATTAATTCAAGTTCAAATAATTAAGATTGCTCTCAAAAGCGTAAATTACTAAACAAGCATTTAAAATAAACAATGACGCATACACACAATTTCTCTAAAATAATCAATTAATAATTTGTAAGTTAAATTAAATTATCATTCGTTATTTATATATTTTAATCATTTTATGTATATTTTAAATTATCAACTTAGACTAAGATATAGAACTGGATCCGATTATATAATTTAAATAAAAATATATGGTACATTATATTATTATTAATGTTTTGTCACTCGGGAAAATCTATTATCACTCTGTTACTAAAGCCTATTACCATCACATGTTTTTACAGTTCTACTAAAGAATAAGGCGATAACTAAAGTGCAATAACTTCTTTTTCTAAAAATTTGTTCTTAAAATTAAAAATGTTCTATAATTTTACAATCGTTACATGTTTTTAGAGTTCAGTACTCTTATATGTATTCTTTTTATCCGTTATAAATTTATTTGTTAATTTAGCTAAAATAAATTCCTGTTCTATAGCAAAAAATATTGCTTTCTTTAAAGTTATTTGACTGTTATTGCGTATCTGATGTTCTAAATGTAATTTTAATTCATATATAAAACTTTGGCTCGGAGAGGTTTGCGTTATGTTATCCTGCAGGTAACAGTCGCCCCTGCATGAATAGAACTATTACTATTGAGTAAATCGGTGAACGGACACTGTTCGGAGACAAAGGTGTTTGAATTAACGACGTTTCTATCTCCACCCGTAGACTTGGTCAAAATGGCGGTCCGTACTACTTCTACATTTGGAAATAGCAAACAGGCTTTCTTGTTCCACTAGCTTTCAAGTGATGATACCGAAACAAACACCACCAACGGATGGCTTTTCCTCTTTATAAGAAAAAGGGGTTTTTATACCAAGGTTAAGTATTAGAAACTTAAATAAATATATGATCAAAATTGAATGATTTCCCTGTTAGTCTTAATCTTCCCCAGATTGAATTGATTCTTTTATTTAGATGTTTCTTATTAAAATAACGAGAGAAAAAACTCGAACACAGTAAATGTTTGCAGCTGACTATCCTCGTTCAAAAAATTTTTAACTCATGTTTAACATTCTTTTAACATATATTCTACATAATAATTATAAATATTAATTCGTGATATAGAAACATAAAATTAAAAGTCCTTAAATCTACTTAGTTTGAATCTAATTTACTACATACACAACTCTGAACATGAATACAGGTAAAGAATTGAGGTTTAGATTAGAGGCTTAGAAGATGTTAATTATAAATTATAATAATTTAAAGAAGCAAAGTATAGAGGTCATCACAATCAGATCAATTGAAAAATTTAACCGAAAATAATAACTAAAATTTTCTCCAACTAGGTTTCTGTTGAAAATTAGTAATATAGCTGCATTTCATAGTTCTCATTAACCTAAGACTTCCATCGACATATGATTATTGCCCTCTGTGGTTGACAGGTCATAATGATTAATATATAGAGATACTTTGAGGCCTCATAACATAACACTGGTTAGCTTGCACCATTTGACAGTTTATTTGGTGTAACATAATAATTATCCTAGACGATTTCGATGAAGTTAACTCGTGTATACCCCAACAACAGCAAAGAAGATGACTCACGTTATACCAACCATGTTTTTCTCATCCTTAATAATTTTAATAAAACTTGGTATACTCTAAGTATATCTGGCAAAGACGGAGAATGGAGACTCATGTTATATTAAACAAATTTGTCACTAATATTATAATTAATTATTGTTTCAATAAAGCTTCAAGGGAGACGAGCACAATATACAATGGCTTGAACGTGCGTAATTTTTAATTTGCAAATTCTATATTTTATTATATACTATTCTAAAAGTCCTGTTTTTTATTCTTTAAATTTGAATTACGTTTCAGTATATGAAAAAAATTATAAATAAATAATTAATATATTTTTATTGTAAAAATAATAATTTATTCAATAATTAATAGAAAAATGTTTTGATATAACCAATGATCGTTTAAGTTTACAATTATATTGATTTAAAATGATTTTACTCAATTTCAATAAGAATAATTTATATAATATTATTGCAAAATGATTTACAAACATAATAATATAGATGAATAAGAACTCTGATGTATTGGTTATTAAGTCGGCATTTTAATGATTAAGTTTGTCGTTCTTGTCAAGATCTTTAATATTAAATTTTTAATAATTGTTATACAAGTTAAATAATTTTTTTTATAATATTAATATATAATAATGTTATATAAATACTTTAATTTTTAACAGATAGATCTAATAAATTACTGCATGGAGATCGTTCGCAGTTAAATTTTGCTAAATAATAATGTCAAATCTACGAAATGTTGAATGTTTACATATTATGTAGAATTGACGTTCTTATTCGTCATAATGTACAACAGCTGTTTATATTGAGGATTTAAATTTTGTATGTTCTCTTAAGAATATTAATTTAAGTGTATTAGTATTAGTTATCATGTGTAGTATTTAGAAAATTAATATTTGTTTAGAATTACTCTCCCTATCTAGAATTAATGCATTTCCCCAATTTATTTCATGTTTACATTTTTATAAGTGTGATAAAACAATTGGTGAATTTAGTTTTTTTATGTTCGTTGATTTTTATAAATAAGGAACGTTTCCTCAATTTAAGATGCTAGACAGTTACTATAATTTCTTTTATAAACAATATTAGTAGTACCCAATTTTTTTGTCGAGGCCTTGCCTAATTTTATTATTAAGTCCAATTTATTGTTTATAATATACACTGTATGTATACTATAAATTTCAAACCATTTACACATTTATAAAAAAGTGTTTAAAAAATTATATTGAAATAGTTATATAAAAAGTATCACTACTTTATTTTTATCGAATGTATTCATTTTTTGTATCTTATTTTCATATATTTTTTTATTGAAGATAAAGGATAATAGCTCTGTAATAATTTTCTTTTTCCACATGTAAATCATTTATCTAATAATAAAATGACCACCTAGAAAATTAAAACATAATGTTAACTTTTTGTGATATCGTATGATTTGATTAGAAATTAAAGATTTGAGTTATTATGAAGATTTTAGAAACAAATTAGTGATTAATTTATTATTATTATTAATTAAAATATCTAAAATAGGTTTTAATTTTCATTCTTAATTTTATTGTTTTCAACACATAAAATAGTATTAACACCATATCTATAATAGAATATTAGTTTAATGTTCTATTTATTTTTAAGTGTTTTTAAACACTCGAACGCTAAATCATACATGATTATGGCAAGAAAAAATGGGGAGATTAGGCAATCATGTGGTGATACCTCTCACAAGGATCCGCTCTCAATTTTCCAGAGCTTAATTAGTACTTTGTAAGCTATCATCATCATTCCTTGAGTAACATTTCTTAATATGTTGGTCAATATTTATTTTTTCATATTTTTTGCATAATTTGTATTATTTGATATTTTTCATGACCTCAATTGTTAGCGAATTTCATACTACCTTGGCTTAATTTTACACTTCTGTCATTTTATTTTTTCACCTACATTAATTATTTCTATTATTATTGATTTTTTTTAGAAACTTAAATGACTTTTATCCTTAAGTATAATCATATTCGTCGCATTTGTAATTGATATCACGTTACATATGTCACAATATTTATATTATAAAAAATTTATTTAACATGTATAATATTTATTGCTTATAGTTTAATAATAAAGGCTTTGATAAGAACGTTAAAACTAATAATTGGCGTAATAATCAATATATCAAAGCTATTATTCATTCATTCACACATCTCTTAAGATTTTTCATACACTATTCAAAATGAAATATATTAAATAAGGAACCATATATTAGCAATAAATATCACAATTATCATATAAAGAATTCTAGAGGAAAAAATGGTTTAATATTTGACAAAATAAAAACATGATATAATTATATTGATAATATTAAAAAACAATTATAATTTAAAAAGTACATATAAATCTATATACATACATTTGTAAGAAATTTATCATTATAGAAGTATAGAAATATATAATTATATTTTCTGTATAACTGTATCATCTAAAGAGCCTATTTTCTGAATCTGCAGCATATTGAATTAAATAATTCTATAAAAAATTTTTAAAAACTGTTTATTATTATTTAATATTATTAATTATTATTTATTATTAATTTAATATCTTATTTGAATAATAACTTTTAAAATATTTATAATCAGAAATGTTATATAAATATAATTAAATTATTCTATTGTTACGAATGTAACGAAATACAATAATTTCAATAACTAAACAAATTTTTCGCTTACCCAAAAAGGGATTGCGCAAAGTAATTACGGAAGACGAGGCACAATACGCATATTTAAATAGTGCTGATAATTAATAATAACCACTTAGGAATATTATTAGCCAACAGATTGAGAAAAATATAGCCAGGTTAATAAACTAAAAGCGATAAAATACGAATTAAGGCCGAAAAATGGGAACACCTCCAAGCTGGGAGGACAGAAAGAGTTAGCAATTTTTCTCTATAAATCAGGGGACAAGAACAATATTGGCATGGCTTGTTCTGGGTTCTATCTTCAGATTCGGATTATTCATCAATGTATCTTTGAGATTTTTGGATGATCGCGAGTAGGATCGAAATAGAGTCAACTTGGCTTAATAATACGGAGTAATTAAATCCTGGTCGAGGACTCTTGTCGGTAAAAAAACACGACACACACATACGTAAATCCTAGATTTATATCACGAGCCGCTTTAGTACACCAAAATTTTCTCTTCCGATTTATTATCAAAAAATCGATATTTTAACGGGAGTTAATCAATTGTATTTTCTATTTAAGACTTAAAACCTCACAAAGGCTAAAACGCTTCGACCAATTCAGCTACGGCAGAAAAAAAGAACGGGGCAACGATAATAAGGTAATAATAAAATAAATACGCGAATAAAGTGAACGAGCGACGAAGTAAGTAAATGAGTAAACAAGTCACGATAAATAAACGTGACAGTATAAATAAATAAATAAATGAATGAATATATAAATAATTAATTAATTACGATAAATACATGAATAAATAATATAATAGAATTATAAATCGTAACACTGTGTAATAGAAAATATACCAAAAATACTAATTAATTAGATTACTAAATCTATTATAAAATTAAGTTGATCAATAAACGTAGAATGATGAACTATGAATTACCTACTATAAAGATTACGAATAAAGTAAAAGAAAAAACATAGTTCAATAACATAAAATACATTTAATACATTATGCAAACATATCCATTATTTTATCAATATTCAAATTAAAAAAAAAATCAAGTTAAGAAATATATTTATTATGTATCCTACATTTTTTTAATTCATGGGAAATATTTTAACACATAAATGATACATCATATACAAAAATTAAAATAAAAAAAACTCTTATAATTTTATACTAGCGAGTATTTAATTTTGATAGAACTTACTTTTATAGGACTTATAGCATTTGCTAATTGCAATCCTAAGCCTCTTGTAAAAATTATGGGAGATGCTGTTTCCTGATACAATCTTTGAAGAACATCAATAGTCAACAATGTTGGAATATTATGTTTCTGTCGTATACTTTCGTACTTTTGTAAATAAAGCATATCATCAATCAATGCTCCATTATTTACACCTTCCACAAGAAGTTCAACTAATATTTTTATATCCCCAAATCCTAAATTAATTCCTTGACCCGCTAAAGGGTTAACTCTATGGGCTGAATCTCTAAATTAAAATAAAAATAATTATATATTCAAACACAAATAAAATAATCAAATAACAATTTTAGCATTCTGCATTATTTTATATACATGGTCCATTTAAAATGTATGGAGGGTTTTTTTGAAGACATTATTTATTGTAGTAATTTCGAGGAAGTCAGAAAATGCATGGGAAAGTTTTTTATATTTGTACCTTTTTTTTCTTTTCAATCGTTAAAAATTGGAGTATTTTAATTTTGTAAAATAATTTAATAAAAACCTGAAGAAGACAAAAAGAAATTTTGTCGAAACATCACCGACGCAAAAATTGTATTTTATTCACACCCGTCACAAACCTTATCCAAAGATTCTTATTTAAACTTTAGTATATTGATATTATAAGCATAAAAAATCTTTACAATTTCAAGGAAAACATCATGTTATACATAAATTTATTTGGATAAGGTCCTGACGGGTGTGAATAAAATACAATTTTTTTTTGCGTCGGTGACGTTTCAACAAAATTTCTTTTGTCTTATTTAGGCTTTTATTAAATTATTTTACAAAATGAATACAGTTAAATAACAATTACAGTAAAATTAAAATCCTGCCATTTTTAACGATTGAAAAGAAAGAAAAGGGATAAATATAAAAAACTTTCCCAAACATTTTCTGACTTCCTCGAAATCAATACGACAAATAGCGGCTTCAAAAACAATTAACACTCCATACTTTTCAGATGAACTATGTATATATATTTTAGATACACTTACACAAATTATCAGACAGAAAATACAGTGCTCAGCATAAGATCAGAGGATGACAATTTCAAAATATTATTTAAGAAACGAAACTAACAACAGTCATTAACTAGATTTTTATTACATGCAAAACCTTTCTCTTCCACGTAGAGATAATTATAAAAAGTATATATCGTAATATAAAAATAAAATCCTGTGACTTATTTAATTACCGTCAAAAATACAATATCTCAACAAGAGTACATAATAATAATTACAAACAATATATATACATTAAAATTATATCACACGTAGAAACACTACTAATCCTAAATTTATCTAAACACAAAATGTATAAAAAATAATGTGTATAGATAAATTAAAAATTCTAAAAATGTATTACTGAGATAGTTTTTATTAAAATTAAAGCAGTATAATTTAAGCATGCCAAGTACTTAATGTATAGAGCTTACAATATAAATCTTGTAAAATAATATCATAAGTATCTTTCTCCAGTTATAAATCAAATCAACTAAAGCATCGTATAAACTGGTTGGATTAAATAAAATAAAATAAGTACTTTTGCTTATAATAACTTATAAAATTATTTAATACATCTCTTCTTCCGTGAAAGATTTTACTTATAATAAAAAAGGCATTCAAAGCTTATGAAGATTCAAAAATATATATGATATCAATAAATTTATTAAATATATTTATATTTTGAACAATGAAAAATCTAATAAAATAGTAATTAATTAATTTGTAAATTTATTAATTCTAAAATTAAATTAAATATAATAAATAAAATTATACACGCAATAATATATTAAAAAAATTTTTTTTAAGTTATTATAAATGTTAGATTATAAAATTGAAGTATTAAGGAATATATTGTAAGCCTACACATAGTTATTAGATGTAACAGTAGATATTTAATTTTTTTAAATATTTAGTCCGTTTTAACTACATAAAAAAATATTTTAAAAAAAATATATAACTTGAAATCATGGAATTTTAATTAAATTAATTAACATAAATATTAATCTATTGCAATGACTATTTACAAATTTTTTTATATACTGACCCTATTAAAACAACTCCAGGTTGTACATAACGAACAGCATGGCCAAACCCTAATGGAAATGCAGCACGGGATCCTTCAACAATATTGACGATGGATGGTTGTAATTGTCTTAACATTTTATTTTGTATTTGAAATTTTGTCATTAATATTTCAACTATTTTTAATCCATCTTTTATTATATTATTTTTCTGATACACTTTACAAAATGCATAATTCATATTATCAATAAATTCTTGTTCGGAAACTTGTAATAATCGTTTAGCTTCTGATGTTGACATACACCAAACAAGAGAACTTGTTGAATTTGTTAACTAGAAAACAATATTTACTTTACAAAAATTATTCTAATATTTTGTATATTATTTGAAAATTAAGATGGAAGGTGCTTTACATCAAATTATACATTTTGTATATTAGTTATTTAAAATGAAATATATTGATATAATCTAAATAAATAAAATATAGATTTATAAATATTTTTTTTTAATTTTTTACGTCCTTATTATTATTCATAAGAAATATTACAATCAACAAAATGTTTTGTTTAGTTACATTATTGATTTACAGCTCTTCACAGTATAAAATCTACAAACTCGACTCGAATTACACACTACTCTTATTTAAAAATACATTCTATTCAGTATAAACGCTGAATGCTGACTGTATCATCCTAGTTGGCGTGCGCACGAGTTTTCATACGCAAGCTAAGATTTTCCAGAAAATTCCCAAAATACTGGTAATTTCCTCGAAGAACATCCTTAATCTTGACATATTACTTGAATGTCAAAATAAGTAGAATAATATGTATTAACATTTCTATATAAACAAATATTATAAACATTTTGACATAATAACTATTTTAGTTGATTATATTTGGTATTAAACTTGATTTTGAGATAATCATATAAGATTACGCCTTTAATAAAAATTACGTCGAACATTCTTATAATTATATTCATATTAAAATGCTACATTTAGGCTATTGAAATCAGTATAAGTCATTTTTTTCAAATTTTAAATATATTTTGTCTGCATTACACGTCAACTTTTGTACCAACAGACTGCAAGTCACGAGAAGATTTATATTCGTCTTTTTTTTATGACCGTTACTTCCTACTTAAAACTTATGTTAAAAACATTCTTTAGATTAAAACTTTGAATACTGATATAAGAGGTTAGAAGTGAACATTTTTATTTGAAGAACAAAGAGCGTTCAGAACATCTTAAATAGTTTGATGAAACAGATTATTCGATCAAAATCTATTTCAAATTTTAGAAAAATTTGAAATAGATTTTAATAGAATAACTAGAAAAGCTGTTTAAAAATATATAAATAATTAGTGATTTATTTAAAAAATAAAGAAAGTGAGTGCTGATCCAGTTGATATTAAGTAGAAAGTATTTGGGCATTTATATAATGTTGATTCAATATTAATAAAAAGAAGAAGTAACATTTAGAAAAAAATTAAAAATAAGTCTTTTTTGTCTCATGCATAAATGGTGGTGAAAAGTGGATATACTATGCGTTCGTGTAAGTTCTACTACATATTTGAAATTTGCCGAACTGTCGCATTGCATAGTGTAATCATCAGAAAGTGCGTGCTAATTTTTATTCAGTATTTCTTTCGTGAATTTATAAATTCACAAGAACTAGCTCTCCGACTGTTTACATTCTTTTGATCATACTCATTAGTAAACAAGCATCTAGTTCTCCTTCTCGATTCTGTTTAATTTTTTCGTTTTTTGTTGTGTCTCTCTATTTCTTAGACTGCTCCTCATGTTTGTGCCTGCAGGCTTTTTTTGTTACAGGTCAGTTGCTAGTCCTATTTACAACATTCAACCACTGCTATTTGATGATGGAAGCTTATCTCTCTATTGTCTGTGCATTTTTCATACGGGTTTATTTTTTAATCTTAAACGGCTCACATGTCAAATGGTCGCTCTTTTCGAGCTTGGTATTTTATTATTAATTAACACCGATAGCTATTGGTGCATATAATCATCAATTCAATATTGTATTAATTACCTTTTGTTTGATGCTGTTATTGACCAATGCTAAATTATTGACCAATTTATATCATGAGCCCCAAGAGCCAAAAAAACTCTAAATTAAAAATAAAAATGACTGGGAGTGATGTTGCCGCTTCTTCACTACTCCTGGATTCTGTTGCTGTTATCTCTAGACATAGTTTGAGCTCTTATTCATAATTTTCTACCTCGTCTACTAAAGAACTACGATCCCAAACTAAGATCGTGCCCTCTAAACCGTCTCCACAAACTGAGACTTATTTTGATAAATCCCTGAATACCCTTAAGAAGAGGCTGAAAACCATTGATATAAAGCAAACAAAAATCGAAGAGCAGCTTGAGACACTAATCGCCACAATCAACCTCTGCGCCGAAAAATCGAAGGCTATTAAACCCAGAATCGCACCACTTAAAACCAAGATCTCCATGATTGATAACACCTGAATGCATTACCATCGTGGAAAGTTAAATTTCTGACATCAGAAGCATCATTAAGGAACTTGAGCGCAACATGAAGGAGAGTGCGCCCCTAGATATATCCTCTACTATCATTATCAATGAATTAGCATTGATAATGATCTATCTATAAATAACCTCTCCTCTTAACCTCCTAGATTATCTAGATTTATAGGAGGCAAACTGAGGGAGGTTATACTATGGTCATTTCTGGATTATATCATAATAGTACTATCAACCTCGGGTTGCTTGCTTATATACAATATAATTCTTACTTTACGACCATTAAATCGAAGTAACAATTATAGTTATAATATTAATCAATTAAAAAATAAGTATCGCATTATTAATCCGACTCAAGCCCGGACTGGAACCCTGTTCCCTGGATATCGACTTGATCAAACCTTGAAATGAAAATCTTCTTTGTCTTTTTGTTTTGATTTTTCTTATTACCTTGTATTATTACATATGATAAAATTATTAACTTTTGCGGGTCCTCCCACTGAGAGCTAATCCCATTTTTTAGTCTCAATTAGCATTTTGTTGGATTTAATCAGCTTTTTTCGCAATTATTTATTAATATATATTAATAATTATCAATTATATTGATTTCGTTGCTGAATCTCCAATGATCAATAATGATCAATATGTACTTAACCTTCATTTTCAGGGACATTTTACACTACGTTTTGTGTTACTTTATAATTCTTATATAATAATTAATATTTATAATACCTCATCGGATCCGTTTTAATCATTAAGTATGTCCAATCATGTTACATACATAACCCGTCTAGACCCGCAGTTTTCGATGTCCTCATCGAATATTAAAATTATTACCTAGATCCCATTTTATATAATTGATCAAGATTAATAGTAATTTTCAAAATTTCATCAATATTTTCTCTACGTTTTTTCACAACCACTTCAGCCACTATTTTATACATGTCAGCATTTATAGTTTCTTATGAGTATCGTGTTACATACGTGACAATATTTAATATTTCATTACTTTTGATCTACAATTATAACTTTAATATTATTTAATCCTTCATATCACACAATTTCGCTAATATAGTTATGAAATATTCAAAAACATAATGTTTTAATATTTTAAAAAATAAAAATAAATATATTCCTTTAATCTATCATTAACATATAAATAATGCTGTCATGTTTCCATATGTCAGAGGCTAATAAATGAATATTTAGTAAATTTTCTATATAAAATTATCATTTATTTATTTAGTATAAATCATACATTTATGAATTTACCTTTTAGACATTTAGCTTTACGAAAATCATCAAGAATAAACATATAAAAAATAATTATTGCAAAATGAATTACAATTAGTTATCGATAACTATACTTTATATTACTTGTGTTATAAGTTTCTCAGCCATTGTTGATTAGTGAGTGTAAGGAAATACTCGTGTTGAGTGAAATATTTATTTAGGATGAGGAAAGAGGATGAATTCACTCTTAATAAATTATAAACAATAAAACTAAGAATATTCCCTGATTCATTTATACCTCTTTTATTGTCATCGCCACGCTAGCATAAAAAAAACCCCTCAACAGGGAGGAAAAAGTCTTTGAATGCGCCACACACATAGGTACTCCAGAGGTCGAGGCCATGGATAAACGAATGAGTAGGATAATGTCTTCATCAAAAAGATACCGTCTAGATAGGCCGTGTATAAGGTGTACGCCGATGATTTGTAGGTTGTCTGTCACATGCACAGAATCCACAGACGCAATTCGGACACTCACACCTTCTTATGATATAAGACCAAGTAAACGCAACAACAACAATATTACAAAATATACAATTCGATCGACACAGAACATACGCTTGACGTCAATTAGTGCTTCCTGATACATACAAAAGGTGTCACAGGTACGCAGAAGCGCTTTCACAGCGCAAGTCGGGATTTTCCGGAATATCCCAAACGAACTAATCAGTTTTTGTATGTGCCTCTTGGTTTTCTTTTACTAATTACCTGAACGTCGGAAATCGTCCGCACAGAGTATTGTCTGGAAAGATGACGTGGGCAAATTCTATATCGGCAGCAGACTGTTACCACTTCAGATTTCTTCTGGATTCGGAGAGTGCTTAGTACTCGATAATAACTTGATGTTAAAATATACTAATTTCAAAAGTCAAAAGCAAATTTTTTTGTTTTTCACCGTCAATTATATTATCTGTAATTTATTCATCTATGCCATTTTATAATTATTAATATTAGTTCATAAGTGCACGACCATAGTCGATCGCCTAATGTACGAAACTTCCTTGTTTCATTTCCTTATTCTCTTTATGTTACCTTGTGCAATTTAATAATAGTTTATTCGTATTGTAATATTTCTAATTCTAATGGACATCCTTGTAGTCATTTGTATTAAATCGTAATGAAATAGTCCTTCTTTATTATTTTACCTGATTTCCGTTTACAATTAGTGATCATGTATCTTTAAAGTTTTCATTTTGCAAGATTATCGAAATTAGATGAGAAAATGTTAATTAAAAATACCAGGACGTTATAATACGTTACGTGGATTCCTTTAATGGCCGCGAGTCAATAAACCTCGTAAGAGTGAATCGCGTAGTTAACAAATATTACACAGAGTTATTAAGGTGCAAGGTGATCTGAAAAATAGATAGAAATAATCTTAAAATAAAAATAAACAACAGAGGTGATAAAGTGCAAGAAAAACAGTGAGAGAAGTGGTTAAAAAATAGGAAGAAAAAGCTAGACTCGACAGAGGTTAGTGGTGAGAAGAAAAAACCGCGCGAAGGGAGAGTGCCGGTAAACAGGAGCGGACCACAAGGCCCGGCGCCCGAGGAAAAAATAAGACATTGGAACGAGGAACGCAGGGACGGAGCGAGAAAGATGAAACAGGGTCAGGAAAAAACAAAGGCCGGGAGGGGAAGGTCCCCAAACACAAAAAAAGAGCTGACACAACTCACATTGGATGTTAGCAACAAAAAGAGAGTAGCTTTTTCGGAGGAAGGCAAGGCAGAGGTGAGCACGAGAATAGAAAAGGAGAAGAAGCAGAAAAAGATGGAAGACAAGGAAATAGCAGAGACAGAATACAAGGAAAGGTATAAAAAAATGGAATGTAAAGTAAGAAAATTAGAAAAAATTATTGAAAAAATGGAGAAAGAGATAGCAAGACTAAAGGAAAATGAGGTCAATAATAGAACATGGGCAAGAGGGGTAGAAGTAAGAATGAGAAGCATGGAGGACAAATATACAGAGATAATGGAGAAAGAAAAAGAGGCGAGCAAATGGAGGGATAATATAGAAAAATGGGGGACAGAATTGAAACAAGAGATAGGGAGCAAGGGAAGCGAGAGATATGAAACAGGCTTACAATATAGAAAAGGTGACTCTACTACAAACTCAAGGCCTGAAAGCAGAGCGAACGGGAGATCAATTGGATCAAGATGGAGTAATGGCATTACATGGAGCGGGAGAAGAGCAAGCTTAACCGATCAGGAGACATACAAAATAAGAAGGTTAATGAGAGAAAGAGAACGTAGAGACAGAGAAGAGAACTTTGTAATCAGGGGAATGAGCAGAGCTGAAGTGGAAAAAGAGGGAATATTGGAATGGGTGAGAACCTTCATAGAGCAAAAACTAGGGCTAGAAGTCATAGCAAAAAGTGCATGGTGGAGCGGGAACTTACTGGTGGCAAAGATGGCAAATAAGGAGGAGCGGGACAAAGTATGGACAAACAGGAGAAGACTCATCGACACAGAGATCTACGTAGACTTCGACCTTACGTATGAGGAGAGAACCATACAAGGCGAAATCAAAGAATGGACTAGGAAAGCCAGGAGACAGTTGGACTGAAGAAAGTGTTTGTAGAAGGAACGTGGAGGAGATGGAGTGGACGGGAAGAAATGAACAAAATTTTGGAGATCATACAGAAATATGAAAGAAGAGAGGATAACAGAAAAGAGAGAGAAGATGAGAACACACCTAGCACCTTAGAAGGAAAAAAAGGAGAAGTGACAGAGAAAG
Source organism: Eupristina koningsbergeri (assembly GCA_018907245.1). Taxonomy (NCBI): domain Eukaryota; kingdom Metazoa; phylum Arthropoda; class Insecta; order Hymenoptera; family Agaonidae; genus Eupristina; species Eupristina koningsbergeri. Next base: position 2,633,962 of record JACCHV010000002.1, on the reverse strand, counting down.
AAAGAGACAACTCAAATGAGACAATAGCAGAAAAAGAGAAAGAGAAAACAAGAGCAGAGAGGGAAAAATAGACAAGGAACGGGTTAGAAATAAAAATAAATTAGAAGACAGAAACAAAGCACGAACCAAAAAGAGTACAAAGGAAAAAAACAAGGAAAGTAATAAAACAAACAAAAAAAAGACAGACGGACAATACAAAGAAGACAGAAAGGGAGGAGAATTAAACATCGTGTTTTGGAATGTGGCAGGAATATGGGGAAAAGATGAAGAATTTTGGAAATACGTGACAGACTTAGACTATATTTGTTTGGCAGAAACATGACTGTAAGAAAAGGAAAGTAAAAAGTACATGGAAAGGCTACCAAAGAACATGATATGGAAAGTAATATGAGCAAACATAGAAAGAAAAAAAGGAAGAGCAAAAGGTGGGTTTTTGATAGGAATAAACAAAAAGAAAATGGATATGACTATAATACTTGGAGAGGACAAAGGAGAAGGAATGGTGAGAACCAAAATCAAAATAGGGAAAAAAGAAAAAACACTTGACATATGGGGCATATATAACTACAAGGGAAAGTAGAAGAGAAATGGAACATAATCGCAGAGAACAGTGATAATGGGAAGGAAGAAACACTACTGATGGGAGATTTCAATGCTAGAACGAGAGAATTAGGAAACTACATACAAGAAGAGGGAGAATGGGGACACAGGAAAAGCAAAGACAAGATAATAGATAAAGAGGGGAAGGACTTAGTAAAGAGAATGAATAACATAGGCTGGAGTATAGTTAACGGAACCATTAAAGGTGATACAAAAGGAGAGTTCACATATATAGGTGCAAGAGGGAACACAGTCATTGACCTAGCGGTGTCGGACAGTGAATGCAGGAACAGGATCACAAAACTCCAAGTGGACAACAAAACAGACTCAGACCACCTTCCCACACGGATAAAATTACAAACAGACTCAGTACTCGGACCAATAAACAGAAGTAACAATGACAAAAAGAATAAGAACAAAAGAGGACTACATAAAACAGAGAAAAAGATGGAAAGCAATATGTGATGAAAAGAAACAAAGATGAAAGGAGAAGGAGATAGAGGAAATAAAAAACCTGAAAAATGAGAAGGATATATGGGGATTTATTAATAGAGGTAGGAAAAAAGGGAACAAATAGAACAAGAAATAGACAAAGAGAAATGGGAAAGCCACTTTATATAACTGCTAGAGGGCAGCAAAGAAAAAAGAATAACAAAAGAAAGAACAAAAAGGATAACCAAAGAAAAGAAAGAAGAAAGCAGGATAAAAATATCAGAAGAGGACGTTATTAAAGAATGGATGCGACTTAAAAAGAAAAAAGCGGCAGGTATCGACGAGATCGGAAACGAAGCATGGCTGTATGGAGGAAAGGAAATCAAGGAAAGACTAAAGGAAATAATTAGAATAGCATGGGAGTTCATTGTAATACCGGAAGACTGGAAAACGGCGGTTATCACGCCAATATATAAAAAAGGTAATAAGCTTAACCCGGAAAATTACAGAGGACTTTCCATGCTACCGACAGCATACAAGATATATATAGGCTTAATAAAAAAATGTCTAGAAAAAGAAACGGAAGAAAAAGGTGTATTACCAGAAGGACAGGCGGGGTTCAGAAGAAATAGATCTACAATGGATAACATATACATCCTAAACCACGTGATGCAGAGGAAAATTGAGGGAAAAAAGAGGATGTATGTGCTGTTCGTTGATCTAAAAGCAGTATTCGATACGGTAAACAGAGGCAAGCTATGGGAGATTATGAAAAACAAAGGATACAGCGAAGGGCTAATAGAGATATTAAAGAAGATCTACGAAGAAACAAGGTGTTGCATCAAGACTAGAGAGGGACTAACGAATGAATTTTGGACCTACAAAGGTCTCAAACAAGGATGCTGCCTGAGTCCTACGCTATTTAACATCTACATAGCAGACCTTGAAATAGAAATAAAGGAAAGAGGTATTGGAGGCACTAAAATAGGAAAACAAAGAATATGGACTCTTGCATATGCAGATGACTTGGCAATGATGGGGGAGAACAGAGAAGTCATGTAGGATATGTTAGGAATGCTAAGGAAATTTCTGGATCAAAGAAAGTTACAATTAAATGCAGAAAAAACAAAGATGATGATGGTTAAAAGCGGAAAAAAATCTAAAGCAGAGGAATGGATATGGAAGAAGAGCAACATAGAAACGGTGGACAAATTTTGTTACCTGGGCTTTGTATTAAATAGAAAAGGGAAATACGACGAACAAATAAAAGAAAGGATATTTAAGGGAAGAGTAGCTGCAAAAAGGTTATGGGGCCACGGGGAAAGAAGATATGCTGGAGACTTTCATCTAAGGAAGATGATGTTCGATTACATGGTAAAAGGGATTATGGCATATGGAGCAAAGATATGGGGTTTTGAAGACACTAAAGATATGGAAAGAGTGAAGCTTGACTACTTTAGATGGGTACTAAAACTAGATTATTGTACACCCAGATATTTAGTGTACGAGGAGATGAACGAAAATAAAATGGAAACTGAATGGAAAATCAGGGCTATGAAATTTGCAAAGAAAACCAACAATTTACCAAAAGATAGATGGGTGAGAATATGCCTGGAGGAAAGAAACAAGCTAAACACACTAAAGAAAAGAGACAAAACGGAAATATAGTTAAATAGTCTAGGGCTCTCCAGCGAAAAACTAGAAATCTGGGAGAAAAATGATACAGAGAAGTACAAGGAAATCAGAAAGAGGGACATAGAAATACAGAAACAATGCAGGACCAACAAAATAGATAAATCAAGATACAATAGCACATACAAAGAAATCAGAGAAACAGGTCTACCAGAGTATATAAAAAAAGAAGAAAAAATAGAAAACATTAGAGCTGAAGCAAGAGTAAGGTGTGGAAACATAGTAGAAGGGCACAAGTACTGGAAAAATACAGAGGAAAAAAAATGTAGATTATGTAACACTGAAACGGAAGACTGGAATCACTGGATTGAAAGATGTCAAGAAACAAAGGAAAATTTCAAAGATATTAGAAAAAACGGCACAAAAACTGGACCATATCAGAGATAATACAGAAATTCAAGGACAAAAACAAGAAAGTTAAGATAATAAGAGAAATAAATGTAGTAGAAAAGAAAGTGAAGGAAAAAATAGAAGAAATACTAATCAGACAGTGAAGAGTGTACAAAGTGATACAGAAAAGACAGACAAACAAAATTACATAGCATAATATAATACAAAAAATGAATATGTAAATCATGTAATATATCTTAACTATAAGGCCAAAATGTAAATATGTAAAGGAACCCGTTCCTAAGCCTCGAGCTGGAACGTATGCTAATAAATAAATAAATATAATGTTACTTTATATTAAGAACAATCAAATCGATAAAAATTTGCACGAGTATCACACTTAATTTTAAAATTTACTTATGAATGTCAAATCAATAACGTTATATATTTTTTAAATATTTCCATTATAAATATATTTGTCACTAATTTGTTTTAAAAATATACACATTCTAATACAATTCAAAATTTTTAATTGAATCATGCTGTTGGTATAACTACTAATTTTCGAATTTTCATCTTTTTTTAGTGTCTAATTTTAACAACATATTAGGCCTAAGATATAAAAATTGAATAAATGAAGAGTGATTAAAAAATGAAGAAACGAAACTTAAATAAGAAAAAAAACTTTAAATTCGATAATTACTGAATACATTACGTGATACCAAAAATGGATGCTAGATAGAACCACAATTTCATTTTTCTTATTAGAATAAAGAATAAAGTAAGTCTAATATAAATATAAGTTTTAAAAAAAAATTATTTTTTAGACAAATAAACAAAATAATATTATGTAATTAAACAATTAAATTAGCTAATAGAAATTATACTTACTGGTAATAAAGCAATAGTACCAGTGGGTAAAAACCTCTGCCATGCAACATTATTTTTAATTGTCTAAAATACAAATAAATTATATATATTAACATTGTTATTTTATTACTTCGTTATATTATTTATACATTATCACATATTATTTTATGTCTTATTGCTAAAAAACATATATTTTATACAATGTTTTAAAATTAAATGCTATTTACTAATATTATGCACCAGAATACAATAAATAAAAAATATAAAAATTGAATAATAATCTTTTATTTAAAAAAATACAATTTTTATTTTACAAATGTATTCTAATTCTTCCAAAATCCTTTGGTTGAAATATTTAGTATATATAAAAAATTTATAATAGTTATAAATAACTAATCCCTCTCTAAAATTAACCAAATATCATAGCCTTTATTAGATAATAAAATATAATAAATTATTAAAGATGCAACGAGATTCGCTTGTTGCTAGGCACGTGCCGCGGTTAACCCCCTTCGACGTTCCGAATTCCACATTTAGGCCCCCCGCTTGCACGTGTAGCGACACGCGCCCGGATCCCTCGCGGCAGCTAACGACCAATCGGCTGTTCATTTTCTATCGCGCGCCATCGAACCGAGGTAATGAGGTGCCCGAGAGCGTTAGCTTGTGATAGATCGTCTCTGGCCTCTATCCTGCCCAAACCTTCCTTTCTGCCTTACGTTGTTGTTCATTATTCAGTACAATACTCTAAATCTTTCCACTCCTGCTAGACACTATTTAGTACTAGGGCAAAACCCGAAACTGTCACTTTTACGTGCTGTTTCAATTCTTTAAGCTTATCCTTTTTTTGATAACGTCAGAGAATCTACGGCCTCTCGCGATTGCTTCCACAGCAATTGCAGGTGGACACCTTAACCGCACCATGGCTTCGAGCAAGCCTCCTTGAATATTCAGGGTGTTTTCTTTAAACCGCTCGGATACATATTTCCGTGTTTGTTTCGCTCCGTTCTTTTTTTTCTTACTCTCGATTATATTGTTAAGCCGCGAATATCGAAAACATCTTCGGCGTAATCGTGCATTCCGATAAATCGTTATTTTATCGGCAAAATCATACATTTTTTTTTGTATTATTATTCGATTTTGATTAAATTCATCTCTATTATATATAAGTTTCGAAATCTCTTTTCGTTCGTATTGAAATAATAGTCAGTAAATTCAATAACCGTTGTTCGAAATGACGTCACGAAAAAATATTGTAAAGTAATTATTCGAAATAATTACTCAAAACTGAACAACGGCCACGTGCGTGTTTACGTTTGGTGTTATTATTATTGTTAGCGACCTCCGCAGCGGTCGCGCGCACCGAGTAGACTTTTCAACGAAATAAACATTGCTGAAGAATTAAAGCCGGATGAGTTTATTCCATCGAAATTAAATTTTGATAATTACAATTTTTCGCAACATATTTGGCATTGCTTCAAATAGCAATAATTATAACTGATGTGATCCGCTTAATGATTAATATTGTATTTTTGTATTTTTTAGAGAAGAGTTAAATAAACGGACTCGCCACACTGGTGATAATTTAATTATAAACAATTTATCTTGAGTTTTTTTTTACTATTCCCGCCCGCCACCGATCCAACTCTTGGGTAGGTCGGCTGCTGCTTTATACCGGCGAAAATAATATTATTAACCTTTTGACGAGAGATCAACTCTGCCCTTCACCCGTGAAGGGTGGATGGAACCGTCTCGTTACATGGCGCCCGAATAGGGACCCAATCTCCACGATCGGGTTTAGAAAAAAAAATTTCGTTTTCCGGTAAAGTAATCTGTTTGCGGGATCACCGGCAGGTGAAATAGAAAAAATAAATATATCGTATAAAACATCTACTCGCGTAACAAACGTAAACACACGTCCGAATCTTTGTATTACGAACATTTTTTTTGGCGTAGAAACATTTTAAACAGCGGCTTAAAATATCAAACGAACCTAGCATCGTGTGGATGTATGGCCTCAATAAAAGTGGTTTATCAACCGAAATGTCGCGGTTACTATTGATCGTGGAGAGTGCCACGACGCAATTGCGACAACGGCTAAAGAATTATGTTCTCGTCCATCCAGATGCATTTTCGGATACGAAACCAGATCCAGAAGGATTTGATGAAGACATCAACATCGCCGAGGACTTGGAGCAGGACATGTCTAATGTCCGCCCTTTTCTGGACAAATCCGGCCCACAAAATCCGGTTCAAGTCGCTATATCCGATCTCGCCCGTACCATGGATCAACTGCGCAAGTGGAACTTACATTTCAATGGAAAGAATGTTTATGCATTCTTGGAATGACTAGAGGAGTTACGTAACGCATATAACGACACGGATCAACAACTCATCAATCCCCGAGCTATTAAGAGGGGACGCATTGGCGAGGTATCGCAACCAGGACAAGTGCACTTTGTGGGAGTGGGAGGACTTCGTCAAATTAGTACGAAGATGCTTCATCCCCGCTCAAGAACGCCGCAGCCTCGAGTGTCAGCTGAACGCTCGAACACAGGGTCCGTCCGAGCCTCTACCTGCATACGTCGACGCTATGCAGACCATCATAAGACGCGTTGCGGAGTTAATCCTTAACAGCAATTGAATAGCATTTACGATGGAATAAAAGTCGAGCTCCAGATGCAGATTAAGCATCGAGAGGTGCCAACCGTCTATAACCTCATGACTGAGGTCGAGGAGGCGAAACGAAAGTTACCATTGCTATCACGAAAAAATACAAAAGCAGTCGCACCTGTGGAGGCATTGATTGATGCAGTCGAACAGACTAAGTCCAAGAAGTCTGCACCGAAGAAGACTGTCAAACACCGCACTCCAACATGCTCCATATGATCGAGTCACGTGCTGTTGGAGGTGCAAAGAACCAGGACACACCAGGGTACAGTGCACGGCAAAACAAAAGATGTTTTGTTCGACCTATGGGAAGGACGGCTTATACATTTCGACGAGTAGATGTCCGCCCATTCGTAGATGTGGCGATAAACGGAGCGCATTTGAATGCCCTTATTGATACTGGAGCCGCAATCTCTTTTATCAGTGAGGATGCTGCCACCCACTGTAACTCCTGGCGTCTACAGACTCCCAACAACCGAGCAATGTTGGCCGATGGCACAATAACTACTTTGGGAGAACAACTCTCCGGGGAAATCTCATTCCAAACACGAGATTGGCCAATCACGGTCACCCTAATGTCACCTTACGTGTGACCTATTGCTCGGTATCGATTTTCTGAGAACTGCCGATTGTGTGATGCACATCGGGAAACAAATGATCTAATCGACGGTGTACAACGTGGGATTATTAACAGCTGAACAAGAAAAATAGCTCTCCCACGTTATTGAAAGGGCCAAATGCAAGATAGAAACGATTAAAGGCCCTACCACATCAAGCAGAGAATCACATCAGGCTAACCGATAATACGCCGCTGAAACAACGATACCGGCCCTGCAATCCTACGATGCAAGAAATCATGGATGCGGTAGTGGCATAGATGATCGGTGAGGGTGTTGTTGAACTATCTAACACCCCTTGGAGCTCCCCGATTGTGCTGACAAAGAAAAAGGACGGAAACTAAAGGTTTTGTATAGACTTCTGTCGCTTGAACAAAGTTTCAGTCAAGGATGCCTACCCGCTCCCGAAAATACAGGCCACCTTGGACAAGCTTCGTGGAGCAGTGTACCTATTCACCATAAATCTGAAGAATGGTTATTGACAAGTACCACTGACAGAGGAAAACAAACCGCTTACTGCTTTCACTGTACCGAATCATGGCCTGATACAATTCAAGGTCATGCCTTTCGAGCTCCATTCCGCTTCGGCCGTCTTTCAAAGAATGATTGACCAAGTAATCAATCCTTCATGGGAATCAAATGTGTTCTACTACTTGGGCGATATCATTATCATCAACAGAACCTTTGATGAATATCTCCGGCTTGTGTCCGCCGTGCTGAAACAGTTGCATGAGGCTAAACTTCGCCCAAATTGGCAAAAATGTCATTTCGGACGGAGCCAATTGAAATATCTCGACCGCGTGATAGATGCTCAGGGCATACATACCGACCCTGAGAAAACTTCCGCCATTCTAGCCTTGCAACCTCCAACTAACATCAAAGATTTGCGCCGTTTCAACGGTCTCGTTTTCTGGTATCGACGATCTGTACCAGATGTTGCAACAATTACCGACCATTAAACCAACTATTGCATAAGCGACAGAAATGTCAGTGGAGCGAACACCAGCAAAGGGCCTTCAAGGAATTGAAGAGTCGTCTTAGTCACGCTCCAATATTAGCGTGTTCCAACTTCACCAAGCCCTTCGTCTTGCAAACCGATGCGAGCGATGAAGGATTGGACGTGGCTCTCTCCCAAGAAAGTAGTGAGCAGGAAAGAATCATCGCCTAATGAGAACTTCTAAATTTGCAAATTGTGAAAATTCAAAATCGGAGGCGACAGCGAATACGCAGGGGTCAATCGAAAGACAATATCGGAGACAGCTGATTGAACGATAATCAAGCAGGAACACTCGGAGGGAGAATTTACGGATTTGTCAATTCTCCATACAGCGAAAGTAATGAGTTGAATCGAAAGAAACGGATGGGCATTCGATTCGATTCCTTCTCAAGTTGTACATCGGTTCAGAGATCGGTTCTAATCTGAATCATTCCGGTTCGGGCCCACTCTCTTTTCATTAGCATTCATCACTATTTTTTTATATACAATCGGGAATTAGTTTTGTTTGTGACACGAAACATTGTAATACACATCACTCTTTCTCTTTCGTTCATTAAGAGATATAATAAAAAGTACCATATTAATTAACTCGCGTTTTCTTTCCGAATTTTAATTCCGAACCTTATAAAGACCGAAACGCTTTGACCGTTTCGGCTAGGGCAGAAACGAATCCTGGAGAAAATTTCGCGATTCAATTAACAAAGAAAATATAATCGTGACATTTTAGATACGTAACATAATTAATTATAATATAGTATTGATATAATTATTGATATATAATATAATAATTATCAACGAAGATTTAAAGGATATATAATATAATATAATATAAAAGGATATATATATAAGTATAAATAAAATTAATAATAATTAATTATTATATTTAAAGTTGTAAAATAAATTCTATTATATCAAGATAAGATTTTATGTGTATGATTTAATATTTATTTAAATATTATTTATATTATTTGTTGTGTTGTCTTAAAAAGGGTTTATAAAGATTCGCCCGAAGTCTCATATTTTGGCGCAGAATTTCTTCTTTGATTTAAATAAAAAAATTTTTATTGTAGTGTTGGAAAATAAATTGTTGAATAAACAATTTATTTAATAATTAAAATAGAAAGTGAAGTGTTTTCTGAATATAATTAAGAAAAATAATCAATGATATGGTTCGGGAAAGTCTGTTATAGTTGATTTGTAAAAATTAACTTAATAGATTTGCCGTGTTACACAGCCTTTAAATAAAGAATTATTAGTTAGATTAATTAAACTACACGTTATCACTAAATACGAAGCATTTTTAAAGAAAAACAATATAAATAACTATTTATCTATATAATTGAAATACCAAATATGGATTGAAAATCATTATTTTTTACTTTAATATCGCAAATTCTGTCTTCAAATAAATACGAATATATATTTACAATATTATTATAAAATTGAATTTAACAATAAGAAGTGATATAGTTATAATAAAAATCGCATGCTATACTTACGATAAAGCGGGTCGATAATAATCGTGTTTTTTGAACGATAATTACGAACCTTCTATCATTTGAAACTTTTCGAAAATAATAGTTCGTTCCTGAATATTTGAAAAAAACGGGAAGAGAGCACATACACCTTTGAAGCATTGGTTTTCATAAGAAAATCACTGACAGCCGTGAGTGAAATTCGCAAATGTAAACAAAGATGTTATGATCTCCCTCTTCAATTCAAACACTGTGTTCGATGCTTTCTCTTACCCTCGGTGATTCGAGGGTAAAAGAAAGCAGAGGAAACAATCGGAAACGGTGTTTCCCGATTTTATGATGGTGTTGTTGTTGTGCAGGAGGAACTGCGTCCATTTAGGCGACCGTTGATTAATCCTCTTTGGGAACTTGCAGTGTGCAATTCGACATTTCCCCAGATTTTGTGTTTTCTCGCATCGAAATTATTTTTTTTCGAATTTCTCGGGCGATTTGTGATCTGGCAATCACACACCCAATTACCCGCGACTTCGGCACGTGTGTAAGTGTGAGTATTATCAAGACGGGTGGTACCAGTTTTTCTGTTCAAGTCCTGAACGGTACCAAGCCACGCGGAAGACGCCGGCCAAGTGAAGTTGCAGACTGCGTACCCTCTCCGCTTCTCTCAGCTTAGGATAAGTAGACTTTAAGTATTTTACTGGCTTTTTTCTCCGCACCAGCGAGCGGGTTTTTATGCCGGTTTGTATCACGGAGCCAATAGATCAATTGTTGTAGCTCAAAATTGAATCAAATTATTGGAACTCCTTATCTATCTTTTTTTACTCCGTTCCTTCGATTCATATATATATTCACAATAATTGAAGATTTAATTTAATGTTTAATGAAAACACATCATGAATAAAATGTTTACAAAATTAGAGATATGGACATAACAAAGGTTCTAAAATGGTAGCTCAGTATTAAATTTTTATTAAATTATGTTTGAATGGAAAAACAAAAAATTAGTCAAAAGATATACTATCAAGGAAGAATAAGAAAAAAAACAAGATAATGAAGTTAAATAAGTCATTACATAGCTGACAAATTAAAAATGATATCAAGAAGACAAATATCTAGAAGAAAAAGGAAAGGGGTAAAAGAAAAATGACCTCCATGTTTGACAAAATAAAAGAAAAAAATAAAGAAAACGAAAGAGTATAGCAGATATAAGAAATAATATGAAGTTTATTTAAGTAATGTATGATAACATGCATTGTGCAAATGAAGCTAGAGAATATTCAATAAGGAACAGAATAAAATGAGAAAAGAGTAATAAAATAAAATAAAAATAGTCAATATTCACAGATATGGTTGAAAGAAAAAAGTATGAACGAGTGAGTAATTTGTAAAAATTATAATTAAAACAGTGTAAAAAAAGAATGCAGAATTGAACATATACAATAAAATAAATGATTGAAATTAATTATTTAACTGTTTCTTCGATCCGAAGGTGTTGTATTCTTAGAATATTTGTTAAATGATACAGCATGAATGAATAATTTGGCAAAGAAAGTAATTTGCAATACAAATAAATAATAGTATAAACAGTAATAGTAATGTAACAAAAGTACATACTTCTAATAATTTTACAGTAGCAACAATGGCCATCTGGTTATATTCCCAATTAATATATTGGACACCCATTGTCTCCCGTACCTTTGATTTTTGACCATCTGCACCAATCTGATGAAATTTAAAGTGTTTATAAATAATATTATAATCATAATTAAAACTACGTTATTATGAATACCCCGTAAAAAATAAAATATATTTTTAATATTTTTTTCGTACAAATAGATTACTTTTTCTTACATAAAAGATTTTTATTTTTTATATACAGCTGAAAATTTATTTTTACAATATATTTATTTATTTTACTTATTTAGAATACGTTCCGGCTCCAGGCCTGGGGACGGGGTTCGTTTCTTTACATTGATAATATTTTCATATTTTACATACATTAATTTATTTATTTAATACTATGTACAGTTTATCACAGGCATTTGTCTCTTGTAACTGTCCTTCTCTTTTTGCTACTCTTCACTTGTCACGTTTTCTTAAACTGCATTACTCTCTAATCTTTTATCTATTTCTATAATTTCTCTTATCATATTTCTGCCCTCTGTTCTCCCTCTGCACTTATACATTTCTCCCTGTTTATCTGTCCTTTGCCCACCTACTTCCTGAATTTCCTAAACAGATCTGTTGCTTCTGTGCAATCTCTTACCCAATGTGTTCAATCCCCTACTCCTCTCTTGCATAATTGTCATCTTCTTTACTCTGCATCCATCCAGTATCTGTTCCCCGCGGTTATGTTTCCGCACTTTTTTTTTGCCACAGCTCTCATGTCCATTGTTTTACATTCCTTCCAGAGATATTCTGGCAGCCCGTTCTTTTTGATGTCAAGGTATGTTTGATTATATTTTTCACCTTTCATTTTGCTTCTTGTTTCCTGTATTTGTCTGTCTCTGTCCCTTCTCCTTATCTCTGTGTAAATATTCTTCTCTATGTTTTCCCAGTAAGCAATTTGTGTGCTGCTTAGTCCTAGTTTATTTATTGATGTTACTGATTCTTCTTTTCCTTTTATCGCTGCCCATTCCTTTCTCTCTTCGTAGCATTTCCTGACCCATCTGTATCCTTCCATTTGTTTAATTTTATTCTCGTATTTTAGTACCCTGATTTTTCATTCCCCGTTCATTCTAAATTCGTCTGTTTCCTCGTACACTATGTATCTTGAAGGACAGAAGTCAAGCTTTAAGGTCCACCTGTAGTAATCAGTCTTGATTATTTCTATTTCTTCCACTTCCTCTGTCTCCCATATTTCGACTCCGTACTCCATCACACTTTTCGCCAGATACTGGAACATCATTTTTCTCACCCTGAAGTCTCCTGGGCATCTTCTCTCTGCAAATCCCCACGTCTTTTTCGCTGCAATTCTGTCTTTGTTTAGCCTTTTTTTATCTGGTAATCATACTTCCCATCTCTTCTAAAAACGAACCCCAGGTATCTAAAACTGTCTACTTTCTCGCTTCTCTTTCCTCTCCACTTCCAGATCTGTTTTCCTCTTCCTCTTCCTATTAACCACCATGATATTCGTCTTTTCAGTATTCAATTGTAGCTCCCTCTGTTTCAGAAAACCCTTCAAGGTCTCCATCATTCCCTGTACTGCTTCCCTGTTTTCTCCAATTATCACCAGCTCATCAGCGTAACCTAGTGACCATATCCTCGTGTCTTTTACCATAGTGCTTCCTATGTTCGTCCTTCTCATTTCTTCTTCAATCTTTGCTATAAATATGTTGAACAAAATGCTTCCGTAAACCCTTCCTGAGTTCTCACACTGCATTTAGTCTCTTGGTATATCATACTTATTCTTTTTATCAATTCCCTGTTGATCCCTCATTTCTCCATAATCTGCCATAACTTTCCTCTGATGAACGTGTCGATGGTGGCCTTAATATCCACAAACATCATGTACAGACTCCTCCTTTCCTTTAAAACTTTCTTAATCAGGTGATCAAATATGTATATGTTGTCCATGATCCCCCTTCCTCCCCTGAAGCCAGTTTGAGCCTCTGGTAGTATATTTCTTCCTTCTATTTCCATCTCCAGCCTGCTCTTTATTACCCCGGTGTACATTTAACATCGTGACGCTAACATGGATAGCCCACTGTAATTCTCCGGGTTTTTCTCCTCCCCTTTCTTATAGATCGGAATTATCACTGCTGTGATCCAATCCTGTGGTATTTTTCCATGTTTCCAAATTTTCTTTATAATTTCTATCATTCTCGGTCTTATCTCCCTGCTTGCGTACACTCATGCCTCATTCGCTATCTCGTCAATCCTTGTTGCTTTCTTTTTGTTAAGGTTCTTCCATACCTTCCAAATTTCCCAGTTCTCTATCTTTCCTCTCACCTTCCTGTACTTCTGTGTTCCATACACATGTGCTTTTCTGCTCGCTTCCACCCAATTGTCTCATGAAGTGTTTCCTCCATTCCACCCTGCCTATACAGCTCCCCTATTTCTACCTTTTTATCCTGCCTTTGTGTAAATATCTCCACACCTGCCCCTTATTCTTCAGTTTCCTTAGCTCTTCTAGATCTTTTTCCCTCATCTCCTGTCTCTTCCTATCACATAGTATTTTCCATTCCCATCTTCTGACCAGATATCCCTCCCTTGTGGATTTCCCCCTTTTCCAATCCTTCAAAGCTTTCTTCGCCCTGTTCTTCTCTCTTTTGAATTCCCTTTCGTACCGCTTGTGTTCCCCTATCCTCTATGTTTTTCGCTTTATCTCTGCATGTTCCAATGGATTTTGTCTTTCAATTCCTTCCAAACTTCCTCAATATCTCTGTCTCCATTTTGCACTGCGTAATTCTGTCTGTTTTCTGTTTATAATCCTTTATACTATCCTCATTCCATATATCTATGGCTCTGGTTTCCTCTATTTCAGGTATCTCCCTTTTCTTTTCCCTTATTCCTGTTAGTATCATTACCACCAAAAGGTAGGTGGTCCGATTCTATCCTTCTCTTAACCCTGAAGTCTTCTACCCTGTCTCTCACATCACTGTCCGTGATTGCTAGGTCGATCACTGTGTTACCTCTGGCGCCTGTGAATGTATATTCTCCCTCCTCCTCTCCTTTGGTTGTTCGTTTAAAACGCAGCAACCACTTCTTATTATTTTGTTCACCAGTTTTTGCCCTTCCTTGTCTACTTTCTTATCTTTGCTCTTGCGTTATCACATGTCTCCGTCTTCCGTATCTTGCATAACTTCTCCCCTCTCCCCTGTCCTTACATTGAAATCTCCTATGACAAGTTTTTCTATCTCACCGCTATAAGTTTCCTCTTTTATTGTTTTCCATTTCTTTTCAATATCTTCATCATGTCTGCTGTAGACGCTCCATATATCTAGCTTTCTGCTCTCTTCTATTTTTATTCTGGTTCTGGCCAAACCTTCTCATTTGACCTTTCCAAGCTCACATCCCCATGTCCTCCATTCCCTGTCAATTCCAATTATGATTTCACCTTTCGCTCTGCCTTTTTTCTTGTCCGTTTTAACTCCAATGATGACCCATTCCATGTGTTTGGATAGTTTAGCCCTAAGATTTTCTGCGCTTCTGTCTTCCACCCATGTCTCTATCATACAAACATAATCCATTTTACCTATGTACTCCCAGAATCCTCTATCTTTTTCCCATATCACGTTCCAAAAAAGTATCTTCCTCGTTCCCTGTCCTTTGTCTTCTTTCTCCCTGCTCATCTTCCACCTGCCTTTTTGTGTCCCTCTTTACAACCTCTCTACTTAACCTATGCTGTGTCATCTCTTCCCGTCCCCTACTTATGCAAAATTCTTCTTCTAAGCTTCCTCCCCGTATTTTGTTTTTCTTCTCTCTTTTGTTTCCTCCTGTGTCTTGTCTTCCACTTTCTCGGCTCCAAATTCTTCTCTATCTCCTGTAGCATTTTGTACGTCTTATCTACACCTAGCCATCTTTCCCAACTTCCATTTCTAAATACCATCTTCAACCCAACGTTTGCCCATAATCCTTTCCTCCTCACCTCCCTGGTCCATTCTCTTATTTCCTCTTGCGTGCGTCTCTCTTCAAACGTGAGCTCAAAGTCCATGTATATGTTCGTCCCTATGAGCTTTTTCCTATTCTCCCACACCCTGTCCCTTTCTTGCTTGCTGGTCGTCTTTATTACTATCATCTCACCACTCCACCATACATTCCTTATATCCACGCCCAGCCTTTCCTGTGTAAACGTTTTTGCCCATTCATTTACACCCATTTCCTTGCTTTTGTTTTATCCATTCCTTTAACCACTACATTTTCCTCTCTGTCTTTCCTTTCTCGTTCCCGCATTATTTTCCTTATCCCCTCTATTTTCTTTTCCGACATTTCCTGTCTTCTTGCACTTCTACCGCTGCAGCTGCTCCATCTGAAAATTTCAGACTTGCGGCTTACCCAGTTGCCGGGTCTTGAATCCCTTCTTCCTCTTCCCTCCGTGCCACTCTCACTGCTTTCTCTTCCATTCCCTTGTATTCCACTTTTCGTCTCCTCCGCCCATTTTTCAATCTCTGATCTTTTGTCGCTGCTGTCCATTTCTTATTCTATCAGTTCGTTTATTTTTTCTTCCATTTCTTCTTCTATCAGTTCGTTTATTTTTTCTTCCATTTCTTTCATTTTTTGCTCCACTTTCCTGACCCATGCTCTTACATTCTTTTCGTTCTCTTTTACTTTATCCATGATCTTCCTCTGCATTGCCTCCATTCTTGCCCATGCTTTCTTCATCTCTTTTCTGTCATTTTCCTGCTCTTTTTCCAGTTTTTCCATTCTTCCTGCTATTTTTCTCATGTATTTTTTTATCTCCTCCTTTTCTTCCCCCCTAATTTTTTTCTCTTCTTCCCTGACCATCTGCACATCCTCCCATAGACTCGTCTCCGAAGGAAACTTTCTTTTTTCCCAGGTCCGGTGTGGTCTGTATCCTCTCAACTTTACCATTTTTCCGTGCCTCTGCTACTGACCCTTTTCTCCTGTTTTCTGCTCATCTTTCTTACTATTCCTTTTATTTTTTTTTTTATTTGTATTTGCTCCTATGTTCTGTTTTTGTAAATTAATTTTTGTTTCTATTGTGTTGTTTCATGTTTCTATTGTTACACTATTTGTTGTTTTATTTTATTTAATTCAATTGGATTTTATTTACTATGTTCTATTTTATTTTATTTTATTTTATTCTGCTTTATTTTTTAATTTGTGTCTATTTTTAATCAATTTACATCCCCTCAATCGCTGCTTGTTTTTTTAAAATAAAACCATATGCTACCTGTGTGTTATTCTGCCTGTCTATCTGTGCTCCGACTATAACTTTGCTGAATCGCTGTTGGTTCACTTGCAATCGCTATAAGACTCTCAGCGCGATCTGCGATCTAGTTATCACTAAGCGTATCGAGCATCCAAAAGCTCGTCACTTTTCTCTGTTCTTTTCCACCACGTCCCGCCCTTGTCCTAACCTCACTTAAAGCACTGCTTTTTTCCTTCACTTTTATCGCTGTTATTTTTCACCTCGTTGCTCACTTTTATTCTTCCCTCTCTTCTTTATACTTCCCAGCTCCTTTTTTATCACTAAAATTCTTTCCTCTGCAAATCTTTTTATGAACTTTCTACAAAAACTGCTCACCTTTCTATTTGCGTGTTTACACAACAGCGACCATAAACGAAATCTCTTATTTTTACAATATAAAAAAAGCTTGAAAAATAATAATATTTTCTAATTTAATATAATTAAAAATATAAATTAAATTAGAAAATATTCATTACAATTCTTAATATATTAGTACTAATTTAAGAAAAGAAACTTACCAGTAACTTAGCTATAAATTTCTCTCCGCTTTCCAAGTGTATTTTTGAATTGAATCCAGCTTCTTGCGATAAAAAAATTTGTTTAACTTTAACATTATTAATAACTGTTACATTTTTTTTTTTTGATAATTCAATATTAACTGCATGTAAAAGTAAATCATTTTCAACTACACATGCTAACTCATTGAATTGATTATTTTCATTAAACGTAATTATTGCATCAGAACAAGCATCCCACACCTATAAATAAATATATTGTGATCAGAATATTACTGTTATTTTATATAAAATTTAAGAATAAAAAAACTCAAATTGTACTTTATTCTCATTTTATAAAAAATATTGTACTAATTATGTATTTCACTATTTTACATTATTTTTGAAATTATTTAATAACATTTATAAAAAATACTTCCTTATACTAACGAACATTATCTTTTTATTTTTATATTATAGATATTGTTACGATCTATACTTCGCATATATTATTTAATTATATATTTATCGTAACCGATTATTTATATCTATTTGTTTATTTATTTATTTATTTATCTGCTTCTTTGTCGCGTGAATTTATTTACTCCTTGGTTTATTCACTTATTTTATTTCGTGACGAATTCCCAGTTCTTTTCCTCCCGTAGCTGAATCGGTCGAAGCGATTTAGCCTTTGTGAGGCTTTAGCATTAAAATAAATACAATTATATTAATTCGCGTTAAATACCGATTTATTGATAATAAATCGGAAGAGAGAATGTAGTGTGTTTAATTGGCTCGTGATGTGAATCTAGTGTCTACGTGTGTGTCCGAATTATAATAATACTTGAGTTATCGTGAATACGTTTAAATGTATGAGTTTTTCGTGTTGTCTTACCGACGAGTCATCGACCGGAGTTGAATTACTTCCTATTACATTTTTCGCCCGATTCTTGACACTACTGTCTTAATTCTTTCTTCTTTCTACACTCATATCCCCCAATTTATAGAGAAAAACTATTAACTCTTTATGTCCTCCCACCTTGGAGGTGTTCCGATTTTGGCCTTAATTCGCATTTTGTCGCTTAAGTTCATCAACCAAGCTATACATTTCTCAATCTATTGGTTAATACTATTTTTATTAATTATCAGCAATATTTTAATGAGCGTATTGGCTTCGTCTTTTGCAATTGCTTTGCGCAATCCTTTTTGGGTATGCGGAAAATTTATTTAGTTATTGAATTTATTGTACTCCGTTACATACGTAACAATATAATGATAATACAATAAATTTAATTTATGTAAATGTTGTTTTTAAAAAAATAATAAACGTTGCCCTATTATTTTTATCAGTACAAGTTTAATGAGTATTACATTGAATCTAATTATGTAAATATATTTTTATTTCATTGTTTTTATATTTCAAATTTTCTATTCAATTAATAATCTTGTTATTGCATTAAACTATTTATAAATCAAATTTAATGTATCTTTTTTTGTAATATTGAACCTTTGAAATGTAATTTATTCTTATAAATGATTTCATATTTTGTATATATCTTAATCACCCGAGATTCTTGGAAGTAAGTGTATATAGATACGTATCTTAAATTATTCTTATTAAACTGTAAACGCGAAGAGAAAAAGATTGCTCTCCATAATCTCTTAATCTGTTTAAGAAACGTTAAACAAAGAACAAAAACAATGAGTAAATTGACAATTATAAATTTAACTCTTAGTAAGTAATATCGAAGAAAGATTCATCTGATAAGATTACACTCACTGAAGATTGTCAGTGATTAAGTGAAACGTTTCTAAGTGTTCGTCGTTTCTATTAATAAGATTATAAAGTATGAATAGTTTCTCCTCAGCTGCACAAGTTCTCAAGGTTTTAAAACTTATTTTATAAAATATATTGAGTTTTGGGATTCTACGTGGAAAGGGTATGTGAGTGAAAAAAATATAGAGATAAGTGTGAGAATTGGTACGTATTACCTGCGTTAATATTAATGTAAATATACGAGGGAGCGGAATTAGGTTTCGAATTGTTATTAGTGTACAATGAGTTGGAGAACCTTATGCTTTGGACAATGAAAATAGGAAAAATTCAAGCCTGCTTGGGGAAGGCTAGTGAAGAGTTTTCAGGTGCATGGTGGGCAGATTTTGCTGAAATGATGTGGCGTAACTATGAAAACAGCTTGTAGCAACATGTGTTATTAGGATTTGTGTTTCGAGAATTAATTATGTCACCAGTGATCACTTTTATACTTTTCTACAAATACAAATATATAATATATTGTATAATATATATGAGCAAGCTCTGTTCATCAATAATGCGCACGGGGTATCGGACCTTTCTCACATTTCTCGACCCTGCCTACATCCGCTCGCGCCGTCGCCTCTCCGCACTTCTTAAAATCACAGAATGCATCATAAACTGCTACTTCACTTATCACCGCTGGAAATGTCCAACGAGAAGGAATGCAGTGGTTGCGAGTATAAATTTGCTCCTACATCGGCGTTCAGGACAGTCTTTTTCTACCACAATGAGCCAAGTCCTCTCTATAGAAAAGCAACATTCACCTACATATTATTATATTATTATATTAGGCTTGTAAACAGTAACACCTACCTCTCTCTCTCTCTCTCTCTATCTATCTCTGTTTCTCTCTCTTCCCCGATCTTAACGTCTTCGTGTGGAGGGCAATAATCGCATCATAAGTGGTTTCTGTAATACAGGAAGGTACCAATCGTGTACACTACGTCCAAGTTACAGTTCAGGGAGGCGATAGTTGCCTCGCAAGTAATTTCCTCTCCGATGCAAGACAGCGACAGATACTTACACCACGTCTAAGCTACCCTGGAAGAAATTAATACTCGTCCATTACTCCACTTTTCCCTGCTCGTGAGGATGATAATAGTCACCTCACAAATGGATCTTCGCCCGAGATTAAAAAGGTAATGATCATCAAAATTCACCTCCAACCTCTCGCGAATTAGGACCAATAATAATAACAGCACGGAAAAGGAAGCAAAAAACAGGAGTATTAAATCGTACTATATATATATATGTATATATATATATGTGTGTGTGTATACATGGCCACCGTATCAAAAGGTCCGTTGGATGAAGGGGTAGCGAAATGAGGGGGTAAGTGAGGCGAAGTCAGTAATATCGGAAAGGAAGGTGAACAATATGAGGAAGTAAATAAAAAAGAGAGGAATGAGAACAGGGATAAGAATGTTGTAATAATGGGCAAGGACAGAGAAGGGATAGAGAAGATAGGTATTGCAAGACAGGCGGAGAATTTTGTAGAGAAAACTCTACGAATTAAGAAGTAAAGGGAGCATGGTGGAGTGAAAGGAAGGGAAGATGGAACGCGCAAAGGCTAAATAGGAAGTGATCGAGGTACACAAAATGTTGTATAGATTCAAGGTCTTTATACGAGATCTAAGCTTTGAGGAGAACACTCAACAAGAAATAAGAGCTTTTATTAGACAAATGTGGAGTATGGGATTGTTTGCGAACGCCGGATTGAGAAAAGTTTTCTGCAACGGGGAATGAACACTGTAGAAGAAGAAGGAAACAAGAAGGAGAATAATGGAGGAAGTGCAGAGAAGATGTGAAGTAAACATAACTAAGATACAAGGGAAATGTGAACAGATTAAGGAGGGACAAGATCAGTTAGCAGGAAAGAGGCAGGTGATGATTGAAGTGAAAGGAAGGGAAGTCAAATATAGAGGATGGAGGAAAAAGTATAAAATAAGAATAACGATGAAAGGGAAGAGAGTGAAGGGGATAAGAATTCAGGAAGAACGGAACCAATAGACAAAAAGCAAATGGAACTATAATAATCAGCGAACGAAGAAAAAAACGGTATTGAAACGGGAACGGATGGATATGAAAATACTGGAAGAGTAGACGGAAGGAATTTCGAATAAATAAGGAATGATATAAAAGGAAGAAAAGAGGGGTAAGAAGCGAGGATAAGATGGTTGAGGGGATAGCAGACATGGTTGAGGAGAGGAGCTGGGTACTAGAAGAAACGTGTGAGAGCTTGGAAAGGAGAAAGGAGAAAAGAGATTGTGAACTACAGAAAGTTGATGTTCTGTATTATTACGGGAATACAGGAAAAGGATAAAAAGTTCTGAAAGTTTAATGGAAGCATGGATTCTGTGTCTTTAGTAGAGAACAGGATAGAAGAAAAAGAATTAGAGAGGTGCAGCTACTACCGGCACATATAAGATGGATGATTAGGAAGACGAGGAGGGGGAAGAAGACAGGGAAGACAATGAGATTTTTTCTAATAGGAATATACAAAGACTGGAATCTTAAACTAAAAAAAATAGGTAAACAAAAGGGAAAGGAGATGGTGAAGTCGAGAATAATTTCAGAGGACGGGTAGCTGAATATGGTCATATGAGAAATAAATAAAATAAATAATAAGAATATCAATGAAAAAGTGGAACCTACTGGGGGAGGAAAATTATCTTAGAGAACAGGGTATGCTGATTATGGGAGATTTAAACATAAAAAGAGGACAGGGGAAAATATTAATGGAAAATTAAGAGGAAGGAAAAGTAATAGCCTGAAAATTGGGAGTGAGGTAAGAACATTTGTAAAACGGGTAGAGGATAACGAGTGGATGATCTTGAATGGAGTGACCACAGGCGATGAGAAAGGGAAATAAAGTATGTGAGAGCAAGAGGAAGCTCAATGATCAATTTGGCGATTGATGATTAAAAATCTATGGAGAAACTTAAGGCGCTTCAAAGTTAATAGATAGAATCGGACTACCTCCCAATAAGCTTAGTGATTTGGACAAACTAGGAAGGAAAAAGAGTAGTATTGAACAATGAAAGAAACAAAAGGAGATAGACGACTGCAACGAAGAAAATATTAAAAAAAAAAATGAAAGAATTGCAGTAATTGAGAGGGGGTGCTTTTGGAAAAATAAGGGAGTAAAAGATGAGTGGAAAAAGCTAAAAGAGAAAATAGTGAGAGTAACGTAAAAAAGGAAAATAAAAATGGCACTATGGCAAATTGGCACGAAAAAGTAGTGTTATAAGGAATCTATAAATGGAAAAAGTATTATGGATGTAGGAAATACGTCTGTCTAAACTTTGAATTACATGTTCCTTCGTGACTTTTGTAAACAAAGAGTTTATTTATCTACATCAAGCGAAATAGATATATGATTTTTAATAAGGTCAAAGCTTTTAATGATTTTAAATTGACGCTGCGGAAAACATTTTTTTAGTGCTTATAATAATATTTTAGAAAGAAAATCCGTAGGACAGTTGAAACTAGATATAATCGGTCTAAACGGAATATCGAGTTTGTATTTTTGTGAGTCCGTACGGTTTCGCTAAACTTGTATGTAATTGACAAATTTTTGAAAATGCTACATTGTTTTTTAAGAAAACTCTATTCATGAAGTTCATGAAGTTTTTTAATAATAGTTTGTACATTGAATTGTAGTTTTGAAATTGGGTTTTTATTTGTCGTTTTGTAAATTTTTTTGTCTCCCAATAAATTTTGTATTTTTAATTTATAATCCAATGTATTCATGACTACAGTATTACATTTATCACAATGACAATTTAAACAAAGTGCGTAACATCCTACATAATAATGATTACCCGGTTTACTTTTACAACAAATATTTGAAATATAGGCTGAGAAAAATTAAATATAAGGATTCTCTGGACAACAAAATTTAAAAATGTTACAGCATAATTTCGTTATCATTTTATGAAAAAATTTGCAAAAAACTAAAAGCGTATAACATTAATACTATCCCCGAGATTAATAATAAGTTAAATAATATTATAAAATTGGGTAAGGACAGAAATGACAAATGGGAAACTGCCAGCGTCATAAACAAAATAGATTGTAAAGATTGTAATACGACTTACATAGGTGAAACCAAGCGAAATCTAAAAAAAACAAATTTGCAAGTAAAAGAAGCAATATAACACCAATTCAATGATTCAAATGTGTTGAATGATAAATATAAACATCTGATGACATTGGTGACGCGATATACAGCTGATATATAAATCACAATTTAAGCACACTTTGGTACATTTAACACGGGTTGTACGAGATAAATATTTATTAAATTTCGACCAAAGTAATATATATCTCTGTTGTTTTTATCTATATGTATTTGTATGTGTAAATTTATAATTGTAAATAATTTTATCAATAATTAAAGGCCTAATGAAGACAAAGTAATTTATCGAAATGTCGCCGACGCAAAACAAACCATGTTTTTATCGACACCACAAAGAACTATATCCCAATATCATAATACCATGGGGCTGTCTTTTTAAATTCTACAAATCTTTATAAATATTGTTTTAGATATAATTATTTCAGTTCTTACTTTATCACTGTAAATATATAATATTTTACATGTATTGATCTAATAAAACAGTAAACTAAAGGTCTTATTTACGATAAATATGATGTAACTAAATGCATTATTGACATACATTGTTACCAGTATTATTATATCTTGTGCAATATGTATATTTTTCATATTGTAAACATTAA
The DNA here is from genome assembly GCA_018907245.1 of Eupristina koningsbergeri. NCBI lineage: Eukaryota > Metazoa > Arthropoda > Insecta > Hymenoptera > Agaonidae > Eupristina > Eupristina koningsbergeri. The sequence goes on along the minus strand of JACCHV010000002.1, from coordinate 2,610,358 downwards.
CCTATATAAAATAAATAAAATTCAATCAATACATTCAAATATTTACACTTGATTTTTTTAATTCTCTGTATTCATAATTTTTCTATTATATTCTGTCAAAAAATTATATATTACTATACTGTCATTCTCAAATTAGATTTTAAAAAGTTATATAAAAAATTAAAAATAATTCGTTTCTGATAAACTTGGAAAATATTATATAACTTTTAAAAAATTTTCTAATAATATTGATTCGGTTTAGTTTGGTTTTGTCTTATTTATTTTATATAAATTCAAATTTAATTTATAAAAAATTTCTTGTTCTATTTTTTCAATAAAAAAGTATATTTATGAAACGTCAAATACTTCTACCAAAAGAATAATATACCCAAATGACGAAAATATAATATTAAATAATTGATATTATGAGACAGCAATGTTTATTTTTATAAGTAAAAAATTTTTTAATTAGATATAATATAATGTAATAAGTATAATATAATAATTAAGTACAATTTAAATAAATCATGAATTCATTATTACTTGCATCTTATAAACTGGAGTAAACCTTATTGATTCTATATGCTTCCATGCTCCAATACTTGATAACAATAATTTGGAATTTTTGTTTAATGCAACAACTCTATTTGAATACTGATTATTATATTCAAATTTATAATTATTGTTTTCTTCTAGTAATAGAATCTTTTTATGTTCTAATCGTCTGTTGTTTGCTATAAGAATAAAAAAATATGTGAATATTTTATTTCTTAGTTTATACACTGGAATTTTTAGTGATTTTCATAAGATATAAATATACAATAGAAATAAAAATATTAATTTTTAATTATTAAAATTATAATTGCAATTATTTTAATAACAGGTGATATCTAGATAAAAATAGAAAAATATATGATGCTAACCTAAAGCACATGCTAATGTAGTACCAACCATACCACCTCCTATAATAGCAATATCAAATGCCTTGGTAGGTTGAGTGTTATAAATACACCTGGCTATTTGTTGATATTTCACAAGAAGAATCTTTTCATATTTGCTTTTAATAAAAGAAAAGGCATTGCAAGACAATGAACATTTATAAAAAACCCCAAACATATTTTCCGGATTTTTTATTTTTTTTTAAATCCAAAAGTTAATACTAAAATAATTTTATTAATTTTCCACAATGAAATATTTTACTTAATTACAATAACTTAAGAAATAGTTATGATAGAAAGATGATAAATCAGAAATTGGCAAACTATCCAAAAATATGTGGATGGAGGGCTTATATGATTCGTAAAAGAATAAACTTTTTTTATACTTAGTTAACTAGTCCTTACTATTGAATAATCATAATTGTGAATTAATTATTATTTTCTCTAGTAATAACTCTTTTTTATATATTTTTCCATTTCCAAGTCTAATATAAATAAAATATTTTATTTATGCAAATTTGAGTACTTTTGTTCCAATACTGATTTACATCTATTCTTTAGAAACTGAATGTTAATAAGATTTCAGATATAATAAAAAATTATAAATCGTAAATGATTTTTTCTATAACCTTTATAATAAATTATTTTAAATATTTTTACTTTTTAATAATTAAATTATATGAGAAGATTATTTTTATAATTTATTTTAAAATTCTTTTATTTTATTATGACAGGGTTTTGAAGAATCAAACAAAAATATATCATTAGAAATGAAGAGTTAGATATGCAACTCGAAATTTTGCTAGTAATGTGCTGCTCCTTTAGCGGGTTTTATTTATATCACAGAACAGATGCTAAGAAAATCAGGTGAGGCAACTCTAAATGGGAGAGTGGCGACAAACGCAGCAAACGGTCCACAAACAGATTGTGATGTAAGAGAAAGTGCCTGTTCCAATATAATTTGAAAATTTTTTGATTTTTTAATAATAACATATACTTCTAGTTGAAATGATTATATTCAATTGAAAAACTAATTTTTCTTTCTTATTTTTAGTATTAGTAACAATTTCGACAAATTAAGAAAAATATAATCGCCCCATATGTCCCTTTTTGTGTGTCCGTGCTGGTAACCCGGTACATGTGTTTACATTATTATATTTCAAATGCTTGTAGTCAACAACATATTTCATGTTTTAGTTATTACAAAATTTCTTAATAGAAGAAGCTTAAAAATTCATTTCTTCGGGTGCACTGGATATAAATAAATTTCTAAGTGAATATAAATATAAATAAATATATAATTAATTAGTGTTTATTATAAAGTTAGTGTGAATGAATTTAGAAGTGATTTTTATTTTATCAAATAAAAATAAAATGATGCAAATTAACTACAATGTTATTATAAAGTGAGTGTGAGTGAATTTAGAAGTGATTTTTATTTTATTGAATAATGGTATTTTGATGGTGGGAGAAATATGGTCTTTCTCTCTCGCACTTATGACTTCTCTGCCGACCTTTCAAGAGCCTGTGGTTCGAGTTAAATTTTTTTAGAAGTGATTTAAAATCTATTGAAAAATTGAATCTATTGATGTAGATGGAATATAAATGATATATAAAATATTATATAGTTAAAATAGTCATAATATTGATATACAGATTATAAAAAGTGGCAGAATTCATGACTGATATAGTTTATTATTAAAATAATCGCGGAGGACTCCCATATCTTTATACACATCTATATTTTTTGAAAGTGCACTTAAAAAATTAAAGAATATTATATCTGAAAATGTCTAAATCGTTTTTTAGATTTTAATAATATTTTTAAATTATGATTTAAGAAATAAAAAGATGCAGAAATCATGTACAGCGTTGTTTTTTAAACAATATCGGTTGGGTTTGTGGTTCTCATATACTTATAAATACATGGATTTTTTGAATTTGTACTTGAAAATTCAAATGTTTCAGTTACTGAAAAATGGCTAAAAGTTTTTCTAAAACGTAATAAATATAAAAATATTTGTCAACTTACCAATTGCATTTTTAAAATTAGTATTTCTAGACATGTATCATTGTATAAGCAGTAAAAAATTTTAATTATAACGCCGTATATATTTTGAGCATGAGAGAGAGAGACAGAGTATGAAGCTGCGAGAATGGGTTGATACAGGTGAAAGCTTTTAAGAATGAGAGAGAGAAACTCGATGCGTGAATATGAGACAGAGAGAGAGATTAGATTAGATTAAATATAATTTTTATTGTATATTGTGTTGTATATAACGGTTAAAATAGAGAATATAGGTACAATAATAATAATGATAATAATATCGATGACAATATCAGTGTGACAATAACAATAACAGTTTGAGTAAATGTAACAAATATATTGTAATTTTATATTATCTTTTGCACTCTCAAGGTTGAGTAAGTGAGTACGTAATCTGGACTTAAAAGCATATAAAAGCATATATATCACACAGAGAGAGAGAGAGAGAGAGAGACAGAGAGGGTGCACGTACGAGAATGAGAGAGATAGACACAACGTAGCTTGACAGCTTGTGAGTGAGAAAGAAGGAGAGAGCTTGTAAGAATGAGAAAGATAGATATGTCATTAAAATATGGTTCGAATATTAATTGTAAATAAAGTACTACAAAAAATTGTTATTAAATGAATATATAAATAGTGAAGTAAATGGATGCTAATACATATATATGCATGTGTATTTATATTGCAAAAACCAATTTATCAAATAATAACTTTTTAAATTTAATTTATTATTTGAAAAATAGTAAAATATAAATTTTAATAAAGTATTTTAAAAAATGACTCGTAAATTTAAATAAATAAATTTTACTTTTAAAAAAAAATAAGTGTTAAAGATAGTTGTATTATTTTTTAATAAGATTGAATGTGAAAGAATAAAAATCGGTATAAATAAACAAATTTTAATTTAATAATTGATACAATAACGATTATTTTCTTGTATTTATATAAATTTAGAATTATTTTCAATATTATACAAATGAATTATAATGTTATAATTTCGTCGTAGTGAACCTAGCATAGCTATAAGCATTCATTATATTCGTAAATAGATGTACATAACGTTGCATATGTGTTTGAGTTGAAAAAGCTGCTTCTGCTCGGCCGATCGTCTATCATTTTTGTTCTATAAATTTGTATTTAATTTTCATTTCTGGTCATACGAAGAACCTCGCTATGCCTTTTGTTATCCCTACCATGTTTCCAATAGGCATATCAATGGGCATCCTTAAGAGGCAACACCTTCTTGCCACCTAATTACGTGGAAACGTTTCCCTATGCTACCGTACAATCTCTCAATTCATCTCTGTTATTACATTAGGTGACCTATCGTGACTGCCAAAAAACACCAGTAAAACCACCCCTATATATAACGCTATTTAGTGAAACTTATGCGAATAGTACTACCAGGGCGGTCTACTGTAATGAAAGAACTGGCAACAAACGCAGCAGATGGGCCACAAAAAGGTTGTGACTTAAAAGACAGTGTCTACTCCAATATAATTTAAAATTTCTTAAATTATATAATAATTACATATAATTATATACCATATTATTGCATTCAGTATAAAAATTAATTTTTCTTCAATGTTAGTTACAATTTAGACAAATTTAATTGGATGAGACCACCCCATATGTCCCTTTTCGTGAGCCGATACTGGTAATCATTTTTATCGGTAAGTTGATAAATTTATTAGTAAATATATTTTAATCAAAAGACTGTACAATGTACTATTGAATTTAAAATATATTTTAGTGCTACTGCTTATGCTTGCATCATTAGAAATATATTTTTAAAATAATAAAACCAAATATGTCAGTATGTTCACAACCCATAAAAATAAATCCTACAAAATATATTTGTAATGATATAAGCATAAGTAGTAGCACTATAATATATTTAAAATTCAAAAGTACATCATAAAGGCCAAATTAAATAGGAGTATTTTAATGGTGGAAGAAATATGCTTTTTCTCTCTCATACTTATAACTTCTTTGCCAACCTCTCAAGAGTCTATGGTCCAAGTTATAATTTTTTTCAAGAGGTTTTAAAGCACTTATAAAAATTTTTAGTTCGAGACAGGGATATTTCAGAGGCCGCTAATGTGCGAGAAAGAAAAAGCATATTTCTCCCACCATGTTTGTTTCCAAAATTTAATATGGTCCTTAACATTCTCTAAGTATCTCTTCTGTGAGTACTACACCATAAAAGTTATCCAACTATTACAGACCTAAATCTGCCAGGATTTACTAGAAAAAAACTCCCGTTCTCTTCACATAACCGAGAAAAAATATTCTATGCTCAAGCCACCACTGCTAGAATTAATTCTTTCCTTAACTCTTCTTCTTTTTAACTCTGTCACCATTCCTTCTACAACTTCAGTTAGCACTGAATAACGTCCTCTCTATCTCTCTAGATGAGTCCCGCAAGTTTGTTTGTTATTGTACTACTCTTTCTATTTGGATTTTTACTGCTTCTTGTGTCCTCGGGCCGTTTTTTACAGGTTAGTTGTTTGCCCACTTTGCAACCTTCAACCTCTGCTATTGACGTTGGAGGCTACACCACCTTATAATATATATACTGGGAATATATTTTGACAAAAATTTCTAACCTCAAAATCAATATAACTGTCAAAAAAGGTATTTAATTTTCCGCTAATTATATCAGTGACATCTACTGATCTAGATCTAGATCAATCAATTAGATCATTGTGTATACACCGTCGATCATTTCCATCGCTTTTACCGACTGAAGGTAAATTATCAGCAATTTTATATATTATAATTATTTTTGGAAAATGAGTCCAAAAATCAAAAAATGCCAAATTGAGTGCCAAAATCAAAACTGATATTATCTCACCATCTCTCTTGGACCCAGCTATTACTATTTCTAGAGTCAGCTCCAGATCTTCCTCGCAATCATCAACGTCATCTAATAGAGAGTTACGATCTGCTACTGCACTGTCATCCACTTCTACACAATTCTCTATGCAGTTAGATCACTTCTTGACTAATTTAGAAGAAAAATTAGAGGCTATAAATGGAAGACAGTCTAAGATCGAAGATCAACTTGGAACGCTGATTGTATCTACAGATCTTTGGACTCAACGATCAGAGACAATCGAAAATAGATTGATCCCATTAGAGACTAAACTCTCCCTACTTGAAGGCGTACCTGATGGTTTATTCACCGTAGAATGAGATGTTACAGATTTGCGGAAAACTATTGTAGATCTGCAATAAAACATTAAACGCGCAAATTTACCTGCTTCTTCAGCTACTGCGAATGAAAATGAAATTGCAGCGTTGAGGAGTGAGATACAGGAGATGATGTCGTAGTCATCTCGGGTCTTTATCATGATGATAAGATCAACCTTCAGCTCCTCAGTTTCTCAGTGCTGCACTTTCTTGATCCCACTATATTGCAACGCGACATACTCGCGGTAAGACCTCTGAGACTGAAAGCAAAAGATAGTAACAGTACTATACAAAAAAGCATATCTCCTTCACTCCAAGCAACCCTGTCGTCAAAAGCCCTAGTTCGCTCAAACTTCACTCTTCATCGATAGATGGAAAACTATTACAAGAAACAATAGCACCGTCTCCTTATAACCATGGGTTAATCAATTGCAACGAATACCTCACAAAGAAGCGACACGAGTTGTGTATTGCAGCTCGCCTAGCAGCTAAAACTAAGAACTTTTACAGCTATGTGAGAAATGGCAACATATACGTAAGGGAGAAAAATGGAACGAAATCATTGCTAATCAGTAACCAGCAGGAACTTCAAAATTTTTTAACAACCCTCACTCCTCCAACATGATGACTTCTGATATCGCCAACTCCATTGCATATACAAAAATTACTGATGTCTAATACTGTTCCTACAGCTCCTACCTCATCCTTACACTCTTTGAGAACATTAACCAGAGGCCTGAGATCCTGCCACCTCAATGTCAACTCTCTTACGGGGCATATTGAAATGATAAAGTATTTCTTGTATTCCCGCCCTTACTTCCACATAATAGCTGTAACTGAGACATGGCTCAATACTACAGTTACTGATGACATTGTACAACTACATGACTATAAAATATACAGACGCGACAGAAATAGGCATGGCGGTGGAGTAGCTCTATACGTTCATGTCTCGTTGAAAGTTACCGTAATTGATGCCTCTAATGGGGTGTGGCTTGGTAGGCCAGGCACTCCTGAATATTTATTCTGTGAAATATTCTCAAATGGCGTTATGCCTGTTTTTGTTGCCATCGTTTACCGCCCACCTCATTCCCCTTTTATACTAGGCACAAACTTTATACAAAAACTAACACTACATATGCACGACTATTCTACTAAGCTCATCTTAGGTGATTTTAATACTGATCTATTGTCTAATAGCGAAGATGCCAAATTCCTCAATGCCTACATAAAGGAGAACTCACTTCTCTCAGTCCCCTTTGGAACAACGCACCATAGGAACGACTCTAACAAATGGTTGGATCTATGTCTCATAGACTCCAATGATACATTACTAGACTTTTGGAAAACAAGTGCATCATTTATTAATTGCCATGACCTTATAACTGCCACGCTTGATATACCAATGCCGCTACACGTACAGAAAACCTTCTCCTACCGAGATTACGATGCCATTGATGCTACCAATCTACTAAACTTTATATATACAAAAGATTTGTCTCAACTTTACACCTCACAAATAGAAACTAGCATCTCGACACTATCACTAATACTAACTGAAGTTATTCAAAAGCTTTCCCTATTAAAGGTTGTCTCTACTGGAACCAAGCGTCAACCTTGATCTACCGAAAATACAGCAAAGCTACTAAAGAAGCGGAACAGGTTGTACAGGCGCTTTAAACGTTCTTGCTCAACCACTGATCTTCATCAGTATAGATTCGCTCAAGATTTTGCACATAATGCCATCGAAGAAGTAAGGCAAAAGTATTGTTTTAGACGTCTCTAATCCTTGACTGATTCTAAAAATATATGGAAAGAACTCCGTTATTTAGATCTAGCATCCCCCGCACCTAACGCCACATCGCTCTTCTCTGCTAATGAGTTGAATAAATACTTTTGCAGTGTATCTAACAATACTGAGTCACCCAATGTAACGGAGAGTTTCCAGACAATAGATAACCGCCAATACCTTCAACTTTTCCATTTGTCTGAAGTTACATTACAAGACGTTAAAGAATCTGTCTTCCATTTCCACACTCAAGCTCGTGGCACAAATGGTATCCCGCAGTCCGTTATAATGAAAGCTCTACCTGCGATAGGCCCTATTATTCAGAGAATCTTTAATATCTCTCTATGTGAATCTTGTTTTCCTACTCTATGGAAAAGTTCTACAATATGCGCACTGGATAAAATTAGTAAACCAGCTGCGTTATCTGATTATCGTCCCATTTCCCTGCTTTGCTTTCTATCAAAAGCACTTAAATGGCTAGTACACAAACAATTAATCTCCTATCTCGAATCAACGATGTTTTTAAATCCTTTCCAAAGAGGCTTTCGTACTGATCATTCTACACAGACCGCACTACTTAAACTTACAGACGATATCAGATATGGTATAGATCACAAGCAAGTCACATTATTAATCCTATTTTACTTCAACAAGACCTTCGACATGGTAGATCATGCAAAACTCTTACATAAACTTCCAAATGATCACCTCTCCAAAAACGTCATCACTTGGATAGCATCCTACCTTTCTGGCAGGAAGCAGGCAGTACTTAATACGGTTGGCACACTATCACCTTGCATTAGTCTTAACTGTGGTATACCACAAGGCTCTGTCCTAGGATGTCTGTTATTTTCGCTGTATATTAATGATATCAACATGTACCTTTCCACACAGACGAGTCACCGAATCTATGCTGATGACCTACAAATTTACTGTCACTGATCCCTCAACAAATTCAATTCACACGCTGACAAGATAACTGCAAATGCTGACAGAATCATACAATGGGCTACCAACAATCATGTCTCGCTCAACCTTTCCAAAGCCATAGTAATTGGCTCTCCCTATTATATAAACTCCTTAAATACAAAAGCTAGAAACTACCTTATGATAGATAACGTTAAAATTAACTATGAAACATCTTTGCGCAGCATAGTGCTTGATTCCAAACTCAATTGGAGAGAACAGGTCTCTCATATGTGCAATAAAGCACATACTATTATGTACAGATTATACTTCTTCAAGAAAAGCATTAACCTCAGACTGCGCAAACATCTTGTACAAACCCTTTTATTTCCTATCATAGACTATTGTTCACTAGTATACTGTGACATTACTGAAAACTTGATCTAAAACTCCAAAGACTGATTAATACTGGTATACGCTACATTTATGGCTTGAAAAGGGATGAACACATTTTTCCCTACAGGCACGAATTACAATGGCTCACTAACTCGGGTCGTAGGCAATACTTTGCGCTGTGCTTACTGTGGAAGATACTAATCACTAATACTCCTGCATACCTGGTTTCACTCTTTAATATAAAAATAACCACTCGCCCTGTCAGGGGAGATGTAACTCCCTTAGACACTCCCCCTTTTACAACACAGGCTCAACAAATCATACAGCATCAACACCGCATACCTTTGGAATTCCTTACCCAATAGCCTTAGAGACATTAGTGATTTACAGGCTTTCTAGAGCAAACTGCATACACATCTACTTGCCCTTGAGCATGGAAAACCTATTTAATTACATCTAAATTAATTATATTTAATTATTTATTTATATATAGCAATTATAATTGTTAACTAAGTTTATACTTTTGTTGCTGTTGTTTTACCAATATTGTTATTATTATTGTTATTGTTATTATTATAAGTTATATTATATTTTATATTTTATATTTCTATCTATATTTAATGTACAACATAATGTACAATAAAAATATTATTTAATTTTAATCTTAATCTTCTTAAATCTGTCACCATTTCTTCTACAACTTCAGTTAGCACTGAATAACGTCCTTCAGGTCATCAATGACTATTCCAATTTCTAATTCCAACTCCCCCCCCCGCCCTTAACTGGAACGCACTCGCTCTCCCTATAAAATTTATTGAACTCAACCCACTAATGAAGCAGCTCAAGATTTCCGTAACGTGTATTACTTAAACAGCCTACAAAATAACGAATAAAAACCCTTACATTCCTTACTATATCACATATAGAAAAAACCGCCTATCTCCAAAAATCGATGAAGGAATCGCCATTTTCATTCATAGATCCATTCGATATCAACCGGTTGATTTGAGTCCTACCTTAATTGAGGCAGTAACTATTGATATATATATATATATATTTACTTATTTAAATTTCAAAGATGTAAAATCCTAGAGTTGAAAATCTCAACCTCCGTCTTTCTTCCTTTTCTCTCACTATACCTTAATAGAAGGATTTTGATCAATAGCGTTAATATGAGGAATTGATGAGCCCAACTCTACCCACTTATTGGATATTAATAAGTCGATTTTGTCCTCTATTGTAAGTTCCCTACTATTAATGCCAAAAAAATCATCATTCCAAGATCCACCCACTCATGCGTAGTTTAGATAGATACTCCTTACCTTAAAGAAAAGTATCTTGTAGTTCACATGAATTGCTGGCCATCCGCATTTCAATATCAATACACTCCAACACTTATACACTGACATACTCACATGCAAACTTATGTACACCGATAAACCTATAATATAATATGTAATAAAAATTATACATGTTGTTCCGTATCACTAAATAAACTCATGGCTTTTTTTATTTCAATCTTTTATAATTCATTATGTTAAACCCTACAATCATATATCTTTACTTAATCCTACTCCCGACTCAATTCTATCTACCTAAATTTAACTAATTAATTATTAATATAATAATAATTGATAATTAATCAAAATATTAAATAAATTTACTAAGGGCAAATTCTCTAATTTAAACTATGTTACATCTTAATAAATATTTCTTTTTTTTGCACATATCTCTGCAAAACCTTTCATTATAATATCCACAATTTTATAATATAATAATGCTCCAAATTATAAAAAATTTATCAAATTAATTTTCAAATCTTGTTTATATGAACAATTGCAAATATCTATGTTAACAAGGCTATTAAAATTATACTTATAATATAAAGTAATTACTCTTAATAATATGAAAGAAAAATATTTTAAATATCAAAAAAAATATCTCAATTACATTGAATATATTTATATTTTATATACATTGTATAATTTTTATAAAATTTATTATTTTTTAGTCATTTATTTTATTTCTTAATCAAAAACTTTTTACAATAGAAATATGTTTTAATTTAAAAACCAATAGTCATATTAATTTTTTTCATTAAACAAGTTGCTCGGTACTATTCGCACCTATCTCAAGTAATCTCCATGCAGATTTTGGATTAATTTCCATTGGATCTCTACACAACACCCATACATATGATACTCGCATGACTTTTTCTGGATCACCTTCAATCACGTTACCCTTGGTATCTCGTATGCACATTATTTGTTGGGATGTAAAGCTAATAGCAAGCACTGGTCCTTGATCCATTACTTTGCCCATCAATAAATCTACATTATCAATATCTAGAAATTAAAGGTGTTTTTTAGTTTAAATAACATTGTTGTTTAAATTTTCTAATATACTTAAAAAAATCACATAGAAATAAAAATAAAATTTAAATAATAATTTATTTAAATATTGGAGATCCAGTAGAAGTGCAGAAGAATAAATACTCGGTTTATTCAATATGTTTTGTCGACGTTTCGACTATGAATCCCTAGTCCTTGTCTAGATACTTTATTATAAAAAAACAAATTATTATAAATAATATATATACATTGAATTTTTGATAAAGACAAAATTTAAATATAATTACCTCATGTAATGTAAAACCGAAAATTTGTACGACGTATCTGTCGTAACGTCATTGATTGTTTATAAATATTTATATCTATTAACTTCAATATATACGTATTAATGACGTCATAAGTTACGTCATGTTGTTATTAGACATATTATTGAAGATCATGATATTTTCGATTTAAATTTTGTGTGTCCTATTGACGGCTAACTGTATCATTATTTATTTTAATATGAATCATTTCTGAAATGAGTTTTTTTTTGTAATTTGTTTCGATAATCTAGAATATCAATATTTTTCCAATCTATACAATGATTGTATTCTACCTGTTTTCTTAAGTTTTTTAAAAAATATTCACAATATCACACCATTATTTTATTATAGATATATCGATGATACAATCTGTTGTATTATACAGAAAGACCACTTAGAGGCTATTTTAAATACATTCAATGGATATAATAATCGACTTAAATTCACATCAGAAATGGAAACTAATAGTTCTATTAATTTTTTAAATTTATCAACTATAAAAACTAGTAACAATAGAATTATTACGAATTGGCATCAGAAACCTTTACAGTCTGACAGGATAATTACTTTCGTATCCAATCACACACTATCTCAAAAAAAGAATATTGTTTACAATCTCATTGACAGAGCTCTCTTAATATCCAATCAATGTTTTCATCATGATAATCTAAAATGGTTAAAAAAATATTCTAAACAAGAATAATTACCCAGACTATTTTGTTGATAAACATATTAAAAAACTCATAAAAACACAAAAATTCAAACAAAAAAATAACTAATAATGATAATATTATGACCTGTACTTTGAGCTTACCATATTCCAAAAAATTCTTTTCGGAATATTCTTTAAAGTTTAAAAAATATGGTATACATTTAATTCCAAAAATACAAAATAGATTAGACTCAGTTATTAAAAAACGTAAAGATGTTACCGAAAAATGGGATAAAACAAATGTTGTGTATAAAATAAAATGCAAAGATTGCTCATCTTTTTACGTTGGTGAAACTAAACGAAAATTAAAAACATAAATTAATGAAGACATAAAAAATAATAATAATAATACATCTATAATAATGTCACATTCATTAGAATGCAAACAGTATAGATTGGAAAAATATTGATATTCTAGATTATCGAAACAAATTACAAAAAAAGACTCATTTCAGAAATGATTTATATTTAAATAAATAATCATACAGTTAACCGTCAAGAGGACACACAAAATTTAAACCGAAAATATCATATGATTCTCAATAATATATCTAATAACAACATGACGTAGTTTATGACGTCATTAACACGTATATATTGAAGTTAATAGATATAAATATTTACAAACAATCAATGACGTTACGACAGATACGTCGTACAAATTTTACATTACATTATTTTACATTACATGAGGTAATTATATTTAAATTTTGTATTTATCAAAAATCCAATGTATATATTATTTGTAATAATTTGTTTTTTTATAATAAAGTATCTAGACAAGGACTAGGGATTCATAGTCGAAACGTCGACAAAACATATTGAATAAATCGAGTATTTATTCCTCTGCACTTCTACTGGATCACCAATATTTAAATAAATCAATATGGTAGGTGCTGTAAATTCTTCATTCTCACATTAAATAATAATGTTTTAAGTTCAAAAGTATTTTGTAAATAAAAAATTACAAATAATATAAATTTTTTAATAATTTTAATATATTTATTAGTATTAATATAATAATATATAAGGAATTTAAAAATGTTTATAATTATATAAATTTTTTATGTAAATTATATGCAAAATGTATATTAAGAAGATTGTTTAATGTATTATTTGAAAATTTTAATATTGTTTAAATATTTTTAAATATAACTAATATGAATTGTTTATTTTAGTTATTCATATAATAATTATTAAAAAAATTATTGATAGTATTGTTTTGAAAAATAAATGATTTTTTATAAATTTACTTTAGATGTATTTTTTACCTATAAATATTTATTATTATATAATTAGTTTAATAAAAAAAAAATATGTTATTATACTATTAAAAATAAAACTATATTTTTCGATAATTCTCTAAAAAGTTTGAGTATTAATTTATATATTTATAATTTCTTTAATTTTTTTTATCATTATACATATTTTAAAGTAAATTTTAAATAGAAATCAAAATATTTTACCCAAGATTTTGCTGTTTAAACAATAGCCTAATTTAATTGCTTGTGTTAAAGGTTGAGCAATAATATTGTAAGGAGCCTCATGACACCAATCTCTTAAAATTTCAAGATCACCTCGTATCATTGCCTCAAGTACATTAGGGATAATATCAGTTTCACAATCTCTGAGAAATTTAACTTTATCAAAACTAGGATCAAGTTTACAAATTTCTGTTAGAGTTTCTGATAATTCTGTTTTTTGAAATAGTCCACTAAAAACGTTACTGATTGTATCTGTAAAAAATCTTGATGCCTGAACTACAGGATTTTCAGATTCCTCATACTTAATTTTCCAATCAAGTACCTTGTTAACGTATGGATTTTTATCCTTTTTTTAAATATAAAATTAATCATTAATTAATAATAATAATTCAATTAATAATACTGATAATATTCTTTATTAATTTTTACTAAATTAATAATGAACAAAATAATAAATAATTTATATTTAATTGTAATTTTGCTAAAATATAAATTAGAATAATATAAATATATTTATATAAATCTAAAATATATTTATTTAAATCAATGACTGAAATTTTTCTATATTATTATTTTAATATAATTTTCTAGAAACATACTTTGAAATTTTGCCATGATTGATAAAATTTTGAATCTTTATGTAATTCAACTCCTTTTTCATCAAAGTTTGCTTCTACTACTTTCTCATTATTTAAATCAACTATATCTCTTCTTTTTCTTAATACCTTTGGAGCACTATAAACTCTACCTAAAATATAATTTAAGTATTTATTTTTGTTTTCATTTATTATTGTAAATTAGTTTCTGGAAACCTTGCATTCCACTTTGATCTAATTCTTCCCGAACAGCTTCAGCAGTTTGTGATATAGTTTGAAAAGCTCCTATTCTACCTAGAGCTTGTCTCTTCCCTGAAATAGTTTCTGCTGCCCCTTTTGCAGATTTACTTATTTCTTCACTCAGCTTACCAGCTTTTTTGCCTAAATCCGATTTACTTGCTTCTTCTAAAACTCCTTGAACCTACAAAAAAAATTAAAACACAAATATTTAAATGTAATGAAAACATCATAAATATTTTTAATTAAATTTAATGACATTACACATTTACACATACCTTTTCTTTTAAATCTTCAATTTTCTCTTTTAAAACTTCTGAACTTTTATTTGCTTCTAATTCAACAGATTGAAATTTTTGTCTAGCTGACTTTAGTGCCTCAGATTGTTCAAGTTTTTCAGCTTCTTCTCTAAATTTTTTTAATGATTCTTTCATTTCTTTATTTTTTTGCATGTCCTGTTTAATATTTTCTATAAATTTTGATATGAAACCACGATTTTGCTGATTTGAATAACACCTGGATACTTGAACTTGTAGATGCATTGGTAGATATGCATAATTTTGAAAAATATTGGGTAAAAAACCTTTTATTAAAATACATTCGTAACGAAAAATCAATTTTGTTTCAATATTGGATGCTCTATTTACTTTTAATAAATAAGCCCTACATACTGAAAAAATCTGCAATCAAGAATAATTTTATCAAAATACGTGAGTTTAGATTAAATTTAAATGAAAAATCAATCAAAATTTTGTCATCTTTGAAATAATATATAATTTGTTCAAAATGCATAAAATAACTTAATATAAAAATATATCTCACATACTATTCTATCACTACTAAAAAATATAATATTAAGTAAATGAAAATGTGATTAAAATATAAATAAATTCTAATTCATTTTTTTTTTTTTTTAATTTAAATTTAAGAAATATATATATAAGGTAGGAATAATTTATTTTAAATACTTAATAACCTAAATGATAGAAATTTTAATATTCTGAAAATATATATTTACCATTTTAATAGAAACAGCATAAAACTTTAATTGTAAATAGAAAACAAGAAAATTTAATTAAGCTACTTGTATAAATCTAAACGTACTTGATAAGAATTTAACAACAATTTTTTAATTATTTCTGTATATTAAATATTTTATAAAAGTTTCATAAGAAATAAATTTATTACATTATCATGTATAAAAAATTTTTGAAAGAATTTTGATTTATTTCTACTGGTATAATAAATTAAATATACACAAAAAAACAAATATTAGTTGGTAATACATTTACATTGTAAAAAAATCTAACTTCAAAAATAGTTTGAAAAATTACATAAAAATTAAATACATAATTTTTACTTTAAATAACATTTAAGGTTAAAAAATTATAACCATTATTCAAAATAAAAAAAGAGATAGCCACGCAACATAGGAAAAAGTTTTTACAACGTTTACCGGTAATGTTTTATATGCACTTCAGGATTTATGTAGAACTATACCTACAGTTTCAGAATAGACTAAAAACTCACAAAACAGAAATTAGAGAATACCAAGTTCAATGTTATGCAGAAAGAATAAAAATGGTGAGTAAAATATCTTCTTTGTATTTCACACTTCAAAAATGATTAGCGATTTTAGCGGACACAAGGAAAACTAAAACAAATTTTTTATAATCATTTCAAACACTATTTTAAAAAAAAATAAATATAGATATATGAACTGTGCAGAAACGAAATAATTATCTGCTAGATTTTGAGTATTGAAAGCATACAAAAGAGACATTGACAACAAAATTATTTCTTTTTTTCTCTGTTGTCTTATATATTACTACTAGTTCCTCTGGTGAAGTTGTGGCAGACTAAAACAAATTGTTTAGTGCTTTCAAATATATGTTTAAAAAAATGTTATCTATATATAATGGCCAATTCACGTTTCTTACTAGCCTTATGGATCTGTCATCCTCATCATCAGTTAAAGCGACAAACAAATGTAAATACTAACCAGAGGGGTCAACTTTAAACGAGTAAACTGGCAAAAAAACATGCCACGACTGCGAGTAAAAATGTTAAGTGTCCTGCAATTTAATTCATCTTGAATGTTTCTTATCATGAGACTATCGCGATAAAACGATATAAGTATTCATATCAGGGTGGGTCAACTCTAAATGGGAGAGCGGTGACAAACGTGGACCACAGACAGGTTGTGACGCAAAAAAAATACTCACGATATAATAATTTTAAAATTTTCAGTGGGCCATCGAGCGCATATCGGAGGGTGAGGTCAGTCGAGGCGGCGCGACCATGACGGTCGTACGTGCTTGGACCCAGCCTAGTCGTTTTTGGTTTTCCCTAGCGTAAAAAACCCTCTTTGGGCACGTAGAGGGAAAAAGCCGTTTACAATCTATTTTGCTTAAATATAAATTAGCTTAATCGTTTCAAATAAATGCCGGACGATACAATAAAACGGCCTTAGGCAATATAAATAATGACAATTTTTATATAGATATAGACTGTTTAGACCGATACAAATTGTAATACTTAGACTAACTCGAAATAACAAACGTAGATAATTTTTAAGGCGCTACATCTAAGCTTTAGGAACCGACGGTCCTCACGCTTTCGCAATCACATTTTGTTGGGCTTTGGAGATTAAGCGAAGATGGCCAGACCCTACGGTTTCGATATCTCCACCCATAGGCGGTCGTTTTAGTGCTTTTTTTCCTCGGTAGATATGCGCGTCTGCATACTACCTCACGCGCCCATCTGCGCCATTCGGGGCCGGGTTGTGACGGCTCCCCGGCCCCGTTGAGTTGCTGCAACGTCGTATTTGCAATTCAGATTCTCCGGCGGCAGCCGCCCTTCGCTCTATGGGGGGGCGGTACGCTAGCCCAAGTTCGCCAACACAACTGTAAATTAAATTATAATGTACAATTTATCGATATAAATAATGAATACAAAATAAATAAAATAAACCATTTTAATGTTATATTAGAATACTATTGCTTTAATGATTTTAATGAATAACTTAAATTTCAGTAAATTAATTTTAAATGTTTTGATTGAAAATTATTTGAAATATAAACAAAAAATATAGCAAATATAAAGTAAATCAAAAAATAAAGTTTATGGGTATTAAAAATTAAAGCTCAAACTATTAAACAATTTTTATGCGGATCACATTGTGTTAAGGAACATTACCAATATGTGTATCGTTTTAGTAGGATTGGCTCACGGAATATGACATTCAAAACGAAATAAAGCTGCAGAACACTTATATTTTTTATTTGTAATCGTTGCATATTTATTGCTAGTTCACCCATTTAAAGTTGACTCTCCTTGGTTGAAAATAACAAACTATCATAGTCTCATTTAAATCTTCTTGCCTATATTTCATTTATTCTACATCTATGTAGATCGTAAAAGATATTTCGCAATTCAAATACCACTGGATTTTTAATATACACTTAATGTCATAAAATTTTAGCTTCCGGTTCAATTACTTCACTTAATACAAACAATGCATTTATTATTCACTATTTATTATTTTAATATTCGATGATTGATTTTTAATAATCTATTAATTTATTAGTTAGATGAAATTAGTGGTATGTGTGTGTATATCTATCATTAAAAATGAAGATTTAAAAGCAATTATAATTAAAAAAATACTATTTATTTTGTCTACTAATTGTTAATCCAATGACTAAAATTAATAATATTTCTTTTATAAATTTTATATAATCGTGCAACAAGACGTGCTCGTTGCTAGGTTCGTACCGCGGTGACCCCCCTCGACGCTCCAAGTTCCTCATACGGGCCCCCGCTTGCGCGTGTACCAGCACTCGTCCGGACCCCCTCGTGACCACGAACGGCCAATCAGACGGCAAATTCTCTCGCGCGCCATCGAACCGAGACTATGTGGTATCCGAGAGCACTAGCCTCGAGGCAGACTCTTTCTGGCCTCGCTCCCGAGCTAACCTTCCCTTCCAAATCTCCTGTTGTACACGATTCCGCGGCAACACTCGATTTATCCAACTACATTGTACACGATTCCGTGGCAATAACAAAATCCGAAACTGTCACGATTCTATGCTGTTTCATCTCCTTAAAAAAAGACTGGAAATCGCTTGCGATTTCCTCTTATTCTTCATTGTGTCAGAAAGTTTGCGGCTTCAGGTAATTGTGTCCGCTGCAATTACCCGAAAACACCAAGGTCCAACCTTTAGCTCCGCAGGAGCTTCCTCGAATATCGAAGGGCGTTTTATTTAACCACCCTTGATACACCATCCGTTTCGTTTCTTAGATTATCCTTTTCTTGTTTTTCCTTGGCGCTATTCCCTTACGGTTACGTTAACAGACGAAATCATCGTTCATTGTCGCGGTAAAATAAAAACTGTTAAAAATATTCATAGTTTTAACCTAAAATTCTTCTTTTTTTTATATTTTGAAATTTCTATTAAAATTTTATTTAATTGATTTTTTACATGTAATGACATAAAAATTTGAATTTTTTTAAACTTTCAATAATTTATGTTTTCAACAATTTATACTTTCAATCATTTTACAAATAATAAACTTTATTATAGTATGAAACGTGATGATTATATTTCTTGTGGGTGTAGGTAATAAGAATTATTAACAAATTATGTTTTCGTTGGCGACGATTCGACAGAATGTCTTCTATCTTCTTCGGGTCTTTTTTTATTGAATTTTATTGAAATATACAAATTTTAAAATTAAATAAGACAATTACATAATGAATAAATGGATATTATATTACAGAATTTGAATATTTACCTCAATGTTTTTGTAGATTGTTCTTGTGCAACTCACATTGACACGTCATCAAATTTTAAATGTACCAAAGAATGCTTACGTCGTATTTATATACGGTCAGCTGTATATCTCGTTAACACTCTAGCCAGGTGTTTAACTGAATATTTAACACATGCGTATCCTCTTGCCTGCTTACACTATGAAAGTTCAAGTGTATATTTAGCGTTTCCAAAATTTGACGCTTTCTGTAATCATATCCTCTGTCTAAGATTTTCACGTTGTCCCACTTGATCGTATATTTATTGGTTTGGGAATGAATTTGAATAATAAAATTCATATTATTATATTTCATATGCTCACAAATGCATTTCTTTATAATTCGATTGGTTTCATCTATGAAGATCACATTACAGTTTTAACAATTTATTTTATAAACAACGCTTGCAGTCTGTCATTTATTATTGCTGTACTTGTTCAATTTTATAATATTATTTAATTTATTGTTAATGATGGGGACAGTGTTAATATTATATCATTTTAATTTATTTATAATTTATTCATAAAATTTATTAATATGGGAAAGGGAAATTATGTTGTTATAATGCTTTTCTATGTTGTTTTTAGAGAATCATTATATTTAATTTTTCCCAATCTATGTTTAATATGTTTGTTGTAAAAGTAGTTAGGGTAGGCATTGTTATGTAAAATGTTAATTACCTTGTTTAGATTGTCCTCGTAATGACATGTGTCAGATAGCAAAATTATCCTGTCTATAAGATTATTTATAATAGTAGACATCATTCGAGCAGCCAAAAGACAGATACTTTTTCTTAAAATCTTGTTACATTCTAATTATGTTCTGTATTTGATATTTTTTTAAATGTGTGAATTCTTATTGATTAAAATTGTTTTGTTTTTTAATTTTTAAAACATATACACTTATTAGTTTAATTTATAAATATATACACTTATTAATTTATAAACATTTAAAATTATTAATTTTATTTATATAAATATAAAATTTAATATTAACAAATAAATATATATACGTTATGTAAAGTAAATTCGTCAAGGAACACTTAAAAAATGAAATTGTAAATCCGAAGTATCTACAGGTACTTCAACATATTGATAATGTTATTAAAAAATGCATGATTTCATAAAAGAAGTGTCATATTTTTTGGAATTATATGAGCAGCAATTCAAATACATCAAGTAAATAAAACAAAGAAATTAATAAATAGATTCCATTTCCGAATTGTATCGAGGAGTACCGGCTTGTGTGAGTTGCATAGAAATACGGCGTACAATTTAGAAAAAAGTGTAGCAGAGATAAAAAGAATATGTGGATGAAAAGCTACAGAGATAGGACGTATAGACATGTGAAATAAAGGAATGGATGAAAAGAGTGAGAGTTAAAGAATTCTACGAAAAGTTAATCTAAGAAAGGTATTTTTTGTAGAAGATGGTTGACGTGAGAAAAAGAAAAAGAGAGGATGAAACTTCTAAAGGGTCTGGAGGAAATATGTAAAAGAAAGGATAAGCAGGAAGACAGAGAACGAGAACAAAAGGAAAAGAGCAAGACAAAAAAGATAGAAACAAAAGAAATAGACAAAGAATAAAGTAAATGCACCGAGAAACTAAGAAATGGAATAATAGAAACTAGAAGAGAGAAGGATAGAAATCCAAAAAAAGGAAAGATGAATAGAAAATGAGACGAAGATAAGTAGAAAGTAAAGAATGAACTGGTGAGAGGAGGTAAAAAGAAAAAATTGAAAAAAAGAAACTGAAAGTGATGTGATAGTGAATAACATTATATAGACATAAAGCAAAAAGATATAGTAAATAAAATGTAAAATATACAAATGTAATAAAAATGTAAAGAATATTCAGGTGATAATAATTCAATGTAAATGGGAATTCATTCCTTAGTGAACAGGTTGGAATTATAATAAATACAATATTATATTGTATAAATTATTTGAATTTAAAAAAGTGGGTGACTTCATTACTTTTTTCATTCAACTTAGTAAGAAGAATGCATAATTTCACTCCATATTCCCCTTCGTTACTTTTTGCAAATCATTTTAGTTCGTTTATTTTTAGTTAAATTTTTCTTGTAACATGGGCTTCAGCGATCGTTTTTATAATCTATTATTAAGTTTAATATTCTCTTAATGAGGGGAGTAGACCCAAACTTAAATGAGAAAAGTGGCAACAAACGGCCTATTGCAATCCGAACTATAAAAATTAGCGCTTTATACCTTCAATATTTGATAATGTTTTAATTTTTCATTATACATACGTAATCTTATTACATATATTTATATTCAATTAAAAAAATTATTTTACCTTTAAAATGATGAAAAATATAAAGAAATATAAAAGAAAACATTTTAAAAAATCGCCCCTTATGTTCTTTTTTATGAATCAATACTGGTAATCCGATGCACATGTTTATGTTATTGTTCTCTCACATATTCAAACGCATATAATAGTATAAAAAGTTCTTTCCCAAAGAATGTGTGAAATACATTAGTACACATATAAAAATTAAAATTAAAATTTAAAGTGTTACGGTATTGTATTAATTTCTCTGATCTATTCCGTACTGTATCTACTTCTCTTATTGTATTAATTTCTGGTGTGTTAATTAATATAAAAGTTCATGGCGAATGAAATAATTTTTTTTCTTTAATTGTATTTTGGGTACTTTCAAGCTATAAAAAAATGTTTATTGCAATAAAACCTATTTTTAAAAAAATTTTTCAAAAATATAAATTAGAATCAAATCAAAATTAAAAATATCTTTTTAATTTACTCAATTAAATCTTTTTAGTTTACTCAATTAAAACAACTTCAAAGTATTTTAATATGGGATTTTACTTACCCGTGGTCCATTTAATGTCAGTTTTGCGCGTCACACTGAGTTTTAAGAGAGGAAAAGAGAACAAATTTAATTCATCAATATACCAGATAATGAAAATATTATTGTGATAATTATAATCTAAAATAAATTGTTTTATTTTTATAATATATTTATTTAATTATATCATGAATAAGTAAATATATATTATTCTAAATTATATCAAGCCATTCATATATATTAATATATATATATATATATATATATATATAAAATAATGAAAATGTTAATTATATTATATCTAATGATGAATATCGTGTATTATTGTACAGTAATATTTTATATAAGAATATACACATATTATTAAAGATAAAGTACATGTGTAAATATTGTATTGTTAATAAATTTTAATTAATATTAAATCAATTAACATATTTTATTTATTATTTCATTCTCTTATTAATTGCATTGCTAAATATTTATTCCATACAATAAAGATTAAGATCAATTCTTTGCTTTATTTATTTATTTTGAAGATGCAAATTTAAAATAAATTTTGATTTTTTATATACATTGATTACTTAATATTTTGTTATAAATTTCTAAAAGAAAAATTTATTTTATACATTTGTTTGAGTAGAAATAACTTTCACAAAGTCTAAAGAATAAACTTTTAATATTAATTACAGTTAGGAAATAATAATAAACACGTTACCGGAATACCAGGATCGGCTCGGGAGAAAAGACATATAGGATAATTATTTGTATTAGATTTTTAAAAATTTTTGAGTGAAAGTATAGGGCATTTATTTTTAATATAGTTTCCATATCACGTCATCTATGTTTATTGTTTAAATATTTATTCTCATTTAAATTTAGACCCTTCTTTCTATACATATTTATATAAACAAGCGTCTACTTACAATTTTATTATTTTATAAATTACAAATATATTTTATATTGAAATTATATAATCTAATACTTTATTATATCACCGATAGAATTCTATAATTTTGTTTGAAATAACAATTAAAGAACTTATTTTATTTCAAATGAATATAGTATTATTAATAAGAATAAGTTTTATTCGATTTATATTAAAAATATTAATTTACATCTTTATATATAATATAAATATATAAATATGAAAATTATATTTTTTTTATTTAAATGAATGAAAATTCTTCTCATATTTTCATTTTTTTTCTATATGTATTAGTTTAATGAGTATTTAGATAGTAAATATTTGAGAAAGTCAAAACAAAATCGACTATTTAACGGTCAAGCGACAAGGATATTTACAACGTGCAGCTGCAGTTTATTGCCCTGCCAAACCGAATAAGTTTTACGCTCGAATAAAAGGTCAAGAATAATTTATAACATGGTTAATTTGAAAAACTTTGTTCGTAGTAACTTGAACGTGCTGTAATACTACATTATATTTTCTTATTCTTGCTAAACTATATATATAGTAGTAATAAATTATCATAAGTATCAATAATTTATTCTTATATATATATTCTTAACTTTTTAATAAATATACAGAAAAATGTAATATAACAAAATATATTTTTATTAATAAAAACGAAGAACATTTGTAGGATAATAAAATGATCAAAAAGAAAAGAAAATAATTTTATTCAGAAATTATTTTAATGCTTTTAAATTGTTTATATTAATAATTGCAATACAAATATATAAAAAATATTTTCGGAATGATGATAACTCAATTTTACATAAAAATTATATAAGATTTAAAAAACTTTTTTACAAAACTTACTTATTTATGTTATACTGCTTCATGAAAAATAATTTAATTTACAAGTATTAATAATAGTTCAAATTATTTAAATTATAATTAAAAAATTTATTAAGCTCTTCTTAATTTAAATATTCTGATAATCTTAGGTTTGTAAATGTTTTTCTTAAATGAATGAATTTTTTAAACAAAAATATTGCTTAACTATATACCAAAACATCTTTCAATTTTTACTTGTTTTTGAAAATTGAAAGTCTTTCCTTCAAAATAAATAATAAAGAATAAAAAGAAAAATATATAATTTCAATATTAAATTTTTTCTTAATTTAATTATTATATTTGTTTTGTTGTACATATAGCAAAATAATGCATTATTGTAAATACAAACACAGCAAATTAAAAAAAAAAATTTTTAATATTTAAAAATATATAATTTATTTTAATACAATACTATTCAGTTTATATATATAATTTGTAATATATATTCATCAATAATACTTAGTTTAATCTTAAAATTCATTAATATATTTCATAAAAATATTGATTTATTAATAGTATTTATTAATAATATTTATCAGTAAAATTTTCTTCATATTATAGATTTTTTAAATATGAGTTAAATATAAATTATTAATCATAAAATTATATGAATTAATAAAATAAAAATTTTCCTTATAATTCTTATTTATTTACATTTTATATTATATACTATATCCTAGTATTATTTGATATCATTATAGATACTAAATAATAGACACTGATATAAAGTTTAAAAAAAATGTTTAATCATCTTAATTCAATATACTAATGTAGAATATTTGGTTACTTGCATGCTTAAGTCTGAATATATTTTTTCTATATCATATTATTCTTTAAATTTTTATTAAATGTTTTATTTTATTAGATTTAATTACGAAATTTCATTAAAAATAATGATTTTTTTTCATTTTTAATTAATAATAAATAAAAAATAATGATAAATAATTAAATAGATCAAGTAAAATAATATCATTATAAATCGATCAATAAATATATATATATAGATTGTATACTTTAATTCTATGGAAACAATTTATATTAATTAATCAAAAAGAAAATTTTTAATTTAATTAATTGAGTTTGTTTATTAATTTCAAACTCAAATAATTAATTTAATTCATACGTTCGATGTATTTAATTTATTTATTTACTAACAATCGATGTATTATTAGCATATATTTCTTGTTTATTAAAGTCTAAACATTTATATTATGATAACATTATGCCTTCGGGAAACTAAATTTTTATTTTGTGCAACTTAAATAGAAATAATCATTTTTTTCAGTTCATCTTTTTTATTTGTTAAGATAAAAAATGATTGATATTATTGTATTAACATAAATTAATTTTTTTTTTAGTATAATTCGTGCATGTCTAAAAATAAATTATTTGAAAAATTTACAATATTTGGATTATTCTTAGAACATGGATTTTTTATAGTTTTGTGTATACAAATGGTTGTGTTTGTAAATATATTATTATTACTAACACTATAAATATTTATAGTATTAGTAATTCGTAATTGGAATTTTAAGCATATTTTATTTTAATTTATTTCAGATTATAAAAAAGTTTAGGTACACGATGACTCATTAATACCATTTTTTCTTACAAACCTTTTAGAGGATTCCTTATGTATATAACGCTGTATTTTTTTGTATATGTTCTGATATTTTACTCGGTTAGTTTAGTGTGAATGTTTTCTTTAAAATTTTATTATCATTAAAATTTTAATTTATTATATTTAAAAATAATAACAATTAGTAAAAAATAATATTTATTGGAATTAAATTTGTTAAGTTAATGAAAATATATCCTTACGTCAATTATAATTTAATGATTGAATGTGCTTTCAGTTGTAAATATATGTAGCATGCAGTGTTATGATATATAAATTATTAAACATTTTTCGAAATATTCTTTATTTAGAATTATTCATTGATGCTAAATTTGATTGACAATCTTGCTATTATTCGTATTCGAATTAAAATTTAATATATATGGTTTTAGAACAATTGTTATTTTCTAAAAATGTGATAAGTGTGGATTTCTTTCTTTATTGTTCATGCAATATCTAGTATTTACATTTATCACTATTTTTTATTTATTATTGATTAAAAAATAGTTAGTAAATATAACGCAAATTAATATTCTATTATAATGGAACTTTATTTTTTACTCTTAAAAATTTATTTTCTATAAAATTAAATATATTAATATTTTTTTTTTTTAATATTAACAGTAAAATGTTTCAATATTTATTTTTGATATTTATTTTTAAAAAATATACATCACATACATGCATGTGTTTTATTATATTTTCAATCATATTTTTTGTTTACACACTGCCATTCTTTTAAATATAATGTTACATTATTTATAAACCAAATTGTAAGCATTTTATATATTTATAATTCTTTAGTTTTTATTTAAATTTATTATTATGGTTTGATGTGTAGAACTAGATAAATTAATAAGTAAAATGAAGAAGTTAAAAAAATTTATTATGATAAGAAATTTAAAAAAAAATTTTATTTTGATTCTTCTTTGAAATATGTCATAAATTACAATTTAGTGATTCAATTATGGTTCTACCATTACTTCACAGAAATTAGTAAGTTTCGGAGGTTCAAGTAATATAACATAAAAATAAAATTGTCAGGTAATGGGAAGAGACAAGTTTTTACAACACTACGATTCCCAAGAATTATCGAAGTTGCAATACATTTGTATTGAAATAGTGTATTGTTTTAATTTTTATATTATTTATATGTTTATATTCAATGATTAAATATAGATAGTATTAGAAAATATTCATAATGTAAATGAAAACTTAAAAATAATGTTTTTGCAGAAATTATAAATTATAGTAGAGTAATTTATATTAAATTAAATATTAAAGTTTATCTACAATTTTTATTAAATATTCTAAATAAAATTGAATTAAATTATATTTCTTAAAAAAAAATCACGTTAATAGATTTAAATAAATAAAATATATTTTAATACATAATTAAAACTGTAATAATAATACAATTTTTACAATAAAATAAATACAAAAATTTTTTTTTTTAGTAAATAATTAAATAATCATTAAAAAATTATAATCATATAATAATTCATTTTACTTATATTTTTTTATTTTATTAATAATTACAATAATAATAATGATTTTAATAATATGAATTTACTTATTTCATTAATTTTTAGTTTGTATATTATGTATATATTAATTGAATATATATTTGTGTAAAGGAATACATACTATATATATTACTTTATGTTTTTTCATTTTTTGTATATTTACAACTTCAAATAATCATTTAAACGCGGATTTCGTAATTTATTTTATTTTTAATTAATAATTATTTTTTTCTTTTTGCATGAATATTATATAAATAATTTCATATATTATTTTTATTTCAATTCATATATAATATAGAATTTTTAATGTATCAAACAGATATCTAATCTTTAATAAAATAAAAATAATAAAAAAAATTAAGAAATTACTACTTAGTTAAATATAAACTTTATTGAATATATTTATATTTATATAAAATGAATGTATTTTTTTTGTTTTTTTTTTAACATAAAATTATAAGGATATTAATTTATCAAATTTTATGTAGTACTACATAATACTCATAGTAAAAAAAAACAAATAAATTTTATTAATGCATCATTAAAAAATTTAAGAGACGTTATTGTTTTATAGAATAATCGAGTTACATAATGCTATAAAATTTTTCTAAGTTGTAGTTACCGTTTATATTGGTTATATAATTTATATCGATTAGACATATATTTTTATTCAGTTTAAATTTAATAAAATTTTATGAAAATGCTTCGCTTTTGAATTATAAACAGTTTTTTAATATATCTGCCGAATAATTACATTTATGAAAATTTATTTTTCATATAAAAATGTATAATATAAAAATTAAAATTAAAGTAAAAAAATATAATTATAGTACAACGCAAAACTTAATGAAAATAAATATCTAGAATATTAAATTATAAAATAAAAAAAATTTATAAATCTTTGAATAAATTTATAATTAATACAAAAATATAATATTAAATTAGTATTAATAAAAATCGTTTAAATAAATTATTCTATGCAATAAAAAATACAAGTTCAATGATTAAAAAATTAAGATTTGAAAAAAATATTGAAGATGTATTATTGGATCTTTTCTTTTTCTATAAAATAGTTAAAAATTTATAAAATATATATTTTTGAATTATTTTTTTTTATTATTACTTCGAAAATTGATTACAAATAAAGAGCGATGTATCGAGATGTTGTGAAAGTATGAGTTTGCATGTATTTAAAAAAAATGCATTATTATATACATATTTTACAAAAAGCGTATTATTATTATTATAAATTAAATTGTTTTGTGATGGTTTAAAATGTTTAAATTATTTATTTTTATTTTATGATATATTACGTAAAATTAGTAGTTAATACTAATGAACCTTTATATTGATTTAATTTATATTTCTTTCACATATGAAATTGTATTAAATAATTCGTAGTTAAAATTTTGTTGAAAAATAATTATTTTAATTATGCCTTTAATGATAAGTAAAATTAAAAATTCATAATAAATTTTTTTCAATGTGATTCGAATGTTATTATTTTTTTTTTTTTGTTAAACTACATAATATTCAGCATCAATATATTTCTGATAATTTTGAATATTTTTTTTTTATATCCCCTGTTCTCTTTTACCCTTTTCTCTTACAAATAAACACTCTTTACAAATTATTTATTATAGGGGCGTTTTTTTATTTTGAATACTCGACATTACTGCCTTTATTGGTTGAACTAAAATTATCCTCTTAGAGGGAATTAAGGGTAAAAAAAAATGAGGAGTGGGGGCAAACTATTAATTATGCTAGAAGATATAATGCTGCTTTTAGTGAATTACACTAAGCTACAATTATTCTCGACTAGGTCATACAAGGAAATAAAGGAGTGAAGGCAGACCATGACGTATACTCTTAAGAGAAAATTCTACGAGTTGAATGACTCGCTACACTACATATTCACGTTTATGAGTGTGAAGTATATATATACGGCTGTTATAAATATGCTGTCTAGTAACTTTATATACATAATATAAAAATTTATATTTATAATTTGTATTTATTTCACATTGTAAAAATGAAATTAAAATTTTAAATGTATTTATTCACTTGAATTAATTATCTTTATATAAATAAAATACATATATATTTTATAAACTCATTATTTTATTTGTTATTTTCGAAATATATAATTCAAATAAATAAATAATTTTAATATTAATTTTATTAATTTTGTCAATGAAAATTTGCATGTTATTGAAAAGATTAAACATTAAGAGTAAAAATTACAAGTAACATTATTTTTATTACTAATTTTTTAATATAATATGTATAAAGATGTATAAAAATGTTGAAAATGTTAAATTGAAAAATGCACGATTTAGTGAAAGAAATAGAATATTTTTAAAATTATACAAGACACAATTCATATAAAATAAAAAAAAGATTTATAAAATATTCAAATAAACAAAATTTCATTAAATATTGGAATCCAAATAAAGCAGCTGACTTCATTATTGACATTGGGCTTGGAGAGAAGGGTGATTACCTTCCCTAAATTGTTCCAAGTGGATTATTTGTAATTTGTTAAACATCTGCTATGTTTTTGAGGAATAAAAATTTAACATGGGCATCATCGATCTTTTCAATAATCTTTAAAAGATATTCTCATAATATATTCCATAAAATTTTTTTTCACTAGTGTATAAATGAAATTACAATGGAGTACAGTACAAACTCCTTTGTAGTAGTAGGAATAACAACCACGGCGTCAACTACAGAGAGGGCGCATAACGTAATGGAATTTTAGTAGTTTTAAGAGTTTAACTTAATACTTCAGCAGTTGTATGGGTATGGGCATCTGATGAAGAGTGATTGTTGTATTAAAAATTAAAATATAAAACAAATATAAAGCTATATCAGCTTTTAATATATTCGACAATTATTGTTAAATTTATTTTCTGTATGATTATATTACTAATATAAATTAATAGAGGTCTCAATTGCACATGAAGATAAAATGAAAAAATCAACTATGATGGTATTTTTTAGCCTTGCATGGTATTATTTTGCCATAATTCCACTGAGTATGTACTAATAATATTTTATTAATAATTTTTATTAATTTATTAAAATATTTTAAATTTATTCTAATATTTTTAAAATATTAAATTTAAGAAAAACGTTGAACATAATTTTTCTTGATTAAAAATTAAGTACTAATTGATTAATTTTAAAACAACTAATTTTATAAATGATTATAAAGTAAATAAATATATTTTAGAATGTATAAAAAACAATAATAAAAATAATGATAATTGTAATGATCTTCTTTATATTTTAAGCAGTTAAATATATTTAAAAATTTTCATAAAGTATATATTACAATTACAAATAACAAGTCAAATTATATGTAAAATTTGGACAATACATAAATAATTTAATACAAAAATTAAAACTATTTTGCTTAAATTGTATCCTAATATATCCAACAATTTTAATTACATTAAATAGATTAAGTTAAATTTTAATAAAATTAAATAAAATAATTATCATATTCTGTTCCAGTTTTATAAAAATATGTATAAACATTATAATAAATTAAAATTTTCATAAGTTATTTTTGGGATGTATTTAAATAAAAAAGTAATAAAATAGTATTTTCATTAATTATGAATCAAGGTTTTCTATAGTAAATCTAATAATTTTACATAAATATATAAATACTTATTAAAGTTTGTTTTAGTTTCATAAGTATTTACTAGTTATATTAGAAATATTTACTATCAAAATTGTAAAAAAAATTAGAAAATTGAATACTTTTCTTTGAATTAATAATATAGTTATTTTATTTTTAATATGAATTGAAATGAAAATAAATATTTATTTTTAGCTTCATGTGAACAGAAGCCATTCATATCACACATATCCAAAGAAAAAATTAAGGAGATTGGTGAAGAAGTTGAATTTAATTGTACAGTCCAGAATGTACAGGATTATCCAGTATTATGGATAAAATTTGATAAAGATCGAGTTGATCGAGCAACCCTTTCAAGTAATACTTTTATGATAGTGAGAGATAAAAGGATTTCTGTAAAATTTGATTCAGTGACTGTCACATATTCCCTTAAGGTATAAATGTTAATTGCAATTACATAGTTTTAAATAAGTATATATATATATATATATATAATTATGTAAATAATTTTATTTTTTATAAATTGGAAAATTAAAAATTAAACTGATTAAAAATTTATCAAGAATATTAAAAAATCTTTTGATCAAAATTTTTTATTAATTGTGTACTTACCTATATCCTAAATTTTTCTCTGAATAATTATAATTTTACTGGGTAACATAATTTTTTTCTAAAAATATGAATTAACATATGTAAAGATAAACAAAATAAATTTAAAAAAAAGAAAAAAATTTAAAGAAAAATCTTCAATTTTTTTTAATTATAATATATTCGATATAAATTCAACTAATTTGAAATATTATATAAAAAAAACAATGTAAATTTAAGTTTATATTTTCTGTAATTTTATTAAATTTTAAAAAGTGTAAAAATTAATTTAAAATAGTATAAAAAATTAAATAATATTAGCTTTTATATATTACACAAGCCTAAATAATTCAATTTTAATATTTTATTACATTATATAAATTATTCATTATTATTATTATTATAATTTAAAACTTAATTTTTAATCTAGAAAAATGAGGTTAAAAAATTTTAATCTTATTTTTCTACAATGAAGAAATTTATTTTTGAAGATAAAAAATCTACAAGAAGCTGATACGGGTTTTTACCAATGTCAAATACTTATTACTGTAGCTGAAAAAGTATCAACTGACGTGGAACTACAAATACGTCGACCACCAATGATCAATCATAATACAACTCGTTTTGTAAATATAACAGAAGGAAAAAAAATTGAGCTCAAATGCAATGCAGATGGTTTTCCAGTACCACGTATATCTTGGAAGAGGGAAAATGATATTCTTCTACCATCTGGTGGAGCTATTTATCGGTAAAAATTGAATAATTTGTAATAAAATCTTGTTAATTCTCATTTGTTATGTTTTGAAAATATATTTATTTAATAATTAATAATTTAATAATTAAATTTAGCATCAAAAATATCTTAAATACATAGTTTAAATAAAAGTGAGTTTAATGCGTGTTGCTGTTTCTAGTATAAATGAAAAATTATTAATAGATCCTTGAATTTACTATTATTATTTAATTTCAAATAATTATCAAAGTTCAATAATATTTTAATAAAATAATATATTTCATTAAAAATGTAATTTAAATATTTTATACAAACTTTAAGATACAAATTTATTATTATTGCAATATACAACTACAACTTATATATTTATATAATAAAAAAAATTTTTATCTTTGCTTATTAAACTAAGATAAATAGATACATTGAAACATATTTACAAAATTGTAAGCAATTTTTTAAACTAATACTTAATAAATTAAATTTCTTTGAATTGTATAATAATGTTTATTATTGAAGACATTTCTTGTTGTTTCATGGAATTGAATATGATATTATAATTAAATATTTGTAATGTTTATATTTTTTATAAAATAATTTTTTTTTATTGTAAAATTTGATAATAAGTAGCATCCATTTTTTTTTATTAAAAGATAGTTTTTTTCAATATACATCAAATTATATTAACAAAAATAAAATATGGTTTATATAAATAATAATATGTATATCATAAGTCTAATAATATTTAAAATATCTATTAAAAAATATTACCTTTTATACAAGAAAGCTAATATTTAGAGGAAAAAAAAGAAATTCAAAATTACACTATACTATTTACAATAATAGTATGTATATTTCAGTAAATATAATAAGTACATAAATGTAACAAGTATTTTTATATTTAATTTGATCTAATAAAAAGTTAATTAAAAAATTTATATTAGATATGAAAAAATTTGTGATAACATTATTCAAAATAAGATAGAATTAATAATATTATATTTAATGTTAAAAATTATTGTTTTTTATACTTAAAAACAATTTTCATGACCTGCCTTGTTTCCAGAAAAATAAAATCAAAACAAAATATTCAGTCATTTTATATTTATTATTGAATTATTTACCACTTTCCCTTGTATCAACTTTGCATAATATACTCTCTATAAAATAGCATATCATAAATCTAATGTTTTTTTGTTGTTTTTTTTATCTGATTAAATTATATTTATATTTTATAAAGTTTATTTTTATTTAATTAATTATACATAACCTTTTCTTTGTTTTTCCATTTTTTTACAATTTTATTTATGAGCTGAATAGTTTATAGATACTTATTTATTTTCTTTTTCAAGCTAATATAATAATTTTTATTGATTTCCAAATTGTGTATATACATCTTATGTCAATACCTGTTTATCTTATAATAAATACTATCATGGGTGTTTTAGATACGATCAGTTTTACATTATTATATTTGATTAATCATTTATCTAAATTAATTATTATTTATATAAATTAATTTATATAAATTAATCATTTATCTGAAGTATATTAATCAACCATCTAAAACTTTGAAAACCAATAAACTATTTAAGCAAACTATAGACTTCTTCTTGATTTACCAGTTCAGAATGCCTTTGATACTAATAGTAATAACGTTAATTTTTATTTATATCCATGAATAATATTATTAAGTGAGCAAAGATTTTTTACTATAATTCCCATTTCACAAATTTTTCTCTTGAGCTTACTCATTTTATTATTTATCTGCGAACTATTTACCTATGTTTATGAACTTATGTAACATTTCTGTTAATTCATCTATGTCTTATATAATTATATAAACTTTATTTATAAACGTTAAGAAAGTAAAAGTTATCAATATATTATTTTATTTGACATTAAAATAAGAAAAAAAATTTTTATTTTTATTAGTGGCAACACGTTGACAATAGAAAAGGCTCACAGAGATGACCGTGGGGTGTATCACTGTATTGCAGAGAATGGAGTGGGTGCTGAAGCTCAAATCAATGCTACTGTAAGCATAGACTTTGCGCCGGTTATCACAGCTATAAGACCACGAGTGGGGCAAGCTCAAGGTTATGATGTGGGCCTGGACTGTAAAATAGAGGGGCATCCTCAACCAGTTGTTACCTGGTTAAAAAATGGTGTACAATTAAAACGAGAAGAATCATCAGCTGGAATTGATGAATTTGTTGATACTTATCTACGATATTCAGTGAGAGGATCTGATTTTGGTGAATACATATGCCGAGCCGAGAATATTTATGGTGTTGCTGAAACCAAGATTGAGCTTTTTGGTAATTTTATAGTAACAAATCTATGATTGAAAAATATATATAATATAATATATTATTCACTTATATATATATATTATTTTTATAATATATAATCTGCAATATAAAAAAATTTTCAAAATAAGATCTTGTTGCTATTTTATCAACAGATACTAATCAGACAATAATCTAGAATTATAATTTTATTTATAGAATAATGTAATATTTTCTTATACATAATTCGATTTAAAAAAAAAATTGCTATAAAAAAAAATTTTTTTTTAATTAAAATTAATTTCTTATTTTTCAGAAACTACCATTCCAGTGTGTGTTACTTCCTGTGGTTAAAAATTATATATGTAAATATTACAATTTTAAGAACTGAGTCAAAACATTATGATCAAATATTATATATTTTTTTTATACTAGACTAAAATTTTAAATAATAAAACTCTTTAAATAAACATTTTTTGTATATTTATACAATAATTGAATAAATTCATAAGTTTATTTTTATTTGATTAAGTGCCTGAAATTTATAAAATTGATACACAGAATAATACATTTTATAATGAAAATGATATTTCATTATAAAGTAATTTAGTTTAATGATACGTCAATGATACTTGTTATAATGTTTATAATACTTTTTAGAATGTTTTCTGTATTGATTATTGAATTTTGAAAGAGAATATAAACATAATATAAGTTACTCATAACTAAATAATATTGATGAAATACATTCAGAATTTATAAATAAGCAATGAATAACGTAATAAATAATTTTGTATTTAATTTATTTTTTGAAAATTGTGTCTAATAATAATTTTTTATTATAATTTTTAGTAACTTATCAAATTTCACATTTATTATTTTTTTTTTTTTTACATATCTCATATATAATTACTTGACTGCACATTAAATATTAGAAAACCTTTATTAACACTAAGTTTTTGCAATAATTTTATTTATATAGTTATATTTTGAATGCAAAGCTTAAAAAAAAAAGTTTTATGTTACTGTTTTAAAATTATAATATAATTCTAATTCAAATAAGATACATTAGATGCTCTCAAATTACAGGGAATTTCAGTAAGTTTACGTTCAATTATATGATTATATTTAATTAATTAATAACATTGCCTATACTTTATAAACCTTAAAAACTTCACTATCTCTTAAATACTATATTACAAATAACTATTAGCTTTTAAAAAATCATTTGTTCTTGTAGTTTTTGTACTTCTCAGAAATCTGTTTTGTTTATATCTATCTTCAAGTAAATGTAAAATATAGCTTCAGTTAAATTAATTTTTAATTAAATTTTATTTTGTATCTGACCATGAAAGAGAAACATTATAATACAATATTAGTCAATTTAACATTTGTAGCTAATTTTTTAATTTGTAATTGGTGTAATTTAATTACTTGAATATTGGGTAGTTTGAGTTGATGCTTAATTACGATAAATTATATAAATAAAATAATAAAATAGTATTCAGGTATTAAAATAAAATACGAGTGATTTAAACATCAAAGTACTCACATTACTTTTATATACGTTTCAGTTACTACAATGAAACTGTAACTTCTCTTTTCTCAATCTTTGAGCTATACATTATATTACGTGTAGACTTAGTACAGTGTTCAGTCAGTCGTTATTAATTGAACTATTACACTCAGAACTATATTAAATTTAAACATACTTATGCATTTTATCTTGAATAAATTAAAAATAATGCAAAAGATTTGTGTTACATAATTAATTTATATTATATCGTAATTTCATTGTTGTTAATTCTTAGTAATAATATTTTGAATATATTCTATACTATGACCGAGTTACCAGTAGCATACACCGGTAGCATACGCTCCGACAAGATATCACACTAATTTCCAATCATTCTCCGCGTACCTATAATAAGGGCCCTATTGCCTTTATAGATTATCTTCGATCAAGGATACGTCATAGGTATATTAACGGTGCACTCCACCAATTTTCCGCTCAGCCACTGATCCAGTAACACCCACGCAATGGTAAAATTTAGTCTACGCACTTAAAAAAGTGTACAGAGCAATATTAGGGGAATCGTGGACTGTGACCTAATCTAGATGAAAAGTATTTATGAGGAACAAAGTTTCTATTGTAAGTATACTTTCTCGTTACATGTCTTATCCTTTGAATCCCACCAGTATAAAAAAAATAAACAGAATTTTCGCTGCAGAATTCATGCGTTATAATTATATTTATTAACCCGTAAAGCACTAGTGTAGTGAATAGTAAAAATTATGTTGGAAGGAGCGGGGGATTACGACGACCTCCATTTGAGGATGTGCCGTTCCTGCGCACTTCAACCCTTTATACACAAAACCCTCCTATCCTATTTGTTTAAAATTTTGCCGTAGTGAGAGTGCAGGACCTGACTGGGCACAAATCACATTACTAACTACTCTATATCGTGCTAACCCCCAGTAAGGTCGAACAAAGTATCCTCCCTCCCCAACTCGCAAACTACCACTTCGACTAAATGTGAGACCAACTATCGAGGATTCGGTCCTGATTCTTAGCCCCCTGTTCTTATTTATAGCTACCATCCACGAATCAATTTTTCTAACAGAACTTAAGATAAAGCACAGCCTGGAATTCCTCAGGTCGGTATGTTTAATGAAGGGAACTCCCAAGAAGTCAAGCCTAGCAGTTACAAAAGTTAGGCAGCTACAGAGTAGGTGTTCAGTTATTTCGTTACTTATTTGGTAGCACTTGCAGGTTCCATTCTCTTTGATATCAATTTTGTTGAGGTGGTAGCTGACTATCCAATTGCCTGTAAACCAGCCCATCAACAGCCTAATGTTGAGACTATTCAGTCTCTGAATATGATGCTGCTAAGTGGTGAGTAAAGAAGAGTTTTTTTGATTGTCTTTTTCTTTTATTATTATTTATTTTATTATTATTCCCTCTTCTGACCAACCTATCAGCCTTTTCGTTTCTCAGATAGCCTTGCTGACTAAGGATCCAAATTGGGGTAACCTTGTTACTTTACGCTAAATTCTCCAGTAGATTATTATATTCAAAAATTTGTCTGAACTTAGGTTCTCTAATATCTATGGCAAGTAGAGTAGGGACTGTCTGACCAGATAGTTAAAGGTCTACTCAGCAACTGTACAGTGCACTCGATGACGTCCCTAATTTCTGCTTGAAACATGGATACATACTTGTGTAGCTTGTAGACGATTTAGTTCGATGTATCCATTTTCCAAGTCCCGAAGCCGAATCCATTTTAATTTTTGAACCCTTAGGTAAACCATATAAGGCCAACATTCAAGAAGGTACCTGGCTTAAAGTTCCAGTTTTCTCCATGAGGTATGAGTACCTCATAATTCTTATCATACGCGTGATTTCAAAGAATGTTATCACATGTCTTTCTATTATCTATCTATAACTCCAAAGTTTTATTGATTAGAGTATAAGATCCTTTCAGTTCTTCCTTGATGGTAAGGTATACCTAGTATAGGTCTCGCCTCTGCCATCTTATCCAAAGATTCTATATTTAAAATTAG
This sequence comes from Eupristina koningsbergeri, assembly GCA_018907245.1. Classification (NCBI taxonomy): domain Eukaryota; kingdom Metazoa; phylum Arthropoda; class Insecta; order Hymenoptera; family Agaonidae; genus Eupristina; species Eupristina koningsbergeri. The sequence continues at coordinate 2,572,014 of JACCHV010000002.1, read as the reverse complement.
TTCTAAAGAGTTTGAGAGAGAATAGATATAAATTATGTAGAATGTATTAATTCTGAGGCTACATTGTTGCTTATCCCTCAGATTTCGAAGATTTCCAGGCCTGCAGCCTTCACGACTTTATTTTATTTAAATAGGTGACCATCTTTTGATTTTTATTAAATTTTACTCTTTCATCATATTTGACTGATTTCCAAGTCACTTGTCGAAATGTGAATAAATATGTGACAGATCTTGTTACAATGAGTTTACTTAATCATAGGAGAAAAGGGAACATTTTTATGTTTGGGAAGATGATTCCCTTACCCGTTGCTTCCACCCATGGATGTATTGGTTCTATATCTATAGTTTTATTTTAATTTGACTCTTTTATTTATAATAATTCATGAATTAATTATAATTATAACAAGGGGGCGATACTATATAGAGAGAGATATACATAAGCATACATACTGTTGATTTTTATTTAATTTATTTTTATGTATATTATATATTTATTATTATTATAAAACTTAATTTCAGGCACCTTTCATGTTGTGGTATGTAAAAGATTTTTTAAGCAATAATTAAGATGCAAGGTGAATAAAAACTGAAATGTTTATTAATTGACTAATTTGTTAACATTTCGACAGGAGAGCCACTGCTTTTGTTAAAACTATTTATTAAAAATTTATATTAATAATTATTTAAATTATAATTTACATACATAAATAACTGTTGTATTTTGTTGAGTTTGGTGTTGAAAGGTTTTAAAAGAAAATACACTTGTATTTTAGATGTAACTCGGCCACTCTCTGCTCTTTATTTATATCAATTATATCTTACAATTGCTTATTTGTAATCACGAAAACAAACAAAACAGCTGTAAGTTGTATACAATGCAAGCAAGAATATTTAACACGCGCGTAGCTTCTAAATTCAAAATATTTTAGGAATTGCTTGCGTCTCTAGTCACGTGACCTCCCCAGACCAATCAGGCTCTAGTAGGTCTTGACTAGGACGCATAGCAAGAAGCAGAGAGTAAGAGAAAGATAGAGTATTACACATACTATCAGTATACGCCGAAGCTAGTGTAAACTCAACACTCCCTCCCTTCGGTGGATGCCCAAAGTTGCCAGGTTGTCAAGGAGGTAAAATCTTCAATAAGACACCCACGAGAGTTCCTTCATTGAAACGGCTCATGAGTAGTGTCGGGTTGGCTTTATTCAATGCTGATCGACTAAAAACCCCCAGTCCAATTCATCATCAAAAATACTTTCTTAATCTCCGGTTGGAGTACATCATAGCTTCTTTATTATTGTCATCGTATTCACCTGATGGTGTATTATTGTTTTATCATCCTTCTTTAGTCCTGTTTTATTTTACCTGCAACATAAAAAAAATTTTACCAGTGTTATTTTCATCTTTAATTATTCATTACTACACTCTAGTAATTTATCTCTTAGGTATTTATGTGATTCTAATGGCAATGGTTTCGTCATTATGTCAGCAACATCTTCCTTGGTGGATATCCACTGAACATAAATACGTTTTTGTCCTACGCATTCTTTTATGTAGTCGACATGTGTATCTGCCATGTGTTTTCGGCTTCCAATTGTTTCTCGCTCTTTTAATTCTTCTTTAATTTCTTCAATTGGATTGTCGAACATTTTCAACCTGTGACTGTCATCTTTCTTTGTACAGTCTCCAGCTGATTTATTATCGCACTAGATTATCCCAGGTAATAATGTTTTGCCAGTAATGTTTCTGATGGCTTTATCAAGAGAGATCAGTTCTTGAGATGATTCACTCATTGCAAGATATTCGACTGGACATGTAGACAGTGTCACATATGTCTGTTTATGACTCCTCCAGGATACTGTGTCTCCATATAGACATATAATGTATCCTGGTGTAGAGGTTGAGTCATCACAGTCTCTGAAACTAGCATCTGTGAATGCTACTAAATCTTCTTTTTGTGACCTGTATATGAGTCTAATGTTTGGATTACCTTTTAAATATCTAAAAATTCTCTTTACTTCTTTCCAATTTTCAATGGTTGGTTGGTGTTGTTTTCGAGCTAAGAAGTTTACTGAATACGCAATGTCAGGTCTTGTTGCATTAGCTAAATACATTAAACTTCCTATAGATTCTCGAAAAGGAATTTCTTCTTTAGTCATTTCATCTTTATCATTTTCTCCTGCTTGTGTGTCAGAAATTTTATTTCTGTTATGAACTTGTCTGGTCACCATTGGTGTGTTATGAGGGTTGCAATCCTCCATGTTAAATCTACACAGTATATTTTCAACATAATCTTCCTGTGATAAAATACTGTGTTTTCATCTTTATTCCACTTAATGTTTATTCCTAGGATGCATTTAGGTTTTTCTAGGTCCTTCATCTCGAAGGTACTACTTAGTTGTCCTTTTATATCACTGAGCAACTTTACATCGTTACTAGCCAATAAAATATCATCGAATTATAGTAAAAGTACAGCCATTTTACCTTCCTTTCGCCAAGTATATAAACATTTGAAACTTACAAACTTTGTTTTTTATATTTTATTTATTAACTTCAACTCCTTAAGGAATATCCATGTAGATATCTTCTTCCAGAATGCCATTGAGGAAAGCCGTCTTTACATCCAGTTGGAAAACGTGCAGGTTGTATTTATTTATTATGGATAGCAAGGAACGTACTAAAGATAATCTTGATACTGGTGCGTATGTCTCTTTCAGGTCGTACGTGCTTTTGTCCTTGAATCCACGCACTACTAAGCGTGTTTTATATTTTATATTTCCGTCATTATTTATTTTCTTCTTGAATATCCATCTTGAGTCTATTATGTTTTGTTTTGTACCATCCAGTTCTTTTTGTGGCCTTGGTATTATTTTCCAAACATTATTTTGTGTCATTGAGTCTAATTCTTCTTTAATATCTTGTGACCATTCAACACAATCCTTACTATTTATGACTTTTACATAATTTACAGGATCGTTGTTTATTTTGGCTAACAAACAATGTGATGATGCATCGTCAATTTGTGCTTTGTTAGTAATCTTAATCGGCGGTATTTTATCTTCTTTATCCTTTTTGATCATGTTTCTTGTAATTGGTCGGAAATTTATAGTTTTAATCCTTTTAGTTTCATCTTTATTTTTCAAATTCTTTTGCAAGGTCTTCCCCGCTTCTTCGGTATTTTCACCTGTTCACTTTGATGTGATTGCATTTCTTCGTTATCCCTTAAGGTTATTTCTTCTTCTTCATCTTGTTCTTCAAGTTCTGATTCATGATCTTTATCATTAGCATTGGCCTTCATTTTGAGATCTTTTACATCTTTATATATTCATTAAATCTTACATTTCTGGATTTTATAAATTTCTTTGCTGTTGGGTGCCACAGTAAATAGCAAAAAGATCTAAATCCAACTAAAAACATTCTTATGGCCTTTGGAGCAAATTTTTGTTTTTGAATGTGTGCTTTTGTGTATGCAACACATCCAAATCTTCTTAAGTACTTCAGATGATTATTTGCTTCATTGTTAAATTTCTTTACTGGTATTTCGTATTCAATATTACTATGTGGTATATGATTATAGATGTATATAGCTGCCTCTGCTGCCAACGCCCACATAGTGTTTGGTAGACCTGAGTCTATCATCAATGATCGTATCTTCTTTTGTATTGTTTGATTGAATCTTTCAGCTACACCGTTATACTCAGGTGTGTATGGCGGCGAAGAATCAATCTCAATTTTCTCTTGATCCAGAATTTCTTGAAATTTTCCTCCAACATATTCTTTAGCCTGGTCTGATCGGATGTAACATATTTTTTCATCCTTCTCCACTAGATTTCTTACTGAAATGAGAAAATTTTTCAAGGCTTCTGATGCTTCATCTTTAGACTTAATTGTATATACTTTTATGCGTATACGTATTATATGCAGAGGTCAGTTTAATCTTTTTCTTGCTTCTTTAAATGGTATTTTATCCAATTTTGAAGTGATACAGACTTCACAGTCTCGTATTTTGTCTTCAAATATAATACCTTCTAATGGCTGTGATTTTTGGCTCAATTTTCTTAGATAGTTCAGTGATGTGTGACCCAATCTATTATGCCATAAAATCCTTAGATAGAGAATCTGATTTTGAACTTATCTTGGAAAATTGCATCTTGTTCTGTCCATCATATCCTCTCTCCGAACATGATGTCGGTTATCCATCTGCATTTGATTTTAACTCATTTATTGAGTTATCTTCCAAGTTTGTAATAACTCTAGCTTCACAGAAATATAGTCTTGATTCTATATCTTCTGTGTTATCTTCTTTATCATTCTTGATTTGGAGGCGGACAATCCAATTTGGTTTTTCGTACGTCCCCTCAAGAATGGTCTCATTGGTTGTCTTGTTGTAGATTTTCAATGCTTCATTATCGAGTTTTATTCCTAAACCTGCATCAGTTAGTTGCCGTAACGACAATAAGTTATTACTTATTTCACCTGCTGCCATAACATTCTTTAAAGTGATTGTTGTTTTTGTCTTCGGATCTGAATATAAAATTAGATTTTCTTTTACATCGATCCTTATATCAGCATACTGATTCTTGTTAGCACTTTTGATATATTCGTCTTTACACTTCTTTATCCCTTGTAAGAGTATTGATTTATTTAGAATATTGTGCGTAGCACCTGAGTCTGCTATGAACTCAATTATCTCTGAAACATAAGAATTATTGACATCTTTATAACAAATATTACCTTGTACAGTGGACTCGTTTTGTGCAGTGTTTGCAGCCTTTTCCGCTTTGTTTTTCTAGATCTTCTGCTTCCTCTTAAAATTCTTTTTTGCGACTCCAAGCCTCTTTGGTTTGTTTGTTTTATTTTCTTGTTGGTTTTTCTGGCCTGAATGATTTTATGGTTGACGAGATGAGAGATTTTTGTTAGATTGTCGACGGTTTGGAACTTTCTTAAAACAATCCGCCGCTTTGTGGGATCTTAAACTCTGACAATAATAACAAAAGTATTTATTTGTATTATTGTAAGGACAACTCGCAGCATAATATTGTGGAGAGTTACAACGGTGAGACCGATTGTTACATTCTCCAAATATCGCACGCGGTTGTTTATTTTCGTCATTATCCCGGCCTTTCCTTTGTTATTTACTCTTTTGTTCGACTTCAAACTCAAGAGTAAAGTTTTTTAATTCTTCATATGTTTGTTCAGGTATTCCTTTCCTGGCCCAACTCATGTGTTCCAGTTGTGGGAACACACCTACAACTGCATTGTAGTAGCTCGTTCTTTTTTCCATTTCATCTATTTCTTTAGCATCTTCGTGAGCTTCATAGTCTGTAATGATAAAGTCTATAAAGTTGACCACCTTTTCACCTTTTTTTTATCTTAATTGTATAAAGATCAGCACGAATGATTCTATATGAAACGTTCCGTTCTGACCTTTTAACTTCTTTAAGTTTCTTTATCATATCTTTAGGTTCAGTTATTTTCATTACTAGCTTATGATAACGATCCGATAATCTTGCTTGTATCTTAGTACGAGCCACATCTTTATCATCTTGAAGTTTTTCATACGTGCTGCTTTTTGGTGTCGGGTATTTATCATCAATTATGTAGATAAGCCGTTGGCATAAAAATTCTGCTCTCATATAATTTTCCCAAATAGCGAAGTCTCCCTTGTGAGACAGCCTGAAATCAGAATTGTAGCTTGTTGGCTTCCTCTTTATTCTATTTGTAACTTCTTTTGGTTGATTTTCAGCTTCTTTATTTTTTTCATAATTTTCATCATCTTTGTGATGTGGATACATGCCGTATCCATTGACACATCGTCATCAGGAATATTGAGAAGGATATTTTCCATATCCTCCACCACTTCTTTATCTGTTAGACTTTGTGCAACGGTGAGAGACCCACAGCTTTGCAGCAATTCCAACTCACGAACACGTAAACGCTTGGATTCAAGTTGGTCAGCCTATATTTTAGAAATACTGGCTAACATTTTTCTCATCAATTCTCGTGATTCTTCCTGCTGCAAGCTGTCAGGTTTCATCATGCTCTTAAGCATTTCGCCATCCTGTGCCAGAGTTTAATCCACATATTGTTCCATCGTTGTTTTTTTTTTTTTTATTAATATATTATTATTTTCAGGATCTCTTTATGAAATCAATGATAAAATAAAAAATATTTATATTTAAATTACTTACAGCATACGCTGAAGCATGTGTAAACTTAACAATAACTAACAACATTTTAATTTTCAATAGATAAACACAGGAACGCCTATAATTTGTAAAGTGTGATCATTGCAATGTCAGATTATAAAATTTAAATAAGCCACTTATATACATAATTATTTATTATTATTTTGCAACATAGTATGATTATATATTATCATATTTAATATCCGTTGGTACCGATTATTAATATTAAGGGTTACTTATTGATGCTTAAGTGTATTTTGATTAATTGTAATCTATAGCATTTCGAATAACATTTATTCATTACAATTAGTCTACTTGTCTAAAATAAAAATATAAATATTACTTGTAAAAAAAAATTTTTCATATTCTGAATCTCTAATTTTTTAAATTTCAATAATTGACAAAATGGCAACATTTAAAAAAATGTTTATTTTTTGCAGAAAAATCACTTGTTTTTCACATGCCAAATTCAGAATTTATAATATATGAAAAGTAGAGGTTCATGATATGTAAAAAAGTATTTTATAAGTTCTCTCAAAATTTCAAATTAATTGAATGATTTGTCTTCGAGTTAGAGCAGCAGGCATTTTTTTAAATATAATTTTGAGAACAACACGTTTAAAGCTTTATATAAGGATATTTATATTATAAAATCAAATTTGATGTAATTACACTTAATTTGCTATTTTAAGCCCAAATAATGCACCTTCTTTTTGCTCAAAACAATGCATTTTTCAGCTATGATTTTTTTTTAATTATTCTAAGTCTTTTTTTGGACAGCTATAAATAGGCTATATCTTTAAGTATCTTTAACAATAACTTGCGTAAACAACTGCAACTAATGTTAATAGACAAAGAAACATTAGTATCTATTAACTGAAAACAAAATATTCAACTATGGCCTGATAATGTTCGAATTTACTATTCTGGTTGAATACTGTTGAAAAATAAATAAGTAATTAATGCTTAATCACTCATACTAATTAATATGATTGTTGTCATATCCATTGACGTATTCTGATCACGACTGAAATACCTAATTAAAATAAAAATAATAATATAATCTATTAGATAATTTTACCTAAAGATAACATCATTATATCTATTTAAAAAAAAAACTAAGATTAAATAATATGTACAATAAGAGAAACTTAAATCATTGCATACTATTGCATAACATAATTTTTATCACAATTTCGAATAAAATAATGATTTGAATCATTTTTTAATTGAAAAGTTTATTCATGATATTGACTATGATACAAAATAAGATTTTTACATTGTAGGTTACTTTTATAATGTATGTTTAACATGTCTCCTTTATTAAATTTTTCCTACTAAAAATTTGTTTCTGCTAACTTATATTGTTTTAAGTTTCAAAGTTACTAGTAATACTAATATTACTACTCATTTTAAAAAGTATTAAAAAAAAATTAAAATTATAACACAATTATTAATTGATTTAAAATTATTATTAATGTTCTTGAAAATTTAGAATAAAATAAAATAAAATTATTATTTCGAAATAATTAAATACAAATATTTAAAATACAAATATTAAATTAATTTTTAAGCATTTGAACAAACGCATAAATGCCACTCACAATCATACAAATTTTAAAAAAATTTTTATTTATATTGATATTGTTACGTATTTATTTTGTCACGATATGTATATAATGGTATTTTCAATTATTAACTCGCGAAGTCTTAACCTTTTACCAGATTCAATTCTGCCACAGCCGAAGCGGTAAATTCGCTTCGACCTTTACAAGGTTCGGTGATAGAAAAATAAATGCACCGCCATTTAATTCAAGGGGCAGAATATTATTTATTCTTTTCAACAATTAATAAAAGAGAGAGAGATTGCATGTTAAAGTGTAATATAACCTGTAGCGTGGCTCATGATTCTAGACGCGATTACGTACAATTGATTCGTCGTATCGAGTAAAAGAGTCTAAGTCCCGTTATCGTTATGAATAAAGAGGGTGCAAACCGGACTATTCCGGTGATATCAACCCGTTCTAGATCCGGAGTCGACGTCGAGGTCAGTTCGTTCCGTTTTGATTTGAATCATTACCTTCGCTAGATGGATAATTGCTAGTCCGCGATTTCTCCCTCGAGGGTCCGTGGCACGCCCCGGCCGTTTAATTAGCGCCCGATCAGCTACCTACGGTATTGTCTTACAATTGACCCTCACGTCTTCATTTTTTGACTGAGGTGTGGAATTCTTCAATAACTGCGATTCTGGAGGTTCTTATTACTCATGAATTTTATATTAGTTGCCTTTGAGTTCAATCCCGCCCTCATAAATTTCCCACTGCTTTGTTTAAATTTTTTCCGATATATGTCTTATTCTTTTTTTCCCAGAGTTCGTCACGTATGCAATCTTTGGTATACATATAATAATATTATATACGTGACAATATAAATAAATATATTTTATAATGATAAAATATTTATTAATTAAGAAGAAAATGATGGATTGTTTAGTATTTCGAAATTCAATTTTTATTGAGTTCATCTTTACTTATAGTTTATGGATCAATATGTCAATTATAAACATATTGATGATTTAGTACTTGACAATTAAGTTTCTATCGGATGTGGAAAGAAATAAAACACTTATGCGTTTGTTGACGACGTTTCGACAAGAAAACTCTTGTCTTCTTCAGGTCTTTTATTAAATTAAAATATAGATTAGTTTAAATAATTACATTATAAATACACGGAAAAGAAAAAGAAAAATATTTTATATATCCTAGTAGATAGGGCGATTTTGCCATTGAACATATGTTATCACAAGGACATTTTAAATAAAGGTATTATCATTTTATAAAAAAACGACTATTCTGACTATTTTTACAATAAACATATCAATTATAGACTGAGAAAGATTAAATATAAACATTCTCTTAATAATACACGAAAACAATATGACAATATAATTTTTCTTCCGTACATAAACAATTTTTACGAAAAAATCAGCAACAAATTAAAATAATACAACATTAATACTATCCCTAGCATTAGTAACAAATTAAATAATATAATAAAATTAAGTAAGGACAGTAATGACAAAGAGGAGGCTGTTGATATAGACGAAACAAAACGAATCTTAAAAAAACATATTTGTGAACACAAAAAACATAATAATACGAATTCGATCTTATAAATTCACTCGCAAAGTAATGAGCATACGATCGACTGGGACAATGTTAAAACCTTAGACAGAGAGTGACGAATTTCGGAAATGCTATACATTTACATGAATCCGCACATGGTAAGCAGATAAAAGGAGACATGTGTTAAATACATAGTACAAAAATCTGATCAAACTTATGACGAAATACACTCTGTATTTATAGGGTTATTTATAATATTTATAAAAATATATAAATATTTATAAGATGACTATATATAAACAAGATGTAACCATTTCCTTGGTAAATTTAAACTAGACGTCGTATCAACGCTAGTTGCACGAGACCAAATACATAAATATTGCACCAAGGTAAATATTAAAAATTTGTATTATATTCCATTTGTTTATAGTGCAGTTGTTTAAATTAATGTATATTTATTTTAATTTAATAAAAGGCTTGAAGGAGACAAGAGTTTTCTTGTTAAAATATCGTCGACAAACACATAAGTGTTTCGTTTCTTCTCATACTGAATAGGAACTTAATTGTCACGTATTAATAGACATGAAGGGTGTCCTTTCTAACTCTGAAATATCGATGATTTGATATTTCGAAGTTACATTATTTTATTGAATTAAAAATATCGATTTTCTGTTTTCAACTTCAAATTATCAAACTATTCGGTATACAATAAAAATGATTCATTAATTTGATATAAAACAGTTTTACATATATAAAATATTATAATTAGTGTTATAATTATATTAAAATTATCAATAAAGTAAAATATATAATACTAAGGTAAAATATACAAATGTGGATAAAATAATATAATTTAAAACAATTAATTGTTTATTTAAAAAAGATACATACTTGTAAGAATAATAAGCCAAATAGTTTAAATAATTTGAATTCTAATAACATATACAAATATTACTTGATTCAAATATAAATAATACGAGTAATATTATTAAATTTATTCAAGTAACACTTTGCATATCAAAATTCTATGAATGTATTAAGTCCAAATCTAACGTAGTACTTTAGATAATAAAGGAGAAGAACCTGCTCTTTATCATATATACTTAGTTCTAAAGCACACATAAACAATTGCGTAATAAATTGCTTAATAATGCTGGATTTTCAAATTTTGCTGACATGATCAATTTTTATTTGATATAAAACCATAGTTAAAAGTTATTAATACAAAATCTTTTATTAAAAAACTAATTATTGTATCGACATTAAATTTAATAAAACGGTTAAATAATAAAAATGAATGCTAGTATTTTATACGTTTTATTTTTAATTATACTTTGTAATCAGAACATATTAATTAATTGTGGTGTAAAAGTTGGTATTGGGTATTTTAATAATAATATTTAATAATAAATAAAAAAATATATCAACATTTTAATTTGTAATATTTTTTCAGGAAAAATTAGATGTTAATGGCATGAGAGATATAGTAAAACCTATGAGTGAATCATGCAAACGCAAAATTGGAGTTTCAGATGGTATGTAAATATTATAATCAAGTATAATAAAAGTAACCAGATGTTTTATTATAAAATTAAAAACTATTATGTGTGAAATAATAAAGACATTAACGATTCTGTAAAAATAAAACTTTTGTGTAGTGAAAAGCTTTATTTGATTACATTTTTATTCAAAAAAAAATAATTAAAAAATATTAAAAATATATAAAAACAAATTAATAAAAAAGACCAAATTTAATATATTTAGAAAAAAAAGTATAATTAAAAATATTTTGATTTTTTATTATAGTTATTGTTATTATTATTATTATTAATAATATTATTTTTGATATTATATAATATTAAATACACATTATAAAATTTAAAAACTTTAATTTATAAGAAAAAATAAAAATCAATTATTTAGAAAGATCTTATTCAAAATAGAATATAAATATTAAAATTATTCAATTAAAAAGAAATTTTTGTTTACTTTTTATTATTTATATACTATATTAATTCAAAACTTAATAATTTAAATGTGTTTCTTAGAATAAATAACTTATTTTTAAATCTTGCGAATTTTTACACCTATGAAAGATTTATTATTTAAAATTTATTCAAAAATATATAACATATTAATTATAACTATATATTATAATATATATAATTATAACACCTTAGTTAATATTCAATTATTTCTAAACAAATTTCAAAACTTAAAGTTCAAAATAAATAAAACAAAATGTTTTATTAGCGTTTCAAAAAACAAAAAAAGAGAAAATAAATAAACATTCTTTTTATATTTATAAGTATTTATATTTTACAAAATACGGTTTTTGATATTTTGATATTATTTATTTTAATAATAATGTATAAGATATACAAGTGGGTCATCTATATAAAAATTAAATAGAATTGCATAAAAAATGTTACAATAAATTAACATTTTTTACGAAATACCTATTAATTATATTTTTATTGATTACGATATATTGCAGAACTAGTTCAAGGTACACATAATGGAGAATTTCCACGAGAACGATCGCTTATGTGCTATTTCAAGTGTATTTCAGTAATGTTAAAAATCGTAAGTGAAGCACTTAATTTAATTTAATATAATATAATTAATATTTTGAAATTAATAAAACATCTAAAATCATTGTAATGATTTTGAATTTTATATAAAAATATTCATATAAATAATAATAAATTATAAATTATAATAATTTTTTTGCTGTTTTAAAATTATCTGTGAATAAATTGTATCGTGTTACAAAGTAAACATTTTAGGATTAACTTTTTATTTTTTGTAAAAATATCATTTTCTAATGAAAAAATATTTATTCTTTAAATAAACCAATATTGAAAGTTTAGTTATTTTTGTTGATTCCCTTTAAATTGACAATTGCAATGTATAAAACGAAGATTTTTTATATATCTTTATAAGACAACAAGAAAGCACTTCAATGATTATCAAGTAAAAAAAAAACTTTTGTAGAATGTGAAAAGTAAAGCGATTTTATATATTTTTTATTGAGTAATATACACATTTATGTATTTTATTTACCTATAAAGAATACCTATAAATTTATTTAAATAATCATACATAAAAAAATTTCGTTTTTTAAAATAAATAAATAAATAAATATGTTAATTAATCAATTTATTTTATCGACTATTATTTCTACCTTGATTTTTTTGTCAGAACTCCATTATCAAATTTGAATATTAAAGCATTAAATTGTTTCTCATTTAAACTTAAAATTGAATCTTTTATTCCATCTAATGTAAATATGTCAGATATTGCCAAGTATGTCTATTAGATGCATTGAAATGTGATAAAGATTTCAAGGTTCTTTAATTTAATAATTTAAATTTAAAAATCTCTTAGGTTGATCAAAAAATTCTTACTAGTTAATATAAAAACCTATAATATCAAATTACAAAACTTTATTTCGAGCAAGCCTTACTATATCTTTGTATTTTTAATAAAAACTTTGTACTTAACAAGGATCTTTAATTTATCATTACTTAATAATAAATTTAGTTATCTTATAATCAGACCACCCTCATTTTAGCATTAAAAAAATAATAAGTGACATGCCATTATATCACAATCATTTTTAGACCTTTCCAATACATCTAAATAGTAGGAATCTAAGTTTTATAATATTTACTTCATTGGAGTAAATATAAGAATTTTTTCAGATATGAATTTTAATATTCAAAAAAATAGAACTTTTTTTAAATAGGCCTATAAATGTTTTTCAAATATTGAAATTAACTGAATATTAAAAATTTAAGTACATGGCAAAGATTAAAGAATTTTAATTGTAAAATTATTAGAATGACCTTTGTTTTGAATATCACTTGTTGATACTATGTAAAGTTTGTGGTAACCATCAACACACCCGAGTATACGATGTATCAAACAATTGGTTCATAAAAAAGGCTACATTAGTATTAATACCTTAAGATTGAGTTTTCAATATGATTGTCAAATAAAAACTTAATAATTTACCTCTGTTTGGAATATTCATCTTTGGAATAGCAAAAATTTAACTAACTTACGTTTAAAAGTAAAAATATTCTATTGATCTATTAATGCAATAGGTACAATTGGAAAAATATTTTCTTTGATTTAAGAAATAATAAATATTAGATTAGTTTTAGCGATTCCTTACTTTTTTATTTTTATTTTAACAATTCGAAAGTAACACGCACACAAATCTGAATTATCATAATTCAAAAGCCTTCAACAATAACACTAGTCGCTACCTCAGCAATGCAATAATTAATGACTACTAACAAACTTCATAAGCAGTTTTTAGTGCACACACTAATTAAAAATAAAAGACAGTATTTGTTTCTCATAATATTTTTATCATATTTTATATATAAAATAATATTTTTGTTATTATTTTCATTCTTATTTTAATTTTTAGTTTATTCTCATTATTTATTTCATAAAGATAGTTTAAATTATTTTTTTATTTCTATATTTTACTTAATTAATAAATTATATTAGTTAATTAAAGATCATGTCAAAACTAATTATATTTTTAAGTGTAATGAAATAAAAATTCGATTAAAAAAAGAAAAAAAATTACACTTTTTATATTATAATTAAAACATTATTTGTTAAATAATGTGTATTATTTTTTTTAATCAAAACAATTGTGTAAAAAAAAAATAATTACTTATTTATACAATTGGAAAATTATAATGTCGCTTAGCTTTTTTTCCATGTATATGAAGTAATAAGATCGAATAAATATATAGAACAATAAAGAATCCCACATTATTATTAGTTATATATTCCTTAAGATAATAAGGCTTAAAAATCTAAAAACTTTTATTATTTTAGATTCATTTTTATTCACTGATTAATCTAAATCGTAGTAGCAGAAATCATATTGTTGAAAAAATCTATTTTTAATATTGAATACAATTTTTTTTTTAAGGAAAAAAAAAAGAGTTATTTGAGTAATAAGAGTTGAAGTAGTTTTTTTAAACAATATACGTAAATGCATATATATATATTTAAAAAAAAAAAATAAAAATTACATTTATTCATTATTTTTTGCATAAATTAATATATAAAAGTTTTTAATTTTATTAAATATTTAAATATTAAATTCGACGGATAATGGATCTAGAATAATGGATTCTAGAAGAATGAAGGACTTATATGGAACCACCTATTTTCCATCTTCTATATAACTATTATATATTGCTATACATTTAATAATATTTTCAGATGAATAAAGAAGGTGAAGTTAGTGCAAAAAATGTCGAAAGTAAAATTAATTTATTAGCGAACGAAGATTTAGCACCTCGGTTAAAAAAAGTTGCAAAAATATGTTATAAAAAGGGTTAGTAAAGTTCATTTTTATTTTAATTACTATTTTATTGTATTTATTTTTATCAATTCATTTAATACAAATGTACAATTTTTTATTTTAATTGTATAAAAATTTTCTTTTCAGTGAAACGAAATAATGATACATGTGAATATGCATTTGAATTTGCTATTTGTAGCTACAAGGAAGATAAGATGGTAAATAAAAATGATATAAATTCTTTTAATATTTTATAGATCTGCATATCTGTTTTAGCTATACTTTTTACCATAATTATTTTGCATTTCAAATTATGTGATATGCAACATTCAATGACAAATATATAATAAATTATCACAAAAATTTAAGAAAAAATTGATGGAATTCGATGTAGAAATATTGGTTTCACGTATAATATTTTTTTCATGATTACCATAACATACATGATTAAATTCATAATGTGAAATATGAATATTAAAAATAATATAACTGTAATATGATGAATGTATAATTTTTAAAATATATTATATTATTGCCATCTAAAAGCATATTATGATGTGAATAATTAAAACATCCAAATAATAAAAGTAGCTGTACTGTAAGTAAAAAGAGGATATCTACTAGAATATTGTTATAGAAGGTTAGAGATAGATAAGGATTGTAATATAGTTAGTTAATTTTAATTAACGTAATTAATTAATTTGTAATGTAATTGCTATCGAGAATTGCACGAATGATTGATATATAAGCAATGCATGATACGTTTCGTACTTAATCTGATTAAATAGAAAGTTATTCAATACTCAAAAACAGAAAAAACCTTAACATTAAGTTATATCGTATTAAAAACAAGTTCTTTTAAATGAATCTATTTAATTATTTAATATTAATTAAATTTTATTCAACTACATATTCATTAAATAGATATATTTAATTAATCTGTAATTTTAATTTTTATAAAATAAAATTACTAAATACGGTTATTATTTTAAGTTTTATTTAAATAAATCTAAGTTATCTGTGAAACGCCTGAAGTCATTGATAGATAGTATTGACTTCTTGATATTCAAATATACTAAATATATATATGTAAATATCTTAATATTTTATTTTTTGTATGTGATGCAATGACACCCGATTTTTATTTAAAAGCACTAAATATCTTTAATTTGAATTAAAAAAATAATTAATTGATTAGTATTAGATCATCAATTATCAATAAAAAAGTAAGGTAAGTTTACAAGAGAATTGTTGATCACTCAGTTTTTAACCGTTATCTCAGCATTTATTATAAAATCAATATAGTAGTTTCTCTGCTATGTTATTTTAATTTACATTAAATAAACTTTAAATAACGTCATGTCTAATTATTAAATTATTTGTCTGTGTTTTATTTTATTTCTTTTGGTATTCATAATTAATTAATATTATATTCGCAGATGTAATTTTATATTACTTGATTTAGTTAATTCCTTTAAAATATTACTATTATTGTATATTATTTATATTGTTGTATTATTTGTATATTATGGCGTCTCATATATTAATATTGTATATGTTTTATCAAAGTTATTATGATTTTGATAGATTATATATTCAACATAGTTAATTACTAAAATCAAGTAAATTTATGAATAAATACTTCAAAATTAATTCTGTTAAATTATAGTAGAATATATTTAGATTCAATTTTTTTGTATGTTTTGTCACCCAGGGGATTTTGGGTTGGCAAGTTGCAAATGTTGCTGTCATCATCATATATTTTTAGAAAAGTATAAGACCCTCTTTTGACTTTAAATAAATTTGAATTTTATTTTGCGGAATCTAATTTTCTTTATTGTGCTTCTGTTTTTATTTTTGACTCGATGATTTTAATCGATTGATAACGAATTAATTTAAATTTGAAATTTTTTTTTAAAAAAAAAAGTATTTAAATTAAAATTGCAATAATAAATTCTAATATTTACAAAATACAAGTCGCGAATTTATAAAATAAAAATTACAATAAGATTTACCTTAACGAAGAAGACACAATGATTAATCACCTAAGTTCAAAGTAGTCTGCTCAGATTAATACTTCCTAATTTATAGACCCTTTATCTACTTTCAGTAGTGGGCAAGTGAACTGTATAAGTCACTTCCATACTACAAAGTAACAAGTATGCATAGCTTTTACTTTTGAGATTTTTTATTTTTTTTCATTTGATTAAATAACATATAAACTTAAATTTTATGGTTTTAAAAACAAGTTATTCTGTCTTTATTGATTAATTTTTGTGGAAGGGGGTGGAAAGAATTCATTGTAAATTTAAATATTTATATTCTAACTTTTTTATTGATGTTATTAGTTTATTTTTAATATCAAAATAAAATAATGAATTTTTCAAAATATGTTCAATGTAAATTTTTTTAAACTTTACAACTAAACAATTAAATTTATTTTTTTTGATTTAATAAATTTCCTAAATCTTTTAAAAACTATTAACATTAAAAATTATAATTAAAGAAATCTTAAAATGAAAATACAACAAAACAATTGATAATAGTTGTTTATCATAAATCACTATTAACATTGTTTTTTTTCTAACATTACATTACAATTATATTAACAAGGAGTGACTTTATTTACCACGATTGAAATTATAATGTATGAATGTTGTAGGTGATTATTTTATTTTTTAAAAAAACATTGATTTATATCTTTTTGATACATTTTTTTCTAAAAATTACAAATGTGTATGCCATACGCATTACTTATTATTTGAAATTATTTACATTGCACTTATTTTTTAATAGATTTTTATTTTTATTATACTGATCACTTGTGATCATACAATTTCTCATTGTATAAACATAATACTATCTACATTAAAGATTTCAATTTTATGTCTTGAAGCAAATATATAACGACGAAGAAAACATTATGGTAGTAAAGAAAAAATAAGTATAGATGAAAAATAAGAAAAGAAAAAAATCTGCTCAATATGTTCTATGAATTAATGAATTTTCAAAAAATTTAAAAAGTTAATACATAATTGTAATAAAAATTTTTCTTTTTTTTTTTATTTTTACTAATGCCAACTGAAAATAGTATCAAGTTTAATAATTTTACTCACGTCTAAGATTAAAATGAAAAAATTGTTTCAAGAATTTTTTTTTAACATCACATTAAACAAATTTTGACGTAAAGACATTTCGAAATAAAAAAAAAACAATACTATAACAAATTTAGATTTTTACATTTTTACTGTACAATAATAGATTTTTTCAAGATTAACCGCATAATTTTTAAGTATCCACATGATTATCCACACATGAATGTAACATTTTACTTTTAATTTTTAAGGTTGCATCGTGTATCGAAATAAATTTTTTTGACCTTAAAATAAATACTATTATAATAGATAGTAACAATTATAATAATTATTTCTTACAATAAACACCATGCACATCGGCTAAAGAACTATGAATGTACGCGTTTTATAAACAGTTTTCCATTAAAATTTTTTTAATTAATTTTCTTCTCTTCTTAATGCAAACATTCACATTATTTATGCCTTGTTACATAAAGTTTTGAAAGATTCATTTTAATCACGGTAGTTCTTATTCACAATAAAAAAAATTAATTATGAATACTGTTTTTAAAGATACATATCTTTTGTTTCACAATTATATGCTTGCATATAATCAAAGATCGGTTATTTTATTATTATTGTAATAATTGAAAATTTCATAACTGTCTATACACAGTTCTTCTTATTTAAACACGTTAATACAAGTTTACAATAGCACTAACTAAACTTAAAAATGCCCAACAACTCGATTTTTATTTAACAATTTTTTTTATTCACATACTTTCGAGACCATTTTTTCCATTTCTACATCTGTATCAATGTCGTGTTGAATATGATTACTTGTATCAATATCACTATTAGTTGATGTAGAGTTTACATGAAGTGTTGATATTTGTTGTGTATTTGGTATTTCGGATATGCATGATACTTTCAAGGTTGAGCTTGGTGAATGTAATGGTTCAATATTTTCTATCCCTTCTGGTGCTTGCAGTTTATTCAATTCTTCTCTTAAAACTTTATAATGTCTCTAAAATTAAAAATATTATGGGCATATAAATTTTTAATTATTATATCTTGTATTTAATATGTATTGAATGTATCACTATATAATTAATTGTATGTGTAAATTTTTTAAAAATATTAATAACTTATTGTTGTTTTTTCAGAGTTAGAAATAATACCCTCCATTGCATATTAGTAAGTGACAATTAAATTCCTTACAGGTGAATAAAATAAAATACTTTTGCGTTCAATAAAACGTTTCAATAAAAAAAACTTCTTCAGGCCTCGATACAGTGCTTTACTCTCGTGCAACTTACGTTGACATGGCATCAAGTTTAAGTGTGAGGTCTCGTCTTCTTTCTTTTTATTATTATCGAAACGTCGCCGACGGGTGTATGAAATAAAACACATATGTGTTTTATTATCACTTAATTGTTATCAACTTAATTGTCACTTACTAATTAATTTTTTTATTTGCTTTATATATTTATCAATTTTTAGGCTTAAAGAAGGTTTAATATAATATTTTTTATTTAAATTTTTTATCTGTAATTTTATTTTATATTAGTCATAGTCTGTATACATAAATATATACATTTATATAATGTTAAATATCTTAATAATATATTAATAAATAATTTGTACGGAAATAAGTTAATGATTAATTTTTATAAAAATATTAATAATAATAATAAATTATCTAAAGTAAGATACAATGCGTTCTTGTTTAATCTTCACAAAACCATGCAGTTAAAATTATTAATTTATTATAATCTTCAATAATTTTTAATATTTTTAGTCATTTTACAAGAAGCTTTTGAATTGAATAAGAACTTTTTACATGTAAAAAGCCTTTTTTATATGCAAATATAAACAATAATATTTTGTTAATTACATAATATATTTTTAATGTATAAAACACTTTATGTTTTACACAATTAATTAAAAATATTTACCAAATTATTGACCATTATTTAATAATATTTTTTAATAGTTTAAACAGCTTACTTTTAATGCTAAAGCACTTAATGATATAGTTCTAGCTGATCTCCGATCTGCTACATGCATTTCCATATCTTTGATCCATCCTTCTATTTGAGACATTATCTCATATTTTTTGAGCCAAAAATGTGTATGTATTACCTAAATTTATATAATAGAATATTAATTTAAAATATCATTACAATATGACATTCATACATTTAAAAGTGTATACCTAGTTTCTCATGTATAAAACAGTTAACTTTTGCAATATAAACAATATTAATTCACAAAAATTAATAAAAAAAAAAATAAATAAATAATTAATATATTTAGATACTCTATACTTCATTAAAAAAATATCATTCCATATCAAAGGTATATGCTACTTTGTACAAAGATTTACGATATCTAACATTTTTTGGTCTAATTAAAAAATATATAATTTATTTCTATAACAAATTAAGTGTTTCAAATCAATATTAATTAAAAACAAAAAATATTTAAAAACTCAAGACTGAGAAATTTGCTTCCAATTTTTGGATTAAATCGCAATATTTGTAAATGGCGTTAATATATTAAAAAAATAAATAATGTAATAACGGTTATTTAACATTATTTTGGTGTCCTCGTGCATATAAAATTTTCGACAATTGCAATAATTTTTTTTAATTATTTCTTGATCTTTGCAAAAAATTTAATTTCAAATTGTTTAAAAAAAAACTACTTGTGTTATGATTACAATTCACAATTATTTAACAATGTTTCTAAAGCAAAATAATGAGCATGACGAATCGAAAATCTGTTTCGTTTCATCATAGTGTAATTTCCAAAATATTTATGATGAGGTTCTAAAATTTTGGAATATTATTTTTGAAATCATATACTATTGAATATACAAGAAAATCTATTTTTTAAAGCGAGAAAATAGGTAAGCTTCTTAACAGGAGTGTATAAATACCCCCCCCCCCTTCCAACACACACACATATGTATATTTACTTCTTTGAAACATGGGCATGGATTTAGAATTTGATCAAGTATAGCCCATTTTGCCGTAGCTTGACAAACATTTGCGTTATATTCTTGACTAGACTGGGCTCCACTAGATGTTCCACGCGAACGCTCATAACCTGGTTCGTTAAAATATGGTTCTGGTACCAAAATTAACGATTGTATTGATACTAGAACCTATTATATGAAAAATATATATCTTTAATATTTAGTATTCATTATTATTAAAATTAATAGTATCATTTAATTTTATTGTATAATTTATAGATTATTTATAAATTGACAGGTTTTATAATTTGATTTATATTTAAAATTTTAATACTACTTCAGCCAATGTTTCTTATGATAATTGCAATTGTTTATATTTTACTACATGGACCTAAGTAAAGAATGAAGAAAACATAAAAAGAAAAAGCAAACAAAAGTTTAGAAAAGAAAAGTATGAATAAGAGGTTTTAAAAAGGAAAACGAAATTTGGGATTATCTGAGAGCGATTAGATTCTTTATTTATTATTAAAATAATTCCTCACATCCTTTTTTTTAACAATTTGTATATCATTGATCATTATAAAATAAATTATAAAATAAACTATTGTAAAATAAGTTCATATATCTCATGAAACTTTAAGAATTAGTAATATTAGTATACATGTATCTCGTAAAATAAATGTTTAGAAGAACAGCGTGCGTGAAATAAAATAAAATAAAATATATGAAAAACATTTAATAAATGAAATAACACATAATAAATTTATATCTGATGTAAATTAAATATAATAATAAAAGAGAAAACAAGTAAAAAATTTTTTTACAAAAAAAAGAAAATATATTAAAAATTTTAAGTAAGTAGACATACTAAAAAAGGCTAATGTTAACTGTAGATCATAAAATAAATATATAAAATTGGAATAGTGGGTATTATCATTATTATTATACTAATTATTCATTATAGTAATGACAAAGAAAGGAAGATGATATTAGATAAGGAAATTATAATATTGTAAAGTTTGTAATTTCTTTAATTTTTCAGTAAGTAAGATTTTACTTATATTATTTTATATTATTATTTTGACAAGATAGAAAAATCATACTTTACATGCAGTAAAATCAGGTATGGTTTAGCATTACTTGAATTGTTATATTTTATTAAAGGGGGTGAAACCTATACACATTAAGCATTTTCTTCAGCAAAATTCGAAATTTCCTCTTATTATATACTTTAGAAAAATGACACAATTATGCCAATATTGTAATTTTCGTAAAGGGTTTGTACCTACTTTCATACATTTTATTATACAATTTTATTGTAACAAATATTATAAAGTCAGGTGGGAATGTATCACATACATTAACATCCTACGTCGACTTGTATACTATATACCGTGTATCAGAAACAGGATAGTAGGAGAACATAAGTTGGGATACTTTATACCTCAAAATGAATTAAAATGGACTTTGTTGAACTTGGAAGACGTCAAGCGGATAAAAGAAATAATGTTAAAGATCACCAATTACAATAATTGTGAGGCAATACATGGCATATGAAAATGGAGAGAGATAAACTGACCTATAGATGTACTATACTTGTTATCTAGGTAGCAATGACTAATACAATTTTTTTAAATTCCATTCCTTGATTCTGATAAAACTATTTTGTACTAATCATTATCAGGTAATAATGGTCTTGTATTAATTTTTTTTTTAATTTGTTCATCTTGTTTTTTCTATTTATCGTCAAGTAGCAATGGTCGACTACAAAATTTTCTAACCTTTTATTCCGTTGTTTATTTTTAATTTTGAATCATTACTCTACAGGCTTATAAGTATCACTGAGCCAGTTTATGTCATAACAAATAAAATAAAAAAACAAAAATAAAAAAAATATAAAACTGAGGAATTAAAAATTTAATGTAAAAATCAAAATTGTAATTAAGAATTTGTTTAATATAAAAAAGTATTTGATATTATAAAAATTCGAGAATTTGAATTTATTAATTTAAAAGCAAAAAGAAAATTTGAAGCTTAAACCATTGGCAATGCAAATATTTAATCACAACAGAATGTAAAAATAATTTCGAATATTAAAATTGTTTAAGAGTTTAAATAATTTATAAATATTGTCTTGGTTATTAAAAAATAAGCAAGCCACTTTTCGGTTAAACACTAATAAATATCGAAATCGGTACACTAATAATGTGCTTGTAATTCTAAACTCGAACTAAGGCTCAGTTACTTGTATGTCTCATTCATTAACCATGGACTTTAAAGCTGAGTATTGAAAGAGGTTGTATAAAAGCTTTAAAAAGCGGATCAAATATTAAATTATCACTTTTTGGTTAGCTTTAGTTTTTATTTTTATTACTTTTTAAATTATAAAGAAATATATACATTTGATACAATTTTGTTTAATTTCGAAAAATCCTCATTGAAAAATGATAAGTGAAAAAAAGGAGATTCGAAGCTCTAAAAGAAACTCAGTATGATTACAGTAGCCCTTGTAAAAATCAGAGGAACTTTTGATTTTACCGATTGAAAATGCTTTCAAACGAAGTAGTGACCAATTATCTATCACAATACTAACGGTTAAATATAATATACTTGTAAAACGTAACACCGAATATATAAATTAAATCTTTATTATTTATAAATGAGTTATTAATTTTAATACTAAAAAATCATTTAAATAAAGAAATAATTATAATTTTAAATAAAAAGAGTTTAAATTAATACCTGAAGAAAACTACTCGTATGTGAATTCCATTTTTCTTCTGGTCTTCCATGCCATGTGTTGAGTACACTAAGGCATACCTTACCATCATTGTATAAATTCGGATTAAATCTTACTGAGCGTCTACCTGTAGTCTCTAAATTAATCATCATTGGGCTATTAGGGTAATCTAAGGGAAAATAGACATCAAATTCAAAACAACCATTTGCATAAGGAGTTTCTGCTGGACCTGTTATTAAAACTTTCATTACATCTAAACGATCTGTATCACAACGTACAAAAACACTGCTACTATAAGACAGAGGCAGTGCTGTAGATAAGGTAACCGCTTCTTGAGCAAGTCTTTTAACACGGGCAGGATGATTGCGTTCACCAGCTGCTCGCATATTTGATTCAAAATGATATGATACAGCAAATTTAAAGCCACCCTCTGAATTATCAATTATCATCTCGTACGTATCTGAAAATTAAAAAATAAATCTTATTTTAAAGTTATTGTTTTATTTATTGTTTGATAAATTTATAATTTTAAAAATGTTTTTAATACTAGAATATATAATTTTATAACATTTTAGTTGTATTAAAATTTTTTAATTATATATTTAAATTTAATAATATTGAAAAAATCAAGATTGCTCGCAAAATAGAAAGGACTTCACAGAAAAAAAGATTAAGATATTGCTTAAATTAATCAAGAAAATAAATGCATGAATAATCTATTAATACAGTTTTTTAGGAGTATGAAGCCATTTATATGTATGAAACTCTGTTTTGATAGAAATATTATTCTTTTCAACTATTAATAACTTAAAAACACAATTTGAATTTGTGGAAATAATAAATCAATCAACAAAATAAATTAATTTAAAAGATGTATCAAACTACGACGAAATAATAATATAATTATAATCAAATTTCCGATGAATTGGTGTTTACAATTTAATTTTTCTAACATATAATTTTATATACTTTTTTAATTAATAGAGATAAAATAAATTATTTCTAATAACACTAAAAAGAAATATACGCCATAAAATAATTTGTATAAATTTTAAGTATTAAATTTTAGCTTATATAAAAATTCAAAATATAAATAAAAGCCTATTTCGAGTATTTGTATATACATTTAACTGAAAGTTTTTTTTAAATTTAATAATTTTTTTTATTTCTTCTTATTCTTTATAATATACTTTTTTTTAAAGAAATAATTTACAAATCTTAAATTTTGTCCCATCGTAGTGAAATTTAATAATTGAGTTCAATTATTTTTTAAATTGTTTGATATTGTATAATTATAATTTAAAACAAATTTTTTTTTTGGATAAATATTTATAAAATATATTAAATAAGTTTTAATTTAATACAAAAAAAGCAAATTAATAACCTACCGAATTGAAGGTTTTTCATTATTTCTAAATATCGTTGCTCTACAGATCGTAATGTAATTTGCGGTTTTTGAAGACTAGATCCCGCAATTTCTTCTTCGCGTTTTACTAATTTTGCGGTCGCATTTTGAACGATTTCTGCGCTTTCCTGAATTTCTGGTATTAATGTAGTTAATCCTTCATCTTGTTCATGTTCTTCTTGAAACTTCGAGGATAATTTATTTTTGCTATTCTTTGTTTTATTAATTTTTTTTATATATGTATCAACACAAATTTTCATATTCGAGAGCAATGAAACGATAGAAGAATCCCTTGACTCTTCATTCCTTGGTAATAATAGTGGTGTCAAATAACTCGAATCTGCTATAGCCCTAAGTAGTTGAAGTATTGCGCGATACAATGGTATATGACGAGCCATATCCAAAACAGAATCATTACGTAGATAGGAAGATAGAATAGGTATTAGACATGAGTGAGAAAGTAGATTAATAAAAGATGAGGGAAGATCTTTGTGAGGTTCATTTCCTGTACCAATATAACTGGCAAGAATCTGAAGTAAAACTGTCACATGTTCTTCTTCGGAACGCTGTCGCATTAATGCTTGCTCAACATTCCATGATTGCTGCGTAGAACCAGTACCAAATCCAGTTCCTTTTGCCCAATATATATGTGATTTATCATCACTTCCACCTCGACCTCGATTCCAACGCTCAGATTCTGTGTAAAATAAATAGTTAATAAAAATAAATATAATTATTCAGTATTTCATTTTCATAAGTACACATATGTTAAATTATTTTTTTTTTTAAATATGATATTATTTCTAGATTAAAAATATTATTTATTAATGATGTTTAGGCATAGAATAAAGTTATTATATTATTATTTAAATTTTTAAATTAATAAAAGAATTATAAGATTATAAAATGACTCCATAGAACACGTTATTAAATATAAAAAAAAATATTTAAATTTCATGTATTACGTATTTTATTTTTGCCGTCTAATATAATTATAATTGTAGCAGTATCTTTCGCTCTAGGTAAGAATCTGTCATAGTTAGAGCGGTTGAAGCGCTTTAATTTTTTTAAGGTTCAGATTCATTAAATGATCAACGACAATGATTTTAAAACGGAATATTATTTATTTCAATCAATTCGAAAGAGTCTTGAGTGTGTGCTTGTAATACAAAAGAAAATCAGACTCTACTTGTGATAAAAAATTCATCAACACGTTATCGAAGTTAAAGTCGAAGTCATCATTCATTCTAATAGTTGACCGTGCTAGGTGCTTTTCGGAGAGTTCTCTCAATTGAGGTCCGAACCGGAATCCACCTACGCGTTTCTCCCGATTTTACTCATTATCTTCTTCAGATGGAAACTGCTAAATTCGCGAGTTCTCCGACTAGGACCCGTGGCGACACTCGGACATGTAAGTAGCACCCTGATACTCCTTTCTCACTGTTTTTTATTGAACTTATCTTACGGGATTCGGTGCGGAATTTTCATGATCTGGTACTTGGTTATGCGCGACAATCCGTAAGTTTTATGCTACACGTAGCTCCAATTCGACTTCTTTAATTTCGCTCTAGCTTGCTTATTCTTGGGATTTAATTGATCTTATTGACAACGCAAATAACTTTTTGTTCTCATCATATTGGAATGCATAGCGTATGCGAGTGTTATTATATTACATACGTGACACATATTAAATAAAAGTATAAAATTTTGAAAATAATTTAAATAAATATAATTAAATAAGTATTTAATAAATCGTATTTAGCTTATATTTAAAATTACAAATTAAATTAAAAAAGAAACATATTTTTAATTCAAATTTTTATTATACAAATAAAAAAATTGTATTACCTTCATTATATCCAGTTTGATGGGTAAAGATAGCAAGATAATTGAGCAACAATAAAACAGCTCCGATTTCAACTGAAGTTCGTCGGAGCAAGAGGCCATCGTCTGTAGCGGGTGAAGTATTGTCAAAAAGTCGTTTTAAAACTGTGAATGGTAGAGTTGAGAGAGTATTAGATAAAGGAGAATTAAGGATGTCTCCACCTTCACCATCGTCAGTTACACCAAGAGCTAATCTTAATAAGTATTGAGCACGCTTATGATCCTTTAATAAAATGTCTGAATAACCAGGTAACCTCAGGAATAATCCAAATGCAGTCATAGAATGTAAAGGTACCTATAAATATTATTTTATGTGTTGTTTTTAAATTTATTTTTATTATTTAATTTTTGTTTATATTTATTATTGGTGTACTCTTATTATTAAAGTATTGATAATTTGTATATCAATACAATATTCGTGAAGAGATACAATAAATCACCGCTCTTGGTTTCGCTTCTCGATACCCGAAACCTAGCCCGGCCTTCGTATTATCCCAATACTTATATTTCAACAATATGCAACACTTTAGCGTTCATTCTCTTTCACTTCACAATAGTCAATATAATCAAATACTCAAACAAAAAATATATAATCCAGCTCACTTAACCATTTTTATTTATCTTTAAACTTAAATTATGCATACGCTTTCGGTTAAAACAAAATATTTTATCTTATTCGTAACTAAATCTAATTTCTTATTTACACTTATAATATATCAGTCACACTCTCCAAATATTCCATTACTATGTCTGCGAAAATATCGGTACATGGGGGTACAAAAAATTTATTGATAATTATTACCATCAAAGGAGAAATATGTATTGTCAAAAAGAAAATTGGTTATGGCAGAAATTTCATTAAACGGAATTTTTTATGCTGGAGGAGTTTTTTATGCCTTATGTATGGCTCAATTAATGTTTAATTGTTTATTGATATACATTGTTTATTTCTGCCTCATTCCTTTCTTTCCTTTTTATATATATTCTTATCATTAAACATAAAAATAAGGTGAGAACAGTGTGAACAAAAAGATCCTACATATTTAGGTATTTACTTAATTGTATTTAGTGTTTTTATTTACAAATCTACTATTATTGTATATAATATTCAAATAAAATTTCATATTTTTAATAATGAATTAGAAATCAAATTTTGAAACAAAAAAAAAATTAATAAGTATTATTGTTTCAAAATAGGATTTTTATACCAGTAAATCAGTTAGAATTCTGTTTGTGATTATATTGTAAAATATGTAAATGTACACTAATATGGTTTTAGTTAATTTCATTAAATCTAAAATTATTTTTTTGTTTATTTATTAACTTACGATTAAACTAATATTTATTTTATACGCAGAAATGTAATGTATTGTAATAATACTATCTGCAAAATCTTACAGCGTGTAGTCCAATATGTAAACAACATAAATTGCTCGAATATGAAGATAGAAAAAGAAAAAGATATTTGTAGGAGAAATTCTTCAAAATAATACTCGATAGCAAGATACTAAATAAATTTCGCGTTGAATTTGAAACAGCACTTAAAAGTCTTATACTGATACCGAGACATTATTTTTCTTTTTTAACTTTCTCATTCTTGAAAGGGTTTAAATTTTAACATTAATTTTAAGATTTATAAATTTGTTAAATATTAAAATTAATTTGGAATCAATATAATTAATTTATAGTAGCAATATATTATATTTCTTAATTGTAATTCAAATTTTAGATAAAGTTACTTTATATTACATAATTTTATATATATACCTGTGAAACTGGAGGCACATTTCTGGATAATCCATTACTCGTGTTTTCGTCAATATCTTCATTGGCATTATCACTATGTTCGACTTTTACCCAGTCAGCATCTGATTGCTCTTGCGTTTTTCTCTCAAACAATGATACTGGTCTACTATAATCAGGATATATCAACGGTAAATGCTTTGCAAGAATAGCCAATCCTCCTTTGGAACTAAAAACTTCTAAAATACTCTCTATGCTGGTCCAATAAGTTAACAAATCCGAGTCGTTCGATGTAGATAAGTTTCCTAATATAAAAAGTTCAAATTACTACTGAAATATACATGTATAAAAATATATTTTTAATAATTTATTTAATTCCAGTACATCATATTTATTACTAATTATTAATAAATATTTTTACATTAATACATTGTTTTTTGGTAATTATGACAAGAAAAATTCTGATAATAACTATAAGATATTGAAGTTGGCTAGGTAATCAAAACAAAAATTTTCCAGAAACACGCGAAATACTCAAAAAGGAAATAGAGAAAATAAAAGTTTTTTTTCCCAGAAACTTATTTAAAATTTATTTATTTAAGCATATCATCGAACGATTTTAAGTAACGCGGAAAACTCTAGCCGAATTAAGGCAATCGAAGATATGATAATCGAAGCCAATCATTGCATGGGATAAAAAAGAGTAGAAATCTGAGAAAGAATGAGGTGCTTAGTCCAATATTCTTTTCCTTTTAATCTTCATTCAATTTAATTTTAAAATGAAATTCATTATTTCATCATTGGAAGGAAGCCAATACACGCTTAGCACGAAAATAATATTATTCTTCTCTTAACCAAATGATTTAGGAGTCAATGAAGTCGCTTCAGAAGAATTTCAAGAATATTAGCCGACCATTTGTTCAAAAAAAAACATCTCTTTTGCATGATTACTTTTAACTAATTACTCATCTCCGTTACATGACCACTAGAAAGTGCCATCCGTATAAGTTTTCTAGTGGAAATTCCTTTTCATAGTCCTTAGCGAGTTGCCTTACTGAGCAATTTGCTTATAACGGAGTATAATTTAGACCATAAGTCATTGTAGTACATTAATTTTCTCAGATAAGGAAGGTTTTTCTCTCCACAATATAGTATGATAAAGTTGATTTCCTGCAATACGAATTTGGGGAAATATTTTCTCGACATCAGTAGTAAAAACGAAATCATAATTTCTCCATGTCAAAATTAAATCAAATAAATTGAAGAGTAAGTTTGGGCCTATATGCAAGAGATCATTAAAGGAAAACTCAGTGCTTGTTTAGTTACTCTATTCAAAATGACTCTCATTTTAGGCGATGGAATAACATCTTTGAAAAAACTAAAAAGCTGCAAGGTGTAACACTGAGAAATTTCTCATAGTAATATATCTTGCAACTTCTTTCAGTATGATTCAATTTTAAATATTCTCTTATAAAGTCAACAAATAAATTTTGGAAATCAAGGATGTTGCGAAATCTTGATTCCATATTTGTCATCCCTTTTTAAAATGGCTTTGCTATTGAGATTGTATTTGAATGGTAATCTTACTATGTATCGACCTGATTCATCACGTGAATAACTGGTGGAGTAGTGGTACTTATAATTTTCGCCATCAAAGGACTGATGTTTCTTAATGTCTGATACTTCTTCAACTTCTCAAAATTTTTGAAGAACTTCCATAAACGAGAAGTTATCTGATGTGTAAAGTAAATTTAAAGGAGAGTTGCTAGGGAATAAATCTTTAACAGAGATGGGACCCGATAAAATCCAACCGAGAAAAATCTTTGAGGTAACTGGAAATCCTCGGTCATCTATTACTACCTTATCCTTTATACTAACAATTATTGTTCCACTTAATAATAAATCAATATAATCAGTGTTGAAGAATTCAGTGTTTGCTAAGTGCATGCCCTTGATGCGTGAAATTGAATTTCGGGTGCATGAATTTACTGGAGCGTAATACGACACCTTAGATACAATTAAGGTTTTCAACTTACCATTGAAGTCTAACAGAAAATAAGAACGAATCATAAACTTGAACTTTTTAGAACGTATTTATGATGAGCTCATTTACTGTTGTTAAACTTATGTTGAATTACGTTGGTTTTAAACCTAATAAGTCATATAATAAGCGAGATATTATAGAACATTGAGAAGCTTGATCAATCAAGGGTTGTGTATTAATACATAGTTACTGGTTAAACCTTTAATAATAATTCTCATTATAGCGGGTAGAATACGACTCCTTGTAATTGTTTGAAATTGCGGTGGTCAGAGTTACACTAAAGAATGAGGGTGTCGTGTTTAATATATTAAAACGATCACTTTCACTTTTGGTGATGCATTAGTAACTTTCCTAAACTCGTTTAGGACTTTCCATATGTAACAGTGTGTGATATCATTTTTGATACTTCATACAAGATAATCCACTCAAACATCTGATTATCACGTGTTTTTCTAACTAATTAGAACACAACTTATGTTTCTGCATCAACTGTTGTCTTACTTCTGTTGATATACTTTTAAACGATTCGCATTTAGAATGTGAATGTTCATTATTACAAAGAGTGCAGGAGGCGTTTCCTTTAAATATTAAAGTTTGATACTAAGACTGATATGCTTTAATATTGGGCTTTCTGTCAGGGAAAAGATTATTAGAGTTAAAAAATTATAATTTGATTACCTGTTAAAATAGGAACTCTCTTTATTGCTCAAAGGAAAGTGATTGAGTAGAATCTCCTATGTGTTTCAACCACGCTTTCGAAATCTGAAGATCAAATCAAGCGGATATCAGTACCACAAAAATATCATTAAACATTTTTCTTCTGAAAACAGTTATGGAATCAAGTGGACTTAACATTTCAGATATGAATCTTTTTCATTTATTATGTTGATTAGACTTCATCGATTTGCAGTTAAGTATTTGCGAAATGTACTTATGAATTGTTTGTCTTAAATCAACATAATAATGGATAATCTTATTTCAGGCTAATAGTCATTTTCATTAATAATAGCTATATGGCGAAAAACTTCAAGAATTTCACCATATAAATGATTCCTCAAGCCTTGATGCTTGATAATTAGAGCTATGTCAACTCGATCATGAATTAAGATTTTAACAAATCTCGGAAATGCTTCCATTTGTTGAAATTCCCCGAGAAAATAGATATCTCAATTCTCGGTAAGGTTGAGTTGACTCTTGCACCATTTGTTGCATATTTTATGAAACATAAAAGTTATTATTGGAAGAGGGGCTGATAAAGTATATAAATGATCTCTGAAATAAGCAAAAAAATCTAAATATATATCAATTCCTCACCAAATATTTCATTAGAGAAATATTCATACTCAGTATAAACCTTTGGTAAAATATAGAACAATGTATCATATAAGTTGCACTGAGAATAATTTTTTATTAATTTTAACCACTTCATTCCTTGACTGAACGTCATTTATTGGTTGTATAATTTAGTAAAATTGATAAACGACTTATTCATTCAATTCATGAGATTACGTTATTCGTGTGATTGTTTACTTCTTGAAGAAAAATCGCTTAGGCTTTAGTACATGTAGCATTTTCAGGTTATCTTGATACTAAGTCCTTGATCAAGAAGATTCAGTATTACTTATAAAAAAAAGTTCTTATACTCTACTATAAAAAAAAAATCTAAGCGAAGAAATATAGAAATTAGTCACATACTGCGTCAAAGTTAACGTGCAATTAATCACTAAGAATTATATAAAACATTCATTATTTAATATTTTTACAATTAATAAAATTTCCAATAGACTAAAACTGAAATACGATCTTTAATAATCTTATTCAATTTATGTCGGGAAACATAGAAAAACAAAACAATTGTCTATTTGACCCTCAGAATAACGGTGATCAAATACAGACTCGATAGGAAAGCTAGTGTAGAAGAAAGAATCAATATTGACTTCAACATGAAGTATAATACTTCTTTCCATACACCACAATTTAAATGAATTTTATTAAAAAAAATAATTAATCTAGTAAAGCCCTTCGTTATTTTTTATAAAAGCTTGCAAGAATATGTGTATAGTAAGTGCCAAAAAACTTTAAAAAAAAGAATAAAGCAATAGAGATTGCCTTCAATATTGGTCACATAATATTTAATTTTATTTATATTTGCATGAACAAAACGTACCTTTACAATCCTTATTTCGTTGTTGTAAAGTCAAGTATAAACAAGGTTCTGATAATGAACTTCTGCTATCTTCAATAAAACACAGAAGTTGAGCTACAGTGACGTCTAATGGTAAAGGAGTATTAAGACGTGAAGAGAGAAATAAATTATTCTGACTGTTTATGTGATTTGTACTTCCTTGTGAATTATTAGGATATTTTGGTAATTCTGTTTCATCTATAAATAAATTTTTTAAAAATTTTTAATAAAATCATAATATTTTTCTTTCTGATTATTATTGTAACATAATATATAAATCAAATGATTAAATTAAAAAATATATATTTATTTTTTCACTGATAAACCAAATGCAACTTTTTTAAAATAAATATTATATATGATTTATAAATCATATTAGAATAGGAATTTAAGATTATAATAGTTATATTATTAGTTTATTTTTTTAATAAATACTTATTCAAAATTATTTTAGTACAATAATTACCAAGTTTTTTTTAATTTTAATTATAAGTAATAAAGAATGAATCAAAATGCCTATGATGTGTGCTTTTACATAAACATGATTGTGATATTTATATATTTTACGATTAACATTTCAAAGTTCACACTAGAAATAAGTTTGTATATAATTTAAGCAATTAAAAAGAACACCCTCTATTATGATAATAAGATAAAATTTGGTTCTTTTTGGATATATAAAAAAATAATAATTAGTTACAATAAATAAAATAATAACTAATTGATATTTTTGATACACTCAAAGAAACCAACTTCCATCTTATTATAAATAAATATATATATATATCCAAGATTGTATAATTATTTTTAAATTAATAGAAAAACATCATGATAATATTAGTAAAGTAGCTGAAAGGTTAAGATAGACTACATTGATAGTTTCACCAGAATGTGAATTATCTAAATTTTTTTATATTTCCATATAGGTGCTTAGTTAGTAAAAAAATTTTTATTATTCCAGAAATATAAATAATCCATAAGACTTTTGTATGTGTGACAAAACTGTCAAACACGCAATAAACTGTCTATGCCAATTTTCAAAGTTATAAAAAAAATAAGTGAATAGAAAAAAGTGAAGTGGTGAATAGAAGATAACAAAAAGAGAGGAGTAAAACAAAGAATAAGGTAAAAGACAGAAAGTGAAAAAGAAAACACTTCTGAGTTAATAGGTTAGCGAATTCCGAGAATTCGACCAAATTGAGCGGGACAGCGTAGAGTAAGGAGAATAGAGTACATAGATGATATACAGGCGGTCGGTAAGCCCCACAGCAGCTGAGTACCCCCCGACGACGCCGGTGAATACTAAGATGGAGACGGGTGGCGCGAATGCAGGACCCAGAAGAGGCACCCAAGGGGCCAAGAGAGGTGTACAAATGACGCTGGATGGGTCTCAAAAGGAAAAAAAGAGAGTTACCTTCGATAACAAAGGTAAAGAAGAAGACGAAAGGCAAGGCGAAGAAAAATATTGGAAAGAAGGGAAATTGATGATGGAAAAACTAAAAGAGGAGCTTAAGGAGGATAGAAAGGTACTAATGAACTAGGTCGAGAAAAAAATAGAAAAGCTGAATAAAAAAACTGAAGAATTGGAGTCCAGAGAAAGGAGAGTGGAGAAGATAGAAAAGAGAGTAAAGGAGTTGGAAAAGGTGATAGAAAGGATGAACGAACAAAGGCAAGTAGAGGCAGAATGGAGAGCGGTAATTGAAGAAAGGATCAATTGGATCGAAAATTAAAATATCGAAAGTAATACAGAGGAGATAGTGGAGATAGAATAATAGAGGGAGGATAAAAGCAAACGGATACGCAGCCGGGCCAGTAGAAGATCAAATATCTCAAGGATAAGTAGGGCAAGCAGCATAAGCCGGCCGAGATCAAGCCTGTCCGAAAAAAGAAGTGATGGAGAAGTGAAGAGATTGGTAAAAGACAAGGAAAAGAAGGAAAGAGAGGAAAACATAGTAATTAAAAGAGTTAGAAGAGAGGAGGTAGATAAGAAAGGGTTGAGTACATGGATGGAGGAATTTCTAAAAGGGAGGCTGCTAAAGACAGAGACAAAAGCAAAGAATTTCTGGTGGAGTGGGATTGTAATCATTGTTAGGATGCATAGCACGGAAGAGAAAAGAGTTGAGTTTACACATGCTTCGGCGTATGCTGATAGTATGTATAATACTCTATCTTTCTCTTACTCTCTGCTTCTTGCTATGCGTCCTAGTCAAGACCTACTAGAGCCTTATTGGTCTGGGGAGGTCACGTGACTAGAGACGCAAAGCTCTTCCAGGAATTTTTCAAATTCTGACGTCGCGCGCGTGTTAATATTTTGATATATACTTTTTGTATACTATCTACAGCTGTTTGTTTCTTTGTTTATTTGTTTGTATTTCATAGTTATAAATAAAGAATTGTAAAAGATAATTGACATAAATAAATAGCAGAGAGTGGCCAAATTAGATCTAACTTAAAAGTGTTTTAATTAACAAAACCTTTCAACACCAAACTCAAGAAAATTCCAACAAAAAGAGAGGTAAATCTTGCGAGATGGAGACTAATAGGTACAGAAATTTACATCGAATGCGACTTTACATATGAGGATAGATGAACATAGGAAGAAATATATATCTAGATAAGAAAACCAAGGGAGACCGGAATGCGGACAAAAACTGGTTTTAAAAAAAATGTTATTCGAAGGGAGATGAATCAGATTGAAAAAGATTAAAACAGTAAAGTGAATGATGAAGGAGGTAGAGGAGAGAATGGTGGCGAATAAAATCAACAGAGAAAGATAGGAAAATAAAGAAAAGAAAACAGAAAAAATAAAGGAGGAAACGGTAACAGAGAAATAAATGGAAAAAATAGGGAATGAAAATAAGAAAGGGGATTTAAAATAAGTGAGGAGTGGACAAATAAATATGAACAAAGGAAAAAGAAAGTGAAAACAAGGTGATAGATAGGAGGAGAAAACGTAAAGGAAAAGGAATAGCCGAAAAAATACGCCAAATAAAAAGAGAAGAGGAGAAAGAGGACGTGAAGATAAAAGAAAGGCTAAAAGAGACGAAGGATAGAGAAAACAAAAACAACACTAAGAAAAAGAAGGTAAATAAAAGTGAGACAGGCATGGAGAAAAAGAGACAGATAAGGAAAATCCAGAATAAAACAGAAACAAAGAAAAATAGAAAGGAGAGCATAAGAAAAATAATGCTTTGGTATACAGTAGAAATATGGAATAAAGACAGAGTTCTGGGAGTATGTGGAGAAAATGGAGTACGTGTGCCTAGAAGAGACATGGATAGAAGATAAAGACAAAGAAAAATGCAAGAAGATGAAATGGGAGATAGTAGGATCTGAGAAAAAAAGAAAAGAAGGAAAGAAATGCAGGGCAAGAGGATTCACAATAGGGATAAACAAAGAATGGGACATCATAGTAAAAGAAATGAGAATAAAAAGTGAAGAAGGGTTGATCAAGACAAAACTATCAACAGAAAAGAAGGACTTTGAACTAGAGATTTGGAATATATATAATACAAAATAAATTGAAAAGAAATGGGATATGATAGAGAGAGAAATCGGGTCGAAATCAGAACGGGTAAGAACATACAGAATAGCTCAAAAATAGAGAAACAGCAAATAACGAAAGTAATATAGATATGGGATTAGGAGAGCAGAGAAATATATAGAAAGAAGACAGAAGGAAGATGAATGCAAGGAACAAGAAACGGAATTAGAGACACTCTGAATAGAACTAAAAGATAAAATAAGAGAGGTAACATAAAGAAAGGAAGTCAAGACGAAATAATGAATAGGAATAAGTAAATGGTGGAATAAAAAATGCAGGTTACAAAAAAGAAAAGCTAAGAAAGCTCTCAAAAAGTGAGAGGAGGAAGAATAGTAGAAGATATGTGAAGAAAAAACTATCAGCAGAGAGAAAGAATATGAAGAATTGAGAAGAATAAAAAATGAAGGAGACATCTGAACATATTTAAACAGAGACAGGAAAAAAAGAGAGACTATAGAAAAAACTATAACGATGGAAGAATGGAGGCAACATTTTGTAGAACTACTAGGAGGAAGCGAAGAATGTAAGGAGAAAATAATGGAAAGAAATACACAAGAGGCAATGGAAACGGAGATGTTAGAAAAAACAAAATTCCATAAGATATGGGGTAACCTAAAAAAAAGAAAGGGAAAGGGAATAGTTGGAATACCCAACGAAACATGGATTTACGGAGGAGATGAGGTCAAGGAAAGAGTAATAAAGATGATTAGAAAAATATGGAAAGGAGAAGGTATCTCAAACGATTGAAGAACCGCAGTCATAATAACAGTATACAAGAAAGGAAAAATAAATACAGCAGGAAATTACAGAGGCCTGTAAATGCTAGCCTCGGCATATAAAATATATACAGGAATACTCAGAGAGAGGTTAGAGAAAGAAGTGGAAGATAAGAAAATGCTACCCAAAGGACAAGCAGATTTTAAAAAAGGTATATCCACGATAGATAAGATATATGTACTAGATCAGCTAATCAGAAAGTGAATCAGAGAAACAAAGAAGCTATACGCCATGTACATAGATATAAAAGCTGCATTCGATATGGTGGATAGAAACAAACTATGGGAAATAATGTAAAAGCAAGGAATAAGCATACACCTGAAAGATAGGATAAATGACATAAAGCAGATACAAGGCAACAATAAGAGGGGAATACTCAAAGGTATTCTGAACAACCAGAGGTTTGGGACAGGGATATTGGCTCAGTCGTATAATCTTAAACTTATATAGCAGTGTTAGAGGTGACAATGGTAAAGGAAAGAGTGGGGGAAATTAGAGTTGGAAAAGATAGGGTTTGGTCCCTAGCATACGCAAACGATGTAGTGTTCGTGGAAAATAAAGAAGCGATGAAGGTAATGATGGATAGCCGTAAAAGATTTTTGGATAGTAGAAAAATGTAATTGAATACCGAAAAGTCGAAGATGATCTATAAAGAAGGAAAAAAGAGTAGAAAAGGAACATGAAAATGGAAGGGCAAAGAAATAGACGAAAAACGTTCAGATACTTGGAATTGGTATTTAATATAAATGGAAACCATGAGACACACATGGAAAATAGAAAAAACAAAGGTAAAATTGCAG
Source organism: Eupristina koningsbergeri (assembly GCA_018907245.1). NCBI lineage: Eukaryota > Metazoa > Arthropoda > Insecta > Hymenoptera > Agaonidae > Eupristina > Eupristina koningsbergeri. The sequence continues at coordinate 2,534,184 of JACCHV010000002.1, read as the reverse complement.
CCGAGAAAACGTGGGGACTCGAAGAAAGGAAATGTACAGGAAATTACATAAGAAGGAAATACCTATTTTACTATCTAGTAGGCGGAGTACTAGGATATGGCACTGAGATCTGGAGTATGGAAGATACACATGAAATGGCAAAAGTAAAAATTGACTATCTTAAATGGATGCTGGGACTTGATTAGTGTACTTCAAGGTATATAGTACATGAAGAAACTAAAGAGACGGAAATACAAAAAGAATGGAGAATTAGAGCATTAAGATATAAGGAAAAGATAAAAAAGCACAAGAAAGAGAGACTAACTAAGAAAAGTCTAGAAAAAAAGAAAAAAAAAACTGGTAAGAGGAAAAAAACAGTTACCCCACAGAGAAATGGTTAAATGAGATAGGGTTTAGTAGAACGCAGATAGAATTTTTAAACAAAAAAGGTACCGAAAAATGTTATGAAATAAGGAGAGAGGGAGACATACATAAACAGAGAATAAGGCAAAGAATAGAAAAGGCAAGTTACAACAGGACATACAAGGAACTTATGATACAAGAGCTATCCAAATACATAACAGCAGTAAAGTAAATACAAGATATGAGAACTACGGCTAGAATAAGATGTGGAAATATAACGACAGGGAACAAGTACTGGCTAGGTGAAGAAGAAATAAAATATTAATTCTGTGGAAAAGAAACAGGAGATTGGGGACATTTAATTAAAAGATGTAACACTACTAAGAACATAGTTGGATAAATAAGGAGAAGAAATGGTCAAATGGAAAGGTTATGCAGAATTTCGTTGGGAAGAATGATAACTTCTAGATGAGTAGAATAGAGTGATAAAAAAGATAGTAAAAATTTGCTAAAACGCTAGAGTTATGTACATAAATAAATATAAAATAATTCATAAGTAAGATATTCTACAATAGAAAAAGAATTATTTGCAATTTTTTGAGCAGTCTATTAATTTTTGTAAACACTTCACTAGAGAAAATTTATTTTTGTATATTGATCATAAACCACTAGTATCGATAAATAATTAATAAAATTGTACTTCCAAACTAAAAATCTTTTAAAATTACGTTAATTTGAACCAATAAATACAGAGAAAAACTATATTTGATAGATTATTATTATTTCAAAATCCTGCAGAATTTAAAATGACTGTCGCATTGATAGAACAAAACATTATCAACAAAATAGTTAATTGAACGGAACATTGGAATAAATATACTGCTCACCGCTTTTAAGATTTAGAAATAACAAAATTTCTATTTAATAATACATATTTTACTTTAAAACCTTATTAATGAAAAAAGACAAAAAAATTATTACTAATTGGCACCAAAAATCCACACAATTAACTCATACTTTAAATTTCAAGTCAAACATAACCATGCAACGTTTAGAATATAGATTACAACAGGTGTTCCGTTACGTACAATGGAGACAAAACTCACTCTGTTCACAAGGATTATTGAACGTAAAAAATTAAAAGTAAGAACAATTCCTCAATTATTTTATCTCATGCAAAACCATAAGATAGATTGGGTAAATGTTTCAATCCTAGACAGACAAAGCGATTACAAGGCGGATAATTTCCGAAATTTTACACATACAAACAAATAATAATACACTAGACAGACAGGAGTACATAAAAAAATTTGAATACTCAGTATAATTATTTGCTACAGCTGATAAAGTTTAAGAACGTCACCTCTATGAAACATATAATCATCGATGTATCGTAAAATTGACAGTTAAGACACAAACTTTGATGTCGCATAACCATCCTGCGATAGTAACTAAGTTCCAATAGAGAATAAGATATCTATTATTTAAAATTTTTAAATCAAAATATTTTGTATACAATAACTTATGTTTTAATAATTTATACAACAAAAATTTTTTTTGATAAAAGCCTAGACAACGACAACAACCGGAATCATCGAAACGTGGCATTATAATATAACAAGTGTTATTTAATTTTTGATACCTCTAAAAAAGTATAATTTTTCTATAATTAAAACTAGGTTATAATGTATATAACAAGGTAAAAATATAAAAAAATCAAATTTTATGACTTGAAATAATTAATCATAATTTATAATTTTAATACTTATTTCTTATATTTGACAAAATATTGTAGTATTTGTATATCTAAAACTGCAAATTCAAGAGTTGAATGGCGTAATTTTAAATTTAACATTGTTACATTAAAATTTTAAATATTTATTTAAACATTAAAAATGTTTATTTAATTATTAGAAAACAAAATGAAAATATAATATAAATTGTTATAACCGTTTTCTGATGTACTTTGGAAAAAGATATATATTTTGAAGTATATTGAACGACAATACTTTTATTTACAATAATAAATTAATATAAAAATATGAAAATAATTCCTGTTATTTCTACACATTGTGTAGAATGTAAACATGAAACTGACTGGAGAGAGGTTTCAATCATTAATAATGAGTACAACTATAAATACAGACTATTTTCAGAAATGCTGTATATCCAGACCTATACAAAAACCTTAAATACATAAGATGCTCAAAAGTTTAATCCACATTATAAATAAAGGTTGAGGATTCTGACGTGTTCATGAACATCATAAATAATGTTGACCTTTGTTACTTTTAGAATATCAAGTTTTAGTATTATTTTGACTTCGCAATAGTAATATGCGATATAATTATTATAATAAATTTTTTAATTTAATTTAAAAGGTATTTATATGTATTTATTTTATATCAATATTTAAATTTTAAAAAATTAATTGTAATTCATTTATTTTTAAAAATAATATAACAAAGAATGAGAAATCTTCTTGTCGAAACATCAGCTAAATTTACATTTTTGTTTTGATTTACACGATTTAAATACAACAAGTATCATTGCTCATTATTATTAATAAAAGTAAATGGTTTTTTCTCAAGAATATTCATAAAATTAAAACTTTCAATTAAATCAAATTAAATAAATTAAATAAATAAATTACCACAAATTATCATAAAAGAGTAACCACGTCGTATTTATAAATTAGTTAAGACTCGCTTACTTTAAAATAGGATATATAAAAATTACTAAAAATTTGCAAAACTAACAAATATAAAAATCATATAAAAAATTATCTAAAAATAATAGATATGCTACGATATCGAGAGAGATAAAAATAGAAAGATATCGTTTAATTATATAATTATAATTAAGGAATGAAATAACTAAAAAATTATTATACATATAATAAAAAGAATTATACTTATTGCATTAATATCGAAAAGAAGTGCCATTTTGATGCGTTTATCATGTTTTTCAGACTATCATATTGAAATCACGGATAAACTCTCAGTATTATCTTATACATACTTTTCAAATTTTATCCATTTTTTAAATTTTTCAAGTAGTAACATTAATGATAAGAATATTTACGATCTTCATATTAAAATCATTAAAAAATATCTTTTCAATTGAAGCAAAGCTGCTGCTTTTGAAAGGATCCACCTGTACAACGACGTAAGATATACGTTTCAAGTCATAGAATACAAGGTGCATAGCGAAGATAACCACCAATTTATTCATCTATGTTCTCACCTTTTATAAATAAGTATAATTTTACATAACCAATATGCATATAATTACGGAAGCTCATTATAGGTTCAATGATTTTAATCTGAAAATAACGACTATAATATGGTAAGCGATATAGATTTTAAAGTATTTTTCTCTTTTGCGGGAGCTTTTTTATACGTGATTTATAATAACTATTTTTTAAAAATAAAATAAATGTATCGTTAATGAGTTCTTTAATATGTTTTTATTACATAAATGTGTTTTTGATTTATTCCAATAGATGTTACAGAAATTGATATTCACAGGAAGGAGTAAGATTTATGTCTGTATACAAAATTTTTAGCATATACATACTGCGCTAGTCCCCCCTCCCCACATCACAAGGTTTTATTCTTGTTGGTGTTACAATAATAGGGAAAATCGATGTTTGGAAGACCCTTGTATGCCACAATAACTCTAATCCGCACAAGCTTAGAAAAGTAAACTAAACAGGCCCATTTACAAATAATAAGAAAATAACGTATTTACCCTTTCGCTAAGAATAACGTTTGCACAGCAACATGTATTTTATTTATATATTTAAGTTCCAAAAAGCATCCTTTTTTCTTCCTTCGCTTGAACTCATGCGTTAAGATTATAAGACTTATTGTTATTATTATGAAAATCAAATTTTGCAAAAAGTAGAAACAAAATATAATAAAGATATATTCTGAATAAATAGAATACTACTAGTGTTGAATTCTATGATCCCACGATTATTAGAATTTATGGATTCAAAGAATAAAATTGCGTAAATAATAAATGAAAAAAAATTGATAAATATTCTTTTAAATAAAATTTAATATTATTTTCATTTTTTTTATTTGTCAAAATTTTTTTATGCAGTAGAAAAATCTTTTCAAATTAAACTTGTGTACAAGTAAAAATTAATAAAATTTGTTATCTAAATAAATTTGTTAATTTCAGATAATTGACATTAATAAAACATAAATTTACAAAGAAAAAAATATTTACATAAATTATGCATAGTGCCATTTATTGAAAAATACAATATAAAAAATCTATCGATTAGCTAATTACCATTTAACAATTACCTGATACTTGTTGTAAAATATCTGCTATCGTTGATTGAGTAGACATGTAAAGTATGTGATGGCGATGTCCTAGTGGAAATGTGGGATGGGCAGGCATGACAGGAATATTGTAATTCCCTACTTTTGAAAGTTTCATGGATTCTTCCGACGTAACAGAAACTAAAATTTTTTCACCTTCTAATAATAACTGGAGTATAAGTCTTCTTGTAAATCCTGAAATTCCATGTACGCCTTTTAAACCTTTAAATTTATTCAAATAAATATTCTTTGATTGAAAATACCAATCTAACGGTAATAATTTAATTATACCTGTTAAAGGTTTTTGTAACATTAAGACTTCTTTTAATATTTCAGCCAAAAATACTTGATTGACTGAGTGACACCAACAACACTTAGACAGGAATTTGATCATAGCACTTTCCAATTTTGCATAAGACATATTTATTTTTGAACATCTAAATAAAAAAATTTTATATAACATAAAATATAACATAAAGAATATTTATAATTTATAGTCATATTGTATACAAAGTAGGAAGGTTAGTCTGTAATTTAAAACAGAGAATCGTTCGAGAATTTTTGATAATGAAAGCGAATTCTTGAAAATAAATCCAATGAGATATACATACACTTGCAAAAATTCTTGAATAATTAATAAGCTCTTGATTAGTACATAATTCTTTTCTATAGAGCTCTTTATATAAAGTTCTTATAAGAAAATAAATAAAATTTAAAAATAAATCCATATAGGCGTTTTGTTCCAGGTGTTAGAATGATCTTCTTAGTAAGGTTTTGACAGATTTCCTTACATGCCTATCCCTTGGTATAAAAACGGAATATAAACGCACTGACGTGCTTTTGGCTATTGAAAAAAGAAGTAAAAGCTTAACTACCTTATGAACAGATTCTAAGATGTATATCGAAAAGTTATATTTAATAAATAACATTCATTCAATAAACATTTTTTTTTTACAAAATCTCTGCTTGTACTAAAAAAGGTTCGAATTATGAAGGGAGTTATACATTAATTAAGATATCTTTCAGTTGTTCGATTATTTTTACTCATATTCGTAAATTCTCAGAGAACTTATATTTGTGGATTCTCTATCATTTTTAAGAACTCTGGAATAATGTTTCCGGTTATAAAGATCATTTTTTTCTTATGTACATAGTTAGGCTAAAGTCATTTATCATTTAATTTATCTTGGACTTTGTGCGATAATGAGAGCAACATTTCCGTGAGCTACTAAAGCTTCATTCGAGAACAATGAAAGTAATAAGTGGAAAGTAATAGTAAAAATATAGGAAGAGAGCATTTCGAAAGGTAGATGTAAGTATAGGCGAGTGCGTGGATGGTAAAAAAGAAATAGTGAAAAATAGATTGTAAAAGTGAGGTTGTAGAAAGTGCGATCGACCGGCAAAGCGAGAGGTGAGATGGATAGATAGAGCAAGGAGGATGGTACCGCCGCGGTGGGACTAGAGACGCCAATTAAACTGGTAACCACAAAGTCCGAGAAAAGAGGAAAAATGAAAATAGACAGAAGCACAAACAGCGAAGCAGGACAATACATATTGGAGAAATTTCAAAGAACAAATAAAAAGGTTACGTTCGAGGAGGAAAAGTGGAAGAATACGAAAGAAATGAAAAAAATGACAAGGTAAAAAAGGAAAGAGAGAAAATGTATCTCAGAAAAGAAAGACAAGATCTAAAGAAGTGGATAATGAAGGAGACGGACGAAGATTTAAAGAAAATTAAGGAGAGAATGAGATCTAGTAGAGGGCTATAATCAAAGAAAGAATAAGCTGGACAGAAAAATATTTCATGGATGAAGAAGACGAAACAAATAGCAGGGGAAAGTACACCCCGATAGGGAAACAAGACCAGGGAGCAGGACCAGCTTGCTATCTATCTCCTCAACCACCTTAGTTGACAGTAGGGCGAGCCGGGCAAAATCAAAACTGTCGGAACGTGAAGTCAGTAATATGAGAAAAATGGCAAGAGAAAATGAAAGGAAGGCAAAATAGTAGAACATAGTAATAAGGGGCAAACAGAACAGAGTTGAAGAGAGAAGGATTAAGAAGTTAGGTAGATATATTGTTAAGAGAGAAGTTAGAGATTTAGATGGGGCTTAGGGAAGTAAGCTTGGTGAAGTAGGGTGGTTAGAGTAACGGATTTTGAAGATTGCACTTCGAAAGACGAGCAGGAAAACGATTGACACATATACATAGAATATTATCTAAGTTATCAAGAACGAAAGCTACAAGAGGAGATAAACGATTAGGTAAAGGAAGCGAGAAAGAATATTCTATACTGGGGAAACTGCGAACACCTGATAAACAGGTGCAGAGATATGGAAATGACGGAAGAGCTAAGGAAGACGAACTATTGGACAGACAAAAAGGTGATGATAGAACTTAAGGGAAAGATTGAGAACCATATGCTGATAAGAGGTATAAAGTATATTGAATAGAAAGTCGAGGAAAAGAGAAAGTAAAAGGAGGTTAAACGAAATAGAATAAGAATAGCGCAGGCGCTGCACAGTAACAAAACAAAAACAATTAAATGAGAAAAGACTAAAGTGATATACATAGTATTGTAAGCGACGGATTTTCGGATGCCATCGCTTACACGAAGAGTCCTGGCAGTAAAAGGGAAAGTGCGACAGCTGCACGGGATTAAAAAGGGACTACCTTGACGAGCCGGGGAAGATGCGTTGCAACGCGGGGAAGTCAAGCAGATTTCGCCTAGAGTTTAAAGACGACGGGTTGTGTAAAGAATATCTGAAATAAATAGCCGCTTTTAATCATATATATTGTGTTTTATATTATTTGTGACGAGTTTACCTCACCCCTGTGCTTTGGTTTGCCGTCGGCAGTGAGAATTTATAGTGTTGCTTTCAGTATTAAGTTAAATGTAAATACCCGCCACACTCGAAATGTTCATTCCTAGCCGAAAGGCTAGAATTACTGTTAATAATAATAATAATATATCTTAATGTTTGCAAATCCGATTTTATTAGCAAATTATGTTTTATTATAGATATTCTTCTTATAACAATGGACTTACTATTACTAAAATCTAAATAAAATTTCCAATAAATATTATAGTAATTATTGATTTTCCTTACAATAGCTTTATCACCACCTAGCAGATAATGTATTAATATATATAATGGTGAATAATTCTAATTAGTATATTAATATAAATTTCAGTCGAAAGATTTTTATAAATTTGGAAATACTTAATTTTATATATTAAATTGTATATATAATTTATAATTTGATTTATTATAAAAATTAGAAATATATTTAAATTGTTTAAATTCATTATATTGGCATAACTACTTTTTTTAAATTTATATAATACATTAAAAATTTTTATCTTGTTTTTAATTCGGCTGTAATGAAAATGAAAATATAAGTTTATAGTTAATCTTGACGACGTTTCAATCAGATATATTTTCTATACTTATCAGAACTTAATGTTTATTCACAAAAATTAAAAAATTAAGAAATTTTTTTACATATAAATATTTTAAAACAAAAATAAATCTTACTTAATCATAACATAAACTTTTTTAAATTTTTTTATAAGATGATAAAATAATGTTTGTTTTTTTAAGTTGTAGATTATCCGATAAGTTATTCTAACTACACAAATTTTTGAAGTGAATGATTTATTTAGTTTTACATTTTTATTATTTTCACTTCGAAGTTTATCAATTTGATTATCTTCTATCCGTAGTTCATTCTTGCGTAGTTTCTTGTTATTTCTTCTTTTTAAATAGAATTTTTTTCCTTTAAAGTTTTTTAATTTCTGTTATTATTTATTTATAGTATACTGTATTATAATTTTTTTTTAAACATTCAATTCATATTATATTAAAGTAAAAAAAATTATATTATGATAAAAAATATATTTAAGTATATTTAATGTGTATTGTTACGTATGTAATATAATTATTGATGTTAATACTAATAATCGCATATGTGACAAAGCCCAAATAGAGAGAAAAGTTGTACTTGCGTCGGCAAAGAAAGTTAAAGCTTTCGGGAACTGATGAAGGAATCGAATCAAGAGACGAATAACATAAAGCTCGCGAGTAATAGAACTCTCGAAACCGTTATTTCATAAAAATTTCGTTCCAGAGTCAAAAATGAATAAGTGAGATAATGAAAGAAAAGAATAATAAATCCAGAGTCAGAAATGAATAAGTGAGATAATGAAAGAAGAGAATAATGAATCCAGAGTCAGAAATGAATAAGTGAGACAATGAAAGCTAATAATGGATACAGCTGACAGGGGGCTAATCAAGCATCTGGAAGGCACTACGGACCTTGGAGAGAGAATTCGCGGATTTGCAATTTCCCATCCAGCACAAGTAATGAGTAAAATCGGAAAAAACGAATGGACACTTGAATTCCGAGTCTTAAGCAAGTTAACATCTCGAGGATATTTCGGTTCGGACCTCTGTTAAAAAAAAATTGTGAACAATAGAATTGGGACTTCGATATTTTTTTAATACAATAAATGAACTGGTTACTTTGTACGTAATTGCGTTTAGAATTATAGCATACTCAATCGATTATATCACTTAAAATTACATTCTACTTTTCGTTATTTGTTGATTAGAGTAAATAATATTCTGTCTCCCTAATTATCATTGTTCTATTTAATTTATTAACTGAACTTTAAAAGGCTCGAAGAACTTTGACTGCTTTGACTAGGACAGAGTCGAACTTGGCTTAAGTTCCGTTATCGCTGATTAATTATTGAAATATATTTGTATGCATATTGTGATAAATTAAATACTTAACAGTGTAATTTCTATTTCAAAAGTTTTCAATTAATTTAAATGAAATAAAAAATAACAAAATGTATAATAATTCACATTTTTAAAAATCAAGTTGAATTGTGCGTTTTGAAGCAAATATTAATAAAAATAAAGTCAATTAAATTTTTAGTATCTTGACATTTAATTTCACAAAGAGCCTAAAATACCTTCAATTTTATCGTGAATTATTTGTGTAATATATGTATGCTTCCACACTATATTTAATTATTGTTTATTTAAGTCCATCCCAAATGATTCACATTTGAAAACTAACATTATAAAAATAATCAAAGTACAAGAACTAAAGGAAAAATGCTTCTTTTTTATCGAAAAACTTTTTCAATTATAAGTTTTTAGATTTTGACATTTATGAATATGTGCAATTTTCATTAGTTCATAGATCAACATATTTTTATTAATTTTGATTGTGATCAATTTCGATAACATATTTATTGATATTTTATTTTTATTAAGTATTACGTTATGTCAAAGTAAACTATATGGATCATTACTTAAATGTTAATAGATATATTACTGAACTAAGCTGTTCGAAATTCCAATTAATAATGTGCTTAAATATATAAAATAAGAATATATTTTGTAACCGCACTCCCAATTGCTGATTTCTTGATTTTCATTGAATCTATACTTGAAAATACTTTTATTTTCTACACTATACTTCAGAATATTTTATTATGCATTATATTTTTCTTATGTTTATTAATAATTTATTATAATAACACAAAGTTATAATTTTAAACTAGTTTGGTCTTTAATATAATATTTCACAATTAATTTATCATTCTTATATTTATTTAGGCTTTATTATTAAATAGAAATTAAGGTAGATAATACACTGTTGTAAAGATGCATAGACGTTACACAGCATATTTTCAATTTAAATTAAAAAATACATATAATTCCTTTTTAATTTAATTTTTTACTATATTTATAGTAATTTAATTAAAACAGATAACTTTAGTTAGAATAACTAAAAATTTAAGTAATATATAAACTCAACGATGATTCTAAAAATAAATTTTAATAACTTGAACTCACCTTGATGACGATGTTGATAAATTTTCAATTGGTCTATCACTTAATAATGAAAGTAAAGGTAACCAAAATTGGCATCCATCTTTACCAAGCCAATCTCGCATTTTACCTTCAGAACAAATTAATGCTAAAAATTCTAAGACTATAGCAACACTTTCTGGTTCTGTCAAATTTAATCGATTCATTTTATTATTATTTTTTGCATTATCTTCATTCTTATCATTATCGGTCAAACCACTAGTTTCTGCATCATTTTGTATGCTATCACAAATACTTGTTTCTTCAGCAATCTAGGATAAAAAATTATTGTAGTTATACACTATAATTAATTTAGCATAATTTATAATTATTAATTGTTATTGGAAAAAAATATTTATTCATATTATTAATAACGATAAGTGGTGATCTTTATTAAGTTTGAAGTTGTATGCTCTTCCCGCACACAAAACAGATAAATTGGTCTCTAATTATATATAAAATATCATGAAACTTTTATTAAGTTCCATAAACGAAAGTAAATATATACTTTTATAAATAATTTCACATAGTTTAAATTAATATTATTAGCAATAAAATAAAAATAAAAATTAATTATTTTATTAAAATCTAATCTTACAGGTATATTTGTTTCATTGAACTGTACAAAATTAAAAAAAATCATTTCATTAGTTTGTGAGAAATAAACAATAATTTTTCTTTAACAAATTTAAAGGACCCGTAAACGTTTTGGAAAACCTTTCAAGTAGTTTTCACACCATGTGGATGACGTGATGGGGGGGGGAGGAGGTAGCTTCACTCAACTACGCACTAAAATGTGAAAAATTTTGTCTGTTCAAATCGCGGAAACGACTGCTTAATAAATAATATATAAATAAAAATATATATATTTAAAGAATAAATTTATTTAGCTGTTTTTTGAACTTTGTAATTCATCTGTATATTACTATTACTGCATATCTAAAAAAATTGATTTGATTAATAACAAAAAAAATTATAAACATATTTACATTCTGAAAAAATCGTAAGGTATTTTAATGCTCCTTTTAATGACAAAAATTTTAAAAATAAAAAATTTCGTTTTTGTTGTCTAATTTATGTTTCTCGGCGTAAAAAGAATCTAAATAAAAATATGCGCAGTTTTACCTTGTTTTACAGGAATTAAATAACATTATAAATTTGATTTTCTTAAATTGTTAGTAAACTATTTAGCGTATCAATTTCGTATTTATATATTTATTTTTACAATAAAAGCAGCTATTCATCTTTATAATATTATACAATATTATTAATATTAACTTTGTAAAATATAAATAAAATATTGTAGGATATTTTTATAAACTCAAGACTTTTTGCAATTAACTATTTATTTAACAAATTTAATAAGAAAGAAAATTGAGCTGATAAAATTTCTTCGAGGCTTGGCTTAGTTTTCAAGATATAAATACTTTCGTGAAAAAAAGGATTTTTTTTGTTAATTTAAACATGTACCCGCTAGTAATTTGCGTAACATAGTAATATTTTTTCTATAGATCGCATATAATCGATTTAAAAAAAAAATATCGCCTACTTCATGCTGTGTTCAAAATAAACCTTTTTAAGGGCCACAATAATAATGGTTTCCTGAAAAATTCTTTCATAGGGTTCATCAATTTATTGTTAGTATTAATTTATAGATTTTTTTAAAAAATGAATATTTTGGTATGGAGTACTATCGATCTCTTTACCGTGTTTTGGCCTTAAATCTTTTCGGACCGCTTCTTCGTGATATCCCCGTTCACGTCTTTTCTAGCATTTTATAGATTTTGTCTGCCGCAAGGCCTTCCATAGATACATCATTAGTTTGACTGAGAAACTTGAGTAATTCAAATGAATGATAAGGCAACTTTTTTTCATTGCGAATGTAGTTGCATGAGACACTTGGAAAAAGAACTTCGAAAAAGAATGCATTGTTTTTTTAAGACTTAAAAATAATTTAAACAAGTTTAACTTACATCAGAAAGAAGTGTCATTGCACTACTTCATTTCTTTCATTATATTGATAATTTAATCAATATAAGTTATTAATTATTTAATTTTGTTTACGGTAGAAAGTTCTTTTCAGTATAAAGATACTGGATATACAACTTAAAATTAATTTAAAGTTTTAGGTAGATACAATTATATTATAAAAAAATATACAATAATTTTTTCTTGTTATTAATTTAGATATAATAATCGTAATATATTATCTGTATATGTAAAATTCATATTTTTAAGAGATAAGCAAATTTGATTACATAATTTAACCTATTATTTAAAAAAATAAGTATTTACAACACTAAAAACAAAATATCATTAAATTTTACTAAGACTACAATTTTTGAAAAATTTATAAAAAAACTAACCACTTTATTATCAATCACTTGCTGCTTATTTCGATGTTTGTGATTAAGTTTTGTTTTTTCTAAAATTGAAAATTCAATTATACAAGTAGTTAATAATGTTGGTAATCCTGAATCAATCAATTGCAAAATGCCTGGAGCTGATCGCGCTGCAGCTGCTATTGAAAACAATTGACCTTCTGTCAATGACAAGTTTTTAAATTCTGATTGAATAAGATATGTGTAGCAATCATCAATATCAACGACAGTTTTTTCATTGTCAGTTTGAACTTCACTTTGTTTTCGATCATCAGATATTGAGCTGCCCGAATGAATATTTGATAACTTCGGTACGAGCACTTCTATCTTTTGTAAGAGTGATTGGAAGAACATTGGCTTTGCACAACACACTGCACATAAGACTGAATCAATAGCTTGTTTTAAGATTGAATGAGTTTTTAACGTCAGCGTCCAATCATACAATACGCTAAAACAATTAAAATATATTATTGTATTAAGTTAATATTTAAATATAAATAAATTGAAATTCTTTAAAAAATTGTAATAATAATTTTTAAACAAGATTAAATAGATTGTAATATTAGATCTTTATTTTTTAGATTGTTAAAAGAAATACCCACTATTTTTATTAAAAAGTAATTACTATAAAAATGTGGTTTTTAACGGGCATAATGAGGTAAAGTTTTAAAATACAATTTTTAGGTCCACACTTCATGGTTGGTCAAAATGGTAAAACCAAAGCTCTCTCTTTTAGCCCATCTTTTATAAACTTTTGATTTTTCTCCTGTACCATAACACATCTCATGATGAGATGAGATAAAGCGATGATTCCCCTTTGGCTGATAAATTTTATTGTTGTTGTATCCGGAAATTTATTTGTTATTATAATTTGACAGTAGCCACAATATTTAATTTCATATCATACTACAATTAAAAATTGTAACTATCTTTAGTTTGGTTCATCTTTCTATAAATTCGATTTATCGGCACATTACACGACTTTAACATTGTACCAATACAATCAGAATTTTTTTAAAATTACTAAATTTTAAAACTATTGAAATGTTATATTATATAAAGTATATTTTGCTCTGTAGTTAAAATGTGTAAAAAATGTTGGAACGTAACACAACGTATATCAGAATATTCAAAATTATACTGAGGCCTGATGAAAACAATAAATAGCTCACAAAAATAATAAACTGTGGTTTTTTATATCTAAAAAAACCTCAGATCATCATAATTTACATTACTAAATTTTTAAATTTTAACTGGAGCTTAGTGATTATAATTTTTATTTTACTTTCAAAAAAATATATTGTAATTTTAGTTTAAATAATTCGTGTCTATTAGTGTATTGTATTGTTGCTGTTATTATTTATTTTGAAAAATAGCATTTTTTAATTTTTCTTCCTATCAATGATTGAAACATTTTCCCAATCTATTTTACAATTACAATTATTTTCATAAAGAAATTGGTTTTTCTTATCATTTTTCTGTTCATTTATTCTAGAAAGTAAGCATATATATTAACATATATATTTGCATTTTTATGTAGATATTAATCTAATTATTTTTTTCTATGCACAATATTAGTTTATTCCATTTTTCGATATATCTTTTCTTAATCTACTAATATTGTCAACTTTTTTGTTAATAAAAGAAATTGTAGATTTATCATATTTTTTAAATTTTTTTTTTTTGATCATTTTGAAAAAAATTCTTCAATAAAGCAAATACAGTCTGTTAAGTAAGAAAATGCATGGCATTATCTCCATTTTGTAAATAGTAGAACCTTTAAGTTCTATTAATAAGTAGACATAATCTTTAATACACTTGTGAAAAAGTTACATTCAAAATCAAAACTGTGTCAGAAAAGAACGTGAAAATATGAGTGACATATGCTGAACACTTCCAGGCAGTTTCCGTCTGCATTTACTAAAAAAAGTTCTATTTAGTGATGGCAAAGTATTTGAAAATGTCAGACTTTTATCTAGAAATAGATGCGATACTTCAAGAAATCAAAAAACGTCGATACCTTCCTAGTCGTGGGATTGCTTCTTAAAAAAGGGTTTCAGCACTTTGTACCTCTTTACTAAAAACCTAAATGAAGTCAAGATTATCAAAATTTATGAAAAAGCTTTGTTATCAACTGCCAATTATCAATTTATAAACTAAAACGAATTTTAATGAATTTTACGATAGTGATCCGTTATAATGCAGTCGACACTATATCGACTAATACCGCGACAAGGGCATCATCACATTATATTGGCCTGCGTAATCGTCTGATACAAATCCTATCGAAAATATCTGGGCCTACATCAAACAGAAACTTCGAGAAACGTCAACCTGTACTTTAAGACAGCTTGTCTGAGAAATTCAACGAATTTAGAGTGTCGAATACGCCGAAAATTTAGTGAAAACTTTACTACGGAGATATCAAGTGATTATTGATTGTGGTGATGATTGGAAATTTTATTGATATGATTGCATCAGACTTGAGAACATATATAATAAATGTATGTAAAAAAAAAGTTTCTGTTATAATTTTTTTTTTAATATTTATATAAACAATACTAATAATTTTGATAACAGTAACAATTCCAGTTATTTCAATATTAAAAATAATATTGATAATAAAAAAAAAATAGATTTACAGTTTATTGAATTTATTTAAAATGACAAATTAAAAAAATATGTTATAGCACACAATCTCAGTGATAAAAACAGCCGACAATATTATTTAATCAGACAATGATACCACTAATAAATGGAATAAAAAAAGGTGAATCAAATGTTTGGATTATTTAGTAATAAAAATTGGTGAATCGAAGTGTAACTTAATAACTAGAAAAAATGGACATAAAAAAAAAAAAAAAATAATCATATTATTTTTTGTATACATGCTGAAAATTATAACATGAAATTGACTTAAAAATGTTTCTATTATTAACAGTGAAACTAATTATAAAAATAACTTTGTAATAAGGAAGATTGAAAATTAAATTTCATATATCATATATTTAGTAGTAAATATTTGACGATGCAACAATTTTTTTTTATCATAGTCAATAAAGAACTCTCACTCCAATATGTATATAAAAAAACGTTTATACATATGTAAAAAAAAAAATTATAAATACTTTTTTTTTTCATTACTTGCATTCGTTCTTTACCTTTATGTTATTATTAATTTTACTAGTCCTAAATTGAAAAGCCCTTTACGTAGTACCTATTCACAGAAAATGAATTAATATTATATGAAAATAATGAAAAGAATATGGATATCATTTAGCTTTTGAAATAAATAACTTGAACTAAGCAGCACAATAATACATTTTATTAAGCTCTGTGGTTTATAGAAAGCATACAAAATTCCTACGCATTCGAAAATAAAGCGTTTGCTTTTATTATTTACAATATTATTATGTGTATCGATACGGGATCAGTTATAGTTGGTTTATTACCATTAGAAAGAAGCGTCCCGTAATTTCTATGTTCTAAATTATTGCTAAGATCCTTAAGACTATATGTTATAGATACACTAGGAGTATGCCAGATAAATCTGGAGCAATGAGTATTCTGAATGTTTGAATACTCATTGTTTTACCGGATCAATAAATTTAGATGTATTGCCATTACTGTAAATATCCCGACACGTGTGCACATAATGCAAAACTATAAAAGTACAGATAAAATAAATTTGTCAACAGATGAACAAAAATGTTAGGGGAAACGTATACAACGAACTTCTATAATGTCCATTTTCTACTATCCTTGCCTAGGATACCTCAAAAACTCTAGGCATACTTTGACATAATGTTTTTCGTGCGAGCCTTTCATTTGAACTTGTTTGAACAACTACTAAAAGAAAAAGTGCAGAATAACAGTAATAAAATTATTCAATAATGGAATAATAAATATATAACTGATTTTAAAGAACTATTTTATTCTTTATTATGCAATCATATAACTTCAAAATATGTATAACTGTTATATAAATTAATAATTTTCTTAAAAAATAAATTTATGCGTTGTGAACATAAATATTACTTATTGCAATAGTAAAAGATAAATATAAAATTAATAAAATAAACTTACTCAAATAAATCTGTAGTAAGAAGTTCTTTTAAATTATAATTGAGATCATTAAAAGTGTTTATTTTCCATATAATTGTTGAAATACACTGAATATAAGTAGCTGGTGGAGAAACACAGTTTGAATTAGTAAATGAATCAGTATCAACAATGTTTAATATAAATGATTTTGCTACTGTAAAAAGCCAATTCAAAACGGCTATCAATCGATCTTTATTGTTAGAATCTTGGTTTAAACAAAGTTGTTCGAGCAATTCAACAACCATTTGAACAGTTGTAGTTTCTTGACTTAAAACGGAACTTTGTAAAATATGCACACTTCTATTATTAAGTAAAAAGGTAATTAAGCGAAGCCCAAGTTCGCGAGAATATAAACCTAACCGTAAAAGAACTCTTTCTAAATTTGGTGTAAAAAGTGATGGAGTTGGAAGGAATAATAAATTACAGCACGATTCAAGTAGGCCTTCAACTGAAGCAGCAGAATTTAAAACTTCATTATTTAGATCACTGTTTATTGTACTAATAGACAAACATTGATGCAGTAATCGTAGCCATCCCAAACTGTAAATATTAAAAAAATTAATTACAAAATTAAGTCAACAAACTATAACATAATATTTTAAATTAGTATATTATATTATTATTTACAAATTAAATTTTACATAGTAGTAAATAGTGTTTTAATTTAAATTAAAAATTGTTGAATAAATTACTTTCGTATAATTAAAATATTTATTTGGAACTTAAAATTAAAATATAATACAAAAACATAATTACCTTATTTTGGTAAGTTGTTCCTCATCTATATTATAATTTGATTTAGCGTTTCCAAATGCAGTTGTACCAAGTAAACGAATATGACTAAGGCTTATATTTGTTGAATCTCGAGGTTTGTACAGTCTTATCAAAATAACAGTCGCTACTTCGGGTTGTGATAATATTAAACGAATAAATGTAAGACCAGCAGTTGGCATTGGAGGGCAAATAGGAGTCAAAGCAACATTCGCCTCACGAGAAATCTCTAGAGCTACAGCTGATGGACAAGCTGAAAAATTTAGTTTATATTTAAATTAAAAAAAAAAATGTTTATGCTGTTTTAACAATTACTATATTCACAGAAAAAATGTTTATGTTTCATCTTAAAAAAAAAGTTTATCTAACATAATAACTGTTCTTATTAAGCAAATACAACAATTTCATATTGAGTTTTTCATAATAATACATTAAAGATACATACATACATATATATATATATAAATTTATATACATATATTTTTTTTTTAATGTACAAATGAATAAATAAAATAGTAATACATATCGTTGAAGATCATTTATTATTATTATTATTATTATTATTATTATTATTATTATTATTATTCTGATTGAGAAAAGGTAGAATTAAAATATTTAAATATAATCATTGTCAATTTTAACAGAACTATTTTATAAAGGAACAACGTACTTGATAATGATGTTAAATGCGGCTGTAATTCAACTTCTTTTAGCAAAATAGCACAAGGCAAAATAATATTAAGATCAACCCAAGATTCATCTGGATAAAAGTGATAGGACCAAGCAGCTGTTCTTGCTCTTTTATGAGGAGTTATGCTTTGAATAAGAATATCAGCTGGCTGTGCTGTTGGATGAAGCCATGACACTGTCCCAAGAGGTGCAAAATTCATCAATCCATTCTCTAAAGATTCTATCGTTAATTTTTTGTTACTATTGGGATTTGATACAATATGACTTAAATTTGATGCATTTGACAGATGTTTCATAACTAACGCAACTACATCAGAGGAATTGGAGCTGTTTCCATTGTAATTTTTAACGGATTTAACAAAATTTTCGCATAAAACTTTTACACCACCCATTGATGTAAAAATGGATAATGATGTTTCACTATCAAGAACCCGTAAAATAAATAATACAAGAGGATCTGAGAGTTGCGTAACGTTTACTTGTTGATTAGATATTCCTTGCCTACATGCTGAATAAATGAATCGAATGTTATAAGTTTTATTAATACATTTTCATATTTTTAAATTTTAATTTTTTAAATCATTTATAATAAGCTCATAAACTACGAGTTAATTTAATTAATAAATATTGAAAGAATATATTTTATATTATGAATTTTTTAATTTTATAAACATTTTAATATTACCAAGATATCAGTAATTATTACATTTTTTATTTTACGATTAAAAGAATATGATTAACGTATAATTAAAAAAATAAATTAAATTAATTTATTTGAAGTATTGTTGATAAAACATATAAGTACATACATGAAAAAAGATAGCGATACACAGGATTTAAAACGAAAGTTGGATTGCTTGCTTTTTTTATTAAAGTACATAATAATTGGAAAATAGCATCTGCTATAGATGACGAGTGAATTAAATCTGCAATTGAGTTTGAATTGGATTCTTCTCCTAAAAGCATAGTTGAAGAAGATCTGGAATTATGACTAAGTGCTCCTAATAGCCGGATCATGGTAGGTTCATGCAGTAAAACTGAATATTGTTTTAATTAAAAAAATATGTATTATATTATTTGTTGGATAATGTTATTTATTCTTTTGTTATTCTTACCAGTATCAGCAACACATGGTGATCTAGGTTTAAATATCTGATGTATTCGAGTTGACGTTTGCTGTTCTGCAACTTTACTTTCATCGGTTTGTGAAATATTCATTTTCTCTTGATCGCCGTTAGAACTGTCTAAAGATTCTTCAAGTTCCATGTCTGTTGTATAATCTGATCGCTCATTACGAATCTATTATGTATTAAAAAAAAAAATTAAATATATATAAATCATACTAGTTAGTATTTTATTCAATTGGTCAAAATATTTTGTTTGTATAATAAAGTTATTAAAATTTTTTAATTACAACATATTAAGAGTAAACAGGAACCTATTATATTTTATAGAGTCTATATTTTTAAATACATGATCTTTTCCGAATCTAAAAGTTTATTTGGTTTACACAAAAAAAAACTTATATATAAACAGTAATATGAATAATTTGTGAATTTCGTCGTTCTTACGAGTAAACTGGTTTGTACGTACAAGATATCGTGGTAAACGTACTTTTTTATCGCGAAAATTTAAATGAAAATCGATGTTTTTTTTTAAATTATAATTTATAAGAGTATACAGATAAATCAGATAAGTACTATAGAAAAATAATGATAATGAACTTTAAATTAAAATTAAGAGCATCATTTCACAATTAACATGATTAAAAAATTTGTAGCAATATTCTTAGAAACTCAATATCTTAGTAAAAAAACAACTTTATTATCATGTCATTACAATGGTATGTTATTTTTTGGCAGCTAGTTCAACATAAGTACTTTTGATGAAAGTAAAAAATATAAAAAATTCGGAATTTGTGATATAATTTAATTTTGTTTACCAGGTTTCTCCATTATGAGCTCACATCATAAAAAATGCGCTAAATTATTTTTAAATTTACAAACAATCACTAAATGTTTGCATGTAATCGCTACAAAGTAATTGCGATACTTTTCTTGCATGGTTCTTTTCATATGTACTTTATAATACAAAATAAAAAATACTTAGCCAATGGAAATATCAGTAGTTTCTGCTACTTAAGTATTTGAACGTGGTGTATCTTCATTGTTTTTTATAATACGCTTGAATTCGTCTACCCAATACTTTACATTCTCATAAAAAATCATGATACAGAGGCATTTTTTTGTATTTTTTCCACCCAGAAAAAAATGAATTTGAATTTCATTCATTTTTTAATTTTATGGAAAACATTTATGTTTAAGCAACTGCCAAACTAATTATAAAAATTTTATATTAAGATAAAAAATTTTAAAATTACGAATACATTTCACTGCCTTGATAAATATGCGTATAAGTTACTTGAGAAAAATAATGCATAATTTTTATTTGTTTTTTTTTTTTATTAAATTATTTTTTTCACCATTCATATCATTAGCTTTTGTACAACTAACAAGAATCTTTATCAATTATCAATTGAGAGGTGCATTTAGAAGAATGTGTAATTAAGTCGCAATAATCGTCATACTGATCATTAACACGAAAATTGCTGCATTTCACACAGTTGAAGCACTTGCAATACGTTTATTTACTTACTATGGTCTTATAAATATCAATAGGATTTAGTGAATTTCAATTTAAGTTTTATTTATATAAAATCATTTATTAACCATTTCGGTATTTAACAAAAATTTAACATATAAATTAATATTTTAATATTAACAACTGCACAATGTAAATAAAAATCGATAGTCGTATTAATGAATTATGTTTATAAAGTATTTAAAGGTGCAATCTATTGCAAAAAACGCGTAAATAAATGTGTAGCAGTTGCACTCACTGCGATTATTGAGACTCGGTAACGCAGTAATACACGCAAGAATTAAAAAGCAGACAAAAGAATTTATTTAATAATTTCTTTGTACACAAGTATCGATGCCGACGGTAAAAAAATAACTAACTAGCCTCCCCCGCGCTGTGACGCATCCTTCTCGGTCCATCGGGATTGACCGGCGGTCATCCGGCTCACAGCTGCTGAACTTTCTCTTTTTGAGCTGCTTTTTAAAGTTATAACCCCTTGAAACGGTCTCGGAAAAATTGTCGCTTACACTATATATTTTTATTTTAATGATTACTAAGGTTAAAATCATCAAAAAAATAACAGAAGCAAATAAGCATGAAAGCAAGTTAAAGATATGCAATTGATAACTATAACTTCACATCATAGTATTAAATAATTTCAATTAATATATTTATTTAAAAAAATTGAGATAAATATTATTTTAATTTTGATTTTAAATTTATTCGAAAAATATTTTAACTTACGCTTGGCAAAGGAGTTTGTACAAGTGTACATACAAGTTTAATAAGAGCAACCACTAATAAATCCCATGATGCAGGTCGACCTTGTTTTACGTCTCCACCAAGAACACAAGCATAAAGTCCACCAAAAACTCCAGACTGATTATTAGAATCTGATGTACCACCGCATTGAGTTCCAACTAAATAATAATATATCATTTTATATTACAGGTTTGAATATTGTTATATTTTTTATTGAAAAAAATTGACAGAGATTAAATAAATTTTAAAAAATTAATGTTTTTTAAGTTATATATTTGCAATGAGATAAATCTCACTACTAATATTATATCGGCTAAGTTTTGGCGTAAATAACATTCCTGCAATGTTTAAATTGATTTACCGAATTGTACAATATCATAAGAACATCATGCATCTAATGTAAACGTAATTCTCTGATGAAATTCTTTACGTTTTATTTAAAAAAAAAAATTTCGATTTTATTTATTTTTTACTTTGATTAAAAAAACGTATGTTCAAATAACTGCAAAACAGTAACGCACTGTGAGAATAATTTATACTTTCAATATTAAGCTTCAAAATTATGTATAAACATGCTGTTATCTTCCACTCTAAGTATGCTCACTAATGTGACTTATTGAATGGTACGAGTATACATATTATATTTGTGTAGATATTTTTTTGCAATAAACAACCTTGTTTTTATTATTAATTTTTTATTACTTTTGGAATCTCTAAAACATTTCACAATCCGAATCAAATTACTATTGTTTAACAATTAATTATAAATTTAATTGATTCAGCGATCAACATGCTAAAATTTGGAGAAACTTCGGAAGCAATAAAGAAAAAATACATCATTGTTAACAATTACATTTTTGAATGAAATCATCTTTCCTTTTTTGCATTACTTTCTCTTTTTATCGAGAATATTAAAATCTAATCTGAATTACAGCATCATTATCTGCATTAGAAATTTAAGAATAAGCACAACTAATATCAAACCAGATAATCAGGCATATATATGAACATACATGGTGCATCTACGAAGTATCGAGTTTTTTTTTTCATTTTTTGCCTATTTGGCGTAGAAATTTGGGAGGGGTCTCAAAATGTCGACAAACTCTTTTCGCATTTGTCCTTTTTTTTGTTTTGTTTTTCGATAATTAGACGCGGCAGGATTTAACTTCGCGCGAAGGGCGTTTTTCAGTTTTTTGACACGGCGCGATGGAGCGATTACTCTAATAACGTTACGAGATAAAATTTGTTTGCAATTTAAAAAAAAACAGTGTAGAAACGTATAAAATGTTGCAAGAAGCATATGGACATAATTGCATGTCAAAATCGCAATGTGGAAAATGGCACAGAGCTTTTAAAGAGGGCCGAGAAAGAATCATCGACTAGCGTTGATCTGGACGCCCAAAAAGCTTTAGAATGGCTAGGAACACCCGGCGCGTGTTAGAAATTTTAAATTCAGACCGTTTTAATGATTAGAAAAATTTATAAATATCGAAATTTTTGAAAAACATCAAAGCTGAAGAGTTTGAAATGCATTTAAAATTTGAAAAACACGCCTTCAAAAATGTGTTGATACAGGAGGAAATTATTTTAAAGAATTTAAAATTTTTATTTTACCCTGTTTATAAGTCCACCAATTCAAAAAAGAATGGTAAGAATTTTTTTTTATGATCTTTGAACAAAACATTCTCGCGTAGTGGTTTTCCGCTAATCGCTTCAGCGCGCCGTGTCAAAAATTTGAAAAACACCCTTTGCGCGAAGTTAAATCCTGCCGCGCCTAATTATCGAAAAACAAAACAAAAAAAAGGACAAATGCAGAAAGAGTTTGTCGACATTTTAAGACCTCTCCCGAATTTCTACGATGAATAGGCACAAAATGAAAAAAAAGAACTCGATACTTCGTGGATGCACCATGTATATACACATTAACTACGCTCTTCAACTATGTTTTGTTGCTTGAATATTATACAATTAACAAAATAAAGCAATTTCCTGTTTTATTTAATACTTTATTGTTTACAAATAATATATTTATTCCTAATCCTAACTGATATTATTTGATACAAATAAAAATATCAAGAAAAATAATGCATAAATTTATACACTAAATTAAAATCATTAATTTGTAAGAAAAAGTAATTATTGAATTAACATTATAAATTTATTATAAAGTATTGATGTTTACCTCCAAGACTTTTGACATGTGTAGAAACTAATTCTCCCACGCATTCTGATATACTCATGGCAGTTCCCAAATCAGTATTTGTAAAATTCAAATGAAGTAATGATGTAATTAGTTTACATTGGGCATCCAAAGGACCGCGTCGTGCAACTAATGCTCCACCTGGTTGTACTAATTGATAAACAATCCATAGTAATATTTCTTTCAATGAATTTCCCAATGAACTACTAGGTGTAATGACGTCACATCGCATTTCAAATCTTATAAGAAAATCTTGTAAAACTTGACACAACGTTGGACCAGCCTAATAAAAAGAAATTATTGAAAAATAAGAACATTAACATTTAATTCAAATTTATATTATATTATAAAATTTTTATTTGGAAATCAAATAGCGAGAATTCTCATATTTTTTTTTTTAAATTAGTTTTCTAATATTACGTATATATTTTTTTATGTTTTATTTTTGATTTAATAAATTTGATTAGTCGTGTATGATTTATATTTTTTTTTCATATTTACAAAAAATAAAAAATTATTTTTACAAAATTGTAATTAATTAATTAAATATTAAAATTATATACGTATGTATAATTAATATGGAAAATCGGAAACATTTTAATTTAATTATTTATTAAAAACAATGAAGAGTATTAATATTTTTAATTATTTAATTTATATTTAATTCAGAAATTTTTTTAATGAAAGATAATAAATCCAATATATTTTTATATTTATTATGCATATTAACTTCTAAAAATAGTAGATATACCATTCCAAAATGTTTATTAGCAACATCAAAATTTAATCCGTTTCCAGACAACAAACGAAGAAGCATAGGACCTATGTTTCGTTCCTTAATAATGCATTCAGTCATTCCTCCTAATAAACCATCTAATGTAGTCTTAGAACAAGTACTTTCAAATTGTTCAGGTTGTAACGGCTGATTACTAGCAAGTGTCAAACATTGTAAGACATAACACCAAGCTCGCAAAGATACTCCAGGGTGCCTAAACATTATTAAGACAAACATCAATATTTCTAATTTTTTAAACTAAACAAAATTTTCTTGTTGTAACTAACCAAGTAAATGCAGAAATTAATCCAGAAATTGCTGTAGAACTTAGAGGAATCACCGGAATTACTGAAGAATCGAAATGAGATAAATTTGTTTCTGACGTGACATCTAGGTTTAATATCAACCATAATTGTAAAATTAATTCTAAATTTGTACCCATTCTCTATTTAAAATAAAAAATATTTTAAAATCACTATTTTTAAATATAAATAAAAAAACAACATATCTTTAAAAATCTACGTACTTCAACATATAATTCTGTGAAAATCTTATCAAAGCATCTAGTTAACATAAACAAACTTGATGGAAAATGATGCGGCGATATCCATATTTCTTGATTTCTATCAAAATAGTTAGATTCACTTGATGTAGAATTTGGTGTACTTCGAAAAAAATTCGGTGCTGACTATAAAAATTAATTTATTAAATTTAATTCAATTAAAAATAGATAATTTATTTAATTATAAAAATTGTTAAATCGATCAAGATAATCAGGTTTATATAAAATTTACTAAATTTTTATATGTATGGAAATAACAAAACGAGTTTGAAAAATAACTTACACCTATTGCAGCGTTTATGCCAAGAGGTAAATTATATGTCCCAAGCACAGAAAGTCTTCGTAGTGCGATTTCTATACTTGCTTCTACTCCATACTCTAATCTTGCATCAACAGCTTGAGAGATACTTTTATGAAATATATTTATCATTAATAAATATTAAATAAAGAAATTTTTAAGTAGGAATAAATTGTAAATAATAATTTTAAAAATACAAAAAAAACATTCTGATATTATTTATTATATAATTAAAATTTTATTTGTTTTTTTAATTTGTGTTAGGAGTGTATGAGGTTTTTATTCTTAAATTTAAAGTTATATGAGAGAGAAATCAAAGTATTTCACCTTACAAAATATTTACAGTGTTGATTCTCTGTCTTATAAAATATTAATAAAAATTTATCAACCTAATTCTTTTTTCCAATTAAGAAATTTTCAAAAAAATCCACCTACTGGTTTTATAATTTCTTAAAATATAGTTCAAGCAATGTAAAATAATATTTTATTAAAATCAATAAAATTATTATTCATTGATGTTGTATAAATTTATATCATCTTATTGAATTTGTAACTTTACATTTTTCTTAATATTATTAAGAAACTGTTATTGCTAAACAAATGAATTAAATAAGTATTTATTATATTATGAGATAAAAGTTAAAATAAAACTATTTATACTGAAATTCTGATAAGTAAACTATTTTATAAATAAATACGAACAAAAATTATAAAATCAAATATTATTTTCTTTAAAATCACTTATTGCTAGTTTCTATTAGTATTCGATAATATATACATATTCAAACATACCTTGAGCTTGTGATAGATGGATACTTTGATATAGTATTTCCTTTTTTCAAAATAGTTTTACTACGTTCGAGAATATTGTCTAAGAAATCTTCAAATTCACTATCATCAGATTCCAATAAAGCTGGCAGGTTAAATCCACTTGTTTTTGACGCACTTGAATAACTTGGGGTTACAATAATACTATCTTGCGTATCTTCCTCTCCATCAGCTGAACCTTCATCTTTCCCAAAAGTATTTGAAGAACTACTGCTAGCAACAACTACGGAATCATCATCAATTGCTCTAATTTCTTCAGATGGTAAAGATTCAAAAGTTTCCTCCGATACGTTTAATTCATTTGTCACAAACCGTCTTGGATATAATTTTTCTCCTGAAAACAATTTTTTTTATTTAAAAATAAAATTTTTTATTATAATAAACATAAATTTATTTATAAATGAAATATTGTTGAAATAATTAATAAGTTTGTCATGTTTTTTTTATTTTAGTATTAGAATATATTAATGTAATTGTACAAAGTGAAGTATTTTAGTTTTATTGAATCATTCAGCAATACATTATGGATAAGAAAGTTAATTAATTAATTGATTGATTATTTTTTTATTATTTTATAAATTCGATTAATAAATTTACAATACTTATATTAGTAGTTTTCTGATATATTATGAATCCGGCATTCTTCTAATCCGCAAGTACAATAACTATATTATTGATGAAGAATTTAGAAAAATACAAGGACTAGATGAATTTTAGTTTTAAGAAAATCATAAGAGTGATAAGATAAATAAAAGATCATTGAACAATTGCAGATGTAAAAATAAAAACGATTTGAATCATATTTTTATTTTAGTTTAAAAAGTGATGTTATATTATTGTACATACTTTATGAACATAATTTCATAAAATGTTAATTAACATACTAAATAACAATTTTTATGTTTAAGTTTCATTTAAAATAATTTTTTATTACTATAATAGTAAACTATAAAAACAAACTTTATACAATACAATACAATAAAATGATTGAGAGACAATGTGTATACAAAATAAAAATTTTTTTTAAACATTATAAAAAAAGTTAAAAACATATTTTATACAATAATATGAAAAATTATACAATACCAAAAGAAATTTTTTTATTGTAAATGTAAAATTATTAAATAAAAATGCCAAACAATAATATAGTACAGATTATGAATAGTTATTGTTAAATAGTCTTTAAATTGTATTGTTTTTTATTTTAACTCAAACAGTTTTTTAATCGAAATATCTTGTTATAATTATTAAAAATAATATTTAATCTTCATCATAATAAAACTATATTATGTTGTACCTTCTAATAGATCCTGTAAAAGGCAAGCAACTGCATGAGATAACCAAGCATTTTCATGTGTTCCAGTAGCTAATTTGATTAAATTTAAAAGTTGATCCTCAGTCAGAAGTTCACCCAAACTGATCACAGGCCTAGTACATACTATCAGTCTAGCTACTACCTATATATAGCATTGAATAATGCATTGATAAAATCTTAAATAGCACCTATTTTCAAATAAAATTTTAACTTACTTTGCATGTTAACAGAAACATGTCAACATTTGAAGCATTATTCAATAATAGAACTATAAGCCCATGTGCCACTGGTAAAACACAGTGATGTAATAAATATTTTGAACAATCGCCTTCTAAATCTAAAGATTCTGTTTGGCTAAAAAGCAAACTTATATTTTACTTAAATACTGTAAACAAATAATAAATACTTGAATTCTTACCTTGAACTTGATTGATAATGGGATCGAGAATACTGGTTATTTCTTCGAATACTCAATAAATCTTTAAAGTGTTTAGCAGAATATTGTTTCATAGTTTTTTTATAAAGACGTTCTTGACATTTTAATGCTGCTTCCAATTTAGTTGAAAATGTATTAGTCTATGTCATAAATAAAGAATGTGTGATTTGAAAAATATTATTTATAAACTTTCAAAAACATGTAAAAATTATAAGATATTTTTCATAAAATAAAAAAATACCTGTGAAGATGTGTGAAAGGATTTTTTAGATTGTTCAAAATCTTGCACTTGCTGTTTATAATGCATAAGACGTTTCTGTAATTTTTTGCGATAATTTCGAGATGCTGAGGATCGACTCGAGCTAGAAAATTTCCTTTGCATTGCTAATTCTCCTTGAATAAATTCCCAGCGAGATGAGTATCCTTTAAAAATTTCAATTTTTATAATATTAACGAATATTATATTCATTTCTTTAGTTTTTTAATTTTTTTATTTTTTAATTAAAAAATTAAAACATTTTCTATTAAATGTTTGAATTGATTTACAGTGTGTAAATAGATAAGTACTCATCATATTATAAATAAGTTTGATAATAGATGCTTAACAGATGTGATGAATAAATTTTTTAAAAACAAATTATCATTAATTTTTTGTATTATTTTCTTGATATTTCTATAACTATGTTAATCTTTTCGAGCTTTTTTGATAATAAATAATAACATAAAGGTATAATAACGAAACGATTCGTGTCTTCAATTTAGTACACTATTGGTAATATATAAAATTTATAACATGCCTGCGTTGTTATAATTTTATTTTATTAGATATTGTAAAAAGGCTGTTGAGCAAAAATTACAGTTTGTTTTAAAAATAAATTCATCCATCAAATTTGTAAAGATCTTCATTTATTTCATCAAATTATAGTGCATTTTTTTAAGAATTGAGGCTCTAATATGAAAAATGATTTTAAATTAAAGTCACAAATTACTATTTTTTCCTATTTTTTGCCAAAATCTAAATTATAAAATAATTAATCGATTTTTCAGATGATCTAAGAATTAATTTATTTTTTAGTCTTCATAAGATAAGTGTTCCTAAAGCAGGGTATGGATCAAATGGTAATTTAATGAATCAATATTTGAAGAATATTGTTTTTGCAATGGACAGATATTGTTTTTTTCTAATTATTTTTCTTTAATCTGCGGTTTGAATGTATCAATTAAATTTAGTAATGCTCCTTTTTTATCACTTAATTACATTTGAACAGTTGTAGGTTATACTATGATGATATTTGCAAATAGCTTAATAAATACTTTAGATGGTTGAATATATAACTTGACTATTGATTTTATCAATGAGTCAAAAACTTAACGAATAATATAAAATGATAATCATTTTCATAAGTTTTGGGCATTTTCTGAATGTTGAAAAACTTATCCTAATTATTCATTTTAATTTTTATAAGTTATATAGATCTTCATAAAGCAATGATTCCAATTTTTCATTTTAGAATTTTTTCAGGTGTCTATATTGTTTTTTATACTCTAGCTTAAAATTACTTCTTTTAAATCAAGCAAACTCTTCAGTTTAAATTAAACTGTGTTTTTCATAAATTTCATAAACATTAGTTTTCACCAGCAGTGCACTTTATATTAAAATAAAAAATCTCTACAGAAACACTTTATTCAAAAGTAAAAAAGCATTTATTATTTACATAAATATTTATATGCTAGATATTTTTATGTTTTCTCAATAAATATTTTTGAAATCATTTGTTTGAATAAATTATATTAAAAATATCACTTGATTACAGTAGATTTTTGAAGAATGTACTTTGGAAAATAGAATATTAGAAATACAATATTACACCATCTTTTACAAAAACACTACTAACAAATTAAAGCACATGTATAACAATGAATATATAAATATTTATTTTTTTCAAAATATACATCATGAACTAATTTTATAAACATTAAAAATCATTTGATTATTTAATCATATGATAATATTATATTAATAAAAAGTTAATTAATTTCCTACAATAAAAATTAACTATTTTTTTTTAATTAAAGATTCTTTATAATGTTATAATAAAAAATTTATTAAAAAATCGCTACCTTGTTCTTTATTTTTATCATGATTTTCTTCCAAACAAATTGGAGATGTAACTGTTGTATCTAAACATATAGATAAGAAAAGTAAAATCCAACTGATTAGAGTTATATCTAATGAATTTGAATTATCTATTTGACCCATCGAAATAGGTAGTAGAAGTTCTCCAAGATTACGAACCATAGCATCTATTACTGATGATTTATCAGCTAATGTAATCAGTGATTTGCGTCCAAGAAATGTTATCAAAATAAAAACCCTAGAAGCAACAAAATAATTTTAAATTAACACAATTGTAAAAGTCTTTAGCTTACTTTAAAACATATTTTTTTAAAAATATAATTAAAAACTATATTAACTACGTTAAATTTTTTTATTAATATTGTAATTAAAAAAAAAATTGGTTATTAATCTAGAAATTAAAATTATTTCATGCAATCATACAAAGCAGACTATGTACCTTCTAATACATAAAAATGATTATAGAAATAATTGATTATTAAATTATTGAGTTATTTAACAATATATATTAATAGATATTTGTATTTGAGCATTTAAATTTATTTAATGTTTTTACTCTTACTTTATAATGATTTAGGCTACAATGATTATAAAAAAAATAAGGGAATGTCAAAAAAATTAGAGAACAGTGTATGAATAAATTTAGCCATATAAAAGGTATAAAGCATCTATGCTTGTTATTTATAAAAATTTTTATTATATATTGCAACATATTTACTATTATTAATTTGAAATGCTATAAATTTTCAATCTAATTTATAAAAAATATTAATAAAAGAATTGTTTACTCTAATCAATACTTATGTTAAGAATTATAAAAGAAATAAAAAATTTATTTAGCAAAGCAAACATTTTTATATATATTGTGTTTTTAGTACACAATAAGTATGTTAATTAATCATTTTTAAAAAAATAATTATATACTATATTGTACGTATTATAATAAAATAAATAAATATATTTGTTTTAATAAAAAAATATGTAATACTTTTAAAAAAAAACTTCTTTATGTATAAGCAATTTAAATTATGTAGTTAACATTGTATATAAGTTTTACATAATAAAACAGATAAAAATTGCAACCAACCTATCTTGAGGAAATATGTGTGTTGATGATCTAGAATAAAGGCTTATTAAAGTATTAGCAAGGAAATTTCCCCACCAAGGTTGGTGTCCAGCCATTCTAGCCAAAAGTGCAACAGTGTAAAGCTGTAAATGTGGTGCTGGCGTCATAACGCAAATGGAATTAAATAATTTTTCACATACTATAGGTGTAAAAAGTTCGTATAATGTAGTTGGTACCTGGTTGAATAAGTAGTAATATATAGCATAATTAATGATTAAAAATTCAATAGAGTAAAAAAATAAAAAAATTATTAATTTACCATAGGAACAGGACCAATTTCATATACAATATAAAGTAATATATCTAAAACAGTTTCTCCAATGATTCGTAGTTTATCACTAGAAGCACTGATTATAGTAGTTAAAGGAGTATTTTCGGAATTTATCCATAATTCTAATCTCTGCCATACACCTCGAATAATATTCAATTGATGTTGATACATTATACATTCCTATGCAAAAAGATTTTAAAAAAATTATAACTTTTAATTGTACATAATAGCATATTTCAAAATAACAATAATCAAATAATTATTATTATCACATGGTATGTTGATAGGATTTTTGCTGAAGGTTGTTCTTTATTATCACTGAAATTTTTGATATTATTTAAATAATGTTTCATATGTATAATATTGGGAGTCTCTGAACACAGTAAAGGATCAAGATAACTTTTTAATCGCTCTGTTGTTAAAGTGTATCTAGAAAAATTATATTTTAACTATAGATAATAAAATATAAAAATTAATGCCATAAGAGCTATTGCACTGTATATTAACAAACCTGCACTGTACATCTTCAGCAAGAGCAGATAAGATGTTACATTGTGATTCAATAGTAGTATATATTAGTGAATCACAATTATTTTTATTATTTATTTCAGAAGCTATGTATTCTGAATAGTCTTCTCCTGGTAAAATAATTACGTGACCATAAAACATTCCTAATGGAATTTTGCAACGTGTTGTAGACATACCATAACGACCAATAGTTGTTATCTAATATTAATGAAAATAACAGTTAAATTATACTAAGGTTTTGTTTTATCGATTTATTGATATTTTTTAATTTTTTTTAATACCAATAATAACATATACCATTATAAATTTACAAAAAAGATCTATAATATTGATGAATAAAAATATTATAAATTCATAATTCATTATTATTTTCTTATTATTTTTAACGAAATTAAAGTATAAAAAATATATATTTCACCTTCACATATCTACAAACAGGAGGAGGTTGTAGATCACTAACTATTAAAGGCTTATTGCCTATATCGCTAGCTACTACAAGTCGAATCCCATCAGTCTCTTCATTTTTAGTCCAAATATCAATTGAAAGAGAAACTAAATCACTGCAAATCGGTATCATTAAATCAGTAAGTAAAATTGGAGCCCCAAAATCTAAAATAACAAATCTTCTTGCTCCAGAATGCATTCTTTCAACAACTAAAGCCTGTTGTGGTGGCCAACAAAGTAATTTTCCCCATGGAAAGGCTATGTCATTTTTCTGCAAAAAAAAATATGTAAAAAATAAAACAAAAATGAATGCAAAAAGAATTATAAAATTCATAAATTATATTAAATTTTATGAAAATTTAGTATAAACCTTAATTACAACTTTTTTTTATATATTTATTGTATATATAAATTATAACTAATTTATTCAAAAAAAGAATTAATCACAAACATGCAATCTGTTTAAAAAAAGGATAATACTTAATTTATAGTCTATATATCTTAGACATACAATTTTAAATACCTATTTTAAAGTTTAAAATTTATATATTTTATATTCATATAAAAATGCTAAATCAATGAAAAAAAATTACAAAATTAAAAATTTTATCAAGAAAATCGTAAATATCGTTGATTTTATTTGTACAAAGTCATGTTTACCTTTCTTGCAGCAATGTCTTTAAATGTATTAGTTGCAGTACTAGTATTCATTACCATGGAAGGCTTTTCTTTTATAATATTAGTTAATGATGGAGCTTTATCATTGTAAATATTCCAAATATGCCTTGTACCACATGGTATATTATTAGTTTCATCATTATCTGATTGATCATTGGGTAAATAAAAATTATGGTTTTTTTTTGACAAGTCATGACAGTTTATCTTTTCTGTATTTTTTGAGCATTGATTAAGCAAATCAGTTAATTTTGTTGTTAATTTAGCTTGCAGATCTGGTCCAAGTGATCCAGTATCAAAATTCTACAATATTACAATTATATCTCATAAAAAATTCAAATTTAATTATTAAATATGTAAAATTTAATAATTTTATCACTTATATATTTTCAATATTATTAATTAATTTTGTATGCAGAATAATTTATTTTTACAAAAATCTTTTGTATAAAACTATAAATTTACTTATAAATTTTTTAATTTTCATTTCAATGTTCATCGAAATTGTATTAGGATATTTATGATTTTGTAAAACCATATACATATTTCTAAAAATCTGTACATACGCATTTACAGGTGCACACATATACATATATAAAATAAATGTATTAGTCTAATTTAATATTTTATTGTTGTGTTATTAGAAATTAATACTATATATTATTGTAATTAAGATTAATAATTTGATTGTACTCCATGTCTATATAAATGGCACTTATTAAATATGCTTATTAACTATCGTTATACTTACATAGCTTGGCTGAATTAATTTAGACTCTGATGCTGCGTTTGCATTAGGTGCTGCTGATTCATAATGAGTATAGGCAACTGATGCAGAATTAATACTTGGATCCATTTTTTCCATTTTTGTACCATCAGAAGCAGCGAGACAAGTAAAGTGTAAGGGTTCAACCTTAAAAAAATTAACTTAATTTTCAAACGAAATTAAAATTTAATTTTTGAAAATCCTTTCAATTTTTACTTAAAATTAAAATAAAATTTTTATAAATATTTTTTTTAAATTGCTCTAATACATATTTAAATATTAATATTACCTCTAAAAGACCTTTCATACTGTGATTACTACAAAGTGATTTTAATTTGTTTGGTACAATAGGATCACCAGTTAAGTGTAAAGGTAAAGATAAAAGATCTCTCAAATCAATTGTATCTTGAGCATATGATGAAATTGTAGATGTTACAGATGTACTAGATGGTTCACCCGTTGCAATAGAAGAATATGTATTAGTTATTGGAACAGAACTCGATTTAGAAAATATAGGAGGATCCATATCAAATAATTCAGTTTCAAATGGCGAGTTATATAATCCGTATCTAAAAAAAAATACAAATTTATTATATTATTTATCTTAATAGTGATTATATTACAATTATTAATTTTATTAAAAATAATATCAGCCTTTTTATAATTGATCAAATTCAAATAAGATTTACGATACTTGAAATAAAAAAGAAATTATAAATAGCTATTATAATAATTACTTTAATTTTATATACCAATAAAATAACTATATGTAATATAATTAATATTCCAAATTGATAAATACCTTGTTGCAAGTAATAAATGATAAGGGTTTATTCGTTTTGACATTTCTGTAGATATTTCTTGAATAAGATTAACACATTTTTTAGCCACATTGTGCTTTTTATCTAATGGTAATAATCTTGTTAATAATACAGCAATCCATCGTAATGAACCAGCCCACTGTACACCTACTATATTAGGTAATAACCTAGTTAGAACAGAAAGTACAGATTCTTCAAAAATATGCGGCGTTGGATCCTCTAAATTATGAAGGCCCCTGTATAAATATACAATATTATAAAAGTTAAATTTTTTAATTAGATGCAATAAAAATATTTTATCAAACATCTAAATCATTATTTTGTAATATTGAATTTAAATTTTACATATTTTCTTTATAAGTTAAAACAAATTTTAAATATATTTTTGAAATTATATTATGAAATTAAGCGACTTTCCTACTTTCTCTTACATAAAACGTAAAGTATTTTTTAGGATTTATAAAATAATAAGTAATCAAATACATGTTTTTAAATTTAAAATATATATTTAAGTACTTTTTATTTACTTTTATATGGAAAATATCGTCTTATAGTTAAAATGTATGTTTACTTACAGAGTACTTATAAAAAAATTAAAAAACGGTTGCATCTATGAGGATCTTCAAGTTGCTTGTAAAACAAAACAAAACAAAAATTATTGAACAATAATAGAAATAAAATAGTATCATTCTTTAGCATGTGAAATTCGTATTTTTTAAATATCTAGAAAATTCTAAATAAGCTGTTCTTAACATTTCTTCAAAATTTTAAATTCGTTGCTTTTTTTCAAGTTAGAGACGTAGCTATTTTGAAAAATGTAGTTCGAGAAACACGTTTAAGATTTTGACCAATTATTTTGTTATAAAATTAAATTTTATATTACCAGTTCAGAAATATTTATGATCCGTTTCTAAAATTATAACATATTTTTATTCGAATAATATATTAAAATATGCCAAAAAATTAATTCTTTGAAAACTAGAAACTAGGAAAGTACAAACTTTATAAAACATGTCTCAAATTGATATAATTTTCAAAATATATAAACAATAATATATAAATAGAAAAATTTTTAAATTTATATTTTTAATAACGATTTATGATATTGAAAAAATTATCAATAGAAAATAATTACAAAGAATACATACTCGCTACATATTACAATAAGTTTAACACATTTATGAGCTATACTTCGACCTCCATGAAGTAAACATGTGCGTAATAAACAAGGCAATTTTTCTTGTATACAATGAACGACTTCTAGTTGCATTACTTTTGTTTTTGAATTATTTATTCCAGTACGTAATCTTGTTAATCTTATTGCAGCAATCCATATTAAAATATCCATGGCTAACGATTGAACAACTGATGATCTATTATAATTTTATTAATACAAAGAAATACTATAATATAATTAATTATTTAAATAAAAATCTTACTTTTCTGTTGTTTGTAAACAAACAACATTTAATAAATTATTAATAAAAATTTTGGATTCTAACATTGCACACCTTTGCAATTTTTCTTTTGGAATATTTGTTGGATACACAGACCTTACAGTAATAGAAATTTCATGAATCCAATCGCAACCTAGGAAATTATTACTATATTATATTACAATAAACAGAGCAGCATTATTTGATAATATTGAGTTCAAAATTGATATCTAAAATAAATATAATATAATATATACATTTATAACAGTCTAATTTTTTCGTTGCATTAGCAGCAAATCTTTCTACTGTAGCACCAGGAGGAAGTGGACCACTTTCGTCTATTCTTAATTTTTTTGACGTTGGTGGTTTCCATTCTAATAAACTATTTCTTGATTTTGATAATGACTGAAAATATATATTAAAAATACTTTTTATTTATTAAATAAATTTACAAAAAAAGGTTTTAAAGATATCAATGTAATGAATAATAAAAATATGATGAAAAAATAGAAAATTATATTAATTTTTAAAATTGAGTATTAATAAGTATTAATGTATTTAATAATAATAAAAAATAATTTATATAAAATATAATTATATAATAATACATTTTGATAAATTAGAAAATATTAATTCAAAAAGAAATTTTTAAATTATTATAGAAAATTATTTTTTATTATTATTTATTTAGCTTAAATATATGATTAAAAAATAAATTAATACAAAAACATTATAAATTTATACTTCGAAATTTTATTTCTCTTTTACACATTTTTTCTATAATATAAATTAAATGTACTTTTATTATGTTATTAACATTTTTTATATAAAATGTTTAATCCCTACGTTTATAAACACGCATGCACACAGTGTATGTAATCTAGTTATAAAAATCGAAAAAAGAAACTTGTACGTGGAACTAATTTGTTTTTAATTGATCAACTACGCTGCATACAATAAGAATATTGATTTCCTACATGCAAGAAACTTTGTTTTCTCGAAATCTGGATTTCATACAAAGAAATTTTACTATTATTAAATTATATTGCTTTATTATTAAATTTTCTTTTTAACAAATAACTAGCAGAATAAACATCCCAAGTTTATCGTTGAAAAAAAAGAAAGAAAACTATAAAAATAGTTTTTTTTTGAATATATAATACTTTTTAATAATGATTTAATATAACAATTTTAGCATTTCTCAAAATCTTATAATCGTGATTTAATAAAAAAATTTGAATACAACAATATTTATAAATCATATACAAAGTAGAATTGTTTCAAAAAACATGACAGATAGCACAATAAATACACTTTCTAAGGGTATATTTTTATATATCACAACTGATACACCCTTTAAATAACAGTTTCAAACGTATAGAGATTACTTGAATTTTACTGCACCAATGAGTGAGAGTAAAAATTTCTGGGGTCAATATTTTTATTGTATGTATCGTTATTAATAAATTATAATAAAATCTTATGTACTATCTTTAACTTACATTTTTGACCATTTATAAATAATTAAACCGAACTAAAATTGTATATCTTGAAACATAACACGTGAATAATATATACATGTGTGTGTGTGTGTGTGACAATATACTATGTGCAAATTATATTTAAAATGAAATTTAAATAAATGAATTACATATTAATTTGAAAAAATTTTTTTATTCTATACAATTGATATGTAACAATTATTCGATAATAAATGATAAAAACTATTTTTTTTTAGTTGTATTATAAATATAAAATATAATAATACATACACCTTCTTTAGGATCAATTAAAGCTTTGATGTGAACCAAAAGTGTTTTAGCTTTGCTTCTAAATAACTTAGGACTCGTAAGTGT
Source organism: Eupristina koningsbergeri (assembly GCA_018907245.1). Lineage (NCBI taxonomy): Eukaryota > Metazoa > Arthropoda > Insecta > Hymenoptera > Agaonidae > Eupristina > Eupristina koningsbergeri. The sequence continues at coordinate 2,495,792 of JACCHV010000002.1, read as the reverse complement.
TATACAGCCTGAATGATCAGATAAATCCATACATCGTTGTAAATTAACAGGACCACATAAAATTTCTATATTATGATGCTTTTGATATGCTTCAGTAACGACAGGATTATCAGACTTTTGGTCATGACTAATTCTAAAATCTATTTTTTCATCTACTGAAATTGAAACAGATCTGTTTCCTATACCAGTTATATTTTGTTTTAAAAGAGTTACTTGTATCATTGGAAGTTGTACACATGGAAAATGCAAACTGAATCGGACATCAACATGTCCAACATTACATGCAGCACTTCGAGGCAATGTAAGTTCAAAAATATGTTCATCCCAGGTGGTTCTGCACAGTACATAATATAGATAAATATACATAAACATATAGAGAATAACATATTTTTATTATGAATTAATATGAAAAAATATATCATAACAAAAAAGATTGTTTAGAAAAATGTGCAACATATATTTTTGAAAATCAAATTATTTATTTAATCTAAGAATTTATTTTCTATATTTATAAATATAAATAAATTAAAACTGAAATAAACATAAGTAAAAATTTTTTTTCTTTAATTTTTAATTAAATATAAAATTCTAAAAAATAATTTACGTTTTCATAAATATAATATTAAAAATACAATATAAATAATAATGCTTAATCAATCGATTAAAAAAATTTTTTTTATGTACAAAATTATTGTTTATAAAAAAAATATATTGGCTTTTATGGAGCAAAAAAAAGATACAAATAAAAATATTTATATCTTTAATTTCAAACAATGTTGAAAGTTATGGTATTATTTAATTGTTTATAAATACTTTTATTTTTACAAAAAAAAAAACATTCATGAACAATAATAATTAAAATAATTATAAAAAATAATTTGTATGTAACTTTTATCTTAAAATAAATAATATATTTAAAATATAAAAACTCATAATTTAAATGTAAATATAATAAAAAGTAAAAAATAAACAATAACACAAAAAATTATATTTAGTAAAAACATTAAAAAATTATATTAGATATTTGAATCAATACATTTTTTTCTCAAAAATTAAGGATGTATTCCATTTAAGTCAATTGTACTATTATTTTTAAATATGTATTAAGCTGTAGGTTTTTTATTTACAGCTTTGGAAATTATCTAACATATTCAGAGATTATTTATTAAATTTTGATATGAAATAATTATATAAATTACATAATATATTTAGCTTGTGGAACCCTTCCGAAGGGTTATCACTTACCATGGTGAAAGAGTTTGCAAGATAACTAGCTTGAATATGTGAATGAAATAATGAAAAAGAAAATAATGGGGATCTTATTATTGTGGGTAATATAATATAATATATAGAATGAATATAATGCTAGTGAGAGAAAAATAAACAACTTCCAATCAGGGGTATGACGGGTATGTCTCACTATTAGTGCAGGAGCTGCATGAATATACCTCTGTCGGCTCAGTCTAGTTACTAAGAATAACCCTTCAATGTGGTGAATGCAGCAATACTCATTACGAAACTTTACAACCAAACCTTAATTGATACGGTCAACTTACATATACTGTAAATATGATACTTAATGACTGGGTTGATATGGTCAGGGGGTGGGGGTTAAGAATCCCACATGCTGATGAATACGGATTCTTGGATCTCCAAAGCTTAAAATCAGATAATTAATAATAAAAGTATTGTCTTCGGGTTTACCCTGGGTAACACTTTTGTTAGGGAAATTAAGGAGATCATTAAAGCGGATAGAGGAAACTTTTCCATTTACGGCTATAGTGATGTCAATCCTCAATTAGAAAAGGTCGCACTTGAGGTCTTAAAACCTAAGAATGTGTAATGTGAGTGAACACAACATGAAGTAAGATGACACATCAGTGCGCGCGCACTGGCGCATAGTAGTATATGTGCTTACGTACAAACAGCACGAGAGTAGAAATTTAGGAATTATCCGAAATGGCTCTAAGAACAACACGTGTTCTAGATACATATTAATTAATCAATTAATATTCATTATTTAATCGTTATGTCTCAATACACAAGGAAATTTATAATTAATACATACCATATTTTTTATAAAAAATATAATTTATGAATAAATTATTGTAAAAGTAAGTTAATATAAAGATTATTTCAATTTACAATTATGTTGAATTTGAAATGGTTTTATTCAAAATTATTAAGAATAATTTCTAAAAATATTATCGCAGAATGATTTATAAATACAGTAATATATCATGTAATATTTACGTTACTTGGTAATTGCACTTTGATGTAAATTAAACGTTTATAAGTATCTTATAATATGCCAAGGAACGATGCGGATTTATTGAGTTTATTCATTTATCACCACTCCAGCTTATATTGATCGTGAAGACCTGCATATCCTTGATCTCAATCATTGTATCCCAAATAGTAATTTTAATTTGATTGCACAGTAAATATTTTAATATAAAATTAAACGATGTTTGGTCTAAATGGCAAAAGCAATTTTTTCACCTTCCCATTCGCTTTCATAACGTTTTTTTTTTATCTCCCTAATTATAATTTATCTATTGTAATTTATTTCATTTCATTTTATAATTCATCTTATCAGTATATTATTCGAATTTTTTAATTTACATTACAATAGGAATTTATTTGAAATCATTAAAATAAAACTGCTGATATGTGACAGAATACATAATATACAGTATCATTTATTCTAATACGCTAACACTCATTAAATATTACAAAATGCAGCAAAGTAAAATTGGAAAAGAAGAAGAGCGAGTATGAGGTTAACAGGCTCAGGGATAATTCGCCAATTACAAGAATGAGGCAGGTATCAATAGATTCATAATGGTAAATGCAGCATACTTAAATTATTACAATGATAATTTCTTTCCAGGGGAGATAACTGCCCTTATCGAATACTGCAAAAGTAAATGTTTACAACTGGTATCAAGCTGAAACCAAGCAGCCGTCATAAGATATGGGCCAGCTCTCGTATTAACCCTAGAGGCTTAAAACTAATGGAATATCTCTTAACATAACGCGAATCCCAGTAAATTATATTAAAGCGCTGTCATAATTCATGAGTATCTGTTAACATAACATAGATAAATCTTCCAAAACTCAAAAATAAAGGAGGAAAATTCAATTATTCTTGACAGTAGTTTTCCTCATATTAAAATTATAAAGAAGATATTTACTAAAAAAGAAATTTAATATTAGTAAGTTTTTAGAGAAAATACTATATTGGTTAGTGAAAATGTACTGCCAATTCTTGGAAAACGTTAAGAATTAATAAAAAATCTTATATTAATATTATTAAAATTAAAATAATATTAAATTTATTATAAACAAGAAATCTAATATTAAATGATTTAAATAAAAAATTAAAGTAGACCAAGTTCAGAACTTAAAAAATATTACATTTAAAATGTGCATGAGATAAATGTGTTAAAAATTTATAGTTTAATAATAAGGATACAATATTAATTTTAAGTTCACAATAAGAATTACTTACGTATCAGTTTGCAACCTCCAAGTACGTGTATGATGTTGTGCTTCTGACTGATGGAGATGTTGTGGATGTCGGCGTTGACGCTGAGCTTGCATCATTTCACTCCAGCATGGAGGAACTGTTGCTCCATATGATGGTGATTTACGATCAAATCGTGTTAAATTGTATAACGTTCTCAGATCAGAATAAGTTAGATTTTCTTTATTTGCCAAAATGTATTCACTTAAAAATTTTATAAATGTATATAATATATGAGATTATTAAAAAAAAAAATCGAATAATAAGTATTTATATAGAACAGATATTTTAATAATAAATATGTTGCATGAATATCATAAGTAATCTTTAAATATTTAAATATAATTTAAATATATGATAAAACAGAAAATTAATATTCATGACAGATAATTTTTGTTTTTTAGTTTAAAATGGAATGATTTTTATAATATTCAAAAAAAAATATTTCAAAATGCTTACGGATTTGCAGAAGATGAAACAGAGACATTAAGACCTCTTAGTGCACTTCCATCATTGATATTTGTATCAGTGATCATGTTTAAATCATCTTTTTCTTCAGAATCATCTTCTGCTGTCATACTAAAGAAGTGAAGAGCCCCACTACTTGTACAAGCGCATAATCTTTCTAATCCTAAATTAGAAAAATAATTTTATAAAATTTTATGGGTTTAATAATATTTAATAATTTATGTTTTTATTGGGGTATTGATTTATTGTTAAGTTATATATTAACTTGGAATCAATTGAAATTAATAAAGATTTTTTTTACTTACAATATTAATTCTGATATCGTAGAAGTTTAGAAAATAATCAAAATATCAAGGAAATATAGCATTATTTTCATAAATTACTTGTTTAATTCATAATTTAAAAATATGAATCTTGAGATTTCATTGCATATTATTTGTACAGTATTACACTAAATTAATTATATGCACTTCTATGATAATTGCATTTAACAATTAAAGGAATCTTACTAAGATTGACTGTTATTATTTGAACTAATTAATTCGAAAAGTTAAGATTAAAAATAAAATTTTTAACTTACTAGTACAATAAGCGGCAGATATAAATTTCTGTCCATCAAGTTTTGCCTCCGTAATTGTTTTTAGACTATTAAGATCTAATAATCTTATCGCGCCATCTTTACAAACCAAGGCTACATGTCCATGAGGTTCTTGATCGCTTGAATTTTTAAAATTACTATTGGAAAATTGTATTCCACTTGAAAATCTGCTTTTCTCGAGTGATGGTAACAATATGCACTCGTTTGGTGCTTGATCGGGTGGTAGTTCTCTTCTAAGGATTGGTTTCGTCCTAAGTTTGACTGTACTATCCGAAAAATCCAAAGCGTAAACAAGAAGGATGACATTTGTATTGATTTCTAAATTATTTTGAGTTTCATTGTTGATGAATGATTTTGTTTGAGCATTGGAATCCCAGTACATGAAATTCTTCGATATCGCTAATACAATACATTTTATTAATTACAAAATTATTTATTAAAACTTTCTTTTATTTTTGTTTTCATTTTCACAAATGATTAAAAATAATTTTTAAATTATTGTGTTGGTTTAAATTCCAATTTAATATAATACATTTTATAATTTAATAGATAATTTTGTATATTCAGTTTTTGTGCAACAATATATTAAATAAATTAGTGATAGAAAATTATATATATAATATTCTTTCTATTAATTTTAATAGTTAATAAAATATATTTATTACGCTTAAAATTTATAATTAATTTAATAATTTGATGTATTTAAATCATTTTAAAATATAATTTCATTTTCTATAATATTAATGGTTAAAATATTTTTAAAGATCAGTATCTATTTTACTTATTATTAAAAATATCATAAAATATGAAAAAATCATATTATGAATTATATAAGTGATTCATGTATGTTTGTGATATAAATTACGCTGAATCATAAATTAATCTAATAAATAATTAAATCATTTATTTTTAACAAATTTTACTTTCTTTATTTTAATTTTCTTTAATTTTCTGTATAGTTCTTAAAATATTATGTAAATAAAGAAATTATTTAATAAATAATACGTTATATTTTAGTAAAGAATAAACTTATCTATAAAAATAAATAATAATGATTATTGTGATAAAAATAATAATAATAGAAATGTAATATATTAACTTGAAATTTTTTTTATAAAATTTATAAATTGATCATATTCTCTAAATTTATTATTTAATATTAACAATGACTTAAGTATTTAATTTTACTTTTTATAACTTCAATTCAATTTAATAAACCAAATAAAATAAACATCTCAATGTTTTTTCTGGATTTTTTTATTAAGTCGAAAGAATTGTAATAATAAAAATTTTGTATCATAATATCAATGTATTTTGAAATAGAATAAGATTAATCAGTCAAAAGTTTGAATAAAAATTATCATTAATAATTACGAAATGCATAAACAAAGTATATAATCAAATATTATAACAAAATTAACAACAACAATAACAAAATAATACTATTAAAAACGATTTTTTTAAATGCTTATAGAGTGAATGCATAATCAAAAATAAAAATTTTTAACTTATGTTACAACGTCAACAATTACAATATCAAAATATTAAATTATAGTAAAACTAATTAATTAAATATTACGATAAAAGTAATTTTATATTTGTTAAAAAATTATATAATTAAATATAAAGTAAACAAAGAATGTAATAAATCAAATAATTTTCAAAACTTACTTTCATCATCAATTTCCATCTGATTAATATTTGAAAACGATTTTGGTAAACTCCCATCAGTATGTGGACAAAGTGTTACAAATAAATGTCTACTATCTTTTGTATGTAAAATATTATTAATCCTTAATGAATAATGTGCTTCAATACGTATTGTTTGTATAACAACCGGCATCGTCTTGGTTGTCTTAATAGTATCAAAAGTCTTTCTAAGGTGTGTTATTTTAGATGTTGAAGCAAATTGTTCCGGTAAATAAGAGCTAATTGGATTTGAGTTAGTGTCAAATGAGTTTGAAGTATTAATGGAATTTTTCGTTGGCGTTCCATATAATATTCCATTAGCAGCTGACGTAGTTAAAACTGTATGTGGTACTTCATACAAATGATCAAAATGTGTGTTTCCGACCGTATCTGAATCCAAATCTTCATTTATTTCTTCTAACAGAAATTTTCCTAACAGTAGCTCATGATATAGATTTTCTTGCCTTACACCATTTGAACTAGTACTTGTACCAGTTCCAGAAAGCTGTTTTTTAATTTTATTGTTAAGCTTCGAATCCTCTTTTTGTACATTTTGTAACTGTGTTGTCCTATGATGAAAGTCACAAAGCACAAGATAATGATATTTTTTAAAACCATATGAATTATTACTTGATGATACCTTCATTATATCAAGAGTATTACTACTAGTAGCACTGTTGACGCTATTCATGACTCGCACTAAGGATGAAGAAGATGCTATATCTGTCGAAGTTTTCCAAACAACGTTTTCTAATTTGTTTAATTGTTGCTGGGTTGAAGGAGAGTTAGATTCTTTCTCCGCATTATAATTATTACTAGATCTCATAGATACACCGCAAACTAAACAAGGCCTAATTTGTGACGATTTTTTTTCATTCTGTAATTTTGGTCCATCAACGAGTGCTAAAGCAGTCAACTGAAGTTGATTATCACTGTTAGCCAAACAATTTAAAGTAGGTATGAAAATATCAGAAAGAACTTCTGTTTCTGAAACTAAGTTTGGAATAAGTGGAGATGCTGATAAGTATCGTGTTTTCGAAGCAATAAATTCAAAAGAATCCTTGTTGTTTGACTCAATATCACATGGATTTAAGTAGAAGGATACTTCTTTCTGTTGTAAAATAAGGGATTTATTTAAAGAATATCAATGGAAATTATTATCTCAAAACAATAAAATTACTAATGTATATTTGAAAATATTGTATTATGTTACCAACATTTTTTATTGATTTACAATTAAATTGAAAAAAAAATTTAATAATGTAAATAATAAATTTTTAAATATATTTAAAAATTTATAGAAATATGTAAATAATTACACTATCTTTTTATCATTTTCGGAGAAAATACATAGGAATAGATTGAAATAGAAGTTTATTTTAATATCCAATATTTTGTTTATGTTTGTTATTAATTTTAGTATTAACTATCACATCGGGTTAATTTTTTAACTTGTGTTTAATATAACTCAATATTAATTCATAGAATTTTTTTAATTAAAAATTTTATTTAAATTCAACAATTTATTAAAAGAAATATTGTTGTTCAGTGAAAATATGCATATTTACACAGAATATCTTTATTGCATTGTAATATTTGAGATGATGTGAGAGTACAATTTTTCTTGCATCGGTTTATTTATATGACTTTTCTATCACATTCGCGAGCAAGTTTCATTATGTTTGGATAACATTGACTGGATTTAAGTACTCTCTATCTCTAAATTCTTTTCTTACTATTTCTTTGTTCACTATTTTTTCGACGGGCACAGCAGCGCGCTATAGATTGTTACCATTTACTTTTTGATTCTGTTACATTTGTCGTAATCATTACTGCCTTATATATTATTGTAAATTATTGTTAAATATATTTTTGGTTTTTTAAGGAAAAAGTGGATAAAATTTTTAAACTTCAGTAAATTCAAATTTTTCTATTTTTTTATTGTATATAATAAGTATAATATGTTCATCTATTGTTATTATTGTTAATTTCATTTAAATTAGGTTTGTATTTTTATTCTATTGTAAAGTGGTAAATTTCAGTGTTAAATTGCATATCATGTAGGATTTTGTCTCATATTGAACAAAATCCACATTGTTTTAATACACCACAAAAAACATATTTTAGAAATTCTTCGAATGATATTTTATTTTCAAGTTGGAAACTTCAGTCCAACATAGGTCAAGTTATTTCTCGGTGGTGCTTCGATAAAATCGCCATTGTTATAGATATTATTAAGGTGTTTCGAGAGTCTGATATATGTCGATGATAAAAACCAGCAAAGTTTCGTTTAGAGAGAGAAATATGACGACATGATAACTAATGATATGACCTGTGCTCTGTATTTTGCTATTAAGGTAATTTTTTAAGTTATAAAAAGTAGCCAATTTGCATACATTAACTCATGATATATTTCAATATAAAATCTGTACAAATAACATCTTGCAGTTGCAAATACTCAGGAACAAGCCTTGACGCAATAAAATTAATTGATTAACTTGTTAGTAATGACATAAATGCAGCTTGGAAACTGGTTTAGTACGCATTCTAAGCTTCTTAAAGGAATATCGGATAAGGACCATGTGCGTGATCTTCCATCAAGTTGAGAAAATATCGTATTTACGCTAGGATTAAAGTGAGACACAAAAGCAGATACCTTCCATTTCGGCACTTCTCTGGCTCCACGGTCTTTTTTTAAACAGTACTATCTGTTACTGCTCGAGTTTTTGATCCTCTATAATTTATACAACTTGTTCTGATTGAAACAAAAATACTGTTGTAAGACTTACAAATCAACAGATTAGAGTGGAATGTATCGCTTTCACATGAACTACTTGAGAATTGGCTCACATTTCGTTCTTTATCTGATTTACCAAACATTTGAATTCTCCGCTAGACTAGTACTTTGAATGAAAATTCCTGGAAACTTCATAGTTTTATTAATACTTGGCCAGGAACATATGCAGAAATTGTTTATCTAGTAGTTTCAGGATTGTCAGCTACTTTATTTACGGCAAAAATGAAAGTAATTCTAATTAAGGCTGAGACGTTTTTTCGACTGAAATTTTATAAATTTGCATTACTATCTCGCCTTGTCAAACATGTTTTCTCAGGATTACTTCAAATCCTATATTCGATAATTTTTTGGAGTGACTCCACGACAGTATTTGGTAGACTCAAAATCATCCTTCGAGATGGCCGAGATTCGTAGCAAATTGTAATCTTGTAAACTGCACTACGTAAGAATTGCATTCTCAAGAGCTTAATAATTTTTCGTTACAATGTCAGGAACTCGGTTCTTTCTAATGGTTTACTCAATACTTTACGACTCAGCAGCTGTTTGAAACTTATTGCTCTACCAAGATTTTCAAGTCAAGTCGAAGATGAGCTCTTACCTTTTACAAAATTTTCATCATTTTCCATGATTATTCGTATTCCGTAGGCTATATCTTCCATTTGAAAATTATTACCACTAACAAATTTCATCTTATTGATTCAGACGTTGAGTGTTACTCGATCATACATACAGAACGTTGCTATTTTGTGCGAGTTTTGGTAGAAGAAACTCATTGCATAATTCTTTATGGAGGTGTTCAACTCATGAAGAATATTCTTCTTCGAGCATTCTGGATAATCCCAGATAATCAATTAATTTCTTCAATATATCAGCTAGAAGTAATCTGCATCAAACATGCAGTGACACCTCAGATATATCCACTTCCTGTAATACCCCTACATTCACAACGTGCATTTATCGAAACTGATTTATATTATATTGGATTCTTCCCCATTTTATTTTTAAATGAAAAAGGTACAAAAACTACAAAGGATTATGTTACAATTTTTATTTGTCTTTTCGTGAAAGATGTACATGTTGAGATAATGCCTAACTCATCAACTGAATCTTTTATTGCCATTTCTTCCTGTTTGACTGATCGAGGCGGACATTGTATTGTTGTTGTATGCTATTACGGTCAGAGGTATGAACATTAATCTTCAACAATTGTTTAAAAGAACTACGAGATTTTCACAGGAAATCATCAGGCACATGACTGTCTGGAAATCGAGTAGAAATTTATTCCACTTTGATTGCATTTCAAAGAATTGTGAGAAACTGCAGTTCGCAGATTCAAATTTCAATTACGTCAAATTATTAGCAAGACAATGTCAATAAACTTTGGCAGCTCAGATCTTGATCTATTTCAATTCTAGGCCATTTTGCCCATTAAGTAATGAGACTCACGACTTAGCAGTTCTTAGCAGCTTATTCCAGGTCATTTTCTTATCAGATCAACTCATCTTGTAATTCATAACCTTTGCAAAATTTTGCAAAACTAATATCACAAAACTCCAGATGACAATAAATTAATTAGCTTCACGATTTATTTTGTGTTTATTGGTAAAACAAGGTACTTTCGAAGTTCCAGTTAAAAAACAAATTAAAAAACAAAAAATAAAAAAAACCTTAAAATACAGCCCAATCTACAACTAGGTAACGTTGTGTTGGTTATCGATAAGCTTGCACCAGTAGCTTTATGGCCCCTTACAATGATTGGTTATACCCATATTAAAAATGATGCTCTTATTCGCATGATAACTATCAGAACGCTTAATTCAACCCTTGTTTGTTTGGTTTATAAATTGACTTTCCTACCTGTTGATAACGAGGCTATTGTATTTTTATCTGTTTTCAAACTGATGCTGCGCCAGCTTAGATTTAATACAAAAAATTGTTCGATAATCATTAACTTGAATTGTACAATAATATCGATGATAAACCTTGATTTATATTGCGTATTTATAAATTTGTTGTTATCCCTCACATCCATCATGGCAAGGTGGGCATTATATTCAATAAAAATATGCATATTTTCACTGTATATCTTTATTGCATAAAAATTCTAAGTATTCTCTTCCCCTAAATTCAAATATTTTTTTGTTCACTATTTTTTTGACGAACTTTAACTCAAAAGTTTTTTCGATTCGTCCGAACAGCATATTTAGAAACACGCTGTAGCTTGTTGTCAACTACTTTTTCGTTTCATTACATTGGTCTTTATTAATTAATTCTTTATACATTAATATATATCATTGTTAAATATATTTATTGCTGCTAAAGAAAAAGTAGTGTTTATTTTATTCTATATGCCTTTGCTAGCAATAACGAATACATGTCGCAAAAAATGAATTACCGTTTTTCACTTTAAATGAATAACTATAGAAAATAAAAATTATTTTTATTTTTATTAAATTTAAATATAAAAAATTATAAAAATAACACAAACTTACCTTTAATTGGTTATGAACATTCCAAACATTTATATAACCACTGTATGAGGCTGTTGCTATGAGGCCTGTAATATTTGTTGTGCTTATAACATCAACAGATTCAGTGGTTTGTTGCGCTGGAGCCATAGCCAAAGTAACTGAGAGAGGAACGTTTTGGGTATATTCCCCTTTAACGAAAGGACATGTCGGTGAATGACGTTCATGCTCGGACCACGGTTCATCTGTCGGTTCCCAGCATACAAGACAAACACTACAAGTAAAACACATTGCTCGATCCTCACCTGTTGGATTGGGATTGTGATAAAAACCAGCTTGAGCCATTTGATCTGGTAATGCCCATCTATAATGATTAATTAAAAATTATTAAAGTAAGAATATAAATTGATATAATTTATGAGAGTAAAATATTCAAACTGTTATAAATCACTTTTAATTAGTTTAAGGTAATTTCATCGAAAAAGAATGTAATATAGTAAAAATTGTTCAACATAATTTTTAACAATGTATTTGAATAATTTAGTATTTATAATTTGATTCTTGATTGTGACGGTAAATTTTATTAAATATCTTATAGAAATATAATTATTATCATGAATATATTGACTATCTTATTGAAAAAAAAGATGCTGTTGTTATAATTAATCAGTACGTACATGATTAAATTGTTAATTCTAAAAATTAGTATTAGATATTTTATAAATAATGAATAAATACAAAATAATATTATAATAAAAGAAATTGAAAATTTTATATTTGAAATAAGAGTTTGCCGAATGTCTGAATATTCTCGAAAATTTCCCGAATTCAAATCAAATATATATATATACAGATACAATCGCATATTATTTTTTTATTAAAAATTTAAAAATAATTTTATTAATTCATGCAAATATATATTTTATTTTAATAAAAAATAAATTGATTAATTTTTTTTTAGTAATAAAAATATATTAGAATATTAGGTACATTTGATAACATGTTATCTTGTAGCTGATTCTGCATTTTCATCTAAGTAAAATTGATACGAGTAATATATGATTTTTTAAGACACAAAAAATTACAAAAAGATCTAACAGAAAATTCATTTATAATGATAGTTGAAGAAATAAAATAATACTATGAAACTGCGCAAATTCTGAAAACAAATAAGGCTATTAAATATATGAAATTAATTTAAAGTAAATAGTATTCATTTTTCAAATGGAATTCTATTCATTGCAAGTAGAATATTACATGTCACATAATTAAAAAAATGAAAATTACACAAAAAATTATGAAAAATATATACTTGCAGGACTTCCGGTACCAGCTTTCATATCGAACAGACGTGCTATCGCGTGCTTACCACAAAAATTAATATAAAGTAAAAAATACAAAAGAAAAATAAAAGTGTAAGTGGTCAAAAAATAGAAGTAAAATAGAGGACCTATTGTGAAAGTGTAGAAGAGGCTAGTGTGGTGAAAAAAAAAAAAAAGCTGCACAACCAATGACCCAGGAGGGTGACTCGCTAAGCGCCGAAAATAGAGAGGGAAGTGGCGTCGCCTGTGGGGAAAGTACACCAACGAACAAAGTGGCAGCAGGAAGGTATAAAGAGAGGTGGATTACAATTAATACTAGCTAAAAAGAAAAAGATGACGAAGAAAGTAAGCTTTGAAGCGGATAATGAAAACGAAAAAGATAAAAATGTAGAAGAGTGGAAAGTAGTAATACAGGAGACGAGAGATGTAATATGGATGAAGAGGAAGATTAACAGAGAGGAAACCTATGAAGCAGAAGGAGCAGTAGATCGAATCTATCGATCATAAGGGTAAGAAGCATGAGTAGCTATAACAAGCAGGATCTATCAGAGTGGAAAACTAAAAATGTGAGGATAATTATTAAAGAGAGGGAAGGAAAGGGCAAAGAGGAGAATGTAGTATTTAGAGGGATAAACAGAATAGAGGTGGAGAAAAAAGGCATAACTGAATGGACAAAGGAATTTATTAGAAACAAACTGAAGAAACAACTGAAAGTGGGAAAGTACTGATCGTAAAATTAGAGAGCAGGGAAAAAAGAAATGAAACGCTGAAAGCAAGGAGAAATATCTATGGAACAGAAATCTATCTCGAGCAGGACCTCAGCTATGAGGATAGGAAAAAACAAGAGGAGATAAACGGATGGGTAAAAAAATTAAGAGATAAGGGAAAATACGTAAAAGTTGGTATTAATGAAATATATATAGATGAGAAATGGATGAAATGGGATGAAGAAGAAGCTAGAGACATGGTCAGAAGGCAACTGGAAGACGAAAAGAAAGAGCAAGAAGTCAGGAAAGAAGAAAAGTAATATATAATAACAAGACACAGAAGGAAAGGAAAGAAAGTGGCAGAAGGAAATGAAAAAAGAAGGGATATTAAACCAACCGGACAGAAAACAAGAAAAACAAATAAAAAGGATTTAGAATAGAGAAGGAATGGACTATACAGGAGGATGCATGTAAGTGGAAAGAAAGATATAGTTATGGAAAGGCAAATAAGAACGGAGAAGAAGGATAATACAAGATGGATAATATGCTGGAATATAGCAGGCCTTTGGGGAAAAGATAGGGAATTTTGGAAATACGTGGAAACGATGGACTACTTATGTTTAATTGAAACATGGGTAGAAAAAAAACATAAGAAAAAATGCGCAAGATTACTACCTAAACAAATGGAGTGGAAAATAATACCAGCAACGGAAGAAAAGAAGAAAGGAAGAGCAAAAGGGGGTATGATTGTAGGAATAAATAAGAAATGGGACATCAAAATAGAGGAACTAGGCACAAATAAAGGGGAAAGGTTGACTAAAACCAGAATAAAGAATAAAGAGAAGGGAAACACTGGATATTTGGGAAATATACTGTAACGGGAAAACAGAAAAAATTATGAAACGCATTGAAGAGGAAAGCTACAATGGAGACACGGATACATTAATTATGGGAGATCTAAATACTAGAATTAGTCGCGAAGGAAAATACATGAAGAACAAGGAAGAAGGAACCGTGGAAGCAAGGAAAAGATAAGAAAATAGATAAGAAAGGCAAATCACTGATTGAAAGGATAGAAAAAATGGATGGATGATACTTAATGGAACATATACAGGTATGAAGAAATGACGAATTGTCAATACGAAGCAGGAAACAAAAAGCAATTAATAGATATACTATGGGAGGACAAAAAAAGAAAACTTAAACAAGAATTTCCATGCAAAGAGGTAAGGGTCAAAGAATAGAAAACGGGAGAGACAAAGTGGTGGGATAGAGACTGTGCAAAAATGAAGAGAAAGACAAAAAAGACGATAAAAAAATGGAAGAAAGGAAAAACAGAAAAAGCGGAGTATATAACGCAAAAAAACAAGTGGAAAGAAATATGCCTAAAAAAGATAAGAGCTAGCAAAGAAAAAGAAAGAGAATTAAAAGAAATTAAAAATGAAGGACACATGTGGGGGTATATAAATAAAGGACGGGTTAAAAATATATATATATAGAAGGGGACATAAGTAAAGAAGAATGGACAAGACACTTGGAGAATACTTAAAGGAAACAACGAAAAAGGAAAAGAAAAAGCAAAAGGAGAAAACAAATGGCTAGAGGAAGACAAAAACCACAGTGGAAATAAACTAGAAAAAAAGATCTCTACAAAAGATGGATAAACTTGAAAAAGAAAAAAGCAGCGGGAATTGATGGAATCACAAATGAGGTGTGGATCTACGGAGAGAAAATTAGAGCCCTACTGATGTAAATAATTAGCAGAATCTGGGAAGGAAAGGGAATACCAATTGATTGGAAAACGGCAATAATTATATCAATATATAAAAAAGGAGACATATCAAACGTATCCAATTATAGAGACCTATCAATATTATCAATATACAATATATACAAAATATATACGGGATACTCAGAGAAAAACTAGAGGAAGAAGTAGAATGGCTAGAAATAATACCCGAAGGCCAAGCTGGGTTCAGGAAGGGACGATACATGATGGACAATATATATATACTGGAACATATAACAAACAGAACGATAAAAGAGAAGGAAAAAATACATGTAATGTTTGTAGATGTCAAAGCGGCATTCAATTCTGTAGAGGGAAAAATTATGGGAAATAATGAGAAGAAAAAACATAGGACACCTGATAGATAAAATAAAAGAAATATACAAGGAAACGTGGATCAGGATCAAGAAAAGGGAAGGTGTAACAGATGAAATCAAAGTAGATAGAGGACTGAGACAGGGCTGCTGCCTTAACCCACTCTTGTTCAATATCTACACAACTAGACTAGAGGAAGAAATCGCAAAGCAAAATATAGGAGGTACAAAAATAGACGGAGAAAGGATATGGTCGTTAGTTTAAGCCGACGACAATGCACTAATAGCGGAAAATCAAGAAGCAATGAAGCAAATGATGTTAACCTTGAAAAAATTTCTACAAAACAGGACACTGGAATTAAATACGGAAAAAACGAAAATAATGACCATTAAAAAAGGTAGAAAAGGGAAGAAAACTAGCTGGATCTGGAAAAAAAGAAGGATAGAAGTAGAAAAATTTTTCTACTTGGGATTCACATTAAATAAAAACGGGGGACATAAGGAACACATCAAGGAAAAAATCCAAAAAGGGAAAATTGCTATAACAAAAACATGGAGCTTAGCTGAGAGGAGAAGCTATGGATACTTTGGAATTAAAAAGTGTAATGAATGTATAATTCATTATAAATTGTTTTGTAATAATAACCTAAAAATAAATAAATGTATATTAATTATTTATTTGTGAAATTATGTATGAGTTTTATAAATATTATTGATAATAATGAAATAAAATTTGTTTAAAAACTTACAGGTATTAGGAATGGTAATTTTATTGTTGTTAGTGTTGATTACATTTTTCACAGTCTGTTGTTGACATTCTGTCAACATGAGGCTCACCGGCTCCATATCACTTGAACATAAACGGATGTCTTGATGATATAGGAGGCGCTAATACTCATGAAATAGAGAGAGACAACAATAGGCGCGAAAATGTATTGTATATATGTTTATGTAATTAATGCATGTATGAGGTAGTGTGAGTGATGTAAAATTGCATAAATGTGCCTCCGTGATATTGCCGATAATTGTAGATTATATAATTATCGGCGGAGAAATAGTTTTCTTGTATTTGATTTTAATTTTATAATGTGATTGATTGGCCAATCATAATAGGGGATTTTGAAATCGAAGAGAAGAAGAACTATATTTATTAATTAGCCAATTATGAATTTTCTATTTGGCGTAAAGTTAAAAAGGAAAATTTATAATTGGTGAAAATTAAAGTAGTGATAGGACGAAGTGGGATTTTTCAGTTATAGAAAAATCTGATTATTCATTAGATAACTGTCTCTTGTAATATACAGATATAGTATTTTTATTATTTGATATTTCTTATATTCTTATAAATATTCAATTTATTATTGTTGTAAATATTCATTTATTGTTTATTATAAATATTAAGTGAGTAGTGTGAGAATATATTCGATAATATTAAATTATCAGAATATAATTAATTTGTAGTGTTTGGAAAATTTATTTATAATAACGATAAATAAATTTCAAAATCAATAGTGATCAAGGAAGATTACATAGATTTTACTGGAAATAATATTATAAAATAATAACTAAATTGAATTATTGAATTAAGTAATATTTACAAGAATATATATAAAATCTATTTAAATAAAATTAAAAATCAAGAGAAAGAATTATTATTTAAATAAAATAAATTATATATATATATATATATATATATATAATATATCGTTTGAAATATTCTACAATACGAGGTAAGAATTTATATTATTTAAATTTATTGAGTGAATATTTTTTATTATTATTCTAAATTTATTTAATATAGATTTATTATTAAAATTCGTTGGTATTGAATGATATAATTATTTTAATAATTATATAATTTATTCATTTTAAGTAATTATATTTATATTAAAAATTTATTTAAGTTTCTAACGGAATCCCCTCTGAATATATTAATAGGTAGTGAAAATTAGTGCATAATATTTGTAGTGATTGAAATTTAAAATTAACAATTAAAATTCAACGTTACAAAAGATGCTATTCAATTATCTGGTGAGAGGGGTAATTGAATATGGATTAGAAATATGGGGACACGAGGAAAAAGAAGAACTGGAAAAAATAAAAACGGATTATTACCGATAGTACCTTGGCCTAGATTTTTGCACACCAAGGTACATAGTGTATGAAGAGGCAAATGAAAACAAAATGGAAATAGAGTAGAAAAACAGGACAAGAAAATTTGAAAAAGAAAAAAAAAGGAAGGGGGTAAAAGATATAGTATTAGTAGGTACAATAATAAAAATAGAGAAAAAAATAAGAGAGAAAGAAAGGTCAGTTAAAAAAATGGGAAGAACAAACAAATACAAAAGAAAAAGCAAGACAAAGCTAAGGAAAATATAAATATGTAATTACAAATAAGAATGTACAAAATTGAAATGTAAGACAAAATGTAAAAAATGTAAAAATGTAATTATGTAAAGCCAAAATGATTAAAATGTACGGAAGTCCATTCCTAGGCCGAAAGGCTGAAAGTGTATATAATAAATAAATAAATATTCGACTTGCAAACGCCAACTAGGTTCCAAAAATTTAAATTGATGTAACAGGAAACGTAATCTTGCGTACATATCAGTAAATTAAAAATACAATAATATTAAATAAGAAAATAGAGATAAAAGAAATAAGCTATAATCTACCACTCTTAAAAAAAAAATCCTGGTGATGAAATACTATACATATACAACCAAAATTATAAAATTATATTTCAAGAGGAATACAAAAAACCTAATGAAATCATTCATCTTCAGGCTAAGAAGGATAATAGAGATAAAAAAGAAAACGTAGAATCTGAATTCTAATTATCTTAAGTAAGAATTTATTCGAATGCGCCTTAAACACAATGTCTGCATGATGGAGGATAACTGGTATCATGTGCGTAGGAAGGATATGATATTTAAAATAAGACGGCATTGTCAGCTGTAAATCAATAGATATAATATATGTCGAAAGGAATATTATAATGTACAATATTTTATAATACATCACTGAACTATTTTAAAATATTGAGCAACATATTACAGCCACGTGAAGTAATAAACCTTGAAGGTTTGATTTGCTTTTAAGTAATACAAACTTAGATCTGTATTACTAAAAAAGGGATAAATTATCATTCAAGTTATAATTAGCGCAAACCAATCGAACATATTATTTATACAGATATAGGATCAATCCATTTGAAGTCATAATCAAAATAAATGAAATACATAATTTGTTTCATTATAAATTATTTAAGATGGTCAAAAATATATGATATCAAAACTAAAAATGAATTAGAAAATGTTTTAAAAATTTTACTTAGCTTAGTGAGAAATTTGTAGAAAATAAATGAGAAGACATATTATATCAGATAAAATTAGGTAATTAGATACATAGGAAGAAATTACGCAAAAAATATTGAAAAAGGAGAGTAAAGAATTTTGAATAATTAATTATAAAGCATGTTTCTTAATATATAGTTTAAAGATAAAAACAAATAGTCTATCTATCAGTACAAAGATCATCACTAGTTCGTTTATTGATATCGATTGTAAATAAATATGATTTAAAAATTTACAAATTAAACATTAACATCGTATTTCTAAGCAGTACTTTAAAAATACTTTTTATTTTACAATGATTTCATATCAACGAAAAAAGAGAAGTAAGATTTTATAAATTTGAATAAATAAATGATAAGTCTACTGAGAAGAAATAACAGAATTAAAGAAAAAGTTTGAAAGTTAGAACTAAAAAACAATGTAAAATGTAAAGTATGTAACGTCTTCAAGATGAATAAAGAAGAAAATATAACATTTTCATCAACAGAAAAATATACGAAGATTTTTCTCAGTAGATTTAATATAGAATACCTTCACAATACATCAATATTGAAGTTATGTTATTTTCTTACATGCAAACCATAATATTGAATAATAAAAAAATCATAAATCATATTGTATACATATATATACATGTTACAAGAATGAAAAATATGCTTCGCGGGATTACAAATCCAACCGCTCCTATTAATCTCAAAAGAAATACAAAAAAAGACAATTAAAAAAAACTTCTTTACACATTTTCCGACCCACTCGAAATCGCTACGACAAACATTAGCTAAAAAAACTAGATATTTTCCAGACCTATTATGTATAATTTACGTTTTTACTCTGTATATGTAATTAAATTGTTTTCTGTTTTTAACTTTCTTGTTTTATAATTATTCGTATCTAAAGAAGTTTTTCAATTATTATTATATGGGAGAAAAACAAGTGTTTATTTTATTTATATATCTAGCATCACTATAAAATATTTATGAAACCTTAAAAATAGTCAATATATTATAAGAACATCAAACAATTGGTTTAATAATCAAAATATTGCGTCCAGTAGATTATAAAACCCAGATTACGTGATATCTGTATCATTATAATTATAAATTTATAAGTAATATAAATAATGTATAATATATCGACTGTAAAAAGATGATTATTAGTTTCTATTTATATTATGTTAAAAAAATGCTTTTCTTTTTAAAAAGCAAAATATAGTTTAACGTCCCCATAATTTAAACTACACTTCTTCGTCTAATTCCAAAACCTCTGCGTTATGAAATTAGTTAAGTTCTTGACCTCGA
Source organism: Eupristina koningsbergeri (assembly GCA_018907245.1). Classification (NCBI taxonomy): domain Eukaryota; kingdom Metazoa; phylum Arthropoda; class Insecta; order Hymenoptera; family Agaonidae; genus Eupristina; species Eupristina koningsbergeri. The sequence continues at coordinate 2,475,457 of JACCHV010000002.1, read as the reverse complement.
ATTGTAATAGGAATCAAACAATATAATATAGATAAAAGACTGTTTCATCATTATCCAAAACTAATGATTGCGGTAAAGGTCAAGTGTAGCAATACTATGTGTGTACAAAACATAACTTAGAAATCAAATAGGAAATAAGTATTCTACTTTATCATAAGATAATACGGAAGACTATGAAAGAGCATGATCATAAACAAAATCATATGTTTGGCTCAGGTCACTTATGAACTGAGTTTAATAATTGGGAAGTAACATGGAAGAGATACAATTGCTAATAATATAAAAGACAGACAAATTAAGAAGAAAGTGCTTTTACTTCTGGACTAGTACATTTTTACTCAAGTCTTAAGACTCTTCAATTCAAAAAATCTGGAGTGGTGACAGACTGCTGCCTCTAAGAAATTGCCCACATTATTTTTTCGGACAAACTATTTCTAAGCTAAAATCGCTGCGATTAACTATCACACAGGTAATATTAAGAAATTATCGAATAACTATTGTAATTATTTTGTAATAATTCAATTTTATAATACTATTTTTACTGCAAATATTAATAATAATATAGTAAATATTTTAAACTAATCAAAATATTAAATAAACAAATAATTATTCAATTAACAAATATTTTAATTATTCATTTATTTATTGAATACATTATGAGACGTAACAATAGAATTAAACATTTAAATGTTGCGTAATAAAAAACAAATTTTATTTGTTTCTAATAAAAAAATTTATTTTAGATTTTTTCAAATTAAGTAACAACAATAATTGACAGAGGTCTAATCGAGCTCAAAACTGGGACTCAATTTTTTTAACACATTTAACGAAAATATCTTAGGAATGGAAGATGAAAAATCCTATGACATACACTTCATCATATTTGACAAAATATTGTAATTGTCACTTGCTCGATCTAAATAGTTAAATTAAATCATACAATATAATGAGTAAATAAATGGTTGAATATTTATGGAATATCTATGAACGATCAATTAATAAAATATTAAAAACAGAAATAAAGATAGACGCAATTTAGTTGATAATATATCAAAACTAATAACAATAGATGTTGACATTAAGATTTGATTATTGTAACGTTCTAAGAATTAAGAAAAAAATGTATACATGTTAGAAAAATTAAATAAATGAATATATGCTTTTTGAAATAAAAACAATATTTAAAGAAAAGATAAGGGATTTTGTATGTAAATGTATCTATTTATGTAAAAATAATATTCTTTGATATTGTTTTACTGATTAAATTTGATGGATTTATACACAATAATAAATGAAGTACTCTAGGTTATAAAATTATTAAATATATTTCTTGAAGAATAAACTTTAAATCGACAAATGATTAATATTATACTTAATATTAAAATCAGATAAATATAAAAACAAAGTAATCTTTACAAGTATGAAAATAATTTATATTTCACAAGACTAGATCTAAAAGAAGAGGCACGGTGATATACAAATGAGCAGACTTTTGAATTCCTGAGTCGATCATTGGTTGCTCTAGATAATTCTCCAGTAAAGTCTTCATTGGATAGAGAGTAAGAGAAAACACAAATGATAATTACTTATTAGAATATAGAAGCAGAAACTGTATATGCTTTTAACAATATAAATAACAATTTCAGAATATCATTGATATATATTATCTAGTACGTTGTAACATATACCTATCCATCGTGTCGTCTCACAATACGCTGTCCATCGCTTAAAATTCATTGACTTAGCCAATAACTAGTATTACAATATCATACTTTACAAAAATTAAATTTAAAATAAATTATACCTACAACTTAAATAAACGAATCATTAAAAAAAAAATAAAAGAAATTACTAACTTATAATTCATATGTGGCCATTTGCAAAAAGTATCTCGTCGAGCAGCTTCGCTATACATTGGAACTTTGTCAGTATTTCCATTATCCATAAAAGGATTGGGTAGAAGGCCATTAAGTCGTTCACTAATGGCAGATGCTATTGGTAATGCTGGTATATGTTTATTATGCTTTTTTAAATCCATTACTAAATTTGAACATACAATTTTTAAAGCTCCATGAGATAATTCCAGACATATAGTATTCCACTGTAAACATAATTTATGTACATTTCAGTATATACATATATATATTACAATAGTACACACAAACATCTTATAATTTTTATCATTATAAATGGAATAAATATAATTATAAATATTATGTATGAATTATATTATGTATGAAAATATACTTTTATTGCGTAATATGTAAACTAATAAATTTTATAGTTCAATCAATATACATTAATGATATTCTATTCTTACAATTTTTTATAATTATATTTTAATTTTTGTAATGTATTCATTCATAATTTTTTATTTCTTTTATCACATTAACTAATTTTCAATATAAATTTTATTTAATTTTTATAATATATATTACTGTTGAAAATTATGTGTATACTTGTACTCGTTGCTGTTCATGCGCTGTGTTCATGTGATGGAACATAGGAAGTGGGAGACGGTAGCTTTTGATGGCCCTCGCCACTTCGCGAAGCTTGCTTGTTCTTGCGCCCCAACTCAGGAAGCACGCGTTGTTTTTTGTATTCCATTTTTTATATATGAATATAAAGTTATTTGTTTTTTTTTTTTGCAAAGAATATATTTCAATGTGTTATGAGCCAAGCTACACTGATCTATTTATTAATTTTTTTGTCAATCTCGATATACTTCAAAACAGTCATCGCGTGTGAAGATTTTTTTTTAATATATACATTTCTTATACTTAGTGATTAGAAAAACAAAAAAGGCTGAAGCATCCGATCTGAAAAGTATTTCAAAATTTACGTAACAAAATTTTCAGCTCTAGAACTTCCAGATACGTACTGCTCTCGTTGCCTATGGTTTGTTGAAGTTACTAAAGAAATAGAAGTGAAGCTCGAGCAAGCCAATGCAGCAATCAACGAAAATACAATAGCTATAGAGGTATAGACAAAAAATGATGCCAAAGCAATGTTTTTTCTGTCTTTTACCATAAAATACTTCCATCTAAAGTATCCTGTTACTTGTGTTAGTGTTAATGGCATGTGGAGGAAATTGAGTTTTATCTCGAAATTCCAGGAACACCAGATGACGCTCCCAGATATAGTCGTACAACACATAGCTAAATTGGAAAAAATGGTGAATCAGTTTAAAGATTTAGGCGAAAATATATATGAGAGGATGATTATAGTAAAAACTATAAGTACGTTGCTGTCAAAATTCAACGCCTTTGTGTCGACATGGGACAACGTACCAGCAAAGAGTCATAACCTATCCACTCTACGAGGACGACTTTGACGAGAAGAGGCTCGAATAATTCAGATGAATGACATTGATAACGCTCTATTGTAATGAACACCTCGTAAAAAAGGTAACAAAAATTATTCCGGAAAAGATTAGATAAGCAGCGCAACATGAATCTTGTATATAATTTATGTAAAACCTAAGGTCAGATTTCGCGTTACTACTATGCTAAAAAACGATTGTAAAATAAAAATAAAAATTCAAACGGCGAAAACAACGCTCGAACAAATCGTGACGATTCCGCAAATATAACGACGTTTATAACTACCGAAAAAATGATAAACTGTAAGTGAGTTTCTGCTAATTTTTCGAGCAAGCAAATGCACGATGCCTTTAATCAATTCAAAGAAAAAGACTGTTGGCTCTTAGAACATTTTAATTGAACGACAAATGTCTATTTCCTCAACAGATAAAATTAATAGTTAATTTAATCAAAATGTACATAGTACCCAAACTAAGAATTGAAGCGAATTTTATATCCGTAGCTTTTTTGAAGACCTAGCATGAAGAACTAGTCATGTCAACCGCGATAATGTTGAAAAGATGGGAAAATAACGTTGCATCAGACATCGTCTTAACCGTTGGAAAAGATTTTTTTGTAAAGACTGCCGTATACTGAAGTAGTCTAGAGTATCTTTTCACTCAAACCTGACGAAAAATGATGTCAAGCCTGGTGAAATTATCTATTTAGATTTATGCGACCTGATAGAAACACATTCTATTAGCACGTACTTCTTTATATTATTCAAAGATAATGCTACCGGATTTCGCAATGTTTATTTTTGGTAACATAAAAGTGATGCTTTTGATAGAATTAAAAAGTATGCTAAAGCTACAAAGAATTAGTTCAAATATAAAAATCTTGCGTAGCAACCGAAGGGCAGAATACAAAAACAAAATAATAGCCAGCTTTCTAGAATCAGAAAGTATACGTCTGTGGATATCATCACCGTGTACTGCTAAACAAAACGGGCATGTCGAGCACGAGATCTACAACATTATGAAAAACATTTGAACGATATTATTGTCGTGAGATTTGTCTATCAGACTTTGGGCTAAAGCAGTAAACACAGCCGTGTATATGCTTAACAGAATGTTAGATGGCAGATCGTGCACCGCAACGCTGTTCGACTTGTGGTTTAAAAAATAGCTAAACTTGTCGCACCTTCGGATATGATACTTACCAAAATCAGCATCGAAAAAAATGGAATGGAAAGTCAATTGAGTTAATATTTGTCGATTATGAGAAGTCGTCAAACTTTCGTTTACTTGACATGGAAATAGGTCGTATCACAATTTCAAAAAGTACAAGTTTTGATGAAAAATCTTTAAATACGAACAGTAGTTAAATGAAATTTTTTGACGTTAGTAATCTCCATGAAAATGGCCGTGAAGAATTAAATGCACAATCGCGAAAAATTAAACTCTGAGCAAAAACTCACGAACAATGTTCCGAAAACCGAGGTCCAGCTTAGTATAGACACTGAAACCCCTGAAATAGAATAATGATGCACTGAACAATTCGATAGATAACTAAGAACTCAAAAAATATGGCTTACGACCTAGAAACATACTAAAAGCTCCTACAAAATATCAGACGTGTTTGGTCATTATTGATCCTCATAGGATTAGAATGACATCATAAATCGCGAAGGGTGACTTACGAAGACAAACGATTAACAACGAATTGGCTGCTCACATAAAACACGAAAAATATCACTTGGACTATTTGCGAATTATCCAATGAAAAAAGAAAGATCGGATTTAAATGGATGTTTAAAATTAAAAATTCTAACGAACGAGACAAGCTAAAATAAAAGCTTGTCTTTGTGTTTAGTGCTGGTCATAGCAATTCGGAGTCAATTATAATGACATTTTTTTCAAGTCATATTTCTTCATACCGATCTTTTGAATTCTTATAGTTAATTTTCAAAAAACATTATTCTAAAAATACAAATAAGTTTATTTAGGTGCAATAATATAAGAAAGTAAATGTATAAATGTGTGTATTATTCAACATGAATTATAATTATTATTACTGAAAAAAAATTTAAGCAATCTAAAAGTTTAATTTAGCATTTTTACTAATGTAGATTATGAAAAAGTTTATTAAATAACACTCTGAATAACTTTAAATACTTGAAGATTATATTTTATAATGTCCTGATAGTTGCAAAATATAAAATATAATATTTATTTTAAGACAACATTATAATAATCTGCATAACAAAAAAAGTTTCGAGACTATGTAAACGATAAACTTATTAAAAATGAAAGTAAACGAGAAGGTATTTCCGTAGCACCGCTGAGGGTAACAATATCGTATTTATTATATTTAGATCTACGTCTTTTGCTGAAAATTGTACAGAACAGAAAAAAAACAATGGCAAATATCGGAGTCACTTGACAATTATTTTGATTAAAATTTTAATTTATACAACCATTTTTAAAAATTTTTTAAAAATATTTAACATTAGACAGTTTTTAAAAATAATTTCTGAATTTAAAGTTTGGTTCAATTTATTAACACCAAACAATAAATAATCTGCAGGTAATACAAGCATTTATCATTCATTTTTATTTCAAAATTATAAAAAATAATGTATACTTTATTGTTTTATAAATTAAAAATTAATTCATAAAAAAATAGTTTTTTATAGTTACAAATTATAAAAATTACTGTAATACTAATTTTTTATATATTAATAATGAAGAAATAGTTTTAACTTACCTTCTGAGCTTTAATTCCTTTCTTTTTACATGTTTTGGCTAAAGCAATATTAGCAGACAATTCTTGTAGCACTTCTTGAACATGATCAACTCCTGGAAGTTCTACTGATTTTAAACAATGATGTAGTAGTATTGCATCTGAGAGTAACATTTCTAGTTTTACAATATCTTCACTTTTAAAAACAGGCAACTGTAAAATTGTATGCAGTAATAGCACACCATTATAATCACATCGAACTCCAATTCCTCTGCCATCTGTATATAATATTTTGTCTACTCCTCCCAAATAAATACCTTGCAGTTTTCTCTCATCTTTACCTTTAAAAAAATTGAATTTTTATAATTATTAATAGGGTTAATTTTAAATTGAAAAATAATTAGAACAATATTTAACCAATAGAAATGTTTTTAATACTAAACATCGGCACCACGTTCTGAAAGTTCGTTAATACATTTGCATTAATCAATAAAACTTGATTTAATATAAAAAAAATTATGCATCATAAGTAAATAATATTTATTCTTTCTATACATTATAATTTATGATTTTTCAAATTGAAAGTAATCACAATAATTTAAAAAATATATCAAATTAACACATTATTATTCATTCTCACTTATCCACTATATGGTATATTTTTCACATTTTAAAAATAATAGTACTAACAATCGATCGATGAGTTATGTATTAAATTGAGAAACGTAATATAAGCGTGTTTTTCTCAAAACTATATTTTAAAAAATTGTTGCTATCAGAGATGATAAGCTTAGAAACGAAAAAAGCTTAGTACAAAACTTCAATGTTGCTTCTAGTAGTGAATTAAAATCATCTTCATGGTGTAATGGAGGAGTAACAGGTATGAGGAGCTGGACAATATGTAAATTAATCATATTGCTTTAAATATTTGGTATTCAAATTAAAAAATTCATTATTTACATTAAATTTCTTTTTAAAATTAAATTTAAAATAAATTATTTAAATTAAATTAAATTAAATTAAATTAAAATTAAATTAAGTTCACTGATACAAATGATTAAAATTGGTATGCGAATCTTCATATTCATCTCTACTGCTATTCTGGACCAAATACAAATTATCTGATTAATTTGAAAATTTCTGAAATGTACAAAACACTTTTTTGATATTTTAAAAAATGCAAATTTGGCATAAAAAAGTAAATTTTTTTTAAACATTACCATTTTTTCAAGTTCAGAAATTTTATTAAATTGAGATTATGTACAATTTTAACTAGTTTAATGATAAATTTTTTCTTTTATAGATAACCTACAGACATTTTACAACTTTTTTTAATATCCATAGTTTATCTTATAGCTTGACTTTAAAAATGTATTTTTATCTGAAAATTGTAATTAAATTAGTGTTGACTTTATTATGTAAGTTTTGACTTTTCTCGAAGGCAACAGAGTATATGGCGCCATAAATGATAACTGACAAAGTCCGAAAACTTTCCATAGAGGGAAAGCTAATGAACTAGTCAGCAGCTGACCACTATGAAATATTGTTGGCCAGCTCGGAGGTGCCTTGACGCAGAGCCGGTGGCATATTTCATATTTTGATCATCGGAGGAAAATATCATTATTGTAGAAAATCCATTGAATTAAATCAAATAATCCCAAGTCATTCTGTAAGAGTAATTTTTGTATTATGCGTGTTTATACTTATGCGTGTTTATACTTATGCTGCTAAAATCTCTCGAGTATTCTTATATTAATATATTTTTAAAAATTGAAAAAATTTGGTTAATTAATTTTTTTTTAGCCCTATAAGAATGACCTTGTTTTGGATACATCAAACTAGGTGCATGCTTTAAGTACTCTTTAAATTACTATTTTATTTATTTCACTGCAAAAATTTACACGTACGATTTAATTTTTATTACCTACATAATTTATATATTTTATTTATACGTAAATAATGTATAAAAATTCGGGTAAATAAATGAAACAATTAAAGATATTCTAAATCGTTAAAAATATAGTACATTTGTAATGTTATATGATTGTATATGTAAATATTATATGTATATGTGAAATAAATATGAATGCTTAAATATTGATGTTTTAATATTTTCTTTTATAATCTGAGAGATTAACGAGTATCAAATTTTGATAAGTCTTTAATTTTCTGTATTAACAACACTGTATATTAATTAAATATATAATAAAAATATTTATATTAAGTTACTAACAAATTTCACTTTATTTTATTATGGTAGTAGAGTGTGGTTATTTATTTTTCTTGTTAAAATAAAGCTTGCATGAAAAGTGAATTCGTTAATTATTTAAACACGAAGAAACGTTCAAAATTAATATTTTTAAAGACAAAATGGATAAAAAAGATATAACTATACAAAAATTTCATGGAGGAAATTATTGTATGCCGAAAATATGTATTAAAATGTGTTTAAAATATAAAGAATGTGATACAGGTATAAATAGAGAAAAATTAAATAGTGACGAAAAAAAAAATTGAAAGAGTAAGATTTAAAAGCAATACATTTAATATATAGTACTATTTCAAAAAGATAATTAGAATTCATATACGAAGAAGAAGCAACATATACAATAATTATAAAGTTTAATGAAATGTTTTTGAAAAAATCAATGGAGTACAAATAGTTTATGGAAATAAATGGGAACAGAAAATCTAGAAAAATATAGTAATATAGCAATATTTTTTAGTGAATTTGAAAAAAGCTGTTAATGATATAAAAAATACTACAGTAAAAGTGAATGAAAAAGAAAACATGAATTATATGTTAAATCATTGTCAAATGAATATAGTTATATTTGAGATTTAATTGATACTTTAAAAGAAACAGATCAAATAATAGCTATGTAAAATACAAATAGCTGAAATAAAAAATATTGAAGAAAATAAAGTGAATAAAACAAATGTTTCTGTTACTAAAAATGAAATTGTTATAAATGGGTTAAAAATTAGTATATTACCAAAGCTAATGATCAAAGTAGATAAGAAACTAATACTTGGGTAGCAACAATAAATGAAGAACAAATCAATAAAACAAACATGATGTAAAATACTGAAATTGATTGGTCGCTTATTAATGATTGTTTATTTTGTCAATTATATTATTAATAATGAACATTATTTTTAAAAATGTGTTAAATTAAAAAAACTGCTAAATATTTATTTATTAAATAATATATTGATCCATTAAAAATTAGAACTGTTATACGTAAATTTTATGCATTTAACAAAAAGAATAAAGTTAAAATAAATTATGTATATTTTGCAAAAGAAATGTAAATTTAATAAGCGATGGAAAACAATACATAAAATAATACACTTATTTCAAAAGTGTAAGCAATGAAAATCGGCCGACGTTGAGGGCTGCCGACGGTACTTGGATTATAAATCTTTCGGCTTACCCGGGCAGAGAAAGCGCGGCAGTTGCAACGCGGATGACCGCCGGTCAAGCGTCGAGGGTCCGGATGATGCCTCTCGACGCGACAGAGTAAGTTGGAATACTACCGTCAGATCTTGAGGATTCTCGTGTATTCTGTTTTTAATAAAAGTAGCTCTTCGCTAATTGAATATATATTTATTGTGTTGTGTTATCAAATTTCTAGCCCTAATTGATTAACTGAGTAGAAGTTTAGCTTATCTTACAAAAGGTAATGAAACTAAAATTAATAATAATAATAATAAATTAATAGCTGTAGCATTTAAGAAAAATAATATATTTAAGTTAAAAAGTAGTATTCATTTTAATTTGCATATAATATTAAATCTAATAATAATATGAAATTTGTTATTGAAAATGAACGTTTAAGGAAAAGGGGCGAGGGGAGGGTCAACTGTCACAGGGTAAATGAAAAACTCGCAATGTGCAGTTATTCTATTAAAAAATGAAATTGGTGCCTTTATTGTACAGCATACAAATCCCCTGCTAATCAAGGGGGAAAACCCTTCGGTGTGCTCGAAAAAGTCAATTTTACAGGTACGCCGGTTGATCCTTTCGCACTCACAACGAGCCGCCATGTACACCATAGGCGCGCACTCGTACCTCGACAACTTCTTTTTCTTTCACTTGAAAATTATTCTTTCTTTTTGCTATCAAAATAAATTTATTATTGAACAAACGAATGTATTTATAGCCTTTCTTAATAGTAAACTTCTATCAGAGCTATATGTACGCCAATAAAAAGGCTATGAAGATTACTTATACAGAGTACGTAAATTGATAAGAGCATTGCACAGATTGTGTGAGAGTCCTAAAACTTAGCATGAATGTTTTGATAATTATTTAATTAAATTAAATTTTAAAAGAAGTAAAGCAATTTTATTTATATATATATATATATACTATATATAGTACAAATAATGGTAGAATATATATTTTATTATACATTGATGATTTATTAAATTGTAATCAAAATAAAACTAATATTGAAAATTTAAAGAAATCATTAAAATCTTAAAAATTTAAAACGAAAGATTTCGGTGAAATATGAGAAAATCTTGGTAGAATTATAGAAAATAATTATATAAAAAAAATTAAATTTATAATGAATAAATATTCATTATTAAAGTTTAATTATGCATTAACCTAGAAATTAAAAAAATATATACTTATATAGTTGTAATAATTATTGTGTATATATATATAATAAATGAATTGTATAATAATAAAATGAATTGGATTCTTATTTTATGGCCGCTATACGGTAAGCGTCGCGTTTTGAGTGAAACATAAGAGTTGTAGGCAAGGAGAAGTTGAGTAAAGTGTGAAAGTGGGAAAGGTGCAGAGTGTAAAGGAGTAAGTGAACGGAAGCGCGGGGAGATGGAAATTGGTTAGACTTACAGTGGAGTGTGAGGTACAAAGTTGAAAAAAGATCAGAGAAATAAAGAGGTTAGGAAAAGAGACGGGGAAAGAGGAGAAAACGCGCGAAAACAGCGCGCAGAGACGTAACAAGCAGAGGTGTAAGCAGGAGAAAAGCAGAGACGGAACGAGAAAAGGTGCAAAGGCAAGAGAAAAGCAGGAACGGAACGAGAAAACAAAAAATAGTGATAAGAAATACCGAAAAATGATACAGGGACAGGAGAAGAATAAACAGGGCGAGGCAGACCCCCGAATAAAGAAGATAGTAATAAAATCACATTGGATGAAGAAAGAAAAAACGTGTATTCCAAGAGGGAGATATTTGGGAGGTGAATAAGGAGGAAAGAAAGAAGAAAGAGGACAGAGAGAGATGGGAGAAGGATAAAAAAGAGATACACAGGAGACTGGAGAAGTACGATAGAGATAGAGAGGATGAAAGAAGACCTGCAGAGCATCAAAAAATAGGCCAGGAAAATTAAAGAAAGGGTGAAAGAGCTAGAGGAGAAGAACAGAGAGATGATGGAAAGGAGGAAAGACTAGAGTGAATGGAAAGAAGATATACGGAGATGGATTGCAGAACAGACATGCAGAGGTGACAGAAGCGAGTATGGCAGCAGTGAGGAGGAAGGAAAGAGATATGAACGAAATAAAAAAAATGATGAAAAACAGAGGCAGGAAAGACCGAGAGGAGAACTTTTTAGTCCGAGGGATGAGTAGGGCACAAGTGGAGAAATTAAAAGTTAGAAGATGGGCAGAGGAGTTTGTGGAAAACAGACTAGGGAGCGAGGAGAAGACACAAAGTGCCTGGTGGAGCGGGAAGGTGGTGGTCGTAAAAATGAAAAACAAAGAGGCCAGAAACAACATATGAAAAAAACGGTGAAGGCTGATAGGGACTGAAATCTTCTTGGACTTCGACCTCACCCACGAAGAAAGGGAGATCCAGGGGGAGATTAAAGACTGGGTCAGGAGGGCGAAAAGGAATGGCATATTCGCCAAAGTAGGATTAAAAAAGGTTTTCATAGGAGAGAGATAGAGAAGATGGACAGGGACGGCAGATATGGAGAAAATCATGGAGGAAATTAATAATAGAATCAAAGCAGGAGAAGAAGGTACGAAAGACATGAAAAAAGCACAGAGAGAGGAGTAGAAAGAAAGAAGGAAAAACGAAGGGCAAAAAGAGGGAATACAGAAATACGACAAATCAAATAAGAAGAAAGCACAGGAGGGGGATAAAGATAAGACGAGGGAAATTGAGGAGGAAAACTAAAAAAGGAACGGATTGAGGATAAACAAAAAAGGGAAGGGGAGTGTAAAGAGACAGAAACAGGAATATACAGAGAAAACGAAGAGGGAAAAAATGAGAAAAATAAGAGAAGAACTGGATGTATGAAACAGAAAAGGATAGAGACAAGATGAGGAAGAAATAAATAAAGAAAAAAGGACAGAAGGAGAGAACGGCCGAGTAGATAGAGAAAATGGAAAACGAAGCAAAAAGAGGAAGAAGACAGAGAACCAACAGGGGAGTTGTAGATACTATTTTGGAATGTGGCAGGGATATGGGGAAATGACAGGGAGTTTTGGAGATACATCGAAACCATGGACTATGTATGTCTGGCAGAGACGTGGGTGGAAGAGAAAAACAGAAAAATGTATGGATGAACTACCAAAAACAATGAACTGGGAAATAATTGGAGCGAACAGGGTCAACAGAAAAGGAAGAGCCAAAGGAGGATTCATAACAAGAGTTAACAAAAAATTGGAGGGAAGAGAAATGGAGATAGGGAAAGACAAAGGAGAAGGCATGGTAAGAACAAAAATAAAAATAGACAACAAGACAAGATACATGAACATTTGGGGAATACACAACAATAAGATAGAGAGATAGAAACACTGATAATGGGAGATTTCAACATCAGAACTGGAAGAATGGGAAGATACATGCAGGAGGATGGGAAGATGGAACAGAGAAAGAGCAAAGACAGGAGGATAGACAAGGAAGGAAAAAACATGGTAGAGAAAATTGAAGGCAATGGATGGAGTATTATAAACGGGTCTATGAAAGGGGACAAGCAGGGGGAGTACACATATGCGGGGACGTTAATTAATTAAGGACAGTGAATGCAGGAAAACAATTAAAAAAATTACAGTGGACAATAGAGTGGAGTCTGACCACTTCCCGATCATTACATGGATACAGGAAAAAGACAAGGGAAGCACGGCAAAAAAAACACAGACTTAAAGGGAAGAAAGGTCAGTTACAATATGGAACGAAAAAAGTATAACGTACAGATAAAAAACAGAAGGGAGACATAGCAGAGGATATGAGGCCAGTGACATAGAAACCCAATGAACAGAGGTTAAAGAAATAGTGAGGAGAAATACAACTAAGAAGGTGATAAAAACCAGGGTTAGCAAACTGGGAAACGCAAATGGTGGGATCACGAGTGTAAAGAGGAAAAAACAGGGCAAAAAAACTGCTAAAAGAGTGGAAAGATGGAAAAAACACAAAGGAAGACTACACAGGACAGAGAAGAAGATGGAGAAAGATATGTAAAGAGAAAGAACAGAGGTGGAAAAAAGAGGAGATTGAAAAACTCAAAGGTCTGAAGAATGACAAGGACATATGGGAATCCACTAACAAAGGGAAGAAAAAAAGGTGTCATGTAGGACAGGAAATACATAAACAGGAATGGGAAAAACACTTCATAACATTATTAGGGGGAAACAAAGAAAAAAGAACTACAAAAAGGAAAGAATTAAGCTACAAGGGAGCAGATGAAGACAAAGAACTGACACAAGAGAAGATAAAAAGATAATGGATGAAGCTGAAAAAGAAAAAGGCAGCAGGAAATGACGAGATAGATAACGAAGCATGGATATACGGAGACGCGGAAATAGAGGCATCATCAAGGAAAGCCTAGAGAGAGAGATAGATAGAGGAAAAAGGCATGCTACCAAAGGGGTAGGCGGGATTCAGGAGGGAGAAGCACCATGGACAACATCCACATACTAAATCACATCATTTAGAGTGATGCAATGTAGAAAAAAGTTACACGTGCTGTTCATAGACCTCAGAGCTGCGTTCTACACAATAGACAGACAAACACTATGGAAAATCATGGGAAAAAAGGATACAGTAAGGGATTAATTGAGAGAATGTTTCGTTTCCTGGTATGCCAGGAAACGAAATGCAGAGTCAGAACCAGCGAAGACTAACGGACGAATTATGAGTCACAAAGGGAATCAGACAGGAATGCTCCCTAAGCCCAACGCTATTCAACATCTATATAGCGGAGCTAGAGAACTACATGCAAAGCAGGAACATAGGAGGTACAAGGATAACGGACAAAAGAATATGGACGCTGTCATATATCGATGACATTGCGATGATTGGAGAAAACAGAGAAGCAATGCTTGACATGATGAGGAGACTTAAAAAATTCCTAGATAGCAGAAAACTGCCATTAAATACAGAGAAGATGAAGATGACGATAAAAACGGAAAAAAAGCAAAAACAGAGAAATGGACATGGAAGAAGAAAGAAATCGAGGAAGTAGACAAATTCTGCTACCTAGGCTTCGTGATATGCAGAGACAGCAAATTAAAGGAACAAATGAAGGAAAGAGTGCATAAGGGAAGAATCGCTGCGAAGAGCACACAGGGACACGGAGAAAGACGATGCGTTGGGAACTTCCGGCTCAGGAAATTAATGTTTGATTACTTGGTAAAAGGTGTAATGAGCTACAGGGCAGAGATATGGGGATATGAAGCGACCAAAGAAATGGACAAAGTCAAACTTGGTTACTATAGATGGATCCTGAGACTAGACTACTGCACACCCAGATACATCGTCATGGAAGAGACAAACGAAGAAGAAATGAAATACGAGTGGAAAACTAGGGCTATGAAATACGAGGAGAAAATCAAGGGAATGGCAGAGGAAAGATGGGTAAGAAAATACATGGAGGAGAAACACAAATAGAAAAAGGACAGGGAAAGAGAGAGACAGGAGTTGTGGCTAAACAGCCTCGGATTCAGCATGAAGCAGCTAGAGATATGGGATGCTCAAGGAACAGATAAATACAAGGAGATAAAAAAAAGAGATAAGGAAATACAAACACAGAGGAGACTTGCAATGATAGGAAAGTCAAAATATAACAGCGAATATGAGAAAATCGTGGAAAATGGCCTACCGAGGTATTTAAAAAAAGAGAAGGGGCCAGAGAAAATCAGAATGATGGCTAGAATTAGATGTGGGAATGTCATGGAGGGAAACAAATACAGGCTAAGGGAAGAAAAAAACATGTGCAGACTATGCGGAAAGGAAACAGAGACGTGGAAAGACTAGATAATGAAGTGCGAAGAAACACAAAAAAGCTTCAAAGCCTACAGAGATTTCAGGGAGGAAAAGTGGATCGACAATGCCAGAGTAAAATATAAGAAATAGAGAAGAAACTATGAAATAGATAAAACAATGTAAAACATGTAAATATATAAAAGCAGCTGTAAAAAGGAATCCGTTCCAAGGCCAAAAGGCCAGAATTGTACATAATAAATAAATAAAAAAAAAAAATTATAAAATGAATTGTTAAAACTAACAGAATATTATTATAATGAATGATAGTAAAACTTTGATTTTAATTTTCCTTAACTTATTGTTAACAAACTGTCAACATGTGGTTCACCGGCTCCATATCACTTGTATGTAAACGGATGTCTTGATGATATAGGAGGTGCTGACACTCATGAATTAGACAGAAACAACAATAAGCGCTAAAATGTATTGTATATACATTTATACAATTAATGCATGCGTAAGATAGTGTGAGTGATGAAAAATTTCAGTTGTGTGACTGCCGATAATTACAGTTTATATAATTATCGACAACGAAATAGTTTTATTATTTTGGATTTTAATTTAGTATTGTGATTGATTAGCCAATCACAATAGGGAATTTTGAAGTCGAAAAGGAAGACGAATTATCTATATAAAATAACCAATTATGAATTTTCAATTTGGTGTAAAGTCATAAAAGAAAATTTATAATTGGTGAATAAATAATGTAGTGAGATGGAAAAGTGGAATTTTTCGATAAACGAAAAATCCCGTTATTATTAACAGATTATCTTTGATAGTGAAAAGATCCTATATTGTTATACACATATATATATTTGATTATTAATTATTAAAAATAGAAATGAAGCAAAAATATTTAAAGTAGTGTTGTGATATATATATATTGTTAATATTGTATATAATATATATAACTAAATTTAAATAGTTATTGATTAATATCAATATATATATTGATTTATAATATTACTTTGGAGATAATTTAATTGTATTTCATTGGAATTATGTAAAGAAGTAAAATACAAAGGATTTATATTGGAATCAATTTAAAAAGACTGAGAATTATTGAATAAATAATATAAATATTATATATATAAAGTCAACTAATAATAGGTAAGATTTTATATTATATTTACATTTTTTGAAATTGAAATTTTATAAATTTAATATTATAATATAAAACTACTTAACGGTAGTGTTTGTTAGTTATATGTTTTAAATTTTTTTATAACAGTGAAAGTGACCCTTTGAGATTTTTATTTTGAATTTTAGCAGAATCCCCTCTGAGTAATTTGTTAACTAATGATAATTAGTGATAAATTTTATTTGTAGTGATTGGAATTTAAAATTAATATTAAATTTATTGTTACAAATTAAATCAGACAAAATATATTATGATATTAGCTGATAGATGTCAAATACAATCAGGTAAAATTATAGCACACCAATAACTTTCCTTACATATTAATTAAAAATCATGTTTAACTTATTATTGAAAGATCATATTTTTTTAAATTTCTAATAAAAATTTGACGTCATTTCCAAAAATAGTTAAAATACTTTCCTTAAAAAAAATATATATTTTTTGCATTTAGTACATTAATATTTAAAATTAAATTTAATTAAATACTATTAATTCTGATGAAATAAATGTAATAAATGTAATAAATGTAATAACTGCAAATCACACATATTTAAATAATATTACAAATGTTAACAATATTATTTAATATTTCATATAATCCATTTATCAAACATTTTTAATTTAAATATATAATTAAATAATTATATTGATATTGTTTTTTAATATTCAATTACAAACTTAAAGAATTATGTTTTAATCAAGAAAAAAACTACTACAAGGAGTTATTATTTTAATAAGGAACATAAGGAATTGTTTGTTATAATGTAATAAAAATTAATACAATTGATTTTCAAAATTTGTATAAAAATAATACATAATATTGAAAAATGTAGAATAATGCATTTTAAATAACTTAATTAAACATTTGTAATTCATCTTTTTTTATTTAATTAATAAATGTAAAATTAAAACTCACATATGTTATTTATTAATTTTTTATATAATTAAATATTTTTTTAATTATTTGATAATATTTATTTAATAAATTTGTTGTACTTTAATCCTCAAAATTTTTATTTTTAATTCTGTCTCCAATTTAAATGTATAATACACATTACAAAAATTAATTACAAATATACTTTACTTATAATAATAAATTAAAAAGTACAGGAATCTTTATTTTTGAAAAATTAAAAATAAGAATAATATTAAAACTATCTATATATACTTTTCTTTTTAAATCATATTCTTTTTGCTAAACACAATTTGTTATGGTTAAATGTATAATAAAGTAAATAATACTATCAAGTTTGGACATAAATATTATTTTTTAATTAGTATTTAGTTAAATAAAGATAAATTTAAAAAAATTTAGAATATGCATATGTCAATTTATATAAATAATAATAAAATTATAATATAAAGTATTAATGTTTATGATAATATATACTATATAATGACAAAATGTAAAAACATGAATGAAAGAAAAAACTTTAAGACTTACTAGATAAAACACATTTCTGAAGAATAACGCCGCAGTTAACATCGAAAACATAAATTTGTGAATTCACTGTAGTAATAAGAATTACATTAAGATTTGGGTGATAAATTATTTGCGTACACTGCACACCGATATTTAAGAAACCATCCTGCTTAAGCAGCCAAGGATCGTCATCAGCCATTTTAAGCGTAACTTGATGGCCGTTGTCGCTGCTACTGTTACTGTACTGCACAAAATATTTTTTCACACTTTCCACCACGAATTTTAAAACAATTATCTATCACTTTTAGATTTTATATTTCAAACACTATTCTTCTAATTCACTATTTCTTTTTTTTTGCTTTTTTAGGATAAAGAAAATATTAAGAAAAACATGGCGCACTTACATACGCCATTTTAAAAAAAAAAAAAAACTTCATACATATAACGCACACAAATATCACACATTGATGAAAAATATCATACTGAAGCCCATCTCGTATCCATGAATTTGCTCAGTCATCGTCATTTGACGCATTTTTATAATCAACAATTTACTTTATTCAAAAAAGATAAATTAAACATCTGAATAATGTAAATAAAACTAATAATTTCTGTTGTACACAGATCCCACCTACAAATATTTTTAGGTTGACACATAAAAATACACAACCAAAGATGAAAGAGAGATTGCTCCCGAAATATTAAAGTTTTATATTTACAAAACCTAGCGGATAATTTATAAATTAAAATCATTTTTATGTAAGAACAAAGGGGAGTACAAAGTAAAGTCAAGTATTTATAATAAGTTAAATTTTATTTATTTTAGAGAGTTGAAAAAAATAGATATAAATTAAAATATATCATTGTAGTGGATCTTCTGTAGAGAAAAACTAAACGTAACTTGCAAATGAAAATTAGGAAACACAAAAAATAAAAAATAATAATTTGATCATTCAATTACATTCATAAGATCAAAAACACAGTATCAACTAAAATAATATAAATATATGAATAAAGAATAAATTACAAAAAAACAGATTTTCGAAATATTATACATACATAGAAACAGAGATGAAAAGGGAGATTGAGCCTTACGTGTTAAAAATGCGTACACGAGGCGATCGCTGCAAACCTAGTTGATTTCAAATGTACTAAAAGAAATGCCCGTAAGAAATGAATGAAACGATGGGCATAATTCCCCCAAAATTTTATATTAAGAATAGGGGAAGAAGGCAGATTCGATGTACATATCTTTATGTACATCTCTAATCTTTTCATTCGTAACAAATGTGCCCACGAATGTATATAAATAATTTTTTACATTGTACATTGTATAGGTTCTTTTCATTTTATTTCAGATAAATAATTAAATTATAAATATTTAAGTATCTAAATAACTATTATAAAATTATGAATATTATGACTCAAATTAATTTAAGAAATGTTGTATTATTTGTGACATTTATATATTAAGTATTGTGGTGTGATTATGTTTAAAAACTTTTATAAACAATATTTTTTAATTAATATGTTGTATTTTTTTTTACAAAAGTTTTGAAAATATTATAACACTATATATGCTGTAAGCGATGATTATATTTATGAAATAAAATAATTTATTTAATAGCAAAAGTGACATACGATTATAGTTCAAACTTATTTTACAGGTACATTCTTACAATATTAATTAATATTTGTAAATAAAAAATTTTACTACTCTATTTATCACAATTTCATTTAACATATATGTGCAATAGATTTTCATATTACATTTATTATAATTCTTACTAATAATGTATATATAATCACTTTCAAATTATAAGTGAGATATTAAAAAAAAATTACAATTATGAAAAATACAAAGTAATACTACATTTATACAGTATTAAATAAATAAAATTATTTACAAACTGGACAACATTAGAAAAACATATAAAAGAGAGTATAATTTTTATTTTACATAATATTTAACAACAAAAAATAATTTACATTAGATACATTATATTTTTTATATTTGAAATTAAAAAAAAAACACGTACATAAATTCTGATTACATAGTTACATTGATAGGATATTTTATAAATTATATAATGTATTACATAAATGATTAAACATGTATTTACAATTATAACTTATATCATTCTAAAATATGACAAAAATTTTTTTGTTTTATTTGCATATGATTTACATACATTTTATAATTTACATACATTTGTAAGTATAAATAATTTAGCAAACTATAATATACATTATTTTTTAATATAAATAAATAACATCCTAATAAACCTTACAATTATAATTTATTGTGATATATATAATATTTTTTATTTAAAAAATATTTTACACTATTTTTAATATAATGCAATTGTTAATGCTTTTAAAAATTAATATAAAAATAATAAAATCATAAGTGTAAAATATTTTTTAATTTTCTATTATGTGATAAGCTATCTTTTTTCTTGAAGCTCTCCTATAATTATTATGATCTCGTTCTGTTGCATGCATTTTTACAAACAACAAAAAATATAAAACATAAAATCTATGAACATAACAATTATTTTCTTTATTGAATCAGTGTGGATACTTTTTATTTACTATTTCTTCTATTAAATTTGGTAATATATTTAATAAATTTATTTTTGCCACAACACTTTCATGAATTAGTGTGAAAGCTTAAAGTTGACAATTTACAATTTCAACATATTCATCTGATGAAGAATGAGAAATTTCATCAATCGAATGCGAATATTCTCTAAAGGATATATATTTTGCATTAATATTAAAAACATTACTTTCATTTTTTATTAATGAAAATCGACATTCATCACATTTATATTTTTGAAGACATTTTCTTGCTATATAACCGGCAAAAAATACTATCGCATTTTTTTCGAATAAATAATTTTCACCTTTCTCAACTATATTATTTTCGTCAATTTTATCAAATAAATTCATTAATTCAACTGCTTCATTTATTTCAAAAGCTTTATTTAATTCTATAGTATCTAATTCGAAAGTTATGTCAACTACTTGATTATTAATAATATTAATATTTGTTGCGAACAAAATACGCGTAGGGACGGCGCCGTTGGAGATTAGGCATAAGGCCGGATCGTCGCAAGCGAGTGCCTTTCGAATATCATATTTTTTATATATATTCATATTTATTTTTAAAACTTTATACCGCTATAAAGATATACAGCGAACGAGAGGACGTAAATGAGGAACAACCCCGCGCAGAAGGGCGCAGGGAATTGACCCCAACCGAAACCCCCGTGCAGAATGGCACGGGGAATCGAATAATTGAAAACCCTGTGCAGAACGGCGCGGGGAATGGTAGGTAATAAGTACGCATGGTCTGCGCGGACAATTGCAGCCCAAATTATTTATAAGTCTAAATTGTAGTGGCTTTTCCTTTCGATGCAAGGCGAAAGGTTTTTATACCGAGGGTTAGATTAAGAGGTTAAAATAGGAATGGTGTACTCCGACGCGAGATAAACCGAAAAACGTGCGTCGAACGTCGGACATAATGTAATGGTGACCTGGGTCGGGCGAACCTGGTCACCAGGCGTCGAGAGTACCGCCATAAAAGTTGTGATCGGGTCGGAAGGCGAGCAAGGGTCAGCGGTCGGAGAGGAAAAAACCCCGAGGCACTCTGGCTTGACACACCAGGCAGAAAAGTCGAAATTCACGAGCCTTCCGACTTCGAAACCGAAATCTAATTGACGAATATCCCTTGCTAAATATAAAAATAAAATAAAATATAAAAATATCCGATCATCAATTAATATTCCCGTGAACTCCTGCTCCCGTTAACTTGCGATCAACAATATTATTGTATTAATATTGTATTATCGTCATTTTCTACAAAAGTATTAGAATGTTTACTTAAGGAAATCAAATTTGTAGATAAAATAAGTCTAAAGGCCAATCTATACATCCGGCAAGTTGAGTTTGGATTAAGCCACCCCTTACCCGTAATTTTGAATGAGCATGCTCTACAGAATCTTGATTGCAAAGCGCTGTTGCTAAATCAAATTTGGGGAAAATGAATTTAATATCTTATAATACCGATAAAATAGCATTTACTGTTTGTTTAACTCCCGGAAAACAAGGTGACTTCTTACATTTTGAATTAGTGTTAATTGTCCATAGTTCGGACCAATCAACAAATTCTTTTAATGTCGCTTGTATCTCAGGGTTATTTTTTGACAGTGGACGTTTCTGTTTATTAACTGTTCGCAAAGAATATGAATTACACACATCAATTACACGATCCATTTTTTCGACAAAATCGGCCGAAACACTTAAACTATCAGAATTTAACAAAACATTTAGATCCAGCAGCTAATTTAATTGCACATGTCATTTTTCGGCGTAATAATTGAAACGGATATTTTACTTTCATTGATTCAAAGAAATTTGGGAATAAATGTATACTAGATGTGATTCAATAAATTTGATATGGTTTGAGACTTATCATGTTCCCACGTTAAAATTAAATCATTAAAAGAAACTATAATTGAATCATATATGTATATATATTTTTATGCGTTCTTAAATGAGAAACTAATCTTTTAATTAAGTGTGATCAATAAAAAATCGCATAATATTTTTGACCATTAAAATAAAAAAAATTTTGGTATTATCAAAAGTTTTAAATAATTGATGATTTACGACATGTTGATCGTAAGTAATGGTCCGCACATCAGCACCGCATTCCCGTAATTCATTAAGAATGTTGGGAATAATTTCTATCAATTGTTTGCACGAAATCCCGTATTCCGTAAAATAAAAAGCTACAAAGTGACTCCACCGATTTTGTGCATTTAAACCATCAACAATAAATAATAGAGCATGCTTTACCACCGAACGGCTTCTATAATCTAATCCTAAATCGACAAGACCTTCGATCAAATCTTGCTTTTTGCTGTACTCTTCAAATTGCTTAATCGACATTTCGTCGAGTTTCAAACCATATATCCGTTCATCATTATTTAATTTATTTAAAAAATCATTTAATTTTAGGAAAATAATTTTATTTATACCCGGATAAACTTCTAATTTTGAAACCCATTCCCGAACAGTCGCTTCATGCGGTAAATTCAATCCGGCTGAGTGTAATTTTGAATAACAAGAAGCCGAATAAAAATACATTTGTTTCGCCAAATCTTTTTCATCACTCGCGTATCTTTGATTGTCATGCAATTGTAATTTTATCATTGTTTCTGCGACCGGTTTTATTTCTTTATTATCAATAAATTTTTCTAAATTAAACATATCATTTCTTTTAAAAAAATTTTTTTTTAATCTATAATTTTTTTATATCTCTAAAATTAATTTATGTTAAACTTTATTTTCTAAATGTAAATTAGTAGTTTTTAATTTAAAAAGAAATGATTTACAGTTTTCTGTACATGTTTTTTTTTGTAAAGATGATAAATACACCTTGAGAGGTTTTTTAAAATTCATTGAAACACATTTGTCTAAATTTGTACTTACTTTTTCCGTTTCTCGATTTCCATCAGCTGTAATCTCAGGTAACAATCCACGATTCTCTTCATTACGTTGCTGAACTGATAGTTGTTGTTGGGTTTCCATTATAGATATTGTTGAAGAAGTTGAGACAATTTCTTGTTCATCCACCTTTTATTAATAAAATAAAATAAAATGATAAATACAACATTATCTAAATTTAAAAATAATTTTATATACATTATATATTTCTGTAATTATATAATTATATATATATAATTATATTGTTATTACAACATATAAAATTTATATAAAATATAATAATTATATACACCTGTTTTTGTAATATATTTTGTGTTGAAGTCCAATGAATAGGATTTGAATTCAATTCTAAACGCATGTTTTTCCCATGAAATAAATCATCATCCTTAAAATGCTTGATACAAAGACCAGCATTACCAATGTTCGTGTCCATGTTTTAAGTTTTTGATTACTTAAATGCAAAATTTATTTTTCTAAAAAAGAATGATATGTACACATTTATATCATACTACAATGCCGTTCCATCTCACTCATACGATTACATAGTAGTTTATTCTATCACACTCTCTCTCTCTCTCTCTCTCTCTCTCAATCTTTTTAGATGTGTCGTGTCTGTCTCTCTCATTCTCAAGCTTACTTATTCTCGTGTACACACACACTCACTCACTCTCTCTTTCTATCTTATTTTTACATGTGTACAAGCTCTCTCCTTTTGTCTCACTCTTATACGCTCTCGACCGCGTCCTCTCATGCTCGTGTCCGCTTTCTTACTTTCAAACTGTCAAGCTATGTCGTATCTATTTCTCTCACCTTAGAGTTCACTCATTTTCGTGCACTCTCTCTCTCTCTCTCTCTCTCTCTCTTTCTCAGTCCAGATATAATAATTAAAAATTAAAAATTGCATCAAATTGTAACTGAGATTTTTAATGTAATCCATCAATTAGATTGCGAAGAAAATGATTATCAATTTGCTTAAATGATTATAGCGATCATTCACATTAAAGAAAAACTTTCTTGTTTTGTGCGGCAAAATGCGTGGAATCGATTTTTTATAAAAACTAAATTGTTTACATTTATTTCACTAAATAATTATTTATACTCTATTTAATATATATATATGTATAAAAAGTTCACGAAAAAAGGTTTATAAAAATCTAGAATTTTGAGCATTAATTTTTATTTGTGTTAAACATGATAATAATGTTTTCTACATAAAACACTGTATTTAAAAGACGATAGTTAAGATAATTGTAATTACGAATTTATGATTAACTATTAGAGAGAGAGAGAGAGAAGATTTATTCATTTCTCTCTCTCTTTCCATCATGTACTCATAATTCTATATTGACTGTATATTATTTCATAAAATATTTAAAAAAAAATAAAATTACTTACCTGAGTTTTCTATCCATGTTTATTGACGCTCAACGAATGCTGGAAATCTAAATAGTTTGACATTGTTTCTTGTAATATAATAAAATGAGAAAAACAATAAAATTATATGAATTATTAAGAATTTGGAAATTTTACAAAACTTTAAATTTTAAAATATAAAACCTTCATCACTCATCAAAATAAAATTAAAATGACAGGTTCGTTGTTTTAATCATAGAAAACTATAAGCTTAACGTTTATAATTATATATAATTTAAAGGTCCTCGGAATTAACTTAAATGAAATTTAAGTGATATATGAAATAGTATATAGTTTAAAGTGACATATTGATATATGGATTAGAAAAAAAATGACAGAATCCACGATATTGTTTATTATTAGAATAATCCTGGAGCATTCCCATACCTTTATACATATCCGAATTTTTTGAAACTGCACTTAAAAAAATTAAAGGATATTATATCTGAAAATGTCTAAATCGTTTTTTAGATTTTAATAATATTTTTAAATTCTGACGTAAGAAATAAAAAGATGCAGCAATTAAGTACAACGTTGTTTTTTTAAACAATATCTGTTAGGTTTGTGATTCTCATATACTTATAAATACACGGATTTTTTGAATTTGTACTTGAAGATTCAAATATTTCTGTTGTTGAAAAATGGTTAAAAGTTTTTCTGAAACATACTAGATATAAGAATATTTGTCAACTTACCAATTGTATTTTTAAAATAGTATTTCTAGATATGTATCATTGTATAAGAAGTAAAAAATTTAAATTATAATGCCGTGTGTATTTTTAGAGAGAGAGAGAGAGAGAGAGAGAGAGAGATACAGTATGAGGTTGCGAGAATCAGTTGATACAGGTGAGAGCTTTAAAGAATGAAAGAAAAACTCTATGTGTGAATAATTGAAAGAGAAAGTGAGAGAGAGAGAGCTTCTGTAAACGCCAGAATAAAACAGAGAGAGAGAGGTAGAGAGAGAGTAAGAGAGAGAATGAGCTGTAAATGAGAGGAAATGAGAGTGAGAGAGATAGACATACCATCTTGACAGTTTGAGAGTGTGAAAGATAGATGTGTCATTAAAACATGGTTTGAATATTAATTGCAAATAAAGTACTACAAAAAATTGTTGTTAAAAAAATATATATCTTAAACGAAATAAGTGGATGCTTATACATATGGATACATGTGTATTTGTATTGCAAAAAACAATTTAACAAATAATTACTTTTTAAATTTAATTTATTATTTGAAAAATAATAAAATATAATTTTTAATAAAATATTTTAAAAAATTACTCGTAAATTTAAATAAATAAATTTTACTTTAAAAAAAAATAAGTGTTAAAGATAATTATATTATTTTTTAATAAGATTGGATGTGAAAAGAATAAAAGCGGTATAAATAAATTTTATTTACAATTATTCTCAATATTATACAAATGAATTGTAATGTTAGAATTTGGTCGTAGTGAACCTAGCATAATTATAAGCATTCATTATGTTCGTAAATACATGTACAAAACGTTGCGTATGTGTTTGTGTTCAAAAAACTGCTTCTGGTCGACCGATTGTCTTTCATTTTTGTTTTACAATTTCGTGTTTAATTTTCATATAAGATCATACGAAGAACCCCGCTATGTCTTATCTTATCCCCACCATTCTTCCAATGGACGTGTGTAAGAGGCAGCACCTTCGTGTCACCGAATCCTGTGTAAATGCTTCCCTATGCTACCACGCCATCTCCCAATTCATCTCTGATAGAAATATCATATCGATGAATAAATAAGAATGCATACAATATATGAACTTACAGTATATTCACTTCTTGTTAATAAATACTAAAGATCTAGCGAACAGAATATAAATAGATACATAAGAGTTTCCTCAGTATATTTAAAAATGACGACATAATAACTTAAGTCTACGTCATAATAATCAAAATTGCACTGATATAATTATTTTTAGTATATTTAAAATATTTCTATTTTAGTATTACATGTATATTAATAATCATATATATTAATAAATATTTAAATAAATGCATACTAAATGTGGAAAATTAGCCTATCAAAACTTTACCAACTTGAATGAATACACACTGTTACAGTTCTTTATTACACTTTATATATATATATAGTTAATAATGATAGTATAATTATATTAATTATTAATAATTAGGTTAATAGTAAAAATGGAATAAGATGAGCTAAATAAAATGTTTATAGTAAATATACAGAATTATACAGTTTAGTGTAACAATGCATTCATGTGTGTAAATATAAAAATATATCTAAAACACTGTTTTTTGCCGTTCCTTTATTTCATTTTTAAATCTATTTTCTGTATTTAATTGTTTCTATTTTTCTATTAATTTTTAATATATATATTAAAAATCAATATTTTATTTCTAAGTGACGGAAAGAGACGGACAGGAGTTGTGGCTAAACAGCCTCGGATTCAGCATGAAGCAGCTAGAGATATGGGATGCTCAAGGAACAGATAAATACAAGGAGATAAAAAAAAGAGATAAGGAAATACAAACACAGAGGAGACTTGCAATGATAGGAAAGTCAAAATATAACAGCGAATATGAGAAAATCGTGGAAAATGGCCTACCGAGGTATTTAAAAAAAGAGAAGGGGCCAGAGAAAATCAGAATGATGGCTAGAATTAGATGTGGGAATGTCATGGAGGGAAACAAATACAGGCTAAGGGAAGAAAAAAACATGTGCAGACTATGCGGAAAGGAAACAGAGACGTGGAAAGACTAGATAATGAAGTGCGAAGAAACACAAAAAAGCTTCAAAGCCTACAGAGATTTCAGGGAGGAAAAGTGGATCGACAATGCCAGAGTAAAATATAAGAAATAGAGAAGAAACTATGAAATAGATAAAACAATGTAAAACATGTAAATATATAAAAGCAGCTGTAAAAAGGAATCCGTTCCAAGGCCAAAAGGCCAGAATTGTACATAATAAATAAATAAAAAAAAAAAATTATAAAATGAATTGTTAAAACTAACAGAATATTATTATAATGAATGATAGTAAAACTTTGATTTTAATTTTCCTTAACTTATTGTTAACAAACTGTCAACATGTGGTTCACCGGCTCCATATCACTTGTATGTAAACGGATGTCTTGATGATATAGGAGGTGCTGACACTCATGAATTAGACAGAAACAACAATAGGCGCTAAAATGTATTGTATATACATTTATACAATTAATGCATGCGTAAGATAGTGTGAGTGATGAAAAATTTCAGTTGTGTGACTGCCGATAATTACAGTTTATATAATTATCGACAACGAAATAGTTTTATTATTTTGGATTTTAATTTAGTATTGTGATTGATTAGCCAATCACAATAGGGAATTTTGAAGTCGAAAAGGAAGACGAATTATCTATATAAAATAACCAATTATGAATTTTCAATTTGGTGTAAAGTCATAAAAGAAAATTTATAATTGGTGAATAAATAATGTAGTGAGATGGAAAAGTGGAATTTTTCGATAAACGAAAAATCCCGTTATTATTAACAGATTATCTTTGATAGTGAAAAGATCCTATATTGTTATACACATATATATATTTGATTATTAATTATTAAAAATAGAAATGAAGCAAAAATATTTAAAGTAGTGTTGTGATATATATATATTGTTAATATTGTATATAATATATATAACTAAATTTAAATAGTTATTGATTAATATCAATATATATATTGATTTATAATATTACTTTGGAGATAATTTAATTGTATTTCATTGGAATTATGTAAAGAAGTAAAATACAAAGGATTTATATTGGAATCAATTTAAAAAGACTGAGAATTATTGAATAAATAATATAAATATTATATATATAAAGTCAACTAATAATAGGTAAGATTTTATATTATATTTACATTTTTTGAAATTGAAATTTTATAAATTTAATATTATAATATAAAACTACTTAACGGTAGTGTTTGTTAGTTATATGTTTTAAATTTTTTTATAACAGTGAAAGTGACCCTTTGAGATTTTTATTTTGAATTTTAGCAGAATCCCCTTTGAGTAATTTGTTAAGTAATGAAAATTACTGAACTACGTTATTGACATTATTTTACTCTGTCTAAAGTTCAGTATGACCTCGGGCATCCCCGTCTATGACTCTATAAATGTTATCAAAAACGTTGAGACAGCATTACCTAGTGTTAAAGAAAAATTAAAGAGGATGCTCGTTAAATGATTTTCAGTAGTTTGGAATATTCTATTAAAACTTCACACAGCAATAATAAATATTATAAACATAATAGTCTGATGTCAAAAATAATAACGACTAAACGATTTTTCAATAAAAATAAGTATATATGTTGCACACACGCTGATAAAGGCAATCTTATTGTTGTTCTGAATAAATAGCAACGTTGGACTATAAAAAAAATGTACACCGTATTAGATGACAAATAAAAAAAATTTACAAAATTGTTAATAAAAATCTCATCAGTAAACTACAGTTCAACATTCAAAATATCGTCAAAAATCTAAATAAACATGAATATCTGTGTAAAAACTGTAACATCTTAAAGATATACTAATCCACACGACTTTACCAAAAACGTACAGTCTTCCAAAACTTCACAATCAAAACGACTCGTTGAGACATATTATCTCCAGTTTTAACTGCCTGATGCATTTTCTGTTTAAAATATTATTAACCATGTTCCAAAAATGTATTTCACACCCTCAGTCAAGAATCATTAATAACTTTAATCTTATTAAAAAAATAAGGAAGATTAACGTCCTAGATAATCATATGTTCATTTCTTTTGACATAAACTCTTTATTTACAAATGCCATGAAGAAGTCTAGAAACATGAGCCTCTCATTTAAACAAGACTTGCAAAATTCTATTTAATGAATTTATAGTTTCAACTAAATTTTTTTTGATAATGCATATTTTTCTTTCGTACCATTTACTAATAAATTTTTGGAACATCAATGTGGATGCTCCAATCTCGTTCGTATTTGCTAACATGATAATGGAAGATTTGGAAAGGGAGTACTTCAATTTTCGTAAACACAACGTTAGAATTACTCTCCTCTATTTTATTATAGATACGTAGATGATACTGTTTTTTATGTTAAAAACAGTATGGTTGACATTGTTTTAAATGTTTTCAATAGTTATAGTACTTATGTACAATTCATCCAATTAATAGAAACGGTCAAATCTTTAAACTTCCTAAACATTACCGTGCATAATAAAAACAATTATATAGTCACGAATTGATACAAAAAAATTGATATGCTCCAATAGAATTATTACTTTCCACTCATATCATTCGAGAAGCCAAAAGAAAAATATTATATATAACTCAGTAGACAGGGCGATTTTAATATCTGACATATGTTATTACAAGTGCAATTTAAATAAAGTGATTAACATTTTACATAAAAAGGACTATCCTAGCTACTTCTACAACAAACATATTAAATATTTGACTGAGAATAATTAAATATAAACATTTTCTAAACAATAATACACGACAATATGCTTATAATTTACCTCTTACATCGCCAATTTTTACAAAAAAATTGTTGATAAATAAAAAAAAAAGTACAATATAAATTAAACATAAAATTGGGCAAGGGCAGTAACGACAAATAGAAGTCTGCAGGCGTTGTCTATAAAATAAATTGCAAAGATTGTAAAGCAAGTTACATAAGCGAAACGAAACGAATTTTTAAGAAACACATTTGCGAGCTTAAAAAAATATCAAGAACTCGATCATTCAAATACACTCGCAAAATAATGAACATATGATCAACTGGAACAATGTGAAAATCGTAAATACAGAGCATAATTACAGAAAGCGCCAAATCTCAGAAATGTTAAACATTTGCATGGATCCACATTCGGTACAAAGACACGAGAAAATACGTATTAAATATACAGTATAAATATCTGACTAGTCTTATGAAAAAAATATACAGCTGACTATATTTTTTAAGCATTACCTCGGCACATTTAAATTTGACACCGCATCAATATAAATTGCATGAAAATAATTTCGAAAACACTGTATTGATAAATATGTAAAACTTGCACTATATTCTATGTATTTATTGTATTTTATTATGGGTCTGAAGAAGACAAGTGTTTTATTTCATAGACTCATCAGGAACTTAATTGCCACTTACTAATAGTAATATTTGAATATTTGCAGAAATATATGGAATATAATTATTAAAAATTTACAAAACCTTAAAGATCATACTCACTAATTTAGATGAAAATAATAAATATTAATTGAATTAGTCAAATTATTTATTTGACAGCTCTGTTGCAAGAAAAATTTTTACCTCTGCAACTAAGTGCGTATTGATTCAATTTGCAGATTATATTTTCTATTATAATGACATTATTAATTCTTTTTATTTTTTATTGGAATTATTTATTAATTTATATTTAAAATTATAATTACTAGATTTATATAAATTTTTATTTATATGATATCAAAATCCAAAATTTTAGTTTTTTTCAATTATTTTATTTTATGAGTAAGAAAATGCAATAAATATAAGTAATATATAACTAATATATATGAACATATAGTTATTTCATTCATAATAAAAAAATTATATTGTTATGAAAAACTATTTTAAAAATACAAGGAATAATTTAAATGGACAAATAAATTTTTAAATATAACATAAACATAATTTAAAAACAATTTATAATATTAATTTTTTAATTATTTAAATTATTCAAGTTTTAAAACAATATATTAATTTTCTTCTATTTTTCTAGTTTTTTTCCACAGAAATGATTTTGCTTCTGGATATTGATTTGTTAAAAAACTTTTAAGTTCACCATGCCTTGCATATAGCTTAATTTTCGTTTCATCTTGGTTTCTTAAATATTCCATTTTTCTTAGCTTATTTTTGTATGAAATATAATTTATGTAAAATGGAGGATACTTTTTTTTTTTTAAAACAATTCTTCCTTTAAAAATGTATTGTGCAAAATCCAATATTTCTGTAGAATGTACTTCATTAAATTTTCTAACTGTATTTGGACTTGCAACAACTTTTGGGTACATAAAATTTTCTTTTCTAAACTCAACTAAATATAATTTTTTTTCTTCTGCTAATTGTTGATATGTTTTCTATAAGTAATTTACGAATATATATATATTTTTAACAATTTTTATAGCTTTAAGAAAAACTTAAAATATATCAAGCTTTTTAAGTATTAAAATTTTTTTTTAATTTTTAATAATAATAATTAAAATTTTGTAAATTTTACCTGTCGTAATAGTCCAAGTATAAATGCTTTAATAATATTTTGATAATTTACAGCACCTTCTATTTTAACGTACAGATCTTGTATTCCAATAACTTTACAAGCACACATAATGGCTCTATGGCAAACTAACCCATACCCTTCTGGTTTTTTAAAAACAAAAATTTTAGTAGAACCAAACTGAGTGAAAAAATCGTGATATACTGTAATTATTTGAATAATATAATATTATATAATACAATAAATTCATTTAATATAAATATCAACTACCTGTATGATTATTATATATTGGTACAGATATTGTTTTATTTGCAGCTCTATTCATAGCTATTCGTAATGCTGACATTAAATCGGATGCTTTACCTAAACCAAACCCAACTAACCCTACTTCATTACCAGTAATTACAAAACAACTGTGATGTCTCTTTCGTCCTAAATTTCCTGTCATATGACCTACATATTTATGTTCTATGATTTTTGTATTAAAATCTTTGAAAGTTTCTATAAAAAAATATACAAACTTTATTTGAAAAATTATTTAAATTTAATTAAAATTGTCACATAAAAACCAATAATAATTTTGAATATAATATAGTAAATGAGTGATAATATATATATATGTATGAATACAATTAAACATTTTTAATAATTAAAAAACCAATAACATATTTACCTTTATTCTGATTAAATAGACTAACAGTTCTACCTCCAAATTTTGCACTAGTCCAACCTCTCATCAAAGGATGCTGTCTTTTAGAATGATAAAATTGAATTTCTCTTTTTTTCAAATTTTCTTGCAAAGTTAAATTTTCTGATAAATTTTTGGGTTTTAAAATATTTACATCTCGCATAACTGGTGTATTTAATCCAGGCCATAACATATTTATTTTACCATTTCCAATTTTTTGATTAACAAAAGTTTTTGATAAAAATTTTTTTCCTTTTCCTCTACCTCTATTTTTTCCAGCATTACTTACACTTAATACCGACTTCCACAAAATCTTAGCAGAGTCTGAGATATAAATAAAATTTAAAACAAATAATTTTACATAACATAAAGTATAGATACAAACTTACATTTAGAAAAAAAAGACACAAAGCGAACTGGATATATTTGTAATTTACAAATATTAAAACGTTGAATACTAATTGAACTAAATATATCTAAAAAAAATTTTTTTTACAAAAATTTATTTATCAAAATTTATATTAAAATTAATCTTTTTTATTGAAATTATATACATTTTATAAAAATTATTTAAAAAAAAAATATAAAATATACAATATATATATATATATATAACATAAAATAATTATTAATTACAATTTCTTAGGGATAATTGTTTAATTGGTTTCATGAGTGAACTAAAATTTCGAAGTGTATAATTAACCATTTTTTTAAATCCTTATAAAATTTATTTCCTACAATAATGAATATAAATTCAACTTGTTATCTTTATACATCTCTAAATTAGAAGGGAAGTCGTAGTTCACGTGTTAAAAATCCGTTTACAAGATGATCGCTGCAAACCTGGTGGATTTCAGAAATACCAAAGATGTATATATCTGGGGAAGTCGGGAAAACAATAAATCATGAATGAAACGGTGGGCATTGCCTTAAATGCTAACGTTAAGCATAAAAGGCGAAATTCAGAAGTGGAGATGTTATTACGTGCTCCATGAGTTAAATGGAGCACATGGACATGACTTAAATAAGTGAACTGGCAAGAAATATGGCACATGAGTCACAGTAAGTTATATTATAAAAATCATTCCCTGCATCTTGATGATTTAAGAATTTTTAAATTTTATAGTAACTACACAACTGTATTTCATATTTTTCTATTGAATTTATAAAGCAATTTTTCTTTGACATTAGTAAAAATTTAAACAAATTTAATACAGTAATATCACTTCATATGTATTTTTTAGTGAACCAGTACACGTGTTTACATTATTGTTTTTTAAATGAATGTAGCAGTTTAAAAAATTCTTTGAAGCACACTTTGAGAAATTCAATTACATCTGTGTTCAAAATAAGTATATATTTTATATTGTAAGAACTATTAGGAAAAAATCTTGATTATACAGTGAGTATATACTTAATTTAAAAGTGGTTTTAATCCAGCGAAACAAACACTGGAACACTCAATAGAATGCAAAAACTGTTCATATAAAGAATGACAGGAACAATGAGATCTACACCTATGATTGCTCTTGAAATTCTACTACGACTCCCATCATTAGACAAGGTTATCATCACGTGAGCTCTTAACAGACACCTGTGTCTCAAGAACAAACAGGGAAAACTATCCTATAGTAACAATGTCCTCCAACTTCACATTAAAAAATGTCAGGGAGAATGATAAATGTTTAATATTGAATATATACTACATTCTTTACTTATTACCGTATTAATTAATACTTTCCGCGCCATCTCTTGTACACCGACGATTTCTCATATCGAGACAAGCGCAACCGTGACAACGTAAATATATAAACACATATATATAGTAATATACTATAGAGAGGAGCGCGAGTACACTCTTTCTCTCTCTCTCTCTCTCTCACCTGTAAGTTTCCGAGCGAAACGGACGTGTAGGATATTATTATTATTTAAACCTCACTCATTCGTTCCATCACTCCAACAAAAACATCCCTCTGACATACACCAAAAACAAACTATATGAAATTATAATTCTGAATAGAACTGCTTGGAACGAGGATACCTTAAAGATATTTAGCTGGAACAGTATCTGATTTACTCATGGCTCTAAAAATGAATAAGGAACCTGGGAGTGGAGTATTTCGAATAAAATTTCCGTTCTCTGAGCTACCATTATACGGTATTTTATGTAGAGATTGGAATAATATCTGAGAGCGCGTTGTGGTTACTGAGTAGGCTGATAAACACAACACTTATTGTCATCTGCTCAGGCAACAGTATTAATACCTATAAATATAACGGGAACCTCTCCAGAGAGATGCAAAAATGCAAGCAACTCTTAAACTCTTCGAGGAAAGAACAATAAGATAACCCTGATATGAATACGGGGATATGAGGATCTTTTTGGTAATAAGAAAGCAAATAAGCTGGCAAAAAGAGAGACGATGAGAATTCAGGCCATAAAACTTGAAAAACTCATGCCTCAAATGGAGATTAACAAGGCTATCCACAACTGGCTAATGAAGAAGTTTGTTGAGTTATGCAAAAAAGCTATGGGGCACTGATAATCAAAGAGATTAATAAGAAAAGAGCCTCTGTAAGACCGCATAAAGGTTATAAAAAAGGCTTAGCAAACAGAACATCAGGATTATTGTTCACTGGCTTACAGGACAGTGTCGAGTCGGATATCACCTGAATAAGTTTGATGATAGCATTCAGAAAATTTGCCGATAATGCCAACATGAAAACAAAACATTCCAGCACTTGTTTTGATATTACTTAGCTTTTACTATAGTAAAAAGAGTTGTTTGGAGGGTAGAAATCCTGAACCTTATAGATCTAAGGGAACGAAAATTGTGACTTTCGTTTCGTTCAGGTAGTAAAAAAGATTTATATTCATCTGGTTAAAATACCAGTAAGTCCTTTAGTTAGGCCTATTGTAAACAAGTTGTATCGAAGGGGATGGAGTTCAAATTAGAATTGTTAATCTATTCCATGTATACTAGTGGGTGAGCTGATCTACAATTCTTCTCGATTGAATATTGGAGTCTTTTTTAGCGATCTGTGATCGGCAAAAAGGCACATCGGTTTATTAGTTCGACTGCTAATTCATCCATGTTACACCGGGTGTCTCGGAATACTTCATAGAATAGTACAAACCCCAGTAATGACGGAAGATGGTGATTTTATTATACCCGCCAGAAATTTCGTAACCAATTTTCATTGCTGAAACTAGGTGAGATAAAGATTCGGAGGAATCGGTGTACAATAGGTATGGTCTGAGCGCGCTTAATTTTTTCCATGTTTTTAGGAAAGTAATCTAATCTAATCAATAGAATCATGTAGGTATTAGACTTCAAGATATCTATATATGTAACTATTCAATAGGTAGTAGTCCCCTTTAGAAACAACCTACAGGAATTTTTCTCATGATAATACAAGGTTTGATCAACATAATAATCAACAGAATCATCAGCACAAAACTATCTTGAAAAGGAAAAATTGTATGAGATTGAAACTTATAATTTAGAGAAGACGGAAATTTAAACATTGAGCTATTTCTCATTTCTGTTGAAGAATTCCGTTGCCTTGTAAAATTAATTAATTACTGGGGATTAAATTCTTCCGCAATTCCTCATTTTTTTTTCTCATTTTTGGAATAAAATCATTTAATTTCTTTAAATTATTATATTTATTAAATTATTATAAAGCTATTATATTTATAAACTATAATCCAATGAATTAATAAGCGATTGTGACATAATATTTATTATTTAAAGAATGATTTTTAAATTATAAACTACAATTAATGTAGAAATAAAGAATATATTAATTAAGTTAATTTTATTACAGTTAATAGATATATTAGTTTTATAATTATTTAATTAATTTTAGAAATATTCATTGAATCAATTATATATAATTATAATATAATTACATATAATGTTGTGATATAAAATAGGATATAAACCTTGCAACGACGATTATTCTTTGTAATGATTGATTGAATTAAGAAAGACAAAAGCTTATATTAGATTAACGACACAATCGAGGCAGACATATTTTGCCAAACAAAGTGGACCAATTACGCGTATTTATACCTACAATGCACGAAAAAGAGAGGTCACATAAATATAATGAGAGCCGCTGCCTATCGCACAAAGAACTGTTCACCTACAAGTCTGTGCTTCTCCATTTTTTTCATCAATATAGCCTCTATGAATCAAAGGTGACCTCGAGGTGTCAAAACAA
Organism: Eupristina koningsbergeri; assembly: GCA_018907245.1. Lineage (NCBI taxonomy): Eukaryota > Metazoa > Arthropoda > Insecta > Hymenoptera > Agaonidae > Eupristina > Eupristina koningsbergeri. The sequence continues at coordinate 2,438,467 of JACCHV010000002.1, read as the reverse complement.
TTTTCAATTCTTTCACATCACAGGGTACATGTGTCTCGATTTATTGCTTTAAACTAAATTCATTGCTTCCTATCTCTTCAAAATCTCAGACAAACGGATAGGGTCTCTTTCTCTTCGCGGTTTTAATTAACTTTCGTGAACCAATCGCTTAAATATTACATATTATTCACACGTAGGTTATCCCGGATCAATATACATGGTGCATCTACGAAGTATCGAGTTTTTTTTTCATTTTTCGCTTATTCGTCATAGAAATTCGGGAGAGGTCTTAAAATGTCGATAAATTCTTTCCGCATTTGTCCTTTTTTTTTGTTTTTCGATAATTATGTGCGGCAGGATTTAACTTCACGCGAACGGTGTTTTTCAGTTTTTTGACACGGCGCGATGGAGCGACTACTCTAATAGCGTTACGCGATAAAATTTGTTTGCAATTAAAAAAAAACAGTGTAGAAACGTATAAAATGTTGCAAGAAGCATATGGACATAATTGCATCTCAAAATCGCAATGTGGAAAATGGCACAAAGCTTTTAAAGAGGGTCGAGAAAGAATCATCGATGAGCCTCGATCTGGGCGCCCAAAAAGTTTTCGAATGGCTAGGAACACCTAGCGTGTGTTAGAAATTAAAAATTTGGACTGTCGATTAACAGATTAAGCAATTCAGGAAAAACTGAATTTAACGCGATCTACAGTGTACAATATAGTGCAAAAAATTTATAAATATTGAAATTTTTGAAAAACATCGAAGTTGAAGAGTTTGAAATGCATTTAAAATTTGAAAAACACGCCTTCAAAAATGTGTTGATATAGGAGGAAACTATTTTAAAAAATTTTAAATTTTTATTTTATCCTGTTTATAAGTCCACCAATAAATCATTTTTCAAAAAAGAAAGGTAAGAATTTTTTTTTATGATCTTTGAACAAAACATTCTCACGTAGTGGTTTTCCGCTAATCGCTTAAGCGCGCCGAGTCAAAAATTTGAAAAACAGCCTTCGCGCGAAGTTAAATCCTGCCGCGGCTAATTATCGAAAAACAACACAAAAAAAAGGACAAATGCGAAAAGAGTTTGTCGACATTTTAAGACCTCTCCCGAATTTCTACGATGAATAAGCGAAAAATGAAAAAAAAACTCGATACTTCGTAGATGCACCATGTATATCTTTGAACTTTGTACCGCGCATATTTGCAATCAATTTATAAAAAAATAAACAATAATAATAATAAATCGTATATCGTTAATATAATATTGTTATATAATAATTAATATAATATAATATCGTTAATCTTATTTCGTTAATAAACTTAAATCGTTATATATTATACAAAAAATTTTAAATAAAATTATCTTATGTGTTAAGATATTTTAATTTAAAATAAACCTTGTGAGGCAAAAACTTCATTTTTTTTTTCTCGGAACTGAGGGCGTGACGTCACGCGCCGTGGAGAGAGAGAGACAGCAACATTGCCTTCTCTCCGTGGAACTCAGCCGGGCCGTCGGGGAGCGGGGACTAGGTCCCCTTTCACCACGCACCCGCAGCCGCCTACAATCGAGGCACTGGCGTGCTGACGTTTTCGCCCGAGTGGAGAGTTCGTGTTCTCTCGGGCGCGCTAGTGCGCTCCGTCACTCGAACGGACGAGGACGGAGGATAGCTGCTGCTCCGTTATTTCTATACGACCCCCGATCAGGCGCTCCCGTTTTAATTAAACGGGAGTTGCCTCTGACTCGCGGGTCGCGTATAAAAGGGGGACGCGGTGCGAGCTAAGAGAGACTTGAACAGCGGTCCGCCTAGCGGAACAAGTTTAGTAGAGAGCCTTTAAAGTAAGGGTATATGAACCTCTTTTTCAGAGGTAAATTTACCTAAAACCCGCCTTCTTTCTTTTTCAAGGAGAAAACGGAACCACTACCGATCCGAATTTGTTGTACTTCTTTCTTTTTTGACGAATGAAAGGATAGGTTAATAGAAACCCGCATTCTTTTTATTTGCGCTCCTTCCCCCTCTGCTTCTTTACAGGTGGGGAAATAACGCTGGCTCCGGTGAGCCACCTCTGGGCAGGAGCCCGAGTGCAGCCAAAAAGGCTGCTTCGTTACAACCTTTAAATAAATTTTTTGATAAAAAAAATTTTTTTCATAAATTATTAATGTACCTATTTTATTTTAGTTTTAATAAGCATTAAAAATAACAATTTTAGTATTCATTTATAAAAGAATTTTAAAAAAGACATTTTTTCTCATCTTTCAAATATTTATATCTTTTAATTGTGTTATAAACCATAAATACAAAACGTTCGGAAAAGGTTGGTGAAATATAAAATTCTCAAAATACAAAAACATTTCAAAAACAATTTCACTTTGTAGACGAATATGAAGTGGGACAGCAGTATACCGCAAAAACCCCTATGTATAAATAGTGCCAAAAAACTTCCATAGTGGTTAAGCCTCTAACAAAGATGGAATAATGTAAGATTAATCTGTGGCTTTAAATTTAACCCATAAACGCAAAAATACTTATGCTAACTAATTTAAAATTATAAATTCCTTTTAATTATTTCTTATTGTTTACAAAATATTTTAATGTTTCTTTACACTTCATTCCTAAACTTACAAAAAATATTACTGTCCCTTTAAACATGTAGATACATATAGAGATTAGTTTCAAATTTTTGTCCATTTTACTAACCGTTAATCTGAAACTTAAAATTGTGCTTCCTTAAGTAGTAATGTTTTTGTACCGTTTATATTCATTCTTTTATTTTTTTATATTTATGATTTAAAAATAAAAAAATTAGTTTATATAACGAATGCCAAACATTTAAATTGTTTTAATAGCAAAATAAATGTATAGTTATTCAAATTCCCAGCAACAATTGAAAGACAATTATACACTGAAAAAACTCAATTAAGTATTTTATTTTTTTAATACTTTACAAAAAAAAATCCTTTTAAATACACAAAAAAATTTTTAAATATAATTGTAAATGCTTCTATGTATACTTTTTAAATATGTTTTACAAAAACTCATTAAATATTCTATTCATCCGGATAAATTGTGAAGATTCATAATCATAATTTTTTATTATGATTATGAATTAGTTTACAAACCAGTTTTATATTTTAAATATTATTAAGAGAAAAATACAACTAATAAATATACTTAATTTTCTTTCATTGAATCAAGAGTAAAGTTAATTTAAAAGTTGAAATGTATTTATTGAATTAGATAAAATCCATTAAGAGATTTGAAAAATTATTAATAAAATTGCATCAGTTATTATGTTTTAACTTCGTCCTATCACAAACAAATTCTATCAGATTTAAATGTTATCATGAAATTAAATTTCTTGATTAATAAAACCTTATTTTAACTCTAGATTATGTAATTATAAAATCAATATCTCATGAACTATTATAAATTTTTATATTGACTATGCTAAATTATAATAATATTTATAAGTATTTAGATATTATTTGTAGATATTTTATTTTATTTTAAAAATTAAAATTTTTTAATTTTTTTTATATGTAATATTAAAAAGTTTATATTTTGTGTATATAAATATATTAAATAATTTCAGAAAATAAAATTTTATTTTATTTTATTACAATTTACAAACAAAACATCAATTAGTATCAAAAAAACGTTTGATTTCTTAGACATCAAATGAATTAAATCTATATATTAAAAATTACAATTCATAAACAGTGAATTCATTCAATCGTAATGTAATAACTGCAACACGTAACATATAACTATATTAAATGAATAGATGACTTCCAGATAATTGACTAGATGATAAAATATATTTTTTATGTCGGTTAACTATTTTTCATTTATATATAATTTGGTATTACTCCTGTACTTTATTTACTTATTTTAATTAAGTAGTCAAGTCATTTTAGCTCAAAATCAAAAATTTTATGAAATAGTGGATATTTTTTTTTGAAATCAATTAAATGTGATCTTTAAAAAAAAAATATCGCTATGCTACGTGTGAACTAATGGCGGAAATTTGTTTAAATTAACAAAAAAAAGCTCTGTTTTCCCCCCAAAAAGTGCTTTTATTTTGAAACCTAAGCCTCGGACAAAGAAGTTTTATTAACTCAAATTTGTTCCTTATTAAATTTTCTAAATAAGTATTAAATTGCAAAAATCACAATATCAATTTTTCCATTATAAAAAATTTTGAGTTTGCAAAAATCTGCTATAATGTTTTGTGCATATTTACACAAAGTTAATATTAATAAAATTGTATAATATTGTACACATGAATAATCTCGCTCTTATTATGAAAATAAATATATAAATATGAAATTGGTGCGCTAAATATTTTACTCACAATTTATTTATTAAGAAGACAAGTTTGCAAATTTACAATGTTATTTAATTCATATAAAACAATCCCCAACAAGTTCGCACATTTTTTTAGGTTCTTTGTAATACTAAGAAAATAAATTATAAATTATAAATAAAAACGAAATTTTTTATTATTTTTTATTTTTAGAATTTTTTGAAAAGTTTTGATTTAATTAATAAATAAATTTCGAGGCAAATAATAATAATAATGTCATTAAATTTTTGTTATTAAAAGGAACATTAAAATATCTCTTACGCTTTTTTTAGAATGTAAATATGTTTATAATTTTTTTTGTTATTAATATAATCAGCTTTTCGAGGTTTACGGTTTTTATTTAAACAAATTTCTTTTTTTAATAACATTACTCATTTGAGCTTTAGACTAAATTATTTATAAAAGTATACATTTATCTTCTATTACACAACCTACAAAGTTTCATGATATTTTATGCATAATTAGTGACAAATTTATCTATTTCGAGTGGGGGAAAAGCATACCATTTGTATAACTTTGTATAAATCATCTATGTGTATTGCTATTGCTGTAAATCTCGAAAAGCTGATTTTATTAATAACAAAAAAAAAATTAGAAACAATATAGATTTACAATATTATTCAATTATTAAATATCAAGAATTTTAAAAAAATTTCTAAATGTAAATATAATTTAAACACTGCACATTTTCGATTAAAAAAGTATAACAATTCATGTAAAATTCTGTGTTTAAATTATTTTCCAATGTTTTAATAAAAAAATCTTTTGTTTTATTCAATTGGGGAGAAAAAGTTTAAAATAATTAAATATAATTTTTATATTTTTTTTAACATATTAATTGTAAAATATAGTGCTAATGGATATATTTATGTTATGAACAAAAAATGCTAAACACCAAATAATTTACAAATACCAACCTTTAGCTTAGAAAAATTAAAAGTCAAATTTTTTAAATACGGAAATTAATTGCTATCTTGAACAAATTGTATATAAAATAAAGTGAACATGTTGAAATTTAATTTAGTACTGTATTTTCTACAGTAGACAATGACCCACAGAAAGCAATACTAATAGAAAATAAAATATTAATAATTAATGAGGACTTTGCCAAATTATACATATCAAAAACACAAAAGTCATAAATTATGAAGAAAACTAAATTTTGACAAAATATTAAATTTTCAAGATACTTCAGTACTTTTTCAAATATGTTTTTTGTAATTGCAAATTGTTAAAGTAATAGAAATTATAAAAACTTATACTTTACAGTATATTCGTCGATATTATTAGAAGTTAGGGTAGTGAAATTATGTTTCCTTTATATTTTTCATTTAAATGGTATTAAGTTTAGTTAATGTTGTAATGATTTTTTCTCAATATTCTCAGTAAGTTATTTTGTATATAAATTCGGAAATAAAATTAAAAGTAAATGAATTTTTAAATATAATTTATAAAGCATAAAAAGAAAATGCTTACATACCAATTAAAATCGAAAATTCACTAGGATAATTTACACTTTTTTTTACATCTATAACTGTATCAACTAATTTCAATTAAGTTGAGTCTAGAGGCAATGTTGCTTAAATTTTTAAATTGATTTCAATTAGTTTAATTAGTTTTTTTTTCATAAAAACTAATTTTTCCATTTCCAATATCTAGTAATTATTCATAAATCTTCAATTGGTAAATAATATTGCAGTTCAATACATTTATAGTAAAAAAGAATTTGTAAAGATTCTTCCATAAAATAAAAAATTTGAATAACAATTTCATTGGTACATACTTTCTGTAGAATTATAAATAATATTTATCTAAGTTAACTAATAGTTAAAATTAATAATTACACATACGAACAAAATTCTAGTATTGCTATTTAAATATTCATTTAATGCTTCTCGTGCATATGTATGGATTATAAAGACTAATGGACATTCCCAGAATATTTGAGATTGTTTTATTTTTGTTTCATATATGATACATTTTTATTGATACTATTAGTTTATTACTATTATTTATTGTGATTATTTAACATTTTTTCTATTATTTATATTTATATTACCTACGATAAATACAAAATTTTATTGATACATTAATAATTAATATATACATTCCTATAATAATTAAAAGAAAATAAATAGAATTTAATTTTTGTTTAATGACAAAAAAAGAATATTATATAGAAATATTTGTTATTTTTTAAATATAAAATTAATTGAAGGTTATTCGTGTATTCTTAAATGAAAAATAAAATAAAATTTATAATTTAAATATAATTTAATTTTTACTATTCATGTGTACTTATTTAAAGGGTTACATACATATAAATATATGATTTTAATAAAAACATTAAGAATGAATACTTACTCATTATACATATTAAGTATTTATAATATAATATAAGTATTTATAATTTAATATAAAAAAAACAAAATGTTGATATATTTTGAAAAGGTAGATCAAATGAATATTCACATAAAATAATAGAATAATTTTATATACTTATATGAATACAATATTACTTTACTTTAATTACAATATTATTAATTTAATTTAACTTTAATTTTATAAATATTTCATAACAATGCAATTTATTCAAAATTTATTGCAAATAAAAATTTTTTTTTCTAGAATGAAAATATTAAATTAAATATTTATTACGATACGAACTGATATTTATATTCTCAGTACTTATGTTTTTATAAATTTCTTATAATTATCAGATTCTTATAATTATCTAAATTAACTGATAGTTATATATAATAAATATAATAAAGTATTTTGTTATATAATGATTTTAATTACCATTTGATGATTTTGTTAATAAAAATTGTAATAAGTAAATCTAAATAAACATTAAAAAAAATCAGAATAATAGTAAATAAACAGTAATAAATTAATTGCTATGTACTACAGTATATAAATAAAATATAATGTATTATTAGCATTCAAATTTTATTTCACAACTTCTTTTTACAAAAAATGTATTTATTTTATTTAATCTTGTTGTAACATGGTTACAAATATAATATAAATAGGTAAATTAAAACTAGTACTGTACATTAATTCTCACCCAGATCTACAAGCTTATTTAAATAACAAATTTAAATTTTATTTTTGTAATTGCATAAATTATATTTTTGATATTTTTAATAAAACATAGTCGCTATTAATGAACTATCCAGCTTTTTGTTAAATAAATTTATATAAAATTCGAATCATGTTAAACGTAATGTTTATAGTAATTTTGAATTTGATCCGTCCATACACATTGCGTGGTAATGTAAAATTTCATTTTCGTATAGTATATTACGAGTTTACACGAATTCATCTGTTTCCTTTTTCTTTAATTTCTTTCTTAGGTAAAAAACGATAATTATTAAAAGTGAAATTTACTTCCGGTAAAAAGGTTGACTGTCATGGCGCATCCAGCACATGCGCGTACAGATCAAACATACTTGTTTTCTTTGATATTCTTTCCTACTCTTTTTCTGAGATTGATGAACTCTCCCTCCTCTAGCCAACCCGATTTTATATACGCCTTCGCAACTCTCGCTGAATGGCATTCGAGAATGAAATTGGCGTCGAAAACGAGATAGTGGGCTGGGCCAATCAAACGCGTCAACACATTCTATTGGATGAAATAAGCCAATGGGCTTTACATATTAATAGTTAACCACTCATGTATAAGAATAGATTTTCTCACTTTTTTGTTACTCAAGATATTTTTAAAAATAAAACGAAAGAGAGAATTACAAGCTTTCAATATGTTTGGAAAGGGGATCTCTTTATTTCAAGATTTTTTGTAAGAAATATTTTTCAGAAATAATTGCCGCAGTTTGTGCAATGCTCGTAAAATTTTTTATTTTATTTATCTGTCTTTTTTTATACATTATATTTTTTATATATTTTATACAATTAAGTCGAATCGCAACGATAAAATATCTGGTAAAGGTAAAAATTGGAACAAAGAATAATAATTGCAATTTTATGAATCGACAATACTAGAACTGTACACTTTTATAGACTTATACAGAGCTCATTAGTTTATAAATTTGCTTGTCAAAATTTTCATAGCTAGCCCTGCGTTGTTCACTCACATCAATAGTCATAAGCTGTAATTTTATATTTTTATTTGTCTCTCGCTCACACGTACGGAGCATCAAGGTTGTTTCGACTCAAAAGATTACCACTACCACCGCCGCCACCAAGAGTGGAAGTGGTATGGGTGAAGTCAGGAGAGTAGGGGCACGTAGCATTCAGGAGCGCCCCAGCATCAGCATAGCCCAGCCTGCTGTGCTGAGCGACATTCTCTCAAGTGGGTCTAAGCGGCCGTGAGAGGGCCTCTCCAAGAGAGCCCAAACAGTACTCTCCATTCATTCATCCATACAAGTAGACAGGCAGCCACGAACCCGACAAGAGCGCCGCGCCGCCGCGCCGCCCTGGTCCTCCTACATTACAACTGTGTTTAAGAAGAGACAAGAGAGGCTCCACGCGCTCTTCCAGAAGGAGAAACTACCCTTTCGATTTTCGAAGGTCAAATCTACAAATCCCCTTGAGTGAGCGAGAAGAGTGTATTGGGCGCCTCTTACACGTCTACCCAATACACTTCGCATCCTCGAAATTTTTCAGTGAGAGTGAATACGCTTAGGTGGATCCGCGTTGCAGCATTACCCGGTGCCTTTTAATCGAATTGGCCGCTCGTCTCGTCTTCCTCACGAGCAATAACATTTTTAAGCCATCCAATCCTGTCGAGACAAAAATCGAAGTACTCGAGTATTGGTCACGAACCATATCAATCATACCCGCTCATTAAATTATTATTAAGTGTTGTTTTTTATAACTTTCGTGCACTCAAAATACTACCTTCCAATACTCACTATGTACAAAATATTTATATCATTATTGATTTAGTATGTGGATTATTGTCGTTCCCGTTTTTTGTAAATAATTTCAGTGCTCGAAAATGAATTTTATCCAATTTTATTAACAAAAAAACAATAATAAACCATTGATTGATTGATTAATCAAATTTCCATTCGTATATAATTCACAATTGTAGAAGTACTGTTCAATGTTTATTCAGTGAATTAAAATTATGGATTTTTGTTGAAATTTGTGGTCTGTGCTTTAAGAATTACAAAACCAACACGTCACAAGTATACAAAAAGAAAATATGCTGCATTAATTGTAAGGACAAATCATTGCCAAAATTCTTTGCGGTTCGTATCTGCGTTACTTCGACGGCAGAAGCGTCGAGGTTTTTCCCGAAATGAGTGGTGGCGGTAGCTCTGGAAATCAGAACAGTGTCAGCAATGCTTCTGGCTACCATCAGCAGCAACACCATCAACAGCAGCAACATCAGCAACAACAGACAGAGCTGGAGCAAGCGGGTTTGCTGCCCGAGCTTAATGGGGTTGACTTAGCGATGAGCTTGTCACCGAAACACCAACACTCGGCGCACGTGCAAGGAAGCACGGGCGGCATTCACACAACTCCTTTTAGTGTCACGGATATCCTTTCGCCGATCGAGGAGTCGTACCGTAAATTGGAGTTGGCTGCCGCAGCGGCTGCCGTCGGAGTTGGTGTCGTGACACATGGCCAGGTTTCCTCGTACGCAAATGCTTGCGGTGGTAGTTTGCGAAGTGTAGGCATCAATAGCGGTAATACTGGAAGTTCTAGTGCCAGCAGTGGTAGCCCACCTTTGCACGGAGGCTCAACGCCGGGAATAAGTACACCAGGTCCCATTAACGGATCAAATGCCGGTAGCGGTGGAGTAATAGGCAGTTCCGGTCTTGGAGGTGGTTCGACAAGTATGAGCACGGTGACCAATCCTTATACATCCATGCAACTGGCACCCCAATACCAATACTGTGCTACCGAACTTTCTTCGTATCATCATGCAACTCCTAGTTCCGGAGGTGGAGCGGGTACTGGCGATCCCATAAGATCGCATACAGTTTCTACGCACCATCATCCCTGGTATACATCTGCACCACCTACCGCTAATGATCCACGTTTTGCTAGTGAGTTTCCATATTTATTTTTTTTTATTTTTTTGTATAGATATATTTTAATATATTTCAAAAATTAGAATACAATTTAATTAATTCAATTCTTCTATTCATTTTTCCATAAGAAAGTTGCTAATTTTTAAAAATTTCTATTATAAGAACTCTATAAGGTAGTTAATTTTCTTATTGAAGCCTTTAAATTGTGGATATTAAAATATAATTGAGAGAAAAAATTGCAAATATTGTTAATTAACAATATTAAATTAATATCTATATATGAACAGTTTTTTCGGTATTTTAAATAGTATACACTAAATCGGGGAAAGTATATTGAAATTTTTTGTGTTAAATGAAAATTTATTTCCAACATTTCATTTTTTATATTTTTATTATTGTTTTTTTATTTGCGTTTAATTGATGAAAGATTAAAAGTATTATAAAATAAATAATGAATTAATTATATAATGAAACATTAATATGATAAATAATAAATAATCTCTATATTTATTAATGTATGTATTAATGTTGGTATAACATATAATAATATAATTATATAGGCACATTTTGCAAAAAATTATATAATTTTATTGAATTTGCTACAATACAAGAAAAATATCATCAATGCATGGTTTTAAAAATTTTTTTTTGTATTTCTATGAATTTGTATTCATTTTTATGGTAATTCTATTTTTAATTTTGATTTTGTATTCTAATGTATAATTCATAATTGAAAGTTTATAATTATAATTAATTTTATAAAATTAAGTTCAATTTTAAACAATAAAATCGAATGGAACGTAAACATTCGGTTTAAATAAAAGAGAATACGATAATTAAATAACACAATTATCTTATAAAATTATATTATATTATTTTTATATAATTTTATATTATTTTGAAACATATGTAATAATATAAGAAAAAAAAAATTACTATAATGTAGTTCAATATGATCATTATTTATTTTTATTTTCTGACAATATTTCAATTTTATATTATATGAACATAAAACAACTAGTAATTAAAATTAAAAGTGAAAATAATGAAAATAATAAATAAATTAAATTGAGCCACATACATTCAATTTTTTTTAAATTTAAAAAAATGAAATTAAAATAAATAAATAATTATATATTATGAATTTTATTTTTATTTTACACTTGAACGTGTAAAAAAGTGAGTAAAGTTATTGAATTTATCGCTAAAGTATATTAGTATGTACTAAAAACTTTTGATTTCTTTTACAACGTACTAAAATTTATAATAAATTAAAGAAATTATTAGAAATAATAAATATAATATAACAATTTTTTTTTATTTTCAATTAATTACTTTTGAAATTATTGAATATTTTAATATAAAATTTATTTTAATTTTTTATTTTGTATAGTTTCAGTAGTTTTAAAGTAAAATTATAAATTATTGGTTTATTAAACTCAAAATAATTGTTATGAGTTTTTTAACATATATTTATTTGTACTAATTGAATTTAAATTATCATACTTGGACCATTAAATATTAGAAATTTTATAATGCTGAGCAAATATAGTTTTTTAAAAGAAGCAATATATTTGAAACAATAAATGTATGCTAATAAGCATTGATAATAAAATTACATTTATTATTTTTTATTAAATTTATTTATAATAAATATATTATCTCTGAAATATAAATTAAGTTTATAATTTATTAAAATTCAGCCGATAATTTTTAAAATATAGATAAACTCTGATGTCTTATCTTATTTTTAATTCAATTTATCAGAACTTTTGAGTTATTTTATTTTATTTTATAATAGTTTGAATTCTGTTTGGAAGGTCATTTGTACGAAAAACATATATAGTTTTGATAAATTATTCTATTATGAATTTGAATCTTATTTCAAGCAATATAATTTCATATAATAAATTCTATAAAACTGAGGAAAAAATGTTTAATTTTAATTGATTTTATGTAACAACACATGAATTAGATATTTTTTCAGTGACTAAATGACGTCCGACGGATCATATTCTTACTCAACAACGTTGTAACCAAACTAAAGTTAATGGAACCTGAATGAATTCAAGTATTAAAATAAAATACATTACCTTCTTATAAAATACATTCTTACATTTACATACAAATAATTATTGTATTTTTCGATATAATAACCTACTTGTACAATTTTTTTTGTATGTGTCATTCGTTTGAGTTTGTATCAATTGAGTTATATTATTTATCAAAAAATATCCACTTTTGAACATTTTAATGATCTGATTAAATAATAATAGTATTTATAATAATTATATTTCACTTTATTTTATATTAGTTATATGTTGTTAAATTATTTTTTTTTCTATTATACATGAATTATTTTAGTAAAATAATTCAATGAAAAAAAAATTAATTATAAAATTTATTTGAGTAATGTTATCAATATAGTTTTGTTAAAAATTTTTACATTACTTTTATGTTTTCTACTTTTAATTATAAAAGAAAATATATTTATTAAGTTATTAAAACTTTTTTAAAAAGTTAAATAAAATGAAATTAAAGGATACAAGTTTTAAAAAATATTTAATAAGTAAATTTATATTACATTATTTACCGTATTAATTGAAAAATATTTTGTTTTTTAGTAGGTTTAATGTCAAATTTTTTGGGATTAATTATGAGTACTATATAACACTTATATGAAAGAAAAAATTGTTAAAAAATGTGTCCATATTTGACATGAATAATAGTTACATTGAACGTCTTTGGTAACCATAAAATTATAGAGAGTGACCTGATCGTTTTTAGTTAAATAAATAAAAATTGACGCATCGCAAACAAGAGTATACATATTTTAGAAGGAATCAATAAAATAATAGCAATAACAGCATGTTTTCAGTTTTATTTTGTAAAAATCAATAAAGAAACAAAGAGTTGTTTGGACAGAGATTTTATAGAATTATAGTACATTTTCGACAATTGAAAATAAAATAAATTGAACGAACTTAATTAATAAAATGACTGAAGAATGTAAATTTTATTCTCTGATGAATATTAAAATAAGTACATCTATAAATTAATTTTAACTAAAAGTCTATAATAATTAATAATAGAATATTTAGTACTTACTATAATGACAAAATAATTATATAAATTTATAAATTATTTATTACAAATAAAAAATTCTACTTTTTAAAGACCTAGTCAATAATATCAACCAGTTTAATATATTTTTGTAAATAATATACGATTTTGATTTTAGTAAATTACAATTTCATTGATTTAATTAATCAAAATATAATACAAAATCTTAACGGTTAGTCTGAATTTTTCACAGTATTTTTACTTCAAACAAAAAATTAAAAACTAAATGAGCTCAATACTTAACTCGAATATTTTTTTTATCAATATCAGGAAAATTAATCCAAAAAGTCAAAATTGAAATAGGTGGTTTAATATAAGATATATATTTAGTTTTTAAGATTCTTCAACATTGTGATGGTTTTAACTTACGTGCTTTCAAACTGTTAAGTTTGTCAAAATTATTCTCAGCTGCTCGGCTTGAACATACAATGTTTTGCCTGCTTTATTAGCATTGCTTATATAAGACCCCGTAATAACTATCTCAGCATCTTTTTTGCTTCGAGCTGTCAATCAAAGAACTAGCTTCTTCTTTAGAGAGATAAACATATTATTTATCTGAGTATCCTTATATACCAATAATGACATAGAAAAACTTTGAAAAATAAAGACCCACATCTTTTGTTCATATTTCTGTTTTTTTTTTTATCATTTCATATACATGAAATTTATTCTCCTTCACAGATCTATTGATATTTTACAAGTGATTTAAGTGCAAATACTTATTTGAAATATTAACATGCAAAAAAGTTATTTATAAACGGTATTACGATTTATTATGACTATAAATAGTGATACATGTGCTTTAAAACATTCACAAATACCGTATGTTTATATTAAAATAAATTTTAGAAAATTATAATCGATTGTATTATATATTATTTTTACTATTTAAATTATTTTTTATAAACTTATATTGATGAATAACAATAATTATATTAAAAATTAAATATTGAATTTCTAGATATAAATATTATTGCTATAAAAACAAAAAAATTATGAAAAGAAAGTTTATGTAACACTTATTCAAGGAAATAAAGCTAAATAAAGTAATAAATTAAAAACAAAATTTAATTTAATTCTCTTTTAATAAGAGATGTATTATTATTATCTTTAAGGTTGAAAGTAATAATTATATTACTCGTTCACTAAGTTCATTATAGCACTTTTACCAGTTTTTTATAATCTTGCAAATCTATTCTATGTTATAAATAATAAATAATAAATAAATAAAAAATACTAAATAATATATGCGCACACATATTTAATTCATATTTAATACTTCATTCTGGCAAGAAATTTTTCAATATTATTGTAAAGAGCTTTCAGCTTGGGTTTCAGAAGTCTGAAATACAATAAATAGAGTGAATCGACGGTTTTCATTGCTAAATCAAGCCTTTGTTAGCAAGTGTCAGATGAGTTTTTCTTTTTGAATACCAGGTGATGACGAGGGTCACACTAACTTTACAAATCAATTTGACACTGGCCGTTTGAAACTTTAATTATACTTGATCTTTGGAGAGTTTTATAAAAATAGTTGAATTTTCTAGTTTAAAGTTCTTTTTTATGGTTTTATAATGTATATTTTATTATTACTAAATAATATTTATTTGTTGCATAATAAATGAAAATTATATTATTTATGTTTTCATACACTATCATAACGGTTCAGGAATGTAACGTAATTAAGATAAAAACAAAGAAATATTGAAATGTGATATTAAAAAAAAGTGCAAAATAGATTTTTTAGAAATAATAATATTAAAAAATGAAATTTTAAAATAATTCATTTATTTTAAAACATAGAACTGAATAAAATATGTATTAATATTCGTAAATGAAAGCCAATAACTAGTTTTTTATTTTTTCATATTTAATATTTAGAAGTTGTACATACCTATATATATATATATATACTTACATACCTATATATATATATATACTTATTATATATATATATAGGTATGTAATATATATATAACTATATATATATACGATTAACTATGAAATTCAGTAATAATGTTGATTTATTTAATACTTAAAAAATAAAAAGACAATTTATCAAAGTATTCATTTATATAAAATAATAATCAGTAAAACAATATATTGCAAATTTAATAAAAATCCTGTTAAGAAGCATTTAATATTTAGTATGAAAAAGATGGAAATACAGCTAACAAGAGGGACAAGCAATAATTTTGTCAAAAATAATTGAATATTTAAATTTAATACTTATTTGAATTCCATTTCAACAATCAATAATATATCAAAATCTTTTTATTAACTATATATTATTTAATTAATTACGATAATAAGTATATACGTTATTTTCTATTATTTACTGTTTTTTCCTTATGTTATTATTTATTATGTAAATATTAAGATGTTCATAACATTAAAAAATAATATATTAAATATAATTGTAATTATAAATAATTTTTATAGAGTTCAATAAAATTTAATAATATAATTCAATAAAAAAAATTGACTAATATTAGATATTAGATTTTAAAAATAATAAAAGATATATCAAGATGAGAAAGTAAAAAACAAAAATAGATGAAATTAAACATTATGTTTAAAATCATTTAAAACTGTTTTTTAGTAATTATTTATAGAATTTAAAATTCATACATTAATTTTAATATTTTTTATACTTTTTAAAATATAAAGATTTATTTTTTATTATCATTTATTCTCTTTTATTTGTTATATACGAATATAATTTTTTAAAATATTTTATAAACTCCTTTTAATTATTTATGAACTATTTTAAATGTGAAATAATAAATGACTTTATTTATTATTGTATAATATTAATTTAAAATATATATATTTTGTTATATTATTCTATAATATTCTGTATTATATGAATTTTATTCTATATTTATTCATATAATATTCTGTTAAATGAATAAAGTATATATACATAGGATGCAATAAAAATAAATTAAATTAAATTATTTTTAGTAGTTTGAAATAAATAATTTGAAATGCTTTATAAGTATTATCAAGAGTAATTAATATAATGGCTTCCGTAAAATTCGATTCCTTTTTATTTTTTTTTTTAAATAATATTTCAATTATTATTAAAATGCTTATTTTTTACTTACTGAATAAATATTGTTTATATTGATTATAATTGCCAATAGATTGTTTAACTGATTTTTCATAATTGTACATTAAAAAATGAGTATTAAATGTAATATTTGTAATACAAAAAATCTTGTTTTATATATTTAATAACGAAAATTTATACTTATGTTAAAAGTGAAACCCAAAGACTTTTATACAGTTGTATACATTGGTTTTTATTTTTGAAATTCTAAATATTTGATATTAGTAAAAAAATACCAAATATTAAATTTAAAAAACGAATTCTTAACACTTCAGCATAAAATATTTGTTAATAATCTTAAAGGTTGTAAGCCTTTGTTAATTTAACAATGAATTGAATAATGCAGGATTAAATCCTGGTTAAGAGTGCTCAATTAGAATTATATAATGTCATACACAATTAATGACTAATACGTTTTCTCAGTCTCCAGGTTGATGGGGGCGGCGGCAAGTGCGAGTTCGAACATGGCTGGCTGCTCGGTGAGCCAGTCAATGAGCGACATGACCAAATCGGCGGCGATGGGCGTAGGCGTCGGGGTCGGGATGGGCGTGAACTCGATGCAGTTCCCCCTGGTTCAAAGGCGGAAACGTCGAGTTCTCTTCACGCAAGCGCAGGTCTATGAGCTTGAAAGGAGATTTAAGCAGCAGAAATATCTAAGCGCTCCTGAAAGGGAACACCTCGCTTCCATCATTCATCTCACGCCCACACAGGTTTGTTAGTTGTGCAAGAGTTGTTTTCTTTGGGTCTCTCTATGTACGAGCATGTAACAATGTGGTGAAAGAGTGAAAAATCAAAAGTGAATCTCTAATTCATATCGGTTAACATTTCGTTTCACTATTTAACAAAAACAAAAACCATTCCAAATTAGTGAATTAGGAGAATAAAAAAAAATAACATTGGTTTCCATTCTTTAATACTGACATTAACGGCATTTATATCGTTCGCTGAAAAATAATCCATAATATATTTATATATGTATACAGTTTTTCAAATGTAAATAATAAATTAATTTTTCAGCAAACTATATACATAAACAACAAATAAAAGAATAAATAACTTTTTCAGATATCCAATTTATGCTTTTATTATGATTTATATATTTTGAAAGTTTTGTATTAAAAACTTTTTTTTATTATTTAATATACTTTTAATGAAACTAAAATTTTATTAACCAATAAATAAATTAGTAATTTCTTATATTTTCTTTGCATTATACATTTATTAAATATTTAAAAAATTTCATAATTGCTATACATTTTAATGAAATAATAAGATACTTAAAAAATTTTGTTATTATTTTTAATTTCTATATGTAATTTATTAATTTATTTATATGAATATTCTTGAATCAATAAAATATGATTAGTTAATAAGAAATAAGCTACAATTAGTATTCAAAATAAATAACCAATAGCAAATATTTCTATTTTTTATTTTTAACAATTTTCAATAAAATGAACTATTCATGCATTATGTTATTTGATAATTTTTTTGTATAATCAAAAAATTTTAGTTAATCATTATCTTTGATTTAAAATTTGATGTATTAGATAAATAAATAAATACAATTTTTTATAAATTCTAAATAATAAATCGGTATGTGGTCTATATGCAATCATTATCAACTCTCTTTAAAAATAAAAAATGTATGGTTTCATGTAAACAGTTTTCACGATATAAAAATTGTTTAATATATAAAAAAAAAATATATTACACATCTTTTTTTTATCCTATGCAACTATATATTTACTAAAGTAACACACATATTTTTGAAAAAAATGAATGCTTTAAAAAAAACACACACGGTACATAAGATATTTGCTCAATTGAGTAAATTTTAATGCTGAGTTTAATAAAATGGCGGTTATATGCGTTGTTTATGTTATTTAAATTAAACTAAGTTATACTATATTCAATATATGTTTTTTTTTTTTTTTTTAAACAAAATTAAATAAAAAAATTCTGGTTATTAGTTGCATAAGATTTTATATCTTTTTTATTTTTTTTTCTTTTTCATAATCTTACCTATATTCATTATTGAAACTAATGTAATTAATAATGTATATATGTAATTAATTTTTATTTATTTATATGTTTATTTAGATAATTAATGTCGTATCTCCTAATTATATATAAATTATAATTAGTGTAATATATAATTTATTTAAAATAAAACGCACATAACACATCATTTAAAGTAAATAATTTAGAATACGTAGGCCAATAGGCATCGATGTAGATGTAAATGGATAACAATGATATGCAAATTTGAAATTTTTTACTTACGATTCGAGAAGGAAATACATGTCTTTATCAAGGTAGTTCACATACTTAAGAACGCTTAAATTTACAGTAAGTGGTTTTCGCATCCTAAAATTAAAATAAATTATAATTTTTGCCATTCATTATGATTACATTAAATATATAATCACAATAAATTGTAATTTTTAGAATAAATTTTACTTTGACATTACGGCGATCACTAGTTGTAGATCTAAGCGTTCTTACGTATGTTAACTAAAGACATGGAATTCCTTCTCGAAATGTCCACAAAACTTTTATAATTGCAATATTAGTATTATCGTTTTTACTTCCATATATCCCAATCAGCTTTTTTTTATTACAATAAAATTAAAGGTATCTCAAATTAATTTTTATATATAATTTAGTTTGGAAAGCAAAAATTTTATTATAAATTACAACATTAAATGTAAAATAATTTTTAAAAAAGTTTCAATTAACTATGCACATATAATTATGGAAATTATCTGATTGTTCACAATTTATTTGCTATAAAAATATTTTAAAAAAAAATCAAAACAAATAAAACAAAAAAATTAGTACTGCATAAATACATGATTTTTAAGGCTAAAGTTGATTACGAATTTATTAGTTTTTTTTGTACAAAATTATTTAAGTAACATAAAAAAAAATATTGAAATAAAATTTCTAATTTTAACTAACAAAAAAGAATAATTATTAATGAAAACTCGTTTAATTTGAACGTACTAACTTCTTGTCTAATTAATTATAAAACAATATATGATCTAGTATCAAATATGCATATTAATGTTTTTTAAATATTATTAATTTAATTAATATTATAACTATATATACAATAATTATATATTTAAATCTGACAAATGATTAAAATAAAATACACATTTGTTAAAGATTTAAAATTTTAATAAGAAAAAAAGTGTAAAAAAAATAGTATAGTATGCTATTCATGAACATTTATAACAACAAAAATTTAATCAATGATTCGTACATTTAATTAAAATAATTTAAATATAAAATTAATTAAATTTCATACCTGTACAAAAAAATTTTTTAAAACAAAACTGTTATATATAATTATAAAAAAATTATATATTCAAGTTTATATATAAATAATTTAATTAAATGAAAATAGCATGAATAAAATATGGGGAAAATATTCATATCAATTATATTGTGTTGTATGTAGCAAATAAGATATGCATCAAAGCACAAATTAATTCCAGCAATAGAGTATTTTTTAAGTCATATACGAAATATAGCATTTTTTCGGCATGAAAAATCATAAAAAAATCGTAGATTGTTATTTTCTGAAATGCCACTCGTAATATTTACTGGATAATTTTTTATTAACATTTTTAACAAAAAAATGAAATTGTTTTTACTTTTTTGTTATGAAATAAGAAGTTGTAATTTTAATAATTTAGTATTAATAGATGAATTGTTGCTTTAAAATTATGAAAAAAATTCATTATTATATGAACCAATTAGTTAATTAGATGTAGAAAATTTTTTAATTAATAAAAAAATTAACTAAGTTTAAATTAGCTCGATGCGTAATCAAATTTTAGTTTTATTTTTTTAATTGTTTTAAAAACTATAATTATATTATAACAAAATATCAACCTTACATTTTGTAAAAATTTTTTACATTATCTCAAAAATGTGAATAAATTGATGAGGATAAAGCGATGAGGAGTGGGGAGAGCAAGACTTGAGGGATTGAAATATATAGTAATAGAAGTATAATAAACGTAAAATAACTCCTAATCTCTTGTACTCCCTACTTCTTTTAGACTTTTGCACGCTTGAGTGTTTTTTGTTACTTTCACTAGTATTTTTGAGATAACCCAATAAATTTTTATAAATGTAAAATAAAGGTTTTGTTTTGTTATAATTATATTTAAAGCCGTTGAAGAAACTGAAAACGAATAATGCATCATGCTAATTTAAATTTAGAAAATTTATACATAATTTAATTAAAAATAAAATTGTGCTAAAACTAATAATACTATAATACTGAAATTGTATGCAAATAAAATAAACATAAATTACTTTAATTCCTGAACTATAATTCTAAATATTGAAAAATTACTGAACAACAATTTTTTAATTTCTAATAATAAATTAAAAAAAAAATGCATTTTTTTATTAAAATTATTACTAGCCAATCTGGTAAATATTACGAATAACATTTTAGAATTTAGAAAAGAAGAATCTACGGACTTTTTTATGATTTTTCACGCAAAAAAATTATTGTATTTTATTAATGATTTACAAGTCACTCCATTGTTTAAAATAATATAGTATAGTATAGAAAATGTTTGACATAATTTTATATACTAATTATTAATTTATAATATTTAATCTCTTAATATAGCAATCAAGATAATAATTATGAGTATAAATAATAAATTATAAAAAATATAAACCCTTGCATTTAAATTATTAAAAAACTTCATAAAAGATGTGTGCAAAATTTTCTATAAAATAATTAATATTATTTTGTTTGTAAGTTTATTTATATATTTTGGAAACTGTTGGAATAACTATAGAAAGTTTATTTCTTATACCATACTTAAGACATTATTATAATATGTATACACATGTTTATATGTGTACTAATAAGGCCAAGTTTAAAAATATTCAGAAATAAAATTCAAATGAATAAAATTGTGGAATAAATGATCGATATTGTTTTATCTATTAATAAAAAGTTTCATTTGTTCTTAATACAACCAAATTTCTTTTTTTACTAATGTTTATCTAGGATCATGAATATTAAAAATTTTGTTGCAATAAGAATTTAAATAATGTATACATTAATACATTAAGTAATTGTAAAAATAAAAACGCTCAGTTATTAAGACGTACATTGTTGACATAATTAGTATTCTGTAAAGTCTTTATAAAGCGTTTATATGAGTGATTGCACAGTAATTACTACTTTGATACCATTTAAGAGTGAATTCTAAATTTACTGTTAAATGGTACGAAAAACAAATCAGTAACTTTTTCTGTTTCGGTAGTCCAAAAAAAAACATAAAAGAACGGTATTCTTTATCATTAATGTGACAAAAAAAGAATTACTGAAGGAGCTAAAAAACAAACTAATAAAAACTGACTTTCAGATTTATTTCAATTTTTTAAAAGACACTAGCATAAATTTATCAGAACTAAAAAGATTTCTTTTTATGGAAATAATACATACAAATATACAATGAATATACAATTATTTTTTTTAATACAATATGTATAAAAACATTAATAATTATACTTTATTAGTATACTTTAACATGATACTGTATGATGGATTAGACCAAATCAGTAATAATAGAAAGGAAAGAGAGAAGAGAGATAAAGAGAAAAAGTTAAATAAATAATAAAAAAAAATAATAAAGTGTTCGAGGTTGAATTTGCATGGATAACGACAAGTAATTAAATTAGATTTTTATTATTTACCTAGGTATAAAAAAAATAAATAATAACTTCTTCAAAACATCTTTAAAGTAATTCAAGTTTCCAGAAAATAAAATCAGGTATGGAAAGTAGCTCTTCCGAAAAAACCCGTTTTTATTTTCTTTGGAGTTCAAAATGGTTAAATGTTATTTTTTATTTTTATACAAATACACGGCATATAACTTTTCTCTGTATCTCTGTGTTGCGTAAAATATTGGTACGGAATTATTAAATACCATTTTATTATAAATGTATTGAGTTCAGCAATCTTTTTTAAGCAAAAAGTTATTATTATATTAGCATGTAATATGATGAAATATAATATGGTTAAATTTTTTAATATAATAAAATAAAACTGCTTACTGCCGTAAAATTTCAAATTAAATTGACATTGAGTAACTATTATAAAGATTATGTAAAGAAATATATATTGTTTAGTAATAACTGCATGGTAGTTCGGATTTACATGGTACGGAACTTATATATTTTGGTAAGTAGATATATTTATTTAAAATAGTAAAATGAAAAATTTATTATAGTAAAAATAAATTCTTCATTATTTTACTATAATTATACGAATCCATAGAGTGTAGGTTATGGTATTAGAAACAAAAAGTGCTACGAAATTAATAAATACAATACAAAGAGCTGGCAAATTTTACTGAATATTACCAAAACTAAAATATTCAAACCGATGCTACTTTAATTGTTCATAATTGTTTTACACAATTATTTAATAAAAAATTTTAAAATCATTAAAAAAACTTTAATGAATTTAAAATACTCAAAAGACAAGAAATAATAAATAAAATTAAAAAAAAAATTACATAAATTTATGTGTATTTTAAGTTTAATCGATATATTATTATAAGAAAAAAATTGCAATAAATTAATATGGTTACAAATTAAATTAATTAAATAAAATTAGTTTAATATAATACATACCTAATAATTAAAATAAAACGTGGATTTATTAAAGTATCTGAATGACAAAAATTAAGAAGGCATAGAGAATATTTAATAAATATGTATATGGCATTAATAAAAAAAAGTATATAAAAGAAGAATAAGCGATAGAATCATTCTTTACTATATAAAAAAAAAAAATTTACTTTCAAATTATAAAAATATATAAAAAAATAAATAAGTTTACATATGCAAAATTTATATAAACGGTATAAAAATGTACATAAACGTAATATAAGAGAGAGAAAAAAAGCATAATTTTGATTTTCCTTTTTTTTTTGAAATTTTTAGTGATTACATATCACTAAAAAAAATAAAAACAAAGTTTTAATCTTTTATAAATGTTGGACTGTGTAGATCTTAGCCATTGCAAGGAAAATTACCTATCATAAGTAAAATGAATTTGATTGATGCAAACAATGCCGTCCAATTTACAGCGGGAGTAACAAATCCTAATAGCTAATGCAGTATTAAATAAACAAAAAGGGGCAGTTAATCGAAAATTTAATTATTTAAAATCTGTGATAACCGATGGTGCGATTGGTGCAAATTGGCATTAATATGTAAAAATAGGCACAGATAATATGGCATATTGATTACAAAATTATAAGGTTCAAGTTCTTCGTGTTAACTTTGTGTTTGCGTTGATGGCTATTTTTAGATGTTCATTGCTCTTTACTAAGTAGAGTTGGTACTGTCCAACTTAAGTCACCACATGTACATATATGATTTTTATAAATATATTGTTATAACTTTATTAATATTATCAATATATAATTATTTCTAAATAATTAAATAAATATCATATATTTTGCTCGATATTTTTAATATGTATATTAATAATTAATTATTTGAATAAAGTGAATTCTAAATATAATGTTAATATTGTAAAATTTTATTAATAAATAAATAAGCAAGAAAATATAAATATACGATGAGTAAGAAATTATTTTAAAATATCTATTAAGAGGTATGTTATGTTTAAAATATAAATGTACATTGTTAGTATTAAAATATATAAAATTAAGTCAATTTTAGAATTCTAAACCCAACGGTAACATGTACATCATACATGATATTATTGTCATTATATGTGTAATAGTATTATACATATCTATAATAAAATAAAGAATACACATTATGTATATTTTTAGGTTTTCCTAAATAATAATACTCTACTTGTAATAATCAAAAAGAGGAGTGTAATTCGTAGAATTCAGGGTGGGATGGTGATGGGTTGAAATCAAAAAGTTAAACTCCTCTGGTCCTGGCAAGCTCTCACTTTATTCCAAGATCTGATCGCTCTTGTACAAAGTTCGAACAAAAATGCAATTGATTTTTCGTCGATTACAATCAACGCATATAGGGCCAGGTGTCCCCCCCCCGCATCCCAATTTTCTTTTGTTTTTTCCTAACAAGCTCGGTTACGCTTATCTCACTAACCGCCCGAGTTCTCGAATTTTCATTTATCTGTTTTTCCACACGTTCAAACGTGTATATTTGCTACGCCGAGGCCCTGGCATAAAAAATTTCTGACTTGTCCGCAGAAGAAAGAGCCTTTAGAATCTATCTAATTTTGCACTCTTGAGGATTTTATACAATTTTTCCAAAACGCAATGGACTATTTTCGTCATAGTTCTAGTCATAGAGTTCGTGCGACAGAGAGAGAGAGAGAGAGAGAGAGAGAGAGAGAGAGAGAGAGAGAAAGAAAGGTTACAGACAGGTAGAGTGACAGAGAGAAAAAATAAGCTTCAGACATGCTCAAAGGAAAAACATATGGAGGCTCAATCAGCCCCCCCCCCCACACACACGTTTCTCGCGCGCGTTCACTCACAAGGAGAAATTTTATTCAGAATCTAAAAGGTAACAAGTATTTATAAAAAATATTTATTGTTAAATATAAACAAAATTGTTATAATTGCATAACTATAGTTGTATAAAACATTTTTTAATGTTTATTGAATTTACAAAAAAAAATTATGTTAAAAATTCTTGAAAAATACATAAAATTAGACTATGGAACAATCACTGTGCTATAATTTATATCAAATTAATATATAATAAAGATAATAAATAGTATGTGTGTTTTAAATTAAGTTTTTATTATTATACATTTATTATAAAAAAGTATTTAAAAAAGAGGTCTAATAAATAAATAATTGATAATTGATTTTTATATCGAGATATTATTATTTTATTTATATATTGTTTAACTATTTTACTTTACTTAGTTCTATATTTAATGAAACAAAGATTCAAATTTAATAAAATTTTTTTTTGGTTTTAGAAATTTTATTTGTCGACACTTTTCATTTTATATGAAGAAACAGAAATTGTCGCTTTTCGAAATATTCATAAATTAGAAATATAATTATTAATAAAATATTTTTTTATAATAATTTTTTTTTCAATGTAACCTTAAAATAATTTTAATTCACGATAAGTAATTTACAATTATGTGCACAATATTCAATTTAAATATATATTAATATTATTATATATAAGACTGATATATTTTTAACAGGGTATAAGTAGTCATGTTTGTAATTATGTACGCATATACTTAGATCCTTTTGTGAATACACAATTTATTTCGTCAATTATATGAAAAAGATTTATTTTATTATATTAAAATAAAATTTTGTAGATTGTAAAATGTTCCGTCGGATTATTGATGGTCTCTTCAGGTCCGCAAGATTATTGATTAGATTTTGAATCGACATCTTTGAATCATGTCTCGTCAATATAAATTGTATTAAAAACTACTTTATTCAGTGATAATAATTGTCATACAAATATTTATTGATTTGTGATATTTCTGAAAAATGACTGAATAAAACAAAGATAGCTCAAAAAATTTTCAAACTGATAATTTAGAATTAATTTATAATTTAGTTATATAAATAAATTAGTAATTCAATGTTACTTACATAAAAATTTTTAATAATGTTAGAAAAGAGTGAAAAAAAGTTAATTTCAATTAATAAACAAAACTTTAGTCGAATATAGATATAAAAAAGATTAATAAATGAATAAACATAACTATTAATTAATTAACAAATAGAACTTTACGGAGTCATATAGAGGTATGAGAGAGAGAGAGAGAAAGAAGAAAGTGCGTACTTTATTGAAATTGTAGAGGTGGTGTATACTATTGACAATTTGATATAAATTTAATATTAATTATATTATCTTATTTTTATTTTTTATATTAATTATTTATTTTATCTTTAAGTGTATGATTTTTAGAAAAATTAATATTGTATTTAAAATATTAGGATTTGCTGATTTACAAAACTATTTTAAATTTGTACGTGGTTAAAGTAACAAACTTTAATGGTATCTAATAATAATTGTTGTTATTATTATTATTGATTACATGTATTTATTATATATATATTTTCTTAGATTTATCTCTTTATATATTTTATTTATTTATTTTATTTTCTTTAAATATTTTTGTTTTATTGGCTTATAGATATACATTTCTCATTAATGATTAAACAAAAAATAATAATAATAATATATAACATTCATATTTTGGTATTTATAATAAATTAACTAATAAATTATGTTCAACAATTACACAATAATTTTTCCGCACATTAACTGCAAACCAAAGAGCCGTATACTGTGTATGGGTATATATACATGTATAAATACATATGTATATACATGCTGTGGTAGGAGTTTCTTTGATTTTACCTTTTAATTTTTTTTTATTTTTTTAACCCTCTGTACGTGAATGTACTGATGTATATATATATATTTATGTATAAATATTTTTGCACTCATGTATGAAAAAGAGTCTATTAAAAATGGATTTATTGGTATTCGAATCTTCTGAGTTTCAATTTATTATCTCAAACGAATACAGATATTTTAGTATTTCAATTATCTCGATTTTTTCTTAATGCTAAATATTTTTTTTTATGATCAATAGAAAATTAAATAATTTTTTTTTCCAGTATTTATGAAATAAGCAAGATGTTATATACAATAGTCATTAATGAGTCATTATTATGTGATCTAATTTTACTTAGAAAAAATAAAATTAAAAATACTTTTACAGTTCTATCTGTAACATCATAAAATACCTTTTACAATAACCTCGATTATATTGTATTTTTGTTTATTGGATAGAGTTTTCTTATATTCTATAAAAAATAAAATAAAAATAATATTTATAATAGCTTTTTTGATTAGTATTCGATAAAGTCATTTTATTACAGATTCATAAGGGAAATTTTTGTACATATTTTAAGAATTTTTAGTCTGGTTGGCGTTATTATATTTATTACTAAAGTAATTTTCCATCCAGTAAGTAGATTTTTAGT
This sequence comes from Eupristina koningsbergeri, assembly GCA_018907245.1. Lineage (NCBI taxonomy): Eukaryota > Metazoa > Arthropoda > Insecta > Hymenoptera > Agaonidae > Eupristina > Eupristina koningsbergeri. Next base: position 2,410,833 of record JACCHV010000002.1, on the reverse strand, counting down.
TTGTATCTTTATGTTTTTTCATAAATTGATTTAACGAAATGATAACATATTGAAATTTTTTTCAGAAATATAATAATATCTGACTTTCCGAATCAAATAAAGTGCATAATAATTTCTTTAATTTCCTACAAATACAGTACTACACAATGAGAAATGACGAAGTTACAAATTCTTTAATCAATTTATAAATTTTCTTTATAATTTTATTAGTTAAAATTCACCTATTGACACAATAGTGTTAAAATTGCAACTTTTTATTTTATATCAAAAAAAAAGTAAAAAAAATATAATTTTTTTATTAAAATTGTTAACAACAAATTAACCCTTAATATTTTTAGTGGCACTTAGAAAATAAGAATGTACTAATTTTTTTTAAGATTTTTGATATAGGTGTCTGCCTGGTTTCTTATCCTAACCTAAAAAGTGCTTTATTGCTTAGTGTAAATATACACATCACTAGATTTTAATAGATCATCGAGGTTTTTAACAATTTATTTCGTGATTTGTTGATTTTTCACGGTTAAAATTTTGCATTTAAATACAATGATGGACCCCTTTTTCAATACTACAACAAAAAATTGAAATAGTTCTCAATATTATTATTCTATTGAAAATATTCATTAGTTAGTAGGTACTAAACAATTTTTTTACGGTTCGGCTACTGAAAAATGCATAGATATAGAAGCTCAAATTCCAATCTTATTATTTATTTAATTCAATATAACGGATGCGAAGAGTATTATCATACTAAGTAAATTTTTATATTATGTTTTAAATTAAAGTTTATCGCGGGTACAAAATATTCTCAAAGGTTAACAAAACATCGAGGACTCTGGGTGTCCATTACCATCATATTTTTACCAAACACGATGAAAATATCAAACTGTGATTAATTTGATTATGTGATAATACTGTATAATATTCAATATCCAAATATTTTAAATACAGAATTTAATACAATAGCTATATAAAATTTTTATTTATTATTAAAAATTTAATAAATTGATTAATTTATTATATTAAATATATTTAGATTTGCGTAATATGTTTTATTTTCATTATCTTTAAAATTACTTAAATATATAAATATTTTTAAAAATATAAATTATCTTGTAAATTTATAGATATAATTAATTCAAAATTATCATTTGATAATAAACAAAAAAAATGTTTGACATTTTGTAAAAAGTATTACTTAAAGCATCTTAAATTATAGATTTCACAAAAGAATAATTGATAATTTCAATAATCAGTATCCGTTTTCATTGATCAAAAAATGTTTACCAATACAATTTATCATTTGCATTTAATAGTTCATTAGAAAAATATTATGACATTTAAGATCATTTTATTTTCACAAAGAAATACTTTTTTTTCCAAATAATCCAAAAATTATTTCAAAGCACATCGCTCCGCTGACATTTACTTTTCATCATGTGACCATATAAGAGAAAATCTTTTATAACAACTTCGAACCACATCTTTAAACCCCCATATACCTAGATAGACTTCTGTATGTATTTCGTTAAGAGTGTACAATGCTGAGCGTGAAATGGAAATAATCCGCGTGAACGTACGGATGCGCGTGAGATTATAACTTGGTCTGTCATAAGCAGATGCCACAATCTGATTCAGACAACGTCCTCCTTGTGTGTTTCTAATCGTGCAGTTCAATTGCCATAAAAGCCGTTTTACACCCATAGTTACGGGATAGAGTTCAACCGGCTAGAAAGAGCTCTCACTTTATGTAAAGACGACCCGCCAGAATTTTATTTTATTTCAAAACATTGCACGCATCAATTACAGTATATTTTATAAATTGACAACAAATTGAATTAAATTAAATATTAGTAAGAAAAATAAATGATATGAAGAGTATAAATTTTAAAATAATCATAATAATGTAAACATATATGTATATCGATTTAATCGCTACCTTTTAATTATATAATAAAAAATTTATTTAATAAAATCTATTTATATTTATTTATAATTAGAAATAGAAAACGAATTGTAAGGTATTGAAAGTTTATTTTTCATTTAAATTTTTTATTAACAGAAGTTTTTGTAAATACAGAACAACTGATATTTATACATAGTTCTAGTACAACTCTAAAAATAAAAATGTTTTTATTATAAATTGTTTTTCAATATTAACGCGTTAATTTTTAAATTAAAAAAATAATATCTTAATATAAATATTACATTAAAATAGTGAAAATTTCTACAAGTAGCATCGTATTTAAATGTATTTCTCTGTTGATACCATATATGCATAATTATTTATGTTTAAATAGGTAGTATGAATTAAAATATAAGAATTAATAAAAGTTTTCATTTTTTAAAACATATAAAAGAATAAATTATTACGTAGTACATTTTTATAATAAAATTTATTTATTAATTAATTAAATTTATTTTTTTTTTATTAGGTTAAAATTTGGTTTCAAAATCATCGATATAAATGTAAAAGACAAGCTAAAGAAAAAGCAATGGCTGAACAGAATGCGCAAAATCAGGTAACATATAATAAATTATTTGAAATTTTTTTTTTTTATAAATATATTAAATATTACATGTATTATATATTTATTATTATATATGTATTATATATAAAATTATTTGTCTATTGTATTTATTGATTAGTAATGCATAACTTTTGAAAATGATTTATTGATCTTAATTTTTAATAATATTTTTAATTTTGTAAAATTCTTATGTATATACCTCTATATTACTATATTAATGGTAATAATTAACAATAAAACTATGGTAAATATGAATAAAATGTTTCTACATAACTTATGAAAGGTAAAAGTATTTATAATAGTTATAATTATAATGTATAAAATTTTTAAAAAAGAAGAATAGTTATGTTTATACAATAGCTAATTATTTATTTTTAATAATAATGTTTCTATAATCTTAATAACTAAATAAATGGAGAAGACATATTGAGTCTATATATGCCATGTAATTCGTTAAAATTAGTAAATATCTTAGAAATTTTGATCAATTTTCATTAATCGGAGTTCAACAATACTTGTGCAAAAGTTTTCAGTTCAATCAACTATTTTTCGTTTATTAACGGATGAAACAGTTTTTATAATTTATTATTAACATAAGATTTTTAACTTATCAATTAAAATTTTAATTTATAAAATTTTTTTAAAGGCTAACAATTTGCTTTTCTGTCAAAACCATTTATAAATTTGGAAAAATATAATTATTAATTAATAAATATATAATTTTGAATAAGTAATATATTGAATTAAGTATTTTATATTTTAGTTTCAATTATATTTATCTGATTTATACGTACATTATAAAGATTAACTATTAAATATTAACTAAAACACATAAAATGAAAAATTGAAAAAACCAAATTTTTCTCATAAATATTTTATATTTTCCGTTTCATAGAGAAAGAAATTAAAAATTTAATTCAATTACTTTTTAAAATATATTTTTTAATTGTATTTAAAAAAATATGCACAGTTTATATGGCTCAGTTGTAACACAACATCAACATTTTTTTCAAAATATAACCAATTATGCGTATAATTTTTTATTAAAGAATTATAAAAAACAAAATTTTTAGCAATAGTAAATGAGTAATAAGATAGAAATATCAATTGATAATATCACTGAATATATAATATCACTGACTGTTAAAGAATATATTATTAAATTCAAATATGCGTGGTCACGAAGATACTTTAATTTTGAATACAAATGCTGAGAATACATCATTATATTATTTTATGGAAAATATATGTATAAGTAGAAATACATATGAAACTTTATTTATTTAATATAAATTTATTTATATTTTATTTATCAGATTATAAGATCTTATTTTTATTTAAATAGTTAGTAATTTATAATATACAACATGTAAAACATTTTGATTAGAATTATCATGTGAAATTTATTTTTAACATTTTTTACATATTAAGAATAAAATTGTTATTACTTTTTATTCAATATTTTATATATTACTGTTTTTGAAATATATTTTTTTATATAATATATAATTTATATTATATACATAGTTTTACACATCAAATAATTTATAATAAATTATTTTGAAAAAATTTTTATAGTTATATACATAGTTTTACACATAAAATAATTTCTAATAAATTATTTTAAAGAAATTTTTATTACCTCTTTTTACATATGCGCAACATTTAAAAAAAAAAAATTATTTCACATATTTTTTAATTCATTTTATATATTAAAATATTCTAAATCTTAAAATTATTTAATAATTTTTATATCTTTTTAAAATACAAATTCGACAAACAGTAACATTAAAAATATACTAGTTAAAAAATTGAAGCACAATGTGATTTCAGTCATTTACATTAAATTGTAATTTATTAATATTAATTATTTATACGAACAAAATTTATAATTTTTATTTGACTAATTACACATATAAGATATTTTAATATATTTTGAATTTTATTCCTTAACGACACTTAAATATAATGTAAACACGCTGGATTACAACAATTTTCATATTATTAACAATGTATTATTGTTGAAACGGATATATGAGGGAAAAAATGAAAGAGACATGTTATGTACGTAGTTTTTGTAATAAGTAAGAATGAAGGAAAGATACACTGTTCAATGCATTTGATAATAATCTACGCATTTCTTGCAATAATAGCGCCGCTTTTAACTATGCATGTGATAGAAAACAGAAGCCAGGATTTTATTGTAGATATGGAAGTATATCGCGACAGCCGATCGAAGGGCCACTAATGGCATAACAATAACCCCGACATTGTTGCAAACAAAAAGCTCATAAACATGTTTTATACAATATTAATGGAGCTGAAAATAATCTCTTAAAACCGATCTACATTACAAAAATCTTCTTCTAGCACTTATTTTTAAATCTCTCTCTCTCTCTCTCTCTCTCTCTCTCTCTCTCTCTTTCTCTCTCTCTCTCTCTCTCTCTTTCCCTTTCCCTTTTCCTTTCCCTACTATTTACGAATGACTGTCTTTGAACGTTTATTCCCCTTTTTATGCACATCCTGTTGTGTATGTGTGTCAAACAAAGTATTCACCCCACAATTTACTCGTTGCTTTTGCGTTTACACGTGCATATTTCTTTATCTAAGTATATGTAGAAGGTAAAAGAGAAAGAAAGAGAAAGAGAGATAAAAATAATTGCGTTACAAAACAACTAAAAAAATGATCCAATAAAAAAATATAAAGTAATATGAAAATGAAAAGTAATAATAAAGCAAATAAATTATAAGCATTGAAAATTAATTAAAATAAAGCTAAGTATGAACAAATAATATACCTTTTGATAAAAAACGCAAAAAATTTAATTTTAAAAAATAATTATTATGTTATAAAAATTAAATTTATTTTACAGCACTTTTATTAAAATAAAATCCATATATTTTATTGTATATTTTAGATACTTATTAACAATATATAAAAAAGAATATTTTATCTTACTATATCCATTAATAAAAATATAAAACTTTGTTAAAAAATGCTGATAGTGTTTTTGAATAATTATTGTAGCTTCAATTATTTTATTATACAACTTTTTACTGTTTAAATTAAATTATATATTTTTGCACTTTAACAATTCATATGTTTACTCTTATCTTAATAAATGATTTTTTTTTTTTTTAATATGAATCTTAAATGAATAGTATATCTTATTGGAATTATATTTTACGATGTAATATTATATATTTAAAATACAAAAGTATACCTAATTCGTATATGTACTAAAACATAAGAAGCATCCTAAAATTGAAAATATTAGTAATTAATTGGTTTTAAAATTTTATTATCAGTATTTTTATTATTATATCAGTAAAATTTGAATAGATATATATAATAAAATAGAATAGTAATATTTTTTTATATTGATTATGCTGAAAATAAATTAAATTGCTTAATAAAATATTCACGTTTTTCCTAGAATTTTTATTTTCAATCTGTAACATTTGAATATTATACGATCTTTAATGATACGGTACATTTCTATTATAATTATATAGGTTTGAATTTTACAATTATTTATCTAAAAAATTTATAGATGAACATCTAAAAGAAAAACTTTTACATTATAAATGTTATTTAATTTTACATTTATTTATTTTTTACATTAGCGATAACGGACCTCATACACTAGCTACATTTAATTTTATTTAATTACATATATATAACTCCCTATGTTTTTTTTGTAATTATTATTTTCTTTCTCCTTTTATTTATCTTATTCATTTATTTATTCATTCTTCCTCATAATCCACGCATGCGTTTACTTGTCCAAACGACCACCAGTGACTCTTCAGATACTTGCATGATTTGAACAATAGTGAGATCAGTTAATTCCAAACGAATTCCAAATTTTTAACAAAAATGTGTATTTTTATTGATTAAATATTTTTTTAAAACAAAATTTTATACATACATTTTTTCTCAGGTAAGGATGTTTTTTTCATAAGTTATTATTAATTATAATTATTTTATAAAAAAAAATTTGTAATATATTCATTGTTTTTCTGCTAAAACATACAATAAATCATCGCATTTATTAATATAAATTTTTGTATAAATATACATTGCTGAATGTACTTAATTCGATAGAACATGGTTTTTGAGATAGTTTTAAAAAAAATACATTTAAAAAATTAATAATTAATAATTTAAATAATTAATTTAAAAGAAATACATTTGAACAGAAGTATATTGAAAACACTGATTTATTCTTGAAAAATATTAACCTAATACAATTAAATAATATTAAATCATATCAAAATAATGGTCTGATTATTAAAAAAAAATTAAAACGATTTTTAATCAATATATGTATTTGTGGTAATGAAGTTCCAAAAGAATTTTGAAACATTAAGATTGAATATTAAGATCAAGAAATTTATATAAAAACAACAATTACGTGGTTTTTTGTATAATTTAAAAAAATTATCTCAATAATATATTTTTAAAAATTTGGGTACTTATTCTAATTATTAAAAGAGATGATAATAATTAAAAACTAAATTTATGATATCTTGTTAGCCATGGCCATGTCTTATATGTATATAAAGATATTTACATAACAATATACCAAACCTAGCATCTAGAGTTACAATCGAGTAAAGAAAGTAACGTAAAGTAATAAACAAAATATGAAGAGCTATTAAACTGTATTTAGTTTTTCCTATATTTAAAAATTAAAACCAATGTCATCATGTGTATTCATAATTGTTTTATACAATTATTAACTAATAAATTCTACATAATAAAATATATAAATTTTCTACATTTTAATAACTCTATTTTACATAAAATAAGTAATTTTATTCATCTTTTGTATATAAACAACTTAGAATCTCTCCCAAAGAAAAGAGAGACAAAAAAATAAAAAAAATATTATAAAAATGAGAATTATTTTCAAGCAATTATTTATTTAATTTCTTAATTTTAAATGCATCTGGTTGAGTTTCGTTTTTTTATTAAAAAAAATATTTTAATTTAAATTTGCTTCCACCGCATTAGTGGTTTTTATTGTTAATAAACATAAGATTTGAAATTTAACAGATATCGACGCATAGTTTGTAAGTATTGTGATTTTTTGTATTTTGAATAGTAGTTTTCTTCTATTATGGTGGAATAATATCATTCTACTTAATCAAAATTGATGTAAAAAACTATGACTTGTACAAATTTTTCATTTAATCGTATTGGAAAAGCCAACAGTCTCACAGGCTACAACGACAGCACTGCCAATGAGCTTTATAATGAAATGAAAAAACCAAAATGGATAATTTAAGAAAATAATAGATCTCAAGAAATGTTATATATATTTGGTCACAAAGATGTATCCAATCACTCTTATAATATATTTATCACTACAGAAAATTTAGAATTAGTATAAAAATGTATATGCTGATCGTAATAAATATTCAGAGCAAAATACACGAGAACAATTTTGTGCATTTCACATTAATAATAGCAACTCTATTGTCTTATAGAACATTTGTCAAAAATTAAAAAACGCAGTTCTTAAATTATTGAATAAAGTCGTTGAAACAAAATTATTAAAAAGCTTATCCAGCAAGTTATTTATTTTTCGATTATATTATTAAACTAAGACAGAATGAAAATAACGTATACTCAATGCAAGATTATGTTATATGGGTGTATATTTCATTTCTAGTATGAATTTGTATTATATTGTATTAACAATTAAATATTATTTTTATTGTGCTGAAATAAAATATTAAAACTTATTTTAGGCTTTCCTTATATTATACAAACATTCGATTAAATTAATTTTTATTTTTTAAAACAAAAAATATTACTTATTACTCACAAACCATGTATCACGTCTTCAAAATATGTTTCTATTTATATAAAATAAATTAATTAGAATATGTAAAGCATAATAAATATACTAAGCAAAATAAAACGTAATTTAAAATATTTTCAATTTTTATTTTAAATTTATTTTAAATAGAAATTAAATTTTATTTAAATTTTACAGACAATGAAGTTTAATGCTTTATTTAAAAAATGTTGATATTTTGATAATTCTATTCAAATATATAATTTAGAAAAATCTGTATTTTAAAATAAGAATAGTATTGTAGTAACAAATTTTATTTTATTATATGAATATATTTAATATATAAGCTTATTAAATAAGCTCGATCCACAGCTCGAGCCTCCATACGGTTAGTTGTTCCGCGATAGGCAGTTCCAATATCCCTGGTTCCAGGATTCATGTTGTTCCCTTGTCCTGGATGACAAGTTTGTCATCGATAAAGGGTTACCCCACGATAATGGGCACCTCCTTGACGCTGTTTAGTACTATGTATGTTGTGTCCTTGCATTTCGCAAGGGCAATTTCTATGTTGACGCGCGTCATGCCGCACAGACTCATGCACCATCATATCCACCAAGCACAGCGTCCAATTCTCGAATCTGGTAGCCCTATTTATCGGCATTGGAGAGCAACACATTGGCTGCCGAAGTCCACGTAGGCGTGTATCGTATATTCGTCCACCTTCGTCTGATAAAATTGGATTTCGTTAATTTTACCTGACCCAATAGTTAGAATATCCTTTGCGCGCGACGCTTTACATTCCTATACGAAATGCATCTTTTCGGTACAACTATTACACGTTATATCGTTTCTTTCTCCTATAGCTTTTAGTTTACTCGCGTCAACGGGTACCTGTTCGGGATTTTTCTGCTTTAAACGCGCTCTAGTTCCTTTACGAGTAAAGTTCTTCGCGCGAGCATAATTCCTCGGCTTAGGTAACTCTTCACGCTTAAAGTACTCCAAATCCCTTGCCATGAGAAATTCTAATAAAACCGAAAGCTTGTGAATTCTATTCACGCGAATGGCGTGAGCGATACATTCTACAATTTTTTTTATCAAGTCTACAAGGTGACATCAGTGCCAGCGTTTTTTTCGTCCGGCTTCTTGATGAGGTCGAACGCCTTTATCATGGAATCCGGGAATCCTGATATAATCGGCGAATTTTCTTTTTAATTCCATCTTTCATTCAGTCAACGTTAGGCTTATGAATGGCAAGGAATCATAACATCGTTTCGGGAGAATCGCTATATCCGCACATTAGTGATATGGGATTTTACTTACTTTACTTACTTCTGGGATTTTAGCTCCTGAAAATTTTTAGGCCGCAAAGAGAGTTGGGAAGAGTAACGGATGCCATATGTATTATTTTCAATATTGCTTTATTCAATTCAAGACCATTCGGCACTTCTATTCTTAGAGCACTGTCTTCCGTCGTTCGGGAGAGTTCTTTCCGAACCTTCCTCCACGGCAGGCATCTCTTCCCCGGATGGTCAACCCGACGCCTCATAGTCGCCATCGTAGGGCAGTCGTTCTTTCAGGTAGAAAGTAATTATCGTACCTATGGTCCGGGTTCAGGCCAGATGTGACACGTTCGAGAAGTGTATTGTATTCCAAGGCGCTTACATAAATAATTTTTTAAATATAAAATATTAATTTTAACTATAGAAATAATAAAATATTCAAAGTATTTTCTGTATTAACTATTTTAAAAAAATAAGTTAAATTTCGTTAGGCAATAAGTTATTATGCATTAAAAATTTATAAATTTCATGAATACGAGAATCTTTAAGAATTTTCGAATATAAACGAAACCTCTCAAAAAATAAGTTTTATTCCCATTTTCGACAACCCAAAAGATTTTTACAAAATGTAAAATACAGGCTTTATTGCAGTATTATTATATTTTTTTAAACTGTTGAAAAAAACTTAAATTGTGTAACGTATCGAGCCAATAATAACTTGGTATTTATTATAGGTATTTATTATTATACTTGGTATTTATATTATTTTAAAACTAATAATCCGATCGAACTGAAATTTTGTATAAATAAAGTGCATAACAATCCCTTTTCTATAACTAAAGTACTATACATTGAGAAATGGCGAAGTTACAAATTTTTTAATCAATTTATAAATTTTCTAGTGTTTGAAAATTTCTCCAATTCTAATTTTTCGATCGGCTTATATAAAAATAAATATTCTTCGCAATTTTATTAGGTACAATTCACCTATTGACACTAAAGTGTTGAAATTGCAACTTTTTATTTTATACCAAAAAAAGTAAAAAAAATATAATTTTTTTATTAAAATTGTTAACAAATTAACCCTTAATATTTTTAGTGGCACTTAGAAAATAAAAATGTACTAATTTTTTTTTTAAGATTTTTTATATATACAGTTAACTGCTTCTCGTTAACGACCTAAAAAGGACTCTATTGCTTGGTTTATTCTATGATGTCTTGACTTTTTATTCAACATCAACTAGGAGTCTGGCTTACTGAATTTAGAGCACGTACATGACCTTCAAGAACAAATATTTTATTTAATTTAGGCCAATTTTGAGATGTAACGTTATATACCAACATTAATTCAATGATAAGATATTATCTTTATTGTCAATATTATAGTAATCATTAAAAATATCAAAGGGACAAAGCAAGAGCGCGTTTTAAAAAGCATTTTGCTAGTGTCAAACCTAAGAAGTAATTTATTTTGAATCAGCGTGATAAATGATTAAAAGTTTTTATTTCATACTTTCAAAGATACATGTGAAAATCGTAATGGCAAAATAAATATTACATTTTATAGAGTGCTAAATTACCTTTTATTTAAAATGCTGTTTGTCTGTAAAATTATTTGAAAAATGCAATATCGCAATAATTGACAAAACCGCGTAAAAAAGGGATACAAAGCTCGGACATGTACATTTTTAACCTTTACGTCATGCAAATAAACTTAAAACTACCTGAAAGATACAAGAATGAGAATATTATAGATTAAGCCTGCAAGCCACGAGGAAACCCTTACATACTGAAGTAATCACTTCATTATTATAACAAGAAGTTCCTTAAGTTTTTGAACGATTTTAATTATAATAATATCGAACGTTATAAGTATGTATTTGTTGATGTGGTGAATAATTTTAAAGTTTATTTAGCTTTATTTACCAAAGAAGGTCCATGGATTTTTAAGAATAAATATGCAATATTTTCTGTGTTGCAGTATTAAAAAAACATTTCAATATAACTGTAGATCGAGTTGATGAGTATGTCAGAATAGAAACTATGCTTAATTAAACCGCATACACTTAAGGACACAAATTTTGTAGCTTACCTGAATAAATACATATTAAAAAGGTTTGAATTAAGTGAACTTTTTATATATTTCTTTTTTTTTATTTTATACTCTTATTTAGTGAAATCAATATATATATTATTGTAATAAATGTAACTCTAAAACAATACCATCATTAATTTTTTATTTCTAAAATAAAAATAAAATAAAATAAAAAATAAAATATATATTTGATTTTTTTTTAATTTAAATTTTAATCCAATAATGACCCTAATAATTACAAGAGATTTAGTTGTACCATAAACATTTTAATTATTCATTATTTAAAACTCATGGATATAAAGTTATTTTTGAAAATTTATTTGATGATATATCCTTATCTTATTTGTATACATTAAAAAATTAATTTTAAATAAGGAGGTTATATTAAGAAGATAAAGTACTACTAATTTCGTTATTACTCATAGTTTTGCGTTAGGATTTGCTTGAAACAGAATGTACGTTTGTATAAAATATATGTACAAAATATATTTTCCTTTCAAATTTTATTCTTTAGAAATTAGAGTCGGTATATTTGTAAATATTTTAAATATTTATAAATATGTACAGTACGCGTATTATAATGAATGTTAGTTTAATAGAAATTGAGGAAACAATGAAAAATCAAGAATAGAAATATTATTCACATTAATATTATCTCTAAAAATCATTTATCAAATGTCATCAGAACTACAAAATAAAACTAACCCACAAAGGAGGCATGTACTACAGTAAACTTTCACTATCAGTTCCAAAAAAAAGCCTAAAAGTTTTCATTTATTGTTGTTTTAGAGTGCTAGTTCTCCACGGCGAGTAGCAGTTCCTGTGCTGGTAAAAGATGGAAAACCTTGCAATACCGGAAACGGAGTGTCCGGAAGCAACGGAAATAGTGCGACAGGAAATAACGAGAATGGCCGTGGTGGACCAGCATCTGTACTCTCTACTTCTACATCGCACATGGGTCCCGGTGGAGGAAACCCTCATGGAAGTCATCACGTTTCCGGTACCTTACATCATCAGTCCATGAACCACGTGATGAGTAATAATCAGAGTCTGCAACACTGCTCTTACACGCGAGTAGCCACGTCGACGACAAATCAGCAAACAGCAATGCAACAGCAGCAACAGTCACAATGTGGAGCGTATCTGCCACTTCAAGGCCGAGCTTGGTAGTGCGCATCCTCCGTGTTAGGTGAAGCTGCTGAATCTGCGGTTTACATCAATAGAGCTCCCAGTACGATTGTTGGTTCCTGGAGCTTTTTCGCTGCGGAAAACTGGCCCGTTATACCCAACGATAGTTTCTAAGCTATATTATGTCATGAGCATAACTAGATAAATTAAATTAATCGATATTTAGTTATTAAAATAGTTTTTAATCTACAAAAATTGTTATTCAACGAAAAAAATTATCAATGGGTATATACTCTTTTTTTTACGTGTGTATTTAATTTTTAAAATTCAAATTAGTATTTTAAAAATATTTTTAAAAAATATTGAAATTGCTTTATTAAAATATTTGTTTTACTTATAGTTCTATTTTGATGGTAAATATTATTTTTAAAATAATAATGACCAAAAAATATTATTTATTACTATAAAATGACTTAAATCTAATATGCTATAATTATCTTTGTGTATGTGACAAACAAATAAATCCACTTTTATTAAGTTTACCGTATACAAAATTTTGGATTACATGAGATTTCTTGATTTTCTTTTTTTTTTTTTAATTTAAAATATCAATATCTGATTGCGTCATATGCAATTGTTTGTATCATATCTATTTTTTTGTAAATTATTCTATTTGTAATTATATATTTCTTTACTTTTTGTAATTATCTAATATAAATATTTAATTAAATTTAAACTAGATCTGTGATTAAAAAACTGAAATTATTTTATTGTAATTATATAGTAATATATGTCTTAATTAAGATAATAATTTCAAATTATAAGTTTATCTTAAATACATTTATTTTTTTTATGGTATTTTATAAAAATAAAACTTTTTAATGAAATGTAATTGATAAAAAAATAATAACTTTATTAATACATTATTACAATTTAAATTGTTTATTTAATAATTAAAATAGTACTGCATAATAAGTATAAAAGAGATTAACTATATTCAGTTTACACAAAAATATTTGTGTTTATTGTTACATTCATTAACATAAATATTTGATCGGAATTGAGTATATAAAGTTTAAATATATATGAAATATGATTTATTTTTAAAATATATTTTTAAAAATATGTATGACTTTTCAATGATCAATTCATTAATTTTTTTATGCTTAAATTGATTATTTTTTTTTGAACAATTTTATGTATGATTTCAAGAACTTTAAACTCTACAATAAATAAGTAAAGATTGTAATATTTATTATAACTTTATATTTATGTGTGTAAAACGTTCATGATTATTTTAATGTATATAACAGCAATATAATTTATTAAAAGCACATATCTAAATTTGCTTTAAATTTATTAACAAAAATGATTGTTTATCCCTTTAATAGGACAAATTAATATCTTTATTTTTGATATAATAAATCACAGAAACATTTTCTAAATAATTAGTCGAATCATTGCTTAAAAAATTATATTTCCAATTAGAAATTTAATTAAATAATAATTTTATTATAGAACTTTTAATTCCTATACAAACAATAATGCACAATTTCGATAGTAGAATAGATTCTGAATATGGGTAGTATGGATAAATGAGATGCTTGTATATTGAGAATATATATTTATAATAGATAAATTTACAAATATTGTTTTTCTATAATCCATCAATAAATTTATATCTAAGATACATAAATGTAGTAAATTATAACAAAATATTTATTATAAATTATAACAAAATACATATATTGATTGGTAATATAATGTAGAAATATGGATTATTAATTAGAAAAAAATTTCTGGAGTATATTTACTTATTTTATCCTTACATTTAGGTTTACTTTTATATTACTAATTGTAATAATGTGTTCTTCGATTATTACTAAAGCAACTTCTTATATTGATATTGACTTAACAAAAAAAAAAAAAAAAAAATAAAATTATATGGTTACGTATAAATGATAAATGTCTTTGCTATCATAGTTATATTTTTATTTAAGTTTTAATCAAATTAATATATAGAATACCAAGCGCCCGATTTATATTGAAATCGAACAAAACTGTGATATGCTATCTGAAGAGATCTTTGGAGTACTGGAATTAAAAATATTCATCATTTAATTCTAATTGCCTTATATTAAAGAAATTTATCATAATTAGTTTTTTAAGATTCTACCCTTTCAATATGTATTTTTTGTAAATAGTTTGTATTATTTAAGTTTATATTTTATTATTTTTTATGCAAGTTAATTGAAAAGTATATTAAATTAAGAATATAAATATAAATATTAATTTAAAAATATAATTGAAAAAAGCTTTAAGATTATCAAAAGAAAACTTATTATATTCTCCAATAGCATAAACATTTTTGAAATTTAATTTCTATTGTTATTATTTGTACTTATTTTTATTTTACTTTTATTATTT
Source organism: Eupristina koningsbergeri (assembly GCA_018907245.1). Lineage (NCBI taxonomy): Eukaryota > Metazoa > Arthropoda > Insecta > Hymenoptera > Agaonidae > Eupristina > Eupristina koningsbergeri. Next base: position 2,395,565 of record JACCHV010000002.1, on the reverse strand, counting down.
TTAAATTAATATTTTTAACTATTGTATAGATTTAAATTTTTTTTTAATTTTATAAATATTATTATTTAGGTAAGAAAAATATCATATACAGTATCCGTAAAAATTATTCTTATGAAATTATTCGTTTATTTTAATATTATAAAATTTTTACTATTATCTAATGTCTATCATAATGTAATAAAGTATTATTATTTTTTACATTTTGAAAATTATATACAAAATGTATATATATGTATAGTAAATTCAATTAAACATAAAAATTATTGTATCACTTATATATAATAAATAGAAAAATGATTAAGATATTGAAAGAAAGTAGGCAATGGATAAAAATAATAATTAATTGAAAATAAAAAAAATTTATTTAATAACAAAATTAAATATATTTAAATGACTAATTATAAATATAATTATTATAATATGTGTCAAACTTTAGTTATTTTTCAAACGCATAGAATTGAAACTTATAAATTTGATTGATTCAATTATTTATTAACGAAATCTAATTTTCATTTTCTCATCTTACAAAAGTTTTTAAAAAATATTAATTTAAATATAAATAAGTGTACAAATATTATTAAATACATTTATAAATAAATCCATAATCGGAACTGTATTAAAATAATTTATATATAATCGGAGAATATAACATTATCAACTAATAAGTAAATATTTTTATAATAAATTACAAATTAGTAAAATAGTAAAAAAGTACTATTAAAAATAAATTTAGTATTAAAATTGACGTATATGTTTATTTTTTTGATTAACCGTTACAGAAATGATAAACTATTATTATAATTATAACAGAAAATAATTATAAATTTTAAAGACACTTTATAAATTTAAATAAACTATCTTTTTTTTATAAAAAAACTATTGTGTACAAGTATATTTATGAGTTATCATTTTCTGCAAAATCGGATAAATTTAATGCATTTTATATATTTTTCGTCAATTATAATTCAAATAATAAGTATATTGATTAATGTTATTTAAATGTTTAAAAAGTTATTTTGAATTACTTAAAATAATTTATAATCATATTTTGATTTTTAAAAATTTTTATAGTTTGGCACATATTTAATAATCAAAATTCAAGATACATCATTATCATAAAAAATACAATTCAGAAGAAAAACTTTTTTTAAAAATGAAAATATAATATACGAATAGTACAAATCGAATATCGGTTATAAAACTGTAATAAAAAAAAAGAAGAAATAATAAAAAAAAAACCAGAAAAATTTTATCTTTATATAATATAATTACATAAGAAATTAAAAATATAAAAATATAAAATTAAATTCGTAATTACAATTTGTTAGAAATAAAAAAAAATTTAATTAAAATATTTGAATAATTGAAAAATAAAGTAAATTAGTCAAAACATTTTATTGAAAATATGAATGAAAAAATATGCATATTTAAATGTACGTAATACAATTTAAAAATATATGTATATATATTTATGTACATTTATATAAATTATTATAAACACAAATTAGTGCGTAGTCTGCATTTACAAGTAATTTTGATAGGTATCTAATGTCGTCTATTAGTTTTTACCACTGCTTCCACATGATCACCACTGTTGAATACAATACAATGGAAAAATAAATTTTAAATTATCATTAAAAATACGATAAACCTGTCCCTGTAAATATAGGTAAATATAGCGTGTCTAGTGAAAATTAAATTTTAATCATCAGTTTCTGGGATAATCAAAAGTTTTATGCTTCTCTATACATAGTTTATAATATTTAGTAAAGTTTTATTGTACACTGATACAATGAATTGCTTACAAAGAATTATTACGTTTTAAAATAACCATGTATTACTGCATTCATTATAATACATAAACAATATTTTTCAGTATACAAAATAAAAAATTTATTAATTAATTAATAGATTTTTCATATTTATTTTGTATTTTTTTTCAATTAAATATAATTAATATGTGTTTCTTTTTTATAATTGTCTTATCCATAATAAAATATTTCAGATAAAATAAATGTATATTCAATTTCTAATCGAATATAATTAATATTTATTTAAAATTATAATACATAGCATATACACATGATTTCATAGAATATTTTCTTTCTTGTATATACTTAAAATTTCAGTATAAGTTTCCATTAGTCATGTGATATTTATTGACGATAATAGGTATACAATTATTTTTATATATTAATTTTATATATTAAAAGTAATTGTATAATTAAAAAATGTGTTCAATTAAGTATTTTTTATTTTAATATTTTTTATTCATTTACATTGAAAGTTACTGTTTGATAAGAAAATGTACACAATATATAAAAAAAAAAAAAATTAAATATCAGAAAAATAATTACGAAATATAACTTGGTAAATGAAAGGAATAATTAAATTTTAGTTGTATTAAATTCAACCATTATAAAATTTTTAAATAAAAGTATATACTATCTATAATTAACTATAAGATAGAACGTATGTATAACTGTAGTTTTAAAAATAATCTTAATAAGAGGCAAAGAATTAGAGATTATTGAAGTTTTGTAAATAATTGAAATACATATTAATAAAGTGAAAATATTTATTATATGAATTTTAATTTTATTTATTTTCATGTACGTAATTTGTTTTTTTTTTTATAAATAAATCTGTTTTCAATTCATCATAGATTATAAATAATTGAATATATGCAGATGTTTTAAATTTTAAGTTACTTTTATCGTTTTTTTGATATTTTAGGTTACTTTTGTATTATTCTAATTAATTTGTTTTTTAACAACTATTAAATTTCTAATATTGAATATTTTATAAAACCATATAAAAATGTACAAAAATACGAACTCGCAAATATTTTTTGCAATGTTTTTGTAATTAAAAAAATAATATTCAATATTCTTATCAATAATAGTATTTATTTTTAAACTAATAATTTATTATTGATTTATATATTATATGAAATATTATTTTTGAAAAATATTGAAAAAAATTAATATTATTTAAAATGTTTGATAATTTAGATATCTATATATTAGTATTACTTTTTTTCGCTAACATAATTAATTACATTGGATTTTATAAAACTTAAAATTAAATTTCTTATAAAATTAATTGTTTATTTAGAAATTTGATAGTTCCATTAATAGTTTATTGATTATTAATAGTAATACTGATATAGAATATTATTATATTTAAAAAATCACAAAAAACATTTATTTGTAATTCCTGTATTTATAAACGAAATACAGAACCAATATCGGATATTAATGCTAAGAATGTTTCATTAAATATACTGGAACGGATAGTTTCTACTCATCCCCTAGAAACACCCCTGAAAATTTCCAAAGAGTATTACTTTAACAAGGTAATTTAATAGTCTAGAAAGCTTTATTACTGTATCTATACATATAAATGGTATGTTAATACCCAATATTAACTATTGAAGCATATAAAGAAAATCTAAGGGTTGGCGCGTCTTAGCAAGATATATTCGTAAATATATCGAATATTTTAGTTTTATTTAAACAGATTATTCCACTGATTTGAACTGCCCTTGAACTTTCAATGATTAGCGTAATGATTATTTAAAAAAATTAACGTATTTTCATAAATAAATGCAATATTAAATTTTAAAAATTAATTATTTCAATATTTATTATTATATAAAATATATATAATATATAATATTGCATTATTTATATAGAATTAAATTAAATTTGTTAGAGTAAGCAATTAAAACAATTTATTATTTTTTACAAGAATCTTAAAAATTATATAAAAATACATATTATATAGTTTTCTACAATATATTACATATTTATATTTAAACAGAAATGATATTGACAATACTACATGAATTCATATTTTTATTTTTAGATTTATGATATTTGAAATGCCAGACTAATTATAATTGTTTTGTTTATTTCGTTAAAATGTCACAATATTAAATTTAAAAAAATTGTTTAAGAAAATAAAATTGAAGGAAAGTTGATATGCTAATGATAAAAGCAGAAGGTGATTATTCCATATTTGTAAAGTACTCGGCGTAACTAGATACGCCAGCATAAGAATGACCAGTAAGTAAAAGGTAATTCTGTCATTGACAGGGACTCTTATACATGTCACGTCCGGGCATCGCTGTTAGCCAACCCTCGATTATCGAGGGTTCATGGCTTCTTTCTTTGGATTTCGCACCATTACGAATCAACAGCCACACTTTCTCTCATTCATTTTTAGTGTTTGACTCATATCTTTTCCCCTTGTTGCTTATTGTTGTTCTTTATACTCTCGGATCCTTTAATGCATATGAGTGTCGTACTGTAATTGAAAAATTGATTATCGAATATTTGTAATGTATTAGTTCAGGAAAACTTGTTCAAAAAATTTTCCTCTATTTTATTTAAGTTTTTGTAGATTTTTATATATAAATATACAGAAATAGTTATATTTTTTGATATATAATATTATTGTTTGTTTTATATAAGTACAGAAAAATGATTATTTCTAAATATATTACTGAAAATAAATTTTCAGTAAATATTGGTAGTAACAATGAAACTATTAAAAAAAGTCAATGATTTTTTTTTTATTATTTGATATGTAAAAAAAAATCGTCATTCAAAAATCAAACATTTATAATTAATTTTATAATTCCATAAAATTAATATGCATATATGATGAATTTTTTTAATTAAATAAGTAAATGAAGCTAGTGACTGGATTCATTTTATATTTGTTTTTTTTTGTAGAAAATCAGAATTGTAAAAAATATGTGTTGTAATTTATAATAATAAAAAAATATAAATATTATAAGTCCAAATATAATTTATATTATGTGTAAATGTTATATATTTAAATTATTATTACTGTTAATTTTTTTTGATTTGTAAATTTTGGCAATATACAGTATATGGTACTTGACAGTTGGGTCCATCCCTACTTAATTAAACACATATATCCTTCTATACAGCAACACCAGCCCGGAATTATTTATATTACTATACCTTGGGGTGCGATCTCTGTAAGTAAAACATATGCATTTGTCTCTACTATTCATATTTCATTTATTCTGTTAATATATTATTGATTTACTCATTTAATAATTTTTTTAAATATTTAGTATTTTTTCTTCATGACATTTTATAACTTATGTAACAAATACATAGATTTTTAAAATAAAAATAGAGATTTTTCTCTTTATCCTTTTTTTATTTTTCGATCAATTTTGTGTATTGTCTATTACAAAAAATCACAATGATAAATTTTTACCAGTACTTTGTAAAAAAAACAAACTAAAATTACTCAATAACATATTTAAGGATTTTAAGAAAGCTATGAATCTGTGGTGTGAATTGAAGCGGTAGAAAGGGTGTTTGAAATGACAAAAAACAGCTTATCAAAATTCTCAATCGTAATTAGTAGCCTATCTGAGTATCAAGATTAATGCGCCGGACTATCCTCTTGATGCAGTATTACAAAAGAAAGTCGGAAGTCAATATCAACCTCTTTTCTTTTTTAAAGCTAATGTTCTAAAAATTATAATTTTTTCACGACGATATTGGGATAATAAGTATTGATAAGGAGAGTTGCCGATTATTGTCTTTATAATCTTTATGTCCATTATTTCTGCAAATATTCTATTTTCGCAGCAGTCAGCATGCTTATTATTGCATTGAACTTTTTTGAGCATTACTGTTTACTCTTAGATGCAATAAACAAATTAAATTTAGTTAATAATAATAATAACACGGCTTGAATATATAAAAATTGGAATTTTATTTACAATGAATAATTAATATGAGTCCATTTGAAATTTTTCATTCATTCGCGATTTTAGAAAACGCATAAGTTGATGTTCGTATCAATAAGGAACCATGTATTTGAGATTAGATCTTCGGCCATTTCCCTAATCATTGATATTCTCTGTTTTTCTCAAAGCTTCTATGCATTCCCTACAAACTTTCAGTTACAAAGAAATGTACACTTGTTTACCTGTATATCAAAATGAATGTGTTAAAGGAATATTTACGCTTTCGGTCTGATTTTGGCTTGTGTAACAAAGAACGCCGTCCTCCGTGATGCTATTTTTGCAATCGTTGTTTACTCCCAGATAACACATTTATTTGTGTTTCCATATTCTCCACACATTCTAGTATCAGTGCATTGGTATCGGCGTACATCGCAATGGTTATAGAAGCATCAGCGGTTATGATTTTACTTTGACTGATTAAAATTATATAGATTTTGTCTGTCGTTTCTTTTAGTTATGTCATTTTCTGATCGGAAACAGACGTGAGGATTTGTTCTATTTGAGCTGGTCATATTTTTATTAAGAAATTATCTGTCGTTACTACATTGTTAAAGTTTTTTTTTTAAATAACATCAGTATTATCAAAGAATTCTTGTTACTCGAAAAGTTTCTATATCTACGCCGAATCTGCATCTGTCAATCTCTTGATCAGCTTTTCTTTGAGCATTTTATTCTCTCTTCGTGCAGGAATTCACACACAATGTCCTTTACCTTTACGATTTTATCTGCGCCAAGTGTGTTGACTACATAACTGCAAATCCTTTTCTACTATTTCCTTTATTGCTTTTTCATCCCTGTAATCAAAGTGATGATGTTACATGTGTAAACAGTTTTTATTGTGCTATTTTTCGTGAGTTGCCACGCAAAGATTTTCAGCAACAATATCTACAGTAAATAAGCTCTGCTTACAATTTTCATTGTTTTCCATTATTTCGATCATATTATTTTTAGTTATTTCACAACAATCTTTATTAAAATTTACACTATATCTTTCCTTTTTTTTCTCCTTTTTTACTGATAGTAATTTTATATTTAGCGACGGTACAAACAGAACATTTTTTAATCCAATTACTCTCTTTTGACCATGTACAAGGCTTTTTATGTTGTGCGATTTTGCATCTTTCACTTCACTATTTTTTCAATTTTTAGCTAATTCAGCCTTTGTGTGTAGCAATTAGTTGTCTTCAATAAAATGTATAATTGTAGCACGTGTCCGATTATCAATTTTTATCTATTTCGAATCTACAGGAATTGGTAGATCTTCTACAACTGCATCTCACAAAAACGTTTCGATCTTTTGACTTCATATTGGTTAATAACTAACATATAATTTCTGCATAGAAACTTTTAACAAATCTGCCATTTTTTAAACGCTTTATCAAAAAAATAATTTACACTATAGAAGCATGCACTAAAATTATGCAATCGTTGTAGCACTAAATCCTTGGCGCATAACCTGTTAAAATTAAAAGTTATTTCAATAAGAGTAGCATTTATTAAAATCATTAATAATTATATTATAAAAATTCTATGCGATGTATAAATTATTGTTTGCATTTAGACAATCGGTAAAGAACTGAGAAAATAAAATTTTTGTCTATTTTCCTTAGACATACAGATATTGTAATTAAACGCAGGTAGACAACCAGTGGGTAAGCTATGACGATAAACATAGCTATATACTTTACCTGTTATTAGTACATATCAACAGCAGCAGTTTATGCTTTATCATATACAAACATTAACATCTCTTTTTTTTATTGAAGAACTCTTTGTGTCTCATCCTGAATCATTCATTGAGACTGATGAATTAAATTGCATTTGGACTAAATATTTGCAACATCTAGTTAGACAATAATTCTTTTTTCTAATACTAACAACGTTTCTGGTGGGTCGCCAACATTTAGATTGGGGTTCTGTCGAGTCAGCACTATCTTGATGTCCACAACAACCGAGAGGGACATTAAGCCCTTTCTGACGAGATCAACCATATCCATAGCCATAAATTGTTCACCTGTGATTAATGACAGAAGATCAATACTTTTTTAACCTACTCCACACCCTCCTGGTGATAATAATAGAGTATATGAGCTCCATGTTGATACCAGGAGTCATAGAAAATGAGTGCGAATTTCCTAACGGGTGTGTTGTTCATGATGTTGTCATATACATTAATTGTCTTCTTATACTAATTCTCTGCGAATCTAGTCTCCGATTAATCAGTGGGAACTTCCACCCTGAAATTTTTGGGAATCACCCGGCTGGAAAACCCCACACTGCAAAAATCTTCTTTTTTGTCTCTTGTAGTAGTGACTCTTCCGAGTCCTGTCAGTAATTTGAACCTTCCATCTTCTGCTCCAAATAAGCTTTTTAATAACACCCTTCTTTTTTTTATATTTTTTGGCCTTAGCTTACCTGAAAGTTTGTTCGAGGACCCCCTCAATCTAGGCCTCCTGTCGTTTGCTATCCTCAGCTTCATTCAAATCAGATCATCATTCGCCAAAATGAATTGACGAAAATTTTACATCGGCTGATGGAACAGCCAAAAATAGATGGTTAATCCGACGGAATGCGCAGCCTTCTGTTTTTTCGTGTATTCTCCAAACAATTCCATAACTCCAATCTCAACTCATTCTTAACCATGCAGATCCATCTTTTAGAAGCCTCTTTGCTAGTTATGTAAGTAATTATAATAATGCTGCACAGCATTTCCCAACTGATTCTACCGCGTTCGTCAAGTTGCAAGGTTACTCTTAGTTGGTGTTGGGTTATTAATTCAAATATGAAGCGGCCACGGCATTTCGTAACTTAATGATATGGCGGAAAGAATGATTTTTAGGATTTCGAATCTTACTTAAAATGTTCCTATCACGAACCATTTAATCGATAGATTGAATGAATTTATAAGAATGTATTCAACTCATCGAGTAGAAATGTGAATAAAAACAAACAGGTATTTATAACTCTTAAATGGTTAAAGGAAGAGGTTCTGGTTAAATGGGTTATATTAACTCTTCATCGACTGTATCTTTGCTGAGTTCATCCAAGTACTGTAGTTACTGTTGAAAATTTGCAATTTCTTGACTTCTTTTGTTCAAATAACTCTCATATTTTATTTTCCTGCAATGTATTTAAGCGTTTTATGTACTATTATTTTAGTTGAAATATGGCTTTTTTATTGATACCAAAAAATAAATAAAAATGTACAATTTTCCGGCAGCAGCTGCTTGAAAATCTATTGAATTATATGTAGTAGAAGAGTTTTTCTAATCTAAAATTTTTAAAAAAAGTCATTCTTACTTTGTAATTATTGAGAATATTCATAGTTGACAATCATATACATTATTAGAATATCAATAAGTAATAATATTAACTATCATGCTTGTTTAATATTAAATGTGATTGATCATTTTATTACCCAATGAATACCATACTATATATTTTTATTACCTTATTTTATATTTCTATTATTATAAATTCGGAGTCTTTTTCTCCTATTTTATTTTATTATTTTAATATATCTTCTTCCTTCCCTTCCCCTCCCTCTCTTCCGTCCTCTCTCTGCTCTATCTCTTCTCATATGAATTTGAAAATATGTTAAGGCTCAATGCTTCTATTGGGAGTAAAAAAATAAAATAGAATAAACATATTTTATATTACAATCTATTATTTATTTGGATCAATATTTTACTTTTATTAAAATAATTAAGAATTAATTTTTAATTAGAAGTATCTATGATATTTTAACCATTATATTCAATATTATTTAAAATAAATTAAAAATATTTATCAATTCAAAGGAACCACATGAGGTTCTTGAATAAGCAAACAAATTTTTTTTTTATTATGAATATTAATATAATTAAATATAAAAAATTTATATTATTTATTACTTGAAAAAATCTTTGCAATATTATTAATTGTTTAAATAAATTTTAATTTTAATAAGACTTTTTTTCTGTATATGATGTATAAGACTTTTATAAAAACGTATACAAACACACACGAATGCTTCTATTTTTCACAGATGTCATGTATGTTCATAAAAAAAATATAAAAAAAATATTGAGATCAACTATTCACAGATATAAGAATTTAAATATAAATAAATATAATTTATATTTTCAACGCATTGAATATAAATTATATATTTGTATTATTTGATAAATAATTACTAATATGTAACATTGAATCAAAATTTGTACATTACTCATAATAAAAAAATTAAAATTTATAAAAATTTATACGAATATTCATGTAATACATATTTTTTCATCAAATATATTAATTATTGTTTAGAATTATTTTTTTTTAATCTTTACATATGTTTTAAAAAATTATTGTAAAATTTTTAAAAAATACTATAAAATAAGTATTTATTGCTTTTTTATTTATTCATAAATAAATCTTTATAGAAATATTATTATTAAATTGATTTATTAAAAAAAATTTGGTGAATAACAAAACTATATTGTATTTTTAAAAAATATTAATTTAAACATTTTTCAGAAATGAATACTTATTTAATAATGTAATGAATTAACTTTTAGAATATAATATTGATTCATTGAAAGCAAAATTTTAAAATGAATTAATACCCAATAATTATTATTGATTTATATATATAGATTTTTTACATTATTAATTCAATGATAAACTATCTGAAAAAATTTCAAAAACTATTTATCATTCATTAATCTTAAATATTAAAAGATTCTAAATTTTATTTCTGTATCACTAAATAAACTCATATTTACCTATTTTGACACTAACATTTTTTAGTAGAACAAATACATTGTATGTAAAAATTTAACTTTCATTTGTCGGTTAAAATAAAATTTATCTGGAAAACTAACATAGTTACCTGAATAAGTTGATTGTATTTATGTTTTTTTTACTTTTTCGGTAAGAAATAGTAGGGATGGACGTCTATTAGACTCCGCCTATTTTAGTTCTGCCGTAGATCGGAAACGCCCACTAATCAATGTCACGCCCAATTTTTTCTTTCCTTTTCTGTGAGGTATTTTCTTTCTCTCTCATGCTGTATTTCTCATTTACAATGCCCCCATTTCATATAGTTTCATACTGCCCTTTTTTTGTTTTTCTTTGGAAAGTTTACCTCTTTACACTTATTTAATCTGTTATTCCTTGTTTTTCTTATTAGTATTTATATTTTGAGACATAATGGAAAATATATTATATTTATATGAAACTTATTTAACAATTTCTTATGAATAACATAATTATATAAAATTTATAAATACGTATGAAATGTAATTTAAAATTTTAAATCAGATTAAAGAAAAAAGAAAACATGTAATAAGGTATAATACCAAATTTTTATATATAATTGTAATTTTATTAACCGAGATAGGAGTAATAAAAAACTATTGATAAAAATTATATAATGAATAAACTAAGAATAAATCATCATATACATATGAAGATGCATAGAAGACTTAGTAGAATAGAAATAAATATTTTAACGAAAAAATTTTATCGTATATTTTTTAGAAATAACTTTAATGTGTAAATAAATTTAGGAAAAATATAATAAATATAGAATAACATAATAATTTACTAAATTTTTTTAAGTTTTATTTCTGTTATTCGATTAAAAGGTTGATATTTAGATACAAATATTTCAATAAATTTGATAAAACTTTTAATTTTGTTTAATGTTAAATACTCATTTTTTTACATAAATTGTAGACTACTTTTGTCAAAATATTTTTACAAATTATTTTTTGCATAATTTTGAATTAATATCAAAGTTGATTTCTACTTGCATATTTTTGTATAATTGCATTTCATATAATTATTTTCAAAAACTTTAAAGAACTATGATATATAAATTTAAAAGATACTAATTTTTTTTTTTTTTATGCGGTATTATATTTATAGCATATTTGTATAAAGAATTAAGAAACTTTAAATAATTATTGGTATATTTTTTATTTTTCTTTAGTTACACTTATTAATAAGAGAATTATATTTCCTATTAGAGTTTAAAATATAAACGTTTTAAATATTAAATATTAATATTGAATAAAATTTATTCATTATACTATTGTTACATAAAAAATAATGGAATAATTGAAAAATGTCAGTTACCAATAATTTTTGTCATACATAATTTCATATACACTATACATTATACATTTAACGACGATACAATAATATTAAACCACTGTGCAAAAATAAAATTTTAAATAATTCATGATTAATATTTAATAATTAAGCTTTTTCGAATGTTAGTTATGATATTTTTATAAAAGACCTGTTTTACGATAAAAAAAAGAAAATGGATTAAAATTAATCATTGCTTTAAGATTATATTTTATAAACTTAATAAAAATTTAAATTATTACATAAATAAAAAATACACTACGAATATATTAGAAAAAAATCTTTTCAAATTTCAAATTTAAAAATATATTTAAGGTTTATAAAAGTTTTTTTTAATATAACAATTGTTAATATGCATACTAATCTTTACATAATTTAAACAAACTGAAAAATTAAGATATTTATTCATGTATCAACTTTTTTTTTATTCTTGAAATTATATTAAAAATTTAAAATTATCATTTAATTGTTTTATAAATGTGCAAAAAATAAAAAATTAGTTTCTATATTTTATTGACGTTCGAACTTTAATAATTATATTAAAAAAAAAAAATGCTTAATAAAATAATATGGAGTATAATTTTTTAATATTACTTTACAAATTTTTGTTTTAAATACATTTTATAGTGTTCAGTAATACTTTTATAAATGAAATTAAAAATTAATTTAAAAGTTTCTTAATAAAGACTAGAATAAAAGAGTAAAGTAAAAACAAAAGAAAAACAGAAATTGACATTTTAACACCAATGGAGTACACGTTGAAACCGTTATAAACTTTTGTAGTTTTTGAGATTACATTTAAGTTATCGATATTATTTACAATTCCTTAAACACATGCATTTTTGTTTTTATTATCCTTAAAGTACAACCAACGAGTACTTAAGTACTCTGATGCTTTATGAACTTTAAAATATCAAAAAATGACATTGTATTGCATCGTGTTAGTTTTCTATACAACCTACTAAAATTATTGGTGTGGCGACGAAGCCACTTGTAAGTTTGTTGGCGCGTACATGATGGTACATTGTTTAATGAATGAATATAAGTTTTGAAAAAGAAAAGAAAAAATTCAGAACTGCAAAAAGAATGCAAGCATTTATAAATGCAAGTAAGCACAGTTAGAAAAGTTTGGCGTGGTTCTCAAGTACTCACGTATGTTTACTCGCGTGGAAATATTCAGAAACATCTAGCAAAAGAAAGAAAGAGAAAGTATAAAAAACGGAATCGAGAGGGAGGTAGCCCGTTAAAGGAAATGAACGACGGGGTGGCATCGAATTATAACATTGACTGCAAAAATCGACGACGTTCCCACACACGTAGGAATCCGATTTTTCGCCTCAGATGGTTGTGTTTTCCACTAGATTGTTCATGCCGTCATATAGTCGAATAGAAAGAGGCATTTCTTTTGCGGGGGGTCGTATACCTACCGCATGGAAGGTCGAATTAATGACGCACTGGTGCTTCGCGCGGGAACATGTGACCGCTTTCTTTGCTTTGACATTATGATATTCATTTCAAGGTGACCAATGAGAGTGAGATGCTTTTCTTATCTTGCATAAGTTTTCTACAGATATATAGTAAATTTTGAATCTAGTATTTTCAATTATTTTTAATTTTATTACAACCTCATTTTTTTAGATAAAATTTTGTTTTCCTTTAATTCATAAAATTATGAAAATGAAATGATTTTTGTATGAAAGTAAATTGTATGATGTATTGTTATTTTCTGACAAACGACATATTTCAAATGAAAAAAAACAAAAGAAAAATTTAATTAAACTATATTTTATTTTATGATTTATTATTTATTATAATGGTAAATGACAAATATTTTTATTTTGAACAATATTTTGGAACATTTTAAAGTAAAAATATTCAAAGTAATTTATGTAACAAAAATGATATTGAATAAATTAAATCAAGAATTTAATATAATAAAATATTTAAATTAATATTCATAATTTAGATACGTTTTTAGATTATTTAGAAATAAATTAGAAAAGCTAAATAATTATTGTCTTGCATTTTTGGTGGTATGGACATTATTTGCAATATAATATGAATTATTTATGTTTTACGAATGTAAAAAATTGTTTTTAATAAAATTGTGAAGAGAATTTATTTTTATATAAATTAAGTGGTAAGTTAAAAGCGGAGAAATTTTCAAAAAACCGAAAACATTTTAAATTAATTAAAAAAATTTGTGACTTTGGCAAGATAATCTTAACAATTAAATATATAAACAATATTTAGAATTTTTATTTGAAATTTTTTCTATTTTAATAATAGATATTGATTTAATTTTGATAAGGTTTAAGATGTATATATCATATTTTGATCGATAATTAAAGCACATCTGTAAAGATTGTTAATAAATGAAATAGAAATAAAAATAATTTGCAATTTATTTTATCATTTAATGGTGGTATTATATCGGTATATGAGTAGTTTTAAAAGTGAAAATAGTATCTCATATTAATCAATAATTTGTTTCTTTTCTTTAATTAAGTAAACTAAGCAATAGTGTATTTTTTAGGTTGTTAGCGAAAAACGACATGTATAAAAAATCATAAAAAAATCAGATTCTTATTTTCTAAAATGGCAGCAAATATATTCAACGTATTTTTGATAACATTTTTAACGAAAAAATGTATTTTTTTTACTTTTTTTTTTTTTTATAAAATAACAAGTTGTAATTTTAATACTATAGTATTAACGAATAAATTGTAGATAATAAAATTATGAAGAAAAGTCATTTTTCTATAAACCGATCGGAAAATTTTTTAATTAATTAAAAAATTTATAACTCTGTTATTGTTCAATATTTTGATTTCCAAGTTTTGAGAAATTAAAGTGTTTTATAAGTATTTTATTTGTACAAAATTTTAGCTCTATTGAAGTATTGGTTTTAGTAACTACTATTTTTAATTAAATTATGCGAAAATATTTTAAGTTAAAATTAGCTCAATGTATCATACGATTTTAATTTTTTAAAAAATTATAAAAAATATAATTATAATATAACAATTCCTGTATCCCAAATTTTATAAAATTCTTTTAGATTATCTGCAAAAAGTGGATAGCTAAAAATAACTGAATGCATAAAAGTAGATAAAGAGTGGCGAGAAGAACGGTAAGAACCGAGAGATTGGAATATACAGTAATAGAAGTGAAATACACGCAAACTAACTCCTCATCTCTTCTTCTTCCCACTTTTTATTGAATTACGCACATTCGACCATGTCCGGTAAACTTTATCCGCATTTTTTTAGATAATCTAATCAATTTTTATAAAATATAAGATATAGAATCTTTTATATTGTATTTATATGATTTTAAATTATTAAAAAAAACGTAAATTATATAACGCAGTTTAATCTCAATTTGCATTAAATGCGAAAATTTTCGCATAATTTAATTAAAAATATTATTTTGTTAAAACAAATAATTTGATATACTAACATTTTATATGTATAAAATGCATAATAATTTTTTTAATTTTCCAAAATTAGAGTTTTAAATATTGAACACTGACAAAGTTAAATTTTTTTAAAATAATTTAAGAATTTTCCGATCAGTTTATATAAAAATGATGAATTTTCTTCATAATTTCATTTGTAATTCATCCATTGATATTATATACTAGAATTAAAACTTTTAATTTTATAACAAAAAAAGTTAAAAAAAAAATTAATTTTTTTTTAAAATTATTAACAAAAAATTAACTTTTTCTAAGTGTGATTTACACGTAATTTTATCCTTAAAGACTGTTTTAACATTTAAATCTTGTAACGGGGTATGATACCCGCATTTTAAATTTCAAATAAATTTAAAAGTAATTTACTTTAAAGAAAGAGATATAATGTAGTGAGAATCATTAATCTTATTCACATAAAACCAATAACTCTCTACTACTTACAAATTCACTCAAAGTTTAAAATAAATTATAAAATTAATTTATTTCACCAACACTACCGCATTTATGTCAAAAGGGGGATTCCGTTAAATTTAAATTCACTGTATAATTATAATAAACTTAAACAATTTACATAAATTCAAATACAATTATAAATAATAATAATAATATAAAATCTTACCTCAATTTTATTTAAAAAAAAAAAAATTCCTCCTCTGTATAATTATTTTACAATTGGATTCATATAATTAATATTTAAATTTACTTACGTTGTTGTTATAAATTATTAAAATATATATATTCTTATTTCTCGGTTATTTTCCAATATTATATCAATTTATTAATATAATATTATAATATATCGCAGTTCTGTATATTTATATATAGTCAATATTATTTAAATTTTTTATTGCTCCTCAGTTCCTTGAAATTTGTTTTATAAATAATAATATGGGTATCAATATCTATATTAACAACCTCACTTAACTCTTGCTCACTCTCACTTCTTATTTATTAGATTATGATTATTATAATAATTTATTTACTATTCACTTAATTTAAATAATATTAATATAATCAATAATTATAATATTACAACAATAATATATTTTAACAAGGATATTAACACTAATTATATATATATATAATATTTTAATGACTCTTATTGAAAAGGAAAGAAATAATATCAATAATTTCAATATGAAAGGTAATATTAAACTAACTGTAAAATTTATTATCACTAAAACCCTACCCCTTTCACTGCACTACTTTAAATTTTCACCAATTATGAACTTTAAAATTTTCTTTACGTGAAAATAAAAATTCACAATTGGTGATTAAATAAATATAGTCCATCTTCCTTTTCGCACCGCAGATTCTCCATCGTGATTGGCCAAGCAAACACAATATTAAATCGGGCACAAAAATAATAAGATATACTACTGTGCTGATAATTATGTACACTATAATTATTGGCCATTTCACGGCGGCACAACACTACTATTTTTAAACACAGTACCGTAAAGATGCACTCTATGTATATATATATATATATACTCAATACATTTTCCCGCGTATCTCTGTCTTTGTCTACTTCGCGAACATTAACGCCGCCTATACCGTGAAGACATCTGGCCTCATGTTAATTTTCATAAAATCAACAAATGACCTGACAGTGTAACAAGTGTAAATAAGAGAAAATAATACAAATAGAAAAATATATTCATCACTACAATTAACCATCACTACAGGGAGTTTTACTTAATTCAATATTTAATATTTACATAATTAATATTTTTACAATAATCATATACATATATACATATATTAATTCTATTATATATTTAATTTTTTTTTCAGGTTAGCATTTAGTAAATACATAATAAATATTATATTAATAATGAATACATTTGTTCATTATAGAGAGAGGAAAAAATAATTTAATTTAATTAAAAATAAATTTTTAATAATAGTTTAATTAGAAAAAAAATAATTTAAATAAATTTCAAATTTAATTTAAATGAACATAAAGTGGATAACTCGCAGTCGAGCACCAGGATCAGCAGATGGACATAACAGCAGGTTGTTTAAAAAAATAAATCAAAGTAATTTGGAAAAAAATAAAATAAATCCGTTTATTCAACTTTTGGATTTGTAACAATTAAATTAAAATGTTGGCATAAACATCTTTAAAACCAAAAGAAAATCAATCAGTGTGTTAATAAAAAAAAAGTAAGTCAAACTCGACGCGGTTTTTAATTATTTGAGAATGCGGTGTTTCGCAAACTCGGCGCGGTTTAATTATTTCGGTTTTCGATACGCGGTGTTTCGCATCGGTTTCTTTTCGCGCATAAGGAAAATTGGAGGAGAAGGGTTTTGTTTTAGCTTTCCGTACAATACGTGAGCTTCGCTGGGGGTGTGAAGGAGGGAGATTTTGGTTTGGCTTTTCATACAATACGTTGGCCTTACCGAGGGCTTAGGCGAGATAGAGATACTGGAATGAATGCGATCGGAATAAGGTGCATAACTCTATCGAGTGTCGTCAAACGTTCACAAATCCTTCCGAATGTTCTAGATGTTTCGGGAAAAATTCAGGTGTTCTCGAGTAGCATATTTACAAGTGAAGTGTTCGGGTGGTGTATATGTAAACAATGAGGTAAATGACGTTGTGTGTTACAAGTGTACATGTATGTACGCATTCGGGTTACAGTCTCTACAGTATTTTATTAAGCCGCAAACAAATTTTTACCGCGTAAAGTTGTTCCAACTGTCACTTCATCATACTGTGTTACAAAATTTTAAAATATCCTTTGTGCAAATGCAAATCCTCCGCGGCCAGTAGTACCGTTACACTATGCGACAAACGGTTTTGGCGATCTCCAGATAATGTTATTGGTGTATTGTAATGTTCTGCCAAGATTTGACTACGATCGGCTTCAAGCACACATAATTTCCATTGAGAATGTGTGGGAGTCTCCTTGAAGTCTAGGAAATGAAGTAAATGTTTATATAATTTCCTTTCAGAGATATTGAAGGGGGTATGTTTCGAGGTTAGCTTCAACTTTTCCCTTTATTGTCTCATACCAGTTGGAGATGGCAATGACGGTAACGGGCTCCGGGTGGTTCGAGAAGGCGTCGGTCAAGGTGTTGTCTCCCTGTTTACTGTAATGTACCTGGAAATCCCATTGGGAAAGTTCTATTGACAGATGTTGGGAAGGCTTGTCAATTTGTTGAAGCCATTTGAGTGCCAGGTGGCCAATGATGACGATGAATTTTTAACCTTCCAGGTAGTCACTCATCTTGTAGATTCCCCACTTTATGGCCAAGTACTCCTTCCCAGTTGTGATGTAGTTCTTCTCCGCCTTGTTAAGGGTACGGCTAGCATAGGCGATCACCTTCTCCTTGCCTTCCAGCTCCTAGGATACTACTGTCCCTAATCCAACTTTACTGGCATCGATTTGTAAAGTGAACGTCTTCGAGAAGTTGGGACAGATTAGGATAGGGGTATTGCTTAATTGTGTGTTTGCGTAGCAGCTAATTCAAAGGACGGTGATGGTGGCCACATCTGGGAAAAATCTCATATATCAGGAGATCGAGCCGTTGAATCTTCGGAGTTCTCGACGTCGGTGTGGCGGGCTGTAGAGTAAGGATGGCGGTGATTTTCTCTGAGTTGGTATGCATCCCCTGCGCGTTGATCACATATCCCAGGTAGTTTAGGAGGTGGCATTTCTCCCAAGTGTCGCTTCATCAGATTGTGTTACAAAATTTAAAAATATCCTTTGTGTGAATGCAAATCCTCCCACGTTTAACGATCGAAAAAAAAAAAAAAAAAAAAAATGAACAAATATTTTTTGACATCTCCAAAATCGCTATGGTACATAGTGGGTTCCAAAAAATAATAAAACGCATTATTTTTTAGACAAACTATATATGTGGAAACAAAACTCTTGAGTTTAGTATACATTTCTTTACTATATCTCTTCCACTCAGTTTTTCTAAGATTTTTACCTGATTTTTTGGACATGAAGGTGCACGTGAAACTTTATGCGATTGTGATCAGATATTAAGATATCATGAGAGATACTTCAGCCGTTGCACATCAAACTAATTGAGGTAAAATCTAAAGTTATATCACTTATTTTCTTCCTAAAAGAGATCTAGAAGGTTGGTTTATCATTGATGTTTAAAAAGTCCATATTGGTAGTAGCCAGAAAAGTAATTCCTCCCTTTGATTAATGTCTGAGCTACCCCAGTGGTTTGGTGGTGCACGTTGGCATTACATTCAATAACTAATTTTATATCCTTACCTTTATATTCCTCTATCAGTACCATGATTTCCTTCAGAAGACAGTCCCTTTTATGACAAGAAAACTAAGCTGCTGCGATAATTATTTTGCTTTGTCCTTGCCTTAAATCTCAGCATTATCCTTTTTTTTATCTTTCTAGTAATATTGTGCTAATCGCTGACTTGGAGGGTCTTATTTTGCTTTGAAAGTCTGGTTATTACCTCATCAGTCTTGACTGTATCCAGTAAGGACACTAGAACCTTCCTAAACTTAATGAGATCCTTCAAGACAAGATATCTTCTCTTCACGCTCCTTATCTGCATTAAGTTCTAGACTTAAGTGATAACTTGGTTTTTGTGTGGTTAACAACAGCAGTAAATTATGAAGGATCCGAACTGGTACCAGCTGTTCAAGAACCTGGGGATTAGTTCTTCGGATCATACCACAACTGGATATCATCCAAAGTATGGTATCCAACCCCTCTAGTACTCTCCGAATATCTCCTCTGAGAGTTTAATCTCCGGATTATCAGCAGATACTGTTATAAAAAAAAATTAAGATAATATTGCATAATTTCAAGAATGTAAGCATGAGATTGATTGGGAAATTGTTTCAATCTTATAAAAGAAGTACAATTATAGAAAAAAAACTAATTTCGAATATTACATATTAAAGCCAATATAAATGTGCTAAATATATAAAAGAATACTCAAAATATAAATCCTTAATAAAAAATATTTGTTTGGGATTAGAACACAGTAACAAGCATCAACAATGACATTTATCCTGTTTATTTGTTCGTGTTATGTTTTAGTATTATGGTAGATTTCGCATTAAAAACATTTAGTACAATTTATTATATTTTAAAAAATTTTGACTAAATAAGATATTTTTATATTATATTGTTATTTTTATACAAATTGAAAGTGTTGAATTCTATAAACTGACAATTTATATTGAATTAAACCCCTATGGATTATAATATAGCGCTGTATAGACGTACTTCAATAAATGGTGATTTCTGCGTACATATTATATTGCTTTATAATGAGTTTTTCTACCTGCACATGTTAATATTTACCTAATATGTATTTTTGCTTTAGTCATCGTAGACATTTTGTACAAGCAACTGCGTTTTGCTTCATTCTATTTCGCTTACTTAATAAATATATAATTATTTATTTGTACTATAATAATTCTTTATTTTGTTTAAAGAAATAAAATAAGCAACAGAAAGTTATTATTATAATTAAAAAAAAGTAAACAAAATATGTATTTAATTTTTTAATAATCAAGACTTTGAAAGGACGAGGAATCCTCTTGTCGAGAGGTCGGCGTGAAATACATCATTGTGTTTTCTATCTAAACTTCACACTCAATAAAGATCTATAACTCATCATTATTAATATCTTATCATGTCTCTGTTCAAGATTTTTTTCATGTTCATCTTTAATTCTTTCTAGTTCTCTCTGTATTCGTATATATTTTAACATTTTATGCACAAAGTTTAAAACATACTTGATATTTTTTAACAAGATGGTCTAGCAGAAATAGGTTTACAAATTTTATCATTTTAATATTGTAAAAAAAATTAAAAAGGAAAAGTATTTAAATTTTTTTTTAATTTTATTAAAAAAGTGAAGAATCCTTACTTTTGTAAAGTGAAAAAACTTAAACATAAAATTATAAATAAAAAAAAAAAATTAAATTAGTAAATATTATGAAATTTTTAAAATATGTATAAGCATTCAAAATTACCCATCAGTAATTATTTCGAATTTAAGTTTTAAAGATAAAAAAATACAATTTAAGGATTTGAAAAAATTGTATAATAAGATAACATGGAGTTCTTCGAAGTAAACAAAATATCAGAATTAGTTATTGTAGCGCTGACGACGTTTCAGCGAATTCGTTCATGCCTTTTATCAGATCTTTACTTGTATTTGTTATAATAATTATTTATAATAATTATTTAAAAATAAAATAAATACAAATAATACAACTAATAGTATTACAAATTTAATAAACATAATTATCTTAGTACAATTTTTTAAATTCTATCGTGCACCTTAGACAGTGAATGCGAGAATTTTAATTGTATTGGGAGATGTTATAAATTTATGATATATAGATATGTTATAAAGGCAAAAATAAGTATAATTTAACATAAAAAATTAAACAATAATAAATCTTTCATAAAAATTTATTTATAAAGCCAAAAAAATATTATTGACTCGAATGTCGTAAAAATACTACATAGATAACACAATTATGGGGAAAATACAAATTTTCGAACTGTTATACATACATATGGATTCTAATACTATTAGAAGGAAAAAATTAGAAAGTACATATTTTTTAAAATCCATAATATAAGCACTTACCTTCTATTATAACGAAAGACAGCTGATATTATTTAAAAAAATGTAAACGTGAGCATTCGTTTAGTACTATCAGTTAAAACGTAAGCAGTATGAAAGAATTTTCAAAATCTTACTCAGGTAACAATGTTTATTAAATTTTTAATACTACCTGTTGTATTATTTATATTTATTTAACATTTATATAATTTTAATGTATTTAATAAAAAATTGATAAAGGAAAATAACCAACTTGCTGACGCTAAAATAACGAATTATATTTTATTATTGACACCCTAGAGGAACTCCGTATAATCATATTATGATAAACTACAGATTTTTATAATGGTTTTTTATGCAGTGAATTTTCTATGTCTCACTAATAATAAAAAATACTCTATTGCTTAGACAAAAATACGATACTAAAAGAATTCGATTGTACAAAATAATAAATGAGAAAGTATAAATGGAAGATGAAAGAGAGAAGAGCAACAATGTAAAAGACAGATTTTATCACGGATAGAAACTTTATTTCTTTACTCTGCAATGGATAGAGATTTAACCGAGATTATATCCCATTGTATCCTTTTAAATGTGTAATAGGTTCGATCAAGCGAAACCGCATTTACTTCTATATATTTCATACAATATAAAATTTGTGTATAGTTAAATACACGTCCTTTTTTCGAGTGCACATAAACTTAGTTTGTGTATTTTTCCACTATTATCCAATTAATTTTTTATTTATAGCTCATTTTTGTTAATTTTACATTTTATCATATCTCTCTATTGCTCAATATTTTTAATTATTAATAAATTAATAAATGTATTTCATGAAAGTAAAAATAAAAAATTTTACATTAAATTATATTTGTAATGTTTGAGATTTTTAATTTATGAATTACAATTTTAAATTAACAATATAAAATTCGAAGGAATTTTAACTAATTTATTTATATTTCAATAAAATATGGTAATACAAATATTTAAATATAAATCACCAAATTCTGTGCTTTTAGTTTTATTATTATATTTTTTTAAATTGTTAATAAAAAATATATATTTTAAGTAATAATATAAATATTTTTAATTTATTAAGGATATAATTTTATTTAAAATATAATTAAAAGTAGTTTAAATACAATTTTTATTAGAATATTATAAGTTTATAGATAAAATTGAAAAAAAGTGAAAAATAGCGTCTTCCGCATTGAATAAAGTAGAATAGAATTACTATAGCAGCACGATAATACTTGGATGCGGGCTATCGGAAGTATTCATGTTATTGTCTCTCATTTCTTTATTTTCAATGTTCATAGAAATTAAGAATTAAATTCATTGTATAAGATTTTAATTAGATATCTGATTATTTTTTATAATTTTTAATTTATTAAAATACTAACTTCATTTTTTCAATGAATGAGCATGAACTCGCAATAAATGGTTTATAATAATAATAATTTTATTTCTTAGAATTTTTTACATTAATCTCAGTTTACAAATTGTGAGCATATTGGAAGTAAAATGATCTTTTTCAATTTTTATTCTATTTTTTTGTTTTAATTTTAAGATAACACTTTTTCTTAAATTCCTAATTTTCAACAAATATATGTTTTTGAATAATTAGATAATTTATTTTTGTACAATACTCTTAATATATAACTTTATTTATATATTTTGTTCATTTGATTATTTATTATTGAGTGACATAATGTTAATTTTGAAATAATGTTAACTAAATTTTATAATAAAATAGTACTTATATAATGCATTTTTTTATAAATTTAATTTATCTATTTACTTTTAATTCACTTATTAATAAATTATTATTAATATAGTGAAGTAATAATTACATTGTAAAAAAATTAATTATTGTGTAAAACTCTCCTAATGTTTTTTTACTATCATTTCAAGAAAATTAAAATTTAATCTGTTTTAATAATTAATTAAAGTTTTACTTCTTAATTTAAGTTTAATCAGAAATAATTGAACAATCGTTTATAATATATAATTTTTTTACATGTACATTATATTCATATTTAATTTTATTCCTTAGAATTTTTCAATTAAGTATGTATGTAATTTATTTTCAAAAATGAATAACTTTTTGTATTTATTATATTATTTATTAATGGTATTATTATATTACACATAATGAATTTTATAATGAATTCATTAATGCTGACATTAATTGTAATATGAAATTGCTGAATTACCTTCATTGTAATATTGTAACAGATGCATTTTTTTGAATATCCAATTTCATTCGTTTATTTTTATTTTCAAATACCATCATTATTGATTACCATCTTTTTCAATGAAATATTTTGAAAATTATGAATTTATATATTTTAAGCAAATTCATTATATTATCACAATTTGAAATTTTAATAATTATATTGATATAATTTAAAATAAAAAAAATTTTATTCCAAAAGTTTTATAAAATAAGTGATTAAATAAGAATAAGATAGGTTTTCTATCTTCAATAAATTTTTTTTATTATTAAAAAGTACATAAAATATAAAAAAAACCTAAATAAATATATTAAATAATAACAAAGTGTTAAATAACTATCCAAAACATGTAAACATATTAAAAAAATCAGATTTGAAAAAATTTTTCGTACTTATTATTTATTAATTTTTTATCATTTATCATTTTTATTTATTTGTGTTTATTCATTAATTATATATGTATTTTTGCACTACAAAAGGTCTGATTAATACAGGAAAATAGGAAATTTCCTCCATCGAAATGTTCCAACCATATTTTAAAAAACTTTGTTTTTAATTGTTTTTATTAGTTTTCACAACAGACAATTTTTTTTACTATTATATCTAAACCAAAAAAATGTATAAGGAAAAAATTGATGAAATTATTCAAATAATAATCATAAAACTTAACATCACAAATATAAAAATACATAGCGAAAAGTCTTATTTTTAATTAATATTATTCATTGCTTAAATTAACTTTAAAATATGAAAAGAAAGAGTTCAATTTTATAAAGATAGAGTAAAAAATTATAAACGTAACAAAGAAGAAAACAATGAATTATATTTTATCATATTTGTCATTTTATAAAGTCATTGAAATTTTTTTTCATTAAAATAATATGTAAAATAATTTTGAACAATGCAGTTGATCATTGGCATTTATAATAATAAAAAATAAATTTTATATTTAATATATTTTAGCATTAAAAAACTAGTTATATATTTTATGATTTACGATTAAATTAAAAATTTTGTAAACATAATTACATTAATAAATAATATAAAAAATTTTATAAATAAAAAACAAAAAATTTTTTATTCAACTTTTCAGATAAGTAATTTATTAAAGTATTACATGAAATTTGTATTGGCTTCTAATTAAATTATTACATAGTTATGTGGCTGTGTCATCAAAAAAGTAGTTGTGGGTGAACTTTTTTTGTAGTAGAAAATTGCTTACTTGTACGATTCTACTTATAAATGTCATTAAATAATGTAATCATCACCTAAATCAAGGAAAATTACGACATCTAACCAAGTATTCATTTTTTGCTTGCAAAATTATTATTTGTTGAGTCTGTTATAGTACTGTTCTTGTTGATTTTGGATTGTAACTTTCATTCCATAGTTAGAAGAAATTTTAATGAGAGACGGTTTCGCGAACTTTTTTTTTATCGAAATTTAAGAATTTTATATAAAAGTGCTTTATCTAAAATATGGTCAGTCAATTTTTCTTGAAGTTATCTTAATTATTATTTATGTTTTAATTATAATTGTTATTTATATAAATGACAAACCTAGATGTTTTAATAGTTTATAATTGAGGTTGATCTATACAAACAATGTTTATTCGATAATTGATTTATTGAAATATTTGTTTAATAACATTTTATAAATAATTTAATATTAAATTAATATTTTTATATAATAATCTATATTACAAAAAATAAACTATGCAAGACTATTTTAATCAAAAAATTAAACGCGTACTAATATAAATTAATAATCTACTAATTATTGAGAACTGTATAATTATTTACATAAATTTTTCAACTTCTCAACATACTATTATTACTAAAAACTATTATTAGTATTTTAATAAAAAAATAAATTTAATAAAAATATAAATTTAATTAAAAATTTGAATTTTTTGATTTATTATAGAATTAACACCAATCAGGAGATTATTAGTATTTCAATATATTTAAATTTTTTACATTTGTTAATAGTTTTAATTATAAATATTATACATAAAAATTTATTTTAAATTCTTTTATAAAAATTAATTAATATGAATAAATTTTATCATTAATAATTTTAATTATTAATAATGTAATGATAATTTACAACAAATTTTAATTGAAGAAATAAATAGAATTGTAAAAATATAATATAAATATTAAAATAATAGTATTTATTGTATTTTTTGTATTTTACATTTATATTGAATAATGTATATAAAATATTATTGAATATAGATTTTTTTATTATAATTATAAATAAATTTTTGATAATAAAATAAATATTGTTTTGTAAATAGTTCTTATATTAAATATCATTTAAAATCTAAGTAATAATTACACAAATAATTAATAATAAAATTTGTAATAAACGTATAAGTAAATAAATAAATATTAAATGTTAATAAACTTTACAAGATGTACGCAATTTTTGTATTACAGGATGTTAAATTAAAAAAAAATAAGTTATCCTCAATGGATATTTATAATGGTAATTACATTTATATATATTTTTTTTTTATTATATGAGTGTATATATATTATACTTTCTTAAGCTTTAAATATAATTTAAATATAATTTTTAACCAAATTAAAATTTTTTAAATGTTATTAGTGAAAAGCTATAATGTATCAAACGATATTTATAAACTGAAATACAGCTTGAAATTTATTTTTCGATACAAAACAAGCTTTATTATTACAATGTTTTCTATTGTACTGCTGATCTGTTTTATTATCATGAGAATTTATCTTACTCTTCCATCAGGTAATATTTGTATTCATAATTTATCTTGATAATTATTAAATGCAATAAAATTCGTTAAAATATCTATTTAATATTAATATTTAATTAATTTAGTTATTAAATATTAAATTTAAAAGTTCATTTTATTAATACTAAATTTTAATCACTGTAAACGAAAAAAATATTCAAATTTTATAACTGTTTTCTAACTGCCATTTATAAAGTAAACATTATCATTGTTAATCATATCAATAATTTGCATACATTTATTCATATAATTTAATAATAATACCAATATTTTTCTGTAATAAAATATAAATTCTTTAAATGTATTGTAAAAATATTCTTTGTTATTAGGTATTTATAAGAATGTACAAATTATGATTGATATAAATAAAAAATAATTGTTTTATATTTTCTCCTGATAATTCTATGAGGTTATTTCATGTCAAAATTTTATGTAATAAAAATTGAGATTTGAAATAAAATAGACAAAACAATTAAAGAAATATACTAATATTTAATTTAAATATGAATATAAAATAATTTTGAAGTCTACTGTAAAATGAATTTTGTTGTGGAATCAAAATTTAGAATAAACACTATTCTGATTTAGATTATTTTTTAAATTTTATTATAACTAAAGTTATTATGTAATTTTTATATTGGTTTTGCATATTAGATTGCATTCTAGATAAATAATATTATATTTACGTAATTATTTAATAATGATAATTTTAATTTAAATTTTTTATTGAGTAAAGGTCTTGGTTTGAACGAAAATGATTGTTTTGAATAGTATGTGGACAATACAAAAAAAAATTTTTGTTTCATAATACCTTTAAGGTACTCTACCTTTTTGATAAAAATATAAATACGTTAATTTATTAAATAATAATTAAATTTACATTGAATATTTAATTATTAAACATACTCGAGATATAAAAATATACAATGTCAATATTTTATTATAAATTTGAATAAAAAGAAATTCCAAAATTTGTAGAAGACCATTTAGAGTCATTGAATATAAATGAAAGAAGTCCATTATCATTGAAAATTTCATTGAGTCCAGATTATAAAATAAAGGATACTACTATAGAAATGTCAAGAGATAGAAATATAATATGGTCAAATCCATCCACATTAAAAAATAATTTTGAAATTAATCGAACAAAACGTCAAATATATCAAAATGTACCTGATTGTATTAATAAATCCTATGAATGCAAGATTATTTTAAATAGTACGTATTTTTAAAAAAATTAGAGTAAAATAGACAAATTTAATTTATATCTATTTTATATTTTTAATGAAATTGATATAGGTATTAAAAATCTATATATTATATAATAAATATTTTATATTTTTTATGTTTTGTATATACGTACAAATATTAAAAAACATAGAATTTTTAATATTTTTAATACGAAAATATAATTTTGAATATTATTTTTACTAGTAATATTATTATTATTAGTTATGTTTAGATTATAGTATTTTTTGTAATTTTATAACATTAACTTTTATTTATAATTAAAAAATTTTAATATTAATTTTTCAAATTCTTTAACTTATTCGGTAAAAAAACATATTTTTATTACTTTTTAAATTTTTATTATTTTTTGCAATTTATTAAATAGTATATATAAATATAATATAATCTAATAATAGTATCTAAATATATTTTTATAATTATATTTTCTAATCATAATTTGAATTTTACTCTTTAAATTATTTCCATAGTTTTCATAAATACTTTCAATTTATTATTGTGTATTATTTTGCATTAAAATTTTAAATTAATAAAAAAGTCACTTTCAAACTCTGAATATTTATATTATGAACTCTGAATATTTATAAAATAAAAAATAAGCAATAACATTTTTACAGGTGTAAGAGGTATAACTAAATCAATGTATGAAAAATTAGATCGGGTACATAAAATTTTAGTGAATCAAGGAATTCTCAAAAAAAGTGATTCAAAAGAAGCTAAATTTTGTAAAATTTTGGAATGTCTTCAATGTAAGAATTTAATTAACAATGAAGATAATAAATATGATGATATCGAATCTTTTTACTCGGATACTAGTAATTTATTCAAGAATCAAAGTAATGAAAACGATAAGTATAAGAAAAACGAAGAAAACTGTGATGAGGCTATTTCAAAAATAACTACTCCGGAATATCTACAAAAAACAAGAAGATCAAATATCGAAACAAATGCAGTGCTACCTTTTAGTACGTTAATAAAAAATAAAGAATAACATTAAGAAATAAGCACTACGATATTGTTTTTCAGTAATGAATATATGAAAATAAGATTTAGTAGTAGTTGAAAAATTTTTTAATTTATATAAATTTTTAACTATTTTCTTCAAAATTTAATAAATAAACTATTAAAAATTAAATAATTTATTTATTTTGTACTTAATCATCATTTTTAAATCAAAGTATTTTGATATGTATGATTTATATTTATTTAGTAAAAAATTACGCAAACTATATTTTTTTAGGTTCTATTAATGAAGGCACAAATTCATCTATAAAATCGCAAAAAAATATATTTCTTTATGAGTCTGATGAGCGTTTGAATGATGGTAAGAATTCAAACTAAAGTCTAAAGTATCGTATAATATATATAAAACACCAATGAATATTCTAACTTCAGAATCGATGCAATCAAGTCAACAAATTCTATTTACCCCGCAAAATAGTGAATCGCATATTCCAGTATGTTTTTATGGACCTATAACATTGACGAATTCTTATCAAGTCAAACCCAATCTAGGAACTCTATTTTTAACCAGTTATACTGCATCACAAGGTAATTTTGAGTCTATCTTAAAAGATTGTTTATTATCTTAAAAATTTTGAATTAATTATAATTGGAGTAGAAGATTAAATTAAAATTTGTTATTCTATTACTACAATTATTGAACAACTTTCAATATATTATTGACAACAACATTAGAAAATCAAATACAATTTAAACTTAATATTTAAATAAAAATATTGTTTGATAATAAATTAAAGTAATTATTAATTTTCTTAAATAATAAACAATTATTAAAGTAAATATATACTTTTTCTAATAAATTAACAAATTAAAAAATTTATTTTAAAGAAGATAAAAATCATTAGTTGATATTAAATAAAAACGCAATTTTTCGAATTTCTTAGTGTTAATGCAATGCCTCGGCAACTTCAATTTATCGCTAGTTTAATTTCATCAATAATAATTAAGTAAATTTTATTTTAATAGTATTTTTATAAATAGAAAATAATTTTAGCTTATTTGTATATAATTAAATTAATTTATAATTATTATAAATATTTTTATTAAAGATCTGAAAAGAACAGAAAAATAATAAACATTTAAAAATTTCTCGTTTAAACGTGCTTTAAATATGCTTTGTAACGATGAATTTAATATTTTTAAATTCTAAATACTACAAATAATTATATTTATATTTAAAATTTTGGCAGAATCCCCTCTGTTACTTTAAGTAGTGAAAATTAAATATTATTATTTGTAGTGATTAGAATTTAAAAAATATTAAATTCATCGTTACAGCTTTATAAGCATTTTCTGAGCTAATTTGTATTATACTATATTATTTCACAGACATGTATCGTTCTTCAGAATTTTTGATAAAGAAAGTTTATGTCTTTTTAAAACACTTTAACAAATAAATAAATTATGTTTAATTTTAAAGGCAAATAAAACTTTATACAAAAAAATGTATTTAAACCTTTGATACATTTTTTTCAACACAAGTTTAATATCCTTATTGCTTTTCATGCAGACACAAATTTTCTTACTCTAATAAATCGCTATCATTTGTATCATTAATTTTCATGACTTTTAATCGATTGCATAGTTAACATTTGTTACATATATTTTTAATTTTAATATAATCTCCTTTATCTTTTATTCTTAAATTATTAATTCTGGAATAATTTAATTTATAGTTTTTGACCTACATGTATAATAGTCCCAATACTTCTTTGTATTACTCTTTTATTTATATATATAGAAATATATGTGTACGTTTGTATGTAATATAGTTGTATTTTTATAAAAATTTTTGTTTAAATTGAATTTGATTGTCAAAATTATATCAATACTGTTATTTTAATACAACCCATATTATCTTCTTTAATATTTATTGATAATTCTTTTATTATGTTACGTGCTTGATAATAATAGAAATAACAATAATAAAAAGTAGTTTTTTTTTAGTCTTAGAAGCGTCAATGAGCTTTGATCCTGCATAAATACACTAATTAAATAGGTAATTCAAATGAGTTTAAAAAGCGAAAGGGTAATAATAAATGTGTGTGAATTTAGATGAAAACAAGTTTTAATTCGCAAAAGTAGAAAAGGTTAAAATATTTACGTACTTCGGTCTTTTTAACTTTTATAATAGTATTATAATAATTTAATAATTTTTTAGCTTTTATAATAATCACACATTTACATACAACTGTGAGTCGCGAATTGATAGAATGTACATGAATCTCGGAAGAGTTAGGTACATGCGTATCTTCCTACGATTTTGGGTTTAAAATGAAAATGAGAAAGAAAAAGGGTAGGAAATAGATCAAAATTAAAAAAAAATTTTAGAATTGTTTGTAAAATAATTTTATTTACTCATTCTTTGCTATGGAAACGAAATTTGTATGGAATGTTGGTTAACAGATTACTCGGACGGTTTTCAGTGGCGATTGGTGATTGGATATTTGTTCGAGCGTTGAACTTTTTAACAAAGGGTGTATGAAGCGAGAGAAATCTTTTATAACCTTTCCTTTGACAAATTTCTTTTTAAAAATTAGGTTTTTTTAATTTTCAATTATATCAAAAATCGCACGGCTTAGTGTACTGTAGCTTTTATTTTTAGCTTTAATCAAATTAGAAATATTAATAATATAATTAATTATTTCGTATTTAATTTCATAAAATTTATATTTGATTTATAAAAATAGATGTTTAGGAGAAATTAACATTTTATTTCTTAATTTCGTATCGTGTAAGCTATAGTATATGTTTTACAATTAAATAATAGTTATACATTATTATTAATGATTTTTTAAACAATGCAGTTTTTGCTTATATTAAAAATTTTACAATAAATATTTATATACATAATTCATAATGTATGAAGATTTATAATTATTACGTAAAAATATTTTATAATTTATTTATTTAAAGTTTTTTATGTAATTTTTAATTTTTTTAATTTTTTCTTATAATAAAATTAAATTTTATTAATAATAAATATTAAAAATATAATTTAGAAAATCTTTTATTTATTATTAAATAATTTATTAAATAATTTAGTTTGTTTTTAATTTACTTTATTTTTTTATTTTTACTTATTTGTTAGATTTTTTTTTTTATTTACTCAATTAATAATTAATTTGTTTTTTATTCTTATGTCTAGTTATTATGTCTCTTAAATATTATTACGCTTAACATTAGTAATATTATGACAAAATTTAAGCATGAAGATAGAAAAATAAAAATTCTTTGTTTGTTTATGATTCTTTGTATGTGTAATGGAAGAATTTTCATGCAAAAATGAAGATAGGGGATCAGCGATGGAAAAATTTCGGAATGTCATAATTTAATTAA
The DNA here is from genome assembly GCA_018907245.1 of Eupristina koningsbergeri. Classification (NCBI taxonomy): domain Eukaryota; kingdom Metazoa; phylum Arthropoda; class Insecta; order Hymenoptera; family Agaonidae; genus Eupristina; species Eupristina koningsbergeri. The sequence goes on along the minus strand of JACCHV010000002.1, from coordinate 2,362,949 downwards.
CTTTGTTAGGTTTAATACACAAAACACAAAAAATAATTTTTTAGAACAGTTGCTTTAATTTACATTATATTTTGATATGTTTAGTCAATGCTGTAATACTTATTAATCATCTTGTATTAAGCTTTATTTTTATAACTGAAGTGTTACTATGTTGCTTTCATATATTTGTTCATACATTTTCACTAGCCTTCCTTCTATAATCAAAAAATAATATTTGTAAATAAGAAATACTCATTTGACTTCACTTCATATGTTAATTTAGTATAATTTTTGTTCAATGTTGTATAATATCCTAACAGTGATAAATAAAAAACTAATATAAATTCAAAAATTAATATATATGCCATAATTAAAAAAGTACAATAATAAATTCAAGACATTTGCAGGTAAATATTAAAAAATTGTATTAATACAATTTATAAATACATTTAAAAATTTTTTTAAGTAGATGTAATTTAAATACTTTTTTTATAATTCTTGATTTTCTTAATTATTTGAAAAAAAAAGTTTAGTTAAATTTGGTGCTTTTTTATTATTAATGGCAACAAATTCGATGCTATATTAACTTTTATAATCATTATTATTGTAATAAAAAAAAAGAATAAATAAGTATACTTTTATGTAAAGTATGAAAATATTTCAAATGTTTTATTAGTATAGAAACTGTTTTTTTTATGTTTATGAGAGTTTCGATATTGTATGTTAAAGCTCTCATAAAATTTCGATACTCTATTTTTTCTAGAAATTATTTTCCAAGATAAAATAATGTGATAGGATAATGGAGAAGTAAGTGAGATTCATTTAATTTAGTATTTATTATTTATGATCTCCGACGATTAGAAATATGTGTATTCTATACACTTCACTCTAGACTTATTTATTTTACTCGTGCTCCTCGAGGTTCTTCTTGTTTTCGCCAGTTAATTGGAAATGTCTTGAAATTTTTTTTTTTTTTTTTTTTGTTCATGGATAATAAAAAAATAATAAAAAAAAGAGAAAAGGTTCTAGAGGAAATCTGCTTATTGATACTCAGAAATAGTGGCTAATATCATATTCGCCTACCTCTAAATTAAAGCTACTAATTGAAACACCTCTCTACATTAAAAAAAGTTCAAAGTGTAAAAACAAAAGAGCGTTTATTAGAGATTCCCAACCAATAGATTGTAGATTTCAGGAACAGGACTGAAGAAGACGAAGTAATGGAAGAGTATAAGAGTTTAAGAATGTAAAAAAAAAGAAAAATAGAAGTACCTGAACTTGTTAAAAATAAAGAATGTAATACGTGATTTAAATCAAAATGCAAATACTGTAGTCAAGTTATAAGATAGAGATTACACAAGGGCAAAAGGTTTAGGAAATTTTCCTTTTGATTTATTATCATATTGTCTCAATGCTTAAATAAGAAGTTTTGGATATGAGTTTATTGTAAGTATCACATTTAAAATCAAGAGATGTGATTACACATTTATAGGGAGATATTGTTTTTTTGAGCAGATATCGATATCTACACTTTTGGTGAATCGTAGATAATCTAGATAAAATTGTATAACTCTGTAATAAGCAATAGAAAACTCACTCTAACTTTCTCATACCCTAAATAGAGAATCCATAGAAGATAATGCCTGGAATAATAATAAAGATGACCGATGTATGAGACTAAAAGTTATGTGAGGGCATAAAGTCTGCTAGAGTTTAACCATATTTGACTTGAAATGACTTATTTTTGATGTAGGATTTTACAATACCAATAAGATATGGAGAAAATTACAACCTTGTCATGAAGATAACTTCGTAATACCATAGTTCTATAAAAGTCTTTCTAATATCGAGAAATAATATTGGTAAAAGATATGAATATTAGGAAAATTTGTTCCTTACGGGTGTAGATAAATAAAACACAAGTTTTAAACATTGGCAACGTTTCGACAATTTACGTTGCCAATGTTTAAAATTTGTATTTTATTCATCTACACCCGTAAGGAACCAATTTTCCTAATGTTCATATTAACATGGAGGGTTTTTTCTCAAACTGTACAATTAGTAAAATATAGTTAAACTTTTATTTAATATATCAGAAGTAAACTCAGTTATTATCAAAAGTTAGTACATTGACCTAGATTGGTTTCTTAAACTAAACTAGTGAAAGCATAATATATTTCTTATCAACAAATCTGCAGTTACAATTTAAGATAATTGCCTCGGAAGTTTGGTAATAGAAGAGATAAGACTGATGGAGTGGTAGTTAGTAGTGCTACTATTATTTTTATAAATACAAACCATGTTGGATTTTTTTTTTAATCCTATAAAAATTTTGTAAGTATGCTTTTATTATTATTAACATTGATTACACTGATTAGAAGTATTAAGAATTTAAAAGGGAGCATTTTTATACTACTATTGATACCTTTAAATTCTGGACTTTTTCTCTTAGAGATTGTTTTGATTTTCATTACAATTTCTGATGAATAATTATACAAAATTTCAGACCTGAAAAGTATTAATATTATGTTTAACATGCTGGTAAATATTTTCATGAAAAGAGGAGAAAAGAAGAGAGGTATATAAGGGAAGTTATTATTTTGTAGGTGAAGTTTGCAAAAGCAGCATTCTTGTTCTCATTGGTGAGTAAAAGAGCTCGCGATTGAACCTCAGCAGTTTACAATTCAGACAGATTGAATGACTCATTACGATTTTTTGAGATTATCTTTCGTAGAATGAATGTACATGCAAAAGTACCTTTCTTGAAAGATAGAACTTCATTGAGTTTCTATGTTAAGGATAGTTTTATCTGGAGACAAACGTTAGTTTTGTCATTTTTTTTTTATTTTTTGATTTGATGAGATATACAATTAAGAAAAGAAGATCTGTAAAACTTTTTTTGTAAGTGAAAGTTTAAATATTTCACCAATAAGTTTTGAATTGATTTTGGAAAACCTTCCAGAGTCTCTTTCAATTTGAGTTTATACTTAAAAAAAGAATAATCAGCTGAGATTATTCGTGACGGAAAATGAGGATGAGCTAATCTAGTTTGTGAAGTAGAAAAGTATGTGGAATATATGAACTAAAAAATTTCATGAAAATCGGGAGATGGTCAAAAGAAAGAACATCAGAAGTACATGTCTGAGATAGTCCATGAGGTTTATAGTGAGTTAATATGAAGAAGTGTTTTGAATGCGCCAGTGTAGTTCTTATTAATTTTTGGCTAGGCTAATCAGTGCAATTAGCTAAAAATAAAGTATTTAGGTCTGCAGTTGATAAGTTCAATGAAGTGACTGATTATCTTAATTTCAGAATTTTTAGCATAATTAAATTCGATTAGGATTTTCTTTATTTCCAGATCATGAATAGTCTAAAAATATTGTATATGTTGCTATGAGACTTCTGTATTCTTCTTTATAAATACACTTTTATGGTTCTTTATTTATTTATACTATAAACTTTTGATATTTCATGATAGTCCTTTACTCTTTTAACATAACCAAATAGAATATATAGATTACCAACAAGTTTTAATGCAATTTTTTTTTTTTTACAAAAATAATATTTATATATAATATTACAATATAAAAATAATTTTAATTTATTGCAATAAGTAATAAAATTAATTTATTTACTAAAAAATAGAGCTAAATACTTTCAACTAGTTAGTAGTTACTAACATTATTTTTTCTCTTTTTTTTATTGTTTTGTTTCATAAAAAACTGGAATCCATTTACTGTTATTACTTTTAATATACATACGTATATTTTTCATCATTTTTTAAAAAATTTAACATTTTATATTATTATTAGTTTATAAATTTTAATTATAATAAAAATAAATATATTAAATGTTTAATGTGCAAATTAGAGATAAATGTAATTTCGTTGCGATCATCATACGTTTTACAATACATAAAAATTAGAATGTTTACAATCGTTATTATTCGACAGTTTAATAATACATTACATGTTTATAGCAATACTTTAAATCATCAATGGCTATTTATATATAATTTGTTCACTATTTTCTAATATTTTTCTAATATTTAAATATACGCAATATTTTTAATGTTATTATTGTTTATGATCATTATTTTTGTTACTATTTCTATTATTATTATTAGCTTCATTACTTTAATTTATTTATAAATATTTTTAAAACTAAATTCTTTCCATATTTATAATATATATTATACTTTATTATACCTTAACGTATATATATTTATTATTTAAATAAATTATATTGAATTTCTTGTATTGTTGTAATTTTATAATTATTAATTAATTACAATCCAGCATCATAGCCAAGGAATGGGCCTTTGTTCATCGCTTCGGTATTTTTTACATATTTGTCACTTTTAATCTGTATGAGTCTAATTACGCTATAACACATAGTCAGTTATCACTATTCACATATAGTATCACATAGTACTGTCATTGTTATTACCATTATATTTCAGCCTTATCTCCGTTTCTTCTTCTTTGCTCATTTCTTCATTGTCTTGCCTTTCTTTCTTCAACTTTCCCTTTTTTTATATCTCCCTTACCTTCTTGAGTAAATAGTAGTTTATCCTCTCTTCTTTAAACTCCCCCATCATCGCATTATATGTCTATGTCCTCTCATTTCTTGTTGCACTCAATATCTCTACCCTTTCTTTACATCGCCCCATTAAGTGTCTCCAATTCTCTATTTCTTCTCTGTATAATATACATGTACTCTCTGTTTCATCCATCCAGTATTTGTTTCTAGTAGTAATATTGCCACATCTTATCCATGTTCTTCTGTTCTCTGTTCTTATTACTTTAACATTGCGTTCCTTGCACAGGTACTTCGATAGTCCTTCTTTCTGATCTCCTTTTATACTCTGTTGTACGTCTACTTCTACTATTCTACTTGTCCTTTCCTGTCTTTATATGTCCTTGATTCTTCTTCTGATTTCTGAGTATTTATTTCTTCCCATATACTCCGAGAGTTTTAGATTTAATTCTATGTTGATCAACCAGTTTTCTACTTTGTCAGCTACTTTTCTTTCCTCCTGTCCCTCTTTTTCTTTTCTAGGCATTTCCTGATTACCTGTTTCTTTGAGTGATTTCTTACCTTTTCTTTATATTTTATCACCCTAATCTTCTATTCTCCCTGCATATTTGTCTCATCACTTTTCTCTAGAATTATGTATCTGGGCGTACAGAAATCCGCTCCCAGAATTCAACTTAGTTAATCCACCTTCATTTTCTCTATATCCAAAGATTCCTCCATACCCCAGATTTCCACTTCTTATTCTATCATCCCTCTTACCAGTTAGTTGAATAGCTTTTCCTTCTGCTAAAATCTCCTCCACATTTCCTTTCTTCAGTCCCCATCTTTTTTGGGCGTTATCCTTCGTTTTATTTTTCTCACTTTCATATATGCTTTATATTCCCGTTTCTGCTGAATACGAAGTCTAGGTATTTAAAATTATCTACCACTTCTATCATTTTCCCATTTCACCTCCATCTTCATCCTTGTTTTTTTTATTTTTCATAAATACTTTCCGTGTTTAGTTGCAGTTTCTCTTTTTTTAAGAATCTCTTCAACGTGTTCATCATCATCTGCAGTGTCTCTCTATTTTCCACTAGCAATACCAAGTCGGCCGCATATGCGAGTGATCATATTCTTGTACCATATATTATTACCCCTTTTGTACATTCATTTTTCATGTCTTCCTCGAGCCCCGCCACGTATATATTAAAAAAATTGGGCTGAAAATTAAGACAGAGCTACAATCCAGTCTTAATACTCTTTTAATTCTAAATTCTTGCTCTCGTATCTTCATATATCCCTTTTATTCTTTTCACTAGGTACATACTGATTTCTATCTCTATTATATTTCATTATCTCCCATAGAATTTCCCTGTCAACTATATCAAAGGCAGCCTTTATGTCGACAAATAGGGTGCACAGCTTCCTTTTTTCCTTAACTGCTTTTCTTACCTGGTGATCTAGCACATATATATTATCCATCGTTAGTCTACCTTTGCTGAATCCTGTTTGGCCTTCTGGTATTAAATCTGGTTTTAAATTAATTTTCTCATTCTTAAATCTGTCTCGTGTTGTATTGCATGCTGTCCTGTCTTCCTTTATGTTTACATTACTTCTGCTGTCTCCTAGTAGTTTGCAAAAATGTTACGTCTATTCTTTCAAGTTTACTTCACCAGTTACAGATCCTTTCTTCTTTCTTCATTTGTTCAAGTATTTCCATATATCTCCTTCATTCTTTAGTTTTCTCATCCCTTCAACTCTTTTTTTTACTTCCCTTTTTCGCTTCTTCCAGTTGTTTCTTAGCTCTATATACTTTATTTTTCAGCACTTCCCTTCTTTCCATTTTTCAATCTTTTTTTGTTCATGATTGTTATCCTTGTTTTATTCCCTCTCTAATCTCTATACCATGTTCTTTGATTTTTATATTCCATTCTTTATTTATTCCTATGATAAAGCCTTCCATTGTTTTCCTCTCTTTTTTCCCTCCTATCTTCAACAATCTCCCATATCATCCCTTTTAGTAGTTTTTACATTTCTCAATGTCCTTTCCTTCTAACCATGTTTCTGCTAAACACACGTAATCAATTGCTTCCACGTATTCCCAAAAACTTCTGTCTTTATTCTATTACCCTCGACGTTCTAGTATAGATATTTCCTTGCATTGCTTTTCGTTCTTTCTATGCTCCCCATCTTTTTTCTTTACAATCAACTCTCTTTCAATTTCTCCACTCTATTTTGTATTGGTCTTATTTATTCTTCGTAGTTCTCTTCCTTTTCATAGCGTTTGGTTCGTATTTTCCGTTGCCCTTGCCTCGTTCTGTTCCTCCTGTCTCATTATTCTCACACTAGCTTGAATCCCATTCCGCACCACCTCTTTCCTTCCTCTATATCTACTCCACCTTTACTTTAAACTTTTCTTCACATCTTTGTCACCAACTTCTCCTTTATTTTTCTCACACCGTTTTTCCTCCTCTCGTGTTCTGCTCACTTCATTCTTCCTTTCTCTGTTGTTATTTTCGTCCTTTACTTCCTTCATCATTCCCTCTATTGTCTGTATTTTACCCCTTCTATTCCATTTCCCGTCAAAAAATACTTTCTTTAATCCTTCTTTGCTCTTGCATAATATCCCTTTCCCTTAGCCTTTTTAACCCAGCTCTTAATTTCGTCCTGGATTTTCCTATCATTGAAGTTCAGATCCTGTTCTAGGTAAAAATTTGTCCCGATCAATCTTCTACGTGATTCCATTGTTTCTCTTTTGTCCTCGAATTCTATTTTAATCATTAAGACCTTATTGTTTTAATTTCATATTTTCTTATAAACATCTACTGTAATATAAAGCTTCAAAAAGAAAAAAAAAATTATTCAAATCTATCTAGCTGGTCTTTCCAACTTCAATAAAACTAATATATAACTATTTTTACAGATAAAGATTTATTCTTCTCATAATTTTTAATCCTTACTAATTCAATTCGGTATAGTAAAAATCTTTTCTATACATACTCTAAAATGTCTGCAGCTTACAATGTCGTACATATTAAAACAACTATACATCATTTGCTATGTAATAATTTATATGTATAAAATATCGAATTACAATTAAATAATATTTTTGTAAATATTTGATAATAATAAATTATTATATAAGTATTCTTAGAAGTTGTATTTAAAGTTTTTTTATATATTTCAAAATATTTACGATTAAAATTAATTAATATATATTAAATTATATGTTTATAATAAATACTTTATTCTAATAAAAAAATATAAAAATGTACAATAAATTAATAATTATTTGAGAATTTAATTTATTCATTTTATTGAACAAAAATTTGTATTAAATTAATGTATAAAATGTTTATACAGCCATTAAAAAAATATAAAATATATTAATGCCCATGCTTTTATTCGGTATCTTGTTTCAAATAATGTACATTCATTTTCTGTATAGTTGTATTAGTTCTTTGGATCCCTGCACTTTTCTTCGAACATCATAGGGGTTCATTTTTTTACCTAAATACATGACATTTATCAGGCCTAACTGGAATTTTTTGCTGATCTACTCATTTTTATTTTATATAATACAAACAAGTCATGTTCTTATAAATTATAATTTTATAAATTTAATTTAATCAAAAATTAATTTTTAATGCTAATGTAGTGGCCGTAGTAATGGGATTTTAAGTTTACCATATGACAACAAAAGTCATGTGCATATTGCTATTGCTTGTCGTTATTATTAAGGCGAAATATAAGAAAGAAACAATAATACCAAGTGAATATATCGTCGAATTTGGCGATATCCCAGTTGCCTTCGGATATCGAGCTTACTGGTTTCTTATAATAGTCTTGGTTATTATTTCTTCGTTCATTTAAAATTATCTTTTTATCTTATTTAATTATATATTTCTCATTTTATCCTATTATTATTATTTTTATAATTTTTAAATAATCTGCAAACTTATAATCTAATATAATCCACACGTTTTAAAATCATTTGTCTAATTTTACAACAAACCACTTTTGGAATAAACGCATATTTTATTATATTAACTGTTTATATTATACCCTATTTCCTAAACTAATAATAACATTTTTTGATAAATTTTTTCTAAATCTTATAACTAACTGATTAAAAAAATATTTTATTATTATTAAGAGTATTAAGCACATTAATTGAAAAAATAATAGTGTACACTTTTATCAAAACATTATATTAAAAAGAATGTTATTGTTAAATTGTTTTATAAAATTATGTTTTTAAGATCTGATAGATTACATTCTACTTTTAGATCGAGAATTACAATATTAATAGATATATACAAATACATGTAAACCTTGACAATGGGACTGATATTGGATGTTTTTAAAATTTTTAAAAATTTCTTTGATATAGTTTTAAAAATATTGACTCAATTATAGAATGAAAACTAATTACTATTATGATGTAATTAGACCAAGCGATAGAGCACTTTTTAGGCCATGAAAAAGCAGCTAGTGATACATATCACAATTCGTAAAAAAAATTAGTACATTCTTATTTTATAAAATGCCACTCATGATATTCAGGGGGGTTTCTATTAACAATTTTAACAAAGAAACGCATTTTTTTTTACTCTTTCTGTAATAAAATTAAAAGTTGTAATTTTAACACTATAGTATCAATTAACGAATTGTAGCTACTAAAATTATAAAGGAAATTCATTTTTACGTAAACCTATCGGAAAATTGAAAGCCGAGAAATTTTCCAAAATCCGAAAAATTTTTAAATTAATTAAGAAATTTGATCCCTTTATAATTTTTTAATATTTGGAACTCTAGTTTTAACAAATTAAAGTGATTAATATGTGATTTATTTGGGCAAAATTTTAACTTGATCGGATTATTAGTTTTCGAATAATACTAATGTTAATTAAATTATGCAAAAATTTATGAAGTTATTTCCAATTCACTTTATTAAACGGATTTAAAAAATATAATTGTAGCATAACAAATTTTGTATCTTACATTTTGTAAAAATATTTCTGATTATTTAAAAAATGCGAATAAATATGACGAATAAAGATTGAGCGAGCGCAATTTCATAAGGACTGAAGAGAAAAAGAGATGAAGGCTTCTATTACTATGCATTTAAATTTCCCGATTCTTACTCTTCCCACTCCTTGCGTGCTTGGCCATTTTTCGTCATCTTTATACTCATATTTTAGTTACACGCCGCACATTGAGACTATAGTTTTAAAATTACAACCTTTCATTTTATTACAGAAAGAGTAAAAAAAATGCGTTTCTTTGTGAAAATTGTTAATAGAAACCCACCTGAATATCGTGAGTGGTATTTTATAAAATAAGAATCTACTGATTTTTTTACGAATTGTGATATGTATTACTAGCTGCTTTTTTCATGGTCTAAAAAGTGCTCTATTGTTTGGTTTAAATATTATTAAAGTATTTAGCTTAATAATATTATATTAAATATATTAAATTAATTATATTAAATTAAAGTATTTAGTTTAATAATATTAATATAAGTATTAAAATTATTAATTGTTGTAAATATTTTCTTGTATAATTTATAAAGATTATAACAGCATAGGTTATTATATATTGATTAATAATTTTATGTTATGCTTATACACACACTTCATTTATTTAAATAAAATCTGTAATTTTTTATTCATTTTTAATAAAATTATAGTAAATTTTAATTATAAAATACTTTCATTTATACATTGAAATAATTTGTAAATATTGTACATTATTAATCATGAATATATATTAAAAGAACCATAATAATGAGTTATGAAAATATTTTACGGGTATTTTATTTGATATATATTATTTTATTATAAAGTTATATAAAATTAAATAATTTGTTATAGGTATAAATCCAGGAATGTTAAATCAACCAATAAAATTATTTTTTCCGATTAGTCCACCGCATAAATTTACAAAATTAAATCCATCCGTCAAACAATTTAAATCTAAATTATTTCCAACTTTCCAATTTTTGCGTCTATTTATTCGTCCGCTGTTTTCTCAACAAACTTCTCATTTGTTGCAAAACCCAATAATAAATTTAAACCAACAAAATACTTTACAACCACTACAACAAAATCGACCTTATTATTGTACCAATATATTAATACCATCGAGTAATTATCAAGAACTATCATTTACTGAGAAATGTAACAATTCTCAATTTATTAGTCAACTTAAAAAAACTGAAGCAATTACAAAACCATTTTCAGATGATATACTTCAGTCTAATCTATTCGAGGATAATAGTAAGTGTATAAGTTTTCTATTTATTATAAAATACTTTAAACCCGTTACTAGTTTGTAAAGCATCTACATGATCTGTCCATAAAGAATCAAGTTTTTTTTTTAAGCCATTATTGATCGTAGCGATTTGAGAGAGGTCTTAAAATGTGTGGAGGACTTTTTTTCTATTTGTCTCTTATTTTTATTTTTCGATAATTAGAAGCAACAGAATTTACATTCGCGCAAAAAATGCTTTTTAGTTTTGTAATACGGTGCGATGGGACGTCATTTCCTTTTTTGTGGCTTCTTAACTGGACAACATGTAACAGTCAACTTCAAATTAATGCCCTACGTATATGACTATTATATACAATAACATTTCTACCTTAATTATTTGAATAATATTAAAAAATTCGCGTATAAACTTTAATAAGAAATATTAGTTATAATATATTTATAAAATTGTGTTTAATGATTTTCTAATTTATAAAAATATTTTTATGTAGATAAAACTACTACTCAAATTTCGCAAGAACAAATATTGTCAAGGCAATCTTCTAAATTTCCAAATGAATATTTAAATGAAAATACTAATAAAACAGTAATAACAGAGAGCATAGAGCAAAGAAAGAATATGATGGAAACAATGAATGCATATGAACAAAACCTTCATCAATCTTTTAGTATGTAATTAAATTTTTCTTGTTTATATTAATGATAGATTATAATGTTTTAATATTAAAGTTTTTTATAAATTAAAATATTAAAACTTTATTGACGCAATATAATGTATTTAATGAATTCATAAAAATTCATTATTTACTAATTTAAATGAGTACATTTATAATATGTGAAATTTGATGGTATGCACCTTTCATGTTAATTTATTAAAGGATAGTATTTAATGTAGTAAAATGAAGGTTGAATGAATCAACAGATATATTCTTAATTATTTTGCCCAAGTTTTGATGAAGTATCCCTTGTCCTTTCGCACAAAATTAGCAGAAACTATTAATTCATCAGATTTTTCACCATGTTCTTCTTCGCCATTTCCTTTATTGCGTCAATATCTCTATGTTTAAAACGTTCATGCCAAGCATGTTCACAGAAATATTTGTGCTTAAATTAACATACAGCTGTAAAGACTTTACTCATTTTCAGTTCATATAAATCAGGTGATAAACTTGCTTGTACATGCCATTCTTTAATAATTTCGCACTGTTGTTTTTCTGCACAAAACTTCATATCATAACCGTCTTTTAATAATTGTTTCACCGACAAAAGATTAGACGTCGGTTTTGATACATAAATAACATTTCAGGGCTGTAATTCAGTCGTTTTATGTTTTACTTTCTAGTTTAATGTAATGAAACCTGAACTTAAAACATTTAATGATCTATCTTTATCTGCGAAGCGAACTATTCCTTTATAATTTTCGTTGAATTCAGTAAATAATTCTTTAGAGTTCGTCATATATGAAGTTGCGCTGAATCGACAATCCACGAATTTAATTATTTGTCTACACTTTTTAGACATAATTCAGTGTTCACATAGGAAACTACGTTATACAAGTCTATGATTCGTACTATTCCTTTTATTTTGTTGCTTAGCCTTCCATTTTTCAAATTTTCGACATTCCTGCTTAGTATGGTATATTCTTTTGCAGTAAAAACATGCCTGTTTATCTGTTTTTTCCAACGATTTATGTCCTTGAAAATTTGCTTTCATTGCAGTTTCTCCAGCCTTATTCACTTGATTATTTTTTCATCGCTTAAATTCATCCCTTAACTTGCTCTTTACAAATTCAAAAGTAAAATCTTTATCAGGTCTGCTTTCGATTGCAACAATCAACGGATCATATAAATATGGGAGACTTACAAATAACATTGCATCTTGCAATTTATCTTTAAGTGGTTCGCCTAATGCAGCAAATTTATCTAAAATATCAGCGTACATTGCTATATAATTTTTCATATTTTCACCTTCAGTTAAACGCAGCGTACATAATTGTTTTAATAAAAATACAACACTACTTAACGACGCCTTTTGGTGATAATCCTTTAAACGTATCTAAACCTCCTTTGCTGTGTCAACTTTACGAATATGGGAGATCTGATTATTTTCTACGTGTACTCTGATTGATGATAATGCTTGTTCATTATTTTCTGACAACTTTGAATCCACTGGAACTAGAGGAGCCTCCTTGATTACGTGTCACACTTTTTCCTTTTTTTAATAATATTTTCATTTTATACGACCACACTGCATAGTTCTCGATATTTAGTTTTTCAACTACGTATCTTGCACTTGCGCTTTGAGTCATTTTTCGCGACACTTTAATAACCTATTAGTTAAAAATTTAATAATTGTTTTTGTTTTTAACTTGCAAACACCCTGGGCCGTTGGAAGATGTTGGAAATAAGGGTATATATAATGAACACACGTACAGTTTATAGTTAAATACAAGTAATTATTTATTAACCAATCACACACGAAGAAAATATATATATGAAAATGTGATTATAGAAGATAAAAATCGTGGTTTAAGTTTCACAGTAAACTGACTATCTGAACATGAAAATTTAGCTTCAGCAGGTCAAATTGTCCCTTCTACCTTTTATTACTTTCCAACTGTTTATGTAGTATCGTCGTTTCCAACATTTCTACGTGTTCATTTCTTGTCATTGTTCAAGGCTTCTTATTTAAAGGAATATATTTTTTTACAAAACTGTAATATAATAAAATTTAATAATATTATGAAAAAAACTTAAGTATTTGATTATACAATTAATTTATATAAATTATCGCTCATTGATTGTTATAGCTACAATATTAATTCAATAATGGAAATATGAAAATGTATTCTAATTTTACATAAACAATGTATTCATATACAAATAATTTAGACCAATACAGAATTGGTAAAAACAGATTTTATACAGTTTTTATACAATTTATAAGCATAACCACAATTATAATCACAAGAATAATTTATTTTATATCCAAATTATTATTTAACAAATAGAAACATATATTTCGATTTCAGAATTATGAATGGATAATCGCATATAACTCAAAGACTGTAACGGGAGTCTTTGTCTCATTTTGCGTATTTTTTCTCTCAAATCTTACTTTTTAAAAAATTGAAGAAAATTCTGATAACATGAAGGCAGGAGTGACTTAAACTCACGATGATAATATTTCGTTATTTTTTATAATCACTTATCGATCTTGTTATTCGTTATTATTTAATGTAATTATCTTCTTACGTATAATTGTCGTAAGTGTTTTTTATTTCGTGTCTAAAATTTCTTGGACTCATAAAATCGTTTTGTTTAGTTGAATATCTGATTATTGCCCAACTATATAAAGAAAAATTTCTACGAAGACAGAGCCTTAGATATTCAGAAGAAATAAAGAATTCATCTACAACACAAATATTTCCAAAAAAGATATTTTCTTGTTTAATGTTCTGATTTACAAATACTTATTACGATATTAATCTATAAATATTTTGTATTCAAGAGGTCATATGATATTAATAAATTATATTGTTAGCTTTTTTTATCTTGAATAAAAAAACTATTATTTTATTAAGATCCTGAATGTTCGATATTTATTAATTTTGAATTAGTGTACAGCTCCTTCCTAAAATCAATCAATCAATTTTTATCGAGTAGAGTTAGTAAAATATAGTATATAATAAACACGAATATCTTTCTAGATGTACAATATTCAATTAATATTGAGTCTACAAAATAAATGTGTGATAATTCATATAAATTCATTCTATTATTAAGGTAATTATATGTTTTTTATACTATTATTATATTTATTTTGCCTCAAATTTAAAAAAAAAATATTTTCCTTTAAACAAATCAGGACTAGATTATTAATTAATAATAGTATATCTAATTTTAATCGAATCCAAATTAAATTCTTTTTTTTTTATAATATGGATTAAAATATAAGGTAACTTTTACAATAATACCAAATTATATATTATATATAAATTATATATGTATGTTCCTACTATTAAATATTACTTTTATATAATGCTTGATTTAGAGAGATAAATATTAATATTTTATGAAACAGTGATATTATTTTTAAAACATATGGATAAATATAAAAAAGAAATAATTTTATTCACAGCCATAAATTATTTGTTTTAGATATTTCTGAATATTGTTCTGGTTTTATGTGTCATCCACCTTATAGGAAATGCTTAAAATCACATCAACGTTGTGATGGTCAAGTTGATTGCATGGGTGCAGAGGACGAGATAAATTGCCCAAATAATGGATATTACACTCGTTTTAATGATTTACAGACTGATTTGGCTACAATTAATAGTAACAATAAACACATGTCTACATCATCTACTTTAACAGTAAATCAAAAACAAACTACAGTATCCACTTCTGAAGATGTACGAAAACAGTTGACAACGTCTAGTTCAAACTCTTCATATATGCTAAATTCTAATTTTTTGCAACAAAATAATACGAATTTATTACCGAAAGACAGAAATGAGCGTACAACTACGTTAGAAGATCAAACTACAATGATTTCAACAAATCTAGTTACAGCTCGACCTTATAAAAATGAAACAATTTTCACTATTAAAATGCCACAAACACCACATCATTTCATTTGTAAAAAGTATTTGAAAATTGAAACATAATTTTTTAATTTTAATTTTACATATAAAAATGTTAAATCATTTTGTACTTTGCAGAAAAGTCTAAACTTTATATGTTATTATTGGAAATAGGAATTATTTTATTTTGTTTAACTTTAATTTGTCCTTTTTTTTAATCAATAATGTACATACATATATACGGATATACGAATATCTTCCAAAGTACTTTCTATCAGAGACGATAATTATCCCTTATATTTTTAATCGATAATCGAATAACTTGCAAAAAATTCTAATTGTTATGAGCCGATCCGATTATTAAGATTTTTTTTTTATAAGAAATAAATATTTTTCTTATCCACGTGTCTAAAATAAATGAAATAAGTTATAATCAAAAGAAACAACATCTGGTGATCGTAATAAACATAGAAAAAAATTCCCAATTTATTCTTTTTAAATATATTTTAATCTTAAATATGTTCAATTTCATATATTATGATAAAGTAAATCTAGTATATCATGTATATTATTCTATTTCAGTAGTTTTTCTTTTAAAATTATTCAATTTTATCAGATATCTTCAGGAACGAATATGAATGTTTTTTTAGTATAGTTTCAGATATATGTAATAGTTAAAGTTCTCCAATTGCACCAAATGCATAGTATAACCTTAGAATATTTTATGAATCAACTTCTTTAAACTGTTGAAACAATTTCTTACACGTTTTAATTAATAGAGCATTCTCTTCATAATACATATCTAAATATATAAATATATTGCCAGTAGTATAATTATACTGGTATTGCTATTAGTAAAAGATGCGATTCAATAACTCTTTTCTTATAAATAATATAATGAAGCAGTATTCTCCGTAATTCTGGCTTTGTTGAAATGAAAGTTATCATTTTCAAGATCCGATCAAAATATATTTTGCGTCAAAACCAAATCTTAGATGAAAGAGATTACACACAAAATTTAATTATTAAAAATAGAAATGCATATTTTATGAATGCAAAGTTATTTTAGTATCAACATTATAAAAAAAAAGAAAAAAACTTATTCATGTATTCAAAAATTTTTATAATATAACGTTTAGTAAAGCGTTATCTAAAAATTACATTAAAACATTAATATTAATGTAGTCATATATCTTTTGATTTTTCAGAATTATGCAAACAATTCCACTTGAAAAACGTTGTAATAATATATTTGATTGTGAAGATACATCGGATGAAAAAGATTGCATATGTAAAGATTATCTACAAGTGTATCATTTATCTGCAATATGTGATGGTCGTGTTGATTGTTCTGATGCGAGTGATGAAAAAGAATGTGGTAATATAAATTATTTATTTTTTTCTCTGCGTTTTTATGAAATTTGGTAACAAATAATATAAAAATATAATATATATATACGCATACTTTAAACATATATATTTGATAGGTACTAACATCAACTCTTAACTTTTATTAACAATATTGTATCTTGTGTGGTAATCTTTCTATCTTTAATACAATATAATAATGTTTTTATTGAATGTTGTTTAATTAAATTAATAAAATAATAATATAATAAAGTTTAATTTATATTATACTAAAAATATTTATATTTTATTTATATAAAAAGATATATAAATATATATATAAGTTACAAATAAGGCTTGTACAGTAGATCTACACTAATTGGGTACAAAATACAAAATTATCAGGCACATTAACATATGTAGGTATATAGCTATTAAAATGAAATTTAACTAATTCAAAATTAAGACAGTAATAAGAGAGATAATCATAAAGTAATCGAAAAAGGTTTCATTCTATAGAAATATTATCTATTTTATAGTAATTGTGTTACATTTTAAAATTTAACAGTTTTCTAATTTTCATTATCAATCACATTCTCAGATAATTATTTTCTCAGATACCTATGTAATCAAAAAAATATGTATAAATCCTTTTGCTCCATAATATATTAATACATTTTGTAACAATCTTACACTAAAACTCTATATTTATTATTAATATTTTGATTGCATTATCTGACATGCTTGTGCATATTGCTATTTCTAGTTTTAGTAATTATTCAATTCACCACTGAGAAGCTAAGAAAGAGTATTTTACGTTATCGAATAACTAAATATAATAATTTTATTTAATGAAAATGAGGATATTTTTTGTAAAAGTTTTAACGGACGTACTGAAATTTCCGTTGATTGATATTCAAGGTTATTTGACTCGAAGAGATAAACTTTTCATTCCATGTCAATTTTACATTCATTATTGATTGTGTCTGTAATATTTTTTTGCTATCATGATGCAATTTTGGTTTATAAATTACATTATTACATCGTTAGATCTCATTTTTGTGAAGTCAATTTCTATTATATGATTTTCATATTTTTCGAGGACAACTGGTTTTGTGCAGATTTTCTCAGAATTGTACTTCATCTAGGTTTCAGGTTTACATAATTATATAGTTAGCATAGTTTTACAGTGAAATTCTTTTGATCGCTATCGTATCTTTTTACAGTTCATAATTATGCATGTTTCTGATATCAATTTAGTATTTTGTATTAGTAACTTGTTCCGGTTATAAGATTTATTACTTGTCTTATATTTTTGTAAATAGATTATATTTTCCTATTATATGTACTAAGAGTTCATTCATTTGTATTGAAGTTGTCTTATTATATTTAAACTTTAATGTTCTTTATTCAATTTCGATAGATTAATTTTTTTCAAATATTTCAGTATTAATGATTTTACCCTCATTTTTTTGAACCTTTGTTTGTTTTTGTATAATTATATATATATATATATTATATATATCTATATATATATATATCTATATATTGTATAATTTTTTCTAAAACAGTGTATACAGTGAGAAATTGCTCAAACAACTTTCTCACCGATATATTCCAATTTTCAAATAATCCAATATTTTCTCCCTCTTTACGAGATTTTACATTTGCTGTTTTTTGTAGCTCAATTGTGTTCTAGTATAGTACACTTTTTTTTGCAGTTCCATAACTCTCTTTTACTGGATATCATGAGTAGATTCATTAACAATTTTTATTATAACTATTAAATTTATTAATAATAATTTTTTGTTGTTGAAATTTTATGTTTAAATTAAAATTTTTTTCAGAATATATGTTAAAATTCAGAAAATATTTTTATGTGCAATAATATTTTCAGAATTGTGCAATGAAAATGAATATTATTGCTACAGAAGTGGAAGCTGTATTCCAATACGGAAAAAATGTGATCGAGTCATGGATTGTAAATTAAATGAAGATGAATTAGATTGTTGTAGGTTTTTTATTCTTATTTTTTAAGTATTTGTTATTATAAATCGTTATAAAAAAAACACTCTTCATTTTTTTATTATGATAAATTAAAGATCCTTATTAGGTGTGGAGTTTAAATTGAAAACAAAATGATTTATTTTACATCAATGTTCCGCTAAAGGATTTTACGTTTTTGCATTTAATACTTACTTGGTTAAATTTTTTAAAGTAAAAAATAATAAATTACACTGCACGTTTTCATTACTAAGTTATCATTGTGTTTTCTTAAACTTCACGCCCAGTAAGATTCTATAATTTATCATTATTCATTTTTTTATTGCTTTAATAAATTTATGAATTTATAATTTTTTTGAATATATATTTGCATGTAAACTCTATCCTTTTATACATAAAATTAAAATATATTACAAATATACAATAATACAAGTTTCAATAATAATAATTAATAAAGTCCTTTGTTTCAAAATGTTATTAATTGATTAAAATAAATAGAGTAATTACATTATATTATAAAAATAATTTTTCTTAAAGTAATATATATTTGTATTCGAAGTTTAATAATAAATGAGAATAGCGTATATTTTATAAAATTATACAGTTGCATTAACTGATGGTCATGAAATAAATCTGGATTTGGATAAATTACCTTATTTGAATCTTGAAGGAGTATTGACAAATTATGATAATGGTGTTTGGCGTCCTTCATGTTTTAAATCTGAATTTCCTAATATAACAAAAAGAATAGGAGTTGGAAAGAAAATATGCAAGTATCTTGGATTTGTGTAAGTAACTTTTATTTTTGAAATTATACACATTTTTATGAAAAATATATTTTTGAAGTTCATATTATATCAAATTAATATCTGTATTAATTTATTGCAACAAGTTTATATGTACTATTACTTATTATATGTACTATTGCTATTAAAGTAATTTAGAAAACCAAAATTGTAATTGTATTAATAATATAAAATTACACTTTTGAATTTTTAAAATCTCTATTCAATATATTACGGTAAATGAATATCTTACTAAAATAAACATATCCGTAGTAATAATAAATATTGAAAAATAAAATTATTAAAACTTATTTGTACAATTATAAGTTTGTTTTTTAAATTATAATTTTGTGATAAATAATATAAATAATTGAAATTTGAATCTTAAATAATGAAACGGTCAGTGTAAATAGTTAATTTCGTTAATATAATTTTAATTTAGTATTTAAAAATTATTTTAGAAACGTAGAGTCAGTTAATGAAATTTTAATTCAGTCATCAAAACTTATTGAAAACACACCATCAAGTACACCAATTTTTATGTATAATAATGTTAATCGTACATTAACGAAAAGAAACATGAATAAGAATTGCCATGGTCTACAAATTAGTTGTAAATCCATTCTAGATAAAAAATTACCTATTTATCTTAAAATTAATTGGAAATCTAAAGAACGTAATTATATATGGCCCTGGGAGGCTTCTATATTTGTGGATGGAAATTACTACTGCACGGCTCTTATTTTGGAGAATAATTTACTTTTAAGTAATTCTAAATGCACTAAAAATATCGAGTAAGAAAAATGATCTCTTTTAATAATATTATTAAAAATTTGTTTGTAAAATTAATTGCCATAAAATTAATTAAAATATTGTGAAACTATCTATTTCTCCAGAAAATATGTATTATAATAATTTTATTTATATAAAAATTTTTAGTTTGCATAAAAATTTTACGGTTGCTTTATTTGGTGTAACATCTACAAAATTTCCTTATACATGCCCATATGAACAATCATCTTCAATTGTGAATATTACGTCTCTAAATCATTCAAATATTTCAGTACTTAAATTAAAAATAAATATAAATATAACACGTTACATACAGCCACTTTTTTTAAAAAACAGGTACGTTTATTTATTTTACTATCTTTTACAAATGAAAAAGATGTATATATTTTAAAACATAAAAATTTGCATGATTACAGTATATTTTTTGTTGCACAAATATTTATATTGATACATACATGATCGATTGGCACATATTATATTTTAATATATTATTGAATTAATTAAAATGAAATCCCATGATTAACTAATATATAAATAGTCAATGGATGATTAGAATAAAAATATAAAAATTATAACATTTTAATTCTAATATAAAATAAGAAGCATAAATACTTAATATATTAATATAGTTATAAAAATTAAAGCTTGTTAAGTAAGAGCGTGTACGGTATTATTCGCAATCGGTAAATAGTAGAACCCTGAAATTTTGTCAATAATTAGATATAATCTCTGCCTTTGACTTATTTGTGAAAAAGTTATGTATACGTCAAAACTTTGCCAGAGAAGTACATGAGGCAAAATGAGTGCTGCATACATCAAACGCTTCGAAGGAGTTTTCCTCTGCACCTACCCAAAGTAACGACAACGAAGTATTTAAAAAATCAAAGATTTTTATTCAAAAGTGAATATGATACTTCAAGAAATCCAAAAATTTCGACGACCAGTCATGGTTTAATAGGTTCTCAAAAAAGATTTTCGATACTTTGCATCTTTTTATCAAGAATTTATATGCAACGGGGATGGTTAATACTTATGAAAATATTTTGTTACCGACTAAAAATGTCAATTTATCAAATTGGATTCTGTAAGAGAATAATGCCAGCTGCTGTTGCACCGACTAAAAACGTGAAAAAGACATCGTCATATTAGATTGACCTGCAATCGACAAAATCACTCGATTTCAATCCCTAAAAAATGTCTGAACGACTACAAACAAAAACTTCAAGAAAGCTCATCTATCTTTTGATACAGCTATCCCGGGAAATTCGACACACAAAGAGCGCTTCCAGTCGAATATGTCGAAAATTTAGTGGAAATTAGGTCATGGAGATGTCAAGTGATTATTGACACTGGTTGACATTGAGGTTGAACATTTTATTGAGGTTGGACACCTTCTTGATATGATTGTGTTATACTTTAGAACATGTATAATAAATGTATATAAAGAAACATCTTTTTAAATAAATTTTTTAATTAATTATGCCGTGCACAATCTTTTTTAACAGGCAGTATGTTCGTAACTAAAAATGTATTAAAATATTCTTATTTTTAAAATTATAATTAAATATTTTATAACTATAAATGTTATTTATTACAGAACTTTTTCACCCTCTAGTGATGATATTTGTATTGCAGTAGGTGTAAATTCTCATCATGAAAGACAAGTAAAGTTTCTTGAACCAATTATAAATACGTGTCCGAAATGTCATCGATGTTATGTTGAAAAGAGCGATAGTTCTATATGTTCGGTATTATTAATAACATTAATTATGTTTGTTAACATTTTTTTTTGTAATTTGAAACAATAGTAATTATATAAAATTATTGAATTGCTCAAATATTTAGACAAATACTTCTGTTTCAAATTGGAGTGGATACGTAATTTGCTTAAGTTCTAGTGGTTGGTATCCCACTGCACTTTTCCAAGATAAAAATACTAATTGTGGTTTCGCTACAAAGCAGATTCTTAACGATATTAGTTCCATGTATACTCATCTATCTAACA
The DNA here is from genome assembly GCA_018907245.1 of Eupristina koningsbergeri. NCBI lineage: Eukaryota > Metazoa > Arthropoda > Insecta > Hymenoptera > Agaonidae > Eupristina > Eupristina koningsbergeri. The sequence goes on along the minus strand of JACCHV010000002.1, from coordinate 2,340,655 downwards.
CTATTGGTAAATGTTTATATATATATATATATATAATAGATTTAAAATATAAACAATTTTAAAATATAACAATTAACATAGAATGCATTCAATACTTTAAAAAATTTTCATAAAGAAATTTGAAAATTGCTTTAAGTGATTAATAAATATTATTAGTAGTTAAATAAAATTTCAAATGATTTTTAGCGAGTTTCTATAATTTTAAATATCTGTACTAAATTGAAATTTTATTAAAAAAATCTTATTTTTGTATTACATAAAATATATTGTTTAACTCTTTTTATTACATTGTTAAGTTCAATCTGATGTACTTTTATTGATTCAAAATTTTCTATTTTTATTTATATTTTTTTGACAAAATTGAATTTACAAGAATTAAAAAATGAATTTATTTTTATATTACCAAAAAGTAAAATTAATAATTTGACTTTTAAATATAAGTAAAAGATGAATTATAGTTGTTCACATATTAATATATGAGCTTCTAAGAAATGCTTCTGAAAGAAAAAAGGAAGAAAGAAAGAAAAGATTCTGTCTATGAATAACACAAAAAATTCAATATGTTATATAGTACATAACTTTTCATACATCCCAATCGAATTTACAATAATAGATTAAGCTATAGAGTACTTTTTTGAATTTACAATAATAGTCTAAGTTATAGATTACCTTTTTGAACGTTAATAAGATACAGAAAATTAAATACGTAGAAGATCTATAGATTTATATTTTCTAAAATACCCCTCGAAATATTTATTGGCTAATTTTTTATAAATAATTTTAATCAAAAAATGCAATTTTTCATTTTTTTGTTGTAAAATAAAAACTTATAATTTAAAAACAATAGTATTAATGAAATTTTTAAATTACTAAGAAAATTTATTTACATATAAGCTAATAGAAATATTGGAAATGGAAAAATTAAAAAAAAAAACCGAAAGATTTTGATATTAATTTAAAAAAATTCATAATATCGTCGGATTTTAATTTTTTGATTCTAATTTTAGATAATTAATATATTTACGGATAATTAGAAATTAAGTAAAATATATTTAACATAATAAGTACAATTATTATTCAACACTTTGTATGATTAGCACGGTTACTTTTTTATACGTCGGCTTTTCTTTTATCGGAGATGGTTAAACTACTAACTTAATAAACACATCGTTATTCCTGAATTAGTTATCGGCTTGGAATTTAATCTCGTCTGTCAGAAATGAGTTATATCAATACATAACCTTAGTTAGAAAAATGTAGATACTATATTTATAATTTTGTTTAAAAATGAATTTGTTTTTTAAAATTTGATTTTTACTATTATACATATATTAACAGGATAGATAGAATAATCAATAACCAAAAGTGTAATTTTATAATAATATGAATATAATTTTGAAAATTACATAGGTAAAAAATTATTATCAATAAGAAGAAAAATTTGTTCGTATCATCATTTAAAAAAATATGCTTATTAAAATCAATAATGATTGTATGAAATATAAAATTAATAAATGGTATATATTTAAATGTTATAGTACCACAATACATATTTGTAAATATTGACATTTATAGATGAATTGGTACAATCATTTGAGGAACCATATTGCGATGGGGTTCGATGTGGTCTTGGCCAGTGTATTCCATGGAAAAATGTATGTAATGGAATCCGTGATTGTCGAGACGGAATCGATGAGAATTCCGAACAGTGTATGAAAATCAAAGATAAATGTAAGAAAGGCATTTTAGAATGTCGTAAGTAAAATATGCATAGATATATAGAATAATATAATTGTTATAAAAAAAAAAAATTTGTTCAACACATGTATCTGTATATAAACCGAATATAAATAAACAGCGTACACATATAATTAACAATTATAATTAATTATAATTTAATTATAATTTTAAAATATACTAATATAATTTTAATTATATATTTAAACATTAATAAAAACACGTAAGATTTTTTTAATTTTTGATTTGATAAATATAATTTACAATAAAATTATAGTACATTTATATTTTATTTTAAACTATAATAATTAATAGAAGCAATTAAATTAGATCTAGATTTCTGCTTATTTTATAAAAATAAAATTAATATTCATAAATATGTTGAATTTTTAAGATTGTCTCAAATCTGAGCTTAATTGTGGTAATGGTGAATGTGTTGGAAAGGAAAAATTCTGTGATGGGCAAGTTGATTGCTCCAACGGAGTTGACGAACCAACTACATGCAATTGCGGTGAATATTTGAAGTTAACTGAACCAAGACGTATTTGTGATGGTCGGCGACATTGTTTGGATAAATCCGATGAAAATTATCAACTATGCATGTGCAAGGATTCGAGTTTCAAATGTGAGAAGTACGTTAAATTTCATATTATAATTTTTATTTTTTTTAAATAATGATTACATCAGTCTTTTAATTTACAATTAATAATTCATATTTTTTATTTTTTATAAATTTTATGATATTATTAAATTAACATTTTTATGATATAATTCAAGAAAAGTAAAATGATAACATTTGTATAACATTTGTATTTTAGTAGTAAATTTTAAGTAATAAAAAGTTTGATATATGTGTTTGATTTTGAAAATTAAAACATATATATGTATTAATTACCTTTTTTGCGTATAATTTTTTCTAGAAGTATATATAATGACACAACAGCATGTGTACCTCTTGATTTTGTTTGTGATGGTGAACCTGACTGTCCTAATGGAGAAGACGAATTGGAAAACATTTGTTGGAGTCTAAAATTAGATACAAGCAATCTGTAAGCATATATTTTAAACAAAATAAATATTTTTAGACTATTATAAATTTTAACAATTATTTTATTAATATAATTATTAATTATAAATAATTCGATTTCTAATTATTAAGATATATATATATAAAACACAAAAAATCCATTTTTTTATAATCTAAAAATATGTGTACGTGGTCTGTCTTCGAAGTATCGAGTTTTCTTTTATTATTTTGCGACTATTGGTCGTAGAGACTTGGAAGGGGTCTTAAAATGCAGAGAAAACCTTTTTCTATTTGTCCCTTTTTTTTTTTGTTTTTTCGATAATTTGAAGAGGCAGGATTTTACTTTGCGCGAAGGGTGTTTTTCGATTTCTAATACGGCGCGCTGACGCGATTAGTGAAAAAATAATATATAAAATAAATAATAATAATAAATAAAATATTCGTTCTGAATGAAAGTAGAATTATGTCTAGGCCCAAGACAACCCATGCAATGTTATATTACGATAACGAGTAGCACAAATAAATGATAAGATGCTTATCGCTATGTACTTATCTAATAACTGTGTTAACCGATGATGCGATTAGCGCAAATGAATAATCACATATAGAAAAAGGCACAGATACTATGACATGTTGACTATAAAATTGTAACTCACAAATTATTTTTTTTTTATCGCTATTCCTATATTTTTTTGTGTATCACTTACCCCTTCCATGAAATTTATACTATTCAAGTTAGATCGCCACACTGTAAATAAATCACAAGACTCATTCACAATTTTTTTATCATAAGTAAGCAATAAGTAAAATTATTTCATTTTTTATAAGAGATTCATACGAAGGTTTCTCCTTTTTCAAATTCTCTGTCCGATTTCTAACGTAACTTTTCAGTCTGTGAAAAGGCAATGAGTGGTTTCTTTATTTATTCTACAGAATCTACAAGTATCCTCTGAAACGTTTTTTATCCTTTTAAAATAATAATTGACAGAATTGTGTCCCGTATATATATTTGTCAAAAGATTCATCCTGTCTTTTATATTTACTTTGCAGAGGAGTTCTGATCTATTTGGAAGTATTTTAGAGATTTTTTGGACCGATATTTTCTTTTTCATTAATTAGAATTCTTGTATGTTCTAGTACCAAGATATGATTTAATTTGCTACCTTTTGCCAGTTGTTTCGATAATTTTAAGCAACTTACTACAAGATTTAATTTTATAATCTATTTATTTAAGGCTTTTTTACTGCCTTATTATCCGCTGTTATATAGGTTCTAGGTATAATAAATTCTTTGATATATATTTGATAGTAATATTCTATTATAGTATATAGTTCTGCTTGTAAGGTGGCACATCTGGTAATTCTTGTGAAAGTATAATATATTTCTAGATCTGTTCTTTCTTTCCTTACAAATCTGTCAGTGTAGTAGATTAACGGCGACTTTACTCTATCTTTAGTATAAAGGAACGTTCTTATAATTAATATATTATTGTTTACTTTTAAAATGTATGATGTTTTCCTTTTATCTACGGAATAATCCTTTAGATGAAGGATGAAATTGAGGATATTCAAGTAGCTTAAAGTAGTTGTTACTTTTTTCTTCGCGGGTTCTATGAATCATTAAGGCTGCTGCGAATACTGTTCACCTTATAAGAATATCCAGGATAGAGGGTCAAATAGAGAATGATCTCAATCGTAATTGTTGGTAAAAAATATCCATTGCTCTGATTATATATAGATAGATTAATCATTTAGAGGTTAAATTGAGAGCTTTTTGCATTAGCTATTTCAATATTTTTAGGTGCTCGCTTTAGATAATCAACATAATGTTGTCTACGTATCTAATGTCAATGGTATGTATTTCTGTAAGTTTGCACATAAATTTGTCCACAAATATTATAGCAATAGAAAAAGGATTCTTGAAGACTCTTTTGACGTTGATTATTGTACCTCTTAAGTTTATCTTTATTTCTCTGCTTATTAGTATGGATTTAATTTAATTTATTGTATATTTGTCGATATCTTTTTTTCTAGTTGTCATTTCTGTACTGTCAAAGGAGAATTATCCAAAGTCCCTTGAATATATATAAGTACACATAGTGCATATTCTTTACTTTCTAAGGTATTTTTTACCTAACGTACGAGGTAACTGATGGTTTTCTTCTTATATATTTGTCTTTTTAGTAGGTAGAATCAGTAATTGTCTATTTTATAATACTAGATATCTCAGTTGTTGAGCTATTGATTGACGCTATATGTTCACCTGTTGTAATACTATTGGGAAATTGAAGAGACTTATGCTTTAGTTTCTGCTTAGATTAATCTTGATCCCATAAGTAGCTAGAGAAATAAATGATCCCTCGTGACAGAGCCCTATATTGCCGTGAAAAAGATAAATTAAGACTGAAGCGTGGCACGTTTCAGAGTTCACTGTAAGCGATTCAGCATACCCTTGCCAGTTTTCGGTACAGTTGTTCTATCTTGACATGGCCGTTTCTTAGTTCATTCAACTATTTTGAACCTGTAATTTTGGTATCTCCATTAACACCAATACTTTTCCAGCTGAGTCCTTTTAAGAGGAATGATTACAATTATTTGAAGTATCCTTTTTATAGGATTCCGTCACTTATTCTGATTTCCTTTTACCCTTAGCCCGTGATTACAACCTTTTTTTTTTTTATTTTTTTTTATTTGGATTACAACCTTGGGTCTACGACAAGAGCACACAATTCTTATTAAGAGTATAATATAATATAATATAATATAATATAATATAATATAACAAATATTTTTTTAACACTTATATTCCAATAATGTTATTAGATAAGTCATTTAAAACCTTGACTATATATTTGATTACAGACATGGTAAAGGGGAGGTGATGCAAAAATCTTTTGGTATTTTGCGATCTCTATGTTCTCCACGACCAATAGAATCGCAAAAAGAAGTCACAAATCTATGTATGAAACTTGGATATAAAACAGGTATTCTGGTAAATGGATCTATGCTGTCTGAATATCAATTTGTCCCACGCAATGATTTTTATATGTTTCAACTAAATAATAATACGTGGATTACAATGCGAAACGATGTGTCTTTTGGAATGTGGAAAACATCTGCAAATAACTGTTATAGACTCTTTGTACAATGCTTTTAGCTATAATCTAATTGAATTTAGATAATATATTTATTTAATCATATTCAGATTATAATTAATGTAATTATTTCGTAAAGTAATATCCATAGCACGTACAATATTTGGAGTTCAAACCATCATTAAAGGATCAGGACAATCAATAATGCCTTGAATTTTTTCAAATTTCATACAGTTATACTTATGAACTTTTTTTAACATTTAACGTTTATTAAAAATTTTCAGTGTTTTTTTCACATCGTACACCAAATTTTATCGTATAATGTCATTCAACTAGGCGATCCATCGTGCCGTGTTACAAAACTGAAAAACAACCTCCGCGCGAGTTTAAATATTATCAATCCTAATGATTAGAAAAAAAGCAGGAACAAATAGAAAAAACTTTCCTGCACATTTTAAAACCTCTCTCAAATTACTATGACAAATGGTGGCTTCGAAGATAATAAATTGGATTTACTTTGCGGGCAGACCATGTATATAAGAAATATCAATATTGAATTTAGACTATACAATTCTAAATCGATTTTTGAAATACTTTTATAAATAATGATTTATAAAGATTTTTATAAATTATAATTTTATAAATATATCATAAATATGATGCGCAACGAAGAAATGTGATTTTGGACATTCATATGGAGCTTTAGAAATTACCAAATAGATGCTGAATTCAAAAGATTCACATCATCAATACAGTTTTACACGTGTGAATATCAAAAGATCGGTAGAGATTTGTGTCTATTTTGCAGATTTGAATGTTCGACACGTGAAGCTGAGTAAACAACGACAGTTTTGTAATTTTTTTCTTTATCTATTTGATATATTAGTCTAATTATGTTTTGTTGCTTTTTAAAAAGTGAGAATATGCCTTTTATCTTAGATTACCATAAAGGAAATGTCTTCATCTAATTTTTATGGAACTTATCTCCCAAAATTTTCTCTTTTGATATCCGTATTCTAATTATGAAATGAAATTACTTCAATTCTCTCTCTCTCTCTCTCTCTCTCTCTCTCTCTCTCTCTCTCTCTCTTTGTCTCTCTCTGTCTCTCTCTGTTCCTCTCTCTTTGGTATAAATTTAATAAGTAAAACATGCAAATTTAATGTTTGCAACTTACCATAGTTTAACATTTCTCCTGCTACGCATGTAATTGTAAAGAAGGCTTTTCGTATATATTTCTAATATAATAATATTTATTCCAATCCATCCAGTTTAATGCCATTTTTTATGTAAATGGAAGCTTTTATGCTATATATATATAATTTATATTATATTGTGTAAAATATTGTAACAATGCATCTATTAAAAACACATACATAAATATGAATATATAAAATACTTAAATAAGTATATACATTTTAGTACAATTATAATTTTATTACAAATGTCTTCTTAAGGTTTTTGAATAAGTTGAAAGTTCAAAATGATATTATAACAAAAAAAATTAATGACACTATGTTTAACAATTCATTTTTTAAATCTTAAATAAAACAACTTTTATTATAGTATAATATAATAATACATTGTTAGTGGTTACAACTCAACAACGTACCGATTATTATAAAATGTTTTGTAGTAATTATAAATTGTTTTTATATCTATTAATATTTATATAAAATAATTGCTTACAATATTCATATGTGCAATAATCTAATAATTGCAATTTGTTATTTACATAGTTGGCGTGTTAATAGCTTGGATAATAATACAAAACTGTACGAAAACAAATTTAAATTATTTGTAATAAAAAAAAAATTATGAATTTTTACATTATTAGTTTTCTATAAGAAAATATAATTGTACGACAGTATAACAGTATGACGTTACATTTATTAAATAATTATTGTATGAAATATAATTGATCATCTACGTAGTTGATTTACATAATACACTAATTAAAATATTGTATGTTGTTATTAGACTATTATTGTTTTTTAATTATAGTTCAATAATTTCTGTTTGGAAAAATATTACATTTTAATGAAATTTTTAATTTAAAACAACTAAATAAGAAAGAAAATGAATTGAATGCTAAAGAATAATTCTATGGGATTTAGAATTTTTAATTTTAATATTTTTTATTAAAAAGTATTCATTTAATAAGGCAAATGTATCATGAACATTATAGAAAATTAAAAAAACGTTATTTATTACTGATTGCATAAGCACTTAAATACTGCCATTCCCGTGAAAGATATTTATAACATATATTCAAGAAATTATTACAATGCAAATTAAAATTAAATGTAAAAATATTTTTTTACGAATAATTAAAATGTAAAAAATTATAGGTTGTTTTTTTTCTAAATTATTATGCTGTTTAACTTATTTATTTCGCAAAAATTTTATATATATAATTTTACATACATTTATACAAACTAATTTTAAATACATAAATATTATATGCAAATTCTTATGTTGGTAAATGCATAAATAATATTATTTAAATTTTGCATATAAAACATATTAAAAAATATGAAAAAGATTTAAAAAGCTTTGAATGTTTAATGAACATATAATCTTTCGTGCAAGTATATGAAAACTATTGAAAACATTATAATCTTTCAATTGAATAAGTTTATTATAATAATTTGACATACGTCAAATACGTTGATTTATTATTTCAGGCATCATACGAAATGATTTACCAATAACAATGATGATGTCGAGAAGATCAGAGAACGAGTACGAATATAATGGGTAATATTTTGTGATGTCATGATATTGATGAAAATTTGAGCATTGACTGTAAGACACGCGCCGGCACGTTTCTATTCAAGTTTGTAATATTGCTTAAACCACGTCTGTAATATGAGGGCACAGAATATTTTTGTGCGTATTTGCATAAGAAAAACAGATAGACAAATATAGAGAAAGAGAAAAATTTCTGTCAATCTCGAGGTGTGCTATATACATTAGAAACTAATTTTTAATTTACTGTCTGTCTTCTTCTCATTAGTTTGACATACAAAAATAATAACAAGCAATAAATGATTCGTTCTTAATTTTTTTTTAAATGTTTGGGAATATCTATAAAAAATATTAAATTTTAATTATTGCTTTGAATTAAATGTTCATTAATCCTGAATGTATTACATAATAAAATAATTAAAATTATTTATTTAAAAGATAGTGATAAAACTTAGAATATTTTAAGAAATTTTTTTATAAAGATTAAAACATGTATATAAAAAAGGATACATTTATAAATATTAAATATTATAGTTTTGCATTAATTATGAAATGTTTATTTTTTATTAAATTCAATAAAAAATATATTAAAGTAAATTGTATTATTAGTTTTATATTGCATTGACATAAAGTATATAATTAAACATAAATATTTTAAAAAATTTTTTGAATAAAAACATCAATTAAATGTAGCATCTTTTTTTATTGTGGTTTTTATCGAATTATAGAGAAATTTTATAATAATTTGAAGTGTGAGATTTTAATGTAAACTTTTGATATATAATACTACATACATTCATAATTTTTATATACGTTATTAAAAAAAAAAATTAAACAAAAATGAAAATACAAACTGAGCTTTTTGCTGCAATAAAAAAGACCTGTTTGCGAGAGGGTTGCTTTTCGTTTGGATCTACTTAGGCACATCTGGTACCAACGCACCGGAGCAAAAGACCATTGAAATATTAAGTGCCACTACAAAAAACAATAGCAGGAAGTCTTTTTTATTCTATCATCGTCGATCTCAAATTATCATGTTACAAGATATTAAAAATAAATATAAATAAACAAATTTTTTATTAATGTAATATCATAAACAAATTTTTTATTAATGTAATATCATAAACAAATTATATTTAAAATATATGGAAAATAAATATAATTTTATTTACATATATACAATTTCAATTATAATATATTGATGTTCTCAAATTTCACATTAGAAAAGTTAATATTCATAAATAAAAAAAACATATAATTTTTTGTTATTATTAATATTCTAAACTCTCTTCGTTTATTTAAAAATCATATAAAGATATCTTTAATAAAATAATTATACTAAATAATAAATAAATACACACACACACACTCACTAACAAATGGATATTTTTATAATAAAAATGACCCTCTATGAATGAAGCAAAAGAAATGTTAAACTATGGTAAGTTGCAAACATTAAATTTACATGTTGTACTTACTAAATTTATACCAAAAAGAGAGAAAGAGAGGTAGAGAAAATTGAAGTAATTCCATTTCATAATTAAAATATGGATATCAAAAGAGAAAATTTTGGGAGATAAGTTCCATAAAATTTAGATGAAGACATTTCCTTTATGGTAATCTAAGATAAAAGGCATATTCTCACTTTTTCAATATCAACAAAACATCATAAATAGACTAATATACCAAACAGTTAAAGAAGGCCATGTGCAAAAAATCACAAAGCTGGCGTCATTCATTCGGCTTGAAAAAAGTTTGAAATATAAATTTAATAACATTCAAGTAATACAATCGAATATCAATATTCCGAAAATATATGACTTTCATAAAACTCTTAAATCCTACTCTTCTTGTAGATAAGTAGTAGTTTTTTAATTACAGAATGAATCGGATAATTTTTTTTTTTTATTTTTTTTATTTAAATACAAATGCAATTTAATATACTAGACAAGAAAATCTATTCTTGGTTAGAAAATATAATCTTGTTACACCTCTCAATTATCATTTTTATTTGTTCGTGAAAACCTTGTCTTCTGGCTATATATTAAAATTTTCGTTAAAAAAAAAAAGAACTATTTTTGCTGAGTTTTAATACGGAAATGACCGTTTTAAGTTTAATAATCAAGGATATTGAACCAAATTTATCAAAACAAATAATAAATTAAACTATCATCAGATAATCTTTGCATAGATGTATACCATATAAAGTTAGAGAACATGATAAAACTTTTTCTGCACTACATATTACAAAAAGATGATAATCTTAATGACGTTTATTAATCAAAAATTCTACCAATAATGATATAATAATAAGAAAAACTAAAACTAGTAGTTTTGATGTTGAGGGGACTTCTGATCGCAACACTTAATTATCCACTCTTAATACAGGGATAGCCAACGGTAATAGCGAAATTATTTACAATTGGGTATTAAACCTGTTGAGCATTATAAGTATTACAGCATCCAAAAGAATAGACAACATAACTGTGCATGTTAATAAAGATTGTTTACAAGACAAAATTCTTACCTTAATTTATGGCGTTTGATTACAAGACGAGCTGTTTGAAATTTTTGAATAATACTATATTTACGTGCAAACCCATGCAGAAAAATAATAATAAAAAATAAAAAAAAAACAATAAGAATAATTATAATTTTCAATAATCTAAATCCCCTATCCTAGCTTTGTTACCTGATTTTGTACCCTGCTCAATTTATTCATTTTTTTTTATTAATAAAAGATGTATTATTTTAAAAATGACAAAAATATAAATATTTTTTTTCAAAATATAAAAGTAAATTTCCCAGTAACGCTTTAACTGCTTTCCTTAGACATTTGCAGGCGAATGGAAAATGTAGCTTGCTTTTGGTCTCGATGTAATTTTTTTTTTTTGAGGGAAAAACATCACCATATAATATAATATAATGAGTTCATTACTAAATTTAATTTAAAGATAAATATATATTAATATATGAATTACTAAATTACACGCAAATTTTAATTATAAAGGAACTATAACGGTTTGTGAAAATGAAAATAAAAAAGTGCAATTTCGAAAATTAAAATTAAAAAACAAAAATAGTCACATATGTAAAGAAGAAATTAATGCAAATAAATTGGAATTAAAAAAATTAATAAAATAAAATAAAAAAAAATGAAAAGATGAAAAAAGAAATGTAAAGAAAGGTAATTCAAGTATAAATTTATAGTTAAAATTTAGTCAATAATTACATTTTTTTTAATATATAATTTGTAATCTTATGGATTTCAATATCTAAATTCTATAATTTTTAAGTAAATTATTTCATGGTAAAATATATGAAGGTATTTTATAATTGTTCACGTATCTATATTGATTAATATTTTAAATTATAATTCTAAATTTTCAAATAGCACCTTAGATTCAAAACCTTAAAAAATTACTATTTTCATCAGCATAATCTAAAATATGTTATAAATATATTTAATTTCAATTAAAAATTCAATAGTATTAATTTAAGAAACAAAAAAAATAATAATAATTAAATAAAAAATAAAATTATGAAGCTATAATAAATATTAATTTAATTTTTAATTAAAACAATAATATTATGAATAAAAAATGAAAATATTAATTAGCCAAATAGTTTTTATTTAAAATTCAATTGAATTGAATGGATCTTATTATACATTGTTATAATTGATTGAACAAATTTTGTATATGTAAACAATTAAATAACTTTTGTATTTACGATATTCAAAAGTTTTTTTTTTACCTTAAATATATGTACTATTATTAATTATTAGTGACTTGTGTATTATTAAAAAAAGTAATTATGCAAAGTATCATTCACTAAAAATAAAACACAATGAACAATTGAAGATAACTTAATATTATTGTACTAAAATATTATACAATATTATATAATATTAAAATATAATTTAAATATTATAATATTAAAACATTATACATTATTCATCAAATAATACGTATTCATCCTATACAAATCATATGAATTTATATCATAAAATTTTTTCTGAATTTTATTTTATAAGTAAAGACTTTTTGACTATCCCTAAGATTTAATTAATAACAAATTATGAAAGACTAGAAAATAATTGTTGATATATAAAAATTGTGCATTCATAATTAACAATTAATAAATAAATAATCATTTTACGAAAAATTTAATGTAATTTAAAATATTTAAAATATTAAATTTTATAAATAAATTTAAAAGATAAACATTCTTAAAAAAAAGTACATCATGTATAAGTAAATATTACAAATGCAATTTAACCTTGATATATATATTTTTAGTCAGATATATAAATAATATATTTATTTATAATTTATTTTGTTTTAGTTTCTAAGTCAATCTTATAATTATTGTTTAATTACTGGATATTGTAACATAAAAATTCAACAGCAAATAAGTTGTTTTTAGCATAAATAGATTTGTTAATTGTAAAAAATATTCATTATTTTTTTACTTATTATTTTTATTTTTTATATTTGGCAACTACCATTTGATATATAGTTTTTTTTTCAATTGTTATTTCGTCAACTTTAATGAAATTTGTTTATTTAACCATAGTGCGTATTATAGAATTTATGTTTTATTATATTTTTTTAATATCTAAGTTAATTCAACAAGTAAGGGCAAGTCCAGAATTTTGCAAATGTAGTACTGCCAGATTTTTTTGATTTTCTTGATATTAATTTATATGTATAATGATTTATTTATTTATGAATATATATTAATCCATCGGCGTGGGATATTAGGAAGAGTGGGATCTTGGAGATCATTGGTAGGTACCGATGAAAGATCAATGATAGAACACTCAAGCTGCCGGGTAGTAAAGATATCCGGTACGAACTAACCACCCAGTCCTGACTGCCTCAGTAGTTGGTATGTAATTTCCACCGAATCTATACTGGCACTTGGTAACCGGACTGGGCCTTGTGGTTCGTAGGGGGCAGGGTTTTCCAAGACCACCAGGTTGAAGGAATCCTTTTTATTGCTCGACTGCCCTCATTGAACCAGCTGATGGTAATCTCAGCCACCAATCACCACATGTCTGTTTTTTTATAAAAATAAATATGAATAGTTCCGAAAATAAAAATACAGTCAAAGTGATAAATATTTTTGTGTTCCAAGCACCCAAAACTCAACTCGGGCGGACACTGATATGTCAATCGTCCTATTTGTGTACACTGAAATAAGTTCCCAGGGAATCGAAAAGACTTTTTCTAAGACTGACTCTGATAATGAAACACAGATCTTCAGAAAAAACCAGAAGAATCAAAGTCTATCAGAAGCGGTTAGAGATTTATAATAGTTAGTTGACCTCGAATTGAAATACCTTGCCGTGGCGGATTTCATCAATTTCAGAAAGCTCTTGGTGTATATACCGGGTACAGTAAAAATTAATACAACAATCCCCAGACTTTCAAGACAGAACGCTGACTTCATCCGTATCAAGAACTGGCGTATTACTTCCAGAAAGATGGTAGCAATAGATAACGGAGTCAGTAAGTGAAAAGAGACTCTCTTTAATGTATGAATGGATAATATTGAGATTCATGCCTTAGAAAGTAAGGATTTCAAACTTTATTTCGGAATATGAAGAGCCCAATGTGTTCCCTTTGGGAAAAAGGGCACAAACGGTATTCTCAAAGATGACTTGCTCGCAGACGACGAACCCACTGTCTCTGATGCCCAGCATGACAAGACAGATTAAAAACTTCTCCAAAACCACTGATGTTATATTTTCGACAAGGATAAAATTTTTACAGATTAACCTGTCATATTTAGTTAAATTAAACAACCCAAAACTATATAATATAGAAATTCAGTGTTGTAATTATTGCTTTGAAAGTAAAAGAATTATATAAATATATGACTCGAACTATGCAGCATTCTGATCTGTCAAAACCAAATGAGGTAACTACACGAAAGAAAAAATTATTACGCACTGGGACAATTCTGTTGTGTGCTGTAGAAAAATCATTTCATATCAACCTAATAAATTACCAACCTCCAAAGGAAATGTGGGATAAGTTGGAAGATTTATAAGGTGACTCAAGTATAAAGGCAATACAAACTGCATAAGAGCAGTATTGAGCATTCAAATTTGAAGATGATGTCAGTATTCAAATACACAATGAAAAATTTTAAACTAATTTAAAAAAATTGACAGATGCGAGAGAAAAATTATTCAAATCAGCTATTATTACGAAAATTCTAAGTAGTATTCCTTCGGAATTATCGATATTCGTGGGAGTGTACTCTTGAAAAAGAAAAAACAAAAGAAAAATTGATTGCTAGAATGTTCAAGGGAAACAAAAGAATGGTCGAAGATACAAAAAATGAATACTTTCTTTCTCAATACTTAAAAAATAAAGATTACCAAAGTTTTCAAGAAGAAAAGTATTCGAGAAATAAAAAAGAGGACGAAATGTGCCATTAATTAAAAGAAAGAACATTCAACTCGTGAATGTTGATACAAACAAAAAAGATAAAACTACAAAAATTATAAAGTCATTTGAATTATTTGCATGTGAAATAAGTGCATTATGTAATAGTACAATTAAAAGTGATAGCAATGTGTAAATTGCTAATACAACAACGAGTATGTGTATAACTTTCAGAAAAGACTATTTTAGTGATTTAAAAGAAAATTGTAAAGGTAGTATTGTAATGCAATAATAATTGCTGATAAGAGACTACTTGCAGTATCAAGTATTGGTACTTTTATCATAATTGAAGAAATAGATGAATAGTACCTGAACTAGAACGAAACTTACCTTAAATAGGTATGATAAACAGACATTATTCTTATCGTGCCTATGAGGATAAATATGAAATAAAAAACAATAAAAAAAGTAAGTTGCATAGAACGCATTCTCAAACTTTTTTTAAAGCAAAAATAAATGATTATTCTAATACAATTAATCACTCTAAAAAAATGAAGAAAAAGGTCTGTGGACGATTTTTCAAATTCTAGTTGAATCGATTTCGACACAACAAATAGTTTACATTTGTACGACAATGAACATTGACCATGTTGACATTGCACTTTTAGATAATAAATAAAAATTTGTTTTGCAAAACGGTACATTATTTAGTAATTTAATTCCCATTTCTTCATCATTCACGCCAATTTTAAAAATTATTTGATACATTTTCATTTTCTTTTTCATTGACATTATTTGCATTTTTATATAATCAATCACAAGAAAAGTACATATCATTCAATCGTAAGCAATAATAATGGTTTTTTATACGAATGTATGTTTTTAATTATTTTCATAAAGATACATTTTTATATTTTTTTTAATATTATAATATATAAAAAAGTTTTAAGAATAAACTGCAATAGAAAATAGAAAATTAATAAGTAGCAATAATTTAATATATTTTATTTCATATTTGTTTTTTGTAATATATATAAAATTATAATTAATATTAATTGTTTATACCAATAACCCAATAATATTTAATGTGTCATTCAAATCATAGTATTTTATCATTGTGAAAATAATATTATTGTTAATCTCATTTTTACCAACAAAAAGATTTAATATAGAAATGAATTAACTATTAAGATATTAATTTGACTCTGTATAAAAGAATTTTAAAGATGGAGTCAAAACTGTAAATAAAAAAAATCTATGTAAGTTCAAATTTAATTCTATTTTTTGAGTTTAATAGTTAAAATATGCATAAAAAAATGAAACGAATTATCTGTTCAGTAATATTATTGACAGAAGTTCCACCAATGTCGTATACTAAGTCACTTATGTTATATTTCTTTAAATCTTGTCTGGTATTTTTTACTTGAAAGTAAAAAGAGTTCGATCAATTATATCAATAAATGGCCTCGTTTATGTAATAGTCATTACTTACACGTTTATATTATATTTATTATAATATTTCATCGTATTGTATATTTTTTCATATAATTATATTTCAAAAAATATAATTATATCTAATAATGTATGTATAAAAAAAAATTATATTATGTTTATTATGAAGATTATTCAATTTGAAAATTTATCTATTTTTGGGTTATTATCAATATATATTATTATATGAACCGTGAACATTTTTTCGATGTAAGTTTCAAAGTTAAGACAAATTTAATACAATATGTAGTTGAGAATAATAATATACTTGTTAAAATAAAAATTCTATGAGTAAATCATTATAATGCAATAAATAAACTCTAAAATATATAATTATTCAGCAAAGTAATTTATTAAGAAATATAAAGTGTTCATTGTCTTCATATAATAAATCATGCGTGTACATGTTATAGTTTTTCAAACACTTGTAACTTATATGTACAAATAAATATTTATAATTCTCCTATAAAATTTTATTCTGTGTTAATTGGCATTGCAATGTTTGGTAAAAATTTGACAATTAACTAATAATAAAAAATTATTTCGAATTTGAGGATACGAAATAATTTCCTTCAAATTCTAAAAGAAACAAAGTGAGATAGAAAAAGACAAATAGCTCAAACGACGATAGCGCATTCTAGAGTGTTTGCAGTCCACTCGAAAACAAATGCTGAACGAGCGTATGCGCAAGAGCCAGACTACCACCCCTATATCTTCTCGAACGATACTTTGTTTCATTCGGTACATACTTGCTTGTGTTACGATGCTCAATGTATACTTATATATATGTCGACATAATTATTTTTCTATGTAGATTATTACCATTTCATCTGAATAAAATTTTTTTTTTATTAATATATTGACAAAATTATCATCATTAATATTATCATTAATAAATACAGTAATTTACTACCTTGATAATTCTAACAAAACTGTTCATTTAAATTTTATTTAATGTTAATGTCAAATTTGCTTTATAATTATTTTTTATATTTATAGATTCGTTCATTGTATTTTTTAAATCATATTTATTATTATAAATAACATTAATAAATATAATACAAATCTTTTTTTTTTAATAATACGATAAAAATATTTAAAAAATATTTAAAGTTGTATTTCTTAACGTTGAATACTTTAAATAAAACAAATAAATTTTACGTTAAAAATTGTTACTATTTCAATAAACATATACTGACTATAAAATTTTTAATTTTTTGATATATATAATTAATTTATATGTATTTAATGTTACATTTATAAGAATATCTATTAATAAAATTACAAGATTTTATAAATAGGAAAAGAACAATAAAATATGATTATTCTTTTAATACAAAAATATCAAATTTATATTTAAATTAACACTAGATGAAAGGTTTAAAAAGTATAAGTAAACGAATAAATAAAATATTAAATTAATCTTAAACGACGTCTCAGTAGAAAGGTTTCTATCTTATTCATAAGTTTATAATAAAATTTATAATAAATACAAACGGTAAGTATTTCAAACCTGTATAATTAATGTACCTTTTTGTCTGTATCAGCTTATGATTGTTAAAATAGAAATTAATAATCAATTATGCTCTTGATATTGTTATTATGTTTAATTTATTAGGGTTCATCTCCTATTTTAATTTTCATTGAGAAAAATACAGGACGAAGATAATCCTTTTCAAATCTGAAACTGATAAAATAAAATCTAATATTGCTAAAATTATCTTAATGTCAATATTCTATTTTTATCTGATCATCTTCCTTGAGTTCATGTTTAACAATAATAATATCGCCCGGTATTAAAATTTTAAAAACCTCTGCCTGATTCGTGAACTTAAATCAATTATAATTAATATCATTTTATCAATTTTATAATGTCAATTACCGTCGACCATATTTTTTAACTGTCGCTTTGTATTCTTGCATAGAATCTTATAGATAATTTAAAAATGTATTTGTTTTATAATAGAACGAATAGAATTTAAAAAATTAGATAAACAACATCATCTACGCTTTATCTAAAACCCAATAATAATATCTTATAGTTTTTTTTATATTAATACATAAAGTTATACAATATGCCATAAAATTTTATATGCTTCACTTTATAATGCCTAAAAATATTTTATTACAAGGTATAAGCGTGTTCTCTCACCATAGAATCATAAATACAGAAAGACAAGCACACAGAAATGTAAAAGTTAACTAAGAAAAATAAAAAGAGTTTGAATCAGGGGAGGGTCAACTCTAAATGGGAGAGCGGCGACAAATGCAACAGATAGGCCACAGACAGGTCTCAAACAGGCTCTAACGCAAAAAAAAATGCCCATGACATAATCATTTGAAAATTTTTTGATTTTTAAATAATAGCATATACTTTTAGTTGAAATTATTATATTCAATTGAAAAATTAATTTTTCTTTTCTATTTTTAGTATTAGTAACAATTTCGACAAATTAAGCAAAATAAAATCGCCCCATACGTCTCTTTTCGTGTGTCGGTACTTGTAACCTGGTACATGTGTTTACATTATTTTAATTCAAACGCTTGTAATCGAGAACAAATTTCAAGTTTTTAGTTGTTACAAAATTTCTTCATAGAAGAAGCTGAAAAATTCATTTATACATGTGTAATATAAATGAATTGCTAAGTAATGTAAATATTAATTATAATATAATATTTGTATATATATATATATATATATATATTATGAATATAAATATTGTTAATTAGTGTTCAAGTGCTATGCATAAGAAGTAGTACTGTAATACATTTAAAATTAAAAAGTACATTGTAAATGCCAAATTGAATAGTGGTATTTTAATGGTGGGAGAAATATGCTCTTTCTCTTTCGCACTTATGACTTCTCTGCCGACTTCTCAAGAGTCTGTGGCCTGAGTTAAATTTCTTTATAAGTATTTTAAAATCTATTGAAAAATAAGAATACATTCAATAAAAATTGCTATTACTTTTGTTGTTTGGATCCAAGCGCTTTCAAATTTGGAACATGCTTTTTTTGTAACTAATTGAGCTCAGTTTCAGAATTTATAGAATATTTTATTGGAAGGAGTTTAATGATACATCCTTTACAGGTATGAAAAAATCAAAATATATATATTTCTTTTTAATTTTAAACACTATGTTACTCAACAAATACTAATCTAAACTTCAACGTCTATAAATAAATATATGAATTAAAAGAAAGGAGTGAGGAGAGATAAACGAGGAGCTTCTATCAATAAATACAAAGTTGAGCCGTAACAATTAAAAATTTATTGGCTCGTCGCGTACAATTAAGGCATAAAAAAGACCTCGCGGTTTAGGAGGAAAAAGCCATCGTAAGCTTACAAAACTACTTATCGTACGATACAAGATGCAGAGAAGGTATGCTGGCTGCAACCTCACTCGGTCGGCGTCCTCCGCGTCGCGTAATGCTTTCCCAGGACCAGCTGGTGGTCGCGGTTGCTGGAGCCGGGGTTGCTTACAAGCGAAGCGAGAGTATGAGCCGAGCGCTCGTCTAGCTGTACCTTTGACGTTGCATACGCCTGTATACCTATACACTCTACACATACAACTCACAAACGTACGAGTACTCAATCACAGGAATCGCAAGATAATACACGAGTAAATATATGCAGTAGATCGTCAAGCAACGATGCAACGGGAGATCTACTCTAAATTCTAAAAAGAAACGACACACATTGTCCAGAAGGAAAACAGTTCCTCTCACATTCTTTTGATCCGGAAACGACTTTCCCCATTGCTTCCTCTACGCCGTCACTTCCTGTTACTCTCGAAGCATCGAGGGTAAGAGAAAGCGTTGAGCACACTAAAGATTACATTATAAGTAATAAATTAAAATAATTACTAAAATATTTTAAAACAAATTTTTTTTTTTATTTTATATCTTATTTTTTAATATTATTATTTGTATAATATGATACTGTCACAAGCTTTTGGATGTGATTATTATTATAAAAATCATTATTTTTATTATTTGATATTGTTTATACAAAAATTAATAATTAAATTAAACATTTTATAATAACACAAATTATTGAAAAATCGAAAATTCATTTATTTTATTATCTTATTAAATTAATTACGAAATAATTACTCGAGGGAAAAAGTAAAAGTAACATCGTCAATTTTGGCAATGCTAAATATTTTTTACTATTGTTAAACTAATTAAATAAGAATGCTTATTATGTGGAATCATTTTACTTTTAATTAATCTTAAAATTTAATATTATAAAAAAAAGTTTTGTTATTAACTTTAATTTTATAAATATTACAATATTTAATTACAAGATTAAAAATTTTAATATTCTTTTAAAATATACTTTATACTTGTTTGTATTAATTAAAATTCATTTTAATTCATTAGAATATAATTTAATTAAATTTTGTATACATACAAATTGAATGTTTTACATATACATGGTGTGTTGAAAAAGTATCGAGTTTTTATATTTTTTTTTAAGCCACTATTCATCATTGTAATTTCGAGGAAGTCATAAAATATGCGGTGAAGTTTTTCCTTTTGCCTATTTTTTTTTTTATTTTTCAATTATTAGAAGTAGCAAAATATGTATTCGCGTGAGAGACGTTTTTTCATTTTATAACACAGCGTAATGGAACAACTGTTGGAACAACTTCACACAGTAAAAATTTATTTTCGACTTGATAAAATACTGTAGACTTTTAAATATGAAAAAAATTTTTAAAAATAAAATTTCGTGTAAATTGCAATTAAGCATAAAGCCTTTCCAAAGGTCACCAATTTTCCTCGTTGTTAACATCCAAAAACTGCTTCTAACACCAAATATGTGCACAAAATTTTGAACTCAAACGGTCATATAACTATCTGGATAATCAAAGATCTTGGGAAAGATTCCTTACGGGTGTGAATAAAACGCTATTTTTAGCGTCGACAAAGTTTCAACAAAATTTCTTTTGTCTTCTCCAGGCCTTTATTTTAAAAATGAATACAGTTATATTATAATACAGTTCAATTACAATTACATTAAATTAAAATACAATAATATATATTACTTTGATACTATAATATATGAAACTTTGGTACAACTTGTGTTGTCACGTCGATTGATTTAAATGTACCATGGTACGCTTACGTAAAGTTTATATATCAGCTGAATGTCGCGTCATCAGTCTCGTCATAAGTTTATATTGGTAGTTTAATACATGGGTATTCTCTTATCTGTTTACAGTGTAACTATTTAATATGTAGCATTTCCGAAATTTGCCTCTTTCTATAATTTTGTTCTCTATCGTGTTTAATATGTTTTTAAATATTTATTATGTATTCACTCGGAATTTCATCTTCTATCAATCTCCTAGTTTGTTTGAGCCCTTTGGCCTTTTTTCCCACCTCAGCCTCCATTTTTTTCAAACTCCATTTTTAGTAAGCTGTGGATAATTTTGTTAATTTATATCTGAAATTACCTATTATTAGATTACCTACTATTATTGATATCCAATTATCACTACATAGTATATTTAGTCTTAGATGGGTTAATGAGACTAGCTTAGTTTCTCTCATTTGTACTTTGAAGTCATAAAAAGTGAGCTAGGTATTTTAATAGAGTTTGTACTCCATTCTCAACTTTCTTTGCGCATTATGTCCGTATTATTCGTGGAAATATTCTGTAATATACGGCAGATTATTGCAATATCAAAGACTTCTCACATGTTTTCAGGAAACATTCTCCACACTTTTTATTTAACTTTTTTTATACCCGTGTTGTACTTATTATGAGAATTTTTATAATTATCTCTAATCTTCCCCTTTTCGGTTCGAAAAAATAGATCGTACAATCTTCTTGTCTTCTTTCATAGAAAATTAAGTTCGGAATTCCACTATAGAAATTTCTGTCTTTAAGTTCTTCGAGGTGGAACTATAATTTCACTCAAACATATTTATTATAATAAAGTTTAGATTTTCGGTTATTAAATGACGGTTGTGTTAAATAGTGTATTTAGTCTTTAGCGAAGAGGGAAAGTTTCTAAGATTAGCATTCACTTCCTTGTGATAATATAATCAATTAATTTTACTAGGATTCCTGATCAATTACTATGACTTTCATCTCTTCTCTATCTAAAATACTCTAAAATTTTTATCAGATATTGAAATATTGTTAAAGACGATCCAGTTGTTAAAGAAACTACAAAGTCCGGTAGTGGCTAGGATAATATTAATGACCTCCTTCCTAATATTATTTTAGAAGGTGAGCTTATTTACTATATTTCATAGTCTTAAGTTTGTAATTATTGAAGAAGTCATTCTCTTCTTTCATTTGTATTAAATTGTCTTAAAAAAGATGATGAATGTTAGCATGGCAGCCTAACACTAGTTTCTGGCTATAAAATACACAATCAAAGCAATAATTTTGTTTGATGGATATTTATAAGATCGTAAAAAATTAATTATTGAGGCTAAAAACTTCCTATCTTTTCTCGTTTTGTCTTCGAAGATCTTGCAAAATTGCGTTATGAGCTCGACCTTTAATTCTTTTTTAATTATGCAAAAATACTTACTGCTAGAAATGAGAGATCCGCAATTCTCAATTTCCACTATTTTTTTTCGTAATTTCAAAATTCTTGGAGAATGGCGATGTCTGTTTGCAACATATCAAAGCAGTTGACTAATATACTACACGCCTATTTGCTATAATACTTATTAATTTGTAAAATCTCTATACTAACTGAAGGTATAATACCAGCAGAGAGAAGAGTTTACTCCAACATGTTAGGCATTGGGCGTACTAAGGATCTCCTGTGTTTCCATGATATCCTGACCACTTGGGAGCATGACCGACATCACTGCTATCGCTATCTATAAAGACATAGTCAAGCTTGCCAAGGAAATAATAGAATCTAAAATCGATACTTTTTATGGCATCAATTTCAGTCATATCCAATCAAATAATATGAAGAGCTTTTTCTCTTTTAGTGACATTTTTTTTGTTACTAACTGAGTTAATCATTTTTTATACGTTGGCTCGGAAGTTCTTGTTTTTAGTAAAAAAAATCTCATCCGTGACTTGACGGAGCTTATAAATCCTTGTAAGTACACTAGCACATTTTAAAACTTATCAAGATCTGCAATATCAATTCCTTTAAGTTTGACCCCTATATTTTTTATTAAGGAGTTCGTCTGTTTTGGAATTATTTCATGCAAATTCCACAAAAGAAGAGGACTATCTAACATGCCTAACTTCGGTAGTCTAACACCAGACCACCAAGATCGTTGGCCTCGATTCTACAATCATTCGTGATATATTGATGAGAGCATCCATTTTAAGAGGATTTTTTCATTCATAGCGAATGTCCTTTTTAAGGAGTTCGCCTTAGTTGTACTCTTATACATATTAACTTATACATGGATTTATCAGTTTAGTGGAATCTGCATTCACTCATCATTTCATTATTACATTAGCCGATCTTAGACATGATATCACACAGACCTATTCAGCCAAACCCCTTCAATACGACAACGTAACAATACTTAGAATGGTAACAAACTAATAAAAAATATTTCAAATTAATTTGAATAAAAATGAAATGTAGATCTTCAAATTTTATAATTCATTTTTTAAGTATCTTTTTTTAATATTGGTTCATATTTTCATTATTATCGTTTTTTTTATTTTAGTATAACTTTAGTTTATTTTTAATTTAAATGTCTTCATCTAAGATTCGGATACATGAAATTTTATAATTACAATTTTTCTTTCATTCAATAAACACTCAAATAAATAATAAACTATTCAAATGTTAGATGAATACTTTTTAAACATAATATTTCCATAATTAAAATAATTATTATAACCAATTATTGGTTCTTTACCAATTATTATATTTATAAACAATTAATCATTAAAAATTCAATTTTATAATAAACCCTTTAGGAATAATAATAATACATGCTTATAACTATTTCTCTTTCATTTTTTAACATTTTTTATTATTATTTTCCCCGATAAAGATATAAATTTAATTTAAAAATATTAATGGTTTTTTATTATAGAACATTGAATAAAATAAAAGAATTAAACTATTAAACCACTCGAACAAAGCTTTTTTCCTTTCTTTACTATGCCAGTGTTAATTCGATAGAAATTCATCCACCAATTAAAAAATGAAATGTGTTACTAAAGTGATCTTATTATCTCAGGGTAACATGTATCGAATAAAACGAGTAGTGATCGTTGTTGCTAAACCACATTTTAAATTTTATTTTTAATTCATCTCTTATTATCATTTAATTTTACTTAGAAGCATATGTACAAAATTATTAAACAGATGTAAAGGGAATAATAAATAAAATAATAATGAAAGTTACAACACCTTGCTGTGACATTTTGCCTCTAAACATTTTCGAATAATTCAAATACAATTTTTACAAATTTTAAAATTCATATTTTTAAAAAGAAGTGAATTAATACCGATCTTTATTTTATGAATTATATAAGAATCATACCAAGAGATAATACGCTGATATATCAAAAAAGATTTGAGTTTGTTCGACACTTTCTCTTTCCGTCGGTTTTCCGACGGCAAAAGAGAGTGCCTCATTTCCTAACATCTGCGAGCCGATCCCTTAATTTATTGCGGGCTCAGGTATGCGCGGCGAGGAAGGACGCCTCGCATCGACGCGAATTACTTCCACTTCCTCGCAGATTTTCTGTCGAACAAGACCGATTTTCTCGTGTCTTTTTGCTTTGGCATCACCGCTTGCCGAGCTTCATTTTTCCTGTTTTCTGCAGCTTCGCTATCGCGCTCACGACTCAACGTGATCTGCGAATCACGTAGCGTGTGTGAGAGTGTGCGTGTGTATAGTGTGGTTTGTGTGCGGCGTGACGCGGAGGACAGCTTCCGGACGCCGAAATCTTCCCGCCAGCGAATTGCGCCCTGGGAGTTCGTCACCGAATCCGTCTCCACAGCGGGCGCACAACCTGGGGGATATCTTTGTCCAGCTGACACGGCTTTGGGACAACAATCACCGCCCGACGCGGAGGACGCGGCCGAGTGAGGCTTCATTGCGCGGCTCCTCCCGGGTATTTCACAGCAAACAGCAACGGCGCGCGGCGCCTCCACCGGCAAGTACTTTGTAAGAAAAATTGTATTTGCGCGGCTTTTCCCCCTCAACGGAGGGGGTTTTTGCCTTGTATTCGCGGAGCCAAATATATTGTTTGTTTCGGCTCAATTGAATTATAAATTGATTTCAATGCCTTTCTGCTCCTGCTCATCCCTTTCATTTAATAATAATAATATTTAGTTTATCAGTAACAGAGTTGATCAAAAAAATGCAATAGATACAACACAATATCTTTTTTTATCATGAAGAAAGTGCACTATATGTTCTGGATTAGTAGAATTAGTGTAAGTAAAAAAAATTTTAGTTTATAATATAAATATTATTATTCAAAACTTTAAACGCATTTTTCTCAAAAATGGCTACCATTTTAGTAATTTCTGAAGATAAATTATTCGATTAATTAGAAATATTGACATGATATTAAAAACAATTTTATCAATTCTGCGAACCTATTCTTTTTTAATATTTCAAAAATGGTTAATTTAATATACGAAAAATTAGCTATTTTTTTTGTTTTTGTAACTTACAGAACTCTACGATGGCGACCATTTTAGAACTTGTTTTTTATTTCCTCGACTTATGATGTATATTGGTTTGAAAAAATATTTTGTTACAATTTGTAAACAAAGAGATTTAGAATTTATAAATATATGGTAAAAATTTCAAAAGATTTAATTAATTAGTTTTTTTTGTATGTTTTGAAAAAAAGTACATGTTTTGAGTACATTGAACTAAGTAAGCCTCTTAAGAAAGATTATCATTTATGGGAAAACTTAATTTAATTAAATAAAAAATTTGTCTTTACGACATTTAAATTACTATTGTTCTAATTATTTGTATAAGTACATTTAAACAGCCATAATATCACATACTTAAATATTATGTTATTTAATTAATAAATAATATTTTAAAAAATACATTGTTTCTTAAGAAAATAATTATTATATTTACTTAAAACAAGAAAAATAGAATAGAATATAAAATAAAAAATGAAAAACAGGAAATAATAGTATAATAATACAATATTGTTTTAACAAATAAAAACACAGTTTATGCACAAGACTTGCCTTGAATAATTACGAAATGCATAAAATTTGTTTCATAATTGACATACAATAATAGTCGTAGTTTTAACAATGCTAGAGTTAACACTTGTTCATCACTATGTCAAATAACAAATCAACTGAAATCACGCATTACGTGACAGAATACCCCCACAGCTAATTTGAATAGAAATTGCAAACGATGTTTTCGAAGTCCCTACCATACTTCATCATTTTTCAATTTGACTTCCCTTCTTGCAATTCTTTTATTCTTTCCAATTTTTTATTTTTATCTTGGAAATTATTCGTATCATTTACGAATTTTAATTATCATTTTTTGTGTCTTACAACGATTGAAAAAAATACAAATCTATTTCTTTTTTTAAAATATATATTTAAAAAAATAATTTTTTTATAAATTATCTAGTTTTTAGTTACTTAGTTAATTATGTTTTTAAAAAAGAAAATACTTAATATTTCGATAACATCAGCATATAAAAAATACAATTATAGCTACTCAACTAGTCTTCTGATTTAAAAATTGATGGTACTTAAATATATATAATATATAATGTATTAAGTATCTCAAAAATAAACAACTATTTAATTATCAAAATTAATATTTAAATTAACAAATGTTTATTTTTAAAATCATTAATTTCGTATAATATTTTCAATAGAATAAACATTGGTGACATAAATAATATTTATAAAAAATTTTAAAAACAATATTTTTTTGTATTTTCATGTTTAATATTATTATTGTAAGCGAAAAACTATTGTTCAAATAATTATATTTTTCACACAAGTGTATCAATAATAAACAATCAATTTATAAATTAAATATTCTAATAATAATTATCAACATTATTGGTATTATTAACAATAATTAAAAGCAAATAAAAAATTAGAACGTGATACGAATATAATAAAAAACAAGTTATGACAATAATTATTTTTTATTATTATCAACTACTTGTTATATATATATATATTGTTAAATATAATTTTTAAAAACTTATAACAAAATTAATGTCTTCTAACTGAATTTTATAATAGTTACATTTAATTTATTGTCTATTCTTTGTATGAATTGATCATATAAATACATTAATGGAAAAATTTATTTT
Source organism: Eupristina koningsbergeri (assembly GCA_018907245.1). Taxonomy (NCBI): domain Eukaryota; kingdom Metazoa; phylum Arthropoda; class Insecta; order Hymenoptera; family Agaonidae; genus Eupristina; species Eupristina koningsbergeri. The sequence continues at coordinate 2,312,865 of JACCHV010000002.1, read as the reverse complement.
ATTGCAAAGATGAATGCTTTCATGATAATTTCAACACATTTTATTATACAAATTACTATAATATAAAAATATTGGATATAATAATTGAATGTTGTTTTAACTATTAAAATAACAATTATGTGCATTTTTTACTAATCGAAAAAATTTTTTTCAAATAAATACTTCTTAAAAAATATTATATAAATTCTTTTCGTAAACATGTGTAACATAAAATAAATTAATTTAAATTCAAAGTTTTTTAAAAAGAAAATTGTTTGAAGAAAAATGAAAAATATATTTCTTACTTAATCTATAATACAAAAAAAACAATGTCATGATAAACTAGCTGTGTATAAGCACCAAGCACATGTTTAAGAGGTCACGTATCACAGTTCAGATTTCGTGCTTAAGAGGTTTTTATAACTGCTTTAATAATTTTTTCTTTTATACTCCTTTTTATTTTTGTATTCTCATTATTTATTTTATTTTTTTAAAGTCTATTTCTTTTTTAATTATTTTTTTTAAATCCTTAAATAATGACAAATCTATAAATATATTATAAGCACCATCTGAATCGTCTAAAATTATTTTATTCAATATTAATGTTATGCGTTGCATCTTTTTTAAGATACTTTGGACTATACAATGGCCAATATAATTGTGGAGTAATTGGCTGCTTTGAATATTACTGATATAAGGCTCAAAAAGAATTATATACGAATTACATTTATAATTCAACTTCTTTTCTGATTAAATAAAAATTCATTTTCACATGTGATATATAATTCACTTTCTACACGTTTATTCATGAGTTATCGATAAATCAAAAGATTTTTCTTGTACTATATTTTAATTTGGAAATATCATGAATACAAGCTATATAATATTAAGAATTATATCGTCATTTATTAGTTATAAATATTAAATAATTTACAGTACTTTTAACAGTTAAATTAAATACATTACTTTAAGGAAAATTACAAACACAAATTACTTGCATTTTATACTTATATTTACAGAGTTTTCTATATTTATACTCACAAAAGTTTTCAAATCAACAATCCAGATATTTTGTAAATTTTATTGCACTTAAATTTAATTGAGGGTAACCTTTTCAAATAAAACGCACGAACTAATTAAATGTGATTGCAAATATTTATTAGAAAATTGTAAAAATTGTTCAAGGAAGAATGTTGTGTTTCTTGACTACTCAATGATTTCGCGGAGCTCTAAAAACTACGCGTAGCTTGGTAGTGTTACTAGTATTTTTAAACACTGCATGACGTAGAAGATAAAATCCTTCTTCTTTTTTAGATCTTATCTCTCTCATGTGCCCCAACTGTACATATTCAAGCAGAACAGATTCATATGCAGTCTTTAATGTAGCAGTCCTCTCGAAACATTTATTTGTTGTTTGTGATTTTCTTTAAAAGGTAACACGATTATATATCGTCCGTTGAAGTCACGCTTCACTGAGTTCCGAAAATGTTTTTCACACATTTGCTCTTCATTGGACAGGCATTTAAGTTGTGGTTCTGCTTCCAATTCCCAAAAACGGAAGATTTCTTTATGTAGATCGATAAATTTGCAAGTAATACTCCTCATGTTACCAATTGATCCGGTAAAAACCCATGCAAAGCGAGTTTTGTGTAGATATAATTTTAAATTATCTGTCAATAGATTTATTTGTCCAATACGCAGTACTGATAAAGTAACTCCTGATCCTAATAACACATCCATTGGCGCAGGTATATGGAATTCAGGGACCGCTAAATAAATGTTTTTTAAAATATCAATTAACTTTCTGGAGATTCTATCATCCGAAACTTGACCGAAACTACTCGGTACTGTAAAAAATTCAAGCGTATGCTCATAATTACTAATTCATGAACAGAGCGTAATTTTCACCACATATTTTGTTGTTATAACATGTCTATTTAGAACACCTGTAGGAGTGCAGTATCGTTTCATTGGCAAGCCTAATCTCAAAGCGAAAATTCGCACTTACTTCAATGTCTACTAAAGTTCTACACTTTTTTTTGTTCCTTGTCCAATATATTGATGACTGCTGTTGTGATTAATTGATGCGGATTATGATAACTGTCCAGTGCCATAACATGCTGATTAATTCCTGTAGATACCTCTAGTCAATCTTCTTGAGCTTCTTGTAAATGCATTAGAGTATTATGCGATTTATTGTATAATATGCACATACTAAATTTGTACGGTTTTCCTTCATGCACTTTTCAACAATTCTTACAAAGTTGATTCATTTTAACCATATCAATTCGTTCCGTAATTGATAAGTCTTGAAACTTGTCGCAACGAAACAAAAAATGAGTCTTCATAGGATATAATGGACACGTCTTCGCGCTTTTCGCTTGATGATTTGTATTAAGAAACTTTTATAGTTTTGGGACCTTTTCTCCATTCATTTCATTGCATTGTGAATTAGGCTTCTGATTAATTTCCATTTTTAGGTTCTCGTTTGGCAGCTCGTAATACAGCACTATAAAAATTCAATGATTGCGTCCAGTTTTGAAAAAATTCCACGTTTTAACGTTTCTTCCCATTTGGAAGTTATCCATCTGTGCAATTTTTGTTCGAGATTCGTAACTATGATTTCTTCATTACGCACAATTCCTAATAATGCTAATGCTTCTATATACTATAACGCTTCGTCTCCAAGTTTATTTAAGCCTTCTGCAATTTTTTTTATTTTGTTTCGGAAGGCTTAAAAGTAAAGATAATAGCTTGGATATAATTAAACGTTTATCTTCATATGTCTTTTTTAAAAAGTTCCACGCTCGTGCATTATTTTAGTCGGCTTAGTTTAATAATTTTATTTTATTGATTTGCTTCGCCCTTTACGCGCCCTTTAAATACTATAATTTTTCAATATTTTTTAAATCGGTTCGGTTATCTATTATTACCTGAAAAGCATCCTTGAAAAACATCAATTCTTCGTACAGTCCATTAAACGAAGGAAGAGGTACATCTGGCAGTTTACCATAGCGCACGCGAAGTTGATTATTATTATTTCCGCTATCAGTTGCATTATCAAATGTAGAAATATTAGTATTTATTTGCCGCTTATGTTTATTTAATAACCTTGTAACGTCACGTCTAGTTTCATGACCTCGGATAGCTCAGTCGGATAGAGGAAACAACAAAAGATATATAAACAAATGTGTTAAATTAATTTAAAAAAATAAATAAATTTATAAAGAAACAATTATTTAATTTCTCGGGATTTTCTTGATACAGTACTAGCTGTAGCCGGAAACTCGTTATCCTTAAGAAGCATCTTTAAAAAAAATAAAAGAAATTATATTGATAATTTTTCTTTCTGGAAAAATTATTCAAAAATCTTTTCTCTTTTCGAGTGATAATCAAGTTGTAATAATACAGGTATGACAAACAATTCTTCGTGTTATAACGGAAGAAAAGTTTGTTTACTACGTCAAAGATTCTCCTTGTTACGACCAGAGAGATCGATGGCCCCAAGTTAATAATTCTCCATGTTATGATGGGAGTAACTAAATTGACCGGTAAATATATTTCTATGCACAGTGAATGTAATTACGGATACGTGTAATCACATCCACCCTACTACTTTTACTGTGCAAAAATTGATATAATATCTTGCTGAGATATGATTCTGAATTCGGAGCCCTCGTGTAATCACTATAGTCCAATACAGTTCGCAACTCGAGCAAGAACTCCTTACTCGACAAGTTATTACTCCTTATATATTCGAATTATCCGTGCATTTAATTTATTTTAAACCTTAATAGATGGCACTGGCGCTTATCTTTTCTTTTGGTGACAAGAGAAACACCAGTTGCGCCGACACGCTGTGGCTTCATTCAAATTTCGATCGTTGCTCTCAACAAGATTTTTTGAATTCCTCGAATCGGGATTTTAGTGGGCGTGCGGTGGAATAAATCACGTATATGTGATTGTTTTAAACGTTCACGCTTCTCGAAGATTTCTCGATGTACTTGGGTTAGTTTTCAACCTCGAAAATGCAAGGTCGTTGCAACCTTACCGAGTGGAAGCAAGTGAAAAATATTCGTTTTGAATAGCAAATCGTTCAGCAGCTTCATTTGCTGCTGTATCCAGTAGTTCTATTTCATCTTGGACTTTAATTTATCTATTCGCATTTTTAGCTAAACAATATATATCTATTGCTCTTGAATTTGATCTATATATGTTTTAAAATTTGTAATCCTTTAAATACACCACGTCGTTTTATTAACCCTTTTGATTTATCAGTCACAATCATTTTGATGAATGGAGAATAAGGATCAGGAATAAAATTTATAACACGCTCACAGCCCTATCTTAATATGCACCTTGAAAGATAATACGTTGATCTATGTCCTTTTCAAATCCTGTGAATTTCCTCAAATTTAGTGTCTCCCTCGCAATGGTTGGCTGTAGTGAGTAGGTGGCACTGGACGATTTTAGTCTTAGCAAATGTTGTTGACAAGATGTGATGAGTCATACTGCAACCAATTTCCTTGAATCTGCACTATGCGTAAGAGTAATTTTTATCATTCCCTTTAGTTTTCACTTAACTTTATACATGCCTTATCTGGCATGAAGAATTATTTAAATTTTGTTACACTTAAACTGAATTGAGGGTAATCTTTTCAAATAAAAAACACCAACTAATTAAATGTGATTGCAAATATTTATTAGAAAATTGTAGAAATTGTTCAAGGAAGAATATTGTGAGTTTCTTAGCTACTTTTGACGACTAACATACCTTTTTTCAATAATTTCATATCTGTCGCATATTTAGTCTATCTATTTTCTTCTACTATTCGCTATAATAAAACCAATAACATAATTTAGGGCGGGGTGAAAAAAACAATTAATATGGAAATTTCCGACTGAATTAGACTTTATAAAATTACAAATTCGATCATGAAATTTACGTCGTTTCTTTTTAACATATTTGCACGCAATACTCTTAAACTATTCTATTTCATAACGCCTCTAGCTTTTCCCGGACATCTACTCTTCCTCTTATCATTGTACGATTTCATACCAAGAAGGAAAGATTTTTTTTTTCCATATTTTCTCTTCTGTTCTATAGAATTCACTACGCTGTCTCATTCAGAAAAAATACTCTTTCTTTTTGCAAATCAACTTATTTCTATTTTTCATTTAAATCTAAATCTCACCCAATTATTTTGCATAACATGAACTATAGATTGTGAACACCACTTATAATTAAATAATATTATTATAATATTGTACTTATTACACCAATATAGCAATAAAAAATAGTTTTTGAAACCCTACCATTCAGCAGGTACTGCGCAATAAATAATAATAAATACAATCCTTCAAAAATACTGGTGCTTTATAGCATAAAAGTATAAAATGTAATAAAAAAATTGTGAAACATTTGATTTTGAATTTTCTCATGAATAAGACGTGCAACTTCATTTTTTAAACAGAAAAACATGCACATACTTTTCTGTTTATTTAATCACGCAGTCTGTTACATATCGATCTTCAACTTCATTTTCTTATTAATGATACATAATCCAGTAAACACATATATTTAAATATAAAAACTTTTCTAATTTGCTTAATATATTCTCACATTTAAAAATTTTTTTATTTTATTAATTTTATTTTTATACTATATTTTACCTATTCACTACATACCCAGTAATTACGGTAGTCGCTTTATTAAATGTAAATCTTTTATAAACTATCTTATTTTACAACATTCTGTATATAAATAAATTCAATTTATCTAAGTTTTATTATTTATTTTCCACTATAAATACTTACTTGCTTTAAATATTTAAATAATATGTGTAGTTCTATAAACATGATTCTTAACGAGTACAACGCTGTGGGCTTTTCCAAAACTATAATACGGCGTGGTAAAGTGGAGGTTTGTAAGGGCTTCAACTTATTGGTTGTCTATGTGCATGGTTAGGATAGGTTCTGCCCACTTTATGCCTACATTTACGACTTTTTTATTCACGAGTATTACAACGTGATATCAAGTTACGATTTCGTGGATCTATAATACCTCCAAGGCTCTAACGCTAGCGGTTCCCTTCGAAAGATAAATGAGGACTCATCTGTATTTAACGTATTTCACCATCTTAATGCATTTTAAACTGTTGATACGGAAACAGTTCAGTCTTGCACTTTCTTATTTACCCAGTCCTTAACCTGCTAGAGGCAGTTTTTCATAATAAAGGTGTCATGTTGCAACTATAGAAATTGAGCATATCCTTGCGATCTTGAGAATACACTTCCTGACCGCAACCCTGGTTTTATCTCCTTGCTCGGTTGTGAGCTTACTTCTGGAGTTATGCACAGGCATGATCGACATTTGTAGATTAGTAGCACTGCCTGACCGTATGTCGCCCCACTAGCGATCAGTCTTCTTTTTCTCACCTTAGAAGTTGAGTCCTCTTACGACGGGTCCTTTAGGGTCTCATGAGTTCTCTTAAGGCTTATCTTCAAAAAAGGTCCCAAAACAGACCCGTGTTTATTAGTCCGTCTGACGTTATCTATGAAATGTATCTATTTTTTTTAAATTATAAAGAGTGATGATATTTTACGTGGCTGGATGACCTATGTACCCAGTGATATAATATTATATATATTATTATTATATATATATATTAGATATAAGAAATGAGGATAGAGCGTTTGCTTAATTCTACTCACTTTGAAAGAGGCCTTCTCCGCCCCTCCAGATGACTCGCACAGCCCAATTTGGTCATCAAATCGCAATGATGGTTGATATGGATTACATACCAAGTGGCGAGGCAGTCGGAATTATGTGATTAGCTAATTCTGGAATCTGTACTATCTAGCAATCCAAGTACACTATCCTCAGTTTTTTACTATACCTTCTGTATATATATATATATAATATATATATGAGAGTAGTCTTTCGACTATTCTCTCAGTAATATATTCTATACGGGGTTTTTCTTGAGAACTTGACATCAGACTATCAAGATCGTTTATCTCACTCCTGCAAGCATCAATCAAAGTATATTCATGGCGAATGCCTTTTTTAAACGGGTCGCTACATTCATTCAATTAATCATACTCATTTATAATAAAGTGAAATTCGTGATAAAATAAAGTAAAATTCGTATAAATATATTTATTATATATTCAAATAATATACATGTTGTCATTAACATAGAAAAACTAATATTTATAACCATGCATAGACCAAATTAATGAGATTCTCATCTTATCTTTGCATTCATACATTAAAGCCAATCTCGCAAATACTTCATAAATTCAAACCTCTCTAATACGTTAAGGTGACAGACCTTAAATTAAAATTGTATAACTTGTACCCATATTTATACTACTAATTTCTGGTTTGGATTCCACTTAATAACATCATTACTTTAAAAAAGTTTCTACGCTAAACAAGGCAATCACAACTAACCGGCCGTAATTGATTAAACATCGTCCACCTACAAAAGATACTGAGTATTTATCAAATAGCTTCTGGAATTTTGAAGTTAGAATCAAAAAAAGCACAATATATCTTGACTTGTTCATATGCCTTACAAAGCAAAAGTCAACCTTTTTTTCTATTGTCTATTTTCTTATTTATTATTTATTATTAAATTCCTCTTTTCTTTTTACCTATGCTATTCTAAGAAGAACTTCCACTACAGCATTTTTATATACAATATACTGTATATCTCGCCCTGGATCAATTATTTAATATGCAGATATTTATCCAGACTCTCAGTGAGATCTCGTTTGTAATAAATGATTAAAGTTAAAATTAATTTTAATAATAAGTTATATATTAAAATAATTTAAATCACAGATGAAGGTTTTCAAATTATTCAGTAGTTGGCGACGTATTTTTCTCCTCTCAAATAGAAAAATTCATTGAAATCATATTAACCCACTTTTACATTCAGTTACATGAATCTAATGGTATTATTATAAATCTTACTAAAGAATCCAAACTAATAGTTTGAATGAATGTCTAAATATTTTTATATTCTGTATTTTTTTGTTTTATCAATTGATTTTTTAAAATTTAAAAATATGGAAGTCATAATTATAAAATAAAATTATAAGTAAAATAATCAATGATTTTACAATTACAATTAGTTTTTTATTTTTATTGTGAATTACAATAATGTTATTTCATTATTTTAAAAATAATATGTACGCTGATACATATATATATATAAATTTATATACATTAAAGTACAATTATTGATTCCACCAATTATTGCCACCATGACGCCTATTATGTCCATAATTTTGCTGTAACAGAGATATATTAATATTAGTATTTTTTATAATACTTATTATAAAAGAAAACAATATTTATATAACTTAAAATATTATAAAAGATATGTTTATATAAATATTATTGAATGTATTATAATTATAGTTACTTTCAAACAAATATTCTTATATTTTTTTTATCATTATATTAATTTTGGTATATAAAAATCATCAAATTTTATCAGTTCACTTAATACATAACATTTATATATTTAATGAATAAATGTCATTTTTATATAAATAAAAATTTTGTATTCATACATGAATCTGTAACTGTTATAAATAAATTTTAATCAAATATATTTATATTAACTAAATAAATATAATTAAAATAAGCAGTTTAATACTTAAAAGAATTATCTGTGATAGAAAAATAATTAACATATTTTAATACCTGGTTGCAGCGCTTAAATTATTTATCACAATCTATTTTTAATCAAAAAATTTAAAAAAAATCTGTTCTCTTTGAACAAATATTAAATTTATTAAATACGTAATAACTACCAATGTGTATATATACATTATTTCTTATAGTTATATTCAAATTTTTCATTTAATTATATTGTACTTACAGTTTATGCATTTGATTTTTTAATTATGCGCATTCATATTTTTTAATTTCTTTTTTTAATTAAACAAAATAATTTACTAATCTTTTGATGGTTTTTGTAACGGAAATTAAAACTCAATCTAAAGGAGTTAGAAATTCAGAATGCAACTAGATAATAAAACCACTATCGAACTTGAGTCGAGAATATTTCAATGGATGCTCCACACGAAGATATGACATCGAAATCGCTGCTGTCAGCGGATTGGGGCATGTAACGCGACAAATTAACGAGAGTTTTGATGCGAATAAATTGATTTTATTATATATTATATATATATATATATATATTATAATGTTTAACTAAATTAAATTTTAAAATATGAAATTTAATTAGGTAAAATTATTAAATAAAGAAATTGATTACGTCTTAGCGATAAAACTTTATTCTCAAATATAAAAAGAAAGAAAACGTACAGACGCGAGGAACGATTTTGTTTTCAACAAGGCGAAAATCGGATGAAAGCACGCGCTATACGGAGGGGAAGTCGTCGCCCTTGCATATCTTTCCCTAATTTTGCACGCAGGTTTTTTCATGGAAAACGTCGTACTCACGCAATACGCTTTAACTAGAGCCGCTGTTGCTTCCGCGTTTCCCTGAGCCGATAGATTTTTAGTTTGAAGATCTATGGCTACTCGGGCTGATCTCGAATCCTCCAAAGGGTTGGAAGCTGCTCCCTGGTAGTTTTCAAGGCTCCCTCAGCGGTGCTAGTTCACTGCAAAACGCCCTCGCCGCTGCCTATTCGAAAACCTCTCGCACACCTGACACTACGATGCACACGATAGCCTTGAACGATGAAATTGCAAATCACGGATCGAAAAATTCTGTTTCCTCCGGCTTCAATTCGGCCGATTGAATTACAGCGACAAGAAAAGAAGCGAGGAAAACGCACGGAAGTCAAGAGAGGGCTCCTATGCCATTCGTGGCCGGTCAAGATCTCTCTCGTTTCAATATTTCGTTTTTTGAAAAGCTACAAAAACTATTCCCCCCACTTTTCCGCTCTTAGGACCAGAAGGACCCTACACGCGCTAAATTGACGCCACGATTCGTCACAATATAATAGTTAAAAGAGCATTAACCAAAAGTAAGAGTCAAAAGCCAAATTCTAGCACGCTATTGATATTAACATACGGCCACTTATTACCTCGATCGAAGAAATTCGATGTAAGATTGGTGCTCGCCTTCTAAAGAACGACTCGAGTTTGAAACTTGAGGTTCAACGACGGGAGATTGAAATGCACAACCAATAATATAAACTATGTTTTATATAATATATTTAATTATTAATACTAATTTAAACTTATTATTGACTTATAGATTTAATAAATTTTAACACTAAATACTAAATTTATTAAATATTTTAAAAATAACTAATATAAATTTATAGAAAAATATTTTGATATATCATTATATTACTTATTAGCTTATTTTATTGTTTTCAATATTTTATGTTATAGTTATTAATATTTATTATATATATTAATATTGGCAATAAATATGAAAATGAAACCGAGTAACAGTATTTTATGACTATATAAGGCTTAATATTTGAAATTTTTTTAAAATTATATGGATACAATAATTTTTAGATATAATCAATAACAGTTATATAATAATTGTGCATCAACGTGTCGATAAGGTAGTATCTGGCACAATATTAAGTGAAACCTTAGATTAATTCAAATTTACGAAACAGTAATTGTAGTGGAATCATTACTGAATAAATAATACGAGTGTTATGGAATGGTAGAAAGAGGCGCGTACCTCGGGAGCATACCGGAAAAGGATCGGAGGTATATGGGCTGACCCCCACCCCCCGTAGACATTGAATGACCAATGAGACCCGCTAGAGCGATGACGGGCGATGGGTGGGGCATGAAAATAGGTGAAAACCTACGGGGTACGTGCCGCAGGCCCCCCGTGCCAGGATTCCCTGCCACATGTACAAACTCCTCCCACTCTTTTCGAACATTTCTGCATTTCCCGGATCCCGCTGATCCTCTCGTAATATAACAATTAAATAATTGTCGCTGCTTCCCGGACCGTGCTAAGAAGAAAATATCGCGGATTAGAGAATGATATACGATAGAGCTACCCCGCCGTAATTATGTGGAAGAAGCGAAGAAGTAAAATTGACGATCTATAATTTGTATGCGCTTAATCCTAAATACACGGTGCGCTAAAGCGTTTTCGGTCGGGCGAATCACGTGACTCGGTCGGGCAGGCACGTGATCTGGTCGCACGGATCATGTTACTCGGTCCCGCCGGGCCGGCGGGCTGCGTACAACAAAACATTTTATGATGAACATTGTGAAGTGAATTCGGGGAGGGATAATTTATAAAATATTCCTAACGATGAAGAGAAAAGGCCCACTTTCCTCACTTCTTTTTCGAATTTCGCTGACTCAAGTTCAATTTTTCTCGCTTCCCCTAGAATTCACTAATACGAGTACCTTATAATATTTTTGTCTTCGAAATAAACTTTGTGAAACAAAACAACCTCTTCACCCCTTTCTTTCTACTCCTCATCCTTACGTCAATCGGAAATAACGAGTAAAGTTAATAAATAAAATTATTATTGATTACTATTATTATTATTATATAGTTGCAAAATTACGTTCAATTCATCTTAAGTTATATGCAACTAGATGTAAGTGTATAAATGTGATAATAGATAGACCTGATAAATAGATGATTCATTAACACAATACGAAATTGGTATAATACGCTAAATATGTCTCCATATTTACCAAAATAATTGAAAAGCAAGGAAATATCAAAAATCTCAAATTAAATTTTAAAATTAATTTAAATCAACTAAATTCAAGTTAAATACATTTAAGCTAGAGTTCCAAAAACTGCAATTAATCGTTCATTGCAAGAAATAATATAAAGTTTAGAAAAAAGGACAGAATTTATAAACAGCATATTTTTAAATATTACAGACAATAATATTAGGGAATAAATATTCTATACCATTAGTAAATTGCCCTAATTTTTATTATTTTGGCTTTTTATAAAATAAAATAAAATCATTGATAAAATATTTTTTTTATTTATTTCATACTATCTTTTTTAAAACACTCATTAAAAATGATAAATAACTTTAAATTACTTACTTGTTGATTAAAATTTCTAGAAGGAACATTAGATTGATTTTTATTTGATCGTATTGCGTTTTGTACACGACTTTGCAACAAATGACCATGTTGATAAGGTTGATTAGATGTTTGTTGTATATGATAATTATTGGGCCGATAAGCACCCATCCACATATCAGTTGTTGAATAAGGATTCATTCGGGTTTGATTGGATTCATATCTAGAATAGATTGATGAATCCTTATGGTGATCTGTGGAATAACTACTCTTTCGACCTATATAATAATTTATATTATTAAAATCTTATTAAAAAACTTACATGAAACAAAATTACAATAATAAAGAGACTTTAAATACATATTTTCATCCTCCATGCATATATTAATGCATTTAATTTATGTATTAATATATTAAAATATATTAATAAATAAATAATATGTATTAATATATTAAAATATATTAATAAATAAATAATATATATTAATGTATTAAAATATAAATAGTACATTAAAAAAATTTATTTTTTTACAGTTGCAAAAAGATGTGTAGTTTTTATTGGAGTTTGATAAGATCTTTAAATTAATATTAATATTGATTACCAGAAGATTCTTGTAAAGATGTTGATGGAGAAACATTTCCGTAATTACGCTGTTGCTTGTTATTCGAATTATGCATATGATATCTGTAAATAATAATTATTTAAAAATTAATAAATAAAAGATTTATAATTAAAATAAAGAGACAAAAAAACAAAGAGTGTATCAGCCTGTATCAGTTTTGCCCTGAGCCCACCCCAAATGGTACACGCTGCAATAACAGTTGGTACCAATCAACTGTTGTTCCCACCCCGGTTTGAAGTTGTGCTCATAATAATGATCAGGTCTGATTCAGATTAGATATTAGCGATCTTCTAAGTTAAAGAGAAAAATAGTAACATATGTATTCTTCTTATTCAACATTGATCTATGACAGATGCCTTGCTAGTCACTTTCCTTTACACTGCAAATATCACATAGTGCTGTCACGGCTACATAGACAGTCAGTGCCAGTAGAACATCACTTCCAGTATGGTGTAAGGCAGTAACCCGAACAGCGAATTACAACCTACAACAGTTTCCAAACATGTCCAAAAAACATATCATGCTTACTTACATTCCAATCAAAACTCCTTGTATAGCTATCCATCTGGTAAAATTATCTGACAACTTACTATGATCGTTGTATTTATCAATAGGGAATCTATTCTTCTGGCAATTCTCAAAATGGTATTCAAACTGAGATTCCTAAGATTTGGGTGGTCAATAAAAGGAATTCTCCAAGTATTGTACCTTCCATGCTTCTTCTATTTCTCATTGGTGGAATTATCTAACCAGTGAGAAATGGCTTTTTAATTTTATTTTAAGGTATGGCTACCTCGCAATTGTTAATCTGAGTAACTGACCAATGACACCCTTTTTGAACAATCTGTCCTTTACATTACTTATTTAACCTGATGTTCGAGAATCCATATTATTCTTTTCTAGAACATTCAGTAATCTTTTACATCTATGACATCTTTATATTTTATTTCAGCAGTGTCAATTGCATACAGTGCCGCTTGATTATTCAAGCAGAAAATAACAGGTCTATTCTTACTAAGTCTGCTCAGCAACTTCGTGACACTCTTAGTGATGGCTCTAATTTTTGCTTGGATGATCAATATATATCTTACTTGCAAACGCTTATATTATTGTGCCCATCTTTCAAATTCCAATTTGCACTTCATTTTCATTTTTAAAATAGTCAGTGAATCAAACAAGACTTGTTTTGAGTAGGTTTCCAATCTTGTTGCTCCAATTTTCCCTATGAAATAGGATGACCTCGTAGTCCTTGCCATAGCTGTAAGATAGTGGAATGCTCTTACATGCCTCATTAACTATCTTCAAACCTAAAGATTTAATAATTAGAGGATATGAACCTTTTAAATCTTCCTTGATGTATAGGTACCTGTTGTAGACCCACACTTGTGACACCTTATCTAGGGATTTTATCTCTAGAAAAAATTCCACTTACGAAGTAGTTATCATTATTTCATCGATACCTCTGAGGAAGAGTCCCTACAAGTTATTGAGCACTAAACGTATTTGAATTCGTCTTGAGATTGCATATATGACCCCAAACGATGACCCCCATAATTTCAAGAATTCCATTAACATACCACAATTTATTAAGAAAAATGTACATAACAGTAACTATGCAGTTTGTTATTATTAATATATATTATATATATGTATATACATGTATTTTTTTGCTTCAATTTTAATAACATACAAAAAAAATAACTTAATGACATACTCTAACATTCTATGCCCTGGAGCCCCAAGTGAAGGTATTTGATTAGAAGGAACGAAGCTGGTTTGTGGTCTCCAATAATTACTTCCATGATTCATTAAATCGAAATCTTGCGGTTTCAGAACTCGAGGTGGTTCTTCAGCTCCACTTAATCTTTTAGCAGGAAATACATAGTCAAGTCCATATTTGGGATCTCTAAATTTCACACTAGAAAAAAAAAATAAAATAACTATTATTATAAAACTTATATTACTAATAATATTAGTTAAGATAATGTAATAATACTAATACTAAGTAATTTAAAAGAATTATTTTATATTAAACAAAGTATTAACAATACATTGACAATAATTGAATAATAACTTGTTGCACATAAGTAAATTATTTTTTTTTCTATTACAATAAGATATAAAATTCTTATTACTAAGTATTATAATGGGTATTTAATAATTTTGTTGCTAAGTAAAATAATAAAATAGATATATACCAGATTACTTTATTATTTCTAACAGGTAATGTTTTTATAGGTGAAGGGAGAGTAGCACCTTCACCAATGCAGTCTTCAGATAATAAAACGGTACCTCGCATTCCATCAATACAAATTTCAACTTCACCATCATAACTAATTTTATTTTGATACAAGCCTTTAAGAAAATTATATCCTGAATTATCTGATCCAATGTAGAGTCTATCATCACCTTTTACATTTCGCTTTTCTTTAAACACACATTTAATCACATATTACACACACATATACCCATATATATATATATATATATACAAATTAATAAAAAAATATAAAATGAATTACTTTCAGCTTCTGATAGTAAATTATAATATGGTTTTAATGCATTAAAAAGTCTTTCTTCTTCAACAAAAGGTAGAAGAGCTACACCTTGCCAAGCAAACTTTTTTCCATTTAAATCAATTTTAAAATCTATTGGATAAAAGTCTATAATTGTTGATTTCTACAAATGATTAATTAATAAATATTAATAGTACAATTGATATTGTAAGCAAATAATTAATTTAAAATTTTATATGTGCCTTACAGGATCTTTCATTAATTTTGCCCATGGCGATGGAACATGCCTACTACTAGCAGCTGGAAATACACCCATCAATTGTTCAAGTGGTTGAAACTAGAAATGAATAAAAGTATTATAAAATAACCAACTTTAAATAATTATTAAATATAAAGACAATATTGATCAATATTTAAGTATCAAAAATGTTTTAATATTTCTATGAATTATAAAATTTTACTCAAGTTTATAATTTATATAATTCATTAATTTTATTTTGATTATATAGTTTATAATTTATAATTTAATACTAGACAGATTGAAAATACAAAAACTTTTTTTTTGAAAATTTATTTTAACAAGATTTTCAACAAAATTTATGAATACTTTTAAATTTCTTAATGTTTTCTTTAATATTAAATAAATTTTTTAGATATTTATTTTTAATCAATTTTGTTTAATATTAATAATTTTCATTATTTATTACGATATGTTTCACGCTAATATTAATACCCCTAATAAACACAGAAATTTACACCTTTATTAAATAATAGAATTAATATTCAGACTTTTTTTAAATACAAAATTTTTTGTTTACATGTATAATAAACAAAAATAAATTAAAATAAAATAAAAATTTATTATTTACCATATATTAAATAAAATTTTTTTTTACTGAAAATATAAAAGCAATCATCAATAATAAAAATTTTCAAAATAATAATTTAAGAATGAATAATTTATTGCCAAAATTTTGAATAATAAAAGTATTTTTATATCTTAAGTACATTTAATTACCCCCCCTGTAATAAGTATTTTATTGTATTTCAATAGTCATTTTAATTCAACAATAAGAAATGATTAATTCTTACAGGAACAGTTCCTTTTTCGAATTCAGTTGAAAGACCACCTATATTGATAAAATCACTAGCAAATGGAGCATAATGATATGGAAAATACCATTTCCATGAAGCACAACCTTGATAATAGTAGCGTAAGACCCAGCATAACCCTCGCACATATTGAAGTGCTACATTATTTCTTAAATTATAAAAATTTATTGATTAATATATCAAAATAAAATTATAAATTAATTTTCAGTTACCTAAAAGCTAAATTATCAGACAATACATCAAATTTAGATTCATAATATCTATCTTTGAAACCATGTTCCCAAAGTCTTACTTCATCATAACTTTGATCATCTGTGTCTTTTTCAGTTTCTTCTAGTTTACGTTTTCGACTTACTAAACTTCGATCCTACAATTGATAAACTTTTAATCTAATTTTATTAGAAATTTTAAATGTTTAATAATATATTAAAGTTTTAATCTTTTAAAATTATACAATCAAAACCAAAAATAATCATTTACATTAGAAAAATTTTAAATTTTATTTAAAGCATACAGTATAAAAAATATTAATTAATTGAAAATACATACATTTTTAATTTATACATTTAATTTAATTTAACAATATAAATATCGAATAGCAGAATATATGTATTATATATATTATGTACATATACAATAATTTTAATAAAAATTAATTTATTAACATAAAATCTACCGATATCTGAATAGTATAAATTAACATCAGTTAAAATTTTTTTTACTTTATTTAATCATTAAAATAGTAATTAATTATTTTTAAGATATTTATAAAAATATTTTGATTTTTATTTAAATAATATTTATTTAAATTTATATTTACATTTAAGAAAATTAATAATTTTAATCTTATTTTAAGATCATTTCTTATATTTTCTTTAATGTAATTGAATCAAGATTATAATTATGTGATAATATGCATTATATATCTGTGTAAATACCTCAGGTATAATTAATTTTTCAAGTGACAAAGGAGAATTTTGACCTTGTAAAACATTATCTGTAAAACTAAAATTGTAGTTTTTTCCATGCATGCGCATTTGATAAGCTTCATTTCGGGCATTTATCACAGGTTTAAGCTCTTTTCCCAAAATCTATTATGTAGTTATAAGTTATTTAAGTTAAAAAATGTAATTAAACATATATGTACATATGTATACCAGAAGCACCTTACATACATACATAATACACATATTCAAAAACAATACTTACGTTTGGAGCAAACTGATTAACTGGTATCCAATTTGGTTTATAATTAGATATAATTTCATTTCTTCTAAGTTTATTCTTTTCGCGTGCTTTAAATGCTAATTCATTTTGTTGTCGTTTTTTGAAAATTTCATCTTCTAAATTTCCAAGATCAGATAAAATTAATTGAACTCTATCCAAGTTTACATCTCCACTATTTGTTAAAAAACCCTTCAAATAAAAATAATGTGTTAATATATAATACAATATATGAATAAAAATAACAAATAAAAAATACTTTTCAAACTTACTCCTGTTTTATAAACTGTTTTTTTATATAAATTAACAAGCCTGTCAATAGCATTTTCTCTAATTTCTAATGATGGTAAATGAGGTAAAAAATCATTTCCTACAAAGAAACACATGAATACCCAATCATCAACTGCTCTTTCAAAATCATATTTAAAAGGTAAATTAGGCATTTGTAACTCTCTTTCTAAATATTCACGAAGAACGTTTAAACGAACAAATATAAATTGACATTCTGATCTAAAAAATTGATCTTCTGTTTTAGGTGGTTCAGCACCCACACAATCCTGCATTTCATGACCTAATTGACCACAAATATCACAAGGTCGTGGTTTATTTGGTTTAAATTCTTCACGAATAATTGTAAAATTTGGTTCATGTGTAGCTAATCCTAGCATAATTAAATCAGCATCTGCTCCACAAAGAACATGTTGAGTATTTGGATCATGATCAGGTTGGGCTATAAGTAAAATTAAAATAAAAAAATATTTTATACATATTTTTTATGCTTAATCTTTAAATTTTAAAAAATAATTTCTGAAAGAGGTCAAATTTAAATTAATAATTCAGAGACAATTACTGAAAAATTATAAAGCATAATTATGTATATGATTATGAATACCTCTTTGTCGCCTGATATAATCCATAATTTTGTGTTCTCCTTCTCCTGGAACATTAGCATCACTAAGTATAACTTTGATATTTTTCCAACCAGGATTATTATTTAATCTGTCATGCACATAGTAATGTAAACAAGCTGATAACCATGCCATAAATGGGGTACCCTTAATTAAATTAATACATTAAATTTACTACAATAATAAATAAAATAAGTAAATAAAATATTTACTTTTACTTACAGGTGTAATACAATTACTATCAAAATGTTCTTTTTTTTTCTCCACAGGTAAATAAATTCCTTTCGATGTTAATTCTGAACGAATTCTTTCTATTTCAATTAACTTTTCACTTGTTTCTTTAGATGCTCTAAATCGTCTAGATCTCTGCTGATTCATTTTTGCTCTCGGTGCCTATACATATTTGTTTAAATAACAAAAATTATGCATAATGTTTTTTTTTGTAACTAATTTGTAAATATTTTAGTTCAACCCAAATATTTTTGGAAAATAAGATGCTTAAAATTTATGGAAATTATACATATAAAAATATTTATTACAATATTAAAATAAAAAAAAATTTTAGTTCATTGCTTTGAATTTTATAAAAATAATGTAATTATGTTTTGTAAATTGATGTAACATAAATAATAAAAAAAAGTTATACATTATAAAACAAGACAATAGAAAACTTACAACACCATCGATAGCCATGTATAATAATTTTCTTGGTCTTACAATACAAAATAATCTATCAATATATTCAAAGATAGCTTCCATCATTTCATCTTCATCTTTTGGGGCAGGTCTGTAAGGATCACAAAATATAGATAATAATATTAATGTATAATTTAACTAGTTAAATACAAAATGAAACTTATTTTCAAAACTCACTTATCTTCAGGATGTGTACAAGGATGTATAATACCATTCATATCTAAATACAAATTATCAAATTCTACACCATTTGGATTAGGTTCTAATATATTGAGTGGAATTTCTACACCATCAACACTGACTGGCTAATATGAAAAATAATAATAAAATTAATATTAATTCAAATCTTAAATACTAAACAAATAAAATCAAATTGAAAAGTAAATGAACCTTATTCTCTATACATTGAATAATCACAGATGGATATTTTCGACTCAACCAACGAAAAAATGCTGGTACACCCATGATTATAAATTTATATATTATACTAATAAAATAAATTCTACTAAAAACAATTTATTCCACAAAAAATATTTTAAATATTCAAGTATAACTACAAAGTATTATATGTTATAACATCATGTGTTACAAAAATTTTCAAACACCCAAGATAGAGTATGACTTTAAATATTGGAAATAAATATAAAATACTACATTCCTAATTAGAAATACCAACAATAATTTTTTTGTCTTAATTGCATCACTTTAGGATATATTTATAAAAAAACTCATAAGATTCTGATCATCTAAAATTTAAAAATAATAGATCTCCCAAAAATAGTAAAATATTTTTCTCTTTTATTTTTCAATTTCACTCTTAGCTAATTAAACTAAAGTTTTTTTAAAACTTTGATCTAACTGAAAAGTAAATAAAGACATTGCCAGTAACTATATAAATTATTATTATTGACTAGCGATTGAAC
This sequence comes from Eupristina koningsbergeri, assembly GCA_018907245.1. Classification (NCBI taxonomy): domain Eukaryota; kingdom Metazoa; phylum Arthropoda; class Insecta; order Hymenoptera; family Agaonidae; genus Eupristina; species Eupristina koningsbergeri. The sequence continues at coordinate 2,292,849 of JACCHV010000002.1, read as the reverse complement.
TAAAGCTATTCTCCTAAAAGAATTGAGGGTTACAAATAATGAGAGAAATTAAGCAAGCGATCAGATATCCTATACAAACCACTTCTGCCTCTAGCGAATTTTTATGAACTAAATTAATTTTTAAGTGGAATATAAGAGAAAATAAAATAAATAAAACGCGACGACGCATAATCTTCAGGGGAAATTCTATGGGAGGAATAGCATAAGTACAAACACATATCGATATATCTGTAGTATCGTATATATATACATATGTGCTATAAATATGTAACTTAGTTTTGCCATCATGGATATTTAAAAATTGTCTTATTTAATTTTTAATTATTATTTAATTATTTAATTACAAAAGCATCATTAACTTAATATATATTGTAATGACTTGTGGCTATGATAGAATAAATCAAATAAAAATAAAATATCCTAGTTATGTAATTTTTAGAAAGTTAAACTTGTTGGTGTGCAATTTTTATAAATTTTATACAAGAATTTAAAAAAAAGAACAGATTTAAAAAAGTCCATTTAAAAAAATTAAATAATACAAGAAATATTTAATACATAATTTAATATGTAAAATTTAGTTTATTTCTGAGTATTTGCACTTTACAGATTCACTGCTTATCAACGATGCCGAATATTTTTTATTTATTATTTATTATTATTATTATTGCATTCTATATTTTGTAGATACACATTTATAATAATAAAAATAATTTTATATTATTTAAATTTAATTTATTATATTTATATTAATTTGTAATATAACTAACATTTCATATATAATGGTTAGTTAATTAGTTTTATTGTACTATCTTCCGACCTTAGAATGATGCATGGTTTAATTTTTAATATTTTATTTAAAATATAGTGTTAAATGTGTTAAATGCAGAAAGTGTAATTATTTTTATTATTAACAACATATTTCATAAAATTACTTTCAAAAGTTAACTTAAAACCATTGTTGCCAATTTATATAACTCAACATGAATGTTATCTGATAAATTAGAAGTTCTTTTACTATAATATATTAAATGCTTCTTGCAATTATTAATTTTTTTTTTAATACAGTAAATCTACTATATACGAATCGTTATATTTAAATATATTTTCATACTTTGAATAATTTCCAATTGATATATTAATTTTTATTTTAAATACATCCACTTAAAATGTTAATGTATTGTTCTCGTTAGTGTTTTTCCTTTCTTCTAACATGAAGGGTGTATCACTTCTAATTTTTTAATATTTCTATCTTGTTTGTTTTTCTTTATTAGCAATTATATAAATATGAATATCACTTAAATCAGTATCATCATTATCATTTTCTAAAAATTTTTTTCATTCATAAGTTGTAAAATTTATTATATGAGATCTTAAATTTTCTATTAATTTACTTTATTTAATTAATTATTTCAATCATCAACCTTGCAATTACTATTAAAATGATTAAAAATTGATAAACTATTTATTATAAATATTTTCAGTGCAGCAATAAAATGATGTATAATTTGGATTGATATTTATTACATTATGCTGTCATATTTGGCTAAATACATTTTTTAAATAATCTTGATTTAAAGGCCTTAAAGAAAAATATTGTATATTATATTCTTATTTTGATTCTGCCCATAAAGTTTTTTACTGATTCTATTGTTGTTTTCCAACTATTATGGAAAGAAAAAATATTTGTAATATTTACATGCAATTCTAAATTAACAATTTTTCAATTATTGATTTGGTCAAGCACATCATTCCACAAGTCCATTTGCGATGACTAGTTAGTAAGGGCGGTTTTATATAATTGATATTTCGCAAAACAAAGCTATTTAATCAATCAAATAAATAACTAATTAAACAAAGTATGCAGTTTGTAATGCTATCCTTGATATTTATTTTACAGATGAGTATACCGCTATTGCCGTGGTAACTATATTGTTCAGTTTTTGCACCGCAATTTTAATTTCCATCTTTAAATATTAATTTGAATAATTAAAACAATTAATATTTAATTTAATGATAGTTGTCAATGCTTATTCAAAATTATTGTATTCATTATTATTAATTGTAATTTTAGTAATTCTGAAATAGACTCATTATTACGTATTTAATTTATCACGATATGTATACATATTTCAATTATCAATCCGGGATAACGTAACTTAAGCCAAGTTCGACACTGCACTAATCAAAACAGTCAAAGCGCTTCGACCCTTTTAAGGTTTATTAATGAAATTTCAAAGTTCCGATTCTATTGTTCATGATTTTTTCTCCAAACAGAGGTGCGATCCGGAATATTCTCAAAATATTAACTTGCTCAAGACTCAGAATAGAAAAGTTCATGTTTTTTCGATTTTACTCATTACTTGTGGTGGATGGAGAATTGTAAATCTGCCAATTCTCCCTCCAGGGTCTGTAGTGCCTTCCAGTCAATTAATTAGTGCCCGGTCAGCTGTCTCCGTTATTATCTTTCAAATAACTCCTCGCGGATTTATTTTCGGCTCTGGCGCGAAATATTCATAATATGACGGCTTCGAGAGTTTTTATTACTCACGAGTTCCACGTTACTCGTCTGTTAGTTCGATTCATTCATCACCAATTTCCGAATGCTTTAACTTTATTTGCCGTTTCAAGTAGTACATTTTTCTCTTTTCGGGCTTCGTCCTGTATGCGATTGTTGACATTAACAACAATAATAATATTACATACGTGACACTCATTAACATCTGATTCAAATGGAATGGCGATAAAATTTTTTGCAGCGGTTTTTTTGAGGTTAATAAAACAATTAAAATTTTAAATTTTATATAAACGAAGACTTCTTTTGTAAAGAGTCAAAGCAAAAAATTTTTCGCCAGTTGACCAACTCATGACTAACGAACATTTTTCACTACTTCACAGTTAACTTATAATAAAATTTTGCACTACAAAATTTAATTTTTTTTTTGTATAGATTCAAAGAATTTATCGGTATAAATACAGTGCAACTCTTTGTTTGTGCCATTTTGTTTCTCTCTCTGCCATGTTTGTTTCTCTTACTGAATGTGGGTCTTGCTTTTCTTCTAATAGATGTTCTCTGGTATACAAACTTACAATTGTAGTAGAGAAAATTCGAAAGGTCGAAAGAGAAAGTTGTCGAGGGAAAGTTTATGATAGGGCTAAGGATCAAGGACGCCCTCGAGATTAGATAGTAAGCCAGTACTGGCCGAGCCATCTTCTCGAGTTGTATTACTGATTTACAAATAAATAGAAGAGTTCATTCTAAAGTTTGTTTAAATTAATTATATTTTTCTTGCGGTAAATCTAGAGCTAGATATAGCTCTACACAATATTTTACGTAATTGCTTATATTGTTTATAAATTGTAAAAAAAACGAACTGTTCTATTTTTTCTTTTTATATGTGCAATTATTCTCTTTCATTCCAGTATATCCTATTAAATTCTGTTCATTTATTTCAACAATTTTTAATCTCATTTACACCTGTCATCATTTCTCCTTGACTGATCTTCATTAATTCCTTTTTCCTTTCACTCTTTCTTTTATTCACCTTCTCTTATGTTTTCTTATGTATTCTGCCTGTCCTATTTCTCGTGTCTCAAGATTTTGTGTCATCCTTCTCTATCTTTCCTTTATTTCTATTCATATTCTCTACGTTCTAGTCGATTCACTTAACTATTCTGTCTATTTACTCCTCTATTCCTTTTTTTATGTTACCGTCTCATCTCTTTTTCTTTCTCATCATTTCCTCCCTTTATTTCAATATTTTGTCCATTAATTCCTAGACTAATTAATCTATACCTCCAGTCTTTATTTATTTCTCTATTACCATTCTTAGCCACTCATTTAATTTCGTTTATAATTTTCAATCTTTATAAGATTAATCGTATTTAATGAACAAATTGGAGTTTGTTTTTCGATCTCATCATTTTTTCTTCCTCTTCTTTCTTTTCCATCTTTATTATCAGTTCTATTATTCCATATAGTATTCTATTCTGCCTTTATATTAAGTTTCCTTTTCGATAAATTCTAACCCAGTCTCCCCCCTCCCCTCTGATTACTGCTCCTAAATCAATTTCTTTTATTACAAAATTACATTCTCTATTCCCATGCTATTTCTTTCTTATTCTTTTCTCCTCAATCTCTCAAATGAAAAAAGAAAAAAACAAATTAAACATAGATAAAATATATAAAAAAATAAAGCATAAGTTTCGATGATAAAAAGAAACTAATTATCGTATAAATTAAGTTAAGTTGTACTAATTATAAAAATGAATCGTTCGCTAATATGACTTAATTATTAAAAGTTCAAGAAATTTATATGTTTGTATATTTTAAATATTATGCTAGCGAATAAAATAATTATAAATAAATATATTTACAATATAATTTAAAATCCAACCATTTAATTTAAGTAATCTAGGAAAAAATAATATATAAAAACATACTTTAGATATTTACACAACAAAGCACGTTTTAATTTGTATTATTAATGAAAAAATTTTCTAATAAATTAAAATCTAATAAATATAAAATACTAAACCTACATTTAATAAATTATTAAAGATTATTTAAAATATACCTAAAATTAAAAAAATATAAGTAAAAATTTCAATTATTCTTAGGAAATAGTATATTCATAGTATTAAATTACAATAAACAATAAAGGCATAAATGTGAAAAAGATTTCGCTCAAGTATTAAGGAAAATTATTATTTCTCTTACTCTTGCAATGACCTAGAATCGTATAATTTCTATCTAATTTATATTATTTTTAATAAACGAAATCGAGTCAATTGTAAATCTTAACCAACTGAAAATAAATTAAAAGTTTGAATTTGAATAGTATTATACATAAAATTACAAATGTTCAATAATCAAGTTCAAAATTTATTTCAAAATTATGAAATTTAAATAATAAAAATATATTGCAGTTTTTATTACATAAGATTTGTGTAATAAATTACATATCTAGAATGAAGAACAATTGGTAAATTAAATCAAGAATATAATATGACATATAAATTCAATCTAAGGTTTTACAATATTAGTGTTATAACCGGTCTACAGTATTATTAAGATTATTTATATTTGATTTAAAAGTTTAAGTAACAAATACTAAGTAACAAGTAAATATTACTGGATGAACCATAAAATTGCACCACACATATATTTACATATACTTTTCTTTAATAATTCAAGTTAATAATTGTATGTTATCTGCTTAGTCTTATTCGATCAAGTAGATTTTTCTATTATTCTTATTATTTAAAATCAATATACTTTATTTCATTTGTAACTCTATGTTTGGTATTAATTTCAGTATTTTGCATTTTATTACAATAAATTTAACAAATCTGTTTCGGATGGATGTTTTATTTTACCGTCGCTCGATGATCTATAAATGTGTAATTATATATTAATTTAATTCAGGAATAAAATAAAGAAAAGAAAGGCGAAAATGTACTTCCCAGACAATTTATTGCTAATTATAGAACCAGAAAAATATTGTAGTATAAATATAATGTGTTAGTTAAATAATAATAAGAGAGCGATCAGTCGACGATTGCCTCGAAAAATTTTGAAAATGTCAAACTTCCTTCGTAAAGATCACTCTCCCTTCCACTTTACAAATTTTTAAACAATACATAATAAATATTTCTTAAATTACTACGCATACATTCGATACCTACAACTACGTGGCATAAAAAACCTTTCGCTGGGTGTCGAAAGGAAAAAGCCTAAAATAATACAAATATAAATTCTAACGTACGATTTACATATTTATCCGATTAAATTTTATCTTTTATTTTAGTTTCGTTCGGCTTGTTTTACAATAATCAGCCTATTCGCATTTAATTTATGAATCCCTTAATGTTCGACCTTTTTCGCCGAACATTATCTTTTCTTGAATTTTCTTTACAGGGCAATTGTAGACGTACAATTTCTTGTGACGCGATATCTTTTGTATCGCGTCGGGATTTTGACGTTCAAACATATTTTTCGAAATTCCACTGACGCATATCGTATACCGCCCTAATGCTCCGGATTTCCACAAGAAAAACACTCGGACTCATAAATTATTATCGCCTTTTAGCGCTCGAACATCGGCGGTTCTTAGCTTAATTTTTTCTACCGCATATGGTATTTATTGCGCACAATACTCTTTTATTACCCTAATTTGTTACGCCTAGTTATTTAATTTTCGCTGTTCAATTTTGTCATGTAAATAATATTTAATATAACACCGAAGATATACACACATAAATTATAAGAAAATTTATACGCCTTATTGCTCGTATTTTATGTCTCACTCACAAAATCATAATTTAATAAATAAGGATGACAAATTCAGTTAATTTGATTTATTTTTCTTTGTTTTTAACACTGCTTAATAGACCATTGTTATAACTTAAAAAAAATAATAATAGTAATAAAATAACAAATAATATATTCAAAAATCAGTGTTATTTGAATAACCCCAGTATTAATATTAGATATTTTTAATGTATAAGATCTATTGTTTAATTTATGCTCAGATGCAAGAAATAATTTAACTATTATCTAAGAAATTGCCCTCAACAATACTTAATGTATTCTGAATATTATACACTATAGGAGATGGTAAAAAAGAAAGTGGTGTACTAAGAGAGCTAAAGTAGACTGCAGCAGTATGATTACGTTCCGTAACGTTACGAAATGTATTTGTGTCGGGTATTGGTTCGTCTATTATTGAGGGTTCGACTTCAACAATATATATTTCTTTTGCAAAATTTGAAATTACTGTTGATGGTCTTTTTAATGGTAACATCTGCAAAGTTATTGACTCTGTCGTTACATGGAGCATAGTTTGTATTATCTGTAAAATTAAACTTTCAATTTACTAATTTTTGTTGTTGTTAATTTTATAAAAATTATTTATTTTATAGATTTTTTTTATTCGTGAAACTCTTTTTATAGCATGAACTGATTACAAAAAAAATATATATATATTGTTACGTATCTAAGAGGTCACGACTATGTTTATTCTTTAATAATTAAATCGTGATAATATTTTCTCTCCAGGTTTCGTTCTGCCCTAGCCAGATCGGTCAAAGCGTTCTGGCCTTTGTGAGGTTCGGAAATCGTAATTTAATAAAACGCGAGATAATTAATATAATATCTTTTTTTATTATATTTCTCTTAATAAACGAGAGAGATAAATATCGCAGTGTGTAATACAACTTTACTTTGTGTCTCAAAACTAAGTCCCGATTGTGTAAAACGTATAAGTATTAAAGAACCCGAACCGAAGTACGACCGGATCTACTAGTCCCAATTTGAAGTCCAATTCCGAAGTCGAAGAAGAAGTGCCCCTACGTGTTTTTCGATTTGACTTATTACCTCCGTTCTATGGAGAAATTGCAAAATCCGCGGTTTCTCCGACTGGGTGCCTCTGCTTTGATAATCGTTCTGTCAGCTTTCTCCTTTAACGTCTTTCAATTGACCTTTGTACATTTATTGTCACCTCTGATCTTGACTTTCCGTAATTTGTCGAGTTTGGAGGTTCGTATTACTCGCGGGTTTCGCGTTACTCGCGACTCCGGTCGATCGTCTTGATGTCAATTTCCCGATGTTTCGTCTTTGCTTTCGCTGATATATATAAATAAGTCGTCGCGTATGGATATGCAATTTTACATACGTGACAATATGTACTGAAAAATAAAAATTACACTGATTGGACAAAAATACTATAAAGATATTTTCATAGTTAATAATAATTTAAGAGAATAATAAAAAAAGTCAAAAATAATTGACAAAATTAGAAAAGTGTAACGATATATATAGACGAAAGAGAAAAATATTGGAAATTGTTGTACAGCAGTAAAAAACCTTGTATTTAAATTACATTTGTAAGAAAAACTCACTATTCATTGATAAGATATTAAATATATTTAATTTTTATAACAATTTCCTATTATTAAATTGTCGTAATTTTTAATATCTTTTTCAGATTCATAAAAGTATGAAGTGTCATACATTTTTTTGTCTATTAATTATCACAAGTATAAATATATTTATTCAGACGTATTGGAAATCAATTCTATCATTAAATTAAAAAAATACTTAAATTCAAGATACAACTTTAAAAAAAAAATATTTATTATTTTAGATCTATTATTTCTTTAAAAGTAGTCCACCTTTTAATTCAATGCACTCAACATTGTCTTTTTTTTATAATTATCAATTATTTAAAAAATTTACTGTACTCTTACCGATAGAACAATTCATCTAGTTATTAGTGGTTATGGAGGCTTCGCTAGTAATAAACAGACTAGTTATTTTTTAAAAGTTGATACGAAGCATCTTCCATTGTTGTAATTAGATATTAAAAAGGGATCTAATATAGGTGCAGGTAATGAACAAAATCAAAGTTTATTCGAATGTGTATAATGTATAACTTAAAAATGTTCTGTTTTTTTTCTATTATGCATCATTAGAGAGTAACCTAGACAAAAATTATGATTGCAGTATGGGGTAGTGATATTTTATTGTAAATACATCATTGAATGTAAAGAAAATAAAGTTTGTTGAATGCTCACGTGTGCCTGGAATATGTGTAGTGTGATATATTAAATAACTTAATAAATATTTGAGACAATGTTGACATTCTGTCAACATAAGGCCAGCTGGCAGGTGTGATTGGATGTCTTATCGGACCGAGCCGCGGTTTGTACGCCGAATTGCGTAAGATAGAAGGAGAGAGAGAGAGAGATATAGTAGTGTGGAAATATATGTATATTTGGGATGTATGAAGTTTAAATGTAGTAGTGAATCAATTTATGATTTTAGATTTTAGTGCCGCCACGAGATAGCCGGTAAAGCTAGTATGAGAATTACCGACATCGAGTGAGGTTTTCGAAATTGAGTGAAAACGTACAATTTTGCGGCGGTTTTTGAACAACTAACGAGACTTTACGATTTCAAAAGCACAGAACGAAGAAGAATTTGATGCCGTGTGAACCAATCAAGAGCCGAGATACAGGTGCGAGTTCAAGTACATGTGTATCAATTTTGAAAATTCAAAGTAGCGTTGAATGGAAAATTGGATTTCTTTCTAGAAGAAAGATAGCCATTTTCAGTTAATTATTAGCCTTTGATAAATGAGTTACTATTGTTGAAATAAAGTTAATTATCAGTTGTGTTATTGAAAGTGTATTATTTTATATATATATGTATATATATGTATATATTGTAATAAACATATGCATATATAATTAAATAATAACAAGAATATTATTAAAAACAAAAAGCTTTAAATATAAAAGCTTAGTTCCTACACTGCATACATGTACTTGTATATATAAGGTAAATTTTTAATTATATTATTTTTATAAAAACATTTAAACTTTATTACTTACCAATAAAATTTGTGTCATAAACATTGATTTATGAAAGACCTCATTGAATCTCACTTCTTATTTTTATTTGATAAAATAAAAATCAATTCAAAATTCACTCACACTAACTTTATAACAAACACTAATTAATTCTATATTTATTTATATTTATATTTACTTAGAAATTAATTTATATCCATTGCACCCGAATAAATGAATTTTTCAGCTTCTTTTATGAAAAAATTTTGTGAGAACTAAAAACTTGAAATCTGTTGTCGACTACAAACTTTTGATATTCTAGAATGCAAACACATGTACCGGGTTATCAATACCGACACACGAAAAGGGATATATGGGGCGATTTTTATTTGCTTAATTTGTCAAAATTGTTGCTAATACTAAAAATAGGGTAGAAAAATTAATTTTTCAATTGAATATAATAATTTGAACTAAAAGTATATGCTATTATTAAAAAATCAAAAAATTTTCAAATTATATTGGGGCAGGCACTTTCTTTTACATCACAACCTGTCTGTGGCCCGTCTGCTACGTTTGTCGCCGTTCTCCCATTTACAGTTGATCCTCCCGCCTGGAATACAGCTTGAAATATTATAATGTAAATCACAGAACAGTAAACAAGAGAATGTTAAGTTCAATGCTTTACATAAGAAACAAACATGGTGGTTAAAATATCTTTTCTCTCTCTCGCACTTCCTAAGCGATTTTAGCGCTCCGGGTGGACACATGGGATTAAAAAAATTTTTTTATAAGTACTTCGAAACCTATTTTAAAAAAAGGTACATATAGCTATATGAACTACGAGTAAAAAAATAGACATCTGAAATATTTCGAGCTTTGAAAATAATTTAGTATAACTGAAAAACATTTTTATTAATAATTTTATGATTATCATTTACATTTTAATAAGAAATTGAAATCATTATAAAATTATTAATAAAAATGTTTTTCAGTTATACTAAATTATTTTCAAAGCTCGAAATATTTCAGATGTCTATTTTTTTACTCGTAGTTCATATAGCTATATATACCTTTTTTTAAAATAGGTTTCGAAGTGCTTATAAAAAATTTATTTTTTTGTAGAGCAAGAAGATAATTTTAAAATAAATTTTTAAAAAAAATAATAAGTTTATTTGCTGCTAATTAACACTTTTATTAAACTTTTTAGTATATTATTAATCGAACGCGCATTCTTGTTGAAAGAACTTTTCTTACTGTTCAAAAATTTTAAGAAATGAGAAGTAAACACATGTGTCAGATTATCAGTGCCGGCTCACGAAAAAGGACATATGGGGTTATAGAAAGTATAGGGTTCTGTATTTTCTTGATACTTGTACATGGGTATTTGTTTCCAGTCTTCCCATTTACAGTTGGACCCCCCTGATGTAAATGTTTACATCTATAATATTTTGAACAGAATAAAATTAGAAGAATTATCTGAACAATTATAAATAAAATGAATTGCAAACATATAAAAGTTAAAAATAAAATAAATTAATAAATGTTGGTATTATATTTTATTTTGAAGTTAAAATTTAATGACTAATAAGTGTAATATTGTATAATTTTAATAAATACTAAATAATATAATAAATAAATTGATAAAATAATTTTTTTTTTTATATTAATTGTTTATTTTTCTTTCATGAAGATTTCATTTCTTTAATGTATTTAGTGTGTTAATGATTATTTCATAAGCTACTAAAACTAGAGGTTAATTTTTTATTTTTACAGATTTAGAAGCATTCAATTTCTGTAAAATATATATGTAATTAAAAAGGTCAACAATTTGTGAATCAACGTGAACACTTATCTTTATTAAAAATTATATTGTATTTTAATAGATTTCACTCTAAGTTTATTAATTTTTACTAATAATGTTTAAAGATTCATTTGGAGGCTACTAATAATATTTTCATTTTTTTAAATATTATTCACATATCAATAACTGTTTATTGTATAATTTTTGTTTATTTATTATGGATATAATATTGTTAACATGTTATTTTATAGTGACAAGTATGAATATAAAGTCCTGATTTATTGATAGAGAAATAAGTTTGTTGTATTAGATTAAAGAAAAACTGGAAAAAATAAGATTATTCACAATGAAGGATATGCCAACAAATACAAAATTGACGATAGAGAAGCTGCAAGCTTGTAGACTGTGCTGAAACAAAGGAAGCTTTAATTGGTATTTTTGAATTTGAAGGTCAAAAGCTTAGTATTGATAGTAAAATTATTAAATGTCTGCAGATACAGGTAAGAGAGTTTCAAGGATATGTCTCACATTAATGTTATAATATAATAAACATGTAATGATACTAATGCAACTATTAATATGAAAGAAATAGGTATAGTGTAAAATATTATGCTTATATAAATAAATTGTAAATGATCCAATAAAATTTATTTTGCAAATTCTGTTTACAATAAAATTAAAATTTATTTTTTTAAAAATATTTATTTCATTATTAAAACTACTATTGTAAAAATATTACAAAAATTGAGAGATGGTTACTTAAAAATGGGGGATTAGGCACAGTAATCAATGCCAAAAAGATTGAGAGAAAAAACTCTAAAATTGAGTTAAACTAAAACGACTATATATTATACTTTTATAAATGATATGCGAAAATTATCTGACGAGGCAGACCTCAAGACTATATATATTATATAGAGCTCATAATAGCAAGAGTAAAAGAAGTAATGAGGGATTCGTATATATCACCTCACTAAACCTTTTCATATTAAGAATCGAGAATTTGGCAGTACGCCACCTAGTGGCTGAGAGAGGTATTACAGAGCGCGCGAAATTTGAACAGCGCGTTGCGTAAGAGTTGTATTAACTCATTACTTTCTCAAACAACTATTCAAATTTATATATGTAAATTTTGAAATTTTATACTTAGTATTGATTAAACAATAAATATTGCTGTAAAATATTATTTTATAAATTAATTAAAAAAAAAATTATTTATTTGGCTTAATATAATTTAAACCTTTGTTATTAATTATAATTGATCTTAAATTTATACATGTAGATGTTAAATATGGACTTATTGAGAATATACAGTGTTAATAAATTCATTTTATGATTACTTAACAATATTTGTATTAATAATTCAAATAAAATTTCTCTATATCATAGGAAATTTTGAATCATTGTAATGTATATTTTATTATAAATTCTTATTCCTCAATCAATATTATAATCATTTTTTAAGTCGTTGATTTATACATCTATATACAATATTAAAATAATTTTTTTAATTATATATTTCTAAAGTTTTCTTAAATGATAGTTTATCATTATTTATATGCATTAACTGTTGTATATTACTAAATCAATACAATAAATTTTGTGAAAAAATCAATTAAGCACAATGTTCTCTATATCAAATGTTAATAAACTTAAAAGTCAATGTTCATTAAGAAGCTATTATAAATATTTCCACAATTAATTTAGAATCAAATATTAATTATACAAAAAAAAAAATAAATTTATTATGGCTAATAATACAGATAAATACATTAATAATTTACATGACAATTACATTAATGACAGCAATAATTCTATAAAAAAAATAAATTTGGAAAAAGGTGAAAAAGATGTAAAAGAAAATAAGACCATTATAAAGCAAAGTTTTACAAAATAAAACAAAAGCAAAATAAAAAAAAAAATCAAATTAATAAAAAAAAATTCATAATTTATTATCAAATGGAGTACATAACAAACAAATTAAAGAAAATAAGAAATCTATTATAAAAATTCCAGAAAATTATATGATAGGTTTGTATTTTACATATTTACAATTTTATGTTTTTTTCTATATGTAAAAAATTCCTCTAATATATATATATATATATATATATAAAATTATTTAATTTGTATATTTAAACTTTATATTTAATTCGATTTAATAGGTACAGATTCAGATATGGAAATAATTATTCTTTCAAGGAAAAAAAGGATACCAAATAACATTTCAATCATGAAAGAAAAAAAAGTAGATAAGATACACAGATATCCATGGTTATGTACTGGCTGCAATGACAAATTATCTAGCTTAGAAGCCCTTGAGAATCATCACAAGATTATTGACAATCAAAAAGATAAATACATGTGTGTACAATGTTATAAAATATATGAAAAATATTATGGTTTTTTAACACACATTAAAAGACATAGAACTAAAACAAAATTCAGGTAGATATTCTATAAACATTATTTTAAATCTTTTATTTGTAATAAAATAAAAAAATTTATTGAACATATATATTTAATATTATATTATAATTTTTTTTATATTTTATTACTCTAGAATTTACTCTTAGAATCCATAATTAGTCTAATTTTTATTTAATTTAAGCTGTATTGATTGTGGTAAAACATTTGTTCACAAAAAGGTATTAGATACACATAAGACTATTCATAGCGAAGATAGATTACATGTGTGTCAATTTTGTGGAAAAACATTTAGACAACAAAGTGTTTTATACATTCACAGTCGATGTAATTTATTAGAAAACATAAAAAATAGATTTCAATGTGATCAATGTGATAAAAGGTGAGTGCATTTTGAATTTTGAATATTGTAAACTTGACTGAAAATTCATAAAATTTATATAATATTAAAATCTATTTACTTTTCATCATAAAATCATTTAATTATAAAATTATAAAAATTGTAACGGGTTAATTCCCGCGCTTTCAATAAATTTATTAATTTCTAAATTTGATGTTAATAAATTTTTATTTTAGTGAATAAGAAATTTTAATGAATTGAATTAATAAATTACGCGGATAGCATGCAGTCTGGAAACCAGGATTGGGAAGCGGAACACAACAGCAGGGTAAAAAAAATATAAACAAAATTTAAGCAATTAAATTCCCAGATTTATTCACGTCTCTTTTTCTGTAAAAAATTATATAAATGTAGATTTTAGTAACCAAGTGGTGCAATGTTTGTGAAATTTAGCAGGGAAATTAAATTTATTCTTAAGAAAAATAACGGATTTCAATAATTACTAGCAACCGCGATGCATTTAAATTTACACGTATAACTCGGTACAAATCGGTCGGTATAACAGTATCGGGCTTTATCGGTCGGTTCGGTATACTAACGCAGTCAATTATCAGATGCTAGTGTGAGAAAAACAAAAACGGGGTTCATTTATTACTTTACAAGAAAGCGGGGTGCATTTATTATCTCGTCGCTACGAGGGGTAGGGGAAGAACCCTGAGAAGGCTGTCCGTCCAATACGTTGACTCATGATTCGTGTATCTATAGTTAATGCTTTTTTTTAAATAGATTTTAAAGCACATATAAAAAAATGTTAACTTGGGCCACGGACTCTTCAGAGATCGCTAATGTACCTATAAGTGCGAGAGAGAGAGAGAGAAAGATATTTCTCCCGCTATGGTTGTTTCCAATGCTTAACATGGAAATTGCCAAAAACTGTATAATGCACTTTAATAGATTATATACATGTATAAATATAATCTTTTTATTAAAATATATTTACTAATAAATTTATCAATATACCTATAAAAAATGTTTGTCTTCATTAATAACTCTCACCATTTATATTTAGTTATTAATATTTATAAATTTTAATTATATAAAAAATATATATAAAAAAAATCGCTTAAAAATTTATATCTAAAATTACTTTATAATTAATACGTATTAATTTTACAAGAAATTTAAAATGCACATACGTTTTTAACAGAGAACGAAATGAATTATTCACACTCTTCTCGAAAGAGTTTTTGAAAGAGCTATAAGCTTTAAATTTATATTTTGGCTATATGAGAGAAGACATGGTAGCTCTCGGACCGCGTTATAATTTAAATAATAAATTTACTCACAACGACGCTATCAATACGATTAAAAATTTTGAGACAACATCATCGACTCTCAATATTAATAATTATAACAAAGAATGCATTCGAGAACTCACTATCGAATATATAAAGAAGAACATAAAAATGGAAAAATTATTAAATGATACTAATACGTATAAAACAGTAAACAAAAATCCATTTAAAAATCTACAAACAAAAACGCATAAATTATTGACAGAATTAAATGAGAAAGAGTATTTAGATAAGAAATATCACAACAATCAACTTACACAGACAAACATTAATTTTTGCGAAAGCATATGGACTACCCAAAATACACAAATCCGACTGTCCTTTGCGCCCTATCATTTCTACGCTAAATAGTCCCTTAAACTTTATATCAAAATTTTTATATAACAAACTAAATAAATGTATCCAACCCCCACGTCAAGAATAAACAAAAGTATTTAATTAAGAAATGTAAAAATCCCAACAAATTATATACTGATTTCTCTTGATGTGAGTTCGTTATTTACTAATGTACCTTATGAGCTAGTAATAAAAAGCTTAGAAAAAAGAATATCCACTATACATGGCATTAACAATTCCACTTCTATTTCCATTTAATGATATTGAAAAAATTACTGAATTTCTTTTTGATAATACTTATTTTGTATTTTAAAAGATATTTTATGAACAAATAAAAAAACAAATAAAAAAAACAACCCTAATGGGTTCTCCAATTTCACCTTTATTTAAAAACATAGTGATGCACGAGTTGGAGTCTCAATGCCTAAATATATTAAAAAATAATCATAATAACATTCCATTTTTTTATTATAGATATGTTGATGATACAATTTGTTGTATCCATAACGATCAAATAAACGTTATTTTGAATACTTTTAACAAATATAACGAATGTTTATAATTCACGTATAAAATCGAAAATAACAAATTTATTAGTTTCTTTGACCTTTCAATAATAAAATCAGAAAAAATTAGAGTTGTTATGACTTGGTATTAGAAACCTATACAGTCAGACACTTAATACTTAACTTCTTATCCAATCATACATTGTCGCAAAAAAGGAATATTATTCATGTTTTGTCCTAGAAGTTTCGAAATTTTGCTTTTCATTTTGCGGCTTTTGGTCTTTGAAATTTGGAAGCGGTCTTGGCAACAAAACCTTTTCCAATTAGCCCCATTTTTTGTGTTTTCGATAATTTGAAGCGACAGAATTTTATTTCTCGTGAAGGGTATTTTTCAGTTTTTTGATATGGCGCGATGGAGCGACAACTCGAACAGCGTTACGCGATAAAATTTTGTTTGCAATTAAAAAAAACGGTCCGGAAATATTTAGAATATTAAAAGAAGCGTATGAACATAATTATATGTCAAAATCACAATATGCAAAATTGTATAAAGCTTTTAAAAAGAGTCGAGAAAAGATCATTGACGAGCAACGTGGGCACCCAAAACTACGAAAACGCACCGCGTATTAAAAATTTTATTTTATTTCTTCGTAAATGCGTTGATGTAAGCGGAAATGATTTTGAGGAGTTTTAAATTACGTTTCATTCAGTTCATAAGTCTACCAATAAATGATCTTTAATAAAAAAAGGTAAGTGTATTCTTTTTTTTTATAATTTTTAAACGAAGCATTCTCGCGCAGCACGGCGTGTCAAAAATTCGAAATGTACCCTTCGCGCGAAGTTAAATCCTGCCACACCTAATTACCGAAAAAATAAAAAAAAAGGGACAAATGAGGAAAGAGTTTGTCAATATTTTAAGACCCCTCCCAAATTTCTACGACCAATAGCCTCAAAATGAAAGGCAAAATCTCGACACTTCGTGGTCAACCATGTATACAATTTAATTGATAAGGCCATTTTATTTTCTAATCCATGTTTTCATAAAAATATTCAAAATAGGGTTAAAGTCATTTTACAACGAAACAATTACCCGGATTATTTTATTGATAAACACAAAAAGACGTCTAAAAATACATAAATATAAAAAAAAATAACTAACACTTCTGAAAAATTCCATATTTTAACCTTTCCATATTGAAAAAAAATTTTTTCTAAATATGCTCTAAAGTTTAAAAAATATGGAATAAATTTAATCTCGATTATTAATAATAAATTAAATTCAGTGATTATAAAAAGAAAAGACGTTACTGATAAATGGGATAAAACTAATATCGTGTATAAAATAAAATGGAAAGACTGCCCATCAGTTTACATTGGTAAAATCAAACGCAATTTAAAAACAAGGATTAATGACCACAACAAACACAATAATAATACTTCTATTGTAGCGGATTCATTGAAATGCAACCATATGATTGATTGGGATAACATAGACATTCTTGATTCTGAAAATAATTATAAAAAAAGCTTAATTTCGAAAATGATATATATAAAAATTAATAATAATACAATAAATAGACAAGAGGACACTTAAAATTAAAATTATAAATATCATATGATCTTCAATAGCATGACGAATAATAATATTATGACGTATAGCATGATGTCATGATATTGTATATATTGAGGTGAAAAATGTATTTGTTTAGTAATTGTACTTACGACGTTACGAGTGACACGTCGTAGACCACCGGCGTATTCCTAAACTAGAATTATTAGTAATTATAAAATATATTGTTAATTGTCATTTATGCATATGTAATATTTATTGTAAAAAATATGTTTTATTTAACTAATAGTCTAGACAAAGACAAATGATTACTTGTTGAAACATCGACGATACACATGTAACAGTAATTTTTCCCACTAACGGAAAATTCCCAATTTGTGTTAACAAATTTTTTATAATATAAATTTTACGTTATCCACACTTCTCTAAATTTATAAATCACAACACTGAAGTATTTATAATTAAATTGTAAATCTTTGGATCGGATTCCGTTATTAATGTTCATTGTCGGGTCAACAAATCTGTACCTCAGTCAACATTACTTAAAATTTATATCTAACTTCACTACCAAACACGTTTTTAATAAATTTATATGAAGGATCCACGTTCCTTAATTTGTTAATTTGGATTAAATTTTATCCCTAAACTGATATATATATATGATATTATTTAATATTATTGATAACAAAATTTCTTACCTTTTTCTGAAGAGAGTAATAGTAATATTATTTTATAAAATATTGGAAAAGATTAATAAAAAAATGGCGAACCGTATTCCTTATCCTTTATTCATATAACGATATTCCAATAAATAATATTCCAATAATTTCGTATATCTTTCTCTCTCGATGATAATATTTTATTTCTCCAACAAAATATATATATAAATTTATATTTAAAGCTTTTTGTTTTTAATAATATTCTTGTTATTATTTAATTATATATGCACATGTTTATTACGATATATATATATATAACTTAAATATTAAATGTATAATATTAATTGTATAAAAGATTATACATTTAACATTTAACTTATATTTAATACAAAAGTATTAGAAAATATTGTATAAATTAATATATATATTTTTATGTTAAATTGAATAGTGGTATTGTAATGGTGGGAGAAATATGCTCTTTCTTTCTCGCACTTATGACTTCTCTGCCGACCTATCAAGACTCTGTGGCCCGAGTAAAATTTTCTTACAAGTGCTTTAAAATCTATTGGAAAAAGCGTTCTTCTGTACATATGCGAAGCACGAGGGTATACACTCGTGCTTCGTACATTTAGTAGTATCGTTTTTTTCCAATAAATTTTAAAGCACTTATAAACAATTTTAGTTAGGGCCACGGACTTTTCAGAGGTCGCTAGTATTTCTATATGTGCGAGAGAGAAAGAGAAGATATTTCTGCCGCTATGTTTGTCGCCAAAGTTTAACACGGGACCTAGTGTTCTCTTAGTGTCTGTTCTGTGCTGTATTCCGAAGATCAGTTTAATCATAGAACAGAAATTTACAAATATATAAAATTACGTATAATATTGTACTAAGGAATGTAGTAGTAGCAGAAATGATTGAGAAGATAGCATAGAGAAGTGCACAGCACATTTACGAAATTTTAAACCCACAGAACGAATATTCCAGAATAGATACTAAGTGAAGGTCAATTTCCGTGTAAAGGGTTGATAATCAGGAGGGGGAGGAGTCAATTCAATATGAGAGAATTGGCAACAAACGCAGCAGTAGGACCACAAAAGGTTTGTGTTGTAAAAAAAGTGCCCGCGCCATAATAATTTGAATATTTAAAAATTTTATAATAATTACGCATAATTATGTACCATATTATTATATTCAATTTAAAAATTAATTTTTCTTTGATATTAGTAACAATTTAGATAAATTTAATAGAATGAGATCACCCCATATGTACCTTTTCGTGAGCCGGTACTGGTGATACGATACGCGTGTTGATATTGTTCTCTAACACAATGTAAGCCGTACTCAAAACTTTTTTTCTGGAAGAGAAAGTTCTGAAATTGTTTCAATTTTAATTTTATTGAATAATGATGACTTATATAATGTAATCCTTGATCAGTGAGTGTATATAAAAATAAAAATTGATTGTAAATTTATACGTGTGTAATCTAAATAAGAAATTTAAATGAATAAAAAGGAACAAAGGAGGAAATAAATTTTGTGAAGAAAAAGAAGATGAATAAAAATTTTAGATATGTATGTTGATAGATTTAATTTAAATAAAATTTTAATAATTATATTATTAAGTACATTTTATATGTAATAAATATGTACTTTCACATAAAAATTATACAATATTTATATTAATATTTATAATATTTATAATTTTTGCAAATATAAATATCAATGTAGAATTTTAATAATGAATTAATAATAAAATATAATGTAACACATAATACATATATTGAATGATAATAAAGTTTACTTATAATATTTAAATTATACATATGTATACATAATTTAGACATTTTGTATTACATTCTATTTTATTATTAATTCATTCTTAAAATTATACATTGATATTTATATTTGCACACATAAATATTATAAATATTGCCTGTATCTTTCCAATATTGCAGCTAGAGGTTTGAACTGCCTTACTACCTGACTATCTCTCTATTTTTCCCTCACACCCTTTCTCTCTCTCTCTCTCTCTATCTTTCTCGCTTTCTCTCTTCTACACTACTTAATAATATAATATATTAAAATCCTCTTAACTGTGGAAAATTCATTTACAGGTAGGTGTCATAAGCCCCATGCAGGTCAAACAATAAATTTGGCTTGTAAGTTATGAATGTATTAAATTTGGTTATGCTTTAAAATCTATTTTAAAAAAATGTTAGGTACAGATATACGAAGACTGGGTGAATGTCGTGGTATTTTAAATTTCGCGTTTAAAGTATTTTAAAATACCACGACGTTCACCCAGACTTCGTATATCTGTAGCTCACATTTTTTTAAATATATTTTAAAGCGCAAAAAAATTTTTTATTAAGCGCCACGAGCTCACCAGAGGCTCTGGTAGTTATCCATATGTATGAGAGAGAAGAAAGGTAACGATTTTGTCGCCAATGGTTAACATAGAATTTAACCTTCTCTTAATCTCTGTTCTATGGTACTACTCTCGAAATTAAGTTTAAATAAAGGTGATTTTAATCAACACGTATTATACACCACGGAGGATAGCGTAACTCTGTGCAGGCTTCTGCTTGAGTACATCAGATGCCGCGTCTCTCCTATGTACATTTATTATTTTATGGCTCTGCGCATTTTACAGATGAGCAAGGCTACATTATTTACATAATTATATAATTATAACTAAATAAATGATATATTGATGATCATTACATTTGTTTGTTTTTTAATGTTTTCTTATTACCTATTTTTAAATATATTTGAATACATGTATATTTACATTTGTCTTTTTGACAGCGTATTGTTAACATACGATAATGTGACCTGTTTTTACGGTCTTAACCTAAGGTTATTATCAGGAGGGTCAACTTTAAATGGGAGAACTGACAACAAACGTGCCATGACTACTATCAAAAATTTTAAATGCCCTGTGTCTTATTATCGCCCTGATGTCTTTTTAGGTGAGCCGATCCTGGTGAAACGAAACACGTGATCATATTATTTCCAAACAGAATGCGAGACATATTCAAAACTTCTTGCTTTAGTAATTATTTCAATTATTCACGTTTTAATTTTATTCATTATAGTTAATAATTTAGATATAGTTATCAGTGGGCATTGAGTGTTTATATTAATAACAAATTTAATTTTAATTTTATGTTTTTCAAATCCATATAAAAATTAAAATTAATAAAAAGAAATAGAGGAGGAAATAAACTTAACAAAGGAATAGTATACTAAAAGAAAATAAACAAAAATTTGAGGTATGAATTTTGATAAATTTAATTTCAATAATATTTTAACAATTACATTAATAAGTAATAATATATCTAATAAATATGTATATTCATGTAACAATTTATATTTTGTTGAAATAATATTTTATCTTGCTCTTTAATTAATAATTATTATTTTATAATAACCATATTATTGGTTTACATATTTTATAATAATAATTTGTTCATATTTAAATGATAAATCATTTTCTTTTTCTTATATTGTTATTCTAATATTAACAATAAGTCTTTTATTTTACATAATACACATTTCTATAACTTTATTTTAATTATATAAAATGTACGCATATTTTTTCAATAATATACATATTGATTTATTTATAAAAATCTGTATATAAATTTATATATTTATTTTATATAATTATGCACACTACTTTTATAATGATATTATGTAAAATAAATATATGTTTATTTCTATATATATTTAATTAAATTATATCATTATAATGTATATATATATAATTACAATAAGCCTGCTATAGCAATGAATTGATACAATTTATTAACTTTTGTGTTACAGTTTTTTAGTTGCCCAATAATCCTTATATAAAAATAATAAAAATATCAATAAATTTCAATTAAATACCATACTAACATTAACACGGTCATCTTACAAAATTAGAAAAAAACAAACAATAAAAATTAATTATAATAAATAACTAATAATAACTGTACAGCAGAAAATTTTTGAATATTTTAAATATGTAAAATAATTTATATTTTTAGGTATGTACACATAAATATATTTATTATTTATTGTATGTTTTTTTTATATTTACTGTTACGACGTATATTTCTATTATATTATTTATTTAATTATATATATCGTAACTAATTATATATCTATATTTATTTATTTATTTGTTATATTATCGCGTTTATCTGTCGCATTACTTCTTTGCTCCTCTATTTACTTCTTTATTTATTCGCTTATTAGTAATATTACGATTTCCCAGTTCTTTTCTGCCGTAGCTGAATCGCTCGAAGCATTTCAGTCTTTGTGAGGTTATAGAGTTAAAATAAATACAATTGTATTAATTTGCGTTTAAAATACCGATTTATTGATCATAAATCGTAAGAGAGACTGTAATATGCGTTTAAATGGCTCGTAATACGAATCTAGCGTCTACGTGTGTGTCAGAATTATAATAATACTTGCGATATTGTGAATCCGTTTGAATGTGTGAGTGTCGTGTTGTTTTACCGACAAGATTCACCGACTTAATTATTTAAATTACTTCGCGCTATTACATCAGGTCAGTTCTACTTTTCTCGTAATCGCTCGTGTCCAAAATACACTGATGAAAGTTCACTTCTTTCTTTATTACCCGAATCGACCTTCTTTTTTATGATTTATAGAGAAAAACTGCTAACTTTTTCGGGTCCTCCCACCGTGAAGGTGTTCTCATTTTTAGGCTTAATTTGCATTACCTTAATTCTTTATTTATATTTCTTAATATATTGATTACTGATCGCGCATCTTGACATCTTATTTCGACATTATAATGTTTAGATACTTTTTTATGCTGCGTCTTGTGCTCCTTTTTCATTTATCTTATGTAATTCCTCTTATTTTATTCATTAATTATGTAAGTTTCGTTACATCAGTAACATTACAAATAAATACTTAAAACTATTATTGTACATACTATATTTTAATTGAACTCATAAAATATATTACAAATTAATGAAAACAAGTTTATTACTACATTATTAAATACATTAAAATTCAATAGAATATGTATAATTAGTTAACTCAAACATAATCTATTCTTTCATATAGTTAATCTAATTATATTGTATTAAAGTATAAAACTCAACTTTAACTAAAAATATTAAACCAACATATTTTTATGACTATTTACGATATTTTTTTTATACATATTCAGCATTTAGTTCTATTTCTTACATGTTTCGACAATTCAAATTATTATCAAATTTATATAGAGAACATTATATTTTACATCGCGTGAGTCATGTAAAATATTATCGTATGTAAATTTTAATTTTAAATAAAAGTCTTGTTAAATATAATTTTATAATTTATAAAAGATAAATTTATTCCATCATTATGTGAAAAAAAAATTAAAGACTCATGTTGTAAATTATGTTAAATAAGATTATACAAAAGAGTTTACGTAATATTTGTACGTTTAACAAAATATAACTTTATTCGTATCTACTGATTTGATATGTTTTGAAATAATCTTACCAAATAAATCATAGTTACACTATCATATTTCGAGTCTTCAAAATAGTTTGAAACTGTATTTTCTGGTATAACACAATTTTCTTAGATCAGCATTTTATGTAACATCTATAGTGGTCATAAATCGTTATCCTCTCATGGCTCACTTGACTTTTTGAAAGAGAAAAATTCACCTGGGAATCTATTTATATTGAGTACACTATTTGTAGCATTATTAATCTGAAAATCTCGAAGAAACATTGACACTGACCTTACATGTTGCGTTCAATTTTCATAAAGTATTCTTTTATAAATTTAATACATTTATAGGCATAACTTCATTCAAATAAATATACCCACATAGTCTTCGAAATTCATTAAAGTATTTTTCTTTAATATGTATATAATCGAATGCAGTGCTGATATTAATATTGAAAAATAAAATTAAAAAATCTGTAATAAATCAATATGCGTTATTTTAATTTAATGTACAATTTATATCATTACTTACAAAATAATTATAAAAAAAAATACTTATAAAATAATTTAAATGTTATATGATTATTTTCAAAAACGAAGAACATTTATTTAAATTAATGATATATTTACGATTAAGAACAAAAACTAAAAGATCCTCATTTTACATATCCTCTGCTACCTTTAGATATCTCTACCCTCTGATATCCGGAAAAAATCAAAGATTTTTTTCTTTAAATTCATCTTTCTCTCTCTCTCTCCCTCCCTCCCTCTCTCTCTCTCTCTCTCTCTCTCTTTCTCTCACCATATATATATCTACGTATATCTACAAATCTACAAAATGTTATAACCGATACGTCTTAGAATACCTGCGTATTCTTACTCTTAAACATTAAACTTGAAAAAGCCAAAGGATAACTTGTCGAAATGTCAACGAAATAATTTAAGAATAACTTGTTTTATTGCACCAGCACCTCATTGGATCATATTTAATTGTAATATAAAAATAGATTATTATATTTCTATAATAAATTATTGTTGTTTTAACTATGTGATTGAATTAATGTAATTCAATTATATGAGTGACTAATAGTGAAGTATTTATTTGATTTAGTCAAAGAATTTCTGTTTTCCCGGACAATAATTATGTAACGGGATTTGTTCTTTAGTATTATAATTTTATAAACATGAGAGTAAATTGATATTAATAATGTAGTGAAGAATAAGAGAATAATTGTACATAGGGTGTGAACATTTCAGAAGAAATTCACGATGTTTCATAATATGATGTGTTAATTTTCGATGTAGACGTCTGGAACAAGAATGACGAAAAACTAGTTAAGTACGGTTCACGGATGGAATTAAAAACCAACATAAAATTGGTATTGGAGCTCAGGGGTGGGGTACCTTGAATGGAATTATCTAATGCTTAAGTCACCATTCCATGGTATTTTAAATAGTGATTGGACTTTCTATGTGAGCACATTATAGCTACTAAATGGATAAACCCAAATAACATCTCATAGGCAACTTGTCATTTCTTCAAACAGTCAAACGGTATTATTATATTATTATTATTAAAACAGTATTAACTATAAAATGTAATGAGATATGTTCTAGAGAGATGTAAAGATACATGCAGCATCTGAGCACTTGGTAAGGTTAATGAGGTAATCCTCATGAATTTCGGGACATGAAGCTCATTTTGGTAATAAAAACGAGTGAAAAGCTTGTAAAAAGCGAAGCAATGGAAATCAGAATTAATAAACATGAAAAACCCTTTACCACAAACAGAAATTTACAATGTCATACACGGCTGACTATTAAAGGAGTATGTTGGGATGTGGAGGAAGGCAAGAGACTAAAATAATCAAGGAGGCTGATAGGAGATAAACTTCCAAGAAAATGGATAATGGATATACTTAAACTCAGTAATCATAACAGAAGAATTATTGTGGTTTGACTCACAGTAATTTAGTGAGTATGTTAGTTAGTTAACAGGAGAAAGGATTGAGCACTCAGGCATAGTCGAAAGATCAGAGCCTTATGCTACGATCTCCCTAAGTTATTTCATGCATATAAAAACCGCACCTCCCTGCAGTTCAATTGCGACCTTCCTGTGGATGCGCTGGTCAAACTGCGCACCATTACACGTTAAAGCTCAAGCCCAAATCCGTAATACCAGTGTCCACAACTCTCAATATGGCTTGGTACTGTCTTAATGCAAGGAGGTTAGTTCGTATTTATCCCTAGTATACCGATACTTATTCAACCATTTCTAGATTTCTCTCAGCGTAGCTGTGGTTAAGATCTTCTCTCCCTATCGTGTCGGCAGACCGTGGCTGAACTGCATGAATCAACGTCTAGCTCAAGACCGTTCTCCGCTGACCTGGTTCCGGCTGTTTTCAGCATCATTTAGTAGTCCAAGTACGGTTAGCTTCAGCTCGCATCCCACAAATCACTACGCTTTTTAGTTTTCTGCAGTTTATCCAATGGAGTGGCTGCTTTTACTAATGTGCCAATTTTTATTTCTTTGAGATATTCAGGTTCTAGAAATGACGCTCCTAATGTCTCCCATTTTGTTTTAATGAATGCTGGACAATAGCATAGAAGGTGCTCTTTGGTCGCTTGATTATATCCACATCTACAAGTCCTATCTATCTTGTTATCTATGAAATATAGATGATATCTGATGTGCCAATGACCAGTGAACTATCTTATTACTCTCCATATATCATGTTTTTTTAGCATCGTAAGCTTTGGCTACCATTTCAGAGTTGGATTCAGCTTCAATTAGTCTCTTTGACTATCTAACTCCTTTGGAATTGTATAATAGGCCCATATTATGATTGTCCTATCCAGGATAGTGATTCCTAATAGAGTTTTTATCAAGATAGCTTTTGTTGCTTTTATAGTCTCTATAAACCCTCAGGATTTATTCTTGTGTTTTATTTACAAGATTAGAGTTATTCCTGAGTTCCATCCTGTAGCCCCAAAATGTGGCTTCGTGTAAAAGTCTGAGTTTTATGATGGTTTCATAAATCAATTTTAGTTTATCTGGTCGCAATCCTCCTGTATTACCAAAAGCTCCCCTGCATGCCCAGTATGTGTTAATGACTTTTAGACACTTGATCTTGATGTGAGTGTTCCATTTGTTGTCCAGCTTGTTGTCCCAAGTTACAGCCAGGTATTTTGCCTCAGCAGTAGTTTGAACTGAATAACCAATGAGGTTCAGTTTACTTATTGCCTTAACCTTGTACCTGAAAACAAATAGCTCTAAATTAGTCTTTTTTTAATTAACTGTAAAACATATTGTCCGAGTCCAGATCTCTATCAGCCCAAGTGCGTGTCACATTAGACCCTTAAGTACGCTGTGGTCATCCCTTTTTATTATTATTAGTAGGTTGTTTATATATGCCGATGCATAGAATCCATTGTCTTCTATAATGGCCAGTCGCCTGTTTATTACCAAACAACACGGTATGGGAGATAAGACTTCACCCTAGGCATATCCTTTTTTTACGTAATCATTAATGTGGGTCGCATTCCTTTGAGCCTGAATCTGTCTTGTGCTGAGCAGATTCAAGAGCCAATTCGGTACAGTTGCCGGGCATGCCCTCGTCGTCGCAGTTTTGGCTATAGCTTGTTTGGCTGTATGATCGAAGGCTCCCTCAATATACAACATTGCTGTCAAAACCATACCTGTGTTTGCTATTTCCTGTGTATGAATCCTGCTACTTCCGAGATAGCATTATACATAGACTTTCCCCGTGTTTTTTGCTATGCAGAGGCCGTTCTCTGAGAATTTCAGACCTAATGTACCTATCTATGAGTCTTCATCATTTTGAGTATAAACAATGTGAGACAGATAAGTATGTAGACTTTTGGATAGTTGAGCTGTGCTCTACCTGCTTTTTGCAGGAACATAATCTTGGCTAGTCTCCATAACTGCACTACATAGCCAGCTGCTAGAATGATCCTAAATAATCCAGATAAAACGCTGGGCAATAGCACGATGTATTGGTTCTAACGTTATAATTAAATTTCAAGTCAATAAAAGTTTTCATTTTTATTCTACAAATTCGTGTTGAATTATCTTCCTTGATCACTGAAGGACTCTGCTTTTCCTTTTTACCTTTTCATATCCCCTCTATATTTCCAATAGGCATATATATGAGCATCTGTAAGAGGCAGCACCTTTTTACTAGCAAATCATATGTAAATACTTCCCTATGCTAAGGCACAATGTCCCAATTCATTTTTGGTATTAACCCACATTGCAAACAGAGATTTTTAGAGAAATTGCTAAAGCCATCGTAAACGTTTGTTCCCAAAAACCTAGCGAATATTTAACAAACTACATTTCATATTTAAAAAGCAGTTAAAAGGACCACAGAGTTAAGTTATGCACTCTCTCTACTCCGTTGAATGTGAAATGCAATGAAGTGAACCTCTATATTTGAATTCAAACATGTAATAAAACTTTTCTTTTTTATATATTTTTTAAATCTTTATTTATTTTATACACTTAAATTTTATCTTGTATAATTTAAAAAAACTATCTACTTCCTTTATAAAATTATGCATTTTTTAATTTAACTTTTCAATATATTTATGTGTATAAATCCATCTATATACATAACATGGACTTCAAATTTTTTTTTTAATGAGCTTACGCTTAAATTTTCGTCACTTAACCTTTATCATTATTTACATAATTTATTATATTACATATGTAAAAAAAATTATCAAAATCAATCATATGTACATTTAAATCATTAAAATAAATAATATATAAAATAAAATTAATATAACAAACCTTCTTTCATTATATATACTTCATGATATCAATATATATCTTGATATTTAACTATTAATTTTAATAAAATCATTTATTTCAAGAAAATATTTAAAGAATAACTATAAAGTTCGTCTTAATAATAAAAATATTAAAATTTAATTTACTAA
The DNA here is from genome assembly GCA_018907245.1 of Eupristina koningsbergeri. NCBI lineage: Eukaryota > Metazoa > Arthropoda > Insecta > Hymenoptera > Agaonidae > Eupristina > Eupristina koningsbergeri. The sequence goes on along the minus strand of JACCHV010000002.1, from coordinate 2,264,064 downwards.
CAACGAGCGAAAAGTTAATGACAAATAAAAACCCGAAAATTCAAAATTAGTATTAGTGTCACTGGAGGTCGAAAAGGTATTCGGGAAAATTGGCCGTATTAGAAAAACTAGGGGTCAAACTTAACTTGTAATAGTAGACGGCCGTCCAGAAAAAAGAACCACCATAAAACAATAAACGGGGACGGTCGAGCAGGGCCTTATATAGGTAATGAAAATGCATACTTATTGCCCTCCTAGAATCCGGATAATATTAAGTCGATCGATGAGTGAAAAATTTAAATTAATTCATATTTTATAATAATAAATTAAAAAATGTAACATGTTAGCAATAAGTGTATACGCACACACGCTAATATCATATGTATTCATGTTCTTAAAATCATATGCGATCTTTCTTTCTTATGTGTATAAGCCGAAACTCTTTTTCTCTCTCTCTCTTTCCCTCGCTCCCAAACAATGTACGTACATTCTCTCTCTTTCTCTCTCTCTTATACATATATGCTCTCTCTCCCTCTATCATACAGACATACTCATTCTATCTCTCACTCTTTCTCATACACACATGCTTTCTCGCTTTCTCTCTTGCTTACATGAATACTCTATCATTCTATCTCTCTCACTTTCGTGTACACTGTAATTCCATATGACTTGTATGCGTTCTTTACAAAAATAATTTGTTTAATGTAACATCGTCATCCATGAGTCATATTTAATTAACATCGAAGATAAATGTTTTAAATAAACAGGCTGATTCTACGGGCCACGTGTAGGCTTGTAATAATAAATCCAGCGCGTTGGGACGACGTACGAAACGTGTTGGTGAGATTTTTCGGGTAAATCTCGGCTCGGATGCAAAAGAACGTCGAGTCTTTTGGAAATTGCAGACGTGCGATTCAATTGAAAGGTAGAAGCTGGTGGGGCATCGTTACGATCCAGTACCCCGACGTAGAATCAGACCGCGAGAAAATAAAAAAAAGGGGCAACGTGGCGACGGTTAAACTTAAAATAATACGGCGTAGCTCAGCAAATGAATAGGGACTTGTAGGAAAATTAAAGCGTAAACACTTGAGAGAAAAACAATATTCGAAAAGATATTGTTGCAGGCGTATCGTAAATAATATTACGCGTCTTTGCACATGTGACGCGAGTCTGTCCTAGTCCTAGAGAGTATTTAATCTGAGAAAAATCAAAGATAGCCGTGAGAAACAAACTTTACGTGAAATATGAGGAATCGCGTTGTAAATATAATGATAAGCATGACGTTGTTGAAAAGGTGAACGAAAATGTAATTTAAAGCGGGTTAGTTCTTTATTTATTTCATTGTTGTATTGTAAATTTAAGGATTTAACTTGTAACATATCTTCGTGCGTTTCGGACGGTTCTCTTTTCCTTTTTGAGTTAAATCGAAATACTTATAATTTAAAGAATAAAACTTTGTCTGGTAAACTGTTCGCGTATTATTTCAAAATACCTCACACATTCTTCTCTATTTTGCAGAGCTCCCTAAAAACTATTTTTACGAATAACATAATTATTAAATTTATTTAATAATAAAAAGATCTTTTTTATAATTTTAAATTTCATTGAATAAAATTGTAAATGATTTTAACTAAAACTGTAACCTTTGTTAATTGTATTGTTATAATTGATAATAAAATAATATATCTTAATGATATTTCTCATGAATAATTACAATCATTGATCTTATTTGAACATATTACTTCCATCCAGTAATTTATTAATAATTGCAAGTAAAACTATTACTTTTATTAAATATATTACAAATATTGAAATTAAAATCATTCATCTCAATGATATTTGTTGATGGCATGACAATGATTGATTTTATTTGTACTTTCTGTAAGTAAATTTTTTATAATTGCATTATTCATTCATTATGTAGAATTGAAGCAAAACTGAAACTCTCTTTTGATGTGAGAAAGAAGAATTTTCAGCACCTTCCATATTGATTAATTTAAATATTGGAGATCTAGTAGAGGTGCAGAGGAATAAATATTCAGTTTATCCAATATGTTTTGTCGACGTTTCGACTAGGAACCCATAGTCCTTGTCTGGACACTTTATTATAAAAAACAAATAATTACAATATACATTGGATTTATGATTAAAGACAAAATTTAAATTATAATTACCACATGTAAAGTAAAACCGCAAATTTGTACGACGTATCAGTCGTAACGTCACTGATTTTTGTTAAATATTTATATCTATTTGCCTCAATATATACGTGTTAATGACGTAATAAGCTACGTCATGTTGTTATTAGACATATTATTGAGGATCATATGATATTTTCGGTTCAAATGTTGTGTGTCCTCTTGATCGTTAACTGTATTATTTAATTATTATTTAATGTGAATCATTTCCGAAATGAGTCTTTTTATTTTATTTATTTATTTTATTTTCTATTCTCTTCATTACACTGAATAATTCTTTGTCTTTTAGTGCATCTTTATAGTTTGCCATTATTTTTCTTTTATTCCATCTGTTGTTGTTTCTCATCTCTACAGTTTCTTCTTCTGTCTCTTTACATTCCATGATCATATGTGTCCAATTCCCTCTGTGTTACTTACATAGCTGGCATTTTCTCTCTTGTTCATTCATCCAAATTTTACCTTCTACAACGATATTTCCGCACATTATTCTTGCGATTGTTTTCATATTTTTATTGTTTCTTTTTTTCTTCAGGTATTTTGGTAGTCCGTTCTCTCTTATTTGTTTATACCATCTGTTATAAGTTGCTCCCTCTATTTTGTTGATTCTCTCTTGTTTGTCAATGTCGATTCTCCTAGTCTTTACCATCTCGTATTTGTTTTTGCCTTCTCTTTCCCATATTCTCGTCTAAGTTTTGCTAAATCTTATTTCTCTTAGCCAGTTCTTCTCGGTGTTCGTTTCTGTTTCTTTCTCTCTTTTTTTCTTCCAAACACTTCTTGGTCCATCTATTCTCCGTCTATTAGTTTACTTTCTCTTCGTACCTTCTGATTCTGTTTTTCCATTCAATTTCTAATTTTGCCTCATCTGTTTCTTCGTAAATTATATATCTAGGAGTCTAGAATTTTAGTCCTAGGATAAAATTAAATTAAATCCTATGTAGTAATCAGTATTCATTTTCTTCTAATTCTTCCACCTTTTCGTCACCCCATATTTCCACTCCATATTCCAGTCCTCCTCTCACCAGGTAGTTGAATAGCATTTTTTTATTTAAAAATCTCCGTAGCATCTTCTTTCTGCTAATCTCCACGTTTTTTTTAACGCTATCCTGCCTTTCTGAATTTTCTCCTTTAATGTTTCTTTATTTCCTTCGTTTTTACTAAAAATGTATCCCAGGTTGCTGAAACTCTCCACCCCTTCTATCTCCTCCTTTTTCAATATTCATCTCGATTTTTTTCCTTTTTGTCTTTCTTGAAGATCATTATCTTTGTTTTATCTGCGTTCAATTCTAAACTTCTACTCTGCAGGAATTTTTTTAAAACTGTCATCATTTCTTCCATCATTTCTCTGTTTTCTGCTATCAGAGCTACGTCGTCAGCCTATGCTAGCGACCATATTCTTTCCCTATCTATTTTTGTGCCTCCGATATTTTGTCTTCTCAGCTCTTTTTCAAATCTCGCTATACGTTCAAGAGGATTGAGCTTAGGCTGCAGCCGTGCCTCAGTCCTCTGTCTATTTTTACCTTTTACCTTAAGCCTTCCTTTGCTTTTATTTTTATCCATGTGTCCTTGTATATTTTCCTTATCTTATCTGTTAGGCTTCTATCTATCCCGTTTTCCTTTATTATCTCCCATAGTTTCCCTCTGTTCACTGTATCAAAGGCAGCCTTGATGTCCACGAACAGCACATAGATTTTCTTCTTTGCTTTTATGACCTTATTTGTTATGTGCTGCAATATATATATGTTATTTATTGTGGATCTGTCGCCAATTTCTGACAGCGTCGTATCTACGCGTCGCTTCGGCAGCTACAGCAGCTGCACCAAGGATTCGGTGACAAAGGACACCTCCGCTCCCTGGTCCAATAGCGCTCTCATCGCCGCTCCCGCACCATTGGCTCCAGTAACATTGACTCGCGGTGTCGCCAAGAGCGTAACTATTTGGAGATTTTTCACCTGCGCTGTATGCGCCAACGCGGTTTGCTGGACGGTTTCAGTCGCGTTCGCGGCTACTTGTCTGTTAGCCTCCCGTTGATTGGGATCTCCGTCCTGATTGTCCGATGATTTGTGGAGCACAGGGGGTAGATTTCGCGCATCATCGTCGTCCTCGGTCTTCCCACGGGGGAAGTGCAGCAGCGTGTTATGCCGCTTGGCGCATTTCCCGCAGGTTCGACTGGAAGTACAGTTATTCACCGTGCGTCTTGTAAAGCACAAGTAGCAAAGACGCAAACGAGAGACCACAGACCAGCGTTGTCTAGGCTCCAGGTGTTTGAACTCTGGGCAGGCCCAAAGGAAATGCGCTTCCTTACTTTGCGGGCAAACCTTGTCCGTTGTACCGACATGTAGCACGCGTCACACCCAGGGTTGCAGGGTTCTCTTGGCCTCCTCGACGAGGTTGGGGATGGAGAATCCTTTTCCTTTACACCGACGGATTGAGCCCGCTTTTCTAAAAAGACGATGAAGTCCGTAATCGACGGAAAATAGAACATGATGTCGGCTCTGCGCACATCATTCACATGCTCCTCCTTTACCCGCTCGTCACGTGCCCAAAGCCAGTCATCCTAAGCCTTCTGCGATTCGGGATTCAAGAGTTCCGTGAACCACCCGCAGAGCAACACGTTCCACGTTTCCGTTCGAAGCCCTAATCGATCAAAACCTCGAGCCGTGTAACCGATTTTATACAAGTTAAGTAGCTCCCAGCTGCTCGCTTTCTTGATCGGTTGAAGGTCCTGCAAGGAACCAAACAGTCGCGATACGGTGAAACGCGGGGAATAGTACCGATGATCTAAAGCAGACAGAGTTGCTTCGTAAAGTTGCTCTCCCGTTAGTTCTGCATTTACGACCATATCTGCGGCCGGGCCCTTTAAACAGCTGACGAGACAGTGGAGCCTCGAAGTATTATCGGTCCTATCCCATTTTTTCCATCAACGAGAGGAAACGATTACCAAAATTCTCCTACTCTTCATATTCGCCATTGACCGTGGGTAGGTCCACCTTCCGTACATAGTGGCCACGGAGCCGGGGAGCTTCTCATCGCGAGATTTTGAATACTCTGTGCGGGAGTTACCGTCGGCAGCCTAGACTCCATCAGCGCGAGATTCTCCTGTAATTCCTCGACCATAATCTGCATGGACGAGAGCATGTCCTCGCGCACGTATTCATCCGTGTCATCGATACCGCGGGACATGATTTCGCCGTGTGTAGCCAACGTCTCCGACCAAGTCCTTTCAATCGACTCGAGTCGCGTTTTAATTATTCCTACCGTAAAGGACTGTCTGTCTTTCTCATGAATTCCTTTATCGGTTAAGTTGAGCGCGTTGAAAGATGCTTACTGCAAGCATATAAGCTTCCTAATTACCGTTGGCGCCATTGTCAATTACTAAAGGCACAAGGTTAAATCGAAGTCCGCGAGTTCCAGCACGGAAAAAACATCGAGCGGCTGCGAGAGAAAGCACCAATGCCGAGCGAGAGTGTCCGACGCAAAGCACAAATCGCACGGGTGCACGGGGGAGAGCCTCAACACCGAGCGAGAGCGTCCGTCGTCACACACAAGCCACGCGGGAGACAAAAGGCTTACAACTTTTACGCGATACACAGTTCGTAATGGCGCAATATAAACAATCATTATAACAATCTCTTTTTTTTACAATTAGCTCTGTGAGGAATGATTTAATGCACCACTCTGTCCTCACCCGGGGCACCAAAATGTTTTGGACAATGCTCGTTGGCTTCTTTTAATTAAACTCAAGCCTCGTTGGAAGCTTGCTGAAGAGGAAGGGTGGTAAGGTGACAAAAGAAAAACTCAGGAATACAGGGTAGTTTTAAATCGTTTCTCTCAATTTATTCAAGCGCTACACAAACCTGGCTGAAAAACCTCCACGTGGAAGGAAAAGTCGCCTCGAAGCCGGGCTGATCTCCGGTGTTCGCCGGTGGAGGAAAAGCTTCTTCCTAGGCGAGGCCGTGCGGGTCACCGCCACTTCGAGTGACTCCACAGGTGGACGATTGACACCGCCGCTTCGAGCTTCCGCGTCTTCCAATAGATTCTTCAGCTGCAAGTCGGCTTCTTAGGACCTCGCTTCCGCTAATCCAGACTCCGGATTACATAGGTGCGCCACACAACGATACACTCGCACACCTGCATAACCGCGATACACCACAATTACAAATCCAATCGCCATGTACAATCTGTACTTTGAATAGCTTGCCGCGTCGGAAGGAAGCTTTATAGTGTCCTCTTCGCCTTACGAAAGCCAAGTGAAGTCACCAAATTTCCTTCGAAAACGTCGTGAATTTTCTTCAGGCCTTCGACTCATAAAACCATAAACCTGGGCCCTTCCCAGGTTATGGTTTTAAAGTTGCCCGCTCACGCGGACAGCTGTTCCTAACTCTACCCTGCGGGGTACTCGGGTTGAATTTATTGCGCGGCTAAATTGCCGAGTCCCGAACAGTCCTTCTTCTCTAGTTTGTAATTCTCTTTGTTTGTATCTCTGTTTATCTGTTCTCCTTCTTTTTCTTTTTTTGTTTTGTCTTTTAAAAATGCCGCAAAATGTGCTATCCATCTCTCTTTACTTATGTTACCTTCTTTGATCTTTTTCCTTCTTCTCCCCTTGTTTAGGTATTTTCATATATCTCCTTCATTTTTAATTTCTCTCAGTTCTTTTTCTTCCTTCTCCTTCTGTCTTCTTATTTTTTCCTGGCATATATCTCTTCATATATTCTTTTTTTCTGTATATTTATCTTTGTCTACCTTCACTTCTTTCCATTGTTTGTATACTTTTTTAGTTTTTCTCTTCTCTCTCACATATTCTCACGTCTTTCCAGTTTTCCATTCTTTTGTTGTTATTTCTATGCTTACTGTTTCTTTCTCTATCCTCTCTTTCAGCGTTCTCCACTTTTCAATGACCGTCTGTGTGTTTTCTCCTGTCGTATAGTCCTCGTTAATTGCTTCTCTATATTTCTTTATTTTCTTCATCCCATATATTTATTTTTCTTTTTTCCTTCCCCTTTTCATCTGCTGTTGTTTTTCCTGTTTCGCTCTTGTCTCCATCTACCTCTATTTCTATCTTAATTGGCATGTGATCTGATTTCACCCTTCCTTCTACTCTGAATTCCCTCGTTTTCTCTTTGCATACTTCATCCACTGTTTCCAAATCTATTATTATATTTCCTCTCGGTCTAACAGATGTATACTCTCCTTCTTCATCCCCTATCTCCGCTCCTTTAAGTATATGCCATTCGTTCTTTTCTATCCTTTCTACCAATTTTTTTCTGTTTGTGTTTATCTTTTTGTCATTACTATGTCTTATTTTCATCTCCCCTTCGTCTGTATCTATGTATCTCCTTGCGTTTCCAATCCTAGTGTTTAGGTCTCCCATTACTATTATATCAGTTTCCTCATTGTAACTTTCATCTTCTATCCTACACATTTGTTTTGTTGTATCCCGCTGTAGTATAGACCCCATATATAAATATCTCTCCCTTCTTCTTTAGTTTTAATCTTTGTTTTAGCCATTCCTTCCTCTTTGGATATTCCATGTTCCTCAATTATTACGTCCCAGTCCTTTTTGATTCCTATCTTCATACTTCCTTTCGCCCTGCCTTTCTTTTTCTCTTTCATTGCCGCAATTATTTTCCACTCCATCTGTTTGAGTAGTATGCCTGTGCACCTTTCTTCGTCTTTACCTTCAACCCATGTTTCTGCCAGGCAGGCATAATCCACCCCTTCTATGTACTTCTAAAATTTTCTATCTTTCCCCCAGAATCCTGCTATATTCCAATATAATATCCTTCTTGCTTTCTTTTCCTTTACTGTTTTGTTTAGACTTGGTTCTTTATTTGTTTTTCCTTCTACACCTTCTTCGTTGTCTGTCAATTCCTTCTGTATTCTAAATTTTTGACTTTACTGTTTTTCGCTGCTTCCTGCCCCTCTAGTTTATCCCTGACCTCACTTTTTTTATTTCCTTCTATTCCTTCTTTCTGTTCTTTATCCTGCTGCATTGATCTCTCTTCGTTTCTTTTCCTTTCTGTGTTCCATACTTTCTTGCCATTATTTGCCTTTTGTGGTTCTTCCCTTCTTGTCTCGCTTTCTATTTCCTTTCTAATAATCTCCCTCACTTTCTAGTCCTCCAATTTCAACCATTTTCCATCTACATATATTTTTCCTAATCCCGCTCTGTCAAATATTCCTTTCCCTCTGAGTTTCTTAACCCACGCGTTGATCTGTTCTTGTTTCTTTCTACCCTCAAAACTTTTTTTTTCTGGACCTCAGTACCTCATTCCTCTTTTCTTTGCTCTGTACTTTCATTATTAACACCCGTCCGCTCCACCGACATTTAGCAATTCTTGTATCCACCTCTAGTTTCTTTTTTATGAATTAAATTACCCATTCATTCATACCTTTCCTCTCGGTCTCTTCTTTACTTACTCATCTTATTACTATATTTTCCTCTCTATCCTTGCGCTCTTTGTCCTTCATCATCCTTCTAAAATTCTTTGTTTCCCATTCCGTTAAGTTGGTTCTGCTGCCGAATGAAATGTTTCCACTAGTTAGAGACGTCATTGATCTACTGTTCCTCCAATACCAAAAGTTCCCACTCTATACTTCGTCTCCTTCATTGTTCTTTGTTAGCTCCTTTTCTTCTATTGTTCTTCTGAAGTGTTGCCTTTTATTATCTTTTCTATTGCTTGCCTCCATTCCTCGTTTGCCTTTTCTATTTCCGCTATTTTTTCCTCTATCTCTTTTAATCTATATTTATCTTTCCTGTCTCACTCTCTTTTTCTTTCTTCATTCACATTATTTTTATATTAATTTTTTCCTGAATCTCTCGTAATTCTCTATTGTTATTGTCCGCTTCTTCTTTTTCTATCCTTTTCTCCATCTCCTTATTCAGCAATTTTTATAGCTCTTCAATACTTTTTATGAAGTTAGTTGACTATGGTCCGATAGAGGCAGCACTATTTTTTCAGCATAACTCGTAGCTTATCCCACTTCTCATTTTTGTTACCCCTAATCTCCTCCTTGAACAAGAAGATAGGTGAATCATTAGAGGCAGGAACGAACAACTTTTAAAATTTGGAATAAGCGTCCCATTTATTATCAGCAATCTATCTAATAATCCCTAGTTTAGCTTTTAAGCATTTATGCGGAGTAATGAAAAAAGGTGAGTTAAACAATCACACAAATCATAGTTCGTTCTTGTATGTTTTATTCAATTATTATCTAGGAAGTATCAATATACATAAGCGAATATTATAATGTTTTCTAGAGTTCTGCTCACAAGTAACGAATTCTCGATAAATTTTTATTAGCTTTCCATTTTGACGTGCATTAATCATAATCCGGACGTATTCTCACTTGATTGTATTCTATATTGCACCGGTGTCAGAGAGACAAAGTTGTCTAGGTGAACCGCTATAGCTCGAAGTTTTAAATATCTACGAAAAGATTTTCTTTCTCTTAAATCTTCAAAGAAGAAGAAAATCTTTTTTAGATAAGTAAAAATATAAGCTAATAGTTTTATTATAATTAGTTTTATTAATACATCTGCGATTATTTGGAAATTTTAAACTTAAGGGTAAGTAAAGCAAAAACTTACTTTACCTCGTACAATCAATTTATTAATAATCTATAGTTTTCACGCAACACGCGAACGTACCTTGCATGATTCACTTAAATTTTGCAAAGAAATACTTAATTTACTTATAGTTTATACAGAAAATTGCACTTTAATATATCGACAGTTAGTGCAGACAAGGTCTACTCAATACTAAGCCTTTTTAATAAAAGTCACCGCATGTAAAGACGTTCTGCTTGAATACATATTATGTACATGAATATCCTAAAGAGTGCAGATAATGAAAGCTTACTTCTAAAGAGCTATCTGCATCGCTTTTCAAAACAGTTCAGTAGTGTTACTAACAGCAAATGCGAGTTCTTAAGACTAGTAAAATGATTAAACGAAATATTAAAAAGATCACAAAAATATAGAAAGTTTGTTACGAGTATTAAAAAATTTTGAAAGCGTAACGATGGACTAACCACCCAGTCTTAGTTGCCCTAGCAACCGGTATATAATCTCCTCCAAATCTATACTATAGGTCAGTGACCAACCTAGGGTTTGTAGTTCACGTGTTCACCAATTCTAAAGGAGCTTTTTTTACTCCTCGCCAACTACTGCTCCTATTGGATTGGGTTGACGGAAATCGCAGCCACTATATACCATAAATCCATTCATTCAAAGATAATAATGAAATAAGGGACAACGTGCCAAATTCCCTCAAATATCTAAAACTCAACTCGGACGGGCACTAATATGTCGGTTCTTGCACCTGTATGCATTGAAATAAATCCTGAGGTAACTAAAGAGATTTTCTTTTAAGCTCAATCTGGTGGTATAGTATAAAGTAAAATAAATTTTGATAAAAGTCAAAAGAAGAACAGACTATCGAGACCGACTAGAAAGATGACAACCAGGTAGCAGGTACTATCGCTCACACCTGTTGCTAATCAACCAGTATCAGCTACCGGTATTCCAAGGATAATCAAGAGACTTGAGTAGAATCTTCTACGATTTGGTAGTTACAATCGACCTAAAGGTGACAATTGTTCTTGCTGCCTACCCGGAGACCAAATTTACAGATGTACAATATCTTAAATCAAAAGAGGGTTTCGATTCACTCATCAACAAGATACCCTCTGATGAACAAATTGCCCAAGTTCGTAATCAGCTGGCACCAGTATTGATCCTTCATAGTCCATTACTATTTCCAATTTTATATAATAAAAAGACATTTTTAATGATAATATTATGATATTTATTTTCTTATATTTATACAAATATATGTAATCATAAAAAATATAAATCTTAATATTATCATGATTTTTATTATCTATTTTTACAAACATATAAATTATAATCCTATTAAGATCACAAATGACTTTTTATTGTACTAAATTGAGTACAACATTCAAAGTATTTTAATATTTATCAATAATATTTTATATTTATCATTTTTTTTAAATAAGGTTTTTCGCACTAAAAAATTTGATTTAATTTGGTAGACATTCACCAGAATCGCTAGTATCACCTACACCTTCTTTTTTAAAAAGAAGCTGATATTCTCTTAATTTCATTTTTGTGAAAAAAAAATAGAGAATGTAAAAAACAATAAAAAAATAACAATGAAAATTATAAATAATTTATAATAAAAGTAGTTCATAAAACGAAATATGTCAAAGTCACGACTAAAATTTATTAAAAAAGTACCAAAAATTGTTTCTTCAGAATTCAAAATTTGTATATCTTCTAGACTAGCTTCTCCTCAACCACCTCTAGGTCCTCTACTTGGTCAGGTTAGAATATTGTATTAATACTTGATATATATAATATGATAATTATATAATAATAATTTTATTTTTATGTCAAATTCTAACAGCGAAACATAAATATAGCAACTTTTATTAAAGAATTTAATAGTAAAACAGCACACATGAAAGAAGGAATTCCTATGATTTGTAATATAAAAGTAAATCCTGATAGGACTTATCATTTAAATATATGTTGTCCTTCATCAATATTCTATTTAAAACATGCAACTGGAATAGAAAGAGGGAAAGGGCCAGGTATGTAGGAAATTATAGTAAAAATAATATGTTATGGAAGCATAAATAGTTGCTGCAAGCTTCTAAGTATTAAATATTTTAATATCCTGTTTACAATTGGGAAATGTATGGGTCAGATTAAAACTTTTAATCATTTAAAACGATTCTTGTAACTTTTTCATTAATATATAAACTAAGAAATAAATGTATAATTTTGACTATGATTAAATATTTTTATTATGATAGAATAATTTTCTTTATTAATATTTGAATAATTATGATAATTTTTTAGTAAATGCTTTAAACAATAATATCAAGGTCATTACTTTTTATAAAAACTTATGAGTAAATGATGAAAATATTTCATTTGCTATTGTATATAAATACAATACAAAACTGCATATTATAAAAAATTATTATATGAATAAATAAAAACAATTATTAAATTTATTATTTTATAACAATATTTTTTTATACATTACCAATTTCTTTTACTTAAAATTCAATTAAAAAAAGTTTTCTTGATATTTAATTTAAATATAATTATTTTATTGTATAATTTGTAAATAAATTTCATTGGTTATAAAATTAAGTAATTTATTTTTCTAATTGCTATATTTACTTTCCAATATTTAATATAAATAAATTATATATCGATAATTACACACGAATAAAAAGTGATCCTACCTTTGAAAAGCAAAAGATTTTATAATACAAGTAAAGTATATAACCAAAAAATTAAAAAGAAATTGTAAATTACATTAAAATTATATTTCTAATTTGAACAATGATTTATCACAAGCTTATTAATTCAATTAACTTTTATTGTTTAGGAGAAAATATTGCAGGAAAAATAACTCTAAAACATATATATGAAATTGCAAAAATAAAAGCTGAAGATCCTAATCTTGCTTTAATGAGCTTACAGCAAATTACTCAAATGTTAATTGGAACTACTAGAGGCTTAGGAATTAAAATAGTGAATGAACTAAAGTCTGAAGAATACAAAATATTTTTAGAAGAACGGAGTAAATTTATTGAAGCTAAATTAAAATTAGTGCAGGAAAAAAAAGAAGCAAAATTACTTCGAACTGCTAAATTAATAAAGTAGTATATTTTATTTTTGTTTGTATGTATACAAAAACATTTATGTTAAAAATATATATAAAATAAATTTACATGTTGCTAATTTACTGTTATCACTTATTTTAGTTTTTAATACAATTTGTATTATAAATGATATAAAATATATCTGATATTTATGATATAAATATTGTTTTTAATTAACTATATTATAATCAAATTATGTTTTAATTGGATGTGATATAAGAATAATGATTTTCTTACATAATATATATATTCATAACTACATATTTATTACAATATTTTGTAAAAAATTTTGATAAATATTCTTACATGAGATATAATCAGAGATGAAAAAAATAAATCTTATATTGCTTTGAATTTTTATATCAATGTTAACTTCAGAATTATATTGGTGATATGAGAAATTGATATTAACAATGAATTTAAATTATAAATAAATTTGAAATTAAAAGTCATTTATTGATTTACAACATGAATTCTACATTCAACAATGAAATATATAGTCTTAATTTTCTACAATGTAAATGAGGACAGGAAATAAATAAATAATATTTATTTTTTATATTAATATTTTTTATTTACAATTATTACAAAGTGTAAAATTTCGATACATAGAAGGTTTGTTAATTCTATTACGGCACTAACCGGCGTCATGTTTTTGATGTTCACATGACTACCGTTGATCCCGTATTAATAATACAACTTTATGATTTTATAATATAATTTAGCATAATTGTATTCTAATAATTACACTTAAAACGTTTCATTACGAACACTTTAGAGTACTGATGCTTATACTCACATATCTACATATTATCATACGTGTCTAATTTATGTATGGTATTTTTACTACGACTTATTCATTATCCTGTACAATTAATATCAAATTTATCATTCAGTACTTTGTACGCGAATAAAAGTAGAGTGATTGCTGGTGTCTCTCAAGACATATTGCATTAGATGCACAATATTGATCATGTTTTCATATAATAATTTTTTTTTTTTTAATGTATTTTGATAAAACAATTCAAAAAACTGTGTGTGGATTCTCATATTTTTATTCAAATTATACCTCACTGAATCTACATTAATTTTTTAATTTTACAAAATGGAAGGTGTTTTAAATTAATATTCGTAAAATATAATTTTTTTATTATACATTAATACTTGAAAATTTTTTTTTTAATTCAATTTTTTAATTAATACACTGAATTACTATAATTTAAATAAAATAAAATTCAATCAAATTCATAAAAAATTAAATTTAATATTTTTTTTTTTAAGAATCGAATACAATTACCTTGAACATAATGCGTTTTCAAACTTTTGAAAAATCTTGTTTCACGTGTTTTTATCTCGTTCGCTATTTCGATAGTGAAAATTAACAATTATAAAATTTTTATTTAAAATCATTTAAGAAGTTTTTCATATAAATTTCAGTACAATTTAGTAATTTTTATTGTAAAAGTGATTTAAATTAAAATTGCATAAACCTTTTTTCATGTATCTATTTCATGGTGCTAATTAAATAACCACTAGCTTTTGATTAATTGCGAATATATTAGTATTTCTATCATTTATATTTTTTATTTGTAATTATTCCATAAAAATGACAGATATAAAGGATTTTTCATGTGTCGGTGGCTTAGAAAAGCATATACGAATTGTTAAAGAAATGGTCCTCTTTCCTCTAATGTATGGAGATATTTACGCAAAATTTAATCTTCGACCACCACGAGGACTTTTGTTTTATGGACCACCAGGTAATCTCATATATTTAATATAAATATTTAATAATTCATTATTATTTACTTATCAAGATATTTTTTAGCAATGCAAATGTGTAAATTATTAATTTTATCAAAATACAGTTTTGAGACATCTAACATTGTTTATATATTTTCTGCTGTGAAAATTCATTTCGTGTGGTAAATTAAAATAATAGAAATTTTAATTTTTTTAATTTATGTTTACTGAACGTGCACAAGAATAACAGCAAAAAATATATTAATTTTATTTCAGATTTCAAATTTGAAATATAAAGATTTAAAAAACTTAGTTCATTAATGAAAAAAAATTATTAGTAACTATTAATTATAAAAAATAAAGAATATATATATAAATACGTGCGTATGCTTCCGCGTGTATATATCTATGTATTGAGAAAGGCTTACACTTATATAAAAAAATATATAAAGAAATGAAATATCCATTAATGTACCTAATATATATAATTTATCAATTAAATGTATTTTAATAGTATAATGTCAACTATTATATTTTAAACTGAGAATATCTTCATATATTGTTTTTTACATGTATTATTAACAGTAATAAAAAATAACATAATAAATAAACATTATTATTTTTATTTTTGTTTTGAAAGTGTTTTTTTTTGTAATTTAATGTAATGCATTGATAAAACTAGTAAAGTAAATAAAATGTTTAAAAAATTTATTAAATGAATTTATTAATTAATATTTTATTTTAATATATATTTAAAATAGATTTTTTAAGATTAATAGTTCCCATTGATAATAAATATACTTTAACTTTTATGATTGTAAAAACATCATTTAAAAATTATAAAATAAAAAATTGGTAAAGGTTTTTAATATTGTTGTCTCAGGATTAAAGAAAAATTATTATTTGTATAATTAAAAATAATTGCTTCTATTCAGTGATTATTTATAAATTATAAAAATTTACAATAGAAATTGAATGCTTTAATTATTGTTTAACTGAGGCAAGTAAAAATAAATAATAAAATTATAAGTATTTGAAGTTCGAACGCTAATTTAAAAATAACGATTATAATGATTACGATTTACTTGAGCGAAGATTTCGAGTTTTTTTACTGATGAAATGACCTTTAGAGTTCTCTAATGTCTGAAAAGCCGACTTGGATGAATTTCAGTAAGCAATATGTTGCCACCACTCCAAAGTGTACAGGTCTGGAGATCGATGTTGTTATTTTGAATGAATGCATGTGTTGAAGAAGTATGATTTGATACTGAAACAAATTTTGCGAGTATTTAGCGCACTAATTATTTCAGCTGAATTTTCAAAAGCCCAAAAGCTAATCTCCTTTTGCATGGCTTTTATAGTCTTTTAATTTATATAATTTATATAATAATCCCACCATTGCTGACTTGGGATAGGGAGATGCCCTTTTTTTTATTAATAATCTTTGCTATTGTTGTCTAGAAAATTTTACCAATTGTCGGGGTTTGAAGGAAGTCGAAATTTCGGGTGTCATACTATAATGTGACTAGGTCTAGATTTTCTTCAAATTAATTTTTCGTATCATTTTTTCTATTTATCTCCATTGAAGAGTGATTGAACTTCTGAAAATATTCTTGTGAGAGATATGTTGCATGTATCTGAGTTATCGGTGATATATCGAGATTTTTCTATTTTTTTATATCAAATGTTATAAATATTGACATATAACAATACTTTGGCATAAAGTAAATATTAAATTATAATTAAAAATTAAAACAAGTATTTTGAAGTTTAATGTTGTGCACCTTCCATATTTATTATATTAATTATAAATTAGTGATCCTATGAGGTGCAGGATGAATAAAAACAAATCTATTCAATTAGTTACGTCGACGTTTCGACAAGTATCATTTGCCCTTAAACATTATCAGCTCTTATTCTCTGAAACATATAGGCTGTAGTAGTTGTATGGAACGGGCAGAATTATTATAATAGTATAAATAGAGCTTAATAATTACGTGTATAACGAGTTTTAGTAGATGTTTTAGTAGGTGTAACGGTTGCATAGCGTAAATTGGCTTAGTAGTCATATAGTATAATACAGGGGTAGTAGTTGCATAGTGTAAACGGGTTTTAGCAGTTACCTATTGTGATAATGTCAATAGCGCTAGTTTAACACTGATTTCGGTAGAAATCGTAGTCAACTGTGTTGAGAATGGTGAATGGAACCTCACATAAGTATGGTATCGCCAGCGGCAGCGTATACAAGGCATGGCTTATTATGCCGGTGGAGCTGGGTAGATTAATAGCTAACCGCTATATAAGCTTAGATTGGATTCTACTCAACCTCCCTGCGAAAACAGTGGAGGTATTGGTTCTAAACCAGCCTGAGCGAAAACTCGTTGTTCTGCGGTTCCCGGTTTTTTTTAAACCAGAAAAACTGCAGTGGTATAAGCACAGAACAGACACTAAGAGAACGCTAGGTCCCGTGTTAAACTGTGGCGACAAACATGGCGGCAGAAATATCTTCTCTCTCTCTCGCACATATAGAAACACCAGCGACCTCTGAAAAGGCCGTGGCCCGTACTAAAATTTTTTATAAGTGCCTTAAAACCTATTTAAAAAAAACGCTACCACTACATGTACGAAGCAAGAATATATTCCCTCGAGCTTCGTATATGTACACTTAGCATTTTTTTTAAATAGATTTTAAAGCACTTATACAAATTTTTAACTCGGGACACAGCATCTTTAGAGGTCGTCAGAGAACCTATAAGTGCGAGAGAGACAGAGCATATTTCTCCCACCATGAAAATACAACTACTTAATTTGACAATTTGTTGATTCGCATCACTCCTTATTTTTATTGAATAAAATAAAAATCACTTCAAAATTAATTCACACTATCTTTATGACAAACATTAATTAATAATATGTTTATTTACATTAATATTTACTTAGAAATTAATTTATATCCGTTGCACCCGAATAAATGAATTTTTCAGCTTCATCTACAAAGAAATTTTGTAACTACTAAAAACTCGAAATCTGTTCTCGACTACAAGAGTTTGAAAAACAATAATGTAAACACATGTACCGGGTTACCAGTATCGGCACACGAAAAGGGACATATGGGGTGACTTTATTTTGCTACATTTGTCTAAATTGTTACTAATAGTAATGATAGTAAATAAAAATTAGTTTTTAAATTGAACAAAAGAATTTTAAACAAAAGTATACGTTGTTAATATAAAATAAAAAAATTTTCAAATTATTATATCGTGGGCACTTTTTTTTTGCGTCACGATATGAAAGTGGTCCGTCTGCTACGTTTGTCGCCAGCTCTCCCATTTAGAGTTGACCCCCCGTGGGTATAAGTGGTGTCGATGCCGTAGTTGTCAAACAAATACTTGTGAAGAAAGAAATAGTTTGCCTACCCAATCGTTAGAGGACACTCGCAGCACTGAGAGCTAATTGTGGAGGAGCACATGTCTTAGGTAGACGTAGTCTCAAGTTAGGTTAACAATGTGTGAGGTAAAACTGTATCGTTGCACATATAATAGATGTTTTATAATATAACAAATATAATATTTTAAATATGTAGCAATTTAATTATATTATATTCAAATTCGGCATCTTTTTAAAAAAAAATTATAAATTTTAATATTTTATTTGGGAAATATACTGTACTGACTTAATAAGTTAGTTAGGTTAAGAAAACTTGTTATGATTAGGTTAAATACACATTCTATATTTATATGTAAAGTATACTAAGAACTATACTAAATATAATTTAATTATTAATTAAAAATAACTTGTTATGCCTTGTTATATTTTATTTGTATATTATTCTGTGAGTGATGTAAGTTAATAAGTTTATAAATGATTAGTAAAAGAGTAAAAATGAAAAGTATAAATAATAATTAACAATTCAGAAACATTAGTGATTAGAATAAATGCATAGGTAAAAATCTTATTTTTTCTTATTTAATTATTATCAGGTACTGGAAAAACATTAATTGCAAGTGCTCTTTCAGTAGAGTGTAGTAATTCTGATCGAAAAGTTTCTTTTATTTCAAGAAAAGGATCAGATTGTTTAAGTAAATGGGTGGGTGAAAGTGAAAAGAAATTACAGAAAATTTTTCAAATGGTTAGTATTAAATATTTATATATTCGTATTTAATTATTTTATTTTTATTATTTATTCATTTCATGTGTAGGCACAGCAAAGTAAACCATGTATTATATTTTTTGATGAAGTTGATGGATTAGCACCTATAAGATCAAGTCGTCAAGATTTTGTCCATGCAAGTATTGTGTCAACTTTATTAGCATTAATGGATGGATTAGATAATAATTCAGAAATTATTGTAATTGGAGCTACAAATAGACTAGATGCTATTGATCCAGCATTGAGAAGACCTGGTAGATTTGATAGAGAACTCTACTTTCCTCTACCTTGTTTTACTGCAAGAAAGGATATACTTTCGGTAAATTATCTTGACTTTAATTTATATTTTTATGATAAGTCAGAAAACCTGCTGCCATTTTAACCAGCTAAATATCAATTTTTCTGGCTACTTAAATAATAGTTGCCAATTTTTGTTTCCTTAGATCCACAGGATGCTGGGTCTCTAGCATCCTCGAAACTGCACTTTTTATTTCCATGAATGCCAAACAGTGGTACAACAAGTCCTCACAAGTTTCGTCTTCATGTTAATATCATTGGCATTTCTTACTAATACTGTTATCAAGCTGATTCAAATGATAACCGATTAGCCAGTAGCCCATGAATCAACTGACAATAAGTCTGATGTCTTCTTTGCTAAATCTTTTTACATCTTTTATCCAATCTTGCTAGAGATCGTTTCCTATCTATCTCTTCAATTGTCTGTACCTCGTAACCTTCTTGTAGTACCTCCTTTTTAATATATCTATCTAGTATTTTTTATATCATTTTAAGGATAAAGAACGTCAATACCGATGGTGACCAAAATGATATCAATGATCTCTTTCCTGCTGTTCTGGATGGTTGATATATTTGCTGTGTTTAATAAATTTATCTTTGTGATTGCGAGATGATAGAGGAGAAGACTTTCTTTTAGGGTGATATTGAAGTTGCTACAGATAAGTTGGTCGGCGTTAGGGTTGCAACTCAACACCAACTTTAGTCCTCCGGAATCATAATCCTCAATCATAGCAGTTATCTCCCGCCTAAGGAGATAACTGCTTCCGAAACTCATAAGGCAAGCACGTTGCTGCAACTATCATTTTCTTTTCTTTACCTGATTCATCTTTATAAAATACCAGTAATCTCGCATACAAATTTCCGATATGGGATTGGCCTTAAAACCTTTGATACTTAGACATGATTTAACCAATTCTTTAGTACCTGATATTAGAGAGGCAGTTTCTAATTTCTACTATCCTTCCTTTGTATATTCATGGTGAATAATGGGTAAACCTGTTTGCATCTTATCAAGGTATCTGGATAATATTAGACAAGTATTTGCAATGATGCAGGCTTATTTTGTAAGAGCTAAATCCTAACCAAAGTTATAGAATCAATAGTCTTCGAAGAGTTCTTAATTGTCTTTAGCTAGGCATTAGAGATATCGGGGATCTTCTCACTCTGCATGGTAGTGTGGTTTCATCGAGGTCCTTCTTTTATTGCGCAGTGAACTCTGCCAAATAAATAGTAGGATCTACAATCTTACTTGCAGATTTGGCAAACTTAGGTAACTTTGTGTGGACCCTGTTTTCCAAAGGAAGGGCAGACCCACAAATTTAGTCAGTCGCGCGGCATAGCTATCACCTTTCATTCATTACAGTCATCTTCATTCTTGGGAGAGTTCTTTTTAAGGAATTGCTAAACGTAGACTCACATTCGTTTCCATTTGCACGTGGAGAGCCCAATTTTAATCAGTATCTGCATTCTCTTATATATTCACTTACATACACAAGCCAAATCAAAATCATGTTATCCCCATAATCCGAAAACCCATGCTTCTTCACGAAGACAAGGTGGAAGCCCCTTAGAGAGAAAATATATTCTTTTTTATTTATAATTTATTTTTATTATGCATATATACAATTCAAAATTCTAAATATTTATTAATACATTAATAGGTGCATGTTAAAAACTGGAAACAAAAACCACCACAAAAATTTTTAGCTTATTTAGCATCAAAAACAATTGGATTTTGTGGTAGCGATTTACAGGCACTTTGTACTGAAGCTGTCATGTGTTGTGTTAGAAGAAATTATCCTCAAATATATACTACAAAATCTAAGTATCATATAAATGAAAGATCCCTGAAGGTGAAATTTGTTATTTTTATAATAATAATTTTAAGATAATATTATATTAGTCTCTTTTACAGTATAAATTTTAGATAAATATTTAAATTATTTATTCCTTGTTATTTGTTAATTCTATCTCATTAATGGTTTATATAATAATATACTTTAAAATGATTGATTATACAATATTTTTAATGAGAAGGTAATTTATAATTGATATATTTATGAAATAAACAATGTTTATGAGAAATATAGAGTTAAGGGAGTTAATTAATATTGACAGGAGTAAGGCAAGGAGAGTTTGCTGCGGGGTTGAAAAATAATACCTCGATAATTTTGCATAATCACAGATCACAAAACAATTTATTTTGACGAGGTATAAAAAAACCCCCTGTGTACAGGGGAAAAAGCTTCAGTGCGTCAGAATATATAAACACTTACAGGTGCGACTGCACACGCAGTGATAATCGGCTTTCGAACGGCGGCTTGCAATCGTGGAAGCCGAGGGGTGGGCGTCGGATGACGCGCTGAACAAGCAGTGACAGCCTTGGTATCCGTCGACACTCACCCAGGAGTCGATCGCCAGGCGCTACCGAGAGGATGAGCGGGAACAAATGGTCTCGAGCTCTCTGGATTCACCAGAGGTTACACTAACACACCACACGCACACACGCAACGCAAAATATGCAAGATATATATCTCAAAGCGACGGCGAAAATCAGCGAAAATCGAGAAAATTTGTACAGCCGGTGTACAAGACGCGAGGTCGCAGAAAATTGAATCTTCTCCCTCGTGTCGGACCCCAAGCAGGTCAGTTTTCTTCTGGGTCCGTCCCCACTCCGTATATTTTACAAAATTCGGCATTTTCCCGCTCGCTTTCACTTTTCAAAAGTAACGAAGCAAGCTAGTATTGGAACTGCACCGAACAAAAATAGTAAGATAAAATAAATGTAATGTAAATTAGTAAAATTCTACTTAAAAGTACGCAAAATATTTGTATTTCTTATTAAATCCTGGAGAAAAAATTAAATATTGGACAGTGTTTTGAAAATGATATATATACATGGTTCATTCACGAAGTATCGAGTTTTTTTTTCATTTTGTGACTATTGATCGTAGAAATTTGGGAGTGGTTTAAAATGTTGATAAACTCTGTGCTTATTTATCCCTATTTTTGTGTTTTCGATAAGTAGATGCGGTAGGATTTTACTTCGCGTGAAGGGTGTTTTTCAAATTTTTGACACGGCGTAGCGAAGCGATTAGTGGAAAACCACTCGTGAGAATGTTTCGTTCAAAGATTAAAAAAAAAGTTTTATCTTTTTTTTTTGAAAGATGATTTATTGGTGGACTTATAAACAGTGTGAAATAAAAATTTTAAATTGTTCAAAATAATTTCATTCTGCATCAACACATTTTTGAAGGCGTGTTTTCCAAATTTCAAATGCATCTTCAAACTCTTCAGCTTTGATGTTTTTTTAATAACATTATATATAGAATAGTATATTTTACATAAACTGATATTCTTTTAAATTTATTATTTCAAACATTTTAGTAAAATTAGTAATTTAATATTTTGCATTGGTAATTAAAAATAAAATTTATTTATAATACTGAATTTTTTTGTTTAAAATAAATATTTTAAAGAATAATAAAGAATGAGATTGGTAATTGATTCTAGTCTGAGTTTATATACTTATATTAATGCATTTGGTAAAAAAATAAAACTTTTTGTGCTTCGTAATATTTATAACTACATAATAAAACATGTGCATCATTTGATCACTCATTAATCTAAATCTTATTTTTGTTTTTATATACTAATTTAAATATTGTTCAGGTTGTTGAACTTACTTTTATTAATTTGTCGTTACAATTAAATTTATGGGGAAGAGGGTGAGTGTTTAAGCTAGAATAAGTAAAGAATTTATTTCAATTTTATTTAAATATTTATTTTTAAAGATATCCTGGGCATAAAAATCTTTTAGAAGGAAAAGCCGTCCACCGTGGTACCCCGCTTGGGCTCGTGGTCTTCGCTCAGGCCACATCAGCTGGGAAGGCTACATTTCTTCCCCACTGATTATAAGTTTTGAGGCAGTGCGGATCACCGCTGCTTCGGATGAATCTGCAGAGGGAGAGGGACGCTGCCGTTTTAAACGTCGGTCTCTTCATGACGGCCACTTGTCATTGGAAGAGTTGGAGTGGGCCCAATTATCCCCGATAACAAATACCTCACCACACTCGAGGAACCCGGTTGCGTTTTACCGCTTGTAAAGCGTTTTTTACACAAGTCGTATACAATTATCAAATTTATACATACGCAAGATGCAAATTCAAATCTTTCGCTGATTGTAACGTCCCGAGTGAAAGCAAAAGTA
Organism: Eupristina koningsbergeri; assembly: GCA_018907245.1. Taxonomy (NCBI): domain Eukaryota; kingdom Metazoa; phylum Arthropoda; class Insecta; order Hymenoptera; family Agaonidae; genus Eupristina; species Eupristina koningsbergeri. The sequence continues at coordinate 2,240,783 of JACCHV010000002.1, read as the reverse complement.
TAAGTACACTTTTCTGTGGCACTTCCCTTTTTTGGGCCGAACTTTCCTGTCATAAATAATTATATTTCGGCGGTAGCGTAGGCTGCTCTTTCTTGAAAGGTCGATTTATACTTTCACCGGTATATAGCCCGCTGTACTTTCAGAAAAATTCAGTGAGGAGCTCCATTCGGATTTACTTTCACTGTAAATCTGAGAGGAACTCCGAACAAATATAATATTAAAATAATGAATAAATGCATAAAATACATTAAATATGCAGTATATAGATATTGCATAGGTTTTTAATATGCATTGTAGTATATTAAGTGTATGATATATTTGTAAAAATTTAATAATATATAATGTAAAATTATAATGTATAATATATAATATAAAATATTGTATATAAGAATAAAAAATACGTAAAATTTAGATACTAATTGTATGCACAGAAAATCTTTTTATCTGATATAATTTAAAAGTAATATAAGATTTATTTTAACAGATCTCTTAAAATTTGTCAATATTTCTGTTTCTTTTTTCCTCCATATAATCCTGACACTCTAGAATTAAAATCATTCAAGAGAAACACTAGAGAGAAAAAAAATAAAACATAACTTCTGAAATTATACAAATGAAAATAATATTTAAAACTTTATTACAAAGCTTAGTCACACGCATTATGTGGTATTTGTTATAATTTATTAAAACTTTTTTAAATTAGTTGAAATTAATAATATTTATAGTTTTTTTTTATTTTTATTTATATAAAATAGTTATTGGTTACGATTATTTTTAGGTGGAAAAACTAGATTTTATAAAAGCACAACAGAATATAGTACCTGCTTCTCATCGTATTTATATAGCACCAATTAAAAATTTATCAGTAGAAATACGACCACTCCTTCAGGATAGATTAAGTCGTATCATGAGTATCCTGTATACTATTTGTCCTACAGAAATGATAACTTCTGACGACTCGTAAGGAATTTTTTTTTTAATTATATTTCAACAATAATATCAAATATTGAAATGCATTTAAATAATAAATAAATTAGATAGTAATTATAATAAATAGTAAATTATTTTGTAAAAATAGTTAAATCATCATATTTAAATTATACAATAAATAATAAAATGATTATTAATATAATTCAGATTATAACAATAAGTAAGTAATTATGAATAAGTAAATTAATTTTTTTAACTTGCATGTTCAAACGTGAGTTAAATGTATGCCGTTTTTTTAAAAAAATATTTATTTATGTATCAATGTATATTTTTTCCCTTTCAAAGTATTCCTCTAAAAAATATAATTCTATAGTTTCATATATTTTGTATGTGTTCGTAAACTTTTCCAGCAATGCTGTCTTTATTTCCTTTTATCATTTCAAATTTCTATTTTTTATGAGTATGCAGTTTTAGGAACAGGTAAAGTTTAAAGGATGATAAGCGCGACTATAATAACAGTGATTAGTGGATTTTTATCCAAAAAATTATGAACTAACATAAAGGCCAGAAGTTCTTATTTTTTTTATCGAAACCGCACATAAGTTTAATAAAATATTTTTTATTGAATATATTTTCGGACAAGAATTTTAAAAAAATTTCTAGTGAGAAAACTCTTGTCACTAGATCAAACTCATGAAATTATTAATCTTTACTCTTTTAGCTACTCACATTCATACAATCAACTTTTGTTTTTAGAATCATAATTATTTATTTATCTTTCGTCATAAGTTATAATTTTATCTCACATATCATTGAATAATTCTTGAGTGAAAGTCATGTAGTAGTTTATTTTTTTCAAATTTTAGAAATTTTGGAAAAACTTCACTAAAATACGTTTTTTGAAAAAAAAAATTGTATCGCACGAGTCAGTTTCACTGTTTGCGTAAAGTAAATTCGTGCAATTTATTATCGGCTTATTATCAATCCAGATATATATATATATATATATATATATATGTCTAATTGTAGCAGACAATTACATCTGTCAAAACATAGTACTTTAAAAAGATCCACTAAAATCTATTCAAAAGTTTTACTCAATCACTATTACTTACAGAAAATGTCGAACTGGTGGAAGAATAAATAGAAAAAAAGGTAAACACATTCTAGTATGGATAATTAGCCTTCTAATAAACAAATCAAATTCAGAAGTTATGAATCAGATATTTCATAATTTTATAAACTAAAAAATGAATAATAATAATAATAATAATAATAGAATATATCATGCAAATAAATTGTTATATTTACTAATACAATATATATTTATACATATATAAATATATGCTTTGATGTACATATATACAATGAATTAAAAAAAATAAAATTAAAGTATTTTTTTATGTTATTCGATGATTAACCTATAACATTAACATTATTTTATAAAATTTTAAATAATCCTTAGCAAGAATTACGATTTATACGTGATATATCTGGTGAAATCTCTACAAAAGGATTAATAATTATTTAAGTAAAATATTAATTCATGAAAGTCGTATCTTTTTTTAAATTGTATAATAATAACAGTAAATTTTATAACTTAATAATTTGATTTTCTAAATTTCATGAAAAATTTATAAAAATAATTTACATTGTTTATAGTAATAATATAAAATCTTTGAATATATTTAGTAATAGCAGAACTATGTCACACTCAATAAATTGTCCAAGGATTCTATTATGTGGAACCGATGATTGTCATACTCGCCATCTTGGACCAGCTATTTTACATACATTAGAACATCTACCATGTCATATTTTAGATGTGACAACACTGTTTGAAGAAACTGGTAGATCTGTTGAAGAATCAATTATTCAAGTGATGATCAATATATTTTGTAATTCGATTATCAAAAATATATATTTTCATTTTTATTTATTTATTTTTTTGTTTACATAATTCTATTTCAGCCTCGAATGAACTTGATTATATCATTACATTATACAAATTATTACATTATAATTTTTGTATTCAATAACTAATCTTATGTCTAATTTTTTTTCACTAGGTTAACTTTTTATCATTTATTTTTGTGTCTATTTTTCTTGTTGATCACTCCGTTTTTTCTATAGTTTTTTTATTCCTTCTATTATTTTCTTCCTTTGCTTTTTATTTGCCTTGCTTTACCAACTGATTCAGAATGGGTTCTTGCCTCTTCATCATCCTTCTGCGTGTCGATTTCGTCTATCTCCTCTATTACTTCCTGTTTTCTGTCAATGTCACTTTATTCTCATATTTCTTAATTTTCTGCATAAAATGTTTTCAATTTCATTTCTTGACCTTACATAATTTTTACAATCTTTCCTCCATTTTAACCTGTATTTTCTCTTTTTATATTTATCACTATATCCTCGGTATCAAGTGAGGACTAGATAAGTTTTATCTATAAAAAAAAAGAGAAAATGTTAAGAAAAATCGAAAGAAAGGACCAATTAGCTACTACAGGATAAGAAACATAAAATATAATAGGGAATATAAGAAAATAATCGAGGTAGGATAGAAAGGAAATTAAAGGGAACCCTACTATCCTACCTCGATTATCTTCTTATATTCCCTATTATATTTTATGTTCCTTATCCTGTAGTAGCTAATTGGTCCTTTTTTTCGATTTTTCTTAACATTTTCTCTTTTTTTATAGATAAAGCTTATCTGGTCCTCACTCGATCCCATATTATTTAACTACTTTTCTTTCATAGTTTTAATTCTTTCCTAGTTCTTCTCTGTTATTCCAATACTTTTGCGCCATTCTTCTTTCTCGTAAATTTCTCACCTTTTCTTCAAGTGTGTTTGTTTTTATTCTTCATTATATAATTGAACTTTTTGGTTTGTTTATAGAACATGTACCTTGGAGCGCAGAAATGTAGTTACAGCCCAAGTGTATAATAATTTGTCTTCATTTTCTTATAAGCTTTCATCTCTCTACAACTTTAAATTTCTACTTTATATTCTTACTAAATATTCAAAAAGTATCATTTTTCTCTTATAATAATTTCTACATCTACTTTCTTCTTCACAAGGTTTTTTACTACAACAGTTTGTCTTAAGTTTATAGGAATACTTTGTGTCCGAGGTTCATTTTTTATGTTTTTGAACCAAACAAATCTAAATTTACACAATCTGTGATGAATAATTTTTAATATATATTGTTTATCTAAAAATTAGTAGAATTGTTATTATATGTAAACTAATAAATAAATAATATAATTGAAAGTAGTGAAATAATGTAAAGGAATGAGTGTTGTTCTTACGTGTGCCTGGAGTGCCTGTAGTTTGATTTTTGAAATATATAACGATTAAATAGTTTCCCTACATTGTTTACGTTCTGTCACCATGAGGCTGGTCGGCAGGTTAGGAAGTGTGACTGAATGTCTTGTGGGACCGAGACGCTCTCTGTGCACCAAATTGCGTAAGTTAGAGTGAGAGAGAGATAGGAATAGTGTAGTGTTGAAATATACATATATTCGGTTTGCGCAGAGAGTTTCAGTGTAATGGCGAGGAAATTAATTATTTTCGTGCTGCTACGAGATATCCGGTAAAGCTAATACTGGAATTACCGACATCGAGTAAGATTTTTAAAATTAAGTGAAAACGTGCAACTTTGCGGCGGTTTTCGTACAGCCAATGAGATTGCACGGTTTCAAAAAGCACAGGATGAAGGGGAACTTGACGATGTGTGACCAATCAGGAGACGGGTTACACATGCAAATTCAAGTATGCGTACAATAATTTTCAAAATGGTTAAAGTAGTGTTGTTTCAGAAATTTGGCTTCTTTTCGAGAAGAAAAGAAAGCCATTTTCAGTTTTAATATAGCCTTTGGTTATTGCTGAGTATTTTGTTAAAATAGTTAAAGTGAATCCGCAATATTGAATTGTAAGTTACTTCTTTTGGCTTTTTGGAATAAATTATTTAGAGAGAAAGAGAGTCATCTATTGCCAATTTAATTTATAATAAATAATATACAAAATTCTTACTTGGAGCACATGAAAGGATAATACAGATGGCCATTTTCCATTATTAAATTATTTATTTCATAATATATATATATATATATGCGAATAACAGCGAAACAAGGTAAGAATTTTTGTTAATAATATAATACAATTAATTATATTTACATATTATTATATGGGATATATATATATGTGTGTTAATTAACTAAATATAAGGTGAACATTAGGTAGATTTAGTGTAGCGTGTTGGGTAATGTTGTTTAGTAAAATTATTTTAGTATTGTTGACCACGGGTAAAAATTTGTCGACCTGACGGCAAATTATTAGCAGCGGAATTCTTCCCAAAAATTTAAAATATATTATTATTAGTAATTATTAGTAGTGTTATAATTATACAGTGAGTGAAAGTGTGTGAATAAGGTATTTGAAGTAATTAATAAATTTGATAACGCTGTTCTGGAAATTTCCATTTTAGCGGGAAATTTACAATGTTACAAATCTATTTCTACATATAATTAACAATTTATGTCTTTTTTGATAAACCTATGACAACTTCTTCATTTACTTTTATATTTTATTTTATTTTTTAAAAGAATGTACCAAATTTTTAGGGCCATTAAAATAAACACAGATTTTTTACAAAAAATTTATTTTTGTTTATAAAATTTCTTGATTTTTAACAAACAAGCTGGGTGTACTGATATTTTTCCAAGCTTTTTGATCCGAAAATATCGAATTATTGTTATATGTAATTCCCACTGAATATCGCCAAATCTCTAATTCTCAGATCGTCTCCTATAAGGTGAACTCTTATCTTACATTGAATTACCTCACTCAAGGTATTAAGTAATCTTACTCTATATTCTTTTTTAGAGTATATTCTTGGAAGTAAATCTATATTCTACGTAATTTTTATCGTTCCATTTATTGTACCACACACAGTTATCTGCATTTCAGAGCGATCTCTACGTTATCAATCGTATTTATTTCGATTCTTTGTGCGAAGCACATCTTCGAAATATATTTTACAACTAGGATCAAGTTACATAGCGGTTGCATTATTTAACTCTCATATTATCTTTCATAGATTGTAATTATATGATAGTCCCATTTAATTATTTCAAATTATTTCGCGTTATCAAGTTACCGGACTTGACATGTCTTTTTCTCTCTTTAACATTCTCAAATATTGTATCTCTATTCTCGAATCTCTCTTTCTTTTGTATTAAACCTTGATACATCTGTAAATAATATCTGAAGAATAGTGGAAACAAAGATATCAAGTAGACAAAATTATTATCAAGTATTAAATATACATTAAAATAATTTGCAGATATCAAGAAATTTATCGGGTGTAATACTTAATTTTGAGATACTTGAACAATATAATGTCATTTATCAAAACTTGAGTCAAAAAATTGTATAAGTATATTTATATTGCATCATTAGGTTACTGAAATAAGTATTTAAAATAAATAAGTAAAATCAAAATATAAAAAGCATTCATTTGTATATCAAACACGTTAAATATTGTGTCTACAAATCAAAATTATACGTGACAGTTTAATACCACTTTTTATTGTATAAAACTTTTAATGAATATTTTTCATGGATTAAAATTTTTGACTACTAGTATAGATGCTACATAAGTTTTGATTTTAATTTGACAATGAAAAAGCTGCTAATACAGTCACAAAAATTGGTGCTGAAGAACCGAAGCTTTACTTAATGAAAATACATGCTAAACCCATGATCAAACAATCATTTTCAAGTGTATAAACAAATTGAGATTCATTAAAAAATAAGGAGATTAAGCATTGAGCGAATAGACTCCATCGAAAAACCACAAGTGATTAAAGACCTTAACCACTTGGCAAATGATGTTTTAATAGTACTATCAGAAGTTTTTTTTTCGCTCAAAAAACGTTAGTAAAATTTAGCGAACTTTAACCACTATAACTAAAAAAAATCTGTATTAAAAAAAAATTAATTTTGTATTTGATTGAATCAAAAAAATTTTATATACAATGACTTGTGAAAGAAGATAAAGAGATCACTATGTCTTTATCAACTAATTAATCAATTAATTAACACTTTCACTAATTAACATTGAAAAATCGACCAGAATAGGGAACCATATATTGAAATTAGTATTAAAATCTATTTGAATAGGAGCGATTGAAGGATTCTGAATGATTCGGCTTACAGTGTAGACATTGTTCTTTTTGACATGCAATTATTATGATCGATACAGTATACGTTATCTCGAATAAACGTAATTTCTGAATAAGGTAATTGGGTTCGTGGGTTCTTTACTTTAAAAGATGAGAAATTTGTATTAGTCGAAATCTATAAATTATTTGAATTATGGAAATAAAATATAATTGAACAATACCTTGAATAATACGCATTGTCTTATATTTAAAAAAAAAAATAAAAGAAGAAAACAAAAGACTTAATTGTGTTTTATATATAATACAATGATTATAGTATATCATAAATTCTAAGCAATTTATTTTTTATATTTTGTTATCACGTTAATGAATTTAAAAAAATTAAAATTGTATGTAATTATTAAAACCGTAATTACAAGTATTGTCATATAAATATTTACTATTTTTAAAATAAAAATTTTTTATTATAATATATTGAAAATTTTGTAGTAGATAAAATTTATTTTTTATTTTATTAATGGAATTATTTTTAAATTTTACGTAAAAAATAAAACTTTAATAATTATTCTCAGCTGTTTCTATATAATATTATAAACATGAAATTTTTAAATATATAATTTTTTATTTAAAAAATTAGAATATTTACATAAAATTTATATCAACAGTAATATATATTAAAATTATTATTTTTTCGTCAGCTCAATTCAATAAAATGTTTTATTTTTATTTCATAGATTTTATATAATATATTTCCTTTGTATAATTCACAATTAAAAATTTTTTTTATAGAAAGTGAAAGCTGCGCGTCATACTTTACCATCATTATTGTATATACCAGATGTTCTTTCATGGTGGGAACTAGTAGACGAGGCAGCGCGTGTTGTATTTACATCATTAATAAAAGGCTTAGATCACTCTGTTAAAATTTTAATATTGACCACAGCCAAATGCAAACGTGAAAAGTTACCATTAGAGGTTATTACTTACATTTTATGAGTTAATTTTTTATTTATTTACTATCTGTAAAATTTATTAGCTTATAACATAAATTATTAATAGTTAATATTAATATTCGATATTAATAAATTGGTACAAAAGATATAGTTTGCAAATATATGATACAATAAAACTAATAAAATACGAATATAAATCGAATTTATTATATGAAATACCAATACGTGTTTAGTAATATTGTACACATAGACTATCCAATTATCTATTAATCAATTAATATGCAAATATCGAACATAGTTATATCGCTATGAAATTAAGAAAGTACATAAAATCTTGTCAATTGCTGTATACGTAATCTAAAAATCTTTAAAGAATGCTTGAGCAAATTCTTTGAATGAACAATATGTAAGTAGTGTATAATTTATCTCGAAAGATGACTATTATATACGTGATTTTGATTTGGGATTAGCATTAACCAAAATGAAGAAAATTGAAAAGACGGCATGAAATTATTTAGATTATGTAGGTAATGAATCGTTAAGATCGTTAAAATTGGAACACAGATCTATATCTTTAAAAATTAGAAGTATCTTTCAACCCTACTGTCAAAATTATAAAGAATATACTTCAAAAAGAATGTATGATTTTTGTGTATATAGTGGATATTGTTTACGCCGTATATGGTTACTTACTTAATCATAACCATAATTGCTGCGTTTGGTTATACTTACATATTTTTGATAATTTAGAATTAGTGATAAAGTTTTATTTTTTCTACAATAAATTTACATAGTTAGTCACAATTCTTTATTCGTAACTAAAATATATTGTCGGTCCGATTTGCCTCGTTAGATGAGATATGGCCTAATTGATAATAAAGTAATCCATTTGACTCCCTTATTTGGAATGATCGTTTGACCCATAAACCGAGCAAGTTTTTTATTATCAATATATATTAATATGCATATTTCAGTTTCTTAAGATCATTACGTTAATATTAGTTAATGATTTAGGAAATTCTGGGGATAGTTGTGTGCGGATTATATTTATAATTAAAATTTACAGTTATTAATTGATAAATTATTATACTTGTAAAATGATGTACACATGACTCGAATAAGAGTTTTTGTATAATTAATCATCGTTACTTACTATACTCCTGTCTATCAATATACGAAACATCGAAAGGTACGCTTTTACGTTTAATCAATTTGAAACGCGATTATCACTATAATTAATAAATTTCTCATAAATGCTTCTAATGTTTGCAATATAAGAAATACCAAGGATTCTTATCAAAGTAAACTATGATTGTTTATAATAGATGAATCTATGAATATAAAACTAAAATAGTGTAGTGGAATACCAACGAACGGACAACATAAAGTCCCCGAATCAGTTATTGACTGCTTCATCTTTGCTATTTAATAAAAAGAATGAAAATACTAACTATATATGTAGAAGCTGAACTTCATATTATTTTAATGTTATAAATATTAAGGGTTAATTTAAAAAACACCTTTTATTTATATAAGATGAAATGAGGTTCTCCTGAAATGTAAAAAAAAAAAATTAATTCTTTTAGTGTTAGCGATATTTTAATTAGTTGAATACTTGCATTCATTAGGTCTTAGTACAATTTATGAAAATTCGACTAAGTAAGCTACGTAAACACATTGTTGAGTTGAAAAATTAGAGTTGATGCCATCACGTAGCTTGTACTTCAGAATTTTTTTTTATACTCGACAGAAACCTTGCTTCATCTTATAGTATTATATATATATATATATATATATATATATGTATTTAGATATATTTAAATATATCTCATATCATTTATATATTAAAATTTGAATTATTTACATTTAATTTTGTACACATACAATAGTGTATTTTTATTGATTTTAATTTTGTATATAATACAATATTTTTTTTTATTGCACTTGTTTCAAATCATTATATAATATTAAAGAAATTAATTTATAAAATATATTGTATTGATAAGATATTGTAAAAATTGATAATCTGTGATAGTTGATGAAAAATTACGCGTGATGGAGTATAAGCAGTGATTATATAAAATAAAACTTTTACAAGAAGTCGCTGTTTTAAGCGCTACTATTCTACAAACAATATCAAAATGCTTAAACAATGAAAAACAGTTGTACTAAATAACCTTTCTGCAACAGATAATTAATGCAACAGCAATTATTTATTTATATCAACAGTAAACTGTATATATAAAAGAACATCGATAAAGTTATTATATTATTTTTAATATAATAATTAAAATCTTACCGTATTCTCGAAAAATTAGTATTAATAAAAATTGAATTTAATCATATTTTAACAGTACCAATGCACACACGCATACGCGCGCGCGCATTTTACACACACCGACACACATATACACATACACATATGTCTAGCCATTCGACTGTTCTATCTCTCCTCAATAAATATAATTTTATATGGAATTTACATTGGAGTTCTCTTTCCAAGCGATTTTTTCCTTCAATATAAATATATATTGATTGATACTCACTAATCTTAATCATCGTATTCATCTCAGGAAAAAGGATAATAAAATAATGAATTTTCAGCACTAACTTCAATTAACAAAGGAAAAATTCTAAAAGCTTCGCATACGAAGAATAAATTAGAACTGAGGAAATTTCCTTCACGAAGAAGACAATTCCCAACTAGTCACTAATTTATTTATAAAACAATAATAATTTTATTTACCTTAGTTTCCAACAAGGAAAAATTAATTATTGCTTCAATAATTTATTTTTTTTTTTTTTTTCTTTCCCGTTTCGTGCTTTTAGATCATCAACTCTAATTGGCTACGGTGAAACCTACCAATTAGGATATTCAAACGAGCACGATAATGAAAAATCATTATACCAATCGATAAGTTCATAATCTGTACTTACAGGCCATCTCACAGCGACACTCCATTAAATTAAAAAATATTATTTTTAGCACCACTATAATTGCGCCGCACATGTATAGTTAGTATATTTATAAGTCTACATTAACACGGGTATTGCCCTCTTGCTCTAATTTACTCACTTTGTTGCATACACAGCACTACCTACATCGGCAAGACATCTTGTCATGTATCATGCTCTTATTGAAAGTTTGTCAGCAAAGTTTTATTTTAACAAAGCTTAGCTATTTTGTCAACACGAAGCAATTCATAATACGTGAGCTTATTTTCCTTCCACTACTTATTTTATTTCATTTGACTATCACTTCTTATCGTTTTATTAATTTCAGGTCCATACAGGTTTAGAGGTTAATTATAACATATAAATAAGTGATGCAGCAATTATTAATTAGCAATCCACAGCATCACAGGTAAAATCTATTATAAATACATTTTTAATTTTCCAATAAAATTAATTTAAAAATTTTCCCACACCTCATTAAACATATTTTTAGAATTAACTCTAGCATTTAATATTTTTCAACGTGCAAAAAACTTATGAATTTCAGAACTGCTCAAATTATATTTAATACTCAGTAAAATAGTATTAAAAAATATCGGCGAATGAATCACATTTTAAAATATAATTATTAATGTGCAACTACTATATGACAATAATATATAGCAGATGATTAGAATAAATTCCGTTAATTATAAAAAATTACACAAAATAAAGTAGCAATGTTGATTCCTTAAAATGGTTGTTTGAAATAAAAAATTTGGTATCATAAAATTGTTAATACAGATTAATTGAAACACCACTTTTGAAAGGTTCAAAATGTTTTTATAGTTATTGTGATAGTATTAAAGATCGGAACCAGCTACAATTTAGTAAGTCATTTACGTTTCTACCATAAGTAATCTTAAATTTGACGTGGTCTTTACAAACTACATGGAATGTGAAGAGGATGTAATTTATTACCCAATAATATCTTAATAAAATAATAATGACCTCTGAATAGAATCCGAATGGCTCGCCATACTCTGAGTAATGAAAAAGTTACATCGGTATTTAGAATAATTTAGCTTTGAAATTATCTTTAACTACAATAGTTTACATAATCTCAGAAAATCAAAAGACAGTTTTATATGATTATAATTATTATTATATGACTTTAAAGGTAGTGATTGAGAAAATAGTGTATTTTGAATAACTTAACTCAAATACACGAAGTCAACCATAATAATTGTCGTAGTCAAGACTTACACAAAAATTATATCCTAAGTAGTTAAAAGAGACAGTGGCTAATTGAATTATAGAACTTTGGCTTTCGCTTATCTGTGTAATTTAAGTAATATGGGAAAGTTTTCATATACTTAAATATTCATCTTCCTAATTTTTCTCAAGAAAAATTGTAAAAAGATAAAAAAATTAAATAAAATGCACACTTATAATAAAAGAGAAAGAAAAAAAGTCAAGAATGAACTTGAGCACTGATGATCGTATAACCATGAGAGAAGTTGATGAGTTTCTTTTGACACAAATGAGTTTGACACAAATAGCCATGTGAAAAATCGTAGTTTTATGATATTTTTTACAAATATAAATATTAAAGGAATATTAAATATATGATACAATATAATTACATATTATCTTTATATTTTACAAATGTATATGAGAATTATAATTAAAACAATAATAACCAAATATGTATTGTTGTTTATTAAAAAGTTTATAATTATTTAAGGGTTTTTAATAACTTTTTTCCGTCGAAAAATATTTTAATCTAAATACAAACAATGAAATACGATAAAATTGATTTAGTATGAAAAATTTATAAATAGAATAGATTTATGAAAAAATAGACATTATTTCCAGATATAAACAAAAAATTGAATATTGATTATAAAAAGAACAAAGAACAGTCATTGATTAGCCGAAATCGACCATAATCATAATGAAAGTAATCATTAATTTGTATATTTATATAATATTATTTATATTGTTTAATTATAATTTGCGTCTGGATATTTTATCCCAATCTGTGATTTAACTCATCCAAATATATATAAAACAGTCCAATATTTTATAAATATGTTATTTTTCTTGTTTTCCGTTGCCTTTGTTTAATTCACTATAAATTTTGTAAATTCTTACGCTTCGTACATTTTCATGATCATATAGATTAAATATCGTTTTGTGTTTTAAATACCAAGTATCTTTTTAAACTCAAAATAAACAATATACTAGATATTCCATGCATGAAACAGCTGATAAAATTTAAATACCTAATCATGTAAACAATAGCTTGTCGACACACTTGTGCTTACTCTTAATATACACGTGTAAGCACAACTGTATTTATTTATATGTTTAAGGTGACTGAAATAATAGCTCAATCATTGATAGTTTTTTTAATTTACGGTTAAATGCATTTTAATTATTTTTCCTCCAGGTGCGAAAAATCGTGGGGATATAAACCCGTGATTTTTGTGGCACGGACGATTCTTTACTGAGACGTTAAGCAAGTCTCTATATGATTCACGAACGGATCAGTGAAATTTTATTTGTGTTATCGAAAGCTCTGAACTACTTAATGTGATTGCACGGAGAAATAGTCCAGAGAAAATCTCAGCCCCCTTGTTCCTATATTGTATAGTTAAATTGGTGTTCCTCATATCCCAATGAGGAACAAATACCCTGTTACAGTGGTATTGATGTACTAAGCGTCATAATACGGAGGGGTGTACGCTTAGTTACCGCCGAGTTTTACTTCGTAACAGTAGAAAACGGCGACTATCAAAATAGACATCTAATTATATAATTCTGTTCCACCTCAATCAGTGAGTAGAAAGGCGAAGTTCTGGGAGATGATCACAGCAGAACGTTACTGATGGCACGTAAATTCAAAAACCCAGTGGAACATCAAATAATAAAAATTCTATTCACGAACAAAGATTTTGTTGTATTCTTATTCTTAAAATCTCATAAAACTTGACTGAATGAATCCCAACCCTAACTTACTGGGGTTGTGGCAATTTTTATAATGTGAAAAAGAGAATAATATAATAAAAATTTCAATATACAATATATAAAAATTACAAATAAAATACATAAAAAATATATTTTTTGTTTTTAGATTTCTAGTTTATTCAATGAACACCAAGCAGAAATACATGAAATTACATTGCCAAATGTAAATGAAAGAAAAAATTATTTTTACGAACTTTTCCTGAAAGTACATTCTGGTTCCGATAAAATATCAAGTAATTCATTCAATGGTAATAACTTTATATTATAGTTAAATATAAATAAATTTAATAAAATTAATTTTTTTTAATTATTAATATTGTTATGGATTCTTTTGATTTAATATAATTTAGGTTTTTATTTTATGTCGCAGTCTCAATTTAAAATATATATGAAGCATTTAAATGGAATATTATTGAATTATAATTTACAATTTCTTCAGTTAATTGATTAAAAAAAATATGTATAAAGAAGTGGTTTAATTAAAATGCTTGATTACTATATTTTTTGAGTTTTTTTGGTCGATCATACCTAAAAGATCTCAGAATACTGTGAACTAAATATTCTGATGTCAAATTTTGCATTTTGATTTGATTTTATTTTTTCTGCTTAAATTTGTGTATCAGCTTATATTTTTTAATTAAGACGAAGGGGTATCAGCTTGGTCATTCAATTCAGTTGCTGGTTCACACATTCACAAATATAACTTATTTTCGCTTAGAATATAGTCAGAGCACCAATTTCACTAGAGGCACCAAATTTCGATGTCCCAATTCCTACATCATTCTTTATTTTAGAACCGTGTATGAATCAAAATAGGCCCACACTTAACTCTTCTACGTTTTTCTATTTTAGGGATATGATTACATGGTATTTTTTATCAGGTATTTTTATAGGTAGAAAATTACTGGAACATACCTTGAGCTTATATAATTTTATGATAGAAGATGTAAGTATCAATGATTTAGCCCCCTTTAGTCCTTTTTTATTAAAAAAGTATTACACTAATATATAACGACTTGATCGTTATTAGTTTCCAGCGTTATAATTAAATTTTATGTGATAACCTTATAAATAATCATCTTTTGTCATTCTTCACTCTAAAGAAGTTTACCTTGCAAATCCTGTACCGGCAAACGAAATTCAGCCGGAGGAACTTCCCTTTACAAGTATAAGTTTATTTAAATTATTAAGTCTGTATACTATATTAGTTTTGTCCCGTTTTTTTACTATCTTTTCCTAATTTTAAAATATAATATAGTGTTTTGTTAATTAAGAAGACTGAATGTATGCCATATTTTTTAAATTTATTAGCTCATTTTGAAAAAAAAACTCGAAAGAAATACGTAAAGAAATTAATTTGAGTTATCTCTGTATCATCATCGTCATTATTGTTTATTATACTGCTATCATTAATATTAAGTCTGTTAGTATTTACTATTGATCTTATTACTAATGGTATTATTATTAATATAAGTTTTTATAACAATCTAATATGAAAATATTCATGACCCAATCTTGTTTCAGGGGAAATAATTCACTCCTTATCAACAAGGAAATTTAAATTGGAAAGTAAAATGCAAATAAAGAGACCGGCTAATTCTAGTACACTAAAGAAATCTAGATCTGGTAAATATTTATTTATAAAATAAAGTAAAATATTCTGATTACATTAGATATTACATATTAATTTATAGAAAAATACATGTACTTTAATCATGTATTTATATGAATATTTTTATCTTGATTAATAATTCAATAAAAATAAAAGATAAAAAAATTGTTAAATAGTTATAGATATTGACAATTAAATTGCAATTAAAATTATAAATAAATTCATAAAAAATTTGTGTGAATTAATAATAATTTTTTTTAATTTATCAGATGTATTTATAAGTTTTGCCATTAAAGAAATCTCTTGATATATTATATTTGATATATTATAAAGAAAATATATAATTTACATAAGATAATTGTTACGACGTACCACAGTTTAGCGACTTTGATAGCGTCGGTAACAATAGAGAAAAAAGATGAATAAAACAATAGGGAAAAGGATTAGAAACTACGAAGGCTTGACTGTTACTACCCGATAACGTAAAATGAGCAGTAAGAAAAAGCAATAAAAAACGAAAGTAAAATTAAAAAATCTCGGTGAAGTTTTGACGACTTCAGTAGTCTGATGTTTGGTAAAAACTCTCCCTGGTAGCTAAAAAATGTGTAATTTCATTTTTCAATCCATTGTCTTTGTCCTTGAATCTTTGAAAAACAATAGGTTTCGACGTTTTTAAAACAAAAAATTCTTGATTCTTTGAAAACGTTATATTTTTCAAAGTATCTCGAACAATCATAAAATTTTATATAATTAAAATATTCTTTAATACAATATTCAGATCTATTCTACATACTTTGGTCATTTTTTAAGTTTTTATCCAATAGTGGATGACATGCCAAAAAGCTATTTGTCTTTTGAATAAAATTAGTCAATCATTTTTTCACTACTAGGATATTAATGAAGCGTTTGCTCTATAAGTGCATCTCATCTAAATCCAATGGATTATGTTTGAGTAGAGGAAAACTTGGAAAAATATTATGTGATAAAAAATTCCATCTCAATATTTTTAATTTTTTTTGTTGCTTTAGTTTTATAACCCAAAATATCAACATAATGTAAAATTTCGTTTTTGTATATTCACGCCAATTTCGGTCATTTTTCTATTACTATATTGTGCGAATTGATTATTTGTTATTAATAGAATTCAGTAGTTAATTATCTGTAATATTTTACCAAATTATAGTTTATAACAGTACCATATCGCACTGTATTTGTTAAAAGACTTACCATTGAGCATTCACACCATTATATGTATATTAAATATACTATCATATGTATCTAATCTCATGTTTGAATTTATGTGCATAGGTGAGTATATATATATATATGTTAAATATAAAAGAAAATTCAGTTAATAGATATCTTTTATATAAGATATATTATATTGAGAAAATTTATTGCCATGATAAGCTTGCTAATTTTGAAAATGTTTATATACATACATACACTTAAAATTATAATGGTAAATATTAATATAATCATATATGACGTCATAGATTTACATATACGTAAAATACTGCTTGGCTTATGTTTTATTAAAAAAAAAAATTGTGTCAGGAACATAAAGCTGTAATCAATTGTGCAAGATTCAGGGTTCTGAATCTTTATTGTTGAAAATTGAATAAATTTATTTATTTAGTATGTATATGTATGTGTGTATATGTGTGAATGTATGTGCGAATAACTTCGCTGGAGATTTATTGTAAACAGAAAATGTGTTCTTTCTCAGTAACAGATATGAGATCATATCTCCATATATAATTTTATGTAAAATATTATAAAATTAAGATTTACAAAATATAATGATGCATAAATTTTACGCAAGAATCCGATATATAATTACACAATTTATTGTAATTTATATTTAGCTGAAAGTTTTGTAAAATGCCGTAGAATCTGGCCGTATCTGTGACTTGATATATATTTTTATAGTAAGTTTTCTAGCCATTTTCTCTAGATTTCTTTTTATGTGCTTTCTTGTAGTGTTCTTTGTCTATATTTTGTTTCTATTATTAAGACAAGTTTTATATTTTTTTAGTTCTGCTATGAAATGTTTTAAATTATAGGTTCCTTCATGATCTCGCCTTGTGATTCTAACAAGAAAATTTGTAATTTTACTTAAATGTCTTGACCGTCAAAGTAGCTAATCTGTGTTTCATAGTGTGCACAATGTCGTATGTGGAGGCAAAGCACTTGAATTTAATTTCCAATTATTCACTGTATTTATCTTAGTCACTTATTTTGAAAGAGCTACCTGAATCCTTAGACATAGGGGTAGCAGCAAATCAGAAAATTATGTGATTGAAACTAGATATTGAGACATTATCGGAGATGCTCCAGTCCTTGCACATCCAGCTAATTAACATAAAAGCCAAAGTTATATCAATTGCCCCCTTTTTGATAGTTTTTAAAGGTAGGTTTGTTTCAAATGCTTAATAAATTCATATTGGTGGTTACTAGATATTATAAGAATGATTTCTTAGTATATATTAATAAGTATTCGAAAAAAATTAAAACTAGAATGATTATTTATATAATGTATATAATGTCGTTTTCTATTATACCAGACATAACTCTAAATATATTCTCTATTCCATGCGAAATTGAATGTGTATTCTCTTTAATGTATTGAATACAATAGCATTAATTTGTATATGATGTATTTCGAATAATATTTTTTTTTTTATTTTCCGTTCTAGAAAATGATTACAATTTGCTAGCTATTTTGTGTTTTTAATTTTTGAACATGTACCAAAATTCTCGATGTAATATTTTTACATTTTTATGTTCATTAACTTTTATTATCAAGGTTTAGTTTGATTAACCGATGTATGTTGAAGACCAATATTTTAGTAAATAATTTTCTAAAATATATTTTGTTATATTTGCGTCAGATTTTTCATTATTGCGGATAACAGTGTTGAACTTACCTTATTTATTTAAAATATTCTTAGTAAAATAAATAAGGAATGGTGCATAAATGTTTATTTTTAATAAAATGATTAAGTCATGCATAACCATTTGCTTAAAAAGAAGTTAAAATGTGTTTAGATCATATAAAAGAATCAAAGATTTATATGCAATATTGTTTGTTAAAATAAAAAATAATTTAACTAGATAAAAATTTTTTTAAATTTATAATTAATCGAAAATAATTTATAATAAAATAAATATGTTTTAACGCAAGTACTAGCTTAAAAAGAGAAATTGACTCTATAAAACTAAAATAATTTGATTAAGACGTACATATAAGGTAGTTCAAACCATTGTCTTACTATATGGAAGAAAAAACTAAAAATGATGAACTAAGACTGAAAGTGTGCGACGCATAATCAACAAAAGAGTCTACTTTAGAAAGATATGTAAATGTTTCTGGTAATTTTATATGTGTAGACTAGACGCATTCGAAAGAATGTGAAAAATTAGTAGCGTACGTAACATTAGGTATTATTATCTCAGTGGAAGTAAATAAATAAAAAAAACAGTTTTCGTCTTTTAAGGAATATACCGTGAATTAGAAAATTGTTGCAAAGTAACGGATTTTTAAATATTTTGTTACGTGGTATAATTCTATTATATTTATTTATTTATACTCCGTAACTACTTAATTATGTATTTATTTATTATCGCATTTATTTGTCGCGTTACTTATTTATTTCTTTATTTACTCGCTTAACTATGATACGATGATTTCCCAGTTCTTTTTCTGCCGTAGCTGAATCGGTCAAAGCGATTCAGCCTTTATGAGGTTATAGGATTAAAATAAATACAATGATATCAATTCACGTTAAAATACCGATTTATTAATCATAAATTGGAAGATATAATTTAGAGTGTAATAGTGGTCCGTGATACGAATCTAGCATCTACGTATATTTCCGAATTATTGTATTACTAGCGTTGGTTGTGTTATCGAGGATTCCGCTCGAATGTGTGAGTTTGTCATGTTGTCTTACCGACGAGAGTTGCCGACCGGAATTGAATTACTTTGTATTACATTTTTCATCCGATTCTTGACACTACTGTCTTAATTCCTCGATCACTCGAATCGACCCCTTTATTATTTATGTCCCCTGATTTATAGAGAAAAACTGCTAATTCTTTCGGATCCTCCCATCGTGGAGGTGTTCTCATTTTTAGGCTTAATTCGCACTATCTTGATCTTTGTTTGTATTTCTCAATATATTGTTTAATAATTATACATCTTGACATCATTTCCCAAATTTAACGCTTGCACATACTTTTCTTTATGCTGCATCTTGTTCCCTTTCCACTTAGTTTATGCAACATTTATTATTTTATTAATTATGTGAATTTCGTTACATAGGTAACAATTGATTGAATTTGTCAAAATAATAATACGTTAAATCGACAAGAAAAAACACATAAAATTAGAATTTATAATATATGTTAAATTTTGATTAGATGTATATAAATATTTGTTAATTATAAGTAATCTATTTTCAACTGTGCAACAATCACTGTGTACTAATTTATACATAGCTATATTAAGGTCTTGATAATATGTAAATAATATTATGTAATATTATCTAATCAATACTCGAAACAAAATTGACTTTTTTGGTGGAAATATATCTCATTATTACTTCAACGTCAAAATAAACTTACTATTTATTTAAAAAAACATTAATTCGTATTTACAGTGATACACATTACATAATGCATATATACAATTCAATTTACAATGAGTACCATAAACAAAGTAAGTTAAAAGTACATTATTTATTTAGCTGTATTTTTATATAATTTTGTAAAAGTTTTTTAATTTATAAATATGTTTTCAAATAATATTATTGTTTTAGATACTCACATTATGAAATTAAGTTCTACAAACTCTACAGTATATTTACATCAGTTTAATAGTAAGTATATAATGTACCAATAAAGTATAATAATTATAAAATAGAAAGATATAAAACAGAAAAATGTGAAAAAATTTTTCTCGCAGTTAGGATTGCAATCCTACAATGTATTTATTTTTTTTTTTTATTAAAGTAGATTATTTATTAAACAGCTCAACCAATTTTCGTTTCGTTAAATTAAAATTACTCATATTAATGAAAAATTCTGTCACTTAATGTATTATAGAAGCATGCTTTATGTGACAAATTAAATAATAGAGAAGATATTTGGAAAATTAGTGATTATTCAAATGAAGAAATTTTTGTATATGAATTTTAAAAGAATACAAAATTAAAATTTAACAATTAACTACTTAATCATCTTCTTATTTCTCGGTAGGTAAAACGATGAAAGGCAGGGCTCACCTTCTAAAGAATCAGCCATGAATTATAGGTAGTTTTAGAATTGACGGTCATTTGAAATGACAATTACTTGCACAACTAAGATCATATAAAAGATAATAGCATCAAAAACAAATAAGTATATTATAGCTTAATGAAACCGTTCGTGATAATGCTTATCTGAAAAATAATTTTTATAATTCTTTGTTTTAATATTTACTCGTATTTATTTTTTACTTCTATTGTCTAAAATGAATTTTTTGTTTTATACCAGTGCATGGTATTCCTTAAGTTTAAAAAAAATCTATTTTAACGCATGACTACAATCCACATAATAGAAATTTTTGAATAAAAAAACTTATTACAAGTTTTCAATAAAGAAACATCTATATGTCCAAATTTTAAATTTTAGTTTTTTATAATATGGCTTATACAATTGTATTCAGTTATAATATATTTATAATTTATCTTTCTAATTAATGAAATAGGTATAACATGAATGTTCGATTTAAATTTTTGCCTTGACACGTACAACTTCTTAACGTTTTGTTATGTAGTTATATTCAGCCTTTTAATGTATGAATTTTATATTCGATATATTTATATTTGATTTTTATAAATGAGCCAGAGTTTTCATTTATAATTTATTATTGTATTTTGCGGGATAAAAAAATTTCATATATACGTAGTATATTATAAAAGTACCCAGGTTGTTTCTATTTGCAGTAACTATCTGTCGTCTTAGAAGGTAAGAAATTGTGCGGGGAAATATTTTATATTTGTAATTTTTTCAAATGTTAATAAATTCATGTTGACAGATTGTTCTGATACTTAAAGACGATTTGAACTAAAAATTTTGGGTGTTACAATCGGTTCGGACTGTTTTTCAGCATCCAGAATGGATCCGTCGAAAATCTCAGCCGAGCCCTCCTTGAGTACCCTTTAACATTTTTCTAATAGTAATTTACATGCATATTTATCCTTACCTTTTAATATTTAAAAGTCTACACAGTGTTTTCACTATGCTATAAACAAAATTTTACCATGTAAAACTGGTACAAAAGTCGATTCATCGCGCCATATTACAAGATTGAAAAACATGCTTCTTGCGAAGACAAATCCTGTCATTTCTACTTATCTGAAAAGAAAAATAAAAAAAAATAAGAAAAAATAGGAAAAATTTCTCCACATTTATTTCGATCGATGCCTAAAATCTCTGTGATAAGTAGACGGGTCAAAAAAATCACGTTGGATACATATATACTAGACCATTAATTTAAATTAAAGTAAATTGTTGATATATATTAAATACAAAAATATGAATCATATAATTTCTCAATGGTTATTATTACTAATATTGTTTGTTAATTTGAATTATATTACGAATTTGATTTCACATATTAATCTAATTAATGTAGACCATGTGTGAAGTGAGTAAAAAAATTAGTCACCATTGATAAATTTAGTTTAAACTTAATATTAATTTTAGTATTAATTGAAGAGAATGTTGTCCAATGGAAAAATAAAACACTTAGACTTTTATATGACCAGTTGAACCAATCTGTATACATAAATCTTGGAGTCAAATAAATTCTTAAGGTGATTTCGTGTGAATCTATGTCTTCTTTTATATTCTTATTCTATTTATCGATTTTACTTCTTCAAAATGAATTTGCAACATTATGATTAACTTATCAACTATATTATGTATCTTAATGATTGAATATAAAGTTTTTGATAACTTAATAGTTGAATTTGAATTAATAATTTATCTTATTTTTGTCTTTGTTATCAGTCAAGATGTTTTATTATATTCGAAGTTACGTATTAAAAGGTGGTAATGTAAATATAACTTAATACGTTATGAAATATGTGTAGCATTAGTAAATTACAAATACGAAAAACTAAATTGGTTTGTTATCTGTATTAGTTATATAAATGCACTTAGTTGTTATTATTTAATATTAATCATAAAGAAAACTTTGAAAAAGTAATTAAATGTTTTATCAAAAATAAATAGTAGTAAATTAATATTATTATTTATTTATTAATACAAATTCCGGCCATAGGCCTAGGAATGGACTTCCTTGTACAAATATTGTGCGTGCTTGCTTTTATTTACATATTATTTTACATTACTCATTTTTACATTTCTACATTTTCGTTATTTACATATGTATATATGATTCCATTTGCTTTCATTTATTTCCATTCTTCTTTCCTTCGTTGACCTCCTTTGCTTTCTCTTCCTTCCTCTTTCTCTCTATTTTCTTTTCTATTATTTTCATATAATGTAGTATTTCTTTGTTTTTAACCTTTCCTTTAAAGTGTTACTATCCTTCTTTCGTCCCTTTCTTTTGTTTCCTCATTTCTCTTGTTTAATTTTCTGTTTCTGCACATTCCCACAACCAGTGTGTCCAGTCTTTTTCTGTTCTTTGCATAACTGGCATTTTCTTTCATTTTCATTTAGCCAGTATTTGGTACCTGCTGTTATATTTCCATACCTTATTTTTGCTATTATCTTTATATTTTTGTCATTCTTTTCTGTTCTCATATATCTTGGGGTTCCCTTCTCCCTTACTTCTTCATACCATCTATTATATGTAGCATTTTCTATCCTGTTTGTCCTCTCCTGCTTACTTATATCTTTCCTCCTTTCTTTCACTATCTCATATGTGTTTTTTCTTTTCCAGTCCATATCTCCATCTGCGTTTTACTTATCCCTACTTCATTTAGCTATCTCTTTTCGATATCGTTTCCGCCTTTTATTCTCTCTTTCTCTATCAGGCATTTTTTCACCCATCTGTCGTTCGGCTGTCCTACTTTTTCTTCATATCTTCTGTTCCTAACTCTCCACTCTATTTCCATTTCATTTTCGTTTGTTTCCTCATAAATTATATAATTAGGTGTGCATGCTTCTAAGTTCAGTATCCATCTCAAACAATCCGTCTTTATCTTCTCTATTTCTTTAACTCTTTCCGCACCCCATATTTCTACTCCATATTTTGCTACTCCCTTCACCTTCACCAGGTAACTGAATAACATTTTTTTTTGTTTCCATATCTCCATAACATTTCTCTCCTAGGTTCCACGTTTTCTTTAAGGCTATTCTACCCTTGTGTATTCTTTCCTTTATGTGTTCTCTATCATCTCCATTCTTATTAAACATGTATCCCAAATAGTTAAACTTTTCTACTTCCTCGATTTCCTTCTTCTTCCACTTCCATCTGTTTTTTCTTTTTTTTCCCTCTTTTAAACATCAATACTTTTGTCTTGTCCGTATTCAGTTCCAGTTTTCTAGCCTTCAAGAACTTTTCCATGGTTTTCATCATCTGCTCCATAGCTTACTTATTCTCAACGATCAGCGCTATGTCATCTGCATATACTAGTGATCATATTCTTTTCCCTTCAATTTTCGTCTCTCCTATATTCGCCTTTTCCAGTTCTGCTTCTAATCCTGCTATATATATGTTGAACAGAAGGGGGCATAGACTGCAGCCCTGTCTTAACCCGCCTTGTGTTCTAATCTGGTCCGTTAATCCTTCTTTTGTTTTTATTCTTATTTTTGTTTGCGCGTATATTCTTTTTATCTTCTCCGTTAGTAAATTAATATTAAATTCATAATGTAATAAACAAGGGAAGATACATTTTTTGGATTACGTGACGAATTATACTATAGAAAAGAAATATACCTACATTAAAGGAATATAAATTAATAAGAACAAATTATATTTTATACACATATAGAGTGTTAAAATACTATACATTAAAAAATATATATACTGATTTCTTAAAATAACATAAAGTAATAATAAAATAACGTAACTAATCGTGTTTTTAATTTCAAAATAAATAAAGACTTTTACATATTAATAATATATAAAAAATAATTAATGAAAAATGCACTATTTATATTCGTTTTATTTATTATTTAAAAAAACCAATTAATAACCACATATATTAGCGTAAAAAATTTAGAAATGTTGATGTACATTTTTAGTGTAAATGGATGTAAATTATTAATAAACTGAAATATAAATGAATATAAAAATCAATGTTTTTTTTTATAGTAAATACACTTTGTTTATTATTATTTATTACTTATTTCACGTTATTAAACATATTGCAATAAAGCAATTGCAATTATATGAATATATATAAAATATACTCTAACAAATGTGCAAGTATAAAACCAAATATATATAATAAATGTTCGTTAGTTGTATTCAAATAGCAAATAATATTTAATTAACAATACTTTTAAGTAATGTATACGTATATTTTTTATTTATTTGAAAATTTATGAAATTAAAAAAAAGTACAAATTTAAGACAATGCAATCATCCAACAATTTTTACAAATTTTCAGAAGAAATAAAACATTACTCTTTAAATATAAATCTTATAATTTAGTTTCTTCTATGATTAAATGATAATTCATTTATTTAGTAAAATAGTATAATTCGATTACTACACATCTATCCATAAACTAATGGAAAATAGAATGATTTCTCTCATAGTTAATTTAATTTGAAAAAATTATGTACTTAAAATTTTTTTGCTATTATTAATCCATCAAATATAGGTTCAAGGTATTGTGATTACATAATTGATATTCACAGTTTGTCTGAAATTACTCATATGTTTCTTTTTCTAGTTAGGATTTGTAAATATATACTTTTTTTTATCTAGTTTTTTTTTATTCGCATAATCTTTTTTATTTTCTCTAAATTAAAGTTTTTTTTATTTTTTATCTTTCCAGCAAATCTTAGCATCCAAACGTAGATATATAATTTATGTTTACTTGTAAATATATATTTACGACCATCTTGTTTCAATAGAAAAAAAATAAATTTTTATTAAATTTAAGCATATTTTCATCAATGATAATATATATATATATGTATTATAACAATGCTTGCTATTAATTTTGTTATAAAAATCGGATAATTTATACAAAGGGTTTTTTTAAAAGGAAAATTATTTCGCAATTCTGAGCATTGACTGATATAATGAGCAAAATGAAAGAATAAATGATTTTATAATTCAATAATGTATATTAAATTACTAAAAAACAATTTAAAGAGAGTAAGTAGGAAATATAGCTTGTCTATATGAGGCAGCTTAAATGAAATTACACTTGCATACCTGAACTTTGTAACGAGTTAAATATATCAAGTATCAATTCATTTCTAACAAGTGCCTATATTAATAACATGTACCCACAGAACAGTACAGGATGCTTAGCCCCATGTTAAATTGAAGAAACAATCATGGTAGATAAAATTTTTTCTTTCTCTTTCGCATATATTTGATGACATTGGCGCCTCTGATAAGTGCCAGGCCCAATAAAACAAATTTTTTTAGTGCTATAAAATTATTTAAAAAATGCTATATATAGAAATCAAAAATAAATCAAAAGCCATATTAAAATATTTAGAAGTTAATGTAGTAGAGTACGAAATATTTTCAATATTCATAAGATTATAATTTACATAAAAATAATTTATATAAAAATATTTAATCTAAAAAATATTAAACATTATATTATAATTATTTTTTGTGCTACATTTTTATTACAATATTTAAAATCAAGAATATTAAAAATCTTATGTCACTCTACTAAATATTTTTGATCAAATAATAATTTTATTGTTAATTTTTTTATTTATCCCAATTCTTATTATATTTTTTTGCGATAACTTTTTTCTTAATTATAATAAATATTATATTAAAGCAATATTAAAATTACTCCAACATCCTTAAAAGTTTTCATTTAATTTAAACATTTTAGTTTATTGAATAACTAACCGATTTATTGAAAGTTGTTCTTTAATACAATTACCTTCTAACACTAAAAAAAATTTATAAAAAATATGTGTATAAAAAATAAAACTAAGAATAATAAGCTTATACGGAGGAGTTAACACTTAAAATACCAACTTTGTTAAAATTCATCAATTAATGAACTTAAAGTACAGTCATAAACTCAATTTAAGTCACACTTAAGTTACTAGTTTTTATACATGAATCTTTGTATTTGAAATGATATTATTAGTCTTTTAAGGTATTTTTTCCATTTCTTTCTACACATGCTTTTAGAAAATTTAAAGATCCATTCTGAAGATATAAAACAAAAAAAATTCAATCATATATTTTAAATTACAAATAATTAAAGTAGGAATAAAAAAATGAGAAATTGACGAATTACAATTTTTTTTATTTTTAAATATATATATATATATATTAATTATAATAATTTTTTTTGAAGTTCCTGTAGTACCAATGAAAATAAATACGACTTCTGTAACACGGATTGGAAATAATGATAGTAGAAAACGTGAATATAGAAGTGCATGCGGTGAAGGTTCTTCAGCAAAGCGACGGCGAGTTTTAAATGTAAATTCCTTACAAGTTTCTCGGAGTATTAACAAATTAAATGAAATACAAATACAAGATGTAATTCGAAGAGTGATCTGGCTTACAGAGGGATGGTCTTGCTACCAGTTACAAAGTTTACGTGCTTCACTTGAGTGGATTTTAGATACCCATGAACTTGAAATTTATGGATCTATTAACGAATGCCTGGCTAATTTTGATCGTAGTTCTTTTTCGGGATATATAAAAAGGGAATTGAAGATTGAATCAACGTAAGTTAAATAACTAATTAAATATAAATCCATATATATATTCTATATGATATACTCATTTTTATTACAAGTTTTTCAATTATTAGAATTAGTATAAAAAAAAATTTAAATTTGACTAATTAATGTTTAAATATTAAATTATTGTTCAATCGATATAATATTAGTCAGAGATCAATATAATATCAATAACAGATATTTCATATTTTCAAGAAAATAAGAAAAACATTGTAAGTCATTAATTAATAAGTGAATATATTAATATTAATATAATTAAAATGATGAATAGGTAATGAGAATGAATAAATACAAGAAAACATTTGAATAAAACTACAATTATTGGAATTATGAAATTAATAAAACTGTAGAATTGAAACGTATAACATTTAATATTCACTATAAATGCATAGTACAGCAGAAAAAAGTAAAACAGAAGTAGTAAAACAGAAAAGAAAAAATAATTTATAAATTTTTGTCATGTCTCTTCTGAATTGATTTTGTCATGGTTGGATGGTTCATTAAATACTTTTAAAGTCATTTTCTTTACCAAATCCAAACGTGTTTTAATCATATTTAATGATTTTTCATTCATAAGTGCAATAATATTTATCTTTTTTCTAAAACAGTATAATTAATAATTTAAATCGCACATACATCTTTATTTTTTCTTTAGAAAATTAAGAGTGTTATATTTGTTTTTTTTTTTTTTATCTTAATGTATTCACCATTTTTTTACTTCAATTCTTAGCCACTTCCAATTTGTATATACGCAGTATATCCAGAAATTATCGAGTTTTCATTTTTATTCAAGCCACCATTTGTCGTAGCGATTTCGGTGAAATCAGAAAATGTGTGTGAGAGTTTTTCTTATTTGTCCTCTTTTTCGATCATTAGGACTCACAGGATTATTCTTCGTGCGAAGATTGTTTTTGAATTTTGTAATACGGCATGATAGATTGACTGTTGGAACAGCTTTATACGACGAAAGTTTGTTTTCGATTTGATATATGCTGTAGAGACTTTTATATGTTAAGAAAGTCTTTAAGAATGAAATGATATGTAAATCGAAATTAGAAAAATCGGATATAGCTGTCAAGAGCGTCTTCGATTTCCCTCGTTCTCAGCATCCAGTACAGTATAAATCAATTCTAATGCTGAGCCTATACACAAAATTTTAAGTTCAAACTGTCATTTAAGGATCAGGCTAATCAGTAATACCTTGAATTTATCAAAATATCGATACATTTACGCTGAAAAGCCTTTTATAACATCTTCATAGTGTTTTTGCCAAGCCATAAGCAAAATTTTACTACAGAGCGTTATTATATCATTTAGTCCATCGCGCCCTGTTACAAGATTGAAAAACACGTTTCATATAAAAATAAATACTAGTCCTTATTATAACTAAAAAAAAGTACAAATAGGAAAAACTCCATCCTACGTTTTCCGACCTCCCCGAAATCGCTAAGACAAATAGTGGTTTAAAAAATGATAAGAACTTAATACTTTTTGGACACAACATGTATTATATGAATAATATTCATTACATTATATTTTTTCTATAATTAAGTGTACGTGATTATAAATAGTTATAAATTCATTCATATTTTATGTAACCATAACTCCTTATATTCGAAAATATAAGAAAAAAATTTTTTTATGTATTTTATTGTTACAGAAATACCAAAATTCTATAAAAATATAAATTTTGACAGCATTTATTTCCAATAAAATCAAAATGTAAAATTGGATATTTGTAAAAGGCTACTTTAAGATTTACAAGAACAAGAATTTGAAGAATTAATTTTAAAATGTTCATTTATATTACTATGTACAATTATCAAATTATTATTTTTATTTTTGTTTTTCATTTACTTTTTTTAATAATTTTTATATAAAATATATATTATATATAAAAAATGAAATTTGTACGAAACGTCATAAATTTTATGACTTTTATGCAATAAACATTAACCTAAACCTTTAATAATAATACATTAATCATAAATGAATGTATATATGTGAATCAAAGGAAAGGAGTGAGAATAGATGAACAAGGAGCTTCAATTATTTAATACAATTTTGAGCCACAAAATGAATTTATTGGATCAGCCTTACGAATGCGGTATAAAAAATCCCCTCGCAGATGAGGAGAAAAAAGTTTGTAAAATATTTAAAATCTATTTATCATATGCTGAGAGATACGGGAAGGGTATGCTGTCTGCGATCTCGCTCGGTGCTGTTCAAGGCTTGAATAGAAGGCTAACTGGTGGTAGTGGCCGATGGAGCTTACGTCACTTCGCGTAGAACAAGAATAGGAGCCGCGTGTTCGTCTGCGTAGTTTGGCTTACCCTTATCTTTTTTATCCTCTTACTCTTGAATTATCGAGGGTAAGAGAAAGCGTTAAACAATGAGCTATTGAAAGTTGTAAGAAAAATATGTGGATAAATTTGATTTAATGTTCTTTTAATTATTTTTAAAATTCATTGCTTATGAAGTAATATTTAATTTTAAATAAAACGTATTTAATAATAATTTGTATATAATTAATTATATGTGCATTGAATTATTTATTATGTTCATTTTAATTCAATTTAATATTTCTAAGAATAAATATTTTTTATTGATAAAATAATAAAATTTTCAAATTATCTAAAAAAGAAAGAATTTATAATTTACTAAAAATAAATTACTAATAGAAGAGCTTTTGAAAATTCTTAGGGCCTGTAATCAGGTACGATAATCTGGATATTTAAATTGATTGTTAAATCAAGACTTTTACGTGAAACTGTTGCTCGGAGATATAAATATAATCTAAACATCGATACAGAGATACTAAATAGAATCTAAGAATCGTTATTAAGAAGATTTTCAACGGTTAAAACGACAACTTCTTTTAAATGTGTTATTAAAGCAATGAGATTGATTTATTTTTTATAGGGGAAGGTATGAAATTTTGGGAGCGAATTTTTTATATCTTTAATTTCTTTAATTTTTTTTTAATCAGCAGAACTGGGAGGGTTTGTCTTCATGCAAAACGCGTTTTTTAATCTTATAACATGGCATGATGGAACGACTGTTGAAACAGCTTAACGAGATAAAATTTATCTTATCGTTTAGTAAAAATATTATTTTAAGAAAAACTGTATGCAATCGCTGACAAAGTCAGGGTGCTATCGATTACCGTGATATATGAAGCTTTTAACTCGAAATTTTGAATATTGAGGCGTTAGAATTCATTCAGACTATTTTTGGGTGTCCGTAAAATAAAATAAGAAAAATGAAATAAAAGAATGCGTCATGTTATCTGTCTTAACGTTGTTATTTTTCATGTTATTGAGGATCGTATAATATTTTCATTTTAAATTTTGTGTAACCTCTTGTATGTAATAATAGTTTTATTCTTAATTTTAATATGTATCATTTCAGAAATCAATCTTTTTTGTAATTAGCCGTCCTATCAAGAATATCAATATTATCTTAATCTATATTATTATTCCACTCGTAGGAGTGTATTGTTGTCAATCATATAATTGTGTACAATCGATGTGTTATTGTCTATCACATGTTCGTTTATTCTTGTTTTTAGACTGCGTTTAGTTTCTCCAATATATAATGAAGAGTCTTTACATATTGATTCTATATTTTATTTAATCTTAAGCGAATTTAGGCATTTCTAGTCATCTATCACTATGTCTAAAAACAAGGTGAAATTAGTGAGCCCATTGGGATATCGAAAATCTGTTTGTAGAATTTCTTATCAAACATAAAATATGTGTTTTCGAAAAGAAACTTATGATTTTTAAAACGTCATTGAATTAAATCTTACTAATATTATGTATGTTATTTATTTTTATTTTCTAGACTGTGTATGACTATTTCATAGGGTATATTTGTAATATGTGATGATAAAATGTAATATGTAATATATTGCTATTACTATAACTTTTTTATTTTTATCTTGCTCATTTATATAGTAAATAATTATATTTTCTGAGTTGTTGCAGATAAATTTACCTTGAAATTTATTCAGATCTTCTTAATATTTAAAAAAAAATGGAAGTCGTTTAATTTATAACGCGGATATTGTTTTTGTGTTATCGATTTAGTTCCTTACCAGCTTTACTTGTCATGGAACAATGATTTCCACAGTTTTACCACTTTTCTTTATAAATATCAAGGAGGGGGGTCAACTTTAAATGAGAAAACCGGCAACAAACGTGCCACGACTACGACCAAAAATTTAAAGCGCTCTGTACCTTATACTCGCCCTGATGTCCTTTTTCGTGAGCCGATCCTGGTGAAACGAAACACATGATGATATAATTTCCAAACACAATGTGAGACATATTCAAAACTTCTTTCTTTCTTAAATGTTTTGAAATTATTCACGTTTTAATTTTATTCATTATAGTTTATAATTTAGATATAGTTATCAGTGAGCATTGAGTGTTTATATTAACAAAAAATTTAATTTTAATTTTATATTTTTAAATTACATAACAAATTAAAATTAATAAATGAAATAGAGGAGGAAATAAATTTAACAAAGGAACCGCGTACTAAAAGAAAATAAATAAAAATTTGAGGTATGAATTTTGATAAATTTAATTTCAATAATATTCTAACAATTATATTAATAAGTAAATAATATATTTAATAAGTATCTATATTCATATAAAAAATTATATTTTTTTGAAACAATCTTTTGTCTTGCTGTTATTAATAATTAATATTTTATAATAACCATATTATTGGCTTACATATTTTATAATAATAGTATGTACACTTTCAAATGATAAATTATTTTCGTTTTCTTGTATTGTTCTAATATTAACAGAGAGAAAGAACGAGAGAGAGAGAGAGAGAGAGAGCGAGAGAGCGCGCAAACGAAAGAACAAGAGAAAAAGACAGGGACAGTCAGGTAGTCAGGGAGATTTAATTTTATGTAGCTGCAATGAATGTAAAGATTGAATGAATCGAATAAAGACGTTTGGGAGACAGAGACAGAAGGTGTAGTTGCTAATGTTGTATTTCTTCAAAACATGGCCTTATATTGAGGACTGGATCCTCACATCGAATTTTGGCTATTTCAATTTACTTTTCGATTTTAAAGCAAATCCAATGTTGCGACATCGACCACAATGATTTTGAGCATTGTTGTCGCTTATGCTTTGATTAGTTGACATATATTTTTCGCAGTATTCACATACAAACATAATGCAATGTTTTGTTTTCATTTGCAATTTTTTGTAGTTATACTTATATTAATTATATTCTAATTGTATCATAAATATATATATATACATATACACATAAAACAATAAAATCAATCATTATCATTTACTTATTATTTTCTTCAACTATGAATTAAATAATTATTTTAAACATTAAGATTATGTGTATGATTTAATTTCTAAAAATTTTATATGTTACGTTGTATAATTCTACTATATTTATTTATTTATACTCCGTAACTACTTAATTATATATTTATTTATTATCGCATTTATTTGTCGCTTTACTTATTTATTTCTTTATTTATCGCTTAACTATGATACGATGATTTCCCAGTTCTTTTTCTGTCGTAGCTGAATCGGTCAAAGCGATTCAGCCTTTATAAGGTTATAGGATTAAAATAAATACAATGATATTAATTCACGTTAAAATACTGATTTATTAATCATAAATTGGAAGATATAATTTAGAGTGTAATAGTGGCCCGTGATACGAATCTAGCATCTACGTATATTTCCGAATTATTGTATTACTAGCGTTGGTTGTGTTATCGAGGATTCCGCTCGAATGTGTGAGTTTGTCATGTTGTCTTACCGACGATAGTTGCCGACCGGAATTGAATTACTTTGTATTACATTTTTCATCCGATTCTTGACACTACTGTCTTAATTCCTCGATCACTCGAATCGACCCCTTTATTATTTATGTCCCCTGATTTATAGAGAAAAACTGCTAATTCTTTCGGATCCTCCCATCGTGGAGGTGTTCTCATTTTTAGGCTTAATTCGCACTATCTTGATCTTTGTTTGTATTTCTCAATATATTGTTTAATAATTATACATCTTGACATCATTTCCCAAATTTAACGCTTGCACATACTTTTCTTTATGCTGAATCTTGTTCCCTTTCCACTTATTTTATGCAACATTTATTATTTTATCAATTAAGTATGTGAATTTCGTTACATAGGTAACAATGTAAAAAGTAAATTTACAAATGAAAATTGTTTTAAAAACAATTACAAAAAATCAATTGATATAAATAAATAAATTAATAGTTTTATTTATTTTCATTTGTATTTATTTATAATTTAAAAGTATATAAATGATATGAATTTTAAACTTATCAATCATTTAAACATTTCAAAATTATAAATAAATACAAATGAAACAATTAAAGGTATTAAGTTATTCATTATATAGTGAATATAATTATTTTGCATTATAGTATCAAAATAATTTAAATATTTTATAATTATTTCCAACACCGATAAACATTTATTTTAATTTATAATATATTTACAATTTATTTTATTAATGTTTAAAATATTGTGTGTAAAATAATTTTAAATTAGTTAGCATAAATGTAATATATTCCTATAATATTTCTTATTGCTTCAAAATCTATTTTAAAAAATTGTTAGCTCGGATATGAATTACAGTCGTGGCATTTTAAAATACTTCAGACGCGAAATTAAAAATGGTACAGTTAATCATGTTTAATCACGATATTATTACTATTATGTATATTTCTATAATATTTGTAATATTATGGTGCATTTTCGTACAATACTTTTAATAATATCGTAATTAAACATGATTGTTTTAACTGCACCATTTTAAATTTCGCGTCTAAAGTAGTCTAAAATGCCAATTTTTTTAAACAGATTTTAAAGTAATAAAAAATTTTTTTTTAAAATGCTACGATTACACCAGAGGCGCTGGTAGTAATCCATAAATGTGAGAGAGAGAAAAGATAAAATTTTGTTGCCAGATGTATAACATAGAATTTGACTTTCTCTTAATCTGTTCTGTGATAAATATATTAGAACATAATGAAGAAAAAGGAAGTTTGATTTTAAAAAAATAAAACTTAGTTAAATAGCTTTTGCTTAAGCTGGAGCAGCTAGCATTTGTTGAAAAAAAAAATACAAATGTTACATGTTGTTATAAATATAACAACGTGTAAGTCTTTTAATTACAAATATACAATTTTAGATGAAAAAAAAGAACAAGATATAAAAAATAACTGAATAAATATTTAACACTTACAAATAATAACACAAGTTTTTTAATTGTAAATAGACTATTTTAGTTGGAAAAAGGAACACAATATAAATAAAATCAATATAAATAAATATAGTAAAATCGTTTTTCTTTTATTGTTCAATCTTGCGAAGCCTGATTACATCATCTCACTTATTCTTTATCCAGTTATTCGTAATATTGCGCTATTCTAATTCATACGAAATAGAAATCTTTGTTCATTTTATTGGCAAACATTTCTCGCCTCCAGGTAGGATAGATTCAGGTGACTTACGTTTACCCCGAATCAGAGAATGAGACTTACTCGCAAGTAGATTTACGTATTTCATCATTAACAGTTAGGGTAGTGAATGTTAGCGACTGAAGCTTTCCTTGCACTCAAGGTAGGATCCCCTCGCAAGATGACTTTCCCCTTTCCTACAAGGTAACGAGACAGGATTCAAAAGTTAGAGAAATTAACTCGTAAAGTTACACCCGGGTGGTTTTAAGCTCTCAGTCACCGCATTTTTTTACCATGGTGTACCGTAGGTGATATTAAATGTTTCAAATACGCTTTAATGAATAGAAGTAGAGTAAAAAATATATTTCATCACAAATATATATGTACTGCTTTTCATTTAATCCATTAGAAAATCAATGATAAATTGATTTTTAATTTTCCAATTATGCATACGGTAATTTCTTTCATAACATTCGTAACATATATGAAAAATTATACATAAATAATCATTGTTGATGGTCGGAAATATTTTTATGATTATTATTTAATTATTTCTATTTCTATATGTATCTCTAGTCTTTATTGGATTCATGAATTAAAAATAACGAATAAGTATCCCACTCTAATCCATGTATAGTACTTATATATTTGAATACTAAAACTTATTTCTTTTAGAAGCATATTCCGAAGTACACGTGTTTTGATAAGTTACTTTGTAAGGTACAAATACATTTCAATTTTTTATGATAATAATTATTGTTGGTAGCAGTATTAGTCTTTTATTTATTAAAATAAAACTTTAAAATTTTATAAATAATATTGTAATTTATAATATTAAATATATGATATATATTCATAAATAAATTAAAACAATTATTCATATTTTATATGATTTCACGTATTAGTTAATTATGTTTCAGAAAATCTTTTTAAAATTTTTTTTTTTTTTTTTTTAAAGATTTTTTTAAGCCTTAAACTCCTGTTAGATAGATTAATTTAATATTAGATAGATAAATTATAATGTAGAATTTTATGATTTTTGTAATTTGTAATTAAAAAAAGTTCATTAAACCTAAATAAAATAACATAAATATAATTAATCATAATTAAAATAAATAAATTGATAAAGTATTATTTCAGTTTTATCAAGTTTATATGTTATAAATTGTATTTATTATAATTAAGTACTACCAAATTTTCTATTTTTCAGATTTTTATATTACTTTTACAATATTGATGAATTTAAAAAAATTCAGAGAATTTAATTATGTATACATAGATTGTTTGAGTTTTTACGTTTATCTTAAGTTTTTAGCAAATTTGTACATAGTAAAATTTAATTTATAAATTTTTTTTATATTTCTTATAATAATTATTTAATGCAATAGTAATATATATATATGTGTGTGTGTGTTATAGCAATAATTAAATAAATGGTATAAATACTTTATATTAAAGTTTTATTCATAAGCTTAATATAAATCTAAATTAATATTCACCTTAATTAAATAAATATTAATTATTAATAAAATATTTTAATTATACAAGCTGAAAAATTATGTACAAAAATTATTAATAAATTTATGGACGAATTTTTAATTTCTAAATTTTATCTTGATAAAAAAAAACTTACGAGATTATAATTAAAAACTTTTTAAAGTTAATAATATGTTTTTCAAACAGCAAGTTTATTAAATGTTAATCAATACATTGGAAACGCGAGTATATCGCGATTCCTTTGCTCGATTTTGCGCAGAAAAAATCTTATGCTAGCTGCATCAGTATATATTACAAAAACTACAAAAATACATTATTGCTTCATGATGTAAATAGATACAATAAAAAATTTTCAATAAAAATTCTTTAAAAAATAACATATAATATAAAAAAATTTAGATTATTAATACAGATATAATATAAAATTTAGTTTACATTCTGTTTTTTTATTGATATAAGTGAATTTTTAATACCAAACATGAATTCACTGCAATACAGAATATTAAATACATTTAAATATTAGAGTTTGTGTAAAATCATGTTAATAAAAATTTACACCAGTTTAGATCAAATAATAGTCATCTATATTTATGTATAACTGATATTTTTATTTTTTTATAAGGAAATTATTTTTATACTTCATTATTATTGGAAATTATACAATATTTTATGAAAAATTATGGATTTGTAATACATTAATTTTTTCAGAAAAATTTTTAAAAATTTACAAATAACAAAATTTTATTACTTATATTTTAGAACTTTTATATTTACCTTTACAATTTAATAAATTTTAATAAAACTATTTATATTTACTTTTAATAATTTAGTATGATAATTTTTTTTTCCATTTATATGAAACATTTTAAATTTGGTTCTAAAAACAATGCAATATAAGCGCCTTCTATTGGTAGTATTAGGAGTAAAATAATCAAAGTTCTTTCTTCAGCTTTCTGGTAAAAATAAGTGTTGTAACTGTTTTCGAAGATAAAAACGGTATAGTTCAAAGTTTGTGAATGAAAACTTTTATTCTTTAAATATCTGTTTTGTTGGATAAAAAGAAATCTTAAGAGAAAATAATCATCTTTTTTTTCAAACTTCGGTAAGTTTTTGTATTTTATTATAATTTTTTTTTATTTAAACATACAAAAATGGAAAATTAAAAAAAAAAAATTATTAATATGAGAAATATTGATTTGATAAAATAATCATCAATTTCTGTGCATTTCCAAGCATTAACATTTTACATATTTATTATAGTAGAATTTTCTAATTACAAGTACTAAAACTTTATAAACAATTAATTAAAAATTCAAGAAATATTAAAGTTATAATGATTTTATAATAGTTTTATAATATAGTTAAATTTTTTAATATTTATATTTTTATTTGCAAATGTCAAATATATACATTTTAATGAACATTTAGTAAAATTTAATAATTTGTTTATTCGTATAATTAAACATTAATTTATAAATTCTCATATTGTACATTAAGATTTATTTTTTTTTATTATGTAAAATTTTTTCACACTCAAAAAAGTAAATATATAAATTTTTGAAAAATATTTTATGTTAATTATAACTTTTATGTTATTTTATATGACATATCTTAGTTTTATATTTAAAATGATAATGCATCTTTGCTGGTGTAAATATATATGAAATAAGTATAAGGAATATTTTTTTATACTTAAGTAGAACTAAGTAAATGATTCAATAATAAATTATAATAAAAAAAATTGTAATTTGTATTATTTAAATATTTATATAAGCTTAAATATTTATTTTCATTCAAAATATTAAATGCATATTATTGCCAAAAAATTTGTGATTAAGATAAATAAAAAATATGATTTATTAATATATATTTTTTAACATAATAATAACAAATATATGTATAAATATATTAAAAAAGGTTTGTGTGCTTAATTTATTGCGTTTATTAATTTATTTATTTAATTGTGCTCATAATCTTTTTAATTATATTAAATATACTCTAATTGAATTTTATTCTATAGAATAAGAGGGCTTGATAATATGATCCTTGTAATTTTTAAAAATTTAAATAAAATTATGGCACTATAAATTTAATTTATATAAATATTTTATGAATCAAATTCTAAAATATATTATTCTATAATTTCTTGCAGTATAAATATAAGAATATAACTATGAATTTATTTATGTAAATATTTTTTTATTTTATATTTATAAATAGAATTAAAAGTTTCTTGAAATATGTACTATTTGAACAGTTTTGAAATTTTTATAATACAATTGAAACATTTTTAAATTACAAAATATGTATATTTTAATAAATACTGTTTAATTAGATTTTATTGTTATTATTATTTAATTGAACTTGTAGTTAATTTCATTTTTTTTTAATAAACACATGTATCTGTCAGTAAATTAACAAATTCAATTTTATTTGCCACTTTATTACCAGATTTAAATAACATTGAATTGCCCAGCAATGATTTCTCAAAATATATTGAAAATAATTTCAATTATATCAATATTTTTGGCAATAAAAGCATCTTGTAGTTAAAAATATACGTATAAAATTAACTTATAGTTAAATATACACATTTAAAAATAATGATTTAAATTAATTAATAGATTTTCAAAACATTTCAAGTAATTTAATTAATTCTATATTTTTATTGTATTATTTATATATTTTAATTTGAGGCTTTCTTTGATATTTATATCATTCGTGAAATGGGAAGTAGTTGTAGTAGGTTATTTTTGTTTGAAACCACTTAATATTAAAATTTCTATCCTACACTATTCTTTATAAATATATATACATATATTTTAATAAATTATAACAAAATATTTTAAATGGAATGGTATAAAATAATATTTTTATGTACTTATTCTTATATTATATATTTCTTGTGTATTCTTATATACTTATTTGTACAATGCAATAAGGTTTATGTCCATATTTTTAATAATACTATAATATGTATTTTAATAGTGAAAATGGCTAAGGATGGATCAAGTCGTGATAAGTTTTCCGCTGTCAGAAGTATTAGCAATAGTAATAGTAATAACATTGGAAGTAATGGTGAGATTAGCCGATTACAATTAATTCACGAATTAAGGGAACAGAATTTCGATACAATACGATTTGCTTCTTACCGTACCGCTTCAAAACTGCGATTTATTCAGAAAAAGTTTAATCGTAAGTTTATATACATATTCAAAAAAATATCTAAATGATATTAAGATTTATATTTTTTTTAATGTTATTTTCATGTTATCATAATGTTATTTTTATTATTTAATATGTTTTTTAATAATGTTTTTTACATTAAATTATATCTTGTGATCACAAATATAATTTTTAGTTTTAATTAAATATATAGATATAATGAATGATTAAAAAAAAAAGAATACTTTAAACTTTTTACATAATTTGTGCAATATCTTATAGAATCTGGCTTTTTAATTATGCTTGCATATATTATATTATATATGTATTTACATGTCTATATTTTCGCTTACGTTTAATATTTCTAGTAGCATAAGTATTGTAAATATGTTGGTATACATGCGTGTGCACATAGGTATAAGGATTTGTGTGTATATTTTTTCGTAGAATTTATCAATTTGCTTTCAAGAAATAATGAGCATTATGGCAATCTAAATTATATGAACTCTATGATATATGGCGTATTTGTGCTAAAATTTATAAATTCAGTGATTATAATTGAATATTTATGTTAATAAATTAATTTTCTTTGTATACAAAATTTTATAACTTTTTGATATTTTTAATATTTTATAAATTATTACATAATACAAGTATTTAAGGAACCTACTTTGTCTGATTCATTTAATATACACTTGTAGTATATGTTCCCTTACAAATTTTGATTAATTAGATCATTTTTCTTTAGACTAGAATAGTAATTTTGTTGATAATAAGGTAATATCGAGAAAAAAGTATTTTAAGTTTTGATTAATGATATTAAAATATTATAAATTATAATTTTATATACTAACACTTATATCGATCTGATATTCCAGGTTCACATATGACCTTTATTCTTAGTAAAAACAAATTTTAATGTTTACGCCTTTTCAAGTAAATTTATTTTACAGCAGTATTAATAATTTTTTTTCAATGTTTTTCAATGAAAGTAGGTCCACTAACTGTCGAAGTATTCCTATGATTTTTTCCCATGTACCATTTTCGGAAACTACTAAATTAATACTCGAATTTTCCTTTCCTTTTGAAAAGAAAAATTCGAAAAACTTGTACAATATATAATTTTATTTTCAAATCTATGCTAAACACGAAATAAACGCAATAGAAAATGTTAAAATTGCTCGTAATTTCACGTAGGTGTGGTAGGCTCGATCAAACAGAATAATAATTCTCTTAT
Source organism: Eupristina koningsbergeri (assembly GCA_018907245.1). Lineage (NCBI taxonomy): Eukaryota > Metazoa > Arthropoda > Insecta > Hymenoptera > Agaonidae > Eupristina > Eupristina koningsbergeri. The sequence continues at coordinate 2,199,823 of JACCHV010000002.1, read as the reverse complement.
GAAAGTAATACACGATTAAATATGAGTTCGATGGAGATAATCCAATATAAGAAAGGCATTTGACTTCTAGTAAACATGTTATAAATTAAATACAGGATACTATTCGGAGATTTGAAAAACCAGCACAATACATAACTGCTAATATTTTACTATATAATATTCTAAACAATATGTAGCATACTGAATCAAAAGATTTTTAGATATTGAATAATAATTTTATGATGATTTTCTTGTTTTGTACACCAAGATATGTATTATCGATAAGACATAACAATACTGTTTTTTACACAGAGAAATAGATTTATAGTCTTGAGGGCACTTGAAATCTTAATTTTATGAAATGGTAAGATTAGTGTTTATTTCTCTTTAGGGAGAAAATAAAAAAAATTGAAAAGACGAGTTGAAAATATTATGTAGGGATTTAATAGAGAAAAAAGGAAAGACATATATTCTCTATAAGACGAATTTGAGATACAAAGCAGATTATTTTTTGGATAAGATTATGTTAATATAAATGTTATAGGTACTTAACATACAAATATTGGGTATAAAATATTAAAAAATGAGTAATTAAAATGATAATAGTGTAATGTTAATTAATCTTAAAAACAGAAAAATTACTTTTAAAGAAATATAAGGAGTAATACAATTCAAAGATGTTAGAATTCTTTCTGTAGTTGTTGGAAATTTTTAATAGTAGTTCTTTTAACGATGACTGAGTTTCGATTTATCATACAAGAGTACACTATGCATATGAGTTTTAATAAGAAATTAGATGTTTTGGAGATATATATCTTTTCTATAACCTATTTGATATAAAGGTAGTAAGGAGTAAAACGTGATATTTTGTAGAGATAATTAGATTAATGTATTGTACGAAGAAAAAAAGAAATAGTAAAAATATTTGAGACTGTTACCGACTTATAGAATTAATTTAAAAAGTTCTTATTTTAAAGCGGAGTGAGTGTGTGTTTTTAGATGTTCAGCATATTTTGTGCGTTCGACAGGTTTGAGTGTGCGTTGTGTTTTTAGGTGCATTTTTTTTGTTAAAGATTTTGACCCATAACTCGTAAATTTTTCTTCGCAAAAATACTAAAAGTAGAATATTCATTCGATACGTGTTGGTGGGGTTTCGATGGGGGCATCGAGTGTGTCGAAATTCCAGCGCGAAACAAAGAGGTCTCGCGTTGAAGTAAGATGATTACACGAGAGTAATTATTTGAAAAAACGGACGAAAGAAATGAGATAGTTTGCCAAGGCGGCGTGCGATCCAAACCGAGGACGCGGATCAACTTTCTTGTTGATTTTTCGCTCATAAATTTGAGAATTAGTTTGTGAATCAGATAGATATTCGATATGAAAAATTGATATGTGAGAATTTTTCCTTTCGATTATCAGCGGAAGGTTTTTTATGCCGATTAGGGATTTAAAACAAGTAATAATATTATGTTTCCCGCGTTGTGTATTAAGCATAGCAAATGTTAATCTTGCGGTGTATAATAAAACAATTGTTTGTAAAACCGAGAAAGAGATAAGGCAGCGGCGAACCATCGAGGTAAGATGATTACCGAGACATTTGATTTTGAGCATTCCGAGAGTTCAGTCAACTTCGCCCTTTTTTGAGTTAGACGAAATATCTCTGAATTCAAAATAATAAAGTGTCTGGTAAAGTATAATGTTTTATTATTGTATTTTAGCAGATTTGTCTATCTTTATTGTTTTCTAGGAACATTATATTTTTGCAAATTTACAGAGACTATCATCGAGATTGAAAATGTATTAAATAAAATTCCAACCATATATTTGTAGAAAAACTTAAACACCTATATTAATAATATCATAATCATTAAACGTGAAATTCTTGAGTAATATATTCTTTATGAAAAATATTCAGTGTAATTGCTATTAGGTCATGTCTATCAATAAAAAATGATGTTTTGAAAAACTCAAATATTGAACCTTCCTTGTGAATAAGATAAATTTAACTATTTATCAGTAGAGCTAGTATAATAAATAGGTCTAAATAGTATTGAAACTATGAAAAAATCATGAATAAATTTGTGAAAAAATTTGGAATTTTCAGAATTCAAGAATAAATCATTGTATCGTGAAAACTGCGCTTTTCCATTTTAGCTTTAATTGTTATTTATAATTGGTGGGACGAGGAAAGGATTACGAAGATATATTTACTATTGGTGTAAATAGAATTTGAAACAAAAGAAATCATAGTGAGAGAATGGACAAAAAGAATTGTATTAACACTGTTAAAGGAATTATTTCGTTTTTGAGTAAGTAAGGCTGTTCTATCATAGAAGGTAAGATCAATCTACAGATTAATAATTGCTAAAGATTTGAATTAAGAAGTTAAAGTTCTCTGCATATAAGAAGGTTCCAAGGATAATTGCTGCAGATCAAGAAAGTTGTGAGATTTTCATTATATTAAAGCATGTTAAGAAAGTTAACAAGTTTTTCATATATAATTACCAACGAATTTTATCGTAATAAAAAAAAAGTAATGTTTTCAAACAAAGGAAGAAAAAAATATTGTTAATTATTAAGTAATGAAATTAAAATGTTAAAGAAAATAGAGACAAATACAATTATAATGTGTATAATATTACAAATTGATTAAAAAAGATTATATATATATATATATGTTTTTTTGAGTATACTAGAAAGGTTTTCAAAATAAATTGAAGGGAATAAATTATGATTTTTTATGAATTTTATAGAAAATATCTTAATCTCCAAAGCATAAATTTGGCGATAGAAAATATATGATGAGATAATTAAAATTAAGAAATACTGTAAAATGTGAATACCTGGTTTAAATAAGAACACTTAAAAATATAATGTTATATTCGATATTAAATGAAATATACTAGTATTAGTCCTCAGCATGCAAATGAAGCAAATAATATGTCGAGTTGAGTTTTAAGTTACTTGGTAATTATGTTTATTTATTTTTGTAGACTAGGATGTCAGAAAAAACTGTATGTTCAATCCGTAAGGATGAGGTGGATTTAATAAAAATTCATTTAACAGTGTCTCATTATTCCAGTTAGTTAATTATTTAAGGACTTAGAGTTATTTAAGAATTATGATTGCTTCAAAATTAATTACTTCTTAATTTTTTAATTAATTACTAAATTAATCATAAAAAAGTTAAAATTTGCTAATAAAGTAATTTTTATGCATTATATTAATCATAATAATAAATAAATTAAAAATAAACCCTAATTTAAAAAAATGGTTGTATTATTCGATAAAATTAGAGATTATAGTTATTACATCGCATACGCGATGAATAAGTAGTACTTGCGTCAGCAAACGTAGACAAAACATTAGGAACTTGACAATGAGGGAATCAAACTGAGTGGTGAGTAACGTGAAACCTACGAGTAATAAAAACTTCTGAATTCGTCAAATTATGAAAATTCAAGATCGGAGGTGATGATAAATACGCAGGGGTCAATCGAAACACAACACCGGAGACAGCTGACAGAACGATAATCAAACAGGGACACCCGGAGGGAGAATTCGTGGATTTTGCAATTCTCCATACAGCGCGAGTAGTAAGTAAAATCGAAAGAAAACGGAGGGGCATTCTTAGGTTGACTTCTAATCTGACTCTTACATTCCGGTTCGAGATCTACTATTATTTTTTTATACAATCGGGACTTAGTTTTTTCGCGACATTAACCATTATAACACTCGTCATCTAGCTCTTTCACTCTCTCGTTCATTAAGAGAGATAATAAAAAGGACAATATTAATTAACTCGCGTTTTGTTTATTGATAACTCCAAACCTTACGAAGGTCGAAACGCTTTGACCGTTTCGACTAGGGCAGGAAAATCTTGGGTAAATTCGTGATCCGATTATCAGACAGAATATAATTGTGACAGATTAAATACGTAAGAATAGGTATTTATATGAATATAAATAGGATGAAAAAAAAGAACAGAAATAAATTATAGGAAAATGTTTGTATAATTTAGAATAGAATATATAATAAAAGCAAGTTTAATAATTTTAAAAAGCAGAAAAAAGACTATAAATTAATTTATGACCCTTTATTTTTCTTAGAAATTGAATAAACCTGTCACCTGAACTTGCTAAGATAAGCGCCAAGATGTGTGACGCATATTATAATGTCTACTATTATGTTTGTAAATCTTGAATTATTGAGTTTGTCTATTTTCAATTTTTTTAGTTCGTTAAAATTTGTTATATTGAAATATAAAGAATAGATAAAAACTTTCTGCGATTATAATTTTTAATCTGAAATAATGTGCGTTTAGCTAAAATTTTAATGGATTTAAATTCTTTAGGCTATTTATTAGAGACAAGTGAATAATATAAAATATCATTACTTAATATATTTATTCTTATATTTAAGTGTAAATTAAAAATTCGTTATTACGTATTAGATGTTATAAATTACTTCACATAATTTTTATTTTATTTTAATTGTAGATTATATTGACAAGGCATAAAATTATCGAGAATAATACTATTGACTTCTATAGTCCGCTTTATTAAAAGTATTAACACGTTCATTCGTAAACTTTATTAATAATTGGGTCATTTTTTCAGTTTTTTTTAAAGTTTTTATTAATAATATGCTAATTGTTAAAAAATAAACCATAAGCTATGTTCGGGATTCTTTCTAGGTTTACGACGCAGGTTAACCCGTGAAGAGTCCCTCGCTGAATAACCGACCTCCGTACGCAGCTGATCGGTATGCTCGGTCGACGACGCGGGCCTGGTTTATGGCTTGATTGTGGTCGGTCAAACGAAAAGGTTTGTCGTCGTTTTGCCGACGCATCAAACGCAATTGCGTTCGAGCTACTGCGGTGCGCATTTCGTCTTTTGTATTCTGTTATTATTTAGCGTGTGTTTGTAAAATTTTGTAAGCGCGATATCTATTTGTTGCGGTAACCCAATTCCTCGGGCGATAAAACGGAGCGACAACGAGAATTATCTCGCCAAATCAAGCTCGATAGACGCATAAGTGACATATCAAACCATCAAATCGGGACGTCTGGATCGGCGACGTCCTCCTCTGACGCGGAACCATCTAAGGCGGCAGTGGTCCGCGCTCACCGGGAAAGAAACCGGCTTTCCTCTAGCGTGGGCTGGTATATCTGAGTAGCGGCTGCGAGGAATTGTGGATTGGCTTTTTTTCCCACGTGGGGTTTTTTGCGCCAGGGTAGCTTGATTCTTTATTATAAATAAATGCATAAGAATAAGTCAAACTCTTTCTTCTTTTATGGTAGTTCATCCCCTCACCCTTTATTAATTATTTAATTTTCTGGTTTTAATTAAATTTGTTCCTGGATTTTGGTGGAGGGTAAGTACCAGACAAACTACTTACTAGATAATTGATTATTATTCCATTTAGTTAATTTAAAATAACGTAAAATATGAGTTACATATTATTTTTTTACATTTTTATTTATATTTATTCGTGTAAACTTTTTAAATTAATAGCATAATATTATAATATTGTAATAAACTTGTATTGTATAATTATAAAGTATTAATATATTACAAAAATAAATTTCTTCACAGTTCATAATGTCGACATATGGAACGTAATTGAGGCATTTCGAGAAAATAGTTTAAATACTTTAGACCCATCAAATACACTTAGTGTCTCAAGACTCGAAACTTTGTTGTCTTCATTATTTCATGCACTTAACAAAAGAATGCCTCTTTCACAACAAGCTAAGGTTGATACTACTACTGCATTACTTATGAACTGGTTATTAGCTGCGTATATAAATAGGTATGGTATAAATAATTATAAGATTTAATGTTAACCTTAATATTTACATATACAAAATATGTGATAAGAATAACTTTTTTTTGACGCGACTATTTGACACTGTAATTTTAGTAAAGTTTGAAAGTGCATGGGGGAGTATTTTTCTATTTGTCCCTTTTTTATGACATTAGGAGAGGCCGGATTTGTTTTCGCATGAAGGGTGATTTTTGGTTTAGTAATATAGTATGATGGAATGACTAGTGGAGCAGCTGTGCGTGATGGTTTTATATATGGTGTTCGGTGCAGTTTCAATACGAGCTTGCTTCGTTACTTTTGAAAAATGAAAGCGAGCGAAAAACTGCCGAATTTTATGAAATATACCTAGTAGGAGCGGATGCGGAAGAAAATTGACCTGCGTGGAGTCCGACGCGGGGGAGAGGATTCAATATTCTGCGACCTCACGTACTGTACACAGACTGTACAATATTCTTGTTTGTTCGCTGCTTTTTCGCTCTCGCTTGTGAAAGCTCGATACTCTGTGAATTTTGCATTGCATGTGTGTGTGTATGTGTAGTGTGTTGGCGAATTCTCTGGTGGATCCAGGGAGTGCGGGATCAATCGCTCCCGATCATCTCCTCGGCAGTGCCTGGCGATCGATGGGTGGGTGTTGACGAAAACCAGGACTGACCCGCTAGTTCAGCGCGTCATCCGATGCCCACATTGCGGCTTTCACGATTGCAACGCGCTGATCGAAAGCGCCTGCGAGCGCCGCTTTTCACTGCGTGTGCAGTTGCACTTGTAAGGTATTCGTATTTCTTTTATCGTTGACGCACCAAAGCTTTTCCTCCTAATCGCAAGGGGTTCTTATGTCGCGTTAAATAAATTGATTGTTTATGTGTGATTATAATGATTTATATGTGATACGCGAAATCACCGACGTGTTATTTTTCAACCCCGCCGCAAATTCCTTTCCTCACTCCTTTCCATTTTAATATTTTAATTACAAGGTTCATCTTATAAACATGCGGTATACGGGAAAAAGAAAGTAATTAGTATTTTTCTTCAGAAACATGATTTATTGAACGAATTAGTTATATTATAAATATCAAATTTATAACTCTTTAAAATAGTCTCTTCTACACCAATACACTTACGAAAATATATATTCTAAATTTTGAAGACATCCTGAAACTATTCAGCTTGAATGTTTTTAAAAATAAAAAATTAAAACTCGTACTTGAATATTTTGCAACGATTCCTAGTTCTTTTTTCATTTAAGAGAATAAAAATATCACATAGAAAGCCGGGGTTGTAAGGAGGCTGGATCACTACCGGGATCTTAGAGTGTATTAGGCGATTGGTAATGATAAAGGCCATATAGCTGGGGGGCATTTTTATAGTGGAGCTTCATATTGTTTTTTATTTCAAATGATTAGCGCAGTATGGTGTTTCAATCTTTTTGTGTTCATTGGTTACCTCTTAACAACTCTCTTTCAAAATCTGATGTTATTTTTTGCATCCCAACTAAGATATTCATTTATTTTTAAAAACACCTTTTAACATTTGAAATGACTACGATATTTTTACAAAACAGGACACAAAATTTTTTCGCATCGCCCTGTTCTACTAGAAATTCCGTGTTACAAAAAAACTAAAAATCACCTTTCACGCATAAAGACAAATGTTGACGCTTCTAATGAAAATAAAAAAAAGGACACATAGTTTTCCAACCAATCCAAAATCACTACGTCAAATTGTCGCGTTAAATATATATAAGCATGTATCATAATCAAGATCTATATAATAATGTTTTTGATTAATATATATTTTTCTTAATAATTTAGCGAAAATAGAATTTCTGTTTTTTCTGTCAAAGTTGCTTTGGCGACACTCTGTGCAGGAAAACTCATGGATAAATATCGTTGTAAGTAATGTGTATTATGAAAGAGTAATAATAATTATATAATGTGATCCACTTATTTACTTCTTTTATATTCAGATATTTATTCTCAAATTTCGGATAGCAATGGTCACATGATTCATAAAAGATTTACAGAATATTTAAAAGAAATTTTGGTGCTCCCAGCTCAAATTTATGAATCTCCTTCATTTGGTTATTCGGATAACTTAGCAAACTTAATATTTCCTCCTGTGAGTTAAAAAATTATGTAAATTTTTATAATATTTTAATACAGTAACCAAATAAAATATTAATTTCTTATTTTATATATTTTAACAGAATATAAAAATAACAGTTAATGATTTTTTGGATACATTATTATCCGAACCTGGACCTCATTGTTTAATTTGGTTACCATTATATCATAGGATGGCATCTGTTGAATGTGGTAAAATAATGTCATTTGCAATACAAAAAAAATTTTTTCTATTTCTACTTATGAACATTATTTTAACTTCTGTTTCTTTTTATTACTAATATTTCGTAATGAAATGATTTCTTGAGCATTAAATATACATAGTTTGTTATGAAAGTAATGAAGCTAAATTTTTTCTGATTCGACTATTTGTTTCAGCATTTTGGGAAGAATCTTAAAACGCTCAGGGATGTATAAATAGGATTAGTAGGATTTTTCTTTCTACGAAGCGTATTTTTTCAGTCTTATAATACGACAGTTGGAATTGTTTTACATGGTCAAATTTTGTTTGTGAATTGGTAAAAATACTGTAGAGATTTTGAAATATTAAAAAAGGTTTTCAAGAGAAATTGAATACAATTGTTGATAAATTCAGGGTATCCTCGATTGCCCCTTAAATGACTGTTCAAATTCAAAAAAGTTTTTGCATGCGCTGGGGGTTAGGTCTTAGTTTAGGTTATTTTTAGTTGTTCAAATGGGGTTCGTCCTTCTAGTTCTTCCTGAGAGTCTCGTGTCTTTTTTATAATTTATAATTTTTTATACAACAATTATTTTTAAAAACTTGTTTAATATTTAAAAAGTTTCAATGTTTTTACCAAGTCGAAAACAAAATTTTACCGCATAAAAATGTTTAAAACAGACGTTCCATCACAGTGTACTGCAAGATTAAAAAATATGCTTCATACAAAAATAAATTCTGTCGCTCCTAATAATCATTAGAAAAGGAAAAATTAAAAAAAAAACTTCATCGCAAATTTTTCGACTTTTCTTAAAACGTTACGACCATTAGTCAAATTAGAAAAAATTCAACCTTATTACTCTCATAATACATTAAGTTTATTTAAATATATACAGGTATGTTAAATAAGGACATATACAGCATTATTTGTATTTGGAAAATAATACAATCCTGAAAATTTATTAAGTAGACAGAAATTGTGCCTTTGGCAGTGTTGTGAAAAATTAACATTCAAAGTAAAAATTTTGTCAGAGAAATAAAGAGAAAAATACGTGAGGTAAAATAGGTGTTCCATACTCCGAATACTTCGAGGTAGTTTTCCATTGTAGTCATCCACAAGGACTAAAAATGTTCTATGAAATAGTGGTGAAGTATTTGAAAAAGTCAATATTTATATATAAGTGATTATACTTCAAGTAATCGAAAAAGGTCGCTGAAATTCCTAATCGTAGCTCAATAGGGAACAAGACCAAGAAGGACAAAAAAATGATCATACGTTGTTTTCGTGGAATCTTAGCTTGAGTTTTTGTCTAGGGCATGCAAAATTAAGATGAAAAGATCTACATATATCACACGCAAGTATTCATGAGTATTTTTATGCAAATGATTAAAAATGACCAAGCATAATAGAGAAACCACACTTATATGAGAATTTTTCTCTGAAAAATCTTTTATTTATGTTTATTTGATTGCTCCATAGAGTAATAACACCTAATAAAAATTCATCTATGGGGATGTTTCTTGAGACAAGGTTTCGATACATTATACTTATTTACTGAACATCTAAATACCATGGGAATGGTAAAAATTCTTTACAAAGCTTTGTTATCAATTACCAAATGTCAGTTTATCATCGAATATAAGAACAGTATTCGGCAATAGGATATTGACTAAAACCGCAACTGTTTCTGCAAAAAGAACATCTTCACATAAGACTTCTGTTAAATCTCCTGATACTAATTACATAGAAAACGTCTAAGATTTCACCAAAAAGAAGCTTCAAAAGAGACCACCTATACTTTACAACAACTTTTCCAAGATATTCGACACATTTAGAAAGCACTTTCTATCAAATATGGTGAAAATTTAATTAAAAGTATGTTACAGAAATGCAAAGTAATTATTGACGTTGGTGGTCATTAGCCATTTTATTGATATAATTGCATCTTAACTCGAAACATGTATAATATGTGTCTATAAAGAAAAATTTTCTTAAATAAAATTTTAGATAAATCATTTTATACATGCTCTTACTTAACAGACTATGTATATATTATATATATATATTTCAATAAATTAAATTTATCACAATATGTTATGGAATAAACATTAAACAAATCTTTAATTATGCCAAATCAATATATATATATAATTCAAAGAAAAAAAGTGAGGCGAAAAAACCGTCGGAAGCTTACAATTACTTATCTTACGCTGCAAGATTCGGGGAGGATACGCTGTCTGCGACCACGCTCAGTTGGCATCCTCTACGTCGCGTGGTACCGCTCAAATCATCGAGAGTAAAAGAAAGTGTCGAATACAATAATCATATTTCAGGAATCGTTTAAAGATTTGTCTTAGTCGGTAATGCTCAAAACATAGTCAATTTTTCAGGAAATACCTAAATATAAAGGCCTAAATCTTTTAAAACTAATAAATTTATTTATGTACTCTATAGCTACTTTTTAGAAAATACGTAATAAAAATATTGTTTCAGACCCAAGATAAATAATAAACTGAGAACGTACAAAATATAAAGCTTTAAAACAACTACTATTATACAGGTCCGTAGATTACTTGTAAAAGAATAATTAAGAAAAAAGTATTTAAAGTTTTGGGAAATGATATTTGAATTATAAATTAAAATTTTATATACTTACACTTATATTGATATGATATTTCACGTTAATAATGACCCTTATTCTTAGTAAAAAGAGGTACATTTTTTTTATTAAGGCCTTTTTTTCGAAATGTTCAAACCTCTTAAAATTCTTGAGTATCTTCTCTTATTAAACTATAAATGTTCTCACGTATGTAATATTACAATCGCATACACGACGAATAAGTAGTACTTGCGTCAGCAAACGTAGACAAAACATTAGGAACTTGACAATGAGGGAATCAAACTGAGTGGTGAGTAACGTGAAACCTACGAGTAATAAAAACTTCTGAATTCGTCAAATTATGAAAATTCAAGATCGGAGGTGATGATAAATACGCAGGGGTCAATCGAAACACAACACCGGAGACAGCTGACAGAACGATAATCAAACAGGGACACCCGGAGGGAGAATTCGTGGATTTTGCAATTCTCCATACAGCGCGAGTAGTAAGTAAAATCGAAAGAAAACGGAGGGGCATTCTTAGGTTGACTTCTAATCTGACTCTTACATTCCGGTTCGAGATCTACTATTATTTTTTTATACAATCGGGACTTAGTTTTTTCGCGACATTAACCATTATAACACTCGTCATCTAGCTCTTTCACTCTCTCGTTCATTAAGAGAGATAATAAAAAGGACAATATTAATTAACTCGCGTTTTGTTTATTGATAACTCCAAACCTTACGAAGGTCGAAACGCTTTGACCGTTTCGACTAGGGCAGGAAAATCTTGGGTAAATTCGTGATCCGATTATCAGACAGAATATAATCGTGATAGCTTAAATACGTAACAATGTGCTATATTATATTTTTCATTATAAACCATAGAACATTGATAACTTTTTATTTATTTCGAAAAGGTAAATTCTGTTTTCATACCATCATTAAAAAGAGGGTCGACTCAATTGTTCTAATCCAGCTTAGAGGAAAATGCCAAAATTATGTATTATTACTTTCGCTATAATATTAAGTTTTATCTATTTTACATCTATTTAATCATTCATTTTTGTTAAATCCTTGTAAGTTGGAAGCAATATTCGTAAAATAGTGGTATAGAACGAAAGGTAATCAACGTTGAAATTTTTTTTCTACGACTATGCTTTCCGCTAAAGGATACGTGCACCTGCTATTACGACCAGTCTGTCAGTTTTCATGTTGTGGATTATTATTTATTGAAACTAAATAAAAATATGCAATCCACGTTTTATTATAAATCATTTATTTTGTAATCAGAAAGCCATATATTTTCGTAATTTATACATGATATAATAAAACTTAACTAGAGGTAGCATTGAAGTTATATAATGTGTGTATCATAAGAACATACATTGAAAATATCTTCGTCGCCAATATAACGTATATATTATATAGTATAATTATCAAGCGATTGAATAAACATATTGATCCCTTCGACCTCCATTTTTGCAACAGATCCTTCAAGACCAACGTAGAGCTTTTTACACTGCAATTTCACAAATATTTATATTTGCTGTTATAATATTTTGGAAATATATTTTTTAATTTTATACTATTGAAATATACGTAATATTTTTTTTATAATTACATAGTATTCGTGCCATTTACATTTCATGGCTCAGTCATTTTACTTTTCTCTAATTAATAAAAAAAGATTCATGACATCTGGTAATTCATATGTCAGCCGAAACTAGTCTCCCGCGTTTAATTTGCATTATTATCTTGTTGGATAAATATGATGTTTTTCAGTGCATCGAGTTGTTCGGAAATTTACGCGACTTTTCTACATTGTATTAACCTACCGATTCACGTTATATAAAGAATTATTTTGCGTCCATTTTATGCCATTTGTTAGAGAATTAAATATATATATATATATAATTGAATCGGAAAATTGAAGGAGTGAGGTAGGGATAAATCATTCGGCAAATAATTGACAAGAATTGAGTGTCATACAATTTATACATAACAATTTATTTGCTCCGCGTTACACAGATATAACCCCCTCTCGGGCGAGGGGGAAAATCCAGAGAATGATGTTATTTTGCTTACAGTATAAGATGCGGGAGGTGCGCAGAGTACAGAGCTTGCTCGTACGACGTCCTCCGCGTTGATCGGCGCCGCTCAGGGTGACGGCGTGGGGCCGCTCACAGTGAGGGTTAGTTGACGCAACGGGCAACAGTTGCCGCTCCGGGCAAAGTCGAATGCTCGGCTGGCTGCAGGTACTGGAGCTACTCCTAAAGGGGTGATCTCTGGTGGAGCACGAGTCACAGTACTAACGCGGCAGCTTCCATAGCGAATGCACCCGCGCAAGATCACTATGTGCACGGATCGTGATAATGATCGGCAGAAAGTATTCCACAAAAACAGACAAGAGGATGCGCTGAATGAAGTATCACGAGCAAAAACTCAGAGCGGAGTAACGCGTATTCCAAGCGGGGGAGGAAGCGTCCTTCCGGTTTGCAGAAAATTCCGGGCCCTCGTAAAATTAGGGATCGCCTTCAGCATTATTTTTGTCGACGCAAAGCTTTGCCTTATCGTCGGCAGGCCTGCCGACGGTAAGGGAGAGAAAGTACTGAACACCATTATTATAAGTATTGTAAATAACTTTAGATTAAATGTAAAAATCAATTTTTTTTTAAATGTAGATTTTTGCTTTTAGTTAAAATAAGGTTTATCTATAACAACTTCGTATTATACAAATTAAAAAAATTTATATTTTACGTATATTCTTTTAAGTCACACATCCCACTGTATGTGATGCCTGTCATACAGAAAATTTCATCGGATTTAGATATCGATGTCAAAAATGTTATTCGTATCAACTCTGTCAAGATTGTTTTTGGAGAGGAAAAATTTCTGGTACTCATAATAGTGATCACGAAATAAGAGAGTATAGTAGCTTTGTATGTAATTTTTAGTACTTTTACTATATATTTTAATACTTGAAAATAAAAATTGAAGTTGATAATTTTAATTTAATAGAAATCACCAAGTAAACAGATAGGACATTCTTTAAGAAAAAGTTTTAAATGTGTTCCGGATAAAGAGAGAAATTGTTTGCCACGATTTCCAGAACAACCTGAAAAAACTCTAGATCTCTCTCACATTGTGTAAGCTATTGAAGTATCTAATAAATAACATTGATTTGTTATATTTACTAGAATAAACCAGTTATTAATTTACAGTCCGGCTTCTCCTTTACCATTACATAATGGATTTCCAAATTCTGGTCTCATGGCTTCATTTGATTCTGGTACTTTAGACAGCCGTTCTACTTTTAAAAGGTAAATATTACTAATATATTAATAATTTTTTACAATAGATTTAGACAATCTATTTTTTTTCCTACAGCATGAATAGTTCTCAATTGGATGATGAACACAAATTAATAGCTATTTATGCGCAGCGATTATCTCAGGAAGCCAAAACACTAGTAAGTTATATAGAAAACCACAAATCAGACATAAATTTTATTATTTATCTTATGATGAAGATTGAACAGTGATTGTTCCTTTTATTATAAATAAAGTACACATAAGTTCTAAGCAATACACCTAAATGTACAAAAATATACATTTTTCCATATAATTTAGTTTAATGTTTAAATTACGCAATACAAGTAGGGTTTTTATTTGTCCAATAAAAAAAAGAAAGTAATTCTCAAAACTTTAAAATATAATCATAATGATCTTAAAATCATCTAAATCCATGCATTTTTTAAACCAATAAGCTTAATCGCTATTTTTTGATTAATTTTCTTTTTTCATTTTTGTCACGTTTACTTACAGTGTTTTTTTTTATTCTTTAGATAATGAGAAATACGCTATAGTTTGTATTTAAATAGATGACAGAATTATGTGTATAGACGATAGTTTATCATTTTTATACGTAATTTAAGAAATCATATTTTACTAAAGTTTTTCAACTATTTCAAATATATACAGAATTATTAATCTGAACAAATTTTAATTTCAATATCATTCAACCTATTTACTTCTTTTCTTTAAAATTTTTTATTGTTACTAAATGGAAATATATTTCCTTGAAAATATGTACTCTCCACATACTGAATATAAGAAATTGTTTTTCATTACGAATATCTTGTAATAATATCTCCATCTTTATATATAACGACTAATATATTATTTTTCATCTCAAAATTAACGCAAAAAGTATTTCTTGCGACTTTAGTTAATTTGTTCGTTTATCGTTTTGTTCAAAGTATAAAAACCCCTGTTTATTGAAGTTTATTATACAACATATTGTAAAACATAGTATCTAAGTAAAAATAATCTAATTTGAAATAACTTTTTTCTATCATGAGATTTGGAAAAATAGCTGCAACTTCCTATTGTTTTCTGTGTGTCGTTATATTGCATAACTATTAATTAATTTTTATTGCATCATTTTAATTTTATTTTCCAAATCGCTCAAATATTTAATTATAAATAAATAAAGCAAAATTAGTTTTTACCCTTTTTGACTTATAATTATTTCTTCGCTTATTATATTTGCATTATTTTACATCTTACCTAAAAAAATCATAATTGTCCATTAAAAACCTAATATTTAGTACAAAATGTATCATCGCATAATTTTTAATATTTTTTTTTACAACAGCCTCGAGCTATATCTAAATTATTACAAATTGATCACACAGTGAGTAATTTAAATAATTGTTATTTTAAAATATTAATTTAAATTTTTTTTTGAATTCTTTGTACAATGGAAGTATTTTTATAATTCAAATAGAGTAGACCACCATTGGATGATCATTTATTATCGATAGATGCATCAAAAGCCCAACGAGAACTTATATCACAACTTGAAGCTAAAAATAAAGAAATTATGAAAGAAATTGCAAGGTTAAGGTATACTTATTTTATTTATTTTCCTTACTATCCATTTCTTATTCCATTTTGCCCTTTCTAACCATCATACATTTAAACATGTATTTAAAGATTGTCTATTTAAGTTTTTATATTGTAACATTAAATAAATAACTTTAATGGTAAAAAAAAATTATAATTAACAGTATTTCTAAGATTCCAATAATTGTTTCTTGTCATTTTATAGATAAAATTAAACCATTATATTATTTTAATTTTAATTATAAAAGATTGAAATTTAATATTTATAAATAATCATTAAATTTTTTTATAAAATTTTATAACAACTTTAAGAAGTCTTCAATATTTTCTTTTAATTTTTAATATTAGTTATTTTTAAAAAATAATATTTTTGTATTGAAATTAGAAATATTTGGTGATACTAATCAATATTGATTATTTTAGGAGACATCAAGAAATTGAAACTGTAGGGTTAGAAAACCCAGCATTTATGTCAGAATTACGAGCATTACGACAACGAAAAGATGAACTTGAATGCCATCTAGTAATATTACAAGATTCTAGAAGACAATTAATGGTTCAACTGGAAGGACTCATGAAAATATTAAAGGTTTGATTATTTGTTTAAATTTTTATTAAATTTGTAATAAGATTCATTCATTGTTCATAAATATAATTTTTTCTCTCTTATACATAATTACTTATATTATTAATTCAATACTTATTTTGCTTTAATTAATTGTTTTTCTAATAATGAAATTTGTTCTATACAAATAAAAAGTAACAGAATTGATGTATATAAAATATGAAAATTGAAAGTTACTTTGTTGTTGATAGTAATTGAAATTTAAAATTAAACTTCATATTCAATCAAATTCTCTCTTCCATTCATACTTACTTTTGTATGAATATATTTTCATGTATTACATTTCTCTATATGAAATTTTTTACTGACATACGATAGTGTTTTGTTTTATAATATCTTGTAAAAATATTTTAAAAAAGTACATCTGTTATCGAGTAGCTCTAGTGCTGGTGTAGATGAACACCAATTTATAGATCGACAATTTAAATATGAATCACTTTCTTCATCAATTGATAAATACCATATATTCGTTTATTATTTATATTATTAAAAACATTTGGAGTAAAATTGTGAGTTTTAACATAAACAGAAAATCTCTATTACATAAAAATTTAATTTATCATAATTATGAATATGAAGGAAACTACCAACAAAATTTGGAATTGTTAACTAATATTTTTTTTATCAAAGTGTCTACAAGAAATAATAAGTTTTTGTTGAATACAAATTATATGCAATTATTTATTTGTTTATCATTGATATTAAAATTTTTAACATATTAATTATTAAATTATAGATACATCAAGTATCTCCTCGATCAACGCCAAATAGTTCACCGCGGAGTACCAAGTCTCCACCATTGTTATCGAATTCAGTATCTAATAGTAAATCAGCACCATCAACTCCAGGTGGACAACTTAATGCCACATTAAATCATCAAACTCAACAACAGCTACTTTACCAGCAAATGTCACGAAGTTATCAAAGTGCAACAACATCCACTACATTGAATTCGAGTATTCATACAATAACCAATACTACTGTAAATAATTCTATGCAGAATAATCAAATAACAGATAATCTCTCCTGCGTCGGTGGGGATGTAAGGTAGGTCTAGGCAAGCAAAATATTATGGATATAACAATGTGTGTACATTATACGAAACATGTAATGTACGTACCATTGTTGTAATTTGTTATTCCACTGTAAAATGCAAAGTATACTACTGTATATGATATGAAGCTGAAATATAAAAATATAATTGTATTGACCTTATTAAATCTGGAGACCATAAGCATTTTTTTATAGAAGTCATTCTATATATCAGATGTGCTACAAAATTCATGAAATATATGTTTGTATCGTAATAATACTTGCGTAGCGTGTTTAAATCAATAACTGGTTGAATATACCTATATTTGAAGATTTTGATGTGTTACCAATTTTTCTATAAACCCTAATAATAAAGAGATGCCGCAACTCGTGAACTGTTTAAGCAAATGTACAGAAAATATGCTATATTGCATATAGAAATTTAAAAGTAGCTGAAGAAGTTTAAAAAGTAGCAAAAAGTTAAAAGGTTAGTGTACTCAAATCTCAAGTAAAGGATAAGGTCTTTTTTACAAGGTTATTAATTGCAAAGATTTTTTACTTTATAAATATACCTTCAATGTTGCCTACAAAAAAAAATGTTATGCATTAAAAAACATAGTCATCTAAGTATTGCATTACATGTAAACAATACATTGTTGTACATCTTCTGGCAAAAAATAACTGGCAACATAATTCCATCTATACTATTATGTCAATCTAGTTCAGACAATTGTTTTATTACTGAAGGTCAAAATCATACTCAATAGATATAACAGTAACGAAAATATTTAAACTTCCATAACATAACTTTAATACAGGTTCCCCTTTAATGAAGGGCTTGAATATAATTTATCGTAAATAAGGCAAAATGTATAAATGCTCATGGAGAGTACAATAAAGAATATTAATAATTGAAACTGACATTATTAATAAATCCTTTTTAAAAATGTAAATTTCACCATTTTGTGGATACATTTTATTTATAGTATGTAAATATGTACACGAATACTTATTAAAAAATAATTACTACAAGCAAAAAATCTTTATATAAAATTATAATATTATTTATAATTAATAAGAGTAAGTAAAAATTCATATATTAGTAATTTACACAATTTAATACTAAAAAAATGCTTATTAAGTAATTGTGTTTAATATTTACAAATGTAAATAAATAAAAAAAATTAATTTAAGGTTAATGATCTGAAAAATTTGTGTTTAAATTATTATTTTTAATTTATTTTTGAAATTATAATTTATAATTATAAGTTATTGAGTTTATTAATTTATAAGCTTTATATTCTTATTTTGGCGTTTGAGAAGTTGTTAAAAGTATTAAGCTTTTTTAGAAAAAAAGTATTAAACATGCTATATGGCATCTATGTTTAACTATAGGAACAATCTTGTAACATTATATATTTTTATAAACAATGAACTTAATTGGCTTAATTTATTGTTTTTAAGCTAACAACAATAAACCATAACAATAAACAACAATAAAATCTTAAGAGTTTTTAAAAAAAATACAGAAACCACTCTAAGCACTGAGACTGCAAAAATTAGAACAGAAAAATCAACTTTTGCAGAGAAAGTTGAATTACTGCGTCGCAAATAAATACGCAGAGTAGTCCAATGAATTTTGAAAATTTATTAAGATGTAATAATAGCATCAATTTTTCCGTAAATCCATCAATCGAATTAATTGTCAATACGCTGAAAGAATTTCATTTAAGAAAGCATTATGTAAAAATTAGAAAAATCAGGTGAAGTTATGGAAATCAATGTATGAATTAACTGATAAGGATACACAAATGCTCATTTAATTAAATAAACAAATTTACATGAAGTGAAAAATCATGCAGTGAATTCATTTCATTTGGGACTAGGATTTTTATAATTACGAGTTAAAGATTTATTAAAAAGAAAAGTACAATCTATGTTCAGTTGGATACCAAATCAGCTGACGTTATATTAAAATTTTTAAATGAAAAAATAAAACTTTTTTTTTATATTATTAAAATATGGGGATTAAGCCCTGTCAAATTATTATTTCATGTAATTAAGTGAAAATCTATCTAATTAATGGAAACATCGAGTATCAATTACGAAACTAAACCCGTAATATGCAATTCAAAAAAACTAGCTGAAATATTGGATGTATTCAAATAAATTAGAATTTATATAAAACCATGACAGAACTTAACTAATTAAGATATGACATAAAAAGATCTCGTATGATAGTATTGAAGATTTATTTGAAACGAAAGAAATAATTTTGAATATAAAATTTTATATAGTATCGAAAGATACAATGTATTTGGATCCCATATTAGAACAGGGTTTGATGGATGAATCGATAAAATTCTCGCTCGAAAAAACTTTTTTAAACCTGAAACATTAATTATAAACATGACAATTATTACAAATTAATGAAATAATTGAAGCATAAGGAAAATTAATTAATAAGCTTTTCGTTAACATCTCTCGGCCTTCGTTTTATCCTCCCTCGTTGACTCTTATTTCATTCTTTTTCTTTTTCTCATTTTTTTTCTACACTCAACATTTCTTTTACACTTTCATTTCTTTCCTTACACTTAATCTTTTTGCACTTTTTCTTTCTTCTTCTTTTTTTCCACTATACATATTCAATCATTATTTCTTCTGTGCACGTTTTCTCTCATATGTTTTTTTCAACGCACTGGAAACCGAAATTGTTAAATAATTTTATAATAACTAAAAAGAAAAATATACTAAATAGGTATAAATATTTGAATTTAGTAATAGCAATTTTTTAACAAAAAACCTATTACGTATTTAATTTATTATTAAATTTAATTTATTAATAATCCGCGAGTACGTAACTTCATTTTGAGATTCGTATCTGCTGAATATAGTCGAAGCGGTCATAGCGTTTCGACCTTCATAATGTTCAGATTTATGAAATAAAATAAAACGACGAGAATTAAAGATAGTATTTATATTATTTATTCTGTCAAATAAAACCGAATCAGAGATTCTGTAAAAATAATCTGTATTCTGTTACATCTCACAATGCAATAGGTAAATAAATGAATATTTAATATATTTCCTTATTTAATTATTATTTATTCATTTATTATTATCTATATGTTAGTTAGTTTACAATTTTAATATTTTAAATTTAAGATTTTCAGTAAGAACAATATTATAAAATAGAGTTGTTACAAAATAATTATAATTGTTTATTGATAATTTTCTGAATATTACTTGCATGATATTATTCGCAGTGATTATAACTTAGAGATGTGTAGTTCGAAAGAGCAATGTGGGTTATTACGTAAAGACAACAGACTCTCGCCACTCCAGATTTTCATTCATTTCAATACCGATTGGAGAGTCTTTAACACTTGAGTTTAAAATACACTAGTTCCAAGAGTAAAAGGCACGTTCTTCATATTTTCTGTCTTTTATATCATTTGTAATTTTATCCCTTCCATATTACTTTTCAAATATTAGTATTGGTTCATAGGTGTATGACCTCAGCTGATTATACGATTTTAATTATGATCATGCTCTTTCATAATTTTCCACGTCAAATCGTGATTAATTAGAATATCTATTTCTTATTATTTTATCTAATTTATGGTTCGTACTCACGTAGTCTTAAAGTTTAAATTTACAATATTATCAAAATTAAATGAAGAAATAATACTTAAAATATGGGGACGTTATAATGTCGAATAGAAATAATTAAATAATATGCCGTGATTTTATGCGTGATCGCGTATGATTCGTTGGTGTAGCGCGGCAAAAAAAACTAAGTCCATATTCTATGACTCAAAATGTTAACAAAAGTTCGAACTGGATTGCTTCTTATCTATTTTTTTAATTTTGCTCATTATCTACCTCGATGAAAGAACTGCTGAATTAAGCCTGCGGTGACATTCGGTTGTGTGAGTAGCAGTCCTGCATTCTTTTTCCACTATCTCATATCAATTTCATCTTATGAAGTTCGATGCGGAATGTTCATGACCTGGTACCTTGATCATGGCCCACAAGATCTATGCTGGGTTTGCTATAATTTCATTCCCCAGCTACTTTTTTTCTACTCTAGCCTATCTACTTCACGAGATTTCAGACGATCGTCTTGCTGATGCATACATCTCTTCGCTCCCCCATTATACTGAAATGCGTCATATATGTTATTGACCTTTTCTTGCATACGTGACGCTATATATTTTAAGTTAAATTAGTACCTTATTCTAGTCTATTGTTTTAGTAAAAAAAGAAAGGAACTTGATTCTGCATTAATTACCTACAGTTAAAGAAAAATTCAATTAAAAATAATCTATAGACCGAATTTATAGACAATAGTATCGACGAATTGAAAAATAGGTTTTTTTTAAAACTATATCCGAGCATAATTTTATTTCTTTTTAATGATTTTCTAAAAGCAACTGAAGTATTAGAAAACATTTAAAAATTCTGAATGATGTCTTAAATTGTATCCAAATATCAATTAGATTTTTAATTTAAAATCTTTTTTTGTATACAGTGGAATTAATTATTTAAGTTACATATTCAGAGCATACGAAATACGTTCAAGCGATATACTTACAATGATTATTCGAACTAAAGACATTATAAGCTTAGTGATATTAGCAATTTATTTATGTTTTATTCAACGATTTTCTATAGTATTTACATTTTCACACAATGATATAAAATATAAAACAACAGTTAAATTCGAAAAAGATCAAAATTAATTATTTGAAAAATTAATTTCAAATAAACGAATTATTTTAATTTACATGATTAAGAAAGAAACAATTATATTATGATGTTAGTGTTAAATTTTGGTACGATATTATTGTGATTATTATTGCGATATTTGTGCGATATCACAGCAGATGAATGGATATTTAAGATCGATTGATTTTTTGTAGTCAAGATATACTAGTAATAGAATGTAAATATCACAATATTAAGTTGAATATTTTGTCATTATAATATAATTCAACTTTTCAGAATTTAGCTTAGCTAAATGAATTTTAAAATAATAATTGATTGCGATAGTTTTCAATTAACAAGGAAAAAATATATTATTTCTCGAATTTTATGATGAGTAATGTTTTTAGAAAAATGATTCACGGATTAGAAACAAGAACGATCTATATTGATGTATTAAGCCCATATAGATTAATCGTTAAAGTCTTTGAATAAACCTTAGATTATAATCAAAATAAAAACAAAGAAATAAAAAGTATATTTTATTTTATTTATTTATAATTTACATCCAGCCTTTCGGCCTAGGAACGAGCTCTTAAGTTGTATGATTACATTAGGTATCCTTGTAATCTACTTTTTACAAATTATGTTATTATTACAGATTTTTGATGTATCACTATTATTATCACACTTTCCACTATTCTTCTTTTCTCCACATGATATTATACTCCCTTTTATCCTTTTCCATTAGTCTTTCTCAGTATTCTTCCTTTATCCTCTATCTATCTAATACTTCTTTATAGTACATAATTCCTTATCTCTCTTGAATTCTTTCATCACTATATAGTGTGGCTCCAGTCGCCTGATTCCTCGCAACACAAGTCACATCTGTGTTTTAATTCCTTTAACAAGTAGCTATTTTCTGTGGTTATATTATCACATCTTATTCTAGCTATCATCCTCAGAGTTGTTTCACTAGCTCTCCTGAGGTACCAGAGTAGGTCCACTTCTTCCAGCTCCTTATAAACTTTATAGTAAATCGCTTCTTCTGATCTTTTCTATCTTTCTTGTTTTTGTATGTCCTTGTCTCTTTTCCTAATTTTTTCGTTTATATTTTTTCCAGCTATTCTTCAGTATTCAATTTAGCTTCTGCTTAGTCCTAAGGTATTCAGCCATTTTTCCACGTAATCAGATTCTTTGCCTTCCTTCCGTCTTCTTTTTTCTTCTAAACACTTCCTAGTCTATTTATCCTCAGAGTATTTTTCCATCTTTTCTTCGTACTTTAGCACCCTTATCCCACATTTACCTTGTATTTTAATCTCATCCACCTATTCGTAAAAAATATATCTGAAGGTGTAAAAGTCCAGTCTCAATGTCCATCTATAATAGCTTCTGTTTCTCCATTTCCTGTACATCATTCATCCTCCATATCTTTACATCGAAACCGTGATATATATTACTAGGTAGTTGAACAGAATCTTCCTTCTTTTAAAGTCACCTCTACATTTTCTTTTGCAAAGTCTCCATTATTTCTATGTCACTATACTACCCTTATTTTTCCTTTCCTCGATGTATAAACTGTGCTCTCCCTTTCTAATGAAATATGAAATCCAAGTATCTGAACTTTTCCATAATCTCGATTTACTTTCCATTTCCAACCAGACTTCTTACTCCTTTTCCCTGTCTTCAACACCATTATTTTTGTTTTGTCTGTATTTAACTGTAGTTTTCTGTCATTTAATGTTCTCTCCAAAGTCCCCATCATCATCTGTATCGCCTGTGCTTTCTCCTAAGAGTACAAGGTCATCTGCATATGCAAGTGTCCATACTCTTGTCCAATTTACCCTAACTACCCCGATGTCTACTTTCCTCATTTCTTCCTCCATTTCTGCATGTATATGTTGAACAATATCGGGGAGAGACTGTACTGTTATTTCAAGCCTCTTATTATCCAAAACTTTCCCGATATTTTTCCTGATATCCTTATTTTCGTCCTCATCTCATATATCCCGTTTATTCTTTCTACTAAGTATATACTTATTCCTTTTTCTCTCATTATCTCCCATAGTTTCTTCCTATCTATCATATCAAAAAGTTGCCTTTATATCTATGAACAGTGCAAATAATTTCTTCCTTTTCTTCACTGTCCTTCCCACTAGTTGATTTAGGATGTATTTATTATCCGTCGTTGATCTCCCTTTTCTAAACCCAGCTTTTGAGATTATCCCATATTTTTAGTTTTCAGTCCTTGAGCATACCTGTATACATCTTGTATGGCGTCGAAAGCATCGAATTTCTTATATAGTTGTTTGACTCTCTTGTGTCTCCTTTCTTGAATATGGAAGTGATCACCGCAATCGTCCATTCTCCAGGAATCTCTTCTCTTATTCATATATTTATAATACCATCTATTTCCGTAGTTTTCCTTTTCTTGAGTTTCTCCCATATTTTGTAGATCTCTCTGTTTTCAATGATTATCACCCGTTCTTTTTGTTATTCGTTCTGATTCCATTCCTCTCTCTTGTACCTCAAAGCAGTTTCGTGAACTGCTCTCTCCATTTTTCCATTTGGAAGCCTTCATGTATTTCTTCCTTCCTTTTCCTTCCTTTGTTAAAAAATCTCCATATATACCCTTTATTCTTTAGTTTTCTTAGTTCTTCACCGTCTTACACTTTTTTCTTGATTTTTTTTTCTCACAAAGCTTTATCCATTTGCTTCTTTGTTTGATATACTTTTGCTTTTTGCTCTTTTGGTCTTCATTTTGAATGCTTTTTTGGTTTTTCTATTCTCTTTCCAACATTCTCTCTTCCATCATCTATTCATTCCTATCTTTCAGAATCTAATTACTATCTTATTTTCTTCGTTGTTTTTTTGTTGTTGGGTTTTTTATTTTTTGTTTCAGCTTTTCTCACCGCTCCTCAACCTCTGCTTTCTGTACTCCCTCCTTGTACCTTCTGTTCGTTCTTTTTTTATATTTTTTTATTGCTCTCTCGTCCCAAATATTTATCGATCTTTTTTCTCTTCTGTATTTTCCCGTTTTCTTGATTCTCTTTCCTCTATTGTTATTTTAACCCAGATGGAGAAATAATCTGACTCCTTCCTCTTTATCTTCATGTCTTTTAGTCTTCTCCATAGCCCCTCGTCTCTTATCGCCTGATCGATTACTGTACCCCTTCTAGCACTTGCATATGTTATCTCCCCTTACTCATTGCCTGATGCCACATCGTTTATTATATGCCAACCATTTCTTTCCACTCTTCTCACTAGGTCTTTCTCATTCTTTTCAGCTTTCTGGTCCTTGACATTTCTCTTCCTTAGTTTTCCCTCCTCTCCGCCTCCCATAAAGTTTGCCTTATGCTCGTGTTTAAGTCTCTCATAATCAGAAGATCTGCTTTTCCTGAATAAATATCTTCTTCAATGATATCCTATTTCTTGTGTCTTTCTTGCTGTATATTCCCCAAATTACCATGTCAAAATCTCCTCTGTTAGTGATACTAGACCTGACGATCCAGTCCCCTTTCTCCATTCCAAGTTATTTCAATCTCGTTTATTCTCGTTATAATACCTCTCCTTTTTTTCTCTTAATTCTCAGTATCTACCTTTTAATCAGCTGTGGCAGTATTCTCATGCATTTTTATATGTCTTTGCTGCATGTCACTGCCATATTCCAATAGAGGATCCTCTTTACCTTGCTTTCTCTGCTGTTTTCTATTCTCCTCTTATCATAATTCTACCTTTTCTCTGTGTTATCTTCTTTTATTCTAGTGTCTATCAATCGCATTATTCCATCCTCTTTCCTTTCCAGTTTTATTTTTATGTTTTTCATGTTTTTTGTCTTTGTTATTATTTTTTCTCTCTTCCTGCTGTTTACACTCTTTTCTTTCTCAACATCATCCCTATCTCTTCCCTTAGAACCCATTCTTTATTTACTGTAAATTTTTTTTATTCATCTCATTCTCTTCATCCTTTCATTTCTCCTCTTGTCTCTGATCCTGCACCTGTGATCCCTCTTTAGTTTTACACCTTTCCTCTATCAAACTCATATTCTTCTCCATAGTCTGTGATCCACTTTACCTGGACCATCTTCCATCGAAAATTACCTTTCCTATATCCGCATTTACATAAAACCCTTCCTCCTTGCCTCCCTGATCCACCTGTTGATCTCCTCTTACATCTTTCTATCCTGAAAACTCAAGTCGTATTCTTTGTGCATCTCCGATACAAATAATTTTCTCCTCGTATTCATCACTGTTTTCCTAGACTCCCAATCCTCCACCTTCATTACAACCATCTTTCCACTTTACCAAGGCTCCCTAATCATTGTCTGCACTCCAAGTTTCTCCTTTATTAGTTTTTGTGCCCATATTTTTATTCCTCGTTCAACGATCTCTACTTTGCTTGCCCCCTTCCCAACTATATTCTATCTGTATTTTTCTCTGTCTCTCTCCTTCATTATTTTTCCCATGCTGCTCACCTCTATTTCTAAAAGTGTGTCTTCTTGATAGCATAGAGTGGCTACTGGTCTGCTGCTGCTCCAAGGTCTTTCCGCCATATCTATCGGGGTTTTTCCTGCAGCTACCCTCCTCGTTATTGAATTTCTCCTCTACCCAGCTGACCCTTTCTTTTATAACCGCCCTCAACTCTATCTGTCTCTCGTACACCGTTTATTTTCTCAAGTTCTTTGATAATTTTCTTCCATCTTGAGTCCCACTTTTTCTCCACGCTTTTCGACCTATCATCCAGTACTCCTATCATCATTATCTTTTCATTTATTTCTTCATTAAAATCTATTAATTCCTGTCTCTTCATTTTTATCTCCTCACTCTTCTTTTGTCTGTCTACCTTATCCGTTTTTCTTCATTTCTTATTCCTTTATTTATTCCACTATTCCATCATCCTCCTCGAATGACACTTTTGATCTTTTGAAGTCCGTCCATTGTCATTTTACTGGCTCCCCGTTTAGCACCTGTAATGCCTCCTTGAGGGCCCGACATCTCTCTTCGTATTTGTAGGTAAAGGCGTATTTAAGGTTTCAAATCCTAACATCGCGCGTACTTTTCTGTCTCCTTCTTGCTCCATCTTTTCTCTCTCTTAGTGTTTGCCCATCTTTTAGTCTAACCTCTTTTTCACTTCTTCTTTTCATCTTTTTCTTCACCTTTACTACCACTCGCACACTTTCTTCTATATATACTTCTCTTTTCACTATTTACTTTTATATATTTTTTACCTCACTTCGTGATCGTATCTTTTTGTTTTTTCGAATCACCTGGAAGACACCCTAAAACAGTGTTTATTTTTCGAGCACACAAAACAAAAACCGAAATAAAAAATTATATAATATCTTAAAAAAAATAAAATTAAAAAACTTTATTACCGCACGAATTAAACTAAAGAAAATAGAAAATCGAAAAATTGTTTTTTAAGTTTTTAAAATAATAGTAAGTACTGTTATTCACATATATCATTATTTAGTTTTTGTAAAGATATAAAATATTGTGAATTATATAAAATTATGTTTTCCAAAAAAAAAAATGTAAAAAAGTATTAAAATTTATATCATTGAATTGAAATGTGTCACAATGTCTCCATCAACTGATAAGCAAAAGGTGTATTTACATTCTCACAAAAAAGATAAATTACATTTTCAAACAATTAATGTAGATCATGTAGGACAGTTAGTGAAAACTGAACAACACTTAAAAATACTTTCATTACAGCAATCTTTTTAATAAAATAATAAAGTTATTACGTATATATTTAAAGATCTCATTATAAAGAAATTAAAAATATGCTGAATTTCGTTATTATTCTACAAGTAACTGAATAAATAAAATAATTTAATAAAATTGCGATGCTGGCCATATTTCGACAAAATCAGAAGAAATTTTGAAAATGGTTGAGTTTTTAGTAATTAATAATATGTGAAGTTCTTAATGGGTCGCTATTTTCATTTTTTTTAGTATAAAATACACAATATATTAGAATAAATATTTAAAAAAAAAAAAAGGAATTTAGTATAAAAATTTTATTCATAAAAATGATGTCGATAATGTAGAAAAAATACAGCAATTAGAATTATTATAATCAAATAAAAAAAGGACCATTTCATATAATTCAGGCGATTGTGCTATGATTATGAATAAATATATTTATAAATAAATGATTATTAGCATTAGTATATAAATAAAATACAATAAACAAAATTGTATAATAATTACTAATATGTGAATGAAAAAATAATACACAAAATGTACATAAAATATTTATTACAATATAAATCTAACCAACTGGATTATAAATAATAACTTTTTATAATATTTAGTCTGAGAAACCTATAATATACAAATATGTAGTAAGACTAAAGAAAACACCCGTGTGTAAGAAAAGGGTGAAGAACTATTTTACAATAGACAAGTAATTAAATGAGAAGAAAGATTTCTTAATGCGTACTTCTCTTATGGTTTCTTGTAATGCAAATGTTTTATATTAAATAAGTTTTTTAATACTGGACGGATTATTTTATACCACATCCTGCCTTCAGCTGAAGATAAAAATAAAAAATTAAATTATTATGTCAAAAATATAATTTTTAGGTGTGGGTAAAAAGTAAGATTACAACTTATTGGTTGTAACGTCGACATTTCGACGATGTTTATTGTCTTTGTCGAGTAATATATATGAAATCATTTATTCTAATGCACCGTAAAAAACTAAAACCTAGAGAAAGTAAAGTCAAAGATGCAAGGATGCGATGCAATTGAATAATGCCGAATGTAACTTCTAGATGATTTATCGATTTGAAGAAATATTGCTCTAACATGAGCTTTTATGCTTATGTACAAAGTTTTGATAAAATTACTGTTAATGAAATCATCAACAAAAATATCTTTTCTTAAGCATTCTCAATTGGATCGATCGCCGAAAGAACAATTGTCGATAAAGAAATGGAATCTCGAGTTCAGGTCGTCTAGCCATGCCTATCAATCAAAACATTATGGATGAAAAGTCAAGCTCGACAATGCAGAATATACGAGAAATCAACAACTCATTTTCCAAAAGGTTCGCCTTTGTCATATAAAATCGCTGCCCAAACTTAGATAGACTCAGAAGTATTTTCAGATGAACTGAAGGAGTTCGGAAGTGTTCTACTTACTAACCGAGATTTCAAAATACACTTATGTGAAATATCACAAAAGAAGATTAAATATTCAAAGGAATAGCCGTTTTGAAGAATAGTCTCAATTTTGCAAAATATGAAAACATATCTTATATACTTAGACAATAAAGACGAGATAAATTAACTAACTTATTCGAAATTTAACGTTTATAGGGTATTGATGAATATATTATCGTGCAAGATATATGAAAATATTATACATATAATTTGAAAAAGATTTTATACAATCTTTGTATTTTTAAAAATGTATTATGTATATTAATATTATTATAATTACTTGATTAAATTACTTACTTTGTTTTTAATAGTTTATAATTTATTTTGAAACATAACATGTAGATAC
Organism: Eupristina koningsbergeri; assembly: GCA_018907245.1. NCBI lineage: Eukaryota > Metazoa > Arthropoda > Insecta > Hymenoptera > Agaonidae > Eupristina > Eupristina koningsbergeri. Next base: position 2,170,323 of record JACCHV010000002.1, on the reverse strand, counting down.
TGTATTCAAGAAACAAGTAGTAGCAGAACTACATCTAATATATTACTCCCAATAGAGACAGTATGTTTTTTCAAACGAAAAATGATGAAAGTCAAAATTTAGTTCTACTGAAATATGCTCGTTATAAGGTCTGAAGTATTACTTCGACACTCTCTATTATATGCATTTTACATATAAGTAAGTCGCTTGTATTAATATAAAATCATGTTATATTATCCTTTGCAAGATCGAAGATTTAAGACAATTATATCTAGTCACATCGTTGACTAGTATCGTCTTAAAATCCTGTCTTCGTCTAAACCATTCACTTATACTTTTTCGACTTCTCACATATTTCTCTTTTCACCTCCACTCATTCCCATATAATTATTTAATAAAATCTAACTAGTGTATCGCGAGTATTCAGTGTATTGTTGTTTCTTATTCCTCGTAAATTACTGTTGAAAATTGAAGGAGGTCGAAGAAGAAATGGATTGAGGTATTTCAATATAATCTTTACTTTATTAATAATCCTACGTGCGAACACGTCAATTGGCAAAATGTCGAATCAAATACATAGCGCTAGCCTCCACTTGTTTCTTCTCGTTCATTGTCGTGTCAGGGTTTACAATATTTTCCGTAATTTCATTTTCCTCGACATAAAAAACTCCATCGAGTGAAAAAGTCTGTACAAACTATTCTCTAATTTACAACCTAATTGGCGTAATATTGTTCGTCCGTTATACGTTCTCGGTTCGTTTGACGATACATGGGAACATCTTCCTCCATCACCGATCGCAGGTCGGTATATTTAACTTCGCGACCCCGGGCTTTCCTCCTTATCTGTCGGTACCCAGCTTACGCACGTCTGCGCGGCCAGCATACCTGACTCGTCCAGGCCCAGCTCACTCGTCACCCCACCAGACCTATACGGACAGCTTCATACGTCGTCCTAACTGTTTTCCAACACCCCAGATTCCATCACATCAACCATCAGCCTACCAGGTTTGCGCCGGAGGTCAATAATAGAAGGAAAGTTGCATAGATAGATAGATAGATAGATAGAGAGAGAGAGAGAGAGAGAGAGAGAGAGAGAGAGATCAAGAGAGATTATTTTGTTTATTCATGCTAGGATAAGGGGCATACCGAGAGTTGGAGACGCTGCTTTAACATTACTCTCTTTCCTTTCTTTATCTTTTTGCCCAGATGAATCTTATTATCCTTGTTTTATAATTACTCTTGTTCTATGGTTGTTTTATTTTATACTTCTTCTTAATTCTACACATACAATTCGACATATTTTACTATTTAATTTTTACATTTTATTTCATTTTAACAATTGGTGTAATTATTTCTTCAATCTTTTTATCCTTTGACGGCTCACATAAATAGTGGAATACTGATTTTTCCTATAACTTTAATTAAAATATTCGTATCCATGATGTGTACAATTACGAATGAATTTATAAATATAACAGCGTATTAGTAATGTTTACTTTTTACATTGTTAAACAAATATTTGAATTTCTCTGCTCATATTTTATGCAATAAAATTGTATAATATATGTTTACTTATTTATTAGCATTTGTCAATTTTAATATTTTAAATATGATTACAAAAGAATTTTTATAAAATTATTAAAAAATTACTAACAATTTTAAATTAAATATATATTAGATTTTTAAAGTTTATGCATAAATTGAAAATTATAAATTTCAAACAGACGTATTATAATCTGAAAAATGGTTCATAATTAACGTACATTATGAAAATTAATTTTGCAGTTAGCTTTTTGTACAGGATATTTATACAAATTACTTAGTTTTTTCTTTAAATACATAGACATAAAAAACTGATATAAACTAATATATAAATGTAACTCCTAAAAAAGGATCTATTGTAAGAATTAGACAACAAAGTAGTATATAATAAAGGAAAAGCAAATTCAGCATCTTTCTAACAGAAATAAAAAGTTAAAAACATTTACTAATACTGTATCATAGAGATAAAATATGATAATAAAAAAATAATAGAATTATATCAACATTATTACAATTATCGATATAAAAAATTCACTCTTGTATTATGACTGATATATCAATAAGTTCAACGATATTTGTTCACGTTTACATGGTAATATGTGATTTGCCTGATGGCAATCAAATGGCAATCGTCATTCTCAACCATTTAGTATATAAGCATTTTAATTGAGTAAATAACGAAAGTAACAATCTATTCACTGATTTATAAAAGTTCTATCTTTTAACTATAAAATTATATAATTTACGTGCAAATAATTTTGAATACTCAATATAGGTGCTATGTCTTTGAACATAATTCCTATAAAATTATCTGCAGTTAGCAATTTCAACTAGAAATAACAAGCGATTTAGATTACAAACATTTTATTCTCTGTATTTGAAAGCAGGTTTTATTAAAATGGAATAAATAAATAGTTTTGTATTAGTGCATTAAATTATGTTTTATTTGTATACTAGTTTACTTGAATCATATCTCCTTCTTTCTTCCTGAAATTAACGCCAATTGAAATAATTTCAATTAAAATATTATAAAAGGTCAAAAGATCTTTAATTAGCTTTAATTGTAATAGTCATAATATAACAAAAAATACTAATAAATAATAATTATTTATGATACTTGTCGTAATTATCTTCATGTACGTGTAATTATTCTTACATAAAAGTATAAGACAAAGGTACGTTTATGACGAACGTTCAAGTATATGTCTTCAGGAAATAATACGTCCGAGAGAATTTATTTTGCTATTACATCTTTTTTATCGAGACAAATCGAAGTTTTTTGGATATGTACATAACAAGAAATAAATCAGATTCACAGAAGCGAAAGAATTATCTACTATTAAATATAAGTTCGTTTAAATTATTTATTTAAGAATTAATTTATGCTCTAACAGCTATTTTAAATTAATTTATACAATATTATAATATATACATGGTGCATCCACGAAGTATAGAGTTTTTTTTCATTTTTCGCCTATTCATCGTAGAAATTCGGGAGAGGTCTTCAAATGTCGACAAACTCATTCCGCATTTGTGCTTTTATTTTTGTTTTTCGATAATTAGGCGCGGCAGGATTTAACTTCGCGTGAAGGGTGTTTTTCAGTTTTTTGACATGCTGCGATGCAGCGATTACTCTAATAGCGTTCCGCGATAAAATTTGTTTGCAATTAAAAAAAACAGTGTAGAAACGTATAAAATGTCACAAGAAACTTATGAAGATATTTGCATGTCAAAATCGCAAAGTGGAAAATGGCACAGAGCTTTTAAAGAGGGCCGAGAAAGAATAATCGGCGAGCCTCGATCTAGGCGCCCAAAAAGCTTTCGAATGGTTAGGAATACCCGGCGCGTATTAGAAATTAAAAATTTGGACTGTCGATTAACATATTAAGCAATTCAGAAAAAACTAAATTTAACGCAATCTACAGTGTATAATATAGTACAAAAAAATTTATAAATATCGAAATTTTTGAAAAACACGTCTTCAAAAATATGTTGATACAGGAGCAAATTATTTTGAAGAATTTAAAATTTTTATTTTACCCTGTTTGTAAGTCCACCAATAAATCATTTTTCAAAAAAGAAAGGTAACAATTTTTTTTTTTATAATCTTTAAACAAAACGCGTAGTGGTTTTCCGCTAATCGCTTCAGCACGCCGTGTCAAAAATTTGAAAAACACCCTTCGTGCGAAGTTAAATCTTGCCGCGTCCAATTATCGAAAAACAAAAAAAAAAAGGAAAAATGCGGAAAGAGTTTGTCGAAATTTTAAGACCTCTCCCGAATTTCTACGATGAATAGGCACAAAATGAAAAAAAAACTCGATACTTTGTGGATGCACCATGTATATTATGTAAAGTAGTGAATTTTATCTGAAATTTTCCAGCATTACGCACAATTACATTATTATTCTATACTACAATATTAAAATCAATTCACTTCTGCTCAATAAAATTATAAAATTGAAGGATGAATTCCTTTGAATACCTATTGTCTGGGAAAGCAGTAATTCTTCAGACAAATAAAATTAGTACTTTGCCAATATAGCAAATATATAATTGAATTAATTTAATTTAATTATGTCGTGAACACTACGAATTGAATTGAAATATAATACATGAATTGATATATATAAAATATAATAATAAAAACTTATTCCACTAACAGTATAACTCAATAATATCAGTATTACCTTGAATGTAAAATATTTATAAAATATATTATTATTCTAGTAATAATACGAGTAACTAATATTCTTATATTATATTAATATATATTTATATATTCTTTTCTATGTCTCTCTCTCTCTCTTTCTCTTTCTCTACTCTATCTTTCTCATCAAAATTCTCTCTTACAAATCTCTCTCTTTTTCATTCTTGCTTATTCATAAAATCAATTACCTTTATGTTCATCTATCAAAATTATATTTCAAAATTATTCGTGATGTTACTTAGAAGAAATATGGGAAATGAATCAATGTTCGCTTTTCCTCTCTATCCTAATTTCTCCTGAAATCCTTGAACTTACATGTCTTTTGCTTCATTGCCAATAACATTTAAATGATTAGTTGACATCACCAACTATTTTTTAATTATTGGCAATAACACCTCATTATACAACCTGCATCTTAACTACCTCAACGTTCTCTTTATTTTACAATAATCTCAATCATTAATCAGTCGCGACTAGGGCGGTAATTTCTAATACTATCATTATCGATAAACATATACCGGTGGGTGGTATTGAGAAAATCTCGATATTACTCCCACTATTATGCAATACTACAATATATAGATACACTATTCTTTATTCCGTCTTCAGCGTTTTATATATAATTATCGGAATCCGGTTACTTAATTCCCGTTTGCTACATTATACAAATATGGCATCGTCCAACCTCATGTTGAGAAGTGATCACAAGTTATTGAGATTATTGTTAAATTAAATAACTAATTCTTTTTACTATTGTGACGAATGAATTCGTTATAATTATGAATAATATGGTTGCATAGGAAATTTTGTAATAAAAGCATGAAGATGCATTGTGCATGCGGAATTAATCGAATATACTATAAATCAACATAAAATGACTTAACTTAAAAAATATAAATTGAAACAAAAATTTATTAATTTCATTTAAAGATTTGCAAAATATTTCACTCTCACGTCATTCTAATGTATCTACCCTAAAAAATTGAAAATGCTATATACATTTGACTAATGAATGACATTCATAAGATTAATGTACGTGTTTTTCATTACTCGATATTGCTAAAATCTTATATTATTTGTAATATTTTACAATTAAATAATTAAGTGGCTAAAATATGAGTACTATCCAATTCTTATAATATTCTACTAATTATCAATTATCTGTCATTGAAGACTAAAATGTAATAAAAGTTCTAATTGTAAAATTAAAATTGATGAATTGAAATTACAGAATGTATTAATTCTCATTTCTATAGAACAGCATAAATATTTAATAATTTTTATTAAAAAAAATTATATTGTATCTCATGTTTGTCCATTACAATTAATTTTTATTTCTTAAATTAAAAATGATAATTTGATAATAATATTCATATTCAAATTATATAATATTGTACTCATCATATGCACAAAAAATTGTCATTTTTCTAATAAAAAAAAATAACTGTATTTACAACAAAATTACAGCATTTCTTAATAAATATGTTATTTATTTATCTACGTAGTTATATTGTTGTTTTATACAGATTATAATACAAACTTTTTAATATTCTCCTCGGTAAATATTCACATCTTCTTTCTCCTGTTTAACACAAGTTATTGTTTCACCTTCTACTTAATTAAAACTATTTTTTATCCTTGTGAATTTTTAAGTAGTTAAAGAGATGAAGAATTTTTGTCACAAAAACAAGATAATATACTAGCTAATTAAAATGCAATAATTTGTAAAGCGCCTTAGTATTGTTAGTATAAATTGTTTGACCCTTAAAAATTTTTATAATAATTTATTTCAGCGAGAAAAAACAATGTCTACCTTGTAAGTATTTGATAGAAATTCTTCTCGATTTTTTTGACACAGATACAAGGTGAGTTTTTAAATTTAGAAAGTGCTGCCTGTGCTTGTTCTATTCAAAACTTTCAATAATATTTAGTTTTAACAAACTACAAAAAAATTCTCACAACAGAAAGAATAACAAATACTTTTTTAACCAGCCACATATTGAATTTTTCTAAAATATTTTTGAATTTTCTTTTTTACATGTGTAATTTTATGTATTTTATTCATCAAAAAATATTTTTAAAAACTATTAATGCGTCACGTATGCAATATTATTATACACCAAAGGTCGAATACGTGACCGGTTCTGAGAACGGAGCGAATAAAGACATGCATCGGCATAATTGATACAAAATACCGGGATAGTGATGACGGACTGTCCGAACTCGGAAGCAAGTAATAAGAACCTCCGAATCCGTATTTCTTGAAAGATTCCGCGCCTCCGCCAAAAAATGCAGACACGAAGCTTAATTGAAAGACAATAAGCCCGAATAGCTGAGTAGGCACTAATTAAGCGACCAGGACGTGCAAGGGACCCTGGAGAGAGAAACCGCGGTTTGGCAATTATGTTTCCGGCGGAGATGATGAGTAAAACCAAAATCAAAACAGACATTCATAAAAATTACGGACTTCTTCTTTGCATCGCGAACGGTTTAACTCCGGTTCGGATCATTTCTTTATTTTCGCAAACAACTAAACGGAATTTAAAATTTTCTTATCCGATACGACAAAGCACTTGTACGCAAGCGCGTTTAGAATCACGAGCCACTTAACAATTTTATAATACACTTTAAGTTCCACACTCTCGTTCCTTTATTGAATATAATAAATAATATTTTGCCCTTTAACTAACGGCATTACATTTATTTTTTTGTTACCGAACCTTATACAGGTCGAAGTATTTCTCCACTTTGGCTGTGGCAGAATTAAACCTGGCAAATTTACGTCTTGCGGTTTAATAATTATAGAGATTATATACATATCGCTACAAATTAAATACGTAACAATAAAAATTTATTTGTAATCCACTAATTGTTACAATTACAAGTCTGAAAAAATGTACAATCATATGCTTTCATGTTTATGTAATTCTAATCTGTATTTATTCAATCATTAATAATTAGATGCTTTTATATGAACAGTAAACGTACTATAACTGAAATTTTTCATTTTTCAGAGTTATTTATAATCAGCAAAGTAAAACTATATACTTAATAATAATGAATATGTTTATAGATACATTTCAATTACTTAATTAGTTAGTTTAACAATATTACTATTCATTATCTTAAGATGAAAAATTCTTAAAGATTCTAAATATTATGATAGTATTAAAAGCTAAACTATAATGAGAACAAATTCTCTATTATTGAATATTACATACTATCGTACAAGCGAACTAAGAAGTAAGATTTATTCTTAGTGTTTAAAAAATAATTGCTTCGATTCATCTATATAAATAACTAATCCTTAACATTATCGCAGCGTATATTGCAATAGTACGCTATTGGTGAGTATTTGCGATACTAAATTATTTATTTAAAGAAAAAATAGCTTTTTGTTTTATCTATATGTAATATAATTTAGTCTATAATTTCTGTACAAGGCACATCGTTTTTGAAATAAGTATCCGAGGCTTTTTAAATATCATATCTTTCTTCTTAAAGAATTAATTAAATACGTTATTATCATAGATTTTCTACATCTTTATTAAATTTTTGTAGTTAATAATGAGTCTGTACTAAGATCATTTTTATTTCCAAAAGAAGATTAGGATGTATTAGATATTAGAACAAACTAGCTGTGATGTATTAAGTAGGAATAGGGCAGAATAACTTTTTGAGACTCAATGTATATTTTATGTAACTTCTGCACTAAATGTGGATACAAATATCAGCGATCAGACCGACAGCCAGACGAGTGCTGCTGTAAATTCGGCATGTGTCGTCGCTGTGCAATGCACTTGTGGACGCACTAATACATTACATAAGCAATCATCCATATTTACTTATTAAATAATTTGAAATAAGTAAATCAATATAAAATATAAAATTATTCTTTAATAACTCTTCGTAAATAAACATATCTTTTTATTCTGATAAAAACAATATATCAACCATTCATAGATATTACTAGGAAAATAATAAATAATTACGTAAGTAATCAATTAGTTTATCAATTGTTTCTTAGAAAAGAGCTTATAACCAATCGATATAAAATTTAAAAAACATTTTTCAAACGCAAAATTTTGTCAGACTGACTTTTCTCTAAGTTAGTTTATACTAAAACATTAAAAAAGTATTAAGAAAATAAATTATATTTTATATCTATTGTTACGTATTTAAATCATTACTATGCGTATATAATTATATTCCAATTAACTTATACATAACTTACACCAGGTTCAGTTCTCTGTAGTCAAAGCTATAAAAGCGCTTCGATCCTTTAAATTTCGGTAAATAAAATAAATATACCAATGATAGTTAAGGAGATAGAATATGATTTATTCTAATCAACAAATAGCAAATGAGAGTGCGACATTTATGTGTGATATAATTGATTGAAAAAACCGTGGATCAAAACGTGACCGTGTACAAAGCAAATCGTTCGTTCGTTGTGTCAATGAAATATGAAAGTCATAATTCTATTGTTCCGCGAATTCTCCTTCCAGAGTCCGGGGTATCTTTCAGACGCTTGATATTGCCCTGTTAGCTGACTCCGCTATTGTCTTTCAATTGATCCCTCACGTATTGTTTTTTGGATGCGGCGAGGAATTTTCATGAAATATAACGGATTCAGAAGTTCTTATTATGGCGGGCTTCCTATTACTTATTTCGATTCTTTCATCATCAAATCCTTGACGCTTTATCTTTCTTTGTCGATTTATATACTACTTTTTTTTCTTTTCGGGCTTTGTCACGTTTGCAATTATCAACATAAACATCAATAATAATATTGATATTAACTCTTTTATATATTCTATTTATATAAAATTTTTACGTAATAAGGTTAACATTAAAAATAACTAATAAGTTTATAATTGTTTTTTAATATACTTATTTACATTGAATTTTCATTATAATTATATTTGTGTTACGTCTCAGAATGTAATTAATAAATAAATGAATAATTAAGATATTTGTTAATTTAATAATTATTTGTTTATTTAATATTTTGGTTTGTTTACAATTTTAATATACTATTGTTAATATTTTCAGTAAGAATAGTATAATAAAATAAAGTTGTTACAAAATATTACAATGATTAATCGATAATTTATAAATATTACTTGCATAATAGTTGATTCCAGCGATTATAGCTTAGATAGAGTTTGTCTGAATGAATAATATAGTTTCTTAGAGGCAGCAGTCTGTTACCACTCCAGATTTTCAGGATTCGAGATTCCTTAATACTTAAGTTTAAAATATACTAGTTCTAGAAGTAAAACAGCACTTTCTTCCTATTTTCTCTGTCTTTTATATCATTAGTAATTTTATCCCTTCCATGTTACTTATCAATTATTAAATTCGGTACATACGTGACCTGAGTCAATCATATGATTTTGTTTATGATTGTGCTCTTTTGTAGTCTTCCGTGTTATCTTATGATAAAATAGAATACTTATTTCCTATTTTATTTCTAAGTTTGTACTCGCGTACTATTGCTACACTTGACTTGTTTCGCAATTATTAGTTTTGGATAATGATGAAACAATATTTCATCTAATTAGACTATTTAATTCCAGTTACAATTCGAGGTCATGAAATTAACTAATTTTTTAACGCAAAAGTCTTGGAATTAGAGGAGGAGTGAAGTTTAATATTATCGGGAAGTTACATTTGATTTTTTTGATTATTATAATTTAATATTTATGAAGACTTTAGGTATTATTTGTATTATTTGTTGTAAAACATATTTCAATATCAATTTTATTGTTTAAAAATAAAATATTGTATTTAATTATTATTTATTTGCACATATAAATTTCTGTTATAATTCTACTCGATTTATGTATGCATGTATTTTAATTAGTTTTATATATTTTAACCGTTAAACAAATAAAATATATTATTTAAAAAAAATTAGAGATTTTCGATGTTAGGTCTGCATTTAGGACAAACAGTTTGCAAGGAAATAACTACAATAGTACTGCTAATACTCCAGGGCGATTCTTAAGAAATGATCTTTTAATAGCTGCTGACAATATTATTAATGCTATTTCATCTCTCGTAAAGGAACTAAATTCAGGTAAGGATTTCAAACATAATAATTTTTTTTTTTTTAATTTCAAAATAATAAATATATAATAATCTACATATTTTTAAAACTTAATAATTTGTGTAAATAATAAGCATTGCACTATTTATCGTTCTTCTAATTACTTAAAACAGTTGAATTTATTATTATAATTAGTTGCATCTATAATTGTATAATACGATCTTTAAATTTATTTATCTTTTGATTTTGTATATTCACTAATTATAAGTTAATTATAAAATAATTAATAAATTAAATTATTAAAGAATTTATTTATTATCTCTGTCATGTAGTTGATTTTTAAATATAATTCTTATCGAGTATGGACTGTTAAAAAAAAGGGGTAAGGCAAACAAAAAACTTTTCTTATCTATTTTCTAATAAACACATTTATTCCTCTTACTGTTTGTATACAAGTGTATAGCTCGGGTCAGAGTCAGAGACTGCCGCGAAAATCGGTAGCGCTTGCGCTCGCATAGTGTGTGTGTGTCCTGACGTATACATGTAGAGTAGAGTGTACATTTGTTTATATACAAGTATAGTCTCTCGTACAATATATGGAGTACAATATATATGTACCATTTTACAATATGGACAATTTAAAATTTTATTTTCTATTATTAATAATAATTGTCACTTCAATCACACTATCACTTTTTCACTAATTTACAAATTTGAGAGCGAGCCCATTAATTTATATATTTTTTTAACGATGTTTGATAACGACAAATCTCAGTCCTTTAATGATTTATAATTATTAAAATTATTACGGTTTTTACTATATAATATATATATAGAAATAATAATATATATATTTATATTAATTTATTTAAATCTCTATCACTCGCTTTCATTTAACTTTCCACTGCTCACCACAACAAAAATTAATTTATTTTTAAGAACAACTATGTAAGACAATAATTGCTCAAGAATATAATATTACTTATATAGAGATAATACAAGAATGAGAAAATTTCCTTTTTCGTGAAGAACGTATTACCTTAAATTCTAGGAAAGGAACATAGATAAGAGTGTTCCAGGCGTTCAGCGGTCCGCAAGCCGAATTTTGCTGAGTGCGCGTATTCCGGGCGCTCGGAGCCTACGCGGCTCGCAGTGTCGGCGTTCGTCGCCCCGATAACGCGCGCTGACGGAAAGCGCCCAATGAATCTGCGGACTCGGCACCCCAATCGTGGGACCGCGGACCCGCGGCTGCTCTCGCGGATAATTCCAAAATCGGGGAGAATTTATCCTCCGCAGTTCTCGCGAGCCGACTTGGAAATCATTCGTGACGGACCCGCGGATCGCGCAACAACTTTTACAAACCTAAAGTTCATACGGGACTTTGATTATTTTGTCGCGACGCGAACATCTATAGAAACACTAATATTGGTATTTTAGAAAAAACATTAGTGCCGCGTCTCCTCTTTATAATTGATTTTAAATAATAACATTCAGTGACCCACATATCAGTTTGTTTCGTTTTACTTCTTGTAACCTTCACCTTCCGCCAAGGAGTTAGCGATAACTCCGGATATCCGGATACAGACGGGACACGGCTTGGGGTTTCATATTCGCGTATATTTATACGACATATGTTCGTAACAGTATATAAACTTCATTTATCGCACATCTCACGGTGGAACACCACAATTAATTTAATTTTCACTACTACATATTTCAATATGCATTTATACATACATATACAAATGCACATTCTCACCATTCTCTATCTCACTCCAATTTATTAACCGTCAGCGCCGTCTATGTCAACAAGACTTCCAGTAATACATAAAATTAATATGGTCATAAATACAAAACTAAATTTTATTCAATTATTAATACTTAATAAAATCAATTATTTTGTTGCAGATACATGACCTTTATTATTTTAAGTTAACTTCATTATAATATTGTAAAATATCACATTTATTTTTATCTATATTAATTAATTTTATTTATTTCAGGTTAGTTATTAGTTATTAGTGATGATTAAGAAAAAATATGTTTGCATCATCACAAAGCTACTAAAGAAAATATGTAGTACTTAAGTGCATAGATATACATGGTCTGTCCAAAAAATATATACTTACCAGTCATATATTTTTAAAGTTTTCATTTTGCAAGATTATTGAAATTTGATTAGAAAATATTAATTCAAAATATGGGATGTTATACCGCGTAAAATTGTTCTAATTGTCGCTCTACACACACGCCATATTCAAAACTAAAAAACATCCTTCGAGCGAATCCAAATCCTACCATTTCTAATGATCGAAAAAAAAGACAATTATGAAAAACTACCCCGCACATTCTTTGAGGTTACTAAACCATTACGACAAATAGTGGTTTGAAAAAAAAAAATAAAACACATAATTTCTTTGACAGACTATGTATTAAAATTTTTCCTATTATTTGTAGTTTATTAAATTAAATTATTATTTTCTTATGCACAGCATAGTCAAGTGGAAATTATAATTCTCTTAGATGCTATTTTTAGTATTTAGTGATAATAAAATATACGTTCATTTAGTGAAAAGTTATAAATGCATTTAATAAAAACTGCGTTCACTATAATATAATATATATAATATAATATTTTTAAATTAAATTATGTATTGACTCTTCCATTCAACTAAAATTAAATAAGTAATATATTTCATGAATCAATTGTAAATTTACTAATTTATGAATTTTTTCTTATTTTTTTCTTATGTAATGTGATGAATTGCTTTATTGTTGAAGCTTATTTTAATACATAATTGCTTCATTTCGCATTACGATATTTTATAAATTCATATCTAACTACACAGAATCATAATCGTTATCTGCTAATATCTTTTAAAAACTCATATATAAAGGAAAAATATAATTTCTTTTTTATCGATAATATTTTTTAAATGATCTTGTGATGAAGGTATAATTGCATTGTATGATTAAGTTACCAAGTTATACGAAGATATTTTAAGAATGTTGATTATCTTTTCTTACGCATCATAAAAGTTGCATCTCGTATTTCAGAAAACCTGATTAAAAAAATATTATATTTACAATAAATATTTGAGTGCAAATAAATACCTATGTGAATTATATCTAAGTAGTTCTTGATAACTTTACTGAAAACACAAAAATATTTCATATAGTCAAAACTAGTGTTGTTAGTTTGCAACGAGTTTCTCGTTTCTGGAAATTTCCACGAAACGAGAAAGCCGTTGCTAGAATCTTCTAGAATGTTCGTACCCCTTCTAGGAGATTCAACGGTTTTTAGGCCCCTCCCACTACCGCGCCGCGACGAATCCGCGCTCGCGATTCCCGGCGCAGCAGCGGCTGCGCATCTCCAGCGCCGAACGAACCGAGGTGATGTGGCACCTCGGAGCGCTCGGCTCGGGAGCAGAATCTTTCCGGCTCTCGTACACCCAACTCCTCTCCTCGCAACTCCTGCTGTACACACTATCGTGTCAGCAACCAGATTCCAAAACTTTCCGTCGTCACGCTATCTTGGCGACAAAAAATCCGGGTCATTCACGTTATCGTGTCAGCCCAATCCTTAACCTCCTTTCTCAGCTTGTAAGGTTTCTACGAAACCCTTTGAGAGCAATATTGCGTTTACGCAATATTGCACCGTTTGTCGCAATACTTCACTCGTGAAGTATTGCATCCGTTAAGGGCAATATTGCGCAATTGCAATATTGCCCAAGTAAAGGCAATACTTCAATTACGAAGTATTGCTACCGTTAAAGCAATACTTAAGAATTCTAAGTATTGCCACCGTTGGTGAAATATTGCAATTACGCAATATTGTACCAAACCGAACGAGCAACCTTTGTTGACGTTTGCTCGTCCCGCCGAATACCCTTCAGGGTTCGCGACCTTGATGGTGTTTACTTTCATACATCCATCATTGTTATGCGGATTTCGCTCACGTTAATAAGTGAGTGCTACCCGGGAAATATATTTGTTTCCCCTTTTTCCCTAGTTCAGGGATCAACAAGCATGACCAATACTGTCATGCATTTGAATTGATTGCGCCCTCCGTTCTTGTTATTGCTCCCTTTTCTTCGCAATTGCTCCACCTGTAGAGTGAGGTATTTTGTAATAATCAATACAAAATACCGTAAATCGATTGCGCGTCGGTGGTGTCCGGCATCCTATATAGTTCGGGGTTAATTTATAACATATACTTTGTAAATCGATAATAGTTCGATTGCGCGTAGTATATGATCGATTGCTCCTAGTGCGATATCATAATTTATCCGCGAAAATTTATTGTTAAGCAATCATTACGATTGCTCGTCCGTAAACTATTCTCCGTGGTGATTCTTCCGCCGTTACGGGATTAGTTTTAGAGAAATTTGATAATAAATCGATATTAAGTCGATTTCGCGTTCGAAAATCCGATCGCGCCCGAGGCGATTAAATAAAAATTGTACAGTGTTTAGTATAGCTAAACGATTTTATTTAATGGTCAAATGGTAAATAACATTGACCACAACCGCCGATCTTTTGATGTTGTTACTAATCCCGCCGCAGTAACTTTACGCCTTATACCGAGTCGATAATTCGACATTATAAATAATAACGATTGTATTATTTGTATGTTAAAGGTCAATCAACATTAAAGGCCCACTGCCGTGGAGGTTTATTTTTCTTAAACTATTTGTTATTATTGACTATTCCCTCCTGACACCGTTCCGAATCCCTGGCAGACTGGCTGTCGCTTATCCCAGCTAATTCTTCCTTCGACGAGAGCTCGACTTATCCTTCATCCGTGAAGGGCAAACGGAGCCGTCTCGTCAAAAGTTTAAATCAAAGCAATTTACCATTAAAAATTGTACTATTATATAATCAAATAATTAATTTCTAAAAAAAATTGATGCTGAAATTTATATTTTTTAATTATAAAGTATGTAATAGACTAGTTTTTCAAATCATTTTCGAACATTAATGTTCGGGGCAGTTTGCCTTCAAAGAGTGTAAATGTGAAAGCGGGCAAAGAACTGTGATTTCGGCGTGAAAAGTCCGGGGGTGGGGGCGAACTCGGAAGAAACCTTGACCTGCGTGGGGCCCAAGCCGGAAAAGTTCAAGCAATCTTGAACCGCACGTCTTGTGTACTGGTTGCACACTTTGCCTGTTCGCCTCGACTTTGTTTTCTGCGTTTTCTTGCGATTTCTCTGCGTTGAGCATTGAGCGTGCGTGTGTGTTGTTTTCTGTGAGCCAGGAAGATCCAGGACCACTCGATCCTGTTCTCTACGGGGTCCCTCGATCCCGTCTACCTACTCGGCAGCGTTCAGCGATTGATTCCTGGACGGGCGCATACTTGCTCCAGGACTACCACCGCTGGTTCAGCGCGCCATCCGACGCCCACGCTGCGGCTTCCACGCGAGTAAACCGCCGATCGAGAGCGCCTGCGAGCGCTGATAATCCTGCGAGTGCAGTTGCACATGTAAGTGTATATTTATTTTGCGGACGCACCGATAGGCTTTTTCCTCCTAAGCGAAAGGGGGTTTTTTGCCTGCGTCGAATAAATTGGATTCATTAATTGTTTAACCCGCGAAATCATTTGTTTTATTTGCATTTCCCAACAGCAATCATCCGCTCCCTCACCTCCTTCTTAATTCATTATAATTGTATTAATAACGCATAAACAATTAATATAATAAATTTTTTGTTAGAGTGATAATGATTGATCTGAATTGCTGTACATTGTTTTCAAGCAATTAAATCAATTACTTATAATTCATATTTAGACTTCTGAACTAATTGTACGATAAAGGAAACATGTAAAATATTTATAAGTATTTAAAAAAAAAAAAAGAACGGATAATGAAAAATATTATCACTATATAAAACTGATCTGTTCGTGTGGTACTGCAGCTTTTGATGATTTCCATCGTTTCTTAAGCTAAAAGCATCATGATAGGATTTTCTAGAGTATTTGATAAGTCATATATTTCCTACTTTAACAACCCTTTATTGAATGTACTTAAAATTACTCATAATTTTTTATCTACGTAACGAGCTGGATTTCGAACTTTTCTGATCGTCGCTTAAAATCTTTTGATTCATTTTGAAACTTTTAAAAAATTACGACGTACTTTCAAAAATTATTCAAAAAAAGAGCTTCATACACACTAAATTTTGTTTAATTTGTGTATACATGGTTCATCCACGAAGTATCGAATTTTTTTTTTTCATTTTGCGACTATTGGTCGTAGAAATTTGAGAGGGGTCTTAAAATATTGACAAACTCTTTCCTCATTTGTCCCTTTTTTTTTTGTTTTTTCAATAATTAGATGGGGCAGGATTTTACTTCGCGTGAAGGGTGTTTTTCAAATTTTTAACACGACGCGCTGAAGCGATTAGCGGAAAACCACTACGCGAGAATATTTTGTTCAAAGATTAAAAAAAAAAATTCTTACGTTTTTTTTGAAAGATGATTTATTGGTGTACTTATAAACAGTGTGAAGTAAAAATTTAAAATTCTTCAAATAATTTCTTCCTGTATCAACACATTTTTAATGGCGTGTTTTTCAAATTTTAAATGCATTTCAAACTCTTCAGTTTTGATATTTTTCAAAAATTTCGATATTTATAAATTTTTTTATACTATATTGTACACTGTAGATCGCGTTAAATTCAGTTTTTCCTGAATTGCTTTATCTGTTAATCGACAGTACAAATTTTAAATTTCTAACACGCGCCGGGTATTCCTAACCATTCGAAAGCTTTTTGGGCGCCTAGATCAAGGCTCGCCGATTATTCTTTCTCGGCCCTCTTTAAAAGCTCTGTGCCATTTTCCACTTTGCGATTTTGACATGCAAATATCTTCATAAGTTTCTTGTAACATTTTATACGTTTCCACACTGTTTTTTTAATTGCAAACAAAACTTTATATAATACATTTTCAAAATTATATTTGATTTATGATACTAGAATATTATAATGACCATAGATGTTTCACATGCAACCCCTGTCCACAGAGCATCGAATGTCTGGCTTAAATTATTAGACTGCGATTTCATAAATATTTACTGTATCTGTATAATATTTTGAAAACATTTTTGAAATATTAGAAAATATATAATAATAATCCTAACAATAATTTCGGTCTTTCAGACCATGAATGAACTTTTCATATTCTCTCTTGTTATCTTGTGCTATTTGTATTGCATTTGACATTTAAATCACATTACTTATCATAGATTTCTTATTACATGGTTTAATCTTTATTGTCTTATATATACCATTATGTCACCTTTCCTCTTCATCTTCCATCACTGTCCCGCACCTCTCTTCCCCTTACTCTGTCTCCGAATATTACGTTTCTTCTCTATCTTCTTAATAGCTTCAATTAGTTTCTAGTTTTTTATCTCACCTTTTATTTCATCCATCACCATGCTACTTATCCGCCTTCTCTCTTCTCAGCGTTCGCATAAACTCCTCTCTGCACACTCCATTATTATGTGTTCCCAATCGCCTTTTCTTTCGCCACATAGCTTGCATCCTCTTTTATCTGCTTGCAAGTAGTATATGTTCTCTGTGGTTATGTTACGACTTCTAATCCTCGTAATTATTTTCTGTATTTTAATCTTTCTCTCTTTCCTGAGGTATCCTCGTTCGTCGATTTTCTTGTATTATCTGTTGTATTTTTTCCATTTTATTTTGTCTATCCCTCGTCTTTCTCTCCTTTTCTTTTTTTCTGATTTTCGCATAAATATTTTTTCACTTATTTTCCATCTCTTTAGTCTATCTCTACTTAACCCCAATTTGTTCCATTTTATCTGCTTCTTTCATTTCTCTTCTCATCTTTTTTTTTCTAAACATTTCTTAGTCCATCTGTCTCTACTTAGTTGCTCCACCTTCTCTTCATGTTTTATCACTCTTATCTTTCATTCTCTACTCATTTCTGTTTCATATACAATGTACGTAAGGCCTTATATACAATGTATGTAAGGCGGAAGCAAAAATCTAGCTCTACTGTCCATCTATAGTACTTCAATTTGATTTTTTCTATTTATTTTGCCGCTTCCATGCCTCATATTTCCGTTTCGTAATCTATATTCTCTGACTAAATAGTTGAATAGAATTTTTCTTTTAAAATCCTCTCCACACCCCCCAAACCTCATGTTTTTTTATCGCTACTCTTCTTTTATTCTTCCTTTCCTCTATATGTGCTTGTATCTATGTATCCCCCTTGTCTGTCGAACATGAATCCCATATATCTGAATATCCACCGTTTCTATCTCGCCTCCCTTCCATCTTATCTTATCCTTGCTTTTCTTTCCTCTTTTAAACTCCATCATTCTCATTTTATCAACATTAATTTGTAACTTTCCAGAAACTTGCGAAGAGTCTTCATCATCCCCTATATCGTCTCATTGCTCTCCTCTATTAAGGCAAAATCCTCTGCGTATGTTAGTGCCCGTATTCTTGGCCCACATATCTTAACCCCCCTTCTAACTCTTATTTCTTTCTCCAGTACTGTTATGTTTATGTTAAATAGCATTGAGCTGAGAATGCACCCTAGTCTCAGTCCTGTTACAGTCCAAAAATCTTCCGTCACTTTACATCAAAATCTTATTTTTACCTTCGCCTCCTCATATATTTCACTTATCATCTCTACTAGCCTGTCGTTTACACCTTTTTTCCTCATAATCTTTCATAATTTTCCTCCCCGTCTGTCCCCTAACTATCGAGGTTAATTTTTTTAATTGCCAAATATTGGTCACAGCAATTAAAGAGGAGTCTTAAAATGTAGAGGAAAACTTTCTCCATTTGTTCCTTTTTTTTTATTTTTTCGAAAAGTAGATGCGGTAGGATTTTACTTCGCGCGAAAGGTGTTTTTCGAGTTTTGGACACGGCGCGCTGAAATTATTAGTAGAATAATATTACGTGATAAAATTTTGTTTGCAATATAAAAAAAAACAGTGTGAAAACATTTAAAATGTTACAAGAGGCTTATAAAGATAATTGTATATCAAAATCGCAATGTGAATACTTCGGGGACAGACCATGTATATATGTCCTTTCAATATATAATAATCCTTTCCCACAAGGTGATCTAACATGAGTACATTGTCTATTGTCGATCTACCTTTCCCAAATCCTACTTGTTCTTCTGGGATTATTTTCAACCTTGAAACTTCCTACTCTAATCTATTATTTAGTATACCCGCGTAGATTTTATACACTGTTACCAGCATGGATAAGTCCCTGTAGTTTATGGGGGTCTTTTATATTTAAATTTTTATTTATATCCTTTATATCCTTTTTTATATATGGGTGTGATTAGCACCGTTCTCCATTTCTTGGGTATCTCATCACCATCCCATATCTTTTCTATCAGTTTTTTCATTCTGTTCTGTACATCTTCCCTCCTTATATCCATGCCTCATTTGTTATTTCGTCCATCCTTTGCTTTTTTGAGTTTCTGAATCTTCTCATCCTATTTTCTGCTTTTCTATTATCCCCAGGTTCTGTTTAAGACTGTATTTATTACTTCTCCTTTACCTACCAGCAACTTTAATGTAATCCAATAATTAATTATAATATGTATCATAAATATTACTAATATTAATAATCTTATTCACTTTCACTACACTTTATTTTCAAAATATAACTTTAATATATTAATATAATTTTATCATTAATCAATATGTAGATATTTATCTATTGAATAAAAATATATATATTATATATGTTTATCTAACCAAGATCGACAATATACTATCTGTTAGTGAAACTTTCTTTCTCCTTCAAAAAGAAAGTTCCACCCCTTCACATCACTATTTTAATTTTAAATTAAAATTAAATCAATAATCAAATTTACCAATTTTTATTTAAATTCAGTAAATTTAATATTAGTCGCATCACAACCAACAAGTTCGTTTTCCTTTGTACCTGTCATAATTTAAATTTCACTTAACTATTATCAAAATAACCAATCAAAACTCTCAATCCAGATACAAAGGAAAAATATTGTTCAACCGATAGAAGCAATACTTATCGGCCATCTTGTAGCGTCACAACACTAATAATTTATACATCACTAACACTAATTTATATATGCATTTTAATATATATATATATATAATACATATTCGCGCCTTTATCTGCCTCACTTCAATTTAACGACCTAAGCGCCGTCTACACTAACAAGATTTCCGCAAGTACATCAAACTGAAATGAAACCGGGTCGCATGTTGACAAGTTGTCAACAAATAGCAAAATTAATACTTAATAGATATCGACAACACTATTTCATCAAATTCATGAGTCCAATATAAAATAATAATAATAATAATTTATCAACTCTGTACTACAAAATCACAAACATTATTAAGATATTTATTTTCATCAATAATTTATATCATTATTTTTCAGGTTAATTCAATAATGATCAATTGTTAAATAATTCCAAAATATAAATTAATACAAATTTATTTTTAAAACTGAATCTTACATTTATATATTTTATAACATTCTGAGACGTATCAATCTCGTAACTGTAATAATTGTCTTTTAACAAACTTTGGGAGACAAAACGGTCTTTAATAAAAAAAGTTAATGATAACAAGAATGACTCTAGAAAAAATTCTAGTTTCATTTCATCACACCTACAAAAGTAAAACTTGCAAATTTTTATTGTATTATACTTTTTATTAAAAAAAAGGTTTTTTTTAATAAAAATATCTAGCTAAATAATTAACCACCTCGCCAAAATGTTAGTGTTATAATTAAAATCATTGATTACATGCACTCTAAAAAAATCCTTTTTATGCACAACAGTTTTAACATAAAATTTGTTTTTTATAAAAATACTAATCTTATATTGAATACTTTCTATTAAAAAAAATATATTTATTATTAAATTTAGACAACTTCAAATATAATTTATTTTAAAAGTAAATTATGCACATACTTTAACATTCATTTTTCCATTTTTCTATAATTTTTTTTAAGAAAACAAATATAAATTGAAAAAAGCAATAAAAATTACAGTCAATCATTCATAAAATTATATATTATATATAGGTAAACTATATTTCTTTATAAACTTTTGTAACGAAAAAATAATTTTAGGAAGGAGTATTTTAATTGAAAAAAAATTTTTTTTCTTAATCGTTACTCATGTAGTTGCATTCTTAAAAATTATAAATGAATTATCCTAAATAGATGGAAAGATGAAAAATGATTAGAAACATAAAAAATATGTAAATATTTGCTGCGGAACAGAGAAAATCACAGTGATTTACTTTTTTTAATTAAGTAAAAAATAACAAACAATATAAACAATTAGTAAAAAAAATAACATTGAAATTTTTTACAATTATTATTGTTACGTATGGTTATAACTAGTTATTACTATCAGAATTCGATAGTACCATAGCCCACAGAAATAAAGTAACTTTGTTAGGATCTATATGTATCATAGTAACATAAAATCACAAATTTAAAAAATAAAATTACGTTAACTTATTTTTAAGTTATATAATATTATAAACTCAATATACTTGCAAAATTCAATGATTCAGACAATCAGTTGAGTCGTGTATGAGATTTATGGAATGTTACGATAAAACTTGACAAAAATTTTAAATTAGCAAAAAAATATTGATTTCGCCTTATCATCCCTATGTATATTGAGTAAGTCAATGATTTAGATTTTACATACTTGAATTTACAGGTGTGGATGTTTTACGATTATAGAATTTAGTATTTATGATCATGATATATTTAATTTAATTATAATTTATTACAGCCACAAAACACAGTATTTCATTATTAATTAATAACAATAAATAATAACACTATAATGAATATTACAACACATTTAATTTTTTATAAATAATTGTAAAAATATTTAATCTTCAAATGATACATATAAATTATACTATATATAATTTATAATGTTTTTAAAATCACAATATAACTTTTCCAGTTTAATATTTTAATCTTTAATTTCAGATTAATGGATTTTTTTAATACTTTTGAAAAAATTTATAATATTTAATTTTATAAATATATTTTATTGAAAAATAATTATTTGTTTTATTTTTTCTGTATATTAAATGTCGACTTGTGCATTCAAAATTTTAGTGATATTTATTTTCATATTTAATATAATTTTAAAGTATGAATTATAGTTTTGTATAATTTATATCGATTACGTAAATTAGATTTGAATATACATACTGTAATATCCCCGTATTTTAAATAACACTTGATCATCTAATTTCAATAGTTTTGTTAAATGAAAATTATAAACGGAAACTAAATATAATAATAAAGATGAAACACTATTTTATCACGATCTAAGACGAACGACTGCAAGAACGTCGGATTGAAAATATTACTATATTAATAAACTATTGGCAGAAGCTGATAAAACAAAATACGTAATCTAAACAGAGAACATTATCAACAAACTATCACTAAATTGTTCAAGGTAACATAATGAAAATAGGGAAATAAAATATGAAAGCTCGCAAATCAGGTGATGGGCTAAGGGTCATGTATCTATGAATCAGTATCAATAATAATAACGTAGTATAGAGGGGATAAAATTTATAAAAAATATAGAAGGGAGAATAAAACACAAAAAGCCACTTTTTACTCTTGGAAATAGTATATTTTAAACTCAAGTGTTAAGAATTTTCCAATCCTGGAAATCTAGAGTGGTGACAGACTGATGCCTCTAAGAAACTGCCCACATCGCTCTTTCAGATTATATATTTTTACGTTATAATCACTACGAATAATATCACGCAAATAATATTAAGAAAATTATCGATAAACAATTGTAATTATTTTATAACAACTCTATTTTATAATATTATTCTCACTAAAAAACTTAAATTTAAAATATTAAAATTGTAAACTAACATATAAATTATAATAAATGAATAAATAATAATTAAATAAGGAAATACATTAAATATTAATTTATTTATCTATTATATTATGAGGCGTATTTATGAACTTTTCTATTCTGTATTTACATTCATGAATTAGAAATTATAAAACCAATTATTTCAATAAATACTTAAAATAAATATATGATATACAGAGTAAATTTTTAATATATAAATATTATTGGATTTTTTACAGATTCAGAAGAAGAAGATCAGTATCGCCTTGAACATAATAATATAAAAAAATTATTAGGTAAAACTTTTATATTATAAATAGATTATTAATTAATTTACATTCATAGCATTGTAATGAGATTTCAGATATTTTAGAATAACTGAACAAATAATCTCAAGACTCATTAAATAAAAATAATAAAATTTTAATTATACCCTTATGTGATAAAAAACAGAATTTATATTAAATTTCTGACGATTATTCAGTTCCCTAACTTGTTTATTATATTTATTATTTATATTGTTTTATTTCTGTCTTTTTTACCTATCGACTCATTTTATTTAACATAAATATATTTAATATACTTGTTCACGCAATTCAAGCTCCCGCCATCGAACGTCGATATTCTATCTCACTATTCGACCATTAGAGGGCGAGGGCCCATACTCAATCGTTTCACTTCGATCGAGGTGATAAATAGAGATAGAATTCGACGTAAGAGCGATTTTTTTATCCATTCGTACAAATACATACATACGTGTATTTCTCACATATTATCAGATCCGTCGATCTTACTACAGTCTAATTATTGAATATCACTCATTCTAACAGAGGTCTTACTCAACTCATTTCGCGATTTGTTGTGCCGTTCACAAAAATCCACCAAAACTATAGTATTACAAGCAATGTTAGATATTGTGCGCACCATTTATTAATCAAGTTTTTATTGATTTAACTTTCCAATAATTAAAGTGAAGGCTCTTATCTTTGCTACGATCTAATAAACATTATTGCATAAACAATACTTTTTTTATTTATTATATATATTATATATTGTACGTGTAATTTTGATTGAAGGGTTGGTGAAAACTTAAAATAAATACACGTTGTACTATATTTAAGGTTCTATTATCTTTATTGTTTAATGTGGCGATTGACAATTATGTTCGGCGCACTGTCTTGGTTTTTCGCAACTGAACTCTGTCCAAGTCTTTTCTATAATCCGGAGAAGGAAAAGAAAAAGGTGCCCTTCCGCACTTCACGCCTCCTTTTAACGTTTTTCCTCTTCTCTCGCCCGTTACTCTAACGCGGCTGTTGTCGCCGTCTCTCGTTGCCGCTCCCCGCTTTTCCCTTGCTTCTTGAGCCTGCAACCCGTCTCCGGAGTCAAGGTGCCAAGACATTTTACAAGTAATCTAGGAGTAATCCTGTCGCTCATATTCCGCTGTTTATAGGTTTTTATTGCACTGAATCTCTTTACAACCTGGTACTCTACTCCTCTTTGCAATCGGAGAGGCGTCGGGTTTTCCTGACTGGGCATCTGGCGCTCACAGTGTATCTCTTTCGAGGTCGGATTGTGACGCCTTACAGACCCCGCTGGACTCGGATCACTCGACGCCCCACCGAGACCAGATTTCGCGGCATCACGGTTTACGACACCTCGCCGCAGTGCTCATATTCTCTACGGCTCCTCTAAGTTGACCTCCGACCGATGAGGACACGTACTTTTCCCAGGTAGCTAGAGGGCGGCGAGTAAGGATGGGTGATAGGATTGAGTGAGGGACGGTCGCATACAGAGGGAGAAGGGGAGATAAAGATATCCGTAGAGCGCGATGCGAGCTTATCGCCAACAGTACGTATATTCCTCCTCCGCGCACAGAGGGAACAAAAGTAATTATTTTAATTTAATTTTAAGCTAAGATTCGAAAGCAAAATGGCGCTGATTGATCGGGTGAATGGTGCTTGCACGGCTTAAATAGGCTATAATTAGAAAATATGGCGATCACAGCACGACGTAGTAGTGCTCCCAAATCATCCCAAGTTGCCGCTTTGTAAATTAATAAATAACCTCCACAGCTCTCAATACTAAACGTGAACTCCTTGGTCACTAATGCACGACAATGAAAATGAATACAGCTCCATCCATTTTATAATCTTGATCTTATAACTTCTTGCGGCAACAGCGACAGGAGCTTTATATTCGAGTGCCAATGAAAATGACTCATACTCAAGTAGGCCTATAACCTCTTATCTATCGACCATGAGGCGATCAAATTCACGGTATCCCCACTACACGAGTGATACTTCAAACGGCGGTTTGTTGATGAACATGTGAAAAAACACCGTGGCGATATTTGAAAATGATGTAGTAAAGGTCACAGAATTCCCGAACATATATATTTAATATACTCCATAATTTCTTTTTAATACTTTAATGAATATGTTCAATATTATAATTGAACCGAACACCGTCTAAGAAAAGATTGACATCGATAATCTACTATATTTTACTACTTTCTTATTTTTTTATTATTTGATAAATATTATTTATAATGTTATATCTTAATATCATCTATAAATTTAATGCTGCAAAACTAAAAATTGAATAAGATTGATAACGACACAAAATTATATGACATTCTTTATAACGTTTCAACAATTTTAAAACTTAGTTACTTTCCCACTGTACTGAAAAAGATAAATTCGAATAATGTATCTATAAATCCAATCCACATAAAGGTGAGTCAAAACTAGAGACAAAATTACAACTATTAATTGCATATAAAATTGAAATCTGCAATTACCATCGAAATATAATGGCAAAGAAAATCAAGACACCTGAAATTAAAAAAAGAAAACTCTAGATACATCATCAGCAAAGATCGTCAACCAGAAGAGTATCACTTATTTACCCTATGTCATCACAGGAGATGTCATAGTGGGAGGAAAGAACCAAAAGACTATAAAGACGGCTTAACATGAAGACTGAAGCTTTTACAAGAGATTGGAATATATTTAAATAAACGATGTTCTAACTTATACAAAAATTACTGAATCAATTACTATTAATCGAATCATTTTATTGATATAATACTTAATTAACAACCGCAATCTTCATTCCCGAAAATCTATGGAGTGATGACAGCAATCTCCAGGCAGATATACTACACTCACATCAGCCCTTTCGTAAACATTAGAAAGTCACAAAATCAACTCTTTTAGAGAAATATCTTGAATATGAAAAGTTCCTTGTGGGTGTAGTTGTGAATAAAACACTTTTTTAATTGATTTTTTTTGGCAACGTTTTGATTAACTGTCGTCGTATTATTCAGGCCTCTGTTTTATTGATAAATTTACAACAATTGTAAAAAACTATTATATTACATTAATTTATAAAAATATACAGTTTGTTATTACCTTAGTATATCCGAATGTAGAAATTTAGCACGACTTGTGTTGTCGATATGTCAAGTTCGAATACACCAAAGTAACATTATGTCGAGGATTATGTCTCAGCTGAGTACCGCGTCATCATTGACGTCAAATGTTTATAGAGACCGTTTAACATTTTCGTATCTTCATGTTTGTTTACAGTGTTGATATTTAATTGTATATGTAGCATTTCCGAGATTTATCTTTTTCTATAATTATTTTCTCTGTCCACAATTATAACATTGTCCCAATCTATACTATTATTTTATCTATACTATTCATTATTTTTCGAGTGCAATTGTATCATAGAGTTGGTGTTTTTAATTTTTTGTGCTCGCAAATACGGTTTTTTAAATTACGTTTTGTTTCGCCTATGTAGGTAGCTTTACAATCTTTACACTTTATTTTATAAATGACGCCGGCTGTTTTCCATTTTGTATATTTGTCTTTACCTAATTTTATAATATTTTACAATTTGTTTTTAATTATGGACACAGTATTGATGTTATAAGTTTTTAATGGATTACAGATTTTTTCATAAAACTTATCTATATACGGAATTGAAATTATGTTGTCAAAAGTTTTTTTAGGGTTGTTATTAAGAGAATTATTGTATTTAATTTTTCTCAGTCTATGTTTTATATGTTTATTATAAAAATAGAAGGGGTAGTCGTTACTATATAGAATGTTACGCACTTTCTTTAAATTGTCACTGTGGTAACTTATATCAGATAATAACACTGCCCTGTCTACAAGGTTATATACAATATTTCTCTTTTGGCTAATAGAGTGATGTGAAAGGAAATTCATTATTCTATTGGAGCACATCGGTTTTTGATACCAATTTGTCAGAATTTTATTGTTAGTTTTTTGTATGGTAATGTCGAGAAAATTTAAATGATTTAACATTTCTACTTCATGTGTAAACTGTAGATGAGGATCATAATCGTTGAATATTTTTAAAATTAGATCGACTTTACTGTTTTCTATACAAAAAACAGTATCATCTACATATCTGTAGTAGAAAACAGGAGAATAGTTATGATGGTTTTTTAGAGTGTTAAGACAATCTGCCTCCAGATCTTCCATTACCATATCTGCAAAAATAGGCGAAATCAGGGAGCCCATTGGGGTACCAAAAATTTACTGGTAAGTATTGCTATTAAAAAAGAAATAAGTATTGTCAAAGAGAAAATTAGTTATAGCTATAATTTCATTGAAGGGCATTTTGCAAGCATTATTAATATAAGAAACGCGTCTTTCTAGACTTCGGATTACAAGCTCCTTGGTAACATTTGTAAACAAAAAGTTTACGTCAAGCGAAAGGAACATATGATTGTCGGGCACGTGAATGTTCATAATTTTATCAATCAGATCAAAACTGTTGATTTTTTTTGGATTGTGGTGGTGAAATACATTTTTAACGAGAAAATAATAGAATTTTTGAAAGAAGATGCGTAGGATGATTGAGACTAGAAATAATTGGTCTCAATGGTATATCGAATTTATGTATTTTAGGAAATTCGCACTCTTTCGCTCTTTCGTGATTGACAAATTTCGAAAATGCTATATTTTTTACAAATATTCATATTCGTTTAGATATTTAACAATCATTTGTACATTGAATTCGAGTTTCGTTACTGGATTTTTTTCGATTTTTTTATAAATTTTGTTGTCTCCAAATAAATTATGCATTTTTAAATAATAGTCCAATGTATTCATGACGACGGTGACATTCCCTTTATCCGCATGTGTATAAAATATATTTTTATTACTATTAAAAAATTGTTTGGTTTTTTCAATTTTTGATATTAAACTATTTTTATTATGTGTATTTTTATCAGTATTTTTAATGGTATATTTAATGTTGTTGACTATCATCTCTCGTATGTATCTTTTTTTTGTTATCATCAATATTAAGACTAGGTAATGCAGTTTCAACATTTTTGATAACATTAACAGCGTCATTGCGGGACATACCCTTGATCTATTAGAGTAAACACAAAATCGATTAAGAAGTAAAACCTAATTATTGTATTAGACATTTTGTAACTAACTCTTGTAATGTATTTTGCGATAATTATATTTTTATTTATCATTCTTACTGATTTCTAATAGGTACCACTTAAATTTTTATTTTCAATATTATTAAATACCAAACATTATGACTATATTGATTTTTGAACAAATGGTAACTATTACATTTATTCTTTATTGAATATTCATTTATATTTCTTTTTACATATTGGAATGTAACAATCGTCATTATATATTATTAAATGATAAAAATATCTAATTATACTTATACCGAATAACTTTTGTGAATTCATACATAAAAGATTTTATTAAAAAATAAAAATTTCAAAATAAATCTAACAAACATAAAATTTTATTTGGCATCAATATTTTAACATATCTTATATAATAAAACAGATATCAGCAATTATTTTCTTTATTATATCATTATATATTGATTTATTTAATTGACTCAAGACTATTAAAAATTAAATATATTTGTGTAATTTTTTCAATCTTTGAAATAATTTAAAATATATAAATAATCAATTTATTATGCTTTATAATTGTATTTTCAAAATTATTATGCGGTTTCCTATGTTATAATATACTTTGTTATTAAATATTTTAAATAAATATTACTAATTAAAATGTTTATAGAATATTATGATGTTTACTTACAATCAATTGACGATGACTGTTTACACTTGATGTTATACAAAATATTTTTTAAATACTCGACATAGTGTTTCCTCCTTTATATTTTATTAATGAAATTTTTTATAGCAGTTTTAGTTTCCATCTGAAATTATAATAATTATTATGTTATAAATTAAAAAATATATTGTAAAAATTCATAATTAAACATTTATTTTAAAAATATTAATATTATATATTTTACATGATTATCATATTTATAAAATATATATATATATTCCAATAAAAATTTTTACTTTTTTTGATTTTTTTTGTTCCATAACAGTTTTATAGTGTATTTTGTGTATAAAATCTTAAAATATATTTTAGAATTATTTTTACATATAAAAACTGATACATTTTATTTATATTTTGTTCTCTTGTAGAAGTAGCTTGTCAACTTTATTTATACTTTATTTAATAAAAATTGACTCTGTACTATATTTAATATATATTGTTACGTATCTAAGCAAACTCAATTACATTTATTCTTCGATAATTAAATCGCGAAATTTCCTTCAAGATTCGTTCTGTCTTAGCCAAAACGGTCAAAGCGTTTCGGCCTTTGTAAGGTTCGGAATTATCAATAAAGAAACGCGAGTTAATGAATATTGTACTTTTTATTATATCTCTTAATAAACGAGAAAGAGAGAGAGTGAAATGATGTGTATTACAATGGTTCGTGTCAAAAATATAAGTCCCGATTGTATAAAAAATAATAGTAGGTCTCGAACCGGAATGTAAGAATCAGATTAGAAGTCAACCTAAGAATGCCCCTCCGTTTTCTTTCGATTTTACTTATTACTTGCGCTGTATAGAGAATTGCCAAACTTACGAATTCTCCCTTCGGGTGTTCCTGCTTGATTATCGCTCTGTCAGCTGTCTCCAGTGTTGTCTTTCGATTGACCCCTGCGTATTCATAGTCGCCTCCGATCTTGAATTTTCACAAATTGACGAATTCAGAAGTTCTTATTACTCGCGGGTTTCACATTACTCGCCACTCAGTTTGATTCCCTCATTGTCAAGTTCCTAATGTTTTGTCTTAGTTTGCTGACGCAAGTACTACTTATTCAGGATTCGTCGCGTATGCGATTGTAATATTGCATACGTGACAACATTGTCAGATTATAAAAATGCAGACAGAAAATACTTAAATTGGAATGCTATTTCAAAAATAAAATGCAGTGAATATCTATTTAATGGATTAAGGTACATCTATAATCATTATGAAGATTTTGAAGTCTTATCATCTGCAAAAATGAACTGTAACGACTATATTATAAATGTGATATCGCCACTGGTTTTGGATGAGGATTTTAACAAAACAAATAAAATTTTTTATGAAACTATGAAGATAACATCGAGGAAGAAGAAAATTCTATCGTCACAATCATGAAAACAGATCATCCAGAACAAGGTACATGTTTAGATTTTGACAGTGATAAAAAAAAAATATTTAAAGTGATAATAATGTATCACGTAAAACATTATCATTGCAAAAATTGTATATACAGAAGGTACATAGATGCACGCCAAAAAAATTTTTTCTTTTATTAATGGTTGGAACAGAATCATAAAGTTTATAAAAACCTTATAGGGGGAAGTAAAATCATAAATCAATATAAAATATCTTGCTTTGAGAACTTTAAATTTAGATCTGGTAGAAAATTTATTTAGCTAAATACGACAGCATGGTGTAATAAATACTAATTTAAATCGATATAAATTTCTTATTGCACATTAAATATGCATAATAAATAATTTATCATTTTTCATCAAATTTAACAGTAATTAAGAGGCAGGTGATTGTACACTAATAAAAAATTTAAGATCATATTTAATAAATGATACAATTGATAAATAAAATGATAATGGTGACAATGATGGTGATGATGATGATGATTATGATAATGATGATGATTTGGATGATATTCATACTGATATAATTAATAATAAAAAAAAAAAACTGAAAGCATGGATGGAAGTGTTGAGAAATCTGACATATGTACTCCAAACATGTTAGAAGAAAGTCAAGATACTACTAAAAATATCCATTAATGTTTGTAACTGGCTATATATTAAAAAAAATTAATAAAACAATTGAAAAACGTTCAATTTATGAAAATGCCTTGTTTTCAAGTGAGTTATCAGGACATAATAAATATAGTGAATTTAATGAAATGAATAATTATGAAAAACATTTAACGTATTGCAGTAAATTTTTTTTCCAAATTAATAGATAATATTGATATTGAATTGTATAAATATGTCGATAAAAATGGTTATAATGTAAATTTTGATAATAAATTTATGAAATTTTTTATTAATAGTATCACGTATGTGATATTATTATTAATATTTGTCTCGATAATCGCATCATGACAAAGCTCGAAAAAAAAGAAAAGTAGTACATGGGTCGACAAAGAAAGATAAAGCGTCAAGGAATTGATGAAGAAAGAATCGAAATAAGAAACGAGTAACAGGAAACCGACCAGTGGTAAGAACTTCTGAACCCGTCATTTCATGAAAATTACGAGCCGGATCCAGAAATGAATACATGAGAGGTCAATTGATAGACAATAATGCAAACAGCTAACAGGGCGGAAAAAACGTATGAGTACTTCAATTCATAATCTTGAACGGGTTAACATCTAGAGGATATTCCAGTTCGAACCTCCATTAAAATGAATCATGAATAATAGAATTAGGACTTTCATATTTCATTGATACAACGAACAAACGATTTGTTTTGTACGCGATCACGTTTTGATCCATGACTTATTCAATCAATTATATCATACATAAAAATTGCAATCTCTCTTTTGCTATTTGTTGATTTGAATAAATTATATTCTATCTTCTTAACTATGATCGGTATATTTATTTTATTTACCGAACCTTACAAGGATCGAAGCGCTTTTATAACTTTGGCTAGGGCAGAACTGAACCTGGTATAAGTTACGTTATCGCGGATTAACAGTCGAAATATAGATATACATATCGCGATAAATTAAATATAACAATAGCAATAGAGAAAATTATTATTTCTGTAGTTGACATAATATTTTAAATGAAATATTAAAAATATCATTACCTTTTCTGATATACTAATATTATAATACAAATATAAATAAATTTTTATAAAAAATTATTGTATTTAAATTTATATATATATATATATTAAATCATGTAACAATTGTATATTAATTTAAAAATTCGTATGCATATTAAAATAGTTGTTTGTAATTTCAGGTATGTTAATTATTTTAAAAGTTCATGGCGGATAAAATAATTTATTTTTTCATTCTATTTTTGGTTGTTTCAAGCTCAAAAAAATTTTTTAATTTAAATTAATGTACAAAGGGTATGATTTAAATTTTATTAACAATATTCTATATTTTGCTTGAATCATAATAAAAAGATTATAATACTTATTTATTAAAACCTTTTTAAGCATAATGCAAGTTTCATAATTTTTTAGAGTAAGATTTTAATTTTCTTTCATGTCTTTCTCTCATGTTCAATAAACTCAATACTCATAAATTATATATATATATATAATATAAAATAATAAATATTATAAATCCAATGTTTAACCAATTTTAACTTATAAATTTTATGATTATTGCTTTTAACTCTTATAATTTTAATCATTTTACTTCTGATAATAATCTTGATTATGTTCTTGGTTATGATTGTTTGTATTACAATTTATAATATTTTAGTTTTATGTAGATTTTTATTCTGAGTATATTAATGAAATTTTTATTTTAATGTGGATTCTGTTAATTTATAAGTATCATCGAAGTTGTGAGTTTACTGACAACTGACCCAATAATTAAAAAATAATGTTCATACTATTGACAATGATATAAAATAACTGTGCAAAATATTTGTATCCTCAGTGCTTTCACCAAGCTTACTCATTTTAAAATCTAGTGATGTGAAAATTATAGATTTGCAACAAGACTCGTTCGTTGCTTTGACACGGTGCTTTACACCCCCACCCTCGAAGCTTCATCCGCGTTTAGTCCCTATGTTGGCTCGCGTAACGGTACACGATGATCCACATGAGAGGCTTAGAGAAAGGGGAAAACGGCCGCTCCGGTCAAAATCCCCCACAGCGATCTACGAGGATCACTGCATCACGGCGAATCATCTCGCGCGGCCGAACACGCATCAGCGTACGTGTACATCGAACGCCGAGCAACCGCGATGATGCCACACCTCAGAGGGCTCGGCTCGAGAGCAAAATCTTTTCGGCTATCATCATAACTACTCTTTGCCTTTGTTACTCTCGTTATTCACGATTACGTGTCAGCAACCTCTAACCAAATTCCGTCGTCGCGTTATGTTGACAACAAATATTCTGGACTGTTCACGATTCTGTGTCGGCCGAATCATTAAAAGGGTTTCGTGAAAGCCCTTCTTTCCCTAGTCGAGACAGATTCTGGGCCCAGAATATAATATTCTGTCCCGCGCAAATTGTATAGACATCCGTCTTTCTGTATTTTATGAATTCGATTTCTTTGATTTTTTTTTCATTTATTTTGTTTTCCCTTCCGCATATAAACATTAATTATTAAAAATTCGGCCACGTAAAACTCCAACTGATATTTTTTCCAAGAGCTCAAAAATTTAATTCATTTGATATTGTGTAAAATAATTATTCCGATATAATAACTCAAATCTCGAAGGAAGAGCGAACCAATTGTTGATGTTCGCGTTTATTTATCATTGTTGTCGGTGATCCGACAAAAGGTCACTTGTAATTTAAATAGAGTGCTCAAAGTTTAACTCGATTGAGATTTACCATATAAAATAATTTTTAAAGTGATCATATAACCACTTAAAATCTCAAACAGAGAAAAGTTCCGTTATTTATATTCCACGTGAAAGTATTGTTGTTGTTGGTGACCCGCCCAGAGGTCAAGGCATAATAATAAATAAGTTAGTAATTCTGTTAAATTATAATTTCATATAATTTTCACAGTATTGAATTGTAAATATTAATTTGTCAATATGTTTTATTTTGTTTCAAGGTAACTGACCATTAAAGTGCCACCGCTTGGTAACATTTATTTATTGAACATTTGTGCATTTATTATTAACTTCCAAATACTTGGAAAACCGGCTGTCGATACTCCCGGCGTTTCTCAAATTTCTAATTTTTTTTCAACGAGCGCTCAACTTACTCCTCACCCGTAAAGGGTGGATAGAGCTGTCTCGTTGGAGATTATTAAAAAAAAACTTTTTAAAAATTCTATAATAACTAAGCGTTGAAACATTTTTTATATCAGAAATAGTATTAATGTAAATAAATTAATTGTATAATCTTTTACTTTAAATTTAAACAAATATTTTATATATATATTAGTAAATTATTTATATTGAAATTATTATTATTAATTCTACATAAAGATTAAATTATTTTTTTTTATATTACTTATTTAATGCAACATAATTTTTTTATCAATATTTCATGAGATTAAAAAAATACTGTATGATTGGGGTTCATTATATAGAGTGACAGTATTTTTTATATTAGTAACAAATGAGAAAAAGTTAAAAATAAAAAAATGGTTAAGAAAATTAATTATCA
Organism: Eupristina koningsbergeri; assembly: GCA_018907245.1. Lineage (NCBI taxonomy): Eukaryota > Metazoa > Arthropoda > Insecta > Hymenoptera > Agaonidae > Eupristina > Eupristina koningsbergeri. Next base: position 2,135,391 of record JACCHV010000002.1, on the reverse strand, counting down.
ATAAATATATATAATATACTTGAGTTTTAGATAGCTACTATAGCCCAAAAGACACCCTAGAAAAGAATCAATTCGATATTAATTTTTAAATATAAAAAAGTATTCTTTATATTTTATTTTTTATAAAAAAGTGCAATTTTTGGTGAATGATACAACTTGTAGTATATAATCATTTTATTTCTTAATATTTTTTCCTTTGTAGTTCCTTAGCAGTTACACTATTTTTCTTATTATTGTTTTTTTTCAATTTATATTTAGATTGATTATTATTTTGAAATGCTTTTATGAGATAAGTTTACTAATCAAAAATCGTATTAAGCTATATTTTATCTACATTGATATTAAAGTGATATAATTTGGTTATTAAACATAGTACGTGCCTATTATGTCTCAACATTAAAAGGTTTTATAAATAAATATTTAAAGTATTTTTATAAAAAAAATTCATAATTTATTCATTAAGTTATAAATATTAATTATTATAAATAATGGTAATAAAAAAATTAGAAATTTACAATTATATTCATTTTAATTGATTATACTATAAACCTGTATGAATAATTAATAAAACCAAAAATAATATGGAAAAATGAATTACAAGAATAACAATATGTCGATTTTAAATATATGTTACTTGCTAATCAAATTTATTCTCTTTTTATTGATTTAGAGTGTAGAAAATTCTTATTAAATTTGAAAAGAATTTTAAACGGGAAGCATACATTTTTTTCTGATACACATACAATACATATCATTTATTTTATTATTTTTATTGATATTGTTCAATCATAATTAATATTACATGTTTAATAATATGCATGTAATTTTTTATAATAAATTTTTTTTATTTTTTAATGAATTTTTTAGTACGCAAAAAAATTTTTTAGTAATTTGCATGTGCTCGTCAGAAGCGCTAGTAATATATAAGTGCGAGAGAGATAAAAGATTTTTGTCCACTATGTTTGTTTTTCCTATTTAGCATGGTGCTAGAGATTAAAAGGATGATCGCGTCTTACGAATTATAAATACGTACACGAGGCGATTGCTGCAAATCTGGTGAATTTCAAATGTACCCAAATAAATGCCCATCAGAAATGAATGAAGGGATAAGCACATTCTTCATCACATCCTAACAATAAGAATAGGGGAAGAATGCAGTTTCGATGTACATTTATATGTGTATATTTTTCAGCTTTTAATACATAAAGAGATGTGTCCAGTGCTAATGTATATAAATGCGATTTACACAATGCACATTATACACGTTATCATAATTTTATTGAAAATATATAATTAAATAAAAAATATTTAAGTATTAAACTAATTTTTATAAAATTATAAATATTAAGCCTAAAATTAATGTAAAAAATGTTGTGTTATTTGTGTCATTTATTTATTATGTTTGTAAGAAACATGTAATAACGCTAATAAAATAGCACGAATCAACTCCGTAATGTTTCAATTGTAAGGAGTAAATAATAAAACAACACCGAAGATAACTATTCACGCAGCAAGCCTTTAATTCTTTTCCAAGGCGTGACATACAGATTGAGGGCCGTGTTACAACTAACCCCTCTCCTTTTCTACACTGCAGCACATTCTCCCTCATAGATAGGCTTGACCGCCGGTCATCTGTGCCGTAGCTATGTAAAACTTTCTATTTTCAGGTAAATACGGTTTTGTCGCCCATCAGCTTGCTTCGCAAAACGCCGACGCTTACATGTTTTATAATATAATCATATTTAAATAATATTAAGAATAATATTTTTTTTTTTAAAGTTATATTTTATTCATAAATATTTGTAAATAGTATAATGCGCTATAAATATTTAAAGGTATTTTATATTATAATATGTTGTGCATTGTGATTGAATTAGAAAATTGATCTTAATAAAAATATAATGCATAGAAGTTATTATTTAAATATATATATATGAATAATAACTAAGCCATATAATTATTTTGTATTGGTCTAACGTATATTTGTAATAAATTATTTGTTGAAAATAAAATAAAAAATATTGATAATATAATATATTTATTGCAATTTTTAATTATGATGAATAATACTAAATTATTCAAACTAATAATTTTAACAAACTTTGTTGTTGCTTTACTTAATATAATAACATTATTGTTAGTTACTTTAATTTATAATACTAATTTATAATTTATAAATAAAATTTATAATACCAATTAAATTACATATCATCCCTAAATATACATAAAATATATTTATTTTTAATTACACTTATTACAATATATTTGTGACGAGACGACTCCGTTTGCCCTTCACGGGTGAAGGGGAAGTCGTGCTCTCGTCGAAGAAAGAGATATTTTCGCCGAGATAAGCGACAGCCGGCTTGCCAGGGATTTGGATCGGCGGCAGGAAGGAGTAGTCAATAAATAATCGGTTTTAATATGTAAATAATATCCACGGCCAGTGGCCCTTTTATTACTGTTTCACCTTTAACATTCAACAATACAATAATAATTAAGTTTAGTCATTTATTTACAACTTAAAAGCAAGGTTATTATAGGGGGTCACCCGGAGGTTACAAACAATCATAAAGGCAAGTGATGCGGTCAACGCTATTTACCGTTTGACCGCGAGCGATTTCTCCCGGTACACACTTTGTATTAATGCTGTGTGTACAAATGAACTTGACTTGATATTGAAGTACAACGTGTCACGACTCGGGATTTTGTTTTAATTATTTACGGACTTATTTATTACCTGGACGAGCAATCTAATTTGATTGCTTTACAATATATTTTACGGATATTTTATTCCGTAAAAAAAAATGAGAGGAACGAAGCAACCGATCTATGATCGACTTATAACAATATATACCTTCGGGACAGCGGAAGCGATTTCAAAATAGGTAGAAAAGAAGAAACGGATGAACGAGCAATTATTATAAATGCTTAACAATAAACTTTCCGACATATATTACGGCACCGAGACGAACAATTCACATCACGGATGAGCAATTGATTTAAATTGCTGGACCGATAATTTAGACGGGAAGCAATCCCAATGATTTGCTCCTCCGTTGGTTCGGTACAATGTTTGAGAAATTCACCATTCGGAAAATAATTATAAATTAATTGTTTTATAATTTCACGGGTGCGTGGAATTTCTCCGGCCGACCGTGTGGAAAACCGGGATTCGGGATTAAAACAATATTGTGTAAACACAATATTGCCTCTAAAGAAAGGGCGCAGAACCTTTTCGACTTCGGGGTAGGAAATAAATAAGGAATAGTCGACACGATAGCGTGAACGACCAAGGGTGGTTATCACGAAGATAGCGTGACGATAGAAAGAGAGGTTACTGACACAATAACGTGAACAGCAGGAGGTTGCTAGGAGAGGAGTATCTCGGGTAAGTGCCAGAACGGTTCTGCTCTCGAGCCGAGCGCTCCGAGGTGCCACATCACCTCGGTTACTCGGCGCTGGAGTTGTACAGCCACTGTTGCGCCGTAAACCCCGAACGCAGATTCGTCGCGAAACGGTAGTGGGCGGGTCCTTAGACCGTTGAATCTTCGAGAAGGGGTACGGAACCTTCTCGAAGGTTCTAGCAACGGCTTTTTCGTTTCTGGAAATTTCCATGTTCTTTTTTTATATGGATTTGGAAATATGTTCTTTTTTTTTGGTGGTCATTATGGCGTTCGAATTTTATGTTTGTGTTTGTGTAGATGTCTGTGTGCATGATTTCATTTTCTCTTTCGAGTCGCTACAATTGTTTTTGTCGCTCTCTCTCGTTTTTATAATGTTTTAAACTTTAATTTTCTTATGAACTAAAATATACAAATTATTACAATTGTAACGGGTCAGTTTACCCGCGATAATGTTAATTTAGAAAAAAATAAAAGAATTTAAAGAAAATTATTTAAAAGAAGTTTAATTTAAGGTTAATTCAAAAATACGCGGATAGGCTGCAGTCGGTGGACCAAGATTTGGGAGGGGATGACAACAGTACGGGCAAAATAATAACAGAAATTTAAAATATCAAGTCCTTGTCTTTATTTCCCTCTTTTGTTCTGTAACAAAAAGTTTACATAGGTGTTGAAAATTTTATCCAAGATTTTAAATCTTTAATTTAAATTGTTAAACGTGAATTTATTAATATAATTTTACGGAAAAATAACAATTTTTATGACGGTTGCATCAGGTGCATTGGCAATATCGGGCGCATCGGTTAATTACCCCGCGGTCTTAGTAGTGAGGAGGATCCTTGGTTTAGCCTTGGCTCACTACTTAGGCTACCCCAGGGAGGGGTGAGGGGACTCTCGGCTTGGCCAAAAGCTCACTACCTAAGGCCGTGCTAAGAGGGGGGTTGGAGGGTTGGATTTCGGCCGAAAGCTCACTACCTATGGCCGGGAGTAGATTGTAACATGAGGACGGATGCGGTAAAAAGGGTGCTTATCGCCGAAAATCTTCGCCTTATATACAAAACTTGGCCCATAAGGCCCGTGTATAAGAAATTGAATAAATTACGCATGCGCGGCCGAATGCTCTCGAATTTTCCCGAACGTTCTAGATGATTCTCGAGTGTACTGGAACGTTCGAGAACATTCTCGGACCGCGTATTTACAAACATTCCGCGCGTAAACATGTGCTTTTTTGTGTGCGTGAGGGCACTATGTAAGCTTTACGTTACACAATAATTAGAAATATTACATTATTTTCTTTCTCTTCATTATAATTTTTCCATGTTGTGGTTATTGGCATATTTATACTCTCCTCTTATATTGTTCGACTCAGCATTTCTTTGATGATTTGTCCTTTCCTTTTATTACTTATATTTAATATATTTATATAAATTTTTCCCTTTGTTACCCCCCCCCCTAAAACAATACGTTGCTCTGAAACATATTCTATATTAGTATTATAGTTTATAATTAATGTTTATAATGCAACCTAATTTATTACCAATATTACGAATGATTGTACATATATTTTCCCCCTTTTTTATTAATTATGTAATTATCGCGGTATCGTCATTATATAAATATTCGTATTAATCGGTGCAGTGTTGTCAAAGGTCGTTATTACTTATATAATAAGTACCTAGTCTGTAGAAGAGGTTATAATTAGTGTCTAAATATTGAATTCTATAAATATTCCGGGATTACTTTTTGTAGGCATTATAAAGTCATCTTTTTTCGTTTGGTCCATCGTCCTGTAATATTCACATATTTTCTTTCTCATTAATGTATTTTTCCCATACGATTAACAAAACGATTGGGGTAATAGGGATAGGTAAGGAGGGAAGAATTTCGTTCATATATTATACATTTTCTCATTTTGTATGTATATCATTGAATACAGCTCTTGCTGTATAAAAACCTACTGGTCAGTGTGATACCTGCACTTTCACGCCCTTTTATTCTTGGGTCGTGCCTCTTCTCACTGACTCTTGGAGGTTTATTTGTTTATTCATTCATTATGATGAAGAAATTCATTATTCCTTCCCTCCCATTTTTTTATTTAAGGCTAGTAATGCATGTTAATCATATTTTTCTAGTGATTCTAAATATTATTTGATTTTAATAATTTCATTTACTTGTTAGTTTATTTATTTATGTACAGGTATTTTCTGTTTGTCGTGTGTTGTTTTTGTTTGATTTGATTAATAACTTGTCCTTTTTGTATTGACTTTATAATCCCAAAATTATTATGGAAGGCTATATGTGTCGTGTGGCTGATACGTTAAGGCTGCTGTCTGCCGCTCCGGCCGCACAAGTTCGAATCCCAGTGACTCATAAATTTTTTTTTCTGTCGATATTATATTTGCCGTTCATAATTAATGTTAATTAACACTATTAAAACAATAAAATTTAAAAAAATAAAAAATTAAAATTTTTTTTTGAAATTTTGAATTCCATTTTTTGGTGAAATTTGGGGCTTAATATCATCAGAATTGAAGAAAATTTTTATTTTGTGGTTTTTCGAAATAAAATTTCATGTGAATTAGTAAGAAAATAAATTTTTTTTAAGAGAAAATAAAGAATCCTATACTTCATTTACCGATTTTATTCCCGAAAATATCTGTTTTGATGTGTATTTTCGTTAATTTTAGTGGGCTGTGGAGTTTAAGTTTTGTACTGCATTTCCTCGTATGTCGATTGCTCGGGTGATATGTAAATGTGTGTGGGGGATCACTCCTTGTTTATTATTTTCCACCAATTATATACATTTGATTTTTTATGTGGGAGGTGTCCTACTTATACGTACTGAGTACCGCATTAATGGCGTATCGATAACTCTCGGATGTTTTTTCCTCTGTTCTATCCCCATAAGAATAATCATGGTTTTTTCTTATACTCATTCGTAATAATAATAATAATCAAATATATATTTTATTTTATTCTATTGTACTTACAATTATTCCTTATTTCTATATGCGATTATATATGTAATATTATTAGTGTTAATTTATTAGATAATCATTAATATGGAGATTAATATACGTATCTCATTGTTAGTAAGAATTATACATGAGTGTTAGTGATGGGAAAATATTTTATAATTATGAATAAGGAATATCGATTGAATGATTTTTTTGTTGAAATTGTGCATTTTTTTTTTGATCACTTATGGTTTTTCACGTTTCAATTCATTTGATCTTTTTAGCTTGTCCATGTGAACTACTCTCGTCCCTTTTCAATGTTTCAACGTAATGTTATGTGTTTTATAATTTATGCTGACGATTTCGTAGGGACCCACATATTATTTTGCCATCTTTCCTAATTGTGGTTCTTTTAGCCTGTAAACCATTTCACCTTTTCTGAAATTTCGTGTACTTATCCCTCTATCATAATAAAACTTGGATCGGTATTTCGATTGAATCAGGTCCATTGATACCAACGTTTGTAACTGGCTCAGCTTTTCGACTATTTCTTGATGGAACTCATTATAAGTCACGCAATCGCTTGATATTTTGAAACTTGATGGTGTCCGCGCTTATCGGCCGAAAATCTATTCGTGCGGGGTATATCCCGTAGCATCATGCTCTGTACAGTTATAGGCGTGTTGATATAGACAAATCCATTCGTCCCATTCTCTATATTTTTCTACATAGCTTTTTAGATATTCCGTTACTGTATGATGCATTTGTTCAATACTCCCGTTCGATTGAGGATGATATGCAGTGGTGTTGAATTTTTTGATGCAGAATATTTTAGCGAATTCTTCTAGACTTCTATTGATGAAGTGAGTACCATGATCTGTTAATATTACTGCCGGTGATCTGAAATAGCATATCATCTTGCCTATCGTTGTCTTCGCGACTTCAATTGCTGTAGCTCGCTGTACTGGTGTTAGTATGCAATATTTCGTCAGTAGATCTTGCATCGTCAAAATATACACGTTTTTATTATTTGTTTTTATTAAGGGACCGTAAAAGTCTAATGATATTTTCTCAAAAGCGTGAGATGCTGTATCCGTGATAATCATTGGCATCTTTGTTTTCTTTCTCATTAGTTTATTCGTTTGACATTTTGTACATGCTTTTACGAACTGTCTTACTTCGGGTCGCATGGTTTTCCAGTAATAATCTGCCGCAATTTTTTTGTATGTTTTGTTTATTTCACGGTGGTCTCCCATGGGTGATTCGTGATATTCTCGAATTATCATGTACCTATCTTGTACTCTCGGTGTGGGAAGATTATCCTTAAGTAAAACTATCCCGATGTTTTCTTTATCAAATAACTCGTTGCAACTTTCTACGAAATAATTCCATTCTGTTTCTTTCATCAGCTGTAAATTTTTTATTATTGCTATGCTCTTAACGCCGTTATTACGACACATGATTCTTAAATTTTTGACACTTTTGATTATATCGGTTCGCAATACTATATCATTTACATGACATTTGATGGTTACACCCATAACAGCTATATCTTGAATTTTTTTTAGATTTATCTCACCAACAATATATTCCCTGTTTACCTAGGCGTTGAGAAGTAAATATTCTCTTTCGATTAACGCTTCCAAAATCTCGGTGTTAAAACTTGCGTCGGCAGTCATTAGAAATACAATATTTTCACGGTATTTAAAAGGATGTTCGTTTATTAGTTTAACCCTTGTAAATTTCGCGTCAGGGTCTTCTCTACGGTGGTGTTAGTAGTGGGAGGTGTAATCGCGTTACTCTATGTCGTTTCATCGCAATTGGGCCTTGCGTTATTTGATCTTCTTCGCTCTTGGTCAAGGCCGTATCTTTTGCTCCGGTCTCGATTTCAGGTGACTCTATGACCGTGTTGCTGACCTCGTAATCGGTGTTATCGCTGATTACACTATCGTTTTTGCTGGATCCTGATTCGAATTCTGTGGATTCGCATGTTATCTGTCGTCTGTTCGCTTTTACATATGGTGTATAATGATTATTTTCTAAGTGCAAATGTATGATAGGATTACGAATTTTATCGATAAAATGACAATAAATTAATTTGTCTTTTGTAATTTAAAAATGTATGCAAACATTAAAATTGAATTCTCGGCAGAAAATGTATACGCAGTCGTCGTTTCCCCATTCATTATAAGAAGATAAAATTTGGACCGCTTCTTTTGGCTCTTGGCAATCATTTAGAAATTTTGAATTTAATAATTTTTCTCTTAATTCTGTTGTTGATATAGATACATTCGCGGCAATTTTGAGACTTTGGAAAAGACAGTCTCCCGGTGGTTCTATCGGTATTACTTCACGTATAATGTTTATGCATTGCAAGCCCTGATTGTATAAAGATAAATATGCATTTCTATCGTTTTCTTCCTCCAAGCTTATACCTTTAATGGTTTTATCTGTTAGTTGTTCGGTGTTACTGGGAATTTCACTCGGTTTATCATTCGGACTGGCTTTTGATGATGTTATAATTTCATCAAATACAAAATCTGATAGTTGATTCGACCCGTGATTTTCATTCTCCCGTTCTTCGCGAATCTCTATAAGTCCTGTCGTTTCCAATCGAATTTTCACGTCTCATCCTTCATGATATTTCGGGTCTCTTGTTATTATTTCCAAGGTGTATTTTTTCGACTCGACTTTTATTTCTTCCGGTTCTTCTCGATTATATTCGTAATCTTTTTCTCTACTTATTTCTCTTACCGTGATCTCGTGACTTTCCCTATTCTCTATTATCTCTAGATGTTCGAGAGAGCTGTCTTTGTCGTCAGTTGAACCGTGAAAACTGATTTTCTGTTTCGCATTTGTTAAACCCGATTTTTCAAGAGGTGTACTTACTGATACGTTCCCGATTTTTTCTGAATTCCTTCTTTCTCGTGTTGAATGGGCTGGTACATTATTGTTACTAGTTGTCGCGATTTCCCGCTCTGATATTTTTGGATCGTATAACTTATTCCTCTTGTGGAGGGCTCGTTTCCGTTTGTTCTTTTTCTTTTTTTCTTTCCAAGGATCCCGTTTTTCGTATGATCTCCAGTCTTCGCTTTCGGTTTCGCTCGTGGACTGAGTCGATTCCCCATCCGATTCTATTTCGCTCTCAGAATCGCTCACGCGATTTCGTTTTTCTACCATACCGATATATCCATTTTTAGAATTCTCTAATTGTTCCTGTTCTTGTGATTCCGCTAAGACATATAGTTTGTTCCTGGGCAATTCTGGATTTACTTCGCCCTCCTGAAGAATCGGATTTCGTGATAACGCGTCCGCGTTCACATTCTTTAGTCCCGGTCTATATATAATTTCAAAGTTATAACCTTGTAATGATGCTTTCATCCTATTAAAACGGGTGTCAAGGTATATAGTTGTATGAAAATGTTTTAACGGTTCATGACCTGTTATAATGGTAAATTTTGTTCCGTATAGGTAATGTCGAAATTGTTCTTTTGCGAAAACTACTGCTAGCAGTTCTTTGTCATATGTCGAGTATCTTAATTCCGGGCCTCTCAAACATCGTGACGCGTAGGCGCATTGTCGGTCTTTTCCTAATTCGCCTTGGCTCAAGATGGCTCCGAGCGCGTAATCTGATGCGTCTGTCGTCACGTTAAACGGCATATCGAGTCAGGTGCTTCAAGAAATGACTCACTGCACAGTATGTCTTTAATTTTATCAAATGCTTCTTGATGGCTATTTTCCCAGTAAAATGCTCGTTCACTTTTAATAACTTCTAATAATGGTAGAGTTATTTTCGCGTAATTTTGAATAACTTTTCTATTATAGCCGGCAAATCCGAGAAATTGTTTTTTTTTTATCACTGTGGTCGGTACAGGATAATTTTTACTGACGCTATTTTATTTGGATTCATGCATATTTTTCCCGATCCAGCAATGTGTCCTAGGACTTTGGCTTCATTTTTTAAAAATTGACATTTCTTGGGCTCAATGGTTAAATTAGCAGCTTCTAGTTTAACCCTTTCTAATCGGATTAGGTGTTCGTCAAGGGTGTCCGAAAAGATCATGATGTTATCAAGATATACCTCTATCTCTTCCCTCGATAGTCCCGCTAGGGCTAATTCCATTGCGCGCATAAAGGTGGTGGGGGCTCCCTTCAGACCCATAGCCATCCGGTTATATTGGAAGCTACCTCTCGGCCCTGATGATGCTCTACCGGTGCCGAGGCTGGATCCATTTTTATTTGAAAAAAACCCATTTTAAGGTCCATGATGGATATATAATTTGACCCCGCGAGTTTATCAATGAATTCGTTTGCGAAAGGTACGGGATAGCAGTCCTCCAAAGTGATCTCGTTTAGTTGTCGAAAATCGGTCACCAACCTCCATCTCTGATTGCCTTGCGTATCCGGTTGTTTCGGGACAATCCATGTTGGCGAGCAATACGGGGACATCGATGGTTCAATAACGCCCTTTTTTTCTAATTTCTTTATTTCTTGTTGTAATATTTCCTTCAATACGGGTGGATACCTGTATTGCTTTGTTTTTAGCGGTTTGTCGGATGTTAATTCTATCTTATGTGTTAGTAGTTGCGTTGCGGCCAGCGGCTCGTCATCTAGATCGAAGCTCCCCGTGTATTTCCGTAATAAATTCCGGAGTAACGTTATCTCCTCGGTATTTCTTCCTTCGAGATCAACGAGAGACATAATTAAGTCGAGCCTTTCTTCTCGTTGTTCGGGATTGTTATTTAAAAAAACATTGAATTTTTTAACGTCGGTGATCGGTGCCACATAATCGTTTTTGTCGTAGTTGTTCAATTCTGCGTTATCGCTGAATAAATTATTAATACTTAAATGACCTACTTCACCGCCTCTCTTATCATATAATGCTCCCACGTTTGCTTCCCCTTTTTCTTCTATCGTGTAGCACGGCAATAATTTAACTTCCGGTATCGGTATGGAAACTGACTTCTCATTGGTGTTTACACATTCCACGAATACTACGCCTTTATTCGTGACGGATAGAAAATTGTCAAACAAAATTCCTGGTGCCAGGTTTTGAGGTGGCACCCAGCCAAAATAACGATCTCCTTTTACGCCTGCGCAAACTCTTTTCTTCGTTTTCGCAGGTATCTCAATATCGTTATCACGAGCAAAGGGTAAAAATATGTCCCCCAATTTTAAATATTTATGTTCGCCATTAATTGTGCCTTTATATTTCCCTATTATGTCCCATCCCAGGATCCCGTCTACGTCAATTGGTAGATCCTCGGGGACTACATGAAATTCACACTTAATATCGTGCATTATTATAGGCAGACTTCCTACCATCAGGCATTTTCCTGAGCCGAAGCCATGTATCATTATCATGACGTTTTCGTCAATTAGCTCTCGCGCTTTAATCTTTTTTCTTTTAATAATTGAGACCTCTGCTCCTGAGTCCACGTAAAAAGAAGCTTTATTTTTGGTAAATTCTGTACCATGGATTTCTATAACAGGCAATTTCTTTCCCCCTTCCATATAATTAATTCGTGCTATCCTTATATTGGGGAATTGTTCTTCTTTTGGTTCTTGATTTTTCTGTTCAACAAGCGTCTAGTTTAAATGTTTGTTTTCATTATTGATGGTAGGAAAATTATCTCTCGGTTGATCCCGAATCAAATTTACTCTCGCATCTTGCGAGCGTGTCGTGTTATTTACCGGGGGTACCTCATGATGGAATCGGCCGGGGGGAGGGCCGTTATCGGCGTAATTTGCCCTACTCTCAGCGTTGTTGCCATATCTTCACCTATCTCGATAATTATCTCCTTTGTATCCATTACTTCGATTATAATATCCATTATAATCGTTGTAATAACCCCGACGATCATTTGGCCTCACTCGATAATTATTTTGACTCCTCTGGTTCGCGTATGAATTGTTATTATGGTTTCCCCGGCAATCATAGTTTGGGGGTGTCCTATTATCTTTGTTTAAATTATTATTATTAGGATAAGGCGCGTTGTTTTTTCTCCGTCGCGCGATCATGGATACTGGGGCTTTGGTGCATTCTGCGGGGGCCCTAAACGCGATCTCCGTTGGTCCACCTCTCTTAATAAATTTCGGCAGTCAGCGGTGTCATGCCCTTTTCTTTCGCAGTATTTGCACCATGTCGAAGGTTGGTAAGGTCTATCGTAGCACGGGTCACGCCCGTTGTTGTCGCGCTCGCCGCCTCTTTCAGTCCGGACTTCGTAAAGTTCTTTATCGAATCTCATCACGAGGTTAATGGCTTCCTCGAGGGTCCCGGGCTTTCTTGCATCTACCCGGATAGAAATCGAGTCGATTAGCCCTACGATAAACCTCCTGATAACTAGATCCTCGTGTTGTCGGCGATCCGGATGACGACCGATATGTCTAGTAAGGCAGTCCAGTTCCGACGCCGCGTTTAATTCCTCACGCAGAATTCTCATGCGATTCCCGAACTCAAATACAGGTTCTCCGTCCCTTTGCACGCATCTTTTGATTTTATCTACTCCGTCCTCCACGGCCCCGGGAGCTCCGAAAACTGCTCCCAAATCAGCGATAAAGTGTTCGATTGAATCATAATTGCTTAATTTATATCCCATAAATCTCTTTGCCTTCCCGATCATCTTATTACTTAAAGCACGCAAGATGAATCGCTCTACTCGAGGTCCTTCGTTGTCTAGAGTTTTATGTATCCAATTTATTAAATTCAGTATTTCGTCCGGTTCTCCCGAACATTTTGGCATCTGATCCGCTACTTTGTATGAGGGCATACTCGACCTCATATAGAATTTCGGTATATATTCAGATTCTCGAACCGCTTCGACAGGCACATGAGACTCGTGAGGTCGCGAAGGTGTGGTTTGAGGCAAGGGTGTTGGTGCGGGCACATTCGTTCTGAACGTATTGACAGCTGCTGTACGCAAATCGATCTTTTTTTCTCTTTTCGAAGCCGGTCGATTTCTTCTCTCATAACTTTCATTTCGGCCATTAGCTCCTCAACGCGGCGGTCCCTTTCGTCAATGTTAGTATCGGGAGACACGGTATCTACGCTCGGCCATCCGCCTAGATCAATAATGTTCTGTTCGTCAGCCATTTTTGAATTCACTTTTTCCGAATAACGCTCGTTCAACCCTACAGTTCCTACTGATTTTAATTTCTGGATATTATCTCCACAAACTCGTAGTTGTTCTTCCGGAGTTTCTACTTCGACGAGGAGGCGATGAGCAAATTCGAACGTTATCTCTTTTACGTTCGCGGAATTCCACTTACCGGACGCTGTTAAATTGGACGATATTAGACGCGGTTTATGCTCACGTTCGTATGATTTACTACGTGTAAATAACTTAAATCCTTTCAACATTACCGAAAAAAAGAAATTATTTATTTGATTTTAATAATTCCGAAAAAAAAATAAAATTTCACTAATTCCGTTGGATCGAGTTCTAACCTTCGGTTCGGGTCACAAATTTCCACAATCAATCGACAATTTTCTTAGACAAATTACGCAGCATGCATATAATTTTTTATAAATTATGCAAAAGAATTATGAAAAACAAGATATACTTCTTTTTTGTACTTACATTAGGACGACGGCTATAATTGTTGCGACTTCACAGCTCATCATGGCTTTCCTTTTGTTGTATCAGCTTTCTTGATGAATCTTGTTCTCGAGCTGTCTCTCGCGATAAATCACTCGCAAAAAAATTTCCGATACTTCGACAGAAAATCCTGGTCACGGCACAAAAATTTCTGTTACGTATCTAAGAGGTCACTACTATGGTTTCGTTCTGCCCTAGCCAAATCGGTCAAAGCGTTCTGGCGTTTGTGAGGTTCGGAAATCGTCAATTAATGAAGCGCAAGATAATTAATATAATACTTTTGTTTTATTACATTTCTCTTAATGAACGAGAGAGAGAAGTATCGCAATGTGTAATACAACTTTTTCGCGTCACGAAGTTAAGTAGCGATTGTATAGAATGAATAAATATTAAAGAACCCGAACCGAAGTAGAAGTCAAAGTTCAAGTGCGAGTCCACGTACAAGTCGAATCCGAAGTCGAAGACAAAGTGCCCCTACGTGTTTTTCGATTTAACTCGTTACCTCCGCTGTATGGGAGAAATTGAAGGATCCGCGAATTCTCCCTCCGGGTGCCTCTGCTTGAATATCGTTTTGTCAGCTTTCCCCGGTATTGTCTTCTGACTGACGTATGTACATTCCTTGTCGCCTCTGATCTTGAATTTTCTCACGTTGGTGAGCTGAGAGGTTCTTATCACACGCGGGTTTCCCATTACACGCGACTCCCTTTGATTCCCACAATGTACAATGATGCGAGTACAATTTAATTCGTCGCGTATGCATATAAGTTTTACATACGTGACAACAGTTATAAAGTCTTGACTAAACAATGGCCATTTTGAGGTAATTTATAAAAACAATTTTAATTAAAATTAAGGTATTTACCAAAGGGCTCCAAGCTTAAATGGGAAAAGTGGCAACAAACGAACCTGGCACAATCCGAGCTATAAAAATTAACGCCCTGAATATTCAATATTTGATTATATTTTAATTTTTTATTAATTATACTTAATTTTCTTACATATATTTATATTCAATTAAAAAACTTATTTTTCCTTAAAAATTATGTAAATAGAAAGAAATATAAAGGAAAGCATTAAAATAATCTTAATCTTAAACAGTTGACAATTGACTTAACAATTGACTCCCACAAAATAGCTGAGCTTGTTTATCTGACATATTTCCTATAGAGCAACTCGCAGGTAAGAGTCAGTTGTGTCTATTACAATTATACTTACAACCACTATCCTGACATAAATTCGCATAGTCTCCCACCACATAAGAAACTATTAACTCAGGCGAAGAGCTCGAAGAGATAAACAGAAAATTGATACATTTAGTTCTTCTCTAGTATTAAGTGCGAGTGACTTAATAATCTTAGACAATATTGTATAATTAAATAGTATGAACTATTGTCCAACTTTGTATAATATTAATAAGATATTTTCGAAAGTTTGTTTTAAAATAAAAAAAAGACAAATAGAAAAAACTCCATCCTCTTCACCTTTTAAGACTTATCTCACATCGTTACGACTAATAGTGACTAAAAAAAATTTTATGAACAGATCATGTATTGTAATACAGTAAGTTTATTAAAATTAATTTTTATAAATCAATTAAAAACAACTTTCCTGAACTGTATTGTTAATTATTGGTTTGTCACTATACTTTACTTCAATTAATTTATTTATAAAAATTATTAAATATATTATTATTCAATAATTCACTAAATTACACAAAAGTTTCTAAATTATAATATGGGGAAATTCAGCACCAAAATTTGAGATTTCGGGCGAATCTCAAAACCCTTTCCAACACAACACAATAAATAATATAAATAATGATTCATAGTAATATAATATAAGATGATTTATAATATATATTCTTGATATTATTTTATTTCTTATTTATAATATTCCTTTTTAATAATAAAATATATATATAATTTATTTTATAAATATATCCTTAGAATATCTACTACACTCAGCAATTATACTATTAAAATTATATATATTCCAAATCACCACTTCACTTTAATGATAACATTAATACAATAAATTATCAATAATATCAATACAATAATTCAATAGATATATTACTATCAAGAATAATAATCAAATATATGCTATTTAAATTGATAAAAATTCACAACTGAACTCTCTTTCTTCTTCAGAAAGAAAGTTCCACTCCTTCACATCACTATTTTAATTTTAAATTAAAATCAAACCAATAATTAAATTTACTGAGTTTTATTTAAATTCAGAAAATTTAATATTGGTCGCATCACAACCAACAAGTCCCTTTTTCTTTGTACCTATCATGATTTAAATTTCAATTGGTTATTATTAAAATAACCAATCAAAATCCTCAATTCATATACAAAAGATAAGTATTATTTGACCGATAAGTATAGAAACTACACTTATCGGCCATCTCATGGCAGCACAACATTAATAATTTTTGCTACACCACATCACTTCAATTATGGATTTTAATATAAATATATATTAAAATACATATTCGCGCCTATCTCTATCTCACTCCAATTCAAAAACCTAAGCGCCGTGTATGTTAGCAAGACTTCCGCTATTACATTAAATTGAAAGTAAAATATGGGCCGCATGTTGACAAGTTGTCAAGAAACAGATAAAATCATTATTCTAAATACTTATTCTCCACTCATCGGATTCGTGAGTACACAATACCTAAACTTCATACAATAAAAATAATAAAATTAATTCAATATATATATATATATATTAGTAAATTATTTAATTTAATTTATAATAACTCATACTATTATTTCTTTTTATTTTAGGTTAGTATGATACAAGAAAAATAACATTTCCATATCATCACAGTATATAATTTGAGGTGTATATATAATAATGCATCAATACAACAGCTTAGCTTGCGATCAAGTTATAAAACATATCAGCATGTATAATAACCACAACACAAAGAATTAGCAGATTATGTAGTATTAGAATTGAATAGAAAGATTACTAACGAACGTAGGAACGATTATACCAATTATCACAACTGTGTCGAACAGGGGAACGATAATCATCTTCGTGAAGCAATTGAGGGGTGCCAAAAATGAAGAGTGGGGTAATATGTGAATGAATCAAATTACTTTAAATATTTGAATTCAAATAAAGACGTTGACTTTATTATTTATAGTAAAACTGATCGGAAGAGTATCTATTTTTATTCTTCACTCTTAATTCGTTTCCAGAAATGATTTTGGTTTATAAATTGTCCCGCAATTATTTAAGTACAATAGTTTAACGTGGAGCTTGAAGCTATCCATGTTCTGTGTATTCACCTTTTCAATTTATGATAAATTTTATAAAAAGTTTAGTATTTATAGAGATTATAAGCGAGATCTCTAATGATAAGTGGGGTATTTCGACACGATATTGAATAGCCGTACACAACTGTCTCTAGCGGATGAACAAAATGTTCCTCACTAAGCAGATTAAGGGAACCAAAATATCCTGATTGGTACTGAATACAATCATGTGGGCAAAATTTACAGAATGGAGCTGATATTCATGAAGGAAAAGTGTACGGATTGGGGCTGAATATACTCACGAAGGAAAATTGTACGGGTTGAATGAACAACATCAATTGTGTTTTACCCATGCAATTTTTCTTCCCTTATGTTCTTCCCTTAAGAATTTTATGTGTCTCTAAATTAATAAGTATATATTTTTTAAAAATTAAAAAACAAAACAATTTGAATTAATAATTGTACATGTTTTATTCATACCATAAATAATAAATGAAGTGTATAAAATGAAATTATTTTACTAAAGATTTTCTTTTTTTAAAATAATATATATATACATGTATATAGAAACAGAAAAATAGGCAGAGAGACTCTCTCTTTCTCTTTTTCTTTATTTCTCATTATAATTACATTTTACTTTATTTTTGTAAATTTAGTCATTAATAATTGATGTTTTTATATGTATATATTAATAAAGTTGTAAAATATAGAATAATTTCTATATTACTGCTAACGCGTAATTATATGTGATTTCATATATCATTCGATTTTGATATCCGTTTTGGCATAAATATTTTACAATTTTGTGTCTAAGATAATAATTGGTTAAAATATGTAATTTAACTATTATTTCAAAAACATATTTTCAGTTAAATAGATAAAAATTATATTTTTTTTAGTCTGTACATATATTTTTCAATATTTAATATTTTTCTTAATTAAATATTTGTATTTATGCGTTATATCTTTATTTATTTTTAAACTTTATCATTTTCTTTATTTTTATTATTTAATTTACTTGAAATACTTTAAATCCTAAAATTAAACTTTTTTTTAATCGAAAGCGACTCATACGCTAATGCGAATGCTGTACTTTGTCGTACGTTTTTTTTAATATTTAAGTTTCATAGATAAATTTTGTATATATTATTGTTTAGATGAGTAAGGGGATTAATATAATAATGAATTAAATTTTCATTTCAGTTAAAAACACATAAATACTTTATTAGATGGGAGTATAATAAATAAAATTAATGATAATATCGTTTATAATACATATTATTAAAATAATGATTTTATTATAAATTTTATTAATGTAGTCAGTTTTGCTTTAATTTTACATAATGAAATTAAAAATTACAAATAAAATTATTATTATTACTTGTCTTTGTAATATATCATTCGAATAAATGATTCAAATATTAATTTTATTATTACAGTTAATGAATGTTGAAATTTTGCTTAAAGTCATTAATAAATTACTCTATGAAAATAATATTTACATATAAAATAAATATTTGTAATAGTTTATGAGAAATATCTTTAAAATATATAATTTTATTATCAATTATAATAATACAGTTAATAAAACTTACAGTTTACTTAAAATAATTTACAATTTTATTTGATGAAATTGAAAATTTCACATAGAATTGGTATTTTTAAATTTTTATCAATCAATATGTTTATACTTTAATTAGTTATTTCGGAAATTCAGAGGAGTGCGGGGAAACAGGCAAATTATTTAATGAAATAAACAAATAAATTGAGCCACACAAGAGATTTATTGGCTCCGCTTTTACAAAGGCATAAAAAACCTCATACGCGAGGGGAAAAAGCCGCGCTTGTAATTATCATTATCTTGCGCTGGACGGAGGTGACGCTCGCTGCTGCCGCTTTGGGCTGGTGTCCTCCGTAGAGACCGCGGTAGAGGAGTCGTGTGTGATAGCCTCTCTCGGCTGCGTCCTCCCCGTGGTTGATGCCGCACGACTTACAGAGAATCACCTGGTGATTCAGCCGCTGGGCGAGGGTGCTCCTTCAGGCGTGTGTCCGTGTTGGAGAAAATCTTGCGCCGTATCGCAAAAACCCTCTGTACACTTACACACACTCACACACAACAACCACGCGTGCTCACACGATAAATTCGCTGTCGAGTGATTCGCTAATCACCTTTATCGAGCGTGATGCAGGAGGAATCACAATATTCGCGTGAAGCTATATAAAACCGTGACAATTCAAAAGAGACGGAAGCGCGCGAGAAGAAGCCTCGATCGAGACTGAAAGTTGTATCGAAAAACGGAAAAACGCATTTTCTTCCGCAAAACCCGGACCGCAATAAAATTTTGGGCCGCCCGCCGTATTGGGCTTTGTGCGGTCACTCTTGCATTTTCGGGAGAATGCGTTGAACACAATATATGATTTGAATTTCATTTGTTATAATACAGATACTAAAAGTTTTAATTTTATTTTAAAAAATTTACAATTTTATTTAATGAGGTTTAAAATTAAATATAAAACTATTAATATAAGTTATTTTTTCAACATCTTATTAAAAGAATGATTTTGATATCAATTTTTATAATACATTTTATAAAAATAATAGTTTTACTTGCTATCACCAAAAATTGACTTGAAAAAGTAATGTTTACAAATAAAATCAACGTTTGTAATTATGTATGTTAAATATGATTGAAATAAATGATTTTAATTTCTGTTTTTGTAAAAAATTTAATAAATGTAATAGTTTTACTTGTAATAACTTATAAATCACTCGATGAAAGTAATATATACTACTGAAATCAATGTTTGTAATTTATCACAAATATCATTGACATGAATGATTTTAATTTCAATTATAAGAATACAATTAACAAAAGATACAGTTTTACTTAAAATCATTTACAATTTTATTCAATAAAATTTAATATTACAAATAAGACCTTTTTATTATTAAATAAATTTAATAATTAAATTTTAATATGTTTATTATTAATATATGCTTTTTAGTTATTTTTTAAATGTATTCTTGAGATAAATGATTTTATTAAAATTGATAATTAAATATCAAGATTTATATCGTTATCATGAATTTTATATAATGAAAGAAATTTTATTATATTAATTTTATTTTATAAATTATTTTAACTAATATTTTAAATGTACATATGATTTATTTTAATAATGTTTTTGCACATATGTAGTATAATAAGTTATGTAAATAACTATAGGGGTTATGTGACACAAATTTGAGCGGAAGCATATTAAGAATAAAAAAATCTCTGATAAAAATTTTATGTCCATGTTATTTATACAGATGCATTGGTACATATAAATATATTGAAAAACTTAAATTTAATAATGCATAAATTTATAAAGGAAGAAGATAAATTTTTTAAACTATATAAGATAAAACTTTAGTATATAAAATAAAGATAGATTTTTAAAATATACAAAAAAGAAAAGTTGTATTATATTTTTAATTGAAATATAGAGGCTATCTTCATTGAATTTCACATTTAATGCAGTAGGGAGAGTGCTTAACTTCACTCTGTACTCCCTTAACTGTTCTTCGAATATGAAATGTGGTTTGTTAAACATCCGCTAGGTTTTTGAGAACAAACGCTTAACACGTCATCAGCAATCTCTCTAATAATCTCTGATTTATATTCATAATCTTTGGAAACTATTTATTACACAGTACTATCTAATTTTATCCAGATGTATTTATTGCGTGTATAAAATAAGCAATACCTGTATTAATCAAATATTAAATTTCAATCAAATAAATTTATATTATTTAAAACAATAAAATGGAATCCTTAATAAATTAATATCATTGTATACAGTTCATTTATTATTTATGGTACGAATACAAAATTTGTACAATTATTAATTTATATAGTTTGTTTTTTAATTTTTTAAAAATATATACTTAGTATTTTAAAGACACAGAAAATGTTTAAAAGAAGAAAACAAAGGAAATAAAATTGTATGGATAAAGTGCATTTATGATTATTTATTCATATTTTATCCATACTCGTTCCTTTTTTAATATATTGTAACAGCTCACAATACCCTGGAACAATTAAACAAGATTAGAACCGCGGAGTTAAAGATCTGTTCCAAAATAACTTGGAGCTTGATCGCGGCGCGAGTTTCAAATGTTGGGAAGAAGAAGAATAAGGATTATTAATACAAGGTAAAACTCTAAGTGTTAATTTTAGGTAAAAGTGATTTTATTCAGATCGCAATTTACACCACGAAGGATAGCGTCACTCTGAGCAGGCTTCTGCTTGCGTGCCTCAGACGCCGCGTCTCTCCTTTTATACATTTTATTATTTTATTGCTCTGCGCATTTTACAGATGCGCAGGGCTACATGGTTTACATAATTATATAATTTTAACCAAATAAACGATATATTAGTGATCATTATTTTGTTTGTTATTTATTTTAATATTTCCTTGCTATCTATATTTAAATAAATTCTAATGCATGTATTTTTACATTTTCTCTGATAGCGCATTGTCGTCATACAAAAATGTGACCTGTTTTTACGGTCTTAGTCTAAAGCTATTATTTACATTGGTGTCGCATACGCTGATTTGTCCTTAAGCTTATTTTAAACGTGACTTGACCGTCACAATATAGTAGTTTGTTAATTGTCCGATTGGTTTTTTATGTCAAAAAGTTGAACATGAACATTAGCGACCTCTCTTATAATTTCTGGTATTTCCATTAGATTTATTTGATTGTTGACAATTATTATTCTGGAAGTATTAGGACTTAATTATGGGAATAGAAAAATATAGAGGCTATAGTAAATTATATTGTTAATTGCCTTTTATTTAATTCACTACGCTTATCTTGTGATATTATTTTTTATTATCAATCTTTATGGATATTGATAAAAGTATATTGGTTTTTTGAAAATCAAAATTGTTCCATTTTGTATAAAAATCGGTAACAAAACATGTTTTTTAATGTTGAAACTGAAATTCTTTATATTAAATATTATAATTGATTTTATTTTATATGGTGTAATTCAATTTACATAACATTAGTAACCTATTGTATTATTCAAATATACATCTTGTATATATACATACATATATGTGTATATATGCATGTATAATTATTCATTGACAGGGTAGTGTCGTACAGGCGTAGTTGAAGTATTTGTAGTAGTATTAAACATAGTAACGTTAAATTTATGTATATAAAGTAAAATTAATATTAAATATATATTTCATAAAGGCTAATCAATATCTTAGAAAATAAACAATTATCAAAAAATAGATTATTTAAATCACCATTTGATGGAAAAGTAAGATAAACCTAATAATAAAAATTAATAATTAATATATCATTTACTAACTTATATCTTTTTTTTTAATAATTAAAGATTAATATTTTCTTATTTAATTATTCATTTATAATATTGATAAATTTTAATAAAAAATTTTTCAAATTTGTTTTATTAAGTTTTAATTATATTTTTACTGAATATTGTTTTTATATATTTATTATTGTTATGATTAATAAATATTTAAAAAATTTTAATTTATTTATTATTTTAAATTATTCAATCATTAGAAGCAAGATAATGTATGTTAAATGATTAAATAAAAATAACTTTAAATAAATATCGAATAAAATTTAATTGGTAGAAAGCATTGTTTTTAAAAACAAAATTACTTATAAAATTTGAATAATAATAAACACATAACATTTAATGTTAATAGTTATTATAATAACAAATATTTTTATATAACATATTATTCAATTAAAGGATAGCAGAAAATATTCCAATTGATTAATAAGTTTAATTCTATGGAAGATATACCATTAAAAATTTTCAAAGATTATAATATTTAATAATTACTAGAGGCTTTTCTCATCAATTCTCAAATATACTACATTTTGTAATATTCCACTACTAACATGGAAATTAAAATTTCAAAATATATGAAGATATCAATTATATTCTATAATTTTATAAATTGTATATATGTAGTAGTATTGGATAAAATATTAAATTTTATTTTCTGAAATTAAATAACAACTTCATTTTTACATATATTTTTATATCATTTTTATGTTAATAGTTAAAATAATTAATAATTATAAAATAACTAATAAATCTAGCAAGTAACTTTTATTTGCATAACTTTAGCTTATTGTTATTAGTACCAAAAAAATCTTAAAATAATATTATTTATAAGACAAAATTATTTAATTTCATTGCAGTTTTTTATCAATAAATATAAATACAATGAAAAAATTACATTTTGATTTTAAATTAAAATATGTTTAAATTGATTAATAAAATTTTATCTTGATATATAAATAAAATAAATGATAATATATCATTTATAATTGTATGAATATATATTTGTTATTATATTTTGAATTTATTACAGAATATATAAAAGTAGCATTCATTTTCTAGTATGTTTAAACAATCATAATTATATTAACCTCCATTGAATCATAAAACATCATTTGTTATTTGTGTACAGGTAATCAAGTATTTAATAGTATTTAAAAATTATTTTATAACTAAATAGAGTTATTTACTTGTAAATAATTAAATCATTTAAAGTTCAATAATTTTATTGAACAATACAACTAATTGATTCTTTTTATTAATAGAGTTTTTTACGAGATTTTTTTTACATCTATTTTTTGAAGTTTTAATTTAGTTATATATATAGGAATTCTTATTCTCTTTCCCGATATTAAATTTACTGATTTTTTTTATCTACTTTCAAAATATTCTTAAATAATGTATTTTGTATAACTAAAAACAATAAAATATTGTTAAAAATTTATAACTAAGCTCAACTAGTTACAAGAAAAGTATATTTCAAATTTTTTTTTAACAATTTAACTTATTAAATAAAAAATAATATAAAAACTAGTGTTCATTATTGAAATCCCAATACATGTATGCGAAAAAATGAATAATGTAAAGTGTGTTCAAATTCAGAAAAACTGAATGAAATTATAATACACGAATCACATGTTAATGTCAAATAATTTGAAAGTGATAAAAAATAAACCTAAGAAATGAAAAGCAAGATAGAAAAGTAGGGAAAATACTAGGATTTTTGAAGGAATTTTCACATAATAGGAGAAGTTAAGATTTATTCTTTGTTCTCACTGCATTGATGGTAATAATAAAAATTTATGAAATTTAAATAAAGAGATAATGTGAAATTAATTTTTCAGACTTGAATACCTTTAAAAAAAATTAACCACCCTAGAAATTGTTAGCTAAGCTTAAAAATTTGTTTTGAAAGATTATCTTTTGAAAATGCATAAAATTACTGTAATGATAGGCATTTAAAAAAGTACTGTATCCCATATGTTTATTAAAAATTTAAACATGAATAATTTTTTCACATTTTGCTCATAATTGAGCAAAAACAACATTTTGAAAATATTTCAATTATATGCATTGTCATATTTTACAATGAAAAGATAACTTTGAATGATGAAGTAAGAGTCCATTATAATAACACAAGACCAATCAAAGTAAAAAATGATCTCATATGTGAATATGAAAATGAAATCATCATAAATTAAAATGGAGAACCATGTTAAAAAAAAAACAAAAATAGTACCATTATTTGACAAGGCTGTGGAGATGTGTTCAGTTTACTAAAAAAAAATTATTCAAGCTACTGAACATAGTTAATAAAAGTATACAAAGTTAAAAAAGATTGTTAAAAAATAACAATAGAGATTTTAAAAACTCATTGTTGAATATAGTTAGAATACTAAAATTTACTTAATCATTTTTTACTATTTTTGACTATAATAAATGACAATCTGACATAAAAAAAATCTTTTAATAATTTTCAAGAAATAAAACTAGTACATGATTCAAACAATTTGTTCTAATACAATAAATTCTTACTTTTATAGTTGTTAAAATAGATTTAATATGTGTGCTATATTTTATTATTTTTTTAACAAGATTTATTTATAAAATTTTTATTGCTTATCTAGATAGGCGTCTTTCAATTTTATATGAACTACAATTTTTTATTTAGGAATACAAATTAAGAATTGATATTTATGAGAATTTCTATTAATAACTGATGGTGTATTTTATAATATATTGAAAGTTTTAATTATAAGAATTATAATAACTTTTGTAAGTTTGAGGAAAAGAGAAGGAAGATGCATCCAGGTGAATGGATACACAAGCACAACACGTGATTTGATACGTTAAAAATTATGATTCATGTATCATGTACAAAAATAAACCTAATTTATATTCTTGAAAAATGGTTTGCGATCTTAATTTTTCTACGAATTGAATTAAACTTGCTTTCTAAAGACAAATTTATTT
The DNA here is from genome assembly GCA_018907245.1 of Eupristina koningsbergeri. Taxonomy (NCBI): domain Eukaryota; kingdom Metazoa; phylum Arthropoda; class Insecta; order Hymenoptera; family Agaonidae; genus Eupristina; species Eupristina koningsbergeri. The sequence goes on along the minus strand of JACCHV010000002.1, from coordinate 2,109,803 downwards.
TGAATACTTTCCAGGATCTATCACTTATAGTGAGCATCTTCAATTATAAACATTGATTACATATATTTAAGGAATTTACACCAATTAATGAATCAATTATCATTTTATCCATTTTGTGGTACTAGCAGAGTAACTGACAAATTTTATGCCAAGCGGAGTCCTCCATTTGGATGTGGATGTTCAGCCTCTTGAAAGTGATTTCTAGTTACCATGATAAATTTGAGCTTTTAGGTGCTTCTACGCTAGTTCATATCTATGTTAAAAATGGGTATCATCCAATTTGATATCCGGAGCATAGAACACACGAAGACCTTATGCATCTTTATTTTCATCAGATTACGTTCACTCAAATTTACTACAGAATGCATTAGCCTTGGTGAAGTTTACAGATTAGCGGCATAACAAAATCATTTTTTTACAATTAAGCTTGTCAACGTTGACTTTCAACCTCTTTGTCTTTTAGATTGAATTGGCATGAGGATTTCAAGGATGTCATCAACGATCCCCATTTGGACTTCCAAGAACAATCTCTAACGTCAGCCAGCATATGTACAAAAATTTGAACTCGAACCTTTTTATTTAAGTATCAGGGTAATTAATGACTGAATTTTTCAATATTTACGTTTAATTTTTCATAAAAGCCCTTTTTTTAGCATTAAAAAAATCTCTAGTTATTAAAAAATCAAGTCACATACAAAATTTTAACAAGTAAACCTATTTTAACAGTCGATTCATCACGCCGTGCTACAAGCGTAGACATTATCATTCGTGTGAAGACAAATCTTGCCACTAATGATTTTAAAAAAAAAAAAAAAAAAAAAAGGAGGACAAATTAGAAAACTCACCTGTATATTTTCCAACCTTTCCATAATTGCCATGACAAGTACTGATTTAAAAAAAAATTCCATATTTTCTATACACGACTTGTTTTTCTTGTTTCTTAGAGTAGTATAAGGATAAAATTCCGAATGAAACTGATCCCATGAGTCTTGAAAATAGTACAAAAATAGTATAAAGATCGGTTCCTGTACTGTCTTTGCGTGCGTATACAAATTATGTTTAGTGGATTGGCGAATTTTGTTTTTTCCATTGCGATGATATCGAATTGTATGAAAACCATGACATCGGGTTCATGTTAACAAGCAGTGGGTGATTGAGAGATCTAGTTTCGTAAGTTAAGAGAACTTTTGCGTCTGTGGACGCCAAAGTCAATTTTTCATGTATGGAGAGATGTCAACTGAGTGCACATCCAAGAAGGACGTGGTTGATCAGAGTGCGTCCTGATGTATGGTTTTTTAATTGTAAGTAATATATTGTAATTATTTTTTAGCGTACCACGTGATTTTCCTCCTTATTAACAGAGGGTTTTTATGTCGCGTTAATAAAGTCTCCGCTTATTTATTTGATTAGGTGCTGATTTAAATTGTGTTTTATTTAGTATCAACAAGCAATTTTCCCTTCCTCACTTCTTTTTATATTTATTACTTTAATCATTTCAGTATAACTTCTAGAACAATATTTTGAAATATGTATATGTTATCAGAACAAAATAATTAAATTGTATTTGCTAATTTTATTTCTATAGTTTACAGGAAATGACTGCATCTTATTCGGAAATATCTTTAGATTCTCAATCAGATCTATCTCGTTCCGATGTAATAGAAAATTTTGACACAAATATAATAAGTTCTTCTAGACCAGATTGTTTAAGTTTAAAAAATCATGTCGAATATCAAAAAAAAAAAACTTGGGATATTAAAACCTATCGTAAAGCAATAGATTATTTGCAATCTGAAGGAACTGTAACAAAGGATGGAAACATGGTACTATTTGTTACTGAAGATTTGGAAAACAAAATAAGATTGTCTAGTCCAATTTCAAAAAAGGCAGATTTTAAAGATTCTTTACATTGTCTTACATTAAAAAATGCTACTTCTTTGCCTTATAATCAAACTTTAACTACTCAGATGCCTACATTAAATTATAATGTTTTAAATGAATTAGAGAATGAAGCAAGAAAAGTCGCAACAACGGTTGATTCTATCACTGAAAATTTAGCTGCAATACTACATAGTGTATGTATTTTATTATAACTTTTGTCATTATTCGTATATATTTTTAATACTTATTTGAATTATGGATTTGGTTTCGGGTGAGAGAATGGGGTACATGTATTTGAGATAAGAGAACGATTTTTGGAAAAGGAAAAAGTAAAAAAAGATGGGAAGTGGAAAGCAGATAGTGAAAAAGTTAGAGGAAGCGGAGGGTTAGTAGGTCAAACGAAGATAAAAAGGGAGAAAGAAAATTGTAGGTGTAAGAATGAAAAAAGTAGAGCGCTCTACGAATAGGTTAGAAAAAAAGAATAAGAAAAGCGAGATTAAGAATCTATGGAAAAATGAGTGGCTGGAACTAAAATTAGTAAAAAGTTAAAGGAAAAGTATGCTTAATAGGACAAACGAAGATAAAAAATGAGAAGGAAAAATGCATCGGTAAAGAACGAAAAAAGTAGGCCCCATGAAGAAGTTAGGAAAAGGAACGAGTTCGAGACTATGCGAATAGATGAGTGGCAATACCTAGTTGACTAATTAGTTAAATAGTCTGACATATACAGAGAAGGGCAGAAGTGCGGATATACAAGATAAGAAAGTGGAAAAGAGAAAAGATAAAAGAGGAAGAAAGGAAATATGGTGTGCAAATAGAAAAAAATGAGGCTTTTAAAGAAAGACAAAAAGCAACAAGAGAGGAAAAATAAAGAGCTAAAGAAAATAAATAAATGGCATAAAAAAATTGGGCTGGATCTGAAATGGAAGAGGAAAAACAAGAAAGGAAGAATAAGAAATAAGTAAAAAAAAACGAGACGATAGAAGAGAAAATAAATAGAGAAAAAATGCAACAAGCTAGGAAGAAATAGAAGATACGCATTAGGGGAATATTATAATAATGGGCAAGGCGACTGTAAATTGAAAAGAAGCAACACGATGTGAAAATAGAAAATATAGAGAAGAATAAAAGAAACAGGATATGGAAATAGAGTGTAATGAGCAGAAATAAGAAAAAAAAAGAAGTGAAAGGGTATATATAGGAGAAGAGTAAATAAGAGTTAGAGTATAAAGACATGGAAACAAATGAGGACAGAAGTAGAAAAAAAGAGAAAGAGAGAGATGAAAGGACAAAAAAAGGTTGAGCGCTTAAGCAAAGGATGAAGAAGAGAGCTAAAACCATGAACATAGTGGCTGAATACACGAATGGAAAGAGAATAATAAAAGATAAAATAGTCCTAACTTAGATATAATATAAAATGAAATTCAAAATAATGTAAGACTAAATAAATAGGCAAGGAGTCGAAAAAATAAAAGTGTGGACGAAACAAATATAAAGTAAACAATAGTATAAGCGTGTGAGCGTAGTGTCAGTTAATGCGTGGGTTTCTAAATATGTATCAGGCCGTTGACCGGAAAATAAATGTAAGGTTATGCAAAGTTATGTAAACAAAAACATAAATTTAAGAATATTGAAAACTAGGCATGTATGTTTGTAAGTAATGCAGTGTAATTGAAACTTGCGTTATAAGGATAGAAAAGTACAAAGGTGATAAAAGCGTGAGTGAAAGAGACGTAAGAAAAGAGATTATTTTCTAAGTTAGGTCTAAAAAAGTATTTTTTAATAGGGAGTGGATATTTTTTGAAAATAAAGGGAAATACGTAATTATGAAAATGTCGAAAAGGTATAGAGGTAAAATTTAATACAGGAGTGAAAATTTCAAGGGAGGAAAAATTAATGAGCTTTCGAGAGCGATGAAAAGAATAGTCAGTAGGGTAAAAAATATTAGACTAAATGAATAAACAATAAATGGAGGAAAATATAATTGTAGATGAATAAAAAAAAATATAAACAATAGTTTGGAATGTGTATCGGTAATGAAAAGGTTATTTTTATGTTTGTTGATTTGTATGTTTGCGTGACACCATCAAGTAAAACAAAAATGTAAGGTTATACAAGAACGTTGTAATTGAAGTGTAAATTTGAGATTATTTGTAATCATATATATGTCTATGTAAGCAGTATATAGTAACTATGTCAAATATGAGAAAGGCAAGGACAAATATATAAGCCAAGTTCATTTCAGTGCCAAAGGCTAAAATTATCAATAAATAAATAAATACTTATTTAAATTATATTTTAAATTTATTTAATTTATAGGCATCTATGCTAACGGTTGGATGTTTAGAAACTTATAGAAATTCGGTGTGTAAGACTTGTGATACTGTAGATAATAATATTAAATCAATGTATCAATTAATGGCTAAATGTGAAGAACTGTCAATATGTATGAATATTATTTATGGAATGGCAGAAAAAATGTACGTAAGCAGAGCTATTTTATATAAATTATATAGATCAAGTAATAGAGTATTTTTTGGACGTTAACGAAATATAACAAAATAAGAAAACAAAAAATTATAAAAAAAATTTACAATTTCTTATTTTTTAAATACTATTCACAATATTTGCAAGCTAATTTTTTACAAATAATTTTATCCCAAAAATGTATTTCTTTACATTTTATGTTATAAATTAAAAATTAGAATTTTAATAATAGTATCCATGAATGAATTATAGCTTATAAAATTTTAAAGAAAATATATTATATAAATCGATTGTAAAAGTAGAAGTATTATTATCTTTAAAAAACGGAGAAATTTTATGTTAATTAAAAAATTGTTAACTTTGTCATTTTTTATTTTTTTTTTAAATCTAATTTGAGAAAATTAAAATAATTTATATACATTTTATTTGTACAAAATTTTAGCTCTATTGGATTATTATTAATATTATTATTGTTGTTATTAACAGTAGTAGTAGTACTACTAGTAGTAGTAGTTTTAGCACAATTAAATTTTATACAAAAATTTTCTTAATCTCAAAATTTTTATAGACTGATAAATATAAATTAATAGTTACATGTATACAATATTTTCTATAATAGTAAATTTTAATAAATGTGAATGTTATTTAAAACAAAAACATCAATATTTGTTAAAAATTTAATATACATTATATTTTAATATCATTTGTATCATTACAGAAAAGATATTAAAAAAATGCTGGATCTGTTTGAAAGCGTAATTAATACATAATACAGAATCGAAGCGAAATAATAATATATTATCATTAAACTTCAACAATTACAAGCAAGTTCTCAGAGACAAATTAAGAAGTATATTCCTTATAAATTGTGCAGTATAATAACATATTAATGTATTTATGTATATTTTTTATTTTAATTTAATGTAAATAGTTTTAGATTTTATTGAATTTATAAATAAATTTTATGTATTAAAATAAAATATATTGTTATATACCGTTTGATGTTCACTATATTCTGAACATATTAATTATTATATCGAGTATTTCTTAATAATATTCTTTATATGCGTATGTACATAATATATGCAATTATTTTATAATAATTTACTTTGTGTAAAAATTCTATGCATCATTCAATTAAATAAATGTATACGTTTATAAATACATACAAGTCTATATATTAATATTATATATTAGTATAAATATTTTAACATGCATAAAAAAAGATTGTTTCTTACTGATATTTTATGTCGTCTCTATATTTGTGTTCTGTATGGCATAATTTCTATTTATCTATTAATTTTTAATATATTGATTGAAAATCAATTTGTAATTTCTATATATACTGATTTTTTAATATTTTTTAAAAATTATCATTCTTTATAAATTTTTGGCATAAATATAAACTTATTTCACAGTATTTTTGTAAAAGAACTTTTTACGCTGATTACATGTGGTTGGGGAACGATAACATAAACATATGTATTATATTACAAGAATTAAACAATGGAAAGGAATATTTAGGTCGATTTTATTTATTATTAGTGAACAAAATAAATATTTTTTTTTCATTTTATACCTTCAAAACAATAAGTAATTTTCTCTAAAAAGGATTTACTCACATTCTATACATACGTATGTTCAATGATTAAAAATATTTCAAATACAGGTACGGGGTGCTGAGTTTCTATGATACAGAATACTCGTGGCTCCTCTGCTATATTTGTTATCAATTCTTTCTCCTTTAAAGACTGCCCCCAGTGAGTTCACAAGTCAACGTCGAACCGCTGATTTCAGATCAAATTTGTATAAGGAAATAATTAATATTTCAAATCGTAAAAGCTTATATCAATGTAACTAGACGTTCTAAGAAATCTGGACATGTGACAATATTATTGCGATATTCTGAATACTTTTTTAAAAGACGAATCTTTTGTTCGTAGCAAAGGTGGCCGCTCATTGTGTTCTGATTTTTTACCTTTTTTTTTTAAATTATTTCTAATATTTCCATCTTTGTTTGAAAAAAATAAATTTAATTCTTTAAGTAAAGGACATTGAGATCAAATTATTTATGATACCATGGACTTCTTAATACTTAAGGTAATAAAACAATAGTCAATTATATTATTTCTAAAATATTTCCATCCAAGTCAGTAATGTTTATAATGAAAATTAATTTTTTTTTTATTGAATTTTCTAAATTTATGTACAATTATCATTTTATCTAATGTATAGTATAAGGTATGGATAAAGTGTAAAAATAAAAATAATATTGAAAACTGTACATCTGTATTTGTTGTTATTATAGATTAATAAATATAAATTTATAATTTTTTTACTTAATTTGAACCTTTAAGTACAAAAAATTTATAACAATATAAAGAAAATTAAATAATTCTAATAAAAGTATATCACATTATTATTCAATTTCATGTTGATTTGATTAAATTTACTAATTTAATAAAATTCTAATGATAAATATTAATTCAATGATATTAATTAAATTGTTTGTTTTATTGAATTATATTACTATTAGAATTTACCGATATGTCATTTGTAGAAGTATAAATATAACTATGAGTAAAATTTATAAGTATCTTTTACTTTTGCAAATTTTTGTATGTAATTTATCTATTAAATTTTTGTTGTGGTATGTAGATTATGATTATGCATTTTTGAAAATATAATGAATTATAAATAAAAAGCTATAAAATGTTACTAAAAAACAAAAATAAACAATAAATTACAAAATAAAGTTATAATTTGCCAATAAGTATTTTTAAAAATTTTAACAAAATTTTTAACACATTAACTAATATTACATCTGAATATTATGTAGCATTAGCTACATATATATAGTGACTAATATTGATAATTTAGGAAATTGAACTAAAAAAGATGGGGTTCATTAAAATAAATTATATATTATAAGTTACTAATGCTCACAGACAAAATACAAAGTATTTAATTAATTTACTTAAATTATAAATTATATTATTTAAATTATAAATTATGTTTCAATTAATAATTTTAAATGCTTGTAAATGTTGTATTTGCAATTGTTTATAAATAGATTTATATGGATATTTAAGATAATTAGTTCACGGTAGTTAAGATTTGGAATTAAATGCTTTATATATAAACCATTAACGTATGTCTTATGCTTAATAAATTGTATTTAATTTATTATTCTTAATTTTTTTAATAATCTAATTTATAAAAAAAAGTTTTACAAGGAATATTTTAAATATTTATTACTTTATTTAAAATTATTATTAACCTACTCATCATCACTGATTTTTACTTTATTATTTTATCATATTTTTTCATTTATATATAGCTTATCAATAGTTTTGATTATTTTTTTCACAAATTATTAAATTTTCTCCAAACCAAAACATTTGTAGATGTAGTATATATAAATTCTTATATATAATACATAAAATTTATGTATTAAGTTTTAACATAATGAGTTACTTTTTATTACAATGATTATTAAATTAAAAAAATTATATTATTTTATAATATATTTTAAATTAGTATAATTTTTTATATAAATTATCCAATAAATTGATAATTTGTATTATAAATTATTTGAGTTGAAATGTTTGTATATGCTGTATTTAATACAGATATATTGTGTATAATTAATATTATTATGAAAAAATAGAGGAAATTATTGAGTTATTTTTATATTAATTTGATGAGTGCTGGGTAACTCAACAGGTACATATATGGAAGGAGAACATGAGAAGGTTTTAATCAGGACACAGTCCTGCGTGCTGCTATTAGTACTCTACCGACGATATCATGACTTGATGGGTATGGAGGAACTGGCCACATCTAGTTAAAAATATTGTTACAAAGAACGCACAACTATTATTATTGGTACTGTTATGTCTCAAAATTTTTCATAAATTTATTATTACGAAATAAAAAAAAAATTACAAAATTACAATTAAAATTGCTGATAACATAGAAGCTTACAGTTTGCTTCGTATAAGATCAAATTTTAACAAATTTTAATGTCCGATAACTTTATGGTCATAACAATAGAGATAAAGAAGAACCATATACTGATAAATAAATTAAAAAAAAATAATTAAAGTTAACTCAAGATAGTTACAATTTTTAACTTTATTATGATTTAAAATTCGAAACTACAGTTTTCGTTAAGCCATGATAATAGATGATAATATAATTATATAAAATATATATAATATATATAAAGATGATAATATAATGATAATGATAATAGATAATAAGGAAGATTATCAATTAAAGGAAAACCACTTCCTAATCCTATCTCATTATGAAGGGTGTGATGATGGAAAGAAAAGGAAAAAGATTATAAAATACGTGCAAAAGGGATGAGCTTTTTCATTTTCCATTTTGACAGTTTGAAATATATTTAACTAGTACATCAATTATGGCAGAGACTCTACTTTTTCAAAATAAATAAACATTGATAACCGGGATCTCTAGGCCCTAAAATCATTCAAGCGGTGTCAAGCAATTATACTACACTTATACCTGCATTTTCGGACATTTAAGAAGCTCAAACTTATATTAGCGAAGCAAAATCAAGATTATCGATCAAGTAAAATTATAATTATTATATGTGACATTTTTAAGTTAACGTTCAAATTTAAATTTTGTGAAAAATCATTTTATTATTTTTTTTATTAGTTTTTCATAATTTTAATGAATAATTTGAGTAAATGATAACTTACATTAATCATTCGTTAATATTTTATTTATATTCCCTTTAATAATCTCTGAGACGTAACAGTACTGTATTAGGAGAGGCAACTATATGTCAAAAATAGATGATATCATCTAATAATCTTGGAACTACAGTGATGAATGAGGATTGATGACCATCAATCACCGTCCTCAGCTTTTCCCATTTAGAGACTTATGCAACCACATAACCATTCCGCAAACAGTGTAAAAAAAACTTTTCGCTTAGCTATTTTTACTTAGGCGTACTAGTGAAGAAACAATTGCTTTTTCAAATAATACAATAAATCACTTTATTGTAGTATTTGAACATCTCCCTCATCTCTATTGGGGGCGATTCGATCGTTAAGCAATTCAATCCATTCTTCTTAAGCCAAAAAATGTAATGTTTATGGATTCCTCCAGTTTTCTACATTTCAGCTTCACCTACATGAAGAATAAGCTCATAATAGAATCTATTATTGAAAAGAATAATTTTAATGTTAATAATTTTAACCACAGTTACATTCAACTCTAACAACAAAGGAAACATCTAGACCAAGTACAAGACATATCTGTAATTGGTAGAGTAATAGTATAAAGAAGTCTGAATGGAAGAATTCCTACAAGCCGCGAACCCGCATTAAATTCTGCTATAAAGTTTGATGCTGAAATTTATCGTCCAAGCATATGAAAACCCATATGGATATGAAAAATACTCTCAGAAGCTGTCACTTACGTTCAATTAGGTGTTCACATAGCCAAAAATATAATCTAAAGATAAGTCGCATGATATAGAACTCTATAAGAACTTGACATCACATGATAGCGATTCCGGGAGTTTTTGATATCAAAGTATAATTACTTATGGGTTATTTCGAACATAATAATATGACTTTATTCATAACACCAAGACGAGTTGATGAGTTTGAGGATGCCACGATGTTTCTGAAGTAAAAGTACATTCTGGTATTGCATTTTATGCCGAAAACAATTAAAGGGGAAAAAGTAAGCATTATGTTAGGGTAATTTTAAGGCCAACGCTAAAGGCATTTTTGCGGACAACTATGTAACGCCTAGGAGTTTATCACAGTTGTAGCAGTAATTTAAGATGGTCTTCGAGTGCCACATATATTGGAAGATCAATAGATTTATCGAAATTAAAAATCCTTCTACTATAAAGTCGTCGCATAAAAAATCCAACAGTTAGATTTTTGAAAAAGCTCAACGCGAAATTGAATAGTTTCATCTCTTCGTATATCAATGTGGTCATGAATGATTACAGAAACGATACTCTTATTTTTTTATTAAAGGAACGTACAAGTTAAATTGTTCCTAAACTTATAGTCTAAGGAGGAGGGATGCTTCTAGGTGGAACCTCGAAGCCTGCGTAGAAAAAAAGGAGGTTGTATAATCAGTCATACCGAACAAAAAATACTTCGAACCAAAACACCTTCAATAGGCCAAAGAATCAATACAAGGTGGTCAGAAATTAGCTCACGTGTTCAATCTTTTTATTTTATTTTTATTTGAACATTTGAACGCCATATTATTATGATACTGCGACATTTTTGTATTTTCCTTTCTTCGTATCACTAAGCAAGAAGGTTAGAGGATGTATGTGAGAAGCGACGAGGAGTTTTGGACACGGCTAAGCTCTACTAGGTTTTCCTGAGCACCCGAATAAACTCAGACAAATCAAAACGGAAGACTGTATCTGCGTATAACGAAAAATCGACTGTAAATGCTGATAAAGTTCTTAACGTTCTTATACATATATATTGTCCTAACTTAAATTCCGTATTACAACAGTAGGTAAATTAGGTATGAAATACTCAAAAAACGACTTTTATATAGAAGACAACATTCCTCCAGGACGGAAACTCTGTTAAAACTACTCTTTTTGAAACAGCAAGATTATACAGAAAGGAGTGGTAGACAAAGATTTGGTACTGAAGAAGCCTTCTACCATACAACAATGGAAGCTATTGCTGAGGCTAAAACGATGAGGGAATTTTCAGCTACGGTCCAAAACTAGTTTTGAAATTTGTTCAGTGCCGGTTAAATCCAGGCTCAAAGAAACGTGACCCATATTACGGAACAGAAAAGATGCTTACAGGGAGAAACCTCTCCCATATTGTGTTGTCCAGTTATTGACAGGCTGTTTATCATAATAGAAAATGTTAAAGTAATTAGAATCAAAACTTTATTGTATCATAAGTTTATAGGGTTTATTCAAAGGGTGTTAACTACAGAGTTGATCGCTAAAGGACGTACACTATTTCAATAAGTAAAAGTTGTTCAAGGGTAATAAAGTAAAGGGCCGTAAATACCATTTTCGGCCTTTTTTAGCCAGATATATATTTTTATATATAGTATATGTACTGCCGAAGCAAGTACTATGTTTTTATATATATATTGTGTGGGTACTCTACCCTTTCATTAGCACAATAGAAAATGCTAGAAGCATCTTTTGATAATTACGATTTAGTTATCATCGATCTCTATCATCAATATATGTGTAACCAGCTTACTGCATAACTCCGTTTATTCAACATAATATAATGGATTCTATAGAGATGAAGTACCAATTATAGTAAGATGTGATGACTCACCGTGCTAACAAGTCTCATATAAAATGCTTTAAAGTTTGTGGATACCTGAATTCAGACAGCGGGGCAATCAATCAATCCAAATTAGATTAATGTGCCACTAGTTATGACCAGATACAAAGAAATCTTCACCTGTATAAATAAAAATACAGAATTTTTATTTAGAAAAGAGAAGATAGGAACAATAAAATGAGTGTTCTCTCAAATATAGGCACAATTTATTCAGATAGGTCCAAGAATGAGCATGGAACATGCGCAGGAGCATGAGACTTATACTCATGCGCCTGACTATGAATTTATGATTTATAAATAATTACATTTCGATGTTATGTATTTACTAAAGCTTTTTACTTCTGAAACATTTATAATTATATAAATGTTAAATAATTATCATTGTTCTTATTTTGTAATTTAAAACACACCCATAAAGTTATTTTTTAATACACAAATATTTTCATTGTAATTAAATTTTAATTGTATTAAATAGAATTTTTTTTTTAAGTTTTGAAAAAATTATGCATTTTCAATAAATAAATTGTCAAAAATTTCAGTAAATCAAATATTTAACATTTAATTAAATCTTGTAATCACTGAATACATATTGTTTTTAGATTTATCGATAAATTCGGCTTAGATATAGAACATTGTTTACAATATCTAAAAGATTCATATTATTTTCATGTTCTATCTTACAAAACATTTAATTTCATCAAATTTATAAACTTTCACTCATCTACGTCTCAATATTGTATCGTTGATTTAATGTCCTTCTTCATTAAGTCTGTAATTTTATTGTCAACTGTAATTTTCCTTTATACTCTATTTTCTACTTTTTATTATGTCATTATTTTATTTACCGTTAAAAATTGCTCCTTTTTTCCCTTTCCTTCAGCATTTTCCCTTCTGATTCATCTAATATTCTTTTTGTTTTCTTTCTCCTCCACCTTCTTCCTTTTTCCCCTCCTTTCTTGCCTCTTTTTTATTATTTTATTCACCAATTTATGGGTAGTTCAATCGATTTACCCTTATTTATATGTCATACCCCTTGCTTCACCTGTATTTTTTCATTCATTAACATTTCTTTGTGATGCCTATCCTTGTTAATCAAGTTATGTTCAATAAATATATTTGAATTCTTCAACATTTTTTTCTCTTATTATTTTATTCTTCTCTTCTGTATTTTTCACTTATTCCGCTAATTCATGTTTTTATACTTTGCTATCACTTCTAGCCTTTTTTAAAATAATTTCTCTCTTATTATCTATTATCTATTTATATTTAATAATATATTACTTATATATATAGTTATGAATTTAAGTAGTCGCGATTATATTCTTTTTAATAATTGAATCGCGAATTTCTCTAGGATCTATTGTGCCCTAACCGAAGCGGTAAAAGCGTTTCGACCTTTGTAAGGTTCAGAAATAAATTCAATATAACAACGTGAATTAAAAGGTAGAATATTATTTTATTCTAGCTTAAAAAGAACGAGAGAGAATGCAATTTGAAGTGTAATACAAATGGTCATGTTAGAGAAAAACTATGTCCCGATTAGTCGTTAACGAAAAAATAATGATGATCCGAACTGGAATGTAAAAGTCGAAGTCGAAGTGCAAGTCGGATAAGAAGTAGAAGTGGAAGTCTAAGTCCAAGACCAACTCCAAATAAAGTCCGTCTTGATTTTGATTTTGTTCATTACCTCCGCCGGATAAGGTATTGCAAAATCCGCAAATTCTCCTTCCAGTGTTTGCGGTGTTTCCCAGTCGCTTGAGCAGTGCTCGATCAGTTAATTCTTCTGTTGTCCCATTACCCACGGGTGCCCCATGCATCTGGTTTTGAGGCGGAGGCGCGTAACATACAAAAATCCGAATCTAAGCGTTTTTATTACTCTCGAGGTGTAGCTTACTCGCCCGACGCATATGTTATCTCCCGATTTCCCAGGCTTCGTCACGTATGCGAGTGTGGAATGCATATAATAATATTACATATGTGACAATATTAATATTGCTATTCTATTTATCTTTAACAAGTCGATTCCTCTATCTCTAAATTGCAGTTTTTTCTGTTCACTTTTTCTTCTCAGCATATTTCTTATATATATCTTATACATATCTCCTCTCCTTCCCAAATCTCCGCTGCTCACTCCTCCTATCCTCTTTTGGGCTTCTAAACGCCTTACCTCTGTCTTCTATTGATCTTCTACTAACTGTGCTTCATTCTAATTTTGTACTATTATTATCTGTTACGTCCTCCTGTTATTTCTTCTCCTTTCATTCTTCCAATTTTCTCAACCTTTTCTCCACTGTTTTCTTTTATTGTTTCTCCCATTCCTCAAATTCCTTTCGACTTTATTCTAACTTTCTTCCATTTTCTTTCCATTTTCTGTTACAGTAATCTTTTTATTTTCTCTTTCTCCATCCATTTTCTTTTCAACCTTTTTCATTTCTTTAAACGTTACTTTTTTCACCATTCCTTCAACTATTCTGCTTTTAAACTTTCCTATTTTCTTTTTCTATCGTTTTTTTCTATTCTTCACTTTCCTTTCTCTTTTCTTTTTTCCCCCTTTTTCATTCTTCTTTCTCATTTTCTGAATTTTTTCCGTTTCTCTCTAAATGTCTACTGAACTGTTTCTCTATCTTGTTCGTCTAACGGCATCACTCATGTTTCCTCTTCCATCCTAGCATTAATTTTTTTCATTGCTCTAAAATTTTAATATAACCTATATATTGAAATTCCTTTTTCTTTTACTTTAATTTTTCTTCCTTCATTCTGCCTTTACTTACTTTATTAATTCCAACTTTCTACTGTCCAAGCACTTTCTTTTTACCTTCCTTCATTCTATTTACTTTTTTTTCAAATTTTTTCACCCTACACATTAGCTATCTGTATCTATTTCTTCCGCTGAAAACCAAGTTTCCAAAGAAAACACATATATAAAAATTGGATTTAAAAATTATTTTTATTAAGTAGGATTGTTTTGTATGAAAAAACAAAACTTTTAATGAACTGTAAAGTCTCAAAAATTTCATATATAAACCATTAAAAAGTTTCTTATAGAACAAAATATTAATTTCAATTATAATGATACTCATAAAAAAAGATGAATAAAGATAAATTAAATAATATTAAATCTCAGAAATATAATAATATTTGCTATGTTAACAGACAAAAGATAGACGAGTAAAGAAGACCACAATGATCCTCTACTTAAAAATACATATGTAATAACAATTATATATGTACATGGTTTATGCTTTGAGAGTAAAAATCTTATTCAATACAATCCAATTCTTTCTTTTTATTATCAAACATATATATTATAATTGTTATTTTGAGTTATAGTAAATTGAGTTTCTGATATTAAATTAATTTACAACCTTTTTTTAATATAATATGTATAATATTCAAATAAGTATGGTAACTTGACAGAGCTAATTAAATAAAAGTATTTGAAATATCCAAGTATTTTATAATCAAAGAAAATTATTTTTTCTAATTAATTTATTTTATATTTGTATCATTACTTTATTACTGAAATAAATAATTCAGAATAGGTAGAAAATATTTTCATACTGGAATAGCTAACTACAATGCAATATGAATAATATTAGGTTTTATGGAAAACTTTACACATTGCATTTTATATGTTGTGAGCATTGTTTGCATGTGAAAACCATTGATATTTCTGATTGACGGCAGAATCAACTGGTCTTCTGACATAAAAGGAACTTGGGTGTACGAGTTTATTTGATTTGGTGTGTAACAAACATTCATGTTTGACGCTATGGTACTATTACACAATCCATTAATTTTTTGGCCCACAATAAGCTTTATATCGCCAAAAGCAAGATAAAAAGTCGTATTGTTATTTTACATAGAATGGTAAACTTCTCTAAATAAATTGTTAGTTGTATTGGTTACTAAGTGTACTTAATTTTCGTTCTCGGACTAATATATGCTTATAAACTAATTCCATAAGTAGCTGCTAATTAGATAAATTGTTATTATTACTGTAATTGTTTTTATATATTGAATTATTTGCCTTTGTATTATAGGTAAATGGTAAGGATATATCAACTTCGAGTCATGAAGATGCAGTAAAGTGTTTTCAATCTGCCCAAGAGCCAATTGTTGTTGAAGTATTGCGCCGACATCACTCAACAATGTCTGAAATAAAATCTTGTATAAAAACACCAGTAATAAGTAACCAAGAGGAATTACAGCATCTGGAACATTGTCAGAAGCAATATCAGAAACAGCATAAACAACCGAATCAAAATAACGGAGAAAATACTTTCACGCTTTTTGTATCTACGGCTGTTCAAACAGACTGGGCTGGTCTTAATGATAATAATGGCTTTGAGCCTGTAATACTCAATATACATGAACAGAACAATGATAGTTTTGACGATATTCTTGCCCATGAAATTGACTTCCAGGTATGAAATTATCAATATAGAATGTTTTATAATTTCAAATATACGATCAAATATATACTTTACATTATTAATACTGATAATTTAAATTTTTACATTTGTTAATAATTTTATATGTTAATGTTCGAAGCAGTTTCTGTTCCGTGCATTTTTCACTTCGTGAAAAGTGAAAGTGTCCGGAAACTGCCGAATCGTGTAAATTTTGGAAGGGAGGACAGGCCCGGAAGAAAATCTTGACCTACGTGAGGTCCGACGCGGGGAAGAGATTCAATCTTCCGTGCGACCTTGCTCCAAGTACATTTTGCACTGTACTTGACTTCCTCGTGTTTCTGCCGATTTTGCGCTTTGTTTGTGTGATCGTATATTCATCTTTTGCGTTGCGTGTGTATGTGTTTGTGTGACTGGTGCAGTTCCTGGTGATCCGATACGCTGCTGAGACTACTCGTTCTCCAGCTATTTCTTGGCGGCACCCGAGTACTATCTCCAGGGTGGGTGCAGGCTAGCACCAGGTCCGCCCCGCATTGCAGCGCGTCTACCGACGCCTCCGCTGCTTTCCTGCTCGAGCGTGAGCTGCCGATTGCGAGCGCCTGTGTGCGCCAATTCTTCGCGTGCGTGAAGCACCCTTTTGTAAGTTTTTGTCTTTTTCTTATCAGACGCATCGAAGGCTTTTTCCCCCTGACGCAGGGGGTTTTTTACGCCGCGTCTAAATAAACTGTATATCTTTATTGTACCGCGAATCTGTGTTTTATTTAATACCTACGCAGCAGCAGATTTCCTTTCCCTCACTCCTTAATAACTTACTAATTCATAAATTAATATAAATTTCAATTTAATTGTATAGTTGAGGTCACTCAATACAGTTAGTATTTAATAATAATGATATTATAAGTATATTAAGTATTACAAAAAGTATAATTCAGATCCATGTGTGAAATGATAGAAATACAATGGTTTATTCTTTTATTTACTAACATTTCATTAAAGGATCTCTTGTGCTTTTTAAAGCTGTTTATTAATACAATATAAATAAAATAAATATAAACGTTATTTATTTTTTTTGCTGAAAGCGAGGCAACCGATGATTCCGATTGGCATGATGGAGCTTCTTTGTAAGCTTCATAAAACCTAGATCTTAGAAAAGAGAAATTGAGGCATTCGAAACCAATGAGTTGAGGAGAGTGGAATCTCATCTCTCCCCAATCAAAACACTTAGCACCAATTTAATTTTGCTGATTTATTTCGATACTGTCCACTCAGTGTGGTAAATTTTTCTTTATTAGAACATGATAACTAAATACGGTACCTTCTTCAAATAACCCGCTTTTCTCAAGATAATTTGGATCACCAAGATACTCTGTTTTCCATAAATAGTCCTAGCTTAATGAGATTCCCCCTACTAACATCTCTCCCCGACTCAAAACGAGCCCCAAAAAAAGAATACACTTCCTTTATTTTCAACATTATAACATTTTAAAGATTCTCTTTGCTCTATTAATATTTTCCTGTAGTCAATACTTAGAATTTTTGCAATAAACAACGTTCGTTACAACGTATAAATCTAAATATGAAATTATGTATTAAAAATTTTAGTTTCCTATAAATACTTAGCCGATATTATCAATGTTCTTTAATTTATATAAACAATGTTATTTTCATTCAATTTTGATTTGTAGTAAAAAAATTAAAATGAAAGAAATTGTGAAAGTATAAAATGATTATATATACTATTCGTTATATGAGATCATATTGCAGAAAAATAGTACTGATGAGAAATTTGGATTAGCCATGTGTTACAATTCAAGTTCAGATAGTGAAGATACCAAAACTAATGTTTATATCTCAGAAATAGTACCTAAAAGCTTAGTTGCACGAGATGATCGTTTACGTGAGGGTGATCAGATATTACAAGTGAGTAAATTGAACTATATTCTACTGTATTATACATTTCCTTTTTCGTTTTTTCCCCTATATTTTATCTTTTTCTAAATGTATAATCTTATCATCCGTGATAAACTTTTTATATTTTAATTACACTTTCAGAATTTTCACTCTATTTTTCTATATTACTATTTTATATAACTATTTTTAATATTTTTATTTTATATTGTTTATATTTTTTTTAAATCTATAATCTATTCTATGTATAACTGACCGAGAGTAATTTTAATACAATTACCATATCTTGTACTTACTTTTTAAAATTACCTCGGATACGCTTACAATTACCTATGTATTAATAAATATTATTCATGCATCTATACATTGCCAAGAAAAATAAATTTTTTAAAAGTTTCTACAATCTCTAACACAAGAATCCTGCAATATTCTGTTTAAGCATGTTAAATTTATATATAGTCCGTACATAAGAAAGGAAGATAAAGAATATGTTAAGAAAGAATACGATGTCTAGTGAATAGTCTGTAAGACAAATTGAGAAATCACATCTTATAAAACAATGTAAAAGTGTTAAAGGATTTAAAAGATAGTCTAATCAATGTGTTGATGAATAGACCGGAATGTTCTTTTACAGATTTTTTATAAAGATTTAGTTAGATAAGAAATGAAATTATAATCCAAATTATATATTAGAAAAAGAACATAAAATATCA
This sequence comes from Eupristina koningsbergeri, assembly GCA_018907245.1. Lineage (NCBI taxonomy): Eukaryota > Metazoa > Arthropoda > Insecta > Hymenoptera > Agaonidae > Eupristina > Eupristina koningsbergeri. The sequence continues at coordinate 2,091,056 of JACCHV010000002.1, read as the reverse complement.
GGTGAATTTTTTTACAATAAAAATAGATTAATGTGTGATTTTTATCTTAAATAATGTGTAGTACTTTAATCACATAAAAATTTTATTCATTAACAAATTCTTGCCAAAGGAAGAATTTGTTGAGAATTGATTATTACTTAAATAATGGAAAGAATGTTTAAATAGAATTGTAAAGTATCTTTATAAATATATATATTTACAAATATAATCTCGCATGAGGTTATCTCAAATGTAATCTCAAATGAGGTCAAAACGTGTACATAATTATAATATGTCGACTTTAGTTTGACATTAGTTCATAATTATGTGTATTCTTGTTTTATACCAGGATGTTATATACATCCTTGTTCAACCCAAAAGAATGAGTTAGGTGTACTACAGATTCATTTGATAGCGTCTGTCACCTCATTAAGCAATTAATTAGTCGACAATTTAAAGTTTCTCGAGAATTATGGCTATTTCAAAATTGATTAAATTTCACTCAATTTTTAATTAAATTTAATTTGCATTGAGAGCTGGACAGGTCTAGTGACAAAATCGAAAACTAACTTTTTTTATCACTTTTCTAAGTTACATTTTGTTATTTTCTCTATTACATTTTTCCTTTGAAGAGTTGCTTAGTTATTTATGCAGTAATTATCTTGTGATAATTTTTGTTTCTTGACAATCAAATTTTTGGATCAACTTTCTTTGCAATTCTTAATTGTGATATATTATATAATCAATTAATTTTTAAATATCCAAATGAATGAGAAGTTCTTTCATAAAATTTAAAAACCTTATAATATAAATTGTCATTCATATATATTAAAAGGCAATAGAAAACTCAGTATTAAAATATTCAATACAAACTTTATTCAATAATACTACGCATTAGAGGAATATTTTTTTAAGAAAACAGATTTTATAATTAAAGTTAATTTCACTCTTAACTCACATTAATCGGTTCAGTTTAGGGTCTATATTTTAATAAATTTTTAAATATCTGGTAGTAAATGAAATTTTTAAAATATTCTTCATTAATTTCTTGTATTTATTATATTTTTAAAAACTTTATTACCCTTAACTTATATATATGAACAATAGAAAAGTTAAATTAGAAAGGGAAAAATTTTTGATTAAAAATCACTAACACATTTGAAACTACTTTTGTACGTTTATTAACATTTGGTATGTAAGAAATTTTATTTTATCATTGATATTGTACTTTTAATTTTTTGTAATAGATATTTCATTATAATAATTAATGTATTATAATTTTAATAATATACTGTCAGCTTCTTTCAGAGACTTAAAAATTTAATAAAAAATTTATCTGAACTGTAATTTAGATGTTAGGGTAATCACTAATGTCTTCATTTTATCAATATTTGCATAAAGTTTCTCCAAAAACCTGTTTTAACATTTAACTTTTTTTTTTTAAATCTCTCCACTATTTTTACCAAGTCTAAAATAAAACTGCAAAGCACTATTCCATCAAACAACAAAATTGAGTTAAAAAAATTTCTTCGTTTGAGGCTTAGTTTTCGAAATATAAGGATTTTTGGGGAAAATCAGAATTTTTTTTAGTGTTAATTTTAACAAATAAACTCGGATATCTTACTTTACGCATATCAATATTCTTTTTATACACATAGAAATTAATCGATTGTAAAAAAATCTCGCATAATTTACGCAACATCGAAGTCGACCCCTTTTTAGCTAATTTGACTGGGCTATAATTTTTATTATTTGATAAGTGTAGGCAATGTATATTGAACTAAAGATACTTGTCAAGTAAGTGTGACTAGTCTAAGTACTTGTTTCGTATATTCATCGCATTGCCACTTGCCTACTTTTATATTCTCCTATTCGGTTTTATATTTTCTTGTGAATATTGTCATCGCACCTATAAGTTATTTTTTAATGATTGTTACTCATTTTCTATTACAATAAATTTTATGATTCTTAAGCTGTTTAAAATTACGTATATGCTCAACCTATTTATAAATTTTTATTTATCAAAAACTTTTTCTCGGAGATGTCAACAATTGTATTACAATAAGTTAGGTTTTAATTATAAAAAATGGAAATTTATTGTTTTTTAGTATAAAAGTTGATTATTTTATATAATTTTAATATACAAAAAAAATATGATTGATGTACACATAAATTTTGTTTTAAGTAAATAATCATAAAATTATAATAATATGTTCTTGATATATTAAATTATAAAAATTTTATAATACGTTATAGTTACTTTGAAGTATATTATGTCGTTCAGGTTAATGAAAAATGCTTGTCAAATAAGAAATAGATAGACAATTTGTTTATCGAAACAAAAAGTGCTGTTATAATTTTGGTCATTCAACGAGTACAAGTTGTATTTAATAAAGTAAATCGGTTTATAAATTATATAATAGATAATAATTATTGATGACTCCTTGATTAAAAATAAACTAACAGTCGTTTGTAATTTGAGGATGAAGAGTATGTCGAAAGATAAATTTATAAGGTTATTACATTTAAAAAAATATATGTATGTAGCTTCCAGATATTATTGGTTCCTTTTTAATTATATTTGTAGAATTTTGAAGACTACCTTTGATGTTGCTATCCAACAATGAGTAGTGCGTATTGTCTCCAGTAATGTCTTAAACTCAAACAAACATACAAAGTTACTAATCGTAACTTAATCTTCAATAAGCACTTCAGCTTTAATAGTTAGTTGAATTGACCTAATCGTAATTCGTATTATCTAATAAGGTAACGATCCTTTGTTGTATTTATCATCTTGCATAATCATTCCTAGTGCGTAGTAAAATAAAATGTTCCCCCGCTTGTGGACGCTATCGGTACCATAAGCTTATTATATAACCCTATATTTATAGATGTATATTTGTATTACTTTTTTGTTATAGATTTTTGGTCAGTTATCTTAATTGATCTATAAATTATACAAGAAATTATAAATATAATTGTTCAAAATTGTAAGTTATTGGAGATAAACAAATCTAAATTTTTGATGTTAACAATTGTTCATATGTTGCACCTCTTGTAAAGTTATAACCTTACCAAAGGTACAACTCTCTTTTTAGTGGAATATAACCTGTTTTGATTATCCTCATTATCGTGTCAGTTATACTTGAATTCTTTCTCCATTATTTTAAGAGTGTTATATGTATAACTCAAACAAATAAAATATTCTTGAAATTTCATAATTGAACTCAATTAGAGAACTTTAGTTAGTTATTAGAAAACTATGTTTAAATTTTAAAAATAGTTCACTGCTTTTTATAAAAGTTAAAACAACTTTTATTAAATACGTTATCTTATGAAAATTGATAACTTTAAGTAATTTTTGTATATTGTACATTAGGAAAAATATATAACTATAAGTGAAAAAACTTGATTTTTTATAAAAGTTTTGATACATTAATAATATATGTAAACGATTGAGGGCTATAAACAGATTATTGTAGAAGATATTGTTAAGATTAAAATGTGAAAGTACTTTAATTTCAATTATTAAAATAAAAATTTTATATTCGTAAAAAGCTTTTTTTTATTAATTTTCATTCTTTAAATATTACAATATTCTTTTATAATTTTGTATAATAAAAAGTTTACTAAAAATTAAAATAATAATTAAATCAATTTTTTATATTCAACTTGGTCATTATCTAGTAAAGCAGTAAAGAGAATTTACTCTCTTTTACTACTGTCATTTGTATTAGTGACAAATTTACAGCTATTCACTTTCCAGTTCGTTCATGGATTATTTTGTTTTGTTAAGATAGTCTTGTACCTTGATAGTATCCACAGGTTGTAGCAGATACACTAGCACCCGTTTGAAACTTACAAGATACGCCATGTTAATAATTTTACATTAAGCGAAGCACTTCTCGAGATTTTTATAATATTCTATATAAGTAAGAGGGCACTTATTATCTCTATATAAATTTTAGAATTATTGTTTGTAATCAATAAACATCGAATTAAATTTTTTTTTTCTTTGTATTCGAGTTTTGTCAATTGTCTTTTTTATTGAGCCTCAATCAAGATTTATCGCGTCTGTTATAATTACTTGACAACATGATGTAAAAATACGAAAACTAGTTTTATACTAGCAATGCATTTTAATTACACTCAGTACATTATCTATATAGACTTGCGCATAGAAAATACGATTTTCTAAACCTAATCGCAGTTTATCAATGAAAATTCTTATATGCAACATTAAATCATATAAAAAATTAAGAATTTTATTTAAATATTAATAACAATTTTTTTATATTGTAAAGTTAATAAGAATTTTAGATTGTATATTATATATAACCTGCCAAATCAACTTTTACTATATATAATAAATATTTTTAGGAATCATCAAATGATTCAACCGAAGCTTCTACGCATACTTATCAGAATAGCATGATTGAAAAACTGATTCTTCAACAACAGCAGCAAAATTTGGAAAAATTTAATAGAATAGAAAATAATGAAATGTTGATCAGTTCGCTTCCAATTGTTCCCAGTCATTTTGGTACAACACCATCCTCAACCTGTCCTGACCTCACAACTTGTATATCAAAGAATACTTCACAAAAATTTAGTATAGCTCAAGAATTTAATCAACAACAGCTTCAAAGGTGTGAGAAATGGATGCAAGAAGCATATGTAGAATGCGTGAGAAAAGTGGATGAGATGAATGTAAGTAAGAGAAAACATGTAAAATTGGTAGAAACGTATTCTAATCGCGTATGGACTGATACTGAGCATATTTATGAAACAATACCTGAATCTGATAGTGAAAATATTTATTCATTCCCTTATGAAGAACAAAATTGGTTGCATCATTCCAATAATAATCATATACAGGTGAGGCTAATAAATTTTAAATATTTTTGTGTTGTAATTTTATCATATTTTCTTTAAATTTTCTACATTTCCTAGGATTAAGAATCATCCTACTCTTAATGTTACTGATATTTAAAATCAAACAAAGTGTTATACCCGAGTTACATTTGTAAATCCACTTTTGTTATTAATTGATTATTTATATTACTTATAAAATTGTATGATTTACTTACTATATACTTATCCATGAACTGGAGAAAAAATGAAAGGATTCTCTTTTGTCTTATTTAATTTGGGAACAACATGAGCAAATGTTATTTCACCTTTTCTGTTATACAGATTTAAATTTTTATTTTATAAACATATTTTATAACTTATTTCAATAATATTGTTACATCCTTACTTTTTCACGTAACTATCAGTTTATAATTATTATTTATTAAATATTTTATTTATTTAATTAATTATTTACCTTTTTGCCGTAGCTGAAGTGATCAAATTGCAAATCAGTCTTGGTGAGAAACAGATATAAAGAAAATAAACAATGATTATTCCCGTCAAATACCGATTTATTTTCAATGAATCGGAAAAAAGATATTTTAATGTGTAAAGATGGCTCTTGATGTGATAATTTTCTTACATTGTGTCTAAAATTACAATTAAACCCGTGATTTTAATTGATTAAAAAATAAGTATCGCGTTGTTGGATCGACTAGAGTACCGAACCGGAAACCAACCTCAAACCGTTCTCTGAATCGTGTCTTCTCTTCGTATTTCTTTCGAATCTAAATCCACCTAATGAACGAATCAAACTTATTTATTATGACAAATTGCTAGCCTTTTCGGATCCCCCACTGGATCGTTCTCCTTGTTTTTGACTACATTACCATTTTATCAAATTTTAGTTTACATTTCCGATCATCATTTTTAATAACTTACACAATATTGTTTATATTGTTCTCGTTGGTGAATTCCTAATGGTCAATTTACTTTTAAATTAAATTGTCAGTAATATTTTTCACTACGTCTTGTGCTACTTTTATAATTCCTTTGTACAATACATTTCATTTTAATTATAAAGCATGTTAAAATTCGTTACATACGTAATAATATATTCAATTTTATATACTATTTATAAGTTAAGTACTCTCCGTCTTCCGGCTTGAAGAAGGACTTTGGTTTCGCTGTCTTTTTTCTTTTCTTAAGCACTTTACTCGCACTGCCTCACTGTTTTTGAACACTTCACACTCATCTCACCCCCTTCACATTTTCCATACTCCTGCTCTTCTTGACATTCTTTTTGTCTCTTTTTTTCTTCCTTTCTTAGCTTATTGTCAATTTTTCCAATTGTTCTTATGAGTTAATGGTTTTTTGTTTCTCCTTTTACCGTTTGCCAGAAACTTATTACTTTCCCCATTCTGTCTTTCCTCAGATCTCCCATTTCCTCTACCATCCTTCGCACTATTCCAAAATGAATGTCCACAAACTCTTTGTCCGCAAATTTTATACCTCCTTTCATCTTTGTTTAGCCAATCCCTTCCTCCGTTATGTTTCCACACCTTTTTCTTGCAATACCTTTTATTTTTGTCTTTCTCTTTCCTCCTTTAAGGTAGTTTGGTATTCCTCCTTGTATTTTGCATTATACCTCGCTTTTTTGATTATTTTGTCTATTATCTGCCTCTATATCTTTTATTCTTTCCTTTTCAATTCACTCATTATGTCTCTTCCTCTTGTTCCTCGTTATCTATTCCCTATTCCAGCCTAGGCTGTCAAACCATTTTTATTTTCTCCTTTCACTCCTTCTCTTTTTTCCTTTCTTTTTTCTTAGCATCGCTTCGCTATTCTATTTTCCAAGTTTCTAAGTTTTTCCTCAAACTTTCCAGCCCTTTTTCTCCAAGTTCCGTTCATATTTTTGCTATCTAGTTTCTTGTATTCTATACATCTGGGCGTACAGAAATCTAGTCCTAGCATCCATCTATAGTAGTCTATTTTTGCCTTTTCTAATACTTTTCACTCCTTTCATTCCCGTATTTCCACTCCATTCTGCAATACACTTCTCGTCAGATATTCGAATACGGATTTTCTCCGTTTGAAATTGTTCTTACATTTCCTTTCTCGTATTTCCCATGTTTTCCTTACTGCTATTATCTCTTTTATCTTTCTTTCTATAATGCGCATTTCTCATGGTCTTTTGCTTTGAAGGCGTAACCTAAATATCTGTATGATTCTACTACCTTCAGTTCTTTTTTAACCCATAATCTTTTTTTCGATATTCTTTGCTTCCTTTTTTTATTATTACCTTTCTCTTTTTTATGTTTAATATCAGCCTCCTACCTCTTAAAAATTTTCTTAATGTACGCATCATGCCCTGTAGGAATTATTTTCCTTCGTTTATCATCACCATATTATCTGCATATGATAGAGTCCATATCCTTTCTCTTCTATTTTCAAAATGCTTATTTCTCGTTTCTTCCGTTCCTTTTTAAGCCCTGTCATGTAGATATTGCACATGATTGGGCTCAGTTCGCATCCTTGCTTTAATCCTTCGTTTGTCCAAAAAAGCTCAATCTCTGCGTACTTTGTCCTTATTATTTACTTTGTAATTTCCTGAATCCTTTGGGTTACCTTTTTTCATAAATAGTTGTCATTATCGCTATCCTCCAGACATCCGACATCTCTCCTTTTCATATTCTTCTTATGATTGTCATTAACTCCTCATTTATCTTTCCCCTTCCATATATCCAAGCCTAATTTAAGATTGCATCCCCACCTACCTTGCATTTCTGTAGTTTTCTCCATGCCTCTATTATTTCTTGGTTGCTTAGTACTTCTACTCTTTTCTTTGTTTTTGTTTTTTGTTGTTTCTTGTTTTCTTTCATCTATTTCTCCCAAAAGCTCTTTAAAGTATTTTTTCCATCTTTTCTTTTTTATATTATTCGCTTGAAATCTCTTTTTCTTGTTACCTCCATTAAGATAGTTCCATATCTCCTTTATATTCATTTTCTGTAGTTTAGTTTCTTTCCTTTTTTTTTTTCTTTCTTCATTCTTTCACAGTGCTTTCCACTCCTTCCTTTCCTTCTAGTACTCTTCTTCCATTTCTCGAATCTAGTAGTCTTTTCTTTACTACATTCTCTGTGTCTCCAATTCTTTTGTCTTCTTTTTCTCTCTTATTTTTATTTCTTTTCTTGATGTCGTCTCCTTGACTATCTTTTTTAGACTCATCATTGTTGTTTCATCTCTTCTTATTTCTTCTATTTTTTTTCTTTTTTCTTTCCCCTGTGTCATTTTTTTAAATCCCTTTATCTTTTCCTCTGTCCAGTCTTCTCTATTTATCGTTTTCACTCTCATTTTTCCCTTGTTCTCTTTTCCTTGTCTTTTCCCCTTACAATATGATGGTCTGACTTTATTCTGTTCTGTACTTTAAACTTTTTTACTTTTTACCATGCCTATTTATTTACTATCGACAGACAATTACCGTTGCTTTTCTTGTTCCTACGTGCGTAAATTCTCCTTCCTCGTCACCTCTCACTCTTCTATTTAGAATGTCTACCCCTCTTCTGTTTTTCCAACTAACAATTTTCCTTTTTTTCCATATTTTTTGTCATTGCTTTTCCTACCTTTTACAATCCCGCTGTTTTCTATGTCTATCACTTTTCCTTCTTGCCCTATTCTTACGTTGCTGTCTCCTGTGATTATAGTTGGACATCCCTTCTCGTATTCTTCATGAATTCTTTCCCACAACTCTTCTATTCTATTCTCGTTGTTATACCATGCTCATATTCTCATTCCTTTCCATCCCTTTTTCACTTATTGTTGTCCTTACTAATCTTTCTTTTACTTTCATCGTTACCTTGTTTCTTGTCTCTCAATTCTTTTTTTCCCTCAATCGTGAATCTTCTTTTCGCTGGTCCTCTTTTTTCTCACTTTTCGTAATTATGCATTTTATTCCCACCCTTCTAGCATCTTCTTTGCGCTTTGTTCCGCTTCCTTTTTCTTGTTCCATATATTTGACAGGTATATCCTTCCAGCCTTACCAGAATCAAATATCTTTGTTTCAAATCCCCGCCACATTCAATGCATAATTTTGCTTTTCCTTCCCCTTTCTCTTTCTTTTTTCTTTTCCCTTTCCTTTATTATTTCTTCCATCCTTTCCTCTTCCATCCACTGAATTCATATCCCTTTATGCTATACTCTTCTTCTTCTGATCCTCACCTGTATCCTTCTTTCTTTCATCTTTTTTGTCTGTCTAGATTCTGTGCGGTCTTTCTGTCCTCAAACTCTTGATTGTTTTTTATGAATATGCTCATGTTTCCTAGCCTATTCTTGGCTTTTATAACTTCTTCTTTTTCCTCTCTGTTCTTCATTTTTGCATATATTGTCCTCCCACCCCACCATACTTCTATCAGCCCCACTTTCACTTTCAGTCTCTCCTTTAGCAGTAATCGTATCCATGCTTTTTTTTCTTTCTTCTCCACCTCACGTCTTTGCTCCTATCGCTACTATATTATTTTTTATCTCTTCCTTATCTAATTTTTAATCCTTCTTATGCTCATTATCTTCCTCTCTATTAGTTCTGATCCCTGCGATCCTCACACGATGGACATCACACTTTTTCTCGTGCTGGATCTTCTGCTCACTCCTGATTTTTCGCTTTCATTCTTTCCTCTACTTTTTTTACTTTTTTTTCCTCCCTTAACTTCTCTATTACTTTCTTTTCTTTCTTTCTATCTTTTTTTTACAGTTCCCTTTTTATTCCGTCCCTTCCTGTTCAAACTCTTCCATCTTTCCTCCCAAATTATCATTTTTTCTTGTATTTCTCTCAGTTTCTTTCTCATTTTGTTCTAGTGTTCTTCCATTTGCTTTTTTCTTTCCCTATCTATTCTTCCATGTTCTTCCTAACCCTTTCAATTTCTTCCCTTTTCTTTTTTAATTTGCTTTGTAGATCCTTTTTTCCTTTGTGTAACTTTTCCCTTTCTTTTCTTCTTTCTTTACCCATCCGCCTTTCCTTTTGCTTTCTCTTCAAAATTCATTTTTTTCACATACGCGTAATTTTTTCTTGTGTCTCTTCTTTCCCCTTTTAGTATTTTTTGCTTTTCCCTACTCATTACCTTGTTTTTTCTTACTTTCTGTCTCTTCCTTTTTGCTTCCTTTTCTATGATAAGTACTCGTCGTTTAGCTTCTTTGTTTTCTTCGCACCTAGACAGCACCGGCGTTCCACCTTTTTCTACCTTTGAGTTTTCACTCTATGATCCCCACTTATTCTATCCATTTTCAACTCTTCCATTCATTTTTTCTGTGTAGCTTCTCTTTTTTTTCTCACTTTTTTCACTGGTTTTTTCCCTATTACCGTTCACACACGCACTGTTCGGCTTTTTCTTTCCCTTTTTTTCACTACTTTCATCCACTTTCCACTGCTTTTTTACTTTATTATTGCCTTATCTCAATCAGAAACCGGAATCCATATATGTTATTTATATTTTATATATAATTAAAACATTAATTAAATGAAATTTAGTAAAAAAAATTTATATTGCTTTTTTTAATTTTTACAGTATATCTTTAATTTATATTATGTAAAAAAATTCACAAATTTTTTTTTTATGCAAGACTTATAATAAATCAAGATTAATAATTCTGTATATTATTTAATCTTGGATATTTCAGATTAAAAATCAAGTAGAAAAATCTCAGATCACTAATTGTGTGAAAATCTGGAATTCGCCATCCAAAAATAATAGTTCAGGTGAAGAAAAAGATACCTCAAGTGCCTATAACACGGGTGAATCTTGCAACAGTATAACTCTAACTTCAAAGCTTAAACAGCCATCGTTACCACATCCCAGCACATTGGTATTATGTCCACCCAATTTAATATCTGCCAATAATAAAAGTACATCGAAATTCCATTGTAACTGCTTCATGTCTTTAGTATCACCCTCAAAATCTATTAAGGTAAAAAAAAATGTAAACTTTACAGTAAAATAATGAAAATTATTTATTTCTTAAATAAGTTTTAATATTAACATTAAATTAAATATCTATCCTTTAAAAAAAAAATAGTTTTTAATAATAATGCAGTTTTTAATACTTATTTATTTAAAGGAAAGAAGTAAATTTAATCTTTTATTAAATTTGTATTTTATAATTATATTTCAAAACAATATTAGAAATTCGATATAATTGAAATTATATAGATCATTAATTGAACTATATTAGAAATTTTATAATAATTTTATGATACAATTAGCTTATATTAATATTACTCCAGAAGTGATTTTATTATGATGCCACCATTATCAAACAAAATATGAAAAATTTTATGAAACCGTTAAATCATAATTCTTACAACAACCTCATATTCCTCAGGCAAATAATTTAGTAAATAAAATGCACCATTAGTTAAGGATTTAAATATATAAATTTATAGTATTTAAATAAAATATTTAAATTGGATTCAAGATATTTCATTATTTTATTCGTATTCTATTTCAAAAATCCAAAACTGATTCCCCCTTCCCTTGAATGCATTCCCTCATTTGTGTTAACAATTTTTTAACTATACCGAATCTTTCGCCTATGTCAGCAATAAATTGATCGATTGATCTATAGTTTCCCATGTTTGACCCTAACATACGTCTTACCGTACCCGATATTTTATTAATTAGAGCGCATAGGTTGTATTTTTCGACCTCCGGCCCCCCTATTCCATGGTATTTTTTATCCAATTAATTAAGTATTTCACTAATTTCTCCCAAACACATCGGCATTTGTTGTATGATTTCATGCTGGTGTATACTTCATCTATAGTATAGATCCGAATATTGATTCTGGATCCCGATTGATTTATATTTTGAAATGACTCATATTCCACATTATCTGTATCCCGATGATAATGATCGTTGATCCTATCCCTAAGCAATTTACTCTCGCTGCGCTCGCTCTTTAAGCTGTTATTCTCGTGCCTTAGTCTCAATATTTTGGATATTAACTCGTTTTGAATATTCGACGTTTCTTTTGTTTTTTCACATCCCTCATTTAATCCATTACCTACATTTGATTCTCTGATTACATTAATCGAACCTTCTGCAATTTAGCCATATCGGTACTTAACCTTTCTAATCCACTTAATAATTTTTTATTAACATATATTTGTTCGTTCATGTTTTTACTATTTATTTCAGCGTCAGATTTAATTCATTTAATTTAATTTAAGACTTAATAAGATTTAACTCGATCGTGATCACATTTTTCCTATTTTAACGTCATCTACCTCTGTCAGTAACTCACTGTCTGTATCGTATTGTTCTTTCACGTCATTATAATTTAATATCATGGAATCCGGCTTAGAATGTTCCGTTATATTTTGTTCTATTCCATTTTCAGTAGTTTCTCTAGTGATTTTATTATTTAGAAAATCAAATTCCGCCATTAATTTATCGATATTATTTCCGCAAACTCGCATTTGTTCTTCGAGTTCTGCTGCGCTATTCAGCATATCGTGAGCGGTTTCAAATATTATATCGGTTTCTTTTTCAAGGTCCCACTCGTCTATAATGTCACTAAGCGCAGGCTTGAACTTCGTTCTTGCGATTTACTTTTGTTAAATAAGTTAATTTTCTTAAACAGTACCCAACTAATTACTAACAATAATAATGTAATTTTTATAATTGACAATAAAATACAATTAATCAATTAAAAAATTTCTAATACAAAATTTTTTCTTATTTTCTTAATCTCAGTTCGGGTCTCTAATCACGATTTTGATTATCAGTTATATATATATATATATATACATGGTGCATCCACGAAGTATCGAGTTTTTTTTTCATTTTGTGCCTATTCATCGTAGAAATTCGGGAGAGGTCTTAAAATGTCGACAAACTCTTTCCGCATTTGTCCTTTTTTTGTTTTGTTTTTCGATAATTAGGCACAGCAGGATTTAACTTCGCGCAAAGGGTGTTTTTCAAATTTTTGACACGGCGCGCTGAAGCGATTAGCGGAAAACCACTACGCGAGAATGTTTTGTTCAAAGATCATAAAAAAAAAAATTCTTACCTTTCTTTTTTGAAAAATGATTTATTGGTGGACTTATAAACAGGGTAAAATAAAAGTTTTAAATTCTTTAAAATAATTTCCTCCTATATCAACATATTTTTGAAGGCGTGTTTTTCAAATTTTAAATGCATTTCAAACTCTTCAGCTTTGATGTTTTTCAATAATTTTGATATTTATAAATTTTTCTAATCATTAAAACGGTCTGAATTTAAAATTTCTAATACGCGCCGGGTGTTCCTAGCCATTCTAAAGCTTTTTGGGCGTCCAGATCAACGCTCATCGATGATTCTTTCTCGGCCTTCTTTAAAAGCTCTGTGCCATTTTCCACATTGCGATTTTGACATGCAATTATGTCCATATGCTTCTTGCAACATTTTATACGTTTCTACACTGTTTTTTTAAATTGCAAACAAATTTTATCTCGTAACGCTATTAGAGTAATCGCTCCATCGCGCCGTGTCAAAAAACTGAAAAATACCCTTCGCGCGAAGTTAAATCCTGCCGCGCCTAATTATCGAAAAACAAAACAAAAAAAAGGACAAATGCGAAAAGAGTTTGTAGAAATTTTGAGACCCCTCCCAAATTTCTACGCCAAATAGGCGAAAAATGAAAAAAAAACTCGATACTTCGTGGATGCACCATGTATACATACATGTATGAATTACACAATATTATTTTTCTTATAGTTGATCTTTACTTACATGAATATGACTGCTATAATCATCACTAGTTCACAGATTATTCCGGTTTCCTGATTTGTAGTCTCTCCTTTATATTTGTGTTTTTTTCACTTTTATTTCATTGACGCAAATTTCGTTTAATTAAAATTCCTCACCTCGATAGAAATCCTGGTCACGGCACCAATGTTACGATGTATAATTCTACTGTATTATTTATTTATACTCCGTAACTACTTATTTATATATTTATTTATTTATTTATTTTTTTATTTATCTTCTTTTTCGCGTTATTTATTTACTTCTTTATTTATTCGCTTAATTATAATACGTCGATTTCCCAGTTTTTTTCTGTCCTAGCTGAATCAGTCGAAGCGCTTCAACCTTTATGAAGTTTTACGATAAAATAAGTACAATTTATTAATTCACGTTTTAAATACCGATTTATTAATCGTAAATCGGAAGAGAGAATGTAACGTGTTAGAATGGCTCGTGATACGAATCTAGCGTCTATGTATGTGTCCGAATTATTGTATTACTTGCGTTTATTATGTTATCGCGAATCCGCTTGAATGTGTGAGTTTGTCGTGTTGTCTTTTCGACGAGAGTCGCCGACCGGGATTGAATTACTTCGTGTTATTACGCCAGGTTGATTCTACTTTGCTCGCGATCGTGCGTGTCCAAATCTTATAAGATACACTGATGAGAGTTCACTTCTTTCTCGGTTAGCTGAATTCCCCCTTTATTATTTATGTCCCCTGATTTATAAAGAAAAAACAGTCCGTTAGGCAGAGGTGTCCCCATTTTTTTTTTTTTTTTTTTTTTTTTTTTTTTTTGACATCGTTCCCGAATTTAGCGCTTGGACATACTTTTTTATGCTGCATTTAGTGCTCCTTTTTCACTTATTTTACATAATACTTCTTACTTTTTTTATTAAGTATGTCAATTTCGTTACATCCGTAACACATTTTATTTTAATTATATAAATTTTTATATATTTTATTTTAAATGGTGTGTAAAATTATATAATTCATGCAAAATTAAATTATCTAAACAAAATATTATAAAGCTAATTCAATATATGCAGATAATATTAAATTGCAATATAAATAATATAAATATCCATTAATTATAAGTTCTTAAAATATTTTTGTTTTTTAAATTTTTCATTAATTTTATATTATTTAAATGAATTTTTGTAGTTTAAAATAATTAAGATGAATTAGGGCTCTCGCTTACAGAATCAAAGTTTACGTCAAAGTACACAGGTGATACAGCAGCAGCAACAACGGAAACAACAACAAAATTCTCAAGTAGGTTTATTAACAACTGAGGCAATGTATACCAATGTGACAAATTTGCAAAAAACAATTAAATTGCAACATCAATTGTTCAAACAGTCTATGAGCAGACGGAAGTTTAATACAAGCCATGAATCGTCTTGTGCAAGCCATTCACAATATGAAACTGACTTTCAGGCCCCTAATCTTGCTCAGTATCAATTCGTAGCTAGTCATCAGATAAGTCGACCGGTTCATTTTCGACCTACAGTTGAACAGATCCAAAAAGATCCAAATCAAGAGTGTCATAATCAAATTCATATGGAATGGAAAGTGAAACGTAGACCTGACGGATCCAGATATATTACCAGACGTCCTATACGTAATCGGATTCTCAGACATAGAGTTAGAATAAATGAGGAGAATCAAAAAACTGACAAACATACTGTATCTGAGATTAAGGTATCAAATTTTTATTATGTAAATACTTGAATTAAAAACACTATTCATTATTATTATATTATTAGTTACATCTTCAATATCACAATTTTTAACAATTTATAACATTGAAATTTTAAGTTTAATTTATTTTTTACTTACATATGAAATTATAAGCAAAATCAATAAATATTAAAATTATTGACGTTGTTATTAAAATATTATCAAGCACAAATGTTTTAAATTTACAATAAAAACAGAATTTTTAAATATTTTTTAATATTGAAAAAATAATATTAATAAAAGTTCATTTATTAATGTATCTAGTACTCTATTAATATTTTATTATTCAAGAATTAGCTATGAAAAAATTTTAATTAAAAAACTAATTTTAACATGTTTTCTAATACATAATAATAAATAATATAAGTTTTTGTTACTTCAAGCTTGTGTATTTATAAAAAAATTTTAATTAATGCGTAAATGTTGAACCATTTTTTAATATTAAATCAAATTAAATAATTATTTTTTAAAGATATTTTATTATTCACAAGCATTTTTCAATAATAGGTCGCACGATATTCGAATAAAGAAGAAAAAAAAAGGCAATTGGAATGTGCCAAGGAACAAAAACAATACCACCAAGAGGTGATACAACAAGAAATACAGAAAACTAAAAAACAATTAATCTGCGATTACATTAATGAAAATAAGTTTTTAAAAAAATCTTTTCCTAATATTGATCAAGGTTATTAAAAAAAAATTATAAAAAATACCAAATTAATCATTTTACTGCTGTTTAATAAATATTAATATAAGCGAAAAGAGTTGCATCTGGTACTCAAAATATTGTTCACAAAATAATAGATTTATTTTTAATCATGATCGTTTATAATACTACACATTTTCATTATAAATCAATTTATAATTTTTTCATGTACTTTTTGTAAATTTTATACTTAAAGATTAATACCACAATTAATAAGTTTATTTTATTTATCTTAAAAAATTAGAAATGTACAGTTTTTTAAATACAATTTAACTGTATGTTGTTTTGATAAATATACAGATTTGATATATTATATAGAATATATCGCAATTGTACACATTGTATTAGCATGTCATTCAATCGATTTATACTATAATACATTGTAAATAATGTGTTTCATGTTAACTATCTTAAACACTACAAATTTTAAGATATAAAGTTATGTAAATAAAAAAAATTAAATTTTTTAAAAATATTTATTAAATAAGAATCGAGTTATCAGAATACTACAAATATAATAAAATATAAAGATTTTATTAGTCATTCAAAAAGAGTATTTCTACCACAATAAAAAATATTTTATTAAGTAGCTTAAAAAAACTAATGGAATCGATAAACTTATTATTTATTTTACAGGTACAAAAAAAGAAAAATGTATTTGATATCAATAAAAATTAATTATTACACAATTACATTAATATATATTTTATATAATGTACAATAATTATAAATCATTTATAAATCAACTTTTTATAAAGGTGATAGTTTCATAACTTCCATATTAAAACATGTAATCAGTAATTTTATGAGAGATAATTCTATTAACTGATAATTCAATCTATAAATTAATTGATACAGGGTAAATTAACTATAAAATAAACTGTAGTGATTTTGTAGTTGTACACACAGTCTTATAACGATAATATAATCATTAAATTTTCGTTTAGCGATTTTACAGTAAGATTAATTATGTGAATGATTCAATAATTAATTATAGATTAAATTTTAAATGGGTAATACTTTCTTATATATCAAATTTTAATTGAAATTAAATGACATTAAAAATAAGATCTTTATAATCTAGAAAAAATCGATATTTACTTTCTTATTTAAAAAAATAGTTAATGTCTAGAGGACATCTATTTTAAAATATTTAACTATATAAATGTCAATTTTGTTTAGTATTGTAAAAAACTTTCCAAATATTTATAAATGTTATTAATGAAAAGGATTTTTTATATATGTAACTAATAAACAATTTAATAGTTTATATGCTGATATTTCGATGAGTTGGTTTCATATTCTTTTGCCTAGTTACGATCTTTTTATTTAAAAAAAATTACTTTTCTTATAGATGTTATAATCCAATAAATAAAAAAATAATAACTAAAATCACATATATATAATATAACTTAATAGAAATTACTGCATAATCGCTGGTGCAGTCTCGGAGTTATAAAGCATTTACGATGTAATTTTTTTTGTAATAGTTTATCTACAATTGAAATATTCTTTAAGCCTATAGTATGTTTGCACTCTTGACTAATAAAATAACGAGGGAATTGTTTAAAAAAAATTTTGTTTTTGTTCGTCGCTTTCTTTTTCCCTCGACAGCTTGAGGGTAAGAGAGAGTGACCGCGCGATCCTTTTAGAATAATCGGAAGAGAGATCTCCGGTTTTTTTTATTTTTTTTTTTGCGGGTGATTCTGCGAGGAACCGTTTTTCCTTCCGGCGACGCACACTTAGCTTTGAAGCTTCGTTAGATGCGGTTTTCGATTTCGCTTCGAATCTGTCCTTGTATGTAATTCGGTAGTGCAACAGCATTTTGTCGTTGAATCTCCGTGACAGTGGTCTGCGCATCACCTCGTGCGAATTTTTATGTGTGTGTGAGTGTTTGTGGTTTGTGTGCGCCCGCAGCCGTCACGGCTCGTTTTCCAGCGGATTACGCCCTGGGAGGATCAGCGGCTCCAGAGGCCCGATCTCAAGGTGACGACAGGACATTTTGCGACGTGGGGACGGCGCCAAAGGGGCGACTCCTCCACCTGTGTTGCTGAGACGAAAGACGCCAGCCGAGTGAGGCAACGCGACGCGCGTCTCTTCCGCAGCGGCAACAATTATCTTTTGTACCAAATTATCATTATATAATTGCGTGGCTTTTCCCCTCGCTCGTGAGGGGTTTTTATGCCTGGAACCCGCGCAGCCAAATAAATTATTTTGTAAGACTTAGATTGTGCTATCAAACTTATTTACAACACCTCGCGCTTCATTCCCTCACTCCTTTTCTTTGATATCAATTATCCTAACTAGTTTAATATACAGTTTTTAAACTTATTTTGTTTTACAATATACGACTGCAAAACATTATTGTAGTTAATTTACACACCCCGTTTTTGATATTTCATCTACTTATAAATTTGTTATTGTAACGATTGGATAGAGTATTGCCGGGATGCGTCGACATCCAGGTTCTCTCGGGAAAAGGCAACAGAGTGAGTTGCAGAATGAGTTACAAATTTGTTCTAAATTATTTAATTACACAAAAGAAAAATGATTGATTGAAATTCGAATTTCGCGAGGTGTGGAGACTATCTTTATAATTGGTTAATCAATCACGAGACTGATTGAGATTATAGGTTCGTTTAGTTACGGGATATCTTCCCACAGCACGGAGCTTTACATAACGCAATATTCACGACGCGTAGCTTTACACAGACCATGATATATAATACCTGAAATACCATACAATATCATACATATATATGACCTCATACATAGAATATTATTGATACTAACGTCACATACATACAACATTGTTAATATTATTAATAAACATTGTTAATAATTGTTAATAAAATCACATACACAAAACATTGTAAATATTTAAAATCGCATACATAAAACATTTTAAAGATAATTTTGTATTAGTATTATGGAAGGACGTGGTGGGGAATTTGATTCCTATGCGTAGCGCCGTGAAAACGGTGGGTGACGAGTTATCGGGGGTGATTTCACGAGGGTAGTCACCGCGATCAATTGACGTACTATTAGGCAGTGTTCCAGGCTCCTGTGTATCTGTCGGCTCGTTCTCGCTCTTGTCTCTAGTACATCCAATACCACAGGACGTCCAGAGAGTCGGGTGAGAGGTCAGTCATCGTGTCGTCCAAGGAGTGTCAGGAATGCGCGCTGACTGCCTGACAAAACGGCGATGGCCTATACTTATACTCTAGCGGCAGCGCAGTCGTGCGTTGAGCGTGGGGGGGTAGTGAGAGGGCCGCTGAGCAGCAACATTGAGATGGGAGCGCAGCACTGGTGATGGGGCTAGCGGGTCTGATTTCTAATACGGTACGCTCTTGGGGTACCGCAATTTTTAATGACAATGAAGCCGTCACATTATTAATAATTGGCATTACAGATGGTATTCTTTTTTAAACTATTTAACCATTTTCGTTAAAAGATTATTTGATAATAGTTATGAAAAGTATAATTGTTTTTTTATATACCTGTAAATATTTTAATATAATCAATGATTAATCAATGTATTGAGAAATAATGCAATGAGAAATGCGAATTAAGTTCGAAAAAGAGACACCTCCACAGTGGGAGGACCGAAAAGGTTAGCATTTTTTCATAATAAATACAACAATAATGAAGCTGGAGATGAGTCAGTTCCGTGTGAAAATAATGAATAGAAGTAATACACAAGGAGTCAATGTAAAGTTGATCCCGATCGGGAAACTCTCGTCAGTCAACAACACGATACTCACACGATTAAATTAAACTCACGGTAAAAGTAATAATTATAATAATTTACGGAAACACGTACGAGTATTTGATATCACAAGCCACATTAACACATAAAAATCTCTTCCGATTTATTTACAATAAATCTGTATTCAACACGAATTTAATCAGTAGTTATTTTATTTATCTAATTCAAAACGTCACGAAGGTTAAAACGCTTGGATCGATTCAGCTAGGGCAAATAAAAAAAAAAAAAAAAAAAAAAAAAAAAAAAAAAAAAAAAAAAAAAAATAAAATAAAAAAAATAAAAAAAAAACCGGGTAACGTATTATCAAATAATAATTAACGAATAATAAAATAAATAAAGCGAGTAAATGACGAATAAAGTAGTTCATAAACTATAAATAAATAAATATAAATAGTTATACGATAAATAATAAATGTAAAAATATAACAGTACTGTTAAAAATTATAAGGATTGGTGGAAAAACCAATGAATATATACATGTTGAATGTACATCTGATACATTAAAATTACATAATTTGCATTGTTAAAGTATATATTTTCAGTTGTTACATCAGGAAAAATCATATATATTGAATTTATATATAAGTTATTATATTATAAATAGCCAAATGTATCATGTTTGTAAATACGAAGAAAACGAAAAATATCATACTCTAAATGTTTAAAGGCATAATAATATCGACTAAAACAAATCATATGTCTTCGTTTAAAAGGACAAAAATATTATGTTACATACTTAAAGGAATAGAAGAAATAAAATCACAAGTATACGTACAATATTTCTATTTTTATATAAAGATCATTCGATGATTAAACGATCTGATCGATTACATTCCTCCCGATTTTTCTTAAACATATCAGTACGACGGATTGCAATTGGCTTTAATTGCATTTTTTAAATTGACACTTTTTTTAAGCAATATATCCCCTTATTCATCTGAATAATAATATATGTCGAATTCATGTAAGAGTATGAAATATCAAACAAAAATACAGTAAAATACAGCATTTTCATTAGCGTATAAATTGTTTTCGATTCAAAAAAAAAAGAAAATTTGATAGAACTAAATAATACTTATGAGATCATTATATTTCATCATAAATATTTCTAATACTTTATATTCATCTGTATATTTTTATTATATAACTTTTAATATTTATAAAGTTCTGTATCTGTTTGAAAAAAAAGTTTCAAGTAATTTTAAATACATTAAATCATAAAATTTTAATTTTTTTTAATCGAAAATGACTTATACGATGTAATGAGTCAAAGTACCCGCGTTTCTTATGTATTTATAATTTTTACTGAATTTAATAGTAAAGAGGGTTACGTATGTAACGAAATTCACATAATTAATTAAATAAACAATAAATGTTGTATAAAATAAGTGAAAACGGGAGCAAGACGCAGCATAAAGAGAAATATGTGAGAGCGTTAAATTGAAAAATGGTATCAATAATACTTTATTATTAAACAATATATGGAGAAATCTAAACAAAATCAAGGTAATAAGCCTAAAAATGAGAACACCTCCATGATGGGAGGGCTTGGAAGAGTTAGCAGTTTGTCTCTATAAAATAAGGAACATGAGTGATGTTCGGGGTTCTTTTTGTCTTGGGACGTTTGCTTTTAGTCAGATTGTTACGCGTGATTCGGGATTCTACAGATTGAAGTAATAAGAGGCGCGAGGTAACTCGTAGTAATATAATCCCGGTCGATGACTCTCGTCGAAAAACAACACGACACTCACACGTTCAAACGATAACGCAAGTATTATTACAATTTCGGACACATACGTAGGACGCTAGATTTGTAACACGAGCCAATTAAATACTTACATTCTCTCTTCCGATTTATTATCAATAAATCGGTATTTTAAACGTGAAATAATATTGTATTTATTTTAATCCTTAAACCTCACAAAGGCTGAATCGCTTTGACCGATTCAGCTACGGCAGAAAAAGAACTGGGGAGTCGTTACGAATAAATAAATAAAAGAGTAAAAGAAATACGCGACAAATAAACAAGATACATAAATAAAATATAAATAAATATATATATAAGTAATTAATATAAGTAGAAGTAATAATCGTAACAAGAGAAATGGAGAAATGGAAATAGATTTTAAATTTAATTAAAGCTAAATAAATGCAAGACTATATCAATTTTCAAAGTAACTTTAAGCTTAGCGGATAGGTTTCAGTGGATGGACTAGGATTTGGGAGACGGAATATAACAGTATGGTAAATAAGAAAGCAATATTTACAAAATAAAATGAAAATAAACTATACAATGTACCAGTAAAATAAGTTTGAACTAAAATTATATGTCACTTGTAACACCGCCAATTTCTCTTTATGCGAAATTCCCGAGCAGCGTTAACAAAGTTTTTATTATATTAATTTCACCAACACTACTTATATAAATAATTTTCTCACTTTGAATTATTTTACCGCACACTCGTAATATTAAATTTTTATCAACAATCGGGACGAGTTCCGTCGCTGATCGCTTTGCCGTCGGGCCGACAAAACCCCCGTGGTCTACACTACCAATTTTCCGTGTTAATATTAATTCACAACACTACCGGACACTTAATTAATTTATATTATATCTTAAATTAGATTTATATATATTTGAATACAAAATCATAAATTGTATATGTTTATATAAATTATTTTTATTATTATTATAATGGAAAGTTCTTACCCATTCCGTAGAAATATTTTTATAATAATAGATATAATATAATATTGAAATGGCCACTCGCTGCTTGGCTTATCCCACGTGTCGATTAGAATATTTCAATAATTGATTATGAAGAAATTATTCCTTGCTCGATCCTCTCTCTCTCTCTCTCTCCAGTGGTATCAAATGAATTCGATTCCATATACCAGATTATAATTTCCAAATATTACTTACTTTTGGCTTGACTCAGATCACTATTACATGACACTTTCTTTAACAGCACGTATTACTCAAACGCAATATAATAACTGAAAAATGGCTTTCCTTTCGAGAAGAAAGGAAAGCCAAATTTCCAAACTCACACTACTATAAATTTTCGAAATTTTTGTATAATCACACCTGAGCTTTCGTGTGTAACCCTTTCTCTGATTGGTTACACTCCATCAAGATCCCCCCTGGTCCTGTGCTATCGTGGAATCTCATTCGCCGTTCGAAAAACGCCGCAAAGTTACACGATTTCATTCACTTTTTAAAATTTCTATAAGATGCCGGTAATTCCGGGATTAGCATTACCGGTCAGCTCGTAGAGGCACGAAATTAATTCAATTCTCACTACTACATACGAATCTCAATATGAAAAGATATATATGTATATTCCAACGCTACATACTATCTATCTCTCTCTCACTCTAACTCACACTGCGGGGAGATAGGGAGCGCGTCGGTTCGACAAGAATTCCGGTCACATTCAAATTATATTATATTATTACTATATTATTTTTTATATTATTATATTAATTTTATTATTATATAATATTTTTTATATTATTATTTATATTAAATTATCTTTTATATTATTTTCCCCTTACCCTCTATATTCCCAAAAATTATAGTCAACAACAATATTAATTAAACGTATTTATTTCTTTTAGGTTATTAATAGTGATGAAAATAAAAAAAAAAAATACGATAACTCATCATCACACACTTTGTTATTAAATAAATTATTTTTTTTTTATATATAATTATTGCTTACAGCATATATAGTGTTATAATATTTTCAAAACTTTTGTAAATAAAATTCAACATATTAAGCAAAAAATTTTGTTCAAAAAATTTTTTAAACATAATCACACCACAATACTTAATATATAAATGTCACAAATAACACAACATTTTTTAAAATAAATTTTAGTCGTAATATTTATAATTTTATAATAATTATTTAGATACTTAAATGTTTTTAATTTAATTACATATCTTGAATAAAATGAAAATAACCTATACAATGTATATTATGAAAAAATCATTTATGTAAATTTGTGAGAATATTTGTTTACGAATGAAAAGGCGTACATAAAGAATTGTATATTGAAACTGCCTTCTTCCTTTCTTCTTAATATAAAGTGTGTTAGTGATTATGCCTATCGTTTCATTCATTTTTTACGGGAATTTCTTTTAGTACATTTAAAATCAACCAGAATTGCAGCGATCGCCTTGTGTATGCATTTTTAACACGTAAGGCTCGATCTCCCTTTTCATCTCTGGTTGTGGTATGTAGTTTTTTCATGTTAGACATACTGATGACGATGGCATATCTGTTTTAATTTTGTTTTTCAATGCTACAGTTCTAACCTTTTTTGTATAGTGAAATTCAAAAAATGTTCCGGTATAGATTTTGTAATGAATTAATAATAATATGTGATGTATAATATATTTAAAAAACTTAATTATATAGGTAAATTTTAGTTTATAATTAATTATACTTCTAAAATATTTTATAAACAAAAATATATAGAAATATAAAAATATTAATTATTTAATTTATGTATTTTTTTATTTGTACTCCTATTATTATTATTTTTTTTAGATTAATGTATTCACAATTAGGAAATATCAAAAGACTGAAACTGCAATATGTCTGGAACTGAAGTTCAAGGATCTTTAAAAGAAGCTTTATTTGAAAGCTTAAACAATGTTCTTGCAACTGATCGAGAAAACCGTTTAGCAGCTGAACAGCGCTTATTGGCATTAGAAGTAACTGAAGAATTTGGAATTCATTTAACAGAATATGTTGTGGAACCTAATGGTTTACTTGCAATTAGACAACTAGCATCGGTTTTATTAAAACAGTATATAGAAAATCATTGGAATTCATTAGGAGAAAAATTTCGTCCTCCTGAATTAAAAATACATGTAAAAGAAAAAATAAAATCCTTATTACCATTAGGATTACATGAATCAATAAGTAAAGTATGTAAACATTATTTTGTATAAATTATAGTTTTTAAATTATTTATTATTTACATTTGATTTTAAAAGTATAGGTAAGATCTGCAGTAGCATATACTATTTCCAGAATTGCTCATTGGGAGTGGCCTGAAAATTGGCCAGAACTTTTTGATATTCTTGTTAATTGTTTAAGTGGTGAAAATGAATTTGCTGTTCATGGAGCAATGAGAGTGTTGACAGAATTTACAAGAGATCTAACTGACATACATTTACCAAATGTTGGTCCAGTTATTCTTCAAGAAATGTATCGAATTCTTCACAGTGATACAGTAAGTATAAAATTCTATACTAATATAATTATAAACTAATTTATACATTTTAATATCTTTTATAAATTTTATTTAAAGAAAAAACAAATATAGCCATAACAAATTAAAAATAAATTAATGTGCTGTATCTTAATTTAATATTATATTGTGTTTGTACTTTGATTTGAAAGAAAATATATATATTTAGCAATATTCCATTCGAATACGAGGCAGAGCAGTTGAAATATTTACAACAATAGCAAATTTAGTTGCTGAGACTGGAATGTGTAATCGAGGTTTTATTGAACAATATTTATTACCAGTTATACCAATGTTTTGTGAAAAATTTGTTCAATGTTTGAGTATTCCTAATAGTCCTACAAGTAATAGTGGACTTAAAACAGAAATCGTGAAATCACTTAATTGTTTAAGTTTAAAATTATCAAAATATATGATTACTTATTTGTCACAAATTTTACCTTCAATTTGGTCAACGTTAACTCAAAGTGCAAAAATTTATCAAGATGAGGTAGTTAATGGAAATGGAGAGATTTTTTTAGGTAATCAAGAAGTTGATTCTGATGGTAAATTTGATTTTATAAATTAAATATATTATTTAAATTTCAATTAAAAACTTATATATTTTTTGTTTCAGGACAAGTAATAAATTTTAATAATCTTATCATTGCTATATTTGAATTACTTAGCACATTGATTGATCATAAAAAATGTGCTGATCTTTTAAATAACTTTTTATCAGATATAATGTACTATATAATTTTATTTATGCAAGTAACAGAAGATCAAATTGAATTATGGACCAATAATCCTAATCAATTTATTGAAGAGGATGACCAATATGCATCTGTTTATAATGTTCGAACTTCAGCTCAAGAACTTCTTGGGGTATATTAAAATCTTTAAAGTATTAATTTTAATATTTTTAAATTTATAAATCGTATTTAAATTTTTTTATTTATATTATTTTTGTATTTATAAATAAACTAATTTATTATCATAATAATTAATATTATAAATCATTCAGCATTTAAACAGCAAATAATAAATAGTTTTGGTGCATCAATGATAATTAATAATAGTAAAATAATAATAATATTAATAATGTCTGTCAATAAAAAGTAAAAAAATAAAAATTTTAATAAAGAAAATAAAAAAAAAATGCTTTAAATAAATTAAATTATTATTTTATACAATAAGTAAAATCAGTAAATAAGATATTTTTAAATAACAGATAAAAATAAAATAAAAGTTTTAAAATAAGAATTTTAATAAACTTATTATGGAATTTATAAATTAAAAATTATTATATGAAATAATACGATTAATGTATAAATAGATTTTATTATAAAAAATTGAAAGATAATAATTTGAATACAATAATATCAAAAAGAAAAAACAAGTTGAACTAGAAATTAAATTATAAACTAATTATAATTAAAATTAAATAGTAATTAGAAAGGAAAAATGGAAATAGAAAATGATTAAAAAATGGAAATAAAATTGAAATCATAATGAATTTATATTAAAATGTTTTAGTACTAAAAGAAAAAAACTATATGTTGATCATGTATAACAATAAAAACAATTTATCATAATTTTTCTGCTATTTTAAAACTTATGCACAATCTTCAGGGTTGAAATATTATACATATTCAAATTATTCTTGTACAAATTATAATTATCTTTTACAGATACTTTTATCTTATTCAGAAGAAATTGCTGTAAATTCTCTTTGTGGAGCCATAAATAGACATATTGAGACTGCAAATAATTTACAATCAGAAAATTGTGTAACAAAAAATTCTAATTCTGCATGGAAAATATATGAAGCAAGCATTGTAGCATTAATTAGTGCTAAGAATGAAGTTGTCGAACAACATAGATCTAAAAAATTTCAATTTGACTTAATCAGATTTCTAGATAGTATTGTTTTAACAACTCTGAATAACTCTGGTATTAATAAAAATATAATAATTTAATTGAATAAATAGTATTTAGTTTTTAGAAAATATATTATTATTATTATATATTTAATTTTTTCTTAATTTTTGAATATTTTCGTTAATAAAATTACACAATATTTTTCAATTTTTTTTTAATAATAATTTTTAGGAGCCCATCCTTTACTTTTGGGTAGATGTTTATGTGTAGGTGGAAAATATGCTACAGAATTACCTCCTGAAGTAAGTTCAAGATTTTTACAAGCAGCTGTCAATGGCTTACAAGAAAGTCAATCAATCTGTATAAGGATCAGCTCAATAAAAGCAATTTATTGGTTTTCTGAATCTGCTTCATCAGAAAATAATACACTTCTTGACATACTACGACCCCAGTTAACTACCATATTTCAAGAACTTTTTATCTTGTCTAGTCAACCATCTAAAGAAATTCTAACTCTTATAATGGATACACTTTCAGTATTAGTTCCAGTAATATTTGGAATATATATTTATTTATTTATTTTTTTTTTATTGGAATTATTTTTACTGTTATTTAAAATCTTTTAGGTGGATAAATCTTTTACAGCTTCTGTTGAAAGTAAACTTTGCCCACTTACAATAGCAGTTTTTATTAAATTTCATAGTGATCGCGAAATCTTAAATTTGTGTCAAAATATTTTTAAAGAATTAAGTGAGAATTCAGACTGCATTGGTCCATTACAAACCCGATTAATTCCTACTTTAATTAATATGATGAACGTTACCCCAGTAGAAAAATCTAAAGATGGTATTTTTATTTTCATTTTTATTTTTAATTTTACTTTTCATTAAATATTTTATCAATATATGTATTTATATAAATATAATCTGAATGATTTTAGAAGAAGTTCGTGGTGTAGCTTTAGATGTATTAGAAGTTTTGGTACAACATTCTCCTCAACCTTTAAGCAATGCATTGTTAGAATCTGCATTTCCTGTTGCATGTCATTGCATTTTAGATTCTAATGACAATGGAACACTACAAAATGGTGGTGAAGTAATTCGTACATATTTATCAATTGCAGCTCATCAAGTAATAGATCACCGAGATAATGAAGGTCGAACAGGGTTGCAATATATACTCCAAATCATTGCTCAATTGTTAAATCCTCAGGTAATCTAAATTAAATATTTAATAAAATATAATAATGTAATATAACCCAATAATATAATGATTTTATAAAAAAAATTTTTTCTATTTGTAAAGTCTAGTGAATTCACTGCCACATTTGTTGGTCGTCTAGTAACGACATTGATAAGAAAAGTAGGAAATTCTTTGGGAGAAAATCTTGACCTACTGTTAAAAGCTGTTCTAAGTAAAATGCAGCGTACTAAAACTCCAACAGTGATGCAAAGCTTATTAATGATTTATGCATATTTAATTAATTCAGAGTTTGATGCTGTATTAAATTTTTTATCAACGGTTCCAGGCCCAACAGGTGAAAGTGCACTTGCATTTGTATTAACAGAGTGGATGAATAAACAACAACACTTTTTTGGTAACTACGATCGTAAAGTAGCTACTGTTGCACTTTGTAAAATATTGGAATACGGAGTAACTCATGATGACAACAGATTGAATGAAATCACTGTTGAAGGTGATTTAATATATTTAGGTACATTTTTTCAAAATACTTGAATGTTATTATATTTTGAATAATTTAAAATAAATATTTTATTAACGTATGTGTTTTATGCTAATGAAATTAAAAATTATCAATATTGAAATCACAAATATCTTTATATAATTTAAACTCATATTTTAACAGATAGTGAATTGAGTGGAGTTAGAACTAGAGGAAAAACTCAATCTGCACCTATGCAATGGACTAAAATTCCAGTTCTTATTAAGATTTTTAAACTTATTGTGTATGAATTAGGGCATTATCTTGAAATAAATTTTGCAGAACAAAATGTAGATGTAAGAACAATTTTTACAATATTTTTAAAAAAATTATGTTAATAAAATTATTATAACAGGAATCAGATAATGATGATGAAAATAATGAAGATGACCTAATAGATCCAGGAACTGAAGTGAATATATCATGTATATTTCATCATTATTTTATTATGAATATTTTTTAAGTAGCTTTTTTTAATTACTTATATTAATTATAGTGAAAAATTATGAAGATGAGAATGATGAAGAGCAAGATCCTGATATACAACAAGATTCAATATATCACTTGAATCTTTATCAGTATCTACGTGACTTTTTACAGAATTTTTCGACACATCATGGTTTTCCTATATTCGTTCAACATTTAAATCTAGTTGAAAGGAGAATAATAAATAATATTAATATTTTTTAAAATATATATAAAAACATGTTTTTTATGTCAAGTAATAATAAAAACAATTATTTCTATTAAATTTTTCTTTTTCTTTTATATTTTACAAGGAAAAAATTTAGGTTACTGAATAATTAAATCTCAGTTAATTCATAATTTTAATTTCCGATTATCCTGAATAATATTTTTGACACTTTTGAACTTACTAAGTTTCTAAAGCTCGACTCGTTGACGTACTTTCAACACGTAATAAAATCTCCTTTTTTATTTCTAATATAGCTGTCTACACTATTTACATAAATTATGTATACAAATGATATTAACGATATATCAAAGTAAATTAAATATGATAACTTTTTAACTAACTACAATTAGTTCAAATAAGCATAAGCAACATTTTAAAATGGTCGTTGGATTGAAATTAAAATTATAGCAATTTTTAATTAACATATATTCTTATGCCAATAGATAAAATGTCTGTAAAGGGGCTTTAAAATGTTCTAAATTAAGTCTATATAAAAAAAAAATACATAAATAGTATTAATAATAACATAATTTTTTGTACAATTGTGAAAAAATTCCCAGCAATACATGTTTAAAATATTTCACTTTTTAATTTATGATTATAAAAGTTATTGATTAAAAACTAAATTCTTTTTTAGTACTTCAATTTATGAATTTTTAAACATGGCAATATCACATTTTAATATAGATGCAGAGCTTAATCTCTGTTCTGTGATGTACGGATTAATAGAGAGATTGCTAATAATAAATGGGACGCTTGTTCTAAATTTTGTAAAGCAAAATCAGAGATTATTAGAGAGATTGCTGATGATAAATGAGGCGTTTGTTCCAAATTTCAAAAGCTGTACGCTACTGTCTCTAGCGGTTGAACTATCTTCTTGTTCGAGGAGAAGATTAAGGGTACCAAAAATGAGGAGTGGGGTAAGCTACGAGTTATGTTGGAAAAATAGTGCTGCCTCTAGCGGACCAGATTCAACTAACTTCATATTTGAGACGGGCCATAAGGGCGAATAAAGGAGTGAGGGTAGATGATGACGTATACTCGTAAGGGGAAATTCTACAAACCATATGATCAACTACACCACACATATCCATGTCCCATGTGTTGAAGTACATGTACACGGCTGCTATAAACATCAAATTGAATTCAGTTTTGATGAAAAATTAAAAATCGCTATTATCAATTACAGGACCATTAGTATGATTATATATATATAATATTAAAATTTATATTTAATATTTGTATTTATATTATATTATTAAATAAAAAAAATTTAAATATCAAATGTATATATTATTAAAATAAATACATTTTCTAGTGCACATTTATTTCATAAATTCATTATTTATATATTTGTGACTGTATAAACATTACAATATAAAAAAAATCAAAAAAATTTAACTTTAAATGAATAAAAAGACTTTATTTAATCTTTACCATGAAATCATGAAAATAAAATGATGTTAAATTAGATACATGTTATTAACAACGATTTTCAATGATATAACAAAGTTTTAATTATTTTAGATGATATATTTCTTAATTATATTCCTGATGAAATATAAAGATTCTTCGCTTTAATTTTAATACATATTATTTAATTTTCTATTGATAAAATCATAATTTCATAATTACATTCAAATATTTATTATTATTTTATTAATTTTATTATAATGATATATATGTAGTTTGATAAAATATTATGCAGTCAATTTGATATATATTTTCTGATATCACTCTTAATATACACTAATATTAATAACAGTAAATTTGTTTGTATTATAATAGTATTATTTTACTTAACGACGACTTATGAAGTTGTTTTAATCTTTGTAGATTTTAGATTTATCATTCTTATAGTTATAAATGTATAAATTACACACATTTTCATATTAATTAATATTTTTTAAAGTAATTAAATTTTACGTAAAAGAAACAGAGGGAGAGAGAGCGGCTATCGTAGAAAAGACGTACAAAGTAAGTACGAGCAAGAGAGAGAAAGCATAAAGCAAGAAAGACTTCGTCTACTATAGCACAGATGCACCGAATACATCATATGATATGACATAGAGAGAGAAAGAGAGAGAGAGAGAGAGACAGACAGACAGAGTAAAACAAATTAATGAACGAAGCCATAACATAATAAGAAGCGTGAAAGAAACAAATTTATTTAATTTGTTTAATTTGTTAATTATATTTGTTTAATTATATTTGTTTAATAGAACTTATACACACAAATTACAAATCTTAAATACTGAGATAGTGAATTATACGTCTTAAATATTGAGATAGTGAAAATGATTGTCGATCGGAAGTCGGGAAAAGAGTGACGATACTCGTAGAGCTTCTTCGCATCGAAGCTACTTCTCTCAGTTAGGTGCCCCTTCAAGAAAATACCTGAGGCGACTACATATGCGTCTAAGCTCTTGCAGATGGCCAGAGTTTTCCTCAACAGTTATCGTTATATTACGGTAATAATCTAAGTATTAGGGCAATTGAGAACGGAAGGTATTGAGCGGTATAAAATATTATATTCGCAGAATCGATGCGTACATTACACCTCCCCGCTAAGATTAAAGGCATAACTAAAAGAATTACTAAAAGAGTACATCATTTATAGTTTGTCTTTAAGTACAAAATTTGATTTGGTTTTCTGTCTTGTTTGTCTTACGAAAGTCTTCTCTTCTTCTGGTTTTATCTCGTTTATAATTTCGGGGTCTGAATTACAGATATACTTTACAGGGATCCATCCTTTCCATTCCTTTTCATTACATATTTTAAACGTGAGGCA
This sequence comes from Eupristina koningsbergeri, assembly GCA_018907245.1. Lineage (NCBI taxonomy): Eukaryota > Metazoa > Arthropoda > Insecta > Hymenoptera > Agaonidae > Eupristina > Eupristina koningsbergeri. Next base: position 2,058,893 of record JACCHV010000002.1, on the reverse strand, counting down.
ATTAACAATTTTATTACACGCAGATACATCATCATGTTCATGTCGGTTTATTAGCTTAGAAAGTAGTTTTTTATATAAATTGAATATTATGTACAAAATAGTGAATACTATAATAAAACTTATGGTGTAAAGATAGTATTGAATTACCTTTTGTTGTTTCTTGTTATTTAGTACCTTGTCGACTAAATTGGACATATTTTTTAGTTTATGACTGGCAATTTCTAAATTTTCAAGATTAAAGTTTGATGTTTTTATTTGTTTTAGCAAGGGTATATTAGTGGTATTCACATTATCTTTTATACAACAGTCATCTTTTAATATATGAAATTTCGGTATGTATGATGTATAATTGCTTTCGAATGAATTTTCCGTTAACAAAATTTCTGACGGTGTGTAAGCTTTACAACCTATTTGTTACTCAAGAATACCGGAATTTTGCAAACTGATATCATATAAATATTTATTGTTATGGCAAGTAATAATTATATCTATGATTTTGGGCAAAATATATATCCATTTATTTTTATTCGTTAATCTGTTCCAAATACCATTTTCCAATTTGGTAGTTCAAATGTCACAGCTTTCAGGAATATGGGAGTTTGCAAATAATAATTGTATTTCGCAAAGCTGCTTCACATTAGTGTTGTATATGGGATTAGACAATTTACAAACGTAAGATTCTATTGTTGTTAGTTTACAAGCACTTAGGTTATCGAGTGTCGAATACTGCATTTTAGATCGAGATACAGTCAAATATTTTATTGTGGGTTGAATGAAGATGTAAGTATCACCACTTTGCTTAACTGGTAATGGCAAATGTTTATATAAACTGAAAACTATTTCAGATATTAGTGGATTTTCTATGATGAAAATTAATTTATTATCGATAAATAGGGTTTGTAACGTGATTAACTTTAGAAGCTCGTGAGTATAATCGGTTTCTAAAGCGAAAGGGTAATTTAATCCAGGGGGTAGCATGGTTACAGTGTTTTGTAATTCTTTTAAGAAATAATTTGGAGACAAAATTTTTGGATATAAGGTGTTAGTTCCAGCAAATAAGATAGCGTTGGTTATTGCATCTATTTAATTATTTAGCTCATTGCATATTAAAGTTAGGAAAACAATATATTTTCTTATATTTTTTTGCATCTTAAAATTTATATTTCTGTTTTCAATATTCTTAGTATATTCATTAATTTGTTCAAGATTTGTATTAAATATTATTTCGGCTCTATGAAGATTTTCGATGGATTCGTTAAAATTTAAAATTGTCGACTGTACTATTTGAATTTGATTTTTTAAGAGTTAGATTGTTTCCATTTTATCTATTTCGATCTTATTAATAGCTTCATTGAAATAAACAGCATCATTATTATCTAATGTACCAGTAATCGTTCCGATTATATTAAACCATCCTCTCTTTATTCTTTTGTGGCCAACGAGACTTTTTAAATAGTTTTCTTTTGATTTCATCTCCCGTATCATGTGTTCTAGAATTGAAGTTGATGAATTACATAGAAGTAGATCGCGGTTAATAGTGTTTTCGTTATAATAATTTAATGCTTTCATAAAGGTGTTTTGAATTAGGTTAAGTTTAGTATCTATGTGTTGTAAATCTACATATGTTATCAATTTCCAAGTATTATCATAGAATTTTAATTCTCGAAATTGAGTCATAAAATATTCCGGGTGAATATTGAAATTCCGTGGTTTTATGATTTTCGGCCAGTATTAGTGCAATCTGTCTGTAACAAAGAAAATTAAGATGATGAAATTTATTTACATTCTGGTTGGTTTTATATTATCAACGTGCACTTGTACTCTTTTTCGTTTTTGTTTTATAACAACATTCGAGGATGATATAACGTCAACTATTTCGTATGGGCCACTATAGCGAGAAGTTAGTTTCTTTGATTTTGGGAACTGTTGGACTTTTAAATACACCTTCTCCTCGATATTATAATTTATAGATTTAGTCTTTTTATCGTAGTATATTTTGTTCTGTTCTTTTGATCTTATAATATTTTCTCTGGCTATTTTTCTAGTTTTCCTTAGTTTTTGTATTAAGTTCATCAAATAGTCATCGTATGTATATTTGAATTCAGTGGGTTTTGTGATTGCAGAGGGGAGCGTTGGTTTTGTGTTGAAAATTAATTCATAAGGAGTGTAATTCGTAGAACTGTGTTGTGTAATGTTATATGAAAATGAAAAATAGTCTAAATATTCATCCCAATCAGTTTGTTCTTTATTAATGTAATATTTTAAATAGTATGCTAAAGATTGATGGGTTCTTTTAAGGGCTCCATTGGTTTGAGGATGATATGGAGTAGTTTGTATTTGTTGAATTTTGAACAGTTTTGCAATGTCTCTGAGTAAATTAGATGAAAATTCTTTGCCTTGATCAGTTAATATACTGTTGGGTATACTGAATAAGCAAATGAATTTTGTTGTAAAGATTTTTGCTACGGTTTTAGCTTCGTGATTAGGTAAAACATAAGCTAATGTAAATTTGGAAATGTCGTCTTATAAAGTTAGCACGAATTTGTTTCCGAATTCAGATAAGGTAAATGGACCGACTATATCTAGAGCAATTTTCTCGAAGGGTCTAGTTGAAGTTGTAGTTATCTCCATTGGCTTTTTACTTTTATTTCTAACTAACTTATTAATTTGACAGGACTCACAGTTTTTTATAAAATCGTGAATATTCTTTTTCATGTTGTCCCATTTGTAGTTTTCTTTAATTTTCTTATATATTCTATGAAATCCAGGGTGTCCGGCAGTGGTTAAACAATGGTTTTCTTGTAATATAGTTTTAATTTCATTAGGTATAGGAATATGTTTATGATTTAGATAAATATTTATCACGATATTTGTATCCTTAAAAATATATCTGAGCATAGCTCTAAAAGTATCGTATTTAGACATAGTCGACTTGTCCAAAAAATTGTGGTAAATTAATTGTATTTTGTTTATCCGTTAATAAAATTTCCTTCAGAATCGTGAAGCATTTAAATAAATTCTCTAGTTCACAATCATTCCAATAAAAATTCTTTACAACAAGATAGCATATATTAACGTTATTGGTTTTGACGAAAATAACGACATATAGTTCAGGGTTTTGTGACTTTAAATATTCTTTATTATTATATTTTAAATTAAATTCTTTTAAGAAATCATTATTGAAACTTAGATCCTTAGGTATGCAGATAACGAAATTGTTTGTTGATGAAAATATAGAGTCTCGATGTTCGTTAACCTTGTCGTTTAAAATCAAATTTTTTTAAATTTCTCTCTAAAATCCTTGTATGAATTGGTGATATAAAATACATTCCGTGAATTTTTAGAGTCGATCGAATTTATAGAGTTCATAGGTATTGCGTTATTATCAGTAGTTAATGATTTACATTGATTATCAAATAATTCAGCTTTCGAGCTTTCGCTGAAAATGGAAGTTTTTAGGTAAAGATTATTAGTGCTTGTTTCAAATAATTCTTTTGACTCTATGGGTGGTGGAATTCTACTAAGTGCGTCGCCATTACAATTAATTTTCCCTAATGTATACTCTACTGAAAACTCATATTCTTCTAATTTTAGTCGCCATTGAAAGAGCCGAGAACTAGGATCTTTTAAGTTAAATAACCATAGCAAGGGTTTATGATCGCTTGTGATTTTGAATTTTCTTCCATACAAATATGGTCAAAAGTGTTTTATTGCCCATACAATAGCCAGTAATTCTCTCTCGATAGTTGAGTAATTAGATTCAGTCTTATTTAGGTTTCTGCTAGCATATGCAATAGGCAGATCTTGAGAATTGTGCATCTGAGATAATACGGCTCCGAGACAATATTTACTTGCATCCGTGCATAGTATGAATTCTTTTTGAAAATTAGGATACTGTAAAATGGGAGAAGAGGTTAGTTGTAATTTTAAATTTTCAAAAGCTTCCTGTTGTAAACTAGTCCATTTAAATTCGGATTTTTCTTTTAATAAATATGTTAAAGGTTTAGTAATTTGGCTATAATCTTGTATAAATCTTCTGTAGTAACCAGAAAAGACGAGAAAAGATTTGATGTCCCTTTTGTTCGATGGGATTGGAAAATTCGTTAGAGCTTTTACCTTTTCATGATCGGGCTTAACACCGTTTTCGGATATGTAATGTCCCAAATACATAACTTCGCGCCTGAGGAATTCGCACTTATCGGGCTGTAATTTAAGATTATGTTCGCGAAGACTTTGAAAAATTTCTGTAATTTTTTTATTGTGCGTTTCTAATGAATCCGCGTAGCAAATAATATCATCCAAGTAAATTAGACATCGAATACCCTGTATACCTGCTAAGACTGTTGCCATTAATCGAGAAAAACACGCCGGGGAATTTTTTAATCCATACGGTAAACGATTAAATTCATAATGTCCAAATGTTGTTGAAAATGCAGTTTTTTCTTTATCTTTAGGATCCATTTAATTTGATGGAATACTGACGTGAGATTGAGGCTTGTAAAGTATTTGGAGTTTCCTAGTTGATCTAGAATGTCAGAGATATTTAGGATAGGATACGAATCGCCTACTGTTATTTCATTTCATTTCTTGTAATCGATTACTATTCGCCATTTTTGTTTGCCTGAGGCATCGCGTTTTTTTGGAACAACCCAAAGAGGTGAAAAAAACCTAGTTGATTTTAAATGTACTAAAAGAAATTTCCCTAAGAAATGAATGAAACGATGGGCATTACATCACCACAACTTTATATTAAGAATGGGGAAGAAGGCTGTTTCGATGTATATTTCATTATGTATATCTCTGACCCTTCCATTCATAAACAAGTATTACCACGAATGTACATAAATGATTTTATCATAATGTAGATTGTATAGGTTATTTTCATTTTATTCAAGATAAGTAATTAAATTAAAAACAAATTAATTTAAAAAATATTGTGTTATTTGTGACATTTATATATTAAGTATTGTGGTGTGATTATGTTTAAAAAAATTTCTGAACAATATTTTTTGTTTAATATGTTGAATTTTATTTACAAAAGTTTTGAAAATATTATAGCACTATATATGATGTAAGCGATGATTATATGTAAAAAATAAAATAATTTATTTAATAGCAAAGTGGCATATGATTTAGTTCAAACTTATTTTACTTTTACATTCTTACAATACTAATTAATATTTGTATACAAAAAGTTTTACTACTCTATTTATCACAATTTCATGTAACATATAAGTACAATATATTTTCTTAATATATTTATTATAAAACATGTTAATAATGTACATATAATCACTTTCAAATTGTACATGAGATACTAAAAAAAATTACAATTTCAATATATTCATCGAATGGTCGACTTAAATATGACGAATGAGAAATTTCATCAATCGAATGCGAATATTCTCTAAAGGATTTATATTTTTCATTAATATTTAAAGCATCACTTGTATTTTTTGTTAATGAAAAATTAATATTGACGTACATGAAATCTAAATGATATATAAAATATTATATAGTTAAAAGAGTCATATTGATATACAGATTAGAAAAAGTGTCAGAATCCATGTCCGATATAGTTTATTATTAAAATAATTATTATTATTAAAATAATTATTAAAATAATTATTATTATTATATTAAAATGATTATTAAAATAATCGCGGAGGACTCCCATATTTTTATATATATCTACATTTTTTGAAACTGCCCTTAAAAAATTAAAGGATATTATATCTGAAAATGTCTAAATCGGTTTTTAGATTTTAATAATATTTTTAAATTATGATGTAAGAAATAAAAAGGTGCAGAAATCATGTACAGAGTTGTTTTTTAAACAATATCGGTTGGGTATGTGGTTCTCATATACATATAAATACACGGATTTTTTGAATTTGTACTTGAAAATTCAAATGTTTCACTTGCTGAAAAATGGCTAAAAGTTTTTATAAAACATACTAGATATACAAATATTTGTCAACTTACTAATTACATTTTTAAAACAGTATTTCTAGACATGTATTATTGTATAAGAAGTGATAAATTTAAATTATAACGCTGTGTATATCTCTGAGCATGAAAGAGAGAGAGAGAGAGAGAGAGAGAGAGAGAGTTAGGTTAGGAGAATAAGTTAATATAGGTGAGAGCTTTTACGAATGAGAGAGAAAAACTCGATGCGTGAATAACTGAGAGAGAAAAGGAGAGAGCTTCTACAAACGCCAAAATAAGACGAAGACAGAGAGAGAGAGAGAGAGAGAGAAACATCGCACGAGAATAAATAAGTTGATTCAGGAATGAGAGCGAAAGAGATAGACATGCCATATCTTGAGATTTAGGGAGACAGAGAGGGTGCACGCACGAGAATAAGAAGACGTGAAAACGAGACTGATAGACGCAACATAGCTTGACAGGTCGAGAGTGAGAAAAACGGCGAGAGCTTGTAAGAGTGAGAAAGAAGACGAGAGCTGGTAAGAGTGAGAAAGAAGGCAAGAGCTTGTAAAAGTGAGAAAGATAGACATGTCATTAAAATACGGTTTGAATATTAATTGTAAACAAAGTACTAGAATAAATTATTATTAGATGAATATATAAATAGTGAAGTAAATGGATGCTAATACATATTTATGCATGTGTATTTATATTGCAAAAAACAATTTATCAAATAATTACTTTTAAATTTAATTTATTATTTGAAAAATAATAAAATATAAGTTTTAATTAAATATTTTAAAAAAATATTCATAAATTTAAATAAATAAATTTTACTTTAAAAAAAATAAGTGTTAAAGACAATTGTATTATTTTTTAATAAGATAGGATATGAAAAGAATAAAAGCGTTATAAATAAATAATTTTTAATTTAATAATTGATATAATTACGATTATTTTTTTTTGTATTTATATAAATTTACAATTATTTTCAATATTATACATATGAATTATAATGTTATAATTTGGTCGTAGTGAACCTAACATAGCTATAAACATTCATTGTGTTTGTAAATACGTTTGTACATTACATTTGTATCGAAAAAGCTGCTTCTGCTCAACCAATCGTCTTTCATTTTTGTTCTACAAATTCGTATTTAATTTTCATTTCTGGTCATACGAAGAACCCCGCTATGCCTTTTCTTATCCCCACCATGCTTCCAATGGGCATATCAATGATCATCCGTAAGAGACAGAACTTTCTTGTCACCGAATCTTGTGGAATTACTTCCTTACGCTACCGCGCCATCTCCCAATTTATCTATGCTACTAAATTAACTTCGAAGTATTTTAACATGGCTTTTCATTTAACCATAGTCCATATATTTATATATAGCATTTTTTAAAAATAGATTTTATAGCACTAAAAAAATTTGTTTTATTGGGCCTGGCACTCATGAGAGGCGCTAATTTATCAAATGTGTACAAGAAAGAAAGAAAAAATTTCATCCACCATGATTATTTCTTAAATTTAACACAAGACTTAGCATTTTGTAATATTTTGTGGTAGCGACTTTGGAGAGGTCAAAAAACATGCAGAAGAGTTTTTCTATTTGTTCCTTTTTTTTCTTTTTTTCAATTATTAAGAGCAGCAGAATTTTACTTCGTGCAAAGTGTGTTTTTCAATCTTGTAACACGGCGCTATGGAATAAATTTACACATTAAAAATTTTTTATGACTTAATGAAATGTTGCAAAGATTTTTAAATATGAAAAAAGTCTTGAAGAATAAAAGTACATGTAAATCGTAACTAAAAAAATTACATGAGGCTTTAAAAAGGATCCCGATGAGCCCCCTTCTCAGCACTTAAAAATTGCTCAAATTGATTCTAACGCTGAATGTGTGCACAAAAATTTGAGCTTAAACCATAATTTAATGATCAAGGTAGTCACTAACTCCTTGAATTGATCAAAATTTAAATATAAATTCCTTTAAAAGCCTTTTTTAACATTTAAACTTTTTTAAAAATGTCCAGTGTTTTTTTCCAAATTTGATCATAGAACGCCATTCCACTAGGTGATCCATCGCGCTATGTTACAAAACTGAAAAACACCTTTCGCAACAAAAAAATCCTGTCATTCCAAATGATTGGAAAGAAAAAAAAGAAACAAATAGAAAAAAACTCATGCGTACATTTTCTGACCTCTTCCAAGTCGCTACAATAAATAGTGGTTTTAAAAAATAAATTAATAAAATTAATAAATGAATAAAAAAAAATAAAAAAAAAAAATAAATCCAGACATACCATGTATCGTCTAATTCTTATTCCATAGTATAATCTTTAAGTGCTCTAATGGTTAAAGTTTGTCATCATTAAACACATAATACTTTTAAAACAATAAATAGTCTTCGAGGTGCGTACTTTTCAAAAATCAAAAATGATCTTTAAATTATAAAAATTCATTTTACAAATCGAAATCAAAAAAAAGTTTGCAAATTATCAAAACTAATCAAAACTTGGTAAAAAACTACAAATCCCTATAATCAAGCACAGAACCATTAGTATCTTTATATATATAATATTGAAATTTATATTTATTATTTGTATTTATATTATATTGTTCAATAAAAAAAGTAAACAAGTAATAATCAAAAATGACAATATCAAATGTATTGTTACGTATCTAAGCAATCGCAATTATATTTATTCTTCGATAATTGAATCGCAAAATTTCCTCCAGATTGCGCAACTCTTTCACATAGTATCGGAATCTGTAACAGATGAAAGGCGAGTGAATAATATTTCTGTCTCACCTCCTCAATCTTGGAATATACCAAGTCGCATGCAGTTTTATATAACTGTAAGTCAGAGGATAAGCGAAAGCGTCTATAAAATCTATTTTGCTCTTTTAATAGAATTTAAAAGTCCTTAGTAACCCACAAATATCGTTTTCGTCCAAGAATAATTACTTATTGTGGAGTGAATTTATGAATGGTTTCAGTTATATTCGCCAATAGCGAAGATCTATAGCTTTCCATTCTTGCCAACGATATAGTCAATAGGTTATTAATTAAAAGAAAGTTTACTAGCTTGTTTGTATTAATGGCCTCATAGTCTTAGTATGTGCGTCGGCATCAGTATATCCGGTGTGACAGTAATGAGGTTTTGACATTTAACAAAAGGTGTTTCAGTCTTCTAATAATCAAGCAGAATGTCGTTTGTATCCATTAGGCAAAGGTCTAGTGACGTGTTGATATTATCCCTATGATGTGTTGCTTCGTAGGGAACTGTAGGGGGAGAGTGTTTTTCGATGAAAGTCCTGATAAATTTGTTGTCCTCACTACTGGAGAGAAAGTTAGCATTAAAATCACCTAATATTATCTTTGTCGAGTAATAATGGATATAGAAAACAATGGAGAATGAAGTTCAATTCATGTAAGAAAGGTGAGTGCGGTGGATAGTAAGTAACTGCAATGAAGATAGGAACAATTTCAGCAGATAAGAACGAGACCTCAGAAAATAGATATTCGGGCTTTTCATTCCATATGCTATCAGAAAAATCAATGACAATTAAATATAGTGAAATATGTATCTAAAGAACTACTGCACCGCCATTTCTGTTTCGGTGTCATGTGAATAGTCTATAGTTGATTAATTGTGCGATTTTGTGCATCACTTTAGTATCCAACCAGATCTAGGTCATAGTAATTATGTGAAAATAAGAACAAGAAGACAAGAAATGCCTTACCATCGCAATGTGACCCGTGAGAGAGTTCACATTGAAGTGGCAAGATCTCAAACTCCTACATAAGGACCCTGAGGAGGCAAGGTGGCAGTGCTTGAGTTTTTTGGTGGTCTGGGAGCAATGATAGGATTAAGAGAGAGATTAGATAACTTGAAAGGAGTCATTCAGATTAGGTTGAAATAGTACCATGGTTGTTAGACTTTAAAACGGAGGCATTATTTTGACTAAAAAATTGTCCAAATTTTAAAAAATTGCTCCATTTTTCTTCATAACATAAATTTTGCTATCACGGTCAAGGCTAATGAAATTCTTTTCTAGGTGCATAGCAATACGTAGATGGTAGCGTACTTTTGTGAGATACTCATTGTAATTTAAGATACCGTGATTGTAGGGAGATGGATATTTGACTTCCAAAAGAAGCTGCCTATTGAGAGAGGACGAAAGAAGTTTACCTTGAATTATTTTTTTCCCGATCAAAGAGCATATTAGAGCCTTCGAAGACAGTGTCATTAAGAGGGAGGGGGTGTCCCTGTTTTCCTTCACGGTTGTTGTTAGTCGTCCTGGGTCTTAGTGGTCTGACTGTGACATTGTCCCAACCACGAACAGCATTGCATAGGCAAGCAGTTGATGGTTGGTGGTACTGTCATAATGTAATTCAGTGATGATTATTATATGACTTCCTTCGGTTTTCCTCCTCTTAAAGTAGTGGATTTAACCTCGTAGCAATGCTAATTTATTGGTGGTGATAGTGGAGTATAGGTCGAGCTGCGTACTCTCTTTCAACTTGGGCTCAAGTTCCTTAATGGTGTTTATGATGTCAAAGATCTTATTCTCCTATTCTCCTAGTCATACGTTCGGATATGTTATCAAGCGTGTATACTATTTATTCTGTCAAATAAAAAAAAGAGAGAGAGAGAGATTGTGTAAAAATAATCTGTACGAAAAATACAAATAATTAAATAATACGCCGTGATTTTATACGTGATCGCGTATGATTCGTTGGTATAGCGCGAAAAAAAAATTAAGTCCCTATTTTATGACTAAAAGCGTTAACAAAGGTTTGAACCAAATTACTTCCGAGGATATAACTTGCCCAAAACTCAATTCCAAATGACTGAAGTATATATTTTTCCAGATTTTGCTCATTATCTACCCCGAGAAAGGAACTCCTGAATTAGGCTTGCGATGATATTCGGTCGTGTGAGTAGCAGCCCTGCATTCTTTTACCGCCGTCTCAAATCAATTTCATTTTATGGAGTTCGATACAGAATGTTCATGACGTGGTACCTTAATCATGGCCCACAAGATCTTTGGTGGGTTTGGTGTAAGTTCATTCCTCGGTTACTCTTTTCTACTCTAACTTATCTACTTCGTAGGTTTTCAAAAGATCATCTTGCTGATGCAGGTATCTCTTCGCTCCCCATTATTCCAAAATATGTCATATATGTTATTCAACTGTTCTTGCCTATGTAACTGAAGAAAAAAATAAAAAAAAGATTTTGTCAAATGATATTTAAATGTAGTAAATCGATAAATATAATCTCGCACATTGCATTATTTAATTAATAGTTAAATAATAATAAGCTATTTTACATATATCGTATCGGGTAAGGTAGATTAAACACAAATAAAATAATTTTTTATTCTTATATTTATATCTCACAAATCAATACCAAGGAATAAATGATATCAAAACAGTGAAAGGATATCTTACAATTTTTATAATTTATTAAAATTGAGATACATATGTGAGTAATTATGTTTTTTTGAATAGATTGAAATTTGTCTCTAAAATTTTCATAATATAATTGTTAAATCGTCTGAAAAAATTGAACAAGAGAAATAATAGAATTTTCGTAAACAAGTTTGATAAAAATATTTCATGTTATGCATAATTAAAACAAACTTATATTAAAATTCTTTGTCGAACGCATTAAAATAATATAGCCATGCGTAACTTTATTTTGTCATCAATATAAATATATATAAATGTATAAGCACAATTATAAAAAAAAATATTGATATTGTTGTAATTAATACTAATATATAATATTTGTAATTTTATAAATAAATATTATGAATATTATTTTAATAATATGATTATAATTTAAATTACTTTGAATAAAATCACACAATATTATATAAGTTATTATTTATTTATAGAAATATAAAGTATTTTACAATCTTATCCCTAGAATTCACTCATTTAAAGAAATGTCAAATACGTAAAATAATGAGAATGTAACAAGATTTAAAAAAAATATATTTCATTCATAAGATCTATAATTAATTTATTTCTTATACTGACGAAACTACTCACATCTCCAATATAAAATCCTTGCATATTTAAGCCTCAACAAGAACAATATACTATTTAGGAACGTTGAAGAAATTTTTCTATTAAATTTCTATTCTTTTCTTGAATGATTCTCTTTTAATAATATATACATATGTGTAGAGATAAAAAAAGAGACAGAGAGAGAAATGAGAGAGAAAGAGACAGTAACAATTGAGTACTTAATTAATATAACTAACTTAAATTGTGCCTGAATCTTATTTAAATATTTTATATTTAATACATAGAAAAAAATAAATTTAATTGTTAATGATGCATTTGAAAATATGTATAATTACGTTGCAATAATAAACTGACATATTGTAACGTATTGCAACGAGACATATTCGATGCTAGAAGTTTTGGTACGGTCTCCTGCGGTCAACCGGAAGTGCTGGCACATGGACGTATGTGCGTATATGCTACGTCATACGACGAGCCTGTCGTGGAGCTCCGACCAATTCGGTCACCATGTGGTAGTAAACCGCCACAACAATTCGCAAAGGAGCTCGGTTGCTCTGTGTGGATTAAAAATTCCCGACTAATCCCGACTTTTCTCTCTGTTCCTAGTCCAATTATAGTGTCCTAGAGCTTGCGCATCGAAATCTACGCAAGTCGAGCGCCGCCGAATCGAGGTTATAAAGGGCACCGCAATCGCTATCCTTAGGAAGATCATTTCTGACTTGACACTGGTCTGCTCCATCCTTTTCGCCTCTTTTAGCACTTCGCGATTTCGTACCCGTAACCCTCTCAACATTTTTCGCTGTTCATGAATCGGTGTCAACGCACCTTCAAACCGCTCACTCTTTCGTCTCAGTCCACTCTCGAAATGTTTAGTTACTGGTCAACTAAACATCCGCTCCGATAGAAGTGATCTCATGTGGGAGGCCACTCTCCGTATCTTGACTCGAGTTGAGCCTCTGTTAGCGCTAAGGGTTTTTTTAAACGCGCTCAGAACACTGTTTCTCCCTTTTTCTTCGATATCATTAGTATTAACCCGCCACCTTCGGGTTTCTGGTCGAACATGCCTCGCACAATAATCGAGTTAATTAAATTTAATTCAATAAATAATTATTAAATTCTCAAATATTCGGAAAAGAAAAAAAACATAACTGTTTGAAATTCTTCTTTACGTGTAAACTTGTGACGAGACGGCTCCGTCTGTCCTTCACGGGTGAAGGGGAAGTCGAGCTCTCGTCGAAGAAAAGAGATAGATTTCGCCGGGACAAGTGACAGCCGGTCTGCCAGGGATTCGAAACGGCGACAAAGGGAGTAGTCAAAATATTGATTAATAAATAAATTCCACGACAGTGGTCCTTTAATCTTGAGTAACCTTTAACAAAAATAAAGAATAACAGTGATTATAACGGTGCTCAAGCTTTATTACTTTGAAAACCCTAAATAATATTTTGGTTTAGGATACATGAAGGTCACGGACAATAATACCTTCTCGCGATCGGGTCAACGCTATTTACCGTTGAGTGATTACACTAGTTAATCACTTTACATGTTTCCTTTCCGCAAATGTCAACAGTCATGTTGCTGTTTACACATAAACTTTAACCTCTGGTTTGATCCCAAGAACAATGGAGATTTACCGAACAACGAAACTTGTTCGAATTACATGTATTATCGCAAATCGAAAATCTAAGTCGTAACCCGGCGAGCAAATTTAGTAATTTTTCTCGAAAATTTATATGCAACATATTAATTGAACAATTGCATAATACCATAGATATTTATAATAAATTTTACCGGATACCGGAGCCGAAATAAGGAGGGGATTATTGCAAAATATGTATAGAAGAAGAAAACGGACGAGCAATTGTTAGAATTGAGTAATAGTAAATTTTGGCGGTTATATTAATCCGCAACGCAAGGAGCAATCCTAATACTTAACCGAGCAATTAAAGATATTTGCTTAACAATTGATTTTTCTAAATATATTCACCCGCAACGCAGGGAGCAATCCAAATAACAGTACGAGCAATTGTATATAATTGCTTAACAATCAATTTTGGTGAATATATTAACTGCACCGGAAGGAGCAATTTGCGCAATTGAATTAAATTGTTGAACCGATAATTTTAGACGGAGAGCAATCCCAATGATTTATTTCTTCGTTGGTTTCGGAATTTGAGATTTGACACCCGGAAGTAATTCAAAACAATTATAAAATAATTGCTTAATGATTTACAGGTGAGAATAATTTCTTTGGCGGAAACAAAACGGACGTTGTGGGAAAAGGACTTCGGAATTAAAAACAATATTGTGCAATGACAATATAGCCTATAAACAATGCGCAGAACCTTCCCGACTTCTTGGTTAGGAATAAATAAGGAATAGTCGACACGATAGCGTGAATGACCAAGGCTTGTTATCGTGAAGATAGTGTGATGATAGGATAGGGGTGCTGACACGATAGCGTGAACAGCGGGAGATTTCTAAGAGAGAAGTATACTCTGAAAGAGCCGGAACGGTTCTGCTCCCGACTCGAGCACTCCGAGGTGCTACATCACCTCGGTTACGCGGCGCTGGAGATGCGCAGCCGCTGCTGCGCCGTAAATCGTAAACCCCGATTGGTCGCGCCGCGGTGGTGTGCGGGGCCATGGCCGTTGGAACTTCGAGGTGGGTGCCACGGAACATTCCCGAAGCTTCTAGCAACGGCTTTTCGTTGCTAGAAATTTTGTTGCAATTTATTGCAAACATTATAAAGTAATTATTTTAACATAATACTTATATGTATAATAATACTAATTATTAGCGTAAAAATAAAAAAACATGGCAATGTCGATTATGAATATGTACATATGTATATGTATGTGTGTGTGTATGTAGATATATATATATCTGACCATTCGTATATGTAAAAAATTGAATTAAATTATATTTTAATTATTTGAATGAATTATAATTAATTGAAAAAAGTATAAATTTTACTATCATTATTCGTTGAAAATATGCGTATTTTCTCAAGCCTTTTGGAATGTTCGATTTAAAGAAGGAGGTCACAACATCTTTCTCTAGGTCTGCGACTTTGGCTCGCTAATGTTCATATAAAAACTAATATTTAAAAGATATATGTGCTCTCTCACCCCTTCTTACTTTTCAAGTATTCCAGAGTAAACCGTTTTCCCCAAAAAGCTTTCAACGCCAGAAGTTCCATATATGTCGTTGGAATAGCCAATACATTTTCAACCGTTGATAAACCGCCACGTGCGATTTTTACGGTTATTATTTATGTTTCTCGTTATATTATTGTTCAATATATTTGCTCTGTCCTTAAATATAAAACAAATGGTGATTGTGTTTATTTTATCTGTGTTAAGCAAAACTTTTTTCTTGTGTTAAGTGAAAAGGAAGAAACGTCACGAATATATAATTGTTGTTTTTCAATTAAATGAACAATAATTTAGTAATAGAACATGGTTTCAATCAAATTCGCTTTTTTCACATGACACAAGTGGTTTTGTGTCAATAACAAGAGCATTATCACCAAATTTCAATCGATCAGTGAAAATCTCTGACTCTATACATCACGTCTCCTATAATATTTGTAAATTCCAATTGATTTTTATTCATCTTTTCATGTTCATTATACACGAATTATAAATTTATATTTCGTATGTATATACATTTAGATTGATATGCGACATTGTTATGTTTAACAATTTATATTCTAAAATATTAAAAATTTATTTAATTTTTTATTAATAATTTGTTTAATAAATAGGCAAAAATTATAAAATTTTAAACATATATTGATAAGATGCTTTTTATAATTATAAAAAAATTACGTTTTTATGAACGATTTATATATATATTTTTTTAGATTAACAATATTCTAAAACCACTTGAAAACATCTATTTCCATAATAATAAATATTAATTAAAAGTTTGTATAACTTTTTTATTAATCAGGCAAACGATTTGAAATTTTTCATGCTTTTATAATAACTAATTGTAATAATTCATTTATTCTAAACAATTGATCGTTTTCATTATACTCTGGTTAATATTTTATTGATTGTATACAATAAATTTAGTATCCACAATACTCAATTATTTTTCTTATTTGTTATTAGCTACCCTGTTGAATACCATCCCAATAAACATTTTTTAGTGATATGAAGCCTATTTTAAGAAGTGTTATATATAAATATATGGACTACAAGTAAGTTAAAAAGCCATATTAAAATATTTAGAAATTGTACTTAATTTAGTAAACTAAAAAACATTTTTAATTTTATAATATACATTTAATCAGAAATATTTAATTAAAAAAATAGAAAATATTATATTGAAGTGATGTTTATTATTATCTATTTTTAAAAAAAAAATTATTATACGAAGATTAAAAATGTTTCAAAGTTGTATTAAATTAAGTAAAACTTTTAAATGTTTTAATATGGCTTTTCATTTACTCGTAGTCCATATATATATATATATATAGCATTTTTTAAAAATAGGTTTTATAGCACTAAAAAAATTTTTTATGCACTTGAAACAACAAAAATATAATGCAAAAAAATGAATTATTTCATCAGATATGAATTTTTAAATTAATTAACATACCTGAAATTGTTGTATCGTAACACTAACTTTATATTTTTACATATACAATAATGCATTTTACACATTCTTTGAAAAAAGAACTTTATATTTTTATATTCATTTGAAGAATAATAATATAAACACATGTACCGGATTACCAGTATCAACTCATTAGAAGAACATAGGGGGGTATTTTTTGTTTTCATTTATATTTCTTTATATTTTAATAATTTTAAAGGAAAATGAAGTTTTTTAATTTAATATTAATATATGTAATAAAATTACGTATAACTAATAAAAAATAAAAACATTATCAAATATTGAAGGTGCAGAGCTCTAATTTTTATAGTTCGAATTGTGCTAGGTTCGTTTGTTGTCACTTTTTTCAGTTAAGCTTGGACTCCCCTGGCCGTGATCATAGTTTACGAAAAGCAATAATCGATTTATATTTGCAACCCTAGAGTATTATTTGAATAAATCTGCTTCTGATCTAACACTCCCAGTGGTCGGAAAATAAAACAAGTATAAAAGGTGAAATAAATAATTATACTCATTCAGAGAAGATAATATTATCACATGTACTATGAAGTATCTGATAAATATTGAAGTAATGTTCATCTGACAAACAAATACTTACGAAATGCAAACATTGGTAATTTAACAAACGGATGAGCAAGCTTTGATTTAAGTCATCCATTTTCTACTATATTTAATAGGACAAATGTCTTTTTATAAAAATGATTCATTCATTCAGTATCAATTTAAATACTTCCCCGTTTAAAGATTAAGAAGGATCATTAAAATTGGGGAAGTTTACTATTCATAAGCATTATTTATGTATTTAACATATTTCCCAAAGAAGAATGTTCAAATACTTTTGTGCAATAAGAAATACACGAAAGGCGTGTGAAAATTTTTATAATATGCCTTGCTTGCATTTCTTATTACAGAAAGAATTTTATAATCCTTAAACTTTGAATAAGAAAAATTTGATTTCATTAATTTATTACACAACATTACTATTTATTACACATTTAAGTCTTAATCAAGGTAACAAACAAATACATTAAATTTGTATTAATGCTAAATTTTATTTTTAATATATACTTAGCTTTTTATAAATTTTAATTGTGTTACATTAAATTTTTACACTCAATTTTTTAATTTTAATGAAATATTATCTTAATTAATCATAAATATATAAAATAATTTAAATAAAATTTTTATAAATACTTATTATCAAATAATTTGGTTAATAGCTTTGTTTATTTATTCGATTTCATTACTTTATTATAGCTCAGTATTTAACTAAAATCTTTTTATATTTTTTTATTTATTATATTGCTTAAACAAATTGAATAAAAGTAGTTTGAAATATAATATAAAATTATATTTGTAATATATTTTCCTTTTTTGGATAATATAATAAATATTTAATAGAATTATTAAATTTTAATTATTCGAATAACAAATAATAATAAAAACAGACTTAGAAAAATTGAATTATTCATTCAGTTCATACAATTTCCTTTCATAAGTATACTCAACCCTAGTCAATACAATTTACTCTCATGAACATACTCAGCCCCACTCCAGATATTATAGTCCTTCTAATCTGCTAGGTGAAGTACGTTTTGTTCAACTGCTAGAAACAACTGCGACTATTCGAAATTTTGACGAAACGCCCCATTTATCATCAGCGATCTCCTTTATAATATCAACTTACACTAATTATATCCATCTCATGCATTTATTCACTATCAGCTACTCGAAGGCTTCTAGAAGGTCTCTGTAATTGAGGATGTATTAGGATTAGAATTACGGAAGCGTGTTGAAACGGCTGACACCGAAATTTTGATTTCGGAATTCGTACCCGTAACTAAAGCATCTGAGGGTAGCAAGGAAGGTGTGTAACCTAATTTCATTGCCCTCAAAAAAAAAAAAAAAAAAAAGAAGAACAAAATGGTTGCTACCAGAAAGCTTCTAATGAAGCAAAAGTTGTTGCGATGAATCAAACGGTACCAGTCGAAAGAGTCAACAATATCAAATGCAAAGAAGAGGATCACTGAGTGTACGATCCTCTACAAAACTGACTTTAAGATAACAGTTGTCTATGTTGACTGTCCAAAAAACAAACTCCCAAAAGAGCAGGCTACGAAGATAGTGTAAGAATATAGTATCCACGAAGTCATGCCTATTGAGTAGCTTGTACCTACTTCATATGATTCCTGGCATCTGCATTAAGACCCAAATACTTTAGTCGATTGAGTGAAGAAGAATACTGATCTTTCTTTATCCACAGGGGATCAGTTTATGGCTTGTAAACATGACAGATATCAAGTATAGATAGAATATATAGAAAGAAGATGCTTCACCCACCATCAAAATATATAAAATCGCAATAAAGTAAAACTTTTGAATTTATATGCATATTCATTGAATAATTAATATTTATTTCTTAATATTTCTTACAAATTTAAAATATATATATTAAAACACAGATTTAAATGTATTTCACGGTCTTTTTGAAAGAACTTTATAGACTACTACATGCATTTAAGGAATAATAACATAACACAAAACTGGTTTATCAGTATTAGGTCACGAAAATAAATGTATAAAAAAGTAATTTAATTTTAATTATTGAGTACATGTGTTTTATAAACAATAAAAAAAACAATTACAGGATTTCCAGGATCCGTTTATAAATAGGAATATACTAAATCGATTCTATTTAATGATTTTTTATAAATTGTTATTAATCAAATTACAAAGTAATTCTTTAATTCTCATGAAAAAATACATAATATAAATTATAATTAAGATTAAGTAATAGAAATATTACCAATTCTAAAGTTGTGAGACTATTATTTTCTGACATACGTTTTGCATGCAATTTGAACAAATATGTTTCTACTTTTCATTTAAAGCTTTACTTTCCAGGTTTTATCGTTATAGTTTTTTTAAAATTTTATTTATGCATATAGTTTAATTTACGATTAATATGAAAATTACATTATCCTTCATATTAATCGTAAGGAAAATTCTAATATTTAAATAAATGTTTAACAAATGTTACCATTGCATGAAGATAAATATTTCAAAATATTAGTACAGTGATAACATGATTTTCAAGGGTGTTAGAATTTTGACTAACATATATCTTGAAGTTTAGTATTTTTGTTAATAAATATACGTATATTATATTCAAAATTATATATTTTTATAAAAGTAAAATTATAAATTAAAATATAATAACATAAATACATTTACAACTCTTTTATTTAATTATACATTTAACATGAAATTATAAATATTTTAACAAGTAAATATTATTTATTATCAATACATAAACATTTCTGGAAAATGTATTTCATATGTTGGTGTTTGAATTGGTTTGATAATTGTTGTAGTAGGTCCTGTTGTTGAGAGACTTCGTGGTTCAATTATTAAAATATTAAAAATTTCAGACAATTTATTTTGTAGAATATCATGCTGTAAGAAGTTATATAATAAAAATAAATATATAATTAAGAAAGAACTATTATTCATTTAAATAGATTACTTTTGGCTGTGTTTTTTTTACAAGATCGTCAAATGGAGCATATTTAAATAATTGAAAAAGTTGTTGTCTTTTCTCATCTTCTATTAATTGAATATTACTGTTTTCTGTTAATATTCGCTTCACACTTTCAAATGTTAATTCTTCTTCTAATAATTTCTGTAAAATATATATAAATAATTAAATTATCTATATTTTATAAAAATGTAAGATATATATTTTATGATTAAGTACTCTTTGAACACTTGGAGATGATCCTGCACTGTCTAATTCTATGTTTCCATCATTAATATCACTTAAAGAATTTTTAGCAGCGCTATCAAATGTCCATGAATGTCTGAAAACATTTATTATTTTTATTATACTGTTACGTATTTATGCCCTTTAAATATATGCGGATACGAAACCTGAAGCCGAGTCCCGTCTGGCTATTCGGAGTTATCGCTAACTCCTCGGCGGAAGGTGAAGGTTACAAGTAAAATGACGCGATTTGATATGTAAGTCACTGGTTAATATTTAATTTAAAATAAGTTTAAAAGAGGAGACGCGGCGCTTGTGTTCCACGAAATACCGAAATTAAAAATTGTTGTAGATGTTGTATTACGCGTCGCGGTGAAATAATTAAAGTTCCGTATGAACCTTAGGCTTTTAAAAGGTGTTGCGCGATCCGCGGGTCCGTCACGAATGACTTCCAAGTCGGCTCGCGAGAGCCGCGGAGGATGATTCTCCCCGATTTTGGAAGCATCCGCGAGGGCAGCCGCGGGTCCGAGGTCCCACGGTTGGGGTGCTGAGTCCGCGGATTCCTCGGGCGCTTGCCGTCGGCGCGCGTTATCGGGGCGACGAACGCCGTCCCCGCGAGCCGCGTAGGCTCCGAGCACCCAGAATACGCGTATTCAGCAAATTCGGCGTGCGGGCCGCTGAACGACGGGAACACTCTTATCTATATTCCCGCGGGTTCGCGGTCCCTTTCCTAGAATTCAAGGTAATACGTTGCTAAGCAGCAGATGCAGCTGCATAGCGTACGTAACAATACTATACTAATATTATTTTGCAATAAAAATTTTTTTATAATATTAAAATTAACAAATAGATCGAGAAAAATAAATATAAATAAATATTTATATAGAAAATTTGATCAATATAAATTCATACATTTATATATAATACTACTTCTAATCAATCTATCTCATAGTGTTAAAAATAAATTACAATTATATAAAAACTAGAACAGTCTTACTTATAGTTATTACTTATTTTCAAAGAATTTAAATAACCAAATATCAAAAATATGTATTGTTCAATTCTAAAAAGTGTAATATTAAAAATTTGTAACTGAGTTCAATTAATTACTAGAAAAGTATGTATGAAATTTTAAAACAATCTACCATTTTTAACATAAGTTATACCAATTTTTTTTTAACATGAATTATTATTTAATTTGATGTGCTGGTTTTTAATTATTTTTAATTATGCAGAAAAAAAATACATAAATGTCAATGACAAAAATATGATTTTTTGTACAGTTGTCTTCCAATTAAAAAATTTTGTTTTTAAAAAATATAAATTCTAAATATTTTATAACAGAAGATATTAAGTAAATAATTAACTAATAGTATTTTAGCAAGACAGTATAAAACATAAGAATGTCGATTGTCGATAATTACACATACACATATAAATTGTATGTTTTATACATGAAAAATTAAATTAACTTTTATTTTAATGATTTTAAACAATTGTAATTCATATAATCCAGTACATTGCACATGTAAGTATATTACAAAAGCGTATTGTAACAAAAAAAATCAAAATTAATTACTTAAAATTAATGAATGTCCATTATTTAATGTTTTAAAATTTTAAATTTGTATTATTTTAAAATTTATTTTGATGTAAAAGGTAAAGTCTAAAAAAAATAAAAAATATCAGTTTTCAAACATAACAAAACATATGCGATGTAACTAATAATCTAGGTACAAAGAACTGTCAAGTTACATTTGGTATTGCCACAATTAAAATATTAAAAAACTATATTTTCACATTATTCCTTTTCTTCCTAAATTTATTTATTAAATTTATTTAATACATTTATTTGTTAAAAAATTTAATAAAAAATAAAATAAATGAATTTTATATGTTCTTAATAACTTATTGTAAGCTACAAAATTTTGTTACTATTTTTTACCTAGAAAAATTAAAAAAATTAATGATTTTCATTATCTTTAATCACATTAATCTTATTAATTAATTAATAATCTTATTAACGTTTAAAAGTTGACAATAATAATATCATATGAAAATAATTATGTAAATTAAATAAATTTAAAAGTAAAAACTATTAAAAAATGTTTATTTTAATTTAATGTTTGTAAATTTATCTTTTAATATTTAAAATTGTATAAAGTATGTACATTTATATTTACATAACTTTTAAATGAACATGTGTTTATGATAAAGCATCAATAAACTTTTTAAATTTGAACATTTTTTACTATTTTAAAAATGTACTTTGCTTATGAATATCTGTTTATATCATTATTTTTAATATCAAATTATATGTATTATCACATATATACCTATGGTGTAAAGAATTCATGTCATAGTTAGAGCTTTGTAATTTTTCAGCTTCTAATCCTACTGCTTTGAGACACTCAACTACAACAGTTTGATCCACTAAAAATAATGATGATATTTGAGCAGTAGAATGTCCATATTGAGGCTGAAGATCAGGTAGTAAATGAGGTGCATCTTTGGATCGAGCTTTTATAATCTTGTAGAAATGAAATCAAAGTATATGAATTACAAAATTTTACCATAAAAAACTTTATTAAATCAATTAATAATTTCAATCAATAAATTGTAATTAAAGTTGTAAGAATATTACCTTAACTCCATAATCTCTAAGATTAGGTAAGTTACAAACATTTGAAATTAATAGTAATAAGCTTATAACTATTGCATGTAAGTTAAATTTAATTGCAGTATTGATTTGAATACTAGTAAGAGCAAGATCTTGCAAACTCATAATTAATCGCAATAGTTCAGGAACAGTTTCTTCAGAAGCTAATTCTACAATTAACAAAGCTAATGTTGTATAAATTGATTCAACATTTTCAACTTTGTTATTTGTAAGTTCCAAAGAGTCATATAAAGCCACATAAATTTCAGGACCATGTTTTTTAATAAATATAATATCAGGTTTAGACGCTTTTTCAATAGTAAGATCTATTTCTACGAATTTTATTCTAAAAAAAAAAAAATTAACATTAACCCTTATTTAATACAAAAAAAAATTAAAATTGAACCATGTAAAATGTTGTTTCCTACGTTGGTTTAGCTAACTTAAGAATATTTTTATGTCTGTCTATTAAAGTGTGAAAAATATGCTGCACAAGAAGTCTCATTTCAGCATCTGAAGCTAATGACATTCTCAATAATGGCTGAAGGAAACTTGGTCTGAATGTTGTATTTAAATGAATTGTTTGATATTTTGTTCCAACCTATAGAAATTATAAAAAGGAATTTTTTCTGTACAAGTAATTCACTCATTAAGGTTAGTTAGGTGTAGTTTTTTTTTAAATGTTTAATAATTTAATATTAAAAGTTCAATTATTATTAAAACTTCAAAAAAAAACAAATTACAATATTATTAACAAATTATAAGATTAAACAAACTTTATTCTCTGGTAAATATCCTATTTTATAAATGTATGATAAACAATTTTTGAAAGCAATTATGTGAAATATCTAACATTATTTATACCTATTACTATAGTAAACCTGGCTTGGGTGTCGAATAAATAAAAAGTTGAAGAGAAATTTTAGTGAAATTTTTCTATTAAAATTTTTTATTTATTTCCTATATTTATACAAGAACCATCACATTGATTTTATATTAATATTTAATTGAATTTTTATTTTAAATTATAATGAAAAAAATCCACTATTAATTAAAAATGATAAATATATACCTTTAAAAGTGATTTTAATAATATACTTTGAAGTAAAACATCTCCTTTTCCACTTGTGGTAATTGAATCTGGTTCACCATATGGAACTTTGCTCATGATAAATTTCATAATTTCAATTTTTTGATAATCTGGAAGATGATTTGCAAATTCACCAAGTGCGTTTATAAGAGCTTCTTGATATAGCTGTTCATCATTTGTAGATGCCAAATTTCTGGATACACTAACTCTAAGGTGAGTCAATAAAGAGCTAATAATTTCCAATACTGATGGACCTTTGAAAAAAAAAAAAATACTTGTAATAATTCTATTTATTAAATTTTTTATTTATTATATCACTATACATACCTACACTTTCACCAGCTGCTATGGATATAATTTTTGATAAAGTATCTGCTATACTAGTACGAATTTTTAAAGAAGATTGGGAATGTTCATCCAAATGCGTTATTAAAGCTTCAGCAACAGTATATAAATACTGAGACTAAATATACAAGAATACTTACACACACACGTATATATATATATATATATATAAACATATATATTTTTATAAATATTATAAAAAAATTTAACCTGAATAGAAAACATAATTATTCTAAATGAATGAATCGCAAAATTATTTGGAACCCACAGTTGATGGCTGTCTAAATGTTTAAGAACTGGCTTTATTACACATCGAATATGCCCAAACGATGCACGACCTACTAATTCTCTCATACAAGTTTCAGCAAATTGTGAAAGATCACATTTTTCTTCAGTACAAATTTCAGAAAAATTCTCCTCAATGAAATATCTAATGATAATAAGTTGTTTTTATGTAAATTAAATAAATAGTATTAAATGATTCAATAACTTTACCCTTTCCTCATATTAAGTAGCAAAGAGGGAACAATTTTATCCATATGCATCATATTCCATATATTTTCTACCAAATCATCAGATACAGTTTTTCTCACAACACCCTATATTTCAATAATTAAATGTAATTAAAATATTTTAGAAAATTTTATAAAATTGGATTGAAAAATTTTAATATTACTTGCAGTCCTTGAATTCCTGCAAGCCGAATCTGCTTTTGAACAATGACATCAGCATAGTTAGAGTTGCACATTGAAGAAAATTTTGATACAAAGAAATCATAACGTGTATGATAAGATGGCGTATCTTCTTCAATATTAGCAAATTTAACAAACTTAAATAAGAAGTTTACATAAGAACAAGATACATAAAAAGTTTATCAATAAAATAATTAAAATTTTAATTAGTGTTATTTGATGATATAATCTTTATACTGTATTAAAAATATTATTAATTATTAATAATTTTCTTAATTTACTTACTGATTGTGTTGCTAAAATCTGTAATTGAGGGTCAGTTGATTTTAACAGTTTTTGTATCATTTTTAAAAAACTTTCTACAAATAAATTTAAAGTTTGAGCATGACAAGCTGCTAATAATTGATCCATAGCTTCCATTGCAATAACAACAAATCCATTTCTACGTCTGTGACTAAAATGAATATTTTTTATTAAATGAAAAATACACATTCAAAAAAAAAAATAATTATTTTTTAAAATTTTTACCTATCAATATCTCTAGATGCTGTTTTAAATAAATATTCTCCTATTCTATCAAGTTTTTCTGGTCTACTTAATGAGTAAAACATTAACTTTTCCATATTATTTTTTATCAATCCATCCTGTAAATCAATTACAGAATAAAAAGTTATAAATGAAAAATTCATTATTTATAATAAAGAATGTATACTTTAAATTTTTTTAAATAAATTTTCAAACATTCATACAGTAATTTTCTAAAATTATTTGAAAATGTATAACCAAACCATGCAATTTATATGTAATTTATAAATTATAAAATTACAATTCCTACAAACACTGTAAATAATAATTAAGTTAATAAATAGGTAATAATACATAGTAAACATATAGATAAGTAATTGAAATTTGGATAATTATTTCAATGAAAAAATGATATATATAGGCACAGCTGTGTTATCACCAACAATTTCCTATCTATAAATGTAATGTTTTAAATAATCAAAACATAAACACCTGAGGATTGATAGGAAATATATTATCTACTAGTCGTTTATATCTTGGACGTAATGCAGAACAACACCAAAAGCAACCTAAAAGTTATTATATACTTAATCTTTTTTGAATATATAGGTTTCAAATTTCAAATTCTTAATTTATTATGTTATTGTTACCAAACATAGTTATATGATACTTTATTTAGTTAACAATAATTTATTAATCAATAAATCGTCAGGATCCCCATGACAATAAAATTTTAAACATACATTATAAGAAATATTAGTGACGAATATAAGATAAGCACAGAACTAATACCAAGAGAAGGTCAATCTCTGTGTTAAGCGTTGGCAATACAGAACAGATCACAGAATAGACACTAAGAGAATGCTAAGCCTCGTGTTAAACTTTGGCGACAAACATGGCGGCAGAAATATCTTCTTTCTCTCTCGCACATATAGAAACACTAGCGACCTCTGAAGAGTCCGTGGCCCGAACTAAAATTTTTTATAAGTGCTTTAAAATCTATTGAAAAAAAAACGTTACCACTACATTTACGAAGCATGAGTGTATTCCCTCGTGCTTCGCATATGTACAGAAGCGCTTTTTTTAATATATTTTAAAGCACTTATAAAAAAAATTTAACTCGGCCCACAGACTCTTGAAAGTCATAAGTGCGAGAAAGAAAGAACATATTTCTCCCACCATCAAAATACAACTATACATTTACCAGAAACGACTCACGAAAAGGGACATATTTTCAAATTATTATGGCGCGGACATTTTCTATTACGTCACAAACCCCCTGCGGCCCATCTGTTGCATTTGTTTCCAATTCTCTCATATAGAGTTGAAGCAGAGACGAAAAGGGACATTGAGCCTTACGTGTTAAAAATGTGTACACGAGGCAATCACTGCAAACCTGGTTGATTTAAAATGTACTAACAGAAATGTCCGTAAGAAATGAATGAAGCAATTGGCATAATCCCCACCACAACTTTATATTAAGAATAGTGGAAGAATGCAGTTTCAATATACATTTCTTTATGTATGTTTCTAATCTGTTCATTCATAATCAAATTTGCCCACGCATGTACATAAATGATTTTTTACAATATACATTGTATAGATTATTTTCATTTTATTCAAGATAAACAATTAAATCAAAAATATTAAGTTTAAGTTTTATTAAGTGCCTCAATAATTATTATAAAATTATAAATATTATGACTGAAATTAATTTAAGAAATGTGTGACATTTATATATTAAGTATTGTGGTGTGATTATGCATAAAAAACTTTTATAAACAATTCAAAGAATATATTTATTTATATCTATTTCAATGAATTTTTTGATTTTAATAATTATACATAATTAGAATTACCTTAATAATTAATTTTTTTTAAAAAGTATATGAAGTTTTTAGTATAAATATTTTATTTGAATCATATTTTATATACAGTTATTAATTTTACCTTATAAAAATGTTATAAACATACATATAAATTTTAAAATACAATAATTTTTTATAAAAATTGATTTACATTAAAAGCTTTTAAGACTTTTTAGATACCCAAGAGATATTGTGAAATAATTTTTTTTTTAAATTTGTATCTTTACAATATTTGTATATCAGAAAAGGCACTGAAATTTTTAATATTTCATTTAAAATAATATGTTGGTTGCAGAAAATGTAATTTTCTCTATTACTTTTAATAAAATATTTCTAAAATTGATTATCAAAATTTAATTTAGAACCATTTTCATCAACATATTTATATAATTCAATGTGAATATTATCAATTAATTTGGAAAATTTTTTACTACAGTATGTCAAATGTTTGTCAAAAGTATATATTTCTTTGAATTCATTAAATTTATTATGTATGGATGGTTCGTTTGAAAATATAATGCCTTTTCACAATTTAAACATTTTTCAACTAATTTATTAACTTTTTTATTATATATTCACTTACATAATTTAATGCATTGTTTTCAGTGGTGTCATTACAGTCGTCTGACATGATTGGAGTACACATGTCAGATTTTTCAACACTTCCATCCATGCTTTCAGTTTGTTTTTTTTTCATTATCAATTATATCAGTATGAATATCATCTAAATCATCATCATTATCATAATCATCATCATCATAATTT
The DNA here is from genome assembly GCA_018907245.1 of Eupristina koningsbergeri. NCBI lineage: Eukaryota > Metazoa > Arthropoda > Insecta > Hymenoptera > Agaonidae > Eupristina > Eupristina koningsbergeri. Next base: position 2,030,584 of record JACCHV010000002.1, on the reverse strand, counting down.
TCTTCATTATTTAAGGTATTTATTAAATAAGATCTTAAATTTTCTATTAAAGTCCAATCATCTGCTTCGCAATTACTTTTGTATTTATTGGAAAATAATAGATTATTTATTATGCAATTTTTTAGTGCAGCAATAAATTGATGTGGATTAGGATTAATATTCATTACAGCATGCTGTCGTATTTGGCCAAATAAATTTTCCAATGGATCTTGATTTAAATTTCTCAAAGCAAGATATTTTACATTATATTTTGATTTTAAATCCCCCCATAATAATTTAACAAATTCTATAGTTGTTTTCCAACCATTAATAAAAAAAAACTATTTGTAACATTTTCATTCGATTGTAAATTAATAATTTGCCAATTATTTATTTAGTCAAGTACGTAATTCCATGTTAATGTGTGGAGATTGATTACTAAGCACGGTTTTATATATTTGATAGTCTGAAAAACAAGAGCTCGAGCTATTTAATGAATCAAATAAATTATTTATTAAAGAAACAAATTTTTCAGTTAATGCTATTGTTGGTATTTTGTTACATCATGCATATGTTTCTATTGACGCGGCAAATGTTCCGCTCATTTGTTGTGCTGCTATTTTAACTTTCATTTTTTAAAATGTGTTTGAAAAATTAAAACAATTATTATTTAATTTATGCATCAATTTGAACCTCCCTTGTTCGTTGGTGTCAAATGCTTGTTTTATATATGTCATCGTTATCTCTTTTCTAACTTATTTTCTAATTTATTTCTTTATTAGTTTTTGGATTGAATAATGTTTTTTTTCATAAATAATTTTATTTTTGATCAACGCATTGTTTGTATTTCTTAATAAATGCGGCACATCGTAAATAATGTAAATATGTTTATTATTAAAAATAAAATAATGGCTTTCTTTGTCAACTGTTTGAATACTTAATTTTTTTTAATGCAAATACCTGGGTTTTGCCTTGATCACATACAATTGTCACTACATTTAAACCTATAGCATTACAAGTTTCTAATAATTTAAATAAAATATTTTTTAAATTGTTAGTGCTTACTGAATTATAAGTAAAATAATAACCGGAGATTTACTTCCATTTTTTGTGACACCGCGTAACGTAAAACAAGTGCTTTATTTACAATTTTATTCGGTTTTCGTAGTCTTTATAGTCAATAATTCTATTTTTATTTTTTTCATACAATAATTCATTCGATAAATGAATTTCATTGAAAATCAATGTACAGACTTTGTCTTTTTCTTCCATACTTTTGATTTGTATTTTTAATAAATTTTTAATAAATTAATAAAGAATTATTTACACTTGTTTCAAATGGAATGTTTGACAAAAGTTTTTGTAGTGTAGTTTTAGAAGGTTGTGAAAAATAAAATTTTAAAAATTTGTACAAACGCGGATTTCTCTTGTAGAGTGATAAAGCAAAAACTTTTTCGTCAATTGTCCAACGCTTGGCTGACGGTCGTTTTTCGGAATTTCTTATTAAACTATTTATAACATTTTTAGAAATTGTATTTAATTTATTTTCTATTGAATAAAAAAATTTATCATTCGATATCCGGTGTGGTTATTTATTTTGTCTTCTTTATTTTCATATTTTATTTTTAATTTTGATAATTTTTTTGTAATAGCTCTATGCACCTTCTGTATGTACAAAGTTTGTAATGTACTTTGTACATTATTGTCGCTTAAAATATTTTATTGTTCAACATTTAAATATTTACCTTTTTCTTCTTTATCTGTTGTCATTGTGTAGTCTAAATTTTCCACCTCGATATCATCTTCTTCGTTGCACAATAAAAGTATTCTTTTAAATCAGAAATTAGCGGTGTTGCCTCGTGTTGAATATTATTAAATATATTATGTTTTGATGCTTTTGATGATTGTAATCCAAATTCTTGATATTGGTTACCGATATCAAATTGTTCATCTCTTGTATTTTCATGACACTTTATTTTTGGAATAGCATTCCAATGTAAGAATATTCTGTCAGCATTTCGATAGTCAGAAAATTTTAAGTGATCTTCGCATACATGCAATCCAGACCTTGCAGGAAGATATGCCGAAAAGTCTATTTTGCAAATTTTCTTCCATTTTTGTCCAATTTCATCTCTAGTTGGAAAGGAATGGAATTTTTTATTTTTAAAAGCATCATCCGTAATGCTAGTATAATATACATTAGAACACCCGAGAACTTTACTGGAATATCTTGGTGCAGCAAAAGATATTTTACATTCACAAAACTTTTAAAAAACAACAAATAAAATAATTATTTGTTAAAAAACTTTTCGCCAACACCAACACCAAGTACAATCAATAAATAATTATTATTTATAAAAAGCTTCACAATCCTGATAAAATTTTTAATTTAATTTTCTGTAATTTTATTTTATCTACTCTGTGCAAGCTCTCAACAAGAACTGTTTTCAAAAACTGATTTTCTGAAAAGTGAAAGATTCCGCAAAGCTTAACAGATTTTAACTATGTAAAAGTATACAATATAGAAAAGTGCATAGTAATTTTAAAAATAAAATATAGTCTTGTAAACATAGTTAAGGAAAATGCATTTTAAAGGTCGGGTAACGTCACAGCCGAGCTTCACTTGTTAAATTCACAGAAAGGAGGAGTAGCAATAAAAGTGAAAGCTGAAGACCTGTCTGACTGTGACAAATAATTTTCTTCTATACATTAAATTATTTAATTTCATATTTTTCTACATGAAATATAATAGTAAATTTAAAACTAAATAACAAAAATTAATATAATAAATAAATAATTTAATAATGATTGAAGTAGGTTTTAAACTTTATTTATAAATATTTTTAATTATAATTTTTACTTTTTTATACTGTTATACTTTAAAAAAAAATTTTTTTTAACTATAATTTTATATTGTCACGTATGCAATATTACAATCGCATACGCGACGAATCCCGAATAAGTAGTACTTGCGTCAGCAAACAAAGACAAAACATTAGGAAATTGATAATGAGGGAATCGAACTGAGTGGCGAGTAATGTGAAATCCGCGAGTAATAAGAACTTCTGAATTCGTCAATTTGTGAAAATTCAAGATCGGAGGCGACTATGAATACGCAGGGGTCAATCGAAAGACAATACCGGAGACAGCTGACAGAGCGATAATCAAGCAGGAACAACCGAAGGGAGAATTCGCGGGGTTTGCAATTCTCCATATAGCGCAAGTAATAAGTAAAATCAAAAGGATCAACGGAGGGGCATTCTTAGGTTGACTTCTAATCTGACTCTTACATTCCGGTTCGAGACCTACTATTATTTTTTATACAATCGGGACTTATATTTTTGACACGAACCATTGTAATACACATCATTTCACTCTCTCTCTCTCTCTCGTTCATTAAAAGATATAATAAAAAGTACAATATTCACTAACTCGCGTTTCTTTATTGATAATTCCGAACCTTACAAAGACCAAAACGCTTTGACCGTTTCGGCTAGGGCAGAACGAATCTTGGAGGAAATTTCGCGATTTAATTATCGAAGAATAAATATAATTGCGTTTGCTTAGATACGTAACAGTAATGATAAAATATGAAATTTATCTGAATTATTATTACAGTTATTTATTTTAATAAATTTTTGACTTTTTAACCGTTTTTTATGTGTCTATCAATAAAATAATCAAGATAATTGTTTTTCTGAAATATGCATTTGACGAACTTCAAATTATTTATGTGAAAACATTAATTAGATAATAAGATGGCTCTGTCAATTATATTATAAGCAATTTTTCTTTTTTGAATAAATGTGTGATTGGATTTGAAATTTAGTATAAAGTTTGACCATGTAGGTTTCTGATCCCAATTCGTAATAATTCAATTATTGAGAGTATTATTTATTGGAAGATCAAGAAAATTAATAGATTTATATTTTTCAATTTCATGTGTGAATTCTAGACGACTATTATATTTGTTAAAAGGATGATATACCCCACTTCATAGTCCCGTATTGGAATGAAAAATTATGTTTGTTAGTTATGTTTTTTTCTCTAAGTAATTTGGCCCTTTTTATTATGTCTCTTAACCTATCCCCTTTATTCATGGATTTATATAAATTAGGACTTCCCTTATGAATGCTACTTCCTAGTGATTGTGCCATCAATTTTGACATATGTATTGCGGAATTATTCATTATCTTATAATCTTTAAGAACAGATTCTAACGTTAAATTTATGTTGAATTGGCTCAATTGACTCGGTAAATCAGAAATTTGTTTCGTCGCCTCTATCTCTGTATTCGCAGTTTCGGCTTCACATCCTGGTCTTAGCGATAATATGCCAGCACCCATAATTTCTTCTCTTACCTCCGCTTCGTTGTTACATGTTATTCTTAACTCATTAGCTTTTTGATTGGAATATAACCAAGTATTTTCTTTCGATAATTTAATCCAATAAGTTTCGTGTATCGTATTGATCCGTATATCACAGTTAGATATATTAGAGTATTGTTTATAAAAAATCAAATCAATGCTACAGGGGTTGTGGCTTGTTACTTTCGTTCTTGCGGCTAGATCTTTGCATACGTATTTTTTATTCGTTTTTTTACAATTGTTTAAGTCCTCCTATGCGATGGGTATATACGTTCGTGCTTTGAAATTTACAGCCATATATTTTGTAATAGGAATTTTTTATTTTACCCTGTTTATAAGTCCACCAATAAATCATTTTTCAAAAAAGAAAGGTAAGAATTTTTTTTTTTATGATCTTTGAACAAAACATTCTCGCGTAGTGGTTTTCCGCTAATCGCTTCAGCGCGCCGTGTCAAAAATTTGAAAAACACCCTTCGTGCGAAGTTAAATCCTGCTGCGCCTAATTATCAAAAATCAAAACAAGAAAAAGGACAAATGCGGAAAGAGTTTGTCGACATTTTAAGACCTCTCCTGAATTTCTATGATGAATAGGCACGAAATGAAAAAAAAACTCGATACTTCGTGGATGCACCATGTATATATATATGTTATTATTTACTATTATTATTCTTTTCATTGCCGTTAGAAGATTTTGCATATAGATGTGATATCTGCACTATCATGCCCTAAAAGTAATTCCGTTATTTCCGGGTCGTGCCTCCCATCAACGTATGCAATTCTTTTGCTTGATTCCCCCAATAATAGGTTTTTTATGAAGGACAACGAGATAATTTATTTTAATATTTAATGAATTTTCCTTAAAATTATTATGTTAATTTGATTAACCTTGTACTATATGCAGGACTTAATATATATTCGTATGATGTATACGGTAATGCAATGAGCTCGCTGGCTCATTGATACGACGCGGACTCCCGGTCCCAAGTTCGAATTTTGACCAAAAAAAAATATTTTTTTTTTATTATTTATTCCCGGATTATTATTATGAAGAGTAAGAAAAATAAGATTGGTATTAATTTTCCTGTATTTACAACAACCGAATTTTAAATTTTTTCACTATTAGTGGTATCCTTGTTTTCTATGAAGTGGAGTAGAGATTTTTTTGTTTAGTAGTTAGTTAATATTAAGATAAATGTTTATTGATTAATATTATTAGTTTGAATCGTCATTATAGCTTAATTTAATTTTTTTTTGATTCAATATATATTTATGAAATGTTCGTTTGAATGGAAAGGACTCGCTGGCTCATTGGTAGCGCGGCTCACTCCCAACCTCGACGTTCGAATCCTCACTCTAATATATTTTTTTTTTGTTTTTTTTTTTTTATTTACATATTATTTAATGTTAACAAGGTATTTTATTATTACTATAATTATTGTTAGTTTTTCTTACTTTAACTTATTTATTATTTACTTATTGGTTATTTGTTTTAAGTATTTATAAATTATTTTTTTTTTTTTTTTAGAAATTTTTTTTTTTTACTTATAAAAATATTTATAAATATATTTATTAATTCCTAATCGTCCAAAAGCCAGTATGTCTTGTCTGGATCTTCATCCCCATACAGGACCCAAGCGTAGGTCCGCCTCTTCAGTCTTTTCGTAGTCGTAATTCAAGACTGCGTGGCGGACCTCGCTAACTCCCTCGGACTCCCTCCAAGCCGCACCATGTTGAAGTTCTTCATTATCGTCGCATAAATCATATCGACGCAACATGGTGCGGTTGACGATTTTATCTTGGAGTGTCTTGATTCTGTTGTTGATATGAGGGAGCTCCATAAATATGTACGCTGCCAGTAGGATGTTTCGGTTGGGTCTTCCTACCGCAGCCTCGTTCCATATTCCTTATTTTTTATCAATAATTAATACAAGGAATTTTCCAATTATAATAATACGTTACCTCGAGCCATCTTGATGTTTATTATCCAGAGGCAATGCATTATTGCCTCTAGATTCAATCCTGTCGCTGATGTCCCGAAAGTTAAATTCTTCATATTTTATATTTATTAAAGGAAACACTTTTTTCTATCTTATTTCTAAACGTTTTAGCGTCAGAATGGTAAAAAATAATTTATAAAATTTTGTCGGAGTAATGTTAATCCCCTCTTTTCTTAGGTATCAATTTAAAAAAATTTTGATGATTCTGATATAAAGTTGCCATATACGATCCCCGTGTGTTGTATCGCAACCTTTTATGTATATATTAGTAATTCCTTACTCGTCAAATAAAAATAATGCTTAATCTGAGAATTTCTGCGGTGAATTTTAGTTGTCATTGTATTTTATTTCTCAACGGTTGATAATATATATACATGTACAAGAGACTTTATAGTAATCATCCATATGGCCGATTGGTAAGGCTTGCGCCTCCTGCTCCCGCGACTCCCGGTTCGAATCCGCCCAGTCAGAATTTTTCCTTCCTCAATTTCACTTTTTTTTAAAATTCAAAAATATTGTTAATTAATGTGTTTAATTAATAATTAGAAAACAAATTAATTATAAGTTTTTTTTTTAATTATATTTTTTTCTCTTTTTTTCCTTAATTTGACTGCTTATTAGCGTTAAAATTAAGGATCTTGATTATTATTGTTCAAATTTTTTTTTTTTTTATTACTAATGATTTATAACAATTTAGATTCGTAATAGTTTTTTTCTTTTATCAAGGTTGAAAATTTCCCCTTTTTTAGGAATAATTCACTTCTACAAGCATTTTATAGATTCTCACACGCCTGACAGTGATGGTAGCAGTGGGAGGTGCCTTGATTTTTGTTATTAAATTGACGTTCTTACTGATTGGTACATTTCATACGATTATTTATAACGCTCCTCAAGTGTTTATACTTGCATTTTATGTGGGTGTTGACTAAGTATATTAATATGAATACCGTATCAGTGGCGTTTCTATCTTCTTAATTTAATTATCATTGTATTTGTAAAATTTTGAGGAATGCTTAAAGCTACTTACCCATTCTCCCAAGATAATTAATGTAATTCATACATGTACTTATATATATTAATTATTATTTATATTTTAATATATTATTGATTCATTTTTTTTGTATTCGTTGGATTTTTTAATTTTATCTATGTGTATTATCCTTGTTCCTTTTTTGTGTTTCAAAATTACGTTATTATTTTTATAGTCAATACTTATTATTTCATATGGTTCTACATATTGTTTATTGAGTTTACCCATTTTTGGCTCTTTTAATCTATAAACTAGTTCTCCTTCCCTGAAATGTTTCAATTTTAATTTTCTATCGTAATAGTATTTTGATCTCATTTTGGATTGTATTAAATTCATTCCTGACATCGTTTGTAATTTACTTAAAACTGAAATAAGTTTTTGATGGAGTTCATTATAATTATTAATTTCTTTACGATTATTAAATTCCGACGGTGTTTTTGCTTTCCAACCGAATACAAGCTCGTGTGGTGTATAGCCTGTAGCGTCATGCTTGGTACAGTTATACGCGTGCTGACATAAGCTCACCCATTCGTCCCATTCATTATATTTTTCTATATATTTTTTCAAATATTCCGTTATAGTATGATGCATTCTCTCAATACTTCCGTTAGATTGTGGATGGTAAGCCGTGGTCTTGAATTTTTCTATACTAAATATTTCTGCAAATTCATCTAATGTTTTGTTTATAAAATGTGTTCCCTGATCTGTTAATATTGACGAAGGTGGTCCGAAATAGCATATCATGTTTTCTGTTAATTTCCTAGTTACCTCTTTAGCAGTTGCTCGTTTTACTGGTACCAATATACAATATTTAGTTAATAGGTTCTGCATTGTTAATATATATCTATTACCGTTTTTTGTTTTAGTTAAAGGTCTGTAGAAGTCCATTGACATTTTCTCGAATGCATGTGAAGATGTGTCGCTTATTACCATTGGCATTTTGGTTTTAACTCTTATTAATTTATTTGTTTGACATTTATGACAACTTTTAACGAATTGTTCTATTTTCGGACGCATAGTTTTCCAATAATAATCTACTGCTATTTTTTTGTAAGTTTTCGTTATTCCCCTATGACCATCTATTGTAGATTCATGATATTCTTTTATTATTGCATATCTATCTTGTAATTTTCGAGTGGGTAAATTGTTTTTTATTAGTGCGATTATAATTTCTTCGTTATCAAATATTTCGTTACATACCTCGATTAAGTGATTCCACTCGGAGTCTTAGGATTTGTAAATCTTTAATAATTGTTATGCTATGTATATTATTTCTTTGACATATTATTTTTAAATTTTTCATACCATCTTTTATATCGGTTTTTATTGCTAATCTTCTAAATGATTTTTGATAACTATTCCAATAATATTGATATTGCGTAATTTTTTAAAATTAATCTCCCCCTTTAAATAATTTTTCCCTAACCATGTTTCAGTGTTAATATACCCCCTTTCTATTAAAGTTTCTGTTATCTCAGTATTTGCTGATAAATCATTTGTCATCAAGAATACTATATTTTCGCGGTATTTAAATGGATGATCATCTATCAATTTAACTCTTGTGAATTTTCGTGATACGTCGTAAGGTCTCCACGGTGGTCTATCCGTTGGAAGATGTATTCGGGTTACACGGTATCGTTCAAGCGCCGGCAGTCCTCCTGACTTCGGTCCGTGCATGCTGTCACTTGGTCCCGTATCAAGTTTGCAAATTGTATCCGCGCTCTTATCGTTCCTTCCATATTCGTTTCCGGGTATAGTGGGTAATGTCCCAGTCTCTTTGTCTCTTGTATTACTATCGTATCTGTTGTTTTTATTATCGTCCGAGTCGAAGTCTGTTGAAGTGCAGCTAATCTTTCTTTGTCTTAGTCGTACATATGGGGTATAATGGTTATTTTTTAAATTTAAATGTATTATTGGGTATCTAATATTATTAACAAAATGACAATATATAATTTTTCCCTCACTTAATTCAAAGTGAATGCATACGTTAATCTTAAATTCTTGGATAAAAATATAAACACACTCATCTGTTCCCCATTCATTAATTGATTCCAAAATTCTCTTTGTTTCTACATGTTCATAGCAATTTTCTAATTAAATAGATTTCGATAATTCTCTTCTTAAATCTAATGTTGACATAGATAATTTCGCGGCTATCTTAAGACTTTAAAATAAACAATTTCCCGGAGGTTCTGATGGATCTAATTCCTCTCGTGTTAATCTTACATCTGGTTCAATACACTGGGCTCCCTGATTGTATAATTTTAAATATTCTTTATCTTTTATTCCAAATTATTAAATTATTAAATTATTAAAGATGAATTACTTAAATCTTTAATTTTATTTGATAATTGACTTGTTTCGTTACGAGTTCCATTAATTATTTTGATTAAATTGATAATTGATGATAGTGTATTTTCATCTAGAGCAAATGTAGATAATTTATCCTCGCAATAACTATATTTTCCTCTTAACTCTTATTTATCATTTATTCCTTTATTTTTTTCTTTAATACATACATCCCAATCCTTTGATTCTATATTATCTCTTTTTGTAATTTCGACCGTCTATTTTTTACTTGCTGGAATATGCATTTCTTGCAAGGATTTTATATTTTTGTCTTTTTCACTGCTAACTACGTTTATTAATGTATCATTTTTTTTACTATTATTATCAATTATCTCGATCGTTTCTAGCGAACTATCGTCACTGTTACTCGAAGATGAATTATGAAAACTAAGCCTTTTCCGAACTTTAATTAACTTATCACTTTCCTTAGGTGTACTAGACACCATTTCATTTGTTGTTTTATTTATTTCGTTATCCTCCATTTCGCTTTCTGTTTCGCTTTGTGATTCTGTAAAATTATTTTTGTTCTTTGTTTTTCGTTTTTTTCTTTTTTTCTTGTTCTTCCATGGGACCCTGTTTTTATATGGTTTCCAGTCTTCACTCTCACTTCCGCTTGATTCTTCTTCCGATTGGGATTCACTTCCACTATTAGAACTTTCCTCCTGCTTTCCTTTTTTTATGACCCCTATTGTTTTGTCATTAATTTTGTTCGTCATATGTCGTTCTTGTTTTTCCGCTAGTTCATACAACTCTTTGCGTGGTAACTCGGGATTGACCTCGTTTTCTTTTAGTGTCGGATTTCTTGATAACGCGTCGGCATTTGCATTTTTAAGCCTGGACTGTATATTATTTTAAAATTGTAACCTTGTAACGATGCCTTCATTCTATTAAATCGCGTGTCTAAGTGTTTCGTCCTATGGAAGTGTTTCAAAGGTTCATGATCTGTTATTAATGTGAATTTTGTCCCATATAAGTAATGCCTAAATTAATCTTTTGCGAATACGACTGCTAGTAATTCTTTATCGTACGTTGAGATCTTAATTCCGGCCCTTTTAAACATCTAGAGGCATATGCACATGGCCTATCCTCTCCTAATTTCCCTTGACTTAGTATGGCTCCCAAAGCGTAATCCGACGCGTCGGTGGTAACTATAAACGGCTGTTTTAAATCCGGTGCTTGTAAAAATGGTTCATTACATAATATTTCTTTTATTTTATCGAATGCAGTCTGTTTTTTAAGTTCCTAGTAAAACGGTCTCTGGCCTTTAATGACTTCTAATAGTGGAAGAGTAATTTTAGCATAGTCTTTTATAAATTTACGATAATATCCCGAAAATTCCAAAAATTGCTTTATTTTTTTAATAGATGTAGGAGTGGGGTAATTCTTTACTACTTTATCTGGATTCATACGTATTTTACCCGCACCAGTTATGTGACCTAATACTTTTGTTTTATGTTTTAGAAACTGACACTTTTTCGGCTCTATTGTTAAATTGGCTATTTCTAATTTCCTAAGCTCTCTCTCTAATCGTATCATATGTTCTTCAATTGTTTCAGAAAAAATCATAATATCATCTAAATATACTTCTATTTCTTCCCTCGATAAACCTGCCAGTGCTAATTCCATTGCACGCATTAATATTATAGGTGCTTCCTTTAATCCCATAGCCATTATTTTATATTGAAAACTACCACTGGGTCCCGATAATGCTATCAGTGGTGCTGATTCTGGATCCATTTCAACTTGGAAAAATCCCATTTTTAAATCCATAATCGATATATAATTAGATTTTGATAATTTTTCAATAATTTCATTTGTAAAAGGCATCGGATAACAACTTCCCAACGTCATTTCATTAAGTTGTCTAAAATCTGTAACCAACCTCCATCTTTTATTCCCTTGTGCATCTGGTTGTTTTGGTACAATCCATGTGGTTGAACAATAAGGTGATAATGATGGCTCAATTATGCCTTTTTTCTCTAGATCTGTTATCTCTTTTTTAAAACTTCTTTAAGGACTGACGGATATCTGTACTGTTTTGATTTTAAAGATTTGTCAGATGTTAATTTGATTTTATGTTTTATTAAGTGTGTTGCTGGCAGTGGTTCGTTGTTTAATCCAAAACCCCCTACATAAGGTCTGATTGTCTCGCGGATGAATTTTATTCCTTCTTGGTTACTCGCTTCAAGATCTACAAGGGCCATAATTTTTCCCAGCCGTTCTTCTTGGATTTCCGGATTATTACTTAGCCAACGATTAAATTTCATTATGTCATTAATTATTTCATTATTATTGTCTTTATAATTTCCTCCAACCGTTATATTATTTATTGTTTTGTTATTAGTATAATAATTACTCTCATCATATAAATCTTCAATGTCTGTATCATATTTCTCATCTGCAATGTTACACGGTATTAATTCTACCTCAGGAAGTGGTATAGTAACTGCCTCATCATTGGTATTAATACAATAAGCAATTATAACGCTATTTTATCTAATTGTCAAAAAATTTCCGAATTTAATACCCGGGGCTAAATTTTTTGGTGGTACAAACCCTATGTCATAATTTCCTTTTACACGAGCGAATATAGCTTTCTTAGTTTTTCCTGGAATCTCTATCATATTATCCCTAGCAAAAGGGATCCATGCATTTCCCAATTTTAATATTTTTTGTTCAGACATGACATTATCTTTGTATTTCGTAATCATGTCCCATCCAAAAATTCCATCTGCATCAATTGGATGATTATTCTGGACAATATGGAATTCACATTCAAATTCATATATTTTTACTGTTATAACTCCTTCTGTTAAACACTTTCCCTCTGTGAATCCATGAATCATAATTTGAGACTCCTTACATATTTTATTTTGTGCTCGTATTTTATCTTTTTTTATCACTGATATTTCTGCCCCGGTATCTATGTAAAATGTTGCTTTCCCTTTAGTAAATTGTTCGGCATATACCATTATTACCGGTAAGTCGCTTGCTTTCTTTATCGCATTTATTTTTGCTATTCTTATATTTGCAGATTTCGTAGTTGTTTTGGAGATGTTAAGCTCAACACCGAGAGTTTGCGCTGAGTATTTTTCTGTTTAAATTTTCTACATTGTTTGTGTTATTTATTGTCTCGTCCACCTTTATCATATTAACTCTAGCATCTTGTGAGTTATCCTGACCCCTATTGTTATTAATAAATTGGGGCTTGCTTCTATAATTGTTATCATAAGTATTAGTTCTCTGACCGTTATAAAACCCTCTCTGATTTTCATTCTGTTGATAACCATTGTAATTAAAATTCCCATTATTGTTAACATTTCCTCTATTATATCCTCTAAATTTGTCATTAAAATTTTTGTTAGGATTATTTTATCTAAACCCATTATTAAATTTATTGTTATTATTAAAATTATTAAAGTTCTCTTGATTTCCTGTAAATTGGGCAGGTGGTCCCGTCCCAGTATTATTAAACCCGATATTTTTCCTTTTCTTAATTTCTTGCAACACTTTCCAGCATCCCGGTGTGTCATGTCCTTTTTTTCTGCAATATCCACATTCTATTTGTTCATTTGTATTATTTATATTATTTCTTTCAGTTTTATTTTTATTTTTTTCGAATATAACTATTCCCAATCCATGCTCGACTTGTACGGCTATACTAATAGCTTCCTCCAATGATGATGGTCTCGCGCTTCCTACATGAGGTGATATTTTTGCATCTAACCCATAAATAAAAGATTCTATAACTAAGTTAATATATTTTTTATAATCAATATAAAATTCCTTATTCCGAATGATAGCGTCCAATTCTACTGCTGCATATAATTGTGTTTTTAATTTTGCCATTCTTTTACCATATTCTATTATAGGTTCTTTATATCCTTGTACACACATTCTAATTTGTGCTTTCGCATTCTTAATCGCTCCTGATGTTCCAAAAACTTCTCCCATCTTAATAATAACCTCATCAACTCTATCGCAATCACTTACATTAGTTCCCATTAATTCTCTGGCTTCGCCGATTATTTTATTATCCAGTGTTCTGAGTATATATAATTCTATTTCCGGTCCCTCAATTTCGATGGTTTTTCTAATCCATTTTATTAATCTCAGTACTTCATCTGGTTTTCCCGAACACTCAGGCATAAATTCCATTGCTTTATAATAATACGATCGCTGCTGTATATTATTTGTTGAATTATGGTAATTATTTCTCCCCTGTTCTCCTATATCATTATTACTAACTCCATGGTTATTACTTGGTTTGTTTGTTTCTAATGCGTAATTTAACTCCTTTCCCCCGTTTCTAGCTATTAATCGATTTAACTCCCCTAGCATTCTTCTCATATCATCTCTCATATCATCTTGACTGTTTATATTCTCAATTGTACTAGACCATTCAGTAATTACCGTGCTCGTGGTAATACTTGTAGTTGGTACCTCCATTATTATGCTTTCTTCTGTTATTCTATCTATACGATTTTTACACCCGCGAATGTGTACTTCTAATGGTATTGATTTACTTATAAGTCTTAAAGCTTCTTCAAATGAAATTACTTCTTCATCTTTTTTATTCCACTTCCCTGTTTTATCCAATTTTGATGTTACTAATTCTTGTTCTAATTTTCCTTCCGACGATTCACTTTTATTAAATAATTTCCTAATCATTACCTATTTTTAACAGCTTATATACCTCAGAAAATTTAATACTTTATTAATTCAGAAGTCACGACCTTTCAAATTTAATTAAAAAAAATTTTATTTTGGATCCCGATCCAAAATTCAATGAATAATTTATTATTTATAAAATCTCCACAAATTAATCAATTATAACAATAATAATATAAATAAGTAACAATATATTTCATAAATATTATCAATAATTTATTAGTACTTACATTAATATCACTCCAATCGTTATCAGCTTTCCCCAACTTTTTGTCATCTTACTCTTCAATATCAAAAAAAATTTCCGACCTCGACGGATATCCTGGTCGTGGCACCAATGTTACGTACTTAAGTATCGTCAATATATATATTATTATGTATTATTTATTTTACCGCCGGGTTACTATTCCGCCGTAGCTGAGTTGGTCAAAACGTCTCAGCCTTTGCGAGGATCGGGTTACTTCAAAGAATAATACGATGATTAATATTCACGACTTTACGTTTATTTTATATAATCGGAAGAAAGAGTTTATTATGTGTATGGCTCGTGAAATCTCGGATTTACCCTAATTGCGACCGTTTAATAGATTATTATTACAGCTCTCATCTTTTAATTAATCAAACGTTACTTCATACTCGTCTCGGACCGGGAACCTCTTGTGTGATCTTGACTGGGTTTTTATAATATCTCCCTTGCAAGCTTTCGAATTCTCTCACTACTTGTTTCTTCGGTATTTGTTAATTATTTCCACACCTCTTATGAATCTAGATCAATTTTATACCGATCAACTATTTCATCATTACAATTGATCCTAACTTTATGCTATAGTTCGCTATTTTTGAATTGTTGGTTGCTAAATTATGAAGAATTTCGTCAAGTATATATCGATCATTATAAGAATTCCTACTTTTATGCTATAATTTGCAGTTTTTGAATTGTTGGTTGCAAAATTATAAAGAATTTCGTTACGCACGTAACAGAATATATATATATTTTATAAATATAATAATCATATAAAATATATAATATTAATATTTTTAAAATTAATGTTTAATTATAAATTTTTACAATATATTCTTTAATTTATAGCATAATGATTATTATAATTTCCGATGGAAACTAAAACTGCTATAAAAAATTTCATTAATAAAATATAAAGGAGGAAACACTATATCGAGTATTTAAAAAATATTTTGTATAACATCAAGTGTAAAAAGTCATCGTCAATTGATTGTAAGTAAACATCATAATATTCTAGAAACATTTTAATTAGTAATATTTATTTAAAATATTTATTAACAAAGTATATTATAATATAGGAAGCAGCATAATAATTTTGAAAATACAATATAGTCTTGTGAAAAAGGAAAATTCATTTCATAGGTCAGGTAAAAGGTTCACTTGTCAAATCCAACAGAAAGGTTAGATAGCAATAGAACTGAAAGCTGAAGACCTTTTCCTACTATTTTTAAATAATATTCTTCTATACATTAAATTATTTAATTTCATATTTTTCTAAATGGAATATAATAGTAAATATTAAAATAAATTAATATAATAAATAAATGATTCAATAAAAATTTTTATTTTTGTTGATTTTTTTTGTTCTATAACAGTTTTGTAATGTATTTTGTATTTAAAATCTTAAAATCATTTTAGAATTATTTTTACATATAAAAATTGATACATTTATTTATATTTTATTCTGTTGTACACCACCAGAAAGTACAGAACCAGCTTGTACACTTTATTTATACTTTATTTAAAAAAAATAGCAATTACACTTAAAAACCTATACGCATAAAATTTACAACTATTTCAATCATATATATATATTCAATATTGTCACGTATGTAAAATTACATACACATACGCGAAGATTTAATTATATTCGCATCAGTAAAAACAAAGACGAAACATTGGGAAAATGACATTGACGGAATCGAAAGGAGTCGCGAGTAACGTGAAACCCGCGAGTAATAAGAACTTCCGAACTCGCCAAATTGCGAAAATTCAAGATTAGAGGCGACGATGAATATACAGAGGTCAATCAAAAAAAAATACCGGAGAAAGCTGACAGAACGATAATCAAGCAGAGGCACCCGGAAGGAGAATCCGCGGATTTTGCAATTTCTCCATAATAACGTAGGTAATGAGTAAAATCGAAAAACACGTAGGGGCACTTCTATTTCTACCTCGACTTCTACTTCAACTTCGATTTCGATTCGATCTTGATCCGGGATCCGGTTCGATTCCTTCTTAAGTCATTCTTCGGTTCGGTATTTTAATATTTATTTGTTTTATACAATCAGGACTTAGCTTCTTGACACGAAAAGTTGTATTACACATTACCATACTCTTCTCTCTCTCTCGTTTATTAAGAGAAATATAATAAAAAAAAGGTATTATATTAATTATCTCGCGTTTAATCAATTGACGATTTCCGAACCTTAGAAAGGCTAGAACGCTTTGACCGATTTGGCTAGGGCAGAACGATACCCGGAGAGAAAATATTATCGTGATTCAATTATTAAAGAATAAACATAGTCGTGACCTCTTAGATACGTAACAGAAATTTTGGTGCCATGACCAGGATTTTCTGTCGAGGTATTGGAAATTTTTTGCGAGTGATTTATCGGGAGAGATAGTTCGAAAACAAGGTTTATCAAGAAAGCTAATACAACACAAGAAAGGCCATGACGAGCTGTGGAGTTGTAATAATCATAGCTGTCGTCTTGATGTAAGTACCAAAAAAGTATATCTTGTTTTTCATTTTTCTTTTGCATAATTTATAAAATTATATGCAAGCCGCGTAATTTGTCTAAAAAAAATATCGATTGATTTGTGAAATTTGTGACCCGAACCGGAGGCTAGAACCCGATCCAACGGAATTAGAGAAATTTTTTTATTTTTTTTCAGAAATTATTAAAATTAAATAAATAATTTTTTTTGGTAATGTTGAAAGGATTTAAGTTATTTACACGTAGTAAGTCGTTCGAATGTGACCATAAACCGCGTTTAATATCATCCAATTTAACAGCATCCGGTGATTGGAATTCCGCGAACGAAAAAGAGATAACGTTCGAATTTGCTCATCGCCTCCTCGTCGAAGTAGAAACTTCGGAAGAACAACTACGAGTTTGTGGAGATAATATCTAGAAATTAAAATCAGTAGGAACTGTAGGTTGGACAAGCGTGATTCGGAAAAAGCGAGTCTAAAAATGGCCGACGAACAAAACATCATTGATCTAGGCGGATGGCCGAGCGTAGATACCGTGTCACCTGATACCAATACCGACGAAAGGGACCGCCGTCTTGAGGAGCTGATAGATAGCCGTATGATAGATCTTACCAACCACCGACGTGGTGTAAATACTGCGAAAGGGCATGATACCGCCGACTGCCGAAATTTGTTAAGAGAGATGGATCAACGAAGAGTGCACTTAGGGCCCCCACAAAATGCACCAAAGCCCCAGTATGTAGGACCGCCCAACGGAGAAAGAAACAACGCACCTTATCCTAATAATTGAAACAACGATAATAGGGCACCCCCAAATTATGTAACTATAATAACAATCCAGTATAATAAAAAATCAGAGGAGTCAAAATAATTATCGTGGGAGGCCAAATGATCGTCGGGGTTATTACAACGACTATAATAGATATTATAATCGAAAAACGGATACAAGGAAAATAGTTATCGAGATCGGGAAAGATATGATAACAATGCTGATAATAGAGCGAGTTACCGATTACAGGGATAAATACGGTCCTCCCAATGACAGATTCGATTATGAGAGACCCCCGATAGATAACGCGCCACGCTCGCAGGATGCGAGAGTCAATCTGATTCGTGATAATCCAAGAGAGAGTATCACTACCATCAATAATGGTAACGAACATTTAAACTAGGAACTTGTTCAACAAAACCCCTCATTGTTGAGCAGGAGAGTATAGAAACAAAAGAAAAACACTTCCCCGATATAAGGGTAGCTAAAATTAATTATATGGAAGGGGAAAGTAAATTGCCCGTCATAGAAATCCATGGGATAGAATTTTTAAATAATAAAGCCTCCTTTTACGTGGACTCGGGAGCGGAGGTATCAATAATTAAAGGAAAAAAAGTTAAAATGAGCGAATTAATCGACAGGAGAGTCATGATAACGGTACACGGCTACGCCTCAGGAAAATGCCTGACGGTGGGAAGTCTACCGATAGCGATACATGACGTCAAATGTGAATTCCATGTAGTCCCCGAGGACCTATTCATTGATGTAGACGGAATCCTGGGTTGGGACATAATAGGAAAATATAAGGGTATGATTAATGCCGACCACCAATATTTAAAATTAGGGGAGACAATAATACCCGTCGCTTGAGATAATAATATTGAGATACCTGCGAAAGCGAGAAAAAGAGTCTGCGCACGCGTAAAAGGAGACACGAAAATTGGTTGGGTGCCACCCCAAAACTTGGTACCAGATTTTTTATCACCACAATTTTTTATCCGTTTCAAATAAAGGTGTAATATTCGTAGAATGTACAAATACCAACTAGATGCCCGTTTCCATATCAATACCGGAAATTGAATTATTATCGTGCTACGTAATGGAAGACAAAGGGGAAGTAGATGTAGGAACAACATATAATAAGAGGGGCAGTGAAACAAATCAATTAAACATTAACAATTTATTCACCGACAAATTAAACTATGATAATTATGAAAATGATGATTGCGCGGAACCAATCACCGATATTAGAAGGTTCAACATTTATTTAAATGATAACCCAGAACAACGGGAAGAAAGACTTGATATGATTATGTCCCTCGTGGATGTTGAGGGGAGAAACACCGAAGAGATAAGATTAGGAAATACACGGGGAGCTTCGCTCTCGATAATGAACCGTTAACCGCGACTCATTTATTAGACCACAAAATAGAGTTAACATCTGAAAAACCATTAAAAACAAAGCAATACAGATATCTCCCCATTTTAAAAGAAATATTGCAATAAGAAATAAATAAATTAGAGAAAAGGGGCATCATTGAACCATCAATGTCCACGTATTGCTCATCAAAGTGGATTGTTCCAAAACAACCGGACTCGCAAGGCAACCAAAAATGGAGGATCGTGACCGATTTCAGACAACTAAACGAAATTACCCTGGGAGATTGTTATCCAGTACCAGTCGCGAACGAACTCATTGATAAGCTCACGGGGTCGAATTATATATCCATCATGGATCTTAAAATGGGTTTTTTTCAAATAAAAATGGATCCAGTCTCGGCACTGCTACAGCATCATCAGGGCTGAGAGATAGCTTCCAATATAACCGGATGGCTGTGGGTCTGAAGGGAGCCCCCACCACCTTTATGCGCGCAATGGAATTAGCCCTAGCGGGACTATCGAGGGAAGAGATAGAGGTATATCTTAATAACATCATGATCTTTTCGGACACCCTTGACGAACACCTAATCCGATTAGAAAGAGTTCTACGTAAACTGGAAGCCGCTAACCTAACTATTGAGCCAAAAAAATGTCAATTCTTGAAAAACGAAGCCAAAGTTCTGGGGCACATAGCCGGATCGGGAAAGATACGTATGAATCCGAATAAAATAGCGGCGGTTAAAAATTACCCTGTACCGACCACAGCGAGAAAAATAAAACAATTTCTCGGATTTGCCGGATATTACAGGAAGTTTATTCAAAAGTACGCGAAAATAACTCTACCATTATTAGAAGTCATTAAAAGTGAAAGAGCATTTTACTGGGAAAATAGCCAGCAAGAAGCATTCGATAAAATTAAAGATATACTGTGCAGTGAGTCATTTCTTGAAGCACCTGACTCGATATGCCGTTTAACGTGACGACAGACGCATCAGATTACGCGCTCGGAGCCATCTTGAGCCAAGGCGAATTAGGAAAAGACCGACAATGCGCCTACGCGTCACGATGTTTGAGAGGCCCAGGATTAAGATACTCGACATTTAACAAAGAACTGCTAGCAGTAGTTTTTGCAAAAGAGCAATTTCGATATTACCTATACGGAACAAAATTTACCATTATAACAGGTCATGAACTGTTAAAACATTTTCATACAACTATATACCTTGACACCCGTTTTAATAGGATGAAAGCATCATTACAAGGTTATAACTTTGAAATTATATATAGACCGGGACTAAAGAATGTGAACGCGGACGCGTTATCACGAAATCCGATTCTTCAGGAGGGCGAAGTAAATCCAGAATTGCCCAGGAACAAACTATATGTCTTAGCGGAATCACAAGAACAGGAACAATTAGAGAATTCTAAAAATGGATATATCGGTATGGTAGAAAAACGAAATCGCGTGAGCGATTCTGAGAGCGAAATAGAATCGGATGGGGAATCGACTCAGTCCACGAGCGAAACCGAAAGCGAAGACTGGAGATCATACGAAAAACGGGATCCTTGGAAAGAAAAAAAGAAAAAGAACAAACGGAAACGAGCCCTCCACAAGAGGAATAAGTTATACGATCCAAAAATATCAGAGCGGGAAATCGCTACAACTAGTGACATTAATGTACCAGCCCATTCAACACGAGAAAGAAGGAATTCAGAAAAAATCGGGAACGTATCAGCAAGTACACCTCTTGAAAAATCGGGTTTAACAAATGCGAAACAGAAAATCAGTTTTCATGGTTCAAGTGACGACGAAGATAGCTCTCTCGAACATCTAGAGGTCATAGAGAATAGGGAAAGTAACGAGATCACAGTAAGAGAAATAAATAGAGAAAAAGACCACGAATATAACCGAGAAGAACCGGAAGAAATAAAAGTCGAGTTGAAGAAATACATCGTGGAAATAATAACAAAAGGCGCAAAAGATCACGAAGGATGAGACGTGAAAATTCGATTGGAAACGGCAGGACTTATAGAGATTCGCGAAGAACGGGAGAATGAAAATCACGGGTCGAGTCGACTATCAGATTTTGTATTGGATGAAATAATAACATTACCAAAAGCCAGCCCGAATGATAAACCGAGCGAAATTCCCAGTAACACCGATCAATTAACAAATAAAACCATTAAAGATATGAGCTTTGAGGAAGAAAGCAATAAAAATGCATATTTATCTTTATACAATCAGGGCTTGCAATGCATAGAACCGGATATAAATATTGTACGCGAAGTAATACCGATAGAACCACCGGGAGACTGTCTTTTCCAAAGTTTCAAAATTGCTATATCAACAACAGAATTAAGAGAAAAATTATTAAATTCAAAATTTCTAAATGATTGCCAAGAGCCGAAAGAAGCGGTCCAAATTTTATCTTCTCATAATGAATGGGGAAATGATGACTGCGTATACATATTTTGCCGAGAATTCAATTTTAACATTTGCATACATTTTCAAATTACAAAAGATAAATTAATTTATTGTCATTTCATCGATAAAATTCATAACCCTATTATACATTTGCATTTAGAAAATAACCACTATACACCATACGTAAAAGCAAATAGACGACAGATAACATGTGAATCCACGGAATTCGAATCGGGATCCAGCAAAAATGATAGTGTAAACAGCGATAACACCGATCACGAGGCCAGCAACGCGGTTATAGAGTCACCCGAAACCGAGACCGAAGGAAAAGAAACGGCCTTGACCGAGAGCGGAGAAGATCAAATAACGCGAGGCCCAACTGCTTTGGAACGACACAGAGTAACGCGATTACACCTCCCACCACTAACACCGCCGTGGAGAGAAGACCCTAACTCAAAATTCACAAGGGTTAAGCTAATAAACGAACACCCTTTTAAATATCGCGAAAATATTGTATTTCTGATGACCGCCGATATAAGTTTTAACACCGAGATTTTGGAAGCGTTAATCGAAAGAGAATATTTACTTCTCAACGCCTAGGTAAACAGGGAATATATTGTTGGTGAGATAAATCTAAAAAAAATTCAAGATATAGCTGTTATGGGTGTAACCATCAAATGTCATGTAAATGATATAGTATTGCGAACCGATATAATCAAAAGTGTCAAAAATTTAAGAATCATGTGTCGTAATAACGGCGTTAAGAGCATAGCAATAATAAAAAATTTACAGCTGATGAAAGAAACAGAATGGAATTATTTCGTAGAAAGTTGCAACGAGTTATTTGATAAAGAAAACATCGGGATAGTTTTACTTAAGGATAATCTTCCCACACCGAGAGTACAAGATAGGTACATGATAATTCGAGAATATCACGAATCACCCATGGGAGACCACCGTGAAATAAACAAAACATACAAAAAAATTGCGGCAGATTATTACTGGAAAACCATGCGACCCGAAGTAAGACAGTTCGTAAAAGCATGTACAAAATGTCAAACGAATAAACTAATGAGAAAGAAAACAAAGATGCCAATGATTATCACGGATACAGCATCTCACGCTTTTGAGAAAATATCATTAGACTTTTACGGTCCCTTAATAAAAACAAATAATAAAAACGTGTATATTTTGACGATGCAAGATCTACTGACGAAATATTGCATACTAACACCAGTACAGCGAGCTACAGCAATTGAAGTCGCGAAGACAACGATAGGCAAGATGATATGCTATTTCAGATCACCGGCAGTAATATTAACAGATCATGGTACTCACTTCATCAATAGAAGTCTAGAAGAATTCGCTAAAATATTCTGCATCAAAAAATTCAACACCACTGCATATCATCCTCAATCGAACGGGAGTATTGAACGAATGCATCATACAGTAACGGAATATCTAAAAAGCTATGTAGAAAAATATAGAGAATGGGACGAATGGATTTGTCTATATCAACACGCCTATAACTGTACAGAGCATGATGCTACGGGATATACCCCGCACGAATAGATTTTCGGCCGATAAGCGCGGACACCATCAAGTTTCAAAATATCAAGCGATTGCGTGACTTATAATGAGTTCCATCAAGAAATAGTCGAAAAGCTGAGCCAGTTACAAACGTTGGTATCAATGGACCTGATTCAATCGAAATACCGATCCAAGTTTTATTATGATAGAGGGATAAGTACACGAAATTTCAGAAAAGGTGAAATGGTTTACAGGCTAAAAGAACCACAATTAGGAAAGATGGCAAAATAATATGTGGGTCCCTACGAAATCGTCAGCATAAATTATAAAACGCACAACGTCACGTTAAAACATCGAAAAGGGACGAGAGTAGTCCACATGGCCAAGTTGAAAAGATCAAATGAATTGAAACGCGAAAAATGATAAGAAATCAACAAAAAAAATTATAATTTCAAAAAAAAAATCAATCGATATTTCTTATTCATAATTATAAAATATTTTTCTCTTACTAACATTCATGTATAATTCTTACTAATAATGATATACATATATTAATTTCGATATTAATGGTTATCTAATAATTTAACACTAATATTACATATATAATTGCATGTAGAAATAATGAATAATTATAAGTACAATAAAATAAAATAAAATATATACTTAATTATTATTATTACGAATGAGTATCGGAAATAAACACAATTATTCTTATGGGGACGGAATAGAGTAAAAAACAACCGAGAGTTATCGAGACGCCATTAATACGATACTCAGTACATATAAGTAGAACAGCTCCCACATAAAAAATCAAATGTATATAATTGGTGGAAAATAATAAACAAGGAGTGACCCTCCCCCACACATATTTACATATCACCCGAGCAATCGACATACGAGGAAATGCAGTACAAAACTTAAACTCCACAGTCCACTAATATCAACGAAAATACACATCAAAACAGATATTTTCGGGAATAAAATCGGTAAATGAAGTATAGGATTCTTTATTTTCTCTTAAAAAAAATTTATTTTCTTACTAATTCACATGAAATTTTATTTCGAAAAACCACAAAATAAAAATTTTCTTCAATTCTGATGATATTAAGCCCCAAATTTCACCAAAAAATGGAATTCAAAATTTCAAAAAAAAATTTTAATTTTTTATTTTTTCAAATTTTATTGTTTTAATAATGTTAATTAACAATGAATTCATTAATTATGAACGGCAAATATAATATCGACAGAAAAAAAAATTTATGAGTCACTGGGATTCGAATTTGTGCGGCCGGAGCGGCAGACAGCAGCCTTAACGTATCAGCCACACGACACATATAACCTTCCATAATAATTTTGGGATTATAAAGTCAATACAAAAAGGACAAGTTATTAATCAAATCAAACAAAAACAACAGACACGACAAACAGAAAATACCTGTAAATAAATAAATAAAGTAACAAATAAATTAAATTATTAAAATCAAATAATATTTAGAATCTCTAGAAAATACGATTAACATGCATTACTGGCCTTAAATAAAAAAAAAGAGGGAGGGAATAATGAATTTCTTCATCATAATGAATGAATAAATAAATAAACCTCCAAGAGTCAGTGACAAGAGGCACGACCCAGGAATAAAAGGGCATGAAGGTGCAGGTATCACACTGACCAGTAGGTTTTTATACAGCAAGAGCTGTATTCAATGATATACATACAAAATGAGAAAATGTATAATATATGAACGAAATTCTTCCCTCCTTACCTATCCCTATTACCCCAATCGTTTTGTTAATCGTATGGAAAAATGCATTAATGAAAAAGAAAATATGTGAATATTACAGGACGATGGACCCAACAAAAACAGATGACTTTATAATGCCTATAAAGAATAACCTCGGAATATTTATGGCAGGTGTGGCAACATTACATGAATCAAGGAGCACGTGGAAAATCATTCAATATTTAGACACTAACGATAACCTCTTACATAGCAACCATCTAATCGCTGCAATAGACAAACTATCGAATAAATGCCGAAATTAAATAAAATCAGAGACGTGTAAAAACAATTTAATGGGCTGAAACATCTCGAGAGAGAAGAATTGACAAACATTCGGGAAATAACAAAAGTAATCGAAAGAACGAGAGGGAAAAGGGCAGTATTGCCGTTCATAGGTAAAATCAGTAAATTCTTATTTGGGACACTTGACGACGCCACGGAGACGGAATTAAAAAGCATAATTGATAATATAAAAGCAAAAACAGGCGAATTAAGCCAGCTTTTGGCCAATCAGACTGAAATAATAGAAACTAAACTGCAATGCAATGACAAGAAACTGAACTATTTACGCGACAGAATAAACGAAGTAACGAGTGACGTTTCACAAATCCAAACAGAACTAGAATGGGATGAACTAATAAGGCTATTGAAGGACTACACTAACATTCAAATACGAAGCACACAACTAATATTACATATAACAGAATTGGCAGCCAAGGGCGAAATCCATCCGCAATTACTTGACGAGAAATTAATAACAGAAACAACAAGAAAAATTAATGAAAAATTGAGTACAGAGACTTTACCAATAGCAAAGTACAGACCCATTGAAGAGCTTATTAAAATTTCCAATATAAATGTTATCACCCACGGACAGAAAATAATATACGACATAACTATACCCTTGATAAAAATTAACGACTACGAACTACATAAATTAATACCCTTCCCGGTTAAACAACAAGAGGAGAACCTTATGCTCTACATAAGACCCGAAACTAAATATATCGCAGTCGATTTCAAAACACAATTATATATAAAAATCACCGAAACTAAATTACGGAAATGTATTAAAATAAATTCTATATACATATGCGAAAAATTAGTGCCAAGAGCGCGGGTGAATAACGAAAGTCCCTGTAAAGTAAAACTCGTTTTTGGAATCCAACCTTTTAACCTATCGGAATGTGACATCAAAATCGGCACCATGCGCGAATCCTACTGGACTAGATTAGAAAGAGAAAACACCTGGATCTATTCAGTACTTAAAAATGAGGAAATAAGAATTCACTGTGATGGAAAAGGGGAAGAGAGACATCAATTGGAAGGGTCAGGAATGATAACATTAAAACCAGGTTGCCAGGCGTAGACGAAAAATGTACAAATAGACGCGACGAAGCAAATTACAGACGATGCATTACAGATCAAACTGAGCTCGGCAAAGTTAACTCTAGACATATTATTAAAGAGTTGGGGAGTTACTGATAACATTACCGAACACATTTATGAATGGACTCCCGAAATAAAACCAATACATATACAAAACACACTCGGACACTCAGACTTAACGATTGAGGGAGGTGGGCTAAAAGAAATAATAAAGAAAGCCCGGATAATTGGCCGAATTAGCGAGAATAATGACAATGTTAGGATATTTAAGAAAAATGTTACTATATTCGGAATATCATCCATAACAGTACTGAGTACCGTAATAATAATAATAATCATAGGATTACGAATGTGTAAGCGTCACAAAACTATTATACCTCAAATTCGAGTAACAAGAGGGGACCAATAAAAAAAAGGGTATTCCAGAAAATACAGCCTGTAACAGAAAGTAAATATGGTAATTTCAAAATAATACACACAGTTATAACCGTTTTAACAATGGTAAAATAAATAAGAGGAAAAAAGCTTAACTCCATAAACATACAAGGAATGAGCAACTCAGCATTAATACTATTAATATTAATACTATTAATTAATAATATCGATTACCATAAACAACTTCTCCCTTCCATACTAGAATTAATCACGAGGAGAAGACTCTTATCACAAAAAAGGGAGAAAAGATCGATTGCAAATGCGAAACGATTCATTCGCTAAGCATACAGCATGAAAAGAACATACAACTTCGGCATCGAGGCACAGGAACTGTCGCTACAACAAATTTTCAAGTTAATATTTGTCTGGACTCTCCTACGGGACAGAAATTGTCTAAACCTAAGAAAATTTAAGCAGACGAGGAATAAAGAGGTGGATTTGGGTATCTTTTGGTCACTCCCGTACATCAGAGAAGTGATCCACAGGCTTCAAAGAAGATTAACCAATGCCAAGACGTTGTTACGGACTCACCTTCAAGATGACAACGACGAACTTCAGCATGGGGGCGCCTGGGAGTCACCCACGGACGCCAGGGGCGTATTTTATGCCATTTTAAACAATGAAGAAGAGAAATGCGAGAAAGCCGGCCGAACATAAGCCTGGTGGTTGTACGAAAAGGCACATAGAGAAGAAGAAGGTTGGGGAAATAAATGAATGATTGAATAAATATGAAAAAAATGAATAGATAAATGAAAAAATAACCATACTAATAAAAAAAAAAAAAAAAAAAAAAAAAAAAAAAAAAAAAAAACACAACAAAAAAACACAAACAAAAAAACACAAAACAAAAAACAACACAAAACAAAAAAAAAAAACAATAAACAAAAAAATATAAATAATATAATAAGATGATGTAAGATCTAGCCAAAAATACACACGTAAAAAAAAAAAAAAAAAAAAAAAAAACTCGAACGGACGAGATTCGAACCCCCACCGTCCGAGTCGGTGGACCGGTGGCATGCCAACTGAGCCACGAACACTGTTCTGTTTTTTCTATTTAACGTGTTTATTTAAACCAAAAGAATACATATTTGATTTTACAAAAAATTATTCATAAATAAACAAATGAATTTCGCTTTTTATAAAATAACAGATTTATTCGAAGTACTGCGCTTGCAGTTTACAAAAATCATAATCGGTATTTATTAATATTAAAAATGCGTTGCATGCGATTGTGCAAGGTCGGTATGGTGCTAATATAGTTATTGTATGAATCACTTTTATTAATTTTATTACAATTTCTTTATGGGGTGACAGATAACTTTATACAGAAAATTGGGTAATAATTATAAAAAACTATATTTATTTATTATTTTTTATTACTTAGGAAAAAGGAAGGATAATAGGAGTGGGGAGTACATACAATATTTACAAGAATTAGCTGCTAGCCGACCATTTGACTTATGATTTTTATGACAGATATTGATTGTGTTGTGAATTTTTTGTTTTGTTTATTTTTTAGATAAACCACCAATATTTTTTTGAGTTTTGATGTGGATTTGACATGCTATATCTTAATGGCTTTATTGGTTTGTTCGTGTTTATATTTAATAATATTCTTTTATCTGTAGGCGCTCTTTTTATATGATATATTATTGGAATATTATTATTATTTTGGAGAATTCCTAGGTTATCTAGATATGTGAAAATTTCCGGAGGACTTAGCCCATTATTTATGCATTTTTGAAAATAAAGTTCGTTTGGATATATAATGCTTTTAATTAAGTTGTTTTCTTTAATTTTATGTAAAGCCGAAAAGTAGTTTCTGCATAATTTTAGAATGAAACAATCGATTCTGTTTATATTTGCATTGTTGTATAATATTGTATTATTGACGTTTTTTTGTAATTTATTATGCTTGATTTATTGATGCTAAGGCATTTTCTTAAACAGTTTCTTTCGAAAACTCTTAGTTTTTCCATTTGTGAGTCGGCCAAATTGGGTCGCGTATGTTATTATTGGCCTTATTAGGGCTTTGTAACAGGGAATTTTTATTTTTTTATTTACATTTTTAGAAAGAAAAAGTTTATTACAGTTATTGAAAGCTGTCATTGCGAGGTTACGTTTGATATCAATATGATTTTTGAAAGATAGGTTTTCGTCTAGCGTAACACCTAGATATTTAACATTTTTTTTATGCGGAATAATTTCATTGTTAATGTTTTTAATTTGAAATATTTTTTCGTGAAATTTGTTAAATTTGTCTAACTTGCTAAATTTTGCTTTAAATAGTATTGTTTCGCATTTATTTATATTTACTTGGAGTTTCCAGTTATTGTAAAAAATTAATATTTTATTAAATAGCGAGTTAAGCTCGTCTTGAATGGTTTTTATATTGTTGTGTTAAATGTATATTATTAAGTCGTCAGCAAAGGCAATGGCGTTTTTTTGATTAGTTGAGTTTAAATCGAAAAGGTTTAGTAGATCACTGATGTAAATGTTGAATAGTATAGGAGACGTTACTGATCCCTGTTGAAGGCCGTTTTTAATGACGTGTGATGTATTTGATGATGCGTTGTTTCCGTATATTATGAATGATTTATTTTGAATCATGTTATGAATGATTTTTATTAAATGTTTTGGGAATTTTTTTGTGATAAGTTTTGAGATTAGGCCTTGAGTCCATACCGTATCAAATGCTTTTTCAATATCTATCAGACATGTACCTACGAGTTGGTTGCTATTTAAAGCCCAGGCTATGTCTGATGTCAGTTTGTTTATGGCATGGGTGGTTGAATGATTGCATTTAAACCCAAATTGGATATCTGGAATTATATTGTGCTTGGTGCAAAATAATAAAATGATATTCTGAATGCATATTTCATAGATTTTTCCTAAGTTTGAGAGTAGGCTTATTGGGCGTAAGTTTGTTAAGAGAGAAGAGTCTTTATTTTTTTTGGGAGTGCAATTACTTTTGCTTTTTTCCATTGTAAGGGGAAGTATGCATTGTTAATGGCATTATTTATTATAATGCTTAATATTTTTAATGCAATTGGAGGTAGATTTTTAATAACTATATTGGGGATGTTATCTAGACCTGTTGATTTTTTATTTTTTAGTTTACTAATTATGTTTTTTAGAATTGTTGTGTTTGTGAAGTAAGGGAGCTCGAACTTGGAATTATCGGGATTTGTGGCTGTATTGTTATTTGAGAAGGTTGTTAGTGTGTTTGTTGTGATTGAGCTTTCATTGAATGAATTTATGAAATTATTGACTTTATTTTGAATGAGAGAGGCGAATTTTTCGTTACCTAGATTTAAGTTCTTTGTGTTAGTTAATGCGAAGTGTATGCCTATTATTGCTTGTTTGTCATTTGTTTTTTCAATGATGTAACAGTTATTTGCGTCTTTTGGTAAGGCGTTTGGGTTTATGTTAGAACTTGTAATTAATGAAATATCTTTTTCATTAATGGTTAGTAGTAGGATAGATATGTTATTTTTTTTATTTCTAAATAATCTATTAATGATTGAAAAAGTTTTGGATGAATCATTAATTGGAATGTTTTTTAATTTGTCATTCCAGTAACTGTTTATAGATTTATTAAATTCTATTGTTAATCTATTGTTTATGTTGGTGAGTATTTCTGTTAGTTGTTGTTTGTTGTGTGTGTGTGAAATTGGGTTATTTTTGTGTAGGTCTCTTAAGTGTTTTATTATAATTTTTTTATCTTTGTATATTTTTAGTATTTTATTATTAATATATATGTCGAAGTTGTTAGTGTCTTTATATGTTGGTATTGTTTCATTCATTGTTTTTTGGATATTTTCAGTTAGTATATTTATGAGTTAGTCTATATGATTATTGGTTAAGTTAACAGTATGTGTAATGTTAATATTTAATTTGCTTGTTAGTTTGTTTTGAAATTTTTTCCAATTTGTTTTGGCATAATTGAGGGATTTTTTATTAATGTTTTTATCTATGTTAAAAATGTCGTTATTGTTTTTTTTTATAATCAATACTAGTCCTTTGTGGTCACTGTCATAATTAAAGGTTTTTATTTCATTAATTCTGTTGGTATTTATAATGTGGAGTCTGTTGTCTGTTATACATAGGTCTAAATATGAGTTGTTTTTTTGGAATGTGGGTTTATCAGATATGTGGAGGTTAATTCTGTATTTCATCGCGTTATCTGTTAACCAGTTTTCCAGTATTCTGCCGCAGTAATTATTATTTGGATTTTTCCATTTTGTGTGTTTTGCGTTGAAATCGCCTTCTATGATATAAAAGTTGTTAGGGTTATTTAATTTTAAATTATCGAAAAGGTTGTTTAAGCCTTGTTGGAAGAATTTTTGTTTGTTTGTACTGTTTGGAGCGTAAATTGATATGATTATCAAATTTTCATTATTGTTTATATTTATTTTAATGGTTGTTAATTCGATGTTGTTAAAAGAATGGGGAGAGATGTTGTGTATGTGGCAGAAATTGAACTGTTTTTTTATTAAAATTGCAGTTCCACCGCATTGTTTTGAGTTCTGTCTGTCGTTTCTTATTAAGTTGTATTTTTCAAAAGTTGGAATGTGTTTGTGATTTAATTTAGTCTCGACTAATAGCGCAATATCAGGTTTCATTTTTATTAATAATTGATTTAGGTCGTACCTTCTTTTATTCGAAATTACAGAATTTCGATAATTTTTAATTGTTTTAAGCGATTAGTATTTCTTGTATTTATGTGTGAGCTTAGATTAGCCATTTAATAAATTATTTAAAGGTTGTTCTAAAGGGTTACTTGAGAATATATCAAAGATTGAATTGATACGGTCTTCGTTTGTTTTTATTGATTGTGTCAGTGAGTCTAATTTTGTATTAAAATAGTTAATTATATTATTTTGAAACTGTTCTAGAATTATATTTATGTTTAAGGAGTTTGTTTGTAAATCTGTTGGTGGTTTAATAGTGTTTGACGGTATTGTGTTTTTGTTGTTGTTTTTAACTGCATCTGCAAATGATGTACTTGGGTTATATTTCTTTGCTATATTATCTATTTTATTCCTTTTAATATTTTTATTTTGATTTTTTCTAACCAGTTTTTTTTTTAACATTATTAATTTGGGGCAGCCTCTGTATGAAGCCGGGTGACCCGTTATATTGCAGTTTGCGCAGAATAAATTTTCTTTGTTAGTAATGGCGTTTTTATTTATTTTACATTCTCCAAGCGCGTGAGGATCATTACATTTGACACATTAATATTTCATGTTGTAGTTGGACGCGGTGTGGCCTAGCGCTTGACAATTATAACATTGGGTTATGTCTTTTTTTTTAGTTTTTCCCATTTAATTGATTGGTGCATTAAGTATTTAATTTTAAAGATTTCGGATATTTGTGTGTTAGCTTCAAACTGTATTATAAATATTGGCAGATCTATTTTGTTTTCTTTTGATTTTTTTGTTCTAAATTTGTTTATTTTTTGAATATTTACGTTAGGCGCGATTGAGAGTAGTACGTCTTTGATTTCATTCGGAGTATAAGTTGAATCGATGCCTTTCATTAGTAGTGTTGTTGGTTTTGTTGTTTTAGGTGTAAATGTGTAAAATAATGTTTCGCAATTTTTTAAGGTTATCGAGGCTATTTAAATAGAGAATGTGTTTCGCTATGTTAATTCGATTAATGTAAAAATTATGTATATTTAGTTTTTTTTTAATAGATCTACGGTATCTTTGGGGTCTTGATGGTGTATTATTATTGGTGGTATTTGATTATTTTTTTTTATACTTTGAGGTAAGTTGTTGTTATTGTTGATTGATGTTGAAATACTTGTGTTGGAATTGACGTTAGGATGCGTGCTTGCCATTAATGGACTTTTTGCTCTTTATGATGATATGTCGTTGTCTTCAGAGAGTTCCATATTTGTAAGTTGAGAGACATCTATATTTGAGTTTCTTTTGTTTATATTTACGTTTTTTTCCAATTGGGTTGGATTTATGTTGATTTTGTTGCTGTTCCTTTTGAGCGAGTTTTTTAATTTTATTCTTTCCTCAATGTTAAAGGTCTCTTTTTCTTCTCCTTGTTTTAAGTTTTGGAGAATATCAAATCTATTTATTGAGTTGCATGATTGTTCCATTTTATTGATTAGATTTTTAGATATGGTATTTATATTTTTATTATTTCGAATTGTTGAGTTCTTTTTTATATATTTATATTGACTAATACTTTAGGTTTTTTATGGATTAAGCTTTTGATTCTGTTGGCATTTTCATAGATTTCCGGTGAAATAACATCCGACGTTGAATTTGAAGACATTCTTTTTCTTTTCAATTGTTCATTTTTGACGGCTTGTTGCTCATTCGAAATTTGTGCATGATTTTCGTTTGTTATTAATGGTGCTTGAATTTTTACTTTTTTACCTTTATTTAATTTACTTCCTTCACTAAATATTTTTCAGTTGTTGTCTTAATAAAAAACGATAGCAATAGTGCTCTATGCTGGTCTTGTATCTTTATTTTTTATATTATTTTTATTATTTTTTTTTTTTATTTTAACCTACATTTTTTTTTTAATTTAATTTTTTTTTTTAATTCAATTAATACCCTTTTTATCTTTATTCTTGCCTGTTGCGATTAGAAATCGCTTTGGAACTATTTTATTTAAATTATAGTTAAATATTCACTTTTATCTTTACTATTTTTTTTTTTCTCTATAATGCGGCGTAAGGCACGACTGTCCTTTGCGGCTGTTAAACAAGAACTGAGCCACGAACACTATTATGTATATTATACACGAATAGGTATTTATTATATAAGTAATAGCGACAGCACTAAACCAACTGATACCATAATATATTGATATGTAATAATATATTAACTATTAAAAAAATAATTGTATGCAGAAAAAAAAGAGAAAAATATATATAATCATTCGTAATAATAGTAATAAATGAAGTTATATCATAAACATTAAATATAAACTATAATACTAATATAGAATATGTTTCAGAGCAACGAAATGTTATGGGGGGTAACATAGGGGAAAAATCTATATAAATATATTAAACATAACTAATAAAAGAAAAAGGAGAAAGGACAAATCATCAAGGAATGCTGAGTCAAGCAATATCAGAAGAGATTATAAATACAGTACTAACTGCAACAAAGAAAATATAATGAGAAGAAAGAAAATAATATAATATTTGTAACCATTGTAATAATTTATATATGTTAGTTCATAAGAAAATTAAAGTTTGAAACATTATAAGGACGGGAGAGAGCGACAAAAACAATTGTAGCGACTCGAAAGAGAAAATGAAATCATGCACACAGACATCTACACAAACACAAACAAACATAAAATTTCGAACGCCATAATGACCACCCTAAAAGAACATAAAGTAACAAAATTATCATTGTTTCTAGTCGACGAGGACGTCGACACAGGGCCCCCGGACGTGTCACGTGTGTAAAACTTATATGCATACGCGACGAATTAAATTGTACTCGCATCATTGTACATTGTGGGAATCAAAGGAAGTCGCGTGTAATGGGAAACCCGCGTGTGATAAGAACCTCTCAGCTCACCAACGTGAGAAAATTCAAGATCAGAGGCGACAAGGAATGTACATACGTCAGTCAGAAGACAATACCGGGGAAAGCTGACAAAACGATAATCAAGCAGAGGCACCCGGAGGGAGAATTCGCGGATCCTGCAATTTCCCCCATACAGCAGAGGTAACGAGTTAAATCGAAAAACACGTAGGGGCACTTCGTCTTCGACTTCGGATTCGACTTCTACGTGGACTCGCACTTGAACCTTGACTTCTACTTCGGTTCGGGTTCTTTAATATTTATTCATTCTATAGAATCGGGACTTAACTTCGTGACGCGAAAAAGTTGTATTACCCATTGCGATACTTCTCTCTCTCGTTCATTAAGAGAAATATAATAAAACAAAAGTATTATATTAATTATCTTGCGCTTCATTAATTGACGATTTCTGAACCTCACAAAGGCCAGAACGCTTTGACCGATTTGGCTAGGGCAGAACGAAACCTGAAGAGAAAATATTATCGCGATTTAATTATCAAAGAATAAACATAATCGTGACCTCTTAGATACGTAACACTGTCAAATCTACATTATATGGAATGTTTACCTAATATGTAGAGATGATATTCTTATTCTTCATACTAAATAGATGTCTATATCACGGATTTAAATTTTGTGTATACTCTGGTCGATTTAATGTATTATTATTGATTTTGATATGTAGCATTTCGAAAATTAATCATTTTCTGTAATTGTTCTCTCTATCAAGAATCGAAACATTTCTCCCAATCAATTTTATATTTTCATTCTTGTCTGTGTGACAAAACGATTAAGGAATTATTTTTATCATTTTTTATGCTAATTTATTTTAGTCCATGAAAAGCATTTAGTTTCCCCAATATAATTCGCAGGGGTGCTACTACAATTTACTTTATAAACAACGCTACTGATATCCCATTTTTTATTAAATTTTTGCTAAATTTCATTATGACGTCCATTTTATTGTTTATAATATAAACGATGCATATGATATACTTTGTTAAACTAAATGGGCATTTAAAAAAAGTCTATAAAATATGAGAATGAAATAGTTGTATGAAATATGTTGCTATTATTTTTTGTATACCAATCGAATATATTAATTATTTATATCATCTTTTTATATATTTCTCTATTAGATACAAAAAATAGTCGTTATGTAATATAATTGATTTTACCACATTAAAATTTTCTAAGTGAAATCAGAATCAAGAAAAAAAAATGGTACAGAGGAAATGTTGAGATATAGCAAGCTGCATCAAGTACTGAAAATATTATTATGGTCGACAAGAATAGTATGGAAACATAATTGAGGATTAATGAATGAATGAACTGAAAAGGAAAATGACTAATGATTTTTATAGCAAGCATAGAATGTGGTGAATTAAAAATATAAAATATAAAATATTTGAAAAGTATATAATATATAAATACTATAATAACTGCTTAAGCTACAGATTATAATAAATTTTATAACAACGTGTATGGTTAACAAACCGAGTTAACGTATCAGACGTGAAATGCAAGACTACCACAAAAGCGGGAACCTGACTACAGAGAAGGAGATTACCGTTGCACACATAATAAAACTAGAGATTCAATATTAAGAATAAAACCAGGTAAACCAACTTAAAGCTATAATACAGCAAACCATACATGATAATTTAAATGACTAGACAGCTCAATGTTGCCCTTAGATATTGAATATAATTCAATTATAACAACAAATATCATGTTGCAAAATTAGACTAAATCACGATAAAAGTAAGTAAATACCACCAATATTATCTTTAAAAAAAGAGGAGAACTTTCAAAGGAATTTCAACTACATTTTATGTAGATACAGACTTGCAAAAATACTTATTAAAGAATTAAAAAGTCAACTTAACTGTACCTAGAAAAATACAGAAATAAAAAATTAAAAATATCGCATAAGATAAATTACATGCACAGGTCAAAGTGAGATTGAGTATTACTGAAGTATAATATACGTTACACATCATTCCTGATGACATATCAACATGATAGAAGAACATAGAGACAGAGTAAATGCAAAATGTTCGTTAACCTAGGAGAAATTTCGATAAAAAATGTAATATTGAATAAATAGCAATAATGGGAAAGGGGAAAAAAATACAGGAGGCACAAGCGACCTAAAATATGGAACAGAAAAATAGTCAAAATTATATTAAATTATAAAAAAACATAAATAATGGATTAATAAGAAAAAAAAATTCATACACAAAAACGAAGCAACACTTTTTTTTCTATATTAACAGTTAGACATAAACTAAAACGTATATAAAATAAATTGAAATTCAAAGTACCATCATAAATACAAGAAAGAAGAGAAATCCCATTAATGGATAAAGTTTCTTTCCTTTTCCTCGTACTCTGAAAATCATAACGATGCGAAATTTTTTCTAATAAATACAATTATTCGTTATATGTAGAACTGAATTTCCCTTCATTTTATAAAACTATTTTTAATCTCCATATTAAAAAAAATTATATCTCTTTTTTTTAACAAAAAATAAAAAAAAAAGGAAAATTTTGTTTGAATATTCGAGTTATATTGTCCATGGATTTATTTATAATATTTTAAAATAAAGTCTTTATAATTCATGAAAATAATAAATGTAATGAATGTAATTGAAGAAAGGAGAAGATCACTACATAAGGACCGCGGAGTACATCGCGTAAAATAGTGGGAACTAAAAAATGTGAGATTATACTTTATAGTTTATTTCTCGTTAGGGCATAAAAAAAGAACCTATCGCTATAGAGAAAAAACCCAAATCTTAAAAACACCTTGATTCGCTGAACTGAAATAGAATAAGCGTGTTCAATACATATTATGGCAGGGTCCACCCTACGATCAATCGCATAGTACATAAAACAAAAGTCCACATTGCATCTAATATCTCTTTTCGACCTGCACTAACCTGCTTCAAAATGATCAGAAGAATGATACCCGTGAGAAAGATACAGTCATATCTAATAGTTACAGGTATAAAAAAACTTTGTCGCTCGAGAAATAACCACACGTATTGCAAATTGACCTAAAAATAACGCGTTCACAAGATAGACGCAGCTATAAGTAGCGATACCTATCGTCGCAGGTTTACCCCAGATAGGTGATCATATAGCATGAAAACTCTTTTTTACGACGCATCAATAAAAATCCAATTTTATCGAAAACAATTATTATTCAAACTTTTATCACATTTTTCTTTAAATTACATTTTCAAAAACGAGTGCAGCTATTATTTAAGAAATTTATACCTATTATTTTACACTGATATTTAACTTTTTTTGATGCTATATGGAATTTTAATATTCAAAAAAGTATTAAAAAGTAATAGAGTTTGACATATAAATTTAGCAACGTGATCAAAATTTTAAAATATAATACACAGTAATACTTCATTTAATTGTAAGTAAAATATTTTTTTTATTTATAAATGTTATATAGATTTCAATACATATAATCATTTTATAATTTTTTAGATGTTCTGTGCTCAATGTATATTTTAATATATGAATAGTTATTTGCAAATAAAAACTTTTTACAAGGTAAATTAATAATAAAAGTTAAAATTTTTAAAATATATATAATTATTTTTTTTATTTAAAAAAATTTCAGATCCAGGTGAGGCGTGGTGTGAATAAAACTAAGTTATTCAATTATTTTACGCCGACGTTTTTTCTTTTTTTTGTAATTTATTTAAATAAACAAAATGGAAGGTACTTCAAATTTAATTTTACAATAATAATTTTATTTTATTACATTTAATTTATTATACAAATATTCATTATCATTAATGTCATAGTCAGCCATATTATATTTTAATATCCACCAATTATCTAAAAAACCTACATCAATTATTTTTTTATGAAAACTAAAATATTTAGGTTTTAAATGAGAGCATGTAGTTTTATATAGTCTACAATCATTACTATAATTATTTAACCACAGCAATGAAAATATTCCAAAGTTTAAACGCTGTATAATTCCTTCGTTATAACAGCGTTCAAGCCATTTTACATAATGAACACTATCTGGATTTCTTATTGTTTCACCAATTTGTATTATTTTTAAAGCATTATAAATAAGTTGGTCTCTAAAACAAACTTCGTTTGGATTGTGTTTTGAACAATAATAAATTGTACTTGCACCTAAAATTTTATTAAAAATTAATTGTTTTGAAAAAATATATTTCATTTTTAGAAATTTTTTATATAAATACACTTAATAATATATGTACATATAATATAAATTGAAGTTTTCATAGGGTGGTTAATACTATCCTTATAAACATTAGTAGCAACTTCCGTGTAATCACTGTATAAAAATTTCCAATAACTTACTAAAATTAAAAATAAAAACAAAATTATTCTACATATGAATGCAAAAAATGTAATTCATGTGTGCATATATATATTAATAGCTGAGATCATCACATAGATAACTCTACATATATACATATTATAGTCTCATTCAACAAAATAAAAATCCATTGTATTTTCTTAGATATATTTTATTCTCATTTGTTTTTTTAATATTATTATATTAAATAATTTTATATTGTTATAATACCCCTCGGTTCGTGATCTCCTCACTTTTGGCGCGATTTGACCAACTTTATTCTCATATTATAGATTAAAGATTTTAACAAAATGTAAGATAAAAGCTTTGTTATACGATAATTATATTTTTTTAAATTGTTAAAAAATATTAAAATCGTATGATAAAGTGAGTTGAAAATAACTTTGTAAATTAATTATCTTCGTGACATAATTTAATTAAAAATAATATTTTGCTGATACTAATAATTCACTCAATCTGAAATATTGTACAAATAAAGTGCATATTAATTATTTAATTTCTCAAAACTAAAGTTGTTGAAAACTCCTGAATATTTTTAGTTGCATTTTAGAAAATAAAAATCTATTGATCTTTTTACTATATGTGATATAGGTGGATATCTGTATTGTTATCATGACCTAAAAAGTACTCTATTGCTTGGTGTAATTTTTGGACAGTCCTTGAAGCACATTTTTATTGAAAAAGAATATTATATTGTCTAAAATTTCAAAATACACAAAAATTATTTTATGTATACAAAATTCAAAGTAAATAATTTAAACTGAGGTTCATTCAGAACTTCATGCATATATGATGGAATATATATATGCATATATTTATATATAGTAATACTCCAAAACCTCACAAAGAAT
Source organism: Eupristina koningsbergeri (assembly GCA_018907245.1). NCBI lineage: Eukaryota > Metazoa > Arthropoda > Insecta > Hymenoptera > Agaonidae > Eupristina > Eupristina koningsbergeri. Next base: position 1,990,926 of record JACCHV010000002.1, on the reverse strand, counting down.
CAGCTGACTGTAATAAACATTGCCCAAGTCATAATATTAAAACATACGTAAACATGTTTATTCCTTTTATCAAACGATTATACCTTAAAAAATTTAATAAAACTACAGAATACATCAATTATGTATATTATGAATAACTTTATTTCAGATACAATTGTTATATTCAAAAAATCATTTTGTTAATAAGATATAATTTAAAATAAAAAAATTTTACTTTAATTTAATATTTATACATACATCCTACAGCTGTTTACAAATGTATAAAATATATGCTTAATGTTATATCAATGTTTATATCACTTTGAAATGAAATTATAAAGGAATTATAATACTCATAATTGAAATTTTTTTATCACATTGTCATGTAAAATTTATCAACAATTTTTAAGTTGGCAAAATAAGCCTTAAAAAATAATGTATTTATTTTAAATTTAAAATTGACTAAGTGTTTGTATAACATAAACATATATATTCTTATAAATAAAATATGTAAAATCTTTATTTAACTACCACATAAGTAACATTCATTTCACTATATACATGTTGAGTATAAAGATATGTTTATTTGAATCAAATAGAAGAATCCTGTACAAATAGCTATTCGACCTAATATAAGTTATAATAAAACTGAAAAATCAAAATTATTATTGTAATAAAATATTTATAAGATTAATTTAAAAATAATATTCAATTAAATAAACTATAAGAAAACTTATGATTATTATTATGTTAAATAAATATAATTATCAATCAAGATGATAAAGATTAACAAAATAAATGAATTCAATAACACTCAAGTACAATTACAACTTCATTTTTTTAATTTTATATTAGATATAAATATTAATATAGTTTTTAACAATATATACTTATTAATACTTATTAAACAGTCACTTTATTTAATTTAATATTACTAAATTCCAAAATAGTGTTACAATTACACATAGAAAACTATTTTTTTATATAAAAATTTTTAAATTTTCATACTACAAATTTTTTATCACAACTTAATATTTAACAAATTAAATTAAGAATATATTCTATAATTGCATTCAATAAATTAATACTTTTTTTAATTTACTTAAATACAACTAAAAATAACTAAATGAATCATTCAAAGAATAGCATTGTGTAAATTTACTAGTATTTATGATTTAGAATCATTCTTTAACTATAAAGTATTGCAATCTAAAATCATTTGTATATTTTATTTATTGGAAATGACACATCAACAATATATTGTTTTTAACTTTTTATAAATTATAAATTAAATAATATTATGTGTATTTTTTATTTTCTAATTGATTAAAGTTATTATAATCTTTATATTAAATATAAGATACACATCACAATGAATAATTTAAATTTTTTAATTAGATATACACTATTTAATTATGTATAAATAAATAATCTTAAAAAAAAATTATATTATAATTTAGTATAATATTTTTTTAAAAATATTATATAATTTCACAAATATAAAATATTGTAATACATACTCCAATTATCAACAAAAGTTCTTTTAACGTTTTCTGATATATTATGAGAATAATTTTTAGTATTAGAACGTATATATTGGACATTATTATAGAATATTCTTTTTAATTTTTTATTAAAAATTGTTTTTATTTGAGCAAGCATTTTTAATAAATTTTCTAAAATAATATATAAATTACTAAACACTTTATATTATTTGAAATTTTATTATCACTTGAAGAAATAAACAAATAAACGCAAACATGATGAAAACGTTTGTATTGGTATAATCTGGTGAATACTTTATAAACTAATTTTATTCTTTGCAAGCTAAATCAGAGATGAATTGGGAGATTGCGCAGTAGCATAGGGAAGGGTGTCCACAAAATTCGGTGGCAAGAAGGTGCTGCCTCTTACGGATGCCCATAGATATGCCCATTGGAAGCATGGTGGGGATAAGAAAAGGCATAGCGGGCTTCGTCGTATGACCAGAGATGAAAATTAAATACGAATTTGTAAAAATGAAAGACGATCGGCCGAGCAGAAGCAGCTTTTTCAAATCAAACACATACGCAACGTTATTTACATGTATTTACTATTACAATGAATGCTTATAGCTATGCTAGGTTCTCTACGACCAACTTCTAACATTATAATTCATTTGTATAATATTGAGAATAATTATAAATAAAATTGATTTATATATACCGCTTTTATTCTTTTCTCATCCAATCTTATTAAAAACTAATACAATTATCTTTAACACTTATTTTTTTAAAAGTAAAATTTATTTATTTAAATTTATGAGTAATTTTTTAAAATACTTTATTAAAAATTATATTTTATTATTTTTCAAATAATAAATTAAATTTGAAAAGTTATTATTTGATAAATTGTTTTTTGCAATATAAATACACATGCATATGTATGTATTAGCATCCATTTACTTCACTATTTACATATTCATTTAATAACAAATTTTTGTAGTACTTTATTTACAATTAATATTCGAACCATATTTTAATGACATTTCTATCTTTCTCACTCTTACAAGCTCTCGCCTTCTTTTTCACTCTCAATCTGTCAAGCTATATTGTGTCTGTCTCTCTCATTCTCATGGTCTCTCATTCTCGTGCGTGCGCCCTCTCTGTCTTCGTCAATCTCAATATATAGCATATCAATCTCTCTCGCTCTCATTCCCGAATCCACTCATTCATCTCGTACGATTTCTTTCTCTCTCTCTCTTTCTCTCTCACTCTCACTCTCTCCTACTCTATGTCTCTCTCTCTCATATTCACGAATCAAGTTTTTCTCTCTCATTCTTAAAAGCTCTTACCTGTATCAACCCATTCTTGCAGCTTCATACTCTATCTCTCTCTATCTCTCTATCTTTCTCTCTCTCTCTATCTATCTTTCTCTCTCTCTCTCTCATGCTCAGGATATACAAGGCGTTATAATTTAAATTTTTTACTTCTTATACAATGATACATGGCTAAAAATACTATTTTAAAAATGCAATTGGTAAATTGACAAATAATTTTATATCTAGTATGTTTTAGAAAAAGTTTTAGCAATTTTTCAGCAATTGAAACATTTGAATTTTTAAATACAAATTAAAAAAATTCGTGTATTTATAAGTATGTGAGAATCACAAACCCAACCGATATTGTTTAAAAAAACAACGCTGTACATGATTTCTGCATCTTTTTATTTCTTATATCATAATTTAAAAATGTTATTAAAATCTAAAAAACAATTACAAATTTTCAGATATAATATCCTTTAATTTGTTAAGTGCAGTTTCAAAAAATGCAGATATGTATAAAGGTATGGGAGCCCTCCGCGATTATTTTAATAATAAATTATATCAGACGTGGATTCTGACACTTTTTATAATATGTATATGAATATGATGACTATTTTAAGTATATAATATTTTATATATCATTTAGATTTCATCCACATTACTATTACTATTAATTTGGTTACACATTACTATTAATTTGGTTTTATCCTTACTAAATAGTTGACCGCTAATAAATAATCATCAGGTACAATTCATGTATGTTTTGAAATAAATATTGTTATACATTTTTTCACATAAATATTTATGTTTTTTATTCATCGTACATAATTGTCCCTTTAAATAACTTTCAACTATTGCTTCGCGTTTTGGAAATATGATATAGCTGTTCCTTTAAATTTTTTTCAATTAGTATATGTAATTTGTGTATGTTTTTATATATATGTATAAATCATGTGTAAATAAAACAAAAAAATTTTTGTCAAATTTTAGAATGATGTAAATTATAAATGTAAATTCATGTTTAATTTTTTATGTAATACATTTTATAATTTATAAAATAGCTTATCAATGTATCTGTAATCACAATTTATGTACATGTTTTTTTTTAAGCGGATGTCAAATATAAGATTAATAATGTATAAATGTAAATTATTTTATTTTTTAAATATTATGTAAAATAAAAATGATATTCTCTTTATAATATTATTGTAATGTTTTAAGTTTGTAAATAATTGTATTTATTTAATACTGTATAAATATAGTATTACTTTGTATTTTTCATAAGTGTAATTTTTTTTAATATCTCATGTATAATTTGATAGTGATTATATGTACATTATTAATATGTTTTATAATAAATGTAATAAGAAAATCTATTGTACATATATGTTAAATGAAATTGTGATAAATAGAGTAGTAAAATTGTTTGTATACAAATATTAATTAGTATTGTATGAATGTATCAGTAAAATAAGTTAGAACTATAATCGTGTCACTTTTGCTATTAAATAAATTATTTTATTTCTTATAACCATCGCTTACAGAATATATAGTGTTATAATATTTTCAAAACTTTTGTAAAAAACAACATATTAAACAAAAAATATTGTTCTTAAAAGATTTTAAACATAATTACACCACAAAACTTAATATATAAATGTCACAAATATATAACTGTCATACATTTCTGAAATTAATTTCAGTCATAATATTTATAATTTTATAATAATTATTTAGGCACTTAATAAAACTTAAACTTAATGTATTTGATGTAATTATTTTTCTTCAATAAAATGAAAATAATTTTTTATAATTGTAAAATAATTGTAAAAAATCATTTATGTAAATTCGTGGGCACATTTGATTATGAAAGAAAAGGTTATAAACGTACATAAAGAAATGTATATAGAAACTGCCTTCTTCCCCTATTCTTAATATAAAGTTGTGGTGGGGATTATGCCCATGGTTTCATTCATTTCTTACGGGCATTTCCGTTAGTACATTTTAAATCAACCAGGTTTGCAGCGATCGCCTCGTGTACACATTTTTAACACGTAAGGCTCAATCTCCCTTTTCATCTCTGGCTAAATTAAATAAGAGATGAAAAAAGAGATTGTACCTTACCTAAAAGTGCGTTTACAAGGTTATCGCTGCAAACCTGGTGGATTTGAGATATACCAAAAAAATGCCCATTATAAATGAATGAAATTATAGGCATATCCCTCACCACATCCTCACATTAAGAATAAGAGAAGAAATCAGTTTCAATGTACATTTCTTTATGTACATTATATAGGTTATTTTAATTTTGCACCTTGATTATTTGAGAATTTAAAAATTTTTTAATAATTATTCATAATTATATTCTATATATTTCTATCCAAATAAAACATTTTTTCCTTTAATATAGTAAAAAATTAAATAAAGTTAATAGAATAAGATCCCTACGTATGTTTCTTTTCGTGAGGTGATACTTGCAACCCAGCACACTTATTTATACTATTGTAAAAGAATAAACTTTATATTTATTATATATTATTAAATATGTTCCAGCCATTAGATCTAGGGACGGGTTTCGTTTACATAGTTATTTTGTATTTACATATTTATTTTCTATTTTACATATAACATTTTTATACATTTGTACACTTGGTCATTTTTCTATTTACATCTTTCGCACTTGTATACACATCTCTGTCCAATTTTGGTATTGCACTTCTACTTTTGTATTTCTTTACTCACTTTCTTCTCTTATTATTGTGTCCTTCCCTCTGTTTTTTTCGTTTTCATATCTTGATTTCTCCTTTTCTCTTTTTTCTATCTCTTTTATCGCGTTAATTATAGCCCTTTTTTCTGTCTTGTCGCTGATTTGTGTCTTTATGTCGTGATCCGTGTCTATCCATTTTCTGTTTTTTCTGAACTCATCGAAAATGTCTACCGTATACTCACATCTCGTTACCCAATGTACCCAGTTGCCTTTTTCCTCCCTACATAGAGGGCATCTCTTTTCTTCTGTCTATCGCCAGTACCTATTGCTGGTGTTTATGTTGCCACATCTTACCCTGGTGATTATTTTCATTTCTTTTGCATTTTCTGTTGTCCTGAGGTACCTCGGTAATCCCATTTCTCTGATGTCTATATATGTCTTATTGTACTTTGCTACTGTCATTCTGCTTATCCTGTTTTGTTTTTGTATGTCCTTATCTCTTCTCCTCAGTTCGCTGTATACCTCTCTCCACTCTGCTTGCCATATTTCAATTTGTTCTTTGCTCAAACCCAGCTTATTCAGTCATGTATCCGTCTGGTTGATGTTCCTTTCCTCTTTCTTCTCTCTGTGTTCATCGTAACATTTCTTTATTAGTCTCTCCTCGTTCATCTGTGTTATCTTATCCTCAAACTTCAGTGCTCTGATTTTCCATTCTATTTTCGTCCGTCTCCTTGTATACTAGGTATCTTGGAGTACAGAAGTCAAGTGTCAGGGTCCATCCGTAATAATCCATTTTTATTCTTTCCATTATTTTTAATTTCGTTCTTTCCCGATATCTCAACTCCGTACTCCATTACTCCTCTTACCAGGTAACTAAACATCATTTTTCTGAGTTTAAAGTGCCCGGTGCAACATCTCTCTGCTAAGCTCCATGTTTTTTTTGCAACCACTCTGTCCTTGTGTATTTTTCTATAATGTGGTTATCGTACTTCCCATTGCTTCTGAATACGAACCCAAGATAGTCGAAACTCATCACTACCTTATTTGTTTACCTTTCCAACTCCGTTTTCTCTGTTTCCTTGTAACGTATCGACCTTTGATTTTAAAGTGGCGCGAGCCACTTGAGTCGAAATGAGGAGGCCGAGTTACCCCTCTACGCGCGGGGTGCAGGCGGGGGCTTGATAACGTCTGTATCCCCCAGCTCGGACAGCTGGACGCCGGGATACCAGGGTTCTTTAGTATGGGGGTGGACCGGTTAATTCGGTGGACAATGGTGAACTTATTGCGGAGGTGATAATATGAAGTACTGATGTTTATTGTTTGACTTTAGAAGGCGGTGAAGCTATTGGAGTGGTGAGCTCTTGTAAGAAGGGTTTATATCTGTTAAAAACGCGGCGAAACTGTAATTGGGCGTGCGTATTCCGAGTAGATGACGGGCGGAGCAGGAGTGCTACCGTTAAAGACGGTAGACACCGGGCGAGGGCGGCGGTGTTACCGCTGAAAACGGTGAACACCAAGTGCTGCTGAGAATACCTGGCCATTGATAACGAGTAGCTCTGGATGACTGCTGAAAACAGCTCTTATCAGAGCGAATCCTTCTCGGGAGGTTTCCCACTCGAAGAAGACCTCTTTTGCTCGTTCTCGCGGCCTTTTATAACCGCGAGAACGGCGGCGGTTCAACGGCGACGGCGGTGTGCGTTCGTTTGTGCTGTATTGGAAGATCAGTTCCACCTTCCAACCGGTAGGCAGCGCTATCGTCGCGGATCCGGGTCAGTTCAGGTAAGTGTGGAAGTGTGTTACGTCTGTGGGGATTTTTCATGTGTTTACCGGATATATAAATCTGTAAGTGGGTAAGTATATATTTATTTTTCTTCCCTTGTGGATGTGTGTTTGTTGTGTGTAACCAGTCAGTGCAGGTGTGTGTTTCCATTCAAGCTGAGCGGGGAGTAGCCTCGAGTCAGGGTTGAACTTGGGTCTCAAGTTTCGCAGGCACAACGGAGGAGGGCTTCTGTCTGTAGTTGTGCGATCTACAGTTTTTCAGGTAGCTTTTCTAAAGTGGAGGAAAGGTATCCTAGAACTGTCATGAGTCAGCTCGACAGATAGGTGCACTGTGGGATTATCTTGACCATGCCACTCTATACCAAGTTTCACAAGGAAGTGGTACGATTATCTGCTTTTCTTTGCCAGCACGTAATCAGCATCCCTAGGGCAGCAGAGCTTTGCTTAATTACTATCTTACATACTATTTATTTTTATCTACTATCCTAAATATTTTATATTTAAACTACTATCATCTTAAGTACTATATTTTTTTCTATTTTTTCCCCAACTTATCCACTATCTATTTACTAAACTTATTCATTATTAACCTCTGTAGGATCGTAAGATGCCTCTACTGTGGCGGTTCCTTTGAGGTTGGCAGGGCTCCCCTTCATGTCCAATTTGAGAACTGTTTCTATCTCATCGATTCTCTGAATCAGGCTCTTCTTGTCTTTGATGTCTTGTCACGAGATATATGCCCTAAATTCCCCTCGCATATTAGTATACAGGATGTCAATCTTTCGTTCGAAGGAAATTGAAAACGTTCGAAGGAAATTGAATATTTTAGCGGGGCGGCCTGTAGCTCAAGACGTGGGTTAATCTTGTTGTGATTCCTTTTCTTTTGGGCGTGATAATTTTCGATAAATAGTTGTAAGTCGATATTATTTGTAAAACAGCAAGGCTTTTTCCGTCCTATTACCAGCGGCAGGTTTTTTGTGCCGACGGGAAATTAACATGAGTTTTGTAAATTAATATTAAGTTACTTGCGATAGTTTTTAAGTAAAAGAAAAATGCGCTTAGCGGCGTAGCGTATTTGATATAATCAATATTATTGTTAAATTGCAATGAAAAGAATGGTCTTGTTTGTAAGATTTGAAAGAGAGGAAGGGTAATGGCAAGCAGTTGGGGAAATATAGTAAAAAGTAGATTCATTCCTTTTTGAGCTTTTCAACTACAAGCACGAATCTTCATCTCTTTCAAAATCATAGGAGTTAAAATTTGTATTGTACTTCAAATAAACTGTCTTGTAATGTATAAATTTTCGATGTTTTGAATTTAATAATCCGCAGATTTGTCTATCACCCTTTTGATTTATTTTTCAGGAAATTTACTTATTTCGACAGAAACAATTAATATATTACGTTATTAAAAACTTTAAGTATATGAATATAATTACGAGCTATTTATCTTCTAAAAGGCTTTAAAGGATAATTATAATTTTTTTTCAATATAAATAAATAAATTGCCTTTTTGTAATATCAGCAAAGTACTTTTAAGATTTTTATTATTTGTATGCTTTTAAAAATATTAATTGTATTAAAGTATATTTTTTATATACGAATTATATAAAAAATGCTCTAGTTTATTTGAAGAATATTATATATACTAATAAATTTTTTATATTTAAATATTTTTAACCATTTAGTAAATTAAAATAAAATATTGATAATAATTATTTGAATAATAAGTAACTATTTTGTCGAAATCATACATTCATACATGTAATGAAAATTAATAATGAATTTCATTTTATATCATTCATACATATTGATGTTTACTTCATTTGAAAACTATAGATTTATTATTATTCACCCTGTCTTTTTAGCTGATACAACTATATAGAATTACAGAACTCTAGGACGGTATCACAGATTATCGGCACTTTTATAATTTTCTCTCATGCCGGAATAAACTCTTCATATATAAAATTCTTTTTCCGTACATATCGCGAATAAACTTATTTACTTATAATTCCACTTTGTATTTTGTGTTCATCATTTATTTAATATAAGAAAAACTTTAACAATATATAAAAACTAGTTATGTACTTTAGTAAAATTAATATAATAAATTGATGAAACTATTAATTTATAATATATGAATGAACATACGAAGAATAAATATCAATATTAAAAAAAGGCGTGTTTAAAGATATTGATAAAAATTTTAATTAAATCTAATAAATTAATAAAGTGTAAGGAAAACGCGAATGCGGAGAACTGGGGGAGTGAGAGCAGCTAATCAAGGCAAACGTCTCGCGCGAATCCTAAAATCAGTGCGTAACGTTGTGATGCTTAAGCCTAGGAGTAGGCACGTGGCCCAATTAAATCGATTAGCCGATAGAGACGTACAGATTAACATGTTTAAAATGAGTGCTAGTAAATCGACGTCCGAGTTTTTGATTCCAGAAGTATCTCCGCGCGAAGCAAAGAAACGAACTGTCGAGATGACGCCCCAGCAAGTTACCCTCGACATGGCCAAGCGAATTTCCAAGCGGAGTTACAGGAATTGACCCCCGTGTTCCTAAGTTAGATGAATAACTCAGTAGAGAAAGAAGTCATTTGGGATCGAATGCAGCAGTATAGTGAAAAGAGATGGGGTACAAATTTGGTGTTTTGACTTCATGAGTTACTACCCGGCGTACCGGAAAATGTCATCGAGGAGCTAATGTATGATCTTAAGGCTGATGAATTAACGTCAATAGTGAAAAGGGTAATGAGTATGCGTCCCGAAGTTTCGGATGCAATAGAAAGGACACTGAAGGGAGATCACGACGCGTCGTCGCGGGAGAATATGCCGGTGTTTAACCACGCGGGGCAGCACGCGGAAGGTACTCAACCCCATAGCAGAACCGGGCTGGACATCGCGATGGCGGACGATATAATCCAGAGTGGTACAATGAGCGCTGGTACAAGCATCACACCTATGTCCTCACGAAATTCATAAATAAGATTCGGCAAGAGCGCAAAGGCCCCTTCAAAGCACTGGAAATCAAGGGCACGAGAGTTGCCGAGCGAGAATAGTGACGACAATCAATCTGAATTCTACGAATCATCACCGCATCGGAGTAGACGTCGATCGTCGAGGAACTCGAGGCGCTCACGAGGAGTGAGCAGCACCGGGAGTCAGTCACGACTATCCCCAAACGATGGAGGTAGAAGGGAGAAGCGCAGGGAGTATATCCCGTCCCCTGAACGAGATTCGCGCCGGTCGCCGGTATACAGGCGTCACTCCAGGGGTTATACCCCGTCCTCCGAGCGAGAGTCGCGCCGATCATCAGGCAGCCAACAGCCTAGACATTACCAAAAACGCGATAGCTCCAAAAGTCGAGATCGACCTGGGCTACAACTAGGAATCGGCATGTGGCATTCGACTCCTGCGAGCACGGGAGTGACAATGCCCAGAGGTGTCAGCGTAGCCCAAATGGTCGCGCAAATCCCCATGTTCGATGGGAGTCCGGAAAACTTATTAACAGTCTGTAATAAGCTAGAAAGTATGAATCGTGCGCATGACGCGCGTCCGCCGAAGAATAAGCGAAGGAACCGATCGACCTCCTCCGAGTATAGTCACGGTAGCCGAGGGCTCCAAAGAGCTCGTGTAAGGAAATTGCGATAAGGGTCTGGAGCAAACCAAGACCGACGGAGCACACCGAACAGAAAGGGATGTCAAAAATCCGCTGAAGGCAAATACTTGGGAAGTTATAAACCCAGGTGTAATGATCGTTATGATAAACGTAATCGGGATCGGGATCGATACATAAGGCGGTCTCGCGACCGGATAAACGTGATCGTGATCAGGATTATCAACGTAATCGCGATCGTTTCGATAGACGAGACCGAGATCGAGACGAATGGCGATGTCGCGACAGATACGATAGACGTGATAGCGATAGAGATGACCGACGGGACCGCGGTAGGAACGATCGAAAAAATCGGAACCGGAAGTATAGATCTCGAGACAGCAGTCCCGCAAGTAGTCGAGAAAGCTCCCGTGAGCGGGACACTCGGAAAAGCCACAGCAATAGCAAAAAGGAACCCAGCAAGGCGGTTGGTGAGGAAACTGTAACTAAAGATTTAAACCAGAAACCCGTTCGGCGCTAACATCAGTAGCCAAACGGATAAAGGCTCGGACCTACGAGGTCCCTCGCCGAATAGTTAAGATTAACATCCTGTGATACGACAACGAACCACCTACAGTAAAACTTGTAGGGAAAGATTTTGTAGGAGGAAAAGACAGAGTTTACGTAGATACGGGAGTAGATGTATCATTAATTAAAACCGAAAAACTGAGGTCGAGCACACATGTCGATAAAAGCAATTGGGTAACAATAATGGAAGTTGCTCAAGAAGAATACGATACCGAAGGCTAAGCAATGATGCTCATAAAGGGCCAAAAATGGAAACTGCACACTATCCCGAACAGCCTAGCTATTACCGAAGACGGAGTAATTGGCTGAGACATAATAAGCAGACACCATGGCAAGGATTCGCTGAATTTAACGGAAGGGAATTCCCGTTTGTGAGCGAGAACGCAGCCAAGCAACCCAATTATGCAACCCACTCAAACCCGACCACTCTAGTGCCGAATTAATTGAGCATCGCGGAAGCTCCAAGTACGCCAACCCAACCGACTCGGGTTATACTACCCTGCCCCGTAGAACTTGTAACATAATAGCGGCTCCATGTACAAATGATGTCCCCGTGGAATGGACCCCACTCCAGGAGTTAGGCCCCGACATAATATTTCGGAATTTTTTAGGCACAATGAGGAGAGGCCCTATAATAATGATAATTATCAGGTCGATGAAGACCGAGCCAACATAAATCTGTGGTATATTAGATGATTTGTATGAACAAAGTCGTGAAGATTCCGACGAGGAATGTACCCAATACACAGAAGTGTTAGACTTCAATGATCAGCAATGCGCAATCCAAAGATGAGAGCACAAAGGGTTAATAAAATCATGGAGTTAGTCTAGTTAGACGGCGCGATCGAAGAGAGGTGTGAGATGATAAGGGGATTAGTGGATCGATATTCAGGGGTATTCGAATTAGACGGCGAGTATCTTCCCGCGACTCCACTAATCCAGCATAAAATCGTTCTCTCGGAAGATAAAATAATAAAATGCAAACGCTATCGATATCTCCCCGATCTAGTAGAATGCTTACAAGACGAGATAGATAAACTCGACAATGCAGGAATAATAGAGCCCTCTACGTCAGCATACTGTACCCCCACCTGGATCGTGCCCAAACACAATGACTCACAAGGCAATAAACGGTGGTGACTAGTAACGGATTTCCGCCAATTAAATGAAATAATCTTAGGAAGTAGCCACCCATTACAATTTACTAGCGATTTAATAGACAAGCTAGGCACGGCAAATTACATCACAATAATGGATTTAAAATCGGAATTTTACCAAGCAGAAATGGGTCCCGAGTCCGCACATCTAACGGGTTCATCGGGACCAAGGGGCTGTTTTCCATATAAGAGATTGGCCATGGATTTAAAAGAGTCACCCAACACTTTTATACGAGCAATGCAATTAGCTTTTGCCAGGCTATCTCGGGATGAGATAGATGTATACTTAGACGACATTATGATATTCTCGGAAATGCTAGAAGAACACCGAGGGCGACTCGGTAGAGTATTAGATTGGTTAACTCGCGCAAATTCAACTTTAGAATCGAAAAATGCCAGTTTTTGAAATATGAAGCCAAGCTTCTCGGACACATAGTTGGCAGCGGTCAAATAAGAATGAACCCAGACAAGTTAAGCGCAGTGAAGGACTATGCAGTCTCTACATGGGCGGAAAAGATCAAACAACTTTTAGGGTTCACTGGTTACTATCGCCGATTTATAGAAAATTATGCTAAAATATCGAGATCATTAGCAGCGCTTACGTCGGTAAAAAATAGATTTGCATGAACCGACGAGCATGAACAAGCGTTTGACACTTTAAAAAATAAAATGTGCCAAGAACCCGTACTAATATCGCTCAACTTGGAAGAACCTTTCAAAGCAACAATAAACGCGTCAGACTACGCTATAGGAGCGATACGTAGTCAGGGCCCATTAGGAAAAGATCGACCCTGCATGTACACGTCTAGATGTCTAAGAGGGAACGAATTACGCTATCCAACGTATGATAAAGAGCTACTTGCCCTAGTATTTGCAAAGGACCAATTTAGACACTATCTGTATGGACGTAAATTCACGGTTGTAACGGATCATGAGCCTTTAAAACATTCTGACTCGAGCAAAAAGACAGAACTTCGATTCAATCGCCTCAAGGCCTTACTACGTGGGTACGATTTTGAAGTCGTGTATCGCCGAGGTATGAAAAACGCCAACGCGGATGCTCTATCCCGAAATCCAGCTAAGATGAAGGGGATGTCATGCGAACAAAAAAAGAACGAACTCTACGATCTAGCCGACGAACAAGATAACGTCGATAACAATGTCGAAGGTGAGCATCTTCCGGTTCGAATCATGATGGTGCAAACAAAGAGAAAACGGCACACGGATTTCGACGGATCGGGAAATCCTCACGAGCGAAAGCTCAATAAAGCCTCTACGAGCGACGACAATGAGAGCAACGTCACCCGACAGGGGAACGCCCGTAGTCCGTACCCACTAAGAAAACGGGGAATCCGCGAGAAAACTCCCGAACTCCCTACAGAGGGAGAGGAGTCGGAACCCGTGATTGCTCGTAGTCAAACGGATGGAAAACTCGCGTAGATGAGACGTGATGAGCGCATGGATCGGGGTGTAGCCGCTACAAGCACGCCCCTTAACCTAAGGAAGCAGACCTTACCAACGTCAGGAATTGCGAATAAATCTGTTATGTCGCAAATTCAGGAAGCTGCGGAAACTCCTGACGAGTATGAAGGGCCCTTCAAGGAGACCACCGTTCCTAGTCGAAAATGGGGTGATTATAGAACGCAACAGTCCGATGTAGATTCTTTAATAAACACAATATTGTGTAAGAAGGGCACCATCCGGTTGGACGTTGAGGAAAGGAGAGGCCTTCGCGATCACAGGGGATCATTGGCAATATTCATTCAAGAAGCGGACGACGATGACGTTATAATACCTCCTAAACAGGAGGGAGAGGACTAGGGAACGCACAGGAATTCGACACTCCCGAATCCCACGGAAGGAACTGACAAGGACATGCGTACCTTTGACACTCAATTCCAGTGTCTGGAACCGGATGTTCCCCCGGAACTCGTAAGGGACATGCCGACGACGCCTCGGGGACACTACTTTTTTGAATCCTTAATCAGGTCAGCCAACTTAGATGTGACCCCTCATGATTTAAGAAGAAAACTCTTGAGATCGCAAGCCGTACAAATGTGCGAGGATCTGGATGAAGTTATTAGAGTCCTAAGATTGGACCACCAATACGGAACTAGCGATTGTATTTATATTTTTGCGAAATATCATTTTAATGTATGTGTACACTTTTAGTATTCGCGTGCGGACCCGGTTATTTATTGTCAATTTCTAACACACAAAGACTGCGAAACGATACATTTGAAGTTGTTCGACAGCCAATATACGCCATACATGAAAAGGGACGAGTCCGCGAAAGTTTCTATGCAAGAGGGTAATGAGAGCGAGAGTGAAGACCATCGGGATGGCCCTATTACACTCGTTGACTCGAGAAACATAAATAACGCGGACCCTTGTGGACTGTTTAGAGACAACACGCGAGATTCAGTCAGTCCCGTTATTGTGCCAATATCGCAGTACAATTCAGCCGACATTCTACCGAAGGCCGAACAACAGGAAGTTATCAAGGTGTAATCAACTGAATCCGATGAGGAACTCGAAAATCCGACGGAATCGTGGTCGACGCCAAACATTCACGCGTGTACGCACCGTAAACGAAGCTCCGTTTAAGTACAAGGACAATATAGCCTTTTTGTTATATGCGGACGGATATTTTGAAACTAATGTAATTGATGCTTTAATCGAACGGGGATATATCAATGGACATTGATTACAGGAAATAAGCAAAGAAATAGGCGATACAATACACTCGATGGTTAGAGACAATCTGATATTCGGAGTCGTCACTAAAAAATATATAGACGATCGCCCTTTGCGATCAAATATCAAGAAATTCGTAAAATCTATAAAGAACTTTTGTATCGATCAAGAATTGCATAGCGTTTCGATCGCACGCGACTTGGGTATACTAACGGGACCCGAGTGGGAATCCTTCGTGAAGACATGTAATCATTTATTCAATGGTATAGAATTTGGCGTAGCACTTTTAAAAAATAATTTGCCGATACCAAAGGCCGAAGATCGATATGCTATCCTAAAAGAATATCACGAATCCTCTATTGGAGGACATCGGGACATAATGAAAACTTATAGTAAAATCGCACGTGATTATTATGGGAAAAATATGCGGCCTGATGTGTTAGAATTCGTCAACGGATGCGTTAAATGTCAAACTCATAAATCGGTTCGAATAAAAATCAGATAACCCATGGTAATTACGAACACTCCTTCAACGGCTTTTGAGCAAATGTCACTTAATTTTTACGGAGCCTTAACAGCAACGTAGCGAGGATACCGATATGTATTGAGTATGCAAGACCTTTTAACATAATATTGCAGACTGGTCCCGGTAAAACATGCTACCGCTGAAGAAGTGACCAGAGCCCTCAAAAAGTATTTTATAGCATATTTTGGGCTGCCCACCACCATATGAACGGATCTGAGACGGCATTTTCAAAATAAACTCTTAAAAGAGCTGGGTGCTCTTTTCGAAATTGATAAATACAAAACGACCGCCTATCACCCACAGTCAAACGGGAGCATTGAAAGAATGCAGCACACTTTGACAGAGTATTTAAGAGCATATGTAGACAGCCAGGAGAAATGGGATCTATGGTTGGATCTATGTAAACATGCGTATAATACATCGGTACATAACGCGTCTGGATTGACTCCGCACCAGCTCGCGTTGGGACAGCTGGGGGAGAACTCCGTCACAGTTTCGCCCATGCGAGTCGCTTATGACGTATGACTGATACGACACTGTGGTGCAAGATATACTTTGCCAGCTGCAAACAATGGCAGCTCTCAATCTTAGCCAATCGAAATACAGATCGAAGTATTACTTCGATCAGAGATTGAACACGAGATATTTTAGAGAAGGAGAGCAAGTATATTTGCTTAAGGAACCTACCTCAGGCAAAATGGACACCCAGGACGTGGGTCCGTATGAGATAATTAAGTTAGATTATCACGAGAATAATGCCATCATAATACGCGATAATAAAACAAGAACAGTCCATATGGACAAGCTAAAGAGGACCGTTGACCTCATGGCACCTAATCAAATCAACAGTGTCGGGAGCGACGCCTATATAATAATATATAACATAATACGCCATTTTGTTAAGTGTTAGGTGAAAACAGTTAATTATAATTTTGTAAAATAAAAGAAAAGGGGAATTTTTATTGATCACGATAACGTACGTGGCCTCCTAAAGGGTGGTCCCCGGATAGGCTATAAGTACAAATGATACATAGATGATTTTCAATCATAATAATATTTAAAAAATATCAATAATAATAATGGGAAAATTATTATGATCACCTTGTAATATGATAACAATTAAATAACCCTAAGAGAGATTAAAGATTAAATATTAACTATTAATAATAAGTTAATTAATAACATAATAAATATCAAATAAATAATCATACTAAGAATGATAAACGCTATAGTTTACTCTTGAAATATATATTATTATATTATAAATTTCATCAAAAACGATATAAAAATATCTCTATTGAAAGTGAAATTCAATAGAGATAGCCTCTTTATTTGAATTCAAACATATAATAAAACATTGCTTTTTTGTATTTTTTAAATCTTTCATTATTTTATATACTTAAATTTTATTTTGTATAATTTCAAAAAATAATCTACTTCCTTTATAAAATTATGTATTTTTAATCTGAGTTCTTCAATATATTTATCTGTATTTATGCATCCGTATACATAATATGGATTTACATTTTTTTTAATGCGTTTCCTCTAAAATTTGTTTTACATAACTCATTATTATTCACTTAACTTAATAAATTACATGTGTGAAAAAAAATTATTAAAATAAATAATACATATTTTAAATAATAAAATAAATAATGTATAGAAGAAAATTAATACAATAAAATTTCTTTTCTTTTATAAAATTCATGGTAACAATTAATTTCAATAAAATTATTTATTTCAATAATATATTTAAAGAGTAACTGAAAGATTTGTTTTCTTTGTAATTTTTATTTTCATCGATATTGTAAGTAATTTTAAATAAAATTAGAACTTTCAATATATGCATTCATAAAAATCATCTTAAAATTAAGTATCTTAATATTTAACATAAATAACTACAAAAATTGATTTTGATTGTAAACATTACTTTCATCTAGTAATTTATTAGTAATTGTAAGTAAAACTATAACTTTTATTAAATGTATTAATAAAATTAATATCCAAATCATTTATTTTAATAAGATGTTAGAAAAATGACTAATAATAATAGTTTTGTTTGTATGTTTAAAGAAATAAAATCAAATTGTAAGTGATTGTAAGTAAAACTAAAAGTTTCCTTATCTGCATTATTAAAATTAATATTCAAATCATATATCTAAAAATAAAAATTTATAAATATCCATTGTATGTGTAATTTTTAATTTCATCGAATAAAATTTCAAATGATTTTAAGTAAAACTGAAACTTTTAATGACAGTATTATTAAAATTGATTATAACATCATTCATTTCTATAATATTTTATATAAATAATTAAAAAC
Source organism: Eupristina koningsbergeri (assembly GCA_018907245.1). Classification (NCBI taxonomy): domain Eukaryota; kingdom Metazoa; phylum Arthropoda; class Insecta; order Hymenoptera; family Agaonidae; genus Eupristina; species Eupristina koningsbergeri. Next base: position 1,972,766 of record JACCHV010000002.1, on the reverse strand, counting down.
ATGGATTTTATTTGTACATATTATTTTCTAGTAATTTATTAGTGATTTTAAGTAAAATTACAATAGTCATTAATTGTATTATTAAATATATTTTTATTATTTAATGAAATAATATATTACATAAACAAGTAGTAATAAGTATTTTAGCTGTAATTTTTAATTTCATCGAATAGCATTGTAAAAGAGTTTAAATAAAATCGTACCTTCTAATGTCTATATTATTAAAATTTTAAATCATATATTACTATTATATATTTCAATGATAAGTAATAAAAATAATTTTATTTATAGTTTTTACTTTCATTATGTAAAAATCATACATATTCAATTTAAATATATGTTTAAATAGCCGAATATATTGTGTTTGTAAATACGAAGAAAACGACAAACATCATTCTCTAACGTTTAAAGACACAATAATATTGACTAAAACAAATCACATATCTTCGTTTAAAAGAACAAAAAGATTACGTTATATATTCAGAAGAATAGAAGAAATAAAATTACAAGTATACATATTGTATTTTCATTTTTACATAAAAATCACTTGATGATCCTATTAATTACATTAACTCCGATTTTGCCTTAAATACATAAGACCGATGGACTACAACTAACTTCAATGTAATGACGATTGAAAATATATATTTGATAACAATTTACAAATTACTAGAGGAATTCAGGAGTGAAATTAGAAAAATATATGCTACTATGATTGTATAATTTATTTATCAAGTTACATATATAATAATATAATATATATAAGCAAATTCAATTAAAATATGAAAATGTAAACAATTATAATAAAATTATTAAAATAATAAGTATTTTAATGTAATTATGAAATTACGATTTTATCTACAGAAAATTAAATAGTACATATTAAAATATAAGTAACGGATCTTTATATTTCATCATTAATATAATTAAGAAGTATATTATCTAAAATGATTAAAACTTTATTATATCATTAAAAATCTTTGTTAATAACATGTATCTAATTTAGCATCATTTTATTTTTATGCTTTAAAGGTAAAGATAAAAGAAAGTCTTTTTATTCAGAGTTAAATTTTTTTGATTTTTATTTTATATTATAATGTTTTTTACACAGACAAATATAGAAATAATGAGTTTATAAAATAAAAATGCACTAAGAAATGTATATATTTAAAGATAATTGATTAAAGTAATATATACATTTGATATTTTCATTTTTGTTTTATTATTATAATATAATGTAAATTCAAATAAGAAATATAAATTTTAATAAATTATATATATATATTTATATATACATCAGGGGAAGGGGGTCAACTCTAAATGGGAGAGTGGTGACAAACGCAGCAGACGGGCCATAGGCAGGTTGTGACGCAAAAAAAGTGCCCACGGAATAATAATTTGAAATTTTTTTGATCTTTTAATAATAGCACATACTTCTAGTTGAAATTATTATATTCAATTGAAAAACTAATTTTTCTTTCCTATTTTGAGTATTAGTAACAATTTCAACAAATTAAGCAAAATAAAATCGCCCCATATGTCCCTTTTCGTGTGTCGGTACTGGTAACCCGGTACATGTGTTTATATTATTGTTTTTCAAACGCTTGTGTTCGAGAACAGATTTCAAGTTTTTAGTTGTTACAAAATTTCTTCATAGAAGAAGCTGAAAAATTTATTTATACACGTGCAATTAATATAAAATTAATTTCTAAGTGAATATAAATATAAATAAATATATAATTAATTAGTGTTTATTACAAAGTGACTGAGAGAATTTAAAAATGATTTTTACTTTATTAAATAAAAATAAAAATTATGCAAATCAACTACAATGTTATTATAAAGTGATTGTGAGTGAATTTAGAAGTGATTTTTATTTTTTCAAATAAAAATGAAGAATGATGCGAATCAACTACAATGAGGAGATTTATGAATCAATATCAACATTTTATTTTATCAAACAAAAATAAGGAATGGTGCGGATGATATACAATGAGGTGTTTTATAAATCAATATCAATGATTAAAATTTTATGCAAATTTTTTGTTTTAGAAATAGTTAATACAATATATTTATGTACTTTTGAATAAAATTTAATATTTTTCTGCATGATTTCCCAATAGAAAATATATTTTAATATTGTTGTCATATTCATTTATTTATTAATAGCTATAAAAATAAGTTTTTATCAGCATTAAATAAACATTTTATTTTTTTACATTAAAATTTAAATAAATAAAATCTTTTGAAAGATTGAAGAGTATCAATTGGATGACATTTTAAATTGTCTGAGATGATCGCAAAAGAAAGAAATATGAATTTCCATAAATTATTAAATAATATTTATATCAAATATTAATAACAAAAAAATTTTTAAATTTTGATTATACAAAAACCATATGTATATAATATCTGGGTAAGTTCAATACAAATAAATTATGTCCAAAAACATTAATGTTGTTACTCAAATAAATAACTAATTCACTTTTAGAGAAACTTTATTTTCTAATTAGAATAAAGTGTTTAAAAAATATGAAAAGATGTTATTAAAACTACAATTAACGATTAATAAATAAATTAATATGATAACAATATAAAAAGTACATTGTAAAGGCCAAATTGAATAGTAGTATTTTGATGATGCTCTTTCTCTCTCGCACATATAGAAACACTAGCGATCTCTGAAAAGTCCGTGGTCTGAACTAAAATTTTTTATAAGTGCTTTAAAATCCATTGAAAAAAACGGTTCTGTAAATATGCGAAACACGAGGGAATATACTCGTGCTTCGTACATGTAGTGGTAACGTTTTTTGTCAATAGTTTTTAAAGCACTTATAAAAAATTTTAATTCGGACCACGGACTTTTCAGAGATCGCTAGTGTTTCTATATGTGCGAGAGGGAAAGAAGATATTTTTGTCGCCATGTTTATCGCCAAAGTTTAACATGGATCTTAGCATTCTCTTAGTGTCTGTTCTGTGATATATATAAAGATACTAATGGTTCTGTGATTGATTATAACGATTCTTAGTTTTTTACCAAAACCGAATTCAATTTGATGTTTATAACAGTCATATACATATACTTCAATACATGGACATGGATATATGTGGGTGGGGTAGGTGATTATTTGGTTTGTAAAATTTCCTCTTACGAGTATACGTCATCGCCTACTCTCGCTTCTTTATTTCCCTTTATGGCTTGGTCGAATACTAATTTAGTTGAATGTGGTCCGCTAGAGGCAGCACTATTTTCCAGCATAACTCGCAGCACAGAACAGTAAATAAGAGAATGTTAAGTTCAATGCTTTACATAAGAAACAAACATGGTGGTTAAAATATCTTTTCTCTCTCGCACTTACGAAGCGATTCTAGCGATCTCAGTGGACACATGAGAAGTTAAAAACAATTTTTTATAAGCATTTCGAAACCTATTTAAAAAAAGGTATATATAGATATATGAACTACGAGTAAAAAAAATGACATCTGAAATATTTCGAGTTTTGAAAATAATTTAGTATAACTGAAAAACATTTTTATTAATAATTTTATGATTATCATTTACATTTCAATAATAAATTGAAATAATCATAAAATTATTAATAAAAATGTTTTTCAGTTATACTAAATTATTTTCAAAGCTCGAAGTATTTCAGATGTCTATTTCTTTTATTCTTAGTTCATATATATTTTTGTACCTTTTTTTTTAAATAGGTTTCAAAGTGCTTATAAAAATTTTTTTTTTAATTTCCCATGTGTTCATCCGGAGCGCTAAAATCGCTTCGGAAGTGCGAGAGAGAGAAAAGATATTTTAACCATCATGTTTGTTTTTTATGTAAAGCATTGAACTTAACATTCTCTTATTTACTGTTCTGTGTTTCCAGTCATCCCATTTACAGTTGGACCCACCTGACTCGCAGCTTACTCCACTCCTCATTTTTGTTATCCCTAATCTCCTCCTCGAACAAGAATATAGTTGAATCGCTAGTAGCGGACAGTTTTAAAATTTGGGAATAAACTCCCCATTGGTCATCAGCAATTTCTCTTATAATCTCTGGTCATAGCTTGTTGCACTCCTCATTTTTGTTACTACTCAACTTTTCGATGATATGACTTTACAAAGTTAGGAACAAACGTCCTTATGCTCATCAGTAATATCTTTAATAATCTCTGTTTAATTTGTAGCGCTTTTCTTTTTTATATAACGTAGTATATATGAAAGTCAGCCATATTTTTCCACGTTTCCTTCTTGATTGGCTCTTCCTAGTTTGAAATGAGCAAGGAAACTTCATTAGTGTAAACATAGCCTTAAACGTGAGAGTCACCTTGAAAAATTATTATAATTTTAGTTTCATATAAATCAGTAGAGAATTATATATTTGCATTGACATTAGAAATATAATTACAAAGTTATTTTATAATGAACGGAAAATGGTCAAATATAGATCCCTCAGAAATTGAAGTTCCTAATATAAATGAATTATTGATTAGGGATCCTTATTTAAAACCTTATGAAAATGAAATTAAAAAAAGGTACAATAAGTATGCGTTTATTTGTTGCTTAATTTTAATTAAACTAATAATATGGAGTATTCATTTTATAATACATATACTTACATAAAAGACATTATATTTTGTAATTGGATACAAAAATAAAATTAAAAATTAAAATCTGATACAAAATTTAGTCAAGTTACTTAAACTAAATTAAAAAATAGTATATTTATAATAATTTTTAAATGATTTTAATTGTATTAAATTAGTTGTTTTTCTAAAAAATATATACTCTGTAAATTAGAATAAACAGTTTATATGCAACATAAAATTATATAAATTTATGCACTTTAACTAATAATAAATTTCTAATGATATAAACAAATGGTACATAAAATTTTTTAAATGGCAAGTATTTAAAAACAATAATTAGCAAATTTATAAATTATTCTTATTTAAGTAAATTGTTAAAATTTATTTTGAATAACCATAAATATAAAATTTCTATTAAATAATAATATACATTTATTATACACATACATTTTTAGATATTGATAATATAAATATTATTTTTATAAAATCAAATGGCTTATTAGTTATTAGAAAATAATGTTACTATAAATAATAATTTATTATAAGTAACTTAAATATTCTTTATTACTATTCATGATAATAGTTTAACAAATAATATAAGTACATTCTTGTAAATTTTAAGTTTTAGTAAAAATGTAATCATTATTGAGCATATCTTCTGTACTTTTATTTTTTAGTATGAGTTAAATTATAAATAGCTCCTTTTTTATAAATTTATTATAAAAACTTTGATTATATAGTAATATAATTGATAAATATAAGTATTTATTATGTATACTTACATCTGGTTATCTATTTTATTAATAGTTACAAAATCAATGATAAACTTAAATTTTATAATTTATGTTGTAAGTTATTTTAAAATAAAAAATTGCATAAGTGTTTCAGTAATATTGATATTTTTAATAAATTATTTGAGATTTCTAAAGCTAATACAGATGTTACATTTTAATTATTTTTTACTAGTCATATCAATTAGTAATAGTTTTATGAACCAACAGTAAATGTAATTCTATTTATGTTGCATGAAAATTTTTGAATAATTTATTCTGTAAAATAACATTGGTAATGGTTCATAAGATAAAAATGCAGTAAGTTATTTTTAGTTGCAAAGTAGCAAGCTTAAAAATACTAAAATTTAAAATATTGGTTGCCGGTATAAATATTGTCATATTTAGAGTGGGAGATCAATTTTAAATGAGAGAATCAAGTATAATGGAATTAACATGGCCTTTCATCATTATTTTTAAAAATTTAATACTTTTCATCAAATTTTTACACCATGTTTTGTTTTGCATATATTTTTTACATAAACACTTTCAAAAATATAAACGGCGAAAACATGTATAATTACTTTCTAATTGTAAATAAAATAATTGATTTTTTTAATATCTTAATAAATTTAATAGTAAATATATATATTTATATTAACTAATTATGTTTTTTTTGTGTATTGTTTTATCTTAGAGGTAATCATAATAATTATTAATACCATTAACTCATTAATACAGTTATTAATATATAAGCATTAATATAATTTTAAATTGGAACTTTGACTTATATTAATTAATTAGTTAGAAGAAAATATAATGAATAGCATAGTAGATAGATCAATTCTCTTGAATTAATGTTTTGATTCTGATAATATTGGAAAAAAAATATTTTAAACAGTAATGACTGTCCTGACTGTTTTATTTATAAGCATATTAAAAGAGATTTAAAATTAATTACAATGATTAACTTATCAGTTGGTAAAAGGTTAACAAAATCATTTTTTTGACATATATTAAAATTTTCTCAAAAAAATTACAAATGAACTAAAAAAAAACGCATACGCAATATACCTTTAAGAAATAAAAAAAAAATAAAAAGTATTCAAATCTAGGTAGATATAATAATAAAAAATATAACACTACAGTTGTACATAAAATCAACTATTAGACTGAAATAAAATGTGTATTTATGAAAAAGATGTAATTTAAAATGTAGAGTTACAAAATATAAAATATGCTATAATAATAACTCAATAGTACATATACATTGACGCAATCACAAACACACTATCAACTGGAAAATGAACAAATTATAAATAGAAATCTGTATTCTGAATACAAACGCTTACCAATGCCGAACAGCACAGCTGATAACCATAAACAATAAAAATTTATTAATTTCCTCGGTATATTTAAATCTTAATAATACAACACAACGATACATGCTAGTTGTTATATTTAAAAATTTAATATTTATATAATGTTCATATATAATTTTCTATTCTATAAATTATATATGTTTTGTATAAAATATTATAATATAGTAGCTAACTTGATTTTGAATATAAAGTTTATTGAAACCAAAAAAACATTTTTCAGAAACGTTACCAAGTGAGAAAAAAATAAAATCATGTAATTATTTACATCCACAAGAAATTTATAATTTATATAACTTGTTTGCCTTGTAGACTAAAGAAATGTGTTTGTAGATAATAATTATGTATATGTCAAGGAAAGGAGGGCGGATAAAGGACCAAGGAGCATCAGTCAATTAAATCAATTAGAGCTACATTAACCATTTATTGTTCTACGCGTGTACAAATAGCTGTAAAAAATCCTTCCGCGTGAGGGGGAAAAGCCATCGCAAATTTACAACGATACTTAACGTTCGCTGGAAAATGTGGGGAGGGTACGCTGTCTACGACCTCATTTGGTCGGCGTCCTCCGCGTCGCTTGGTGCCGCTCAGGGCCTACCGAGAAGACCAGATGGTGGTCGCGGCTGCTGGAATCGGCGTCGCTTCCAAGTGAAGCGAGGAGACAAGCCGATTGCTCGTTTGTGTACAGTCCTGATTGTACATGTCTTCACCCTTCCATACACACATATACTCTCACTCTAGTGCAAAGCCGCGTTAGATCGACGGTGATTCATAATATGATAAAATATTGTAATTCTACAATAATTCTTTGATATAAAGGAAATGTAACAGTAGATTATATTATGAGAATAAAATGTATATTTCTTATCAAAATGCAGAAGTATATCATACATAATGAACTTACATAAAACTTTTCATTTTTTTTATTTCTATTGGATAAATAGAAAGTTTTTGAATGCAATTGTATGAATAATAGTGATTTATTATTCTTCGGATAGCTTATTGCAGCGGGAATTAAAGCTCGATGTAAAGGAGTCAGAAAGATTGAAGGTAGAAATGCCGTATTGAAACAATTAAATAATGTGGCTATTATCTAATATTACGAAATATATGGTAAAAGTTAGATAATGAGACCAATATCTAACTTGATTTGAATAGAGTATTTGAAAGGTATGCTCCACACGAACAATCGAAATAATTGCGTAAAAATGACTATTGACAACGGATTTGTATATGTGTCAGGACAAATAAACGAGAGAATTACAAAGTATATAGATTGATTTTAAAGCATATATCCAAAAGAGTGTCAAACAAGTACCTTAGACAAGAGTAAGAACAAAAGCAAGAGTCAAGAGTTTTGGTGACATTAGTGTGCGACTAATTATTACTTCGGTTGAAGTAATTCGACGTAAAACAGGTGCTCCCCCCTCTACGAGACGATTCGAGAATTAAAAATTCAAAGTTTAACGGTGGGAGTTTAAATTGAACAACCAACAATGTTAAATAATTGTACATTAAACTCTGGTGAACTTTATACGCAAGATAAGGCAAAGAATGTACAAAGGCTCAGTAAATTATATATCAGGCTTATTGCTACTTGGGACATTGGAGAGTCAGTTATGACTCGAATAAACTTAATGATAACATTATTCAAATATGCCAATGTGAAAATAAAATCTCCAACTACTTCATGTGTCACTGTTTTGTTTTCGTGGGTTTAAAAAAAACAGTTTGGGGGTGAAACCCTATTTTCTGTGGATCTAAGGAAACAAAAATTGTCAACTATTAAAATAGCCAAAAAAATTGATATTTAATTGATTAAAATGGCAGTGGATTTACTAGTCTGTTGCAAAGAGGTAGCATCAAAGGGATTGGAGTTATAATTAGAATTGTTAACCTATACTCTAATCACTGGTGGGTGAGCTGACCCACAATCCTTCTCAAAATGATGTTAAAATCCCTGCTAGCTATCTATGGTCACTTGGTTTTCTGCAGGGGAAGTCAACTGTATATGAGAGAATTGGCAACAAACGCAGTAGATGGGCCACAGAAAGGTTATGCCGTAAAAAAAAGTGCCCGCTCTAATATAATTTGAAATTTCCTAAATTTTATAATTATTAGATATAATCATAGATCATATTATTGTATTCAATATAAAAATTAATATTTCTTCAATGCTAGTGGCAATTTAGACAAATTTAATAGAATGATATCATCCCGTATGTCCCTTTTCGTGTGCCAGCACTGTTAAGCCAGTTCATGTGTTTACTTTATTGTTTTTCAAAAAATTGTAGCCAAAAAATAGATTTTAAGTTTATAACAGTTTTAAAAACTCTTTAGAGAAGAATGTGAATAATTCATTTATACACGTGTTATATAAATTAATTGCTTAGTTAATGTAAATATTAATTATAATATAATATTGTTATAATATTTATATTGTGAATATAAATATTGTTAATTAGTGTTAAAGTGATTTCTATTTTAACTAATAAAAATCGAGAATGGTGCTAATCACAAATATAAGGAGGATATCAATAACATAATTTTTATAGGTAAGTTATTAAATTTAATAGTAAATGTTTTTTGTAAAAATAATATAATTATAAATTAATGTAATACATAAAAGTAAATTTTACATGTTTGTATATATTAAATTTGCATAATTAATTATCTTGTTTGAATTGAATATAAGTATTTTGATGGTGGGAGAAATATACTCTTTCTCTCTCGCACTTATAGTTTCGCTATCGACCTCTGAAGAATCTGTGACCCAAGTTAAAATGTATTAGAAGTGCTTAAAACCTACTGTAAAAAAGGATAATTGTACATATATGAAACACGGGGAATATAGTTGTGCTTCGTACATGTAGTGATAGCGTTTATTTCAATAGGTTTTAAAGCATTTATAAAAAATTTTAGTTTGGGCTACGGACTCTGAAAAGGTGCTGGTGTTTCTATATGTGCGAGATAGAAAGAGCATATTTCTCCCACCATGTTTGTTTCCAAAATTTAAGATGGACCTTAGCATTCTGTAAGTATCTCTTTTATAGTTTTCTGGTTCAGGTGCTGGTTTACTAACGTTGTACGGAATGTCTCGAAAGGCTTCGTAAACTCATACGAATCTCGGTAACTACGGAGGAGTAGCGTCTTTGTCGAATCTGCCAACAAATTTTACAACCCATTTTTCCTTGTCAAAAATAGGAATGATTTAGTTTTGGAGGAATGGGCACACGATATGTAAAATTTGAGCATGACTAATTTTCTTTTATATTACAGCAAAATTGTCTAATCTTTTTAATGGGTAATTTAATTCGACACTTTTCGAAAATGAGGATTAAATTGATATTTGGGATTTCATAATGGGATTCAATTTTCATGTTGATAAATGTATATCAATTTGTTACTACAAATATGTAGTTAATATGATTTATATAAAAAGACAAAACATTGCAGTAAAAAATATTTAATGATTATATTATCCATCTATATTTTGCTTATGAATATCATTAATTCGAAATATCATAATATAAATAATTTATCAAAATATCAAAATATCATTAATTTTAATCAAAATAAAAGTTTAACTAATTGATACAATAAACGTATATCATTTAATAGAATAATAAATTTCACTTTTACTCAAATCATTTTGAAATGATATAATATCATTTTTAACATCATCAACAATTCTACTCGAATAATTAACGAATACCTTCTCCGGTTTATAAACCATTAAGTTATTCAATAATATAATTTTTATAAATAACTAATCTATGTAATTTATAAATAGATATATCAGAAATTTACTAATAAATTTACTAAATAATTGTAAATATATAAATATATATAAACTATTTATAAATATACTAAAATCAAATTAAGAAAAACAAATACCTACATTTGAATTAGTAAAAATACTTGTAAAACTAAAATGCTTCTATGCTTTAAAAAAAAATGATTTTTTTTCTCGATAATCTAAAAGTCTAAAAACCTATTGATACGTACTATCTGCTAATAGATAAAAAATTTATTTGAAATCATTAGTTCAAGTAAAGATGAAATTAAAAATTTAGATTAAAGAAATATTTTTTACAATATCAATTGTAAAGACTGATCGAGGATGTAATATGACTAAACGAATGCTTATATGACAATTGAAAACAAGTATAAAAATGCAATAAGAAATTAATTTATTTTATCAGTATATGCTCAAGATAAGGGCATAAAAAACATTGATTAAATATCATTAAAAACAAGAAAAAAACTATGAATGAAAGAATATTATTAGTAATGATGTATATACAAATCAATAATAGTATACTCAATAGACAAGAAAATATCTTATATTCTCTTGCACAATGGAAACAAATAGCTAGTACTATATACTAGTCTATACAAATTAATAAAAATTTAAGTATAGAATTTAGCAATATAATTTATATTGACTGTATATATATTGGAACGTGTTTCGCGTTATCAACTGGTATGGCAAAACATCGGGTCGAATTCGGGCCGATCGGCACGCGTTGAAAACTGGGAGATTGGAGGAAGAGTCTGTGGTATGACCCCGGAAACCTCACCAGATTTAGTTGATTATATCGTATGCATCGCATTGATTATTTGTTTTTTATCTTATCTTTTTATGCTATTTGCAGAATACCAATAAAATCGAGAGTGATTTAATGCTATCGTGGAGGAGTACAGTGTCTTGCATCGTGTGCACATTTAAAAGTGCATCATTGACATTTAAAAGCAAGTAGACGACACTAAAGAAGCCTCTATCCAAGCCGCACGACGGAAGAAAGCCTGAGAGAAAAAAAACAATTTGTGTATCATTTAAAATAACTGACATCTAATTGTAAGTAGATATAAATTAATATTTATATATCTTATATTGTAAAATTAACGGGCCTAGCTACGAGCGTCGTGAGCGTTTGTGTACAAAATTGTGGAATTAAATAAACGTGTTTCTTTTGTATTTGATTGTTTATCTTAATCTTAATTTAAATTTAATTAATACCTCCTCGTTTTCTTCCACCTTCCCTCGTAAACTTTATTCGCGCCCGATTTCAGATGCGAATTCCCGATTTCCCGGACTCCGTCCTCTTCGCAAACAGCCCTAGTTGAAGAGTCGTGACTTGATCCGCTGGAGCATGTAAGTTTGTACCTGTTGTCCGTTTACACCTCAGTATTAAAAATTATTTATTGTAATGGATAAAAACCCTGTTACAATATATACTTTAGAAATATAAAAATTTAATTATATAAATAAAAAAAAAATATGAAAATATTGAATATTGCCGAACAGTAGTTTTTTTTTTATTATCAGTATAAAGCAAACTTAAAAAATGTCAACCCAAATTTAATTCATGTAACATATACTACTTAAATAATATCAATAAATAATATCACTACATAAAAATTAAATATTTTATAATGAACAAATATATTTTTAATTTGTTTCATATATTTGTGTATATTCTATTATATTCTATATGTATGTTATAATTTAAATTTTATAAATATTTTTACAGGTATGCTTTATTCAAAGATTATATAGATGAAATAGAAAATGCAGAAAATGATTTAAATCAGTTTTCTAAATCATATCAAGAATTTGGAATTCACATTAATACGGATAACTCAGTTTTAGCCAAAGAATGGGCACCACAAGCACAGCAAGTTTATCTAACAGGAGATTTTAGTAAAAAAAAATGTTTATAAAAAATATTTATATTCAATGTATTGTGAATATCTTCTTTAACCTTCGTATTTATTGGTTTAAATGTATTTACTATTACTGTCATTGAAAATTTTTTTTGTGATAAATTTTTTATATCAAATAATTTATTATTCATTTTTGCATTAGTTAAAAATATATTTATGATATTGTAAAAAAATTATTTAATAATTCAATTCTTACTTAAAAAAAAAATTTTTAGAAAAAAGCATTATTTTTAAAAAAGGATAATATATATTACGTTCATTGAATTGGAAAACCGTATCTTTCTTTATCCTTTTTAGATATTACCAAATATATACATAGTTTTTTTTATTTCTTAAATAATTTATAATATGTGTATATATAGAAAAGATATAAATGAAACTTTTTTTTTGCTTAACTTTTTTGAGGATAAATGTAACTATGAATAGTCATTTAGTTCGTGTAATAAAATTAGAAATTTAATTTATTATAGTTGCTCAATATTATATCCACTGAATATTAAATATAATTCTGTGTTATGCTGCCAATTGCATAAATAAAGCTCTTTAAAAAGTAAAAAATTAAAATCAGATAGTTTTACTTTAGTTGAATTATAAATAACATTTATATTTAAAATACTCATATGAAATATAAGTATTGTAAATTTAAGTAAATTATACCAAGCAATAGAACATTTTATAGAATAGAAATATTTTTTAAGGTTTTTATTCAAATATTGTTACATAATATTATTATTATAGATAATTGGTGTAAAACGAAGAATCCATTTGAAAAAATGGAATTTGGCAAATGGGAATTATATCTACCACCAAACTCTGATGGAAGTTGTAAGATTAAACATTTGAGTGAAGTAAAAATTATTATTTTAGATAAGACTGATCAGTTAATAGAAAGGCTTAGTCCATGGGCAACATACGTAACTCAACCAAATAATCAGATTGATGGAACAACATTTAAACAAAAAATTTGGTATCCAGAATCAGAAGATGTAGAAATAATTTTTAAACTATTCTATGAATTAATATTTCTTTATTATTCATAAATCAATGTACGTATTATTTTTCATTATTATCTTTTAGATATACAAACCAAAATATTCAAAGCCTAAAAAACCAAAAAGTCTTCGAATATATGAATGTCATGTGGGAATAGCAACACAAGAATTAGGTATAGGTACATATTTAGAATTTGCTAAAAATGTTATTCCTCGAATAGTAAGGCAAGGTTATAACACTATTCAATTAATGGCAATAATGGAGCATGCATATTACGCTTCTTTTGGTTATCAGGTATGCCAATATTTTACAAAATTAATATTTATATTGTTAAAAATTTGTTTTAAATCAAAATAAATACTTTTATTACAATTTTTTATTTTTAATAAATAATCCATTATATTAATTGCATAATTTACATAAAGTTGTAAAAATAAATTTTGATTTAAAAATTATAATTTTAATAATATATTGTGAATGAGTGTGCGTGTGTGTATGTGTGTGAGGGAGATAGAGAGAAAGATAATAGATATATTTATATATTAGAAATGCATTTAATGGTTTTGAACACGTTATAATATTCGAACAAATTAATAAAACATTGCACATTGATTATTTAAATTTAATTCGCAAAGCAATAAAATATTATGAGTATTTATGGGAAAAATACATTAAATAAAAAAATTTTATTTGTGGAAAAAAAAACATTAAATAAAAAAATTTTTAATATGCTACCCACATTAAGTTTTTTATTAAATATTCTAATTTATAAACTAGAAAAAATTTATTACAGACAGAAATTTAGTTTGAAAATTTTAAAAATATTGACTGCAACGGGTATTTTTAGTTGTGCTTTTAATTTTCGAAGTTACCAATTTACGTTTGAATTTCACACTACATTCTTATTCAAAAAAGTATTAGTAACGTTCTTTTCTTAAACAATCCATAATAAAGAAATATTATATTTGACTGATAAACTGAAAGTATTTGTACGTTTGAAAAAAATTCTTGAATAACATTTTTACTAGCCAGATATATAGAATAAAAAAATTAAAAAAATTAATTATAATTATTGATTTGAAAGTAATGAAAATAAATTTCATTTTTAAAGAAAGTGAGGAAAAAGATCAACAGATTCCAGCTCTCTTATATTTTTTACTATGCATCAAGAATGCGTATTATGATTTTTCATGTAGTTCTCTCAATTCTGAAAATTGGACAAAATAAATGTAAATAAAAAAATTCTCAAATTCGGAAATTCTGTATTACCCTTATAATATCTTTATCTTTTAATTATTGTATTTTCCTTAATTCATAATTACTTAAAATAGAGATTACTTAAAATAGAGATTTACTATATTAATTTTCTGTTTCACAAGTGTTTAAAAATGTACCAAGACAAAAAATTTTTATCATATTATATATTTATAAATATAATAAAAGTTTATCATACTGTAAATTGTCTTTCAAATATCTTTTACATCCCTTACAACGTAAAATATTTTAATAATATTCTATATCAAATTTAGAAATGGCTATATTATATATATATATATTATCACCCCAAACTGCTATTTTTACACAACTTGTTTGTTATACTATGGATATTAAAATTAATATTAGTCGGTGTTCTTTTATCATCGTCATCACCGTTAATATTATATTTTATATTTTAATTTATAATATTGATACAATTTACAAATATTTGTATAAAATTTATAATAGGCTATTTATATTAATTTAAAAAAAATTTATTTGAATAAATTTTCTTTCATGTATTAGATTACATCATTTTTTGCTGCATCATCTCGCTTTGGTACACCTGAAGAATTAAAAGAATTGATAGACATTGCTCATAACAATGGTTTATACGTTTTACTTGATATTGTACACTCGCATGCTTCAAAAAATACTCTTGATGGATTAAACATGTTCGATGGAACTGATGAATGTTTTTTTCATTCCGGTAGTAGAGGACAACATCCTGTATGGGATAGTAAATTATTTAATTATGGACAATACGAAGTTTTAAGATTTCTATTATCAAATTTACGATGGTATATTGAGGAATATAGATTTGATGGCTATAGGTATACTTTATTATTATATAAAATAGTTATTCTTAACGCTTAACGATAATTTAATTAAAATGATATATATATATATATATATATATATATATATATATAAATGAAGCATCTAATTTCACACGGAGGGAAAAAAATAAGTGAAAAACACAATTAATTAAATATTTTTAAATATTAATCTTTATTGGAAAAGTTGAGTGACTGTTGTTCACAATAGCTGTATTTGTTGTATAATTAACTTTAATTGAAACGATCATGCTACCGAGTAATTTTATATTTATGAAAAGACAAATTACCGATGACAAATAATAAAAAAACAAATAATAAAATAATACATAGAAAGTAATAATTAATCTTGTTAATATCGCTTTAGAAGTGCGAATCATTACGACTTAAATCAACCCATTGCTTCCGGGATGTACTGCTGTAATTCTTACCATTGGCTATTTGGTAGATATTGATTTTTATTTTTAATAATATTACCTTTTTTAAATAAAACAGATTGTTCCAATCGTCTGTTATGTAACTGAAGTTAATAGAGAATGTCTTTTTCTCATCTCTGCCAAAATTATTACGCATTATTGAAACTAGTTGTTAAAGACGTCTCATAGTACCAGTGTGGACATTAGTAAACTTTTCAGGTATACTTGTTTAATTCTTGTAGTGAGAACAGAGGCTATAAGAAAGTCTCCAGGCATTAGCACATTGAGGTTACTAAGTTTAGTACTTACAGGGAATAATGGTCGAGATTTTAGACAGGCTTCAATCGGTATTAAAGCGTTGGTCATCTTATATTAATACAGTTTCAATTATCACACCAATAAAGTGGTATTTGAAGTTTTTACCAATTTTCACAATCCTCCAAAATAAGGAGTTCTGAGTGTAATGAAGCTCCATGTTGTCCTTTTTTTGACAATTTTAGCTGCTATTTCGACCTTTACTTTAAAACTAGTGTCAAAATGTCTAAGAATCTCAGTAGCAATACGCGTTAAGTCATGATATTGTTTTATAGTAATTCATTGACCTTAGTAAAATATGAACTGATCATGTGTAGCGAAAAATGCTTCAATAGTACAATCTGATACGATTTCAATGTATATGGTCTTTATTTTAAAACAAACAAAAATAACAATAAAATCCTTAATAAATTAAAATCAATCATTTTCATTCCTTTTGGACGACTTTTAGCCTTGCCTTCAGTGATATTTATTTAATACTGAAATTTTACTAATGCAGAAAAATTTGGTTTGTCTTTTATAATTGAGTAAAATAATTTTTTAGTTTCCCATTCTGACTGGTTCCATTGAAAATTAGCACAAACATCTTCGGAGTATTATTATGTATATATTCAGAATATAGTTTGAGCTTGATGCGGTGAGGAAAGGAATATCGGGCGGATGAAAATGAGACACAACAAAAATGTATTTTCGCGAGACCTGCCGTGAGGATGAGTTTGTGTCTCTGTGCGTCACTTCAGGCTTGAGCGTCTGAGAGAAGACTTCCCATTCCTTCCGGGTTATTCTGGCGGAAACTTCCTTTTCCCCACTCCTTCCGTAATAAATTCTAACTTTTTAACATGGTTTTTTACAGAAACTAGGTTGTGTTTCCGTTTTTATTCTTATTGTGTAGAGCTATCGTTTTTGCACACCTTGCTGCAATATTCAATGTAGTGGATTAATTTTTAAACTTAAAAACATAGCATTCCTGTTACTCACACTATTCTTTTATTGCATTATATGTTTTAAAATTTATAAATTTAGTATTTCCATACTCACTACTATAATACGGATATCGAAATTACACCTGGAATGTTCATAGTTACTTGACAAGTTGCATGGTAAAGTGATTTCCATAGTCTAAATTTTATAGTCTTTAATTTATCTATAGCATCGAAAAATTCACATTGATTTGTTTAAACATGATGATGGGTGATAATGGGTCATCGACATTTTCCTTTTCATGTTGCGTAAGCATATGAAAAGGAAAATGTATATATTATTTGCAACCTTTCAAATAATATAAATTATTTTAAATAAAAATAAATATAAATTAAAAAAAAAATGTTTAATACAAATAATTTTAAAAATAGATGGATTCTAATTTTTCTCCATCTTCATGAGATACAATTTAATCTTCAAAACGATGTATCTCTGCTGGTCATATCACTAGAATTAAGTACCTCTTAGTTTTATGATCCAAGACAATCGAACTTTTAATTTCAACTTTTGTTGAAAATTTCGTTGTGTTATCATACGTTTTTTATATTAAAAAATATTTTATGAAAAAAATTGTGATGTAATAAAATAATAATTTTTCAGGTTTGATGGAGTTACATCTATATTGTATCATTCAAGAGGAGTTGGAAAAGAATTCAGTGGACATTATAGTGAATATTTTGGATTGAATACTGATACTGAAGGTATTGTTTACTTAATGTTGGCGAATTATTTATTACATAATTACTATCCTGAAATTGTAACTATAGCTGAAGATGTTAGTGGTATGCCAGGAATGTGCAGGTAAAATTATGAGAATTAAATAAAACTTTTTCGATCATTGATTTGAATGTTTTATAATATTTCTTATAACCTAATGTGTTAATACATTTTGTTACTCAAAATAAAACTACATTTTAAATATAAATATATTATAGCTTCATGTTATAATTAATATTTCTTTTATTGCCAAATCCATTTTGTACTTCACTTAATTTTGCATACAATAAATGAATTAAAAATAATATAAAATATTTAATAAATAAATTATTATTTTTTTAATCAATAAATATTTACTTAATGGTAACAAAGTATGGTTGAGGTGGTATTTTATATATATTATATATCAACTTAGTATCAGTACCTCAGTTTTGAATAGAATCACCTATTAATTATAAGAAAAATCGAATTTACAAATTCAAAAGCTAAGAAAAAAATCGTTACTTTTTCTATAATGACTATAATTTTTTTGTATGGCCAATTTTCAATTTACGTTACCATATATTTTGTTTCAATAAACAATCTGCACTTTCATTTTATTATTGATCCATGTTAACTTTAAAAATGTTAAAAACAATCGACTCTTTGAGCTTCTTAATCTTATTTCGAGTAATTGAATCAAATGTCTATAATGCATTCTTCTTTGATTTTATATTTGTAAGCTTTATTATCTTTTAAATCTTCCCTATTTAGGCTTTTTCATATTCAATTATAAATTCTTGTTCTGAAATATCTAGATTTTTTATTTTATTTTTTCCATAATTTACATCAATATTCTCAATTATTTTTGATATTTTAAAGTCATTGTATATGACGTTTTCATTTAATTTTATTTGTTTTTTCTAATGTTAACTTGTATTTTTTTGTTATTGGATACCATACTAGATAAGTAATTTCAAATCAATCAAAATCATTCTTATATTGTTTAGTACGATTTTTATCGTTGTATGGGGATTAAATATTTATGCAATGAATTCATATTTAGATATTTTAATTTATCATTTTTCTGAATTTGATGAATCCCTTAATTGGCATGTTATACTATATACTCCCTTATAGAATATGATTGTATATATTAATACAGATCCTGCAGTTAAACCTCACGTAGTCTTCATTATGATGGAATTAATCAATGATCTTGTCTTCTTTTGAATCGTTTAATGAAGTATTTAACTATTTTTATGTGTTGAGGAGTATATGATAGAGATAGTTCCAATTTAATATTTTTTTCTTCGATAATTTTTGAAACTTTCCTCTCAAATACTCTGTGGTTTGGTGTAGCAAATTTTCTCATTTTTACATAGAAGGATTTTTGCTATAAAGAAAATCTTCAGTATTTCTGTTGCTCATTATTTACAGTTATTTTGCTCATCTTAAATAGTCATCAATGAAGATGATCATCTACTTTTTACCTTCAGGATAGGATTGATTGATACAGAAAAGTGCATTGAGAAAAATTTTGTAATTTCTGATAGTTGACATGAATTTCTCTATAAATTCTATGTACTTATTAGTTTACTCCATTTAAATCCTATGAATATTATACTCACAGCAATATGTGTAACATTATTTTCAATTATTTTGGCTTCACAAAGCCTCTCTAATATGACTAGTGGACCGATTTATCTACATTTTATTTTGTAATATTTTTCGTATAATTGCCTTTTGATTACAGATCAGGTAATCAAACAGTCGTTATTGTTTTGTTTTGTACAGAAGTTTCCAAAAACAGGAAATTTACTATTCAAGTCGTATACTGTAGTAATGCATCTTTAATAACAAAAGGTTAAAACAAAATTAATTGATTTTATTTTTATTATTATTATAACATTAAATTTATTGTTTAGGTTTAATTCCACTTTATTGCGCGTTCATTCATTATTTTCACCGATATCTCAATTTTAATATCGATTGAATATAAGTTTTTGTTGGTAACATATTCGTGTCGATCTCATTTAGTTTTTCTATACTAACGTTTGTTAACGTGTAGGAATCATTTGTTTATATAATCTTAATTTCACTTCAATTTAAGACAATTGCCACTATTACGCGCATTTCTATAGTATTTTATTTAAGATTTTGACTAAAATCGTGGAGTTTTTTTGATACGGAACTTAGATAAATTCCAAAGTTTACACCCTCTCCTATGTAACTGAATAATACTCAATCAAATATAATATCGTTAAGTGTTATAATCTCTATTATTTTATGTGAATGTAGTAAAATACTAATTTTTGTTTCTGACATGATCTCGTATTTATTACAGATGAATTTTACTTCTTTTCTTGCAAAGTCTATTTTAGCAATATTTTATGTATAAAATAAGGCTCTTAGAAGTAAGCCTGATCGTATAAAAACTTATTCAATATGACTGTAAATTCGGTAATATTTCCCATTTCCTTTAATTTAATATTTACTTGTCTAAATATTTTGTATGGTTTTTATCCTTTTTTGTATATATAGATTTGTATGTACCAGATATTATTTATTAAATTCACCTATAATTCTATATTTACCATGGCTTTCGATACTATTCCTAATATTTATTTCGATTTTACACGAATCACGAAGATTAAATTTTTTGTTTTTGAAAACTTTTATGGTTCTTATATTCTATATTTTACATTTTCTTTGTCGTATTTATATTAAATTTATATTAATTATATTATCTTAAAATATTTCTTGTCCATTGTGATTTTTCCTTTATTTTTTATTATTTTCTTTGTTTAGTTGCTACAGATTACCATTCGTATCACTTGCTACGACATCTTCCTTAATTTGTTATTTACGATATCTACGCCATGCCTTATATTCAGGTTCATAAAGCTGCGCCTTTGTAATTTATTTATTCTTTTTTAATTTGATTAAAATGTGACAAATCTTATATTTTTAACAAGTTTTATATTGATAATCAGGATTTATATTAATTTTTATTTAATTTAATATAGTAATTTATTATTTTATTTATGAAAAACAAGTAGAAGTTATAACACATATATATAAATATTTTTGTTAAACGATTCATATATTTATTAGACCTGTGAGTGAAGGAGGAATTGGATTTGATTATCGACTAGGAATGTCAATTCCTGATAAATGGATTAAACTTCTTAAGGAAGTTCAAGATGAATATTGGAATATGGGTGATATTGTTTGGACATTAAGTAATCGCAGATGGAAGGAAAAAACAGTTGCGTATGCAGAATCCCACGATCAATCTATTGTAGGTGATAAAACTATCGCATTTTGGTTAATGGATAAAGATATGTATACACATATGAGTGTTTTAAGCCCACAAAATTATGTAATAAGTCGAGGAATAGCCTTACACAATATGATTGTTTTAATAACACATTCATTGGGTGGAGAAGCTTATTTAAATTTTATGGGTAAGCACAAAAATTTTAAGTAAATAATTTTATAAACTATTTATTTTACGTTTATGACTGTAATAAGTCATTATTCTTGGAAAATATTAAAAAAAATCTAATATATTCAAGAATATCCATGAAAATTAATATGAAATTTTAAAAAATCGACGGATCGTACACGAAAGAAGTTTTGAGCGTATTTCAAAATATATACCGACATATATACTTTTTACCTATTATAAAATTTTAAAAAATATTTAATTGTACGTGAAGAATTTTCACGAGTCATTTTAAGATAATATTTGGATTTATAGAAGTACGCTTATATTATTTTTCATCTTAATTTTTTACATTGTATATGAAAGTGTTTGGGATGGCCTATTAAGAATATTGTTGTTAAGCATAATATTCATTATTTATTTGTTTGTTGATAAATTGGTAGCTAGTAAAAGTCACTATAAGTTCACCCGTAATACAAAAACATTTAATAAAGTACTTTGAAATATGTTCAAACTTGAATTAAATATTTAACACTATTCATTTAAATTAAAAATGATAGATAATAAAAACTTTATTAAAAAATTAAGACAAAATTATTTTAGGAAATGAATTTGGACACCCTGAATGGTTAGATTTTCCTCGATTAGGTAATAATAATAGTTATCATTACGCAAGACGGCAATGGTGTTTAGTGGACGATGAACTATTAAAATATAAATTTATGGGAAATTGGGATGCAGCAGTTAATTTACTTGAAGAAAAATATGAATGGTTACATTCTGATCCAGTAAGTTTCTGTTTAATTATCATATCGTATTATATATTCCGTTAATAAGATCAATAAAAATATATTTGAAAGAAAACTTTAAAAGATTAGCTTTTAAATTAAAACAAAAAATTATACATTTATATTTTACACGAATTAATTAAATTAATATTATGTATGTAAAATTATTTTTAATTTATTAAGTATAATATTTTGTTTTAGGCATATGTATCTTGGATGCACGAAGATGATAAAGTAATAGTATTTGAACGTGCTGGTTTAATTTTCGTTTTTAATTTTCATACATCTAAATCATTTGTTGATTATCCAATCGGAGTAACTTACACGGGAACATATAAAATAATTTTAAACAGTGACGATTTGCAATTTGGAGGAGAAAATCGCCTAGACCCGAGTATTTCACATTTTACAATTCCTGAGTCATTTGCGAATAGATCGTATAAAATTTTTACATATATACCATCCCGTTGTGCAATTGTTTTTAAAGTAGGTAAAATTTTTTGTATTTATGTTATAAGATATATTTTTGAATTTAAATATTTTTTTAGAGCTGTAATTAAAAGGGTTTATCAACTGAAATTTATAGGAATAAGTTAAAATGAATAAAATTATTTTTAAAAAAAATTATTAAAAAATGATACAAAAAAGGAATATAAATTTAGTGAATACATGATTGTTATATTATTAAAATTGTTTATAATAAATAAATTGTTTATATATTTTTACGTATAAAATATTATTTTAATTCCAGTCTATCTCATCCTTCATTCTGCACAAACTTAATTCTTTCGTCTCATGTTTTGAAATAACTTAAGGAATTAAGTGATTTATTGCATGAATTTGATGCTGATTATTTTATCTATGTACATTATAAATAAAATAAAATAATATAAATAAAATAGATTTAATATAATAAAAATTAAAAAGATATAAAAGATTATAAAATAATAATACTATTTTAAATCATTTTAATACGAAAATAAATTTTCTTTTTGTATAAATAAAAAGTAGTTGTTTCGAATAAATATACGACATAAATAATAAAAATAACATAGAAGATGAAGGAGAGATTAACATATTAAGGTAGTTATATTAAATAACACCTATGTTTCATATATGAACAACACAAAGCAATTTTATTGGATAATCGATATACCATTAAATATAGATTAAGAAAATCTGAATTACAATCGCATACACTTATGTCTTTCCAAGTCAATATATATTAAATGAATTAGACAAAATATATTTGTTTAATTTTATATATTATATATTATTAAAGTTTTATTAATGCTGCTTGTTTATTGATATTATTTAGATTGATTTTTTTCAATAGCAAAAACTTTTTTAATATCCGTTTTTCGTAGGACTGTATTACACGTATGAAAAAATTTGTCCTGCGATATCCTACGCTTAGATAAATTGGCCCCCCATACTAGGCTTTTGTATTATTTTACAATTTTTCTTTATTTTCACTGTTCTTATGCCGATACGGAAACCCTCTTTTATTTTATTAATAAAACTTGTAACCATCGTCTAAAAATAAATGTTTGGCCGATATGGAAAGAAGCTTCTTGTTCAAATGAGATTACTCCTTGCTGTGATTTCACTTATGGCTTAATAATTTATAAACGTGTATTTAAATACATATGGATGAAAAATCAAGCGAGTCATAAGATTATTATATAGCTATATACTCTCATAGATGTCGTGACTTTATGTCCAATTAAAATACTTTTATACGAAGTCTCTTTCTCAACTTATCATTCTCCAAACTTTTAAATAGACAAACATACGACTACAAGATACCATAATATGATACAATAATAATAAGAACCTGCAAGAAAAGAGAATAATGATACAAATATTCTTAAAAAAAAGTAGTTTTTACAAATAAAAAATTTGTATGCAAGACGATATTTGGTGAACCATTTAATGAGATTGAAAGGAAAATTAGAATAAGAATCGCTTTCAAAAAAAGAAATTGAAACTGCTGCGAGTGTAGCGTCAATATTTCGAATTGTAATTTGGGTACAAGAATGGACACTTGCTATGAATTCTAGGCTTGGAAATAAAAATACTGCTTCCGAAAATGAAAGTTACGTCAAATTAGTTTATTAATTAAATATATTGTTATTACTATTTTTATTTTTTCTTATGCATTTTATATGGATTATTTAAACACAATATAATGATACAAGACGATTTGTAGTTGGGTTTACCAAAATTATTCAACGTCCTGTCTATATTTCTATTCTCAGCTCTCGTGCAAAGTTCATAATTAATCGATTAACAATTAATAAATTTATAGTTTTATGAGATTATAATACTTAAATTAATTGAATTTCTTTAGTTCAAAAACTTAAAATCAAATAAAATATATTAAAAATAAAAAATAAAAACATAATAATTACAATACAAAAATCAAATAAATGTTTTTACTTTTTTTAATAAAATACTTTTTAAAATAAAATATATATAATCAAAAAATATTTAGTAGAAAAAATTTTTACAAGTAAATGAGATTTATGAATCGATGTACACCTGCTATTGCAGCACAGCATGGATTCTTTTCCTAATAACAAGATTTTTTTTAGCTATTTCTCATAAAAGTATTAGAATTTTTTAAAATATTTATTTCATTAATTACTATTCATTTTAATTTTTGTTATTATTGAAAGAGTAATAAAACCCCTACGTTGAACAAGACAATATATATTATTCGATACAATGAATACTCAGATATTATTTTCATGTTTGTTATGATAAAATCTATGATAAAATTTAGTTTAATTTAATAATGTATTCGTGCAATCATGCCTGAAAATGCAAAAAATATAGGAAAATGTTTGCTTACATATAAGCATGAGTGAAAGTGTTTAAAAAAGGATCTCTTTATCTGGATCTCTTTATGTATTCATTCTAAATTATAGATGTCTTTATCTTGCCGTACAAATCTTCAAATTTTATTTCTTCTTATATTGATAGTATAAAAATATTATTAGGACACAGATACTGAAATTGTTATAATGAATTATTTTACTAATAATCACAAATAATTTTTGAGGTAATAATTCGTATTTATTTTCGACGAAACATCAATACATTTAGAATAATAATTAATTTCGCCGATAAAAGAATAAATAAACAAACAAATTCTCTTTACAACAACATAAAGTTAAAGTTGTCATATATTTAATTTTATATATAAAACAATGTATGTTAACTTACCACACAGCACTTGGCTTTTTCATAATTTTATATTTCTCAATTCTTTATACATAAATTATTTCTTCTTCTTTGACTAACACATCGAACTTTGTCTTTTTCTCTCTTATTCTCGTTTCAGACTTCATATTCCTAATATCATGATTATACATAAAAATTTGTTCAAAAATTTAATCAACATATGCAAATAAAATATAATTATTAATTTAATTAGATTTTATTTTTAACAACAGCATTTAATTTAATGTAAAATTTTAAGAACAGTATATTTTAATTTTGAAAAATTATTCAGATTTTTAAATTAGATAAAATAAAATTATTCGTCATAAACTTTATTACTTTACAATTATTTCTTATTAATATTATTTTACAAAACAATATTAAAAAAGCAGCAATTTTAATAAAATAAAATATTTATTTAAATGAAATTAAAATTTTAAATATTTTGAAAATATGTTTGCATATATTTCCAAATTTGAAACAGTAAATTTTTTAATAATTTTATATAACAAAAAAAAAAAAACGTACCGAAAAATCTACTTTATTTTAGTTCATTTAAAGTGTAAAATTTCAATATTTTATATAAAATATAAAATTTATATTTTGTCTTGTTTATTTCATGCCTTCATATAAAAATAAACGTGTTAATTAATTATTGCAACTAAAATTTATGTAAATTAATTAATTAATTTGTTTATTTATTTTTTAAAAATTATATTTATTAAATTATTCAGTATATTATTTTTAAAAAATATTATAAAGAAATTTTTTATAAATTTTATATATATTTGTTTAGTTAAAAAATAAAATAAAAAGATCTTATATTTTTGTAACTTCGAATCAACTATTTTACTGATTATTTATTATATAATGCTTTCAAATGCGTTACATTTTTCTAGATTTTATTACCATAGTATTACCTATTACACATACATTTGAATGACACGCCCACATTTGCAATATAAACCTTGAAATTAATTTTCTTTCCGCTGCTTTGTTTGGTAAAAAAAAATATTCTTTATATTAAACGAAAATAACAGGTCAAGCAAAAGATTAATCTGAATTAATGAATTTAATCCCAAGCAGACAGTGTATTTATATTAAACAATAACAATCCAAATACAATATATAATACGAAATATTTCACACATATTAGATATATTTTATTACAATTAAATTATATTTTTAAGTTACTCGAGTTAACAAGTTTAAGACAATTTAAACATAGCGTAAGTATTAATAATTCTATTACCAAGTTCCTTTCGTATCTAACGGTATTATGAATTACCTTTTTTTAATATCTCAGCTTTGATAACATAAAGTATTAACATATTTTTAACAAATAACACTTAATTACTAATTAACTTGTCTTACTCATAATAAATAAAAAAATATTAATGTTGAATAATATAAATAACAGATAAATTTTTTAAGTAGATGTTTTTTTTTATAAAATACGATTCTAATATTGTAGCTCTTAATTAAAAAAACAATCTATAAATGTAGACTAACTGAAAAGCACAAACAAATTGCACATAAAACATATAAAATGTTTTTCAATTATGTAAATTGATTGCTTTTTTTTATATTTAAAAATCGTATTCAATACACAAAATAAGTACAAAACAATAAATATCTAAAAAACAAAAAATAATAAAAAATATAAAACAGTTTTGAATACAGAATTAAGTGGATTTCAAAAAGTATGGTTTATGAGATTAATTACATAAGGCAAATTTTTTTGCATAATTTTAATATTCATAACAAATTCTAATAAAAAATATTTTATAATATTTATAAAAATTATACGTATTTTGTTGATATGAAATAAACTTATTACATGAAAAAAATTACAAAATGATAATTATAAATAATAATAATATAAAACACTTTACGAATAACTTATTGATTAAAAATATATTTTAATAGATATTAAATGTAAACACTGCATAAGGAGATAGTAATACGCGTTCTTTATACATGATGTGACCTGAATCACTGAAAGACTCATGTGATTGTAAATAACATGTTTATTTGAAATGAGAAACTGTTGATGTAATGTTACATTTGAAAATATAAAAATTAAAAAAATTGTGTCTACATAACTATACAAGTGCGTGTTTTAGTAATAGGTTCATTTGTGTTAATTTTAGTAAAATTATGTCTCCTTTTTTATTTGTTATTTTTTAATAAATTTGCATATAATGTAACCATTGTTTTTATTATTTTTGAATATTAATGAATATATCTTTTTGTTGATACTGTGAGAGGCTAGTTTAATAGTTATGGCATATAATATGGTTGATCCGAAAGTTTATGTCGATATTGTCTATTAGAATTCTACCGGAAACATGAAATTCTTTAAAGAGAAATCTCAGTGAATTAATGATTGATTATATATTATAAAATTTTATTTATTTATGAAAAAAGTTAATATTTTTAAAATGTTTTTATTGACGCAAATAACGCGTGATATATGTAATATATATTTCTACAGAATACTATATTTATATGTTTTATTTATTTTGTGTAATATTGATAATCAAATTTTTAAATAGATATTCAAATTAAAATAAACCTTATATGTACCTTACTCCTTCCATGTGCTTCATTAAAAATTATATCAACGCAATATCAAAAATGTAATATCATTTATTTATATAGTTTAAAAATCAGAGAAACTATTCCAATAAATAATATTTTAAATATAATAAAAATTTGTGCTACGACAGTGAGAGTTCACTCGTGTGCCACGCTGGTGGGCATTGAACAATAAAGGGAGAGCGTAAGAAACTAAACGACAGAGTCATTCAGTAGATTGTGCTGACTACTATAACAGAAAGTTTTGATTATTGGTGAAAAAGCAATAATATATGTCACTTAGTTAAAATTTGTGTTTAACATTTTTTTTAAATAATTGACAAATTTCATTGTTTTTTAGTTGTTATTAAATTTTCATTTCAATTACTTTTTGCCGACATTACTTCAATTTCTAAGTAGTGCGCATATATCATACTTTTCAATTTTTTTTACTGAAAAATTTAAGAAATAATTTATTTATTATTTTTGATAAAAGGTTAGTATAACAGAAACTTTAAGTGTATACATAAAATAATTTCTTACAATAAAAAGTTGAACAAAATTATATTCAAATTATTGTAATTTTGTACACGCAAATATTGTATTATCAATTCATGATATTGTTAATATTTTATTAATAATATAATAAATTCTTGATATATCGACTGCAAAAATACAAAATTACTAAAATTAAATTTAATGTTAATTCTATATATTTTTTAACTAAAAAAAGCCTTAAAGATTATTATACAAATTTTAACATAAAATTAATAAATATATTTTTTATAGAACTTAATTTTTACCAAAAAATATTGTAGTTTTTATTTTACTTATTTCATTGTATCGATATATACTTTACATTTAAACTATAAATTTAATACATTTTTTAATAATTTTACCAAAATTAAATAAATTTAATTTAATAAAATTAAAAAAGTTTTTGCCCATACATTCTAAGATAATCACCGACTTTTTAAATTAAAAATATTAATAAAATAGATGAAAAATGGAAAGAAACTTATTTTAATTTGAGAATGTTGTATTGAATGATATATAAATTATTTAACTTTTTCATTACTATTACCAAGAAAAAGTTAGGACAATTAACATAATTTTAATTTTGAATATAACAATATTTAAATAAAAAGATATGTTAATCGTCTTCTTTTAACATGTGTATCATTAAATAACATACAAAAAATCAATGTTTTCCTATGAAAATTATAAAACAATTCAAGTTTAATAAAGCTATATTCGTAAATCGTAATTAAACTCCAACAAAACGAAAATAAATGAAGAAAATTAGATCTCAGAATTAAATCAATTTGATGAATGTCTTCATCTGATAATAATACTATAAGATGTATTCATGTAAAATTTATTGCAAATTATTTGTATATAAATATTTTATTAACTATAGAATTTTATTTTATATAATTATTTTTTACCATAATAAAATATATTATCTAACCATTAGTATAATGGTTTAATTAATTAAGTATTTATTAAATAATAAGATTTTGTAAAAACTCAGAATTTCATTTTGTGATGTAAAGATCAGAATGTTATTCTTTTATATATTTATAAACTTATTTCGCATAATTACAAACTATAAATTATTTTTTATCCTTGTTCTCATTTGTGTTAAAATAGAAAATCTATAGATATTTAATAATAACTTATTTAAATTAATGATTCAAGGTGAAATAAAGCTTTGTATAATTAATAAACAAAATACCGGAAATAAAAAAAAATTATGAATTTTTTATAAATTTACATTTTTTTAAATATTTAATTATATAATTTATCTTCGGCATAATATAAAATTCTGCTTATATTTTTATTAATGTTTAGTTTTTCTTTTTAAAATTTGTTAAGTTTCTTAGTGCATACAATCGAGTCTCACGCATATTTTACTTACGTTATATTATCATAAAAAATTTCGGATAACCTATCATAAAGAAAAAACTATACAATTTAATTGTGATTATTTATTATATATATCGTAATATTGTAAACGATACCATTTATTTCAATCTACATTAAAAACGTAAAGGATACTTTTTTCTTGAGAAATCAATAGACTTTGTTATTGATTAGTTGATTAATTTTTGTTGTGAAGATCTTTTATTTTAAAGAAAAATTACTTTTAAAAACATTTTACATAATTAATAATCAATAATAATTAAAAATAGAAATATTTATCTTAAGTGTAATATAATTTTATATACATGACTGTATAATGACTGTTAAATTTTATAATAATAATAATAAGAAGAAGAAGAAGAAGAAAAAGAATAAAAGCTAATAATATGAGTACAGAAAAGTAATAAATATTTATTTATATCATACGGTACGAGGTCTCTTAGATATAATACGGAAAAAGGTGTTTGTATTGTGGAATTAAAGTTCGTGTATTCACTTGATGATTTGTTGTATTATCACTAATTTTGTGGTGATTTTTCTTATCAAGATATAAAAATTTCCTATTCTTTATTGAATTTAGGCTTTTATAAGTCTTATGTAATAAAGAATTATTTTTGCATTTTTTATTTTCAATAATTCTTATTAATAATAGTGTTTTGTCACTATAATATATCTTTCAAGATATTTATTGTAGTTAATCTTATAAATAAAGATAGTAGTATCCCATTTACTTATAGTCTCTTTGCCTAATTTTATTATAAGATCTAGTTTTTTGTTATAATAAGAATTGTACGTATACTATACTTGTAGTCTAAATAATACTGAAGATGTCTTGTATAACAATTTACTCAATTTTACTCGATGGCTTACCGGAACCAATCCCAGCACTTATGCTTTGTGAAGTCTTGCTTATACAAATCATTTAATTAATATACACTTAAATATCAAAACTTAATATTTATTTGTTTTTAAAAGAAAATAAAAAGATATATAAATATAAGATATATAAAGATAGAAAGTCAAAACTATTTGTATGCTTTAAAACGCATTTTAAACATATAATTTGTTTACAGATATAATTTTTTAGTTAATTTTTTCAATATAAGGGAGGAAAGAGAGAGTACAAATATTTATGTATTGCTTGTAATGAGAGAAAGGTACGGATGGCTAACGGTCATTTTTTAATGCATTTAAGTTTGAACCTGCATAGTATTGTTATGTGTATTGCAGGTAAAATTATAATAGATATATAGGTGTACAATGTAAAATTTATGCTTTGAAATAAGTGGGAAATACCCATGTCTCAGACACCCCCACCCACCATACACAATACTCGAGAAAATTACGGAGCAACTGTTCAAAATTGTAGTTTAATTACCCCACTTTTTTTTTCTGCGTGGAATTAGAATTTGGTCGAAGTTTGTAAAGATCACTTCGTGCTGTTGTAAATAAGTATTAAAAAGGGTTCGAAAATTGAATATTTGCTACGTATTAATTAACCTCCAACGCCTTTATCCCTAATCTAAATATTCGCCCGCAAAGAAGCTTTCGGGTATGAGATGGATTATTGAAGAAAGAAGAACGCTTTCACGGTGAACGAAAATGCTCACAAAATTCATCCGTGGTATAACAATTTATTTAAGGTGATATAAATAAAAGGCCATAATTATTCTTGAAAATGAAAATAATATAGAATTTATTAGTGTTTATATAAAACCCTTCTGCGCCTACAGAAGTAAAAAAGATATATTGATAAAAAACAGAAAAGAAAAGCTAATATATCGAATAAACTTTTTTTAATGTAATATAAATTTTTATTTAGAATTGATATTTTATTATATTATATATATTTTATTAAATATTAAAAATATGTATTATTATAATTTTTAATTTATTTTTAACAATAAAATAATTAATATAAATCTATATAAATAATATTAAACTTTAAAATTATTAAATGAATGATATATTGTTAATACATGGATGTATGATTATTACAAAATTATATTAAAGAAATATTTATTATATTAAATATTTTATTAGTTTAGGTGACAAAATATACTAAAAGTGAGTTATCACTTAATCAAACTTTATAAGTTTATTTGTATATAATTTTAAAATCTCTTTTTTTCCCTTTATTCTCTAAATTTGATTTTCCTATACATGTATTTATTTAAAGATATAATAATATAATAAGATATATATAAATTTCTTCTCTCCTTTGTATACCGAAAAAAAGTTATTATACATTACATGTACACTATTATTATTAGTTAGTTACAAATACCTTATGATATGATACGTCAAACTTTTTTTTAATTATTTAAATTTAAGATTAATTTATAATACATATTTATTATTATATTTGTTCACAGATGGAATATCCATTGAAACAATCAGTTTTAGAAGGAGAATCAATATATAATTTAGATTTCAATTTTTTTTCACTCTTCAAAGATGTAGTAAGAATGAATCAAGAAAAAACTGCAATCCTATATGAAGGTATTTAACATTCAAATTTATTATATAACTATATTCATATAGTTTCAATAACCACGTGAATTCACCTAATATAAAAATCTGAGAAATAAATTTTTAAAATAACCTGTCCTATTATTCAAATCAATATCATATAACAAATAATTAATATTTCATGTGCAAATTTTTGTAAAAGTCACCAATTATATTTAATATAAAGAATATGAACAATTTTAATTTTATGCATTACAACTAGAAATCTTATTTCATACAAATTGTTAGTTACAAATTATTTTAAAAACCTGGTGTAGTAGTAATCACTTGTTAAAAATATCTTCTTATTACATTTATTTTATTGACACTTTTACATAGCTTTTTTTAATACTGTTTATTTTGAAATGAGCTTATTAATTAATCTGAAGTTCCAAACATGTAAATATAAATTGTAATAAATTAAAGGAGTGAATTGAGAAAAGCCTGCTGTATTCGTATTAAAAATAAAAACTCGTCAGTTTTTCGTGAGGCTAACAAAGAAAATTCAAATTTATTTGCGCGGCATAAAAATCCCTTGTGAGTCAGAGGGAAAAGTCTTTGATGCGCTAATCAGAGAGATACAAAAACTTACAAATACTGTGCTATGCGCTCGCAAATTCAGCATCGCTCGCAGGCGTGCTTCCGAAGATTAGCTGCTCCAAGATCAAGAAAGGCAGCGCCGGAGGCGTCCAAGGATGCAAAAGATCGGAGGCGCAGGCTGGTGTCGGTTGATACCTACCCGAAAATCGATCACTGGGCGCTACTGCAGAGAGAAACGGCATCGAGGGATCCCATCACTCTAGATCCACCAGAAGAAACAATTGCGAATAATCGAAATTACTTACACACGCACATACACAAAACGCACACATGCCCTCGGAAATTACAAAAGGCAACGGAATACAAAATAGCAAGAGAGTTCGAGATTTTAAGCGGTCGACAATATTCCAAATCTGCGAAAACAGCGAGGATGCCCCCCGCGTCGGACCCCACGGAGGTAAAATTTTTTCCGGGTCCGTCTCCATCCCTGCTGTAGACGAATTTTCTCGTCTGCTTTTCCTTTTCCGACGGTCAACAAAACTACTCCGAACAAATACGTTAAGTGACCTTTCACATAATATATTTATAATGTACATTCTGTAACTATAAAAATTAATATGTTTTGCGCTGTTGAATAATGCCTTATTATAATGTTGAATAATGGCATGTTATAATTTATTAAAATTTTTTTATATTAATTTTATATATACTTTTAATTTTAATGAAAGAAAAGTTTTGTTTTTTTATATTAAAAAATAAGTCATAAGATAAATCTAATATTCATACAATTAATAAAACTTAAAATAATATTGAGATAATATGTTTAAATTATTCATTCAATTTACAGAAAATGATTCAATCCAAAAATATATTACATTCAAAATTATGGACGAAATATCGAGCCGGATAGCAAACATTTTTCAACGCTCTTATAATATTAATGATATGAAAAACAAAATAATAGCAGTTGCTTTAAAACCATCAGAATACTTACCAATAATTTTATTAGCAGTTATGAAATCCGGAATGTCATATTTGCCAATTGATATAGAATTTCCAGAGGATCGAATTAAATACATTTTAAAAGATGCTCAGCCAGCAATGTGTATAGTTGAAGAAACAAGTAATTATTCAATATTTTTTTATAAAAGTAAATTATAATAAAATTTAAATTGTAAAAGAATTTCAAAAATTAATATAAGTTTTCAAAGGTTTAATTATAAAGTATCATTTATCGTATTAAAAGCTTATTCGTTTTTTTTAACATTATATAAATATATATGTATATACATAATTAGTGAAATTAAATAGAAATTAATAGAAATATTCTTTTTAGAAGTTGAAAATATAATTTCAGGGGAAATAATAAAAGAACTTTGTAATATCATTGATAAAATCATTACTGATGTTATTAACAATGTTAATTTTAATTGCGTTATATTACAAAATTAAACTTATCACATGTATAAATGCGTACATATCTACTTTTTTGTTTATGAAAATAAATAAATCTAAAAAATAATCAAAATTTATTGATTGTAACTATTGACTATTCGATTCTATATATTTTACATTTAAACCATTCATTTTACTCATACTTCAGGTTAATTAAGAATTCTGTATTAAAAAATGTGTTTGACATTAGGATCATTTAGTAATGAATTTTTCATTTCTTCGACGTATATGTAATGTTGCTCTATAAGTTCGATTGACATTATTTTATGTTATTCTGATAAACTTTATTAGGATGAGGTTTAATTAATCCTCTCTTTGGAATCATCTTCTGTTCGGAAAATAAGTTAAATTATTTTTTGTAAGAGATAAGATGCATATCTCTCGATATACTGTTCTTAACATTTACTGATCTACAAATGCATAGGGAGACCTATATCCAAGTTATACTTATAATTCAACTTCTTCTGTGATTAATGAAGAATTCATTTTAATATATAAAATAATAAGTTTACGTATTATGCATCTGGTCATAAACTGCTGATAAATTGAAAAATTTTTCTTATATTTATTTTGCAACGAAATTGTATTTAATGAAGTTAATTTTTAATCATATAACACAATTTCTTTTGAATTAATTACCGTTAACATTAAGAAAATGATGGTTAGCACGAAAATATGAAAAATTGTTATGATTCGCGCAACAATGTATTTTAAAATTCGTGTACGACAACAATTATTGCCTCCGAGGAACTGAATATTCAACTTGTGGCGAAGAGAAGTAGGTAATTAGCATTCTCACGGTAACTAAATAGAAGTGTTAACTAAAATTAAAGTAAAACCACCAGAAATTAGGTTAATAAAGGTGCCCACTTTCGTGACAAGCCGCTATTGTTGTTTGAAGTATTGAATAATATTGGCTGCGGTGGTTACACAAGAGTAATATTAAATTTCATATATACAAGTAATTAGCGAAATGAATATCTCACTTACTTACACAGTTATATTACAACCTTCTAAAAACATTTATGCAATGTGTTTTTTTAAACAAATCTTAACTGTCATTTACGTGTTCTACCATTATAATACGGAGAACAGATTTAAATAAAATTTTATTGTATTGTTGTTTTGGACTCTTCTCAAATATATAAAAAATAAACCCAAGATGATTTTCTCGCAAGAACATTGTAAAATATAGTCCAATTCGCTTTGTAGCGGCAATTGCCAGCTACGGGTACGCACAAAAGTCTTTAAGCAATCGCGCCATCGAAGATGATTTACAAGCTTCAAGGGTAGAACATTTTGGAGACGGAAGGACACGTTGAACTTTTATGGAAGTTGTCACGCAACTAGTAGTCAAGGACAGTATTAGAGCATTCCAAACTCTAAAGTGCACTACTGTACTGCAGCACTTGCGAAGAACTCGACAGTGCCGGTAATGGATTTTTTCTTTTTGCGATAAAGATAAGAGGACTTTATGCCGATTTTTTTTGGCTTTTTCTTCTACAAGGGAGTTTTTCCCTAGAATATTACAATATGGTATAAAGTAATTAATGGTATAAAGAAATATTTATTGTATTTTTTTATGATATTATGTATAAAGTTTTCCTTCCCTTTATCCTTAATCAATAACAAGACAAATTTTCTCTTAAGATTATCATCTATTTCAAATTCTTGTAAAAGCTGTGTTATGCCTCAGTATGTAAAAGGAAATATAAATACATAATTCATATATTTTTACTATAAAAATTATAATTTATTCAAATTAATATAAAAGTTAGTGAATATGAATAATAATAGTTAAACATTTTGTTTATTAATAAAATATAATAAAGAAAAAGAAGTGAGACAAAAAAGAGTGATTTGTTTAAATTAATAAATAATCAACGATTGAGCCTGATAATTCTTTATTGGCTCCGCGCGAATATAATAGGCATAAAAAAAACTTAATCTCGCGCGAGGAGGAAAAAGCCTCTAATATACGTTTTCAAAGTACAAGGATGAGCTGTGGAGGAGAGGAGCTCTGTGGCCTCATTTGGCTGACGCCCTCCTTGTTGATCAATTCCGTTCAGGGTAACTTTGCAGCACCAGTTGGTGATCACAGCAGCTTTCAGAAGGTAGAAGGTGAAGCACGAGCAGGGTGCTCATTCTGTGGTACGTCCAGTGCAGCAGAAATCTCACAACCACACACATGTGTCAATCGCACGAATCGTAAGAGAATCAGTAAATCACAAGCGGAAAATATCAAGCTCGAGAAGTTACAGGCAAAATCTCAAGTAAAAATGACGCACAGTTTGTCAGAAGAGGAAGCGTTCCTCCCGAAAACACTTTCCGGGCCCTTATAAAATTAGGGTCTGCCCTCAATGTTCCGGCGGTGCTCTCTCTTACCGCCGAAAAACAGAAAAAAAATACATTATTATGTTGCGTTTAAATGATTTTTGTTAAAAATGTGTAATGTACCTGCAACTGTACTATTAATATAATTTTAATCTTTACTTTGTTAAGTAAGATTCCGAAAAACCTGAATAATTTAATGCAGGTCCGTCTAATGAATTAAAATTCTAGTTAGCCTTAATTGCTGTTTCTCATTACTTTATATGGGGTATTCCGTGGTTTTATATACTATAATTTTAACCTGCATGTCATATCATAGTTTCAGTTTAGAATAAGTTGTTTTCATGTTAAGTAATTTTTTCTTTTTCTGTATTCAAGTTTATTATATTTTTATTTTACAAATAAATATTCTTTTACACACCGAAGAAGAATTATTTTAATAACAATTCATTCAACAATTTGTAATCAATAAGAATAATTAATAAAAATAATAGTATCACAAAATAATTTACAAATATAATAATATATATATTGTTATATGTCCGTTACTTGATAATTGCGCTTAGTAATATTCTCATTGTGAATTAAAAGTTTATAAGAATCCTGTAGTGTCCGAAAGGACGATGAGGGTAGTTGAGTTAATTAATCGGCAGCGTTTGTCACCACTCTTGAATAAAGAACTCCAGAACCTTGATTTCGATAATTGTATCAAAAATAATAAATTTAAATTACTTACATAGTAAATGTTTAAATGTAAAATTCATTGATGGTTGGTCGAAATAGCAAAAGTAAAGCTCTTTTTTGGACCATCTTTTATAATGAACAAATCTTATTTATTATGTTGTGAGGTAAAATCTCACTACGCGCTCAGTTCTGAGAATTGAGCACGTGACGTCATGCGTCGCGGAGCATAGCCAGGCTATCGGGGAGCGGGGACTCGGTCCGCTCGCCCAGGCGAACGCGCGTGAAGGGGGGAATCGATCCTCTCTCTCCGCGCATCTACTATCTCCGTTGCACGGAACAGCGGCGCGCTGGCGCAGGCGCTGTAGCGTTTTCGCCCGACTGGGAAGCTCGTGCTCTCTCTCGGGCTTTCGGCGGCCCGCTAGTGCGCTCCGTCGTTCACACGGGTCAGGAAGGAGAGTAGCTGCTGCTGCATTACTTCTGTACGCTGGCACTTCCGATTTAATTAAACGGGAGTTGCCGCTGACTCGCGGGCCACGTATAAACGGGGTACGCAGCACAAGATCGAGAGACTTGAACGGCAGCCCGCCTCGGCGGACTAAGCCCAGTAAAGCACCTCCGAACGGGAAAAACTCCTTTTTCAGAAGTGAACTTCCCTAACCCCCGCCTTCTTTCTTTTTCAGGGAGAAGACGGGACCTCAGCACACCTCAGCTGTATTTCTTTATATATATGGTTAAATAAAGGGAGAAGTTGTATGAAAACCCACGTATATTTATTTGCGGCTCCTTTTCTCTTCTGTTTGTTTCAGGACAAACTACCCTGGCTCCGGCGAGCCACCGTCGGGCAAGAGCCCGAGTGCAGCCAAAAGGGCTGCTCCGTTGCAATATCAAATTGGTAACCTTTTTGGATCCTCCCACCGACGTTCCCATTTTTGGCTAGATTAGCATTTCGTCCAATTTTAGTCTGCCTTTTCGAATCATCATTTCTCAATACATTGGCCAATATTTCTTATACTGTACTCGTTGACAAATTCCTAATGGTCAATATATTTCGTAAATTCAATTGTAAATAATATTTTTCGCTACACATTGTGCCACTTTTACTATTCTTTTGCACAATTTGTTTCGTTTTTATTATTAAGTATGTTCAATTTCATTACATACGTACTACTATATTATTATAACTTGATTATATAATTGTAACTATTTCTAGTCTGATTCATCTTTCTATGAATTTGATTCATCGGCACATTTCTCGATTTTATCATTTTGCAATACAATCCGAATTTATTTTTTTAAAAAAAACTTAGTTTTAAAAATGCTGAGATGTTATATTATATAGAGTACATTTTGCACTTTAGTTAGAATGTGTAACTTTTTTTTCGTAGCAGGTGCATTTTACAAAAATACATTAAAAATTTTTTTTATCATTTTTAACATAATATTGTCATTTATACTTTCTTAAAAAGGCAAATGTCAATTTATTTATTCCCGTCGTAATAAAAAAAAAATAAAATAAAATAATTTCATATATGTAGATTCCATGAAAAGTATTAACAAACATGCCTTCTTCATTTTTTGTAGATGAACACATCAAAGATAAGTATAGTAGATTAAAATCCTCCAAAAATATTTTATATACTATATAATTATAGTAAAAATTAATTTGTATAATATTTATTTGAAATATAATTTGTTTTTAATTTTTTTTATTATAATTTTTCTCTATATTCCTGTATCAGCTCTTATAAAAAACCGATTGAAAAATGAATCCAAATTAAGTAACGCAAAATGGCCTTGACAATTTTAATTTAGGAAAAGTATAATCCGAATTTTAGAATAGAACGTTAGTACAAAAATTTAAGAATTTTCAGATCTACTTTTGTTAGTTTAATTTTTTAAAAAGCACTTAATCTTTTTGTGAAAATAAATTTTTGTATTTTTGATCCCCATTCAATTATTTTTCTATTAAACCATGATTTAAAATAATCGTTTATTTTCAGGCAGTCTTTAATTTTTTACGAAATTTTAACGGATTTTTAGTATTTGACATATTAACATATTCGGAGATTATTATTATTATTAACTTCTTTTCTAAATAATTTTACCAATGGCTTGATAAATTAGTTTAATTACATGATCATTACGACTTCTTATCATAAGTTTTCAACAAAAAAATGTAGTTTTTAACATATTTTATGACAACTACTTTTTTGATATTTAAAATATCATTTTGATTTTTTTATTTCATATTTGTTTATCATTCAGTTCACATGACAACCATTTTGCAACGACTTGAATCTTTTTTATAATTTTATACATTAATCAATTGATTTTCATATTTAATATTTAATGATCATATTTTTGTAACAATCACACTTGCTTATATCTAAATATCTATAGCGTTAATGCACAATATGCATTTTTTCACAATATTTTTACACGTGCCTAATCATTGGTGATATATTTAGTTACTTAATTTTATATTTTTTTAATATAATTAATTGAGACTCATTCGATAAATACTTCTCTATAGGCTATATGATCATTTTTATGTCGGTATATTTTATCTCTAGGACCGCTTATAATTTATAAGTGAGGAGCTCCTCCCTTAATTTTATTTAATGTGTTTTTCTTTCAATCCAGGCTCATTTATCTCGGATACATCACGGACATATTACGAAGAATCCACGATACGTTTTCTAGGCATATAAGTTTTTATAAATTTATGCTTGACCTTGTTACAGCCCTTATTTTATAATTTTAGAGATTGTATACTGTTCATAATTCTAATTCATAAACATTGACTTTATCTTCTGTAACGTTACGCCTTTTTCTGCATAACGGGTATACATTCTCAGTCGTTTAATGGGACAAAAGAAGTGGAATATATAAGAAAAAAATAAACAGAAATTATATCTATAAATAACTTATTTATTGGATACAATAACGATTGTATCCTTATCTCTTTTTTCAGGGTTTTCCTTTGGCAGTGTATCTAATGTTTTATTTTTTTAGCACAGACTTCGCCAGGGATATCTAGAAAATAAAAAGAAAAGTTTTGTTGTGTTTTTTTGTCCTCTTATTTTATTTCAATTTTACCGGGCTACTAATATTATAATTGCCCGTCTCTCGTATTATGACGGAGAGCTCTACATATATTTGTGCCGGTATTTATTTTCCGAAGGTCAATAACCCTGTTATGAAAGGTTATTGACTCTATTACAAAATATCGTCGCACGGGTCTGTTTAAGCATGAATTTAATTTTTAAATCTTGTGAATGGTATTGTCGAGCAACTTCTTGTGTAAGTACAAGAAGTATACTTTTCAATATCCAGCATAAAATTGAGGTCCTCTGGCCAGGTGCGTTCAGCTTTTTATTTCCGCGATCCGACTTCGTTTCTCTTTTGCGTTTTCGATCTAGATAGGTGTTGGGGAATGATTCAGTATACTATGCGGGGCTGATTCGTTAATTTCGAATAAAGATTGTTTCCACATTGGTTTTAGTGAATTGAAACGTTTGTTTCCCTTGAGTTTATTCAACCCGGTGAAAGTGGAAACGATTCATGATCTAACGCAATATTTTGCAATGTTGCATTTCTATAACTTTAATTTTTTATTTAAACAATCACTGATGTACATTTAATAAAATATATCTATTAAAACTTAATTGAATTATACATTCTTTATATAATAATTATACGATTGATTTTTTTAAATTACAGATGATGTTTTCGTGTACAATAATATGTTAATATTCACCAAAAGACAGTTAATACTTGATTCTGAAAATGAATCTGAATTAATTACAATTGATTGTGATGACTCTAAAAATGCTTTAATCTTATATACTTCGGGTAGTACAGGAATACCAAAAGGTAATTGAATGGATATTTTTTTATATATAATTATTTATATTTATATATATAAATATATTTTTGTATGAATTCTAGTCAATATTAGGGTACTGAGCTAGATTTTTACGATATTTTCTACTTTCTAATGATATAATTAATAATATATTTAATAAATGAATTAGTTTTATAAATTAAATTTTAGGAGTAAAGCTACAATACTCTGCCTTGATGAATAGACTTATATGGCAATGGAAAACTTTGCCATATAATAAAGATGAAGAGTATTGTATTTTTAAAACAGCACTAACATTCGTGGATAGTGTTTGTGAAATTTGGGGACCGATTCTTCAAGGTCGTACTTTAATAGTTATACCTAAGGATGTAACAAAAAATCCTGAAAAGTTTTCTACAATATTAAATAGCTACAAGGTATTCATTTATAATATATATTGTATAATCAAATAAGAAATTTATTTTTTTATTACTATTTTTTAATAATTATAAAATTATTTCATTTATTTTAAAAATGCCTATAAAAGAATGAATATACTTCACAAAAATATTATTTCTTAACTTATGTACTAAAGTGTTTAATTTGCAGAAAAAATAAATTACTGAAATATAGGAAAATATAGAATTCAAGATGGAGTATTAAAATAAAATTTATTAAGATTAAAAAAAAATCTAAATTTTGATGTATTTTAATTATTGTTTATTTATAAATAATTAAAAAATAACTAATTATATTACGTAAAAAAAATAGATTTTTTTAGATGTAAGAAAATACATGTTTAATTCTCGGGTGCTGGTTATAAACTAAATCTAGTCACTGTGTATTTTACAAAATCGTACAATAA
This sequence comes from Eupristina koningsbergeri, assembly GCA_018907245.1. Taxonomy (NCBI): domain Eukaryota; kingdom Metazoa; phylum Arthropoda; class Insecta; order Hymenoptera; family Agaonidae; genus Eupristina; species Eupristina koningsbergeri. Next base: position 1,930,603 of record JACCHV010000002.1, on the reverse strand, counting down.
TTTTAGTACATTGAATTGAAATTATTTTAATTTAAAGTGAGTTATATAAATTGAAGTGAATTTAAAAATTGTCAATTCAATAGAAAAGGATTAATAATAAGATAAAATAAGGATTAATGGAACAAGTATCTATTAGCTCCCCTCCCCGCCGTATCACTAGAATGTTGGAAATGAAGTCCTCGGTTATTTTCTTTCGTCAATTTCATAATATATTGGATTAAGTATAATTTTTGAATTGGCAATTATGAAGATAACCATATGTTCATTTTTAAAGAAACATAGTTTTACTATACGAGATAATAAATAGATCCGAATAAACGTTAATACCTTCTTTGATCCAGTCAAATTATCTAAAAAAAAGGTTGATTTCAAATGTGTACAAAGTACACGAGATTTCTTTTTATAATCGGTTAATTATTATGTGTAAAAAAGAAATATCGTTGGGCACAAAGTAAGATATCCAGAGTTATTTGATAAAATTAGCTTAAAAAAAAAAAAAAAAATTCCCTGTTTTTTTCCTGAAAAATCCTTATATATAGAAAACTAAGCCTCAAATGAAGAAATTTTATTGATTCAATTTTATTTTTTATGAAGTTTTCTCAATAAAAATTTAATTTCCCAAAAAAATTCAATTTTTTTTATTGCAAAAAGTTTCAATTCTACAAAAAAGTTTTTTTATATTTAATGGTTATTTACACAATATATATTTATATTAATATATATATTTTAATATATATAATAAATAAATATATATTAATAAAATTTGATAATATTAAATAAATGGTTAATCACGCATATTAAGAAAATAAATCAACAGATCCGTAATTAGTGAGACAAAAACTTTATTCACAAATAATTTGTTAGTAAGGGATGTTGAATAATTCTAAATGCTAAATAATTTTTAATTAAGTTATCGCAAACTGAGCACAAATTTTTATTACGTTCTTTGAAATATATTAAACCATTATCTATGAAAAAATTACACAATTTTTAATTTACAATATTATATAATTTTTAGAAAATTTAGCGTTTTATTCAAATTATGTACCGATTAGAAAAATTTTTTATTCGTATAACAGTAAATTAAAAAAGCTTTCTTTGGCTTTTTAAAAATGTTAATATCTTCATTACATTTGTAATTATAAACAAATGAAGTTTTTTTTAGATTTGTAGCAAAAATATGCAACTTAGACGATATTAACAAAATTCAACAAGAAGCATTTTTATTTAAATATTTAATTTATTTTTACATTTTTTTATACATGATTCCGAAAATTGAATGAAAAAAAAATTTTTTGTGCATTTAATTACGTTCATCGGAGAGAGAAGCGATAGAGAAGCATTTAAATCCTTTTCCATCACTTTTCATCATTTCGTACTCTATGAGTTAAAATTCGCTATTAAAGTAAAATTATTTATATTTTACTCAAAAATGATACAATTTACACATCTTTTTAAATCGATATAGTAAAATACAATGAATTTAATGGTTAAATTAAAAAATTGAAAAAACAATTTTTTCTTATTTTTTTTCCATTATTATAACATTAATAATTTATGTTTTTTAATTTATTTTTAAGCATACTATATACTTGTTTTTTTTTTTATTATAATAGTTTTTATTAATATATTATTAATATCCATATAGTATACTTAAAAATAAATTTAAGTAGGATTGTTTAATCGACTGTCAGACACCATTGCAAATGATGTTTTAAACCAGATTTTGTCCAAAAAGAATTCAAAACTATTAAATATATTCCCTATACTATATTAAATGCATTCCATGTATAAGGTTGAGATTTCAGTTTAATATTAGCCAATAAACTTGACGTACGAACAGTATTGATAGGTTGCGTTGTCGGAAAAATTTAGGGATGTTTCATGTTTGAAATTAAAAGGATGTTACTCTAAGTGTAGAGAATTTACGTATATTTATAAATATATTTATGTAATTATACTTAAAGTTAACATATTCATTATTTATAAATTCAGAAATAAAATTTAATAGTATAAATCTTTATATTTTAACGAATAAAAAATTCAGTGAATAACAATATAATTCGTACTTATAAAATATTGTTTTAAAATAATTTACCTTACTTATATTAATAAATATATGTTTAAATTAGTACAATGAATCTCAACACCATTTCTTTACTAAATTGATACAAATTTATTATGAATTCCTTCTATTACGTGTTACATACGGATGCATAAGCATTCGTCGTAACGCTAACGCGATAGTTTTTGAACGTCGTGTCATGGGACACCGCATAGGGAAGAAGCACGGCCGAGGAAACGCAGCAACAGCAGCAAAGACATCTCCAGGCGCGCCGTGTCCCCAAGGTCGCTGATGCAGCAGATTCCCGACGCGAACCGGCCAGCGGGACCGGATGTCGCGAGCGGGAGCGCTACACGGCAAGGGAACTCCGGGGTGAGGGGGTAAACTCGCGGACTCAGCGTCCGGGCCACGAAATTTCAGGAGGGGTTACCCAAAAAGTGGGAAACCCTGGCTTCCGTGGTTCGGCCAATAATTAATTGAATTCATTCGTGACGGATCCACGAGTCAATCATCACACCTTTCTTTCTGAACTCTTGGAGTTCATTTTAATACGATCCGACGTACGGACTTAGAGCGCACGGCGTTATAATATACGATAAGTTCTTATCGCGACACACAACACCATCACTTCTCTTCCGGGTTGAATAAACGAACTATTAACCATAACATCCGGATTTTTTATTTTTGCGGAATCTTAACCTTCGCGACCGAACTATTAAAAATTCGGCAATTTCCGAACTCGGTGGAATATTATCTATATATACTTATATATAAAGAGAAATATTCGTAACATACGTAATAATAATTATTTTTCTTTTATTCATAATCCTAATAGGGTTAATGCTAATGTAATTATTAATTAATAAATATTAATATTATATATATTTACAAATATTATATTTATTTATATAATTTTTTTCAGATTCAAAGAATTGTCCTAGTGCCTTCATTACTCAAGTCTTTATTGATGTTTTTACAACTTGAGGTAATCAATTATATATTTTTTTAATTTCTATAAATTATACATACATATAATTCTTACACATGTCTGTGTATTGGTATATGAGTCCATGTGTATGCTGTTACTTGACAGCGTCTATATATTATTGTATTGTCTCGATAATAGTTATTGTGAGAATGTAAAATTAATTGTTAAATTACATATTAAATTACATATTCATGACTACAATTACTTCTTCCATATTTTTCTCCATATCTATCTTATTAACTTTTCATATCTTCCTCTTAATCTTTAACCCACAAACAAATGTTTTATTAAAATAAATATTTCGATCATATTATGTTGTAGGATAAAAATTGCTTTAAATTATTTAGTATTCGTGTTTTATTTATTTTTATGGTAATATATGAATTTATGAGTATTATTTTTTTAAAATATATTATTTAAATTATGTACAATTGTTTGAATTTTATTTATTATTGAACAACATAGTGTACAGATGAATATAGTTTATTTTGAGTAATGTTTACATTACTACAAATTTAACATTTTCATATTGAATTTATAAATTGTACTATAAATTGTGTATATAGCCCATCTATTCATGTAGTATCTCACTATCGAAGAGTATCTATAATTCATATATATCTTTATCTATAAGAACTTTTATAAATAAATATTTTAAATTTTATAGCAACATAAAGAATATTTAAATATGTTGAAACTATGGATATGTTCAGGAGAAACATTATCAGTATATTTAGTACAAGAATTTTTTAATTGGTTTACTGGTAAAAATAAAACTATTGCAAACTTTTATGGAAGTACAGAAGTAATGGGTGATATAACGTTTTATTTAATAACGGATAACGATCCATATATATATAAAAATAAAATCCCCATAGGTAAGCATAATAGTAATATTTATATAAATATTTTTTCTTAATGTATATTAGTGATATATTTTATTATTATTTATTATTTAAAAATCGGCCTTTCGACCTTGAAATGGGCTTTGTACATGTGCGCAACTTTTTGTACATTTTAATTTACATTTAACACTATTTACATCCTTACATTCATTTCTTTACAATCTTTATTTTAAGTTATAGTTCTCTTGTTTGTCATTTTTCTTTTTTCTCTGCACGTTTCTTTCCTTCTCCTTATTATTCTCCTTTCTTTTCTTTCATTTTCTTCCCTTTTTCCTCCACCTCTTTAATTCCTCTTAACAGTCAGTCATTCCTTATTTTCCCTGTAAATACTTACATCACTATCCTGGATTATCCATTTCCTTTCTTCTCTTATTTCCTTCATTATCTCCTTGATTTCCTTGTATCTCTCTATCAAATGTTTCCAGTCTTCGTTTTCCTCTATACATAGTTTGCATTTGCGTTCTATTTGCTCCATCCATTATTTATTCTCAGTTTTTATATTTGCGAACCTTATCCTTGCAATTGTTTTTATATTTTTTGTCTTTTCCTTTTTTCTTAGGTTCCTGGGTAGTCCATCTTCCTTTATTTCCTTATTTGTCATGTACCTCTCACCTTCTTTCCTGTCTTTGTACATCTCTGTCTCTTCTTCTGATTTGTACGTATTTATTTTTTTCCTCCCCTTTCTCAGTATTCAATTTCATTCCCGATTAACTCTAAATTGTTTAACCATCTTTTCCCGTAGTATATCTCTTTATCTTCTTTTATTCTTCTTCTTTTCTCTTGTAAGGATTTCCTTGTCCATCTCTTCTTCGTATGTTTTCCCATTTTCTCTTCATACTTCCGCACTCTAATTCTCTATTCTCTTTTCATTTTTGTTTCGCCGCTATCTCCCGTATATAGAAGTGTAGTGTCCAGTCCTAATATTCATCTGTAATAGTCCATTTTAATTTATTTCATCTCCTGTATTTCTTCTATATCTCAATTTCATATTCTATTACTTCTTTTACCAGATAGTTAAATAATAACTTCTTTCCCTTCAAATTCCCTCTATATTTCTTTTTTCTGAGTTCTCAAGTTTTTTTTACTGCTATTCTTCCTTTCTTCTATTTGTGTGGTGTGTCCTCCGTTTCTGCTGAATACAAACCTTAAGTATCTACAATTATCCACTTCAATCGTCTTGCCTTTTAATTTCCAGCTTCCTTTCTTGGTCTTTTTCCTTTTTTTTAAACACTATTATTTTTGTTTTATCTGTATTAAGTTGGAATTTCCTATCCTTTAGGAACGTCTTCAGTATCTTTATCATCATCAGCATTGCCTGTTTGTTTTCACCAACTAATACTAGGTTATCCACTACATTCTATATATTCTATATATATTCGAGTAGAGACTTCTCCTTTCATTATATCTCTGATTGCTGCCTGTTCTTGCTTTCTTGATTGTTTCTTAATTCTTATTTATTATTTTTTCTCCTCCTTTGTGTTCTGTTCCTAAATCTCACTTCTGTTCATTCTCTCTTACTCCGTCTTCTACTCCGCAACTTTTGTTTTTTCTCTTTGCTCTCCTCGTTCGTCTCTTTCCTCGTTTTCTTCTTTCCGGTTCCCATTTTTCCTCGTTCAGTCTCATTCATTGCTTATGCTATATTCATCCCTCTTTCGTTATCCTTGTCCTTATTTATTTTCCTATCTTTCTTTCCTTTTTCCTTCTGTCTCTTTCTCTCCTGGTCAATCCTTGCATCATACCTCTCCTTTACTTCTTTCATCATTCTCTCTAGTGCTTGCAAATTTCCCTAGTTGGTTCATTTCCCATTGAAAAAGACTTTCCTGGGCCCAAATTTGATATAAAGCTCATTTTCCCTCATCTTCTTAGCGTATCCGTATATTTTCTCTTGCATCCTACTATCTTCATAACTCAGGCCATGTTCAATGAAGATGCAGAGTCCGTAGAGTTTTTTGGCCTCTATTACTATCCTATTCATTTCTACGTCCTCCATTTTTATTATCTTAAATGTTCCATTCTACTACGCACTTTTCAAGACTGCTCCCACCTCTAACTTCTCGTTAGTACATTTTTCCACCTACCTATTGGCTACAATTCAATCCACTTAGGCCTTTTCTACTCCCCTTATAACCATATTTTCCTCTTTACTCTATGTTTCCCTCTTCCTCACCATTCTTCTTATCTCATTCACTTCCTTTTCTGACAGCGTGGAATTAATATAGCTGCTACTACGACCTCTGGTTTCTCTCGAGATATTAAAACAGCTGCTGGCCCTGCTCCAGGATCGTGCAGCTATATTGATGGTTGTTCTCTCTGTTTCGTTGCCGTCTTCATCTTCACTCCAGTATCTGTCCTTGTATATCTAACTCATTTTTTCTTCGATGACAGCTCTCCACTCTGTCTTCACCTCTCTAGCGTCCTTTATTTTTTGAGCTCCTTATCTATCTCCTTTATCCTTGCTTTTCATCTCTTCTCCCACTTCCTCTTTCTTTAATCCCATTATCCTATCTTTCTCATAACTTTTTCGTTTTTTTCCTTATTTTATTAGTTTTTCTTATTCTTTTTCATTTCTTTTCTTTTCTTCTCCTTCTTCTTAATTTTTTCTCTTTTCTCTTTTTCTCGCTCTTCTAAACTCTCTTTTAGCCTTTTTTGTCTTCGAAGGAGACTTCTTTGTATACCTTCAAGAGTCAACTGTTCTCATCTACGTTTTACGTCTCTGCCGTCTTGTTTTGTAGGTTTATTGCTCCTCTCTGCCTTGATGTCGTGGAGTTACTTGGTGGTTATCTATCTCACAGTAGCGCTATTTTTCTCGCACTTCCTAGCTCTCTGCATCACGCCTCTCTCTCTCTCTCTCTCTCTCTCTCTCTCTCTCTCTCTCGTTAAAGAGCCAGATATGTCTTCGAATCTCTTCTAGTCTACTTGCTTTTTTCCCTCTCTTCTTACTCCTTCCTCTATACGCACACTTTAATTTTAATTTATTAATTATTAAATTTAATTTATTAAAATTAATATATTCTTCTTGTTCTCCACCTTCTCTACCTTTTGTGTTACACTTTTTCCCACTTTTCTTTACTGTTTATGGTAATAAAAACGTTTTTTACTGCATGAACTGTATTCCTTACGCCCACGTAGAAAAGTCATATGTTATATATGAACTTCAGTATATTATTATTTTCTTTAAATAATCAATATATATTAATCTTTCATAATTTTATGTAATCATTATATTGTATGTAAAATACACAGAAGAGAAAATTTACTCTATACTTCTTTGCGTGAAGAAAATGGGCCGATGTGCACAAAGGACAACTCGCACAAAAGTATTAAATACATAAGAAAGAGCATAATAATGTCAATCGCAACCTAGAATACCATCGATATAAAAAAACTTTTGTTGATACTTTCGTATCACTCGATAATCCAAAAACACTCACATGCACATTTCTAAATGTGAATCTTGTTAATCGCGAATAAATATATGTTAAACACAAAGTTTACTAATAAAAGTAATTAACAAAGATCAGTTTACGTAAGAGTATTGACAAAGAAGATTCACGGACAAATGTCGATAACTCATGCTCGATCAACCACAAGGTGATCGATTTTTCGCTATCATCCCCTCTATTCGCACGATAAATTCGAGAGATTATCCAACGGTATACAGATTATGTAATGTTTTGAACGAATTGTCCACCTTTGTAATGAATTTTTTCGTTATTTTCTTTAAAAAATTGATGCAGAGATTTATTAAATTTTTCTAGTTATCTAATATCTTTTCATACTCTTCTGTTTATTTGTATAAATATAGAAAAATCACCAAATACGCTTGATATTTAAAAAGAATTGAATTAATAATATTCCTTATTTATATGATCACTTTATTAAATCAATATATAATAAGTTTATTCCTCAAGAATTTTTTAAATAAAAATTATTTATTTGTTTATTTTAGGAAAACCAATTTATAATAATATTGTATATATTGTAAATAAAAACATGGATTTATTGTGTCATGGTGAGGTTGGAGAATTATTAGTCGCTGGTAGTAATTTAGCAAATGGATATATTCATGATAATAAAACAGGAAAATTTATAAATAATCCATTTACTACAAATAAAAGTACGTATTTTAATTTATTATGTATAATAAGTAAATACGCGTTTAAAAATTAAGAACTATTTAACATTTTATCTTATGTCTTTATTTATCTAGCTTATTCATAATGATTGAATTTATAGAATCTTACTCCTCTTAAAATTTTCTGTAATTATGAATTTACTGAAGAAATGTATATAACATATTAATTTTATATGTAAATGACTTTTTCTTCGTTAACAACATTTTATTACTATATCGATCATTATATGCTCATTTAGAAGGTCACGAATTTTCTTACCTGTGTATCTATCATGAGATTTGTTATCCATTGTTATTCTTCGTAAACATCAGTTTTTTATCATTTTTATTGATTTTCTTTCTCTTGTTAGCCTCAATAAGTATGCAATATACGCAATGCACTAATTTTATTCGTTTACGTGATTCATCATTCATGTTGTATATCATTCGGTTGTTAACACCACGTTCAACTACTTCGTGATCCAATCTTTCAGATTTAAAATAAACGTTATTTTTCTTTTGTTTATTTTCATTCAGTGATCGTATATAACTGATTCATAACGTAACGTTTGAAATGTAAAAACTTGCTTTTTTCTTTTCTGATTACATCATAGTCACTTGATTTTTTTTTTCGATTTATAAAATTTTATAACCGCGAATTTGTTCTTCTTTTCTTTCTGTTCCGGAATTCGGGTATGATTTTTATTCTGATATATACAGAACAGATTTGCTCTAATTTTACTGACATGCAAAAGCAGCAAATAATCCAATGTATATTATACATATTTTTCTTTTAAATTCTATTTAGTTCATGTATTTAAGTTTTATTATTATACTGTATCTAAATGTTTTTCATATTATATTACTCTTATACTAAAAAATTTAAAAATTTAATTTTGCTAAAAATACAAACAATTCTTGTTGTCATTATAATATTTATTTATTTATTAAATTGTTGTAAATTTTATATCATTATTTTTATTTTTTTGTAGTTCTGAATTTACATTCAAATTTATCTATTTAATTCGTTCATGATATTGAATATATTTAATTATATTTTGTAGTAAATTCAAAAACCAGAAAATAATTATAGAAAATGTCGTTAATTTTTTATTTTAATTATTATATTGTACATTTTACAGTGTATTCAACAATTTTTCGAACTGGAGATTTTGCTAAAATAGAAAATAAACAATTAATTTATGAAGGGCGCCAGGATACTCAAGTAAAGATTAGAGGACATCGAGTAGACCTTTTAGAAATAGAAAAAGCAGTATTGAATTTGCTTTTCGTAGAAAATGCTGTAGTTTTATCTAATAAAACTGAAGAATCAGAACCAGTAATTATAAATTTTGTTTTTATTACTTATAATATATTTTTAAAATTAATAAAAAAGATACCCGCTATGTTGTATTAATTATATAGGATATCTTAATGATAGAGTTGGATATTATTATTATTTTTTTTCAATATTATTTTAATATATTTTTTATATATAGTTCATCTCTGGTATATTGAATAGCAATTTCGTAATATTTGATTTTCGACTTTGTATTAAAAAGATGATTTCATGCCTTTATCAGGTTTATTTATTAAAATTAAAAATATATAGAATTTTATAAAAAAAAATTTTTTTTGTTTTACAAATGTACTTCGTATCATTGTCTTAAGAATTGATAAAAAACCATAATTTAATGGCTAAAGCTACAGAAAATAAAAAAGATTATAATAATAATTATATTATATACAAATATTCACAAAACTAAAAACTAACATCCATTAAAAATAAGTAAACATTTTAAAACAAAGAGCAAGAATTAATCTCCCTGATATGCAGCTAACAACCAAATATTTCAAAATTGTTATTCAAAACACCCGCAAGTAACTTAAATTAAATAAAATTAAAACTGAATATTTCAAAATAAAATAATAATATTTAGTCAAGAAATGAAATTAGTTTGATATTAATTAAATATTCATTAAAAAACGTAATCAATTTCTCATTTAAGAAAATCACATAGTCTTAGCAATTAATTAATTGAATCATTACTATTCGTTAAATTTTTTTTAAAACTAAATCCTTCTAATTTTTTTAATTTTTTAAAAGTTTTTAGAATGTATTCATTCTTTTTTTTGGATGTTTTAATTACCAATACAGTTATTTTTGAGTTTTGATGAAATTATCTCGTTTCAAGTTTTTTATTTGAAATTGTACAATTTTCTCATTTTGTATGTATAGATATTTTATTTTAATTAATTTGAATTAAAGATTCGACCTGAATATAATAAGATTTTTAATAAGTTTCTATTTTTTGTTTTACATTTAAAATATTTCATTAATCAGAAAAGTTAAAAAAATTAAAAAAAGAAAAGAATAGCAAATCTATGTGAAATTGTATATAAATATCGATTAAGAAGAAAAATTTTAATTATAAATTTAATTTTTAAATTTATTCAAATCGTAATTAATAACTCTTTTCAGAATTCCTGATACTTTTACCCTTTAGCTAAAATTTTAAATGTAGTTTTGATTAGAAAATATTACCTTCTTTCCAATTTATCTACAAACTACTAAGTATGTTGGTTATTAAAGTAATGTCAATAATGCTTTCTTTAATAGCATTCTAGATAGTAGATTTTCGGCGTATCAGTGAGTGTATTGGTCGCCTATGTACTTAGTGGAAAGATTTTATTGTTAGAGATCGAGATTAACTGACATAATATTACAGCTTTCGTGAACTTCGAAGCCAGTGACAACTTCGTCGGTAAGTCGGAATTTTTATACGTAAACCATGAATGGAACACATGTCTTGTTCGCGGAAAGAAACGCCAAAGTCGAATTTCACGGCCAATATTGACTGTCTTGGAAGTTTTCGGACCTGATGGGCAAGAGCAATTTTCTATTCACCTTGAATCTCCATGTTTATAACGTACTGGGATGATGATGGCTTAGAAAATCATGCGCTACACGACCATCACTTGGATTGCATACGTCTTGGACGTGACACAAAAGAAAGGATATAGCTGAAAAAGAAATCTCATAGAGCTTCGATTAAAGATGCAGACCTATGATCTACTGTACGTCACGTATTTCCAGAACACATCTACCTGGGTTTAGCGAACTTATTAAGAGGTATGCAATGTCTTCCATGAAAATGGCCTCTCCGAAAAATCCAATTCATTATAGATGACATCATGCTGAAAGACAAGAAATCCTTTAGGTTACCCCCATATCGATACTGCGCAGACAAAAAGAAAACGATATAGGCGCAGCTTAAGGAGTTGTTAGCCAACGGACTTATCGAGCCTACATTACTTTACCCCCTTACTTTTTACACATTGTTATGGTGTATAAGAAGGACGGTACTTTTCGATTCTACATCGATTAAAGACGACTAAAGAGTATTACAAAGGACTTGGAGCAGCTACTTCATATTATATACGAGCTTCTCAAAATTTATGGAAAACAATGATCATCACGACGTTGACCTGAAAATTGGACACTGGCAAATTTATTTAACGAGCGAAGAAATAAATGGCTTTCGTTAGCTTTGATGGTAGCAAATAAAAGTCCAGAGTGATTCTCTTCAGACTACAAAGAGCTGGCCCTATATCCATGCATTTAATTAGACAAGAGGTACTAGCGAGATTGATGAGAGAGTATTACATGCACTATCTGTATATGGCCTCAGTATATATGGCCACACCTGTGGTCTCGAGAAGTATTATTTTGGTAATATCAAATTAATGTATTCGGGACATGTAATTACAAACATTCATAACGAGCTGATTATAAAACATGTCTGCGTTATTTTGAAAACTGCGAAATATCATTCACGCGAAAACCTGCATGCCTTTTTAGAAATATGCAGATGACTGTAATAGTATGTGCCGAATTTTGCAACGGTGATTTTATCATTCATGACACTACTACAAACCAAAATATCATGGAAGTAGACTACAAAAGAGCAAAGGGCTTTTCAAAAGACTAAGGAACTTTTCAAGGATACCCTGATACTCAGCAAACCAAACACAGTAAAACGTTATTTCTACAGACGGATGCCAGCGGTAGTGGAATAGAAGCTGCTTTGTACCAGCTCAATGACTTGGTCCAGAAAAAGATTATCTCTTACGCCTTCGCAAAATTTTCCAAATATGAGACGAAATACCATTCAAACGACCTGAAGTGTAGCCGTCATGTGTACCATACAAAAATAACATCACCTCTTGGACGATTCTCGCTTCAACCTCATGACCGATAATTTTATCCTACAATGGTTGGACAAAATTCAAAGTAAACAGGGTAAGTTGACCAGGTGAGCAATGTTCCTCAAGCATTGACATAAATCATTTACTTGACCGTTGCGGATACTTTATTTTAATATTACGATTGTGAGGTTTGTCAAGAGAACCCTGACAAGATGAACAACCTCCTGCCGCCATTGTGAACCTGTGAGCCAGGTCCAACGACACTAATGTAGGCCTACTTGGTTGATCTGAAGCATAATATTGAGGCGACCCAAGGCACTGACTTCTGCATACACAAGATCGAGGATAAGATTCTAGACAAGAAGAATTTTCAAACGAGGGAAAGAATGTATTTCCTATGCAGACAGGATGAAGAACTCCGCATTTACTTACCAGAGAAAATGCGTACGAAAGTAATAAGATATTATCACAACGAAGCTCTAGTAGGCCATATGAGAGAACCGGAGACCCTGCGAGCTATTAGAGATGGCCACTTCTAGCCAGATCTTCGAAAGCACATACGATAATATTTAGCTGAAGCTGAATGCATTGATTGTGCATTGGCAAATGTAGCATCACTTGTGGCACTCGGACGATCACGTCTCAGACATCCCAGGTACGACTGAATACTTTTTCTAGGTGGAATAAAGCTTTCTCAGTTCCCAACGCTACCCTCACGACTATTAAAATCTACCTTGAGAGGGAAGTATTCATGCGCAGAGGTCATTCTCTTCTCAAGTCATTGTCATGGACAACGCCAATTCCGGTGCTTGCAAATATTCATCACTCCTGTATACTACTATCCACAGTCGAACCCTGCAGAACAGCATAATCAGGAATTAAAAAAGGAGCTGCGCCAAAGTTTGATAAATTCAGAAGAATAATGGCACTGGGATAAATTTATTCCTGACATTCTATTCACTATGCGAAGAAGAAAAAACATTGTTACAGGAAGCACTTCAAGCGCACTACTTTTGAGTCATGAACTGAAACGGTCGGGAAAACAGACATCAATTAGATAACCAGCAACGATAGAGATGCGGATTGACATAGCTAGAATTAACCATAAGGTTCGTGTCATACCCTGCATCAATAGATCAAAATGCACTCCGGGTATACGACCCTGTTTACATAAATACCAGCTATTATCAGACGCTTTAGCTGGGTTAGCCCAATTTGGATGGGACCTTTTCCGAATATCTTTGAAATATATTAACGACATCTACACCATCGATCATCCCAAGGAGAGCCCATTACGCTACACGTAATCGAGATAAAATGTAGACCTGCTACAGTGAATACGAGCGCGTGAGCAGAAGAATCTGTTGATTCATAGAAAAATGGTATTTCTAACAAGCTGCAGAAAAATAATAATCATCGAGAGACCTCATCGGTCGAACGCAGGAATGAGCTACAACGAAAATCACGATAGGAACAATGGTCACCGAGTAAATAGTAAGAATTGTTTCTAAACAAATAATTTAAAAAAAAAAGAAAAAAAGTGTTTGTTACATATATTGTATTTAGTTATGTAAATATCGTTAATAAAAAATAAAGGAGAATAAAAGAAGTACTGTATGAGGTGTGAAAGAGAGGGGGGAGTTGACGCATATAATTGTTAAACGAAAGCTTGTGTAAATTCTACTCCTGTACAGGTCCGGCTCTTTCGTTCATCGGTAACGAAGGTAACGATTTTATCCAGTGAGGATTGTGATTGGGCATCAGAACAACCGATGTTTCTGATTAATGCAGAGATGAGCTCCTACGAAGGACTCATAAGACCTTACTTATAGAAAATTTGACATTTGGAATCATGAAATCGTGAGCAGAATTTCGCTTTGTCTCTCTCCTGAAAATGAACCATTTCTTGTTTCTTTATCATTTCATTTTCAACTATTTCTACCCGATGTGGACAATTCTTCCTTGTCAGGTCGCGACTAAAAAAAATGACATTTTCCTGAGGAAACATTAAACTTAATTAAATTAAATTAAAAATTAATTAAACCCTTCTCAGAGCAATGGTGATCAACCCGCTCTCGTAAAAGAACAACTTATCCTTTTCAGGGCAATCCGTATCAAGAAAAAACGTTCTTGTCTCCTAAGAGGTACATCACTTTTCAATGTGAGAAAGGACTTCTAACTTAAGATAATTTCTCTAGAGATAATTGGCATTAACATTATAAAATAAAACGTAATTGCATTAAGATCAAAATACTTACATAACATCCTTATCAACGTTAATAATAACTCATTTTCAAACAGAGAACTTCGAATCATTTTCAATGAGTATTCAAATTAATTTATCATATTCCAATCGCACATATACATACGCACTATTTTTTTATGTCCAAATTTTTCAATGAAGATTATAATTATTATTGTCAAACCACTAGTTCATTATTCTAGCGTGATTTCCTCTCAACTTTTACAAATGAATTTGGACGATCGTACAAAATTCTAATCACCTATGTGTGACTTGAATTCAAATAAATCACATAAATAAATAGTCATACATGGTGCATCCACGAAGTATCGAGTTTTTTTTCATTTTGAACCTATTCGTCGTAGAAATTTAGGAGGGGTCTTAAAATGTCGACAAACTCTTTCCGCATTTGTCCCTTTTTTTTGTTTTTTCGATAATTAGGAGCGGCAGGATTTTACTTCCCGCGAAGGGTGTTTTTCAGTTTTTTGACACGGCGCGATGGAACGACTACTTGAACAGTGTTATGCGATAAAGTTTTGTTTGCAATTAAAAAAAACAGTGCGTAAACATGTAAAATGTTACAAGAAGCTTATGAAGATATTTGCATGTCAAAATCGCAAAGTGAAAAATGGCACAGAGCTTTTAAAGAGGACCGAGAAATAATCATCAATGATCCTCAATCTGGGCGCTTAAAAAGCTTTCGAATAGTTAGGAACACTCGGCGCGTGTTAGAAAATTTAGATTCAGATAGTTGATTAACGATTAGAGTAATCGTGGAAAAACTGAATTTAACGCTATCTACAGTATACAAAATAGTGCAAAAAAATTTATAAATGTCGAAATTTTTGAAAAACATCAACGCTGAAGAGTTTGAAATGCATTTGAAATTTGGAAAACACGCTTTCAAAAATGTGTTGATGCAGGAGGAAATTATTTTGAAGAATTTAAAATTTTTATTTTACCCTGTTTATAAGTCCACCAATAAATCATTTTTCAAAAAAGAAAGGTAAGAATTTTTTTTTTATAATCTTTGAACAAAACATTCTCGCGTAGTGGTTTTCTGCTAATCGCTTCAGCGCGCCGTGTCAAAAATTTGAAACATATCCTTCGCGCGAAGTTAAATCCTACCGCGCCTAATTATCGAAAAACAAAAAAAAAGGACAAATGCGGAAAGAGTTTGTCGACATTTTAAGACCTCTCCCGAATTTTTACGATGAATTGGTGCAAAATGAAAAAAAAACTCGATACTTCGTGGATGCACCATGTATGTAATAAATTTTATAAAATTTATTTATTGCAGAGCATATTATATTATTTAATAAAAAATTTATAAAAGAAATATAGCAATTTTTAAACAGTTTCTGAAACAATGATTATTTAAAATAAAAAAAATAATAGCTTGTTAATTTAATATAAAAGAAGATAAGAAGAAAATGTAAATTTATGAATAAATAGAATACTTAAGTTTAATAAAATAAAATTATTTGTGATATTTTAACTGGAAGGCTGAATATAATTTAATTTATACATTCAATTTATATTATTTATATTATAACTGTTAATTATGTAGAATTTATATAACTAAATTACTTAAATAAATCATTTCTGTTAACATCTATTTATTTATTAGCATTAATATTTTTATTATTTGTTACCTATCTAAAGTTATTATTGGAAAGTCAACAATTATTTATTTAATTTAATTTTCATATTTTATTATTATGATTAAAAATTGAATTCTGGGATTACTTTTCAACAAATTAGAATAATTTATTATAATATATTATAGTTATTTATATCTAATTATTACAAGTATAAAGTGTTACGACCTATATTTCTATTATATTATTAATTATATATTTATCGTAACCGATTTCTTATATCTACTTATTTTCTTTATTTATTTTATTATATTATTTTATTATGCGACGATTCCGAGTTATTTTTCTGTCGTAGCTGAATCGGTCAAAGTGATTCAGTCTTTGTGAGTTTTAGGATTAAAATAAATACAATTATATTAATTCACGTTAAAATTACCGATTTATTGATAATAAATCGGAAGAGAGAATTTGCAGTGTAATTAAATGGCTCGTGATACAATCTAACGTTTACGTGTGTGTTCGAAATACAATAATACTCGTACTATCGTGAATCCGTTTGAAAGTGTGAGTGTCGTGTTGTTTTACCAACGAGAGTCACCGACCGGAATTGAATTACTTCGTATTACATTTTTCATCCGATTCTTGACACTATTATCTTAATTCACCGATCAGCTGAATCCAAACTTTTATTATTCACGTCCCCTTATTTATAGAGAAAAACTGCAACTTTTTATGTCCTCCCACCTTGGAGGCGTTCTTTAGTCTGCATTTTATCGCTCACTTTCATTAACCGAGCTATACATTTCTCAATCTATTGGTTAATACTATTTTTATTAATTATCAGCAACATTTTAATGCGTGTATTAGCTTCGTCTTCCGTAATTACTTTGCGCAATCCTTTTTGGGTAAGTAGAGAATTTCTTTAGTTAGGGAATTTATTAAATTTCGTTATATCCGTAACAAAAGATAATTTAAAACAATCATTAACAATATATTTAAAATTTGGTTAAATTTATTAAGGTAAATAATTGCAAATTAATATATTATTTCTAGATTATTTAATAAAAATAAAAATAATTAATTACTATTGTTATGTTACAGTCAATACTCTGTTTTCTTGTACTTAAAGAAAATGAATTAAATATCGAAGCAAAAGAAGTTCAATCTCTCCTGAAAAAAATACTCTTACCATATATGATACCACAAGTAATTATTATAGATAAGATCCCTTTGCTTGTAAATGGAAAAATTGATCGTCAAAAATTATTAGATTGCAACAAAATATCACAAAATATTAGTAAGAAAATAATTTGTTTTAACAATATATGAATACTTTTATTATATTGAAACGAAAACTTTTGGTGAAAACTTTTTCAAAAAATAATATTTTTACAAATTAATTTTATAATTTTTAGTTAACCACAGGATACAATTTTTTTTAGTATTACATCTACAGAAATATTAGGAATACCAAATATTTTATTTGTAATAATAGATTCTATTTTTAGTCTACTATTCTTTTTCAAAATATCTTAATAATATTTCTATTAATTAACATTATAATTTATAGATGAACAGGGTTTTGATTACAGTGAGATACCTATAGACAAATTAAAAATGTCAAATGTATTATTCACAACAATAAATTCTGTTCTTGGTTTAAGAAATAAAAAATATTTGAACGTACATTCTAATTTTTATGAACTTGGTGGAAATTCCTTGAATTCTGTATATACTGTTTTAAAACTTCGTGAAAAAGGAATGAACATTAGTATAACAGATTTCATAACAGCAAAATCTATGAAAGATATTTTAGATAAGTTGAACATAGAAAACTTCGATAAAATAATCGACGATGATACAAATATTAATCAAAATGTGCTAGAAATGTTAAATGACACACATAAAAAAGATGTAATCGAGTAAGTAAAAATTTTTAATAATTATTTGTGTAAAAAGATATAAGATATTTTGATATTTATCTTATCAACAAATAATTCAATAAACATCAAATACTATGTTGAATGATCAGAAAATTATGTTTTTTTTATTATAGTAAAAAATTTCATTAAAAAATAAATTAGTTCGAAAATCCAAGAAGATAAAATAACGTTTTCTGTTAATAATCTGTTACGATTTTATTAATATTTCGTTATCACTATCATTTGTATTCTTTTTTTCTATATTTATTATTATTTTTTTTCACATATTTTTTGTTATATCACGTATGTAATATTATTTTATGCATAACAAAGATCGTATATGTAACAAACCGTGGGAAAAAAGGGGATGCATAGGCAAAATTAGACAAAGTATCGGGAAATTGATGATGAAGGAATTGAACTCAAAGGAGAGTAACACAAAACCATCAAGTAATAAGGACTTGTGAATTTATATTATTGAACGATTCCGCGCCTCCGCCGAAAATACAAACGCGAGGGTCAATTGAAAGACAATACCGCAGATAGCTGATCGGGCGCTAATTAAGCAGCTGGACGTGCCACGGACCCAGGAGGGAGAAATTGCAGATTAGAAATTATTTATCCGGCGGAGGTAATGAGTAAAATCAAAAATGAGCGAACGAACATTCTTATTTCGACTATCGAATCCGACTTCGAGTACAGAATCACGGGATTACTCCGGTTCGGACATCTTTTCACAAATAATCGTGAATGACAAAACGGAACTTAGATGAATTTACGACTCGAATGGCTAAATTATATATGATCGAGTTAGAATCACGTGCTATACGCATATTTATACTACACTTTAAATCGCATACTTTCTCCTTTTATTGAATAAAATAAATAATATTCTGCTCTTAATCACTTCTCGGTCTTCCTAAAAAACCTTCTGTCATTTTTCTAATTTCAATTTACATATACACTTATTCGTAAAGAATTATTTTATTATTTAAAAGATTTCCCACTATTTATTCTAGGCTGCAAATAAAATTTTACCCCCTACTACGAACTTTATCGTGTCGTATTACAAAATTGAAAAATCCGTTACATGCGTAGATAAACGCTGCTTCTCCTACTGATGGTAAAATAAAAAAATCTCCCCTGCACATTTTCCGATCTTTCCTAAAAACACTGTAACAAATAGTCAAGCAGAAAAATTGAGGCTTGATACTTTCCTAACACAGAATAAATTGATTCATTTGAAATACTATGCTTCCTTTTTCTTCGAATTAACAGATAGTATAACTTATATTATTTTAATTATTACTTTTAATGTTTTAAAAAGTAGCAGTAGTATTTCTTTTATTTTATTTGTTAATATCGAAACTGAGAAGAATTTTTCAATATTTTTTATGGCATTACATTTGTCTTTGTATGTAAAAGTGAGCTTGAAAATATGCTCTTAATTGATATAACTTTTACAATAAATATAAATTTGTTTTTTTTTAATATTATATTTGATAAAAAATAAAGTTAACTTATGCGAACGATAATTTTTGAAAATTCTTAACATATTACTCGTGATGAGAGTACCAGTTTATAAGAATTTTAGCTATCTTTATAAAAATATGCAAATAAAAAACAAGGATCATTATAAATTTAATGATTATCTCATTAATGCATAAGCATATTTTTTTAATTATTATTAGTAAAAGTTTAAATCCTAGTTCTTCTTGACTCAAATCACTTTGTTCATCATTATCAAAATAAATAATGATGGTTGAAGGAAACACCAAATATCTTGTATATAACGATGATGTAGATATATAGATAGATAGGATACTAAATAAACGAGGCATAGAGTATCAAAAACAACGTATCAAAATTCTTGGTAAGCTGCTTTTCCTTCGAACACAAATTTTATTCGCACAAGTATCAACAAACATTCGATTATTTGGTTACCATATTATGTGTTATTTTAACATAATTATTATTGTAATATATTTTTTCAAAATATAATCACTGCTTAATATTGAGAATTTTAAATTTTAAACGTTTGAGTATTGTGACCATTGTTTCTAGTTTTATTTAATAAATATTTTCTAAAATACGAAATATACTTTAAAAACATTATGTAATATTTACAATCAATTGTAACAATTTTTGTTATAAAATATTTCAGAATGATTACTGAGAGTTTTTTTTCAAAAGCTGATCTTGAAAGATGGTTAATACCAGATATCAAAAAAGAAGATTATTCTGAATTATTGTTAGAGATATGGGACGCATTAATTGAAAAGAATTTTAGTTTTATACTTAAGTCTTCAATTAATAATAAAGTTTTATGTGTTGCCTTAAATTTTGATGCTAGAGATGAACCAGAAATTTTCATTAAATCAAAATTAACCATCATATTTGATTTTCTGGAATATTTAGAACAACCAATAAGAGAAAATCAATTACCAAAAGGAAAAAATAAAATTTTTCATACATTTATGATGGCTACAAAAAGTGATCTTAATTCTGCTGAAAATGTTATGTTAATGAAGCAAATGGAAATAATGTGCTTAAAAATAGCAAAGAATAATAATTTTGTTGGAATTTTAACTACAAATACAAGTCCATTAACACAAGTAAGTATAAATTATGAATTATTATATATAATAGCTTAATTTCAAATATATTATTTTTTTATTTTAAATAAAAATTAGTTTTTCATAATTATAATTTCGATTTCATTACAAAATTTTTATTACTTTTTTTATCAATAATGATATTGTTCATTAATTTTCCATATTTCATATTTTTAATATATTATTCAACAAAATTCTGTATGAAGATCAAGCAATAAAGCACTTTTTAGGTTAAAAAAAAGAGCATCTAGTGATACATATTCAAATTCGTAAAAAAATCAGTAGATTCTTATTTTATAAAATACTACTTATGATATCCAGGGTTTTTTTTATTAACAATTTTATCAAATACATTTTTTTTCTTTATTTTAAAATAAAATTTTATAACAAAATTATCTTAATTTTAACGCTATTATATGAATGGACCATTTTTAAAATGGCTAATAAAATTGTGAAGAAAATTCATTTTTATATAAACCAATCGGAAAATTAGAAGCGGAGAAATTTTGAAATTAATTAAAAAATTTCTAACTTTATAATTTTTAATATTAATTTTGGAATTAATGAAAACTCACAAGCTCCTTGAGATGGCTACTGGTGAGTGTCCTCCTGTCCGGGCTGCAAGTTTTCCTCTAAACTCTGGGGGTGGCTTCAGCTGGATTGTCAGTCTGAGTTGTGGGTTGATTTTTGTTTTCCCGCCGCGACACAATGAAGCGATTCAGCTTTTTTAGCACTCTAAAAAGTTCGTGAAAAGCTTAGAAACCGTAAAGCACGTTTTCTACTTTTCCGCGCGATTTCTAAGATGGCTGATCTCGCGATCAAGTCACTCGATATTCAGTTCGAATATTGACGGTATGTCGATGCGCTGATCGATCGTTATCGATTACTGCGCATCTTCCACACCACTAAAGAGAGCGTAATTGGCTCGTTTGGGCAGCAAGCAGTCGCCTAAGCTGCAAGCTACCCGACACTTGCTTCCTTAGGTGACTGGGTGTACGAGGGTTATAATCTTAAAGGCACAATTCTGAGGGTGCCTGGATTATGAATCCAAGCAATGTTCCTCTGTGAACAGCCTGGATTCATCGCCACGGCCTCTTCGGGTATGATCACCAAGTGATCTCAGTCTTTGTTATCTTTATTTGAAAAGAAAAATGAAATAATGAGTTTTGATTCAAATATTTAATCTAAAATTTGCTCTCTTAAATATTTGTGAGCCTCTGAGGGTAACGGTTTTGTCATTATGTCCGCTCTCTTTCTAGGGTAACCAGTGGACCCGGATACGTTTCAGGTCCATACATTGTTTTATAAAGTCACCATGGGTGTCTGCCATATGACGGCGATACCCGGTGCTTTCTCTGAGATTTAGCTCTTCAGTTATTTGTTCAATCGGATCATCAAACATTTTTTGTTTGTTACTGCCATCCTTTTGTGTGCAATCTCCGGCTGATTTATTGTCACACCAGACAACAGCCAAAGTACGTTTTGCCAATAACATTCCTTATGGCTTTATCGAGTGAAATCAGCTGTTGGCATGATTCACTCATAGCTAAGTATTCTGCCTGACAGGTAGACAGAGATACATAGGTCTGTTTGTGGCTCCTCCAGGATACAATGTCTCCGAACAATCTAACAATATATCCAGCAGTGGAGGTTGAATCCTCACAATCTCTAAAACTAGCATTTGAAAATGCTTCTAGCTCCTCTGAGATTGATCTGTATCTGATCTCAAGCTATGTGGTTCCTCTGAGGTATCGGAAGATTCTCTTGACTTCCTTCCAATTCTCTTCGGTTGGCATATGCTGTTTTCTTGCTAAGAAATTCACAGAATATGCAATATCTGGCCGTGTAGCATTAGCCAGATACATTAAATTTCCTATGGCCTCTCTAAATGGAATTTTAGTTTCCAGACCAGGCATGGAAGTTTCGCTCTGAAGGTCAAGGCATGTGTTATGCACTTGTCTAGTTACTATCGGTGTGCTCAGCGGGTTGAAATCCTCCATATTAAACTTACTCAAGATACTTTTTGTGTAGTCCTCTTGATACAATTATATGGTTTTCTCTGATTTGTTTCTCTGAAAATTTATCCCAAGAAAGCATTTGGGTTCACCCAAGTCTTTCATTTCGAAGACACTACTCAATTGAGTCTTGATTTTGTTCAGCAGTGGTTCTTCGTTGCTTGCGAGAAGAATGTCATCTACATAAAGAAAGAGGACAGTCATTTTTCTTTCTTTACGCCATATATACAAGCATGGTTCATGTAGATCATTCTTCAAGCCTAATTTGAAAGCTTCTTCGGTGAATTTCTTGTTCCATCTCTTCAGGCTGATCTTTAATCCATATAAAGATCGTTGTAATTTGCAGTCGTGAGTTCTCTTAATCTCATCATCCACTCTCAATCCTTGTGGAATCTCTAGAAATATGTTTTCTTCAAGAGTTCCATTTAGGAAAGCAATCTTGACATCCAACTGACAGACTTTTAAATCATTCTTATTTATGATTGACAGCAATGCTCGAACTAGGGGTAATCTTCAGACAGGAGCATACGTTTCCTTGAGGTCGTATGAGCTCTTGTCTTTAAAGCCTCGCACTAAAAGACGGGCTTTATATTTTGTCAAGCCATCTATGTCAATCTTCTTCTTAAAGATCTAATGAGAATCTATAATGTTAGGTTTATAACCTGAATCTCTTCGGGGTCTAGGAACTATGCTCCAGACATTGTTCTGAGCCATGGAATCCAATTCCTCTTGTATTGCTCTAATCCAACTCTGATTTTCATTGAACTCCATACCTTCTTTGAACGTCGTTGGATCATTATTCAATATTGCCATCAAACAATATGCAGTCTCATCTTGCTGCTGCTCTTTACTGATTTTTACAATATTAAGTCCAGCTTGTAATTCGCTAAGTTTGATGGCGGTCATGTTTCTCGTAACTGGACCAAATGTGTCCAGTTTCAACTTCTTCGGTGGTACTACTTCAGAGCCAGTAAGTTGCTTCTTCGGTCTTCCCCGCTTCTTGGGTTTCTCTGAGGGTGTATCATCTGCGGTTTCAACTTCTGTTGACTCTCAAGTGTCCATATCATTCTCTGGGATAGGTGTATCAACTTCCGTAGAGGCGTTGACATCCTTATATATGACCTTTTTATTGAATTTTAAGTGTCTTGATTTTATGTATTTTCTTGTAGTTGGTTGCCAAAGCAAATAAGAATTTGCTTTAAATCCGACTATAAACATTCTCACTGCTTTTGGCGCGAATTTTTGTTTTTGTGTGTGGGTCATAGTACAGGCGACACATCCAAATCTTCTCAAGTATTTGAATTTATTGTGTGCCTGCCCTGTAAATCTGAAGATCAGTGAATCATACTCTATGTTCTTATATGGAGTATGATTATAAATATGAAGGGCTGCTTCTGCAGCTAAGACCCACATCGTCTTCGGTAAGCCGGAATCAATCATGAGACACCTTGTTTTCTTCTGCAGTGTCTGATTGAAATGTTTGGTTATTTATATATATATATATTTATTTATATATTATTTATATATATATATATATTTATATATACTGATCTGACTTGATGTAGTAGACTTTCTCATTCTTGCCAAGAAGATTTCTTGCAGTTACGAGAAATCTTTTAAGTTTTTCTACTGCTTCATCCTTTTTGCAGATCGCATAAACTTTGGCCCATCTTGAAAAGTCATCTATGAAGGTAATTATGTACTTTTTACCTCCAGGATACGACTTTGGTTGAATCGGTCCCATTATATTTGTATGAATTGTGTGAAGAGCTCTGCTTGCTCTAGTTTGATCTCTAGTTCTGATCTCTTTAAATGGTAATTTATCCATTTTCGAGATCATTTAGATCTCACAGTCTCTTATATTTTCTTCGAATCGGATTCCTTTAAGAGGATGTGATTCTCCACACAATTTTCTTAGATAGTTGAGTGAGGTATGGCCTAAGTGATTATGCCAGAGCATTCCTTCACTCAACTCCTTGGTTTTTCTTCTAAACTGTTCGGTGATCAAATGCACCGGTTCTCTAATTCATTCTCTCCCTTCGAAGTGGATGTCATTTGATTCTTATTTTTCTGATGATTTGGTGACCGATTCTCTTCATCTGAGATTAATCTGGTTTTGCAGATGTAAGTTGCCGATGGTATACTTTCTTCACTCTGAAGTTTATTTTCTTTGATTTGGAGTCTAATAATCCAGTTGGGACTTTCATAAGACCCTTCTAGAATTGTTTTTAAAGACTTCTTATCGTATACCTGCAGTGACTAGTCATCAAGTTTGATTCCTAGTCCTGCATCCGTTAATTGCCTGAGTGATAACAAATTATTGCTGATATCACCGGCAGCCATAAAGTTAGTAAGTACAATACTCTCTTCGGTTTTGGAATTCGTGTAGACAGCAAGGTTACCCTTACCATCTATTCTCATATCCATAAATTTATTTTTATTCATGCTCTGAATGAACTATTCGGTACTCTTTTTAAAATTCTCTAAAAGGAAGGCTTTTTGAACAATGTTGTGTGTGGCACCCGAATTCGCGATAAATCTAATGACATTACCATTACATGAATCAAAACTCTTACCTTTCGACGATTTGCCGTGTTTACTCTGCTTTGTGCCTTCTTTCCCTCGTTTCTTGATTGTGCGCTTCACTGCGTTAATCTTCGGTTTATGCTCTTTAGAAGATTTGGAGAGACTGGGGTTTACTTTTCGATTTGGGCTGCTGCACCTTTAATTTATAACAATCATTCTCCTTATGGTTCCTGATTGCGTGGCAATGGTAACAATACCATTTGCCACTTGAGATTAAAGGGCACTCTGACGCCCAGTGACCAACACCGATACAGCGATGACATTTTTCTGTCTTCGCCGAGCTCGTGCTGGCAACTTGTGCCTGAACTGGTTCAGACACATGAGAAGCTGAGAGCTTGGATTCGTTTCTCTCTGCTTCGGTTTGAAGGACTGTCTCCTTCATCTCTTCGTATGTGAACTCTCGTTTTTGGAACCTTTTAGAGAGATTCACATAATGCCGGATTTCAAGCATTTGCTCCTTGACGGCGTTGAAAAAGACCATCCTCTTCTCGTCTTCGGAGAATGGATGAGCGTCCGGAAATGCCTCGTATTCTCTGATAAGTGCCTCGAATTTCTCTATAAATTCGGCGCTCTTATCAGATTTTTTCATACACATGTCCTGCATGCAATTGCGCACTGCAATGTGCGTTATATTATTTTCGAGCCTTTTGGTTCCTCGAAGCCTTTCCAGTATGAGCCTAGGACAGGTCTCACGAAATACCATCTTGTGGTACTTCTCACTTATCAGCCCTATTATCAAGTTTCGCGCAAAGCGAAGATCTTGATGCCTGTGAACTTCTGAGAGTTGGGCGGGAGGCGGAATATTAGAGTCCAAGATATATGCAATGTAGTTGCAGTCCATCTCGGCCCCCAAGAGGTCCTTCCATAAATTGTAGTCAGATTTCTGACCCAACTTGTAATTGTACTTAATAGTCCGACCGTCCACCCTCCTCGCCTCTGTTGATTTCTCTGCGGTGGTGGTCTCCATCTGGGATGGGTCCTGGTCAGCTTCCACCATGCTGACATTGGAGGTCTCTAAGTCGGATGGTTCTCTATCCGAAAACTCTAAGTTTCCCAAAGATCTCTCTAACTCTTCACCTCTAATACTCTGAGTGAGTCGAGAATTGCGGCGCTCAAGACTTAAAGCTTCGTCTAGACTTTTCAGTCGCTGAGCCTTCAACATATTCTGGCTCACGGTGACAAGCATACTTGCTGTCTCTCTGAGCTCACGAGCTAATATGACATTGCTGTCTATTAGCTCTTTTACCAATTGGGCATTAATGCTCGTTGGTAGAGCACTGTAGGATAGGCCGCACTCTTGGGGAGTCTGGTTCTTTTCGGTGTTCATTTAGATAGAGAAACAAAGCAAAAAAAAACAAAAATTACCTCTTAGGTTGCTTTCTCAACTCATCTATCCATGCAGATGAACGTGCAAACTACCACTACGACCTGTAATTACAAAAACATCTACCTCTACATGAATCTACTTCTGCAACAACTCTTACAATTATTTAAAGCTAGGATACTATAAGATTTGCCTGACAAAGTTCTTCTTGAAAGCAGCTAGATTTGTTTCACTGAAAGAGTTTCACTTAAAATGCACCCAAGATCCTGAATTATGTGATTCAAGATCATTTCTCCCTCCGTTCTCTTAAAATAGTGCTAGTTTACACGTCTGCACACTGCACATCAACAAAAGATATAATGTATAAACTCATGTTCAAGCAACTCATCGATTCAGCTTCAAATGAGGGAGTTAACTCAACTGACATGAGAATCACACAGTGTGTGCGTCTCCACGCCAATCATGCACCTTATGTTTGTTTAAACATGAATATCTGTGACCATTCTTCAATGAGCATTTATTTTTTAACTCTAAACATTTAAATTATGTGTGAATTTGTCATCTTCGGTATGAATTTTTTTATATTTTTAAAGTTAAAATTCATCGCTCAAAAATAAACTTTTGATTTCAAATCCAAAGTTTCATCTCTAAACTCTGAGCAATGTATACCCTGCACTTTAATGCAATTGTATACATTTGCACTACTGTACGGGTCTGTATGTACAGTTGTGCCTTCTACATTTTAATTTTTAAAATATCTGCAGATATATACATTTTTAATCTAAAGTTGTACAAAAATTAATTTTTGTTTCCTTTTTCCACACATAAATTCTTTATATTAGGAAACCTTCTGAAAATGCTCATTAAAAATTGCCACAACTATCCTCTTGGAGTTTTATAGTTTATAATAATATTCTAATTAAACTACAATATATATTTTTATAATAAAAATACATATTATATGCATTTACTTCTAAAACACATGCGTCACATATTGCAAGCAATACTGTAGGATATTGCCAACATATATGTCTAATCTAATAAGCATATTCAGACACATACATATAAATATTCATATATATCAATACTCATGCATCTAAGATTATTATTACAGCATTAAGCAATAAATACAAAAACTCTATACATTCAGTGTTCAGCATTTGGAATTTGTTATTCTATTTTGTGTACGTGTTGTATGGTTTTCATACAGTGTGTACTCAAACTTATACACATGTACATGTTCACACACTTGCAGTATACCTACATATACTACTAGCAAGTATGCATTAAAAATAAAATTATTATGTATTTTTATTCAATACAATAGTATTGAAAAAAGAATATTTTTTTATTCTAAAAAAAAATCTAACTTTATAATCAAAAGAATTTACAGTTTTTTAAAGAAATTGTAAAATTATACAAAAATTCCAAATATTTTTAATCTTAAATTAATTCTAAGCTGAACACTTGTATGAATGTATGTTTCAGCCAATCAGAGCCAACCCATGGGTTAGTGCATGAAAAGTTAGGCTAGCTTAGAGTAAGCCAGTCAGTACCTTCTGCTGCACTGTTTACAAAGCATTAGTATTGCACAATGCTTAACCTATAAGCTCACTCTGGAATAAAAAATTTTAAGGTCAACATTGTGTGTGTGTTATTCTATTTTATATTAAAATGTATTTTTAATTACATAATCTAATTTCATGTGTTTTTATAAGGTAATCAAAACCAAGTTTTAATTGTCGCACATAAAAAACTCTGAGTTTACTTCTAAGTGCAATTATACATACATATAACACTCAAAAAAATTTACTCTAATCACATCTGAGAAATAATTTCTTATATTTCAATGGCATTTAGTCATATGCACAAGTGTTGTACATCTGATACATACCATTATGAATTTAAAATGATTGAGACTAAGTATAAAGTACTTTTTGCTCATTCTATATGACTCTAAGTTTGTAAACGAGACTGCATATATAAGCAATATTTCTCTCATACATGTATCTCGCAAACAAACACAGCACAAGTTCACATATTAATATGTTGAACCTTGTGCGCAGTTTATACTTCTACACAATATACACTCAAATACAAAACTCGCAGATCACACTCTTGTATAATTTTTTCAATCGTTAAAATGTAAACATTCAAAGTATATAGTTACACATTATTTGTGCAACTTTACTTATAATGAGTGTATTAAAAAAAATCATATGTGATGCGAACCCTTGCTCAGCAACTCTCTGTTTATGTTTCATGCACAATATGTGCATGAAACATTTAAATATATTTAATATATTTCAATCTAAACAAGCTCGCAAGCATGTAACAGAATAATAACTTTACAAGTTCTTTATGCATCACATATAATATTCTTACAAACTACACACAATGTTGGCCTCGCATCTAATATTTCATGAATATTTTTTTTTTAAAATACATGATGCTCAATAGAACATCATGTAAACAAATTCATGATTTTTCTCTTAAATAAAATACATGCATACAATACATGCACATGCTGTATTTTATTATTCTTCTAAATTACTTTTTAATTGTTATTAAAAAGTACTCACTCATTTTGTTGATTCTTGTGGCACTGAAAGAAGAAAACTCTAAGGAACACTCACTGCACTGTTTATATTTTTAATTTCACTATTCACTCTAAAAACACTTCACTTTTGATGTGTGTGTTTCCCTGTGAGGTCCAGCGCAGTTGAAGCGTGTCATGGGCCAACAACCTTTTGGAATGAATGAAAACTCGCAAGATCCTTGAGGTGGATACTGGTGATTGTCCTCCTGTCCGGGGCTGCAAATTTTCCTCTAAACTCTGGGGGTGGCTTCAGATGGATTGTCAGTCTGAGTTGTGGGTTGATTTTTGTCTTCCCACCGCGACGCAATGAAGCGATTCATCTTTTTTAGTACTCTAAAAACTTCGCGTAAAATCTTAGAAACCGTAAAGCACGTTTTCTAAGATGGTTGATCTCGCGATCAAGTTACTCGATATTCAGTTCGAATATCGACGGTATGTCGATGCGCAGATCGATCGTTATCGATTACTGCGCATCTTCCACACCACTAGAGAGAGCGTGATTAGCTCGTTCGGGCAGCAAGCAGTCGCCTAAGCTGCAAGCTACCCGACAATTAAAAACTCTAATTTTTTGAAATTAAAGTGATTAATATGTACTTTATGTATATAAAAATTTAGCTTAATCGGATTATTTGTTTTCGAGTAATACTAATGTTTATTAAATTATGCGAACATTTTCGAAGTTATTACCAACTCACTTTACCAGATAATTTTAGTTTTTTTAACGGTTTTAAAAAATATAATTATAATACAACAAATACTTTATTATTATGGTTGCTTTTAAAATACTACTATGGGTTTCACTCCCGCATAGACTCTTTAACAGACCTCGAAAAAGATTATCTGCATTCTGAGTCCCCATTCTATGGTATTTGAGCCAGAAATTGGAGCAACATCCGAGATCGCCTTGTAATTACTCAACATCATTAGTTCAAATAGCCAAGCAGCATTATTTACTATTATTAGGAAACCCTTTCCAGAGAAATGCAAAAATACAAAAAGGTTCTAAGTTCTGAAAAAGAATAATATGACCCTGATATGGGTATCGGAATACGAAGATCATGTTGGAAATTAAAAAGCTAATAGACAAATTTTTCTTAATTTATCTTTATTTAGCCTTTATATAAAAAATTATGATTGATATTAATGCTTTGGGATAAAATAAAATTTTATAATGATTTTATTTAATGTTACGTATGTAACGGAATTCATGTACTTAATTAATAAAATAAATAATGTTGCACAAAATAAGTAGAAAGGAGAACAAGGATCAGCATAAATAAAAATATGTGCATGCGTTAAATTAGGTAACGATGTCAATATGCATAATTATTAACCAATATATTAAGAAATATGAGCAAATATTAAAGTAGTGAGAATTAAGCCTAAAAATGAGAACACCTCCACGGTGGGGGTACCCGAAAGAGTTAGCAGTTTTCCTCTATAAATCAGGGGATGAAAACAATAATGGGGTCGATTCGACTGATCGGTGAATTAAGACAGTAGTGTCAAGAATCGGACGAAAAATGTAATACGAAGTAACTCAATTCCGGTCGGTGACTCTCGTCGGTAAAACAACACGACAAACTCCCACATTCGCGATAACATAAGAGACCAAATAATACAAAAACTCGGACACACACGTAGGTACTAGATTCGTAATACAAGCCACTATTACACTTCAAATTCTCTCTTCCGATTAATGATTAATAAATCGGTATTTTAAACGTGAAATAATATAATTGTATTTATTTTTATCCATAAACCTCACAAAGGCTGAATCGCTTTGACCGACTCAGCTACGGCAGAAAAGAACTGGGAACTCATTGAATTATAATTAAGCGAGTAAATAAAGAATTAAATAAGTAACGCGATAAATAAACGCGACGAGTAAATAAATATATAAATAAGTAGTTACGGAGTATAAATAAATAAATAAATATAGCGAATTATACCACGTAACATTAATATATTTTCAAAATGTTATAACTACATAATTTAATAAAAATCTAACTTGATAAATATACAACATTTAACAATTTATATAAGTTAAATAATTTTATATTTTACATAAAAATTATAATTATATCAAATAATTTTATTTATTTTTTTAGCAACTTGGAACAGATATATTTAAATATGAAGTTTTGCTGGATTATCAAGTTAATCAATATATAACATCTGATGGATTTCGACCTTTTAGAAAAGCTAATAATGATCAACGAGCAATAGTATCATGGAAAAAAATTGATTATTAACCATTATATTTAAAATTTAATGATATTGTCATTATATATAATGATCATACTCATTACTAAATAACATGCATATATATACATACACATATATAAATGTGTGTGGCTGTGTTTATTAAAAAAATTAAAACGAATTTAAATTATTTTATTTTTTAAATTATATACTCAAGGTAAGAATCAGGATGTGAGCTTAACAAATGTTTATTATAACAATGAATCGACCTAGATAAATAATGTTTAAATTAAATTTACACTTACATATACAAACAGAAAACATAATTACCAATAATTATACAATAAGAAAACTTAAAATCAGAAATGTGACTATATCAACAAAATAGGTAGTATACAAAATATAAATAACGAACCCGTATACTTGTTATTATTATACATCGTAGAATTGTCATACGTTACAATGTTTAAAACTGACAGATACCTATTATTAAGATTACATGTATCCACTTCACGCTTAAGTATATGATTGTGAAATTTGATATGTAACGTACCAAATATAATCTTTTATTATATTTAGTCTCTCTGCAAGAATTAATACATTATACAATCTATACTACATTGATGTTACTTAGAGTGTACGGATATCATAAAATAATCATTTTTATCTTTAAAAAATTCATTGATTCCAGTTATAAGTATTCTTTTAATTTCACCAATATAGATTACTGAATTGTCCTTTGCATTTAATTTTATAAGTATCTCCAGAAGAATCCCATTTTTCATTATACTCATTATATCACTCCAATATAATTGAAAATTATATGGAAATTGTCAAGAGAGGTAAATTTATAAACGAATTATATAAGGTAGTGAAGGGTATATTGGAGGAGGGTAAACGGCGGTCTCTACTCAAGGACGTGCTAACCCTACACAAAATCAAGTGTAAATCAATTTTGCGATAAAAACTTCCTGTATTTTATGCACAAAACTCATCTGCACAAGATCACAGAACGTTGGTAAACCGATTTTGCATTATCAGCAACTTCGTGCAGTGCTAACCTGAAGCAACGCGGACAAGGTAACCTTATCGGTCCGATATGACCGTGATCGATGATTCAGTGCAAGCGGAAGTTATATTAAACCATTACCTGAAATCCCTCATGCATACTATACACCCAACTCAGACGATCCAAGTATTCAGGAGAAAACGATACCATAAATTCTACTCTACTACAACTCGATAGATAAGCCTTTTGCTTCATCGTGCAGATTACCCCCATCAACTAGATAGAAGATCAAACTACTTATTAAGGCTATTATAATTAAGAATATAACTTTGTGTTTTGTTTAACTTACACCTCATTGGATCTAAACTATCCTTTTATCAAGTTACATTATTATTATTATAATAATCATTTATAATACTAGACTAATTGATCTTTACGTTTAATAAATAATCTAATATATTGCATAAATTTGCTAAAATTTAAAGTGTTTTTTATTAATTATCACACATATCAATATTAAATAAGAATGATGATGATGATAAATATTAAATTTAATATAATATTTATGTCTAATATATCTTTCAATATACTCCTATTATATAGACATAATTTTTTATTTCTAATATTATCTTTCCTTCATTTTTTTTATTTTGTATACATCTTGAGTATATACTATAAAATATAAATAACAAGAAAATTTCATTTAATTTGTTAATTCAATAAAGTATACTTAATTAGGATGAAATATTATTAATTAAAAAAAATTATTATTGAATACCAATACAACTACAAAAGAAAAAAGGAAAAATTAGTCATACTTTCGGAGTATCAATGTTAATATCACCATGTAATTAACAAAACAGAGAATAAACGTAAAAAAGGAATTTGCTTCTTTATAAATAACGTAAAAATATAAATAAATGTAAAATATTAATGTTTCTTGTTTAGCAAATGATTTAAGAATGATGATCACTTTAATCACTTTAATTTACACAAACAATAGAAATTAGCAATATATATATAATAAATATTACTCAATGTATGATTTATCATTTATTATTTACTCATTATTAGTGCAAAAATAACAGGTAATGCATGGTATAAATAATATAAAAATAATAAACAATTATACAGTAACATCCAATTAAAATTAATAAAAAAAGAGTATTGAAAAATAAAAACTTTAATAATACAAGTCAAGACAATAATAAAAATCAACTAGTGGAATTATTACGAAATGATCCAATTAAAAGAAAATCACTTTAAGATTTAAGTTTTTTTTAATATTTCAAAGATCATTACTTTTCAAGAATGAAATAATTGAGATGATTTATTAGTTAGAATGAAGATCAATGCTTAGCAAACATTCAGCAAAAAAAATGTTTTTTCATTTATACACGACATGTATCATTGTTTCAATTAAGACTGAATATGGAAAGAGTTGTATAATTATATGAAAATTGAAATTTTTTTTTATTTATTTCTTAACACTGAACTTTTATTATTATTTAAAAAAATATTATTGTAATAACATTTATATAAGTTTAATTATATATTACATAAATTAAACATAATTTTTTTTTAAATTATATTTTTAAAACACTTGTATTAATTTGTTTAATACAACATTATGGCACCAACAATTTTCTCTTCAGAATTTTTGTAACGTATCCGATGTTTTTTATTACTTTGGATAGAGTTCCACTTAAGCAAAATAATATTAATAAAATGAATTGAACAGGCAAGAACCACTAACCTGAAATATATAATTTATATTATTAAAATGATTATTGTTTTAAAATGGTTTCTAAAATCCACATGTTGAAATAACCTACAATATTTCTATTATATACTGTTGCATATGTGAATATAAATAAAACATAAATGAATATAAAATTAATTTTTATTATAGAAATGATAATTTATTGATAAAATTGAAATTTATAATAATTATTTTGTCAACTCTAGAAATTTACGACCTATTATGTGATCATTTTTATTTATTAGAGACGACTTGGGCGATAGTATTGGTCTGAAACGAAATGTGTACATGTAATCCGTGTTAACTACAAACGTAAATTTTTAAGTTTTAAATACAGTATTAAGAGATATTATTCTATTAAACTCTGATAAAGGCATTTTTATTCTTATTTTTTATTCAAACAGTTTTTTATATCATGAGCTGTCGATATATAAATGTGGAACTTTTAACTATTATTACGAGTACATTATAATATCGATTATTAATTAATTATCTTAAATTAAATAAATAATTTGTATTTATTTCCATTTAATTTCAATGTGATTAAAAATAAAATGATAAAAATTTACCAAAATGAGAAACCTAATATACTTGCACCTTCACTTGTCCAAAAATTATCCAAATCTTCTTTTGATAGTATATTTCTATACAAATTAGTGTGAAATTGTAAAAACCATATACAACTACTCATGAAACACAATAAAACTGTAAATTATAAAACTCATAAGTAAATTTTAAATATACTTGAAAACTAAATTGTATTTTTAACTATTGTATTCAACATCTTTCTGTAAATAATTTTCCGCGAACTCTCAATTTTTAATAATATATAATAAATTGTTTAATAAATTAAATAGCAATTTGTGAGTGTTAAAAATATTATTAAAAAAAATTTAAAAAAATGTAAGATATAATTATATAACAATATATAACATTAAATAATATTAAAAATATAATAGCAAATAAATATTTATAATAGTAAAGTTGGTTACTAGTTCAACATTTTTCATATTTAACAAAATATAAAGGAATAATATCATTTCTTTAAACAATAAATTAAAAATATTATATATTAAATGTATACACAGTCTCTCCGAAAAGTAAAGCCAATTTATTATTTTTGAAGCTACTATTGGTCGCTTCGGTGGGAGAGGTCTTAAAATATGCAAGTGGAGTTCTATTTGTTCTTTTTTTTCGACCATTAAGAGCGACAAGATTATTTGCGTGAAACGTGTTTTCCAATCTTGTAACACGGTGCGATGGTGCGCCTAATGGTATAATGTTATACGATAAAATTTTATATGCGATTTGGGAAAAACATTGGAGATTTTTAAAAAAGGTTAAATGTTAAAAAAAATTTTTAAAGGAATCTATATGTAAATTTTTATCAATTCAAGCTGTTATTGATTACTCTGACTATTAAATGAAAATTGGAACTCAAAAATTGTTGCACTTACTTTGTTATTATTTATTATTCGTTAGACGGACTATTTTTGGATAATGAGAACGGGGCTTATCAATAACTTTTTTGAAAATATTATACAATTTATTTAATTATGATTTACATGGAATTTTTTTTTAAAACCTTTTTTAACATTTAAAAGTCTCTACAGAATTTTATCAAGTCGGAAAAAAAATTTTTAATGTGTAAATCAGTTCCAACAGTCAATCCATCCTGCTATGTTACAATGCTATGTTTAAAAAACACATTTCACGCAAAGTAAAATTCTGCCACTCCTAATGATTGGAAAAAAAGGAACAAATAAAAAAACTCGTCCGCACATTTTAAGTTCTTTTCCAAATTGCAACGCCCAATAACGACTTCAAAAATAATAAATTGGTTTTACTTTCCGGACAGACCATATATAATATATATAAGTCATAATAAAAAATACTTACATGAAATTATGTTAGTTATAAAAATACCAGGTACTGAAAATATTTTAATTCTTGGTGTAGTAACTGAATTTATGACTGCTAAAAATGCGGCTAATCCTGTACTCACTAAAGCCGTTACAGTTGAAATTAAGGTTGAACACCAAAGACTCCATGACATTATATCAGGATTTTTTTCAATCATATCTGAAACTGTAAAGTACAATTAGTTAAAATTTAAAAATAGGATATTAATATAAATTGGATTCTTCTTTGGCTAAATAATGATCAACCTTTATTTTTAATTTTATACCATTTCATTCACAAATTTTATGACATAAAAAGTATTTTTTACGAAACCAATATATTCTGAAACTCTAAGTAAAATAGATAAGATACTTGAACAATTTGAAAAGATAGGAACAATTAGTAATATAGTTGAGAGAAAAGAAAAAAAAATAGTATTTTAAAATGTTGAATTTGAAATAAAAATAAGGGATTTTGAAAATAAATGCATAAACGAGATGAATGGACTTTATCTACCTAGCCAAAACAATGCATTGAAGCAAATGTATGGAAAGATACAAAAAAATGCTTCTGGAATAATTTATATGAAAAATAATAGAAGCAAGAAAAATAGGAATAGTATGACAAAGGATGAATTTTTAATAGAAGTAAATAAGTAATATGGACACGCAGGAGCATGCAATAAAAAAGAAGATATGAAAGATCTGGTGAATTCAGCGTTAAAAAAGAAATAGGAAGGAAAATACCAATATATTGTGTATATACAAGACACATACAAGAGATGTAGATATACAAGTAACTAGGAAATTACACAGGCAGAATGGTAATAATCATACTAAGTGACTTCAATATCAGAATATGCAAAAAAGAAAAATTTATAGAATTTGAGGAATAACAATTGGGGGGAAACTTAAAAGAAGAAGTAATGTTAAAAAGATAAGAAATCAAGACCATATATGATTAAAAAATAAATAACAGGGATTGGATGATTCTTATCAATATAATCCCAGAGAATTAAAGAGACGAAATAATGTAAAAAAGGTGAAAAATTCGAGGGAAAGATGGTTCAATGACTTGAAGTTAAATGAGTTACCAATCAAATAAATGTAAGAAAGAAAAGAAGGGATCATTAAAGAACTGAACAGAAAAAAGCATGGCTTAGAAAACGAAAAAAATAGAAAACAACCAGAGAGGTAAAGTACAACAAAATTTATAAAGAGGTATAAGAAAAAAGATTACCTCAATATGTAAACAAAGAAAAGAAGAGAATAAATCTTTAAAATGTGACCAGAATTAGGTAAAAAATATAGTAACAGATAACAGCTACTACCGATGATGATGCAAAATGCATTCTATGCAAATAGTAACTGGAAACACCAGATAGAAAAATGCGACGAAATACAAATTTCACAAAGAAATTAACAAAAAAATAAGTTAAGAAGTGAAAGAAATAATAACATAATTCAAAAAAGAGATCGGAATATTCAAACTTTTAATAAGTGAGAAGGAAAAAGGAAAAATGCAGAAAGCTCAGAAGGATTAAAGCAAACTGAGGCTTTTTTCAATGGAAAAAATGATATTTGATTTTTGAAATTAACTATTTATTTCGAAAATTTAATAAGGAAGAAAATTGAATCAATAAAATTTATTCACCAGAGGCTTAGTTTTTAAGATATAAGGACTTTTTTGGAAAAAACTTTTTTTTTAATTTAAACAAATACCCGCCGCTAGTTCATTTGTAGTATAGGGATATTTTTTCTACAGATCGTATTTAATTGATTTCAAAAGAAATATAGCGTACTTCATGTCTTGTTCAGTATTCGATGCATTTTCATTTGCTGTCGCCGGAAAAGTGAAAGCCGGCGAAAACTGCGTTTAGAGAATAAATGGAAGTGGACCCGGAAGAAAAGTGACCTCCGCAAGGTCCGATGTGGGAGGGTCTTCCTCACTTTTCTTCGAATTTCCGTACGACCGTTCGTATAAAATCTTGATATTTCGCTTACTATTTTAGTACTTGGCTTTGTAATTTTCAATTTCGTGTGTGCGTTTTATGTGAGTTGAAAAGCTTCTGTACGAAAACTTCTCTGGTTGCTCTAGAGTGTTGGGAACAATCGTTCCCGGTTTTCTTTCAAGCAGTGGCCGACGATCAAGTCTAGGGTAAGTGTTGGTGGAGACTTGAATGCAGCACTGACTCTCCGCGTCCTCTGACACCTTCACTGCAGTCTTCACGAACTGGGAGCCACCATTCATCGAGAGCGTGCCTGCGAGCAACGCCGAATTTCTTACACGTGCAGTGCATGACAATGTAAGTTTTTGCATTTATTTTTAATCGGTGCATCAAGTGCTTTCCTCCTGATTATCAAGGGGTTTTTATACCGCCCCAATAAATTCATTGTTTATTCTGTTTAGTCTTGCACAAATTCAGGAGTTTTATTTGCAATCCACCAGCCTCTCCCTCATTCACTCCTTTTCATTTTTAATTATTTTAGTTTTAACTTATCTCAAACAAATGACTCTTTTTGAGCAAAAATGTTAAAGCTATTTATTTAAATTAAAGTCTTCATAACGATAAGATTAATCATCGAAACAACGACATTATAACTATTACAGAGTTATTTCATTCAATCATAAACCTAAAAGAATATATTTTTTAATTCTATTAAAAACAAAGCGTATTTTTCATGAAGAATCATTCATTAAATATAACTATAACTATAAATATAATGTTTCTAAATATTAATAAACAATTTCTCAAAAATGTTCATGTATCGTAAAATATAAAATTTAATATAATATATCAAAACTTAGAGTTATAAAAAAAACTAAACAAAAGTTATGATGTTGAAACTGAATCATCAAAAAATAATAATTACAGACAAAGGAACCCCTTAAAGACCAAACTTAATACAGGGGGTAACGGAACGTAAGTTATAAATTTACTCAAAGACCTAATAGTTTCACTTGACCGACCGAGATTATATAAGATTTAATTGCAAATTACGTAAAAATTAGCAACTTTATATTAATCATAATTCTTGAGGAACTTCATATCATCTAATAAGTAACTACCTACAGTGATGAATATACTGCCAATCGAATTTCTGCTATATCCAATTCGTCGTTTCGGATTGACCAGGGACTTTTCTATAAGTGTACAACAAGAATAGATAATCACAACTACCGAGAAATATAAAACTCTAAGCGATATATTATTACCTAATTATTTACAATTCATTTTAGCT
Source organism: Eupristina koningsbergeri (assembly GCA_018907245.1). Lineage (NCBI taxonomy): Eukaryota > Metazoa > Arthropoda > Insecta > Hymenoptera > Agaonidae > Eupristina > Eupristina koningsbergeri. Next base: position 1,891,298 of record JACCHV010000002.1, on the reverse strand, counting down.
ACTATAATAGAATATAAATGATTTTATCAGAATATATAAAAATATAAAATTCAACATCTATGTTAGTCCTATCCGAATGCATCACGTGATCCCGAGCCTAAAGGAAGGAAGTGACCCATTTTAATTAAGAGATTTCAACATCTCATATACAATTAAATAAAAATCTAAAATAGATATTTTATTATAAAAAAGAATGTTTAATTTATGTTTAATATTTAATCTAACTTAATGCAAAAAAAAATTAAAGAAATTTATTTTCTAAACTAAAAAAAAAATACATTAAAAAATTAGAGTAATAATAAAATCAGTCATACCTGTGATATTATAAGTTCTTAAACCAAAAGCAACATTCAATTCTTTTCTTCCATATAAAAGTCCAAAATATATGCTACCTGAACTTTCTAAAGGATTTAGTTGTCTCCAAGGCTTAGATACAATCCAGTGATTTGTTACCAATGATGTACAAATTAAACTACCACAAAATAAAGACAATAAAAAAGTTGTAAATATCACACTTTTCTGAAACGTATCAGTCATAATCTTGTGATTTCTAAAAAAAAAAAAATTAATTTGTCAGTAAAAATAAAATGGGTATATTTACCGATATTTAAAATTAAATATTTCTTTTCGTGTTTTTGCAATAATTTTTGAATCATGAAACTGGTTGAATTATAAATAAACAAAATTAATTTTAAAAATAAAAAAAACGTATAGAAATTACTACATGGTCTGTGCCCAAAGTATCGAGTTTTTTTTCATTTGGCGAATATTGATCACAGCGATTTGGGAGGGGTCTTAGAATGTAGAAAAAAATCTTTTTCCATTCGTCCTTTATTTTTTGTTTTTTCGATAATTAGATGCGGCATGAATTTACTTCGAGTAAAATGTGATTTACTATTTTTGGACACGGTGCGCTGAAGCAATTAGTGGAAAAACGCTATACGAGAATGTTTCGCTTAAAGATTCTAAAAAAAAAGAAAACACTTAGCTTTTTTAATGGAATATGATTTATTGATGGATTTAGAAACAAAAATTTAAAACTCTTCAAATAATTTCCTCCAACATCAATACATTTATAAAGGGAAGTTTTTCACGTATCAAAGGCAACTTGAAACTCCTCAGTTTTGATATTTATGCAAAGTTTTCGCATTTCTAAATTCTTTTGCACTTTATTGTACATCGTAAATTGCGTGAAATTCAATTTTATCGCGATTGCTCTAACTGTTAATTGACAGTTCGAATTTAAAATTTTTAGCATCCAGCGGGTGTTAAAAACTCTGTGCCATTTTCCACATTGCGATTTTGACATACAATTATTTTTATAAGTCTCTTTTAATATTTTAAATGTTTTAGCACTATCTTTTAAGTTACCAACAAAATGTTATCGCGTAACACATTTCCATTAATTGCTTCAGCGCGCCGTGTTCAGAAATCGAAAAACATCCTTCGCGCGAAGTAAAATCATGCCACATCTAATTATCGAAAAAACAAAAAAAAAAGGGGACGAATAGAAAAATTTTTTTTCTATATTTTAAGACTACTCCCAAATCGCTGCAACCATTATTCGCCAAATGAAAAAAAATCTCGATAGTTCGGGTACAGACCATGCATGATAAATGACCAAGTATAAATAATGAGGGAGATTGTTGACAAGAATAAAAACTTGGGCCTACATAATATTTTTATTTAATATAAACTTAATATTTTTCAATTTGGATTTTAATTTTCAATGTTAGTAAAAAATGGTATATTCTTTTTTAATCCTGAAATCATTTAATGTATTTTTTGTATTATTTTAGTCAGCAATATATGTATTGTATTATGTATAAATTTTGAATATTTTTTAAAGTAAAGTCACAAAAAAATATAAATATTTTAAAATTAAAAGTGAACTCACAAAAAGATTGTAATCAAAATAATGTATAATTTTTCTTTTTCTATTTTCAATAAAAAATTACAAATAGAAGAAGTCATAATAAAAAATAACATGTAGTGAGAAATAAAGAATTTAAATTTTAAAAGGTATTGAATTGTCAACATATTATTGGATAAAAATATAGAAAAATAGAAAATACACGTGAGAAAAAAAAGCTACAAGAAGTATACCAAAACACTAGAAAAAATATTTATGCTAAAATATAATTTATGTACATATGTATTTATATATACATATATATTATACAAAGCTTAAAACTAATAGTTAATAAAATTAATAATAAGAATCATGTAAATATTGTTCAATTAGATTTAATTAAATGTTATTTATAATAAGTTTTAATTATTTCTATAATTATAATTAATTTTATTTATTCTATTTTACTCTTAATTTATATAAATACTATATTCAATTATTGAATAAAATTATTAAATATTAAGAATTTTATATTTATTCGCTAAGAAAAAAATTACAGATAAAACATTTGATTTACAGAAACAAAATTACTAATACAATCAATTTAGTTAATCAAAAATATTTCAAGAAAATGAAAAAAATCAACTTTTAACAACAGTATGAATTATTATTTTAATATTCATGTAATATTATTAGTACCATTTCAATAATTTTATATTAATTTCTTTCTAGTTTGTGATTTTAATTTTTAAAGTTTAAAAAATGAGATTGATGAGATAAAAAGGCACAATATTTTGTATTATATTTATAAATAAAAATAATTAATTTTTGATTAAAAAATATAATTATTTAAATAGACTGAATATTTGATTTTGTCAAATAAAACTATAAAAGATTATTTTTACAATAAATTAATACATGAAAAATGACTATTTGTTTAAAGCAATATACAAATATTTATATTTTTATTATTTATTACAAAATTATATAAGTTAATTTAAAAAAAAAATGCAAAAAAATAATCCATATAAGTTTACTGTGTACATTTCTCACAAATTAATAGTTATAAAATAATGATATAAAATATATGTATCAACACTCTTCTATTATTACAAATATTTCATTAAATTATTTATTTACATAAATTTGTATGCACAAATGTTTTCATATTTAATAAAATTGTTTACCTTATTTATTAATTTCAATAAATGTAAATATTTGTTGTTCTAAATAATTTCAAAATTATACTAATAACATCAATTTTCAAAAAAAAAATAATGCGAATAATAAAAATTAGAAACATCTTTTCAAAAAATTAAAAAATTTTCATTTAATTAATATATTATGAAAAAAAAAATAAATAAAAACTGATTTTTAGAATTAACAATGCATCTTAGTCATTTACGTTAAATTTGTATGTTTACATCACATAATAGAAATTAAGAAAATGTTACGTTTAATCACAGAACAATAAATAAGAGAATGTTAAATTTAATCACAGAACAGTAAATAAGAGAATGTTAAGTTCAATGCTTTACATAAGACACAAACATGGTGGTTAAAATATCTTTTCTCTCTCTTGCACTTCCGAAGCAATTTTATCGCTCCCAGTGGACACATGGGAAATTAAAAACAAATTTTTATAAGCACTTCGAAACCTATTTAAAAAAAAGGTATATATAGATATATGAACTACGAGTAAAAGAAATAGACATCTGAAATATTTCGAGCTTTGAAAATAATTTAATGTAACTGAAAAACATTTTTATTAATAATTTTATGATTATCATTTACATTTTAATAAGAAATTGAAATAATCATAAAATTATTAATAAAAATGTTTTTCAGTTACATTAAATTATTTTCAAAGCTCGAAATATTTCAGATGTCTATTTCTTTTACTCGTAGTTCATATATCTATATATACCTTTTTTTTTAAATAGGTTTCGAAGAGCTTATAAAATTTTTTTTTAATAGATCAAGAAGATAATTCAGCCGCCGTGAATAAACTTGAAACTTACAAATGAAAAATAATATTAAATAAAAGTAGAAAAAAAATTTTAACAAATTATTTTCAATACAATATAAATATATATATTGTCTTTAAAATATTATTAAATAATATAAATCTTTATGTGCTTAGAGTTTTTAAAAGTATAAGTACAGTAAATTCACCTGCTCTAGCAATTGTATATGAAAAGATTTACATACAATAGTGAGAGTATAAACTAATACTTTTATTATTCCATCTATGCCGTTTGCAGATTTTGAACTTCGGCGCAGGTAAAGTAATAAATTTATTACCTACTACTTTTACTAGTGAATAAAGAATTTCTCTTATTTTTAATATTAAAAACAGAGATGAAAATGTTTTTGTAGACAATTTTTCCAATTTTAACAAATATTTGAGGAAAAAAAAATTTGAAAAAATTTGTTAATTTTATAAATTATAAACAATTTTCGTAACAATATATAAATTATAAATAACTTCCAAATATTGCTCTTGAATTTTGAAAATGCTCTTGAAAAAATCATTTAAATTTAAATTAGGTACCAATAAAAGATTTTAAAAACTTGTTCAACATACTCTTTATTTGTATATTTTTGAATGAAAATATAAATATATATATTTATTTATTTATTTAAATTTTTAATTAGATTTATTATAAGTATTATTTCTTATAAAAAATATTAATTTGTTTCATTATTTTTCAAAATGTTTATACATATATACTAAAATTAATGACATAAATAATCTTAATAACATTTGTATTATATATTATACAATCATTTTTAAATAACACATAATTGTTTAATAAAATGTATAGGTATTTTTTAATATTATGTATATTATATTTAATACCTTATTGGTTTTAAAAATGCAAATTAATATATCAAACTTATCAATTATTAAATAACATTTTTAATTGAATAATTGAATATACTTATAAACTAATAATTATTGTTATATTAAGTATAAAATTTTTTACTATTAGAATAATATACTTAATTAAATGAAATAAATACAAGTCTTTATTTCTTTGCATCATCCTTTTATTATCATTAAGCTACACAAAATGAATGTTCATCCATGTTAAAGAAATACAATTATCTTATATATTCTAATAACTTTTATGAGACATAAAAAATAACATAAAAAAAATACACTTACAAAATTTAACAATTAAGTAAAACCAATATCTTTCCATACAAATGACTTCCATAAAGATGTCCTATATAATAACTTCTTCACACGTGGCACATGTGTTTAAACTGTGATTTCTTAAAATTATGAACCAGTGTAACACACAGGGGGGAGGGTTAACTCTAAATGGGAGAGCAGCGACAAACGTAGCAGACGGGCCACAGACAGGTTGTGACGTAAAAGAAAGTGCCTGCTCCAATATAATTTGAAATTTTTTTGATTTTTTAATAATAACATATACTTTTAGTTGAAGTGATTATATTCAATTGAAAAACTAATTTTTCTTTCTTATTTTTAGTATTAGTAACCATTTCGACAAATTAAGAAAAATATAATCGCCCCATATGTCCCTTTTCGTGTGTCGGTGCTGGTAATCCGGTACATGTGTTTACATTATTATATTTCAAATGCTTGTAGTCGACAACATATTTCATGTTTTAGTTGTTACAAAATTTCTTAATAGAAGAAGCTGAAAAATACATGTCTAATATAAATGAATTGCTAAGTAATATAAATATTAATTATAATATAATATTGGTATAACATATATTGTGAATATAAATATTGTTAATTAGTGTTAAAGTAACAAGCATAAGAAGGTGTACTGTAATACATTTAAAATTAAAAAGTACATTGTAAAGGCCAAATTGAATAGTGGTATTTTGATGATGGGAGAAATATGCTCTTTCTCTTTCGCACTTATGACTTCTCTACCGATCTTTTAAGAGTCTGTGGCCCGAGCTAAATTTTTGTTAATGTGCTTTAAAATCTATTGAAAAACACAGAACATAAATTAAACAGTGTGAACAAAGTTTTTAAGTTTCAAATCATTTTTTATTTGCATATGCTAGCTTACAAAATTTGTTATAAATTACAGTGTTTTAAGTTTAATAAAAGTGTAAATTATCATTGAAGAAATTTATAGTTTTTAACATGATTTTATATTTAAAAACATTTTTTATTTGTGTCTGCTTAGATATAAAATACTTTAGAAATAAGACTATTATGAATTTAATATATGTGTTAAATAATAAAAGTAAATATTTTATGTGGAAAGATTTACATTTTCTCTACGTGTCAAAATTAATAGGTGTTTTTTTATATTACTATACATGGTTAATAAAAATTATTAGGATATATATTATGATAATTGTAATTTCATTAAATTACACACTTTATTATAATAATAAAATAAGTACATGTACACAATTTTATATAATTTTACACATATAAAGTGATAAACGTAGCTTTGGAAATAACATATGAATTATTAATAATACTATGATACTTAATAACTAGATTATTTAATAATTATTATTTTAAAAATAATTTTTTTTATAATATTGGTCTCTAAGTACAAGAGTTTATATATGAAGTTTTATACTCTATGTACCCTGTACTCAAACTTGAATATATATCACATAATAATTATTTTATAGTCCTTAATAACTTCTGGCATAATGTTCATGAGCTCATTATCCTTTATCTGAATTTGTACTAAATTTGTCACTTTTTCTTTTTCTCATATCAATAATGCTTTCTTTCTAAATTTAATCACAATTGTTTTTAAATTAAATAATTAATTTACATAATATTTTATTATTTCATTTAATTTATAGGTTACAATAATATTATATATTGTCATGTATGTAATATTGCAATCGCATACGCGACAAATAAATAGTACTTGCGTCAGCAAAACGTAGACAAAATTAGGTAATTGGCTATGAGGGAATCGAACTGAATCTCGAGTAACATGAATCTCGCAAGTAATAAGAACTTCTGAATTCGCCAAATTGTGAAAATTTAAGATTGAAGGCGATGATGAATACGCGGGGTTAATCGAAAGAGAACACCGGAGAAAGCTGACAAAACGATAATCAGGCAGAGACACCCGGAGGAAGAATTCGAGGATTTTGCAATTCTCTATACAGCGTAAGAAATAAATAAAATCTGAAGAAAACGGAGGGGCATTCTTAGGTTGACTTCTAATCGGACTCTTACATTCCAGTTCGAGACCTACTATTATTTTTTTATACAATCGGAACTTAGTTTTTTTCAACGCAAACGATTGTAAAATACGTCATTTCGTTCTCTCACTCTTTCGCTCATTAAAAGAGATAATAATAATAATAAAAAGGACAATATTAATTAATTGGCGTTTTCTTTATTGATAATTCCGAACCTTATAAAGATCGAAACGCTTTGACCGTTTCGACTAAAGCAGGAATATCCTGGGTAAATTCGATATTCAATTATAAGGGAGAATATAATTGTGACAGATTACATACGTAACAATGTAGAACATAACACAATATTGATATTTATATACGTTTACATAATAATATTATAATTGCAATACTAAATATACAAAACAGAAGCATAAAAACAATGTACAAGTATATAAACAAATGTATTCATATACAGACACATGCTTATACGTATATAAAAATATAATAAATTCAAAATTAACTAAATAAAAAATATATAAAATAGATTCAACAATGTAATATATAAATAAATACATAAATATATACTATTCTGTTTTGGGATAACATATAGACAAAATAATATGTGATATCATTCAATTAATTTTGACATAAACAAAATATTTATTAATAAAATAAAAAATAATTCTTTGAAATTTATTTCTTTAAAAATATGTTTATATTCTTAAAAAGATCTAGTGATAATTATGATATTTAAAACAATCTGTATAAATATATATATGTAAATTTTTTGTTATATTTAATAATAATCATTTCCAAATTTAAAATTTTTAATGATGGTTGAAATATCTTTTTATTGTTCTATATAAAAAAAAAATTAAAAGCACCTCAAAATCTATTAAAAAATATCACACATAATAGATAATATGAACTACAGGTAAAAGAAAACATCTAAGATATTTTGAAGGTTGAAAAAAAATTGTTATAACTTAAAAACATTTTTATTAATAACATTATAATGATTTCTATTTTCTTATATTTATAAAAAAATATTTTATCATTAAAATGTAAATTATAATCACATTATGATAAAAAATATATTTCAGTTGTACTAACTTATTATCAACTCTCAAAATATCTCAGATGTCTATTTCTATTACCCATAGTCATATACATGATCTGTCCACGAAGCATCGAGATTTTGCTTTTCATTTTACAGCGATTGGTCGTGAAAATTTGGAAAAGATCTTAAAATACCGCAAAACTTTTTCATATTAATTCCTTTTTTTTTGTTATTTCGATAATTTTAAGCGACAAAATTGTACTTTGCGCAGTGGGTATTTTTCAGTTTTTTACACGGAGAGATATAGCAACTGGAGAACAGCTTTATGCGATAAAATTTCGTGTGCAATTAAAAAAAACAGTGTGGAAACATTTAGATTGTTGAAAGAAGCGTATAAATATAATTGTACAATGTGCAAAACAGTATAAAGCTCTTAAAAAGTGTCGGGAAAAGATCATTGACAGGCCTCGATTTGGGCGTCTAAAAAGTTCTCGAATCGCTACGAACACCCGCCGAGTGCTAAAAATTTTAAATTTAAACTGTCAATTAACAGTTAGAGCAATCGTGATAAAACTGAATTTAATGCGATCTACGATGTATAATATAGTGCAAAAGAATTTATAAATGCGAAAACTTTGCATAAATATCAAAACTGAGGAGTTTAGGGATGCCTTTAATACCTGAAAAAATTTCCCTTTATAAATGTATTGATGTTGGAGGAAATTATTTGAAGAGTTTTAAATTTTTGTTTCTAAATCCATCAATAAATTATATTTCATTAAAAAAGATAAATATTTTCATTTTTTTTAGAAACTTTAAACGAAACATTTTCGCATAGCGATTTTTCACTAATCGCTTTAGTGTGCCATGTCAAAAATTCTAAAAGTACCCTTCACGCGAAGACAAAACGTTCCGCACCTAATTATTGAAAAAACAAAAAAAAAGGGGGAACTAATAGGAAAAAGTTTTGTCGACATTTTAAGACCCCTTCAAAATTTCTACGACCAATACCCGCAAAACGAAAGGCAAAATCTCTATAATTCATGCACAAACCATATATGTATATTTATGGTATTTTTTAAAATAGTTTTTAAAGTTTTTATTAAAAAAACTTTTTTATACATATACTTCATTTACATTTAAAATATTTAAAGCTGGAAATAACAAATAATATTAAATATAACCAAAAATTATTTGTAAAAAAATTATGTATTTGCATAGCACATATAGCTATGAAATTTATCATTTGACAAGTACTTTTATTTGACATATATATGTATATATATATATATATTACATTAAATATTAAAATTAAAATAATATTGTATTTATGTGTATGAATAAATATTCATATAAAAATTTAAATTGTTACAAAATTGCATTACAAGTACTTGAAAATAATATAAATCATTCTGTTAATTTTAAAATTTGGAGAAAATCTTTTGATGATAAAGTAAAAGGTCAAAATAATACTTTTATTAATCCACTTGAGATCAATTGTCAAATTCAAACTTGAGAACTAATAAATTTATTATTTTATCTTTTTACTTTTCTATAAAAAGACTTTCTACAAGTTTTCAAATTAAAAGACTGAGATGTATCATCTTTTAAAGTAATATTGTAAGAATTGTAATGAATAAATTTTATTCATTATAAATAAAATTAAAATCTAACACTGTTTTATCTAAATATAAATACTAATCTGGAAAAAATAATATAAAAATTAATATGTATACATATGTAAATAATTATAATAAGAAAGGAGGATTCCGTTAGCGGACACAGCAAACGACACATCGTGCGTGAGCAAGTGTACGTACAACAGCATTAATATATATACAATGAAACAGAGGGAAGGAAAAAAGTGTTTTAAAATATACAGTGGAGTGAAACAAAGGCAACGAGATATAAAGAAAAGACGGCAAAGGCCTAGAGGTGGAGGAAAAGAAAGGTAAAAGTGTGCGGAAAAAAGTGAAGTTAGTGCTGCAGCAGGAAGAAAAAAACGGGAGCCGGGAAAAATACGGGCGCCATAGACGGCAGGTACGCATTACGAAAAGTGAAGCGGACAGCGACGGCGGATAATCCACGAAGCTGAGCAGCGATTGAGGGGAAGCTGGATAGAGTAAGAAAACAGTGATAAATAATAAAATAATAAAAGGCTAATATAAAAACATAAAAATAAAGAAAACAAGCAATAGAAAACAATAGAATTTAATAAATAACAAATAATAAATAGAAATAGAGACAAAAATAAATAAATAAAGGCAAAATAAAAAATTTTTTCTTTCAAGAATATTATCAAGAATTTCACAAGTTTTTCAACTTTTGCAAGGATTTTTTCAAGGTTTCTTCCAAATTTTTTTGAAAAATAAAATTAAAATTTTCACAATTTCAAATTTGAAAACCAAAACAAAAATTTAAATTTAAAACACAAAAACACTATATAAAAACCAAAATAATACAAAAAATAAAATAATATCTGAAACAATAGAATAAAATACAATAACACAAAGCAAAATAAAATAAAATACAAAACATAAACTGAGTAAGTAATAAACAATAAACAAATAAGTAATATATAAAAACCAAGTAATAAACAAATAAAATAAAATAAAATAAAACAAGGTTAAAATACAATAAAATGAGCCTAAGACAAGAAAAAGCCAAAACGGGCAAAGGAAGAGGAACAAGCAACAAGAGAGAAAGCACTCAGCTAACACTAGAATGCACAAAGAAGATAGTATCATGGGAGGAGGAAACAGCAGGAGAGGAGGAGAATAAAAATAACAAAGGAGAAAGGAAACTTAGAGAGAGAGAGGTAATAGGGACAGAAAAAGAAAGAAATATAACCGAAATAATGGAAAAAATAGAAAAATTAGAAAAGAAATATGAGAAGAAAAGAAAAGAAATAAAGGAGATGATAAATAAATATGAAAAGAAACAAGAAAGAGAGATGGAGAAGATAAGAAACGAGCTCGAAGATTCAAGAAAATGGGCCAGAAACGCAGAGGGAAAGATGAAAGAGATGCAAGAGAGGATAGACGAGCTCATAGAAGAAAGGAAAGAAAGTACTGAATGAAGATGGAACGTCGAGAAATGGGCAAACAACCAGTCAGAACAGGGAAAGAGGGATACAAGCGAGGGAGAGAGATCAGAGAAACAAAACACATCCACGTCCAGTAGCAGAAAGAGTTGCAGAACCAGCTCGAAAGGAAATAGCGACGAATAGAGGGGAAGCAGAACAGGGAGCACGATGTCGAACAAAGAAATACAGGAGTTCAGGAAGTTACTATAGAAACGGGAGAGAAAGGACAGAGAGGAGAACGTCGTGATAAAAGGAGAAAACAGGGGGGAAGTAAGAAAAATAGGGCTGCAACAATGGGCGAAAAACTTCATCAAAGGAAAACTAGACCTGGAAGTGGAGATCAGGGCAACGTGGTGGAGCGGGAGAATGATAGTTATAAAAACAGAGAACAGGGACAAAAGAAACTTAATATGGGATGCTAGAAAAAAACTAATTGGCACGGATATATATGGACTTCGACCTCATCTTCGAGGAGAGAAGAACGCAGGAAGAGATCAGGGCCTGGGTAAGGAGGGCGAGACAAGAAGGATTCTTCTCGAAGGTGGGCTTGAAGAAAGTTTTTATAAATGGAAAGTGGGAAAGATGGGTAGGTAAGGAAATAATGGACAGGCTGCTGGAAAGCATGAAGAAAAAGATGGACAAAGGAAAAAACAGAGAAGAGAAACAGAACGAGAAAGAAGAAGAAAAAGAAGAAGTTACAGACAAAAAAGAGACAGAGGAAATAAACATGACAATACAAGACAACGAGAAAGAGAAAGACGGAGAAGAGAGAAAAACAACAGATGAGAAAGTAGAAGAAACAGAAAAAAACACGGAAAATAAAAATTTAACGTAGAGAAGGGACGGAACAACAACAAAAAAAAGAAGACAAAGAACAAAAATACAACAAAGAAAGACAGAAAAAACGATAAAACAGGACAGAACAAAGATAAAAAAACGAATAGACAAAAAATATACATAGATAGAAAACAAGAGACAGAAAAATACGAGAACAGAGATGACAACAAAATAAAAGAAAGAACAGACGTAAATCAAAAGATGAAGGGAAACAAGAAAAGGAACAGACAAGATAAAGATAAACAAGAAAGGAAAAACAAAAATACAGATGACGAGACAAGGAAAATCCTTTTTTGGCATGTAGCAGGGATATGGAGAAAAGACAGAGACTTCTGGGAATATATAGGGAAAATGGATTATGTCTGCATGGTATAAACATGGATAGAGCAGAAAGATATAGAAAAACTGAAAGATAAACTACCAGGACACATGAAATGGACCCTAGTTGGTGCGAGCAGGGAGAAGAGAAAAGGAAGAGCGAAATGGGGTATAATAATAGGAATAGAAAAAAGCTGGTCGACAAAAGCACAGGAGATAGGCAAAGACATGGAAGAAGGGATGGTGAAAACGAGAATTGAAATAAAAGATGGTAGGAAAATGATGGATATATGGGGAGCCTACGTAAATCAGGGGAGAGATACAAAGAAGCAATGGAAAATAATAGAAGAGGAGAGCTACGGCGGAGAAAAAGAAAAACTCATCATGGGGGATTTTAACGTGAGGACAGGAGAGTGGGGAGCGAGAACACAAGATTATGGGGAAGACAAAGAGAGTAAGAGAAAAAGCAAGGACAAAAAAGTGGACAGAGAAGGAAAAACTCTAGAGGATAATATAATAAGAAACGCACTATGTGTATTAAATGGTACGATGAGAGGAGATGAGCAGGGAGAGTACACATTCATAGGTGCAAGAGGCAATATAGTAATAGACTTGGCAATAGCTGAAAGGGAAGTAAAGGAGAGAATAGAGCTAATGAGAATAGAAAAAAGGATAGAGTCAGATTACCTACCGCTAGTGGTGACAATGAAAACAGGAGAAAAGAGAAGGGAGAGAGAGGGAGAAGAAAGGATAGAAGAAGAAAGAAAAATAATAAATAACTGGAACACGGAAAGCATAATGAAATACAGAGAAAAGACAGAAGGAATGTATGAAAAAGCAAAAGAAGGAAAAGATATAGAAACTCTATGGAAAGAAATAAAGGAGAAAATCAAAGACAGTATGGAAAAAAGAGAGATAAGAAGGAAGAAATGGAGAATAGGAGACAGAAAGTGGTATGACAGGCAATGTAAGAGGCAAAAGAATGAAGCAAAAAAGGCGCTGAAGAAATGGAAGAAAGGAAAAACCGATAAGGAAGAATACCTAAGGAAAAGGAAGGAGTGGAAAGAAATATGTGAAAAGAATGAAAAGAGCAAAATGAATGAGATAAAGAGGAGCTAAGGAAACTAAAAAATGAAGGGCAGGTATGGGAATACCTGAACAGAGGTAGAAAACAAAAAATAGAAAATAAAAACAGCATTTGTAAGGAAACATGGAGAAGACATTTTATGGACCTACTTGGAGGGAAAGAAAAAAGAACAGGAGGAGAGGTTAAATAAAAAACAAGTAAAGATGTCAAAGAGGAGACAGAGGTATTAGAAGACTGGGAGATCACAAGAGTCTGGGATAAACTCAAAAAGAAGAAAGCGACAGGAATTGATGAGATACCAAATGAAGCATGGATCCACGCAGGCACAGAGATAAAAAGCAGGATAGGAGAAATCCTAAAGAAAATTTGGAAATATGGAACAATCCCGCAGGATTGGATGACTGCAATAATCGTGCCGATCTATAAAAAAGGAGGCGAAGAAGACCCAGGGAACTACAGAGGTCTATCCATGCTTACATCTGGTTATAAAATATATAAGGAATACTGAGGAACAGACTTGAGAAGGAAACGGAGCAGAGAGGAGTGATCCCAGAAGGACAAGCAGGGTTTAAGGCAGGAAGAGGAATCATGGACAACATATATATCCTAGACTATTTAATAATAAGAAGTATAAAGGAAAAAAAGAGGCTATATATGTTGTTTGTGGACATTAAAGCAGCCTTCAATACTGTATGCAGAAAGAAGCTCTGGCTTTCTAAAAAAAACAGGAGGAACAAAGATAAAAGACAAAAGGATATGGACGCTAGCATACGCTGACGATCTGGTAATCCTAGGAGAAAACAGAGAAGCTCTACAAGCCATGATGATAACCTTAAAAGCTTTTCAGGAACAGAGAAATCTCGAACTAAATACAGAGAAGACGAAAGTCATGGTAGCGAAAAGAGAAAGAAAAATGAAAGCTGAAGAATGGAAATGGAAAGGAAAGAAGATAGAAATGGTAAAAAGCTTCAGATACCTTGGCTTCGTCTTCAGAGACGATGGAAAATACGATGATCAGAAAAGAGAGAGATTGAATAAAGGCAGAATCGCGGCAAGGAAAGTTTAGGGCTTGGTAGAAAGAAGGTGTCAGGGAGAGTTTACGCTCAGGAAAATGATGTTTCAGTACCTGGTAAAGAGTGTCATGGAGTACGGGGTGGAGATATGGGGAATAGAAAATGCGGAGGAAATGGAGAGGATCAAAGTCGATTATTATAGGTGGACATTGAGACTCGACTTTTGCACCCCTAGATATATAGTATATGAGGAGACAGATGAATACCCGATGAATGGGGAATGGAAGATAAGAACAATGAAATATGAGGAAAAGATAAAGAACATGAAGGGACACAGATGGATAAAGAAATGCTTCGAAGAACAATGGGCAAGTAATAGACAAGAAAAGAAAGACAACATAGAAACATGGTTAAACAAAATAGGATTTAGCAGAGCATAACTAGAATACTGGAAGAGGAAAGACAAGAACATCTATGCAGAAATAAAGTGAAGAGACAGGGATATATAACTACAGGAAAAAGGTGTAAAATGACAGAGGCAAGATATAACAGGACTTATGTAGAAATAAAAAAGAACGGATTACCACTGTACCTACAGAAAGAAGGCAACTCGAAGGAAATGAGGGAAATGGCCAGAATAAGATGTGGGAACATCACGACGGCGAACAAGTACTGGTTGAAACCAGAAGAAAGGAAATGCCAACTATGTGGGAAAGAAGGTGGACTGGAGACATTGGACAGAAAACTGCGAAGAGACAAAAGACCTATTTAAAAAGATAAGAGATGAAAGAAACATAGGCAAGAGAGAGGGGGAAAATGAAATAATGAAAAGATGTATGAAGAAAACATTGGAAAGAGAGACATTTAAAGATACCAAAGAATTAGAAAAAAGATTAGAAAGGAGAAAGTATACGGAAAAAATATAAAGAAAAGAAAAAATGAAAAACAGAAATAAAAAGAAGAAACAGAAGAACAAACAAACAGTGAAAAACACAGTGAAATGAAAAAACAATAAATGTGATACTGTATATAAATTAATGTAGATTAATGTAAATATTATATAAATCATGTAAAATTATGTAAATTATGTAAAACTATATAAAATACGGAATCCGTCCCTAGGCCAAGAGCTGGGATGTCTAAGCAAATAAATAAATAAATAAATTATAATAAGAAAGGAAATATTATTTATATAGAATTTAATTATTAAATTAAGTAACTCCCTGTAATGAAGACTAGTTGAATTGATGAATATTTTTCATATCTTTATTTTTAACTGTTAACATTTTCTTGTTTACATTCTGTCACTTGTTGATTTTGTAAAACTAACATGAGGCCGGATGTCTTTACGGTATAGGCGGCATTGGTGTTCGCGAAACAGACAGAGACAGAGATACACTGGAAAATGTGTCGAATATATATATATACATGGAGTGCATTGTTATGGTAGTGTAAGTGATTAAAAATTGTAGTGTAGTGCCGCCGTGAGATGGCCGATAATTGTAGTTTACATAATTATCGACACAGTAGTGTATCTTATTATTTTCGTGCCCGATTTAATATTGTGTTTGCTTAGCCAATCACGATGGAGAATCTGCGGCGCGAAAAGGAAGATGAACTACATTTGGTTAATCACCAATTGTGAATTTTGATTTTCGCGTAAAAAAATTTTAAGATTCATAATTGGTGAAAATTTAAAGTAGTGCAGTGAAAAGGGTTAGAGTTTTTGATTGATAAGAGAATTTACAGTTAGTTCTTTTTCACCTTTGATAATAGAATTATCAATAGTTTTTGTTGTGAATTTATAATTGGTATTATTAAAATAAATCAAAGTATTATATATATAATATTATTGTCATAATTATTAGTGTTGGTGCTTTAGATATTATTATAATATTATTATAATATAATATTCTTTATTAAAGTAGAGTAGTGATAGAGAGTCTGAGTGGGAAATATTATTGCATTATATGTGATAAAATCTATATATATATATATATTTGATAAAAATTTAATAATCAAGATTAATAAATAATATATTCACAACGAAGGAGTATATAAGATATATATTGGATTAATCAAAAAGGGAATTGTCTAATAAGAAAATTTAATTAACTATTGATTCAATATAATATTCTATTAAATAAAGCAAGACAGTAAGTAAATTAAAAATAAATTTTAATGTTATTTATTATATTATTGATGGAGAAAGAATTATTTAATTATCAAGTGTATGAGGTAAGATTTAATATATAATTTTAATAAAATTGATTATTATAATATTTACTGATATTTTTATTTAATCATATTTATTATATTACTATTATCATTTATAATGATATTTGAAATTATATAAATTGTTTAAATGTACTATAATTATATATTGAAATTGAATTTAACGGAATTCCCCTTGAATATATAAATTGGTAGTGTTGGTATGTTAAATTAAATTTATTATTTTTTATAAATTGTGAATGATTTGTGAGTAGTGGAGAATCTTGAGCTTTATGTGGATAGAGTTTAAGAGAATTTCACTACGTTACTGAATATAAATGTTTATATGTATATTTATTTATATATATAAATATGATCTTATTTTTATCTTATTATTTAACATAATATATATAAATATATATCAACTACAAGTACTTCTCGAAATCTAAAATTCACTTATGTGTTTCATACATAAATGTAGATATGTTATACATAAAATAAGATTTGAACTAAATGTTTTGAGAAATATAAATACAGATTTATTAGTAAATATAACACATAAATAAAAAAGTATATTATTGTTATAATAATAATTATTAAATCAGCTAGTTATTAAGTGTAATGTTATGAACATATAAATATTATATTTTTAATAGCTCGGCATAAACTTTAAAGTCCGCGATTATCAACTGCTAGAGATTATTTAACCCGGTTGCGAAGTTAGAGATTAGGTAAACAAAAAAGAAAAAATTTCCGTATATAAGGACTGGTATTTATTAAAACACAACGGAAAGGAGATGTGGCACTTGCGAGGTGTTCGCGTTATTCGGCGTATCTCGGCGGCGTATAAGAGTGAATTTTGAAGTGATTTTTATTTTATCAAATAAAAATAAGGAGTGAGATTCAATGAGATCTTTCATAAATCAATGTTTATGACACAAATTTTATTGGTAAGTAATAAAGTTTAATTATAAATGTTTTTATAAAAATAATATAATTTAAAATTTACCTTATAAGTACATGTATGCGGTATAGGAACTAAGCTTTTATATTTAAAGCTTTTTGTTTTTTATAATATTCTTATTGTTATTTAATTATATACGCATATGTTTATTACAATATATACATATATATATATATATAAATTTATATTTAAATGTAAATTTATGTTTATATTTATATTTAAAGCTTTTTGTTTTTAATAATATTCTTGTTATTATTTAATTCTATATGCATATGTTTATTACAATATATATATATATAAGTTAAATATTAAATGTATAATATTTTGTACAATTTTTGATTTAAAAATAATTGAAACAATATTTTCTAATACTTTTGTATTAAACATAAGTTAAATGTTAAATGTAATATTTTGTATAATTTTTGATTTAAAAATAATTGAAATAATATTTTTATATTAAATTGAATAATGTTTTTTTCATGGTGGGAAAAATATCTTCTTTCTCTCTCGCGCATATAGAAACATGAGCAACTTATCAAGAGTCTGTGGCCCGAATAAAATTTTCTTACAAGTGTTTTAAAATCTATTGGAAAAAGCGTTTCTCTGTACATATGCGAAGCACGAGGAAATACACTTATGCTTCGTACATGTAGTGGTATTGTTTTTTTCCAATAGATTTTAAAGCATTTATAAAAAAATTTTAGTTAGGGCCACGGACTCTTCAGAGGTCGCTAGTGTTTCTATATGCGCGAGAGAGAAAGAAGATATTTCTGCCGCCATGTTTGTCGCCAAAGTTTAACACGGGACCTAGTGTTCTCTTAGTATCTGTTCTGAGGGTAATCAATTATATATTTAAATAAGTAATATTTTATTGATTGTTGACAACTTGTCAACACGCGGCCCATAATTTACTTTTAATTTAATACATTAGCGGAAGTCTTGCTTGCATAGACGACGCTTAGGTCGTTGAATTGGAGTGAGATAGAAATAGGCGCGAATATGTATTTTGATATATGTATATATTAAAATGCATAAGTAAAGTGATGTAAGTGTTATATAAATTATTAATGTTGTGTCGCCACAAGATGGCCGATAAGTGTAATTTCTATACTTATCGGTCAAACAATAATTTTTTTGTATATGAATTGAGGATTTTGATTGGTTATTTTAATAATAACCAATTGAAATTTAAATAATAACAGGTACAAGGGAAAAGGGACTTATTGGCTGTGATGCAAGTTCAGTTGAAAATTTCTATTCGTTAAAATAACATTAGTAATAATATATTTAAGTATTTTGATTTTTAATTGAAATATATAATGGTTTGAATAAATTTTATTATTGTTGAGGTGAATTGAATATTGTAGTGAAGTGAAGATTTGTTTTATAAAGATATATATATTTGAAACCAAAATTATAATTAATATCAAGATAGTATTATTATTGTCAAATAGCAATATTGATGATAAAAAATATATTAATTTTATAATAGATATATATATTGGTAATAATATAATTTAGAAGGAAAATCTTTATAAATAATTATAATTAATAACAATATTAAAAATTATTATTATATTTTGAAATTATAAACATAATACTACAATTTGAGGTAAGATTTTAATATATTATATTTAAATATTAATTTAAATTATTATTGTATTGTGCTGGAAAGGGTTATTAGTGATTCGCCCGAGATCTTATATTTTGGTGCTGGATTTCCCCTTTGATTTAATTGATTTGATTATTATTGTGCTGATAAAATAATTATTGAATAATAATTTATTCAATAATATTTAAAAAAAAAAAAAATTGAATGTGAAGTGTTCCGATAACTAAATAATTAAGAATACAGTTCGGGAAAGTTTATTTTAATTGAATTGAAAAATTTATTTTAGAGTAAATTTACTGTATTACATATTATAAAACTTTGGCGCAATTTTTTATGCATAGTATAAACATAACAAAGTAGTTTTTTTGTTTAAAAATTTAATTATTGAATTAGCAATTTGAATCCTTTATTCTTATCAAGAGATAGTGCTAAATACTTTAACGTTGAAAAATTAATTTAAAGACCCAGTAGAAATTGAATATTTTTTAAAAAAATCAATTGTTTATTTATATTTAAACAAACTTAAGCATTGTCCAGAATAACGTCAAAATTATATCATTACTTACGAAATTAGTTGATACTTAAAAGAAATTCAATAAATACTTCGATAAATTATGATCGATTTATTAAAAAAACAAATAAAACAACAAGTAAATTTATTTCAACACATTTCCTTTAGTAACAGATTTTAGTTCACTAAAAAGAGTAGATTAAAGTAAAAAAACATTATAAATTAGTACAGAAACATTCGTCTTGTAATTATAGCACATAAATTAAAAATAGTAGATGACGTTCAATATTTTCTATATATTAAATTTCTATAGCTTTACTGGTAACAATTCTATTACAAATTCATCAAGAAGTATAAAATCTCTGCAGAATGTTTATTACAATATTTGATAAAATGAAACATCTTTCATATATAATAAATTTAGTACAAATTTAACTCAATTATTTTCACTGTTTGCTCTTACAAATGTTTATTTCTGTCAACTTATCTGAAAAAATAATAAATTCAATTTAATTGGACTGTAAGTTCTAATTCGGCGGCTAGTGGTGCTAATAATTTTTTATTAGATGTATGATGTATTTTCTAGTAATTTGCAATATTTAATCGAATAGGGCAACAGTATTGTTGAATAAATTACACTATATAGAACGAAAAAGATGCATTTATTTACAAAAAAATGGAAAAGCTACTTAGTGTAATATTTTGAATATTAAATAAAACAAATTTTTGTAGACGATCTAAAATCTGATATTTCTTAAAAATCAAGAGGGTGCAATTGATAAAAATAATTTTATCGTGTAAATATAGTATCCACAAACGAGCCTACGAAGATTTGTGTCGATTCACCGATTTATTCATATTTTATTTGAAAAAATGTACATTGTATTTTTGAAAGTAATATTTCTAAATACTGCATCTGTCTTACGTGTTTGATATTCTTTACACCAATAAAAAAATTTTTTTTTCATTTTCTGTAAATTATTAATTAATTATTTTCATAATTTTTACTTTTATATTTAGTAAATATTATTTATGTAAATTAAAATGTCTTTATCATCGTGTTAACCTTGTTCACGCATGCACTTTGTCTTTATTTCATGGCCTAAGAATTTTTATTGTTTTGTTTGTATAAATATTTGTTTAATTAAATTTTAGCTAGGATGCAATTGTTTAAAAAAAATAATTTGAATAAAATTAAATATTGACTAAATATTGATCGAGTTATTGCGTTTAAAAGATGTATGTTGTTCAAAATCTTTATGAATTTTCTTCTCAAAATTGACTTAATGAATCTTAATGAAACAAAAAGTCATGTTTTGTGGATCCAAAGAAATAGGAACACATTTTTTTTTCTCAATTAGATACCACTTTTTCTGTATTTTCTGGAAAATGTCAATTTTTAAAATTTTTTACAGAATTCAATATTTTTTTATATAAATATCTAAAACATTCATTGCGTTGTGCTCGAAAAACAGTACGAGTTGGCATTTTTGATTTTTCAAATATCTCACTTTTAAGTTTTTGTAATAAAAAGTAATTATTTATTATTCCATATTTTCTTATATAATCAGCATTATACTTTTGTGTGTTTTTCATATTGTACCTGCAATCCTCCTCGAATTTATTCCAAAGAAAATAAAAACAAAAGTTTGTTAATTACCCTTCAAAAAAATTAGAATATTGCAAATGAATCAGCAAGTGAATGCATTTCACACATGCAATATCTTTATACATCTTTTACTTTCGAAGATTAATTTAGTATTTGACGTTGAAATTGTAAAATCACTGTTTTGATGCCATCTTTTTATTTTGAGCGGAACTGATTTAATGTACTTCAATAATACTACAAAACATGGTAATGGGATACGTAGATTCCGTTTTAAGTTAAATTTTTTTATTTATAAATAATAAAAAAATTAGAGATGCTCGTAAAATTGAACTGGTAGATCAAATTTGGGCTGTTCATTATCAATTGATTTATACTAGTTTTATTGCCATAAATACAATTTTTTTTATATATTATCTATGTTCGAAGAATTTGTAAAATCAGGATCCTTTTTATTTATTTTTGAGAAATGTGCTAAGTAGCAAATGAATATTTTTATGGATCAAATTTGAGCAACAAAAAATACATCAGTTTTCATTACTTTTAACCTGAGACTGTAAAAACAAAAAATTGTTTTGAGTTGGATGGTAGTTGGTCGATTGTTACCAGTTCTCTAAGTTAAAGTTGACTCTATTGATCTTTTCTAAATATCTGTTTTGTCGTTTCTATGCTGCGGCTGTATCTTTGCATCTGCGCTAGGAAATTATTACATTGAACCTATATGTTAATTGAAGTGTATTATGATAATGAAAAACATTGACAAAATTTTGAGTGATTTAGAAAAAGTAGAATTAGATGTAAGTTATCTAATGTAATATTTTATTATGATTAAGTAATTTTATTAATTTATTATAGCTTTATAGTTGGTTACTGATGTATACCAATGATTATCTAAGAATTGATTACGGATTGTAATTTATTTTATTATGCACACTGAAACAACTTAATATTTATTAATTATATACTTGATTAAACTACGAAAGTCCAATATAGAAAGGCTATGTTTGGGGAAACAAAATTAAAATATTAAAATGTAATTATGTATATAGTTTAACTTCAATAATAAAGTATTTTAATATGTTTTTAATTGCATTTTTTGTAAATTTAAGTTAATAATATTTTATATGTTTCACATGGATTTTGAAATAATAAGATTTATTTTTGTGTAATTGGGGTATATATAAAAATATTTGTTTCTATAATTTTATTTATTATTTCATTCTAATTACAATTATAATTTATATAATATATTCAGTATATTATAATTGATAATTTATTTTATTCTTTTACAGTAACTTTAACTAAATAAAATAAATTGGCTAAGTTTGGATAACTATTTATTTTACATTAAAAATATATATAACATTGTAACCACAATAATACAGTTTTATAATATATATTTAAATTGTAATTTTTTACTTCATATTAATTATGGATAAAATAATAAAAAACATTAATAAATACATTCACTAAATTTGAAGAAATAATTTTTTTTAGATTAAAAATAAAAGTAATAAAAATCTCTTGATCATATTTCTAATAACTTAATTCTGTAAGTAATTAAGATTCTAATTGAAGCCAATATGTTTTAAAATTTTTAAAACTAAATTTTGTTTTAATTTACTAGTATGTATATTAGTCAATAATTGACAATTAAGAAAATGTAATATTTATGTTTTGGATAATGTAAAGTGTATTAAATATAATATTAATATAAATGTTTTACTGGAATCCTATGAAAAATCTACATATTTTTACCTATATTCTTAAAAGGCAACTAGACAACCATAATTAGATTAAAGATTTTATACTAAAATAATAATAATTATATAAAATACTTAAAATATAATTCTAATAAATCCTTATTGTGAAATTTTTTGATTAATGAATTATTAATTGTTTTTATTATATTTGTTTTATCTATGATTTGTGGTGTTTTGTTTGTTCAAGAATTATATTATATAGAATGATTTTGATATGTTTTTTTATACATATTGTACATACAGAGCGTTTTTTCTAAGAATACGATACTGCAGAAATAAGCAAATTATTTTTATTCTTGTTTCTATTGAGACTTATCTAGGATTACTAATATTAATATACCCTAAAAGGACATTCTTCTGCTATTTATCATATCAATTTTATCTATTGTATATATTTTAAGATATGCTAGTGTACAATTTCCAAATAGTTTTTTTAATTTAATTTGCTATTCAAATTCCTAAATTGTTTGGTCGAACTGCATATTAACACATACGTTTACTATTTTTTTTTTTTTTTTACTAAATTAATCAATTCTACGACTACTAAATATTGTGTTTGATATCTCTTAGATAAGAAACAATGTACTTGCTCTGAGCAATATGCCTGACAATATACTCGAAGTAGATGCTTTCAGATGTTACAAAAAATGTTCTGTATTAATAAATGAAATAATGTTTATAATAAAACATAAATTACCTGAAAAAAGTACAGATATTCTTTATCAATAAATAAATGATAAAATTTAATTAAATAAGTTATAAAAAATTATCTTGATCATAATAAGATACTTTATCATTAAAGGTGCTTTGAATATATATACCCATGTATATTTCGTATGAATACGAATTAAAACTATTACCCGAGTTTTATAATCATTAAGCGGATGGAATTAATATTCCAATTCTGATGCGAAAATGAAGACAGTTCGAAAAAATAGTCTTAGTGGTTCAAAGATATTTCGTTTAATTAATCTATAAGTAAAAAAAATGGTACACTGGTGTATAGGTGACGTGTTCAGTTTACTCAGACTTGAGTATAAAAATGATTCTAAGTTTTCAAGATGGCATCGAAGGTGTTCCAATTCAATAGGTTCTTTCACTCTCGAATCGTCAGAGAATGTCCACGGGAATGTCCAAAATTCACAAGTTCATTTCGGCATGAGAATAAGTCGATCCCTGCAGGTTCTTAAATCAATTGTTCACACACCCAAACATATTTTTTGCAAATTTTTGGTTTCTAACAGAATCTTCCACGTAACACCTTCACCCAGTACTATCAGCTTATTTTATTTAAAAGAATTGACTTGAATGTTTGTCTTAAACGAGCAAGCGAGCTGCAATGACACGGCATATATGATCATAATTTGTGTTGATCAAATAAATTTAAAGAATATTTCCAACTATCGGCAAAGATTGGAAATATTAAGAAGACTTTTAAACATTTTACTACACCTTATATAAGTTATCTATATCAAAATAACTATAAACTAAGAAACAATCTTTTCTTATTTGAAATAATTGTGTTATTTTATTTTCTAGGTATTTTTCTTTATTAAAAAATTGACATTTTATCAATTGATTTATTTAGCAATGAATAAAAATCAGATAAATGAAATAAAAAGAATTGCTTTTATGTAACATACATAATACAAATATATTTATATTAGTAGTATAAATGAGTTTTTTCCGATTTTATTTTTATAATTGAAATTTTTATAAATATTTCATAATTTGATATACAAAGAAGTATATATACATATACATTTACTTTTTTATATTGTCAAGAAATTTTTTAAAAAAGAAACCACATTTCATTAAACTAAAATAATTGTATCATAATATTATAGTTTAGTAATCATATTGAAGTTTGTATCATATAATGAGAATCTGAGACATGGTTTATTATAATTATTGAATAATTCTTTACTCAAGAAGCAAGTTATTGAATATTATAAATTGCGATTAGAAAATCATAGTGAACTGTTTTTATCGAGATACCATTTCTACGAATATGCTGAATACAACGTAAAAAACGATGTATAGTAATAAATAAAAATAATAGTCAACACGTAAAGTAGTATAAGTATTATTGGATGGAAGTACAATTCAAACAAAAAAATATTGGTGAAAGTGTTGGAAATTGTAGAGCAATTGTTTAGTTAATGTTCGATAATCATGGACAAAATTTGGAAAGTTTGAAGATAGATAATCCATGAACCGAATAATTAAATAAAAAAAACAAAAACTCATTCGTGCAATAATGATAGAAGTTATCAAAAAATATGATAAAAATTAGAAAAGAAAGTAAGAATTTCTTCTTGTTAAAGCTAGCTTATAGTATATAAGATTATATCGCTAATCAGAAGAAAATTTAGCGTATTTAGTGAGATTAGAATGATATGTTTTCTTATGAGTTTCAACCATTTCACAAAATTTAATTATAGAATTTGTATGAACACCCTCCATGTTGATATATAGAATGTAGGAAGTTCCTTATGAGTGTAAAATTTTTTTTAACACAATTTAATTGTAAGTTGCGGCGACGTTTCGACAACTTACGTATCTTCTTCAGGCCTATTTTTATTAATAATTTACAATAAATAAAAAATGTTACAGTTTTATAAATTTAATAAAATAACAAAAGTATGTATTTACCTTAGAATATTCGAATGGTGTTATTTATGCACAACTTATGTTGTCGGTTTGACAATTTTTAATATACTAAGGTAAGTTTTCGTCGATCTCAGCTGAGTGTCGCATCATCAATGACGTCAAGTGTTTATAAAGTGTTTATAAAGTTTTATTGCAGTACCAAAAATTTGCTGGTAAATATTACCATCAAAGGAGAAATATGTGTTGTCAAAAATAAATTTAGTTATTGCTATAATTTCGTTGAAGCGGATTTTGTAAGCATTATTAATATAAAAAACGCGTCTTCTAGACTTTGAATTACAAGCTCCTTAGTGATTTTTGTAAACAAAGAGTTTACGTCAAGTGAAAGGAACATATGATTGTCACGGACATAGAGATTCTTAATTTTTTCAATAAGGTCAAAACTGTTAATAATTTTGAACTGTGGTGGTGGGATGCATTTTTTAAGCGAATATAATAGAATTTTTGAAAGAAAATGCGTAGGACAATTGAAACCAGCAATAATTGGTCTCAATGGTGGGTCAGGTTATGTATTTTGGGGAGTCCATACACTTCTGTTAACCTAGTATGTGATTGACATATCTCGAAAATGTTATATTTTTTATACAAATATTCTTGTTCATTTAAGTTTTTAACAATATTTTGTACATTGGATTTGAGTTTCGCAAGCGGATTTTTTTTGTTGATTATTTTATAAATTTTGTTATCTCCAAGTAAATTTTACATTTTACAGTAATAGTCCAATGTATTCATAACAACTGAACATTTGAACTTCCTTGATATTACCATATATAATACTAAGAACTGAATTCTGACAAATTGGTATTAAAAACCGATGTATTCTAATCGAATTATTAATTTTCATTCACATCATTCTATTAGCCAAAGGAGAAATATTGTGTATAACCTTATAAACAGGGCAGTTTTATTATCTGACAAATGTTACCACAATGACAATTTAAACAAAATGTATAATATTCTACATAATAATGATTACCCTTCCTACTTTTATAATAAACATATTAAATCCAGGCTGAGAAAAAATAAATACAATGATTCTCTTAATAACAAACATAAAAAACCTTTGACAACATAATTTCAATACTGTACATAAATAAATTTTATGAGAAAATTTGCAATACATTAAAAACATATAGTATCAACATTGTACCCAAAATTAATAATAAATTAAAGCATATCATTAAATTGGGTAAGGACAAACAAGAAAAATGGGAAACAGCTGGCGTCGTATACAAAATTAAATTTTAAGATTGCAATGCTACTTATATAGGCGAAACCAAACGTACTTTAAAAAACGTATATGCGAGGATAAAAAACATTACAACACTAATTTAATGATACAATTGCACTTTCAAAATAATCAACACTCTATAGATTGGGATAATGTTATAATTTTGGTCTGAGAAAATAACTATACAAAAAGGCAAATATCCGAAATGCTTTATATTCAATTAAATGGTAACACTATAAACAAACATGAGGACACGAAAATGTTAAACGGACTTTATAAACACTTGATGTCATTTATGATGCGACACTCAGCTGAGATCGACGAAAACTTACCTTAGTATATTAAAAATTGTCAAACCGACAACATAAGTTGTGCATAAATAACACCATTCGAATATACTAAGGTAAATACATACTTTTGTTATTTTATTAAATTTATAAAACTGTAACTTTTTTTATTTATTGTAAATTATTAATAAAAATAGGCCTGAAGAAGATACGTAGGTTGTCGAAACGTCGCCGCAACTTACAATTAAATTATGTTAAAAAAAATTTTACACTCATAAGGAACTTCCTGCATTCTATACATTTCACAAAATATTGAACACCATACACAAATTCTCAATTTAAATCATATAATTATGAAATATGTCAAACATGAATAAGTAAACTACACAATATGTTAAATAACGTGATAATGTGTTGTTTCATACAACTAACACAGTGAAAGAAGTATTATAAATGTTGTAAATGATACTTTGCTATGTCCATATTTGTCATCCAACGTTACGCTGTCCGATGCTCACCTTTTTCTATTGATTTGATTCATGATTATAGAGTAGTATTTTGTCTATTTACCAATGATAACGATGTGGAAAAGTAATTCCTTGAGTACTTCAAAAGACAAAGAGATTTTAAGCATAGTATTCATAATTACATTAAAATATCAAGAGGATAGAATAACCAATACTTTCAATAGATAGAATTTTATTATCTTTTGTAAATTACGTGTTATTTCTTATTAGAAACGGAAAGAACTCAGTTATACACGAAATTATTAATAATAAAATTATAACAATATATAAAAGTTTGTATTATTACAATTTCTTTCACAGAATGCCGATGGACTTGCACATTCTCAAATGTACTCTCAGTTACTTGCAATATATTTATTTCAAAATGAATTGTAAGTAGATGTAAAATTTTATACAAATTATTTAAACATATTCTTTCAAATTCTATATACGTTGAAAAAAAATACAGCTAAATTTTTTATATGAATTTTATAAATGTTTTTTTTTACCACATGAGCGCATGCTCATATACTTTAATACACATGGAATGAGATTTAACCCGATCGACATCCAAATAGTATGGGAAAACGTTCGTTGAAAATAGATAAAATTTGGTTCCCTGAAAATTTGAGTATAAAGAGTTGAATCGTCAGGAACAGGACCATCATATTTCTTCAAAGCGAGACGTTACACCAAAACTTTTTTGCATCTATTCAGTTTCTCTTCTGCCCTTAATAATTTATTGCAAAAAAAGTTTACTCGTTAGGATGCATATGTAAAGATAAGATAGTGAATTATAAAATTTGAAAACTTAATCGTTCAATAGATAAAGTATGTCATTATCAAAAAAATCAAATGGAACATCTATGATTACAAAATTATAAGAAATAATAAGCTCAGAACTCCAGAATTATTTTTTGTTATAGAAAATATTTTACCATCCAAAAATTTTTTACATATTTGATTATAATTATGATAAAAATTGATTGTAATTTAGTCAACTTTTACTTTAAAAAATTAGGCTTAATTAAAATAGTCTTAAGGGAATAAAAGATTATGCTCTTTTCCACCAATATAAATATATGATATAGATTTTACCTGCTGTAAAAATATTAACTTTGTATAAAATTTATTTGGAGCAGGAATGTACAAAGTATATAAATAATTCAGCTTTAGAAGTTTTGTGTATCAATTATAAATCTATTAATGAAATATAGTTAAATATATATATATCCACGTTTTATATTTTTTATTTTATAATTTTTTACATATAACGTTAAAAATTTATATTCTTTGTTAAGAAAATGTTAATATTTAAAAAAAATGTTTTAATAAAAAATAGAGAATTAACTTTATTGAAATGTTGTTTATAGTATACTAATATTTTTAACTCTTAAAGTATGCTGTTATTTTCTCATGATTGAGATACATTCTGAGAGCAACTCTTGTTAAGTTGAATTTTCAAATTAAATGAAAGTGAACAATGATTAAAATGCTTAAGATGGTTATTAGTGACTATGTATGAGTGAATGAAGACTTATAATGAATTACGCTAAGATTATTGACAAGCCAAAAAATTTAATTTAAAATTAGTATAAGTTCGAAATTGTAGTAAGTGTAGTCAAAGAGTATCAAACTGGTTGATTTCAGATTTACATACTTCATTGAGGTGAAATTGATTTAACGAAAAAGAATTTATACTCACGTACTATTTGACACTCGAGTTGATGCTGTATATTGGCTTTCACAGAAAGCATCTGCTCTAAGTAGATAGAACCTCGATATAAGAAGAAAGAAGACAACTAATTCATTCAGTGTTATCTTGATGCCTATTCATGTTTTCATAAT
Source organism: Eupristina koningsbergeri (assembly GCA_018907245.1). Lineage (NCBI taxonomy): Eukaryota > Metazoa > Arthropoda > Insecta > Hymenoptera > Agaonidae > Eupristina > Eupristina koningsbergeri. The sequence goes on along the minus strand of JACCHV010000002.1, from coordinate 1,861,674 downwards.
TTATATATTTCTCCTGCTATCTGACTTTGTAAATAAACATGATAAAACGACGTTTTATCACCAACATACATGTACTCATATATCATACATACAATTTTAACTCAATCGGATACAATAATTTCAATAAATATACATTATTTTATTTAAATAATTCAGCCATTCTGTTAATCGATATATCAGGATAGCAGGAAGGTAAACAAGTATTTGTGTTAAATTCGTAAGAAGGCCCAGTTAAGCATCCCTTTATTTATTGTGTAGTGGACCTCTACTCCCATTTACGATTATGATTAACTTTAACTTATTATTTGGTTCCCTAATGTTACTGGTTTTCTTTTCATATACTCCTTTTCCTTTAAGTATGTTTAATACCTCCCTTACATTTTTAATTGTTAATTTTAAATAATTTAAATAAGGGGAGACTGGTCAATTTTTATATGTTATAACTTAATAATTTATAGTGTTGTTTAAAAAAAAAATAAATATTTTTATTGGATAAATACTTAATCAATATTAAATTTAAGTTAGATATTTAATTATCCATGTTTGCAGGTGTTATGCAAAATATCTATGGAAAAGAATTCCAGCCAATATAAAAAATAATTGTTCTGATGTCAGAAGTATTTGGACTGTGGCGCAAAAAATGTGGCAGCGTGATTGGCCTGCAGTTCATATTGCTTTAAATGTTGAATGGAATAACAATGTTGCAGAGATTATGAATGCATTAAAAGGTAATTTAATGAGTAGATTAAAGAATTACATACTAATGAATAAAATAAATAATAGTAATGAACGGTAAGTTTTCTTATGTCTTTAAAATAGTTTATGCATTGATAGAAACTTTTCCATGTTTCAAGTAAATACATTAACTTAAAGAAATTCAAATCGAAAAAAAACAATTTGCAAAATCAAGTTAAACTTGAGACCAAATACCGTCGGTGGTCATCAACATATAAGTTGACCTCTTGAGTGGTTTTCTGGAAGAAAATTGAGAAGATTTCACTTGTCATTTGTCGCTGAACATTGTTTTCGATTTGTCATTAATAAATTACATCCCGGTATTATATTAATTTTAGTATTACAATAATTCAGCCTCTCTTAAATGTGTGGATACATAGTCTATAATTATTGCGCGAACAAGAATTAAATAAAGTTAAACCCTCCGACTGCAACGTGGTTGACACTTCTTACGCGAAGTTAACACTTTCATATGTGTTAGCTTCGCGTCTCTAAGTTGCTTAAAACTCCCCATCATTCAGGTTACGCACTTCCCAGATTTATTATCTCCCCTATTAATTTGTTTTACATGCGTTTGAGAATACATTAATAAAAGGAAAACTATATTACGAGGTAAATAATCGTTAGACTTTGATTTTAAACATGAGATTTTTTTATTTCGAAAGCGACACCACCAATTGTATTTAATTATAAACTATAAATTAAAGAACAATATTATTAATTGTTATTTCTTTATTTCTTGTAATGATTATTAAGTTATTATATTATAAGATATTAAATTATTATCTACAAATCCTTTAATTAATATTTTAAATGAACACGCATAATAAAAGGCAAATTATAAAAATGTGGACAAAAGAATATTATTTAGATAAAATTTTTGAGAATAGTTTGGATCTATTATTTAATAGTAGGTCATCATCTTCAAATTGTAGAAACGATGGAGAAAGTTATTAGCAATGTTAATAGAACATATTGTTATGTTGATGTTATTTTTTAAAATAAATGTATTTTCCATTTATGCATTTGGTATTATAAAATCCTATAGGTACAAATTCGGGAAAACTGCACATTTATCGAATTTACGTTAGTGGAGTTCTCCATTTGCCAGATAAGATGTATACGAATCTTCCTTTTCAGCCCCCTCTAACCTGTTAGCATTATTGATAATATCTATTGAAAGCAAGCTTAGATATTAATAAATCGTAGATTTGACCACATTGTACGTAAACTAAATCTTGTTATCATTCCGTTAAATAAAATGATTATAACGAAAATCAGTATAGTTCTAATATTATATTTTCCTATCTATACTTGAATAAAAAAAAATACAAATTCAATAAGCAGTGTGTAATTGTTAAACTAATTCATAATCCAACAGAACAGCTAAACCATTACAAAGAATTCCATTACAAGCTAAACAAATACATTACACCATGAAGAGTTTCGTCTATGTCTAATAGAGAAGGTAAAAGAAGTATTGCGGATCCTGTAAATTAAAACAATTCAAAAAATAAGTTTTAGATAGTGAATATTTCATGATGTTTGAGAAGCGTCAAGGAATTTTAATAGAAAACGTTTTTACAAATACTTTCAAAATCAGCCGAAAATAGAAGAAAAGTTGTTCTTATTGCAAAATATGACGAACACATCCAAGTCATCCATGATTGCACATACAATTAACAATGCAGATGAGCCTTCATGCACTATTTCGACAAGCAACAAAGAGAAGTTAAAGATGAAGAAAGTATAATTTCAATGTTGTACCAAACATAGAACTACAAGAAAAATTGATGAAAATAAATTTAAATTTTGAAATCGATTGAATATACATCAGTTAAAATTAAAAAAATTTTATTTCGTCACTATTATTATTATTGTGAATTATTCAATTCTCCTTTTTCTCTTACAATTATTATCTTTTTGAGCTTCTTTCGATAAAGTCAATAACGAAGAATTTAGCGTAGCTCTTTTGTGAGTTACACAGAAAAGTTATTACTTTAGCTAGATGAATAATCAATTATACTAATACACATATATCATTTTCAGTTGTAGAAATTTTGTTTTTCCCTCGATATTACATTTTGACCAAAGTTCTATTTGATTAAACTATTATTGTCAATATTGCCTATTCCTTGAGTATTATTTACTTTAATAAGAAGTTTTGGATAAGATTCCTAATGGCTGCAAATAAAACCACTGTTTTGCGTCAGCGACAAATTTCTTTTGTCTTCTTCAGACCTTTATTATAAATTATTTTACAAAATTATATACATTTGAAATACAATAACTTTAAAATAACTTTTAACTCGCAAATTTGTTTTTTAAAATTACGTTTAGTTTCACCTGTAACTCGAATTGCAATCCTTACAGTTTATTTTGTATACGACGTCATTAATTTCCCACTTATCATTACTGCCCTTTCTCTATTTTATTATATGGTTTAACTTTTTATTGATGGTGGGAATAGTATTGATATTATATGTTTTACCTTTGTTGTTGATTTTTTTATAAAATTTATTTTTGTATGGGAAATAAATTATCTTGTCATAGGATTTTAGTAAATTATTGTCAAGAGAATCATTATACTCAATTTTTCTCGCTCTGTGTTTAATCTGTTTGTTGTAGAAGAAGGATTGTTGTTATTGTGTAAAATGTTACTTCATTTAAATTTTGCTTCTGGTAACATGTATCGGACAATAAAATCGTCCTGTCTACAGGATTATATATAATATTTATCTTTTGGCACCTCGAATGATGTGAATAGAAATTAATAATTCTGTTGAAGCACGTTGATTTTTGGTACCACTTCCTAGATATATGATTGTTTTTGTTATAAAAGGTAATGTCAAGGAATTTCAATGATTTGTACGTTTCTATCTCATAGGTAAATTTCTTTTCTATATCTCATATCGTCTGAAATAATCGTTTATTTACCGTAAAATAAGCCGACTAAAACTTAAGAAACTTATCGACAATTTTAACAAAAAATTCTTAATAGTAATCATCATTGATATTTATATTAAAAAATACAATTAAACGAAAAAACTTAAAGAACTAATAACAAATATTGATAACGGTAATATTGACAAAAAAATAATAGTATAATTTATTAATAATATGTATTCAACGTACTCTCTCGAACATACGAGAGTGAGCGCGCGAAGGCCAATATGGCGGGGCCCAAAATTTTATTCCGGTTAGGTTTCTGCGGAAGAAAATGCGTCCTTCCGCTTCCCGACTACTTTCATTCTCGATCGAGGATTCTCATCGCGCGTTTCCGTCTTTTGAATTGGCACTGTGCGTCTCTGTAGCATCACGCTAGCATTGTGATTCTTCCTGCATCGCGCTTGATTACGGTGATCTGCGAATCACCTGACGGCGAACTTATCGTGTGAGCACGCGTGTGTGTTGTGTGTGAGTGTTCGTAAGCGTACAGAGGGTGTTTGCGCAAAGGCGGAAAGTTTTCTCCACCACGAGCACACGTCTGGAGGAGTACCCTCGCTCAGCGGCTGGATCACCAAGTGATTCTCGTTGAGCCGAGCGGCATCAACCACAGGGAGGACGCAGCCGAGAGAGGCTTTCACACGCGACTCCTTCACCGCGGTCTCTGCGGAGGACGCCAGCCCAAGGCAGCAGCAGTGAGCGTTACCTCCGCCCGGCACAACTAGCGATAAGTATTAGCGCGGCTTTTTCCACTCGCGCATGAGGGGTTTTTTATGCCTATGTATGAGCAGAGTCAATAAACTTCTTGTATGGCTTAATTCTTTTGTTGATTTCATTTAAAATAATCTGCCTGTTTCCCCGCATTTTTCTGAATTCCCATAATAACTAATTAAAGTGTAAACAATATGCAAAAAGCTAACAGAAAAATACTTATAAATTGACAAAGCATAAATATAGTACTAAAACAACAATATTTAAAGACAAATGTATAAGAAATATATCTAAACGTCACCTACCAGACTACGTTATTCACATCATTTCGCTCAAACCATAATTTAACACAATTACTGTCTGTCTCGTAATGATGCTATAAATGTTATTAAAGACGTTGAGAATGCATTATCAAATCTTAACGGCAATAAAAACATTAAAAAACGTACGTGAAACGATTGTGAGTAACATTAAACACTTGATTAAAAACCAACACAATGACAACATACATAGTAAAATAGTTTAATAACAAACATTCAACGAAATAAACAATATTTCAATAGAATTAAAGGTATGTACACACGCGGATCAAGGCAATGTTACTGGAGTCACTAACACATTGGACTACTTATAACTAACTATTTATATTTATTTAAAAAATATATTGTGAATATATTATACATATACATTTTTTATTTATTTTTCAGATCGGATCAGAGAACGAGCTATTATTCTTGTAGGTGATGCTTATTCATCACTTGAGATTTCTACACTAGCAAAAATGATTGGATTGTCAACTGAAGAATCTCGAGAAATTGCTATTGAAAGAGGATGGAATATTGTTGGAACAATAGTAAAACCACACAAAATTTGTAAAAAACAATGTACATTAACTGAAGAACCAATGACAGAAGAACAATTATATAAATTAACTCAATTTGTATCTTTTTTAGAAAATTAAATATTAAAACAAAATTTCTAAGCAATATTTTTTGAAATATATTAACATATTTAAATTTACAATTTTGAATAAAAAGAATTTGTATTAATATTTTATTATTTATTCAGTTAAATATATTTATTCAATGTCTTCTCAATTTTTTTAAAGCGCTTACATAATTTCACGTACTTGAAACACGGTTTTTTGAAAATTTCAGAATATATTTATAATCACTAATTCTACATTTTTACAAAATATTAAATAAAAATATTTTTTTATTATTAAGGTATATAAAAGATTCTTAATATGAGTGTCTTTTAGCAAGCATAGCGAAAATGCGTAGTGAGAATATATACATTGAATAAAAAGAATAGTGAGAAAGAGTTGGAAAAAAACCAGACGAGAGGAAAGAAGATAGGTTGAAGTGTGGGTGTTGTACAAGTTGGAGAAAAAAGGAGATAAAGTGCAATGTAACCGGCGAGGTTAGAATGAAAACGGGGCCGGAATCACCACTAGAAGAGGCAAAGGGCCTAAAAATGAGCAAGGGCAAAAAAAGTTAGAAAAATTGCAGAAATTGAATAAAAAAAGCTACTTTTGAAGAAGAGAAAAACTGGAAAAATATAGCGAGGGAAAGAATTAAAAAACGGAAAAATGAAAAAGTAGAAAAGGAAAGAGAGGCAGGAGATGAAGGAATAGGTACAAGGAGAAAACGAAAAAATGATGAAAGCATTTAGAGAAATGAAAGAGAGATTGAGAGAGCTAGAGAATAGATGGGAAAAAAGTGGAGTAACACCAAAGAAGGATTGCAAAAATACAGGAAATAAGGTAAAACGAAATAGAGTGGAAAGCAATTATGAAAGAAAGGATGAGTTGGGCAAAGAGGTACTTTTGAAGGACGAAGACGGATACAACAGTAGCAGAGGGAAGATCATCCCCATATATAAGGCTGCCAGACCGATAAAAGAGCCAGCACAACATGAGTAAATTCCATCATATCAGGAGAAAGCAGGGTGAGCAAATGAAGATCAGATATGTCGGAGATTGAGGTGAACAAAATGAAAAGGATACTAAAAGTGGACGAGAAGGAGAGAGAAGAGAACATCGTCATAAGAGGGGCGAGAAGAGGGGATGTAGAATGAGAAGGAATTACAAAATGGGCAGACAAAATGGTAAGAGAAAAGCTACGAGTAAGCGAGAAAATAAAGGACGCATGCTGGAGTGGGGCGGTAGTGGTAATAAAATTCCATGATGAAGATAGGTAAGAAAAGGGACTATGAAAGTGAGTAAAAGGTTGATAGGTACGAAGCTCTTCATGGAACATGATTGAGCTACGCGGAAAGACAAATCCAAGAGGAAATCAACATATGGGTCAAAAAAATGAGAAAAAGAAATGACTATGTAAAAGCCAGAGTAGGGAAAGTATTTATAAATGTCCAATGGATAAAATGGAAAGGAAAGCTGGTGGTGGATGCGAGAGTGATAGAGATGGAAAGGAGGGCAGACATGAGAGGAGAATAAGCAAACAAGAATAGAGAAGAGTACAGAAAGGAAGAGTGAATAATAAATTCAAAAATTTATGAGAAGATGTACTCAAGGCGGGGCAGGGACAGTAACGAATGCCGAAAAATGAGAGAGCTTCTTGAGATGAATGTACTCGATAACTAGTATATATTATACTTATATATACTTTTATGAGAAATATATAGACCACAACTATATGTATTATATACAATAATTGAAAGAGAGCTGTGTGTAGCGAGGGACTTGTATATATCACCTCACTTAACTTTTTCATATGAGGAAAGCTAAAACTTAGGAGTACGCCACCTAGTGGCATAGAGAGGTATTACTAAGGGCCCTAAATTTGAATTACGCAATTATATTATTTTCTTGCGTTGGGGTTTTATTAACTTCTCTATTTCTCAAACAAGAGGCAAGTGGAACAAAAGAATAGGAAAGGCAAAGAAATCCAAAAAGAAGGAAAAACAGAAACAGGGATAAGGAAGAAAAAGAATAAAAGCGAAGAGGATGAACGAAGCTGGAAAGTAAAATTTGTAAAGTAAAAGAAACAGAGAAACGAGGAGAGCGTGGAAAAAGAAAGCAAAAAAGAAGAACAAGGCAGAGAGATAGGAGGAAAAAACAAAGGCTATTAAGAGAGAAAATAGAAGATAAAACTAAGAGAATAAGAGATGGAAGACAAAATGAAGAAACAAGGAAGAACATAGATATAAGAGACATTATACTGGAATGTAGCTGAGATATGGAGCAAGAACAGAGACTTCTGGAGATACATAGAATCAAAAGACTATGTATGTCTGGCGGAAATCTGAATGGAAGAGAAGGATGTAGACAGATGTAAAAAGGTACTTCCATAAAGCATGAAATAGAAGATAGTATGAAAAAAAAAGTGGAAAAAAGAGAACAAAAGCGGTGGAAGGATTCATTACAAAAATAAAAAGCAATTGGGAGATAACAGTGATAAGGAAAGAAATATAAGAGAAGGACTGATAAAAATAAGATTAAGTAAAGAAAAGGAAGAGATGGATATCACAATATTGGCGGTGTACAACAAGAAAGAAATAGAAAGAAAGTGGGAAATAATAGAAGAAGGGCATAACCAAAGGATAGAAACACTGATAATGGAGGATTTTAACACGAGGATTGGACAAAAAGGAAAATACAGAAACTGAGAAACTACGGAGAAGAAAAAGCAAAGATCAAAAAGCAGAGAAAATAATAAGGAGAATAGAGGGTAACGGCTGGTATAATGAATGGAGCCGTAAAAGAAGGTAGAGTGGGTGAATTTACATATTCGGGGAGTAGGGGATGCACAGTAATAGACTTCTCAATAGGAGACGAGAGGCTATGGAGCAGGTTGAAAGAGATGAGTATAAAGTAGAGTGAACTCGGACCACCAACCACTATGTGTCAATATAAGGATAAACGAAAGAAAAAGAAAAAAACAGGAGATCAAAGAAGATAAGAAAGGGAGCGAAAGATAAATAGAAAAATGAAACAAAGAAAGCATTCAAGAATATCAGAAGAGGACAAAAGAGAAATATAATTGGGATAATGAGACAATAGGGATGGAAACACTGAATAAAACTAAACGAAAAGATAGAAGCAGCAGTAAAGTAGAAAGAGATGAAAGTAAGGGCATGGGAAATAGGGAGTAATAGATGGTGGGAAAAAGATTATAGCAAAGAAAAAAGAAAAGATGAAAAGGCATTGAAAAATGGAAAGAAAGGAAAGGTCAAAAAGAGGAGTATATGAAACTAAACGAATCCTGCAGGAAAACCTGCAAACAAAAAATGACTAAATGGAAAGCGAAAGAAGATGAAACAATGAGAAAACTGAAAAATGGAGGGGAGATATGAAAAATACTGAATAAAGGTAGAAGAAAAAGAGAGGAAGTAGAAAATGAGATCAAGATGAAAGAATGGGAGAGATATTTTATAAAATTATTAGGAGGAACAAAAGAGAAAGCGAAGACACAAAGAGATTGATACGGAAAAGAAGTTAATAACTCAAAAATAGAGGACAAAGAGGTAGACAGACAGAATGCGAAAAGCTCAAAAAAACAAAGCGAGGGGGATAGACGGAATAAGAAACGAAGTATGCATATATAGAGGGGATCAAAAAGCCAAACTAAAGGAAATAATTAAGAAAGTATGGAGAGGAGAGACTAACTATAAAGGCCTATCTATGTTGTCAACAGTGTACAACGTCTACGCGAACCTGGTAAAAGACTGACACAAGCGGTGGAGAATAAGGGCATAATCCACGAAGGTCAAACATGGTTTAGGAAAAAAGAGTCACAATCGACAACATATACATTTTGAACCATATAGTCAAAAGAACAATAAAAGAGAGAAAAAGACTATATGCACTTTTCGAGGATATTCATTTGATATCGTAGATAGAGAGAATTGTGGAAAATCGTGAAGAAAAAGATAAACTAGGAGATTATAAGGAGGGTACAAGACATATACAAGGAGGCAAAAAGAAGAATTAAGATAGAAGAAGTATTAGAGGAATTCTAGACGAAGAGAGGGTTAAAACAAGATTGCAGTCTAAGCTGAGTGCTATTTAACATTTATATAGCAGGAATAGAAAAGGAACTGAAAAAAGGGGGAATAAGTGGAACCAAGATCAGGGAAATCAGAATAACGACTCTGGCATACACGAACGACTTGGTGCTTCTCGGTGAAAATAAGGAGGTGATACAATATACAATGGTACTATTAAAGAGAGTGCTAAAAGAAAGGAGATTAAGAGTAAGCATGGAAAATAAGATGATCTTCAAAAGAGGAATAAAGAGCAAAAAGTTGTAATGGAGATGGAACGGGAAAAAGATTGAAGTAGTGGATGACTTTAAATATCTGGGCTTTTGTTTCAACAGAAAGGGTGGACATGAAACGCACATAGAAGAGAGAACTAATAAAAAAATAATCGTAACATGAAAAACATAGAGAGTGGCGGGAAAGAAATGCAGAGGAGACTTTAAAAGATGGAAAATGCTATATAACTACCTTGTCAAAGGCGTCACGAACTATGGGATAGAAATATAGAGAACATAGGAAGAAAAAGGCATTGAGAAAATAAAACTGGACTACCATAGATGGACGCTAGGACTAGACTTCTATATCCCAAAATATATGGTATATAAAGAAACAAACGAAATGAACATAAAATGGGAAAGACTAATAAGAGCAATGAGATTCGAAGAGAAAATAGAAGGAATGGAAGAAGGAAGATGGACAAAGGTATGCTTAGAAGAGAAAAAACAGTCAAAAGAGCATGGAAAAGAAATCGACGAGATAGAGAAAAGCTAAAAATTATTGGAATAAGTAAGAGACAAATCGAAAGCTGGAAAAAAGAAAAAAGACATACACCTGAAGATAAAGAATAAAGAAAAGAGCAGACAAACCAATGAGAGAAGGATATAGATGGAAAGCTCAAAATACAACAAAGTATACAAGAAGATACATGTGACAGGAATTCCAAGGTATATAAGAGAAATAAATAAACAACGAGAAGACAATTAAGACCATAGCAATTGTAAGATGTGGAAATATTACAGCGGGTTACAAATATTGGCTGGAAGAAACTGAAAGACGTTGCGAGTTATATGAGAAGGAAACCGAAGATTGGCAACATTTCTAAAAATAAATAAAAATGAACGGAAGAAAGAGTAATAATGGAGATGGAAAGTGAGATAAAGAATTTCAAACTAATAGCAGTGATCAAGAACATAGAAAAGAAAACGAAACAAAAGGAAAAAAAGGAGAAGTAAACGAGATAGAATAACAGATAAAGAAGAAAAAAGGAACAGCGACTAACTAAGACGACTGATAAGATTGTGAAATTAATAAATTTAATATAGTGATAGTAATATGGTGATTAAAAATAAGATAGTTGATTAAGACTGACATATAGGACGCTCTCAATAAATAAACCGTTTCAAGGCTGGAAGTAATTTAAAAATAAAATAATAAAATCTGTGGTATATAAGAAACCGTGGAGTTAAATAACTAAAAATTATAAGACATGCCAGATTAACAATTTTTGTAATATCAAAATGTGTTTTGTAAAATGTCTCAAAATTTCAAATTAATTCATATTCACGATTTCATATATTTGATTAAAATTTTATAAATGTATTATTACGCATATATATATCTATTGTTACAATATACTCCCAATCATGTACAGCTGTGAAGTTAGGCGATAATTCCGTAGCGGAAGGTCAAAGAGACTGGTTCTGGTGAAATAATTACACTTTGGTATTGTAACTACACACTTATGTTTATTAATCGCTCAAGAGGGAGATGCAGTGCGTAAAATGTGTTCTGCGTTACTCTATTTGTACTCTGGTGCACGATAAGTCGCATTACTTAATTAATTAATTAACCGAAATTACTCAATGGTGGGGAGTTTTGCGCTCCCGCTTCCCACGGCTTGCTCGTCGTCGCGAGTAATTGAACACCAACGTCCCATCTTGCGAGCCGCGGTAACTTTTGATTTTTGAAAATAGCATGCATCTATAGCGTGACGAACAGGGCTAAATTTAACGCAGAGTCTTTAGCAGAAAGCTAGCGTCAACCTAATTTTTACGGGCAACGCGATATCAATGTTCTATGGCATGGCCCTTGATGGCCCGTAATGAAAAATGCGTACATCAATATCGTAACGGGCGTTTCCATATAGCGTACTAGTGAAATAAAGTTTTACAAAAAACAGAAAGGGTATTGCTCAAAAAAGGGGTTAGGCACAGTGATCAAATGCCACTAAGAGAGGTATTTTTGATTTGAGATGAAAACTAAAATTGAGTTTAACTAAAACCAAGTATATACTATACTTCTATGTATGTGATGAGAAAATTATCTGCCCACGGGACAGACTTCTACGCTATATGCATTATATAGAAACAAATGAGCAAGAGTAAAAACGAGTAATGAGGGACTCGTACATATCACCTCACGTAACTTTTTCATATGAGGAAAGCTAAAACTAGAAATACGCCACCTAGTGGCTTCGAGCGGTACTACTTAACGCACGAGATTTGAACAGCGTGATTGCATGAGTTTTGTTTAGGAGTTGTATAACTCCTTTTTTTCTCAAACAGAACTTAATAATATATAATATATTATTGTATTCTTATGATTTCTAAAAAAAAATTCAAGCTGCATTTTTTTTTAATAATGTAACAATAATGATTATAAATAAACATTACCAATAACAATTTAAAAATTAAAATAATAAAAATACTATATTGTTGATAGAGTTGTTTTGAAAGTAAATTCACTACCTATGATTAATATTTATAATCATTAAGATAAAAGGGAAAAGGAGGTGAGGGATAAACAAGCTGGGTGTTTTAATTGAATTCGACAACGCATAATTAAGCCGTACAAAAATTTATTGGCTCCGCTAAATACAGTTGTCATAAAAAACCCCTCAAGAGTGAGGGGAAAAAGCCGCGCAAATACTTATCGCTATTCGCCGGGCGGAGGTGACGCTCATTGCTGCTGCCTTGGGCTGGCGTCCTCCGCAGACACCGCGGTGGAGGAGTTGCGTGGTAACGCCTCACTCGGCTGCGTCCTCCCCTTGGTTGAACGCCGGTCGGCCTACAGATGGATCACCTGGTGATCCGACCGCTGGGCGAGGGTGCTCCTCTAGGCGTGTGCCTGCCGGGGAGATAGTCTTGCGCCCTTGCACAAGCACCCTTCCTTTGTCTGCACACACACACACACACAACACACGCGTGCTCACAGAAGCAATTCTCGCCGCCGTGGTGATACGCAGATCACCGCGAATCGGGAAAAATACGCGAAAGATCACAGGATCTAGCGACGCTAAATATGGACGCGCAGTGCAAAAGAAAAAAGTGCAGAGGCGCGCGGTAAGATTTCTCAAATGAGAGTGAGGCCTCGGGAAGCGGAAAGACACATTTTCTTCCGCAAACGCACCGCAATAAATTTTCGGAGCCGCCCGCCGTATTACTCTTCGCGCGATCACTCTCATATTTTGAGAGAAAGCTTCGAACAAGAGTGATTATATGAAAAATTTTGAAAAGAAAAAAAAGTAGAAATTTATAGATAGAGGGAAAATATAAGAAATTAGTTAAATTCTTTATACTCTTGCATAAAAATTTCATCAAAAGCGTTAATGCTAATTGAATATTTTACATAAAAGCAAATAAAAAATTCATTAAAAATAAAATTTTTAAATTATTATTTGTTATTATGTCTCGAAGTATTCAAGCATCCTACTGATGCTCTTTTACTTTGGTATAGTTTCATCATAATTTATCTCTAACGTAAACCAACTCATGTATAGATGGAAATCATGTAAGAAAAGGCTCTAATTTTACACTACGATTCAAAGGGGAAGGCGAAATAAATGAATCAATACGCAATGAATTATGTTGCAACAACCCACGCCACACTTTATTCAGAAAACTAGTCGCAACAATTTTCCATAAAGATTGACGGTAAATTTTCAACTGCTCGTCGCGAGACGAGCAATTGCATTCCCATGGCATTTAGCACATGTGTTATTCTTGCTTTCGTGCAAAATTCGTTAAAACGTGGACTTGTGAAGGCACTACCGCGATCGCCCACGATTCTTCTGGGAAACCTGAACTCGTTCGCGACTTCGTTGAGGAATTGCACGACAAGGATCATTCTTGTGCTCGCTACCACTTTCGCGAACGCATTTTTGTAAACGCGTCGACGGCTAGTATCACATACACGTTCTCGCGATGAGCAGTCGCATTGCAACCCCCATAGGTTGGCCGACGGTCATCTGCCGTGCAGCTGCGGTGTTTTCACCACCCGGGTAATCCAGATAATTTATAACCCGAAGTCTGTCGGCAAATCTTGACGCTCGGTTTCTGATTTTTTACAATCAGTACAATAAATATAACGATTATATCTGTTGAACAATAAAATCGAAGCAGAGATGAAATGGAAGATTAGTCTTACGTACTAATAATGCGTCCACGAGACTATCGCTGCGAACCCGGTGGATTTCAGTTATACCAAAATAAATACCAATCAGAATCGCATCAAACGATAAGCATATCCCTCACTACATCCTAGCATAAAGAATATAAAAATCGATTTCGATGATATTTCTTTACGTAAATCTCTAATCTTTTTATTTATAAAACGATGTGCCCACAAATGTAAATGAATGCTTTTTTCCAAATGTACATTGTATAGGTTATCTTAATTTTATTGGAAATAGATAATTGTTTAGGAATGAATTAGTTATACTTTATGATAACTTGCAAAAATGTTAAAACAAAGGAGTGAGAGAGAGGAAATATTGCTGCTTGGGCAAAACACAATGAAACAAATATTATTCGCGAGGCTGATAAATAAATATAAATTTATTCGGCGGGGCATAAAAACCCTTCGCGATTCAAGGGGAAAAGCTCTCGGTGCGTCGTAAATTAAGTACAAATACACTTACAATAAGATGTGTAAAGCACGAGGTCGCCATGATGGCAGCTTGCACCTCGCAAAGCCGCAGCGTAGGCATTGGAGGTCGCGTCGATGAAGCGTCTGCAGTCCAGGTATCCGTCTACACCCACTCAGGAGTTAATCGCCGGGCGCTGCCTAACAAGTGAACTGGAGCGATAGGCCCCGCTGCTCTGGGTCCACCAGAGAATAACATCAGAAAAAAACACGCCCAATACGCAAGAATGATAACACAAAAACATACACGCACAGGGATTCTGTTATCGAACGTCGTTAGTGCCGCATTGCGAACACGAGACAGTACGATTTTGCATAGGTATTTTGTAAAGTACGGAGAGAGCAGAAAAAAGATTTACATAGGAAAGTGTAGTGAATAGTGGAGAACAAAGCGAGATGAAAAGTGAACTACACCGAGTGGAGGGTACACCGATACAGGAGTGAGAAAAAAACAGAAAAAATTGTGGTTAGCCGGAAAGCGGGAAAAGGTGCAAAGCTCGCATCGTGAGACGAGCGCTCCCGACAGCGAAATCGGACAGTAACAGCAGGGCGCAGCAGCGCCGCGGGACCGATCGGTACCACACCTTTAAACAGCAGCGAGTGAGGGGAGGTAGACAGCTATCATTTACACGCCGAATTAACCCATACAACAGTAAGAGCACAATTGCAATAATAATAAAACAAAAACAAATACAAACTCAATTAATATAAATAAAAATATACTAAATATATAATATAATATAATTAAACAAATTAAATCAATAAATTTAATAAAAGAAACTAATTGAGATAGAATATAAAAAAAGAAATAAATAAACCAAATAAAATAGAAGCACAAATAATAGAACAGATAATTAATACCAACAAATAACAGACAACTAATAATAACTAAATAAATAAACAATAGAAATAAACAAAACAACAGAAATAACAACAAGCAATAAACAACAAACAACAGACAATAATTAGAAATTGATAATAAATATACAATAGAAAATAACAATAGTAAAATTCGACAAAAATGAGTGGCAAAACAGAGAAGGTTAGATCTACCAGAGGAAGAGGAGGCAGCGGAAAGAATGATGGTGGACAACTGACACTCGACAGTAATAAAATGGAGACCAGCATAGGGAAGAAAAGAGTAACATTCGAGGAGGAAGACATATGGGAGGAAACACAGAGGCTAAGGAGAAGAAAAATAGGGAAGATGAAAAAAGGGAGAGAGAAAAATTCAGGGAGGAGATAAGAGATAGATTAATAAAAATAGAGGAAAGTCTGGAGAGAGAGAGAGAAAGGAGATGAGAGAAAAGATTGAGAGGTTAGAAAAGAATTACACAAAGATGAAAGAAGAAATCAAGGAAAATGAAGTAAGTGTAAGAGAATGGGCGAGAAAAATAGAAACGAAAACGAAAAAATTAGAAGAAAAGATCAATGAGATACAAGAGGAAAGGATTGAGAACAGCGAATGGAGAACAGGAATAGAGAAATGGGTACAAAGCCAACATGGGATAGAACAGGGGACAGAAACACAGAGTAGCGGGGACGAAAAAGAAAGTACTGGGAGAAAATCCACACGTCCCAGCAGCAGAGCAACAGGAAGGACTGATCTCTCCAGATGGAATAGTGGGAGCATTGGAAGCGGAGGTACAGGGAAAAACATGACAGACAGAGAAATGGATGACCTGAGAAGAATGATGAAAGAAAGGGAGAGAAAAGACAGGGAGGAAAACTTGGTGGTGAAAGGAATGGACAGGGAAGAAGTAAGGAAAATGGGGGTGCAAGAGTGGGTCAGAGGATTTATTGAAAAGAAGCTATTTTGATAAATAAAACTCGATATGCCTTAGTATGAAAAAGAGAGCTTATGCAAGCGCCAGGGTAAGATACAGTACTCGAGATTGAGCTAACTCGTCGGTGAGAGCAAGAGAGATAGACATAACATATTTTAAGAAATTGAGTGTGATAAAGACCAAGCAAGAATGAGTGAATACGAGCCAGAGTTTGTAAGAGTGAGCGAAATAAACACGTAAAATATTATTTTAATATTAACTATAAATAAAGTACTATATAAAATTGTTATTAAATGAATATATAAATAACTAAATAAATGTATGCTATAAATATGTATTCATATGTTTTTATATTGCATTTGTGAAAAAAAATTTATTAAACAATTAATTCTTAAATTTAATTTATTATTTGAAAAATAATAAAATACAATTTTTAATAAAAATATTTTTAAAAATTATTCATAAATTTAGATAAATCAATTTTATTTTTTAAAATACTAAGTGTTTGGAAATAATCTCAATAATCAATAATTATATTAATTAATAAATTTAAAAGGAGTGAGGGGAAGGATAGATTGCTGCAGGAGTTGAATAAAACCAGCAATTCGCGAAACAGAAATGAGATGTGCAATTTATTAAGACGCGTCATAAAACTCCCTGCGTCAGGGGGAAAAGCCTTAATGCGTCGAGCAAAAGAAAGAATACACAAACCTACAGGTTGTGCTTCGTACGCGCGACAAATCGGCGCTCACAGGCGCTCGTAATCGTCAGCACCCTAGACAAAATCGCCAAACGCCGTCGTAGAGAAGTTGGGGAGCGATAGGTCCCAGTATCGTCTTGATCCACCAGAAGATTCACCATAAACACCCTACATACACACACACGCACGCGACACAATCGATAGAAAAATGCACTCTCATAGGCGAAAGCAAGCGGCGAAATCGAGATAAATACACTACAAATGTATCGGGCGCGAAGTCGCAAAAGAGATGACGATCCTCCCACGCGTTGGATCCCACGCAGGTCAAAATTCTTTTCCGGGTCCTTCCTCACCCCGGAACAAATTTCGGGAACTTTCCGTGCACTTTCACTTTTACAAATTGACGAAAACGTACAAACGGAAAATGCACCAAACACTAAGTGTACAAAGATAGTTGTATTATTTTTTAATTTGTATGTGAAATGAATGTGATGTAAATGAAAAATTTTGAATTTAATAATTGGTGTTTACAAATAGGATTATTTTTTTAATTTGTATAAATTTATTTATTCTCAATATTATAGAAATGTATTATAATGCTATAATTTGGTCAAAATGAGACGAACATAACTATAAACATTCATTACGTTTGTAAATACATGTACACAATGTCGCGTATATGTGTGTCGAAAAAGCTGCCTCAAAACGACCGATCGTTCTTGATTTTTGTTTTAAAAATTTGAGTTTAATTTCCTTCGATGGTCGCATAATGAACGACTCAGCTTTACCTTTTCTTATCGACTCCATGCTTCCCATGGGTATCCGTTAAAGGCACCACCTTCTTTAATACCGAAATCTGTGAAAACACTTTCCTATGTAAGTCGCAACTTACCAATGCATCTCTAATCAAAACGAATACCTCCCTTTAACCCGATTACATCAACATTTTCTCTTTACGTAGAAACGATATAAATACAAACTACAATAATATTTTTTTATTAATATTAATAAACATAATAATAAATAATTTGAATTGTGTATTAAAATTATATTTTTAAAAGTTACTTACATTACCAATAATATAAAATAATAAAAAATTGAATTTTAAATCTAAAAACCTTGTAAATATTTATAGTGTTAATCTTTACATTAAATATTTATTTTTTTTAAATTAATTATCTCTCACGTATGTAATATTAATGTGTATTCCGCAGTCGTATACGTGTTGAACACTGGGAAATCGCGAGATAACATATGCGTCGGGCGAATAACCTACATCTCGCGAGTAATAAGAAAGCTTAGATTTGGATTTTTGTATGTTGCACGCCTCCGCCTCAAAGGCAGATGCGAGGGACAGTTGTGGGACAGTAGAATTAGCTGATCCACCACTGCTTAAGCAGCTGGGAAACACCGCGAACGCTGGAAGGAGAAACTGCGGATCTTGCAATTTCTCATCCGGCAGAGGTAATGAGCAAAATCAAGACATACAACACTTGGACTTTCACTTCTATTTCTAATTCGACTTGCATTTCGACTTCGACTTCTACATTTTGGTTCAGATCATCATCATGTTTTCGTTAACGACTAATCGGGACTTAGTTTTTCTCTAACACAACCATTTGTATTACACTTCAAATCGCATTCCCTCTCGTTCTTTATGAATTAGAATAAAATAATATTCCACCTTTTAATTCAGGTTGTTATATTAGCTTTATTTACGAACCTTACAATGATCGAAACGCTTTTACCTTTTCGCCTAGAGCAGAATAGATCCTGGGGAAAATTCGAGATTCAATTATTAAAAAGAATATCATCGCGATTACTTAAATTCGTAACACATAAATATCATGGACAATGCTTACAGATATTATAATAAAAAAAATTTGATAAAGATACGAAATGTTACCAAAACTATTTAATTTGTAAAATTCGAATCATAACGTAAAAATATATAATATTACATAAATATTAAAATAATTAATGTACTTATTTTTTTATAATAAAGTGAAGTTAAATCTAGTTTTTTGTGAATTTTTTTTTTTACAATATTTATTTTATATATACTTACAATAATGAAAATGTTAATATATTTACAATAAGTTTTTAATAACTAAAATGATTGAATTTTTAAAATATTTTTTAAATAATATACATTTCTAATCTTCTGAATAAAATCAAATAAAATTTTTATGACTACAATTACAATTTGTACAAATTATTTCATTTTAAATTACTTTTTTAAAGATTATATTGCATCCTCTTAACCACTAATACTGCTAATTCTATTATTATGGTAATTCAACGGATTTTTGTATTCTAAATGTTGATTTACTTCCTGAAAAATTTTAAATATTTCGTTATATATGCTATAATTAAAAAATACCATGTTATATACATTAAAAATGTTTCTAATATTAAATGAAAAAATTAAAAACTTTAATTTTAATCGTCAAGATCTCGCCATACATTTTATATTTAGTAATCAGCAAAATAACATATAAGAAATATTAAAAATATTAAAAATGTCTAGCTGCTCGATACATAGATGAATGTAAAAATGGTTTATTAAATTAAAAATAATGTAATACTAAAAATAATTGATATATTTAATAAAAACTTTTTTTAATATAACTTATATGTGCAATAAAAGTTGATTTCGTTAGTAGATTGAAAATGTCAGATATAATTCACTGTATATACATACATGTATTATATTGATACATGAACAAAATAATGATTAGAAAACAGAATGACATAATGCTATTATTTTTTTTAGAAGAGTTAAGATAAAAAAAATTTGAAAAAAAAAATTATTTCTATTGTTTAGCAATAGAAATTATATAAATAAAAATAGACGGAATATCCGCGGGAGTGTTCATCTGTTGACGCTCAATTCTATAGTCACATTCAACACTGTAGATAGTTCTGGGAAAATTAAGAAGGAAAAGTGGGCTGGTCGGTCATCGGGGTCTTCTTCCCTTAGAAGTTCGTTCGGTTATGTCTGGTTCGTTGCGTACCAAACACTTTATTTTTTATTTCCGGTCCAAACAGGCCGACTCGCTCTGATTTAATCGCAAGTCACCGCCGGCTCGCGAGCAGGGTATAATAAAAGAACGAGTCAGTATTGACTCAGGGCGCTTCGAACAGCAGCTTGCCTCGCGAGCATGGCCTAGTAAAAGAGTCTCAAGCAAATAACCTATTTTTTAGAGTCTAGCTTGACGAACTGCCATTTTCATTCTTTTTCAGGAAAAAGAACCGTTATCGATCTTATGCACACCTATTCTTTTGTAAAGTATGAATAAATGAGGTTTCAATAGAATTACTCGCGTTGTTTCTTTTGCGGCTCCCTCTCCTCATTTAAACCCTTCAAAAGTACGTTAAGCACCCTGGGCCGGCGAACCAACTCTGGGCGGGAGCCCAGACGGCAGCAAGAGAGCTGCAGCGTTACAAAATTTAATATCGGGCAATAATAAGCCAGTAACATTTTTTTGCCCAAGATTTAGTTTTCAAGATACAAGCAAGCACTTTTCTGAAAAAAAAACCAAAAAATTTTTTATTCATCGCGATTTTAAATAAATTTTTGGTAATAGTTCGTTTTCAACAGATCAATTATCTGTCTGCGTATTGTAATTGAGCGTTTGCAAAAATCTCGTGTAATACGAGCAAATTTTTATTTCCGAGTAAAATGACCAAACTTTCTGCATCTGCAAAAATACATTCTTCCACGGAAGGGCGTATTGTACGCTTACAAATTTTTGGAGTTCCTTGGAACATTTGTTTTTAACTTCACATAATTCTTTTATTAAAGTAATAATATTAATATACAGATTTTTTTATTCAAAAGTAAACTTTTTACGTTATAATTGAATGAAAATAATAAAAAAGTATAATTATTATTATACCAGTTAAAAATAATCTCAATTTCGGAAAATAAGTTATTTAAAAATCTGCTTATTAAAAAATTTATATTATTTATTTTATTGGTATTATTAATTTTTTATAAACTTTTGAAATTAATATTAAAATTTTTAAAAAATCAATGTTTTACCAGTAACCAAGGATGATCTAAAACATCTTCTGCACTAAACCGTAATTCAGGTTGAGCTTGAAGCATATTTGAAATAAGTTCTTTGGCTGATTGTGAAATATTGTCCCAATATGGAGAAGTGAATTCATATTGCCCCGTAAGAATTCGTTCAAATAATTTTTCTTGTTCATTTTCAGTGGAAACAAAAGGTGGAAATCCACATAAAAGAATGTAAAGTATAACACCAGCAGCCCAAACATCAATCTAATAGATAAAATATTCATATAAAAATTGACATTTTTTTTCAAATAAAATTTAAAATATAATAATATTTACAAAAAAATCATTTTTAAGATATTTGTTTAGAATTAAATTAAGTTTATTCATAATAATGCAACAAAATAAAAAACAATTATTTTAATATTATAAATTAAATTACTGAGAAAATAAGATTCTTTAAATTATTATTTTACAATATCCTATTAAATATAATATAAATAACTTATAATTATTGATTTTTGTTGAATATGTTTTTGAATATATTTGTAAATATAAAATGTATATATTTAAAAATATTTTACTGTTACTCATTATTAATTTATAATTTATAATGAAAGAATTCCCGCTTACTTTTAATCCATAGCCTACTTCTGCAAGTATTTCTGGAGCTACATAAGTAGGTGTGCCACATATAGTATACAAAGGTTCAGTTACAACTTGAGCAAGTCCAAAATCAGCTAGTTTAAGACAATGTATTCTATGTCCATTTGTTTGAACTAATAGATTCTCAGGTTTAACATCTCGATGGACTATATGATGAGAATGTAAATAAGCAAGAGCATAACACAAATGACTAATCATTGTACTTGCTTCTGCTTCTGAAAATTTTGTTGCTGTTGCTATTGCATCAAATAAATCTCCACCCTAAAATTATTTTAAAAATTTAAAAAATAAATTATTTTAAATAATATATTTAAAATTTGTTCGCAAATAAAGATTATTTCCTTATGTTTTGTCATTTTATTTTTATATGAAATATGTTATGTAAAAAAAATATTTTAATTAATTATTTAAAAAAATTATTTTTCTATTTAAAATATCATAAAATGAAATAATTCGATTATACGTTCAATCATTTATATGTATTCGACGTATCGACTATAAAAAAAGATCCAGTTACAAATGAATCTTTATCATGGAAATTAAATATGACTAAAGCGTATTCACATGAAATTAAGCTAGAAACGGCGGAGATTAAACTCATTGTGTCTGTCTACGACTGATAACAGATAAATTCTTGGACAGGTTATTTAAAAATTATCAATTAAGAAAAGATCACCCCTTTCTCCATCTCATCTCAATAGGTGTTATGACGGGGAAAAATTTAAAAGGCTATAAAACCCGTACCGAAGAAGAAAAATTACTTTTTATCAATTCAACAGTCGTTCATTCTATAATAACTAAAAATTTAATTCTTAAACTTTGTACTCTCGACATTCGAAATATCAATCCTAATTACAACAGGGAACTCTAAACCCAAATATTTTGGAGTGGTGACAGCACGCTGCTTAAAAAGAAATACAACACCCACATCGGCCGTTCGGATCATTTACAACTCTCAAGGACATTTAAATAGCTGAACGAAATCTGCATCTTAAAACAAGTAACGTCATACATTCATCAAGCGATAATTTTGAATTTAAATACATTCGGCGCCTAAATTTCCGATAATATTATTTTTTAATTTATTCTTACCGATACTCTTTTCATGTTATACATTCTTTTTGTAAAATTCAATGTAGACAATTTGTATTAAACTAAATAATTGAATAAAATTATATTTTAAATTTAAGAAATTAAATTTTTAAAAAATATAATAATCCCAGACTTTACAAATATTTTTATGTATTGTATTTATTTTAAATACATTACACTAATTTGTTATAAAAAAAATGTAATTTTTGATGTACTACTTATATAATTTAAAAAAATTTACTACGTTATTTATCAATTCTTTATATAACTTTATCTATAACATTAACATCCTTCATTGCAAATTATACAAATTAAACTAATATGTGTCATAAAATCCTAAACATTATTCTAGACCTAATTTGACAACTCAATCAGCATAAATTTCTTAAGAATATACTATATTATCCGGATCATATTTGTATGCAGACTTTTTGAATTTATCTTAGACCATTCATTTGTAAAATTATTTTCAACTATATAACTCAAGAACAAATTTTTTCATATAAATGTAGTAAAAGAAAATAAAAAATAGACTTTCTAACACCGAAAGCAGTTCCAGTTCATGTTTATAGCTTTTAACATATTATGTCACTAACAGTATTTCCATGATATTTTTACAAATGTATTAATGTAATTATGGATAATGAATAATAATAGATAGGTAATAAATCAAATATTGTTCGAAAATTCAATAAAAAGCTTACAAGTTACATTAGGAACGGCATCAAAGTTTGCACTCTAAATACATAAAAAAAAGATATCAATTATAACATATGATAAAAGATTTTAGATCAGGTTATTAAAAATGGAAAATTGCATCTTTATTTTTAAAAAAGACAACAATAATAAATTTTCTAAAACCAATAAAAAAATAAAACTAGAGAGTGAATAAAAGAAATTTCTAAGTTAGTTTCACAGATTAATTTTAAACTTAAAACAAGATATACAAAAGTTATGAATTTATAAGTAATTTTCTGAACAAAATAGAAAAATTATTAATTCGTTAATATTTTAACCATATAAACAGAAATTGATCTTTATATTGATGTTTCGATGTATAGCTAGTAAGAAATTTTAATGCGACGACTTCTAGAAGAACAACAATTATATTCCTTAAAATAATATGATTTATAAAACATCTGATGGAAAATTTATGAGTTACGAATTTAAGTTCGTAAGAAAAATAAGCCCTGGAAAGCTGCCAATAAAAACAGTGACATTTAGTATAATGATAATTGTTTTTAAAAAAATAAAGAAATAATGTAGCCATTCAAGGACAGTACAATCCATGAAAATAGTAATTGTATTATAAGGCAATTTAGGACACATATTAAAAGACTATAAGAAAATTTCTTTGAATTGGTACACAAATAAATAAACAATATATTTATAAAATTTTATTAATAAAAGAAATTAGCTGTGATCCATTGGACAATAATCAAATTCAAGAAAAATAATTAAAAAATAGACAAAAAATAAAAAATAATATAATCGTGAACGATAAATTATAATTATATACAGCTGTAAGAATTTAGTAGCAACTAAAATTATATGGCATATGCTTGGATTAAAATTTTCCAGTTTTTATTGAATAATAAGCTACGAGGCTCATAATCATTAATTATAAATATAATTAAAATTGGAAAACAATCAGAAGAAACATTAATTTCGTATAATTTTATAAAATCCTGACGAGGATTCAAAAAGGATCTTCAAGAAGATGTATAATAAGAAAACGAGAGTTGTAATGTACCAAATGCAGAACAGAAAATATGAAATCTGGAAAAATAAACAATTATATTCAAATTCTATTTTCAAGCACATATTAAGATTCATAGGACTGATTATAGAAGTATAAATAAACATGAACAACTACAATCATTAAAAAATTGATAAAATTTTACTCGATAAAAGTTTAGTAACAACAAATTAATTTATAGGAAAAGTTAGTCAAAATGATAACAGTGAGCTTAAATAGAGATTCACCACCTTCTTGGTTATTTCATTAAAAGTAAGAATAGTTATTACTCTTGTAACACCCTCTGTATATTTTAGAATTATTGTAATTAACATACATTAATCTCGTTTTGGGTAACTTCAGTCAACATTATTCTAATCATATACGTTTTAATGAAAGAACAATTTCTCAAAACAATTTTAATACTGATAATAAATACTTGTAAATAGATATAATAATAAATTTGTATATAATCTATTTTTCATTTCTATTAGTTAAAATAATATTGAGAACTATGTAAAATACTTTTTGTGTTATGTAAATTAATTAAATAAATAATTCTATTTACCTTCATTAATTCCATTATAAGAAATAAATGATCATTTGTTTCTTGTTCTTCTATTAAACTAATTATATTTGGATGGCAAACTTGACGTAAAATTGCTACTTCTCTTGCCAACATAACTTCTTTTCCTTGGCACTTATATTTATCAATAATTTTTAAAGCATAGGAGATTCCAGTAGCTCTTGAATGTGAAATAAAATTTCATTATTAATTATTAAAATCTCATATTTACAAATAAACAATTGAATTGTTAATATTATAATTATAATTTTCCATTTTCAGAGTTTTGTAAATTAAATACTGCACATTTAACATGTAATAATAATTCAAAATTTTGTAATCACTAATAATAAAATTAAGTCAATGTTATTCATTCAATTTACTGACTATATCAAAATTCAAATTTTCTTCAGCCATATTAATTATTTAAAATATTCTTTTTAATTGCTTAAAAATTTATTCTGGAAAAATTAATTTTTTGGCATCATTATTCATAACTTTAATTTATATCAATTTTTTATTTAATAAATTTTTGGATATTACAATCAAGAAAAAAAAAGACATATTTATATGATATATTTATTTGATTTAATCAATGTACTTTTAAGATTAAGCAAAATATATTAGTTATTATTGAAATTATTTTATATGCACTAATGTAATGTGCAACTATCTTAAAAATAATAAAAATACTTGTACGTATAGATACATACTCATACTCATATACATATACATATATATATATATATATATTATATACATTGTTTAAATACTTAAATTATTGTTACATTATACAATTAAAAAAGAAATATAATCTCAATGTGAAAACCATTTAATTTACAAAATATAGTCTATTATATACACATAATTAATGTTTTAATTTAGTTTAAAATCGGAAACTTTACTATTTATCAATCATAAAAAAATGTTTATCAGCACTAAATTAAAATTATAAAAAAATAAATCCTAAAAATAGTACTAACTTGTGAACACACTGCCTAACTACAGCAAAATTTCCATCTCCAATAATATGTTTAATATTATAATGTAATTTTAATGAAATAGGAAAATTTAATGCTGATGGACTTGGTGTTCTAGTTTGCAAGGAATATGTTAATCTTTTATCTTTACGAGCTGGCATCTTTGGCATTGGTCCATTATGATTTTTAATAATACTTTGTCCTTTACGAAAACCTTGAACACATTTTGATTCTTCAAAATCAAGTTCAAAATCTTCATGATTTGGTTTTTCAGGGCCATAAACTATAAAGATTTCATCATCATTAAAAAATTGTTCCAATAATGTTATCTGATGACCAGATAAAGAATAGACTTTTCTAACAGCACCTGAATCTAATTTTATAACCTCTGTTATTGCCTCAAGAACATGTTCAATACTTGGTGAATTCCTTTTATTTAATAAAAGTCTTACAATTTTCCTAGGTTTTATCTCATTACGAATCAAAGTTATTATTTTTGCTTTAATACATGATTGGATATTATTTGAATGTTTTGTATTTATTGCAGGTGATGATGGTAATCCAGATAGAGAACTACCTCTTTTTACAGTTGATGAAGAATAATCAACTTTTTTAAAAACTTCACCTTGTCCTGAAACAACATAACATTTACCATCTTCTAGGTCACTGATATTTTGAACCTTTTTCCCATTCATAGTATATATAACTCGTACACCATTTGGTAATGTAACATTTGAAATCAGTGCTCTTGTTAAATCGGAAATAAGACTATCAAAACTTCTATATCTTTCTGGAGTGACTGCAACGACAACTCCATTATAAAATTTGTCACCATTTCTAAAAAAACGTATTCTTTTAGCTTTTTTAGTTGCTGATATTTTAATGTAATTAAAGGAATGCCGGCTATTATCATCCAACAAATTTTTATTTACAGATGTTACAATAGTAGAATTTAAATCTTTATCACCACCATGATTATCTGATTTCATACAAAGTACTGACATTTGATTAATTGTTTCCTCCATAGTTTTGAAGACTTGCCTGTTAAGAATTATAATTAAATAAAATTTATTTAATCCCAATATAAAAAAACAAAAACATAAAAAAATCTTACCATTACAAGGGACAATGCTCCATTTATATAAATTTTACATATTTAATAATTTATTATCTTTACTTTGCTACCATTAATGTATAAAATATTCATGTTGATCAGTTATTTTTCTAAATGATAAAAGTTATATTAAATTTTTCCTTTCATTTGTTTTATCATTTATAATATTTATAATAAAATTTTTTTAAATATTTTGTTACATCTAAAAGAAAGATTTTTTTATAAACATAATATATTTATTTCATAATTTATATCAATCATTTCCATAATAATATATATACATATACATATATTTTATTATACTAATTTATGTTAATGAAGGATATAAAATTATTTTTCAAAAAATTTGATACAATATAGATAAGAATATGTGTATATATTATAAGAATTACCTATCACAATAAGATTTAATTATGAAAAAAATAAAATCATAATTTTCTACAAAAGAAATAGTAATCTAAAAAAATGAAAGAGTATTGCTGATTTGAAGTATGAAATTTTTATCAATAATTTTGAATGGTAAATTCATATAATTTTTAAAGTTTAGTGATTTAAGAAGCCAATAGAACAAAAATCTCTAACAGCATGTATTGGAAAAAAATGAAAAAATTCAAGAAAAGTGTAATTTCATAAATAACCTGATTCAAAATTTACAGTGCAAAGCATAAGTGAAGAGAAGATTTTGAGTTTGCCATTGAAGTTCCTAAAAATCAACATTTAATTTATAATTTTATCTCTTTATTTTTTTTTGTCACGATTTAATTTATATCATAAATGATATTTTGATATTTAGATAATCATTGTAAATTTTCACCTCTTACTTAAAATTTACTTTCACAATTAAGTAATACTTATGTTAAATCATATTACATGGATATTATAAAATATTAAAAATAAGTAATTATATCAATTGTTTACATAAAATAATATATTTTATTATAAATTGTATTAAATTAGAAAATAACTATTGTATAATTATGCTATAATATATAAAACCTTATTATTTTATTATTTATTAAAAAAATAATACAATATACACATATCAATTAAAAAATCTAGTGCATCACTGCATGGTTACATTATATTACTATATAAATGCTTAAGATTTAGAGTATATAATATAACTCAAATCCGCAGCCAGTTGGTAATGTAATATAAAGGAATGGGATATCTTATTTTTTCATTTTATTAATGTCTCATTTAATTAGAGATATCTTACCGTGGTCTAAATGTTATGAAAACCTTTTAAATTTTTTTATTTAAGACTTTAAGAATTTTCAAAATCGTAAATTCTAAGAACATAAGAAAGCCATGCATTAGTGTATATATGCTCTAGAAGACGGAAATCTTACACACCAGCACGCCTTGACATAAACTTTAACAAAACAAAGTAAGCATATTATCCAGGATGTCAGTGTAAAAAAAGTATCTCTAAAATAATACATATTTTAATCCATATGAATAAAAATAAACAGTAAAAGATAATAATAAGTAACAGTAGTACGTGTAGTATTTAAATTAGTACATTATAAATTAAATATTTTTCTGACAATACAAATGTCGGAAAATTGTAATAAATAAAAAATTAATTACAAACGTAACAAAAAATGTATTTTTTTAAAGAACAACGTGCAATAATTGATAATAAATAAATTCTAACGTATTTATTAATTTCGACCAACTTTACACCTAAAAAAATGAGGAAAATAATAAAAAAAGAATTTATAAATTTTAAACGAATTTAAAAGCAAATATACATTATAAGCTAAATACTCGGGAGCCTATTATAGATTTTTAACACACAGATTTTTGAAATTTTAAAGGTTTTGTTTTATGTATATTATTTAAATTATTAAAACAAAACATTATGCTAATAAATATTTAGAAAAAAAACTAGTATTTTAAATATATTAATTAGCGACTGGGCAATATGTTAAAGCCTTTCAATATTTTAAACACTAATGTATAATGTTATAAACATAAATTGTAAAACTATTTGCTACCTGATCTTTTTAGATTCTTATATTAAAGATAATTCCCAATATCTATATTAATTTTAAAAAAATAAAACAATTAATATTACATTAAAAGTTAAAAAATTTATTACTTCAGGTATTTATAAGCAGTATACTGTAAGCATATACATTCATTTGTTTATATAAAGTTTTTGTAAAAATATTCACCAGTTCAACTCTATTTTCTTATTTTACATATAAAGAGCGATGAGTATATTACATTAAAAAAATCCAAAGATTATCTGTATTAAACATTTTTAATTATTAGAATAAAATTATTTAAAGTTATTTTTAAATTAAATTTGAAGTTTATATATATATTTAAATAGATTAAATTTTTTATTTCCTACTTCTACAGTCTAAGAATAGAAATTCTAAAAAATGCACTGTTAAATTATTATAAAAGTATACACAAAAAAAAAATTATACAAATGATCAATATGTATTTCATTATTATTTAGATTGATTATATTGATAAAGTTAAAAAAGTATATTATAAAAAAAAGTAGTAATATCAATAACAGATAGACTAAACTTAAGATAGTACTTATTTATAAATAAGAACTATACACATCATGGGAAAATATATGTAAATAAATAAATAGACATAAATGTAGTCATATTTGAAATGAAATTATTAATCATTATTTAAGTGAAAAAATATAAATTTTGACACTGAATGGGTAAAACAATTGGGTAAAAACTTATTCAATGTAATATTTGAATAAATGAAACATTTTCTATTTAACTAAAGTAATTAAAATTACCATTCATTCTAATTTATAATAATTGATCAAATACACTAATTCTGTAAAAAAATATTTTTCATTTTTTATTATGCCTTAACAAGTAAAGTAAATGTTATAAATTTATCAATGTAAATAATATTTTATCCATATCACTATATTTATATAAAAATATTAATACATATAAAAGAAGTTATATTAACAAAGATTCAAAATTATAAATTCAACATAAATCAACTTAGAACATAACTCTAAATTGTTATAAAAGCAAATTTTAAAAATTAATTTATAATAACTATGAAATAATTTTTTTAAATAATATTATAAGAACACATTTTTAAATAATATTAAGAACATTAATGTATGTATTTCTAGTATATTATATAAAATTAAATTTATTATTTTTCTTCTAATCATTTATTAGAAATTTTTATTGTTATGTATTGAGAATAAATATTAAATTCAATTATAAAACACTAAATTATTACTAATTAATAATTATACTCATTTGTTTTTAATCTCAATTACATTATAAGTAAGGTTTATATTAATATTTATGTTTCTATTATTCAAATGTGATAAAAATTATTATTGGTGTAATAAGTAATATATAAATAATTATTTTTTTCATTATTTTTTAATAATCTTATGAACATATATATATATAAAGTATTAGTTCATTTTTAATTTTTTAAAAATATACAATAAAAAATTTGTAAAATCTTAATTGATTTCAGTTAAGGAATTAGATATTCATAATTTTTATCCCATATAATTAATGAGACCATGAAAATCCAAATATTTTGGTTGTTTTGAGAAAAATAAAACCAAAATTACACATTACATATATTTATTAGTAAATTTTAAATATGTAGTCTTAAATATATAATTCTTTTAATTATACAAATTAATATTCTTGCTATATTTTTCGATATTTACAACGATCATAACCTATGATATTATTACCTTTAATAATTCACAATAGTATAAAATCATTAAATAATGATTTAACATTTAAGAATAATAATTTTTGAAATGTTTTCTTGAGAATTTAGTTTTAAAAATAGCTAACATTAAATTTTTTTTAAAAATTTTACATATCAAATTTAATAAATTGTATTTTCAAAATACTAACTGCACATGTCTCTTAATTAACATCTGTATACAACTCAAGAAAATCACTACTGTCAAAACTACCTCAAATAAAATTATAAATTATAAATTATAAATTATAAATTGAACAACGTGTCACAAAATTTTTTTATCTTCACGTCACAATACTCACACCATGGCCTTTATTGAACTAATGAGCTTTTGTGGTAAATTAAGATATAATCTTTACTGTGCATATCACAGACCAAAAATTAAAAAAATATTAAGAAACAAATAACATAGTTGATTTTTTATTATTTTTCTCATCCACTCTAAACATACTACTGTTGTCTCTGATGGGCTCAGGGCAAAATATAACTTTTTTTTATTATATAAAACCTATTTTTTTAAATGAAAACTATAACTACAGATATATGAACTATGGATTGAAAAAAATATATATTAAAACACTGCGTTTAGTATTTTATATGATAGAGCGGTAAAAGGAAATTTGTAGATTTGTAATTTATCCACTAAACATACTATTGAAATAGGAAAAACAGGAGGAAAATATAGTAGATTTAATAAATTTGTAAATTGAAAAATAAGATGCTTGAAATTAAGAAAGAATAAAAACAGAAAAATATAAGATAAGATAAGAGAAGAATGATAAATGTGAATATTAAAGGAACTGGCTAACATGTGAATAGATTTCCTATTGCTTGTTTTTATGCTTTAGAGTATAAGGAGAAATTAATATTTTACCTTTAACTAGCAAAGTTTTATCTTTTTTAACTTCACTTTGTTTTCCAAAACTTTTTTTTTTTTAAATTAATCCATAAATTTATTTAAAATAAGAAGAATTTCTTCATTTTATATTCTTGTTTAAACGAATTCCTTTCTTTCGAATATATGAATTTTTTCTCTAACATAAGACCAATAGATAATGAAATTCATGTAATTGTTTGAAATAATCTAATAAAAAATAATGAAAAACAACTAAAATTAATAAAAATCTTAAAATTAACTTTAAGTGGTAATTTCTGATTATGACTTAATTTTTAAGTTACCTATTACACGAAATAAACCATATAAATAAAGGGTTTATTTGTATTAAGTGTAGATTTACAAAGAAATATTTTGAATTGAAATGAGAAAGTAGAAATTAAAAAAAATTAAATAAAGACAAGACAAAATTTTAAATTAAATAATCTCTTTTTTGTTCAACTGGAGCAATAATATCTTGTGCTTAACATCAGATTTTCCATCTTCTTCGCTTTGTGTAATTAGTTGATTTGTAAGATAATCCGAAGGTTAGTATTTACATAAACACTAGCATTAAAAGGTTTTGTGTTAAAAATTTTATAAAGAGAAAACGTAATGAAAAATATTGGAAATATATCTACTTACAACTTAAAAATAACTTTAAAAAAATGAAATTAAAACAATGAATCATATTGTAAGTAAATATGTAAAAAAATATCTTACGCTTTTGTAAATCGACAAATTTTCATAAAATAATAATAAAATAAAAAAAAAAATAAATATAAGTTTATAAAATTTTATAATGATTAAAGCACTTGAGATAAATATAAGCATAAATAGGTATATAAAAAAATAAGAAATATATATTTTAAATTTAATTTAATGATTTGCGTACAAGTAAATATAATATATAAGATAATAAACTTATGTATGTTAAAATAGAAATATATATGATTTAACAATCTATGTTACAAAACCAATTTTAAATAAAATGATGAGGAAAAATCAGATCAGCAAAATATAATGGTAATAAAAAAGGTAAAATACAGTTTAAATTTTATATTATAGTTCATTTGGAAACAAGCGAAGTTAATATTACGGATATAAAGAAGAGGTGCGAGAAAATGACCTACGGAGGATAAAAAGATGTGTATGGTGAATAGGAAAGTTAGGTATGGAAAAAATGAAGCAAAGCTGATACGAAAGGAAAGTAAGCGATAAAAGAAAAGATATCAGAAATAAAAAGGTTAGGGACAAAAATGAAAGAACGGAAAATACAGAAGTACAGAACACTGGGAAGCAAAGATGATATTTAGTGAAGAAAAAAAGAAAAGAATAAGGAAAATAGAAAAATAGCACATGCGGATCTAAAGATGAGAAAAAAGGTTCTGCAAGTGAAGCCAGTTACTAAGTTTCCGTCAGATATGCTTTGAAGAAAGTATGTATAGCATTACTGTAAAAAGGAGGTGAATCTTTCTTCAGTATTTTATTTGGCCAAGGTTGAGTTCTTATTAAAGATGGACCAAGTACAACACAATAATTCAAACGATTATAGACCTAGATATTTCACATCACTTATTCTTAAAACAATGGAGAGTTTCATAGATAGGTATATTAGGCATGGAATACTCAGAGAACAATCTTTGGATAGGAGACAACATATCTACCAGAAGAGGATGTCTCTTGAAAGTGTTCAATTTCTATGTAGTAGGCTTTATACAGAAAGAAATAGCAAACAAAGGTCTGGCGCTGGTAGCAAAATTGGACATGACGGTAACCTTCAATTGCACAATAAATAAACTATAGCTGAGGCTATAACAATATTTTGGTGTGATAAAAAGTTCTGAAGAGATAAAATATAAGGAGAGTGATAGGCTGATTCATTAAAAAGTTGAATACCATTTACATTTTATGGACAGTAGAATAGATAAGACTTCCTAAGAATCTTCTACGCCACTGTCCGCCTTCACAAAAACAAGACGGGAGATATGAGGAGTGGTGCCCTCTCTGGAATATGATTTTAGGGAAACGGAACTCGACATCATTTTTAAAGTAATTATGTCATCAAATAGGCTATAGGCAACAAGAAAATTTAGTAATCTGTAAGGAGTGACCCAAAGTCTAACTGTGAGTTTAGTCCTACGTAAACACGTCGAAAGCTATCGAAGCGAAAATAATTGTGCATAAGAGGTTCATACTAGTTTATGTAGCTTGAATCCATTTCGCGATAGCCAGAAGTGGGGGAAGGAAAATTACGATTTTGACTACTTCTTAACTATTGGCACTAACATAATATTGTATTAGTACTCAAAGTAATATAAAAAGTCAGGTTAATATTTACTCATACTTCATATATCTTTATTTATCTTTTTTTATAAATAGGTTTCTAAAACACTTACAATAAATTTTATGTATGGCTATAGACTGATCAGGGATCGCTAGTGTAGCTATATGTATGAGAGAAAAAGAATATATTTCACCTGCCTTGTTTACTACTATTACGTAACACGAAACATGACGTTCTCTAACTCTTTATTCTGTGATATACTCTCTCCTTTTTATCTATCTTATAAATCTAAGCTGAAATTATTTAATTAACAATCCACTAATTTCCGGCGGTATAATTATTACTATGCTCATTTATAGTCTTCGTGTTCTGTTTTTGTCGTAAACTGATCAATAATTTTTTTTTTCATTGTTACTTTTAACTAGAACATTCCAAGCTGAATTGGAGAATTAGCAACAAATATGGATGTTAGAACTGGCACAATCTGAATAATAAAAATTAGTGTTCTGTGCATTGAATATTTGATGTTTTCATTTTTCAGTAATTATAAGTAATTTTATTATATATATATATCTATATATATATTATATATATATATATTATATTCACTTTAAAAACTTATTTTTTCTTTAAAATTATTAAAAATTTTAAAAAATCTAATAGAAGAACCCCACTCCTCTCGTATATTCCTTTTCATTAGTCAATAATGGTAATTCGATACAAATGTTTATGTTATCATTCTCTAAACGTGTATAATAGTTTAAAAATTTCTTTTCCAAAGAGCTAATGAAATTCATTAGTGTATGCGTAATGAATTATGCACATAATTAATAATTTTAATTAATCAGAAAATACTATATTCGAACTATAATATTTACATTTTATTAATAATGTTTGATTATATGCATGTTTCATTAAAACTATTTTGTGTATTGTTACGTACGACATGCAGTTGCGCTCGTTGCGCCACTGATATACATACTTTTTAAATTAATAGGCTACTACGGCTCGTGAAGACGTAGAGGATGTATTGTTACTCTCGAAGATCATGAGAAGGTCACGGTATCCGCAAATTCAGCATTGAAAAGAGCGAGAGTTGATCACTAGGAATATACACACGGATTCTCCCCATATGAAACAAAGTTGAAATCATTCGTAACGGACCTATGATTACTTAACACTACTAGCCCACTTATCTAATCTGAAACACACGCATACGTGAGCTGACAGTTAAGTCTGAACAATACAGATATACACACCACACATCGTGCTTATTTTTGAGAAACAATAAACATGGAAGTATGATAACGATAACAAACTGTGTTATAACATTCAGACTCCATTCTCCTCACCTTTCGTTACGGAGTTAGATTTTTAACTTTACAGCTGACATCGACACTGATTTAAAGTACTATATATATATATTCGTGATAGTCTTAATAAATGAATCTATATTGTGAATTTTTCAAATTCATGAAGGATAAATTAATTCCTTCTCTGTCATACAAATTTTATTCCTAGTCGCTTCAAGCTCATTAAAAATTTGTTAGTACTATAAAATTCACCTAAGAAAAATTATATATGTAGATATGTAAGCTCTTGTATATCTTTGTATATTTTGTTATATTTGGCTTCTGCGATTCTACTGTATCTTTACTGTCTTGTTGTTGTATGTCTTTGTCTCTTTGTCTTATCTCTCTGTGTATGTTCGTTTTTCCTATGGAGTACCAGTAGTCCATTTGTTTTCTACTCAGTCCTATTCTGTTTAGCCATTTTTCTAATTCATCTGTTTTTTGGTCTAAATACTTTTCTTTGTGTTCTTCGTAGCATTTTCTGACTAGTCTATCGTTATCCATACTTCTGATTTTTTCCTCTTATTTTAATGCTCTAATTATCCATTCTGCTTGCATTTTGTTTTCATCAGTTTCTTCGTAGGCTATGTATCTGGGCGTACAGAATTCCAAATTTAGGGTCCACCGCAAATAATCTGTCTTTATCTTTTTCATTTGTTTGTGCTCCTGTGTCCCCCATATTTCGACCCCGTACTCCAGTACTCCTTTTACCAAGTAGTTAAAGAGCATTTTCCTTAAACCAGTCTTCTGCACATCTTTTTTCTGTCGTTCCCCATGTTCTTTTTACTGCTATTATGCCTTTCTGTATTCTCTACTTTATGTGGTCCTGCAGTTTCCCATCCTTTGTAAATTTGAATCCCAAATAGCTAAATTTTTCGAGTCTGTATTTGTTTACCTTGCCATCTCCATGTCTCTGTGTTCTTTCTTTTACCTTTCTTGACTTTCATAATTTTGGTTTTTTTTGTATTTAACTTTAAATTCCTCTTGTTTTTGGAATCTCTTTAATGTTGCCATTATATCCTACATACCTTCTGTATTTTCTCCAATAAGTACTAAGTCATCGGCGTATGACAATGTCCAGTCTCTCTCCTTCTTCATTTTCGTACCCCCTATATTTTTCTTTTTCATCTCTCCTTCTATATCTGCTATGTAAATGTTAAATGGGATGGGGCTCAGGTATCATCCTTGTCTCAGTCCCTTCTTAGTCCAAAATTCTTCTGATAAATTTTCCAATATTCTCACCTTATATATGGTTTCCTCATATATTATTCTTATTCTGTTCCGCAGGTCCTTGTTGTACTCTTTTTTCTCCGTGATATTCCAAAGCTTTTCTCTATTTACTGTATCGAAGATCGCTTTCAGGTTCACGAACAATATATATAGTTCCTTCCTTTTCTTGATTGTTCTCTTCATGATATAATTTAACGTATACATATTGTCCGTGGTCGATCTCCCTTTCCTGAAACCAGCCTGACCTTCCGGCAGTATGTTTCTTTCTTCAGTTTCTCGTTCCAATCTGTTTTTCAGTATTCTTGTGAAGATTTTATATACTGACGAGAGCATGAATAGTCCTCTGTAACTTTCCGGGTTCTTCGGATTACCTTTTTTGTATATGGGGACTATCACCGCAGTTTTCCAATCCATTGGGATTTTACCCTATTCCGTAATCCTCATGATTATTTCTTTCAGTCTCATTCTTATTTCTTCACCTCCATATATTCATGCCTCATTAGGTATTTCATTCATCTCATATGCTTTCTTCTTTCTTAGTCCTCTCCAGGCTTCTCATATTTCTCTGTTTTCTATTTTCATCTTGTCTTTCCTATGATTCGGTATATTGTTCGTACTTGTGTCTTGTCTGTATATGTCTGTTCCGTCAAGTAAGTTTTTTAAATGTGTTACCCATTCCTTCCTATTTATCTTGAATCTTCCTTATTTCTCTTCTTCCTTCCCTTGTTTAAATAGTCCCAAATTTGTCCTTCGTTTTTTATCTTTTTTAGTTCTGTCTTTTGTATTTCTCTCCATTCTTGTTTTTTCTTCTCGACATTTGTGACATTTTGTCCTTTGTATTATGTACTTTTCTTTCGTGTTTGTTCCTTTTTTCCAATCTTTCAGCGTTTTCTTTATTCTGCTCTTTTCTTTTTTGCATTCTCTATCATACCATGGTTTTTTCTAATTTTCGATCCTTTTGTTTTTATTGTTTTCTTCTCTACATTCTCCCTAATTGTCTCTTTGATTTCTGTCCACAGTTTTTCTATATCAGTTTCGTTTGTTTGTTCTTTCTATTCTCTGTTCGTCTTTTTTTATATCTTTTAATTTCCTCTTCCACCATACCATTCTCGTTCTTTTGTCTTCTTGTTTCGGTTCCTTTATGGTTCCATTCAGTATACTGTATCCATTTGTTTCTATTTTCTCTATCTTTTTTTTCCTTTTTTGTCGTATTTCTTGTCTCTGCTTTTTCTTTTAGTCATCCTGTGCATATCATCTTCTTTCTTATAGCTTGCTTTCTCCCCTGTTTTTACATTAAAGTCGTCCATTATTAGTTTTTATATGTCTGCGTTGTAACTTTCCTCCTCTATAATCTTCCATTTTCCTTCCATGTCCTTGTCGTTACAATATACTTCCCATATATCTAATTTTCTTTTGCCTCCGTCTATTTCTATCCTTGACCTGGTTATTCTTTCTTCTTTGTCTTTGCCCAGTTCTTTAACTTGACTCATCCACTTTTTGTTCATTCCTATAATAAAGCCCCCTTTTGCTCTGCCTTTCTTTTTTTCTCTCATAACCCCTATAATCACCCACTCCATCTGCTTTGGTAGCTTTTCTCCACATTTGTCTGCATCCTTCTCCTCCACCCATGTTTCTGACATAAATATGTAATCTATCTTTGTTATATACTCTCTGAAATCCTCGTCTTTTGACCATATCCCGGCCACATTCCAATACAGTATCCTTATCTTTCCGCTTACTCCTCTACTCTCCGTTTCTTTATTTTTGTGTCTTTCCAATTTACCCTCCTCACTGTGCTTCGTCTGTTTTTGTGGTCTGTTAGTTCCGTCATTGTTGTCTGTCTTGTTTCTGTCATTTTTTTTCGTTTATTCTTTTTTGTTCTTGTTGTCTGTTTTTTCGTTATCTTTTGTATTGTCTGTTTTTTCTTTCTCTTATCTCTTTTTCGGTGTCTTCGTCTGTTTTTTTTCTTTTATCCATCTCCTCTTTACACTAAATTTCTTGTTTTTGTGCTTTCCTCCTCCATTTCTTCGTTTATTTCTATTGTCTCTTTCTTATCTTTTCCTTTTTCTTCGCTTTTTTGTTGTATTTTTTCTTTACCTCTCATTTCCTCTTTTCGTTCTTCTTCCTTCTCTTTGTTCTCACTTGCACATTTGATTCTTTTTGTTTCTCCTCCCTCTTTTTGCTTCATCTTTTCTTTTATTTGTGTCCATCTCCTTTCTATCCTTTCTATCCCTGTCCATCTCCTTTCCATCCTTTCTATTCCTGTCCATCTCTCATAGCTCCCTTCTATGTAAACTATCCTTAGTCTTACCTTTGCGAATATCCCGTTCATCTTCGCTCTCCTTACCCATTCCCTTATCTCGTTCTGCATGCTCCTCTCCTCATATGTCAGATCGAAATCCATGAAGATCTGTGTCCCTATCAGGTTTTTTCTTCCCTCCCATACCCTGTTCCTCGTGTCTTTGTCCTTCATTTTTATTATAATCATTCTGTTGCTCCACTATACATTTCTGATTTCCTCTTGGAGCCCCAATCATTCCTCCACGAATTGTGCCGCCCATTTTTTGACTCCCATCTTTTGTGCCTCTTCCCTGTTCATTCCCTTTATAACCACATTCTCCTCTCTGTCCTTTCTTTCCCTTTCCCACATAAGTCTTCTTATACCTATTAGCTCTTTGGTTGGAAATTCTCGAGCACGTGGAGTTACTTTCTGATCCAATGCTGCTCCATCTTGTATTTCTCGATCTTCCACTTTCCTTGCTGCTGGATCTGGACGACTTACTTCTTTTTTCTTCCATTTCTACTTTCTCCCCTATGTTTTTCTTTTCATATTCCTGTCTATCTTCACTCATAAGTCTTCTTATCTTACCACTGTCTTTACTTTTGTCACTTTCCTTTTCGCAAATTTCATGGATTTCTATCATTTTTTCCTCTATCTCCGTCATCCTCTCCTCCATCTTTCTTGTCCAGGCTCTTATAGCCTCCTCATTTTCTATCACTTCGTCCTTTACTTTTTCCATCCTTATCATTCATTCTTTTGCCTTTATCCTATCCTTTTCTATTATTCTATCTATCTTCTTCACTGTTTCTGTAATTTCCTTCATGTACCTTTCAATTTCTCTTCTATCATCCTCTCTGTTCTTTTTTCCTCCGTCCTGATCTTACTTATCTCTTACATCAGGTTCTCCTCTTCAGTGGGTCTTTTTTTTGAGTTTATCCAGTGTCAGTTGGGTTCCCTTTCTCTTGCTCGCTTTTCCTCTCGTGATCATCATTTTGTCCGATTTCTGGCTCATTTTTGTTGTTTTATTTTTTATTTAAATTTATTTTGAATTTCTGTTTATTGTGCTACTGTTATTTATTTTTGTTTTTATTTTATTTTATCTTCATTTGCAATTTATTCTTTATTTAATTAAAATTTAGCTTTAATTTATTTTTTTATTTATTTAATTTATTATTTTATTGTTATTATGTTTAGTTTTTATTGTTATATATATTTAGTTTTTCCTTATATTATTTTTTACTATTGCCGCTTTTTACTATTTTTTTTTATTTTTATTTTATTTTTTTTTTTACTATTTTCTGTTTTTAATTCATCAATTTAATGCCGGACAAAATTTTATGTGATCTTTTACCTCCCCTCAATCGCTGGTTGCTTGTGAGTAAAGGTTCTGTCATTAGCAGTGGTCTCTTGACGCGGTCCGCGCTTTTTTGGTATTCTGGCGTCTGCTGAGGTCCGTAACTCTCATCACGTCTGCTGTTTTATACCTCGCGCTCCCGGTTTGCTTCCTAACCTCTGTTTGTAAACGACTTCTTTTTCACTGTACTTTTACTTTTCACCTCCATCGCACTCTGTTTTTCAACTTTTATCTTGCCTCTGACTCTTTCCTCTGTCGCTCTATCTATTTTTTTTTCTCCTCTATGATTATACACTTTGTAGTTTTCGAAATTTAGCTGGGCCTTGCGTGCGCTATGCATACAACACGACAGTAAATAACGAAATCCTCACCCGTATTCCATATATTTATATATATTATTTTTTAAAATAGGTTATCAGCATTAAAAAAATTTATTTATTAAGTCTGGTACTCATCAGGATTATTAGTGTCTTCAATATGTAAAAGAAAACCAAAAGATATTTTATCTGCCATGATTATTTGTTATATTAAACCAGAGATGATTTGGGAGATTACACTTTAGCATAGGAAAGTTTTTACACAGAATTCGATAGCACGAAAATGCTGCCACTTACGGATGCCCGGTGATTTGATTATTGGAATTATGGAGGGGATAAGAAAAGGCAATGCAGGGTCCTTTAGTGATCAACGAAGAAAATTAAACACGAATTTGTATAAAAAAATGAAAGATGATTGGTCAAACAGAAGCAGTTTTTTCGATACAAACACATACGCGACGTGTATACATGTATTTACAAATGTAATAAATGTTTATAGTTACGTTCGTCTCACTACGACCAAATTATAACAATATAATTCATTTGTATAATATTTAGAATAGCGGTAAATTTATACAAATCAAAAAAATTATCGTTATTACAAACATCAATTATTAAATTAAGATTTATTTATTTATATTACATTCTTTTCATATACAATCTTATTAAAAAATAATATAATTGTCTTATAACACTTATTGATTTAAAAACTAAAATTAATTTAAATTTATGAATAATTTTTAAAAATATATTATTAAAAATTGTATTTTATTATTTTCCAAATAATAAATTAAATATAAAAGTAATTATTTGATAAATTATGTTTTGCAACATAAATCCATATGTATACATATGTATAAGCATGCATTTATTTCGTTATATACATATTCATTTAATATTATTGTAGTACTTTATTTACAATTAATATTAAGATTATATTTTAATGACATGTCTATCTCTTTCATTCTTTCAACCTCTCGCTCGCATTCACTCATTCTCGCTCCATCTTGCTCATTTCCAAGCTATCAAGCTATACTGTATCTTTCTCTTTTACTCTCGCGCTCAAGTCCTCTCATTCTCGTGCGATCTCTATCTCTCTCTCTTTCTCTCTCTCTCTCTTTCTCATGCTCAGAGACACACACAGCATTAAAATTTAAATTTTTAACAACCACATATATACTGTTAAATATCTAGAAATACGATTTCAAAAATACAATTAGTAAGTTGAAAAATATTTTTATAGCTAGTAACAATTATTTTAATTCTTAAATATTTTATTAGCTTAATGTAATTATAGTGTTATAATATTTACAAAACTCTTGTCAAAAAACGACAATATATTAAACAAAAAATATTGTTCATAAAAGTTTTAAACATTATCACATTATAAAATACATCATAAATAAATGTCACAAAGAACTCAACATTTATTAAAGTAATTTTAGGCATAATATTTATGATTTCATAATAATTATTTAGATATTTAGATATTTTTGATTTATTTATTTATTTAGAATAAAATTATAATCACCTATACTATCTACATTGAGAAGAAATCATTTATATATATTCGTGGGCACATTTGTTTATGAATGAAAAGTTCAGAGATGTACATACAGAAATGTTTATCGAAATTGCCTTCTTCCCCTATTCTTAATATAAAGATATAACGAGTTTTTATCGTTACAAGAACTTCAACCGGCCCGAAGTTCTCCGCGAGGGAAAATGCATGTGTGTTTGTGTACACGTATACCTGCACACGATCATCTGTGCATCAAAGACACAGGTGACGACACGGCCGAGGAAAAACTTCCCAAAAAGGGACGCACGGGACCCGATCGTTCTGCGCGGACTTCCTAAATTTTCCCGTATGTCCACCAATGATTTCCCTTAATCGCGTGCGCATGAGCATCCATGAGGGACATCTAAGTCTATAAAACACTTCGCAGCTGTGAGACTCAGGGTCATTTTCACTCGCTCCTAACCACCGAAAACTTCCTCTCACCTTCCTATACTTTGCATTAGGCCACAAAACCCTCAACCTTTTAACTGTAGTTTCACGCTTCCGTGAAATTATTATCCCGGGTTACGCACGTTTACGTGTGAGCTCGATTCCTTAAATAATAAAAGAAAACAAAACATTTACGCTTTTTATTTTTTTATTTCCCGATTATTCCAGAGTGAACATGATAATAAGCCCTAATTACATCCACCGTAATTAGGTGTTTGTTTCGCCCCCACCCTGGGCTCTGGTTGAGTCTCCTTAGTACTAGAGATTTTTATTTAACATCTTTAGTACACCGTCTCCCGCTGCTCCTCGCTTTGCCGGTCATCGCGTGAGATAATTCGCCGCTTCGGTTATACGTATGACAGGCCGTTTGTTTTTATTTTGTAAAAAAAAAGAATTTGTTTAAATCATTAACGGTGGTGATTATTTTTTTATTAATTACTTGTGTTTTTCATTCATATCCTTGATTGACGTTCCAAATCCCTGACACACCGGCTGCTGCTTATTCCGATGAAAATCTATTATATCTTTTTCGATGAGAGTTTGACTCTGCCCTTCACAGGTGAAGGGCGAACGGTGGTGTCTCGTCACAAAAATGTGGTAGAGAATAGGCTTATCAGGGAGGGCGGGTCAACTTTATATAAGAGAACTAGCGACAAACGTAGCAGACAGGCCTCAGAAAGGTTGTAATGTAAAAGAAAGTGCCCACTCCAATATAATTTGAAATTTCTTAAATTTTATAGTAATTAGACATAATTATAGACCATATTATTCCATTCAATATAAAAATTAATATTTCTTCGATGCTAGTGATAACTTAGACAAATTTAATAGAATAATATCACCCCTTATGTCCCTTTTCATGTGTCGGTACTATTAAGCCGGTTCATGCGTTTACTTTATTGTTTTTCAAAGAATTTTAGCCAAAGAACAGATTTTAAACTTATAACAGTTT
This sequence comes from Eupristina koningsbergeri, assembly GCA_018907245.1. Classification (NCBI taxonomy): domain Eukaryota; kingdom Metazoa; phylum Arthropoda; class Insecta; order Hymenoptera; family Agaonidae; genus Eupristina; species Eupristina koningsbergeri. The sequence continues at coordinate 1,818,287 of JACCHV010000002.1, read as the reverse complement.
TAAAAACTCTTTAGAAAAAAATGTGAATAATTCATTTATACACGTGTTATATAAATTAATTGCTTAGTGAATGTGAATATTAATCATAATATAACATTGTTATAATATTTATATTGTGAATATAAATATTGTTAATTAGTGTTAAACTGATTTTTATTTTAACTAATAAAAATCGAGAATGGTGCTAATCACAAATATAAAGAGGAGATCAATAAACAATTTTTATAGGTAAGTTATTAAATTTAATAGTAAGTGTTTTTTGTAAAAATAATATAATTATAAATTAATGTAATACATAAAGGTACATTGTACATGTTTGTATATATTAAATTTGCATAACTAATTATCTTGTTTGAATTGAATATAAGTATTTTGATGGTGGGAGAAATATACTCTTTCTCTCTCGCACTTATAGTTTCTCTATCGACCTCTGAAGAATCTGTGACCCAAGTTAAAATGTTTTAGAAGTACTTTAAAACCTATTTCATTAAAGGCTAATTGTACATATATGAAACACGGGGAATAAAGTTGTGCTTCGTACATGTAGTGATAGCGTATATTTCAATAGGTTTTAAAACATTTATAAAAAATTTTTGTTTGGGCTACGGACTCTTCAAAGGTCGCTAGTGTTTCTATATGTGTGAGAGAGAAAGAGCATATTTCTTACACCAAGATTGTTTTCAAAATTTAACATGAACCTTAGCATTCTATAAGTATCTCTTCTGTGATGCCTATCATTTTATTCATTTTATGGGTATTTCTTTTAGTACATTTGAAATCCACCAGGTTTGCAGTGATCGCCTCACTTACGCATTTTAAACACATAGGACTACCACCCCACGCCAGCCTACGAACTTTCGAATTTCCAAAAAAAAAAATATGGGCGGGTAGATCTTCAATTGCTCCCACAGAAAAAACTATTTTTTTTAACTGCACCCCTCTTAGATTTTGAGAAAAAAATTCATAAAGATTTTGAACAACAAAAATTTTGTACTCGCGATAACTCGATCAATACTCAATAATTTCGATCAATTTTTTTTTTAAACAAATGCGCCCTCGCCCAAATTAATTGTACCCCCTCTAAATTTTTAATTTAAATAATATTTATAATAAAAAACTATAAAAACTCTTAGGCCATGAACTAAAGCCAAAGCGCATGCGTGAAAAAGCCTAACACGATGACAAGGAAATTTGAATTTAAATAAATAAACTAAAATCAATTTTATAAAAAAGGTATTTTTAAAATTTTATGCAAAAAATTTCAGTTAAATATCAATCCAATAAATTTTATTAAACTTATTTAATTTGTTAAAATTTGTTCATGGAATAGTCTTTTAATAAAATATTATACTGTTTTTTTTATAAAATCTGAACAAATACATGCATCAAAGTAAATCTTCATAGGCTAGCTCCTCGATACTTTACCTATACAATAAAAAACTTTCATCAAATGCACCCTTCTGATTTTCGAGAAATATCGAAATATATATCACCATAAAAAATTTTTTTTATTTAATTACTAAACAACTAGACCAGCTAGGCAGGTCATTTTTTTTTTTTTAAATAAATGCACCTTTTTAAAACTATACAATTTAATTTTTTCAAGATTATTGATCAAATATTCAATTAAATAATGCAAAATTATTGCAGAATGTATTTTTGTATTTTTCATAAAATAATATTAGTATTCTTTATTTTTCAGACTGAAGAATAATTAATCAAACTGTCACTGTCAAAGCCTGCTCCACATATATGAAGTAGTATTCTTCAATTCGCAAATGTAAGATTCAAATCTTAAAAAATCATAATTTTGTTTTTTCCATATAATAATATTTATATTTTTCTTTTCAGACCCAATGAAAGTATTAAAAAAACAACTTCATAAATCAATGTTGATGAATCCATGTTATCTATCAAATATATAAAATATAAGTTTAATATAATAAAAATAAACAATAAAATTTTCTAAACTCACCAACATTTTTACTATAAAAGTTAGTTTCATTAAAAACATTTTTTTGCAGAGAACCATGATCTAGATTATTGGGATATTACAATACAAAGGAACATAAAAGGAACGAAAATATATATAACAATTAAATAGGTAATGAAAATTTATTCATTGTATAATCTATTAAAAATCATAATAAATTGTTTGTAAATACAACAAAACCTACATTAACAAATTTGGTTTAATTTACCGATATCCATTTTATAAAAAAAACAGTATTTGTACTTTTTTGAAGGCTGTAACTTTAGTGCAGATTCCTGAAAGCTTGTTTTACATATTAAAATTGTCAAGTGTCCCATCTGTATTTGCTACGATGTCGTGGAATAAAATTGTTGTTGTTTCATTCAATTGTTTTTATTTGTTAGTTAATAAATAAAAAAAATATAAATATTTGCTTTTCCATTTAAAAGTATTACTAGTTCCATTTTGGCCGCCAGTGGTGCTGAGAATTTTATTTTTACAGTACAAATGCATTCTGCAATCATTTTGCATTATTTAACGGAATATCTAAGCGATATTCTTGAAAAAATTAAATTGTATAGTACTAAAAAGGTGTATTTGTTTAAAAAAAAAAAATGACGTGCCTAGCTAGTTTAGTTGTTTTGATATTAAATAAAAAAAATTTTTTGTTGATGATATAAAATTTCGATATTTCTCGAAAATCAGGAGGGTGCATTTGTTGAAAGTTATTTTATCGTGTAGATAAAGTATCGAGGAGCCAGCCTACGAAGATTTACCTTGATGCATGCATTTGTTCAGATTTTATTTAAAAAAAAAGTATTTTTAATATTTTATTGTTATTGTCCATATTTTGCTTATCGACATTTCGATATTCTTTGTACCATTAAAATTTTTTTTTTCTTGTTTGTGAATTATTAATTAAAAATTTGCACAATTTTTAGTTGATTGATTGGTTTAGTTTATTTATTTAAATTCAAATTTCTTTGTCATCGTGTTAGGCTTTTTCACGCATGCGCTTTGGCTTTAGTTCATGGCCTAAGAGTTTTTATAGTTTTTTATTATAAATATTATTTAAATTAAAAATTTAGAGGGGGTACAATTAATTTGGGCGAGGGCGCATTTGTTTAAAAAAAAAATTGATCGAAATTATTGAGTATTGATCGAGTTATCGCGAGTACAAAATTTTTGTTGTTCAAAATCTTTATGAATTTTTTTCTCAAAATCTAAGAGGGGTGCAGTTAAAAAAAATAGTTTTTTCTGTGGGAGCAATTGAAGATCTACCCGTCTATGTTTTTTTTTGTTGGAAATTCGAAAGTTCGTAGGCTGGCTTGGGGTGGTCATAAGACTCGATGTCCATTTTCATCTGTGATTTAACATGGGGCCTAATATTCTATAATCTTTCAGTGGTTTTAAAAGCTCTTGAATTCTCTATTGATAATTATTTATAAAAATAAAAATTATAATGAATCCAAGAAATTGAATTATAAAAAATATAAATCACTTATAGAGGTTTCATTTTTGATTTTTTAAATATTAATAATTTAATGGTACATTTATATTTTACTATTTCTAAGTATATTTTATAATATTGGTGGATACTAAATAATTTTTATTTAATCTTAATATTTTAGACTTTTAAAGGTTTTTTTATATATCAATAAATAATTTCACATATTTTATTCATTGTGCATAAATTGAAATCATATGTTTGTTATTTATTTTATTTAATAAAAAATAGATTGCAATACAATATTTAGGAAACTTAAGTGAATAAGTGAGTATAGACTTAAACTAGTTTGAATAAAATTTTTTTTTTAATAACATTATGAAAAAAAATATATAAAAATAATACAATATTGATGTCTAAACTATCATTTGGGATTTATTACATCATAATAAATAACAATTTTTACTTTGTTTTTATAGTATTGTTATAATTATATTTAGTTAACAATTTAATACATAAAGCATCATTTTTTATATACAGAAATACATGACATTCTCTTTATTTTATTCGCTAAAATTTATTTAAAAATAAAGTTTTATATATTTATATATTAAGATAGCTGTATAGCCAAAAATTTATTTTATATGTATCAATGTTATGTGTGTTTATTATTTGCAATTTTTTTAATATACAAGGATAATAAAAATAGACAATATTTATTAAATTTTTTATTTGAATTTGTATGAACTGTTTATATATAATTAAAATATATATAATAAAATATTTGTATTATAAATTAGTAATTAATTACAATTTGTATTCACTATCATTGACAACAATAAATAAATTAGTAAATTAAATTTATAATTTATTAATATTAAATGTATGAGCAATATTGTTTTTTAATAGGCTAAATATTTGTATCTATCATAAAGTGTTTAATAAAAAATCACTATAATTATGTTCCCATTATTGATTAAATTTTAATAAGTTCAAAAAATTAATGTTATAATATTTTATTAAAAGACTATTCCTTGAACAAATTTTAACAAATTAAATAAGTTTAATCAAATTTATTGTACTGATATTTAACTGAAATTTTTTGCATAAAATCTTAAAAATGCCTTTTTTATAAAATGAATTTTCAATTGTAATAATTTAATTTGAAAACAAATAGAAACTACTAAAAAAAAAACTATTTACATTAATAGACTTGTGGATCTGTCTTATTGATTTTTTTAGAAACAGATTAATTTAGATTTTATTTACATTGATTTTTTGAACTTGGATAGAATTTTTAAAAGAAAATTAAAATATACTAAAAAATATTTTTAGAAAAACTAATTATAAAAATATAATATATATGTGCAACAAATTTTGTAATCCTTTAATCTAATACATGTATTTTTTAAACATATTGTAAATATAAATGATAAATATCAATATATAAGTATGAACAAAATCTAATCAATAATTTAAGCATCTTAAAGCATATATCTTTAAAACATAATTAACATTATTTAGTGAATTGATTTGGGAATTTAATGTAACAATTGATTAAAAAATTAGCAATGAATATAGCAATGGATAGATTGCTATATGTTTGGTAATATTAGTTATTACTAATATTCAAGTAGGGGTTGTACGCCGGTCTTTGGTAAAGAATGTACCTATTCTACCCGCGGTAAGATCTACGCTCATTATATACTCAACCCTCTTAATGAATCGTAGTTTAATAAAGAACCCTGCATTTGATAAAATTCATCTTGATTTGTACCAGAAGCCCATATAGATTCCCTTCCCCCGTTACTGCACACGGTGATTAGACACGGCCTCAACGGCCAAGGCAGTCGATACTATTTAACGACAGAAACTAGTTCGGTTTGAGGCAGAACTCTGACTGGCAGCCTACAACAGATTCATACACATACTTATAAAGTTTCACATTCTAAACATTTTTACAAGCTAAAAAATTTTACATTCGTTTATACCTTAAATTTTCAGCTATTTAATTTTTATCGATTGTTTGTGACCATTCTATTGTCAATAAAAAATCTATTTTTTGAACAATACTCAAAGTAGTATTGAAACTGAGTTTCGTAAGATTTGTGTGACCAAGAAAGGGTATCTCCTAGGTATTATATTTAATGTTCTCGAAGGCTGCATAGTGACAGATGTTCAGATGTCTCAAAATCTGCTTAATACCACCTATAGTTTAAATACTTTTCACATCAAATTTTCTGAGATAATAGCCGGTCATTCAATGGTCTAACATCCAGTCCTAGATGTGTCTGAGTAAATAATGAATAAAGTTGTCCCAATGAGTTTCTTGGACTCCTTGAATCATCTACCCTGGCTCGTTTTTTAAATAATGAAGTTATTTAGTCAGTGAGAAATGGGTCTTTTAAATTTATTTTGAAGTATAACTACCTCATAACTTGCTCATTTAAGACCAGTGGCACACTTTTTGACCAATCACTCATCCTTACAATATTTCATAGATTCATTAAAAAATTGAAGAAGCAATTAAAAATCATATAAAATTTTATTTAAAAATTATAAATATATTTAATTCTATCCAATAATACATGAACTCATAAATTTTTATTCTTTAATACTTATAATTCCAAAAAACATGAATTTTTTTATTATTTCAGCAGATATCATGAGTTTTATAAAAAAAATAATTTGTTTACTTATTTCAAATACAAACAGTATTTCTCTATATTATAGCTTGTGAACATCATTGAATAATTATTATTGTTCTGACAGAATAAGTATTTAGATTATACGGATTTAAATATATTGCTCATAATAATAAATGTGTACACCAACACTAAAATTATATATTCTTATATTTGCTTCTTGAATTTAAAGAAATTAAATTAGTGTAAAAAAATTATTAATTTTTAATAAACAATATGTAGTATTGATAAAAATAATTAAGTTGTCGAAACAATTATAATTGTGTTTATTATATAATTAATTTCTCACGACTGTTAAGGACCATTAAATTTCAATTTTATATCAGTTTATTCAGAGAATTGTATTGATTACTAGCTATAATTATATATCAAAATAATTAATAAAAATATGGTTACATCTCGTAGTGTTTATCCATGGAATAATATGTTACAATGAATAAAATATTTGAGTACCGTCAACAGCTGCGTATTTAAATAAAGGACCACATTGATTTAATGTTACCACCGTACCAGGAAGAAATTATTTTTCCATAAATCTAACGGCACTATAGTGTAACATTAATATTACTTGAAAAATATCATATTAATTTATATTTCCTTAATCTATGCACAAGAATATCTATGTCAATCTCGTCCAATTATCCACCCCTATACAACTTTGCTGTGGGCTTAGTAATTATAACTAGTAATAAAAAATTTACCATAAAAATCTAAAATATAAACGTTGATCGTCATTTATCTTCATCCGATTAGTATCTGTTTTGAGTTACGACTCATGATCTGACAAAAAATGAGAAAGGAAATTGCACCTAAGCATAGGAATGATAGTTCTAAATTTTAATTGTTCCCTGTAGAGGTAGATCTAAAATTGTACTCAAGCAATGCGTTAGGAATACTAAATTTCAAGAGTAGGGGATGCAAATAGATATTTGTTTGGCATTTATTTTACGTACGGTTGCCCGATTCTCCTTATTGAGTACGTTTTTGGTATTACCGAAATCCACTAAGTTAGTAGCTATCACCTTGTCTGCATTTTTAACACGTGAGGAGTGATCTCCTTTTTCAAATCTGGTGTAACTAAGAAATGTATTGTGTTTTATGAAGTTACTAAAGATTTGTTCGATTTCTTTTATTACCTTAAAAAAGGAATTGTTTTTCTTAATTCTTCTGAGTTGAAATTTAAATAAAGCAAAAAATGAAAATAGGTAGTATTCAGTGATATAATATATATTGTCACGTATGTAATATAAAAATCGCATACGCAACGAATAAGTAGTATTTGCGCCAGCAAACGTAGACAAAACATTAGGAAATAGATAATGAGGGAATCGAACTGAGTGACGAGTAACGTGAAACCCGCGAGTAATAAGAACTTCTGAATTAATCAAATTGTGAAAATTCAAGATCGGAGGCGACGATGAATACGTAGGGGTCAACCGAAAGACAATATCGGAAACAGTTGACAGAACGATAATCAAGCAGGAACACTCGGAGGAAGAATTCGCGGATTTTACAATTTTTCATACAGCGCAAGTAATGAGTAAAATCTAAATAAAACGTAGGTGCACTCTGACTTCGACTTCTAATTTGACTCTTACATTCCGGTTCGGGAACAACCATTATTTTTTTATGTAAATGGGACTTAGTTTTTTTTGCGTCGCGACCAACTGTAACACACGTCAAAGCGTATTTTCTCTCGTTCTCTATAAGTCAGAATAAAAATAGTATTCTACCTTCTAATTCACGGTTTCATATTGACTTTACTTCCAAATCTTACAAAGGTCGAAACGTTTTTACCGTTTTGGCTAAAGCAGAACAGATCCTGGAGAACATATTCGCGGTTCAATTATGAAAGAATATATAAAATTGTGACTGCTTAAATATGTAACAATATCTTGAATAATCTGTTTTTAACCATTGTACAATAAAGTTGTAATTTTATAAATAGTTGTAAATTAAATCAAACTATATTCAAAGATATTCTTAGTAATCGCAAATTTAATAATATAGAAGCTACAAGTCATTAATTCCCAATATCGAACGATTTTTGCATGAAGTAAAAATACAGTAAAATGAGAAAGAATTACAAGATATTTTAGAAAAATGCAAATTATCAGTATAACTAAACAAAGAGATAAATTTGATCTGTCTTAGTATTGTATTAAAAAATTTTTTTATTATTATTGTTACGTATCTAAGCAGTCGCAAATTATATTTATTCTTCGATAATTGAATCGCGAAATTTTCTCCAGGATTCGTTCTGCCCTAGCCGAAACGATCAAAGCGTTTCGGCCTTTGTAAGCTTCGGAATTATCAATAAAGAAACGCGAGTTAATTAATATTGTACTTTTTATTATATTTCTTAACGAACGAAAGAGATAGTGAGTATTACAATAAAGAGTATTACAATATTTCGTGTCGCAAACTAAACTAAGTCCCAATTGTATATAAAAAATAGTGATGAATGCTAATGAAAAGAGAGCGGGCCCGAACCGGAATGATTCAAATTAGAACCGATCTCTGAACCAATGTACAACTTGAGAAGGAATCGAATCGAATGCCCATCCGTTTCTTTTGATTCAACTCATTACCTTCGCTGTATGGAGAATTGAAAAATCCGCAAATTTTCCCTCCGAGTGTTCCTGTTTGATTATCGTTCAGTCAAATGTCTCCGAGATTGTCTTTCGATTGATCCCTGCGTATTCATTGTCGCCTCCGATCTTGAATTTTCACAATTTGGCGAATTCAGAAGTTCTCATTACTCGCGGATTTCACGTTACTCGCGACTCAGTTCGATTCCCTCATTGTCAATTTCCTAATGTTTTGTCTATATTTACTGACGCGAGTACAATTTATTCGTCGCGTATGCGTTTGAAATATTACATACGTGACATTGTACAAAGAAATAAAAAAAATTGTATTGAATCCTATTGTAATATAACTATTGTTAATATTATTTTCTTTTTAAATTAAAAATATAGAATAATCAAAATATAATTTTTAATCGATTTCTATTTCTATATTGTATTTAGCAAATAATATATTATTTTTTTTTACATAAGATTTTATAAATATGCAGCATCAGTACTGGATCACTAAACAAACATTGTCTCAAAAGTTTGGGCGTAAAGAAGATGAATGTATTGTTTCTTCTGATGCCCAACTAGATGCTAAATTAGAACTCTTTAATAATATACAGATATCTTGTCTTATAGTACAAAATATTATAAATAAATATCAAGAATCTGTTTCTTGTAAGTAATTGTATACGTCTTAGTAATTAATAAAGTTTTTAATGTCACATTAAATCACTTTTAAAAATACTGTTTTTATTTATAAATTTTATTTTATTTCCTTGTATCAAATTTTAAAATAGTTTGATAATATTTTTGAATCGCAATAATAAGATATTTTGTTATTATATATATATATATATATATTTAAGAATTATAGTTTAATGTATATAAGTGACAGATTTAAAATCATTGGACAAACCCTCGTAAACAATGTAATCCGTACAGATCCATACCTTTCTGTCGTCTGTGACGAAAGTAGCAATCCAAGCCTGCAAGATTTGTGATTGAGCACGGCGGAGCTTTGCCGCAAGAAATAGGTTGATCAACCTTCTTGATTGGTGTGGAAAGCTTTCCGAGAAGTACTCATAAGGCCTTGCTGTCTGGAAACTTGGGCATTTGATATTGAGCAGCCTTGGGGAGCGAACCTTATCTCACTCTCCTTCAACTTGTACTATCCCATTATTTTCGACTTATAAATTTATTCCGTTTTTGATCGGTCCAACTCGAAGTGGCCAATTCGTCCTTGTTAAAATGCATCGACGAAACGACATCTCCTAGAGAATACCGCTTTTCCTTGAGCGATCAAAGTATCGCAGAAGCAATTCGCCCTTTTCGAAGCGATCATGAGTTGACCCGCTCCCGTACGGAAAGAATCCGGCTTTTTCAGGGCAACTCATATTGAAGAAGGACACTCTTACCTCTAGAGCTACGAGCCTTTTGTATCAATTACGTATATGATTATCATTATTTTTTGCGTACATAAAAATATTATTTTTCATTTGTAATCATTAATTTTTATATCTATATGATTCGTAAAATGATCCCAGTTAGCCTTAAAATACTTAAAAAAAAAATTTATATAGAAAAACTTTGATTGTTTCTCTTTTTTAGATTTCTAATAAATTATGATTCTGCAAAAGTTCAAATTTATGTTAATATTTCTAGTTTTTTAAAAATGTTTATTACTCTTAACATATAGATATTACACATATGTATTACGATAATAATATTTTAAATGTTTTATTATTTTTATTTTACTGGTTTTTAGATCTATCACAAGAAATAAATTCAATGGGAAGATTTCTTAAAGAGAATACGAATGAACATAAGAAGCATGGTAACATATTGCTAAACATTGGAAAATCTCTAATTTTTTGTGCTCAACAACAATTAGTTTTGCATGAACCTTTAATTAGGTTTTATAAGGAATTAGAAACATTTCGTCAAAGGGCGGTTGAAGACACACTTCAGAATGTCTTAGTTATGGAGAAAGCTAGAACAGAATATAGAGCAGCCTTATCTTGGATGAAAAATGTATCTCAGCAACTCGATCCTGATACAACAAAACAATTAGAAAAATTTAAAAAAGTTCAACATCAAGTCAGAAGGTATATTAATGTGATAATTTCTTTTGTCTCTTTATATTCATCATTGTTTTTAAAATGTATTTAATTTATAAACATGTATTTGTCTGTAAAGTAAATTACAATGCAGCTATATCATTAGTATTATAAATTTTTGTTTGATTAGTTCTTTATTCTTTATATATATATTATTTTTAAATTTATTTATTAATTTGAGAATAAAAATTATCGAAATATGCAAAATAGATTTTTTGCAAATGCGGAACTAGGTAAAACCGTTAAACATACATATTCATATTCATTTATATACGTCATATCTACAAATATAAATATATACCTAATTTCACGTTTGTATTCATGTATACATACATACACATGTATATAAATATACAGTATTTTACTTGTATTTTCACAGTATTTTCTAAATTTATTGTAGAGTTTACTAAACATTCATAATAGGCTGAAATATTAAACAATATACTGAATTATACTAAGAATAATTTACAAAATTGTACTATGTAGTATTGCTAGTATTTAAAAAGAATTGTGATTATAAGCTTGGTTGACTGACGAACTATTTAGTTGTAAATAAAAAAAATAATAAAGGGTCGAATTAGAACTATAAAGACGTGTTTTAAATTTAAAAGAGAAATATTATTTTAAAACGGTACCGATGCCTATAAGTAAATTAATAGTCTTATTCTTTTAAATATTTTGAAAAATACACATGTATCACTATTATACATTTATCATTGTGTTTCATTTAGAAATATAAGAAAAAGAGTCAATATCTGTTAAATGGAAGCATTGTTAACATAGTACTTTTACTCGAAAACTTTTATCATTACATTAATCAATAATAAAATTATCATTATAATTTAATTATTAATTTGTTTATTTTTTTAAAATTGCATTGTGCTTTTAAACATCGTGTTATGTCTCAAAATTTTTATTTTGTTTATAAAAAAATATATAAAATTCTCGATAATATCACCGATAACTTAGATACATGTAACGTATCTCTTATAAGATAATTTTCAAAAGTTCAAATAGAAAAAATGCTACGATAGATTAATTCGAAGAAAATCAAGACCTAGTCATATTATAGTATGACACCTGAAACATCGATTTCCGTCGAAGTCTGATAATTGATAAAATTTACTAGACAACAATAGCAAAGAATATTATTGAAAAAAGGGCATCTTCGTACGTCAAGTCAGCATGAACAGAGCTATGATGGGAGTAAAATTAGAAGACTATAAAAGCCATGCAAAAGAGAGGAGATCTGCTTTTTGGTCTTTGAAAAATCAGTTGAACTAATTAAAAACACTTAATATTTATAAAATTTGTATCAGTATCAAATCTTACTTCTTCAATACATATATTCATTCAAATGAACAACTGGGATCTCTAGCCCTACATTTGCTGAAGTGGTGACAGCATGCTGTTTACGGAAATTCAACATCCGAATCGGCCTTTTGAACATATGAAAATTCTAAAAGTTATCACATCAATGAAATAATTCGAAATTTTCTCTAAAGTAAATCGTAATAATAATAATCGATATTTTTAAGTTAATGTTCGAAAACTAAATAATTTTAATTTTATTATTTATTCTTACTCGGTTCAGTTAAACAATAATTAAACTAATTGTAAAATTTAATTAATTTATCAATAATTATCGAATAAAAGATATATTTTTCAATTATATAAATAATTTTTTTTTCTAATCCTGAGACATATCAATCTTTTATCTAATTTTTATCTGAGTCACCACGAATTATTCTTCATCAGTATACACACACACACACACATATATATATATATATATATATATATGTATAATGACGATTTATGTAAATTACAGATGGAATAGTATTCCCAAAAATTGAACATTTCAAAAACAGCGTTATGCTACAGAAACAATTGGCTAATACTATAATATGGTTGAAAAATTTTACATACGAATGGTCGCCGTTATGCGATAAACTTTTAACTTATGAAGGGAAATCGTATATTATTATTGTGTGAGAACGGGTCGTCTTCATACACTTAGGCATCAGCCCATTGTACGTAAAATTCTCCTCGCCGAACCATACAGATTTTATCGTGCTGAAGGATGAGGCCTGATCAACACAAATCATATTACTAAACGTTTTGCACCAAACCAGACTATAGCAAGGATTAACAAGATATCCCCCTCCTCACAAGCTACTCCCTATGATTGAGTGCGAGGCCAGCCTTGATCGTTATTAGTGTCAATAAAATGTCAGAGACAATAGCAGTGCCATCATTAAAGAGGAATCATCATTGTAAGAGCAGACTTATTAATAATGAATAACTAAAGTAGAATAACAGAAATACTAATAAATTAATAAAATCATTGTAATTCTATGGGATGATTAAAAAATGAAATAATAAAAGATTTTGTTTTGTATACCGATTATAAGAATCAGTAGCAGGAAAGGAGTGCGGAAATGGATTGCGAGGTATTGCGAATAATTTTGATCAGGCAATGTGAGCCTTACAATTCTTTTATTGGCTCCGCGGAATACAGGGCATAAAAACCCCTCACGAGTGAGGGGAAAAGCCACGCAGATAAATACAATAGTTGTGAATACAAACGTTGATTATCGCCGCGACGGAAGAGACGCGCGTCGTGTTGCCTCACTCGGCCGGCGTCTTCCGTCTCTGCAACGCGGGTGGAGAAGTCGCCCCTTTAATGCCTCACTTGGCGGCGTCCCCACGTCACAATGTGTTGCAGTCACCTTTCGATCGGGCCTCTGGAGCCTCTGATCCTCCCAGGGCGTAATCCACTGGAAGTTGAGCCGTGCGCTCGCAAGATGACGGCAACGGGCACACACACAGCACGCAGACACTCGCACACACACGCAAATTCACACGAGGTGATGCGCAGATCACCGCTCCGGGTTTTCGTACAAAATGCGGTAACACGACCGGGTTAAATGCAAGGCGAAAATTCAAAGCGAAATTTTGAAACTGCATCCAGCGAAGCTTCGAGTCGAAGTGCGCGTCGCCGGAAGGAAACGTTTCCTCCAAAATCACCCGCAATAAACCGGAGATCTTTCTTCCGATTTATTGCAAAGGGATCGCGCGGTTACTCTCTCTTACCCTCAAACTGTTGAAGGAAAGAGAAAGCGACGAACAGATTTATTTATTTTAAAGAGCGTTTTATCTATCCTTTATTCATATTTTATTTTAGTTTTTTTACACATTAAAAATGTATACTATTATATGATTATTGTTATCTATATAAATTCATTTATGTATTAATTTAAATACTTTTGTATGTAATATATTACTTTATAAAACTATTTAATAGTATCTTAGTTGACATTGTGTTGGAATTTTCTATAGTGTGATAAAATATTATGACTAAATATATTCATAAATACACTTATTTCATTAATATATGTATTCAAAAAAAAATTTAATTATTCCTTTAAACAATACTACGAGAATTATATTTATTATTAAGCTGTTTTCGCTATTTGATTATTATTATTTAATATGCACAATATGTAGTATATAATAAATAAAGTTCTTAGAAATTTACATATATTATAATTGTATTATATTAAATTTTAATTAAATTGATTTACTTCAATTTCCTTAATCATAATAGATAATTAAATACCACATTTTTACATTAAATAAATTATTTTTATTGTATTTTTATTTGTTTCTATACAAATTAATCATTAAAATTATTATTTGGAAATATTTTTATTACCAATGTATTATTAATTTGAATAATTTTTGTTTACAGTGGTAAAAAAAATTTTGACAAACATTCTTTTGACTGTTTACAAAAAATAGATTTGCTTGCTGCTGCTCGATGTAATATGTTTAATCATACACTTACTTTTTACCACAATAAATTAATGAATTATGTTCAAAAGTCAGCTATTGCATATTCCACAACTTCAGATGATTTTGAAAATCAATATGAAAATGAAACATTTACTCATAATGATATTAAAAATGAGTGAGTATTTATATTTTATATATATATATATTATAATAAATTTACCAATAATTCAAGGCTGTATATAATATATTTAATAATTATGATTGAAAATAGAAATTTTATCAATAGGAGATAACCCTTTCCGCCTCCACCTGCAAAAAATAAACAGAAGACGCAAAACAGCCCAGGGAACAGAAAAATACAATAAAGTGAACTGTATAAAAACTTTAATTATTCGTGAAAATCTCGGCATCGGTGCGCTTGCCTACACGCACCTTTATAAATTTTATAAAATATAATGTTGAGCTGCAAAACAAACTACAGAGCAGAAGTACATGCGATGAATTAAGTTGTAAAAAAGCACTCAAAATGTCGAAGAAAAGAGAGAGAGAACTATACTTAATTTATTTCTTACGCTTTTCTTTTCTTTTGTAATTAAGATCATAAACTTCTAACCGATGATTAACTAGACTTCTTCAACGAGGGAGCAAAATACAACAACTTTGACAACGATTACCATAGCCAATCTTTTAAGGAAAACTAAATTACTGATTTCTCATTTATTTAAAAATTGAACTACTCGGTTACGTGTCGCCGCGTTTGTCTCCATCGCTGTCACAGGACCGTATCTCTCTCTCTCTCTCTCTCTCTCTCTCTCTGATCCTTTATTGTGACGACTCGTCATAGAATATATTATATTAACTTGAATTTATTTTTTAGCTTTGATCTTTTATATAAATATTTGAAATAATATAAATTTTTTAATTTTAATAAAAAATTTAATGTATTATATTAGTTAATAATGGACTCTTATTATTTTAGATTACACATTAACAATTTTTTTACTAAAATTATAAATAAATTCAATATTTTAAGATAACTTCTATTTTTATTAAGAATTAAAAACATCTTATATTTTATATAAAATTAAAGTCTATTGAGAGCAAAAGTAAAAATTGAATGCAAGTTAACCCCGATAAATTTAGATTTATCTAAAATATTCTATACTGGTTAACTAAAATTTTACAATATGCTTGTTTAATGACCTTCAGCTAATATTATTGTATTTTTGCTTACAACTTAAAAGACGTTATCATGTTGAATATGTCATACGCTAAAGTACTGAAAAAGAATTTAGTTTTTCATTTATAACTTTTATAATTATCAAAAAATATGTATTTTTATTAACATTATGTATATGTTTTGCTTGACTCTTAATATTCTAAATCCTTTGGTTGTGATAAATTAAAAATTAAAATAATTAAAAATGAGAAGGAGTGAATGAGGGGGAGGCCGCTAAATTGCAATTAAAACTTGATTTGCGCAAAACTAAATAGAATATCAATGTATTTATTGGCCATGACATAAAAACCTGCTAATCCTGGGAGAAAAGTATTCTATGCGCTGATTAAAATAAGTATAAAAACTTACGATTATCTTGCACTGTACGCGCAAGAAATTCGGTATCACTCGTAGGCGTGCTTTCGACAAACAGCGGCTCCCGTCTCGTGGATACCACAGCGAAGACGTCAAGGGGCGCAAAGAGTCAGCGGTACAGCTAGGTATCCGTTGACGCCCACTGGGAAATCAATCGCCGGACGTTGCTTATAGGAAGAGCGAGAACGATTGGTCCTAACATTTTGAATTCACTGGAGAAATTATTGCACAGAAGAACTCTAACTTACATAAAACGCACACATGCAATTCTAAATTACAAAGTCAAGTACAAAATAATAAGAAAAATATCGAGATTTTATGCGAATGGTTGCACAAGAAAAGCTGAAGAACAGTGAAGAAGATCCCCCGCACGGACACAGGTCACTTTTCTTCCGGGTCCACTCTCACCCTTACTTTAAACACAGTTTTCACCCGCTTTCACTTTTCCGGTGACGGCAAACGCAAATGCATCGGAAAACCTCTTTAAGCATCTATCTCCATAAGAATATATGTAAATTAAGATTTACTAAAACTTTTTTATTTATCAGATAATCTTTTTAAAAACTTTCAGATTCTTATATAAACTAATTATATTTTGATTACATAGTTTCAGTAAAAGCTTAATATTTTTAATTTACTTTATTATATCCATAAATTATTCAGTAATATATTTTTTGAATAAATATTAGATTTTTTTATATATTTAATATTGCAAAAAAAATAAATTACATAAAAATTTTTGCATTGAATATATAAAAAATATCGTTGATGAAATACAATTTTTACCTCTAAAAACTGTTAATCATGGTTTATTTACATTAATTGCGTTAATAGGTTACAATTTTTGGAAAATGAAAGATCATTATTAGATAATATTATTAAGGAATCAAATATATTCGGTATGTATATGGGTTTAATATAATATTATTTTTAAATAATTTTAATTATAAATCAAATTGATGTTTTTAGAGAAACTTATTGATGAAAACTATCCAACTATTTGTGAGTTAAAAAATTCAATAGAACCTAATAAGTTTTCATCATTATATTGTGACAATCGAAATTCCGAAAGTCTTTTACAGTCTCATACTAAAAAATACAATGAGAATTTAGATTCAGTAAGGAAATCAGAATATAAAAAATCTGATAATGAAATATCTAATACCGACTTATCAAAACATTTTAATATGTCAAAATATAACTGTGGCGTAGAAGATAATTATAGCTTTCTTCCTTCAACACTTCTAAAACAAAATTTGGAAAATGCTATCAATAAATCAAGAATACACAAAAATAATGATTTAATAAATAATGTAAGTATATTTATTATAAATATTGAAAAATATTTACTGGTTATAAAATTAAATATTTATTTAATAAATATTCAATTTAAAATAGTTGATTAAGTTTTTTATGTACATAATCTTAAATACATAATATTCTATTTATCAAAAAAATCAAGTAATGATTTGTTTCTTATTTAAATTAATTATCTTCCTATTATTTATAATATAAGATCATAAAGTTATTTATTAATATTTATTTATAAAAAGAATTTTTTTAAGATAATATTATTGAATAACAAAAATTATGCCCAATATAGTATAAAGTGTAGTGTTTTGTTAGTATAAAAAAGGATTTGGGTGGGGGGGTGTAGCAGAAAAAATTTTAATAGTCGTTTGTTAAAAAGTAGCAAAATGAGTGAGAATATGAATGTTACTATTTAACTGTTTGTCTGCTTTAGGTAGTTCCTTATATCAATGAGTGGGTTAGGGCCGTACTAAGCCGTTTGTGTTTAAGTGCACAAACGACGCAAATAAAACATGTAATCAATAATGTTTATAAAGCAATTGTTATGCATATTGAAAACAAAATTGTAGCTTTCAGCAAAGATGTGTAATCCTTAATTTGGAAAACCCGTAGAAATGTAAAATATTAATCCATACAAGTTTGTACTTGAATATAATAATATAAAAAAACCAGAGGTAATGTATTAAATGAAAAATAAAGTGAGTCACATTATATCTCGAACTGTCACGAATAAACTTTCAATAATTGGTAATAGTAAATATTAAAGTATTTATTCAAAATTCAAATAGTCAGTGTTGCAATTAATGCATAACCAATTTTCCTACCAAATACATTTATTTTTACTTCAATAAATATGTACAAGAAATATCATACGACTGACGTAATAGGTTTGTTCATGTAATTCATGGACCATAGTATTCATAAAAATAATGCGCTTATCTCGTCCCGAACAATTACCATAACAAATGATTGAATTGCAGGTTAAAGCTAAGGAATATAGCATTCAATATATGCAGGGGAATTATGACTAATTTATCTGAGTATATACATGGTTTTGCGAATGGGACAACTCTGAAAACATTTTTCTCACAGAGGAGGCTTCTAATGCTTTTCATGTTGAATTTTTAGAACTACTCAGATGTATATTATTTTTCACATAATCTAAACCTTCTCTAACTGTAGATCATAAATACAACAGTGAACATGACAAGATTTTGTTTAATCATAGTGTAATAGTGATATAATAAAAACTCTCAACACTCCTTTCTTTAGAGATTGAACAAACTTCCTTCAAAGTATTTTTAGAAAATTCATATATCTTCTTCTTAACGGTAAAAATTCCTCCTCGATCCTTACAAACTTTCCCCGAAATTTGTCTAATAACTTTCCTTTATTGTGTTAACCGTCGCAATGGTTTTTATATGCCGTTGAACGGAAAAAGTCATGTACACTTCTTAACTCTTTCGTGATCTGTGTTTGCCAAGCATGTTAAAATTTACCGAGAGCATCATTCTCAGATTCAAATGACCCACTGGATCCACCAGAATGACCTAGCATGATGACCTAAATAAGTAATTATATCAGGAAAATATTCCTGTATCTACATAAAATAATAAAATTAGAAGAATGAAAGATGCAGAATATGCTATTAATATTTTTAGAGAAAAAGAAAAAAGAAAGTATGTAAAAGAGTCCAGAGAATTTTTTTATGGAAAACAAAAAAATATCGAGTATGACCCGTTATATTATAATTTTTGAGTAATTATAAAATTGATATTTTACCTCAATCGACTATTAAAATTGACACAGCGCTATTTTCACAATCCATGGCAGTCGAAGAGATTGTTGTTTTGTAATTAACAAACAATACACATTTAATTTATTCTATTTATAACAATTATACTTAATTAAATTTATTAAAAATCATGATTGTACTATTATAATTGAATAATATGATAAATAAATATTGTTAAATATCACTACATAAAGATATAAATTATTAATGAAATGCTTTGTCTATTGTAATATATTGTTACATATTATTTACAGATTGATTTATCAAAGAAAATAGATAATTCAAGATCATGGATGAATTTATTTGAAGAATTAGATCCATTATCTAATAGTTTAAATGAAAGCTATACTAAACAAAAAAATTCATTTGTTTAAGTTAACTTCAATTTTATTTCATAATTTGTTTGTATATATAGCCTATTTATTAAAATCTATTGATTATTGATTGCATATTTGTACATGTATTTTGTCAAAATAAAAGATTTGTTTCGTATTTATTATATTGAAATATATGGTGTGTCCAGAAAGTATTGATGTTTTTTTAAGTCACTATTTATTGTAGCGATTTCAAGAAAGTCGAAAAAAAAGCGGGGAGTTTTTTCTTTTTTTCCTCTCCTTTTTTGATTATTATAAGTGATAAGATTTTTCATTGTACGAAGGATGTATTTTAGTTATGTAACACAATGCAATTGAACGACTGTGTGAATAGTTTTACACGGAAAAAATTTGTTTGTTGCTTGATAAAATGCTGTAGAGACTTTTAAATGTTAAAAAAG
Organism: Eupristina koningsbergeri; assembly: GCA_018907245.1. Taxonomy (NCBI): domain Eukaryota; kingdom Metazoa; phylum Arthropoda; class Insecta; order Hymenoptera; family Agaonidae; genus Eupristina; species Eupristina koningsbergeri. Next base: position 1,798,194 of record JACCHV010000002.1, on the reverse strand, counting down.
TGTTTATGAATAAAATTACGTGTAAATCACAATTAGAAAAATAGCATAAGGCTTTCATGAAAGTCATCGAGTCTCGTTCTAAACACCCAAAAAGAGTCCAAATTAATTCTAATACTCAGTGTGTACACAATTTTGAAATTAAACCATCATTTAAGTATTAGGGTAATCAATGACACCATGAATTTATCAACATTTTCATGCAGTTGCCATTAAAATCCATTTTTAACATTTTAAAATATTCATATTTTAACCAAGCCATAAATAAAATTTTATCGCATAGTGCTATTCTATCATGCGATCTATTACACCGCGTTGCAAAACTGAAAAACATCTTATATTGTGAGTACTCGCTCATTTTTTCTTACTTACCGTCTTAGAGTGAGGGCTATCTGAATGACTTTCCTTGCACTACCTTTCCAATGTGGCAGTCCTCTTTGTTTTAGCCTGTATCCTATTTTCATAATCGTTAATAATAATAACGTGTAATTTCGATTTTCGTACTAATCCTTTCAGTCTTTTTTGGATGGACTCCTTGCTATCAGTACAGATCTTTTTTATCGCCGGTGCAACAGTACCGACCACCACTGAGGATTCTTTCCCTCGAACATTCTTTAGATTAGTCCCGCAGGCTAAATTCGGTATTACTAATTGGTCTGTCGGTAGTTACTAAACGCAATTTTGTTCCGTCGCGTGAAAATCTACTTCTCTAGTAGCGATCACTAAATCATGGATGTCCTTTATCCTTTGACATGGCATCCAATTCCATAGTTTTTATAAATGATTTTTATATAAGTTATCCAGTTGCTTGTTTGGCTGTCAAGACTGACAATAATCCATCGGAGTTATTAGGCGTTATTATAGTTTAGAACTCGTTCTTCGCGATTTTGTGTCCATTGCTCCATCTCCCTTGAATACTGCGTCTGGAAGTGATCGGGGTTATCGTCCGCATGTAGGACGCGGGCATAAATCCTTCCTGATTCCTGCTCCTTTTCATACTCATTATTCAATATTGAATAATATACCACTGTTGCCTCTTCTGGTTCTTGCCAAGCTTCTCTGTGCTAGTTCTCGTCGTTGTCCTCTCTTCGGTTCCAACGACGAAAACTAAGTTCATTTCAGACCGAATTCTGCAATGATTAATATTTCCCTTATAATCGGGATATTCCACATAATGTTGTAGACTATATCTCTATTTCATGTTTTATGTAAGTGGTGTATATCGAAGAATCTCATATCAGTTCTTTCATTTATTATCTAAAGTAATTTAGTGATTTTTTTTCCAGTCTAACCTCCCGCTGGTACTGATCCGTAGTTGAACATAACCATTTTATCTAATTAATATTAATTAAAATTTACGTAATGAATTATATTATTATTATGCTGATAAATAATAACAATAATAATAATAAAATAAGAATAATAATAATATAATATCAATAAAAAAACAATAATTTTTTGTATCTGATACAGCTATATAACAGATGTATTACTTCTTTAGTATTTTAGTAAAGTGATTAATGCTTTGTAAAAAAATTTTTTTATGGCGAAAATTTTATCCCTCCTTAGTTCTTTCATTTTTTTTGGTTTAATGTACAGAAATGTATATACCTTGCCAGATGTTGAATTGTAATTTTTTCTTAAAAATAGCGTTTTTAAGAATTTGCTGAATTGGTTAATTTAATTCGTATGTAATTTTATACTTGTCAGAAATTTTGCATGTTGAAATATTCCTACTTGTTATTTCCTAATCTTTTTTTTTCCTTAGTATTCATAGATCATAGTATCATAGTATCATGATTCATAATATTCTTTTATTATTGAATACCTATCATGTACATTTGGAATGGGTTAATTATCTTTTAATAATGCGATTATAATTTTTTCCTCATTACATATTTCGTCTAAATAATTCGATTCAGATTCCCTTAAAATTTGTAAATCCTTTATGATAGTAATATTATTTATGTTATTACTTTTGCACATTATTTTCGAATTTTTAATGCTTTTAATTAAATCATTTTTCATAGTCGTATCGATGATGTGATTTCTGATAACTACGCCCATGATCATGATTTCTTGTAATGGTTTTAAATTTATTTCGCCATTAAAATAATTTTTCGCTTTTCATGAATTAATATTAATACAGTCCCTCTCTATTGATGCCTCAGCAACTTCGATGTTTAGTGACGCATCTGCTATCATAAGGAATACCATGTTTTCATGACTCATTTTCATTGAAAACGGATGCTCATTGATTAATTGTACTCTTGTAAATTTTTGTATGATGTACCCTTTTCACGGAGGTTTATCTTTCGAGAGATGTATTCTATTCACTCGATGTCGCTCTAGCACCTATGATTCCACCTCTTTTGGATATCTTTGTTATTGCTCAAGACTGCTTTACATCCCGCTGCTATCTCAGCATCTATATTTCCTTCTTCAGTTCCTGGTAATTCGGTCCTCGGTTCATTGATATCGTTTTATGCATTATCATTGTTGTTGTCCCCGTCGGTACTTTCTGTTTCAATTTCTATCGACTTGCAGCTTATAGATCGTCTTTTTATTCTCATATATAGTGTATGATTATTTTCCTGATACAAAACTATAATTAATAAATTATTAATAAAATAACAGAAGATTACTTTATTCTTGATTATTTGAAATTGAACGCATATATTATACTTAAATTCCTAACTAAATAGATAAATGCAGTCGTCCTTGCCCCATTCGTTAATTGATTTCAGAATTTTACTAGTTTCGACTGGGTCTTAACACTTGTTTAAAAATATGGAATTTAATAATTTGTTTCTTAATTCAGTTGAAGACATTGAAAAGGTAGGTGCTAAAAAGATAACTGTGAAAGAAACAGTTCCCCGGTGGATCTAATAACTCTAGACATTCGCGTATTATTTTCACATCTTATTATTCACAGAACTATTGATTTTATTTCATTCATCTATCAGTTGAATAGTTTTTCGAAATTATTATCTATAGATTATTTAGTTTCATATCAGGTAATAAAATATTTTCGTCTAATATAAAAATGGATAACCAATCCTTCTAATAATTGTTATACTTACATAGTTTCGACTTACCAATTTGATTCTTTACCTTCTATCGGACCTGTATGTTCCATCCCTTGGAATCCTAAGTATTTTTTATAGTTATTTTAACGATGTATTTATTACTAGGAGATATTAAGATTTGTTGAACATTTGTATTATTATCATTATCATCATTATTATCCTTTTCCATAACTGTACTATTAATGGTGTTATTGTTATCTATTAATTCCAGGGTTTCTAATGTTCTATCATCGTCGTCGTCTGAAGACGGATCATAAAAGCCAAGGCTCTTTCTAATCTTAATCAGACCTTTATTTTCATTAGAGGTACTTGACACTATATTTCTTGTCATTTCGATGGTCGTTTCTATAATCGATATATTATTATTGGTCTCCGATTCATTTTCATCAGATAATTGATCAGAATTATCTACAGTTTTTGTTCTGCATTAAATTATATTACGTTTTCCTTTTCTCTTTTTTCGTTTCCATGGGTATTTTTTATTATATGGTTTTCATTTTTCACTTTCACTCTCATTCATTTCTTCATCTTCACAATACTTGGAGTGCCAAACCTTTCGCCCGTGTTAGTAATAAATTGTTCTACGGACTTGTAAATGCCCAGTTTGGCTCCCAGCATCCGTTTGGTTCTGCCCCCAATTTTGTTAATTAGTGCGCCAAGAATATATTTTTCGACTTCTGGTTCTTTATCGTCTATTGTGATTCGTATTTACCTTATAAGATTTACGGTTTCAGTTATTTCGCCTGAATGTATTTGTATTTGATGTATAACTTCATGCTAGAGCATTCTTAACCTCTCATGAAACTCTGAATAATAATTAGAATTTTGCCTTGGGCCAGTGTTCGTCACTAACTGAGTAATATCTCTTGGTAATACACGATCTCTATCGTCGGATTCCCATTGATCCTATTATTAATATTCTTCATATTTCTATCTGATTGTAAGTCTCTAATTTCATCCTTTAACCTCTTCAATTCAACTAATAATTCTTTGTTAATTTACGTTTGTTCCCGATATCTTTCTGTTTCTTCCCTTAATTTTTCCTGTTCGACTCCTATCTCCTTATCCCCATTTGCCTGATTTTTTTCTAATCGTATTTTTCCCATTTCTGCTTTTAATTTTTCCATTTCAATTATTCATTGCCATTATCCGGTTGTTCTTTTCCCTTTACATGTCCCATTAATACTGAGTCTACACTAATATGTTTTGTCATAATTTTATTTACTTGACTTCTGTGCTTTTTTCGATAATCTTATTATTTGTAGTATAAAATTCGGTTTTTAATTTTTCTATATAGCTACCATAGAATCTAATTTGTTCTTCAGGTTTTGCAACCCTTGTGAGCATTCCATGAATACTTCTAATGTTATAACGATTTTGTTTTCAATGTCCCACTCTTAGAACTCGGTTAATGTCAATGACACCAATCGCAACCTTGAATTTCGCTCTTGTGCCTGACTTTGATTAAATAACTTGAGCCCCTAGAATTACGCAGCTAGATAATAATAATGAAAGAATTCAAACAATCCAAATTTTCATAAAATCATAAGCTGATTGAGCCGAAATGAAATAATTAGTAAATAATTAATATTTATCAAAATAATTACTTAATCCTGGTTCGGGTCTCTCAACTCACAATCTAATCAAAAGTTATATTATATATATATATATTAATAAATATATAATTGTATGAATTAATTGTGTTTATATAAATTATATGTACTTACGTGAATATAATTGTAATGGTTATCAATTGTCAATAGATCATCTTTATCTCATTTTGTCGTTTTAAGTATTGAAGAATAATACTTCTGCTCGCACTTCCGATGTGAATAATAATTAAAATTTACTAAGATTTTCTGTACCTCAACAGAAATACTGGTCACGGCACCAATGTTACGATCTTACTTTTTCGCATAACGATTAATTATATTTATTTATTATTCATTTAAAAATCAAGATACTTTGGTTGTAGCTGAATCGGTCAAATAGTTTAGCCTTCGCGAGAATCGGATATAAATGTAGTTCGTGATATGATAACTTCCTTACCTTGTGTCCGAAATTACAATTAAAACCGTGATCTTATTGATTGAATAATAAGTATCGCGTTATTGAATCAACTAGAGTCTCGAACCAAAACACAACTTCAAATCGTTCTCTGAATCTTATCTTTCTTCGTGTTTCCTTCGAATCTGAATCAAACCAATGAACAAATCAACCTTATTTATTATGACAAATTTCTAGCCTTATCGGATCCTCTCACCGCGAGTCGCTCCCATTTTTTTTGCTAGATTAACATTTTGTCGACTTTTAATCTGCTTTTCCGGGTCATCATTTCCCAATGGTTTGGACAATATCACTAATACTGTACCCTTTGACAGATTCCTAATGGTCAATGTACTTTTAAATTCAATTGTCAATGATATTTTTTGCTACGTTTTGTGCTACTTTTATAGTTTTTTGCACAATCTGCTTCGTCTTAATTATTAATCATGCTAAAAAATATACATAACAGTATATAAAGAAGACATTTTTAATTATCATATTGTAAATTGTTTTATGTATTACTGAAATAACAATTTTTTTAACTAATGTAAGTATCAAACCTCCGCTCCAAACCGTATCAAACGTTTTTTTAATGGCAATTCGACATGCTTCTATTAGTTGAAAGTCGTTTAAAACCCAGATAATTTTAAATATTAATTTATTAACTGTGTGTATTGTGGAAAAATGTGCTTAAATTCAAATTGGTTTTCTGAGATAATTAATTGTTTGTTTCAGAAATGAGAAATAATATTGTGAATAAAAATTTCTAAAGTAATTTACTAAGGTTAAAGAGGAGACTAATACGACACAAATTATTCAGAAGTTATTTTATTTTTTTTAGATCTGGGGATGTTTATCTTTATTCTAATTTGTTGGGATGTATGAGTTATTTATTGCTTCATTAAATATGATATTGAATTTAATTCTTTCTTACTTTATACATACTTTTTATATAGATTTTTAATATATTATATTATATTCATATTATTCATTTTATTATTTTTTAAATAATATATAGTTTAATATATATAGATTTGCCGTTTATAAAGAAAAAAAATATCACCTTGAAACTATATTATTATTTTAGTATTGATATTCTTTGCTATTTTTCAAGCGCTTATATTTGAAGGACAATAGTGTTATTATCGTTTCAAGAATTTGAAATTTGTGTTTTTTATTTTAATTCGTGTGGTTCTTTTTTCTCACAAAAATAGAATTTCATAATTATTGTTCATTTTTTCCCACTGTTCTATATATTTTTTTACTTTGTTTAATATAATTCACTTTTATGTTATATATATTTTTATTTATTATTTAATTTCCACATGTTGGTTTGGAGATGATTTCATTATTTTTTTACAATTACAAACTCTTTTACATTTTTATTTTACATGTTACATGATTTTATTTATATATAATAATTTTTATTTACATAACACTCTTTTTAATTTTTGTTTCTATTGCTGTCTATATACTTTTTTAATTCTTTACTCTTTTACTTTTACTTTATATTTTACTCTTTTCTTCCTATGCTTTTCCTGTCTGCTACTTTTACTTCTTCCCTTTTATTCTTTTCCTCCTCTTTTATTGTTCATCTGCTTTACTGCTTTGTCAACTTGAAATTGCCTATACCTTCCTTCACACTTTCCTATAGTTTCTATTTATTTCATTTTTTTCTTTTTTATTCCTTCCATCATGTCCTTTGTCCTTTCACACTCTTCTGTCTGGAGATCCCGGTTATGATTTGAATAAATATTTGTATCGAAGAAATAAGATTTGATATTCGTCCAAATTTTAAGAGTATTTAGTGCACTAACTATTTGAGATGATTTTCAAAAGACCAAAAGCTGGTCTCATCCCTTTTGTATCTTTTATAGTCTTTTAATTTTACTCCCACTATAGCTCCCTTCTTCTTGACTCAGGGTAAGGAGATGCCTATTTTTAATTAATAATCTTTGTTATTGTTGTCTGGAGAATTTTATCAATCATCGAGGCTTGACGAAAGCTGAAGTTTCATATTATAATATGGCCAGATTTGATTTTCTTTGAATCTATCTCTCGATGCATTATTTCTTATTTATTTCTATTGAAGAGTGATAAAACATTTAAAAATTATCGTATAAGAGATACGCTGTATGCATCTGTGTTATCCGCGATTTTATTGAGATTTTGCTATATTTTTTTTATAATCGAATTTTATCGAAAATTTTGAAAAATAAAACGATATTTTATTTAGTCGAAATTTCTCTTATAGTAGAAGCTATAGAGCACTTTTTAGGTCATGAAAAAAACAGCTAGTGATGCATATCAAAATTCGTAAATAAATCAGTAGATTCTTATTTTCTAAAATGACATTTATGATATTCGGAATTTTTTTTATTAACATATTGAATGAAAAAATGCATTTTTTACGTTTTTTATTATAAAATGAAAAATCGTAATTTTATCACAGTAGTATTAATTACCGATTTGTAGCTAATAAAATTTTGAATAAAATGTATTTAATTATAAACCGATCGGATAATTAGAATCTAAGAAATTTACGCAAAATTGGAAATTTTTTAAATTAATTAAAAAATTTGTAGCTTTTCTTTTTTTAATATTTAGAACTATAATTTAAAAATAATTAATATATAGTTTATTTGTAAAAAATTTTAGCTTGATTGGATTATTTGTTTACGAGTAATACTAATGTTGATTAAATTATGCTAAAACTTACAAAGTTATTTCCAGTTCAACTTACCTTAAGATTTTAATTTTTTTGACGATTTTAAAAAATATATTTATTATTCATTGTACAATAAATTCTGTATCTTACATTTCATTTAAATATTTCGGATTATATAAAATAGGAGACTAAATATGACCCAAAACGGCCGAGTGCGTGCAATTTGATGAGGATTTACTGATATATATTTTTAAATGTTTTACATTAAATTTATTATAAAAGTATATTTAATACGGTGTTTTATTTTCTTTTGTATTTTTTATGATTCTATTTTTTAAGAATACATCGGTTTTCATTACTTCAAGCCAATATTTTCTATGTGTATTTGCTTCTGTTATTAAACATGGTTCGATATTCATTGCTAATCTGTTGACTGTCAGGTACTCCGTTTAATTCATGTATATATAGTTAACATAACAATTCTATTCTTTTTAATGTAATAAAATTATATATTTCTTTTTTTTAATACCCTTTTCCAATATCACACTATTTTCTTTACCTTTTTGTTAAATTTATTCTCAACTAGATTTGTAAATTCAATATAACAACTTACTGTTTCAGCTTTGCTTTTTATACTAAATATCCATGTACTCTTACTATAATTGTCAATAAAAGTTAAGAAATATTTTTCTTCTCCATAACCAACCTATGTATTATATGGATCATTTAAGTCAATATGGATTAATTCTAAAACCTCTTCTGTCTTTGAACGATTATTTTCAAAAGGAAAGTTTTCCTTTTTACGTTAAACGTACCTTCATTTCTATTTTTTTTTTAGTTTATAATAATTTATTTAAATATTTAAATTGTATCTATTCTAATGCTCTATGCCATTCTTCTTTATCTGATATTATAGTGAAATTTACAGAAATTATTTTTCCTTTTAATAAAATACAATGTAATACAAATTATTTATTGTGTTTGTTACAGTTATTAATTCTCTTTGCATTAAATATTATATTAATTGTATTGCTTTCAATATTTTTCCACCAATAATTTTACATCGATAGAATTATTTAATTTAATATACTTTTCAAAATTTGTTCGTCCTTTACGATATGATCGATGCATCCGCTGTCCAGTAACCAATTTATTTCATCGCCGTTTTTTTTTATTTTTGAATTGATTTGAGAATTTTCGCATTTACGCATTTATCTTTTTTGTTTGAGTTTTACAAATTTTGTGTTAACCATGATTCGTTATTTGAATAATTTCTTTGATCGCTTGAGAAATCGCCTCTGAATTTTCGTCCTCAGCCATTATTTGAATAAGCACCTGTATTTCGACTATTGCCTCTTTAACTGTAGTTGTGAAAGCCTCGTTGAGCACATCTTCTTCAGTTGTTGCCTTGTTTACCTCCTCGATAACCTTCTCTTCCATAGAAAAACATTTTCCTTCAAACTTTTTTACATTCAGTTTTTGACAAATTTTTTTTTTTATTTATAATTTGACAGAATAGATTTTCCTCTGTGTTTTTGGAATGAAGTCTATGAAGTTTTCTATATAAATATGATTTGGTGGTACAGATTTAATTAAATACCCCATATTTTCGATTTCTTCAATCTTTCCATCAGCTACCTTAAACTCGTTTACTGCTTTCTCAAATTATGTAAAGAAATCTTCTACGTTATCGAAATTCTTTCATTTGACTTTTCTTTTGATATTATATTTGGTGAAGTGAATTGCGGCAAATAAATGTTGTCAAATTTGTTTATCATATTCTTTGTCATAGTACACTCTGTAATAAATTCCAATTACTTATCTATAATTGCATTTATGAATATCGTTTTTGCTTTCAAATCCTTTTTTTCAGTCGTTCACATCTTTTTTAGATATACTTTTTGTTGATTATTCCTTGTATTCCTTATATTCCAATTGCGTCATTATTCGCATCTTCCAGCTTATATAGTTTTATCTATAACATACTTTTTTTGTTTGTTTAATTCTGATTCTTCATTGTTGAATTTAACTTTATTTTCCATGTATATAACCTCCAAATTATCATATATTATAATCTTATAGCTGGTCACCTGTTTCAACTGGAAATTTTAAACATCGCGCATCACTGATTTATAAATTTTAATCTTTCATTATTTTTGTATAAATTACTTATTAAAATTCTTAATTATTTATTATGACTTATATTTGTATAAATTTATCTATTTATCGCAACAACTTTTTTCTACTATGCATTTACTTTATACTCGTTTTGTTACATTTATTTTATCTTTTTTAAAAACTTTTTATTTACTTGTTATTCTTCATTAAATTTGTCACGTGTTGTATCGTTATATTTGATCATGTCTTCTGATTTGAAATTCTAATCACTCTGCATCAGTCGTTATTCAATACTAACATTATATTATTTTTTTAAAATTATTTCTTAATATACTTATCTATTTATTTAAACCTGTTAAAAAATATTAATTAAATTTAATCATTCAGATGTAATGTTAATTATCGCTATCTAAGTTATTTTTCCATATGATAATTTAAGTCAAGGCCAAACCGGAATCACTGAATTTCTAATTTTTATTTAACAAATCATCTCTTCTTTTTGTAAAAATTGCTGACATCCATGGGTTTATTCACGAGGACACGCTTCTAATTTTCAGAACTTGATTAACACTTTGTAAGCTGTCATCGTCATTCTTTGAGTAATATTTCTTAATATGTTTATCAATTCCTGTACATCGTTTACATCGTTTGTTGTGGTTTCTTTTGGTATCAATTTATCAATGAATTTTAAACTACCTTGATTTAATTTTACATTTTTATTTTATTTATTCATCTACTTTATTTATTTCTGGATCATTGAATGATTCGTTTAGCCACGTAAGTGACGTTTGCTCTCAACCAGGGGGGGGGGTCAACTTTAAATGGGAGAGCAGCGACAAACGCAGAAAACGGGCCACAAGCAGGTTGAAATTATTATATTCAATTGAAAAACTAATTTTTCTTTAATATTTTTAATATTAGTAACAATTTCGACAAATTAAGCAAAATAAAATCGCCCCACATGTACCTTTTCGTGTGTCAGTACTGGTAACCCGGTACATGTGTTTACATTATTGTATTTCAAACATTTGTAGTTGAGTTTTTAGTTGTTACAAAATTTCTTCATAGAAGAAGCTGAAAAATTCATTTATACATGTATAATATAAATGAATTGCTAAGTAATGTAAATATTAATTATAATATAATATTGGTATAATATATATATATATTGTGACATGCGGTCTCGGAATGAAAATTTTGAGAGAGAAAGAGAGAGCAATAGGACCCCGGTCGCGGGAGTGGGGAAACTGCGGCGCGACGCAACTTAGAAAAAACGTATTAAATTATTGTTGCGTACGTTTTGCATGCACGTGTGCCGCTTTTTCTCACTTGCTTGGCTTATAATTTCTTTTCCCTCTAATTAATCTCTCTCTCTCTGTGCGTAATTTCGGCAATTATTTATTAAAGTTTTTGACAAAGAATCCCGAAAAATAAAGATTCGTGTAGGCGAGCGGCGCCGAGGCGGCGCAGATCTGTCTTTATGTCAAAAAAAAAAGAATAATAAATTGGTTGCTCTACAAAAAAAAGGCAGAAGTGGTGTTTGATTTCTTTCTGTTTTTTTTTGTGATATTATCCTGATTTTCTGAAGAATAAAAAGAAGTATAACAAGGTTGTCATATGGCGCCCAACGGAAAAATCCACGACAATTATTAAGGAAAAAATTTTATCACAAGGAAAATATTAATGAAGGACGATAAACCAAAATCTTAAAAAGCAAAACGAAAATCTAAAGAAAAAAGGAAAATTTGAATTCGAAGAAACAGAGCATTGGCGCTTCTAAGAAAAAGCGGCTGTTAAAGGACAAACGAGCGCACGAAATATAAACATAAACTGTATTCGTAAGAATTTATGTTATAACTTAAATAATATTCTACTTATTACACTATTGTATTTATATAATATTTATTATATGTAAAATCGCCTAACGTGAATTTTTTTTATTATTCTCTTTTTCTATTAAATATGCTATTGAATAAAAATAATTTTTCTCTTTTATTATCTAGAAAATCACAATATTGAAATCGGGAACAATTAAATGTTTATTTAAATATTTATGCGATTAACAAAATTTTTTTGTACGTCGCGAAGTATTAAAAATTTTTTTTTTTAGCATTGCTATATCTATATTTAAATTTTCTTCTTTCAGTGATTAAAATTAAAAATTAAAATTTTTTTTTACAACTTATACCGGTAGCTAAATAATTTTATTGAAAATAAAAATTAGTACACATTACACAATATATCGAGATATGTGAAAATGTAGTCTTCTGTGTTGATAGCAAAAGTGTAAAGTATCAGCATACCAACGCGAAGGTTCTCGGTTCGATTCCCTATTATCAAAATTTTTTTTTTCTAGGAAAAACTTCTTTAAAAAAATGTGTGAATTCAAATAAAGAATAAATAATAAGAATAAATAATTAATTCAATAACCATTAAATTATTTAATATAAATTGAAAAAGATTTTACTTTAAATACAAGTTTTAGGCAATGAACTATATTAGCTGTCGTGGCGTAGTGGATTAGGTACATGCATAGTAGCATAGCGGAACGAGGTTTGAATCCCGACGTTGTAAACTTTTTTTTAGTTTTCTTTTTCAGATATAAGAAAAAAAGACTACAAAAATTTTATTATAATAAAAATTTAATAACATAAAATTTTTTTTTTATTAGAAAATTCTTATATTTAAAAACTTCTCCTTTCAATATTGATTATTAATTTACACAAAATTAAATTAAGTAAATAAATGGAAAATATAACGATAATAAAAATATTTAATAGCGTTTTAAAATTAATTTTAACTCAGTCAGTATATTAATCTAACAAATAAAAATTAATTTTCGGATTTTAAAAATTCTTTATTCTATCCTGCCTAAATTTTTCGATCATCGGGTATGCTTTCGAAACACGGATTTGTAAAGCAGGATAGAGTAATAAAAATAAATCTAATTTGAGAAAAAGAGAATAACATTAAAACTGCCGTTATAAAATTTTTTTTTTTTTAAATGCGCAAAATAATTTGAATATTAATAACCATCAGAGCACATCTTTTACAAAGAAGTTCAACCCTGCATATGTAAAATCATAAATTTTATAACAATTTAATAATTCTCCTATATAGTATTACTTATATGTTATTCTATGAGACGTAGTTTTTCTGAACAATTTAGCTAATTTAAAAACTTCAAATAATTTGCTGAAATTCAATTATAACCGTGTCAATAATATAGCTCGAATTTAAAGTTTTTTTTAAGTAAACTACAAACTTACTCCTCCCATTACTCTTCTTTAGGTAACCTAATAGAATGTCACACATAAAACTATTGATTACTTAAAATTAGTAACAAATATTTACAGAATCCAATAAGTAAGTATAAACATTTACAAATAATTATAATACCTATTTAATTATTGCTTAAAAATATATGCTATATTGTATATTTGCTATGCTATATTATTGACTACCATATATATTGTATAATTCATCATATTATGTCTATTTACACGTAAAACTTATATATATTAACATTGTATTCAATATTTGCAAATTAAAACTATTATATTAGTGTACGTTTGAAAATTTAATTACAGGTCAACAAATGAAAGGTATACCTTTATATAATATATAATTTAATAATATATAAAATTTATAAATGCTTATACTGTAATATTGCTATATACATAAAACTCTTTGCACACATTCATTTATTTTAACGCAAATACAAACGAGATAACGACGCGTAGCGAAAACTATTTTTGTACTCAATAATTATACTCCTCCTCCAATCACTACTTTCTACAATCCCAACCCTCGCGTTTTAAAGAAAATATAAACAAAAAGATCAGCATGGAATCATTCAATGTAGAAATAGATACGTGGGTGGAAGAAAGAAGCAGAACAGAAATAATGCACTTATTAACGGAATTAAATCTAATATTCACGGGAACTTGAATAGAGAAAAGAATCAGATTGTATGATCTATTACGAGGACTAGAATTAATAGAGGATATTCGAGAGGCGGAAGACAGTAATTCGCGCTTTAACAGAGATAGAAAATTAAGGAGAATAATTGAAGAATCAAATGTTAATAAAGAAACAAAAGAAAGAATATTAGAAATAATTAGACTAAGGAGTGGAAATAAAACACAAGAGAAAGAAGAAAATGATTTAATCGAATGGGAAGAAAGCGACGCAGAGGAAAATGCGGACAATAATAGAATAGCCGCAGAACAATGGATAAAACAAATTCATACAAATGAAAGACTAATCGAAGAAATTAACGATACCAGGCAGCTCTTCCATTCACTGCACGAGGATCAATTAAAATTAACAACACTAGTAGAAGCTTTAACGAAGGAGGTTCAATCATTAAAAGCCCTACACATAAAAGAACATCGTGTAAATTTCCAAGATACGTTCCAAGTGCAATATCCTGACAGACAACTGACAACAAGTACGCCGGCTGATGTTGCGGCGGTGCCCGCCAGATTAAATTGGACCCAGACGAAGTCGCTGGGTGATTCTGGCCGTGGGGGGTCGCATGTATTTAACACATACGAAATACCTAGCTCAGGCACGGCATCTTCAAGTATTAACAAGACAGGCAGACTGGACATTGGAAGAACGGTACGCCAATGGAGAATTAAATTTTCAGGCGAAAAGGGAATGTCGATTGAAGAATTTCTGCAACGAATAAGTGAGTACAGAATGTTGACACCCCTGACAGACGAGGACATCCTCAATGCTCTAACGGAACTCCTTGAAGGTACGGCATTACACTGGTAACGCCAATCCCGGTGCGATTGGCATTCATGGGTGGATTTCTGCGAAGCCGCACGTAAATGTTTTGGAATTGATACTACTTTTCAAAACAAGCTGGTGGCAGAAATCGACCGCAGGACTCAGGGTCGAGGAGAACCCGCCAGAGATTATATCTATCGACTCCGGACGTTGATGGGTTACGCTCATGAACAGTGGCACCCTGAGAGGCAATTAGATCATATCAATAGAAATCTATTGCCGGAATTAAGGAAGCTGATTCCACGGGAGAAATTCAGCAACATCAATGAGTTGGTTGTCGCTGCCAGGGAAGCTGAGAACTTTATTGCGATGGAGCGGAACTATGTACCGGAACTTTACCTCCGGAACAGTCGGTCATGCCAAATTTAGCGTGGGGAAAAACTCAGAAGAAAACTCCAGCAAAAATAGCGGTAATAGCGGTGGATGCAGTAAAGCCTACGAACAAGAAAAAACTTACACCAGCAAGCAGCGTAGAATCTGTCGACGATAGTATCAAAGGACTCCGGGAGGAAATGAAGACTTTCATGAAAACGATCCTTGGATGGTCACGACGTCCTCAATATAAAGGCCCAACGGGGAAGAATGGAGGAAAAGGCAGCCCTTTAGCCAAAAGAAAAGGACCACGGAAGCCTAAGAGCGACCACAACAAGGATAAGGAGCCTGGAAACATTCCAGAAGTCACCTGCTGGGATTGCGCGTGGTCTGGATGTACGCGCCGATCGTGCCCAGAATGTTCGGGAAAAGAGGAGCGGAGCGAGTCGGAGAGGTCCAACTCGCCCCTCAACTAGTTCATTGGGCCTCAACTGTTGAAACCCCGGCCGATCATGCCCGGTGGTATATCAACGTCGACATCGGCGGTTATGGCGTTCGTGCCCTAATAGATTCGGGCGCAGCCAAAACGGTCCTTGGTCCTGTAGGACTCCAAATTGCAACCGAGGAAGGTCGCCCAGTTCAGCAAAGTCCCGACGCCGCCGTTCGCTTAGCAAACGGACAAATGGAGACAATTATTGGCGAGGTTACGTTACCTTTCGTTGTTTCAGGTTTTCAAAGAGAATTGAACGTTATTCTTCTCCGGAATTTGGAAGCCGAGTGTCTCCTGGGAGCTGACTTCTTGCGGAAGTTCAACGCGGTACTTTACTCAAGAGAAGACCGCCTAGGTATAGAGGGTGGAGAAACAGTAATCCCCCTCGAAACCTACGTAGTCTCCCCGAACTGAACGAGTGCGGTAATCCCTATAGGACTGGCCGATGTAACGCAAGAGCAACGGGAGGAGGTCATGCGGTTAGTGACAAGAACTCTAGCTCCGGAGGATGCACCATTAGGATGCACACACCTGGCGGAGCATAGCATCGATGTGAGCGACTCTAAGCCCATAAAGCAAAGATACTATCCAGTATCACCAAAAATCGAAGAAGAAATGCACCGCCAGGTTCGCGACATGTTGTCGCAAAGGTTAATATGGCGTTCCATGATCGAGCCCTGTTGTAATGGTCCGGAAAAGGGAAGGGACCTTCAGATTTTGCGTCGACTACCGCAAGCTAAACGCAGTCTCTAGAGTTAGTGCGTATCCACTCCCTTACATGGACGTGATCTTGCGCAAACTTCGCCACGCCCGTTACATCTCGACGCTGGACTTGAGTAGCGCCTACCACCAGATTCCTCTGGCCGAGCCCTCGCGTCATCTAACGGCGTTTACCGTGTCAGGAATGGGACTTTTTGAATGGGTACGACTACCCTATGGTGTGGCGGGAGGACCCGCAACGTTCCAACAACTCAGTGATAAACTGATTGGACCCGAGATAGAACCTTTTGCGTTCGCTTATTTGGATGACATAATAATTGCAACTGCAACGTATAAGGAACATCTCACACAGCTGAAAACAATTTTAACCAGGATCACGGAAGCAGGATTGACAATTAATCGTAAGAAGAGCGAGTTCTGCTGTACCCAAGTGAAGTTCCTGGGCGTCCTCGTCGACCGAAAAGGTTTTCGACCAGACCCGGACAAAATAGCGCCGCTATTTGTCCGGGCGCCTAGAAACCTAAAGCAGCTCCGCAGGTTCCTCGGGATGGCTAGTTGGTACCGAAAGTTCTTGGAGAACTTTGCTACCATCGCCGAACCTTTGACGCGTCTCACCAAGGGAAATACCAAGTACATCTGGGGAAAAGAACATCAAGCAGCATATCAACGGCTGCTAACAGTGATTGCGACGGCACCGGTACTTAGTCGCCCGCAATTTGACAAAGAATTTACGCTTCAGACAGATGCCAGTAACACTGATCTTGGAGCAGTACTCACTCAAGTCTTGGAAGGACAAGAGCGAGTTATATCCTTCGCAAGCAAGACGATAACTGTCGCTGAACGTAATTATTCAGTGACGGAACGTGAGTGTCTAGCGGTTCTGTGGGCAGTGAAAAAATTTCGCTAGTACCTGGAAGGATATAAGTTTACTGTCGTGACGGATCATAGCAGCTTAAAATGGCTGCATAATCTCTAGAACCCGACAGGTAGATTGGCACGTTGGGCGCTTGAGCTTCAAGAATATGACTTTGAAGTCCAACATAGGAAAGGATCCTTGAATGCGGTGCCTAATGCACTATCGCGACTTCACGAGGTGGAACCGGAGGTCACCATCTCATCTGTAGTTCCAGCGGAGACACCTAAAGATCCATGGTACCAGCGGATTTTTACTAAAGTGACCCTTAACCCAGCTGATTTCCCGTGGTGGAAAATCGTTAATGGAAGGCTATACCGATACCGAACAAGAGCTCTGAATGAACATCTCGAAGATCGGGATGCATGGAAACTGGTACCGAGGATGGAAGAACGTCTTCCAACTATTAAGGAGGCACACGAGAGTGCCACTGCCGGACATTTTGGCGGGAGAAAGACTAGCGAGAGACTGGCCCAGCTTTATTACTGGCCGGGCATGCGTACACAAGCCAAAGAGTACGCCGGTAGATGCTCCACTTGCCAGCAGTGTAAGGTCGAGCAACGACCTCCCGCAGGCGTAATGGGTAAGAGACCCATAACCAGTCCATGGATCACGGTTGCCGGAGATATAATGGGACCACTGCCTCGCTCCGCCAAAGGAAGCGAATATTTATTAGTATTTATGGATTTTTTCACTAGATGGGTGGAATGCGTTGCTATCAGGAAAGCCAACGCCCAAACAATTCTCAAGTATTTTAGGAAAGGGTTATTCTTCGATATGGCGTGCCGGAAGTTTTCCTATCGGATAATGGAACCGAATTCAAGAACAGGGTGGTAGATCGGTACCTCGAAGAAAATGGCATTACGCATATGACGATTCCACCGTATCACGCCCAGGCAAATCCTGTGGAACGAGTGAACCGTACACTGAAAACGATGCTCTTGGCATATATGGGTGACTCACACCGATTCTGGGACGAACAAGTTTGTGAGATTACCTTCGCCTACAATACGACAGTCCAGGAATCTACTGGAGTAAGTCCCGCTTTCCTTAACATGGGAAGAAATCCCATTGCGCCTGGAACTTTGAGGCGCCAGCAAGAAATTAAAGCTGTAGAAGCTGAAGAAACACGAGCGGCCAGTGAATGGTTGGATAGGATGCAACGCATGAACAAGATACATGATGCCGCCTCTCAACGAGCCCAGCAGGCTCAATCCAGACAAGCTCGTTATTACAATGCCAAGAGAAGAGACAAGGAGTACCAGATCGGTGAAAAAGTATGGTGCCGGAACAGGATTCTCTCGTCTGAAGCCCTAGGCATCTCAGTTAAACTTGCCCCAAAGTTTAGGGGCCCAGGTATCGTAACATCCCGAGAAGGGACATGCATCTATATTGTTACGGACGAAGAAGGTCAGGAAATGGATCGATTTCATGTTGGAGATTTGAAACCTTATCGCCCAGCAGTGATCGAAGGGACCTTGAATCCAGGGGAGGAAGAAGCCACCAGTGTTCCTCAAACCCGCACGAGAGTTACTCTACCACACCGTAAGAGAGGTAGGCCTAGAAGAGCTCGGGTGTTGGTCACTCGTGGGGCTCTCCTTCATGGAACCCGGAGATTACCTATTGCGGATCATTCCGTCTTACCTCCGTCCTCTTCAGATGATATTGTCACCAAAAAGGGGTGGGGTAGACCGAAAGGCAGCGTGAAGAAATGCCTGGCGAATCCGACAATTTCCCCGCGTCGATCCCGAAGCCACGCGATTCCTTGAGGATTGCGCCGACAGATCGCTAGTGAACCCTTCCAACTCTTTCTTCTCTTGCATCACAAATCTGAATTTTCTTTTGCTTTATTTATGTGAGTGTTTTGGTAGTTAGAAGCTGCTTACTGTGCTTTTTCTTTATCTTCTCCCCCCTACACACTCTTTCGCTTAAACTTTCCCTTTGAATCTAATTTTTCTACGCTTTGCTTTATTTTTCGAAAGTTTTCATACGGCTCGCATGAAACTCTTGCCTGCTTGATTTTCTTAGTCTTCCAGTTTGAGCTATTTTCTTGCTTTCACAGCATGGCATGGGCAATTAAAGTAACATTATATTCAATTGAAAAACTAATTTTTCTTTTCTATTTTTAGTATTAGTAACAATTTCGACAAATTAAGCAAAATAAAATCGCCCCATATGTACCTTTTCGTGTGTCAGTACTGGTAACCCAGTACATGTGTTTACATTATTGTATTTCAAACGTTTGTAGTCGAGTTTTTAGTTGTTACAAAATTTCTTCATTGAAAAAGCTGAAAAATTCATTTATACATGTATAATATAAATGAATTTCTAAGTAATGTAAATATTAATTATAATATAATATTGGTATAATATATATATATATTGTGACATGCGGTCTCGGAATGAAAATTTTGAGAGAGAAAGAGAGAGCAATAGGACCCCGGTCGCGGGAGTGGGGAAACTGCGGCGGGACGCGACTTAGAAAAAAAGGGGGGTAGTAGTTCTTGATTTTCGAATACGCGTGCGAGACGTCGGCAATTTTTCCTGCGACAAAATTTTGATTTTTCTTCTCCTGCAATCTAATTAGTTCCGAGTTTTCTCTTGTTTTATCGACGTAAGGAAAAACGTATTAAATTATTGTTGCGTACGTTTTGTATGCACGTGTGCCGCTTTTTCTCACTTGCTTGGCTTATAATTTCTTTTCTCTCTAATTAATCTCTCTCTCTCTGTACGTAATTTCGGCAATTATTTATTAAAGTTTTTGACAAAGAATCCCGAAAAATAAAGGTGCATGTAGGCGAGCGGCGCCGAGGCGGCGCAGATCTGTCTTTATGTCAAAAAAAAAAGAATAATAAATTGGTTGCTCTACAAAAAAAAAGGCAGAAGTGGTGTTTGATTTCTTTCTGTTTTTTTTGTGATATTATCCTGATTTTCTGAAGAATAAAAAGAAGTACAACGAGGATGTCATAATATATGTATATATATATATATTTATACATATTGTGAATATAAATATTGTTAATTAGTGTTCAAGTGACAAGCATAAGTAGTAGTACTTTAATACATTTAAAATTAAAAAATACATTGTAAAGGACAAATTGAATAGTGGTATTTTGATGGTGGAAGAAATATGCTCTTTCTCTCTCGCACTTTTGACTTCTTTGCCGACCTTTCAAGAGTCTGTGGCCCAAGTAAAATTTTCTTACAAGTGCTTTAAAATCTATTGGAAAAAGCGTTCTTCTGTAGATATGTGAAGCATGAAGGAATACACTCGTGCTTCGTACATGTAGTGATAACTTTTTTTCCAATAGATTTTAAAGCACTTATAAAAAATTTTAGTACGGGCCATAGACTTTTCAGAGGTCGCTAGTATTTTTATATGTGCGAGAGAGAAAGAAGATATTTCTGCCGCCATGTTTGTCGCCAAAGTTTAACGTTGAGCTTAGCATTCTCTTATTGTCTGTTATATGCTCTCAAGTTTATTGAAATTCGTTGCATATATGACAAATATCACGTTATATACGTATCAATATACTTATTATATACTCTAAAAAAAGTTTTGTGTTCTTACTGAAATAAAAATAAAATAATGATAATAGAAAAATAAAGTTTTTATACATTTGTAAATGTAAAAATTTATTGTACAGTAAAATAAATGTTTTTAAAATTCTTAAAATATGCTTTAAAACATTGAAATAAGTAAAACAGAATATCGTTTTTTGGAAATGTATAATATGTAACAATAGTTTTGAAAATAACAATATAATTTTTTCAAAATAGATTGTATCATTGTAAAATTACTGTATTAATATATTAATATAAGAAACATTATGTTTGTGTATTTGCGTTGAGATTTATTTTCAACGATGTCATGGGTGCAGTTACAACCTCTCATTGTTTGTAAATACAGATTATCCGCACCACGTATGTAGTTAACTCAAAAATAAGCTTCGCCTCAACCAAACATATGTTAAATTTTTATTTTAATACATTATATTACTTTTTCTTTATTCACGTGATTAAATTTTTTTTATCGCGATTGCTTTCTCTTATCCCCCACATTCTTCATTAGATATTTGGTAGATAATCCGTTAGAGGCAGCAGTATATCGATAGCTAAATTTAAAATTAATAAAATAAATGAAGTAAAATCACTCTTTTCATCTTTGGTATTATGACAGTAGACGCATTTTTTTTACATTATGAAGTAAACATACATTTTTTATTGGATTTAAGTGTTGTGTGTTTATGAAATTATAGAGATATATGTTTTTTTTAAATAATAGTAATTATTTACATACGTTTATTTATTATTCATGATTGTCAATAAGAGATATTTTTCGTCATGTAATCTATATATTTATAAATTTAAAAAATTTATATATAACATATTTTAATTAAAGAAGTAAATAATTTTTTAAAAAAAATGACTGAGTTTGTAGATGGGTGGATTCTTGGACATATATTAGGAGAAGGGGCATATGGAGAGTAAGAAATTAGTTAAATTAAGTATTTATTTTTTTTTTTTTAAATTAACATAATATTTTTGTTTAGTATATTTTGATAATTTTGTAATATAATTTTTATAGAAATTATTATACAAAAAAAATTTTTTAAATTACATATAATGTACAAAGTTTTTACACACAATGTACAATTATAAAATGTAAGCTTATTATATCAATATATGTGCAATCATATATTTTATTATTTGTTATAATTTGAAATTTATTTAAACAAAAAATACTCTATTTTAGTAAAAAAATATGATATTTATTAGATACTATTACAGTACAAATGATTGTCTTTAAGTAATAATAAAGTGATTTATTTTTACTTTTCTTTACAATTATTTTGAATTGATCTTGAAATAGATAAATACAACATATATATTAGTTTAAAATAAATTTTAAAGTAAATTATGTCTTATAATATAACAATTTCGATTAATCTTTAATTTAAAAGAATAATATTATTTTAAAATAATATGTACATAAAATAAATATAGTGTTCTACTTCAATACTTTGAAGTTCACATATTACTTTAAAAAAAAAAAACCCAAAAATACTTTTTTGAGAACACAATTCTATTAAATTTTTATAAAAATTAAAATAAAATTATTATTAAAAGTATCATATATTCATTTCATTGTTAAAAAATAATTTTATACTATTAAAATTAAATTTTATAGTTCAGTAAATAACATTAAATGAAAAATTTTATATTATATTATTATGTAATATAATTAGTAATATAATATAATATAAGTATTATAAAAACACAGTTCTGAAGGTTTTCAGTAAATAATATCTAAGTGAATTATAAAGTGAAATAATTTATCTTTGCAATCTTCTTTAATATAATCATTTTATTTTTTATGCTTAAATGAAAATAATAAGAATTTCATAATATTGTTAAAATATATATATATATAACAATTTTACTTATTAAAGTAAAAAATAAATTAAATAATTAATTTATTTACCCAAATTATACTACACTGAATAGTTTATTTGTATATTTTTTAGGATCTACAAACATATATTTAAGATTTTGAAATTTAATATTTAAATTATAGAAGTTTTGTTTCTAAAAGTTATTTATACATATAAATTAAATTCTGAAATTTGTATCTAAATATTTTAGATAATAGCTGAACCATTACGAATGAAATCTTTTTAAATAATTTTTAAAAAAATAATGTTTTAATATTAAAATTTACTCAAGAATTGTAAAAATTGTTTTTAAAAAATGTATATTTTGTAAGTGTTTACACATTTGTGATATCAAAGGCAATAAAATTTGTAAAATTTTGTTAAAACATCAAAATATATAAACCTAGCATTGAGATTTATTCATTTATTAATTTAAATATAAATGATAAATAAAATTTCTAAATAATTTTAATCAATAATTAAAAAAATTAAATTAAAGTAAAAAATCTGTACATTTTAAAATAATTTAAAGATCCTTATTTTAGTAAATAATGATTTATTAATTTATGCATAAATTGAATTTTTTTAAATACAAAGAAAATCCACGTTCTTTTGTTGCACAAATTGTCATTAACTTATTGCTCTAGTAGTCAAACTGTTTAAATTAATTTAATTGCTTAAAGAAAAATATATATATGTAATTCGAAAAAAAATTTGAACATTTAAATAAGAGATATAGAAATCATTTAATCGTTATGGTTACATAAACAGTTTACATTATTAATATCGTGACGTTTAACAATCAATGAATTGAAAACAATGTTATCAAAGCTAGATGTATTAACTGATAAACTTCAAGACATTTCAAAAGAATGTTTATTATTATATTTGTGTTGGAATTTTAAAAATTGTATATTTTCTTGTCTGTACATTGTGTCCTAGTAATATTTTATTTATAATATCTCTGAAATATTTTTTTTTATACAGTGATTTAACTTATCTAGATCCTTAATTTTATTATTAACAATTTTTGTTGTCCGATTCATTATGCATTTAGGTAATTCTGATTGTGTTTCTTAATTACTTCGTAGGGATTGAGTAAGTTATGATTTGTTTATATCACTTGTATAATATCTAATTAATATTTAAAATATTTTTAATAATACAGAAGAAATCTAAATATGAACGCTAAAACACTCAACAAAATTTTTCAATTCGAAATATTAGTACGAATATAAAACTATTGGCCTTAAAATTTTATCAGAAGTTCCACCCTTAGAAAAAACAATACAAGCGTCGGAATTTAATAGAAGTTTACAAATAATGGGGAATTGAAGTGTGCTCTTCTTTTATTCATTTCAACTTTTAAATAAAAAAAATAAAGGAAATTGTATCTATTCCTTTAACATATAATGCAGACAAGAATTATGATGCAATAATGTCGGATACAAGAGAAATTTACAACAATATACATATGCTACCTATTCTGGATCTAATTTGGTTCCTGAACATCATCAAATACGAATATGGGGTAAAATTTGAGGCTTGGAAGTAGGGGATCACTAATGAGATTATTTGATCTCTCAATAACCGTTCCATTATTTCAAGTGGAAATGTAAATTTTGTATGCTTAGCAAATAATATCATTGTATCATTAATAATCCTCAAATATATTGCAGAGAAGTAAGATTCTATTTACTAATCGGGTTACTACAAAAAAACATCAGTATATTTTTTAGTATTAAATCCCTGAAGGAAATAAACATACATGGTTTATCCAAAAAATATCGAGTTTTTATTTTTTTTTTTAAACACTATTTGATGTAGCGATTGTGGGGAGGTTGGAAAATGTGCAGAAGAGTTTTCTAATTTCTCTTTTTTTATTTTTATTTTTTGATCATTAAAAGCAGCAAGATTTGCATTTGCGCAAAGAATGTTTTTCAGTTTTATAATACGGTGCGATGTAGTGCCTAGTAGAATAGCGTTATAAGCTAAATTTTGGTTTACGGCTTAATAAAAACACTGTGGAGTTTCTGAACATTAAAAAAGGTTTTTAAGAGTAATTGGTCAAGGATATGTGTTGATAAATTCAGGGTGTCATCGATTACCTTAACTGAAACGACTGTTTGCACTCAAAATTTTGTATACACTTTGGATTATAGAATGGATTTGGGCTTTTTTTGGACGCTGTTAATGGGGATTGGCGACCTTCGTAAAAGCCTTATGCAATTTATTTTTAGAATGTTTTATAAATTTTTTATTAGTTTAGGTAATGAAATTTCTAAGTTTATTAGTATTTCAGATAGGGATTATCTGTCCACTGCTTGCTTGTCGACGAATATATTATAAAGAATCAAATCACAGAAATAATATAAAATCAGATGGTTAATATAAATAAAAATTATACTTCCCAGATAGTTTATTGAATTTGAAAAAAGTTCAAAGTAAATTATCAATATGACTGTGAAAGTCTGAGACAGAACTCCTTGAAAGAGCGCTCAGATTCGAATGAATCTTAAATTTTTTAAATTACCATTCCACGTTGATCCCTCTCCCTTCCACGTTTCACATTTTATAAAATACGTGATTATTCTTACAATTATTATTAATATTTGAATTTAATATTCCTTAAAATTACAAGGTTTCAAACATAATATTTCTTACAACTACGAGGCATAAAAAATCTACTGGGTTCAGGGAAGGAAATATATATTGATAGATTAATACGTGGTTGTTCTCTCGTCTGTTTACAGTGTGATGATTTAATTGAATATGTAGCATTTCCGAAATTTGTTTCATTCTATAATGTTGATATTTTCCCAGTTCATCGTATAATCATTGGATTGTGAGTGAATTTGAATCATCGAGTTGGTATTTTGTTGTTTTTTGTGCTTGTAAATTCATTTTTTTAAGTTACGTTTGTTTTTGCCTATATAAGTTATATTAGTGACAGTATTTATATTATACGTTTTTAATTTGATACAAATTTTTTCATACAAATTGTTTATGTATGGAAGAGAAATTATGTTGTCAAAAGATTTTGGAAAATTATTATCTACAGAATCATTATATTTAATTTTTCTCAGTCTATGTTAAATATTTTTATTGTAGAAACAAAGTAGGTTGTTATTTCGTGGCATGTTACTCATTTTATTTAAATTTTCATCGTGGTAACATATGGCAGATAATAAAATCTCCTCTACAAATTTATATATAATATATCTCTTTTGGCTCAACGAGTGATGTGAATGGAAATTAATAATTCTGTTTGAGTACATCTATTTTTAGTACCAATTCGTTAAAATGTGATTGCTTTTATTTTAATAGAAATGTCAAAGAAGTTCAAAGATTTGGACGTTTTTATCTCATAGGTAAATTATAGATGGGTATTATAGTTGTTAAAAGTATTTAAAATGAAGTCAACTTTACTGTTCTTTATACAAAAAACAGTATTATCTACATATCTATAATAGAACTATAATAGGAGTAATTGTAACGGTTTTTAAGTTGTTAAGTCAATCAGTCTCCAAATCTTCCATTACTATGTTTTTGAAAATAGGCGATATTGGTGCCCCTATTGGAGTACCAAAAATTTGTTGGTAAATAATACCATTAAAAGAGAAATATGTGTTTTCAAAAAGAAATTTAATTCATTAAATGGAGTTTTATAAGCGTTATTAATATGAGAAATGCATCCTTCTAAATTTTGAATTATAAGCTCCTTTGTGACGTTTGTAAACAAAGAGTTTACGTCAAGCGAAAGAAACATTTGATTGGCTGAGACATAGATGTTCTTTATTTTTTTGAAAAGGTCAAAGCTGTTAATAATTTTAGATTGGATCTGTGTAATATATATTTTTATTGCATATAACAATATTTTAGAAAGGAAATGCGTCGGACAATTGAAACTAGATATAATAGGTTTCAACGGATTCTCATGTTTGTGTATTTTTGGGAGTTCGTATACTTTTGCTAGGTTCGTATGCGGTTGACAAACCTCAAAAATGCTGTATTTTTTATGAAGAAATTCATGTTCATCGAGGTTTTTAACAATAGATTGCACATTGGATTTCAGTTTTGAGATCGGGTTTTTATTTATAGTTTTATAAATTTTTTTATCTTCAAATAAATTTTGCATTTTTTTGTAGTCCAATGTGTTCATAATAACATTACCTTTGTCTGGGTGTGTACAAAATATATATTTATTTCTATTGAAATATTGTTTAGTTCGTTCGATTTTTGTAATAAGGTTATTTTTGTTGTATATATTGTTGTTTGTGTTTTTAATTGAGTATTTAATGTTACTCACAATCATTTCGAGTATGTCTTTTTTAATGTTTTAATCGACGTTAAGACTTGGTAATGTTGTCTTAACGTTTTTGATAATAGTTATAGCATATTTACGTGACATCATTAGTCATGTTAAATTTTGGTCTGAGCGAAAGGATGTTAATAACATAAATCGGCAGGTGACGGCCAGATATCTTTCTCACATATTTGTCTTTGAATCATATAGTATCAGTAGTGTATTTATGCCTTATCAATTTATGTAATTTTTCATTTAATTTGTTAGTGAGATTGTTTGTTTTTTGTATTTTTGATTAATGTTATTGATAAATTATGAAATATTATCTTTCTCCGATTTTTTCGAAAACAATTATATATTTATAATTGCCTTTTCCTTGACACGATATCTCCTTGTATCGCGCCGGGATTTCAACTCGCACGTCAACCCATTAAAATCTCATCAACGCATATTGTACAATGCCCTTAATGCATCGGGAAAAACACTACAAATTTAAAAATTATATTTTTTCTATCGTATTTCGATGCCCATATCTTAGGCATTCCATCACGTTGTTTTAAAAAACTTATATTTAAAATACGCAATGCACTCTAATGTTTCATTGTTCACACTAAACATAAATTTCACCTCACACAAAATATATAAAAGATACGCATTATGAGTTACTTAAAATTAAATAATTTTACAAGCTTAAACTATACATACATATACGACATCTACAATTGAAAATAAATAAATTTACTTATTAAAATTAATTTCGCTTTCCTATTTTATATAATTTTCTATATAATTCAATCACAATTAGAGTGTTGTGAAATAAATTTATAAGTTGAGAAGGTGGTACCCAAAATAATAAGAGATAGGCACCCAATAAAATGCTAAACAACTGTTAAGAGTTGGGCTCAAAATTCAAAATTACTTAAACTTGTTTAATAAGTCGGCGGTATGGTCCAACACTTATTATTTCTAATTAATTAAAACTAATTATTTCCTTACTAATTTTTAGCTACAGAACTCAATAAATTGTATATACTATACAAGGAAAGGGCAACTAGGTATCTTAAAAATGTATTTATATCTTGAGTATAGCTAAAGAAGAGAGGTATATACATGTTAAGAATCGCGAGGAACGTGTATATATCATCTCACTTAACTTTTTTGCATGAGGAAAGTCAAAATTCAGTAGTTGGCCACCTAGTAGCCGAGCCCGGTGCTATTATAGTCAGCTGAGTTTGAATTGCGCGTCTGATTAGATTTCTCATTAGAATTGAATTAATCCTTATTTCTCTAACAAGTGTGTTGATTATAAATATTTATAATGTTTTTAAAGTGTTTAATAAATTTAAATATATAGAAGAATATATTTATTACGTTGAAATATGCTTAAATTCAAAATGAAATATTTCATATATTATATAATATAGAGTATTTTTATTAAATTTCTAAACGATTTTGTTAAGTGCATCGATTCAAAATAATTTTCACCGACACTATTAAATAAACAAATATTTTGTGAAAAATTATTTATATATAATAAATAAATAAAAAGCTACATTAAAATAATTGTTTTAAATTATAATGATAGTATAGTAATATATCAATATAATTATTAATTATTGATTTTTTAGTTTCTATATATATATAAATATTTGTATAAAAAAGATTCATATACTGAACAATATTTTAGATAACGTATTACAAAAGTAAAATATAATTTGTATATCAAAATTTTTATTATATTTGTGTCAGGAGCAAGTTTGGCTTCGACGGTTTATCATGGCTTTGTATATTTCCAATGTTTCAAACTTTGTACTGGAATTGACAATACTTTCAATTCAAATTTGATTGATGGGCAGTGCATCAGGCGTTCAATTATTGAGTCACAACTTGAGTCAATTACTACTTGTTATAGTGGATTAAATATAGCTATCAACTGCGTATATGTGTATTGTTTATTTTATATTGCACCTCGGTGTCGTTTTTTATAATTTAATTTATAACCACAAAATTTATTAAACAATTTTATATAAAATTAACACAAACGCGTGGTTATTAACCTGAAAACTCCAATCCATCCAATAGCATATAATATGCAATGCTCTTGTATCTTATGAATGTATTATGTCTAATATTATCAATATATTTTACATATTCGAAATTATTTTTAAAATTCGGTGTTAATTCAAGAAAGGAATGTTTCTAAAGAAAACGTGGTAAAAATAAAAAATGTGGTAAATAGTATTTTAATATAATTATATATTTATCATGAGGCTTCAAAAAGCATCCAAATAAAGGATGTTAAAGTATTTAAATTTTTTTTTTTTTTAATTTGATTTTTATGCATAATCTTGAAATCGGTTTTTACTATGACATTCATTTAATAGGGTGTAATTTGTAATAAGCAACACATTGCGCACACAATTTTATGTTATTTATTCTTACGTGTGATTATTGGATGACGATTTTGAAAATGCTCGATATCAGTAATTCGTTATGAACACTGTATAGAATTTCTTGTAAGTTAGTTTTTGTTTTACAAATGCTTTTGTTTCACTATGTATCTAAAAGTATTTTAGCATTTTCGACATTTAACACAATTAAATATTAATATTGGTAAGTCAATGTTCGGGAAAATATTGAAGGATATGAAAGTGACCCATCTGGTCCATAGATTCACTAGCGGTTAAATTCGGAACTGAAAAGAAATCCAGAGACATAGAAGGGACAGTTCTTGGAATCGGTGTGGAATAATCTACTTCTCTATAAACAATTGAATAAAATAGTGTATGATTCGTTTACGTATTTTTAGTGAAAGCTTACAATATAATTTTCAATTTACAAGATTAAATTAATAATAAAATATTTTTACTTTCTAAAACATGTAAAGTTTCAAATTATAATAAAAAGTATATAATATAAACTCAAAACACATAAATATTTTTTAGGTAGTTTTTAATAATAAAGAAACTATGATCAATATTTATAATTCTAAAGGTTCTTAAAAAATAGAATAGATTACAAGAATGAAAGAATAAGAATTCAAAACATTAAAAGAAAATAATTTGGTTTAAATAAAAAAATGATTTGTATGAATTATGATTTATCAGAATATAAAATGCATTTTGGTAAATAGAATGATAAAATATGTTACTAGTTATGACTAAAAAATATAAGTTTTGCTTTTTTGTAAACCTAATTTAATTAATAATATATTTATCTTTATCAAAATTAATAAAGAGAATAGTTTGAAAATAATATGTATTATAAAGTAGCAACTTAAATATGTATTTCTAAAAATTTCTTAAGGATAACTTGTAATATATACATATATTACAACCTATATATAAAGAAATCAAAGAAACAGGTCTTTCGGTAAATCAAAATATAAAGGAAAGGATAAATATTAAAGTGATTGCAAAAATAAGCTGTGAAAACATAGCAACAGGAAATAAATACTAGATGGAGGAAAAGGAATGCGAATGCGGGATATGTAGCAAAAAGAAAGGAGATTCGACACATCTAATTGGAAGATGTGTAGAGATAATAATAGTGATGAAAGAGATAAGAGTCAGAAAGAATTAATGTAGAATGGTCATAGAGAGTGGTCATGGAAAAATTTAGAGATGAAATTAAAGATTACACGCTTCTGAAAGCAATAAAAAAGATAGAAGGTTTGAGCATGAAAAGGAAAAAAGAATGGACGAATGAAGAGTTAGCACATAAAAGAAACAGGGGGAAAGGAGGCTGTGTAAAATGTTAAAAAGTAAAAATATAGATTTAAAGTAAGTAAGAAATGTTAATGAAAATGTAAAATTAAGAGAAAAATTGTAAATCCATTCCCTGGTCGAAAGGTTGGAATTATATATAAATATGTATATATTTTTTTTTATTTATTTGTATCATGTACAAAAACACATTAGGGTACTATTTTAATGAGCACATAAGCAAGTAACTACAACATGGCTTTGTAGTTTCTATTAGAGAGTTTCTTAGTATTAGTGATAGTGTTTTTTGTGAAAATCAAAGAAAC
The DNA here is from genome assembly GCA_018907245.1 of Eupristina koningsbergeri. Classification (NCBI taxonomy): domain Eukaryota; kingdom Metazoa; phylum Arthropoda; class Insecta; order Hymenoptera; family Agaonidae; genus Eupristina; species Eupristina koningsbergeri. Next base: position 1,767,270 of record JACCHV010000002.1, on the reverse strand, counting down.
ATTTTTTTATTGGCTAGCATTTCCTTGCACACTTATGTTTATAGAATTAACTTTTATAAATAATATAGTAAAAATATATTTTTTAAACTATCTAAAATGCAATATAACAATTAAAATAATTTGTTCGTTTAATTTAAAAACAGCTATTTAATTTTCGCGATAATTTTCCTTATAAAGTATAAGAGTTATGTACCAATGAAAATATGAACATTTCAAGAATAAATAATATATATTTATACAAAAAAAAAAATATTTTTTATAAATTGTATTATACATAACGGTATGATAAGAACGCAATGAGATAGTAACACTATTACGAGCGGTATGCTTGCGATCAAGTGGATTATTATCAGTATGCATTACTCTGACGACTATGTACGAGCTACTAAATATCAAACTCTTTGAAAAATAAGGAACAATGAAACATTTGAGAAAAAATTTTGGAAGAAGGGAACATATTAAAAATTTTCGAGAATATTATGAGCCCTCGTGCGGTCGACACAATGTCACGTAAATAAATAAATACGCATATGTAAAAAAATTAGCTTTTCTTCTTCAGCATAAAAATTTCATTGTATTAAATATTGTCAGTGAAAACACTCAAGTTTTCATTGAAAATACTAGCCAGCGTGCCACAATCGGATTTAGAGGTAATGATAAATTTATGCACAATAATCAAATATAAATCAAGACGAATTATGAATTTGGCTTTACAAATAAAATTTTATAAGAATCGTAAAAAAATGATTTGTTTCAACAAGAATCGTATTTCTTTATTTTAAGTCTACTTTATCGGAACATGAAGGCAAGTGAAAAATGCATTATTTTTATCAGCAATAGTTGAATTAATTTATAAATTGAGCGAATAAGGGTTGAATTATTCGTTTGAATTGTGACCATGAAGATCGAGACTATCTTTGCTGGGATAGGTGGAATCTGTGAAACTTGGAAACGAGCACAATAGTAGCTTGTTAAAATTTGGGCTGCTTTTTTAACCATTTATTTCATAGTTGGAACTGTTTTACGAACCTAAAATGAGTTACGACTTGAAGTTTAGTGTTGTTTTTTTATGCAAGGTCCAACAGAGGTTCTAAAAATGTAAGTGTCACTGATCGTATAAGTAAATGACCTGCGGTAAGTATTATTAAATCGTGAGTCTCATTGCTAAGAGATAAAAGTAGCCTTTACATGAAACAAGCCTCAACTTGCATTAAAGTCGAAAACTCCATGAAACCTAACATCGTTTTCCGATTACACGATGGAAACGATATTTGAAACTGCAAACTGCAGCTTCCTACTACTCTCTAAAATATGGTACACAAGGTGGTATTAATTTCCATTCGTACACTGTGCAGACATGTAGTCGTTTATTTTTTTTTGAAAAGCTCAAAGTTTTTTCAAAAAGTTGACATAATTCAATGTTTTTATCTCTAAATGTTGTTGCATTATCGAAAAACTGTTGTTACAAAGTCTACGATGAGCAGTAAAACGAAAAGAGGCAGCAATAAATTATTCTATCGATAAGTTAAAGACTATTTTTATATGAATGGGTTTCACAATTAAGCATAATGTAAAATGAAAATATCAACTTAGTTCTTTGTTGTTTTTCCTGTTTTTTTGTACGAAAATAAAATAGGAATAAAATATTTTTATTTTCGGTATTGTTAGTGTTCTTAAGATCTTTGTACATCAGTTTCTCATTTAACTAGATGTGCATTAACAAATATAAAAACATAATTATTAATGCTAGATTTCATAAAATTAACTGCTTGACTTCAACTCTATCAGAATCATTTTTATTTTAATAGCTATTGGTGAAAAGTTTTTTTCTTCTTAGTCGAATTTTTTTAGCACATTCAAATTTTCCCAAATATTTTATGCGAGTCGTCGTTTCTTGTCGAACTTCAGTAGTATTTTATAATTTATACTGTTGTATAAGGTGTATATATATATGCATCACTGCTTTAACTGCTTGTATTCACATTGTTTTAAGTAATCCAAAGTAGATCATTATTAATCTTATTTTTTAAATTTGATTGAATTTATTACATATCAATAATTTTGTGTTAAGAAAATTTTTTAAACAGGTATCAGTTCATAGATTAATTTATGTAATGTGAAATTGGATCTATTTACAGTAATCTTCTATGAAGTATATTACTTTCATTTATACTTTTTTGCGGATAAGATGTCACAGGAGTTAAACAGGTTCCATAATATAGCTTGTATCGTTATGAAACAATTTGCTGAATTAAGCTCTTGTTTCTTTGAATGGTTGCTTATTCATCTTCAAAATTTTACTCACTTAACAATATCGGTTCTTTAATAGAATCTTCAAATTTTATTCTTTTTCCATTTTATGATTTTTCACTTAATTTTCTTCGATAATTGAGTGAAGTGTGATGTAATATAGTACAGCATAAATTCATTCACTTAATTTCTCCTCTTAATTTTTTATATTGATTTAATGGATTGGTTATTCCTATCTTGTTTATCTTCAAACATATATTTTACACTTAATTTTCTAAAATTTTTTTTTTTAATCATTCTATTATGTTTTATTCCTGTAGAAATATATTTTTAAACCTTTATTTTCTGTATTTTCTTTTTTAATTTGAAGTGGTATGTTTTTGATTGACTTCTTATAATATTCTTTAAAAAAATTTTTTTTATTGGCTTTCATCTATATTTGCAGTGACTTGTCTTAAGTTTAAGGCCAAGAGTTACTTTCACCAATTAATGCAGAGACAAAAAATTATTACTAATTTTTCTAACTACCAAAATATTTATCAAGATAATATTGTCCTTCGTGGCAGAGTTTAGGTGTAATTAAGCATCTCCTTTTCCATTTACTTTGATATCTGTGTATTCATTTTTGTTCATAAATTTAATGTATTCTTCCCTAAATCTATTAACATTTTCGAATGGTTTTATCTTAATTATTGCATGGTATGTTGCCCCATAAATCATTAAAATTTAATTACATCATTGTAATTTATTATGTTTACAACAAAATACGTGGCGAACTTTGCTTTTCTATTTCTGTTTAAAAAAAAAAGGTTTTGAAAGTCATTTTTGGTATAAAGTAAATATGTATCATCGATTAAAAATTGTGAGTACTAGTATAAACGATTTAGTGGAAGTAATCATTTTATTTTGAAATACGAAAAGTACCTAGAATAGAAAATAAATTTAATAATAAATAATTATAGGTTTTACTCAAAGTTTCATGTCACAATCAATAAAAACTTAAAAAATCATTCAAAGTGGACCAAACAGTCATTTTAAAGAGTTGAAACAATTGGGATCATTGAAAAACAAGCAAATTAAATATTGTAAAAATTGATGCCAATGAAAATTAAAAAATGTTTTGTCAATTTCAAAATTTTGCTTGAACAATACAAAGGGTAACATTTTACAATACATATTGTAACTTTTGATGATAAGTGGATTAACTATGATATTTCAAAGTATATAAAATCATACTATCCAGAACCTCACGCAATCTAGGATCGTAACAGTCATAGCAAGATATTCATACTAGAAAGAGAATGCTTTATAGTTGGTGAGGTCAAGAAAATATGGTCTCTTATGAGCTGCTGAAAGAACTTTAAAAGTTCATTTAGAGCCTATTGACTACAATCAATCATAAGAGTTTATAATATCAAAAATTAAATCAATGTATTTTTGATGTTGAAAGATAATTTTTGTTTTTAAGATGGAATTCATAAATTACCTGAATTATAGAAAAAGATTGCTTTCAATAGAAAATATTTTGAATGTTGGATGTTGTATAATTTTTTTTAATAAAATAGAAAAAAAAATTCAGAGGATTTTATTGTGAAGCGTTTATTTATTTATATTAATGTATTTTAATTGATTGCTCGTCTAAAACTTCTATTTTTATAACCTTTTTTATTATACATATATGTATGCACGAAACATGAACATTTTGTTGTTTTCTTTTTCAAAAATTTCTTCATCTTAAGATATTTGTAAATATACACGCATTTATTATTCTGGTCTATATAAAATATTTTACACGTGATGCTTTATTTCATCTAAAATCTGCTCTATAAACATATTTAAGTAACCGAATATTTGAACTTAGGTAATACAGATGGTTTTTGCCGAGATCAAAAATCGTTTCTGTAATTTATTATAACATTCGATAGTACCATGTATATTATAATTTAAAAATAAGCTTAAATTGCAATTGTTGCTATTAATTATATTTGAAATAATTACTGTTTCAATCAATAATGATTATTATTATTATTTAGGTTTCTGTAAAATTTAAAACAATATGTATAAAATATTATTAACTAATTCGGCTAAATCAAGACGATTAATAAATATATAATAATAGCTGTTTAGTAGAAAAATTAATTGTAAAACAGTAAAGTCTAAAAATTGTTTCTCTAATAAAATCAGTCGCCACCGGAAAATAATCATTGTTTTATATATTTAGCCTAACACATCAATAATTATTAATTTATTGTATATTTGTTAGTTTTTTAATTATGAAGAATATAAGACAAGTAAAATAGTTGCAATATATATATATATATATATATATATTTATTATATTATGTACGAATATACACACGTATAATCGAAGTTAAATATATTATAATGATTGTGTATCTAAATAATTTTAAATGTATGCAGAGTTCGTCTTGTCGTAAATAAATCAAGTGCAGAAGCAGTTGCTATGAAAATGGTTGATCTTGGTAAGCATCCTGACGCACGTAATACTGTACGAAAAGAAACAACAATTCATAGAATGCTTTCTAATCCCTATATTATTCAATATTTTGGTCAACGTAGTGAATCAAATATAGAATACATTTTTTTGGAATATGCATCTGGTGGGGAGCTATTTGACCGAATAGGTAATTATATATTTTATTATTATAAGATATACTCGTTTTAAAATTTGAATAATGTTAATTTTTCTTTTTACAGAACCTGATATAGGAATGCCAATTGAAGAAGCTCGAAAATATTTCAGACAACTTATAATTGCAGTTGAATATTTACATAGTCGAGGTGTTGCACATAGAGATCTGAAACCTGAGAATTTATTGTTGGATGCTTACGATAATTTAAAAGTTTCTGATTTTGGTTTAGCAACTGTATACCGATTACATGGTAAAGAACGATGTTTAGATAAAAAATGTGGAACATTACCTTATGTAGCACCCGAAGTTTTAGAACGACCTTATCATGCAGAACCTGCAGATATTTGGTCTTGCGGTATTATATTGATTGCATTATTAGCTGGAGGTAATTAATATTTTATTTTTACTTTATGTAATTAATTTTAGTGTATATATTATAATTTTTTTGTTATATTAAATAAAAATATTTATTTTAATAAGAACTACCATGGGATCAAGCATCTAGAAATTGTTCTGAATATTCTGCATGGAAAAATAATAGCTATACTTACTTAACTCCATGGAAAAAATTAGACAAGTTGTCGCTATTGTTTTTACAAAAGATATTGATACATGTACCATCATCAAGATATTCATTATATGATATAAAAAAACATACATGGTATAATACAGGAGCTTATATAGGTTTAGTATTATATACAATATTTGCATTATTTTATTAATGTTATTCAATAGATGTAATTTAAAAATTATGATTTCCAATAAGGTTGTGACTGGCGGTTTTATCCGCTTTGTGTGAAATTTATGTATATAGGAGAGTGATTTTTAAATTTAAGCAAGTGATTTTAAAGTAAGCTATGAGTTTAAAAAGTTAAATATATGTATAAAAGAAGGTTGATTAATTAATTAAAACCGACAATCAGGGAACCAAGACTTAACTATGAATACAGCAGCGGATTATTAAATAATTAAGCAAGAATTAAAATTAAAAAAATAAAACCTGGTTTTGTTTATTCAGTGTAGGATCTGAAACATATTCACATGTGTAAAATGATTAGTTGCAGGTTTTAATAAAGAAAATAATGATCGCAGGTGTAATGGAACCTGTAGGGTGAGTGGAGGACCATAACGTGGAGTATTACATCTTCACTGAATGTCATTAGGAGTTTATTTAGGATCTACACTTAACACGTGATACTGGACGAATCGAGGTGAGAGGTATCGCGGTGGTGAGGTTGTCGAGCTCTACGTATAATACGTCGCGTGCTTTGATGTTTTTAAAAAATGTTCACATTTATAAATTTTTTTTGCACTATATTGTTAGTACTGTACTGTACTGTAGATCGTGTTAAATTCAGTTTTTCCACGATTACTCTAATCATTAATCGACAATCTGAATTTAAAATTTTTAACACGCGCCGGGTGTTCCTAGCCATTCGAAAGCTTTTTGGGCGCCCAGATCGAGGCTCGTCGATGATTCTTTTTCAGCCCTCTTTAAAAGCTCTGTCATTTTTCACTTTGCGATTTTGACATGCAATTATGTCCATATACTTCTTGCAACATTTTATACGTTTTTTTTAATTGCAAGCAAAACTTTATCGCGTAACGTTGTTCGAGTAGTTGCTTCAGTGCGCCGTGTCAAAAATTTGAAAAACATCCTTCGCGCGAAGTAGAATTCTGCCGCTTCAAATTATCGAAAAAACAAAACAAAAAAAGGGACAAATGAGGAAAGAGTTTATCAACATTTTGAGACCCTTCCCAAATTTCTACGACCAATAGTCGCAAAAAAAACTCGATACTTCGTGGATGAACCAGGTACATTATTTAAATATCTAATGTTAATGTCCTATAGAAGGTATATATATAAGATCAGTTCATAAACTAAGTGAGATTTTTTGTGAAATTTCAATAAATAATTATTATAAAAGATTATCTAACGTCAGCTATTTGTAGAAGTTGGAACTACTAGTTAGTGTAAAATTGGAAACAGGTTAAAACAGTACAACCACTCAATATTTTCTAATATTTATTATTTAGAAGTATTTATGCTTAATAAAAATAGTTTTTTAAAACAAAGTTAATAAATTATTTAGTGGTCTCTTATTTATATTTGTAATTATATAAATTTTTAGAGCACACTATACACTATTATTCCATAAAGCATTATTTTAGTTGTAGTATATATAATTTTTTTTTTCTTTACAGATAAAGAATTATATATTAAACCATCTCTAGAAAATGTGAAGTTGAATAACATTAAGGAACATGCTTTTTGTTTTTCACAACCCGAGTTACCACCTGTAGGAATTATTACTTTAACAAATATGAAATTTGATGACAGAACAGGACTGTCTTTTTCACAACCTGCTTCGGTTGAAAATTTATTGGTTTCAAGTCAATTACAAAGTGTTCATACTCAAGTAAGTCAGGTACTCATCTATCTATACACTAATTAGTTCATTTGAAATACTAACTAACATCTAATTAATATCTAATAACTAATTTAAATTCTAGAATGAATTTCAAAATTTAGTTCGTCGTATGACTCGTTGTTTTGTATCAACAAGTTGTGAAGAGACTGTAAAAATGATCACAGAATGTTTAGTTAAGAAAAATTATCATTATCGTTTAAATAATTTTGGAACAGTAAGTATAATTTAAAAATAAAATATTTATCATATTTATTCTTAATATATTTTCATATTTTAACAATACGAGCTAATATGACATTTTGTGAATCGTGAAAGGTTGTCAATCAGGAATTTAAGCATTATTAGATAATAAAGGTGTACCCATCTATGATTATTTTGCTTAAAAATAAATTTTTGCCAAATAATTTTTAGATGTATATGAATATTTTATATTAGATTGTGTGAAAAATGAGACAAAATAGAAATTTTGTATCAATGTTATTATGAATTATTCTCTACTTTGCTTTATTTTGCATTGCAGTAATACAAGATTTAAACTAAATAAATTTTTTGAAAATTGGCTTAAAATTTTCTTTATAAATTAAATATTTCTGAAAAAATTATACTCCTTTTTTATTAATGATGATCCTTATATGGGGGTGTAGTTATAATTAAAAACAAAAAATCATAATTTGTGTTATTTATTGAGCTTTTTCTTACTTTACTTGATTTAGCTCAATAAAGAAATATTAAGAAATTTTTTTTTTTCTTATGATACCAAAAAAGAATATTGAATTATATAATGGACTTTCATGAGTATTGAGTATATTTAATTTGGATCAGGTTCAAACTTTTTCAGCTTGTTATATTTTCGATAATTTATTTAAAATAAATTTTAAATAAGTGTTTTTTTCTGTGCCCAGTATGATGTCAAATTCTTTTCAGGTATATTAAATAATTTATTAATCATAAAAATTTTAATTTAATAGTTTGGAAATATTGCTACTTTAAGATATCGACATTTTATATAGATTTATATGCAACAGAATCTACAAAAAACTACATTAGCTTGTTAAAGATAATATTTAATATTAAGTGAAATGAATAAACGTAGAATGTACTAGTTTCAATGGTTGATAAAATTAGATAATGTTGAGTATTCACTTAAAACATTAACTTGGTAAATTTAAAATATATAAGGTTTGAAACATGTGCTATTCAAGGTAATCTAGATAATGTGTAAATTGTTTTTGAAGTACTCTGGAGAAGGTCGAAGAGATAAATACATATGTCAAGATTATTTTTTCTATAAACGTAAAGTAGTTTCAAAATTTGTTTAAAATTTTCAATTTAATATTTTTAAATATTAATATTATATTTTGTATAACATAATCTGTTATTTATGAAACATCGTCAATTTTTGTTCAAAAATATATTATACAATATATTTAAAAAAAAAAAAACTAAAAATTGTCGTGCTAGTGTATAGTATCTTTCATATCATATGTACACAAAAAAAAAGTTAAAATTTTAGGTAATTTATGTCATAAAAATTTTTTTTAGAAATATGATAAAATATAGTACTAACACAATTTACAAACAAGATAATACATGATTTTTCAATTTACAATATAAGTTTATTTTTAAGCCTTTTGTAATCTTGTTAAATATATCAATTAATATATCTACACCTTCATAATAATATTGTTTTCAATTCGTTGACTAATTTCAACATTAAGACAATACAAATTTACACTTTTATGCAAATCGTAACTATTTATATAATTTCAAGACCTGTTACTGAAAATTAGAATTTTCAGTAATTATAAAAATTAATATATGTCAGAAAAAGATATCACAACAATATAATCAAAACATTTTTATAAAATGACATAGTAGAGAGATAAATATTATCAGTTGATTATTGATCATACCAATATTTAATTAATATCCATATTTTAAGACATTTTTATGTAAGTTTTATTTATAAAATATTGTTTAATATAAATGAATATTTTCTATTATTAGATTACAATATCAGCTGTAGATAAAAGAAAAATGCCACTAGTATTTAAAATTAATATCATTGATATGGATAATAAGACGTTGGTAGATTTTCGCCTTTCAAAAGGATGTGGAATTGAATTTAAAAAGGAATTTATAACAATAAAGAGTCTTTTAAATCATATAATTTTAACTACACCTAATTGTTAATATTACAAATTGTAACAATTCACCTTTTATAATAATATAATTAATTAATAAAATTATTGAAATTATTATATATTTATTTGATTTTTTTAAATAAAAACTATGTATATAATATTTTTATTTACGTATAAATGTATTATAATCCCGCATAATTTAAAATACTTTTTGATATTTTAAAATATTAATTTTTATTTTGTAGTTTTTGTAAACGATCATTTATTGACGTTATATCATTAGAAATTATTTCCAAATTATTACCAAAATTCTTTTGTATTTCTTCTAATAATATTTTGTTATTTATTAAGGATCCACTAATTGTCTGCTGTAAATTGTCTAAATCTTTTAGTTGATTTCCGAATTCTGCAGCTAAAAAATAATATTTAATTAATATAAATAAATATATATATATACATATAAATATATTTTGTTATTAATTTTTATGAGATAGGGACTACTATTAGGACCGTTTACTTGCAATTCTTTAAATACCTGCGGAGTTAGCATCATTTTTTAATAATTCAAATAATTAGAAGATACACTTTGGATACTGAATAGATGAGAGAAGCTACAGTTCCTCGTGCATTATTGTTTATATGTTTATGGTTGTGTTTGTTTATTTGATAAAAAAATTTTTTTGTCGACGACGTTTCGGTAAAAATTTCTTGCGTTCCTCAGGACTTTATCAATAAATTAAAATACAATAAATTAAATTTTAAATTACAAAAAAATTAATACAATAATTATACATAATTACTTTGATGTTTTGAAGTTTATATCGTGCAAACTACACTGATACGGTCTTATACAAGATTAAGTGTCATTAAACCAATTTTATAATATTGTTTAGTTTATTGTAGATAGTAGAAAGAATATACATGTTATATTTCTTTAATACATTGCTAATTTTTTCAAAGAAATTGTCAATGTATGGAAGGGGAATTATGTTGTATCGTGAGTTATTTAGAGAATTTTCATATTTGATTTTTTTAGTCTGTACATGCCTTTTTCACTCTTCTATTACCATATCTGTAAAAAATGAATAAGATTGGAGCACAATTTTCTTTTCGACACTACATATGTTTGTTTTGATGGTACAATTTATCAATAAATCTATGCAACTCAGATAGGCTCTCTCTCACCAATTTTTATCCTATCTTACTCATTTTTGCGAAAACGGTAATAGAAACTTTAGAAAGGAAGTGCTTAAACATTCTTAAACAATACTACTATTCCCGTCTCTTCTATTATAAATATGTGGATAATACTATTTTCTATGTGGAAAATAGTTATAAAAATGTTCCTCAATTTAACAATTAATTCATCAATTGCATTCGGACATCCCTATCGACGTAAGAGTATAATTATGAATTTTTAATTTTATCAATGTGACAATTTCCAATTGTTGATCTGTTGGGACATATTCCTTAATTGCTTTTATAACCCGTAAAATGGAAACATGTTAGTACCATCGAACGTAGGAATCGTCGCGATACATTCTTGTATAATCGTGCGAGAGATAGATGTGCTATTGCTTGCACTATCTGGCGAGAAGAGATTGAGAGCAAACTGATTAGGCCTTACGTATGCGTATTGTGCTTCTCCAAGTTCGATCATAGGATTTTCACTAGTTGTTTCATTTTCGGGCTACTGTTGAACAGTCATTTGTCTTAATTGTTCTTCTAAACTATTTATTTTGACATTCAAAGAATCGTTTAATTGTTGATTTTCACTCATAGAGGTTTCCATTTCACTCTCTCGAATTCTGAGTTGTCGTTCCCGTTTAGTAATTTCTTGCATTTGCATTTCTTCGGGGCTAAGTCGGTCCATTTTAATTTATTATTAATTTAATAATATTTAATAAACAAAAAAGATTTTCTCTAGAATTTTTGAAATTTTTTTTTTTTAAATTAATAGAAGCGTATATTAACGTTTGGTTTGATAAGTTTCGATTTTCGTATCCCACCACTGTCACCAATTTTATTTTAATTTTATTCTTACTGTTATGTCTGGGATTATTATTAATTTATTTTTTAAATAAAATATTAATTTTAGAATTTAAATTCATATTTATTCAATTCATTGGTTTGATACAATTTTATTCTTGATTTTACAAAAAAATATATAATATAAAAAGACGTTCTGTAAGAATAAACTAATATAATTTAAAATAATAAAATAGCAAAAATTCGGACACTGCGTATATTAAAGTACAAAACTGTTGCTCGGTTAACGTATAATGTTACTTGTTTTGGGATGTGGATCTCGATCGGCTGTTTAAACGTCCTTAAGAGTAGCCTGAATAGTCCGAAAGGTCGTTGTGGTCGTGGGTGCTGTGTTTCTTTATGCGCAGCTTGCTGTCACCACTCACGAGTTGTTTTGGGTTCGGAGTTCCCGATTGTGATAAGAGTTTAGATTTTTGAAAGTCGAGTACAAAGTTCACAAATTTAAGTTTTAATTACTATAGATCGAATGATTGACGAATTGAAAAAAAGTGCTTAATTTTTGCTCGCTATGGCTTTTATAGCCTTTTAAATCTTTCCCCACCATAACACCGTTAGAGATGAAATTGAAAAGAGGGGTGATCTTCGAATTGATAATATTACAATAACCTGTCCAGGAATTATTAATTTATCAGTGGCAGACAGACACAATGAATTCAATCTCTGCCTTTTCAACTTAATTTCCAGTGAATCTGGTTACAGTTATATTTAATTTTCATGATAAAGATTCATTTGTAAATGAATCTTTATTTACAATTGATACTTTAAGAGAGATTCTAATTTTATTAATATTTAAATTTTTATATTTTTTTTCACATAACAGAATGTATAATATGAAAAGACTATCGGTAAGAATACATTTCAAAATAATATTATCGGAAATTTAGGCGCCGAATGTATTAAAGTCCAAAATTATTGTTCGATGAATGTATGACGTTACTTGTTTTAAGACGCAGATTTTGTTCAGCCATTTAAATGTCCTTGAGAGTTGTAGATGATCCAAAAAGCCGATGTGGGTGTTGTATTTCTTTTTAAACAGCGTGCTGTCACCACTCCAAAATATTTGGGTTTAGAGTTCCCTGATGTGATTAGGATTGATATTTCGAATGTCGAGAGTACAAAGTTTAATAATTAAATTTTTAGTTATTATAGAATGAACGAATGTTGAATTGATAAAAAGTAATTTTTCTTCTTCGGTACGGCTTTTATAGCCTTTTAAATTTTTCCCCGCCGTAACACCTATTGAGATGAGATGGAGAAAGGGGTGATCTTTTCTTAATTGATAGTTTTTAAATAACCTGTCCAAGAATTTATCTGTTATCAGTCGTAGACAGACACAATGACTTTAATCTCCGCCGTTTCTAGCTTAATTTCATGTGAATACGCTTTAGTCATATTTAATTTCCATGATAAAGATTCATTTGTAACTGGATCTTTTTTTATAGTCGATACGTCGAATACATATAAATGATTGAACGTATAATCGAATTATTTCATTTTATGATATTTTAAATAGAAAAATAATTTTTTTAAATAATTAGAATATTTTTTACATAACAAAATACTCAATATTATTAAATTTATATCGATGTTGTTTACACAGCTGTGCATATATTTGTTGGTTAAAATTTAATGCTATTACTCAATGTGTTTCTTTCTTGATTTGCAGCTTGTGCAGTAAACAATGCTGGTCTTGTAAAAAATCCTTATTGTTGTATGCGTAATTTCAATATTTTTAAAAATAGCAAGGTTATTGCAAACGAATACTCTAAAATGTGAGGAGAGTGAAGAGAATGGTTAAATTAGTAATTGAAAGAAGCTCAATCAAACTATATAAAAATAGTGATTAAACATTTATAAACTATTCTTTTACTGAAATTCTTTTGTAAATTATAGTATAATTTTAAAATTCACATAAAAAGTAAGAGCAATATGAAATGTATATTAAATACTTTATATATCCGCAAAAATGAGAAAAAGAATGATAAACAGTGCAGATGTTATAGGTACTAAAGCAGAAAATAAATATATGGTCAGCAATTGATATATTTAAAATTTATTTCTGAAAATTTAAATATTTTTGTTTCTTTATAGAAAAAGATTTGAAATAGATATTTTTAAATAACTATTTAAATAGCTGATATATTACCTTTTCGATGTAATCCACTTAAAGACAATAATCGGTCGATAATAATAGGTAAAAGTTCATAGCAATTTTGACATTGTTTCACTATTCCATATAATTCTTGTATCTAAAATTCAGTTTTTTTTTGTAAATTAAAAAATTTTTTTATAAAAGTCTATATAATTAAGAAAATGAAATATTTTAAAGATTTAATTATAATTATGACTTTTATATTTGTACAATTATTCTATTGTATCACGAATCAATTATATATTAAATTTTTGTGTACAACTATATATTAAGGGAAAATAGAAAAAAACAGTGAATACTATAATATCAGTCAAAATAATTTAAAGCATCAAAACCATAAGATCAATAGTTACATTATATTTCATTTCATATTCAAATTTTTAAATGTGTTACTAAATAGCTTTTCAAAATATATTAAATAGAATGTCTAATACATCTTTGTTATGTGTTATTAATACAATTATAATGAATTAAGGAGGTGAGGGCGCGGATGATTGCTATTGGGAAATGCAAATAAAACAAATGATTTCGTGGGTTAAACAATTAATGAATTCAATTTATTGACACAGGCAAAAAACCCCCTTTCGCTTAGGAGGAAAAAGCCTATCGGTGCGTCCGCAAAATAAATATAGACTTACATGTGCAACTGCACTCGCAGGATTATCAGCGCTCGCAGGCGCTCTCGATCGGTGGCTTACTCGCGTCGAAGCCGCAGTGTGGGCGTCGGATGACGCGCTGAACCAGAGGTGGCAGTCCTGGAGCAAGTATGCGCCCGTCCAGGAATCAATCGCTGAACGCTGCCGAGTAGGTAGACGGGATCGAGGGACCCCGTAGAGAACAGGATCGAGTGGTCCTGGATCTTCCTGGCTCACAGGAAACAACACGCGCGTACGCCGGTCTATACTCAACGCAGAGAAATGGCAAAACAAAAACGCAGAAAACAAAGTCGAGGCGAACAGGTAAAGCGTGCAACCAGTACACAAGACGCGCGGTTCAAGATTGCTTGAATTTTTCCGGCTTGGGCCCCACGCAGGTCAAGGTTTCTTCCGGGTTCGCCCCCACCCCCCGACTTTTCACGCCGAAATCACAGTTTTTCGCCCGCTTTCACATTTACACTCTTTGAAGGCAAACTGCCCCGAACATTCTGCCCGCCTTCGTCCACAGGACGAATTACATTATCAATACAATGCTTACCAACGTCGCCCCTAAGCCTCCTGGGTTTTCTCTTCTTCGTCGAGGTACAAGATGCTGATCCTTGCGATGTGGCGAACTATGCTGGATGTAGAAGTTTTAATTGTAACCGTTCGTACTAGTCCATCAACACCGGGGTGAACTGCAGTAATTCTTCCCAGAGGCCATCGTGCTGGAGGATAACGGTCGTCGTGTATTAGTACAAGCTGTCCGACCTTCACATTCTTCGACGGTTGTCGCCATTTCGAGCGCTCCTGCAGATGCTGTATTCCGAGCTCCACCGCTTCCAGAATACGTTTCGTAGTCGTTGCATAAGTTGCTACTGTCCGAGCCGATTCGTCGGGATATTTGTCGTGTCCGGGTCGGATACAGGTTTCTGTCCCGATGAGGAAATACGCCGGTGTCAATGCATCAAGGTCGTCAATATCTGAAGTTAAGGGAGACAGTGGGCGTGAATTCAGACAAGCTTCTATCTCGGTGAGCACGGTGTTAAGTTACTCGAAAGTGAGGGTGTGCTGGCCAACCATCCGCCTCAGGTGATGTTTGACGGATTTTACCCCAGCTTCCCACAAACCTCCATAATGCGGTGTTCCAGGTGGTGTAAACTTCCAGAAGGTGCCGCGATCCGCAAGGCAACCACTCACTTCTTTATAAAAGGTTGACGCTGCCTTGAACAAGGCTTGCAATTCTCAGTTGGCTCCCTTAAAATTGGTGGCGTTGTCGCTGTACAACTGACGACAGATCCCTCTTCGGCCAGTGAAGCGTCTGAACGCGGCAATGAATGCTTCCGCCGTCAAGTCACTCGCGAGTTCTAAATGAATAGCTCGCGTCGCGAAGCAAACAAACAGAACGATGTACCCTTTGTAGGATTTGTGGCCGCGTCCTTTGTTTGTTCGGATGAAGATAGGGCCAGCATAGTCCACTCCGCTAGTGCTAAATGGCCGGGCAGGAGTAACTCGACTGCTCGGTAAATCTCCCATCAGTTGATGAGTCATAATTGGTTTGCATCGTTGACACGTGGTGCAATTACGAAGCACCGTCTTGATTAAACGCCGTCCATTTAGTATCCAGGCCTTCTTCATCAAGAGACTGTATGTCAGCGTGAAGTCTCCGTGCAAGGCCGACAGGTGAACGTAGCGCATGATTAACTTGCTGAGTGCGGATTTCCCAGGAAGAATAGGGGGATGTTTTACATGATCGCTGAGATCAACCCTCGACAGCCGACTTCCTACTCGCAATAGTTTGCTGTGCTCGTTAAGAAACGGTCGCAACTTACAGAATGCGCTGCCCTTTCGCACGGGGTCGCCCTTTACAAGGCTCGCGATTTCGGAGGGAAAAGCGTGCTGTTGTGCAAGGCGAAATGCGGTGATACGCGCCCTTTCAAGTTCCTCGGTGGTCAGTCGATCGGGTAACGGTTCCCTATTTGCCTTCTTATCACGCAATATTCGTAAAGGGCGAATGCAGTAGTATACTGCGAGAATCTCAAAAGAACACTAGGTTCTTCGGAACGTGGTTGAGCACCTCCGGAGAGGAACACCTGCAACCCTTCTGAAGGGCTAGGTCTCGAGGGTGGCCAACATTCCGCCGGCTCGCACAAGTATGCCGGCCCGTGCCACCAAAGCTCGTTCGCCTGCAACTCGCGGGGGTGAACACCTCGGGTTGCGAGGTCTGCCGGATTCAATTTCGTAGGCACATGCCGCCATGTACCTGTCGCCATCTCCGACTGGATAAAAGACACCCGGTTTGCAACGAAGGTCTTCCAGTGGCACGGATGCTTGTTAAGCCAGGCTAGCAAGACCTAACTATCCGACCACAGCGTGACATCCCAAATCGCGGCAATCCAAGGTAGCTTCTGCAGGTGCTTTAGTAATTTTACCAACAGGACGGCCCCGCACAGCTCTAAATTGGGGATGCTCTTCGGTTTTACCGGGGCTACCTTGGATCGAGCGGCAAGCAGTTGTGCAGAACGCCGCCCGTCGTGCGACTCAACACCGAGATAAACCGCCGCTGCGTAAGCTCGACGAGACACGTCACTAAATCCGTGTATTTGAAGCAAGCGCGTGCTTCCCGTGCCTATCCACCGATCTACACGTGGGACATGTAGGTGCGTTAGCGTCTCGAAATACGTTCTCCATTGAAGGTTCAATTCGGCTGGCACGGGTGAGTCCCAATCACTTCGCAAGATACTAATATCCTGCAATAATATCTTGCCCGTAACCGTGATTGGGGTAATCCAACCGAGAGGATCAAATAGGTTGGCAACTCCTGAAAGGACTGATCTTTTAGTCGCGGGGCGCGTGTAACACTCCGGCCGAGTCCCTTCAAACGCAAACTTGTCCTCCGCGGCATGCCAGCTGACGCCTAATATTCGTGCGGGTTGGTCACGTTTGACCATTTTTTCCGCCTCTGTAGCTCTTCTCTCTGCTGAGGGTATTAGGCTAACGTGATTGGCCGCCCACTTATCGAGTTGAATTCCCGCAGTTGCCAGAAGGGCAATCAACTCATCCCGTCTCGCCTTTGCCAGCTCCAGGGTAGTTGCTCCGGCGAAGATGTCAACGTACGTGTTGGATAGTACGCAGTCAGCTCCGAGGGGATATTGTGCCTGACCATCCATCGCGAGCTGCTTTAGCGTGCGAATCGCGAGATAAGGCGCACTCGACGTTCCGTACGTCACGGTACACAATCGGTAATCTACCGGTGAATTACTCGCGTCGGGGGACCATACTATGCGCTGATAGTCGCGGTCGGCATCGTGGACGTTTATTTGGCGGAACATCTTGACGATGTCCGCCGTGAAGGCGTACTTATATTGTCGCCAATTTAACAATATGAGTGACAAGTCGCTTTGTAACGGTGGTCCCGGCGCAAGGCAGTCGTTTAAACATTGTCCTCCACTGGTTTTGCGGGAGGCGTCGAAAACAACTCGCAGCTTCTTTCCCCGAGAAGATTCCGTCACGACCGGATGGTGCGGCAAATACCATGCTTCGTCGCGTCTCACTTCGTCGTCGGGAACGCGTATCATGTGTCCGAGCGTCTCATAGTCGTCCATGAAACGCCGGTAAGCCGTCGCAAGATCCGGGTCCCGGTCGAACCTACGGTGCAACGACCTTAGCGATCCTATCGCTATCGCTCTTGTCTCCGTTGCCACACGGGGAAACTCCTTCCGTCGCGGTAGCGACACGGAATAACGGCCCTCGTTATCGCGTCGATGAGTAGTGCGAAACAGCGTTTCGCATTCCTCATCCTCGGGTTTTGCGATATTCTTCGGCGTCGGCACCTCCTCCACCTCCCAAAAGCGTTGCAGCGATTCGACTAGATGGTCTGTCGTTACGCAGTGCAACGTTGTCACGACTGCCGGCATTCCCGTCGCCGCCCGCCATGACGCGTCTACGGTGGATCTTCCCGAGACGATCCATCCCAAAGTCGTCTCCTGGGCGACTAACGTTGTCCTCGGGATGCGGAGTAGACCGGGTTCTAACAACGATCCGTACAACTCAGCCCCGACGAGGTCAATTACGCCCGGTTCGTTAAATCCCGGATCAGCCAGTTCAATCCCTTGAAGGCAGGTGATGTCGATGGGAACGGCTCGCTCGGACGGGATCGTCCCGGTCAATCGTGGCAGAATTAGTGTATCCACGGTGTATTTTTGCTCAGGGCGCGACGCCAATTGCAGTGTGAATTGCGTGACGAACCGCGCCCGTCCCGATGCCACCTCCCCAATCCCGAGCACCTCCACATTCACTCGCGTTCTCGGTAAATCAAGGAATTGAACGACCGACTCCGCGATGAACGAGCCCTCCGACCCTTGATCCAGAAGAGCTCGTACCCGCGCACGCTTTCCCCGTGGAGACACCACGTCTACTTGCGCAGTGGCAAGGATGGCCACCGCACTTGTTCTCGGTGCTCTCGCCGTGTGCACCTGCGCCTTCGTCGGGACATCCGGTTCCGCGGGTTTCGTGTCCGTAGTAACCGGAGCGTGTTCGGGCACTTCCGCATCATGCAGCATAGTATGATGCGGTTGTCTGCACTGCTGGCAAAGCATTTTGGACTTGCAGTTCTTACTACGGTGGTTACCTAGACAGTTGAAACACAGCCGATGCTTAAACGCAGCATCTTTGCGCGCTCGCGGATTTAATTTCGCGAAATCCCGACAACGCCACACTGGGTGTTCGCCCCTACACACGGGGCACTTGCCCTTCGCGTGCGAATACAATGCTCGACGTGCTCCGGGCACGTATTTGGTCGCTAATTTTGTCTGACGTCGCGGAGTCTGTTGTAGAGTTGGTAAAGGTGTGGAGTTCGGAGTCTCATGGGAGCCCTCCATTGGAGTTGGGGCTGCCATTGCTTGGCGGCTATCGAGCCCTGAAAAGGTAGTCGCGCGTCTCTCCAGGAAGTCGTAAAACTCCTCGAGAGAGGGGAACTTGTCCGCACCCTGCACCGTTCCGCCGGTGGCGGCAGCCGCCTTGATAAGCTGCGTATCTCGTGCCGCCATTTCAGCCTCTCACAAGGCTTGAGACATCGGGTGCAGTCGCGAGGCGAATATGTGCACAACCCACGTGTCCCAATGGTCCACCGGCACAGACATCGTTTTTAATGTGCTGAGACTTGTCATCAGCGTATCCGCGAACTTTCTGATCGCATCCGCCGTCTCTACCTTTATCTCGGGATTGGCCAGCATCCAATCTAGCTCGCGGCGAATTGCTAGTCGACCTTTATCGTAGCGTCGCTCCATCGCAACCCACGTAGGTGCGAAGTTTGACGCCTTTATCTCCAAATTCCTTACTCGATCGGCCGCGGCACCTTGCAAACAGGAGACGAGATATTGCAGTCGCAGTGTATCGTCTATGCCCGTCATAGACGCGAGAAGGGAGGTAAATAAATTTTTAAATGTACCCCAATCTTCTAATTTTCCCGAGAAGGTCGGCAAATCCATCCTTGGGATTTTCATCGCCCGCGTCGAAGGTGTGAAGCGTAGAGAGAGAGAGACTGTGCAACGAGAGAGAGACTGTGCAACGAGAGAGGCAGCTGCAACTATAGGCACGCGCGGGGGGGGCGGCGGAGCGGAGGGGGAAGCGCAGAGAAAAGTGAAAGTTGTTGACACTTTTCTGTTGAAATTTTGACGATGACTAATTGTGGGGGCGGGAAAGCCGTTGAGGTTTCCACAGCTGAATACAACGACGCGCACAGCACAAATTTGACGCCGATATTACAATTACTGCAGCTTACAAATAGACGCTAGAATTTTCTCGATTTCCACACAATCAGCAATCTTCCTCACCCGGGGCACCAAAATGTTATATGTTATTAATACAATTATAATGAATTAAGGTGAGGGAGCGGATGATTGCTGTTGGGAAATGCAAATAAAACAAATGATTTCGTGGGTTAAACAATTAATGAATTCAATTTATTGACGCAGGCAAAAAAACCCCTTTCGCTTAAGAGGAAAAAGCCTATCGGTGCGTCCGCAAAATAAATATAGACTTACATGTGCAACTGCACTCGCAGGATTATCAGCGCTCGCAGGCGCTCTCGATCGGTGGCTTACTCGCGTCGAAGCCGCAGTGTGGGCGTCGGATGACGCGCTGAACCAGAGGTGGCAGTCCTGGAGCAAGTATGCGCCCGTCCAGGAATCAATCGCTGAACGCTGCCGAGTAGGTAGACGGGATCGAGGGACCCCGTAGAGAACAGGATCGAGTGGTCCTGGATCTTCCTGGCTCACAGGAAACAACACGCGCGTACGCCGGTCTATACTCAACGCAGAGAAATGGCAAAACAAAAACGCAGAGAAATGGCAAAACAAAAACGCAGAAAACAAAGTCGAGGCGAACAGGCAAAGTGTGCAACCAGATTCGCCCCCACCCCCCGACTTTTCACGCCGAAATCACAGTTTTTCGCCCTTTTTCATAGTTACACTCTTTGAAGGCAAACTGCCCCGAACAATCTTATTATTTTGGATGTACATAGTCTTATTTATATTTTATCTAAAATATTGTACAAAAATTTAAATAATTGTATTCAACATTCATTATAAAAATTTAAAAGAATTTTATTTTAAAAACCTAATTATAGAAAATCAATAATGACAGAGTTATATATAGATGTTAATAATAGTGGTACTGATATTAGGTCTCCAGCTTTATTATATAATTATAGTATCTTTTTGATAGAAAAACTTATTACCATTTCATGTTTTGAATCTTGTAATATTATTGTCTTCCTCTGTATGATATTGTCAATTTTATGAATTAATGCAGTTATTTTATTTTCTAAGATTTCTAAATCAGAACTATTCAATAAGCAGGCATTTGCCATTAACCTTTCTAAAGATTTTATAATGCCTTGTGACTTTAAAATCTGTAAACATAATTACGAATCGCATTTTAATTATTAAAAAAAGTTCATTTATATATTTTAAAATACCTGAGAACATTTTGTTGTATTTTTAGTAATTCCTATTACTGATTCTAAATATCCTACTCTTATATCAAGACGAGCAAGGCGTGCCATATCCTGTATCTTAGCTTTATTAGGATAATAAGTCATTTGATATTTTAATGTTCCATACTTTGTTGATTCTTGAGGAGGTAAATTCAGTTCTTTAACAGGAAAATTACTCCCAATATTTTGATTTTGTTTCATAATTTTAATTTGAGTTATTAATTCTCTAAAATGCATGAATAATCGTAAAAATACAATAAATTTAAAAAACAGTACACATTTAAAAATTATATTTACTTAAAACGAATTTCTTGAAAATTGGATAAATAGGAAACTGCATTTTCACTTAAAGTTTTATTAAAATTCAAGGCATCTAACTCTCTACCAGTAACTTCAATTTGGTAAATTAAATCTGTTAAATCCTTAGATTCTGTATTTTCTTTCAGATCAATCTGTAAAAGAAAACATTTGTAAATAAAATTTGAAATATATCTTATTAGGTATAGAAATTAATTTCATTTACAAGTATTTATTTAAAATCTATTTTATTCAAATTATTATTAATTAAAATCGATGATTTTTTTCTAATAATTTAAATAATTTATGGATTCTATCCCAACAATTTTTTGGAGTTGTTAATTGTTTCAAATCAAGTAGATAATAAATCATTTTTTGTTACCTTTATTGAAAATGTGGTATAATTCAAACAGGATATTCTATACTGATACAAATAAGTGGTTTTCGACAAAGATGATTTTTAGAATATAAGGCGTGTGGACCAGATTTTTCCATTTACTGTTATTTAAATAATTGTACATTTTATTTCTCCCTTAGATTGATTTGAATTTTTATCAACTAAAACTATCAATTCTTTCGAACTTTTTAAATAGTCTGCTCGCTTAGATTTTAAAGTCAAAATAATCATTTTTTTTTATTGTTTATACCAGAGTTTATAAGATTTAATTGATAAAGTATTTTTTTGTAAATCTCATTAAATAAGGGATGATCTTTAATTACTTTTTTCTTCAAATACATGTAATACAATATCATTATGTAATATATTGAAACGAGACATCCTTGTTGTCAGAAATTTCGGTATGGCTACGTATGCCGCCCAGAACTTCCAACGTATGTAGATCGCCATGTGGGCACTTGCCGAGCCGTGTGATGGGCCGGGGGGGGAAGAAAAATAGGCTTTTCGTCGCATAGCCCACCATAGTCTGCCCGGATTAATGACTCGTGGCCAAATGTCATCCCGAATTTTCCAAATTTACGAATTACCTTGCGCGTCAAGATACGCACCAGCATCCGCGCACACTGAGCGGTGAGATATCGAGGCTATTTAGCACCCCAGGATTCTAGTCTCGAGAGCAAACTCCTTCTGAGCTCGATCCCGATTGCACTATTTTTTCCGCTTACCCTATTACACACGATTTCGTGTCATCAAACCCTTAACCGCCTCTGCTGTCACGGTTCTTTGGCAGTAACTACCCGGACCGTTCAAGTTTCCGTGGCGGCCCAATCCTTAAGAGTTCGACTGCTAGCAGCATGGAGACATTGATTGAAGATGCAGGTGTAACCACAAATTGAACGCCAGCACACTCTGCAGATTTCAAGAGATGTTTATGTGAGGGATAACAAGAGCAATTTAGACATTACCTATGATTGTTCTTGAAGCTCTGCTAGGGATTCCGCCGCTAAAAATAAGGTAACAATGCCCGCCAATTTTACACTCAGGAGTATCAGGGAGAGTGATAACGTCCTCTAGACATATACAAAGGAAAACTTATATGAGGTTATAATTCGCCATAAAGCTAACTGGAATGAGGATAATTAAAAGCTTCTCAACGAAGGAAGTAATTGGTTCATGGATGGTTCTAAAAAGGAACATGTTTTGGGGGCTGGAACCTGGGAGAGAGGCACCACGAATGAGATTGTCTACTTCTTGAGTACTCATTTTATGGTATTTCAAGCAGAGGTTGAAGCTATATCTGAGAGAGTGTCATGGATGCTAAGTGGACTGATAAGAACAATACCTATTATCATCTGTTCAGACAGACAAGCAGCACTTACGGTTTTAAGATGTAACGAGAGCTTCTCTAGTTCCTAAACTCTATGGGTAAAGTCAACATATATATACTAGGGTATGAGGGTCATATCGGAACAAAAAAGAAAAAAAAAAAAAAAGAAAACCGACATACTAGCTAAAAAAGGGTCAATGGTAAAAACCAATCACCTTCAATCAGAAATGAACAGTTATCCACAACTGGCTAATGGAGGAGTCTGATGCATTACGGGATAAGGCCAAGGGGCACACACAATTGAAAAAATTGATAGGTAATGCATCCTCTCAGAACTGGATAAAAGATAAAGGTTCAATAAACAGGATATTAGGTTATATTACCATAGACTGGTTCACGGGACACTGGCGAGTCGGTTTCCATTTAAATAAGTTTGATAACGACATCAAGAAAACTTATTGATGATGCTAATGGGAGCAAAGTGTTTCAATCATCGTTCGAGTAGCCAGAAGAATTGATAATCAATGGGCTAAAATGCTAGAAGGTCCTTCAGTTAGGTCTATTGTAAATTGGTAGATACGAAGGGGGTTTCAGCCAGAGTGACAAACTTATCCACCTATTTACAAGCGGCCCAATGGGCCCACAATCCCCACAATTGAATGTTGGGGTTAATGCTTGCGATTTGCGAATGCAGACAAAGGCACATTGGTGAGCTAGTCGTGTAGCTTATCCATGTTGCGCTGATGCATCTCTGAAAACTACCTAGATTCGTGCTTATCTCGGCGACAACAGAAGAAGGGGCTTTAGCGAGGCCGCCAAAAATTTTGCCTGTCAATTTTCCACTTGAAAACAAGGTGAAGTAAGGCCTTGAGGAATGGGCACACCATCGCCACTACCTGAGTACACTTAACCACCTCAGTACAGTTGTAATCAATCTAATCTAATCAAGTATTTTTTAGTAATTGGATAATTTTTTAAGAATTAAAGCATGATGAAGTTCATAAATAAATCTCAAATAAATGGGTACTTAAAAATTGTTTGCTTTTTCAGTCTTTGACAACCAAAATGATTTAAATAAGTTAATTAAGTCAATTTTAAGTAAATTAAATATATCAATTATGGATATAATATAAACGTCTTTTATTAAATGTTTATGAATGGTGAATTATTAAACTATAGAAAATATAGAAAAATATAAACGAAAAAATTAAATGAATAAAATCTTGACTATATTAAGAGAAAAGAAAAAGAGAAAAGAAAGATAAAATCGTTACAATTATATGTAAAAAATAAGTAGACGAAAAGTCATAAAGAATAATGTACTAGTAGACTTTTATTATAGAATTAAAAAAATTACAGAAAAAATAATTATATCATGATATTGAAATTAAATTAACAAAATTTATCCTATTTTTAAGAGTTACACATTACTTGCGGGTATTACCAATATATGCACGTACACTGTTTATGTTTCACTATATACACACACAACAATCACAAAACTTTTATTTAATAATATATTTTTATTATAAATAAAGTTTTAAAACAATTTCTGTGCTATAAAACTAAGTAGTTAATATGATTTTGGTGAGGTGCAATTAGAATAAAAATACTTGTGTTTATACTTAAATTATTTTGGCAATGTGTCAACAAGGGAACCTTTAAATTTATCAAGGCTGTTTATTAAATAGATAATCAATTATAAACTATTTAATTAACGCACACATGAAAATAAAAATAAAAAGAAATTGGTTATCGATTAATATACGTATGAATAGTTATTATCTGTGACATGAGATCAAGGCAACATCAAATTACAATATATGTGCGAAAAACCTGTGTACGTCATATCAATAATCTACACATGCCAATTTTTTATATTTCGTGTTCTTTCTTAACAATTAAGCGTACTATTGTACATTTTAATGTATAACATTATAGAATTCTTTTTATAGTTACTCTCTTTATCAATAATTAAAACATTATTTCAATCTATCTTATGTTGGTAGTGAATTGGATAGATAAATACCAGAAAATATTGCTTTAATCTTTTATATATTCGATTATTCGAGTTTTGAAGGGACATCCCTAATTTGTCATTTTAAAAAAAAAAGTCAAGGTTTTTTTATATTTCGATTTTTTATATTTATAGTATACTATTTTAAAAATATTTTTTTAATATATTATAGCAGAACTGAAAGTATTTATAAAATTTTAGCTTAATCATTCACATAAGGTACTCAATACTGCGTGACAATGATTGGACATAGAACAGCTATACTTATTATATTGCTTTATTATTATTGTATCATATGCAAATTGTAAAAATTGGATAGGAAAGTCTATAAACGAGTAATATAAAATAGAGACGTATCTAAAATTATTGTAAAAAAAATACACGAAAACAAATTTAAGAAAGCTTGAAGTGCATGAAGTAATAATTTTATTTCATTTATAAGAGTTTATGAATGTGTATCATAATTTTTAAAATTTCAAAATCAGTGAAAAAGTTGTAAGCAATAATCATTTAACTATTTCTGAATATGTTATACGTGGAAAACGTGAACATGCTTCGTCATTTGGTGTAACAACTTAAGTTTGAAATACAGTACAATAATTATGACATCATTATAACGTAAGTTTAATGTACATTGTGTGAAACCTGGAATAAATAATAAAATGTACCAGAATTGCTTTGATTTGATTAATATTATCATGTAAATCATGAAGGATCAACCGCAAAAAGAAAGCCGATGGTATCAAAAAAATGTTTGTTTTCATTTTATAAGTATAATGTAAAATATATCCGTCATATTGGTAACGAGTCAATACAATGTATTTTAAGTGTATATTTTGATATCTGTTTAAAAACTCAAATAGTACTTATATGTTAAAAAAACTTGGGTACGCAATAAAGGAATGAAAGAAAACGAAAAATATAGAGGGAAGTAATAAAAAAGCATTAAAATTAACAGAAATAGTCATAAATAAATCACAAAAATATAATCGATTATCCGTAATAAAACATCACGACAATGTATAAGAGATGTATAAGATAATTTGTGCAATATATTTTCATATGGGTTCAGCAAATAATAAGTTGCATCATCTAAATTGTATGTACTCTAATTATTATTATACTCAAAATAAGAATGAAAACTATAATAATTTTTTATAATATTTTGTTCAGAAAAAATCTTCACAGTTAAAAAACTTAAAAAATTTGTTTCTGTGATCATTTTTAATAACAGTGTGTAGTCTATTATTCATTTTTTCGAAATGGGATAAAAAAATAGTCAATGCGCTATGAATTATATTGAAAAACGTGATAAAGCATGTTTACATTTATCCGAGAAAAATCATAAGCAATATTTCAAGGATGCTTGGGCAATTTAAAAAAAATCCATGGAAAAAATGCATTTTTAAGCATGATGGATACATAAATGTCAAATAACAGATTACCTGTAAGTACAAAAATTCTTATTTCATAATATAAATATCACTAGTTAAAACTTTAAACGCAATTATTTCAAAACTATGTATTGTTTTATTTTTCAATAAATGTATTAA
Source organism: Eupristina koningsbergeri (assembly GCA_018907245.1). Taxonomy (NCBI): domain Eukaryota; kingdom Metazoa; phylum Arthropoda; class Insecta; order Hymenoptera; family Agaonidae; genus Eupristina; species Eupristina koningsbergeri. Next base: position 1,740,366 of record JACCHV010000002.1, on the reverse strand, counting down.
GCATTCTAGATAAGATAGATCGCCTAAGCTGTGTTTAGTTTCAATAACACACATAGGTTGAAAATCCTTACGTTTTATTTTATAAAAAATCGTACAATATCATTTCTTGATTTTGTGTTTACCTAGTTTCATATCTAAGTTAATTGTATCGGAACTAAATGTATTTTAAATTATGTTAAATTTCTCAACAGAGTTTTCCCGTATCGATGGAGAGAGTTTATTAATATTGATCCTAATACGTTTAGTTTCTTTACCTAAATTCTTTATAATCACCACGATTCACGATACCTGATGACCTGGTATCATGTGGTAGTCCTTGATTTAGAAGACACGTACATTAACGATACCAAGAGCGCAGTTGCACGTCATACGTAATAATAGACATTAGAAGCTTCTTTGAATATAGTAACACAAACATAGTAGCACCTTGACCTTAGCTTTCCTTCATAATTTTATCTTTTATCAAATTAATTTTGGAAACGCGAAATTTTAATATTTCTAAAAATCATCGAAACCATAATTTGAACACCAATGCTAATAATCAAATGAATTGCATGAATCGGAAAATATCACTGCCTTCAGTTCAACTCATTTATCCTTTCAATTTATATTTTTTTTTCTTTCGACGCGAGGAAGTTTAAAGCTTAATTACAGAGCTATTAAATGAATTTATGTATGGCTTAAAAAATTGTTTTTCATGTATAAGCTATTTATACTTTCCTTACTCCGTTTAATTAATAAGTAAAATAAAATAATCTTAGATTCACATTTATTCATAAAAAAAATGATAGAAGTATTCTAATTTAAAATTAATTTTAAGAATATTTCTTATTATCTATATTAATAAAACTCAACGAATATCTAAACTAAAAAAAAATCTTATATTTGATGACTAGAATAAAATTCGAATATTTAAATTTAGTTACTGACGTTTTATATTACCACTTAAAATAAAGTTATCACAATAAATTTATTCTTTATAAATATGTTCTTCAATAATCCATAAACCATAAATATGTTGTATTCAGATCATTTTTTAATTCATAATACATTGAAAATTCGTGGAAGAAAAAAAGAATGTCTTTATATAATTGAATTCTGAGTCAAGAAACTCTAGGCTAATGACAAGGAACTCTTTTAATCGTTTTCTACACATGAAAAAATATGTAGTATTGTTTATAAAATTTAATATTATTAAATTACTGAACTTTTTTCATAGAATAGCATATAGAGTTAAATATCTTTTTTTAACGTAGAAATTTTTTAATTTTTTTGGTGTTGTATTCTAATAGATATATACACATACACAGCAATCAAAAATCGAGAATGCGCAGAGCAACACACATCTTATGGGTTACAGCGAATCTGTAAAAGTATATAAGAGTATATTCTTCTTATAATACGCAGTCATCTAAATAATTATACATTATCCACTCCTACGTCTAGGTATTGAGTCCTAACCAAAAATTATCTCAAACTTGTGGTATTAAGTTCAAACGTGGAACCTAGATTTATAACTCTCTGAACCGTTTATCTCAATCTAAATTCGAGCTTTCCACATACACATATACACACACAACTGTGCCGACAGCGCGATTGACCAATTTATGCACGTATGCATTTTGTATATTATAGATTCCATAAATAAATTAGATATTGTTTTAATTATTGTATAAACTTTTATTGCTACACTGCATCCCGATCTTGATCCGCTGATTGAGAACGTAAGTAGTCAGAAAAATTGATATTAAACTAAAATACTAAAAGGTCCTATAGTTAGGTCTGTTGCAAAGGCTTTGTAGATTTGTGCAAATCCCGGTAACAATAAAGGACGAAAGTATTTTTTTAATCTGCTAGAAATTTCTCAACTAATTTTTACTTGCCACAAATGTGTAATTAGAATCGAAAGAATGGACAGCACAATTGGTGTAGAATGAGCGCATTTAATTTTGTTACAGATTATGGAAAAATAATCTAATCTAAACAAAATAATAATGTAAATGTAAGGACTATAGTCAGTATAAATACAAGGTCTACTAAATTTAAGTACAGTGCAGTTAAATAGATTATAAATAATAAGATATTAGGGAACTAAATAGAGCTTTTATACAAAATCATTATTTAATTTTCTATCGAAAAATAATATAAATTGCTTAAAAATGATTTAATAAAACATTTTAGATAAACCAAATATTTAAATTGTTAATGATTTCATTTTTATTATGATTGAATTGGATAAAATATTACTTTTTTTTCTAATAATTGATTCCGTAATTCTTTGATTTCTCGTTGTATTCTCTGATATTTTTCAATGGGTGTTTCAGTTTTATCTTGATCACCACTGCAACTAAGAGAAAAAGCAATAGTAAATTCACTAAATTTATAAATATAATTTTAATAAATAAATTATATAAATGTATGAATATTTACTGTACACATAAAAATTTCTTAAAAAACTATATTCAATAATGTACTTCTTATTACTATTAATTATTGTAAAAAATTTCTAAAATTTTGCTTACAAATTGTTACGCATTTAATCTGTCGCGATGTATGTATAATTATATTTCCAATTATCATTTCGCGATATCGTAACTTATACCAGGTTCAATTCTGTACTAGCCGAAGCGATGAAGGCGCTTCGACCTTTTTAAGGTTCGGTAATGAAATAAATGTAATAGCGTTAGTTAAAAATGTAAAATATTATTTATTCTGACCGATGAAGAACGAGAGTGCGCGATTTAAGTGTGATATAAACGATTGTGTATGCCGTGATTCTAAACGCGATAGCTCAATGTGATTCGCCGTATCAAAGAAATATTTAAGTTCTACTGTCGTTCACGATTTATTTAGGAAAAAGATGTTGGAACCTGAGTACACACGAGATGTTAACCCGTTCAAGATTCGGAGTCGAGGTCGATAATTCAAGTGCCTGCATGTTTCGATTTGATTTTACTTATTAATTCCGCCGGATGAAAAATTGCAGATCAGTGATTTTTCCTTCCAGGATCCATGGTACCTTGCAGGCGTTTAATTAGCGCCCAGTCAGCTACCTCCGCTATTGTCTTTCAATTGACCCTCGCGTCTTCATTTTCAATTTTAGTGCGGAATTCCCATATGTATATATATATATATGGGATTCGGAGGTTCTTATTATTCGCGAGTTTTATGTTACTCGCCTATGAGTTCGATCCCCTCATCATCAATTTCTTAATGCTTTGTTTTATTTTGCCAATGCATGTGTTATTCTCTTTCTTCCCAAAGTTCGTCACGTATGCGATTTTTGATATGCATATAATAATATTACATACATGACAAAATGTAGGAACAAATCCATAAAGATTGCTCTTATAAGAATATGATCAATAAACATTATAATAATAATTCTTTTATTCAATTTTATCTAAACTTTGTTACTTGAACAGGTTTAGATGGATAATTGGCGGTAATTAATCATTATTGTTTGAAGCCAAAGAGGAATTAAGATGGCGATATATCGGGCTCGTAATATGACTCACTTTTAATTAGAAAGTTCGGAAGGTAAAAAGAAAAGATAATAAATAAATCCTGCATTATTTCTATCATATGCACATTGAATTATAATGCTATTATTGAATAAACACGAATCAATTGAATTTAGAATCCCTGTCTTTTATATGGTTTTACATTAATAAATTTTATGATGTATAATAATTTTGTTTTCGAATTTTAAAAATTTTTTCTATTATATTGCTATATATATTTAAACAATAAAACTTTGGAAAAAATATCATTCAGTAATAATTATATGTTACTAACATATGAATCTCTATAAATATATGTCATCATACAACACCCGGGATGAAGACAACTGTGAAGTTAAACGATAACCCCTTAGCGGAAGCTCAAGGATACAGATGTTGAATGAAATAATTATACTTCGTTGTTGAAATTACACACTTGTGTTTATTAAATATATCAAGATGGAGACGCAGTGCATAAAGCGTGTTCCATGTTGCTTGTTTACGTTGCAGTGCACGATAAGATAAGTCGCGTTAATGGGTCCGTAACGAATATAGTTAAAGTCTGAATGTGGTTTGATCCGCGAGCCCAACACATAAGATTTCAACTCTGCTCATTCTTTTTTTTTTATTCTAAGATGAAGTTCCTGTTTTTGGCAGATTTCCTGTGTATTTCACGAAAGGTCTGATTCCGCGTCTCAGGTGCTAAATTCGCGCAATGCTCGCTATCATCAAGAGTAATTGGACGCCGACATCCGGTCATGCAGGCTACGGTAACTCCTGGCCCTCGTGCGTCAGTGAATCTAACTGAATTTAATGCACGGCTTGTAACGGATATCTAAGACTCGCGTAATTGGTCGTTCCCGCGGGTAATATCGATGTTCAATGTTACGAGCCTTGACGGCCTGTAACAAAAAATGCGTACGTCAGAATCGCAATGGACATTGCTGCATAACATAGATAATATATAATAAAAATTAATTTGGTAAGACGAGTATTAAAAAGTATTAAAATAAAATAAATGTGTTTTAATACTTTTACTTTAAAATTTTTTGTTTTAATATAATTTTTTTCATTATAGAATTTTATTGTCACAAATTTTTGGTCGTGATTCTTCAGACTTGTAATATAAGATAATAATAATCACTATTTTTTTTTAACTATTTAAATAAAAAATATTAACAAAACGAATTATTTTATTTATTTGTTAATTTCATACGTAATAATTATTCGTAAAATATAAAAGAAAATAACAACGTTGCTTTTCATTTTTTAATATTGATACTACTAAATCCAAACTAAGGCATGAAGTCCCAGCTTCTTATGTTTATTGACGAGAGTGTTTTATTGGTCTTTTATATGCTTTACTACTTTTTCGATTGCTGTTCTATATCGTGCTGTTATTCGAATTATTAAAGATCATAAAAATGTCAAAAAATAAACATTTTATTCGAAAGGAAAAAAAGCTTACAGAAGCTGTGTAGAAATTGCGTTTAAGACAAAGTACACACTGAAAAAATTTATCAAAAAATATGTCACAAAGTAGTGTTAATTATAACGTGAATATAAAAAAATTATACAATAAATTCTGCAGAAGGGCGAAGAATAGTGGATTTACTGCACATTGGAAACAATATGTGATGTTCTTTTTGCAACGACTGTCGTTCTTCAAAATATATAGAAAGTGTTACAGCGAATAGGTGTTACTTTAATTCTTTCTGTGTGCTGATATAAGTGTTTATTAATTAATATAATAAACACCGACAAAATGTACATACTAAATGACAATTACTCAAGAAAATGACGTTTTTGTGTGAAGGCAGCACATGTATTGATATGCATATTATTAAAATTTATTGTTTATTATATTAAAACATGTAATAATATAATTATTATGTAAAAGGTATGATACACAGTGACATTTGGATTTACTAATTTCAACAAGGGTTAATGGCCGCAGTGTTAGAAACACGCGTATCACAGAGCTGCATAGTTTAAGCGAATAGCAAAAGGAAGTAATACACAGAGGAAAATTTAGAGTGGAAGAAAGGCTGCAGAGAAGTGTGATGTTACAAATAAATATAAAAGGAGAAAGCAGGGAGGAAAGTTTGGCATAGAAAAGCTAAAAGAAAAGTGCATTGCTGTGTGAGGTTAGAACGAACAGAAAGAGCGATTAAGAAGCAAGGAAAGGAGACGAAAAGTGCGGACGTCAGAAACGGTTTTTTGACAATCACGAGCGAGGACCGCACTGAGAGCTCGATAGAGCCCGCAAGTGACCATCAGCGATTAAGGAAAGGTAAAAGAGCAGATCAAATACTGGACAGCTGGCTTACATAAAATTATAGAAATATACAAATACAAAACACAAAATAGAATTAAATTAAAATTAAATAAAAACTTAAATCGAAACAGAAACAAATCAAATTATAAAAAGCATAACAAAGAGAAATAAAACTAATAGTATAAAATCAAAATCAATAAATCAAACGAACAAGTTTAACAGATAAACGAAATAAATAAATAAATAAACAGAACAAGCCAGCGCAGGTATTTGCAGAAAAATAAAAGGTAAAAGGGTAAGTACCAAACAAGAAAAACCTGGACATATGAGGGACATATAGCAACGGTAAAAACTCGAACGAAAATGGAGAACAATCAATGAGGAAAGCTATGGAGGAGAGACAGAGAAAATAATCATGGGAAACTTCAACGTAACAGGGGAAAGAGGGAGCTACATGCAGAATACAGAGGAGGAAACAGGGACAATCAGTACTAGAAAAAACAAGGACAAGAAAGTGGATAAAGAGGAAAAAAGCTAATTGACAGGTTAACAAGAGAGGGATAATGTGTACTGAATGACACAACTACAGGAGACAAGAGGGGTGAATATACTTACATAGAAGCTAGAGGAAATACAGTGATAGACCTGGTGGTCGCAGATAGAGAAGTCAGAGAAAGAACAAAAGATTTCAGGGTAATAAGAAAAGTGAAGTCAGACCGCCTCCCATTGGTTGTGACGATATAGATAGCATAGAGAATACAAGAAAGGGAGAGGCCACAAAGTAAAGAGAATGAGGAGAGTATCAGAGAATTTAAAAAGAAAACGAATGGGAGATATAATGAACAGAGAGGAGTGAGATTTGAAAAGTTGTGGGAGGAAGTCAAAGACAAAATTAACGGTAGTGTCATGAAGACAGATCTGAAAAGAAGAATATGGAACATCGGAGAGTACAAGTGTTGTGACTGGGAATGTAAAAAGGAAAAAACAGTGAAGAGTATGTTGGTGAAATGGAGAATAGGTAAAGCCACAAAAGAAAGATACCTCATGCAGAGAAGGAAGTGAAAAGCACTCTGTGAGAAGAAAAAACAGAGACTAAGAGAAAGGGAGGAAGCAGAATTAAAGAAATTGAAAAATGAAGGATAGGAATGGAGATATATAAACAGAGGTAGGAGAAGAGACATAGAAAATGATAGCATAGAAAAGGAGGCATGGAAGGTCCACTTCATACAGCTACTGCATGGTATGGAGACACCCGAGAGCTATGCAAGCACCGAGGGGACACTAGGAAACGAAACAACAAGGATAGAAAACAGGAAGATCAGGAGTTATGGAAACACTTGAGAAAAGGGAAAGCAACCGGTATCGATGAGATACCAAACAAAGTGTGGGTACATGGAGGGGAGAGATAATAGCTAGACTGACAGAAGTAATCAAAAGGATCTTCTAGGGTTGATGCCACAAGAATGGAAGACAGCGATCATAGTACCGATATATAAGAAAGGGGACCCCCGGAAGCCCGAGAGCTACAGAAAACTGTCCATGCTGTCGACGGCCTACAAAATCGACGCCGGAATCCTGTTGAATAGAGTAGAGAAAGAAACAGAGGGAAAGAAAATTTTACTTGAAGGACAGGCGGGATTTAGAAGAGAAAGAGGCACCACAGACATTATTTACATATTGGACCATGTTATAAGGAAGATAATTGGAGAGAAGAAAAAATTATATATTGTTTGTGGACCTGAAAACAGCATTTGACAGGATTAACAAAGGAAAGGCATGGAGGATTATGGAAGAAAACGGAAACAGCAAGGAAATAACGACGAGGATAGGCAGTATATACGAGGAAACGAAATGCAAAGTGCAGACGAACCAGGGACTGACTGAGGAATTTTAGACTAATGAAGGGCTCAGATAAGTGTGTAGAATTAGTCCAATCCAATTCAACATATACATCACAGGGATAGAAGAGGCAATGAAAAAAAGGAACATAGGCGGAACAAAAAACGAGGGACAAGGATATGGACTTATGCCGACGCCCTTGCACTGATAGGAGAAAGTAGGGAAGCAATGCAGGACATGCTGAGGACACCGAGGGTCTTCCAAGATAACAGAAAGATGCGCCTGAACACGGAGAAGACGAAAGTCATGGTAGTTAAAAATGGAAAAAAACAGACAGAAGAAGTATGGAAATGGAAAGGGAAACACATTGAAGTGGTGAGGAAGTTTAACTACCTAGGCTTCGTGTTCAGAAGCGAGGGAAGTACGATGATCATATGAAAAAAAGAGCATATAAGGGGTGGATTGCCGCGAAAAAACATGGGGAGTGGCAGAGAAAATGTGCTCAGGAGATTTTAATCGATTTTAGTAGATTTATAAAGATGTTATTTAATTACTTAGTCAAAGGAGTGTTGGAGTACGGAGTGGAGCTATAGGGTAATCAAGAGGTGGAGTAAATGTAAAGGATCAAAGTGGACTACTATAGATGGACCCTCAAGATAGACTTCTGTACACCATGATATTTGGTATGTGAGGAGACAGATGAGACTAAAATGAGCTTTGAATGGAAGGTCAGGATATTAAAATACAAGGAAAAGATAAAACAGATGGACAAGGAGAGATGGGTCAAAAAATGCTATGAAGAAGCCAGAGAACAGAGGGAGGAAGGGAAAACAATATAGAAGGAGAGATGGCTAAACAAGTTGGGACTGAACGTAGAAGAGATTGAATATTGGATATCAGAGGAAAGAGATGTATACAGAGAAATAAGAATGAGAGATAAAGATATACAGATGCAGTACATGAGATGCAGAATGTCAGAGGCAAAATACAATAGGACATATATGGACATTAAAAAAATAGGATTACCAACTTACTTCAAAGGGATAGGAAAGGCAATGGTTATCAAAACAGTGGCGAGAATAAGATGCGGTAATATAACGGTAATATAAGTAATATAACAGATATTGGTTAAGTACAGAGGAAAGGAGATGACCATTATGTAAGAAGGACGAAGGGGATTGAACACATTGGTTGATGATATTTGAGAAGACAAGGGATATATTTGAGGACATAAGAAAGGAAAAAAGGAAAGTGTGGACGAATAAGAGGACAGTGAAGTGTTTCAGAGGCAAGGTGAATAATAGAGAAATACTAAATGGAATAATGCAGATTGAGAAGAGGCTAGAGAGAGAAGAAAGAACTTAATACGCGCACAGAGAGACCCATACAGGAGGAAGTAAGAGGGCAAGTAAATGAATGGTAGACAGGAGGAGAACCAATAGAGGGACAGAAAGGGAGGAGTGCAATGTAGTGAGACGAGGAGGAAGCTAAACCAGACTGTAGTGACAAGAACTGTGCAAAGAACAATAAGTAATAAAATAAAATATATAGTGTGTAATATGTATATTGAATATGAGATGTATAATATGTATATTATGTAAATAGACAATGTAAACGGAACCCGTCCCTGGGCGAAAGCTGGGACGTACTTTAATACAAATACTAATTTCAATAAGTTTTTAGCATGTCTCAATAAATCAGATATCTTTTCGATATGTGTAAAAGATATCAGAATGAAGTAGGACCTTCAATTGAAATTATCACAAAATCAAGTTGCACAGAAGCTGTAGAGCTTGGAAGACAATTAACAATTACAAATATCTCAAGTTTACAGGACAAAGGGTAAGTAATCTTAATTAGTTTTAATTTAACTAATGAGCTGTGCTTATTAAATTGAAATCATATAATAAAATATATATAAATACCAATTCATACTTATACGTAAAGTGTACATTTGTTTCAGTTTTATATATAATTTTAAACGTGTATTTATTCATGTATATATTATTTAAGTTTATATTTATACAATTTTATTTTTTATATTTAAAAAAAAAACTATTCATGTAAAAAATTTAATTTTTGCAATTTAAAACTAAATTTATATAAAACTTAAAATTTAAATAAATAAGTTATGTATTTCAATTAATTTAGTAAGCTAATTTATAATTATCTCATTATAATTCTATATTAATTATTAATTTTCTTTTCTTTTATGTTTTCTAGATCGAATAATCGGATCTCTGAAATAAATAAATATCATTCACAAGATCATGAAATTTTAGCAAATACTTCAACTGAAATGAATGATATTGTAAAAATTATGGCGTCATACGATATGGGATGGAGTACATGAGGTACAGGTACAGGTAACTTCGATAGTTTGAATGGTTTCGGCTCCATTGATAGTTTTTTTATTTACAAAATATTGGGTTTTTCTACATGCAACAAAAAGTGTAAAAAATGCGATTTGGACGCAATCCCAAAGGCCATGATTGTTGTTTAAACTTTTGGGAATCAGCCAAAAGTTTAGACTTATGTAACTAATCAACTTGTAAATAAAAGTAACATATTCAAAGAAAAAATGTTGAAATTAGCGTTTTTATAGGTGATAATAAGAGCTTGGTAATAGCAGATTGTCATGCTGGTTCATCACGAAATATAAAATAATTGAGTGATGTTAATCACACAAGTAAAGAAATAAAAAATTAAACAATAATGCTATATCATACTTGCATCGATGCTTTTAGTATGCATTAGCCCAAAACAAAGGAAATGCAAAAGAATGAAAAGAAAAGAAAAAGAAAAAATGAAAAAAAAAAGAAAATTATACACATAAAACCATCAAAGGCTTCAAAAATTTAAATTTCTTTAAATCATTATAGAATATTTTTCATAAGATTGCTGATAACGTAGAAAAAATTTTCAGTAGGCGTTTCAAACAATATAAATGAAAGTATTAATGCTATTATAGCCAACAAAGCACAAAAATCAAAATATAAAGTCTTACAGCATCCGATGATTTGAGATATGTTGTTACTGTAGCACAGAAAAATATTGGTCCTATGTATGCATTAAACGCTGTAGAAAGAATTGAATAATCTCAAAATAAATATTTTGAACTTTTCATTAAATTAAAAAAATCAATAATCTTGAAAATATAAGAAAAATTAAAATAGAAAGCAAAGAATTTATCATTTTGTAAAGAAAATTATATTGAAGCATACACTGTCGAATAAAATAATGGAAATGCTATTGTTTTCTTAAATTTAGAAACATCTGGATTTGACAGAAACTAGGAAATTTTATAAATTTCGGCTAAGTGTGGCGCACGAATTTTTATTCATATGTACAAATAACTGGTGATATTTTGGCATCTGCCACAGCAATTCATGGCATAAAAAAAGTGAATGATCATATATTAGTGTACGACAGTATAGTTGAGTCTGATTCAATTATAAATATTTTTAAAAAATATTCTACAATGGTTAAGCAATTTAAATAGAAAATGGAACATAATTCACAATATGTCATTCGATAGCCCGAGATTAGTTAATATAATACATTGAAATAATATCACTACAGAAATATAATAGGATTTTCCAAAAATATAATAGGATTTATTGATAATTAAAAAATTATAAGATATGTACGGAAAGAAAAAATAGAGCTAATGTATAATGATTGGATTAGTATCATATTCAGAAATTCCAAATTACAATGCACACAATGCAATAGAAGATAAAAAATATAAAATATTATTGAAAAACTAAATATTATTTATTCTGATTTAGTGGTATCTAGAATTTAGTATATGTATTAATAAATGTATAATGAATAAACGCGTGAATAAATCATTGTGTACATTAAACTCATTGAAACCATATTCTAGTTTATAAATAAGAAAGCAATTGATATGGGCTGGGATAGATATTCCTATTTTAATAAATATGTACAAAAATGTTGGTGAAATAAGTATTTCAAATTTACTTAGTCAGAAAAAAAATAAAATGATTACAAAATTTGTAAAAATAATATATTATTTAACATTAGTATAAGCGTTATTATACATTATTAAATTAGTTAAAATTAATATTTTATTTATTGTTAATATAAGTATTATTACATATTAGAAAATTTGTTAAAAATAATCGGTCAAGAAGGAAAAATGATAGATATAGACAAGGAGGGAAAGTTAGAAGAAGGAAAAGTAAAAACAAAAGATGTGGAAAAGAAGGAAAATGGTTAGTTGAGAAAACAGAAAAGGGATGAGAGAGTGAGCGGGAACGAGGAAGGAGAATTCACGTACATAGGGGCAAGGGGAGCAACAGTGATAGATCTGGTGACAGCAAACGAAATGTCATGGCCATATTAAAGAGTTTCGAGGTTTAGAATAGGATAGTCAGATCACTTGAAAATTTGTATCACGTTAAAAGGAAAAGAACATGTAAAAAAAGAGATAAAACAAAGGATAAGCAGAGAGTATTGGAAAGAGGAAAACATAAAGGGAAAGGAAAGAATAGAAAGCATTATGCGTAAAAAGACGAAAGAAAGAGACAGGAAGGAAAAACTAGAACTATGAAAAAAAGAGGTCATTTGAAACTATTTAAATAGAGAAAATAAGAAATTGAGATTTAAAGAAAATTATATTAATAAGAAAGGATGGAAAGAAAACTTGAAAGAGCTATTAGGGAGGATAAAGAAAAGAGAAAAAGGAACAACAAAAAACACGAGTATAAAAGAAGAGACAGAAGAACTTTGTAACCAAAAAGTAATAAAGGTATTGACCAAACTAAAGAAAGGCGAGACAGCAGAGAAAGGGCAATTTGAAATAAGTCTTGGATATATAGAGAAGTAGAGATAAAGGAAGAAGTGATGGGAATAATAAGAAAAATATGGAAAGAAGAGATGCTGTACGAATGGAGGACAGTGATAGTGACGACCATCTATAAAAATGAAGATCCAGAAGATACTGGGAATTACAGAAGGATATCAGCATATAAGATATATACGGAAATTCTAAAGAATAGATGAGAGTAAGAGGTGGAAGGAAAAGGAATTGTTTTAGAGAATCAAACTCGTTTCAGGAAACGAAGATTCTCAATGGAGAATATATATACTCGAAACCGCCTTATAGAAAGGTCGTGGAGGAGGAAGTCAGCAATGTATGCTTTATTCATAGATCTGAATACGCCCTCTGATACTGTGGATAGTGTATTATGAGAGGTAATAGAAACTAAAGGGATTGAATATCTCAGGGAGAAAATACATGATATTTATAAGGAACCGAAAGTAAAAATAAGGACCAAGGTGAGGGAGATAGAGTTTTGGACATACAGAGGATTAAGGAAAGGGAGCAGGTTGAGCCCAATCCTATTTAACATCTTCATAGCGAGGTTCGAGAAAGAGTTGGAAAAACGAGGAGTAGATGGAATAAGAATAATAGGAGAAAAGATATAAATGCTAGCATACGCAGATGACATAGTAATGATCAGTGCAGGAAAAGAAGCCCTACAGGACATGATGGGAACGCTGAGAAAATTTTTAAGAAGTAGGAAGCCTGAATACAAATAAGACAAAGGTAATGATAATAAAAAGGAAAGGAAAGAAAAAGGATAAAAATAGATATGGGATAAAAGAAGATTGGAGGTAGTGGAAACTTATAGCTATTTCGGATACGTTTTAAATACGAACGGAGGCCATGAAAAACATATAAGGAAATGAAGGATGAAAGGGATAATAGCAGAAAATAAAATGTGGGGAATAAAAGAAAAAAAATATAAAAATAATTTCAAGAGTAAAAAGACTTTATTTTAATACTTGAGCAGAAGTGTATTGGCGTATGAAGTAGAAATGTGAAGCTGGAATGAACATCATTAAGAAAGGTAAAAACGGACTATTACAGATAGGAGTTAGGATTAAACATCTGCATATGCAAATAAATAGTGAACGGGGAAATAGACAGCCTAAGCATGAGTGTAAATGGAGAATAAAAGTAAGGAAATTTGAAGAAAAACTAAGAAATATGGAAAAAGGAAAGATGAAAAAATGCTGGGGAAAAAAGAAAGAGAAAGAGGAAGGAAAGACACGAGAATAAAAAATGGCTGAATATCTTAAGTTGGAATGAGTAACAGGTCCAGATGAAAACAGAGGGTGGAGAGATGGTAGATCTGAAGAAGAAAGAACAGGATATAGAGAGGCAAAGAATCAACATTAGGATCCGAGAGGCTAGATATAATGTACAATACAAATAACTGATGGAAGAGGGGATACCAAATTACCTCAAAATAGGAAAGAGAAATACAAAAATAAAAGAGATTGCCAGAATAAAGTGTGGAAATATAACGGAGAAAGGAAAATATTGGCTAAGAAAAGCGGAAAGAAAGTGCAAAATTTGCAGAAAAGTGGAAGGATCGTGGATAGATCTTGTGAAAGTGTGTGTGAAATAACAGCGGAAGAAATGGGAGATTTGAGGAAACAAAGAATGGGCAATATAGAAAGTTTATAATAAGGCATAAAGGAAATATAAGCAATCACCAGGTTATTAAGGAAATAAGAAAAATAGACAGGAAATTGAGGAAAGAGGAAGGAAAAAAGATGGAGGTGGAAAAGTGAAGCCTCACGGAACAGGAAAGAGGTGAAGTGTAAGAAGGTAGAGAGACAATGTGATATGAATATATAAAGGATAAATAAGAAGATATAGAAATCAGAATCTATCTCGACACCGGGAAGCAGTGTCACCTCCCTATCCCATATTTCCACCTCGTACTCCATTACCCCTTGGACTAAGTAATTAAACATCATTCTCTATAGCCCGAAATCCCTTGCACATTTCCTTTCTGCCAGTCCTCATGTCCTTTTTGCTGCAATCCTGCTCTTGTATATTCTTTCCCAAATGTGGTCTTCGTATTTTTCGTCTTTTCTGAACACGAATCCCAGGTAGTTAAAACTGTTTACTGTTTCTATGTTTTTTCTTTTCCATTTCCATACCTCTGTTTTTTTCCTCTTCCACTTTTTAACCATCATAATTTTTGTATTTGTGCTCAAATGCATCTCTCTGTTACCTAGAAAGCTCCTTAATGTTGCCATAATCCCTTGCATTGCCTCTCTGTTTTCGCCTATCAATGCTAGGTCGTCCGCATATGTTAGCGACCATATCCTTATCCCTCTTATTTTTGTTCCTCCAATGTTTCTCTTTTTCATTTCGTCCTCTATCCCTGCTTGACTCTGTTTTTTCCTTTCTTGCAGTCTCTGTCCCACCATTTTTGTTCTCCCATCTTCCACATTTTGTTCTTTATCTCTTTCTTCTGCATGTTTTTCTTGATTTTCTCTTTTATCTCCTTCCATAGTTTCTCAATGTCTGGTTCTCTGTCTTGCATCTCATACTTCCCATTTGTCATTTCTCTATATATTTTACTGCTTTCTTCATCCCATATCGATATTGTATTTTTTTCCTCTTTTTCTAGTGTTTCTCTTTTCTTCCTTCTCATTTGCTATTATTATATTAAACATTGATGAAATAAAACCTAATTACATCCAATAAAAATAACAGGAGAAATTAAACGGAGGTAACAAGGATACTTTATCATATTTTATTTTCAGATTTTTATTCATAAGTGATTTCAATTAAAGAAAATTAATTTTGCATTAATTTAATAAATGAAATTATAGAGCACAATATATACTACAATATCATTTAAATATATCAATTTGTACAGTAAAAGAATATTTGTTTATAAAATACAGAAACTAAAAATGCTACATACCATAAAGTATATCCTACTTTTGACTTAGATGAAATTTTATCGGAAAAATCAACATTTGTGGAACTAATGTGCTTATCTTTGAATTTATTAAATACTTTTTTTGCATCAATATTGATTTTTTCAACGGAATCTTCATCTTCCTAAAAAGTAAATAAAATTTATAAAAAATTGATTTTAAATAATATATATATAGATTTTTATTTTTGAACAGTATTTATTTTGTAAGTTTTTTTTATCTTATAATGAATAAGAAATTAGTATTTATTTTTTAACTTACTTTTACAATCAAGAATTTTTATTTAAATATAAATGTGATACAATAAATAATAGATATTTATAGAATTACTGTTTTTTAAATTAACTATTATAATAATAAAATTTTATTTTATGTATTATTATTTAAATTAAAATTTGAAAAATATTTGATTTTATAAAAAGACATTATTTATACTTACATTTATATAATTTATAAACAGATTGTTATCTGGATTATCATCTGTTTCATATATATCTGGTTGATCATATGCCTGTAAAAATAAGATATTTCTTAATATTGCTTATGATTAAAATTTTAAATCTACATTATAAACAAATATTCAATTAATAATATTAATTTATAATATACATTAATATTTTTTATACAGTTCTTATAAATATTTATTATTTGTATAAATAGACTTGTTTATTATTAACGTAATTGGATGTTTATTTATTTTTATTCATTAACATAATATAATTTTTTATTTACTTTTAAATGGGTTCAATATAATCATTTATAATATATAAATACGTTCTAAATAGATTAAAATTAATTTAATTATTTTGAATATCACTAGAAATAGAATAAAAATTTTTTTTTCAATTTATAAAAAAAAAAAGTTCATACTTTGAAATTAATCAAAATGAATAATAATTATTAAAATACTTAAATACAATCCATCAAAAATATATCTCAACTTTTTTTTTGTATAAATTAATGCATATTATAAAAAATTATACATAACAATTAAAAAATTTTATATTTTATTTAAAACAACTTTATATAAAGTTAAATCTAATTACAATATTATTCAAAAACACTATAATTTTTAAATTAATCGTAGTGTATAATATTAAAATTATGTAAATAATAAAAATTATAAAATAATTTCTTAAAGAAATATAATTGATAAAAAGGAAAATAAAATCCATGCTAAAATTGCTTAAATTTCTATTCTAATTTCTGGTTTTGTTTTTGAATTAAAATATAAATAATTTTGTTAAGAGAAACAATTTGTATAATAAAGTATTGCACAATAGATTTTCCTTCATTGAATACCAATAAATAAATATTTAATGCTAAAATTTTTGTTCTATTATTAATGTCAAACTATAAATGAAAAAAAAAACTTTATAATGGTATTGAATTTAATATAAAACAATTAAATTTATGTTTTTAAAGCTATCTGATATACTTACAATTCCTGGTAAATCTGCATATTTTGGATCGATCATGTTCAAAATTTATTTTTATATTAAATTTTGAATATTACATATATCTATGAAAATATAAATATATTTAAAATTAATTATCTAATTTTTTTATTAGAATAAAACAAAATGGAATGCAATAAATTTTTTGAAATTTTAAAATTTATTTTGTAATATCAAATTTTAAATATTTAGTTATAAATAATTATTACTATTATAATAAAATAAACTAATTTAAAAGAAAAACAATACAAAAAAAACCATACAAACTAATAATTGAGTATTGTATAAAACACAAAACACGGATTAACAGAATGTTAAATTTGATATTATACCGGAGATTATTAGAAGAGATGAAAAGGTAGATCGAGTCTTACATGTTAAAAATGTGTACACGAGGCGGTAGTTGCAAACCTGGCTGATTTCAAATATACTAAAAGAAATACCGCTAATAAATGAGTGAACCGATGGGCATAATCCCCACCAAAAATTTTTATTAAGAATAGGGGAAGAAGGCAGTTTTAATGTAAATTTCTTTATGTACATCTCTAACCGTTCTATTCGTAAACAAATGTGCCCACTGTTATGTAAAAAAAAAATTTTTAATTTAAATATTAATAAAATTAGAATCTCTCTTAAAGTATCAATTGTAAATAAAGATTCATTTACAAATGAATCTTTATCATGAAAATTAAATATAACTGTAACCAGATTCACTGGAAATTAAGTTGAAAAGGCAAAGATTGAATTCATTGTGTCTGTCTGCTACTGATAAATTAATAATTCCTGGACAGGTTATTGTAATATTATCAATTCGAAGAAAATCACCCCCTGTCTCGATCTCATCTCTATAGGCGTTAAGGTGGGGAAAAATTTAAAAGGCTATAAAAACCGTACCGAAGACGAAAAATTACTTTTTGTCAATTCGAAGATCACCCCTTTTTCAAATCTCATCTCTAAAGGTGTTATGGTGGGGAAAGATTTAAAAGGCTATAAAAGCCATAACGAGCAATTATTATGCACTTTATGTCAATTCATCAGTCATTCGATCTATAGTAATTAAAACTTGAATTTGTGAACTTTGTACTCGACATTCAAAAATCTAAACTCTTATCACAATCGGGAACTCCGAACCCAAAACAACTCGGAGTGGTGACAGCAAACTGTGCATAAAGAAAGACAGCACCCCCAACGGCCTTTTGGACTATTCACTACTCTCAAGGACGTTTAAACAGCCAAACGAAATCCACATCCCAAAACAAGTAACGTTATACGTTAACTGAGCGACAATTTTGTACTTTAATATACGCGGTGTCCAAATTTTTGCTATTATATTATTTTAAAGTTTATTCTTACAAAACGTCTTTTTATATTATAAATTTTTTTTTTCATAAAAATTGTATCAACCTAGTGAATTAAATAAATGTTAATTTAAAAGTAACAAATTAATAATATTTTATTTAAAAAAAAAAAAATTAATAATAATCCCATACATAACAATAAAATAATTTTAAATTAGTTAACATAAATGTAATTTATTCCTATAATAATTTTTATTGCTTCAAAATCTATTTTAAAAAAATGTTAGCTAGGGTATGGATAGGAGCACAGAAGAGTAAATAAGAGAATGTTAAGTTCAATGCTTTACATAAGAAACAAACATGGTGGTTAAAATATCTTTTCTCTCTCTCGCACTTCCGAAGCGATTGTAGCGCTCCGGGTGGACACATGGGAAATTAAGAAAAATTTTTTATAAGCATTTCGAAACCTATTTAAAAAAAAGGTATATACAGCTATATGAACTATGAGTAAAAAAAAGAGACATCTGAAGTATTTCGAGCTTTGAAAATAATTTAATATAACTGAAAACATTTTTATTAATAATTTTATGATTATCATTTACATTTCAATAAGAAATTGAAATAATCATAACATTATTAATAAAAATGTTTTCAGTTATATTAAATTATTTTCAATACAATATAAAAATATATATTGTCTTTAATATATTATGAAATAATATAAATCTTTATGTGCTTAGAATTTTTAAAAGCGATGTATAAGTACAGTAAATTCGCCTGCTCTATCAATTGTATACGAAAAGATTTACATACAATAGTGAGAGTATAAACTAATACTTTTATTATTTCATGTGTGCTGTTTGCAGATTTTGAACTTCGGCGCAGGTAAAGCAATAAATTTATTACCTACTACTTTTACTAGTGCATGAAGAATTTCTCTTATTCTTAATATTAAAAACAGAGATGAAAATGTTGTTTGTAGACACTTTTACCAATTTTAAAAATTATTTGATGAAAAAAAAAAATTTTTGAAAAATTTTGTTAATTTTGAAAATTATAAAAAATTGTTGAAAATATTAATTTTTAACAATTAGGACAATTTTAAAAATTAGTTAATGAAAAAAAAAAATTTTTGAAAAAATTATTTGATGAAAAAAAAAAATTTATATATTACTAAAAGTTTTACTAAAAAATTCGATTCATTATTTGAAATAATTCTAATACATTCAATATAATGTTTTAGCTTTATTCTCAAAGAATCTTTAAAAATTTTGTTCAGGAAAACGAAAATGCAATTGCAGTAAAATTTGTTTCCCGTAGAAATGAAAATATTCGTCAAACATCTGTGTGACCAATTGCACGAAACACCAAACACGTGCAAAAAGTTCTGTCTTACTAAAATTTTGTTTCAAAATTTCTTTAAATGCACCTTTTCCATTTCTTAAAATACCATGATTATGATACCAACAAAAACGGTGGTGGGGGGTACCTGCTGTACCTGCTGTACTAATTATGATACCAGCAATAAGGGATAAATAACATTGATAAATTTTAAATAAATAAGTAATATTTTAAAACCAAATTATTCTAATAATTCTATCTATTTCTTTCTATTATTAATTTAAATTATTCGATGCAAATCTTTTCTAATAAAACTATTATATATATTATGTTTATACATCCACTATTTTACAGTGTTTTTTAATGTATTATTGAACACTAAAAGCCAAAAGTATAATATTCATTATTATATTTTATATTCTATTACATACGTTATTACATACATTAATTTCATTTTTTTATACTATAGATTTCATTTTACTATTTTTTATTTTTCTTTTTTACAATGTAATATTGAATTTATATTAAAAAATGTGTAGTAATAACTTCAGAACATTTCGTTTAATTTTTTTAGTTATATTTTATTTTAATTATAATTATTTTATGCAAACATTTTAGCTTTTATACAGTATATAATTTAAATAATTTTAATTTTAATTCTTCTGTTTATAATATTCAGTATATATTACGATTTTTTTATTAATTTAAATTAAGTACCAAAAAACGATTTTAAAAACTTGTTCAACATACTCTTTATTTGTATAGATAATACAAATAGATTTACAATTTGATAAATTTGCTTCAACGAATGCACATGCATTTAATTTTGAAGATTATTTTAAAGCTACATTTTACAAGGACTTTAAATGTAAATATTCATTTTGTCATAAACATAATGTTTTTGATGAGATTTTGCAATTCGCAGTAAGATTTATTATATATAAATATTGTAAAGACAGGAATAGAAGTATTAATAAAAATAAAAAAACTTTAGGTCATTTTCGAAATTTAAAAAAATTTATAAATAAAGAAGTTTTAATTCAACCTGTTTTTATTATATGAATAAATATTGTGTTTATGACAAAATGAATTTATTATGACATATTATTTTGTTTACACGTAATCCCAAAACAGAATAATAAATACAATATATTTCATATAAATACAATATATGAAATGTATTGCATTTATTATTCTTTTTTGTAATTTTTTATTTAATATTTATCTATGTTTGTATGTATTGTTATATTTATTATATATATATATATGTATATTTATTTATGTATTTTAATTTTTATTTATTTACTTATTTATTTATTTATTTATATATTTATTTACTTATTTATTTATATATTAAATTATTGTTTCTATTATAAATATATATACATATATTTATTTATTTACTTGTACATTGTATTTGTGTTTTTTTATATGTACTATTGCATTATATTATTATATTTATATACTGTTGCAAGTAAATGCATAAGAATATTATTTTTTTTATTTACACGTTGATAATTATTGTGCTGTATCAATTAGTAATTGATAATATATTTAACTTATAGTACATGCTACTTAAAATGTAAAACTTTTTATATCAAATATTGCATTGTAAGAGCAATATTGACAAAATAATTTATTGTTAATGTAATAATTGTAAAATTGCATAGTTATTAAGAATAATAATATGTATTAATAAATGATATTTGCTTAAAAAGTTCAAATAGCCAAAGATTAATGTTTTACTGTCATTATAATTGTTATTAAATATGAAATTATTTTACTATTAGAATATATATAATTAAATGAAATAAATACAAGGCTTCAATTCTTTGCATCATCCTTTTATTATCATTAAGTTACAAGAAAAGGATTTTCATCCATTTTAAAGAAATACAATTATCTTATACATTCTAATAACTTTTATTTGACATAAAAAATAACATAAATTGACACTTACAAAATCTAACGATTAAGAAAACCCAATATCCTTCGACACAAAAGATTTCCATAAAGATGTTCTATATAATAACTTCTTTGAAAGGCTTGAATATTTGTATTGAACACAATATTTTTAATAACAACACAATTTTTAAATATTCACTAATATATAAAACATATCTTTAAAAATAATAATAAGTTTATTCACAGGTAATTAACACTTTATTGAACTAAATATGTTTTTTTAAACCACCACAAATAAATAATACATTTTAAAATATTAAATCATTTTAATAATAATAAATTTTATCACTGGTAAGTTAAAATTGTATTAAAAAAATATTTTTTTTAACTAACACAAAAATATTAATGTATTTTTAAAAAAAATAATAAGTTTATTTGCTGCTAATTAACACTTTTATTAAACTTTTTGGTATATTATTAAGCGAACGCGCATTCTTGTTGAAAGAACTTTTTTTACTGTTCAAAAACTTTAAGAAAATTGAAGTAAACACATGTGCCAGATTATCAGTGCCGGCTCACGAAAAAGACACATGGGGTTATAGAAAGTGTAGGGTTCTGTATTTTCTTGATACTTGTACATGGGTATTTGTTTCCAGTCTTCCCATTTACAGTTGGACCCCCACAGAACAGACACTAAGAGAACGCTAGGTCCCGTGTTAAATTGTGGCGACAAACATGGCGGCAGAAATATCTTCTCTCTCTCTCGCACATATAGAAACACCAGCGACCTCTGAAAAGGCCGTGGCCCGTACTAAAATTTTTTATAAGTGCCTTAAAACCTATTTAAAAAAAACGCTACCACTACATGTACGAAGCACAAGTGTATTCCCTCGAGCTTCGTATATGTACACTTAGCATTTTTTTTAAATAGATTTTAAAGCACTTATACAATTTTTTAACTCGGGATACAGCATCTTTAGAGGTCGTCAGAGAATCTATAAGTGCGAGAGAGACAGAGCATATTTCTCCCACCATGAAAATACAACTACTTAATTTGACAATTTGTTAATTCGCATCACTCCTTATTTTTATTGAATAAAATAAAAATCACTTCAAAATTAATTCACACTATCTTTATGACAAACATTAATTAATAATATGTTTATTTACATTAATATTTACTTAGAAATTAATTTATATCCGTTGCACCCAAATAAATGAATTTTTCAGCTTCATCTACAAAGAAATTTTGTAACTACTAAAAACTCGAAATCTGTTCTCGACTACAAGAGTTTGAAAAACAATAATGTAAACACATGTACCGGGTTACCAGTATCGGCACACGTAAAGGGACATATGGGGTGACTTTATTTTGCTACATTTGTCTAAATTGTTACTAATAGTAATGATAGTAAATAAAAATTAGTTTTTAAATTGAACAAAAGAATTTTAAACAAAAGTATACGTTGTTAATATAAAATAAAAAAATTTTCAAATTATTATATCGTGGGCACTTTTTTTTTGCGTCACGACATGAAAGTGGTCCGTCTGCTACGTTTGTCGCCAGCTCTCCTATTTAGAGTTGACCCCCCGTGTGGACCCCCCTGGATAGGAGTCATGGCATTTCAATATACTTCAGGCGCGAAATTTAAAATGGTACATTTAAAACATTCATGTTTAATCACGATATTATTAAAAATATTGTACAAAAATACATCATAATATTACAAACTTAATAATAACTTAAATAAGTATAAGATAGTTTAGATAAATGTAATGCATCTCTTATAAGATAATTTTCAAAATTCAATCGCTCTTCAATGGAAACAAATAGGGAAAAAATACTACGAGAGATTAATTCAAAGAAAATCAAGACCTAGTCATATTATAGTATGACACCTGAAACTTCGATTTCCGTCGAAGTCTGATAATTGATAAAATTTATTAGACAACAATAGCAAAGATTATTAATGAAAAAAGGGCATCCTCCTACCCCAAGTCAGCATGAAGTGAGCTATGGTGGGAGTAAAACTAAAAGACTATAAAAGCCATGTAAAAGGGAGGAGATTTGCTTTTTGGTTTTTGAAAAATCAGTTGAAACTAATTAGTGCACTTAAAATTCATAAAATTTGTATCAGTAGCAAATCTTACTTCTTCAACACATACATTCATTCAAAACAACAACCACGATCTCCAGACCGGTACACTTTGGAGTGGTAGCAGCATATTGCTTACTGAAATTCTACACCCAAGTCGGCTTTTCGGACAAAGAATTCTAAAGGCAATCACATCGATGAAACAATTCGAAAACTTCTCTCAAGTAAATCGTAATAATAATAATCGATATTTTTAAGTTAACGTTCGAAAACTAAACAATTATAATTTTATTATTTATTCTTGCTCGGCTCAGTTAAACAATAATTCAACTAATTGTAAAATTTAATTAATTTATAAATAATTATTGAATAAAAGATATTCAATAATTCAATAATTATTGTATACAAATTTAACATAACTTTAACACAAACTAAAATACAACTGAATACATTTGATGAATAATAAAAATATTTGTAGTATACGCTTAAGATTTACTTACGAAAAAACATAATGTGAATGTGTTTATTAAATTTCTTTAAATTTTTTATAATTAAAAAAAAATAATTTTTTAATATTAATAAAAATATATATATAATACAACAACATTTAATAACTACAATAATTTTAATATCCAAACCCAGGTGCAAGGTATTGATTTTTTATGATACGAAATAATCTTAGCTTGTCGCCATGTTTGTTGTCACTTAGTTGAAACTTCCTGACATTTACTTTTATTGATGTTTTTCATAGAAAGTGTTTAATATAATAATAAATAAGTTTTTGAGAATAATATTTTTGTAATTAAAATTCGGCAAATTTATTTTAAGTTTAAATAAATAAATTTACTAAATAATAATAAGAATGCAATTAAGTAGGTATTAATGTAATGACATATCAATAATACATATTAACTATATTATTTTATACTTTGACAATTTTTTCAAAAAAATACAATATATATTATATAATTTTGTCATAATTCTCATATATTTGATTAAATATTGTTATAAGTAAATTATTAATAATTTGGATATAATTTATAAAAATAATTCAAAAAATTTTGAGTTATTTCAAACATTAAATATTTAATAATTATCATTTAATAATAATTATTAAATAATATTAAAAAAATATTATTCATTACATTGAAGACCGATATATTTTTTTACATTATTTATGAATTAATTTATATATTATGTCTTGCAGTTATGCTCTTTATATATTTTAGTTCTTGTTTATTTTTAGAAATAATGGGGAATAATATGAAAATAGAAATTCTATTATTTGATTAATCTTGAACATTCATTAAAATATTTCAAATTAATGCAAAACACCTATCAGTTTTAATGATTTTTATATATTACAAGAAGAAAACAAAAAACAAAACAAAATCTAAGAGTAATATATTTTTATTAATTAATTGTTTATTACCATATTAAATTACATTCATTGACAAAAATGTATAAATTAATTAGTAATCAATGTCATTTATATTTTTTATATCAATATTAATCTAATTTAATTGTTTCATTGTTTGTAGAACATTATTTAGTTTTTTATCACAGATAAACATTTAGATCAAAATTTTGTTTTGGTATTATTGATTAATACTCTTACATTTTATGTAAGTCTAAAATATATTATTATATACACACACACATCAGATAATTATATATTTTAGATTTATGTAAAATATAAATGTATAAATATTTTTTAATGCCTTACACGATAACAGATCATATTATTATTAATTTATTTATTACTTTTTTAATGATCGTACACTCTAATAAGTTTTTTATAATGTGTATTTTAATATTCTCAAATTTATTAATTTTTTATTTAAATATTTATTTCTAATTTTGACTTATAATTATTTACATACTTTTATATTATATTAACTTATTTTTGTAAATTTAAAAAAAAAAATCAATTTTTGTATTATCTTAATATTTTTATAATTTATAAATATCTACACAATGAAAAATTATTTCTTTTATAAAAATTTATTGAACTTTCAATTCTCTATTACATAACTGAATAAAATAAAATTATTACTCTTTATCTATTATTTTATTATATGTATAATTTTACTTTAGATTTTTATAGTAATGTATAATATTAAATTAAGTCACCTGAGTTAACTATATATGAAGATTTCATTGCTGAATTATATTTTATAATATAATGTTTTAAAGTACAGTAACGTAAAAGATTATTGAACGGATATAGGTATTAATATTATTTCAAACCATATCATAAACGATTAATAGTTTGACAAATTACTGCTTTCTTAAGATAAAGTGAATTAATACGTACAACGATATTTCACTGGACAAGCACTTACTGATAAATGTTGAAGAGAAGAAAACGTATATACTTTTAACAAAATAAAGTATTTAATCAAAAACTATCGTTCACTCCAAAAAATTCTTACACAGTTTCATGATCATCCTGACTGATATTAAATATTTCTATTTAAAAATTAAAAAAAATGTTTTTATTTTAAATTTAAATTTAAGATTTTTAAATTGTAATGTATTTTAATGCATCACATATTACATTGTTTTTCAATAACATAACGTCAAAAACTCCACCAATATCATCTCGTAACTATCGTATTCATTCTATTAATTTCACGGAATTTTTGTCAATTGTATATTCTAAAGGGGATAAGAGACGTTCTGTCAATTCTGACGAATCTGTTTCAATCTTTCACTAGATTATCCGATCCAATACAGTATTTGCGCGATTAATTGATCATCTGGAATACTTATTAATTCCTCCATTAGTCGGATATAATGATTTACGTCAATTAATAATTCAACACTATATCTTAAGAATAATATAATTCGTACAAGTAACTTATGTTAACTTTAAGTGATTTGTTGGAAGATAACTTTCCGGTTAGGAAAGTATATCAAGCTTAATAGTGCATCATGTGAGACATAAATCGAGTCATGCTACGCGTGTCTAATTTTTTTTTTTTTTTAACTTTCCCAACTGCTTTATTTTCGGTAATATAAGTAGTTTTGTCCAAATATATCTTCATCAAATGCGCATTATGCATTTAGAATTTGTTTTATGGATCAGTCTTGTTAAGTTAATCCTGTCCATTGCTAAGGTATTGAGGATAATATTTTTCTTCATAGGCTCTTTTGTTGTGCTTCTATGGCTTGAGTATTTTCTTCAAGAAATTATATAAAGTCGGTTATCAAAGATAAACGTTATATGATATCTGTCTATCGTGCGTCATCTGCGTATTCGGCAATTATTTTCTACTCTATTGCTCTGAACTTATCACTCCGTTCTTAATATACACCTAACTTAATAGTTGCATGCCTCACAATAGCCTCTAGGAATTCATTAAAATCCCATCTTCTTCCAGTTACTTCGATTTGATAGACAAATGAATTTCTTTTTTTTATGTGGTTGCAAATAATCAAGGGTGTCTAACAATCTTATAACCATTAATTACGAATTGTAATATTCTGATCTAGTGCTCCCCGTGTAGATGCATTTAACTTTCGAAAAACAAACCCTAAAATAGTAGAACGGTATAATTACAGAACAGACACTACGAGAACGCTAAGCTCCATGTTAAACTTTGGCAACAAACATGGCGGCAGAAATATCTTATCTCTCTTTCGCACACATAGAAACACTAGCGACCTCTGAAAAGTCCGTGGCCTTAACTAAAAATGTTTATAAGTGCTTTCAAATCTATTGGAAAAAAATGTTACCACATGTACGAAGCACAAGTGTATTCCCTCGTGCTTCGCATATGTACAGAGTAACGCTTTTTCCAATAGATTTTAAACCACTTGTAAGAAAATTTTACTTGGGTCACAGACTCTTGAAAGGTCGGAAGAGAAATCATAAGTGCGAGAGAAAAAGAGCATATTTCTCCCACCATGAAAATACCACTATTTATTTTTTATTAAAATAAAATTTAAATATGAAATATTGTAAAATATTATGTATAATTTTTGTTTTAAAAATAATTGAAACAATAATTTCTATTACTTTTGATTAAAATATAATTTAAATATAAAATATTGTAAAATATGCTTAAACTTTTAAAATATTAGTTACTAACATTCAATTTAATTGAAAAAATATATAAATATATTAAGTTAACTAGTGCTCGAACAAACAATATGCATAAACTTTTAAAATATTTGATATTTAAATTATATTTTAATAAAAAGTAATAGAAATTATTGTTTTAACTATTTTTAAAACAAAAATTATACATAATATTTTACAGTATTTCTTATTTAAATTATATTTTAATAAAAAGTAATAGAAATTATTGTTTTAACTTTTTTTAAAACAGAAATTATACATAATATTTTACAATATTTCTTATTTATATGAAATTCTTATTTATTTGTATATATATGAGAAATTTTAAATAATATTATTTTTATAAAAACATTTACTATTAAACTTATTTGTTTACCAATAAAATTTTTGTCATTAATATTGATTTATGAAATACCTCATTGAAGCTCATTCGCATCACTCTTTATGTTTATTTTATAATATAAAAATCTATTCAAAATTCACTCACACTAATTTTTAATAACATGGTTGTTGATTCACATCAGTTTATTTTTATTTCATAAAATAAAAATCAATTCAAAATTAACTCACACTAACTTTATAACAAACACTAATTAATTATATGTTTATTTAGATTAATATTTACTATATCCATTTCACCCGAATAAATGAATTTTGAAGCTTCTTCTATGAAAAAATTTTTAAGAACTAAAAACTTGAAATCTGTTGTCGACCACAAGCTTTTGAAATACAATAAAATAAACACATGTACCGGGTTACCCGTACCGTCTCATGAAAAGGGACATATGGGCCGATTTTATTTTGCTTTAATTGTCTAAATTGTTACTAATACTAAAAATAAGAAAGAAAAATTAGTTTTTCAATTGAATATAATTATTTCAACTAAAAATATATGTTTAATAAGTTATTATTACTAAATCAAAAAATTATCAAATTATATTGGGGCAGACACTTTCCTTTACGTCACAACCTGTCGGGTGTGGGCCGTCTGTTACGTTTGTCGCCGCTCTCCGATTTACAGTTGACCCCCTCTGAGTATATTATTGAAAACGAGATTTACAAAAAAAAGCATTCACGGATTTTTACAAAACCCATATAAAGCAAAAAATTTTAAGAGTTGTAGTTTTCTGTCATATCTTAAGACATGTGTACTTCAGTATATGCTTGCATAAACAAGATAGAATTCATTTTAAATAACTTTTCTTCCGTATTGCGAATAGTTTTATAACATGAAATTCTATATTCATAACTAAAAAACGAACGTGATGGCTAGCAATCAAAATAGAGACAAAAATAATCACGTCAGAGATAATAAGAAAAACAATAATATTAAATGTAGACATATTACATATGATTGTCACATATGTTAAAATTTTTCAATAAAATAAAATAATTAAGCTTTAGATAAATACATTATATTTATTTGATTATTTCATGGAGAGAATAAAAAAATTAAAATAAGAAATAAATAAATGTTTTGAGCATGGTAAGACCAGAATCACATTAATGTAAATAATATTGATTGGTATAAAAAATTAGAAAGAGATATTTATTAGTGGATAATGATAATTAATAAGTTTTTTCATATGCGTAAATCATGGAAACTTTTCAAAAGGTCACATTAATCTTTTCTATATTTTCTTTTATAGATACACGTGAAATAAGTCTTACATTTCTCGTTAACACTTGCACATTATTTTTTAAGGAAATTTTCAGCATTTATATGTAAAACCAGGACATGAAAAATGATTGACCATTATATTTATCGTACAAAATTTTCAAAGAGTTTATTTTTAGTCCTAATATATGTAAAGTCATAAATAATGATATAATATTGCATAATTTAACACAATATATCGTATTTCAGATAAAAAAGTAAATTCAATTATTCGACCTTGTTCTTCCATTAAACCTATTCAAATAAAAAATAAAAATGTATTAAATTTTATTTGGCAAGAATTTTTTAAAGAAAATAAATGTAATCTATCAATACAAAAATATAATACTGATCTAATGGATAATTCGAAACCTTTAAAATTTACATTTGAAGATTTATATCGTTTTCTTACTATGTTATTAAAAAATAATAAGATCAATGTGTATTACCTAATGAGAAATATTAATTTAATAATAGATAATTCATTAATCCTTCAAGAAGTCCAAGAACTTTTACCAATTGCAATATTTAGTATAATTAATTCTACATCCAATACATCAGATTTCCAGAATATCGACGAATGTATAATTAGCCTTAATATATATAATATATTTTATGACAATAAATTTTTTATATTAATGAAAAACTTGTTCAATATGTTTACCGTACAAAGGAGTATTCTTCCATTTTATAAGAAAGTTTTTTTACAATTACGAAAAATTAATAATATAGATCATACACTGTATCCTATTGATATTAAATTTCACATTGATTGGAAAAAACAAAAACATTTTAAATTAGAACATTATTATTTTTTTTGTTCACTTTTAAGCAATTATAATAATTTGATAAACGATAATATTATACTTGTACAACAAATAAAAAGCTTAAAAAAGAAACTTAAATTAAATAATTCTGTGTGTAATGTTAATAATTGTAAAAATTGCTTAAAACTCAAGGAAAATATACTAATACTTACAGAAAAGTACGATAATATTATAAAGAACTATTCTACATTACAAAATGAAAAAGAAAAAATGGTTATGAAGTATGCAACAAGTGAAAAACGTGTGATAGAAGGTAAAAGGTATGTATTGTGTTAATAATAAATTTAAGTAAAACTACGAAATTAATTTTTGTATAGTATATTTAAATTTGTATTTTCATTTTTATTAACACATTAATAATAAATTTCATTCATATTTTTATACCAAATTTTCTTTCTCTATACAATAATATTATTGAATTCATTTTTATCGAAATAAGTTTTTACATTACAAAATAATATGTGGTTCGGGGTATGTTCGCTGTTAAATGAACTTTATCCTTATAGGTAGGGTAATGACGATAGAAGTTTATAAAACAAGAGAGAATTTATTAAAAATTGCAAAAGCTTATAATACATTTAATGCGCATCGTATATATACAGATACCAAAAACAATACAATTTCTAATTGAGAAATCAACAATTGATTATGCAAATTACATAATTTTTTCTTGAACTATACTAATATAATGAAAGCCAAATGAAGATTCTTAAAGATTTCTTAATATTAAATTTCTTTTTTGTTAGACGTAATACGAATAATGCTTCCTTCCCCTATACCTTTAAGGGTGTACCATGAGTATTGTTTGAGCGTTTATACCTGGACGACAACGGAGTGCTTGGAGGGTGGGTGCGGGCGATTATAAGCCAAAATCATAAATGTTTTTAGACAGGAAAAACCATTTTTGTCATGCAAGTCGAAACTTGCAAATATTTCAGGTAATAACTTTACGATGAAATGAGTATAGCGTTATTAAAATGGATAGTTTTGGAGGGAAACCCGAGACGTTTTTCGGTTGATTTTGTGTAAATGAGAGGATTCACGTCATCACCATCGTCGAGTCTGGTTGTCGAGTTTGTAATAGATTCACGCGTGCGTTGAAGTATATTTAAGTAGGATTTTACATAGTGTAACAATAAACAAAGGTAAATAAATTATTATAAATACAGGTATTCAAATAAGAGTATTAATTCAACTTCCATAATCTTTGGTTCTCATTGCAAAAAGCAACGAGAGAGCACGGCAACTCTCATGCATGTATTAATTGGATAAAGGTGCGTGCAATTCAAGGGCGAGAAACTTTCTTGATCACCCGCCAACATTTGGTCCTTCGAACCGGATTTAAGCCTGTGGATAAGGAATTCAACAATCCTACGAATATTTCAATCATTCGAAGTTCAAAAAAAAAATAACATCAGAGAAGGCGCTGTAGAGCAATTTTGGTGAATCAGTGAGTGCGTGAATCATTTGAAAAAGACCCTGTTAAATTCAAGTAACATTATGTTACAAATTAAGTATACCTGAAGAAAAACAAATTCATATCGTGCAAAAAACGATAAACATCAGTGATATACAAAATTATGCAGATTGCATTAAAAACATTCATAAATGGCTGCGTTTTAATCAAACGTAATCAAGGACCATCCATCATTCATTGGATACATGCAGGATAGCTGAAAATATTCAAGAAGCAGCGAATCAAGACATTACGGAGATTTTGGTAAGCATTCAAGTCGTTCTTCTATTACGAGTGATCACTGGTAATCGCGTTCTTAAGCTTATTTCGATAGCTAAGTCATTTGTAAATCTTGTAAAATGGCGGAAAAAGAGACAGAGCTCGCTGCGCTCAAACGAGAAAGAGTTCAGTGGAAGGCGAAAATTGATTGTAAAGTTTTTAATAGTGAGCCAAATAGCGACGAAATCGAAACGCGTCTAAGCGATGCACTAAACATATTAAGTAAATTCGAAGATATACAAGGCAGAATCGAGTTTTTAAGCGGTAATATCGAAAATGAATTAGAAAATTATGAAGATATATATATATCAATAGGGAAACAATACGTGCGCGTAAGCTATTAAAGCAGACTGTATCAATTGGAATCACAGATCGAAGTATTTATGAGGATAGCCAATCGATTAATAATGAACCGGTCAATGTTCAATTACCGAAAGTAAGTTTGTCGGTATTTGACGGTTCATATAACAAGTGGATGGATTTTAGGGATTCTTTTAGCTCCATGATAGGAGACAATATAAAATTATCGGAGGTTCTAAAGCTGCATTATTTACGATCTTCATTAAAGGGCGAAGCTGCGGTAATTATCAAGTCATTAGAGTCGTCATCAAAAAATTATAAAATAGCATGGGAATTACTAACCGAGCAATACGATAATAAAAGAAGAATCATACAAAAGCATACGAAGGTGTTGATAAATTTAAAATTGTTAAACAAAAAAAATTCGTCAGAATTACGCGAGTTAATTATTAAGACAAAGGCACATTTAAGAGCACTAGAAACTCTTGGTGAACCCTTAAATTCGTGGGATATGTTAGTTATACAAATATTGTTACAAAAATTAGATAGAAATACGTTTAAAGAATGGGAAGGTTCACTGCAAACGACAGAAATGCCAAAATTGAAAGAATTAATAAAATTTTTAGAGAAAAAACACGAGACGTTGGAAGCGACTTCCGATAAAGCAGTGCAGATTAATACAAATAAATTTAATCAAAACGCAAATTCGAAACGAAAAAATTTCGTGGTAACTAATAGTTCGGGTAGCTGCGTAATGTGCAACGTAAATCACAGATTATTTATATGTAAGGATTTTTTAAAATTGTCAGTTGGAGATAGGCATGAATTCGTAAGGAACAATAAGTTATGCTTCAATTGTCTAAACGAAGGTCATCGCGTTGAGAAATGCAAATGGAAGGGCTGAAAATGGTGTGAAAAAAGCATAACTCTCTTCTTCATAATTACAATAATGCAAAAGTACAAACGGATTCTAAAAAACAAGAAAACCCAGAGACTGAAGTTGCTTCCTTGACGGCTAAATGTACACTAATCGCGACAACGAGTGACGAAGATTTTATACCTACAGCTCTGGTTCATATAGAAAAACAAGACGGGCAAATTGTATGCGTGAGAGCGATGTTAGACAGCGGGTCTCAATCACATTTAGTCACTGAAAAACTTGCGGAATCCCTTGAAATTCCATACAAGAATATAGATATATCGATAGATTGTTTAGACAGACTATCCACAAAAATAAAAAAATCAATAACCACAACGATTAGATCCCGACATAGTAATTATTTAGCGATCTTGAATTTTTTAATATTGCCAAAAATTTGCAGTAATCTTCTTGGCAGATTTGTTAAAAAGGAGTTAGTGTCAACTCCGAAAAATATATAACTCGCGGATCCGTGCTTCCATAAGCCAGCGGAAATCGATTTAATTATCGGAGCTGGGATTTTCTTTGATTTATTAGAGGTAGGTCAATTATCGTTAAATGATCGTGGCGCTAAATTAACGAAAACTAAATTAGGATGGATAGTTTCGGGAGCTGTTGGGGTTATTTCGAATCAAGGGTCGAAAAAATACTTTTTCACGAGAGATATTCAAGCACAAGTGAGCAGATTTTGGGAAGTCGAAGAGATAATAGATCAACCCTTAGTGTCAGAAAAGGATCAGCAGATGGAAAATTATTTTGTAAAAACCACGCGTCGCCATCCTCTAACAAATCGGTATGTAGTTAGTTTGCCGTTTAATGATAATCTTCGTAAACTTGGAGAATCATATGCAATGGCACGTCGTCGATTTTTAGCTCTCGAGAGAAAATTGGATAAAACTCCAAGCTTAAAACTGGAGTATGATAGTTTTATGAAGGAGTATGTTGCTTTTGGACACATGGTCGAGATTCCGCAAGTAAACGTGTATGAAGGGTACTTTATGCCACATCATGCAGTGGTAAAAAATGCGAGTAAAACCACTAAATTGAGAGTCGTGTTCGATGCGTCCGCGCAAACCACGTCGGAAGTATCCTTAAATCAATGTTTGAATGCCGGGTCAACTATTCAGGATGACATTTTCTCGATTTTGTTAATATTTCGAACGCATCAGTATGCTATGACCGCCGACATCGAAAAAATGTATAGGCAAATCTATGTTGAAGCGAAGGATTGCGTCTATTAGCAACTATTATATAGAAATGACCCGAACGATCCGATAAAAATATATCGGGCAAAGACTGTGACATACGGGATTACTTCGGCTCCATTTTTAGCTATAAGAACTCTTTTTCAGCTAGCCGACGACGCTTTACAAGATTTCCCAACTGCATCTGCAATCATTAAGCAAGATTTTTATGTTGACGACTTGTTAACAGGTGCAGATACCGTGACGGATGCGATAAGACTGCGCAATGAATTGATTAGTGTGATGCGACTCGGTAATTTTTCGTTGAGAAAGTGGTCATCGAATCACAAAAGCATCATCAAGGATCTTCCATCGGAATTAAGAAACACTGATTTATTCTCCAAAAATAACGTACAAGGTGTTTTAGGAATACAATGGGACCCGGTAAACGATAAGTTAAAATATACGGTATTGGATTTAGGTGAAGGCAAAGTAACAAAAAGAAACATTTTATCAAATATCAGGAGATTATATGACCCAATAGGTTTATTAGGTCCGATTATTATAAGGGCCAAATTGATAATGCAGGAGTTGTGGAAGATAAAGGCGTCATGGGACGAGACAGCTCCATTAGAGATATATACCGCTGGATGATGTTGAAGAATCAGTTAAATTTATTAAACGAGATCGATTTCGAGAGAAAGGTTTTGATTAAAAATGTGAAAATAATTGAATTTCACGGGTTTTCGGATGCGTCGGAAAGGGCTTTCGGTGCGTGTCTTTATGTAAAAAGCATAAATCAAAGTAATGAAATTTGTGTAAGATTATTATATTCGAAAACAAAGGTAGCCCCACTAAAATCCGTATCGTTGCCTAAACTGGAGCTATGTGGAGCTCTATTATTAGTCAAGTTGTTAAATAAAAGTAAAAAGGCGCTACATATTAAATTTAATAATACGTATCTTTGGACGAATTCGACGATTGTGTTGCAATTGTTGCAAACAGCCATATCGATTAAAAACGTTTGTTGCGAATCGTGTGGCTAAGATTCAACAAAATTCAAATGTACAATCATGGAGACACGTGTCATCCAAATTAAACCCGGTGGATTATTTATCGCAAGGTCAGACTCCAAGAGAGTTTTTAAAAAATAATATGTGGACCGCGGGGCCAGAGTTTTTAAAATATGAGATGGCGGATTGGCCAAATACAGTAATTGCTACTGGTCCTGACCCCGAAGTAAGAGCGACTGTTAT
Source organism: Eupristina koningsbergeri (assembly GCA_018907245.1). Lineage (NCBI taxonomy): Eukaryota > Metazoa > Arthropoda > Insecta > Hymenoptera > Agaonidae > Eupristina > Eupristina koningsbergeri. Next base: position 1,704,905 of record JACCHV010000002.1, on the reverse strand, counting down.
ATTACATTCAACTAAGAAGGATGAAAAAGGTTTTGAGTTTTTAAAAAGATTTTCGTCGATCAATAAACTAAAACGAATAATCGCATACGTGTATCGTTTTGCAAATAATTCCCTTAAGCGAAGCACAAGATTTTTTAGTCCTTTAAGCATGCGGGAATTAAACAAATCATTAATGTTTATAATAAAAGAAACGCAGCGGCAAGCATTTTTGGCTGAGCTATGTATTTAAATAATAACAAACATCTTAAAATCTAGTGCACTAAAAGCATTGCACCATTTCTTAGATGAGGTAGGCATAATACGCGTAGGTAGTCGGTTAAAAAATTCCATTCTGCCATATTCGGAAAAACATTAAATAATTTTGCCGCCTAAGAATCGTATTACCGAATTAATAATTAAAGATGTACACTTGCAAAATTTACACAGCGGCGTTCAAGCAACCATTTACTCATTGCGTCAAACCTATTGCCCGATCTCAGCAAAAAATAATGTAAAGAAGGTCATCAAAAATTTTATTAGATGTTTTCGCGTCGCTCCCCCTATTCAAAATTACTTGATGGGCAATTTACCACAAGATAGAGTGACTGAATCGCGCCCGTTTCTTATTACAGGTGTAGATTTCTGCGGCACTTTTTATATTAAAGAAAGGAAATTTAAAAACAAGATAAGGGTTAAAATATACGTAGTTATATTTGTTATTTTTGCAACAAAGGCTTGTCACATGGAAATTGCAACTGATTTGACAACCGAAGCCTTTATTGCATGTCTAAGGTTTTTTGCTCGATGAAGCAAGGCAGCCAAATTATACACGGATAATGCGACTAATTTTATCGGTGCAAATAAGGAATTAAAAAAATGTATGAATTTATCCTAAGCGATGCATTCAATAACGGAATGATGAACTATTTTGCAAATTTAGGCGTTGAATGGAAGTTTTCGCCTTCGCGAGCGCCTCACTTTAGCGGGTTATGGGAGGCTGCGGTGCGTTCATATAAGCGTCATTTTGTGCGAACGATTGACGAAATGTTATTCACTTTTGAAGAATTTTATACATACACTATTGAAATAGAAGCTATCCTTAATTCGAGACCGATTACGTCGATATCCAGTGATCCGAACGATTTGAATGCTTTGTGTCTGGCGCATTTTTTGATTGGTGAAGTTAGTGATAATCTAACTGAATATGATCTTAGAAATATTAAATATAATACTGTATCAAGATGGCAACACATATAGAAGGTGAAACAACATTTTTGGGAAAGATGGCATAAAGAGTATTTACACCAATTAAATACAAGAAGAAAATGGCAATTTAAACAGGAAAATGAAATAAAAATTGGGACCATGGTCATTTTGAAGGAGGAGAACATACCACCACTACAATGGCATCTTGGACGATATACCAAAATTCATCCGGGAGACGATAGTATTGTACGAACAGTTACAGTGAAAACTGCTACAGGAGAATACTTACGAAGTATGAAAAGAGTAGTACCGTTACCGTTTGAAAATTAAAATAAAAATATATATTGTACTAGACTATATTCGTTAATATTTAATACTTAAATTGAGGTAATCATGCGATTGTGAATGTGATTGAACACTATTCAATGGAGTCAGAAAGTTTGAGCGTTTATACCTGGACGACAGCGGAGTGCTTGATGGGTGGGTGCGGCCGATTATAAGCCAAAATCATAAATGTTTTTAGACAGGAAAAACCATTTTTGTCATGCAAGTCGAAACTTGCAAATATTTCAGGTAATAACTTTACGATGAAATGAGTATAGCGTTATTAAAATGGATAGTTTTGGAGGGAAACCCGAGACGTTTTTCGGTTGATTTTGTGTAAATGAGAGGATTCACGTCGTCACCATCGTCGAGTCTGGTTGTCGAGTTTGTAATAGATTCACGCGTGCGTTGAAGTATATTTAAGTAGGATTTTACATAGTGTAACAATAAACAAAGGTAAATAAATTATTATAAATACAGGTATTCAAATAAGAGTATTAATTCAACTTCCATAATCTTTGGTTCTCATTGCAAAAAGCAACGAGAGAGCACGTCAACTCTCATGCATGTATTAATTGCATAAAGGTGCGTGCAATTCAAGGGTGAGAAACTTTCTTGATCACCTGTCAACAAGTATATTAAAAGAAGTTATGTAAATATGAAATTTTTATTTTAGATAATTTGAAACATTACAATTATACTCATTATTACACTCATTACAATAAAATAAACATTTATCAATAGTATAATTATTTACATTATATCATTTTATTTTCCCAAACATTTGGATATGATTATTCAGACTTGTAATATAAGATAATAAATATCATATTTTTTAGGTTTTTAAATAAAAAATATTAACAAAATTAATAATTTTACATAAAAAAATTTTTTAAAAACAGAAAATTCCTTTGATTTATTTATTTGTAACATTTCTTACGAAATAATTATTCATAAAATAGAGGGAATAAACAACGTTACTTTTTATTTTTTGATTTTGGTATTATTAAATTCAAAATAAGGCACGAAATAACAACTTCGTATCATTATTTGTTTATATATATCGTCGATTGTTTTGTTGGTCGACCATATTCTGTATTGGTTTTTTCATTTATATATATACATATACTGTTATACATAGTTTTGTTTAACTTTTGATCACAGTTTTTGAATTTAAATCGCAATTCCAATATCTGATGCTACCTATTTTCTTTTCTATATAGCCCCTTTCCTTCAGGATTCCACTTACCTTCCTTGAATTTTCAAATATTTATTTTTTTATTAAACTTTTCTTACATTCTAATAAATTGATTATATTAAAAATCATAGAAATTGCCATTATTATTTGTATTAGTAAAAAAAAAAAAATTATTGTACTAAAAATGTAATAATTGAATTATATTTTTGTTATTGTATAATTAACATTTATGGATAATATTAATGGCTGATTTATACTGAATTTTATCAAAAAATTTTGATATGAAATTCTTAAAATGTTTTTATTATTTTAATCTGTACATTTATAAATAAATTGAATTTTTTACATATTCAAGTAGTCAGATGTATAAATATATATACACATACACATTGTTACGTGGTATAATTCGCTATATATTTATTTATTTTTACTGCGTAACTACTTATTTATATATTTATTTATTTGTCGCGTAATTTCTTCGCTTCTTTATTTACTCATTTACTTTATTATTTTATTTTATTATGTGTCAATTCCCAGTTCTTTTTCTGCCGTAGCTGAATCGGTCATAGCGATTCAGCCTTTGTGAGGTTTAAGGATTAAAATGAACAATTATATTATTTCACGTTTAAAATACCGATTTATTAATCATAAATCGGAAGAGAGAATCTGGAGTGTAATAGTGGTTCGTGTTACCGTCTAGCATTCAGCGTGTGTGTCCGTATTATTGTATTATTTGCGTTTCTTGTGTTATCGCGAATGTGTGAGTTTGTCGTGTTGTTTTACCGACGAGAGTCACCGACCGGGATCAGATTATTTCGCGTTAGTACGTCCGCGCCCGAATCTCAAGATACAATGATGACAATTCGTCCAATGTCGATCAGCCGAATAATAATAATCTTATTATTCGCGTCCCCAGATTTATAGAGGAAAACTGCTAACTTCTCCCTCCGTGGAGGTGTTCCCATTTTTAGGCTTAATTCGCTTTCAATATTCGTTCGTATTTCCCAATATTTTGTTTAATAATTGATCATATTGACTAATTTAACGCATGCACATTTTTTCATTTATGCTGATCCGTGTTCTCCTTTCTACTTATTTTGTGCAACATTTATTATTTTATTAACTAACTAACTAACTAACTTCCTTTTATTATCTCATGCAATTTATCTCCATTAAAAAATACTTTCTTCAGTTCCGCCTTGACGAATAGATCTCTTTCTTTCATCTGCTTCATCCATATGTTAATATCTTCCTGAACTTTGCTTTTCTCGTAACTTGGATATGTATGTTTTAATTATTATATCAATTATAGGATTTTCTTATTAAATGCTAAAATAAGATTAAAGTATTAAATTATATATATTGTTAAATTCAAGGTTATTTAAACTATTATTTATTAAATTTTAACCAAACGTGAGGGTTACAAGTCATAAAAATGATACGATTATTTAAAATTTATGTTTATAGGTTTTTCGCTGGTGGTTTCTATAATAATATTTATTATACTATACTTCATTAAATATATTTTTAATAATTATAAATAAAGATTATTTTTAAAATCTTTTATATTTTAGATGTATAAAATTAACAGAGAAGAAATATCAAGATACTTTGAAAGAAAATGTAATATTACATAAAAGAATTGAGAAAGCTCATGACAACATTACCAAAATCACCAATGAAATAAATTCTAAATCTTCAGAAATATTACGACTTCGTATTGAAATTGAACATTATAAAAATAATGATAATTCAAAAGAATTACAAATAAGATGCAATCAAAATAGATTAAAATTCATCACAAATGCACATAAAGAAACACAAATGAAATTAAATGAATCAATGGTAAATACTGGTAATTTTTTCTAATGTGTAATGTTCCTTACACATTTTTTTGTATTCATTAATAATTAATTGAATTGTTTTATATTTTTTAATATATGAAATATTTTGTGTATTATTTATTATCTTTGTTTATTGGAAAATTATATATAAAGTGATTATATTACAATTTGTCAAATGCGTTTGTATCATTGTATAGTTCTTATATTATTTTAGTTTTACATTTTCCTAATTATGGTACAGATAAGATAATAATATATTGGTTATATTTGATTTTTTATGCTCGTTTATTTTAATATGTAAATTATATTTGGATTTGTTTAAGTAAATCACTGAACAACCTTAAAAAATTTATTCTATACTCAACTAAACATCTTAATTTTAAACGAAATTAAATACTGACTTCTTCCTGAAATAAATAAGATAAATAAGATAATAAACAAGATAAAATTAATCAGTCTAATGTATTCGAACATGCAAATAACTATCAATATCAAATTGACAGGGAAAGTATTAAAATTCTTGATATTAAAGATAATTACAAAAAATATTCGATATTAGAAATGTTATTTATCAAAATTAATAACAATATATTTAATGGATAAGAAGATATAAATAGTTTAAATAGATATTTCGATTTTTTCAAAATGTATACAAAATTTTTATTCTCTAGTGAACATCTTAAAGTTTGAATTTCATAAATTTACAATTTTGATAATGCAATAGATGTACTTATAATTTTGTTTCTTTTTCTAATTAATAAAAGATGCAATAGAATTTAATGTTTATTATATTAGATGTTAAAAAATTGTTAATTTATATAATAAATTCAATTTTGATAAAGGCAAATGAGTATTATCCAAAATATTTACCAAAAAAATTACAATTAATGATTATAATTAGATTCCATCTCACTACAAGTATTAAGGATCTTATTTTCGATTTGTATGCAGATTTGATAGTGAATGAACAAAGCAATGTATGTATGAAATAAAACTCTGTCTTACACTTTAAGGAATTATAATTTAAAAAAATATTAAAATATTAAAAAAAAAAATATCGAAGTTCACGTATGAATTATATTTTATAAACTAAATGAATATTAAAATATGAAAATTTAAATATATAAAATATGAAACTATAAAAGAGTGTGTAGTAAAATTTTTACAATATTTTATGTTATATTTAATAAACATTTATTACATGATTGAAATATTAGTGCTCTTTGGTTTTTCTTATTGCCACAGTCCACTTTAAGATTTCTGTTTAGTGTTGCTGGCGATAAACTGTTTTTCTTTTTTCGACCAATCACGTCGAAAGAAATTTCTTGTTTTGTATTTTGAAGATAGTTTACAGTTTAAAAAGTACAGTTATTAAAAGATACTTTCTATAATTACAAAATTGATATTCGCTATTTTTTAATTTCAAAGACGGCATTGTTGTAGCAATAAATTATATTTAAACTATATTTCTGATACTTTTATTATATTATTCAACCTAGTTGCATTAATGAGTATTATTGAATGTCATATATAAAATCTTACGTATTAATTGTTGTGATGAATAGTTCAATTCATTATTATACTATTATCCTTTATTATCTCCTCACCACCAACAACAATTATTATTAATATTATTTTCTTAGACAATTTGAAATGGAATAACTGAATGCCAATATTAATTTCTATTAATTAATTCTATTTTTATACATAAATATATATATATATATATATAGTCATAATATTTTTTAACAAAAGTAATAACATTTTTTTTAGCTAAAAACATCTGAAGTAACAAATGAATGTAATCAATTACGATCTCAAATGAAAGAAATAATAAAAAAAATACAAAAAATTGATGAAAAAAAATCTATAATTTTCGATCAACAACTCAAAGAACAACAGGCTCGTGTTATATTGGAAAGACATATTGCTGAAGATTCTGAAAGTTGTCGTATAAAACTTCAAAAAGAATTAAATTTATTATTAGATAGACAACGTTTTACAAATAATGAACATAATTTGCTAATATCAAAAATCGAATCATTAAAAATAGAATCCGCCAATTATAAATCAAAATGGAATACATTGTACTCATCTTTCGAAAAAGAAAGAGCAGATACTGAAACTTTAAAAAATGAAGTGTCTCAAATAGAAATATTAAATAAGCAATTAAAAAGGTGAATAATACATTAATATTATAATGAATAATTATACAAAATTAAGTAAATTTTATTTATTTATGCAAAAAATTATAAAAGAGAACAAATTTGATTTGTTAAAATAACGGGAGAAACGATCACGATACACGGAGGGCAAAGCTGTCGAATTCGTGAGCCGGTTTGTACATGGGTTACGCAGTACTCACGCAATATGCTCGATATAGTCCCGCTGCTTCCTCGACTTCTCGCAAGGCCGCCGAGCTTCCGGGTTGAACCTACGACCAGTCGAGATGATATTGAAGTCTGTGTGGGGAAGTCACCTCAACGAAAGCTGCTCTCGGGTTGTCTCGAAAATTCCGTTGTCAGCGTTAATTCGTCGTAAGCGTCATCGTCGTGGCTTCCTCAAAGGTCACCAGCACTCACTAAGTACCTCCTCGTTAATCGCGAAAAGTTCAGAATGAGGGAGCTGGAAAGCACGAGTCCGAAACATCTTCTCGACTTTTATAATTATCAGATACCGCCAAATACCGAAATTACCTAAGCTTTTTCTTTCTTTTTCAAACTACTTAGCTTTTTCGAAAGCTACCCCCACCTTCTCGTTGGGACCTAGCGACTCATCATCCACGTGTTTCATTGACGTCACGAGGCGTCACAACATATATTTTATTTTGATAATGAATAAATTTAGAATTTATAAAATTTTAATATTTAACCAAATTAGGATCATTTGATTACTAATTTATTTAATAATTAGTTTTGTATTATTTTAAATGAAATTAAGATAATTAATAATTTCCAAGGTTATAGCTGTTTATACATTTTAAATATATAAACACTAATATTCTAAATTAATAAATAATTTAATAGTGTATAATTTAAATCATCTTTTTAATTTACAATTGAAAATATAGAAATAAAATTAATCTAAAAGTTTTTTTTTATAAATAAACTTCTGTATACAATTTATACATTATATTTATTACTTTTTATAGTAAAGAACATTTACTCTCTACAACTGAAGCAGAATTAAAACGCCTTGAAATTGAAAAAATCGAATTTCAAGCAGATATAGAAATGTACCGTCAACGTGAAATGCAAATGCTTGATTTTACACAAAAACTTACTGATAAAAATGTTCAACTTCAATGTAATTTTGCAAATATGGAATACAAAGTCCACCACCTTGAAAATACACAAAAACCTTTAAACATAGCTATTGATAAGTTTAAGAATGATATAAAAACTTTGGAATATAATTTATCTATTGCTAAAAAGGATCGACTTCAAGAATCTGAATTATTAACCAAATATATAGCTGAACAAGTATTATGCAATCAAAAACTCGTTAACCGTTTAGAAAATGTAGAAGGAGAAAATCTTATATTGCGCAAAAAATACGATTTAACAATAAGAGAAATGACTCGAGAATTACAATTGTGTCAACATTTAAGATAGATGATCTTTATATTTCTACATCGTCCATAATAATATAAATTAAAATTCATCTGTATTAAATGCAAGTGATATTCATTTAAATACAGTTTATATTTAAATAAACTTTTAATATTAAAAATTACTTTGGTAGTGGTTAAATTAAAATTGAAATTAATATTAAGCTTTAATGTTAAAATAGTAATGATCTATAATTTGATACATCAGCAAGCGTTAATACTATTTATTTAATTTAAAAATCTATTATAAAAAATTATTATTGTTAAATGTTATTAGATTTTTAGTAAATAATATATTTTTGTATACATTGTAACGAAAATAAAATCATTCGTTAATTGTTGCGTGCGTGAGAATGCTAAATTAGAGCAATGAGGCTTCGCTTGATAGTCGTTAAAATTAAGTAGCTATTGGTACTGTTAGTAATGGGATGGACAACTCGGTATTTAAGTCTGAATTTCAACTATTATATTTCGATGAATACGGGTAGAATTGTTAGTTACACTGATGGTTATCGGGTATGGATGAATAGCGGCGAAGATATAATTTCACACGTGGAATATATAGTAGGAAAATGTAGTGAGGTAGGTCAACCGAATATCGTCTCCATAAGAACAGCGGTCAATTATTTATTTGAACGATTTTTCGTAGGACTATCAGAAATGCATTGACGTACTAACAGATCTATGCTGATTAAAGGTTCTTTGGATGAAGTGTACGAAAAATTCTTAAAAGCACTCTTATTAAAAATGAATAAAAGATCGATCTCATCATTAAAAATTAAATTTCTCTATATTCTGCCACTTTCGTAATCAGTGACTATAATTCTTATTATCAATCTTATTATTGTAAATCTTATTGTCAATAATGCTGAGTAAGTAGATGGATGCGTTTGTATTGCGTAACTTGAATTTGAGCTAAAAAGGCATCTGCAAGTGCACTACGTCTCTGTTAACGGGATTGTGAAGAGGGAATGATGCTTCTATACTTGCAATTTCTAAAACTAGAATATCTCATTACAACTCAAAAAAAATTTTATGTATAATCTATATTTCAATGACGCTATATATTAATAAAAGCATTATTTACATTCTAATTTTAGAAATTGCATTTGAAATATATAAATTTTTTGTATTTTTATCTTATTGTTTCTTATTATTGTTTTCATTAGTATTTATTATTATATCTTATCAATTTTTTTTTCTGCGTATATAATATATGTTAATTTTATTCTAATACACTTTTTTTAAATATAAATTACATCTATTTCATTAGATTATTAAGTACGGAAGTATTCATTATTATCATTTTACTATTCTATGTATTAGTTGTATTTATATATACTACGTTCTCTAATAAAATTATTCTTCTTTTTCATCCCATTCTATGAAAAATGTTTGAAATCCATCTTTATACTTTTCAGGTGGATATTATGTTTATATAATATTTATAGAAATCCGGTATATAATTATGCATTAATATATTTCGATCTTCACGAGGATGGTGTTGAATTCCTCGAAGGTGAGGATGTGCTGGCCGCTAATTCGTCAGAGGTGGTGTTTGACGGATTTAACCTCGGCCTCCCACAATCCTCCGTAATGCGAAGTACTGGGGGATGGGGGAATGAAGATCCAGGTGGTGCTACTATTATCCAGGCATCCGCTTACCTCTCTGTAGAAGTCCGAAGCTGCTTTAAACAATTCCTTCAGCTCTTTGTCAGCTCCCCTGAAGTTCGTGGTGTTGTCGCTGTAGAGCGTGCTGCAGACTCCTCTCCGGCTGGTGAATCTCCGGAACGCCGCGATGAACGCCTTCGAAGTCAGGTTGCTCACGAACTCAAGATGGATCGTTCGTGTAGCGAATCAGACAAACAGGACGATGTAACCCTTGTATGACCGGTGTCTTCTTCCATTGGTGGCCTTGATGGAGATAGGGCTGGCGTAGTCGACTCCGCTGACGCTGAATGGGCGAGAAGGACTCACTCAACTGCTGGGGAGATCTCTCATCATCTGGTGTGTCAAGCGCGGTTTTATGCGCTGACACGTAACGCAAGTACGAATTACGGTCTTGATGAGACGACGAGCTCTCAGAATCCACGCATGTTGCATGGCGAAACTGCTCGTTAAGGTGAATCCTCCGTGTCAGGCGGCCTGATGAGAGTAGTGCAAGATCAGCTTGCTCAACGATGAACTCCCAGGAAGGATCGGTGGATGCTTGGCATCCTCGCCGAGATCGGCTCTTGAAAGCCGACCTCCTACACGCAATAATTGGCTGTGCTCGTCGTAGTATGGGTTTAATTTGCTTAACGTGCTCTCTTTGCTAACTGATTCCCCGATTCGCAAGCGCTGGATGTCGCTGGGAAACGCGTGACCTTGGGCCTGTCTGAACAGGGCGATGCGTGCGCTTTCTATCTCATCCGTCGACAGATATCGAGGCAGCGATCCGCCGTTCGCCTCTCTGGCTCTCAGGATCCTTACAGGCCTGAGGCAATACGCGACGACCCAGACCAGTTGGGTATATCGCGAGAAACGGGAGAGGATCTCAGGCTCCTCCTTTGGGCATCTATAATCGCCGCACTGAGTGTTACGCGCGCATCCGGTTGAGCACTGCTCGCGGTTTCCTTTGACCAACAGCTGAACGACTTGAGCAGCCATTCCGGTCCATACCACCAGATTCCGCTCATCTGCAAATCGCGTGGATGAACTCCCCGTGTCGCGAGGTCCGCCGGGTTGGCTCTAGTAAGGACGTGATGCCACGTCGCAGTCGGCATCTCCGATTGTATGAAGGATATGCGATTTGCCATGAACGTCTTCCAATGGCATGGGTGCTTGTTCAGCTATGTCAACACCACCTGACTGTCGGACCACAGGTGTATGTCGTTGATATCGGCGATCCATGGCAGTTTTTGAAGATGTTTGAGCAGTTTGACCAATAATACCGCCCTGCAGAGCTCAAGATTCGGGATGGTCTACGTCTTGGTAGGCGTCACTCTAGATCGAACCGATATCAGCTAGCTCATACACCGCCCGCCGTGCGACTCGATTCACATATAAACCGCGGCAGCGTAGGCTCGTCGAGAGGCGTCGCTAAACCCGTGAATTTGAACCGACTGGGCGCCACTCATTCCTATCCAACGTTTCAAGCGCAACTTGACTAAGTGTGAGAGCGTCTCGCAATACTCTTTCCACTTTGTGTTCAACTCGACTGGCACGGGTGAATCCCAATCGCTTCTCAATATACTGATGTCCTGCATCAGAATCTTGCCTGTCACCGTCACCAGGATGATGCATCCGAGCGGATCAAAGAGGCTGGCTACGCCGGAGAGGACCGATCTTTTGGTCACGGGCTGCGCGAGGCCGTCATGACGCAAGCCTTCATAGGCTAATCGATCCTCTCTCGCATGTCAACTTACGCCAAGGGTACGCGCGGGTTGGTCTCGTTTCATCACCTTGTCGACCTCGCTCACCGGACTCTGAACTGGAGATAGCAACCTCTCATGCGTCGCAGCCCATTTATCTAATTGAATGACCCCAGTTGCGAGAAGGGCAATCAGCTCATCCCGCTTCTTCGTCGCGTGTTCGATAGTGTCCGCATCCGCAAAAATATCGTCTACATAGCAGTTAGTCAGTAGACAGTCAGTCCCCAACGGATATTGTGTGCGTCCGTCGTGCGCGAGTTGTTGCAGGGTGCAGATCGCGAGGTATGGGGCACTCGTCGTGCCGCAGGTTACCGTACAGAGACGATAGTCCACTGGTGGACTATTCGCGTCAGGGCACCACACTATGCGCTGATAGTCGCGGTCCGATCAGCGCACCATCACCTGACGAAACATCTTGACGATGTCTGCGTAGCGATATTGCCGCCAATTCAAGAGAGTTATTGACAAATCACTCTGGAGCGCCGGCCCGGGAAGAAGGTGGTTGTTTAGGTAATGTCCCTCGCGTGTTTTGCGAGAGGCATCGAATATCACCCTCAACTTCTTTCCACGCGGCTACTCGGATGATGATGTGGCAAGTACCACGAACCGTTGCGATGAACCTCGTTATCGGGAATGCGGGTCATATGCCCGAGCACCTCGTACTCGTGCATAAAATGACGGTAGGTAGCCGCGAGTTCTGGGTTCCGCGCGAATCTGCGATATACCGATCGCAGAGAGCCCACCGCCATTCCCCACTTCTCGGTCGCCGCACGGGGAATCTACCCTTTGAGCGGGAACGACCCTGTCACTTTAATGAGTGGCGCGAAACAGCGTCTCGCACACCTCATCCTCGGGTTTCAATGAGGCCTTCGGAGTCGGTAATTTCTCCGCCTCCCAGAACCGCTGTAGCGACTCCATGAGATGGTCAGTGGAGCTACAATATAATGCCATGATGGAGGGCTGATCGTCCCGAGACGATCCATTCCAGAGTCGTCTGCTGCACCACTAACGATGTACCCGGGACACGAAGCAAGCTGCTCATCAAGAGCGAACCGTACAGCTCACTCCCGATCATCAGGTCGATACTCTCGGGCTGATTAAACGTCAGGTCGGCCAGTACGATATCGCCCAGCGCTGCCAAGTCGATTGGCACCGCACTCCGAGAAGACATCGTGCCCGTCAGCCGCGAGAATATCAGCCCCTCCACGGTATATTCCTTGTTGAGGTTTATCGCCGACAACAGCGTGAAAGTCGTCATCCAATTCGACTTCCCCGCCGCAGTCTCCCCGATCCCAAAGATCTGCACATTGGCACGTTTCTTCGGAAGATCCATGAGCTGCACGACCGACTCCGTCATAAACGAGCCTTCCGAGCCCTGGTGGAGGAGAGCTCGGATCCGCGTACGCGTTCCACTCGGTGCCACAACGTCAGCCCGCACGGTAGCGAGAATAGCCATCCCACCGATTGACGGCGCCTTTGCCGTGAGCACCTGCATCGTCGCCACTGATTTCGTCTTTCTCTCAGAAGCTGCGGGCTTCGTCGGGGCGCCCGCGTTATACAGTATAGTGTGATGCCGCTGATTGCACTGCTGGCAAGTCATCTTTAACTTGCAGTTACCACTGCGGTGATACCCGAGGCAATTAAAGCACAGGTGGTGCTTAAACGCTGCCTCCTTCCGCGCTCGCGGTGTTATCTTCGTGAAATCACGATAGCGCCACACGGGATGCTCGCCCTTACACACTGGGCATCGTCCCTTTTAGGGTGAATACAAGGCGCGACGCGCTTCCGGCACATACTTTGTCGCGAGCTTTGTATGTTTTCGCGGCGTTTGTTGTGGGGTCGGCAGCGGGGTCTAACCGGCAATTTCCCACGAGCTCCCGGGCAAACTGAGCAACTTTGCAATCGACGGATCGAGGCCATCAAATGTCGTTGCGCGCCTCTTCAGGAATTCGTAGAATTCCTCAAGAGACGGGAACTTATCCTCGTTCCTGACCGCCTCGCCGGCGGCAGCAGCCGTTTTAATCAAGGTGGCATGACGAACTATCATCTCGGCCTCCCACAAGGTCTGAGAATTCGGATGCAGCCTCGAACTGAACACATCAACGACCCACGTGTCCCAGTGTTTGATTGGTACCCCCATAGTGCTCAGGCTGCTGAGGCTTGTCTTAAGTGTGTCCGGGAATCTCCTCAATGCTGCTGCCGACTCGACTTTCATTTCCGGGATACTCATCATTACGTCGAGCTCACGTCCCTTATCGTAACGTCGCTCCAACGCGGCCCAGGTTGACGCGAAATTCTCCGGCTTGATCATTAAATTCCGGACTTTATCCGCAGCAGGGCCTTGTAAACACGTCATGAGGTACTGGAGGCGCAACGTGTCATCAATATGGGGTATCGACGCGAAGAGTGAATTAAATAAATTCTTGAAGGTTCCCCAGTCCTCTAGATTTCCCGTGAAAATGGGTAAATCCATCCTGGGGACCTTCTTCGCACACGATGAAGGTGTTCGCGGGCTTCGCATGAGATGCTGATATGGTGGTAGGTTTTTCTCCCGAATATCCACGATACACTTAAGAACATACTCCCTGGTCTCTTTATAGAGCACAAGGAGTTTGTCGAATACTCGCTGGGCGAGATACTCGTGTGCAGGGTCAAGTTTTTGTCTCTCGATCGCTCTATCGCTTTAGACGACCTCCTTCCACGCGGTTTGAAGGGTGTTGAGCCGATTCCGCAGGTAATCCTCAAAGAAACTTGAGGGATCGCGCTCTCGCAACAGCTTACTCACCATTGTCAGCATCTTTACACTATGGAACTGTCCCGCAGCGAAATCATCGGCGACGTTCACTTACTCGTTCCTGTCGGCACGCGACATTTTAAATTTAAATTTATTACTGAAAATTTGAAGAAAGGGGAAAACTATGTTCCAGTTGTATTTATTTCTAAAAATTACAATTAAAAACTCTCGGGAGTATGCCGCGGTGATAGTCGAATATGGTACGAAGTAGCAGGAAAAAACCCGATTGAAATCCGCGTAAAATCAAGCTTACAGCGCGAAAACTGCGAGCGCGCGTATAGCACTGTGAGTGCGAGAGAAAAAGCAGCAAGTGTGGGCGCGCGCGGGGGGCGCGCCCACACTTGCTGCTTTTTCTCTCGCGGAGGCGGAAGCTCAGCAAATCTCGAAACCGCAAGGGTGCGCGCAGGGGCACGGAGTGGGGATCGGGAAACACTAAAAAGTGAAAGTTGTTGACAACTTTCCGCTTGAAACTCGAAGATGAGTAATCATGAGGGAGGGTAAGCTGTCGAAAATTTTCCTAAAAATGCGTAGTTGACGCACACAGCACAATGCCGAAATTTTAACACAAATTTTTGCAGCGCTTCAACGCGAGCAGCAATTTTCCTCCTCACCCGGGGCACCAAAATTTTTGAGACTTTCCTCCAATATTAAATTCAATTCTATAGTAATTAATATATTATAAAGGAGTGAGGGAGAGGAAATATTCCTGTTGGTTGAATTTTAAATAATACAATTATTCGCGAGAGAACAAATTAAAATACAATTTATTTACGCGGCATAAAAAACCCCCTAAGTCAGGGGGAAGAAGTCTCGGCTGCGTCGATCAAATAAAAATACAGAAACTTACAAAATAGTGCTTCACGCACGCGAGTATATCTGCGCTCACAGGCGCTCGCAGGCGGCAGCTCGCACAGGAGCCAGGAGCAGCGGGGGCATCGGTAGATGCGCTGCAAAAAGTGGGGCGGTCCTGGAGCTCGCCAGCACTCACCCTGTAGAAGATCACCGGGCGTCGCCGTGGAAACCGAGGGACGATAGGCCCCGGGCTTCTGGATTCAGGAGACGTCTCACACGAGACACCACAAAACCACACGCGCACAACGCAAGAAAACGTGAAGACTCTTACGCACGAGTAAGAAACAGCGAGAAAAATCGAGCGAAAATGCAATCAAGTGCATTAGGCGCGACGTCGCAAAGAGAATTGAGAATCCTCCCCCTCGACGGACCCCACGCAGATCAAAATTCTCTTCCGGGCCTGTCCCTACTCCCAGTACTTACAAAATTCAGAAATTTCCGTGCACTTTCACTTTCCACAAAGTGAAAATGCACAAGACGGAAAATGCCCCAAACAAAAGATATATTTTTTTTATAAATTTGCATTGTATGTATATACTTAGTATTATAAATAATAAATTATGTATAATTTTGTGGCTGGTTATTTAATTCACCGAAGTTTTCAGCTCCACAAAACTCGCGAATCAAAAATAAAAGGGGGGAATGCGGGCTTGAAATTTGAAGTAGCTTTCAATAAAACTAATAATTTTGTTTAAACTACTTTAATTAATAATACAAAATAGTAAAATTACAAAACCAATCTTACAGCTAATTTCTACAAAAATATTTAATACACTATGAGTAGTGTAATGAGCGAAGCCTGGTCGCGAACTGATCGGTGTCTAAACTACGCTTGTAAACAATGTTTTGATAATTTGACCGATCCCAAGGTTGCTCACCTTTGAAACGAATATGGCATCATTTTTTTTCATCTATTTAATGTACATATGTTTTCTTACAAATTATTTATTCAATAAAATATTTTACTTTTGTTGATATTTTTAGTTACATATATATACATTTTATTATTACAGAATTAGTTTTTATTAAATAAAGTATGTTTATGTTTAATAACATGAATGTTTTATTTTTTAATTTCAATTTTTAAATTTATATAATAAATTTAATATTTTATAGGATGCCAAAAAATTTTTTATTTATTAATAGTTTGCATGCGCTCGCCAGAGGCGCTAGTGAAACTGCATAAGTGACAGAGAAAAAAGACCTTTTTGTCCGCCATGATTGTCTTACTTATTTAATATGGGGCTTACACTTCTCTTAGTAGTATTCTGTGATTATGAGATCTTTTGTACAATTTCAGCGCATAAACCTTAAATTTTAATTTTCGGTGATAAATACTTAGTCAGTGCAAAGACTATATACTTAATACGTAAGAATTAATAACAATTTTTTAATAATTTTTATCATTTACAATAAAATTTTATAACTATGTCTTCACAATTGTAGAATTTGAGAAGACACCTTCCAGATTAGTATGAATATTGCCAACGTATAAAACTTGAGTTTTAGTTGAGGGGTGAAGGAAGAAACCCTTGGCTTAGCATTAGCTCACTACCTAGGCTTTACCAAGAAGGAGTGAAGGAAGTTTCGGTTTGGCAGAAAGCTTACTACCTAAGGCCGTGCTAAGAGAGGAGAGGTGTGTAGGGTTGGTTTTTGGCCGAAAGCTCACTACCGAATGTCGGGTGTAAATCAGGACGCTAGGATGGATGCGGTGAAAAAAGTGCTTTATCGCTCGAAATCGTCGACTTATATATAAAAATTGGCCGATAAGACCCATGTATAAAGAATGAGCGGGTCTGCGCATGCACGCTCGAATGCTCCCGAACTCCGAGAAGATTCTCGAAGGTTCTAGAAGGCTCAAGAACATTTTAGGACGACGTGTTTACATTTTTCGCTTATGTCAACAGAGCGCTCTCGATGTATCTTCGTGTGTGCCACCATGCACGTATCGCGTTACAATATGCATAAAAAATGTAAATTACAATAGGAAAAACACTACGACAAACTAAAAAAAAAATTTCAATAATTGACAGGACACAAACATAAGATGAACAATGAAATTTTAAAGACAAATGTGTAAAAAATATATCTGACTGTCAACTTCCGGACTATGTTATTTACGTCATTTCTCTTGGACTAAAATTTAATGTGACTAGGGGTATGTCACGCAATGATATCAAAAATGTTGAGACAGCTTTACCGAGTTTCAACTTGGATGATAATATTAAAAAAAACAAACGTGAAATGATCGTTAGCAATATAAAACACACTATCAAAAATACAAATAACAATAATAAACGTAATAAAAATAGTGTGATATCAAAAATTTACAGAACTAAGAAATTTTTTAATAGAAACAAGGATATATTTTGCACACATCCTGATAAAAGCAATGTCACTGTTATCATGAATACATAAATAATAAATAAATAATGAAAAATGCAAAATTTACTTGGAGATAATAAAATTTAAAAAAAAATAAATAAAAATCCATTAGTAAAACTCCAAACCAATGTACAATCTATTATTAAAAATCTGAATCAACAAGAATGTTTTTACAAAAAATACAGATTTTTCGAGATAAATGAATCGCACACTACTTTATCGAAAGCGTACGGACTTCTAAAAATACATAAACCAGACAATCTGTTGAGACTTATTATGTCTAGTTTCATCTGTCCTACGCAATTTCTTTTGAAAATATTATTATATTTATTCAAAAAATGTATTCCACCATCTCAGTCCAAAATTATTAATAGTTTTTATTTTCTTGACCTTATCCAAAAAACTAAAAAACATCTAGGTCCCTGATAATCATGTTGCTTTAGCTTGACGTAAACTCTTTGTTTACAAACGTCACTAAAAAGCTTGTAATTCAAAATTTAAAAAGACGTGTTTCCTATATCAATAACGCTGACAAAATCTCGTTTAACGAAATTATAGTAATAACTAAATTTCTTTTTGACAACACATATTTCTCTTTTGATAGTAATATTTACCAGCAAATTTTTGGTACTCCAATGGGCACTTCAATATCGCCCATTTTCGCAGACACGGTAATGGAAGATTTGGAGAGAGAGTGTCTTAACACTCAAAAAACCGTTATAATTATTCTCCTGTTTTTTATTATAGATATGTGGATTATACTGTTTTTTGTATAGAAAACAATAAAGTCGATCTCATTTTAAAATATTCAACGACTACGACACTCATCTACAGATTACGTATGAAGTAGAAACGTCAAAACAATTGTACTTTCTTGACATTACCATGCATAATAAAAACAACCGTATATTGATAAATTGATATCAAAAAATGATGTGCTCTAATAGAGTTATTAATTTTCATTCATATCACTCGATAAACTAAAAGAGAAATATTGTGTATAACCTTGTAGACAGGGCGAATTTATTATCGGACAAATGTTACCACAAGGACAATTTAAGCAGTGTGTAATATTCTACATAATAACGACTACCCATTCTACTTTTATAACAAACACATCAAACATAGACTGAGAAAAATCAAATATAATGATTCTCTAAACAATAACTTCACAAAATCTTTTGACAACATAATTTTGATACCCTATATAAACAAATTTTATGAAAAAATCTATAACAAATTATAAGCGTAAAATATTAAATCTGTACCCAAGATTAACAATAAACTAAATTATATTATAAAATTGAGTAGACGATAAATGGGAAACAACTGGCGTCGTGTACAAAATAAACTGTAAGGATTGCAACGCGACTTACATAGGCGAAACCAAACGAACTATAAAAAAAATTATTTACGAACACATGAAACAATATAATACTAACTCAATGATACAATTGCATTTAAAAACCAATGAATATTTGAAAAACTGGGATAATGTAATAATTTTGGACAAAGAAAAGAATTACAGAAAAAGACAAATCTTGGAAATGCTCCATATTCAATTAAACCGACACACTGTAAATAATCATGAGGACACCAATATGTTAAATTTCCAATATAAACATCTGATGTCATTGATGATGACATATACAGCTGAGATCTAAACTTCACGTAATCTCACTTTGGTATATTTAAATTTGACAAAGAGACAACATAAGTAATGCGAAACTATTAACATAACGATATATCAAGGTAATAATAAATTTATTGTATTTCAATTTGAATTATAATTTTTAACGCAATAGTTGTAATAATCTTTTACTTTATTATATTAAAAAATAGGCTTGATTAAGGCAACGTAAGTTGTCGAAACGTTGCCAACGTATAAATCTTGAGTTTTATTTACCCACACCCAAAAAGAACTAATTTTCCCAATATTTTTACCTTTATAAATTATAATCAATAAAATCAATCGAAAAGACATATATCGTATTGTCGATATTGTACATGATCAAAATTTATAATATAAATTTTCAAATTGATTTTTTATTTAAGATTTATCAAAAATTCTTATAAGGCATTCATAATGTAATTGCAAACGGTCATTGGTTTTTTATAATAAGCAATTATAATACATCCAATCCTTTAGTCAAATAGAATTGTCTTGTGCATTTTTTCAGTAATCTAATTAAGTGTAAAAATAAAATATCAACTTCATATATTAAGCAAGTTGTTTTAACTCTGCTCAAATATCTATTTTTGTTTATATATTTAATAATTATGTAATAAATCTGGTAAGATATAGTTATTAAGCATTGAAAAGTAATTAAATAAGATAAAAAATGACTTATAAAACAAATAAGAATATATTTTTATTTAAAATACCACGTATGTAATATTGTACCACGTATGTGCAACGAACAAGTTGTACCTGCATCAGTAAACGTAGACAAAACATTAGGAAATTAACAATGACGAAATCGAACTGAGTCACGAGAACGTGAAACTCGCGAGTAATAAGAACTTCTGAATTCATCAAATTGTGAAAATTCAAGATCGGAGGCGACGATGAATACGCAGGGGTCAATCGAAAGACAACACCGGAGATAGCTGACAGAACGATAATAAAACAGGAACACCCGGAGGGAGAATTCGTGGATTTTGCAATTCTCAATACAGCGCAAGTAATAAATAAAATCGAAAGAAACGTATGGGCATTCTTAATTCGTACTTCGATTCGGAGGTCGACTTCTAATATGACTACTACATTCCGGTTCGGGAACTACCAACAATTTTTTTATATACAATTGGGATTTAGTTTTTTTACACGAACCATTGTAAAACACATTATTTCGCTGTCTCACTTTCTCACTCATTAAGAGAGATAATAATAAAAAAACGACAATATTAATTAATTCGCGTTTTCTTTATTGATAATTCCGAACCTTACAAAGGTCGAAACGCCTCAACCGTTTCGACTAGGGCAGGAAGATCCTGGATAAATTCGTTATCCAATTATAAGGGAGAATATAATTGTGACCGGTTACATACGTAACAAAAATAGAAACTGAACAAAATGAATAATGTATATATAATAATGGTAATACTAAAAATTTATAATACCAATATACTTATGTTTTCAATTTTACTTATGTTTATACTTTCAGTATTAAAATAAAAATATAATAAAAAAAAAATTATGTATAATGAAATGGAATTATAAACAAAATATGAAAAAAAAAGATAAATTTGGATTAAAAATGTTATTTATAATCTATATGGAAAAGTAACATAAAAAATTAAAATATAGAAGTGTCGGTAAATAGAGATAAACAAGAGATAACAAATTGTCGATGATCATAGGAACGGTTGTACTAAATTCCCACTCTAGCGAATGAACTAAAATCATTTTCATGAAGCTATTCAGGCATCAAAAAAGATGATTGAGTAATATATGCAGAAATAAAATAGTTTTAAAATTTAGAAAACAAGTAAGATAGTTAGTGAAAAAAGTGCCTAGCTTCACTTCATACTCTCGTTACTCATGAATGATTAATTTTGAAATTGTCCATCTCTAAAAAAAATTTAAGTTGGTATCAGCCATTATCACACCCATGCATGCCTAAAAACTTTCGAATTTAAAAAAAAAAAAAATAATATAGAAGAGTAGATCTTCAATTTCACTCCAAATTTTCACAAAATTTATTAAAAAATCTTGCTATTGTACATTATATAAATTAAATTATAATTTTATTTTAATTTAAAACAAATTTTAATCATTTCACCATATACTTATTATATGTACTTAAGACTATTAAAAAAATATAGCTACTATCTCCATTTGATCTATTGACTTCTAAGACAATAGATCCAGTTGAATCCTATAATAATTAGTTATTACAAGTTCTTCAAATATATTTATATATACGCATTTCATCACTAGAACAATACATAATAAAGAACTTATTGGAACTAACTTGTTTTATGTATTTATTTAATTCCACATCATCTTTAAGACTATCCAAAGACTCAAAAAGTTTTTAATCCTGTTCAATGCCTAATTCATCGTTTTTATCTGTTGTTTTACTTTTTGTAGAAATTTATATAAATTTGATGGTTCGCAATCTTCCATATTTATTATTTCTTTAATTAAATTTTTAGTCTATTCTTTTGGTTCTACTTTTAAAAATTATCGTTTAACAATCTCTCTTTCATTATCTACTAACTTTCTTTTATTTTTGTGAGGTAGTCCTTTTGTATCAATACAGTGAATTAATTTGTATTGATACATTGAAATTAATTCCCTTTCCAAGATTAAGGATTGTAAAACACTTACAATTAATATGTGCACAACATAAATTACAGTATTCTGTAATATCTATGTATGAATTTATAACATTTATCACATATTATTTAAAATTAAATGCACAAATTAGCTTTCGTAAATTCCATACATTTTGTACTAAGATGTCTCTTCAAGCTACTTGCAAAACTTTTTTTTACCTTTCATCTTCATAAGTCTTTCTAACTGGTTTAAATTTAATAATTCAGCTTCATTAATATAAACAAGAAATTTAATGTTTTATTTGCTGCTCTTATAATTTTATTTTTTTTTATAATCTTCATCCTCATATTCTTCAGTATCTTCGTTTTCCTCGTGAATAATTTTTATCTCTTTCATTTTTCTATTATTTGTTAACATGTTATCCCTATCTTGCTTCACTCATAAATATAAATTTAATATCAAATTAAAACACTTGCATATATCTATCCAAACACAATCATCTTTATTTTTTAACACATTATTTGCGAATAGTTTAAAGTTTAAAATTTAATAGATCATTAGATGAAAAACTTGGTGTTGGTTCACCCATTTTTAATTTATTAATAAATCTAAATACTTTTTAATTATTTTTTAATTAATTTCACTAGAAATGAAAATAATGCACTGCAATTATAAGACATAAATGCTCGTAAATAATAATTAAATTAGTTAAAAATTATAAAACAATTTTCACGTGCAACAAAATTAATTGAAAAATAATTATTTAATAATAATTTAGGTTCATAAATTAACAATAATAATTAATAATACTCATGAAAAAATTAAGAACTAGTTAAAAAAACATTTTATAATATTATAAATTTTGGCACAAATTTTTATTCTGCTATAAAAAACAAATCAAAACAGTTTCTTTGATTAACAGATTAAACAGAGATAATCCAGCTAATTTTCAAATGAAGCACAAGTGGAATAAACCGACTTTTCTCGCGAAAGGAAATATGGTATTATTTAAACACGAATTAACACCTCCAGGGAGGTGGCCACTAGGACGTATTATCAAATTACATCCTGGGAATGATGCCGTTTTGCGGTTAGCTACGATTCAAATAGCCACCACAGTTTTACTGTGACCCGTACACTGACTTATAAAATTACTGAAGTAGAAGCCGTAATCTGCCGTGTATCTATCATTCAACGTCAGGGCGGGAGGTAATTAGATTGTCATTCCTTA
Source organism: Eupristina koningsbergeri (assembly GCA_018907245.1). Classification (NCBI taxonomy): domain Eukaryota; kingdom Metazoa; phylum Arthropoda; class Insecta; order Hymenoptera; family Agaonidae; genus Eupristina; species Eupristina koningsbergeri. The sequence continues at coordinate 1,681,784 of JACCHV010000002.1, read as the reverse complement.
CTGTCTTCAAAGTGTTATAGTCCTATTTATTCTATTCGTTGAATTGAAACTAGTTCACTTCAACGCGGGTGGTATGGTTACGCATTTCAAACTCCCGCCGTCGAACATCGAATTTCTATCTCGCTATTCGGTCACTAGATGGCGAGCACCCATACTTAATCAATTTATATCTCTCGGGAAAATAAATATAGCAAGATATTTCATATCAAGAGGCTTTTATTTTCCATATAAAAATATTTTGCAAAAAGCTATAGCATATCTCGACTATTGTTTACATAGTCAATATCATAACCTTATTCATAAAACAAAACGATTTATCGTGCCATGCACACAAATCCACTATTCAAACGCCGATTTTCATCTTTCCATTCATTAAATTTTTCAAGTTAGATAGTGTACACATTATCTAACAATGTTATTCGGTAATTTAGATAACTAAGTAATCGCTATTATACAAACACGCGTAGATTACCAAGCCATAAATTATTTGAACAAATTTAAGTATTAAATTTATACGAGTAATGCTAACCGAAACTACAAGATTAAGGGCGAGTCTGTATTCTTATTTCTAAATTTATTGTACAATTCGACTCACACTTGATTGAACAAATGAATTGTAAAATTTAATTATAATGTTAAAATGGAGAATATAAATTGAATCAAAAAGGATCAAAACTGTATACTAATATTTACATTATTTTAATAAAAAAAATGGATATATCATTACATACACTGCATAAAAGAACGAGTATTCAGTATAGACATATATTTAATTTAATAACGTAACTGTATCGATATACATATTTAAAGTGTACATGTATATGTATTAAAAATTAATATTAATTTTCAGTATGTATTATCGAATATATATGTACAATCATTAATGTTTTAGATACCAAATGATCGTTACTTTACAAGCAATTTGGCTATACCCAATTCAATGACTATGCAATTTCATTCTAATATGAAAAGTTGATAAAACCACATATAAAAATTTAAGTTCATTTCAATAAAAAAATTATAAAACAAATCATTATCAATAAAACATCATTAACATCATTAAAAAATTTCATCAAAATTATACGTGAGATTTTTTATGTAATCGGTCAATTGTGATACTTAAAAAATGATTATCGATGTACGTAAATCCTGATAATACCGATCATTTGCTTAAATTCGCATTCACAAAACTTTCCTGTTTTGCTCGGCAAGATTGCGTACAATCGTTTTTTATAAAAAAGTAGGCATTTTAAAGTTATTTCACTGAATTAATATTTACACTCTACTAATATATATATATATATATGCAGTTCATGAATAGAAGTTTCATAAAAATCTGTAATTTTCATTTGTCTTAAATACAATAAAACGGCTGTTTACATAAAAACACTGTAATTAGAAAACGAACTTGGCTTTCACACACACACACACACACACACACATATATATATATATATATATATATATATATATATATTATATTATGAAGCAGAAGGCTATGTTTTGAAGAAAAACAATATCAACAATAAAAGCATCTACACCTTTCATCTCTGCATCTCTCATATGTTTTATTAACATAGAACATTCAAACATTACATACATTACAACTAAACTTTAAATCTTATTATCTTAATTACTCACTATCTCTCTCTCTCTCTCTCTCTCTCTCTCTCTAAACATTGTTTAGAATGGCGTTAAAATTATTGTTAACAATACGCGAAAAGTTGTTAAAAAATAATAAAGGGTGAAACAGAAAATCAAAAAGGAGTATTAGGATGGTAGGAGAGGAGGAAGTATTTACATATTTTGGAAGGGGGTCTCAACTAGCCGTCTTTGTTTATTATTACGGCGCTTTTCGTCTTTTGACCGCCGTTTACTATGATCGATTGACTCTACTGTTGTATTTTCGTTATACTTCCTACCCTTCGAGTATGCCTAATACTAATGATCGTTTAAACATAGAAAAATTATTAAATAAGAAATTTAATCAAAAAATATAATTATGTAAAATATGAAATTATACCCTTTTAATACGATGTATATAAACGAATAAGTCTCATTCTCTCTCTTTCATACACAATATAATACACACTCTCTCTCTGTCATCATTAAAATTCTCTCTTCATCTAGTTGTTAAATAATTGGTGCCCATGAGTAAAATTAATAACTTCACGAAAATAAAAAAATTAAATTAAAAGGGTTGACTTTACGGTCGATGGTAGATTTTGGTAAGAAAACCAACGCGTTTGGACGTGGTGCAGCATCCCAGACGCAAAATTCAACCTCGGGAATAATAATTAAAAAAGAAAAGAAAAAAGCGAAAATTTAGAAAATTTATTTCAACACATTTTCTTTATTTACAGATTTTAATTCACTAAAAAGAATAAATAAAAGTCAGAAAAACATTATAAATCAGTACAGAAACACTCATCATGTAAGTATAGCACATATAAATTAAAAATAGTAAACGAAATTCAACATATTCTAAATCTTAAATTTCTATAGCTATTCTGACAATAATTCTACTAAAAATTCATCAAGAAGTATAAAAACTCTGCAGAATGCTACAGGTCATTACAATATTTGATTAACTAAAACATCTTTTATATATAGTAAATTTAGTACAAATTAATAAAAATTCGGCCGCTGGTGGCGCTGATAATTTTTTATTGCCTTTATGATGCATTTTACAGTAATTTTGCAATATTTAATTGAATACTGCAGCGGTATTGGCGAAAAAATTACACTGTCAATAACGAAAAAAAGAATTTATTTATAAAAAAATGGAGAGGCTACATAGTCTAATGTTTTAGATACTACAAAAAAATTAAAAAAAATTTTGTAGATGGTCTAAAATTTGATATGTCTGTGAAATCAGGAGGGTGTAATTGATAAAGGTAATTTTATCGTGTAGATGTAGTATTCACGAACTAGCCCACAAAAATTCACATTGATTCATCGATTTATTCAGATTTTATTTACAAAAACGTATATTGAATTTTTGAAAGTAATATTTCTGCTTTTGTCTGGCGAGTTTAATGTTCTTTTGCCATTATAATTTTTTCTTTTCTGTAGATTATTAGTAAATTATATGCATAATTTTCACTTATGTTAATCTTATTTATTGAATTCAAAAGTTCTTGTCATCGTGTTAGCCTTGTTCACGCATGCGCTTTGTCTTTAGTAAATGACCTAAGGATTTTTATTGTTTTTTATTGTAAATATTATTTTAATTAAAATTTTAACTAGGATGCAGTTATTTAAAAAAAATTGAAAGGAATTATTAAATATTGATTGAGTCATCACGTTTAAAAAATTTATGTTAAAAATCTTTATGAATTTTTTTTCAAATTCTAAAAGGAATTTAGTTAAAAAAAAAGTTTTTTTGGATAATGCAATTGAAGATCTACCCTTACATATTTTTTGTTTTTTTTTTTAATTCGGTAGTTCGATGGTCAGCGTGGAAGTGTTTTAGTCATCATCGTGTTTATGTCTAATAATAATAGTAGATTGAATAAATAAAAAAAAAACTTGTATATTAACATAAAGCGAATACAAATATATATATAATTTGAATAATACAGTAAAATTAAAAAAAATCTAAATTTAATAAATTTTGGAAATCATAAATAAAAGAAAATATATTTATTGTAATTTATTTTACGAAAGTAACTTTAAATTGTACGAAAATCTGTTAATTTCACTGTAATCAACAGTAAATTACGTTTATAATATTCGATCAGTAATTTTATTTTCTTTGTTTATAATTCACCATTTATTTAATTTTAATCTATTTCAAGAGGCTTCAATGTTAAATTAATAAACAGGGATATTGAAAAAAAAGAAACGTTTACGTTTGTATATTTAATTTTTCACTGATATATCAAATAAAAAGTAATAATTTGTTATGTATTGAGAGTTTATTTCAAAGCTTTAGTTTTGTATGAATATATTTATGTCAATCAGTCATTCGGTATAACGAATATATTATCTTTTATAATATATGTTACGTTATTTCTTAGTCTACATTTTTAATTCCGCGTATATATTCTCGTATACCCACTTTTTAATCTTGAAATTTGTTTACGTTCTTTTCAATATCAAAATCATATATATAACTTCATAAATGTAAATAATTATAAAAAATACAATATTATTCGTATCAAAGATTATAACTTAGACATGGTATCTCTTATGCAACCATTTATGGTGAGATATAAAAAATAAATAAGCTATTAAAAAACTTATTAATATATGTTTATACATTAAAACAATTATAATTTTCAAAAAAATTTGCATATTGAAGAAATAATATATATTTATATATATATATATATATAGAGGTAAATATTGAAATTATAGGATATTGAGAGTTCAAGAAGCTATGTAGATGAACTTTATTCTCCTGACCTCAAAAATGTCTGAATGCAAGCATGTAAGTATAGAAATGTAATATTTAATTGCTTATAATTAAATATTGACATTAAAATGTTACAAATATTTTAAAAAATTTTATCATTTTTAGATATATAAAATATAAAAAAAATTATTATACTATGTAAATTATTATATTTATTGAAATGATTAAAATTTGTTTTAAATTAAAATAAAATTATAATTTAATTTATATAATGTAAAATTGCAAGATTTTTTAATAAATTTTGTGAAAATTCTTAAAACATCAAAATAATCTATTCTTTAACCAAACAATTATTACTAAAATTGATTTTAAGATTCAATTATATAATATGTGTTAAAAATAAAATTGAATTTTAATAATTAAAACATGTAATTAATTGGTAATTTTTTTGAGAGCCAGATAAAACTTTTTTATAATAAGGTATAATTTTTGGTATTCTAAAATTTATAAATAATTTAATAAATTTTCTTTAAAAATTAATTATAAATGAATGAAAAAAGGTTACATTATTTTTGAAGCATTGTTTAATTTTATTAAATTAAATAAACTATTGAAATCTATTAAATAAAATTAAAACTAAATTATTTTTTATTAGTTATTTGTTATATACCTGTCAATGTATTTTCACTTTTGGAATTGTATAACAAGAGACGACCTTATACTACTTTTTAATTGCATTTGAATTGTTAATCACACGTTTAATATCTTGTACTTTTCAATTTACTTATTTTTCAATTAAAATGATAATTTTAACACTCAAAGAATTAAAAATTATTGTAAAATAGCTCATAATTTATTAAATATGTATAAAATCTGAAATACAAACAAATATTTAAAAACTATTCCATAACTTTTAAATAATGTCTTTTGATGATAGTAAAATAAAGTAAATTCATTAATATAATTAATCAATTTACTTTATATAAATATAATTAGTTAATGTATGTAATAATTTATATTTAATATGAAATTTAACATGTAAAACAAATTTTTTAATAATTGTTTTTTATAAAAGTATATGAATATACAAACAAAATATTTATAAAAGATTAATAATAAATTGATTGATATAAGAGTTTGGTTAGTAAAAGACATTTTTTTCTTTTAATACATAATTATACCCATATTATTCGAGAAAACATTTGGCATTGTCCACCCTACCCAGATCAGAATTGTACGTACTGCTATTTGTTCGACATTTCCAGTGGAAAGATGTTTATGAGGTTGAGGAAAGTCGTCCACAGATGTGGCAGCTGCTTGACAATTTTTTCTCTTATATAGAATATAAATTTAAAAATTAAACTTAATTGTATATCATTTAAAAAAAAGTAAATTATAATGAAATAAATATTTGTTACTTGAAAATACAAAGATATGTGTGAATAATGAAAATTAAATTTTTTTTTTATAAAATAAAAACATAATTGATGTAAGTTTTTGTTAATAAATCTTCATATTTTTATATTATTTATAAAATAATTAATAAGTGTATAAATATTATTAAAAAAATCGTTTTTTAAATTGTTCTTGATTTCTAAATTAACTAACATATTAGTACTATATAAAGTTTAAGTTTAATCCTATTATACCATATGTATAAGTTATATATATATATTTTATAATACTGTTGGTTATAATTAGATTAAACGTAATTAATACATTTAAAAAAATTATCTTTCTCAAACAAAAATTTTATGTTTCGATCAATTTCTAATGTTTGTTATTAAATCTGATTAAATTTATATATTAAGTTTTTTTTTGCATAATTAAAATTTTATTAAATTTTTAAGTGTTTATCCAAATTTAATTTATTTTTAAAAATATACAATACATAAATAATTTGCATCCTATAAACAAAATCGTCGAAAAAAACAAACTTACTAATTTCATTTTCTTTCTTTCCCTGAAAAAATAAAACCTCTTGAATCAGGAAAGTCAATGTTTCAAGACATAATTGTAAATAAGTAATAGTATTTTTATCAATAAATGAAAGAAGAGAATAAATAATAATGATAATAATAAGAATATTAATAATAATACATGAGAAGTTTGATTTTGTTTAAAGTGGTTAATTAAAATATAACTTGGTTATTTAAAGTTTGATATGATGCACCTTCCATGTTTATTAAATATGAATTATGTGATCCAGTGAGGTGCAAGGTGAATAAAAACAAGTCTATTCAATGTATTTGTCGACGTTTCGGCAAGTATCACTTGCCATTATCGAGACTGTTTATTAAACACAATTACAAAATTAACAACATTTTTTAATATTAAAAAACATATGTATAATATAACGATTTGATATATTTACCAATTGAAATTTCGGAAATAATTGTTCAACGACTTATTAGTCATAACGTCAAGTGTAGATTGTAAACAAACTTAAATCATATGTCCTCAATATATACTTAATTTGACGTCACACTCTACGTCATATTGTTATGATTCGTCATATTATTGAGAATCATATGATATTTGTTATTGAGATTTTGTGTGTCCTCTTTTCTATTTATTGTATTATTGTTGATTTTAATGTAAATCATTTCAGAAATTAATCGTTTTTTGTAATTATTTTCATAGTCAAGAATGTCTACATTATCCCAATCAATCACGTGTCCTTTATCTCGAGCTGAGACAAGCGATGTGTGATTGTTGTCTTTTTTTTTATGTTCATTAATTCTTGTTTTTAAGTTTCTTTTTGTTTCACCAACATACACTGAAGAGCAGTCTTTACATTTTATTTTATATACAATGTTAGTTTTCTCTTCTTTAATCGTAACGTCTTTTCTTTTTTGAATAACAGAATTAAGTTTATTATTAATATTTGGGATTAGTTTTATTCCATATTTTTTAAATTTTGTCGCATATTCCGAAAAATGTTTCTCGGTATATGGAAATGCTATGGTACGGAAATCATCCAATCTTACTATTTTTATTTTTATTTTTGAATTTTATTGTTTATAGACGTTTTTTGATGTTTTTCAATAAAGTAATCAGGGTAATTATTTTGTAATAGTATATATTTGACCCTTTTTAGATTATCTTTATGAAAATAAGGATTAGAAAGTGAAATGGCTTTGTCTATTAGATTGTAAATAATATTACATTTTTGAGACAGTGTGTGATTGGATAGAAAATTGAGTATCCTGTTCGACTGTGTAGGTTTTGTAATATCTTGTGTTATTTTACATTTGTCTATCAAATGTGCCCAGTCTCCTATTTCTTCTTTGCACAGTTTGCATTTCTTATCTTCATCATTTAGCCAATATTTGTTATTATTCGTAATGTTTCCGCATCTGATTTTAGCTGTGATTCTGATGTCTTTTATCTTTTTACCTTTCTTATATATGTTGGTAAATCTATCGTGGTAATTTCTTTGTCAATTTCATTATATCTTGCTTGCATTATTTTTTTCTTTAGTTTTTGTCTATGTATATCATCCTCTCTTTTTCTTATTTCTATGAGTTTATCTGTCCCTTTTTCGTTCCAATATTCTATTTGTTTTTTACTAAGTCCTAGGCCATTAAACCATTTCTCTATTTGATCCTTATTTTTATTATTTTTCCATTCTTGTTTTTTTTCTTCTAGGCATTTGTGCACTAATCTTTCGTTTCCTAATTTTTCTATCTTTTCTTCGTATTTCAAGGTTCTTATTTTCCATTCTTTTTGTAGTTTCATTTATTTTGTTTCTTCGTATATTAAGTATTTTGGTGTGCAGTAATCTAGGCCGAGTGTGCACCTGAGGTATTTTAATTTTACATTCTCCATTTCTTGCGAGTCCTCCTTTCTCCAGATTTCTACTCCATAGCTCAATATTCCACACACCAGATACTCGAACAGTCTCTTCCCTCTTATATAGTTGTCTGGGCATCTTCTTTCTCCCAGGCTTCAAATTTTTTGGCAGCTATCATACCTTTCTTGTTTCTCTCTTCTAAGTGTTCTGTATAGTTACCTTTCCTATTAAGTATGAACCCCAGGTATCTAAAACTTTCGACTGTTTCGATTATTTTCCATTTCTATTATTTTTCTTTGCTTTTTCTTCCTTTCTTTACTATCATAATCATCGTTTTTTCTGTATTCAATTGCATTTTTCTATCAGCCCGGAATCTTTTCATTGTGTTCATCATCACTTGCATAGCTTCTTTGCTGTTAGCCACTAGGGCTACATCGTCCACATATGCAAGTGACATTGTTTCCTATCTTCACTCCCCCAGTTATTTCTTTTTCAAACATTTTTTCCAGTTCTGCAGTATATAAATTGAATAATATAGGGCTTAGACAGTAACCTTATCTTAATTCTCTTTTGGTCCAGAATTCCTTGGATGTTTCTCCATTCACTAATATTTTACGTTTAGTTGTCGTATATATATCTTTGATTTTATATATATATTTGATTGATCAATTATATATGTGTTTATCTTTTGTTCTCCCATAATCTTCCAGAGTTTTTCCTTGTCGATCATATCAAAGGCTGCTTTTATGTCTACGAATAGTATATATAGTTTTTCCTTTTTTCTTATGGATCTTTTGATCATGTGATCTAGTATATATATATATATATTATCTATAATCGATCTATCTTTTCTAAAACCGGCTTGCCCTTCTGGAATTATGTTCTTTTCTACGACTTCCTTCTCTAACCTTTCTCTGATGATCTCCGTGTATATCTTATATGCCGAATTTAGCATGGATAGACCTCTATATTTTCCAGTTTCCCTTAGGTTTCGTTTTTTATATATAGGAATAATTAATGCGGTTCTCCAGTCCTCTGGGATACTTTCCCCATTCCATATCTGTTTGATTATTTCTATTAGTTTGAGTTTGGTTGACACTCCTCCATATATCCATGCCTTATTCGGGATACCGTCGATTCCCATTGCCTTTTTCTTTTTAATTTTGCTCCATATCTTATTAAATTCTTTTTTTTCTAGTTCTATTGTTGTATCCTTTTTACGTTTTTTTTTTGTTTATTTTATGTATGTTTTTAATTTCTTGGCCGTTTTGTAATTTGCAAAAGTGTTGTTTCCATTCTTCTATTGGGATCGTATCTTCGATTTTCTCCTTTCTTCTTCTATCTTTATTTAGATACTTCCATATCTTTCCTTCGTTCTTTAAGTTTCTTAGTTTTTCTTGTTCTTTTTTTTCCTTATCTTTCTTTTTTTCTTCACATTTATTTTTCCATCTTTTCCTGGTCTCTGTGTATTCATCTTTTGTCACTTTTCCATTTTTCCATTTTTTTAGCATCCTTTTCGTTTTTCTCTTCAGTTGCTTACACTCCTTATCCCACCATATTCTCTGTCCAATTTTCTATTCCATTATCTTTATTACCTTTCTTTGGGTTGGGTTGTAAATTTTATTTTTTAGCGTTGACCAGCTGTTTTCTACACTGGTTTTTATATCTTCATCTTCGTCCTTCCTGTTTGTCTTTTCGTTGCATATCTTCCTGCTTTCTTCGTTCCATAGTTCTATAGTTTTTGTTCTTTCTTCTATCTTAGTTTTGTACTTCTCTTTACTACTATGTCTCCATCTAATTTTCAGTCTAATGGGGAGGTGGTCCGACTCTATTCTGTTTTCTACGTTCATTTCTTCTATAATTTCTTTGGTTCTTTCATCCCCTATTGCCAGGCCAATCACCGTATTACCTCTTACTCCTATATATGTATATTTTCCTTTCTCATCTCCTTTGCTGGTGATTTAGTTGTTAGTATAATAAATCAAATGAGTAGTCAATAAGGAAAGGAGTGGGGGAGAGATAAGAGATTTCTTTAAATGAACAACTGTAAAATTAAGCTGCACAAATAATTTATTTATTAGTAATTATAAAGAGGCACAAAAAAACCCCTCGCGGATGAGGAGAAAATAACCTTCGCAGAAACTTAAGATTTTGTATAATTACGATGAAGGGTGCGTTAAGAGAACACTGACTACGATCTTACATGGTCCTCCATAATCCTTCACCTTACGTGGTGCTGGTTAGGGTCTGATGTAGTGACTAGCTGGTGTTCACGGTTGCTGGAGTTTGCGTTGCTCCCGAAGGGACATATGGAGCACGAGCCGAGTGCTGGTTCCGCTGCATGTCCAGTCCAGTAAAAACCAATATATACACATGCGCGCACGCGCGCATTTACGCAAGCATAATATTGCAAGAAGATCGACAAATGTGATAACAGAAAAGACCCTCCAGATAAGCGGGGAGAGCAAACTAAATAAAGATGCTCAATCTGAAAGGCGTGAAATTAGCTGATCTTATATTCTACACCTTCGAGTGTACAAACCTGATCCTTGGTGCCGATGTGTACGCGTCCTTGTTGCGATCAGGATTTCTACGTCTGCAAGGTACGCGACTTGTAGCGCGGGACATAGATCAAGGATGGATTGTATTTGGCGTATCGGAGTCCGCTACCTCTCGGTGGACGGGCGCGGTATCCTATACCTCTAGCTTATACTGTGCTGCTGTGGGCAACGTCATCAAGATACTGGAACAGTTTTTGAAGGTGAAGGAGATGGTAGCAAAACCCGAAGATCGAGAGTGCGAAGAGCAGTATTGGAATATGCATCGACGTGACGAGGACGGGAGATTCGTTAGTGGTGTCCCTCCCCATCAAGAAGGATTCACTTTTAGTCGGAGATGAGATGTGGGGGGACTCATATCTCTGCGCAATCTCCATCGATGCTTCGATCGCGATCAAACTTTTGCGAGTGTGTACCAGGTTTTTTCGCGCGAGTATAAGAGCCGCATACCTCCCAGCGAGATACATAAGTCGTGGGTGTGATATCTCCCTCATCAACCGGTTTTCTCGTCATCCACGGTGGTAGGGACGATCCAGATAGTTTTTAATGTGTCAAAATACGAGTGCGAAGGATACTTCCTGAAAAAATTTCTGAAGGTGAGCTCAGTGTTACAGCACGATCGCGCGTTGATTTGGTGAATTGACGATGCTTCTGTTATACCTTCATATGACGCAGAAGACGCCAACCAAGTAAAGTCGAAGGCAGCGTTCCCTTCCTGCACTGTTCAGCATAACTATAAGTAATTTTAAGGTATACGATGACTTTTTCCTCGTATGTAATTACCTCCTCCTGTAATTACCGGAGCCAATAAATTATTTGTGTGGTTCAATTTTGCAGTTGTTCATTTAAAAAAATTTCTTATTCTTCCCTCACTCCTTTCTTTATTGATTATTCATTTGATTAATTGTAGTAACAGTGCTTGTACTTGGATATATTTAATGAATACACATTCATTTAATCTAAGATAATATTGTATGCATTTATTATTCTTCGGATTGAAACAATCAATACATGGAAATATTTACAACACGTCTATTCACTGAAGTGACCATCGGGTAGATCAAGGACCTAAACAATAACAAATGACACGGAGACACAAAGTTCGAGAGCGATCAAATTTTTCGAATAATTATTTCGAAATAATCACTTTATAAATTTTTAAAATACGCGCGAAAGAATTTCGAATAGCTTTTTTAACGATATTAGCAGATTAGATAATTTAGATATGAGAACAGAAAGCCAGTAAATTTTATAAAAAAAAAAATGAAACTCAACCGTAAAATAAAAAAAACGTTGCAGTGATTGAGCGGTAATATCAAACGGTGATATTCAATATCGAAGGGAAAGGGAAAAATGCTCTTAGTGTCAAGGGAGACTAAGCTCGAGCCAAGGTTGGAATACCAGATGTGAACTTAAATGCGGCGGATGCATTTATACTCACATGAAATGATTCCTATCGGGACAGAGAACGTTTAGTTGTCCATCAACTAAACATTTTAGGAGTGGATTGAAACGAAAGCTTGAGCGGTCTGAGGGGTTGCTGACACATACGGGTAAGTAGTGGAGGCGGTTGAGAAGGTTACTGATGCGAAATCGTGAGCAGCAGGAATATGCAGAACGAATGGAGTGATCGGGTTTCAAGTTAGGAATGATCTCCCTGAGGCGGGCTATGGTGGTAGCTTCAGTTTCTCGATGGTCGAGTTATGCAAATTTCGACGTGGAAGTCACGGGACATGTTAATTAGATAAGGAGCGAAAAGGATGGTCGGAATTGGTCGAGACTCTTTAATCTGCGCGGAGTGACCAAGCTCTCATGCGGCGGTCTACCCATCACGCAGTAACCGCATAGATTGACACCTGTGACCGGCCCGTCATGTGACGCTACATATGCCGTCAATACGTGTCAATAAGGCAGCTAAGAATATATGATGATTAAAAATTGTTATAACTTTATTATTAATCATATGATAATTTTCAAATTTTACACATTTTATTAATAAAATAATATACTTGATTTTGAAATATGAAAAATTTCAAAACGATTTATAGTTATTGTTTTAAAATATTTTTTATTTTAAATAATTATATTTAGTTTTAAAAAAAATTTAACGTTTTGAATATGCTCTGATATATTCTTCAAATAATGAATGTTAAATAATTCTCTTGTTCTCTGTCTGTACTAATGAGTTGGGATTATGTGAGCTATCACAACTCATCCGCGCTAAATATCAGGTATTTATTATATGTGATAATATTAATAAATATTAATAGTTTCTTTATATATAATATGATACTTGGTATTCGATGTATGACAAAGTGTTGAATATATATATATATATGGGTAAATGATAGCAAGAAATTATAAATCTCATTATACTGATATGTACATAGATTTTTCTAATTATATTATAAATATAAGAATATGCATGTATCAAAAATATTTGGAATTGATTAATTATTGGTAAGAAATAAGTAAATTTATCTTTATTACAAATGTATTTGTGTAAAACTGCATGATGGAAGTGCAGTGTAAGTATAGTTACATAGTTTTTGAATCTCTCTTGTTATCGATATAAAAGCAAATGTTTCGACTTTTTTTACATTATAATTATTAATACAATAATACATAAAATTTATTAATATAAATATATACAATTTACAATAATTTATAATATCCAATGATATTTGAAATCAAATAAAAAATAAAAAAAATAAAAAATCTACAAATAAACTTTTAATTTTAACAATTATTAGTATATAAAATAGAATTAATATTTTATTTACAAATACATCCCGACTTTTCGGTCCAGGGACGGGTTCCGCTAGTTAACATTTTATTGTATGATACATTTTTCTACTTACATCTCTATTTTTACATTTAATATAATACCTTATTTAATTGTTATAGTTTATCACATTTTTGAGCTTTTTTTTTTTTTTACACACTTTTTCACTTTTGATTTCCTTCACTTTTCCTATTCTTTTTCTCTCGCTCTTCCATCTGCTTACCCTTCTTCTCTCTTTCCCATTCTCCTCTCAACTTTCTTTATTTTCTCCAATGTTTCTCCCTTTTTGTTCTTATTGTTATTGTCTAGCTTCCTCATTAGCTCTCTGTATGTCCATGTCCTTTCTTCCTCTTTTCTCTATTCCCCAAATATGTCCTCTGTTCTGTCACATTTCTTGATTAGTTGTGGCCAGTCATCCTCACCTTTTCCACAGAGTCTGCACCTTACCTTCATTCTTTTGCCTTTAGCCAGTATTTATTATTGTTGGTAATATTTCCACATCTAAATCTAGCCATCGTTGTCATAGTCTTTGGGTTCATGGGTTTCTTTAAGTATTTTTGGAGTCTCCTTGTATTTCTGCGTAGACTTCGTTATATTTTGACTCCTTCATTCAACCCATTCTGTGTTGTCCTTGTATTTCTCTGTCTCTTTTTCTTATTTCTGTATATATGTCTTCCTTCCCGTTTCCATTGTTCAATTTATATTTTACTCAATCCTATCCTATTCAACCATTATTCTTCTTTTCCACTCCTGCTGTGTTCTTCCCTCTTTTTTTCATATGCTTTTCTAACCCATCTGTTTTCGTCCATCTATTTTATTTTTTCTTCATACTTCAGGGTTCTGATGCTCTACTCCATATTCATTTTGCTCTCACCTGCTTCCTCGTATACCAGCTATCTAGGGGGTGCAGAAGGCTAGCTTCAGAGTCCATCTTAGGTAATCTGTTTTTATTTTTTCTAACTCTTCAATTTCCTTTGCCCCCTCCATATCTCTACGCCGTACTCCAGCAACCCCTTCACCAGGTAGTTGAAGAGCATTTTCCTCGTTTGAAAGTCTCCGACACATCTCCTTTCCGCCAACCCCCATGTTTTCTGCCGCTATTCTTGCTTTGTAGATCCTTTCCCTGATGTGTTCGTGGTGTTTGCCATCCCTTCGGAACATGAATTCTAAATAATTGAATTTTTCCACTATCTCTATGTCCTTTCCTCTCCACTTCCATGACTCTTTTTTTTCTATCATCAGTTTCGTTTTGTCTGTGTTCTAAGAACTTCTTTAGAGTTCTCATCAGCTCTTGCATCGCTTCTCTGCTTTCCCCTAATATAGCCAGATCATCTGCATATGCCAGTGTCCAAATTATTTTTCTTTTATTTTCGTCCCTTCTACTTTATTCTGTTCCATTTCTCTCTCTATTCCTGCTATATATGCGTTAAACAACAGTGGGCTAAGGCAACATCCTTGTCTCAAGCCCTTGTTTGTCCAGAAGTCTTCGGATAATTCCTGTATTGTCCTCACTCTGCATCTTGTCTCCGTGTAGATTTTCCTTATAATGTTTATCAGTTCTATGTCACACCCTTGTTCCTCCATAATTTTCCACAACTTTTTCCTGTTAACTGTATCAAAAGCAGCTTTGAGATCCACGAATAATATGTATAACTCTTTCTTTTCCTTTATTGTCCTCTTTATCAAGTGGTTGAGTATATACACATTATCTGTAGTGGCTCTTCCTCTCCTAAATCTCGCTTGTCCTTGTGGGAGCATGTTTCCTTCCTCCATTGTTTTTTCTAGTCTTTTTTTCAGCAATTCGGAGCAATTTAGATTTTGTATGCCGAAGTCAGCATGGATAACCCTCTATAGCTTTCGGGGTTGTTCTGATCTCCTTTTTTGTATATCGGCACTATTATTGCCGTCCTCCATTCTGATGGGATGTTCCCCCTTTGTGCTATTCTTTTTATAATTTCAATCATCCTTCGGTTCACCTCTTCACCTCCGTGTATCCATGCCTCGTTCGGTATGCCATATATACCTTTGGCTTTCCTTCCTTTTAGTTTTTTACATGCCTCCCATATCTCTTTGCTTTCGATCCTTATTTTATTTCAGCTCTGTCTTTGCATTTCTTCTGTTCCTTCAGTTTTTCGGTCTTTATCTGTTCCTTCTAATAGTTTTTTAAAATGGGTTTCCCATTCTTTCATTTCTGTTTTCTCATCCTCTATTATTCTTCTTCCTTCCCTTGTTAATATATTTCCATATCTGTCATTCGTTTCTTAACCTTTTCAGTTCCTCTTCTTTTTTCTCCATTCTTTCATTTTTTTGTTGCAGAGGGCTTTCCAATTTTTCTTCCTTTCTAGATATGTCTCTTTCCCTGTCTTTCCCTTTTTCCAGCTGGTTAAAGCTTTCTTCACTTTGTTCTTTGCTCGTCTACACTCCCTGTCGTACCAGTTTTTCTCCCATTTTCCATACTTTGACTTTTACCTCCTTTTTCTCTATATTTTTCTCTATCACCTCTTTGACTCCCTTCCACAGTTCCTCTATTTCTGTCTTCGTCTTGTTCTCTGTATTCTCCGATTGTCTTTTCTTTGTAATTCTTTATCTCGTCTTCTCCCCATATCATCATCGTTTTTTTCATTTCTATTATTTTTTCCCTTCTCTGTTTCTGTCCTCCATCTGTATCGTTACAATTATTAGTAGATGATCCGAGTCAATGCTTCTGTCTACTATGAATTTTTCCGTCCTGTCTTTTATATTTCCGTCTGCAATTGCTAAATCTATCACTGTTCCCTCTTGCTCTTATATAGGTGAATTCTCCCTCTTCATCTCCTTCTGTTGTTCCGTTCAGTATGTTTAAACCTTTTCTTTGTATACTATCTACCAGTTTCTTCCCTTCACTTTCTATTTACTTTCTTGTCCTTGTTTTTCCTTCTTTTCATTATGTCCTCCTCTCTGAAACCCATGACTTTCCCTTCTCCTGTTGTTCTTGTGTTGAAGTCTCCCATAATAAGTGTTTCTACTTCCCCGCTGTAGCTGTCTTCTTCTATCTTTTTCCATTTCTTGTCCATGTCTTTGTTATTATTATATATTCCCCAGATGTCTATCCTCTTTTCCTTTGTCTACTCTTATCATGGTTTTCGTAATCCCCTTCTCTATGTCCTTCTATATTTCTTCGACTTGTTTCTTCCCTCATTTGCTTACCCCTATTATAAAGCCTCCCTTCGCTCTTTTCCTTTTCTCCTTCTATGCCTCTATTCTTTTCATTTCCATCGTTCTCGGAAACTTTTCTTTACATTTTTCTGCATCGTTTTCCTCCACCCATGTCTGCCATACATACATAGTCCATCGTCTCTATGTAATTCCAAAACTCTTCATCCTTCCCCCATATTCCTATCACATTCCAGAATAGTATGTTTAGTTTTCCTTTTCATTTATTTCCCTTCTGTTTTGTTCTGTTATCGTCCTATCTCGTTTTTGTTTGTTCGTGTCCTTTGTTCTGTCTCTCTTCACTTTGTTCTTTTATTACCCGTCCCTTGCTTCCATTAAATTTGTCTTTTCTTTCCTCTTTTCTTCATCTACCGTCTTCTCTGTTTCTTCGCGTGTTCTTTTCTCTTCGACTCTTTCTATCTCCTTCCTTGTTTTTTCTTCTTTCTCGTCCCCTCTCTTTTTCTTTTCTTTTCTGTGTTTCTGCTTGGTTTTGCGTTTTTGTTTATGCTAGCCCATCTCGTTTCCATTCTCTCTGTTTCCATCCATCTTTCCCATCTGCCTTCCACGAACACTTTCTTTAATCCGATTTTCGCGAAGATTCCGTTTACCTTTGCCCTCCTTACCCATTCTCTGATTTCATCCTGGGTCTTCCTTTCTTCGAATGTCAAGTCGAAGTCAAGCTATATTGTCGTCCCCAATAATTTCTTTCTCTCCCCAAACCCTGTCTCTGGCGTCTTTGCTCTTCATTTTAATTATCGTTGTCTTTCCGCTTTTCCATGAGCTTACTACTTTCTCTTTTATTCCCAACCTTCCTTCTAAGAAACTCTCAGCCCATTTCCGTGCCCCCATCTTTAATACCTCGCCCCTGTCCATCCCTTTCACCGTTAAGTTATCTTCCTTGTCTTTCCTTTCCCTTTCCCACATTAATCTACTCAGTCCTTGTATTTCTCTGTTCGATATTGAGCTATAATTACTTCCACTCCCGCTGCTCCATCTAGATGCTTGATCTGCTGCTTTCCCAGTTGCTCGAGTTGGAGCTTTCCCTGTTACCCTCCTTCGTCTCCTTAATGGGTCCTCCATCCACTCCCCCCTCTCTCTGTCTTGTTTTCTCCCTTTCTTTTTCATCACTGTTTCCCATTATCTCCTCTTTGATCTCCTTCATTTCATCTTTCAGTGCAGTCATTCTTTCTTCCATCTTTCTCGCCCATGTTTTTACCATTTCTTCGTTCTCACTCTCTCATTTCTTCATTTTTTCGTAGATTTTCTCTATTCTGTCCATCCTTTCTTTATTCTCTTTTCTCTCTTTTTCATAAATCTTTTCCATCTTCTCAAATCTTTCTTCTATCTCTTTCCTAATTTTCTCTAGTTCCATCCTGTCTTCTCTGCGTTTTTCCTCCTCCCTTATGCGTCTTGTCTCCTCTATAAGTTCGCCCTCGTCCGTTTTCTTTTTCATACTGTCCAATGTTAGCTGCGAGCTCTCCCTTTTGCTCGCATTGTCTCTCGTTATCATGCTTTTTTCTGTTTTATTGCTCATTTTTTATTAGTAGTTTATTATTTGTTGTTTATTCTATTTATGTTCTGTTGTTATTTATTGTTTTTAAATGGATTTATATATATATTTATTTATTTTGGTTTTATTTGTTCTATAATATTATATTGTTTAGTTATTTTTATTTATTATGTTTTATTTTTTGTTTTCTTTATTATATTTTATTTTTGTTTTAGTTTATTTTTATATTTCAACAGTAAAAAGCCATTATTATTTGTATGTGAGAAGTACTTATTCAGGACCAAGTTTCCTTCCTCCCCTCACGCGCTGCTAGTCCGAGTCTCATTCCTTTGTTCTTATCCCGTCTTGTGTCTGTCTGGGCCTTTAGGTTTTCTTCCCGTCCCTGACGTCAGCCTACGCCCGTCACTGCTCGCCGCCTCCCGCCTGGCTTTCTAACCTCTTGTACAATGCACTTTTTCCTTTCACTTTTTTACCTATACTCTGTCTCTGCCTTCTGTATTTGTCTTCTCTTTCTATTCTTAACTATCTATGAACACTTTCACTGCACTCTTTCTCACTTCTGCGTCCTTTATCACTTTGAATTTTTCGAAAATCAGCTGCGTTTTATGAACACGAGGTGTATCATGCAACGTTCGCTAACGGAATCCTAAAATAGAATTAATATTGATACAAATATTACAACGTTGAATTACTGTAATCTTTATTAAATTTCTCTAAAATTTACAATATATAATAATATTGCCTTTGGAAACTCTTAGAAAAACTCACAAGCTTCTTGTGGGGGCTGTAGGTGAGAGTCCTCCTGTCCGGTGTTGCAATTTTTTCCTCTGAACTCTTCGGTTTTGCTTCAACTGGGATTGGTAATCTGAGGCATGTGTTAACTTCCGTTTTCACACCGCGACACAGCGAAGCTATTCAGTTTTTCAAGCACTCAAAAAAACTCGCATAAAAACTTAAAAGACGATAACCATGTTTTTAATTTTCCCGCGCGTTTTCCAAGATGGCTGATCTCGCGATCAAGTCACTCGATATTCAGTTTGAATATCGACAGCATGGTCGATGCACAGACCGATCGTTATCGATTACTGCGTATCTTGCACACCGCTAGGGAGAGCATGATTGGCTTGTTCGGGAAGCAAGCAGTCGCCTAAGCTGCAAGCTTTCCGACACTCCCTGTCTTAGGTGACTGGGTACGTACGAGCGGTGTAATCTGGAAAGCACAACTCTTCGGGTGAGTTCACCAAGTGATCTTAGTCTTTGTTATCTTTATCTGAAGAAAAAGAAATATTGAGTTTTAATTCGATTTTTAATCTAAAATTTGCTCTCTTAAATATTTGTAAGCCTGTGAGGGTAACGGTTTGTCATTTTGTGTGCAATCTCCGGCTGATTTTTTGTCTCACCAGACAACAGCCGTAAAGCACGTTTTGCCAATAATATTCCTTATAGCTTTATCAATTGAAATCAGCTCTTGGCATGATTCACTCATAGCTAAGTATTCTGCCTGACAGGTTTACAGAGATACATAGGTCGATTTGTGGCTGCTCCAGGATACAATGTCTCCGAACAATCTAACAATGTATCCAGCAATGGAGATTGAATCCTCACAATCTGTAAAGCTAGCATCCGAAAATGCTTCTAGCTCCTCTGAGATTGATCTGTATCTGATCTCAAGCTATGTGGTTCCTCTGAGGTATCTGAAGATTCTTTTGACTTCCTTCCAATTCTCTTCAGTTGACATATGCTGTTTGCTTGATAAGAAATTCACAGCATATGCAATATTTGGCCGTGTAGCATTAGTCAGATACATTAAACTTCTTATGACCTCTCTGAATGGAATTTTATTTTCCAGACCAGGCATGGAAGTTTCACTCTGAGGTTCAAGGCATCTGTTATGAACTTGTCTTGTGACCATCGGTGTACTGTAGGGTGTGGTGTAGGGTTGTAATACCCCATATTAAACTTGCTGAAGATACTTTTTGTGTATTCTTCTTGATGCAATTATATGGTTTTCTCTGATTTGTTTCTCTGAATATTTATCCAAAGAAAGCATTTGGGTTCACCTAAGTCTTTCATTTCGAAGACACTGCTCAATTGAGTCTTGATTTTGTTGAGTAGTGTTTCTTCATTACTTGCGAGAAGAATGTTATCTACATAATGAAGGAGAACAGCCATTTTTCTTTCTTTTCGCTATGTATACAGACATGGTTCATGTAGATCTTTCTCCAAGCCTAATTTTAATGCTTCTTCGGTAAACTTCTTGTTCCATCTCTTAAGGCTGATCTTTATACCATATAAAGATCGTTGTAGTTTGCAGACGTAAGTTCTCTTAATCTCATCGTCCACACTCAATCCTTGTGGAATCTCAAGATAGATATTTTCTACAAGAGTACAATTGACAAAGGCTTTCTTGACATCCAACTAGCATACAAATAAGTTATGCTTATTTAATATAAATTTACATCAATGCTCGAACAAGCGGTAATCTAGAGACAGGAGCGTACGTTTCCTTGAGGTCGTACGTACTCTTGTCTTTAAAGCCTCGCACTACAAGACGGGCTTTATATGTCAATCTTCTTCCTAAGATCCAACGAGAATCTATGATGTTAGGTTTATAACTTGAATCTCTTCGAGGTCTAGGAACTATGCTCCACACATTGTTTTTAGCCATGGAATCCAATCCTTCTTTTATTGCTGTAATCCAACTCTGATTTTCATTGGACTGCATAGTTCCTTTGAACGTCGTAGTATCATTATTGAATGTGGCCATCAAACAATATGCAGTTTCACCTTGCTGCTGATCTATGCTGACTTTTGCAATATTAAATCCAGGTTGTGATTCTCTAAATTTGATAACGGTCAAGTTTCTAGTAACTGGACCAAATGTGTCCAGTTTCAACTTCTTCGGTGGTACTACTTCAGAGCCAGTAAGTTGCTTCTTCGGTCTTCCCCGCTTCTTGGGTTTCTCTGAGGGTGTATCATCTGCGGTTTCAACTTCTGTTGACTCTGAAGTGTCCATATCATTCTCTGGGATAGGTGTATCAACTTCTGTAGAGGCGTTGACATCCTTATAAATGACCTTTTTATTGAATTTTAAGTGTCTTGATTTTACGTATTTTCTTGTAGTTGGTTGCCAAAGCAAATAAGAATTTGCTTTAAATCCGACTAAAAACATTCTCACTGCTTTTGGCGCGAATTTTTGTTTTTGTGTGTGGGTCATAGTACAGGCGACACATCCAAATCTTCTCAAGTATTTAAATTTATTGTGTGTCTGCCCTGTGAATCTGAAGATCGGCGAATCATACTATATGCTTTTCTGTGGAGTATGATTGTAGATGTGAAGAGCTGCTTCTGCAGCTAAGAACCATTTAGTCTGAGGTAAGCCGGAATCAATCGTCAGACACCTTGTTTTCTTCTGCAGTGTCTGATTGAAAAGTTCGACTATTCTATTATGCTCGGGAGTATAGGGTGCAGATGGTTCTAATTCTATATTCTCTTCTTTTATCAGCTCTTGGAACTTTTCACCCATGTACTCCGTAGCCTGATTTGACTTGATGCAGCAGACTTTCTCGTTTTTGTCAAGAAGATTTATCGCAGTCACGAGAAAAATTTTAAGTTTTTCTGCTGCTTCATCTTTTTTGTAGATCGCATAAACTTTGGCTCATCTTGAAAAATCGTCTATGAAGGTAATTATGCACTTTTTACCTCCACAATGCGACTTTAGTTGAATCAGTCCCATTATATTTGTATGAATTGTATGAAGAGGTCTGCTTGCTCTACTTCTGATCTCTTTAAATGGTAATTTATGTATTTTCGAGATCATGCAGACCTTACAGTCTCTTATATTCTCTTCGAATCGCATTCATTTAAGAGGCTGCGATTCTCCACACAATTTTCTTAGATAGTTGAGTGAGGTATGGCCTAAGTGATTATGCCAGAGCATTCCTTCACTCAACTCTTTGGTTTTTCTTCTAAACTGTTCGGTAATCAAATGCACCGGTTCTCTAAGTCTTTCTCTCTCTCCGAAGTGGATGTCGTTTGATCTTTGTTTTCGTGATGATCTATTGACCAATTCTCTTACTCCGAGATTAATCTGGCTTTGCAGATGAAAGTTACCGATGGTATGCATTCTTCATCATTATGTGATTTGATTAAGAGTCTTATAATCCAGTTGGGTCTTTTATAAGACCCTTCTAGAAATATTTTCAACGACTCCTTATCGTATACCTTCAGTGACTGTTCATCTAATTTGATTCCCAATCCTGCATCCGTTAATTGCCTAAGTGATAGAAAATTATTGTTGATATCACCGGCAGCCATAACGTTGGTATGTACTTTACTCTGAGGTTTTGGAATTCGTGTAGACAGTAAGGTTACCCTTACCATTTATTCTCATATGCAAATTTATTTTTATTTGCGCTCTGAATGAACTCTTCGGTACTTTTTTCAAAGTTCTCTAAAATGATGGCTTTCTGAACAATATGATGTGTGGCACCCGAATCCGCAATAAATTTAATGACATTACCATTATATGAATCAAAACTCTTACCTTTCAACGATTCACCGTGGTTGTGTTGCTTTGTGCCTTCTTTCCCTCGTTTTTTGATTGTCCGCTTCATTGCGTTAATTTTCGGTTTTTGTTTATACTTTTTAGAGGTTTTGGAGAGACTGTGGTTTACTCTTTGGTTTGGGCTGTTGCACCTTTAATTTATAACAATCATTCCTTTTATGGTTCCTGATTGCGTGGCAATGGTAACAATACCATTTGCCACTCGAGATTAAAGGGCACTCTGACGCCCAGTTACCAACACTATTACAGAGATGACATTTTCCTGTCTTCTCTGAGCTCGTGCTGGCCACTTGTGCCTGAACTGGTTCAGACACATGAGAAGACGAGAGCTTGGACTCCTTCCTTTCTGCCTCCATCTGAAAGACTGTCTCCTTTATCTCTTCGTATGTGAAATCTTTTTTTTGGAGCCTCTTATAGAGATTCACATATTGTCGGACCTCTGGCATCTCATCTTTAACGGTGTTGAAGGCTGTCCTCTTTTCATCTTCGGAGAGCGAATGAGCGTCTGGAAAGGCTTCGTATTTTCTGATAATAGCCTCGAATTTGTCTATAAATTCGGCACTCTTATCAGACTTCTTCATTCGCATGTCTTACATGCGATTGTGCACCGCAATGTCCGTGATATTATTTTCTAGCCTTTTGGATTCTCGAAGCCTCTCCAGAATGACCCGCGAAAAGGTATCTCAAAAAACCATGTTGTGGTATTTCTCACTTATTCGCCCTATAATCAGATTTCGTGTGAAGCGAAGGTCCTGATTTTTCTGCTCTTCTGAGAGTTGGGCGGGAGGCAGGACATCAGAGTCCAAGATATATGCAATGTGGTTGCAGTCCATCTCGGCCCCCAAGAGGTCCCGCCACAAATTGTAGTCAGATTTCGAACCCAATTTGTAGTCCTACTTAATAGTACGACCTTTCGCCCTTCTCGCCTCTATAATTTTCTCAGCAGTGATGGTCTCCATCTGGGGTGGGTCCTGGTCAGCTTCCACCGTGCTGATATTGGAGGTCTCTGAGTCGGATAGTTCTCTATCCGACAACTCTAAATTTCCCAGAGATCTCTCCACCTCTTCTCCTCTAAGACTTTGAGTGAGTCGAGAATTGCGGCGCTCACGACTTAAAGCCTCATCTAAGCTGAGCCTCTAGCAAATTCTGGCTCACGGTGACCAGCATATTTGATGATTCTTTCAACGTGGTCATTGACTCTCAACTCTCGAGCTAATCCGACATTGCTGTCGATTAGCTCCCTCACCAATTGGTCATTCAACCCCATTGGTAGAGCATTCTGAGGTAGGCCGCTCTCTTGGGGAGTCTGGTTCTCTTCAGTATTCATCTAAATAGAGAAAAAAAGCAAAAACAAAAAAAATTACCTCTTAGGTCACTTTCTTAAATCATCTATCCATGCAGATGAACATGCAAACTCCCGCTGCGACCTGTAACTATAAAAAACATCTACTTTTATATAAATCTACTTCTATTCAAACTCTTACGATATGTTTAAAACCAAGGCGCGAGATTTGCCTGTCAAGGCTTTCCTTGAAGGGACTTAGGCTTGCTTTACTGAAAGAGTTTCACTGAAACCGCACCCTAGATTCTTAATCGTGTGATTAGAAATCATTTCTCCCTTCGTACTTTTGAAACAGTGCTTGTGTACACGTCTGCATACCGCAACAAGATTCAATTTTGTTTAGAATCACCTCGTTCAAGCATCTCACACGGGTAGTTTCAAACGAGGAAAGCAAATTTATTAGTATGAGAAACTCACAGTGTGTGCGCTCCCACGTCAATCATTCACCATATTTTTTTAATACATGCATATTTGTGACGATTTTTCAACAAGCATTTTATTTTAAAAGAAACTAATTTTTATTTTGCTTGTGTGTTTTGTTACTTCTTCGGTGTGAATTTTTATGTTGAATTTAAAATAAATTCAAACAAAATTCACCACTCGAAAATATAAATTTTGAATATAGCATTCAAAGTTTCACATCTAACTTCTAAACTATGTATACAATGCACTCTAATACATGTGTATACATTACACTTCTATACCTACACCTCATGTGTATTTGTGTATAGAAGTGTCTTCTACATCTTATTATATATACATATCTAGATTTATTTAATTTTTAATCTTGGGTTGTACATGCTATTCTGAGTTTCCTTTAAAACACACAAATTATCTAAAATAGTTCGGAAACTATATTATTTTGCCCATTGAAAATACCACATTTTTCGTCTTTTATGTGAGATTCACCATCTCTAAAGACATATACTCACAATATGTGTGAATATGTCTCATGGTGTTAATGGTTCACCTCAGTTATATATAATTATTCTAATTTATAAATATATTTTGATAATTCAAAACATATTTCAATCATCTAATTCATCTAAGATATGTTGCAGGCAATACTGTAGGATATCACCAGCATACATATCATTTTTCTAAGTTTGTACATATGTATATATACATATATATATACATATGATTAAAACACTCATGCATCTAAGTTTATTGCATGCTCTAATATTATGCTACAAACAATTAAACTCTGAACATTCAATGTTCAACACTTGGAATTTTTTTCATTTATTTTATGTACATATTGTATGGCCTTAATACAGTGTGTACAGAAACTCATACACATATACATACATGCATACTTGCAATATACCTACATATCCACAAGCACGTATGCTTTATAAATAATAATACTATTATTTATTTTAATTCAATACAACAGTTTTGAAAAAAAGATTAATCTTTTATTCTAAAAAATTTACTCTAAAAACATCTAAAAATTTGTAATTTCTTAAAGAAATCACAAAATTACTAATAAAAAAAATTCCAAATATATTTAAATTTTTTTTTAAGTTTGAACATTTTTATGAATGTAAGTCAGAGCCAATTAGATTTAACTTATAGGTTAGTGCATGAAATGTTAGGCTACCTTAGAGTAAGCCAGTTAGTCCCCTCTGCTGCACTGTTTACAAAGCATGTATATTACGCAATGCTTAACTTATAAGTTTATGTTGAAATAAATATTTTAAGTTAACATTGTGTGTGTATTATTATATTTTTTATTAAAGTGTATCTTTAAGTACATAATCTAATTTCATGTATTTTTATATAACAATTAAAATCAAGTTTTAATTGTTGCGCATGAAAAACTTTGAGTTCAATGCTAAGTGTTTTTGCACATATATGTTGTGCTCAATAATTTAATCTAAACAACTCTGAAAACTATTTAGTATAATATTTCAATGGCATCCAGTCATATGCTCAAGTATATGACTACATACCATTATAAATTTTTAATTTATAATTATATTTAGATTGAGATTAAGTACAATGTACTCTTGTCTCGCTCATTCTGTATATCTCTAAATTTGTCAACAAGACTGAATAATCAGCATTATTTCTCTCATACATACATCTCGCAAACAATTACTGCACAAGTTCATATATTAATATGTTGAACTTTGTACGCAGTTTATATTTTACTAAATGTACATCTAAATACAAAACTCGCACTTCTCAGTTTTGTATAATTTTAAATCTTTAACATTTAAACACTCAAAGTATGTAGTTACACATTATATTATGCAACTTCACTTATAATGGCAGCAAGCAGTCGTCTAAGCTGCAAGCTTCCCGACAATTGTTAAAAAATTGTATTAAATAACATTTATAAACTAACTTTTTTAATCAATTAATTTAAATATCAAATCTAATTACTCATTTAAGGCATAATTTTAATAATATATAATAAAAATGTGTATAATGAATTTAATTTACTTTTAACAACTATTATTTCATTAATTTAAAATTAATACAAATTTATGTTATAGATGTTTAAAAAATTCTGTAATTGGTAGTAATCGTCAAAAAGGATCTGTAATTGCCCAAGGTGTAGTACCAAGACTTTTGCAACTTTTATGTAGTAGCAATAATAATATTTCCGATGAAAGAGTTCGTTTAGAATCTGCAGTTACATTAGGCTCTTTAGCCAAAGGAACAGATCAACATATTTTAGCTTTAATTGATTTAGGAGTTGTTGCTTCATTGATTCAAGTATTATCAACGTCTGCCCTAGAATGTTCAACCAATGAAAGTATAAAAATACGTAATTTACTTGTTGAAGCTTGTTTAAGATGTTTACGAACAATTTTTCAACACTCATCAGCACCAGTATCTACAATATTTGAAGATTCTGAATTCATACCACGTTTACTTCAATTATCAAATATATCTATTAACTGTCAAGTTTATGTTTCCATGATATTAACTACAGCATGCAAGGTAAAAAAATTATAATATATAATATATGATTATTTGAAATAAAATATTGTTACATCAATATTAATAAATCCTAGTAAATTAAACAGATAATTTAATCTAATTTGCAATAAATTATGCATAGTATTAATTTAGGTTAAAAATGAAAGTAGATGAAAATATATTTTAGAATAATTTATCATTGATTATATTTATAATTAATATTTCAACTATAACAACACGACTTTTTGTCATTTACAATCAGTAGCTATCAATCGGTTTCTGTAGGGCGTACTAAAAGGTGTTTACACACCAAAAAAAATAAAATAAAAAAATTTTTATTGCTAACAAGTGAATAAAAAAAATTATTAAATTAATTTGTTATTTCAAAAGTCGGCGGGTCGACGATGTTCTATAGTTTTTATGCCTCTTTCGTCGTTTTGCCGTATGTTTTGCACCTGGACCTCGGCCTATAAAAAAACATTTACTCTAGTCCTAATTCAGGTCCGTTGCTGGGTTAGTGTTACCTAATTAGGGTTACCTCTTTGTTATGATGGGACAGTCTTAACCCATAACGACACAAAGGTAACTTTGACCGTCAGTATCCATGTGAAGACGGGATAATAGTAGTAAATGATGTAATATAAATTTGTCAAAGACAATAGTTTTGTTATGATAAAATATGCATAAATCGCAAAATACGAATTTTGTTCGCAAATATTGATGGTACAGATAATTATAATTCGTGTAAGCACAAGATTATACTAGCTGCACACTTCGGAAGAAAATTTAATTTATAAGCCGTATAATCATGCACTTATATTAAATTTTCTTTTTATGGGATGTTTTCAGAGTCTTTCCTTTTATGTGATCACCGGAGTCAATCCTAGTCAAAAATCCTAGTTCGAATCTCTCTATTTATTCTCCCGTTTATATTATCGTGGGACTACATTAATCTTAGTCCACGCTTCCGGTACTACACGGCGCTGGTCAGTATTTCTCACCGACCGATGTCAACTCTAGTCATTGCCTCGTGTCGACTTGAATTTTATTTGTCAATTTTAAATGCGTCACGTGAACCCTTTTGAAATTGACAAAGCGCCGATTTTGCGTGTTTACGCGATCGTTCAAATCTTATCATGCAAGGGCATTTGGAGTGTAAACGCATGTTCGATGGTTAGTCTTTATACGTCGTTAGAAACTAACCTCACCGAATGCAATTTCGTTGCAAAACAGTTTATTTATAAAAAATGTTTTTAAAACATCCATAATCGAAAAATCAATTTTTATATAAAAATTTAATCTTTTTTGTATTCATTATTAGATTAAAAGTCATTATATTACACGACTGTATATGTTGACTATTTTTTTAATTAGACTTAAAATTTCTTTGAGAAATTCAAAAAAAATTTCTGAATTTTTTCATTAAGTTTTATATTGGATATTAATTAGTAATTGATTAGTAATTAGTAAGTGTTCATCGCTTTCGCTCATCTTTGCTGTGACTGCAAGCATGAAAAAACGCCGCGTGGAAAAACAAAGGATGTAGGCAGATCCTTAGTTCATAGGGATCTCACAAGATCCTGCAAGAGAAAGAATGTTCCATGCAAAAATGTGGAAATCCATTTTTTCGTCTATTCACTTATGTTACGTCAATTTAGCTTCGTGTAATTTCTTTGCGTTTTATTTATGTGTTATGTGTGTTGTTTGTTCAGCAAGTTTCAATGCACTAAACATGTGTTTGTTGCGAGTAATTAAATCGTGTACCATAAAGTATTAATCCTTTGGGAGTTTTTTCAGTATTGGGCTCATATCTCAATATTCGAATTGTTTAGTTCTAAGCATTCACCCGTAATCGGGTCTTGAATTGCATGATAACTATGCCGTGAATTTTTTATGTTTAGTTTAGCTCCAAGTTTTTGCAGGTAATCGATCCTAGCATTAACTTTTTATTAAATTTTGGATTATAATTGTAAGCGGACTTCGTGTTATTAACCCTTTGCCTGTTAAGGATTATAATTGTAACCGGGTTTTACGTTTTTAACCTTTGGATATTACATTTACATTACCAATCCGTTTATAGAAGTGATAACATTCAGCAATTTAAAATTCTTATGCTTTAGGCTGAACTGTAATTGATCGATGGGCGTTAATTGCAGTTTACTCAGAATTCACAAATAAAATTTTTATAGTATTCCATTTGCATTGTCAGGCAGCTTGTCCGTTTTTTATAAATATATGTGTACACAGAAATTGAGGCGCATATGTATTCGAACTGACGTATCTGCCTCATGAATTCTTCTAATCTTAAACTCAAAAATTAAAAGGGATAAAAAACCAAATAATTTGTGATTTTTAATAAAACCAACTAACAACCAGATGCAGATCATTAAATTGACGAGTATCGCGATATAATATTTAACGTACCTTAAACATCGATAATTTAGTGTCAAGCTGATATATGGTACCCAGTTCCCAATGGTCGAACATGGGACCAATTGTGAACGACTTCATATTCAATATAAATATATGTAATTTTCAAGTTTAAGTTTTAGAAGATTTTTTCTCCCTTGCTCGAAAGGGGTTTTTGTTTTCTCTTGCCGGAAAACCGACGGCTAGAGAAAGCTCCGTCGAAAGGAAAAACAATCGATGAGGGCGTACGCTAAATTTATGAGGGTCCCGAAATTCTGTTCCTCGGAGGAACGTTTTCTTTCCCGTAAACTGCGCGTTACTTCCTCAAGGGTTTTTGACTCAAGTATTTTCTTGTTTGTATAGCGCCTCGTTAGTTTTCTCGCGTCGAATTGCTTCGTCAATTGTATTGCAGGTCCTGGTGTTTTTGGGTTATCTACCGATCATCCCCAGCAAAATTGTGTTTGTGTACGTACGTGTGTATGGGAATTCCGTTACAACGAGATGAGGATCTTTTCGCGCTTTTGAGTATCTCTTACGAGAAGAGCAGCTTCGACCCTACGGTCAACGCCAGGGGGCCAGGAAGCTACGGGGAACGATCGTGAAAGACGCAGCCTAGTGCGTCATTACAGACGTGTCTTCTCCAATCCATCCGCCGAGCAATGCGGAAGACACTGCCCAGGTCAGCACGAGAGCGATTCCTCCCGCTCCGGATTTTTACGTATCACTAATAATTGCGAGGATTAGAATAAAATAACTGTTTTCTCCTTCATTCGCGAGGGGATTTTTTATACCGTTTATCCTCGGAGACTAATAAATTGTTTGTGAAGATCAATTTTTTCTATTTCTTAGTTTAAACAATTATCTATCCATCCCTCACTCATTTCCTTTCATTAAAATAGTAAGTAAAATATAATAACCAAAACACTGTATTCGCAGAGCAAATAAATAATCTTTTTGATCTATTGGCTATCAATTTTTTAAACAAACAATTTATCTCAATTTCATTTCTTTTTCTGATTAGTTAAAATTAATTATTTCTTTGAGAAGCTTAATTATTCATATACATATGTTAAAGTGTTACATTATATATAATTTTTCAGACAACTGAAGAACAGAATATACTATTAAAAGGTGGCACAATTAATGCTTTGGCATTACAATTAGAATGCACTCTCGCAGATGTTCAGTTACCGGCACTAGCATGTCTCGCTAATATGTGTTATCAAAATCGAGATGTTGCATCGTTAATTGTTACAACAACAACTTCGGAAGAACTGAATGCAAAATCAGTTCCAACTGTTCTAGGTCAATTAATGGGACGAGAAAAAAATTCACTAATTCAACTTGAAGCCGCTCGATGTATCACTTATATGTATCGAGCACAAGCATTAACGTCAACGGATTCTAGAGTTATTTATAAAGCTCTTCCATGTTTAATAAGACTTTGTCATAAAGATAGACCTGCAAGAGAAAGAGTAGCAGCCGCCGAAACTTTAGCTTATTTAACAGAAGTAGACATTGATTTACAAAGGCTTGCTTCAATTAGTAACCATTTAATACCAACATTAGCAGAACTTTTAAAACCAAATTCTCAGGTAATATCTTTTTTAAAATTTAGTATTTTTTAAATTCTATGAAAATTAATATATAATTAGTATGTAAATAAATAATATCTATAAATTTTAACGATAAATAATGATTGTAAAAAATTACAAATTAATCAAGTTATTTTATTTGTCAATATTTTAACTTGTGCAATAATATTTTCTAAAAGGTGCAAGATGCAACTTTATCACAAGATATGAGGCAAGCAGCTTTTAGAGCATTTGCATCTTTAGGAGCTAATGATGAAGATATTCGTAAAAGAATAATAGAAACTGAAAATTTAATGGAACAAGTAGTTTCCGGTCTTCAGGATCCTGGAGGTGCAAAGGTGCGATTAGCAGCGGTACGTTGTCTTCATTCTTTATCAAGAAGTGTACAGCAACTTCGAACAACTTTTCAAGATCATGCAGTTTGGAGACCTTTGATGCAATTACTTCATGGTGCTGATAAAGGATTAGATGGTTCGATACATATTTAATTTTTATTATATTAAGATTTTTATTTTCAATCGAAAATAATGAAACATACAATATAAAGTTATTTTTTAATTTTTTTCAAAATAATTGTAATAATATTTATGATATTTCATTCACCATATAATTGTTATTATTTTCTATATCTTCAATTAATAAGAGGTATTATTTTAAAGCAAAATATACTTTCTTTAATTTTAGAGTAACCAATATAGATCTCAAATATCTGTAGAACAAAATTTCTTAGTTTAATGATTTGTACAAAGTAATGGTTTCAATACTAATGAGTATAATAAAATAAAAACATCAAATGTATAATATTAAAATATCATTTAACTATTATATTCAATTATAATATCATTATGTTAGAATATTATACCGTAAATTAAAATACTATTGAAATATTATTTATTAAATTATTTTTAAAATATGTATACTTCAAATTAAAGTTTAAATCAATAATTTATTTTGTGAAAATAAAAATCTTTCACTAGTAGTTAAGAAACAATTAAACTAATAATACTAGAGCTCAACATATGATATATTTTTATATTAATATTTTTATTTTCTTGGAAAAACAATGAAGAAAACAAAATAAAGATATTTTGTAATTAATTTGAAAACCATTTTCATAATTAGATTTATACACTATATTAAATAAAATTAAAGTACTAATAAATTTAATGTATGATCTTACTATAACATCATTATTTTAACCTTTATAGTTAAAGATACTGTAACGCATTTAATTATTATATTAAATAATAATTTATCTCATAGAATAGTGTAGAAACAATTGATTTTTTATTAAAAAAGGGAAAATGAAAGAAATCTTTCATATAATAATTTTTCCTTTTTATACAATTAAAGTAGTAAAATAGCTGAGAAATTAAATAATTATTAGCAATATGGTAAATAATAAATTCGTTAAATGTTCTCTTTAAAAAATAATTTTTTATAAAATTAAATGAATTAAACAAAAAATTACAATTAGTGTCTTCTTACTTATCCTCCAAGAGTACTTTTAACGATTCATTGCATCTAGTTTCTAGAGCTTATAAGAATGTAAAAGTATTTTCTTGGAGATAACCATTTTTTAGGGTATCAATTTCTTCTAAAATCTTTAGAATTCAAACTGTGTATGATGTCACATTGTTAATATTATCATTATTATTGTTTTTGTCATTATTATTATTGTTGCTACCCTATTACATGAGATATACTTAATAGAATATGATTACGTGAATATTTTTTCAATGCTGTTTATTGCCATTGGTGGTAGCAGTAATTATTACACTAATATTGATGATAGCGACGACGAAGTTGCTATTGAGCAAGTTTATTTTTTTGCATTTGCTGGATTGAATCCTTGATTAAACTCCCTCAGAATTCTCTCTTCGGTGTTACAGCAGGTGTTTTAATCCTTGTCATGCTTTTACTTTCTTTTATATGAAAGTATACACTGCGATGCCGTGAAGCTTTTGCTGACTCTTGGGATTCTTATAATAATCGAACTATCCACCACGTATACTCATAAAGCGCGCACGGTGACAATCAGAAATAATCTAACGAGACAAAGGGCTGCTTGCTCTAGTCACTCATAGAAAAGGTATCAGCATTACACCGTACCGCTTCTCAGAAGTGATATTTATATTGGCGAGCATGCGATCGCCTAAGCTGCATACTCCTCATAGTATTATATTATGTTACTACACCCAAGTTCACTTCATAATCTCGAATTTAAGTTTGAATTATCATAGGATTTATGTGAATCACCGTTGTAGTTAACATAGTTAATAATATAGTATATTTTTAGATCTTTCTATTAAATTAATGTTTGAATTTAGAATTGAGGTATACTTAACTTTATCTCTGATAGTCCTTCAAGACTTCATGAGTTGGCAGCTTATTCGAAGATTGCTGTCACCATTTTATAGTTTATAGAGGTATAAAGCTCTCTTTGGTTTTTATTTAAAAGATCTTGTTACGTATAAATATGTCATAGGCAGATAAATGAATATTTAGTAAATTTTCTATATAAAATTAACATTAATTCATTTAGTATAAACCATATATTTATGAATTTATAGTTTTAAAGTTTAAGTTTAATAAAATTAATAAAATTAAATACATAAAATATAATTATTTCAAAATAAATTACAATTAGTTATCGATAACTGTAATTTATATTACTTGCGTTATAATTTTCGCAGTGTTTGTTGATTAGTGAGAGTATTGTCCGAAAAGACAATAAATTTTAGATGAATTGGGACGAATTGTGTGTTGGCAGTAGACTGTTGTCACCAATTTCTTCTAGACCAAGAGAGTCCTTAATACTTAAAAATAACTTGAAGTTAAAGTATAATTGTTCTAAAAATAAAAAGCGGGTTTTCATGTTTTACTCTTCTCTTTAAATCTTCTATAAATTTTAACTCTTCTATGATACGTTATAATTATTAATATGATACGTTATAATAATTAATTCATAGGTGTATGACCTTAATCGAATGCCTGATTTTGCAAGATTTCTTATTTTATTTCCCTATTTTCTTTATGTTAATTTTGTAATAGTTTATTAATACTCTTTTTTGTCCTAATCACGCATCTAGTTTCGTCAGGTCCTATCAATAGTTTATTAATATTGTAATATTTCCAATCAGATGTCCTTGCAGTCATTCGTCATAAATCGCGATGAAATAAGAGTATTTTATCTTTATTATCTTATTTAGATCTATAATTCGCGGTCATAAACTTTTATAATTTTTATTTTGTAAAACAATTGAAATTAGATGAGGAAGTATTATTTAAAATACAAGAATAAGGGATATCTTATTGAAACGTTGACGAAAACAACGTAGGAATAAATCTGCTTTAATCAACCTGCCCCTATTGGATCATTTTTAACTTTAATTATAAAAAAAGGGACAAATAAACAAACTCCCCTTACATTTTAAAATCTCCAAATCGTTACGACCAATAGTGGCTTAAAAAAATCGGTACTTTGTGGAGAGACCATGTATGTATATGAATGTACATATACATATATATTCTGATATAGAATCAAAAATTATATGCACATTAATTATATATCTTAATACGTGAGGAGTAAGGCTGTTAAGAAATTAATTGGACGATCAATTGAACAATTATTGGTTTTGTTGTTTATCGTATGATCCGTAATAATTATTTAGCCGGTTCTATACATGTTAAATTTCTAGATGAATGTATTCTTATACTATAAATAATTCTTTTTATGAATTATTACTGTTCATGCAATATAATTATAAAGAAGTTGTATGTTAATGTTAAGATCCGATAAAGTATTGTTATTCGTCCTGCGGACGAAGGCGGGTGGAATGTTCGGAACTTTCTCTTGCCGTCGGCAAGAAAACTGCGTGTCGAGGAAACCTTGACGAGGGCGGGCCTTAATTTTATGAGGGTCTGAATCTTCCGGAACTCGGAAGATTGCTGACCTTCCTGCGTGGCTTGTGCAGTTAGATTTCGGTCGCCTTTCCTCGCTAGAGCTACTTGCCACGCTTCGTTTTCTCCTAAAACCAATCGTTGTCGACGGCATCTTCCGATAATGCACAAATCCAGATAATTCGCGCGTGTGCTCACTGTAAATGGGTTGTGTTGGTTTTCCCACGAGTTTACCCTGGAAAGGATTCAGCAGAAGTTCGCCCGCAGTGGCGACTATCGCCCGTAGCGGCGATTCCTGCCCCTTGCGGGAACTCACCTACGCCGAGAGCGTCGACCGGAGGCCTAGGCGGCATATATCCATTCATCCAAGCGGCTACGCGTCTACGCCCTGAGTGGCGTCACCCGAAGCGGAGAACGTCGTGCGAACAGGATTTGTCTCCTGTGCTCCTCCAGCATTGTATATTTCTTCAGCTAAATAAAATTTGTATTGCGACCTATCAGTGGCTTTTTCCCTCGCATCGAGAGGGTTTTTTTCCGTTGTCACGCGGAGCAAATTAAATTCCATTGTGATTCTTCTGCTCAATTATTTTTATTTATTTTCTCGTATCGTTTCATCCCAGATCACTCTTTTCTTTATAATTATATTGCATGAACAATTACAATTATTTAGTTTTTTTATATAAATTTATACCACGGATGTAGTAACGTAATATGCAATATGCTTCTTATCATTTGTAAACATGTATACTAAATAATGTATTAAAATTAAAATTTTATTTTACAATAAAGTGAGGTGAGAGGAATGATTTAAGTGTAAATCAATCTTACAATTGAACCTCACAATAATTAAAATTTATTGATTAAGTGTATATAAGCATAAAAGAAACTCTCGAGTTAAAGAAAAAAAGGTAAGTAATAAATTACAGTCACTCCTCCATTAGTTGGCCAATGTAGTTGGCCAATGTAGTCGGCCAACAAGATCTGTTATCATTTTGTTCCAATTCATTGCCGACAATTCTCTTAGAATATATCATTTTGCAGCATCGTCTCGTTGCCGATAGTAAAATTAGGCGTTGACAATCACGAGCTGGTGTTCGCTTAATACGACCCGTATCAACCACAATCAAACTCACACGCATACAACATATTAAAAATAAACTGGTACAAGTACACATGGTTCAATGTATAATGCGAAAATACATATAAGGCAGGCTGAATTGGTTTTGAATTCATACAAGAAAGTGAACTAAAGCAACAAACGCATTTTCTACTTTAGCATAATATCAAAACTCCCGTATGGCTCTATGATGCATCTATACATTTTAGTCTCACCTACGCTCTTTTGTTTTAACGGATTCGGTGTTTTCTTCCGCTATTGCATACATTTCAAAAGGAACCGCCAAACATAATATATTATTCTTTATATGTGTATATATTAAGAATAATATAGATGCTATGAGTTTCATCTTACAAACACTGATGTTTTTTTCACATTTGAGATGTATATATGAAAAAATAAATAAATAATTTATGCATGTATATATTTTGAAAACGTTTTTTTCGTTCACTTTGTTCACACATATCAGTTAGGCCAACATGGATGAATACAAATCTTAATTTTTTTCCAAACATAAAAATTAAAATCACACATGTAAAAAAATCCGCTGCACAGATTTGTGATGATTAAATAAATTGATAATACCATGTTACTCTTCTTTTTTGTTTCAAAATTTTTCATTATTATTAATAATTTTAAGACAATGGAACAATCTTCTTTTATTTTTCAGCAAGATTAGTAAGCATCAGCCTGCAACAATTATTTCGATTTGAAACAGATGCACAAGCAGGTTATGAAATACATTATCCTATTATTTTTAACAGTATAAATAGAATCAATATATCTAGATATATTACAAATATATATCTATAATATAAAAATGAATCAAACAAATATAAAATACAAATAGTATAAATATTTTAAAAATAATTTTCCCTCTATATACAGATTCTTACCATTACTTTCTGATTATATTGATATTTAATGTATAATTGAATATGACTATAACTACTACAAATATATGTAGTATAAATAAATTGATAAATATAATACAAACATTAATTAAATAAATAATTATTGTTACAGATATTTTAATTAAATTAAACAACTATTTTATTCACGTCATAGTCTAAATACAGACCGTATATGAATTGTTCGAAATAAATTAATGATTGAATATTTAATTATAACTTATATTTTTTAAATTTTAATAATTAAAGAGAAATATACATAAAAGTGTAGTTTCAATTCTTAATTTTCGCTTATTTATTAAATAGGATTTTGTTAAATGCAGTCTAGTGTTCTTTATAATACTATGATCCAAATATTCATAATTAGGAATCAAATTATTGTTATTTGCTTTAATTCCTATGCCCTCTTACATTCTTAAAATCTCCTATCTAGATGAAACTTTTGTAATAAAATTTTAATATCTTTTACTTATTGTTCAAATTTTATAGCTTTAAATTTAAATGTTGAACTTGATTGTTAAATTTTTGTAATTTCGTGAGCAATATTTTTTAAATTGAGCTTAATGTATTTTTAGTTGGTCAACTGTCAAATTTACTCAGATTCGCTTATAAAGTATTGCAGATTCAGATGTAATTCATCACATTATAACATGTACGTAATAATATAAATTCTTTAAATATTTTAAAACTAGTTTTCCGTGTATAAACGCATTGCTATCTTTAATGTTTAAATATATTAATATTACTTTTATGATAAAATTTTTTTCGTTAATTTATTAAAAGTATAAATAAGAATATTTTATATTTTTCGAACAATTCAACATGTATCGTACCATTGTACGAAAAAATCTATATTTTATAAATTTTTGCCCATTGCAATACCCATGTGACTGATTTATTTTAATTACAAATTGAAATTGCTTTGACTTTTTTATAGTTAACTACTAGTTTATGACAAGTTATTAAATTAATATGGAAAATACTAATTAAATTTTTTATAAATTTTCATTTATATTTATTTAACAATAATTTAACTCATACTTTTTTTTATATTGATTGAATAAATAATTGATTGAAAAATTGTGTATATAATCTTATTTAGTGAATTACAATATTTAAAAAAAGACTAATATGTGTAGTAAATAATTTTTTTATATATATTTACAGGAAAAAGTGACGGAGAAGATGATTTACTTACAGTTGCATCAGGTACATTATGTAATTTACTACTGGAATTTAGTCCTAGCAAAGAACCGATTTTAGAATCTGGTGGGGTAGAATTGCTTTGTTCTTTGACAAAAAGATCAGATGCAGCACTACGATTAAATGGTATATGGGCACTAATGAATGTAGCTTTTCAAGCAGAACAAAAAGTGAAATCACAAATTTTAACATGTCTTGGAACTGATCAGATTTTTCGCCTTCTTGCTGACCCAGAATTGGCTGTCTTGATGAAAACTTTGGGTCTCTTAAGAAATCTACTTTCAACTAAAACTCATATTGATCGCATAATGGCTGACCATGCTGCACATGTAATGCAAGCAGTAGTTTTAGTACTTGAAGACCCGGTACATCCTGCAGACGTAAAAGAACAAGCATTGTGTATTTTAGCTAATGTAGCAGATGGGGATCGAGCTAGAGATCATATAATGGCTAACGAAGATGTTTTGAAAAAATTGATGGATTATATGGTAAATATATATTATATTTTAATGCATACAAGTTAGTTAAGTTAAGTTTTTTAGGAGAGACTTTTATCGCCTTGTGCGTTTGGATTGAGTTTATTGTGTATTAATCTCCTTCATTGTTATGCGTATAAAGTTACCAGACCTCCAGGGTAGCCATCCCTAAGCAGCGAAGAGCTATCGTTCCGAACAAAGCAAAACAAGCTCCATGTCATTACATGTTGAAGCTTAAACCCCACTCCATGATGCTAGTATCGATCACCCTACGCGTGACTTGGTATGACCACAACACAGGTGACTAATCCATGAATACCCAAAAAATTAGGCCTAATTCGAGTTTCTAACTGCTGTATGTCTTTGTTTCAATGTGTTTCCTTCAGCTTAGTTGAGATTTCTCTACAGCACTTTTAGCTTCGACGATGCAGAGTCGAGCTTCATGAACTATCATAAAGCTTACTACTCCTCCATGTTGTCTCGGCTTCGACCGGTTTCGTCATACTTCGTTACGGCTAGGCCACGCTTCATCTATGGCTTGCTCTCTGCAGATTGATGAGTTTTCCCGTCGTCTATAGTTCGTCCAGCCATGTGATTGAATGTATATAATGTTAAAATCCAATTTTATATAATAATTATATAATTTTATTAAATTTATTTGAATTTATAAAGCATTCTTTTGTATATATTAGTAAGTTTGTTGGGATATGAAATTTCTAATATACATGTATCTCGCGTCGTAATAATTGTACAATTAAGAATAGTAGGATCTAATAAATATTGTCTGTGTTTTAGAATTATAAATATTTAAATCTAGAATATTGACAGTCAATAATAATGAATCATTTCACATTTTAGCGAACTTACGTTGGTTACTTTTTTTATTAAATGAATTGTGAACGTTTATCATATGACCAATATTTATCGAAAACATTTGTATTGTAGAATGCAGCTCGTAATTTCTAAATTATGTAATTACTTTGAACCATCATTTTTTTAACTACAACTTTTCAAACTTCTTAAAGCAATTTAAAAAATCATTCATAGTTTCGGATTTCTCTTACAAATCTATTATGTTTCAATAAATTTGCGTACATATGAATTATTTGCATTTGTCTCTGTTTAAAATCATTATTTTAAACATGTTTTCTATTTTTAATTTTGATTAATATTATTTTAATACAAAAAATTACAGATATATATATTATACATTTAAAAATTATTAATTCATAAAAAAATTATTTCATAAACAATTTTAATTAAAAATATTTTTTATTGTATTATATTTATCTATTTACAGATGCATAGTAATGTTAAGCTTCAAGTAGCTGCTATATTTTGTGTATGTAATTTAGTATGGCGGGAAGAACCTGGAGCAGCACAGCGACAAACTCGTTTAAAAGAACTAGGGTTATATAGAATTTTATTACAACTTAGACATACAAAAGATACTCAACTTTTTGATAAGTAAGGATTTAAAATAATATTTCTTTTTTTATACTTTGAAATTTATTTTTATTTTGTTATTCAAAATAATAAACTGAAAAATTAGTGGTTATATTTATCAGTTAAATTAGATTATATATTTATTTTATTCTTATATGTATGGTCTTTAATTTTGTACGAAAAAGATATATATAAGTAATGAAACGAATACATATTATGTTGTCAAACTATTAGCTTCAGGTTAAGCCATATTATTTACCTGACAGCAGCTTAAAAGCCTTAACATATTAAGGCTTATGATAGTTCTTAATTTTGTAACATTTATCCGAACATTCTTGTGTTTTCAAATTCTCTGAACCTGAATCTGAAATGATGAAATAGATAAAATTTTAG
This sequence comes from Eupristina koningsbergeri, assembly GCA_018907245.1. Lineage (NCBI taxonomy): Eukaryota > Metazoa > Arthropoda > Insecta > Hymenoptera > Agaonidae > Eupristina > Eupristina koningsbergeri. The sequence continues at coordinate 1,641,284 of JACCHV010000002.1, read as the reverse complement.
TGCTTATATTTAATTTTATGATATTAGTGATTCTTGTCAAGTTTTAAGAATTATAACTCTAAGCCGACATTCACGAATCCAACATGGGGAGAGAAAGTCAAGGATACTAAAAAATGCAGCTAGTTTGCATTTCATTTGTATTTTTTCGTATTGTATTTCACTCGAATGTAGCAACTTGTTCCTTGTTCCTTGGATGAATAATCGGATATATTAGACAGTATCTTGAATGTAGATGCTTCAAATAAGACTTATAAAGAATGCACATTGAACAACGATGGCTTCGGTTTATACAAATATGAGTATCTTTACAGATATTAAAATATAAACATTAATATGTCGGGACAAAGTTAAAATTATTTGTTAAATTCTTTAAAAATTAATTAAAGACAGAAAGATAGATGAGAAAGGATCAATTTAATAATAGGGATGAAATAAAGAGACGGCGAAATGCAATGTATTATAAAATCTAAACCAAGAAAAAAAATGTAAAAACAAAAATTGAAAAATGAAAAAAAATATTTCTATAATTAGTAATTGTATACTTGATTCCGTTAACGGTCGTTTTACACAGCACAGCGGTAAGCAAAGCGGCGCAGTTAAACATAGGAAAGCTATATTTTATAACACAGAGGCAAGTAGAAAATAGAAAAAAACAGTCAAGATAAGTGCAGTGAGTGAAGTAGAATAAAGTGTGAAGTGAGCAGGAACCGGCAAGGTGTAAAAAAGTAGATAAAAATAAGGCCAGAAATCGAGGAGGTTAGGGCGGACCTCAAGGAACGAGGCTGTTCGCATAGCAAAAGGTGGGCGTATCATTGACGTCTTTTGACGTCAGGATACCGGCGATAACTACCTATACGAACTGACCAGAGAAAACCGAGCAGCGATTGAGGGGAGGGACCCATTTCTATCAAAATCATATTGCTGGATGAAAAACCGACCTCTGGGTAATTAAATAAGCTGTTTTTTCGGATAAACACCATAAAAAATAAGAGAACAATAAAATCAACAATTTAATAACATAATCTTTTGAAAATTTCTGAAAAAATTTTTTATAAAAAAATTATAAAAATAGAAATAAAAGTTTTCAAAATAGAAATAGAAATTAATAACAAATAAATATAAAAATACATAACAAACACAACAAAAATAGTGGAACAATTCATGCTTGCTTTTTTTGAAAAATAATCAATAAAATCAATTTAAAATTAAACTAAACAAAATAATACAAACGATCAAGACAATAACTACAACAAGGGAACTATATAGTACAAATAATAACAGAATACGATAATAACATAATTAAACAATAAATAAAGCACAGAAAAAAAAGAAAAATTACTCACTACTATATACAATAGAAAAATAAAGCAAATATATACACAGACAAAATAGAAACACATACAAACACACAACCCGAATAAACAAGCAAAGACAAGCACAGGAGTAAATATGAGTGGAAAGCAGGAAAAGACAAAGACAACCAGAGGTAGGGGAAGTGGCAGCAGGAAAGACAGTGGGCAACTCACCTTCGATTGCTCCAAGAAAAGAGTAACGTGGGGGGAAGAAGCAAAGGAAGAGGATACCCTGATGAGAGCTGACAGGGAAAGAAAAGGGAGAGGGAAAGAAGAAATCGAAATAGAAATGGAGAAAACAACTGAAGAAATCATAGAGAAAATGGAGGGAATGGAGAAAAAATAGGAGAAAGAAAGGAAAGAACTTAGAGAATGGATAACGAAAATGGAAAAAAAATAAGAAAGAGAGATGGAAAAAATGAAAAACGAACTGATGGAGACGAGAGAATGGGCCAGAAAAAATGAGATGAAGATAAAAGAATTACAGGAGAAAGTGGAGGAGTTTATGGATGAGAGGAAAGAAAACACAGAATGGAGGTTAGAAATGGAAAAATGTACTAACAGCCAAATAGGACAGGAAAATGAGGGGACAAGTCAAGAAGAGGAAAGAGATAGGGAAACGACATCAGGAGCAAGCAGCAGAAGCAGCAGCAGAACAACGAGGACAAGATGGAGCAGCTGCGAAAGAGGTAGCAGCAGGGCTGGCAGTACTATGTCGGAAAAAGAAGTTCAGGAATTTAGGAAAAACATAAGGGAAAGAGAAAGGAGAGACAGGGAAGAAAATGTGGTGGTGAAAGGGGCTGACAGGGCAGAGATGATAAAGTTAGGAGTAATAGACTGGGCTAAAAATTTCATCCAAAAGAAGCTCGGGCTGGAAGAGGAAGCCAGAACCGCATGGTGGAGTGGACGGATGATAGTGATCAAAATGGACAATAGGGAAACAAGGAACAGGGTGTGGGAGGCTAGAAAAAAGTTTGTGGGGACGAGTATTTTCATGGACTTCGACCTCACCTTCGAGGAAAGACGCACCCAAGACGAGATCAGGAACTGGGTGCGAGAAGCGAAAAAAGAGGGCTTCTTTTCGAAGGTGGATCTGAAGAAAGTGTTTATAGACGGCAGATGGGAAAGGTGGACAGGAAAAGAAATCATGGACAGACTGTTGGATTCAATGAAGAGAAGGAACAACAACAACAAGGAGAAAGGAGAAAGAAGAAAAATACAAGGAGAAAGAGAAAGATACAGGGAAGACAAGGAAAGGGGAAGCAGATAACAAAAAACAAGAGACAACACAGGATAGAGAAAATGGAAAAGAGAAAAAGAAAGAAGAAAGAACAGAGAAGAAAAACAAAGAAAATAAGGACGAAAATTTAATGTAAGAAAGGGACGGGAAAAATATAAAAGAGAAAGAGAAAAAGATAAAGGCACTGAAAGACGAGACAAGACAGACAGACAGAGAAAAAATCAGGAGACAGAAGAGAGAAACAAGGAAGAAACGAATGAGATAGGAACAGAAAAAGACAAGGGAATCAGAAGAATCCTCTTCTGGAACATAGCAGGAATGTGGAGGAAAGACAGCGATTTCTGGAAATACATAGGAAAGATGGACTATGTGTGTTTAGTGGAAACATGGGTAGAAGAAAAGAGTATAGAAAACTTAAAGAGTAAATTACCCAAACACATGCAATGGTCCATCATAGGAGCACAGAGAAAAAAGAAGGGATAGCAATAGGGATAAACAAGGACTGGATGCCACAGGTACAAGAATTAGGATCTAACATAGGAGAGGGAATAGTCAGAACCAGGATAGAAAAAGAAAATGGTAGAAAAAAGATGGACATATGGGGGATATATGCCAACCCTAAAGACGAAAGGAGGGACATATGGAAAGTAATAGAGGAAAGAAGCTACAGTGGAGAGAAAGAAAGAATAATCATGGGCGACTTTAACGTAAGAACAGGAGAAAAAGGAGAATACATGTTAAAGAATGGTGAGGGAAAAATGTGTAGCAGAAGAAGCAAAGACAAGAAAACCAACAAAGAGGGGAAGGCGTTAGTTGATAGGATAACAAGAAGCGGTTTGAGCATCCTAAATGGAACTATGAAAGGAGATGAAAGAGGGGAGTATACATACATAGGAGCCAGAGGCAGTACGGTTATAGACCTGGCAATAACGGATGCAGAGGCAAGAGAAAGGGTGAAAGTATTTCAGGTAGAGGACAGAGTAGAATCCGACCACCTCCCACTGGTGATTACAGTGAAAACAGGAGAAAGAGAAACAACAGGAGAAAATAGGGATAGAGAATGAACCAGGACTATAACAATATGGAACGAGGAAACAATAAATGAATACAGAAGAAAGACAGATGACCCATATGAAGGAAAAAGGGGAGAAAAGGATATAAATAACCTGTGAATAGAGGTAAGAACGATAATTGAAAACAGCATGGAGAAGAAGAAAAACAGAAAGAAAAAGTGAAAGTTAGGGAACTATATATGGTATGAGAGGGAATGTAGAAGAGGAAAGAGCAAAGTTAAAAAAGCACTAAGGAACTGGAAAAAAGGGAAAGTTGGGAAAGACGAATACATGAACAAAAGAAGGGATTGGAGGGAGATATGCGAAAGGAAAAGAGCAGAAATGAAGGAAAGAGACAAAGAGGAGCTGAGAAAATTAAAAAATGAAGGACAAGTATGGAGATATCTGAATAAAGGCAGGAAACCGAGAACAGAAGTAAGAAATAATATAGGCAAAGAAGAATGGAAAAGACATTTTATGAATCTCTTGGGAGAAAGTGATGAGAAAACTGAAACGAAAGGGACCATAGAAAAAGTAGATACTGGAGAAAAAGGCATAGATGACAAAGAAATAGGGAGAGTATGGCGTAACCTAAAGAAGAAAAAAGCTACTGGCATGGATGAGATCCCCAATGAGGCGTGGCTGTATGCAGGTAAAGAAATAAAAAGCAGAATGAGAGAAGTCATAAAAGAAGTATGGAAACAGAAGAAAATACCGCAAGACTGGACCACGGCAATTATAGTTTCGATACATAAAAAGGGTGACGCAAAAAACCCAGGGAACTACAGGGGACTGTCCATGCTGGCAACGGGATACAAGCTGTACACGGGCAAACTAAAGGATAGACTTGAGAAGGAGATAGAGGAGAAAAGAATCATACCAGAGGGACAGGCAGAATTCAGAGCAGGAAGAGGAGCTACGGACAACATATATATTTTGAACCACATAATTAAAAGGGCTATAAAAGCATAAAAAGAAATATATATGATGTTTGTAGATATAAAAGCGGCCTTCGATACGGTATGCAGAGACAAACTATGGAAAATTATGGAAAGAAAGGGGATAAGCAGGGAGATAATCGCAAGAGTGAGAGAAATATACAGAGAAACAAAATGCAGAGTGAGGACAGAGGGAGGCCTGACGGATGAATTTTGGACAAATAAGGGTTTGAGACAAGGATGCTGTCTCAGCCCGATTTTGTTCAATGTATACATATCAGAGCTAGAGGAGGAGCTAGAAAAGAAGATAACAGGAGGCACCAGAGTAAAGGACACGAGGATGTGGTCCCTCGCATACGCCGACGATCTGGTGATATTCGGGGAAAACAGAGAAGCGCTCCAAGCGATGATTCAAACCCTGAAGAGTTTTCTCGACCATAGGGAGTTGCATTTGAACACGGAGAAGACAAAGATCATGATAGCTAGAAGAAGAAAGAAAATGAAACAGAAAAATGGACATGGAAAGGAAAGAGAATAGAAACGGTCAATAGCTTCAGATATTTGGGCTTCGTGTTCAGGAGCGACGGAAGGCACGACGAACAGATAAAGGACAGAATCAACAAGAGCAGAATAGCTGCAAGGACTACATGGGGGGGGGGGGTAGCCGAAAGAAGATGCAAGGGAGACTTCAAAATGAGAAAGATGCTTTTTCAATACCTAGTGAGGAGTGTTATGGAATATGGAGTGGAGATATGGGGTACAGGAAAGGTGGAGGAAATGGAGAGGATAAAGGCCGACTACTACAGGTGGACCTTGAGACTCGATTTCTGCACACACAGATATCTGGTCTACGAGGAGGCAGATGAATTCCAGATGGAAGGAGAGTGGAAAATAAGGGTAACGAAGTTTGAAGATAAAATAAAGAAAATGGAAGAATGCAGAGGGGTAAAGAAATGCTACGTGGAGCAGCGAGAGAACGAAACCCCCAAGGAAAAAGAGGAAAGAAACGGATGGTTGAATAAATTAGGACTCAGCAGGGAGCAAGTGACATACTGGGAAAAAACAGGAAAGGACGTCTACATAGAACTGAGAAGAAGAGACAGAGACAGACAACTGCAGGAGAGAAGGAGTAAAATGAGGGAATCTAAATACAATAAGACATACATAGGAATAAAAGAACACGGGCTACCATGCTACTTAAAGAGGGAAGGCAATCCCGAAGATATAAGAGAAATGGCCAGGATCAGATGTGGAAATATAACCACTGGAAACAAGTACTGGTTAGACCCAGAAGAGAGGAAATGTCAATTGTGTAGGAAAAAAGAAGGAGACTAGATACACTGGACGACGGACTGTACAGAGACAGCAGACCTATTTGGAAAATTAAGAGGGTCGGAAAATGAAAAGAGAAAAGAGAAAGGGGTAATGGAAATGTGCAGAGACAGAATAAGGGATAGAGAAATACTAAAAGAGGCAAGAGAACTAGAAAAGAGGTTAAAAAAGAGGGAAACACAGAGAAGAAAAGAAGCTATAGAAAAAATCTGAAGCCACAACAGTGAAAGTGCCAAATAGAAAATATTAAGAGACAATTGCGTGTACAATGTAAATATTTTTATAAGGAAAGTAATGTAAATAACGATATATAATGTACAGAAAAATGTAAAAATGTAAAAACTGTAAAAACGGAAACCCGTCCCTAGGCCTAATGGCTGGGATGTATTATAATAAATAAATAATTTACCTGACAGCAGCTTAAAAGCTTTAACATATTAAGGCTTATGATAGTTCTTAATTTTGTAACATTTATCCGAACATTCTTGTGTTTTCAAATTCTCTGAACCTGAATCTGAAATGATGAAATAGATAAAATTTTAGTGCTTATATTTAATTTTATGATATTAGTGATTCTTGTCAAGTTTTAAGAATTATAACTCTAAGCCGACATTCACGAATCCAACATGGGGAGAGAAAGTCAAGGATACTAAAAAATGCAGCTAGTTTGCATTTCATTTGTATTTTTTCGTATTGTATTTCACTCGAATGTAGCAACTTGTTCCTTGTTCCTTGGATGAATAATCGGATATATTAGACAGTATCTTGAATGTAGATGCTTCAAATAAGACTTATAAAGAATGCACATTGAACAACGATGGCTTCGGTTTATACAAATATGAGTATCTTTACAGATATTAAAATATAAACATTAATATGTCGGGACAAAGTTAAAATTATTTGTTAAATTCTTTAAAAATTAATTAAAGACAGAAAGATAGATGAGAAAGGATCAATTTAATAATAGGGATGAAATAAAGAGACGGCGAAATGCAATGTATTATAAAATCTAAACCAAGAAAAAAAATGTAAAAACAAAAATTGAAAAATGAAAAAAAATATTTCTATAATTAGTAATTGTACACTTGATATTAAAGAGGAGAAAAAAATGTACAAAATAAAATTTGATCTGAAAGATATTTGTTAAATAAAATATATAAAATAAATAATATTTAATAATATAATAAATAAATATATTGTTAAGAAAATGAGTAAGGGAAAGAAGTGATCAAGTAATAAATGAATAATATCCTTGATTGAGCCTCATAAGAATTGTAATTAATTGAACGTCGTATATATAAAGCATTAAAATTCCTCTCGGAGGGGAAAAAAGATGTCTGAAAAAAGCGAAGCTTATATTTAATTATACAGAGCTATTAAGGTGCTATTTGTCATTGATGCGTAATATTCAGCTACAATTCGAGTAGATAATTTCAAACGTGTTTCCCTTGTTTATAACGGCCTGTTGTTCATGGAATCTGGATAGCTTAAAAAAGCTTAGGCAATTGTTGGATAATAGCAATGCCATAACAAAAATATATAAGAAATATTCCGAACCTGATATATAAATATAATGAAATAGAAAGTGTAATTTCACGTTTTTACAAAATTTCAATGTTTTCTCCGTACAGCCCTAGAGTAACTTTACTATATTTGGGTTGCCTATACTCTTTATTAATCAAACTTTAATCTAAGCAATGAAATAAAACATGAAATGTAATGAAAGAAAAGGGTTAGAGATGATAAATTATTTGTTAGTTAATTAATTATTTATTCAATATTGAGTCTAAATACAATGTGTTTACTGGCTCCGCTTGATAAATGGAATAAAAACCCCTTTCGCTCGAGGATAAAAAGCCTGAGGATTGCTTACACGTTTACAAAATTTTGCGCCGTGTTGGAGGAGTCGCGTTCAGATGCCTCGCTCGATTATGTCGTCCGCGTTGTGAAGTTGCGGCTCCAGGCTGTGTAGATCACCTGGTGATCGGGCCACTGGAGCTGATGTGTCTCCTAAAGACGTGGAGAAAAGCCTGCACTTACGTGAATGCACTTTCCGTGCAATCATACACACACATGCGCGCGCGTGCAAAGCTACGCGTAAATCGTCGAAGTGATTTGTAGATCATCGATTAACAAAGCGCGAGAATCGTGCTTAACAACAACAGGGCGCAAAAAACAAAAACGAGCACGATGTACCGAAAAATTCAAGAAGCATGAAGCAAATCTCTCCGAGAAGTGATGCGCAGTTTCCGGGCGAGTAAGAATCATCCTCCTGCGCGTAGAGTTTCCGAGTCCTAATAAAATTAGGACCCACCTTTGTCGTTGTTTCCCGAATGCGGCGCTCTTGCCATTGGAAAGCAGACGGCGAGAGAAAGTGCCGAACACTCTTTTATTTCAGATAATGATACTTTTTTGTATAAAATTCAAGTGCTAAAGAAAACTCCAAACAATATTAATATATTTATAGAGAAAGATTTTTCTTTTATAAAAAAATAAAGAAAAAAATATTTAAAAAGGTATTAATTAAAATAAAATATATAAAATCTTAATTTTTAACATTTTTCATGTGGAAGCTCTGGATATATGAAAATTAATACTTTAGCTTTGAAGAAAAATTATATAACTGAATATAAGGGTTAACTGTATTTGAAAAATTACGACTTCGTTACCCTTACTCTTGCTTATGCTAGAATTTACCTTGGATAATATAAAATAAATGTATCGAATTAAATTTATTAGAAGGGGTGAGTTTTATACCATGAATAAACAGAAAATTTATTTCAATTGTAATAATAATATTTATTTAATTTTACCCTGGGCATAAAAACCTCCTCGTAGGAAAAAAAAATCATCCACCTGTTGGTTCCTTGCTCGATTTCATAGTCTCCATTCAGGCCACGTTGACAGGAAAAGCTGCGTTTCTTCCTAATTGGAGATGATTTTGAGGCGATGTAGATCACCGACGCTTCGTGTGAATCTATAGAGAGAGACGTCGATGTTTCAAACGTCGATTCTCCTCACGACGCCCACTTATCGTTGGGGGAGTTGGAGTAGGCCCAAGTGTTTCCGATAACAAATAACCGCACTCGAACCCTGTTGCGCTTTGACGCTTGCAAAGCATTTTACGCACAACCCGCTATAAATGATATTTACAAATTTGCATATTTAGACGCGCACAAACGCAAATACAAAATCTTCTGTTGACCAAAACATTAATGCAAGTGTCTTTTCCATCGCAAATCATCGTATTTCAGTGGCGGTGTAGGCAGCTCTTTCTCGGAAGGTTGATTAGTACTTTTCCTAGCGGGTATATACAGCTCGTTGTACTTACAGAAAAATCCTGCAAGGGACTCGGCTCGGATTTACTTTCGCTGTAAATCCCAGAGGAATCCCGAACAACCCTGACAAAAATTAAGTTGAAAGAAATAAAGTTTATAATAGGAACATTTTTTAAAAATATTAGATGATATTCCAAAGGTTTACTATTTATCTGTAAATAGTAAAGAATAAAAAAGAAGTATTAGTGATTAAAAAGATAATAATGAGGCGATAATGAGGAACAATTGGATTATAAATAAAATATTTATGAAAGAAATTATGCGGAATAAAATTTAGATAAAAGAAACATTTCTGAAGGAGGATGATATTATGCATATATATATTAGAGATGTATCTATAAATAATTAATAATGAATAAAATTATTAAAGATTTTATTATTTAGATTTAATTTTTGCAAAGCTATAGTCTATCTTATATATATATAGGTGTTAATAAATATAGTCTTATTTTAGTAGAATAAATAAATAAATAAATAAATATAAATAATCAATATAAATTAAAGAAAAATCCATTATAATTCGAAGGTCATTTATCGCCGTTCTTATCAGGTAGAAGGTATTCAAAACAATTAAAATATGTAAATACAATACAAGAAATACAATAACAAATAAAAAATAACAGTAAGAATATTTAAAAATTTTTTTTAAATCAATTAAATTATGAGCAAAATTCTATCTTTCGTCACGATAGTTTAAAAGCATATAATGGTATTTGCTCGTGTTTTGTTTGTGCAAATAATGTTTTATATAATTTTATATAATAATTGTTTGTGTATTGAGTATACATATTGTGTATGCTCTTATATATTGATTGTATGAGTAAGCAATTGTTAATATAGCATATCTGAGGTAAGTCTTTTTTTTATTTCTTTAATATTAATTTTAATATTATCCCAGTTTATATTATGTAAAAATGTAAAATGTTTATCAAAATTATTTTATTTTTTTTTTGTTTATTCAATTTATTCGTTAACCAGAATTTTTTACGACTACACAAATAACCTAGAAGTCATCACAATTAATATTATATACAACACTGTTTATATTCCATTAACCTAGAAGAACCTTTTTTAATTTTACAATATTTAATTTTTTATTTATTAGAGCTACCATTGTAGTAGTAGGTCAAAACGTAGTGGCTTTTTAAAATGTATGGTTAGTAATTAATTAATTTATTTAATTATTGTACCATTTCTTTTCAAAATAAGGATCTATTCTCTGATACCTATAAGTTATCATTAAATCATTATTTTATTGTAAAAATTAATCTTAAAATTCCTTGTTAAGAAAGTGAAGACGATAGATTTATTAAGTCATATTCATTTTTATCTAACTATATTATGTGTACTACGATTATATTAATAACATTATTGGAATTAATTTTTGTTTATAATTATTATTAAATAATGTTTGATATAATATTGTTAATTAACATAATATTAATTCTGTTCTAGGGTGAAAACAGCTTTGGCACAATTTTTTGACGCATAAACAATTAACTGACTCAAGTTCAAAGGCAAAAATATTGATTGTAATTATAAACATATGTAATAAATAATTAATAATTATACAGTAGATATAGTGGTTAAAATATTTGTGTTAATATTACAATACATAATATTTTGTAAATTTAGTCAGTAATGAAATATATAACAATTTTACATAATACTCTAAAATAATTATCGTACATTCGAATTGTGGTTGTAAAGTAAAGAAATGGATACTATTAAACAAAAATTTTATTTATAGTATTAAACATACTCATTCATTATCATTTTTAATATAATTATACGTCTCATATTTTTTTTTTCTAGGAACCATATGAATCATTGTTTCTAATAATGATAATTTTTACACATTACTTTTATATTATTTTTAAACTTCATGTTAATTCATGGAGCTCGGTTTTTACTTTGTTGAAACGATAGCTAAAAGTGGCAAAGACAAAATCCTGACCTTAACTAGACTGAAAGAAACATATAAATTATAATATAAAAGATGAATAGAATTTTGAATTACACTAAGTTTTTCAGTTATGCATGTATTAGTCTCCTATGTTGCGGCTGTTCAGAGATATGGAAGATGATCGATACTAGGATCATAGGGCAGAAACGGTTTGAGCTTCATCGTGTACAGTACGGAATTCGCCCGAAACGAAGCTTTTTGCTGACGAAGGAAGGCTGTAATGGAAAATTAATGATTCTAAGCACAGAATTATGAGGAGATTGGTACACAGTGGGCATGACAACCCTCCCTCCGAACTGTACTATTTTAAGTTTGTAATTTAATAATCACACCTCATATATTATGGAATTATATTGTAAAATTTTATTAAATATGCACACATGAGGTAATTAATGAAAAAAAATTTATTTGATATTATTAAGTTTACATACTATTTTTTTGTTTAAATAATAATTTCTTTTAATTATTTATAAATATCGAATCTCACAAAAATTTAAAACCTGACTTTTAATGTAATGTTTATATATAATATTCTTAGTATTGTGACGGTTATGTTATTTTTGCCGGGAATAACTCAGGGGGGAATCGGGGTTCGAGGTTTTTGGTGAAGTGACGGGGGTTCAAAGAAATTACAGAGGGACTTTACATATAAATGAGATTTAATTAATAAAGTTAAAAAAAGAAAATATACATATGCAGTCTTAGCCTAGGTATATACAATAAATCGGCGGTGAAAGAAAAATTCCGTATACAAAGTTTATGCGGTGAAAGTTTCGGAAAAAAAAAATCGCTTCTAATATTTATGCGGTAAAAATCTTCGGTTAAATTAGTTACGCGGTGAAAATCTTCGTATATAATGCCTATGCGGTAAAAATTTCGGTTTAATTAGTTACGCGGTAAAAATCTTTGTATATGCGGTAAAAATTTCGGTAAAAATTTTGCTTCTAATATTTACGCGGTAAAAATCTTGAAAGAGAAAAAAAAAAAAGATTTACATGGCGAAAGTGTATTTCGCCATCATTCCGCAGGGTTGTGCTGGCGCGGCGGTCGCGGCAAGCGGAGAGTTCGGCTGGCGGGCACCAGGGGGCGGTGCGGTTGCTAGGACCTGCTCGGGCTGGGCCTCAGTCGGTCGGCGGAGCTCCGCGCGGCCGGTCGAAACTTTTCGCCCCTCTGCAGGACGGTCCAGCGAGCCTGGATGTTTGTCCGCTTGGGGGCGTAGTTTCGTCGTTCCTGCGCTGGTGCTCCGTCAGTTCGACGGTGGTGGTCGTCCGAGCCGGACCTTTCGAAGCGTTCGACGGCTGTCGACGGCGGCGAGCCCCCAGTGATCCTGGGGACACCCGGAGGGGACAACCGATTTCATCCGCGGCGACGGGTCTCCAGCGAACCTGGGGGAACCACGACGAGGAGGATGATGCCGGGGGGTACCTGCAGCCGAGGCCACGTCGTCCCCCAGTGATCCTGGGAGTCCGTCGGGGGCGTCGACGCCGGTTTCCTTCGGCGGGGCAGTCGGCGTCCGGTCTTTTCCTTTGCAGTTACCCTTCAGTGATCCTGAAGGAGCATCGGAAGGCGACACGTCAGTCGACTACGACCTTGTGTGCCGTGCGGTCGAATTTATGTGTTGCTCGACGGAGCGGCGATCTACGTCGAGCGCCGAGTGCTGGTGGTGGTGGGGCGCTCGGACGGTGCGCGGAGCATCCTCGTGGCTGCGCGGGTGAGAGCTGGTGGGGCAGTTGCCCGGGTGGGGATGTGGTGATGGTGGGGTTATGGTGTCGGTGCGGGATTGCGGCGGCGGTGTTGGACTGCGGCCCGCTTTTCGGGGCGCCGCAGCCCCGTTTTCGTGAAGAAAATAGCATTTTCCTCACAGTATAATATGCAAAAAATAATTACTTAAAGTAAATTTGTTTGTACATTACGATTTTTTTACAAAAGAAATTATATACTATTACGCAAAGATTATTTGTGGGGATTTACCATTACCATTCATGGTATAAATTTTTTAGTACGAATAATAAAAATAAATAGTTAGTTAACATATTATGGCATCAAATAATTGTAAATTTAATATAATGTTATGTCTGAGGTTATAAAAATTTAATTTATTAAATTTAAATTATTATTTTCTTCAATTAGTTAGTTTAATACCAATTTTTAACATTGAATTTTACAAAAAAATGTATAATATGAAAATACTGTCGGTAAGAATAAATTTCAAAATAATATTATCGAAAATTTAAGCGCCGAGTATATTAAAGTACAAAATTATCGCTCGATGAATGTTGTAACGTATGCCGCGTTAATACCCGATTAGAAAGAGTAAGGGCCCGAATCGGGAAGTTTCGGCCATCGGTCGAAAGAGGGGGAACTCGCGGGTAATGACCCGCGAGCTCCTCAGATTAATTTTGAAGCTCGTGCAAGCTTGTTTGAACTTTTCTTTGAGCTTAGCTCTCGCTCTTTTTTAAAAGCAAACTTTAAAAAGGCGCGAGTTTTCGGTCAGTTCTGACAACAGGTTCCCGTGGGTGTCTATCCCAGTGCTGGTGGTGTGATCTGGTGAAGTGAGAGGAGGAGTATCAAGCAAAAGGCCAGGGTCAAGTAGAAGGAAAGACAAAGGGACTGTTCGAGGACGTCTTCTTCAAGAGGTTTCGCTGCTGATCTCACAAAGACTGTACTAAGAAGATTTACGTAGTCTAAGAAAACAGGCGTATTGTAAGTAGTTTTAAGATTATTTTGTCATTAGCATGCAGGCCCCGTAGTGAGCGTTTTGTATTATGTAGTGGGTACGGAATAAATGTGATAATTCATTGTATAGAACCGTGTATCAATTGTACATCCTTTTATTTCGTTTCCCGATCCCTTCGTAAAACAACTTTTCGCGTACGTTTCCAGAGGTAACACAAGGGAGACTCCAGATAGCCCGAGCCCCGCCGCCTCCGCGGGCAACGTTAACAAACGTTGCGATCTGAGCGGCCGTCACAGCAAAGGGTACCTGTGGGAAGGTGAATGGGTAGTTTTAAGGAGAAATTAAGGATACAAAGTGAAAATTATTGTAACGGGAAAGCCCGTTACAATGTATGACATTACTTGTTTTAAGATGTGGATTTCGTTCAGCTGTTTAAATGTCCTTGAGAGTAGTAGATGATCCGAAAGGCCAATGTGGGTATTATATTTCTTCTTATGCAGCGTGCTGTCACCACTTCAAAATGTTTTGGGTTTGGAGTTCCCAATTGTGATTAGAATTGATATTTTGAATGTCGAGAGTACAAAGTTTAAGAATTCTTAAATATTTCAGTTACTGTAGAACAAACGACTGTTGAATTGACAAAAAGTGATCTTTCACATTCGGTACGGTTTTTATAGCCTTTAAATTTTTCCCCGCCACAACATCTTCAGAGATGAGATAGAGAAAGGGGGTGGTCTCTTAATTGATAATTTTTAAATAACCTGTCCAAGAATGTATCTGTTATCAGTCGTATACAGACACAATGACTTCAATCTCCGCTGCTTTTAGCTTAATTTCATATGAATATGATTTTAGTTATATTTTATTTCCATGATAAAGATTCATTCGTAACTGGATCTTTCTTTATAGTAGATACGTCAAATACATATGAGTGATTGAACGTATAAACGAATTATTTCATTTTACGGTATTTTAAATAGAAAACAATTATTTAAATAATTAATAATTTTTTTTTTTACTTAATAAAAAATATGATTTATAAAAACAATACTCATACTTAAATTTTTAATAATATTTGAGATGTTAAATAAATTTTTATCCATTACATTTCAATTGACGTTACTATCAAAATTTTAACAAAAAAATGTGTTTCGAACAACATTTATTGCAGTATTTAAAAAATCAAATTGGAATTTAAATGAATATTATTTAAATCAATTAATAAATAACATCGTATCATTTATTTATTTAATTCATACAGCAGATATCAATATATAGTTCACCTTGTTAACTTTAGTGACGATAACCTTTTTCTTGACTCTGGTTTGGCAGGTATAAAAATTGGTTACCTCATTCAGTTCTTTTGAGAATTGTGACGTTTTTTTTTAATAATGTTAAGCATTGATAATTGAGATTAATTTGAAATGAAATATTCACTGACTTGTTTTTAAGATATTTCAGAAAAGCTAATCGATTTAAAAATCAGAGATTTTTAATTGAAATTGAAGAATATTCATTTTTTACAACTTTATTTAATTATAAACTTTATTTATTTTCCAAAATAAATAAATAAATAAAGATTTTTCATAAATATACAATTAAATTATCAACGGAGCTTTCTATGTGGTTGTAAACAAATCTTTAGACTACATTTATTTTTAGTAACATGTGTAAAATTAAATACTCAAAATTAATAATTTTATAGCAGTTATATAAATGATAAAATAACTTTTGTTTTATTATTCGTTTACAATAGATATTTAATAAAACTTCATTTTTTATTTGAGTTTATTTTTATAGAATTGAGTAAAAGTAGTGAGAAATTCGCTGATAATTGAGATTGTCGAAAATATCGATCAATACAAATTATGAAAAAGGTAAACAGAAATGAGCATTGACCATATGTTAAAAACATAACTTGAAGAATGAAAATAATAGTTTACAAAATGCTAATGGAGCTCCAAATATTGGGAGTCGGTTCATATAGAAGGACCCGCGGAGGTTAGCAGTATTATAAATAAAAAAAATTAATTAATTAAAAAAAGTATTATCAAAAAGAGAGCAGATTTTTTAAATCAAAAGTAATAGTTTGGAGATTGATTTGAAATAACACCTTGAAAATTAATTTCAACCGTCACAATTAATATAACATGAGTTTAAAAATTATCAACTAAAACATTAAATTAAATAAATACTTTGATCAAAAGAGTAATGGTAACAACATAGACATTATATTACAAACATTTAACTCTTCTAATTATTTTGGAAATATATATTAATATTTAAATTATTATAAAAGAAAAAGTAATTGTTTTTATAATCTTATAAATGTCGAAAGCATGCGAAAGTTGGTATTTGACACTATCTGGAAATGACAAAAGGGCATAAAAGTACAGGTATTATATTGATATGCATAGATAATAATGTAAATATAAATATTATTCAATAATAGTATTGCTGTGTATGCAGTATATTGAAATTCCCTGAAGTGTAATACTAATAAAATAATAATACCAAATCTGAATTAACAGTATTATTATTATTTAATAATTTGAATATTACATAAATGCTTACAAAAATTGAAAATAATTATAACAATGAGAAATATAAAACCTCATATTATATTACTAGTAGTTTTTTTCTTTTGGACAAGACAAGTATTTACAATAAATAAAGAAAAAAGTTAATGACAGACCAACAAATTTTTTGAATAAACAGATAAATGACGAGACAATACAATATTTCTTGTATCACACGCCTACACAAAACATAATTTCTCTCTTTCGATATTTGATCAGAAGAAATAAGTATTCTGTTTTTTAATTGTCGTTGTTTATTTAATTCGAACCTTAAATAGGTCGAGGATTTTGATCGATTTAAATACGGTAAAAATCATACTTAGCGCAAATTACGTTACAATGGATTATAATTAAAATATATAACAATATACTTAATTTTGTTATGACGTCTTGCAGATCGCCAAGTCCAACAACAGAAACAAAAATAATGAATAATTAATTAACCTTCGTAAGGAAAAGAAACTTTCGTATTCGCCCTTTGTTACTCGATAACAAGTAGCATTAAATAATCGAACGACGTAGAAGAAAAGATACAAAACAATGGTTAATGAGGAATTCGTTTAAAACGGTTGTTACTCGATACCGCAAGATGATCTTACACAAATTCTTTTAAAAAGGAAGTTGATAGATCGTACAAGTTATTACTCGATGATGAGTAGCGCAAAATGATACACAAAGAAAAAACTTTAGACAACAAACAAAATGGATGATTAGAAAAGCTTCAGAAAGAATTTTCGCTGAGGTATTCGAATTTTTATGAAGATCTCTTACCGGAAGCAGAGAGGCTTTCTATAGAAACGACTTGAGCAAAACAAAATACAAGACAATAAGAATAAAAATTCGCCGGTAATAGAAAGGCTCCTGATCATAGGTGTTTCAGAAGACGAAAGGCTTCGAAATGTGGTCTGTCCGTGCTTTTATTAAGTTTGAGTGTCCCCGTGGAGAAATAACCGTTGTGAAATTATGACATTTTTACCGCCATACAAGCCAGCGTTCAATTGGCCTACAAGCGGAGTTAAAAGGAACAAAGGTAAAAAATTATGTATTTTGCGCATTTTTTCAAAAATTCTTTAACAAATTTTATTTATTTATAACCTCGGTGAAAAAAGTCTGAAGTAATGAAGAAAAAATTTTTTATAATTTTGGAATCGTTTGTAAACTAAATTGAATCTTATCCATTATATTAAGTTTTATATTAATTATACTCAATTATATTTAGTTAGTTGTTTCCAAATGTAAATAAAAGATTTATAAGTACCTAATTTGTGTGAACTTATTAATTTTGCAAACATGTGGCAAATAAAACTTCTCAGTTTCGTTAGATGATTTTTCGCTTTTGTTCCTATTTAAATGAGTGTTAGTATTTTAATCAGGATTAAATAAAAAAACGTGGAACTGTTGAACAAAATATTCGAATATGAATCAAATCTGTCAAATGAAATTTGTATGTGCTAACAATTAAGATTTCAGGTAATGAATATATGATCAAACACTCAATATGATCATAAATGTATTATTTTAATAAAAGTAAATATTTACGATTTTATAAATTATAAAAAGAATATATTTTTTTATGTTATATATATGCAGTTGCACCTCAGCGACACTGACATGCACGTCTTTTCAGTATACGAGGCCACCACGGCCCGCGACAGCGGATAAGGGTTTTCCCGTTATTCGAGAAGACGATGATCAACTAACGGAATCCGTGAACTCAGCCACTGTGAGTAGAGAGCGGACAGTGAAAAGTAGAAGTACATGATCTTCTTCACTCTAATCGAGGAATGAATGAAGATGCATTCGAACCCGGCCCACAAATCTCTTAACATGGGAAATTTAACTTTTTTCCGATCAACAAAGAATAACTTATACACGCGTACGTGAATTTCCGGTGAATTCTATCTACCATGCGCAAACCAGACACGCGCCGCGTTAAAACACTGCGTACAATCTCTTTTTGTAAGTAAAACAAAAAATACATTCGTAAAATTACTAAAGTAATCGTGAGCTTTGTATTTTTTCAACAATCTTTTCCCTCGTACTTTCTTGCGCAGATTAGTTTTGTTCCCTAATCGTGTAGTTCCACCTTCGCACATGTAATATTATTTATAATTATGTTCATAAACCATGCTGTTCTTATGTTTAATTTTTAATCAAAAGAAACTATACTCTTTTGCTAAAATTGTTTACATTATATGTTTTGTAATTAAATATATTTTAAAATCTTACACAGATAACTTTAAAATGTATTATTTTTTTATTTTAGGAATTAAATATATTTATTTCTTTTGTATAAAAATGAAAATTAAAAAAAAAATAATCCCAATATTATAATAAATTATATGGTTATTTATTAATATGTAACATTTGCAACATTTGGTGATCCAACTACGTCAATAAGATCAGTTTTAATATCAGGATCAGATTTCGGCTGTAAAGTTGATGGTATGACTAGAGTCTGTAAATAATTATATTTTATTAACAACAAATTTATAATAATTAAATATTGTATCAAATATAATAAATATACTGATTAAATAAATATATTTTTTTTAATACAAGTAAAAAATACAAGAATAATAGTAGGATGAAAAGAGAAAAATATTCACTGTTTTTATATACAGTGGTTCTTAAAAAGAAATGCATAGATATAAACATTAAATTACATAAAAAAAATTTACATACTTTAAAGAACGGGAAAGAAATTAATTGTGTAACAATCGTATATTTATCTCATGTATATAAATCTATATGAAACTATTCCTTTGTTAGTTTTTTTATTGACGTTTCAAATATTATATCAGTTTATGTATACTGTATATATTTCGTAATTATTATACTAGCACCCGTAGTTATCAATTTTAGTCATCTAAAAATCTCCAAATGCATAATAAGATTCATCTAAGCCAAGAAAAAACATTTGCTTAAATGCAGATAATGAAGAACTTCAAACTTTTTTTTTTTTGTAAAATGTGTTGAGAAGCATTATTGAAATAAAATTATGGATTCAATGCATATAAGAATAAAGATAAACGAACATAATAAACTACAATACTTATACATCTATGATGGCAGTACACTCCTATGAGTGCATTCACAATATATATTGGGATAATGTTCATATTCTTGATAGGGAGATTAACTATAAAAACAGATTAATTTTACAATCAAATTCATAATATGATTAACTAACAAAAGGATATACAAAATTTACATTTCAAATATCATATGATCCTCAATAACATGATGACGTAGAACCGTCGTCGATCTATATAAATTGAAACAAAATAAATATTGTTTACATTGAAATTGTGACGTTACGACCACCACGTCGTAGAATACCCATGTATTCCTGCTTAATATTAGGTAATTAATAGTCTATGGATCCATAATTTTGTTTCAATACATTGTACCACTTATTTAATTAATATTGAGTAAATAGGCTAATTACATTTTTTACTATAAGATTCATTGAATCATCCTATCTGCATCATATTATTGTTATTATTATCATTATATAATAAAATAGATCATTATTCTATCATTTAACATAAATTATTTTGTAATCACATCTATACAAATTAGCAATTTTAATAAAATTAAAAATGTGAAGGGATTTATTAGCTGTGTTCTCGCGGATGCTGACTTCTCAAAATTCAGCTAGAACTTGTGTAACAACTTTAAAAATACAATAATACAATAAACAAGAAATTAATATTATTTATTTAATTCTCGCCTTTCGGCTTGGAAATGGGTTTTCCTTACATCGTATGTTTTATTTACATCTTATATCTACATTAAATTTACTTTTTACAATCTTACCAACTAATTATTACATTTAGTTTCAATTAGTCTTATTCTTATCATTGTACTGTATTTTACCCTCCATTCTCCTTTTATATTTCCTCCCTTCTTTTTCTTTTACTCTCCATCTACCTCTCTATTTTTTTATCATCCTGTGATTCGTTATTCTCCTATTCAGCTCTTGAACCACCTTTTCATTCGACCAGTCCTTCCCGGCCTCCAGTTCAATCGTTATCTCCTATATTTCCCTACAGTTGTTTCTTAGGTGTCGCCAATCTCCCACTTCCTCGCCATACATTTCGCATCTCCTTTCGAGTTCCTCATGTCAGTAATTGTTTCCCAATATTATATTCCCGCATCTCACTCTTGCAATTGTCATCACCTTCCCATTCATTGCTTCTTTCAGATATCTGGGAGGCCTGACTCAGTCTCTGATATTATTAGTTGTACCTTCAATTTCCATTTTTCCTCCTCTCCTATTTTTGTCTGTTTCTCTCGCTTTTATTTTCTCATATATATCCTTCCCTTCTATCCTACTTAATCCCAGCTTATTTAACTCTTTCTCTATGTTATCTATATCTTTTCTTTCCCTTCAGTATGTCTTCTTTTCTTCTAGGCATTCTTTTGTCCAGTTTCCTTCTGTTATTCTCTCTATTTTTTCCTCATATTTCATCACCCTTTTCAATCTGTCCCCTTTCACTTCCATGTTGTACGCTTTTTCATATTCCACATATCTCAGAGTGCAGAAATCTAGGCCAAGTGTCCATCTGTAATAATCAAATTATATTTTTTTTACCCCTTTTGATTCCTCCATTTCCCATATTTCTCCCTTTCATTTTTTATTATTCTCATTCTCATCTTTTTCTTTTCATTGTATTATTTTATTTTCACAAGTTTTTCTATTGGTTTCTTCTATTTCAGGTATTCCTACCTCGTGCCTATGCCTTGCTCCCAGCTTCAGAGCCTTCTTTGCCATCCATTTTGGTTTGCCATATTGCTTGTCCCACCATCTGTTCATCTCCATGTTTTCGGCTTAACCTCTTTTCTTTGAACCGCGGTCTCTATCCTTTCCTTTAGTACTCTCAACAGTTCTTCTGTTCCTACTGCCTTTTATGTAACTTTATAATTTCCTTTTGTCTTTTCTTTGTATTTCATTATACTCTCCATTCCACGTTTCCAACCATCTTCTCGCCTACTTCTGCTCCTCTTTCTGTGAGTATTCCTTATTTTCCATCTCATCTGTTCCTATTTTAACACATATCGGCTGATGGTCCAATTCCACTCTATTTTCTACTTTTATCTCTCTCAATCTGCTCTATAACTTTTTGTCCTTAATCTCTAAATCTATTACAGAGCTTTCTCTGCTCCACGCGTATGTTATCTCTCCTTGTCTTTATTTCCTGCTCCATTTATTATATACCATCCCTTTCCTTTTACCCTTCATATCAACTCTTCTTTCCTCTCTTGTTTTTGATCTGTACTTTTCCTTATTCCTAATTCCTTATGTCTCTTAGTTCTTCATGAATTTTTCCAGTTCTCTAAATTCCATGTTAAAATCCCCCATTATCAGTAATTCTGAATTGACATGATAGTTGTCTTCTTCTATTACTTCTCATTCATCCTCCATGTCCTTTTTGTTATATACTCCTCAAATTGCGATGACCAGCTCCTCCTTTCTAGTACTTATTCTAATCTTCATTATCTCGTCTCCTCTTTCCTTCCCTTCTTCTCTTACTCTTATTTTTCAATTCTTATTCACTCTTGTAATGAAACCACCCATCGCTCATCTTCTTTTTTCTCCTTTTCGCTTTAACTATTCTCCATTCCATGTTTTTAGGTAGGATTTTCCTGCAGCTCTCAATATTCTTCTCTTCCACCTATGTTTCTGCTAAGTATACGTAATCTTTTCTATATTTCCAAAAATCCCTATCCTTACCCTATATCCTACCTACATCTCAAAACAGGATACTCCTTGTCTTCTTATCTTTCTCTGTGTCCTCTCATTGTTCCACGTCTCTTTTCTTTATTATCTTTGATTTTTTTCCTTTTTCACTTTTACGCTCTCTTTCCTTTGCTTTTTGTCTTCGGCTTTTCCCTTGTATTCCATCTCTACCCTTTCTCCTCCATCATTAACCCATTCCCATCTCTTTAAAAATTCTGTGTATCTACTTCCCTTTCCCCTTCTGTCACCTCTCCTTCACTTTTCTTCTCTTTTTCACCCGCATTTTCTTCTCTGACTTCTACTTAATACTCCGTTCTCTGGTTTCTCCTTTCCATTTCTGCTACTCTCGCATCCATCACCAACATTCCTTCCCATCGGATCTATCTCCCATTTAACAATACTTTTCCACGCCTACCTTCTTCAGTTTCGTCACTCTATCGATTGGGATAAACTTGCCTCTGCTACTTCCATCCCCTTCGTCCTCCTCAAAGAAATACCATTCCGTTCAGCTCATTCTCTCCTCCATTATGACCCCCCGCTCTATTTCATTCTCTATTGCTTTCTTGATTTTTTTTTATTTCCTCTTGTCTTTTCCATTTTTTTCTCCAGTTCCTTATTCTCCCTTTCGGCTCCTTAATGTCCTTATCATTTTTTCATTTTCTCCTTGGAACCATTCTTTCATCTTGTCTCTCTTTTCTGTGTTCAATTCTCTCTTTCTCTCTTTTTTTTATCGCCTTTTCATTTTTTTCTCTCTTTCATAAATTGTTTTATTATTATCTTCCATTCATGCTCCTCCTAAGGTAACTTTTTTGCTCATCTTTTGTAGCTTTTCCGAAATTCTCTCCGGGCTGCTTTAAACTGCTCTACCTCGTCTAGTGACTGTGTCTCTCCTCTCCGCCTTCGTGGGTACCGGGTTATTCGGTGTATCCGGGCCCGCGGCATCACCAATTCCCTCTTTTTTACTCACTCGCTCTATGTTCTTATTCATCACTTGCCAATGTTTTCTCTTAAACTCACTATTTTTGCCTTCTCTTTTTCTACCTTCTCTAGCTGTTCTACCACTCCGTCACCTATACTTTCACCAGCTCTTCTCGATCTCTCCTTCCTGCTCTACCGCTTTTTTAAAACCTTCTGCTATTCACTATATGTTCGTTTGTCGCTTCAACTTCACATTTTCACGATACTTTCGCTTCAACAAACACACAAAGACCAAATAAGAAATTAATAGTTAATTAAAAATTATTAAAATACTTCCTCCCATAATTTGAATGATATTTAATATTTTATCATAGAAAAGCACTTATTTTCTTTATATTTGTAAAACTCCAGGATCGTCCAAAATGATAAAAAAAAAAAACATTTTACGTTCTTAAATTATGTAAAAAAAATTTTGTTAATAATATAATGATATTATAAATAAATAATAGTCTAAATTAATATAATAATCCAAAATAAAATAAATTGACGATTAAAATTTGCATCTGATATGTATAAGGCCTGATCACGAACTTACCGTCGTGAAAATCCCGTGCAGCATCTACGCTTTGTAACAAATTTGATTGGCCATTTGGGACATATTTTATTAATTTCATCTCAAATCATTAGTGCTACCTTTTTCATCCTATTAATTTCAAATAATTAGTAAACGGGACTACGTATAAAAAATAGTTTTAATTAAAAACATTCTTAAGGATGCACTTATGGTGTATTAAAAAATACAAATATGTAATAAATAATGTATTACCGTTACTTCTTATCTTTATTCAAATTTTATTAAATTTTTTTTACAAATTAAATAGTAAATGAAAATAAATAATACACCAATGTTATTTTTCTGATAATTAAAAACTCTAAGGAAATACGTTATATACACTGTGCCTTTAGCCAATAAAAACTCAATAATGAAATTGGTTAAATATAAAATAAAACATTAAACTAAAGAAATGTAGTAGCAAAATTGGATACAACGATCCCTAGAAATGTACATATCAATATAAAGTGTGCTTTTAAAATAAAAAATAATAAAAGTAATAAATAAACCACATAATTAAAAGTCACTTGTCAAGTATATTATTCCACGTTCAAGACTAAAATATTGAGTAAATTAATAAAATCTTATTATTTTCAATTTGGAGAAAATGAATACAATCAAAATACTATCGAAAATGAATTGCATACAAATGGATAATAATTGTTAAATACACATAGATATAAATTCTTCCCAAAAAATATGTAATTTATAAAATTTTTATTTTAATTTGTAAATAAGATAATAATTGTAATTGTAGAGAGTACGTTAAAATAGTATTTTATTAATATGAATTGGAACGCTAATTATTTCATGGAAGCATTCATATTAACAATGGCATAACTCTTATGGATTACAAATATTAGTAGTGTGGTGAAAACAAACTTTAATGATAAAAATATGAATGTATGCAAGCATTAA
Source organism: Eupristina koningsbergeri (assembly GCA_018907245.1). Taxonomy (NCBI): domain Eukaryota; kingdom Metazoa; phylum Arthropoda; class Insecta; order Hymenoptera; family Agaonidae; genus Eupristina; species Eupristina koningsbergeri. The sequence continues at coordinate 1,616,615 of JACCHV010000002.1, read as the reverse complement.
GGTTTAGAATTTTTTAATTTTACTTAGTTATACTTGATTTAGTTACACTACGTATAGTTATTCACTTGGCCCCTATCGAAACAACTATATATTTTCTTTTTTTTTTTTAATATCACACTGATAAACTGATAAAAATGCTTTAATTTCAACTAATTCAAAAAATATATATAATATAAACTAAAAGACTTTGCTTATTTCTCTTTTAAAATTTTTAAAATTTTTGTTGTTGCATTTTTCAATAGTAGACTATTTTAGCAATAATATTCGAAAATATTAGTTATATCATAAACATAATAATTAATGAACTAAATCATGGTAATTTAAACTCAAATTTTTAACATAGAAGTAGTTTTTTACACAAAATTTTAAAGATAAAAAAACATAATTTAGTGTACACGAAAGTCATTTCAATTTGTTTTATCTATTTCTTTTAAATATTTTAAAAAGAGTAAAAAAAGTTTAAGCAATAATCAAAAAATCAAGATACTAAATTTAAATAAATTTATATAAATAAAATAATAAATTTAAATAAAAACTAAAAAGAAGAATTGTTTCTTTCTGAAGATTTATATAAATAAAATTGCTAAAAAATTAATTTATCAACTTCTGAAGATATTTAAATAATTATTAAATACACTAAGTATTTTTCAATTTTTTCAATATATTTACCGCTATTGATGCTACAATACTTTCTAAATTTTGTAAACCAAAATAAAAAATTTCATACTTCTACATGAATTTAGCAATTCTGAATATTAATTTTTTTTTAAAATCATATCTAAATAATTATTTAAATAGTAAATTTTTTCCGTGGATATTTTCAATAATTATACATTTTTTTAAAGTATTAAAAAAATGATCATAAATATTAATTGATGGGCAATATATTATACGAAATGCAATATCGCTATTACAGATATTCTGAAAAAGTTACAAGAAAAAGTCGAAGAAAAATAACATTTATTCTATGAGAGAAAAAAAGAATTATTATTAGATTTGTAATAACACATTAATAGTAATTATACAAAATTTATGTTTTGAGAATGTTCGAATCATAAATTTTTGTATAAATATAAACATAAAGTTTAAAAATTTTTAAACATTTTTGCAGATTAGCTATCTAATTAAATCATACAAAATACTGAATTATAAAGTTTCCAGAAGATGATAATGTGTCTTTTAAGAATTTTTTATATATTCTTTAAAAAAGAAAAACATTGAAACCATACAAGCTGCTCCACTGATTTATTGGTAGGCATCTAAGAAACCTAAGAAGTTTTTTCTTCTTTTAAATATATATTTACTACAGGATTTTATATTTAAATGATTTTTAGAAAATCTTAATTATTCAAAATTAAGAAAATCAAAATTATTAATATTCTCAAAACTCTGTTCACTTATAATCATTCATTTCTTATTTATTACATACCAAAAATTTAGTTTTACATAAGAGTTCAATCAGTTAAGTAAAATTTGATGACGTGTAAACTTCGTATATACTTAAGAATTTTTACATATTATCATTGTAATTTATTTATTATATCAATTATTATAATTATTAATTTATTGTTATTTAGATTATTTCAATAAAAGCTTGATGAAAGTATGAATCATATTTGCTGAAACTTCGGCAATGCAAAAATAAGTTTGTTATGCTTCACCTAGTAGAAATGAAATTTCTCTAAATTGAATGAGTATTTAAATTTATATTAAAAAAATAAAAATATTTATTTTATTAGTTTTTATAAGTTCTGAAAAATACTATATAATATGCTCGAAGAATTAGGTTCGCTTATGAAGAAAAAAATTTAAACAGACATTTTAAAATTATAAATTAAGCTGCTTCGTTCGGATAGAGTATATTTATAGATTTGTTCTCCGTTTTATGTTATTCGAATGAGAGTGTTATAGGTACGAAGCTGTATGTGTATTTGTTAGAAATATAATTAATTCTGCGGAGGTTAATTTTAAGAATGCACAAAATTTTCCTACTTAATGAATAGAAATTCTTAATTTTTAATACGTAGTCATGTATCGATACAGTATCAAGCAGTCATGTTTGTTGAGGATCATTCTTATTTTATTTGTTCGTATGTTTTGTACCATATCTGTAAATATTGCCAAGCGGAGTTAGCTTAATTCAATCAAATTAAAAATCGTTTATTTTTCAAATGGATTGTCGCAAAAATTAAATTTATATTTTTTTGCGAAGCAATTTTAACCAAGGTAGTGGTGAAATTATTTGATCTTTTAATTAAGATTCAAATATAATACTAGCGTTCTTTTATTTAACGAGTTTATAAAATTAAATTGTATTAAATTAAATATAATATTAAAAAATTTAGTATTCAATTTTTCACGAAATACTTACATTTGACAACTACTTTTAACAATGATATAAATTAAATGAGCAAAAATTGTCTTGCCTCTTATATTCCACACAAAAAGTTATAAATTTTATATGTATTTTGTATTTAAGAGAACAAGTAGATCTAAATTTAAAATATAAACTTGAATTAAAAGAAACGATTTAAAATATTTGAATTAATTAACAGAAATATAATTACATTTATCGATTATTCTGATTTTATAAAAAATAAAATATTGTTTTTTTCCATCCAAATAATATATTTTTACGTGCACCCCAAATTTAACATTTTATGATACATGTATACCGAATATATGTATAAGAATATACAAATATACCGAAATTGTAATAATTATATACATAACAATCACATCCTTGATATATAAATATGTGCAAAGAAAAGTGAGGGGAATGAAAAAGAGAAAATTATGTAATAAATATTAACATTCACGTTCCTTTTGCTAATATTTTGACGAATGTAACTAATATATGAGGTGTCAATGAACAATCTTTACTTGTTATTCAATTAAAGTTATTCGTTAAAAAAAATAGTAAAAAATTAATACTTTCAAAATAATTGAACAGATTACTTTGTTATAAATACTTTTATAGTTTCTTATTAAACCTGCTATTGTGATATTCTCTAATACCTTTTTTTATTCAAAACTTATTTTATAATATATTTTTTATAATAATATTATTTAAATACATACATATGAGTATAAATTTAAAGATTTTATAATGGACTGTCATTAAGAACTAATTTATTATCTGTTTCACTCAACCACTATGAAGATAAAATAGGAAGAAATAGAAAATTCATTGCTTACTTCGCATACGATTATTAGAATTCTCTAACAAAAACGTTTTTTGCTTTGATTAGATACTATAAAGTTAGAAGATGAAAATTGAATTATTAATTAAAATGTTTGTTGTACTATCGCTCATCTTATTTGAAGTAATAAAAGAATTTTTTTTTTTAGAATATCTGGCAACTATAAATTTAGACATATAGAAGAAGGTTATTGAGATCACTATAAACACTGTACGAATTAGAACAAAGGTTATAATCTTTATTATTATAAATACTTTTAATAATATTCTAAAACTGTCTTAAAGAGTATAAAAAAGAAGTTGCTGGATAAAATTATGAACTTGATCCTTTATAAAAAAAGATAAGGAAGTCGTTCGACGTTTTCCCTTACCGTCGGTTTTCCGACTAGAGCTCCGCGCGAAAGAAAAAACAATCGATGAGAGTGGACCCTAAATTTATGAAGGCCCCGAAATTCTGCGCACCGCAGGAACGCTTCCTTCCCCGCAAACTGCATATCACTACCTCACGGGATTTTGCATCAAGTATTTCTTGGTGTTCTGTATAGCGCTTCATTGATTATTTTGTGCTTAATTACTTCGTCGATCGTATTATACATCCTGGTGTTTTCTGGTGATCTGCCGATCATCTCTGGCGAATTTGTGTTTTATGTGTGTGCATGGGTATGGTGAGCCCCGTTACAACGAGATGAGTATCTCGTCGCTCTTCTGAGTATTTCCTACGAGAAGAGCAGCTTCGCCCCTGCGGTCCACAAAGCTACGGCGGATAATCATGGAGGACGCAGCCAACTGCGGCATTATAGACGCGTCTCATCCAACCCATCCGCAAACGGCGCCGAGCAACGTGGAGGATGCTGCCCAAGTCGACACGTGAGCGACCCCTCCCGCTCCGGAATTGTATGTATCAATAATAATTGCGGCAATTATAATTAGATAACTGGCTTTTCATCCTCATTCACGAGGGTTTTTTTTATGCCGTGTATCTGAGGAGCCTAATAAATTGTTATTATTGTTTTATGAGGATAAATTGTTTTCTATTTCTTGTAGTTTAAACAATCATTTATCAATCCCTCACTCCTTTTCCTTCATTAGCCTAATAAGTGAACGTAATAATTAATAGAAGATGTATAAACTTTTCAACAAAAAAAAATGAACAGGAATTAGTTTCAAAAGATACTAGATATGTATAAAAAAGTAATAGAAGAAAAATAAAGAAATGGAGTAAGTTTTATGAAAATATATTGAAAATTTCTAAATGATTCAATTGCATTTTACAAAATACTCTTATTAATGCCGTAGATTTATAAACAAAATAAGTTGGTTGCCCTGCCTTTATGAAAATTAGATGGACAGACTTGAGGTTGACATTCTTGGATTACAGTGATCTAAAAAAGCAAAGGTTAAACACTATAAACGAATTAGCTAGAAAAATACATACTCAATTGACAACAGCCAACAATTTCTACGAGTAGGTTCTTGTACTATAGCACTAAATAAGATAGAAGCTTTTATAAATTTTGTTTATCTTAATCCTTTATCATTAGTATGGAAAAGAACCTTTTTGCTTAACAGGATATAAAGGGTTAAAGCTAAAAAATGTTTCAAAAGTGAATAGGGCAACGTCGGTTAATTGATACTGATTACTGGAACATTAAGGATGACTGTGATTATCTATGAATAGCAATGGATGTTGACCTAGACATACTAGCAAAAACTGAGCAAGGTTCATATTTTACAAATAAAATTTTTTTCAACCATTATTTACGATTGATATAAGCTTATTAAAACAAAGAAAAGTTAACTCACGATAGGCCTGGGTTTAGCATGCGCAATTGGAGTCTACCCCCTACGAGAACCTCCGAATATATTTTCTCTACATTTTATCTAATCCAATCTATACTTTATATAATATTGTTATTAACTATTAAAATAATAAATTACAATTCATTTATTATACCTTTCCAGGAACCAGTGCTTCATATTGATGCCTAAGTGATTGTAATTCGTAATTACAAGTTATCAATGCTCCTTTTAATTCATAATGAAGAACAATATCACTTCGTAATTCATTAAATTGCTGACATATAAGTTCATTTGGTGGAGGATTTAAATCTAAAACAACAATATTTATTATTAATTTATTTATAATTATATAAATATATCATAGATCTATAAATTTATTACCAAGTTTCATATCAGATAATGTTTGTTCTATTCCTTTTAATTTTTTTTGTCCTAGACTACTAGGTAATTTTATGCGTTGTGAGCGTAATGAAACTCCACTATTCTTAAAATCTGGAAATTTAATACCAGTTGGTTCTGATATTTGATGTTTTACTATCTAAAAATTTGAAATTACATAATTATTTTTATAAAATAAGAATCAATAACTTTTATTTGAAAAAAAAATATTTGTACAGCAACTTAGTTTAATATTTAAAAATTTTTAATTTATTTTTTAGTATAGATTTTTGAGCTTAAGATAATTGAGGAGGATGTATATGATATGATGGTTAAGATTTACAATGTAAATTACTTCAAAATATATGTAAGCAAAAAATGACTTTCCGAAAGTGTTTTAGATACAGTAAAATAAATAATATTAAAAATAAAAAAAAAAGATTTTTTTTCTTACATTTGATAAATCGGTTTTACTCAGCTTATTTCTATTTGAGTTACTTTTCTTTGAAGATTTTCTATCAATTTTTCTTAAATCTACTTGATGATCTGCAGCTGTAATTAATTTCTGTAAGTCTTGTGTTTTACGGTCTCTTTCTTTTTTACGTTGTTCTATTTTTCTCAATTCTGCTAATAATATTTGTTCTTCGTCAATCTGGTCTGTAGTACGTTCAAACAATTTTTTAAGTTGTTCTTTTCTTCGTCGTTCATGTTCAAAATCAAAAATATATGATTTTTCTTGCTGAGACTTAGCTTTACTTAATGTTGTACAAACTTGATAATACCTATTAATATTAAATTTTTTTCTGCTATAATAAATCGACTGATTTTATAAATATAAACATTATTAAGTTAAATTTATTCATGTTATCGGTTAATAGAAATTTTTTTAATAATTTTGTAATTTACTAACATGTGATTATTTTCACTATTTTTTTTTATTGATAGCCAAATTAATAATGTACATATATATACATGGTTTCTTATAATAAAAAAAAATTATATTAAAATTATAGTAAAAATTATAATGAAAGTATCAAAACTGAATTTTTCTATTACTAAATAATTATCATATGATTGTAAAATAAATTTAGTATATAGATCCATCGTTATTATATAAACAAAATTGTTTAATAAATTATATTACAAATGATATAAATTACTTTATTCAAAATAGAATAAGATTTATATATTTATATATATTATATTATGTATTTGATATCAATATACAAAAACAACTAAATACTATACATAAATAAATATATATAATTTTACTTTTATATTTAGTGACTTATTTATCAATTAAGATTATTTATAATCATAAATTACAAATTAATGTTATAATATTTATGCAAAAATTTAAGCAGCAATTTTCTTTTTTCATTATTTTACTAATTTGTATATTGTAATAAAAATAAAAGTGAATTATCAATTTTAGTAACTGTTATATAAAAATTACATATTAAATTCTAAAGAAATATGTAACTCAAAAAACTATTACTCATTCATTGTTAAAGCAACTAATGACTTTCATTAAAGATTCAATGACCATGAAAGACAATACACAATATACTTTTAAATAAAATTAACATATATCTTACATGAAATTGAAGAAAACTTCATTAACAATCCAATATTTTTAAATTAAACTATCTATTAATAAATCAAATTAATTTAATTAGATATATCAATTATATTAAATAAACAAATTAATAATTATACCTATTTTTTAAATCTTCAACTGTTCTCATTGGATATTTTTTATGATCCCATCTATCATGAACAATAATAAATCTTAAATCAAATCTGTGACAGAGATCAAATAAATGATCAGTTTCAGCTCTTGTCCATCCACTTGTGACTAAATGTTGTACATACTCAGTATTTGTATATGCTGGAATTGGAATTTTTTTATTAAATTTAGCAAATGGATATTCTTTTCCAGCATCGGCAACACGTCTCCAATGATGAAACACTGCTTCATCAGTACGAGCAGGGTTGGTAAATGGAGTCCATTTCCATGACCTCACTTTCTTCATACCCAATTTTGCTTTCATTTGTTTATAACCTTTACCAGTATCTGTTGGAAATAGAGGAGGAACATCATTGTTATCCTTGCAAAGTAATGCAAAAACTTCTCTATGCATTCCTTCAGGTCGTTTAGGTACTTTATAGTCATATTTTTTTTTAATTCTTTTATCTCCAGCAAAAATAGATTCTTTAGTTAGTTCATTTATAACTGGAGATTCTATATCTAAAATATCTCGTACATCTGTCATATTTTATAAATTGTGTTATATATGCAACTTAGTATTATACAATTTTGCTATAACATTGTAGTATTTATATAAAAAATATTTCAAAATTACAATAATAAATCATAAATTACTAACAAAATAAAATTTTTAATCTAATAATTGATAAAAAATTGTTTATGTATAAATTCTTAACTTTATCTAAATATATAAAGCGAGACGGATGAACTAATTTTCAAAAGTTAATTTCAATTATTTAGATCTGGTGGATTTATTTATAAACTATTTTTAAAACTATCAAAAAAATAAACTAAAAAATACAGCAACGAACTACAACTCACAGATCACTTACTAAAAATTAGAGTTGCAAAGGAAGATTGCAGCTCATTTATTAAAAGTGAAGAAATCGATCGCTGCAAACCGACGGATTTTGAAAGTATCATAAACGTAACTAATTGAATGAGTATGGAATTTTAAAATAACGAATGAAACCACAGAAAAGATACTTAGAGAATCAGGGGAGGGAGTCAACTCTAAATAGGAGAACGGCGACAAACGCAACAAATGGGCCACAGATAGATTATGATGCAAAAAAAAGTGTTCACGACATAATAATTTAAAATTTTTTTGATTTTTTAATAACAGCATATACTTTTAGTTAAAATTATTATATTCAATTGAAAAACTAAATTTTCTTTTCTATTTTTAGTTTTAGTAACAATCTCGACAAATTAAGCAAAATAAAATCGCTCCATATGTCCCTTTTCGTGTGTCAGTACTGGTAACCCGGTACAAGTGTTTACATTATTGTATTTCAAACGCTTGTAGTCGAGAACAGATTTCAAGTTTTTAGTTGTTACAAAATTTCTTCATAGAAGAAGCTAAAACAATTCATTTATACATGTGTAATATAAATGAATTGCTAAGTAATGTAAATATTAATTATAATATAATATTTGTATAATATATGTATATATTGTGAATATAAATATTGTTAATTAGTGTTCAAGTGACAAGCATAAGAAGTAGTACTGTAATACATTTAAAATTAAAAAGTACATTGTAAAGGCCAAATTGAATAGTGGTATTTTTATGGTGGAAGAAATATTCTCTTTCTCTCTCACGCCTATAGCTTCTTTGCCAACCTCACAAGAACCCGTAGCGTGTGTTAAAATATTTTTATAGAAAATTTTAGTTCGGGCCACGGACTTTTCAGGGGTCGCAAGTGATTCTATATGTGCAAGAGGGAAAGAGCATATTTCTCCTACCATCAAAATACTTATATTCAATTTGGTCTTAACGATATACTTTCCAATTTTAAATATATTACAGTGCTACTACTAATGCTTGCATCATAACAAATATATTTTGTAGGATTTATTTCTATGACTTGTGTACGTATATTTCTAATGATGCAAACAGGGGGGTCAATTGTATATGAGAAAACTGGCAACAAACGTAGCAGTCGGGGCAAGGAAGGTTTATGACGTAAAAAAAAGTATCCACTCTAATATAATATAAAATTTTTTAAATTTTATAATAATTATACATAATTATAAATCATATTATTAGATTAAATATAAAAATTAATTTTTCTTCAATGTTAGTGAAATTTAAACAAGTTAAGTAGAATGAGATTAGCCCGTACGTTCCTTTTCGAGTGCCAGCATTGTTAAGCTGGTTTATATATTTACTTTATTATTTTTCAAAGATTTTAGCCACAGAACAGATTTTTAGCTTATAACAGTTTCCAAAACTCTTTCAACAAAAATATTAATAGCTAAGTGACTGTTACTATAAATCTATATAAAAATTGTTAATTAATGTTAAAGTGAATGTGTGAAATTTGAACAGTGATTTTTATTTTAGAAATAAAAATTTTATATATATATAACTTTTGAATTTTAAATATATTACAGAGCTACTGCTTATGCTTGAATCAATACAAATATATTTTAAAAATAATTTGTAATGATGAAAGCATAAACAGTAGCTCTGTAATATATTTAAAATTAAGAAGTACATCCTAATGGTCAAATTTAATAAAAGTATTTTCATGCTGAGAGAAATATTCTCTTTCTCTCTCGCACCTATATCTTCTTTGCCAACGTCACAAGAGCCCGTAGGGTGAGTTAAAATATTTTTAAAGCACTTATAAAAATTTTTAGCTCGGGCCACGGACTCTGAGGAGGTCTCTGGTGTTTGTATATGTACACGAGAATGAGCATATTTCTCCCACCATGTTTGTTTCCAAAATTTAAAATGGACCTTAACGTTCTCTAAATATCTATTCTGTGGATGCAAGCATAAGCTTATACATATATATATATGTATATATAGCACTATAAAATATTTAAAATTCAAAAGTACATTGGATAGACCAAAAACTATTAAGTTTAATAATTTACCTATAAAAATTGTATTATTGATATCCTGCTTATTCTTGTGATTAGTACAATTTTTTATTTTTATCTTAATTAAAATAAAAATCACTTTTTAATTCTCACAATCATTTTAATACTAATTAATAATATTTATATTCACAATATAAATATTATAACAATATTATATTATAATTAATATTTACATTCACTAAGCAATTCGTTTATATAACAGGTGTATAAATGAATTATTCACATTCTTCTGGAAAAAGTTTGTAGAACTGTTATAAGCTTAAAATCTGTTCTCTGGCTAGAATTCTTTAAAAAGCAATAATGTAGACATATGAACCGGCTTACCAGTGTCGGCACTCGAAAAGGGACATATGGAGTGATCTCATTCTATTAAACTTGTCTAAATTGTAACTAAAATTAATTTTTATATTGAATGCAATATGGTATAATATAGTCTATAATTATGTCTAATTATAATAAAATTTAAGAAATTTCATGTTATATTGGAACGGGCCTTTCTTTTACGTCACAACCTTTCTGTGGTCTGTTTGATACATTTGTCACCAGTTCTCTCATATACAAAAAATTAAACATGTATTTACAGCTATAATTTATATCATTCTATAATTTGACAAAAATTTTCTTTGTTTTATTTACATATGATTTACATACATTTTATAATTTACATATATTTGTAAGTATATAAATAAATAATTTAGCCAACTATAATATATATTATTTTTTAATATTAAATAACATTATCCTTAAACTTAACAATTATAATTTTTAGTGATATCTGTATCTTTTTTTTAATTAAAAAATACTTTACACTTTTTTTAATGCAATAATAATAAATATAATAATATAATGCAATTATTAATGATTTTAAAAGTAAGTACAAAAACAAAAAAATTATATGTGTAAAATATTTTTTAATTTTCTATTATGTGTTGAGTTATTTCTCGAAGCTCCCCTACTATTATTATAATCTGGTGCTGTGGCATGAATTTTTACACGCAGCAAAAAATATAAAGCATATAATCTATGTACATAACAATTATTTTCTTTATTGAAACATTGTGGATATTTTTTATTTACTATTTATTCTATTAAGTTTTGTAATATGTTTAATCAATTTCTTTTTTGGCAAACACTTTCATGATATAGTGTGAAAGCTTCAAGTTGACTATTTACAATTTCAACATATTCATCCGATGGTCGAGTTAAATATGACGAATGAGAAATTTCATCAATCGAGTGCGAATATTCTCTAAAGGATATATATTTTTCATTAATATTTAAAGCATCACCTGTATTTTTTGTTAATGAAACTCAACATTCATCACACTTACATTTTTGAATACATTTTCTTGCTATATAGCTGGCAAAAAATACTATCGCATTTTTTTCGAATAAGTATTTTTCACATATCTCAACTATATTTTTTCGTCCATTTCATCAAATAAATTCATTAATGCAACCGCTTCATTTATTTCAAAAACGTCAATTAATTCTATAGTATCTAATTCGAAAGTTATAACAACTACTTGATTATTAATAATATTAATATTGTTTATTGCATTATTGTCATTTTCTACAAAAGTATTAGAGTTCTTGCTTAATGAAATAAAATTTGTAGATAAAATATGTCTAAAGGCTAATCTATACATGTGGCAAGTTGGATTTGGATTGAAACCACCCCTTGCCCGCAATTATGAATGAGCATGATCTACAGAATCTTGATTGCAAAGAGCTGTTGCTAATTTAAAATTTGGGTAAATGAATTGAATATCTTCAAATACTGATTAAATAGCATTTACTGCTTGTTTAAATCCCGGAAAACAAAGTGGCTTCTTACATTTTGAATTAGTGTTAATTGTCCATAGTTCGGACCAATCAACAAATTCTTTTAATGTCGCTTGAATCTCAGGGTTATTTTTTGATAATGGACGTTTCTGCTCATTAACTGTTCACAAATATTTATGTGAAAAAAATGTATAACAATATTTATTTCAAAACATACATGAATTGTACATGATGATTATTTATTAGCTGTCAACTATTTAGTAAGAATAAAACCAAATTAATAGTGATATGGATAAAATCTAATTCATATATAAAATATTATATAGTTAAAATAGTCATGATATTAATATACAGATTATAAAAAGTGTCAGAATCCATGTCCTATATAGTTTATTATTAAAATAATCGTAGAGGACTGCCATAGCTTTATACATATCCGCATTTTTTGAAACTGCACATAAAAAATTAAAGGATATTATATCTGAAAATTTATAATCGTTTTTTAGATTTTAATAATATTTTTAAATTATGATGTATGAAATAAGAAGATACAGAAATCATGTACAGCATTGTTTTTTTAAACAATATCGGTTAGGTTTATGGTTCTCATATACTTATAAATACACGGATTTTTTGAATTTGGATTTGAAAATTCAAATGTTTGAATTGCTGAGAAATTGCTAAAAGTTTTTCTAAAACATACTGTGATAATATAAATATATATTATTACTAACCTGAAAAGTAAAATAATTAAAGTTAGTTTTATGGTGAATAGTTGAATGATTTTTAATTGAATAGATATTAAATACTATTATTAATTTAAAAAAAAATGTTTAATGTTGTGTTGTTAACTTACGGATATGATGAATATGAAGTATTATATTTAATTGAATAATATTTTATTCATTGTTGACAAACTGTCAACATGCAGCCCATATTTTACTTTAATTTAATACAATAGCGGAAGTCTTGCTAACATAGACGGCGCTTAGGTCGTTGAATTGAAGTGAGATAGAGATAGGCGCGAATATGTATTTTGATGTATGTATATATTAAATTACATAAATAAAGTGATGTGAGTGTGGTAAAAATGATTGATGTTGTGCCACCACAAGATGGCCGATAAGTGTAGTTTCTATACTTATCGATCAAATAATACTTTTCTTTTGTATATGAATTGAGAATTCTGATTGGTTGTTTTAATAATAACCAATTAGAATTTAAATCATGACAGGTGCAAAGGAAAAGGGATTTGTTGGCTGTGATGCGACCAATATTAAATTTTCTGTATTTAAATAAAAATCAGTAAATTTAATTATTGGTTTAATTTTGATTTAAAAATTAAAATTAGTGATGTGAAGGGGCGGAACTTTCTTGCTGAAAAAGAAAGAGAGTCAGTTGAAAATTGTTTTTCAGTTAGATAACATATATTCAAATATTATTCTCACAATAATAATATAAAATATTTTATTGTATTATCAATAAAGGTTGTGATTAATTATTGATATTAATATAGTTAAGTGTAGTGTAGAATTTATAATTTACTACAATATTTTGAAGATATAAATATATATTATATAATTAATAAAATTATTATTCAATATAATAGAGAAAGTTTATTGTTATTTGTAACGAATGATTATATTTTTTTGTAGCGTTCAGATTGCTGTTTCATTTGTCGGTTCCTGTGTTATCTGAAGTTGAGGTATGATGATTTCGCAACGTCTACATACCCGTAATCCTATAATTGTTATTAATATTGTTGTTCGTAATACTGTTACAGATGATATGCCAAATATAGTGACGTTACTTTTAAATAATTTAACATTATTATTATTTTCGCCGATATTACTGATCATACGGGCTTTCTTTATACAGTTTTTAGTCCTCTCCCTTCGATCATTAGATCTGAGTGTTCGAGTACACCTTGCACGTGGGTTGCTTTTATTTCCGACGTCCATTCATAGATGTGTTTAGTAATATTATTGGTAACTCCCCAATTTTCTAATATTATTTCAAGCGTCAAGTTTCTGTAAATTAATTTCATTTTCAATATGCCGTCTGTGATTTGTTTTATCCATCTATTTCGATATTTGTTGTTTTTGCACGGCAGCCTGGTTTCAATGTTAGTATCCCGGCTCCTCCAGTTGCCGTCTCTCTTCTGTCACATTGAATTATTATTTATTTGTTCTTAAGTACTGAGTAAATCCAAATGCTTTCTCTCTCTAATCTAGTTCAATAGGACTCATGCATAATGCTGATTTTCACATCGCATTTGAATAATTTATACGGTTGCATGAAGGGGAGCATGTAGAGCGTTGCGAGGATAAACCTCACAGATAGGGAGCTGAGCGGGTTAATGAAACTTATGAGAGAATGGGAAAGGAGAGACAGGAAGGAAAATTTTGTAATCAGAAGAACTGTGAGGGCGGAATTGGAAAAAGCAGGGATCATGGATTTTTTGAATTTGTACTTATAAATTCAAATTTTTCTGTTGCTGAAAAATGGTTATAAGTTTTTCTAAAACATACTAGATATAAAAATATTTGTCAACTTACCAATTGCATTTTTAAAATAGTATTTCTAGACATGTATCATTGTATAACGAGTAAAAATTTTAAATTATAACGCCGTCTGTATCTCTGAGCATGAGACAGAGAGAGAGAGAGAGAGAGAGAGAGAGAGAAAGATAGAGTATGAGGCTGCGAGAATGAATTGATCAGGTGAGAGCTTTTAAGAATGAGACAGAAAAACTCGATGCGTGAATAATTGCGAGAGAGAGAGAAAGGAAGAGATCTTCTGTAAACTCCAAAATAAAACGGAGAGAGAGAGAGCTTGTGCAAACGCCAGAATAAGACAGAAAGATTGAGAAAGAGAATGAGTTGATTGGGGAATGAGAGCGAGAGAGATAGACATGCCATATCTTAAGATTGAGGGAGACAGAGAGGGTGCACGCACGAGAATGAGAAGATGTGAGAATGAGAGAAATAGAGACAATAGGTTCATAGCTTGAGAGTGAGAAAGAAGGCGACAGCTTTTAAGAGTGAGAAAGATAGATATGCCAGTAAAATATGGTTCGAATTAATTGTAAATAAAGTACTACAAAAAATTGTTATTAAATGAATATAAATATTAAACAAAATAAGTGGATGCTTATACATATAGATACATGTGTATTTGTATTGCAAAAAACAATTTATCAAATAATTATTTTTTAAATTTAATTTATTATTTGAAAAATAATAAAATATAATTTTTAATAAAATATTTTAAAAAAATACTCTTAAAAATAAATAAATTTATTTTAAAAAAAAAATAAGTTTTAAAGACAATTATATTATTTTTTAATAAGATTGGATGAGAAAAAAATAAAAGCGGTATAAATAAATAAATTGTATTTACAATTATTCTTAATATTATAAAAATGAATTATAATGTTAGAATTTGGTTGTAGTGAACCTAGCATAGCTATAAGCATTCATTGTAGTCGTATATATATGTACATAACGTTGCGTATGTGTTTGATTTGAAAAAGCTGCTTCTGCTCGGCTGATCATCTTTCATTTCTACAAATTCGTATTTAATTTTCATCTCTGGTCATACGAAAAATCCCGCTATGCCTTTTCTTATCACCACCATGGTTCCAATGGGCATATCCATGGGCATCCGTAAGAGGCAGCACCTTCTTGCCACCAAATTTTGTGGACACGCTTCCCTATGCTACCGCGCAATCTCCCAATTCATCTCTGTTTTTAGTGTTTGGTGGGGAAAGTGTATTTTCACTTTATACTTCCCATCAGAGATTATTAGAGTGATTGCCGATGACCATATTAAACATTTGTTCCCAAAAACTTAGCGGCTGTTTAACAAAATACCTTTCTTGTTCGAGCAGTAGTTAAGGGGAGTACAGAGTGAAGTTAAGCACTCTCACTGCATTAAATGTGAAATGCAATAAAGTTAGCCTTATTATTTGAATTCAAGAATATAATACAAATTTTCTTTTTGGATATTTCAAAAATCTTTCTTTATTTTATATATTAACATTTTATCTTTTTTAATTTAAAAAATATATCTACCACCTTCATATAATTAGGCATTTTTTAATTTAAGTTTTTAAAAGTATCTATATGTGTAAATGCATCTGTTTATATAACATGGACTTAAAATTTTTCTTTTTATGTGTCCTGTCAAATTTGTGTCACATAACCTCCATTATTATTTACATAATTTACTATATTATATATGTGTATAATAAGAAAATTATTAAATTAAATCATATGTACATTTAAAATATTAAAATAAATAATTTATAAAATAAAATGAATACAATAACATTTCTTTCATTATATAAAATGAATAAGAACAATATAAATCTTGATATTTAATTATCAATTTTAATAAAATCACTTATTTCAAGAATATACTGAAACAGTAAATAACAAGCTTACATTAATAACAAAAATATTAAAATTAAATTATTAAATTTATTCAATAATAAAAAAGTTATTTAAATTTGAAATTTCATTCAATAAAATTGTAAATGACTCCAGTAACATTATAACTTTTGTTAATTGTAGTATTAAAATTGATAATAAAATAATTCATCTTAATGCTATTTTTCATGAATAGTTATAAATATTGATTTTATTTGAACAAATTACTTCTATCGAGTAAATTGTAAGTGATTGCAAATAAAACTATTACTTTTATTAAATGTATTGAAAAATTAAATTAAAATCATTAATCTCAATGATATTTGTTAGAAATAATTAAAATCTGTGATTCTATTAGTGTTTTTAACTTTCATCGAGTAAGATATTATTGATTTTAGCAAAAACTACACATTTTATTCAATGTATCATTAAAATTGATATTCAAATCTTACATATGAATGATAAAAATTTTAAATGACCACTTTTATGAATAATTGTTAGTTCTGTTGAATAAAATTGTAAATTATATAAATTAAAACAGTAAGTATTATTAAGTATATTATCAAAATTGAAATTAAAATCATGCATGTTAATGATGTTTGTTAAAAATTGTTACAAACATTGATTCTAACTGACAAAAATACACGTATTGAATTTAAACATAAATTTAAATAACTAAATATATTGTATTTGTAAATACGAAGAAAACGACCAACATCATACTCTAAAGTTTAAAGATCCAATAATATTGTCGAAAACAAATCACATGTCGTTTAAAAGGAAAAAAAACCTATATACTTAAAGGAATAGAAGGAATAAAATCACAAGTAAATAGGCTGTATTTCTATTTTTATATAAAAATCACTCGATAATGGATCGTTATCAACAGATTATTATCTCCCAATTTTATCTAAACAATTATATATAAAAAATTCATCTATGAATCTGAAATATGAAAAAAACATGTGATAAAGTACAACTTTCGCATTAGCGTATTAGCCGTTGTGAATAAAACAAAGTTAAATTTTATGATCAAAAGTTTTTCTAGTAATTTTAAACTTATTTTGCAAGTAACAGATACATTTCTCTGCTCATTTAAACAATAATAATTACCGAAATCATCTATGATAAATTTTAAGCTTTATATATTTTATTTTAATTTTAAGCTTTATAAATTTTAAGAAATCAAACCCGTAAAGGCATTCAAATTCATTTAAATAGATATGGCAATATTGCTTTTGAATGTAGATGTTGCAACATTGTGTGCGGCGAAAAACAAAAATATAAGAAAATAGACAAATTGCAAAGCTTTGATTTTGGTTCGCGCAGAATATGCCAATGTTTTGATGTAACAAAAAAAAAGTGTACCTTTCATCTCTGTCTCTCTCTATCTTACATCTCATATTTTGTTTCTCTCACGCTTCATATTATGTTATGGCTTCGTTCATTAATTTTTTTTACTCTGTCTGTCTCTCTCTCTCTCTCTCTCTCTCTCTCTCTCTCTATGTCATATCATATAATGTATTCGGTGCATCTGTGCTATAGTAGACGAAGTCTTTTTTGCTTTATGCTTTCTCTCTCTTGCCCATACTTACTTTGTACGTCTTTTCTACGATAGCCGCTCTCTCTCCCTCTGTTTCTTTTACGCAAAATTTAATTACTTTAAAAAATATTAATTAATATGAAAATGTGTGTAATTTATACATTTATAACTATAAGAATGATAAATCTAAAATCTACAAAGATTAAAACAACTTCATAAGTCATTGTTCAGTAAAATAATACTATTATAATACAAACAAATTTACTGTTATTAATATTATTGGTGTATATTAAGAGTGATATCAGAAAATATATATCAAATTGACTGCATAATATTTTATCAAGCTACATATATATCATTATAATAAAATTAATAAAATAATAATAAATATTTGAATGTAATTATGAAATTATGATTTTATCAATAGAAAATTAAATAATACGTATTAAAATTAAAGTGAAGAATCTTTATATTTCATCAGGAATATAATTAAGAAATATATCATCTAAAATGATTAAAACTTTGTTTTCTCATTACAAATCGTTGTTAATAACATGTATCTAATTTAACATCATTTTATTTTCATGATTTCATCGTAAAGATTAAATAAAGTCTTTTTATTCATTTAAAGTTAAATTTTTTTGATTTTTTTATATTGTAATGTTTATACACTCACAAATATATAAATAATAAATTTATGAAATAAATATGCAGTAGCAAATGTATTTATTTAAAGTTAATTTATTTTAATAATATATACATTTAATATTTTAATTTTTTTTTATTTAACAATATAATATAAATACAAATATTAAATATAAATTTTAATATTATATATATATAATCATACATATGGTCTTGTAATTGATAATAGCGATTTTTAATTTTTCATCAAAACTGAATTCAATTTGATGGCTATAGTAGCCGTGTACATGTACTTCAACACATGGGACAAGGATATGTGTGGTGTAGTTGATCATATGGTTTGTAGAATTTCCCCTTACGAGTATACGTCATCATCTACCCTCACTCCATTATTTCCCCTTAACTTCCGTCTCGAATATAAAGTTAGTTGAATTTGGCCCGATAGAGGCAGCACTATTTTTCCAGCATAACTCGTAGCTTACCCCACTCTTCATTTTTGGTACCCCTAATCTCCTCCTCGAACAAGAAGATAGTTCAACCGCTAGAGGCAGGAGCGTACAGCTTTTCAAATTTGGAACAAACACCCCATTTGTCATCAGCAATCTCTCTAATAATCTCTGCTTCCCATGGTTCGCGGACAGGAATGATTTTAGTTCTTACAAAGGCTGCTAGAACAAAAATTAAAATTGTCATTTGTAAATCTCCTTGTTCATTTCTGTTTGATATTCACTTAATTTCTATTCTTTGATCTTGACTATACATACTTTCTGTTCGATTTATATAGTAGTGAAATAAAACTTCAGATAAAAAGTAGCCACGAGGCAATATTGTAATTTTTTTATTTAAATACATGTTTTTTTAAGGTAGTATAATATTGTAAGTTATGTGAATAAATATAAGTAAGATAATACTTAATAATATAAATTTTTTATTTAGGAATTGACAGGCATTTGTATTTCACGAATTGTTTTACGTTATTAATTTCAAAATGGCAAGATATGGTCAAAGGCCAGAAAATGCTTTAAAGGAAGCCAATGGTAAACAAATTTTAACAATTTTTATAAAATTATCGGTTATAATTTAAGTTTCTAGAGAAATACTTTTATAGTACTTATGATATAATATGGATACATATATTTATACTCAAAAATTTGTTATTGATATCCTATAATATTTAATATTCTAATATAGTTTGTGAATAGATCTTGGAAAAAATGTATGTAATTAAACAAGAATGTTGATTAAAGAACATTTGTTTTTGTTTTTATGATAATTTATATAATTATAATAATTTTTAAGAAATATTTATAACTTTTTGCTAATATTTTGAAATTTTTAAATAATAATTTTACTATTAAATAATTTTTATTAAGAAATTTATCATTTGAATATATTACAATTATGTTTATTTATAATTGCAAAGAATAATAATATTATAAAAAAAAAAGATTAACAATAATATTATAGCTTATGAAAAATTTATATATAACAATATGTATAAATTACATTGTATGAAATAATTTTTATTGAGATATATTAATATTTTTTATACTTTTCACAATTAATTTTTTTTATTATTAACACAAATTATAATTAACAATATAACCATTTCATTAACTCACAAATATTTATAATAATAAAAAATTTATAAATATGTTTCAATATTTTAATAGTTTTTTCAAATTTCACAATTCTATTATATGATGTATTTTAAGTGTGATTATTTTTATTCAAATTTTACAAGTTTTTTTAAGAATCAATAGAATATTTTTTTTATTTTTTTTTTTAATAGGTATTAATTTACTTGAAGCTTTATTTATTAATAATTTTTACTTAAAATATAAAATATAACTTTTTTTGATTAAATCATTACATTAAAAATATGTTGAAATTTAATTGTTCAGAAACATATTTATATATATTTATATTTTAATAAATTATTATTTCTATTGAAAAAATTAATATAATAATATAAGTAATATAAATTAGATTTTTTCAATACTTATGTATCAATTATTATGTGTATTTTGTATAATTAAATATTTATAAATTTTTAAATAATAATAAAATAAATTGATTATATTATGTAAGGAATATTTATTTTGGATTGAGAAAGTTTTTAATGATAAATGTTATTAATAATAAATTATTTTTTTCTTCAGAATTTATTGAAGTGGGAAAACCAGCTAGAGCATTAGATACATTGCAAGGGGTGTTTCGAAATAAAAAATGGACATACAGCTGGTCAGAATCAGTTTTAGAGCCAATTATGTTTAAATATCTAGATTTATGTGTTGAATTAAAAAAATCACATATAGCAAAAGAAGGTCTCTTTCAATACAGAAATATGTTTCAATCAGTAAATGTCGGTAGTTTGGAAAATGTCATACGAGGTTATTTAAGAATGGCTGAAGAAAAAACAGATGCTGCTAGGAAGCAAAGTCAACAAGCAGTAATTGATATCGATGATCTAGATAATTTAGCTACACCTGAAAGTATTTTGTTATCAGCTGTTAGTGGAGAAGATGCTCAAGATCGAAGTGATCGAACAATTTTAACACCATGGGTTAAATTTCTATGGGAATCTTATTGTCAATGTTTAGAGTTATTAAGAACTAATGCCCATGTTGAAACATTATATCATGATATTGCTCGCATGGCTTTCCAATTTTGTCTGGAATACAATCGAAAAACTGAATTTCGTAAATTGTGTGAAAAACTTCGCAAGCATTTAGAAGAAATTAGTAAACTACCCCAAATGGTATCAAATGTTTCAATTAATAAAATTGAAACACAACAATTAAATTTGGAAACCCGTTTAAACCAATTAGATTCTGCTATTCAAATGGAATTGTGGCAAGAAGCTTACAAAGCTATTGAAGATATTCATGGATTAATGAATTTATCCAAAAAAATGCCTGTACCAAAAACAATGGCTAATTATTATCAAAAGTTAGCAATGGTTTTTTGGAAAGCTGGAAACTATTTGTTTCATGCAGCAGCATTATTTAAATTATTTCAACTTTCTCGAGATATGAAAAAAAATATGTCTTATGAAGAACAACAGCGTATGGCTAATAGAGTTCTTTTAGCAACATTATCTATTCCATTACCCTCTGCTCATCCAGAATTTGATCGTTTTATTGAAACGGATAAAAGTCCTCAAGAGAAAGCACAAAAACTTGCAGTTCTGTTAGGTTTACTACAACCTCC
Source organism: Eupristina koningsbergeri (assembly GCA_018907245.1). Lineage (NCBI taxonomy): Eukaryota > Metazoa > Arthropoda > Insecta > Hymenoptera > Agaonidae > Eupristina > Eupristina koningsbergeri. The sequence continues at coordinate 1,594,950 of JACCHV010000002.1, read as the reverse complement.
TTCTAGAGCGTTGTTACTTAAAGATATAGTACGCCTTAATGTTGTTTCTCTAGCATCCTCCCAACTTCAAGATTTATATACTTGGTTAGAAATAGAGTTTCATCCACTTGAACTATGTGAAAAAGTCCATTCTGTTGTAAAAAGCTTACAACAAGATGAAAGTGGTCCACTTATACAATATATTCCAGCTTTGCAGGATGTAACACTTGTTCGACTAGTACATCAGGTACATCTATAAATTAATATCTAAAAAAAATATGAGTTAATAAATGTCAATAAGTTAATAAAAAAAAATTAAAATTAAATTAATAAAATTTTAAATTAATAAATAATAAATATTATTATATTTACTCAAACTACAAAATATGATATTTTGATACTTCATTCTTTAGACTTATCAAATCTATTAAAAAATATTTTCTAAAAATTTAAAATTCTAAAATTTAAATATGAAACAGTTATATTAAAAATTATGAATAATAAAATTAAAAAAATTAATAAATTGACACATATTGATATTTATGTATTGTACAATTTACAAAATTATTATTTTGTATGATAGTTTCATATATATATACTAATTTGTGTAGTGTAGTACAAATTGAGTACACATAAACATTATTATCCATGTTGCTATTGATTGTAAAATTTCTAAAAAATCTATATTTTAGTTAAAAATTTATTTATTTATTAATATTCTAGTGTTGAAAATATAAATCTTCTAAAAACAATTATGTAGTTTATTTAATTTTTAAGATTAATAGAAAAAACTTATAATTTACACTAAAAATATTTAAATAAAAATGTAAATTACAGTCATAGGTGTTATGTGTGATACCAAAAAGTACGTTTATGATTTATATTACATTTAAAAATGTTTATAACATTTGAATTATTTACAGGTTTCGCAAGTATATCAAACTATTCAATTTATGAGATTATTGGAGCTTGCAAAATTTACTACCGATTTTCATTTGGAACGCCTATTGGTTGATTGCGTTCGATATAATGATATGCAAATAAGAATAGATCATGGAAAAAGATGTATACATTTCGGAGTAGATTTATCTGAAGCACAAAGAGAGGATAACCCTGATGGACCGATATTACAAGCCATGCCATCAGAGCAAATTCGATGTCAATTAGTTAATATGGCAACTGTTCTGCATAGAGCAAACAATATTATAAACCCTAATAAAAAAAAACAAGAACGTGAAAAATTAAGGGCTGTGATGGTTAATCACTACCACGAAACTAAAGTAAAAGAACACCAACGGATTCTCGGTAGACATAAAATAATTGAGGAGCGAAAAGAGTATATTGAACATATGAATTTCGTTCGTGAAGCAGAAGAAATGCGTCGCCAGGAAGAATTACAACGTCAGCGTGAACAGGCTGAAGAAAAACGAATAGAGCAAGAGCGGGAAGAACGTGAACGTAAGCGTCAACAATCTGAGATTCAACAAATAAAAGACAGGACTTTAAAAGAAAAAATGCAACAAATTTCTCAGACAAGTCATGGACAAAAAGTTTTAAAAAAATTAGATGAGGATGAAATTAAAAAATTAGATGCGGAGCAAATTGCAGCACGAGAAGCAGAAGAGCTACAAAAAGAACGAAAAGAGATGCAACAGAAATTAAAGTCACAGGAGAAAAAGGTAGATTATTTAGAAAGAGCAAAACGATTAGAAGAAATTCCATTGCTTGAAAAAGAAATGGAAGAAAAACTAGAACTGGCTAAACAACGATGGGAGCAACAAGAAGCCGAAAGAATTGAAGCTGCAGTAGAGGAACGAAATCAGGCTGTTGCGACTCGTGAACGTTTGTCTAGAATGAAGATTGATTCTGATGCTTTTCTTGAAAAAATACTGGCAGAGCGTAAAAATATCTATTTGGAGAAATTGCGAGATTTTGAAACTATTTTAAATCAAGAACGTACTAAGCGTTTATTAAAACGTAAATTACAAAGGAAAAATGAACGGAAAAAACAATGGGAAAAAGATGTTGCTGAAGCAGCTGAAAAAAAATACTTGGAAGAACTTCATATTCAACAAGAAGAAGAAAGAAGGCGTATGGAAGAAGAAAGGGCTAAACGTGAAGAAGAAGAAAAAATTCGGCGAGCAAAAGAAGAAGCAAAAGAAGCTGAACGCCTAGCTAAGTTAGAAAAACAAGCCGAAATAACTAGAAAAAAGAATTTAGAAATAGAACGGAAACTGGAAGAAGAACGAATTAAAAGTTCTGATAGGCCTGTGCAGTATACGAATTGGAGAAAACGAACTAGTAAGTATTTTTTAATAGCTAAATGGTGATTAAAATCAACTAATTTTTTTTACAATTTCATTTATCTTCATAAAATAAATATTTTAATATTTATCATAATCTGAAAAATTGAAGTGCATAGAAATTTTTATTTTATTTTTGTAATTATATTTAAAGTAAGCCTAGAAAATATAATTAAACTTTCGACGTTATAAAGAAGATATTTCAATTAAAGATCTCAAAAAATCATTTCAAAATTAAAATAATTATATATTAGTTTTATATAGATTATACAGATACTTGTGGCTTTAAACGTTAATAAGTTTTAAAATTATACTATTTAAATTATTTTTTTTTAATAATTTGTATATATAATATTTGTAAAATTTGTCCAGTTAATCATATTATTTATAAATTAATTTCAAAGTAGAATTATAATTTAATGCATCCAGTATGATGTTTGATACCATACTATAATCATTCTTTTGAACTAAAATTGGCATTATCTCCCTAAGATACACAAATTTCGTAATCTTCAAGGACTCTAAATATATTATTAACACCCATGTACCGCATAATGGGTGTTTCCCATTCTAAACATCTTTGTGTTTCTGCATTAGCTAGATCTATAAGTCTATAACGGCCAAACAAATTATGCCTGATCCTGTATTTCCAGAAAATAATGTTCCTGAATTTCATTATTCAGCCATTATAACTCCAAGGTACTGAACGAGTAATGGCAGTCTATATATTATAGTTCGTTTTGCAAAAAGCTGTGTAGAATTTATTATAAAAGTTAAGTTTTAAAAACTATATTCCAAAAGTGGTTCAGATGCCGTTCTTATGTTAATTATGCATGTAAGGTAACGGTGGCCTGTAATCTCATCCATTTACATGTCAACAGTCATCAGACAAAATTGTCTCATGCTGGTTTTTTTTACTCCATGAGAATACACTAACCTCAGTCGAATTTGCAATAAGTGTTAAGTCAAATTTTCATCAGTCTTAATTTCAGCATTATCTATCCAAACATACAGAAATGTTTTATTCCTTTTTTTTGTCCTTTTTAACAACCATTACACCCTTGCGATTAATAACTCGTCAGTCCTTAATTAGTACCATGGAGTATTAATGAGTGAGTTTGAATAGTGCAGTGTTAGTTTTGATTACGATGAGAATATTAATTAACACATTTTTTAAATTGATAAGATCCTTTTTTTTAATAATTGTAAGTTTAACTTCCAAAGTTATAGACACCCGATTTAATCTTCAACTTAATTTTTATCCTCTTAGCCGCAAAGAAATTGGTTTAATCTTCTAATATAGTCATCCAATATAAATTGTAATTATATAAATCTAATCATTATTTACAATAATATTTGATAAACTTTGATATAATATTTATTTTATTTATACATGGTAAAAAGTAATTTAAATTCATTTAAAAATATATGTCAACTTTGTAAAATTCGAAAATTGAGTTTAAATACAAAAAAAAAAATTTTTTTAATGCTGCACATTAAGCTTCTAGTTCAGAAACATTAATGTACTAGGGAATAACATACATGATATGTTCATGAAGTATCGATATTTTTTTTTCAAATCACTGTTGGTCATAGTGATTTAGGAGAGATTTTAAAAAATATTGAGTCTTTTTCTATATTTTTTTTTTTTTTTTGAATAATTATAAACGATAGGATTTTGTTTTGCATGAAGGATGTTTTCGATTTTTGGACTTATGATTCAATTTCATAATTATGATAATAGTGTTATTTGCAAATAGCATTTAATGAAAAATACAGTCGTTATCTTAACTGAAAAAAATTAGACAACAAAAAAAATTTCGTTTTTCACGTTTTTTTTTACATTATATTTTTTTAATTCAACTTTTTTGTAGAGAAACATTTAAAATATGTCCAAAAAAAATATTTTAAGTTAATATTTATTATTTGTGATTTCAGAAGGTTGTAGTTACATCAATACAGATATCTTAAAAATTCAGTTGGTTTTTTAAAAACTATGATTTTTTTAGTGGTTCTCAATTTTTTTAAATTTAATAATATTTAAATAAAATCTAAAATGTCCCAAAAAAATGGAAACATTCTTAATGAATGAATGAATGAATAATAAATTAAATACATAACATTATACAGTAAAATGTATGAAAATCTTATGAATATTATATATAATAATAGAGATAATTAAAAATATTTAATTTTATTTTAAAAAATATTATTAGAACGAACTGAAAGTTAAACTAGTTTTATGAATAAAATAGTAAAATTAAATTGGAACAGTAAATACGCAGATATTTGACTCTGTTTATAATAAATAAACGACTCACGTATATTAGGACACTTTTTTTATTATATTTATCCTTATTATGAAAAAATCAATAAATTATATTTATGTTTTATATTATTAATTTAATATTAAGATTTCATTGAACTAACGTGAGAACTAATGGTCTAGATAATTTAATTTGTTTTTTCAAATTAAAATTTTTTTATACATGTAAATATTTATTGAATTTTGCAATTTTATTTTTTATTTTGTACTGGTTAGTTACTGAAACTAACAAAAATTTAAATATAATCATTTTATTGAATTTTTTTAAGAAAACGATAGTTTTTTTTCATTTAAATTTTAATTTATAAAATGTAAGTGCTTATATTTAGTTATGCATCAATACATTTTATTATTATTTCAGCAAATGATGTTCCATGGCGTACCACTAATGACAATATATCAAAAGATAATTCTTCAAAAGTAAACACAGAAAAAGATGATCTTTGGAAATCAAACAATGATCGTAGGGATTATGCTGGTGATAAAGATCAACGTAAATTTGATAAAGGATACGTAAGTTTAATAAGAATTATAATAATAATTGTATTTATTTAATAATGTATTTAATTAATATGGAAAATGAATTTAGTGATTAGATGTTTATGATGAGATTAAGTATGCGTTTAATACATCTAATATATGATTTTTAATAAAAAAATTAATTTCCATTTTTATAAATTTCACTTAAATTTAAATCTTTTACGAATTATTCAATATAATATAATTTAATGCATAGTAAAATTAAAAAAAAGAAAATGCTAGAAAAATTTTAAGCAATACATTAATAAATTATTATTAGAATACTTCTGGTTCATGGCATGAAAATCGTGATGTTCGTCGTCCCGATTTTCAACGGGGTAGAGAAGAACGTGATAGAATACCCGAACGACGAGGGTTTTATCAAAATGAATCTCGACCAGTTGTTGAGAATTGGCGTAATATATCAAATGCTTCTAAAGATCCTTCAAGAGAATCTGAAAAGTGAGTTATTTAATTCTGTTTAAATTAAAAATTTTGTATAATTTGTATTTATAGTATCTATATTGTTAAATAAATTTTAAAATAAATCAAATTTTTTAAATTTATTTTAGAAAAGAAATAACTCAAGATCAGAATATTACACATGAAGATAAAAAATCTACAAATCAAACAAACGAAGAATCTGGTGAATGGTCTAAAGTTAGTAGCCGTCGTTAACGAATAATATTTACTTTATGAAAATATTTAATTTTATTCTCATTATACAAATCTAGTGAAATTTCACATGTATATTCATAAGATTATAATAAAACGAAAAAGATTAATAATCTTTATTTTTTATTTATATCAATAAATTTTTTAAAAATAATTTTATTCGTTATAAATTATTCAAATCATGGTGAGTCGATATAAAATAATTAGTTTCATATTCATAAAAATAAAATTGATTTTGACACGTAAAGGTAAACATTTTAATATCATTGTCATTGAAGGTCATTCTGAAAATTAACTTTTTGACAATTTCAATGAATAATGAATGAATAATCGTAGCTTAAAAATAATTATTATTTTTTATATTCTGATTAATTATCTTTATCATAGATTCAAAATTAATGTTTTGAAAAAGGCAATAAGATTCATATTTATATAAGCAACTCTTTTACTCAGATCTAGAAATACTATTTTTTACAATATTTCTGTTTTTTCATTTTTTATTATTATTATTTGAAAATTATATAAAATACGAATGCTGTACAATCAATGCAATTTCCCAGAGGGAGTAAAATTTTAATATTTCTTACATATTATGCAAAATATCAAACCTAGTTATTATACAGTCTTACTCATACATACAAAATCACTAAACATCACAGTAAAAGTTTTCCCTCTTCGTTTAGAAATAATCGAGTCATTCGTATTTATTACAGCGTTATTACGATGTTTTCTGTTTAAAAAACTAATAAAATATTTACTTCTACAACATTTTTCTAGCTTCTGAAAAGAGAAGAATCTATGGTTAAAACTGACCATTATTTCATTAAATAATTATTGATACAATGCTTCTACCTACAAAGCATTGCAAAGGACTGAAGAATTGACATGTTACGTCTCAGTATGTAGCATGAATAGTCCTAAGGTTTAAAAATTAATAATATTGAAAATCAGTCATTTATATAGTACTTATCACAAAACAGCACAAATAATTAATAGAATAATTATAATAAAATGAGTTACAATAATTAATTACAAAATGCCGAATACAATAATTAGGTTTTACTTGTTTATTGATTTCAATGCACTTTCTCTAGAACTGTTGATTACGCGACTCTGATGGTTTCAGAAGCGCTGGTGTGGGTATAATGTATCCGACTTTAGCATGCTATCACCACTCTAGAGACCTAGAGATCTTTGATTTCGATACCTATATTATAAATGATTATTTTAATTTAGTTACACAGTAAATTGTTGGTTAATTAAGAATTGATATATTTTATTATCTTTATTTGAACTTTATTTATTATAAAATATATATGTGATCAATGCACGATTATACAAAACAATTACAGTACGTCTAAATACTTTTCCGGCCGATGTTACTCTTGAACTGGTGAATATTATTTTTGCACAGCTTTCCGAACCTTTGGTGTTGTAAAATTTGGGTTACCTGTGTGAGCATCATAACATCTCCTCGGGTGTTGCAAACAAAATACAAATACGAGCGCCGCCATCAGGGTCGAGTTCATGGGATTGATGTGCGATGTGGCTGTAGATCGGCACCCGCTCGTAAGCTCAGCGCAGAACGGCGCAGGAAATTAAGCGATTGGAAAACCCCGCACAGAACAGCGCGGGGAATTACGCGAACGAGAAACCCCATGCGGTATATACCCGACGGATAGGCTACGCGGTTTCCAGCGCTAGAAATAAATTTACAAAATAGCATGTATCAGTTTTTCCTCTCGGGCAAAACGAGAGGTTTTTATGCCAAGGGACTAATTTAAGAATTAGAGGTAATTTAGATTTATGATAAGGTCGGTGTATTTTTAGATGAGTAGCAATCTCCAAAACGTGTGCATCGATGAGAAACGGTGACCAACACCGAGCAAACCCGGTCGTCAAATGTCGGAGGTAACATCATAAATTGTGATCGAGTCGGAAGGTGAAAAAGGGTCAGGGACTGGCGGAAAAACGAACGAGGACACTCTTGTTTCGCCTTTAACGAAAACAACTCGGTCGAAATTCGCGAGTCTTCCGACCCGAAGTACGATCATTGTAATCAAGCGCGTATCCTTGCCAAAATAAAGTAAATAGTAGAGATACATTTATATATATATATTTATCAATTATCCCTCTCCAACGTTCCCTCCTGTCAATCCGTGATTCATATTGGGGGTGGGATGATTCACTTTTACCTGCGTTAATACGTACAGGTTTGAACATGTACAATAATTACGCATGAATTTATTGCACACCAATATAAATGTTTTAAATATAAAATTGACTCACATTCAGTTTAAATGGCAAAAAGCCCCCCTCTTTGTTTTGGGCTTTTTTTATAGGCTTGATTTTTTCTCTCACTATTACATCGCTTGTGATGAGATACAGTAAAGAGGTGATTTCCGCCTGGTTGATAATTTTCATTGACGAAATATTTAGAATTTTCTTTTTTTAAATTCGAGATACCTTTGTTTTTTTGTGATTATGTTTCAACGGGAACTGCAGCATTCAATCTCATATTGTGATGTAAATATGCAGTTCAGAATTATAACTTTGTTTTTAATTTCGACTTATCTTTTTGTAGATTCGCTTTATCGGCACAGTATTTAAATTTATCATTTTACAATGTAATTAGAATTTACTTAAAATAACTAAGCTTTGAAACATTATAATATATAAAGTACATGTTATAATTTTGCGTTGTCGGTAATTTCATTTATTTTCATTTTGTGCTGTAGTTAAAATTTATAAAAGATTTTGAAATATACCAGACATGTTGTAAGAATACTAATTTTGTGGTGCTTGGTTAGATTTAAAAGAATAGATGTAAATGTTACATCAAAATATCGATTATACTATAATATTATTATTAAAAAGAATTTCGTATTATTTATTTTTGCCTATTGGATATTACAAGTATTATGTTTTGGTTAACTATCTTTCAAGAATTATATACAAAACTGTAAATTATCGTTAGTAAATAAAGCATTTAAAATTTAATTATACGGAAATATAATGTTTGATTTGTTTATATTATAAATTTTATGCTTTATGTAAAGGGTGATCAATTTTAAAATTTGAAATTGGAATACTTTTTTTAATTCTTTACATATATTTGTTAAAATGAGATATATTAGATTATCAATTGTAGAGTTTATTAGTTATGAGTTTATGAGTTTAATTAGTTCATTTCGTTTGTGTATATATGATGGTCGATACATTATTGATAGATTAGTATTTGTGTAATTGTATGTGTAAAAAAAGTCGATTAAATTCCAAAATCTACAAATAATTTTTTTAAACATGTTTTTTTAAGCATTGTATATATGTTAGAATAATTAAATAAATTATTATTTTAATTTTGTATTTATAGACGGTAATATTGTGGTGTTAATTTTGTAAAAACGGTATTTGTTGTTTTTTTTATATATATAAAATTTATATAAAATTTAATTTATGTTGTATTTATGCATACAGGGTTCTTTAAGGTATAAAGGAAAAAGTAAAAAAAAAAATAAAAAAATATTTATAAATAATTGGGTATTTAATCAATCATAAAAATATTTACAAAGCTATTTGCAAACTAAAATAGATAACGCGCGTTTTTGATGATACGTTGATTGACATATTGTTAAATATATTATTAAATACTAGATTGATATGTCGACGATGGCAGGTAATCATTGACGATGTAATCAAATTGATGTTTACTTACTCTTTCAAAAAAACACAATTACAATCATAATGAGTAGTCCCCAATAATACAATTAATTATTAATAAAATTTTTAATGACTTGATTATTTATCGCAGCATTTTCGGAAAAGTCCGCAAATTTGTTTTACATTTTTTCTATCTTTTTTTTTTTTAGTTGTAACATAGAGAGATGAAACGACTGATGGAACAGAGCTACATAAATAAGTGTTGTTAATAACTAAAACGAAATTCAAATGTCAAATAAAAATAATGCGAAATTAAGTATTGCAGCGGCGATTTATGATTGTACCGTCATATAAAGGAGACGAGCGGTTATATGCTTCCTTGTCATCTGCGAATGCGATGATTGTCCGATGTAAATAATATGCGGACCAGACTTCAAAATTCTTAAACAATAAGGTTCGGAAAATATTTGAAGAAATATTGTAGCGCTCAAAGGAAATAAATGTTCTACCGTAAAATTAAAAATAAAATAAAATTGTCGTCAAGCGTTAGGAAACAAATATGTAAAGAAATGTTTATTTTGCTCAAAATAGTTAGGGTACCATTTGCGGACCGTAATTAAAATAAAAAACTTATACATCTGCTCCGAGTAAGGCGGCACTCCGGGTAGTCGGGGACGCCCGACAACTGTGTCCTGATCACCAGGTAGAACGGTCAGGATACTTCGATGGTTTTATTGAGGTTGGATTCCGGGGTGGCCGACGTACGACTCGGAATCATCTACCCAAGGAGAGGGGGCTGGTAGGGCTGGTACGAGCAACATCCAGCCTCCGTCACGCATCGGAGCAGAGTGGGGAACGAGGAGAGTGGGGAGACCCATGAGGGCTAATATATACTCGTTGAAATTTGAAAAACCACGCTTTTTTTGCCTTTCGCACACTTGGTATCAGAATTTGGTAAACTTACTAAATTGAGCAAAATAAACCTTTATCAATCTTTGTATAAAATTGTCATTCTAATAGTTGAATAAATAATTGTGAAAATTAAACAGACGAAATAAAGATTATATTGAAACATTGTATATTCGCCGATTTGAATTGTTGTTCTTGAAATAAATAAACTTTGGAAAATATAATTGCCGAAAGTAACGGGAGTGCTGTTTTTCTTGGTGTTCTCCTTGTAAAATACCTATCCGCAATAATTTTTGGTGCCGAAACCCGGGAACTTTCCGGGAAAATTGGAGTAAAGGAGAACACTTGTGAAAACTAATGGAAAATGAACAGACCATTGAGAAGATCCAGCCGCACGGCGAATATTGAGAGCAGCGAACTACCCAGGGAGAAAAGGCAGAGGCTGGAGGCGCCGACATCCGCAATCATTACGTCAAGCAGAGCCGGCCCCGTGTTGTCCAAGGAGGATGATAGACGCGGAGTACTATCGACGGAACACCGAAACGGATTCAGCAACGACGGAAGCATGGGAACACCGTTGCGAGCGTCCACAGCCTTAGGAGAAATACCTGGAACGGAGGAAACGACCACACCGTTGGAGAAAAACACGCACGCTGACATCACAGGAAATGACACAGCGAGGGTGAGATCTGACGCTATTAATGATCCTACAGAGCGACTCTGTAACGTGCTTGAACGAACCCTCAATGTGATGCGTGAAAATTCGCGTAACGAAGGAAACTCGCGATTCTTTAGCCGATTTACAACGGTGAAAGATTTACCCGCATTTTCCGGAGAACCTTTCGAGTGGTTCAGTTTCAAGGAAGCGTACGATTTATCTACCGAAATCGGCGGCTACAGCGAACAAGAAAATATGGTGCGTCTATTTGCGGCATTGTTAGGCGAAGCGAAAGAATTTATAGGATCAATGGTAGGCGTGAAAAGCGCGAGTGAAATTATAATCCGTTTAGAGACAAACTTTTGAAATAAACGTCTAATAAATGAAAAGGTTGAGAAAGATATAAAGATGTTACCATCTATTACATCCGGTCAAATAAGTCTAATTAAATTCGCGAATAAATTGCGGAACGCCACGAACATTTCGAAATCGCAAAATTTGATCGGATCTCTCCATTCAACATATTTAATAAAAATCATCGGCCATAAATTACCGAGTATTTTGAAACATGAATATAATAAATACTCAGCAGATTGTAAAGACGAAAAATCCGAAATGGAAAAGCTGAGTGACTTTTTAGAATCTCAGGCGGAATTGGAATCGAATACAGGTGGATTTGATACCGTGGACGTCTATGGCGGAAAAAATAGTTTTAACTTGGGTAATGAAAAGAGATGGTCAAAGAAAAAGGAATCCGCGAAAATAGTATATATGGCAAATCATAACGAAACAGAGTCAAAAGGAGCGAACGAAAACGGTCGGGATCGATGCGTTTTTTGTAAGAATTGCAATCATGATTCGGTGAAGTGTGCGCTATTTACTCGGGAATCGGTAGAGGGTAGATGGGAATTAGCTAAGAAAAACAGACTATGCTTTAGATGTTTACAGCAGAAACATTCAGCAAGTCGATGCAGAGAGAAAAAATGCGGAAAATGCCAAAAGAACCATCACGAGGCGCTACATTATGTGAAAACCGCAAATATGAAGATGCGGGAGGGACCGTCGCGGTTGGAGAACGAAAATAGTAAAGAGATTGAATCGTCAATAATTGAAGATGCCGGATCCGCATCCAGCTGACTAGATCATCCGACAATTTTATTGAAGCTTTTGCCATTAGAAATTGCCAGTTCAGGAAAACAAATAACCACGTTCGCGATGTTAGACGAGGGATCAACCGTCACGCTTGTCGATAGTGAATTAACTGACATATTAGGCGTTTCAGGCGAGTCATTAAACATCAAGATAAAAGGTATAAAAAATGAGGAATTATCGGTATGCAGCGAGAAAGTAATGTTAGAAATAGTCAATTTAGCAGACGAGAAAATTATGTGTCGCGCCATCATTGTTAAAAATTTAAATCTACCGAGGCAATCAATATCGGAAAAACTCATAAACACCTTAGACATTGACTTTAACAAAGTCAAAATACAACCTTATTATGATGTCAAACCAAAACTATTAATAGGTTAGGACAATTTGAAGCTTATTGCGACTCGCGAAACCATAGAGGTAGAAAATTCCGACTTGATGCTGTCACGCTCGCGATTAGGTTGGACATTGCATGGACCTACCTGTAATACTAACAGAATAACACGTGCTGCCCTTACTATGACAGAACTGGAAGATTTAAAACTCTACGAAAACTCATTCTTAGACAAATTAATAAAAACCTATTTCGACTTAGAAAATATCGGAATCTCGCACAATATACAAAAAATGGTCTGCCTCAGTCGCGTTGAAAAGATATTAGAAAAAACTAGTAAATTCACGGATGGTCAATGGGAGGTAGGTTTACTGTGGAAGGACGACAAGATACCTGACGCGGACAGTTACAAAGTAGCGCGTAAAAGACTGACATATTTGGAACAAAAATTAGACCGCGACGAAAATTATGCCAGTTTATATTACGCGAATGCCGTGACGAGATGGGTCGAAAAGGGGCTTGAGTCGAAAATAAAATCGGAAAGAAATCTAGGAGGAAAAGAGGGAGAAAAAATTCTAAGCATGATGTGGAACACGCTAAACGACACCTTAAAATTCAATGTCGAATTTAAAAAAATAAAATCAACGTTATTGGAGGGCAAAATCCGACCTACCAAAAGAGACATTCACAAAATAATAATGTCCATATTCGATCCTTTGGGCATACTAGCTCCCTTCACTATAAAATCCAAAATACTGATTCAGGAATTATGGCGTAGCGGTATAGACTGGGATGAGATAGCTCGCGACGAAGAATTCGAGCTATGGAATGAATGGTTATCATCCTTAGATACGGTGAAGTGTTGTATGATCCCGCGGTGCTTGACGCATAAATACAGTGGAAAAGAACTACAATGTCACATGTTTTGCGATGCTGGCGTGAAAGCTTTCGCGGCGGTCGGTTATTTGCGAACCGAGACCAGCGATGGAAGATTTTCTGTCACGATAATAATGGCGAAGAATAAAATAGCGCCACTAAAACCATTATCCGTCCCGAGACTCGAACTGCAAGCGGCTTTACTAGGAGCAAGATTAATGAAATTCATTGAACAAGAACTACAACTAAATATATCCAAACGATTTTTCTGGTCAGACTCCGCTACAGTCCTGTCCTGGATCAGAACTGAACCGCGAATCAAAAATATGTTCATTGCAAACCGTTTAGCGGAAATAACCCAAATAAAAAAAAGGTAGAATGGCATTGGGTTCCATCGGCCGAAAACGCCGCAGACGATGCCACGAGAGCTAAAAGCAATGCTTTGACTCCGGATTCTAGATGGTTGAATGCACCAAATTTTTTATACTCGTCGGAATCAGAATGGCTAAAAGAAAGGATACAGAAGAAGGTTGATCGCGACGCGGTAAATAACATAGAAGCACGCGCATACCTCGTCAGCACAAACATTAACACTGACTTTGAAAACACACTCGCTATAAGATTACTCGGATGGAGAGGATTGCTAGCAAAGGCGCGCCGTATAGTAAGATATTATTATCATTGGAAAAATAAAACTTTCAAATGCATGGAAACACCACACGACTGGGCGGATGAATTTTACGTTTACAGAGTCGTGCAAGCGGAGTCATTCCATAGGGAAATACTAGAAATTAAGAACAAAAAGAGCGTAAACATCCGTAGTAAAATCATTCAACTCAACCCATTCATAGATGATCAGAACACATTGAGAGCGAATGGCCGAGCCATTCACGTGCACCACACGAAATTTAATAACACCCCAATTATTTTAGACGGAAACCACCCAGCCGTACGCGACTTAATTTCGGAATACCACAGAAACTATTTGCACAGCAGCGCTGAAACAGTATTAAATCAAATGAGACAAAAATACGTAATCCTCGGATTAAGAATCGTATTAAAGTCTATTACGAAAAATTGTTTGATTTGCCGGTTACGAAGGGGTAAACCACAGGAAACAATTATGACTCCTCTGCCTCCAGCGAGGGTAGCCTTTAAAATGAGACCGTTTAGCCATTGCGGAATGGACTATTTTGGACCCATGTATGTAAAAATCGGACGACGTCGCGAAAAACGTTGGGGAGTAATGTTTACGTGTATGACGACTCGAGCCATACACCTAGAATTAGCAAATTCACTAAATGTGGCCTCCGCTATTATGGCAATACAAAGGTTGTCCGCAAGGCGCGGGTCGCCAATCGCGCTGTATAGCGACAATGGTACAAATTTCAAACGCGCGAGTAAAGAGATAAGAGAAGCTATTTGGAACCTAAATCATGATCAACTTGAATCATTCTTCAACCAAAGGAAATTAAAATGGATATTCAACCCGCCTGATGCTCCCCACATGGGCGGGGTATGGGAGCGACTAATTAGATCGGTAAAGTGCGCATTAAGACACATTTTGCAGGAACGTACGCTTCCGGAAGAAACCTGATATACAGTATTTACGGAAATAGAGCACTCCGTAAATTCTCGCCCCCTCACGCACGTGTCATTAGACCCGCGGGACAATGAAGCTCTAACTCCCAACCATTTCTTAATCGGGTCGTCCTCCGGACAGATAAGGCTAAGTAACACAAATGAATATAATATCAGCTTAAAAAATCAATGGAAAATTGCGCAGGAATTGTCGAATAAATTCTGGATACGATGGTTGAGAGAATACCTGCCAAAGTTAATCCCACGATCCAAATGGTTCAAGGCAGATGATGCGATAGCGATAGGAGATATCGTCTTAATAGTTGATTTAAACAGCCCGCGAAATGTATGGAAAAAGGGTACGGTAACAAAGGTCTACCCAGGCGCCAATAAACAAATACGGACAGCCGAGGTTCAAACTTCATCGGGAAAATACCTGCGCCCCACGCGAAGACTCATTAAATTGTTAACGTAACATCGAGTACAAAACTAGCATTTTGTACGGGGGAAGAATTGTTAATAACTAAAACGAAATTCAAATGTCAAATAAAAATAATGCGAAATTAAGTATTGCAGCGGCGATTTATGATTGTACCGTCATATAAAGGAGACGAGCGGTTATATGCTTCCTTGTCATCTGCGAATGCGATGATTGTCCGATGTAAATAATATGCGGACCAGACTTCAAAATTCTTAAACAATAAGGTTCGGAAAATATTTGAAGAAATATTGTAGCGCTCAAAGGAAATTAATGTTCTACCGTAAAATTAAAAATAAAATAAAATTGTCGTCAAGCGTTAGGAAACAAATATGTAAAGAAATGTTTATTTTGCTCAAAATAGTTAGGGTACCATTTGCGGACCGTAATTAAAATAAAAAACTTATACATCTGCTCCGAGTAAGGCGGCACTCCGGGTAGTCGGGGACGCCCGACAACTGTGTCCTGATCACCAGGTAGAACGGTCAGGATACTTCGATGGTTTTATTGAGGTTGGATTCCGGGGTGGCCGACGTACGACTCGGAATCATCTACCCAAGGAGAGGGGGCTGGTAGGGCTGGTACGAGCAACATCCAGCCTCCGTCACGCATCGGAGCAGAGTGGGGAACGAGGAGAGTGGGGAGACCCATGAGGGCTAATATATACTCGTTGAAATTTGAAAAACCACGCTTTTTTTGCCTTTCGCACACTTGGTATCAGAATTTGGTAAACTTACTAAATTGAGCAAAATAAACCTTTATCAATCTTTGTATAAAATTGTCATTCTAATAGTTGAATAAATAATTGTGAAAATTAAACAGACGAAATAAAGATTATATTGAAACATTGTATATTCGCCGATTTGAATTGTTGTTCTTGAAATAAATAAACTTTGGAAAATATAATTGCCGAAAGTAACGGGAGTGCTGTTTTTCTTGGTGTTCTCCTTATAAAACACCTATCCGCAATAAGTGTTATGTATAGCTTTTGAAAAAAAAAGAAAATAGTAAAAGATTAAATGAACCCCTTAAAAAAACTAATACTAATATTAAAGATTAAAAAAAAAAAAGAATTATATATGGTTTTAGGATGTTTTTTCGTCAATAAGAATAAAACATAAAAAAAAATGAATTTATGATACGGAAAGAAATTGTGATGACTGAAACGCTTCCTTTAGCAATTAATATTCGTTAATTTTTGTTATTTAGTTATATTTTATTTTAAGTACACATGTATTAGTACAGTCAGTACAGTTGGTTATATATATTCCCTAATTATAATGAACAGATCGTTTACAAAAATTTTTACATAGAAATCATTACTTTTTAATATCAATATCGGATTATTGATAACTAAACATTACATTATGGGAAATAGAACTCCACCTTTTGAGATGCTCTGTTTACGAAAAATTGAATATGTGTTATATCGTTAATATTTTTGTATTTTTTCAACTTTTATTTTATATTTATTACTTAAATTTAAAAATACCTCCATAAGCTGAATTTGCTTATTAATCAGAAATTAAAAACACAGTTATAATTATCTATTTCTACTGTTTTACTGTTTCAGTATTGTGATTTTAAATTATTCAATTAAAATAAATATAATATAATATACTATATTTTGTAATTTTGTAATGTAAATTTTTTATGATTGAATGTTCAATACGATGCAATTGTTTTTTTAATCTGTACAG
The DNA here is from genome assembly GCA_018907245.1 of Eupristina koningsbergeri. Lineage (NCBI taxonomy): Eukaryota > Metazoa > Arthropoda > Insecta > Hymenoptera > Agaonidae > Eupristina > Eupristina koningsbergeri. The sequence goes on along the minus strand of JACCHV010000002.1, from coordinate 1,577,803 downwards.
TATATGAAAAGCTATTATTTTTATATGTACATTTGATAATTCTATGATATTTATGTTTTTTAAAGTAGATCGAAAAATTATTAGTTTAATAATTTAAAATTTTTAAATAAAAATGAAAATATATGTTTTTATTTAATTTAAAATGAATTAAAATAATGAATGAGAAAAATCAACATAAATTCTAATAAAAATATTACTAGCACGTGTACACTATTACTAATTATTATAATTTAGTTTTTTATAAATTTATATAACCGAATAACTATAATAAAATTATAGTAAACTAGAAACATTTTGATAGCTTTTTAAGACTGATTCAATAAATGTAAGAAACTTTTTTTAAATTTACTTGATGTTAGCGTGTATAAAATAGGATTCAGAGCTGAATTTATATAAAACATAATTCTTGAAAAATATAAAAGACAAAAATATTTTTCAATGCCGAACTCTATTATTTTTTGTAATGGGCTCAATACAACCCACATCATCATTGCACGAAAAGGAAATAAACAAATAAAAAAAACTAAAATTACAATACATAACATTCGAACAACTTGATAACGAATTTGAAATAAACTTCTTGAAATATCATTCAGCATGTGTGATTGAGCTAGTTGCTTAACAATAACAGAATAAAGTATAACAATAATTATTATTGGAAATATGAAAAATATAACAATGGTCATAAAAATATATATTATGCTCCATTTGGTTCTTGCTTCTGTCGTACATGTTGGTATTGAAATTTCATGCTCATTATCAACTTCAAATGAAACCATAAATAAGAATGGACTGAAAAATATATTTATATTAGTAAGATAAATTTAAAAAATTAATTATATATTTTTTCTAAAGTAATAATAAAATATTAAAATGTTTACACTTTTATTTGTATATTTTAAGATAAATTGTGAATTGTGTTATATATTTTCTATTTCAATATATTTACATCATACAGTATATATAACTCTTTTTTTTATTAATTAAATTTAACTAAATTACATTTCTTGAAAATAATTTCTACTCGATTCTTTTAGAATTCTGTTACAAAAGTACATGATTTTTATCATCACATTTTATGCAACAGCATAATATTGTAGTTATCTTATAAAGAATTAATGTTATAATATATTTAATATTTATATTTATAATTAAAATTTATTAATATTTTTGAAGAAGTTTATTATTCTAAAGTACAATTAAATACCAATTTACAAACAAAAAATTAAAAAAGAAAAAGAGAAAGTATGAATACATATTACTCAAATAAATATTAAAAAATTAATTGATCTATGTCCTTTATCATTAAACAATATAAATTTTTTTAAAATAATAATTAAACATTATTTTAATAAATGTATATATTGACAAAAACTGTTAATTAGTGGGATAGAATCATATATAATCTGCTAAAAGTTGCTAATAACGTTGAAAAAATATAAATAATTCATTTTATATTAATAACATTTTGACGAAGTAATTGTTTTTTTTTATTAAAGTTTCATTAAATAAAAATTGCTGTAAATTTAAAAATTATAGTTTATAAATTTTAATTCATGTTACAAAATTTTAAATTAATAAATTTTTTAATTTGTAAAAAGTTATTTTAATTGTTGTGACCAGAGATTATTACAGAGATTTCTGATGCTCATGTAAAACGTTTGTTCCCAAAACCTAGCGAATGTTTAACAAACTACAGACCATCATCGAGGAACAGTTAAGGAAAGTACGAAGTGAAGTTTAACACTCTCCCCATTGCTTTGATTGTGAAATACAATGAAGTTAGTCTCTTTATTTGTATATTTATATATTTTTAAAATCATTTTTACTTTTATATATTTGAGAATTATATGTATAAAGAGATAAGAAAAAATACTTAAATTTATCTAAAAAAATATGGCAATGTTGCTTTTGAATTTAGATATTGAAAGGATGCATACGACTAAGAAACTAGCAAAATTGAGAAGTTTTGATATCTCGCTTGACAATGTTTTGATGTAATAAGAAAATAGTATACCTTTCATCTCTCTCTATACCTCTCTCTCTCTCTCTCTCTCTCACTATATATATATATATATATATATTTCTCTATCTCACAATTTTTATTTCTCTCACATGTTTTATTTAGATATGATTTGATTCATGAAATTTTCTGTGTTTCTTTCTATCTATATCATTCACTCTCTCATGTACTCGGTATATTTATGCTATGCTGGACGATCTCTCTCACTTGCTTTATGCCCTCTCTCTCTCTCTCTCTCTCTCTCTCTCTGTCTCTCTCTCTCTCTCTTACATAATAATAATTTAAAATTAAAAATAATATTAATTAATGTAATTGTGTGTATAATGTACACATTTATAATTTGTAGAATTATAATTCTTAAATTTATACATAATAAAACAACTTCATATTAAGTCATTATTTAGTAAAATAACTCTATTTTAATATAAAAATATTTGTTATTTTTAATACCAATTGAGGAATTCAGCAATGAAATCAGAAAAAATATAGGCCAAATTGAATGTCTAATTTATTTATCAAGTTACAGAAAATACAATTAAATTATAAAAATTGAAGAAATTATAATAAAATTATTAAAGCAATAATAAAATTATTAAAGCAATAATAAATATTTTAATGTAATTATGAAATTATGATTTTATCAATAGAAAATTAAGCAATACGTGTTCTTGTACAAGTGAAACATTTTTATTTTTCATCAGGAATATAATTAATTAAGAAATTTGTGATTATAGCGATTCTTAATCGTTTACAAAAATATGGACTGAAATGGATGTTTATAGCAGCCGTGTACATATACTTCACACACATGCACATATAATGTGAAGTGTTACTGGTTATTAATTTTGTAGAATTTGCCTTCAAGAGTATACGTCATTATCCATCCTAACTCCTTTATTTTTCCTTATGGCCAGCCTCAACGATCATTTTAGTCGAAATTGGTCTATTACAGATAACACAATTTTTTCCAGCAAATATCATAGCCTCCCCTACTCGTCATTTTTGTTACCTTCTAAACGAGCATTTTAATTGAACCGCTAGAGGTAGTAGCGTATAACTTTTCAAAATTGAAAACAAACACCTCATTTATCATCAATGATTTCGCTAATAATCTCTGATTGCATCCAACTCGCTTGTCATTATTTCAATATTTTGACCTCCGTACTAAGCCCAAATGATGGCTCGCCATATTTAGGGACCAGAGGAAATCAATTCTATACGAGAGAAATTGTCAACAAACGCAGTAGACGGATCACAAAAGGCTTGTGTCATAAATGAAAGTACGGGTACCGTAGTCATTTGAAAATTTTAAAATTTTATAATAATTACACATAATTAGTACATTATATTATTGTATTAAATTTAAAAATTAATTTTTTTATTGATATTAGTAACAATTTAGACTAATTTAATAGAATGAGATTACCCCATATGTCCCTTTTCGTGAGATGGTACTGGTAACCTGGTACATGTATTTACATTATTATTTTTCAATTAATTGTAGTCAAACTACAGATTTTAAGCTTATAGCAGTTTTAAAACCTCTTTTTAGAAAAGTGTGAATAATTCATTTCACTCTCTGTTTAAAATGTGTGTGTATTTTTAGTTTCTTGTACAATTAATAAGTGTTAATTATAAAGTAATTTTACATGTAAATTTTAAAGTGATTTGTTTTTATACATTTTTTAAGGAATTAAAATTTATAAATATTAACAACTAAATATAAATGGTGGGATTTATACATGAAAACATCCATTTTTATAGGTATGTTGATAAATTTATTATTAAATATATTTTAATAAGAAGGCTATATTTTAATTTATTAAGATAATGATTTATTTACCATGTATAAAATTTAATTTTAATATAAAATTAAATTCTATTATAAACGTGTATATTTTTTATATAATTTATAAATTTAAATTTAGTTAAAATTTAAATTTAAGTTTATTCATGGTAAATAAATTACGTTTTCCATGCTAAGTGGATCAAAAAAACTTCTATATAATTAAAGAATATCTTTTATCATTCTTAAAATTTTTACTTCATAAAATTTCTTTGAATATAAATTATTGAATTTGTAGAATTTGAAGTTGATTTAAACAAAACTGACCTTGTGCATAATCCTGCCATAAACCAAGCTAATATACAAATTACTATTGCTCTTGATTTCGTACAGACATAACTAAAACAAAAAATTCACCGACAAATAACTGTAATTTTTGTACAGATTAAAAATTATTATTGTTTTTAAATAATTAAATTCATGATTAATTAAAAGTAATTTATAGTATTAATAATTTATTTTATTAATAGAAATATAAAATAAATTGTATAATCTTATGTAATTGAGGTATGAAAAATTTAATTTATAATTATTTATAAATTTAATAGAAATTTTTTTCACAATTTTTTACAATATAAATAAATGGAATTATAGGATTTTATACTGAAAGTTTAAATTTACGAAAAACACAAAATAAGGATAAAGATGATTTAACAAAATAATAAATTCAAATATTTTAAGCATTCTTGCGTTTAATAATTTATTTTTTTTTTATTTTTTTTGTATATGTTCATGAATAATATTGTAACAGTTTTGCTTTTTCTTGCCGGGATAAAACTAGTCGGGATCAGGATTCGTTTCTTGGTGAGCTGATTAGTGGTAATGAGAAAACATGGGTTTAGGGATTTACTTAGTTTAATTAAAAAAAAATGAAAAGATTGTACAATGAATCTGCGGTGAGCATTTAATCTGCATTAATTTTTACAATTTTATTTCTACTCTAGCTCTGCGATGACTGATATAATTCTATGTATTTGCGGCAATTTTACAATAGGATATCTTAAAAACTCTCGGATAACTCGATATAATTTTGAATTCACAGTGATTTATAATGTTTCATTTAATATTTTGTATTCGCGGTGATTTTACCGTAAAATATCGGGTCAGTAAAACAGCTTTCTTGTCGGTAAGCTGGTTCGCCATTAGACCGCTGTGGCCTGGTACTACCGCGGTAATAGTAAGCGGTAGTTTGGTCAGCGGTTGCCAGGAGGCGATGTGGTTGCCCGGCGCTTTTCCAAGGCTAGTCGTCAATCGGATCTGATAGACGGATTTTTCAAACCTTCCTGCGGAGTAGCCGGGCTATCCAGGGCGGTTGCTCGGCGTGAGGGTGCGATCCGCCGTACTGGCACTGATAATGTCGTCAGTTTGACGTTGGCTGTCGCCCGGGTCGGACCTCGCTGATCCTGACTCGTTCAAGTTTGTCGTAGTGACGAGCCCCCAGCTATCCTGGAGATTTGACGGGGATGTCGTCGTGGAGAATTCTCCACGTTTCAGTCGAGTCTGTAGGAGCAGGCTGTGGGGGTAGACGTTTTACTTGTTCCACACATTGGCTCCTTGGTCGTCCTCGACTTGAACCTCCTAGTTAACCTGGAGGTGGTTAGGAGGCCTAGTGTGATGAGCGATCGACTGCCCTTCGAAGGGTTATGCTTGTTGTTTAATGCGCGCCGGCGGAACGGTGGCTCCATCGAAAGCTGAGCGCGGGTGGGAGTGGGAGAACTCCCTTGCGCAGCACATCAAGTCGGCTGCGCGGTGGGAGGTATTGGGGCGCTCGTCCATGTGGAGGGTGTTGAGGTGGAGGAGCTGCTACGCCGGGAACCTACTGCGGCACGCTTTCGAGGCGCCGCGGCCTATTCTTCTGAGGGTTTTCGCCCTTATACTTCCCCCTCACTAACCCTGATTGTTAGGTGCGTCTTGTTCACCCAACCTCCTGATCCGATGTTTAGCCGTTGCCTGTATCCACGCCAGTGAATTAATACGCATCCAATGGGCTTGATTATGTGATGCATCATACCGTCCTGGGTTAACACCAGTGTGCCCCCCATGGTGAGCACCATGCTTCTGAGACCATCTGTCTCTTGCCATTCGTTTTGTATCGATGGCGGATGTGAAGGAGATTTCGGTGACGATAACATCTCGTTCACCTCGGTGAGGACTTGGGTCGTCGCCTGGTTGGTCCTGCTGAGCGAGGATGATGCTGAGCGTGTCGCCTGTGGTGTTGGTGGGCGTTCGGCTGGTGGTGGTGTCGGGTGCAGCGGAGTGGGGACTCCCGGAATTTCGGTATTGGTGATTGGAGTTGTGACTCCTATCACAGGTGAGATCTCGGGCGCGGTGCTGCTTTCGAGCGTGATCTCGTTAGGCGTTGCTACTGCTACGAGGTCTGGCTTGGTTGTAGTCTTCTCGGCGGTGTCCTTGTCCTTTTGTAGGCTCGAGGGGGTGTATGGCTTTATGTCTTGTACATGCGCGCGCTTGGTTCAGTTAATCTCCAGTAGGAGAACCTTGAAAATTACTGGAGACGTGTGTTTCGTACGCGGAACGGGCCCTCGGTTTTTGGAAACTAGTTTAGAAGTAGTTCGCCCACTTTAGGTTTCCAATTTCGTCGATCGTCGTTATAATATTTCACCGTTTTTCCCCAATTCTTCGCTATGTTATTGTTCGTGATGTCTAGCGTTTCGCTAATCCTTTTTAGGCATTCGGTTAATCCCATGCATGATACGCGTCTAGCTTTCTGACGGAAAGTTCCTGGTGTCGCGAGTTCTCGTCCATTATTTAGGTACGCGGGGGTAAATTCGGTGGTTTCGGAGTTAGCCGTGTTATACGCAAACGTGAGCTTCGGGAGGTAACGGTCCCAATCTTTGTGATCGCCTTCGACAAATTAGGTGATCATTGTCTTGATCACTCTCTTCGTTCGCTTGACCATGTTACATTGAGGCGTGTAAAATGGGGTTCAACGGTGGATGATTCGGGCGTCTTTGATGAATGTTCAGAATTCCTTACTCTCGAACTGTCGACCATTGTTGGAGACTATGGTTTCCGGGTATCCGTGTCGGAGGAGAACTAAGTCTCTCAGCTTTTCTATTACGGCTTTCGCGGTGGCTTTGCGGAGCGGAGCAAGTTCGATCCATTTGATCAGCCTGTCGTGCATCATTAATAATCAAGCATCATGGCGATGCAATCGAGGCTGGGAGCCAATCAAGTCCATGGATACCATTTGTCAAGGTTCTTCAACATTCGTAGTAAGCAATGCTCCCGGGGGAGCTTGATAATGTGCATTGGCAGGATCGAACATACTTCACGGCATCTCGGGACATTCGAGGCCAGAAGTACTTCTGTACTAGTCGCGAGATAGTTTTCACAATACCCAGATGTCCGGCGGTCGGCAAGTCGTGACTCTCTCTCAGCGCGGCGATACGTTTATCGGTCGGTAAGATAACTTTCACTCAGTCTCACGGACTCTGTCTTTGAAATCAAAGCTATGAAGGATGTGTTGGAAGAGGTTATATCCCTTTATGCAGTAATAGGGATACTGCTCGGGATTTTTCTCCACGGCCTCCTTTGTCTTGGCTTACCAGTTTTCGGTCGTCACGGTCGTGATTGCGTGTGAGTTTCGCGATAACGCATCAGCCAGTAGGTTGTTTACACCGCGCGTTTATTTCATGATGAAATTCCACTTGCTGAGTTCGATTGCCCAGTGCGCGAGACTTCCGGATAGATCGTTGATCCTCTAACCACTTTAAGGCCTGGTGGTCTTTACCGTAAAGTGGTACCCTTCGAGATAGTCGTACATCTTTCAAATCCCCCATTTTACCGTAAGGCACTCTTTCTCGGTCGCGGTATAATTCTTCCCGCCTCCGTTCACCGATCAAATGGCATAGGCGATGATACGTTCCTTCCCATCCTGGATTTGGGAGAGAACGGCGCCTAGGTCGATGTTGCCCAGGTCGGTTTGCAACACGAACGGAAACTTGAAGTCAGAACACGCGAGTACGGGGGCTTTCGTGAGACGCTTCCAAACCTCCTCGAATGCTTTCTACTGATTCGGTCCGCACTCTCATTTCGTACGTTTATGCAGCAGATTGGTTAACGGTCCGGTGATCGTCGCGATATTCGAAATAAAACGCCATTACTACGAAAGAACGACTGTCAATCGCCGGAGCTCCCGGATGTTCGTGGGTGGTGTGAGCTGCAGCATGGCTGCGATTTTCGCTGGGTCAGAGTGTATCCCTTTCTGATTGATCCGGTGACCGAAGTAAATTAACTTGCTCCGGCAGAAGTGACACTTCTCCCAGTGAGGCTGTAGTTTCGCCTCTCGCAGCCTTCGGAGGATCTCCCTTACTAGATCCAGGTGGTGTTCGAATGTCTCTGATACGATTACAATGTCATTTAAATAATAGAAGACGTTCTGTTCTAGAGAGAGAGTAACCACATGGTCGACCAACCTCTGGAATACCGCGGGAACGGTGGCTCCATCGAGTGCCGAGCGCGGATGGGAGTGGGAGAACTCCCTGGATGCGCAGCACATCAAGTCGACTGCGCGGTGGGAGGTGTTGGGGCGCTTGCCCATGTGGGGGATGCTGAGGTGGAGGAGCTGCTACGCCGGGGACCTACTGCGGCACCCTATCGGGGCACCACGGACTATTCTTCGTGAGGGTTTTCTCCCTCACCTTATAATATAATATTATAATATATACTTTGAAATGAATAGCCTTGATAAATACACGGGATTGCTTATTAAATTTCAGTATAAATAATAGAATAAGCCATTGTTTTTATTCATTTATATTCTATTAGATAAATAACAATTTTTTTATTAAGCAAAATAAACGGTGCTTCGAATCAATATTTATAATATAATAAATATTGATTACTTAAGACTGATTTAGTACAGTGTATTATGATGAAGAATATATATTGTATTAATAATAGTGTGATATTCTGATAATAATAATAATTATTATTTTTTTTGAATCATTAAATTATTAAGGATTAAACATATAAATGATGAATAATTTATAATATAAAAATTTTACCTCACATGCAAAGGCTGGCATATAGCATAATATCTTTCAAAGCTTATTGCTAAAACAGTAAGGACAGATGTATTAGCTACCGTTGATTCAATAAACGGAACTAGTTTACCTAAAATATATAATTATTTCATACAACTATATAATAAAAAAATTAAATTAAATTAATGTACTTTATTAACTCATAGTTTTTATCACTAGTTTTGTATTGAAATGGTAGAAAAATAATTTAAAACAACTTATGGAAGCATTACATTGCTTTGTCGAATTACCATATATATTACAAACTTGTAATAGATATAACAGATAATGTATTAATATATTATAAGTAGTAGCAAATGTAAATGGTATAATACAAATATTTTATTTACATTGTACTTTTACTTATCTCTCTGTAGAATTTATGTGACCATTATAATGTTGTAAAATTGATTATATGTTGTAAAAATTTGTTACGGCGCATTTTATTACCTAACCTATTGTCACGTTTAGGCGAAAATCAATCGCCTTGAGATCGATTTAGTACTTGTTATCGATATTTGTCTATGGATTCTCTTTATTGACACTCTCGCGTTGACCCGTCTTCATTAATTAGTCGTCGCTAAGCCAATCTTTGTGTTTTTTAAAAATATTTTATTTGTATGTGCAATGTGTCAATAACTTAATCATATACACAGATAAAATATTTTATGTGCGTATATGATTAAGTTATTGAGTGTCAGAAGGAGGCGACAAAATATTTTAGTGTGATTAGTATATAGATGAAAAAAACACATTTTGATAGTAGCTGGTACAAGTGAGCCGCTGGTAACCATTCAGAATTATCTGAGAAGATTTTTCAATTTAAAAATAATATTAAGGTTATTCACTGAATTTTTGAATTACGAATAAGAGTCATTTCGTAGGAGAAAGCGAATTCATCGATAAATTTATTAGTCGAAGAGGTTGCAGAAGCTGAAGAAAAACTAGTACGGCAAGTAAAGTAAACTAATATCGACACAATACCATAAATAAGTTTTTCCATTTTTGGACGACAAAAAGTTTTTGAAAATTGGTGGCCGGTTGTAGAATGCTAGTTATCCTAGAATCAATGACACTGTTTCATCAGACCAATAAATAGTTACTTCATAATCATGTTTATCCGAGATTCCCCTATATATACTCTACACGGTGGTCATAATTAGTTTACAATTTTTTGGTCTGAATATTTTGAATTCCTCGTATCTAAAGTGAGTAGCACACCCATGTATTCGCTATTATCGATTAAAAAACCGGACATATCCTGTAGATAGCTCGTCTCCCCTATATATATATATATATATATGGTCATGCCAATTTATCCATTTCAAGTCGCAAGCGTTGATTATGTCGGCTCTTTTTATATTTGCACTTCAAATGGTTGAGATCACCAAGTTATCGATGTCTATATCTTCTAAAACTACGTATTTAAAGCTGCTGTTGGGTCTTTTGACGACGGCGTTTAGGAAGCTTCATCTTAAAGAGGAGAATGTGCAATTACATTAAAGCAACAGGGGAATTAGTTTTTAAGATTATGAGTGGTATATACGAATCATTGACGAACCCATCTATCACCAACAATCATCATAGCATTGCAAGCTGAAAGTGAAGTGGACCCATTTACTTCGTCAGTTTGTAGAAACCTCCGATGCGTGTTTTCAAATATAATTTCTTGCGACTTATAAGTGATGCCGCATTAACATTTGATGAAATATCAAGACTAACTGCCAATATCGAGGTCTTTATAAACTCAAAACAATTATGCCCCATTAGGAGTGGTGCCAAGGATGCAACCATCCTGACCCCAAAGTATTTTCTCATTAGAACTGCATTCAAGTCCACAACTTGACCTTTTTACTCAAATAGCCAGGAGCTATAGACTTGTTTCTGAATGGCGTTTTAATACCCATTTAGCTTTTGTTAATGAGGAACCATTTCCGGTAAAAATGGTAACAAGAATGCATTAATTTCTGTAACAGTTCAAGTGGTTCAAATCAGACCTTAAATCTGCATGAAGAATTTGGTATCGATTACCAATAAATGCTCTTCAGTGGCCGTTGGCTCGAGTTATCAAGATTTAACGAGACAATGATAGACAGGTACGTATCGTGGATTTATAAATAGCAAATACATTTCTTACGCATTGAAAGACATGGTTCATTTGGCTACCAGTAAATGAACAGACATACAGTTCAGACAGAAGAATTAATACAGACAAGAGAATGCTGCCATAGTGGCACAGTATTGTATGTTAATGTAAAATAATTAGAAACATTATAACTCAACTGTAAATTGTAGGATAAAATACGAGTCATTAATTTTGTATATCGACAATGCTTGCTAACACATTGAAATTAGTGTAAAAAGCTATTTAAATAACAATTTATGAAAAAAATTTTCTTTTCTCATTACCACTTATATGGATTGATGTAGAATGCTTTGTTTGGAATACGCTTCAGTGCACAGTAAGCTATAAACATTAAATCAAATTTCTTGACTTTAAAAACCGAAAAATTGTTGGATCTAATTTATTTAATTATCCGAATTATAGAAAAATCATTGCTACAACAGTTTGAATATACATTGTACATATTTTTTTAATGAACCTTTTTAAACAGAATATAAATCCCATGAATAAATAGTTTAGTTTAATAAGTAATTAAAATTTAATAATTACAATTTAAATAATTTAAAATAAATTTATATAATAAATAGTTTCAATTTATGTTTCAGTTTATCAAAATCATAAAAATCCATAGAATATAATAAATCATAAATTTTATGATTTAAAATTACTTACAAATATTTTCACCCAAAATCCAAATTTGTGGCCCTGATATAACTTCGATTAAAATAGTAGGAGTACATACTAACAAAACACAAAGATCAGCTATACTTAAATTAACAAGAAATATATTTGTACTATTATCCATATATTTTCCACGCATAATAACAATAAGTACCTAATAAAAATATAAGAAACTATTTATACATATAATTTTATAAAAATTATTATCTTATTAATAAACGTATTTAAATATTATAACGCTATTATTTTTCAGATTAAAGTTAGGTAAATTTAGAAATTTCATTAATTAAGATTATAGAAATTTTTTCCAAAAAAAATAATAAAATAATAAAAATAATAATAAAATAATAAAATAATAAAAAAAAAATAAAATTTGAACATTTCAAAACTATATTTTATATTTTCTTTATAATCGTGCTTCGATAATCTAAATACCACAATACTTCTGTATAACTTGTTTATTTTGTTGAATAATAATATCATAACTGTTCTCCATGTTACACCGTTTTTCTGTCTTTTCAAGGGATTATATACCGTCATAATTTAGATAACATGATGAAAGAAATTCCTATCACATCATTCAGTCTAATCATATTATATGACTTGATTTGGCGGTCTAAATACGAACAATACAAATACAAATTTTAATAAATATATTGTAAGCATTTTATCCAGACTGTCAGAGTTAACTCCTCAGTAAAGTTTATGATATTATGGGTGAAACGTTTACAATATAGGAATTCAAATTTCTATTTAAACTGCAATTTAATTGACTTCTGCGAAGGCATGAACTTAACCCACCTAACTCTCTTGGACTAATAAACTTTTAAGAATATTAATTACATTCTTAGTTAAATAAAGTAATGTAGATTAGATTAAATTAAATTATATTATAAATCTTTGAATGCGCTCCAACTATACCTTTTGTGCACCTGTTTCTTCAGAGTTTATTTAAAACTATTTTCAAAAGATGATCGGAGATTTTTATTTTATTCTTGGCACTATTTAAAATTTTTACTAATGTTACCATCAAAATTTTTAAATGATATTCAACTCATCAATGACCTCCAAGGTGACCCAGAATAAATTTAACGTCTATTTTTTTTAACTTTAGAATTGCAATTTTCCACCATAAAAGTTGATTTAATATTACTCTTCAGGCTTTAATACCTGTATACATCGCTGTTCGTATGGCTATATGGCTTGAATGGATTTAGTCTTATATCTGGTCATGAACAAGAGAACCTTTATTTGTACCGGATTGAAAGATAATCATTTTGATACATACAAAACCTTTGGAAGGCTTCCAGCATGTTATCGGTGATTACATTATAGTCGTCCCCTTTCATATTCTTTCACCATACTCAGTAAGTTATTTGCATATGTTAATGCGTAGAGTTCACGATTGTCAAATAGCGTAAGCAATTTATCTATGGTCAAACAACACTGAATGGGATGAGAATTTCATCCGGTGAGAATCTTTATAAAAACATCCAAGAATGATGGTTAGATTTTTGGAAACAGTAATAATTATATTAATAAACAGATTATTGATCTAATTACAAATTATTTGGGGCACACCGCAGAGCTTTACTACTTTGAAGATGAACTCCTATATTGCTTAATTAAAAGTCTCTTTCACGTTCAGCATTGCTGCCAGTTTGTCTTTCATAACTTTTTTTATGGTATAAATTCTACTATTTCAATCAGTGTAGTGTCTACAGATTTTTTCAACTGTTAGGTATGTTATCTGTGGTACATCGATGGGTTATTTAATATATTTTTTTTGTTGATATATCTATCTAATATTCTTTCAAATATATATAGTATAAAAGATTTCAGACAAATAAATCCATAATTCTTGGGTGAGCAGAGCTGAGATCTGGAAGATTTTTTTATTAAACACTACTATTGATAATTTCGAGGATTCTGATATACATATGATTACTAGCTCTAAGTAAATTAGACAATACTATAATTAGATTTTCACCTCTTATTTATAAGAATACTGGAAAAATGTCACCAGATTCTGCTGCTTTTAGGGTTTGAAATTTACTTAATTTTAGACAAGTTTATTATCTATTTAGCCAATATTTAGGTTTAACCCAGTATTCCTATCTATTAAATCAACTGATTTATTTTTAGCTATAAAACCAGGAAAATGGATCTGGATAAAGAATTCACTATTACATAAAATTTCTACTCCATTCTCCACTCTCGTTGTGGATTTCATCTGTGCTATTTATATAGGTGTGCTGTAATATGCAACAGAATATTAAAGTTTAAGAGAGTTCATGCAATATTGATACTTATACCCATGACGAACTTTGTTGTTGAACCTTCGAGAAAACAACAGTTTTCAAAATTTATAAAACAAAGACGAAATTCTTAATTTTTCGAAATTTTAATGATGATCAATGAATCTCGGACAATTATTGTTATCAAGTAAATTAATTATAAAATATGTATTATATTAATATACATAGAATCTAATTTATAATTTTAATTAACTAATTTAATTGATGATATTAAAGATGAATTTACCATGAAATTTCCAATAAATCCAACTACTATTATTATTATACAAACCAAAATGGTAGGTATTTGTATATAATATGGTAATTTATATATACTGATTAAATTTTCTTCCTTTATTGATACATCTGTAATGATTAATATATTAAGTATTAATATATTTTTTAATAAAGAAAATTTATTTTAGATTAATATTTTCAATAAGATAATTTACAATATTATTAATAAAATATATTCTATTGTTTAAAGTTTAATAATTTGTTTAATTTATACGGTGAATTGTAAAAAAAAATAAGTATAAAATTTATATACAAGATATTATAAATACTTCGTGGATATGTGTTTTATAGATGTATGAAAGTTGACGTGCATCAGGTACATCTATCCACTTTTATAATGAGTGAAGCATCAAGTACTAAAGTCGAATAACTTTCTCAAAATACTCTCACAAATAAAATTGCTATTGATGGTATTTTCACCAAGTATTAGTAAAATAATATATTATTAGAGTACAGTAAAACTATAAATCAGTAACAAGTAGCAAAGTTACAAAGAGATTTCAAAGTTAAAGGACAAATTACGAATATATCAGTAAATAAACATAATATGATTGCAAAAAACATAAATAAACATGATAAAGATGAAAAAGTCAAAAAGGAGAAAATAAATAATGATGAAAGCAAATTAAGTAAACCGAACATGAATGAAATTGAAACTGAATTAAAATTATTGAACATAATGAAGAAAACAGAAATCCTAAGTTATTATTGGAATTAATAAATAAAAGAATTAACAATAGAATTACTTATAATAATAGGCATATTATAAGTAATTATATTAACAAAAAAATACGCAAAAAATAAAAAAATTTATTTTGTTTTAAAGTAATCATATTTCATAAAAGTATAGGTAAAAACAGAAATATGAAAGAAAAACAAATAAAAATAGTATTAATCATGATCATATTACTAATAGTTAAATCTGAATAAAACTAATTTGAAAAAATTGTTTTTAATATACTAATTATAATGGATGCATTTTTGAAATTTTCGTATATCATAAGTACCAAGTGCCAAATACTATTGTCGTATTATCATTTCGAAATCATTTTACGATAAGAAATATTATCACTAGTATTTTTCAGATAAAATCAATTGAGTATTTCTGATTCATATTTAGTTTGCATTTTCAGTTTTAATAGCTAATATTTCAATTCTTTGAGATGAATAAACTTTTTCTCTTAGTTTTTAATGAATATAAAACGAGAATATCTCTAGTAAATTATGTTTTAAGTTTTAAGTATTTTTTTTATTAATTTCCATTATTTTTTACTCTAATTAGGGATATGTTTAGAGATACTAAATCGAAACTCCTATGCACAAAGTTAATCTATATCTTTATTCAATTAATAAGGCCAAACACCTAACATAATGATATTTACCAATGATATTTATGTTGTTATAGTTCGGAATATCTAGTTATGCATTATTATTTGAATTAACTGACTTTGGTACATAATTCAACACTATTCTATTTATGCACTATTCCAACAAGTGGAAAAGTATAATTCAGCAAATAAATTCCACATATATTATTTGTGATACCATAAATTCTTTTGATTGGTGCAAATCGCCATTTTCGTTCATCCAGCATATTTGTCAGCAATGCACTTACGCTTAATGTTCAGCGCTGGTCATCCATCACAAATTATAATTAAATTAATTTTATCGATAATACAATTGTTACTATGTTTACATAGTCGAGAAATCTACAATACATGTTTTATTATTAATTATTATTTATGTTTATCAATAAGAAGTGTTATTGTACGCTAAACTCTTGAATTAAATTGAAGTATAAAAATTTTTAATTTTCTTCGTGAAGTGTATATTATAAACAGAATATACAGTGATATATATTGTAAGGAACTTCTCATAATTAAAATAAAAATTAAATGAATAATTAAAAAAACAATTACATTAATGTGACTTTAGAAACACATTGAATTTTTTAATTAGAAATTAAACCATTAGTAACGATTTTTAATGGATAATTTTTAAATTAAAACGTTTTATAACTTTTAAAATGAATTTAAATTAACTTTTCAAGTAAAAAATTCTAAATATAATAAAAAAAAATCGTAATATTTAATTAATACTTGATTATAATAGTTAAGGTTATAATTATTGTATTAAATTTTTTAAAATACTTTAAAATATTATATTTATCATTAAAATTATAAAATAACTAATTATGCATTAACATATTTACTTTGTCTGGACCGTTTAAAACAAATTTTGACAATTTATAGAAAAAATTAATTAAGTAAATATTTTGAAAATTGAATTTATAATTAAATCTTTGATATCTATTTTTATAATATTTTTATTAAAAAAATGCATTAAACCGATAAATGCTATAAGATAAACAATATAAACAAATTGTAGGGCGATTACCATTTTATAGGTTTATATATTAGCTGTAAAAGTAAGATTATTTTATATTAAATTTGTAACGAGACGTTTTCGTTCGCCCTTTACGGGTGAAATGAGAGTCTAGCTCGTTAAAAAAATAGAACAAAAGAACGCTGGGATAAGTGGCAACTGGTCTGTCAGGGATTGGGAACGTTACTCACAGGTGTAGTCAATAAAACAAATGATTAATATAAATATCACCAGCAGGTGTCTCTTTAATGCTCAGCTCTCTCTAACAAAATAAATTACATAATACATACGTTAATTTAGTCGAACCAATTATTTCGATTTCTTAAATTAATTTAAATTCTTAATTTATTGAGAGCTAATCTCTACGTTAGACGATAAATTGCGGAACAAAACTTTTAATAATTATTATTTAAAAAATAATCGCTTATAGTCTGAGACGTCTACTAGGTACGGTAACCGCCAGGCGGGTTACGTACAATAACAATAACACGTTGAACAAATACACGATTTCGGCATAATCTGAATTTATAGTAATTAGTTCGATCTAATTACTTCACATTAATTTGAATATGCGAAACAAATTTTCAGATAATCGAATAATGTGTGAAAAAAATGGATTTTTTTTTCTCGACGATCGATTTGACGGCAAGACGGAACAAGGTGAAAATATATACATCGAGAACGAGAACATGATACCGATTTTTATCAGGGATGTTTTTCAATAAGTTGAAGGGAAGGACGTTCCGAGGATCTATGACAAATGGACCTTAGAATGAGGAAGGCTATCTATAAGATAAAGCGGGAAACGGTGGCCACCGCCGTATAAATTGCACGACTGCAGATCTTTTCCAGGGCACACAACACTTCAAATGAGTGAGGAAAAATTCAACATCAAGCGGTTAAATTTTTGAAGATCAGAGTGACAGCGTCGTTATGAGTATATTTATTATTTAAATTATAACGATGCCCGAGGGCTACTATATCAACAACATCGTTGGGAATATTTATGCCGGTTCTATTGTGTATCCGTTGTTATTTATCTACACGACTGCAATTGTTTTTTTCATTTTTTTGATTTGAAATTAATTTATTAAGTTTGTTATCCAAACGTACGATCAAAAATATTGAGATAATATTACCTACTTTCAATATTAACGATCTAGACAAAGAGCGTATCCGAGAACTTATTATCGAATGCATAAAGAAGAACATTAACAACAAATCTAACTTTGACCATGAAAAGACTAGTACTGAAATGGTTAAACTTCAAAAAACAAAAAAGTTCTTAAAAAACAATAAAAATATATTTTTTACGGAATCTGACAAAGGTAATACTACAGTATGTATCAGTGTAGACAAATATAATATGAAAATGAAAAAATTATTAGATGACACCAATACATACACAACAATAAAAAAAATCCATTAAAAAATCTACAGTCAAAAACTCACAAATTATTAAAGGTATTAAATAAGAATGATTATTTAGAGAAAAAATATTACATCAACCAAGTCACACAGCAAATACAAACTTAGCGAAAGCATACGAACTACCGAAAACGCACAAACCTGACTGCCCTAATTTTAAGAATTTTAAATTTTACAAAATGTAAAAATCCCAAACAATTACGTACTTGTTTCTTTGGATGTAAGTTCATTATTCACCAATGTGCTCTATGAGTTAGTAATTAAAAGCTTGGAAAAAAGGATAACTAATATACACAGTGTTAGCAAAATTCCATTTAATGGCATTATTAAAATTACTGAATTTCTTTTCGATAATACATATTTTGTATTTGAAAAGAAATTCTATAAACAAATTTATGGCACTCCAATGGGTTCCCCAATATCACCCTTATTTGCAGATATAGTGATGGACGACTTGGAATCTAATTGTCTAAATATATTAAAAAATAAACATAACATCTTTCCATTATTTTATTACAGATATGTTGATGACACAATTTGTTGCATTCAAAGTGATCACTTACAGATCATTTTAAACAGTTTTAATAAATACAATTGTCGTCTTCAATTTACATCTGAAATGGAAACTAATAATTCAATTAACTTTTTAGACTTATCTATTATTAAAACTAAAAATAATAGAATTATTACAAATTGGCATCAAAAACCTACACAGTCGAACAGGATACTCAACTTTTTATCCAATCACACACTGTCTCAAAAAAGTAATATTATATACAATCTAATAGACAGAGCCATTTTACTTTCAAATTCGTTTTTTCACAAAAGTAATCTAATAAAAGATATTTTACTACAAAACAATTACCCGGATTATTTTATTGAAAAATATATAAAAAAAACGTCTAAAAACACAAAAATTCAATAATAAAAATA
Source organism: Eupristina koningsbergeri (assembly GCA_018907245.1). NCBI lineage: Eukaryota > Metazoa > Arthropoda > Insecta > Hymenoptera > Agaonidae > Eupristina > Eupristina koningsbergeri. The sequence goes on along the minus strand of JACCHV010000002.1, from coordinate 1,558,743 downwards.
AAAACTGTAACAGTTTTGATAAGTTCCGTAGTGTATCTTTTTCATATTCGGAAAATATTTTTCAGAATATGCATTAAAATTCAAGAAATACGGAATAAATCTAATACCTAACATCAATAATAAACTGAATTCAGTTATCACAAAAAGAAAAGACGTTACGATTAAGGAAGAGAAAACTAACATTGTATACAAAATAAAATGTAAGGACTGCTCATCGGTGTACGTTGGAGAAACAAAAAGAAACTTAAAAACTAGAATTAATGAGCATAAAAAAGACAACAATCACACATCGGTTGTTTCAGCCCATGCACGAGATAAAGGACACGTGATTGATTGGGATAATGTAGACATCCTTGATAATGAGAATAATATCGAGTAGTTAAGATAATTAATTGCAGCAAAAAAATACTTCTGCTTATAGAAATAATTATTTTGATAAAAAACGACTAATTTCCGAAATGATATACATTAAGATTAATAATAATACTATAAACAGACATGAGGACACACAAAATCTCAATAATAAATATCATATGATCCTCAATAATATGACGAATCACAACAACATGACGTAGAGCGTGACGTCAAACATTATATATATTGAGGTGAAATGTTATTTGTTTACAGTTGACAAAATGACGTTACGACTGACAAGTCGTTGAACATCTACATACTACAATATTATTCTATTGGTAATTATAAACATAATTGTCTTATTATACATGTGTAAAAAATAATTTGTTAATTTATGTAATTTTAATTGTTGAATAAACAGTCTTGACAAGGGTAAGTGATACTTGCCGAACCGTCGACGTAACTAATTGAATAGATTTGTTTTTATTCATGCTGCATCTCATCGGATCATTAATTTATAATTAATAAAATTTAATATTTTGGTTTGTTATCTTTAAGTTAAGAATTAATTTTTTTTTTTACAATAATATATATTATTTTATAATTATTTATACCCTAACTCTATTTATTTGGTATATTATTTCTCAAGTATTCTATTATCAAAATATACAATAAAAAAAATTCATCTTTTGAAAGTGTTAAAGTAGTTTATGCAAAAATTAATTGTAGAAGAATTACAAATATTTAATTTTTCTATAAAAATTATTGATTTGCATTATGTTCTTTGTACTAGCATAAGTAATGTAAGAATTTATTTTATGAAATATCGAATTGCTAATATTAAGAATTAAAATAATTAAAAATATTTTATTTTGTTACTTAAGATTGTATATGTAATTGTATTACTAATAGTGATTTCCTTTTCATCAGATAGTTTCCTGTAGCGGGAATTAAAGTTCTTTGTAAAAAAGTCGGAAAATTTGAAGGTATAAGTACAATATTGAAACAATTGGATAATGCAACCACTATCTAATATTACGAAAAATGATATGGTGAGAATTACATAATGAAACTACTATCTAACTAGATACGAATATAGTGTTTCGAAGGTATGCTCTGCATGAATGATCGAAATAGTCGTAGATTATTACGTAGAGACAGTTCTTGGCAGCGAATTTGTGTGTGTGTCCCGAAATATAAATGAGAGAATTACTAAGCATAGATATTCACTATGAAAAATATAGTCAAAAGAGGGTCAAACGAGAACGTTCAACTAGAGTAAGAACAATAATAATTAAAAGCAAGAGTCAAAAACATTGGTAACATTAGCGTACAGCTAATTACTATTTTGGTTGAGGTAATTTATTATAAGATAGGTGCTCGCTGTTTAGAGAACTACTCGAGGTTTAACGGTGGGAGTTTAAATTGCACTATCAGTAATAAATAATCTGTACAGAGCCTATAATAATAATATAATATAATAATCTGTATATCGTACTATGATTTTTATATTAAAAAAATTTACCATAAAAAAGTTTTATTGAATTTGTAGTGTTTTAAATTACCTTATTAGTTAATATAATAAATTTATCTTATTATTTATCTGCCTATAATATATTGAGCCGTAATAGTATGTAAAATTTAAAAACAAAACATAAATACTTAAACTGTACAACAAAAAATGATAATATTTTAAAATTATTTTATTAATTTATAAAAAAATCTATATAAAAATTATATAAAACTATCATAAATAATATATTTTGCTGTATAATATAATTGACACATGAACTAATTGAATATCTACTTATAAAATAAATAATAAATAATATTTTTATGAAGTAAATATTATTGAATTAAATATTTGAATATTTTGAAATTTAAATTTAATTAATTTATTTAATTTAAATTATTTATATATTTTTCTTATAATTGAAACTAATTATATTTTTATTTATAAATAATCTAAAATATGTTAATGATTTTAATTAGTCCGAAATACTTGTTTAAAACTATTCGAGAAGTATGTATATTAATAACATAATTTTTATCAAAAAGAGTTTTTATAAATACAAATAATCGTAGAATTTGGTTATTAAAAACAATGATGCATAAATAATAATAATTTAATATGACAATATTGATAGCTTAATAGTTTTATAAATAATATAAGTATATATAAGGATATAATAAATTAATAACAATATTTAAAAGTTTAAAATATAAAAATGTCTCTATAAATTGTAATTACTTAATTGAGAAAAAAAATATTAAAATCTTTGCATACACATTTTTTTTTAATTTATATTAGTTATATACATATATCATAAAATCAAATTCAATTGCATATAAGAGATAACTTTTATAAATACTATATATAGACCGAAATTATTGATTTGAGTGAATTTAATAAATAAATCAATATATTTAATTTATAAATAATTATAAATTACGTACCTTCGGACACTACTGTGCAATTAGTTAATTGCATAATTAATTAAAATTTCTTATATGTTAGAATTAATTATATTTATAATACAAATTTGTTTAATATCTAATATCAAAGAACAGTTAAATATTATTCATATTATAATTTAATAACTTATTTAGTATTTAACACCTTAGACAAAATTTTCTACTAAATAATATTTTTTATTGACATTAATTATAATTAATTACAGTACATAAACATTTTATATAAGAGAAAAGTTTTTTTTCATACTTTATCTTCAATTTTAATATTGAGCATGCGCATAATTGATTAAATAGTTTGGTATACGTTTGTCTTTTACAATTTCTATGTTATATTACAGTTAATTAATTATGAAAATAATAACTATTTTAGATAATTATGTAATATTTTGAAGTATTTAATTAATATTTTAAAGATTTAAAAATTTATTTTATAAACATTTTTTTTTTATTTTTACGATATTTTATTAGTTTATGTTTCTATAAAATTTTATATGATATTACGAATATCAGTATTCCAAAAATTTTCAATTTCGCATAATTTTATGTGAAATACAAAATATGTTGATAATAGTTGTAACACTGTGAATTTCGTTTTCATTAGTTTTTAACACAGCATACAATTTATATTAACTCAAATATTTTCAATTCCACTTCAAAACACTTATTAATTAATTTTAAACAATTATCATTAAATTACAATATATTAAATTTTCATACACTATCACTTAATACATATAATATATATATATATATTATTTTATAAAATATAATATTTGAACCGGCTTCCGCTGTTAAGAAATTTATTAATTTGTTATGATAGCTCAGGATCAACACTACTTTAATTTGTATTTATTAAAATTATTATAATGTAAATATTATACAGTAATCAATATTATTTTAGTAATTAAAAGTCTTGCCTTTGTTCATATATTAACATCGATGTATAGAATTAATGGAAATATAGATATTTTTTTAATATTCATACTTAAATTTTTACCAGGTTTTTTATCTCTCCTTAATTTTCCAAGTATTCATAATTCAGATTAAATTACATCCTGATATTTAGATGAATATAAATATATTTTTATTAAATGCCTCTCTCTTGATGTATATATATATATTTAGTCCGCTAAATTTTTAATATTTAATAATAATATTTTATATTATTGATAACTTTACTACCTCGACTACAATACACTCCAATACAATATAATGATATTATAATATAAATACTTTTCAGCACAAGAATAATATTCATAATAATCTCGAGAGCTTTCTCATCACTCCAAAAACTCATTTTCACATCTCTCTCTACACTTTGATTTTTGAAAATGTTATCATTGGTTGATGATCTAACAGAAACTCTTCTTCCTTACACGCTTACAAATCGTTAATCCTGATTGGTTAATTCGAAAGAAAATCCCCGTTCAGGATCATCGACCGGCACACAAAATCGAAAGAACAATTGTCACAATCAACAACCATACATTATTTCCCATACTACTATATCTCTCTCTTACCATGACAATAAATTAGAATATTTACTAATAAGTGATGTCTGTATTATTTTGTAACAATACACAGCATCACATAGTTAATTCCATATTTAAATGTTACATATATGAAAATACTATTAATCATTTAGTATTTCTTGAATCTATAAAATTTGATTTCGTATAGGTTTTAGAGATATATTGATTAAAATGATGATTAATTTATGAAAAATACAAAAACAACTAAAAATGTCATTCTCACTTATTTAACTTTTGTAAATTATAATATATTTCAATTGATATAATTAATAATCTAATTTTTCAAATAAAAGACAAACAAGGTAATATTTAATCAGAATTACATTACACATATTCGAATAATTTATACCGGTAATTTAAAATTTAAAAAAATCTATTATTAAGAAAGTAAAGATAAATTCATTGTATACATTTTACTGAAAAAGTAGATTGTAATGCAAAGATAATATTGAAAAATGCTTGATGATTAAATAAAGAGAAAAAAAGAAATATCAATTAAAGGTATGAAGAAAAAAAGGGAGCTAATAGAAAAATGCATAGATAGATAGAATTACATTACGTATAGGTATAAAGAAATATATTATTCTATTATACATTGGGTTCAACAAAGACTGAGAATAATGTCAATATTAAATCTTTATGTATTTGTTTAAATATTTATACTTTCGGAATATTTGATCTAATAATTCTTTTGATAGATATATTTATCACGATATTTTTTGCATTAATTTATACAGTGTAATAAATATTTTTAAAATGGTTTTTAATTTCTTCCTCATTTTTGTTTTTATCTCCTCGGTTGAATTCTTAAAACTGTTTTCAGATATACCTTTTAAGTTTCAGGAATAAATAGAATAGAAATAAAGGGAACGGAGATAAATCAGGTTAAAACTATGATGGCTAAACGATATAGATTAAATTTTTGATGAATAATATCAACGGATTAATACTGTATGAGACGGTGCATTAATATGTGTAAAAATTTAAGAGTTGTGTACTATAAAATCTATCTTTTTTAAGCACTACATGAATTAGAGATCATATTCAATCATAATTTATAATTTATTTTAAGAAAAAGAATTTGTAATTATTACAATATAAATTAAAAAATTAACATTATATTGATGTTTGAAATGTATTGATGATCATAAGGAACGTACATCTTTTATTCATTTTATAACTTGTTTAAATATTTTATATTAGTTAAAAATTTGTGTTTTTTATAGTATCTATTCATCGAATGCCTCTTTAAAAATGTGCAATGTTTTAATTGAAATTTTCTGCATAAAATGTGTAATACAATTTTTGAATTTAAAATATTATATTAACAAATGAATACTTGTTCACAAAAATGAACATAACTATTAAATAAATAAAAATAATGATATAAATTGACATAGATATCAGACAGTGTTATTAATACGCGGAAAAAATATTTGAAATTTATAATTTCTCATATTTTTTGAACAGTAATGTGACATTTTTAATTAAGTTTCATAACTAAACTAAATAATAACTAAAGAAAAATCACTAACATTATACGAGAATTCTGTACTAAAAATTACATGAGTACTGTGATAATATCAGAGATGAATAAGGAGTTTGTTAATGAGTATAGGAACGATTGTACCAAATTGTCATTGCTGTTTTTAGCAATTCAACTAAATCGTCTATGTGAAGTGATTAAGGGATACCAAAAATGAGAAATATGGCAATATGCGAATAAAGAAATATTGGAATTCAAATAAAGAAGCTGATTTCATTATATACATTGAAGCTGATGGGGAAAGTGCTCTCTTTCATTCCATACTCTCCTTAATTCGTCTGTAAGAATGATTTTAATTTATAAATTATCCATCGGTATAAAAGATTAATGTTGGAATCAACAATCTACCTGTTCATCTCTGGTAATATATTGCAAAGAGAAATTATAATATATCAAAAAATTAATAGATATAACAGTGTTTATAAATTAAATGTCAAAGTGTATAATCATTATAAATTATAATTATTTTATTATTATAAATACAAAGAATTATTTTAATATTCATCTAATTTATAACTTTTAATAGTGATATTTTAAAGAATTTTTCATTCCTTTCATATACATCTTCATCTGTGTTTTTACTGCGTTACGATTCCAGAACTCATTTTTTTCACTGATTAATAATAATAATCTAATTTAATACATTTTTATATTTAGATTTACAAGTGAAGTCACTACAATAGTATAATGTATATTTACGTGTTAATCTAATATTCCAAATGTATTTTTAAATTAAAAAATGTACGTGCATATACAAAACTTAAAAAAAAATTAAGAGTCCAAAAGACAAAATTTAATAATTTTAAAATGAAATCGAGTAGTTAAGATAATTAATTGCAGCAAAAAAATACTTCTGCTTATGGAAATAATTATTTTGATAAAATCATTCGACTATCGATAAAAAAGACCATATCTATATTGTTCAAAAAAAAAAAAAAAAAAAAAGAGCATATTTCTCCAACTATCAAAATACCACTATTCAATTTGGCCTTTACAATGTACTTTTTAATTTTAAATGTATTATAGTACTACTTCTTATGCTTGTTACTTTAATACTAATTAACAATATTTATATTCACAATATATATATTATACCAATATTATTTTATAATTAATATTTACATTACTTAGCAATTCATTTATATTACATATGTATAAATGAATTTTTCAGCTTCTTCTATGAAGAAATTTTGTAACAACTAAAAACTCAACTACAAACGTTTGAAATACAATAATGTAAACACATGTACCGGGTTATCAGACCTACACACGAAAAAGTACATATGGGGCGATTTTATTTTGCTTAATTTGTCGAGATTGTTACTAATACTAAAAATAGAAAAGAAAAATTAGTTTTTCAATTGAATATAATAATTTCAACTAAAAGTATACGCTATTATTAAAAAATCAAAATATTTTAAAATTATTATGTCGTGGGCACTTTTTTTGCAACACAATCTGTCTGTGGTCCGCGTTTGTCGCCACTCTCCCATTTAGAGTTGATCCCCCCCCCTGTAAATCATATTGTTCCTAATAGTCTAATAGTTGTCAGCGATGTTTTACAATACAGTGACAGATGTCGCGATATTTGCTGATTTAGTATAAATATTTTTACAATCTAGTGTATAAGTTTATGTTTGGAACCGATAGTGTACAACTATTAGGGATTAGCTTACATTTTTTTCATATTTTTTTATATTACGTTTTTTATAACTTTGTGCATCGTCATCAGCCGATTAGACTATTATTTATAGTTTTAGATACCGAAGTTGGCGTGTTGACTATTTCAATGATTCATTGAAATTGCTATGTTCATCAACATTCATCTTCACCTTCAGTACTGGTAAAAATAAATAAATAATACTGTTTATTTTATAAAAATCATTTTACATATTGCATATTTTAAAATTTTAAATGAAATACAAAATTATATATATTTGTTAACCAATAGACAATACTAGGGAAAATGATATTTAATTTTTTTTAATTTGAAGTTTATTATCAATAAATTTATATATAATAAATTTAAATGTTATTAATTGCATACATTTAATTTGAATATGTTTAATTAGATTTATTAATATTTTAAATTATTTTATTATTCATTTAATTAAGTTTTTTATTTTAAATGTAGAATAAATAGCATTTAGCAGTTCTATTAATTTAAGATTTTGAAAAGTAAAATTATGTTTAATATTAATTTTAAGATAATTGTTTAAATCTTATATAGAAATTCAACATAATTTCTAAATTATATACTAATGAATTATTTATAATATAATTTTTTAATGCTTATATAAATATAATTGCTATAAAATATTTTATTTTAAATTCATGTAAATATAAAAACAAAAAAAAATATTAATTATGCTCATTTTTAAGAAAATTATATTATAAATAAAATTGTAAACAACTGAAAAAAATAGTTATTTTTGATTTATAAAATATTTATGAAATAATAAAAAACTTTTTTAGTATATTTTGTTTTTATGTTATCCAGTTTTTTTAGATTTTAATTGAATTTTCGATGAAATTTTCAATTAATTAATGTGTATAATTATTATTGTTTCATTGATCATTAAACTACAAAGAATTTATTTTAACTTTATGTTATTTTTAAATTTTATGTTTGTTTATTAAATTTTTGATAAAAAAGATTTGATTTTCTGGTTACTGTCAATATTTTATTGAACATTTCTTAAAATAGTAAATGAAATCTAAATTGTTGCAATCTATTTTTTTCATTATATAAAATTAAAAATTTTACAAAATTAATCATATGAAAAACTTATCATTATATTTTTGTCATGTTTTATTAATAATTTATATTACCAATTGTACTGAAAAAATGTTTATTATTTATAAAGTCATTACATTTTTATGTACATATTTTATAACACATATTTTATAGCAGTTTTGGTATAGTAATCACTAGTAAAATTAATAATTTAATAAATAGATAAAATAAAAAAATATTTTGATTTATTAAGAAAATATATCATTAAAGAGTAAATTTTTAATGAAAGTATTTACAATTTACAGTAATGTAAATATTATTTCATTGATGATTAAACTACTTTGTTTGTTTTAATTTTATCTTAGTTGCAAATCTTTAGACTTGTCACAATGAAATGTGTAATATAATGATAATATTTGGGTTAAAATTATAATAACAATTATGTTTTTGAAGTATTTAAAATATGTTTATGTAAATGTAATATTTATTGTTCTCACGAAATCAATAAATAGTGATAATTTTGTAGATTTATATAAAAGTAAATTTTAAATATTGACATTATATGTATACTAGAATTTATAAATCTGAAATAGAGATAGTGTAATACAGAAGATTATATTTTGTAATGTTTAAAAATGGAATGTTCATAAATTTTACTCTTTTTTTTTAAATAAAATGCATAAAATATTAATGTTTTTTATTAATCATAATTTATATTTTTTAAGAAATAGATCTAGAAATAATATCTTAAAAATAGATAAGTATTTAAATATTTTTATATAATAATTTAATAATTATAGTAGAAATAAAATGCTTATGTTTACAATTGTCTGTTTGATAATTTTTTTTTAATTTTTATAATTTTATACTTTATAATTAATGATATTTTATCTTAATTTTTTATATCAAAAATAACTGATAATATTTTACGTTTTTTCTCTTATCAAAAAGATGTTTTCGTAAGTACTCTTTTATTTATAGTATTAGTTAAACTTTGAAGATTGTACATGTTTATTTAATATATATTTTATTTAGCTTCTTTATCACAAATGTATTATACATAATTTTACTTAAAATTTAATTACATAAAATATTTCATGCAAACTTATATATTTTATTATGAATAATAGATAATATTACATATGAAGTAATTAAAATCAGTCTTACAACTTCAAATACTGGTAATTTATTAATTATAAATGTTTTATTATAATAATAATATTTTCCGAAATATTAATATATTTGATTACACATTTTAAATGTATGAATTATTATATATTACATATATAGTAATAGTAATAGTTTAATACAGTCCTAAGATTATGACTTATTTTAAAAAAAATGACTACAGAATAATTTAGAATATTACAAATTATAAAAATATATTTTTAAAATTTTATTAATATGAACTATAATTTGTATGAATATTTATGATTAATCATAATATTTTATTTAAATATATAAAATTTTTAAGTCTTTAAAGTCTGATTTTTTGACTAAAAATTTATTTAAAATGATAATATAGTAATAAATAATCATAACTAATAGGTTTATGTTAATTTAAAAAAAAAATTTTTTTGTTACATTTATAACGTTACAAACTGTATACATGTGTTTATTAATGATACAATATTAATATTCCAAAGAAATATAAATTAATAAATTGTTTTTCCAAAAGGTAAGTGTAAAGTAAGTAGGAAATATAGCTTATCTACACAAGGTACGTCTAACGAACCTACACTCATACATCTTAACTGTGTAACGAGTTAACTATAGCAACCACACGTTTTGCAGACGCACTTATATTACTGAGCCGATCGTTTAAATTTGATCGCCTATATGGGAAATTAGGTTTCCAGCCACCTGTTGGTAAAAACTAGAATTGAAATGAAAAATGCAGGGTGCTCAAATAGGCAATCAGCGTGATTACAGATATAAATATTATTATTATTACTATGAATTGTAGGTTGGTGATCTCCATACAGTTAGTAACAATATAAACAAAAATAAATGACTATTAACCCTAGGAAATCCTTGTTTTAAAGTGCTGCCAACCAATGTTAAGTAGCGTTAAATGTTTTATACGAGGAAGGAAAAACAGAATGAGAAAGGAAAGGATAATACAAAAATTAAAAGTGATAAACCTCGTTGAGAATTTCCACTATTGTATCTTTTGAATGTTTGATAAGTACTCTTGCTGGAAGTACACAGACATTTAATTGGAGACAGAAAGAATTAAGGTGATCTAGAAGATAATAAAATTGAGGAGATCCAGAAGACACAAAGGATGCTCTCGCGGGTATCAGGAGAAAGAAGAGGACAGAAGCGTGCACTTTTATTAACTCTTTCCGTGTTTATGTAGAGAGGGTATCGTTGTAATGTCATGATGTCAACCGCCGGACAGTTCAGTACTTGATTGGCTAGAAGGTGCAAGTTTGCCAAATTGGTACTTTTGTGTATCACTTGAATGAATTTTGTTCTCAAGCCTGCGAGAAGAAACGATTTTAGAAGTTTCGAAAACAAAGATGAAATTCTTAATTCTTCGTAATCTTAATGATATAATAAAAATATAATTTTAATGATAACTTAAATTTTAATCTATTATAATAGCTCAGTACTTTTTGCTGATGTAATATAAAGATTTTGAGAATTTGGGAATTTAAATTTTTTTTCAATCATATTATATTATTTGTATTAAGCGTATATAAGAAATTATTTATATTACGGTAAACCAATAATATATATATTTAATTATTAAAATTTATATTAAAATTAATTATAAAATATAATCAGAAATGTATAATTATATACTTATATTAATGAAAAATAAAAAACTTAAACTAATAAAAATTAATATTTGATTTAATATTTCTAGCAAAAATTCGTATACGCATCAGTGAAAACGCTGAAATACTAAATAAATTTGGCATTATGTCAAATGAAAAGTCTAGTGGATTGAGAAGAAATGATCGCAGTGACCAAGATTTGGATAGCTTTAATGAAGGAAATCAGGGTTTACGCACTGATAAACGAGAACTTAGCCACAGGTATTTATATTAGAAATTGTTATCGAAATTATTGGCGAAATTTTAAAAAAGATTTCAAAATATCCAAAAATTATTAATAAAGATATAAATTACTGTTATAAATGGTTTATTAAAAAATGATTACGTAATTAATAACCACTTTTTTTTTTAATACAAGAAATTTTTTCGGACCATTTTATTAAAATTTATTAAATTTTTTTATAATCATTAAATTTTAGTTTACTATTATTTCATAAGTTTCATTTATATATATACAAAAAAAAAAAAAAAAAATAATGCGAAATTTATATTTATATAAAACATAATACACTTATTTATTTATAATTATTTCATAAACAATGATTAACTACATTTATGAGATGTATATAGGTGTATTACATAAACTTGGTATTTTTTTTTTTAATTCACTTTTTTTTATTTTATTTAATATTTACTTTTTTTAATTTCTTGTACCATCCTAATATGCTATTAAATTTATAAATAAAATATGAAATTATCTTGAATAATTTACAGTTTGATTAAATAATATAGTGATAATGATAAAGTTTTGAATTAATATTTAAATCCATATTTCCCCCTTAATATTACTGAAACTACTATTCATATTAAAAATATTGTGTAGTATATGTACTATATTAATTTTTAATATACAATAAATGACAATACTAAAAATTAGATATTCCAAACACATTTTTTATTGCTTTAAATATTACAAAAAATTTCAATATCTCATTTTTATCATTATATTTCACGACTATAAGAACTTTATTATTATATTTTTGTAAAATTTAATTTTAAAAAATATATCATAATTATTATATTTTAATTTTTACATTAAATTTTAATACTTATTATATACAGTATCAAGTCATTATTTGTTACAATAATTAAGTATAATATGTTCGTCGGCGACATTTTGATAAAAAAAGTCTTGTCTTCTTCAAGCCTCGGTACAGTGTTGTGAAAATTACTCTCGTGCAACTTATGGTGATATGGCGTCAAGTTTAAATGTCAATGACAGAACACTATACCGAAGCCTAAAAAAACAAGAGTTTTCTTGCAGAAACGTCGTCGATGAATACATAAGTATTTTATTTCATACACCCTTCGGGAACTTAATTTTCATTTACCAATAAAAAATGAAGGTTGTTCTTTCTAACTTTAAATATTATTAACTCTGGAGAAAATTAAGCTCGTTTCTTAACTTCATAATTTTACTCTTACTTAATTTAACGACGTACAAATAATAAATGGCGAGACATTTGAATTATATTTTACTATAACTTATAATTTATTTATAAAGAATAAAATGTTTACACATACACGTGTTCGTATTTATACGGTTTGTAATAGTTATATTAACATGCATAAAACTAAGAGACATTTCTGGTGTTTAACAGCTTTAAATTCTAATTACAGATTTTTCTAAAGATGTCTCTTCTCGTTTTCTCATTGGGGATAAACTCTTGTATAGTTTGATCAAAGTCCCCGCAATATTCATTATCGGTATTAAAATATGTTTACAATTTTTCATTTCTTATGAATGAAGCTTTTATTTTGGTATGTATACAATACGTCAGAGGTAGGTGTTTCAATAGATTTACTAAATTGGTATGTGTATTGTTTACAATGCAGTGACTGGAACTTCAATATTTTCCTTGTATATTTATTCAGTGGTCTTTCCATTGTTTCAGTATTAAGGAGATTAGATAGGTCTGCAATTTTTAGATGAATAGTAATGTATCCTGTCAACTTTAGTATGAATAGAATCTTAGCAAATCTGCAGGTATAGATTCGGTTGCTAAGCTAGTTCTGAGCAAATTGGATAACAATATGATTAGAAAATTACCTCTCTTTTAAAGAAGTATAGGGTATATGCCATGGGGTTCAGTAGTTCTATGTGGTTTAAAGTTATGTAAAGCTGATCTGATCCATGAAGGATTTATTATTTTTTTTATCTAGTCTTCAGTCAAAATCTGTATCTCCGATTTTAAAGTAGTATTGATTTCCAGAGTTAGAAAAAATATCCTTCATTGTCATTAGAAACATGATACTTATATTATAGTTCCTTATGGATGTAAGTAATAAGCAAACAAATATGGTTTCTTCAGCAACGTTTCGAAAAGTGAATTTTATCTTCTTCAGGTCTCGATACACTGTTTACGTAAATTATTCTCGTGCAATCGTACAACTTGTGTGATACGTCGTCAAATTTTAAATGTCTATTTTCTTTTTTCTTTACTTTTGTACCATTAAAAAAACATTTATTGTCAAAAAGAAATTCGGTAATAACTATAATTTCATCGAATGGAATTTGACAAGGGTTATTGAGATGGGAAACGCGTTTTTCGAAGTTTTGGATTAAGAGCTGCTTCATGATGTTTGTAAACAAGGAGTTTATCTCAAGCGAAATCAATATATGATTGTCTAGGGCGTTAATATTCTTTATTTTTTTGATAAGGTCGAAGTTGTTAATGATTTTAAACTGGGGATGTGGAATACATTTTTTGAACGCATTTAACAATATTTTTAAAAAAAAATGCGTCGGACAATTGAAACTAAATATAATAAATTTTAATGGATTCTCAAGTTTGTGTATTTTTGGGAGTACGTACACTTTCGCTCATATGTGGTTGACAAATCTCAAATATTTATTTTTATGAAGAAATTTATGTTCATTGAAGTTTTTTAACAATATATTGCACATTTGATTGTAGTTGTGAGATCGGGTTTTTATTTATAGTTTTATAAATTTTTTTATCGCTAAGTAAATTTTGCATTTTTTTTTAGTCCAATGTGTTCACAACTATAATAACATTGTCTTTGTCTACGTGTGTATAAAATATATATTGATTTCTATTGAAATATTGTTTAGTTCGTTCAATTTTTGTTATAAGACTATTTTTATTGTAAGTATTTAATGTTACTTACACTCATTTCGTGTATGTCTTTTTTAATGTTTTAATCGACGTTAAAATTTAATTTAAAATTTAAGTTAAAATTCTACTTTCGATGTGATGTACGGGAGTGTTAAGTATCTAAGATGTCACGATTATATTTATTCTTCGATAATTGAATTGCGACATTTTCTCCAGATTTCGTTCTGCCCTAGCCAAAACGGTCAAAGCGTTTCGGTCTTTGTAAGGTTCGGAATTATTAATAAAGAAAACGCGAGTTAATTAATATGGTACTTTATTATATCTCTTAATGAACGAGAGAGAAAGAGTAAGATAATGTGTATTACAATGTTTCGTGTCGCAAATAAAACTAAGTCCCGATTGTATATAAAAAAAATAGTGATGAATGCTAATAAAAAAGTAGCGGGCCCAAACCGGAATGATTCAGATTAGAACCGATCTCCAAACCGAAGTACAAGTCGAATGCCCATACGCTTCTCTTTATATATCTCATTACCTGTATGGAGAATTGCGAAATCCGCAAATTCTCCCTCCGAGTGTTCCTGCTTGATTATCATTCAGTCAGATGTCTCCGATATTGTCTTTCGATTGACCCCTGCATATTCTTCGTCGCCTCCGATCATGAATTTTTACAATTTGGCGAATTCAGAAGTTCTTATTACTCTCGGGTTTCACGTTACTCGCGACTCTGTTCGATTACCTCATTGACAATTTCCTAATGTTTTGTTTACGTTTACTGACGCGAGTACAATTTATTCGTCGTATATGCGTTTGCAATATTACATACGTGAAAAAATGATAATTTTTATTTAGAAAATATACTAAATATTCATTTATTTGCCTATGACATTGAGACGTAACACACGAAAAAAAAATCTTTTGTCCCAACTTTTAATAAATATATATTTTTTTTAAATATTAAAGTAGTACTTATATAAGTTATTAGTATAAGAAAATTGGTAGTCTATATTGAAGTAGCATACGAACTAGAGCTATACATTTATGTGTTTTTATTTTGGAACTTTCAAAATAATGAAATTCTGTGAGAAGAATAACATATTCGAGAATTTTTGAAAATATTTGAAAATTATTGATATATTTCAACTGTAATATACAGTCTACTAAATTTATTATATTTATATATTTACCTAAATATTATCATAAATAAGTAATTAATTGTAAAATATAAAATTAGATATTTATTTATAAAATTTATAATTTATAAATATTTATAAGTATCAGATATTTGGAAAATAATTATAAAATTTATAAAAATATTTATAATTATAGTAATTTTTAAAAATAAATATGCTTATATTGTTAATTACTACCCACTGAAAATCAAATAAATGTGTGATAATCAGACAACGCTGTGATAAAATAATAATTTTTAATATATTGTTTATTCTTAAAGTAATATGTATTGGCTCAGAAATTGTCTGAGCTTGTTTTAGTTTTATTTTTGTTTGTTAGAGTATAATAACAATAAATAGATTTGGTAATTAAAATTAATTTTATTTAAAATTTTGTATGAAGTCTTTAGAAGTGTGTATAATATATATATATATATTAATTCATAGTTTTGTAATTTTATTTACAGAATATTTGTGAATCGAAGTTTACATCTTGAAAATATAAAATTCTATGGTTTTGACATGGATTATACACTTGCCGAATATAAATCTCCTGAATATGAACAACTTGGTTTTAAATTATTAAAAGACCGCTTAGTATCTCTTGGATATCCAAAAGAAATTAATCGTTTTGAATATGATCCTAGTTTTCCAGTTAGAGGATTGTGGTTTGATACTTTATATGGAAATTTATTAAAAGTAGATGCTTATGGTAATATATTAGTATGTGTACATGGATTTGAATTTCTTAAGCAGTAAGTATTTATAGATTCTCAGAAAAAAACATGCTCCTTATTTCAATTGTAGAAAAAATTATCCTTTTTTAAAGATGAAGGTAACAATTAATAACACTTGTTATATTGCAATGCCTTTATGTCAAATCTAATATAAGACAAAAACTTTGACGCCGCGTGACCAACGTCTGATAGTAAATAAGTTCCAATAGAAAATAAGTCTAGACAAGGACGTCAACTGAAATCGTTGAAACGTCAGCATTATGATATAATAAGTGTTTTTTATTTTTACCCACACCCTTAAAAAAGGATAATTTTTCCTACAAGTATTTATCTTTTTATTGTTATATAAGATCTATAATAAATATGCTGACTTGAATTTTTTTAAATGTAAAAGATCTCATAAAATTATTCGAGTAATTTACATACACATATGAAAATTTTATGTTGTGGTATCAGAATTTTAAAAATTTATTATTAGAAACGTTACATGCACATATTTTTATACGTGGAAACATTATGTCAAGCGTAAAATATTAGTTCATTACACCATTTTGCCAATTATTATAAAACTTATGTGATAGATATTTAATGATTTATATTGCAGAGAAAGTATTATATCAATATTAACAACAAATATTGAATAAATCAAATTTACGTATATTTTTATTCATTTTATCTCTTAATTATTAAATTATCAAGAATATTAAGGTTTTTTTACAAATTTTATTTCCAGCGACAAATGGTTATTAAATGTTTTATGAAGTATATCAAGAATTTATCGTAGATAAATCAACCTTGATTTTTCTGAAAAATTAATTTGCAATTATTAGCAGTTATGAAAATCTTTTATAGAATGGCTGAAAATTTCTTGTTTACACCAAAGGTTTTAAAAATAATATCTGAAAGCTGCTACTTTCTTAAGCAAAACGATTTAACAAACAAATAATGAATCTTCAAGCAATTATGATTCTGTCCTATTAATTTAATGGTATGAGCATGTTTCTATCACCACAATTATAACTAAACAATCATTATTATTATTTAAATTATCCTTTATTTTATCACGTAAAAATAACGGTTGGGTAGATTTAATGAGATGCTTGAGGCTAAAAAATACTATGGTAACTGCTTCAGCCCAGTGATTACAACACTGTACAGTACAGTATTCTCATGTATTGATAATGAGTCTTCCTTATTAATAAGTCTAAATAGGAAACATTTAACATTGAGTAGAAATATTTTAAAGTTATAAGAATTTTCTCATATGTCCAGTATCTGTTATCTAAGTCAATGTAGTTGAAAATAACTTCTTTCTGAGCATTATTGATGAAATTTCATACACTTTATATTATTGGAAGTATTCTAAAACTATCAGGAATTAATAATTTTCAAATATAATGCCAGTACAATAATAGGACAAGTCAACAATAGGATAAGGGCCATTCACTTTTTTTTATCTTTAAGAAGTTGATCGTTTCTTCAAATATCGAGTGTAGTTAATACAAAATATTGTTTATTTTTCGTTTTTCAAGAATTATTTTTCTTATTTTAAAACACGCTCATGGTAAGCGTTTATGTAATCTTACAGAATTTTGAGTTTAGGTAAAATAATTTCTTCACGATACAAAAAAGTATCTAATTTTTATAAAAAAAAATGTAGCAAGTTGAACTCTGTTTTAAATGCTTGAATGAATAAAGTAAATTTCCATTATTAGTAAATCTACATTAATGTAAAAATTTTATTGAAAGAAGTATTGTTTATTGTTTTATTTTAGCATAACACATTTATCGCCTTTAGAGGTTTTGATAAAGTCACTTATTTATATTATGGATCATAAGTTAATTTTTTTTTCGAATTAGTCTTGTGACTCAATGAAGACACATTAAAAATTCAATAAGTCATGTATTTTATACAAAATAGTTTTTTTTTATAATTCAAACACTAGTTGTAATATTTGTTAAAAATTGATCAAAAACAGTTTAATTCATATATTATTAATAGTACACATTATTATATCGCAGATAAACAAATTAGTAATTTGACAGTTGTTACGTGGTATAATTATACTATATATATATATTTATTTATACTCCGTAATTATTTATTTATATATTTATTTATTACTTATTTAATTCTTTATTTACTCGCTTAATTATAATTTTATGATTTCCCAGTTCTTTTCTGCCTTAGCTGAATCGGTCAAAGCTATTCAGCCCTTGTGAGGTTTTGGGATGAAAATAAATACAATTATATTATTTCACGTTTAAAATACCGATTTATTGATCATAAATCGGAAGAGAGAATTGAAGTTGAATAGTGGCTCGTGATACGAATCTAGCACCTACGTGTGTATCCGAGTTTTTATATTACTTGCGTCTCTTGTGTTATCGCGAATGTGTGAGTTTGTCGTGTTGTTTTACCGACGAGAGTCACCGACCGGAATTGAATTACTTCGTATTACATTTTTCGTCCGATTCTTGACACTACTGTCTTAATTCACCGATCAGTCGAATCGACCCCATTATTATTCATGTTCCCTGATTTATAGAGAAAAACTGCCAAATCTTTCGGGTCCTCCCACCGTAATGGCATGTGATTACAATACAATTTAATTTCCAACCATACCTTATTTCGCATTCATTATCTATGAATTATACCTTCTATTATACTGATCCATTGGTATTATTTTTTTATAAATATTATAGTTATTAATATATACATTGTTTCCAAGTTATAACAACTGAATATATAATTAATTTTATTACTCATAAAAGAGTAGTCAGACTTTTTAGAGAGAAAACTAACCTCTATTCGCATTGAGTTAATTCATCCTATAATGAAAAGCATTTTTCAGTGTTTTTTAAAAATATATAGAAACAAGTATTTAATCATGACATAAGATTTTTTACTTACCATCAAAAATGAAAATGCATTTTTATTCAAGAGTAGTAACTACTATGAGTACTTAAGGTTATATCAAGAATAGTTCGCCGACAAAGATACATATTTTTACAAATAAGTTTGAAATCCATAATAAGAAAATTAGATCTTCTGTTGTTCATAGCTCACGTTAAAGAGTAAAGAATTTCATCAGCAATGCTATTGCGATAAATTCATATGCATATATTTTATGTTTTTATTTGTAGTTTATGCAAATTTTAGTATTCATGAATGTTCACCGTTTCTAAAACATTTTATCAATCGCCTTCTGTTTTATTTTATATCCTTTAACTATGATAGTTAATGACAGCACTATAAAGAAAATACCTTATAATATAAATAAAAAATATTTTTAAAAATTATGAAACAATTTAAGTATATTATGTAGAATTAAATATATTTCAAAGAAATCTATATCATATTATACATACAAAAAATTCTTTAAACGTGAATTTTAAATTATCTAAATTAAAATTTATTTAAGATAATTCCATATTGTTCATAAGTATGTGACAATTAGAATCCGTAATGCTGATAAAACCTCACCGTCGTTCGGGTTCGTTTTGCGGATCGGGTAAAGGGTGAGGAGAGTGTGATTAAAGAGAAACTGCGAAATTGTCGTTTTAAAGAAACAGTATATAATTTTAATGATTAAAAGATAATATTACATAAAAGAAAGAAACAATACAATATTGTAATAGAGAAAACTATACAATTTCATAAATTCTTGAACTGTACATGAATTTCATATAAAAAAAAATATTGTTATTTATCAAGCTATTTATAAAAGAATTTAAGCTATTAATAAGACTTAATATTATTATATATTAGTTAATAAAAGGAATACGTGGATAAAAATGGATTGGTTAAAGATTAACAAATTATTATAAACGGTGCGGTAAAATAAGATATTAATTATCTATTAAAACAATAATCATTGAAATGACTCGGAAAATACATATATATGTACATAAATATAAACAAAATATTATTTATTTATTAAAACAAATAAAATATACGGAGGAAATTAGTTTGTAATTTTTCCGTGACAGGGTTTTGGTGCTGTTTACGTTTTAGATTATAGTCGTCAGGAAACGAAACTAGTGGTTGTGACTGATCTCGCACCACGTGGTATTGCTGCTTTCCTGTGACAGCCCAAATGTCTTGCTTTCATCACAGTATAGCACTATTAGTCGACGGCAGTGTGGAAGGCCATCCCCAGTTCGTTGTGGACAGACGTGACTTGCCTTCATTCCCGAGACGCTTCAGCTACCCTAGTCTTGTCTCCGAGCGTGGAGTCAGGTGACGCAGCAAAATATTCCCAGTTGTCCAGGAAGCACTGACTTGTCAACGGCAAAAAGTTAGGTTGTGCAGTTTCTAGTTTCCCGCTGTAGGTCAACTTCTTGGTCCAGAACTTAAATAGGAACCGATCAAAGCATTGATTACCCTTCGGAGGGTCGCGTGCCCTTACTTAACCTGTGCGACGGTTCTGTCGAGCACAGAACATGTGTGAGAGGTGCTACTGCGTTGCGCGGTGGTGAGGCTAGTGGTGCAGGATCTTAGTGCGGCGCGCACTCGAGCGCTCTTGAGTGACGGTGCATCACAAACATTATAACATGTTACAATTATTTTTCTTATATAATATTTGTATTTTTAAATTTAGTCCTTTATAAATATTAATGATTTTAATAATTTATTCTTTTTTCTGAAAATATATTTATATTTCTGTAATAAAACATGTACTTAATAAAAGCTTTAACATGTTCCCATTTAATAAGTATTTATGATTCTATTTTAATATTATGATGTTATTCTAATAGCAAACTATTGAAATATATAAAGCAATTGTTTTTTTGTAAAGCTAGAAAATGAATAAGTTTTTAAAAATTATTTAAAAATATAGATTTTTTGGATTTAATTTCTTTAATATTTTCGATAATAATTTTTAAATAAATATGTTTCTATAATAATTTACGTAAAAATATCAATATATTAATTTCTAAATCAAATATATCAATTATCTTACTAATTTATTACTCAATAATTTAAGGCTACATTTATTCTATTTGTTTTTAATTAAATATATTTTCAATCATTTTTTTATTTGATCATTTATTAAATAATATAAAAATATAGATTTTTATATATGTAAATATTCTTTAGTGTCCTAAAACTTTAAAGGATTTTGAAATCAGTATCGACAATGTTGTTATACGTAAGGGTTCAAATATAAAGAATTGCATAAATTTTTTTTGAGATTTATTTGATTTCTATATATCTTAAGTACATATATATTTATCTGTAGGCTATATATGTGATTTTTTGCAGTTCTCAAGTGTACGAGCTCTATCCAAATAAATTTTTGCAATTAGACGAATCCCGAGTCTACGTTCTTAATACTCTATTTAATTTACCTGAAACTTACTTATTAGCATGTTTAATTGACTTTTTTACTAACTCAAGACAATATACTCGCGAGAAAAGTGGCGTAAAGGAAGGTGAACTAACCATGAGTTTTAAAAGTATTTTCCAAGACGTAAGGAATGCTGTCGATTGGATTCATATGCATGGTGATTTAAAAACTAAAACTATAGAAAATTTAAATCAGTTTATAAAAAGAGATGAGAGATTTCCAATGTTTTTATCTAGAATAAAAGAAAGCGGAGCTAAAGTATTTTTATTAACAAATAGTGATTATGTATTCACGGATAAAATAATGACATATCTTTTTGATTTTCCAAATAATTCAAAGGTAAATAATTTTCTTTTTAAAAGCTTAAATTATACTTATTTAATACATTGTGATGAAGCTGTTTACAAATGCTTTTAATCTTCGTTTAAAATTAATATGAAAAAACACAAACTGTTTATTCAGTATCAGGATTCGAAGAAAATTATAACGAAAAGATTTTAATTAAGTATTAATTAAATAACTAAAATATAAAATCTGATGTATTTATTTAAGCTGTTAAAACAAATTTTTGTAAAATTAATAATATTTTATGGTAGCTTTTTCTGTTAATCGTGTGGGAATACATAGGAATACAGGAATTGGGTAACTGAAAATTGGAGTGGTTAAATGTCCACGCGCACTATCTAGACTGATCGTCATGAGGAAGAATTATTTGAAGATTATAAATGTATCCCCAACATTTTGTGGACGGGATACAAGTAGCTAGGAATATAATCGTACAAGGGCATAGGGTGGGCCGTTGATGAGTAAACGAAAGCGTCTCTGAGAACGCATTACATTTTATAGTCAGTGGAGTTCATAAGACCTATCTAAAGAATAAAGTTTCGAATGTGCCGCGTTCCACCTTGTTTGACTAGTAATTGATTTGCTTTAATTGGCGGTGATCGTATTGATGGTTCTGTACTGTACCGACTTGTGTCAACATGTTAGTAGTTTTCTTAAAATAATGATATTTAATTTTAATATACAAATCTTATTATTTTGGGATTAAATAATAAATTTATGCAGCCGATAGCATCCGCAAGTGGGCGAACGTTTTATTATCCGAAAGACGCACTAAGAATAATTGTGCGAGATAATAGATACGACAACGTGTAACGATTATCTAATCATTTAAATTATGATTGGGTCTCGATAACTAACGATTGATGCCGAAATGCTCATTTATGATTAAGTTACGATTAAGAAACTTTATGAGTTTTTTCAAGTTTGAAGACGATTATCGCTACTCAAATTTGAATAGCAATATAGAAGGTGATATTAAGAACTCTGCGGATATACTTCAAGGAATCAATAGCATTCGGATCCCTCATTATATTATGTAGTAATTGTGTATATGTGCATGTGTATTACACACATATATAAATAGTAAATAAAAATCGATGTGTAGAAAATTCCGTGCAACGAGGTCCCTCACAACGTAATTAAAATAAATATGTGAAGCATAGAAATTGTTATCAAAATGTTAATCATTTATTATATTTTAAATGATTTTTATTTCATATTAATAAGCTCGAATGCATTTAAAATATTTATATAAAAAAATTATTATATTTCTATAAAAAAAATTGTCGGGCTGTCTTGTAACTATTTTAATATTAAAGTTGTTACGTATTTAATTTATCACGATACATAAAAATATATTTCAATTATAAATCTGTGGTAACGTAGCTTATGTCGGGTTCAACTTTTCCCTAGTCAAAGCAGTCAAACTGCTTCGACCCTTTTAAGGTTCAGTAAATAAAATAAATATAACAACGATAGTTAAGAAGGCAGATAATTATTTATTCTAATAAAGAAATAGCAAAAGAGAGAGAATGCGATTTTACGTGTAATATAATAGATTAAATAACCCGTGGCTCTAAACGCGATCGCGTACAAGGCAAAACTTTCGCTCATTGTATCATAAAAATGTCAAAGTCCCGATTCTATTTTTCATAATTTTTTTCTAACAGAAATATGAACCAGAATATCGTTTAAATCTTAACTAGCTCAAGACTCGGAATCGAAGTGTCCATTCGTTTTTTCCGATTTTATTCATTACTTACGCTGGATGGACAATTACAAATCCATAAATTCTTCCCCCGGGTTCCGTAGTGTTTTCCAGATATTCGATTAGTACCCTGTCAGCTGTCTCCGTTATTGTCTTCAAATTGACTCCTTGTGTATTTATTTTTAGCTTTAGCGCAGAATTTTCATGAAATGATGGTTTCGGAAGTTCTATTATTCGCGAGATTCATGTTACTCATCTCTTAGTTTAATTCCTTCATCATTTCTTTTTTTTCTCTCATCATCAATTCCCGAATGCTTTAACTTTCTTTGCGGACGCAAGTACTACTTTTCTCATCTTTCGGGCTTCATCCCGTATGCGATTGTCGACATTAACATCAATAATTATATTACATACGTGACAAAACATAATTAGCTTGTAACGAAACGGCTCCGTTGGCCCTTCACGGATGAAGGGCAGAGTCAAGCGCTTGCTGAAACCTAGAGAAAAATTAACACTGGGATAACTGGGCTGTCAGGTTTCAGGAATGTTGCTCACAGAAGTAGTTAATAAAAAAAATAAATTTTAATTAAATAAATGTCTCCTTTAATTTCCACCTCTCTTTTTACAAGAGTTAAATAAATATTCTTAACACTGGCATTTTAATTCGCTTTACTTATTTATTATCGAATACATTGATCAGCTTTAAACATTATAATAAGAAAATTTTTTATTTGTCTAATTCTATGTGACCGTTGAGTGAGTCACCGACAACAACAATAACAGTACGCAGGACGTTAATACTTTGGATTGCTAATTGTTTGAAATTTTCAAGTAATTATAAACCAGTCCTGAAAGATCGAACGTGACGCGTGGAGATAAGGAACTGGAGGTGGTGCGCTAATGGAGGCTGGAGAAAAGCCTTAAATGCGTGGGAGGCTCGACACGAGCCAAGGTTTCAGACGGTGAATTTAAATAGTAAATTTTCAGCGAAAGCAAATTCACAGATTCGCAGAATACTTCTGGCTACAGAAGGGATCAACTGCAAGGACTGTAAGCAGTTAAATCGTTAACAATTACTGTTAAGAAAACGCGAACGGTCCAGGTGGTTGCTAACAAGGAAACGTGGGAGCGGAGGCGGGTAAGGATTTGCTGACACGGAATCAGGTGCAGCGAGGAAGGCAGAAAGGATCGTGTGGTCGGGACCGAGGTTAGAGGGATTCTGCTGCCGAGCTGAGTGCTCCGAAGTGCGACATCACCTCGATTGCTCAGAGCTCGATGTGTGCGTACACTCATACATGTTCAGCTATGTACGATAATTCGTCGCAAAGCAGTGGTCCGTGCAGATCACTGCTGGCGGCTTGTGACGAAATTACCCGAGCGGCCGTTCTCCCCTTTCCCCAGGGCCCTCATGTGGCTCGTCGTGTACCGTTACACGAGCCAACATGGTAGACTTAAACGCGGGTGAAGCTTTGATGGATGTAAGAGACCATCTCGAAGCATCTAGCAACGAGCGTGTCTCATTGCAAGTTTACTAAAATTATAATATATTATTTTTTTAAAGTGTACATAACATATTTTTGATGTGCGTGTTTTTTCATGTTATTTTTAATTATGTACAATTTTTTGGCAAAATAAAGTTAGTGGTATTTTTATTTAAAAAAAAAAAAACATAATTTATTGTATGAGACTTTGGAAATATATTCCATCGATTAAAGCTTATAAATATTGGTGTAAACCAATTACATTTGATAATTTTGAGTTAAGTAAGGAATTTTAGCCACAGTAGTAAAAAGTTCAATGATGAATAATTTGAGATTTTATTCAGTAAAGATTCATAAACTCAAAATGATCTTGCAAAAAAAATGAGATTGAAAAACTAATAAAAAATGTTTAATCAAATTGGGAATTATTCAAAATCAGATAAATTGCATGTAACATAGATTTATGTTAATTTTTCAAAGTTGTTTGTGAAATGCTGCTTTAATGGTACAAACGGAATTACTTTTTTCATTGTATTGTAACTGATAATGAAAAATGAACATAGGTAATCTAAAATGCAAAAAATCGTGGGTAGAGCCCAATAAACTAAGCTACCAATACCAAAAGCATCTATCAATGCTTAATACTGAATACTGTCTATTTGAAATGATAAGAATATTTTGGTCAACTATGAGCTACTCAAAGAAGCAAGAGATCAGTGAGTATACTACTATACTACTAACTATAATTGATACATTTGAAATGACTGTTGAAGGAAAAATAACCAAAATAAGCGCTAAGATTTGTCATTAAATTTTCATTATGACATTGCTCAGCGCAACATTTATATTACTAACACGAACTATATGAACATTAAGAAATGAGAGATTCTGGTCATCCTCGAGTTATAGTTTGAATATTGTCCTATTTAATTACCATTTGCTTCATTCGATGTTGAATACCTTTTCTGAAATAGGCTTCACTTTTGAGGAAAGAATGAAAAATTTGATCGATATGTTCGACTATGACATATCTAGGATGTTGAATGCAGGTAGATATCTAGATTTGGTAATATTTAGAAATTTTTAAAGATAATAATATATTTTTCTTTAAAAATGTTATTTACATATTTTGGTTGTAAAGAGCACAGAAATTTGAATCAAATATATACAAAAGAAACTGTAAGATCCTATTTTCAGACATAATTAAAATAATTGAATACTTTCTTGAAAACACATATTTGATAATGATAGTTATAGTGATACAGAGGGGAGATACTGGATCTAAATAAATTAATGATATAAAGTTAACAAAATTATTAAATTCTATAAACTGACCATTTTATTGCTTAAACCCCCATGGATTATGATATAGCGCTATAAAGATGTACTTCTATAAATGACAATTTCTTCGTATACACATATTGCTTCATAATGAGTTTTTCTGCCTACACATGTTAATATATACCTGATATGTATTTTACTTTCAGTCATCATAGACATTTTGTACGAGCAACTACGTTTGCTTTACTCTATTTCACTTAAATAAAGATATAATTTTTTATTTGTATCATAATAATTCTTTATTTTTCTCATTTAAATAAAATAACAACAAAAATATATATTCCATAAACAAAAAATAATTATTCAGATAAAGAAAATAACTAACTTTTAAGCAATACAATTTATTTACGTTATAATTTTGATGTCGAGGTTTTTTGAGTTGTTATTTTATAATAATAACTAAATGATTAAAAACAATTATTGTCTCTAACAAATGTTTGTTTTTTTATGAACTCATATTAAAGGTAATAATTCAGTTGCTACATGGTAATTAAGTAAAAACAAAGTGTTAAAGACTTTGTCGTCTAATATTTATAACTTCAGTACCGTGGCATAAAAAAGCCATTTTTTTCTATGAAAAAGAACAAAGCCACTTGCAACTATTATAATATTATTATTAGTTGCTCAAGTAAACTAATATGCGAGAAATAAAGAAAGAGAGCAAGAGAGAGAGAGGCAGAGAAAGAATGTGAGAGAACTAAATAAAATTATAGAGATAAGATTATAGAAAAAATGTTAATTTCTATTCATTCAGGATGAAATGAGTGGGTAGTTCAAATCAATACTAGTTTATTCAGCATTCTTATATAAAATATTTGTACTTTGCTGTCCCCACTAATAATCATATTTTTGCATTATATTTTTAAATTAATTACAAAATATCGTTTATATCTATATTATAAATATTTTTAATTTTTATAACTGTCTTTCCACTTCACGGCATTATATTCAAATAACCGACAGAAATATAAATTTTTCTGATGCTAACACTTTTACAATATTAATAAAAGAATTAAAAATTGGCATTGAAAACTTTAATATTAAAAAAAGAATCTTAAATTTTAAATCAAATAATACACAATAACAAAAGCGAAATATTGTTTTCAATCTAATTGACAAGTTAACCCAATTCAAAGATAGATTTTATCATAGAAAAAACATATTAATAGTGAAAAAAACTTTTAATAAAGAGTTTAAATTAGATTTTATTTATATACAAATTTAAAAAACTGAGGTTAAGAAAATATATCCGATCTCATAGAATGACATATAAAATACATCTTTACCATTATTTCATATTTTGAAATTGTTTTCTATAATTTTGAATTCCCTTAAAAATTTTGATATCTATGTAATTTCTACACTAAACAAAAAATTTTATTACATTATAAAACTAGAAAAGGACATCAGATAAATGTAGTTCATATTAATAATATTGAATAATTGATAAATAATAGTTCATATTTATCTTGTATATTTTTGTCTCTATTTTTTTAATTTTTTATTGATATATTCTAAAGGTACAAGTGTATCGGGATACGTTTCTGTTTCTTTTTCGTCACTATTTTCATCTACATCATTAAATGTCATTTCATTTTCCTCAATAGTGTCTGTTTCAATAGTCTGTATCATTTCATTTTCTATATATAATTCGTTAATTTCTTTTATAGTGTCTTGTTTTTCTATGAGTATTAATTCATGATTTTTACAAGATTGTCCTCGACATTGCGTACAATAATCCGAACATCTCATTCCTTGCTTCACGCATGCACAATTTTTTGTACAATCTTTAATGCATCTGCATTTGATATTTTTTAAAATATCTTTAGGTACTAATGAACCATTTATATAGGTTGGTATAATTGTGACATCACTGACTTGCCAGCCCCATTCCAGAGGATTTTTTAAATTATTGAACCCTTCCTGTACTTGGTGATATACCCGGTAGGAATGCATAGCTGTTGCTTACTTAGTTGGTGGTAAAACTGCAAAATTAAATGAATTATTTTTTGATAATTTTTTAAAGCATAAATAACGAAATTCATTTAATTTTGTATTTTTCTTATTCCCGTATAAAATGTTAACTATTTTCTCGCTAACTATTCGAATTTCTTCTTTTGATGCATTTGTCGAATTAAATATTTCAAGTTCGTGTTTTAAAGTTGTATTTGTTTGAAATATTCTAATAATTTTAGTTTTCTCTGCTCTAAAAGAAGCTGAAGTTGTATCACGCCCTATAAAAACGTGCATAAAATCTATTAAATGTTGTATTTCTTTGTTTTTGAAACTGTCAGCATGATATATTTTTTCAGGAATTGATTATTTAGCAGGTTTTAATAATTTACAAATCTAGGATTTTGTGTGTGTTAGAATTACTAGAATATCAATATCTTTACCAACTATTATTACTGGTGTATTGGAATTGCTTAATTTTATTGCAGTTACAATTAATGAATCAGTATCACCAATCATTTGTTTTGTTTTGTTTCCAGCAGACTCTAATTTTTCTTTCAGTACTTGAATTAATCTATTTTTGTTTTTTTCATTACTTGATAACTTTTCTTGTCTTGAAGTTGAAATCATTGTTACATGAAATAAAATTTCTCGGGAATATTGACCTGTTTGTCGACAGTGGCCTTCATCTGTGTTTGTGCATAAATTTCTATTTTTTGGATATTCATCAAAAACTATAATTGTATTACTATTAAAATTTTGCTTAATATATTCAAGATATTGATTAGTAATATTTTCAAAGGTTTATTTTAAATGTCAAATAACCTTGTGCAATAAAAAGCCACCATTTATCACGTATGATAGATTTTCATTGCAAGGATTTTTTCTTAAAGGCTCGAATTATGAATATAATTTTGATTTTTGTATTTTTCGGATTAATGTGTTTTCAAAGATTGATAGTAAAAAATGAGCAAGCTTGTAGCTTAAAAATATTTTTAATTCAGTTTTTCCTTACATTTTTATTGAAATTCTTTGAAAAATAAGTGTCGGATTGATAACGACATTTCCGTTTTTTATTACTTTAGTTACATTTTATGTTATCCATTCCAATTTCTTTAGCTTTAAAACAATTTGTGGTATCATTTCCTTTAACTCGCGTGCTCATGCAAAAAAAATTATTTGATACAGTAAAGGATTCACACATGATCAAAAAATTCAATAATTTTTCTAAGTCAGATCGATTTCTTGATATTCTCCAATTGCTGCAATCTTTGTGTTGCTCGGATGATGCGAAGTTTATATAACAAAATTCTTGCATTGTCTCTGAAATTTGTATTAGAATTGGCATGGATTCCATCCATTTTGTCAATGTACTTTCAGTTATGCCCCGACTATGTGTTAATCCACCGCATGTTTTAAATGAACACATAAGGGTTTGCTCAAACACCATGTCGGTCCAAGTGCTTGACCAAAACTTTTGCTCGTTTGATTGCTAAATATCCTTGATCTATAAATTTGCATAATTCTATTTCATTTACCATTTTTTTAAGGTTATACATGTCTTGCAAGTATAAATGATATGCGGTGGCGTGAAAATACTCATGAAATTTCCAATCCCCACTTCGTTCAGCAGCAATAAATTGTTTCATTAAAGTCAACATTTCAAAATATTGAATCCATAATTTTGCTGTAGAGCCATTACTTTCTGTTTTTTTAACATGAACTTGAAATTTATTTACTATATTTTTAAATTCTTCTTTTTTAATATCAGTGGCAATGTGTGGTCCAATACTTGACAAACAATCGGTTATAATTTGCTTTTCCTCGTGAGACAAATCTGTTGATCATATTAGCACATGTCCTAGAGCTAAATGAACTAAATGAGCTCTAATAGCTCTAGCATATGCATGTCCAGTCAACATTTTCTCAACAGCATTTTGAAAATATATTTCTTTTAATAAATGCTTAAGTCCACTATCATTTTTATAAATCCTATAGTTCCGAGAAAGGATATCAACAGATGAAAACCTCCGAGGCTTACGTGTATAATAAACAACTCTTCCCTGCAGCATTCAACAATTTCACGAGCTTTATAGTACAGAGATTGATCAAATGTTACAAAACAATCTCCCTGGCCATCCTCTGTACTTAATCTTTTTACTCCAAAAGAGCAGTATAAATTGTATCATAGTTGCTAGGAATATTATTAACGAATGGTATGAAATGTATTTTGCTTCTATCGTAGACATCGTTCACTGTTAATTTTTCCATGAATATGTTCTAGTCGTCTGTTCTTCATATTTCTTAAATACCCATAAAAAATCTGTTACCGTTATTTCGATATCCAATGATATTGATTTTAACTCATTTAAATTTATTACTTTCATATTTTCCAAACTAGAGAGTGCAGGTTCTTTGAAAGAGCGTATTTATATTTTGACGAATTGTCCTATTGTTTCTGAAGTCGGTAATTTTTGAAGCCTGATATTTATCTGGCGTTATGATTTGGATGCCACCCACTGCATAGAAGGTGTCCTTTGTATCTATTGTGTTCAAATCATGGTCGACATTATTGAAAAAACATTGGAAAAATCTATTTTTACATTCATATTTTTGCAGCTCGTTTAATACAGACGCCTCAAATAAATATATTTCGTTACAATTAGCATAAAAACTTAATGAATTTAATATATGTAATAAATCTTTAGGCCCGAATTTTTTTGGACTCAGTCACTAAAAAACCATGTTTCAAACTTGAAAGCGCTTGAATCCTTTTAATCAAAGTTATAGCAACTTTTAATTAATCCATCTTCATATGGAAAGTGATGTGTTAAAGTGATTTTTAAACAGTGCAGATAAAAAAATACACTTCTGTCATTTAAAAAAATTTGAATTTTTGTAAACTTTTATAAAAATATTCAATAAATATTTATTCAAAAAATAAAAATTCTAGAAACCTTATTATATAATATATTAAAGAAATAATAAAACGGTATATAATATTTTAACGTAAAAGTAAGAAAACAGCAATTTTGGTTAACAATATGCACATTTGTACATGTATGGTGGGAGGGGTGTATGTGTACATATATCTGAGTACATGTATATATAAAAAATTGAAAAACATATTTTAATTATTTGAATGATTTATAATTAATACAAAAAAGTATACATTCTAATACTATATAATTAACTAAATCTCTATAGTCTAGTTTTCTTCATTTATAATTTATATTAGTTTTTTATTTATTTGTAAAAGTACAAATAATAAAATTATTTTTAAGCATTTTATATTAATAACAGTAAACGAAAAGGCAGTATAGAATATCTTTAACCAACAAAATACAGTCGAGAATATATATAAACAAAACATGATAGACTGGGATTCCGTGCCATATTTTGAATTGTGACGTCCGGTTACGTCGACAAACGCGACCATGATAAGTTTTCTTATTAAGAAATTCTGCGAGGAGATGGGGGTAGTTTTTAAAAAGGCTCGTGCGACTTTTTCGAAAAAAAGGAACTACTTCATAGTTAACCCTTCTTTTGAACGCTTCGATTGTAGAAGAAAACCGGTGAGCACGTTTGGTAGTTTTAATCACAGCTACTGGTTCGGTTGTTTTTTCCTGATCGAATCGAAATGTGTGCAAGAGTATGCGGTAACGTCCTTTCCGGATTCTCCGAAAGTGACCCAAGCATAGGTACGAGAATTCGCCTGGAGTCGTTTACTCCGAGAAAGAAGTTACTGTGGAGTTGCCTGCGCTGAGGAAAAATCGAGAGCGGACACGCGTCCAAACTGCGAAGAAACAATAACGCTGACATCGACATCGACCAAGGAGATTATCTCGAGGAAGATTCTTCCAGATCTGGCATCAGATAAAAAACGTTTCCAAGCGCCGCAGTACATTGTAAGTACTGCGATCCTAAGTTTTCTTTTCCGCAATCGCATGAGGGTGTTGTTTCCTCTCGGTTTGATGCGTATCGGGAAAGTGTAATCCCGAAATTCGCGTAGTATTCTCGCATAATTTAGTTTTGTAAATAGATCAACGAGTAATTGAATAAATTTAATTTTACTTTTAATCAATGTATTTTCACTTCATTTCTACCAATTATTGTGAAAATCATTATAGAATTTATTAAAATTAATATTAAAAAATAAGAAGCAACGTTGCCATGTTTTTTCTCTTTTACAAAATTTAATAAATAAATAAAATAAACGAATTTTATATTTTCATACAATTTATATATATAAAATAATTAATTTTTTAATATTTTTTATTCAAGCAGCTAAAAAAATTGATAATATTTAATATCTTATATTACAAGTCTGAATAATCATGTTCAAAAGATTATGACAATAAAATTATATAATGAAAATAATTATGTTAAAACAAAAAAATTTTAAGCAAATACTATTAAAAATATTTATTTTATTTTAATGTGCATAATTTTATTTTGTAATTTTACAAATTATGTAAAATAAACATTTTATTTTTACATCATTTTTGAATGAGAATTTACTCATTGTACAATAATGCTTAAATAAATATTAAAATTAATTTAAATACTTCAAAATATTCAAATTTTTTTCAATTGTTAATTTAATTACTCAACAAAATATTCATAAAAAATTTGTTATTAAGAACAATAATAAATTAAAGTAAATAAAATAACTGAGTAAATTTTTAATTAAAATAAATTAATATTATATTGTGCTCAAACCAAAAATATAAAATTCAAAATTTAACTTCTTTAATATTTTTCCTAAAATTCCCTCCTTTAATACTTATGTTTTTCGATTTTTCACGTGAAATTTAATTTTAAATCTCCCTTATGATATTCTTAAAAACTTTATTGTTTTAATAATAATTATTATTATATATTTATTATAATTATGAGATCGAATTTTACAAATTATATAAACCTTTTTCTTTGATATTATTTTTCTTTATACTCATCATGATTTATTTCCTGTCTATGAATATTTATTTTCTATAGTATGTTAATTTATTTATACGAAAGTAAGCCCGCGACATATAAAAGATGGCTGCAGCCTTAAGGTAGATTGGATTCATGCGCAGAAGATTAATAAAGATATAAAAAGGATAAAATAAGTAAGAAAGTTCACAATAGTATCTGGTCGAATTTAATGATTTAAAGCTAAGGATTATGTTTCTAATAAATTATAACAAGACATTTTATCTTTTATGTTTCTTATTTTTTTTATTTATTTTATGTATTTAATAGTAAAAAAGTAGTAAAAAATATAATAACCTCTTATAATTTATGAAAAAGATAATCGCATGTATATTTTTGGATAATTAACTCTTCGGTCACTCGTGGGGTTGTTGCAAAAGTTATTAATCTTAGTTGTGCTTTTACTTTGTAAAAGTATCAGCACCGCTTCGCCGTGAAACTCTTATTTTCACTTCTTAATCACTATTACCGTATAATTACACACGTGAAACTTTTGATTGTCGCGCGCGATGATCTCAAGTAAGAATCTATATAAAAAGATATAGAGACAGGGCGGCTGCTTCCCTTGTCACCCGTTATGAAACAGCGTCGCTCGCTTGTTCAAAATTCCAGGAAGCGACAATGTCGGCGAGCGTGCGGTCGCCTAAGCTGCATACTCCCGACATATATGTTATGCCCAACTAAATTATTACCGTATATTTTCATATTCTTTCTATCTTTTTCCTCCGTTTATCAATTTTCTGTGCATAAATAATTACTGTTAGGAAAGTATTCAAATAAATACTCCTTATTTATTTATTAACAAGAAATTAGTTCTGAAAATACTATTATGTTTCGTAGTTTCTAAAAAAAAAGTTTATACAACATTTGTAGAAATTCCTAGTGTACTTGTAAAAGAAAAAATATATTTCTCATATAATAAAAAGTTTAATTTTTACATATTAAATTACTAATTTTATAAATATTAAAACATTCCTCATTTGTGTTATATAAAATATTGGTGAACACTAAAAATTTAAAAATGTACTTTCGAGAAAAACATGTCTGTAAATAATGATGTTCATACTCAAAAATTAAATTCTTTTTTTTTATTTTAAAAGTTGAGATTCCTTATTAATACCGATGAAATAAAAAAATTTGTAAGCAAGAATTTTTAATTTTTATCTCTGATATTTCGACAACGTTTAGTTTATAACAGGCTTAATTTATTTAGAGTAACAAAAATTGTTACAAAATCATAACTTTTTAACAATGAATATAACAAAAATTTCAAGTAAACCATAATAATTTAATAAAAAACCATTTAATAATTTTACTAATGAATAAAACTATGAATACACATTCTTGATGAAATTATATAGTACTGAAAATCTAAACTTAAAATTTACACCTTTTCTTAATAATTGAAAATTTTTCTAAAATTTCTGTTAAAGAATTGTCCAATTTTAATTTTTATTATTATTTATATACGAGGAACTATTTCACACGAAATATGTAGGACATAAAAAAATCTATGTTCTAAAGTTGTCACTGGTTAATTCGAACAACTGTAGTACTGTGCCAACCAAATAATCTAATCTAATCTAAGTACAACTTACATAATTTTTAAAAATTATTTTTTAAAATGTTTTATATTTTAAAATTTTCTTAAAATATATAAAATAATCAAAGAATATAAGCAAGATATACTAATTATTCTAATTAAAATTTAATTTTTTTTCATTCAAAAATTTTTTTCAGATAGATGGTCGAAATTGGAAAAATTACTTTGACACTATTGTTGTTGATGCTAATAAACCACTTTTTTTTGGAGAAGGCACTATCTTAAGACAAGTAGATACAAAAACAGGAGCTTTAAAATTAGGAACTCATAAAGGTCCTTTACACACGGGTAAACTATAAATATTGTGTGTATATATATATATTAATAAATAGTTTGTATTTAATTAATTTAATTTAACAACTATAATTGTAGCATATTTTTAAACTTATGTTTATATTACAATACGAACAATCATACATTATTCTATCAAAATTAAAAAAGCGATTTTAAATTTTAATAATTATTAAATTCCTCTTGCAAATTTTAGTCAGATTTCAATCAGGATAATGGACTGAGTATGACTAATTTTATAAAAATATTATATGATTTTACTCAATCATATCTAATATATTTCTTTATTTATTCTAAATTAAAGAATAAATACAATTTTTTTTAATTTTAACAAGTGCTTAAACTAAATATATCCAATAAATTTCTTAAATTAACTATTAAAAAAAAAATTCATAAAATTAATATAACATAATAATAGCGCATAGAGCAAATATATATATATATATGAAGTTAGGTTGGTGGGTAGTGAAGTTTATGCTCACTACTTTAATATGTTACCAAGGTAATTTCAATGGCTAAAAATCTACGTGCAGTGTCTGAATTTGTTGCCAACGGAACAGATGATTCGGAGTTCAAATGCACTCCTGACCTTTTTATGGACGGAAGCATGGTAGAAGTTTAAACTTACTACCTAGACTCATTATGAATGCAAGAATTATGTTGGTATAAGAAGAGATGGACTGGAAGTAATAATCTGTCTTCTTACTCATATAGTTTTACATTCTTTTGCGATTCAAAATATATCGACGGTTGCGGAATCAAACATAATTTGCTATTTTGTACTAGCAGTTGATATGCTGCGTTTGACGGCAATATTAACAATACTACTCAGACTCATCGATTCATTTATCACCCTTAAATTAATTCCCTTTAATTTTATACTTATATTTTGCATTGATCATGCGTGTATTTGTAGATATTTATTGGATTTATTACAATATTTTATATGTATAAGGATTATAAAAATGTCTTGAATGTTCTTTGTAATGGAGATCGTTACAATATAAGTGTATGAATGTTTATGTTAGAGTATTCAAAAGAAACTCAGGGAACGAACAAGTAATCGAATTCGTAATACTGGATTTTCGCAAAGCCATAAGGAGCTTAATTGCAGAGAAATAAAGAAATCATAGTACTTTGTGAAAGGATCTTGATGATGAGTAGATAAAAAAGATTAAAAACGCTGCTAGCGAATGAAATGACTAGCGTTAAGTGCTTGTAATTTGTATAATTGAAGAAATAAAAAATAAATTGGAAGTATAATAATATGAATGAGTACTATGCAAAAATATGAAAGCTGTGCAAGAGTATAAAGATTTTAGAGAGGGAGAACAGATTTTCGGAAGTCACCAACTTGTGTTTGAAAAATATACGTTTGAATTACGAGTAGTATATAATATTTTAAATAGCATAGCTGGTCTTTGTTTTACACAGTATGTGTATATATGAAGTTAATATAATAAGTGATTTTTATAATACTATTGTAATGCTAAATTTTGCATATTTTAATATTTTAAGTAGTTGTTTTATAGGAAAAGTACACAAAGTCTAAAGAACAAATTTATATTGATTTATGTCTATTTTTACACTACTTTAGATACTTTTTTTAATACATTATATCTCGCAAACAATTTTAATTTTTAACACTTATATCACATTAATTCTGACTGAAAAAAAATAGTATTATATTTATTAGGTCAACAATAATAAATCTTCACATAAGATCATCACTTAAATGTACAATATCAATGTACTTTTACTACTTTAAAATTCAACATTAATATACACTGTTTTAGCTACTTAACTGTATTAAAATTAACAACATATCTACCGGTTTCTATTCAATTTATGATTCTTAATGTTTTTATTCGATTATGAGCTAATTGGATAAAAGAATATTTTGAACATCAGTCAGTAATTATAACTTTACAATTATAATTAAAACAAATACGAATTGAACAAATTACCAATTATAACTTTTAACAATTATTTTTTTTTTTAACTATTAACAAAAACATATTTTTAATTGTTAAATTAAATAAATAAATTAACAAACAAAATCATAGAACATATAATAATCAAACAATTAAAATTAAATGAAGATTTAAATTGTTTACCTTTTATATATGTATGGAAATTAGTTCATGAGAGTTTTTTGTTAATGAGATTTGGACATACTAATGTGTTCCAAAGAACAGCATTACATCTGCAGATCTTATTTATTTTGCTGTTTAATGTAAGTGATATTCGACTGGTCACTAATTCATAAGCCATCTCTTACCTCTTCAGCCTACTGAGTTTTTACTGTCATTTAAGAAATAGCTGAGTGGCAATTAGTATTTTGGACTGTGACTTCATTAAGACTGTTCTATCTTGTCTTGTTTTCATTCTGTAGCCAGGACGAGATGTTTTTCTTAAATTTCTGTTTCTATATATATATAATATATATGATACACTCAGCGTGAGCTTCGTCATTTTGATATTACCTCTCTTGGTGAGTTTATTGGCCTTGTCATTTTCTATGTAATCTTGATATTCTGTAATCCATATCAAGCTTATATTGTTATTTTTTGCCAATATATCCAAGCGTTTCCTGTAGTATAGGGTTTTCCTTAAGTTGACTTTGATATTATTTAGTACAACTAGCGCTGTTTGACTATCAGAGTAGACGATGACGATATACTGCTTAGTATTTCTATCTATAAAGCTCTTAACGCTTTTATTATTTTTTTATGGACTTTATTTTTGCTTGAAAATCGGAATGTGATTATCCGGGGTATAAGCAAGCTTGTTTGAGCTTGCCGTCCTCCAGGTACCTGCGCTTCTTACTTGTTTATTTTTGGGATACATTTGTGTATAAAATTGTCTGTATGTGGGAGATATTTGGTTTTATTCTCCCAATTTTCTTTATTCTGGATAACAATCCTACATCTCACATCATATAGTTACGCCTTTAAAATTTCGTCATATCTTGAGTTGCGCGCTATATTTAGACTAGAGGAGATCTTTATCCAGGAATAAGTTTTCCTTAGATCATATTTATTTATAGGTAGCTGTAATATATCTATACAATTATTTTCCTGTCTAGAGGAGCAATTCCAAGTATAGTTTCTATTGAAATCATTGGTGTTGTTTTAATAGCTGACTTACCTAGCAATATTTGCCATATATTCGAATTATTTGATTGAAATTTGTCTTAAGATTACTTCTGTGAATCCAAACTATAGTTCCGTGATATGGTATAGTGAAAAAGTCTCGATTTGATGATCGCAATGTATATACAGTTCAAGATATTTGGCTGCAGGCTTCATGTGTTAACAAAGGCTCTTCTGCATAATTTGGATCTGTTAACAGTCTATTTTAATATGAATTTAAGTTATAATAAATATAACTTATTCCCTGGTTCTTTACCTTGCCAAACTTTAGAACCGAAAAGTCGTTGAGCCTTAGTCCTCTTATAGTCTTAATTTTATATCTAGTCATAAAGAGTACATTTGTTTTGTTTGAATTTTCTGATAGCCTTACCATCAATGACTCCTCAGGCTTTAGTTTATGTCACATGAGACCCGTCAGTATGTTGTCATCCCACTTTATTGTATTTAATTGACTTATTTTTTCTATTATTGACTATTATTTTAGAACTAAGATGGGATTTTATCAGCACTTTTATTCCACGTTCAATCCTCTATTCTGATTTGCTCGTTATAGTTTATTACAGTGTTCTGGAGAATCTGACAGAGCTTAGTAGTATCCGAAATTTCTAGTAAGTTCTAATAGTATCTCTTCTAATCTTCTTCTTTGACTTATTTTATGGCCACCTTATATGTATTTTTAAGGTTACTGAAATTGTTTTAGTCTGATATGTTTGTTGTCCGACCAATTATACGACCTTATACCTTTTCAGCGTAGTATCACAAAATCAAAGTTATACCAGGGGATCCATTTCTTCGAAATTTATTGTATACAATGTAATCTAACGTTTCTTTAATTGCAATAGGAAAAGTATTTATTTTGTATTAAGATTGTGACCAGATTGTTATATGAAAAAATAAAACTATTTAGTTTCAAGTTAAGCTTATATTGATATTTACCCCAGTTAATGCATTTTAGATTTTTTATGTGTACATCCTTTTTTCCTTTGTCGCGAATGGTAAAGATGATGTAATTGTGGTCAGTCATGAAAACTTCGAGAGACTTTCCAGTTTAAACACCATGTCTCACCATGCATTGATGTTAAAGTTATATCAATAACATCTGTTCTTCTGGCATTCTGGAAACTTGATTTATTTTTCACTTTCAATATGTATAATTTTGTTATATGGCCTAATTAATTTAGTTAACAATATTAAATTATTTTTTTTAGTTTAAACAATTTGAATTCTTAAATTTAAATTTTAAAAATGTAGAAGCTCTTATAATAATTAATTATGGTTTTATTATTTTTATCATTTATTATATAAAAATATTTATCTGTTGATTAAATTTAATAAAAATCTATAAAAATATTTTTTATTGAGTTAATAGTATATATTTATATATTACAGATGAAGTATATTCGGGTGGTTCGTGTGATGTTTTTACAGAAATGATTGGAGCAAAGGGTAAAGATGTTCTATATGTCGGCGATCATATTTTTGGTGATATATTAAAAAGCAAAAAAATTCGAGGATGGAGAACATTCCTAATTGTTCCAGAATTAGTTCAAGAATTACATGTTTGGACTGATAAATGTCAATTATTTGCTGAACTTCAAAGTTTAGATGTTATGCTAGGAGAAGTTTATAAGTAAGTTATAAATTTTATTAATTTTCTAAGCTGTACATTTTTTATTAGAATATATATAAATATACATTTTATATATTATGTAGTAACTAGATTATAGCTACAGTAATTTATAATCAATATTTTTAATTATACATAGTTTTTTTTATAAAAGTATTGAGGCTGAATTTTTTTGATTATTATTTGTCGCAACAATTTCGGAAAAGTTGGAAAATGTGTATGGGAGTTTTTCAATCATTAGGCGTGTTGAAATGTGTCTTCGCGTGAAGCGTGTTTTTTAACCTTGTAACCTGACATATTACTATGCTATACTAGACTTATATTAGAGTACTAGTGTAATAGACCTGCAATCACAAAAAATAAAATGGATTTATGAGGCGATCATTAAGCCAAGATTTTTTTAAGGGGTTACTCTTAGAGGTCATAGATATAATATCAGGATCAACTTGAATGTACTGAGCATGGTGCAGAGAATCTTCTTAAGGGGTATTGACGGAGCAATGAGAATTACCCTCAAAATCTGTGGAACTGATTTTAAATATACAAGTTTTGGACAAGATAGCTCAAGCAACGGCATATACTAGGTACTTTAACAACAAAAAGAATTGAAAGGATCTTATTCCCTAGATAACAAATCTACGGGATTTAAGATAGATCATGGAAGGACATATGACAATATCCATCGAAGTCCCATGTATGACAAGGAATTAATAACCATTGTACTTTATAGAGAAGATTGAAATATCAAGGCAGACAATTTCCTGAAATCTGGCCTCTATGTTTACCGACGTCTCTAAAAGCGAAAATGTAGTCGGTGTGAAGGCTTAAGAGACATCCACATCGAACAAAATTATTTTACATTAAACAAACATACATCCATCTTTTAAGCAGAAATTTAGACTATCATCGACTACACAGTTAACCAGGAATAGAGCTGTCACCATTTTCTCAAACAATCAGGTAGCCAGTTCTGATTGCCATTGATAGCACAAAAACTAAAACGAGAGAGGTTTCCAATAAAAAAATTTACTGTGAAATCTCGCGAAGAGTAATAAGGTTACCCTAATTTAGATTTCGGAGTAACAGGGCTAGGTAATAAAAAGGCTGATAGATTCGTTAAAAGAAGGATTATTAGCCTTAGATCAGCAAAATTAAAGATATCCTAAATTTAATTTTAACTATAAATTAACAACACAGCCTCTAAACGGTTAAATCGGTCCATTATTAAGAGATGAGAGAAGGAAAGAGGTACCAAACAATTAAAAACTCATTGGAACAATTCTACCCACTATTTGGCAGTCTCACATTCGTCATAATATTAGGCTGTTGATGGACTGGTTGGCACCTAGATGTCAGAGTTAGTCTGCAAGAGAAAGCAACAAGTTAATCCATAGTAGTAGGGTAGAATTTATGATATCACTGCTCTCGAATACTTGGGACATAAGAATTGGATGCATAATATGCAAGAGAGACCTGAAGTGGGAGTCTAATAGTAACTTCCCTCTACACCAAACTATCAAAAAAGACTTTGTCGGTAGTTTGGCCTCGTACCTAGATGTTGATGGTAGTCTGCGAGGGGGCATCTTGTCAGCTCTTACTGCAGGTTAGTGCTGCAGGGAGTGGTTGATGATGTAAATTGAGGCCGGCTAAACTCCATACTTTTAGTACGGTGAAGCTTTATATAAATAGGATAAGGTCTTGCATACAATGGGCTTATTTTTTAATGTAGGTAGAATCGATAGAATATATTCTAGAGTGAAAACTGACGTATATTTCCCTCCAATATACCTTTCACTATTCGCTAACTATTACTGAGATTTTTCTCCAAATTATTAATATTTTTTCCGTATTTGATAACTAAATATCATTTCATATTCCATCGACTATCACACTAAGTTTTTATGAATTAATGACTTTTCAACAATGTACTATCGATAATCTATAGGCTTTACGCTTCAATTTAAATACTACACCACTACCACTCGCAGACAATATTGTGTTATATAATTCTTTTTATAATTTATTTAACTCTTATATAAATAATTCTGTTTTTAATATAAATTAAAATTAATCAGAAATTCGTTTAATATAATCAACTATAATATAATCAAACTGTAACGTTAAAATTAGTTACTCAATGATTAAATTAATCACTAATATTATGTTATAAATTAAAAAGTTGTGAAAATAAAGGAATTGATATTAATTCATTATTTAAACGAAACAAAAATTAAA
Organism: Eupristina koningsbergeri; assembly: GCA_018907245.1. Taxonomy (NCBI): domain Eukaryota; kingdom Metazoa; phylum Arthropoda; class Insecta; order Hymenoptera; family Agaonidae; genus Eupristina; species Eupristina koningsbergeri. The sequence continues at coordinate 1,516,194 of JACCHV010000002.1, read as the reverse complement.
TAATAAAAGATTGTTTTGGTGTATTTGTACTTTATTAGATCAATGTCAACTAATTTATTGGAAAAAAATGGAAAGTTCTTCGAATCAACAAAAAAGAATTAATTTATATTATACAACTATTAGTACAATTAAAAATATAAAATATCAAAAAAAGAAATTTTTTTAAATTATAAGTAAATTCATTATTTTTTATTACTATTTTTGTTAAAAAAAAATTATCAAATTTTTATTTATTTATAATTTATTTTTTCGTAGAAATTTAGATAGTAGCACAAAAGAAAAACCTGATATTTCCAAACTTCGTGCTTCAATACGAGATGTAACGCATAAAATGGACTTAGCATATGGAATGATGGGATCATTGTTTCGTAGTGGTAGTAGACAAACATTTTTTAGCAGTCAAGTAGTAAGATATGCTGATTTATATGCAGCTACATTTTTAAACTTAATGTATTACCCTTTTTCATATATGTTTAGAGCACCTGCAATGCTAGTGAGTATTAAATCATATGTTTATTAACTATTTATTTCAAATTTACATGTATATAATATTGCCAATATATAACATAGTAATATAAGTTAAAGTATTATTCAAATATTAGTTTTCTAGAACACAATTTTTATATTTATAATTAGTAACAGAAGTTAATATAAAAAGCAAAATGTTAAGTTTTTTTTATTAAACATGTAAATAATATTAAAATTCATCTTTGTAAAATAGTTCAAAAATATATTTGTATTTATTCAATACATGATTAAAATATTTTATTATTTTTCAATTTTAATATTTAAAGTTTATGATATATTATATGATATCTGAGATGCAGTAAAACTATTTCTGGGAAAAACTTCTATTAATAATTTAGAATGTAGTCTGTTTTCTGTTTTTCTGAAACGATAATTTCTTTCAATCCATTTGCAAAATAATTTTAGACTATTCATGACCAGATGATAATGATTTATACGATATTTTTTTTAATTTCCACTTTTCTTTTACATAATCATATTAGTCCATTTTGCGTTTCTCTTCATCTTACAAAAAATACACAGATAAAATATTTAATTTCGATGCTTAAAACTGCTATTTGAACCATTAAAAAAAAAAAAAATAGCGATGAAAGACGGTTGGATAGAAAATTAAATTAAAAGCAATTTTTATGAAAAAGATGAGTTTATAAACGGTGATTCCACAGGATTAACAACACTAGTTTTTATCTACATGTCCATAATAGTTTTTGTCGCAGTCGCTTCGCCAAGGTTTTTTTCTCTTTTGAGCCTGCGTGGGGATTTTTCCCGATTTTTCCTATACAATATGACAATATAATATATAACCCAGATACGATATTCGTACTATTATAATCCTGAAGTGTCTGTGTGAGACACCTATATTTTGTCTTACATGCGATTTTTGAATATTCAGGGGCTTACCGATATGCCGGCATTCTTACTACCTCTCTCTTTCTTTCACTCCCAAAAATATATTTTGTGTTTATTAGTAGTAGAAAAAATAGTGTGTTTATATATAATTTAATTGTGTTATCATTATTTAATATTTTTAATTTTTTTAAATTAGATGCCTCATGAAAGTACGGTAGCACATGAACAAAGATTTGTAATTGAAACTCCAACAATTAGTCGATCTAGAATGCTCAAGTTACATGATACTGAAAATTCATTTGTAACTTCTATTGATCAGGATCTAAAAGATATTGAAAACATTAATAACACAGAAGAAAATGGAGAAAATAAAATGGTTAGTATAACATATTAACAATTTTAGAATAATAATTTTTCATAGACATTTTATTTATATTTTCATCAATAATTAAAAACTACCTATATTACGTTTTTTAAATCTAAAATTTTTACTTAATATAATAAATTATATTCGAATAAATTAAGCTGTAAGAAAGGAATTAAAAAAAAACCAAATTATTCCGATACTATTTAATTTGTTAATAACAATAATGTTTAATTATTTATACAAAATTTAAAATATGAATTAACTCGATACAAATATTTAATACTTTGTAAACAAAACGATATATAGATAAATATACACGATAAGCCACTATTGGTCGTTGCAATTTTGGAGAAGTCTTCAAAATTAGAGTCAAGTTTTTTTCTATTTGTCTCCTTATATTTTTGTTTTTCCGATAATTGCATGCATCAAGATTTTGCTTTGCTCCAAGGGTATTTTTCGATTTTTGAACACGTCGCGGTGAAATAATTAAAAGAAAAGCGCCATATGATAAAATTTTGTTTGTAATTTAAAAAAAAACAGTATAGAAACATTTTTAATATTACAAGAATTTTATGAACATAACTGTATGTCAAAATTACAATTTGAAAATAGTAAAGAGAGCCGGGAAAAGATAATCGATGAGTCTCGGTTTAGGCGTCCAAAAAACTCGAATCGCTACGAACACCCGCCGCATGCTAAAGTTTTTAAATTCGGACCATCAATTAACAGTTAGAGCATACGGGGGAAAACTGAATTTAGGTGATCTATACTGCATAATGTAGTGCTAAAATATTTAGAAATGCGAAAAGTTTTTGCGAAAATATCAAAGCTGAGAAGTTTCAGGCTGCTTTTGAGATATGGAAAACTTGTCTTCATAAATGTGTTAATGCAGGAGGAAATTATTTTGAAGAATTTTTAATTTAAATTTAAACTGTTTATAAGTCCAGCAATAAATCATCTCTAATAAAAAAAGGTATTTTATTTTTTTTAATAATATTTAAACAAAATATTCTCGTGTAGTGTTTTTCAACTAATCGCTTCAGAGCACTGTGTTAAAAAATCGAAAAACACCCTTCACGAGAAGTAAAAACCTATCACATCTAATTAACTTTTTTTTTAATTTGCAAATTTTCATTGTAAATTTCATATTACATATACCGTATTATATGCAAACAAAAAAATTAAATTATACAAGTAAATTAAATAATAAATTAATCGATAAAATTGAAAAAAAATTTATTTCAGAAATTGGAATTTTTAAAATCTCGCAATGAAAAAATTCCACATGCAAGGCCAGAAACTCCACGCAATGTAACGCATACACATGATGATGATTGTAGTGATGAAGATAGTGATTGTTTAAAGCATTCATAGTATTAAACTAATAACAGCAGAAAGTTAATATATATAGCTAAATATATAATCTAATGTTATAAAAAATATATTAATTAAATAACAAACAAATTCTATCATATTTATTTGTTATTTTTAATAATCATATGGGTTTTTGTGACTGTGATTTCAAATTACTTAAAATAATTTTGTTTTGTTACACATATTATTCTCATATTTTTAAAAATATAATAAAAAAAATTTTTTTAATATTATAATTTTTGTTTAATTATAAGTTTGAATTCAGTAAATGTTTAAAAATGATTACACATGTACATAATCTAATATATAATGAAATAAAAATTTTAATTTATGTTACGTATGTAACGAAATTTGACATAATTTACTAACCTACAATTCAAAAGTTGCAAATTATATCATAAAATTGATAACGATTGTAATTATGAAATAGTTGATCTGCATAAAGTTGATCCAGATTCACAAGAGGTGTGAAAATAATTAACAAATACTGAAGACAAATGGGTTAAACAGGTAGTGGGAGAATTCGAAAACTTGCAATAGAGAGATTATAAAAACTCAGTCAAGATTACACAAGAGGTTCCTGGTCCGAGTCGAGTAAGAAGTAACGCGTAATCAACGAAAGACGAAAAGTGCAACAATAATTTAATAAACGGTCGCAATTAGGGTACAACTGACGTATCACGAGCCACACACACATAACAAACTCTTTCTTCCGATTGTATAAAATAAACGTAAAATCGTGAATATTAATCATCGTAAGTAACCCGATCCTCGCAAAGGCTGAGACGTTTTGACCGACTCAGCTACGGCGGAATAGTAACCCGGCGGTAAAATAAATAATACATAATAATATATATATATTGACGATACTTAAATACGTAACAATTTATTAAAACGAAACAAGTATTTAATAAGGAATAATCATTTATTTTTACACAAAAAACATTCACTATACTATTGCAACATTGAAAAATATTGCGTTAGTTCGCGAATCGTTTTCACCTTCATCGTGTTGAATAAACTTAAAAGAAACAAACATTTTAATTCGCTAAAGCCGGTGGAGTAGCGATCTTTATTTGAAGTTAGCGAATCAGCCCCGCATGGCAAACTAAAATCATTCTCTAGCGCCTCTCTAGATCGAGAGGGCGGAGGAAAAATGAAGTAGGATCACCTAAATAAAAGGCGCATCGCACCTGGCCATAGGACCTTAATTTTGTGCTGAATATTGAAGAGTACACTTCTTGTGCTTACACAAAAAGTAGCTCGACAATACCACCCACAGAATTTATAAAATTATTAAATTCGTGCTTTCACGGATTATAATTTTTTTCCTTATCGTGTGGATAGTATTAAATTAAAATTAAAATATTTGACACCTGTCATAACAAGACTGTCAGTACCGGTTTGAAAAGAAGTCACTAAAGATAACAGATCTGGGTGACAATATTCTGTAATAGAGTCAAAAACCTGTCATAACAGGGTTATTGACCTTCGGTCAAATAAACACCGAAACAGATATTTGTAGAGCTCTCTGTCATAAGAAGAGAGCGCGAGCAATTATAATAAGCTTAACTGGTAAATTCAAAAAATAAAAAAAAAATAGAAAAAAAACAAAACCTTTTTTTTTAGATACCCCTTGGCGAAACCTGTGCTGAAGAAAGTAATGCAGTAGATACACCGCCAATGAATAATTCCGAAAAAGAGCGTTAAAAATACATCGTTATTTATTGTTTTAATAAATACATAATTTATTGATATAATTTGTATTTATTTTTTTATATATTCCTCTCTTTTATTCCCGCTAAAACAACTGAAAAATCTATCCCCGTTAAGCATTAAAAGGCGTAACGTTACATTATGATATAAAAAGTATCTACGTGATTTTGTCTTCATAAAGGTGAGATGATTTATTTTGTTGGTTAAGTGTATAGAAATCTATTATTGTTAAAATTTAGTAAACGTTTTCTTGATAAATATTGTTCTTTAGGAGTAACTTTAATTTTTGTATCAGGTCATGTGCAATATCTAACAAACGTAGATTTGTAAATATAAAATATAATTAATGGATGCAATAATCGACTAAAATTTACAACAGAAATTAAAATCAACAATTCCATTAACTTTTTAGATCTTTCACTAATAAAAACAAATATCAGAATTATTACGAATTGGCATCAAAAACCTTTACAGTCGGACAGGATACTCAATTTCGTATTCAATCACATATTGTCTCAAAAGAGGAATACTGTTTACAACCTTATAGATAGAGCCTGTTTATTATCTAATCAATGTTTTCATCAAATATAAACATAAAAATAACTGTAACAATAATAGTAATAAATATTTTACTTTGAGCTTATCATATTCAAAAAAAATGTTTTCTGAATATTCTTTAAAATTAAAAAAATATGGTATAAATCTAATTCCCAAGATAAATAATAAATTAGATGCAGTTATTAAAAAACGAAAACATATTACCGATAATTCGGACAAAACTAATGTTGTTTATAAAATCAAATGTAGACTGCTCATCTGTATACATAGGTGAAACCAAACGTAGATTAAGAACACGTATAAACGATCATATTAAAAACAATAATAATACATCTATAATATCAGTGCATTCATTAGAATGCAATCGTATTATAGATTGGGAGAATATAAATATTCTTGATACCGAAATAAATTATAAAAAGAGACTAATCTCAGAAATGATATACATAAAAATAAACAATGACACAGTTAACAGACAAGTGGATACACAAAATTAGAAACACCATATGATCCTCAATAATATGTCAAATAACAACATGATGTAGCGTATGACCTCATGAATACGTATATATTAAGGTGAATTTTACTTATATTTACAAACATTATGTGACGTTACGACTGATACGTCGTACAAAATTTTTTAATCTTAACTAAGTTTTTACATATGTATCAATATTTTAATATTAATTTTACAATAAAGTGTTTAGACAACGATTAGGAATTCCTAGTCGAAACGTCAACAAAATAAAATTTGAATAAATTGTGTATTTATTGTCCAGCACCTCTAAAGGATCTTCAATATCAAAATTATTAACTAAGATGGAAGGTGCTTCGAATCAAATTTTAATATAAAATATAGATTACAATAAAATATCAGAATTATTACCATTAGAAACTAATAGAGATTTTAATAAATTAATATGTAATTTTATGTTTGTAATAATAGTACTAAATATATTAAATTGTATATATATTAATAATTCCCGTAATATTCATGAATCTAAAAATTTATTTAACCAATTTATTTCACAATTTCGGCTGATTTAATAAAATATTATTATACCTTATTCGATAAGTTTTAAAAGTTGACTTTTCTATAGATTTTTTTAGTTTGAGAAGAGTAAATTATACATTAAATTTTTCTAGGAAATTATTTTCATTGCCTTTGATATACAGTAATTGCTTTACATTAATATTAAAATTTTTTAATTCAGCTTATGTTTAAAGTAATAATAAAATATTTTCATAACTGAAAGTAGACTACAATATATTTTATGTTGAACATATAATGAAAACATTATTTATTATTTAAACAACTTCAATATTATCAAAGATATCCTACACATTTACACCAAAAACGAAACCAAAGAACATACAAAGTAACATGCTTTAAAAGTAAATTTTTGCTTTATTTATCAATTATACAAGAAAACAATTTTATACAATATAAATTAAAAAATTCAAACTGAAAAGTATAGTTATTTTATGTTACACTATTCATTTGTGACGGCCGTGCCGTCACTAAAACATCTTTTGCGACGTTTTAAAAGCGCGGTGCAATAGGACATGATGCCACTAGCCCAGCCATTGCTGGCTCTACTCCCGCACCATGTCCAGTGCCACGCAGCCTACACCATCGACAGTTTTACGCGCAGCGTAGTGGCGCTCCATCGGCATTCGTTGAAACTACTGATTATCAAATGAATAAGGTCAACCGGCCGTTATAAAATCAGTTGATCTTCATCGTCTCCACACTGGACGCTTGGTCAACTTTCTAATATTGTATGGCCGGGAAATTAGTTACGTGCGGAAGACCGGTAACTACCTTTGCATGTTCTAATTTCCCGTTTTTGAACGATAGTCAAGCAACTAACGTCACTAGTACTTCCTGTTAAATTTACCGCCTTATCCATCTTTTTCTTTAGATCTATAATAAATGTTTTTTTATAAATATTTTACCGCGCATTATCTACATAGTTTCTTATTAATGTTTAACTGTGCTGTATGTTTATTATGATATTCATGTTTATATAGAACCATTGCAATTAGAATTTTGTAATATTTAAACTTTTTTCTACATCATTAATTTTAAATCTATAACTATAATTCTGGACTTTTATTATGCAATCTACTTATCCTGCACCCAATACTCACACGCAGCTGGTCGCCGGTGATTAAATTTATACCGAGGTATTTAGAATACCGTTACAAATTTGTATGAAAAGTAATACTTATTGATGATATATTTTAATATCTTTTAATAAAATAAAAATCTTAAACATTTTGTAAATGTAGAAAAATAAGATTTAGGTGAGTATGATAATGTTCAAAAATTAAACAGTGTTTTCACTTTATGCAAAAATTTCAAAATAAATTACATTTTAAGAGCCATTTGTCTTTTTAAGGAGTGAGAATGAAAAAAGGAATAATTATGCATATTATCACAATAAAACGAAATAATTAAGTTTTTTTTCTTTTTTCCGCAAAAGAGGAAAATTCTTCCAATTTCTGTAAATTTTTTTTATTCTGGCGCAAAAAATTTTATAAATTTTATAAATTGCTAAATGAATATACTAATCCAGAATATATACATGATGTATTCAGAAAGTAAAGCCAATTTATTATTTTTGAAGTCGTTATTGGTCGTAATGATTTGGGAGAAGTCTTGACGCGTGCTGGAAAGTTTTTTCTATGTGTCTTTTTATCATTAAAACCGGCAATATTTGTCTTCGTGCAAAAGATGTTTTTCGGTTTTGTAACACATTTCGATGGAGTGACTGTTGAAATAGTTAGTTACTTAGTTAACCTAATCTCCGCGTTTCGGCTTGGATTTATATATAAATAAATATATTAATTTATATTAATTTCAGTTTATTTTGTTTCTGTATCTCTTAGTTATTTAAACTTTCTTTGTCGCTCTGTTTCTACATTTTCCTTACTTTAATTCCATTTTCTCTCCCTCTTCTCCCTGTGTCTCTATTTTTCATCCCCCTTATTTTCTCCTCCCTCATTCCTTAACTTTCTACCCAATTTTTTTACTGCCTTCAAAAATTCATGGTTACTTCTTCCTTCAGTTCTATCTGGGGTTTTCCAATTTCCCTTTTCTTGTTCGGATTTATTCGACTTTTAATACGGGTGTTTCTCACAAATCACTTCCACACAACCAATTGTAAATATTTAATTTTTTATGAATGTTTTCCACAACTATTTTTTATTTTGTTTTGTTTTAATGTAAACAAAAAATTAGCAGAAATTTAACCATTCAAATTTTCGAAAAATAATTTTATTAATTATTTTAAGTATCAAAATACTTTTTTACTGTATTATTAATATTGATATAATTTTATATTTTGAATTACTGATATAATGTTTATTAATTACTACATCTTATATTATTACTCTGCGTATTATTAAATCTACATTGCCACTACATGAATTTCCCCGCATAAATAATTATATATATTGTATGTTCAACTTTAATTTTTAATGTTAAAGTTTATATTTCCTATTGTTATCTATATTATATTGTAGCATTATGTTATATATTTTTTTATAATTAAAAACATTGTCAAAACCTATTTTAGAATGAGTCCTTATCCTGAAGTATTCCTCTTGAACCCTGCCTCGGTAAGCAATTCCCGATGAGCGACTACAGCTATAAAGACATGCCAAATTAAAAATTTATAAAATAAATATATACTTTGTTACGTATGTAACGAAGTACAATAAATTCAATAACTAAGAAAATTTTCCGCATACCTAAAAAGGATTGCGCAAAGCAATTGCGGAAGACGAAGCCAATACGTGCATTAAAATATTGCTGATAATTAATAAAAATAGTATTGGCCAAAAGATTCAGAAAAGTGTAGCCAGGTTAATGAACTAAAGGCGACAAAAATACGAATTAAGATCGAAAATGGAAATAACCTATGAGGGAGGACAGGAAGAGTTAGCAGTTTTTCTCTATAAATTGGGGGACATAAGCATCGGGGGGATTCTTATTGATCATTGGTATTCGATTCGATTCATTGTTATAATTATCCCGGTCGGGAACTTTCGTCGGTAAGCCACTAGGACAGACTCACACGTCCGAGTAGATTCATGATAACGCAAGTATCATATTTAATATGGACACATACGTAGATTCTAGTTCGCATCACGAGCCACTATAACACATTACATTCTCTCTTCCGATTTATTATGTCACGTATGTAAAATTACATACACATACGCGACGATTTAATTATATTCGCATCAGTAAAAACAAAGACAAAACATGAGAAAATGACATTGAGGGAATCGAAAGGAGTCGCGAGTAACGTGAAACCTGCGAGTAATAAGAACTTCCGAACTCGCCAAATTGCGAAAATTCAAGATCAGAGGCGACGATGAGTATACAGAGGTCAATCAAAAGACAATACCGGAGAAAGCTGAAAGAACGATAATCAAGCACAGGCACCTGGAGGGAGAATCCGCGGATTTTGCAATTTCTCCATAACAACGGAGGTAATGAGTAAAATCGAAAAACACGTAGATGTACTTCTATTTCTACCTCGACTTCTACTTCAACTTCGATTATTCGATTCGGTCTTGATCCGGGGATTCGGTTCGATTCCTTCTAAAGTCATACTTCGGTTCGGGTTCTTTAATATTTATTTGTTTTATACAATCGGGACTTAGCTTCTTGACACGAAAAGTTGTATTACACATTACGTTACTCTTTCTCTCTCGCTCATTAAGAGAAATACAATAAAAAAGGTATTATATTAATTATCTCGCGTTTTATCAATTGACGATTTCCGAACCTCACAAAGGCCAAAACGCTTTGACCGATTTGGCTAGGGCAGAACGATACCCGGAGAGAAAATATTATCGCGATTCAATTATTAAAGAATAAACATAGTCGTGACCTCTTAGATACGTAACAATTATCAATAAATCGGTATTTAAAACGCGAATTAACGAATTATATTTATTTTATCCCAAAAACCTCATAAAGGCTGAAACGCTTTGACCGCTTCTGTTACGGCAGAAAAAGAACTGAGCAACCATCGGATTATAAATAAACAAATAAATAAATATATAATTAAGTAATATATGAGAGATATAAATCGTAACATCTTTTTAATATAAACGTTATTTAAAAAATGTTAGTGTTATTTTTTATGAGGGAAAAGTGAATTTATTAATCCAAATTTTTAGGTGTATAAAATCAATTTTATTATAATTTTTACATAATTATTTTTTATAAAATTCAACATATTTTTTTCGAAATAGTGAATAGGTTAGAAAAAACTACAATTCTCATTAAATTTTTTGATTTGTAATTTAATTGATTACTTAACATATCTATATTATAATTAAAAAATAATAATGGAGATCTATTTTAGTGCAGTAATTATTCTTGTTAGATAATCTTACGTTTAGTTCTGTAATGCTTTATTAATATATGCTTAGTAAGTGAGATTACATTGTCTAATATCAAAGACGATAAAACTTTAAAAACTTAGTTTTAGAGCAACATCTATACAGAATTTTTACAAAGTGAAATATTTTTTAGTTAACGATGTTAATTTCAATATTCCAATATTTTAAATTTCACAAAAGCTTTTATTTACTTAAAAATGTTTTTGGTCAATATCACAATTATTCTAAGAATCAGAATATATATAAAAAATAATGTTAAGCAACATAAGAATTGAAAATAGAAATAATAAATTACTATATAAGTATGATGCAACACTTACTATACTGTTTTGTTTCCTGTACTTTTTCTTAAAAATTTTATAATGATTTATTGTATACAATATTATAGGAAATGTTTTATTAGAAATTAATCGGTATTATAATTGATAATATTATTTTTAATGCCTGAAAGAAATTAAATATTAAGGTGTTGATGCAAATCAATATCAATCTCCAACATTCGAAATCGTAATTTATTACATCATGCTACAGTAAATTAAAAATTAGAATTAAAAATCATTAATTATATACAACAATTAATAATTTATGTGAGATTTATGTTTTCTTATTAGTTGAAAAAAATACAATTTATTTATTAAATAATGTTTTTTAATTTATTTGAAAAAAATATGCAATGTTGATTATTATTAAGTATTCCTTAACATATTTATATGAATATATTTTTTACTTTTATAGAAAATTAATAGTAAATAATGTAAAATATTATAAGAATAAATAATTATAGTAAGCAACAAATTCTGTTTTATTTGTTCTAAATAATTAAATATTAAAATAAAATAAAAAAAATTAAATAAATTGACCTAGTATTAATCAATTTAATAGGGTAATATACTGTTTTTTATTATAAATTACACGAATGAAATAAAATTTTTAATAAAAAATTAAAAAATGTTTATTTAATTTTTTATTAAAATGTGTCTAAACATGGTTTTGTGAAAATCAAATCGAAATAGAAAAAATATGATCATTATTTAACAAACTTTATAGCGATATTATTTTAATTATTTTCACTTTTCATTATGAATAAAATATAAGTTTATCTATTTTAATATATGCACATGCAGATTCATATTGTCATTAAAATGTGTTAAAAAATTAAATTTAGAATTCGAATATGTTGTTTTAATGCACAAAATAATATAAATAAATTTTTTTATGGTATCAAGCTATGTTGTTACTACTTGCGGTTTTTATAAACTCATTATCCACATTTTTTTGGCATTGAACAATACCGTCACAATTAGACATGTGTTTAATACTTGATGTTGAACATGTACTCTTATTATCTTGAATATCAGACTTTATTTCCGAAAAAGAATGTTGCGGTTGAATATCAGAAGTTATCTAAAAAAATATAGAAAATTAAATTATAAATATTAGACCATAATTGTTCAAGATATTATATTTTTTTGGTACAAATTTAGAATAAATAAATAATATTTACTTCAATTTTGATTTTATAAATATTAATGTTTGTTTTTTAAATTATTTTCTCAGTTTCGAATACATTTGCATTTGTATTATTTAACAGTACTTTGTTATATTTTGACTTATCTTACTGATTATTACATATTAAAATAAGTTTTGTCATTGCCTCAAACTCCTTTTAATCTGTTATAATAGTAATTTTTCTTCATTTGAAAGAATAAAGTCATGTTTGTTTATAACTGAAACATATACTTTTACAATAATTTACCAACTACAATTTCCTTTTTAAATTTAATGTATAAGAAAATTTCATTTATACAATATTTATAGTAGAATCATGGTTTATTGCGAACTGTGGATTCATTTTAACTCAGCATATTCAATGAAACAAAGTTTACTCCTTTAGTTGATGTTATTCCTCTAAAGACTGAAAAATTATGTTTATTTTATTTTTTAATGTTTAGTTTAGTAGAAATTTAGTAAAAATACAAATTTTAAATTCAAATGTAATATGTTATTTATATTCTGTAAGATGTTTAATTTCAGCTATATTTACAATTTTTAATACGCAAATTAGAGACTATTAAAATATTTTGATCAATTAAAGAATCAAGATCAAATAACATCTGAATACGATATAGAGTACAAAATTAGAAAATCACGAAATAAGTTCGAGATTAAATGTATGAATTTAACAAAATCAGCAACTAATACTATATTCAATAATTAACATAAGGGTATACAGTTGAAAATTAATAATCAAGAATACAGAAAATTGATGTTCAATTCATTTGGAAGGAGTATATTTAATAAAAAATAAAAATATAAGAAAAACTTCAAATATTTAAAAAAAAATCACAAGATATAAGTCAATTAACTAGTTTCAAATAATCAAAAGTACTGTAAGGATGTATAAAAGTATAAGGAAAACGATCAACTATTTACGAAACTTTATAAATTAGTACAATTATGAAAACATGCAAAATTTTAAAACGATCGCCCGATGAATAAAAAACTTATAGTAACTTTTAATTAACATTTGATCTTTATGGAGATAAATGCTTTAAAGCGGTTTTAGATCATTGTTAATAAAAAAAAATATAAAAAATGTTCCTACAAAAATTTTTTTTTTATAATTATAAAAAATACCTCCTCCATATATCTTTATAATTTTTGTCTATTTATAAAAAAAATTATCTTTAAAAAAACGAATCAATTTTTAATATTTTAGAGTATAAGTAGTTAAATATGATGGCGTCGTATATCAATCTAGATGTATATACATACGAAATATATATTTTTAATTTGTGTACATAAACATGAATAAAAATCGATTTAAATTTATAAATATTATTCGTGAAAAATATTGAAAATTACAAAATATCATATATTATTAAAAAAATTCATAAATAAAATTTTAATAAATATTGAAAAAAAGTGTATTTCATAAAAAAGAGGTTAATAATTTAAAATTTAACTTTGGTTAATACTTTAAATATGTAAATATTATACAAAAAATGAAATAATTACTAGAATAAAAATATGTTTGTGCGATAAGCAATTTTTGAATAATACTAATAGAAATAATAAAAAATAGAATAGGATTCCTCTAATTGCTGCGAAAACGGTAAATCTCGTTAGAACATTTAAGTTACGTACTAATACAGAAAAAGAGAAAAATATAGTGTAGTGAAAGATGAACAAGTGATAAAAGTGTAGAAAAAAATAACAGGAACAGAGAATATAATAATAAAAAATAAAGAGTAGTGAGAATTCGGTGTGAGAAGTAAAAAAGTTTACTAAGAGTCAAGAGGTTAAGTGTGAGCAGGAAGGAGAGAGAACCGGTGAGTACGGAACGAGGAAAAAGCAGGGGCGAACCAAACGGTAAAAGGCCCAGAAATCACGGTCCTCGGGAAAATAAGAATAAAGGAACGGGAATAGGAGCACAGAGACGTAGCAAAGAAAAATGAATCAGGGGCAAGGAAAAAAACAAGGTAGCGAGATCGCTGAATAATAGAAATGATGGCAATCAGATGGCGTTAGATGTCAAGAAAAAGGAAAAGATGGTATAATTTATAGGAGACATGTGGGAGGACAAGGATGGAGAAAAGGAAAAAGAGGGCAGAAGAAAGAGAAAAATGGGAAAAGGAATCACAGGAGAACATGGAGAAGCTCGCAATAAAATATAACAGGGAGATAGAAAAGTTTAAGGAGAGCCTGGAAAATACAAGGATATGGGCGAGTAGAATGGAAGGTAAAGTAAAAAGTTTGGAGCAGAAGTATCGAGAATTGGAGGAAAGAGAAAAGAAGTAAAACGATGGGTGACGGAGCAGAAAGCAGAAATTGAAAGCTACAGTGGAGATAGCAGTGGAGACGGTACTGAGGTGAGAGAAGGAATTGAGTCAAGATCGGGGATCTCAAAGAGGGAAATAAACGGAATCAGGCAGATTTTGAGAGATAGAGGGAAAAAATATAGGGCGGATAATTTTGAGGAATGAACAGGGCGGAAGTGAATAAAGTCAGTATGCAGAAGTGAGCGGGGAAGTTTGTGGAAAATAGATTGAGATTGAAGATACCATTAAAACAAATTAAGAAAAAGATCTAGGTAGTGGATAGTTTTAGCTACCTGGGGTTCGTACTGAGTACGAAACGAGAAATTAAAAGAACATGGGGACACTATGAAATGAGGTGTGCGGATATCTTTTAGCTCAGGAATACCTTGTTTAACTATCTAGTCAGAGGAGTGATGACATACGGATAGGAAATATGGGGATTTGAAGAGATGAGAGAACTAGATAGAGTTAAGCTTTTATATTTATATAAGCTATTATAGATGCACCCTGAGACTAACTACTGTATCCCGACATATATCGTATATGAGAAGACAAATGAAGGGGATATGAAAGGTGAATGGAAGATAAGAGCCATGAAATACGATGATACAATTAAACAGATGATACAAGAAGATGGGTTAGGAGATACAGAGAAGAAAAAACATAAAATGAGAGGATAAAAAGGCAAGGATGATATGGAAA
The DNA here is from genome assembly GCA_018907245.1 of Eupristina koningsbergeri. NCBI lineage: Eukaryota > Metazoa > Arthropoda > Insecta > Hymenoptera > Agaonidae > Eupristina > Eupristina koningsbergeri. Next base: position 1,500,852 of record JACCHV010000002.1, on the reverse strand, counting down.
GATGGCTAACTAGTCTAGAATTCAGCAGAGAACAGATGGAGATATAGAAAAATAACGGAAAAAACAAATATAACGAAATTAGGAAGAGACGCGAAGAAATACAAGGACAGATAAGAGCAAATAAGATGGAGAAAGCTAGATACAATAATTCATATAGGACAATAATGGAAGCAGGGCTATCAGCATACCTAAGGCAGGAGAAGAGATGCAAACTATGTGGAGAGGAAAAAGTCGATTGGAATCATTGGATAATGAAATGTAGCGAGACGAAAGAGATCTTCACAGATTTTAAAAAAAACGATAACGTACAGATATTAAACGTAGAGATACAGCAGAGATTTCATGTGGAGAATAAGGATGTATGACTTATGAAAGCAGTACTAAAAGCAGAGAAAAAGAACGGAGCAGAAGTGACCGAGGAAGTGAATGAGAATGACAGTGATATCAGATGGAAATAAAATGGGAGATTATAAATATGTGTATATAAAACTGGGATACATATAAATATGTAAAGTTATGAGATAAGACATATGTAAAAATAATGTAATATAAACATGCAAATAAAAGGAACCTGTTCCGAAAGGCCGGAATTTATATTAAATAATAAAAATAATATAATAAATAGAATATTTGAATAATTAAAAGAATTAGAATAATATTGCAATACTTAAAATATAAACATTACAATAATAATCAATATGACACTACAATATTACTAATGTTATAATGTTATAATTAATTTATTTTTGTTACAAGTGTATAATAGAAGATATATAGATAATAAATAAAGATAATAAATCAATATAAAAATAATATATAAAATAAAAATATTATTATTATTATATTTAATGTATTAATTCTTATTAATATAATACTATAATAAAACACAAATTTTATATTATTAATATAAATATATTACAAAATTATAAATAAGATTATGTTAAAATATAAATATAGAAGTAAAGGTCATAAAAATGCATCGACCTTACACTATATTCTTTCGGGGTTAGTTTACACCAGCGTAGTAAACTAATCTAGGCACACGACATAATCTCCAATGAGCGTGAACGCGTAAGAATAGCCGCACATACTCGATTTATTCAGCCATACGGCCATTAAATGCGCGATTCGCAAAATCCAAAAAAATTCGATAATCACAACGATTAAAATTTAAAAGAAGCTAACAGCATGCCAGCGCAACTAGTATTTTTTCGTTATCAGGGATAAGAGAAACATGAACGACACCTGGTGGTGTTTAAAATAAATTAAATGCATGAGGAATTTGGATTATATAAGGAGCAATATTTAACCGAAAGTGGAGTTTTACTCCAGTTACTAGCTGTGACAGATTCTAATGATTATATGAAAATTCTGCTCGTAGAGAAATAAAAATATTATTACTATTCTTGGCAAAATATTATTACACTGTCGCGGTGTAAGAGCATAAGAGTTGACGTAATTATACGCAATATTAATTGCATTAATTGGTCGGTGTAAGTTTCCGGTCAATTGAGTTACTATCGTCATAATATGGAGAGCTATTGACCTGGATTCATCGATCTTTTCGATCGTAACAAGGATAATTTTTGATATAATAAACAACAATTTCTTCCGTCATAACATGAAGACGCATTTATCACAACTGTGTTTGTAATTGCAAATACAAATCATTATTTTTCTCTTGTGAGAGAAAATAATAATACGCTGATTTTTTTTCTCTTTCTGAAAAGAGTTTGTAAAAGAAAAAAAAATAATTTAAAGTAATATTTAAATTTTTTTAATAGCGTTTTATTTTATTTTCTCATAAAAGAAAAGGAAAGAAAATATATAAATAAATAATTATTATTATTCTGTAGTATTACATATTTTTTTCTTTGTATGATAAGCTGCCCATAAGGAATCTCGAGAGCTTCTCAACGGCGAGCGCAACCCCGAAGAAAATTGTATAAAATTTTACAGCATTAAAATTTCTTATTAATAAACCAATTGTTATTTTTTTTTGTTTTTACCCATCCGACTGAGGTATTGAACGTTACGAGTTGGGTTGTGACGTTTCAAAAATAAAAACATCAAATACAACAACATTAATAGATGAATAATGCATATCATAACTTACATATTACTTATACATAATAAAATCTAACAATATTATAAATTTAAATAAAATAATAATAATAAAAATAATAATAGCTATAATAATGTACATACATAATTATTAATAAATTACTGATAATGAATTATTAAATTCAACGCAGAAACGATAACAATAATAAAAATCAATTTTAAACTAATATATTTATAACTTTGAATTAAAATATTAAAGCAAATATTAAATATATGAATTATTATAATATTTTATACAATTCTTTCTACACCCTTTTAACCAACGATTATTTTATTAATTACTTGTTTTTATTACAAAATACGGGCTTATTATTCTGTTTTTTTTTATTAATATACTAAAAACTACACTATCCTCATTTATAAAAGTAGTTTTTAAATTTTTTAAACTAATGCTTGCTTACAGGGAGGGTCAACTGTATATAAGGGAACTGGCAACAAACGTAGCAGACGAGTCATAGAAAGGTTGTGACATAAAAGAAAGTGCTAGCTCCAATATAATTTGAAATTTCTTAAATTTTATAATAATTACACATAATTATAGACCATATTATTACATTCAATATAAAAATTAATTTCTCTTCAATTTTAGTTACAATTTAAACAAATTTAGGAGAATGAGATTACCCCATATGTCCCTTTTCGAGTGCCGGTACTGGTAAGCCGGTTCATGTGTTTATTGTTTTTCAAAGAATTTTAGCCAAAGAACAGATTTTAAGCTTATAACAGTATTAAAAACTCTGGAGAAAAATGTAAATAATTCATTTATACACGTGTTATATAAATAAATTGCTAAGTGAATGTAAATATTAATTATAATATAATATTGTTATAATATTTATATTGTGAATATAAATATTGTTAATTCGTATTAAAGTGACTGTGAGTATTGAAAAGTGATTTTTATTTTAACTAATAAAAATCAAGAATGGTGCTGATCACAAATATAAGGAGGAGATCAATAACACAATTTTTATAAGTATGTTATTGAATTTAATAGTAAGTGCTTTTTGTAAAAATAATATAATTATAAATTAATGTAATACATAAAAGTACATTTTACATGTTTGTATATATTAAATTCGCATAACTAATTATCATGTTTGAATTGAATATAAGTATTTTGATGGTGGGAGAAATATGGTCTTTCTTTCTCACACTTATAGCTTTTCTGCCGACCTTTGAATAGTCTGTGGCCCAAGTTAAATTGTTTTAGAAGTGCTTTAAAACCTACTACAAAAAAGGGAGAACTGTACATATACGAAACACGAGGAATACACTCGTGCTACTAACATGTAGTCGTAGCGTTTTTTTCAATAGGTTTTAAAGCACTTATAAAAAGTTTTAGTTCAGGCCACGGACTCTTTAGAGATCGTTAGTGTTTCTATATATGTGAGAGAGAAAAAAACATATTTGTCCCACCATGTTTGTTTCCGTAATTTAACATGGATATTAACATTCTCTAAATATCTCTTATGTGCCTGGTTATAACAGTATTTTTTTAGTTTCTCGATTCTAGTGTATTCAATTAATGGATTGAAAGAAGCTAAATTATCATTAATTTTTGTATCCATTGATTACTTATTAACATATTTATCAAACATTATTGCAGATTCTATTAATTTAGAATCTTTAATATTTAATTTCTTTATTATTTTTTTCTAAAATAATCATCTTCTAAAGCATCATGGTTGTTCAAAATATCAATTTTTAAAAATTTTGCTAATCCTGACATTGAAAATTCACCTCTTTTGTTCCATTAGAGCATACTCGAAACAGCTGCAATGTATCCACGAAACCAACACCACATGTGAATAATATTCAATGAGATGCCACATAGATATTATATTCAATAATCTACGTTCATCAAATTTTAATTTATGTGCAGCAATATAATTTTTTTTTTTTAATGTTCATAAGATATTTTAATAATTTATATATATTAATTCTTATTTGATTAGTATGGACTACACTACAATGTACTGTTAAAATATTATTTAAAACCCTTATTTCATGGATTTCTGTAGCCCATAATCAAAGATCATTCGCTGGTTTTACATAAGCATTAAATTTTAATTAATTATATTTTACTGAAATTTGTAATATTTCATTTTTACCTTGATAATCTAGAAGTTTCTAAATCTACGTATATTATTGTAAATTCTTCACGTAATATTGTTTGATTTTTGTTCTCTATTGGATAAGCCACATTTATATCATCAGATTCAGTTAATTATAAATAATTGCTTTTATGTCAAATTCCCTCATAATTTTCTTTTTTATATCTTAATAATTATTTATTTTTTCTTAAATCCAACCTTTCTTTATATGTTAGAGTTTTAATAATTTTTTTTTAAGAATCTTAAATCGCTAAGTTTTATTAACGTATTGCACAGGTTGTGTAGTAGGATTTAGTTTGATAGTATTTAATATATTCAAACATAAGAATGGTTCAAACTTTTTTCTGCTACAACTACAGCATACCAATAATTCGCAAATACATTTAATCTTGGGCATTTAGATTTTGAGGCTTTTGATGCCATGTTTTCATGTAAGCTTTTGTTAATATTGCTTGATACGCTCATATAAAATTTAACTGTATTATTTGCTAATTTATTAAAAACTTCTATTAATGTTAGAAATAAATTTTGATCATTAAGGCCACCCGGAATCACTCTATGATAATATTCTTCTATTTCACATATATATTTATACCATTTACTATAATTTTCATGCATATTGAATGCATAGTAAGGAATATTCCTTATAGTATTAACTATTTACAACTATTTCTTTTGTTTTGACTCAATGTATAATTAAAACATTAATACAAATAAGAAATAGTAGTTCTCGATAACTCTATTTTTTTTTTTTCTTATATTGTACAGTTCGTTTTTCACTCCCTTGCTAGTATGATTTATATCACTAAATTTAACTATTTGGTGGGCTATCTAAGCTATCATCGTCGTCTATTATAAAACACCTATTTTTACATTCTTTTCTTGTAAAATAGTACTTGTATTCATAAATTTATTAGCAATATGAGTTTTCATTGCTTTTGCAGACCCCCAAAAATTTAGCCTACAATCGTGGTCATTTATATCATGACCTTGATCACATTTCTTACACTTTCAGTTGCACGTTACATAGTCTAGGATTTATTTACTGTAAAAACCAAAAATTGTACCAAATACATTTAGACTATCATAACAACTACCTGTACCTCAAGTACTATATCTCGTATTATAAGAAGCAATTATTTTCTCTTCATTATTATATGATATTGAGGAATTAGAATAAGGAATATCATTTTCAATATTTATGTTGGATTGGTTCATAAAGGATATGGAACTTTCAGGTCTAAAAAACAATTAAGCAAATCATTTATAAACAAACTTAATTTATTAATTAAATACATTATTAACATATTAATGAAAAATTATAGTGAAAGATGTATGAAATTATTATTAAAGTAATAAATATATATTTACAGCATAAAAATAAACAAAATGGGTAACATAATGCTATACAAAATAATAAAAAAAACTTATTGAAGAAAAATTTTAATAATAATTGTGTAAATTTTTATAATTCATTTAAAACACTCGCATAAAAATATCAAGAAGTTTCTGTTCAAGCAATCACATGTTTGTTTTTTATAAAACTATAAATGAAAATAAAAAAAAGCATTTTTTTATTAAACTATACTTATAATTTATTGGAAAATTAACTGAACATAAATTTGATTGTTTTAATTAAAAATAAAATCCATTACAATTGTTCATTCACAAATAAACTTGTAAAAGTTTAGGTGTCACTCTAACTCCACAGCATCCTTACAACGGATTTTAGCAACAGTTTCAACTTATCCACCTATATTTTAATACTTCTTGTTGTTTCAAAATTAATTATGGAAATTTCCAGACATAAAAAGTTTATTTATATTTATAAAACCAATGCCGCTGTGTCTTAAACCTACAAAAATAGTATTATAAATATTTTTTAATATCTAATAATAAATTTTAATATAAATAAAATAATTACCAATAACAAGTTATACAGTCAAATCCAAATTTAATATTTGACATATAGTATCATTTGATAAACTCTTTTTTCTTGTGCTTATTTTATTTATTAATAAATATTTATGAAATTGAAGCAAGTTCTCAAGATGTTCACTTTATATATATTTAAAAGAAAGGCACTCTCTACATGAATAACATCAAATGTCATTTCCAAAATGTATCAAATCCAATATTCTTCTGTCTTCAGTAATTTTGAATTGTTCATCACATGCTATTTTATCACTACTATCACTACTGGTTATCTATTTAATTTTTGCAGAATTAATATTCCTTTGCCTTTGCTTTACACGTTGATTATAAACAGACTCAATCACCAATTTACCTTTCCAATAATATGATTTAATTTTCGGCATATTTTTTTCACTTATGTATTCACTTCAAACACAGGCAAAAATTATAAAAATATACTACACACATAAATTTAGGTTATGAATATAAAAACAAAGTGTATGTTGAAAATAATAAGTACAATCAGCTGACTATTTAGTATAGCCAAAATAAAAAAAAATAAAAGCGATGTTGTCAAGTTTATTCATAAATATTTCATATAATTATTTAATAATATATTAAATAAAACATTCAAATAAATAAATTTTTTATATTATTAATAACTCTGCTGATTATAAAATGATTTATTTTGTTAATATTTGATATGTAAACTATTTTTAAAAAAATCATAATTTTCATTATCTTAGATTGGAATCCTGCTTTTTCTTAAGCTATTTCAATTATTCAGTATTATCAGAGATGAATTGAGAGATTGCGCGGTAGCATAGGGAAACATGTCCAAAAAATTCGGTGCTGCCTCTTACGGATGCCCATGGATATGCCTATTGGAAGCATGGTGGGGATAAGAAAAGGCATACCGGGGTTCTTCGTATGACCAGAGATGAAAATTAAATACGAATTTGTAGAATAAAAATGAAAGTCGATCGGTCGAGGAGAAGCAGCTTTTTCAACTCAAACACATACGCAACGTTATGTGCATGTATTTACGAATACAATGAATGCTTATAGCTATGCTAAGTTCACTACGACCAAATTCTAACATTATAATTCATTTGTATAATATTGAGAATAATTGTAAATTTACATAATATAAAAATAAATAATCGTAATTGTATTAAATATTAAATTAACATTTACTTATTTAAATTTACGAGTAATTTTTTGAAATACTTTATTAAAACTTATATTTTATTATTTTTCAAATAATAAATTAAATTTAAAAAGTTATTATTTGATAAATTGTTTTTGCAATATAAATACACATGCATATATATGTATTAGTATCCCTTTACTTCACTATTTATATATTCATTTAATAACAATTTTTTATAGTACTTTATTTACAATTAATATTTGAACCATATTTTAATGACATGTCTATCTTTCTCACTCTTACAAGCCTTCGTCTTCTTTCTCATTCTCATGATGTCAAGCTATCTTGTGTCTGTCTCTCTCATTCTCATGTCCTCTCATTCATTCTCGTATGATTTCTCTCTCTCTCTCTCTCTCTCTCTCTCTCTCTCTCTCTCTCTCTCTCTTTCATATTCACGCATATTTTTTTCTCTCTTTTATTAATATTAGTAAATAATTATTGGTTAGTAAATAATTTTATTGATTTAATACTGTATAATTGTAGTATTAGTTTTTATTTTTCACAAGTGTAATTTTTCTTAGCATCCCATGTATAATTTGAAAATGATAATATAGACATTATTGATGTTTTATACTAATATAATAATAAGGTCTTGTTTGTCAAATTTTAGAATGATGCAAATTATAGCTGTAAATACATGTTTAAAATTTGTGCAATACTTTATATAATTTATAAAATATCTTATCAATGTAACTGTGTATTTACAATTTATGTGCATGTTTCTTTTAAGCAGATGTCAAATATAAGAAATATAATGTATACAATGTAAATTATTTTATTCTTTAAATATAATAATCGTTTAAAGATAAATATATACAATATATTAAACAAAAAATATTGTTCATAAAAGTTTTTTAACATAATCACACCACAATACTTAATATATAAGTGTCAAAAATAATACAACATTTCTTAAATTAATTTTATTCATAATATTTATGATTTTATAAAAATTATTTAGACACTTTAATGTTTTTGCTTTAATTACTTATCTTGAATACAATGAAAATAACCTATATAATGTACAGTGTAAAAAATCATTTATGTACATTCGTGGACATTTGTTTATGAATGAAAAGGTTAGAGACGTACATAAAGAAATGTATATTGAAACGGCGTTCTTCCCCTATTCTTAATATAAAGTTGTGGTGGGGATTATGCCCATCATTTCATTCATTTTTTACGGGCATTTCCTTTAGTACATCAGTATAGTAAATCAGCCAGGTTTGCAGCGATCGCCTCGTGTACGCATTTTTAACACGTAAGGCTCGATCTCCCTTTTCATCTCTAGTATTATTACTAGATCAGTCACTTTGAAATATCTTTAAGAATGGTTAAACTCGATCACACAAAAAAAGTCATACGCGAGTATTTTATTTAGCTATTAAAATACATTTTCTTTTTTAATATTAATTACATAAATAATAACGAAATCTATCAATTATTAATTATTTACTCGTTTCATGCATGACCTCACATATGATCTATATTAAATAGACTAAGACACAATGTCGAATCTGTCTATAATTTAAATCACAGAAGAGATACTTAAAGAATGCTAAGATCCATGTTAAATTTTGAAAACAAATATGGTGGGAGAAATATGCTCTTTCTCTCTCGCACATATAGAAACACTAGTGACCTCTGAAATGTCCATGGCCCGAACTAAAATATTTTATAAGTGCTTTAAAACATTTTAACTCAGGCCATAAATTCTTGAAAGTTCGGCAGAGAAGCTAAGTGCGAGAGAGAAAATGCATATTTCTCCCACCATCAAAATACTTCTATTCAATTAGGATTTTACGATGTACTTTTCAATTTTAAATATATTACAGTGCCAACACTTATGCTTGCATCATTACAAATATATTTTGTAGAATTTATTTCTATGTCTTGTAAACATACTGACATTTCTGGTTTTATTATTTTTAAAATATATTTCTAATAACGCAAGCATAAGCAGTGGCACTGTAATATATTTAAAATTCAAAAATAATTCAAAAATCATTGGACAATCTTTTGATTAAAATATATTTACTAATAAATTTATCAACTTACCCATAAAAATGGTTGTTTCAATTCCTAAATTTCAATATGTATATTTAGTTCTTAACAATTATAAATTTTAAATATTTAAAATATATATATATATAAAATTACTTTATAATTAACACTTATCAACTGTACAAGAAACTCAAAATACACACACATTTTAAACAGACAGCGAAGTGAATTATTTACATTCTTCTGAAAAGAATTTTTAAAACTGGTATAAGCTTAAAATTTGTTTTTTGCTACAATTCTTTGAAAAATAATAATGTAAACATATATACCGAGTTAGCAATACTAGCACACGAAAAGGGACGTATAGAGTGATGTCGTTCTATAAAATTTGTCTAAATTGTAACTAAAATTGTAGAAAAATTAAATTTTATATTGAATGCAATAATATGGCATATAATTATGTGTAATCATTATAAAATTTAAAAAATTTCAAATTATATTGGAGCGGGCAGTTTCTTTTATGTCACAACCTTTCTGTGGCTTGTCTTCTGCGTTTGATGCCAATTTTCTAATATACAGTTGACTCCCCCTGATTTAAATTAACAGATACGTAACAAATAAATAAATTTCATAAATTTTTAAAGTCTTGCAGTCTGGGAAGACATTTTGCTTACAAATAAAATTAAAGAATTATTTTAATTTTAACCAAAGTATATAAAAACATAATAATACAACAAATGTAAATGCAGTATTTGTCGCATTAAAGAAAAGTTTATTAATGCATTAACACTGTGTTTATTTCAATATTTCAATAATTTTTTAACAAATAATGTTGTTTTTTCAACTTGTAGTCTTATACTAATATTTTTATATAAATGAAATGTATTATTTAATAATAATCTAAAGTGAGATTATCAAGAATTTTTATGAAACGAAAATTCAAACGATACATATTTGCATAATTTAACTATTACTTCAAAGTACGTTAAATCCTTACAACTTTATGTTTGTTAGAAAATAAACATTCTTTCATTTGCAACCATTCTCCTATCAGTATAGGTAATTGGGTTACTCGTTGTTAATGTTCTTGTAGTGTTTCAATTGCTTATGCCTAGCAGCTTTATAAAATTATAAGAAAACAATAATTTCTCTTGTGTTTCAGAACTTTGAATATTTTAGTATCCTGATTTGTTCATAAATTAGTAACTACAGTAATTTATGAAACTTTAGTTAATCTATTAATCCATCTATTATTTGAATAAAACAGTTTTCTTGTTTTTTTTTTTTTTTTTTTTTTTTTGCTTGAACTATATTGTAAGGCATTCCATCTGTTATAATCTAACTAATAAATTTGTATGTAAAGAACTTTTTATCGGAATCAATATACGTGAAGCCATTAGAACATTAAATGATAAATTGATAAAATTAATAGATATAAGTGAATTTAATTTGCATAAATGGATTACAAATAAGATAGAGGTTATATAAGAATATTTGAAGAATGAAAATATTAATTTTAATAGTGAAACATAAAAGTTAAGTGTAATTTGTTGAAATAAGCATGCAAGTATATTTAATAAAATTAATGAAAATGGAAAACATATTATATAAATATTTAGAACTCTCTCCTAGTTCTTTTTTTTCCAATTATAAAATCTCCTTTCGTTCTTCCTTTTTATTCTCTTTTTGCCCCTATGAATTTCCAGTCTTATGCTTCCAGCATCCTTTTCAAGGTTTCCTTCTTGTCTTTATCCTCTATTAATATTTCGGCTAGACATGTATAATCTATATCCTCCTAACCTTCCCAAAAGCCGCTGTCTTTATTCCACATTCTCACCACATTCCAGTATATGATTTTCTCATCCTTTCTTCTCTCTTTGTCTACCTCTACTTCCTTCTTAGTTACTTTTACTTTTCTTTAGATACTTGTTCTCTTTATTTTGTTGCATCTTTTTTTTTCTCATTTTTCCTTCCGCTCTTTTTCTCCTTTCCTTTTCACTTCTTATCTCATCTATCTTTTCCTCGTTTTTCCAGTGTATCCACATACCATCGTGCGATATCCTTTCTTCCTAACATCACCTGGGCTCTCCTTTTCTTAATTTTTCTAATTCATGCCTGTTTCTAAAACTGTGTCCTTCTTTCCTCGTAGTCCAGATTATTTTCAATAAATATTTTTGTTTCTCCTAATCAACATTTCACGATAATTACTTCCTTCTTTTCTTCTCTATTTTCCATCTTTGCTATTAGTCCTCCTACTCCACCACGTTTCCTTTGGTTCCACTTTCACCTTCAGCCTTTCCTTCACTAATATTTCCATCCATTACTTTTCTCCTTTTCTCTCTGCTTTCCATCTATCTACCCCTTTTATTACTATGCTATTTTTCCTTTTTCTTTCCCTATTTAATCCTTCATTTTATTTCTAGCCCTTTCCATCATCTCTTTCCTTTTTTTAACTTGCTCTGTAACTTCTTCATATCTTTTTTAAGACCCTCTCCTGACTCTTCCTCCTCCATTATCTCTCGTTTCTTTTTCCTTTTTCTATATCCTCGAAGTTTACTTTTTTCATCAGTGTCGTGAATTTTTCTTGTTTGTCCTCCTTCTCTCCTCCCTTTAATATTCCTTTTTTCCCCACTGATTACCTTAACATTCTCAGTTTCTATCCTTTCCTCTTTTTTCCGCTCCTCTTTCAGTATATGCCCACCTCTCAGCCTCGTTTCTCTTTTCGGCCAGTTTCGCTACCACTGTTTCACCTTTTCTCACTGTCGAGTTTCCACTCATCCGTTCCTTTTCTTATACCTTATGACTTTTTTTCTCGCACTTTTATTGTTACACTCCTTTCAACCGCGCTTATAACTTTACTTTAATCCACACTGTTCACCTTTCTCTCCTTTTTTACCTCCGCTCTATTTGCTACCTCTTGCGTTCTCTAATCTTTTTTACTCTTTATTTTATCCCAATCCACTTTCTCACGTGTTTATTTTGTATGACCGGAAACCGAATAAAATTAAGTAACTTTTAATATTTTTGATAGTTTTCTCAGTTTGATTCGAAATAAAGTTCTACACCAAATAAAAATGACTTACTATCTTATAAGCATTAAAAATTATAAAAATAAATACCAATATTAAATAAATTTATTAATTAAATTATCATGTTGATTAATTTTGCTTACGATGACAAACATTGTACTGAATAAATTAGTTAATAATATAATAAATAAATTACCTGTCTTGTAATCGATTGCGATGCAACAAAAAATCTATCACTAGTATCACTTCCACAGCTAGAACTTTCACTCATATCTAATGAATGTTTTCTTGATCCTCGGGGACTTGATAAATTTCCTTTAACCGAAGTTCCTAATTGTACAATAGCACTTTTACCACAAACTTGTGATTGAATATGTTCACAAATTCTTCTAAAACGTCTTATGTTTCCTGAAGAAAATTTTTTTATTAAGTTATGAATATATATTTTATGTAATAAATAATACATTATTTATTATAAAAATAATAATTTCATTTACTATTGTCATAGTTTGGTAAATTCGATAAAATAAATTTTTAAAATTTAGCAGTTTTTGCTTTTGTACAAAATTATTATAAACAGTGTAATTATATTAATACTATTACATTGCAATAATAAATTTTAAATATAAAAATAACTTACCATTGAGAAGTGTAAATGTTATTGCAAACAAGACTTCAGATGATTGTTTTGATATTTCACTTAACTCAACTTGAAATCGAACTTGCCGTTGAAACATTACTGGTCCAGTACTATTTCTTTTATATTCAACTCTGAATGACATAGGTGAACTAACATTGTGAGATAATTCAGTAATCTAAACAATTATTATTTATTTTATATATATGTTGATATTTCTTAAATTATAAATATTAGAAACGAATATTTATATTGTATATGTTCATATAAAATAAAAATGTATGTGTTAAAAAACATAAGAGTATATGATATACAAATTAAGTTTAGTTTTCAGTTTTTTTTTATTTATATATTTGAACATATAGGCATCAACACATGAGAAATGGATTATGTATTATATTTCATAATAAATATATCTTTAAAATTATTAAAAATAAAAATATATAAATTTTAAAAAAATAAAAATATATAAACAAAAAAAATATAAAAAGATAAAAATATATAAAAAATTTTATATCAAATTATTTTATTAATAAATAATGAATAATCTAATAAATGAATATATAAATGAGTGAGTTTGATACTTTTTGTTCAAAAAAATATATAATTTTCAAAACATAATAAAAATTTATTTATTAAAACATTGTTCATTTTATTCATTGCCTGTGTATTTTAAAAATTATTAATTTTATGACAAAATAACCGGTTTTTTGACAAAAAAATCATTTATTGAGACATAGACTTTGAAATTAATAAAGTATTGTTCGTATTCACATATTAATTTAATGCAAATAGATATTTATATATCACATTATTATATTGTAAAGTTACTCTTTTGTGTTTTCGAATGCATTTTGATTTTTTTTCGATCAATATTTAGATCAATTTTAATTAGTTAAAAAAATCATTTGTTATTGTTATCAGTCAGTTTTTAACGATTCATAGGCTCATAGTAGCGCATAGAATACAATATCGTATTGATTCAAACAAAGTTTTCTTTTTTTTAAAAATAATTTTACCTTGAATTCGACATATAAGATTCAAGATATAATTAAAAAAAATTCTTTATCTTAATAATTTTTTAAAAGTATATTTATTATATATATATATATATTGTGTGGAAGATCGTCTTCCCTCGCGTACATAGAAGAAAAAAGAATTCAAAATTATTTAAAGTACTTGTAATTATCAGAACGGATTCATTAATTCTTGGTTTTATGCAAATTGATTGATGAACCAAATCATAGCCATTTGCGCGAAGTTTAGAAAAAGGTTTCTTTTGGGAAACGCCGGTAGTTATACAAGAAGTGAATACTATTAATTTTAGTAGAAAGGTATGAATATACTTCATAAACAGTTGTAATTATTACTATCCATGTAGTTGTATCTTCTAACATGAAAGAGACAATATAGTCTCTATATGATTTATATATGATTTATTTAGAATATAATGTTGTTTGTTAAAGTATTTATTAACTTTATTATTTTAATATTTCTTACTATTGTATAAATTATTCTAAATTATCATCTATTATCAATCTAAATTACATTAGTAACGCTAGATAAAGTAATGATTAATTTTTATATTTTGATAATTATATATGATTTTACTTTTAAATATACTTTTATTACCGATAAGTTAAAACAGTTATTAAGATAGATAATTAATTTTATCACAAAGATACATCAGATTTATTTATGATGAATAATATATGTACATTAAATATATATTATAATGAATTATTATAATTTGATAAATTAATTTGATTAAATACAAAAAAAGACATAATTAAGAGGAAAAAATCATTCAATTTTGTTTATTATTCAGTGTTAAATTAATTTTTTTATTATTTATCGTTTTTATACCAATTCTTTTGCAATGCTTATACTATAAATAGAATCGTAATTGTTTCTGTGTTGATTTGATTATTTTTATTCCTGATTTTTTTTTGTATTTCTATACTGAATTATCTAATAACTGATCTTTTACTTTTAGTACTCGAGTCGTTGTAATATTCAGTACCACAATCTCACACATCTGCAGACATACATGTACACATATGTACATATATATACATAGAATTTTTAAATAATATTTTATATTATTCTTTAAATAATTTAAGAAAATAATTCATAAAACTGTGTATGAAATTATTTATTAGAAATATTTTGAATATGTTTGTAGTGTTACGTATGTAACGGAATTAACATACTTAATTAATAAAATAAAAAATGTTGCATTAATAATAAAATTATAATTAATTAATAAAATAAGTGGGGAAGGAAGGCAGTTTTTCTCTATAAATCAGGGGACGTGAATAATAACGGGGTCGATTGAGCTGATCGAAGTATAAGCGAACTCTCATCATTGTATCTTAAAGTTTCGGACACGAATGTTCGCGAACAAGTAGAATCAATCTGGCGTAATAACGCGAAATAATCTGATCCCGGTCGTCGACTCTGGTCAGTAAGACAACACGACAAACTCACACATTCGAGCGGATTCGAGATAATACAAAGAAACGCAAGTAATACAATCACTCTGACACATACGTAGATGCTAGATTCGTATTATGGACCATTATTACACTTCAAATTCTCTCTTCCGATTTAGGATTAATAAATCAGTATTTTAAACGCGAAATAACATAATTGTATTTATTTTAATCCTAAAACCTCACAAAGGCTGAATCGCTTTGACCGATTCAGCTACGGCAGAAAAAGAACTGGAAAATCATCGTATCTTAATTACGCGAGTAAATAAAGAAATAAATGAGTAACGCGACGAATAAATGCAGTAATAAATAAATGTATAAATAAGTCGTTACGGAGTATAAATAAATAAATATAGTAGAATTATACCACGTAACAGTAGATTAAAAATTTATAACTAAACAAAACCTAAACTAATACAATATTTTGCATGTAAATAAAATGTGTTATATAAAATTAAAAAAAAAATTAAATCTTTACTTATTAGGAAATATTATATTACCGATAAAAAAGCATGAATTAAATCTGCTTTAAGCATAACTAATGGTTTTCCTTTGACAAGTACTGTGAATGTTTCATCTTTTTCAGTTGTCATCAAATTTCCGAACCAAGATTTTTTCGTGAACTCCGGGGAAGATTCTGGAGTAAGTTGAGCCTATACAAATTTAAAAACAAGTTTGATTATAAATTAATTGTGTATTATGTTTAGATCTATGAGAATATATCAATATTAAAAATGTAAAATGATTTTTTATTAAAATAAAACGTAATTAAATATTTTTATTTTAATTTAATTAATATAGACATATTTTTTATAAGTATATTTAATATATTTTAATAGTACATTTTCTTAATTAACAACAATTATCATTGATATTTACGTTAATATTATTAGTAAATTAATTATTAAAATTAGAAATGCAGCAAAATAATTGATTTTTCTTTAATAAATCACAAATGCTGTAATTTTTTTTTTCTAAAATTTGCTTTTAAGAATATAACGAATAATAATTTATTTTATAACAATATGTTGTGAAAATGTGGCAAATTTTGACATATACTATCTGTTCACCGCCAAAATCTCGGTCAATCAGATTGGAAAACCAGTGTTGAACCAATCAACACCCATGTAAGTGGCTCAGATCGTTCAACGTCAAGATCTGCGCATTCATATACGTTGCTCCCAACATCATCAAGAAACCAACGCGTCACTTGTTACTTGTAAATTACAGCCATTGCACCCACATGTGACTTCTATTGTTCAGAATATTGTAAATTTTAATGTTATTGTTACTACATTAAAAATTGTATTATTACTATTTTATATATTCATATGTCATTGTTATATACATATGAAAGTGTGTTTAAAACTGTTCAGCGTGTTATTTATTAATAAAAAAATTGTGCATTATATTATCTCTTCCTTTAGCCCATCACATTCAATAATTTTTCAAAACAATAACAATATATAATTAGATAATGTGAATAAAAATTATCTTTATTTGGATAAAGTTACACGATGATCACTTTGGAAATGTAGATAGATTAAAATGAAATTTTATTATGTACATTTGGAACATAAAAGTCGAACAATTTAGTTCAAATTGACATTAACAATGTCATCAAGAGCTATCTAACAAAAATTACAGTTGGTAGTTGGAACAAAACAAAGAAGCTTAAGCAACCCAAAAGATTTATAGAAATTGAACTTTCAACAGAGAGAAAGATTTCGATGCAAAAACATACAAATATGACATTGAACTAATTATCGTCTGGCAATTATGGTTTATAATACTAATAGGCTACTATAA
The DNA here is from genome assembly GCA_018907245.1 of Eupristina koningsbergeri. Taxonomy (NCBI): domain Eukaryota; kingdom Metazoa; phylum Arthropoda; class Insecta; order Hymenoptera; family Agaonidae; genus Eupristina; species Eupristina koningsbergeri. The sequence goes on along the minus strand of JACCHV010000002.1, from coordinate 1,483,510 downwards.
GCTATAAATGAGGTAGTCAGTAAAATAGATATTCGACTGGCAAAAATAGCCAATAATTCCTCTTAAGAGGAGTATTAATAGTATTATTACAATTTGATCATAATAGGAGGAATTATTGGCTACTATAAGTACATTTCGATGACAGAAAAGTGAAGTTTTCGTTATTGCAATCAGATTTTTCCCAATCATTATTTTTTTATTGTTATTAATTTAATAAAACTTTAAAATGAGGCTTACAGTGGGTTTAGGTTTAACCCCTACATTCATTTTGTTACGTATGTAAACTGTTACAATTATATTCTTCCTTATAACAAATTTACCAAGGATCTTCGAACCCTAGTCGAAACGGTCAAAGCGTTTCGACCTTTGTAAGATTTGGAATAATCATTAAAGAAAACGCGAGTTAATTAATATTATCCTTTTTTTATTATTATCTCTCTTAATGAGCGAGAGAGTGAGGCAGCGAAATGACGTGCTTTACAATGGTTCATGTAAAAAAATTAAGTCCCGATTGTATATAAAAAAATGACAGTAGTTTACGAACCGGAATGTAGTAGTCAGATTAGAAGTCGACCTCCGAATCGAAGTACGAATTAAGAATGTTTATACGTTTCTTTCGATTTTACTTATTACTTGCGCTGTATGGAGAATTGCAAAATCCGTGAATTCTCCCTCCGGGTATTCCTGCTTGATTATTGTTCTGAGCTGCCTCTGGTATTGTCTTTCGATTGACCCCTGCGTATTCATCGTCGCCTCCGATCTTGAATTTTTACAATTTGACGAATTAAGAAGTTCTTATTACTCGCGACTTAGTTCGATTCCCTCATTGTTAATTTTATAATGTTTTGTCTACGTTTACTGACGCAAGTACAACTTATTCGTTGCGTATGTGATTGCAATATTACATACGTGACAATTTGTATATTTTATAATCGAACCTAATCTAAAAACTTCAATAACTATGTATTTGTTAAATATAATACACTGACATACAATACATATAATATGATGTAATGCAATATAAACTTGAAATGTAATTCACAATGTAATATAGTTATTGGAAATATAATACTTTGTATTCTCAAACAAGAAAGAAACAAAAAAAACAAAAAATATTTTAATTTAATTATGATTCTTTATAAATCAATTTCAAAATTTAAATTACATTATATTTAAAAATATTTTATCAATTATATCAACTTTTATTATAAAGGGAGATAAAAAAAAGGAAGATGAATGGAATATTAATTGAAAGGCGTATTTTACTTACTTAGTAATGTTTATTTTCAAGCATAAAAATGCTCATGATCGTACACGAATAAAGCACTTGGTGATTGTTGATACTATTAGAGCTATTGTCAATTCCCTCAAATATGTCTCGCGTAGTAGCCGTTTACAAATGACTAAAGAAATATTTTTTTTCACTCAGCGACAATTATTTTTTTATCGTTGCAGACAAAGTTAATTGCTTATTCGAATTTATGTTAAGACCCGAAAATTTATATCCTTTATATTCCTTTTTCTAGATTAATTAAAAATTGGCTTCCTTTTGTTCCTTTGCTCATTTAATTTTCGTAATATCTATAAATTTCCATTGCAGATAATAATGATAACTCAGTAAATAAAGTATCCGTTACATTTTTTGTATACTTATACTTGTCCATATTTTGTCAGAATGCTCAAAATTAAAACTGCATGTTTAGAAAAATTTGTCTTATAGATATGCAATAATTAGGTAAATTAGTGTACACCAGATGGATAATTGATAGCGCCTATTACAACCTACCCATACACAGTTTTTAAGGAGAAGTACCCGGAAATCCTCGTATAATACCTGGACGGAATACCTCAGCATAAATTGTCGAGTCAAGTATACAGTCAATAGTACCTGGATGTTGAAAATGGGGATCAGCTAACTGAAGATCTGGAAGGTGCTTTCATGAGGTAGTGAACAATGACTCGATTTTTTGCAACGGCGGAAGATGAAGCTCCCACTCCACTAATGACAATATTGGTGTTTTCTCGTTTGTCGTGTAATAATTGTGCTACTTGTTCAGATAAGAAAGATTCTTCAGCACCAGAATCTAGTAAAGCACGTACTGTGAGTGTAACTGTCTGATGTGACTGTAAAACGATATATGCTGTGGAAAGTAGCGCACCTCCTTTTGACAACATTGAGTGCACTGGAGTTTCTGTGATGGTATTAACGTTGTCGGCTAATTCACTAAACGATGTATGTAGTCTGGTGTGATGATTGTCCAAAATGCAAGCAACGTTTAATTGATGTACAGGACTTTCGCAGGTGGTCCGAGCTTAAACAGTTAAAACATAAGTTTAATGATGATGCCAGTTGTCTTCTTTCAGTTACAGCTTCAACTGAAAATTGAACGCAAAAAGCGATTGCATGATTCCCTTGACATAATACACACTTAAATGGAAAACGTGACCCCGCTGATCGGACACTTGCAGAAAGAGCAGTCGAGACATTTTTTGACAACTTAAAGTTTCACGTGATGCATTTATTGCTCGCGGGGACTGGGTTGATGGGGCTAGATCACTCTCAAAACAGACTGTTTTTTCTGTTCGATGTTGGACAACTATTCGCGACTCAATGAAACTTAAGAAGGTTTTTAGTTTTTGGAAAATCTACCTCGTCCCCATTGAATTACTGCATGTAGTGTTGCCAATTTATCTTAGTTTTTGGGAAAAATTTTCTCTTTATTAAATAAATAACAAAATCTTCGATATGGACGATCTGACGCCCAACTCTTTCAAAATTTGGATGCTTTCTCTTGCAGTATTGATAAGCATATTCAGATGAGTAATCATCTCTAGCTCTGATGGTGAAAGATTCAACAATAATTCTAGTTGACGCGAGAATCGAATATGTTTATCATCGTACCTTTTACATAGAGTACTCGAGACATACACAAAATTTTCTTTTATGAACTGCAACGATTTTATCAACTCCCACGCATCTCCTTTTAAACAACTGGATAAACGTTGAAATTTTACTACCGTTGGGATGTGGGGATCCAAGACAACTAATGAATTAAATCGCTGTTTAAAGGATTCCCAGTTGCCTTGGTTCCCATCGAACTGTGGAAGTGTGAGCTTCTCAAATACTGCAAATGAAGTGCTAATAGAAGAGCTGTCAGTATCGATCATAAGGGGGGTTTGATAATTTTCTCACTCTTCTATTTTTTCCAAGATCCAAGTTTTCAATAGAAGATATTCTTCAAAGATTGTTAAATATAATACCTCTAGATAGTTAGGTTTATCTTGAACCTCAACCTCTTCATTTCCAAGACTCATATTATTCCTTTCATATTCGGCCCTGTACCGCTCTAATAATTCCAATCGAATCTTCTAAGCAGGGGACACAGACATAGATTAAATCCCACTTTTTTACAGTTTATAGTGAAGTTACAGATATACTGATACAATTTTTCTTGTCGTTTTAGAATAACGACAGTTAACTTTGGTGACATATTTGCTTACACAAAAAAAATATAAGATTTAGTAATAAGAACACGTGTTATTCATTGGATTACTACCTACAAAATAATAAATAACCGAGCATTACAATCAACTAAGGTTTTTTGTTTCATTTAATCATGCCTAATATATGTACATAAAATTACGTTCAATATTTACACATATTCATCTCACTCAGTTTCAACAATTTATGTCTAGAAAACCATCGAAAAACATTTTATCATAAATAAATTGTTTTCAGTTTATCAAGTCGTCTATTCTCGATTTTGATCTAACTCTTATGTATTCTTATTATTATTGATCATTTATTATTAAGCCCCACGTGTTATCCTTCTTTCAAATCCTTCAGATTTTCTACATTTTGTGCATCGAGCAATTACAATTATTTTTGTCAGTTACCCAATAGTTAGTAATAATATTAACATTATTAATAATTAAATTGAATATATATTTAAATAATAAGGATTTATTTTGAAATTATAAGTTTAAATAAAAATTCAGTATAGTTAATATTAAAAAATTTATATATTTTAGAGATTTATGTAATGAAAAAAAAAATTAAAAGGAAATTACATAGTCTTTTTCCAACTTTAAAAATATCCTCATCATGATCTAAATTACTAGTAGAATTATGAATAATTAAAATTACTCTATTAGAGATTGTATTGATACAATATAATATACAACATAAAAAATTGTATTAATGTATTAATTATTAGAAATAAAACCTCGTATGTTATTACATAGTTACTACATACATATTGTACATATTGTAATGTACAGACAGGGCTTGGAACAAAAACAAAATATAGGTAATAGATCTGTGAGAGTGGATTCCTTAATGTGATTCTAACAAATTTCCTTAAATATCTGTCACTAAATAAAAAAAAGTGACGTGTTTATAATATCAATACATCTTTCTATTTTTGAAAACAAACCTATGGGACATTTTGTTAGACTAAATATGAAATATCAATGGTATAGATTCAAAAACGTTTATATCCAAAATAAGGATGTATTAGTCATATACAAATACATATTTTTGAACATTGACAAAATATTATTTAAATATAAAAATATGTCTTGCATCGTGGGTGATAACTTATTTATCTCTCTTGAAAGAGATTTAAAAATGCAAGAAAGACGTCTAGTTAATTTTTTTCTGAATTTATCTAAAGGATACTTAGAATTATGCTGATCAATATAAATAAATGTTAATATTAGATGTTGGATTAAACAATTGAAGAATTAAAAATATCTGTTGCATTTTGCAGTAATCAGTTTTACATTAATAAAACCATTTCCATGTTTCCATTCTTATATCTTATTCCTATTTTTATTTTTGCAAGTAAACCAACAAAAAAGATAATTTTTCTTTATTTTATAATAAGTTAATGAATTGATTACAAATAAAAATTTGAAAATCATTTTACATTTAATATAATGTAATATATAATTATATTTATTTAACTTCTTTATAAATTCAATGTTAATTGGTGTTAATTATAATTATATTACTTACGTCATCTGTGGTTGTTAATAATTTACGACGATGAAAACGTGGGCTACCTAAGAAAGAATTTTTTATAGTATTTAATCTAGATCTCCAATGATGTACACCTGTAGTAGTATTTATCCGTGGTGAGGTGGGTGGCGTTTCTTCAATATTTATACCTAAAACAGATAAAGATATAAACAACATCAACTTCAATAATAAGCAAATTTTATATACAATTAATACACATTTTTTACGCATTTAAATGCGTAAAATATAAAAATTTTTATAAATCTTTATTGTTGATTATTGATTATTAATTTAATATCCATTTAGAATTTGGATTTACGAGTGTTACGTATCTAAAATGTTACGATTATATTTATTCTTCGATAATTGAATCGCAAAATTTTCTCCAGGTTTCGTTCTGCCCTAGCCAAATTGGTCAAAGCATTTTGGCCTTTGTAAGGTTCGGAGATATCAATAAAGAAAACGCGAGTTAATTAATATTATCCTTTTTTTATTATTATCTCTCTTAATGAGCGAGAGAGTGAGGCAGCGAAATGACGTGCTTTACAATGGTTCGTGTAAAAAAATTAAGTCCCGATTGTATATAAAAAAATGACAGTAGTTCACGAACCGGAATGTAGTAGTCAGATTAGAAGTCGACCTCCGAATCGAAGTACGAATTAAGAATGTTTATACGTTTCTTTCGATTTTACTTATTACTTGCGCTGTATGGAGAATTGCAAAATCCGTGAATTCTCCCTCCGGGTATTCCTGCTTGATTATTGTTCTAACAGCTGCCTCTAGTATTGTCTTTCGATTGACCCCTGCGTATTCATCGTCGCCTCCGATCTTGAATTTTTACAATTTGACGAATTAAGAAGTTCTTATTACTCGCGACTTAGTTCGATTCCCTCATTGTTAATTTTCTAATGTTTTGTCTACGTTTACTGACGCACGTACAACTTATTCGTCGCGTATGCGTTTGCAATATTACATACGTAATACGAGAAACTAGTTTATCTTTTTTCATAGATATATATTAAAATCTGAATTTTTTCTTATTCACAAAAATATAATTTCAAAGATATAAAGAGAGTTTATTGGACAATAAATCAATAAAAAAGTAAATATATGAAATTTGTTTGACATACAAGTTTTTTTATAACATTTAAAAGTTTTTTTTAAGTATTTAAATTTACCTTGATGCGAATCATTTATTTCAATTCCAATGTTTGTTAAAGTAGAAGTTGGTAATGTTGATTGGTTTAAATAATTATTTCCAGTAGATACAATTGAAGATAAATGCCTAGGGTTCGTGACTTGAGTAGTTTGTAAACAAGAATTAACTTTATGAGAAGTACTCATATTGGATGTATACATAGATGATATATTTGGAACAGATATCATTGATTGTGTTACAGGAACATATGTGCTGCATACCGAACGTTTAGAATACTGTATAATACTAAAAATAGTATAAATTTGATAGTAAATAAAATAAATTTGTGAAATAAATATTTGTGTAAACTAAAATTTTTAATTTTATACTTACAATAATATATTTATAATGTTACAAATTTAATATTTGACGTAATTATTATTAATTATATAAATATGCGTTTATTTCCAAGCAAGCGTATCTGTCGTAGGTATAGTGATCGAATCACTATAGCTCTTTTGAGGATCGATTGTAATTAATTAATAATAATTATTATTCGCGAGTTGAATATCATTTATTTCCATTCAATCGGAAAACAGAATTTATTTCTATAGCATATGATACAAAAAATGGTTTCTACCTTGCGACCATGATTACTTTAAAATGTTAATGCACATTGCAATCGTTATATCGACCGTTTAGTAGCTAATTATCGCGTTATTACTTCGACTCGAGTCTGAATCAGAATCATTAACCTATTCATCTTAATTTTATTTATTACGTCGTGTTTCTCTAAAATTTCTAGCCTTTGCGAGTCCTTCCACTAAGAGCTATTTCCGTTTCTTGACTCTGATTAACATTTTGTCATCTATCATCATCATTTCTTAATCAATATTTCCTAACGTATTAGTTAATATTTATTGTACAGATCTCATTATAGAATTCCCAATGATTAACATTTTCGCGAGTTCGATAATCAGTGAGATTTTGTGTTAAGTTTTGCTGGAATTTATGATTCTTTTCATAATGCAATCGTTCTAATTATTAAGTATATTGAATTATGAATTATGTTGCGTATGTAACGTATATCTATTAATGATGAGGATTTATAATTAAATAAATCTAGAATTGAATAAAACTTAAATGTATTTTATTCAAGTAATATGTACAATAGTCGTCAAGAAGGAAATAATATAACATATAAGTCTCGACACAACATTTCACACAGAGCGCTTATTCCCGACTAACTGTTTATATGATTTAAAAACATATTACAACAATCGAATTTAAAATTCTCTGTTTACTTATTATATATTTATTTGTTATTGTACAGATTTGAAGTTTTCCATAACTGATAATATTTAAATTCAACAGTTACATACATGACAATAAGATTCATCATAGGTTTGTAAATATAGTATTATAGGAATTAATTATCTAAATATCATAACACTATTTTTAATAAACAAGTTATAAGCATATTAGTATTTTCCATTTTATATATGTACATTATCCCTTTGATGGGTCATTGTCTTGTTGTAATGAAGAGGGACTTGATCAACTGAGATTTCATGCCTGACACCGGTTTTGAATGTGCGAATTAAAGAATATATAAGTGGGAATCCCACTAAACTGGACAATTTATGTACAAATCATCAGCCGTTGAGTGCTTGCATCTTTCAGTCACCTAACATTTCAATACCTGCTTTCTAAAAATTCAATTGGACAGGTTTATAAATAATATTACTTTTAAAATGTTAGTAAATACGAGCTTCCATGGCCCAAAAAATGCAGAAAAGATGCAGATGATCTCGAAGTTTCTTCGAAATATATCTATGTAAGCATAGGCGAAAAGGCAGATCAAGGGGATACAAGTTGAATGACCTCAGTTAGGGGGTCGTCACTATTTTAAAAATCTTGATCGTGAATGAATTGATCAAACTAATGAATAAAAAAAATCCAATACAATAATAATAAAACCAATAAAATAAAATAAATAAATACAATAATAATAAAAATAAAATAATAATAATAAATAATAATAATAATAATAATAATAATAAAACCGGGGTAAGAAATAAATACACAGAAAATGAATGGACGGTATTTTGCGAAAATTTTCGAGAAGCTTCTAACTCTACTAAATTCAGTCAAATCTTGTAATGTACCCACAAGAACAATAATAATAAGGTCGAAATGAAGCCGATAAATGATCAAAGTATACTGATGTAGCTCTCAAAACTCTTGTACATCCATTTCTCAGGTTTTAATTCCAAAATAAGTAATGATAGTGGTTAGGTCTCAAACAAAGCTTTGAACTAATGACTATTGAAATACACAATTAGTTAAATATGTTGATATAAGTTTTAACTAGCCTTAATTGTTTATTTTAAAAAGAATTTGCAATTAGATGAAATAAATTAATTGAAATTCTTGGAGATATTAACAAAAAATAATGAGACCTTGTTTTCAGAATATCAAGGATACATTAGAAAAGAATAGTCAATGGATTGGTTAAGAGACTCATCATATAACGAAGTATCAGAATAATGAAGCTTAAGGTAAAGATACTAAAATTCAAATTATAAAAGTATATCTTTTTCTGGCTACAAACTAAAATAAAGAAGTAATATCAAAAGATTTGGACAATGAAAAAACCTATCTAGCATTGATTCTATATTAGATGGTATTTGAACTAAGTTGGATGGAAAAAATTATATTAGTAGCATGTCTGGTCGGTTTATGAGCCACCGAAAATTTAATTATGAATCAAATAATTTTGGTTCAAAAGTAAACAAAAATCTATAGGTGGTATAATACAGTCTTTTATGCTGTACTTCTAATTTTATCAAAATAAGACAGTGGAATGTCGTTTCTCAACTTAGAATATCTAAGAAAAATCAGACTCAAAACTACTTGACACTTTAACAATTGTATGGATAAACAATTTGTAAAGTAAAAAAATACTAATATATGAATATTTTGTAAATAACAAGGTAATTAAATCAGGTAGATAGTTGAGATAAATAAATTGCTCAATTTAGTTAAAGTTATAGCCAATATCAAAATGTATCAAAAACCGTCGATACTGTGATAAACAAATAACAAGTGGTGACTTAAGCTCTGTTTTAAACCATGAATTAGTCAACCCTCTCTTTTTAGAATTATATTTAGAAATAATCAAAGCAAAATTAATAAATAATTGGAGATAAATAAATCATCAAATACAGAATCAGATAAGTAAACTGTTACGTAAGTAACTAAATTCACATAATTAATTAAATAAATAATAAATGTTGTATAAAATAAGTAAAAATGGGAGCAAGACGTAGCTTAAAGAGAAATATGTCAGAACGTTAAATTGAGAAATAGTATCAATAATACTTCATCATTAAACAATATATGGAGAAATATAAACAAAATCAAGGTAATAAGCCTAAAAATGAGAACACCTCCATGGTGGGAGGACTTGGAAGAGTTAGCAGTTTGTCTCTATAAAATAAGGAACATGAGTGATGTTCAGGGCCTATTTGTCTTGAGACTTTTGCTTTTAGTCAGATTATTACGCGTAATTCGGGATTCGACAGATTGAAGTAATAAGAGGCGCGAAGTAACTCGGAGTAATATAATCCCGGTCGGTGACTCTCGTCGGAAAAACAACACGACATTAACACGTTCAAAAGATAACGCAAGTATTATTATAATTTCGGACACATACGTAGGACGCTAGATTTGTAAGACGAGCCATTTAAATACTTACATTCTCTCTTCCGATTTATTATCAATAAATCGGTATTTTAAACGCGAAATAATATAATTGTATTTATTTTAATCCTTACAACCTCACAAAGGCTGAATCGCTTTGCCGATTCAGCTACAGCAGAAAAGAACTGGGAAATTATTACGTTATCAATACGAATAAATAAATAAAAAAGTCAAAGAAATACGCGACAAATAAACGAGATAGATAAATAAAATATAAATAAATATATATATATAAGTAATTAATATAAGTAGAAGTAATAATCGTAACAAAACAATTGGTAAGAATGTATGATAATAGATTTATGGGAACAATAGATCTCTTAAGGGTGGTTTATCCAAGAAAGAGAGTTAAGATAAAATATTAATTATATACCATTTTATTTGAACATAAAAAAAACTTATGTTCTAATTTTTACCTAGTTATTTAGTAGCCAACTTTTGTTAAAAATTATATAATGATTTAACTAATTTACCTGGATTGTCTTCTTGGTGTTATTGGTGAACCTTGACTTATTTGACCTAAATTAAAGTGACTATTTCCATTAATTCTACAGCTATCAATTCGTTTTTTAGGAGGATCATCCTGTTGATTTGTTAATCCTCTAGTACTATTTCGTACTATTTCTAATTCATCTTCATATGCCGGTCTTTTTCTTTTTCTTTCAAGTAGTAAAAAGTATATTACTTTTTCTGTATTATGACTGAAAAAAAGCTATGAATGAAATATTCCCATAAATATTATATGTGCATTATTCAATATTGAGAAATAATTGTATTAATATTAAAAATTTTTCTATGTTTTAACAAAATTATTTGATCTTAAAAGATTAGCTTTAAAAAACATTTTTCTATTTAAAATTAATTTTAATTAAAATATGATGTATTTTATTGAAAAATTTATATTTATTTAATATAATAATTATAATAATATAAAATATAATAATATATTATATTTAATACAATAATTTATAATTTATAGCTGTTCAATTACGATATTGAAAATCATAGTACCTTTATTACAATTCGTCAAAATATCAGTTTGGAAAGCAAAAAGTTGATATTCAAATATAATTATTTGTAGTCAATAAGTATGTAAATATCTAAATATAAAGACATATACATATATACAAACCCATACAGCGTATATTGATAATAATGTTCGATGCTATATTAAAAAAATTCTATTATAATATCTAGTAAATACACAGTCACTATTTTATTCTATAGTTGAATGTGTCAGCATTATTCAAGTATAAAATTTTTACAAATATATTATAGGCGTCAAATTCAGGTATTCAGATTGGACTTCACAGTACGATACATAACAGTTTCCTTAAACATCGCCTGCTAGATCCATAAAGTTTTCATATGTGAACCGTTTGTATCTGGGTTCGCATGTACATATATATCTTTCTACGTGGATATTTTCACGCTCGTGCAAGGAAAATAATTTTATCTATTACAATTTATCCTCAAATGCTTCATTTTCCTAATAGTTGATATGCTCAGTTATAAATGAAGTTTTCATTGCTCATTATTAACTACTAGATAATATTATTTGACATACAATTAATTACAATTTAATTTAATATACAATTTATGTTTTTTACATTTAATATTTCACATACAATTATTACACAAATTGTTTTCTTATACTTTTAATAGTAAACTTTGAGAATACTAATTTATCATATAATTATATTTTATTTTTTAGAAATTCATCAAATAAAAAAGAATATCAATTTTCAAATTATATTATTTATAAAATTTTTAAAACTCATTATAAGTTGAAAAAATCTCGTTGTGCTTATAAAAAAAATTTTTAAGCATTAAAATCTTTAAAATATATTCATTTATAATATATTATTTACTTATTGACTATTTTATCTATAAAATATAGACTGGTTTAGTCAAACGAAAACTATATGAAGTACCGCTTGTTCTTACTATAATAAAGTTGAAGTAAATTGAGTTATTATTAATGAGTTGAATCGATATATTTGACTAATATTTATTAATAAAGATTACGCAAGAACAATTTTTTATAATTATTAAGCTACATTGTAATGTTAAAACTAGATTATTAAAACATACAAATTTACAAGAAATGACGAAATACATATAATAAACTAAAAAAAAAAATAAGTGTATTTACATATTAAAATAAGCTCTGATATAATTTAAAAAATCAATTATCAGATTAATAGAAGCTGCATTGAAACTGCATTTGGGGCGTAATAATCATAAAAAGATCAAATGTCAATTTGGATTGTAATAAAAAAAAATTTATAGTGACCTGGTAACAGATAGTAATACTGCTGAACAAAGAATAACGTTATTGTTCAAGTACTTTTTTTTAACTCAAGTAACTATATTAAAATTAGTATTAAATTATTATTTAAATATTGAAAGTTTTATATATAATTTTATATTTCGTAAAAAATGTATAAAATCTAATTATATATGCAGCTATTATATTGTATCATATAATTGCTAAAACATTCGTTTAATAAGTTACTTGGTTCATACACAAGAAATCAGTATATATATGATTTTGAAATATGGTATTTTATTATGGAAATTTAACATAACTACTAGTTATTTTAATCATAAATCATTATTTCTCAGTACTTTGATTATTACTGTTTTTAATGAAAATACAAAGTGAATAAATTCAGAATTTGTAAATCTTCGACTATTTTAAATATGCAAATTAATTTACTTATCAAACAAGCTTCGTATATTTATAAGGGTTATGAAATTTATTTACATTAATAGTTTATTAATATTTTGTCAATAATTTAGTAAATTATTTTTATTTAAAAGATTTTTAAAATAATTGCTGATTTTTATAATTAATATATACTTTAGATAATTATAAAAATTTAAGCAATTATAAAAACAATTATAAATATAAGTGAAAAAAATATTAATTGAATGTATTTATATTTAAAATATATTTGTAAATCTATTGTTTAATAATTAAAAGAAATAAGAACATTTTTAATGTAATATCTATCTTTACAATTCTTTAAAAATTTTTTAATGTTTTTTTTTTTATTTTTTATATAACTCTAACATTTTTTTTTCTAAAGTGAAGAAGATATTGTATTACACATAGTCACTAAACAGTTTCATAATATACAAGATCTGTCCAAAAAGTATTGAGTTTTTATTTTTTTAAGCCACTATTTGTCGTAGCAATTTTGGGAAGATCGGAAAATGTGCGAGGGAATTTTTCCTATTTTTTTATTTTTTGATTATTAGAAGCGTTAGAATTTGCATTTGCGCGAAGTATGTTTTTTAGTTTTTTAACATGTCACGATGGAGCGATAGACAAACTTTACCCGGTAAAAATTTATTTGTGATTTGATAAAATGCTATAGAGTTTTTTTAAATATTAAAAATTTTTTTAAGGATAAAATAACATGTAAATCGCAATTAAAAAAATTTCAAGAAAAATTACCTCCATTCTCAGCATATAAAAACAACCTGAATCAATTTTAATCCCGAGCGTGGGCACAACATTTTGAGTTCAAACCGTTTAAGTATTGATAATGTTCGGCGCTTTCTTTCGTCGTCGGAAAGGTGATGGGTAAAGAGAGAGAGCCGCAATCAGGAAACAATGATGACGGCGGACCTTAATTTTAATGAGACCCGGAAACTCGGCGCGCAGGAGCTTCTTCCTCCCCCGAAAAACTGCACGTTTACTTCTCGACGAGATTCGCTTCATGTCTCTTGTATTTTTCCGTAAAGTGTGCTCGTTTTGATTCTTACTTCTGATTGTTGTTCAGCATGATTCTCGCACCTTATGAATAGGTGATATGTGAATCACTTCGCCATTTACGCGTGCAACCACGCGAGCGCACGCTTTTCTTCACGGTTTTGGAAGATACATCAGCCCCAGTGGCCCACTCACCAGGTGATCTACGCATCCCGGGGCAGAACCTTGACGATGCGGAGGACACAGCCGAGTGAGGCATTCTCCTCTGCCGCGGCACACAATTTTGTAAACATCTAAGCAATCCTCAGAATTTTTCCCCTCGAGCGAGAGGGGTTTTTATTCCATTTATCAAGCGGAAATGTAAACACATTGTATTTAGGCTCAATATTAAATTATTAATTAATTAACCAATAAATCATTTATTATCCCTAACCCTTTCCTTTATTTACATTTCACATTTTGATTTTAATATTTAAATTAAAGTTGGATTGATAGAGAACATCCTGAATTTATCAACACATACAGTTATCAATAAAAATTTTTTTTAACATTTTAAAATCTCTACTATGTTTTTGCTACCGTAAACCAAAAATTTACCTTATAGCATTATTTTACTAGGTGGTCCATCGCGCCATATTACAAAATTGAAAAGCACCTTTCGTAAGTAGTAAAATTATTGAAATTTTGCTAATTATCAAAAAAATATAAATAAAGTACAAACAGGAAAAACTCTTCCATATATTTTCCGATCTTTCCGAAATCGCTATAACAAATATGACTTCAACAAAAAAAAAAAAAACTAGATATTTTTTACAGATCATGTAAAACTGTATTAATCAGTATTAATATAATATAATATAACATAAAATAAAAAATAATATAATTATAATAATGTATTAGAAAAATTATACATATAATAAAAAAGATAATAGTACTGTTTGTACCCTTGTAAGGTGTAAATGATGGTATAGTAATGTAAAGTGAAAAGCTTTTCCTATATTTTAATTAAAGAGCGGATTAAAGGATTGAATTTTAGGAAACCCGAGTGTAGTCCAAGTAGTAGTCCGCCCCACTCTTTTTTCTTGTAATTACCAATGTACGTCGGCGGAGCTACTCTCGAAAAGGTTTAAATATGAGGTGTTTCATGCACTATGTATTGATTTCTTTTGTGTGTAATAGGTGCAACACTGTCATTTTCGTTCTGTAAGATACTGTAAATATATACATACAAGTATTATTGATAAAGCACTTTTTTATTTTTAAACTCATCTACAAACAACTGTTCATAACACGACGGAGATATTCGTGTTATAGAAGCGGTCTTTTACGAAAGACTTCTTTCAATATATTTATACAAAAAAAATATATCAAACTTTAGTCTGCAAAATAAACAAGTACTAAAAAACAGAAAATGTTCAATGATTTATTATCATTAAAAATTGTATTTGTTATTTTTTTACATTCTTCAATCTATAATTTTTTGCTTTCTAAATTCTTTTGCAAAAAAAATTAGAACACAAAATTATATGATACTTTCTGAATTTCAAACAAATTCTTTTATATAAATTTTTTTAAAAGCCAGCGTATTAGAGTTATATTTATATTATTGTTTCTATTTTCGATGTTTTAATTACTTTTTCATAATATTAATATTATTATGATACATAATATGCAATGCAATTGATTTTAATGTTTTAATCACCGAATATTCACTATATGATTATATTTATTACATATTGTAAAATATAGTAATTGATTAAATACTGTTAAATTAGATAAATAAGTTTAAAATATGTACATAGATTATATTTCGGCGTTAGCGAGAAAAAACCGAGTAATTTAGCGTAGAGAAAATTTCGAGGTAACCCCAAGCGAACATATGTATATTCGAGTGATTCACCTACTAATAGTTACCTGTGAGAGTTTTTTTTGTGCAGATTCAATCTTGTACTACTCAATGAACAATATTAGGAAAAACCCTCCCTACTACAAGACACCTCCGAAATAATTTGCTTGTGAACAGTAGTCACATGTAGTTAGTTTAAGTATTGATGTTTGTAGTGGATGATTCGTGATACGTAAATATATAAATACATTAAAAAAAAGAATAAACGCATTCAATTAATCCTTATTCACAAGACCCTTCTTTTGACATTATTTTTTGAAACCTAAAAACCATAATTAATGTAGTGCTTTTTCATAAATTGAAGTACGAATTCGGGATTTTATATACCATTGAAATTCAATAAATACCAAGTAAGAAAATTCTAAACCTAAAACTGATATTAAAAATTATAGAATGTATATTTTACTTCGGTAATGAATATTTAAACTTAATTCACATAAGCTTCGATTTTTTTTTTCGATTTACTCTTTATCTTGATAAAGTAATCATATTATTACTTATTTACTAATAGAATATCATTAAAAATAAAAGAATTGTTATCTACCGTTGTAAAGCACAAGATCATAAATCGAACCGGAGATATTCTTTTATAGAAAATAAAATCAGAGTACTCAGAATATACATTATCGTAGATATCAGATACCGAGTATTTTACTACAGAAATAACACGATATATACTTTAATGTTCTATAACTTAAAATTAAAAGATCCTTTTTTTAACATTTGTAATTTATACTTAAAATATCTTAACTTTAGTATAAATAACGGGTCAGAATTAAGAGGTAAATCAATAAAATCATATTTAATATATGTTCGAATTTTAAATACTCTAAACTAGAACTCAGAAAAAAGATCAATATATCTTAAATAAATTTTAGAACTAAATTCAAATTTTAGTCACCTTAAAGCTTTTTGGTAGTTCTATATGGTACTTTTATTTAAATTTTTTTACTAATTAAATCATAAAATTACACTCAAGTAACTCTTTTTCTTTGCAATATTTTTCAATAGTTCAATATTTTTTTTATGATTCATGTACGAATGCTACCATTCACTATGGATATAAAGAAAACCATTGGTTATGTTGTTCACCTATTTGAAAAATCATCAATATTCGTTTAATTCGAGTTTTAATTGGCAGATGGCTCAAAATGAAGTAGTGAGCTTATTAATACAGGTATCTCTGAGAAATGAATTATTAGATCCCTTATCCCTTCCGCTTCTGATTGTGACTCACAAGTCAAAAAAGTTCAAGTCATGGGCCTTCACATGCTATTCTACTCCAGCTAATATCATTCCAAATAATGCCCATCCAACGTTTTCCACCTCCCATAATTATTCTAAACAGAAACGATTGTTCAAGATTCGAAAAAATTTTGAATCACATCATATCATTCCATGTCGCGCAACTGTCGCTTCTAGCTCAGTCATAATCTACACCTCTACTAACTATAGATAGCTTCGTTCACTCATTTTTTTAAATCTAAATTTATTCCTTTCCATACTAATCAACTCCAAAAGAACAAACATCTTGACGAAGTCACCAGATAAGTTTATGAGGGAGTTTATGATAGAATGAACTTCTTGTTTACTTCCAAAAACTTGGTTAGCTCATGACCAAGGTCCACTGGATGAGACATGGCGATAAATTGTGAAATCTGCAATATCATCAAACTTCGAACTTTCTCATCCAATATTCGCAGCATTGCCTCATATGGCTTAACTTTATGGGCACTACCAAATCTCTTCCTATCCTCTAACGAACTTACTCTCGGATTCTCCGCTGTTCCCTCAGAAATCTTTGATATGTTTGGAACAAATAAATGTATCTTGAATAAAAAATCCTACCATTTTATCAATACGCCCACGTGTTAGGTTTTAATATCAGTCTTGTTGTGATCATTTACAGCAACTCTCTTATAAAGATCCTCTGGGAATCTAACCTTCTCTCTAAAGACAGGTTTTTAGGTCCTCTTCCTTGTGTGAACTTATACCTCGTATCTATTCGCAATTTTTCGCGTCGTGACTCCGTCACTAATATTTTTATGCTTTAAGGTGCCATTAGTCTTTTCATTACTCTACACTTCGCTTCAATCACAATTTTTACAATTCCCCTTATCTTACATATTATCTTATTTAGTCTTCTGGAAAGATAGAACCTCTAATTTGGCACTTTTATACTATCCTTTTTTTATAATCCTGCTCCCACTACTTCTATACGGCAGCGGAGTTTAAAGTCGGTAAAACCATACAAGTATAACACTATCCATTACTTTATTTTTTGTGGATGTTAATAAAATAATTTTTGTCCTCGCTACCTTGGCCTCCTTCCATTTTCTGGCCAAAAATGAAGAAAGAAAAAGAAATGAATGATTTTTATACTCAACTCGTTACAGAGTTAAATTACGTAAGTGTAGCTTCGTTTAACGTATCTTGTGTTTATAAACTACATTTTCTACTCAATATCTTTATACTACTTATTTTTTCTTTTATATATATGATTTATGTATAAAATCACTTACTCATACAATTATTTCTTATATACTTCAATGTTCAATATTGCAATAATAATTTTCCTTGTGGAAAAAAGAATAAAATAAATAAAAAGAATAATAAACCACAAATAACTATAAAATAAATAATGAATAACAATATAGTATAAACAGTCTTAGAAACATTACAATAATTTTTAAGTGTATAAATAAATATTTCATATATATATATATGCATGAATATTATATAAATTAAACTTACTTAGGACTAAGTAATTCTTTTATAAGTTTATCTTGCTCTTTAAAACAACCCAAGCTTCCTATTGCTTGTAAAACATCAGGATCAATAGCATCCTCGGACGGAATTACATGTGTTTGTACTACATCCATCATAGATAATTCCAACTCTAACTCTCCTTTTCCTGCTGCTGTAATCCAAGCATGTCGATTTATTTCAGCCAACTATAAATAAAAAATATTTTAGATTAATTATAATTTTCATTAAATAAAAAAAATAAATAACTATATAAGAAATAATTATAATAGGCAGAAAAATCTTACAAACCACTACCGCCTTCTGATTCATCAGTATTTCCTGAATTCGCATACGTAGACGAGGAGCCTCGAAAATCTAAAATTCCTGAGAAAAAGAAGCCAGAGATAGCAAACTGGTCACCGGTGGACGTAACTAAATTAATCGATAAGGCCATGGAGAAATGGATTCGGAAGAATAGCTATTTCCAGGAAGAAAAACCCACATTCCTGAGAAAGAAAACAAAGGAGAAGGGCAAATCTCCAAATTTGAGCTGTTTGAGTTCCTTGAGAAAGATTCGGAAGAAAAAGAAATCCCACTGCTTCAGATATACAGAAGAGCAACATTACGCAATGCAATTACGGACTGGACGAGATGAAGTCAATGGCAACAACAATTGCTGGTACAACAAGCTATGCAGCAGAGTCTTGAAACATCCGAAGTCAGCACCCACGTTCAAGCTGGTCCGGAAGAAACTGTATACGTATAGACTACAGCAAATTGTACAGGATACCCTCAATGATAACCAAGCATGGAAATTAATAATACCACGCGAAAAGCGAAACGAGGTATTAAAAGAATATCACGATATTCCCACCTAAGGTTATCTGGGTAGAGCGAAAACTCTAGCAAGAATTGCCCATTCGTATTTCTGGATAGGCATGACAAAAGATATAGCGAAGTACTTCTGTCGTTGCGAAACATATCAATAAGTCAAGGTGGAACAAAGGGCACCTATAGGATTCATGGGCCCTCGAAGAGTCAATCATCCTTGGCAATTAGTAGCGAGATATATCATGGGACCATTAAAGGTAACCAGTACGTACTGAAATTCCAGACCAAAAATTTATTATAACGGAAAAGCACGTTACAAAATATATTAAAAAAACTATATATATTATAAATGTAAGAGATATTTTTCTATTAATGATAGCTAATTTTAGTAATTCTCTAGTTTAGTAATATTTGTAATGATTGTATTAGGCCATATATATTGATAGAGGCAAGTTTTCCAAGGTTATCAAAATTGAAGGAACTCATCATATACATAATAAGTTTTCGCATTGTTAAATTAAAGGAAAGAACATTTAAGCAATCCTATACTAAACATTCGTTTTTTTCTCTTAATCATGAAAACTTTTTTAATTAGTATTACGGTAAATGTGTACAATATATGTCCCCAAATGCCAACAATAAAACTTGTGCTTCGGATGGCTTTGTAGAAATTTAATTTTGTTTTAATCCCGATGATAAAAGAGGCGGTTCTCTGATGAACTTGACAGAAATTTTCTTGACCGATTTTTCCTTGTCAAAAAATAGGAGCAAATAAGGTCTGGAACAATGGGCGCACAATAAGCATAGCCCAAGCGTACTTAATATTTCATATCCCAGCAAAAATAAATCTAATCTAATCTAAATAAACATCGATAAAATGATATAATTATACCATTATTATAATTAAAAAATATACTATTATTTTTTTTTTATAATTCAAAATATGAAAAATTAATTTTATTTAAATAATTTTTACTATTAGTAATAAAATTCTTTTAGTATAATAAGTTTTATATGTAATATAATAAGTTTTATATGTATATAATTTACATAAATTGACATACCGTTAGCCTCTTATCTGGATTTACTTCGATCATACCTCTTAATAAATTTTGACAATCAGGAGGAACGAAATGTGGTATATGAAACAC
Organism: Eupristina koningsbergeri; assembly: GCA_018907245.1. Taxonomy (NCBI): domain Eukaryota; kingdom Metazoa; phylum Arthropoda; class Insecta; order Hymenoptera; family Agaonidae; genus Eupristina; species Eupristina koningsbergeri. The sequence continues at coordinate 1,463,224 of JACCHV010000002.1, read as the reverse complement.
TCCTCGTTTAACTTTCTCAAGTAGTTGTCTCAAATTATCATCATCAAAAGGTAAAGCTCCAACTAGAAGTGCATATAAAATTACTCCACATGACCATACATCTGCTTTCCGACCATCATATTTCTGACCCTATAAGTAAAATCTTTTTTATTAATCTTATATTACCTAAATTAAATTAATTGTTAATCGATTCGATGGAAGTGTGTTCATTTTACAAAACTTTTATTTAACGAATATCAAAAATTAATTTTATTTTAAAGGCCTTACTTAGTTTCGCACTTTCAAAACATGTTCATTTTTTTAGGACTTATAAAAACTGATTCTTTTAAAATTTTATAAATATTTTTATAAACTTTAAATCCACACTCTAATCCATTTTTTTGAAATAAATATATTATTTTAATATAATATTATTCCTTCGTTAATAAAAAAAAACTCAATTACATACCCTTATAACTTCGGGACAAGCATAATGTGGAGAACCACAACTTGTTTCTAGCATAGAACCAGCAGGTTGTAGAGAAGCCATTCCGAAATCAGCTATTTTAATATTATTTTTTTCATCAAGCAACAAATTTTCTGGTTTCAAATCACGATGACTGAAATAATAAATTAGTTTATTATATAGCAATATATTGGTATATTGATGAATAATTAAATAAATAAAATCAATTATTAATAATTAGTGTTGTAATGTAATGTAACTATATTTAAATTATAATAAAGTAGATATAATGACATATATCTATAACTTTAGTAATTTTTACTCATTTATTGTAAACCACTTTTATTTTTTATATCAAATATATTTAACCAATAGGACTTCTGAACGTGTTACTAAACGGCAAAGCACGTCGCACATAGCCTCCGAGTAGTATCGCAATTAACATAGTGCAAAAGTGTAATCTAATAGTGTAACAGAGGAAAAAAGAAGGGAAAAAAGGAAAAGTAAAAAGAAAGTAGTGAAACGCAGAGGAAAAGTGTACAGAGGAAGAATAAAAGAGAGAAGAAAAATAAGGTTAGGAAATTGAAGCGGGTATTTGAGCGGGAAAAAGCGCAAGCAAGAGATTATGGAATTAGGCGAAAAGGGACAAGTTCGCAGTGCCGCACAGCATAGGAGCCCACTAACCACATGGAGGACCAGTAGAGTAGAGAGGTGCGGTGCAAGTGGCGTACCAAGTAAAAGAGAAGCCCAAGACGCGAAGAAATGGGTCCAAACCAAACTAGATGGATCAGAGAAGGAAAAGAGACGTATTACATTCGAATCAAAAGTCAATGACCAGGAAGAAAGGGAAACACATGAAAAAGAATAGGTGGGAATATAAAGGATAGAAAAGCTAAGAGAGGAAATGAAAGAAGATAGGAAATCCCCGATGAACTGGATTGCGAAGAAATTAGATAATATAAATAAAAAGATGGAAAAATGGGAAGTAACAGAAAGAAAAGTAGAAAAAATAAAAAAAAAGAATGAAAGATATAGAAAAAATTATAGAGAAGATCAATGAAGAGAGACAGATAGAGACGGAAGGGAGAGCGGAGACGGAAGAAAGAATAAACTGGCTAGAGAATGAAAGAATGGTAAGTGGAAACGAGGAGGAATCAGAGACAGGGGAGACGAAAGACGAAGTGAGGAAAAGACTGAGTATTCGGGCTAGCAGCAAATCTAATCTGTCAGGAGCTAGTAGAACAGGCAGCCGAAGAAGACCGAGGTCTAGCTTATCAGAAAAAGAGCTGAAAGATATAAGAAGACTGGTGCAAGATAAGGAAAAAAACGAGAGAGAAGAAAATATAGTAATTAAAGGTGTAAGCTGAGAAGAGGTGGCAAAGAAAGGGTTAATTAGATGGGCGGAAGAATTTTTAAAGATTAGGCCACACACCGAGAAAACGGCACGGAACGTATGGTGGAGCGGAAAAATAATAATAATTAGAATGCTAAACGCGGAAGATAAAAGAGAGGTTTATATGGCCAGGAAAAGATTAATAGGGACGAGCATATATATATACAACAGTATAACCTCACGTATGAAGATAGGAAGACCCAGGAGGAAATAAACGCGTGGGTGAGACAGGCAAGAGAGACTGGCGACAGGTAAAGATATGATATAAAAAAGTACTATTCGAGGGAAGATGGATAAAATAGGATAACATTAGGACAGTGAAATGGATGATAAGAGAGTTAGAGGAAAGAATCAAGATGAACAATGATAGAAAGGAAACACAGAGAAAAAAATATGAGGAAATAGAAAGAAGAGAAGTTGAAGTGGGAACAAAGAAAGATAAGGAACAAACAGAGAACAAGATAAAAACAAAAATGGAGTCAGAATGGACAAGAATTGAAAAAAATAGATAAATAGAGAAAGAAAAGGAGAGAATAAACTAGCGAATTGAAAAAGAGACGAGCCGAATAAGAATAAGATCAACAGAGAAAGTTAGATTACATAAAAAGAGAAGAAGAAATAGTGGGGAAGAGAAACGGATGAAAGACTAAAAGATGTAGTGGAACAACGTACACAGAATTTCCAGAGAATGAGAAAACAAGATAAGAGAGAAGGCAAATAAGATATACAAATACCAAAAAAAGAATATGTAACAAAAGAAAGAGAAACCAAGGAGAGAGGATGATGAAGACAGGAACAAACAAGAGCAAATGAGATATTCATATAATGTATAAAAAAGAAATTTAAATAAAAGAACAAATGTACACTAGTTCGGAAGGCTGGAATAATGTAATAATAAATAAAAATAATAAATATATTTAACTAGTACATAAATAACTTAATACTTTTAGAGACTTTAAATTAGAATACAAATACTATGGGTTTTTCAATTTTTTTAAATTGAAATTATTATCAATTTACATATATTTTATAATGTAATTATTCAAATATTTTATTTTACAATTTAAAATACTTTATTTATGTAGAATTTCTTTATAACAATTAAATTAATGTATATTATTTACAAATTTTCATATTTTTTAATTATTTATTATATAAGTTCTCCTTGACTTGCATTAATAACTGAATTATCTTAAGTTAGTCAAATTATATTTTTAAATCACGCAAGCATAAATGTAATATTGAATATTTAAATTAATTTTTCGTTCATTTATAAATAATTAATAGTGTTTAAAATAATTACAAGAATATCATTGGCTATAAATATTAAATAAAAATTACAATAATATATAATGATAAGTAAGAATGGAGAAAGAGGATAAATTTTGTAATAAAGCATTATATACGAAAAACTTAAATAATGTATGTAACACAAAAATGTAAAAATTTGTTTAAATATTACCACCCTAACATCAAATGGATAAAAAAACTTCATCTCGCTTCAGAGGATGTAAAAAATTACAGTATACTTACAATATACGAAGTTGCTACTATGCTAGTTTTTCTTAAAAGCGAAATGGTCAGATGGATAAGGAAATCGTAAATATAAACTTTTACTGTATTAATTATAAATAAATATATTAAGAATAATACTATTTTTATTTTTTATAAGATAAATATAGTTACAAGTATTAGCTTATATTGTCCAAAAATATTCTTCACCGATTGTGATAAATTAATTATTAAAGACTATTCCATTTAATTATTAAAGATTTATTTAACGCCTAAACTGTGCATTATAGTATACACAATAAAAATTAGGTATCCAAGTATGTAAATAAATATCTAAAAAATTTGAATCACAAGCTTGATAAATTTAAAATTTATACGAATAAGAGAAATGTATATTAATACAAATATTTATAAAGTATTTTCAGAAACTCTGTGAAATACCGAATGGGTTTTTCACAGAATTATTTTAAAATAAAAGTCAACGAGTATTTCTAAAAAAAACAGAATAAGCTGTTTAATCTTTTTCTATTTCATAAAATTACTGTTAGATTATATAATCGGACATATCACAAAGTTTTTTGGGCAACAATGTTGCAAAGTATAAAAAAAGATACACATTTGAAATACTGATTCCAATAAACGGCGAGTAATTAATTTAAAACATTTCTTCATTTGTGATATTTTATCATAAGTAGCATATAAAATTTTAGCACCTCAAACCTACTGTCGTTTGTTTTTCGATTATAATTATCAAAACTAAAGGTAAATTTTTATATCTTATTTATTTTTATAGTCAATTATAGTTAATTTGTTTATTTAAATATATTTTATAACAAACGCTTATGAACTCCGTAAAGCAGATTCCCGAATTTTTGAGTATGGTATTGGATATATGCTAGGTAATGGGCTTCATTATTCATGTAAAAATAATATCAATAAATTATATATTTTAATAAATATTATTGATACTTGTACATTGGACATCTGCGATATTTAGAGTAGAAATTTTATTTGTAAAAATCATTTATTTTTATAAAAAATTCATAATCAATTTTTCCTTGTGCAAACAAATAAGGAAAAAATAATTTTAATTATGTCTATTCTTTGTTATTAATATTAAATTAAATCGATAAATTTAAATAAATTATAAATACATTATTAATTTATTGCATTATTTAGACTTAAACGCTAGATTTTTAATTCTTATACAAACAAACGTAACTATTACAAATATCAGGGTTGTTTGAGAAATATTCTCGATAGAATACATTTAAATAATCTAAATTAGAAATAATTTTATGATATTGCAACGAGACATTCTCGTTGCTAGAAGTTTCGGTGAGGTCACGTATGCCGTCGCGCAGCAATATAAGCACTCACATTCGCACACATCGAGCACCGACTAACCGAGGCTATATAGCACACTGGGTGCGATCATTTTCTGGATTCTCTCTCAAAACATCTATCCTTTCCTATCCCTTCTGCTACTCATGATTTCGTGTCAACAACCCCTCAGACCATTCACATTTAGGTATTGGTCCAATCCCTAAGAGTTTGATTGCTTGCGGTCAAATCTTCCTTATTCTACAGCCAGAAGTATTCTGAAGCGAGTGTGTAAATTGCGTTCGCTGCAATTTCGCATTTGCATCCGTCGTTCAGACCTTGACTCGAGCTGAGCTTTCTTTAAACACTCTCGGATCACCGCTTTCCTTTTTTTTTCGTCTCGTCCACTATCTTTATTGGTAAATTGTGGTTCCGATTATTCTTCCTTTGTTTTTTTTTTCTATTTTTTAAGGCTGACTCCCGTTCTTTATGGAAAAATTTGAAAATAAATTTATTTCGTTTCATAAAACTAAATAGTAAGGCTATCCGAATTTTCTCGCGTGTATAATATTTGTACAGTAATTATTTAAAATATAATTACTCGAACACTTGGATAGCTTGTGAACTTAGTGTGTTCTTGTCGCTCTATTATTGTTTTGGAACGTTACCCGCCCAGTGGTTACTGCGTCAAGTAAACGTATATTTGTAAATAAATTTCCGTGATTACATTTATATTGTTTAGTCCGCGGTGTCATTTACATTCTTGTATTAGCTAATAATAAAATTCTATATCTTTACGGTTTTTAATAACTTGTGCGTTAATGATATATCTTTCTTGTATTGTTCATGTTGAAAAAAGGTGAGCACCATTAAAACGACAATTCCTTGGTGATATTTATTTATTAAACAGTTTGTAGTTATTGACTTTACCTATTGTTGCCATTCCAAATTCCTGACAGACCGGCTACCGCTGATCCCGGCGTTCTTTCTTTCTATTTTTTTTTTTTCAACGAGTGCTTAACTCTTCCCTTCACCCATGAAGGGGGAACGGAGCCGTCTTGTTACAATATTATCTGTACAAAGGAGTTTAAACCTTTTTTTCTATTGAACTCTATTTTTATTACAAAGAATATATGATATATTGTATAGTTTTATTTAGTACCCTACAGAAGGTAAAAATTATTATTATATATTTTAATGTGTAGCATTTACTATAAATGACTATCTCATTATATAGAACTTAAGCAACTTGAAAAATTGATTTATAATAATAATTTTATATGTCAATTTCTATATAAAATGCATTTATTTAAAAATTATGTTATAATTTGTATTAAATATATTTAAAAAATTTACCAAATACTATGACTATGACAAAAATCAAGCGCTGAAAGAATTTGCCGAAAAAATCGTCTTCCTTCTTTTGGTGTTAATCTACCCTTTTTAACTAAGTAATCAAACAGTTCACCTCCAGAAACATGTTCCAGAATTAAGTATCTGTAATAGAAATATATTAATATATTTAATAAAAGTGATTATAAAATAATAAAAATTTTTAAAAAAATTTAATAAATATTTTGTTTGGCCTGTAATAAGAAAAGAAATATTAATGCCTGACGGACGTCGCCTAATGCGTACAGGTTCAAACCTGCATGCTGGTGCTATCTGCAGTAATAGTACAGGTACACGAGTCAGATATACACTATTAAAACAAGTGGAAATACCCACGCATGACTCATATAACCCCACTATACATTGTAGGCGTAACTAGGAAAAATTGTAATATATACCCCGGTCTTTCCCTGTGCAAAAACAGAATTGGAACGAAGCTTGTAATTTGCAGCTCGTGCTGTTGTGATTATTAAACTTCTCTAAAAACTGACTATTTGCAAATTATTTGCCCTCCAACGCCTCTAAGTCTCTAATCCTAACTAGTCGCACGCGAAGAAGGTTTCGCGTACGAGCGGGTTATTATTGAAAGAAATTCATCGCTTTCACCGGGCGCGCAATCGCTCTCATATTTTTAACCCGCGGTGCAACACATTTATTAGTTAATTTAACGTGAACTAAGAAAAATACTTTTTTGGAACTGAATATAGGTTTTCAATACATAATATTTATTAAAAATAAATCCACAAATTTATTTAATACCATAAGTTTTCGATAACATTTGTTACAATCTTTTTTTTAACTAATTTTTCTTTATTATATTTTAACGTTTGTATATATTTCTTGTCAAATATATAAATTTTATCAAAAAATAAAAAGTATATAATAAATTAAAGAGAAATATAAAAATAATTATAATTATGTATAAAATTAAAAAATCACAAGCAAAAAGGCTATTTGTTTGAGCTCATATAAATATATATTATAGACTGCTAGCTTTCTCAAACACTCATGTTTTGATTTTTGTTTAATACGCTTGAGTGTATAAAATAATTTTTTGTATAGATCTACATAGTTTTTATATACAAAAATTAGATTTCAAAGGACCCCTGCAGACTTTGTTACAGCGGACTTGATATAAAAGATTTGTCTATGTATGTATTTTCGTACCGCAAGACTACCTTTCTTGCGCACTAATCTGAGTAATGGCCGAAATGGAGGGATGAAGTTTAACGAAGATGAATTCCAACAAGTTACATATGGCTCTACACTTGCTGTATGACGAAGTCAATTGAGAGAAAGAGATGCAGAATGTTCGATATTCTAATAGCAAATAGGAACTGATAAGATGGATTAGTCCGTCTTGGCACTGTAAAGATAACTTCTAATACCAAGGATCGAGACATCACGAGGTTGCTTGTTTTCATATGTTAGAAGACTAATAACGCCAGGAAGATTCACGTAGGCTGCATTAATTAATAACAATTTTATTGTAACTTTACGGCCTACGGATTGTAAGTTCATTCTGTAGACAAAATCGGGCAAAATATTCAGCACTTTCTGTTTTTTTAAATTTTTGATAAAGCGAAATAAGTTTCAACGTTCGAAAAAGAGAGTGTAAGGAGATCACCCAAACATTTGTATATACATCATATAGTGGTTTGTCGTTTGGGAGTGATTTATTTTGTGAAAATGGAAAGTGAATTTTTCCGCTTCATTTGCATTCTTGTATCTACATTTATATCTATTAGTGGACTAAAGAACATTTCAATAAGCTCTTAGTTTTTTGTAAATATTATGTTTGTGATTGTGATAACTGGGAGTAAACGCGAGTCATGCTTATATCATTAGATGCCATTTTACACATTTTATGCTGACACATCAAACAACATTTCAGTTTCGACGATCATCTCAATCTTATAGTAATAGGTTGATCCAGCCAAAGAGAATATCGTCGACAAGATCCTCCAACGACCACTGTGTAGCAGAATAAGAAAAGAGTAATGTTCTTTTAAGGGACCCACTATAAGCAGCAATAATAACTTTGTATATTAATTTTATGTTGATTATCTCGCTAGTTTTTATGACGGGTTTCCTCCTCGAACACAAAAAAGTTTTTATACCTAAGCACAAAGTCAATAATGTTTAATTTTGTATAACTTAATCAGGAACAAATTTTTATTTTATTTCACCTGGTCACTCGTTCTCCCTTTATTCTTTTCTAAGTATTAATATTTTAATATTAATTTTCTTTTCTTTAAACATTAATAACATATATTTTTATCCAATGATATTTAAGTCTCTAAAATGTAAAAACATCTATTTCATGTAAATTTATTAAATGTTATCGTGTATAACGTTCCGTTGTTCTTATATAATAAAATAATATAAACTAACGAGTACTATATAAGTTAAAAAATAAGTTTTAACAAATATAATGTAATAAGTACATGTAATCTTATAACTAATATCAAAATCAACAAGAAAACTAAATAGAACTCCGAAAAATTCCAAAAACGGAGATCATAGATAAAAAAGCCAAACGCATAATAAGTCAATGCCACGGAAATTAATGTAATGTACACTCACTCATAATTTGATAAGACACGAAAATCATGAACAACACGGCCTGAATGGTCTAAGCTCACAAGAGGAACCACGGGAAATATCAAATTATTATAATATGTGCGGAACAGCGACCAACGAAGGTTATTTTTATGTATTTAGGTAATTAGACGCAAGATCATGACGAACGAGAAGCATTTTAGGTATTTACCAAAAATATAAGTAATGCGACTCACAAAGAAAATGAAAATTGTCGTCACCGAAATAAAATTTTTATGACCACGACACATGCTCTTTTTATCAATGTAAAAAGAGTGCGATGACAACATATCCAAAATCTCGTAAACGTTTCAAAGAATTATTATTACAAAATTATGTGGACCAATGGTAGCTCACTTCCCCACTATAAAAGATGGACGAAGAGCCTATATATTGGGAAACATTGGTTTGAATAGATTTGAGACGAGGCGGCTCCGTTCGCCCTTCACAGGTGAAGGGAGAGTCGAGCGCTCGTCGAAAGTATCAGATAAGAATCAGATAAAGCGGCAGTCGGTCTGCCCAGGAGTTGGATCGGTGGCAAGTGGGAATAGTAAAAAAAAAAAACAAATCGAAATAATTAATTTTAAATCACCACAGGGCGGCAAATCAATTTATTGATTCCTCTATAACAAAGAAAGAAAATAAAAAATTATATAAATTTTATTATTACCCCGTATATATAAATCTAAATACATTTGTTTCGTAAACGATTGCGGATATATAATATTTAAATTTTTACTCAATAAACCTTCGGCTGTACAGCTTAATATTGTCTTCTATTATTTACCGACAATATTTAGCTCGTCGAAAGTTTACTCGGGCGAGACCGCTACGGAGGTCGCCGACAATAACAGACGTCGAATGTAAATACGCACAGTAATGAAATCTCAAGTAATTATATGAAATAATTACTTTACAATATTCTCTACGTAGAAATTGAGATTTCGATTAAACACTTTAAAGCAGCTATAAAATATATCTTTAATTTAAGTAATTTAAATTTTTCTATTTAATAAAATTTACAATTAAGCGATTCAGCCTTTTTGGAAGACGGAATTAATCGCGATGCAAGAAAAAGAAAACAAAAAAAGAACCGCGTATCGGTATATATATCGAATATCTAAATGCGTCTTTTGCGCTATTACAACTATACGGATGGAAAAAGGGACGATATTTTAAGGAAGCTCCTTAGAGCTAAGGTACGGACCTTTGGGGCTTCTGGTAACTGCAGCGAGTGCACTCACTAGAAGTTGCAGACGGTTTTGAAGCAATAAGGAAAGAAATTCGAAATCGCAAGCGATTTTTAATTTCTTTTCAAGGATTGAAATAGCACGTAATAGTGACTAGCGGGAGTGGATAGATTTAGAATGTTGCCACTGAATAGTGAACAACAGGTAAAGGTGGAAGGGATGGTATAGATCAGGAAGAGGCCAAAGACGGTCTGCCCAGAGGCGAGTGCTCTCGTTTAGCTCATCACCTCGGTCCGGCGGTGCGAGATCGGCGCACGAGAGAAATATGAAGCCGATTGGATGATAGCGGCTGCGGGGAGTCCATACGCGTGCCGGTACACGCGCAAACCGGGGCCCCGCCGAGGGGGGCATCGCGGTCCACGCTTAGCAACGAGCATGTCTCGTTACAGATTCTCCGAACTTAGGTAACAGTAATGTTGAAAACGCATTCATTAAAGTAAGTTATATTTATAATTATTTATAATTCATTATACTGTTAACTTCAATATAGAATATTTTAATCTCTAAACTTAAACTATCAAATTTTCATTTATTTACGTGAACCAATAATTAATTTAACACAAACTTATTCGATAAATAAAAAATTATGGAATAAATCTTAGCATTTCGGTTTTTAAAAAAAAAATTTTTGAAATAAAAACCACAGAGGACCATATACATCTATAAAATCAGATGGAGACAACAACCTTCATGCAATTTGCCAACTCACAAACCCGCAGAAAACTAACTACATAAAACCAAATCTAAATATAATCAACTCTAAACTGAAACATTATTTTAATAAATAACGTCTAAATATATAATATATTATTAACTGTGTTAACTACAACGGGGATTCACATAAATCCTAATAAACCCAAGACGTCACATTTTGCCTCTTCGAGCCAAGTAACAATAAATTAAGGCCTACAATAAATCATCATCAGTTAAGGGCTAGCAAAATATTGCAGCATAAAAAAGAGATGTAGTCAGTTCGACAAATTAACCATAATGTTAAAAGTCATAGTAAACGGAAGTACAACGCGAAAGAAAGGATGAATTTTGAAATTTCCGTCGAAAAATGTACTTCTTTCTGCATAAATTCAACTAAATAAACGTTAATGCATGAATTTTATTGAATAAAATAGTGTTTGATTTAATTATTTTTCATCTTAATCCAAATGAAAACTAATAATTTATATATAAACATATGTATAAAATTTAAAAATTATTCTATAAATTAATAAAAAAAGGCTTAAAACATTTGAAAAATATTTAAAATTATAACAATATAATAATTAAATAATTAAATAAACACAATAATTTTCTAAAATTACTTACAAATACTTCTTATTTTCATAAACATCTGATAAACCTAGAACATGAGGATGATCTATAAGTTTCATAATTGCGATTTCTCTTTCTACTTTAATTAAAACTGGTTCCGATAATTTTTCTCTATTAATAATTTTAATAGCAACTTTTTTTCCTGATACACAATGAATAGCTAACTTCACCAATCCTAGAAATTAAGAAAATTTCAATGTACAATAATTTACAAAATAAATAAAATTTTTATAAATTTTAATTTAAATTTTATTTTATAACTTTTATTATAAAATTAAGTTTTTTGTGTCATAAATATCGGTTATAAAAGTCCAATATTAAAATGTAATCTTAATTAAATAATAACCTTGTAATACAGTAAAAGTAACATTGCATCATATAAAAATATATACAACATAAATTTAATATAAAAGTATGTTACTGTGAAATAATTTGACTATATAAATGTTTTTAGTATATATGCTTAATACAATAAATATAAAAAATAGCTGTAGAATTTGAAAAGCCATCCTCCATATTATCTATTTAGAATTATAAGAATCCTCAAGGGTATATAGGTGTTTAAAATACACTAAAGATTATAAGTTTACGACGCTTCAGTAAAGAATTATCACCATCCTTATAGATTATTATTATTATTATTATTGAAATAATTTATTATTATTAAAATAATTTATTAATATTAAAATAATAAATAAATGATATTAACACATTTTTAAAAAAAAAAAAACGCTATAAAATATACAATCAAGATTAATAAAAATTATATAACTATTAATAAATTGTATAAAAACTAAGATTTTAATTAACACACTAGTTTTATTTAAAAAAAATTAAAAAACAAAATTTTTATGCCTATCATAAATAAAATTAACTTCATTTAGTTCAATTAGGACGAACTAATTAAGTTGGAAATAGATGGAGTACTTCTTTTTATTATCAGTCATTTGCTTTGATGTGATGTAGTTATACGTATGTATTTTGTATGTAGATGTTGCAGGTTCTCTTATCTGTCAAGTATATTATTGTGAATTTGAATATGAATCATTTTCGATAATGTTCTTTTCATATAATAAAGAGATGATAAATGAATTGTTTTTAAGTTTTTGATGCTCATTTACTCTTACCATAAGGCTAAGTTTTTACTAATAAACTTTATGGACTATATTGTAATTTGTAGTGAAACAATTTCTGAACTGTTAGGTTTCACTATCAACACAAATTATTTTCAAATAAAAATCAGATAAAAATTGTTAACCAATATTAATAAGCGCGAGGATTGATTTATTGGAAGAAGAATCAATTCTTTATTATTTATTTATTTTATTATTTATTATTTATGCTATGTTACAAAACTAAAAAACATCGAATACAAATCTTACTGATTTTAATAATCGAAAAATAAAAAAAAGGAGAGAAACAAATAGGAAAAATTCCCCACACATTTTCAAATTTTTCTGAAATATTACAACAAAAACTGGCTTCAGAAAAAAAAATAAATAAAAACCCGATAGTTTTTGGACAGACCATGTAGATAGATAAACTATTAATAAATAGAAGTTATGATAATTGGAAGCAGTAAAAAGAAAACCAAAGTAACAAAGAATAAAGTTATTAAAGTCACAAAAGATATTACAACTTATGTATAAATTGAAAAATTTCCGATATACTTTCAAGCAAACATAAACTGAAAATTGATATTTATGAAAATTTTCTTTATTGGGGTTGATATTATCCAACAAAATATAAAGGTTTTACTTTAAAACTTTATAAAAAATAATCTTTTAGATCACTAATTCTATTGAAAAAATGCAATCACATGTACTGAAGATTGTACATGTAATAATCATAATTTATAACTCTTTTTAAAATGTTAATCGAGACTCGTTTTTTGTTAAAAAAAAATATTACTTCATCGAAGACATCACAGTAGACAATTAAGTTACTTATCTTCTTAAATATGGACAGGATATACTTAGTCATGTATCTTAGATGCAGATAATTTTTAGCGTTGTTGACCAACAACAAAAATTTAACCCTGATTTGGGAGCAAAACTACCAGTATTATTAAAAATATAGATGTCGTTAATTTATAAAACATGAGCTGTAGATAATAAATTTGGAAGAATTATAGTGTCTGCTCCATGGATTAAAATAATAGAAGACATTTCTAATTAATTTTAATTCAGAATAGTTTAAAAATAAAATGAAAGAAAAGATTTAAGTTATTAATAATTAAATTTCTCAGAAAAAAATATACGTTAAAAATTATATATAGTTAATTAATAAGATAAAATAAAAAATAAATATAACATTAGATTGATAATTGCAAGGCGTTTATTTAACTAATGAAAATACACACTGATTATAAAGGAGTGATAATAGACTTTTATTTAAAAACTCAGTCTCTGAATCTATTATTCTAGGTTATTTATTATCGATCGCGTGGATATGCGAGTAAGATTCCTACAAATTTGGATTGTCTGGTCGTCAGTACTAGAGTAACCTCCTCAAGGAGCTTATCCCTGCAGAATCTCCCTTCGCAGGTATATAGGCAGGCCGACGTTCTTCTAGATTTTCTCCGGATTTGCATCGATAAGTGTCTAATTTCATTCAGATGTCTTGTTTTTTTTTCACTTGGGTTTTCCGTGTTACATAAAAAACTCACAATATATTGTAAAACTCTACTAGAATAAAATTACTAAAATATAAAGATAATTTATAGATCTATAATATAAACTCCAATATAATATAACAACTTCTTCCTTGATTTCTCATTTTGTAAATATAAGAGAGTTTAGAAATTATTTTTTTTAACACCATTTTTAATATAATTTTATTGTGAATTATTATTTGAAAATAATAATAATAAAAATACAATTCTCAATACTATTTGTAAAAATACTGACTATTGGCAACAAATTTTATACATCTATAAGTTACATTGAGAGAACTATGCGCACAATAATTTCTGAGTATATTCAAAATTAACATGTTCCAAAAAACAACTCACTTATTTTTCTATATATTATTTGTTTATCCAATTATACTTAATAATTAATGACCTGCGGTGATAATATTTTAAATACTAATATGTCTCTAAGAAGGGGTTCTTGTTTCACCTTTACTATCTTCTATTTTATTACTTGAATCTTTATTAAACTTGAAAAAAACTTTTTTTTACATGTGCTATTTTGTTATTCAAATTAACATTTAATTTTTATTCCCCCCCCCCATATTAAAAAATTATGACTCACAATAAAAAGTAATGCATTTGTAAACATTTTTGTGTATAAAATAGATAATAGAGATATGAAGAATGGAATAATTATAAATTATTATAGATGAATGAATTGTTTTAATTTTCAAAAAAATTTTAATGGATAAAATATTGAATAATTTCAGTCAGTAACAAAATACAATAAATGCATATTTTTCTATAATAAAATATACTTACCAGTTTGACCTTTACCTAACGTTCTTTCAAGTCTATACGGTCCAACATATTGGTAATTATCTTGAGAAGTAGATCCAATGGGATTTAATTTATTTTGCTGCATTGTTATTTTTAAATAACTTAATAACAATGATTTATAGACTACATAAAATGAAAATATTATGGCTAATTAAACATAATACTTGTAACTCACTACTTTACTCTTGCTTTTGCTTTAGGTATACGTATTGACTTGACAACTGTTTCATGTAGAACTAATTTTAGTGATCCATAATTTATATATAATATATTATCTATTGGCAACATCTTATAAGCTTTAATAATAGAAAAATCCTTCGTAAATATAGCCCTTAATTTTTCATTCGATAATCCATCCAATACTCGAATGAAGTATATAGAAGTTTCCTTATTAACATTAATGTAATATTAAATCGAAATATTAAAAAAATATTTTATATATACATATATATAATTGCATTAACTAATAGATAAAATTTATTAAATTTTCTCTCAGATCATTTTTGTAATTTATAATAAAATTCATTTAATTATTTAAATCCTGGATTAAATAATTATTTCATAAACAAAATAATGTTATCGCTCTTTTTTGTTTATACTAGTATAAATAAACTTATTCAATATAAACACTAACAATATAAATATTTTTCTTAATAAAAATATGAATCGACAGTTATAATATAATTTCGAAGAATGTTAGTATTTCGAAACATATTATTTGAAATATTTGTTTGTATTTTTAAATAAAATATTATATTGTGTTAAGTTTCCACTTTTATTTTTTTGCATTCTTTGTTTAATATCATTTAGTATTTATAATTTTTTAAATTTTATACGTCAACTTTTAAATTGTATTTATTTCTTTATTTGTTTAACTTCTAAGATTTATAAAGTTAATAAGAAATTGTAAGTAAAACTATATATGCTACTAATTCAAATTAAAATATTTAAACCATGATAAACTGATCGAGTGTTTATAAAAATAAAAAAATAAAAATTAAAAAAAAAAAATAAAAAATAAAAAAATAAAAAAAAAATAAAAAAATAAAATAGAAAAATAATTAAATCGTATGTACATACATGTACAGAAAGATTATTTTTATATTTATATGAATTTAATTCATGGACAAACGTTACAACATTAAAGAATTTCCTCTTCTTTTATCACTTTTCAGCACTATTTGAACTTCAACAAAGCAAACTATAATTTTAAATTCTATTCCAAAATTATCATATAAAATAAAACAATATATGTATGACCTTAAATTTTGTGATACATAATTTATAATTGATAAATAATTTAAATACTTATATTTTACTTATAAATATTTTTCGTTTATTTTTGTTATTTTTATGAACTTTTATATAATTAATCTAGTTATTAAATTGAATATTGTAAACTTTAAATCAATATATAATTTTGTTGTATAAACTTTTTTATAATGAAAATATTCAATTATTTATACCATATTCAGGTATAACACACCTTTGTCAACCATTTATAATTAGTACATTTTGAATCAGCTGATGTCAATCATATATCATCTTATTATTCCGTATTTTGTTTATGTAAAGGTAGTATATATTTTCGTTTTTAACCGAATTGAATGTAAAGATGCACTGAATTCTTTCCCCTAATTTCACCTTCTGTAAATCAGTAAGATAATTAGAACGTCTTCTCATGACAAAACTTGGAAAATATTCTGTTAGAAGAATAAAAAATATTGTATTTGTAACATTGAATAGTAAAATATTATGATAAATAAAGAGTAGTAAAAAAAAAACAAGTATTAAAAAACTATACATACGCAATTCATATAGAATTAGCTTAAAATATAAATGCGTATATTTTAAAAAATATTTATCATAATGATGTTTATAAATGTAACAATAAAAACGCTTAAACATTACAATTGAAATTGCTATATTTCATTAATGAACATTTTTAAAACATTAGAACCAGATGAAATGTTAATTAAAATATTACTTGATTACAAAAAATTTTTTAAATTATAATTACATTTTAATTGTAATACTTATTGCTAATTTTTTAATATATATAACTAAAATATATCCTTTTTGTACGTTTTTTCTTTTATATTTTCAGCAAAATTTTTATTTTGTTTTGATTTTATTAAAAGCTGTTATTTTCTTCAATAGTTAAAGAACAAAAAAAATTTAAATTAATATTAAAATTATATAAAATAATATTTTCACAAATATAATATGAATTATTTTCATCGAACGTAAAAATATATATTTAACTGATAAAATGAATGTGACTGAGTTTATAAATTTACGTTATATATGTGTGTAATAAAATATTATTAGAAAAATTAAAAATTAAATGTCAAAAAAATTTTAAGATTGAGATAAATGATAATTTAACAAATATATAAATATAATTATAAAAAAAATTATTTAAATACGTTATATTCTTCAAATAAAATAAACTGAACATTTTATAAAATATGAAAAATACTAATATTATCTAGTATTAATTATAAAATTATTCTTAATTTATTAATATTCATATTAATATTTAAATTAATACTTTAAATGTAAATAATATTTATTAATAAGCCTAGAATATTATTTTAATGATCTTAAATTTAAGCAAGTTATTATTTAATGTTAATCTTTGCTGCAAATAAATAATTTGTAACTAAATAAATATAAATTTTCAATCTCCTAACATACATTTTATTACTTTATAATACAATATTTATATACATTAATTAATTACTTTCTGTATTATTTTTCTAATTTTTTTTATTGAGAAAAATATTAATGTTATGTTGTTGCTGTAAATGTTAAGGACGTTGCTGTAATTATCATATAAATTAAATTATTTTTAAAAAAATAACCTTGTTTTATATTAAAGATATTTTTAAAGCGTTGACTGCTTATTGTCAATTTTATTTTTTTTTTTTTTATTTAATATAATAAAATGCATACATGTCAATTATTATCATAACCTAAAAGTACACCTTTCATCGGAATAATCGTGTACAACTATAGATTATTAAACAAAAAACTCATGGGTAAGGGAGTGTAATTTCTATTCAAAAATTTTATTTCAGAATAAATATTTCTATAAATAATTTTCATTATTAATAAGTAAATATTTGAATATGATAATCTAAATATTCAGATCAGTAATTATAAATTAAATATATTATAACATAATTTTAGTATAACATTTGATATTTCTTATTTCAAATAAAAGAATTAATATAATTAGTACATTAATATTATATATATTTAATATAATTTACAATAAATATAAAACGTAATTATGAACATTATGTGATTTGTACTTAAGTTTTATTATTAAAAACAATGAATGCTTAATAAATATAAATCAAATTATATTATAATTTTATATATTTTTCATAATGTATTAGAATTATTTTATAACTATATATATATTTAGATATATACAAATAAATCTTTATAAAATATCAACAAAATTTGTATTTATTTCATACGATTTTTTAAAGTTAAAACCATTAGTTTAATACTTACAAACTTTGGTGTACTAATATAAAACATACAATTTTTTAAATAATTCTCAAAATTATTATTGTTTTTTAATAACCTCATAAAAAGAAAAAATGATATACATGAATATTTGAACGTAGGGTTACACGTATATTGATACTATTGATTTTTTTTATAGTACATGGTACAAAGTCAATAATTGATTTTTAAAATGTATAGTTTTAAATAAATATTTTTAATTTCAATATTTCTCAATTACTTGGTCAAGGATGAAGCAGAATATACTCCTTGTTCGATTATAAGCTCGTGAAGGATGGGGGTGCGCGCGCATACGGCCCTGGCATCAACCCCTATATTCCATAAATTTGGTATATTATAGGGAATGCAGTATAAATGATCAATCATATTAAATAAATGCCAATAAAGATTATATTTCACAAAATTTTTATATTAATATCAATGATAAGTAATAATAAATTTAAAAATCGTGAATAAATATTTCAATTTCAATTAGATATTATTTTGTAATGTTGAATATGATAACTTGAAGATATCTTGAAAAATAATATTTTAAATAAAAATCAATAAGATAACAATTTATACATATTATTTTTACAAAATAGACTAAAAATATATAAAAACTATACTTTTAATAATTAAAATTTCATTTCAAGATTTTTAAACATTTAAATTTGTATAAATTTTGTATTCGAATTTATTTTCACTCATATATATTTATGAAAAAATAAATAAGAATATCTTTAAAAAAAAAGATAATAAATATAATAATATTAAAATAATATTAATTACAGAAGTTCTTATAATACCACAATAGTATTGTATAGTCTTGTCAGGAAAAAGTGTTATATAACTTTATAAAATCTCAATGGTCCTAATAAAATAAACCAATCTGATATTTTTCTTAAATATCGACCAAATATATAGTTTCTATAACCTCAAATCTAATTTAACTTATATATATTTTATATAAAATAAATAAATAAAGTGAAATATAAATTAATAAAAAATTGATATGATAAAGTTTTTTATTCCAGTCCAATAAAATATTAAATAATAATTATAATAAATATAATATTATATCAATATTGAATAATATAATTTGCAATATGATATTAATTGTAATAAAAGTGATTTATTCGAATATAGTAAAAATAAACAAAATTTTAAATTGAGAATATTTTAATAAGCAAATTTTCTTATCTTTATTATGAATATATTAAAAATTTAATAAAAGATCACAAAAATATACATTATATATCAGTATTAATAAATATGAAACATTTATTTTAACTTAAAAATGAAAAGAGTATAATAAACTAGTGAGAAAATATTGGAGCGTCAATTTTACAAAACCATAAATTATATGACTTAATTTAATTTGCGTTTCTTTTTTTGATACATTAGTTCAAATTTTAAGTACATTATTAAGTTGCATATTGTATTTAGCGAAAATGAATTTGTTTTTATCTATTCATTGTATTGTGATTAATATTAATATGTATATATATATATATATATATATTGGATATCATTTTATTTTTTTTCAATCACATATTTTAACAATAATTAATAAATAATTTCGTATTGATGTTGAGAAACATTTTTGTGATGTTTTGCAAAAGGGAAGATTTTTATTTTTTATGTATTATAATAAATATATTATAAAAATATGCATGTACACTGTTTAATTTTTTAATATTTAAAACTTTCAATGTTTTGTGCTAGTAGATAATAAAAATAAATAATCCACACAACTTATTAATGTAATATTATATTAAAAAAAATTATAATCATAAAAAACGTAAAAAGAATTATTGTTTTAAACGGTTTAGATTGAAATATTCTTATTTTTATTATAAAATTAAGAAAAGGTAATATTTAAAAAATATGATTGTATTTTTTTATATAAAAATTCAGTTTACAGTTGATGAATTATTATGTTATAATTCTTGTAATTTATTTAATTTATATTTAATAACAATTGTTTTTACAATACATTTAAAATAATTAAAAAAAATTTAAATTACACTGAGTATGTGCATAGTTTTATTTTAAAAAACTTTATAAAACTTATTCACCTAATTTTTTAGAATAAAAATATTAAAATTGTCAGTAATATAACATAGTAAAACGAATATAGCATATAACACACAACATCTTTATTATAAAAAAGTGTTTTAATTTCATTAATATTATAAATCGTTTTAGTTTATATACAATTGTAATCCATTTTTACTAAATAATAAGTTAGAACATTTTAAAAAATATAATGAAATTAGTTACATCTTGAAAAAGTTGCAATTGCATATACGACCGAAATTTTGTGAGAATTAAAGTTTTGCCTAAGATTAGACGATAACAGGTCGATAAGGCCAAATTCCTCGCGTTCACACGATAAACTCACGCATTAATTTAACTGTGTTGTAATAGTAAATTACCTCGAAAAAGAAATATTATCCTGTGGCTATTTCCCTGGATCATTAAATTACTTAAATTTGAAAATGACTGTTTTAGCCAGGGGGTCAACTGTTGATGAGAGAACTGGCAACAAACGCAGCAAACGGGCCACAGAAAAGTTGTGTGGTAAAAGAAAGTGCCCGTAATAATTAAAAAAAAATTTAATTTTATAATAATTACACACAATTATATACCATGTTATTATATTCAATTTAAAAATTAATTTTTATTTAATATTAGTAACAATTTAGACAAATTTAATAGAATAAGATCACCCCATATGCCCCTTTTCGTGAGTCTGTACTGGTAACCTAGTACGTGTTTTATATTATTGTTTATTAAACACTTGTAGCTAAAGTACAAATTTTAAGCTTATATCAGTTTTAATAACTCTTATATTATATTATTATATAATTTATTATTTAATTATATTATTTATATTATATTATATTATTTTAATTATATTATTTACAGATCTAATAAATAATATTCTTATTAGTTGACATTGTCACCACTATCCACGCAAAATATGCACTCTTTTCCACTATTTGTGGAAAGTCTTATATAGTAGCTCAAGCAAAGGGGATTTTCTATACCGAAGACTAGAATGCACTTTATTATAAAAGTCTGATTTAATTCTTTATAAAATTCGTCAATTTGAACGTTAAAAAAGTTATCTGACCTTACTGGTATTATTTCAATCATCTCTTGTATCCTCATTCACATGATCATATTTGTAAATTTATTATACCTGATAAATATATAACATTATAAATTAAATTAAGTATTGTATCTTGGAAACTTCAAAATTAATTATATTTGTATTTATCTTATCGTAAATTGGTAAAAACTCAAGTATATTAATAATGTATATTTATTTTTAATAGAGTATTATATACAAGTACATATTGTAGTCACAAGGGGGGGGGAGTAATTCACAAAATATTAAAGAACAACACTTTATTATATTAAAATAAGAACAAGCCCATTAACAACATAAAAAGCGTATGTCTCTATGTTCACTCATAGCTTTCTCGGAATAAATTGACTTCACTCTTTTCATATAACTCCGCATTACTCAGACACCTGGTCAGTCGATCTTCTCCACCCTATTATTAAAGGGCTTTTCCTTGGTCATATTCACACATTTTCCTCTACAGTATATTATTTTTAGTATAATTTTAAATCAATTTATTATTTTATACCAATAATATACAATCAATATTTTGTATTTTAGGTGATTATTCAGGAATGAAACTAGTAAATATATTTAGTTTAATCTTAAATCTTTATTAGTTTTCGTATTCATTTCAATTTCTTTTATATTATTATTAAAATATATTACAGAAGAATATTATAAATTTTATCATATTGATATAAAATCTATTACTGATAAGTTAATTTTTTTTTTAATACAAGAATAAATACAATATTTTCAGTTTTAAAATATTTATTATATGTTTACAAGCTATATGTAAATATAATTAACGTTAATAGCGTTTTTATTAAATAATAAAATACAGAAAATCTTAACCTATTTTTTAAATTCAGCTTTACATTTAACTATAAATAGTTAAACTCTATCGATACGTGATAACATACAGAACTAACACTGAACTTAAATCTAAAAGAGAGATTTAAATGGCTACATATGAAGATAAGAAAAAGAACTTATACAAATGTTATATATATAAAAAAATTTAGTTAATTATATTAAAATTATAAATACATTTATTAAATCTTATTAACATTTAAATATCAGTTTAAAATTACATTTATTTTTAAATATTAGTTTCAAATATAAAATAAATATGTTTAGTATTATTAATACTAAAAACGTGAAATCTGTAAATATTTAATGTTTTGATCTAATATCAACAAAAAATTTTTAAATATAATAATATATTTATTAAATGTATTTTATAAATAATTGTTAAATATTATTTATTCAGCTATAATTTAATAATTAAAATTAAAAAACTTAGATAATTACAATATTTATAAATTAACATTGAATATTGATGTAGGACTAGATCAATTTTAAATTCTTATAGAATATAATATTACATTTACATTAAATTATAATTTATTTATTATAAGATAATCGTGAATTGTATTATTATATATCGATATAATATAATCGTTTTTTTTGTTTAGTTAAATAATTGAGAAATATATCTAAGATACAGCAATGTTTTAATTCGGGAACTTCTTTAAGTCGGACATAAAACTGTAAAAGAAAAAGAAAAAATTATGAAACAATTTTATAAATGTTTTGTGTAACGTGTGCATGCGCACAAGTAAATATGTGTACTTTTATAGTATATATATATATAAAAATTGAAATATTAGGATTTTGAAAATTAGGTTATTATTAATAAACTTTTATTGCGTATTATTTAAAATCATACTATTAAACCAAACTGGATTTCCAAACATTTGTTTTGAATTTTGAACAAAGATATTTAAAATAAATAAGTTATAATTATTTACAATACAAAACGTAACAACCGTACACCATCAATAAAGACATCAACTTCAAGGTTTCGGATATATTTACATGTATCATACGTCTATATACGTACGTTTTATTTGTATAACTCCACATTTTTCAGTAACTGAAATCGACACAACCAAAAACCTTGATCAATTAAGCAACATATATGTAGATATACGTTTAATTTAAAGATTGAGAAGAATAATATAAAATAATCAACAAAATATGACAAACTTTTAAAGGAAGTTACATCTAAAAGGGATGACAGATAATAAATTATAATGTAAATCAAAATAAGATTGTTAAAACTTGATCCTCAAGAATTGAAGAGTTTTAGTAATTTTT
This sequence comes from Eupristina koningsbergeri, assembly GCA_018907245.1. Taxonomy (NCBI): domain Eukaryota; kingdom Metazoa; phylum Arthropoda; class Insecta; order Hymenoptera; family Agaonidae; genus Eupristina; species Eupristina koningsbergeri. Next base: position 1,439,683 of record JACCHV010000002.1, on the reverse strand, counting down.
AAACAAAAATTTTTTTTTTAATTTTTGAAGTTTTAAAAAAATGTTTTTCTCATCATGTAGAATTTTATCTAATTTAAATCTAAAAAAATTTCTTTTACAGGTGACTGACGGAGTTCTATGATGTCAATCAATTTCCAACTTTTTTTTTACCTTTACAGATTCTTATATATTATAATTTGGGAATGATATTTTTATTTGAAATTCCTTAAATAACTAGATATAAAGTATATACATAAATTTAAAAGTTTCAAAAGCTCTACTTGATTAGTTTTTTTTTTTTTTTTTTATAATTGTGAAAAAATTGCTATTGTTTTAGTGCGCCAAACTTTTGCCTCTTAATCACACTAAATTACGTTTTTTTTGGTAAAGTTAATAAATTGAAACTTAAAAGTTATTCGTTAATATTACTTCATTTATGGTTAGGGATTATAACTTTCGAACTATGACGCGAAATAAGGACTTTTATTATGTTCAAATATGTAAATCCGTAAATCTTAATAATTTTTTTAAACTTAAAACTTAATCATTTTTGCGATAAAAAACAAATAACACAACGGGATAATAAATAGAGAAAGTAAATTTCTGATATTGATGAGTTTAATTTTCATCGATAATATAAGAAGAATAATCAGATTTGCTGTTATGTATATTTGAAAATAAATACATTTTTATTAATATATATTAGTACTTTTCTCCATCTTAAGTATTTTCTGAAACTATTCACAATAAAATATTAATTTAAAAATTTTTCTTTTAAATAAATATAGAATTAAAAAATCAATAGTAATCAATGTTTAATGTGAGGATATCATCATATAATGTTTATGTACTAAATTTATACTGTATTCATTTTATTTAAATAAATCTTTAAAAGTCTTTCGATTTTATACTATAATATTTAGGCTTAAATATATAAACTAATAAAAAAAGCAATATAAAATAGTTGTAAGAGATAAAAACCCTGCAATCGATTATTATATATTATGTATACTATTTAATCATTAAACTAATTAAATTTATTGATTTATATTAAACTATTTGAATTCATTTATGAATATTTTTGGGTTATTTTATCAACATCCATACGTGAGCATATATTAATGTTGTTTATCGTTATACAGAAAAAATGTACTTTCTGTTATTATGCGCTATATAATATATAATATTCGTATATATTTACTAAGTGACAATTATTTTATATTATTACTATTTTTCAAAGGAATATTAATGTAATGACATAATTATTACCTTTTAAAATATAGTCAGTCAATAACGCAGGAACGGCTGGACTATCTTCATTAATTGCTTTAAGAACTGTAATATATATTAAGTTGAATGATTATGTTGTTTTTTTTTATTTTTATTTTATTTACTTATTAATTAAACGCTTATAATTTGCATTACAATATGTATAATGATCAATCCGCACATTAATTAATTCTGTATATTTAATAACGTTTAGAAATGTTAACGATCACACCATTATACAATTGGTTTTTAATTTTCTTTACAATCAATTAAAGAAAAGTAATTTTGATTTAATTCTAATTATATATTTGAAAAATACTATAATTATATTAAGACATTATTCCTAAAATATTAGTTAATAAAAACTTACTTTTAATTAATACTCGGAGCGATTGATTGTCTAGAATACCAGAATCTGCGTGATATGGAATAACAGTTGTTAAATACTGAAATAAAAAATTTATTAAACATTATTTGCTTTGATAAAAATAATTTAATTTTGGTAATTTTTCATATTAATGGCAATAGTAAAAATAGAAAATGAATTATTTTAATTAAAAACCTATATAAATAATTTTATATTTCTTTTTATTTTAGAAAACTTAATATTATGACTTTTCATTTCCTGTATCTATCGGAAAAATAAGTGTTTTTATTTTAAGAAAATCAGCCTTTTCGACATTTTCATCAAAAAGAAACATCAAACTCTTATTATTTAAGTTCTCAAAAATGGAAACTACAAAACAAATTTACACAAATTTAGAAAGATTATGTCATAACTTTCATTCTAGTGTAATCTTTGCATTGAATCTTCTGCCTAATTTTTTCCTTTTTTTAATCACTATTGTGGGTATCTATATACAAATTTTATTCTGTACGCATCATCAGTTTCTGGCTTGATAAAAAATATAGTTAGAAATAAGTGAGTTGTATACCAGACCAGATGCTTAATAACCATCTAAATTTTAATAAATTTAGTTTTAATATTTCCTTGTCATGCTCTATTTTACAATATTTTTTTTATAGAAAATTAACAATATGCTTAAAGTTTTCCTGTCCTTTTTATAATTTAAAAGCGATAATTGTATAATATAATTCTATTGATCAAAGAGATTTGTATAACATTTAAAAATTTTTTAATAATTTAAATATTTAATTATTATTTTCGTCATATTATCTAAATAAAAAATGTTTTACTTACTTATAATATAAATATCTATTTATTACAGTAAAATATTTTTTTATTTACCTTTGTATCTTGAACGAATTTTCGTTGCGATAATGGACTACTTCCATTTTGTAATTGGTTACGTTTTTTTGTAACATGATGTTGTCTCCTGCGATTTTGAACAGCAAGAAGAAGAGAAATAAATTGATTTTTTAATTCTTTTTCGTATTCTAATTCATCTCTCAACGCAAGTTCATTAATTAACGTCTCACTTAAAGCAGATATCAAAGAATCCATTTCACTGAGTAAATCAGTCAATTGTTTAAAAGAATAATGTTGTAACTCTGAAACAATATTACAGAAAAAATATATGATTAGTAGAGTACTGTTATTTGTCAATCAAATTATACATAATACAAAAAAATATATAAATATATAGAAATTAGTATCATTTACTTAACATTTATTCAGTTATTTTACAAATTACTTTGTTTGATATAATTTGGGCAACTATGTATTAATATATGAAGCTTATTAAATACCGTTATTCTAAAATTATTATAGTAATTATTAATTAAGGTAATAAATGGATAATAATTGAATCTATAATTAACAGATAAAAACAAAAAACCATTAGACTAGTTAAAATTAAATGTGTTTCTTGTATGTTATTTGAAATGTATATAATACTTTTTCTAATTTTTTACAGACATGTTTTTCAATATGTGACCTATTTCTCTAAATGAATTTAAAACAATATGAATTTTGTTTTTTATGCCTGTATTCATAATAATAATATTTGAAATTATTTTTATTTGAAAAATTATTATTATTATTAATTATTATGATGAATTTATTATTATTATGAATTATTTGAAAAAAAAACATATTCATTAAAATATTGAAATTATCATTTGAAGTTATTTATTACACTTGTTAAAATTTTTTTTAAATAAGTAATATAAAATATATTTCCAAATATATAATTTACGTACTTTTCTTATGTAGTGGCGATGATAGCACTTCTTTACTTCGTTCCAATGCTTCATTTATTTCAAAAAAGGTATCTGAATTAAAAGAAGTTTCTGAAAATGGACTTTCTTGCATAATTTCGTCAATTTCTTTTAAAACTTCATCAGCAGTTTTTACTGGTTCTTCTAAATTATAATTATCATTATGACTAGATAATATTAGTGCATGCATGTCTAAATCCATTGCAACAGCTTCATCTTCACTACTTAAATCTTCTATATCCGTTCTATAAAAATAAAATTATATTATATAATTTTTTTAATATTAATTAATTCAATTTTAATATTTAATTATCATATATATTATATTATAATATACATGTTTAGTTATTGTATGATATGGGTTAATTCTTTGACTAAATGATCTTAAAGAACCTGTGCAATGAAAAATGATACATAGTAGCTCTATTGAAGAACTTAGTGTATATGAGCCTCTAATATTAGAACCCTAAAATATCTGATTCTTATATTTTATCAATAATACACATATATATACTGTAATTTATTATTATTATATTTATATTATCTATCTGTTTTTTATTAACAGTTGCAATAAGTTGATTAGATTCTATATTTAAAATGTGTGTCAATACTATATTAAATATATATTCATTAATATATATATTCCTTGAATCCTATTTCTGACTCAAAACTATCCACTTAATTTATTGATTATTTAATATTATTTAAATTTAAATAAAGACAAATTTCATAAATTTGAATAACCTCATTACAGACTTACCCAATATTAAATTTTGATGATTTGTTAAGATTTAAAACTGGCATATGCATTTTTCGCGTGTAAGATTTATCCCAATCTATTGGTAATATATTACCAAATGTTCCAGTTATAGTCCACCACATTCTGAAAACATTAGATATTAAAAATATTATTAGCCGTAATTTTCTATTATGAACTTACATAATTTTAATTGAAATATACCATGTAACTTTATTAATATTTAATCTTATATTAAATAGATGAATTTAATAGATAAACGGACCTAATGTATGAGCAATATATGTATTTTTGTTTTTAAAATAAAATATAATACTACCAACAGTAATATTGATGAAAATACTTAAAGTAAGCAGATATTAGAAACATTATTTATGAATAAGACTAACCGCGGCAACGCAGAATCAAAGAACACAATGACAAATTACGAAACAATAAAAAAGGCTAAAGGAACAAAATGATTCTCAGATGAATATTTACTTTAATTGAATTATTTTAAGCTAAATTTGAACCACATGTGTTTTTATCCATTTCACATCTCACTGGATCTTAATTATAATTGTAATCAACAATCATAAACTATAATATTTTAAAATATTAAATTTGTATGCGAATCATAAAAACTTTAAAAAATATTAAAGACTTCCAATGATTAATTTCAACTTAAGAAGATGTTTTCAAATACGTAAGACTATATCAATGATAGTATAAAAATTCTTGCATATGTAGGCTATTTTTGATTTACATTTTTTGATATTAAGAAAAAATTTTTTTATACTTAAATTATTTTTATAATTATATCTCGATTAAACATAGATGAATATACATATTTTAATATGATATTTTACAGAATTTTCAAGTTATATATAAAATTTAAATTAATGTTTAAGAATTAGATTGTAAAAACTTAATATTCACAATTTTAAATTCGATAAAATTAAATAAAAATATTCAATCAAATATAATTTTGTGACTAAATAAAATTTCATATGTAATGTTTTCATATGCTGGAAGAACTTTCACCATTATAACTTAATTAAATTTATATTCAATAATAGTTTTCTTTTTTATTTTCTAAAATTCAGATACGACTTTAATATCATGAATTAGATAATAAATGAATTATTTCTAGAAATATAGTTTTATATAAATATTAAATTATATTTATATATTAAATTCATAATTAATATAATTACGCTAATAAATATACATTAATGGTATTGTACTATAACCATAATTAATTTTATATTATGATGATCATGATATTAATATTAATAATAGTAATAAACTTACTGGCATTCATTCATAATTTCTTCTTGAGAACGAACTTGTACTGGAGCAAGCGATTCTACATTTGTTCCATAATCTCGAAAGCATGAAGTAATTTTTTCATCAAATGTATTAACTAAATCCTCTAAACTACCACTAAAAGGACTAAATGTTCCATCTGGTATGATATCTGAAGTATCATGAACTGATGAACTGTTAGTATTTCTATTTGTTATAAAATTTTGATCAAGGTTAATATCTATTAAATGCTCTATAGAAAACAAATAATTATTAGAATAATTATCAATAATTTATTAAATTTTTAAATATTTATTTTCCAAATATATTAAATAAATAAATTAATTAACTTTTGACTAATTAAGAAATTATATAAAAAGTCAAAGTTCCTATTAGTTACTTTAAACATTACTATGGCTATAATAAGTATACTAAATAACTTCTATATTATAATGTTTCTCAAGTTTTTAGGACCAACCTGTTTTTCAGGCATATTTGTTATGTTTTAAACTAGATAAATCAAAGTTTACACAAGCTGTGTATACATAGAAGTCATAATTTTTTTTCTTTTTTTGATAAGTCTACAATATGTTTATTTATTATACCATTTAAAATAAAAGGGACGTCCAAAGTTTATAATTATTAAAAATAAATACAAATTTTCTACAAAATTAATTTTGCTGGTGAAATTTCTTGATTTTTAATAATTAAGCTGGCTATACTAATAATTTTCCAAGTTTTTTGACACGTAGGTATCAAATAATTGTTATATGTACATTGTAGTTCCTAATAATCTCGATTTTTTTACCAAGGAAATTTACATGTGCATAGAGAAAACATTTTTTTTGTACCGTGAAATTTTAAGACATTGACAAGAAAAACTTAAAAACAAAAAATTGTGTTTCTATTCAGTTTTGAAATTTGGTCATTGAGAGGAATCGAAATTAAAAACTGCTTTCTCTTTAAATCCACCTGAAGGGAAGAATACGGTAATTCCCATGAGATATTGAAGGAATACTCTTTTCTGTAATGGTAGAGAAAATCAAGAATAGTTTGATGAAAATAAGAAAAAAGTTCTATTTATTAACAGTTTTAAATTGTAAATATACATTTTTAAATAATAAATGTAATAACTAATCATAAAAATAAAAAATGACGAACGTGAATCAGCACCTTTTCATTTATAATATACAATATGGAGTGATATGTTTGCTATTTAATTTTAAAATCAAAATTCAGTTATATGTTTATAATGATTGCCCTAAATTGTAATGTCATTGACAAATGTTTATTTTTAATTGGTTATTATTCTGATTTTAAACAGATAATAAGCAAAAATCATGAGAAACATGACAGAATCTATGAATACAATACCAGGAATTTCAATAGAAGTTCTGCGTGGAATCGTTCCTTTGGACAGAAAAATTGCAGAGACCTACTATAGGTACCTTAAAATACAAAATGATCTAAAGAAAAATCAACCAGGGATAAAGATCTCCTTTGGTCTAAATATAGCACAACAAAAGCGTGACGAAGTCTCGAAAACATACCTATATGATAATATAGGATTGTCATCCAGAATAGAGGGAATTGGAAGAACATTTCTTCTAAACATAGGCATAACCTAATACATAAAGGGATTCAATAATGAACACGCAAGAGGTGCAAGTGTATAGAAGGCGAGAATCTCAAATAAGTTTGCCTACACCTTGGATAACCACGCCTCTATGTTTCAAGTGGATGATATATATATCATCGTCTTGATGCGTTTTTAAAAGAATACCAAGCAGTCTATCATTACCGTCAGCTTTCATAGTCAGGCGGCGCTGTTTGTTCTATATAATATCAAAACCTGTTCAAGGGAAGTCCTATAGTGCAGAAAATACGTGAATATATTAGCAAAAGACAACAATATAAACTTGATATAGATTTCAGGATATTAAGGCTACATACAAAATGACAAGATTGGCAGATTGGCCGAGATAGAAGCCACGGCCAAGTTTACGATAAATATGCATAAATCGAAAATAAAAACCTCTTTCTAACAGAATAAAAAAGGATGAAATGAAACAGCCTTAAGAAACTTCGACAGCCAAACAGACTAATTATCATCCCTTATATGGTTACCAAAACTCAGTAGACTGAACATACAGGAGACGTAATAAGTTAGCTTAAAGATCACTGGTAAGTCGTATATCACGTACGTATCATAGATAACAAAATAAATAAAACTTGCAGATGTGGTCATAGCTACGAGAACACAGAGCATCTTCTATGTCACAGCTTTGCTTTCTTCGCCGTTTACTTTATGAAAACAAAGTGAGAAGTATGGGAGATGCCTTTCCTTGAACTTAATAATATCAAGGAGATAAAACTTAATATCATTATATGAATAATTACTTTGTGAGGAAAGGGACTTCATAACGCATGGCTTCCATGAAATCGTGAAGTCACGGACCCGAACGATGCCGCAGGCAAGGGGGACTCCGTCTCCTCTCTAGAGCGCTCACTGTCGCCCGCGGACAGCGGCGTGCTAGCGCAAGCACCGTAGCAGAATCGCTCAAGTAGGAGTGCCGTTCTCCCGGGCGCCCGGCAGCTTGCTAATGCGCTCCGTCACTCGTATAGGCGAGGACGAAGGACAGCCGTTGCTCCCATACGCGGTCCGATCAGGCCGACTCACTCCAATTAAAATGCGAGTCGCCGCTACCCCACGGACAGAGTATAAAAGGGTGGGTCAGCGCAAACACGGCACGCTTTGAATCGTAGCATGCTCCGCGAGCTAAGCCAAGTAAAAGAGTCGTGAAAGCTAGTAAGCTCTTTTTGAGAGACTACCGTTTAACGCCGTTCTCTTTCTTTTTCAGGAGTTCAGGCATCTACCTCATGCACACGATCTGTATTTTTGAATGTGAATAAATGAGAGTTTGTTAAAAACGCTTACGTCTTTTATTTTGCGGCTTCCCCTCCTCTTTTCTCGTTAAAGGAGGACCAACAAACACCTTAACTCCGGCAACCCAACTCCGCGCGGGAACCCAGATGGCAGCAAGGAGGCTGCACAGTTAAAACTTCATTAGACAGACTACAGATAACAAGGAAACTAATAATTTGTAGGGAACAACCTGAATCAGAGCATGAGCATGGCTGTACAAAAAAACATCAAAAGTGACCGAAGCCTGAGCAGCGGAATGGGATTTTAAATTTTATGTCAATTCATAGAGCTTAGATCTGCTTCGCCAAAACAATAATCAGAGGCGGCAGAGGAAAATCAATGTTCATGACTGAGCTGAGAAACATACAAATAAAAAGCTTCAATGACGGACGAAGGGCTAAAAATATTCTAAATTTTTCGGTCACACATATATATTAGTCTCTTAGGGTTGTACCAAATCATACGTAAAATGATCAATATCGAAATTATGGGATGGGGCTTTGAACTCCTTGTTTAAGACTAGGAACTCGCCCTCATGCGCCTGAGACAATAACCTTTCAATCGAATGAAAGCTGCACCGGACGGCTAGTGATTCAGTATATGCAACAATGAGGTGGTCAATACACAATAGTCAAGGTGATAATCATTTCCTAAATCACCCTTATTTACTTACTATACTTATTATTATTCTAATTAAATTATTGATCTTAATATAAACAAACGAACAACACACTGTATGGGGATACCGAATACTCTCATTTTGACACTAACTCAAACAATCGTTCATTAATAATTTTAATTTATATTTATATAAAATTATTGGATCAAGAACTTATTTATATTATAATTTTTTTAAAAACATGCTCTTTTCATTATGTTTAGTTACTAATAACTAGCACTTTACATTTTATTAAAATGATGATTTATACAGAAAAATAAAAATGATTTATGATGACCACTACTAAGTTAAAAACAAGCGTCTAAAAATTATCTTATAAATAATATATTTTTACTTAATTACCAGAAAACAAATTCATATTTTTTATCGATGATGATTCTTCTTCTTCAAAACATGCTAAAGGAGCCTCAAACTTTAACTCTGCAATTTTACTTGCCATATCCTTCATTATTTTATAATTCAACAGAAATAACCAGTGCTGAAAATTAAACATGTAAATTTTCTTTATATATTAGGAAAAAAATTTAAATATAATAAATAATATTTATTAATATTTGATAAATAAAAAATGATTACTCATATAATAAAGTTTTCGAAAAAAGTAATATATTTAAATAACTATTTTAAAAATATATTTCACTTATACATTATTTATTTATGCTTTTCCTGTTATACGTTTGATTGAAATTTCCCGAATTATTTTTCTCATTCAAAGTTTTAGTGGTTGAAATGCATGACATAAATATTTTACTTATACTTTGCTCACACAATGATTTACAAACGAAGAAAATTATAAATTCGGATTTCTCAAATATTGGTTACTTACATTATGTAATTATAATTCTCTATTATCAATTGTTAAAATAATTTATATTTAAGTTAAAACTTTATTTTAATAGTTAATTATGTTTATGTATAAATGTTATAATTTTTTAAATAACCGATAATGGCTCTATTGAAAAATAGTATACAAATATATATATCGTAACACTTTGAAATCATGTTGAAATAATAACATGTTGTTTTCAACGGTTTTCCAACATATTTTGTTTCGTAGAAAATCTAGAAATTCTTTTTTTAAATATAAATTATTACTTATTTTATATACATTAAACTATAATTTAATTTTCATATTTCCTTGTGTAAATGTAATTTTTGTTAATTTTCCATTATTATTTACTGTTTTTGATCAGAAAAAATGTAAAAATAAATAAATATTTATATTCTTGATAGTGTAATTAAATTTTAGGTTTGTTGTATTCAATAAATTTCATTGATTTTATATTTTATTAGTCACTTTAATGTATTATAATATATAAGAACTATAATAACAGTTATTTTATCACTCATCACTTTAATGCAATTTAATTTTCCTTTAATTTTAATTTTTTTAAATTTATTAATGAACATTAAAAAAGTAATCACTATTAAAATGACTGTTAAAATATTTTTAAAATAATGATATAACTCTATTGTTTCTGTAATATTCTTAAATTAAACATATTTTCAATAATAGATATAAATTAAAATTAAATTAATAAATATAATATAATACTTATAAAGTACTATAAAAAAACACTACCTAAAATATGAATATTTTTATATAGAGTACATGTTTAACGATATGGTACAGATACTTTTTTTAAAAAATTGCTACATTATTTAATACATTCTATGATACTTGATCGTCAAAAATAAAAAAAAAAAATATTTTAATTTTTAATGGGTATATAATTATTTTATAAATGATATTATTATATTTTTTTATTTTATTATTTTTGATTTTTTATATATTTATTGAAATGTATTATCATTTAATTATCTAGTAAAATACTAAATATATACATATAATTATTTTATATAAATTAATTCATAATATACTAGTTTATATATCATAAATATAATTAAAAAACTTTAGAAAATAATGTTGGTATTTTTTTTCTATGCTGATTATTAACTTTTTAACCTATTCACTATTTTTCTTTTTTTTTTTTCTATTTCTATTTTTTTTTATTTTAATACAAGTAACAAAAATAATACATATATGACTAAATGATAAAATAAATTTTAATTTATTAAAATATAATATTCTTAATTGTTTGAATCTTTATTACTATTTTATTATTATAATATAAATGAGAAAATGAATATGCAAAAATGGTCACATATATTTCAGTTGAAAATACAATATTTAATATTTACTAAATTTATCATCTTGATTGTAAATTTTCAATGAAAACATAAGTAATTCATGCTTATTAGCTCTTTTTTATTGTTGAAACATATATAAGCACAATAAAATAATTAAAATTTATAATTTAAACTTATACTAGTAGAATAATTAAATATCTCTTTTTAAATATACAATATAAACTGTAAACGCTTACTTTTATTTATGTATGTTTCAACAATAAACAGTACCTGATGAAAATGGATTTTTTTCATCAAACATTGCTACCATATTTAAATATTAAAAAAATTTGTTTTTAGTGCTTTATTTTGTATAGTATATATTTTATTTTCTATTCTTTACAGTATAGACAAATCTTATACATTTTTTTTACATAAAATGAGTAATAAAATAGACATTCTTAAATAAAAAGGGTGTATCATAATAGAAAATACAATATTTGCTACAATAAATATTCTTATAGTTTAATCATGCACTAAAAAAAATAATAAAATAACATTTTTGACAAAAGCAGAAGCTTAATTTAACAATTTTTATTTAAATTAACTTACAATTATCTTTATTAAATGAAAAGTTATAATACTTGAGCATAAAATATTTATCAATTATTTTCGGAAATTAAATATACTTGATTGAATTAAACCCTCATATTTATTTATTAATTTTTTTACTACAAAAATTGTTGAATAAACGCCTATCGCTGACGAGTATATTTACCCTTCTAAAACTATTTATATTTAAGCCTTGTACACAACTTACTTTCATAAGTAATTAAAAAAATGTGTAAGCCATGTCACAGTTGTATAAATGGCAACACAGAACAGAAATTAAAAGAGGATTAATAAATCAAATCTTTTTCTTTTTTCACTCTCGTACTTAAATTTGACTTAGTAGTAGACTTTCGTACTTAGATTACCACCAATGCCATAATATATATTTATGTAAAAAAAAATCATTTCTATACATCAAGTTTATTTTTTTATTTATACTTCATATACCTATGGCTGATAATTTTTTTCAATAAATTTTAAAATACTTATAAAAACTTTTTAATATGGCTTCGATTGCACGAAGAATACTGATAGTATTTTTTTAAATATATAAGAGAAAAAAATCCACATACACATATACATATATTCATATGATAAAAATCGATTTAATGTTTAGATCCTTCTTGAAAGGAAAGGTGAAAATTATATGATAGTGTAGGTATTGCGATCGCACAGTATCGCTTTTTATTCATCAACTTAGTGGTAGATAAAATGTTGTAAAGTTGTAAAAAAATTTATTTATTTTGTTTGTTTAATAAATATAATTTAAATAATCTGATATATATATATATATATATATATATATATATTTAAATACAATCTAAAATAAAATAAATTTTGAAATATAACGATTTCTCATATTAATATATACCTTTTGAATTATTTCCCAATACGTTATTTTCAACCAATAGGAAATATGTCAATTATTTAATTATATGTGTTCTTTTAATTTAAAAAACTGCAATTGAATATTCGCGATAATTCTCTTTATGGCTTGGCACAAGGGAAAGGTTCACGCGGGGATTAATAATCACCACTTTTTTTTGACAATAATAACAAATATATTTAATAATAATATTTCAAAACAGTAGAATACTAGGAAAAGCGAGATATTCACAGCGAAAATCGTACGCAACATTCACGAGAGAACCGGTCGATAATACGCGTGTGAATTTAACGACGAATGAAAAGCTTCTGTCGTCGTAAGCTTTTTCGAGAAAAAATAAGGCACGCACTGGAATGTCTGAAAAGTATAAAAGAGAGAGAGAGAAAGCGCGTAAATACCTTTGAAGGCTTTGTAGTTATAAGAAAGTTTCTCGTGGTCGCGAGAATGTCGCGACGCAAACAAGATGTGATCTCTCTCTTCATATTCAGACATTCCAGAGAGCTCATTGAATTCACTGAACAATATGAGATTATCAAATACTGCCTTAATAAAAATAGAAGATATTATACTGCAGAGATTCTTTATAAGCAATTTATGTTTTATAGTTGAAATAAAATTTAATAATTTTATTAAAACAACAAAATTATGAGTAACCACTACGGCTTTTTATTATCCTCGTTAAATTAATTGTTATTTATGAAATTAAATATATTTAATAAATTAACATGAATTGTACAGAGCATTTAAAAATTGAGAATGTTCTTTATTAATTGTATACGTTTATGTATAAGAAATCTAGTTGGGTCTAACATAAGTAGTTTTGCATATGTTATGACATAGTAAAAATTTTCTATCTTTATAAAGATAACTCTAGCGTTTACTTTGTACTTTATAATAATTACTCTTCATAATGTCAATGGTTAGAGAATATCTGTTTAAAGAAAAGAAAAGGGTTATAAAATTAACGTTGTCGTCATAGAAAATTTTTCTTTATCAATAACCAAATTTGGTTGTTTTTAAAATCTTTAATATTATTAATTTTCTTTAATTCTGAAGTTATTAAATATGAGAGTTATAATTTTTTAAAAGAACTAATTAATTAATACATTATTTTATTTATTTATTTATTAAATTTTATCAAATAAAAATAATAAATATGTGTTTTCGATAACCATTGTAAAGAATTAACGATATATATAATATTTCACATGCGTGTGTGGAGCTTAACATTAAAGTTATATATTATAACGAGGATTGTTTTCTCTAATAACTGTTCGCATTACAAAAAAATGCAAGACGCAATTTACATTAATATTCTCCATGAGGTTTCGTAATTGGCGATAATTATAATTTTAACTCTATCAATCGGAACCACACATACGAGAGAAAGAGAGAGATTACAACACATTAGGAGAGGTGCTTACCACACGACGACTTATCCACTTGTGGGCTTTTACTTCGTCATTATGCGTCATCGATACAATCTCTTTGAATTTGTAGTAATCTCACAGTGTTAGCTAAAATTATATGAAAAATTATTCAGCTGCGGAACTCTGTTTCGTGTTTATTTATCGTCGATATAAACTCTCTGTTGAAAGGTGATCTTCGGATGCTAACCAAAATCTTTTCGACGATCTTCAATTATTATACTTAAACCACTCGTATGTCTCGGTCAATTGTTCATTTTTTCGAAAATCTCCTCTCCTCTTTTCCAATTCTCCAAACAATCTTTAGTTTCCACTTCTCTCTCTCTCTCTCTCTCTCTCTTTCTCTCTCTCTCTCTTTCTCTCTCTCTCTTTCTCTCTCTCTCTCTTTCTCTCTCTCTCTTTCTCTCTCTTCGTAATGTTAATTCGCATTTTTGAGCCAATGATTTACTTTTCGCACATCGATCGTGCTCGGGTCAATTCATCTTCCCGACCTCTGTCTCGTACAAACCTGTGTACAAACATCACAAGTAACGGCGTATAATAGGGCTTCAAAAACCATTACAATAATAACATAAATTCATAGCAATACTAAATCATGACATTATAATATATGTATACATATGTATCGTGTGTCGTGAATCAAATTTATTTCGATTGATGTTTATCAATCAAGTCTGAACTTATTAGGGAATGTATTCTTAAAATATTTTTTTTAATTATGTGCTAAACTCTATTGAATTAGAAAATGTTACAAAAAGCTCTACCTGTGCTATACATCATGCATTAAAGCTTCATTATAAAAGAAAAAAATTTCGATATGATTTTCTGTAATCCCACCTAAAATATTGGATACCAAAGTGCCAATTTTAATCAAACCAGTCCAACCGCATTATAGGAGATTAAAGTCAAATTTATCAAAAAGGTAGTTCAACTAAAACTATTCGATACTGATATGCATTTAAAATATCGCGATGCGTATATAATTATATTCCAATTAATAATCCGCAATAACATATTTTATACCAGATTCAGTTCTGCGCTAGGCGAAGCAATAAAAGCGCTTTGACCCTTTTAAAGTTTGGTAATAAAATAAATGAAGCAACGATAATTAAAAAATATAAACTCGATCAAACCTCGAAACGAAAATGGAAATCCTCTTCGTCTTAACTTTATTTATTATGAAAAAAAATGCTAATCTTTGCGGGTCCTCCCACCGGAAGTTATTCCGATTTTTTGGTCTCAATTAACATTTTGTTGGATTTAATTAGTTTTTCTTGATCATTATTTCCTAATATGCATATAGTTCACTGATATTCTATCTTATAATTGCACTTTTCTCTACTAAGATGTGATCTCTTAATACGATTCTAAATTCGTAATCTGTTTCATTATTTTAATGACATAATGATTAAAAAGTATTTAAGTTTTAAAATATTTTATGTTAACAGTATAGATTATAAGAGAAATAGCTGATCATGAATGGGGCGTTTCGATACAATTTAAAATAGCCGTAGGCAGCTTCCTCTAGAGGTTGAACAAAATCATTCTCACCTAGTAGATTAAGGGAACAAAAATATCCGAAGTAGATTTTAGTATATTCATCAGGGCAAATTGTACGAAGTAGGGCTGAATATACTCATGATCTTCATTTTCTCTCTCTATTATTTACACAAGCTAATACTTTCTCTATTCCTCATCGAAGAGCACTTTCTTCTCTTGATCCCTTATGTAATACATCATAAAAAGAATGACAATACATGGGTAGACCTGTGCCTAATAAATACTAATGATACTCTAATAGATTACTAAAAGACTGACGTACCATTTATTAACTATTACGACCTCATAACAGCCAAATTGGATGTACGGATGCCGACTCACATAACAAGAATTTTTACATGCCGTAACTATAATGCTATTGATGTTGCTGACCTCGCAAAATTTCTCACTACTAAAGATTTATTATCTCTATCTTCGGCAACAATGGAGATCTGCATTACAACACTATCTTCTTATATTACTGAACCTATCCAGTTATAACTCCTAGCTGAAAACGATACCTTTGGGTTACTACGTATCTAAACAACTTACTGCAGGAACGAAATAGACTATACAAGCGTTTTTGCCGTTTTCATTTACTTTCAGACTTACAACTATATAGACTTCCATATGATCTAGTATATTCCAAGATTGAAGAGATGAGACAGAAATATTATTTCTGTCACCTTTCATCCCTCCCGATCCTAATGCTATATGAAAGAAGTTATGTAAAATGTGGGTATAACATCTTCTAAATGTAATTCTTCCCCACTTTTCACGGCTAACTAGTTCAATAAGCATGTCAGTGATGTTTCCTACAACCCTGATGTCCCTGCTATTGCTGAAAATCTCGTGGCTCTTGATAATATACATTACCCTGAGTTATTTAACTTTACTGTAGTATCTAAGTCGGATACCAGAGAGACAGTTTTGTACTTCGGCGCTCAAGCATATGACACTGATAGGATCCAACAGATAGTTATAAAAAAGCATTGCTTGCTCTTGGACTCATTATCCAGAGAATCTACAACTTATCTCTCTGTAAGTTCCGGTTTCCTTTTCTCTGAAAAAAATCATTTGTACCTATATTGGACAAAGTAAGTAAAACCACTACTCTTATGGACTATAACCTTATTTCCTTCCTTTGCTTTTTATTAAAAGCCCTGGAGTGGCTAGTATATAAGCAGCTGACGTGTTAACTTGAAACTGAGATGCTTCTAGATCCTCTTTAAACTGATTTCTGTAATGAACATTCCACATAGACTGCTCTTCTTAAATTGATCGATGACATTAGACATGGCATCAATCATAGGATGGTCATATTATTCACATTATTTAACATTATTCAGCAAAGCGTTTGATATGGTTGACCCTGCTAAGTTTCTTTGAAAGCTCCCCACTTTCTGTTTTTCCAAAAGGGTCATCTGTTGGATTACATCATATCTTACTGGTACAGAACAGGTTTTTCTTGGTATAGATGGTAAATTATCTTCTTTTATTGACCTCAACTATGATGTGCCAGAAGGCTCAGTCCTTGGGCCTCTACTATTCTTCATCTAATCAATGATAGCAGCATATGCCTTACCGTACAAACATCATAGCTAATATATGCTGGCGACCTTTAAATCTACTGCCAATACCCCTTTGAGAAGCTCGACGTATGCTCTACCATGACGACAGAAAATGTCAATAGAATTATAGAGTGGACCGTAAACAAACATCTCAAATTTAAGACAGCTAAGACTAAGGCCATTGTCATTTTCTTATTTCATAAATAATTTGGAATGCAAAGCTAAGCCTACTTGACGGTAGCAAAAACTAGGATTAATTTTGAGGAATGAGATCTCTATGCAGCCTTGAGTCATGCTTGATTCCAAGCTCAATTGGCATGTCTCTCAAATGTGCAGAAAAGTACATTCTTTAATGTATCGCCTTTATTTCTTGCAGAAAAGTATTAATTTCAGGATGCGCAGACATCTCATTCTTACTTTACTATACCTTATTGTCAACTATTAGTCTACAGCAATGTCACAGACAAATTTGATTGTAAATTATAACATATAATCATCACATGAATACGGTACATTTATAGTGTAAGAAGGAACTAACACATTTCACCTTACAGGTGCGATTTACAGTGACTCACTACTGCTGAACATAGGCAGTATTTTCGAATTACTCTCCTCTGGAAACTTGTAAACCTTAGTACTCTTGCCTACCTCTTAGTCTTTTTCCATTTCAAAGTATCTGCTCGCCTTATAAGGAGGTATGTGACATCTCTGGACATTCCCTCCTTTTCTGAGAAAATCATTTTGCATCAATACTGTTTACCTCTAGAATACCTTACCTTCTAACTTAAGAGACATCAGCGATGTTAACTCCTTCCGATCTATAGTATGAGCTCATCTACTTGTGCTCGAGTACAAGTACTTAGATGCTATCTGTTCTCACTAATAAATATGAGAATTTTCTGTTTTGTTATATTTTTATATATAACGTCATAGTTTATATTTATTTATATATTTTATAAGATTGTTTAGTTTATACATTATATATTTTTTTCCAATTTATATATGTTATGTATTATATATATTATATTATAAATATTTTTGTATATTTATATTTGTTATATTATTTGTAATTCATATTGTATAACATAGTGTACAATAAACTTATATATTTAATATTATATAATATAATGTATCTGTCTCTGTATCTCTGTCTCTCTCTTTCTTAAGAAAAATTAACTCGGTTCTCTCTAAGTAGCATTATTTCTGCCTCAGTATCACTCTATCACTACGAATATATCTCATTCAGACAGTACTTCTCCTCCACATCGACTATTACTTCTAATTTATTACAGATCTTACTGATACACAAGAACTTGAATTCTTAAGACTTTCAAATTATGCTCTATATATGAACTACGGCATTTACACATTACACCGTATCGGTGGGGTTGACTTCACTGGTTAACGCCAAAAAAGCATAAGCAGTATCTAATGCTCAACATATTATACAAGATACTCAACAATAACTCACCCACGTATTTACTACAATATTTTATCGACAACGAATCCACACGTGACATGCGCACTACCATGTTCCTTTCCTAATACCACAATTCAGGACAGAGACTAAATGTTCTTTTTTTCACATATCCTCTTCTATTCTTTGAAACTCAGTACTTCCTGCTATGCGTGAACAAGCGTCAATTTCTTCCTTTAAAGTCTCCCTACTACAGCGCCTTTTCACATTTATCATCTAATCAACCCTCTGCTCTCTTGTACTCTCTTCCTCCCTCACACACTCCCCCATACCTACTTCACGATTGAACAAATTTATTATTGTAATGTAAAATACTATAATATAAATCAACTAGCAATTATTATTATTAATATTACACCATTCCGCGCAAAATATATAAATTTGAAAATCTATAAACATTTTAAGACTATATTGTATACTTCATCAATTGTACAATTTTCTGTATATCAATAAAAAAATATCTATCTATGTATCTCTCTCTCTCTCTCTCAAGAACATACTCACCCGAGGTAAAAAAATAATTTAATATGTAAACCACAAGTAATGCATAAGTACACATTAATTTATAATGTAAAATATATATTGTGTTTATATGAAATATTAATTAATCTTAACTAATAAAAAATTAAATAATTTTAATTAAATCAAATTTAATTTTTTTAATACAATTCTTCTAAATGTATATAATTAATAATTAAATTATGAATATAACATATATTAGTTTATTCATTTGACTTCATTAATTTGGTACAGAATATAACAATTTATTATACATTTATGTTGTCTTAATTACCATATTAATCAAGTACATGAAATGTTTATTAATATTAAATTTTATTTTTAATAAATATTTATTTATTTTTTATTATAATGACGTAAACAAATTCTATTGTTTCTCTTGTTTAATTGAATTTTTTTTATACGATTTAATAGTTATGTTAAGAATGTATGTACAGTTGCTTAAACATATTGATAATGTTATTAAAATATCCCACGGTTTCATAAGAGAAGTGTAATATTTTTTGGAATGATGTGAGCACAGAACAGACACTAAGAGAACGCAAGGTCCCGTGTTAAACTGTGGCGGCAAACATGGCGGCAGAAATATCTTCTCTCTCTCTCGCACATATAGAAACACTAGCGACCTCTGAAGAGTCCGTGGCCCTGACCAAAATTTTTTATAAGTGCTTTAAAATATATTGGAAAAAAACGTTACCACTACATGTACAAAGCACGAGTGTGTTCCCTCGAGCTTCGCATATGTACAGTAGAACGCTTTTTCCAATATATTTTAAAGCACTTATAAAAAATTTTTGTTAGGACCACGGACTTTTCAGAGGTCGGCAGAGAAATCATAAGTGCGAGAGAGACAGAGCATATTTCTCCCACCATGAAAATACAACTATTCAATTTAATATATTAATTTGTACAAAATACACACACACATATATATATATATATATATACAATATTATATTTGAATTAATTTGTACTGTATTTGTAATTATTATAAATGAATATATTAAATATATTTTTTTTAAAAATAATATTATTTCAATTTTTAAAACAAGATTTTGTACAATTTCTATATAAAATAAACTTTAAAAATGAAATATTGTATTATGTTATGTATAATTTTGATTTTAAAATAATTCAAACAATATTTTCTTATAGTTTTATTAAAAAATATATAAATATATAAAATTAACAAGTGCTCGAACAAAAATTATATATAATATTATAGAATATTTCATTTTTAAATTATATTTTATTCAAAAGTATTACAAAATATTGTTTAAATTATTTTAAAATCAAAATTATACATAACATAATACAATATTTCATTTTTAAAGTTTATTTTATATAAAAGTTGTACAAAATCTTGTTTTAAAAATTGAAATATTATTTTTAAAAAAAACATTTACTATTAAACATAATTACCTACCAATGAAATTTGTGTTATAAATATTGATTAATGAAAAACCTTATTGAACCTCATCCGCATCACTCCTTATTTTTATTGAATAAAATAAAAATCAATTCTAAATAAACTCACACAAATTTTTAATATTATTTTTGTTGATTTGCATCAGTTTATTTTTATTGAATAAAATAAAAATCACTTCAAAGTAAACTCACACTAATTTTTAATATTATTTTTGTTGATTCACATCAGTTTATTTTTATTTCATAAAATAAAAATCACTTCAAAATAAACTCACTAACTTTATAACAAATACTAATTAATTATATATTCATTTATATTTATATTTATTTACAAATTAATTTATATTCATTGTACCCGAATAAATGAATTTTGAATCTTCTTCTATGAAGAAATTTTTAAGAACTAAAATTTTGAAATCTGTTGTCGACTTCAAGCTTTTGAAATACAATACTGTAAACACATGTATCGGGTAACTAGTGCCGACACACGAAAAGGGACATATAAATTTTCAAATTATATTGGGGCAGGCACTTTCCTTTACGTCACAACCCAGGGGGGTCCAACTGTAAATGGGAAGACTGGAAACAAATACCCATGTACAAGTATCAAGAAAATACAGAACCCTACACTTTCTATAACCCCATGTGTCCTTATTCGTGAGCCGGCACTGATAATCTGGCACATGTGTTTACTTCAAATTTCTTAAAGTTTTTGAACAGTAAGAAAAGTTCTTTCAACGAGAATGCGCGTTCGCTTAATAATATACCAAAGACTTTAATAAAAGTATTAATTAGCAGCAAATAAACTTATTATTTTTTTTAAAAATACATTTATATTTTTGTGTTAAAAAAAATATTTTTTTTAATACAATTTTAACTAACTAGTGATAAAATTTATTATTATTAAAATGATTTAATATTTTAAAATGTTTTATTTATTTGTGGTGGTTTAAAAAAACATATTTAGTTCAATAAAGTGTTAATTACCTATGAATAAACTTATTATTATTTTTAAAGATATGTTTTATATATTAGTGAATATTTAAAAAATGTGTTATTAAAAATATTGTGTTCAATACAAATGTTCAAGTCTTTCAAAGAAATTATTGTATAGGACAACTTTATGGAAATCTTTTGTGTCGAAAGATATTGGGTTTGCTTCATTGTTAGATTTTGTAAGTGTATTTTTTATGTTATTTTTTATGTCAAATAAAAGTTGTTAGAATGTATAAGATAATTGTATTTCTTTAACATGGATGAAAATCCTTTTTTTGTAGCTTAATGATAATAAAAGGATGATGCAAAGAATTAAAGCCTTGTATTTATTTCATTTAATTATATATATTCTAATAGTAAAATAATTTAATATTTAATAACAATTATAATGACAGTAAAACATTAATCTTTGGCTATTTAAACTTTTCAAGCAAATATCATTTATTAATACATATTATTATTCGTAATAACTATGCAATTTTACAATTATTACATTAACAATAAATTATTTTTTCAATATTGCTCTTTTAATTTAATATTTAATATAAAAATTTTACATTTTAAGTATCATGTACTATAAGTTAAATATAATACTAATTGATTTTTATTTTTATTGATACAGCACAATAATGATCAACGTGTAAATAAAAAATATAATATTCTTATGCATTTACTTGCAACAGTATATAAATATAATAAATGCAATAGTACATATAAAAAACACAAATACAATGTACAAGTAAATAAATAAATATATGTATATATATTTATAATAGAAACAATAATTTAATATATAAATAAATAAATAAATAAGTAAATAAATATATAAATAATTAAATAAATAAAAATTTAAATACATAAATAAATATATATATATACATATAATACATATAACAATACATACAAACATAGATAAATATTAAATAAAAAATTACAAAAAAGAATAATAAATGTAATAAATTTCATATATTGTATTTATATGAAATATATTGTATTTATTATTCTGTTTTGGGTTTACGTGTAAACAAAATAATATGTGATAATAAATTCATTTTGTCATAAACACATTTATTCATATAATAAAAACAGGTTGAATTAAAACTTCTTTATTTATAAATTTTTTTATATTTCGAAAATGACCTAAAAATTTTTTTATTTTTATAAATACTTCTATTCCTGTCTTTACAATATTTATATATAATAAATCTTACTGCGAATTGCAAAATCTCATCAAAAACATTATGTTTATGACAAAATGAATATTTATATTTAAAGTCCTTGTAAAATGTAGCTTTAAGATAATCTTCAAAATTAAATGCATGTGCATTCGTTGAAGCAAATTTATCAAATTGTAAATCTATTGGTATTATCTATACAAATAAAGAGTATGTTGAACAAGTTTTTAAAATCGTTTTTTGGTACTTAATTTAAATTAATAAAAAAATCATAATATATGCTGAATATTATAAACAGAAGAATTAAAATTAAAATTATTTAAATTATATACTGTATAAAAGCTAAAAAGTTTGCATAAAATAATTATAATTAAAATAAAATATAGCTAAAAAAATTAAACGAAATAATGTTCTGAAGTTATTACTACACATTTTTTAATATAAATTCAATATTACATTGTAAAAAAGAAAAATAAAAAATAGTAAAATGAAATCTCTTTAATATTAAAAAATGAAATTAATGTATGTAATAACGTATGTAATAGAATATAAAATATAATAATGAATATTATACTTTTGGCTTTTAGTGTTCAATAATACATTAAAAAACACTTTAACATAGTATATGTATAAACATAATATATATAATAGTTTTATTAGAAAAGATTTGCATCGAATAATTTAAATTAATAATAGAAAGAAATAGATAGAATTATTAAAATAATTTGGTTTTAAAATATTACTTATTTATTTAAAATTTATCAATGTTATTTATTCCTTATTGCTGGTATCATAATTAGTACAGCAGGTGCTGCAGGTACCCCCCAGCTCCCCTTTTTCTGGTATCAGAATTAGCACAGCAGGCCCCCCCCCCTTTGCTGGTATCATAATTAGTACAGCAGGTACAGCAGGTACCCCCACCTCCGTTTTTACTGGTATCATAATCATGATATTTTAAGAAATGGAAAAGGTGCATTTAAAGAAATTTTGAAACAAAATTTTAGTAAGACAAAACTTTTCACACGTGTTTGGTGTTTCGTGCAATTGTTCACACAGATGTTTGACGAATATTTTCATTTCTACGGGAAACAAATTTTACTGCTATTGCATTTTCGTTTTCCTGAACAAAATTTTTAAAGATTCTTTGAGAATAAAGCTAAAACATTATATTGAATGTATTAGAATTATTTCAAATAATGAATCGAATTCTTTAGTAAAACTTTTAGTAATATATAAATTTTTTTTTTCATCAAATAATTTTTAAAATTGTTCTAATTGTTAAAAATTAATATTTTCAACAATTTTTTATAATTTTCAAAATTAACAAATTTTTTCAAAAATTTTTTTTTTCATCAAATAATTTTTAAAATTGGTAAAAGTGTCTACAAAAAACATTTTCATCTCTGTTTTTAATATTAAGAATAAGAGAAATTCTTCATGCAATAGTAAAAGTAGTAGGTAATATATTTATTGCTTTACCTGCGCCGAAGTTCAAAATCTGCAAACGGCACAGATGAAATAATAAAAGTATTAGTTTATACTCTCACTATTGTATGTAAATCTTTTCGTATACAATTGATAGAGCAGGCGAATTTACTGTACTTATACATCGCTTTTAAAAATTCTAAGCACATAAAGATTTATATTATTTCATAATATTTTAAAGACAATATATATTTTTATATTGTATTGAAAATAATTTGTTAAAAATTTTTTTCTACTTTTATTTAATATTATTTTTAATTCGTAAGTTTCAAGTTTATTTACGGCGGCTGAATTACCTTCTTCCTCTATAAAACAAAAATTTTTTATAAGCACTTCGAAACCTATTAAAAAAAAAGGTATATACAGCTATATGAACTACGAGTAAAAAAAAGAGACATCTGAAATATTTCGAGTTTTGAAAATAATTTAATATAACTGAAAACATTTTTATTAATAATTTTATGATTATCATTTACATTTCAATAAAAAATTGATAAAAAATTGATTGAACACATGGGAAATTAATAAAAATTTTTTATAAGCACTTCGAAACCTATTAAAAAAAAAGGTATATACAGCTATATGAACTACGAGTAAAAAAAAGAAACATCTGAAATATTTCGAACTTTGAAAATAATTTAATGTAACTGAAAACATTTTTATTAATAATTTTATGATTATCATTTACATTTCAATAAGAAATTGAAATAATCATAACATTATTAATAAAAATGTTTTCAGTTACATTAAATTATTTTCAAAGTTCGAAATATTTCAGATGTTTCTTTTTTTTACTCGTAGTTCATATAGCTGTATATACCTTTTTTTTTAATAGGTTTCGAAGTGCTTATAAAAAATTTTTATTAATTTTCTATGTGTCCACCCGGAGCGCAAAAATCACTTTGGAAGTGCGAGAGAGAGAAAAGATATTTTAACCACCATGTTTGTTTCTTATGTAAAGCATTGAACTTAACATTCTCTTATTTACTCTACTGTGTCACAACCTGTCTGTGGCCCGTCTGCTACGGTTACAGTCCATTTACAGTTGACCCCCCCTGGATGTGAGCTAAAATTCAAATATATCAAGGAAATATACAAAAAAAAATTAACAAATATATTAATGCATACAATTTTATAAGTCATTTGAATTTAAATAACGTGCCTAACATTATTACTTTTTTATTCAGCATATTAAGGAGAATATACAACTTCACTTTGTACTCCTCTTCTTTCCTTTTTAAACATGTAGTAGTTTTTTAATTGTCCGTTAGGTTTTTTGTTTGTATCGAAAATTTTAACACGGACATTATCGATGTATCTTATAATCTCTGATTATATTTCGAATTTTGTAAGTTTTATATAAATTAAATCAGGTGCAGTATAATAAATATACTGAACCTAAAAGTTTCAACTTTATCAAAAACTCTATTACAATAAATACATTATATTATACATGTCGCAAATCTGGATGAATTAAAGGATATAATGATTAATGCCTCTGATCCTTTGGTAAGTAAAAATTTATTCACATTTTATGTGCTATTTAGAAATAATGAATAGTTGAGCTGTTTTTGTTTAGAAATATTTTTAAAAATTTATTTTATTGGTATATTTTATATTATATTTGTATTATTTACAAAATAAAATTATCAATAATTATACTAACATCAACTATTATTTTCACTTGGTTTTATATTATATTTTCAAATCACTATTTAAATTCTTTTACCAAATATATATATATAAATGCATTTTTTATATATATGTAAACATTTTTTTTTATTTGAATATAATTGATAATAAAAAATAATTAAATTGCATATTATATATATATATATATATATTCCTTATTTATATTAACAAGATTCTAGTTTTTTAAAGTACATCGTATATTTAAATATTATTAGATCATAATATTTACAAAACAAATAAAATACATTGTATATTGATTTAGTGTAAGTGTTATTTAAATTATATTATTTACAACTTTAAAAAGATAATTTTTTCATAATTAAGAACATTTTATTTAGCTTGTTATTGTAATTTAAATTTAGTTTAAGTTGTTTTATAAATGAAGAAATATTTACAAAAACAATAAAAATAATAATCATCATAGTTTTTATACATATTTAATTATTATTAATATTAATTAACAACTATAAGTAAGTAAGGTTTCAATCTGATAATTTTGTACGACAATAAAATTATCTAAGTTTGTATATTTTATCAAATTTTGTTTTATTTTATATTATAAATAATTATTTTCCAGTTGATTATCATAAAATAAAGTATTATTAGTATTTTAATTTTTAGTGATTTAATATTATTTTTTAAATAAGTTTTTTAATTTTTACAGTAATAAATAAAAAAATATATTAAATTTATGTGTATATTAATATTTATATTATTTGATTAATGTATATTCTCTTTTAGTTAAAACTATATATTTTTAAATAGATAATTTTAATATGATATCCTACATTTCATTTTGAAGTTCATACATAAGATTTTTAATTGTTTTATAACACTGTTTAAGAATTCATCTATATTGAATAAACTAACATTTTAATTAATTTAAATCAAAATTTTTATGTAATTGTTCTATTTATTTGTATCTCTGATAGTACATGTTTAATGTGCATTGAACATAAATTGTAGTGTATTTAAATGATGTAGATTATTTATTATTAATGAAATAATTAATGATTATGTAACTAATAATTTAATAATAGAAATATTTGAAATAGAAGTAATTTGTATTTTAATTACATGTTGCATGTATAAATGTGAAATTATTTATATTTACAATATACCTAAAAATAGTAAAATTTGTGATACAGAAATTTAATATTCAAATTTCAAACCTTTCATATAAAACATTTATTTCTAAAAACGAAAATACAGTTAAAAAACATATGTTTAGGAATATTCATGTAAATAATTTATGGATGTGTTATAAGTATTTGTTTATTCAAAAGTTATTTAGATATAACAATATGTATGTATATATATATGTATAACTATGTATTAATACCAAAGAATAAAAATAAAAAATGGATAAAATATTTGAGGATATTAATGCATACAAAAAAAAATGAAAAATCGATTAAAAATTTACAAACACAACACATAAAATTCTTAAAAATTAAATAAGGATGAATATATAGATTCATAATATAATAATAATAAACTTTTAAAGACTAAAACTTAGTTGGCTAATGCATATGGACTTCTTAAAATATGTAAAAGTGACTTTCTATTACGACTTATCATATCTACGATTAATAGTTCCATTCAGTTTACATCAAAATTGTGTAACGATCTTAAGAAATGTATATATAAATTAAAAAATATATATAAAAGTAATAATGTTTCCATTGTTAAGAATTAATAATAGTTTTGAATTAAAAAGTAAATTAAAAAATATTAAAATCTCAAAAAATTGTATATTATTTCTCTAGACGTAAACTCTTTGTTTCCAAATATATTAATAACTAATCGTTCTATTCCTAAAACCAAGAATAACTAATATACAAGCACTAGTAAGATCCATTTGAATAACATTAAAAAGCACAAAGTTTTCGAAAATAAATATTTTGTTTTTTTATACAAAATTCTACAAATATATTTTTGGTACTCAACTGAGTTCACTCAGATCATGTTTATATGCACACATAGTAATGGATGATTTGGAGTTTGAATGCCTTGATTCATTTAAAAATAAACATAATTGCACACCATTATTTTTTTATAGATACGTTGAAGATACGATGTGTCATATATATATATATATATATCAAGATCATCTAGATTTAATTTTAAACACTTTTAATAGACACAACAATCATTTTCAATTTACACAGAAAATTAAAAATAGTAATTCAATTAATTTTCTAAATATATTAATTATTAAAATTCATAACATTAAAATTTAAACAACATTAAAATTCACACATTAAAATGACAAAATTATTACAAATTAGCATAAGAAACCAGGATATTTAATTTTAAACGTAAAAATATAATATCTCAAAGGAATATTATTTACGTTCTTTTATATATCTACTAAACTATGTATAATATATATTCCCTTGTAATATAATTCCTTTATAATATATTCCCTTATAAGAATATGTGCTTAAATTTAAAATTGAATATTTTCTTTGAATTATTGGGTTTTAGATATCCATTATAATAATTTTGTTATTTTTATTTTTAATAATCGAAATGTTCAAAAAATTTATATATAGTATTATTATTTATTAACATTACGTCCCGGCTCCAGGCCTGGGAACTGGTTCTGTTTCCTTACATTTTTACATATTTTGCATACATATTTTACATACTAAATTATTTTATAACATTTGTACAGTTTATCACAGTTTATTGCTTCACTTCACTTATCACCTTTTCTTACACTGTTTTTCTTTCAATTCTCTTTTCTATTTCTATGATTTCTTTTATTAAGTCTCTGTCCTCTATTCTCCCTCTGAATTAATTCATTATCTCTCTGTTTAAATGTCTTTGGCCCATCTCTTCCCTTAGTTTTCTGAACATATCTGCTGTTTCAATGCATACTCTTATCTAGTGCTTCCAATCTGCTTCTCCTCTCTTGCACAATTGACATCTTTCCTCTGTCTCCATCCAGTGTCTGTTACCCGCGGTAATATTTCCGCACCTTGCCCTAGCCATAGCTCTCATTTCCTTTGTGTTTCCTTCTTTCCTGAGATATTCTGGCAGCGCGTTTTCCTTGATGTCAATGTATGTTCGATTATATTTTGCACTCTTCATTTTATTTCTCCTTTCCTGTAATTGTCTGTCTCTGTCCCTTTTCCTTATATCTGCATATATGTTTTTTCTTATACTTTCTCAGTAAGCAATTTTCGCGCTGCTTAATGCTAGTTTATTTATCCATGTTGCTGCTTCTTCAATTCCTTTTATCGTAGTCCATTCCTTTTTCTCTTCGTAACACTTCCTGACCCATCTGTATCTTTCCATATGTTTTATCTTTTGCTCGTATTTCAGTACCCTGATTTTCCATTCCCCACTCATTCTAAATTCGTCTGTCTCCTCGTACACTATGTATCTTGGAGTACAGAAGTCAAGTTTTAAGGTCCACCTGTAGTAGTCAGTCTTTATTCTTTCCATTTCTTCCACTTTTTCTGTCTCCTATATTTCGACTCCGTACTCCATCACGCTTCTTACTAGGTACTGGAACATCATTTTCCTTACACTGAAATCCTCTGGATATCTTCTCTCTGCTAGTCCTCATGTTTTTTTCGCTGTTATCAGGTCTTTGTTTAACCTTTCTTTTATTTGGTCATCATACTCCCCATCTCTTCTAAAAACGAATCCCAAGTACCTGAAACTATCTACTTCTTCGATTCTCTTTCCACTTCACTTCCAGTTCTCTGTTTTCCTCTTCCTGCTAACCACCATGATCTTCGTTTTTTCTGTGTTCAGTGGCAGCTCCCTCTGTTTCAAAAAATCCTTTATAGTCGCCATCATTCCCTGTAGTGCTTCCCTGTTTTCTCCCATTATCACCAGATCATCAGCGTAAGCTAGTGTCCATATCCTTTTATGTTTTATCATGGTCCCTCCTATGTTCTTTTTTTTTATTTCCTCTTCGATCTCTGCAATGTATATATTGAACAAAAGGGGACTAAGGCAGCATCCTTGTCTCAGCCCTTTTTTGTCCAAAATGCTTCCGTTAGCCCTTCCGAAGTTCTCACCCTACATTTAGTCTCCTTGTATATCTTACTTATGTTTACTATCAGTTCTGTGTTAATTCCTTTCTTCTGAATTCTTCTGAATTCCTTGAATCTGCTATAACTTCTCTCTGTTGACCGTATCGAAGGCGGCCTTTATATCCAGAAACGTAATGTACAGACTCCTTCCTTACTCTAAAGCTTTCTTTATCAGGTGGTCCAGTATGTAAATGTTGTCGGTGGTCCCCCTTCCGCCCCTGAATCCAGCTTGTGCCTCTGGCAATATATTTCCTCCTTCTGTTTCCATCTTCAGTCTTTTTTTTATTACTCCCGTATGTATTTTGTATCCTGTTGCTAACATTTATAGCCCCCTGTAGTTCTCCGGGTTTTTCTCCTCTCCTTTCTTATATATCGGGATTATCACTGTTGTAATCAAATCCTGTGGAATTGTTCCCTGTCTTCATATTTTCTTTATAATTTCTACTATTCTCTATATAATCTCCCAGTCTGCGTACACCCATGCCTCGTTTGGTATCTCGTCAATCTCTGTTGCTTTCTTTTTCTTAAGGTTCTTCCATACCTTCCATATTTCCCAGTTCTCAATGTCTTTCTTCTCTCTTTCTTGTACCTCTGTATTCCACTCACTTGTGCTTTTCTGCTCGCTTCCACCCAGTAGTTTCACGAAGTGTTTTCTCCATTCCACCCTGCCTATGTTGCTCTCCTCTTTCTGTCTTTTTATCCTGCCTTTGTTTAAATATATCCACACCTGCCCCTCATTCTTCAGTTTCCTTAGCTCTTCTAGATCTTTTTCCCTCTGCTCCCGTCTTTTCTTATCACATAATACTTACTATTCCTTTCTTCTGACCAAAAACCCCTCTCTTGTGGCCGTCCCTCTTTTCCAATCTTTCAGCGCTTTCATCGCCCTATTCTTTTCTCTTTTGCATTCCCTGTTATACCATTTGCGCTCCTCTATCTTCAATGTTTTGCGCTTTATCTCTTTCTTCTGCATGCTCCAATGGATTTTGTCTTTTAACTCCTTCCAATCATCCTCAATATCCCTGCCTCCATCTAGCACTGCGTAGATTCCATCTTAGTTATGTTTATATTCCTTTATACTGTCCTCATTCCATATGGCTATGGCTCTGCTTTCCTCTCTCTCAGGTGTCTCCCTTTTATTTTCCCTTATTCCTGTTAGTATTGTCACCACCAGGTAGATGATCCGATTCGATCCTTCTCTCAATCCTGAAGTCTTCTACTCTGTCTTTCACACTCCTGTCCGCTATCGCTTGGTTGATCACTGTATTATCTTTGATGCCTATGAATGTATATTCTCCTTCCTCGTTTCCTTTGGTTGTTCTGTTTAGAACGCATCAGCCACTTCTCGTTATTCTGTTCACCAGTTTTTTCCCTTCCTGGTCTACTTTTTTTGTCCTTGCTTTTGCGTTGTCTCATTTCACCATCTTCTGTATCCTGCATAACTTCTCTTTCTTCTGTCCTTACATTGCAATCTCCCATGACAAATTTTTCTATCTCACCGCTGTAACTTTTCTCGTCTATTATTTTCCATCTCTTTTCAAAATCCTCATCGTGTCTACTGTAGACGCCCCATATATCTAGCTTCTTGCTCTTATTGTCTGTTTTTATTCTGGTTCTAACCAACCCTTTTCCTTTAACTTTTTCCAGCTCGTATCCATTCCCTGTCAATTCCAATTAAGATTCCTCCTTTCGCTCTATCTTTTTGTTGTTCCTTTTAGCTCCAATGACAATCCATTTCATGTATTTGGGTAATCTAGCCCTAAGGTTTTCTGCACTCTTGTCCTTCACCCATATTTCCACCATACAGACATAATTCATTTTACCTATATATTCCCAGAATTCTCTGTCTTTTCCTCATATCCCTGCCACGTTCCAAAAAGTATTTTCCTCGTTCCCTGTTCTCTCACTTCTTTGTCCCCGCTTGTCTTTCATCTCTGCCCTCCTCTTTCCCCTTGGTCCCGCTCTTTTTTCCTATTTCTTCACTTTGTCTCCTGCCTTTCTTCCAGTCCCCTTTTCCTTCGATGTTATACTCCCCTGTCTTGTGTTGTACTTTGTATCTCCTTGTTATCCCTTCATCTCCGTACTTCCCATCTTCCACCTGCCTCTTCGTATCTCTCTTTATACCCTCTTTATTTGTCCTATGTTGTGTAATCTCTTCCCGCTCCCAACCTATGCAAAATTCTTCTTCCCTGTATCTTTATCCATTTCTTCTGTTTTGTCTAACTTCTCTCCTTGTGCCTTCTCCTTCTCAGCTTCCTCCCCTGGCTTCGTTTTTCTGCTCTCATTCGTTCTCTCTTTTGTCTTTTATCCCACTTTCTCTGTGTCCAGCTTGCTCTCTATCTCCTGTAGCACTTTGTTCATCCTATCTAAACCTAGCCATTTTTCCTATCTTCTATTTATAAATACCTTCTTCAATCCAATTTTTTCCCATAATCCTTTCCTCCTCACCTCCCTGATCCATTCTCTTATTTCCTCCTGTGTGCGTCTCTCTTCGAAAGTGAGATAAAAATCCATGTATATATTCATCCCTATGAGCTTTTTCCTGTTCTCCCACATCGTGTACCTTTTTTGCTTGCTGGTTGTCTTTATTTCTATAATTTCACCACTCCACCATGTATTTCTTATGTCCACTTTCACGCCCAGCCTTTCTTGTGTAAATGCTTTTGCCCATTCTTTAACACCCATCTTTCTTGCATCTGTTCTATCTATTCCTTTGACCACCACATTTTCTTCTCTGTCTTTCCTTTCTCTCTCCCACATTATTTTCCTTATCCCCTCTATTTCCTTTTGCGTCATTTCCTGTCTCCCTGCACTTCTACTGCTGCTGCCGCTCCATCTGGTATTTCCAGACTTGCGACTTACTCTGCTGCTTGGTCTTGAATTCTTTCTTCCTCGTTCTTGCGTACTGCTTTCCCTTCCATCCCCTTGTACTCCATCCTTCACCTCCTCAGCCAACTTTTCAATCTCTGCTCTTTTCTCGCTACTATCCGTTTTTCCTTCTAATATCTCGCTTATTCTTTGTTCCATTTTTTTCATTTTCTGCTCCACTTTCCTGGTCCATTCTGTTACATTTTCCTCGTTTTCCTTTACTTTATCCATGATCTTCTTTTCCGTTTCCTCCACTCTTTCCCATGCTCCCTTCATCACTTTCCTGCCATTTTCCTGCTCTTTTTCCATTTTTTCATTCTCTGCCATTTCTCTCGTGTATTTTTCTCCCTCCTCTATTGCTTTCACCCTATTCTTTTTTGACCTTTTGCGCTTCCACCCAAAAACTCCAAGGGAAATTTTCTTTTTTTCCATGTCAAACATGATATGTACTCCCTCTCCTTTGCCATTTTTTCCCTTGCCTCTGCTGTTTTTCCTGTTTTCCGTACACCTTCCTTGCTATTCCTTCTCTTTTTATTTTTAATGTACTGTGAGTTTTGTTTTTGTAGATTATTTTTGTTTCTGTTGTTTTGTGTTTTTCTTGTTTCACTATTTGCTGTTTTGTTTTATTTAATTTTTTTATTTTTATTTTATTTTATAATTCAATTTTATTTTATTTTGTTCTCTTTTACTTTTTAATGTTTTACTGTTTTTAATTTTTACCTACTTTAATATTAAAATAGAACCATAAAAAATAAAAATAATGCCATGTGCTACCTATATGTTATCCTGCCTGTGGTTATATGCTCCGACTATACATCCCCTCAATCGCTGTTGGTTCACTTGTATTTTTTATCAGGCTCTCGACGCCGTCCGCGTTTTGTTTGTCAGAAGCATATCGGGCGTTCGAAAACTCGTCACTTTACCCTGTTCCTTTTCACCAAGTCCCGCCTTTGTTCTAAGCTCAATCACTGCACTGCTTTTTTCCTTAACTTTTATCACTGTTATTTCCACCTCGATCCTCCCTTTTATTTTTCTCTCCTCTGTACTTCCCAGCTCCTTTTTTATTACACACACTCCTCTGCAATTTTCTTCTATGAACTGTCTGCACAAAACTGCACACCTTTGTATTCGCATGTTTATTCAACCGCGGCCATAAACGGAATCAAGTTTATATATAGTATTATTTATTTTAATTTTACATGTAAAGTATAGATAATGAGTATAATTATTAAAAATATTTAAAGTTAAGTTAATATATTTTTTATTAATTCTAACTATATAATCTACCTATCTACAATAAAAAAGTGAAACTTATTAAAAATTTATTCAAAATATTTAAAATTATTTAAAAAATAAAATAATTAAAAAAAATGCATGTAGTTGATAAGTCATTTAATTTATCTTGATAAATATGAAAAAACCTTTATTGTCTTTGCATTTGTTAGATAGAACTAGAAAATAAAAAAATCACTTGTTATAAAAAAGTTTATAAATAATCTATTCAAAACAAATTCATCATTATGTAAAGAAAAGAAAATTATATTTTTATAATTCAACGCTACGATCCTAGCAGCTTGGGGCTACGATTAAGTGAACGAGTTTTATGGTGGTTCAAAAGTAAAATACAACAAAATCTTTTTTAGTGTATAAAATTTTATTACTTGATGTTACACTGGTTTTTTAATTTAGGCGCCTTCAGCGTCACCTCTTCTGTGTTTATCTTTCGGAAGCTGTCCTTGCCTCTCATTGATTATCTGGAGCAAAATTAGCCAATTAGGGGTCAGTTCCAACAGTCACAATTCCTGCCACCGGTAACTGTGCATATGCCCCTTGTTATTATGATACATGGAACGGAATAATACTCAGTAGATGGGGATAAACAATGGTTTATATGCCTCATTGTTATGATGCAAGGTACACCATTACAACTATAACGGGATATGTTCTTCGTTGTTATGACATAAGTAACACTAATCTACTGTACAACATAGATGTTAACAATGGGTTTTTAAATTTTCTGTGAACTATTTTTGCATACAACCACGCCATGAAAATAGTTAAGAGCTTTCAAAAATACAAATGCAATTTTACTTATCCGTTGAGAAATCGCTTAAATACACTTGCTTGACGCCTCGGTAAAGAATCGCCCATGTATCTGAAATTACGAGTTTATATACCCATTATTTCTTGTGCATTTAGTGTCACAATTCTTTAACACGGAAATTAAGGTACAGTGATAGCCGTGTATTTCCTCTTTCCATTCGACTCAACATGACTAATTCAAACCATGTCGTTAACAAAAATACGGTGAATCGCGAAATTCGTGATTTACGCGGATATTTTGCGAATATAAATTTTATTAGTCTCTATAAATTGGTGTAATACATTAGTTATATTCAAAAATTATTGCAAATGAGTTTTCCTTTTTTAAATTTTCCATATCTTTTAAAATTTGTTGTATATATTAACGTTAATTCAACAATTAATTTATTGTATTCTTTCTGAAATTGTATATTAATTTGATATTGAATTGGGTATTTTCTTATTTTGTTAAGAAATATAAAAAAAATAATTGCTTCTAAAACTAAAAGTGTAACATTATGTATTATACCTCCATTAGTCACATAATTTAGATTCTCTATCTAAACTTTTTTTACAAAAGTTGTATTAAAAATTTTTTTAAGTTCGTTTATATTCATTAAACATTCAGAAGTTTATAGACGATAATAAATTATAAAATCTATTAAATTGAAAAAGTACTAATTATAATTCATTTTTATTGTGTTCTAATATTTTACTACCTTTTTAATATAAACGCTAACCAAATTAACTAAATTTTTTTTTAACCTTATTTTTTTAATATCTTGAAAATTTTATAGTTCCTTACGGGTGTAGGTGAGATTAAAAAATACTTTATTATGGTGTTTTAAGACAACGTTTCGAGCAACTTTCGTTGTCTTCTTCAGGCCTCTATTTATTAGTAAATTTACACAGTCAATAGAAATAATACAATAATGAGTTAAAAATTATAAATTATAAAAATTGTTCATACCTTAGTATATTCGAATGTAGAATATTAGCACGACTTGTCTCGTCGATATGTCAAATTCGAATATACTAAGTTTACAATTTGTCGAAGATTATGTTCCAGCTGAGTGTCTCGTCATCAGTGACGTCAGATGTTTATATAGACCGTTTAGCATTTTCGTATCTTCATGTTTGTTTACAGTATTGGTATTTAATTGTATGTAAAGCATTTCCGAAATTCGTCTTTTTTTGTAATTATTTTCTCTGTCTAAAATTATAACATTGTCCCAATCTATGGTATGTTCGTTATTTTGCGCGTGCAGTTGTATCATAGAGTTGGTGTTTTGAACTTTTTTGTGCTCGCAAATCCGTTTTATTAAATTACGTTTAGTTTCGCCTATGTAAGAAGCTTTGCAGTCTTTGCACTTTATTTTATAAACGACGCCAGCTGTTTCCCATTTTGTTTGTTTATCTTTACCTAATTTTATAATGTTATTTAATTTGTTATTAATAATGGGCACCGTATTAATGTTATAGGTTTTTAATGCATTGCAAATTTTTTCATAAAATGTATTTATATATGGAATTGAAATTATATTGTCAAGCGTTTTTTTAGAATTGTTATTTAGAGAATTATTATACTTAATTTTTCTCAGTCTATTTTTAATGTGTTTGTCATAAAAGTAAGCAGGGTAGTCGTTGTTACCAAGGATGTTACGCATGTTCTTTAAATTGTCCTTGTGGTAACTTATGTCAGATAATAACACTGCCCTGTGTACAAGGTTATACACAATATTTCTCTTTTGGCTATTAACGGCAACACTTACCAACAAATGTTTAGTACCCCAATGGGCTCTCCGATCTCGCCTATTTTCGCAGACATGGTAATGGAAGATCTTGAGAAAGAGTGTTTCAACATTCTAAAAAAGCAATATAATTATTCTCCGGTGTTCTACTACAGATATGTAGATGATACTGTTTTTTGCATCGAAAACAGTAAAATCGACCTGATTTTAAGGATATTTAACGACTACGACTCTCATCTGCAGTTTACACATGAAGTAGAAAGATCAAACCGTTTAAACTTTCTTGACATTACCATAAAAAAAACCAACAATAAAATTTTAACAAACTGGTATCAAAAACCGATGTGTTCTAATAGAATAATTAGTTTCTTTTCACATCACGCTAATAGCCAAAAGAGAAATATTGTGTATAACCTTGTACACAGGGCAGTGTTATTATCTGACATAAGTTACCACAAGGACAATTTAAAGAACGTGCGTAACATCCTTGGTAACAACGACTACCCTGCTTACTTTTATGACAAACACATTAAAAATAGACTGAGAAAAATTAAGTATAATAATTCTCTAAATAACAATTCTAAAAAAACGCTTGACAATATAATTTCAATTCCATATATAAATACATTTTATGAAAAAATTTGCAATGCATTAAAAACCTATAACATTAATACGGTGCCCATTATTAATAACAAATTAAATAACATTATAAAATTAGGTAAAGATAAACAAACAAAATGGGAAACAGCTGGCGTCGTTTATAAAATAAAGTGCAAAGACTGCAAAGCTTCTTACATAGGCGAAACTAAACGTAATTTAATAAAACGGATTTGCGAGCACAAAAAAGTTCAAAACACCAACTCTATGATACAACTGCACGCGCAAAATAACGAACATACCATAGATTGGGACAATGTTATAATTTTAGACAGAGAAAATAATTACAAAAAAAGACAAATTTCGGAAATGCTATACATACAATTAAATACCAATACTGTAAACAAACATGAAGATACGAAAATGCTAAACGGTCTATATAAACATTTGACGTCACTGATGACGAGACACTCAGCTGGAACATAATCTTCGACAAATTGTAAACTTAGTATATTCGAATTTGACATATCGACGAGACAAGTCGTGCTAATATTCTACATTCGAATATACTAAGGTATGAACAATTTTTATAATTTATAATTTTTAACTCATTATTGTATTATTTCTATTGACTGTGTAAATTTACTAATAAATAGAGGCCTGAAGAAAACAACGAAAGTTGCTCGAAACGTTGTCTTAAAACACCATAATAAAGTATTTTTTAATCTCACCTACACCTTAAGGAACTATAAAATTTTCAAGATATCTACATGGAGGGTGTTACACAAAATTCTATACCTTATTTTTTTAATGTTTTGTATTTTTCATTTTTTAATCCATTTTTCTTAAAGACCATATAGTGTATCATAACATCTTAACTGCTTAGTTGCGCATTAGTGAATATTAACAAAATTATTTTGCTTATAGTAAGCTTTTTGTTAGTGTTTTTATAATTTTACAAAAAATCAGTTTTGTGTAAGTATACGATCATTGATAATTTTGATAATCTACCAAGAGCTTTAACAACGATGTTTTGTACATAACAACGATTTTGTTCATATTCTAAGTTTACGATTTATCCTGACAGGAGGAATGAGGCCCACGTCAACATTTTTAAACATTACTAGAGATTTAACCTCCGGAAACGATCATAATAGCCTAGACCATCAATAGATACCTACGAATTAAGAATGAATTAAACGATGATTATCCTTTGGTAGTTACATGTTACAATATCGTATTAAGAAATGCAAAAAAATGATAACATTCCTTCGACATATATAATTGATAAATTTTATAATATAATAATTCGATATAAAGAATACTGGATTCAAAATATCCAGAAGCTAGTTATACAGATTGGAGTTTGATTCACGGACGAGTTTACAAATGAATACAGAAAAGATACTATTGTTTGAGAGCGGAACACTTTGAATGGAACTGTTTTTTGTCTTTGTCACCACTCCACTATATTTCAAACATAGTTTTGAGGCATCTTTAAGAGCATGGAATGACTATTGAATGAACAAATTAAAACAATATACATTATCCTCTATTCTAACAGCCAAACAGCTAATAAAAAACAAAAACTTTTACAATGTCAGCGTATGCTCTTACATTGCTTACCTCTATAAGTATATATTGTTACGTATGTAACGAAAAATGATGTTAATATTGATTAAAAAATACTTTATAAAGAATCAAAAAGTTAATCAAAGCATAACAGGAAAATCCACTAATGATCGACGATTACGAAAATATCGATCGAGAGAATGTTTCAAAATGAAACCTTCGACGTACGTATTGACTCATAAATTGGGAAATATTTATCGATAAATGATGAAATACGATGACGAACTACGAATTAAGCCTAAAAATGGGAATACCTTCACGATCGGAGGATCCGAAAAGGTTAGCAGTTTATTTTAATAAATAAAGTTAAGACAAAGTAAGAGGAGGATTCAGTTCAGAGCATTCTTGGTTCATTTATTATCGGAATTCTTTGGGGGGGGGAAGTCGCAGTCAATAATAATCAATAATTTTATTTGGGAGAGGTTTTCAAGAGTTACAGAGTAAGTCTCTAGCCAATTTAACAACGTTATACTTATTTTTCAAACAATGAATATCATGATTGTAATTGTAATTTCGGAGATAAGGTAGAGGAATTAATGTATCACGAACACCTATTGAAAATAAATCGGTATTGAAAAGCGAATAATCGTTGTTGAGTTTCTTTATATCCGTTCCTCATGAAGGCAGAAGTGATTTGACCGCTTCAGCTATGACAGAAAGGAACCTGGTAATTCAATGAATAAATCATAAATAAATAAAATATATAAATATAAATATATAATTACATTTACTTAAATTTATACATTACTGGTTGAAGTATACATCTTTATTTTCTTTTCTCAAACTCACGCATTTTTATACTGCTATTTTTTTTTTTTTTTTTTTAGTTCACTTGGCTTTAGTATGGTTGTGCAGGTCCTCGTACATTTTTGAACAAAAAATCAAGAACATGATAATTAGATTCACAACGATGTTCTACCTTAAACTTCTATTGCTGCATTTTCAAAGCTCAACAAATCAATCTACTCGTCGGATCCTTTAAATTCCGCAATCTATGGTCACTATAGTCTGTAACTGCTCTAAACCGATACCACTCAATATACAACCGGAACTTTTTAATTGACCACAATAATGCTAAATATTCTTTCACTAGCGGTATAATTCGGTTCCATCGCTGTTAACACTCTACTGATATATAAGATTGGGTATTTTCTGTCCTGGAACTCTTAAGTAAAAACTTTTCCAACCGTAAATTTATTTGCGTCGCACTGATTGAAAAAGGCTTAATAAAATCTAGTCTACTCAATGTAGGAGCTTTCATTAATGCTTCGTTCAGCTTATCAAATGCCTTCTGTTATTTCTTTCTTAATATATCCATGGTTGTCCTTTTCTAAATAAGTTCACTAATGGAATTTTAAGCTCTAATCGTGTGGAATGAATCTGGAGTACAGGCCTATCATCCCCAAAAATCTTCTTAACTGCTTAACATTATTTGGAGCTGGATAATCCACTAACAGTGCTACCTTATTTTCATCTAATCGCAAACCTTTCTTATCCAGTATAAATTCCAAATACATGATAGATTTACATCCAAACTTAGACTTCTTGTTTATCGTCAATCTCGCACTCACTATCTTCTCCAACACTACTTTCATCTGTTCTTCAAACATCTCTGTCGCTATTAATATATCATCCTGGTATCCTAAAATATAGGATTTAAATTCCGGTCCACACAATGCATCAACGAGACTCTGGAAAGTCATAGGGCCATTAGTAAGTCCAAATGGCATTCTACGGAATTTCAAAAGCAGTATATTTTTTACTTCTTTTCTCCAGAGATACCTGAAAATATGCTTGTTTCAAATCCACCTTTGATAAATATTGTGTTTTCCTCAATTTTTCTAATATTTCATGCATGGATGGCAATAGATAAGCATACTTTTTAGTCATATTGTTTATATCCCTATAATTTACACAGAAACGATAACTGCCGTCTAGTAAGTACAACCGGCGCACTACTTCATTCACTAGTTGATTTTTCTATCACTCCTTTATTTAACATTTTCCCCAGTTGTTCATGGGTAACTTTTAAAATTGTAGGCGACATACACATAAATTTATATTATGTGTATGTCGCCTACCGGTATTCCTCCCTGCACACCAATATAATGTTCAGTCAATTAAATACCCCCGAGCTTTTCCGAATCCTCAGATAGGATTGACTCAACTAAGTGATCAATCTTTTTTTTTACAACTTAATTCTAAAATTCTTGTGCATTTTATCTGTATCATTGAATTTCTTTCATTACCATTTCTGGAGAATTCTCTCCATTCCATCTCTGTAACGTGCCACAGGCCTCTCCCAAATCGTATTTCTAAGTTGAATAATTACAAAAATTCATACCTAATATGATATCTTGGTTTAATTGTTTAACTGCTTTCACTTTCAACACTACTTCATTACCATCAACATTTATCATAAACAATAGTACTCCTATAAGTCTTTCTCACGGTTCCTGACTGTTGACGTTCGAATTAGTCTGTTTTTTTAATTTTTCAGCTATTCTATTATCTATCTAGTTACTATCTAATGATATAGTTTCTGAATATCATAAAACTTTGTATTTTATTCCGACGATGTTAACATCGAAGAAATTCCAATTATCTAATGTCGAACTCGCCAATTTACTGGATTCCTTCACAGCTTCATCATTGTCAGTACTCTTTTGTTGATCCACACTACCCATTGGTGATGTATTATCAATATTCACACATTTTTCATTATCTACATTCCACATAATTGCTTTCACTGTTATTTGATGTTATTGAATGATCTAATATTACTTAACGTTGCATTTTATCTTCATTCAATGGCTCTACCATTGTATTTAACGTTTTAGAGGTTTTTTCCTGATTAATGATAATATTTACATCATTAAGGTTTTCTGACCTCTTAACTTTATTTAACAATACAAGACTACTTACTTTCACGACTATAATTATTCGGCAGATTTGAGTAATCATATTATCA
Source organism: Eupristina koningsbergeri (assembly GCA_018907245.1). Classification (NCBI taxonomy): domain Eukaryota; kingdom Metazoa; phylum Arthropoda; class Insecta; order Hymenoptera; family Agaonidae; genus Eupristina; species Eupristina koningsbergeri. The sequence goes on along the minus strand of JACCHV010000002.1, from coordinate 1,397,715 downwards.
TTTCCTTTATATCTTCTTCTTACTCAGCTTCTATATCAGTTTCCATTTTTCCTTTGATGTTTCCTCTGATTTTGTGGCATAATTTACATTATCAAGTAATTCCAACAACTGAAAACAATTTTTTAACACTACCATACTATCATATTAATCTCTTCTAACATTGATTTCAACGTCGACGAGGTTGCTACCTTCTCTCGTCTGATTGTTGATTTCTCAATCATTTAATAAGGTACGCCGCTGCACTTTTTTACTACACTTTCTTGTTTATTATTTTCACTTTTTGTCCCTTTATTTACTACTGAGACGTGTGGGATGCTTCCCGCTTCCCCTTCGTTTGCCCATTTCCCAAAAGCTCGACCAATTTGCTACAATTTGGGCAAGTTCTTATTTCGCAATTCCCCCTTCCACACAATTTGGCCCATGTCCAGCTGGACATTCCTAAGCTACATGTCTTATTATCTTGCATCTTTAATACCTTTCAGTAGGACAACCTCTAGCTTTCTGCCCTACCACTTGATATACAGCACATGCCCAAAAAATATTTGTTGTAGAATGAACAACTGGTCCAACACTATTCTATATATAATTTTGATTATTATTACCAAAATATTGTGTATTAGTTCCATTTTGATTGTAAAATGGAGATTTTTTTATATTTACTTTGGCAATTAGGATTTTGAAATCCTTGAATACTACTTAGCATATTTTGAATATTATTTATGGGTATCGCAATAGTAGTAGGCACTATTTATTGAGTTACGGTAGCCATTTTTAAATTCTTTTGAGTATTCTTCTTTTTATTTGTCCCAGATGATTCCTTCACTGCTTTATCATTATTTTCTTGGATTTTTGCTACCTACACTGTCTTCTTAGCTTTTACATCTCTAGAAGTAGCTCCAAGTATGCGCATTTGTTTAAGAGGTGATGGAGGATTTTTCGTTCAATTATTTAATTTTTTTCTATTATTTACTGTAATATCGAAAGTCATCATAACTATATACTATTCTTTCTCTAATATAGTTTTAGTATTCTGGTAAAAAAATTTCGATAGGCTATAGCCATTTAATCTTGCATCAAGGGCAGCCTTCGAAAATGAGATACAATATACTGAAAGCTGGAGACAAATCTTGCCATTTTCTGTCCTTTCACTTGAGTTCTTTTCCCCCAATTTATCCATTAAATCCTCATGATTATATTTCTGCCTGAACTCGTCCATAATACAGTTTTAAATTGCCTCCAAGTCAACACTTCCATATGACAACATCTAAAAAACTTACTCGTTTTTGAATTCAAAATACACGGAATAGCGGCCAATAATGCACTATCTTCCAATCTCGGGTTTCTCTTGCACTGACCTAGTTTTTCTATAAAATTTTCAGGGCCATGATTGCTTATTCTTCAAGAATTTGTGTAGTTCGTGCCTTGTCATCAAAATCTCTCTGATTTCGGCTATGAGAATTTTTTAATATGAGGGAAATCTTCAGCGACACTCAAAGCACAACTTGAATAGTCTTTTTTGTCTCTATATTCCATTCTACTTGTTTATTATTTTCCTCGCAATACTTTTCGTCTATTACTTTCACTTCGTCGAATTTCATTTGTATTGTCTGAAATTCTAAATGAATGAGCTAGTTTTTCATAAAAATTTTCATTTTCAGATTGAGAAGATACTTTCTAATCATTACCACGCTTCCCTGTCTTATAATTCTTTAGTCTTACATTCTTATCATTATTATTATTGTACTCGTCAGTACTTCTTCCTTATAGGCTTTATATTTTTATATCAAGGCATTAAATGAAGCTATCGACATCATAATACTGGACCCAGATACAGGACCTTTCACCTGCATCATGGTACCACTATTTTCTGTCAACTGCTTCTCCCAATTCCTTTGATATATTATCATCATTCGTTTTATCATTATCATTCATTTTAATTGTAAATAATTCTCTAATATTCATATTTTTATGTCTTCTTCATTAGCTGATTCAAATTCAAATTCTATTAGTTTACTGGTAAATGATTCAACAGGAGCTTTCCCATCCCAAATGTAAAAAACTATTTCTTAATATAGTAATGTCTCCACTACTATTTAAGCCCATTGACTTAATTCCTTCATAAACTGCTTCATTATTACATTCCTGAATTCTTTAGTGATTGTTCGTACCCTACACGATCTTTTTAATAAAATAATCAAGAAATCGTAAGATTCCGTCATGTTATGTATAATAAAATTTATAATATACTTCACTACTATATAATTAAAATAAAATAAAATAAATAAAAATTATTTTTAATGAGCACAGGTTTCCCTAAATAATAATAATAAAAAAATATTTGCACCAAAAATAATGTAAATACAATATGATATAAAAGACAAAATAATACAATAAATTAAATATTATATAATTGGATATTATCTTATCTAACTGAATAAAACAAATAAAAAAAGTAAAATAAAAAATATATATATAATAAAAAATATATATATAATAAAAAATATAAATATATAAAAGTAGTAATAATATAAATATAAATTTTAATTATTCTTTTTAAATGTTAATCGTGGAAAAAATTCCTCTTTTATATTTATATATATTTATAACACGGTGAATTACTTTTCTCAAAATAATTTACCCCATTAAATTAATTATTATTTCAGAATATTATATATATGATTTTTTTCTAATTATCTTACTTACTTCACTACAATCCAAACTTTATAAATTTTATACATATAAATCTTTAATTAGGAACCGAGTTCCGCTGTTAATAAAATTTCGAATTCGCGTCGACGAATCTTTCTACCCAATTTCCAACACTACTTTATCATTTAATTATAATATAATATAAATAATTAATTATCACAATTCTTTAAATCTAAATAATTATTATAGTTATACTATTAAAATTCTTACCTTTAACTCGACGAAATTCTTATATATGGTTAATTATAAATTTATAATTTATTATTAAATGACTCCTTAATATTTTCCAAATTAATTTTAATCACTCGAAATAGTCGATATATATATATTATTATTAAATGGCTCCTCAAAATATTCCAAATTAATTTCTAATTATTCTATTGGCACAGCAATTATTCTTCCTCTTCTATAATATATCTATTTCTTATAATTTCTATTTTATAAAAATTATTATTCTCTCACTGATATTCACGATCTCTCGACCTTTCACTGCTATCACTCTATATCAATTTTAAAGTCCCATTGTTGCATCTCTAAAGCCCAACGAGCCAATCATCCCGTCGGGTCTTTTAAATTACGCAACCATTTAAAGGCGCTATGGTCAGTTACTGCAATAAATTTATAACCGTGTTCTTTCGTCAATCATTACTGTTCGAAACTTTCTCTTGCCGTCGGTAAGCGTTCAGGAAAACAATGTGCGAAGGCGGGCTCTAATTTTATGAGGACCCGTTAAATTGGTGCGCAAGAGGACGCTTCTTCCTCTCCCGCAACTGCACTTCACTCCTTGGAGAGATATGCTCGGTGCTTGCTGCATTTTCGGTACATCGTTTTCGTTTTCGTTTCTTGTATATTGTTATTTGGCACGATTCTCGCGCCTGGTTAATTGGTGATCTGCGAATCACTACTTTGGTTTACGCGTAACGTTGCACGCGTGTGTGTGTGTGTGTTTGCGCTCGAGGTGTAATCGCCAGGGAAAAAGCTATCTCCACGCCTGAAGGAGAAGCAGTCCCAGCGGCCCGGTCACCTAGTAATCCCGATCTCGCCCGAAGCGGCGATATTTGTCCTGAGCGGAATCAAAACTTGCGGAGGAAGCCGATCAAGCCACCCTCCCGATATTTAATCATAAGAATATACATTGTTTTTAACGTGGCTTTTTACCCCTCGGACGAGAGGGGTTTTTTTTACGCCCTTGCATAATACGGAACGAAGTAAATGATTCATTGTGACGTTCAAACGAGGATTTATCCGAATCAGTTATCTCCTTCTCACTTCTTTTCCTAATTAAAGGCAAAATTAAATGATATTCAAATACAATTACTAAATAAAATGTATTTCTATTATCACATTTAATGTGAATAAACGAGAAAATTATTAATACTCATTCCTTCTGGTTCAAGTGAATAATAAAAAAATATATATACCCACAATAAATCAATACAAAATAAAATCACTATTTAAATAATAATATAATGATAAAATTATATATATAACTTAAATTTTTTACATCACTATTAACAGTACCACAATCCAATATAATATAAATTTGATAATTTAAAAATAGTCAAATTCTATCGATGTTAATAAAATTAAATTTTTGAAACAAAATCCAACTGAATATTACACAATATATTATCACAATACTAAAATTAAAAATTTTAAAAGTAATGAACTTTGAATTTAGCAGGTCTTCACTTTGAGCGCTAATTGGAACGTAGTATTTGATTTAATAATTTAAAATTTTTCCGAATATGTTATTGGTTTATTTCACTGATTATCACTAAAATATAATAATTTTTATATCACTAAATAATCATACTTTACTAATTAATAGTTAGTGCAATTAACTAAAGTCAACACTGCATAATAAAATTAATAATAATATTCAGCGGAAGTCCCGCTGAAATAATTCAATCGAATATGAATCTCAAAGCCCTTATATTATAAAAATTAATTTAAAAGGTCTTCACTATTAAATTTTTAATAATAAATAATTATGATTTAAATGTTTTAAATATATATAAAATCTTACCTATAGTTATAGTTGATTATCATTATTATTATTTTATTATCTAAAATTATTTATCTAAAAAAAATTTATTTAAACTTATTTATCTAAAAAATTTTTTTGAGATAAATAAATCTTTTCTCTCTATTCCTTTTGATTAATTTAAATATAAGTAAATTTTCATAGACAATCACTTACTGGTATATCGATTACTAATATATAATTATTATATTTCTCCAAACATATGATATATATGTCAGTCATCAACACTGTACTTTAAAGAAAATTAACGAGAGACAATTATAATAAAAATATAGAATATTACGCTGTCCAGTTTAATATAAGAATGGCGAGATTTTCTTCATCTATGAAAATTCCACCATCTCACGTCACTACTTTATTTAATGGATCAATAATTAAATTTCCTTATCTTTATTTTTTAATATGCAAAATAAACCATTGGTCTCATCATTACAAAAAACACTTTTTTCATTGCGTGCTTCATAATCTTAATTCCAATTGGTTAATTAACTTCAATTCAATCACCTACAGTCCCTTTAGTTCTGCCTATATCAATAAGAAGGTTGTACATATAATTAATATGGTGCCGATCGACCGAATGTTAACAGTTTGTCAACAATACTTATTTTTATAACACTTAATATTATTGTACCATATACTACCGCTCCCGATACGTAAGATAAATATATTTATTATTATTCTATACATACTTTTTCTTACATATATTAAACTATTATTTCTTTCAGATTATTATTGACTAGGTTATAAGTAATGATTTAAACTAAAACTCAAACCATCACAATCCAACCTCGTTTTCCATTCATTTGACATTTTCTTATCTTTCCATACCCTTTGCATTATTTCCATTAATCTACTCCTAACCTCGTTTTGTTCACAAATTCATGCCTCTTTCAATATCTCGTCTAGTTCTGACGCCCTGCTCTTCTTTAAGTTCTTCCATATCTCGTAAAACTCTCTGTTTTTAAAGATTCATACCTTCACAGTATATATAGTAATTTTTTTTATAAAATTATCATATATTCATTTAATAGTAAAATATAAACTACACCAATAAAAAATTATAAATTAAATGTTTATTAAAAGAAAAGTAAGAACAAATTTTTGTCTAATCACTTTCCGTTATAAACAAATTGTTAATTAATTTAGCTTTAAATAATTTATTTATTAATAAAGAATTAGTATTTTGCGCTTTATTAATAAAGTGAAATTTGTTAATATTAATTAAATTCATCAATTTTACAAAAACAGTATACATTACTGCCAATAATACCTTTAAAAAAATAGTAAATTATTACGAATAAATCTACATCAATAAATATGTATATATATATTGTCACACTATACCGAGATTACGATCAACTGTGAAGTTAGGTGATAACTTCGTACCAGAAGGTCATGGAAACGAACGCTGATAGAAATAATAATACCTCTTCATTTTGAACTGTCGGATGTTTATTAAATATCTCGAGAGGAGACGTGGTGCTCAGAGTTTATCCCGAATAGTTTGTTTTTGACGCTCGATAAGGTAAAACGCGCTGATGCTAACAATTTGCAAGGTCCAATATTCGAATAATGTTAGGAAGTTCGTTGATCTGCTGGCCTTATACGAATATCTTTAACTCCGCTTGTCGATGATCATGGAAAAGACGTTCGCGGGTGGGAGATTCCGTGTACATCTTCCCGAGTATTCACTCTCATTGACTAGGTGTTGATTTCGCGGAATCTTCGTCGCCGTCGCGAACAATCAAAGATCAATATCTAGTGCTATAAGCACCGCTGAATGTAATTCCCCCTCTTGAGGCAGGTAGTTGAGAATAACGAAGTTCGTTATCCTTGCGGGTAGGCCGATATTGGTGCTCGATACAACGGCCAATGCGTACAAAAAATACATACTTAAGCATCGCGACGGATGTCGCTGCATAGTGTACGTAACAAAATGTATAATAGGTTTTATTATTATTTATTTTTATTAACTTTTTTTGTAAAAATAATTATTTTACTTCTATAGAACTGTTTAATATAACTTAAATAAAATGTTTTATTACAAACATCTTTTTCTTATATTTACAATTCTTTAAATTTTTAAATATCAGGCAAAACATATCCAGGTAGAATAATGAAATAGCATGTATAAATATTTTAAACGTATAAATATTTTGAAATTATTAAAACTAATAATATTAATTTAAATTATTAACAATATCAAAAAATGCATGTAGATAATTAAAAATACAGATTATTTAGTGGTATATAATTTTATAATTGTAACAAGAAAAAAAGAATAATTAAGTAAAATGATATCTGAAAAGAAAATCCGAAAAAATAAAAATATCATTTTACTAATCATTATTACCAAAGAGAGAAAATAAGAGAGGGATATCTAAAAGGCTTTCAAATAGGAGGCAAAAAAGATTGAGGAGAAACAAGAAACTTGCACTCTGTGGAGATAATGCAAGGACTAACAACGACAATGATGAAAGGATAAAAATATGGGCATGGTATACCAGCAAAGAAAAAATAGAAGCGATTCGGAAACTTAAAGAGAAAGAAAGATATAGAGAAGACAGTCAAATGCTTGTAGTTGGAGATGGGATCATAAGAACAAATGAAAAAGGAAAGTTCATCGATTTAATGAATATGGAACGCAAAAAAGAAGAGGTAAAAATAAAGTAATTTGAAAATAAGGGAATCGATTAACGAAAAAATGAAAGAAAATAAGATAGACAATTCTAAATGCAGTAGAACCACGTGACAATGAAGAAAACTATATATACATGGTTCATCCACGAAGTATTGAGTTTTTTATTCATTTTACGCCTATTCGTCGTAGAAATTTGGGAGGGGTCTTAAAATGTCGACAACCTCTTTCCTTTTTTTTTGTTTATTCTATAATTAGGTGCGGCAGGATTTTACTTCGTGCGAAGGATGTTTTTCAGTTTTTTGACACGGCGCGATGGAGCGACTACTAGAACAGTTTTACGCGATAAAGTTTTGTTTCTAATTAACAAAAAACAGTGTAGAAATGTATAAAATGTTGTAAGGAGCGTATAAACATAATTGCAAGTCAAAATCGCAAAGTGGAAAATGGCAGAGATTTTAAAGAGGGCCGAGAAAGAATCATCGACGAGTCTCGATCTGGGCGCCCAAAAAGCTTTTGAATGGCTAGGAACATCCAGCGCGTGTTAGAAATTAAAAATTTGGACTGTCGATTAATAGATAAAGCAATTCAGGAAAAACTGAATTTAACACGATCTTCAGTGTTCAATAAAGTGCAAAAAACTTTATAAATGTGAAAATTTTTTGAAAACATCAAAGCTAAAGAGTTTGAAGATGCATTTGAAATTTGGAAAACACGCCTTCAAAAATGTGTTGATACAGGAGGAAATTATTTTGAAGAATTTTAAATTTTTATTTCACACTGTTTATAAGTCCACCAATAAATCATCTATCAAAAAAAAAGATAAGAATTTTTTTTTAATCTTTGAACAAAACATTCTCGCGTAGTAGTTTTCCACTAATCGCTTCAGCGCGCCGTATCAAAAATTTGAAAAATGCGGAAAAAGTTTGTCGACATTTTAAGACCCCTACCAAATTTCTACGATGAATAGGCAGAAAATGAAAAAAAAACTCGATAGTTCGTGAATCAACCATGTATACAGTAGCAAGGGAATGAACGGTGATTCGATCTAGCTTTTTATTATAGATATAATAAAAACCAGGGGAAAGATAAAAAAGATTAGGACAAAGAATGTAGTAAATGAAAGAGATAAAAAAAAGATTCTGAAAAATTGTAAAAAAGGAAATAATAACAAGGAAGATTTTGTTACAAAAAGAATGGACTAAAAGAATCTTTTTACAAGAGGAGGGAAAGGACCAGCTAGAAAAAAAGTGGTGAAAAGTTAAAAGAAAACGAAGTATAGAATTATGACTTCTGGTTTTCAATATATATGTGGCAGGATAAGAAAAAAAACTAGAAAAAGAAGAAATAAAAAGATTGAAAGTAGGAGGAAAGAGACTATGGACGCTGGCGTTTGCAGACGACATGATACTGCTAGGCGAAGGAAGGAAAGTGCTACAAACATGGCGGATACTCTAAAGTAAATTTTTTGAATGATAGAGGATTACATTTGAACGTTGAAAAAACAAAGATGATGATATTTCAGAAAGGAGGGAGGAACTGAGGAACCATGGTACTGGCGTAAGAAGTCAATAAAAGTAGTAAACAATTTTAAGTATCTGGACTTAGTATTCAATTCAAAGGAGAGATATAAATAGCACATACGAGATAGAAAAAAATCAAAGAATAGTGGTGACAAAAAGCTATGGGGATTAGGAGAAAGGAAGCACAGTAATGAGTTCAGAAGCAAAAATCTGAATTATGTCAAAAATATTTATTTATAGTAAAACTTTTTTTGGAATGAATAACAACATATACTTCTTTATATCAATGCAAATATCAATCACCTTGTAGCTCTTATGCTTAAATTACGAGTACTTTCATATGATTATGTTTTCTATTATTTTCATCTATTTCTTTTTTTTTAGCCATTTCATACATTTTAGACACACCCAAATCCTGATTTAAGCTATTTAAATTAATTACAACTTATTTAATTTTCAAACGGACTATCGAACGTTTCAGTACAACTCTAATTTCCAAAAATAAATAATCGATACATATTTATTTATTTTTTTTGTTATAGGATTATATTCCAAGTGGACGTTTAACAATTTTAAAACATCCAGAATTTAACAGAACTGAAGTGTATGATTACGATGATATTATCCAATCGACTGCTTTTAACAAATTATGTAGTACTGGTGTTGAATCTAAATATTCTGTAAGTACAATATATATATATATTTTTAATCGACATGACATTAGTATTATTTATTAAATTTAACTGATTTACTCATGGATATATAAACAATAAGAAATTCATATTTAATTTAAATATTTTAATCATTTTACAATACATTGGATTTTTTCGCTCAGAAAATCATATTTTATATTTCTTATAATTATAATTATAATTCTTTTTCATTTTTAAATTTTTATAAAATACATTATTCCTAAATAATGCATTTTAATGGTATGGCATAAAATATCATCTATAATTATGATGTATTGTTAAATATGTAACATAATAGTTCTGCATACGCAATGCATTTTCAAATGCTAGGAACACAAATCTACTTACATCGTCAAGAAGATTAGTCAAATCCCGAGAATAAGACAAGTAAGAGCAAAATGAAGTAACCGGAAATTGAATTATAGTTAAGCGTAGCATAAAATACGCGGGTCGTTGTGCGCTAGAAAGCATCATGTCATGACAATTCCGTTCTAGATCCCCTTGAGATGAATTTGCTAAGAAGTAGTGGAAATAAATGTCAGGGTGCTACTCATGCGCTCGAATATCACTCCAGGCCCTAGTTTGAGAACTCGTAGATTCATCAGTTTCCATCCAGAGTGAGTTAATGAGTAAAATCAAGAGAAATCGATGGTAAATTTCGGTTCAGACAATAGTCGAGTCAACACCTAGAGAATAATCTTGAATTGTTCAAGATAACTTTTTTTATATGCGTTGACAAGTTTACGGTTGCAAGTAGAGTCCACGATTTTGTGTTATGCGACTACACGATTGAACTCTATTATGTTGAAATTAACTAAAATTTTATATACAGCAGTACTACATAATATGTGTTGATAGTCAGAAATCATTGTTTCTTGGTACAATTATCATAACATATAATTATTATAACATTTTAATAATTTTTGTAAATAGTTTTTTTTTTTTAATTTGAAGATCATATGTAAGTATCTAATTTCCCATCAAAGATCTTAATGTACCAAATTTTTTTGTTTGGAACACGATTTATAGGTGCTTGTTTATTAACAGATGATGTTTACCCGAATATATTATATGTTTTCATGGCTTTATATATTTTTTAATGTGATAGAGTATAAAAAATATAAGATTTATTTTATTATAAAATTTAATTACGTAACGTCGCAGCATTTTTAATCTAATAATTTCAAATAAATTTTTATTTTATAACAAAATGAAAGACGAACAATAAGCCGATAAACCGAATATATAAAAGAAATGAAACAGAGTTGAGAAATACGGCATCGAAAACTATATTCATCAAAGTTTAGCACTTCATGTGATCGACCAAAATTTTATTTCAACACAAATTAAAAATCATAACAGTGCTGGATAAACATTATATCGTAAAAATGAAAAGTCACTTTTTTTCCACTTCAACCGAATATCCTTTAATTTTACATTCAAGTATTTACTATGTAATTGTTCGGTGCATTTTCTGTTCATGTTTGTGTTCGCTTCAAAAGTGAAAGCGGACGGAAAATCCCCGAAAATTGTAAAGCATCCGGATTGGGGATGGCCCCGGAAGAGAATTGACCTGCGTGGGATCTGACGCGGGGAAGAATTGCCAATCTTCCTTGAGACTTCGCGTTAGATGTACTTGCCGTGCATTTTCCCCGATTTCTCTCGCTGTTTTTGCTCTCGTGTGTGAGAGCGCGATCTCTATCGTTTCTGTGCGTGCGTGTATGTATGTGTGGTGTCTCGTGTGAAACTTCTGGAAGATCCAAAGACAACCGGGGCCTATCGTCCCCCAACGTCTCTTCGGTGGCGGCTGGCGATTACTTCCAGGGTAGGTGCTGATTAGCACCAGGCCCGTCCCGCTTGTGCAGCGCGTCTCCCGGCGCCCACGCTGCTGCTTGATCAACTGTGAGTCGACGATTGCGAGCGCCTTCGAGCGCCGATTTCCCGCGTGTGCAAGAGTGCGAATTGTTTGTTTCATTTCATCGTAGTAGCAAGCTTCCCTTCCCTCATTCCTTTCATTTTATAAATTAATAAATAAAAAATTGAGATTGAATTTTCCTATAAACAGTAATTAAATTCAAATTACTATTTTTAATACAAGTCTTTATGTGTATACATCTGTGTACTCATATAGAAAACTTTCTATATATAATACAATTTTCTTTAAGCTTTTAAATTCTTAATTTGTGTAACTTTTAGTAAGTATTACGCGTATCGCCAGGAACCTCATGTTGAAGATCTTTATTATTCTGATAACTATCGAATATTTTGTAACGCAAGAAATTCTATGTTTTATTAGTTCATATAGCTCTTATGACATGTTAAGGAGTTTTAAAAACCTATAAGAAGATGATGCTTCAAAATACCCTATTAATAATAAGGATTAACTTAGCATTTTGTAAAAAGATATTTGTACAAAAAATTGCTGTCATAAATTTCCGCCGAGTAATTAATTAAGTCCTGAAGTCTTATTCCTAACTAGGGACGTTACTCTATCGAATTCTTTTCTCATAGTTGGGTATTCCATCTCAAATTTGATGTCTATAACGTTCGACATGGGTGAAGTGTGATTGATAAAGTATCTCAACAATGTTTGTCGTATTCATATATAATGTATTCCAGGCAAATAGCTTTCGAGTTAAAATTTTGTTGATCTCTTCCTATAGGTCCCAGTACACTTTTTCTGTTAGTAATATCCAATACTGTCACTTACTGCTATTTGTGGAATTAATTAGAATGCCAAAAACCTTGGATTTACAGATTACGGATACTGGTAATTAGAATTTCCAGGCACTAGTTCATGTATAAACTAAGAATTACAAGAGAATTCTTTTTGTATTCATTTTTTTTAATCTCGATTGGTATCTTAAATATATCTCAAATCACAATTTGTTTTATATTAATTTTTCAATAGACATAATATTTAAATGAATTTTTAATTAATTAATTTAATTTACATTTAAATTAACTAGAATTTTTTCTCAAATTGTGTACGAAAAAAAATTCAATAATTATGATTAAATATTTGTATACGTTTTGCAAAATAAACTTGTATGGTATCTAAAACAATAAAATTTTCAATAACAAATAAAATTTATTTATTTTTCAGAAAGATTTTTGGATTCTTCGTGATAATGAAAATCATCAAGAAGAAGAATTATTTTGTTCTGGAAAATTGGCTGTTTATAGTAAAGGGAACCAAGTTGCAAATACTTTACAAATTGCCTATAGCTGCGAAACCGATATTATACATGCTATCTGGTGTAAATTTTTTGTAAATGATAAAAATCAAATATTGAAAAAAAATCGAAATAATATAAAAAACTCCAATAAAGCTGCTGTTGATTGTATATGCTTATTTGATTCATATACATTAAAAGTTTTTACGGAATCCGGAGAAAATTATATATCCAGTTTACAATTCAAGGTAATACTTAACAAATATCATTTTTTTATTTTTTATTATAGCTATGCTATTTTAAAGTATTTTTTATTAAAAGATAAAAATAAAATTTTATACTTATTGTTAAAGTTATATTATAAACTAAATTGATATATTTATAATTTTTGACACGTAACAATAATTCTAAATTTATTTATTTAAAAAGAACAAATTTTAAGGAAAGTATTGGGTGAAAATAAACTGATGAAATGTATTTAATTTTTCTAATTTACAATTTTTTAGTATTATGATTTTTTAATATATTTTTGAGTAGAACAAAATCAATGTTAAAATCTGTCGGCCGATTGCATTCGAATCTTTTTTTGCTTTTTATCTTAGAACAATCTCTTCGGAGTTTATAATATGTAATCCTTATTAGCATTATTCTCGATTAATCACTGGTATAATAAAAACATTAGTAATTAAAAAAATTAATTGATTTTTTATTATTTTCTGTTATTCTTGTTTAATAAATATGTATTTCTACATAATTGATACAATAATTTTTATTTTTTAGGTTTCTGTAGTATGGTCTACAAAATATGGGATATTATTGGGAAAATCTACTCCATCAAATTTTTCTTATGGGTAATTATGTGTTTTTGAAATAATTTTATTTTTATATAAATATTTTTTATGATAATTGCATTCAATTTTCATTTTTAGAATGACATCAATGGAAAATACAAAGAGTGTTTCACTTTCAGAAGATACAAATTCACCTATTATATATTCTTTAACACATCCTTTGGATGATATTTGTCCTGTACTGATTAAACATGGTAATTTATAATTTTAATAGTAAAAAGAATTTAAATTAATAATATTATCAATAAAGTAAAAGAAAATGTATATATTATAATTTGTTTTTAATGTGTGTTACAGTATTTTATAATTTTGTATGAGTATGAAATAATGTAATATAATATAAGTCTACATTTTTTTTACACATAAAACGATATTAAAACTTAAAGATTTTAATGAATAAACTATTATAATTAAAATTATTCTTGATAATTACACTTATTACAACAAAAATCTTGAACATCGATTTGTTATAGTAGTAAGTTATATATACTAAAACAATGTAGAAAAGAGGAATAATTGAGATAATCAAATTTCTTAAAACTATGATCTTTATATCTCAAGTAAAACATTTCAGAGATTTGACAAAATTTTATTACAAACAGCTATATTTTGCCAATTGTCATAAAAAGTAGAAAGGAACTCTTCAAAAGTTGCAAAGCTTCGGAAATCAGCCTATTAATAAAAAATGATATAGGAAAGCCTAATACATAGAATCAGTAAAAAAAATTATAAGACTGTAATTATTCATTCATCTTCAAATGTCCAATGCTTAAATCCATATAAAAAAAACACAAGTTTTAAAGTTCAATGTGTATGATCTGTTACTAAAATTGAATAAATAATTGTATTTACGTATATTTATTATATAGTTTTATTTAATAAGAAATAAATAAATAAAAAGTGCATTATCTGATACACATGTATATAAGAATTTGTGAGAAATCAACTTAAATAAACTTAAATAAACTAATATTATCTATTTATATTACAATTTTCAATGTTAATAATATTATATCGAACATAACATTTTTTTGAAAACAACCATTTATGATAAAACATATTTAATGTTAATATAAAATATTTTGAGCTTATTCGTTAAAATAATTATGATTGAATATGACTAATTTAAATGTTTAATTTCTTATATTAATTTAAACTAAAATTAACTTTTATGTTCATACGCGTGAATGTAAATAAAAATTTACAATTAATTATGACTTATTTATATAATTTTATTCAGGATCTATATCATACTTTTCGGATTTAAATCAGCATATAATATTTACAACAAGTGAACCATCATTTGCTTTTATCTTTGATACTAAATCAGGATTGCATTCTATTTATAAAATAAGAAAAGCTACTAAGGAAGAATGTCAACTCATAAATAATAGCGCAGACAATACATCTCTAATTTATAATTCTATTTTCTCTTCATCGTTGTATTATCCCGGAAATAATACCTTAAATATTCGAAATAATACTAATAAAATCTACATTAGTAATATTGGTAAGTCACAATATTGAATACTTTATTTTTATTTTTTATTTTACTATTTATGTTAAAATTATCGACTTTCAAGCTTTTGACTTTTTGAAAGTACAGATTACATGTATTTTATAGGTGCATCAAATAGCACTTTTCGCTCTAGAGCAAATTCATACACTACATGCTCTGCTAATATTTCTTTACCATCACAACATCTGTCCAGATCACATAGCCCAATGGCTACTATATCTCGTTGTCAATCTCCAACAAATCCAGTTATTTTAACAATGAGTGGAACATCATTAGGATACTACACGCATCATAACAAATCCCATAATACTTTATTAGCGTTTTCAATGGGACAAACAGAACGCATGACACGATATTATGATAGATCTTCTAATCAATACTCAAATTATTCATTAAAGGGATCAGTTTTGCCCGAATTGTGTTTGGAACATATTTGGACAGAAAATATTAGTATGAATAAGTAAGTATAACGATATATTTATAGTTAATTTATATAAAATTTATTATATATTTCTATTTTAGAGATAGTAATATGGAGCACGCATCTAGAGTTTTTCTTTCTACTGACTTAGTTGGACAAACATATTTTTGTTATTTATTACAAAATCAATGTCGATTATGCTTAGTTAGATTAGAAAAATCAAATGACCCTGATCAAATTATTTTAGGAATGGTTACTACATTGACAGCTAAGGATGCAATAAATTTGCCGGTATGTATTTATATTAATATTATTATGAAATTTTTGTTTGTTTAAATTATGATTATAAATTATTTTCGTGTATTCAATATACTGATTTAGTATATTTTTATTTATTAGGACAACTTAAAATTTTTTCAAATTTTATTATTTTTTTTCAATTTTGTATTAATTCATGCAAAATTTATTTTTGTATAAAAATATAATAAAATAGCGGAAGTATATTGAATACAATGTTACGTATGTAACGAAATTCGACATATTTAACAATTGAAAAGAGGTAAACGAATTAAAAAAGGAGCACAAGACGCAACTTAAAATATCGCTGATAGTTAACTTTAAATGAATATTAAGCGTTAAGCGTTAAGTCGGAAACGAGTTCAATGTGATCAATAATTAGTCAATGTATTGAAAAATAATGTCCAGTAAGATAAACTAGAATTTTACTAAATGAGAATTAAGCCTGAAAAGACAACACCTCTACGGTGGCAGGTACTGCAAAGGTTAGAGTTTTTTCATAATAAATACGGCAACAATAAAGCTTGAGGCATATAACTTCTCAGGTTAGTTATTTATTACCAATTACATCCCGGCTCTAGGCCTGGGGACGGGTTCCGCTTATTTACAATTCTTACATTTTTTCTGTATTTACATTTCTTACATATTTTACATATATTCTTTGATATTTTATTACATTTATACAGTTCATGACTTTCTGTTTTCTCACTTCACTGTTATTTTTTCTATTCTCTTATCTATTTCTATTATTTCTTTTATTAAGTCTCTGTCCTCTATTCTCCCTCTGAATTAATTCATTATTTTTCTGTTTAAATGTCTTTGGCCCATCTCTTCCCTTAGTTTTCTGAACATATCTGCTGTTTCAATGCATACTCTTATCTAGTGCTTCCAATCTGCTTCTCCTCTCTTGCACAATTGACATCTTTCCTCTGTCTCCATCCAGTGTCTGTTACCCGCGGTAATATTTCCGCACCTTGCCCTAGCCATAGCTCTCATTTCCTTTGTGTTTCCTTCTTTCCTGAGATATTCTGGCAGCGCGTTTTCCTTGATGTCAATGTATGTTCGATTATATTTTGCACTCTTCATTTTATTTCTCCTTTCCTGTAATTGTCTGTCTCTGTCCCTTTTCCTTATATCTGCATATATGTTCTTTCTTATGCTTTCTCAGTAAGCAATTTTTGCGCTGCTTAATGCTAGTTTATTTATCCATGTTGCTGCTTCTTCAATTCCTTTTATCGTAGTCCATTCCTTTTTCTCTTCGTAACACTTCCTGACCCATCTGTATCTTTCCATATGTTTTATCTTTTGCTCGTATTTCAGTACCCTGATTTTCCATTCCCCACTCATTCTAAATTCGTCTGTCTCCTCGTACACTATGTATCTTGGAGTACAGAAATCAAGTTTTAAGGTCCACCTGTAGTAGTCAGTCTTTATTCTTTCCATTTCTTCCACTTTTTCTGTCTCCTATATTTCGACTCCATACTCCATCACGCTTCTCACCAGGTACTGGAACATCATTTTCCTTATGCTGAAATCCCCTGGGCATCTTCTCTCTGCTAATCCCCATGTTTTTTCGCTACTATCCTGCCTTTGTCAATCCTTTTTTTTATCTGGTCGTCGTGCTTCCGGTTTCTTCCGAAAACGAAGCCCAAGTACCTGAAACTGCTTACTTCCTCAATTCTCTTCCCATTCCAACTCCAATTTTCTGTTTTCCTCTTTCTTTTTCTGCTAACCACCATGATCTTCGTTTTTTCTGTGTTCAGTTGCAGCTCCCTCTGTTTCAAAAAATCCTTTATAGTCGCCATCATTCCCTGTAGTGCTTCCCTGTTTTCTCCCATTATCACCAGGTCATCAGCGTAAGCTAGTGTCCATATTCTCTTATATTTTATCATGGTCCCTCCTATGTTCTTTTTTTTTATTTCCTCTTCGATCTCTGCAATGTATATATTGAACAAAAGGGGACTAAGGCAGCATCCTTGTCTCAGCCCTTTTTTGTCCAAAATGCTTCCGTTAGCCCTTCCGAAGTTCTCACCCTGCATTTAGTCTCCTTGTATATCTTACTTATGTTTACTATCAGTTCTCTGTTAATTCCTTTCTTCTCCATAACCCGCCATAACTTTCTTTTGTTTAAAGTATCGATGGCGGCCTTTATGTTCATGAACATCATGTACAGACTTTTCCTTTCCTTTAGAGCTTTCTTTATCAGATGGTCCAGTATGTACAAGTTGTCCGTGGTTCCCCTTCCTCCTCTGAATCTAGCTTGTGCCTCTGGCAGTATCCTTCCTTCTTCTGTCTCTCTCTCCAGCCTGTTTTTTATTAAATATTTCTAAGCTACAATCGCTGCGAATAAATATCACGCAAGTAATATTAAGATTTCATTGTAACTATTTTATAACCAGTCTATTTTATAATATTATTCTTACTGAAAATATTAACTATAATATATTAAATTTGTAAATTAACCTAAATATTAAATAAACAAATAATTGTTAAATGAACAAATTTCTTAAATATTTATATATTTATTTCAGAATTTGAATATGATTGCAGTTATAGAATTGAATAGTAATATAAGCATTTACTCTGGTACAAATTTTGTGGGAAAATTACATATTCCTAGCGCTATTCCAAATATTGTAGGGAATAATTTTGTCTTGACGCATTTTTATGTACGAGAACTTTTATCGCCTTATCCTAAAAGAAGTTCACTTATTTCACCAAGTAGATCATCAACACCTCATGTAAAATTTGATGAAGGCGTACATCTTTTAAGTCCAGTTGATATAACGTCTTCTAATATAAATACCACAGAATCTTCATTACTGGATAATAATCCTGTGTATATAAAATGTACAGTATCAAATAACTTGATCTTGGAGTATGAAGATTCTACTTATTTTAAAATTACGTTACCCACGCTCAAAGCATCGCCTCTTGGTATGTATATGTCATACAAATTTATGTAATGATATTTTAAAAATATAATGGTAATAAATCATAAAATTATTCTTTAATAATATATCATAAATTTTTTTTTTATAATAATGATTAATGTATATTGAATTTCTTAACATTTATTAAAACAGGTGTCTCTACTACGTTACTAAAGTAACTCTAAACTTTATAATTGCAAATATAATTGCAACACGAGTTGAAAAAATAAATAAAAAATAACGAAACAACTGCCATAAGTAATTATAATAAATAATAAATCTATTTACGCATACATGGTTTGCCCAAAAAGAATCAAGGAATACTTTTTCCAGTCGGTATTTGTCATAATGATCGGGAGATCAGAAAATGTGTAGGAGAATTTTTATACTTATCTCTTTATATTTTCAATCTCTAGAAGCGGCAAGATTTTACTTGATATAAAGCGTGCTTTTCAATCAAGCAATACGTTTACGGTTTGATGAAAACACTGTACAGATTTTTGAATGTTAGAAAAGGTTTATAATGGTAACTATATGTAAATATTGATACATCCATTGTGTCATCGATTATACCCAGATTAATAAACGACAGTTTGAACTCAAAATTTTGTGCACACATTTGGTGTTATCCATTATTAATCCATTAAGGCTGTTTTCAGGTGCACATAACGAGGCTCATCGTTGACCTTTTTGAAAGCTTTACGTGATTTTTCTAATTGTAATTTTCACGTAATTTTATTCTTAAAGACTTTTTTAATATTTAAACTATACAGTAATCTATTAAGCTGCAAACAAATTTTTACCATGTAAATCTGTTCTAACAGTCGACTTATCTATTTTAAGATTGAAAAACACCCTTCGTGCAAAGTAAAATCGTACTGATTCTAATGATAGATAAAATATGGATTAAGTATAAAAACTCTTCTGAACATTTTTCTACCACTCCGAAATCCTTATGATAAATAGCAGTTTCAAAAAAAATAACCCTCAATATTTTTCGGAGAAATCATGTATTTAAAATCATTTATAGAAATATTCAACATTATTTAAATTTTTACTCTTCATGTTGATAAATTTTTTTATTATATATATATCTGTATATTGATCATCATATACATATTTATCTCAAAATAAAAAACAATTAGTGTAATAATATTTAGTGCATATCCTTATATATTCACAAATTATTTTTTAAATTGTACTTGTTTATATTACTTTATATTTCGTTCGCACTTAGATGCTTAAAGATCATTAGCTATCGGCATATTACAAAATTCGATCACTCATGTAGTACACAATTTGAATTAGTTTTGTATGTCTTAGATTTGTTACATATCTAAGAGGTGACGACTATATTTATTCTTTGATAATTAAATCGCGAAATTTTCTCTCCAGGTTTCGTTCTGCCCTAGCCAAAACGGTCAAATCGTTTTGGCCTTTGTTTGAGGTTTGGAAGTTGTCAATAAAAGGAAATGCGAGATAATTAATAGAATACTTTTTTTATTATATTTTTCTTAATGAACGAGAGAGAAAGAGTAACGTAGTATATAATACAATTCTTCGTGTTAAGAAGCTAAGTCCCGATTGTATAAAACAATTAGTAATAAAATATTAAGAACCCAAACCGAAATATGACTTTAGAAGGAATCGAACCGAATCCTGGACCAAGACAGAATCGAATGCCCCTACGTTTCTTTCGATTCAACTCATTACCTCCGCTGTATGGGGAAATTGCAAAATCTGCGAATTCTCCCTCCGGGTGCCCCTGTTTGATTATCGTTCTGTCAGCTTTCTTCGATATTGCCTTTCTATTGACCTTTGTGTATTCATCGTCACCTCTGATCTTGAATCTTCGCAATTTGGCGAATCCGTAAGTTCGTATTACTCGCGGGTTTCACGTTACTCGCGACTCCGTTCGATTCCCTCAATGTCACTTTCCCAATGTTTCGTCTTTGTTTTTATTGTTTTTATTTAATTAAATCGTCGCGTATGCGTATGCAATTTTCGATACGTAACAGATTATTATAGAAAATATAAATAGCTGTCATTTATTCAAATTGTTTTTTATTATAATGGATAATAAGTTAATTTTAATAATTTAAATATTATTTTGACAAAGACTAGTAAGAATAAATTAAAAATGATTTTATTGTAAAATTTAAATTCGAACGTTAACTTAAAAATAACAATATATATAAACAACATATAACACACACTCATATTTATAAAATAATTTTTTTTTAATTTATATATTTTTTATATTATAGTATCTATGTGCCTTCGTACTCTTCAGAATATTTTGCCTCGTGACCTTGCAATGCAGCTTTTAGTAAAATGGTACGTTGCTAGAAATGCTCCTGGACCACAGGATTTAACTATAATTCAAGAATGGAATTTATTTTTAGTTATATTTTTTACAATTTTTGGATATGATATCAACAAACTACAAATAACAATGACTAATGAGTTAGACCATAATATTGAACATTATAGTCCTATGCTAGTATCAAAAAAACAAAAGACTATTAATAATGGTTCTATTCATGATTGGTCTTACTTAATTAATTCAGAAATATCAGATCATACGCAAGTTTTTCTTCAAGATGCAATTGGATTACACAAATTGAAATTAAAGGATGAAAATGAAACTATAAACGTAACAGATTCTGAAACTTTTTCTATCAATAGAACACATATTCAATCCGCATACGTGGCACATTTGCCTTATATTTTATTTTCTTTGCATTTACTTTATGAAGAAATCAAATTGTACTGTAATATGTCAGAAAATTTATTTTTGTTAGCAAAATTATTGTATCAATTAAGTACGGATTTAAACTTGCTTACTTATAAACAACATTATTTTTTTGAATTTCCTGCATTAAGTAAAAACAAATCAGTATTTCAAATCAGTGACACAGAGTTTCATAAGCTCATAATTCCAAATTTTATATCTTCTAATACTCCAGATATTTTTAAAACACTGTATAATTTATTAACATTTTCATCAATTAATTCTTATCCATATTTATTTCAAATTAATTCTACTAGTAAATATTTATTACAATTATTTACATTATTTAATAAACAACAACAACTTCATATTTTAGAATTAGATCATTTCTTTAAAATAATTAATTATAGTGATAATCAAGAAAAGATTAGTAAAAAAGATGGAAAAGAAATAATGGAAGAAATTATTATGCATTGTTATAAGACAGGTAAATATAGAATAACAATTAAATATTATTACGTGATACTGCTACAAATAATAAAAACGCATTAATGAATTTAAAGTTATTTTTGTACTTTATATTTTATATTAAATATATATTTTGTAAAAATTTTATTTTCTTTGCCATAAAACTGTAATAATTAGTAAATCAACTAATTAATAGTTGATGCACACTTATTTTATCGAATGAATAAACGCAAGTCGTTCCATTTATATATGAATATGATTTATATATGATATGTCCGAGAAGGTGGTGGATTAAGGATGATTCGTGTAATCTTCTCCTGAAAAGGTCTGAGGAATATGCAAAGAAGTAAATATACGAATATAGGGACAATGAAATAGATGAACAGATTTGATTTAATATTCAGTTCATTTATTTACAACTACTTAACAATTTTAAATACACACATATTTACATATAATTGACACGTACGCAGCGGGACTAGTTTGATTAATAATAAAAAAATTTTATAAACTACTTACAAATGTTACTGATTCGAAATCGTAGAGTTCATTATTACTCTTAGTCGCTTTGGTTTGCCCCTATGATACTTTTTTACATTTCACTTACCTACACTCCGAAGTTAATCTTGTGATGGGACCCTGCATAAGCATTTTTCTGAAAAAAGTGTTCGCAGGTAACTTATCACCAGTCCTGGCATATGTTATACTAAATATATTGTCGGGCTAATACGCGATATAAGAATACAAATCAAACGATGCAGCATCAAGAAACAAAGATATACAACAAAAACATTCAAAGCTATGATGTTACGAATAATATGTCATATAATACCAACTCATTTTTGTGACGTAAAATTAACCTCGACAACGACAAGGGATAAAGTAAATGAATAACGTAGTTTTATTTACACCACACTTCATCTGGATCTGAAATTTATTTAAATAAATACGATTAAAGGTGCTTCAAATCTCATTTTACAAAAAACATACAAAATTATTATAGAAATTATTGTCCTTTTTTTTGTATTTTAGTTTTATGTAGGAGAAACGAATTAGGTACCATAACCTTGTGAATTTATTAATCCATTTTTATTTTGGAATACGATACGAGAATCAATAACTCTATGATTTTTGCTATCTTGGTGTTTTTTTTCTCACAAACGTACAAAATTTACAGCATTCATTGTTTTGACTGTCACGTATAAAATGATTCTATCTATTCGTCCTTTGCACTGCAGCTCATTAGTTTTAGGTACATACATTTAAGTATAAATGAAATGGGTAAAATAATACAAGTGAAAAACCCGTTACAGAAATCTTTAACATTGTCAGTGCGGGGACAAGTCTATGAACAATACATTGAAATATAAATCATACAAGTTAGAACTAGTAAAATATCACAATATAATATTTGCAGGTAAACAAAATTGAGATCACATTTATGAACTCTTAACAGAAATTGATATCGCAGTTCATCAATCGATCCACGGTCAATGAAGAACTTAATCGTTTTTTCATACGTTAGAATAAAACGGCAAACCCATCTGATGGTTGTCTGGCGACACACTTTAATTAAATGCTATAACTCGTGTCTGACCTGACCGTTAACACAGAACGCGTTACAATATATATAAATTATTTGAAATTTGATAATACTTTTTATAAAGAATACTGACAATTATTTTTTTAATTTATATTTTAAAGAATATAAATTCATTAAATTTATGTATTTTCCTAGTTCAGCATATGTTTTATATAATATTTTAATATATTTTTAATTATTGTTATTTTATTTTCTGAATGTAATATTTTAATATTTTTATAATATAATTAAATATATTGTACAATAAATATTTTAATAAAAAATTGGACTTTGTATTGGTATCGCAAACTGTTAGCATCGCACGTTTTACCGGCATGTGTAAAATAAGCAAAACTGTAGTAGTTTGTTATAGAAATAGAAAAAGTGTGTAGTTAAGAAAGGTTTTTGAGAAAGGAATCTAGTGAAGTGAAATAGAAAGATAAAAAATTTGTGTAAAAATGAAAATAAAGAGAAAAGCAAGTGATTAAAAAGAGAGGTTAATAACATTCGAGAAAGCAGAACCCGCGCGTGCAAGCAGAGGCTGAGAATATAGAGGAACAACCAAGCGCGATCGACAGCGCCACCACTCGCTCCAACACAGCAACCGCAAAAATGGACATCAAGTCGGAGAAGGGAGGTGCAAACACGGGGGAAAAAGAGGCGGGAAAAAAGGCTTTCAAACGACTCTAGATGGTAAGAAGAGGGTAGCGTTTGAGGAGGAAAATTTAATTGCAGGGAAAAAAGAAAAGAGCACAAAGATGCAATAATTAAGGGAGGAATTGAAAGAAGATAGGAAAATGATAATGAATTGGGCGGAAAAGAAATTTTAGGATATGAAAAAGAAGGTAGAGAGAATAGAAATATTAGGAGAAAAGATAGAAAAAATGAACATGCAAATCAAAGTATTAGAACAAGAAAAGAAAAACAATCAAAAAGAAAAACAAGGTGATAAAGAATGGAGAATAAAGATGGATGCCAGAATCTGTTGGTTGGAAAATGAAAGGTCTAACAGTGAATATGATGAAATAATGGAAAATGAAGAGGAAGCAGTGAAAAGTAACAACGCCCCACAACAGAGGGAGCAGGAGACCAGGCTCAACAAGGAGCAGCCTCTCAAACAGCAGCACTAACAACTCGCAGCTATCCCACAAAGAAATACAGTACATAAAAAGAATGCTGAAGGAAAGAGAATGTAATCTGGTAATAAGAGGGGTAAGCAGTGAAGGGATAGGAAAGGAAAGCATGCCCAAATTGGCAGATAATTTCATAAGGAACAAGATGGATATACAAGTAAAGGTGAGAAACGCATGGTAGAGTGGGTAGGTTATAGTGATGAAGTTCAACAACATGGAAGACAAGAATAGAGTATATCAAGCAAGAAAAAAACTAATGGGAACGAGTTTATACATAGAGTTTAACATAACGTATGAGGACAGAAAAATACAAGAGGAGATAATAGCGTGGGCAAAAAAAGCAAAAAGTAATGGAATAAATATAAAAGTAGGGTACAAGAAAATTGCTTACGAGGGAAGATGGATGAGATGGGGTGATGTGAAGAATATGAGCTTGATAATGAAGGAGATAGAAGAAAGAATAGAGAAAAACATCAGTGAGAATGAAGGAAAAAATACACAGTAAGGATGAAAACAACATTCAGAAAAAGAACTATAGGAGCAGTAGTGATAAAAAAAAGGATAAGAAGAAGAATAATGAAGAAAAGGATTTAGAGTAAGTAAGGAGTGGACAGATGAAATAAATAACAGAAACAATACACATAAAAAAGAAAAGGAAAAAGAAAGGCAATACAGATCATCGATAAATAATAAAGAAATGAAATCAAAAAAGTCACAGGTAATAAGAAAAGATAGCTACACAGAGATAGAAAGCAAAGATAATAACGAAGCGTTTACAAACATCAGTAATAAAAACAAAGAATGAAAATGTAAAGATAAGAATTAGAATGACAAGAGAAAGAAGGATAGAAAAGATACAGAGAAAGAACACAAGACACAAGAAAGAGGAATCAAAGGGGACAATAAAGCACAAAGTATCTTGTTTTGGAACACCGCAGGCATATGGAATAAGTATGAAGATTCTTGGAAATACATAGAGAAAATGAACTACGTATGCCTCGCAGAAACTTGGGTGGAAAAGAAAGACATAGAAAAGTGCAAGAAATGGCTACCCAAAGGAAAAAGATGGGAAATAATAAAAGCCACAAGAGAAAAAAAGAAAGGTAGAGTCAAGGGGAGCTTTATTGTTGGCATTGACAAAGAGTGGGATATAAACATAACGGAAATGGGAACGAGAAAACAAGACGGATTGGTAAAAACGAAGATCACGCACAAGGAAGAAAGGGTAAACCTAGAAATATGGAATATATACATTTCAACGGACAATAAGGAAAATAAAAAGGATAGAAGAAGAGAGTGAAGAAAGTAATGTGCAGACGATAATAATGGGAGACTGCAACACGAGAATAGGTTAGCTAGGAAAGTATATGAGAAAGGATGGTGGAGGAAAGACGAATAAGAGGAAACGTGAAGACAAAAAAAAACAGAAAAGGAAGGAAAGGAACTAGTGAAAAGAATAGAAAACAGTGGATGGACCATCTTCAATGGAACCACGAAAGGAGACGAGAAAGGGAAGTATACGTATATAGAAACAAAAGGCAGTACGGTAATCGACTTTGCAATAGGGGATGAAAAAACGAAAGAAATTATAGAAGAGATGAAGATAGAAAGTAGAATAGAATCGGACCACCTCCCCAAAAGAATAAAGATTAAAATGGGACATAACAGCAAAGAGAGACAAAGAACAAGTATAATGAAAAAACTATAGAACTATGGGATGAAGGAAACAGAGAGATATATAGCGAAAAAAGAGATGGGAGGCAACGTAGAAAGCTGCTGGAAAATACTTTAAAAAAAGATAAGAAATGCTACAAACTAAGACAATAAATATAAAGGAATGGAAAATTGGACAGAGAAAGTGGTGAGACAAGGAATGCAAAAAACTGAAAGGCGAAAAAGATATTAAAAAAATGGAAAAATAGTGAAGCAATAAAAGATGAATACATAGTGGAGAGAAAGAGATGGAAAAATAGATGTGAAGAAAAAAAGAAAGAGAAAGAGAGAAAGGAACAGAAAGACTTGAGAAAGATGAAGAACGAAGGAGAGATATGGAAATACCTGAATAAAGACAGAAAAAGAAAGGAGAAAACGGAAGAAAGGATACCTATAGAAGAATGGAAGTAACATTTCTGCAAACTATTGAATGAATAAGAAAACAAAAGCGAAGATACAACAGAAAAACAAGAGAAAGAGAAAGGGACAATGAAAGAATTGGGGAGAGCAGAAATTAACAAGATATGGAATAAACTCAAAAAGAGAAAGGCAAAAGGAACGGATGGAATAGCAAATGAAGCATGACTATACGGAAGATCAGACATCAAGAATAGATTAATAAAGATAATAGAAAAGATATGGAACGGAGAAAGTATTCCGGAGGACTGGAGAACTGCGTTGATTGTGCCGATATATAAGAAAGGAAACCCAAGAATAACTGGAAACTATAGGGGATTGTCCATGCTAAACTCTGTATATAAGATACGTTCGGGAATAATAAGAGAAAAACTAGAAAAAGAAGTGGAAGAAAAGAAAATAATATCAGAAGGTCAGGCAGGATTTAGAAAGGAGAGATCGGCTATGGACAATATATATATATCGTAGACCACATAATTAGAAGAACCATAAAAGAAAAAGAAAAACTATACATCCTATTTATCGATATCAAAGCAACATTTGATACGATAGATAGGGAAAAACTGAGGAAGATTACGGAAGAAAGAAGGATAGACAAACATATAATAAATAGAATTAAAGATATATATACAATGATCAAATGCGAGATTGCAGTAAATGGGGAAAAATGAAAGAATTCTGGAAAAAGAGAGGATTAAGACAGGGATGCTGCCTAAGCCCAATATTTTTTAACATCTACACGGCAGAGCTGGAAGAAATGTTTACAAAGGATAGAGTTGAGGAAATGAAGATAGGAAACAAAAGAATATGAACACTTGCATATGCGGAAGACTTAGCCCTAGTGGCCAAAAACGGAGAAGCTATGCAAGTGATGATGAACACGCTGAAGAGATTCTATTGAACAATTGAACCCGGAAAAGACGAAAATAATGGTAATTAAGAAAGGCAGAAAAAGCAAAGAGAAAGAATGGAAATGGAAAGGTAAAACAATAGAAATGGTAGAAAGCTTCAGCTACCTGGGATTTATATTCAATAGAAAGGGTAATTACTCAGATCATACAGAAAAGAGAATCAAGAAAGGAACAATTGCAGCCAAAAAACACGGGGGCTAGGAGAGAGAAGATGCCCTGGGGATTACATAAGGAGAAAAAGGCTATTTGAATATTTGGTGTGTGGAGTGTTGAGCTATGGAGTGGAAGTATGAGGTACAGATGAACAACAAGGGATAGAAAATGTTAAACTAAAATACCTCAGATGGATACTCAGACTTGACTACTGCACACCCAAGTACATAATATATAAGGAAACAAATGATTCAAAATTACAAAAAAAAAATGGAAGATAAGAGCATTAAAATATGAAGAGAAGATAGAGAAACTAGGAAAAGAAAGGCTAATATACAAATGCCTAGAGGAAAAAAAACAAGAATGGATAAAAGATAAGAATAAGGATTTAATAGAGAAATGGCTAAACAGTTTAGGGTTCAGTAGAAAACAAATAAACTATTGGAACGAGAGAGGTATAGACAAATACATAGAAATAAGAAAAGGAGAAGAAGACATACACAGACAAAAAAGGATGGAGAAAATAAGACAAGCAAAATATAACGAAACGTACAAAGAAATCATTACGAACGACCTACCTAAATATTTAAAGAAAATGAGAAAAATAGAAGACATTAGATGTGGAAATATTACAAACAGAAATAAATACTGGCTAAAAGAAGAGGGAAAAAAATGTAAAATATGTAAAGAAGAGTTCGGAGATTGGGAACACATGATAAATAAATGTGAGGGAACCAAAGATGCTAAGAGAGAAATAAGACACAAGAAGAAATGGACAAACAGTGAAGTGATAAAAGAATTCAAAGAGGACAAGATAAACTACTATATAAGAAGAATAGTAAGAGAGATAGAAAGAAAAATTAGATAGATAAAATAAGAAATATAAAGTTATATTTAAATGTAAATAAATTGAAATATATGTAAATACAAATAAAACCATGTACAAAGTCCACTTCTGGTCCGAAAGATCGGAGTCGTAAATAATAAATAAATAAATAAATAAATAAAATATTTTAATCAAAAATTTTAAATAAATGATTTAATATTATTTTTTAAATCGATGATTATTTTTAAAGATTGTAAAAAGTTTATAAAAATGAGCTTTAAATACAATACATCAAGCTTCTACAACTAATCAATAGTTATAACTATTGGAAATAAGTATTAAAAAATACTTCATATATATAATAAGCAATATGAATAATAAAAAAAAATTTAATAGAATAAAAATAATGAAAAATATATTCTGTCTATCTGGCAGTTTAAAAATTGTATATGTTCAATTAACAATTAAAATCAATTGTAAATATTTCCATGAACCTGTCAGATAAAACAGCAAAAATATTTTTATTAAAAGCGATATTATATAAATAAAATACATGTTAGAAGAAAGTTTGACGTTTTAAAACAACCTTGAAATCTGTTATTTCTCTTTTTCTTTTTCATAATTCTACCTTGTAGCAAAAGCATTTACTATTTAAAATATAATTATTGATATTTTAAAAACGTGTGAATGTTAAAACCATTGTTCACACATATAGTTATAATCTTTAACCACTTATTACATATTAATGTAATTCATATATAAATAATTTTATGCTTTTTTATATATCTAATAATATATTTTCTTTACACAAATGATTCCATTATTTTGTGGAAAAAGTTTTACAAAGATATTAATGTTTTACAGATTTTTTTAAAAGTTATATACATTAATTATATATTGTAATAATTGTATAATATATGAAGGAATACATACTACCATAGTTTATTTTTTTCAATCGATATATAAGAATATAAAAAATTAGCAACTAAATAGTAAATTTTACAATAGTATTTATACAAATTGTTCGACACTTCCTCTTGCTGTCGGTAAGCCAAGCGTCCCGTCTGGGAAAACAATGTGCGAAGGCGGGCTTTAATTTTATTAGGATCCGGAAAGTCTGCGCGCAAGAGGACGCTTCCTCCCCCGCAAACAACGTGTGAATCCTCCGTAAGATTTGCTCGGTGCTTGCTGCATTTCTCCGTATATCGTTTATTTGCTTACTTTGGCTATAATTGTAAACGCTTCTCGTGTTGTTGTTCCGGATGATCGATTGATCATCGCTGAGCGTACTCGTGCACATGCGTATATGTATGTGTGTGCGTTTGCATTCAAGGTGCAATCGCCATGATAAAGGCTTTTCTTCAGCCTGAAGGAGAGGTAGCTCCAGCAGCCCGATCACCTGGTGATCCAGGTGCAAGTTTGCCCTGAACGACATCGAACCCTGCAGAGGACGCCGATCGAGCGTGCTTGTCACCAGTATCCCTCACGTTTCTTAATCGTAAGATTATATATTGTTTTAACTTGCCTTTTTTCCCCCTCGTACGTGATAAGATTTTTTACGCCCTTGTATAATTACGAAACGAATTAAATGATTCATTGTGACGTTCAAACGAGGATTTATTTATCCGAATCAGTTATCTCTTTCTCACTCCTTTTCCTAATTAAAGTTAAGGCTAAAATATATTCCTAAACACAAATAATATATTATGTAATTTTTCAAGGAATGAAAAAACAAGAATTGGACAACTTACCACCAGGCATCAATTTTGTTATTAGTAATGTTATTTATCAATGTAGAGAAAATCCACCGACTAATTGGCCATTATTAATTTATGAATTAATTGATCGTCAAGATTTGGCAGCATTAGAAAGAAAAGTATTAAGTAACTATCATCTTATTCATGTTCAAAGTAAGGATATAAAATGCGATCAAAACTTTAATTATACAGAACATAATGATGGAATGGAATTCGATTATACAGTAAGTTAAAAATTAATCATGAAAATAAATTTTTTCAATTGTTATATATATATATATATATATTTCTGTTCAGTAACAAATCATATTATTTGGTAAATATATCTTGGTAATATGATGGTATGTGTACTTGTTTAGTAATAATATAAAGTAGTCTTATATATAAGCTCAAATATAATTCCTTGTCTATAATATTGTATAATTATAATACCGTATTACAATATGTAACTATTTTCTATTTATGGAAATAAATATGCATGCATACAGTTTTACTCACCACGTGTTATTACGACATACCTCGTCGCGTCACTTGAAATAGTAAATACACCGTGGCAATATTTCCATTGGCTGAGTGCTTTTACTACTGAAAAAACAGCGCTCGCCAATAATTGACTGATCTTGCGACGCACAAGAGGCATGCATGAAGTACCATCGCAAAATCTCTCGCAATAGATCAGAGCAGTGAAAATAAAGGATGAATATCTAATAGTGAAAAGTCTAAGAAATCGGTGCACCGAATATATGAGGATGAAGTTCATAAAAAAGGCTAAGCATGCGCAATTTGATGTGAAGTGGGGAAAAGAATAAATGAGGGGTTAGTGCGGATTTTACTTTTGTTATTATTGTTACGAACATATAAATAATAATTAGCCTCGAGTGGACTTTAAATACTGAAGTCGTCACAGCTGATGGAGTTATTTCTAACTCCGTAGCGAAGGGAAATACGCGAAAATAAAAATACTTTTGTATACAGAGATCGAATTCATGTTTCTTAAAGAAAAGAAAGGAAGACACAGCGCTTGAAGTGTGTTCGCCATATTATTTTGTCTAACTGGCCGATATGCACGACGTGGGCAACAATGTTAGACGTTAATTTAAAGTAAATTAACTATAATGTTGCTGGATCCGCGGGTTATGAATGACTAAAATCATTGCACGAGAACTACGGAGGCGAAGTTTCCCTGACTTTGGAATGCTCCGCGAGAAGCCTCTTGATGCCCTGTCTTACGGTCAAGGTGCTGAGTCCGCGGATTCCTCGAGATGTTCGCCGTTGGTACGCGTTATTGGACTGACGCTATCCGATCCTGCGAGCCGCGTTGCTCCGGGTACTCGGAATTTGCACACCCAGCTGCAAACAATCCGTGCAGTAGTGGGTGCCTGGGACTTTGCGTAATTTATATTCCCACGGGTTCGCAATGTCGGCATTTAATGTCAAGGTATTGCTATCTTACCGAAAAATACTTACGCAGCGTTAGAGCTGATGCTGATACATAGTGTTATAACATTATATATAACAATTCCCCGGTTCTTTCTACCTTCACTTCTACCGTGCTTGGCCAGTTCTGGTTATATTTATCCGTATTTCTTAGATAATCCAAACGATTTTTACAAAATATAAGATACAAGATTTATTGTGCAACATTTATATTTTTTAAAATCGAACTTTGTATAAGTGCCTCGAGCTTAAAAGTACACGGCAGAAACCCTCGCAAAAATAAAGTTTTGTAAAAGTATAAAGTGCAAGAGAGTTAAGAAAGCGAAAGAAGATAGAAGATAAAGAAAGGTATACGATGAATTAATAATTTAGAGTTTGATTAAAAGTGTGTAAAGAGAAAATGAGAAGGAAAAGTGTAACAACAAGAGGTTAGAGTTAAAATATTGCAGTTCAAAGAAATCACAGAAAGAAAATATGCGAGAGACTATAATAGATAAAAAAGGCTTTTCAAATACCTGGTGGGCAGAGTTCTACGATATAGAGCGGAGAACTGGGGTATGGGAGACACTAAAGATATAAAAAATATAAAAACCAAATATCTTAGATAGACGCTAGGACTAGAATTTTGCATACCAAGGTACATTATATATGAAGAAACAAAAGAATTGAAAAATTAGAGTATTAAAGTACAAAAAAAAAATAGAGAAACAAGGGAAAAAGAAACTAATAAGAAAATGCCTGGAAGAAAAGAAAAAAGATTGGGAAGAAAAAAAAACAGCAGATCTTACCGAGAAATGATTAAATGGGATAGGGCTGAGCAGAACGCAGATAGAGTATTGGAACGAGAAAGGTATTGACAAATATTACGAAATTAAAAAAAGAGAGAATGACATATACAAACAGATGATCAGGAAAAAAATAGAAAAAGCTGGACACAACGAAAATTACAAAGATATAATAATAGAAAACTGTCCAAAGTACATAAAGAAAGGAAAAATAATCAAAAACACAATAATAATAGCTAGGATTAGATGTGGAAACATTACCACTGATAATAAATACTGGCTACAAAACGTCGGAAAGAAATGCGTACTATGCAAAGAAAAAACTGGAGAATGAGAACATCCAATAGCAAGATGTAATAAGACATTAGATATAACAGAAAAGTTAAGGAAAGAGAAAGGATGGACCATTAATAAGTTATGTTTAGGTGTATGTATATCTGGTGTATGATCCCTAAGTTTGTGTCTGAGCGGGCGGGGTCGGTCTGATCCAGGTACGGCTGAACCCGTAAATAAAACAATAAAATGTTCGAAGTGCACACCAGGTGCTTAGATTTATGATTTCCAATGAAAGGTGTAGAATCATTAGGTGTCTCCGTAGATTTAAGAACCTGGGTTAATCCGTGCAAGTTCATGCGAGTTTATAAACGACAAAATAAGAGGTAATGTGTAAGGTAAAAATGTAAGCAAGGGGCATTATCTCTTGAACCACCACACAACAAACTTTGTAAATAATAAAGTAAGGTTATGAAATATATTCAAGGTGTCACAATCAATTATTTCGAATCCTAACTAAAAAATACACTTGTCGTTATTTCGACAAGTGGGCAAAGGATTCGCGTGCGACATACGTATGCGGTTCTTCTGCAATTCATGGGCTTGAGCATTCAATTCCAAAGGAAATACATCATTATTAGCCCGAACAAGTTATTTAAAGAATTTGCTGGAGAATAGATTAACGAACAGTTAATAAAGGTAATTAAAGAAATAGATAACAGGAGCAACAACAGGATAAAAGAATAGAGCAGAGAATTAAGAAATATACAATAAACAAGAAATAGACCATGCGGAAAAAAGAAAAGCAAGCATAATAACTATATATATATGTATATGTATATTATTACATGTAAATATATATAAATAAAAATGTACAAAGTCTACTCCTAGTCCAGAAGGCTGGAGTTGTATTAATAAATAAAAAATAATTATATTTTTTAAATTCGTCGAAAAAACTAAAATCGTTAGGTGCATTGAGCTGGAAATAATTTTGTAAATTTTCGCATAATTTAATTTACATTAATATTACTCGAAATAAAACTACTAATAATTTGATCAAGCAAAAATTTTGTAGAAATAAAGTGTATATTGCCACGTATGTAATATTATTGTTAATGTTCATACCAACAATAGCATACGTAACGAATTCTAAAAAGAAAGGAAAATAGGGAATTAATAATGAAGAAATCAAACTTAATGGCGAGTAACATAAAACCGGTGAGTAATAAGAACTTCTGAATCCGTGAATTCAAAATTCAGCACCAGAGTCGATAATGAATACATGAGGGTTAATCAAATGATAATAGTAGAGATAGTTGGTATAGTGGTAATAGTGGAGCTAATTAAGCAATCGTAAGCCATCACCGACGCTGGAGGAAGAATTCGCAGATTTGCAATTCTCCATCCTGCGTAAGTCATGAGTAAAATTGAAAGAAACGTATAGGCACTTCGATTCCAGATCTTGAACTGGTTAACATCTCGAGAATATTCCAGTTCGGATCTCTTTTGAATGAATCATGAACAATAGAATTGGGACTTAGATATTTCGATAATACAACGAATGAACTGGAACTTGGTACGCGATCACATTTAGAATCAAAGACTACCTTAACAATTATATTACACTTAAAATCGCACTTTTTTCTTCGTTAATTGATGATTAGAATAAATAATATTCTGTCTCTCTAACTATTGTTTTTGCATTTATTTTATTACCGAACCCAATAAAGGTCAAAGCGCTTTTACCACTTTGGCTAAGGCAGCACTGAACCTGATATAAGTTAGGTATATCGCGGATTCATAATTGAGATCTAATTATATACACATCACGATCATTTAAATACGTAATAATATTAATCATTTTAATTTCCTAAAACTAGAGTTCTAAATATTAAAAAATAAAAAAGTTATAAATTTTTTAATTAATTTCAAAGTTTTATTAGCTAAGATTTGTCCATTGATACTATAATGTTAACATCACTATTTTTCATTTTCTAACAATAAAATTTAAAAAAAAAATCATTTTTTTACTATTGTTAATAAAAAAATCCTGAATATCATGAGAAGCATTTTAAAAAATAAGAATCTACGGATTTTTTTAACGAATTTTGCTATGTATCATAGTTGCTTTTTTTATGGCTCAACAAGTGTTCTATTACATAGTCTAAATTGGCGGATCCTGTGTACCGCACTCCCAGAAAGAAAGATATGATTTTAGGAGAAAACCTTTGTGATTCTTTTATAAGAAATATTCTTTCATGACGCAATAAAATTTTCAATTGTACAAAATAAGTATTTAGATGTATCTTAACCGGAATAGCTTCGCAGAATCTAGACTTTGATTCATGGAAAATCGCCACATATTTTACCATTGTTCAAACTTTGCTTGCACAAAATTCTATTAAATTGTAGGAAATTGAAGAGCTCTCTGTTTGTACGTGATTTTCGTCAAAAGAAGAATAGTGTATTTAATACTTTTTATCAATACATACTAATGATCAGCGTCGTTTCTTGGTTCGACTTTCATTCTCAACACGTGAAGAATTTCTCAATTCACGAAATATTACTGTCACATGTCTATTGGGTTCTAAAAAACGAAGAAACGTAATTCATCTTATAGTTATGCCGGTGTAGATTTTATAAAGTAATATCTTCAATTAAGGCACACGAACATTACACTAACAATTTAAACATGATGATTTTAATTATTATTTACTGCATTATAGAGTATTTCGTGTCAATTCAAACAAAATTTGTTATACAATGTATCAAAAAACCGCGTTCTAGAAAATCGCTTAATCTTTTAATTTAAATCTTTTATTAATAGGCTGAAAAATTTAGTCGTCTGACATCACTTATTATGTTATTTCTGGTTAGCTTTTTAGTAAAGTCACTACTGTATAATCGTTATAGATAGTGTTTCGACACTTTCAGTTACATGTCGATTATAAATATTGGCAACATTTCATTTAAAATACAACATACAACGATCTCATTCTCGTTTACCTTGCGATTCAGTGATTGATGATATGACATTATATATTATATATTGTCAATAATAATAATAATATGATATATTGTGGTCGTATCTTGTAATATTATTGCTTCTTCAACTCACCAAAGATGATTAATTTACATATCTATTACATCATGATTTATTTCGAAATCAAATTTATATAAATGATATTTTTCGCTGCAAGTACATGTAAACAAGCCTTGGTACAATGTCATCAACTGATTGATTTATTAGAAAAGGCAGGAATGTAGCTAGGAAAACGGTCTAGTACACATCCTGATCCTTTCGAAGGAATATCGAAGACCAGGTGCTCGATCTTTCTTTGGGCATAATATATTGTATTTATTTTAGGATTGAGGTGAGATACAAAAGCAAATGTATTGATATATGACACTTCTTCTCTTATTTCAATACGAACAGTTGTATCTGGTACTACTTGACTATGTGATCCACTATTTTGAATAAATTTCAAATAATAGTTGAGTTAAAATTTACTTTTCATTCACTCTTACTTAAGGTAATATCAGGTTTCAAAGAGAAAAAGTTTGTTAAATATAAGAAATATTCTATTATATTATCGATCTGCTTAGTATTTTTACATCTGTGTGACCCATGTTTTTAATACGAGCTCTTCACATAATTTTAACACAGTGGAAAAAATGTTGATTCCTTTTAACGCTTTGTAATACGTTTAAAAAAATTAATGATAGAAATTTAAAACTTAAAAAATTTAATTAAATTTTTATAAAATAAAAATTAATATCTAAAAAATCATTTTTAATTATTAATTTTATGATACTATATATTGAAATATTGCTTAATTTAAATTCTGTTCATTTTCTTTTATTTTAAGATTTTGCGACTAAGATTTAATAAAGATCATAGGGTTCGTGAAACCCGAAAATTACTTGATTCTTCAGAACCAATTAAAATTTCTATAATACAAAGACCAGATGTAAGTGATCATGAATTTATAGAAGAACAAGAAAAGTTTTTGCATGCTTTATGTACACGTACAATGGCATTACCAATTGGAAGAGGAATGTTTACTTTACGAACTTCTATGCCAATCAATACAGAACAATTACCAATACCGCGACTTTGTTTAACAGGTAAGTCTTTATAAATGCCAATTCTAAAATGTTTGAAATGCAAATGTATTAGTCCCTTTTTTAATTAATACCCTAAAGCATTTTATTATAAAAAACTTTTAAAAAATTATGAGTAATATATTCCGTGAATCTTCACTTTACAGTTACATGCACTCTTACTAATTGTTAAATTATAGTTATTCCAATTCTTATATTGGTTTCTATATTAAATACTAGTGTTATCGTTGAATAAATAGATAAACCAAATCTTTAGCTTAAAATTTTCTTTATTGATTTGTTACAATAGTATGTTGCTTAGAGTAAGGAGTGAGTCCCGAACTCGTAACCGCCCTTCTTTATAGGCTCGTATAATTCGCCCCTCTACCCTAATTTTCAGTTCTCTCTTTGCTACTTGTACATTGTTTTCTAATTAAAACTAATAATCTCAAAACTACATGTGATATATTAAACTTAAAGAAAACCGTCGAGAAATATAAATTGAAATAAAATATTCGGCTTTTGATTTAATCCGCGAGTTTTATTTCAATAGAATCTTCAAATGGACCGCGCCCGTAACTTAATATTACAGTAGTTTCGAATGTCACGAGAAGAGTCTCGCGCTAGTTTTTCAAAGTCGTGCGTTTCGTTGGCTTTTTCCTCGTAAACGTTTCCTTGGGCCATCGGCCCGTTTTCTGCCGATCGTGTTACAAAACATCGCTTATTTTCTAACTTAATAAGCGGAGACCGCCTGCCTTCAATCTTTTCATTTTCAACTTATTTTAATTAAAATTTAAAATTTTTTATTCTGCATATCGACTCATACATCGCGAGCTTTCGCGATGCGTTATCCAAACGTTTACGAGTTAGACTACTCGTAACAACTAGTTCATAAATTATATGAAACCAGTAGTATTGACGTTCAATCTTAGTTAATTATTATTGTTAATTATTTACTAATTTTAATTTTTAATTATCTTTTAACTTTAAACCTGTTAATTAACCAATTAAAAAATGTTTAGAAAATAAATTCTTTTACAAAATAAAAAATATAAATTTCCAATATAAACTTTATTTGTAAAAATTTTATATTTTTGAAATTTTTTTCCTTTTATCATTATTATTTTTATTGTAATACAAAAATATGAAAGGTGCTCCACATCAAACATTACATTATTTTTATATTAGAAATATAATTATAATATAAGTATTATAAAAAACTGATTTTGAACAGTTATTATTTCTATGCTGTTACGTATCTAAGATGTCACGATTATATTTTCTTTGTTAATTGAATCGCGAATCTTTCTCCAGAATTTGGTCTGCCCTAGCCGAAACGGTCAAAACGTTTCGGCCTTTGTAAGGTTCGGAATTATCAATAAAGAAAACGTCGGTTAATTACTATGGTACTTTTTATAATATCTCTTAATAAACGAGAGAGAAAGAGTGAGATGATGTGTATTACAATGGTTCGTACCAAAAAAACTAAGTCCCGATTGTCTAAAACAAATAGTAAGGAATATTAAGAACTCGAACTGAAGTACAACTTAAGAAGGGATCAAACCAAATGCCCATCCTTTTCTTTCGATTCAACTCATTACCTTTGGTGTATGAAGAATTGAAAAATCCGCAAATTCTCCTTCCGAGTGTTCCTGCTTGATTATTGTTCAGTCATCTGTCTCCGAAATTGTATTTCGATTGACCCCTGCATATTCATTGTCGCCTCTGATCTTGAATTTTCACAATTTCTCGAATTCAGAAGTTCTTATTACTCGCCGGTTTCACGTTACTCGCGATTCAGTTCGATTCCTTCATTGACAATTTCCTAATGTTTTGTCTACGTTTACTGATGTGAGTACAATTTATTCTTCGTGTATGCGTTTGCAATATTACATACGTGACAATACATTTATTAAAATATAAATAATACTTAAATAATATAAAATAATAAAAAAATAATAATTTTACAATATTATATTTGTTGATTACTAATGCATTTTATAGGTAAAGCACCACCACGAGGATCAACAGTAGAATTAACACATATAGACGTTCCAACGAACATGAATTTGTGGCCATTGTTTCATAACGGTGTTGCTACAGGATTATGTATTCATCCTGATGCTGTAAATGTAGATTCAACATGGATTGTTTATAATAAACAACAACAAGGAGAATTTGGTATTGAACATTCTGGATTTTTAATGGCTTTAGGACTTAATGGTCATCTTAAAAATCTTGCACCATTTAGTATGTATGAATATTTAGTTGAATGTCATGAAGCTACTAGTGTTGGCTTATTGTTAGGCCTATCAGCTACTCATAGATCTTCAATGGATGTATCAATGACAAAGTTACTTTCTCTACATGTAGAAACTCTTTTACCTCCAACTAGTATAGAACTAAATGTCCAACAGAATGTTCAAGTAGCTGCGCTTATGGGCGTTGGATTAGTTTATCAAGGAACAAATCATCGACATATTGCCCATGCGTTATTATCCGAAATAGGTAAAGAAAAAAATATTTGTTAATTCATAATATTATAATATCAATATTTATTATTATATAATAAATTCATAAATTTTTTATTTTTTATTTTAAAATACAATAAATTAAATTATTAGCTATATTTGTTATTTATTAGTACGAATGTAATATTGTTGCTGTTATTTATGTCCATAATCGCATAAATGACGAATTCCGAAAAGAAAGAAAAACAGTACATGCATCGGCAAAGAATCATAAAGCATTAGGTTATTGATGATGAAGGTATAGAACTAAGAGACGAGTAACATGAAACCCGCGAGTAGTCGAATTTCCAAAACCGTCATTTCATGAAAATTCTACGCCGAAGTCGGAAATGAATAGGCGAGAGGTTAACCGAAAGACAATAGCGGAGACACCTGACAGGGCGCTAATCAAGTGTCTGGAAGACACTACGGACCCTGGAAGGAAAATTCACTCAATTGCAATTTTCCATCCAGTGCAAGTAATGACTAAAATTGGAAAAAACGTATGAGTACCTTGGTTCCAAATCTTGAGGGGGTTAATATCTCAAGGATAGTCCAGTTCGGACCACCGTTAAAAAGAGTCGTGAACAATAGAATCGGGACTTTGATATTTTTTTTAATACAATGAAAGAATTTGTTACTTCGTATTGCGATTGCATTTAAAGTCACGGCTTACTCAATCGATTATATTACGCTTAAAATTGTACTCTCTCTGTCTTGTTATTTGTTGATTAGAATAAATAATATTCTGTCTCCCTAACTATTGTTTTTACATTTACTGTATTACCGAACTTTAAACGGGTTGAAGCGCTTTTACCGCTTAAGTTAGACCAGAACTAAACATAATATAAGTTACGTTATCGCGAATAATAATAATTATATACATAGCGATAATTTAAATACGTAACAGTATTTAATATTTCATATAATTATTATTAATTATATATATTTATTTATTATTTATTTATATAATTATCATTTACTTATTCCTTTCTAGGTACTTTTTCTGTTGTAATTAAAGCGGCCAAAGCGCCTTAACTTTTTTAAGAGTCGGATTTATAAAAAAATCAGTAACAAATATTCGCCTTTTAACTGCCAATTTCTTATCAAGAGAAAGAGAGAGAAAGATTTAAGTGTTTGTAGCTCGTTATAAAATATTGTCTCTACACTGTGATCGTTGTATCAATGTGATAATTATAATTGTTGTATTAATTGGTTAAAAGATAAGAATCGCGTTATTAATTTGACTTGAGCCTGAACTGGAATCCTATTCTCTGCATATCTACTCGATCAAACCTTGAAACGAAAACTGAAATTCTTTTCATCTTAACTTTATTTATTGTGATAAAACTGCTAACCTTTGCGGGTCCTCTGACCGGAAGCTATTACCATTTTTTAGTCTCAATTAGCATTTTGTTAGATTTAATCAGTTTCTCTTGATCATTGTTTCTCAATATTTTCATTAATATCGATTATACTGTTCTCGTTGCCACATTCGCAGTAATAGAATATTTACATAACTTTAATGGTCAAGAAATTTTACACTACGTTTTGTATTACTTTATAATTTTTTACGTAATCCGAATCGATCTAATTATTAAACGTGTCAAATTACGTTACGTATGTAATTATTTAATTGATACATTTTAACTGCAATTTTTATTGTAAAAATGTTATGTATAATTCTGACTGCATATGAAGTAAAATAAATCTAAATATATATGATTTTTATATAAATTTTAATTAAATTTTAATAAGACAGAAACATTTATTTGAAAAATGTATAATAAATGAGTACAAGATTGAATGGATTCCGTTAGCGAACGTCGAATGTAACAAATCGTGTACAGCTAGTGCAGCTGATATTCTAATAGATAAAGTTATATAGTACGCAGAGGCAAGAAAAACTCAGTGAAAAGTGAAAAGTGAAAAGAAGGAAATCAAAGAAAATCAGAGAAGTGTAGTTAAAAAGTGAAAAAAAAAAGTGCCGCACACGAGAGGTTACGGTCAAAAGTGGGAAAAAAGCAGGGAACAGCAGAAAAAGAAGGAACGTATCCTAACGCCAAGGGACGTTAAAATTAGAGGAAAGCGCGGACGGCGCCGAGAGACCCGGAAAACAGGAATAGACGGAATACTGACGGGACACGGACGAGTAGCGTTTTAGCGTTTGAGGGGAGGCGAACCTGTATAAATTACAAAATTATTTTCTGACTCTCTGGGGTGAGATTTTTGAATAAAACTAATAATATAAAATAATACAAAACAATATAGAACAAGTACAAACAGCATTAAATATTAAAAACACAACTGATAACAACAATTCAAAAATTACACAAATTAAATAGTATATTAAATAGAACTGCATTAAAAACAACAAGTAATAAAGATAAAAAGATAATAACATAATTAAATAAACAAAATTAAAGACACTCTGGATCCCATGAAAAAGAATAATACAGAGGGAGAAGACGATCTCATGACGGAGGCAAGAAAAATATGAGAGGAGGAAAGAAAGAATAGAGACAACAACAGAGCTAAATTGGAGAAGATTAAAAAAAATAAAGGAAAGACTTGACAGGATAAAAAAAGAGAAAAGACTAATGAGAGGATACGTAAACTAGAGGAGATATATACAAAACTGGAGGAAAGAGAGAAGAAAAATGAAAACAGCGTGAGGGTGTGGGGGAAAAAATAGCCGGAACGGTCACAGAGATAGAAGAAAAAACAAACGAAGACAGAGATGAAAGCAGTGAAAGCTATGAGAATATAGAAAGAAAGAATAAGAGGGGAAAAAAGGACAGAACAGTATTATAAAGACAAACAGGGAGAATGAGAGAGGAGAAAATACATTAAGGAAGTCAAGGCCGAACAGCAGAGAGAGCAGCAGGTCCGACACATCAAGATGGAGCAGAGGAAGCTCAAGCGTAAACAGCGCGATGTCGGACAGAGAAATACAAGGGCTTAGGAAACTGATGTGGCAGAAGGAAAGGAGAGACAGAGGAAAATTTAGCAATAAAAGGGATGGACAGTGAGGAGGTAAGGAAAGGAGGTGCGCTGGCCTGGGCTAAATGTTTTTCGAAAATAAACTGAGGGTAACAGAAGAGATAAAAAGTGCATGGATTAGTGGGAAAATGGTGATAATAAAGATGAAGGATAAAGTGGCAAGAGACAGGGTATGGGGAGAGAGGAAGAGGCTCATAGGGACAACAATTTACATGCATTTTGATTGACCTATGAGGAGAGAAGAACGCAAGAGGAGATAAGGGAGTGGGATAGGAGAGCTAGAGCAAATGGAATTTTTGCAAAGGTAGGGTTAAAGAAAATATTTGTGGAAGGAAGATGGGAGAGATGGGCAGGGGCAGTAAGAATGGAAAGGATTTGGGAATATATATTGAAGAACGCGAAACCTAGCAGGATCAGAAAACCAGAGGAAGCCGAAAAAGTAGAGAGAAAAAGTAGAGATGAGAATAAGGAAAAAGTAATAACAGAGAGTAAAGCAAGAAACGAGGAGATGAAAATAACAAAAGAGGAGAAAGAAAAAACCATAGAAGAGCAAGAAAAAGAAAAAAGAAATTTAGCCTAAAAAAGGGACAGGTAACTAGGGAACAAGCTATAGAGACATGACAGACGCAGTTACGGTGACAGTAAAATAAAGGAAAGAACGAACGACGGTACGAAGAATAATAGAAACAGCAGCAAAGGACAAAAAGGGGGAAAAAGAAAGAGGCAAAAAAACAAAGGAAAAGAGAGAGACAAAGTCAGAAGGATCGAAGGACGAAGATCAAGAGACAAACGGACGAAGACTGATAAAACATACAAGACGAATACAGAAAAGGAGCAAGAAAATGAAGTGAAGGGAAAGATGAAAGACACAGGCATAATGAGAATACTATACTGGAATATAGCAGGGATGTGGGTGAAAGATAAAGAATTTTGGAGATACATAGGAAGCATCGATTATGTATGCATGGCAGAGATATGGGTTAAGGATAAGGACGCTGAGAAATGCAAGAAAAGACTGCCAAGGCAAATGGTGTGGAACATCATAGGTGTGAAGAGGGGAAAAAAAGAAGGGAAGAGCGAAAGGGGGATTTATAATTGGAATGAACAGAAATTGGAAATCACAATTAAAGGAACTGGGGAGTAACATGGAAGAAGGCATTGTGAGAACCAGACTAGGAACCAATAGAGGCAAGAGAAAGCTGAATATTTGGGGAATATACAGCAATAACAGAGATATGGAAAGTAAGTGGAAGACGATAGATGAGGAAAGCTACAGCGGAGATACAGAAAAGTTAATCATGGATGATTTCAACGTAAGTACACCGGAGGAAGGTAGCTATACGCAAGACTTAGAGGAAGAAGCAACGAAAAATAGATAAAAAAATATATAAGGAAGGAAAAAACTAATCGGAAAGATACAAGGTATCGAACTCAGTGTGCTAAACAGGACGTGCAGGGGAGACGAAAATGGAGAGTACATTTACATAGGAGCGCGGGGAAGCACGGTGATAGATCTTGCGATAGCTGACAAAGAGTTAAGAGACAAAACGGAACAATTCAAGGTGAAAAGAAGGGTAGAATCTGACCATCTACCCATAGTGGTCACATTACAAGTAGAGGAAAAATGAAATGTAAAAGAGGATACAAATAATGTGGATAAGAGGACTATAATAATTTGGAAAGAGGAGAATATTAAAGAATACGGGCAGAAATCATACAGAACAAAGAGTTGAAAATGATATAGAAGGGCTATGGAAAAAACTTAAAGAAGTGATTGAGGAGAACATCTGCAGGAAAGACGTTGAAATGAAGAGATGGAAGTTGGAAAAATACAAGTAGTGCGACAAACAGTATAAAAGAATGAAAAACAGGGTAAAGATAGCACTGCGAAAATGGAAGAAGGGGAAGATAGAGAAGGAGGAATATAATAGACTAAGAAGCGAATTGAAAACCATGTGCGAAAGAAGAAAGCAAGAACTGAGAGAGAGGGAAAGGCAGAATTAAAGAAATTGAAGAATGAGGGACAGATCTGGACATATATAAATAAGGGCAGAAGAAGAAAAGATAGAGCACAGACGTGTATAAATAAGAAGGAATGGGAAGAACACTTCAGGAAACTGCTAAAAAGAACTGGGGATTGCAAGATCGATTGGACGAAAGAGAGGAACAAGAAACACTGAGAATAGAATTCAGA
The DNA here is from genome assembly GCA_018907245.1 of Eupristina koningsbergeri. Classification (NCBI taxonomy): domain Eukaryota; kingdom Metazoa; phylum Arthropoda; class Insecta; order Hymenoptera; family Agaonidae; genus Eupristina; species Eupristina koningsbergeri. The sequence continues at coordinate 1,352,909 of JACCHV010000002.1, read as the reverse complement.
GAGTTCGGATTGATATGGAAGAGCCTGAAGAAGAAAAAAGCGAAATCCCGAACGAAGCATGGATATATGGAGGAGAGGGAATAAGGAAGAGGTTAATGGAAATAATTAAAAAAATTGGCGAACACGTAACAATCCCAATGAATTTAAAAACGGCAATTAGTGTGCCTATATACAAAAAAAGAGATATGGGAAATCCGGAAAGTTACAGAGGACTATCCATGCTAACTTTTGCGTATAAAATCTACACCGGTATACTAAAAAACCGACTAAAAAAGGACACAGGGGAAAGAAAAATACCGCCAGAAGGTCAGGCCGGCTTCGGAAGAGGAAGATCCACCACGGATATGTACATTCTGTATTACTTAATAAAGAGAGCGGTAAGAAAAGGAAACAGATTGTACATATTGTTTGTGGACCTGGAGTCGGCCTTTGACTATCATGGAGAAGAACAGTTACAGTAAGGTATTAACGGAGACTTCGATATAAGAAAAATGATGTTCGATTATTTAATAAAAGGAGTCTTGGAGTACGGAGTCGAAATCTGGGGAAATCAGGGTGCAGATGATATGGAAAAGATTAAAACGGACTACTATCGATGGACCCTGAAACTAGATTTCTGTACACCAAGATATCTGGTGTACGAGGAAACCGATGAACGACAAATGGAAACGGAGTGGATTATTAGAAAGCTAAAATATGAGAGCAAGACCAGGACAGTGGACAAGGAAAGATGGGTAAAAAAATACTATGAAGAATGCAGAAAAGAAACGAGGAAGAACGTAACCGATGAGACCGAAAAATGGCTTAACAAGCTAGGGTTGAGTAGGATGCAGATTGAGCTATGGCAGACAAAGGGAAGGAACATATATAACGAGATAAGACAAAGAGACAAGCATATACAGGGGCAAAACAGAATGAGCAGGATGACACAGTCTAAATATAATAGAGTATATAAGGAGATGCAACATATAGGGCTTCCAGAGTACTTAAGGTTAACAGCCAAAGCGGAAGAAATGAGGACGATAGCACGCATAAGATGTGGTAACATAACCACATATAACAGGTATTGGCTGAAGACCGAGGAAAAAAGATGCCCACTATGTAAAGAAGGAGGGGGAGATTGAAAATATTGGCTCATGGAATGCAAGATGATGGAGGATATATACGAGGTGTCAAGGAGGAATAGAGGCTGAGACTGGACAAATAGACAGACGATGTTGTGCTTTGCGAAAGACGTTGGGGACAGAGGCATATATAACGGTATCAGGGAGATTGAGAGAAGGATGGAAAAAGCAAGAGAAAATCAGTAAGCTGAAGGATAAGGTACTAAAAGTGATAAATAAATACAATAGACAATGTGATAATATATAACTGTTGATATTAGAGAAATATGTATGTAAAATTAAGAATGTAAATAAATAACGGAACCCATCCCTCGGCAATAGCCGGGACGTAATTGTAAATAAAGATTACAAGAATAATCAATTAAAAACAAGATATTATTATCATCGTACATAATGTCTAGCTTCAAAATTTTTTTAAACATAAAAATACAAGCCTTCACGAATTCGTTTGTTTTATACGAAAACTTCAATTGGTATATTCAGGCAATTTTTCTGTTCTTACATTTTATCAGTTTTTTATCATGATAAAACTACGAACTACGATAAAACTAATTTTATTTAGATTAAATTATTTATTAGATTTATACTAAAAACAATCAAATATTTTTCACTTCTCATTCTTTTTGTCTAATACTCTTTTTCTCATCATTTTCTTGATAATCTTGCATCAATTCAAATTATTTCATTTAATATTATATTATACAATTTTACTATTGTTCTATATATATCTTATGAGTTTATAAATTTAAGTATGATAAATATTTAAAAAAAAATGATCTAATTGTTTATATTTATTAATTTAATTATGTTTAAGAATTTTCGAAAAATTTGTTTCTATTTTTGAAACTTCGATAAAACGTAGCTTTCCGAAGATTTAAGAACAATGGTCGTCAAAGGATGCGCAAAAAGATTAATTTTGCGCCTTTGCACCTGCGGACCAATCGAACGCTGACCGTTCGGCGGTCGTGATATCGTAACCTTACAGTTTTATCTCTACGATGACACTGGGCAGCTTAATAAAAATACAGAATGATCACAACTCGGAGGTAATCGACTTCTGGGTCTCCTGCTATCAAAAGCCTCTCTATTACCAGCGAGAGTTCTTAATAAACATTTGAGCGCATCAAGGAAAAGACTTACCGAAGGTTTTCTCATTATCCATTTTGTTTTCCTTTCTAAAGTTTTTTCCTTCTTCATATAAGTCATTTTGCATTACTCGTTATTGGGTAGCAATATTCTTTGACGATGTCATCCTTAACCTTTGATTACTTTTTTCCTATCGTTGTTCGATTATTTAGCATTAATCATTATCAGATATCAATGGTCGAATGCATAGACTCCCTGTTCTTTAAGGTTAAGTAATTGTTTATATTATAACCGATCATAAGGGGAATGACAATCTGTAAAACGTCATAACAAATTAGATAATGTAATTATAAAACTTTTTATAATAACATAATAGAATAATATATTTCAAATTTTAATTTTAATTATTTTTTTATAGGAAGACCTCCAGGACCAGAAATGAAAAATTGTGTTGATAGAGAATCGTATTCCTTAACAGCCGGTTTAGCTTTAGGACTAGTTTTATTGAGTTCAGGAGGTGGATCTGATTTGGCTAGTATTCCTGACACTCTTCATTATTATATGGTGGGTGGCAATATTAGACCTTTTTGTGGATCACAGAAGGATAAATATAAGTCTCCCAGGTAATTATAAATTTTTTAAATAAATACTATAATTTATAAACTTTATTATAAAAATCTTAAAATTTCATTAATACTATTATAAATTATTATTTTACATTTATCAATATAATTTAAATAATAAATATTTTATATAAATTGTAGAATATTATGAATAATATATTAAAGTTGGACAATTGTTTTAATATAGTTGTTGTTTTAATTGTTTTAACATAAAATATTCTTAATATATCAATTGTTTTAACATAAAATATTCTTAATATAAAACAAAAGGTTATTGCCGTTAATTTGAAAAAAAATGAATTCTTTAACTGTTTATATTTAAAATAAGTTTAATGTGCAGAGTATTTTGTAATTGCTTACAGTTTGTGAATATGCGTATTGAATATATATTGCTACTTATTTAATATGTCGCGATATTTTAATTATAATTAGCTGTAACGTAACTTGCGTAAGGTCCAATTCTGTTATAGTCAAAACATAATCAAAGCACTACATCCTTTTCAAGATTCGGATTAAAACAATAATAATGATAAGTAAAAGATAGAATACTTATTTATTTTGATAAAATATCAAAAGAAAGAGTTTCCATTTTATGTACAATAAGAAAAACTGGACTCTACGTGCGACCACGTAAATTGTCAACGCATTATAAAAATGTTAAAATCCCTTCGCGATTATTCAAAATTATTCGCTAAGTGTTGAGACGGCTGAGATCCGAATTGGAAGATCTCCTTCCTCTAGATGTTGACTTGATCAAAGCTCGAAACGGATTCCCTTATCTGTTCCTCCAAATTTTACTCATTACCTTCACTGGATGGAAAAGTGTTAAATCCATGAGTTTTTTCACTAGGCCCTTAGCGACATTCGAGCAAGTGAGTAGCAGCCCTGCATTCTTTTCTCCATTGTGTCTTATCAGTCTCGTCTTACTGGATCCCACGCAGAATATTCATGATATGGCACCTCTATGTGCGCGATAGCTTACAAATTCTGTATTGCATTCGCTATAATTCCCCAGCTACTCTGTTTCGCTCTAGCTTTTTGAATTCGCGTGATTCATTTAATCCCTTGTCCGATGCAAATCACTTCCTCCACAATATCTTATCAAAATGCGCCGTGTATGTTATTCTTATCTTTTTGACAATATTTATATTCTCTATGATATCTGATTATGTGATTCTCTTTATTACTATTTAGGCGTTATTTCAGATAGCTGCCTCTTAGATGCGAATAAAAATATTACATCTTACTTTATTGCTAAAATTATTCTAGCAGCTCTTTAGAATTTTCTTCTTTATTTATTTGCTAACAACTCTTGTTTGATTTATTGATTATAAGTTGAATTATGAGGCCTGGTACTTCCACGGTGGCCATTGATTATTTTTTATTAGATGTAATCTGTTGATTTATTTTAGTGTCCATTTGAACTTTTCAATTAATATTTTGGAGCGCACTATGTATAAATGCGTTTATCGTTTCCATTATAATGAATTTTTCCATGTTTATTTAATTGAAAAACCAATGTTTAGTATATAATAGTTAACATATTTTTCCGTCTAAGCCATTCTCATCATGAGTAGATTAAGAAATGTAAAAGCACTTTCGGCTTTGATACCCACAGTGAAGCTTCGTCTATTTGGTGAGGAGTATATATGAAGTTTTTTTCAATATATTATTGAATGTAAAAACATATGCGATTATATTAAATTATAAGATAGTTTTTTGTGATAGGAAGCCACGATATTTTTTCATGTTTTTATTTCTTAACATTAGAATTTATAATTAATTTTACCATATTGTTTTATTAAATATTAGAAATATATTAAATTTATTAGTAAGATAAATCATGTAAGTAATACAATATTTAATCTAAAAACAGTTATTAACAAAAATCTGTAATTCTAATGAAATAAAAAAATCTAAATATATTATATTTATATTAAGTATAATAATATATATAATTATTTAATACAAAATTTTTATAAATATTAACAATAGATTATTAGCAGTTCTTAAAAAAAATTATTTTACTGAAAATTTAATTGATTAATTTTTGACATTAAGTTGAAACAATGTAGATGAAAAAAAATATAATTAATCACTATGTTGTAGTTTTTGTTATTATTATATGTACAATAATAAATTTTTTCATTCTTAATTATAATAAGTTTACACGATAGAACTAATTGATAGATAAAAGTGGTATGAATAATTCAACACAAACATTGAAAATTGGTCAGGGTCGTTTATTTAAAATTAAAGTCGATTTGTCGGTAGATTAAAACTGTGTTCTAAATATTTAAGGATCGTGTGGACTCGTAGTATGATCGCTGCTCATATGTGAGCTGTTTCTACTTCCAACATAACTTAAGTTTAGCTCTTCGCGGTATTTATGATTTTTATAAGTGAGCAAAATTCGGGAGTGTAAGTGACACGAATGTGACTCTTACATATGGTGTAATTAGATTTATTTAGGTAAAAACAAAGGGTACTATTGTTTTGATATAATATAATCAATTTATTTTTACAGTTATCAAATACGAGAAGGAGATTCTATAAATATTGATGTTACCAGTCCTGGTGCAACGATAGCATTAGGATTAATGTATTTAAAATCAGGTAATCACGCTGTAGCTGAATGGATGTCTGCACCAAATACACAATATCTTTTAGATTTTGTAAGACCAGATTTATTACTACTTCGTATTTTAGCAAAATCCTTAATTCTTTGGGATAAGATAGAACCATCAAAAACATGGGTATCAAGTCATGTTCCAGCTATTGTTGCAAAATACAAATTACAAAAACCTACATCTCATATATCAGAGCCTATAGATTTAGAAACCATTAAGTAAGAAATTAATTTTGTGACTATTCTTATTGTAATCATTCTTATCTAGTATTAAATTTGTTTCTTATCACAATTTTACAATAGTTTATTAATTATTATTACATAAAACTTGAACATATTGCAATTAAATTTCAGTCAGGCTTACTGTAATATTATTGCTGGTGCGTGTATGGCTGTAGGTTTAAAATATGCAGGAACTGAGAATATGATCGCCTTCAAAACTCTGTACCACTTTCTAAAAATGTTTATGACATTGACGCATAAGTCTGTAGCAGAATTAGCAGGAAAAGCTACAATAGAAACTTGTCTCAATGTAGTTTTATTATCCGCTTCAATAGTAATGGCAGGAACTGGAAACTTAGAGGTAAATTTATGAATTATTATCATTAACACTTTTTTAATGTTGAAACTTATAAACAGAAATATTAAACTAAGGCTATATATATATATATATATATATAAAGCTATTAAATTTTTAAGAATAAAAAAAATTATAAAAAATACATTGAAATCTTATTAGTTAGTTAGGTCTTACAAAATAATTTTCAATGTTCAATATAATATAATTTATTTTATTTCGTTTTATATTCTTCAATAAATCACTTTATAAGAACTGTTTGATTAGTAAATGTACAGCTATTACATAATTAATGTTAATATTTATTTTATATGTTTATATTATATTTATTTTTATTTATTTATTTATTTATTAAGTTACATCCCAGCCTTGTGGCCTAGAGACGGGTTCCGTTATTTACATTTAATTATACAGTATTATTTTCTACTATATACAATCATTTTTCTTATATTAACTTGTATTTTACATATATTACATATTCACACCATGTTGCTTATTATTTCACTTTTCTTTCACTATGTTTTTTTACAATCTCCACATTCTTCCATGCAGTATTTTATTCTTTATACTGTTTTATTATGTCTTTGCTTTTATGTTTTCTTATTGTGTTTTCCTTCTTTCTAGCCTCTTCCAGCTCTCTCACTTCTTTCAGCATGCTTCTGTCTTTTATTTTCCCTTTGCATAGCTTCATTATCCCTTTCCCATTCCTTCCTATGTTGTCTCTCTCCCTTATCTTTCCAAAAAGGTCAGTTGTCTCCTCACAGTTCGTCGTCCAGTGTGTCCAGTCTCTTTCCTTTTTCTTGCACAATTGGCATTTCCTTTCTTCGACGCCCATCCAATACTTATTTCCAGTTGTTATATTCCTACATCTGATCCTTGCCATTTCTCTCATCTCCTCCAGGCTGCATTCTTCTTTGAAGTATCTTGATAGACCGTACTCTTTTATATCTATATATGTCCTGTTGTATTTTGTCTCTTTCATTTTACTCCTTCTCTCCTGTAATTGTCTGTCCCTGTCTCTTCTTAATTCTGTGTATATATTCTTTCCTATGCTTTCCCAATATCCTAGTTGCTCGCTGCTGAGTCCCAGTTTATTTAGCCACGTCGTCTCTTTCTGTGAGGGCCTTACTTTCTCTTTATTCTTCATAGCATTTTCTGACCCACCTATATCCCTCCATATTCTTTTTTTTATCTTCATATTTCATTGCCCTTATCTTCCAATCTCTATTCATCTGGTATTCATCCGACTCCTCGTAAACTATATATTTGGGTCTACAAAAGTCGAGTTTCAAGGTCCATCTATAATAGTCGGTCTTGATCCTCTCCATTACCTCAGCCTCCTCTGTTCCCCATATATCTACCTCATACTTTTCACTAGGTACTGCAACATCATCTTTCTCAGTCTGAAGTCTCCCTGACACCTCCTTTCTACCAAACCCCACCCTTTTCTTGCCACAATTCTGCCCTTGTTCTGTCTCTTCATTCTTTGTTCTTCATACTTTCCGTCACTCCTGAACACAAAGCCCAAGTATTTGAAGCTGTTGACCATCTCAATTCTCTTCCCTCTCCATGTCCATTTTTCCGACTTCATTTTCCTTTCTCTCTTTACCACCATAATCTTGATCTTCTTTTCGTGTTCATTTGTAACTCTCTCTGTTCCAGGAATCCTGTCAAGGTTTGCATCATTGGCTGCAACGCCTCCCTGTTTTCTTCAAATATAACCAAGTCATCAGCATATGCTAATGACGATATCCTCTTACCTTTACCTTTGTGCCTCCTACTTCCTTCTTTCTCATCACTTCTTCTAGCTCTGAGATGTAGATGTTGAATAAAATTGAACTGAGGCAACATCCTTGTCTCCGTCTTTTATTTGTCCAGAATTCATCCATAAGACCTTCCTCTGTCCTTACTCTACATTTCGTTTCCCTATATATTTCTCTTATCCTTGTAATTATCTACCTGTTAATCCCCTTCCTTTCCATGATCTGCGAGAGTTTGCCTCTGCAGACCGTGTCGAAGGCGGCCTTTATATCCACGAACATCATATATAGCTTCTTTCTTTGCCTTGTGGCTCTTCTAATTATGTGATCCAATATGTATATGTTGTCCGTGGCTCCCCTCCCTGCCCTGAATCCAGCCTGTCCCTCTGGTATAACCCTCTTTTCTTTAGTCTCTCTCTAATCTGTTCTTTATTACTCCTGTATATATTTTATAACCTGATGCCAACATGGATAAGCCTTTATAATTTTCGGGGTTTTCCTTGACTCCTTTCTTATGTATCGGGACGATTACTGCTATGGTCCAGTCTTGTGGGATTGTTCCCTGATTCCATATTTTCCTTATGACTTCTATCATTTTGTTTCTAATCTCCCTGCCTACATATAACCACGCTTCGTTGGGTATCCCGTCCATCGTCGTCGTTTTTTTTTACTTGAGGTTTTTCCATACATTCCAGATTTCCCGGTTCTCCATATGTTTCATCCCTGTGTTTATTACCTCTGTACTTCCTTTACATTTTATTTTCCGCTCACTTCCTCCCAGGAGCTTCATAAAATGTTTTCTCCACTCTTCCCTCCTTATGCTATTCTTTGCTTCTATTCTTGGATTTCTTCTTTTATTTAGATATCTCCATATTTGTCCTTCATTCTTTAATTTTCTCAGTTCCTCTGTCTCTTTCCTTCTTTTTTATCCGCTTCCTTTCACACATCTCCCTCCATATTCTCCTCCTATTCATGTATTCTTTTTTACTTTTCCCTTTCTTCCATTCCTTTAAGGCCTTCTTGACTTTGTTCTTTTCCCTCTTGCATTCCCTGTCGTACCACATGTGGTATTCCATTTTCCATTTTTTCCTTCTGACCTCCTTCCTATCCATGCTGTTTTCAATTTCCCCCCTTATTTCCGTCCAGTCTTAGTGTTTTATAATTTTTTAATGTGTATTCTAATTAATTTATAGTGTTATTCAAAATGACGTAATTATTTATCTCTAGATACAAATGGTGCTTTTTATTAGTGTGTATTTTCCTTTTAATTTGATATTTTTCTCCTTTTATTTGTTTGCTTCGCTCTGTAAAAATTTTTGCCTCTATTTACCTAGACGTTGATTTTCCGTAGTGTTACCAGTTCCCCTCATCGCTTCTAAGTCTCCTTAAGGTTAGTTCGTATATATGGTTAACAGCGGTATCCTGACGTAAAGTGACGTCGGTGGTACGCCCACCTATTTTACCCGCGAACAGCCTTGTTTTCGCTCTGTGCTTTCTAACCTCCTCTCTGTCCTGTTCAGTTTTGCACTTTTTTATTTATTTTCCAGTATCTCGGCACCACACTTATTATCTCATTTTAATTCCTGCGCTGCCTTACTTGCACGATAGGCATTGTAAGACGACCGTTAACAGAATCGTTTATATTATAATTATTTATCATTTCCTTAGTTCTTTTATAATGTATAATTTATTATGTATAAAATATTAAATATTTAATTTGAAAATTATTCACGTATGTATTTATAATTTTAATTCCATTTTTAGATATTAAGAGTATGCAGACATATTCGAACACGAGTCGGTCCCACTAACAGTGTCGTAACTTATGGATCCCATGTAGCTATTCATATGGCACTTGGATTTTTATTTTTAGGTGGTGGAATTTACACTTTGTCTAATGATTCATCAGCAGTTGCAGCTCTTCTAATTTCTCTATTTCCTAAATTTCCTACACATAGCAATGATAATAGGTACAGATATTTAAATTATATATTAAACCCTATGAATTGTAAATGTCATAAATAATAATAGTAATAATAATTATGAAAAGAACAATAATATATATTTTAATTAATGAATAATTTATTTTATAAGGTACCATTTACAAGCACTCAGGCATTTTTATGTTCTTGCGACGGAACCACGATTATTGCTACCACAAGATATTGATAATTCCAAATTTTGTTATGCAAAAGTACGATTAACATTTGAGTCTAATACTCAAAAAGAGGGTCAGAAAGTTGTTCTTAAAGCTCCATGTTTATTACCACAACTTGATAGATTAAGTAAAATTGAATTAGATGATGATAGATATTGGAAAATTACATTTGAAAAAAAACGTAATTTTGATCAACTTCAACGAATACTTAATGCTAATTGCGTTTTAAATGTCAAACAAAGAGCTGGATGCTTATCACATATGGAAGATCCCCAGGTGTATATTTATTTTCATATTATATTGTTTTATATAAATATAAAATTTTTGTATCAAATTTCTTAATGAAAAAATATTTTGAAACTGGAAAAGTTATATGATTAATAACAAATCAATGGTAATGCACTATGTCAATGAGTGATTATAGGTTTTTTTGTACCTTAAAATTATTAAAATTTAAAAAAATTGATGAGTAGCAAAGTTCAGAAATTTTCCTCGTTTTAGCATATCAATATGATATCACTTACATTGTATTAAAGTAGATAGAATAAAAACTTTGTTGTATGGGGCTTATACAAAGGGTATTTGGTACAGAGCTGACCACTAAAGAACGTACACTGTCTTAATGAGGAAAATCTATTAAATGTTATAAGTATAGGGCCCTAAAAGTCAACGTTGGCTTTTGTAGCCAGATATATATCTTGCATTATATTGTAGGGGTACTCTACCCTGTGAATTAGTACATATAGAACGTACTAGATTCATCTTGCGATAATCACGTGTTGGTTATCATCGGTGTCTAATATTTATATGTACTACCAGTTAGCTTCATAACTCTGTATATTCAACACTTTGTGACAAATTTTTTTCTCTTGCTATATAATTATGGATTAAAATTCTCGATTAATTTGTGAATATTAAAATCTAATTATTTGAAATGGAATATTCATGATATTACTAGATCACTTTAATTTATCACACTCTTCTCTTATTTGGAAAATCAATGTAGGATAATCGACTATGTAATGTTCAAAGATAATAAAGAAAATAAGGGAGAATAGTTTGGAATACACATAATGTATATAAACTATATATTCGATACCATTGTGAAGCTGATGATTGTAAAAATCTAATACTAGAGTGTGAAATTTGTCAGAGACAGAAATTTATGTGAAATTCGTTTGAAAGAAAGTCGAAATTTACCTAGAAGAATTTCCGAACTTTCATGATGAGAATTCCTACACAATCAATAGACATACCGTCGAAGATAATTTGGTGTGAATTCGAAAACGACGATGTTAATTTAACCCATAGTCACAGACTATATTTATACGAAATTCATTAATTGTAGAAATATCATTACTACCTAGCTTGGAAATTTGTGAATGAAATTTAACAAAATTTTTGTTAAATTTCATTCACAATAATGTACGTGATATTAATTAATACTTAAGAAACATTGAATATGTTGTTACGTGGTATAATTCGCTATATTTATTTATTTATTTATACTCCGTAACTACTTATTTATATATTTATTTATTTGTGGCGTTACTTATTTAATTCTTTATTCACTCACTTAATTATAATTCAATGATTTCCCAGTTCTTTTCTGTCGTAGCTGAATCGGTCAAAGCGATTCAGCCTTTGTGAGGTTTAAGCATTAAAATAAATACAATTATATCTAGCATCTACGTGTGTCCCTGAGTTTTTGTATTACTTGTGTCTCTTGTGTTATCGCAAATATGTGAATTTGTCGTGTTGTTTTACCGATGAGAGTCACGAACCGGGATCAGATTATTTCGCGTTACTATGTCCGCGCCCAAACTTTAAGATACGATGATGTCAGTTCGTCCCGTGTCAATCAGCCGAAATAATAACCCCATTATTGTTTTTGTCCCCTGATTTATAAAGGAAAACTGCTAACTCTTTCGGGTCCGCCCACCGTGGAGGTGTTCTCCTTTTTAGGCCTAATTCGCAATTCTTTAATATTTGCTCATATTACCTTGATCTTTATTTATATTTCTTAATAATTGAGCATATTGACATCATTACCTAATTTAACACATGCACATATTTTTATTTATGCTGATCCTTGTTCTCCATTCTACTTATGTTGTGCAATATTTTATTTATTTATTTATATATTATTTTATTAATTAAGTATGTGAATTCCGTTACATACGTAACAATGTTAAAACAGAAAATAAAAGTGAAAAATTTTTTATAAAAACTATGTTTATGTATAAATAAAATCAGTGTAGTTAATTTATTGAAAACTCAATTTAATACTCTAGTGCAAAAAGCTACTAATTTATTTTTTATTCTTATATTTTTGGAATCAACTGACACGAAATTTTTTGCAACTTATATAAAAAAATTTATGTATATAAATGTATTGATGTGAATGTATATCTATTATATGAATATATCTATCGTGTATAGTATTGAAATTAACGGCACCAAATATATTGACTCGACGCACATGATATGATTGTGTAATAAAATAATAATAATTTTATATTAACTAAACGAATTTACTCAATCAAACATGTGATTTGAACATTAATTAATGAATTACCAAACTGTTTTTTATCTGGGGAAGTTGATAATATTGCAAAGAAGAATAAATGATAATAAAATTATGAGGATGTTAAGTTCCTCATGGGTGTTATAAAATAAGTGTCACGTTAGTATAATTCTAATTGTTCTATATCGATAGACATACAATCATGTATAAATTAATATAAAGTGTAAAATGTACAAAGAATACATAACCTGAAGTATACTGAGAAAACCCTTACATATTCATTGTTTACATTGTACCAATTGAATCGGTGACCAATATCGATGTTAAATGTTTATATTATATATTCAAATATTGTATATTTGTTTGTCTATTAATTGTGTTAATGTTTATACGTATATAAAACATTTTAGAAACTTCTGTTTTTTATAATATTGCTGTATGTTCAATATTTTTACATTATTTAAATCGATTGTATATTTTTGATCTGAGTGTATTTGAATACTAAAATTACTATTTTTCATTTCTTTTATGTTCCCTAATACTTATTAGAAAATTGCATTTTGTTGTTGTTGTACTATATAAGATGCATTACAATCATTACATTGTATACGTTATGTTTATAATAAATTATTTTTGAGTTCTTACATAACAATATATATGTACAATTATTTGTGACTTAAAAAAATTTCTGTAACAATTCTACTGAGTAGAATTTTAAGTATGATACTTCAAAGAGCATCTTCTAGGAAAATATAATCTTTCTTTAAAGAAAATAAAAATGAGGGTTATGATAATCGCATTATACATGACTAATTTTCATACTATCGAAAAAACCTCAGGTAATTCGTCGGATACCGAACGAGTAATATCATCTTTTCTACGTTGATCATGTTAATTTTCAGTTCTTTAATTATCATCTTTTTCCATGTGTTCAATTACATTATAATTAATCAAGAACTAACACTATTTTCCTGAATTAATATAATGAATTGAGCGTGAGATCTCTGCTTGAGATTGATCACTGTTCATATCCTTTATATGCTTTTATGAAATGCAGCGAAACATCAAACGAGAAAAAACGAGCTGTCTTTTAAAAGTATATGATTCTACAGCTAGTGGGTTATTCACCGGATATATTACTAACGGATGGATATGTACTAACCAAGCTATTGACAAGGCATATGGAATAGTGTTTATAAGCATCTTTAAATATATATGTCGAAAATATCGAAAGGCAATAAATATTTTCATTTTTCTTCTATTGTCTTTTATCCCAAATAGATAGTTAATATTGTTACTAATTTACAAGAAACCTGATATTAGCTTCATCTACTCAGTAGGTGGAGCTGTGTTTTTCCCTCATAATGAGAGAAAGATACATTGATACAATAACAAAACTATTTTTCAATCCAGTGCCACATATCTAAGGAGAACTGATTAAAGCCTTATTAAGAAGTTCACTATGACAGCTGAGACGTTGCAGGAACGTTTATATGAATTTATTTATATTTAATTTTATCAGACTATTTGTATCTTTAAGAGTTCTAAACTATATGTAATTAAATTTTTTTTTTTTTTCAAGAATTTTCGTTAATATTTGATGATTCTAAATTTCACAAAATTTGAATGAAGATTTACATTAACATTTATTATTTTATTTCTTATTCTACTTCTTTATATCCCTTTCTTAAATAAAAAAAAATTAAATTACATTTGTTTAATCTCATTAATTATACATAAAACAATTATTTAAATATTATATTAAGCACTTCTCTATATTTATAAATATACTTATACAAATTTGCTTTATTTAATAATTATTAATTTTTTCTGATAAAATTTTATTTTTAGGGTTTTCGTACTTTATTAGCTCAAACATTAACAACTGAAGATGTTATTATATGGACAGCTTCTCTAAGACAAATTACTTCATTTACTACTGATACAACTATACTTAACTTTATCAATCGATTTTTAAAAAAAGGAGATTTAAATAACCGAACAAAATGTGATCATTTTTGTACAAATAAAATACATAATAAATTAAGCTCATTAAATTTTGCAAATGTAAATAAGCTCACTCGTGAGAAATTTGATTACTTAAATCATATTTATGAAGTACCTCTAGAAATATCAGAAATAGAAAATCATCATTTACAAATTCTGATAACCATGACGTATGAATGTGTAATAAGGGATAAAATAAATTTTCTTCCATTGTGGATAAATATTTATAAAACACTTACAGCAGTTGAAAAACAACCAAAAATAAATTTAATTTGGCAAATGAAATTTTTATATTCATTTCGACTTTGCAATGATTATTTTTATGGATTGGAAAAATTACTCAACATGGAAAATCTTTTTGCCAACAAGCAACGTATTTGTCTGATAATGGATAAATGGGAAAATGGTTAGCAATTACATTTCTAAGTTTAATTTTATTATTTCATACTAATAATATTATTTCATATATAGTATTTCTATATAAAATTCATATTCAAATTTTCAGATCTTTCATTACTATTAAAGAAGTTCTCGAAAATGGGAGTTGTAAAAACACAAATTGAAGAATTTGAAAAATTTGTCGGCTATATATTAAATTTCGATATGCCAGTTGCTATTGATAGATTTATCACAAATATTTCAGGTATTTATATTATATTAATTAACACATAATATAATGCTTATTCTTTTTTATATTTTATTTTTAGATCCTATTCAGGATAAAAAATTACCATGTTTAAATATATATGGAGCCTTTAGATTAAATGAATTATTAAAAACGTGATAAATTAATAACAAAAGCATAAAAAAAGCTCGTTTTACATAAAATATATTATTATAATTTAAAGAAAGTTTTTACTTTATTCATTTAAAAATAGTTATAATTTTTTTCATACTTTCTTTACAGTTAAGCACAATTTTGTTATGTGAGTATTACTATTATAAACGAATGTACAAAATATTAATATGAATAATAATTAATATCCTATGTATAATACAACATTATTCTTAAGCTTCTACTATAAATGATTAATTTTTATTTTTAATTTTAATAAAAATCATAGTAAATACATTATAAATAGTCTAGGAGTAAAACCCTAGACTAAGTCACAAATAAGAACTCGAATTATATTAAATTCATAATAACTGTTAAAGGAGTTTAAAAAAATTATTTGATAAGATATTTTTCATCTTATAAAACAAAAAAATTGTTAGGTGATGAGTATAAACAAGTTTTTTCAATTTATAGTGCTGGTGCTATTTTAAGTAGTTTTGCTAAAATATATTAAATTATTGTTTTATTAGACGAGTGGCCCTCTCTTTGAGATAATTTCCTGTTTATAAAATAATGTAAATTGTTTACTGTGACAGACAACGTGCATATCACACCAGGTTAAGAAAAACTAGCTGCTGATAGTGTTACTGATATACGAAGAATCAGGAAGAGTTATCAACTTATAATTTAATTTCTGTAATCAGTTGATAATTCATTTAATTTATAAAATAGTGATTCGCTATTTCACTTGATATGCGTCTAATAGTATAGAAAATAGTAAGAAATCGAAAATTTTCTCTTAGTTTTGTTTAATTTGAAAAAAGTATGGTCATGTATTATATGGCATTTACAAAAATATATTAAAATCACGCTTGTAAATAATTTATATATATAAATACAATTTTTTTTTATTTTATATGAAATTATAAATATGAAAAAAACTATATATATATATTATTCTGTATATGTTGAGTCAAATCAAATTAAATACTAAAACACAATAACCTTACATACAGTGCAACCCATACAATAACCTTTAGTTACAATGTGTTTGAGTCTTACCTCAACTAGATTAAATTAAATTTATATTAATTAATAAATTATGAAGGAGTGAGGGAGAGGAAATATTGCTGCTGGGTTGAAATTAATAACACGGTAATTCGCGCGAGAACAAGATAAAAAACAATTCATTGACGCGGCATAAAAACCCCCTGTGTCAAGGGGAAAAACCTTGGTGCGTCGAGCAAGTAAATATACAAAAACTTACAGAGGTGTGCTTCACACACTCGAGAAATCTGCGCTCACAGGCGCTCGCAAGTATCCGCTCTCACTCGAGCAAGCAGCAACGGGGGCGTTGGGAGACGCGCTGCGAAAGTGGGGCGGACCTGGTGCTAGTTAGCACCCATCCTGGAGAAGATCGCCAGGCGCCGCCGTAGAAACAGGGGAACGATAGATCCCGGGCTTCTAGATCCACCACACGTCTCACAAGAAGCACCGCACACACACACACACGCACGCACCACAAGTGACCAAAATTGCACTCTCACACATGAGAGCAAACGGCGAGAAATCGAAAGAAAATGCACAGCAAGTGCATTGAGCGCAATGTCGCAAGAAGAATTGATCATTCTCACCCGCGTCGGACCCCACCCAGGTCAAAATTCTTTTCCGGGCCTGTCCCCACTCCCAGTACTTTACACAAATTTGGAAATTTCTGTGCACTTCGTTTTCACAAAGTGACGAATGCACAAAACAGAAAATGCCCCGAACACAACGTTTTATGATATGTACTTAATAAAAAGTCAAAATATAATCTGGATCAATAGAATTGCTAGTGAAATAATACATAATTAAATATATGTATAATAATTAAAAATAACAAAAAACAAATAAAAGGGAAGTTTTGGTAAAGCGTCTCATTTATATGTTGAAAGTAAAATATTTACTTAAGGTTAATAATGAAATATACAATAATTTTAATGTAAAGAATATTTTTAACTTTAAACAATAAATACAGTTTAATTATGGTTAATTATAATCAATTTTCATGGTATTAAATAAAATATAATTGTTAATGTAGATCATTTTATATATACGAATTTATGTTTTTGTGTATACTATTATTTATTTTTCTGGCTTTTTTGAACTCCTAGGTAACTATAGGTCATGACAAAAACTACGGAGTTTCGATGACTCTTGGTGATTTATTGTATCAAGGTAATATAATTTGACGGATGAATTCAAGGTACACTATTGTAATTACACTACCAGACTTGTAATCAGTATTGTATAGTATATTGTAATCAGTATATTGTATAGTATTGGTATCGGTTCCTAATTGGAATCAAACGAAGAAAATAATAGATCCCGTAAAAATCAAGGAGGCCCTGCATAGCTTTAAATCTTATAAAGCGGGTGGACTCTTCTTAGTTCACTTACAGAAAAGTAACCATATGACTATAGCTCTATATAAACTGCTTAGGAGTAGCCCAGCAAGTGAATATATACGCATATCCTGGAATTTAGTCAAAAATTTTTTTATATCTAAGGAAGTGATTACTAGGAAATTGAAAACAATAAATTTAACTCTAATAATATAATATAAAGCAGCGAATAAGGAAGAGGCTGCTGAATTACAAAATAAAACAAATAACTCGTCAATTTGGGCGAGACTACCAAAAGAAACAATCAATCTATTGGCGCGGTATAAAAAGCCCGTACTAGTCAAGGGGGAAAATCCCTCAATGCGCTGATAAAAAAATACAAAACACTTACAATAGTTGTGCAATACATAAGCAAATTCGGTGTCGCTCGCAGGCGCGCTCTCGACAATCGTTGGTTCCAAGCTTGGGGAAACCCGGGCGAAGGCGTCCGAGACGCAAAGGAACAACGTTGCAGATCGGTATCAGTTGATAACCAACCAGGAGCCGATGCCTGAGCGCTACGATGAAAAGCGGGATTGAAAAGTCTCAGCACTCTGGATCCACCAGAGTAAATTAATTGCGAACACTCGCAATTTCACACATGCAAATAAGCATGAAACGTACATGTGCTATCGCAAATACAAAGGAATAAAATACAAAAATGAATAAATATAAATAAAGGTGAGAAATAGAGATTTTATGCGCTCGCTAGCATACGAAATTTGTATAAACAGTGAAGACTTTCCCATGTCGGATCCCACAGAAGTCAGTTTTCTTCCGAGTCTCCTGTCCCTACTCTAAACTCAGCTTCGCCCTCTTTCTTTTTTCCAGCGGTCAAGACAGAAATGCACCGAACAGGTAGATAAAACTCATCATATCTCACCTAAGGACTACGGACCTATCTGAAATTCTTCATATTGAAAACAATGGAGAGATTGTTAGACAGATACATCAAACACAAGATACTGGAGGGCAGACCGTTACACAGCAGGCAGCATGCTTACCAATTTGGCAAATCCGTCGACACAACATTAAACAAGATAAAGCTGTTGGACATATTAAAAAAGCAATGAAGAATCGAGGTTTGGTTCTGGTAGCGTTATTGGGAGTGGAGGAGGCCTTTAAACGGGTACATGTGAATAGATTTTCAATGACAACGGCCAAATGAGTTTACGACATCATGTAAAAATAATCCCTTAACATATTAGGCACAAGAAATATCACGACCTACAGGAATACTACTACCCTAACAGGTTGTGTTATAAAATGATGCCCACAGGGCGAAATTTTCTCTTCTATCCTGTAGTGTCTTGTTATTTATGAACGGCTTATAATACTCAAGAACTGAGGCTTATATATTCAATTATATGTAGACGATGTCCTTATTCTAGTAAAAGGAGTACACAAAAATATTTTGAATATAGTAAATTTATTTTCTTCAATTTGAAAAATTTTATGAAGTAAATAAAACAAAAGCAAAAATATTATGTTAATGTTATTATAAATATTACCGCGAATTGATTTTTAATTATGATATTTAATTTTTGATTCTTAATAATGTAAACAAATTCCTAAACATTTTTTAACAATTGAAGCTTAATAAATTTGTATATTAAATTGAATATGTTATAAAAAGATTTATTTGTACTATGCCAGGTGAATAGTTAAGCAAAAAAAGAAAAAAAATTTCTAGTAGTCTTTCTCTATAAATAAAGTATCAAAAAATAATTTTCTAATTATTATTTACATTAATCAATATTTCAATATTTACTCAGATAGATCAGGAAAATTTCAAAGTTCAAAAGCTGAATGAAAGTCAAACATCAATGACAATGGATCTACATATACCTAACAAAGGTCCCATCACATTAAAAGTTAAAGATCGATCGAATACAGCCAAACGTCATCAATTAGCACATCAAACAACAGTATAATTTCTAGAATTATGCATGTCGCATTCGAGAAGGTCTCAGAGTAAACCAAATCAGTTATCCTTTAGTCAAATCAGAGAAAATGAAATTAATATTATTTACTATAAAAAACAAAGTCGAATCCGACCGAATTCAGTCCGAATTGGTCTGCAGTTGAATAGGCATTCGTTATATGTGGACAACAGTGCTGCGTATCTGGTCGTCACATGAAATAGTTGCTTAAGTTTAAAAGCACATATAAGGGCAAAATACCAAAAAGTTATAAATACTAAGCATATAGAAGATTACTCGGCAATTATTGGTACCTACAACCAATCAAGGTGAGATGGATTTACGGGGCTATTGTTAAACCATGATTCATAAATGGAGTCGTAGTAGGGTTACAGATGTGGCCTCGACTTGAATATTAAGGTACTTAATTGAGTGCAATGACTTATCTTGAGAGAAATTATCAGGACCAAGAAAATGATACCTTTCATTACCCTGGAAACGATGTTGATATTTTTCACCTATAATAAAGTTATTTTAGCATGAAGATACCTGCTCATCGAAGAAGGACTGAAGGGTGTTCATCCGCTGGTACTCAACCCCCGTTGACCTACAACTAGATAGGAATAGTGTATATTACAACATACCTCTGACGATGACAGATAATCCAAAATTTGATCTAATTATGCTAAATAGAGAAAACTAGGGTGGTGACTCTCAGAAACTATTAAGTCGGACTCAAATCTGATTTATAAAAAACTCCAAGAATGAGAATAGCCTAAGAGCAAGGGCTTGGGAGTGGGGAACTTCAAACGAAATTATTTGCTCACTTAGTAATCACTCCACTGTTTTTCATGTGGAAATTAGCTACATTGCAAAAAGTGTAAAGTAGCTGCTGAGCAGATAAACAAAACTAAAACCCGCTTCTCCTCAAACAGCAAGGCGGCGTTACTAATCATCAAAAAACCTGATACGCACTCCAGAGAGATACTAAGATGCAAGCGACTCCTAGATACACTAGATTCACCAGGAAGAAATAATAAAGTAATCGTGTGGGTTTTTTAACATAAGGTTCATTTGTGTAATGAGAAGGCCAATAGACTAGTGAAAAGAGGGGCTAGTGACACACGGGCCCTGAAGCTTCTAACACCAACACCCCAATGTGAAGTCAACATCATCAAGAACTGTTTAGTGACTAGTATGATCAAAAAGTGGAACAGTGCTGCAGGGTACAAACAGTCCAGCGAACGCCAGCTCTCAATTCAGAAGTTGAATAAGCAAAGAATCAGACTGTTAATTGGCTGACTCACTGAAAATCAGAGAGTGGGATATCATTCAAACAAGTTTGATATCAGGATAAGCACAGATTGCAAGTAATGTCATTGAGTTTCATGCTCACAGGAAGTAGGACATACGAACGAGTATCTCGGAGATCAATTGGACTGTAAGCTATATCTGACAGGTCAACGTTTGTAACCTTGGAAGTAGTAGTATATCGTTATATATATAGCTAGATGCTACGACAATTATGGGAGAGGGATGAGGAAACTGGTTGTGGGTTGCTTATTTGTTATACTTGTGAACTTTATCTTGCTAGGTATCCTTCTGAAGGACTCAATCAATCAGACAACTAAACACATACATTATATAACTACTTGCATGTTTTCTATTGCTTTGTGTATGTTGGACGGGTGTACTGTATGTGTAATATGGAAAAGAGTACACAAAGCTCAGCATGGACGCGCACTGTCCAGCACGTCACCGAGCAGAGGCCACTGCCCCCTTATTTTCCTCCATTCCTTATTACTACTCTCTCTCTCTCTCTCTCTCTCTCTCTCTCTCTCTCTTTCTAACATATTCTAAGTATACTTGTAGCGCTATTGGTCAACACAGAACGGGTTGCCAGACAAGCGATACGCGTAGAAAAAGATAACAAGATATGCTACTTTAGCTTGAAAATACAATTATTTACATGCTTGTTATATTACAAAAAACTTAATTGTTTTTATTTATTGTGTTGTATATATAAAGTCAATAAATAGTTAGAGAATGACTGAGTTATAACTAAGCAATATTGTATTGATTTGCCGCATCCTGATTTGCTACAAAGTTAAACATTAACCCTTGGTAATTCAACTTTAATAATTTAAAAATTTATATTTTCATATTTTTGCAAGTTATGAACATTTACTTTAGATTATATAATTATTCTTAATTATTAATATTAAAAGTAATTAAAAACAATATGAATTTAATAAATAATTTGTTTATAATAGATCCATATTCATCCCATAGTGAAGATAAATTTTATTTACTAATATACATTATACTTAAAATACTTGCAAGATAATGCAAATTTAATATTGACGTAATATATATTGATAAGCTACAAGAAACATTGCAACATAATTATTAAAATATAATAAATTCAATGTGGTAAATCTAGATATTTAAAATTATATTAATAATTAAAATTTCTTAAAAGTAATTTTTACTCAATGTAATATTTAATTAAAGAACGTATCTTTTGTATTATTTTTAATTTTATAAATATTTAAAGTAAAATAATGAAAAAATGAATTTAAATTATTGGCATTATATTATATACATTAAATTTATCAATAAATAGAATTGAAAATAACAAATGTGCAAAATAATTTATAATAATCAATATAATTTTTTAGTATAAAATTAATATAAAATTAATTTTATGAAAACACATGTGTATATAATATTCAAGTATTTATTAATTAGAAAAATATTTACATAATTTCAAAATCATTAAGACATTGTAAATTGTATTATACAAAAAGCTTTCTTATGAGTATAGTAATAAAACAAGTGTTAACGACGTTGAAAAATGATGATTTTCTGTCTTTTTTAGCTCTTTATTATCAAATTAAAAACAAAATATTAAAATAAACAGTTTTGATTTTCAGTACATTTTATTACCCTAGTGCACAAAAAAATAACTTCTTTTTACTACTACATTCATAATGAACTTTTCCCTTTGTTAAAAATTATACTAGTTCGTTTCTATAATTTATAGGAATTCCATTTCGTCCATTTTCAACCTTTGCAACTTTATCTTCACCTAATTTTAATTCGAGTCCATTCCATTTTTTTAAATTTAAAAAACTAAAGCTACTTTGATCATTCGCCAATTCTCTTCTGTTTTTTTTTGTTATTACATTATTAGCCAAATTTAAATCATTTTTATCAAAATTTATAACATTACCACACAAAAGTGATACATCTGTTTTTGATGTAACTTCGAATTTTTTATAATTCAATCCCTCAGGTAATAATTGTTTAAAATCTATCACGTGCAATAATGAAAATTTTCTTCCATCATTAAAAGCTAAATCAATTTCAAAAGGTGTAACAATCGGTTTCCAATAATCTCGTGAATCAATTAAACTACTCTCTGGACAGGTTATAAATACAAATATATCGACCTAAAATCAATATTTTTATTATGGTTTGAAATAGTATAATGGTTTTTAATAGTATTAAAAAATAAAAGTTAAATTTAACAATATAAATTTTTATTCTTGCATAATAAAAAATTATGATTAATATTACTGTTAAGAACTAAAGAAAAATAAGCGGGTTGCTGTTGATTATTTATTTTAAAAAGCAACTTTAGACAAAAAAATGGCTTTCTTAAAATTGTTGTTAGTTGGAACAGTTGTTACTAAGCAATTTAATCATGAAATGCTGTGAAAATAAATTTTAAAATGTCAAAAAATAATCTTTTTTCAAAATTTTTTTAATTTTCATTGTGCTTTGTTCTTGTAAATGTTAGTATCGATTTAAAATTTAATAATTTTGTAATTGATTGATATTGTTTAATAATTTTGTAATTGGTAGTGACTATAAGCATTTTGTCATTAATTTTCTGATTAAATTTTTCTCTGATGCTTCCTCTCCTTACTATTTCTTCAATCGTGCTCGTATCTGTAGTTTTTTATTCAATTTTGAATCAGTAAATATCGCACATTACGAAACAAAGTACATTTAATTTTTAATGCTTTAATATGATTCATAAGTAATAAATAATAATTTTAGTCACTCTTTATAAAAAATATCTTAGTTTAATTTTTAGTTTTCAACGTATATCATCATCTTATAAATAAAATTAAATATAATAAGTAAAAATTAAATACTCGCCTGATGAAAATTTGCAAGTTTTATTGGGCTTATTCTCCCAACATTAAATACATATGTTTTTTTATTCATTTGCTTTAGAATAAATTGCATCATATTTAAAATTTTTAGATAATTTTCAACATTTAATGAAGCAAGAACGATACCAAATGTTTTAGTATTCTTTATTTTTTCAACCAAAAAATTTCTTCTTTTAAGCCATAATGAATTTGAAATGTTGTATTTACATAATTTTAAACCATCAAAATAAAACCAAGCATTTACCGCTATAGACATTGATAATGTAATTAGTGTTTTGTCATTTGGCCCCAAAAATATAGCATCGTAACTTTCTATTTCACGATCAGAAGGTAAATCATACTGTCTACCCAAAATTGTGATATGAGAGCATTTTGAATGAATTGTTGATAAAATATTAGATGTACAATTTAATCTTGATAAAATCAACTTGTGATATTTAATTTTTAATTCTCTATAAACATCCTCTGTAAATAAAAAAAATTATTACGTTACAATTATAAAAATAATTTTAAGATTATTATAATAACAACAGTTGATGTATTCTTAAATTTTCTTTCAAATAACTTTAAAAATATAATTTTGAATATAAACAATACGTGATTTCGCATATGGCCGTTGTATGGTTTGCATCGCGATTGCGATTACTGATTCAGTTTATGGATTTTTGAACGAAAAAAGTGATAAAAAAGGAGTAGAGAAGTAGAGGAAAGTGAGAAGTAGCAGTGGAAATAAAGGAGTGAAGAAATATAGCAGATAAGACGAGTAATCGTGAAAAGAAAATCAGAGCGTATACGAGAGCTTAGGATACCGGTGCGAGGAAAAAAAGGCAATAACCGGAGGAAACAAGTCCAGGAGCGTAGCGGCCAAAATTGAAAAGGGCAGCAGGGCATCCTGAAAGCAGAAGTGTACGGCAAAGAAAAATAAAGGGTGCCATAGCGCCCCAAGCTTAGATACGTACCTAGAGGAGATATAGAAGCAACTTGGCACCGCCACAGAGTGCAATGACGTACACAGTGAGAAAAGAAGGTGCAAGAAGGGCACCAGGTAGAAGTGAAAAAAAGAAGAAATGAGCAAATAAAAAGGAAAGGGAGGGAGAGGGAGGTTGGCTAAGAAGATCGATGGGACCCAGACGGCATTGGATGGTGGAAAAAGAGGGTCTCTTTTCTGGAGGGTGACCTCTGGGAATAGATCGAAGACATGAGGAAAGAGGAGAGGAAAAAAGAGAAAAGGAGAAGTGCTGGATATATGGGGAGTGTATAATAATGGTGGGATATTAGAAAAGGCTTGGAAAAGTATAGAAGAATACAGCGATAGAGGAGACACGGAAATATTAATAATGGGAGATTTCAACGTGAGAACTGGGAAACTTGGAAGATGGATGAGATATGACGGTGGAATGGTGAAAATAAAGAGCAAAGATCATAAAATAAAGGAGGGAAAGGAATTGGTGGAAAAGAGAGAAGACAACGGTTGGGAAATACTGAAAGGAACGATAAGGGGACTTAAAAAGGGATAGAACACATATAGGACCCAATAGGAAGCATAATGACCGACTTTGCTATTACAGATAGAGAATGCAGAAACAGGATGATTGAATTTAAGGTGCAGAATAGAGTAGAGTCGGACCACTTTCCCATTACCATTAAAATTAAAATAGACAGAGGACCATCAGAAACAAGAGGAGGAAGAGACTGTTAACAAAGAAAAAATGAGAAATACATGGGGCGAGGGAAATATTAAGAGATATAGAGAAAACACTAATGGAGGGTAATAGAGGGTGGATAACTTAATGCCAACGGAAGGCCTATGGAGAAAAATAAAGGAAATGGTAAGAGAACACCTGCCAAGGAAGAGAATAAGAATAAAGGAAAGGAGGATAGGGGAACAGGCATGGTGGGATTGGAAATATAAAAAGGAAAAGCGAAGAGTTAAGAAGGAACTAATGAAATGGAGAAAGGGGAACAAATCAAAGGCAGATTATTTAATATAAAGAAGAAAATGGGAGGAGCACTTCAGTGGCCTACTAAGAAGCAAACAGAGAAAGATAAATAAGTGGAAGAGGAAATACAGGAGGGAATAGAGAGCAGAGAAGGCACTAGAGGACTATGAAATACATAGCATATGTGGCAAGCTAAAGAAGAAAGCGACGGAATGGATGAACTATCAAATGAAGTATGGATATATGGAGGTAACATAGTCAAGGAAAGAATAACAGAGATCTTACAGAGAGTCTGGAATAAGAGAAGCATAGCAGAGGAATGCAGGAAAGCAGTGATATCGCCGATCTTGAAAGTTGACTGTAAATCAGCGTAAAAGTACAGAGGAATATCTAACGGGATACATGATATATATAGAGGTATTAAAACAGTGATTGGAGAAAGAAACAGAGAAAAACAAGATTTTACCAGAGGGTCAGGCTGGGTTCAGAAAGGGAAGATCCACGATGGATAATATCTACATATTGAATCACCTGATCCATAAGACAGTAGATGAAAAGAGAAAGATGTATGTGCTGTTTACAGACCTAAAGGTCGCATTCGACACAGTGAACAGAAATAAGCTATGGGAAATCATGGAAAGGAAGGGATACGTGAGGATATCATTGAGAGGATAAACAACATTTATGAAGAAACAAAGAGCTGTATAAGATACAGGGAAGGGAACACGGAGGAGTTTTGGACAACGAAGGGTCTGAGGCAAAGATATAACCTCAGCCCTTCACTATTCAATATATATATATATATCAGAACTGAAGGAAGTAATGAAGAGGAAAAACATAGGTAAACTAAAATTGTCAACGATGAATCTGGTCGCTCGCATATGCGGACGACATTGCGCTGACCGGAAACAACAGAGAAGTAATGCAGGGTATGATAGACGTTTTGAAGAAATTTCTGGAGGAAAGAAACTTGAAACTCAATGCAGAGAAGACGAAAATGATGATCGTGAAAAATGGTAGGAAACCACAGGCAGAGAAATGTACATGGAAAATAAAGACATCGAGGTGGTGGAGAGCTTCACATACCTGGGTTTCGTCTTGAGAAGAGACGGCAAGCTTAAGAATCATGTAAGGGAGTGAGAACACAAGGGAAGAATTGCAGCGAAGGTCACATGGGAATTAGATGAGAGAAAATGTGCGGGAGACTTCAGGGTGAGGAAGATGCTGTTTAACTATTTGGTAAAAGTCATGGAATATAGAGTGAAGATCTGTGGAAACGAAGATATAGGAAAGATGGAGAAAATCAAACTTGATTACTTGAGGTGGACGCTGAAATTAGATTTCTTCACAACCAGGTATATCATTTATGAGGAAATGGACGAAATGAAAATGGGCGTGGAGTGGAAGCGAGAGTAATGAAATTTAACGATAAAATCAGGAAGTTACCAGAGGAAAGATGGATCAAAAAAGCCAAATTAACAGAGAAGAAAACTGGGAGAAAAAAAGATCTCACCGAGAAATGGCTGAATAGCATCGGTTTGAACAGAGCACAAGTAGAACATTGGGAACAAATTAAAAGAAACAAGTACGAAAATATAAGGCAGAGAGACAGAAAAATAAGCAGATGAAAAGAGACAGAATCGAAAAGGTAAGATACAGCAAAGTGTATAAGAAAATCATGAAAAATGGGATGCTCAAATACCTTAGGGAGAACAGGAACGCGGAGAAAATTAGAACAGTTGCAAGGATTAGATGTGGGAATATGGTAGAAGGCAATAGATATTGGACAAACACGAGGGGCAGAAAATGTAAATTGTACAATAGAAACAACGAAAGCTGAACCATTGGATAATGGAGTGTGAAGAGACGGAAGAAATTTTCAGAGAAGAAAGGAGAGATGGACAGAGTATATGGAATAACGAAGAAGTTTTACAAAAATTCAGAGGTGGGATTAAAGACCACAAACTCCTGAAGAACATAAGACAAGTGGAAAGAAAAATTATAGAATGGTTTCAAGCAATCAATAATTAAAAATAATATTTAAGATTATTCAAAATGAATTATGAATATCAAAACAAGACGTTACAATTTGTAAATTATAAATATAACCCATCGGCCATGTTTATTACTAATTCTCTCAGAGTTAACCCTCCTCCCTTGCAATCATCAGATTTTTATCAATCCATCGTTTTATCACTTCATCTTAAGTTAAATTATGTTAGTCCAATTGCTATTTGAATGATAATAATTCACGTATTCGATGTATTTTCGTTTGCTATCGACGGAAAAGAGAATATGGGTGAAAACAGCATTTAGATGTAAGGGCGGGGCGGATCTGGAAACAAACTGACCTCTGTGGGGTGCTATAAGGAGTAGCTTCCTTACCCTTCATCGGATTTTCTCCTGCGATTGTTCGCATAAAATCTCAATATTTCGCTTATTATTTTGTACTTGACTTTTAATTGAGTATTGTGAGTTGAAGCACCTCTGTGAGTGAAATTCTCTGATGGATTTAGAGCGTCGAGATCAATCGTTCCTACTCTTCGTCTAAGTTGCGCTCGGCGATCGACTTCCGGGTGGATGTCGACGGATACCTGACTGCACCGCCGATTCTCTGCGTCCTCTGACACCTTAGCTGCGATTTCTACGAGTTAGGACTCGCCGTTCGTTAAAAACGCGTCTGCGAGCGACGCCGAATTTCTTGCACATACACTGCATGACGATCGTAAATTTTTGTGTCCATTTTAATCGGTGCATTAAGTGCTTTTCCCCAAGATTAGTAGGGTTTTTTATGTCGCACTCAATACATTCATTATTTATTGTTTAGTCTTGCGCAAAATCAGGTGTTTTATTTGCAACCTCTTTCAGCAGCCTCTCCCTCATTCACCCGTTTTCATTTTTAATTATTTTAATTTTTAACTCATCATAAACATCATGGACATCTTGTTCATAAAGATTACACCATTTTATTTGTTTTTTTTTTTATAATACGAGCTCTACAATTTAAAATGATTAGAGGTTTGATTACCGAAATCTTTTTCAATAGTTTGTAAGCAAAAGAGGAATGTATGCTTAGTTTACCAACCACAATGTTCCCACCTTCGAGTAATTCAGTATATTTTTTTTAAAGAACCTTCCAAATTCTATTATGAAGTTAACATATTTTTGATGTATGACGCTACCATCTGGAAATTTATTTCATCTAATATCCTCCATTGGATGGATTACGGAAAGCAAGCATGAAATCTATCAAGCAAGTAGAACTCGATTGAGTACTGAATACATGCATGGCAATATTTGCAACTGAATATTTGCAAGCTGATCAAAGAATCACCGTAGACCGCTTTGTATTGGTATAGAACGATTGTTACCCTTCTTTTAAATTGTTCTTAAAACGAATCTCTCAAATATATAAAGAATAAGATGATAGTATTAGAATCGCAACCCTCAAGTCATCAACTATAAACATCCATCACTGTATGTTTTACTCAGGCTTCTTTCATTTTGAAGTTTAAGGTCTAATCAAAAGTCTCAAGAAATCTTAATGTAATTATATATATAACATATTAATATAGTACAAAGTCAGTGTAATTTTTTACCTAATATAGTTGAATGAGATATTTATTTAATGTATATTTATATATATTATACAATGTTAGAATTATTAATTATTTATTTATTCATTTAAATGAGAGCATTGGTAAGTCTTTAATTTTGAACGTTTCAAACATATATTTTCCTAATACAAGCCTGAATACATTCTCTTAGGTGTGAAAAAAAAAATAAAATTGAGAAATTTGATAAACCAAATTCAAATATATGAATTTTATGTTTTTCAAGAGAGCCAGATTTTTTGATAATAAATAATTATTTAAGTAATTTTCAACATTCTTACTGTTGCCATTGATTATTGTAAATACCTTGGCAAATATATGTGCAAATAATAGCTTTAATGATTTATTATACTGTAAATTATATGTGCACCTTCAATATGAAATCTATCACCAATTATTTGCCTCTTAATAAAAACCAGCATGTTATTCATCACATAACAAGTAAATAACTTGACACATACAGCGAAAGACATTGATAATAATTCTGTAAGCATTAAAATTTACCATGTAATGATGTCCTTTAGTATCCTTATATTTATGATTTAAGGAAATTTATTATGCTTGTGAATAAATATCATTATATAAAAAAAACCTTTCAATTAATCCAAACTTCTTCCTTGATCTCCTCTTATAATATCTTATAATATAATGCAATAATATAAACTGATAGAAAATACATTTAACTATAGAACAACATAATTTTGAATTCAATTTATAAAGGCTAATATATGTACATGAACATTTATGAAATAAAGACAAAAATTTTAAACAGCAGGCAAATTACGTTTTGAAGTAAATTTTAAATTATTTAATATCAAATGTTGAATAAATATTTTTTTTTTAAATATTTAGAATTTCATTTAAAGAATCTTTTTTTATTGTAGTTATAACTGTACATAAATATAATACATTATAATAACAAAGAATTCTTATATCTTATCTTTAAATTTGGTAGTGATTTAAATATTAGAAAAATTAAAAATTAAAAGAAACTTTTAATTCATGTTATATTGATAAAATAAAATAAAAATAATATTACTATCATTTTGTTTTTAAAGAAAATTCAAAATATTTTTTTTTAATAATGTAATATGATATCAAAAATGAAAATGTATATACTTTACAAATTATTTCAGTTTATAAATAATATTTGAATTATTAAAATATATTTAATAATCAATTAACTATTAAAATTTCATAAAATGAAAAAAACTGAAAATTGCAGTTTCTATATATCATGAAAATGTTAATAAATTAATAAGTAAGTTAAGAAAATTTACGTTACCAATAATATGTGCAAATGATACATCATAAAAAAGTAATATTTCTTGGGTGTCATCTGGAAAGTATTCGTACAAGTTTTTACAAAGCAAATTAATATCAAGGTATTGCTTTTGAAAAATGTTAAATGTTGGTACATCAGTAAAGCAATTTAAACAAGAATGACCAAAATGTATACAAGCATCAGCTTCAATCTTATAAACATTAAGCTTATCACTACAGCAATTATCATATGATGTATCACCTATTATAAACATGAATGCATTTGTATATTTTTGTAAACATGTAACTATCTCAATAGATTGAGTTATCAGATATTCTGGAATCTGTAAGCATATCTAAAACATAATTTTTATAAAGTTGTAGTGAAAAAATATGATCAAAACATTTTGTTAAAATATATGATGCAGTATGACACAACATAAATATAAATCTTTTTGTAATTGAATATTTGCATATTAATTGAATATATATATAATTACATAGTATAATTTATAATGATTAATATAATTAATATTTCATATTTTTTTTAATTAACCTTTTTAAAAGACTTATTTTTTAACCATTCTTCACACTCTTTTAAATCAATCATTTTTTTAATTTACATAAACTTTATTACAATTCCTTATTTTTGTTGCTAACAACTAATATATACAAATGTTTAGCTTCATTTTCATTAAACATTAATAATCCATTTGGTTGAAAATAAATCTACAGAGATGAAAAAAGAGAAAGGAAGGCACCTTAGGATAGGAACGATATTCTCCAATTATTGCCCCTATCTCTAACGTTCGAACTAAAATCATACCTAAGCAACGGATTACGGGTACCTGTAGCTTTGTACAATTTATTTTTCATGTTATATAACAGATATTATCAGAGAAATTGCTGATGACCAATGGGGCGTTTATTCCAAATTTTAAAAACTGTTCGCTACTGCCCACAAAACAGATATAAAGAGAAGGTCAAACTGTATGTTAAACCATTGGCGACAAAATCTTTATTTTTCTTCTCTCTCACACATATGGATAACTACCAGCGCCTCTGGTGAGCTAGTGGCACTTAAAAAAAATTTTTTTTTTTGCGCTTTAAAATCTATTTAAAAAAAAATGTTAAGTACAGATATACAAAGACTGGGTAAACGTCGTAGCCAGGGGGGTCCAACTGTAAATGGGAAGACTGGAAACAAATACCCATGTACAAGTATCAAGAAAATACAGAACCCTACACTTTCCATAACCCCATGTGTCCTTTTTCGTGAGCCGGCACTGATAATCTGGCACATGTGTTTACTTCTCATTTCTTAAAATTTTTGATCAGTAAGAAAAGTTTTTTTTAACAAGAATGCGAGTTTGCTTAATAAATTAACCAAAAAGTTTAATAAAAGTGTTAATTAGCAGCAAATAAACTTATTATTTTTTAAAAATACATTTATATTTTTGTGTTAGTTAAAAATGGTGTTGTTATTAAAAATATTGTGTTTAATACAAATATTGAAGAAGTTATTATATAGGACATCTTTATGGAAATCTTTTGTGTGGAAAGATATTGGTTTTACCTAATTGTTAATTTTTGTAAGTGTATTTTTTTATGTTATTGTTTATTTCTCATAAAAGTTATTAGCATATATAAGATAATTGTATTTCTTTAACATGGATGAACATTCATTTTGTGTAGCTTAATGATAATAAAAGGATGATGCAAAAAAATAAAGACTTGTATTTATTTCATTTAATTATATATATTATTCTAATAGTAAAATAATTTCATATTTAATAATAATTATAATGACAATAATACATGAAACTTTGGCTATTTAAACTTTTTAGGCAAATATGAATTATTAATACATATTATTATTCTTAACAACTATGCGATTTTACAATTATTATTTTAACAATAAATTATTTTTTCAATATTGCTCGCTTAATGCAATAGTTGATATAAAAAGTCTTACATTTTAAGTAGCATATGCTATAAGTTAAATATATTATCAGTAACTAATTGATACAGCACAATAATGATCAACGTGTAAATAAAAACAATAATATTCTTATGCATTTACTTGCAACTGTAATAAATGCAATAGTATATATAAAAAAAATACAAATACAATGTACAAGTTAATAAATAAAAATATGTATATATATATAATAGAAACAATAATTTAATATATAAATATATATATATATGTATACATACATACATATAATAAATATAACAATACATAAAAACATAAATAAATATTAAATGAAAAATTACAAAAAAGAATAATAAATGCAATACATTTCATATATTGTATTTATATGAAATATATTGTATTTATTATTCTGTTTTGGGATGACGTGTAGACAAAATCATATGTGATAGAAAATCAAATACCATTTTCTATGTAATTTTATTTAATTGCATCAATATTTTTAATTTTATAATATTTCATAAATAAAAATCCTAAAATTCAAAATATTTATTATAAGAAATAGATATTACTAAGTTATTAAGATTATTTATGTCATTAATTTTAGTGTATATGTATAAACATTTTGAAAAATAATGAAACAAATTAATATTTTTTATAAGAAATAATGCTTATAATAAATCTAATTAAAAATTATAATAGGGGAAAAATTTTTATATTTATATTTTCTTTGAAAAATATACAAATAAATTGTATGTTTTAAAATCGTTTATTGGTACCTAATCTAAATTTAAATAATTTTTTCAAGAGCATTTTCAAAATTCAAAAGTAATATTTGAAAGTTAAAGAAACAATTGACTCTAGAAATCCTCACATATACATTTCATACACATTGATTAAATTTTCATACCCGATAAATTAATTTTTATATTCATTAAATATTTTATACAATAATATTATATATTTCTGTGAAAATTTAATAAAAATATATAGCATTTCATGCTAGAAGTTATTGTTGATTATAAAAAATGAATTGCTTTAAATTATAATTATCAGTAAAATATAATTTTCTTTTAAAGCCATAATATAATATGTGATATACTTGAAAATTGTATTTTTATTTAATATCTTGGATTTTAACTTATTATTAATAAATTAAGCTAATAAAAAAATTTTTAATATCATGAAGTTAATAATATAATGTTTTTAAATATTCAATTCAAAATACAAGTAATCAAAGAATATCAGTGGATAATTTTTTATATTGATTAAAAATAATTATAATATTAATTATTATATATGAGTACATAGTATAAATTACATTAAAATAGTTAAATATAATGAATTCATTTATTTTTACAAAATTAAATTGAAAAAGAATAATTATAACAAATTCTAAGTTAAAAATAAGGTTTTGAATGACATTCAGCATTTTCATATGTATATTAAAATACGTTATGCATGTATTTAAATTTGTCAAATTGAAATTTTTAAAATATTATACTGAATATATTATACTAAAATATATAAATGATAGTTTGAAAATAATATCTTTAAAATTTATTTACTATTATTGTATTTGTATTTAATTAAAATTTCCAAGTTAAAATGAAAAATTATCCTAATTTTTAAGCTTTAATTATTTTCATCAACTGTTAAATATACCAATAATTAAACATTTTATAATTATTATTTATAAAATACATTAATGAAATATTAATTTAAAATACAAATATACACATATAAATCTTCTCCATATTTGTATTTACAATTCAAAAGTATGTATATTTGCATAAATATCTATTTCCATGGTACTATTTCAAATTAATATTATTCTCTTCATTTGTAAAATTAATATTTAATACTTTTTTTAAATAAATTATAGAATTAATAATAGAAAGAAATAGATACTATTATTAGAATAATTTGGTTTTCCAATATTATTTATTTATTTAAAATTTATCAATTTTATTTATTAATCCCACCCCATATTGCTGGTATCATAATTAGCACAGCAGGTACAACGGGTACCCCACCCTCTTATTGCTGGTATCATAATTAGCACAGCAGGTACAGCGGGTAACCCACCACCTTATTGCTAGTATCATAATTAGCATAAAAGGTACAGGTTTACCTGTATCAATATAAGATATTATTTCAAATTTAATTTAAAAACTAAATGTTTTTAAGCGAGTTACACCGCCACCTTATTGCTGGTATCATAATCATGGTATTTTAAGAGGTGGAAAAGGTGCATTTAAAGACATTTCCAAACAAAATCTTAATAACACAAAACTTTTCGCACGTGTTTGGTGTTTCTCATAAAAGATTATTGTTTCGTGCAATTGGTCACACAGATTGACGAACATTTTCATTTCTACGGGAAATAAATTGTACTGCAATGGCATTTTCGTTTTTGTGAACAAAATTTTTAAAGATTCTTTGAGAATAAAGCTAAAACATTATATTTAATGTATTAGAATTATTTCCAAAAATGAATTGAATTTTTTTGTTAAATTTTTAGTAATATATAAATTTTTTTTTCATCAAATAATTTATTAAAATTGGTGTAATTATTAAAAATTAAGATTTTTAAAAATTGTTTATAATTTCTAAAATTAACAAATTTTTTCAAAATTTTTTTCTCAAATAATTTATTAAAATTGGTAAAATTGTCTACAAAAACATTTTGATCTCTGTATTTAAAATTAAAAATAAGAGAAATTCTTATTGCACTAGTAAAAGTAGTAGGTAATAAATTTATTGCTTTACTTGCACCGTAGTTCAAAATCTGCAAACGGCACAGATGGAATAATAAAAGTATTAGTTTATATTCTCACTATTGTATGTAAAGATTATCTTGTACCTTCGATATTTAAAGAACAAGAAGAAAATCTTTTTTTATACAATTGATAGAGCAGGAAAATTTACTGTACTTATACATCACTTTTAAAAATTCTAAGCACATAAAGATTTATATTATTTCATAATATTTTAAATACAATATATATATTTATATTGTATTAAAAATAATTTGTTAAAGTTTTTTTTCTACTTTATTTAATATTATTTGTCATTTGTAAGTTTTAAATTTATTCACAGTGGATGAATTATCTTCTTGCTCTATAAAAAATCATTTTTTTATAAGCACTTCGAAACCTATTTTTAAAAAAGGTATATATAAATATATGAACTACGAGTGAAAGAAATAGACATCTGAAATATTTCGAGCTTTGAAAATAATTTAGTATAACTGAAAAACATTTTTATTAATAATTTTATGATTATTTCAATTTCTTATTAAAATGTAAATGTAAATAATAATAAAGTTTAATTACAATATTTAAATTATACATATGTATTCATAATTTAGACATTTTAAGTTTTTAAATTAAGTATCATTTTAACATTAATTTGTGAGAACAGTGTGCATTATATCATTATTGAAAAAACATGCGTACATTTTATATAATTCAAATTAAATTATAAAGATGTTTATTATGTAAGATAAAAGACTTATTGTGAATATTAAAACAATATACGAAAAAGAAAATAATTTAAAAATGTACATCATTATAAAATATTATACTATGACTATAAAATATGTAAACCAATAATATGGTTATTATAAAATAATAAATATTTATTATTAATAACAGTAAGGTAAAAAATATTGTATTAATAAACTATAATTTTTATGTGAAAGTAAATATTTATTACATATAAAATGTACTTAATAATATAATTATTAAAATTTTATTTAAATTAAATCTATCAACATACATACCTAAAGTTTTTATTCATCTTCTTTTTCTTCACAAAATTTTTTTCCTCCTTTGTTCCTTTTTATTCATTTAAATTTCTTATTTGGATTTCAATCGTATGAATTTACAATCACTTTTTTATTTGTATACTCTCATTGATCATCGATTATTTTATATAAATTATCATTATTTAATAAAATTAAAACTCAAGCTATTTCAAAACTGAATGATTCTCAGAAAAGAAGTTTTGAATACGGCTTACATTGTGTTAGAGAACAATATCATCACGTGTTTCGTTTCACCAGGATCGGCTTATAAAAAAAGGTATCAGGACAATAGTAAGGAACAGGGCGCTTAAAATTTTAAGTCGTACTAGTGGCATGTTTGTTGGATTCCGTTAGCAACCGTAGAACGTTACACATTGTGCACAGAACGCGCCGCTTATATTTCATTAGAAAGAGTTATATAGGACACAGTAGTAAGAAAAAACGCAGTTAAAAGTGATAATAGATAAGAATGAAAGCAGAGGAAAGCAGTATAGTGTAGTGTAAAAAGTTGAAAGAAAAGTGCCGCATTGAGAGGTTAGGGACAGAAGCGGGAGAAAAGCAGGGAACAGCAGAGCGAGAGCAAACGAATCCTGCCGACAGAGGGTGGCAGCATACAGAAAATAGAAAAACGGAACACGGATAAATAGCGCGTGAGGGGAGGTGAATCTAAGCAAAGTTTACAAACATTCTGTATTTCCTGGGTGAGATTTCTGTTTATTAAAAAATAACAATAGAAAATAAAATAAATAAAATAATCTAGATAAAATATAGCACAAACACAAAATAAATAGAATAATAAAATAAAATAAATAAATTTATAAAAAAATAATACCAACAACACAGAAAATATATAAGGGCATGAACGATATTTACATTAAAGTACAGTGAGAATTTTATAACAAAACACATAAAATAGTATAAATCAGAAACCAGATACAGAATGAGTGGAAAACAGGAAAGAACAATGCTGACGAAAGGGAAGGCAAATAAGAGAGAGAGAGTACACAACTCACACTAGACGGGATGAAAAAGAATATCACAGGGGGGATGAGGACCTCATGGAGAAGGCAAGGAAAATAAGAGAGGAGCAGATGAAGAGCAGAGAGGATAACAGGGCCAAGATAGATATATTCAAGAAAGATATAAAGGAAAGATTAGATAGAATGGAAAAGATACAGGAGAAAGAAAGAAAGGAGACTAATGAGAGGATACGAAAATTGGAAGAGATATATATAAGATTGTAAGAAAGAGAGAAAGAAAATGATGATAGCATGAGAGTGTAGGCGTGGAAAATAGAAGAAAAGGTCACAGAGATAGAAGAGAAAACAAAGGAGGGCAAAGAGGAAAGTAGTGGAAGTAATGTTCAAAGAAAAAAAAAGTAACAAAGAGAAAACAGGGAAACTGGGAGACGAGAAGGCATACAAAGAAAGTCAAGGTCAAATAATAAAGAAAGCAGCAGGTCTAATTCGACAAGGTGGAGCAGTCGTAGCTCCAGTGGGAGGAGCGGAATGTCGAACAGGGAAATACAAGGGTTTAGGAAACTGATGTGGGAAAGAGAAAGGAGGGACACAGAGGAAAACCTGGCGATAAGAGGAATGGACAGAGAGGAGATAAGTAAGGGAGGTGAACTGAAATGGGCTAAAGCCTTCTTAAAAAATAAACTGGGCATAACAGAAGATGTGAAAAGTGCTTGGACCAGTGAAAAAATGATCATAATAAAGATGAATAACAAAGCGGCAAGAGACAGGGCATGGGGAGAGAGGAAGAAGCTCATAGAGTTATCGATCTACATGGATTTTGACTTAACCTATGAGGAGAGAAGAATGCAGGAGGAGATAAGGCAGTGGGTCAGTAGAGTTAGGGCGAATGGCATTTTCGCAAAGGTAAGGCTAAAGAAGGTGTTTGTAGAAGGAAGATGGGAGAGATGGGTATGAACAGAAACGATAGAGAATATGGGATCAGATGGTAAAGAATGCGAAAACTAGCAGGCCCAGGAAACCAGAGGAAGCCGAAAAAGCAGAGAGAAAAAGTAGAGATGAGAATAAGGAAAAAGTAGTAACAGAGAGTAAAGCAAGAGACGAGGAGATGAAAATAACGAAAGAGGAGAAAGAAAAAACCATAGAAGAGCAAGAAAAAGAAAAAAGAAATTTAGCCTAAAAAAGGGACGGGTAACTAGGGAACAAGCTATAGAGACATGACAGACGCAGTTACGGTGACAGTAAAATAAAGGAAAGAACGAACGACGGTACGAAGAATAATAGAAACAGCAGCAAAGGACAAAAAGGGGGAAAAAGAAAGAGGCAAAAAAACAAAGGAAAAGAGAGAGACAAAGTCAGAAGGATCGAAGGACGAAGATCAAGAGACAAACGGACGAAGACTGATAAAACATACAAGACGAATACAGAAAAGGAGCAAGAAAATGAAGTGAAGGGAAAGATGAAAGACACAGGCATAATGAGAATACTATACTGGAATATAGCAGGGATGTGGGTGAAAGATAAAGAATTTTGGAGATACATAGGAAGCATCGATTATGTATGCATGGCAGAGATATGGGTTAAGGATAAGGACGCTGAGAAATGCAAGAAAAGACTGCCAAGGCAAATGGTGTGGAACATCATAGGTGTGAAGAGGGGAAAAAAAGAAGGGAAGAGCGAAAGGGGGATTTATAATTGGAATGAACAGAAATTGGAAATCACAATCAAAGGAACTGGGGAGTAACATGGAAGAAGGCATTGTGAGAACCAGATTATAAACCAACAGAGGCAGGAAGAAACTAGATATTTGGAGAATATACAATAACGACAGAGAAATGGGAAGTAAGTGGAAAATAATAGAAGAGGAAAGCTACAGCGGAGATACAGAAAAGATAATCATGGGTGACTTCAACGTAAGGACAGGAGAGGAAGGCAGCTACACTCAAGGCCTAGAGGAGGGAATAACGAATAAAAAGAAAAGCAAAGATAAAAAAAACGGACAGGGAAGGAAAAAAACTAATTGGAAAGATACAAAGCAATAGACTGAGTGTACTGAATGGAACGTGCAGGAGAGACGAAAATGGAGAGTATACATACATAGCGGCGCGGGGAAATACTGTAATAGATTTAGCTATAGTAGATGAAGAAACAAGGGACAAAATAGAAGAATTCAGGGTGGAAAAAAGGGTAGAATCAGACCATCTACCTATTGTGATCACAATATGGACCGAGGAAAAAGAAGTAGGAAGAACGATACAGAGAATGCAGAGAAGAGAAATTTAACGATGTGGAAATAGGAAAATATTAAAGAAAACAGGGAGAAAACGAACAAAAACTATACAGAGCAGGAAGGAGTTAACTATATAGAGGGGCTATGGCATAGACTGAAAGAACTAATCGAAGTGAACATGGTCAGGAAAGAAGTTTAAGTGAAGAGATGGGAGCTGTGTGTGCATAAGTGGTGCGATAAACAGTGCAAAAGAATGAAATAGAAAGTAAAGACAGCACTGCGAAAATGGAAGAAAAGAAAGATAGGAAAGAAGAATATGACAAACTAAGAAGAGAATGGAAAGATATGTGTGAAAGAAAAAAACAAGAACTGAAAGAAAGAGAAGCGACGGAATTACAGAAGCTAAAAAATGAAGGACAGATCTGAACATACATAAATAGTGACAGAAAGAAAAAAGATAGTACAAAGGCGTGCATAGATAAGGTAGAATGGGAGGATCAGTTCAGGAAACTGCTCAAAGGAACTAGCGAACACAAGATCGACAGGACGAAACTACTAAGACAAAAGGAAGGACAAGAAACACTGAGAATAGAATGCAGGGAGATAGGAGACATATGGAAGAGTTTGAAGAAGAAAAAGGCCACCGGTGTGGATGAAATCCCGAATGAAGTATGGATATACGGAGGAGAGGAGGTTAGGAGGAGATTAATGGAAATAATTAAAAAAATAGGCGAATATGGAACGATGGATTGGAAAACGGCAATTATAGTGCCCATTTACAAAAAAGGAGATATGAGAAATCCAGAAAGTTACAGGGGACTATCCATGCTAACTTCGGCGTATAAAATCTACACCGGTATTCTGAAGAATCGACTGGAAAAGGACACAGAAGAGAAGAAAATACTGCCAGAAGGTCAGACCGGCTTCAGAAGAGGAAGATCCACCACGGACAATATGTATATTCTGAATTACTTAATAAAGAGGGTGGTGAGTAAAGACAACAGATTATACATACTGTTTTTGGATCTGAAGTCGGCATTTCATACCGTCAACAGAGAGAAATTATGGACAATCATGAAGAAGAACGGATACAGTAGTGCACTAACGAACAGAATTAAAAGACTGTACGATGAGACAAAATGTAGAGTAAGGACCAAAGAGGGACTGACCAAAGAATTCTGGACAAGTAGGGGCATGAGACAGGGCTGCAGCCTCAGCCCCCTGCTGTTCAACATATACATTGCAGGCATAGAACAAAGGGGAGGGACAAATATAGGAAAGAATATGGACACTATGGAATATGGCATATGCAGACGATCTTGCACTATTGGAGAAAACAGGGAGGCCATGCAAGGGATGATGGCAATGCTGAAAAAGTTCTTGGAATACAGGAACATGCGGCTAAATACAGAAAAAACAAAAATTATGGTGGTAAAAAAGGGAGAAAACAAGTGAAAGAGAAATGGGAATGGAAAGGAAAACAGATTGAGATGGTGAAGTCATTCAAATACCTGAGGTTTGTCTTCAGAAGCGATGGCAGCCATCTGGATCACTTAAAGGAAAGAATACAAAAGGGAAGAGTTGCAACGAAAAGGACTTGGGGATTAGCGGAAAGAATGTACGCTGAAGACTTCGTCATGAGAAAGATGATGTTCGACTATTTAGTTAAAGGTGTCTTGGAATACGGAGTCGAAATCTGGGAAAATCAGGACACAGAAGAAATGGAAAAGATTAAAACGGATTACTATAGATGGACCTTGAAATTAGACTTTTGTACTCCAAGATACCTGGTGTACGAGGAAACCAATGAACGGCAAATGGGTACGGAATGGAAAATTAGAAAACTAAAATACGAGAACAAGATCAGGACGTTAGACGAAGGAAGATGAGTAAGGAAATGCTACGAAGAAAGCAAGAAAGAGATGACAGAGAACTTAACTGACGAGACCGAAAAATGGCTTAACAAACTAAGGTTGAGCTGAACACAAATTGAGATATGGCAGACAGAGGGAAGGAACATATACAGTGAAATAAGACAAAGAGACAAAGACATACAGGGACAAAACAGAATGAGCAGGATGTCATAGGCGAAATATAACAGAATATATAAGGAGATGCAGTTTATAGGACTTCCAGTGTACCTAAGATCAACAGCAAAAACGGAAGAAATGAAGATGATAGCTCATATAAGATGCGGTAATATAACCACATATAATAGGTATTGGCTGATACACTAGTGACCTCTTAAGTGTCCGTGGCCCAAGTTAAAATTTTTTATAAGTATTTTAAAACCTATTTGAAAAAAAATTCTAACTACAGATACACGAATGATGTGTGAATATTAACTTGATTTTTTTAGTACTTTGAACTTTGAATACTAAAAATTAAAATCTGAGTCTGCGAGCCGCGTTGACTCCGGTTGCGCGGAATTTGCGCACTCAGCTGAACCCAATACTTGGAGTAGCGGGTGCCTTGGACTTCATATAATCTGTATTTCCGCGAGTTCGTAATAAAGGCGTTAAATGGCACGGTACTGCTTACACAGCTAAATAAATTAAATAAATTAAATAAATTAAATAAATTAAATAAATTAAATAAATTAAATAAATTAAATGCTTACACAGCGTTACAGCCGATGCTACTGCCAGAGATGAAAAAGGAGATCGAGCCTTACGTGTTAAAAATGCATATAAAAGGCGATCGCTACAAACCTGGTTGATTTCAAATGTACTAAAAGAAATGCCCGTAAGTAATGAATGAAACGATGGGCATAATCCCCATCACAACTTTATATAAGAATAGGGAAAGAAGGCAGTTTCAATATACATTTCTTTATATACGTCTCTAACCTTTTCATTCATAAAAAAATGTGTCCAAGAATGTATATAAATGATTTTTTCATAATATATATTGTACAGGTTATCTTAATATTATTGGAAATAAATAATTAAATAAAACATATTTAAGTTTTTAGATAATTATTATAAAATCCTAATGTGTATATACTCAAAATTACTACAAGAAATGTTGTGTTATTTGTGTCATTTGTATATTAAGTATTGTGGTGTAATTATATTAAAAAACTTTTATGAACAATACTTTTTGTTTAATATATTGTATATATTAATCTGTAAGCGATGATTATATTTAAAAAATAAAATAATTTACATTGTATACATTATATTTCTTATATTTGACATCCGCTTAAAAAAAGCATGCACATAAATTATAAATACATAGTTATATTATATTATATTATATAGTTATATAAATATAGTTACATTGATAAGATATTTTATATAAAGTATCACACAAAAAATTAAACATGTATTTACAGTTATAACTTACATCATTCTAAAATGTGACAAAAATTTTCTTTGTTTTATTTATACATGATTTACATACATTTTATAATTTACATATATCTGTAAGCATAAATAATTTAGTAAACTGTTA
Source organism: Eupristina koningsbergeri (assembly GCA_018907245.1). Lineage (NCBI taxonomy): Eukaryota > Metazoa > Arthropoda > Insecta > Hymenoptera > Agaonidae > Eupristina > Eupristina koningsbergeri. Next base: position 1,309,884 of record JACCHV010000002.1, on the reverse strand, counting down.
TGTCTGGCGTTATTATATTTTTAAAAATTAAATTTGTTAAATTTTAATTATTAATTTATTCAATTAATTAGTTCAAGATTGATTTTACAAAAATGTATAATATGAAGAGACTGTCAGTAAGAATAATTTTAAAATATTATCACAAAATTTAGACATCATGTATATTAGAGTACAAAATTATCGACCGATGAACATATGACGTTACTTGTTTTAGGATGTAGATTTCGTTCAGCTGTTTAAATGTCCTTGAGAGTAGTAGATAATTCGAAAGCCCGATGTGGGTGTTGTAATTCTTCTTACGCAGCGTGCTGTCAACACTCCAAAATATTTTAGGTTCGAAGCTCCCAGTTGTGATTAGAATTTATATTTTGAATGTCGAGAGTACAAAGAATTAGATTTTTAGTTACAATAGAATGAACGACTGTCGAATTGACAAAAAGTATAATTTTCTTCTTCGGTATGGCTTTTACAGCTTTTTAAATCTTTCCCCACCATAACATCTTTAGAGATGAGATCGAAAAAAGTGGTGATCTTCTTTGAATTGATAATTTTAAAATAACCTGTCCAGGAATTTATCTGTTATCGGCCGTAGACAGACACAATGACTTTAATCTCCGCAGTTTTAGCTTGATTTCATGTGAATATGAGTTTAGTTATATTTAATTCTCATAATAAAGATTCATTTGTAACTGAATCTTTATTTAAAGTCGATAAGTCGAATACGACATTTAATATATAATTGAAAAAGAAAAATAACAAAAATGTTTTTCTTACATAACAAAACTATAAGATACATTATTTTTTAATATTAAATAACATTATCCTAATAAACTTAACAATTATAATTTTTTGTGATATGTATAATTTTCTTTAATTAAAAAATATTTTACACTATTTTCAATATAATAATAATAAATATAATAATATAATGCACATGTTAATGATTTTAAAAATAAGTACAAAAACAACAAAATCATATGTGTAAAATATTTTTTAATTTTCTATTATGTAATGAGTTATTTTTTGAAGCTCTCCTACTATTATTATGATCTCGTGCTGTGGCATGAATTTTTACAATCAACAAAAAATATAAAGCCTATAATCTATATACATAACATACATTTTCTTTATTGAACCATTGTGAATATTTTTTATTTACTCTTTCTTATATTAAGTTTTGTAATATGTTTAATGAATTTATTTTTTGCAAACACTTTCATGATATAGTGTGAAAGCTTCAAGTTGACTATTTACAATTACAACATATTCATCTGATGGTCGTGTTAAATATGACGAATGAGAAATTCCATCAATTGAATGCGAATATTCTCTAAAGGATATATATTTTTCATTAATATTTAAAGCATCAGCATTTTTAGTTAATGAAAATTGAAATTCGTCATATTTATATATTTGAATGCATTTTCTTGCTATAGCCGGGAAAAATACTATCGCATTTTTTTCGAATAAGTATTTTTCACCTATCTCAATTATATTATTTTCGTCCATTTCATCAAATAAATTCATTAATTCAACCACTTCATTTATTTCAAAAGCTTCATTTAATTCTATAGTATTGTTACGTATGTAACGAAATTCACATAATTAATTAAATAAATAATAAATGTTGTATAAAGTAAGTAAAAATGGGAGCAAGACGCAGTGTAAAGAGAAATACGTGTGAGCGTAAATTGAAAAATGATATCGATAATGTTTCTTCATTAAACAATATATGGCGAAATATAAACAAAAGTCAAGGTAATAAGCCTAAAAATGAGAACACCTCCATGGTGGGAGGGCTTAAAGGAGTTCACAGTTATCTCTACAAAATAAGGAACATGAGTGATGTTCGGGGTTCAGTTATTATTGTGTGATTATTATTTTGAGACGTGTTTCGGGATTCGACAGTTTTGAAGTAATAAGAGGCGCGAAGTAACTCGGAGTAATATAATCCCGGTCGGTGACTCTCGTCGAAAAACAACACGACACTCACACGTCTAAACGATAACGCAAGTATTATTATAAATTCGGACACATACGTAAGACGCTAGATTTGTAATACGAGCCAATTAAATACTTACAATCTCTCTTCCGATTTATTATTAATAAATCGGTATTTAAACATGAAATAATATAATTGTATTTATTTTAATCCTTAAACCTCATAAAGGCTGAACCGCTTTGACCGATTCAGCTATGGCAGAAAAGAACTGGGAAATCGTTACGAAGAAATAAATAAAAGAGTAAAAGAAATACGCGACAAATAAACACGATAGATAAATAAAATATAAATAAATACATATAAATATAAGTAATTAATATAAGTAGTCGTAATAATCGTAACAGTATCTAATTCGAAAGTTATATCAGCTACTTGATTATTAATAATATTAATATTATTTATTGCATTATCGTCATTTTCTACAAAAGTATTAGAATGCTTACTTAAAGAAATCAAATTTGTAGATAAAATATGTCTAATGGCTAATCTATACATTCGGTAAATTGGATTTGGATTAAAGCCATCCCTTGCCCGCCATACTCTACAGAATCTTGATTGCAAAGAGCTGTTTTTAGTTCAGAATTGGGATAAATGAAATTAATATATTCAAATACCGATAAAATAGCATTTACAGTTTGTTTAACTCCCAGAAAACAAGATAACTTCTTACATTTAGAATTAATTTTAATTGTCCATAGTTCGGACCAATCAATAAATTATTTTAATGTCGCTTGAAGCTCTGGATTATTTTTTGACAATGGACGTTTTTGTTTATTAACTGTTCGCAAAGAATACGAATTACACGCATCAATTACACGATCCATTTTTTTGACAAAATCGGCTGAAACACTTAAAGTATCAGATTTTTACGAAACATCTGGATCCTCAGCAGCTAATTTGATTGCACAAGCCATTTTTCGGCTTAATAATTGAAATGAAGATTTAACTTTTATAGCTTCAAATGAATTTGGAAAAATATATATAGTGGATAAATTGAACAAAAGAATTTTAAACAAAAGTATATGTTGTTAATATAAAATAAAAAAATTTTCAAATTATTATATCGTGGGCACTTTTTTTTTGCGTCACAACCTGAAAATAGTCTGTCTGCTGCGTTTGTCGCCAGCTCTCCCATTTAGAGTTAACCCCCCCTGGTAAGTTCATTGCATTTTACATTGAACGCAGTAGCGAAAGTGCTTAACTTCACTCTGCACTCCCCTTAACTACTGCTCGAACAAGAAATGTACTTTGTTAAACAGCCGCTAGGTTTTTGGGAATAAAGATTTAACACAGTTATTAGCTAATTATCTCTGTTACATAAACTGTAGTTTTATCTAAAACATTACAATAAATTAATAAATTATATTATATTGTAATAAATTTTAATATATCATGTATTATATTATTATTCAGTTCACTATGTAGCCTGCTGAATAGTGAAATTATTTTTTCCAAAATCCGCTAGATTTCAGTAACTCAACAGATTAATATTAAATCTATAACTCGACGTTTATCTATATTTTTCATTGAAATGAATGAAATGGGAATTTAATATTATTTTAATATTATTTAATAGTAAATGTCTAATTTTCAAATTATGCATCATTTTAAATAAATTTTTTAGTATATACTTAAAAGCGATATATATGTATTGATCATAGAATTTTTTAAAGTTATTTAAAATTTTTTTTTGTATCACTATAATCTCAAAATAATATAATCATTAATTGACTACTCTTAATGTTTTTACTATATAGAAATTTTAGTAAGATTGTTGTAACTATTATTACAAAATTTTATTTTTACATATAATTTGAAACTTGTTATTAAAAATTCGATGGAAAATAGTGGTGAAAGTGGTGAAGATAGTGGTTCTCTAGGTACAACAGCATTTCTAGCTGGTAGCAGTATAGCTGGTTCATACATAAGTATGCAATCAGATGATTTGGAAGGTTAATTACTTAATGAATTTTTTATTTTAAAATATTTTTTTATGAATATTATATACATATGTATATTTATTTAAACAAATATTTTTAAAAATAAACAGAAATAATTCTGTACACCAAGCATAGAAAATATTAAAAATAAATATTGAAAACCACAATTTTCTACTTTAATTATAACAATAAATAATGAAAATATTTTGATTTTATAACTTTTGATTTTGTTAAAATTTAAAATATTATTTTTCATGTACTTTTAATAAATAAAATTGTGAGTTTCATGAATATTCTAGCTTTCAATGTGAAAGATCCTGGTTAAGTTTTTTTTATTTTATTTTTAGTTTTTTAAACTTATAATGAACTAGTATTTACAATTTAAATTAGTTAAATATTAATACATTTTTTATCTAATCATTTGGTACATATGTCATTAATTCAAGAAAAGCTTGAATTGAATATAAAATCTCTTGAATTCAAATATTGTTGATGCATATTAAAATCTAATTTTATTTTTTGTAATTTTACATCTAAAAGGATTTATTTTATAATTATCTTAAATATGCTTTTGATAATATAATACATTACATTAAAAATCTTTAATTTATTTTATATATTATATATTGAACATATTATTACAATTTGAATACAAGTTTAAATATTACCAGTAAAATTATCAAAATTTCAATAAACCATTAAGTCTAATTATAATATTTGTTATTCTTTATGTTTATTATTTATATAAATTATTATTGCTTTGACATTTATGTATGAATTAAAATAGAAGTTCATTATGTTATTTATATTAACCATAAGTTTATAACCAGGAATAAATTAATAATTATAATGAATAAATTCACTGTAATTATACATTTTTTAAGTCAAAGTTTATTAAATAATCTTAAAGTAAGAGTAACAGTTTACATTATTATTAAAAAAAATCAAATACAGAAATAAATATATAAAGAATATTTTATATTTAAAATGTAGTTCATTATAATAATAAATATATATATGTATATATATCATGTTTTATATAAATGATAAATTATTACTCATTATATCCCATTTTATAATATTAATACTCCAGTATAATTTTATACTTTATTTTTACATTTTTTAGTACATGTTATACAATATAATTATTTTTGCATTAAAAATAACTTGCATTAAAATTGTTTTTGAATATAATTTATTTACTACTTAATCCTAGGAATAATATTTGTCACTAATCAATCTAAAAGTTGATGTTTCTCATACACAAATATACTCATGAAATTTTTCAAACAATTCTATTTTGTATAAATGTTTTGATAATTTCAGATCAAATAATAATAATATTATTATTGTTTCAATTGATATCAATAATACCTTATTGGATTTTAAAATATACATTTTCTAATTAATGTAGAGCAATATATTTGTAAAGTTAATAATTAGTAATTAAAAACTTAATAAATTCTATTAAATATTTAATACTATTGCTGTTATTTCAACATTTTTTACAAATTTTTAAAATACTAAAATATATATTATGGTATATATTTTACTTCAAATAATTAAAACATTTTTTAAAAATCCCATATAAAAGTGAAAAAATTATATTTATTTCATAATAATAAGTATAATATGTACTGATTAAAATTTATATTAAATTCAAATCACTAATTTTTTGATAATGCTTTTTCTTTAGAAATGATTTATAGTTTTTTGTATAAGCGTTTTCAATTAAAGATTTATTTAATTAAAACATGTGTTCTTTTTTTTTCATAATAAAAATTTATATTTAATGTTCTTTAATAGCAATATCTAGCATAAGTTTTTTTTGAATAATTATTAAAAATATGAAATATTAATTTTTTTTGTTAAAATAAATATAAATTTTAACCTGTTGCTGCATATAACATTGTAAACATTTTAATGAAAATATTTCAATTTCAATTATGTTATTCAGATTTTTTGTTAGTAAATCAAGGATTATTTTATATCTTCAATTTTAATAGTAGATTCATCACATATTATAGTTTATTTTTTTGTATTCATTATAGTATAATTATAATTACTGACCATGTCTTGCATTTATTTATCACAAAGACATAATTAAAATAGTATTTAAAAAACAGTTAATAAGAAAATGAAGAGCAAAAAAGAAGAGTAGAAAAATCATTTTGTAGATTTAGAAGATAGAAGAGAAAATATTAAAAAAAAGAATAGAAAAAATCTTTAAAATGAAATTGTATATTAAATAAAATATGAATAAAAGTATAAGAAAGGAGTGACAATTGTTCCTTAGACTATTTTGTATAGTATGTTAACAAGAGAACAATATCTAGGTGAGTAGAAAAGCCACATTAAAGATGATTTTTAAAGAAGAAAAGAAAAATGATGCAAAAAATTGTAAATTTAATTTAATAACAAAACAATAATTTTATTAGACATTAGTGCCAGGATAGAAGCATTAAGAAATCAGAATAAATAATTAAATACAAGATGTTATGAAACACAATATTATTTCAGAAAGAAAAGAACGTATAGAAACAATTTAAACAATAGAGGAAGTAGACTTACATAAAAGAGTAAAATGAAATGCATATACGTATGAAAAAGTATAGAGAGGAAATTTAAAGCTATATGGATAAAGTAGACATAATCAGCTAATTTAATGTATGAAAAAAGTTTATAAAAGCTTGTTGTCAAAATTAAAAATCAAAAATTAGACGATAAATGTAATGATAAGTGATAAACATAAAAAAAAATTCCCGTCCAAAACTCGATGTTTTTGGATTCCATCGGTGACCTGTTATTTTCGCTACATAATAGTATGAATATAATCTATGTAAGAATATTTACTTCGTGTAGTCGTCTTATTGAAACTATTTTATTTTCATTTTCAAATTTTCTTAATGTACTACACGTTTCGTTGTAATCGTATAATTTACGATTGATTTTTTTATTTTTTAAATATAATTTATGTATAAATTATATTTAAAATTATATTTTCACAATTGATATGCGTCTATTAGTGATATGTTTATTTTTTTATTTTTCAAAATCTAATTTTTACTGTATGATTATAAAATTTTTTTCTTATGAAATCTTTACATAATTTAAATCTTAAACAAAAATTAAAATGATTAAGCCGTTTAAAAGATTCTCAATTTTAAAGAAATGCATTTTATTTCTTGTTTATAAATATATATGTAATTAATAGACTGATTCTCAGTATTATAAATTACTTTTATTTTTTAAATAATTTTTAAAAAGAAGATTTAAACTCTTACAATTATACAAATAATGAATCGTAAGTTTATTCACTTAGGCATTATTACCTATTACGTAGAAAATTAATTAGACAAAATTTATTCTTTTATTACATTAATGATACAGTACACATATATCAGTATATTCGACTTTATTATAAAAGAAATATTTTAGTAAATCTTAATAAAAAGATTTTTTGTAGATAAAAAAACTAGAGTTGCTATGCTAAAAATGTGCAAGAATTTTTATTTAAACATTTCATTTCAAAATAATTGAAAATTTTGCGTCTTTACAGAAAAAAATTAAATGATTAACATTAGCGAAAATTTTTTACTGTGAAAATTTTAACGAGACATTTTTAAACTTCTTTTAAAATTAATTAAATATTCCAATAATTGCTTTGTTATTATATCATAGTTATTTGACAAAAGCTATTCCTTGTATTACTTGTTTTGATTTATAACACATTGTTTATCTGATAAGCTTTTCAGTATAGTAGAGAATTTAAAAATTCAAGTAATTCATAAATCACTTAAAAATTCAAGTTTTTTTAATGGGGAATTTGGCTACTACGTGACAGATCAAACAAAATAGTGGGCAGGGGTAAATAAGACTTTAAATTTTCAAATTAATATTCATATATTCATTAAAACAAACAAAAAATTGATCTAATTGTTAATCAACGTTTCGATCAGATATTTTTTTGTCCTTTTGTCAAAGTCTAATTAAATTTAAATTTAGTTAAACCTTGACTTGAATTGGATAAAAAAGAATACGAATGAAATTGCTTTCGGAAATGGAAAAAAGCCGAAGTCCAAATGTACATGAAAGGAGTGAATGAAATTACATCCAACAGTTTCGGAAGGATAGAAGTAGCATATTTTACCACGTCGGAGGAATTGGGTTATTCTCGTTCCAAAGTTAGAGTTGCAATAAGTGAACTGTTGCGACTATCTCCAAAGGAGTCTATTTATTCCCATAAGAATAGTTTAGTTTTTCGTCATAACCGTCGACGCTGATGCTGCTCAGCTATATACTAAGCGGAGTTCTGCTGTGGTTCATTACGTTGTACTAGCAACTAAGTCATTGCAATATCAAAAAATTTTATGAATAAACAAAAATAGAGAGACAAAAATAAAATAAGTTAATAGAAATTTATATAGGAATAAGGAAAGAATAAAAAGAAGAAAAAAACATTATTTATAAAAAGTAAATTATTTTTAAAAGTATAAATTGTAATAAAATATAAATAATAGTTGAACCAGATATAATGTTTTAAAAATTAATATTAAAAATTAAATTAGTACATTGTATTTTTGAATCAAAATATTGACATTTATTTAAACTATTGTTTAAAAAATAATACCATTATTTATTGTAATTTATTGTTGGTAATTTAATTTTGTTTAGATGATCCTGAAAATACAGATGATTCAAATCCTGGAAATTGTGATCCTTTGCAAGGAGTCAATATGTCTTCTTCTACAGGTCCATTAAGAGAACAAGACCGATTTCTTCCTATAGCCAATGTTGCAAAAATTATGAAACGTGCTATTCCAGAAGCTGGAAAAATAGCTAAGGATGCTCGAGAATGTGTTCAAGAATGTGTTTCAGAATTTATTTCTTTCATAACGTCAGAAGCTAGTGATCGTTGTCATATGGAAAAAAGAAAAACAATAAATGGTGAAGATATTTTATTCGCAATGACAACATTAGGATTTGATAATTATGTAGAACCACTTAAAATGTATTTACAAAAATATAGAGAAGCAACAAAAGGTGATAATCCTTCAACAAACTCAGGAATTGTTAATAGTACTGAGGACAGAAAAGGTGAAAATTCGCATTCTACTATTTATGAAGATCAAATTTTTACCATAACTACTCCAAGTGATGTTGCATCATCAGAAACACCAATAATATACAGTTATTCTACAGCTGACCAAATGCAGTTTCATTTATCTTGAATCAAAATTATTATTTAAAATTACAAATGTTTTTTGTAATGAAAAGTGATAATACTTTGTTATTAGAAATTAAATTGATTTTAATTTGTAATGTTTACATATAAGCTGAATCCAAAAAATATTTAGCTTGTAAACGAAATGAGTTGTTTTAAATTTTATACCACAGTATGTACTATACAATAAAATGAAAATATATAAATTAAATAGTATATATATGCCATTATATCATCTGACTTTAAACATTATTTTCAATTTCAAAACTTTTTTTTAATATTCTAATATATAATTTTATTATTTTTAACAATGCTAAAAAATTAGAATAATAATTTTAAAATCTTAAAAATTTATGTGTCATCTGCTTTTCAGCAATTGAATTTATTAAACACATTATAATTTTGAGTTAAAATTTATAAATAGTAATTTTTAATAATTAATAAATCATAAATTTATGTGTTATATCATTAAATTATGTGTTATACATATTTTTTTATTTATATTAACTTATTTATTTTCTGCTTACCATAAATACATTCAGAATTTTGATATTAGCTAAAACCTTAATAGAAATTACATTGATTAATTTATAATTAAAATGTGTTAATAAAATTTTTATTTATAGATCATCATTTCATCAAGACGTTCATCATAACATTATACTTTTGGTGCCATCTTGATAAAGCAATTCAATACGTAAAAAATATCAGAACTTATGTTAAAAATGTATATATTGTTATCTGTTGTTAATTAAGAACATATATTAATATTCTTTCTTTACACATATCGAATGTTTTATTACTTTTAAAACTAGATTCTTTAAAAGGTATATAAGTTTAAATGAATTTCATATAATTCATAACACTTTTTTCTTATTACTATTGTTAAAACTAGATTTATCATTCGAGGATAAGATATTGCTTTATAGTGACATGTGCTTAATATGAATTTAAGCTTAATATTATGTCTGGAAAGAGCTATTTGTTGCCAATTTTTCTTGATATGATAACATATAAACAGAAAATTATAGATTGTAGATAGATTAAGGAAAGCGGAGTATACTAAGATTTCTCAAATTAATGATATAGTGTCACGTAGATAATAAAATGAATTTTATCCAAATTTATCATAAAATAATTTCAATTATTTCCAATAATTTAATAGAAATTAATTTGTAATTTAATATTAAGTATTTTTGCTTGTGTGTTTTTATTGTAAACTTCTTTAAATTTATATTATATGAAGAAGTTTTTTGTGAGTATTAAATAAATACAATCTTATATTATTATTATTAACAACATTTCAAAAAGATATTATCTTACGTTTTTTTTATTGAAAATAATTGATATATTACAATATATTAAATTTATGTGTGAAATGGATATAATTTAAAATATAATATAATAAATTATTTGAATACAGAATTTTCAATTTTTATAATTAGTGTGTAACTTTATTATTATAATATTAAAATTTTTTAAGGAAAAGCTAGGCCAATTATAGTTTCTTATTTTGAAGTCATTGCTATGTAATATCTACTATCTGTTTATTTTTTCTTTCTTATTATCCATCACACTCACAATTTTTCACTATATTATATATGTTTATGAATATTGTCTATAATAATATAAACTTTTTTTAATAATTAGATATATTTTTCACAATAGCTATATACTATTTATAGTAATACCATATGCATAAACATATCAACTGAAATTCTAGGTTCAAATTTATAAGGTTTATCTGTCTTGTTACATTAATAACATCTCTAAAAAATAAATAATTTACAATTTTTTAATTACTTATACTAATAATAATAAAAATAAACATATTTTTTTATTTTAATTCGAAATTATTTTATTATAAGTTGACTTTTTCGATTTTGGTATTTTTAAAATCGAAAAAAAAAAATTATATTTTACTAAATCTATATATTCTGATCTAAAATTATGTATATTAAGAAATTAAACAAATATTAATTAATTTTATATAATAATAACCTATACTTACTATTTTTTTTCAAAATAACAAAAACCAACCATACATTATTACAAAACTGCAGTGAAATATTTTAAATACAAATGTTTTATATATGTGTCTGTTTTTTTATATGCATACTAATAAATGTAAATTATCAAAAAAAATTTCTAGTCTTAAAATGAAAAGTAATATCTTAATAATATTTAGAATTTGCAAATGATTTTAAATAAATATAAATATAATGATTCAGAGTGAAATTAAATTTAATATTTACCTTTTTAAGAATTTTTATTATCCAGAAATGAGAATACAGTATTTTCTGTAATTTTATTTAAATAAAAAACAATTTTATAAATTAAAAAATAATAGATATATATAGAAATATTTTATTTATAAGTATGGTTAACGTGTTTTCCTTTTTCCAACATTTCTTAACTCTTTTTCTATTTCAAATTGCCGTGAATCAGTTCTCTGTAAAAAATCTTGTCTCTCTAAGTATCCACTTTTGCCGCGATTGTAATGGGAAATTTCTTCTGCAAGATTATGTTCTTCTTTAAATTGTTTCCAATCAAGCTTCGATTTTTCTAAAGTATTTAATTTTTGCTTTTTTTTAATATTATCTAAAATACTAGAAATATGTCGTTTTTTTAAAGGATTTTCTTGTTGAATTATTTGTGAAGTTTTTGTTAGTTTATCGTCATTTTTATTTATTAAAATTTTATTTGTTGTAATTTTATTCTTAATGATTTTTTTTATATCTACGTTTTCGTTCAAATTTACATTTTGCGAATACATAGTTGGTTTTTCATTATTATCTTTTACTTTTTCTGAATCTGAAGAAGTATATACTGTATTTTCAGATAAGTTTGTGATTTCATTACACGATTGTGATTTTGATGATGTAGCTGTAAGTACATAAAATATTTATTTTTTAAATTTTTATATAAAAAAGAGATATAAATTTATATAAAAAAGAATACATCAATGTATACCGTTTCTTATTAATCAATAGGCATTTTTTTACTTTAGTAAACATTTACGTCATAATTATATTAATTTAAAGTTGTTTTAATGGATATTTTTTTAGGATTAATGTTTTTGGTTTTTGTAATGATTATTAAATAAATAAATAAAAAAAAAATTGATTCACTTTTGTGAGATGGCAGCTGAATTGTAATCAACGGAAGTAACGAATCGCTGGGGAACGAAAAAAACAGGATGTATCAATATGTCGGGAGAGGTGCTCTAGGGGTGATTAAAGAAACACCCATAGTGCAAACGAAGGCTCAACACGAGCATAAATGCGCAGAATGCAATTTAGGCAATGGACAAATTACTCCTAAGATATCAGAGTAAGTTTAGCTGACTAACAACTAAACTGTTCGGGAGTGGATCGACATGAAAGCATGAGCAGTCCGAAGGGTTGCTGACGCAGAAGCGTGAGCAGCGAAGGCGAAAAAAGAATACTGACACGGAAGTGTAAGCAACAGGATGAGGTGAAAAGAACGGAGAGGTCGGGTTTCGGATCAAGAATGATCTATCCCAAGATTGGGAAACCTTTCGTATAGCATCCCCTAGCTCGGTGACCTCGTATAGCCAACTGAAACTTTTAGCAATGAACATGTTTTGTTGCAATTGTCTTAATCAAATGTATTTAAATATAAGTCAACTTAACTTTTGTTAATACATCAGAGAGTTTTCAACAATTCTGTAATAGAACAAAGACATTGTATTATTCGGATATGTATAACATTAAACAATTAATACACACAAATTATTAATACTATCAACAAGCGAAAAGCGAATGATAATACCAAAATGTAATAATATGTGCATATTCTGTTTTGACGAAAATTTGAACTACAATATACGTTGTCGTTAGATTTTATTTATAAACTTCAACACTGACATTGACGTTTTCCGAATTTCAACGTAATTTGTTAAAATTATTTAACGAACAGATGATTTATAATTTACCCATAACGTATATGCTTGTTTTGTTCTGTACATGTAATAATTTAAAAAATTATGTTTTCCAATAAAAATCTGAAGAGGGTACCGAATTGGGCATTGCAATGTCACGTAAGTGACAATTAAAAAAAGAGCCTTTTTTGTTTTTTTTTAAACACAAAAGATTTTCTATGATGTATCATACGTAAAAAATTAAACAGATTGTTTGCTAAAAATGACCTATATTTTTATCGTGTACAATGCGTATAATAATATAATTCACTTTGCTTTAAAATAAAATATCAATTTCAATAAGTAGCATTATGAATTTTGAATATTAGAAAAAGTATATATTGTAAATCTAGAAAATACTTAAAACGTACCAGTATCATTCAAAAATGTTTGCCATAGAGAATTGGCTCTTGCTTTTTCTTCAATTGGAGATAATTCATTTTTGTTCTTTTCTTCAGGAAAATGACTATTTTGATTAATTATATTTTTTGCCTTTCTTTTAGGGCTGCTCTTATAACTTTTTTCTTTTGTACTAAATTCACTTTCATACTCTGAATCTACAGAGTCATCGGATAAGTCCTCATGTAAATCAACTTTAAAATCTGAATCATCAGAATCCGAGTTTTCAAAATCTTTATTTTCTATCATGTTAAAATTTTTTTTATTCAAATTTTTCCAATTTCTAAATTAATTATATAGTAGTGCAACCGTCTAAAAAAAATTTTTACCATGTATATATAAAGTTAAAAACTTTGAAATTATAAAATAATTACAAATTATGTATTATGTGTTACATGTTAAACAATGAGTTTAAGAGAAAATAGATTTTTTTTTTTTAATTCATATAAGCTACTTTTTTGCAAATCGTAATATTATGCATGAATAACAAATATTTATAATGAAACGTTAACATTAAAAGTGAGTTGGTTTCACGAACTGATCTGTATAGGGAGAACATCATTCATGATATTAGCGACTGAATATTTTTAAAAATGTCAAAAAATGAAGTTGACAAATTTATAAAATGTAAATAAAGGGCATTATATCGTCGGCATATCTGATTGTCATGTATCTGTACAATAGATTTGTTTTCAAATATAGTTTATGATTCTACGCGGAAAATATTAATAGAATTTTTATTACAAATATTTGAAATGAAATTGTCCAGCAAAATAGACAGAAATAATAAAAGGTTTTTTGAAAATTATTTTTCTATTCGTTTTGCTACATACTACTTTTATGAAATAATGTATGTATATGAGAAATATAACTAATAAATTAGGATAAAAATCCGGAAATTTTATTACTGTATTCGATTAAAATAATGTGATGTATATCGTATTAAAATTTATATATTTTTTATTGTTATCTACAAATATACAAATGTTGTTACTGAGTGTTAAGTAGCTAAAATAAAAATAAAAAAACATATGACGTTATCGCATTTTATTTTATGAAAAGCGACAACCGTATAAAGAAAGGAAGTCATGAAAGCGCTTTCAATCTAAACGATAAGAAAAATAACATCGTGAGTGACGCAACTATCATCTCATAAAAAATAGCTTATAAAATGAATTTATCTGAACCATGTTTCTTATGTAATTTAAACGCAAAATAAAGTTTTCATCATATTTGAACAATAATAATACAGTAGCAATTTTTAAGTCAAAGAGAAACAATGATTTTTCATAATTCTTTTATTTAAGAACTGAAATGTTAATAAAAGATTTTTGTTTTAAATGAATATAATTTCCAGTACTGTAAACTACTACATTAATTAGAATTTACAAAAATTTCCTTTACTAATAATTTATATGAATATGCATGTTATGCTCCGTAACATATTTATACTTTATATATACATTTTATATTCTATATTAGTTAAGGTAACGTAAATTATGTACAAATCGGTAAATATTAACATTTTGTAATCGGTTTCTATTCTCAAATTAAATAAATTATAATTAAAAAAAATATTTATTTTATTTAATAAAAAAGGCTTTGACAAGGACAAACAACTTACTTGTCGAAACGTTAAAGCGTAAAAATCATCCAAAAAATATCCAAGTTATTCTTTGTTTAAGTTTATTATTTATTTATTTAATTATATTTTATTTATATAATTAATTATACATTTAGATATTTACATTCATCAATTTTGCTTGTTTCTAATTCATGTCTTAAAATATTTTTGAATATAAAATACACGAGTTTAAACATATCTTTAAAAAATTATGTTCATATAGTATAATTTAAATGTAGTGAAATATTTAAAGTGATTATTAAATTAATAATAATTATTAATTTTCTTTTTAATAATAACATACTACTTCTGTCATACTTTTATTACCGTTTATATGTAAAGTCCTAAGTTCATATTAATTTTCGCAATAAAAAAAATATGACTTAGTGGTTTTAGATTCAATTATTACTCATTAATTTATTATCTAATTTTTTTAACAAAATTAAAATCACAATTGTATTTATATTTACAGATTTTTTTTAGCAATTACTATATAGCTCAATCGTTCCAAAAACCTTAAAACTGGAAGCATAATTGTCACGTCTATTGTTTTATTACAAAATTCACTATTTTGAGAAAACAATTTTCTAACGTATTGAATAAATTCTATTGTAAGTTTAATTGAGAATTCAATTATTCTCTTTTTTTGTAAATAAATGGTATTTTTGTTCTATTCAACAATTTACATTATTAATTAAAATTGCAGGCACTTGAGAATACAATTTTCCTATATATTCTAATAAAATAGTTATTAAATAGGAAAAATAATCAATAAATTAATTTTCACCTACTTAAAGCGGTACTTTTGAGAGACAAAACTGATCGATTATTATTTTCAATAAAAAAAGAACTACATATTTAACATTGTAAAATAAAATATATGAAATTAATGTATCAAAAAATAAAGCATATTTTTAAATACATAAATACATTGCAGCTTAATCAAAATAAAAAACGAAATTATTGATAAAATAAAAATTTATATTTCTACACAAATTATTTTTAAATCTGAGATTACAGATTTATTAAATTAAACTTTTCTAATAAATTTTAAATAAATGTAATGATAAATAGCAAAAAGTGTTTAAAAAGATGAGTATAAAAAATGTGTATATTTATACTATTACAATAATAATGATGCTTAAACAACTCATACTTTAAAATACTTCAATTATTCACATTTTAAAAACACAAAAAATATAAATTTAAATATAAGTTATAAATATAAATTAAAGATTTTCAACATTGTTAGTTTTATCATTTATTTTAATTGTTTTAATTATTTAATTTATTTAATTTAATTTTTTTAAATTATATAAATTACAGCTTATTTTAAATGTAAACAATGAATTAAAATTTTGAATATAAAATAGATAATGTGTAAGTTTTTACTAGAAAATAAATACAATTACAACAATAAATAATACAACAAAAATACAAATTAAAAATTCATTCAATCAATTGTAAGAAATTTTAAAAACCAAATTACTTTTTAGTGTGTAAAATAATATTGTACTATATGTAGTTTATTGGTAATTTAGCTTAACAATAAAAGTAAATACACTAAATTTATACAGTATTATCTAATATTTCATTAAAAAAAAACGTGCGATGATTGAAATAATTATAATATAAACATAATATTCATGTGACTTGACATAGTTTAAAATGAATAAATTAAATATTAAAAATACTTTTTATAAATATATATAAATTAATTATTTAATAAAAGTAAAATCCTTCACATTTATAACTATCTTACAATAAATTTTAATGTAAATAATAAATTATATGTTTCTATTAAAATCTTTTGTTAGAATTATCGAAGATACTATCAAGAAATATATATGTATATAATATTGTTAATTGAAAAATGTACCGAAATAAAATTTTTTACGTATAATGCATACTGTTTTATACTTTCTATATTATTGTTCAATAACCTCAAACTTGAATTTTCAAAATATGATTCATACATTTGTTTATGTCATATGTAATTATTACTTTTTAATCATATGTGATATTTATAAATTGTAACTTTACAAACCAATTTTTTCCATTTTATAATATTTAAATGTTAATGTTTTAAATGTTAATGTTTTTAAATTAAAGAAAACCAATTGTTGGAAAGCTTTTTCGTAGTTTTAAGTCTTTAGTACATACCAATTTTCAAAATACTAACTATTCCTAGTTTTTTATATAATGTACATGCATATGTATATATATACATTTGTTTAATTAAACGCACACTCTTATATAAAGAACTTTAATAAACGTAAATCAATAAGAATAAAAATTATTTACATAAATTTAATGATAAATTTAAAACAGAAATGAGCACCAATATTATAGTCAAATGTAGTAATATTCTACCACCAGAAGTTAGCAGATTTTGTGCAAATTATGAAAGAATGAATGAATGAGATGAAAAGGAAGATTGCACCTCACCTGCTGGGTATAAGACGCTTGCTGTAAACCTGGTGGATTTTAAAAGTATGAAAAACGTCTATAATTAGAACAATAGGGGAAACAAGTGTAAATGGGACAATCTACCATCCAGCCCACATTGATTTTTTTTTTTTACAGGCGTAAAAAATAATGTAAACCGATGTATTTTATTTGCTTGAATTTGATCCACAAAAATATTAATTTACTTACCCTATTATTTAAAAAATTAATAAAAACCATCCCGATTTTATGAAATGTTTGAACATAGATAACTCTTTAAAAAAATCGTATTTACAGAAACAAAATTAATATAAAAAAAGTGATCCTGAACAGCTTAAATTTGATCCACCAGACCAATTCTATGAATACTTGTAATACTTTTATGATTTATAAATAAAAAAATATAACTTAACACCGGAATCTACTTATACTATTACCATGTTTTGTAGCACAGAACAGAGATTAAGAGAATTTTAAGTTCAATGTTATGCAGAAGCAACAAACATGGTGGCTAAAATATCTTTTTTTTTCTCTTCCATTTCCGAAGCAATTTTAGCCATTCCAGTGGACATATGGAAAGTCAAAGAAAATTGTTTGTAAGTACTTAAAAACCTATTAAAAAAAAAACGGTATATATAGATATCTGAAGTACGGGTAAGAGAAATAGACATCTGAGATATTTTGAGTGTTGAAAATAATTTAGTACAACTGAAATACATTTTTTATCATAATATGATTATAATTTACATTTTAATACTAAAATATTTTTTTATAAATATAAGAAAATAGAAATCATTATAAATGTTATTAATAAAAATGTTTTTCAGTTAAAATAAATTATTTTCAACTTTCAAAATATCTCAGATGTTTTTTTTTAGCTATACTTCATATTATCTATATTTATAGTATTTTTTAAACAGATTTTAAAGTGCTTATAAAAATTTTTTTTTTTGTATAAAAAAAAAGATATTTCAACAATCATTAAAAATTTTAAACCTGAAAATAATTATTATTAAATATAACAAACATTATTTGTAAAAAAAATTTACATATATATATTTATACAGATTAATTTAATTATGATAATTAACTCTATGTCATTTTAAGAATATAAAATATTTTTAAAGAAATAAATTTCAAAGAATTAATTTTTTATTTTATCAATAAATATTGTGTTTATGTTAAAATTAATTAAATGATATCACATATTATTTTCTCTATATATTATGTTTTAGGTAATTTTTTGTAATTTTGTATTCATTATTTATTTATGATTGAATGTATTATTTCATGGTATGTATGTATATATATATCATATATATATATATATATATTACATTATTGATTCTATATTGTATATTTATTACTTAGTTACTTTTGAATTTATTATATTTGTACTAACGTATAAACATTATAACACGGTGATTTTTCAAAAATGTTATTGGTTGATGATCTGGCACAAATTCTTCCTCCTTACATGCTTACAAATCGTTGAACCTGATTGTTTATTTCAAAAGAATATCCCTGTTCAGGATCATCGACCGACACACAAAATTGTCACGATCAGCAACCATACATTATTTCCCGCACTACTACATCTCTCTTTTACCCTGACAATAAATTAGAATATTTACTAATAAGTGATGTCTGTTTTATTTTGTAACAATACACAGTATCACAACATATATATGTATACATTTGTTTATTTACTTCTACATTGTTATTATATTTCTGTTTTGTATATTTAGTATTGCAATTATAATATTATTATGTAAACGTATATAAATATCAATATTATGTTGTGTATATATATATAACATTATTGTAAGATATCAATTAAATGAAACAGCAAAATATTATGTAAATTAATTGTTTTATTTAATAAAAATTGTGGGCAAATTAAAAATGAAAGCATTATTGATATGAGAAAACGAAAAAGTGACAAATTTCGAACAAATTCAAATAAAGGATAAGGAGCTCATGAACATTATGCCAGAAGTTAATAAGGGCTATAAAATAATCATAATATGATAATATACTGAAGTTTAAGTACATAGTACATAAAGTATAGAGCTTTATACGTCAACTCTTGTACTTACAGAACAATATTATAAAAACATTATTGTTAAAATAATAATTATTAAATAATCTAGTTATTAAATGTTATAGTATTATTAATAATTCATATGTGATTTACAAAGCTGTGTTTATCATTTTATGTGTATAAAATTGTATTAAATATTATTAAAACATTGTGTATATGTACTGATTTTATTAGTATAAAAAGTGTGTAATTTAATGAAATTACAATTATTATAATATATATCCTAATAATTTTTATTAATCATATATAGTCATATAAGAAAAAAAGCATACTTATTAATTTTGACATATAGAGAAAATGTAGATCTTTCCACATAAACAATATACATTTATTATTTAACACATATATTAAATTCATAATAGTCTTATTTCTAAAGTATTTTATAACTAAACAGACATAAATAAAAAATATTTTTCAATATAAAATCATTTTAAAAGTTATAAATTTCTTCAATAATAATTTACACTTTTATTAAACTTAAAACACTGTAATTTACAACAAATTTTGCAAGCTAGCACATACAAATAAAAAATGATTTTAAACTTAAGAACATTTTTCACGCTGTTTACTTTCTGTTCTGTGTTGCACTGCTTCATAATTTCAAGAAATTACAGTGTAAACACATGTGCCGGATTATCAATATCGGTGCACGAAAAAAAACACACGGGATTATGTAAAATGTAGGGTGATATATTTTCTTGATACTTGTATACGATATTTGTTTTCAGACTACCCATTTATAGTTAAACCCCCCTGTTTTGTAGTATTATAAAAGTGTATCAAATCAGTTCAGTTGTAAATAATGAAAGAGCGCCAAGATACAGATTTTACAATTTCCTTGTCGAAAACTAAATTAATATTTTAGAGATTAAGCAGATTGAAATTATTAAAAAATTCAACTACTTGGGATTTGTGTTCAGAAATGACGGAAGGCATCATGATCACATCAAAAAAAGAAACCATAAGGGGAGGATTGCGGCGAGAAGGACATGGGGGTTGGGGGAAAGAACTCGTGTCCGGGAGACTTTGGGCTGAGAAAGATGCTATTTAATTATCTGGTAAAGGGTGTAATGGAGTATGGAGTCGAAATCTGGGGAAATCAAGATATTGAAGAAATGAGAAAGATTAAAACAGATTATTACCGATGGACCCTAAAACTAGACTTCTGTACTCCAACATACCTGGCTTATGAAGAACGTCAAATGGGAATTGAATCGAAAATGAGAACTTTAAAATACGAGGATAAGATAGGACTTTTGGATAATAAAAGATTGGTAAGAAAGTGTTACGAGGAATATAGGAATGAGACAACAGAGAGCGAGATAGATGAGAACGAAAAATGGCTAAATAAGATAGGATTGAGCAGGAGACAGATTGAATTTCGGCAGACAGAAGGAAGATATATATACAACGAGATAATACAAACATACGAAGACATATAGAGACAATATAGAAGGAGCAGGATATCAAAAGCGAAATATAACAGTGTATACAGGGAAATACAAAAAAGGGGTTTGCCAGAGTACCTAAGATCGACAACCAACGCTAAAGAAATGAAGATAGTAGCACGAATAAGATGTGCAATATAACCACGCACAACAGATATTGGTTGAAGACTGATGAAAAAAGATGTCAGCTTAGTAAAGAGAGCAAGGGTGATTGGGAACACTGACTCTGGAGATGCAAAAAGAGATAAGATATATTTGAAGATCAAAGGAAGAAAAAAGATAGGGCCTGGACATACAGAGAAACGATGATATATTTTAAAAATAATACAGGGAATAGAGATATACTTAAAAGAATAAGAAAGATTGAAAAAAGGCTAGAAAAACTAAAAGACAGTAATGATAGAGAGAAGACGGGAAATCAACAAGGAGGACTATCAATAGGAACAAGTTAGAAGAATGTGAGAGATATTACAGGGTTCACAGGATAGAATACACAAGTGGCGACGCGAGTGCACAAGAGATGTATATAGATGTAATAATAGTGTACAAAGTGTAAAATATAAGATAAACTCTATCTTACCTATTTTATCTAATCTTTACAGATCTCTTTTCTTTTTTTTTTCTCAAGTTCCGCCCTTTTTTCTTCCTTATCTTTTACTTCCTGCACCCTTATTAATTTTGTCTCGTACAGGAGGTCGTCTTCTCCCTCTGTTTTCTTTTTCTTCATACTATCCAGGGTTAACTGTGTACTCTCTCTCTCTCTGGCTTGCTTTTCCTCTTGTTATCATTGTTTTTTCTTGTTTTGTGTTCATTTTATATCTTTTTACTTGTTAATTAAATATTTATTTTGTTATTTTATTGTTTATGAATATTATTCTATTTTATTTTATTATTTGTATAATTTTGTTACTGTTTAAATTGTTATAAGTAGTGTTATCTATTTATTCTTAAATTGTTTATGTAGAGGAAGAATACGAGGTGGAAAAGAGAAATTTAGAGTTGACAAGGGACGGATAAAAAACGAACAAGAGAAAGGGAGACAGGACAAGCAAAATTATGACAGAAATAAATCGGAACGTACTGGAAAAAAGGGAGAGATATAGAGAGAAAGAAAAAGACGAAAAGAAGAGATAAAGTAGTAAGAAATAAGTGCGACAGAAGTGATAAGAAGAATAGAAGCACCAGGAAAAATAAAGACAGAAATAAGGAGGTGGCACTAATAGAAAAAAACAAGAAGGGAAACAAAGTAAAAAAGGAAAAGCATGGAAACAGAATTGATAATGAAAATAAGGATGACGAGAACAAAGGTAAAGGAAAGCTAAACACTCTATTCTAGAACGTGGCAGGGATATGGGGAAAAGACGAAGAGTTTTGGAACTACATAAAGACAATGGACTATGTATGTATGGAAGAGACATGGGTAGAGGAGAAAAATGCTGAAAAATGCAAGGAAAGACACCCACAAACGATGTAATAGACAATAATAGGGACCAAGAAGAAAAGGAAGAAAAGGAGCAAAAGGAGGATTTATAATAGGTATAAAAAGAAAAGGGAATATACAAGTTATGGAACTTGGAAAGGACATTGGGGAAAGAATAACGAGAACTGCGTTAAGAATAGACAAAGGGAAAAAGAAATTGGATATATGGAGTATATACAATAACAACAGAGACATGGACAACAAATGGAAACACATAGAAGAGGAGAGCTACAGCGATAAGGTAGAAACCCTAATTATGGGTGACTTTAATATTAGGACAAGAGAGGAAGGGAATGTCATGGGATCCGGAGAAGAAGATACAATGAAAAAAAGGAGAAGCAAGGACAAAAAAGTGGAAAGGAAAGGGAAAAAACTGGTAGACATCATACAAAGGAGTGGATTCTGTATACTAAAAGCATAACTAAACACACAGAGGGAGATGAGGAAGGAGAATTTACTTTTATAGGTGCGAGGGGGAGTACAGTCATAGACCTCGCAATTGCAGACGGAGGCACAAAGGACAGGACTGAAAGATTCAGGGTGGATAGGAGAATTGACTCGGACCATCTACCATTCATTTCACTATATAGACGAAGGACAGGAATCAGGAAGAAGGAAATATAATAAGAGCAAAGAAAAAACAGTAATGGTATGGGGAGAAGAAGAGATAAAAAAATACATAGAAAAGAAAAACAGAAAATACAAAAAACAAGGTGAGGATACAGATATAAAAAAACTGTGGGAGGAAATAAAGAAGGTGGTAAAGAAAAACATAGAAAGAAAAGAAATAAAAATAAAGGTATGGAAAATGGGTGAGAAGAGATGCTATGATAAAGAATGCAAAAGTGAGAAGAACAAAGTGAAGAAAGTATTAAACAACTGGAAAAAGGGAAGATTGGGAAGGAGGTATACCTAGAAAAAAAAAAGTTGGAAAACCCTATGTGACAGCAAAATGATAGAATGGAGAGAAAAAGAGGAAGCAGAACTCAAGAGACTAAAAAACGAAGGACAGATATGGGAATATATAAACAAGGGAAGAAAGAGTAAAAAGGAAGGAGAAAAGATATGAATGAAAGATTGGAAAACACATTTTACGAAGTTATTAGGCGGGACAAATAAAGACGGACGAACAGCAAGGACATCGAAAACACAGAGACAGAGCCTGACTATATAGAAGATCGAAAGCATTGAAATAGGCGAAATATGTAAGAAATTAAAGAAAAAGAAAGCAAAGGGTATAGATGAGATACGGAACGAGACATGGATACACGGAGGAGAAGAAGTTAGACTATGAATAATAGAAATCATAAAAATAGTAGCGCAAGCGGAGATCATACCATCGGAATGGAAGAGGGCGATAATTGTGCCGATATATAAAAAACAAGACCCGAATAACCCCACAAAGCTACAGAGGGCTATCTATGCTGACTTCGGCATACAAAATCTATAACAGAGTGCTAGAAAACGGTTGGAAAAAACGATAGAAAAAAGATACATGCTTCCAGAAGGACAAGCCGGATTTAGGAGAGGAAGAGCTACGACGGATAATATGTATATACTGAACCATTTGATAAAGAAGACAATCAGAGAAAAGAAAAAACTATACATATTATTCGTGGACCTCAAAGCCGCCTTCGATACAGTCAACAGGGAAAAGTTATGGAAAATCATGGAGGAAGAAAGGTGTGACAAAGGACTGACAAATAATATAAAGAAGATCTACGAGGACACAGGTTTCAGAGTGAAAACGTTAGAAAGATTATCCGAAGAGTTTTGGACAAATAAGGGACAAGGCTGTTGTCTCAGCCTCTTATTATTCAATATATATATATAGCGCAAATCGAAAGAAAAATAGAACAAAATAAAAGTGGGAGAGCTAAAATAAAGGATAAAAGGATATGGACATTGACATACGCCGATGACCTGGCTTTATTAGGCGAAAGCTGGGAGGCGATGCAAGGAAAGATGAAAACTCTGAGGAAATTCTTAGAACACAGAGAAATAGAGCTAAAAACGGAGAAAATGAAATTAATGATAGTCAGAAAACGCAGAAAATATAAAAAGGAGACATGGAAATGGAGAAGGAAACAAATAGAAACAGTGGAAAAATTCAACTATCTGGGATACGTATTTAGAAGGGACGCTAAGTACCACGACCACACCAAGGAAATGATCCACAAAGGTAGAATAGCGGCAAAAAAAACATGGGGACTGGCGAAAAGAAGATGTGCAGGAGATTTCAAAACGAGAAAAATGTTGTTCAACTATTTGGTTAAAGGGGTGATAGAGTAGGGGGTTGAGATATGGAAACACTCCTAGATGCCTGGTTTATGAGAAAGCGGACGAGAATAAAATGTGTGTAGAGTGGGGTATCAGCACCTTGAGATACGAGGAAAAAATTAAATAGATGGAAGAAAACAGATTGTTGAGGAAAGCATATGAAGAACAGAGAAAAAAACAATATAAAGGCAAAATTGAAGAAGACGAAAAATGGCTGAATAAGATTGGATTAAGCAGAAAGCAGATTGAATACTGGCAGTGTGAAGGGAGAGACATACATAGAGAGATACAACAGAGACAGAGATATACAGGGACAATATAGAAGAGGCAGGATGACGCAGTTAAAATACAATCAAATTTATGTGGAAATACAGGAATTCGGACTCCCAAAATACCTAAGAAATCCGATGAATCCCAAGGCAATGAAAACAATGGCCACATTTAGATGTGGGAATATAACCACCAAAAAAAAGTATTAGCTAAAATCAGAGGAGAGAAGTTGTCGACTTTGCGGACGAGCTGATGGGAATTGGAGGCACCTAATCACGGAGTGCGATAAAACAGAGAATATATTTGAAGAGATTATAAAAGAAAAAAGAAGAATATGGATATACAGGGAGATAATGTGGGAACTTAAAATTAACATTAAAAAAAAACAGAGAGATATTCAAAGGAATAAGGGAAGTTGAGAGGAGTATGGAAACGATCGACGAGGGGTAATAAATGATACAATTTACGAGAAAAAAAGAAAGGTGGATAGGAGCGAAAAGAAACATGTGATCATAAGTGCCAAAAGACGCAAAACAAAAGACAAAAACAAAACTGTGATTATAATATTATTATTATTATTATTTTTTTTATTATTATTATTATTAATTTACAGCTCCGGCCTTTCGGCCTAGGAGTGAGATTTGTACATATTTTATTTACATTCTAATATATCTTTATAATCCTTATTTTATCTATTTTCTTTTTCTTTTTATTTCTCTTGCTATTCTTCTTATGTAGTAGTTAATTTTGTCCTCTTTGAACTCTTTTATCACTTCACTGTTCCTCCATTTCGTCTTATATTTTATTTTTCTCGTAAAATCTTTGGTTACTTCACATTTATTTATCAAATGTTCCCAGTCTTCGATCTCTTCTTTACATAGGTTACATTTTTTTCCCTCTTCTTTTAGCCATTATTTGTTACTGTTTTTAATATTTCCACATCTAATTTCGGCAGAAGTTTTAATGTCTTTTATTTTTCTCATTTTCTTTAAATATTTAGGTAGGTCGTTCGTATGATTTCTTTGTACGTTTCGTTATATTTCGCTTGTCTTATTTTCTCCATCAGTTTTTGTCTATGTATGTCTTCTTCTCTTTTTCTTATTTCTATGTATTTGTCTATATCTCTCTCGTTCCAATACTTTATTTGTTTTCTACTAAGTCCCAATCTATGTAGCTATTTCTCTATTAAATCCTTATTCTTATCATTTTTCCATTCTTGTTTTTTTTCTTCTAGACATTTGTATACTAGTCTTTCGTTTCCTAGTTTTTCTATCTTCTCTTCATATTTTAATGCTCTTATCTTCCATTCTTTTTTAGTTTTATCTCTTTCGTTTCTTCATATATTATGCACTTGGGTGTGCAGTAGTCAAATTCGAGTGTCCATCTGAGGTATTTTAGTTTTATATTTTCTATCTCTTGTTGTTCTTCCTTACCCCATACTTCCACTCGATAACTCAATACTCCGCACACCAAATACTCAAATATTCTTTTTCTCCTTATGTAATCCCCAGGGCATTTTCTTTCTCCTAGCCCCCATGTTTTTTTGGCAAAAATTAATCCTTTATTGATTCTCTCGTCTATATGTTCTGTGTAGTTACCCTTTCTATTGAATATAAAACCCAGATAGCTGAAGCTTTCTACCATTTCTATTGTTTTATTTTTCCATTTCCATCCTTTCTCTTTACTTTTTCTACCTTTCTTAATTATCATTATTTTCGTTTTTTCAGGGTTCAGTTGTAGTCCTCTATCTTCCAAGAATCCCCTCGGCGTGTTCATCATCACTTGCATAGCTTCTCTATTTTTGGCCACAAAGGCGAGATAGTCCGCATATGTAAGTGACTATATTTTTTTGTTTCCTATCTTTACTTCCCCAACTCTATCTTTTGTAATCATTTCTTCCAGCTCTGCCGTGTAGATGTTAAAAAATATTGGGCTTAGGCAGCATCCCTGTCTTAAACCTCTCTTTGTCCAGAATTCTTTTGATGTTTCTCCGTTTACTGATACCTTGCATTTGGTAATTGTATATATATCTTTAATTTTATTTATTATATGCTTATCTATCCTTCTTTCTTCCTTGATCTTCCAAAGTTTTTCCCTATCTATCGTATCAAAGACTTCTTTGATACCTTCCTTTCCAAGTCTTTCTCTTATAATTCCCGAGTATATCCTATATGCAGAGTTTAGCATGGATAGTCCCCTATAGTGTCCAGTTATTCTTGGGTTACCTTTCTTATGAATCGGTACAATCAATGCGGTTCTCCAGTCCTCCGGAATACTTTCTCCGTTCCATATCTTTTCTATTATCTTTATTAATCTGTTTTTTATGTCCGATCCTCCGTATAACCATGCTTTGTTTGCTATTACATCCATTCCTTTTGCCTTTCTCTTTTTAAGTTTATTCCATATCTTGTTAATTTATATTCTCCCCAGTTCTTCTATTGTCCCTTTCTCTTTCTTTTATTTTTCTGTTATATCTCCGCTTTTGTTTTCTTATTCATTCAATAGTTTGCAGAAATGTTACTTCCATTCTTCTATAGGTATCCTTTCTTCCGTTTTCTCCTTTCTTTTTCTGTCTTTATTCAGGTATTTCCATATCTCTCCTTCGTTCTTCATCTTTCTCAAGTCTTTCTGTTCCTTTCTCTCTTTCTCTTTCTTTTTTTCTTCACATCTATTTTTCCATCTCTTTCTCTCCACTATGTATGCGTCTTTTGTTGCTTCTCCATTTTTTCATTTCTTCAATGTCTTTTTCGTTTTTCTCTTCAATTGCTTGCTTACATTCCTTGTCCCACCACTTTCTCTGTCAAATTTTCCATTCCTTTATGTTTATTGTCTTAGATTGTGTCGCTTTTCGTATCTTTTCTTTTAGTATTTCCCAGCAGCTTTCTACGTTGCATCCTGTCTCTCCGTTCATATCTCTGTCGTTTGTCTTTTCGTTATATTTCTTTCTGCTTTCTTCATCCCATAGTTCTATAGTTTTCTTCATTATTCTTGTCCTATGTCTCTTTTTGCTGTTATGTCCTATTCTAATTTTTATTCTTATAGGGGAGGTGATCCGACTCTATTCTGTTTTCTATCTTTATCACTTCTATGATTTCTTTTGTTTTTTCATCCCCTATTACCAAATCAATTACCGTACTACCTTCTGCTCCTATATACGTATATTTCCCATTCTCGTCTCCTTTCATGATTCCATTGAAAATGGTCCATCCATTGTCTTCTATTCTTTTCACTAGCTCCTTTCCTTCCTTTTCTATTGTTTTGTCTTCACTTTTCCTCTTATCCGTCTTTTCTCCATCATCCTTTCTCATATATTTTCCTAATTATCCTATTCTCGTGTTGTAGTCTCCCATTATTAGCATGTGTGCATTACTTTCTTCATTTTCTTCTTCTATCATTTTTATTTTCTTTTTTAAGCAACCCCACCCCTTATTGCTGGTTTCATGGTATTTTAAGAGGTGGAAAAGGTGCATTTAAACAGATTTCCAAACAAAATCTTAGTAACACAAAACTTTTCGTACGTGTTTGGTGTTTCTCATAAAAGATTATTGTTTTGTGCAAATCTTCACACAGATGTTTGACGAACATTTTCATTTCTACGGGAAACAAATTGTACTGCAATGGCATTTTCGTTTTTGTTAACAAAATTTTTAAAGATTCTTTGAGAATAAAGCTAAAACATTATATTTAATGTATTAGAATTATTTCCAAAAATGAATTGAATGTTTTTGTTAAATTTTTAGTAATATATAAATTTTTTTTTTCACTAAATAATTTATTAAAATTGGTATAATTATTAAAAATTAACATTTTCAAAAATTTTTTATAATTTGTAAAATTAACAAATTTTCTCGAAATTTTGTTTTTCATCAAATAATTTATTAAAATTGGTGTAATTGTTAAAAATTAACATTTTCAAAAATTGTTTATAATTTGTAAAATTAACAAATTTCCTAAAATTTTTTATTGTGTAAAATTTTAAATTTATAAATATTTTTAATGCGCATAAATACAGTAAATTCGGCTGCTCTATCAATTGTCTACAAAAAACATTTTATCTCTGTTTTTAATATTAAAAATAAGAGAAATTCTTCATGCACTAGTAAAAGTAGTAGTTAATAAATTTATTGCTTTACCTACGCCGAAGTTCAAAATCTGTAAACGGCACAGATGGAATAATAAAAGTATTAGTTTATACTCTCACTATTGTATGTAAATCTTTTCGCATACAATTGATAGAGCAGGCGAATTTACTGTACTTATACAACGCTTTTAAAAATTCTAAGCACATAAAGATTTATATTATTTCAAAATATTGTAAAGACAATATATATATTTATATTGTATTGAAAATAATTTTTTAAAATTTTTTTTTCTACTTTTATTTAATATTATTTGTCATTTGTAAGTTTCAAGTTTATTCACGGCGGATGAATTATCTTCTTGCTCTATAAAAAAATTAATTTTTTATAAGCAGTTCGAAACCTATTTAAAAAAAAAGGTATATATAGATATATGAATTACTAGTAAAAGAAATAAACATCTGAAATATTTCGAGCTTTGAAAATAATTTAGTATAACTGAAAAACATTTTTATTAATAATTTTATGATTATTTCAATTTCTTATTGAAATGTAAATGATAATCATAAAATTATTAATAAAAATGTTTTTCAGTTATACTAAATTATTTTCAAAGCTCGAAATATTTCAGATGTTTATTTCTTTTACTAGTAATTCATATATCTATATATACCTTTTTTTTTAAATAGGTTTCGAAGTGCTTGTAAAAAATTAATTTTAATTTCCCATGTGTCCACCGGGAGCGCTAAAATCGCTTCAGAAGTGCGAGAAAGAGAAAAGATATTTTAACCACCATGTTTTTTTCTTATGTAAAGCATTGAACTTAACATTCTCATATTTACTGTTCTGTGGTACCTAATATGATATTTAAACTTTTTTTAACATCTATTACATGGAAATGATGATGAAAATGGAAATTAATAATATTATTAACAAAATTGAATTTTTTAAAAAAAATATTAAGTATTTATTGAATAAGCTCTAAATTCCTAAAAAAGCTAATTAATTTTTTGTTAATATATTATAATGACGAATTCTGGAGTTAGCAGTATTAATATTCTAGTAAAAAATAAGTAAATATTTTATTTACATTTTGTAATGACTAAGTATTTATAAGTATTTATAATCATTAGTTAATTTAAAACAAAAATAATTTATACTTTTTAAAAAACAATAACAACAATATTTAATTTTTAACTTATAAAATTTTATAAAACAATTTTAAAAATTGTAATTTATACTGTACATTTTTTTATTATTATCATCTATATATTCTTTTACCATTTTTTTTCAAAGATTTTATTTTCTTTAAAAAAGTATTAAGAAATCAGAAAAATTAAATGTAGTTTAAAATAATTTTTGCATGGCTATATCTCAATAAGTACTATACACATTTAACAATTCTTAAATTTTTTTATATGCACTATACTTCTACAATATAGTGGTGTTCATTATATGCTAGAAATATACCATCACTTTTCACTTTTTATAAAAATACATCTTTTTGTATAAAAATAATTTCATAAAAATGTGTATAAAATTTTTAACTTATATTGATCATATTTTAATATATGATGGTATGAATTTAATTTTTTAATTTTATATAAATAAATTTTTTATTGATATATATTATAAATCAATTTTAAAAAAATTTATTTTTATTCATCAAGTAATTATAATATTATTGTATATATGAATTATAATATGAATATAAATTTTAACACTTAAATATATTAAATTTTTTAAATGAACAATATATAACTATTATATAAAAATCTTATTAATATATATTACAAATATAATGTACATTAATATAATAAATTCTTTATATTATATGTTTGTATTTAGAATAGAGCTGCAACATGGTTCTGTAAAGCATAAAAAAAGCATAAAATTTTAATTATAAAAAATATATAAATTAGAATAAGGTATTAGATAAGTTATAGTATTGTGTGTTGAATGAATGATTTAATATTTTCTTTTTGTTTTTATGTTCTGAATATAATTTTAAAGTATTAATAATATTTTTTATGCGGGAAATGCAGGTAATATTAATGCATTAAGCAAAATTATCTATCTTTATTATTTTTTATTTTACTGCAAATTTTATTACATACTTCAACAATCAATTATTCTATTAAAATTAATATCTCTATAAAAGTTTAATGTATGTTTCTTTCTTTTTAATATTCTTCTTAAATTTAAAATTTGATCATGTTATAACGTTTGAAACTGTCAAGTAGTTCACAAATTATTGTAGTGTCTATTACTTTTATTTTAATTTTAATTTATATCAAATTTAATATGATTTCTAAATAATTTTTAATTTTAAATTATTATATTATAATTATATTTAAGAATGAATTAAATGTTTCACTAAGGATGTAAAATTTGTTACAAATTTTAATTTGTAATATTAATAAGTGTATAATAAAAGTTCATACATGTATAATAAATTCATATTTTTTGAACATAAATATGTTGGATATTTTGAGTGAATTGAGTTTAAATTTTACATTTTAAACTGATAATGAAATTAAATTAAAATAAGTCTTTAAAATTGTTTATATTTTTAGGTATCCGAATTTGTTTAATTTGCAGTATTTATTTTTTTAAATTTATAGAATACATAGAATGAATTCTAAAAAATAATTTATTATATAAAACTAATATATACATAAGATTAATATAAATATAATTTATAGTTCACATAAATAAGTAATAATTAACGCGAGATAAGACTAGGTGGTTAAACTTATGATTCCTATATCTAATACATCATGAGAAAACTCCATAAATCATTTGAAAATGTTATAATAGAACCTACAATTTAGCTAGGCTTTATTTTAGAAAGTATGGATCAATAAAGTTGTATGATACAATTCGACTGGAATATGATAACTTGTAAAATGTAGTTAATCACACAAAAATTGTAACAAACACTTGAATCATGCTCAAACTCAAGATAATATTTATTTATAAAACCTTATAAAAACAAGACAATATATCTATATTTATTTTATATTATTATTTTATTTATTTTTAAATTTAATTCATTTATAATTTATTAAATGTGTTCGTTTGAGCCGTCACAGAAATATATTGTTTAATTGCTGAAAGTAATTAATAAAATGTATAATATATGAATTATTGATAGAAAAAAAATATTCATGGTGTGTTATGAAAGTAATGAGGCTGAATTTTCTTTCGTTTTAACTATTGTTGCAGCCTTCTAAAACAAGGTCGAAAAATCCGTGTGGGAACTTTTTTTCTATGTATCATTTTTTTATGATTAATGAGAGCAGCAGGATTTTTTTTTATGCAAAACATGTTTTTCAATTTTATAGCTTAAGCAATGGGGTAACTGATAAAACAGTGCTACATGCTAAAATTTTGTTTGTGGCGTGATAAAAATGACGTCGAGATTTTTAAATGTAAAAAAAGTCTTGAAGGAAATGTATATGCAAATGTTGATAAACTCAGGGTATCATCGATTGCTCAGATACCAAAATGTCGGTTTGAACCAGGTGGGGTCAACTATATGAGAGAACTGACAACAAACGCAGCAGACGGGCTAAGGAAGGTTTGTGACGTAAAAGAAAGTGCCCGCTCCAATATAATTTAAAATTTCTTAAATTTTAAAATAATTATACATAATTATAAACCATATTATTGGATTCAATATAAAAATTAATTTTTCTTCAATGTATTATGAAATTTAAACAAATTTAGTAAAGTGAGATCACCCCGTACGTCCCTTTTCGTGTGCCGGCACTGTTAAGTCGGTTCATGTGTTTACTTTATTGTTTTTCAAAGAATACTAGCCATATAATAGATTTTAAGTTTATAGCAGTTTTAAAAATTCTTTCGAGAAGAACATGAATAATTCATTTATATACGTATATTGTAAATGAATAGCAAGGGACTGTTAATATAAATTTATATATTGTTAATTAGTGTTAAAGTGACTGTGAATAAATTCAAAAGTGACTTATTTTTAGAAATAAAAATAAAAAATGGTGCAAATAATACATATAAATAAGAGATTATTGGGAGATCAACAACATAGTACATCGTAATGGTCAAATTTAATAAAAATATTTTCATGGTGAGAGAAATATTCTCTTTCTCTCTCGCACTTACAGCTTTTTTGTCAACCTCACAAGAGTCCGTGGAGTAAGTTAATATATTTTAAAGCACTTGTAAAAGTTTTTAGTTAGGGCCACGGACTCTTAAGAGGTCGCTAGTGTTTCTATATGTGCGAGAGAGAAAGAGCATATTTCTGCCACCATGTTTGTTTCATAAATTTAACATGGACCTTATCGTTCTCTTAGTATCTGTTCTGTGGTTTGAACTTAAAATGCACACATTGGGTGTTAGGATTGGCCAGCCTGATATTGGGAGATCGACTGCGACTTCCTTCCGGCTTTCTTTTAAGACTTATACAATATTTTAATAATGATTTACACGTACGATTATCCTTAAAGACTTTTGTTAACATTTAAAAGTTTCTACAGTGTTCTTTTACACAACAAGCCAGAAACAAAATTTTACCGTGAAAAGCTGTACCGCTTAAAGACAAATTCATGAAAAAAAGCAAAAATAGAAACTCCAGCGCATTTTATTTATAATTAAATTTATTATAATATTACATTCAAAATTATTATTTGTTTTATTTATTTTGTTAGGTCACAACAAACTAAACATAATATTATAACAGCTCATCATAAATTTTTATGGAATGAAAGTTATAGCATTATTACTTCTAAAGAAAACGAAATAGTCAATGATTATCAAAATCAACTTTACAAAGAATATTGTATAAGTGACCTTACATATTACAAGATGAATAAGGTAATATAATATATATATTGAGCATATTGAATGATTTAAGTAACATTTATTTTGTATTATTATTATTATTATATTATATATATATATATAGATATATATATTATATATTTTAACACATTACACGACTGTTTTCACATATAATAAATTCATACAAATTCTTTTGCATGGTTGTCAGCTTAGTGATAATTCTAATCGATAATATATTTGTAACGGTGGATTCCCTCGCGCCAGGATGTAACTTGCCGGCTCCAAGATTCGTCCGAGGGATACGGGCAGGGTGAGAAAAGGGTATGAATGACGAAGGCAGAATTAAGATATATATAAATGATTTAATGCTATGAAATAAAAGAGAAATACATAATGCCGTGGATCAGCTCCTCGCGAGTTGGTATACTCTTACAATTGATCGTACTCACACACAATCAAAACAACACAGGCAGACTTACATTTCGTACATATATATTACATAACCGCTTCTTACATACCAGACACATATCCATCAACAAAAACGCTACATTCGATACACAACTCCTCACACATATGCGACTTACAATCTATAACTCGCTACTTAACACTATGGGACATTAGCTACGAGGGAGAGAAGGAGAAAGGCAGAGAACTAAGAATATCCCGCTAGCGATGCAGTTATGAGGCGCGGGGCGGCGCCCGGGATTTCCACCTCGGGGGAATAGTCCCCGGGGGAGAGTCGTGGTGTCGCCCAAGCTGTATTAGGGACAGTTCGTGGACTCGTGATGCAAGCCTTTGTGCCGCCCAAGCTGTCTCAGAGATGGAGCGTGAACTTGCTCTAGACTGGCGGTCGGGAACGCTGTCGCAAGCTGTCTCAGGGGCAGCGTTCCCTAGGCCTAGCTAGGAGGGGATCAGGCGGAGTTCCGATCGAGCTGTCTCAGGCCCGGAAGCTCCGACCAACCTGCCTCGTTCGGGTTTACGTACCCCTCTTAAGTATCCTTCGTAGTGGCGGCGGAGGCAACGAGCGTTGTGCGGCGGAGATGGTGGGGCTGGTGCTGCGTTACGCAGAGCGCTGTTTGCGCGCACGGTGGCTGCGCAGCGGAGGAGCCCGGGTGGGGGGAGCCGGTGGTGGTTGGGCTAGTGGGGCCCGGGTCCTACAACGGGGCACTGCGAAACTCTAGTGACGATGTTTCGTCACATATTTATTAATAATTATTATAGAAATAAGTATAGCGTTATTAACAAAATATTTTGTTTGTGTAAACGTTATGTACGTAGATTAGCTAGTGTGGCCGATTGCGGCGTATATGTGCTCGTGCCCCGATAACACGCTGCAAGCGTCCTCGCAGCGTGTTATCGGGGAGAATAGCTAGCAATTATATCTAAACAGGTTGAATGAATAATATGGAAAAAGAGAACATAAACATTGCAGCGACAAATATTGTAGCTCCATATGTCTTTAATAGGAAGTAATAGAGGATACTGTACAATAGATGTCCATATGTAAATTGATATAAAAGTAAGTGAGATTAGCATAAGAATCATAAATGGGCTGAAGATTCAAGTGAGTGTTCAAATTTATCTTTGTGTGTGAGATATACATTGAGTCAAGTATTGCAGAAGAGAGTGGCAAGAGAGAAAAATAGATTTTTTAAAAACCTTGTGAAATTGAAAATAAATAATAATAGTTATTGTAAGAATCATGGAGGTGAAATGAAGGAAGGGTATAAAATCTTAGACGATTTAAATAAATAAAAGTTTTTGGATGCAACATGAATTTTCTCTCGTAAGTGCTTTTTCCATTTTACCCGTATGCGCATTACATATAATGTACTTAATTTTTATTTAACTTCCACTTTTGTACTTTATTTTTCTTACTTTTTTACTATTTTATTTGTGAATGTTTGAGTTATAATACTTAATATTTGAAAAAGACTATAATATAGTTAAATTATTAAAAACTTGTATATATTGTTACGATTATTACGACTACTTATATTAATATATATATATATATATATTTATATTTTATTTATCTATCGCGTTTATTTGTCGCGTATTTCTTTTACTCTTTTATTTATTTCTTCGTAACGATTTCCCAGTTCTTTCTGCCGTAGCTGAATCGGTCAGAGCGATTCAGCCTTTATGAGGTTTAAGGATTAAAATAAATACAATTATATTATTTCACGTTTAAAATACCGATTTATTGATAATAAATCGGAAGAGAGAATGTAAGTATTTAATTGGCTCATGTTACAAATCTAGCATCCTACGTATGTATCCGAATTTATAATAATAGTTGCGTTATCATTTAAACGTGTGAGTTTCGTGTTGTTTTTCGACGAGAGTTACCGACCGGGATTATATTACTCCGAGTTACCTCGCGCCTCTTATTACTTCAAAACTGTCGAATCCCGAATCACGTCCCAAGATAACAATCACACAATAATAACTAACCCCGAACATCACTCATGTTCCTTATTTTATAGAGACAACTGTTAACTCTTCCAAGCCCTCCCACCATGGAGGTGTTCTCATTTTTAGGCTTATTACTTTGATTTTGTTTAGATTTCTCCATATATTGTTTAATGAAGAAGCATTATCGATATCACTTCTCAATTTACGCTCACCCGTATTTCTCTTTATGCTGCGTCTTGCTCCCATTTTCACTTACTTTATACAACATTTATTATTTATTTAATTAATTATGTGAATTTCGTTACATACGTAACAATATGTTTCAAAAAAATAATTTTCAAAAAATCATTCTTTTTTTATCAATATATTTCATTTCTTAGATACATTTTTCCCATAAATTTTCAATAGTATCGATATCCTGTTTATAATTGTTAAAGGTATTGAAATCTTAATGTATGTTTTTTATCAATGTGAAAACAATAAGTCATATAGTATCTAAACATATTATAAAAATACCGTTACACTGTCAGATACTAAAAATTATTTTATCTGTAATTGCACATTAAAATTATAAATACCAGTGCATTTTACATATAGATTTAGATTAAAACGAACTTTTTCAATTAACTACTGTGAAATTTATTTTTCAATGAAGTTTTTTTTTTATTTCAAAATTTTTCTTTGTTAAATGAAAAAGTTTTAGAGATTGACGTAAAGTAAAGTTGAATATTTGTAGACTCTTTATTTATAGTTATCTTTTGTAACTTAAACTCAAACTTATGCATGTACTATATTTTCTATATAAACAAGAGCATATAAGAATTATGTTATAATCTTCATCGCTTATGTAGTACCACTTAAAAAGAGGTCTTGTACTTTATTAAGAGCAAAAGAGTTTATTTTAAATATGCATGAATTACTCCAAATATAGTTGTATACATAATCCGTGATTATATGATTATTTCGCCTATCCATTATAACTTATTTAGTTATACATTCCATCTATTTCCAAAGGCTCTCTAATATATCTAGTGAGTATTGATACTTGAACGCATTTCTTTTAAATAGCTTAAAATTCAATTCTAAATTACTCAAATATATATGTTCGCATCAGCTATGAAGAGTTTACAAATCATTAAATTCTAATTCATAAGTAGGTCTGATTTAGTATTGGATTAGGAATGATAATACCTAAAATTTTTGGAGATCGATTGACAGACCACTGGCCGAATTCACAAGTAGACTTTCTTTAAGAACTCTTTTATTTAATAGTGATCACATTAAGATTATTTCATTTAACTAAAATCAGTAAGTAATTTGCATATGCCTGTATATCAATGTCAAAATCTTTAAGAACTTTTGGAGGACAATCATGCAGCGCAGCATAGTGAAATGACATAATTTTGTGGACAGCTATTATTGATAGATTTAACTATCGTAGAACTGCATTTAGTAGTGATAATGCATTTGGTACTAAGAAAATTATAAATTGCAGATTCAGTTACAAGTGTGTAAATAATTTGAACAATTACGTTATTGCTGTTGAGAGCATGGAAGGAATTTTCGTAAATATTTTGTTCCAGAGTGAAATATAAAATTTTCTGATATATCTAAGCCTAAACACACACAGGTAACTGTTAAACTTGATTCATCCCATTCAACTAGATTTAAGTTACATTTTTTCGAAGATTTTATGTATACTTATACTAATAATTTTTATTTCAAGAACCAGACAGATTATTGAGATTCATTTTAATTATGAATTTACTCATATATTAAACAAACTATTACATTCAACCTAACAAAACTCACACAAATAGTTCTCACTACTGTTATATATTTAATTTATCGCAATATTTTAATTATAATTCTTTGTAACATAACTTGCTCCGGATACAAATCTGCCGTAGTCAAAACGGTCAAAGCGCCACAACCTTTTTAAAGTTCAGATTAAATAAAAAGGGATGATAATTAAAGGACAGAATACTGTTTATTTCAAAAGAGAGAGTTTAAGTTTTGTATAAGCGCGTGATACAATAAAAAACTGTGGATTTTACGTACTACCAAGTAAATTTATTAACGCGTTATAAATAAAATGCTAAAGTTCATAAGAGTATTCGCTAGATGTTGATATGACTGAGGCCCAAACTGGAATAATACCATCCGTTGTTTCAAATTTTACTCATTATCTACCCCGGATGGAAAACTACAAAATCCATAAATTCTCCCACTCGGGTCTTGGATGACATTTGAGCGCATGAGTAGCAGTCTTGCATTAATTTCAACTTTTTCTTATTGAGCTGATCCCATGGAGATCTAGTATGGAATTTTCGCGAGATGAAGTCTTCTTGCATACGATGATCTGTGAACTTCTTGTTGCGCTTGCACTAATTCCATTCCCCGGCTGCTCTATTTCACTCTTATATGCTTTATTCGCAGAATTCGGTTAATTTCTGCCGACACAAATAACTCTCTGTTCCCATCATTTTGGAATGCGTCATGTATGTCATTGTTGATACATTACATACGTGAAATTACTATATGGTAAAAATATTTGAAAGTTTTTAGTTAATAACTAAAAGGTATTATCAACAAAAACAATTTAAAAATCAATGAATGTCAAATTGTAATACATAAATTAATATTTTAAAAATATTCATATTAGTAACTATCCTAAAAAATATGTGAAAACAAATAAAATTTGAAATATATTCTGTTCGGTGCATTTTCTGTTTGTACGTTTTCGTCATTTTGTAAAAGTGAAACTGCATGGAAAGTTCCCGAAAATTGTAAAGTTCCGGGGTGGGGACGGGCCCGGAATAGAATTTTACCTGCATTAGGTCCGACGCGGGGGAGGATCATCAATCTCTTTTGCGACTTTGTGCCCAATACACTTGTAGTGTATTTATTTCAATTTTCGCCGCTTGCTCTCGCCTGTGAGAGTGAATTTTCTATCGCTTGCATTGCGTGCGTATGTGTGTGCTGTATTTATGGTGAAACTTCTGGTGGATTCAGACGTTACCGGGACCTATCGCTCCTCAGATTCTCTATGGTGGCGCCCGGCGATTTTCTCCAGGGTGGATGTTGACGAACACCAGGTCCGCCTCGCTTTCGCAGCGCGTCTCCCGAGGCCCCTGTTACTGCTGGCTCGAGTGAGAGCCAACTTTGCGAGCGCCGATCTCTCGCGTGTGTGAAGCACACTTTGTAAGTTTTATGTATTTTTTCTTTTGCTCAACACACTAAGGCTTTTCATCCTGACGCAGGGGGTTTTTATGCCGCATCTTAATAAATAGCATTTCTCATTTCTGTTTCGCGAATTGCTTTGTTTTAATCAACTCCAGCAGCAATTGATCCTTCCCTTACTCCTTTTCATTTTATTAAAATATTATTGATTATTGAGATTATTCCCAAACATTTTCATTCTGATAAAGTTGAAAAATATTTATTTAATTATTTAAAGAATCATCTGTAAATATAATAATAAAATAAATGTTAACATAATCTTTTTTTAGGTAGCTCTTAGATGGAGAACAAAAAAAGATGTTCTTTCTGGCAAAGGGGAAAATACATGTGGTAATAAACAATGTAATTTCACAGATCAACTTAAATCATGGGAAGTAAATTTTAAATACATTGAACATGGAAAATTCATCAATGCTTTAGTTAAATTAAGTAAGAATCTATTTTTAAAATTACTGAAAAAATAATCTCTTATAAAAGATATATTTTTTTTAATGTAAATTAAAGAAAATAATTATATAAGATATAAGTGCTATCTTTGATTACAATTACGATTATGATTACGATTTATAATTATATGTTTAATTGGGATTGAAAGCATTACTAGAGATAATTAGTGCTATTCATCGTTGGGTAGCAACATTAAAGGTAGTGTTTAGAACTTTTTAAATATATTTTAGGGGTTTGTACTATCTAGATTCTATATAAATATATAATTATGATCTACTTATTACCGATATAATTACATAGAATATATTTAATATACACATTTTTTGTAAAATATGAATTTTATTTTTTATTGGCATAAAAATTTAAGCATAAAATCAATGTTTTATAGATTTTTTTTTATAGTTATTTGCTTATTTTATATTTTTAATATATTACTTTATCTAAATCCATTTGTTAAAATATGATAATATAAATTTACATGATTTTTTATACAATTCTTT
This sequence comes from Eupristina koningsbergeri, assembly GCA_018907245.1. Taxonomy (NCBI): domain Eukaryota; kingdom Metazoa; phylum Arthropoda; class Insecta; order Hymenoptera; family Agaonidae; genus Eupristina; species Eupristina koningsbergeri. The sequence goes on along the minus strand of JACCHV010000002.1, from coordinate 1,269,214 downwards.
TTTAATCAATATTTCATTCTAGGATTATGTATAGAATGCTCAAAAAAATTAAATTATACAAGAATTAAAATATTAGAAAAAAATGAACATAATATTTCTATTGATTTGCAAAAAAAACATAAATTATTGAATAAAGAATTGAAGCAAAAAAGTGATAAAAATATAATTGAAAATAATAAGCACAAAAATGATTGTATATGGACTTCTAAAAATTCTAAGAAGAATGATACGGATATAAATGAAAAAATGGATGATTATCTTTTAGATATGTTCAATTTTATATAATACTACTGTTACGAATTTAAATTCTTAAATAATTTATCGTAGTTAAAACGATTAAATTATTTTAAGCTTGAGAATCCAAACGAATAATTAATTTTTATAATATTTTGGATAAATTAAATATTATTTATTTTCTCTCTTTTGATAAAAATTATTAATATCCAAGACGATCCATTCCCATTTTTGAAGTTTGATTACCACTTTGTTAGATATCATCAACATTATTCAACCAATACTTAACATGTTTATACATCTCTGTGTATCTTTTAAATAATTTGTACTGATTTATTTATTATCTGTATACATATATCTTTAAACGACTATTATCGTATTGTCTCTGCTTTTTACTCACTTGATTTTCACTACACTTTTCCCTACTTTTTCCTGTTCCTTTATTTAACTTTTTAATTTGATTTAATTTATCCATTTTCCTTATATTATATATTTCTTCTTTCTTTCAGATTTTGCACTTCCTTTTCTCCTTTCTTAATCAATATTTTCCTTTTATCGTAATATTCCCATTCCTTATTCTGAAAATCTCTTTTATTTTTATATTCTTTCTTGATTTAAGGTAACTTGGCATCCTTTGTACTGGTTTATATTTTGTTCTAATTTATCAGCGAATTTCACACTGCCTTGGCTTAATTTTTCACTTTTTTATTTTATTTAATTTAATTTTAATTATTTCTGGATTACTAAATGATTCTTTTTGTAACGTTTTCATTCTTGAGTATGTTAAAATTTGTCGCGTATTTGATAGATATCACATTACATATGTGATATTACTAATTAAAGAATATTATATGTTTATTATATGTTAAAAAATGAAATCTTTATAAAAATTTTTTTTACATAGTATAGTAATTATAGAGATATATTATATATTCAATTCTAAGTTTTTAGATGTAAAATAAAATTTTTTAAAAAAACCTGTTATAGTTATAGTCAAACGAATATTTTTTGTCTTGCTAAATTCTAGTTGTCAATAATGAATACTTTTAACGGAAATAATAATACATCAACTATCAAGTATTAGTCAAGTACAGTAATAGTACGCGAGTACGAACTATAACTTAGAAATAATATAAGAAATAAGTATTCTATTTTATCATAAGATACGGAAGACTACGAAAGAGCATTATCATAAACAAAATCGTATGATTGGCTCAGGTCAGCTATGAATCAAAGTTAATAATTAAGATATAACATGGAAGAGATAAAATTACTAATGATATAAAAGACAGAGAAAATAGGAAGAAAGTACTTTTTTATATTTTAAACTATTGGAACTATTATATTTTCAAGTATTAAGGACTTTCCAATCCTGAAAATCTGGAGTCGTGACAGAGTGCTGCCTCTATGAAACTGCTCACATCGTTCTTTCGGACTGCATACTTTAAAGCTGCATTCGTTGCGAATAATTATCACACAAGCAATATTAAGAAATTATCGATTAACTATTGTAATAATTTTGTAACAATTCTATTTTATAATACTATTCTTACTGAAAATATTAAAAATAGTATATTAAATTTGTAAAAAACAATTTGTAAAAAAAATATTGAATAAACAAATAATTATTAAATCAACAAATATAATAAATATTAATTTACTTATTAACTACATTCTGAGATGTAACTGCATTAAACATAAGCATATTGCATTATTGACATAACAAAATGTATTTTGAGAAACAGTATGAAGTATAAATGAACAATCAACACAATAATATATGCTGTAGTTACAGCAATATTTTATTATAAGAGAAAACGATATTGAAAGCTACAGAAGATGTTGGGTGAGAAAGATTGCACAACAAGTGTGTTCTATATTTTAGAATATAGGTATCGGGAAACTTGACGGCGTACGTACGTACCGGTATTGTTTCTTACATTTCACTTTAGTAACAATAGTAATTTGTTGATGCAAAACAATGACCTCACGCTGATTACCTGCAGGTGAATGCCTTTGAGACTATGCATTCCTACGGAATCAGTGTCTCTCCCGCTGTGCACGTGAATGCGGTCCATTTTCTCATACCTATCAATACTTCCTCCCATCTTAGGATCGTATATGTATGGGATTTTTCTTTCCATATAGCAAAATTAAAATCCAGTTACCACCATTGCTACATTACTAAGAAAAAAATTAGAATTACTCTGTTATTCTGATAATGAACTTTATAATAACAAATTTGTATTAAAAAGTACTGTAAAATGTCGTTATTGTTTTATCGATATTATCAAACATCATCTTAATTTTATTTAGATTTGTATCAATAATTTTTCAATAGCATCGGCTAATAAACCTGAGTATTATAAATAAAATTAATTCAAAATATAAATAAATTTAATAAAAAAATAAATTCAGAATAAAAAATGTAACGTCCCCATATTTTAAAATAAAATTTCCACGTCAAATTTCGATAATCTTACAAAACAAAAGCTTTAAAGGCATATGACTACGAATTGTAAACAGAAAATAGGTAAAATAATAAAGATGAAGCACTATTTCATCACGAACTGAGATGAATGACTACAATGATGGCCAACTAGAAATATTAAAATTCTAACAAATTATTAGCCGAAAATGACGAAAAAAGATGTGTACTTCAAAAAGAAAACACTATCAACAAATTATTACTAATATGATTAAGATAATGGAAAGAAAATATGGAAATAAAATATGAAAGTTTCGTAAATTTGGCGATTAGCTAAGTTCATGAACCTATGAATTAATATTAATAATTATAAAACTGTAGAGAGGGGGTAACTGTAGGATACAGATGATATGAAAGCGGAGTAAAATGTAAAAAAATGCTTTTTACTTTTCGGCTTTGTATAATTTAAAATCTAGTTATTCACAAGTGTTAAGGACTCTCCAAGTCTAGAAAATATCTGGAGAGGTGATAGCCTGCTATCAAGATAGAATTTATCCATATCATGCTTTCGGATAATACGCACAATGTGAAAATTATAACACAAGTAATATAAATTATATTCATCGATAAATACTTATAGTTCATTTTGCAATAATTATATTTTATATATTTGTTCTTACTGATTTTCTTCAAGTTAAACGTCTAACTTCGTTGTAACTTCATAAATGTTTGATTTATATTAAATAAATGATAATTTTAATTTAGAAAATTTACTGAATATTCATTTTTATACGTATGACATATTGAGACGTAACAAAAATATGTTATCAATTTAATAAACTTATCGAGAAGCATTTTTCCAGCATTTAAAATAAAAGAATACATTAAAATTAATATGTTTTTAATGTTTGAATAATTAAAATAATAGTATACTTGTAAAAATATTGTTTTTAACTATTTACAAAAGGTAAACTAGAAAAATGATTATTAAGACCTAAAAATGGAAAACTTATCAACCAAAGACTCAAATTGACCTGTAACAATAGTAATAAAAATAAAAATAATAATGACAAGTTCCAAATCTTCATCTCCCTGTTATATATAGAAAAATATTTTTCGAAATATAAGGAGAGATGTAAAATAAAAATCATTTCAATAAACTGTTTTATATTTTTTGATTAAATTGTTTTGTATAAATATAAATTATACTGGTATTAAGTTTAAAAAGGAATTTTTGGGTTTTATTAAATTAAGTATTACATTCAAAATATTTAAATATGACTTTTCATGTACCCGTTATTAACATATATATATTATTTATTTTAAATAGATTTTATAGCATTAAAAAAATTGTTTTAATAGGGCAGACGCTCAACAGATACGGTAGTGTCACCAATATGTACAAGAGAGAAAAAAGATATTTCATCTATCATGTTTGTTTCTTTGGTTTAACATGGAGCTTGATATTCTGTAAATCTATCCAACATACTTATTATCTTGTACATATATTTAAATTTTAATTAATCGTGTTTATTACACATTTAATAATGTAAAATATTAATAATTGTTTAATTAATTTTAATGTCTAAAAAAATTATTGTTTTAATCGTATTATCAATTATATTTCTAGCTTATAATAATAGTTACTGTGTCGTAAATTTAATTTATTTTAATTTTAAATATTTCATTAGAAATAAAATAAGCTTTTTTTTATCTATTAAATTTTGAATTTTTTAAAAAACTGTGACGGTCGATTTACGATCCTTGCTAAATTTTAGGATGTACCAGCCTATGTTATTGCGATAAATACATATAAATACTAACCACAGAACAGAGAGTAAAAAAAAGTCAAATTCCATGTTAAACATCTGGCAATAAAATCTTATCTTTCTCTCTGTTGCAATTATAGATTACTATTAGATCCTCTGATGTGGTCGTGGCACATGAACAAATTATTTTTATGCTTTAAATCTATAGTTAATGTTAAAAAAAATTAGCTATAGATGTACGAGGTATGGATGAACATCCTGGCATTTAAAAATACATCATACGCGGAATATACTGTTAAAAAAATCATGTTTATTTACGATATTATTGAAAGTATTATTATTTATTATTATTGAAGAAGGCGAAGATACAAAAGAAAAACAAGATAAAATATAGGAGAAAAGAAACCGTAATAGCACCAATGAAAAGAGAAGGAAGGGAGACAGAAGAGAGGTTAATATGGAGAGAAAAAGATAGATTAAAGAACTACCAGATACAAAGAAAACAAAGGAAAAAGAAAATAAGAAGTCACGAGATATAATGTTCTGGAATATAGTAGGGATATGGGACAAAGGTAGGGAGTTTTGGGGTTATGTGGGAGAGATAGATTTCATATGTCTAGTAGAGACATAGATAGAGGATAAAGACAAAGAAAAATGTAAAAACATGCTACCGAAAAAGATGAAATGGGAAATAACAGGAGCGATCAAAGAGAAGAAAAGAGAAAGGGGAAAAGGAGGCTTTACAGTAGGAATAAACAAAAGATGGGACGTAAAAGCAGAAAAATTGGGCACAAATTACGAAGAATGGATAATCAAGACAAAACTAATAATCAGGAAAAAGGCTTTGAATTAGAGATATAGAACATACAAGATATACAACACGAAAGAAATCGAAAAAAAATGGGACAAGATAAAGGAAGTAAACGATGACAGCAAGCAAACATGTTAATATTGGGAGATCTGAATATAAGAATAGGACAACTAGGTATCTTCATGAGAAGGAAAGGTGGAGACAGGAAATTTGATAGTAGGGGACAAGAATTGGTCAGAAGAGTAGAGGGAAACGGCTGGGTCATACTGAATAGCACAGCCACAAGAGACGAGAAAGGAAACTATACATGCATAGGACCCAGAGAGAATACGGTAATCGATTTAGCAATTAGAGACGAAAAAGCGTGGGATATAATAGAAGAAATGAAAATAGAGGAAAGAATAGAATTAGATAACCTCCCGATCAAGATTAGAATTAGAATAGACGCCGACAAACAGAAAGGTACAAAAACAATGAAAGGGAGCGCAATGAAAGTAATCGACAGATGGGACGAAGATAGTAGAAACATATATAGAAGGATGTCGGACGATAGATACGAAAGTAAAGAACAAAGGACAGTGCTAAAGACAGTCTGAAGAGTCTTCAGAAAGATATTATTATTAGTACGCAGAATTCTCGCCGCATCCTTAAAGGCCGATGCTCGTGGTAACTAATATATGGGAAGTATCGTACATCCCCAAGAGTCCACTTTGACCTAGTTGTCGTTCCTCTTACAACGCTGGTCTTGCAGTTTCTTATCCCCTGTAGGTCAGCTTCTTGTATATTTCACTCACTTCCGGTACAACCTTCCCGGCTGATGCACCAAAATTTGATTTTTTAATATGTTACGGATCTTCGCCCTTTAAATGTAGGCTGAAACGTAACCCGAAGCCGAGTCCGAATGGCTATTCGGAGTTATCTCTAACTCCTTAGCGGAAGGTGAAGGTTACAAGGATTCGAAGAAAAAACTCAAAGATATTTCCGTATTAAAGAGACTTATTTAATTTACCAAATAAATCAAAGAGGAGACGCGGCGCTTGTATTCCACGGTTACCGTAATTAAAAAAATTGCCGTAAATGCCGTAAATGTCGTGTTGCGCGTCGCGGTAAAGTAGTTATAATTTTTGTATGAACTTAGGTTTTTTAAGAGGTGTTGCGCGATCCGCGGGTCCGTCACGAATGACTTCCAAGCCGGTTCGCGAGAGCCGCGGAGGATGATTCTCCCTGATTTTGGAAGCATCCGCGAGAGCAGCCGCGGGTCCGCGGTCCCACGGTTGGGGTGCTGAGTCCGCGGATTCCTCGGGCGCTTGCCGTCGGCGCGCGTTATCAGGGCGACGAACGCCGTCTCCGCGAGCCGCGTAGGCTCCGAGCGCCCGGTATACGCGTATTCAGCAAATTCGGCGTGCGGGCCGCTGAACGACGGGAACACTCTTATCTATATTCCCGCGGGTTCGGGGTCCCTGTCCTAGAACTTAAGGTAATACGTTGCTATGCAGCGGATGCAGCTGCATAGCGTACGTAACACGTCCGAGGCCGCCCCGTCAATGACCCCGTTGGCGCTACTTAGGAATGTGATAAGATGTTTGTTTTAATGTATGTGTGCGTGTTTAAATTACAATATGTTCATGTAACGCATCTCCTCTTTTTTATAAATTTATATGCAATATTTTAAAATTTTCGTTTTACAAAATCTCTTAGCGATACAATAATTATTATAACTATGATTTAATAATAATTATTGTTTACAATTTATAGGTAACATATGCTGTTTACAATTGTTGTAACATATAAATATAAGAAAAAAAAATTTTTTTTTTTGGATCAGTGGATCGTTGATTATTATCTATCTTGATCCACTTCCCTCTTAAATTGAATGGTTTATTATTGTTTCCAAATTTCCTTCATTTCTCAAAATGGTGTGGTTCAGTGGTATATATTTTTTATTTTAAAATTTATTTATATTTTAGTTGATCTGTAGGCTGAAACAGTCTATTAAAATTAGTTATTTGGGAACCCTCCCTTTTCGTTTTTTTCTGAAAAATTGACATTTGATTCGTGATTTGTTATTTTTATTTTTGTATTTTAGTAGTCCTTCGGCATTTAAATATGATTATTAATATAATTATTTTTATAATTATAACAGCAATAGCTATAGTTATTCCCGCGATTTTTATAGATAAGGTGGTGGAAATATTTGTACTACCAATTTCGCTTATTAATTTCAAATAGCGTACCTGCTCTGTAATAAAGGGTTTGACTGTATTAGTTAGTTAATAGTATGAATTTTACTCTTAAGCGTATTTACAGCACCAGTGCATAATTTATATAATTTTATTTGACTTAAAGGTGTATAACGTGGGTCTTTGTTGTGGCAGTGAAATAATTTTTGCGTTATTAAATATTAATAAAATTATTTAATAAATTTTAATAATATTATATTTTGTTATATTCTTATAAAAATTATTTTAATATAAGGAGTCACGATGCCTGCGTTTTTGTCTGCCTCGGTAATTTAACCTTCCTTCAGGCAACGCCTCGTGCCCTTGCCCTGCCCTTTGTAATATTATTGGCAAAATTATGATATTATGCATTAATAAATTGCTTTTGATCAAGGATTTTGTTTTGTATACCGATTATAAAATAAGTAGCAGGAAAGGAGTGCGGAAATGGATTGCGAGGTATTGCAATTAATTTTGATCACACATTGTGAGCCTTACAATTCTTTTATTGGCTCCGCGGAATACAGGGCATAAAAACCCCTCACGAGCGAGGGGAAAAGCCACGCAGATAAATACAATAGTTGTGAATACAAACGTTGATTATCGCCGCGACGGAAGAGATGCGCGTCGTGTTACCTCACTTGGCGGCGTCCCCACGTCACAATGTATTGCAGTCACCTCTCGATCGAGCCTCTGGAGCCGCTGATCCTCCCAGGGCGTAATCCACTGGAAGTCGAGCCGTGCGCTCGCAAGATGACGGCAACGAGCACACACACAGCACGCAAACACTCGCACACACACGCAAATTCACACGAGGTGATGCGCAGATCACCGCTCCGGGTTTTCGTATAAAATGCGGTAACACGACCGGGTTGAATGCAAGGCGAAAATTCAAAGCGAAACTTTGAAACTACATCCAGCGAAGTTTCGAGTCGAAGTGCGCGTCGCCGGAAGGAAAAACGTTTCCTCCAAAATCACCCGCAATAAACCGGAGACCTTTCTTCCGATTTATTGCAAAGGGATCGCGCGGTCACTCTCTCTTACCCTCAAACTGTCGAAGGGAAGAGAAGCGACGAACAGATTTTATTGGGTTATTAGTTGGAATGAGTGATAAAAATTACAGTTGTTAATTTTTCTTGGATTAATTATTATATTATTAATTGGTTAAATATCAATTAATTATTATTATAGAGTTGCGGGTGGATAAAATTTTCTCACGCGTCGCGTCTAGGTGTTCCCACCGGAGGGGACTCGCGGCGCGGGATTGGTCGACGGAGATTTAACATTGCGTCAACATTTTTTGCTTATTTAAACCCGTGTCCGGCCGTGTACAGCATCTTGTGCTACCAGTGAAGATAATATAGTGAATTGTGCCAATCACCCGCTCTAAGTGCCTCAAATAGTGCAAAGATGGAACGCCTAATCACCGGATTGCCGAATACATCGCAGCTTAGCAGCCAACTGATTTCTATTTATTTTGAGTGGGCACGAACTGGGGTGAGTAATTTTCGTTTATATTTATTTCCAAAATTTCTTTATAAATTTAAATAATATATATATGTATTTTTTTGTATTGTTTATTTTCCATAAATTTAAATAACATTAAATATTATTAAATAATTTAAATAATATGATTATCTTCGTTATTTTTCATTTAGACAATATACAATTATTTTATTTATTAATTATAACTTTAAATAATATATATATATATTTTTTTGTTTATTATTTTTTCATGAATTTAAATTATATATATGTGTTTTTTTTTGTTTATTAGTATTATTATATAATTAAGTTAATGTTCATTAACATTCAATCGCTTTTTTTTGTTTATACATTCTAAGTGTATCAAAAATTTTCTGTATAGAAGTTATAATATAATAATTACATTATAATAAAATAAAATTTTTTGATTATCATTTAAGGTAATATATTAATAAATGATTATATTGTTACTTTTAGGTATGGCCTTGGGTCGGGAAGGCAACACCCTTGGCCCGCCGTGTGGCCGTTCTCTTATTAGAAGGCGATGCGTCGACCTTCGACGTCGTGGAGAGCGTGGCCGAGGGGTACCGCCGCCTGAGCCGGGCGAACCGGTCGATTCTACGGGAGGATAATCTAGCTCTCCAACACTGGGGGTGCTTCGTTCCTCCCACAACCCCCAGGTAAATAGAATATCATTTTATTTTCCTTTATATTAGAATTTTTCCCTTATTGTTTGGCTAATTTCTTATTATTTCATTAATTTACCTATTATTTTTTTTTATTAATTTAATTATTATTTTATTAATTATTATTTTATTAATTTAATTATTATTTATTAATTCAATTATTCAATTATTATTTTATTAATTTAATTATTATTTTATTAATTTAATTATTATTTTTCCCAGAGAGGTGTGGTACTCCATTTTAAATGGGGATGAAGAGGCCTGCGAGGAGGAGGGGAAGACCTATGCCTTCCTGATGGAAGAGCGCGCCTTAGCCTGATAAGGCCCTTCTCCCGCCGGTTTTCCAGTGCTCAGCCCGACCAGCCAAAAGCGAACCACTATCCGTAACGAGTGCAGCGATTGATTGCTATAGTTATTCTTATAATAGTACTCATGTCATCGTTCATTGTCTTAATCAACCGCACTCGATCTTATTATGTTATATCTCAAGACTATTACTATGTGTCAAATTCACCGTTATACGTAAAATTATTATGATATGTCAAATCCACTATTATGTGTCAAACTTAACATTATGCGTCAAATCACTATTGTATGCCAAGATTACCATTATGTACCAAAATTATATTACAACCAATCACTATTAAAATAACTAACTCGTACCTTTTATTCTATACCTTCATGTTTCAATTATAGTTTATAAATTCAAATAATTTATTTTATTTTAAATTTATTTTATTTAATTAATTTCATTTTATATTTTTTATTCTATTCAATTTATAATTCATAGTTTATAAATTCAAATAATTTATTTTATTTTAAATTTATTTTATTTAATTAACTTCATTTTATATTTTTATTTTATTCAATTTAGTATCATTGATATTTTATTGAATTTTTAGATATTTCATTAAATCATTTCCATTCAGTATATTTATCAAATAAAAATATTCCTTCACGTATTATATTTTATTATATTTTAATACTAATTTTTTGTTGTTGCAAGATTAAAATTTGTCTTAGAATAATTATTGAATAGGTTTAAATTAAATCATTCATAAATTTAAATTATTAAAACTTTCCAGTTATGAATTGTAAATGTATTATATATATTTTAAATATTTAGATATTTATTATATATAATTATATATATATAATTACTAATTACAAAAATTTAATATACACATTAATTTTAATTTTGTATAGTACTTAGCACGTGTATGTTTTTTCATTAATAATAATAAAATCTTACCACAATTTTTTTTATAAAATCAATTGGTTTTATTTTAATTTTATTAATTAATTTATGACCATTAATTACTCCTTTTGTAATTATTGATTAACCACTGGTATCTAATGGAAGCCTTAAGTACTATCATTAACCATATTTAAAGCTAACCTTAGTATATAAGTAAGAATTTGTATTTAAGATTTTATACGTTGTGTGGCCGATACGACAAGGCTGGTGCCTGCCGCCCGTCCGCACGGGTTCGAATCCCGATGTCAAGACTCGATTTTTTTTGTTTTTTTTCTCATTGATTCGTTGATCAGCCGGGAACCCGAACCTTTGAATTAAAGCAATTTTAAATTATATATATAAAATATATTTTTTTCGCATTTTTATTAATTCAATTATTTTATTGATTTTTATTTACTCAGCCGGGAAAGTTAATTTAATTCAATTTCAATTTAAGTAATTTGATATTTTCACATTATTGATTTTTTAAGTATCTAATATAATATTTAAATATCTAATGGATACATCCAGTAATATTATAAATCACTTCTTAAAACTGATATTAGTGTGTAAGTAAAAATTTGTCTCTAGGATTTTATACGTTGCGTGGCCGATGTGGTAAGGCTGATGCCTGCCGCCTCGAGCCGCGCGGGTTCGAATCCCGGTGTTGAACTTTATTTTTTTTCGGCCTCTACCATTTTTATAACTCAATATTAATAATTTAATTCAAGATTAACAACTTTAATGAGAAAACTTGAAATAAAATTGTTTTTTCCTTTTTTTTGAAAATTTGAGCCTATTTTTTACGAAATTTTGGGCTCGATCTGATTAAAATTAAGGAAGATTTTATTTTTACTGTTTTCCGAAGGAAATTATTATATGAATTTTGTAGAAATATGGAATATCTACTTTAGGAATGGTTGGAAGTTCTTATATTTTGTCTCCCAAGTTTAATTTTTTGAAAATCGTATGTTCTCGGGTACGTATTTCCTTACTTTCGTAGACTATGAATTTCGAGATTGACGTTGTATTTGCTGGCACATTGACTGGCCGGACATAATGTCAATATGGTGGGATTATTTTTTTGTTTAATATTTGTCGCCAATTATATTCATCTGGCTTTCTTATGGGTGGTCCTAATTAGATGTACAGAGTAGCGTATTAATGGCGTCTTGTCAATTATTGGAGTCCATCGTTCTGTCTCCGTAAGAATCGTATTGGTCTACGTTCTTTTTTTTGTTTTATCAAAACGGACTGTCCCAGCTGTCCCAATGCGAGCTCGTGCGGGGTGAATCCCGACGCGTCATGGATCGACGTATTATACGCGTGTTGACATAGATCCAACCATTGGTCCCATTTGTCTTGACTTTCCACATACGCTCTTAGGTATTCCGTCAGTGTATGGTGCATTCTCTCTATGCTCCCATTCGACTGCGGGTGGTAGGCTGTCGTCCTATACTTATCGATTTGGAAAAGGGCAGCCAGCTCTTCTAAGAGTTTGTTTTGGAAATGACGTCCCTGGTCCGTTAATATGACAGTAGGTGGTCCAAAGTATGAAATAAAATACCTTATAAGAGCTCGGGCCACTTCCTCAGCGGTGGCGTGTTTTACTGGGACTAATATGCAATATTTCGTTAAGAGATCTTGCATACTTAGCACGTATCGATAACCTCGCGACGTTGCTGTTAAAGGTCCGTAAAAATCGAGCGACATTTGCTTAAACGCTCTCGACGGTGTGTTCGTAATTACCATCGGCTGTCTAGTCTTTATTCGAATCGATTTATGAGTCTGGTACTTGGCGCAGCCTTTTACGAATTGTATCACGTCGGGTCGCATGTTTTTCCAATAATAATCGCGTGCGATTTTACTGTACGTTTTCGTGATACCCCGATGTCCTCCAATCGAAGAATCGTGATATTCTTTTAGGATGGCATCCTTGAAGGCCGATGCCCGTGGTAACTGATATATGGGAAGTATCGTACATCCCCAAGAGTCCACTTTGACCTAGTTGTCGTTCCTCTTACAACGCTGGTCTTGCAGTTTCTTATCCCCTGTAGGTCAGCTTCTTGTATATTTCACTCACTTCCGGTACAACCTTCCCGGCTGATGCACCAAAATTTGATTTTTTAATATGTTACGGATCTTCGCCCTTTAAATGTAGGCTGAAACGTAACCCGAAGCCGAGTCCGAATGGCTATTCGGAGTTATCTCTAACTCCTTAGCGGAAGGTGAAGGTTACAAGGATTCGAAGAAAAAACTCAAAGATATTTCCGTATTAAAGAGACTTATTTAATTTACCAAATAAATCAAAGAGGAGACGCGGCGCTTGTATTCCACGGTTACCGTAATTAAAAAAATTGCCGTAAATGCCGTAAATGTCGTGTTGCGCGTCGCGGTAAAGTAGTTATAATTTTTGTATGAACTTAGGTTTTTTAAGAGGTGTTGCGCGATTCGCGGGTCCGTCACGAATGACTTCCAAGCCGGCTCGCGAGAGCCGCGGAGGATGATTCTCCCTGATTATAGAAGCATCCGCAAGAGCAGCCGCGGGTCCGCGGTCCCACGGTTGGGGTGCTGAGTCCGCGGATTCCTCGGGCGCTTGCCGTCGGCGCGCGTTATCGGGGCGACGAACGCCGTCTCCGCGAGCCGCGTAGGCTCCGAGCACCCAGAATACGCGTATTCAGCAAATTCGGCGTGCGGGCCGCTGAACGACGGGAACACTCTTATCTATGTTCCCGCGGGTTCGCGGTCCCTTTCCTAGAACTTAAGGTAATACGTTGCTATGCAGCGGATGCAGCTGCATAGCGTACGTAACAGTAGCAGCAAGAGGGGAAGACTCAAAGGTATTCTGGATAACTAGAGGACTAAGACAGGGGTGCGGCATTAGCCTCACACTATTCAACATCTATATTGCGGAGCTAGAAGAGTTAATGGCTAAAGAAAGACTAGGAGGAATCAAAGTGGAAAAAAAGGCTGTGATCACTTGCATACACAGACGATGTAGTGCTAGTGGCGAAAATCAGAGATGATAAGCTAGTTACCCTCAAAAGATTCCTACACCACAGAAGAATGCATCTAAATACGGAAAAGACAAAGATGATGATATAAAAAAAAGGTAAAAAGAGTAAGGAAAGAATATGGCAATGGAAGGATAAAGAAATAAAAACGGTGGAAACGTTCAGATACTTTGGGTTTGTGATCAACAGAAATGGGGGCCACAAAACACATCTGGAAGAAAGAAGAAGTAAAAGCTTGATTGGAGCTAAGAAAACGTGGGGACTTGGAGAAAGTAAATGCGCAGGCGATTACTTGAGAAAGAAAAGACTATTTAATTATTAGGCGGGGTACTAGGATATCCACCGATGATCCGGGATATGAAAGATACTCAGGAAATGGAAAAAGTGAAAACCAGCTACCTCAGATGGACGCTAGATTTATATAACTGTACGCTAAGATATATTATATATGAAGAAACCAAAAAATCGGAAATGAACAAAGAATTGAAAATAAAAGAAAAAATTGAAAAACACGAGATAGGGAGACTAACGAAAAGGTGCCTGAAAGAACAGAAAAAAGATTGCATAGAGAAAAAAGAGGAGAACATTACAGAGAGATAGCTGAACGAGATAGGATTAAGCAGAAGTCAAATAGAATTGTGGAATAAAAAAGGGATCAACAAAATAAGAAAGAGAGGAAGATAAACAAAAACTGACAATAAGACAAAGAATTCATAAGGCGAACTACAATATAAGGAAATTATAGTAGAAGATCTATCCAAATATATAAAGGCTGGGAAGAAAATACAAAATAATAATAATAAAAATAAAAAATAAAATAATGGGAAAATACAAAACATAAGAACGACGGCCAAGATAAGATGTGAAAATATAACGACCAGAAAAAAATGGTGGTTAAAGGAAGAGAAAAGAAAAAGTGAATATTTTGGAAAAGAGTCAGGAGACTGGAGACATATAATTGGAAAATTCAGCAAGACAGAGGAGATAGTTAGATAAATAAGAAAGGAGAAAAAATAGATAAATAGTGAGATTATGAAGAAGTTTAATAGAAAGAGGGAAAACCCTTAGCTAAGAAAGTTGATTAAGAAAATACTAAAAATAAGTAAATTAAGAAACAAGAATAAAAAGACTGAATAAAAGAAAGATAAAGCAGCTGAAGGCAGAACTAAATACAAGCTGACAGACGAAAGAAATCTATAAAGGCCCACTACTTGGCCGAAAGACTGGAGTATTGTAAAATAAAATAAATAATAAAAAATATTTATCAATTATATAATAAATGATATAAATATATAAATATATATTAAATGATTTAAAAATTTATATTTATTAATAAATCAAGAAACATACATTAATTTATAGATATAATTATGTGTACATATATTGAAATACAAATTATTTTACATATTTATAAAATTCAAAAATTCTCATCTGTATTGGTACCATTAGTTATTTATTATTTATTTTTATTGTTTGTTTTTTTTGTGTTTTTTCTTAATTTTATAAGATAACTGTGTTAAAATTAGTAAGTAATTTTGTTCAAATTATTGTTTTTTTATTTTTATTATTTTTTTATGAGGAAGCAACTAAAAAACAGTAGCACAAAATTAAGTTAAAAAGTAATGATTGAAAAATAATGTATTATAATGTAACACATAGTTGAGAACAAATGAAACTTATTTGCAACTTATTGTACTTACTAATATTTTAAAGTATTGTTACGACCAATCACAATGATACATGTTTTAAGCCTACACTTAAGTACACTAGCGCGGGGATAGACAAACCAGCGAGAGTAAATTTTACCCAACGAAGTTGAATTTTTATCATGCAAGAAATAAAGACCTACAGTCGTTATTTCTAGATTGAGCGAGTAGGAAAAATGAAATTTATTGGAGATTTTATAAAATTAATTTATTTAAACTTACTTTTTATGTGTTTAATTTCACAGGTATCGATCTCAGCCTTACGGGTTGTCGTGGTGATATAAATCGAGCGGTGTTATACTTATAATAATTAGTCAAGATACTAGATTTACGATTTAAAGTGAATTACTATAAAACTCAAGACGTAAAACATTGTGTCCTGAAAGTCCTATGATTTTATACCTTTTTGGCGATAAGGGATTTATTCATCCCTTCTCTTAGTTCTGTGATTCATTGGTTTTTTTAATAGGGCTGAGTCGTACATGTATAAAATCATAAATAAATAATACAATAGAAATAGCATATAACAATAGATGTACATAGTCATTGGTCAACTGATGCGATGTGATATAGTTTGCAACGATATCTTGTTTGTAATTGATGTTTGTGTTTTCGGTCGTTTGACGGTAATTATTGTGTTACGTGTGCGTCAGTTGTTTTTCGGCGCTACAGTATCTTATAATTGTATTTGTGTACAGTCATTACTGTATTGTCTCCTGAAAGGTGCTTATTTTCGAATCTTAATGTATAATATTCATTTATTTCTTTTATTCTATTTCAAATCGCTAATGAAATATAGATTAATAATCGGCGGTAATCATAATATCTTATCGTTGTATATTATTAAAAATACGTAATTTGAGAATCTTGTTACAAAATAGTTACTCTACTTTTATTTTATGTAAATTCGTCGTTTACTTATTTACGAAAAAGAATATAAATTATCAGGAGACGGTGCAGCCGTCACACTATTGTGACAAGACGGCTCCATTCGCCTTTAATGGGTGAAGGACAGAATCAAGTTCTCGTCGAATGATAGAACAAATTTACGCTGGGATAAGCGGCAGCTGGTCTGCCAGGGATTTGGAATGTTGCTCACATGTGTAGTCAATAAAAAAAACAAGTTTTAATAAATAAATACCACCGAGGAGGTGTAATTTAATGAGCACCTCTCTAATGTATATATAAAATCGATAATACTGAGTATAACGATTGTTCAGTTACTTTTACAAATCCAATAATATAATAGTATTATTTAGAACCGCAATTCCCGAAATAAATTAATGGTAACCGTTTGATATTTACAATAGTTAAGTTAAGTCTGTTCGCATAGTGACCGCCGGGTGGGTCACGAATATAATTGTGACCGTCGCAATATTGTACTCAGGCGCAGACACTATTCAAGTAGGGTAGGAAGGGTTTTCGTAAACGAAAAATTTTTAAAGGAGTGAACCAACACGTTACCGTGAATGGTCCGGAGGTATTTGCCGCCAAGGTAACATGACAACGGAATTTAGAAAAAGGTTGCTGACATGATATTGTGAACAGCGGGATTATCTAGGAAAGGAGTATTCGGGTAGAAAGCCGAATATGTTCTTCTCTCGAGTCGAGCGCTCTGAGATGTGGCATCACCTCGGTTGCGAGCGCTGATTCACCACAAATTGGTGGTTCGTGCGGGATAACGCGAGGGACTTGCGACGGAATTACTCGAGTGGCCGTCGTCCCCTTTCCTCGGGGTCCTCGTGTATTTCATCGTGTACTGATACACTCGTTAAAATAACGGATTAAATGCAGTTGAAGCTTCGACGGAGGAGGGGTTCATCTCGAAAATTCTAGCAACGAAAACGTCTCGTTACAGTATTATTAAAAAAGTCGACTATTATGTTTCAAGGATATTATTTAAATATCAATAATTTATTAATGTAAACAATTTATTTTATTCGTGAATATTTTTAAATTATTAAAATTTACAATTTAAATTTAACAATTTAATTATTGTTTAACTGAGACAAGTAAGAATAAATAATAATATTATAAAATTTAAAGCTTAAACGCTAAGTTAAATGTCGATTATAATAGTAACGATTTACTTGAATGTAGATCATGAGTTATTTTGCCGATGAGATAACCTTTAAAGTTTTCGAATGTCGGAAAGGCTGATTTGGATCTAGAATTTTAGTTAACAGCATGCTAATTCTAAAATATTTGGGTTTAGAAATGCTGACTTTGATTTGAATGAATATTTGTATTGAAGAAATAAGAGTTGACATAAGTACAAATTTTGAAAGTATTTAGTACACGAATTATTTCAGACAATTTTGAAAAGACCAAAAGCTGAGCTTATCCCTTTTGCACGACTTTTATAGTCTTTTAGTTTCATTCTCATCAAAACACCCTTCACGGGATAAAAAGATGCTTTACCTTGATTTAATAATTTTCGCTATTGTTGAAAATTTTATCAATTATCGTGGTTTGACAAAAGCTGAAGTTTCAGATTTCATATTATAATTTGGCTAAGTTTGATTTTCTTTGAATCTATTTATTGAAACATTATTTCTTATTTATTTCCATTGAAAAGTAATCGGGCATTTAAAAATTATCTTATACGAGATACATTGTATACATATGTGATATCGGCCATTTCAATATAAATTTTTATTTTGTAATTTATGAAAAATTTTGAGACATAATATATTGCAAGCTATTATAACTTAATAAATTGTATAAATTCATTGTCGAACCAGGATTATTCTAATTATATATACATGATAATGATATAATTTAATTCATTATATATATAATATTATAACAGTAGTGGGCATAATTATATAGAATAAGTTTATACACCTATTCTATATAAATTTTATAAATATATCAATATGTATATATTATGTGTACATTTATATAATTAATATTAACTGATAAAAATGCTTATTATATTATACATTAGACTTATTATTAATAGCAGCAAAACAATATATAAAAAAGAAAATAATTTGTAATTTGAAAATATACATACTATTATTATAACAAATGTAAACCGATAATATGGTTATTATAAAATAACAATTGTTTATTATTAATAGGAGTAAAGTAAAAGAATGTATCAAAAAATATATTTTTTTATATAAATGTACAAACTTTATATATATATAATTATTAAAATATTATTGAGATTAAATTTATCGATATACGTACCTAAAATTATTGTTTATTTTTTTTTACTATACATAATTTGTTTCATTCTTTGTTCCTTTTTATTAATTGAAATTTTTATGGATTTAAAACACATGAATTTAAAACAATTTTTTATTTATATAAACACCCACTGATCTCTAATAACTCTATATAAATTATCACCATTTAATAAAATTAAACCGTAAACAATTTCAGAACTTTTTTATGAATGAAAAAGTTTTGTATACGGCTAGCATTGTGTTAGGTAATAATATTAACACGTATATAGCTTTGCAACGAGTTTCTCGTTTCTTGGAAATTTCCAGAAACGGGGAAGCCGTTGCTAGAATTCTCTGGAAGGTTCGTACCCCTTCCAGGGAATTCAACGGTTGTTAGGCCCCTCCCACTACCGCGCCGCAACGAATACGGGACCGTGTCTTACGGCGCAACAGCGGTTGCGCAGCTCCAGCGCCGAGCGGACCGAGGTGATGTGGCACCTCGGAGCGCTCGACTCGGGACCAGAACCTTTCCGGCTCTTCGACACCCAACTCCTCTCCTAGAAAATCCTGCTGCACACGCTATCGTGTCAGCAAACCCTTTTTCACCCATTCCGTCGTCACGCTATCTTGGCGACAAAACACCCGGGTTGCACACGCTATCGTGTCGGCCCAATCCTTAATCTCCCTTCTCAGCCTGTAAGGTCTCTGCGAAACCCTTTTAGGGCAATATTGCGTTTACGCAATATTGCATTGTTTATCGCAATACTTCATTCGTGAAGTATTGCAACCGTTTGGGGCAATATTGCAATTGCGCAATATTGCCCAAGAAAAGGCAATACTTCAATTTCGAAGTATTGCCCCCGTTAAAGACAACACTTCAATTTCGAAGTGTTGTCACCGTTAAAGGCAATACTTAAAATCCATAAGTATTGCCTCTGCTGGGACAATATTGCAATTACGCAATATTGTACCCAAACCGACGTTGACCTTGACGAGCAAAACTTGTTGACGTTTGCTCGTCCCGCCGAATAACTTCACGGGTCCGTAACCGTCTTTGTATATGTATTTTCGGGAATTCGCAAGTATAGTGCGAATTCCCTTGATGTCATGAATTGACGTCACATTTAAAAATATATTTACGCAGTCGACTTCGATTGCCCACTTGAAATATATTTATTCCCTTTCCCTCGTTATCGTTTGCTCTATATGTCGAGCAAGATAACTCTGTAATAATTCTTACAGAATCAGGCCCGTTTGGTATTGCGCCTGTTCCCCGTTTCGTTTGCTCACGAAATGCACTGTGCGAATCAATAACGATTTGATTGCGCGTGTATTATATCGTTTGCTCCTCACGCGAATTATTAATTATTTCCGCCGAACTCTCTGTAAAGTAATTATTACAATTGCTCGGGTGAAATATTATAATGCGTATTGTTTAGTAATTATTTGCGAAAAGGTCATATGATAAATAACATTGACCTACGCTCGACCCCTTGTATTATTATTGTAGATCCCCTTCGCGGTAACCTTGCGAATTATACTAAGTCGTGAATTCGACAATGTAAATAATAAAAGTGTGTTCTATTATTTGTTAAAGGTGAATCGACAATAAACACCACAGCAGTGGACATTTATTTTATTTAAATCAATTGTTATTATTGACTATTCCCCCCTGACGCCGTTCCGAATCCCTGGCAGACCGGCTGTCGCTTATCCCATACTTCTCTTCCTTCGACGAGAGCTCGACTTGCCCTTCACCCGTGAAGGGCGAACGGAGCCGTCTCGTCACAGCTTTAATAGGATTGGCTCACAAAAAAGGACATCAACGCGACAATAAAAATAGGGACAATAAAATAGGGAACTTAAAAGTTTTAGTTATAGTAATGGCATGTTTTTTGCTAGTTCTCTCGTTTAAGATTGACCTCCCTCCTCGATACTAACCCTAGGTTAAGATCGTAATTACGGATCACTTTATCATGGAGTGACGAACAATTGTCATATGTATGCAAGTAAATAAATATATATGTAATTCAAAATAATTATATATAATAAGAAATTACATAATAAATAATTAAAATTGTAATGGTCACCAATAATATATTTATTTTATTATTAATTATACACTTATGCAAATATTACAAGTCTATGCATCTACAAAATTGCAAAGCAATAAAATAATAAAATATACAAAGGAGAGACGTCTGAAGCACGCAAGTAGATGCTTGCGTGAAAGTGACGCTGTCCTTATCAATGTAAACCACGTTCAATAAACTCACTTAGTTCTTAAATCTAACAAGTGTACATCCACAGAACAGTAAATAAGAGAATGTTAAGTTCAATGCTTTACATAAGAAACAAACATGGTGGTCAAAAAAATCTTTTCTCCCTCTCGCACTTCCGAAGCGATTTTAGCGCTCCAAATAATACAAATTATAATAGGGGAAAAATTTTTGTATTTATATTTTCTTTGAAAAATATACAAATAAATTGTATGTTTTAAAATCGTTTATTGGTACCTAATCTAAATTTAAATAATTTTTTCAAGAGCATTTTTAAAATTCAAAAGTAATATTTGAAAGTTAAAGAAACAACTCTGAACTTGACTCTAGAAATCCTCATATATACATTTCATTCACATTGATTAAATTTTCATACCCGATAAATTAATTTTTATATTCATTAAATATTTTATACAATAATATTATATATTTCTGTGAAAAGTTAATAAAAATATATAGCATTTGATGCTATAAGTTATTGTTGATTATAAAAAATCAATTTAAATTATAATTTTCAGTAAAATATAATTTGCTTTTAAAGCCATTAATAATAAATGATATGTTAGAAAATTGTATTTTTATTTAATATCTTGGATTTTAACTTGTTATTAAAAAATTAAGCTAATAAAAAAATTTTTAATATTATGAAGTTAATAACATAATGTTTTTACATATTCAATTCATAATACAAGTAATCAAAGAATATCAATGGATAATTTTTTATATTGATTAAAAATAATAATAATATTAATTATTATATATGAGTACATAGTATTAATTACATTCAAATAGTTAAATATAATGAATTCATTTATTTTTACAAATTTAATTTGAAAAAGAATAACCATAACAAATTCTAAGTTAAAAATAAAGATTTGAATGACATTCAGCATTTTCATATGTACATTGAAATACGTTATGCATGTATTTAAATTTGTCAAATTGAAATTTTTTACAATATTATACTGGATATATTATACTAAAATATATTAATCATAGTTTGAAAATAATATCTTTAAAATTTATTTATTATTATTGTATTTGTATTCAATTAAAATTTTTAGCAAAACATCCAAGTGAAAATGAAAGATTATCCTAATTTTTAAGCTTTAATTATTTTCATCAATTGTTAAATGTACCAATAATTAAACATTTTATAATTATTATTTATAAAATATATTAATGAAATATTAATTTAAAATACAAATATACACATATAAATTTTCTCCATATTTGTATTTACAATTCAAAAGTATGTATATTTGCATAAATATTTATTTCCATGGTACTATTTTAAATTAATATTGTTCTCTTCACTTGTAACTTTAATATTTAATACTTTTTTTTCAATAAATAATAGAACAATTAATAATAGAAAGAAATAGATATAATTATTAAAATAATTTGGTTTTAAAATATTATTTATTTATTAAAATTTATCAATGTTATTTATCCCTTATTACTGGTATCATAATTAGTAGAGCTGATACCCCCCCACCTTCCTTTTTGCTGGTATTATAATTAGCACAGCAGGTACAGCAGGTACCCCCCATCTCCCTTATTGCTGGTATCATAATCATAGTATTTTAACAGATGGAAAAGGTGCATTTAAAGAGATTTTCAAAAAAAATCTTAGTAATACAAAATTTTTCGCAAGTGTTTGGTGTTTCGTGCAATTGGTCACACAGATGTTTGACGAACATTTTCATTTCTACAGGAAACAAATTTTACTGCAATTGCATTTTCGTTTTCCTGAACAATATTTTTAAAGATTCTTTGAGAATAAAGCTAAAACATTATATTGAATGTATTAGAATTATTTAAAAAAATGAATCGAATTTTTTTGTTAAACTTTTAGTAGTATATAAATTTTTTTTTCATCAAATAATTTTTAAAATTGTTCTAATTGTTAAAAATTAACATTTTCAAAAATTGTTTATAATTTGTAAAATTAACAAATTTTCTCAAATTTTTTTTTTCCTCAAATAATTTATTAAAATTGGTAAAATTGTCTACAAAAAACATTTTGATCTCTGTATTTAAAATTAAAAATAAGAGAAATTCTTATTGCACTAATAAAAGTAGTAGGTAATAAATTTATTGCTTTACCTGCGCCGAAGTTCAAAATTTGCAAACGGCACAGATGGAATAATAAAAGTATTAGTTTATACTCTCACTATTGTATGTAAATCTTTTCGCATACAATTGATAGAGCAGGCGAATTTACTGTACTTATACAACGCTTTTAAAAATTCTAAGCACATAAAGATTTATATTATTTCAAAATATTGTAAAGACAATATATATATTTATATTGTATTGAAAATAATTTTTTAAAATTTTTTTTTCTACTTTTATTTAATATTATTTGTCATTTGTAAGTTTCAAGTTTATTCACGGCGGATGAATTATCTTCTTGCTCTATAAAAAATTTATTTTTTTATAGAGCAAAAAAATAATTTTAAAATGTATTTTTAAAAAAATAATAAGTTTATTTGCTGCTAATTAACACTTTTATTAAACTTTTTAGTATATTATTAAGCGAACGCGCATTCTTGTTGAAAGAACTTTTCTTACTGTTCAAAAATTTTAAGAAATGAGAAGTAAACACATGTACCAGATTATCACTGCCGGCTCACGAAAAAGGACACATGGGGTTATAGAAATTGTAGGGTTCTGTATTTTCTTGATACTTGTACATAGGCATTTGTTTCCAGTCTTCCCATTTACAGTTGGACCCCCCTGTGTACATCCATATTGCATTACAAATCTTTTCACTTCTCCTTAATTTAAACTCCGCACCACGAACTGACTCCAATATATTTTGACATGAATTCAAAGACCTGGGTTGTTATCTAGTCTTGATTTATTTCAGGGTATTCCGGGCAATTATAAAAAAAAATATTATAGGTTTAATAATTTTTTTATTTTAATTATAAATTATGTGTTAAACTTGCAGCTAAAAATATTTATGATATTTATTATTTATTTTTTTATTTATTTTATTTTTTTTTTTATATTTATTTTTTTAAACATTCAAATATTAATTAGACAGGAATAAAAATTGAAAAATGATTTCAATTTTATAATATTTCATTATAATTATAATATAGAATAAAATTAAATTTATTAAGAAAATATAAATTACTATTTTAATAATTATTTATACTAATTTAAAATTTTTAAATTATTGTTTGTGTGTTGGTTTTAATTGTAGATGGATTTCTTATTAAAAAATTCCATAGAAACAAAATAAATTTTTGTAATCTTTGAGAATAATTTATAATAGTATCAATTTATAGTTATTATAATTTATTGACTACAATTTCTATAAAAAACTAATTCATTAATATTAAATTTATGGAAAATCAAGATTTTTATTTTTACTAGTTTTTAAAAAGAATTATTTAAGAATTTTATTTTCAACTTATAAATGTATAGTCAAATAGTTAAAGAATTATTACAGTTGCCGATGTATATTATATTATAAAAAAAATAATAATATATTTTGAAAATCAGATTAGTGAATCCATAATTATTTAAATATAGATTAACTGTTTCTAATTTACTATTTCTAAATGAAATTCATTATCTATATGTAGTTTGTGTTTTTGTTTTTAGAATGGCTTTTCTCAATAAGGAAGATCGATTAGTTTGTTGGAATCATAGAGATATATATTGGAATTGTCTTGATGAAAATAAATTGGAAGATTCTTGTTCAAAACAAAGAAAACAATATGAAAAATTTTGTCCAGCACAATGGGTATATAATTTTTTTTTTTTTATACTTGTTTGTAAATTTAAGTATAAAATATATTTAAATATAACATACATTTCTTTTTATTCAGGTGAAATATTTTGATGGGAAACGGAATTACTTAGCATTTAAAAGTCGTTTAGACAATAATGATTTTATTCCATCTTTTCCAAAAAAGGAATGAATTTTAATGCTTTAATGTAAATTTTTTGTTATTTTTTTTTAACTAGCAATAGGTATTTATAAAAATTGAACATTAATTAAAACATTAATTAACAAAATATTAAAAAATATAGTATATTTTTGTAATATATATTATTACAAAATAGAGTATGTTTTTGTAATGTGTATTATTACAAAATATAAAGTAAATTTTATGAAAGATCAATAACATTAAAAATAAAAGGTTTAAATATTTACGATTTTATAAAATGATATTTGTATGTTTATATTATACTTAATTTTACATTTTATATTTGAAAATTATACTCCATAAAGTAAAAAAATAAAAAAAATTTTTCTTTTAATGTAAAACATAATGATATTTATAATTTTCATGATCCTTTCATATTTATTTTTAGGATATGTATGAAATAAAATTCAGTAAATTTGTTTTTCAATGATATAATTAAATCAATTTATAATTGTTCAAAAGAAAAAATTGATAAGTTACCAAATAAAAATAGATAAAATTAAAAAAAGTAATAACAAGACACTAAAACAATCTTAAAATTAGTTAAATTTAATTGTAATGTTCGTAGATACATACATATATATATATATATATATTCTAAACTATATTCAATTTTATTATTTTTATGTTAATAATTGTAGTTATTAGTTTAATGATTAAAAATTGAAGTTTACAATAATTAATTATCCAAATTCGTTTTTTTATTTATTGCTAAGTTTATAAACATCAGGTTACTATTCAATATATTGTTAAATGATAATTATTAATTATATAATATAATAATAAATTTATTTCTTCATTTATGCATATTTTGAATGTTTCTTTTCTTCAAATAGATTAGAAACAATGAGATAAAACTTATAATTTTTTTAAATTATACTTTGGAAAATACAACCATGACTATTTTGTTTCCAGAAATTTGAATTGATATCAAGTCAGATTTGAGTTTGTTTACTTATTTTTCATTCTTGGAATTCAGAATTATATCATGTTTTATGTTATGGAGTCGAGTCTGTCTTATATGACTTCCAATATTGTGTTTTTCCTTAGGCACTATGATTTACAGAAGTTGTTTGGTTGTCATAAATTATAATCAATGTATAATCTTATTTTATAATTAATCAACATTTATTAACAATTTATTAACCAGTTGGAATCAACTCTAAATAAAAAAACTATCACCAAACAGGACTGATGAGTTAGGATGATCTTGTATCATAAATAATAATTACCCTGCATCTTCATAATTTGAGAATTTAAAATTTATTTTATAACTATAGATAATTATATTGCATACATTTCTATCTAATTGAATAACTTCTTTTCTTTTGATATTAATAAAAATAAAAAAAATTTTAATAGAATAAAATCACCCCTTATGTCTGTTTTTGTGAGCTGGTACTAGCAGAGGTAATGGAAGATTGCTGATGAATATAGGAGTAATTGTAGCAAATTATCGTTACTGTAAAAAATTTCCAATTGAACTAAAATTGTCTTTGTGACCCGATGGAGTGGTACCAAAAATGAAAAGTGGAACAATATGTCAAGATGTTATAATTCGTTATAGTACAATTAATCTTAAATTTTAAATAAACTAAATATAAAAATATATTTTGGTATACACATTGCAAAATTATATGTAAAGTTCAAAGATATTACGAATGATTTCCTATTGTAAATGATGCAAAATTTTCTATGTGGATAGATATTGGTTTTGTCTGCTAGTTAAAGTTAGAAATATTGGATGTTTATTAAGTTGCGCATGATAAAAAGTTTCTCCTGGTTTTACAAAACTAAAAACTTAATGTTTTTTTTTAAAAATTTATAAATTATATACTGAAATAATATTATTGTATATGTTTAATAAATATTAGAACATATATAATGATAATTATAATTGTTTGACATGGATTATGATTAATTTTATATGTTTTGGAATATATATATTTCATCAAGAATAATAATATTCCGATATAAATAAATACATGCATACAAGAATTCTATTAAAATATATATTTTATTATAATAATTAAAAAAATTAATATATGATAATCTGATAATACAATTTTATATATATTACAATAATACAAGCAAGTTCAGAAAGTAAGTAATAATTATTATTATACTTCGTAATAATTAATTTATTTTAGAATTATTATTTTAATAATAATTTACTCTAATGTCACTTTCTAAGTATTGTAACAGCCCGCAATACCCTGGAACCAAACAAATAAGATTAGAACCGGAGTCCTAAGATTTGTTCCAAAATAAATTGGAGCATGTTTGCGGCGTGAGGTTCAAATGTAGGGAAGAAGAATGCTAGGGATTATTAATATAAGGTAAAATTCTCAATGTCAAATTTAGATAAAAGTGATTTTATTCAGATCGTACTTTACACCACGGAGGATAGCGTTACTCTGTGCAGGCTTCTGCTTGCGTGCATCAGACACCGCGTCTCTCCTTTTATACATTTTATTATTTTATTGCTCTGCGCATTTTACAGATGTGCAGGGCTACATTATTTACATTGTGACGAGACGGCTCCGTTTGCCCTTCACGGGTGAAGGGTAAGTCGAGCTCTCATCGAAGAAAGAATTAGTTGGGATAAGCGACAGCCGGTCTGCCAGGGATTCGGAACGGTGTCAGGAGGGAATAGTCAATAATAACCAAAAGTTTTAAGAGAAAAATAAACCTCCACAGCAGTGGCCTTTAATGTTGATTAACCTTTAAACATACAAAATAATACAACTGTTATTATTTATAATGTCGAATTATCGACTCGGTATAAGGCGCAAGGTTACTGCGGGGGGGATTAACAACAATATTGAAAGGTCGGCGATTTTGGTCAATGTTATTTACCATTTGACCATTAAATAAAGTGTTTGCCTATACTAAACACTGTACAATTTTATTCTATCGCCTCGGGCGCGATCGGATTTTCGAACGCGAAATCGACTTAATATCCGATTTATTATCAAATTTCTAAATCTAATCCCGTAACGGCGAGAGAATCGTAATGATACAGACGAGCAATCGTAATGATTGCTTAACAATAATTTTTCGCGGATAAATTATTATATCGGACGAGGAGCAATGATCATATACTACGCGCAATCGAACTATTATCAATTTGCAAAGTATATCTCATAAATTAACTCCGAACTATATAAGATGCCGGAAATCACCGACGCGCAATTGATTTATGGTATTTTGTATTGATTCTTACAAAATACGTTGCTCTACATGTGGAGCAATTGCGAAGAAAAGGAGAGCAATAATAAGAAAGGAGAGCGCAATCAATTGGAGAGCATCATAATGTATATCATGCTGTTTGATCCCTTAATGAGGGAAAAGGGAATAAATATATTTAAAATGAGCAATCGAATTCAATTGCGTAAATATATTTCCCGGTGTGGTGTTGATTCGCAACACTAATGGAATTCGCACAAAAATTGTGAATTCACGAAAATAAATAAACAACCCACGGCCGCGGACCCGTGAGGTTATTCGGCGGGACGAGCAAACGTCAATAAGTTTGGCTCGAAAAGGTTAAATTCGGTTCGGTACAATATTGCGTAATTGCAATATTGTACCAACGGAAGCAATACTTATTAAATTTTAAGTATTGCCTTAACGGTGGCAATACTTCGTAATTGAAGTATTGCCGTTACTTGGGTAATATTACGCAATTGCAATATTACCCTTAACGGATGCAATACTTGACTTGTGACTTGACCGTCACACCTTCCCCCTTATACGAAAGCTATGACGATGGGAATAGCTTTCCAATATTTAATTTATACGGATTGACGCATGCTTTAATTTATTCGCGTGTACTAATTTAAATCCGTCTTTGATTTTAATTCTAATGTTTATATAGTTTACGACTTCTACAATTTCGTACCGACCTACGTATTGTGAATCAAATTTTGAGGTGCGTATTTCCTTCAGCATGTAAACCATATCTCCGACCTCAAATTTTCTTACGTTTAGCATTTGGTCATAGTATTTTTTGTAGCGTTCATTCAATTACGCCAATTTTGTCG
The DNA here is from genome assembly GCA_018907245.1 of Eupristina koningsbergeri. Taxonomy (NCBI): domain Eukaryota; kingdom Metazoa; phylum Arthropoda; class Insecta; order Hymenoptera; family Agaonidae; genus Eupristina; species Eupristina koningsbergeri. Next base: position 1,240,174 of record JACCHV010000002.1, on the reverse strand, counting down.
CTACCTACGACTGTGTACATGATAAACGTCTTACCAATTCGTTGAATAACTCGTGTTGTGTATGTGGGATATTTTCCTTGTTATACGCGGAGGGAATTCGAGCTTTCCTGCCGAAGAAGGCTTCGTGCGGGTTGTAACCGTGTGCTTCGTGGACGTGAGTATTGAATGAGATCACGCAGAATCTTATCCAGCTGTCCCACGAATTGCAATAGTGTTTGAGGTATTGAATGAAGGTATGGTGAGATTTATCCAGAGATCGTAACGATTCTGGGTGAAATGCGGTCGCTGTTATGTGTTTAATTTTAAAGATATTACACATCGCGTTCATGATTTTACTGCAAAAGTTTCTACCCTGATCAGTTTGGATGATTTTGGGGCTTCCGTGTCGCGCTATAAGTTTTTCCGCTAACGGGATGGCAATTCTATGGGCATCCATGTTTTTTAGGGGTACCACATCGGCGTATTTAGTCAGACAACATTGAAATGTTAGTAAATATTTATTTCCTGACTCTGTCAGAGGTAAAGGTCCTACTATGTCCATTTGTATTTTATCTAGTGCATTCGTCGGTGTGTCAGTGATAGTCATAAGTTAGCGCGTTTTAACTCTAACCAATTTATTAGCCCGACAGCTTTCGCATGATTTTACGTATTCGTGGATATCGTGCTTTATTCCTCTCTAAGAGAAGTGGTTCCTAATATCTTTGTATATTTTATTTATGCCGTAGTGTCCGCCTGTTACCGAATCGTGGTATTCTTTGATTATTTTTTACTACTTGTGTCTCTGACAACGCATTGTCGTCATGCGGAAATGTGACTTAACTGTCACAGTACAAAAGTTGATATATGAAGTACTGTAATTTACGTATCAGGTACTCTTCAGTACATTATCACTGAATATTTATTTTATAATCTTTATTAACTTAGAGCCTAATATTTATGAGGTTGATTATCTCTACAATAATAGGCACATCTTTTCTCTTAATTGGTACTACATTTGTCAATTCTTCTCTTTCGTACATCCTTAATACTTTCTTTCTGAATTTATCCTTAATCGCTTAAAAAACTAAATAACTTCTATAATTGTTCTTGTTGCATTTTACTGATGCTACAATAATCATATATATATATATATAATAAATAAAATACTAAATATATAAAACTGAAACAAATGCAATGCATAAGTAAATGAATAATTATATATATATATATATCTCTATATATATACATAGTCTATCTATAAAGTATCGAGTTTTTTTTTAGCAACCATTGGCCGTAATGATTTGCCAGAGATCATAAAATATGGGGGGAGGGAACTTTTTGTATTTGTACCTCTTCTTTTTATTATTTCGATAATTAGAAGCAATAGAATTTTGTTTCACACAAACAATGTTTTTCAATTTTGTAATATGGCTACTTGATCGAGCCGGCACTCCGTCGAGTAATAAATAAGTAATGCTACCCGGTTTTTGGAAAATCAGTCGATGTAGAGAATCTCAGCACCACTAGAACTCCTTTCTGAGTTCTCACCATCTGTTCACTCCCTGCTGTCAAGCGCTTGATACTTCCTCTCGTGACGAAACCAGGAGTCTAATCGTCACGGTGCTTAGCGAATTCACGACTGGTCGCGCGGAGCGGAAAAAGTCAACTGACCTAGCGGAAACCTCGAACACCAACTTCGCCCACCTCATGAACATTTCAAACATAGAGTACAGCAACAAATTTTGATTTTGAAAAAATTATGAATTAATTTTATTCGCGGATTTTTTTTTATTTTATAAATTAAATATTTAAATAAATGTATATACTTTCTTAATATTGTATATATGTATAGGTTTTATTTGTTTTTATGTCTAGTTACAGACCTGCACCTTTTTGTTGCTTTAATATATGTTTGTCTAAATGAAATATTTATATTTATTGCGCCGTCCATTTTATTTTTATTTATTTAAATAAAATATTACCGTACCACCTGGTATATTTCAGAAATTTATATAAAATTAACGCATCTATAATTTATTTAATATTCAAATTTTTTATGTCATTAAATTTATTTTAACTTTTGTTTTAACCATAACTCATTATTTATTCTTTTAACAACTCATTTTGCATCCGACCCCTATGCGAACCCTGATGCCTACGAGCGAATTCCGGCCGAAGAAATTTCATATCATCGCAGTACCGTTATTGACTATTATTTTATCAAAATCCAAATATGATACTAATGATCTTATAAATTCATAAAAATCAAATGCTCTTTACATAATTTATAAAAATAACTGTAAAACTTTCAATTAACTTATTCTTATTTTATTAATAAGCTTTCATTAAAAAAAATAATAAATTATAATTGACAATTTGTGTAGCTAATATCTATACACTATGTTATATTTATAATTGTATATAACTTGTAAATATCAGTTTGAGTTAATATACGATCATTGTTATTTTTAATGTAATTTCGTTTTTTTAATTTTATTGTAAATACATTAATAGATAAGTTATCATTAAAATAGTTTTTTTTATGAATATTTAAACTTATATTAAAAAAAGGCTATTAAAATTATTTATAATAAGTATTATCACATATGTAATATTATTATGTGCATTCCGCACTCGCATACGTCACGAATCTTGGGAAATCAGGAGATAACCCACACCTCAAGAGTAATAAGAACTATTGGGTTTCGATTATTGTAAATTCACGCGCCTCCGTCAGATAGGCCGATGCGAGGGACAGTCATGCGACATTAGGGGAATTAGCTGACCGAGCACTGTTCAAGGAGCTGGGAAACATCGCGAACCCTGGAAGGAGAATCTGCCGATCTTGCAATCCCTCATCCGGTGTAGGTAACGAGTAAAATCAAAATCAAGACGTACTTCACTTAAATTCCGGACTTCTACTTAGTATTCGAACGGTTAAACTCCGGTTCTTATCATTTTTTTTATTTTCGCCAAACGACTAAACGGATTTACATTTTCCTTAGATACGACTTGTCTTTTGTACTCGATCACTTTTCGAGCTATGGACTACACGTCTGTTTATAGTATACTTTATAAAGCACACTCTGTCATTCATTTATTAGATAGAATAATTAATATTCTACTCATCAAATAACGGCTTTATATTTATTTTAATTTCCAAACCTTACAAAAGTTAAAACGCTTTCACCGTTTCGGCTAGGGCAGAATCGAACCTGGCACAGTTTCGTCTCGTGGTTCAATAATTAAAAAGATTATAATCGCAAGTAATGAAATAAGTAACATTGATGCCGTGATCAGGATATCTGTCAAGCTATCCAAAGAACGAGATTTAACAAGGAGACCAATCCAATAAAAAGGGGGTCATGATGAGCTGTGTAGTTGCAGCGATCGTCGCTATAATCTTAATGTAAGTACGAAAAGTGCATCTTTTTTCCTTTTTCTCTCGAGCAATTTATATAATTATATGTATGTTTTAAAATTCTTTTTTAAAAATATCGATTGATTTATGGTCCGAACCAGAAATTAGTGGCCCCGAACCCCTGTTCATAATAATAATTATCAGATAATTTTTTTATTTTTTATTGACGCTTTCGAATCTTCTTTCGGTTTTGAATTATAAAAATTTTTTTTATTTTTTAGCCGTGTCGGAAATTTGTTTAAATAATTAATTATTAGGTAATGTTTAAAGGATTTAAATTATTTAATCGCAGTAAGTCGCTTGAGCATGATCCGAAACCGAGCTTAGTGTTGTCGAATTTAATAGTTTCCGGGGAGTGGAATTCTGCGAACGAGAAAGAAATAATGTTCGAATTTTCTCACCGCATTCTTATCGACGTAGAGATTCCGGAAGAATAGCTCCGAGTTTACGGAGATAATATTCAGAGATTAAAACCGGAGAGAAATATAGAACTGAATAGTTGCAATTTGGATAACGCAAGTCTAAAAATGGCAGATGAATAAAACATCATTGATTTAAGGGAGTGGCTGAGCGTGGACTTCGTGTCACTGGATGCACAGATTGACGAAAAAGAACGTCGTTTCGAGGAGCTGATAGCCGACATTTAGACGATGAAAAGGAAAATTGATCAGCTCCGATGATAAAAAGATAGATCGCCATGTGATCACCAGCTAGTGTCCCTTGATACATACATAACAGGGGTAGCCGCACCAACCGCGATGCTCCCAACGATACCTGAACGACCGCGCTATTCTTTTATGTCCGTCGGACTTGCGAGACAATTTGAGTACACATTTACGGGATCGGGCATGCCCCTGTACAAAGTATCCGATCAGATACCTAAATGCTCTGGCGAACTGGTTGAAATATTGAATTTAATAAATTAGATACAAAAATCCATGGACGATGAAGAACCCCAAATGGAGCAATTCATTTTACGAGTCTTGAGTAACAAAATGATCGGAAAAGCGAAGAGGTTCACGGGATTCAAGTTCAGTAACTACGATTCAATCGACCATTTTATCTCCGATTTGAGTGTGGTTTCTAGTGCTCACTGGGCTGTAGAAAACGTGGTCAATTAAAATTAAAAAATGTGTATAAAAAGATTGGGAGCTGGTATCTGAGTTCGGGAATCGTATTAGAATTCTTCGAGAAAAATTGAATTACTAGACATATCGGATATTATCCAGACCGCCGACAACACGAAGACTTGATTATTAGACGGTTTATATCAAGGGGAGTTAACTGTAAATAGGAGAGTGGCGATAAACGTAACAGACGGGCTACATACAGGTTGTGACGTAAAAGAAAGTGCCTGCTCCAATATAATTTGAAATTTTTTTGATTTTCTAATAATAACATATACTTTTAGTTGAAATGAATATATTCAATTGAAAAACTAGTTTTTCTTTCCTAGTATTAGTAACAATTTCGACAAATTAAGCAAAATAAAATCGCCCTATATGTCCCTTTTAGTGTGTCTGTACTGGTAACCCGGTATATGTGTTTACATTATTATATTTCAAACGCTTGTAGTCGACAACAGATTTCAAGTTTTTAGTTCTTAAAAATTTTCTTCACAGAAAAAGTTTAAAAATTCATTTATTTACGTGCAATTGATATAAATGAATTTCTAAGTAAATATAAATATAAATAAATATATAATTAATTAGTGTTTATTATAAAGTTAATGTGAGTGAATTTAGAATTGATTTTTATTTTATCAAATAAAAATGAAATGATGCGAATCAAGTACAATGAGGAGATTTATAATTCAATATTAACAACATTTTATATTATCAAATAAAAATAAGGAGTGATGCGGATGAGATTCAATGAGGTGTTTCATAAATCAATATAAATGATACAAATTATTAGGGTCGGAATTGGGCATTGTTCTCAATAGGCGTATGTTCTGGGTGCGGAGACGCCCGCAAATTGCAGCAACATTAAAAAAGGCCTATAAAGTTTTGTTAGGCCTATAAAGCGCAGTTTTGTTTTGTGCGTTGGCCGTATGTGTGTGTGGAACGAAGTGGCTCATTGGACGTACGTATAGCTCCGCCGTTTGTGTGAAATGGAAAGGGTTGCGTTTTAGTATGTTTACAGATGCGTAGAAATATGTGTGTGTGTTCGGAAAGACGTACTCGTGGACGTTTCCATCTTCTCTCTCTCTTCCTCGCGAGCATGACTCGGCCGAGCCCTACAATCTCACTCTCTCTTTCTCTCTCTCTCTCTTGCTAGTGCTCTCATTTCTCTATCTCTCTCTCTCTCTCTCATTCGCGTTACATGACCCGTTACCTTTTCTCGTTCTTTCTATAATTTCTGGAGACGAAGACGTGCCGTCATTTTTACATTGCAATATTGTGTCAATTTATGAGAATGCGCGTTTAGATTGTTTCGGCTTTTTCTCCCGTCGGCAAGCCGGGAGTTTTTTATGCCTAGGGAAATGTTCGAAGTGTGATTGTATGCGGAAGCAGGGTCGGAAAATATGTTTGATCGGAAAGTTTAAGACGTCGTAACGGTTGAGACAATAAGACCAACGGCCCCGTGATTCGGGGAAATAATAGATGAAAATCGAGTCGCGAGGGGCGGGGCGAAGTTCGGCAGCCTAATTACGCGCGAGAAATTATTGTCAGGTCAATTGCACTGACACATCGGTATTGTGCAATTGTGTAATGGTGTTCTGTGATGAATAAAATGATTTGATTTTTGCTGCTTGGCTACAAGAGGAGTTTTATTTCCATCTTCCTCCAATTCCGACAATCAATCCAATTCAACAATTAACACAAATTTTATTGGTAAGAAATTAAGTTTAATAGTAAATGTTTTTGTAAAAATAATATAATTTAAAATTTATCTTATATGTACAATTACATGTATACGGTGTAGGAACTAGGCTTTTATATTTAAAGCTTTTTGTTTTTAATAATATTGTTATTATTTAATTATATATGCATATGTATTTACATATATAACATATATGTATATTACAAAATACACACACACATATATATATATTTATATTTAAATGTAAATTTAATGTTATATTTGTAAATACATATGTAAATATAATTAAATAATAACAAGAATATTATTAAAAACAAAAAACTGTACATTTATACATTTACAATAATTTATTTTAAACAGAATCAGCTTTTGTAATATTAGGATATTAACTTAGTAAAAGAAGTACTATTTATAAATATATTTTTATTATAAGTTATACCTTTTCTGTAGTAGGTAAAAATCTACTTAAAAGGCATTATCCTTTAATAATCAGTTTATTGCTCTCATTATCTTTTCGGTTACTGTGTATTAGACCATTCTTTCCTTTAAACTTGAAATACCTCTTAGTTTTATCTATTCCCCTTGTTTGCTATTATTTAATTCTTATTGTTAATTAATGAACGGGATGAGTAGGAGCAGAAAGGTGTCAAAATGAATCTGTAAATACAATTGAGCCGAAACAAACACATATATTTGGCTCCGCGGATACAAGGCAAGAACCCCCTCTGTTGAGGGGGAAAAGCCGCGCAAATACAATTTTTTGTTACAAAGTACTTGCCGGTGGAGGCGCCGCGCGCCGTTGCTGTTTGCTGTGAAATACCCGGGAGGAGCCGCGCAATGAAGCCTCACTCGGCCGCGTCCTCCGCGTCGGGCTGTGATTATTGTCCCAAAGCCGTGTCAGCTGGACAAAGATATTGTGCGCCCGCTATGGAGACGGATTCGGTGACGAACTCCCAGGGCGCAATTCGCTGGCGGGAAGATTTCGGCGTGCGGAAGCTGTCCTCCGCGTCACGCCGCACACAAACCACACTATACACACGCACACTCTCACACACGCTACGTGATTCGCAGATCACGTTGAGTCGCGAGCGCGATAGCGAAGCTGCAGAAAACAGGAAAAATGAAGCTCAGCAAGCGGTGATGCCAAAGCAAAAAGACACGAGAAAATCGGTCTTGTTCGACAGAAAATCTGCGAGGAAGTGGAAGTAATTCGCGTCGATGCGAAGCGTCCTTCCTCGCCGCGCATACCTGAGCCCGCAATAAATTAAAGGATCGGCTCACAGATGTTAGAAAATGAGGCACTCTCTTTTGCCGTCGGAAAACCGACGGAAAGAGAAAGTGTCGAACACCCCTGATATTTACTTTCTTTTTTTTTTATATTTATTTAAAACAATTTACAACTTTTAAATATATTTATACATTTATATTAACATATTTATATCAATATCAATATTATATTTAAATAGAATGAATTTTAATTATTTATTTCATTGATTTAAAATGTAATAACATACTTTTTAATTTTAATATAAAATGTGTGATTATATTTTAACTATTACGCAAAATTCATAAAATATTATTTACAAATTATTACATGCATACTTATCTATTTAAAATTTTTTTCATGTTTCTGTAGTGTCCGCGAGACGTTTTATGTACTTTTTTATATTTACTCTGATCATTGCAATATTTATATAAAAGAAAAGGTATGCTAAATTCTAAAATTTCATTTAAAATATCATGTTTTCTACAAATTAAATATTTTTCTTTAAAATACGTATAATATTGTTTTTTAAAATTTATTTTACAATGTAATTGTTTGCGATTTTTTTCAATATATTTTTATATTAAAATATGAATATCCTGAATTAAATCAGCAAGCTTATCATTACAGTAAATTAAAATTAAAGTAATCTTTCGCCATCTACCATTTCTTTTAATTCAGTGAAAGTGTGATGTATGGAAGGTTGACTTTTAAATAATCCTTGTTTACACTCTGAGCAGTTTTCCTTTATATTAATTTTTCTCAATACGTATCCGGATACATAAAATAAAGCATTTTTATCATTTATGATGTTATCAGCAACGTTTGATACATCCACACTCTCACTGGATTTTGCATACCAATACTATCACACATTTTATTAATTACATCGCAATCATCCAACTCACAATCAATTTTTTTATTATCACTTTTAATGATAATGCTATTAAATATTAGATAATTATCTAATAATTTACACTTATCATTTTCACAATTGCTATTTCTATAATTCGAAAAAGCTAAATTATTTATCATACATGTTTTTAAAGCCACGATAAATTGATGGCAAGTTGGATTATTGTTTATAATTCCATGTTATCTCACTTGAGAAAATAAGTTTTTTACAGCATCCTGATTTAAAGGCCGTAAACATAAAAAGCTTAATTTATATAATTTTTTTACATCATTCCACAAACATTTAATCGATTTTATTGTGGTTTGTCACCCCTTTAAAAACGAAAAAGTGTTTGTGGTATCTTCATCAGTTTGTAAGTTTATAATTCTCCACGAATTTATTTTTTCAAGGACGTCATCTCAAAGTTTTTCATAAGGTGATTTCGCAGTGACAGCTGAGCGATACACTTTTAGTGGTGTTTGTGTGCAACTGGAGGTTTTTAAAGAGTCGAATAGCGAATCTATTAAATTAACAAATTCTGCTGTGTCCATTGCCTCTTCGGGCAGTAGGCCACCAGTAATATATGTATTAATTGCAACAGCCATCGTATGGCTCAGCTGTTGAGCTGCTATTTTCACCTTCATTTTCAAAAACAAGTCGGAAAAATTGAACGAATATAAAGTTAATTTCTCCAAAAGCTTGAAACGCTGGAGTTCGGAAATTTCAAAAGCTTTTTTTATGTATAATTTAGCCTCCTTTTGTATAATATTTTCGAGCCCATTTTCACTGGTTATAATGGTTTTATCAAAAATAATTTTATTATTAATTAATAAATTACGCGTGTTTTTTAGTAAATGAGGTACACCAAAAATTATGTACTCTGGTTTGTTATGAAAAATAAAATAGAGCCCGACTTTGAAACCTACTGTTTCTTCACTTAAAGATTTTAATGATGAAAGTTGTGTCTTACTCTGATCACATACAGTAGCCACAACCTTCAAACCTATTGAATTTAAAATTTTTAACAAATGAAGCAAAATTGCTTTTAAGTTTTTGGCACTGATCGACGAATATATAAAATAAAAAGCTAACACTTTTGTTAAACTTCTTAATAAAAAAACGAGAGCTTTATTAGCTTCCTTATTACTTCGTTCTAAGTGACCGAAATTTTCTAAGCCCATAATTTTATCTTCATGTTTTGAATAGTATAAAGAACTATGTAAGTGTATCTCATCAAATTGAAGTGTACATAATTTTTCTTATTCTTTCATTTTTAAAACATAAAATTTTAATAAATTTATTAGCGATTCGCCGGCATCAAATGAAAATGTTGCTAAAATAGACTTTAATGTACTTTTTGGTGGCAGTTGAAAAAAGCAGGTACCTGTATTGCTTAGTCTTTAGCGGCTTATCGGATGTTAATTCTATCTTTTGTGTTAATAAGTGCGTCGCTTCTAACGGTTCATCATCGAGACCGAAGCTTCCTGTGTATTTCCGTAATACATCCCGAAGTAACCTTATCTCTTCGGCGTTTCTCCCCTCAAGATCCACAGCGGACATAATTATCTTGAGTTTTTCCTCTCGTTGTTCCCCTGTTTTTGCAGGTATCTCAATATTATTATCGCGAGTAAAGAATAATAATACGTCCCCCAATTTTAAATATTTACGGTCAGTATTAATTGTGCCCTTATATTTATATAATGTCCCATGCGAGGATCCCATCTACATTTATTTATAGATTGTCGGGGAGTACATGAAACTCACATTAAATATCGTGTATCATTATGGGTAGACTTCCCACTGTCAGGTATTTTCCCGAGGCAAAGCCGCGTACCATTATCATGACATTTTCATCGATTAACTCGCTCATTTTAACCTTTTTTTCTTCAATTATTGATACCTTTGCTCCCGAGTCCACGTAAAAAGAAGCTTTATTTTTCGTAAATTCTGTACCATGGGTTTCTATAACGGGCAATTCTTTTCCCTCTTCCATATAATTAATTCTTGCTACTCTTATATTGGGAAAGTGCTTTTGTTTTATATCCGGATTTTCTTGCTCAATAACGAGGAGTTTTGTTGAACAAGCTTCTAGTTTAAATGTCGGTCGGCATGATCGATGGGTACGGGACTATTCCCCAGGTAACCCCGAATCATGTTTACTCGCGCATCTTGCGAGCATGGTGGCGCATTATTTACCTCAGTATAGAATCAGTCGTTGTGTTAACTATGGTTATCCCTAGGACCGGTGTTGGCATAATTTGCCCTACGATCTGCGTTGTTACCGTATCTGCCCCGATCTCGGTAATTCGTGTCCTTATACCCGTAGCCTCGATTATAATATTCATTATTGTTGTTGTAATAACCCCGATGATCATTCGGCCTCCCATGATAATTATTCTAACTTCTCTGGTTTCCATATGGGATTTTATTATAATTACCCCGGCAATCATAATTCGTGGGCACTCTATTACCATTGTTTATATTGTTACAATAGGGTGGGTCGGTTCTTCCTCCATGGTCCTGCATACTGGGGCCTTTATACGTTATGTTCGGGCCCTGAACGCGATCTTCGTTGATCCATCTCCCTTAACAGTTTTTGTAAGTCAGCAGGGTCATGCCCTTTCCTTTCGCAATACTTGCACCACACCGGCTGTTGATAAGTCCTGTCGTAGCGCGGATCACGCCCGTTATTATTGCACTTGCTGCCTCTCTCAACTCGGACTTCGTAAAGTTCTTTATCAAATCTCACGGTGAGGTTAATAGCTTCTTCAAGAGTCCCGAGCCTCCTCACGTTCACTCGGATAGAAATTGAGTCGATTAGTCCTAATATAAACCTTCTGATAACTAGATCTTCGTGTTGCCGACGATCCGGATAACGACCTACATCTCTAATTAGGCAGTCCAATTCTGTCGTTGCGTTCAGCTCCTCGCGCAGAATTCTCATACAATTCCTGAACTCAAATACCGGTTCCCCGTCCTTTTGTACACATCTTTTAATTTTATCTATTGCGTTTTCTACGGCATCAGGAGCTCCGAAAACTGCTCCCAAATGGGTAATGAAATGGTCAATCGAATCGTAATTGCTTAATTTGAACCCCGTGTATCTCTTGGCTTTCCTGATCAATTTATTACTTAAAGCCCGCAAGATGAATCGCTCTACTTGAGGCCCTTCGTCGTCTAGGGTTTTGTGTATCGTCCGGTTTATATATATAATTTAGTATATCGTCCGGATCGCCCGAACATTTCAGCATCTGATCTATTTTGTATGGGTGCATGCTCGATCTCATGGAAAATTCGGGTGCATATTCGAATTGTCGGGTTGCTTCGACGGGCATAAAAAACTCGCGTTGTCGAGGAGGTGTCGTTCTAGGCATGGCGGTTGGCGCGACTGCACCCACTCTGGGCGTATCAACGGACACTAGCTGAGGTTCACACGGTGATCTATTTTTTTGTCGTCGGAGGCGATCAATTTGCCCTTTCATTGCTTTTACCTCGGCCATCAGCTCCTCAAGACGACGTTTCTTTTCGGCGATATTGGTGTCCGATGACACGAGGTCTACACTCGTCCATCCCCCTAGATCGATAATGTTTTGTTCGTCCGCCATTGTTATATTCGCACTATTCAATTCACACTTATTTGGTTCTATGGTTTCTACTGATTTTAATCTCTGGATATTATCTCCGTAAACTTGGAGCACTCTTCCGGAGTTTCTACGTCGGCGAGGAAACGATGAGCAACTTCAAACATTATTTCTTTCATATTCGCAGAATTACACTCCCCGGATATTGTTAAATTTGATGACCGGTTAAGATCGCGTTCGTATATTTTACTACGCGTAAATAATTTAACTCCTTTAAACATTACCTAATAATTAATTATTTAAACAATATTTCCAACATAAGAAAAATAAACAAAAATTCTATAATTCAGTTGGATTCGGGCTCTAACTTCCGGTTCGGGCTATAAATTTCGCGGATCAATCGATATGTTTTTCCCAAAATTTTACAACATGCATATAATTTTATACATTAATCAAGAAAGAAAAGAAAAAAAATACAGGATACACTTTTTCGTACTTACATTAAGATGATAGCTATGATCGTCGCAACTCCACAACTCGTCATGACTTTTCCTACAGGATTGTTATTTTCCTGATGAACCTCGTTCTCGCCGTGGCTCTCACGTTTAATCACTCGCGAAAAGGAAAAAATACCTTGACAGAAATTCTGATCACGGCACCAAAATGTTACGTATTTAATCTATCACAATTATATTCTCCCTTATAATTGAATCACGAATTTACCCAGGATCTTCCTGTCTTAGTCGAAACAGTCAAAGTGTTTCGATCTTTGTAAGGTTCGGAATTATCAATAAAGAAAACGCGGGTTAATTAATATTATCCTTTTTTTATTATCTTTCTTAATGAGCGAGATAATGTGTGTTACAATGGTTCGTGTTGAAAAAAAACTAATTCCCAATTCTATAAAAAAATGATAGTATTTCTCGAACCGGAATGTAAGAGTCAGATTAGAAGTCGACCTAAGAATGCCCCTCCATTCTCTCCCAATTTATTTATGACTTGCGCTGTATGGAGAATTGCAAAATCCGCGAGGTCTCCTTCTGGGTGTCCCTGCTTGATTATCGCTCTGTCAGCTTTCTCCGGTGTTATCTTTTGATTGACCCCTGCATATTCATCATCGCCTCCGATCTTAAATTTTCACAATTTGACGAATTCAGAAGTTCTTATTACTCGCAGGTTTTGCGTTACTCGTCGCTCAGTTCGATTCCCTCATTGTCAACTTCCTAATGTTTTATCTACGTTTCCTGACGCAAATACTATTTATTCATCGTGTATGCGATTGTAATATTACGTGACAATAATTATAATTAGTTTAATTATTCAAAGATACATATTCCTATTACTACAATTCTTAATACAATTATTTTTTTTTTAATATTAGTTATTTATAATTATATATATATATATATATTGTTACAACCTTAATTTTTCGCATAATGGTTAGTTTATAATTATTATTTATTTAATTATTTACTAGATTACTTTCTGCTGGAACTAAAGCGATCGAATCACTTTAATCTTCGTCAGAAACGGATATAAAGAAAAACAACAATTATTCGCATTAAATACTGATTTATATTTATTTTCAATAAATCAGAAGAGAGATATTTTAATATGTAAATGTGGCTAATGTAATAATTTTTCCACCTTGTGTTCGAAATTACAATCATAACCGTGATTTTAATTGATTGAAGAATAAATATCATATTGTTGAATTGACTAGAGTCTCGAACCGGAATTCAATCTCAAACCTTAATCTGACTCTCTAACTCCAATGGAACTATCGAATTGATCTCCTTTTGTTGTCTCTATCTGAGTTTCCCTGAATAAACCATCAAATCCTGTTTATTATAACCAATTTCTAGCGTTTTCGGATCCTGCCACCGAGCCGTTCTCCTTCTTTTATTTTAGATTAGTATTTTATCGAATTTTATTCTTTTTTTTGGGTCATCATTTCATAATACCTTAGTCAATGTTGCTTATATTGTACTCATTAACGAATTTCTAATGGTCAATGTACTTTTAAATTCAATTATCATTGATATTTTTCGCTACGTCTTGTGCTACTTTTACGCTTCTTTCGCATAATCCGCTTAATTATTAAGTATTAATTATTAATTATTAAATTTTAATTATTAATTATATTGAAATTCATTGTATACGTAACAATATATATATATATTATTATACTTTATTTGTGGTTGTATGTATTTTATATTATATTTTACCAACATTTTACAAGAAATGCTCATTAAAAATGTAAAATATAGACAATACTCGCCTGAGTATAATTAAATATGTAATTTTTGTCGTGTTATTATTCGCATTTACAATAATAAATATTTACGGTTAACAAACTACAACCATGTCGCGCCACCTCAGCTGTACACACTTAACTATCACGATAAGCGGTACTAATGCAAATAAATAAAATAAACCTTAACCTTAAATAATACTCAATAAATAATAATTGCACTACATGAGAAAGGAAATTTACATAATATCACAAATTAAAACCAACGTGAATTTTTGCCGAGAATTTTATGTAAAACTCGGAGTTGACGGTGCGAAAAATTATCACAACACTGTCTGCATTGACGCTAAATCGGAATACTGATTACTTTAGCATCTTTCGTCGGTAGAACCTGATTTTTCTCCCTTTTACGGGATCATTATCTCTCTCTCTCACTCTGTCTGACTGCCTCTCGGAATAAAAATGGTCCGTCCGTAATAAATAAAATTATTGTATATAGAATTAGTTAATAAAATTAGTTTTTTCTTCCGCCGGAAATCCGAAAGTTTTTTATACCAGGGAGTTGAATGATGAAAATGGGTAGGCATGTGTGTATGTGTAAAAAAACATGCCTGAATTGAAAAATCGAAAACTCAAACGGTTGGAACGATAATCGTAACCACTCGAATTCCAAATAAAGAGTAAAAACAAAAACTTTGATGCGAGAGAGGCCTAAGGCCAAGGTTTGTTAACGTTAATTGGAAATGTACTTAAGTCGGAGCTTTGAAGGACTTACAAGTATGAAGTCGTTATAAAAATAAAGTGCAGCTTGTCAAAGATCCAGGAACATTTTCTTTTCTCTATCAAATCCCATCGTGCTTGCAACAAATTACATGGTACCAAAACTCGGAAATCATCGCCGGGAAAAGGATTATGTAAGAGAAGAAGAATAATTGATCGAGAAATTGGTGATTTGATTAAAGTATAGTTATGTGACATCGTCTTGCACGGAGATGCATTAAGGATACGGATTTGAGGAAAATGGCTAAGTCTTATAAATCAATTACTAATTATCATACTAATAATTTAATATTAATACTAATCATTTGATTGACGAGAAAAAATTTTGTTGGTTTTACGCGATGTTCGTAATTTCTTTGCCGCTGATGTCGTGATTGATATTGAACACGACATCAATATTATAATTTTTGTCATTAAGAGCTGTAAATTTTTGTGTTATCGGTAATTAATTATTACTATAATGAATTCACTACTTAAATTAATAATTAAAATAATTTTTTTTGGAAATTGAATCAGATTAAAATTTGCCCTGTGTCATGAAACTATCTCTAAATAAAGATTTAATTTTATTAGAAAGCTAATTTAATAAAATATTTATTTTTTTTATACCTACAATTTCAGTAAACATTTAAGTGTGTGAAAGTAATATCATTTAGATAATTATTTTTGTGCAGAATTAATGTTTAGTTTAATGATTATTTTAATTATTATTAAATAATTAATATTAGTTTAAATTTTGTGCAATTTTGATTTTTGTCGTACACGAAATGATTTAGCCCAGTATTTATATTTTGTGTGTTGATTATAATTAACTAAATTCTATTTTTTGCGTGAATCAAATATAATCAGATAAATCTTTTGATTTTTGTTTATGTTTTTTACTCAATATATAAATAATCTCATTAGAATACCTGAAAATAAAAAAGGATAGAGGAAACTGATATGATATAATACCGAAAATGAACCCAATTATACTTTACCAGACAATCTTTATTTTTCTACTTTACACGAAGACTTTCCATAGATTTGAGAAAACGAAGGACAGTGTTGACTGCGAGAGTGCTCAAAGCCTAATAGGATTTCTTTTAATTCTGCCCCTTCTCACAATCAGCGATAGTTCCTTCTTCTCAAATCTCACAATAGTTTGCTTATTATAACTAACTTATCGTTCTAACACTTATCGTTTTAATCTTAAACGTACTACGCGTAATATAATATTAGTAAATTTTGTACATTATTATTTACTTAAAATATATGGCACAAAAAACCTCCCGCTGGTATTCGAGAGAAAAAAGCCTCACATAAATACAAATATTCTCGAGTATCCGCCCGGTTTTTAAACTAATTTTAAAACATTATCGATGTTGAAAACAAAAAAAAACGAAAATAATCCGGAAAATCAACCCGCGTCCTCAGTTTAGGTTGTATTTCATCCTGCCAAAACTATCCACTTTCCTTCACTTACATTTCGGGTGATTGTTCTCCTACAATCACCTTACTTTGACGCGACATCAATTTGTGTCACGCCGAGGTTTTGACTCGTACGTCTCCCCATCAAAACCCTACCAGACGCGTATCGCAAGACGACCCTACGCTCTGGGTTTCCGCTAAGGAAATTTTACAAGGGCCGAGTCGGGTTTTCGGAAATACGCATGTAAAACAATAAAACTATCGATAATACACGACGCACCAAGCGCTACGCCCTTCCTTCTGTCTCAAATGCGCATCAACACAATTTCGAACACTTGCGTGGGTAACAGTGTACGTATTAAATTTTAATTCGATTTTCAATCTTGTGTGCCTTATTTGAATTTAGATAAATTTCTAACTTTTGTGTAAATAATATTGAGTTAAATTTTGAATTTTGTGCATACATTAAGTTTAATTTGATGTTTAATTTTTTCCGTATGTGTTAATAAAATTTAGATTATTATTTATGTTTTATGCTCACATCAAATTATAGTTTAATTTTGAATCTTTGTATATTATTTGAATTTGATTAAATTATTAAGTTTCTGTGGTAAATTAAATTCAGTTGAATATTGAATATTTGGGCGTGTATTAAAATAAATTGATTTTTAACTTGTGTACATTAATAAAACTCGGATAAATCTTCGATATCGAACGTGCACTTAATTTGATTTAAATTTTGATTATTGAATATTAATTAAATTCACTTGAATTTAGTTAAAATTTTTAAGTTCTTTGTATTTCAACTAATTTTAGGTAAATATTATGTTCTACGAGTTATAATTGGTTTTTGTTAATTTTTAAGCTCTTTACATCCTAATGGTTTTCAATTAAATTTTGAAATTCGTTGTATTTTTCATTAAATTCTGTTAATTTTTAAGTTGTATGTTATTAAAATTTAATTAAATTCTCAATTCTTTGTGTTTTAATGATTTATAATTCAATTTTCAAGTTTTTTGTGGTTAATTTACCTAAGTTGTATTTCTAAGTTTTGTGTAAATTAAATTCAGTTAAATTTTGGATTTTGGTGTGTATATTAAATTTGATATGATTTCAATTTTGCTTGTGTGTATTAATTAAATATAAAGATAAAATTTTGATTTTTTGTTTAAATTTAATGAAAATTTTTTAGTAATAATTAAATTTAATGAAAATTTTTAGTTTTTTTGTGTGTGAATTAAATTTAATAAGATTTTAATTCTATACGTATGTCAAATATAGTTTTATTTATTAAAATAAATTTAGTTAAATATTCATTGTTTTTGCTACATGTAAACTGAATTAGATAAATTTTTTATTTTTTATTCCTGAATTAAATTTAGTTAAGTATTTCAGTTTTTAGTGTGTAAATTAAATTTGGTTAAATTTTTTAATTTTGCAGGAGTATTAAATTACTTAAATTTTGATTTTTTGTAGAGATTTAATTTAATTGAATTTTTAATTTTTAATGTGTGAATTAAATTTAGCTGAACTTCTTAAGTTTTATGTTCTATTATTTATTACAAATATATCCCGGCTCTTGGCCTAGGGACGGGTTCCGTTAGTTTTTACAATATTTACATTAATTTATATACATTATCATTTACATTATAATATATTTCATTACACTATATATTATTCTTATTACTTATTAATTCTTCTCTTTTTCTCCCTTGTATTTCTTGTCACTTCCTTTTTTCGTTCTCTATTTTTGCCTTTGTCGTATCATTATGTCTTTTCTGTATCCTTTCTTCTTTCTACCCTCAAGTTTTATGTTCTAATTAAAGCAATTAAAGTTTTCATTTTTTTTTGTCAAATTAAATTTAATTGAATTTCTAATTTTTTTGTATAAATTAAATTTATTCAACTTTTTGATTCTTTGTGTTATATTTAGTTAAATTTTATTTCATGTGTAAAGTTCGTTAAATTATTAATTTCTTAAACATAATATTAATAAAATCGTGAATTTTTGTTTGTGTAGATAAATATATTTACTCGTGCGGATAAGGAGGTCAAGGAGTGCTGCGACAGAAGCGAGACCAGTAGTGAACCAGATGCGAATTTCAAGGAGTAGCAGAATGAGGTCCGCCGCAAGGGAGGATGTAGGGATGCAGTTGATCCATTAAATGAAATTTAAAATTCCGTAGCGGGTGTCCTACCCGCGAATCAGGTATGGCACCCCCTCTCCCAACGAAATCGTTCCTCCAGAAGACCACGCTGCATCCCTTGTCTTTGTCGTCGCCGACGCACCAGCTATCCCACTATTGGCACCGCCTCTTAACCTCTGCTGCTGACGGTGCGACCACCGCATCACGCTAAACTGCTTCCCTCACCAACTATAGCAGCTCTATAGCTACAATCATGACATCCAGTAGCCGTGTGCCTTACCGACACGCGATCGGTAATTCAGTAGCCAACATTATTTTTCAACACCGAATCGCTACTGTTTAGAGAGAAAAACGGTGTATCCGATTATTTATAGCACTCCAACACTAAGCGTAAGTGATTCAATTAATGTTAGCAAAGCTAATACTGGGCTGATCAAAGCAACTGAGCGCACGTTAAAAACAATTAGGGAAACTTCAAGTAATAAGTCGCGCGAACAATTTACTAGCATTTTCAGGTGAACTCAATGAGTGACTGATTTTAAACAGGTGTTTGAATGTTTATCCAGACTAAGGGAGTATGACGACGAATAAAACATTTATTTAATTTAATTTATGAAATTTAAGAAAGTTATTTGTGTGGAGCTTATAAAGTTTAGCGAAAAAACGCGTAAACTCTGAAACAATTAGAACGGCTAAAGGACTACACAAATGGTGTTAGTCGTCAAGTACAAGGTTAAGAATGGAAGCGAAAAAAGTGGGAAAGAATATGCGAAGTATAAAAAGGCGAGCACGGGATATGGCATTGCGAAATATATGTGAGCAAATCCATCAAAGAGAAGTGGTAACTGGCAAAAAATTCAAGTTATGCTACAGATGTTTAGGCACGGGTCACCCAAGGAAACACTGCCGATAAGCTAAGTGTCCTTATTTCAATGGCTCAAATCATACTCTATTGCATATCAGAGATGCGGATGCAAAAGAGGTGAAAGAATCGGGTAAATCGACACGAATTGTAATAACCCTCTAAAACTGATTAGACGATTACTCAGTTCTGCTAAAAATTATATCTGTAGAATTATTCAATGATACCAGGAGAGGTAAATACGTTTGTGCTTCTCGATGAAGGATCATCTGTAACGTTGATAGATAAGAGGTTAATCCGCGAACTAAATATAAACGGATCACTGTTAAAATTAAGTCTAAGGGTTATAAATAATAAAAAAGTAAGTGATGATTGTATGAAAATAAAAATTGGAATCAGGGGCGAATTTGTTAAAAGGGAAATAAAGAACGCGATTGCGGTGGACAATCAAAATTTACCGAGGCAATCTCTAAAAGAGAATCTAATTCGAGAATTAAATTTTGATAGAAAGATAGTTAAGTTAAAGTCATACGGCTAGGTGAGAATCAGACTTTTAATACGCCCGAATAACGGAGAGCTTATAGAGAAATAAGAAAATTTAAAAATTACAAGTTAGCATTGTCGTGATCTATGTTGGGATAGGCTTTACGTGGCTGCACGTGTCGTATAAGAGAGACATATATATATATGCCATTATGACCGTTTCGAGCAAAGAAGATGGCGATATGACAACATGGACTGACTAGACTCAATGATTATGAATTATTTCAATTTAGAATACGAAGGGGTAAATAAATTAGGATCAGACAAGGACAGAACCCAGGCCCAAACATTCTAGAGGAGACGAGCAAATTCAAAGATCATCGGGAGACAGGACTGTTTTAGAAACGCGATTTGTGATTATTGACAGACGAGATAGTATTGAAAAGGATATACAGTTTAGAGCGACAACTGGATCAGAACCACCATTATGCTAAATTGTATTATTAGGAAATGGATAGGTTTATAGATGTGGGGTCCGCGCGAAATATTTCACATGTTCCTAGAGATAGGATCTGGCATCTTCCTCATTTCGTCAATAGTAATATCAATAAACCGGATAAAATTTGATTAGTTGCAACACAGCAGTGAAATTGAAGGACTACACTTTAAACGATCAGTTAGAATCTTTACCGGGCGTATTTTTACGTTTTTGATAATACGCGAACGCGATTAAAGGGGATCTGAAGAACATGCTTCTGAGAGTTTGAGTGAGGATTAAGGGTCGGGGAGTACAATCATTCTTATGGCGCAGACCGGATCGACGAACTACACTGGATGTATATCAAATGATTAGTTTGATATTTGGCGCGAAATCATCTCCCAGTAGCGAGATATTTATTAAAAATAAAAACGCGGCGCGTTTCGCGGAAATAATGCCCGAGGCGTCAAAATTTATTAAAGTCAATAGTTATATGAACGATATCCTAATTAGTCGGAATAACGATGGGGAACTCGTGAAATTGGTCAAAAAGGTAATTAAAATTAATATCGAAATAAATTTCAAGATGTACGGGTGGGCCAGCAATTCTCCGCGCGTATTGAAAGAAATTTTGTGAAATAAAGACAACAATAGATGCGAAATTAACGTGAAAATGAGGAAAGGGTGTTAGGTCAATACTGGGATACGCAGACAGATGAGTTAAAATTCAACGTAAAATTCCAAAAAATATCCGAAAAAATTCTTAACGATAAAAAAGCAATTTAAATGGTTTTTAAATCTCAGTACAAGGAGTGGAAGGAAAAGGTGTTAAATACGGCAAAGTACTCTCCGTAATGTATAAGTTAGATGAACTATACAATCCAATTAAATTTTTCCAAGCAACCAAATGCTTAAATTATCTTTTTTTTAATCTTTTAATTCGTATTACGTTAAAGCTTTTTAAGTAATTTTACATCATTGTGAACGTTTTAAAATACATTGCGTAAAGTGTATATGTAAATACACAGTCAACTACTAAATGTTAACTGCACTCTAAATAAGATTATTGAAATAGTATTATTATTATTTATATATATTTCAATGAAACACTACATATATATTTATATGAATAAGTTTAATATAGGAATAGACATTTTTTAAAATATATTTTATAGTAAAATATAGAAAATATTGCAGTGGTCATATCACTATACAATTTGTATAAGAATTGTAAAATTTAATTTATAAAATTATAATTAACGCTGTTTTAATAATAATAATGTATAAATAAACTATTTTTAAGGAAAAATAATTAGAAATAGATAACAAATATATAAATAAAGTGAGAAACAATGATTAAGTAAAGTATTTTAATATTTTTAAAAATTAAACAAAAATTTCTAAACTGCAATTAGGTATTCAAAAAATAATAATAGTTCTTGATGTTTAATAATTTGAATAAATTTAATATAAAAAGTTCAAAATAAATTTCTTAAAAAATCTAAAAATACGTTATTATTTTGCTAAAAATATTCTCTGAATTTTTTATTTAAAATAATATTTTTATAAACATTTTTATTTTAAAAAAGTACTCGTTGAATTAAAAATTATTTTAAAATATATTATGGGAAATAGAATATTTTATTAAATATTTTTCACATTATTTCTTATGACACAAAACTTTATTATGAATTATGCATACCATTTGCTTTAAAAAATAGTTCAAAGTCTTCGATTATAATATGTTACGTATCTAAGAGGTCACGACTATGTTTATTCTTTAATAATCGAATCGCGACAATATTCTCTCTCCAGGTATCGTTCTGCCCTAGCCAAATCGGTCGAAGCGTTTTGGCCTTTGTGAGGTTCGGAAATCGTCAATTAATAAAACGCGAGATAATTAATATAATACTTTTGTTTTATTATATTTCTCTTTATGAACGAGAGAGATAAGTATCGCAATGTGTAAGACAACTTTCTTTTGTGTCACGAAGCTAAATCCCGATTGTGTAAAACAAATAAGTATTAAAGAACCCGAACCGAAGTACGACCGAATCTAATAGTCCCAATTTGAAGTCCAATTCTGAAGTGCCCCTACGTGTTTTTCAATTTGACTTATTACCTCCGTTGTATGGAGAAATTGCCAAATCCGCGATTTCTCCCACCCGGTGCCTCTACTTGATTATAGTTCGGTCAGCTTTCTTCGATTTTACCTTTTGATTGCCCTCTGTGTATTCATCATCGCCTCTGATCTTGAATTTTCGCAATTTGGCGAGCTCAGGAGTTCTTATTACTCGCAGGTTTCACGTTACTCGCAACTCCGGTCGATTGCCTCGATGTCAATTTCTCAATGTTCCGTCTTTGTTTTCGCTGATATTAATACATCAAATCGTCGCGTATGCATATGCAATTTTACATACGTGACAAATATAATTTTACAAAATAATTTATTATGTTGTACACATACTTAAAATTTTAAATAGTTTACCGAAATGAAGAATAAAAATGTTAACTTGTAAAATTTTTAAATAGCATTGTCAAAGCAGGAAGTTCTGAGAGTGATAATATCGATTTTTGATCTTTTAGGTTTATCGACTCCCTTTATCCTAAATTCAAAATTTCTCATGCGCGACGTGTGACGAAGCGGTGTACATTGGAACGACGATGTACAGAAATAACACGCAATCTTTTTAGAATAGTTATCTAATTTGAATAAGGCAAAGAATATCAAGATATCGTGGAATCTAATTAGCAATAACTGTGAACAGATTTACACACATTTTGCGATGCTAGTTAGTCAGCTTGCGCCACGGTAACGTATTTAAGGTTAAAAGATAGGATTAATGATCGGCATTGCATAATATTATTAATGTCGAAAAATAAAATAGCACCGTTGAAAGCACAAACTATTCTGAGACTCGAATTACAAATACGCGTCCTAGGAGTGCAAGTCACCGATTACATCACAAACGGATTGGAAATCCCCATCACTCACTGATTCGACTATCATGTTAGCCTGGATAAGAGTCGAGTCTAAGCATAAGCAGAACCGTTTGAGAAAGATCCGGCGATTAACGTGAAACTCTCAATGGAAGTGAGTGTCATCAGAGAAAAATCTAGCCGAGAGTAAATAACGCGGTAAACAAAGACTCGAGATGGTTTAAAAGACCGTCGACCTTAAATAAATTCGCATCAGAGTGGCCCAAAAAAAAATTCGCCAAACGAAAACGAATAGGATGCGATCAATTGAGAAGTAACCGATGTCTATGTACTAACGATAAAAACCACAAAAGAATTCAAACATTCACTCCCATACCGACTGTTAGGGATGGAAATATTCGGTTGTCGAGCTTTAAAATACATAAAGCGCTGGAGAAACAAGGCGAAAGCGGTATCGGCAGCCGAGATCAAGAAGTTCTGGAACCAAGTAATCCAGGAGGTTAGTTTTATATCCGAATTGCAGAAGCTGCGCGAAAATCAGCGGTTAATAAAACAAGTAAAATCGCAAAACTAAATCTGGATTTGGACTGCGATAAAATATTGAGAGCTGCCGATCGCGTAAAAATACAGCCCTATCTTAATTTAATAATTCGATCATTTTAAACGACAAACACGAAATCACCAGGATTATAATCCGCGATTATCACGAAAGGTTCTACCACAGTCGTGAAATGGTTCTAAACGAATTGAGGCAGAATATTACATAATCGGTGTCTAAAATGGTTTGAAGTACATAGAATTTAGGTGTATAAAGTGCAGAATAAATAAAGGCAAACCGTGCAATTCGCTAATGGCTCCATACCCCGCCAGTCATGTAGATGTTAAACAACGTCCATTTAGTCATGGCGGCATAGATTATTAAGGCCCGATGATGGTTAAGATAGGTCACCACCAAGAAAAAAGATGGAGAGTATTATTTGCCTGCTTGACAACCAAAGCTATTCATTTGAAGTTGGCTAGTGCTCTAACGGTGAGCTCCGCGATAATTTCACTTCAGCTATTAGGAGAGGGAGCCTCATGTTCTCGTTCATGCATATTGATAATAGGACTAATTTTAAAGAGGTTAACCGGGATTTGAAAGAAACAGTAGGTAAACTCGAAAAAGAAAAACTAATGTTTTGCAAAAAGAAATCTATTGAATGTCATTTCAATCCACCCGAAGCACAGTATATGGGGGAACATGGGAGCGATTAATTCGATCTGTTAAGACTTCATTAAGCGTTGTCCTTCGAGAGCAAGCCTCTGTCGAAGAGATTTTGCACACCTTACTCATCAAAATTGAGCATTCGATGCTCACACATGTATCGTTTGACCCACGAGATAGACAGGCTTATCGGTAGAACGATAATTGTAACTGTCCAGATTCCGAGTAAAAACAAAAGAAAATCGCAATACGAGAGGAGGGACCTAAGACCAAGGTTTGTCAATGGTACATGAGTCAGTGGTTTGTAGGACGTGTGAAAATAAAATGCAGCTTGCCAAAGATTCAGAAGCATTGTTTTTTCTCTATCAAATCCTATCCTACCTGCAACAAATTATAATTTTAATATAATATATACAAAATATTATTAAAACCCCATTTATATTATTAATATTATTATTACTATTACAATTATTATAATTATCAAGAAATATAAACCATGTTATGATCAATATGATGATATAGCCATCCATATATACTCAACGCATTATAAGAAATATATCCATTTTTATTTTAATTTGATTTCCATTGATAGTTGACCCCTTATAGTATATAATTTTTTTTCTAATTATTAAATGTAGTAGTAAGATGTATAAGTACTTACCACTATTCTTATAATTATATTTGAACGATATTTTGATACATTCCTCCACGAACGCAACCGATTTATTGATAAGAAATTTATAAATATAATTCCCGGTTCCAATTCCTAAAGTGATACTCAGTCTACCTTATTATTACCTTTTCCGCGGACATGCATTGTTTTTTTTTTTCTTACAGGTGGTTTAATGTCATTTTCGCAAGTAAATGGCATTGATATTTTTCCCAGTTTTACTATATTTGTCTGAATCTTAATTGCGCTATCATATTTATTAATAATTTTCCAACCAAGGAGTTCATCTACCTCTATTGGAATATCATCTGAAACAAGATGTAATTCACATTTAATCCTTTGTACATGTAATTATATTTTTCCCAAGTTTGAACACTTACCATGCGTAATTCTTTTTATCATTTCTCTTACAATTTCGTTTATTAATTCTCACGGTTTTAATTTTCTTCTTTAATTATTAAAATATTTGAACTTGTATCCATATAAAAATATACCTTATTATTTAAACATTAGTTGCAATGCATTAAAATTACTGGTGGTATTCGCTCATTTTCGTACGATTCGAATTTGATACTGCTTTTCCAAGTATGATTGTTCAACGTCGACGGGTTATGTTGAGCAAGTTTTTAGTTTAAATTAGCTATTTCATTAATATTTTGATTCATTTATCTACTATCTCTAACGTCTTGAAGATATTGTTCTCCATTATTTGGTTGATTATACCCTTGATTTAATCAATTACCATTTTGCTTATTTCAATTATCATTATAATTATCCCGATTATTATTATTGCTATCGTTGTTCATATTATTATTGCATTTATCAGTGGTGAATCTATTAGATGGTCCCGAATAATTTTTTCATTTTTTCATTTTGATTATTTCCATTTTTATTTTTCCTCTTCTTTGATCAATATCTCTTTGCATGATTCAACCTTTTTTCGCAATATGCACCATGTGGAATATCTTCTATCGTTCCAATTACCATTTCCTTGGCTTCTACTACCTGTTTCGAAACGTAACTTATTTAGTTCTTTCTCATGTTATCTGCTGTTTTTGAAGGTCCAAATATTTCCCTTATGTTCCTTATAAATTTATTTATTGTCTCACAACTACTTAATTTAGATACTAATATTTTTTTAATCTATTCAACCATTTTAGTATTTGGAACTCTAAAAAGATACCTTACGACCTGTGGGCCTTCATCAAATGTACTTTGTATCCACTTTATTTAATTTAATAATTCATTTAGGTCGCTCGACCATTTTGGCATTTGATCTTATACTTTATAAGGTGGCATCTCAAGTCCTGCACAAGATTATGCGTGATAATTACAATTGTGTGTAAGTACAGCGGTCGCACGTCAATGATTTGAATTCGAATCCTGTCAATAATCGATAACTGTTTCCAAATTCTGATTTCTCTCTGTCTGAACGTCATTTTCCATTTCATTCCTAATTCGTTTCATTTCAGTTAATAATTCTTCATAATTACAAATTTTTTTATTAGTATTTACTGGTCTTGGAGATTGTTTTAGAGAAATTACAAAATTGTCAAATAAATTTATTGTATAAAAGAGTGACGGAAGGAGAGGTTGCTGCTGGGTTTATTAAATAAAACAAATGATTTTATTTTTTTCACACAATAAAACGATTTATTTGGCGCGGCATAAAAAACCCGTACGGTCCAAGGGATAAAAGCCTTCGGTGCCCCAGCAATTAATAATACAAACTTAAAAAATATGCAACTGTACAAGCGGTGATTAGCGGCGCTCGCAGGCGCTCTCGAATGGCGGTTCGCTCTCGTGGAAGTCGCAGCGTAGGCGTCACATGACGCCCTGAACAGGCTGTAATAGCCCTGGTGTTTTTCTATACCCATTTGGAATTCATTCGCCGGGCGCTGCCGAGAAGGTGAGCGGGAGCTGGTGGTCCCGTGAAGAGCGGGATCGAGTGGTCCCGGACTCTCTTGATCAACATAGATCACAATCACACTATACACGCAAAGGCAAGATAACAGAAATCAACGCGGAAAATGCGAGAATACAAAAGCAAACGAACGCAAGAAATATGCGCAACCGATACATAAGACGCAAGGTCAAGGATTGATAGTTCTCCCCTGCTTCGAACCACCAGGGAGGTCAGTTTCACGCCGAATTTTACAATTTTTCGCCCGCTTTCTCTTTTCCTCGTGGAACGACGAAACTGCACCGAATACAGATATTATGTTAATACTAGGCCATCCTTTTAGATCAATTACACTTTGCTCCTTTGTAATTTTTTCAGCCATTTTTATTTATTACAACATTGTTCCTAGCTATTAAATTGTTTATATTTTTACTACAAACTCTAATATGTTTTGGTAATTCGATGTTCGCGACATATCTATGAGCTGATTCAAAGGTTATTTTCGTCTCGTAATCTTTATCCCACTCCCTTTTCATGCTGTTAAAGTTTATATCGGGGTTATTATTATGTGCAATATGCACTCGCATACATGACGAATCCTTGAATATGATTTGTAATTTGTTAAAAATTCGCTAGGTTTTTGGGAACAAACGTAGGACATGAGCATTAGCAATCTCTTTAATAATTTCTGTCATTAATTTCATTTATATAAATATAAAATTTAATATTAATACATACACATGTAGGTTATGTACAATAAATTAGACAAAAAGCATTTTGAAAAAAAGAAATTGTAAATCCATAGTATCTACAGGTGTTTGATTACATACATCATGTTATTAAAAAATTGCACGATTTTAGAAACCAAATGTAATATTTTGTATAATATTACATGATCTAGAATTCAAATACATCAAGTAAAAAAAGAAAAAAAATTAATAAATATATTAATATATAAAAATTTATATATTAGAAATACGAGAATACGCAACTTTATTCCGTACTTTGCTTCGTTGCTTTCGGAATAAAAGTAGTTTGTTAATTGTCTATTAGGTTTTTCTAGTCGAAAAGTTTAACATGGGCATCAACAATCTCCCTTATGATCTCTGAATTTAGTTTGTATCAGAAATGAATTGGCAGATTACCCATTAGCAAAGGGATGTGTTTACACAAGATTCGATAATAAGAAGTTGATGCCTCTTATGCATATCAGAATCATGGAAGGGATAAGAAAAGGCAAAACGAGGTCTTTCAGTGATCAAAGAAGAAAATTAAACATGAATTTGTAGAACAAAAATGAAAGACGATCGGTCGAGCAGAAGCAGCTTCTTTGACACAAACGGATACGCAAGGTTTTGCACATATATTTATGAACACAATGAATGCTTATAGCTACGTTCATCTCACTATAACCAAATTACATTATAATTCATTTGTATAATATTGAGAATAACTGTTAATTTATACAAAACAAAAAATTAATCATAATTGCAAACATTAATTATTAAATTAAAATTTATTTATTTATACCGCATTATTTTCACATTCAATCTTATTAAAAAGTAATACAATTGTCTTTAACACTTATTGCTTTCAAAATAAAATTGATTTATTTAAATTTATGAATAATTTTTTAAAATATTTTATTAAAAATTATATTTTATTATATTTGAAATAATAAATTAAATTTAAAAGGTAATTGTTAGATAAATTAGTTTTCACAATATAAATACACATGTATACGCATGTATAAGCATCCATTTATTTCGTTATTTTCATGATCATTTAATAACAATTATTGTAGTACTTTATTTACAATTAATATTCAGATTATATTTTAATGACGTGTCTATCTTTCTCATTTTTATAAGCTCTCGCCTTTTTTCTCACTCTCAAGCTGTCAAGCTATGTTGTGTCTATTTACCTTGCTCTCATCCTCGACTCTACTTATTCTCATGCGTGCGCCGTCTTTATCTCTCTCAATCTTAAGATACGTTATGTGTATCTCTCTCGCTCTCACTCCCGAATTCGCCCATTCATTTCCGTACGATCTCTCTTTCTCTCTCCCTCTCAAATGCTCACTATTTTTCTCTCTCATTCTTAAAAGCTTTACCTGTATCAACTCATTCTCGTAGCCTCACCCTCTTTCTCTTTCTCTCTCTCTCTCTCATGTTCAGAGATACACACGGCATTATAATTTAAATTTTTTACCTTTTATATAATGATAAATATCTAAAAATACTATTTTTAAAATGCAATTGGTATATTGACAAATATTTTTATATCTAGTATGTTTTAGAAAAACTTCTAACCATTTTTCAACAACTGAAAGATTGGAATTTTCAAGTACAAATGCCAAAAATCTGTGTATTTATAAGTATATGAGAAACCCAACAAATTATTGTTTAAAAAAACAACGTTGTACATGATTTCTGCATCTTTTTATTTCTTACATCATAATTTAAAAATATTAAAATCTAAAAAATGATTTAGACATTTTCAGATATAGTATCCTTTAATTTTTTAAGTGCAGTTTCAAAAAATGCGAATATGTATGAAGGTATAGAAGTCCTGCGCGATTATTTTAATAATAAACTATATCGGACATAGATTCTGCCACTTTTTATAATCTGTATATCTATATCGTGACTTTTTTAACTATATAATATTTTATATATCTTTTAGATTTCATATATTTATTAAATATTTTCTTTATTTACTTCATTTATTTGAACTGTAACTCATGCCAGAAAATATTACACTCATCTAATATAAGTGTGTCATTTTTTAATAATATTCGCAATATGTTTAAAGAGCTGTACATATTATGGATTTAAAATTTTCCGATTTTATACTTATGAAGTGAAATTGTAAGGTGTGGGATTGCAAATTCTCATGAACGGATTGAATGACTAACTTTAGTTGTGCATTACCCACACAATTTCTTTTCCCTTCCTATCAAATTATAAGTAATCTATATATTTATTTTTATTGTATAAATGAATATTAAATTCGTAGGTATATAAATTAATATGTGTATATGTTTAAAAATTAAACTAATAAGTTTATATGTGTTATAAATTAAAAAACAAAATAATTTAAATTCATAATTGTAAATATTTTGGATCCAAAAAATAAATAATAAATGAACTATATAAAATGAAATTTATTTAGTAAAGATTCGCTTTTCTTAGATTTGATTAACTCAAAAATAATATTTGATTAATACAGGTATTGCTTTTTTATGTAAGCAATACATGCTTTTAATTAAATGAATCTGTACCGTGTAATAAATAGTTTGCAAGGAGAACAAAAATAAATAATTCAATATATAAATATTTAGAATTATACATATTAAAGTTTATAAAAATACATAAATATTAATGTTATAAAACTTAAAAATATTATGAATACTATTTTATTAAATATTTTTTCTTATGTTTATATAAGTTGAATTAATAAGTTTTTGTATTATTAATGAGTACGCATATATTTAAAAAAAATGAAAATAAAATATGTATATGTGTAAATATTTTGTTGTATTTATTAATTTATATATATTATTTATACATATTATTTTTCTATTTATATTAGTATTTATTTATAGTATTTATTCTATTTAATAGTATTTATCTATAGCATTCTGTTATAAGTCTATATTTGTATTTACGTTTGTATTTTTATTTATATATATATATAAAATTGTATCATATTTTTATATATTCTTGAATTTAATCAGTTTATAAGTAATTTAAAACAATATATATTAAAATATTTTTTACAATATTATGGATGAAATTAATTTTACTTGTAATCCTTGAAAACTATTTATTACACGTTACTATTTAATTGTATTCAAATGCTTATATTGTTTAATTAAAACAAGCAATATCTGTATTAATCCAGTATTAAATTTAAATCAAGTAAATTTCCAATTTTTAAAGATAAAAGTAATACAGTAATTTTATAAACTTCATTTATTTTTTTATTTTTGTAATTATTAAAAACGTATACACTTATTAATTTAAATTATATTTTTTTTTAATTTTTAAAAAATATATACTTAATAATTTAGAAATACATAAAATTCTTAAGTGAAGAAAAATTTTGTAGTTAATAAAGTGCATTCAACCCGTACAATTTCGTCTCATGAGTATATTCAAACCCACTCTTACAATTTCCCTTAATGAATATACTCAACTCCACTGTACAATTTGCACTCATGAGTATATTCAACTCCACTCCATATATTTTGGCTCCTCTAATCTGCTCACTGAGAAATGATTTTTTCAACCACTACAGACAGTAGCGTACGGTTATTTGAAATCGTGATGAAACGCCCTATTTATCGTTAGCAATCTCCCTTATGATTTCTGCTATTAAGAATAAAAAGGTCAGAGATGTATATAAAAAAATTTTTATCGAAACTGCATTCATCCCCTATTCTTAATGTGTCATGTGATCATTTCATTCATTTTTTATTGGCATTTTTTTAGTACATTTGAAATCCACTAGGTTTACAGCAATCGCCTCGTATACGCATTTTTAACACGTAATGCTCGATCTCCCTTTTCATCACTGATTTGCATGAAAAATTCCTAGATTCATTTTCTTATTTTTCTTAATTTTACAAATATATTTTTGTTTTTAATGTATTTAATCATTAAATCTAAATTATTCTTTTGGTTGTAAATTAATATTAACATTATAACGTATCGCCTCATTTAAGATTTTTTCTTAAATTCTATAAGCTGATTATTTCATTAAATTGATATTATTGATATGTCAACTTGTAAGTAATATTTAATTTATTTAATAAATTCATAAGTTTTGTATCATAATTTATGAAAGAATAAATTTTTATAAGTTACAAAATATTATTAATTTGGTTTATTATTTACATCTAAGTATTAGTTTTTAAGTTTATTTAATGATGTTTAAAAAAATATTTTATTGATTTAATCAAATTATGTTTATAGCGTCGTTAAGCGTTAAAGATCAGATAATTAAAATTGTAAAAAGATTTAAATTTGAAGAAATAGAATCAACTGTATTGACAATATTTCCAGAATTTAAATGGGATAAAATTAAACGTCAACTTATAGATGATCATGAATCTTTTACAACATTTAATGTAGTTCAAATTATTTACAAGCTTATAAATGTAATGTATATATTTGTTTTAAATTATTTATATAATAATAATAATTATAATTTAATGTCTTAATAATATTAGTCTAATTTTTATGTTATAATTACATTATAATTATTTACAGAAAGTAAATTTAAGCAATCAAATACTAATAGATCGCCTTGCAACTTTAGAACTAATAGGTATGGCTGTAATTGATTTATACTTCTTAGAGTATAGTGAATGAGATTAACAATAAAAAGAACATTTAATATTGTTTTAATTATTTAAAATAAAATAAATTTATATGACATAGAAGGAGAAAAAAAATTTAATGATAATTATATAAAATTCTTTTGTGCATGATATTTGTAATAATTTTCTTAAAACTTAAAATTACAAAAATAGTTTCTTTCTAAATTTTCAGTATATATATAAAAAATACATATAAACTCAAGTTAATTTTTTAAACAAAAGTAAATTTAAAATCTTTGTGTTTGAAAAAGTTCAGTGAAAATTTAATATCAAATATTTATTACAATATTTTTAATCAATTTAAGTTTTTTTATGAAACTAAGTAGTAAAAAAAATTATTGAATTATATTATGTGTTTTTTTTGTATTTAAAATTTTTTAATGTAATACATGTTGTGATTCATAACATTTAATATTTTATCTTATTATTTTTATTTAAAATGTAAAGATACAAAAATATATCCGTAATACTTATATGAATCAATAGCAAAGGTTTTCCACATTGAATAAATAAAAATAATATTTATATTTGTAGATGTGAGTAGGCATTATAACAGAAAAGTGTGGTATAGTTATGAATTTATAAGTAACAGTAATAAAAATTCATTAAAATTAAATGAAATTACAAAAAAAATTGAACAAAATTTTAATGAATACCAAATGGAAATGAATGTTAAAATTATAGAATATAATGACATTATATTCATATCTCTAAAAATAAAATCAAAAAAAAATAAAACAAAAACATTTGCAACAATATTTTTTTCTGTAACAATAAATGAGAATTACTTTTTCTGTTCGAAATCTACGGTTTCAAAATATATATTATTGGCAGTCACACATGGTTTAGGTTATTTAAAATATAGACAAATAAAATTAACAGGAAAAGATATTCCTTCACTTGTACGACTTTTATTGGGGAAAAAAAAAGCAATGTTGGAAGGTCAATTTGTAAATGGCTATTTACCATTTAAACCAACTTTACCAAGAAGAACGTAAGTACAATAAGTTGAGAAAACAATTCCAACATAGATTTATTGTAATTAATTTTAAACTAAAAAATTGCAAGTATTTGAGATTTATTGTTGTTATAAATAGTTACTTTAATATTTATAAAATATTGATTTTTTAGTTTATTTGTAATTTATTTTATTCTAAATAAAAAGAATTTGTAGAATTTCTTACTATATGAAAATAGTTTTCTATTTCTAATAATATGCTAGATATCTTTAATTTGTTTGTGTATTCTATAATAAATTTAGGAGTCTTGGCCTTGATTTTACTCAACGTGATGAACTAGAAGTATATTGTAAACAATGTTTTGGAGATAACCCACCAACTTTTGAATTCTTAAGAGTTAGATGTTTGAATGCTAAATGGAAAGATAAAGATGCTTTAGCAAAATTATCTGATAATGATGTACATACTGAGTAAGTAAATTAATAATGACACAACATTATTCTTATTATTTTATTAATATTGTTATATAATGAGAAAGAAAATAAAAATTATGTTTCTTATTTAACATATACATTAATAATTTTTTCTTGTTTTACTTCTTTTTAGAATAGAATTTCGAAGTGAAAATATTATGAAATTTTTGAAAAATTTAATAACTCAAAGAATTCTTACAGTCCCAATTCCTTCTTATGCTGCAGATATACTTAAAATAGGAAGAAATGATATAAATCTTAAAATTGTATAATTTATTTTAGTGACTAAGAAATATATTAATATATTTTAAAAGTATATATTAAAATATATATTTAATGTAATTGCTTGTAAAAATAGTCCTTAAAGAATTTTAATATTGTTAGTTCCTACTTATGAAAAGATATTTTTATATTTTTATAGCAAATAAAGTACTTGTAATAAATATAAATAATTATAAAATTAGAATTAATTTGTACATTTTATTTTACTGAATACCTTTATTTAAAGAATGATAATAATTTTATATTTATCTACAAATTAAAAAATTTTTTATAATATAAATATGAACATATTTTCATAACTTTAAATTAATTTGAAAATAAGGCATTTTATTTAGAATATTAATGTGCTTAACAATACTTGAAAATATACACGTTTTCATTGGCCTATCTACTTTGGAATATCTTGAACGAGGAGATAGTGTTAAGATTTTCTTTGAATGTTTGATTTTAATTTATTAATTATATTTTGTGTAACATTTACTTTCCTCTTGGCTGATTCAGTAACAATCACGTTATGAGGAGATTATCGCAAATATTTTGTACAATTATTTGTTAACTCATGCTATTCTTAATGTATTTTTATGTATGTAACGTGATTCGACATACTTGATATACAAAACAGCGAATTATCTAAAGAATTATAAAAAGAATACAAAACGTAGCGTAAAATATCGCTGATGATTGAAGTTTAGTAAACAATGATGATTGGAAATTGGGCAACAAAATCAGTATGAGCAATAATTGTCAATGTATATTAAGAAATAACGGTCAAGAAAAATTGGTTAAATCCAACAAAATGCTAATTGAGACTAAAAAATGGAAGCAGTTCCCTGTGGGAGGATTTGCAAAAGTTAGCAATTTTATTATAATAAATAAAGTTAAGACGAATAGGATTTCGATTTGTTTCGACATTAAAACGCGAATAATTATTGATTTTTTATAAATCCGATCCTTGTGAAGGTTAAGGAGCTTTGACCGCTTTAACTACATCATAAAAACTACCTGAAGATGAATTAATAAACAATAATCATATTTCAACGAGACGTGTTCGTTGCTAGAAGCTTCGAGACAGTTGCTTACCCCCTAGAAGCTTCATCCGCGTTTAGTCCGTCATGTTGGCTCGTGTAGTGGTACACGACGAGTCACATGAGGGCTCCAGGGAAAAAGGACGACGGTCGCTTGGGTAAGTCTATTGTAAGCCCCCCACATTGTTCCGCATGGACCACTATTTTGCGGGAAATTAGCGCTCGCGGCCGAGTACGAATCAGGGTACGCGCACCTCGAACGCCGAGAAACCGAAGTGATGTCGCACCTCGGAGTGCTCGACTCGAGAGCAGAACCTTTTCGGTTCTCTACCTGAATACACCTTTCCTCAACAGCCCCGCTGTTCACGATATCGTGTCAGCAACCTTTTCTAAATTCCGTTGCTAAGTTACCTTGACAACAAACACCTCTGGACCATTCACGATAACGTGTTGGTCCACTCCTTTAAAGGGTCTTCATTTACGAAAACCCTTCCTACACTAGCCTGTCTCAGGCATATTGCAACCGTCGCAATATTGCCGAGACAGTCGTCGGTTTGTTCCGTATTTTCTAGGGCAGAATTCCTCTGGCCTCGGTCCCGATCGAACCATTCCTTCCGCTTGACTGGTTGTTCACGATTCCGTAACAACATTTGACTTTTTCACCTCCGTTAGACACCATTTCGTGCTATTTCAATTCTTAAAGGTTTGACTACTTGCATTCAAGGATATTCTGCGGCAAATGTGTAAATTTGCGTTCGCTGGAAATTTGACATTTATACCATACGTCCGAAACTTTAGCTTTTGTCGAGCCTCCCTCGTATTAAGGGCTTTTCTTTAATCGCCTTTAACCATCGCCTCCCTGTTCCTTCGTTTCCCGTTGAGTCAATACGTCCGTCGCTCGCAATACCGTCCATTGGTTTTCTTGCTAAAACGTCGTCATGGTTCCGATATCCTTTTTATTTTTTTCCTTGCTGTGTAAAATTATTTATCCGTCCCTATTTGTTACAAAAAAAAATCAAACCGAAAGCCGTTCGTTATTCGAAATGTATTCGTGTGTAGAAAAAATTGTAAAGTAATTATTTCAAATAGTTATTCAATTTTCTGATAGTCCGCGAGCCTTGGTGTATCCGGGTCGATTTTATTATTGTTTATGTTCATGACCCACCCGGCGGTCATTAGGCGAATAGATTTAACTCAAATATTATAAATATCAATTGGTTATTATCACTAATTTATTTTATTATTATTATTAATTTATTATCACTGATTTATTTTGGGGAAAGCGGTTCTAATTTATATTATTATATTATTTGAATTGTATCATTAAATGAACGATCGTTATACTCTGTATTATCGATTTTGTATGTATATGAGACAACTGTTCATTAAAATACATCTCCTCGCTGGTATTTATTTATTAAAACTTGTTTTTTTTTATTTGAAGATACCTGTGAACAACGTTCCAAATCCCTGGCAGACCGGCTGCCGCTGATCCCGGCGTGAATCTTTTCTAATTCTTCAACAAGAGCTCGACTCTGCCCTTCACGGGTGAAGTCGAGCTGTCTTGTCTCAATATAAATAAATAATAAATAAATATAGATAATTAATAATAGTTACGTGAAAAATTAAATACGTAACAATATTTTCTTTTATCATAGTTTTTATTATTTTTTTTTGGTGAATATATATATTTCTTCTGCAACATATGATCAATTTATAGGTGAAAAACTCCACTTTATTTATTTGTATGTCAAATAAAGAGAATATAGTAAAAACATTACCGTTTATTTATATAAACAATCTAATAAATGAAAATGTACGATAAATACTCTAAAAAGTGTTTTATATATTGGATCAAATGTAAAAAATCAAACTTAGTGTAAAAAACATAATAATTTATATTATACATGTGTCGAATTATTATTTTGAAGTTTATTTTAATTGTCTACGTCAACTTCAAAAAAAATTATGTACATCTATAATTTTTTTATGAATTACTGACGTTTTTTTATAGTAAATTTATAACGCAAACAAGGTTTAATATGTTTTATAAAATTCCGTCGAGATATTATTTATTTAAATTTTATATAACTTATATATTGATGCGACCCTTTTAAAATTTTAATTTTTTGATATATATATATATATATATATGACTTATAAACAATTAATGCTTTATTTAATATGTTTGGTTTACACTAAAATGGACTAATTATAATATATAATTACATTAAATGATAAACAAACCATTACACTAACATCAATCACAGTAATATTTTCTATAAATATTGCAACAAGCAATAAGCATATTTTATCTCTCTTGCTGATTAGAAACATTTTGAATAATAAGTCACCATAGGAAATCAATTTCAGATGCATATCTGGTAGCAATGAAAAGAGAGGAGGGAAAAAAGTTTACCCTTGGGAATATTTCAAAGCTTGGAAACTCAGATAAAGGAAATATATGTTTAAACAAAGAAAATATTAAAAAATTGTAACGAGACACGCTCGTTGCTAAGCGCGGATCGCGATGACTCCCCTCGGCGGGGCCTTGGTTTGCGCGTGCCGGTACACGACCCCCCGCAGCCGTTATCATCCAATCGGCTTCATAATTTTCTCTTGCGCCGATCTCGCACCGCCGGATCGAGGTGATATGCTAAACAAGAGCACTCGCCTCGAGGCAGACCGTCTTTGGCCTCTTCCCGATCTATACCTTCCCTTCCGCCTTTACCTGTTGTTCACTATTCAGTGGCAACACTCTAAATCTATCCACTCCCGCTAGTCACTATTACGTGCTATTTCAATCCTTGAAAAGAAATTGTAAATCGCTCGCGATTTCAATCTCTTCCTTTCTGCGTCAAAACCGTCTGCAACTTCTGGTGATTGCACTCGCTGCAATTAACAGAAGGGCAACTGGCGCGCTTGTTTACTTTCGGCGTTTGTTATTGTCGGTGACCTCCGTAGCGGTCGCGCTCGAGTAGAATTTATACGAAATAAATATTGTCGTGAGTTGAGCGAAAACGAAATTTAATATTAGAATAAATATCGATAATTTAATAAAATAAAATAAATGTTTATCGTCGAGGATGTCATCGCGATTTCGATTTAAACTTCATAGTCGGCTACATATTATAGTATTGTACTTTGTTTGTTATAGGATAGACAATAAATCAACCACCGCTTTAGGGGTAATTCAATTTAAAATAAATTGTTCTTTTGATTTTTTTTTTATTCCCACTTGCCACCGATCCAAATCTTGGGCAGACCGGCTGCCGCTTTATCCCGGCGTGATTCTTAACTAATATTTCGACGAGCGCTCGACTCTCCCTTCACCCATGAAGAGCGAACGGAGTCGTCTCGTCACAAAATTACAATATACAATCTGTCAAACTCTTCCAAAATCAAACCAAAGTACTCACATATGATTTACATAAGCTATAATGTTAAACACACTTTTGGTTAAAAACATTCACAATTAAAAGTTGTATTATTTAAAACGAATTACACCCACAGTATAGGTATTGAAAATAAAACTCTAATTCACAAGTAATACAAAGTTGTAATATCATAATAAGAAAACTCAAAACTGTCACTCGCACAAAATATTTTATTATCTACATTCATAAATTTTACTAAAAAATTGTAATCCACTGAATTGAAGTAATTTAAATAATTATATCAAATAAAAACTTTATATTTCTATCAAAAATATAATAAAAAAATAAATAATATTGACCCAATTAATAAAATATCAAAATATTTATATGCGATAAAAAATATGTTTGTAAACCAAATCATGGATAAGAGAACTATGAAAAGTAAATCCAAATCAATTAATTTTTTTGAATACTAAGGAAGCAGGAAATTCATTATCACTTTCTCTGGAAAAGTAATAAAATCCCATCTTGATCCATGCACTCTGTACTTTAAAATTCCTATAAAATGGCGGAAAATCCAGAGTTTTGAGCTAATTTTCAAACAGTTTTCCAAACAGTGAGTCACTTAGTAAATTTAGTTTTTTTTTTAAAAGTGTTGCCACTACTCTGAATTTTCACTCTTTGAGAATTTTTTTTTTTTTTTTTTTGAAAAAGAAAACCGAAAATCTACGACTCCAGGTCTTTTGTCAATTTTTGTAAACCTCCAGCATATCACAACAAAATCTACAAAAGTATAAAATAAATTATTATCATTTTCACTCTTCAAATTATCTATCATGTATTTTTATTTTTCCATTCTCTTTACATTTATATATCTTTTACTTAACCTAAAAAAGGAAGAAAAAATTTATTAGAGTCAATCTGTTAAATAAAGCGTCAATCGAGTCACCCCTCCATCTCAGGTTAGTGCACGAAAGTGTAGGCTAAAAAGGGAGGACGATAAAATTGTCATTAAAATTTTTTCTACCTATTAATAAATAACGTTTATTAATTTTTCTGAGTTGTCGACAACAGTTAATTTATTCTTAATAAAAATTAACAGAAGAGTATAATATATATTTATTTGTATTCATGTATTTTCAATTTTAATTTATATTTTTTATAATTTTAATTTAATAATTTAACGGCTAAAGAGTTGTTATACGATTCTTAATGAAAATTGTTTATAATTTTGTGTATCTTTTCTAGAAATAATTGCTCAAAATCACCACCGTGAACTTCATGTCATTCATTGACTTAATCATTTTAACAAGATTGATATGTTATAAATAGTTTTAAGTAATACTTGAAAGTACATACAGATATTCATAACTTTTTATTAAATTCAATAATTAATAAATTAAAAGAATGGTATCTGTATAAACAATAAGTTCAAACTATTTTTTATTTTTTTTGTAAAAGGAATTTGTAATAAAGGTTAAATTCAAATATAAAGTAAAAATGATTGCATTTTGACTAAAATTTTTCCAATGTAAAAATGTAATTTGAATCTTTTAGTAATATATATTAATCAAATTATATTTTACATAATTTAAACAATTATTAATTATTATCGTCGTCATCGTCACAACTTTCATCGCTAGTAATATCTGGATCACTAGCTTGCTGATAACATTTATTACACTTACAATTAAACAAGTAAAGAGAACTTAAAGCCTTTTGACGTGTGTGACGACTTCGTCCAAGGTGACACTCATCTATATAGGATATACATATTTCTTCTTCAATTTTGATATCATAGGCTGCACGTATGACTAGAGTACTGTTTGAATAAGGAAATTCCACAATAGCATTAGGTATACAACTATGGTTGATAGATGATTGAGTAATATAAAGCCCAGATCCTTCACAATTTAGAAATGTGCCAACAACTGAATAGAAAAAAATATGTTTAATTTAAGTTTAAAAGCAATTACTTTTATAAAATTTAAAATATTATTTCCATTAAAATTAAAATAAATCAGCTAGGCTGAAAAGTTTGCAGGTTCATATTGTAAAATACATTTTTTTTTATAAAATTCAATATTATTATTAATCAACAGTTACTTTTTAGGGCAATATAATGTTTGTAGCGGTCAAAGAATTTTTTAATACCATTTTTTATAGTACAATTTATCATTAGGTAGGCCTCAATTTCAAAATTACTTTTTCATGTTAAATTTCTTTCCAACCAGCATTCTTTTAAGTTTATAAATAAAAAAAAATCACTTGAACCTAGATCTAATTAATATGATGAATTGCAAAACAGTTCTTATCTTAATTCATAAAATTTTTCCATTTTTTAATTTGTAACACAATACATTGTTTTGATGGAAGATTATAATAATGAAAGTGGATTTACTGATAATGCCATATCTCATGAATCAAGTGTCCAACAGATATTAAGTTTATACACGTATTTTTCGAGGGTTGCTACTAAAATAATCTTATAAGTCGAATGATAGTAGTAGTAACGCTTACTGTGTTAGTGACATCTTACGAATTTTTAAACCCACCCATTATAAAGCGACACTGTTTAAAATTTTTTTATATTTTTTTTATTGCTGTAAAAAACGCCATCAATTATTTAATAATAGACGACTTAATATTATTTTTATATGCAATTATGAATAATAATAAAAGATGTTAAGTTGTTATGCCGACCTTCAGTTGTTAAGCCCTTAACAAAATTCGTCATCTTTGTTAAGGGTTTTATCAATAAAAATTATTTATAATTAAAATAACATAAATAAATTTGTTTATATGTATTGTTTATATGTTCGAGGTAGGTATTTAATTTTAATTTTCAACTGCGACATCAATTGATATTATGTATAAATACAAATATTTGTTAGATTTACCATCTAATTTACGCTGCTGATACCGATTGAAAGTAATTTACCTACATGAGTCCTAAGAGTAAAAAAAAAATTAAAATTAAAATGACTGACAACAGTGGTATTGTTTCTGCACTTCTTCTGCATTCCGTTGATACTATCTGTTGGCGAAAGATCGGCGGACTTGGGCTAGCGTACCGCCCCCCCCCCCATAGAGTGAAGGATGGCCGCCGCCGGAGACTCTGAGTTGCAAATACGACGTTGCAGCAACTCAGCGGGACCGGGGGAGCCGTCATAACATGGCCCCGAATGGCGCAGATGTGCGCGTGGGGTGGTATGCCGACGCGCATATCTACCGAGGAAAAAAATGGGTAGAGATATCGAGACCGTAGGGTCTGACCATCTTCGCCTAATCTCCAAAGCCCAACAAAATGTGATTGCGAAAGCGTGAGGACCGTCGATTCCTAAAGCTTAGATGTAGCGCTTTAAAAATTATTTACGTTTATTATTTCGAGTTAGTCTAAGTATTATAATTTGTATCGGTCTAAAAGTCTATATATATATAAAAATTGTCATTAGTTATATTGCCTAAGGTCGTTTTATTGTATCGTCCGGCATTTATTTATAACGATTAAGCTAATTTATATTTAAGCAAAATAGATTGTAAACGGCTTTTTCCCTCTACGTACCCAAAGAGGGTTTTTTACGTCAGGGAAAACCAAAAACCAAACGGTCGCGCCGCCTCGACTAACCTCACCCCCCGATGGGCGCTCGAAGGCCCACCGGCCGACGGGTGCGGGCGGCTGACTGGTTTACCAAAATTGTAAGGCCCGTCTAGACGGATTCGAAACCAATAGAGAAGCTAGGAGGAGGAGAGGAATAATCACTCAAAAGAGATAAATTAAGGGAGGAAATGTGGGATGACAGATTTTGCTAATAGAGTCTTGTTCGGGTGACACCTCCGATCCTCTTCCTAGTCTCTGGAAAGTTCTTTGTTCATCTGCGCAAAATAAAACAATATTAACATAACCTTGTCTGTTTTGCCCTTGTCACTTTTTCCCGCACTATCCCGTCGAGAATTAACACTATCTCTAAATCCATCTCTCGGGTTCTTTATACTCATCCACATCATCTACTACGGATTTACGTTTCCAAATCAAGACTGTGCTTATTCAATCGACATCTCAAACTAATTCTCACCTAGAAAAGTTCTTAAGCACTATTGAGAAGAGGCTGAATACTACAGCAGTATGAATACTAAAATCGAGGATTATTTACAGACCTTCTTCATTTTTAAAAACAATCTTTAGATTGAAAAATTAGAGGCTATAGAGATCCAATTGAAACCAAGCTCTATATGTTCGATAGTATGCCTAAACGCATGGCCAGTGTCGAGAGCGAGGTTTCTAATTTAAAAATCGGCATATAAGAACGCGAGCATAAATTAAAATAGCCACTAATCTAGCATCATTAATCCTACAGAAATTATCTATCTACGCAGTTAAATCGAGAAGCTCAAGAGGAAGCAGAATCAAAGAGATGACACACTGGTCATTTCTAGCCTACATAATTACATTGGCACCAACTTCAGACTGCTCGTCTTTACTGCACTATTCATTCTCGACCTCGCCATCCTACGTCGAGACATCGTTACGGCAAAACCCTTAAGGCCTAAAACATCTGACAACGGTAGTGATGGACAGCAAGGACGCATGCTCTTTTCTTGGAGGGTTCTGACGCATTCTCTTATAGAAATAAAAATCACTTGAGGAAAACTACATTCGTCTACTCTGACTACAGTTATTCGGGGAAGTCAAAGCTCCTTCTTCCTACAATGATAGTTTTATGAACTGTAATGAGTACATCACTAAGGATCTCTAAAATCAACGGATTATATCGCGCCAAGTGGCCACAGATACAATTTTTTTTTTTTGTCTATAATGGCAAAATCTTTGTCAGAGAGAAGAAGAAACAAGGACTCTTATCATCTCATCCTCAGCAAATTTGGATAATTTTTTACTCAAGATGACGTCTCCACCATGAAACCCCTGAACTCTGATGCCTCGCTTACATCGACTTCACTGATATCTCCTAAGTCATCTGATCTCACTCTCAGGCCGCTCATAATTGTCCATTCTTCTTTATTTTTACGTAATAGCTGCCACCCAGACCTAATTGCACGCTAAGGTGATAGACAACGTCATACAATTAGATGGCTATAAGCTATTTATAAGAGACAGAAACTGAAATGGTAGAGAAGTGGTCCTCTATGTATACAAATTACTTAAAACTATTGTCATCGACTCTTCTGAAGACACATGGACTGGGAAACCTGAATATTTTTTATGAGGTTTCTGTCAGTGGCATTACATCGATCTTCATTGCAGCTATCTACCGTCTACTACGCTTAACTTCCTTGCTTGGATCAAACTTTATTCACCTCCTCGTTCTTTATATGCATGCTTTTTTTACCAAACTAATGTTGGTGATTTCAAGGCAGACCTGATCTCCAATAGTGAGGATGTCAGATTTATTGGCACTCTCATCGAAGAGCACTCTCTTCTGTCGGTCACCTATGATACAACGCATTATAAGCATAATGCCAATACGTGGTTAGACCT
This sequence comes from Eupristina koningsbergeri, assembly GCA_018907245.1. Classification (NCBI taxonomy): domain Eukaryota; kingdom Metazoa; phylum Arthropoda; class Insecta; order Hymenoptera; family Agaonidae; genus Eupristina; species Eupristina koningsbergeri. The sequence goes on along the minus strand of JACCHV010000002.1, from coordinate 1,196,078 downwards.
GTGCCTAATAAATAGTAATGATACTCTACTAGACGACTGGAAAACTGACGTACCATTCATTAACTGTTACAATATCATAAGAACCATACTGGACTTACTGATGCCGACTTACACATGAATGACTTTTACATACCGTAACTATGACGCTATTGATGCTGCTGACCTCGTAAACTTTCTAACTACTAAAAACTTATCACCTTTATCTTCGGCAACAATGAAGATCTGCATTACAACGCTATCGTCTTATATTATTGAAGCTATCTATAAGTTTGCTCCACTAAAGGTCGTAACTCCTAGATGGAAACGATAACCTTGGCGTACTACAAATATAAACAATTTACTTAAGGAACGAAATAGGCTGTATAAGTGTTTTCGCCGTTCTTATCTATCTTCAGATTTACAACTATATAGACTCCCACGTGACTTAGTACATTCCAAGATTGAGAAGGCGAGACAGAAATATTATTTCTCTCGCCTTTCATCTCTCACCGATCCTAATATCATATGGAAGAAGTTATATAACCTGGGTAAAACATGTTCTAAATATAACTCCTCCTCATTCTTTACGGCTGACTAGTTTAATAAGCACGTCTGTGATGTTTCCCATGACCCTGATGTCCCTGCTGTTACTAAAAGTCTTGTGGTTCTTGATAATATATATTATCCTAAACTATTTAACTTTGCTGTAGTATCTAGTATCTCTAATAGTATTAGAGTCGAATACGGCCGTTTTGCACTTCGGCATCCAAGCACGTGGCACTGACAGGCTCCAACGGGTAGTTATAAAAAAGCATTGTCTGCTCTTGGAGCCATTAATCAGAGAATCTTCAACATATCTCTCTGTATGCTTTAGTTCCATTTGCTCTGAAAAAGATGATTTGTACGTGCCTTGGACAAGGTAAGCAAGCCTACTACTCTTATAGACTATCACCTTATTTCCTTCCTCTGCTTTTTATTAAAAGCCTTGAAGTGGCTAGTGCGTAAGCAGCTGACATGCTAATTTGAAACTCAGATGCTTCTAGACCCTCTTTAAACTGATTTCTGTAAAGAACACTCCACATAGACTGCTCTTCTTAAATTGAGCGACATTAGACATGGCATCGACCATAAGATGGTCATATTATTCACATTATTTAACTTCAGCAAAGCGTTTGATATGGTTGATCCTGCTAAGTTTCTTCTAAAGCTCCCCACATTCTGTCTCTCCAAAAGGGTCATCTGTTGGATTGCATCATATCTTACTGATAGAGAACAGGTTTTTCTTAGTATAGATGGTAAATTATCTTCTGTTATTGACCTCAACTATGGTGTGCCACAAGGCTCAGTCCTTGGACCTCTACTATTCTTCATCTCATCAATGATATCGGCATATATCAGCATATATGCCTTACCGTGCAAACATCATAGCTAATATATGCTGGCAACCTTTAGATCTACTGCCAATACCCCTTTGAGAAGCTCGACGTATGCTCTACCATGACGATAGAAAATGTCAATAGAATCATAGAGTGGGCCGTAAACAAACATCTTAAATTTAACACAGCTAAGACTAAGGCCATTGTCATTTCTTTATTTCATAAATAATTTGAAAAGCAAAACTAAACCTACTTGAAAACACTAGGATTGATTTTGAGGAATGAGATCTCTACACAGTCTTGAGTCGTGCTTGATTCTAAGCTCAATTGGTATGTCTCTCAAATGTGCAGGAAAGTACATTCCTTAATGTATCACCTATATTTTTTGAAGAGAAGCATTGATATCAGGCTACGCAGACATTTCATTCTTACTTAACTATTCCTTATTATTAACTATTGTTTCCTGGTCTACAGCGATGTCACAGCCAAATTTGATTTTAAACTATAATGTATAATCATCACAGGAATACAGTACATTTATGGTGTAAGAAGGAACTAACACATCTCACTTTACAGATGCAAGTCAAGTGGCTCACTACTGCAGAACATAGGCAATACATTAAAATTACTCTCCTCTGGAAACTTGTAAACCTTAGTACTCCTGTTTATCTCTTAGGCTTCTTCCATTTCAAAGTATGTATCCACCCAATAAGGGGGAATATGAAAATTCTGGACATTTCCTCCTTCACAATATAGTCTCTGAGGAAATTCTTTCACATCAATACTCCATACCTCTGGAATACCTTATCTCCTAGCTTAAGACACATCAGTGATATTAACTCCTTTAAATTTAGAGCACGTGCGCATCTACTCGCGCTAGAGAGCACAAATACAGGTACTTAGATGCTACCTGCTGTCACTAATAAATGTTACTCTATGAAAATTTTCTGCTTTGTTATATTTCTCTATATAATGTCATGGCTTACATGCTTTTATATATTTTATATGATAGTATAGTTTATATCTTAAATATTTTATTCTATTTTATATATATGTTATATATCTGCAAATGTATCACAGTTTTAAGACATTAGAATTAAGTAATTTCAAACTTGCATATATATATTTGTTTACACTTACTATATTTTTTTATATTTATATTTTTTATCTTATTTATAATTGATATTGTACAATATAATATACAATAAACTTCTATATTTTATATAAACTAATCTCTCTCTCTCTCTCTCTCTCTCTCTATCTCTCTCTCATATAGTGCTGCATTTGTGAGTTCACATTTATGTTTTTTTTCTTTTATAAACCTTTTTCTCTTATTTGCATTTATTTCGCCAAGATAGGAGCATATAAATGTAAAAATCTGAGGCAACGTGTTATTGGAATCACATTTTGTAACATAATAATATAAGTATTTCTTTTTGTCTATGTAAATAATGCAATAAAATTGTTTTATTACTCAAAAAAATATTGTAAACATCATATTATATTACAATACATATACATTTTTATTTTATTCGTGCTTTGTACTATAAAAGTATTTGTTTAAAAGTAACAAATTTTTTTAATATTTATTAACATTTATTAATTTATTAAAATTTATTAAATACTTTATGCATAGATTCTATTTTATTTTAATATGTAAATAATTTTTTTATATCCTTTAAAAATAAGTTATATATAACATTGATATTCGCTCATTTCAATTTCATTTAATTAATTATGCTTCAATTTATAAATGTTGAGATAATTAATATTTTTACAAAATTATATACCTTTATCCATTTCATCATAAATTTGATCAATGTGTTTATCAATTTGAATCTTCTGATCATTTGGCAATTCTAAATTAGATACATTCTTAACCCATCTGCTAAATGCACTAGTTCCAATACCTTGAGCATTTGTCCCAATAAGAGCTAATAAACTTTGAAAACCTTCAGTAGTAAACCACTAAAACTGAGAAATCAATTAACTTATTCTTTAATATTTATTTAATTATAATCAAATTTGTTACATAATTACCTGTGATACAAACTCAGTATTTAATGTTTTATGCAATTTTTGTCTTAAAGTATCAATTTGTCCAATAAATTTTTCTCCGAGAAGATTGTGAGCAATTTCTTGTGTGTCATTTACTGTTTTGTGACAAAATTGTAAAAACATTGATATAATAGCTGTTTTGTCTTGAGATTGATTAATCATTGCTATCATTTTAGCTATCAACATTATAGTTGCTGTCTCAGGTGGATAATGCATTTGCTTCCAAGTTTCTTTTAATTGAACCAATGGATGACAAGAGTCATCATGTCTTGTTTGTAAACAAAGTGTTTGATGATATCTAATGACATTTACATAAGTAATTATTTATTTTAATTATATATATATATATTAATTGTATAAAAATAAAACAAATTGTTTTCATTTATTGTTCACCTGTGCCAAGCATCATTTTGACATTTATAACTACAATATTTAGTACCACAGTATTCACATTCTGTAATAAAATTTTTGTTTGTTTCACAACATTCAAAGAAAGGTAACAAAAGATCATTTCTACCAGTCAGTCGACGAGCATTTTCTTCTGCAGTTTCTAATGGTTGTAAACAATAATCACAAGCTTGATAATCATAATCTATATTCCAAGCAAACTGACAACACACAATGGGTTTCTCTTCAAAAATAATATCTCCTTCTTTATAAGGTCTTAAAGCAAATAATCCTTTACCCTGAAATTATATACTATTTATGTCATAAATTACAATTATACATCCATGTTTAAAAAATGTCATGAAATCTATGAAAATTATTAAGTCTTCAAATTAATTTCTAATCAATAGATATAATCCTTTAAATTAAATATTTATGACTTTTTATACAAAATTTAAAGGGCTATCTTATCAAAACTTTGTTTATGTTATGATTGTAATTTGTTATAATCACCCCAAGACATACTTGAGTATCATCCAATTTAATTAATTTAAAATTTTTCTTTTTTAATTTTTACCTTCTCCTTCGTTGTAAATCTTATTTCATACCCAACATGTTCCATTGTGTATATGAATGAAAGTATGAAACTTAATCTCTTACAAAAATTAAAATACAAAATACCATGGATAAAAAAATGAGATTAGGTTTCAATAAGAAATGTTAAGATTGATCCAATAATATTTTAACTAGAGATGAATTGAGAGATTACCCCTTAGCATAGGGATGTGATTATACAGGAATCGGTAGCATGAAGGTGCTGCCACTTACGAATGCCCATTAATATGCCTATTGGAAACATGGAGGGGATAAGCAAAAGCAAAGCGGGGTTGTTCAGTGATCAACGAAGAAAATTAAACACGAATTTGTAGAACAAAAATGAAAGACAAACGATCGAACAGAAGCAGCTTCTTCGACACAAACGCATCGCAACGTAGTATACATATATTTATGAACACAATGAATGCTTATGCTACGTTCATCTCACTATAACCAAATTACGACATTATAATTCATTTGTATAATATTGAGAATAACTGTTAATTTATACAAAACAAAAAATTAATCATAATTGCAAACATTAATTATTAAATTAAAATTTATTTATTTATACCGCATTATTTTCACATTCAATCTTATTAAAAAGTAATACAATTGTCTTTAACACTTATTGTTTTCAAAATAAAATTGATTTATTTAAATTATGAATAATTTTTTAAAATATTTTAATAATAATTATATTTTATTATATTTTAAATAATAAATTAAATTTAAAAGGTAATTGTTAGATAAATTATTTTTCACAATATAAATACACATTTATACATATGTATAAGCATCCATTTATTTCGTTATTTACATGTTCATTTAATAACAATTATTGTAGTACTTTATTTACAATTAATATTAAGATTATATTTTAATGACGTGTTTATCTCTTATTTTTTCAAGCTCTCATTCACATCGACTCATTCTCGCTCCCTCTTGCTCACTCTCAAGCTGTCAAGCTATGCTGTGTCTATCTCTCTTACTTTTACCCTCAAGTCCGCTCATTCTCGTGCGATCCCTTTCTCTCTCTCTATCTCATTCTGGGACTTGCATAAGCTCTCTCCCTCTCTTTCTCACATACTCACGCATATGTAGTTTTACTCTCTCACTATTATTAGCTCTCGCCCGTAGTCTCTCTATCTCTATCTCACTCACTCATACTTAGAGATACACACAGCATTATACTTTAAATTTTTATCTTCTTATACGATGATAAATGTCTAGAAATACTATTTTAAAAATGCAATTGGTAAATTGACAAAATATTTTTATAACTAGTAATAATTATTTTAATTCTTAAATATTTTAATCGCTTAAAGCATTTATAATGTTATAATATAATACAAAATGTGAATAAAATATAACATATTAAACAAAAAAGATTGTTCATAAAAGTATTTAACATAATCACACTTCAAAACACATTATAAATAAATGTCACAAAAAATACAACATTTATTAATGTAATTGTAGGCATAATATTTATGATTTTATCTAATTATTTAGACACTTAAATATTTTTGATTTATATCTTTATTTTGAATAAAATTTTGATCACTTATACAATATGAAAAAACCATTTATGTACATTCGTAGGCACATTTGGTTTGAATGAAAAGGTTAGAGATGTACATACAGAAATATACATCGAAACTCTCTTCTTCCCCTATTTTTAATGTTAGGATGTGGTGTGTCATGTGCTCATCATTTCATTCGTTTGTTACGGGCATTTCATTCAGTAAACCATGTGTACAACTATTGCCTCATGTGTGTATTTTTAATACCTTCTACTATCCAACCCAAATTGATTTTTTTTATTCCTAAAATAAAAATAAAGAAAACCAATGTATTTGTTCTTGTACGAAGTTGATCCACAAAAATATTAATTTGATACTTAGCCTATTCCTCAAAAATAAATAAAAACCATCCCGATTTTACAAATTCTTCGAGCATAAATAATTTATAAAAAAATCATATTTACGACAACAAAACAAGTAAAAATTAATTGATACTTAACAGTCCAAATTTACGAGCACCTATAATTTATTCATTATTTATTAATAAAAAAATATAATCTAACAACGGAATCTACTTATCCCATTACCATGTTATGTAGTAAGATTAAAGTATAATAAATCAGTTTCACTGAAAATTAAAAGATGGTGCCAAAATATAGATTTTACAATTTCGTTGCCGAAAACCAAATTTAGCTTCAAAATCAAAACATGTAAAAAGACTTTGCATGTGTATGTCGGTGTGTATGAGTTATGATGTCGATTCCTTTGCAATATCTTAATTTTTTGAAGGGTAATTAGCAAGCTTTTACTTTTCTTTTCTTTGTATCAAATTCGAGCAGGGTTACAGGTACAAATTGAAAAATATACAAAAGTACCATGTTGCTATTGTAAAAAAATACTAACTATTAAACAATTTTTTTTATTGCAAAAACTCAAAATTATTTCGTTTTAAAATAACATGAAAGAAATAATTAATTTTAGAGAAAATATTTGAATAACTTTATAAAATAAAATCCCGTAAACAAAAATAGTATTATAATTAATAAATTTTATGATATGAAATTGTTTATAAATGTCTATGAAAATATATCTTCAAAATCTTCAAATCACAACCACTGGTGTGCAACCGGAGGAAACGGCTACACGATTACCGTGCAGCTTAAAGGCGCCGCTTCCGTTCCCGTGTTCGGCGCTTGAATCAGCCACCGCCGTTGCTTTTCAGTCCTTAAATGGGGATGCACGCTTTTGAAAAGGCAATTGATGCTTATTATCAACTCCCACTCACATCCTGACTTATCGAGACTTAGAGAAACTGGAAGAATCCTGGTATCTTGGATCTTCTCGGCGCGTCATCCCGGCTTATCGCCCCCATAAATGAGGCGGTTTACGACACTAACGGTATCCTCTTCATCGCCAGCGCCTAAAACCAAGAAACCGCACCGAAACCTGGTAGCGTTGAACGATCATCATGCCATCACACGTTGGAGCACAAGCCCAGCTTGTTGGATTTCTATTTTCCTGAGGTTCTTAGGTTTTAGAAATGACACCTTTAATATTTCCCGTCTTGTTTTACTGAAGGTTTGGCAATGGTATAGGAGATGCTTTGTGGTCTCATGATTATATCCCCATCTACAAGTCCTATCTATCTTATATAAGTCCCTGACGTATCAATGGCCCATGAATCATGCTACTAGCCTCCTTAAATTTTTTCTTTTCCGACTCGCAATCTTTGGTTGCTATTTTAGAGATGACTAAGCTTCAATCAATCTTTTCGATTGTCTGAATCCCTTATCCTCATTTTATCTTATTTTGATCTTATTCTGAAATATGGCTTTTTTAAATTCCTGTTTGGATATATTCACCGTGACCTTTGCCGTCCTCATGCTAACAGCCCCCGTTTTATTCAATCTATCCACCTTTTCATTATATATGTATCAATGATGGCCTGATATCTACATCAAGATTACCTTGTTATTATCTGTTAGTTTATTCAAAAGTTTCCTACAGAATTCGAACCTTTTCAACCTGATTTTTCTAGGGCAAGCAGTTCCTATTAGAACAGACGAAGATGACAGGCTGCTTAATTTTCCTGTTCATCAATGTCTTAGTGCTCCCAGTTATGGGCCTAATTTCTTTTTAGAACACAGAGGTATGTTTGTCGGAAGTTAGAGCGAACTCGTTTAAGATGCCCACTTTACTTACTCCCGTGTCTGTTCCGCTTTAATTTTTGAATAATCTAGGTCATCCTTTGTAACATTCTGATATTTTAAATAACACTTCCCCATCTAATTTCGAGTGCCTTACAAAATAAAATTATTAAAGTTTATAACCGCAAATTATAGACAGAAATTAAGTCAGCTAATAAAGATGATACAGTGTTTCATCACGATTCAAGACTAATGACTGCTAAAATATCACTTGTAGCAATATTACCTGGCTATGAACTATAATTTAAACAAAATAATAGGAAATAAATATTCTGATTAATCATGAAGTAACGCGGAAGACTACGAAATAGCTTGATCATAACTAAAATAGTATGATCGGCTCGGGTCATACACCTTTGAACCGATCTTAATAATTGAGAAGTAACATGGAATAGATACAATTACAAACAATATAAAAGAAAGAGAAAATATGAAGACGGGGCTTTATATTCTTGGAACTAGTGTATTTTAAACTCAAGTAATAAGGATTTTCCAATCTTGAAAATCTGGAGTCATGACAAATTGCTGAGCTTACGAAATTGCCCACGTCATTCTTATGAATTACATATATCTAAACTATATTAGCTGCGAATAACTATCATGCAAGTTGTAATTTGAAGGACTTTGGGATTGGGTGATGTGGGTCCAGAAAGAAACCTCCGAATCACTGGGAAGCTCACAATTCATTATTTTACAAAAAACGTTCACTTGCTAGTTGCTCAGACACATCTGAGCTACGTTACAATATTGCACACGATATTCACTTGTTTTTCCCGGAACAAGGACTGTTGCGCTTATTGTCTTTACGGCGTGACATCTCGAACTTTCGATCTCCGAACACGCGTAACACTTATTCATCTACATACAATTTCCCGTTTCCTCGTCATAAAAAACTCCCCGCTTGCCGGGAGAGAAAAAGCCTTTACAAATTAATTTTTCATACTCATTATTTTCACAATTTCATCCAGTACAGTAAGACGGGCCGGGTTTACCCTGAGAGAGCAAGCGTATGTGTGAGCAAGAGAGAGAGAGAGAGAGAGAGAGAGAGAGAGAGAGAGAGAAAGCTGATCGGCCGAATCCATGCAGCTTAGATGATGGAGAAGGGCATCCGACGGCAACCCCGTTCACACAAAACGGCGTGCGGCCCTTCGAGCTTTTTTCGCTCTACCTGACCAAGCGCACAACAACAAATTTGCGCATTTTATAAGTCTCAGAATCACACTGCGGACGTCCCCACATCCTGGACGTACGCCTAGTTCCGTCCCTAACATAAGTAATATTAAGAAATTATCAATAAACTATTGTAATCATATTGTAACAACTCTATTTTACAATATTATTCTTACTGAAAATATTAACTAATGTCAAACATAATGTAAATAAACAATAATACTAAATAAATAAATAATAATTAAATAATAAAATATCTTAAATATTCATTTATTTACTTATTACATTATGAGACGTAATACCTTTATTTGCAAGTATCTATAATAGACCCACTTCATGATTGTCCTATCAAGGACAGTGATTCCTAATAGAGTTTCATTCGAGATCGTGATGTTTTCATAGACCTGCTCAAGTTATCAGAATTTGTTTTTTATTTACAATTTTTCATGTATTTTATTTACAAGATTAGAGTTCGTTCTGAGTTCCATCCTATGATTCCAAACTACGACCCCGTGTAGAAGTCTGAGTTTGATAATCGCCTCATAAATCTATTTTAACTTGTCTGGCTGCAGACCTCATTTGTTACCAAAGGCTCTCTTTCCTGCTCAATATATGCTAATGACCTTTTGATACTTCATATTGATGTGTCTGGTCTATTTTATGTTATTATCCCTGATTACGCCCAGATATTTGCCTTAGCAATAATTCTAACTAGGCAGTCATTAATGCGTTGACTTTGTACTTCATCGTAAATGATACATATTAAATTTCTTTGGATTAACTGACAAACTCACCATCCGAATTCAAGTCTCCACCAGCCTAAGTGTATGTCCCCAATCTGTATGCTGTAGTCATCCCTTTTTATTATTATTAATACGTCATCTGCATATACCTGTGCATAGAATCTATTGTCTTCCATTGTGGCTAGCAGACTGTCTATCGCCAAGTACCACAGTATGGAAGATAAGAGCCCACCCTGGCGGATCATTTTTTTATGTAACCCTTAATATGGGTCACATTCATTTGTGCCTGAATCTGTCTTGTACTGAGAAAATTTCAGAGCCAATTCTGTACGTTCCCTCGTCGTTATAGTCTCCGCTATAACTTCTTTGATTGTACGATTGAAGACTCCCTCAATATTCAGCATTGTCGGCAAAACCAAACCTTTGTTTGCCATTTTCTTTTGTATGAATCCTGCTGGTTCTGAGAGAGCAGTATTCACAGAATTTCCCTTCTGGTAGGCATGTTGTCTTCTATGCAGGGATCATTCTCTGGGTATTTCATACCTAAAGCACCTATCTACGAGTATCTCCATCGTTTTGAGAATGAACGATGTGAGGCAGATAGGTCTATAGTCTTTCGGATAATTATGTTAGCTCTGCTTGCCTTCGCTAAGAACACAACCTTGGACACTTTCTATGACTGCGGTATATAGCAAGTTGCTAGACTGGCCTTTAAGAGGCCACTTAAAGCGCTGCACAATAATTCGCCTTCCTTTGCAGTAGCACTAGGAGGACTTCATCCGGTCCTGTAGTTTAAAGAGATTAAAGCTATTTGTGGCCCATTTAACTTTTTTGGTATCTATAATTTTCTTTGATAGCTTCTAGTCCGATTTTTTGTCATTATCTGTTTACTTTTATTATCAATTACAGTGCTTAATCCTAGGAAGTGAGCATACATGAACATGATCAGGGCTTCCTTGGCACTTTCGCTCCACTTTCCGTCCTTCAGTCTAATATATCCTATACTATTTATTGTAAATACAACAAAACTTACATTAACAAATTTGGTTTAATTTACAGATATTCATTTTATGAAAAAAAAATATATTTCTACTTTTTTAAAGACTGAAATTTTGCTTTTTTGCTTATAATTGTGCTTTTATTCTAATACTAATAATTATATTTTTTACTTTTCAGACCCAATGAAAGTATAAATGAAACAACTTCATGATGCTATGTTAATAAAGCAACATTATCCACCAACTATATAAAATATAAGTTTAATATAATAATAATAAATAAAAAAATTTCTAAACTCTCAAACATTTTTACTATAAACATACTTTTAAATGAAACTTTTTTTTTGCAGAATACCAAGATTAATGGATTATTATTACTATATTAATACTAGATTAATGGGATATTACAATACAAAGAAATATAAAAGGAACTAAAATATAAATAACAATGAAATAGGTAAAGAAAATTTATTCATTATATAATCTATTAAAAATCATTAAAAATTATTTGTAAATACAACAAAACTTATATTAACACATTCGGTTTAAATTACGGCTATCCGTTTTATTAAAAAAAAGGTATTTGTCCTTTCAATGGCTGAAACTTTGGTGCAGATTCCTATACGCTTGTTTTATATATAAAAATTGTTAAGTATCCCACCTGTATTTGCTATGATGTCATGGAATAAAATTGTTGTTGTTTCATTCAATTGTTTTTATTTGTTAGTTAATAAATAAAAAATATATAAATATTTGCTTTTCCATTTAAAAGTATTACTAGTTCCATTTTGGCCGCCAGTGGCGCTGAGAATTTTATTTTTACAGTACAAATGCATTCTGCAATAATTTTGAATTATTTAATTGAATATCTGAGCGATATTGTTGAAAAAATTAAATTGTATAGTACTAAAAAGGTGCATTTGTTTAAAAAAAAAAAAATAACGTGGCTAGCTTGTCTAGTTGTTTAGATATTAAATAAAAAAATTTTTTGTTGATGATATAAAATTTTGATATTTCTCGAAAATAAGGAGGGTGCATTTGATGAAAGTTATTTTATCGTGTAGATAAAGTGTAGAGGAGCCAGTCTACGAAGATTTACCTTGATGCATGCAGTTGTTCAGATTTTATTAAAAAAAAAGTATTTTTAATATTTTAATGTAATTTGTCATCTTTTGCTTGCGTATCGAAAATTTGATATTCTTTGTACCATTATAATTTTTTTTTTTGTTTGTGTATTATTAATTAATAATTTGCACAATTTTTAGTTAATTGATTGGTTTAGTTTATTTATTTAAATTCAAATTTCCTTGTCATCGTGTTAGGCTTGTTCACGCATTCGCTTTGGCTTTAGTTCATGGCCTAAGAGTTTTTATAGTTTTTTATTATAAATATTATTTAAATTAAAATTTTAGAGGGGGCGCAATTAATTTGGGCGAGGGTGCATTTATTTAAAAAAAAAATTCATCGAAATTAATGGGTATTGATCGAGTTATCGCGAGTACAAAATTTGTGTTGTTCAAAATTTTTATGAATTTTTTTTTGAAAATCTAAGGGGGTGTAGTTAAAAAAAATAGTTTATTCAGAGGGTGCAATTGAAGATCTACCCGTCTATATTTTTTTTTTTTTGGAAATTCGAAAGTTCGTAGGCTAATATATATATATATATATATATATAGGTGTCGAAACATCCCATTTATCATTAGCGATTTTTCTTATAATCTCTGGTTTTACATTTAATATATTGGTAAGAATGCAGTTTCACTTCATAAGATCCATAATTCCTTGATAGTAATAATTTTAATTTATATAGTGTCCGTTATGTTTTGATGTAGATAATTTTAATATTGTCGGGCCAGTCTGCCTTTTCATCTCCGACGATTATCGTAAATTAGCTTCACAACATGACAAGCAGGTTTATTTACAAGCTATTAAATTGGGGGAAAAAAATCTAAAATACATATCTGCGACTTTAGATTTTAATTTTCAGACAATAAAGAAATGGATGGAAAAAGGTCTATTAGAATGGTCAGATATATTTTCTTAATTATGTTGTTTACTTTGTAAACGTTTTGTTTTGTATTTTACATATATATATATATATATATATATATATATATATATATAAGTAGTATGCTTTTATAAAATAACAAATTTATTACCTATATTTGTTTAGAAAGTATTGTCTTTTCGAAGGATTTCTTTTTTGAAAATGATAAATAATTTTATTTCATTTTATTAGTTTGTTACAATTTTGTTGATAAAAATTTATAAATTTATTCATAGTATTAATAAAAAAATCTATTTTTTTTTATATTTTAGGATCCTTTGTCTCCAGGACCTTGTCTAGACATAAGTGATGATGAACTCGTTACTATTTCAGTACGAGATCTGAATCGACAACTTAAGTTACGTAGTTTATCACGTGAAGAAATTGTTCGAATGAAACAACGTCGTCGAACACTAAAAAATCGTGGATATGCTGCAAGTTGCCGCATAAAAAGAATTGAACAGAAGGATGAATTAGAGTCAGAAAAAACTCAAGAATATAGAGACATGGAAACTATGCAAGAAGATAATAATAGAATGAGAGATGAAATAGAATCCTGGCATTCAAAATATATGGCTCTGAAAAAATTTGCTGTTGAAAAAAAAATTCTTGTTCCTATTGAATTAGAAACTATGTAAGAGTTTTTTTAGATTTGACTTATCTTAATTTTTATTAAATTTAATATATTATTTTAGTATACCAATATTAAGAATATTTCATATTGGTAATATTATATCACATAATAATAATAATGTTATAGAATTTATTTATATACATATTTTTATAAAAGTAAATATATTATAAAAGTATTTTAGTGAAATATTATGTTGATTGTATCAAAGCTTCGTAATGTAATAAATATATTAATTGACTGACTACATGAACATTTATTGAATTACCTAACAATCTATATTTTTGTTTATTGCTTAAATAATTTGGAAATTCAAAATCTTCAGGAAAGCACATTAATCTAGATATTTCTTTGGGTGTAAAATATCGTAATTTTAAATCAAGTAATTTTTTTATGTTATCTTGAAATTGTTCTGAATCATCAAATTTATTGAATTTTTTTAAAATTTCAAAATTTGGGTATGGAGATAATACCGAACCAGTTCCTTCAATGTAATGATTGTAAGCCTTTGTAAAACAACAGGATCCATTTGATTCTGGAGTTCTTACATCTAAAAGAGTACCATATTTTATTAGAGTGTTTTTAGAAATTAAATATTGTGAATCAACATTTTCTTCTAATATATGTTTAATTTTAAAACATTGTAATTTGCTTGTAATACTGCATATTTTACTTTGAGTTAATGATTTATACATTTTTTCTGGTAAAAGTTGTAAAACTTCATTTGAAATAGAAGTTATTAAATTAGGATTGTTAAAAATAAATTTTAATTCTTTTTTCTTAGCAATTAAATAATATCTGTGTCTAGAATTTGGAATACCAAACTGACATGGACTGAGTATAAGTTCTTTATAATTAAATTCTAATTTTGTTAAAGCAGATATTAATATGTCTCTAGCTCTAGAACATTCAAATCCTTTCACGTTTTCTAAAAGCACGTATTTTAAAGTTTTTATTTGAGGAATAAGTTGCAGTACATGTAACAAAGAAGAACATCTGTTATCAACTAAATCTTTGTTTAATCCCAATCTTGTAAAAGGTTGACAAGGTGGACTCATAAGAATACAATCAATATTCAATTTTGTGATATCATTGATGGTGTAGGATTCAATATTACAACTCATATTTATTGTTTCTGAAAAATTATGTTCATATACTTTGTTTGCAGTAGTATTAATATCTAAAGAAAGAACAATAATACCTTCTATAGTACTTTCTGAAAAATGATAAATAAAATGTTAAGTTTATACTAATATTTTGTAAATATTTTAATTTAAAAACAAATAAATTTTATTTTATTAAAATAAATATTACAATTTAAATAATCTTACCACGTAAAGCATAATGCATACCACCAATACCACTGTATAGTTCTAAAACTCTCATTTTTATTTGTTTTATCTATTCGATTTTATTGATTATATTTATGAATATTTTATATAGAATTAACAAAACCAAATAGTTTAGCCAAAAAATTAATATCATGAATTATTATATTTTCACTAATTTTAGGCCAAAGAATTCTTTGAAGTTTTTCTGTTAAATTATTAACAGATGTATATTTTATGTATAAAATATATATGTGTCAATATACTAAAATAATTAAAAAATCAAATATGAAAATTATCAAGAATAAATTATAGTTATTTTATTTTCTAAATATTAGAAAACTAAATATTTACTTATTTAACAGCAAATGACAAACTTCAGATGATAATAAGAATTAGATTGATTAATTTTATTATTAAAATAGTGAAATTATGTGACATCAATAGCATATAACAAAACTAATATTTCATTGATAATTACTAAACATAAAACCGTGAATATTTAGAAAATTAAAATCAAAGCAAAACTATTTGACTACCTTAACCTTATTTGAAATTAAAAACGTAGTATGAGTTTGTATGAGTGTTGACACGTATGCGTTCATTGTGAATAGGAATAATTTGACTGAATACAAAGCACAAAGCTATTTATATTTTTCATTTTGTATACACAGATAAGTGATAGTACTTCAATTATAATTTATTTAATAAATTAATACAATAATAATTTCTTTTCGACTTTTAATTATCAAACTAATAAAGAATAAAAAAAAAAAATTGTTGGTGTACAATCCTTGTTTCCAATTTACAAAATACAATTTCAATTTTAAGTTATATATTTTTAGTGAATATTTTTAATACAATTACACAATTTTTGATAATGTGATCTTATAAAAATGTAAAATGCAATTTTAAAGTTTTCTAAGATTTATTTTTGAGAACAATCATCGAAGATGTTTCGCAGTCGAAGTTGGTTTGGAGGTGGACTCTGGAAGCCCAAAAATCCTCATTCTTTGGAGCACCTAAAGTAAGAATACAAAAATTTCTTAGATTTGTTTAATAATTAAATTTTTGTTGAAGCAATCAAAAACTTCATTATTTTTAATTTAAATTATAAATATAGTTAGTTTGTTACTATATAATTTTTTGTTTTAATTATAAACTACCCATTATTAATTACATTTTTTAAAATAATTTTTATTATTTTTGATTATTAAAACCTATTGAAACAATGTAATTTATATTTTTTTTTTAGATACTTGTACAATGTTTTGGCAAGAAATCAGACAGTTTCTGAAAATAACAGAGGTTTGTTAGTTGAGACATTACGATCTATTGCTGAGATATTAATTTGGGGTGACCAAAATGACAGCAGTGTTTTTGAGTAATTAAGGATTAATGTTTTATAATTGTTAATAATAAAAATTGAAGAAAAATAATAATTGAAATTAAATTTATTTTTCAAAATTTTTTGTTCTAAATTTGAAAGAACTTAAATGATGCGTGGAATAAAAATTTATATATAATATAATTTAAATTATGTAATTCTACAATGCACAATTAAAAAATAGTAATTACCAAAAATATTTAAATAAATTATACATAAAGTGCATGTATTATAAATTTCACAGTAAATTATAATATTTGTAATATAAATATTAATTCATTTATTTAACTTCTTAAATATTTTAAATTATAATTGACATAAATATTTTTGTTATTTTTATATTATTCATAAAAATTTTTATAGGATTTTTAGTTTAATAATATAATTATTACTTAGTTAAATACATAAGTACATACATATTTAGATGTACAAATGATCATGATAATGTTTGAAATAAAATTCTTAAAATTTACAGCTTTTTTCTAGAAAAAAATATGTTATCTTTTTTTCTACGTATAATGAAACAAAAATGTGGAAGCTATGTTTGTGTACAATTACTTCAAACCCTCAATATTTTGTTTGAAAATATTCGCAACGAAACGTCGCTATGTAAGTAAACTAATTATAAAAAATATAATTATATAATAAAATAATTTTTATTAAAATTATCCATTCTTTTTTAGATTATCTACTTAGTAATAATCATGTAAATAGTATAATAGAACATAAATTCGATTTCAGTGATGAAGAGGTAATGGCTTATTACATAAGTTTTCTAAAAACATTAAGTTTGAAGTTGAATGCACATACAATTCACTTTTTCTATAATGAGGTAAACGAGGTAGACTATGTTTATTATTTTATTTGTATTTAAAAATTTACTAATTCCATATGTATGATTAAAATACACTTTGTTTATATTTAATTACAAAATAATTTTCATATATATAGGTAAAACAATAATATAATAAATAGCTTTTATTTTAAAAACTAATGATCAGTAGTATTATAATAAATATTATATTGATTAATTTGCAAATGTAAGCATTTGTTTAGATTTTGTTTAATATTATAGGAATTAAGAGGAGTGCGGGGGAGCAGGCAGATTATTTAATAAAACATACAAATGAGATTTACAAATGTATTTATTGGCTCCGCGATAAAAGGTATAAAAAACCCCTCGTGATGAGGAGGAAAAGCCACGCTACTCACAAAATTTTGCATGCGATGCGTTGGTAAACGCCGCGGAGACGCTCGCTGTAGCCTCACTCGGCAGCCATCCTCCGTGTCGACTGGTATTTTACACAGGTGATAGGAGAAGCGCTTCGTTGCCGCCTGGGGCCCTTTTCCATCGGCTGGGTTGCTGAAGCTGTGCTTGGGTGACGACTAGGCCAAGTAGATCCTGGGGAGCGACCCCGAACAACT
Source organism: Eupristina koningsbergeri (assembly GCA_018907245.1). NCBI lineage: Eukaryota > Metazoa > Arthropoda > Insecta > Hymenoptera > Agaonidae > Eupristina > Eupristina koningsbergeri. The sequence goes on along the minus strand of JACCHV010000002.1, from coordinate 1,178,219 downwards.
CGAGAGCGTCCTCGTCGAGCAGGAAATTTGCGTCAATCCTGTATCTCTCACAACTCTCGCAATCACACATACATATACAAGAACACACGCGCTATCGATTTGTTACCACACACGGTTGATCGCGGGGATCAACAAGCCGTCGGTGACGAGATGATTCGGATACGGAAAATTGCACGGCAAGCGTGCAAGAAATCTTGCTCCGTCGGAATTATGCGGAGAAGTGAAGTAAATTAGCGTCCCTTCGAGCGTCTTCTTCCCCCGCGCTCTAGTCCGGGCCGTCAAAATTTTGGGTCTTCCCTCGTTAAGATTTCCTTATCCGAAGCACTTTCTTTTGCCGTCGGAAAACGGACGACAAGAGAAAGTGCCGAAAATTCCACCCATCTTCGTCTGCAAGACGAATTACAAGTAAATTTTAACATAAGTTATTTAAACACCAACCACGCTATTCTCTCTGGAGTCAATTAGCGTCATCTAGATGAAGAGGGCCTATTCTTGCGACGTGTCTCTTCAAGCTGTTATTGGTGGTCTTCATGGTGACAACTCGAACTAATCAGTCAAGTCCAGCATGCGTCTGAGTAATACGACCCAAAGGCCACTTGCTAGGCGGGTATCGGTCAAGCCGTCCGAATTTTAAGTTCTCCGTGGAGCCGCGCCATTTTCCTCGCACCTGGAGTTGTTGGACATACTCCATGCTTCAGCTTCGCCAGAAGATATTTCGAATGCATTGCAGAAGCTGATATCGGTTAAGGCGTCCTTCAAGGATGGTTTCGGGTAGGACAGCAGGAATAACTGAAGCTGAGGTTCCAGTCAAAAAGTGAGCCGGAGTAAGTGAGTGAAGATTATCGACATAATTGGATAGAGGAGATATCGACCGCGAATTCAAGCACGCCTCGATTTCGGCATGCACAGTGCTCATTTCCTCGAAAGTGAGGGTGTGGTGGCCGATGATCTGTTGGAGGTGATGCTTCGCCGACTTGACTCGGGTCTCCCATAAACCTCCATAATGGGCCGTGCTGTGAGGTATAAACGTCCAGTTTTCGTTGGCAAGGATGTGGCTGACATCCTGATAAAAGCTAGACGCCGCCCGAAATAACTTTGTCATTTCCTTATCAGCGCCTTTAAAGTTGGTGGCGTTGTCGCTGATGAGTTTTGCACAACGTCCTCGTCGGCTGATGAAACGGCGAAATGCGGCGATGAACGCTTCCGCGCTGAGTCTGCTAACGCATTCGAGGTGGAGGGCCTTGATGGAGAAGCAGATGAACAGTGCGACGTATCCTTTGTAGTCGTGATATCCTCGCTCTTTAGCTGATCGGAGAAATATCGGGTCAGCATAATCGAATCCGCTGGTTGAAAACGGGAGCGCAGGGATGATACGAGCTGTCGGTACATCGCCCATCAGTTGCGAAGTAAGCTGAGACTTGACTCGCTGGCATACGGTGCAGTGCTTGATTATGCTTTTGACGAGACGCCGGGAGCCTATTATCCAGGCGGAGTTCAGGAGATAGCTGCTGGTCAGGTTGTAATCTTTAGGTAACTCTGTGTGATGAACCTCTATTGCCAGCAGTTTGCTGAGGGGTGACTTACCAGAGAGAATCGGCGGATGTTTTACATCATACGTTAGGTCGGCTCGAAAGCCGACCTCCTACTCTTCACAGACAATCGTTATCATCGATGAACGGGCGCAACTTATATAGCAAATTTCCCTTCGCTACGGATTTCATTTTCGCAATCTGAGCGATTTCCTCCGAGTAGTCGCATGGCAATCACCTGGGCGCTCGTCAACTCAACACAACTGAGTGTATCCGAGAGAGAGGGAAGCTTCTTCGCTTGTCTTCGCCACTCATACGCTCAGCGTAAGGAGTACGTGATTACGCGCTTTAACCACTTCAGGGTGGAATATCTAGATAATAAATTAGCTTCTAGATTCGCCTCGACACGTCGCGAATATAGAACCGTGATGATCTAATCTGAGCCTGCGGCATCCGAAGCATCTGGCCACCGCGTGGGAGGTTCCAATAAGAATGATGGACCATGCCACCAGAGCGCGTCGTCATTTAACTCTACCAGGCTTAGTTCTCTCATGGCCATGTCTGCCGAATTCTCTTTAGTCGGCATGTGCCGCTATTGAGCTGTCGGTAGCTTGGTTTATATGAAAGACACTTGATTTGCGACGAATGTCTTCCAAAAACATGGGTGTTTTCCGAGCCAGGCCAGCACGACTATATTGTCTGACCAGGCGTGTACCGGAACGCCCTCTAGCCATCTCAGATCCTTTAGGCTCATAATCAACCGGACCAATAACGCGGCACCGTATAGCTCGAGATTGGGAATACTCTCGGCCTTCGTCGGCGCGATCTTAGTTTTCGAAGCCAATAGCCTGACCGTCGCGTGTCCTTCGCCGGTCGGTATCCGTAGGTACACGCAGGCGGCGTATGCGCGTTCAGACGCGTCGCTGAACCCGTGGCTTTGGAGTGATTGGGACTCTGCAGTACTTAGTCATCGATTTAATTTTACGGAAGGCAAATCACCTAAGAGACGGCAGTATTCGTGCCACCTATTCTCCAGCTCGGCTGGCGCTGGGGAATCCCAATCACTCCTTAGTAGGGTGACGTCCTGCATGAGGACCTTGCCGATTACCGTGATGGGGGTAACCCAGCCGAGAGGATCATATAACTTCGAGACGCCCGAAAGAATGCTGCGTGGCGTCGTGGTTCGCGGAGAGTCGTCGGAGTCTGGTCCGCTGAAGGTGAATTGGTCATGCGATGCGTTCCAGCATACCCCCAGATTTTTCATGGAGCTCTCGAAGTCGATTCGCTTAGATGACGCGGATCCATCTTGCGTCGACTGTGGCAATGACGCGAGATCGGTAGCGACCCACTTATCGAGCTCAATCCCGACTGCTCGTGGTATCGAGACGAGTTGCGTACGTTTTTCTTGAGCAAGGCCGATTTCGTCCGCGCTGTCGAAAATATCATCGACGTATGTATTCTCGCGCAGCGTCGTCGCGGCTAAAGGAAACTGCTCCTGGTGATCATCCGTGAGCTATTGCAATGTCCTAATAGCGAGGAAAGGAGCGCAAGACGTGCTGTACATCACCGTAGTAAGTCGATAATCTACCGGTTTCTCGCGGGCATTGGGTGACCACACTATTCTTTGCAGGTCTCGCTGATCTTCCTCGACACGCATCTGTCTAAACATTTTCACGATGTTGGCCGTATATACGTATCGATACTGGTGCTAATTTAACAGGATGAGCGCAAGGTTATCCTGCAATACCGGACGTGGTTTTAAAACTCCATTAAGAGCGTGCCCGTTGCGAGTCTGCTTAGACGCATCGAAAACCATTCGCACCTTCCTGCCCGCTGTTATGGAAGGTACCACAGGGTAGTGCGGTAAATACCATGCACGTGAATTGTTGATTTCGTCAGCTGGAATTTGCTCCATGTGCCCCAGACGCTGTTACTCGTGCATGAACGTCTGGTAAGCACTGGCGAGTGCAGGGTCGCAATTAAATCGCCGGTGAACATGGCTCATCGACTATAGAGCCATCCTTCGCGTCTCGTCCCCCACTAGAGGTAATTCTCCTCTAATAGAGAGAGACACGATGAATCTTCCGTCGATACCGCGTTTGTGGGTGGTGCGAAAATGCTCCTCGCACTCATTGTCTTCGGGCTTCGCCATAGCCGCCTCCTCGACCTCCCAAATCTGCTGCAGCAACTCGTTGAGGTAATCATCAACCGAGCAGTGCACCGTCGTTCTTTTATCGGTGGGGCCATCCCCGCTCGCCGTGAAGCAGCCGACTGGGTGACATCGAAGACTATCCATCCGTGGGTGGTGTCCTGTGCCACTAGCAGCGTTCCCGGGATTTTGAGGAGATCCGGCCTCAGTAAGGATTGTCGTATTGATCGAATAGCGCGTGCCACGCCAGCGCATAGTTTTCGTCAGTAATATCGATGTCTCGGCGATGTCTGCGGCTGGGCCTTGTAACGCCGAGATCAAATACTTCAATCATGTGAAATCCCGGATATTCGGAATATCGGATACGAGCGATTGAAACCCGATGCGAAAAGTCACCCATTCCTGCTACTTACTCGAAAACGTGGTGAGTAAGACTTTCAGTATACGCAACGATTGCGAGGTTGGAGCCTGCATTGTGCTGACTCCTGAATCTGAAATCATCGCCACTATATCGCGTACGGAGACTAGACCGAGAATAAATTCGTGCGCACCCTTCTGTTCCATTAGGAATTTATTGTATACCCTTTCCTTCCGATAGGGCTGTTTATCGATACCCGGATATGATGAGATTTCCATATCACGCTTGTAAGCATCATTCGCGATTTTCTCGATCGCCTCTAATCGCGAACGTAACGTAACTGCGCTCAGGGTGTCCGGGTCCCTCTGCTGTAAACGCTCGATCGTCTGGCGTATATTACATAAGCATATATCCTGGGCGTAGATCAGTTTTCGCAACTTGCGTTGTTCTAATTCGAGAGTTTCCATTTTGAAAATTAACTTTCAATTTATTCGAGAAAAAATAATCCCGCTGAAATCCCCAATTGCGCGAAGCAACCCGCTCGATACCTTACTCTTTGCTTAGTCGCTATAAATAGTAAGCGATAGCAAAAAACCACGTGCGAATCGGCCTATACGCGAGAGATATTCATCACGCCGTATCCTCGTGCGGGTACGAGTGAAAGCACGCGATGAATGAGAGAGCGCGCACGAGAGTAGAGAGATAGCGCACGGTAACCTTTACGGAGAGGAAACATGTGGAAGGAAAAGGTGCGATGACTCACCTTTCCGAAATTTTCCGTCTCCAAAATTCGGAACTTGCGTCGGAAGTGCGTCTTTTTACATACACAAATGCAGCTATCCATTGTACGCGCTATTTTTGAGTAACGCGACGCCTACGCGATACAAAATTATGCGCTATTTTCCCGCGTCCTTTGGTTTCCATTCGGATTACAATAGCTAAAATATCCAGGGAAATCCGCACTAAATACGCGAAAGATATCGCATCCACCAATACAAATATAATAGATTATTCGCATGCAAATTACATATAAAACAATAGTTAATTACATAAAATAAAGTAAATCATTAAACAAACTGCTTGTTCCTTACCCGGGGCACCAAAAATGTTTAGATTTTGTTTAATATTATAGGAATTAAGAGGAGTGCGGGGGAGCAGGCAGATTATTTAATAAAACATACAAATGAGATTTACAAATGTATTTATTGGCTCCGCGATAAAAGGTATAAAAAACCCCTCGTGATGAGGAGGAAAAGCCACGCTACTCACAAAATTTTGCATGCGATGCGTTGGTAAACGCCGCGGAGACGCTCGCTGTAGCCTCACTCGGCAGCCATCCTCCGTGTCGACTGGTATTTTACACAGGTGATAGGAGAAGCGCTTCGTTGCCGCCTGGGGCCCTTTTCCATCGGCTGGGTTGCTGAAGCTGTGCTTGGGTGACGACTAGGCCAAGTAGATCCTGGGGAGCGACCCCGAACAACTCGAGAGCGTCCTCGTCGAGCAGGAAATTTGCGTCAATCCTGTATCTCTCACAACTCTCGCAATCACACATACATATACAAGAACACACGCGCTATCGATTTGTTATCACACACGGTTGATCGCGGGGATCAACAAGCCGTCGGTGACGAGATGATTCGGATACGGAAAATTGCACGGCAAGCGTGCAAGAAATCTTGCTCCGTCGGAATTATGCGGAGAAGTGAAGTAAATTAGCGTCCCTTCGAGCGTCTTCTTCCCCCGCGCTCTAGTCCGGGCCGTCAAAATTTTGGGTCTTCCCTCGTAAAGATTTCCTTATCCGAGGCACTTTCTTTCGCCGTCGGAAAACGGACGACAAGAGAAAGTGCCGAACAGTATTTATGAGTGTGAATTTAAAAAAATATTTGATTTTTAAGCATCCAGATTTTAATGTAATGGATATCTTTTTTGTAAAACTTTGTTGTATATTTTTTATCAAATAAAAATTTTTAGTAATTATAATTTAAAATGTGTAAAGAAAAACGATCACATTGTTAAAATTTTAAGATCGAAAAATTAAAATAATTTTTAATTCACACTAATAAAAGATATATTTATGAATGTAAGAAGCTTTGTACATCTATAAATTAATTATTTTTCAATTTTTTTTAGTTATATTTTTGTTATATATAAAATGATTGTATTTAAAATTATTTAATTATTAAATTTATTTATTTGTTTTAATCTTTTAACTTTATACTAATGAAAGACATCTATTTATGTATTTTTAATATTAATTTAAATTATTTAATTATTTATTTTTAATTTAAGCATACAAATGATTTTCCTCTTTATACTGAAGCAATTAAATTTTTCAATCATTCTGAGGGTATGGTTCGTATTGCTGTAAGAACATTAACATTAAATGTATATCGTGTAGAAGATACATCAATGCTCACATTTATTCGAGACAGAACTGCAGCTCCATATTTCAGTAATCTTGTTTGGTTTATTGGAAATCATATTATTGAACTAGATATATGTGTTAGAAATGATGCAGAGTAAGTGATTAACAACTCATATTTTATTAATATGTTTGAGATTTAAGAGAGTAAAATATTTTTAATTTAACTTAATAATATATTTGGATTTAGTTACATTTATAAAGTAATAAATATATAGTTTAGTTATTTTTAATTTATGTTATTTTGTATTTTAAATATATTTTCTATACTTAAAATTAATAAAAAAATTAACTTTTTTATAATTTAATTTTTATGTTTTAGTCATCAAAGTCAAAATAGATTATCAGATTTAGTAGCAGAACATTTGGATCATTTGCATTATTTGAACGATATTCTTTGCCTTAATATAGAAGATTTAAATAAAGTTTTATCAGAACATTTACTGCATAAACTGTTGGTACCTTTATATGTATATTCATTGACAAAACAAAAAAATTTATTGTATCAAAATCAAGTAAGTGCATAGAATATTATCAATTATTATCAACAATTAATTAGAAGTGTTATGTCTCAGGAATAAAGAAAATATTTTATTTGTATAATTGAAAAAATTTCTTTTATTCCGTAATTATTTATTAATTATAATAATTTAAAATATAAATTGAACGCTTTAATTATTGTTTGACTGAGACAAGTAAGAATAAATAATAAAATTACAATTATATAAAGTTCGAACTTTAACTTAAAAATAACAATTATAATAATTACGATTTACTTGAGCGAAGATTGCGAATTGTTTCATCGATGTGATGATCTTTAGAATTCTCTAATGTACGAAAGGCCGACTTGGGTGTAGAATTTTCATAAACAGCGTGCTGTCATTACTCCAGCGAATGTCGGGTTGAAGATTCCTGTTGTTGATTTGTATGAATGTATGTGTTGAAGAAGTAAGATTTAATACTGATATGATGATAAATTTTATGAATATTAAGTGCACTAATTAGTTTTAACTGATTTTCAAAAACCAAAAAGCAGATCTCCTCCCTTTTGCATGGTTTTTATATTTTTTTAATTTTACTTCCATCATAACTCCCTTCGTGCTGATTTGAGATAGGATGATGCCCTTTTTTTTATTAATAATCTTTACCATTGCTGTCAAGAAAATTTTATCAATTATCAGACTTCAACGGAAGTCGAAATTTCGGGTGTCATACTATAATGTGGTTAGGTCTAGATTTTCTTTGAGTTAATCTCTCGTAGCATTTTTTCTATTTATTAACATTGAGAAGTGATTGAACTTCTGAAAATCTTCTTATGAAATACGTTGCATGTATCGGGGATATTATTAAGATTTTTCTAATTTCTTCTATAATCAAATGTTACAAAAATTTTGAGACATAACAGTAGCAAGTATTGTTTATTATAAAATTTTATAATTCTATTTTATTTATGTACAAAAATTATATTTAATATAATATAGTAATGAACTGACAATTTAAAAAAAATTAAAAATGAATGTTATACCAATATTAACAAATTCTTCAATACTATATTTAGTTTTTTATAATTTTAAAAATACTATATTTTTAATTAGGAAGAACGAAAATATGTTAGTACAGTGGTAGCTCTTTTTCTATTATCTCAAGTATTCTTGATTGTTTCTCATGGACCACTAGTAAGAACTCTTGCAGCAGTAATTTTGAAGTCTAATTTTGATATTACTCAAACTGGTACTGGTACAGTTTTAAAAGAATATGAAGATAAAATTTCTTATGAAGTATTTGCTTTTTTACCACCAAAAGAAAGTTTAGAAAAATCTTTAGAAAATTTAAATGAGTTACAGAATGAAACATTAAAATTAGACAATTCGTTTAAAAAAAATGAAGATGCAATACAAAAACAAAAAGAAAGCCTAAAAAATGACAATTTTTGTAGTACAGAAAAAATTAAAACAATTGAATCAAATGTACTTACTGAAACCAATTCTTATCATTTAAAAAAAGATTTTGATAAAAGTGATATTACAAATGAAACAATAGAAGAAATTAAGCACTTAAGCATGACAGATGAAGAAAAAGAACAAAGATTAGGCCTTGAAAGTCCTTTAGAATCAGAGACACTAAATGTAACATTAGAACAAGAATCTTTATTAAATAAGCCATTTCTTGAAACTGTATTAAATTCACTTTATTGTACAGAAAATGACTATGCAGCTTTATTTGCTCTATGTCTTCTTTATGCATTAGTAAACAATCAGGTAAATTTTTCAAATTATGTTTTATTTATTATTGAATAAATTTGATGATAAAAAGGTATTTTATGAGTAAAAGGTAACAAAAATTCTTATTAGTAGTACTATATAATATAATTGTTTCTAAATATTTCATTATTTCTTTATTTTAATTTATTTCCTTAATAATGTTATTGTATTAAATTAATAACATTTAAATTTTATAATTTACATATAATTGTGAATAAATCTTTAATTTTTTTCAATTTTTATAACCTTTATGTATCTTTATCTAGTTGATTATAATTTATATATTCAGGGTATCTATAAAAAAACTCTGGATCTAATTTTATCACCTGTACAACTATCTACAAAAAACCGATATAGTGAAATTTTGATTGATCGAATCATTCAAATTATAACATTGAGTTGTCAAGCAAGTGAGTATTTTATTATTATGTTATTTAATTATTATTTTATTTAATTTTTAATATTTTTTACTGTTTTTTTTCAATTAGATACGAAAGTACGACTAGTTACTTTAGAAATGGCAACAAAATTACTAATTCATTTAATAATATCTACAAATGAAAAATTATTACAAGATAATCATTTAGCAGCAGTTGAGGTTGCAAAAGAACAGAGTACCATACTTCTTCGAAATTTTTATAAGGTCGAGAAATATAATAAAGATTACTGTATTTTTAAATGCATGTTGTTGCATGCATGCTTATAATTTAACAAAATATTTAACAGATTTATTTTTATAGAGCGAAGATATTTTTTTAGATATGTTTGAAGATGAATATAGTGAAATGCAAAAAAAACCTCTAAAAGTAGAGTGGCTTATGATGGATAGTAATATTTTATTACCACCCACTGGAACACCAATGACAGGGATTGAATTTAATAAAAGACTTCCTTGTGGAGAAGTAATTATCTTTTAATTTATACTATCTTGTATATTTATTGATATATATGGATATGTTAAATTAAATTTAACAAATCTATATAATTAAAATGTTTATAAAATGTCTTTAATACTTTATATAATAAATATAGACTTTAATACATTTTTTTCATATTTATTTTTGTGAATTTATTAATGTACATGTTGATATAAATGTTTTTAATTTTTAAGTATAATATATGCATTAAATTATATATTGAAACTAAAATTATCAAAATGTTACAAAATATATATAATCATTTATGTATAATTTAATAAAATAATTTTTTATTTATATGTAAGTATTAATATTATATTCTAATGATATTTTACAAAATAAAACATACTTTTATAGTATCTAAAGTGTATTATATTTTAATTGAATCAATATATTATATATAGGTTGAAAGAGCTCGCCGGGCTATTAGAGTTTTTTTTTTTATACGAGAACTTTCTCTGACATTAAATAATGAAATCGAAACCCACTTACCATTAACAAATCCTGGTATCTGTGTACAAGTTAATAATATTCTTGATTTAAGTACGTATTGAAGTATTACATAAGTAAAATTTATTCTTTTTTATGATTTCAATAGATAAACAAAAATAATTGATTTCTAGATAACAGTGATCTTATAGCATGCAGAGTTGTATGGAATGATGGCCAAAAAATTCGAAGATTTTTAGTTATTGATTTTATTCAATTGATCCTCGTTGAACCGGATACCCGAAAACTCGGTTGGGGGGTAGCAAAATTCGTTGGTTTCTTGCAAGATATTGAGGTTGTCAGTGATAAAGATGATTCTCGTTGCCTTCATTTAACTATACATAAACCTTTAAGAAATAGTATAAGTAATCGAATACCTTTGGTTTCTGCAAAATTCATATTTGAAGATCACATTCGTTGTATGGCAGCGAAACAAAGGTACATTTCCTAATTTTTTTTTTATAGTATTTTGAATAATAAAAATATTTTTTAAATTTTATAATTTATAAATCTAAAAAAATTGCAATATAAAACTAAGAAAATATTAAAAATCATTTTAATAATATTTCAATATAAAATAAAACTACTATGCTTTTCTGATAATATTTATCATTAATTATATCGAAATACAACAAATCTTAAACATGAGTAAAATCTTGAAAATTTTCAAAAATGATTAAAAACTCTTGAATTAAAATTTTTCGAGAATCTCCAAACCTTCACAAAATATTCCAAAAATAAAATAGAGATTCGTTATTAGTGTGTGATTCTTCGTTTGAAGCTCTTATAACACATAAAAAACTTATAAATAAATAAAAAACTAAGGAAATACACATAGATGGTTTATCCTACTACTAGAATGAATTCCTTAGCAAGTTTCTAATAGTTTTCTTTAGACAACTGCAGTTCCATTAAAAAAGTAGCTTAATTATGTTTTTGCAAATCTTTCGTTCATTGGGAAAGAAAAATTTATCGTCATTTATCAGATAATTTTATGAGACTAAAAATGAAAGTTTATTTGTAATATAACATCGGTACAAGGGGACAAGCAAACGTTGAAGAATTATAATATTACTTCCGTATGAAATTATTATATTTTCACTTCGTCAACCGTAGTTTCACTTTGTAACGAGACGACTCCGTTCGCCCTTCACGGGTGGAGCGCGAGTTGAGCGCTCGTTTAAGAAAATAGAGAATCGCCGGGATAAGCGGCAGCCGGTCTGCCAGGGATTTCGGAACGTCGATCAAAGTAATGTCAATAATAACACTTAATTTAGAAATATAAAAAAAATCACCAACGTGACGGTTTAATCGGTTCAATTCTGAAATTAAAAAAAGTTTTGAATTAAAAACAACAATAACATTCAACTTAAAATTTATATAATTTAAATTATTAGATAATCAATAATTTCAATTAACAAATTCGACTACGTTGTAGGTAATTATTAAGCAGTTTCATTGACTTCATGACTAGCATTGAGTGGATCATCGCACCGAACCATAACATAAATTTTATTATACGCAAACCGATCGACAGCGGTTATTCACCGGTATTATTTGATTTGATATCAAATAATTATTTCACGATTTAATGCAACACGAAAATATAAAATCTTAATTATGTAATCCCGCGGCGGATTTTCTCGTTTGAAATGAAATAAAACAAACGGATATGTGGGAAGATGTAGGAAAGAGGTGCCCTACAGACATTTAAAGAAAAGTCTGTAGTGCGTGGGAGACTCAACTAGAGTCAGAGGTGGGCGGCGGATCGAGCACCTAATTGCAGCGGACACAATTAGGTCTCTTAATCAAGTTCGCTTTCAGATGTGAAAGGAAAAAAATTAAAATCGCTTGCGATTTTAATTTTTTTTTAAGGAAATGAGCGCCCCGAAAGCGAGTCTCGTTCTGGAAAAAGGTCTTTACGGAAACGTGAATACCAAGGTTAAGGTGGAGGTTATCGTGGCCCGAAAGCACACGATTTCAGGAGCTCGGAAGGAACTGTGCTTGGATCGATTGAAGCGAAAATGATCCTGAGTCTTGCACCTGACAGGTGTTTTAAATACTCGGCTCTCCTCGCGTGCGATCAGCGCGGATGCTGATGCGCGCGCGATTAAGAACTAGGATTGGCAGAAAAAGAAAAATGAAGAAACCGAGTTGGAGGAGTTTCGGAAATTCGCGCGGAACGATCGGGTCCCGCACGTTTTTCCCTTCGTCTCGAGCCGTACGGTCACTCATCTGTGCAGCCGACGCACAACTGAGTATATATATATATATTTCTATACTCACATATGTGAGTTGGCGCGTGCGAAGCGAGCGGGCCGCCCGAAGTTCTTATAACGAGCAAATCTCGTTAGAACTTTAATATCTATTACGATTAATCCTGTATTGTTATAAACCATATTGATTTGAGTATATCCAACTATTTAATAAACACTTGTGTTTTTATTTAATTCTTTTGCCAAATTAATTAATATACACAGAAACGGTCTATGACACGTAATTGCAATTGCAACACAAGATTGCAATATGAATTCATATTAATTCCTTAATTTTATAACGACATGACAGATACTTCAAATCAATATTAACAAAAATATTTTTTGTTTCTACTTATATTTTTATTAAAGTAAGAAATATGGGGGTGTAGTTACTGACAGACTGTAAATCCTAAAGCAGTTGATGCTGCGGTAATTCTAAACATTTATTTAATAAAATTATGAATAACTAAAATTAATTTATATTCGCTATTTATTTTATCAGTTTCAAGATTTTTAATTTAAATTAATTTTATATAGATTAACAAAAGGAAGAATAAAAGCAAGACAAAGGAAAATGAGTCAAATAGCAAGACTTCTTGATATTCCTACTAACGTACCTCCACATTCTTCAACATCTCCAAACTATGCCTTAATGGGGTTAAATAATGATCGTAAGCAAAATTTTAATTATTTTTCATATTTCAACTATTAAAAAAATTTTTTCTGTCTCATTTTATTCTTTATTTATATTTTTCAAGTTAAAAAAATTATTTCAATAAGTAAAACTGTAAAATTAATTAGAATAAAGTTAGTAAAATTTTACTTTGTGTTCTAATTTAATTCCTACATCGATATTTTTTTAAAAGATTAAAACATAAATTTGATACTTAATTTGTTTAAAAAAAAATTTTTTTTCTAATACATATTCTTAATTCTTAGAAAGAATAACAATGCATTCTGACGAAATGGCCATTCTTTAAAGGTGTCGACAGTCGGCGGCAAAAATCAAGGGATCAACAGAGAATGTTTATGGTAAACAAAGTTCCAGGCTTTGCAGCCCAAATGCATCAAGAAAGCATTAGTAAATTAGGACCTGATTTGAAGCCAAGAGGTAATAATGCAGCTATCAAATGCCAAGAGACAAATATGAGAACACGCAGCACTTCCCCGAAAACATTACGACCAAAAAGTGAAGAAATACCACTGGCAGATATGCGCTTACGCAAGACTTCACTCACTTTAAGTACCACCTTTAATGTAGAACATACGGAAATTGGTAACTTAGCGATTGCATCATCAACTGAACCCCAAGTTTCGATAAGAAAGTATTCCGAAGAAACCTCTTTTACTGAAAAACAAAGTAATAAGAATCGACAACGTAAGAGAGGCAAAATTGAAACCGTTTGATTATTCAAATGTATTTATGTTGAAGACATAACCTGTATTAAATTCCATGCAAAATTATATTTAATGATTCTATTATAGAAGTATATAGTTAAAAAATTTAGCTAGACATATTGAATTATTTTTTATATATCATGTATACTTCTAACACAAAATTATTAGGTTATGAAAAAATGAAAAATATTTAAGTATTACAATTAAGGAAGTGTATAAAATAATAACGTAATAATATTAAATTTGATTATCAATAATATTTTTATTTGATTATTAGAAATGGTATATTGTATCTTAATAAAATGGTAAAATTAACTATTTGATATGTTGTTAGAATCATGTCATGATACAAGTACAAAATTTGTTTCAATAATTGTTGATTTTTTTAAAAATGTTTATTTATCAAATGGTTGTTAGAATCATCTTATGATAGAAGAACAAGATCTGTTTTACTAATTATTGATTTTTTTGAATTTTTATCAGTCAAATGGTGTCAATCAAAAGCATTATATTAAAATAATAATTTTGGCTTTTAGCTTGATATTTTGTGATTAAATATTTATAATTATTTTAGAAATATTAATTTTGTTTAGTAATTGTGTAAATCAGTCATGTAAAATTTATAGTACAAAAATATATTATTTAAATTTAGTAAATAAACAAATGCATGATATTTACTAATTAATTAATAATATAAATATTTATGTAAATTATGTATAATAGTTTGACTGAATAAAAATCTATTTGATTTTAATATTAATATAAAAATAATTGTGTGACAATTATTCATTGTATTTGTAAATATATTATACTCTCTGATACACTACATACATAAATTCTATGATTATTACATATTTTATATAAAAAAAAATTAATAGTACAGAATTATTCACTGTATAAAATGAGCATTTTTGGATATTAACTAATTAATTTTTAAATATTTTTCGTTTGTTATCAATTTTTTTAATAAAATATATAATAATTATTAATATTATATTAAAATATTTAGTTATATTATTAGTTTATATATTGTTTGTATAGTTCGTTGAAAAATTGTGCTGAAAAAGAGTTACATATTTATCATATAGGTGTCGAGTGACATTTCTTTGAAAGATTGTCTCTGAAGTATTAAATAAAGAACAGCTATTTAATCTGTAATTCTATTTTATGAGGCTTTACGCTCCACATTTTTTTATTTAAGCTGTTCATCCTCATGCGAGGATATTGAATCACTTAGTTCACCTACCTACCCATTCACCTTCGCTTTCATGAATCATTGGCTTTTGAGCGGTTCGAATTACACCTTCCTACTTAAACTACTTAGTTAAATTGCCTTTCATAAGGCATTGAACTTAAATATCATATCGGATATATTTTACCATATACAATATATATATATATATTCACGTATCAACCTTTTTTTTCTCTTTCTTTTTCACACGACACCTCATGCATATATAAGCATAATTACACATACATACACAATTGGACTCTGATACGCGGAATCAACTCTCAGGGTTGGGTACCCAGTTTCCACAGACGTGCTAGTGATCAGTGTCTAGTGCTTAGTGTCATTCAGTGATCACAGTTACGATTTCTCCACAATTCCACCTCTGCCAAAGATTCATTCAATCTAAATATAATTGGATTATTTGGTAATATATAATTTAACTTAATAATTATTAATTATGAAAATCTTGAACAACTTAAAATCACTGACTCAAAACAAGCTCATGATGTAATTTACGGGCTGGTTGGGATACTTAATTGTCTTTCTAACTCCCTTCTCTCCCTTCTTTCAATTCATTCTCTCGCAAGGATGGGGAACTAGACAGTTGAATATTGTCGAGAAACAGAAGCGTTGTTCTTATAAATCTAAAAACTTCTCTGAGTCTAAAAAGAGTAATTGTAAGACAGAAAGGTCAGCTCACGATCTTTTTTCTTCTCATTTCACTTTCACAAATTGCTATCTTCTCCTATATTGTGCTCAACCAGTAACTCCAATAAAACTTTAAGTAACAATAATATAATTAACCATGAGCCTTTTGTAACTAAGCTTCGTTCTACTGCTTCCGCTGGTTCACCATCCCCATCATTTTACACAATAAGGCAGACTGGTTTAAGCTCAGGTCCAGCCTATATTTATTCTTCAGAGATCGTCCACCCGTCTTATTCGGTAGATGGGTTGCCATACTCGTCCATAGGTCAACCTGCTTGTCTTGATTCGGCTGAGGTTGTGACTGTGTACATTTTATCTTTTTGAGCAACACTCAGATTCATTAATTTTTACACTCTACCTAACTGCAAAATCTTGTTCACAACCTCAAAAATCTATTATCATCATCCTCTCAACCCCACCCTTATAGGCTGAGATCTCAACGCTCTATATTTGGACTGTTGGACACTTGGAGCTGTTCGCTCGCAGAAGGTAGCAAAAACCTAAAATCCTATCTGACAAAGTTCCCCTCAATTATTGTCAATAGGAACTCAATAAACCTCTCTCTACTTTCATAGAGAAATACTTCTCCCGGTATCTTGAATCATATCAAGAAAATCTCAAGAAACTTTGAAGTGCTATCAAATCGCTTAGAGGACACTCCAAATTTCAATATCCCTCAAGGTAGACGGCTCTCTAATCTATAATGATAAGGACAAAGACTCTCTTCTCACTAATACCATCCAGAAACAATGCTTTTCTCACTTTTTCCTCCACTTTTTCTTACCTCGTTACAAGACCATAATTCTGATATAGAACATTCCATCCCAAGAGAGGTTAAGAAAATCATTCTCTCCCTCCCTAAAAAAAAAGCTCCGGACCTCGATAGAAATAATAATGGAGTCCTAAAAATCCTCCTCTGTAAATTTTTCTCAGCGACATCATCAATTTCCACATAAGACTGCAGATATTTCCTAAATGCTGGAAAAGGACTGTAGTCATTTGTATCCCTAAAAGCAGAACTTGTGTTATTGATTCATCTAACTATCGATTAATCAGCTTCCTTACCTCCTTTAGCAAGGTAGCGGAGGTTGTCATTCTCTCCAGAATCACTAAATTTAATGAAGAAAAAAAACAAATAATTCCTTTTCTTCAATTTGGTTTCAGATTTAATCATAGTTCTATTCAACAGCTTCTGAGAATCTCTGAACTCATCGCAGATCATTACAACCGGGGATATATCTCAGTTATGCTCCTCCTGGACATCTGACAAGCATTTGAGAGGGTTTAGCATAACAGAATCATCATGAAAATAATTTCGTTGGACTTTCCTCCGTATTTATTCGATATCTTATTGGTATCATCAGATCATATCTCGACTACAGAACTATTCAGGTAAGGTATGGCTTTTCTCTATTAGGAAACTATTGTCTGGAGTTTCACAAGGCTCCAAACTTTACTCAGTTTTTTTCAATATTTATCGATCTCAGGTAAATTCTTTAAAGAAACACCCTCCATATTTATAAGTATTTTATGAAAAAAATCCTTTTTGCATGTATAAGAATTTGTAGATATATAAGAATTATAACTTGTTAATTATGACGCTAACGTTTCGACGATGTGGTTTTCGCGCTTGTCAAGGCCTTTATTAAAAATTTTTTTTATTAATTATTACTTGATAAATAATAATAATTTAATAACATTATAAAATTTTTTCAATATAAATACTGTCATCTCCGTTATGTCAAGTGTTTACATATTACGTAGAGATAACATTCTTATACGTTATCGTCGTTTTATACGTTATTTCAATGTTATCATTCGTGGAATAATTTCATATGGTTTCCCAATTTGGGGAAAGAAAAATTTATTTATAATTTATTTTATATATAATTTAATTTATATTGAAAAATTGGGGGAAATTCCTCAACAAATTTGAATACTCTCCGAGGTGTTTACAATAGGATCCTCAGACTATTCCTTAACTATCTCTGGTTCGTGTATAAGGCTCAGTTCTTTAAAGAAACCAGGATTTCCTACTTAGACAGATAAGCTCACGATCTTGCCTCCCATTTTGACCTCGTTATCCAAAGTTACTAATCAGAACTCTTAGAAACTCTAAATCCAAGCAGTACGATAAGATCCGAAGAGCTTTTACCCTAATGCCTTAATGAGTATAGTATTCATTTTTATATTTCAGGTATTGAGTCCGCATTTTTACGTTTTTCATATTATAGTTACTTAGCCATTTAACTTTCAGCTCCATCCTCATCATCTCTTTCTGAATTCTCTTTTTTCAACTCTAATTTCTCTTCTTTCTTGCTTAAGTTTTCCTAGATGTATAATCTTCAAATTGGTAATCTCAACTCCATTCTTTCTTTTCTCTAACTTCATTACAGTAGACGGTGTTTTAATCAGTAGCGTCTATTCGAGGGGTTGATGAGTCCGACACTACCAACTCATAGGTGTTAATAAGATGATTTTACCCTCTACACTAGCTTCCCTCCTTTATTGCTCAAAAATAATTTGTAGTTCTAGTCTATATATAATTTACGATTTTGTAACCATACATATAGATTCTTATATTTACACATTTAAAACAACTTTGTTTGTGAATACATAGATTTTTATTAAACCTTTCATTTTATTAAAAAAAAGTTCATTTGTCTGTAACTAATGATTTTAGCTCCATGTTATTACTTTCTTTTATGTGTAACTCACGATTCCAAAACTCCACATTTTTTCTTGCACCACATTACAATTTGCATATGTAAATTGTGTTAACATGACTATACAATTATAAAACTACCTATATAAGGGATAAAAATACATGTCAACTGTAAAATTATTTTCTAATGTTTACATACTCAATAAATTTTTAATTTACTTAATTTTATTATTATTAATAATGGGAAATCTATTAGACCGCATTCAGTTCGTCTGGAAAGGATTCACGAGGAATACCTTAAGGTACGAAATGATAAAGACGAGTCTAAAGATGACACATAATATTAATAATAAAATATAATCAAAGCATATGTAAAGGGTTTAACATAGGTTATAAACATTGATCGGGATAAGAAACAAACGGATGTTAATACAATACGCATATATAAAAAATGCCTAAAATCAACGCGGAGGAAACCGCAATAATCTTTTTATTCAACATATATATATATACTCGCATGCAGAAGATTACTTATCAGTAGACGCTCACATATCCATATACTCTCACACTATCACATGCATATACACATTCCAAATACATACAACCTGTTAAAAAGAAGAGCGTCGCTCAAGTGCCAGACGGGAATCCGCGTACCTCAAACCTACGAATGTATAGGAAGCTTTACGCGTGTGCTGAACTGGAATCCACGTATACAACATAGCATTGAGAGTTAGGATACCCCTGTCTATACACTGAACCGGTAGCCTCATATTCAGTGAGAGAAGATAGTCAGGAAAGAGAATAAAAGGAGTTAAAACTATGCAGCTATTAGGTCGAAAGAGAACCGGATATAAGTGACAAAGAGATTTGTTAAAATTTAAGTAATCGCTGAGTGGCGAAGTTCTATATTTTCTCGATGGATCTTTTAATAAATTATAATAGAAAATAAAAATTTATCGACTTTGTATAAAAAATAGATTTATATTTTGAAGGTAATTGATAATATCCGAAAGTTCCAAAAGTTAAAAAGAAAATCAGGAAGACTACAAGGAAAAAAGTAATAACAACAAGAGTATAAAAGATGGGCATGAATAGATGGTGGGATAGAGAATGTGGTAGAGAGAAAATGGAGTAAAGAAGGCACACAAATAATGGAAGGAAGACTCAAAGAAAGGAAGGTTAGAAAAGTAAAGTACATGGAGTAAAGAAACAACTAGAGGAAATTATGTGAGAGTAAGAAAAAGAGAAAAAAGGAGGAAGATATGAGGAAATTTAAGAATGAAGGCTACATATGGAAATATCAGAACAAAGGAAAGAAAAGAAAATAGGTGTAGTCGGGGAAGTAAGTATGGAAGAATTGACTGAATATTTTTGTAATCTACTTCGAGATAACAGAGGTAAGGCAGGCACAAAAGAATGTAAGAAAGTAATCAGAGAAGACAGAGTCGAATTTGGGAACAAGAAGTTATATGCGGTGTGGAAAGGACTTAAGAAGAAGAAGATGACTGGAATAGATGGTATAAAGATGGATATATGGGTAAACAAGCTCAGGTACAGGATAATTAAAATAATAAGAAAGTATGGACAGATGAAGAGATGCCAGAGAAGTGAACGATGTCAATCTTCAAGCCAATCCATAAGAAAGGGGACCTAAAAGAAATTGAAAACTATATAGGGCTCTCAATGTTATCGTTGGCGTATAAATTATAGCGAGGAATACTAAAAAAAGATTAGAGATAGAGGTTAAAATTAAGCGGATAATACCATAGGCATAGATGGCTTGAGGAGAGGTAGATCTGACTGACAATCTATACGTTCTAGATTACTTAGTAGGCAAGGTACTAAAGAAAAAAAGAAAACTTAATGCCTTGTTTATTGACATTAAAGCAGTCTTTTACACAATAGATAGGGAAACATTATGGGAGATAATTAGTGATAAAGGCATAAGCACGTATCTAATAGAAAGGATAAGAGGGATATACGAAGAAACGAGGGCAAAAATTAGGGTGACAGACAAACTATCTGAAGAGTTCGGGATAACTAAAAGGTTAAGACAGGGTTGTAGCCTCAACCTAATACTATTTAACATATATGTATTGGAGCTAGAAGAAAATATGATAAGTGGAAGAGTTGAGAGAGTAATGATAAATGGCACAAGGATATGATCACTCGCATACGCGGATGGCCCAATATTATTAGCAGAAAATAGAGACGCAATTCGGATGATGTTAGTCACACTTAAGAGGTTATTGGAGAAAAGAAAACTTCAATTGATCACTAAAAAGTTGAAAATTATGGTGTTCAAAAAAGGAAAAAAAAGTAAGAAAGGAAATTAGTGGCGAAACAGGAAAAATATGGAAATGATAGATAATTTTAGATACTTAGGGTTCGTATTCATTAGAAACTGAGAACACAAGGCACATATTGAAGAAAGCAAAAGTAAAGGAAGGATAGTGGCTTAAAAATTTGGGGACTAGGGGAAAGAAAGTGCAAAGGAGATTTTAATAGAAGAAAAAAACTATTTAACTATTCAGTAAGAGGAGTTATAAAATACGGGGTGGAAATGGATAAAGGAGGCTTAGGAAGTAGAAAAAATTTAGGCGGACTATCTGAGGTGGATTCTGGGGACGGATTTCTGTACACCCAGATATACAATTTTTGAGGAACCAATGAGACAAATATGCATGGAGAATGGAAAATTAGGATGCAGAAGTACGAAGAAAAGGTAAGAAGCCACGTGGAGGAAAGGTTGACCAGAAAGTACCTAGAAGAGAAAAAGAGAGACAGGAAGAAAAGAAAGGTATTCGACAAAGTCGAAAATTCGCTAAATAGCATAGGAATAAGTGAGCAACAACTTGAATACTGGGAGAGGACAGGAAAAGATAAATAATCATAAATAAGAAGAAGAATCAAGAATATACGGAGACAGGAAAGGACCAACAGAATAGAAGGAGCGACATATAATTTAGTATATAATGAGATTAAAGAAGGAGGACTACCGAAGTAGCTGTATAAGAAAGTTAAAATCCTAAAAAGTGTAGCAAGGATAATATACGAAAATATTTCAACGGGAAACAAATACTAAATGTACGAGGCAGAGAAAAGATGCGTGCTATGCAGAGAGGTAAAAGGGACTTGGAACATTTGATAGGAAAATGCAAGGAAATAGAAAAGATAATGGGCGATGCAAGAGACAAAAGGGTATGAACAGATGAGAGATTTTAAAAGAGAGAATAAACTACTACTTATTCAAGAAGATAAGGGAAATAGAAGAAAAAAGGAGGGAAATGTGCAAAGTGTAGGTTGATTAAGAAACATACAAGAAAGACCTGGGGAGCCAAAGCTAAAAAAGAAATGGAGGTATTAAGAGAGTGTTATTTGGATGTTGGATGGGGACCCGATTTTCACATGTTTTTCCGGGAATCAAAGGACGGTTGAGTTTATTACTCCAACTGTATAAACTTCTCGAGCTTTCGAACGCGTGGCCCCGCGTAAAAGTACACACACATAATGCATAGCCTCTGGCATAAAAAACTTTCGCCTTGCCAACAGAAGAAAAAGCCCATATAATCTAGGCGCATCATTCTCATGAGTTTATTCAAATCATGTAGCAAATTCACGAGACATCTTTGCCACCAGGAAAACCCACCTTGGGTGAGAAAGAGAGAAAGGATACGTGTCATGCAACGATCGAGTGGGAGAGAGAGAGAGACGAAAATGAAAGCGAGAGAGAGAGAAAGAGATAGAATGAGAGAATGAGACTCAGCTGATATATGCTGGAGAGAGAGAGAGAGAGAGAGAGAGAGAACCAAGTGTCGACGAGATCGTCTTCCCATTCACACACACGCATTCTTTTCATGTCCAAACACACATACGCTCCTTTAAATTTCATACAAATGGCGAAGGTATACATGCGTCCCTTCAGGAAATTTTTGCCCATTATGGCTAAGCGTTTAACAATAAAAAAATAGCGCATTTTCATAGCCTTAAAAACAACAATTTTACATGTGAGCTTCCCCGCGCATCCTGGATACACATGTACTGGGAGCAGTCTACCAGTTCCGTCCCTAACAGAGAGAGTGTGATATAATATGATAAATATGATAACTGTGATAAATGTAACAATGTGATATAATATAATAGAATATGATAAGATTAAGATTAATAGATAAATGTAGATGAATACCTCATGCAGATATATAAATCTCAGTCCTAGCGCGAGAGGCTGGTGTATAATCAATTAATAAAAAAATATATTATTATATTGTTATTATATATTATATTATTAGTAAATATTATTATATTGCTTTTATAGAAGTTATCATACATAAATATATTTATTGAATAATATTTTATTAAATTACTTATTAATTTAAGGAAATAAATGAAACTTTGATATTTTACTGTATGTCAAAAACATCCTTTTTTGGGTGTGGGTGAAAAAATAAAAAGATTACAACTTGTTAGTTGTAAAACCAATGTTTCAACGATATGTTTATCCTCTATGTCAAAACTTTTATTAACATTGATTTATTAGTACATATTTTCATAATTATAATAATTAAATAACAATGTGTAAATTTTGAATTTTTAAATTTATAAATAACTTAAGTCTATGGAATTATTTATTCTAACGCACGTTGACCATGCGGCGTCAAAAGATTTTATATCAAATATCAGCTTTACAATACATCAGGTGTTTACATATTTCGTAAAGCTGACGTTCTTATACGTCATCAAGTGTAACAGATGATTTTATTGTTAGTTAAAATTTTGTGTATGCTCTCGTCTATTTAACGTATTATTGTTTATTTTTATATGGAGTATTTCCGATATTAACCACTTTTTACAATTACTTTTTTTGTCTACAATTGAAAGATTTCCCCAATCTATTTTATGATTTCACTGATGCATATAAAAAACAATTAAGAAACTTTTTTTAAATTTTTGGTGTTCGTTAATTCTAGTAAACAGAGTGCATTTTGTCTCGGTAATTTGCATTTTGTACGTAGCAAAACAGCTGTTACAATCTATTTTATAGACAACATTAGTCATATCCCATTTATTAGATAAATATTTTTCTATATTTATTGATTATATAGACACTGTACGTATGTCATCCTTTTTTAAACTGTACATAACATTTATTTTAAAATCTTTGAAAAAAAGTAAAGTGCTAGTATTATGGGATATGTCGTTGTTATCATTTTGTGTGCCAATGGAATGTATTCATTTTTTTATTTCTTTATTACGCCTTTTTTAATGAGGTAAAAGGGGTAGTCAATGTGTGTTAACCTGCATGGTCAATGTACGTTATAATAAATAATTCCATAGACTTCAGATATTTATATATTTAAAAATTCAAAATTTACATATTGTTATTTAATTATTATAATTATAAAAACATATACTAATAAATAAATTTTAATAACGGCTTTAACAAGAACGATAACCATATTGTCAAAACATTGGTTTTACACCCACAAAAGGATATTTTTGACATACTTTAAAATATCAAAGCTTCATTTATTTGCATGAACCAATAAGTAATTTAATAAAATTTTATTCAATAAATATATTAACGTATGATAAATTCTTTAAAAGCAATCGATTAGATGTTTCGGTTCTTAACTTAAAGATCTTTTAAATAAAAAACCAAAAAGAACCTCAAACCTCTATAATTCTTAAGGTGGTGACAGCAATTTTTGAGCAATCTGCGAAGCCACGAAGCTCTGGAAGGTAATTCACGTAAAAATGAATCTAAGTATATCCAATTCTTAAAATTAACAAATTGAATTAATAAGTAACGTCTAACCATCGAATATAATTAATGGTGCCAACTATACGGGGATTTAAATAAACTTCATAATATTAAAATATCGGAAACGTAACACATGACAACTTAAACTTAACTACTGACGTTACCTAGATAACAACAACGCAATTTTTACGATTTCTTTCTCTACAAAATTTTGCGCAGTTAGAATTTGTTTAGGGTTACAAAAATTTTCACTTTTTAGAAATGCTTTTTTTGCAACACTTTTTTTTTGAGAGTTTGCAAAGAGAATATTAAATAAAATTGTTAATAATATCGACTCATATATTAGAAACGTGTAAATTTTCACAATTAATAATTATTTATTACAATATTATTTTTTATAAATTTAAAAAAAATTTTCGAAATACTCGTGCAAAGTTCCGAAGTGTTTCAACTCATACTATAATGGAATTACAGATAAAAAATTTTAAAATAAAAATTTTTATTGTTTTCCTGCGAAAAAAGAAATTTGACAGAAGCGGAAAAAAATTTTTTGTATTAAATGCTTCAATGTATCTTCCTAATAGATGTGCATGTTATATATATATGAAAATCATTTTATACTATCGGATTATAGGAATGCAGATCAAATATTTCTAAATTTGAATGCTATTCCTAAATTAAAATACAGTAAGCAACCAATTAGTCAAGAAAATGATAATGATAATCATTATTCAAATTTTGAAGTACTAACATTTATATATGTAGAATGCAATGATAAATTCGACAATAGTGCTGAATCAATGTAACTGACTGTTATAGCTGAGGATACTAACTAGTTTTTTTTTGACGAAGGTGACCATAAAGAATATAAAAATTCAATTACAAATACTGGAACAGAAAAGTAATAAAACCAACAATCAACTATTTTTTTATTCAGAAATTGTGTGTGCGAAATAATAAAATTTTGTGAAATATAAATATACTGTTGTAAAGGTTAATTTCACTTAAATTATATATGTATAAAGTGTATAGAATAATGCAATACAAATTGTATAAATTGAAAAAAAAAATTAGAAGAAAAAATAATCAAATTCAAGAATTATATATGTACAGATATATGTACACAGTATATATATATATACAGATGGATTTTTTCTTAAAATTAATGAAAAACTTAATTTAGTTGCAAAAAAATTCATTAAAAATTAATTAAAAATTGTAACAAACCTCCATCAGCAAAACAATAGACGGTAAATGACAAAAAGTTTGCGTTAACATTGCATAAACATTGTATTTATATAAATACTTAAGATATGACTTTTTCTTACTACTTTTTACTAAATGCACACTACAAAAAATATTATCGTCCATACCATTCGAGACAAGTATTAACAAATCTACAGTAGAATAGTTAATAACACAAGTGAAAAAATGCATGAACATTAAAAAGTGTGTTTAATTATGTTTGACGAAATGCATTTACAAGATGATTTATTTTACGAAAAAAAATCATTGGTTACGAAGATTTTGAATATTAATTACATACAAACCAAATTGCAAAAAACTTTAGTTTTTATGTACGTGGTATTAAAAAAATGCAAAGAAGTCGTAGCTTATTATTTTAGCTTCAATGAAATGAGCACTGAAAAATTAAAGAATATTTTGTTTAAATTATTGAAGTCTTGCAATATTAATGGGTTAAAAATCGTTGTAACTGTATGTAATCAGGGTAAACCGCAGCTATAGATATTAAAAAAGTTATTAATAGATACTTTAGGTAAAGAAACTCATTATTTTATTTAATATAACATTCCTATTTACACTATTTTTGACATACCCCATTTTAATTTTAATAAAAATAACAAAAATCTTTATATTATTTTGATTAATATGATAACTTCGAAATTTATTAAATGATGAATTATTTCATAAACTTCGTAAATTTCAATTAATTATTACAAATTATTAAAAAATTGACAAATTTAAATGAAATTAATAATCACGAAAAACACTCATTATATTGTAGTGATAAATTTTCAAAATTATTAGATAATATTCATATTCAATTGTATTAATATATAAATACAAATGATTTGAAATTAAATTCAGAAAGTAATAATTTCATACAATTTTTTAATAATAATAATAAAGAAAATTACAAATTTTGTAGTACTCATAATATTTTAAATGATATTTTAAATTTTCCAGTGTCATTATTGTTATACAAATATTACAAAGATAAAAATTTAAATAAAATAAAATTTAATTTAAATAAACCGTTGAAAAAGTCTCTTGGGCATCTAAAAAAAATGAAAATATTAAAATACAAATAAATTTTTGTTGATATGTAAAGTTGTAATTATCTTTTCATTTCAAAATTTGTTTTAACTAAAATAAACAGCTATATTTCAAAAACATGATTCTAATTGCTACATATAAATGTTATAGGCAGATAAATGAATATTTAGTAATTTTTTTTTGTTAAATTATCACTTATTCATTTATTGTTTCATTCATTTATTATCCATGTATGAATTTACAATTTAGATGTTTAATTTAGACAAAATCAATAAGAACAAATATATAAAATACACTTATTGCAAAATAAACTACAATTCGTTATCAATAACTGTACTTTATATTATTTGCGTTATAAGTTTCACAGCGATTGTTAATTAGTGAGAGTATTGTTAGAAAAGTTGATGTGGGCAATGTAGCAGGTAACGGTAGCAGGCTGTCGACACTCCTGATTTCTTTTAAACTTGGAAAGTCCTTAACACTTGATAATAAATTGAAGTTAAAGAATACTAATTCCAAAGGTAAAAATTATCTTTTTTTTGCTCCGTTTTTTATATTATCTGCAATTTATTCCCTCTATGCTATTTTTTATTATTAATATTAGTTCATAGGTGCACAACCGTAGCCGATCCCCTGATGTACGAAACTTTTTTATTTTCTTTTCTTTATATTATCATATGCAATTTAGTAATAGTTCCTTGGTATTGTAATATTTCTAATTGGACGTTGTTGTAGTCGTTCGTATCAGTTCGTGATGAAATGGAGTATTTCGCCTTTATTATTTTACTTAATTTCCATTTACAATTTGCGGATAGATAGAGTGGGAAGAGATAAAGTAGGAGTGACAATTACCAACCGTAGGTTATACATTGCTAAAAAAGAAAGAAAGTGTAGCATTAAAGGGGGATTAAGTTAAGGAATAGGAAGAAAGTTTAAAAAAGAGAATCTGTAAAATGAAAAAACAATATCATGAGATTCAATATCATGTTGATATAGTGACAGCAATTCTAAATCAGTGGGTGATTCTGTAGAAAAAGGAGAGTTGGGATTATGCTACGATGATCTTTCTTGTAATAGTTGAGATTTGAGAGGTATACCTCAGTCTATTACTCAAGAGTAATATTAAAATATTTAACAAAAGAAGACCAAGGAATTTCTTCCTGACGCAATTTGATATGAGGATGAGCACGATGGCGCCTAGTAAAAAGAATAGCCTTGGATTTCTTAATGTTGAGCTTTCTATTTATTCTAGTTATGGATCTAGCCTTAAATTCATAATTATCGATGATAGTTAAATCATCCACGTATTGAACGATAAAAAGAGGATTGAGATTAGGAATATTATACATGTTGAATAGAGTGAGACCTAATTTAAAGGCTTGCGAGACATCTGATGATGCAGGGATTAGCTCAGAAAAGGTTGAATTACAACGAACACTGAAACGTCTATTCGCTAGGCATGATTTTGCCGTGCCCATAATATATAGGGGAAAGTTGAGAGAGATGAGTTTAAAAATCAAGCCATCGTATCAAACATGGTCAGAAGCTTGTCAATGATCTAATATGAGTATTGGAGTGTCTCTCATGCGATTAAGTCGCTCCAATACCATTAATTATGACATCAGTAATTCTGAGCAGCTGGTGAGTGGAATAACGATGCCTTCTGAATCCAAACCGAAAATGAAAGACGACATTGTTGGATTGAAGAAAAGACAGAATCCTAGTGACAATAACAGCTTCTGCGATTTTGCTGACAGACGAAAAAAGATAGGACGATGATTAGTCAAGTTGAAGGAATCAGTATCGTTTTTAGGAATGCAAGATACCATGGCTATCTAGCACGTGGGCGGAAAGTAGTAAGGCCTCAATATGAAGTTGAAGTTGTTAGTGAGGAGTTTAATGAGTCTGTGCAGGAGGACCTTAAGAACTCCGTTTGATATTTTATCAGGACCAGGGTTTTTTTTTACAGAGGTGACGAATAATACTAGTGACTTTCAATCAGAAACCAAGGGTGATAGTCGCAAAGAGTTTAAAGAAGTTTTTGACCTTCTCAGAAATTTTATAATGAGTAGTAGAAAAATCAAGAGAACTGGGAAATGGGGAGCATTGATACTGTAGGGAGTCAAAAACACTGATTTTATCATCGATTGAAAGGAAGAATTTACCGTCGACTTTGAGGGTGAAGGGAATGCACTTGACCTAAAGGTCTTCATAATCTTACAGATATTAATTGGATGTTCCTCAGCGCAACTCAAGAAGGCGTTGAAGGATTTTTTCCAGAATTGGATAAGAGTATTCAAGAGTGACCGCTGAGTTGCATTGAGGACTATTCTATATTTTGGGAACCGAAATTTCTTTATCATGTAATAGCGTGACTTAAGGAGTTGAAAGAAAGAATAATAATTCCAATGGTCTCCGTCGGAAAGAAGAGTAGGCTAATTTTTCTGTAAGAATTTAAGATTGTATAGTATAACGTATCGTTACTTTTATATGATGAACAATATAAATTAACAAATACTATAAAAAATAAGTTTTAAAAAACATAACGTAATAAATATATAGAATCTAGTAACTAATATCAAAATCAACAAGAAAACTTAGTCGAACTCCGGGAAAACCCATATAGAAATAAGAAATGGAGATCATAGATAAGGAAGTCGAACGCATTATAAGTCTAGGTCATAAAAACTAATCCAACGCACGTTCACGCGTAATTTGATTAAACACGAAAATCATGAACGACACGATCTAACTAGTATAAAGTCAACAAAGGTAACCATGGCAGATATAAAATGATTATAATACTCGTGGAACCGTGAGTGGTGAAGGTTATTTTTATGTATTTAGATAATTAGAGACAAGATCATGATGAGCAAGAAGCGTTCTAGATATTAATCCAAAAATATAAGTAATGCGACACAAAGAAAATGATAATGATCTTCATCGAAATTCATAAAATTATCGTGACTACGACACATGTGCTTCTTATCAATGTAAAGAGGCGCGACGACAACATTTCTCACAATCTCATAAATGTTTCAAAGAATTAATATTATCAAAATTATGTCGACCAATAGTCCACCATAGTCCACTTCTCCACTACAGAAGGTAAATGAAGAGCCTATATATTTGAAAGTATTGGTTTGAATAGACACTACGAACTTAGGTAAAAGTAATATTCAAATCGCATTCTTTAAAGTAAGTTAGGTAGTAATTCTTTGTAATTCATTGTATTATTAAACTTAACCAAAAATATATAAATTTCTAACCTAAACTACCAAATCTTCATTTATTTCCTCCCAATAATTTTAACAAAAACTTATTCGATAAATAAAAGAAACCAGATAAATCTTAGAATTTTGATTTTTAAAATCAAAATCTTTTAAATACAAATCAAAGAGTGTCTTATACCTCTATAAAATCATAAGGTGGTGATAATAATTTTCGAGCACCCTCCCAACTCACGAAGCCTGAAAAACTAACAACATAAATCCAAATCTAAGTATACCCCAACTCTAAGTTAAAACATTAATTTAATAAATAATGTGTAAACATTTAATATATTATTAACTGTGTTAACTATAACGGGTATTCACAAAAACCTTATGATAATAATAAATCCAAGACGACACAACACTAAACATATCAGAAGAAAATGAAGACACCATTGATAACAATGACTTAATGTATGTAAGTGAACATGTTCTAAAAAAATTAATAAATCAATTGAAAATTATTATAATTCTGAAATTGCATTGTTTTCAAGTGAACTATCCATACATCATATATTTATAAGATTAAAACAAATTAATAATCATGAACAAAGCTTATTATATTAAAGTAATAAATTTTCAAATCTAATATATAATATTCAATTGTATGCATATATTAATATAAGTGGTTGTAAATTTAATTTAGAGAGTAACTTATTACATTTTTTAATAACAATAATAAAGAAAATTAAAAATTTTACAGTACTCACAATATATTAAATGATTTTTAAAAATTTTCAGTGCTATTTTCTATATATATATATTGCAAAAATATGAGTTTAAACAACATTCCATTGAAAAATGTCTTGCCCATCTAAAAAAAAATACAAATATAAATAAATTTTTGTTGATAAGTAGTATTTTAATTGTTTTTTTATTTAAAAATGTTTATACAGCTTTTTTATATTTGTACTAGCTAAAATAAGCAGCTGGATTTTAATATAATTATTTTAAAAACTATTTCAATGTTATTTAAAAAAATTTACTTAATTATCAAGATTATTTATTGTTATTTAATAAAATTATTAAGATAAATGTCTACAAATTATAATGAAAACAAATGTATTCAAATAATCAATAAATATACATTTGAATTGCATTACATTTGATGAAATCTATACATACGTTTTAATATTATAATAACTTATTGTATTTTGAAAATATATTTTATAAACATATATTTTAAAAATGTGTTATGCGTATTAATTTAAATAATTATTTTAATTATTAACAAATATTTATAATCATTAAGTTTAAGATTAATTGACGTTAATAAATAATAAATCTATACAGTATCAGAATTATGTATTATTTTATAAAAAATATACATATTTTTATAATATTATTAAAAGTGAAAACAAATAATTATGTTTAAAACATATATATTAAAAAATATGTTATTACGTTAGCTCTGCAGCAGCATCCGTCATTACACCGAGATGAGCATTTTTCGTTACTCATGTAACAGTGTACGGTTTTGACAACACGGAAATGTTTTTATTTTTATCTGTCCCCTTGATCTTCGCTATGAAGTTATCTCTTAACTCCACAGCTTTTCGTAATCCAAAATGTTGTGTGACAATATGTATGTATATAAATATTTCTATATATAACGTTCGTAACAATATTTTGAAAAAAATTTGTGTATTTTTTCAAAAATTATCATTATATCAAGGAACTAATTATTAAGTTGTTATGTTTGGGGTTATTATAATTTTTTAAAAATTTAATTTGTTAAATTTAAATTATTATTTTATTCAGTTAGTTAGTTTAATACAAATTTTTAAAATTAAATTTTACAAAAAAATGTATAATGTCAAAAGACTGTCGGTAAGAATAAATTTCAAAATAATATTATCGAAAATTTAGGTGCCGAACATATTAAAGTACAAAATTATCGCTCGATGAATGTATGACGTTACTTGTGTTACGATTATTACGACCACTTATATTAATTACTTATATTTATATATATTTATTAATATTTTATTTATCTATCGCGTTTACTTGTCGCGTATTTCTTTTACTCTTTTATTTATTTCTTCGTAACGATTTCCCAGTTCTTTCTGCCGTAGCTGAATCGGTCAGAGCGATTCAGCCTTTATGAGGTTTAAGGATTAAAATAAATACAATTATATTATTTCACGTTTAAAATACCGATTTATTGATAATAAATCGGAAGAGAGAATGTAAGTATTTAATTGGCTCGTGTTACAAATCTAGCATCCTACGTATGTATCCGAATTTATAATAATAGTTGCGTTATCATTTAAACGTGTGAGTTTCGTGTTGTTTTTCGACGAGAGTCACCGACCGGGATTATATTACTCCGAGTTACCTCGCGCCTCTTATTACTTCAAAACTGTCGAATCCCGAATCACGTCCCAAGATAACAATCACACAATAATAACTAACCCCGAACATCACTCATGTTCCTTATTTTATAGAGACAACTGTTAACTCTTCCAAGCCCTCCCACCATGGAGGTGTTCTCATTTTTAGGCTTATTACCTTCATTTTGTTTAGATTTCTCCATATATTGTTTAATGAAGAAGCATTATCGATATTATTTCTCAATTTACGCTCTCCCGTATTTTTCTTTATGCTGCATCTTGCTCCCATTTTCACTTACTTAATACAACATTTATTATTTATTTAATTAATTATGTGAATTTCGTTACATATGTAACACTTGTTTTAAGATGGGGATTTCGTTCAGCTGTTTAAATGTCCTTGAGAGTAGTGGATGATCTGAAATACCGATGTTGGTGTTGTATTTCTTCTTACGCAGCATGCTGTCACCTCTCTAAAATGTTTTGGGTTTGGAGTTCCCAGTTGTGATTAGAATTGATATTTCGAATATCAAGAGTACAAAGTTTAAGAATTAAATTTTTAGTAATTATAGAATAAACGACTGTTAAATTGACAAAAAGTAATTTTTCTTCTTCGATACGGCTTTTATAGCCTTTTAACTTTTCCCCCGCCTTAACACCTATAGAGATGAGATCGAGAGAGGGGGTGATGTTCTTTGAATTGATAATTTTTAAATAACCTGTCCAGCAATTTATCTGTTATCAGCCGTAGACAAATACAATAATCTCCGCCGTTTTAACTTGACTTCATGTGAATATGAGTTTAGTTATATTTAATTTTCATAATAAAGGTTCATTTGTAACTGAATCTTTCTTTACATTCGATACATTGAATATAATACGACAGATTAAATATATAGTTGAAAGAGAAAAATAAGAAATTTTTTTTTACATAACAAAGTTAAAAGTAAATTAAATTATTCGATTAAACAATGAAAATTTTTAATTTTCTAATACATTAATACAAAAAAACATTCTATAATTATTAAAAAAATTTATTATACTTGTATATTCTTTGAAATATCTACATTTAAAATAGATAATTATTATTTGTTTATAAAAATGAATTACTATTCTTCGGGTAGCTTTTACACCGGGAGTTAAAGCTCGATTTAAAGGAATCGTAAGCCCAAAGATAGAATTACTATTTTATAATGACAACATTATATATAGAGAATATTATGTTAGATCAGGGTGATTGTTAGTTAAATAAGGAAACCGCTATCTATGTTGAGTCGAATAGAGTAATTGGAAAGTGTGCTCCGCATGAACAATTGAAAATATTGTGGATTATGACTGCTGTTAGTGGATTTGTGTACGTGACATAATAAATAAATGAGAAAGTTTGATGCGAATAAATTGACTATAAAGTCGATAATCTAATCTAAGTCGATAATTTAAACAAGAGTGAGATCAATAATCAAAATCGAAAGTAAGAGCGAAATTCTAGTGTTCCGATGACATTAGCATACGGCTACTTATTATCTTGGGAAAGATAAATCGATGGAAGATGGGTTATCACCCTCTAGGGGTGATTTGATAGTTTAAGAATATAATATTAGAACGCTGTACCTTGAAACTTTATTCCCCCGTATATTTTTTTTCATAAGCTGGCACTAATAATCGTATCTAAGACATTATTCGAAACAAAATTTTTTCATGCTATCAAAGTATTTTTTTTTTTTATGCATTTTTACATAAAAATTTATAAAGCTGTAGTAAAGATGTAAAGGGAAATCGCAACTTACGAATTAAACACATAACACAGATTCAGAGAATATCAGGTTCAATGTTATGTAGAAGAAACAAATATACTGGGTAAAATATCTTCTTCCTCTTTTATACTTCATAAACGATATAATTAAATAAGAAAATGAAAAGCTTTTATAACTGGATTTAACAATAAAATTTATTATATTTAGTAGTTTATTTACATTTTAAGATACAAAAAATTTACAATTATAAGTATAAATAGATTTTACTACATAGATTTTAGTAATAGTTCAATCAATAAAACACTTTTTAGGTCATTACAAAAAGCAGCTAGTGATATATATATGAAAAGTTCTAATTTTAACACTATAATATCAATGGGCGATTTGTAGCCAAGAAAATTGTTAATAAAATTGATTTTTTCATAATCAATTGAAAAATTAGAAGCGGAGAAATTTTCCAAAAGCCAGAAAATTTTTCAAATTAATTAAAACACGTATACCTTTTGTTTATTTTTTGATATTTAGAACTTTAGTTTTGAAAGATTAAATTCATTAATATGCACTTTATTTGTACAAAATTTCAACTTGATCAGATAATTATTTTTCGAATAATACTAATGTTAATTAAATTATGCGAAAAATTATGACATTATTTCCTGCTCAACTTATCGAACCTATTTTAGTTTTTTCGACGGTTTTAAAAAGCATGATTGTTGCACAACGAATCCTGTATGTTATATATTGTAAGAATCATTTAAATTGTTTAAAAATGCAGATGAAGATGATATAATAATATATAATAAGCTGAGCGCGCAAAATTTGATGAGGAATGGAGAGAAGAAAAAATGAGGGATTAGTTAATGTGGATTACACTTCTATTACTATATATTGTTACGTACGTAATGTAATTTGACATAATTTAGTAACCTACAATTCAAAAGTTGCAAATTATAGCATAAAATTGGCAACGATCGGAATTAAGAAATAGTTGATCGGCATAAAATTGATCCAGATTCAAAAGAGGTGTGGAAATAATTAATAAATACAAAAGATAAATAGATTAAACAGATAGTGGGAAAATTCGAAAACTTGCAATAGAGAGAATATAAAAACTCAGTCAAGAATGTCAAGAGGTTCTCGATCCGAGTCGAGTAAGTGTAACAATAATTTAATAAACGGTCGCAATTAGAATACATTTGACGTATCACGAGCCATACACATAACAAACTCTTTCTTCCGATTGCATACAGTAAATGTAAAGTCGTGAATATTAATCATCGTATCATTTATTGAAGTAACCCGATCCTAGCAAAGGCTGAGACGTTTTGACCGACTCAATTATAGTAGCGGAATAGTAACCCGGTGGTAAAATAATAATACACAATAATATATATATTGACGATATTTAAATACGTAACAATATTACAATTTCCCGGTTTTTACTCTCCCTACTTCTGGAGCGCATATTTGTTAATAATATCAATGATAACATTTATAATAGTTTAAAATTACATTTATAACATTATAATAATATAAAATTTATTCAAGAGTTTAAAAATAAATTATAATAAATAAATACTTAAATTTAATGGAATAAAAATTTTTATTGTATGGGGGGAAATATATATATATATATTGTTCAATATTTCAATTTTCATTATTTACATAAAAAAGCATGTGTAATTTAATATGCTTTATTTTTTATCTAGTAAAAAATAAATTTAATCAACATGTGATAATTTTATATTTTGTTATTGAAAATATATCTTAAAATATTTGACAAGTCGTCTTAAGGTAAATAGAATACAATTATTTACACTTTAAAATAATTATGTCTATCAAATTATAATAAAAATGTACTAAGTGTAGATGTGTATAAATTATTAAAATATATTAAACATATTTTGATATAATTAAAGAATACAGTTTATTTCTATATGCATAGTATAGTTTTTTTTATAAATCTTTTTATATTGAGACTAAAATATTGGTATATTTTTAACAAGATTAATCGTCGATATACCATACTCGTGAATTCAAATTAAATACAAATAAAAAAAATTTTCTCAAGGTTTCTTAAATAATAAAATTATTTTTATTAAATTAAATTTTTACTGTTTAAAAAATTTTATAGCGCACAACTTACTTAAGTAAGAGATAACAATGTGTCCTTTAATTCAGTAGACATTAATAATAGAGTACCTCAAGGTTTTATTCTTAATGTATCATTATTTCCATCAAAAGTACATAAAGTTGATAATAGAAATTATAATTTGAATGAAAATCTGATTATCTAATCTGAAATTTTTTTATACAATAAAATAATTGTATAAAATTTACGTTGAAATAAATAAATAATCAAATGTGTAGAGGTTTCGTTTTTTAAAAAGTTAAATAGGATTATTGATCATAATAATTGTATTATTGCAATTTGATGAGGAGTGGGGAAAAGAATAAATGAGGGGTTAGTTAACGCGGATTTCACTTCTATTAATATTTATTACAATTCCCCGGTTTTTACTCTCCCTACTCCTCGGGTGCTCGGTCGTTTTCGGTCATATTTAGCTTCATATTTTATGCAATCCGAAATATTTAAATGAAATATAAGATATAGGATTATTTGTATAACAAATATATTTTTTGAAACCGTTGAAAAAACTAAAATCATAAGGTAAGTTGAGCTGGAAATAACGTTGTAAATTTTCGCATGATTTAATTAATATTAGTATTACTTGAAAACTAATAATCCGATTAAGCTAAAATTTTGTACAAATAAAGTACATATCAATCACTCTATTTTTTAAAACTAGAGTTCGAAATATTAAAAATTAAAAAAGTTAAAAATTTCTTAATTTCAAAATTTTCCGGTTTTTGCAAAATTTCGTCGCTTCGAATTTATCGATGTGTTTATATAAAAATTAATTTTATTCGCAATTTTATTAAATAATATTGACATTATTTATTTACTTCACTATTTATACATTTATTTAATAACAATTTTTTGTAGTACTTTATTTACAATTAATATTCAAACCATATTTTAATGACATGTCTATCTTTCTCACTCTTACAAGCTCTCGCCTTCTTTCTCACTCTCAAGCTGTCTAGCTAAGTTGTTTCTATCTCTCTCATTATCGTACGTGCGTCCTCTCTGCCTCCCTCAATCTCAAGATATGGCATGTATATCTCTCTTACTCTCATTCCCGAATCCGCTCGTTCATTCTTGTACGATCTCTCTCTCGCTCTCTCTCTCTCTCTCTCTTTCTCTGTCTTATTTTGACGTTTACAGAAGTTCTCTCTCTCTCTTTCCTAAATTAATTTTAGTCATAATATTTATAATTTTATAATAGTTATTTAGATACTCAAAAATTTTTAATTTAATTATTTATCTTAAATCAAATGAAAATAAACTATAGAATATACTAGTAAAATAAGTTTTAACTATAATCATATGTCACATTTGTTA
The DNA here is from genome assembly GCA_018907245.1 of Eupristina koningsbergeri. Taxonomy (NCBI): domain Eukaryota; kingdom Metazoa; phylum Arthropoda; class Insecta; order Hymenoptera; family Agaonidae; genus Eupristina; species Eupristina koningsbergeri. The sequence continues at coordinate 1,140,950 of JACCHV010000002.1, read as the reverse complement.
TTAAATAAATTATACTTCTTAAATATAATCGTCGTTTACAGCATATATACTGTTATAATATATTCAAAATTTTTGTAAAAAAATACAACATATTAAACAAAAAATATTGCTGATAAAAATTTTTAAATATAATCACACAATAATACTTAATATATATGTGTCACAAATAATACAAAATTTCTTAAATTAATTTTATTCATAATATTTATGAATTTATAAAAATTATTCCGGCACTTAAATGTTTTTGCTTTAATTATTTATCTTGAATAAAATGAAAATAACCTATATAATGTACAATGTGAAAAATCATTTATGTACATTCGTGGAAATATTTGTTTATGAATGAAAAGGTTAGAGACAGAGATTATAAGAGAGATTGCTGATGACCAATGGGGCGTTTGTTCCAAATTTGAAAAGTTGTACGCTACTGTCTCCCGTACAGCTTTTCAACTATCTTCTTGTTTGAGGAGGAGATTGGAGGTAACAAAAATGACGAGTGGGGTAAGCTACGAGTTATGCTGGAAAAATAGTGCTGCCTCTAGCGGACCAGATTCAACTAACTTCATATTCGAGACGGAATATAAGGGGAAATAAAGGAATGAGGGTAGATGATGACGTATACTCGTAAGTGGAAATTCTACAAATGATATGATCAACTACACCACACATATCCATGTCCCATGTGTTGAGTACATGTACAGGTCTGCTATAAACATCAAATTGAATTCGGTTTTCTTGAAAAACTAAAAATCGCTATTATCAATTATAAGACCATTAGTATGATTACATATATATAATATTAAAATTTATATTTATTATTTGTATTTATATTATATTGTTAAATAAAAAAAATTAAAATATCAAATGTATATATTACTAAAAAAAATTAACTTTAAATAAATACATTTGTCAATGCATATTTATTTCATAAATTCATTATTTGTATATTTGTGAGTGTATATACATTACAATATAAAAAAATCAAAAAAATTTAATTTTAAATGAATAAAAAGACTTTATTTAATCTTTACCTTTAAATCATGAAAATAAAATGATGTTAAATTAGATATATGTTATTAACAACGATTTTTAATGATATAACAAAGTTTTAATCATTTTAGATGATACATTTCTTAATTGTATTCCTGATGAAATATAAAGATTCTTTGCTTTAACTTTAATACGTATTATTTAATTTTCTATTGACAAAATCATAATCTCATAATTACATTTAAATATTTATTATTATCTTATTAATTTTATTATAATGATATAAATATATAGCTTGATAAAATATTATGCAGTCAATTTGATATATATTTTCTGATATCACTCCTGACATACAGTAATAATGTTAATAAAAATAAATTTGTTTGTATTATAATATTATTATTTTACTGAACGACGACTTATGAAGTTGTTTTAATTTTTGTAGATTTTAAATTTATCATTCTTAAAGTTATAAATGTATAAAATAAATACATTTTCATATTAATTAATATTTTTTAAAGTAATTAAAATTTGTGTAAAAGAAACAGAGGGAGAGAGAGCGGCTATCATAGAAAAAACGCACACAGTAACTACGAGCAAGAGAGAGAAAGCATAAAGCAAGAAAGACTTCGTCTACTATAGCACAGATGCACCGAATACATCATATGGTATGACATAAAGAGAGAGAGAGACAGACAGAGTAAAACAAATTAATGAACGAAGCCATAACATAATAAGAAGCGTGAGAGAAACAAAATATGAGATGTGAGATAGAGAGAGACAAAGATCAAAGGTACACTTGTTTCTTGTTACATCAAAACATCGGCATATTCTGCGCGAGCAAAAATCAAAGCTTCGCAATTTGTCTATTTTCTTATATTTTTGTTTTTCGTCGCATACAATGTTGTAACATCTATATTCAAAAGCAATAGTGTCATATCTTTTTAAATGAATTTGAATGTCTTTACCGGTTTGTTTTCGTTTACTCACAAAATTCTCCTTATGAATGGTCCGATCGACGGATAATATTAACTCTAGATTTTTCTTAAACATATGATACCAACGAATTACAATTTGTTATAATTGATTTTTGCAATTGAAATTTTTATTTTCAAGTAAGAGATATATCCCTTTACTCATCTAAAGAATAATATTTACAAAATTCATCTATGAATTTGAAATATCAAAAAAACACGCGACAAAGCACGGCTTTCGGATTCGCGTATGAGCCGTTTTCGATTAAAAAAAACTTAAATTTTATAATCAAAAGTATTTCAAATAACTTGAAACTTATTTTTTGTATGACTGATATAGCACTTAATGAATATAAAAAGTTATATAATACAAATATATAAATGAATCTAAAGTATTAGAAATATTTATGATAAGATGCAATGGTCTCATAAGTATTATTTAACTCTAATTAAAAAATTATCAATATATAAAACAAAAATAAAGGCTGAAGCAATAGTTTAAACAACTTGTAAATTATTATATATATTACATTTATAATCATTATTAAGTTGAAATAAATTACATGCTGTCGGTCTGGCGTGTTTAAAAAAAATCGAGAGTTAATGTTATCCGTTGGTTGGACCATTCATAGGAAGAATTATACGAGTAAACGAAAACAAACCCGTAAAGACATTCAAAGTCATTTAAAAAGATATGACAATATTGCTTTTGAATATAGATGTTGCAACATTTTATGCGACGAAAAATCAAAATATAAGAAATAACAACACTTCACTTCATTGTTTTCACCTGAGCTACCATTTACCCAATCATCTACATCACAACACTATACTATACTAAACATCACTCCAAAGGATAGGAAAGGAATAGGAAAGGGATACAAACAATAAAAAGGTTAGGAATGACTCTGACCACTAAGGGAGTCACTCCCATGATGTGGTATTTATTTTATTTCATGCAATACCCTCAAAACTGTATGCAAATCCCCATAAGACTTGGTTTCTGAAGAAATCTTTGGTTTCCCATAAACTTCTTCAGATTGTATAGTTTTTGGTTTTTTACATACCGTTTCTCTACCATATCTCTGACTAATTTCTCCCTTCAGTAATCCTCATGAATTGGCCTCTCTTTGTCGGACCCTCTTCATATATTTTATTGAACATCGGGACAATCTGTCAAATTAACCCCTTTCCGATCACAATTGAAACAATGAATGTTAAATTGGATTTGAGGACAATTCATACATCCATGACCGCTTTTCCAACATAAAACAAATCCCTTGAGAAGAATCAATCACTGGTATGGTAGGTATCTTCACCAACCCATCAAACATTATCCCACTTACTTGTGGGTTTTCCCTTTTTCATCACCTTTCCCTCTTTAATTTTTTTAATTTTAGAAATCATCTGACCGAAGGCATTCATCACCCTTCTTCGGCTATCAGCAACCAGGGCCGAAACGGGAATAGGCCTAACTCCAATGGTTTTAGATGGCTCAACCGTCGAAAAGACATCTCCCATCTCGAGATGTCGATTCGGGTTGTTCCGTCTGTCCCTTCTTCGTTTCCTCCTAGCAGCTGATAGTTTAGGAGGTGCCTCTTGGATCCACTCCGATTCTTCCTGTTCCTCCACAATTTCATTTAATATGGAACCAGATTGAATTCCTTCAACCCCTAATTCCATATTTTTTGAAGCATCAATTCGCAATTCCTGTAGCTTTAATTGCTCAAGAATTGGGCTTTCTGAGTTAACTTCATTTTTTATAATATCCTTGTTAACTTCGGACATTACTGCTACTATAAGTAACTCAGGCTCTTCTACAATTCCTTCTAATTCGGGAATAAAAGCAACAGTTCCAAATTGAATTTTATTAATATGTTCGATCTGAAAATTAAGAAAAGTTATTAATTTTCCTCCTTATTACCGAATTATTTTATAAAGAAAGAACGAATTAGCTCATTCCTCCCGATTGAGGAATAAACCTTTTCAACTCAGAAATATAGGCCTTTGAGATTCGCCTAACCTGATCCGCGATTTCTACCACTACCGGAGACAATACTTTTAATATCTCGAAAGGGTCTTTATATTTAGGGGCTAATTTGGCATAGAACTTCTTTATCGCACTCGATAATTCATGAGTTTTTCTCATCACTACATCACCTACTTTAAAATTTATATCAGTCTTGTTCTGGTTATAAATTTTACTTTGCCTCTCTTTCTCTTTAAACGTCATAACAAGATCGTGGAAAGCATTAAGCCTTTTCATACAATCTTCCCACACTTCACTTCAGGATCAATTTCCTTCACTACAACACTTCCCTCCACATCACTTCTTAAACTTTTTACCAGACAGGGATGTCTACCATAATTTAAAAACGCTGGTGATACTCGAGTTGTCGACTGCACTGCCGTATTCATTGCATGCCTAAATTTGTATATATGTACATCCCAATCTCGGTGATCTTCCTTAATGATCATAGTAATCATGGTTTTCAGCGTTCTATTACTACGTTCAACCGAATTAGCCTGACGATTATAAGGAGGAGTTATCACGTGTTTAACTCCATATTCGTCTAACGTGCTCTTCAATCATTTATTGATGAACTCCTTCCCGTTATCCGTTAACAAATATTTTGGAGTTTCCCATCGAAATAATATCAATTCCTCAAAGGCTCTCGACACAGCTTTCCTTTCAGCTGATCTTAATGATTGAACCTCAATCCACCTAGTAAATAAATCTTGAAATACTAATAAATACTTAAATCTGTTCTTACTAGGTGGGAACTCCATCAAATCAGCTGCCACTACTACCCACGGCTTCTCCACTATTCTTGATCCCATCAATCCTTTAGGGCCCGATTGTGAAATTTTATATTTTTGACATTCAAGACATTCACGCATGAATTTATTAACATTATACCATACGCCTGGCCCGTAGTATTCCCTAACAACACGGTCGTATATTTTATCCACACCTAAATATCCCGAACTTTCCTCACAATGTGCCTCTTCCATCACACGACTTCTAAGTTCTTTAGGAACCACTAACCTCCATTGCTCTTCACGATATAAGATGGGATCCAACAATGCATCATTTCTGAAACAGTAGATCCTACCATCTTCAATTTTCGATTTGGGATATTTGTTCGTGTTCTGAGATTCGCGAAAATTTTTGTCTGAATTTCCATTCTGCTCCGTTATATTGAAAGTTTTTCCGACATAACTCGTTTGCGTGTAGCTTTGTGTTTCCCTTTTTTACTGCAGGGATGATCAAATAAAAAAGACGGACTTTATTTTCAAAACAAATTTAATCATACAATATATACCAGCTATGATACAAATTATATAGTTATGATTTTCGTAAAGGAGTGTGTTTTCGTATGTGACTGTTCGACGACTGACTCTTCCCCTTGATTCTACGTTTTGTTCCCCCTTTCAATCCTTGGGTTTTCCTCTGTATCTGCTCATTTCTCTCATCCTTTTATCAGGTACATGACGTACATATCATTGTTAAACATATAAGATGCGTTATATGCACTAATATTTATGTCGTATACCACCTGCCGGGCGTTGTTGGTGCTATGGGCGTGTCTCCAGACGGATCCGGGTTTTCCCAATTTTCAATAATATCGCCTCGACAGCATGCGTCAATACAGTTCGGAACTTCCCCAATCTATTTCATCCTTCGTAAATACCACTCATCCTGAATATTTTCATAAGACGAGACTTTCTCATCCTCAAACATTCTGGATAGGGCATCCGGGACGTGATGATTTTCTCCTCTGCAATGTTTGATTTCAAAATCCCATTGTTGCATCTCTAATGCCCAACGAGCCAATCTTCCCGTCAGATCTTTTAGATTCTGGAACCATTTAAGACCACTGTAATCAGTTATGGCCTTAAACTTATACCCTTCAATATACAGTCGAAACTTTTTAATTGCCCACAACAAGGACAAACATTCTCGTACAATTGTTGTGCAATTTCGTTCCAACGCCGTTAACACTCTACTGATATACAATATTGGGTGTTATCCATCCTTTAATTCTTGAGCGAGAACTGCTCCAATTGCATATCCACTAACATCACACTGCACAGTAAAGGGCTGTGAAAAATTAGGTCTAATAAGGACCGCAGCCTTTGTTAAAGCCTCTTTTAATTTCTCAAATGTCACTTGTTGTTCTTCTGACCAATTCCATGGTTGTCCTTTTCTTAATAATTTGAGTAATGGAATTTTAATTTCTGAATCCTGTGGAATAAATCTAGAATACCAACTGATCATCCTGAGAAATCTCCTCAGTTGTTTAATACTATTTGGAGCTGGATATTCCATGACTGGTGCTACCTTAGAGTCATCTGGTCGCAATCCATGTTTATCCAATATAAAACCCAAATAGGTTACTGAGGTACGGCCAAAGTTACGCTTCTTTTTATTAATTGTTAGGCCCGTCTTCACTATCTTATCCAACACAACTTTCAGCCACTTGATATGCTCCTCAAACATCTCTGTTGTGATTAAAATATCGTCCAGATATGCGAAGATATAGGGCTCAAATTCAGGTCCAAATAACGCATCTATCAACCGCTGAAATGTCATAGAGGCGTTAGTAAGCCCAAATGGCATCCTCCGAAACTGCCATAATTCAAAACCCGGAATTGCGAAAGTGGTATACTTCTTGCTTTTCTCCTTCAAAGGCACCAGGAAATATGCCTGTTTCAGATCAATCTTAGATAAATACTGGGCCATTCTTAATTTATCTATGATCCTGTCCATAGATGGTAAAGGATATCCATCTTTTTCAGTCACTTTATTCAAGTCCCGATCATCAACACAAAATCTATAGCTGCCGTTTAATTTTTTCACCATTATCGGCGTGCTACTCGATTCACTGGCTGATTTTTCAATTACATCATCCTTCAACATCTCCTTCACTTCATTATGAGCGACTTATAGCATTTTAGGAGACATTCTCCTAAATTTATGCCTAATAGGTTCAGCTCCCTGCACATCAATGTAATGTTCAGTTAGTTTTGTTCCGTCGGACTTGTCTTTAGCCTCAGACAGAATTGCCTCTACTAACTTACTTATTTTCTTTTTTTCCACAACACTTAACTCTGAAATACCTGCACATTCTACCTGAATAACAGTATTTCCTTCACTACTATTTCTGGAGAATTCTCTCCACTCCCCCTCCCTAACACGCCACACGCCTCTCCCGAAACGCGTGTCAAGATCGAAGAGCTTACAGAAATCCATCCTCAGGATAATGTCCTGGTCCAGTTGCTGCACTGCTTCAACTTTCATAATAGATTATATCCCGTCTACATTCAGGTTAGGGACAGGATGCCTAAAGCCTTGCTTATTGTTCCTGTTGCACACTTAACTCCTGAAGTCGTTGGAATTACATTATCTTTAAGTTGAGCAGCGACTCTGCTTCCGACCAACGAGATCATTGATCCTGGATCACATAACGCCTTGTATTTAATTCCTGCTACATTTACATCAAAGAAACTCCGATTTTCCAATGACAAATTAGCTACCTTACGGGATACCATCACTTCACACTCATTACTTTTATATTGATCATCATTACTTGTTTTTAATGATTTATCAATCCCTGCACTATCATTTTCCTCACTACACATCACGTCACGTCTTTTATTCACCGGAGAAGTTAATTATTACTCCACCACCTCCTTAAGTTGTGCATCGTTTATTAACTTCTCTGGTATTGATGTGGACTTCACTAACACCTCCTTTGGTCTACTCACAGTGTTTGTATTATCCATTATCTTCGGCATTTTGATTCCATCATCCTTCACAACTAAATTATCCTCTTGAACATGGTTTGACATGTCCAAAGAGGTTGCTGCCTTCTCATAAACGTCTACTACCTTTTTCGACGTCTGATAAGGTACGTCACTACTTATTTTCATCACATCACTACTATTTTCCTTCGCAACACATCCATTACTCTCCACAACACTTCTAGCATCTATTCCTTCATTACTATAACGACCCGTGCTTTGACTTATGACTTGGAAGATCCTGGACGATTCGGTCCTCCCGTCTGATCGTTTCCCCACTGCTGGACGAACTTAGCACAATTTGGGGAGGTTCTTAGCTCACAATTGAGCCTGCCACATAATTGGCACTTGGAACCAGTGTCCAAGGCATTATTTTGACACTCCCATGCCATATGCCCGGGCTTTCGACACCTATAACAAATCCTATTATATTGCCATTTCTTCTTCATTTTATTGATTAGAAATGGCGGGTGATTCCTATACCCAGTGGGAATCACTTGAGGCTTGGACTCCTGTGGAACCACAACTGTTGCCGGTGTTAAAGGTTGACTAAGGGCCGTGACTTCAGTTTTGGTTTTTGATTTAGTCTTCTTGCTCTTTTTAACAATTGTCACATCACTGCACTTTATTTCCTTCACGGAGGCTACTTTTGAAGACTATTTAGTCTTAATTTCTGGTGGAGCCGCTGCCATCACTGTCATCTGCTCCGGAGGCAGTGGTGGTGTATACTTTTCATTTAACTCCCTCACTCGCTTCCACTTTTTCCTGTAATGAAGCAAATCTTCAAACGCCTCTACTTTCCGATCCGCTATATATATCCTATACTCTGGTAAGAGATTTCGATAGGCTATATTCACCTGATCTTCAAGCAGAGGTGGGCGCTTAAAGTGAGCTATTTTACACGTCAGACTTGCAATGAAACTCGCCATCTTCTCCCCTTTCTGCTGAGTTCGCTTTTGCAAATCGTCCATTAGATTCTGTCTGTCGTATTTCTGTCCAAATTCTTCATTAAATGCTAATTTGAACTGCGACCAGGTTCTAATTCCATCATTACACGCTCTGAACCACCTACTCACCCGCGACCTTAAAATACAAGGGAGGGTCAACATTAATGTTGTATCCTTCATCCCTATACTTTTGCGGTATTCGTTTAGTCTTTTTAGGAATTCTTCAGGATCCTGTGTGCTATGTCCTGAAAATTCCAACTTCCACCATTGCAGATTATGTAGGACACGTGTTTCTTCATCACTCCAACTCGTATGTCTGCTTCGCCTTCGTAAATATTCATAATTACTATCATCACTGTCATTATTACTACTATATCTTCTAGTAGATCCTCTGCTTGAATATCTAGTCGATTTATAATGGCGATCTTTGCGAGTTTCCCTTTGATCGTCCGAAATTCTAAAAGATTCTGCCAATCGGTGACAATTCCGCTCCAAATCTTCCTCAGAATCCTCTGAAAATGACTTTCGGGAATGCCTTGACTTTATTTCCTTTTTAGCAGGATATTTATAAGTATCGGAGTCCTTATCCCGCTGCTTCTTCACATGACCAGTCATTTGAAGATATTTCGCTACTATACTATCCAATAATGCCGTTGGCATTATGACCATATTCCCTGTAGCTGGGTCTTGAAATTTCAAGACGTTATCCTCTTGTCCAGTTTCTTCATCATCAGAAACACATAAATATTCCTATTCCTGGGAATAGGAATATTTAATAATAATGGTTCCTTGGCTACCATCACATCACGGCTTTTGACATTCCCGATGTCACTTTCTCTTTTACTACGTGAATTTATCTTTTTATATCCCAATGCCGCATGATCACTTGAAGAGGATCTCCTGCATCTTCCGCCCTCATGGTTATCCCATGGGATGCCGCTCCTCGGAAGAGATAATCTTAATTTATATCTCAACCATTTATTTCTTAAGATGGTTGAGTCACCACTGTAATTTAGTTTAGCTGCTTTAAGCAACTGAATTATGGACTCTGAGTCCAATTCCTGTACTTCTGAAGTGATGCGTCGGGCTCTTATCGATTTCATCAATAGGCCACGGAGCACATCTTCGAAATCCATTTTATTTATTATTTAATAACAGCAAAAACAACAAAAGCAACAAATATCTCTTTTCTGTTAATAGCGGGAGCACAGGGGTTTTTGTTAAAACAAAAATAATCGCTCACAACAAAAATTATAATAAATAATAAAATAATAAATAATAATAAAAGTATTTGAATAACAACAACATAAAGTAATATCAATATATACAAAAAAGAAACATAGATAGTATAATAACAATAAAAATAATAATAATAAGAAAAAATATCTATATAACAATATTAAATATATTACAATATAAAAAAAATCTTATTTTGGCGATTACCTGCTTATTTTACTCTAAATAAAGGAAAGAAGAAAAAAATAAACAAAAATAACCATATATACCTATAATTAATAATAAACAATAATTATGAATGTAATCATACACAACATATACTCATGAACACATATACTCATCCCATTAAAACAAAAATAAATGATTAAAATATAAAATAATAAATATTCATATAATATTGACACTCAACTCACTCCATACGTATTATCGACACTGTATATTTGTAAATATTTAAATGTATATATGTATCCATGTAATACACGAAATATATTCAATCAGATAAAAAATTATTATTCAATATCACTAAAACAAATCAAAATAAATCAATCAATTTTCAAAGATATTAATAATCACAACAAAATATAAATTCTTTTAATCTGTTACGTACGGTATGCAGCTGCATCTACTGCATGGCGACGTATAACCTTTTATTCTTGGTAAAACAACGCGATCCCGCGAAAGCATCGATAAGAGCGTGTTCCAGGCACTCGGCAGTCCTCATGCCGAATTTCGTTGAGTGCGCGAATTCCGCGCAACTGAGAGCAGAGGCGCCTTGCAGGGCAGGACGCCGTCAGACCGATAATGCGCCCCGACGACGAGTGTCCGAGGAATCTGCCGACGCAGTACCTGGACCGTGGGATCGTGGGACTGGGGTTGCTGTCGCGGAGGATTCCTGAATCGGGGAGAACTTGGCCTCCGCGACTCTTGCAAACGGACTTTGGAATCATTCGCGACGGACTCGCGGATCGCGCACATCTTTTTTTAACAACACTAATATTCACGAAAAGATAGATTTGTTCTTTTTGCGACACGAACACCGATACTATTTCCAAATATCGGGACTTTAAGAATACAAGCGCCGTGTCTTCTCTTTACAACTTATTTTAAATAATAATACGCAGTGACCCACATATCAGTTTGTTTCCTTTTAATTCTTTCGAACTTCACCTTCCGCCGAAAAGTTAGCAATAACTCCGGATAGCCAGATGGGACTCGGCGTCGAATTTCATATCCGCATATATATATATATATATATATATATCCCTTATATGTTCGTAACAAATCACATAACTCAATAAAAAAATTATTCCCGCACGTGCTCCACGTTCAACACTACCTAAATTAATTTCAATTAAAGTGTCAATTATAAAATTTATTCAATTAATGACACAATAAAAAAAATTTCAAACAACAGAGAAAATAAAAAAAAATAAATTTCTGTTTCACAACACTACACTGCTTTTTCCAAAAAATATTATTCTCAATAACGATAAAAAAAATATTTGATTAAATTTTTTCTTCAGTAAGATTAATTTATATTAATATTATTTCTAACACTGCACACTAAGGGTAATTATTTTGGCGCGGGCCCCACGTTAGACACCATTTTGTAACACGGTAAATCTATTTAAGTTAATTTATTTAAAATCAACTAAAACCAATTTTTCCGAACCGTGTTAGTGATTATTTTTATCCACAAACACTTCACTTTAATTTTATTCTTAATTATTAAATAATTTATTATTCAATAATTTCTAATAAGAATAACAACAATAACAAAATAATTAATTTAATAATGGGGAGATTCAACGTTAAAATATGAGACTTCGGGTGAATCTCAATACCCTTTACAATACAACACAACGATATTATTAATAATATTTAAAAAATTAAGAAATTATAAATATTTATATTTATATATATATATAATCTTACCTTGAGATATAGAATTTAGTGTGACACCCTCCATGTAAAGAAGAAGTAGAATTTTAGCACGACTTGTCTTGTCGATATGTCAAATTCGAATATACTAAAGTGACAATGTGTCGAGGATTATGTCCCAGCTAAGTGTCGCGTCATCATTGACGTCAGGTGTTTATAGAAACCGTTTAACATTTTCGTATCTTTATGTTTGTTTACAGTGTTGATATTTAACTGTATATGCAGCATTTCCGAAATTTGTCTTTTTCTGTAATTATTTTCTCTACATTCGAATATACTAAGGTAATAACAAACTTTTCTAATTTATATTTCAATGTAATATAATATTTTTATAATTGTGTAAATTTATTAATAAACAAAGGCCTGCTCAACTGCAATGCTGAAAATGTCATCCTTACCAATATCAGTCAACATATGAACCGTTTGAAATCAACGTTTGTTTACAGTAAGACATGTCAACTAAAACTAAATAAAATTATAAATAATTTTAACAAAAAATTTTTGAAAATAATTATTACGGATATTCATATCAAAAACAATAAGTTAAAGAAAACAATCAACGATTTATGTAACTCACGGATGAACGGGAGAGGATGTTGGAGTGGGATAATTGATCGATATATATATTGTATTTTTACTATTAGTTTTATTTTTGCGAAGGTACGCGCTCTTACACTGTTCGCACTCAGGTCAGAAGGATTGCGAATCGCAATCGGTTGTTCTCGTTAAAAGGCGAAAACAAGAATAATCGCCGTCCTGGTCTCCGCCGGTTCTCGGCCCTTTTTCCTTCCGACCCGATTACAATTTATGACGCTACCTCCGACATCTGGCGACCAGGTTCGCCCGGGGATGGTCACCGTTTTTCATCTATATGCACATTTCGGAAATTACCGCTCGTCGAGAGGTACGTCGACCTTATCATAAACCGAAATTATTTCTAGATTCTTAAATTAGATCCTAGGCATAAAAACCTCTTGCCTCGCTCAAGAGGAAAAGCCGATACATACTATCTTATATTTATTCCTAACGCTATAAACCGCATAGGCTATTCGTCGGGTATATACTGCATGGGACTTTTCATACGCATAATTCCCCGCGCCGTTCTGCGCGAGGTTTTCCAAACGCTTAATCCCTCGCGCCATTCTGCGCGCGGTTTTTCAAGCATTTAATTCCCAGCGCCTTTCTGCACGGGGTTTTCCCCATTTTCATTTCCCTTTTACGTCTTCCCCATGAACCCGAACCCGACGCGGCGCCTGTGTTTGTCCTTTGTTTGCAACAATTTAATTACTAATATTAATAACAGTGACATTGACCAAACGATAACGAATCAATTTTTCAAGAACGTTGAATGCAAATGCAATTTACTGTACGAAAAACACAATACAAAACTAAATAAAAAATTACATAAATTGACTAAACATAAACAAAATATTAACATATAAATTACAAAGAAAATTATGTCAAAAACATATTAGACTGTCAACTCCCGGACTATGATTATTATATATATTGGATTATATATATTATTATATATATATTATAAATATTATATATATATATATGATTATTATATTTATTATTAAATATATTGATGTTATCTCTATCGGACCAAAATTTAACATGACCAAGGGTATGTCCCACAATGACGCTGTTAATGTTATCAAAAATGTGAGACTGCATTACCTAGTCTTAATATCGACGATAACAAAAAAAGAGACATACGAGAGATTATAGTTAACAACATTAAATATTCCATTAAAAATACCGATAAAAAGATACATAAGAAAAATAGTTTAATATCAAAAATTGAAAAAACCAAAAAAATTTTTAACAGTAATAAAAATATATTTTGTACACATGCGGATAAAGGGAATATCACTGTTGTCATGAATACATTGGACTATTACTCAAAAATGCATAATTTATAGGGAGATAACAACATATATAAAATATCGAAAACAATCCATTATTGAAACTCTAATCCAATATACAAACGATTGTTAAACATTTAAACGAACAAGAATATTTGTATAAAAAATACAGCATTTTCGAAATTTGTCAATCACATACTAGTTTAGCGAAAGCATACGGACTTCCTAAAATACTTAAAATTGACATACCTTTGAAACCAATTATTTCCAGTCTTAACTGTCCTACGCAATTTCTTTCAAAAATTCTATTATTTTCTCTAAAAATGTATACCACCACCGCAGTCCAAAATCATCAACAATTTTGATTTGATTGATAAAATTAAGAACATTCACGTTCCTGACAATCATATGTTCCTTTCGCTTGACGTAAACTCTTTCTTTACTAATGTCACCAAGGAGCTTGTAATTCGAAGTCTAGAAAGACGCGTTACTTACATCAATAATGTTTGCAAAATTCCCTTTAACGAAATTATAACTATAACCAATTTCCTATTTGACAATACTTATTTCTCTTTTAACGGCAACACTTACCAACAAATTTTTGGTACCCCAATGGGCTCTCCGATCTCGCCTATTTTCGCAGACATGGTAATGGAAGATCTTGAGAAAGAGTGTTTCAACATTCTAAAAAAACAATATAATTATTCTCCGGTGTTCTACTACAGATATGTAGATGATACTGTTTTTTGCATCGAAAACAGTAAAATCGACCTGATTTTAAAGATATTTAACGACTGCGACTCTCATCTGCAGTTCACACATGAAGTAGAAAGATCAAACCGTTTAAACTTTCTTGATATTACCATAAAAAAAACCAACAATAAAATTTTAACAAACTGGTATCAAAAACCGATATGTTCTAATAGAATAATTAATTTCTTTTCACATCACGCTAATAGCCAAAAGAGAAATATTGTGTATAACCTTGTAGACAGGGCAGTGTTATTATCTGACATAAGTTACCACAAGGACAATTTAAAGAAAGTGCGTAACATCCTTGGTAACAACGACTACCCTGCTTACTTTTATGACAAATACATTAAAAATAGACTGAGAAAAATTAAGTATAATAATTCTCTAAATAACAATCCAAAAAAAACTTTTGACAATATAATTTGTAATACAGTGAATTCATTAAAATTAAATTTTCCAATTCAACAATAATAAATTCTCCCGAACTGTATTATATTATATTAATTTTTACAACACGTCACTTTATTTAACAAAATATTATTAAATAAAATTATTCATTAATAATTGTTTTATTTGATAATAACCATCACTACAATAAAATTTTAGGGGAAATTCAGCGCCAAAAATTAGATTTTCGGGCGAATCTCAATAACCCATTCAATGTCCAACACAACACAATTTTTAAATAAATATTTATATAATTATTATCAATATTAAATATATTAATATCATATATATTAAAATCTTACCTTTATCCGTAGTTTATTATTTTTATAATTATAATTAATTAGAAAATTCTATTAATAAAATTTATTTATTAATAATAAGATCCTTTTAAATAATATATATAAATATCAATAATATCCTTGGAATTTATAATAAGCCAATATATATATATATATCCTTGATTATCAATTATATAAATTTTCTTATAAATCTTCAACTCAATTATTAAATTTTTACACCACTTCACTATTGATTTAACTAATTTTATAACAATATTAAAAATAACAAATTTTATAAATATAATGATAAATCAATATAATATATATTTTATTTTATTATTTTTAGTAATAATATTTTCTTATTATTATAACTATATGTTATTTGATTGAATAACAATTTTCAACTGACTTTCTTTTCGGTTTCATCAAGAAAGTTCCGCCCCCTCACATTATTAATTTTAATTTTTAAATCAAAATTAAACCAATAATCAAATTTACTGATTTTTATTTAAATTCAGAAAATTTAATATTGGTCGCATCACATCCAACAAGTCCCTTTTCCTTTGTACCTGTCATGATTTAAATTTAAATTGGTTATTATTAAAATAGCCAATCAAAATCTTCAATTCATTTACAAAAGAAAAGTATTGTTTGACCGATAAGTATAGAATCTAGACTTATCGCCCATCTCGTGGCGGCACAACAATAATAATTTTTATAACACTCACATCACTTTACTTATGCATTTTAATATATACATATATCAAAATACATATTCGCGCCTATCTCTATCTCACTCCAATTCAACAAACTAAGCGCCGTCTATGCTAGCAAGACTTCCGCTAATGTATTAAATTAAAAGTGAAACATGGGCCGTGTTAGGGATGGAATTGGGCATTGGTCTCAAATAGACGTACGTCCTGGATGCGGGGATGTCCGCAAATTGATGAAACATTAAAAAGGGCCTATAAAATGCGCGGTTTTATTTTGTGCGCTGGCCGTGTGTATGTGTGGAGCAAAGTGACTCATAGGACGTACGTATAGCTCCGTCGTTTGTGTGAAATGGGAAGGGTTGCGTTTTAGTATGTGTACAAATGCTTAGGCATGTGTGTGTGTGTTCGGAAAGATGTACTCGTGGACGTCTCCATCTTCTCTCTCTCTACCTCGCGAGCATGACTCGGCCGAGCCCTACAATCTCAATCTCTCTCTCTCTCTCTCTCTCTCTCATTCGCGTTGCATGACCCGTTACCTTTTCTCGTTCTTTCTATAATTTCTGGAGACGAAAACGTACCGTCATTTTTACATTGCAATATTGTGTCAATTCATGAGAATGTGCATTTAGATTGTTTCGGCTTTTTCTCCCGTCTGCAAGTCGAGAGTTTTTTATGCCTAGGGAAATGTTCGAAGTGTGAATGTATGCGAACGCGGGGTCGGAAAATATGTTTGATCGGAAATTCAAGACGTCGTAACGGTTGAAACAATAAGATCAACCGCCCCTTTATTAGGGGAAATAATAGATGAAAATCGAGTCGCGAGGGGCAGGACCAAGTTCGGCAGCCTAATTACGCGCGAGAAATTATTGTACGATCAATTGCGCTGACACCTCGGGATTGTGCAATTGTGTAATATTGTGATCAGCTGATGAATAAAGTGATTGTATATGGCTTGCCAAATAAGTACCTTTTCTTCAATTATCTTCCAAAATCAACCAATCCTCCATTCCAAAATTAACAGGCCGCATGTTGATAAGTTGTCAACAATCAATAATAAAAATCAATAAAAATAATAAAATATTCATTCAGATATATAATTGATTATATTCATCAAATTCGTGAGTACATAATACAATAAATAAATAGTAATTTAAAATTACGAAAATATTTATATAAATATATCATTCCACTGTATATATTATAATTAATATTACCATTTTTTCTTTTTAGGTTAATAATAATATGAAAACAACACTTTCATAACATTACAAAGCTTTTTAGTTACTCTTTAATTATATTCTTGAAATAAGTGATTTTATTAAAATTGATAATTAAATATCAAGCTTTATATTGTTATTATTTATGTTATATAATGAAAGAAATGTTATTGTATTTATTTTATTTTATAAATTATTTATTTTAATATTTTAAATGTACATATGATTTATTTTAATAATTTTCTTGCACATATCATAAAATAAATTATGTAAATAATAATCGGGGTTATGTAACAAAAATTTGATAGGACACATATAAAAAGAAAAAAAATTTTTCAATTTTATGTTATGAAAACAGATGCATATACGCATATAAATACTTTCAAAAACTTAAATTAAAAAATGTCTAATTATATGAAGGTGGTAGATATATTTTTAAAATTATACAAGATAAAATTTTAATATATAAAATAAAGAAAGATTTTTGAAATATCAAAAAAAAAAAAAAAGTTGTATTATATTTTTGAATTCAAATATAGAGGCTAACTTCATTGCATTTCACATTGAATTCAGTAGGGAGAGTGCTTAACTTCACTCTGTACTCCCCTTAACTGCTCTTCGAACAAGAAATGTACTTTGTTAAACAGCCGCTAGATTTTTAGGATCAAATGTTTAACACGGTTATCAGCAATCTCTCTAATAATCCCTATTACAGATGTACATAAAGAAATGTACATTGAAACTGCTTTCTTCCCCTATTCTTAATATAAACTTATAGTGGGGATTATGCCCATCGTTTAATTCATATCTTAGGCGTATTTCTTTTAGTACATTTGAAATCAACCAGGTTTGCAGCGATCGGCTTGTGTACGCATTTTTACACGTAAGGCTTGATCTTCCATTTCATCTCTGTCATCAGCAATGTCTCGTATAATCTTTGCCCACACCTAACATTCTCTTAATCTCTGTTCTGTGCTTTCTCCATTTTTTTATTTTCTACTGAATTGATTTGAATTGCTTTCATGATATTGCAGAATACGGCAATGCGGTAAGTAGATTCATTTTTAGGTTATATTTTGTTATTTGTTAAAACATAAAAGATTATAAATGTTAAATAAATCAAGCTAATGAAGGAAATTACGAAATCGGCGAAGCATTTTTTTATGTTTATTTGGAAGATTTGCAAGTTAGTTATTGTTATGTTTGAAATTTCTTAAAAATTCGAACTGTTCTTTTACTAGGATTTTACAGAAAGAAGAAAATCGATTTACACTACATGATAATCGGTCTTTTTTGTGTCGTGATTTTGAGGTTATGTCGCTAATTGATTAAAGCAGTTGTCTGTTCCAATTTTTTTCATTTTAATTTGTAAATTATCCATTGTTTATTTTTACTTTTTAAAATACCTTATAATTTTCATAGCACCAATAATTTATATTATAACTTACCAATTTTTTAAAATAATGAATAAAATGTTATTTTCGATAAATTTTGTTTAAATAAATTATTGTGACATGTTCAAATTTTCAATGGTAACTTCAGAGAATTATTTAATTAGCTGATCTATTCAAAACAAGTAATATAAATTTTCTTTAAACTGCTTTTAAAATTTTAAAAAATTCGATATATTTATTTTGTAGGTCGAATTAGATACAATTTGCAATTAAAATCAACTCTCTGTTTAGTACTTAGTAACTACTGTTGTTGATAAAAATTTTAAATTATAACATTGATTTCAATAATAATAAAGCAATAATTTATTCAAATATATTTTAATACGTTACTGTCATACATTTAAATATTTATTCATACCATAAGTATTTTAATACAAGTCATCAAGTACATAATATTTAACTTAAAATTTAATTTAATGTCAATTTATATTTAAGATCTGATTTTGTATATTAATTTATTTAATAATTTGTAAATTAAATAATAAAATTAATGTTGTCATTATTCATTATTGGGTTAATTTAATGTCATCTATTAATTTTATCCTTTCTTTTAAAGATATTCTTTAGAAAATAAAAATAACATTGGACAATGGAAAACTTTGTTTTAAGAGTCAAATCAAAATCTGGACAAAAAATTATAGATAACTTAACACCACAAGATACTGTGACAAAATTAATAAATAAATTATCAGAAGTCACAGGAATTCAATCAGAAGCATTATGTGTGCTTCGAGGTTTTCCTCCAAAACCTCTCAATTTTAATGATATTAATAGCACACTGAAAGAAAGTAATATTTTATCTGGAGAAACTTTAATTGTAGAGGAAAAACAAAATATATACAATAGTCAACAAAATGTAGTAAATACACCTCGTCCACATATTACAGATGCCTTTAATTTTGATGATTTTACTGGAGTTCTTATGAAAATGGTTGTTCCTGCTGATGACTCATGTCTTTTTACTAGTGTTGGATTTGTTCTTAATGGTAATTATTGACATATTGAAATTCATATGTTTGTATCCATTTTATATGCAATTGTGAATTTATAAAATGTGTTTGAATTAAAAAATGAAATTAGTTTAATTATTTTCAAAGTAGTACAATTAATTTTTATTAGTTTTATATATATCTGTACGTACTATATAATAATAAATGAAATTCTTTTATTAAAAAATAAATCATTAGAATTTAATTTTAAAAGCTATTTTGTATTATTTTATATTATATATTCATTTTATATTATTTACTTTAATGTTATTTAATTGCTGTTTTTTATTGTTGAAAAATAATCTTTATATATATTTTCTTATTTACTTATAAACTAGGAAAAATCGATACAACCTGTGCACATGGTATGAGACAAATAATAGCCAATGCAGTAGCAGCTGATCCAGAAGAATATTGTGAAGCAATATTGGGTAAGCCAAATCCTGAATATTGTGAATGGATAATGAAGCCAAATTCATGGGGTGGAGCAATTGAACTAGCAATATTATCTCGATTTTATGGACTTGAAATTGCTGTAGTTGATAGCAGTAATGGTATTATTAATAGATTTGGTGAAGATCAGCACTATGCTCAACGAGTTTTTCTTATTTTTGATGGCATACATTACGATCCACTCTATTTAGAGGATCTTGATGTAAATAATTCTAATAAGTACAAATGTTTATTGTAGTAAATTAAATTGATATACGATTTTTTAATATAATATTAAAATAAAATAAATTGACTAATTTTTATTAAATAGCATAGTAAAAATATATCTTTTTTGGGTGTAAGATAAATTAAAACAACATTGTGTTTATTTTAACGATTTGATGTTTTATATATTAAAGTTAAGGTATTTATATTGAAATTATCATTTATATTACAATAAAAAATTTTGTTTCAATTTATAATAAAATTTCTTAATATTTAATCGAGGTCTTGACAATATTGGCATTAAAACAAATACAGTGTTGTCCTAATTTATCTACAAAAAGGATATATATTTTCTATATTATTAAAAATGGAGTGTGTTTTTTAAGAATTTCATTAATTTTTATTAAACCTTATTTAAATTAATTATCTATTTTAGGATGGATGTATACAAACCTTATTCCCAATTGAAAATGAAATAATTTTACGTCAAGCTGCTAGTTTAGCCCAAGAAGCAAAATCTAGTCATCAATATACCAATATAAAAAAATTTACGTTAAAATGTTTAAATTGTGATATTAAATTCAGTGGTTCTGAAGCTGCACAAAAACATGCTACAGAAACTGGACATCAAAAATTTGGAGAAGTGGTTGCTTAATGACTTACAATGAAATACAGTTTATTTCATTCAATGAATAACATTTTGTTATAAGAAAAATTAAAATGGAAATTTCATATAAAATACAAAAAATGTTATAAAATTTGCTACATGTGAAATCTTCAGTACATGTAATTTTTAGTACATTTCAAAAATTTAATTTTTGAACTATTTTATTTTATATTTCTTTTAAATCACTGGAAATATTTTTAATATTAATACAGAAATTAAAAGTTTATTATGTAATAAGACTACATAATACTTTAATATAATCATGAATACAAAACTCTATGCTAGTGAATCTTTAGCAAATTAGTTTAGATCAGTGCAACGACTTTATGTAATAAATTAATAATGTAAGACATTGTACAAAAAATTGTGAAATAATCTATATACAGTAATTTTTAGTTCTTTTTAAGAACTTTCTTTGGGAAATTATTTTATTTGAGTGAGAGATTGATGCCAAAATATACAGAAAAAAGGAAATTAGAACATGTTTATATTTTTCTCCTCGAGAATTGTGATATACTCGATTAGAAATTAGTTAAAACAGGTGCTGTGTTCTTTAAAAACTTAAAATAATTTTTAGTAATGAGAGTGAAACTGAATGTAAAAATTTGATGTATTATATTAATTTTTTTTAACAAATGCTTAAAATTCTTAAATTTTTATTTAAAAAAATTGTATTTACATTATATGATTTCATACATGAATTTTAAAACTTATTATTTATCAAAATCCTTGTAAAATTAATTGATTTTAAATTAAAATGGATTATTAAAAACTTAATTGAATAAATAATAATATTCACATTTTAAAAAAAATATATAAGGGCTTTTAATGTTTATATTGAATATAAATTACTATTCAAAATGACTAATATTTATATATAAATTATTTTAAAAAATTACTGATACAAGAATTGTAAACATTAAAAGACAATAATTGACTGATACATAAAATATTTTGTAAGTTTTTGTTTAATAATTTTATTTAATTATTTAATTATAAAAAATAAATTATAGCATCAATGAATATTTTAAAATAAAATAATTATAAACTCCAGAACATAATTTTATACATTTTATTTATTACTTAAACTCTTACTGATAATATTAAAATTTATAAAAATATTTATGTATCACTGAAAGTTTTTTTTTATAACAAATATAAATACGATTTAATTACAATTAATTATAGTAAATGAATTAAATTTAATAATATATTTGTATTCTAAAGACTTTAATTTGTGAATATTATAATACAATTTCTAATTGTGAATATGAACAAACAGATTTATTGCGTTTAAGTTAATTCACATGTGAATCAAATAATGTTAATCACTAATTAATAAAATAATAAATTTAAATATGTATATATATATATATATATAGAAACAATGAAATTATACATTACAATCATGATTTAAAAATTGTAAAATTCAACAATTTGCAAGAATATTTATCGTTATATTAATTTTTAATTCTTTTTAAATCTTATAAAATAAACAAATTTATTGAATTAGGAATAAAAAGTATATTTAAGTTTATTTTACAAATATTATTTTATTCTATTAAAAAATAACAATTTTATTTATATCTCTATAAATGAAATTTTTATAAGCAAGATTTATTAATTAATATAAAATCCATAATTATTTTTTAAATCATCACAATCATACCATTGTTTCTTAGGTACTAAGTTTAAAAATACAAATTTTTCATAAAGATTTGTATTTTTATATGTATGAATTTCATTTTTAGCTTGATTTTTGTGCAACTAGTATCCAGACACAGCAAATTAACTAAAAATTAAAATAATTTTTCCTTGATATTAAAATATAAATGTACTTTTAGTTGTTCAATTTTAGAAACAATTTAAAAGAATAGTTGGTTTAATGTTTGAAATTATACGGGTTGCTAGGATACAATTGATTAATTAGAATATATTATTTTTTAAACGAATCCGTTAAGTGTCAAAAAAAAAATTTTTTAAATCGTATTTACCAAAACAAAAAAATGAAATTTGCAATTAATTATTGTTAAAATTTAAAAATATGGAATGTTGATAATGATGACTTAGTCGACCAAGAAATCATTTATCGGCAGAGTAATAAGTTTCAAAATATTGAACCGTCAATGACGGTGTGGCGCACATATACGCGCTCGTGCACTCAACTACATGCCTTGTGGAAGGTGAAAGGCGGGGAAACCATTGCGACGAATTATTTAGGGAGACTCGAATTCCCAGTCTCAGGTTTGCATAATGTTCAAGACGCAGAAGAGAAGACAAAATCAAAAAGTGCGGAATAATTGAAGTCTCCTCGGAACTGACGTGACATGGACTTATTGTTTGTGTGTCCGAAACAACACACGAGGCTTGTTCGCTGTCAAGGTAGAGGTTAACGGTCAATGGTCAACGACTGATAATTACGGTTAGTACGATTAATAGGTGTGAGTGCGTTTGTGTTTGTTCCATTCTTCTTCCGTATCTGCTCATAGTCTCAGTCACTTAGAAATTGCGTTTCTAAGCGAGAATTCCGAGGTGCGAGCGACGCTTGTCTGAACATCGCTAATCATCGGTGTCGAGAGCTCAAATGTGCAGTCAGGTCGTGGAGCCATTTAAGAAGGACTAGTAATATGTCGCGTGGTTTCGTCCCCAAGCTGCAACTCTCGAATCCTGTTGGCGGCACTGACAGGCTGAAAGATGGAAGATGAGGCGGACATCAGGGAACAAATATTCCACAACACCGTGCGCGAGTACATAGTGAGTTGAGTTGAGTTATCTTCTCGCATCTTGTCAAACTGCATTTTCGCGATTGCACAAATTTCCTTTGCCTGTTTGCTCACAACTAGCTATTAAAAAGTCCATCAAACTCGATTATTGTCAATAATATTACTTAGGATCTTTGTAATTACCTGGGCTTTCTTAGTTGACTTGTAGTAAATTGAGGTTATTACTCCGCCTGTTTTGTGTTTACGTGTCTTGATCGCAACGGAGTCATTGCCAATTTATTAAACAGGCATTTCGGAAACACGATATTTGCAAATATATACTTGTACGTTGTGTAAGCCATTGTAAAAGTTTTTCTTCGTCTAAGGCAAATAGTGCATTCCATTTTCCTCGTGACAATTAACGAAATGTGGAGAATAAAACATTAAACATTTTTTAACGATTTTTCAACTTGCTTTTAATAAATATCTTATTGTCTAATCATCAATTAATATCTGGTCACAATTTCCCAATTATAAATTCTTGTATATTAAAATGTATTATTTAGAAAAAAACTTCTTAAACTTTAATTTCTTTTGTATTATTCTAGTAATACAATAAAAAATAAAATTCGTTTCACTTTGTTTTAAGAGTGAAAAAAATAAATTATACTTATAAAATTTTATGCAACATGGGGTGAAAAGCATTGTAAATTCGTTTTACTAAAAAGATTTACTAAAAAATTGTCAACAATCCTAATAGACAATATTTATAAGTATTTATAATCGAGATTTTTTCCACAATTATTTAATTTTTGCATTAGAGAAATTCTAAATTTAATTTATTATTATGGTATGTGTAAATTAAAAAATTACGTGTACTTAAAAAATGTGTTAAATAATTATATTTATTATATTATTATTATAAATTATATTAAATTAACAGTTATTATCTTTAATAATAAAAAAAGAATTAATAAATTAAACATTTAATATTAAATTGAGACAATATATATTCAGAAAATGACAAAGTTTGGTTTTGTTCTGACAATCGTAATTATTTAAATACATTAAAATAAAATACATAAAACTATTTAATATTTAATTTCGTATTTTTTTTAAACCGTAGTGATAAATCAAAAATTATTTTCCATAACATTTAAAGTGAATTTATTTTGAAAATATCTATAGTATGTGTTTGAATGTAACATTTAAAAATATTAATAAAACAAATAATGTCATGAAAAAAAAGACAAATAAATTGCACGAGTAGTTGCTTATAATAATATGATGATCTAAAAAAATTAAATAGTAAAAAAACAAAAATATTACAAAGAAGTTGCCAATCAGAGTTGAGCAGTTAAGAGGCTGCAAGAGTTTCCACTAGACAAATCGCAGGGCACTAATGCTATTATTAGTTTTCATCTAGTTTTTATTTTTTTTTTTTTTTTTTGTTGATTTTGTAAATTTCAATCATTTGATTGGTCTAAAAACAAATCGTACAAGTGTTAATTTGAAAAAATTAATTATACTATTCATGAATATTTATAATATTTATTTAACTTTTATGCATTATTTTTGCTGATTTTGATATCATGATAACTTTTTTGTTAAATTTAAAATTTTATTTGTATACATTATTTAAAAGTTATAAATTATGTATAGAAAAATAAAAAATAACAAAAAAATTTTTTCATGCTTTCATACAAATAATTAAATTAAATATCTTATTTGAAAATATTTTAATTAAAAATAAATGAATTTAAAATATTTATCATTATATTTCAGTAAAAATTAATTATTCATAAACAAATATAATAAATAAATATAATAATAAATAATATATAATAAATGTTTACCGAGACTTTTTATTTATCATTTAAATTTTATTTAAATTATATCTCGAACTGATTTTTTTTGGTTATTAAGAATTATAGTAATTCTTTTAAATTTTATTAAATAATATAAATTTTTTTTTTTTTTATTAAAATATTCATCTACATTATTGTGAAAGAGCTATATTGCAAAACAAAATTTGATAACATTATTTTGACGAGGTGTTGTTGACCATTTTCAAATTTTCAAATTTATTTTTAGTTTTAATTTTTATTTATATTATTTTTTTTGATAGCTAAAAGTAAATCATTTTGAACATTTGCAATAATTGATTAAGAAAATTTTTTCGAGTTCTATCATTATTATATCTTTTAGAAATACAATATTCGTTTTATCTGCAATGAAAATGTTTAAAAGAATATTTATTTTTTTGTATCAAAATAATTTAATAAATTGTGTAATATAAATCAATAGAAAATTATCTCATCAATTATATTTAGTTTTTAACAAATTTTTAATAAGTATTCTTAATAATTATTTAATGAGTATTCATATTCTAAAGTAGAACATGATTTATGTATTAAAATTTAAATAAGATTTAATTTTATTCAAATATAAATTTTTTTTTTTTAATAATTCGAATATAAATATTTATGTACTTAATTTTTATTAAAATTGATCAAAATGCTCTTCTAGCGAATTTGCATAAGCTACATAAATAAATAAATAGTAAATAATAAATTTACAACCTTCAAAAAAACCTGCTGTCGGCACAGAAAAAAAAATTATTAAAATACTATTTTCAATTTAATATGAATAACGAACCTTGATCATTAAAAAAAAATAAGTTTTTTTTTATAATTTACATAATTATAAATCTCGCTGTTATTATCGTACTATTATTGGTCATGAATTACGTGATATCATGTATTATCAGTTAAATATTTTAAATTCTATACTAAAAAATATAGTTCTGACGATTAATTAAACAATAAAACAACAATGTATTTAATAATATGATTATCAAGTTACATTTTTTACGGACAAAATTCAACTCTTATATTTTAGTTGTAATTAACTGTTTGTGTAATTGGTAATGTTGTTAAAAGAATTTCTACATTGTCTTTACTTTTTTATACATAATTTCTTTCCTATGATCTGAATGCATACATAATAAATGTGAAAAAAGTTAATAGAAAACAAGGATTCAATAGATATGTAATTTATATAATTTAGAATTGGAGAAAATCTACAAATACGTTTGCTATTGATTTTCTACCGTTGTGTAATATATTATTCATTATAAATGATTGTGATTGGATATAAATTCAAAGAATATAAATGCTTTATTATACATTTTGTGTCATAAAATTTGTATTGTATAAGCTTTTGATTACTTTATTAATTATTTCTAAAATTATATGAATTCTTCTTTTAACACATATTCATTATATTTGTATATTAATTTTTTCAGTGAATACTTTTATTATTGTTATAATTAAAATTATCTATGCATTAGGTAAGAATAAAAAAATTGTTTGATTATTAATAACTAATTTCATTTTAATATTTTTCATTCAAATTTTATTTTTACAATAAAAAATTATAATTTAATATCCTATTCTTTACTAGTAAAATTTCATTCTGAGTATTGTAAATTACAATTAATTTTGGGATAGATCTTGTTTAAATCCGTAATATAAAAAACTGAAATACAGTCAATTAAAATCATTTTTTGTTTATTTTCTTTTTAAATATAAATTGATTAAGTTGGATGCTTCCAGTAGAAGTTAAATAAAAATAATATATATATATATATATATAGATATATATATATATTAATCAAGAATATATTATATTCAATTTATAATCAAATAATTTTTAATTGATATTTTCTTCCAAAAATCAACAAATGTAGAGGGGTTCATATATTATTAATGATTTATACATTATTAGGTTTAATCGAAATAAGTATTTATTTGAAGTATTTATTTGTACATTTTTATTAATTTTTTTTATGTGAGTAATCTTGTAGAGCATTTTTTTGTAAACCATTACTATTAAATTAATAATGCTCTTAGTATATTTGTTTTTAAAATATTAGCGTAGCCTATATTTTCCATAATGCGGAGTTACTAGATACATTTTAACTCATGCATGCGTATGATGTGCATTTGATGAGCATGTGCGATTGTGTGACTGATTGTAAAGATCAGTGTTGTATGTTTCCGCACTAAATAAAAAAAAAAACGATTTTACTGTTTTCACCAAATTATTATTGTACTATTTCTATTAGATTGAAAGATAATTAGAAAACGCAATTCTCGTGACTAATGTTATTTAGTAAATAACCGATGTTACCGTAAAAAAGTGAAAAAAGTAAAAAAAATTATATTGTTTCCATATATCGTTATATTTATTTATAAGTAATCTGAATATGTGATTTAATTTAGAAACTCCAATTTTTATCGAAGGTTATAAAAAAACATTTAGTTTTTAAATATGCCTGCTCTTCACCATATAGTTTCAGATAATATAAATTTTAGTTATAAAATTTAATTATAGGCACCTTCCTTATTTGTTTTTTAAAATATAGTATTAGATCGAATGAGGTGCCGAACGAGTAAAACTATTCTTTATTATTTTGCCCATGTTGTTTTTCATAAAATACATTAAAAAATATTTAAGAACCTATAAATATAAAAATAACTGTATAAAAATATTGATAAATTTCATACTTTAATATCTTTACCATATTCAAAGTCATTCTTTTCTAAATATGCACTAAAGTTGAAAAAATATGAAATAAACTTAATACCAAATATAAATAATAAACCAGACTCAGTTATAATAAGAGGTAAAGATAGATCCGAAAAAATGGGATATAAATCTAATGTTGTATATAAAATTAAATGCAAAGACTGTTCATGGGCGCACATTGGAGAAACTAAATACAGCTTGAGAACAAATATAAACGAACCAAAAAGGACAATAATAATACATCTATGATACCGGCAAACTCCTAGAGTATACATGGTTCATCTACGAAGTATCGAGTTTTTTTTTTATTCTGCAACTATTGGTCGTAGAAATTTGGGAGGGGTCTTAAAATGTTGACAAACTCTTTCCTCATTTGTTTCTTTTTTTTTGTTTTTCGATAATTAGATGCGGCAGGATTATACTTCGTGCAAAGGGTGTTTTTCAAAATTTTGATACGGCACGCTAAAGCGATTAGTGGTAAACCACTATGCAAGAATGTTTTGTTCAAAGATTAAAAAAAAAAAATTCTTACCTTTTTTTTTTGAAAAATAATTTATTAATGGATTTATAAACAGTGTGAAATAAAAATTTTAAATTCTTCAAGATAATTTCTTCCTGCATCAACACATTTTTCAAAGCGTGTTTTTCAAATTTCAAATGCATCTTCAAACTCTTCAGCTTTGATGTTTTTTAAAAATTTTCACATTTATAAATTTTTTTGCACTATATTGTACACTGTAGATCGCGTTAAATTCAGTTTTTCCTGAATTGCTTTATCTGTTAATCGACAGTCAAAATTTAAAATATCTAACACGCACCAGGTGTTCCTAGCCATTCAAAAGCTTTTTGGACGCCCAGATCGACGCTCGTTGATGATTTTTTCTCGGTCCTCTTTAAAAGATCTGTGCCATTTTCCACTGCGATTTTGACATGCAATTATGTCCATACGCTTTTTGCAATATTGTATACGTTTCCACACTGTTTTTTTTAATTGCAAACAAAATTTTATTGCGTAACGCTGTTTGAGTAGTCGGTCCATCATGCCGTGTCAAAAAACTGAAAAACATCCTTCGCGCGAAGTAAAATCCTGCCGCTTCAAATTATCGAAAAAACAAAAAAAAAAGATGAACAAATGAGGAAACAGTTTGTCAACATTTTAAGACCCCTTCCAAGTTTCTACGACCAATAATCGCAAAATGAAAAAAAAACTCCATACTTTATGGATGAACCATGTAGATTGAGATAATGTTGATATTCTTGACAAGGAGACTAACTTTTAAAAAAGACTGATTTTTGAAATGATGCACATCAAAATTAATAATAATACATTTACCGATAACAGGACACATAATTTAAACTTTAAATATCATATGATCCTCAACAACATGACAAATTATAACATCATGACGTAGAGCATGACGTATTCGAATTATATAGATTAAAGCAAAGCAAATATTGTTTACATTAAACACTGTGATGTTACAACTAGCACGTTGTAGAGAATCTACGTATTTCAGTGCCTTAATATTAAGTTATTATGTTTAAAATAAATATTAGCTTGAAACCATTAAACATATGTATGTAATAATTGTAATAATTGTTTAATAATTGGTCTTGACAAGGACAAGAGATACTTTATCGAAATGTGGGCAAAATAATTAAGACTAGTTTTATTCATTTTGCTTCTCATTGGGTCCAATACTATATTTTAGTAAATATAAATCTTAGTTCTTTAATATTTCATTTGCTTTTTTATATGATTTCACAAATAAGCATTATTTAATCGATTTATTTTATTTATTAATATAATATAAAAGTAAAGTATCACTGCATAGTTTTAAATTATAAATCCAGAAATAAATAAATAAAACTATTAATTTATTTAGTTGCAACATTAAATCAATAGTATTTCAATATAATATAAAATAATTTACATTTACACATTTACTTTATGTACAGAAAAATATTACAAATAAAATGGCACATATATCCTTAACGATTAAGATAAATATTTAATTCATAGTTTTCAAAATAACATTATTCAAATAATGAATAAGTGATATGTATATATATCATAAAAAAACATTATAAAAATAAAAGTAAATATAAATACAGAAAAAATTGCAAATAAAAATAAAAAATTTAGTTATATTCATAAAGAAATAAAGTGAAAAATGAAATTTCAAATAATCAAAGCATAAGTGGCAACAATGCATTATATTCGAAATCGAAAAATACATTGGAAAAGTCAAACAGTTGGATATAACGATCTCCGTTCATCAAACATTAACTCATGTTTATTACAATAAATAAAATACCATAAACAACGACACCTTGCGTCTTTGTTTTCCCATATGGCTTGGTATTCTATCTATCTATCCGGCAGATTGCGTTACTGCCCGGCCTGTATTGCTACTATAAAGTTACGTTCATTCAATGTGACGGTACTTGTGAAAAATCGTTGTTGATAGGACTTACACGTATATGGAGGTGTATATTGTTAATAACAAAGTGCTTCCGACAACAGACGGTAGATGTATCTATAAGCGTTTTTTTCGTAATTTGATGCAGAATACAACTATACAAGTTTTAAAGGAGAATCCTCAATGATTTTTTGTTTTATGTCAAGATACCCTTTAATAAGAAATATGTCGAAATATTTGATTTTTTTTTAATAGAAATTTTTTCTACCTCCTTTCTTGTCTATAATATAACTTGATTCATACTTATTTTTAATTTTTATGTTTTTATTAATTGTTTAATTTTTTTTATATTTTACTTTCTGTTAGAGATGAATTTTAAGGGTAAAGTCTGCTTTTTTAGATTGTTTGATTATTTTATGGATGAGTGATATACATTATATATTTAAGCCGAAAATTTTTCTTTTTAAAAAGTTCAATTTTTGAAGAAAAATACATTACAACCTTTAAACTCATTACTTAATGCATATTTATTTTATACATGCTTTAAATTCCTTTATTTGAATGTGAATAATTAAAATATGTATATTTTATGTTTTATATAAATTATTACATATAAATAAATATATTTATAGAACTTTTGCTTCTAATTTCTAAAAATTACGAACTTTATTTTATTTTTATTAATTGTTTAAAATTAAAAAATAACTTAAGTTTGGCGATACATGAAATGTGTATAGATTTTATTTATATATATAATTTGCTTAATAATAAAATATTATACTTTACTGAAAAAAAGGAGTGAGAGAAAGATAAATGGTTTGATTAAATAAATAAAACAATAATTTAACTTTACAAAGTTTTCTGTTGAATTGCTCCACGTGTACAAGGAATAAAAAACCTGCTCTTGAGCAAGGAGGAAAAAGCCAAAAATATCTGATTTAATGTACAAAATAGTAACGGGTGCGGTGACGCTTGTAATTGCCTCACTTGATTGACATCCTTCGTTCCGCTCGATGTCGCTCAGGGCTGGATTTTTAGAACCAGTTAATGGTCTCGCCCGCTGCTGTTGATGTCGCTCCCAACGGGTAACCTCCTAGTGGAGCGTGAGCCTGTAGCTTATTCTGGTTGCATGTTATTATATGTTGCACATATTGATTGTGCAGCGTTTACATATCTACATGCGCGATCGAACATAATTCCGCAGAACGCAAACGAAATACAAAGATGCTTGGTCTATCGCACGCGATATTCCAAGAATGAGTGATGTACAATTTTTTCTTTCGGAAGCACGCTATTCATACCTCAATCTTGCGGACTTCGATCAAATTAGGATCTGCCCTCCAGATTGTCTAAAAAACTAAAATCGTAAGGTAAATTAAGTTGGAAATAACTTCGTAAATTTTCGCATAATTTAATTAACATTAGTATTCTTCGAAAATTAATAAACCGACCAAGTTAAAATTTTGTATAAATAAAGTGTATATTTATTATTTTAATGTACCAAAATTAGAGTTCTAAATATTAAAAAATTACAATTACACATTTTTTAATTAATTTAAATATTTTTCGGTTTTTGGAAAATTTCTTCGCTTCAAATGTTTCGATCAGTTTATATAAAAATGAATTTTCTTTATAATTTTATTAGCTAAAATTTGTCCATTGACGTTATAGTGTTAAATTTACGATTTTTCATTTTATAATAAACAACGTAATAAAAATGCATTTTTTCGTTAAAATTGTTAATAAGAAAAATCCCTGAATTGGATGAGTGGCATTTTTATAAAATAAGAATCTATTAATTTTTTCATGAATTTTGATTTGTACCAGTTTTTTTAATGACCCAAGAAGTGTTCTATTGCTTAGTTTATACTGTGATCTATAACTATATCAAGAGTTTATAAATAACATGGAAATTATTTTATTGTATTATTTTTATCAAAAATTTAATATTGGGTGTTAAAATTTGGATTAATTTATTTTTTAGATGTACATTATAATATATGGATTATAAATGAGAAAAATATGTACATAAATAAATATTCCCAAAAAAATTATATATTTTTTAATACGAAAATTATACATATTAGCTTTTAGAAATTGAAAAATTTCTCTCAATGTAATTTAATATTGGATTGGTACAAAATATTTAATTACAATAAGTGCATTTTAGATTATGGTTATCACAATGATCTATGGTTATCAAAATAATTTATGTTTCTAGAATTATTATAAAAAAAGATGGATTCGTAAAATGAGAAGTTTTTACAAAAACTTTTAATTGTATTTCAAGATGAAAAATAGCTATATTGATAAAAAAAATTTGAAATGGAAATAGGTAGCATTAAAAAATACCAGAATTCTATTTATGTAAAAAACCAGTTGGAGGGACGTTGCCTCAGAATATAAATTGATCATCTATCTCTCTCTTTAATTCGACAGATTCTTGCACACTTTAATATAATTCTATTCACTTACTCATTACTCAGATATTCACCATTAATATCTGGCTTAGATTTTAATTGCATCTTATAAATGTTGTCAATCATTTAAAATCTTTAATTGACATTAATGGTGCCGAATCAATAATGGATTATATAAATAGAGATTTTTTATACGATAAAATTATTTAATTTGTTTAAAAGTATTTTTGTTCGTTCAGGTAAAGTCCAGATGGTATAAATTTTTTAAATTCAAAAAACAATCTTCTATATTATCTCATTATGAATTATTGTGTTTTAATAGTTAATTCTACAAAAAGAAATAATATAAGAATCTAAGAAT
Source organism: Eupristina koningsbergeri (assembly GCA_018907245.1). NCBI lineage: Eukaryota > Metazoa > Arthropoda > Insecta > Hymenoptera > Agaonidae > Eupristina > Eupristina koningsbergeri. The sequence goes on along the minus strand of JACCHV010000002.1, from coordinate 1,107,509 downwards.
AAATTATTTATCTTGTTAATTATTCTATATTTAATAATATATGTATGTACAGGTCCTATCACTATTCATTAAATTATTTTACTTTATTACAATAAGTATTATAAAAAACATAAATTATTAATAAAACTGTGTTGAACACTTTATACATATAATTGTAATGTTTATGGGGAAAAATACTGTATTGACATACAATTAGCGTTCATCTTAATTTTTAGTGTATAAAGACTTCATATGTACTTAATTATAGGTCTATACGCATGATTAAAAAATCATAATTTAATTTGAGTTAATCGTAATTATTTATCAGTTTATCGATATTATAAATATAGTATAAGGATTTAATTAAATAACATTGACAATAACAGGACCTTTTTTTAAAAAAAAGTTGAATATTCTCAGTTTGTTTAATAAATGAAATTCAATATATATATATATATAAGTAAAGAAAAGAAATAAAGGATAATAAATTATTCGTCTTTAAATAATGTATAACAGAATTGAGCGTTACAGAAATTCGTTTGTTCGGCTCTGCGTTTACAGAAGGTATAAAAAAATCCTCTCGTTCGAGTGGAAAAAGCCAAAAGTATCTTACGTATGTATAGCTCACTGTGATGGATAAGTCGCTCTCAATTGCCTCATTCGTTTGGTATCCTCCTCATCGCAACACTACCGGTCAGGCTTGACAGAATATCACCTGGTGATTGTGGCTGCTGGGACCGATGCTTCTCCTAGAGACATAGGCCCATGATGGAGAAAAGAGCCTTGCGCTCTTGTTGTTGCATCCCCAGTGTAACGCAATACATATATACACGCATGTGCACGCAATACATAAATCCACGCAACGATGATTAGCAGATCACAAGATTCGCAAATATGTGTGATATAAATGGTGAATCATAAATTAGGTGCAAGAGTAAAGCAAGACGTAATACCCGAACAAATACCAGAAGAGCTTTGAGCAAATCTCGAAGAATAATGACACGCAGTTTGCGAGGGGGGAAGTATTCCTCGCGAAGAGTTTCTGGATTCTCATAAATTTAGGGATCGTCCTCATCACTATCTTTTCTGGACTTGATGCGCTCTCTTGTCTTCGGTTTTCCGACGATGAGAGATAGTGTCAGATATTCCACCCGCCTTCGTCTGCAGGACGAATTACAATAAATATCAAAGTTGAGTTAATATTAACTTATGAATTATTCAATGACGCCATACATATACATTAATGTTACAAGAAAATTCTTATGTACTACTGACATCCATGTGGGTCTCTTTAGCGCCTTGAGCTGATTGGTAGCTGAAGTGGTACAATCCTCGCAACATACCGTTGTATTGAGTTTGTGGCTGTTCGGATTGTGACAATACGGACCCCATCTTCTTCTGTATGCATCGATTCTATTCGCCCGAGTGGCGATTTGGTAAGGGGAAATCGGTTGTCCTGTACCAATACCAGTTGACGAATGGAAAGATTGTCTATTCGCCCTCGCCATTTCGTCCATTCTTGCAGGTATTGCAAGTACCCGGTACTCAATCTTCGCCATATCTGATTTTGAATGTGCTGCATTAACTGATATAAATCAAGTTAATTACCAGGGATTTCATCTAGTGGAGCATCCGGTTTTGTGGTTGTAGAAGTACCCGGGAGAAAATGCGCTGGAGTTAGGGCGTCTAGGTCACCAGAGTCTTCGGATAGCGGTTGCAACGGTTGTGGATTGAGTCAAGTTTCTATTTCACCTAACACGGTGCTGAGTTCCTCAAAGGTGAGGGTGTGTTGTCCAATGATTCATCTTAAGTGGTAATTGACTGGCTTCCATAAGCCACCGAAGTGCGGTGTGCTAGATGGTATAAACACCTTGGTCGTGTTATCATTGACATGAACGCTGTTGGCTTCCTTGTAGAACTGAGAGGTGTCCCGGAAAGCGAAGGAGTCGTAGCAATAATCATACACGTTCAAAGATTATGTCTACACGTTCGGACGTGCAGAACATAGGTCCTTGCTAATTCACTCCTTCGAGTCTGGTGATATTGATCGGAGCCGTATCGTAAGTCGGAAGCATTCCGGTCACGTGGGTCAGAACGAACGCGTTAACTTGCAGACCACACTCCAGATGCACCACCGACCGGAGCGAGAATCACGTGGTGAATCAGGTGGTACCCGCAATGCAGTCCCCAAGTCCAGACAACTTGACATTGACACGTTTTTGGGGATGTCCCTGGAGTTGAGCTGCAGACTCGGAGATAAATGAAGTCTCAGCCCCCTGGTCCAGTGATGTCCTCAACCTTAATGCGTGTGCCTTGAGAAGAGAAGACATCTACGTGAGCAGTCGCAGTTGTTGTCAACATCCGCGCGTTATTGGTCTTAGTTGTGGCCTTGGTTTCCTCCGTGGTCAATTTCTTCTCGTTCTTCCCGTTCTTCCCGTTTGACGACTTCTTCATAGACGAAGCCTACGTTCGTGCAAGCCGTTCTTCACGTAGGTACCCACGCCACTTGGTACAGACCATTATCCACGGTAGCACCCCGCGCCGATCTATTACAATAACACTCCAGAATCAGATTATTTCTACCGATTCACGCTGTTTCCCCTTTCTCGCCCGTTTACGCTATACCACTGCTTTTACCCGTTCTATTACATATAAACTTTACTGCTAGTTACACACTATCGACCTGGAAACGAGAATCGTTTTTTTATTGGATAGATCCACAGACAGCCGTTACCCTCCCCATAAGAACCTTATCCGACCTCGAGCCATACAGACTGAGGAGTTACATCGTTTCGTTATAATATTAAGCAATTTATTTATACGATAAAATATAATTAATTAAGCTATATCTTAAGAAGGTATTTAAAATGTTAATAATTATTAAATTGTCCCTCCAATTTCATATGTTGTATATTTTTTTATATTATTTAATAAAGTTTAACTATGCAAAATAGAAAAAGATTATTAATCATATTTAAAGAGCACTGAAATTCTTGAAGCGATTCGACAAAATTTGTCCCAAATCGATAAAAATCATGTAAATGCTGTATACACCCATAAAATATAAAAAAAAAAAATTACAAAATATTTTATCCATTAGTCTTTTTGTAATAAATTGAGTTCATTATTCTTATCACGACTATAATCATAAATTATTATTTATATTTTTTAATATCTACTATGAGTGCCATAAACTAAAATGGACATATACATGGTGCATCTACGAAGTATCGAGTTTTTTTTTTCCTAATAACCATTTTCCTTTTTTTTCAGACTTTTTGTCTTTGCTTTTCCTACCTCTTACTGTTCTGTTATTTTCTATGACTATGACTTTTTCTTCTTGCCCTATCTTTACGTCCTTTGCTGTCTCCTACGATTATGGTTGAGCTTCTCCTTCCGCATTCTTTCTCTTGAATTGTTTTCCCTATTACTTCTATTTTCTTCTGCTTGTTATATCATACTCATATTCTCATTTTCTCTTCATCATTTTTTTTACTTATTGTTGTCCTCATCAACCATTCCTTTATGTTCATCTTTACCTTATTTTTTGTCTCTTCCCCAATTCTTTTTTTTTTCGTATCATGAATCCTCCTTTCGCTCTTCCTTTTTTTCTCTTTTCACACCTCTATTAACTCTCATTTCCATTACCACCCTTTTGGCATCTTGTCGCTTCCTTCCGCTTCCTTTTCCTCGATTCATATCTCGACCAAGCATATATAATTTATATATGCTTCCTCCCAGCCTTCTTAAAATCCAATATCTTTGTTCCATATGCTGCCACATTCTAATACATAATTTCCTTTCCCTTCTTTCTTCTTTCTACTTCTCTCCTTCATTTCATTACGTTTTTTTATTCGGTTTTCCTTTATTCGTCTTTGTTTTCCCTTTTATTCTTCTTTCTTCTTTTTCCTTTCCTTTATTATTTCTTTCATCAATTGAACCCATACCTCTTCATAACGTACTCTTCCTCTCCCAATTCTCACCGTTATACCCCTTTCCTTCATCTTTCTTATCCATACTTGGATTCTGTACTGTTTTCCTTCCATCATAGCTAGGTTGTTTTCTATGAATATTTTCATGTTCCATAGCCTATTCTTAGCTTTCACGACTTGCTATTTTTCTTCTCTGCTCTTCATTTTTGCAAGTATCGTCCTACCACTCCGCGATATTTCTGTTGACTTTATTTCTAGTTTCAGTCTTTTCTTCAACAGTGATCGTATCCATTCCTTTTTCCCTTTCTTATCCTCTTCCCACCTTTCTGGACCCTTTACTACTATATTATTTTCTCTCTTGCTTATTTAATCTTTGTAGTAGTCTTTTTGTATTCATTACCCCCCTCTTTCTTAGCCTTGATCCTTCTAATCGCCACATGCTGGATATCACACTTTTTTTCCTGGTGGGTCTTCTGCTCTCTTTCTCTCTCTCCTCTCCCTTTTTCATTTTTTCTTTGACCCCTTAACTCCTCTATTTCTTTTTCCTCCTTCAATCTTTTCCATCTTTCTTCCAGAGTTATCACTTTCTTCTACTTCTTTCAGTTTCTTTCTCATTTCTTCCCTGGATGTTCTTCCATTTGCTCTTTTTTCCTATCCATTCTTCCTACTCCTTTCCATTTGTTTTGTAAATCTTTCATCGTCTTTGCATATCATCCTCTTCCTTTTCCGTCTTCTTTTCGCCTCCTTCCTTTCCTTTTTGTTTCTTTTCAAAATTCATTTTTTTCACACGTGCCGTAATATTCTCTTGTTTCTTTTTTTCCCCCCTCTCTTAGAATCCCTTGCTTTTTCCCACTCATTGCCTTGTCTTTTTCCTTATTTTCTGTCTCTTTTTCTTTTTTCCCTCCCCTTATCTGGTGTGTACTTGTCGTTTGGTTTTCTCCACACCTTGGCACCACCGGCATTCCATTTTTTTCTACCTCTGAGTTTTCACTCTACATTCGCCTCTTGTTGCCGTCGAGTTTCACTTTTTCCCATTTAACCTCCCTTTTTCTCAATTTTTCCATTGTTTTTTTCTATTACCGTTCACACACACCTGTCTCTCTCTGCACACTGTTTAGCTTTTTTTTTCTCACTATTTTCTTCCACTATCCACTGCTTGTTCACTTTATTATTATATTTTTATCACCAGACACTTGCACGTGTTACCTTAACTCAACCGGAAACCGGAATTCCCCATATTTTATCATAGAAAAACCTAACGGATTGTCGGTTGCGAAGGCCTCGGCCACTTGGATCGTATGAAAAATATAGCTAATAAAGTTTTAGTTTTTTTGAGATATAGAATTTTGTGTAACACCCTCCATGTAGATATCTTGAAAATTTTATAGTTCCTTACGGGTAGGTGAGATTAAAAACACTTTATTATGGTGTTTTAAGGCAACGTTTCGAGCAACTTTCGTTGTCTTCTTCAGGCCTCTATTTATTAGTAAATTTACACAGTCTATGTCAAATAATACAATAATGAGTTACAAATTATAAATTATAAAAATTGTTCATATCTTAGTATATTCGAATGTAGAATATTAGCACTACTTGTCTCTTCGATATGTCAAATTCGAATATACTAAGTTTATAATTTGTCGAAGATTATGTTCTAGCTGAGTGTCTCATCATCAGTGACGTCAGATGTTTATATAGACCGTTTGGCATTTTCGTATCTTCATGTTTGTTTACAGTATTGGTATTTAATTGTATGTACAGCATTTCCGAAATTTGTCTTTTTTTGTAATTATTTTCTCTGTCTAAAATTATAACATTGTCCCAATCTATGGTATGTTCGTTATTTTGCTAGTGCAGTTGTATCATAGAGTTAGTGTTTTGAACTTTTTTGTGCTCGCAAATCCGTTTTTTTAAATTACGTTTTGTTTCGCCTATGTAGGTAGCTTTACAGTCTTTGCACTTTATTTTATAAACGACGCCGGCTATTTCCCATTTTGTTTGTTTGTCTTTCCCTAATTTTATAATATTATTCAATTTGTTGTTAATTATGGGCACCGTATTGATGTTATAAGTTTTTAAAGCATTGAAGATTTTTTCATAAAATGTATTTATATATGGAATTGAAATTATATTGTCAAAAGTTTTTTTTGGATTGTTATTTAGAGAATTATTATACTTAATTTTTCTCAGTCTATTTTTAATGTGTTTGTCATAAAAGTAAGCAGGGTAGTCGTTGTTACCAAGGATGTTACGCACTTTCTTTAAATTGTCCTTGTGGTAACTTATGTCAGATAATAACACTGCCCTGTCTACAAGGTTATACACAATATTTCTCTTTTGGCTATTAGCGTGATGTGAAAAGAAATTAATTATTCTATTAGAACACATCGGTTTTTGATACCAGTTTGTTAAAATTTTATTGTTGGTTTTTTTTATGGTAATATCAAGAAAGTTTAAACGGTTTGATCTTTCTACTTCATGTGTGAACTGCAGATGAGAGTCGCAGTCGTTAAATATCTTTAAAATCAGGTCGATTTTACTGTTTTCGATGCAAAAAACAGTATCATCTACATATCTGTAGTAGAACACCGGAGAATAATTATATTGTTTTTTTAGAATGTTGAAACACTCTTTCTCAAGATCTTCCATTACCATGTCTGCGAAAATAGGCGAGATCGGAGAGCCCATTGGGGTACCAAAAATTTGTTGGTAAGTGTTGCCGTTAAAAGAGAAATAAGTATTGTCAAATAGGAAATTGGTTATAGTTATAATTTCGTTAAAGGGAATTTTGCAAACATTATTGATGTAAGTAACGCGTCTTTCTAGACTTCGAATTACAAGCTCCTTGGTGACATTAGTAAAGAAAGAGTTTACGTCAAGAGAAAGGAACATATGATTGTCAGGGACGTGAATGTTCTTAATTTTATCAATCAAATCAAAATTGTTGATGATTTTGGACTGCGGTGGTGGTATACATTTTTAGAGAAAATAATAGAATTTTTGAAAGAAATTGCGTAGGACAGTTAAGACTGGAAATAATTGGTTTCAAAGGTATGTCAATTTTAAGTATTTTAGGAAGTCCGTATGCTTTCGCTAAACTAGTATGTGATTGACAAATTTCGAAAATGCTGTATTTTTTATACAAATATTCTTGTTCGTTTAAATGTTTAACAATCGTTTGTATATTGGATTAGAGTTTCAATAATGGATTGTTTTCGATATTTTATATATGTTGTTATCTCCCTATAAATTATGCATTTTTGAGTAATAGTCCAATGTATTCATGACAACAGTGATATTCCCTTTATCCGCATGTGTACAAAATATATTTTTATTACTGTTAAAAATTTTTTTGGTTTTTTCAATTTTTGATATTAAACTATTTTTTTTATGTATCTTTTTATCGGTATTTTTAATGGAATATTTAATGTTGTTAACTATAATCTCTCGTATGTCTCTTTTTTTGTTCTCATCAATGTTTAGACTAGGTAATGCTGTCTCAACATTTTTGATAACGTTCACAGCTTCATTGTGAGACATATCCTTGGTCATGTTAAATTTTGGTCCGAGAGAGATAACATCAATAACATAGTCCGTTAATTTTAATTTTAGTTTTTTTGTTATGAGGAATAACAAAAAAATGGAAAAAATGGCTTATTATTGTACGTATGACTCAATTGGTGACGATAATTTAAAAAATTGAAATAAACAATAGAAGAGCTCGAGCTAAAAGTTATGGACACTGTGTGCGATCAGGAGAAAATACAATTTTCTTTAATGAAAAAATTAAATGAGAAGATATGTGGTGCCAAAAATTACCGTTATATTTTATTTAAAAAAGCCTATTTATATTACTTTCGATGTTCCTCTATTATTAGAAAATACCAGAAATATTTTAATAAAAAATAAAATCATTGTTGACGAAATAGACATAAAAACAAAGATAATGATCTTTTATATACAGTACCCCAAGAAGCTAAAATGGCATACATAAAATAAATTTTTGACCTTAGTGATAAAAAATAAGAATTTCAAATGCTGTAACGTATAACTAAAAATAGTTTTTATTTTTTTGATTCTTACTTAAAAATGAAGGTTAATTTCACGACTCGACAACTTAGCCGAACTATGTTAATTGTTATCGAGGTTACTTTTGACACAATGTCACCAGAAGTTAGACAAACAGTTCGATTTATTAGCCTTATGGATCAATTATTTATTCTTTCAATAATTCATGTAAAAGTGACTTTACTCCTAAAATTTACAAAAACGTGGTAACCGTGAATTTATGTTATCTAATTTTGGAGTAACGTATTTGAGAAAATAAAAAATTGGAAAGTAATAATTTTAGAAAATAATCAAGATTATACCAATATATTTTCCTTTATTAGGACGCGAGGAATAACAATTAAATCATTAAAATCTTTATTCTACGATTTATCAATATCTTGTGTGAGAATATTAAACCAAGATGCTCTTAAAAATTTATTTTGTCAGGAGAGATAGAGCTATATGATAGTTAGAAATTCAACTTGTCAGTAATTCATCGGTGTTTTAAAAAATTATTTAATCAACAACATTACAGTAAACTTTTTAAATAATGACAATTGTAAAGAAGATTATTGTTTAATATTAAAACACTTAGATCAGTTATCACAACTAGTGCGAGTTGTAACACAAGCAGCACTGATTGTAATGATTATTTGGATATTTATACTTTGTAGATAAAATATTATATGATGGTAATGAAAATGTAAATAAATACACGAATGAAAATTAAAATATATGTCTAAATAAAAATGGAGACGAATGTGAAGAAGGTCAAAATGACAAGAATCGTAATGAATTATCACACGTATCTGTATACGTAATGAATGAATTTACAACAAAAATAAGTGTTCAGATCATGATAATGCATTATTTGCAAATGAATCTTTTCACCACATGTTTATAAAATTGAAAGAAATGATTGCTTCTGAAAATCATTTAAACTATTCAAGTAGGCTATTTTGTAATTTAGTCGAAGATATTAATAATCAATTTTATAAACATGGGAGTGAGAATGGTTTTAATATAGATTTAAAAAATCTATTTGTTAATTTAATACAATATTTTGATGATATTTTAAACTTCTATTTACCATTTATATCACATAAATATTGTAATTAGCCATATAAGAATGTAAAAAGTAAAAAAAAGTATTCGAGTTATTTTAAAAAAATTAAAATTTTTCAAAATAAATATTATGTATGACACTTATATTGTACTTATTATTCTGCTCTGTATATTTATTATTTATTTATTAAATTATGTATTGTGTGTGTGTGTGTTTATATGTTTTTGTGCATATACATTGTTTTCTTTACTTTTGTTTAGTTTTGTCTTTTTAAGATATATTTTATACTATTTTTATGATACATATATGTACATATATATATATATATATATTTTGTAAATATCGTTTTATATAAATATAAAAAATTTATTATGTAAAATTTTTTAATTATTTAAGTCATATTTTTGTTAATTTTGTAATAAAGTATTAATTAAGCTAGAAAAATAATAATTAGGAATTCCTTGAGAAGAGGAATAAATTCATTTTAGTAAAAAATAATGAGCCTCATAAGCACTATTCCAAAGGTTAACAATAGCTATAAAATAATTATAATAAAATATCTTTTTGTTTGACCGAATCCAGAAAGGAAAAGAAGGAATCCTTTATTATCAATTTCTTTTCTTGAAAATATGCTCACCTATATTATATTATGTTATTGTTGAATCCATTTTGTATTATTGATTCTATTGTACAATATTGTTATTGTAAAATTTGGTTATTCTAGCTGCATCTATTGAGAATTATTAATATAATTATTGTAATTATTATTTTTACTATGCATGATTATTATAATGTGGTTTCAAATTATATATGATATTATACACTGTAATATTATAAAAATAAAGTTTTTAACCAAAAAAACTTATAAACATTTTCATTTAATGTAACAATAGATGCTTTTTACTGTATAATAAAATATTAGTATTGTTTAATTAATTCACATACCTGGAATTTTAGTTCTTAATACTTAACTTTTTTATTTTCCACTCGTGTACTATTGCGTTTGAGAAAAAACTATTAGACTTTATACGCGTTCAGGGAAAAATAACAAACATGTCTACCAAATTACTAATATTGATTTATGAAAAAGGACATAAATTTTATGGGGGATTCTTTTAATGTTTTCTTTTATATTTCTTTATATTATGATTTTAAAGGAAAATAAGTTTTCAGTTGAATATAAATACATGTAATAAAATTATATATAATTATTGAAAAAGTAAAATATTATCAAATATGAATAATATAAAAAATGAAGGTTCAGATAACTTCGGAATGTGACAGATCAAATTTTATAGTTTGGATTGTGCTAAGTTTGTTTATTGTCACATTTTTCCTTTAAACTCCCCTGCTGAACACTTATATGAATGTCTATCTCATCAAATCAAAATCAACTTATAGGTTACTGTATGAAGAAATATTAGACTACATTTGCATAAGCCAATTAGTTATTTCTTTTGCACTGTTTTACAAAGCATGTATATTACACAATCCTTAACGTATAAGTCTATTTGGATATGAATACTATGTGTGTTTATAACAATTTATTCTGAGAAGATTAAGAGTCTTTAATGAAATGTATCTTATGTACATATTCTAATACATGTTATTCTAAATAACAACTAAAAACTTTAAGTTTTAGTTATTGTATATGTAAAATTTTGAGTTTTAATATGAAGTGTTATTGTATATACATATTTCATTTAATAATTTAATTTAAGTTTAAAAAGTGCTGGAATATTTTCTAAATAACAATATTATTTAATATTATGCACAACAGTTATACATTCAACACATGGTACATGAAATTTTATTGAACGACATAAAGTACAAAGTACTGTTATTCTCGCTCACTTTTAAAATCTCTAAATTAATCAAAGAGAATGCACATCTAAATATTATAATAATCAAATATTGATCACATCGACAAATAATGTATAAGTTGGCATAATAATACTTTAAACTTTATGTACATATTTTAATTTTTACTCTGAATATAGCTATAAATAATAAGACTCGCACTTTTCAACTTATATTTTAATTATTGTATAAAAATACTTAAATTATGCAGTTGCACATGATATTGTACAACTACAATTTCTTTAAAGTGTAATACATATACACAACACATTATTTTTACTTTATTTCTGTTTATATTTTTATATGCATATTATGCATAAAAACATTTAAATATTTTAAATCTAAATAAATATTAATATTAATTAATATCTAAGCAATATTCGCATTTTATTGTATTTTATTTTTTATAATGCTCTAAGAGTAATAAAACAAGACAATGCGCATCGTCCATGACATTAGAGAGATAGAGTGATTAGTCAATTCGGTTGGCATGCAGCCATTTAAGCTGCAAGCTTTCGACAGTTTCTAATAAGAAAAAAAACTGTAAAATTCAAAATATTTTACACAATATCTAATTTTAATGTCAATTAATGTAAATTTTCAAGTAATTAGAAGATTAAACGATGATTCAAGTTAATGTTCAAATTCAGAATAACTAATGAATTTTGACTAAACAAAACTTTTTATATAAAATAAAAATTTCAAATACCACGTATTAAAATAATTATTAAATATAATTATCTTAATATCTTAATGGTATTCGAAATTGACATATCGACAATAGAAGTCGTGCTAAAATCTTCGTTCGAATATACTTAGGCCTGAAGAAGATAACGAAAGTTGTCGAAACGTTGCCGCAACATATTTACAAAAACGTGTGTTTTTTTTATCAACCTACACCCATAAGGAACCTTTTCACATTAAACATATCTATATGGAGGGTGTTGTTCAAATTTCTATAACATAATTATTTTAACTAAATAGTTTGTACATTATATTTTTTATTTTATATTTTTCATTATTTTTAAACATTAATTATGAAGTATTACTAAAAAATTTATAATTGTAATTTGTATTTTTAATAAATTAAACATATTTATTGTTATTTTTGCATAATTGGGAAGTAAATATTTCTTTTAATTCATTTAATATGCTCTAAAATTTATTAATGTAAAAAGCTTTTTTTAAACTAGAAACTATTGAATGTAATTCAGTATTATTCTAGTTATTGAAAACTATATGTTATTGCAAAAAACTATTACTGCATCAAAATAGAAATATTTTATTCATTAAAAGTTGATGGATGATATCTTGGTAAATATAAAAAATTATTTTAATTTTACGTATATCTAATACAGTGTTGCAGTTTATTTATAAATGTAACCAGAATATATGAGTTGAAATAATGATAATGTAAATAAAATAATTAAATAATTATGTAATAGTAATTCATGTTTTTTAAATTTTGAACTATTTATAAATAAAATTTCTGAGAAATAAAATAAAATAATAAATAGTTTTCCCATAATTATAAATTTGTTTGACTAATAATAAACAATGTTTTTTAATCGCTGATTAAAATTTTCAAAAAAGCTAAATTATGAATTCGTAATGTTCGTCGTCCTTGCATCCTTATGTCTTTACGTATTTCCACCACCATGAACATTTAAAGGATAGCGCACAATCGAATCTAGTTTTTAGATGTGCGAGTCGTGCTTGGTTTTGTTGGAGTTTTGTAACGAGTTCTGTCCCGAGATTCCGAACCAGTGGCTCCAAGAATGCAATTAACCAATTAATTTAAATGTGCAATTTATTACTACTAACAATTAATTCATCTACCAGTGTTAATTAAAGATTTTTAATAACAAACTAATTACCGCCCACTGAGCTTTTTATCTCCATGAACAAATAGAGAGAACGCTAATTAGCGCTAACTACTGCTTTTAATTTATCCAAAGAGTCAGTGAGGCGTTAAATATTACTCCGATTCAATTGGCTACGATCGCGATCCACGAAATTTATAGCGCAAAAAATAACTCATAATGAAAATCGAGTTCTTATATCCGCGATGTTCCATAAATATCTTACATTCAACAGCCTGTCCTGAACGTAATTTCAAGATTCACTTTGGCTTATTTTGTTTCAATTGCTTACACGTGTGCACACAGTTTATTGATAATAATTATTAATAATACATACCGACAGATTACAATGATGAATAAAAAATGTCTTGAATCTAGAAACCGAGTCCAAGTGCACATGCATCATCTCGGCAGAACATCTTTATGAATTTGTTGGTGTTTATAGTTTAAAGGGAAAATAATTTGGTTTAGGTGTCTGGAGATTTCAACCACCTAACGGTCGATTATCAAACGTAAAGCGAAGATGCAAAGTCCGTTAGACCTTAGTGACCTCAGAGCAGGCTCTCCAGTCAGCTTCTATGGTCCAATCCGGTTACCAGCCGGCAATGCTAGTCGCTGGAGATTATGTGCCAGATGGTGTCGCAGCCACGGCTAGATGGCTGGTCCACTCCGGGCCTCTTACTATCGGACGGCCTAAGTGCACTACTTTCAGATTTTTAACTGTACCTCAGTTGTCTCATTCCTCGTCCTGCTTCAAAGACGAGCTAATCATTGAGACCTCTGTTGGAATGTATTTCTGTTTATGTATGTGGGAGAAAGTATACTTATATAATGTGCGGGTTTCCCAATAAAGCATATCGTATTTGCGATATAAGGACATTATTTTTAGTCACTAGACTAGGCTGTTCGAGATATTTATGTGCAGCCTCCACAAAAAATGAGATGCCTGGCATACCTCAGCCCGAGAGTCTAGCGCAAGACAACTAGGAATTATTCGCTTTGCTCTTAGAAGCATCACAATCATGCTACGTAAATGGGAGAGCCCTTATTGGGGGAATTCCTTCATTTATTTTAAGTGCATTTTTAGGTAGTTTATTTGTTCACTCATGCATATTTATTCAAACATAGATTGCCTAAATTAGTGGGTTCCGCATTCATACATCCATTCATTCGCTTATTTAAGTCGGTCTCGAGCATGCTACCTCTCTAACTCATTCAGCCAAGACCCTCTATCGCTTCAAGATGACAAACCTTCTAATGGGGATATATTTGCAAAGTATGAAAAAATTTTTTTTAAGCTACTATTTGTTTTTCAGAAGGTCGAAAAATATACGAGAGAGTTTTTATTGTTTGTCCCTTTTTTCGAACATTAGGACTGGCAGGACTTTTCTTCGATTCTTGTTTTAGAATTTTGTAATACGGCCCGATGGAGTGACTGTTAAAGAGCTTTACATAATAAAATTTTTTTTGTGATTTGATACAATGCTGTAGACTTTAAATATTTAGGGTAATAGATGTCACCCTGAATTTATGAACATTTGCATACAGTTGCCCTTAAAAATCGTTTTTATCATTTAAAAATCTCCAATGTTTTACCAAACCATAAACAAAATTTTATCATATAGTGATCTACCAATCGGTCCATCGCGCCTTATTATAAGATTGAAACACATGCTTCGCACGAAGAAAATCCAGGGTATTAGTTTAATATACAACAATCTCGTTTAAAAATGTAGTTACTGACTGATAATTCAACGATCTAATTGATATTTTTATGCCGAACAAAAAACACCTTTTTGAATAATAAAAAAAGAAAATATTAAATGTACGAGTTTATAAAAGGACATCAAAATTTGTGTCTCAGATATTTCTGCTTCTGTTTCTCATCCTCTACATATCGAGTTACGCCTTGATAGCACGATTCCGGTGGAAGGGCGGAGAGGACTATCTGACAACTGACGAGGATGAGGCAACCGTCTACAGAATTAGTCTCTTGCTCTGCGCTGCTGCTCTGGCCGTATCTATTGGTGCAACCCTCCTGCTACCAGTATCTATCGCCAGCAATGAAATTCTCACCCTTTATCCTAACAGCTTTTACGTTAAATGGCTTAACAGCTCTCTTATACAAGGTAAACAGATCCATTCGAATATTTTTTAAATGCTTTTATTTAATTTAAAAGAATTTTTTATCTTATTTAATAAACATAAATTGGATTCATGAAATTTAATAATAAGCACCTTCCATTTATTTATTGATAAGAGGATTAATTTCTTTTTTTATTTCGCTGCTCTTTTTTGTTAGTATTATTTAACCAGAAATAATGCAGAGCATATTCATTCATAATCGAAATTCCACGAGTAAATTTTTATTCTTTTAAAGTTCGTAAATGTTTGTTATTGCTCATTTTTTTTAAATTACGGATTTTAATGAATTAGTTATTATTGAAATACATAACTTTATCTTGTTTTGACGGAATTTATCTAAATAGAAAAATTTCTCTATATTTGTTATTCACAGAGAAATTATCGATTTGGAAAAATCAATAATATGTATATATGTTTTATTTATATTGTAGATTCAATGTCTTAAACATTTTATGTGTACCTTCGAATACTAATAATGTTTTTTAATAATTAATATCAATTTTTTAAATTAAAAAATTTTATAATCATATATTTTTATTTGCAGGATTATGGAACCTTATATTTCTTTTTTCAAATTTATCACTCTTTGTGTTTTTGCCTTTCGCTTACCTTTTCACTGAATCTGAAGGTTTCGTGGGCTACAGAAAGGTACAACAATTTTTTTTTATTTATGTAAAAATTGTTTAAGTTATAGGAAAATTGGATTTAATTGTATATAACTTTTGAATAAAAAATAAATTATTAATATGTAAAATAATTATTCGAATTCAGTTGTTTCTTATTTTATATATTAAATATTTCTTTACGTACAGATTTTTATAAAATTAATTAAATTTGTTATTGTTGCTAATTTAAAGATGCTTAATTTTTTTTTATTTCTCTTTTCTGAATTTTTCATTTATTCTATTATTTATATTTACTTAATCAATCATTACACTGTATCTTTTGCTTATTAAATAATAACTGAAATTGTTAGTTATATTTCATATACGTTTTACTTTGAATAATTTATGAATTTATTACGAAACAAATATCGATTCTTCTTTGATATGATAAATAAATCATTTGTTTTTTATATTAGTGCATTACTATCAATTTAAAAAATTAATTATACAATGTAAATATTATATTCTGATAACAAAATCGTTGCTTTTAAATTTTTTTATAAGTTTTTTCCTAATAGTATTCTATAATTTAATATAATTTATTTATAAACGGAAATAATAATTTTTAAAACATTTTTTAGGGTGTTATGGCCAGGGTTTATGAAACGGTTACAGTATTGTGTTTGTTGGGTGTGATGGTTTTAGGAATGACTTATATATTATCAGCTATTTTGGATCGACAGAAATCGAGTCTTCATACGCTATTCAGTGAGTATTAAATCAACTTGACATATTTTATTAAATAACTTGTTAATGTGAAAATAAAAAATTTCTTTCAAATATTCTTGAATATTTTTCGATAATGATAAATAACCTTGCATTATACAATCAATTTTATTAAAAAAATTTTAATTCTTTTAGATCTATGGACCTATTATTTACCTTTTTTATATTCCTGCGTATCTTTTGTCGGTGTTGTTATGCTTCTACGTGAGTAATATTTTTTATTAAATCACAATTGTGATTTTTATTATATTATTGTTTATTCATAAATGAATTAAATAAATTAAAATGTATTTTAATATATTTTAATTTTTAGTTTGTACACCAGTAGGATTTGTTAGGCTGTTTAGTGTAGTTGGTTCATTTCTCGTTAAACCTCAATTTCTCAAAAATTTGGATGAGGAATTTTTTGCTTATAGATTAGAAGAAGATTGCATAAATCGAAGGTAAATTTATGATATATTTGTTCAAAGCTTTAAAAATGTATGAAAATAAAATTAAAGTAATTTAACATTACAAGTTATAAATTAAAAGGGAAAATTAAAACTGACGAACAGGTTGGAACACGCCAAAGCTACAGGGAACTCATATGTATCGCCGGTGCCGATGTCACCCCCCGGATGTACCAATAATGCCCCCGATGACGAAGACGAGGAACCTCTTTGTCCGAACCCAGGCCTCATGTGCCTTCGCAACGGTGCGCTGCAGCGCGGACTGGCTCAGCGACTTAAGGACATCCAGAAGCGTCGATACATCCTCGATGAACAACGGCGCACCTGGTGGGTGCGTCGGACACTATTATATCCGATGGCAATGCTTGCCCTCCTGGTCCTATCCACTGCCACGGCACTTCTTGCCGTACAGAATACATTACAGTTGGTCGTCGGCATCAAGGCCCTTCCGATGAGTACCAGGGTAAAACCTGTTATATTGACTTGGAGCTTATTCGATTTGTAACACGATGGTTGGATTAGTTATTCTATATTCATTCGAAAAATATTTATCTATCTCAAATTCATATTTTACAATGTACACATAGATTATTTGGGATGATTTAGCATTTTTGACAATTTCAAAATACAAAATTTCGAATGGCACACTGTAGATATTATAGACTATGGTTTAGGATGTATTAAACTTGTTACATAAAGTGGTATAAATTATTTTCTACATTAAACGCCAATGACGATGTATGGTTTTGCGTTAATTATTCACAAAAGTCCTACATTTCAGTTTGATTTGAAAAACTAAAATTGGTGAATTATATTATAATTAATCACTATTAACAAACCAATTATAAGCTTTTTATTATAAATTGTCGACAAATCAAGGAAAATAGAAATATTGATAAAGATTAACCGAGTAAAAATATATACATATTTTTATATGAACTAATTAAATAATTTGTCGTTCTAAATATTTTTAAATTAAAGTAAGACTAATAATTTGTATCCAGTACATTTACTCAAGAAAATTTATTTGAAAAATATATTTAACTTGAATTCATTTTTATAAGTATTTACAAAGCAATTGAAAACATAGTTTGTATTTTCACCCATATGTAAGCCGTTTTAAAATGATCATTCAATTAAGAACATTAGTACATTTTAAATTTACAGTCTCAATATCATTTTAATTGAAATTTAGGAGTATTGATTAAAAAATCGAATGGAAAACTTTTTTTGCAAATACTTGCTTTTTTATGAAATTTGATGATAACTAACTTCCATATTATTTATTAAAATTTAGTTTTGGTTGCAATAATGTGAGGACGAATAAAACTAGTTATTCTTAATTATTTTTCCCACGTTTACATAAAGTATCCCTTCTCCTTGTCAAGACTTATTAATAAACAATTATTACAATTATTACATACTATTAGGTATCTAAGATGTCACGATTATATTTATTCTTCGATAATTGAATCGCGAAATTTTTCCAGGTTTCGTTCTGCCCTAGCCAAAACGGTCAAAGCGTTTAGGCTTTTGTAAGATTCGGAATTATCAATAAAGAAAACGCGAGTTAATTAATATGGTACTTTTTATTATATCTCTTAATGAACGAGAGAGAAAGAGTAAGATAATGTGTATTACAATGTTTCGTGTCGCAAACAAAATTAAGTCCTGATTATATAAAATGGATAGTAATAAATATTAAGAACCCGAATCGAAATACGACTTAAGAAGGAATCGAACCGAATCCAGGATCAAGACCAAATCGAATCCCCATACGTGTTTTTCGATTTGACTCATTACCTGAGCTGTATGGAGAATTGCGAAATCCACAAATTCTCCCTCCGAGTGTTCCTGCTTGATTATCATTTAGTCAGCTGTCTCCGATATTGTCTTTCGATTGGCCCCTGCGTATTCTTCGTCGCCTCCGATCTTGAATTTTCACAATTTGACAAATTCAGAAGTTCTTATTACTCGCGGGTTTCACGTTACTCGCGACTTCGTTCGTTTCCCTCATTGACAATTTCCTAATGTTTTGTCTACGTTTAAGGAGGCGAGTACAATTTACTCGTCGCGTATGCATTTGCAATCTTACATACGTGACACGTCTGGGGGCCCTGCGTCGACGTCCTCGTCGACTAGGAAAATGATAATTTAATTACATTATATCTCTTTTGGTGGTTATTATGGCATTCGAAATTTTATGTTTGTTTGTGTTTGTGTAGACGTTCGTGTGTATGTTCTCAATTTCTCTTTCGAGTCACTACAATTGTTTTTGTTGCTCTCTCGTTCTTATAATATTTTAGATTTCAATTTTCTTATGAACTAAAATATACATATTATTACAATGATTACATATATTACATTATTTTCTTTCTTTTCCATTATATATTTATGTTGCAGTTGTTAATGTATTTATACTCTTCTGTTATATTGTCCAACTCAGCACTCCTTGATGATCTGTCCTTCCTTTTTATTAGTTATGTTTGATATATTTATATAGATTTTTTCCTCATTCTTACCCCCCATAAATATTTTGTCGCTCTGAAATATATTCTCGAAATGTATAATAGTTTATAATTAATGAAATTATATAACTTAATATGTTATTATTATTATTATTACGAATGATTGTATATATTTTTTTTCTTTTTCTATATGTAATTCTTTTGGAATAGTTATTATATTATTATATATCAATATATTATTGTGTCAGTCGGTTTAGTATTGTCAAAGGTCGTTATTACTTATATAATAAGTACCTAGTCATGTGTAATATACATAATATATCCGTGGCTCGGTTGGTAGGTCACCGGTCCACCGACTCGATCGGCGGCGGTTCGAATCTCGTCTGTTTTGATGTTTTTTTTGAATTATTGCGTTATTACATGTGTTCTTTTTTTTTTCTATATATTATATTTATGTGTATTTATATATTTTGTTTGTTTGTTTTTTGTTGTTTGTGTGCGTTTTTTTATTTTTATTTTTATTTTATTCTTAATATAATTGTTATAATTATTATTAGGGTTATTATTATCAAACTTATTATTATTGTTAGTCGGTTAGTAGTTTTTTTTGTTTTCATTTGCCGGGATCTTCCTCCTCATACATGAGCCAGGCGTATGGTCTACCGGCTTCTTTGCATTTATTCTCTTTATCGTTGAGGATAGCGTAGTAAACTCCTCGAACATCAATGGGAGGTTCCCACACACCCCCATGTTGGAGTTCCTCATTATCATCCTTGAGGTTGGCTCTGATCAATGTTTTTCTATTTATTAATTCTCTTTGTATTTTATGTATTGCCCCCCGTATGTGGAGAAGCATCCAGAATATTCCAATTGCTATTTCCTTGTTGCGTGTTTGCTTCGATTTAACTTCCTTCTGTCCAAAAGGACCATTCAAATGAATATTAACTGGAAAATTTTACTGAATGATAATCTACTTGCGTCTACTGCACCAAAGTTTTATGCTCCTTCCATGATATTTGCAAGGAGAATGAGTCGTTTAATTTTTCTTGTTGCAATTTTTCATCTGACTTTGTTTTAAAAGTCTTCTCTCTGTGATTCATTTTAGTATGGAAGGGATGAGTTTTTTATTGTAAATAATAGTATTACTGCTGCGGTTTCATTCTTGGTGAATTACCGTATTATTCATTAATGAAATTATTAATTACACGTTCATTATGATTGTATTATGTAGTTCCATTAGTACTTGTATATATATTTTTTTTTATTATAATTAATAATTTTTTTTTCATAATATTAAGTTTTATATATATATATATATATAACTATAATTATTTTAAACGTATGTATATCGCGCTTTGGTCCGGTGGTCTAGTCATCCGCACCACGGCCCCGCGGTCTGAGTTCGAATCCCGATGCCTCAAATTTTTTCTTTTTTTTTTTTTAAATTATCTTACAACTATTAAAACAATTATAAATATGTGTATTATTTTAAAATTACCCTATATATTATTATTTTATTGTTACAAGCTGGTTGTGTTTTCTGTCTGAATACTGTTTTATCTATTGGTTCTCTCGTGTTATCCGAAGTTGAGGTATAGTAGTTTTGTGACGCCTACACATTCGTAATTCTATGATTATTATTATTATTACGATATTCAGTACTGTTATGGATAATATTCCGAATATAGTAACATTATTTTTAAATACTTTAACCTCGTCGTTATTTTCGTTAATTCAACTGATTATCCTGGCTTTTTTTATTATTTCTTTTAGCCCACCTACCTCAATTGTTAGATTTAAGCGTTCAAGTATGTATGTGTGTTGATTTTATTTCGGGTGTCCATTCATAGATGTGTTTGGTAATGTTATCAGTAACTCCCCAATTCTTTAATATTGTGTCTTGGGTTAAGTTTGCCGAACTTAGTTTAATCCGTAATGTTTCGTCTGTTATTTGTTTCGTCGCGTCTATTTCTATACTTGTTGTCTCCGCGTGGTAACCTGGTTTTAATGTTATTATTCCTGACCCTTCTAATTGACGTCTTTCTTCTCCTTTTCCATCACATTGAATTCTTATTTCCTCATTTTTAAGTTCCGAATAGATTCAGGTGTTTCCTGTTTTTAATCTAGTCCAGTGGGATTTACGCATAGTGCCGATTTTGATATCGCATTCGGATAGGTTGAAAGGTTGGATTCCGAAAATGAGTTTTACTTCACAGGGACTTTTGTTGTTTACCCGTATCCTCGGTTTTAATTTTTCGCATATGTTTGTTTTAATTAATTGAGTTTGTTTTAATACATTCCCGTAATTTAGTCTCCGTAATCTTTATATATAATCTTGTTTTGAAATCGACAGCGATATATTTAGTTTGGGGTTTTATGTAGAGTATGAGTTTCTCTTTTTGTTGCTTAATTGGGAAGGGTGTCAATTTCTGTAGTACATAGTCATTTATTGTTATTAAAGATATAGTTATATCGTATATTATTTTCTGTCCATGGGTGATAACCTTTATAGTGGAAATTTTAATAAGTTCTTCGATGGGTCTGTCTTTTGTTATTAGTAAAGTCTCTGCGCTCAATTTTTCATTAATTTTTCTTGTCGTTTCCGTTATCAATTTTTCGTCGAGTAATAGTGGGTGAATTTCACCCTTGGCTGCCAGTTGCGTTATATCTAATATTAATTGTGTGTTTCGGATTTGAATGTTAGTGTAATTCTCCAATAGTCTTATCAATTCGTTCCATTCTAGTTCTTTCTGGATTTTTGAAATGTCACTTGTTTGGTCGTACGACACAAGCCTTTGGCAAGTCCGAACCGGAAAGGATTAGGAATTTCCAAGGGCCTGTGGGGGAGTATTTTGACCGGTACACTTGCTCATCGGGTTTTTCCACATTTTAAATTTAATGTACATTCCCCCCACCTTGCAGGGTAAAATCCATTTAACATACCTGATATCTAAAGATATAAATAGAACACTTGTTTTAAATTATTAGTCAGAAAGAAACTCAGACACACAGAAGCACATGAGACACATTCATTTTTCAAATCAAGCCTACAATTTTTGTAATTAACTCTGTCAAGCAATTGTTAATTTTATGTGTATTTTCTTGTATATAATATATTTATGTAATTTAACCGGATTTCACTAACTTTAGTTGTCAATTGAATCATTCCCTGATCCTTTAAAGTAAACTAAAAAATAATCAGAACCGCAATTAATTTAGCGATCTGATACAAGGGAGAAATAAAAAATAATCAAAATTCTTCCAAATTCTAAACATAGTCCTTCGAGCCAAATCAGGGTCTATACAAATAAATTCAAATTACGGCGACACAAGTGAATAATGTGAGTGCGAACATATACAAGAACAACTACATATTAAATCAGAAAACCAAGACAACGAATACGTTTGCTACAAGACAAGAGTCACCAAGGGAGAACAGTCGTAGCGGACAGCGAATCTTCGCAGCAGCTGCACGGACACCATCTCTTAGAAGCTTCCGTGGCGGACACCAAATATTTGCAGCAGCCGCACGTGTATATTCATTTTAAACATACTCAAAACCCATAATGACATCGAGGAAATGAGCATCGTAGTAGCTGCCAATAATCATCGACAACATACAACACATCGAACTCTGTAAGTTAGTCATTCTCCAAAAATAATTCCTTCAACTCTGTCCCCATCTAAATTGACTCTATCTCGTGAATAAAAAAAAATTGTTGCCTTTATACAAAAATGGCGGAACTAGTATTAAAAGACGCGATAAGAATGCGTGCAACAATTAAGGATAGTCTTATGTAATTAACAAAGTATTTTTTGACTAACGCGGAGATCCAAAAACATGATATCGAGTCGCGAAAAAAAAATTAGAAGATTATATGACGCAATTTAATAAAATACAAGTTGAAATAGAGGGTCTAGAAAACAGTGAGGAATTCGCAACAGCACATGAAGCCGAAAGGATTAACTTTGAGGAGCATTATTTTATGTGCGCGCGATTAATTAGCGAAAAAGAAAAAAAGAATGTAGCTTCCGCACAGCCTAATAATAATAAAAATTAAACTGAAATTACAAGAGAGTTATCTACTTTAAATGTTCAGACCATCAATTCATTATTGCCAAAAATTGAAATTCAACCATTTGACGAAAATCCGATACAATGGAGAGCATTTCAAAATGAATTTACATAGTTCATAACGAAAAATCAATTCCAGTATCACATAAATTTTATTTATTAAAATCGCTTCTTAAGGGAAATATATTGTCAATATTAGATTCCTTGGACGGATCTGATGAAGATTACGAGGTAGAGTGGAACCTGCTAAGGGATTGATGTGAAAAACCACGTGCAATTATTTATGCTCACATACAAGCGATAATTAAATTGCCTGCAATCTCAAAGGAATCACCCAATAAGTTAAGATCATTACGTGAGAACGCCCAAAAACATGTAAATTCACTTAAATTATTAAACGAATCAGCTGACTCGTGGAATTCAATGCTAACGTTTCTCATAATACAAAAACTTGATCGGAATACGCATCGTACATGGGAGCGAATGTTAGAAGACAAAGATATGCCTACCTTTAATCAATTAATGCAATTCATTACAAAACACGAGTGCGGAGATGACATTGAATATAATAATAATCATCAAGCAAAATTTAACGCATCCAAGGGCCAAAACCGTGTTTAAACATTCCTTGGAACGAACAAGCAAAATACATGCAGTTTTTGCAAGGAAAATCATAATTTATTTGCATGTGATGAATTTTTAAAAATGACACCTCGTGAACGATTCAATCTAGCGCGTAAAAAGGAACCTTGTATCAATTGCCCACGCAATAATCACGCGACAAATAAATGCCATGTATCGGGATGTAAGAAGTGCACCAAAAAACATAACACACTCCTGCATTTTAACTCTTCAAATCAAACAACAAATAATGCGAAATCAGGCTCAATTCATGTAGCCGAAACAGTAGAAAATAATGCATCGGGAGTGGAGGAAACAAAGCATGTACCTACAGTCACGTATAATTCCGAAATCTTATTAGGCACAACAAAAATAAAAATCCTAGACAAGCATAATAATGAACATAGTTGCCGAGTTCTTTTAGATTTGGGTGCACAATGTAACTTCATAACAACAAGACTCGCCAATAAATTAAATCTAGAAAAAGAAAAAATCGATTTGCCATTTTCGGGCTTAGCATAATTAACTACACGAGCAAATTATAAAATGAACGCAACCATGAAATCGACGGATAACAAATTTAAATCATCTATTGAATGTGTAGCGCCACCAAATATCACAGGAAGATTGACATGACAATCGATTAATAAAAGGGAATTGAGGATTCCAAAAAATATTCGTCTTGCCGATCACGAATTCGACAAGTCCACTGAAATCGACATGTAAATAGGTTCTAGCTTATTTTACAAATTATTATGTAACGGACAGATTAATGTTAAAAAACAGCACGATATTATATTGCAAAAAACGTTGTTAGGTTGGATTGTTATCGGAAAAATTAACGGCAACCAACCTACGTCGATAAAATGTCATTTAGTTAGAAATCTAGAGAGTTAACTGCAACAATTTTGCAAAATAGAAAATGTACCGCATTCAAAATATTTATCACCCGAAGAAATAAAATGTGAAACTTTTTATAATGACACTATAAAACGAGACAGTGACGCACGTTTTATAACTAAACTACCTTTTAATGAAAAGAAAATGCCTTGGTGAATCGTATAATCAAGCATTAAGACGGTATGAAATGTTAGAAAAACGTTTAAATAATGATACAAAATTAAAAAATGAGTATAATTCGTTTTTAAGGGAATATCGCGATGCAGGTCACATGACGCTTTGTACAAAAATAGATAAGGTAAATCGAGAATATTACATTCCACACCATGCAGTAATAAAAAATCAAAATAAAACAACAAAACTGCGTGTAGTTTTCGACGCATCTGCTAAAACTACAACTAACATATCACTGAACGATGCATTACTGGTCGGTCCTACGGTTCAAAATGAATTAATTAATATCTTATTACGCTTCCGTTTGCACAATGTAGTAATTGCAGCTGATATCAAACAAATGTATCGTCAAATCAAAGTAACTGAGGACGACTCAGAATATCAAAAAATAATTTGGCGTGAAAATTTAAACGATGCACTTAATATTTACAAATTAACTACGGTTACGCAAGGGACTGCATCTGCGCCGTTTGTAGCAACTAAAACGCTTATGAGACTAGCTGAATGCATTTTAAATGACTTCTATGTCGATGACTGTTTAACGGGTACAAATACTGTTGAAAACGCGAAAAATTAAAAAAATGAAATAATTAAATTATTCAATTCAGGCAGTTTTCAAATACATAAATGGATATCCAATCAACCCGAAGTTCTTGAAGAATTAGACGAAAATGGACAAAGTATTAATTTAAATAATCAACTATAAAAGTTATTGGGCGTTTATTGGAATCCTACTATAGATACAATTAATTATTGTATAAACGATAAACAGAATAACCAAAACATAACAAAAAGAACCGTGTTATCACAAATACCGCAGCTTTTTGATCCATTAGGGATGCTGGGTCCCCTTATTATTGTCGCAAAGATCATAATGCAAGACTTGTGGAAGGAAAAATTAAACTGAGATAAGTCGTTACCGCAAATTTTACATAATAAATGGAAAGAATTTAAAAAATCAATCTTAGTCATAAATTAGTTCAAGTTTCCGCGACAAATAATAATAAATTATGTGAATGACATCCAATTGCATGGGTTTGCAGATGTGAGTGAACGAGTATATGGTGCGTGTATTTATCTACGGTCAAAGAGTAAATGTGGAAAATGTTTAGTAACTCTTATATGTGCAAAATCTCGCGTCGCGCCGATAAAGGTTATATCATTGCTTCGATTAGAAATGTGTGCTACACTACTTTTAGCTGAATTATTCGTTTTTGTTAAGCATTCGTTAAAATTAACATACAATAAAGTAGTATTATGGTCGGATTCAACAATAGTCTTAAATCAAATCAAAATCGAGCCATATTTATTGAAGACGTTTGTAGCAAACCGAGTATCAAAAATTCAAACCATGACTGTGGATGCTGAATGGCAGGATATAGTTACAACTGAAAATCCAGCAGATTGCCTATCGCGAGGAGAAGATGCTGCAACATTCATAAAAAATACCTTATGGATAAATAGGCTATTGTGGCTAGTACAAAATGAAAGTGAATGGAAAACGCTAAGCTTATCAGGGGTAGAAGAAGTAAAAAAAAATCCCGTATTTGTCTCACGATTATTAAAAATACAAATGATACGTTTGCTCGATTTTCATCGATAACTGCATTAATTCGATTATCCGCATTATGATTTCGTTATTTAAAAAGATATAAATCAAAACAAGAAATAAGGGGAGAACTATCAGTATCAGACTTACACGATGCAAAAATAAAATTAATCAAACTAGTACTAAATAACTATTTCGCGCATGAAATTAAATTATTAAATGCCAAACAGTCTTTAAATGCAAAAAGTCCGATACTCAGCCTTGCACCCTTCGTAGACAGCGAAGGTGTACTAAGAGTTGGCGCAAGACTAACAAATTCAAATTTTACATATGCGAGAAAATTTCCAATCTTACTCCCTCGGCAAGATAATATAACAAAATTGATAATTCACCGTTAGCACGAAAAACATTGGCATACAGGTGTACAACACACACTGGCTCGGGTTCGTGAAAATTATTGGCTGATCAACGGAAGGGGCCTCATGCGTCAAATATTAATGGGAAGCATACGCTGTAGACAAGTAAAACCAAAATTATAAAAATATATCATGGGTAATTTACCAAAAACACGCATAACGCAATCGCGACTCTTTCAAAATGTCGGAATTTATTACTGCGGTCCTTTTGTTATTAAGGAAAATAAATTTAGAAATCTAAAAATGATAAAAGCGTATGTTGCGGTGTTTGTTTGTTTTGTGACAAAGGCGGTTCATTTTGAGCTTGTCACTGATTTGACAAGAGAAACGTGCTTATAGGCGATTAAACGTTTTATTTGCAAACGGGTAAAACCAACAAATATTTATACCGACAACGCGACGAATTGTGTGGATGTGAAAAATGAGTTGCAGAAAATTCAACCCTTTTTCTTATTAAATGATATAATGATAATATAACAAAGACACTGGTAAATGAAGAAATATCGTGGCATTTTTCACCACCCCAATCTCCACATTTCGGCGGCTTATGAGAGGCTGCGGTCAAATCTTTTAAAAAAAACACTTATATAATGTTATGCGTAATGTAACCTTTACGTACAAGTAGTCAAATACGTGCAGTATTGAAATAGAGTCAATACTAAATTCCCGTCCTCTTATCCCAATATAAAATGATCCAAATGATTTTACTGCCTAACTCCTGCTCATTTCTTTATTGGAGAATGTTTAACCGGAATTAATGAATATGATTACACAAAAACAACTATAAACAAATTATCAAATTGGCAACACGTACAAAAGTTAAAACAAGATTTTTGGAAGCAATGACATCTAGAGTATCTTAATGAACTTCGCGTTCGTAATAAGTGGTACAAAAATAATTCAACACTAATAACAGTCGGCACACTGGTAACCATACAGGAAGATAACATGCCTCCACGACATTGGAAACTTGGGCGCATCATAAGTATACAACCAGGATCAGATAAAATAGTTCGAGTAGCCCTTGTAAAGACTGCAGATGGAGTATACAAAAGAAGTATAACAAGACTTTCACTTCTTCCTATTGAGCAATCATAAAAATTATAATCATAACATTCACATCAATTCATTTAACATAATCAATAAAATAATAATCATTATAATATGAAATGAATAAATATTAATTAAATGTAAATTTATGAAAATTAACATATAAATCTTCACAATACCAGCAATGTAATATACCATAATATTTCAACAAAAAAAAAACCATTGTACATTTAGAATAAGAGCATTTATTGAACGTATAGTCGTTTAAGGTGGGAAGAATGTTTGGTTGTACGATACAAACCTTTGACAAGTCCGAACCGGAAAGGATTAGGAATTTCCAAGGGCTTATGGGGGAGTATTTTGATCGATACACTTGCTCATCGGGTTATTCCACACTTTAAATTTAATGTACATTTCTCCCCCCCCCCCACCTTGCAGGGTAAAATCCATTTAACATACCTGATATCTAAAGATATAAATAGAACACTTGTTTTAAATTATTAGTCAGAAAGAAACTCAGACACACAGAAGCACATGAGACACATTCATTTTTCAAATCAAGCCTACAATTTTTGTAATTAACTCTGTCAAGCAATTGTTAATTTTATGTGTATTTTCTTGTATATAATATATTTATCTAATTTAACCGGCATTCACTAACTTTAGTTGTCAATTGAATCATTCCCTGATCCTTTAAAGTAAACTAAAAGATAATCAGAACCGCAATTAATTTAGCGATCTGATATAAGGAAGAAATAAAAGATAATCAAAATTCTTCCAAGTTCTAAACATCACTCGTTACTTCATTTATTTTGTCGCGTAAATAGTTTAATTTTTTGTCATAATATTGCAATTTAGTTTCTATTATTTCCGTCTGATTAGCCAAAAGCTGACTTAATTCGCCTGTTTTCGCCTTTACGTTGTCAATTACGTTCTTTATTTCCGTTTCTGTGGCTTCGTCAAGTGTCCCAAATAAAAATTTACTGATTTTACCTATGAATGGCAACACTGCCCTTTTTCCCCTAGTTCTTTCTAGTATTTTTGTTACTTCCCTTATATTTATTAATTCCTCTTTCTCGAGATATTTCAGACCATTAAATTGTTTTTCACAAGTCTCTATTTTTATTTCATTCACACATCTATTAGAGAGTTTGTCTATTGCAGCGATCAGATGTTTGCTATGTAGGAGGTTATCATTAGTGTCTAAATATTGAATTATTTTTCACGTGCTCCTTGATTTATGCAATGTCGCTACTCCTTCCATAAATATTCCGGGATTACTCTTTATAGCATTATAAAGTCATCTGTTTTCGTTTGGTCCATCGTCCTGTAATATTAACATATTTACTTTGTCCATTAATATATTTTTTCCATACGATTAACAAATGGATTGGGGTAATAAGGATAGGTAAAGGAGAGAAATTTTTTTTATACATTGTGCCTTTTCTCATATTATATATATATATATATATATATATATATATATATATATATATAATTCAATACAGCTTTTGCTGTATAAATCCTGCTGGTCAGTGTGATACCTGCACTTTCATGCCCTTTTATTCCCGGGTCGTGCCTCTTATCACTGACTCTTGGAGGTTTATTTGTTTATTTATCTATTATAAAGAAGAAATTCATTTTTCTTTCCCTCCTTTTTTTTTTTTTTTTTATTTAAGGCAATCATTATATGTTAATCGCATTTCTTAGTGCGTCTAACGATTATTTGATTTTAATTATTTTATTTGTTTATTAATTTATTTTTTTATTTACCAGTATTTTTTGTCTGTCGTCAATGTTGTCTTTGTTTGATTCGATTAATAACTTGTCTTTTTTTTATTGACTGTATAATCCCAAAATTATTATAGAAAGTTATGTGTCGTGTGGCTGATGCGTAAAGGCTGCTGCCTGCCGTTGCGGCCGCACGAGTCGAATTCCGTTGACTCAAACTTTTTTTTCTGTCAATGTTATATTTGCCGTTCATAATTAATGAATTTATTATTAATTAATATTATTAAAACAATAAACTTTGAAAATAAAAAAATCATTTTTTTTTTTTTTTAAATTTTGAATTCCATTTTTTGGTGAAATTTAAGACTTAATATCATTAAAATTGATGATTTTAATTTTATGGTTTTTTTCGAAATAAAATTTAATGTGAATTAATAAGAAAATAAATTTTTACAAGAAAACAAGGAATTCTATACTTCATCTACCGATTTTATTCCCAAAAATATCTATTTTGATGTTTATTTTTTTTTATTTTAGTGGACTGTGGAATTTAAGTTTTGTACTGTATTTACCCGTATCTCGATTGCTCGGGTAAAAGGTAAATGTGTGCGGGAGAGGGGTGCCTCTCTGTTTATTATTTTTCGCTAATTATATCCGTTTGATTTTTTATGTGGGAAGTGTTCTACTTATATATACTGAGAATCGTATTAATGGCGTCTCGATAACTTTCGGGCGTTTCTCTTTTGTCCTGTTCCCATAAGTATAGTAATCTTTTTTTTCTTTTATCCATTCGTAATAATAATAATTAAGTATATATTTTATTGTACTTACAACTATTCATTATTTGTATGCGATTATTTATGTGATTTTAGTACGAAATTATTATATAGCTGTTAGTATCGAAATTAATACGTATAACATTATCAGTAAATAAGGAAAAAGATTATTTTAAGATTATTATTGGAAATATCGATTGATTTGATTTTTCTTCTGAAATTATATTCTCCTTTTTTTTTATCTATCAGTTGATTTCTCATGGTTTCTCGCGTTTCAGTTCATTTGATCGCTTCAACTTGTCCATGTGTACTATTCTTGTCCCTTTTCGATGTTTTAACGTGACATTATGCGTTTTATAATTTATGCCAACGATTTCGTAGGGACCCACATATTGTTTTGCCATCTTTCCTAATTATGGTTCTTTTAGCTTGTAAACCATTTCACCGTCTCTGAAATTTTGAGTACTTATCCCTCTATCATAGTAAAATTTGGATCGGTATTTTGATTGAATTAAATTCATCGCTGCCAAGGTTTGTAACTGACTCAGCGTTTCGACTACTTCTTGATGGAAATCATTGTATGTCGTGCACTCGTTTGATATTTTGAAACTTGATAGTGTGCGCGCTTTTCGGCC
The DNA here is from genome assembly GCA_018907245.1 of Eupristina koningsbergeri. Classification (NCBI taxonomy): domain Eukaryota; kingdom Metazoa; phylum Arthropoda; class Insecta; order Hymenoptera; family Agaonidae; genus Eupristina; species Eupristina koningsbergeri. The sequence goes on along the minus strand of JACCHV010000002.1, from coordinate 1,076,380 downwards.
GAAGATCAACTCGTGCGGTGTATGTCCTGTAGCCTCATGCTCTGTACAATTATGAGCGTGTTAGCACAGACAAACCCACTTGTTCCATTCTTTATACTTTTTGACATAACTTTTTAGATATTCGGTTACTGTATGATGCATTCGTTCGATACTCCCGTTCGATTGGGGATGATATGCAGTCGTATTGAATTTTTCGATTCCGAATATTTTAGCGAATTCTTCTAGGGTTCTATTGATAAAGTGAGTACCCTGATCTGTTAATATTGCTGCCGGTGGTCCGAAATAGCATATCAATTTTCCGATCATTATTTTCGCGACTTCGATTGCGGTAGCTCGCTTTACTGGGGTCAGTATGCAATATTTTGTCAGTAAGTCTTATATCGTCAAAATGTACACATTGCCGTTTTTTGTGTTGTTTTTACTAAGGGTCCATAAAAATCTAATGATATTTTTTCAAATGTGTGAGAAGAAGTATCGGTTATGATCATCGGCATCTTCGTTTTTTTCCTCACTAATTTATGTGTTTGGCATTTTGTACATGATTTTACAAACTGCTCCACTTTTGGTCGCATGGTTTTTCAATAATAATTTGCCGCAATTTTTTGTATGTTTTATTTATTCCACGATGACCTCCCATAGGTGATTCATGATATTCCCGAATTATCGTGTATCTATCTTGTATTTTTGGCACGGGGAGATTGTCCTTGAGTAAAACTATCCCGATGTTTTCATTATCAAACAACTCGTTGTAACTTTCGACGAAAAAGCTCCATTCCGTTTCTTTTATCAATTGTAAATCTTTTATTATAGCAATGCTCTTAACGTTGTTATTACGACAAATGATTTTTAAATTTTTAACGCTTGTAATTATTTCAGTTCACATTACTGTATCATTTACATGCCTTTTGATGGTTATACCCATAATAACTATGTCCTGAATTCTTTTTAGATTTATTTCACCGACGGTATACTCCCTGCTTATCCAAGAGTCGAGAAGTATATATTCTCTCTCGATTAAAGCCTCCAAAACTTCGGTGTTGAAACTGGCATCGACCGTCATTAGAAATACTATATTTTCGTGGCATTTAAAAGTATGTTCATTTATTAGTTTAACTCTTGTAAATTTCGCGACGGGGTCTTCTCTCCACGGTGGTTTTAGTGGTGGGAGGTGTAATCGCGTTACTCTGTCGTTCCAACGCAATCGAGCCTCTAGTTATTTATCGTTTTTGCTCTCGGTCAAGGCCGTATCTCTTATTCCGGTCTCGGTTCCAGATAATTCTATTATCGCGTTGCTGACCTCGCGATTTTTATCGCTATTTTCACTATCATTTTTACTTGATCCCGAATCAAAGTTCGTTGACTCGCACGTTATCTGTCATCTATTTGTTTTCACGTATGGGGTACAGTGATTATTTTCTAAATGTAAATGTATGATGGGGTTATGGATTTTATCGATAAAATGACAATACATTAATTTGTCTTTTGTAATTACAAAGTGTATGCAAGCATTAAAATTGAATTCTTGACAAAATATATATACACAGTCGTCATTTCCCCATTCATTATGAGACGATAAAATTTTGACCGATTCTTTTGGCTCTTAACAATCATTTAAAAATTTTGAGTTTAATAATTTTGCTTGTAATTCTGCTGTTGATATGGATAAATTCGTGACGATTTTGAGGCTTTGGAAAAGACAGTCCCTCGGTGGTTCGGTTAGTATTATCTCACGTGCAATATTTATATCTGGTTCAATACATTGCAAGCCCTGGTTATATAATGGTAAATACGCGTTTTTATCGTGTTCCTCTTCTAGGCTCATTTCTTTAATGGTTTTATTCGTTATTTGATCGGTATTACTTGGAATTTCACTCAGTTTATCATTCAGGCTGGCTTTTGGTGATGCTATTATTTCGTCCAACCCAAAGTCTGATAGTCGGTTCGCCCCATGATTTTCATTCTCCCGTTCTTCGCGAATCTCTACAAGTCCTGACATTTCTCTTCGAATTTTGACGTCCCATCCTTCATGATCTTTCGGGTCTCTTGTTATTATTTCCACGGTGTATTTTTTCGACTCGACTTTTATTTCTTCCGGTTCTTCTCGATTATATTCGTGATCTTTTCCCTACTTATTTCTCTTACCGTGATCTCGTGACTTTCCCTATTCTCTATTACCTCTAGATGTTCGAGAGAGCTGTCTTCGTCGTCACTAGAGCCATGGAAACTGATTTTCTGCTTCACAGTTATTAAACCCGATTTTTCAAGAGGGGTGCTTACTGTTACATTCCCGATTTTCTCCGAATTTCTTTTTTCTCGCGTTAATTGGGCTTGTACATTAATGTCGCTAGTTGTCACGACTTCGTGGTCTGATATTTTTGAATCGTTCAACTTATCCCGCTTATGAAGGACTCGTTTTCGTTTGTTTTTTTTCTTTTTTCCCTTCCAAGGATCCCGCTTTTCATATGATCTCCAATCTTCGCTTTCGCTTTGCTAGTGGGATGTGTTGATTCCCGATCCGATTCTATTTCACTCTCGGAATCACTCACTCGTTTGCGTTTTTCCACCATACCGATATATCCGTGTTTGGAATTTTCCCGTTCTTCCTGTTCTTGCTATTCCGTTAAAGCATATAGCTTATTTCTGGACAATTCGGGATTTGCTTCGCCCTCCTGAAGTATCAGGTTTCTTGATAGTGCGTCCGCATTCACGTTCTTTAATTCCGGTCTATATATAATTTCGAAGACTTAACCTTGTAGTGATGCTTTCATCCTATTAATACGGATGTCAAGGTGTTTAGTTGTATGAAAGTGTTTTAGAACTTCATGATCTGTTATAATAGTGCATTTTGTTCCGTATAAATAATGTCGAAATTGTTCTTTCGCGAAAACTACTGCTAACAGTTCTTTGTCATATGTCGAATATCTTAGTTCTGGGCCTTTCAAATATCGTGACGCGTAAGCACATGGTCGGTCTTTCCCTAATTCGCCTTGGCTTAAGATGGCTCCGAGCGCGTAATCTAACGCATCTGTAGTCACGATAAATGGCCTTGTCAAGTCAGGTGCTTGTAGGAATGACTTACTGCACAGTATTTCTTTAATTTTAACGAATGCTTCTTGCTGACTCTTTTCCCAGTAACATGCTCTTTCACTTTTAATAATTTCCAATAATAGCAGTGTTATTTTCGCGTAATTTTGAATGAATTTTCTATAATATCCGAATAATCCGAGAAATTGTTTTATTTTCCTCGCTGTGGTTGGTACAGGATAATTTTTAACCGTCGCTATTTTATTTAGGTTCATGCATATTTTTTCCGATCCAGCAATGTGCCTAGGACTTTGGCTTCATTTTTTAAAAATTGACATTTCTTGGCTTCGATGGTTAAATTAGCGGCTTCTAGTTTGCGTAGGACCCTTTCTAATCAGATTAGGTATATCATCGAGATATACCTCTATCTCTTGCCTCGATAATCCCGTTAAGGCTAATTCCATTGCGCGCATAAAGGTGGTGGGGGCTCCCTTCAGACCCATAGCCATTCGGCTATATTTGAAGCTTCCTCTCGGCCCTGACGATGCTGTTAGCGGTATCCAGGCTGGATTCATTTTTATTTGAAAAACACCCATTTTGAGGTCCATGATGGATATATAATTTGACCCCGCGAGCTTATCAATGAGCTCGTTCACGAATGGTATGGATAACAGTCCTCCAGGGTAATATCGTTTAGTTGTCTGAAATTGGTCACCGTCCTCCATCTTTGGTTGCCTTGCGCGTCCGGTTATTTCGGGATAATGCACGTTGGTGAGCAATACGGAAACATCGATGGTTCGATGATGCCCTTTTTTTCTAATTTATTTATTTCTTGTTGCAATATTTCTTTTAAAATGGATGGATACCTGTATTGCTTTGTTTTTAATGGTTTATCAGATGTTAACTCTAATTTGTGTTCTAATAAATGAGTCGCGGTTAACGGCTCATCATTGAAACCGAAGCTCCTCGTGTATTTCAGTAATTGGTCCCGGAGTGTTTTTCTTATTTCTTCGGTGTTTCTCCCCTCAACATCCACGATGGACATAATTATATCAAGTCTTTCTTCCCGTTGTTCTGGGTTGTCATTTAAATAAATGTTGAACCTTCTAATATCGGTTATTGGTTCCGCGAAATCGTCATTTTCATAATTATCATAATTTAATTTGTCGGTGAATAAATTCTTAATGCTTAGTTAATTTATTTCACCGCCCCTCTTATTATATATTGTTCCTATGTCTACTTCCCCTTTGTCTTCCATTACGTAGTTCGGTAATAATTCAATTTCTGGTATTGATATGGAAACTGGCATCTCGTTGGTGTTTGTATATTCTACGAATATTACGCCTATATTTGAAACGGATAGAAAATTGCCAAATAAAATTCCTGGTGCCAAGTTTTGGGGTGGTACCCAGCCAATTTTATGTCTCCTTTTACGCGTGCGCAAACTCTTTTTCTCGTTTTCGCAGGTATCTCAAAATAATTATCTTGAGCGAAGGGTATTACTGTCTCCCCTAATTTTAACTATCGGTGTTCGGGAATAATCGTGCTCTTATATTTCCCTATTATGTACCAACCAAGGATTCCGTCTACGTCAATCGGTAAGTCCTCAGGAACTACATGGAATTCACATTTAACGTCATGTATCGCTATCGGTAGACTTCCCACCGTCAGGCATTTTCCTGAGGCGTAGCCGTGTACCATTATCATGACTTTCCTGTCGATGAACTCGCTCATTTTAACTTTTTTTCCTTTAATTATTGATACCTCCGCTCCCGAGTGCGCGTAAACGGAGGCTTTATTTTTTAAAAATTCTATCCCATGGATTTCTATAACGGGCAATTTACTTCCCCCTTCCATATAATTAATTTTGGCCACCCTTATATCGGGGAAGTGTTTATCTTTTGTTTCTATATTTTCCTGCTCAACAATGAGAGGTTTTGTTGAACAAGTTCCTAGTTTAAATGTTCGTTATCATTATTGACGGTAGTAATACTATCTATCATAAATCAGATTGACTCTCGCATCTTGCGAGCGTGACGCGTTATCTAACTGGGGTCCCTCATGATCGAATCGGTCATTGGGAGGGCCATACTTATCCCTGGGATCGGTATTGGCGTAATTTGCCCTATTATCAGCATTATTGTCATATCTTCCCCGATCTCGATAATTATTTTCCTTGTATCTGTTACTTCGATTATAATATCCATTATAATCGTTGTAACAACTCCGACGATCATTCGGCCTCCCATGATAATTATTCTGACTCCTCTGATTCACGTATGGTTATTATTATAATTACACCGGCCATCATAATTCGGGGGTACCCTATTATCATTGTTTATGTTGTTAGGATAGGACGCGTCGATTCATTCTCCGTCGGACGGTTGATCCACCTCCCTTATTAGATATCGGCAGTCAGCAGTGTCATGCCCTTTCCTTTCGCAATACTTGCGCCACGTCGGCGGTTCGTAAGGCCTATCATAGCGCGGACCACGCATGTTGTTGTCACGCTCGCCGCCTCTTTCAGTCCGGACTTTGTAAAGTTCTTTATCGAATCTTGTCGCGAGGTTAATGGTTTCTTCGAGGGTCCCGGGCCTTCTTGCATCCACCCGGATAGAAATCAAGTCGATTAACTCTACTATAAACCTCCTGATAACTAGATCCTCGTGCTGGCGACGATCTGGATAACGACTGATATGTCTAGTTAGGCAGTCCAGTTAACTCCTCACGCAGAAGTCTCATGCGATTCCCGAACTAAAATACTGGTTCTCCGTCCTTTTGCACGCATCTTTGATTTTTTCTACTGCGTCTTCTACAGCCACAGGAGCTCCGAAAACTGCTCCCAAATCAGGGATAAAATGGTCAATCGAATCATAATTGCTTAATTTAGATCCCATAAATGGCTTTGCTTTCCCGATCATTTTATTACTTAAAGCTCGCAAAATGAACCGTTCTACTTGAGGTCCTTCGTGGTCTAGAGTTTTGTGTATCCAATTTATCAAATTTAATATTTCTTCCCGTTCACCCGAAAACTTTGGCATCTGATCCGCTATCTTATATGGGGACATACTCGACCTCATAGAGAATTCCGGTATATATTCGAATTGTCGAGTATTTTCTACGGGCATAATAGACTCCTGTTGTCGCGAAGGTTTTGTTCGGGGCATGATGGTTGGCGTGGCTGCACTCGCTCTGCTCTGAGTGTATCAACGGACGCTATACGCGGTTCACATGACAATCTATCTTTCTGCTTGCGGAGCCGATCGATTTCTTCTCTCATTGCTTTCATTTCAGCAATCAATTCCTCAAAACGGCGGTCCCTTTCGTCGATATTGATATCCGGTGACATGGGATCTACGCTCGGCCATCCCCCTAGATCGATAATATTTTGTTCGTCGGCCATCATTAGACTCGCTTTTTCTAAATCACACTTATATAATCCTACAGTTCCTACTGATTTTAATTTCTGGATATTATCTCCACAAACTCGTGGTTGTTCTTCCAGAGTTTCTACGTCGACGAGGAGACGATGAGCAAATTCAAACGTTATCTCTTTTTCGTTCGCGGAATTCCACTCCCCGGACGCTGTTAAATTGGACGACACTAAACACGGCTTAGGATCACGTTCGTATGATTTACTACGCGCAAATAATTTAAATCCTTTAAACATTACCTAAAAAAATTAATTATTTGACACTATCTCCGAAAAATAACCAAAAAAAAAATTTCTATAATTCTGTTGGATCCGGTTCTAACTTCAAGTTCGGGTCACAAATTTCACAAATCAATCGATATTTTTTTCTTAAGACAGATTACGCAGCCTGCATATAGTTTTATAAATTATTCAAAAGAAAAAAGAAAAAAAAAGAAAAAATACAAGATACACTTTTTCGTACTTACATTTAGATGATACCTATGATTGTTGCAACTCCACAGTTCGTCATGGCCTTCCTTATTATATTAGTTTCCTCGATAAGCCTTGTTCTCGGCCTCTCTCCATAAATCACTCGCAAAAAAAATTTCCGATACCTTGACAGAAAATCCTGGTCGCGGCACCAAAATTTGTTACATATTTAAGATATCACGATTATATTTATTCTTCGTTAATTGAATCGCGAAATTTTCTCCAGATTTCGTTCTGCCCTAGCCAAAATGGTCAAAGCATTTCGGCCTTAATAAGGTTCGGAATTATCAATAAAGAAAACGCGAGTTAATTAATATGGTACTTTCTATTATATCTCTTAATGAACGAGAGAGAAAGAGTAAGATAATGTGTATTACAATGTTTCATGTCGCAAACAAAATTAAGTCCTGATTATATAAAATGGATAGTAATAAATATTAAGAACCCGAACCGAAGTACGACTTAAGAAGGAATCGAACCGAATCCCGGATCAAGACCAAATCGAATGCCCATACGTGTTTTTCGATTTGACTCATTACCTGAGCTGTATGAACAATTGCGAAATCCGCGAATTCTCCCTCCGAGTGTTCCTGCTTGATTATCATTCAGTCAGCTGTCTCCGATATTGTCTTTCGATTGGCCCCTGCGTATTCTTCGTCGCTTCCGATCTTGAATTTTCACAATTTGACGAATTCAGAAGTTCTTATTACTCGCGGGTTTCACGCTACTTATCGTTTGATTCCCTCATTGGCAATTTCCTAATGTTTTGTCTACGTTTAAGGGCGCGAGTACAATTTACTCGTCGCGTATGCATTTGAAATCTTACATACGTGACAATACATATGTTAAATGGTTACAAGCTAATATTTATTTTAAACATAATAACTTAATATTAGGGCACTGAAATACGTGGATACTCTACAACGTGCTAGTTTTAACATCACAGTTTGAATGTAAGCAATATTTGCTTTGCCTTAATCTATATAATTCGAATACGTCATGCTCTACGTCATGATGTTATAATTTGTCACGTTGATGACGATTATATGATATTTAAAGTTTAAATTATGTGTCCTGTTATCGATTAATTGTATTATTATTAATTTTGATGTGTATCATTTCAAAAATCAGTCCTTTTTAAAAGTTAGTCTCTTTGTTAAGAATATCAACATTATCTCAATCTATACTCTACGAGTGTGTCAGCATCATAGATGTATTATTATTGTTTTTTTGGTGTTCATTTATATTTGTTCTCAAGCTGCATTTAGTTTCTCCAATGTACACCCATAAACAGTCTTTGCATTTAATTTTATATACAACATTAATTTTATATCCCATTTTTTCGGATCTATCTTTACCTCTTATTATAATTGAATCTGGTTTATTATTTATATTTGGTATTAACTTTATTTCATATTTTTTAAACTTTAGTGCATATTCACAAAAGAATTTCTTTGAATATGGTAAAGATATTAAAGTATGAAATTTATCAGTATTTTTATTACTTTTATATTTGTTATTTTTATATTTATAAATTCTTAGTTGTTTTTTTTAAATATATTTTCTTATAAAATAATCAGAGTAGTCATTTCCTTTGAGGATGGATTTGACAATTTCCAAAGTATTTTTATGAAAACATTGATTTGATAATACAATGGCTCTATTAGATGGTAAATAATATTTCTTTTTTGATAAAGTATGTGTTTGGATTTGATATTATGTTTCATGTTTGTATGTGTAAGTTTCTGATGATAATTCGTAATAATTCTATTATTTTAAATTTTAATAATTGGTAGGCAAGAAAATTTATACAACTATTATTTTCTATTTCACGTTTCAATTTGAAACGATCGTTATATTTGTTAAAAGTATTTAAGATTACATCTAAACGATCCTTCTGAAAACACTAAATTGTGTTGTCTATATATCTATAATTAAATAATAGAATGTAATTGTATTAAGTTTTAAATGAATTTAGGCATTCAGACTCCAAGTCATTCATCACTACGTCCACAAATAAAGGTGATATTGGTGAGCCCATTTGGGTACTGAAAATCTGTTTATAGAATTTCTTATCAAACATAAAATATGTATTATCAAAAAAAATCTGTGATTTTATTTTTATTTCTTCTTTTGTTTAATTTAACCCAAATTAGCATTTTTTCTAAATACCTAAACGGATTCAATATGTAAAGAGTCAAGTTCCAGTAACACCCGACTGTCGCAGTATTCACAAGCTGTGTAATTATAAAAATGAAAATTAAAAGGAATCTGCGACGTAATAAATTTGGCTCTAGACGTGAAATAAATTCGGTTTCATGTGTAAAAGACAGAAATAAAACATATAAAAAAGATAGGAAGGATAAAAAAAGTCCACTATAGTAGCCTGGTCGGACTTGCTGGAATCATACGCATGCAATCATTTTTCTATTAAATCTTAAAAAGTTAATTTATCCGTAATATGTCCGTAACAAGGAGAAAAATAACATTCCTCTACTTTTTATTTTCATTAGTATTTTGTTTGAGCAACAAAAACTGTAAATAATTTTAATTCGAATTTTCATAAAAGAAATTTTAATTGACTAAATATTTAGAACGAAGTTAAAAACTTGATTAATTCACTATTTGACAATTTTCTTATGTGTTTGTAATTTTCAGCAATTCACACTGGGTATTAGCTCACTGTCAAATCTTGGTCCAATTGGAGCAACGATTGAAGTGTCTGTGATTCTTTACTTGGCGGTAACCAGCGCCGTTGGACTGTACACCTTACCAGGCGTCAAAAGAGTTCGCCCTCGACTTCATTCCACTCCACTCACCCACATCATCGCCAACTGTGCCCTGTTACTCGTGCTCAGCTCCGCTGTGCCACTCCTTTCTCGTATTTTAGGTCGGTATTATCCCTCACCGGACCTTCCCTTAAATTTCTTAATTTTCATCCATTATAAAAACCATTATCAAAAGTTCATACTGGTGAGCAGTGAACGGTGAGTTCGTGTTCCCTGAGACTGCCACAAGGACTTTCGGAGCACTTCAACCGTACGTTGAGCTCACAACTATCAATCTGCCAATTTTATAACTATATTATATAACAATATATAACTAGACAAAAGTGCAAAGATACATTTGCAAATGTGGTTTACAGGTATGACAAATTTTGATCTGCTCGGTGACTTTGGTCGTATTGAGTGGCTTGGCAGCTTCAAACTGGTGTTCCTTTACAATCTGATCTTTGCTGCGGCGGCCATCGGTTGTCTAGTGACGAAATTCACTGCCACTGTTCGTAAAGAAATTTACGCGAGACTTCGTAGTAGTGTTCTAGGAATTTTTAGAAGGGACTTTAGGCGAAGCAGGACGATGACAAATTTAATCAATTAGACTGATTGTTGTGCGCCTGCGTGTGTAAACACTTGCGTTCTGTTTTTTTATTGTATCAAAAAGAGTTGAACAGAAATTGATAGTGGAAATGAATGAGCTGAAAATTAAAAATGTAAATCTCATTTATCATAAAAAATATCGGTTATATCTCCATTTTGAGGCTGGAGTACCATTTTTATTATAATGACGTTCATCAAAATTTTTAAAATTAAGCTGTACTTACAGACAAAAATTGCTTTTTTTAAATTATTAACATATACATATAAACACATATATACCGGCATAAATAACAAAGAGTTTTTAAATTAATTTTAATAATGATTCAATGATAAATTGATAAAATTATTACTGGAGTTTTTAGTAATATTTGGAAAACTTATTTCTATACGAATTTAATAAAAATGTTTATATTATTATTTATTAATTAGAAAATATTTTAATTTAATTATTTATAAGTGTATATAACGTAAATTACATATATATATATAGTTATAAATAACTTTTCTTTTAATTTTTGGTATATTGTAGAAACTTGTTTCTTTTTTAATAAATTATAATTAAAGTCAGGTTTCGCATGTTTGGATCTTAATTTCTTGGTTGTTATATATCAGATTTAAATTTACTGTTCTTACAATATATAATATATAAATTTTTCAATAAAATAAAACATTTAATGTAAGTAAATATAAATGTTGTAACTAATTATATTTGTATTTAGATGGTATTTTAAAAGTAAATAAATTAAATAATTTTTTAAAAATATATCGATAATAACTTTTCATTTCATTGATTATTTGATTAAATTTAATTTTTTTCATTTTTATTAAATTATACAATAAAATAAATTCGTTTAGTGATTAAAGTAAATAATTATTTTAAACAATGTTCATTTTTAGCATATAAAAAATTTGCTACCGATGCCTCATTGTATTGTCGCCTTTTCAAAATTATGTGCCTTTTACCATTTCAGGAAAAAAATAATAAAAAAAAAAAATGTATATTTAATATATAAGACACAACTAAATTATGATTTTAACCAATACTTATACACAATTATTTATTTATATTTTTATTATTATTATTAATTATAAATTTGTATATATAATTATAAAAAATTGAACTGTGTGTGATCAATTATTTCATTATATTATCATTAAACTAAGAAAGGTACCGATATTTACTTCACAGCAATTTTACAAGGAATTATTCATACAAAAAATTCTTAATCAAACTTTATTATTACATAAATTTAAAAATAATTAATTCTTAATAAAAATAAATAATATTTACAATAAGAATATATCCAGTCGACTAAAATACTTTAATTGTAAATATTAATTTTTTTAATTTCAAATACTAACAATGATTAAATGATTTTTTTAATATAATATAAATCAGTAAAAATATCGAGTAACAAAAATAGTATAATACTTACATGTAACTTTTAAATATATGGAATATAAGTACAATACTATTATCAGAGACTGAAATTTTATCAGTTTTTAAATTTTTTGTAAAACAATGATTTTTTTAAAATTCGCCAGTAAACTTAAATATTCCTAACATTGTTTTAGTTCAATTATAATTATGATTAATATCATTTTAAATTATATTTTAAGAAATAATTAAATTGAGAATTAATAGCCTTAATCATTTGCTTATTCAATTAAATTAAAATTTTAGAATTTCATATTTATATATATCAAAAGTAAATAATAGCTATTAAAAGTTGGAAAATTTTTTATTTAAGAATAATTATTTATGTTCTAGAAAATTTCTCCGCTTCTAAGTTTTTCAATCAGTTTATATAAAAATTAATTTTCTTTATAATTTTATTAGCTACAATTCGTACATTACTGCTATAGTATTATATTATAGTTATAAAATGGATTTTTCGTTAAAATTGTTAATAAAAAAAAACCTAAATATCATAAGTGACATTTTAGAAAATAAGAATTTAATGATTTTTTTTATGAATTTTTTTATGAATCACTAGCTGCTTTTTTATGGCTTAAAAAGTACTCTACTGCTTTATCTATTAAGTTTTTAAATATTATTTATTTGTAAAAAATCATTATATAAGATTGATGCATTTTGATAAATCAATTAAAAACCTTGCGTCATACAATTAATAAACTGTGCTAAAGTTATTTAAATATACTATTAATTTATAATATTTATATTTGAAAATTATAAATTACCTAGATTTTTAGTTTTTAATAAATATTTTTTGAAATTTAAATTAGAAAATTAAGAAATTAAAAAAAAATAGCTTAAAACAAGAGAACAAATATTTTATAAGAGAATGCATTGTAAAGAAATGTAGTAGACAGTTGGTTAATTAAATTTTTAATAATGCCTAAAAAAACAAAATTATTTGTTATTTGTTAACAATGAAACAATTAATTAAATAAAATTAAATTAAAGTTATGGAAATTAAAAAAAAGTCATTATTGAAGAAAATAATTAATAGTGAATAATTTTTAAATATATATTGAATTTAAAAAAAAATGTCAATGTTTTTTTATTTTTAAAAATTTTAAGGTTTATTAAAAATTATTTATTATTCTTTTTTAATTTTTTTTTTAGGTTAATGATGCTAAGCAAAATCTTTAAATTCATGTTATCTTTTATGTAATTAGTTCATCATTTGTAATAATTATGAGAAAATTTTATTGCTTTTTAAAATTATGAAAATAATTTTTAAATTACATCATATGTTGTATATATGAACATTTTTAATTATATAAAAAATTAGTGTATTTACTTTTCATATTTTAATAGCCATTTTAGTAAATTATTGAGACTAGAAAATATGCATTTTAATGCATATCAATTGTAAACTTTAAATGAATATAGAATCAGAAAATTCATAATGTTATCAATGCATAAATTATTTTTAAAAAAAATAATTTATATGTATACGACCTTCTAATTTTTTTATATTCATAAAACCTTACAAGAAGTATGAAGAAAATTTAAGTGTTCATACATGTAAGAATGTTTGGTTTTTTGCAACAATTTTATGTAATATATTATATTATAAGAGACAATTCCTTGATAAATACACTCTACACAAATTCTGTAATCAAAAAGTATATTATTAATCTAAAATACTGTAATTTTTATTGGAATGTTTTTTTTTAAAAGAATCTTTTTTTTTATATTTTTTTCGTATAGTTACATTTAAATAAATTATTTCTATTTTATTATATTAGTCAATGTGCATTTTAATCGATTATGTGGCATCATCTAAAACTTAGTTTTAAAATAATATTATCAGGAATATCTAATATTTTAATATTTAGTAGTGACCGTAAAAGAGTTTAGCAAGTGAAATAATAATAATAAAGAAATGTAGTACATAAAATTAAATTTAAAAATAAAAAATTAAATCTACAATAATGAGAAAAATATGGGTGTGTTCCAGAAGCTTCTATATATAACCTTTTTATTATCTTTTACATAATCAGATGTCTATCTTTAACATAAAATCATTTTATTGATTTATATTGTTACGTATGTCACGAAATTCGACATACGTAACAAGCAAAATGAAGCGTATTTTGTAAACGAATTAAAAGGAACACAAGACGCAGTGTAAAATATCGCTGATATGTAACCTTAAACGAATATTAATTGCTATGAATTCGGAAATAAGTTAAAAATAATCAATAATTAATCAATATATTAAGAAATAATGTTCAGTAAGATAAACAAAGATTGAAGTAATGCGAATTAAGCCTAAAAATGAGAATACCTCCACGGTAGGAGGACCCGAAAAGGTTAACGTTTTTCCATAATAAATACGGCAACAATGAAGCTGGAAGAGGTAGTAAAAAAATCTAGTCATCATTTATCTAGTCATAGCAGTACAGATACAGAGACGGGGTCAGAGTAGAGTTGATTTTGAGGATATTCGGAGAAGTATTGTGGAGTAAATCGATCCCGGCCGGGAACTCTCGTTAGTAAAACAACGCGACACTCATACGATCAAATAACATCACGGTAAAAATAATTATTATTATAATTTACGGACACATGTAGAAAATAATTGTATCACGAGCCACACTAATACACTAAAATATCTCTCTTCTGATTTATTTCCAATAAATCGATATTTAAGGCAAATTAATCAGTTGTGTATTTTATTTAAATCTAAAACTTCACGAAGGCTGAAGCGCTTGAACCAATTCAGTTAAAGCAGAAGAAAAGAACCGGGTAACGTTCAAATCAAATAATCATTAACGAATAATATAATAAATAAACAAGTAATAATTAAATAAGCGAATAAAGAAGTGGATAAAAGATAAATATAAATAATAGTTACGCTAATAATAAAGATCGTAACATTATAATTAATAGTTATGTTATAAATAAAGGACGTAACAATATAAAAATATTATATTATATTTAGTATTTTTTGTGCGTAAATATTATATAAAGTAAATAATTTGTTTGTCTTCATCATTATCTTAGGGTTCTTTGCTATGATTTTGTAATTTATGTTAATAATCATTATTTCATCTTCTAAAATTTAATATAATAATCAAATATAATTATGTACGAAATTATTACGTAAAAAATTTTTTACATTTTACTGGAAAAATTTTTTAAAGCATTTAAATTTTAATTCTAAATTTTTTAAAATCAATCAAAGCATACGCAAAAAAATAGAAAATTAGTAGTCTAAACATTAGTATATTACTTATTCTTATTTTAAATCTGACTTCTAATAGTTGTTTTTTCTTGATTGTAATATCCTAAAGGAAAGTAAAAAGTTCTTCACCATCCAACAATTTAAAAAAAAAGTTGAAAGTATAAGAGTTACACAAAAAAGATATTTTAAATATACACTATTAAAATAAAATTCATCGATATAATTTAATGACGAATGAAATGCGTCATTTTGTATGAAATATATTTTTAAAATCATAATTTTTAGTTAAAGTTATTAATTTTTTTTAAAACTCATAAACAAACCTATCAACGAAATTTCTTTAATCTTAAGATTTAAAACTGCTCGCCTTACGTCCGTTACATTATTTATATATAGAAAACAAGAAAACTTTCAAAATATATTTTAAAACCAATTTTATTTAAAAAATACAAATTTCAATAAAAATCTGACATATTTTTCAATTTTGTACATATATTACACTTATAAACAACTAGCTCAATAAATTTGAAATATTACTACTTTCGGATACTTTTTTAATACATTCTTCTTCTTCTTCATTAATTTCAATATCTCGTTTTTTTAAATTGAATAAAATCAAAATCTTTTCAACATTCTTATAATTTTTTCCTTTTCTAGTTATTTGAAATTCTCCTGAGACAGATAAATCAACTATAGTTGACCCACTTCTATTACATTTTATGTATTGTCCCTCATTTGGCTTATTATAAAATATACCATCAAGCTCTGGCCACAAATGCTTAAATTCATTAGGATGTACAGTACTTGTATCTTTACTAATATTAGCACTTGTAAGAGCTAATGGTTGATTAACCATTTTTGCTACACAGAGCAAAAAGTTGTATTGCGGAATTCTAATTCCAATATTTTTCATTCCAGCATTTACATTTGGATTGACTATCATCTTACGTTCTAATAAAATCGTTGTTGGACCTGGTAATAAATTGTGTATTAATCCTTTGGGTAAATGACCTACTTCTGCATATGTTTCAATACACTGTACATCCCATAGACTGAATCATAACATAAAAACATTCTTATTATTACATATTTATTTACAATATAGTAGGTATACAAATATTAAATATTACAAATATAAATTATCTATGTTATATCTATTTTTTAATTTCTTGTAAAAAATTAATTTTTTTAGTTACAATTTATCAAAAACTTTTTAATACTAAAATAAGAAATTGTCTATAATTATTTTATTACACAATAAAGATAAAATTAAAATCTATTAAGCTTAAAATCTAGAAAAAAAGAATTTTTTTGCAAAACAATTGTACAATAAAAATATTAAAAAATATAATTAAGTAAATAACTTCATATTTAAAAAAAAAATTACAATTCAATGATGTACTTATAATTTAATAGATAAAAAGTTTCATTTGATATTTTTTTACATTTTTTACATTAATGGTTTCATTGAATAAAAAAAAAAATTTATTCTATCAATAGTTTATTTGAGAAGAGTAACAAAACGTTATTAAAATTTTATGTTGTAGCTTTTTATTAAATAATAATAGTATAAAATATATAGTACCATATTGAAAGTGGTTTTCTGAAATCTCTCTTTTTGATTGCATAAAGTCTTTCAATAGTTTCATCACATTGGGCCAAACTAGCTATTCCATAAATTGTATCTGTTGCAACAGCAATTATTTTTTTATCAAGGATCAATTGAGCTGCTATTGCTGCAGAACGAAGACCTCTTTCAAGCCAGTGTTTATTACCAGACAAACATTCCACAGTAGATTTAGCAACTTCTAATTTTTGCATTATTGGACCTAATGTAAATGGCTTCATAGTTTTATTGAAATGTAAAACTCACTTTTATTACTATAAAATTTTAAATTGAATTAATTATATAATATAATGTGTACAGAGGAAAATATTTGACATAATTAGAAATTAATATTTATTGTTGTAAAACGTAAATTACATTCTTAATTAGATTGTTGATGTTTTATATTACAAATATTATGTACTAAATATTACAAGTTTAGTGGATTAGTATATATTACTAAGCTATTTTATTTTTTATGATTTATTTAAATATTTTATTTAATAAGTTTAAAAAATTGTATAACCTAATTTTTAATCACGCCAATTATGATTACACTGAGAATTACAGCATCTATAAAAAGTTGTCATTGGTTCATCTGCTGATCTAGTTTGAATCTGCATAAAATATGCTCTCATATAAGAACACTTAGGGCATCGTTCATCCGTAGAATCCACATTTTCCCAAGCAGCAGAACCTCCAAGGACAGCATCAATTTCTTTAAGTTTAGGATAAGTTCGGCTGCTTACTCGACGATTAATGTTACAAATATATGGACATGTTTTACAGGCAAAACGTAATGAAACACAGCCTTCCTCTACATGTAAAATATTACCACAAGTTGGACAAAATAGAAGCATTGCATACTGTTATTATATACACTGATGTCGATGTTCGTATACGTTTTTTGCTTAATATATTCATTGATTAAATGGAATATTGTAGTTGAAAATCATACCTTATTGTCCTGTCAAAATAAAGTTAAATAATACGTGGCTTTAATTTTCATATTTTAAAATTATCAAGAAATATTGGAATTATTGTATAAATATATTTATCTAAGAGACCATAAAGTAAAAATAAGTTAGTGTTTATGTATGAAAAAAAAAATTCATCGATTTAGTATTTATTTTTAATTATGGGTAATTGAATTTAGAACTAATTCGGTTATAATACAGTATATTAATAGCAATAATAATAATAGTAACATACAATTATATTATTGTACAATAAAATAAGTTGCAAAACATTACTATTATGTAACTTAAGCGATAACAATTCATTGTTAAATATACAAGACTTTTTGTTACATAAAACCAGAGACTATTAGAGAGATTGCCAATGCTCATATTGAACTTTCAATCCGAAAAAAGAGGCGGACAACTAACTAACTAAAATTATTTCTATGATTAAGGGGGCACGAGAGTAAAATTGTGACTTCATCCCCACGGGGGTTAACTGCATATGAGAGAATTAGCAATAAATGCGGTAGTCAGGTCACGGAAGGTTTGAGTCATAAAAGAAAGAGCCGACGCCACAATAATTTGAATTTTTTAGTAATTACATATAATTATATATCATATTATTGTATTAAATTAAAAAAATAATTTTTCTTTGATATTAGTAACAATTTAGACAAATTTAATAAAATAAGATCGCCCCATATGTTTGTTTTCATGAGTGGTAATCTGGTACATGTGTTTATATTATTGTTCCTAAATGCTTGTAACCAAAGAACAGATATTAAACTTGTAGCAAATTCAAAAACTTTTTAGAAAAGAATGTGTAAAATTTATTTCGATTTGTATTATAAATCGGTGTTTATTTATAATTTTTTGCATATGTAAATTTAATAAGTGTTAATTATTTTAGTGTAAAATTATGAATTAAGATTAAATAAAGATTTTTTTTAATTACAAACAAAACTTTATCGCGTAACGCTGTTCGAGTAGTCGCACCATCTCGCCATGTCAAAAAACTGAAAAACACCCTTCGCGTGAGGTAAAATCCTGCTAAATCTAATTATCGAAAAACAAAAAAAAGAGACAAATAAGGAAAGAGTTTGTCAACATTTTAAGACCTCTTCAAAATTTCTACGACCAATAGTCGCAAAATGAAAAAAAACTCGATACTTTGTGGATGAACCATGTAAGTATCATCACTCGAATATTGATTATATAGGTAGTCAATTTTATTGCATTTAAAATATATTTAATTATTAAAGCATATGTATTAATTTATAAAGATTCATTTATAGCTTTTATTGAGTTTCTTTTATAAAACATTAACAGATCAATTTTCGTATTAAGCATTGTCAACAAACTTGGCAGGGGGAAGTATTTTCTTTCTCTCTCGAACTTATGGGTACATTAGCGAGCTCTGAAAAGTCTGTGACCCGAGATAACATTTTTTATAAGTGTTTTAAAATCTATTGGAAAGATGCTAACTATAGATACACGAATGATAAGTAAATGTTAACCTGACTTTTTTTGGTACTTTGAGCAACCATATAATGTTGTTTTCAATTTTAATTTTTACTTTTCAGAATTTAAAGTACAAAAAAAATCAAGTTAATATTTACTCGTACTTCTTAGATAGACGAGAATGAGCGAACTCATCGGTGAGAGCTAAAGAGATAAGCTCGACATATTTTTATTTATATGTAAGATATATCTATATTTTGAGAAATTGAGTATGAGAAAGAGAAAGCGAGAATGAATGAACGCGAACTAGAGCTTGTGACAGTGAAAAACATAGATATATCATGGGAATATAATTTTAATATTAATTGTAAATAATGTATTACATAAAATTGTTATTAAATAAGTATATAAATAACTAAATAAATGTATGTTTATAAATATGTATGAATGTGTAATTATATTGCGTGTTTGAAAAATAATTTGTCAAACAATTACTTTTTAAATTTAATTTATTATTTGAAAAATAATAAAATACAATTTTTAATAAAATATGTTAAAACGTTATCCATAAATTGAAATGAATAATTTTTAATTTTTAAAACAATAAAAATTGCAAGATAATTGAATTATTTTTTAAACAGATCGTAAAAAAATGCGGTGTAAATGAATAAATTTTAATTTAATAATTGATGTTTACAATTAGGATTATTTTTTTTGTCTTGTATTAATTAGTAGTTTCTTTCAATATTATATAAATAAATTATAATGTTATATTTGATCGTTGCTCTTTTAATTTAAAAACTGTTATAGAATATTCGCGATGATTCTCTTTATTGCGTGGCTAAAGGGAAAGGTTTTTCGAAAACTAATAATCACCATTTTTTTCTTTGACGATAAAACAAATATATTTAATAATAATATTACAAAATAGTAGAATAGATATTCACTGCGAAAATTGCACGCAATGTTCATGAGAGAATCGGTTGATAATACGTGTAAGGATTTAACGATGAACGAAAAACTTTTGCCGTCGCAAGTTTTTTCGAGAAAAATAAGGCACGCACTGAAATATCTGAAAAGCATAAGAGAGAGAGAGAGAGAGAGAGAGCGCAAACACCTTTGAAGGCATTGTATTTATAAGAAATATTCAAACAAGATGTGATTTCTCTCTTCATATTCGAACATTTCAGAAAGCTTATTGAATTCACTGAACGTAATGAAACAAGCGCAGCTATAAAAATTCAATATATTCGTAAATATATATACATATCGTTGCACATGTGTTTATCTCGAAAAAGCTGTTTCGGCTCGACCAATCATTTTTGATTTTTATTTTAAAAATTTGTGTTTATCTTTCTTCGATAATCATGTGATGAACGACCCCATTTTGCCTTTTCTTATCCCCTCCATGCTTTCTATGGGCATTTCCAATTGAACATTTTCTTATGCGAAGCCACAATCAAGGGGGGGGGTTAACTTTAAACGGATAACTGGAAACAAATATCCATATACAAATATCACGAAAATATATCATCCTATACTTTACAGAATCCCGTGTTTTTTTTCGCGAGCCAGTACTGATAATCCGGGACATGTGTTTACACCGTGATTTTTCTTAAAATTTGAAGCAATGTAACACAAAAAAGAAATTAAGCAGCGTGAAAAATGTTTTTAAATATAAAATTATTTTTTATTTACATGTACTAGTTTACAAAATATTTTGGAAATTTATGTGTAAAGGTCTACATTTTCTAAATATGTTAAAATGAATAAGTATATTTTTTTCTTATTACTATAAATGGACAATAAAAATTATTATAATATGTATAATGATAAATGTAATTTCATTAAATTATACAATTTATTATAATAATAAAATAATTACACATACACAATATTATAATAACATTTCATTCAATTTTATAAACAATAAATTATAAATGTAGTTTTGAAAATTATATATGAATGATTAATTATACTATAATATTATGTATGAAGTATTATATTTTATGTACCTTATACTCAAACTTCAGTATATTATAACATAATAATTATTTTATAGCCCTTATTAACTTCTGGCATAATTTTCATGAGCTCATTATCTTTTTTACAATAATCATTAGCGTTTATCTAAATTAGTCACTTTCTTTTTTTCATATCAATAATGCTTTCTTTTTAAATTTACAGATAATTGTTTTTAAATTAAATAATTAATTTACATAATGTTTTGTTATTTTATTTCATTCGTAAGTTACAATAATATTAAATATATACATATAGATGTATGGAATAAATTTAATACAGAACATCAATAATAAACTAAATTCAGTTATTACAGAAAAAAAGGCGTCACCGTAAAGTGGGACAAAACTAACATTGTCTATAAAATAAAATAAAAGGTGCCCGTCGGTGCACATTGGTGAAATGAAACGAAATTTAAAAACAAGAATCAATAAACACAAAAAAGACAATAATCATACATCTATCGTTGCAGCATATGCATGAGATAACAAACACGTGATTGATTGGGATAATGTAGACATTCTTGACAACGAAAATAATTATAAAAAACGTCTAATTTCCTAGATGATACATATTAAGATTAATAATAACACGATAAATAGACAAGAAGAAACCAAAAATCTTAATTACAAATACCATATGACCCTCAATAATATGACGAATACTAAGAACATGACGTAGAGCGTAACGTCAAAATTGAGGTGAAATTTAATTTCAATTGACGAAGTGACGTTACAACTGATAAGTCGTTGAACACCAATGTACTCCTGCGTTATTTATTTGGTAATTATAAATAAAATTGTCGTTTTATACATATTTAAAACTAAATTTGTTTGTTAATGTGTTTTAATTTTGAATAAATAGTCTTGACAAGGGAAAGTGATTCTTGCCGAAACTTCGACGAACAATATTGAATAGACTTGTTTTTTATTCACTCCGTACCTAACTGGATCTTGTAATTTATAATTAAGAAAAATATTATATTATATACTCAAAGGAATAGAAGAAATAAAATCATAAGTGTACATACTGTATTTCTATTTTTGTATAGACATCATTTGATGATGGATCGATACCAACGGATTACATTATCTCTTAATTTTTTTATAATCATACCAGACCGACGGACAATTTGTTTTAATTGAATTTTTTGATTTGAAACTTTTTTGAAGCAACAGATACATCCCCTTTATTGAACGCTTTCTCTTTTCCCTCAACATCTCGAGGGTAAGAAAAAGTGACCGCGTGACAATCCAAAGGGCGGTCCCCGATTTTATTGCGGTATGATTTCGGAAGAATCTGATTTTCTTCTGGAGACATGACGCATCCTCTGCATCGGGATTTTTCCGCGTGCTTTCCAGCATTTTCTCGATTTTCGAGCCGATTTTCTCGGACCTAATAGCGCATCATTATATTTTCTTTTCATGCGATTTATTTGCAATTGGAATCTGTTGATAACTTCTATGTGCACGCGTATATGTGGACAAGTGATGTGATAGCGGAATTGCTACCTCATGAGTGCAAGGCTCGTCTTCACAGTGGGATACGCCCTGGGAGAATTATCGGTCCCAACGGTCCGGTTACCAGGTGACCAAGGAGCGACACTGAGCGATGTGGTGGATGCGGCTGAGTGAGTTATCTAAAGGCAACTCCTCCACCGGTGTTTCGGTACGAAAAACGCCATCTGAGTGAGGCAAGAACAGCGAGTATCTCTTTCACCGCGGGAAAACCAATGTAAGATTGTTTGTATTTGGCTTTTCCCCTCGATCGAGAGAGATTTTTATTCCTGTATACGCGAAGCCAATATACGAAAATTTGTCAGGTTCAAATTTGCATTAATTATTAAAATACCTTGCTTTGTTCCTCCCTCACTCCCTTTCTTTTTTATTATAATATTATTTACCTCAAAACATCCTTACTCATTTAAACAATAATATATGCCAGATTCATGTAAAAGTCTGAAATATCAAATATTAAACGAATATTAAGTACAGCATTTTCATTAGCGTATAAGTTGCTTTTGATTAAAAAAAAGTAAAATTTGATGATCTAACATATTTCAAATATCTTCAAACTTTTTTTCAAGTAACTGATATAGCACTTTATGAATATAAAAAGTTATATAATCAAATACATAGATGAATATAAAGTATTAGAATTATTTATGATAAAATACAATGATCTTATAAGTATTATTTAGCTCTAATTCTAATAATTATCCATTTATAAATCAAACGTAACGAATTAAGCAATAATTTAGACAACTTGTAAATTATTATCAATTTCATATTTATCATCATTATTAAGTTGAAGCAAATTGTTTGTAGGTCTTATATGTTTAGGGAAAATTGGAAGATAATGTAATCTATCGGGATTGATCATTTTTTGGAAGAATTTTACGAGTAAACGAAAACGAATCTCTACAGACATTCACATTCATTTAAAAAGGTATGGCAATGTTGTTTTTCAATGTAGATGTTGCAACAGTGTATGCGAGGAAAAACAAAAATATAAGAAAATAGTAAAATTGGCGAGCTTTGATTTCTGAGTCGGGTAGCACATACCGATGATTCGATGTAACAAGAAACAAGTGTACCTTTCATCTCTCTCTATCTTTCTTTATGTCACATCTCGTACTTTCTGTTTCTCTCACGCTTCTTATTATGTTATGGCTTCATTCATTAAATTCTCTTATTCTACTTTTCTATCTGTTTCTTTCTCCCTCTATTCCATACAATATGATGTATTCGATGCATCTGTGCTGTGCTAGACGATGTCTCTCGTTTTCTTTTGCTTTCTCTTATTTGCTCTTACTTACTCTGGGTATCTTTTCTATACTAGCAGCTCTCTCTCTCTCTCTTTCTTTCTTTTACACAATATGTATTTTAAAAAATATTAATTAATGTGAATATGTGTTTAATTTATACACTTTTAATTTTTAGAATGATAATTCTGAAATCTAAAAAAAATTTACAAGTACTTCGTAAATCGGTGTTTAGTAAAATAATTCTATTTTAATATAAACAAATTTGGATTCCGTTAACGGACACTGTGAGTAACACATCCTGTGAGTGCATAGTGTACGTTTGCAACGCATTTACTGCAATATAGAGATTCAGAGGCAAAGTAAAAAGCTAAGAGAAATAATCAGTGAAGGGAAGCGAAGAGAGTGACCTAAAAAGCAGTGGTCCAAGGTGCCAGAGGTGAAAGAGAAGAGAAGAGAAAGTGGATAGTTAAAAGTGAGGTTAGAGTCGATAGCGGGAATACAAGTCGGGAGCCGAAAAGGTGATGGGCGACATAGATAGCAGGAAAGCATTGTAACAAAGTGAGCGCAGACAGTGCCAATAACCCGACGGCGGATAACCCACGAAGTTTGAAAAGCGTGGGTGGGAAAGCACCAGAGCTGAATAAAGCAGAGAGTAAAGAAAAAGACTGAGCTATACCATAAAAAGGCAAATATAATTTACAAAAATAAAATAATATAAAACAAATAGTACAGAAATAAATGAATAAACAAACAAACAAATAATTTCAACAGTAAACAAGCACAAAATATAAAACACATAAATACACCTAATAAACAATAATTGTAAAAAAGTAAAAAAACAAATAAACATAAAATAAAATACAAAACAGATATCAAATAAATTTAAAACAAAATTTAAATAAAATGAGCACAAAACAAGAAAAAACAAAATCTCTCAGGGGCAGACCAGCCAAAAAGACACAATGCAGCTCACCCTATAGGGCTGCAAAAAAAGGTTACCTTTGGGGAGAAGAAAACAGAGGAGGAAAAGGGTAAAAATATGGAGAAAGTGACAAGAAATAGGGAAGAAAAGAGAGACGAAAGAGAGAAATTGAAAAAAGAGATAATAGAGAGGCTGAATAAACTGGAGGAATTAATAGAGAGAAAGAGAGGAAGGATGTAAAGTACAGAACAGAAAAGATGGAAAAAAGAATGAAAAAAGAGAAGGATAGAGTGATGGAGAACGAAAGAGAATGAGCCAGAAAAATGGAAGCTAAGATGGAGAAACTCGAAGGAAGTATTAAAGAGTTAGAAGAAAAAGAGGAGGGAAAGGACCATCGCTTACTGAGGGACACAGGGACTAAAAATGTGAGGACATCCAGATCTAGTAGCAGGGCGAGTAGAGATATGAGGTCAACGAGATAGAGCAGCGAAAGTCACAGGAGTAATTACTCGATAAGCAATAGAGAGAGGGATGAACTCAGGAGAATGATGCGGGAGAGAGAGAAAGGACAGAGAGGAGAACATCTTCATCAAAGGGATGAATACAGAAAAGGTGAAGAGCATGGGAGTACACAGGTGGGCAGCAAATTTCATCCAGGAAAAATTAGGACAAAATAAGCAAATAAAAAGTGCCTGGTGGAGTGGAAGAATGGTTATAGTTAAGATGGAAAACAAAGGTACTAGAGACAGAGTTTGGGAAGGAAAAAAAAAACTTATGGCAACATCAATATACCTAGACTTCAACCTTACCTACGACGAAAGGAGAACTCAGGAGGAGATCAAACAATGGGTATGGAAGGTCAAAAGAAATGGGATCTTCGCGAAAGTAGGGTTGAAGAAGGTATTCATAAGAGGTAAATGGGAATGATTGAATAATTTAGAAAGAATGGACACGATATTAACAGAAATATTGGAAAGGACGAAAAAGACAAGGAAAAGGAGACGGAGGTAGATGACAACGAGAACGCAATAACAGAAAGCCAGGAGAAAAATAAGAAAGGAGGGAGAGGAGAAAAAGAAGAGGGAGAAAAAGAAAAAGATAAGGAGAGAAAAGAAGAAACCAAAGAAAAAGAAAATTTAGCATAGGTAAGGGACGAGAAAAAAGAATAAAACATGAAAAGAACAGCATTAAAGAGCAACAAACGAAGGAGCAGGAAAAAAATTAAAAAGTTAAAATAGAAACGGGAAGAATGAGCATACTCTTTTGGAACATAGCAGGGATATGGGGGAAAGATGAGGAATTCTGGGAATACATAGGAAACATGGATTACGTATGTATGGCGGAAATAGTGCTGAAAGATGCAGAAAGAAACTCCCCAAACAAATGAAATGGACAATAATAGGGGCGGAGAGAGAACACAAAAAAGGAAGGGCGAAAGGGGGCATACTAATAGGAGTAAACAAAAAATGGGAAAAACAGATTAAAGAAAAAGGCAGCAACATGGTAGAAGGCATGCCAAGAACAAGACTGAAGCTTGAAAAAGGAAAGAGAAAGCTGGATATTTGGGGGATATATGACAATGGCAGGGACATGGAAAGGAAATGGAAAGTAATAGAGGAAGCAAGCTACAATAAAGGTACTGAAAAACTGATAATGGGAGATGTTAATATAAGAACAGGGGAGGAAGAAAACTACGTACAGGACCGATTAGACAGAAAAAGCAAAGACAGGAAAATAGACAAAGAAGGAAGGAAATTAATGGAAAGGATACAAAGTAATTGGTACAGTGTACTGAATGGAACGTGCAAAGCGGATGAAAAAGAAGAGTGCACTTAGATAGGCGCGAGAGGGAATTCGGTGATAGATTTGGCTATAGCCGACGAAGAGGTAAGGAATAAAATAAAAAAATTTTCGGTGCATCCACGAAGTATCGAGTTTTTTTTTTCATTTTGAGCCTATTCATCGTAATAATTCTGAAGGGTCTTAAAATATCGACAAACTTTCCGCATTTGTCCTTTTTTTTTTGTTTTTCGATAATTAGGCGCGGCAGGATTTAACTTCGCGCGAAGGGTGTTTTTCAAATTTTTGACACGGCGCGCTGATGTGATTAGCAGAAAACCACTACGCGAGAATGTTTTGTTCAAAGATTATGAAAAAAAAAAATTTCTTACCTTTCTTTTTTGAAAAATGATTTATTGGTGCAGTTAGAAACAGTGTAAAATAAAAATTTTAAATTCTTCAAAATAATTTCCTCCTGCATCAACACATTTTTGAAGGCGTGTTTTCCAAATTTCAAATGCATCTTCAAACTCTTCAACTTTGATGTTTTTCAAAAATTTTCACATTTATAAATTTTTTTGCACTATATTGTACACTGTAGAACGAGTTAAATTCAGTTTTTCCACAATTACTCTAATCATTAAAATGGTCTGTATTAAAAATTTTTAGCACGCGGCGGGTGTTCGTAGCGATTCAAGAGTTTTTTGGACGCTCAGATCGAGGCTCGTCGATGATTCTTTCTCGGCCCTCTTTAAAAGCTCTGTGCCATTTTTCATTTTGCGATTTTGACATACAATTATGTCCATACGCTTCTTGCAATATCTTATACGTTTCCACACTATTTTTTTTAATCGCAAACAAAACTTTATCGCGTAACGCTGTTCGGGTAGTCGCTCCATCGCGCCGTGTCAAAAAACTGAAAAACACCCTTCGAGCGAAGTAAAATCCTGCCGCTCCTAATTATCGAAAAAACAAAAGAAAAAAAGGGACAAACGCGGAAAGAGTTTGTCGATATTTTAAGACCCTTCCCAAATTTCTACGACGAATAGGAATAAAATGAAAAAAAAACTCGATACTTCGTGGATGCACCATGTATGTACCAAAATACATATTCGCGCCTGTCTCTATCTCACTCCAATTCAACGACCTAAGCGCCGTCTATACTAGCAAGACTTCCGCTAATGTATTAAATTAAAAATGAAATATGGGTCGCATGTTGACAAGTTGTCAACAATCAAGAAAATATGCATTCAAATATATTAATTATTATACTCATCAGATTCGTGAGTACATCATATCACACAAATAAGCATTAATTTAAAATTAACAATAATATTTAATATTTACATAAATAAAAATATTCAATTTAATATCATAATAAATATTACCATTTTCTTTTTTAGGTTAATAATAATATGAAAAGAATATTTTCACATTATTACATATTTAACAAAAAAAAATAATTTACATTGTGTACATAATATTTTTTATATTTAGCATCCGCTTAAGAAAAAACATGTTCATAAATTCTGATCACATAGTATTGGATTGTATTGACAAATCACACGCTCCTTGTAGGTGAATGTCCTCCTGGAGGTGCTCCAAGTTGTCCTTTTAAACTCTGAGGGTGGCTTCAGCTGCGGATGTATTCTTAGTTGTGGGTTGACTTTCGTCTTCCCACCGCGACGCAGTGAAGCAAGTCAGCTTTTAAGCACTCTAAGGAAACTTCGCGTAAAAGCTTAAAACACGTTAAACACGATTTTAACTTTTCCGCGCGTTTTCCAATATGGTTGATCTCGCGATCAAGTCACGCAATACTCCTTTTGAATATCGACCGGTATGTCGATGCGCAGATCGATCGTTATCGATCATTGCGCAACTTTCATACCGCTAGGGAGAGCGCGATTGGCTCGTTCGAGCAGCAAGCAGTCGCCCAAGCTGCAAGCTACCCGACACATAGATACATTGATAAGATATTTTATAAATTATATAATGAATTACATAAAAAAATTAAACATGTACTTACAGTTATAACTTACATCATTCAAAAATGTGACAAAAATTGTATTTGTTTTATTTATACATGATTTACATACATTTTATAATTTACATATATTTGTAAGCATAAATAATTTAGCAAACTATAAGATACATTATTTTTTAATATTAAATAACATTATCCTAATAAATTTAACAATTATAATTTTTTATGATATGTATAATTTTTTTTAATTAAAAAATATTTTACTCTATTTTTAATATAATAATAATACATATAATAATATAATGCACTTGTTAAAAATTTTTAAATTAAGTAAAAAACAACAAAATCATGTGCACAATATTTTTTAATTTTCTATTATGTGATGAGTTATTTATTGAAACTCTCTTACTATTATTATGATCTTGTGCTGTGGCATAAATTTTTACAAGCAGCAAAAAATATAAAGCATATAATCTCTGTACATAACAATTATTTTCTTTATTGAAACATTGTGGACATTTTTTATTTACTATTTATTCTATTAAGTTTTGTAATATGTTTAATCAATTTCTTTTTTGCCAAACACTTTCATGATATAGTGTGAAAGCTTCAAGTTGACTATTTACAATTTCAACATATTCATCCGATGGTCAAGTTAAATATGACGAATGAGAAATTTCATCAATCGAGTGCGAATATTCTCTAAAGGATATATATTTTTCATTAATATTTAAAGCATCACTTTTATTTTTTGTTAATGAAACTCAACATTCATCACACTTACATTTTTTAATACATTTTCTTGCTATATAGCCGGCAAAAAATATTATCGCATTTTTTTCGAATAAGTATTTTTCACATATCTCAACTATATTATTTTCGTCCATTTCATCAAATAAATTCATTAATGCAACCGCTTCATTTATTTCAAAAGCTTGATTTAATTCTATAGTATCTAATTCGAAAGTTATATCAACTACTTGATTATTAATAATATTAATGTTATTTATTGCATTATCGTCATTTACAAAAGTATTAGAATGCTTACTTAAAGAAATCAAATTTTTAGATAAAATATGTCTAAAGGCTAATCTATACATCCGGCAAGTTGGATTTGGATTAAAGCCACCTCTTGCCTGCCATTTTGAATGAGCATACTCTACAGAATCTTGATTGCAAACAGCTGTTATTAGTTCAAAATTGGGGTAAATGAAATTAATATCTTGAAATCCCAATAAAATAGCATTTACAGTTTGTTTAACTCCCGGAAAACAAGGTGGCTTCTTACATTTAGAATTAGTTTTAATTGTCCATAGTTCGGACCAATCAATAAATTCTTTTAATGTCGTTTGAAACTCTGGATTATTTTTTGACAATGGACGTTTTTGCTTATTGACTGTTCGCAAAGAATACGAATTATACGCATCAATTACACAATCCATTTTTTCGACAAAACCGGCTGAAACACTTAAAGTATCAGAATTTTACGAAACATCTGGATCCTCAGCAGCCAATTTAATTGCACAAGCCATTTTTCGGCTTAATAATTGAAACGGATATTTAATTTTCATAGATTAAAATCAATTTGGAAAAAAATGTATACTGGGTATGTGATTCAATAAATTCGATGTAGTTTAGGACTTATCATGTTCCTACGTCATAATTAAATCATTAAAAGGAACTATAATTGAATTATTTATATATATTTTTTTATGCGTTCTTAAATGGGAAACTAATCTTTTAATTAAGTGCGGCCAATAAAAAATCGCATAATATTTTTAACCATTAAAATAATAAAAAGATTTATCCACGTAACATAAAAAATTTTAAATAATTGTTGATTTACGACGTGTTGATCCTAAGTCATGGTCCACACATCAACACCGCATTCCTGTAATTCATTAAGAATATTGGGAATAATTTCTATTAATTGTTCATACGAAATCCCGTTTTCCGTAAAATAAAAAGCTAAAAATTGACTCCACCAATTTTGTGCATTTAAACTATCAACAATAAATAAAAAAGCATGCTTTGCCACCGAACGGATTCTACAGTCCAATCCTAAATCAACAAGACCTTCGATTAAATCTTGCTTTTTGCTATATTCTTTAAATTGCTTAATAGACATTTCATCGAATTTCAAACCACATATCCGTTCATGGTTATTTAATTTATTTAAAAAATTATGCAATTTTAGAAAAATAATTTTATTTATACCCGGATAAACTTCTAATTTTGAAACCCATCCCCGAACAGTCGCTTCATGCGGTAAATTCAAACCGGGTGACCGTAATTTTGAATAACACGAAGCTGAATAAAAATACATTTGTTTCGCCAAATCTTTTTCATCATTCGTGAATCTTTTATTGTCATGCAATTGTAATTTGATCATAGTTTTTGCGATCGGTTTTAATTCCTTACTATCGATAAATTTTTCTAAATCAAATACATCATTTCTTTTTATAACTTTTTTTGGAATCTATAATTTTTTTTTCTCTAAAATTAATTTATATTTTAATTGTTTTATTTTATTTTGTAAATATAAATGAGTAGTTTTTAATTTAAAAAGAAATGATTTACATTTTCCTGTACATGTTTTTTTTGTAAAGGTGATAAATACACCTTTAGAGGTTTCTTACAATTTATTAAAACGCATATATCTAAATTTGTACTTACTTTTTAGGTTTCTTGATTTCCATCAACTGTGATCTCGGGTAACAATCCACAATTCTCTTCGTCACGATCGTGAACTGATAGTTGTTGTTGGATTTCCATTGTAAATATTGTTGAAGAAGTTAATACGATTTCTTGTTCATCCATATTTTGTTAATAAAATAAAATAAAATGATAAGTGCAACATTAACTAAATTTTAAAATAATTATATATACATTATTATATATTTCTATAATTATATAATTATATATATAATTATATTATAATTACAACATGTACAATTTATATAAAATATAATAATTATATATACCTATATATGTAATACATTTTGACTAGAAGTCCAATGAATAGGATTTAAATTCAATTCTAAACACATGTTTTTCCCTTGAAATAAATCTTCATTCTTAAAATGCATGATACAAAGCCCAGCATGCCTTACCAATGTTCATATCCACGTTTTAAGTTTTCGATTACCTAAATGAAAAATTTATTTTTATAGAAAAGAATGATATATACACATTTATATCGTATAGCAATGCCTTTCTATCTCACTCATTGGATTATATAGTAGTTTATTCTATCACTCTCTCTCTCTCTCTCTCAATCTTTTTAGATGTGTCGTGTCTGTTTCTCTCTTTCTCAAGCTCACCCATTCTCATGTATTCACACAGCGACTCTCTCTGTCTTTCTGTCTTATTCTGACATGTGCAGAATCTCTGTCCTTCTGTCTAAACTTTTACAAGCTCTCAATCGCGACCTCTTATGCTCATGTCCGCTTTTTCACCTTCAAGCTGTCAAGCTATGTCGTGTCTATCTCTCTCATTCTCACCTTAGGGTTCACTCATTTTCGTGCACTCTCTCTCTCTCTCTCTCTCTCTCTCTCTCCCTTTCTCTATCATGTACTCATAGTCCCCTAATGACTGTATACTATTTTATAAAATATTTAAAAAAAAAATTACTAACCTGAGTTTTAGATCCATATTTTTTGACGCTCAACTGTTGCTGGAAATTTAAATAGTTTGACATTGTCTCTTGTATTAAGACAATTTAAATATTGGCACTTATCATATACACTAAGTTTCTTCGTTTTAAAAATGTTTAAAAAAATATATAATAAAATGAAAAAAATAATAAAATCATACGAATTTTTAAGAATATGGGAACTTTATAAAACTTTAAATTAAAAAATTTAAAGCCTCCACCACTCATCGAAGTACAATTGAAAATGACGGGTTTGTTATTATTTAAATCATGGAGAACTATAAGCTAAACGTTTATATGTATATACAATTTAAAGGCCCGGAATTAACCGTGACTACTATTCACAATGTAAAATTAAGATTCATATAAAACAATAACAAATCAAAATATCCAACGTAAGATAACATTGGTCATTTTAAATGTCATTAGAGTAGCTGTGACCTTGAAAACAAAAAATATAACGCTACTCATACGCAAATTATATATACTAATTGAAAAACATTTAAAGGGACAGCGATTTCATATTTACAAAACGCGAAGCAATAGTTGAAAGTGATTTAAAGGGACAATTATGTACGATGAATAAAAAACATAAGTATTTATATGAAAAAAATGTATAACAATATTAATTTCGAAACATACGTGAATTGTACCTGATCATTTTTTATTTATTAGCGGTTAACTATTTAGTAAGGATAAAACCAAATTAATATTGATGTAGATGAAATCTAAAAGATATATAAAATATTATATAGTTAAAAGAGTCATGATATAGATATACAGATTATAAAAAGTGGCAGAATCCATGTCCGATATAGTTTACTATTAAAATAATCGCGCAAGACTTCTATACCTTCATACATATCCGCATTTTTTGAAACTGCACTTAAAAAATTAATGGATATTATATCTGAAAATGTCTAAATCATTTTTTAGACTTTAATAATATTTTAAAATTATGATGTAAGAAATTAAAGGATGCAGAAATCATGTACAGTGCATGAATTTGTACTTGAAAATTCAAATGTTTCAGTTGATGAAAAATGGCTAAAAGTTTTTCAAAAACATACTAGATATAAAAATATTTGTCAACTTACCAATTGCATTTTTAAAATAGTATTTCTAGACATTTATTATTGTATAAGAAGTAAAAAATTTTAATTATAATGCCGTGTGTATTCTGAGCATGAGAGAAAGAGAGAGAGAGAGAGAAAGAGAGAGAGAGAGAGAGAGAAATTGTACGAGAATGCATGAGTGGATTTGGGAATGAGAGCGAAAAAGATAGATATGCCATATATTGAGATTGAAGGAGACAGCGAGACAGAGAGAGAGCACGAGAATGAGAGAGATAGATACAACATAGCTTGACAGCTTAAGAATGAGAAAGAAGGCGAGAGCTTTTAAGAGTGAGAAAGATAGATATGCTAGTAAAATATGGTTCGAATTAATTGTAAATAAAGTACTACAAAAAATTGTTATTAAATGAATATAAATATTAAACAAAATAAGTGGATGCTTATACATATAGATACATGCATATTTGTATTGCAAAAAACAATTTATCAAATAATTACTTTTTAAATTTAATTTATTATTTGAAAAATAATAAAATATTTTAAATAATTATTCGTAAATTTAAATAAATAAATTTTACTCTTAAAAAAAAAAGTGTTAAAGACATTTGTATTATTTTTTAATAAGATTAGATGTCAAAAGAATAAAAGCAGTATAAATAAATAAATTTTAATTTAACAATTGATACAATAACAATTTTTTTTTTATACTTATATAAATTTACAATTATTCTCAATAGTATACAAATGAATTATAATGTTAGAATTTGATCATAGTGAACCTAGCATAGCTATAAGCATTCATTGTATTCGTAAATACATGCACATAATGTTGCTTATGTGTTTGAGTTGGAAAAGCTACTTTCGCTCGGGCGATCATCTTTCATTTTTGTTCCACAAATTCGTATTTAATTTTCATCTCTGGTATCACAAATAGATCCGCTATGCCTTTTCTTATCCTCGCCATGCTTCCAATAGGCATATCAATGGGTATTCATAAGAGGCAGCACTTTCTTGCTACCGAATCTTGTGGAAACGCTTCTCCAGGGGGGTTAACTACATATGAGAGAACTGGCAACAAACGTAGTAGACGGGCCAAGGAATTCTTAAATTTTATAATAATTATACATAATTATAAACCATATTATTGAATTAAATATAAAAATTAATTTTTCTTCAATGTTAGTGAAATTTAAACAAATTTAGTAGAATGAGATCACCCCGTATGTCGCTTTTCGTGTGACGGTACTGTTAAGTTGGTTCATGTGTTTACTTTATTGTTTTTCAAAGATTTCTAGCCACAGAACAGATTTTTAGTTTATAACAGTTTCCAAAACTCTTTTAACAAGAATATCAATAGATAAGTGACTGTTACTATAAATCAATATAAAAACTGTTAATTAATGTTAAAGTGAGTGTGTGAAATTTAAAAAATGACTTATTTTTAGAAATAAAAATTTTATATATATATAACTTTTGAATTTTAAATATATTACAGAGCTACTGCTTATGCTTGCATTATTATAAATATATTTTAGAAATTATTATAAATATATTTATAATAATGCAAGCATAAGCAGTAGCTCTGTAATATATTTAAAATTCAAAAGTATATCGTAATGGTCAAATTTAATAAAAGTATTTTCATGGTGAGAGAAATATTCTCTTTCTCTCTCGCACTTATAGCTTCTTTGCCAACCTTACAAGAGCCCGTAGGGTGAGTTAAAATATTTTTAAAGTGCTTTAAAACCTATTGAAAAAAACGTTATATGTACACATATGAAGTACGAGGGAATACACTCGTGCTTCGTACATGTATTGGTAGCCTTTTTTTTAATAGGTTTTAAAGCACTTATAAAAAATTTTAGTTCGGGTACGGACTCTGAAGAGGTGCTGGTGTTTCTATATGTGCGAGATAGAAAGAGCATATTTCTCCCACCATGTTTGTTTCCAAAATTTAACATGGACCTTAGCGTTCTGTAAGTATCTGTTCTGTGCGCTTCTCTATGCTACTGCGCAATCTGCCAATTCATCTCTGCCCTTAGTATCTGTTCTGTGCTTACGATTATACGTTATCGCCTATCTTCACTCTTTTATTTCTCCTTATGGCCCGTCTCGAATACGAAGTTAGTTAAATGTGGTCTGCAATCTCTGCTAATAATCTCCGATGTAAACACATGTACCAGATTACCAGTGCCGGGTCACGAAAACGGAAATACGGAACTACGTAAACGACGCTTTTTTTCGTGACACAAATAATAGAGGAAATTATTTAGGGTTGGACCCTTCTGACTAAAATACTATACAATGTTTTTCTATTTATTTAATTTTTTCTGTAATGAATTATTTAGAGTTTCCATTTTTTAAATACATATACATTGGATCTGTTTTCTAATCTTTACAATAAATCTAATTTTTTTCTTTGGATGTTTAGTATTTTCTTTTATTGGCATTGTTCAAAAAGTACTGTAACATTAATTTCGAAGAGAATACGAGTTAAATAAAAGTTTCTATAATTATTATTAAAAGCTGTGAATCGTTTTCAAATTTGAAGCTTTTTTTGAATGTTTTTTTAGTACTAATTAAGCTCAGTTTCAAAATTTCGAGAATGCTTTATTAAATCAATTTGTATATGATTCATCCTTATGTTTTACTTTCAAGTTACACAATATTTATAAAATTTTTTTATATTCTGAAAATAATTTCATACAATTGTAATGTTATGGTTGTATTGAAGATATGAGGTTTGAGGTTAAATATTCAGGAGAAATTAAAACAGTTTAGTTTTCAATATATATTCAATTAACTAATATAGTTAAAATAATGAATATTATTAACCTACATCAATTTTTCACTTATTAAATTAAAAAATAAGTTGTTTTAAAAAATCTATTGATAATTGCATGAAAAAATATTTTTTTTTTGCAATTTTTAGTTACTTTCCAATTGTATTAATTTTGTAAAATTTTCTGTTTTGTAAGTGTCAAAAAAAATTATAATTAATGTTTTAAATGACATGATTAAATAATTAATTTATAAACATTAATTTTTCAATTTTATAGAAATGTCTCAAGAAATGGCTGGTCCTCAAAGTATGGTTATAGGTCCAGATATGACTTCATCATTAGGAGTTCTTCCTTCAATTGGTATTGCAACTCAGAATGTATCTATGAATGCTACCCCTCAAACAAATGTAGGAACATCGACAATACAAACTCAATTACAATCACAACCCCAACAAACACAATTTTCATCTCAAATGTTAAAATCTCAACCACAACTAAATCAATCTACCATTCAAAATACTTCGTTAGATTATCCACAGGTATTATACATTTGATAAAAAAATTATTTAAAATTCATAAATATATATATATATATATATATATTTCTTAATTTTATAATCATGCATCACTAATTAATTTAAATTATCAATAAAATATAATTTAATATCATAAATGTAGTAATAATATTTCTACATTGTAAAAATAATTAAATTTTTAATTGAACTTCATATTTTATTATATTTTTAAGAATAAAAGTATTACATATTAAGTTTAAATGCATTTCTATTTTAATAATATAGTAAATATTGATAAAAATTTCAGTTTTTGACAAAAATGAGATTACA
Source organism: Eupristina koningsbergeri (assembly GCA_018907245.1). Classification (NCBI taxonomy): domain Eukaryota; kingdom Metazoa; phylum Arthropoda; class Insecta; order Hymenoptera; family Agaonidae; genus Eupristina; species Eupristina koningsbergeri. The sequence goes on along the minus strand of JACCHV010000002.1, from coordinate 1,039,552 downwards.
AGATTTAGTTAAGGAAGTTGATCCCACAGAACAACTTGATGAAGAGGTTGAAGAAATGTTACTACAATTGGCAGATGATTTTGTGGAAACTACAATTAATGCTGCATGTTTATTAGCTAAGCATCGTCATGCAAATACAGTTGAAGTAAAAGATGTTCAATTACATTTAGGTAATATAATTACAAAAACTAAATTAATTAAAAATTGTTATTTGTATTAAAAATGATTTAATTTTTAGAGAAAAATTGGAACATGTGGATTCCTGGTTTTGGTACAGATGAAATTAGACCATATAAAAGAGCAACTGTAACAGAAGCACACAAACAGAGATTAGCTCTAATTCGTAAATCCATAAAAAAATATTAATAACATGTAATATACTTTGTAACAAAATTTTATTTTTGTTAAAGATATAAACTTAAATTGTTTATGTAGTAAAAGTTAATTAATAATCAACTATTTAATTTTTTAAAAGACTGTACCACTAAGGAAAAATAAGTTATCAATAATTCAAAATTGATAATATAATTTCAATTAAGTGGTTTTATGTAAATGTATACAGGAAATTTTTGTATTGCGAATAAAAAATAATTGATTTATATAATTTATGAATTTTTATATATTCATTTTTTATTCTTTTTTTTTTAATTATTATATTGATAGAAAGATAATTTTTAATTTACGAAAATATAAATAAATATAAATATATTCATTTCTAAGTATTTTTGTATAATTTTTGATAATAAAGTATGTTAATAATTTTTTTTTTTTAAATATCAACACCATATTAATAGTATACTAGATATTTTTGAAAATAAATTTGATAATAATGTATACAGTTTTTTATATAATATTAAATGGAATTTATTAATTTATTGTAATTTATAAAAATTATTGCAAAAAAAACAATTATTAGTTTTCAATTAACCAATGAAATTATTAAATAATTTTTTTAATACCAGATTTAGCATATAAATAAATTTAAAATGTACAAACTTATAATTTTATATATTATTGAATCTTTTATTCTGTGAACAAATATATAAATTAATGATTTTGTTAAATTAAATAGTGTTTTTTAAACACAAATATTATATCCCATCACATCTATTTTTCAAATATTTTTCTTTGAATGCTACAAGACAAATAAAGTAAAATAATGTAAATTTATGATTTTAAAAGTGATAATATTTTTAAATATAAAATATTAGGAATATAATTTTTTTATTTAATTATGTTTCATTTATAAATTATAATTTGATTAATGTTTTTAACAGTATTGTGTAATATTAGTATTTTTAAATTAAAACCATTTTATAAAGAATATTTAAAATAACACAACATGTTATCGAAAAATCTGGATTGGAAAATAATACCAGCGAGCAAGGAAAAGAAGAAAGAAATGGCGAAAAGGGACATAATAGTAAGAGTTAACAAGAAATGGGGGATGAAAATTGAAGAAATAAGGAATTAGAAAGGAGAAGCAATGGTAAAAACAAGTATAAAATACAATGAAAGGGAGAAAACCATGGATTTTTGGGGACTATATTGTAACAGAGACATGGAAAAACAAATAACCAGAATAGAAGAAGAAAGCTACAATGGAAATACAGACATAATAATAAGGGGAGACCTGAACACTAGAATCGAAAATGCAGGGAGCTATATGAACATAAAAAGTGCTCTACTGTTTGATCTAATAAGTAAAGGGTCGTAAATGTCATTATTCCCTTTTATAGACAAATATATATTTATCACATGTATTGTATGGGTAGTTTACTATGAAATTAACACATATCTGCAATAATCATTTGTTGGCTATCATCGGCCCTCAGCATCTTTATATGTGCTGCCAGTTTATTGCATAACTTTGTTTTCAATATAAAAAAATGCCAACACTTTATTGAAATTTTTATTATAAAAGCTTTATTTAAAAAAATTAATCTATTTACATATACATCCGTGAATTTGATAAATAAATATGTTATATACAATCGACACACTTTCTTGAGTCTTGTTAATAACTTATTTTTAAGAATCTATCCTCTAATGTTGTAGGTAATTCATATAGCTTTATAATTTCTTAATCGCTTTTCATTAACTTATGTCTTAATGGTTCAACCCACTATATATCAGCACAATGTTCGGTTAGTTGCTTTTCATCAAATTTTCTTGAAACTACAGGAAAGATCAACTCCATTAATCAATTTATTTGTTTATTTCGATCACTCTTGAGCTCTGAAATTGCTGCACATTTTAATCTAAATCATTGAAATCAGTATAGTCATTTCTAGAGAATTCTCTGTATTTTCTCTCCCTAATGTGTCACAGGTATTTGCCGAGCGTGTATTAAGAACAAAAAAATTGCAAAAATCAATTGCAATATCACCTCTTGGTCCAAGTATCTCATTTCTTCTATTGCTATAATGACTGTATACCCATCAATTTCCAGACATAGTATCAGTCAGGGGGGTCTAACTGTAAATGGGAAGACTGGAAACAAATACCCATGTACAAGTATCAAGAAATTACAGAACCCTACACTTTCTATAACCCCATGTGTCCTTTTTCGTGAGCCGGCACTGATAATCTGGCACATGTGTTTACTTCTCATTTGTTAAAATTTTTGAACAGCACGAAAAGTTCTTTCAATAAGAATTCGCATTCGCTTAATAAATTCACCAAAAAGTTTAATAAAAGTGTTAATTAGCAGCAAATAAACTTATTAATTTTTTTTAAAAATACATTCATATTTTTGTGTTAGTTAAAAAAAATATTTTTTTTAATACAATTTAAACTTACCAGTGAAAACATTTATTATTATATAAAATGAATTTATATTTTGAAAACTTTTATTTATTTATGATGGTTAGAAAATGAACATATTTAATTCAATTAAAGTCTAAATTACCGGCGAATTAACTTATTGTTTTTAAAAATACGATTTATATTTTTGTGTTAATTAAAAATGGTGTTGTTATTAAAAATATTGTTTTTAATACAAATATTGAAGAAGTTATTATATAGGATATCTTTATGGAAATCTTTTGTGTGAAAAGATATTGGTTTTACTTAATTGTTAAATTTTGTAAGTGTATTTTTTCTTATGTTATTTTTTATGTCTCATAAAAGTTATTAGAATATATAAGATAATTGTATTTCTTTAATATCGATGAACATTCATTTTGTGTAATGACAATAAAAGGATGATGCAAAGAAATAAAAACTTGTATTTATTTCATTTAATTATATATATTATTCTAATAGTAAAATAATTTCATATTTAATAATAATTATAATGACAATAATACATGAAACTTTGGCTATTTAAACTTTTTAAGCAAATATGAATTATTAATACACATTATTATTCTTAATAACTATGCGATTTTACAATTATTACTTTAACATATAATTATTTTTTCAATATTGCTCTCTTAAGGCAATAATTGATATAAAAAAAACACAAATACAATGTACAAGTGAATAAATAAATATATGTATACATATATAATAGAAACAATAATTTAATATATAAATAAATAAATAAATATATATGTATATATATATATATACATATAATAAATATAACAATACATAAAAACATAGATAAATATTAAATAAAAAATTACAAAAATGAATAATAAATGCAATACATTTCATATATTGTATTTATATCAAATATATTGTATTTATTATTCTGTTTTGGGATGGCGTGTAGACAAAATCATATGTGATAGAAAATCAAATACCATTTTCTATGCAATTTTATTTAATTGCATCAATATTTTTAATTTTATAAATATTCATAAATAAAAATCCTAAAATTAAAAATATTTTTTATAAGAAATAGACACTACTAAGTTATTAAGATTATTTATGTCATTAATTTTAGTGTATGTGTATAAACATTTTGAAAAATAATGAAATAAATTAATATTTTTTATAAGAAATAATACTTATAATAAATCTAATTAAAAATTATAATATGGGAAAAATTTTTGTATTTATATTTTCTTTGAAAAATATACAAATAAATTGTATGTTTAATAAGTTTTTGAAATCGTATATTAGTACCTAATCTAAATTTAAATAATTTTTTCAAGAGCATTTTCAAAATTCAACGGTAATATTTGAAAGTTAAAGAAACAATTGACTCTAGAAATCCTCACATATACATTTCATACACATTGATTAAATTTTCATACCTGATAAATTAATTTTTATATTCATTAAATATTTTATACAATAATATTATATATTTCTGTGAAAAGTTAATAAAAATATATAGCATTTTATGCTAGAAGTTATTTTTGATTATAAAAAATGAATTGCTTTAAATTATAATTTTCAGTAAAATATAATTTTCTTTTAAAGCCAAAAATAATAAATGATATATTTGAAAATTGTATTTTTATTTAATATGTTGGATTTTAACTTATTATTAATAAATTAAGCTAATAAAAAAATTTTTAAAATCATAAAGTAAATAATATAATGTTTTTAAATATTCAACTCATAATACAAGTAATCAAAGAATATCAGTGGATAATTTTTTATATTGATTAAAAATAATAGTAATATTAATTATTATACATGAGTACATAGTATTAATTACATAAAAATAGTTAAATATAAAGAATTCATTTATTTTTACAAATTTAATTTGAAAAAGAATAACTATAACAAATTCTAAGTTAAAAATAAAGATTTGAATGACATTCAGCATTTTCATATGTACATTGAATTACGTTATACATGTATTTAAATTTGTCAACTTGAAATTTTTACAATATTATACTGGATATATTATACTAAAATATATAAATCACAGTTTGAAAATAATCTCTTTGAAATTTATTTATTATTATTGTATTTATATTCAATTAAAATTTTTGGCAAGACATCTAAGTTAAAATGAAAGATTATCCTAATTTTTAAGGTTTAATTATTTTCATCAACTGTTAAATATACCAATAATTAAAAATTTTATAATTATTATTTATAAAATATATTAATGAAATATTAATTTAAAATACAAATATACACATATAAATTTTCTCTACATTTGTATTTACAATTCAAAAGTATGTATATTTGCATAAATATCTATTTCCATGGTACTATTTCAAATTAATATTGTTCTCTTCATTTGTAAGTTTAATATTTAATACTTTTTTAAAATAAATTATAGAATAATTAATAATAGAAAGAAATAGATACTATTATTAGAATAACTTGGTTTTCCAATATTATTTATTTATTTAAAATTTATCAATTTTATTTATTAACCCCACCCCCTTATTGCTGGTATCATAATCATCACAACAGGTACAGCGAGTAAGCCCACCTCCTTATTACTGGTATCATAATTAGCACAACAGGTACAGGTACACCTGTATCTGTTGTGCTAATTATGTTTTTAATCAAGTTATACCGCCCCTTATTGCTGGTATCATAATCATGGTATTTTAAGAGGTGGAAAAGGTGCATTTAAAGAGATTTTCAAATAAAATTTTAGTAACACAAAACTTTTCGCACGTGTTCGGTGTTTGTGATAAAGGATTATTGCTTCATGCAATTGGTCACACAGATGTTTGACGAACATTTTCATTTCTACGGGAAACAAATTTTACTACAATTGCATTTTCGTTTTCGTGAACAAAATTTTTAAAGATTTTTTGAGAATAAAGATAAAACATTATATTTAATGCAGTAGAATTATTTAAGAAAATGAATCGAATTTTTTTGTTAAACTTTTAGTAACATAAATTTTTTTTTTCATCAAATAATTTATAAAAAATTGGTGTAATTGTTAAAAATTAACATTTGCAAAAATTGTTTATATTGTATTAAAAATAATTTGTTAAAATTTTTTTTCTGCTTTCATTTAATATTATTTCTCATTTGTAAGTTTCAAGTTTATTCACGCCGGATGAATTATCTTCTTGTTCTATAAAAAAATATATTTTATAAAAGCACTTCGAAACCTATTTAAAAAAAAGGTATTAATTATTATTTAAAAAAATTATTATTATTATTATTTAAAAAAAAGGTATTAAAGTAAAAAATTGAAATAATCATTAAATTATTGATAAAAATGTTTTTCAGTTATACTAAATTATTTTCAAAGCTCGAAATATTTCAGATGTCTATTTCTTTTACTCGTAGTTTATATATCTATATATACCTTTTTTTTAAATAGGTTTCGAAGTGCTTATAAAAATTATTTTTAATTTCTCATGTGTCCACCCGGAGCGCTAAAATCGCTTCAGAAGTGCAAGAGAGAGAGAAAAGATATTTTAACCACCATGTTTGTTTCTTATGTAAAACATTGAACTTAACATTTTCTTATTTACTGTTCTGTGGTGTCAGTATCCCAAGAGCCTTGTTCATGATTCTTGATAAAGTTTGTATTTAATTTAAGCTTAAGTAGAATTTTATAATTGTAAATTTAAGGGCGACGGGGTGGAGTTGACTCTCAGACTTGCACTTGCAATTGGGATTTTTCTTATAACTTTAATATTTAAAATTGTTTATTTTATTTATAACTCAGTAATTTCTGCGTTAATAAATAATACGTATTTATTTTTTTATACGTTTATGTATATTTATGATTTTATTTGATTGTCTAAATTTCTAATAGGAAAATCGAGATTATACTTTGAAATACTGAATTATTTTATACAGAGCACTGATCATACAAAAATACGGAAAAGAGAAAGATTTATAAGATGTTTTACCCTCTCCAGATACCCTCATTTTACCTGCCGAAGATGATATAAATATATCATATAAAATGTTAGCTTTAGATTTTTTTTGCTCATCACTTAGAGAAGTTATAAATATTGTATTATGCCATTAAAATACACTAAAATCAAATAGTTCATTCTTTTTTTTAATAACCTGAACGCATTTGTTCGTCACAAGAAATTGCCGAATGAAAAGCGCATCATCGAAAGAGTAATCTTTCATAAAATAAAAGAAAATTTATTGCGCTAAAACAGATAGTATAAGCCTATTCTTCAACTGTTTTACTACTTTTAATCTTACTAAGAATAATATTATCTCTTGATCGAAAAGAGCTGTATATTTCACCCTGTCGATGTTACCATTTAGAACATTTTTATTTTTCCTATATGAAAATTCCACTTCTTTTAGTAGATGCTCTGTCATTTAAATTGAATAATTAATATAAAATATTTGAATTAACCTTTAATTAAATATGTTCAATATCTAATTTAATACGTATATTAAAATATCACTAATTTCATATTCGACTCACACTAGTTTAATATAATTTTTTATCTTTGACTTTATTATTATAACTTAAGGTTTCTGATACCTCTGATAAATCAGTGATGTGAGATAAATATAAATATAGTACAAATTCGTCTTCTTTTATGATTTATTAATAATACTCGACGTCCTAATAAGCGATTCACATTTTCGAGCTATTAGGAAAACTAATAATTCATTGAATTATAACAATATCTTCGAATTGTTATAGACTCTTGTTGAATAAGAAGATGTATATTAAATAATAATAAAACTTTTATTTAAATAAAATTATAGTACATTTATAATATGTAATTACTTTTATTGCCAGTACCACTTTAAAGTCGATACATCCAAATCAACTATTTTATTTTTACTTCGAAAAATTGATTGAATTCTGCGAACGTAAACTTTTCTATTGCCAAGATCCTGTATATTTCTATAATTATCAGCAAGTATACCATTACCATTTGATAATAATCTAAATTTACTCATCTGAAAACATTGAAATAATAAATAAAAAATAAATTCAATAGTTCTATTTTAAATTATAAATGTTTTTTATCCAAAAAAAAGAAAATATTTAGAAATAGTTAAGATATAAATTTTAATATACATGCAAATAATTATAGATATTGTTTTTTTTTTAATTACACTTATATAATAAATATTTAATTGTATTTATCTTTAAATATGATATTTAATAAATTGAAAAATACCAATGTTCAAGTTTGTATTTCATATATATAGTTTCAATTATTTATAATATTTAACATATAATAATATTTTATAATATATATATATTTATTTAATAAACACTAAATTATTTAAGAATTTTTTAAATTTATCATAATCTAAAACAATATTTGAGATATAGAATTTAGTGTGACACCTTCTATGTAAATATCTTGAAAATGTAAAGTTCCTTATGGGTGTGGATAAGATTGGAAACACTTTTTTAAGATGATTTAAGGCAATGTTTCGATCAACTTTCGTTGTCTTCTTCAAAAATGTTTCCAATCTTATTCACACCCGTAAGGAACTTTACATTTTTAAAACAATATTTATTTTAATATTTATATTTACTTATATATTATACTTTGAATAATTGTTAAAATTAACAAAAAACCATTTAAAAATAGAAAAATTAAAATTTGAAGTTAATTTATCAAACTAAACATATACTTGTTTGTACGAAATTGGAACCATCGAAGTGAAAACAATCCATGTAACAACTTCATTACAAGGTGGAGTGGTAAGTGATCCTTTGTATGTGTAATACGTGTCCAGTTGTGAAGGAAGTAATGAAGATAATGTTATTGTTGTGTTCAATCGCGTCTCAGTATTTGGATTTTGAATATCCGGTAAATGAAGGAGAAGTGGTATCAACAAATTGTTGTCTTCTTCTTGCAACTAAGTTATTTTGTAAATTTTATTTACGACTGTATTAATGTTGATTGTACTATCAACTTATGAATAAATGAAATTTGAATACCATTGTCATAAATATATCCAAATTATTTTGAGATAATTATCTCTTAACAATTTATTGATTGTTTTAGTTTTTAATTAATATTTAATTATTTATTTTAATTTTATGTTTTCATTTTTTAAGATTTAAAATAATTTACTAAAATTTTAATTAAATGATTTAAAAATTACGTATTGTTTATATTTTTTTTTTAAATAAATCAATTAAGTTATTTTATTGTTAATTCATACTCGAAAAAAGTAGCTTATCCAAAATGATAAAAATTAAATTTTAAACATAATTGTATCTAAATTTTTTTTTAAACCTTTAATGATTAAATTATTAAAATAATAATTTATTGTGAAAAATATTTTTATTTAATTTACTTGAAAAAATATTCCTAATACTGCAAGGCCATCATTATATTGAAGTGCACTATTTAAATCTTTATATTTCCTGTTTCGGTGAATTAAATGCATTTCCATAGGATATCTAAAAATATTACGAAATAAAAGTTAATAATATATAGTATTTTTGAGAATTATAAGTTTAAATTAATTTTTTAATTAAATTCATGTATATATAAATGAATTTATAATAGCTTAATCAATCGCTAAAAACACATACATAAACTTAAAATTACAAATATAAATTTATAACTACTAATTGTGTACAGATAAAATTTTTAAATAAATAAAATTTTACGGGATGAAATAAATTTACTGTTATTAGAAATAATTATATTACAAAAAACTCAATTTTTAATTTTTATCTATTAATTTAAATAAATTTTGTTTTTACGAATAAATAAAAGGTAGATGTTTAAATTAATGTTTTTCTGTATATGTGATATATGTATGAACTAAAAAAATTACTTCACGTACCAATATTAAAGTGAATGTAAAAATTAGTTGTATTTATATATTTTATAATAATGGAAACCATTTACTCTGAAAATAAATGAAAAAATCAGTTTTTACCTAATTCCATGTAGTAAATGTTCAGAACCTTTTCCATTTTTAATTCCCCAATGAAAATGAAAACTTTCGAGTTCGTATTCTTGATTTTTATCAAGCATCGCTCCAAATATATAAGGAGACCTATCACTCGTAAGTTCATTTTTTATTTTCAATGAAACTGAAATTAATAATTAAAATTCACTTTTAAAAGTATATTAACAAATGTTTTGTCTTTGTAAAGAACTTTTTTAAAAATTAAATAGTTAATTAAAAAAAATTTTTTTTTTTAACAAACTCTAGTATTATCATAAAAAACATTCTTCGAATTAACATATTTTGTTAAAAAAGGTTCCTATTTTAAATGTGTAATTAATACAAAATGTTATTAATTAATACTATTTTCAATTTGATATCGAGTACTTCGTTTAGCTAATTTTGTAAATAATGAATAAAATAATATCTATAATTTATTTCAAATTATATTGATTGTAAATTAATAAAATATCAAGTTAATATTTTATTTTATTTATATATAATTCTAGTCTTTCAGCCAAGGAATAGACTTTCTTACATTTTATTACATTTTTATATTTTGACTCTTAATTAAATTTTAATTTACATTTCTTACTTAGTGTGATTCAACTTTTTATTTTTTATAAAAATCGCATTAGTTTATTTTTTTATTTTATTTTTATTCAGTATTAGTTCTACTCTTTAAATATAAGTTCCAATATTCATTGTTTATTGGATATTAAGTATTTGTAATAACATTTAAAATTTCTAATGATTAAGAACATAAAATACAATGTTCATGTATGTTTATCTTTATCATTAAAATTAAATCTATACCTGTATGCCCATTGTTACTAAATATTAACGCTGAATTAATCAAATTGCGGTAACCAATCATTTCCAATGCGGGAAGCGGCAACGATACTGATTTACTGGCTGCTAAAATAATTGGTGACTGCCAAAATCCACCACACTCCGGAAAATTTTTGACCCATTTTTTTTGACCTGAAATGAAATAGATTTATGAATACATGGTATGTCCATAAATTATCGAGTTTTTTTACTCGACTATTTATCGCAGCAACTTCGGAACGATCAGAACACATGCGAAAGGATTATTGTCATTGAATTCTCATTTTAAATCTTTTCCCTCTTTTGAGGAAAAAAAGGAAAAATTAATATTCTGAGTGGCATCTAGGAGACATGTTCGAATTATTTCCTTGTGTGTCGGGTGGTTGTATTGACAAATGTGCTCCAAGTGGAGTATAGGATTTACACGGTTGTTGCTTTTAAAAAATATATCTTCTTATCGAAACAGAAACAAATTTATATATAGTAATATCTATTTTCTCTCTCTCAAAAGAATATTTTATAACTATGTTTTATGACGGCTCCGTTCGCCCTTCTCGAGTTAAGGGCAAAATCGAGCGCTCGTTAAAAACTATGGAGAGAATACTAACGTAGGGATAAGCGGTAGTCGATCGGCCACGGATTTTGATCGATGACAGGCGGGTGTAGTCAATAATAATACAATTTTGTGCAATAAATAATATCACCGGGGACGGTGAGTCCTTTAATGAGTAGATTTCTTAAACAAACAAACAAAGAAATTTTTCGTTAATTAAATTAGAGCAAAGTGATAATTTTTCACTTATAATTTTAAAGAGTATATTTACAAAATGACAATAAATATAATAACTCGTGATGAAGTCATAATCTTCGAAATTATTTACATTGGCGAAGTTATAGTCATGGTGCGACTGTTGTTGAGGTCGCCGACAAAGGTGCTGGACGTAAACATGCTCGCGACAGTTATTCGAATTTTAGAGTCATTATTTGGAATAATTACTTTACAACTTTATGCAAACGAAATTTCGAATAATTGTTATTCGAAAATAAACATCGATAAGAAATTTTACACAAATTAGATTCTTTTTATAGAGTACTTTTCCCCGAACAATAATGTAAACAGCGGATCGCAGAAATACTATCAAAGATCGTAACAAACTGCGTTAACGAATATACTAAGGCTCGTAATAATATTTTGGAACGGAAAAGGAAGAAACAATAAAAATATGAATGAAGGCTAGAAATCGGATGGTATATTAAGGGCAGTTAAATAAGACACCCTTGATAAGCAAGGAGACTCAGCTTGAGTCAAGATGCGGACGAGGTCCCGTCTTTCAAATGCAGCAGATGCAATTGCAAGAAGGCGCAGACTATCTGACATAATTTTAAGGAAGATGAAGTCGCAGGCGACTTCCCACTTTTTAAGGACGTGAAAAAGCACGGAATCGTGACAATTTCAGAATGGGGGTGCTACCATGAAATCATGAATAACGGGCAAAGCGGAAGGGAAGTTTCTTATAAAGAGAAGGCTAGAAAGAGTCTACCTCGAGACACGGGGTGTTAAATAGCCTCGGCTCTGCAGAACGAGATCGGCGCGAATGTAGAAGTGGTCACTTGATTGGCCATTCGCGATCGCGAGGGGAAGCCGAGCGCGTGCCGATACATGCGCTAGCGCAATATCCAAACGCGGGAGCTTAAGGCGTCGAGAGAACCGCCTCGAACCGCTTACCAACGAACAAATGTCGTTGCAACTGTAACAATGTTACTCCCCAACTATGGCTCGAAGCCAGACAGGGTCCGTTTGGGAAGGGTGATGTGCATGTTTATCTCCACAGTATTAACAGGGTTTATAGTATTCACTCTTATATGAGGCAGTAGTGCTAGTATAATGAAAGTAGGGCTTAGTAGTTGTATAGGGGCGTGATAGTTGCACAATGTAAAACAGTCTTAGTAGTCATATATTGTAATAATACTGCAACGAGACGTTCTCGTTGCTAGAATCTTCGAGAGGGTTCCTACCCCTTCGAAACTTCACCCGCGTTTAGTCCGTCATGTTGGCTCATGTACCGAAACACGATGAACCACATGAGGATCCCGGGAAAAGGGGATGGCGGCCGCTCGGGTAACTTCGTCGCAGGACCTCCGCGTTGTCCCGCACGGACCACCACTTCGTGGTGAATCAGCGCTCGCGGCCGAGTACGCATCAGCGTGCGCGCACTTCGACTGCCGAGAAACCGAGGTGATGTCGCACCTAGGAGCGCTCAACTCAAGAGCAGAACCTTTTCGGCTTTCTACCCGAATACTCCTTTCCTCGATAGTCCCGCTATTCACGATATCGTGTCAGCAACCTTTTTCTGAATTCCGTTGCCAAGTTACCTTGAAGATAAACATTTTCGGATCATTCACGGTAACGTGTTTGTCCACTCCTTTAAAGGATCTTCGTTTACGAAAACCCTTCTTACGCTAGCTGAATAGTGTCTGTGCCTTGAGTGCAATATTGCGAGCTTCGCAAAATTCTATTAATTATATTAATATTATATTAATAATATATTGCGTCAAACCATCCCTTCTGTAGCCAAGGATATTCTGCGGCAAATGTGTGAATTTGCGTCCGCTGCAAATTGCATATTTGTACAATCGTTCCGAAATCTTGGTTTTTGTCGAGACTCCCTCGTATTAAGGATTTTTCTTTAATCGCCTTTAACCACTGCCTCCCTGTTCTTTCGTTTCCCGTCGAGTCAATACATCCGTCGCTCGCAATACTGCCCGGTGGTTTTCTTGCTAACACGTCGTCATGATTCCGACTTACTTTTGTTTTTTTTCCTCTGCCGTATAAAATTATTTGTTCATCTGTATTTATAAATATATATAAAACAAATCAAACCGAAACTCATTCACTATCTGAAATGTATTCATGTGTAAAAAAATTGTAAAGTAATTATTTCAAGTGGTTACTCGAATTTTGGATAGTCCGCCTTAATGTATCCGGGTCGATTTTATTATTGTTTATGTTCGTGACCCAGCCGGCGGTCACTAAGCGAATAAACTTAACTAACTGTAAATATTAAACGGTTACCATTGATTTACTTCGGGAATTACGATTCTAAGTTACAGCATTATATTATTGGATATGTAAAAGGAACTGAACGATCGTTATACTCAGTATTATCGATTTTGTATGTATATGAGAGAGCTGCTCATTAAATTACACCTCCCCAGTGGTATTTATTTATTAAAACTTGTTTTTTTTATTGACTACACCTTTGAACAACGTTCAAAATTCCAGGCAGACCGACTTCCGCTGATCCCGGCGTGAATTTTTTTCTATCTTTCGACAAGAACTCGACTCTGCACTTCACCCGTGAAGGGCGAACGAAGTCGTCTCGTCACAATACTAATAATAATAATAATAATAATACAAGCATGACAGTTGTATAGCATAAACGGGACTTAGACGTTGGCTAGTGTGATAATACTATCGATAATGCTAGTGTAAAACGGTGTATGTTATTGATGCGTAGTGTAAGCCGGGGCCAACTGTATAAGATAGTGATAGGAGCCTCGCATACACTGCCACTTGCGGTATCGGCATATGCTCGATTGGGTATTACTGTAGTACAATGGATTTCATATAGCTTTGTTGCTATAGGCGCCTCAGAAACATTTTCACTGCTTTCTCAGGAAGATGTTTCTTAGGGAACGAAAATTCATTTTCTGCGGATCTCAGTGCACCTTTTATAACCGGAAAGATGTGGCAGTACGAGCGGTGTTGGCGACGTGCGCGACGTAGATGCATGAGCATATACTCATGGAGAGAACAATAGTTCGTCTATTCAACCGTCGGGGGAGTGCTTGCAGCACTCAGGCTTAGTTGTGGGTGAGCGTGTGATCAGGTTAGTAACATGTGGGGTAAAACCACATCGTTGCATAACAATTCCATTGATAAATCTTAATTTAACTTATGTACGTGTTTATAAAAAATGTAATATAAAAATATCCAGATTGATTTTTTTGTATGTGTAACTTCGGAAATTAACTGCCTTTTGTAATCGCTTTCTCTGTCTAGAATTGAAACATTTCTCCGATCTATCTTATAATTGCATTTTTGTACAATTTATTTATAATATATTTGATTATAATATAAAAAGTGTTATTTATTTTCACCCACACACCTAAAAAAGAATAATTTTTCTACAATTGAAATATGGAGGGTGTTTTTTCTGAGAATTTATCTAAATACTATTAGACTTTTTGAGAACTGTAGTAAATTATTGATCATAAATCAATATTATTTATTATTTATTTTACATACGTTCCGGCCTTCCGGCTCTGGAATGTGTTTCTGTATTTTTTCATACTTATATTTAGATTGATATTATATATACTCTATTCATACACTTCACTATTTTTCTTATCTTACTGTATAAACACTCACTGTTCTTTTTGTCCATACTTCTTTCTGTATCTTTTATCCATGTTCTTTTTATTGACTCTTCTCTCTCCTTGTGTTACTTGTTCTTTTTTCCATATTATTTCTTTCCGTCCCCTACGCCTGTCTTTCCTCTCGGTTCTTTTCGCCTTTATGTCCTCTGCTGTCCCCTGTTTCTCTGCTTCTCTCTATGTTTGTCTTCTTTCTCTATATTGTCTCCATTTTGCATCTCTGTAATATCGTTTTCAACACCTTATTCATCTCTGTTTTCCCTGATCATCTTCTCCATTTACCGTCTATAAAAATTTTATTCAAGCCCACCATTGTAAATAACCCCTATCTTCTCACTTTTTTTTATTTTCGTCTGTATTTCTATTTCCTTGTACGTCAAGTCGAAGTCGAGAAATACTTATGTGCCGTTGAGCCGCTTCCTATTTAGCCATACTGTGTCTCTCGCTTCTTTGCTCCCCATCTTCACTATAATGAGTCCTTCGCACCACCATGTACTTTTGAACACGTCCTCTGTCCCCAGCTTGTTTTACATGAAATTCTCTGCCCACTTCATCGCTCGGGCCTTCCTCACCTCAGCCCTGTTCATTCCTCTCATTACAAAATTTTCCTCCCCGTCCTTTTTTTCCCTTTCTCTCATTATTCGCTTGATCCCATTTATCTATTTCTTCGTTATACTTTATTTTGCTATTCTCCACTGGCTTCCATTTTTCTCGCTCATGGCCTTGTATTTTCCAGCCTTTCCTTCAGCTTTTCAATTTCTTTGACAAATTTCTTTTCTAATTTCTCTGTTCTCTTCTTGTACTCTCTTTCCCATTTTTCTCTTTCCTCCTCTCCCTTTTTCTTCTTGTCTCTCTTGGTTTTTTCTATTTCATTAAACATATCTCTTTCTATAAATGTTACCTTTTTCTTTGTTTTCATTCCGTCCAGTGTGATATGCTTGCTGTTATTTTTGTTGTTTGACGATATTTCCCTCCCTACTTTACTTTTTCCTTGCTCCTGGCTCATTTTTTCCTTCTTCGTCCCTGTGCTTCTTCTTCCTCATTCCTCTCTTCCCGTTTTTCCGAAGTCCACGCTTTTTGGGCTTCTTTTAGCTTTTTTCCTGTCTGGTTTTCCATGATCTATTGTCTCGTTTTGCCGCGGTCCCCGCTTCATTTGTTTTCTCCCTCTCCGGTATTGTTCCCCACTCGATCTTCGTTTAACCCTTTAAATCTTTCCTTGCACCTTTTTTTCATTTTGCACCCTCTGTACTTTCTTTTTTCTTCCTTTTTCTTTTCTCCGCTCTTGTTAGTCTTTCTCTATACTTTCTTCACGTTTTCACCCTGCACTGCCCTGTACTTTTTCTGTTCTTACGCTATTTCGACGCTCAATCACTCTCACGAGGATCACTGTATCGCGACCATTAGAGGAATCCTGATCGTAAATCAATATAATAAAAGGAAATGATAAAATAAATACATAAATAGAGTGAATAAGAAAAACAAAGAAAATAGAAATGTTTATATCATGTATCATATATCTTAACAATATTTTTAACATACTTAACAAATAAATTATTAAACAAAATATTTTAAAGTAATTAATGATATTATCTATTACAAATAACTAAATAAAAATATTCATTTCGTAATTTATGATGATAAATTATACTATACAGACAAATTCAATAACTTTACTTATGTTCATTATATAATACAACTTATATTGCTTAAATATCTTAATCTACCTTGTTTAAGTTCAAAAAAGTGATTTTTTATGTACATTCTATTTATTTTTTGTTTAAATAAAATCATATTTGTTAATAATATCAATGATAATATTTATAATGGTTTAAAATTATATTTATAACATTATAATATTATAAAATTTATTTAAGCGTTTAAAAATAAATTATAATAAATAAATATTTAATTTAATGGAATAAAAATTTTTATTGTATGGGGGGAAATATATATATATTGTTCAATATTTCAATTTTCATTATTTAATTAAGAAAGCATGAGCTATTTAATATGATTTATTTTTTATCTAGTAAAAAAAAAATTTAAACAACATGTGATAATTTTATATTTTCTGTTATTGAAAATATATCTTAAAATATTTGGCAAGTTGTCTTATGGTAAATAGAATAAAATTATTTACAGTTTAAAATAATTATATGTTCATCAAATTATAATAAAAATATACTAAAAGTATATGTATATAAATTATTAAAATATATGTAACATATTTTGATATAATTAAAGAATACAGTTTATTGTTATATGCATAGTACAGTAATATTTAAACAAATAACATTTTTTATAAATCTTTTTATATTGAGACTAAAATATTGGTATATTTTTAACAAGATTAATCGTCGATATACCATACTCGTGAATTCAAATTAAATATAAATAAAAATATTTTCTCAAGATTTCTTAAATAATAAAATTATTTTTATTAAATTAAATTTTTACTGTTTAAAAAATTTTATTGTGCACAACTTATTTAATTAAGAATAGACAATGTGTCCTTTAATTCAGTAGACATTAATTATAGAGTACTTCAAGGTTTTATTCTTAATGTACCATTATTTCCACCAAAAGTACATAAAGTTGACAGTAGAAATTATAATTTGAATGAAAATCTGGTTATCTAATGTGAAATTTTTTTATACAATAAAATAATTGTATAAAATTTACGTTGAAATAAATAAATAATTAAATGTGCAGAGGTTTCATTTTTTAAAAAGTGAAATAGGTTTATTGTTGATAATAATTATATTTTTTAAAATTCTTATATTTTTTAAAAATTATTTTAAAAATTTGATCTATTCATATTAAAAGTTATGTATAAATTTATTTATCAAAAATATTTGATATATTCAAGAAAATTTTAATGTTTCATGATTAAATTAATATCAATGTTTATTGCAAATATGTGATATCAATTATAGCTTTAATTATAGTATTTTCACATTATTATATTATTTGAACAAAAATCAAGCCAAAGTCAATAACGCAAATATTATGGTAATATATAAAAATATTTTTTATTATAAAAAAATTATAATAATTCTTTGTAATCAATTATTATTTTATTGTTTCAAAATAAAACATAAGTTTTCATATTGTATTAAAATTTAAAATAATTAATTTAATATTACATTTAATAATAAATAAATAAATATCGGAAAATATTTGTGTTAATTTGTAATTATTTTATAAATAATAATTTGTAATTAGTATAAGAAAGTCTCGAACTTCTTATAATAATTTTTTTCAAAATAGTCAAGCAATTTTATAAATTATATAAAAAATAAAATCAAATAATAAGAAATACACTAATAAATAACCCAATACTGCATTAAATTGTTGTATAATAAGTAATTTTAAAAGTTCTATTAAAAATGTTTTAAATCTATTTGAAATATTTTATAGTACAAGCAATAGAGCACTTTTTAGGTCATGAAAAAGAAGCAGCTAGTGATGCATATCAAAATTTGTAAAAAAATCAGTAGATTCTTATTTTCTAAAATGCCACTCATAATGAAAAAACACATTATTTTTTACTTTTTTTGTTATAAAATGAAGTTTTAATTTTAATACCATAGTATCAAAAATGACCGTGCGCATATAATTTGATGAGGAGTGGGGAGAAGAATAAATGAGGGGTTAGTTAACGCAGATTTCCCTTCTATTACTATTTATTACAATTCCCCGGTTTTTACTCTCCCTACTTCTCATCCAATTGCACGCGCTCGGCCATTTTCGGTCATATTTATTCTTGTATTTTAGGAAATCGGAAATATTTAAACGAAATGTAAGATACAAAATTTATTTTATTATACTTATATTTTTCAAAATCGTTGAAAAAACTAAAATCCTCCGGTAGAATGAGCTGGAAATAACTTCGTAAATTATTGCATAATTTAATTAACATTAGTATTATATGAAATCTAATAATCCAATCAAGTTAAAATTTTTTACAAAATGAATGCATATTAATTACTTTAATTTTCCAAAATTATAATTCTAAAAATTAAAATAAAAAAAAGTTACTAATTTTTTAATTAATTTAAAAATTTTCCGATTTTTTATAAATTTCTCAGCTTCTAATTTTCTGAATGGCTTATTTAAAAATGAATTTTATTCACAATTTTATTAGCCGTTTTTGATACTATAGTGTTAAAATTAAAACTTTTCATTTTATAATAAATAGAGTAAAAAAATTGCATTTTTTTCATTAAAATTATTTATAAAAGAACCCTGAATATTATGAATGGCATTTTTAAAATATGAATCTACTGATTTTTTTACGAATTTTGATATGCATCACTAACGGCTTTTTATTCATGATCTAAAAAGTGCTCTATTTCTTGGACTATTTATGATACAATTTTTTTTTTAAATTTAACAAATTTTTTTTACAATATCAATGTTTTTTTTGTATATTATATTATATATTTATTCAAATTTTATATTTATTACGAACTATCAATTATAATTATTTTAATCTTAAATATTATTTAAAAAAAAGTTTTTTATACAATAGAAAGTTTTATTTTTGATATATATGTATATATATGTATAATATAGTAATTATTTAATTTCCAATTTTAATTGCTTGTTAATCGATTAATTCTATGTTTTAATTTTAACTTTTAACCATTGTCAATTTTAATAGTTTGTTATGGTTCACATAAACAAAAAAAAATTTTTTTATTATTACATTATATTATATTCTTAAGTTATATTTATTATATTAAAAATAAAAAAATTCGATTATTTCATGTTTTCCGACAAATATTTCATTTTTTTGATAATGAGAATACAATAAAATGGAGCAATGTCATTAATAAATATATTGAAAATACAATTTAATCGATGTTTCGTACTATTTACATTACATTAAAAAAAATAATTAAATCATTCAAAAGTTACATATTTATAAAGGAAAACAAGTTAAATTTTTTTACAAAAGAAGAATTTTAATTACATAAAAATGGTATTAATAGTCAATCTATGGGGAGAAAATATTTTTATAAATTATTTAAAGCACCAACATTTTCAAATAATAAGATAACGTTTATCAGTTAAAAATAAGAACACTTATAAAATTATAAAAAGAGATCATTAAAATTTTATTGCTGAATATTATTTATTATTATTTAATAAGAATTAATTAAAATAAAAATATTATAATTTGTACTCTCACATACATGAAGTGTACAAAATTTGATTCGAAAATGAAAAGTGTATAATTTTATAACGTACCTTCATGTGTATATTCAAACAACCTTTTTTCTCCAGCGTAAGCTAAAAAAGAAATAAATTTTTTTAAATGATATTTCTATTAAAATCTGAAAAATTAAACAACTATTTTCATAAATTTTACCAAATATTTAATTATATATGTATATATTAAATATAATAAAAACATACATTCATAATTAAATTTTTTTGGATATCATACCTGATATTATTGTGTTCCAAAACATTAAGACAAATATTGTTTTCATATTCAATCAAATATTTATTTAATTTTTTGCATTTATTTAGCCTGAAAATTCAAAATATTATAGTACAAAATAATGTTAGTAAATAATGGTTTCAAATATTTTTTTTTTATTGATATTTAAAATAATTCAATTTTTATACTATTAATTAAAAATTTCATTCTGCAAATAACTTCTTAATTTATATATAAAAAAATTCAATTAAAAAATACTTATGACATTTATACATTTTTAGAACTTTTGTAAATAATGATGACAATAAATCTAATCTTTATAGTCTAATTTAATCTAAGTGTTATATTAATTATATTAAGATTCACTATATATAAACTATAAATAAAGTAATATTGTATATATCGTTTTTTATTAAATTTTAATACTTTGAGTATATATTTTTTACAGAAATAAATATGTTTATTCGTTAAAAAAAATAAATTTCAATGCATCTCAAATACATAAAAAGCATTTTTATTTAATTCGATCAATGTATATTATTTTTTTTATTAACAATATAAATGCCAAATTCTTGAAAATTTAATTTAAAAAAAAGTAATATTACATATTTTGTTAAAACATAAAACATAAATTTTAGTCAAATACTAAACTAATACTCTTACCAAATTAAAATATCGCTTTACTTGCAATCAGAATAGCTAACTGTATATCTTATTCGCGTTTGTAAAAAACAAGGAATATTTTGTCTTGGAAAACGAATGAGCTTCTTCTCTTTTCCTTTCTTTCTTAAGCGCACGTACATCGTTCTCATCAATCAGTTCGCGTATTTACTACTAGGAATCGATCATTTCAGAAGGTACGCATCCTAGTCGGACATTATCTCATAATAAATATGAATTTCTGATTGTATACGTATCGTTCCTCTTCCATTTTTTTTTTTTTTTTTAATTTTAATGATTAAAGACTTTTTTATCCGCTTAGCTGTTCAACATTTTCAGTTTCAGTTGCAATTAACTTTTCTTAGCATTAATAACTTTGCTTGATACAAATGTGTAAAAGAAAAATTTTAAATTAGTTGTAGGTTCTTTTTGGTATTTTGATATAAATTGGTATTATTCATTTAATTTTTGACTCCTATTAAATATAATATTACAAACTAAATTATTCCTATTCTACTATTATGTATTAAATTTATTATTGTAAAGTTAAAAATTAAATATTTATTATCTTCGTATATTAACTCACTTAAATTTTTATGGTGTGAATAGTTAAGGAAAAATTCGTAACAAAATAAATTTAGTTTTTACATTTTTTATTATTTTTAATAGCCTATGGATCATTAGACTACAATATTTTTAAATATTTAAAAATTGTAATAATTATTTAAATACTTATGCGTGTCTCATATAGGCGTTAAATGTAATTACAAGTAAATTTGAAATATTTTCAATAATGCAGATAAAATTTTAGTTTTTTTAATAAATAATTTATTCAGTACCATATATCATTTAAAATGACGAAAAATAAAAATTAAAATATATACATTTTATTTTTTATTATACTTATTTTACGCACCGAGAATGAAAACAAATGAAAATACTTCGGTATAAACCTTAATATGAAAAGTGCACATCAAAAATAATATAAAAAATAAAATAATAAAATTAAAAAATCCAAAATATTAGATGGCAAATGTCAGTTAGGGTCATAAAGATGAAAGTGATAAGTAATGTTGTACAAGTCTTTGAATCCTACTTAACTAACATTTGGGAATTACAACAAATCATAAAATTATAAAAATAATTTAATGCCTTGTATAGTTTATAAAGCACAAATTGAACTCTCGAATTGTAAATTCTGAAATAGAAATCTCAAGACTCTCAAGTGACGTCGGTGAGTCAAGAGATTTTTGGGTTAACAACTAATTAGTGGATGTTATGGATTTAGTAACAGGATGCTACACACTAATTTTTTTAGGAACAAAAAACTCTAATCTTCAAGGAAAATCTTTTTCATCATTTCAATTAAACTTTCCTCGATATTGTTCATTTCGATGTTGATGTATTGAACATTAGCTTTTGTTGCAATCATTCTCATGCTTTTTTTTGTTTTTCTCCTTGCTCTCTCGTTCACCACATATGAATTTCGGAACTGAATCTTTTAAATTTGTGAAAATGTGAAGTATAGATAAAAATGTACATAATTTATATTAAGGTATCATAGTTGTTAGATTAAATTAAAAATTGTATTGAAAAATTATAAAAACTTAATAATTAATTTAATTTATATTTTTATCAGTTCAACGATATCAGAAATATACATATACTAAACTCATAAATAAGAATATAAAGGATAAAGGTGTTAGAAAAAAAATAAATACAATGTTTCATTAGAAAAGTTATTAATAATAACGGGAAAAACTGTATACAAATTAATTAATCACTCAGGCAAATATAAATGTACCCAGTCTTCATCGAAAAGGTTTAATAGGTATATAAGTTTATTCCACGAAGGGCAGAAATGAAATTTATTTAAATTCCCTTTCTGTACCTTTCTTTTTGACAAAGAATCAATTTTCTTAGATTTTCTCTTTTATTATTGCACTTTTTTTATGTATTCCTGAATGTTTTGTTATCTCGAACGCCACCATTGTCACGAGTCTCGTGAATGATTTTATTTTTTAGTTTTTTTTTTTTTTTATAAAAAAATAAGATTAAATATAACACTTTAAGAATTTTTTATATAAAAAGAGGATATATTTAAAAAATTAAAAATATAAATTTGAGATTATACTATGCCTAGAATAAAATTTAAATTTATCATTTCTATTTGAAAATTAAAATATAAAAAAATAAAAGTATTACTTTTATTCAAATTATAATCGTAAAAAAACAGTTATATTTATTTTTATCTACGTAGAACATAGAAATGAATTTTTTGTAAAATCATTTTATTCAATTTTATCAAGTTAAAATAAGATTATTATTTAATTTAAGCTTTTTATAATTTTTTTTTGTATATTGTTACGCCTCAGAATGTAATAAATAAATAAATAATTAAGATATTTGTAAATTTAATAATTATTTATTCATTTAATATTTTGGTTAGTTTAAAAATTTAATATACTATTGTTTATATTTTTAGTAAGAATAATATAATAAAATAGAGTCGTTACGAAATATTACAATGATTAATCGATAGTTTCTTAATATTACTGGCGTGATAATTATTCGCAGCAATTGTAGCTTGGAAATAGTGGGCAATTTATTAGAGGCAGCAGTCTGTAAGCACTCTAGATTTTCAGGATTCGAGAGTCCTTAATACTTGGGTTAAAATATACTAGTATTAGAAGTAAATAAGCACTTTCTTACTATTTTCTCTGTCTTTTATATCGTTTGTAATTTTATCCCTTCCATGTTACTTCTCAATTATTAACATTGTTTCATAGGTATATGACCTGAGTCGATTATACGATTTTAGTTATGATCGTGTTCTTTCATAGACTTCCATGTTATTTCGTGATAAAGTAAAATTATTTATTTCCTATTTTATTTTTAAGTTATGTTTTGTACCCACGTACTATTGTACTTGATTACACTTGATATTTTCTGTAATCGTTAGTTTAATATAATGATGAAACAATGTTTCATGTATGTTAGATTATATTAATTTTGATTGTATTCCATGCTAGTTTCATGTATTATATGATGTTTATTCAAAAACTAATAAAATAATTTTTTTAATCATTGTTACACGTAAGAGAAAGTTTCGAGCATTATAAGTAACCATTTTTCTGTAATATTTTGAAATCATCACAATATTAAAAACAAATTAAATCTGTAACGGGAGAATCCCTTTACCGGAGTTCGTCGGCGTCAGGGTTTGAGAGAGATAGCTGCAGAGCAAGGAAATGTAAATGAGTTGGCGTGTTAAAGTTTAAACTAATATTTAATAGTAAATTGATAATTGATACAAAAGAAATGTGGTGCGTTGACTCTATATAAACATGATGATTAGAAAACAATAATAAAACGATGAGGTGATCTTATACATTGAATTGGAAAGTAAATGATGAGATGATTTTATATTAATATAATAAGCAGAAAAATATATACGGCATAGTGATTTTATATAATTACATTTACAGAAAAATAAATGGCGCGGTTTACAATGCCTGAAAGTTTA
Organism: Eupristina koningsbergeri; assembly: GCA_018907245.1. Taxonomy (NCBI): domain Eukaryota; kingdom Metazoa; phylum Arthropoda; class Insecta; order Hymenoptera; family Agaonidae; genus Eupristina; species Eupristina koningsbergeri. The sequence goes on along the minus strand of JACCHV010000002.1, from coordinate 1,014,905 downwards.
GATGTAGGTTAGATAGAGCAAAAATATATATATTTATTTAATATTTCATCGCTAAATTTCGGGAAATTAGTTCCTGAATTGTTCGTAAATTGCTTTACGTGACGCTTGTATTTGTGGTGGGCTGGTTCACCTATTTTCATCGAGAGACGGCAGAGCCAGACGTTCAAGATTAGATTTCGACGCGCGAGGGGATAGTTTCCATCCCTGCGCCACGCGGTCAATCGTCATTACGCTGTGCTTCAAGGTGGTCTAGTTTTCCTAGTTTCGCCATGAGGAGGCAGCGTTTATTGTTCAACGGACATTTAAAACTGAAGGCTAAGGATTTCTTATTAAACAAAAAACATATGTTATGGAAAAGAAGCTCTGTGATTTTTAAAATATCGTTGGATGGAAAGTTACTAATATTGTATATGCTATTTATTCTTTTTTCTAGACTTTGTATGACAAGTTTATACGGTATATTTGTAAACCAAGAGCTTATCTCTAAAGAGATTGGTATATACTTTGTTGTAATTTTTATATTTTTAATTTTCTTTTTAACTCTGAGAAATTCTTGATTCTTGATGTAGGAGGCTTTACACATTTTTTTAAATCGTTATATAATAATTTCGACAGAAAATAAAAATAAATATTTATAGTTGAAATTATTGGCCGCAATGGACAGTCAGTTTTGTGAATTTTGGATAGTTCATATGCTTTCGCTAATTTGTGTTAGTCGTAAAAAATTGTTTGTTATGATATTTTTTGGCAAGATATTCATTTTCATTTAAGTGCTTTAACATTTTATATATTTGTTTCTGTAAGTTTCTTAGTGAATTTTTATGTACTAGTTTGTATTTATTAATATCCTCAGACATTTTGTTTATTTTAGTCTTATATTCTTCTGTACTAACACATAATGTTATGTTGTCTTCATCAGAATTAGTAAAAAAAAAATTTTTATTATTTTTTAAATGTTTTTTTTTTGGCTTTTTTAGCTTATGATTGTTAATATGTATTTTTTTATTGTAATTATGTGTTTTAGTATGATTATTCTTGTCAGCTCTCAATATTAATGATCAAAATAAAGAGGAGTTTCAAAAGTTGACTATAGACTACATCAAAAATTATATAAGTAAATTATATAAGAATATGTATATATATATTATATAAAAGAGAAACGTATTGTTACGTATGTAATGAAATTAACATACTTAACGAATTAAATAAGAGATATTACATAAGTAAGTGGGAAAGTAGCACAGAACGCCGCATAAAAAATATCTCCAAATATTATAATGTCGGAAAACGATGCCAAGATGCGCGATTATTAATCAATATATTAAGAAATATAAACAAAGATCAAGGTAATGCGAATTAAGCCTAAAAATGAGAACACCTCTACGGTTGGAGGACCTGAAAGAGTTAGCAGTTTTTCTCTATAAATCAGGGGACATGAGTCATAAAGATCAATTCGGCTAATCGAGAAGAAAGTGAATTTTCATCAGTGTATCTTGAAGATTCGGATACGGGCGATTGTGAGCAAAGTAGAATCCATCTGGCGTAATAATACGAAGTATCTCAATCCTGGTTAGTGACTCTCGTCGGAAACCAACACGATAAACACACTCACTTAAGCAGATGCACGATACCGCAAGTATTACAATAATTCAGACACTAGATTCGTATTACGAGCCATTCTAACACATTAAATTCTTTCTTCCGATTTATGATTAATAAATCGGTATTTAAAACGCGAATTAATAAATTGTGCTTAATTTTCTATCCTAAAACTTCATAAAGGCTGAAGCGCTTCAACCGATTCAACTAGGGTACAAAAGAACTGGGAAATCGTCATATTATAATTAAGTGAATAAATAAAGAAGTAAATAAGTAACGTGACAAAGACACGAGACAAGATAAATAAATAAATATATAAATAAGTAGTTACGGAGTATAAATAAATAATATAGTAGAAATATACGTCGTAACAGTATGTAAAGTATCACATAAACGTCTTTAGCAAATATCTATGTAAGATCATTTATATTTGTTTACACTGTAAATATTTTAGTTATTATAATAATGTATGGTATCTATATAAATATAATAATAACAATAAAGTTTTTATAGTCTTTAACAATTGATCAAATATTAGATTTTTCTTATTGATGTTTTTAACATTTTCCAGCATTGAACTGTAAGAAAAAAACAGAAATAAATATAGTATTTACAAATTTAAAATAATTTCATTCATACTTGGAAATTTGGAAAATAAGGAATGAAAGTATTACATTTGGAAATATTTTTTTAACTTTATTTTTTAATTTTTTTCATATTTTTTATTTAAACAACTAAAAAAAATTACTATTTTTTATTATTCTACATTACAGGTCTGAACAACCATGTCCGAAACGTTGATAATAAAATTATGTTATGCAAATAATTGTATTGAAAAAAGAAATTATAAGACTTATAGTCTATACTTTTAATGTTTAGAATTATGTAAAAATATATTTTTATTTCTCCAAAATCTTTCAGTGAGCATGTACTCATGGAATATCCTTAAGGTACAATATAGAAAAAAAATATGTGTATCAAATTTTTTTTATTTGTTAAAAATATAATACAATTTTTTTCTACGAAATGGTCTATAATCTCGAACGATGATATTCTCTAAAGTATGTGAATGAAATTTCATATACACATACGAACGTGTTGAGTGTAATTCCAAAAATAAAATGGTAAATGATAGTATGACGTGGATTTTAGTTATTTGTGTAAAAATTATAATACTTGCAGAGTCCTCGAAAAAATGTATGATAAATTTTATTTTTCATTAACTGATAATATCGATAATTATTTCTTTTAATAATGTATGCAGTAAAATATACCTTTTTTTAATACTTTGAGTATATATTTATAAATATTTCATGTATTGAGCTATGTACAATTTTGGTATAATAAAAATGTATGTACAAATATATATATATATTAAATTAAGCAATAGAGCACTTTTTAAGAAAAAATTTGTTAATAAAAAACAACTAATCACCTATAGTTCAAGCAATAGAGCACTTTTTAAGTCATGAAGAAAAGCAGTTAGTGATGCATATCAAAATTTGTAAAGAAATTAGTAGATTCTTATTTTCTAAAATGGCAATAAAAATATTCAGGATTTCTTTTTATTAAGAATTTTAATGAAAAATAATTTTTTTTACCTTTTTTGTTAGAAAATAAAAAGTTATAATTTTAACACGATAGTTAGCTATTTTTTGATAATGACCTAAAAAGTGTTCTAGTGTTTAGTTTAATAAATATATAAGTACGTATAAAATTTTAAATATTTATTTTGAAAAGGAAGTATTAGTAATTATAAACGATTATCACATTGTGAATACTTATTAGAAGTATGATCTTTTCTGATCCTTTTTGTTTTGTATATATTCTTGTTTATATAAATAATATCTGCGGCATATTTCGACGTAATGACTTCATGTTAAAATTGTTTACTCTCTCCGTGTTTCTTTAAAAATACACAATTTTATTTTATATCCGATGAAAGTAATTTTATTCAGTAAATCGGAGATGGTAATTTTTTCGCCTCGAAAAAAAAAGATATATCTATGTCCTGTCTGCAAAGTAAAGCTAATTTATTATCTTTTAAGTCGTTATTGGTTGTAGCGATTTGGAAGAGATTTTACAATGTGCGGGGATTTTTTCCTATTTGTTCCTTTTCTTTCCAATTATTATATTCGGTAGGATTTTACTTCACGTGAAGCGTGTTTTACAATCTTGTAATGTGGCGTGATACACAACTTAGTGGAATGGTATTATACGAGTAAATTTGGTGTTTGATTTGAAAAAACATTGTGAAGATTTATAAAAAAAATTAAATGTTAAAAAATTATATGTAAATTTTGATGAATTCATGGTGTTGTTGATTACCTTCATCCTTAAAGAATAGTTTGAATTCAAAATTTTATGCATACTTTGGGCGTTATAAGCGATTTGGGCTATTTTTGGATGTTGAAAACGGGACTCATCGATAAATTTTTTGAATAACTTATACAATTTTTTTTATTACGATTTACATAAAATTTTATTCTTAAAGAATATTAATATTTAAAAGTCTTTACAGTATTTTATCAAGTTACCAAAAAGTTTTAATGTGTAAATCTGTTCCGGCAATCGTGTTACAAAACTGAAAAACATGCTTCGCGCGAAATAAAATTCTGCTACTTCTAATAATAAAAAAAAAGAAAAAAAAAGAAATAAATAGAAATACTCTCCCGTTCATGTTAAGATTTCTATCGAATACAATAAATGGTGGCTTCAGAAATAATAAATTTGATTTAGATTCCGGACAGATCATGTATATATATACTTCAAGAGGAAGAATCACAATGCTTATAATAATAAACAATTACCTTTCATTAGAATATAAATATATTTTGATACTTTTTTTGGTAACTTTTTATCTGGCTCTTATAATAAATGCTTTGTATTATATAATAGTAGAAATCTTTTTGAGATATATACATTGATTTTTGAGCATGTGCTACAAGACAAACTTTGTCATGAATGAAAAGATACGAAGCCGTAACTACAAATGATGTATGAAAAAATTTATGTATGTGCAGTTTTATTACGATATTCCTTGTAAAGAATTGACTCCTTCTTTAATCCAGTGTCTCCTTTCCCGTTTTCGGTAAAAATATAGACAGAAAACCGCAAGCTAAAGACATTTCATTGAAATTATGAATAACTTTTCTAGTTATTTTGAAATACTGAATCGTGTGTTGACTTACCGAATAGAAAAGCAGCGAAGAGAATTACTGGAATGACACACGCCAGATCAATTAAATATCCAAAAATAAGATTTCCCACCAAAGCACCCAATCTTCCCATTGTTAGTGATAAAGCTGCTGCCATAACCCTGAAAATTATTTTAAAACAGTTTCAGATAATGACATACTTTTAAACTATAAGAACATAAATATATAAAATTAACATTACGAAAATATATTAGAAACGCAAATAATATATCACAATTATCGTGAACAATTTTTTAAAAATAAGTGTGAACTATTGTAAAAAAAATTCTGACGATATATAACTTTTTTTAATTATTGCAATTAAAATTATAATTTAAATGAAGGATTACTTGAAATTGTATGTATACAAAATAGTTATTTACTATACTTACTTTTATACTATACTTATTTTATGAGAATATAATATCAGTGGTAAAAATCATTGTTTTAGTAACAATAACAATTTTTTTGCGTGTACGTTTTTTATTCCAAAAAATTAAAACATCATTATTTTCTTTATTTTTTTTTAAAATATACTTATTATTTTTACTATTAAAATAGTATTAATAAGCATTTCTTGAATATATAAAATGTACAATATGAATATATATTATTGTTTCATTTGTGAATAAAAAAAAATTATAAAAATGCATTTTTTTTCTGTGGGATTGGAAATATTTTATTAATCGTTGTAATTAAATCATAATTCGTATGATCTGATAAGGCAACAATCTTTTTTTTTCTGTTTCTAGTTTTTGACTTTACCGCACATATGGGACAGAATCTATGAAAAGAGCTCCGGAAGTTTTAGCAGAATAGTCCTGACAACATGTCTCGGTGAGCGTCGAGTTGACTTATTGACTGCCATGGGCCAACCAACTAAAACCTTTGCTGTGAAAAAAAGGTTGATCATCAACAGTGAAGATTATAGAACTGGAATTTAAAAAAATGAAGTATAATGCGAAGAAGAAAGAGTAAAACTACTAAGAAATGCTCTCAAACCCATAAATTACGACCTAGATATAAAACAACAGAATGTAGTCTTCGAATAGGGTCGAAGAATTTAACTAAAATGTTAGGATTGGGATGAACTAATATTGATTTGTGAAGTTTGCTAGGATCACTGCAACATCTGTGAGGGTATGAAGTTTGACTTCTTTAAGAATTTAGAAATCCTTAATAAACTATGGATAATGGAGATAAATTCGAAGACTTTTATGATAGGTTGAATAGAGTTTGTTGAAAGTTCAGGGATATGTTGAATCTTTAATACCATGTCAAATGCCGATCAAAAGTGATACTGAGGTATTTAACCATTTTATTCCATGGAATCTTATGTATACCTACCGTTATAGAAGCGTATGGCGCGAGTGATTTGAAAAGAATTTGGCTGTGGATATATCTTGATTAATAATAAGTGTCCATTTAGCTAACCAAGTATGCTAGGGAATCAGAAATTTATTTATAATTAGGGAAGAAAGATAAATAGTACGCGAAGAGTAAAGAAATAGCTACATCATCAGCATATTAGGTGATACAAATTTTCCTAACGGTCAGAATGTCGCTGACAAAAAAATTAAACAACAACGCTGAGAGTTTTGAATCTTAGTGTGCACATACAGTTATTCGAAAAATGGGATAGAAATCGCTGTCAAATTTTACTTTGAAGATTCGATTAGATAAAAACGAGTAAATGATGTCGATTAGATAGAGAGGAAAATTGTGAGATGGATAAGTTTGTCCATCGTCTAAGCCTACACGTCATCAAAGGCTTGCAGAGCGTGAAGTAGAAGCATCACAGTGTGCCTTCTAAGTTTAAGTGTTTCGGCGATAAATTCGATAATGCAAAGAAGTTGGTGTAATATTCCATGCTTTTTAAGGAAATCGTGATGAAAATCTGATAAAATTTGATTTTTGTTCACATGTTCTTGAAAACAGCTGAGTAACACAGCATCAGTTATTTTACTAAGGAAGTTTAATAGACTAATTGGTCTATAATTCTAGGAAAAACTGAGAGGTTTGCCTATTTTTTGAAGGCATATAACTGAAGTTTCTTTTCAACAAGATGAGTAATATAGAATTGATTATATTTAAAAGGGCTACAAGAAATTTAGTAGGAACAATTTTTAAAACATCTATTCTTCTATCTATCCTTCCTAGAAGTTTTTCTATTCGGAAGAGCGCTAATAATACGTTGAAGCTTTTGAAGGGAGGTCCGAAGATTAAAAATTATTGACTGTATTAGAAACCAAATTATAGAATCTAAACTGAGATGGTAAAAAAGAGAGAGGCGAGCATTGATTCTTAATATTTTTTGCAAATACTCTTGCTTTATCTTTATTTGAAGAAACTGAGAAATTATTGACAATGTGTGGACTTCCGCTACCAGTTTCGATATCTAATAGACATGCTATCGCGTTCTTATTACAAAAATTAAAATAACGTAAAAAATACAAAAGGAAAACACAGGAATCTATAGTGAAAGTGTAGAAGAGGTTAGTGTGGTGAAAAGTCGAATAAAAGTGAGTGGAAAAAAATCATGAGCGGGAAAGAAGCTACACAACCCGTGGTTAAGGTGGGCGACTCTCTGAGCGCCGAAAATCGAGAGTGAAGTAGCGCCGCCTGTGGGGCAAGCATACCAACCACAGGGATGAACACCAAGTAAGAGTGGGGAAGTGACAACAGGATAAATAGATTGAGGGGCACAAAGAGAGGAGGAGTGCAACTATTATTAACTGGGAATAAAAAGATACCGAAGAAAGTAAGTTTTGAACCGGAAAACGAGAACGAAAAAGATAAAAAAAGCAGGAGAGTGGAAAAAGTTATGGGAAGAAGAAAGGAGACAGAAGAGATGGAAAGAAACATTATAGAATTAAAATAAGTGATTGAAAAAATAAATTTAAAATTAAAAGAAAATGTAGAAAAAGAAAGAAAGTGGGACATTAAGGTAGAATATAGAATGAAGGGGATGGAAGAAAAAAATAATAGAAATGGAAGAGGTTAAAAATACAATTGAAGAATGGAAAGCAGCGGTAGACAAAATTATAGAAGGAAACATATCAGAAGGGAGTAATACAGAAGGAGATGGAAAAAGTAATATGGATGAAGAAGAAGAAAAACAGAGAGGGAATCTATGGAGCAGGAGCAGTAGATTGAATCTATCAATCATAAGCGGAAGAAGTATGAGTAGCTATAACAAGCAGGATCTATCAGAGTGAGAAACTAAAAATGTGAAGATAATTGTTAAAGAGAGGTAAAGAAAGGACAGAGAGGAGAATGTAATATTTAGAGGGGTAAACAGAATAGTGGTGGAGAAAAAAGGCATAACTGAATGGACAAAGGAATTTATATAGAAATCTATCTCGAACAGCACATTAGCTACAAGGATAGGAAAAAACAAGAGGAGATAAACGGATGGGTAAAAAAATTAAGAGGTAAGAGAAAATACGTAAAAACTGGTATTAATAAAATATATATAGATGGAAAATGGATGAAATGTGATGAAGAAGAATTTAGAGAAATGGTTAGAAGAAAACTGGAAGACGAAAAGAAAGAGTAAGAAGTCAGGAAAGAAGAAGATAAAGAGATAAATATTACAAATGCAGAAGGGAAAGAAAAAAAGAAGGGATATTAAACAAACAGAAGAACAGAAAACAAGAAAAACAGACAGAAAAAAAAGAAAAAAAGAAATGGACTATAGAGGAGGATGTAATTGGGGAGAAAGATATAACTATGGAAAGGCAAAAAAGAACGCAGAAAAAAGATAATACGAGATGGATAATATGCTGGAATATAGCAGGGCTTTGGGGAAAAGATAGAGAATTTTGGAAATACGTGGAAACGATGGACTACGCACGTTTAATTGAAACATGGGTAGAAGAAAAACATAAGGAAAAATGCGCAAAAATACTACCTAAACAAATTTCTATAAAAATACATGGAGCCTAGCTGAGAGAAGAAGCTATGGAGCCTTCGAAATTAAAAAGATGCTATTCAATTACTTGGTGAGAGGGGTAATGGAAGAGCAGGAAAAAAATGCCAATTATGCAAAGAGGATAGAGGAGACTGGACACACATGATAATGAAATGTAAGGAAACGGAAAATGAAACAGGAGAAATACGAAAGAACAAAGAGTTGACCACAGAAAAACTGATAAAGAAATTTAAAGAAGGGGTAAGAGAAAAAGTACTATTAGATAAAATAATAAAAATAGAGAAAAAAATAAGAGAGAAAGAAAGGTTATTTAAAAAATGAAGATACGAACAATGGAAAGGAAAAAACAGAAAAGAGAAGGAAGAACGAAGAAAAATAGAATTAAAAGTGATACAAAGTTAATGGAAAATATAAATATGTAAATATTAATAAAAATAAAAAAAGTTAAAATGTATGATAAAATGTAAAAATATAATTATGTAAAAACTATCTCTATTGTAAAACTAAAACAATTAAAATGTACGGAAGCCCATTCCTAGGTCGAAAGGCTGGAAGTGTATATAATAAATAAAAATATTGATAATAAGTGGGGTATTATAATAATAATAAATAAATAATAAATAATAATAATAAATGGTAAATAATGGGGTATAATATGGTAGGATGTTTTTTCCATAGATATCTAACGTGATTATTTTCTCAAGTAAGAGGGATAATATTTTGAGGGGGATTTTCGTATCTCGTTTAAATAGGCAAAGTTTCAGATTCCTTTTGCTCAGCATCATTTAAGTATAGTATAAAGTCTGTGATGGGATTATCTATTTCTGCGAAGGACTTAGGTGTTGGATATTTATACGAAGATGATTTGAAAATGTAATGGAGCTATAACTATTTCGTTTTTATAGAATTTTACACTTCCGTAGATGAGATAATTGAAATGTCAAAAACCACTGGGAGATTCAAATAAAATGCTTGGAAAAGCGTAGGATCACCGCTTAACCGAGAAAAATGAGAAATGAATATATCAAATATGTCCAAGATATTGTTTGCACAGGCATGAAAGTGAGTGAGGGAATTAGGAGTCTCAAAATTAGGATAATGATTTAGGGAGATATTAAGAAAGGATCTGTCTTTAATATTAGTGGACTAGCAGTGCCAGGACGCGTATTTTGCATTACAATCGTTTTACATTAGAATCACCCGCTAATATTGTTGGTAGTAACGATCATGTATACGTTTTCATATTTATCATCTTGCACAATTATTCTACTGCAAACTAAAACGTTCGCTCTCATGTGGATGCGATCAGTAGCATAAGCATTATCTAACCCCACAATACTATATCTTTTCAGATAATATTAAACATATTAATTTTTATTCTCGTAATATTTCGATTTTTCAAAATATAATTCAAATGGAAAAAATAGTTTATAAGTATTGCGTTTTTACTTTAAAAATATTTTGATAATTTTTTGGCATATCTAATATACTAATATGCCGATTGTTACGATCAACTATTGTTATTATTTTAATTATTATTGTTATTTTCAAGTATTTCTTAGTAATAAAACTAGATTGTAATAATATTAATTATTAATTTGATAATGAAAAGTTATAAAAATTACGTTTAATAAAAATTTATTTAAATAAAATTATAAAAATGTGTAAAATTTTTATTATCATTAAAAATAAGAAAATTTGTATTAATAATTTTTTTTATACATAATGTAACTTTTCTATTCTAACATACTATTAAACATATTAATTTTGGTCATTTCAATGTTTTTATTTTTCAAAATATGATTCAAATGAAAAAAATAATTTATAAATACTGTTTTTTATTGTTAAAATATTTTGATAATTTTTATATAATACCTTATATAAAAAGTAATATAAAAATCTTGGAAAAAATAGAATTTTTTAAATTTAAAATACACCAATAATAAATATATCATAAACGTTCAAATGGTGACGTACTTCTGAAATTTATAAATCACAAAAGTAATTGCCATTTAAAGTACCAGTTAATGTTTTTACTTGAATTTTATATAAGTAATTGATATGAAAATAAGATTTCGAAGGAGGGGGTACAAATGTTGAATATTGAATATGGCTCATATGTTCGCATTGCGCATTATATTAGTGGCGAAGCAGAATAATTTCGAGAGTGTTTTATCAGCTGGTACCGAGAAATAAGAAAGAGGCGCAATTTTCTCTATGGATCAAAAAGATTAATAAACAAGTTTATCGGCGTTGATCCAACCTTGATAGTTGACGATGGTTCAGCGATAGCGAGTCAAATGAGTGCCAACTCATGGCGGCTAAAGGTCGAATCCAAAAATAAAGTTTTGAACGGATTATTACTATGATTTGCATGACTTCTCTTTATACATTTCTTGGAGTGACGAAATGAAACGAGTATTGGCGAGTCGATATTCGAGCTCTGAACATTTCAACTAATTTCATACCACTTTGGTATATCTTTTGAACTTTCGATGCTTCAATGACAACCAGACAAGTTGACAAAGCAATTGTTATTAATAACTTTTTTTCTCGATTCGTTTGTTCAACATAACTCTTCGTTTATATCGTTATTTTGTACCTCGTTGATCTCGATGATCTTGTAAAAATATTTGCACTTTATTATCATCGGATGTCCGATGAGAAAGTTTTTACCTTCTCAACACAATTGTTGATTTAATCATAAAATTAGTTTAAAATTAAGCTTCAATATTTTCTCGTTAATATTGTGGCTTTAATAATATTGAGATTTTTGTGCTTCAACATAAATTTAAATTCTTATAGTTTAATGTTTTAATAAATAACAATGTAAAGATTATCACACAATAAAGTAGATTAAATAAATAAAATCAATACGAACCTATACATCAATAAATATAAAAAAATATATACCGATTCTATAATTTAGAACATTTATATACGTGTAAATTTATTATCAAAACTACTCATAGTAAACGAATTTTTTAAACTAGTTATTTAAATAATTATAATCTTTATGATTTATTATGAACGTAATCAAATTATAATTTTTATCCATCAGGATAACAAAAAATTTATGATAGTCAAATTTAAATTTATTTTTTGGTAAATGTTAAATGATTTTGGAAATAAATGATAATGAGAGATAAAGCTGATATAAGAATATAAAGTTATTGAAATATTTATTTTAATAATTTAATTGAAATAATATAAAAAAAAACTTATTTGGTAAAATAAAATTTTTTATTAATTATTTCTATTATTCCACGGATATCAAATTATTTTAATGTACAGGTGGAAGTATTCGCTTGAATTTAAAAAATATTTTTTTGTCGGTTTGTCGAAACTTACCTAAGATTGGTTGGAAACATATCCACGATGACACAGTAAACCAATGATATGCCAAGAGATGTAAGGGCTTCAAAAACGCATGAAAGAATTAAATTTTGTGTTGCATTTACTACATAATAGAAACCCACCGTCACACCACCCGAAATGACGAGAGAAAAAACTGTAGAATTTAAAATGACGATACAAATTAGATGAATGAATATATAATTTATAACAATAATGGCGCGAACGTTAAAAATACTTATTAAAGTCTACCAAATTTATAAAATAGAATTAAACCGAGTATACTTACTCAGAAAAAATTTGGCACCGAGCTTGTGGACCAAGAGAGGAAGTACAATGGATCCAGGAACACAAGCGAGGCCGATGTAAACCGTGTGGAGGTAGACCGTGGGTGCGATAGTCGTTTCGCAACCGTAGGGGTCAAAATCGGTCATGTTCCCGGATATGGCGGACACGATGCACACCGACGTCGTTTCACCGGAATGTAAGTGCTCGAAGTCTTCAAACCTGAATAATTTTCATTCATGACCTTTCATAGTTTTTACTTCAATATACGGTGTTAAGAATTTGTTTTTTTATTTTTTAATCGTAATAAATTTAAATTTTTATTATAATTTAAGAAAAGAAAACACATTAAAAATTTTAAATGTTGAAGGTAAAGTAAATTTTTTACAAAGCCAAGTCAGTAATATTTTAATAATAAAGAAGTTATCTACAAAATTACAAAGATTAACTAATAGTAAACCCTAAGAATCACAATATAAATAACGTAAGACTGCACATCATTTTAAGATATTATTCGAAAATATTTCAAGCTATATAACTATTGAGACATACAATTGAATTTTTATTTTGTATAATAAAAATGCTTCGAAATGTCAATCATATTAAAAATTACACTTTTTTTTAAAGATGTATTTTATGAGTTAATTTAAAATTAATAATAACCAAGTTTTTAAGAATGATATTTTGTTTCTATAAAATTATATTTGTGTAAGGACACATTAAAATGTTTTGATTTTTGTATATTAAAGCAGTTTACAAAAAAGAGATGAACATGAGATTTACTATAGAAAAATATATTTGACGGCAAGACTTTCAAAGTGTATCAAATCAAATTGAATAGTATTCGAGTTTAGTACCTCGTAAATAATTCGGGAAACCAGACCATAAGTGTGTAGTAGCTGCTGGTCAGTCCGAACTGAATTCCGCAGGCCAGGAGAGTATTCTTTAGGTATGGAGGCTTGCAAAGTGCCTTCGTTAGATCCCAGACTTCCGCAGTCAGAACTTTTAGATCCTTCCTTTTGTGGAGCTTTAGAGCTCTTGTGCTCTTGTCCTTTGAGTTTGGTTTTTCTTGTAGGCATTTTACCTGAGCAGTGTATTTTTTATTTTTTTTTTTAATTTTTTTCTACGTATTAATTATTAAGTTTAAAAAAAATTCTCAGTATATGCACGACTAGATACAATTGAATTCACGATTCTATGCAATACTGTTATTATTAATTTAAGTAGTAACATTAAATTAAAATACTTTGTATGAATATTTTGTCTAATCCATTATGTACAGAGAAAAAATGAATAAAATCGTTGATCGGGCGACAATGAATATTTCTAATATTATTCTTTTTGATTAATTTTGTACAAAAATATAATTTGTTATTTACGTTATTTTAGTTTAAAGTTGATAAATTAATTTGATGTGCACTTGGAGTTTCAAACCAAATTTTTTACATAAGTACATGGTGGTATTTTGTGGAATTACCGGATAGGTGTCGGCGTCGTTTCCCGTGTTTTGCGAGTAGATCCACTTGAAAACCTCAAGTGCTGCTTCGGTTTCCCCGCATTCGAGCAGGAATTTCGGACTCTCGGGGAAAGCAAAAAGCCAAAGGCCGAGCATGAGGGAGGGAAGGGCGCAAAGGGCCACGAAGAGATTCCAAGATTTGAAGTCGAAGCTTATTGTCTCATACGATAAGTGCAACGGTACGATCAGCCATGCGATTACTAAAAACAATATAATAAAAAAAAAAAAATAGCTCTTGTTTATTTTTAATAATTAATCTAATTTAAATTGTATCATTAAAAATTAAGGTACCTATAAAATATTACTAAATTTATTATTAGCAAAAAATTAATCTTTATCTTTATATATACCATATATATGTTCATGTAAACTATAAGAATTCGTTTTTATAATAATCATAATATCTAATTAATTTACTACATGGATATAAATTCATAATTATAAAATTTAATTTAATCATTTTGACCATTGTATTATTTAAAACTTTTTTTATTTAAAGAAAATTTTTAATGTACAATAAATATAGAAAAAATAAAAAAATTCAATAAACCAAGATACTGTGCACTATAAATAAACTTATAATTTTAACAAATAAGATAATAATAAATGATAGACAAATATAAACAAATTTTGTTAACGTACATGGTAGTACGATAACTCCAACAGTCCAGAACATCTCCATCCAACATAAAATTTTTTCACGATGCTTTGTCGGCTGGAACTCGCCTAGGTAGGGAAATACGATTCCCATTGCACCAGTCACTCTGAACAAATTAATTCAATTAAGTGTTAAAGATAATATTTTTTACTAATAGAAAAATTAATTTAACTCACGCAAAACCGTTGAAGAAACGGAAAATTAAAAAGATCCAGAAATACTGAACAAAGGACGATAGTATTCCTACAATACCATCCATAAGTAGAGTTGCTATGAGCACAATTTTACGTCCTTTAGTATCAGCCAGGCATCCCCATATGTATGAGCCGATCACCATTCCTGTAAAATTGAAAAATCATCATCATTGATAGAATTAAAAAGAACACCCTCCATGGTAATAAATATTAAAGAAACTTGGTTCCTGTTGATAAACCAATAAATAAATGTTTTATTTTTTACAATACACCCAATAGGAACCAAATTTTTGTAATATTTATCATCATTATTTACGATATCAATTTTTCTTCTTCTTTCTATTCAACTGAATGTGATCACAACCGATGTGTTTGTATTTAGGAAGAAGTGTAATCTGTTGAAATTTTATGAATTATCAAGGCTATTGTATAAAAAGTTATAAAATTTTTTATTTTATTTATTGTTTCATTCGAATTGAAGTTTCAATCAAAATATTTCATTGCGATCATTTATTCAATAAGACCATTTGTCTCTTTAAAATTATATGTAGCTTTTTCAATTTCTTACAAAATTTTTCAATTCCTTCAATTACTTAAGGGAAAAAAATTTTGACGCATTTCGCTAGGTACTCTATCAATTGAATAATTTATTATAATTAATAGTATATATTATAGCTATAAGACTATATGCTATTAACTAATTTCAATTGATTGTTTTTGAATTGATAATCACGTTTCTAGATAAAATCTTTTAGGGGTTGTTGGAGGTGATATTTGGAGACGTACCGAGCATGGGTGCTGCAGTTAACCACCCCTTTGCTGTGGAATCCATTTGAAGGTCGCATTGTGCTGCTGGTAGTACGAAGGACAAAATTGTCACCCCGATAGCTGTGTCCATGTAGATTAAGCCACTTATTGCTAGTAGCATGTAGTGAAATTTTCCAAAGCCTGGAAGGATAATTTTAATTTTTTAATTTTTATTATTTCTGTGGTGTATATCTAGCATTTTTTTTATTAAAACAAGATCCATATTTAGAAAAATGATTTGAAAACGAAGGATCTACTGCTATTTCTCATCTCTTATTACGATTAAATAAGCTTTGCATACATTCATAATTAAATTTAAATCAGCAAAAGTAATTTAAATATTATGTATTATTTAAATGTAAATAATCACCTAGCTTATTGCAATGGATTATCTGCTTCTAACATGACATTCAATATTATATTTTCTAAATACTAATAATCACTCGAAGGTTTATCTTATTTATATTGTTCCTTTCTTTTTAAAATGCTTAAAGTAATAAAGATAAAAATAAGTTATCATTCTTGAAATAATATTATTTAAAATAGAATCAGATGAGAATACATTATTTTATTGGTTCGAAAAAATATTACGCAAGTAATATATATTAGAGATAACTGCGTTTGACTCCTAATCTCAGCGAGAGCACTCTTTTCAATCAGTTTTTAGATTTAACATAAAAAAAATCGATATTTACATGTATGAATATGATTGTGCATTACAACGCGAAATTGATATGAAGTTTATGTTAATACAAGTCATTTAAATTTTAAATATTTTAATTTCTTATAAATCATGTCTCTGTACAAATATGGTAAATAGTAAACAGTAGTTAAAAATCTTCGTATCAAAGTGTATCCAAATGAATCGGTGACAAAGTGTATACTTAAATATGTATTGTCATAGATTATGCAATGAAATAATCTTTATAAATCTTTATAGTAACACGATATACATGTCAAAATGAAGTAATAATATTTATATTTACACTTCTATTTTCAATTAATTATAGGACTAAATTTAGTCCAAGAATCAGCCTTCAAAACATGAAATAACCTCCATAAGCCAACACGAATAGTTCACATTTACTCAAAAATCCGAGAAAAGACTTTTTTTTTGAAGTAGTGATCCCTGTTGTTCTTATCAGGACGCAGCATTCAAATATTTACTACCCGAAGCTTACCCAGGCGACAAATTTGATCGACAGGCCGATAAAAAAATCTTGACACTCGAGAATACATATGTACTCGAGTTAAGAGCAATTTTTTTATCGTAATGCTACATTTTAAAAATCTTTTTTCTCATATTTTTTCGCATTTAAGAAAAAGTTCTGGCAAAATAAAAGAGAGACAGAGAGAGAGAGAGAGAGAGAGAGAGAGAGAGAGAGAGAGAGAGAGAGAGAGCTGATTTATTTTAAAAAACAATTAAAGTACGTTTTATTTATTTAAATTGTTATAAATACAATATGTTCTTGTTTAAAAATTTTATAAATGTGAATTTATTGTTATAATTTAATGAAATTTAATGAAAAAAGATGTTGGTATACCTGTAACAGTAATGGCGTGCTCGAAGTCGGCACCTCCGTCTGCCAGGAAGTCGAGTCCTGAGAACAAATATTTTATTTTTGTTAATTTTACAATTTTTGACAAATTCTATCAAAGATCTAGTGTTTCAAACGATTTTTTATTTTTAACTTGATTTAAATTATAAATTACAATTACAACGATTTAAATTATAAATTACAATAAATATTAAGTAATATACTTTAAATAATAACTTTGGAATCATTTGAAATTGGGTATTATTATTTATTTTTTTATTATTTATTATGTGTATTTATATATTTTTTTTTAAATAAAAAATTCTTTTTATAGAACGACTGTATATCATCAAAAGGTTTAATGTTAAGTTTCATTATTCATTATGAAACAATTTGTTTATAGTTTTAAACACAAAATTTCTTAAAATCTATCTAAAAAATGCGAGCAAATATTTTTATCAGTAGTAATAAGTATATATTTACTTAAACCAAGGTTACATTTACTTAATACGAAAACAAATTTTTTTTAATTTTAAGATATACTTAAAATAAATTTACTACTATTATGATAAAAATGTCTTAAATTTTGAAATTAGTTAAGCAAATGACAAAAATTTATGAATAATACAATTTTGTACAACAAATTTTTAACAACTTTCATTACCTATTCTTGACGTATACTCTTCTGTGAAATAGTACATAGAAATTTTTTAATATGTATCAGTCAATAAAATTACTCATGAGATTTAAGCAAAAATTTAAAAATATTATATAACAATTTCTTATCGTATTTAAATTATTTATAGTACCAATATCATTCATTATTACAAAATAAAATTATATTATATTATAAAAGTACTATAATTTTAATAGTATAAACGTTGACTAATTATTTACTATTTTATAAATATGATGAGTAAATAAATATAATAAGAAAATTGCCAAAAGAATTTATTTTATTTTTTATAAATTTTTATTTATTAATTTTTAGTATATTTAAACATTGAATGATAATGTTGTTTTTATTTAATTCAACATTATTAATAAAATTTAATTCTTTAATAGAATTTTATTAATATATTTTTAAATTATTTATAGTATTTATAAATAAATAATAAAAAGTAACTCTATACATTAATTTATTTTTTATAAAGTAATAATTTATTTAAATATATTAAATATTTAATGCAATGAACCAAAAAAATGATACTCATTGAATAGTAGTAGTATTAAATAAGATTTATTATATATATAAAACAATATACTTTTTGTTTTAGTAATTCCATTAAAAATAAAATTCATGTGCAATATTATTTTAATTTAATTTTTAAAATATCCATTCGCAATAAAAATAACATCTACTATTGTTTTTATAAATTAAATATTGCTTTTAATTAATGTTTGTTAAAATTTTTGTGAGATTAATCATCTTTATTTTAATCTAATAATTAAATCTAGTAATCATTAATATGTTATAAATACGAATATTAGATATACAATATTGTATTTTTTATTTAAATAACTTATAATGGAATTTTTATTAAAAAAGTTTTATATTTTAAATCATAATTTTTCATAAATAAGTTTTTTAAAAAAATTCTAAAAATTTTTTGTTCGGGAATTTTATTTTGAATTGAACATTTGTTTTTTATTTATATATTTTATGAAACTGATAAACTGATGATTTAAAATTAAAACAAAATAGATTGAAATATTTTAATCAGTTTGTTATTAATTTATCTAAAGATTTCAATTTGTATTTAAATAATTGTAAATACAATAGAATAGAATTTTAACAAATAACAAATATAAATTTAGTATTTTTTTAATATATTATAAAATTGTATACCTTAAACGTTGTGTATTCATAATTCTAAAGTTAATTATATATTAAATTAATTATTAAAATTAAATTTTTAATAATATTTCATCAAATTCTAGTAATTAGTAGATACTTTAATATGAGACATTTTCGTATAGAAAACTAGGAAGCAAAACAATATTAATTGCTACAATAAAATAGCATCAATGACTCACAATGCAATTTGTGAAAAGTCATATAAGTCACGATAATTTTTATTTGCAACGTAACTTAAGTAGTTCATAGTTAGTATCAATTTAGTTCTTTTGAAATTTTAACATAGCATTTATGTCGTCAATAAAATAGATTTCAATGAAAATATTTTTGTACTTTTTTGTACATGTAGGTTATAAACTGGTATACGATATACACCAAATTTTTAATATTTCCAAGCATTAAATTTTTAGCGTAATACTAAATTTAATAAATAATTATATAAAAATTATAGAATTTGTATAAAATAAAGGTTCAGAGTTATGTTGAAACTATAATTAAATAAGAACTGGTTAATAATTGAGATGGAAGGGAAAAATAAACTAATAGTATAGTTGTGTACAATAAATGCTTTATATTTTAATTAAAAAAAAATGATAATTATAAAATAAAATAAAATAAAAAAAAACTTGATATTTTAAAAATGAAATTATTTGTCAATGTAATTTATTTGAAAATTATTTTTATTAAAAATTTTATTCTTTTTATTTAAAATAAAGTATGAAATGTATTGATTGTAATTTAAATTTTCACAAAATCATTTAATGACCCTTTGATAATTTAAAATTTTTATTAAATCCAAATTTTCCTGTACAAAAAGCCATTAAATAATTTTATATAAATTATTATTGCTCATATTATTTTGGAAAGTTATTATAATAAAAAAGTGTAAATACCAAAAGTATTGATTTTCACAGTAATATTTTTATAGAATATTGAAAAAACAAAAATGTTGCGACAAAGAAAGCTTTTTCTTGAACATTTAGAGATGTATTTAATTTATGTTTGAGGTTTTAGTTTGTTTGTTAGTACGTAAGAATTGATTTTAACTTTATAAACGTAACTATTTTTCAATATTAAAATGCTTCACACCGCTTGATGAAAATTGGAAAACCGAGAAAAATGTTGGAGGGGACGTTATGTCCACTGGAATCGAGGTGTTTGGGTGGTTTGCATTGGGGTTGTTGGGGGGAGAGGTTTCTGAAATTGTCTTACCCATCTCGAGCTGCGTTCACAGGGTGGTGTTCCGTGGTAGAGAGGCGATCGGCGATGACTCCGGTCACGGGGTGCCAGTTCCAGTCGTATGCCAGCGTTCGGGTCGTGCCTCGTTCTCGTTGACTTTGGCGCCGCTCGCGCACTGCTGTCATTGGTGGCCGGCTCTTGCTCCTCACGGCGAAAATCCGTGCCCGGTCGCACTTTCGTTCTCCTGGGGTACGTCCTCTACGTATACACCGTCTTCGAGCACCAGTACAGACCCCCGCCCCTGTTTGTGCTGCTCCGTGTGCCGCGACGTTGAATCTGGCAGCCGTCAAATGCACTACTGAGGTGTTGTTGCTAGCGTCGCCGTCTTAAAAACCTCCGGGAGATAACCCGGCATATCCTGGTCCCGACTCCCCTCCCGGAGACTCCTTCTGCCTCTACCTCGTCGCGGTCTTTTTCCGAGCCGGAGAGGAAGCGCCAGCCCAGGTTGCGGCAGGTGGCGCGGATCTCCCTTCTTATCTAGGGGCCGATACCTTCTACAAGTTCTGGTCGAACAAGATTCAAGAATATTATAATTGGGACCAAAAAAGCCTTTCCTTCTATTTCTCTAGAATAATGGTATCCTTACCCTGGCCTCATTTTCAAATCGAAGTGCATTCACGATTTTATTGTTCGGATTGTACAGTTATTGATACTCGAGATGTATTGCACCATAGGTGCAATTATTTACACGTGACACATCATTTTAATTACATTTTATGGGCTCATTGAAAAATAATCGAGCATTTTTCAAAACTTAAATAATACTTATTTCATTATTCATCAAATGACTTTATACGCTTATAAAATATCAGTACTTTGTTACTTTTTCTTCCTTCTAAAGTTATTGCAAGCTATCCCATTAATTTGCAATTATTTAGAAGGAAGAAAAAATAAAATAATATATATACTTGTTTATGATCTAAATAAAGATAAAGCGAGTAACAAGACGTTATCAAGTGATATATCTTTTCAAACACCATTTAAAGTAGTTGAATCAACACTCATTTTAATTTTGTATAAAAATTAGAAGTGATATTTTTAAATTCAAAAATTTTTATTTGTATTTACAATATTTTTAAAATCAGTAAATTTAAATTATATTCGTACAGAATATAATTAATAATACTTGATTTAAAAACTTATTTTTTTTCATTTCATTTAAGAGAATTTTAAAACATTATTTTAATAATCGAATACAATATCTGAATATATTAAATTCATTCACTTTTAATTCAAAGATTAACACATTTAGATTACATTACAGATTTTAAACTAATTAAAATTGTGGAGATAGATTTTTTATATTAAGAAGAAATGATTGGTTAATAATTGTTTAATAATAATATATAAAATAAACAATTCATGAATAAATTTATTTCAAGTTGATTTTTTTAATTTCACAACTATTTTTGCTGTAAATTAATTTATGAGCTAAAGTTATAAATTACTTACATATCTGATAATAGCTTCATACACTATCTAAATATTGAAAAATGTTAAGTAATATTATTGAGCGTTATTTAAAATAATTAAATTTATATATTTCGTATTATTTGATTAATTTAAGTATTAATATATATTTTTTACACGGGTTATAAAAGTACAAAGTACATAATTAAGTTTCATAATAATTATTTCTATAAAAAAATTTTTAGCCTAATTTTTTATAATTTAAATTTAAATAATAATAATTTGTTAAAATTTTTATTAACATTACCTTTAACACTAAAACTAATTATTTAACCTAAATAATAATACCAAATATTTTTGCGCTTAATTTTCGTGTGTATCATTCATTATTAATATTGATCATAAGAGATAATTCATTAATATTAAGATATAATAAACTTATATTATAGATAAATTATTAATTTGATGGATATATTATATTTTTATATTCTGTGAAAGTGATAATTATTTTTATGAATTTAATGTTACCAATTTCCTGCACATGGAAAGTATTTTTGTGTATAATAAATTACATAATATTTTAATTTTTAATTTACTTATCTTAGTAATAATATTGTTTTTTTTTTTTTTAAAATATGAAAACTTTAAAGGTTGGAGCATTGATTTTATTAATATCTTACCTTTTATAATTATTTGAAATAATTTTTAACGTTTAAATAAATACTTAGAAAAATATAAAACTATTAATGAGTCATTAAAAAAAACAATAAATATTTTTTGAATGATTATCACAATTATAGTTGTCATTATGATTATCATTATTATATAATTGTTGTTATTGTTGCTGTTGTTGTTGATGATATTGTTGATGATGTTACGATAATTCTTTAATACGTCGATAAAAATTTTGATACTAAGACCAAAAGTACTGCAAAATTGTAAATTATTAAGAATTTCTTCAAGTTTGAAAAACTTGTCATGAATAAGATTACGATTGATTGATCAAAGGAAAACGAAAAAATCTTGGGCACGTCACTCCAGACAGTATAATAAGATTTTTCAATTAGCCAACTTATTAACAGTTCAATATTCTATCTAGTGCATCCTTGTTTTTCTTCTTACTATTTAGGGTCCACACGGGTTCCCGTTTTCTTATCTGGAGATTGCATCTGTACCATTACATCGTTAAAAGCTTTGACTCTAATCCTGTCGATTCATAGATTGATGTGTAGGACTATAACGAATTTTCTAAGTAGAAAAATCCTTCCTTTTTTGATTTTATTTTCTTGAACTGCGGTTTTTTATAATTACCTCTCTTTTGAACTTTTGAACTCGAAGACCTAGACAATTAATTGCCTCTGTGATTCTTGTTGATATTTATTAATTTATAGGCATTTATGAGTCCAAGAAGTATCAGCTCGCTTTTTGATGGACCAATGATCAGTTTGTGTATCGTCTGCGTGCGATTTTTTGTTTCGTGCTATATCGATTAATTAAGAAGAAAGAGTAAAAACAAATCAAAAATAGAAAGAAAAAAAGAGAGAAAATTCTATTCAAATGCCGACTGAGGATTATTATTGCAACTTTGATGGGAGTTTAGTTTTTATGCACGAATAAATAAATATTTTCATCTTGAAATTTCAATAATTCAATAAATTGAATATTTAAAAATTAAATTATTTGTGCATTCATTTTTTAATTTTTTATTCATGTATTAATTATTTTTAACAATATAGTAGAGTTGATGAGTTAAATTTCAATATTTTTTTTAATTCAATAATTTTTAATCTCTATGTTTTCACTTTACTCGTAATAATTTTTATACTAAAGTAGCTGCTTTAGTATTTTAATAAATGAATTAATATGTCAATGCATGTCATGACAACTAAAGCTTTATGTCAATTAAACACAAATTTTTAACTATCATAAATGCATCGAGCTGGAAGAATTATTGTTAATTTTATCTTTATTATCTTTAATTTTTATCTATATACTTTTCTTTAAGTAAAAAAATCATTGGTGATTAAAATAAATATTAAAATTTTTTTTGCATATAATTCAGTTTAAATTTTTACTGCTAATAAGTGTTTGCATAACTGTCGGAGTCGTATATATATTTTATTGATAACTGGATAGAATAGTACAGGTACTTGTCAAGTAATTTAAAAATATTGCTTATTTGTCTAATTTTAAATATTTTTCAGTTTCCGTATGGAGGATAGAGTAAATCACGAGTATCTGAGTATTTTCAACTCCTTTATCTTCATTATCAACGTGAACAGTAAGTAGTGGCTTGGAGGTGCAAAAACTAGCAAATAAAGATCATTCAGAACCCTAGTAAAGGGACAAAATTAAAATAAATCTTTATTTCAGACTGGTATATGAACGTTTGCAAATCAGCAAATTTACTTTCATTGCTCAACTTTGCATCATAACTGATTTGGACGTCTTTGATCATCGATTTTTATTACCTATATTTTAGACGCGCAGTGACCTTGATGTCGTTTAAGAGTCCAAATAAGTTGAAAGTTTGATAAGTATGAGGTAATACGATATACATGGTGTGTCTGAAAAGTATCGAAGTTTTTTTTGAAAGCCACTACTTGTCGTAGCGATTTCAGAGAAGTCGTACGGACCGCTTGGTAGAATAGCGCTAAGTAAAATTTTGTTTTATGACTTGATAAAAATACTGTGGAGATTTTTAAATCTTAAAAAAGTTTTTTAAGGGTAACTGTACGCAAATGTTGATAAATTCAAGATGTCAGCGATTATTCTAATACTAAATGATGGTTTGCGCTGTTTTTGGGCATCCAGAATGGAGCTGATCGGCAACCTCATCTCAACTTTCCTTGAAAGCCCTATACCATTTTATAAAATTGTGATTTATACGTACACTTATCTTTAAAGACTTATTTAATATTTAAAAGTCAACATTATTTTATGAAGTTGCAAACAAATGTTTATGGTATAAAGCTGTTGTAACAATTACTCCATTGCGCCGTGTTACAAAATTGAAAAACATGATTTACGCAAATACAAATCTTGCCGCTCTTATTGATCTCAAAATAAAAAAAAAGAAGATACGAACAACTCTTTCGCATTTTTTCGACCTTCCCGAAATCGCCGCGACAAATAGAAGCATTAAAAAGTCTCGATATTTTCCAAATATACTATGTAAGTTGAATAGATTTAATATGATGCACAAACTAAACTTGACTAGATCAGTAAAAATTTCATTTTCAAATACTTAATGTTCATGATTGTGAGGATTTTCATTTTTATTATAGTTAAAGAGGACTTTTATAGAAGATAATGCTATAAAAAATTTGATATTTTTAATTAAATTTTTTGAAAACTATTTTTAGTATTTAATTTACATTAAAAAGTAATTCAACTCTTTTAAAAATAAGAGGCAATTATACCACAAAAGTTATAATCTTGAAGAATTATAAAAAAAAAACATTCAATTTTTTGGAAGTTTTCTATGTTATTCTATGTTTTCATTCCATAATATCAACTAGTGTAATTAAATATTTAATCAAGCATTTAAGATAAGAATAAATTATTTTTAAAACCAAACTTTGTATAAATATTTTTCTTTTTAAATTGCAGTTCATTAGGTACACTGTTGTACTAGAATTTTGGCATTGAGATAAAATGAATTTAACCAACTAACATATGAGGCATATATAACATTACTCGGTTTTTATTTCTTGTATCTTCTTTGTGTACAATGAGATTAATGCAATTTTTTCTTTCTAAAAAATAAAATCAAGGATACGATGGTAAATGACTCTAAAAATCGTGGATAAATTCGAAAATATTTTGTTTTCATAATTGCTTAACCTAATTATCAAATAATTGGAGCATCTGGCGAAAAATAAAATGAAAATACCACAATTCATGATAAAATTTGCTTTGTAGTAACGTATTCGAAATTTTATCTTAAGAGTATAATATTGGAATTATCTTTACAAATAAATAAATTATAATTCAAAACTATTACCTTCGCTTCGTTAAAAAATGATAAGAAGGAGGAATATAGTTTTAATTGTACACTCAATTGAACAAACGGAAAATAATCATAATTAACAAATACACCGGGAATATATTTACTGATGCAAGTACTCGAGACTATAGTAAAAAGTAAAGAATTGACAAGAGATAAGAAGAAAAAGTCAATCTCTGATTCACATGTGCATTATGGGCTCGTGAATTATATCTGTGAAACGCAACTTCATAGTTACGCGAGATAAATTCATAAATTTATCGTAATAATTGACGTCAATTGATTGAATACATCATTAAAGGGCTGATATTTAATGTTTGACAATGCAAACGCATTTTTGATACACAGGATTATTTGCTTATTTAACTCTCTTTGTTATATGGAAGTAAACATTTGCAAAAAGCAGCATTGATCTATAATGGAATTGATCTTCGTTTCTCTGAACTTTTGAGATTCTTCTTATTCTTGATTTTTGCTGAGTGAAATTATTTTTCGGATTTACCATTGCTATAGAATTATAGATGTTGCATAATTCATCATTTGTATAAATTAAATTTTTTTATCGTTCAAATCATTAATTATGAAACTGTAGAATAAATGGTGTATTATAAAATTTTGTTTCTCTTGCTAAAATCTAGTACAACAAAATAAATATATTCTTAGCTATTAAGAAATTAGATATATTTAAAAAATGAGTATATTTATATGTTGCTTGAAATTTAATATAAATATTTTATGTTGCTTTTTGGTGTGATTACTACTAATGTAAGTAAATGTAATATGAGTAAATGCCAAAATAAATATATTGTTAAAATAGTTTTAATGATTTTATATAAGAAGAAATTATTCTCATTGCTTGCAGCTCCCTTAGGTCACTTACTAATTTTTTATTTATTTAATTATAAGCTGTAAATCAAATTTTTTCATGACACTTTTTAATTAAAACTTATTTTCACTCAATTAATGTTTTTATATTAAATGTATATATAATGCAACACATATAATTCAAACTAGCAATGAAATCAATATTCATTAAATTTATTATTATGATTACATATAATTTATACATTTATTTTTTGCTTTAAATTATAAAATTAAAGCTTTTCGTTATAAATAATTTTTTTAAAATTCAATTATAATTATATATATTTTATTGCAATTACTCTGACTATCTTATATATGAACTAATCAATTAATTTATGAAAATAATATAATCATACTTTATTTTAATTATTATTAATTTACATAAATTAAGTTTATTTAAGGTATAATAAAGTTTATCAATTCGACTAATGACTTTAATCAATTTGCATCCGAATTATAAAAATTATCAATTTAATGATTATTTAATACTTTATTTCTATGGAAAATTCTAATTGTATTCAAAAGGTGGATTAAAATTTAATATAAATAGATTTAAAATTAAATATAATAAAACTATTTTTTTACATATAATGATAGATTACATAACGTAGATAAATGTTATTAATAATTATTCATAAATTTATGTTTAATATGAAGAATTACATTATTGTACTGTAACGATGCAGCGAAATCTCATTGTTAGATTGATTGTAAATGTGTTATTTTAACACATTTACATTCAATGTAATTTTTGATAAGTAAATCATTGAAAGTTTTTGAAATTAACGAAAAATTATTTTATCTTATATAAAAAGTGATAAAATAAATTTTATCCTTAGACATTAAAATGATTATAAATTAAAATGTCATTAATGTTAAAAAAATGATTTTTATTTGAACTATTTTAGTATTGCTTAATGTGACATAAAATTTAGAAGAATCCTAAAAGAAAAAAATGAATATATAAATCATGTATAAAGAGCTGCATTTTATTATCAAGGGATTTTTTAAAATAAATTTAATATTAATTTATAATATATTATATTTAGGATAGAATATACCATGCAAAAAATTGATAAATATTATCTAAGAAAATAGTATTAAGTTTATAATGATTAATTTGCCACTTATTGAAAATGTATAATATTTTAGTCATTAATTTAATTATGATTTTTAAATTTTAATATTATTTACGTCAACGATTACTTAAATTTACTCGCGTTGATTTTTTTTTCAATTCAATTACCGTAACATATATATTTTTTTTTTAAATCAACAAGTTTTAGATTTATTAAATACTCACAAATCAACATAAAAGTACTTATTTAATCATTTACGCTACTTCATACAATTATTAATATTTTAGTAAAATTAATGTAAAATTGCTTCAAGCTTATTATATAAGATGGCTACAATTGAATAAATGAAAAAAATTAAGATATAAAGAAATATTTCATTTATAGGCATGTAGAATAGAAATTTTGATGTGAAGAATTATCCGTAGAAATCTTAAGAATTATGTAAAACGCACAATTATAAAATTCTAAGTGTATTATTTAAAAAAAATAGACATTTAATACTCAGATACAAATAAAAATATTTGTTAGAAGATATTGTAAAATATTTTATATATTTGATTTTTTTTTGTACTTGTCATCATTATTTTTTAGATTAAAATGTATAAATATAATGTAATTTGATAGAATTATTTTAATTTAATAATGTAATAATTTAATTTGGTTTTAATTTAATATTTAATAATTTAATAATTAATAATTATTTAAATCAATTATGATATTGATAGAATGCATATGATCGTACATGATCGGAAATCGAACTTGATGTGCCATTGATTGGAGTAAATTCGTTTATTTATCAAAGAATTTAATTATTTAAAGTGCAGAAGCATCGGGAGATTCACTAATAAAATATTACAAACAGCGCAACGGAGTTAAATGGACTTATTATTTACACTTGTAATTGATTAATTGGGAGGAAAAATTTGCAAATAGAGTCAAGCACTCGAGGAGAATATTCAACTGGTATGATTCGAACTGAGTTAAGTTGAGTTAAATTGAGTTAAGTTGGATCTTGTTAGTTTGCACCCGATAAAGAGCCATCGTGTCGCTCCTAGAAACGTCATTTGTGCAAATGTTTCAAAGAGAAGAGCAAAGGATGAAGAGTATCTCATCTCATCTCATTTATAATTCGAAACCTCCAAGTTTCTCTTGATAAATAAATTGTCTCGCGTCTCTCTTCCACAATTGCTTAAAGTAATTAGGTATGACTCGCTTGACGTTGCATATCTTTCTTCTTGTACATTTTATTTTGGTTTCTATCCTTCTCGTTGCTTTTCTTCGTTTTTCTCTTATTATATGTAATAGAAACTTTACACCGTTTACACGAACAAGTATTATTATTTTCGTTACAGATAATTTATTTAATCTTGTGCGTTTTACTCTTGCATAGCAAAGTCAACATTCAAAAAATTCCTACGAAAATTATGTGAATTTATTATCTGCAAGGTATATAATAAGATCACTAATATTTGCTGATAGTTTATATTTTAATTACTTCTAGAATTCTTCTAGAATAATTTTCCAGTAAAATTACATTCATATATATATATAAGATTGACATTATTTAAACATGTTAAAATAATGTCAATCTTGTCCCTATTGCATGAGAATTTTATTAACATGAAAATGTATCTAATTATAAAGCCTATTCATAATCACGTGTTAACTTGATTTTATTAAAATGAAATTTCCAAAAGCTTTGAACGTATTAAAATTGAAATTGTACTTACTTATTCAATCTAAAGATTCATATACAAATTTATTTAAAAATATTCTTTATATTCATTTATTTATATATTTACATAACAGTTGAGTTATTTCTGCCTTATCAAACTTTACAAGTAATTTTATACAGAATTTTGCGAAGTTAATTATATTGCAATCTAATGTATAATGTAATTTTTAGTATTTCTGTTTGTTTTTTTGACCATCAATATCTTCAATTAAATTTATGAGTTTGATAATAAAATCATTTAAATATAAGTAAAGTTATTTGAAACTATTTTCTATAAATATAACATATTTTTTTAAAACATATTAAATTAAAAAATATTAGATTAAAAAATACATGTTTATAATAAAGGATTCGTGATAAATTTTGTGTATTTTAAAAACGAGTAATTAAATTTGAAGCCATCAATAACTTAATGCTCTTTTTTAATTTATTTGCTATTTAATTTTTATTTAATTTACTACTATTTAAATTATGGTTATATAATTATTTTAATAAAACATTTAAATTAAAAGAACTGTTAATTTAATAATAAACTTTAATAATAATTCTTAAAGATATAAAAAATATTATTTGACAACTAATAGTTCGTTATTGTATATATATTATTTATTTATTATATTAATTTATATTATTTTACTTATTTTTTATATTCATATTTAAAAATCAACCCAACATGTGTGTATTATTCTTATTAGCGTTGTATACATAAATTATATTTATTATGTATACCAACGTTTTAAAATAAGTTTCGAAAAATTATTATATTTATTCTCAAAATTAAATGATTTGTCGAGATTACTTATAACTTGTTAAAAAAAAAATTATTTATATTTATTGTACAACAGATGAAAATTTTCATTACACATGATTAAATTTTTATCTTAAGCATGTGTTATGTTGATATAAAAACGTAAATTAATTTATTATTACGCAAAATAATAATTTATTAACGGCAATAAATTTTATTTCAATAATCTTAATCAAATAGTAAGCGTGACCCTACGTTAGATTGTCAACGTATACTTTTAAGACACATCGACGTAATCTGAACAAATTGACGTACCACAATTTGTAAATATAGAAGTATCACTTATAAAAAAAACTTAGTTAGATCTTTCATATATATAGGCAACACTGCGCATCATTAATCTCTCGGAAAACGAAAAACAATTAAGAAAATTGGCAAAAATAATAAAAATTTTCTTCGATAAATATAAAATTAATTGTCTTGTTAAGGTACTATTTTAAATGTATAATCGTTGATTTATATTTCATTATATTACTTTCATCTTTATATGGATTTAAAAAATTAATTATTCTACAAACAATTAAATAATGAGCCAAAAAATTTTAGTCTTAATGAATAAATGTCTTATAAGAAATATTATAATTTTCTTTATTTATTATATTATTAATTTTAATTTAATATTAAATCATACTTTTTAAAATAACATTAATCATTGGATAATGATAAAATTGATAAAATGAAATCATTTGCATGGAGTTTTTAAAATATACCTGAAATTTGCAAATAAATGATGAATACTATTTATAAATTAGAAAACAAATTGTCAAATTTAATCATAAGTTTAAAATGCTTTATTACTTTTTTTAATATCTTCTAATAAAATTTTATCATGAGTAATTATTTAATTAAAATTCATGTACTCAGTAACTTTTTTCATGTAAACTTTTCATATTAAATTATCAAATTTAGAATTAAATTTAAATTTATATTAAAATGAGAACATTTTATATGTACAGTTGAAAATTATATGCATATATTAGTAAATTAATACATATTTTTCTAACTTAATTAATTAATAGTTTAAATCACAAATAGAGTAAAAATATAAAAAAATATTCAGTAACAATTAATGAAAATTTAGTAACAGTTTAAAAAAATTCTAAAGCATAATATATATATTATATATTTTTTGCGGCAATACAATAATCAAAGATAAAAAATATTAAAAACTAAAATATGAATATTAATAGTACACAAATATATTTGTTAAAATTTCAAATGATTAAGTATAGGAAAGAAAAATATTTAATTTATTTGTAATAAAATGAATTATAAATAAAAAAATACTAAAACAAATAATAGATAAATATTAGGTAGGTAATATGAAATTAAGTACAGTATAGAAATTAAGTAATAATATAATTAGTAAGATAAAAATTATATGTATATATTGAAAAAAATTTATTTCTAAATTTATTTTCATTGAATATTAATTTCATAAAATTGAAGAGAGATAGAAAAATATTAAATAAAATAGAAGTCACGCTAGCATATCCTCTCTAAATTGTTTTCATCACAATTCATCTTTTTAAATGTTTTTATATATAATTATATTTTTTATTTTTAATTATAAATGTAAAATCAATATTTAAATTATAGAATTGAAATGTTATTTAATATATAATAATATAAAATACTTTTGTGTACAAAGAAATATTTTGAACATAACTAATTTTATAGTTTCTAAACATAAAGAAGTACATTACTTTTGTGAGTCAAAAAACGTTGCCAATTCATGGAAAAAAACCACGTGTGGCATGTCAATATTGTGTAATATTTTAATAGTTAGCATTCAATAATATTAAATAGTTGAAAAATTGTTCATATTTGATATATAAAAATAAATATTTATTCTTACATGCCCTGTGTAAAAAATATTGTTTTGATATTAAGTAGTATAATAAGATATTGTAATATAAAGTAATTATGAAAGAAGATTAAAAATGTACTGAAATATTAGCAAACACAATAATTAAAATAAACAAACTAAATTTATCCTAATGTTATATCATAATATTGAATGTAATATCAAAGATACATTTTAATAATATTCTTAATGTAAATATTTTTGTTTAATGCAAGAAGTTTTATCATATTTAATATTTTACCAAACTTATTTAAAAAACTTATTACATATGTTAATTGATTTTTTTTTTCAAATGCAAATTTCTAATATATAATAATGCAATAAAATTACATTAATACATATCATATATTCTAGTTTTAGTATTATTACATTAATTTTCATAAATTATATATCCAAGAAAAAGAAAAATTAAGAGCAAAAATATAGTACAAGAGTATGTCTACAGAAACTTTAAATGGTCATTGATCCAGAAAATATTTACTTTTTTGAGTATTTTACAATGAAAGTTTTTTCGGAAAATAAGAAAAATATTATAAGTCACACAATATACCTAGTATTTTTTCTATCTATATTTATGAAAGAAATTCGTAAGCCATAGAGTAGTATTAATAATTGTTATAGGGAGTTAGTAATATAGTTTTTTATTAGGGAGTATGTATAGATACAAACTGGTATAAAATTAGAAAACATCATTTATTTATTATTTCGAATTTCCATTTATAATTTTTATGATGTATCATAAATTTTTCCATTGGAGAAAACACTGTATTATTTAATATAATAGATTTTTTATTAATTAAAATCTTTTTAAGAAACTAAAATTAAAACCATAGAATTTTAATTATCTAAAATTTACTTAAAAAAATTTTTTTTAATTTTATTTTATACATATAGTCCAATTAATAGAACATTCTTTTGGCTATGAAAAAAAGCAGCTAGTGATGCATATCAAAATTCGTAAAAATATCAGTAAATTCTTATTTTTTAAAATGTCACTCCTGATATTCAAGGTTTTTTTTTTATTAACAATTTGAATGAAAAAATGCAACTTTTTTACTCTTTTTGTTATAAAATGATGTTTTAATTTTAACACTATAGTATCAATGAATAATTTATATCTAATAAAATTATAAAGAAAATTAATTTATATATAAATCGATCACAAAAATTAAAAGCCAAGAAATTTTCCAAAAATCGAAAAGTTTTGAACTTAATTAAGAAATTTTTAATTTTTTTATTTTTTAATATTTAAAACTTTATTTAAAAAAAGGTCATTTATATGTACTTTATTTGTACTAAAATATAGCTTGGTCGGATTATTAATTTTCGAGTAATATTAATGTTAATTGAACTATGCAAAAATTTACGAAGTTATTTCCAGCTCAATGCATCTAACGATTTTAGTTTTTTCAACTCTTTTAAAAAATATAATTGTTTTAAAATAAATTCTATACCTTATATTTAATGTAAATATTTTGGATTACATAAAATATGAGGATAAATATGACTGAAAACGGCAGAATGCTCGTGTAGTAGGGAAAGTAAAAACCGGGGAATTGTAATACATAGTAATAGAAGTACAATCCACATTAACTAATCCCTCATTTTTTCTTCTCTCCACTCCTCATCAAATTGTGCGTGCTCAGCTTATTTTAATCATCTTTATTTGCATTTTTAAACAATCTAAACGATTCTTACAAAATGTAACATACAAGATTTGTTGTGCAATAATCATGTTTTTTAAAACCATCGAAAAAACTAAAATCGTTTGGTAAGTTGAGCTGGAAAAAACGTCGTAAATGTTCGCATAATTTAATTAACATTAGTATTACTTGAAAACTAATAATCCGCTCAAGTTAAAATTTTATACAAATAAAGTTCATATTAATTACTTATCAAAATTATAGTTCTAACTATTAATAAATAAAAAAGTTACAAATTTCTTAATTTAAACATTTTCCGATTTTTCGTAAATTTTTCAGCTTCTAATTTTCCAATCGGTTTCGATAAAAATGCATTTCATTCACAATTTTATTAGCTACAAATCACCCATTGATACTATAGCGTTAAAATTAAGACTTCATTTTATAACAAAAAGAGTAAAAAAATTGCATTTTTTCATTAAAATTGTTAATAAAAGAAAACCCTTGAATATTATGAGTGGCATTTTAAAAAATAAGAATCTATTGATTTTTGTACGAATTTTAATATATATCATTAATTGCTTTTTTCATGACTGAAATGTGCTCTATTGCTTGAGCTAATACATAATTATTTAATGATTTGTATTTTTGATATATTTTGTTAAATAAAGATACTGTTACATCCCTTATTTTTCACGTAGTCATACTTTTGTATGTGTATACTTTTAAATCAATTTAATTTTAGTTGAACCTAAACATATATTTTTATTATATAGGAAAAATTTTTCATTTATAAATGACGTACATTGAACATCATGGTTTAAATCTAACAAAATTTATTATTTTTCATGAATGTACAATTTTTAAATAAAATGGAAAATATACAACAATGTTCTTATGGTTATTCATACAGAGAATCAATAAATGATGTTAACATAAATTAAAGTACTACGGTTATTTAATTTTTCAAAAATGATTCGAAAGGTACATCCAAATGAAGCACAAAAAAGGGAATTTTAAAAATTCAGCGATCTAATGAGGAAAAAAAATGAACTTTATTTAAAAAGGTTTCGAAATGCATAAATGCTCAAGGTCATTTTTTATTTAAGCGTGCACTTCATGAAATTGGCAGCATCGTGCGGTTGATATGCGAGTCTTAATCAACACAAGGGGGTGCGCATGCGCAAATTTAATTGACTCGCCCAGTGCCAACACTTTAAAAAATGATCACACTGTTATGATTCAGAATGTTTATATACGAGCTCTCTGTCCCCCTCAATGTCATCATTTGTTTACTTTGAATCTGTTTATATTTATTTTACTCCTGACAGGAGCGGTGACTATTCACACAATTTTTTTACTAAAATTTTTGATAGTGTTAGATGCGATGGTATTATGTATTTTTAATTTATATTCATTTGCTTCCAAATTTAAGAATAAAAATTGTATTAATAAATGCAGTCAATAAATTAAATAATATTACATATTGCCTAATAAATACATTTTAAAAAATATTTTACATAATATCGATCATTATGTATATAATTAATATATATTATAAAAAATTTTGTTTTCATTTTAAATATTTATGTAAAACTAAGATGAAACAGTTTTTAAAAATAAAATATTATTTAATTATTTTGGTGTTTAAAAGATAATAATTTATTTTTATATAATAGTTATTGTTTAATTTATTGATGACGCTTAAAAATAGATGCATGAATTGGCATCCCGGTATTAATTAACCCAAAATCAAAAAAAAATCACTTCAATAGTTGCAATAGTTCAGACGATAATTATGTTAATAATTTTCACGTTGTACGTATCGCACTTCTATTACTATATATATAACTCGTACCCCTCGAATTGTCTTATCCCCATTCCTAGTAAAATTTTGCGTGCTCGGCCGATTTTGACATACTGTATATTTATATTGTAAATAATTTTAAATATTTACAGGAATTGTAATATACGGGATTTGATGTAGAAGACTTATATTTTTTAAAAGTGTTGAAAAAATAAAAATCGCCCGGTAAGTTGAGCTGAAAATTAATATGAAAATTTTTGCATAATTTTATTAACATTGTTGTTACTCAAAAACTAATACTTTGATCGAACTAAAATTTTGTACATATAAAGTGCATATCAATTACTATAATTA
Organism: Eupristina koningsbergeri; assembly: GCA_018907245.1. NCBI lineage: Eukaryota > Metazoa > Arthropoda > Insecta > Hymenoptera > Agaonidae > Eupristina > Eupristina koningsbergeri. The sequence continues at coordinate 979,150 of JACCHV010000002.1, read as the reverse complement.
AAAAATTATATTTCTTAATATTAAAAAATAATACAGTTATGAATTTTTTAATCAATTTTCAAATTTTCCGCTAAGTGTAAAATTTCTCCGTTTATAATTTTCCGATTAGTTTAAATAAACATTCATTTTATTCACAATTTTATTAGCTACAATAAGTCTGTGGATACTATAATATTAAAATTAAAACTTTTCATTTTATTACAAAAAAGGTAAAAAAAATACACTTTTTCATTAAAATTGTCAATAAAAAAAACCCCTGAATATCATGAGTTGCATTTTAGAAAACAAGAATCTACAGATTTTTTCACAAATTTTGATATGCATTATAATTTTTCATGGCCTAAAAAGTGCTTTGTTGCTTGGACAAATATAGAAAGTATCATAAAGGAAAAAGATATTTATTACTGACTAATTCGATTTGTATTGATTTAATAAAATATTTAGTAAACAACTGTTATTTCATTAATAAAACTATAAAAACATTTTTATAAAATACTTTGATATTTAATTGGTGTAAATAGAATTAGTTAAACAAATAAAATATTATTTGAGTGTAAGAACAGATTTTCTCTTTTAATTATTTTAATATATACTATTGTGAGTAATAAGATATTAATTATACAAAATAAGCAGAAATCCACCTTCGTACTTGTAAAATTCTTAAATCGTACTCGTCGATTATGTATATTCCTACCAATCTGCATACAATTCAGAATACCGATAAGCATTGTTACCCATTCCGTAAGTAACGGTAAGTGATGTTAATAATACTAAACTATATATGGAGGGTGAATATATACACTCTCAGATTGACCCAATCAAAGAGATACCCGTCATTGTTTTGGTTTTTTTCGTTGACAAGGGGTATGGGGTAATCTTTGGAAAAACTTCCGGAAGTTTTAGCCAAATAATCCCGCTAAAAAGTTTCTGAAGAGTGTCGGGTGGACCCACAACCATCCTGGGCCGACCGACTGAAAGCTTCTTGTGAAAAAGTGGTAAATCGCTAATCATGAAGGTTATAGAACTTGAATAAACAGAAGGAAGAGTATAATGTGGAAAAGAAAGAGTAAGAAAACTAAGAAATGGTCTTCAACGTACAAATTACGAAGCTGGACATTATAGAGCGAGGAAATAGGGCTTTCGAAAGCGGTCGAAGGATTTAGGAAATTCTATAGCTATCGCGTTAATGCTAGAGTTGGGATGATTTAATATTGATTCACGCGGATTCTTTGCCAAAATCATTGCTACATCTGTGAGGAGGCGAAATTTGACTTCTTTAAGAATTTGGAAATTCCTAACAAACCATGGATTATGAAGATAAACTTGGAGGATTTTATGATAGGTTGAATAGAGTTTTTTGAGAGTTCGGAAATATGTTGAATCGCTGATCGGGATAGCATAGGTTGCTAAGCTGTATATAATGGCCTTAAAAGCTTTGAATTTAGTGTTAGGAGAAATACTTTTGTAGGTCAAAAAGTGGTGTAAGAGATGATGGACTACAAACATTTTATTTTAAGTTGCGATTATGTAGTAATTCAACGGCAAGTGCCGATTAAAATTAATACAGAGATATTTAATCGTTTGATTCCACGGGATCTTATGCGCACCTACTGTTATAGAAGGGGATGGTTGGAGTGATTTAAAAATAATATTATTTTGGTTTTATTTTGGTTAATATTAAGCCTCTATTTGGCTAACTAAGTCTGCAAGGGAATAAGAAATTTATTTATAATTGAGAAAGCAAGATAAATAATAAATATACCATCATCATACAAAAGCGCTGAAAAAAAATTAAATTATAACAGTGAGAGTTTTTAGCATTATAGCATATCTGCACTTATTGCAAAACTGGAAGTTGAATCTGCTAACTTTTACTCTGAAGTTTTGGTTGAATAAAAACAAACGATTTAGTGTCAATTAGATATAGAGGGAAATTATGGTAAATGAGTTTTTAAACTAAGCCTTCATGCCAGACATGATCAAAAGCTTTTTAAAATTCAGAGCTTCGACGTCGAATTTGGTAAGGTGAAGGAGTTGGTGCAATTTTCCATAATTTTTATGAAAACTATGTCGATGATCTGGCAAAATTTAGTTTTTGTTTACATGTTCTTGAAAATGATTGAGTAATACAGCTTCAATTATTTTACTAAGGAAGTTTAATAGAATAATTGGTCTATAATTCAAGTCGGAACTAAGTTTGCCTACTTTTTGAAGGTATATAATCGAAGTCTCTTTCGAGCAAGAAGGGAAATATTGGATACGCGTAACAATATTGATTGTATATGATAGGGCTACAAAAAATTTAAAACAAACTAAATTATGGAATGTAGAAGGCACCATCATTTAGGTCTGCCTATTTATCACTTTAGTCAACCGTTTTGATGAAAGTATTTTTCTTCCACCACTGGCCATTAACTATAATACTTATAATCTTTCTTACATTATTTTTATCTACACTTATTATTTCTATTTTCTTTTTTAAATTGAGACATCTGATAGTAAAACCTAAATTTTAATTTTTAATATTCAAAGAAGATTTAATAGAAAATAGAATATTAACAAAAATTTTTAATTTGATTTTTATAATTAATAGATAAATTATTTTAATAGTAAAATTATTAATTTTTAAATTACTTTTTAGAATATTTAACTTTAAATATATATTCAGATGAATATTACTTTTATTTCATAAAATTACAACTTTTTGTTTATTTTTTAAATTATTAGTTTTCTTTCATTGTAATTAAAACGACTAATTCTATAAGTAGACTAAAATGATTTATAGTTAAAAGGATATAAAAATGAAAAAGTATGAGTATACTGTGAAGTCTTAGCCACATTATTATTTCTCCGAGTTATATCAACAGACAAGTTTATTAGCAAAAAAAAATAAATCAATATTATTATATCATAATATGTAAAATGAATCTATTGAAAATCAAAACTAATAGACAATATACGCAATAAGCCTTTCCATTGATATTAAATACAAAAAAAATTTTTTTAAATGTAGTTTTCATAAGTTGTAAATAAATTTTTTTTTTTTTATTTGCAAAAAATATATAAAAATCTAAAAAATTTTGGCACTTATTTTACAACTTTGTACTTATGTTCATACATAAAACGTAAGTACAGCGGATCACATATATTATCTTGCTTTAATTCGATTTTGTTGTTAAAAAAGCGAGAAATCTTTTCATATTGATAATGCAAATAAACCACAAAATAAAACGATGTAATTTTTTATTGTAATAAAAGTTGCAAATCCTGCTCGTCAACTCTAAACTTTCATTTTTCACACAAAAAACACATTAAAAACTTCATCTAACGTATTAATTTACAATTAATGACATCTGCAGCAAGAATTCGAAAAAAAGATCTGATAAACAAATTCGTCATTTAATTGAATTTGATTGATCGCAGTTTTGATTTTTTATCTACGATTACATTAAATAATCACATATTGATTTAAAAAATCTAAACTTTACTACGTTTGTGAATACGCATATTCTAATTTTAAAAAAACCAGCATGAGGATAATATTGATATTTAAAATTAATATTTATTATCGGTTAAGTATTATTATTGAAAATGAATAAAAACTTTTTTTAGCATTCATATCAATTTCTAAATAAGTTTTACTGTTTCAATAATCAGTAATTGCCACAAATTATAATTTTTAAATTGTCCTTTAGCATTTATACTAATTATTTATAAATATAATAAAAATATTATTGGGATAGATGAGATATATAAGATAGATAGATAAGATAGATATATAGATAGATAGAAGAGTTTTTTTCCCATTATTTCATAATGTTTTCGTAGAAATATTAGCAGATAAGGAAGAATTCAAATAATGGATTGATAGTAATGATAAATCCTTGTTTTTGACATTTACGTGATGTATTATTACTGCGATAGTTAAATGTGACTTGAGTATTTTCGAAAAATTACTGATATGAAATAATTATTGGACTAATTAATCAATTTATTCACTTAAATTAAATTAAATAATTTTAGCATTTATAGTGAATTCGAAGAATTTAAAAGATACTTGGTACAATATTTCTATTTTTCGATGTATTAATACAATGCAACTATTTAATAATTCAAGTAAATTATAAAATATTATTTAAACTTCATATTCAAAGGCATAATTTTCTTTATTTATTTAATATATAATTTAAATTATATATTAATCTCTAATTTTTGTATACATAATATATTAAATAAAAATTAAAGCAGTATCCAAAAATTTTAAAAGTTTAATTGTGATTTCAGCTTTTCATCTATGAATTCACACAAAATTTTATAAATTGTCAATTATTTTTCTATAGAAGTGTTATATTTTTTATGTACTAAAATTGATATTAGCAATAGAATAATTTAAAGGCTACTGCTTTATTTACATACCCTAAGATCACTACAATAATAGAAAAAGAAATTAAATTTAATAATGGATTTAGTTTCAAATTAATCTTATAATTATGAAAAAAATATTGTTTTGTACCAAAAATAGTAATCACCTAAATTATTATTTATATTATTTATTAAAAACTATCTCCTATAAAATATAAAAATTGTGTTTATAAGCATGTTTATATTTAATATGAATATTTAATCTCTTTATTTTATACTTTATTTGTATATCTTTAAGCATACAAAAGTTGTGAATATTGTTTTCTAATTATCAATATTTTTCTATTTATTATTTCATAAATAAAAAAATTATTGACTAAATGAAAACTTTATTTATCAATTAGCCACGCAAACATGAAAGATAAATTAAAAATTGTTTAAATAATTTCTAAGCTGTATCTATGTTTAAAATGATAATATCACAAATATCTAATATAGCTTGGTAGTTTTTAATATTTTTAATTGTAATAAATAAGTTTTTTTTAATTACAACAAAAATACATAATTAGTGAAAATTTAGTAAATTAAATAAAACTAATATCAATGAAAATTATTCGAGTCGTATACAAAGTATATAAATTGTAATAATAGATACAAAATTTTAATTTGAGGATTTAAATTTATAAATACCTTGTAATGTGATTGAAAAATATTATTTTTCAAAATATATTGAACGAATGAATTCCAACATTATTATAAGATGGTGAAAAAAAATAACTTGTTTTACTTTTATTAATTATAATTTTTAACTGACACAATATGATTGGCAGAAGTTACATTTGTCTGATGACAAACATAGGTAAAAATAGATTAGAAAAAAGGTCATCTCCGTTAAAACAGCTATTGAAAGGCATTCCTCGGAATTATTTATCATATTAATATAACTAAGATTGATTATTACAATTATCACCCTGTATCGACATACCACCCTCCGCTCTTGAAAAAAGCGGTTCTGCAAACTTTTTCCACTTCGAGTACCCGAGGACCATCATTGGATAACTGCATCGGGAAATTGACCTCAATTATTGTTGCTTTCATATTATTGTGACTTCTTTGGGATCTAATTCTCGAGCTAGTTATTCATTAGAGCGTGCGAAATTGCGACAAGAGAGTGAAATTGTTGTCAAACTCTTAAACTTATCGGCTTTAACTGCGCGCTTGGTCAAATATTTGTTGTGATCTGTCAATAAATAGCATCGCTCGAAATCAATAAATATTACTAATAAACAATTGCTTTGAAATTTTAAACCCTTTTAAATATTTTATTATAATTATGAAAACTTCTCAAGTTGATTTTTTATTGTCTTTGTAATTTTTAATAAGTTATAGTGACTTTTGCAACGATTAAAAACACCAAGAATAAACATATTAATTTTATTTTAAACAATAATATTTTATTTCTATCTAAGAGTTGTCAGTTTTATTTGGTACGTTGCACAACTAGTCGTCTTTTAATAGAAAATTATTTATTTTACAGCGGGTTGCGATATGAAAATTGTTTTTATTGAATAAAATATAAAATCAATAAAATTAAAGTAGACAAAAAATATATTTATAGCGTAAATATTTATTTGCATTATTTTGTTATGAATATTCGCCATTTTTATACATTTTATAAAATTAGTACGAGGTTTCTCTGACCATAATTAAGTAATTCTAGTACCGCATTATCATCACAAGAAGATTATTAATATTTTATAAAAGAAAGTGTATTTTTAACTTCCCGTTGGAACTCTAGTTTCGATAAACAATAAACACAGGAGGGAGTTTAATAAAGAAAATCTAATGAAATGCGGGTTTTCACGATCAATTTCACGTAGTTAATTACAAAAAAAATGTAAATACCTTTGAATAAGTGTACGCTGTAACACAGCCAGTGCTTATTGAGTTTATTAAAATAAATGAAACGGAACACCTTCCGCAGTTGTAGCAGGGCTCAACGTAACTTTCGCTTAAACCTGAACCGTTTGCGTTCGATTTCGTTTGGGCACAAATGAAGTGTCATGGTTCGCTCGTTTGAGAGTGAGTTGTTAATTTCCACTGGAATGAACCTGGAGTAACTTTTCTTGGCCATACAAATGCGAATATCTTCGATGTCGACGTCCAGAAAACTCTTCTGTGCATTGTTTTTGGCTTATGTCTACCAAAAATAAATCAAATTATGAATTTTGATTAAAAATAAGGACGCTAAATATAACGATCATCTATTCCTTTTTTTGATAAACAAACTTTTGATATATGCGTGTATGTAATAAATAACTAGATAGTTAAATAATAATAGCAATGCTATTTTGCGCGATTTTTGCAGTTTCCGCATTAAACTGATACTTCGAAAAACACGAGACAAACTCAAGTCCAAGTGAATTTGAAATAAAACCCATTCATCACTGCGATTAACAATGTATTTAGCAAAGTCAAATATTTATTTTACATAAATGGCAAGTTTTCAATTTGCTACGTGCCAACTGCGGTATTTTCGCTTGTTTTCGCGCGATAAATTATCGACAGCTTTTCCGAATTTTTCAGCCTTTAATATTTACGAAAGTAAATGATTTTTGCATTCACGTGCACTACTAATATAGTCACTTGTGTACTACGTACCAAAAGATTCGCAACAAACTCCCACGAAACTTCCTCGAGGTAGTCGGACTCCGAGATTCCCGGAGACCGATCGACCGAGAGAAGAGAAATGGCCGGCGGGCCAAATGTACGACTGAGCAGTGCTTGGACCGCGAAAATGCAGAGATGCCGGATCAGCTGGCACTCGCGTTACTTGGAATTTAATTTTACTCAGGGACGAGCGAGACAGAGAGAGAGAGAGAGAGAGAGAGAGAGAGAGAGAGAGAGAGAGAGAGAGAGAGAGAGAGAGGATCGAGCGCATGCACATGCGCCGCAAAGACGGGACGGCTCCGATGACTCTATCTGACGACGGCACGAACTTTTCTAAATTGGTGCGCGAAAAGTGCCCCGGTGACTTGGAGCCTGACACCAAAAGCTTCCTAGGGAGTAGAGTCTAAATCTCCCTATCAGGAGTCAAGTACAGGGGTCTTTCTGAATAATTTGGGGAGACAGGAAGATACTGATTCAGTTGCATTATCTGATGGAGAATGAAACTTTATATTTCCAAATCAATTGATTAAACTCCCTTTTTAATGAAAATTTTAAATGAATAATAAATAATTAATTTTGTAATTTGTAAACCCAATTGAATGTCCTGAATATCAAGTTAAAAAATAAAAACCTTAACCTCTCATCAGAATGAATTAACAGTGAATCTTCGAATCATAACCATCGGAATACAAATGATAATTTTACTATAAAAATTAATTTTATTTGACACTGCACAATAGAAATATGAGTTGATTATTTTTCTTTGCGGTGCATTTAATTACATTTGATGTTAATAATAATAAAAAAATTTAATTTGACCTCTTTAAAAGATTTGAAAAGTAAGTTACCAGTACCAACAATTTAAGGCCTTTCAATTTCATAATTATATTCATCAGCATTAAAATATAAACAATATTCAGTTTGAATAATAATATTTTTGAAACATTAATTCATTAAATTAAATTAAAATTACATAAAAAGTTTTAAAAATACAATGATATTTGTAAATGTATTGGAAATATTTTACGCTAAAAAATCAAGCTGGCTTAAAATATTTCAAGTTTTTCAATAATACTTGTGAATCATAAATATATGCCATCAATTTTATCGTATACTAACATGTATTATTTAGTTATATTTTAATTACATTTATGTATATCAATTTTTTCAAAAAAAATATTGTGATATGATTAAGGGATTTTAATTATTTTATTCAAGTATATAGATGTATAAGATTTATAAGAATTATAAATTAATAAAAAAACTAAATACAATCTAGAGTATTTAGGCATTAGATGGATATACGTTAATAAAATATAATTTACATGTCGCCTTTAATAGGTAATTTTAAAAATAATTTAAATTATTTTATTATAGTTAAACTCTATTAGCTTTATTTTATACAACAATAAAATTATTTAAAACGATAGATTCCGTATCGCATTAATATTTTTGGTTATTTATAATTAGTTTATAATCTACGAATTTGAAAGGATTATTGATATTGTAAAATATTAATTCGTTGTTAAACCTTTATAAAATACATAAAATTTAAAAATCACGTAACAATTTTATATGATGACATTCTGTTTGTGTGAAATTTTTTACGCTGATATTTTATGATTCTTTTTACTTAATTTTGAATAAATCACTTAAATAAAACTATCAATGATTAATGATTAATCTTTAGTTCAAAAGAACTGTGAATCTAACAAAATCTTGTGTTAAAAATAAAATTCAAAAAATCAAAAAGAACTAACTTTTATGAGTAAATTAAAAACAAGAAATAAAATTTAATTTAATAAACGTACTTCTTGTATGGAACTTTGAGAGGCAATTAAAAAATTTAATTCTCCATAAATGCAAATAAAATCCGTGATCCGTGATTTGAAGTTTACAATTTTTATTTGCAAAATTATATATAAATTTATATTATTGAGGTGAGTCCGATAACAAGATACTTAATTTTTAAAATCCATTTTAACTTTTACCGATTCCTAATTAATGTGTGAGTGATAGATCTTAAGTGGATAAAAACGGTTTGTGCTCATTAATATCCTACTCTAATCTGCAAACATTATCTTTCTTTTCTTTTTTAAGAAAAAGCGTATAAAATATATAAATTTATTGCTAATAAAAAAGTAATGTAATCGATAAATTAAAAAATTAAAAAATATTGTTTTTGATTGTATAAAAACCAAGGTTTATTTTAATTTTAATATTGATCGATATACTCTTTTGTCCATTAATTTCAGTATTTAAAAATTTAATGGACTAGAATACTTAGTCTATTTTTTTATAAGCAATATTATTCCATTTACATTTAATTATTAAAAACGACCCATCCTAAAAAGTACAATAGAAAACAGACATAATGAAAATTTTCTCTATTTTGTTTATGCAGTCTAATTTATTATTTATTATCTTAATAATGAGAGAGCTATATTTTTGAATTCGCTATTATTCTTTAAGTTAGATTTTATCAAATATTTTCGTATTATATTCTATTTATAAATAAGTGTGAGCAAATTGACTACATAGATATTCGTCCCATTGAGGGTGGTTCATTAACAATATATACACAAAACTGATATTAAATTTTCATAAAATACTATCTTTTGTTACTAATGGAATGATCTTTTTTTAATCATGACTTATATTTTTATTTTTTGTACGTGAAGAAAAAACAAATTTTTTTTGTCTGGGTTATTTCACTGGCCCTAAAATATGTAGTTTATTTTTGGACCTTTTTAGCATTGTCTAGTATGTGTTTGAAGTATCTTAATACAGATCTGTCACAATATAAAAGTTTTATTTTAAACTTCTAAGCTGACATGACCCTGAATTTTTCTCATTTTATCTCTGCTAGGGGTAGACCAGCACAAAGTTGCAGCAACTGTAAAAGTGAAGGAAAGATTTATATATATATATATATTTACAATATGTTTCTAATTAATATAATACATTTATTTCATTCATTTAATATTAATCAATTAATAATTTTATAAATTGTTTAAAAATAATAAAATGCTTATTAAACACTGCATTATCATTTTATTGATTTAACTAAATTTATTTATATATTGTTTTAACTAAAGATATCTATATTACATTTAAAAACCACTTCTTGATCGAAAATTGTACAAAAATGAGTTTAATAAATAAAATACAAATCAAATCTAAGATTCTTAGTTTTAAGAATTTAAAATTTTTATTTTTTAATTTTTTGGAAATTGGAAAAATTATTTGTAATAATTTCTGCAATTCTGCATTTTGTAATTAATCAAACAAAAAAGAGAGGATCCAGCATCTTGACTTTTGCAACAATGGCAGATTCAAAATTCCACAGTTCTGTTTAAGATAAATGGGATTTATCTTATTTATGATACAATTTATCTATAAAAGTACTTACAACCCAACTGTGCAGCCATAACAATGATTAAAACCATGCAGTAATCATCGATGAGATAACCGAAAAGCATGTTACCGAAAAGCGAGCCAATCCTACCAATAAATAAAGTGATCGCTGTAGCTACCACCCTGAAAATAAAAAAAAAATAAAAAAATGTGATTGAGGTTGTGTACATTACACTGTTTATTTTTATTTTTTGCAATGGTGGAAAAACATTTTGCGCGGAAATAAATTTGATGAATTTGTTCTTATACACAAATCGTACAGTTTTAAGACATTTTATCGTGACATTAAATATTGTTTCATAATAATTTATTTTGGTCGCGATGATTTAACCAATCAATTCTTAACATTTTATAAATTTCATATGTATAATTGAGCGAAGAAAAACATTCTCTTTATGATCGAAATAATTCAATCTCTAATAAAATAATTACTTTTATATCATTTATCCAATGTATCATTAAATAATATTTATTAAATTCATTGTACAATTTTTTCAAAATATCATTTATCATAACCAAATTAAAAATAACAGATTAACGATATGATTAATCAAATATTAAAAACATGTAACTTGTGGTACACTGATACCTCATTCCATATGACATCACTCCTGTAATTTTGGTTCAACCAGTGATAAGATTAGTGATTATGTTGGCTTTTGTTGTTTGCTTTGTTAATTTAGTATTTACATATAAATAAAATATGTTTGTATGAATTATTACTGATAAATTTATTCTTTATAAGTTATAATATAACTTTTGTTCAATTTGAAAGAATATGTAACTGAACTAATCAATTATTCTAGTCTATAATAAATTTTTTTAATAAAACATTTTTAAAGCTGTTTTATCTCAATCAAAACATTTCAAAATACTGCAATGTAAAAAAAAAACTTTTCATATTATTTTTTCAATTGTATGTATATTTGTAAAAACAAAAAAAAATGTATGATTAAAATATTTTTAATATAAAGCATTTGTTCGACACTTTCTCTTGTCAGAAAACCGACGGCAAGAGAGAGTGCCTCATTTCGAACATCTGCGAGGGCGGGCCCTTAATTTATTACCGTCTCAGGTACGCGCGGCGAGGAAGGACGCTTCGCATCGACGCGAATTACACGCTTCACTTCCTCGCAGATTTCCTGTCGAGCACGACCGAATTTCTCGTGATTAATCTATTTTGCATTTTCGATAGCCGATTCCGGATCTATATTCCCCGTCTATCTGCAACTTTGTTACCGCGCTCGCGACTCATCGTGATCTGCGATCACGTGGCGTGTGTGAGAGTGTGTGTGTGTGCGGTGTGACGCGGAGAGCATTTTCCGCACGCCATCTCATCTCTAGCGGATTACGCCCTGGGAGGTTTAACACCGAACTCGACTCCACAGCGGGCGCACTGCCTGGGAGACTCCTCTGTCCAGCTGACAGAGCACTTGGGGACAATACCTGCAGCCCGACGCGGAGGACACGGCCGAGTGAGGCCTCTTCAAGCGGCTCCTCCCGGGTATTTCGGTAGGCGAAAATTCACAGCGAACAGCGACGGCGCGCGGCGTCTCCAACGGCAAGTACTTTGTGCGAAAAACTTATAATTGCGCGGCTTTTCCCCCTCAGCGGAGGGGTTTTTTTAGCCTTGTACTCGCGCAGCCAATATATATCCATTTGTTAGGCTCAATTGATGTTATAAGTTCATTTCAACGCCTTTCTGCTCCTTTTCATCCCTTTCACTTAACTATAATAATATTTAATTTATCATTAAACAGCATTGAAAGAAACTTTTTAGAATCAATAAATATTAGTTTGTTAATTTGCTATTCTATTATTTTGCTTATCATGATACATATTTTTTACGTATTAAGAAGAAAATAATATTAAGATAGAAAGAAAGATTCATAAAGATTAGAAAAGTTATCACTTGTATAAAAGTATTACTGATTAGTGATTATTACTCATTTTTAGTAATATTTATTTTATATAATGAATCGTTTATATTTTCATTATTAGTCAAATATCAATTGAAAATTTTAATTTCTAAACATATATTATATTTTAATTATATAAAATAATAAAAATATTTAATGCAAATTACATTTAAAATTTTTAATTTATCTTTAATACAAAAATAATTTTTAAATCCCCAAAATTTTAACTAATGTAATAATATAATATAATTCTTATAATACAAATCAAAAACTAGTTATAGCTATGCAATTGCTGATATAAGGCATTAACTCGTGTTTAATCCTTATAAATTACTTAAAATGATAAAAAATGTTCTTGAAATTGTTAGAAAAAATTTGAAACTTTTAATTATAAATGTGACAAGCATACTGTATACAAGCCACTGCATTAAAATAATTAATAAATTTCAATTTGCATTAAGAAAATGAAATATTTAACTAAATTTTCTTAGAATTATAAAATACAAATATATGATATGAAAGTCATAAAGGTAATATTTATGTTTTAATTTTTTTTCATATGAATCTTTATCCTTAAATTCTGTTTTATATTGAAAATAAAGTTAATATTTTCGGTTTATTTAAAAAAACATATAATTAATAAAAAAAAATTGATTATTATATAAAATTAAGTCCTTTTTTAGAATTTTCCTTATATTTTGTTGATAAATAAGATTGAGGCATTTATTTTAAACTAATGTTGAATTTTATACTTTGTTATTTATTATATATTTATATATAAATTTATAGTGCAAGCAATAGACCACTTTTTCGGTTACGAAAAAAAGCAGCTAGTGATGCATATCAAAATTTGTAAAAAAATCAGTAGAATCTTATTTTCTAAAATGCCACTCATAATATTCAGGGTTTATTTTAAATTAAGAATTTTAACGAAAAAATACATTTTTTGTACTCTTTCACTAACCTAAAAAGTGGTTTATTGCTTGGGCTATTCTATAAAGTTTTACTATTCAAATGTTTTTCAATTTAATTTTGAATGCTTAAATATTTGTATAAATTGAATCACACATTTTATTTGGATTTATTAAAGAATTTTATAAACATTTTAATCAGCTATTTTCACTTTAATCATTAAAATTTATTTATTAGCAATTTATATATTGTATTAATTATAATTAGAAATAAAATTTAAATTATGATTGATATTATTAATTTAAAATTATGAACTAGAATTAAAAAGATTTTATCGTTGGATAATTCTTTTAACATCTGTGAAAATGAGATAGAAATAATTTCTGTTGATAAAATTCATTTGTACTACCTTCCAATTGAAAAATTCAAAATATTGCAATTTTTCAGTCAAACTATAATACATTATTAAATTAAAATTAATTAAGTTATAGAATTTCGAAAACCCCTCCATGTCGATATAAATATAGTATATATATATATATACTATATTTATATATACGATATAAATATAGAAGTTCCTTTTGGGTGTAGTTAATAAAACACACGTTTTTATAAATGTGTTGCAACAACGTTTCGATAACTTACATTGTCTTCTTCAGGCCCAGGTATATTCGAACGGAGATTTTTGCACGACTTATGTTGTTAATTTTGAATATGAAATTTTGAATAAATTGACAACACAAGTCGTGCAAAAATCTCCGTTCGAATATACCTGGGCCTGAAGAAGACAATGTAAGTTATCGAAACGTTGTTGCAACACATTTATAAAAACGTGTGTTTTATTAACTACACCCAAAAGAAACTTTTTCACATTTAACATAAATTTAATTAAATTTAATTTCTTTCATTCATTTAGTTGAACGATAAAGATAAATAAATAAAGTAGTGTATTTGCTAATGAAGTATTAACTATTTAATAAATTGTATTATTGTTTCTACATAAAACTAACCGTTTAACATTAATAATCTCGATATTTAATTAACTAATTTTATTTATAAAATTATATTAATTATGATTATATTATGATTATATTTATATTGATATTATCTTATATATTATATTATAATTATCATTGAGTATTATGTTAATAAATTTTATTCTTTCATACCTTAAAAAGTATAAAATAATTCTTATATATAACATTGAATTTATGCTGTGGTACAAGTATTAGATACGTATAATTTTCATATATAATTTAAATACACTTTTATTTTCTTTCAAACGTAGAATAGATTCGAAAATTATTCAACTGGTTATTTGTAGGAAAGAGAAAAACCTATACAAAATAATTAATAAAAACCAATGAAATGTTTTTATTTCGTAAATAAATTCCATATTTTAAAAAGTTTTTACTTTTATTGAAATAATTTTAATATATTTATTTATTTATTTGTGACATCTCGTCGTCACGAAAGCTTGCGGCGCCCCGGGAGCGCGCTGCATTTAGGAACCGGCCCCGTTAGCCCCAGTACTGCCGCAAAAGGCTATAAGTACAGGCCCTCGCCTTTTTGTCAGAGTCAGTGCTCGTTCCTGACACCATACGGATGACTCAGTGAGTACTCTCTGTACGGCGTGAAGTACTGGAAGTACCAGAGACGAGAACGAGACCTGAATGACGGACTGATCGACGGCTGGAACGCTGTTAACACAGCCAGTTTTGAACGCGACACCGAGCTACACCGCTGACGACTCGTTAGCCGCCGTTTTCACGGTGCGATGCATCGAAATAAGACTTCCCCAACCAATCCTTCCCCAATATTAATAAAAATCATATTTTTTGTATTAATATAATGCATGTGATTTTGAATGTTTCTCATATTAGTAATGTTTTTATATTAATAATATTCTATCAATGTGAAATTGAATAATAATATTTATATATTAGTATTGTTTTATGCCGTATGAATGTGAGTTTAACTATTAATGTTTTACGCTTTGATAGTGTTCAACGTATAAAGTTGTATGAATGTTATTTTGAGTATCACACATCATGTAATACTCAAAGTAAACCCCGGGTTGCGAATATTGCGTGATGAAAAAGAAACACCGCGCCGCGTGAAGATATACAGTACAAAACAAGTAAGTAACGTCTATATACCGAAAAGTCGCCGCGTCCCGCGATTAAGTAAGCTATTATAAAAGATAGCTTGCGAAATATGAATTGTAATAATTTATTTCTTTTCTTTTTTATTAAATAATTTTAGAGCAACAAAATCGTAAATTATTCGACAACCTTCTCACCTTGCCGCCTTCCTTGAGAGAACCCAATGCCGACAAGTGCATCTCGGCGTTACTAAAACCCAACTGTTACATATTTAATTCTTCATTTTATGATTGTAATTATTTAGGGTCATATAAAAATATAGATATAATTTTTGTATTTTATTTGTAATTTATGACATTCAATTATTATTGTATATAATATATTTAAAAATATATATTAATTACAATATAATAAAATAATTGAAATAACTTTACTGGTACAAGTACATTGAAAAATATAAATTTATCTCTGAGTTTAGCGTCATGTTTACAGAAAAAAGAATCATAGAATAATTAGGAAAGTTATATTTAAAAATGACTATATATAAAAAACTAAATTGAAATTGTTAAATCATGGCAAATTGAAAAACAATTTTTAGTATATTTTTCACCATTAGTTATTTTAAATTAATTCATTTTTTTAAATAAATGTAGTTTGATTACATTAACTGATATAATTATTGTTTGTAATAACTATAAAAATAAAATATCACTAAATAAATTATGAATAATATTATTTAAAAGATTTTTTTATACTGTAGAAAATTAATAATCTGAATAAATTACATTTATCTTGACTTATAATTTTTATATTATTTTATAAGTATTATTAATAATAAGACGTACATGAGACATTTAGAAGTAATAAGAAAATTATTTATATTAACTTAAAAAAACCATTCATTATATATACATAGTTTTAAAACATTTATCTTTTCAATTGCACTAGAATAATATTTTTTTTTAAATACAATAATTTCTATTTTTCGAAGAATTAAAATAATTAGAAATAATCGAGGTATAGTTTTTCTAAATATATTTTCATACTATATTCTTATTATTTTACATTTTTTCATCTTTTTTTTATTATACTATTATTTTTATTCATTTACAAATTTATTTAATGTTTTATTTATAAATATAATATATTAATTATCTTCTGTACGCATTTATTCTGTGAACAGATAATAAAAATAATAAATTTGGTTTTTTTTAAATTTTTAATTTTGTGATACTTTTATTTTGAATGTAATTAAATATATCAATTATTATATATAAGCAAATGCGTTTATAAATAATGATTAAGCTCTGTTTATATATTTAACTCTCTTTTTTTATAAATTATAATTAAAAATATCTTAAAGTGAAATCTTGTTAGGTCAATAATGTTAACAACTTATAATTAATAATCATGATTCATAATCATCAATAATCATTTAGAACTTTAATATTGATACCTTGATTTCTAATCAAGTATATAATCTTATAATATTTAAAATATAAGATCATTAAAAAAATCTTAATTAATAATATTCATTTCCTAATTTAATTTAACTTTAAAATATTTAATTATAAATAAAGATAGTTAATTTAATTTTTCAAATTAATTGTTATATTTTATTATTTGTTTAACTTTTTTAATATTTTAAAGCTCATATTGAAATAAAATTAAATCCAAATTATTATATTTTATCGAAATTAAAAACTTTTTCATATAATGAAACACTTTCACATAAATAATCCTTTTGTAAAAATTTGTAAGTATTTTTATCTTTTTTTATATTTATTCTTGTAATTATCAAAAATATATAACATTAATGTATAAAAAAACAGTATTATTATTCTAAATGAAGCTTATTGTAATAAAATTGTACGTTTATTATCATTTTGTACATTGCATGCATTAATAAGTTTCAAAGTACAATATTTCATCTATTTTTAGTGTTGACTAAAAAAAATAATTACACTGTAAGCAAAACAATAATTCTTAGAATTTCTAAACACTTAATTTAGTTTCAATACCATTATTATTAGTTTATATATTTAATTTTAGCAATATTTAAAAATTCAAATTGGAAATATATTAAATTTATTTAAATAAAAATATAATATTATGTGAATCATTAACATATAATAGTAATTTTACTATTAAAAAAATTTTTTAATTATTTAACTTTGACGTTTAAAACTTGCTTTGAATTTTTTATGTGATTATTTAATATAATAGGTAGTAAATAAGTAACAGATAAATGCAAATATTCGTACAGAATATTAAAATTAATAATAACATGATAAAGCTACAAGAGGACACATAAACGTTAAATTTTAAATATTATATGATCTTCAACGATATGATAAACAATAAAATTATGATGTAAATCGTGACGTATTTAAATCATATAAATTGAGGTGAAATTACATAATGTTTACATTTAAATTATGACGTTACGATTAGCATGTTGTATAATACCGACTTATTCCTGTGACGAAACATCAGGTAATTATATGCAAAATTAAAAGAAAATTTATATCCATTGAACATATGTATTGTAATTGTAATACTTTTTGTAATAAATAGATCTGACAAAGACAAGAGATACCTTGTCGTAACATTGGCGAAATAATTGGAATAACATGTTTTTTTCTTATTGCACCTCACCTAGATCTTTAATCATTTTTAAAAAAAACTTTTTTTGGTTTTGGCAAGCTTTTCATACAAATGTAAATCATATTAAAGATTTTTGCTGTAGTCAGTCCAAGCAAGTTTAAAATATAATTCAATCTCTATTCTGCGATAACACTATGTTAAATAAAAAACTTTAAATATTATCTTTGAAAGCATGAAATAAGTGATAAGGAATATAAAAAGTCAGGCGGTATTCAAAAGTATTAAATAAATAGAATTCTTGAGAAATTTATTTTTTTGAGAAAATGGAGAGTACCTTAAGTCTCGTTTTTATTTATATTATTTTTATAAAATTCATTTACCGATTTATTATTAAATAAATTTGTTCCTTTACGTTTATAGATATAATTTATCAATATTATATTAATTTACCAGCAATTTATAATTTTGAATTGTGATTATCTAATTTAGTAATTTTTTTATTGAATCATCAGTTACTAAGCAGTATATGAACATAAGCATTTTCATAACAGGAAAATTTAAATAAATTGATAATACAAAATATACGTATAACTTTGTATGTGTATATATGTATACAATTGATTAAATTTTAATTGTCCATAAGAGCATTTTATTATTTTTTTATTGTTCGGCTTTTAATATTGAAAAATAAATATTTTCAAATTATCAATTTTATGAAACTTTTTTATAATGCAAAGTCTTTTCTAGTATAAAATCTATTTGACAAATAACTACAAAAAATATATGAATATAATTGGTTTCTCAGAAAGAATTCCTTGAGTGTGAATGAAGACAAAATTTTAAATGTTACATCGACGTTTTCTTGTCCTTGACAAGACCGTAATAATTTATACGTTTGATTTTATGTTAAGCACGTAATGATTGCCACCGAATCTAACTCTTTTTTCTGACTTTAATTTAATTTTAATTTCAGTTAGTTTTTGACTCTATAGCAATCACTACGCACTTAATGTACCTTTAAATTTATAAAACTAAGATCTTAATAAGAACAAGGAAACATCATATCGAATCATCAGTGTAACGAAAATCTCCTAGAAAGGATATTTTCCAACCAAGTAATTGTATAATCGAGGGTGCTTTTTACAACAATATTGAGTACAAGTACAATGCCTCAACAATTATACAACAATAATGTTTAAAAATTCATATAATAATAAAACTAAAATATTTTTTTTCCAAACAATAGTAACATTTAAGAAGTAGTACTTTATTATTGATTATAATAATATTTTCTAATGATTTATTTTGATAAAAAGATTGGAAAGATTATATATTTAATAAATTTATTTAAATGATTATTGAAAATACATAAATTCAAAATAGTTACAGTCCCGGATAACTAATTATTGAACAAAAATAACAGAATTATATTTCTTAAGATTAAATAATTAATTTAAAAAAAGTAAGATTCATAATTAAAATTATTTTTCATTTATGAAAAAATTAAAAGTTTCATGCTTTCAATCGTAATATTTTCATTTAAAACTAATGAAAAATTTCTGAAAAGGTATTTGAAATTTAATCTCCAACCATTCAAACAAATCTCTCCAATTATAAATGAAAAATTGATCTGCATTTAATATTTATTTTTATTTTTTTTTTTTGTCATTTTGAAAATTTCCCTAAATACATGAATTTGAATCAATTGAAATTATATTTTGTATTGCACCATTCCCAAATTATATTGATACTTTCAAATTTAATAGAAATTGGAATTGTTTATTTTTTTTTTTAAATTTTAATTTTAATAATTAATGTATAAAATCGGTAAAATTTTTTTACATATATTTAATGTATTAAAGATTTGATAAATATATATAGAAAAAATAAATAATGTCTGAATAAAAGAATAATTTAAATAAAAAAAGCTTTACAATGAAAATTAGTTTAAGCAAAAATTAATGTAAATGTAAAGACCAAAATTATATTTGAAGAAAATGTAAAATTATATAATAGTTTTACTTACTTACCTAAGATTAGTAGGAAATAGTTCAACTAGTAAACAAAAAATAACGCTGATATTAAGAGAAGTAAATGCTTCGAATATGCAAGAAAGGATGAGATTTTGCATTGAAGTTTTAACGAAAAAAAGGGCAACTGTTACTGCACATGATATCGTTGTTGTGAATACTGCAAATAAAATAAAAAATGTTTCTTACTTAAAATAGTAATATTAAAATTTAAGATATAAAAAAAATGTATAAGTATGTAAACGTGGGTAAATGTAAAATTTCATTTGGTCAATGTAAATTTATTAATAAAATTTATTTAATAAAATTCAATGAATTCAAGTGGCATTTATTCGTATATAACAGATGAAAAGAATTTTGATATTATCGTAATTTTATATCGTATTTTATTGAAAAATATGTTAATAAAAAATTATTATATCACATCTTTAGCATTTAATTTTCCATCTGGTAATTCATAAATTTAAAAATAAATAGTTGATTATTATAAATTAAAATAATTTAATAATATGTAAATATAACTAAATTACATTTAATTTATGTTTTTTATTAATAGTTTTTAAATAAATTTTTGAATAAGTAACTGAATATTACTGATATAATCAGATATATTTTTTAGTCAATTTGTATGTAATTTTATAATACACCATTGTAAAACTGAAGTAGTTTAAAATAATAAATTATTTTAAAGAAAAGGTAGGGTAAACTACTCAATATACTTTATAGAATTGAAAAATTAAATTAATATACATACACATATAGATCCGATAACCTAGTCGATTAACGGTGAGTGGAAGTAGAATAGCACAAGGAAGACAGGCAGCGCCTAGCCATACAGAGTTTACATAAACAATAGTATCAATCTGGTTGTCACATACGAAGGAGTTAAGCTTCTGCTGAGACTAAAAACGATTCTCCCTTTAATAATGAGAATGATGCGTCTTTTTTAGTTCATTATTATTTTCTAGAATTTTTGACTCATGTAAAAGTTTTGATACTAAACCTTTTTCGTTTTATTTAAAATAATTTTAATATAAATTTAAAATTATTAGTACTAGTACTAATAAAAAAATATTGCGTAAAAAAATTTTACTTTTAATATAACTATTTTACATGTATTTCTTTTTTTTACACAAAGATGATTGTTTATAAATAATATTATTAATTGTAAATTAATTGTATATAAAATTAATACATTTATTTAGTATTTAATAAAATACTATAATTTAATTCATTTTTAACAAGATTAAAATGATTGAAACTTTATATGTGTATAAATTTTTTAAAAGATAAAAATATAAATTAGTTACGGCGAAATGTATTAAATTCAAATTACATTTATTTTTAAATTAAAAGCTTCATAAATTATAATTGGTTCTTTATCAGTTTGAGAATGTACATACTTTGAAATGATATAATACAATGCAGCAGTCATATATTCTAAAACTATTTAAAAGTATTTTAGAATTAAATAAAATATTTATTTTCGTGTATTAAAATATTATAAAAAAATAAATGAAAACGATTTTTTTATCAGAATTAAAATAAATTATAAAATTTTATCAATTGTCTTTTATTAAAAATAAATAAATAAAATTTTTAAAGCGATGATTTAATTTTTAAAGCGATGATTTAATTTTTAAAATTTAATTGCCGCAAAAAATTATATATAATGAGTAATGCTATTTTAAATATTTTATAAATTCATAAATTAAATTATATATAATGAATGTCTAAATCATATATTATAATGTAAGATTTCAGAATATTATGTAAAGTTCAATGTTACTGAATTGTATATAATTCAGATTGTATATTAAAAACAATAATAAATAAATTATAATAAAATACAAAAATTGTAATTTATTCCTTGATATTTTTAAAATATAATCTAAATTACATGTCATTCAATATGATACAATAACTTATTGGATTTCTCGCCCAAGTTATTGTTTTATATTGCAAGTAAATATATTTGTCTTAACTAAAAATGCAGAGTATATGTATGTATAATCAATGAGGGTGAGACAAAGAAAAAAAATAAAAGTATACTTACAGTATTAGTATCGTTATTAAAGTACAATCGCTGTGATACGCTACAGACGCTTGCGAATTCGCCGGGGAAGCGCTTCTCGAAGGCGGCGAATCGCTGGAAAAGTTCCGGGAACCAAGTCATTAGAGAGTAGTAGGTTGAGGTCATGCAAAACATGATGGAACCGGTAATAAAGAGTCTCTTGGCGTATGGCTTCTTCATGAGTGTCTTTACTTGGGCCTTGGAGCTTTTGAGCATCCCCTTGAGTTTTTCTTTAGTCGATATCGAGCTGATCTTTAACATTTCAGCTGATTTAGTTGTGTCAGCGTTATCGAGTTGGTTCATTAGGCCACTAATCGATGGTATCATACACGTTGATAGTATGTTCTGATAATGATAATATAAAAAAAAAAAAAAAAAAAAAAAAATAATAAATAAATCAGTCCTTGATTTTTAAGTGTAAAGTATGAAAAATTTTTTTTTTCGTGGAATGAACAATAATAGCAAGGCTTGCTACGAAGTAGATTTAAAATTTTTTAAGCTTTTAATTTGCATTGCTATGTAACTATTGTTTATCGGTAATAAATTTATATTTATATTTGAAAAATTGATGTATTCTTACTTAAATTAAATCACTTTTTCACGTGAACATTAATAAATTATCAAAATTTCTCAACAATGTCTTTAACAAATTGAAAACTCCAATAAAATGTTTGACTCGATCAATCATAATTAATCAAACTCGCATGGTTTATGTGAAAAAATAAGGATATTAATGAAATTGATATTGTAAATAAATTTTACACGTAAAAATTAATTTAAATCCATCGATTTCATAATTTCATTATAAACCTTAAACCTTTATCCCCTGTTTAATAAATGGTTTAATAAATAATAAGGTGTCGTAGCCCTTATTAACTAACTTTGAACTGCTCAGCAGTGTTGCCAGTGTTTTCGATGTACATCCGGGTAAGAACCTTGAGGAATAGGTCGCGGTTCCCGTTTTCGGCTAGGTACTTTGGTGTTTCTGGGAGGGTGAGGAGCCACAGGGCGACAGCCAAGGCTGGCAGGCAGCTAGTGAGCACGAACAGGTTCCAGGAACTGAACGATAATGCAAGGAACTTATACTGGAATCGGAGAGGAATGATGCTCCATGCAATCACTGAAATTCAATATTTTTATTATAGAGAAATAGAGGTTGTTTAGCACGGGATTAGATATTTTGTGTCGTTCAATTGAGCTACAAATTTTTAGTGTCAACATTAGGGCTAATTTATTTTTCCTCAACCGACTCCACACTACATTCTAATTGCTTTACAATATTTTTATATTTGTATTAAAGTTACATTATAATGTATCTTGAAAAAGTCGAAATTTAGTTTTCCATAGTGTTTGCAAAATTAAAATTGGTTACTCGATTGTACACTGCTCTGTGTTTTATAATTTGAGGGTTATCCAAACACCATTTCCAATATTTTCTTCGTACAATAAATAAAAGATTACGTGTAATTAAGGTAACTATTAAGGCGTCACATAATTTTGAATAACTTGTTATTAATTAATTATTAATCATTTCGTCAAACCAGTATACGTTCATAAAATGACATTTTATTTTTCATACTTATATTATAAAACTGAATCCTACAATAAAATTTACAACTTTATGAGCTTCGGAATACTTATACATACTTATATGCAAATATTTTTTGCCTTTATTTTTATTTTTAAAATTTCTTACCACTATTTATTTATTTATTATTTTTTTATTATTTTATTTACAATCACTCCATCTTCCTGACCTTGGAGTCGGCCTTTGTACATTGTGGACATAGTTACATTTGATTTCGTTACCTCTGTGTCCGACCATACATTTTCCTCTCTTTTCTGTTTTTTATATTTTCGCATCTAATTCTAGCGATTGTTCTTATATTTTTGGCTTTTCCTACCTTCCTTAGATATTTTGGTAGTCCCATTTCTTTGATTTCTATGTAGTACTTATTGTATCTTGCCTCTCCTATCTTTTCTGGTCTCTCTTGCTTTGGTATGTCACTATCTTTCTTTCTTATTTCCTTGTATTTATTTTTTTTTTGATTCTTTGCCAGTATTCTATTTGGACCTTGCTTAGTTCCAGCGTGTTCAGATCTCTTTCTACCTGAACCACTTGGTTCCCTTCTTCCCTTCTTCTTCTTTTCTCTTTCAAGCATTTTCCTGTTCATCTATCTCTGTATATTTCTCCACTATTTCTTCATATTTATGCACTCTAATATTCCATTCCCTTTCATTTTTAATTCACCCGCTTCCTTATATTCCATATATCTGAATGTGTAGAAATCAAGATCTAGTACCTAGCTATAGTAATCTGTTTTGATTTTTTCTATTTCCTGTGCATCTTCTGTACCTTGAATTTCTACTCCATATTCCAAGAGTCCTCTTACTAAGTAATTCAAAAGCACCTTTCTTCTCTTAAAGTCTCCTCTACATTTCTTTTCTCCCAACCCACATGCTTTCTTTGCTGCTATTTTTCCCTTGTTTTACCTTTCTTGCATGTGCTTCTTGTGTCCTCCTTTTCGCTCAAATATTTGAATCTATCCACAATTTTAATCAAATTTCCCTTCTTTACTCCTCTTGCATTTTTAAACACCATAATCTTTGTCTTATCTGTATTGACCTTCAGTTTCCTATTATTTAAAAAGCTCTTCAATATAGCCATGATCATCTGCATCACCTCCCTATTTTTCGCTACCAGTACTAGGTTGTCCACAAATGCTAGTAACCATATTTTTGTACCATCTATCTCTATGCCCCCTATTCCTCCTTTCTTTATCTTTTCTTTCAAAATCGATATGTATATGTATAAAGAATCGGTTCGAGGATGCATCCCTGTATTCATCCTCTTATTGTATAGAATTTTTTTGATGGTAATCTTCCCACCCTTATTCTCATCCTCGTATCCTTGTATATTTCATTTATCCTTTCCATTAAGTATTTGTTTATTTTGTACACTGTCATGATCTCCTTCTCCTGTCTACCGTATCGAATGTCGCTTTGATATCTATGAATAGGGCGTAAAGTTTGCTCTTCTCTCTAATTGTTCCATCTACCAGAATTTCTTACCACGATTTGTATCAATTAACTAGCTATATAAATATTTAATGTTTAGTGGTATTTCCCATCAGAAGCTAGTCTTGCATTAATTTTAAATTATTTCAAATTTATAAATCATTGTAGATTTTTTTTATAATTAACTATAGAATTATTAACGATATATTCTTAAAAGGTTTTTTTTTATAGTTTCTTTTAATTTTAGTTTTATATTAATTTTAATTTTTATAATAAAACTGTTTTTGTATAAAATTTGTTCATATATTTAAATTATTTAATTTTAATTTTAAATAATTAAAAATGCAGTGGTTGAATTATAAATAAATAAAATTAAATTTTTCTAAAAGAATTCTGAGTGAAAAAAATAGTTGTACATCTTTTTGTATAAAAGAATTAAAGATTGAAATTTTTACTATTTTTTTTAATTTTTAATGATTTAAGTATGTTTCAAACCTTTTAAATATAATAAATTATAATTCTTTATGAATAAAATGAAAATATAAGTGGAGAATATTAATAAAAAAATTTATTAACAATTTTATGAAATCTATACTACGTTGCTTGTAAGTTTAAGCTTTAATAAATTTTTTTATTTTTTTAAAACAACAAATATATTGCAATTTTAATATATATATTACGAAAATAAATATAAAATTAAAAACAAAGTAGAATTTAATTAAAGTTATTAATATTGGATAATTGAAAATTAGATAAATTAAATGGAGTGTTGCAATTACGTTAATAAATACGTATTAATAAAAATGAAATAATATATTTAACAATCCTATTAATGCAGAATTACAAAAATTTACATCTTTTAAAAACTTTGGCAATTTATAATTATAAATTCATTAAATTAAATTACCACAGTAATATTAAATTTATTGATTTATTTATCAATAATTTTCAGTATTTAATTCTAGGTACATACGTGCAAGAATAATGACACCAATTGCCCAAGAAAGTTCCATCCATGATAATATTTGATTTCTGTATTTGGTAGGTTGAAATTCGCCAAGATACGTAAAAACTATTGATAATTGTCCGGTAACGCTGAAAAATTAGTTCATGAATTATAATAAATATAATCAAAAATAATAATATAGGCTTTTGATTCATTTAAAAAAGATGTTTTAAAAAATATTAATTATTTTTAAATTACAATTATAAAAAAGTAATGAATTTCTTTTTAAATACTTGTAATTAAAATTTATATACATATATTTAAAGTAAATTTTTGTCATTGAGTAAATTAAAATATTTTGGAATTTACTATGAATTTTTTACATATATACATCATTCAAAATTGCATGTATATTATATCGATTTATCCATACAGTCAACTATATATTACATGGTTCATCCATGAAATATCGAGTTTTTTTTTCATTTTGCACCTATTCATCGCAGAAATTTGGGAGGGATCTTAAAATGTCGACAAACTCTTTCCGCATTTGTTCCTTTTTTATTTTTGTTTTTTCGATAATTAGGTGCGGATTTTACTTCGCGCGTAGGATATTTTTGACACGGCGCGATGGAACGACTACTCTAATAGCGTTACGCGATAAAGTTTTGTTTGCAATTAAAAAAACAGTGTGGAAACTTATAAAATATTGCAAGAAGTGTATGGACATAATTGTATGTTAAAATCGTAAAGTGGAAAATGGCACAAAGCTTTTAAAGAGGGCCGAGAAAGAATCATCGATGAGCCTCGATCTGGGCGCCCAAAAAGCTTTCGAATGGCTAGGAACACCCGGCGCGTGTTAGAAATTTAAAATTTGAACTGTTGATTAACAGATAAAGCAATTTAGGAAAACACTGAATTTAATGCGATCTACAGTGTACAATATAGTACAAAAAAATTTATAAATGTAAAAATTTTTGAAAAACATCAAAGCTGAAGAGTTTGAAGATGCATTTGAAATTTGGAAAACACGCCTTCAAAAATGTGTTGATGCAGGAGGAAATTATTTTGAAGAATTTAAAATTTTTATTTCACACTGTTTATAATTCCACCAATAAATCATCTTTCAAAAAAAAAAGATAAGAATTTTTTTTTTTTTTTAATCTTTGAACAAAACATTCTCACGTAGTGGTTTTCCACTAATCGTTTCAGCACGCCTTGTCAAAAAATTTGAAAATACCCTTCACGCGAAGTAAAATTCTGTCGCACCTAATTATCGAAAAAGACAAAAAAAAGGGGAAAAATGCGGAAAGAGTTTGTCGACATTTTAAGACCCCTCCCAAATTTCTATGACCAATAGTCGCAAAATGAAAAAAAACTCGATACTTCGTGGACGAATCATGTATATAAATATTACACCTAGTAGAACTTATTATTTTCCTTGACAAATATTTTAATTTAATATAATATTTTTCTGAATGAATTATAAATGTAATACGTACCTCATTCCGCTTAAAAACTTGAGAAATACGAAGACCCAATAATTCGGAACAATTGATGCAAGAGAGTCGACCATAAATTGCATCAACAAGGATATCAAAAGGGAAATTCTACGTCCTTTCAAATCAGCTAAGTATCCCCATATACTTGAACCAATTACCATACCTGTAGTATTATAATTATAAAATTAATTTTAATGACAGTATTGCATTCAAATTTTATTATTAAAATTTTTTACATAAGTTTTGTTTAGAATATCCTTTTTTATGAATAGTGATAATTCGAGATCTCGCTCAATCATAATTAATTGCTTGTAAAATAAAAAAACAAAAATAATATATGAATGAATTTTGGAAATTAATTAATTTTGAAAATTATCAAAGTAATTACCTAACATAGGAGCGGCATTGATTCGACCCTTATCAATGGTTGTCATCTGAAAGTCACAACTAGCGGTGGGAATAACGAAACCGACACTCGTGATGCAAAAAGCGCAGTTCATGAAAATAAATGCCGATACAGCTGTTATTTTAAAATTGAATTTACCGAAGCCTGAAAAAATTAATTATTCGTGATTACAAATTTCAATTAAAAACCAATTATGTCCGTAATTATGCCCAGCAAATATATTTACCTGTATGTTCAACAGCTTTTTGCGCTACACTTTCCTCCACATACATTTCTAGAATAAATCAAGTTATGGTTGTATTTATAAAAAATTATTGTAGCAGATTTAGTTTTCAAATAAATATTCCTTTTGGTTATAAATTTAAAAACGAATGAGAAAAACATGATTTTGTAAACACTTCTTATTCGTGCATTTTAATTAAAATTTAATAAAATTGTGAAACAATTATTAAATAGAAAATATTTTATATGAATACATACAAACGCATTCATTGCCATTAATAATTTCTCACGCATACACATTTATCTTTTTATCGGGTCATTATTATAATATTTATTGATTCCAAATTACTTCTATTTATCAATTAATTCACTCAATTGTTTTATACATATAAAATAAATTTTTATTATATATTTTTACTAGTTCATAAAATTTAATTGGTAAAATTTGTGTAAAATATTCTTACACAATATTTTATTTTTGAATACTTAAATTATCTCTTGTTATAAAAAATTAATATTCACAAATAACATTTTAAATAAATAAATTTTTGAAAATCATTGAAAAAATTAAAAATAGAATTATCAACATTATAGATAATTTTGGCGATTTATTATTTGTACAATATCTTAAATAAATTAATAATTGTCGTAAAAAAAATTTCGAAATAAAAATTTCCATTATAACAGAATCATTATAATAGATAATATAAAACCATTTAAATTAATGAATTTGTAAAAATAGATATATCGGTATTACATTTTAAAAATTAAACATAAATCAAATGCATTAAGAGTATTCAAATTCATTACATTAAATTCTTTGACAAAGAGGCCGACAAAATTTTCAATGGAAAATATAAAAGTCCTTGGCTTACTTGCAATAAATTAACCTTATTGTTAAGTCTCCAAATGACCTTTGATAATAAAAAGGATAAAAAAATGATGTGATCTCTTTATACTTTTAATCACAACACCAATTGTTTCATTCTTGGTATCGACGATCCAGCCATCGAATTATCCGTGATAACTTTGTTATTAATTACTGATTTGTTTACTTGATTTTTAAAAAATGATTTTATTCCGAAAAAAAAGATACTGGCAAATAAATTATTCTATCTTATTAAATCAATCATCTAAATTGTATTAATTTACTTAATACTATTGAAAAAGTATTTAAAAAATTCTGTAACATATTAAAAGAAAAAAATAATTAGTTATACTTTAGAATTAATGGACATTTACTGTTTATTAGTTTTAATAAAGTTGATAATTTATTGTGAATATAATACAATTTATTTAAAAACATGGAGATTAACAAAACTCTATATACTTAAAAATAATTTACATTTTTCTATAAATTAAGGGTATAAATGATAATATTTAAAATTATAATTATTAAGATTATTGTACACATAATAATTTTATATTATATATGTATGTAAAATGTAAATTTATTTATATAAAATAAAAGAGTGTTAATATTCATTTATATATTAATTGCTTTTTTTACCTTTGCAATATATATCGAAATTTACTTCGGCGTTTAAGAATTATTTAGATTAAAAATTTGTAATTATTTCTTTATTTAAAATTATAGCAATAAATATTTTAATTTTACCGACTGATATTAAATATTATTTCAATAATATCTACTGTTGGTGTGAACCATAATAATATAATGTACAGAGTATTATTAGAAAAAAAGAATCTCCATTTATATTAAAATAATAATCAAATAATAAATAATAAAATAATGATAAATTATAAGTCTTTATTTGGTGCGAAGTTTTAATTAAAAACACTAAAGTGTTATTTACGTCAATGTTTTGATGACAGGATTTTTCGTCTTTATCAAGGCCTTATTTAGTAATTTTTAAAAATTTTAATATAATAAGTTGTATTTTGTTATAATTTTGTTATATTGAAATTTAGAATTCAGACTATATAAATCCTTGACAAGAACAAGAAATTCTCTCGTCGAAACTATATCCTTGTGTTTTAATGAAAACTTTACATTCAACAAGAATCATAAATTCTCATTATTAATATAATACAAATTAAAACTAAAAGTAGTAAATTTTTATTTAATAATAAATTAAAAACTAATAGCAAAAAATTAATGATACTAATAAAACAGAATTTTGAAAAAAAATGTTACAGACATGTCAATTTCTATCAGAAATTAATTGCAATTCCCATTTATACAAAAAAATATAATAGTTAGTTAGATAAATAAAGCAAGATAACTATGGACATAAAAATAAAAATGCGTTTTTGACCACTTTGAAGTTAAAATTACAATATACGTAAGGCTTTATCATGTGGAACATATATTTAAAAACTCGGAGTTCATAATCGGAGTGATGAATAATAAAAATAGCCGATCGAATTTTCAAGTTTAATTGTTACCTCCAACTCATATCACCCATGCTCAAATTACTATAAGGAAAGATTGAGTTCGCATGATTGAGGAAAAACACGAGGGAAAATAATAAAAAGCAGGAAATTCGCAAACCAAGTTATTGTGGAAGCGGCGTTTTCCAACTTAATACGATACGTGACTCGGATGTAAATTATATATTTTTTTCTTCCGCCCCCTCTTTTCGCTCCGTATTTCTCTCTCTTTGTCTATTTTCCTCTTTCTTTCTGCTGTTAAAATATAATAAACAGGTGTAACACCGAATTAATGCCAAATTAGTCTGAATAAATGCGAACTCCCTCAATCACTATCAATTACATCTGATGTCAGTTACACTAAAAATGGTTTCGAAATCTTACGTTAAACTATAATTAATGTTATGAGCATCATTTCGTCTTTTAGCGTTTTTATTTTTCAAATTTTATAATAATTCATATGTAAAATCTAAAACCGCGAATGATTCTAAGGTATCGAAATGAAAATTGGTTTAATAAATTCTTTTTACAACATCATTGAAATTAAATAATTTGTTTATATGATTATTTCTGAAATTATTTCTTACTGAAAATCAATGTGAATATTTGATATTTATGTGATTTTAATGTACAGATTATACTTAGAATGACAAATGACATTATTAAAAAATGAGTAATATTAAAGAAAATTTACGATAAAGCAATGAATTGAAATTTTTCGTTTGAGTTTATTAAAATTTATTACAATAAAATTATTATCTACTACTATAAAAAACTTTCACTTTATATAAAATATATTATTTTTAAATTTGTCAAATAAAAATTAAAGAAATATTATTTTACAACATTCAAATAAAATTTGTTAAAAAATTCAAGCCTTCATTTGAATTAACAATTAAAATAAAGGCTAACTTTTATTATGAATTTTATTAACCTTAGTTTCAATATTTTTTTTATGACATAATATAACCATAATAAAAAAATTATTTAAATATTTATTTTCTTAAACCTTCAGAAATAATATTATTAAATAAAAAGTCATATTAAATAAAAAATAAGTAAGTCCTCGATCAATAAATTTTTAACTCATTATTAGTAATATATTTAATACTTAAATAATAATACACAACTCACATTATAATAATTTCATACTTCTTTATACATTATAATTCTAAAATGTAGAATAATAAAAAAAATTTAGGAATTTTATTATAAACAATAATTAATAATAATTTTAATAATTTTGCAAGTAACTTTAAAATCTATTTACATAATGACAACACTTGCTTTTTAAATTTTACTAGTCTGTTCTATTGTTTAACATCAAAAAATATATCCCAATAAATATAATAATAAATAGTTCATATTTAATTATAAAAAATAAGATTAATTATAATAAAAAATGAAAAAAATTCCATAATATTTTTCTCATAAAAATGAAGTACTTTTTTTTCATACATATCAAGTCATATTAGAATTGCAAAAAATTTTATTCGCTATTATTATAGCTAATAATATATGGAAAATAAATTTTATTTATTAAATTGAATTCTGACATATAAAATGATTTTACATGAATAAAAATAAAAATAAAAAAATTTAAGGGAATAGAAATAAAATATTACAATTTTAAAAAAGATAAATTTATTAATCAAAATTTTGTAAAGATCATTGAATGAATTGCATTGAAAAATTAATTTTTTTTAATAAAATCTGTACTTTAATTATTCAAAATTAAAAAATATAAAACCTTACTTAAAAAAATATCAAAATTAAACGGAAAAAGTATTAATTAATTAATTATATAAATTTGATTAATATAGAACTGTATATATATATGTCTATAAATTATAATAATGATGAGTATGTACACTTATAAACTTTAATATTGTCATAGTAAATATTAGCATTTAATTTTTTTTTTTTTATTTTTGAGTTTATTTTTTTATT
This sequence comes from Eupristina koningsbergeri, assembly GCA_018907245.1. NCBI lineage: Eukaryota > Metazoa > Arthropoda > Insecta > Hymenoptera > Agaonidae > Eupristina > Eupristina koningsbergeri. Next base: position 946,616 of record JACCHV010000002.1, on the reverse strand, counting down.
AAATATTTTTGAATGAAATCAATTTTTTTTAATTTGAATTATTTATTTTTTTTTTGTGAAAACAATTTTCTTTTTTTTTTTAAATTTTTTTTTGATAAATATTATGATCAATAGTTTTTAAAGGATTAAAATAAAAAAAACTTAATTCTATCAATCTATAAAATTTTTATTTAAAAATATATACATGCAATAACATTTATTTTGTTATATAAATATATATTTTTTTTATAAAAATAAAGTATATTATTTTTTACATAATTTTTCATCAGAATAAATGTTTTGCTTTCAATATAATTTTGATTGCAATAATTACAAAATTTGTACATTTTATTATTTTAATTTTCTGAAATATTGAAATCTGAAATATTCTGAAATTACTAATATTCAATCAATACTTAAGTGTGATATGCTCTTAAATACTATATAATAATACATATTATTATTTTATGATATTTAATATTCATTTATATTAAGACCAAAATCTTCTTTATAGAATTATCTCAAAAAAAATTTTCTACTTCTTATCTTTGCTATTATATCTTTTGCAAATATTTGTTTTACGAAAATTGTATATTATAAATGTATTAACAGTTTCTTATTTTCATATAAGTTAAAATATTATCGTATCTTAAATTATATTTAAATTTAATTACGAATTATTGAACGTACAAAAGAATTTGTTTCGAGGATTATTATTCGTGGAAATATAAAGCTTTGTTTGATTTTCATGCAAACATAAAATCGGAATTTTCTAAGTCTTAATAATTTGAGTAAACTTGATGTAAAATTTATCATAATTACATGATTTATAATAATACTAATTACGTGATCAATACAAATTTTATTAAGAATTAAAATATTATTATTATTATGGTTTTATAAAAATAAAACTACTTAATAATAAATGATAAATTAAAAATTTGTTTTGATATTTACATTCAAAAGAACCGAATACTGATAATTTGAAAGTTATTTTTTAATTCTTGAAATATAGGATGAACAAAATATTTAGTATATTTCTGATTAATCAAGAAAAATCATTAAAATAGTCAGATTATACTTTTGATACGCAAAGAAATAAACAATAAATTGTTTTCTATAATGAGGAATAATTTACCTTTTACCCCTCTAAACTCGTCATGATACAGCCAATAATAATAACTTGCAAAGAATTTTAATACACTACTATAAAAATCCGTGATGGCGAACTGCGCTTGTTTCAAAGAGTACCAAAATTGATTTAGCAGGTAAGTAAAGCAAACATGATTAGAATAAATTTCGGCAAACAAATTCTCAACACATAGTCGAATGTCACTGAGTTTATACGAATTAAGAAACGAAAGCTCAAAAGTAGACGAAACAACAAAGAATGATAAATGATGAATCCATGTCAGCCGGTGATTACAATCATGTGCTGCCAAAAGCTCGGATCGACGTCATCGGACACACTGGATAATAGAATAGTCTTGGTACTTTAACTTCAACCGTTCAGCCAGCCAGTCTGTTCAATTAAGTCCACCTGGTACCGTCAGTGACAGGCTGCTCTTTTTGGTTGGCGAACGTCACTTGACTTGCAGACACATAGTTACACACAGGTGATAATGATTGTTCCGATCAGAAAATCTAATTTGCGCGGTACTGGAAGATAAAAATCAAATGAAACATCAAATATCTGATGTTTCTTTAACTTGATCTCAACCTAGATATGTTTATCGAAGACTAATGCATTGATGCCAGCAATTAACATCTTTAAAGAATCTTTGGTCGATTTTATTATGAACCAAAGTTCATTAAACAACTATTTATTCACCACGCGGATCTCATGTTTGTAAAGCATGACAAGAAGTAAAAGATTTTTCAAATAATATTGGCTTAAAAACAAAAATGAGAAATGGTATCTGCTTGATTTCATTTTTTCTGATGAAATCCTCTTAAATATTTATACCAAAGAATAATTATTTAATGTTACTTTTTATCGCTAAATTAATTCATATTTTCATATTTTACTTTATTGAAGGTTTGCGCTTTACAATGGAATTCAAATATTTCCTTAACATATTTTTAATATTTATAAAAGATAATAAGTTGGTTCACAGATCTATTTTATAATGAATAAATATATCCCAAGCTTAAATTCTCTTAATGTTACAATAAGACTATTCTTTTATCTTTTTTAAAAGTATTAATACTATTTAAAAAAATTAAATTTTACAAATATTTAAAAAATGAATATGTGTTACATTAATATTTTATTTTACTAATTTAAAAAAATTTTATCATCATTCAAGTATTTATAAGGTATTACTTAATTAACAGTTTTAATTAAAATAAACTAAATTGTTATTAAAAACTGAAAATAAATTTTTTAAATATGAATGGTTATACACCAGAGTTTTTTTATAATTATCTGATAATTTTTACACACATTATGGAATACAAATCAGTACTATTTTATAGATTTTTTATTTTGTAATTTTTAATTAAATTAGTAAGTTTATTTAATACAGTAAATTATCCGTTTCTAAAGATACACTTTATCAATTTCTTGTAGAATGTATAGATATTTTCACCATTTATTCAAATTTTAATTCATTTCATTCTTTATTTGACAAGCGAAAATTAATTTTTTTTTTTTTTTTTTTAAGATTGAAATAGCCAAAATTTAATTTATTTATTAATATACAGTAAATTTTATCGCATATGATTAAAATTAGATTTCAATAGAAAAATAAAATTGGATTTTATATATCAGTGCTTAAGCATACAATTATTTGCATCAATTTTAAGTTTCTCTGAATTTTATCTTCCAAGTGTATATAATAAAGATTAATACATAAAAATAATGCATCATTTTTCAATTGGAGAAAAATAAGCTTTCCTAAATTCACATCAACACATAGCTTCTTCTTCTTCAAATATATCGTAAATAATATGGATTGTTTTAAAAAAATATTTCTTATATTTAATGTGAATAATCTCGAAAAAATAAACATATTTTATAAATAATACTTTATTTCAGCAATAACTGATAAAATAAATTAAATATAAAATAAAAATATTATTAATTAAAAATTTTTAAAATCAATGACAATGCAATAAATAGTATAATGTTTAGTATAATAAGTTTTTGTAAAAAAATTGTAATTCCCATTTTTATAATTATAAAATTTTTCAAAAATCCAAAAACAAAATTCAGCTGTTGTATTTAAATTTGATAAAAGTAATAAAAATTTTTTCAATTTAAAGAATTATGATTAAACTGTTGTAATTAATTATTGTGATTAATCTTTGTATTCAATTGTATTAAATATATTAATTAAGTAAAACTTAAGATTGTCCACAATTGATATTAGTAAAATAATTAAGTATACATAATAAAGTTTTGAACAAAATTTCTTATTACATATTTAATTCCTCAATACTTTTGCTTTTAATGTGCTTGTTCATAATTATTGAATAAAAAATAACGTATGTTGTTGAATGATAAAATTATATGTATAATACTTTATAGTTTTATATTTATACATTTTCATTGTGTTCAAATGAAGTATGAAAATTGCTATTGAATTGATAATGTTTAAGTAATAGATTACAAATTAATACTGAAAATAATTTTTTATATATTTACATGTACGAATGATTTGTAAAATAGTTTTAGTTCTTTATATAAACTAGAAGTTTTTGTAAAGAATTAATAAGCATTTTTTATTATTATAATTACGTCAAAAATAAATGAGCAAAAACTTAAAATTCAATATATTGATGGCTATATGTTTTAATGTTTATTAAAGTTTTTCCAAAGACATTATTGTTATTATTGTTGTTAATCGTTTTAATTGACATAAAATAAATTTCTTACTTATTAAATATTTATTTAAATTTTACTATGTAGCACATTAAAATTCTATAAAAACTAAAATCTTTAATAAACAATGATTAACGTAATAATTAACAATTTTCATTATTGATTTTAGACAATATTTTGTGAAATTCAAGTACATTATTTTGCAAAAATTTTTAATTACCGATTAAACTGATTAATTGTTTAAGTAAATATACTTAAAGTGACTTTTACCAAGATATTAACTATTGCAATTTTTATTTTTTTTTATTTTACATGTTAGGTGTTTTTAAACGTTTTAATTATATCATTAAAAGTAGCAAACATTTTTTTTCATTATTACTGCATCCATGTAACTATAAGTGAATTGTATTATTAAAAAAGTAATTGATTGTATATAATATAAATATATTCTCGACTGTATTATTATTGTTTAAATAAAAAAAGATGATTGAAGTTTATTTTTTACGAGAGTTACTATTTCATACATCTCCATTTGTCTTGTATGAATGAAGAATAATGAATGAAGCTTTTAGTACATGCAAATAATGGTTTCATATGTTCACAGTTAGAAGAAATTTAAAATTAAATTTAAAAAAATTTTAAGTACGATCAATTCATAATTTTCTTTTAGTATCGAACAGCTTATATTTCTGAATATATGAAATTTAATTAATAATTAAATTTAATAATTTTAAAAATGAGTTTTACCACGTTGAATAAAAATAATTTATAAATAATATGTAATATTATAATAAGTTATTTAATTTTTAATTATCTAATTTTTAATTTTGTATTATTAAATATCACTAAGAAATAATCGATTTTAATTGAATATATAATTTAAAATGATATAATTATTTTTCATTTTACAATTTTAATGATGTTATTTTAATGGTATAATTATTTTTAATTGTTGAATAATTTTAATTTAATTAAAATATCATATAAATATCAGTAATATGTATTTTTGTATTAAAGTACTTTAAATTACACAAAGTTAAATTAATTTTATCGTTGCAATAAACCATAAACTCATTAAAAGGTAAAAAAAAAATTTATAAAATTAACTTATTGTGTAGAAAATATAGTCTGTTAAATAAAAGCGTGTGCTATAGAATTAATTCAAAAATATATTTAAGAAAATGTTTATTTACATACGTTTATTATAAATGTTCCGAAGCATGACGCAATTATATCAATAAGATGTTCAATCACTACCAGGGATATAATTTTTTGGTTATTTTTGTGGCATACTTTCCACTAATTTTAAATAAATAGTTGTTTAGATGCGTCGAATTTTTCGGGAAAACTATTTTAAAGTATATGTAGACCCTCAGACACTTTCGATGGGATTAGCATCAGGTGATTCTGACTGATGAGTTTTATTATTGTATATACATTTATTATATAAATGACTATGACTTAATCTAATGTAGCGATGCTTTTTTCGCGTTTACATTCAGTGTTTGGGGTCGTTATCCTCTTGCATAAATCAGTCCTTGTTTTCGATGATAAATTAACATTTTGCAGTTAGTAATAAAGCTTTTTCATAATTTTTTATCATTTCGGCAGTATTTAAGTTCTTGGTAAAAAAGTAGCAAGTGACGAAACCCTTTTTTGAAAACTAGTTGAGTCATGATTGACAAGGTTATTACTTTCTATTCCTTGAAGTGTTACACCCACTTCTGGATAAAAGTCTTTGACTTTTTCAAACACTTTACCGCCGCTACATAGAATATTTTTGCTCCTTTTGGATGAATGTAGAGGAAAATTGTCTTGAAGTTTTTGACATATGCAACTTTCATTTTACCTCGCCTACTATTCTGATAATGTTATAACTTTGAATATAACTTTTTCATAAGTGTATTAAAGCTAGAAATCATCTTCACTTTTTAACAAAATTTCAGGGTTTTACTATTTAAGCATTGCAAATAATGCTGTATATATTCTTACTTAACAGTCAATACGTTAATAAGGACACATCTAAAGAAACTTTTAGAGAAATATATATAATTAAAAAAAATAGGTCAATCAAATAGTAGAGCATAAATTTCTAGAGTTTTCGATAAGTTGTTAAACGATCAATAAAACTTTAATAGAGTCGTAAACTGTAACTTTACATCCTATTCTTTTATTGGAAATAAAGTCTGTGGAAAATGACTTCTGCTCTTCTAGAACTGTTTAAAAATTCTTTTCGGTTTATTCAATTTTTTTTTTTTATTAATTGCTAATGCTTTAAATTACATTTATGAGCTACTGATTTTTAACAAAAAAATTTAAACAATTTTTTTTATGTGAATATATTATGCGAATTTTCTTATTTCCATTTTTTAAGTTTTATTAGTATAATTAATAAGAGTAATAGAAATAACTTGTTTAAGTTTGATACAATTAAGCACGTTTTATGTTTATTATAAATACTTTTTTTAATTTTTCTTTTAGAATTCAAAAATTTTAATAAATTTTTTACATTAAAATATTACGAATTAATAAATAATAATAAATTCATTTTATACATTAATAATCAGCAGTATATTCTTTTATTTTTTAAAATTATAATTTTTTATTTTAAAACATAGTATAAAATAATATTATAGTACTATTATATTATTATATAGTATTACATTATCATAGTATTATATTATTTGTATAAAAATTTTGATTGATATTTATTAAAAATTCAATGAAAATTGACATATTAAGTGTATTCAAGTTGTTTTTTAATTGCGATATTATTTAAATAATTAAATTTTTTTTAACTTTTATAATTTAACTTTATTCATGTGGAATAGATTAAAATTATTTAAATTATTATTTTTGTGAATTTATTTTTCTATTTAAAAAATGTTTGGAATTCAATTATTTATATTTAAGACAAATTTAAAACAAATATTTAGCTATACATAAATGTATTTTCATCATAATTATATTAAAATTGTTACTTTTTTGTATAATTATATTAGATTTTTATGTATACGAAATAAACTGAGCAACAAGTTGATATCAATTTTTAAAATGAATGGAAATTGTAAGTGTAAAAAACTGATCTTGTAATTATCATAATATGTTTGTTTAAATGAATTTGAATTTTTTTAACAAATATTTTAAATGTATACATATAAAAGCTAATTTTAATAAAATATCGTATTACGTTAACTTAGTAAATACATTTACGAATTTCTCAATAATTTTAAATATTTTTAAAATTTGTTGATGAAAAAAACATATAGTATAACATATTGTTACTTGAAATAACCAATGGTTTCTTTTCTTAATGTATACTGGATTAGTTTATAACGACTATGTTGCTAAGAAATTTCTTAACGGATTTTAAATGTCATATCGTAACCATCAAGTTTTTCTTTTTTTGACTATTCTTTCTCACTTGATCTCATTTGAATTTATTGTATAATCAGCTGATTTTTTTTACTACAGACATTTATTGGAATAACTTACTACTGTAGTTAAATATATTATAGTATCTTTGAAAAATGGCTGCTTAAATATTTCAAAAATAAATTTATTTTTTTTTTAAATAACGCAAAATTTATATTTAGATCATGAGTGTATATAAAATATCTCAGAGTTCTATGACAAATAATAATGTTTTATGTTATCTACTTTGCTTTTGAAATTTAAAGTGTAAAGATTCTTTTATAATAATTATTTTTTATTGTTACATACAGTATAGTAATTGTATTATATTTGCACTGCAATTTGTACATCTATTCGTATTAAATATTTTTTTTTTTATAACAATAACATTTTTGCTTTATTTAAAAGTAATAATATTTATAAAGTTTATGGATATTTTCTGTTTAATATAATTCATACTTATTTAAATTTTATTAAGATAAAAAAATTAAGATAAAAAAGTTCTACTTTAAGTAATAAATTATTAAGCTAGAAATATATTAATAAAAAATTGAATGAATATTTTTTGATTAATTTCATTTTGAATGCAGGTAAAAAATTATAATATTTTATTATATTTTACATTATTTTGTTGTAATTTGCGATCCATTTTCTTCATCCATATTATGACGGCTTATAAGTCATAATTTAATATTGTTAAAGCTTACTTGCGATATGTTTATAATGTACTGAATATAATTGTATGTTGCTGTGCTGTTTTTAAACAGGCGCTGGGGTCAAAGAGACGGATTGATCCGGGCACGATCTATGAGCAAAAAGTAAATGATTGGTTCACGAATTAGAATTAAAACCTTGAAGGCAGAGAGAGAAAGAGAGAGAAATAGAAATTGAAATTAACAGTTGTTCCATGAATTTTTGTAAGAGGAAACCACAGATTTTTACAAAAAGTAATCGACCGATACCGACGTGTTGTTTACATACAAGAGTTGTGAATTTTTCGATTGATTTTAATTAGAATCACAAGATAACCATGGATTCAGGGAGGCTGTGTCGGTGATAGATAAGGACGAAGCAAAGACCCACATGTATACGGTCCTTCATATGGTAAGTGCTCTCTCTCTCTCTCTTTCTTTCTCTTTAAAAAAGCGTAGGTAGTACCTAATGCTTAGTTTGCAATTGTTAGTTTGCATTGCAATTGTACACGTTTCTTACGCTCTATAAATGCTCCTCTTCTAATACTGCTGAAACTAAAAGATCCTAATTTCACATATTTTCTTCACATATATAAACGTTAAAAGTGAATGTTTACATATGCTGCATTAGTTTAATAATAAAATGTTTATTAAATGCAGGATATTTTTATTGTTGTTATTTAAAAGTTTAAAGGTATTTAACTTTGCCTAGGCATCCATATTCCTTAAATAAGGTGACGCAAATCATAGGGACAAGGTTTCTGCATTCATTTAAAAAAATTTATCTAAATTAATATATTATATGGTGATCCAGTGTGTTTTAATTATATTAATGTTTAAGGTTTTTAGTTTGTAGAACCCTGAATTTTTTACTATTGCCAAAGATCCCGCGTCATTAGGTTTTGTGAACATTTCGGCCCTATAAATAGAATTTTTGAATATGTTATTTTTTTTAGACCATGGGATGAATTGTTAATAATAAATTCAACCAGAAATGATGTCGCGTAGTTTATATTACACTAATGATGACTACTATGTACAAATACTAAAGGAATTTAAATTGCAGTACCATATAATAATGAATATTATCAATTATGTATTCAAGGAGTCTTAATATCTGCTCCCTTCTTGCCTTAGTTATTTTAATCCTTCCATCAGATGCTTCATGTCCTTGATCTGCAAACCTTTGAAATTACATATATTTATATTTATATACATACTTGTTTTTTCATTTTTTTTGATAATATAAATTGCTTATGTAGAATAAATTTAATAATCACAACGGGTGTTGCTCAATTAATAAGGAATTAGAAATTCAGGACAATGCCCAACAATGTAAAGAGCAAGCTTGATACTCAAAATGAAATTAATATATCGGCGGTGTAGTCCAACACGTGAAATATGCAAAATGCTGTTTTAATAATTGCAGCTAGATTCAAAAAATATTATACAATATTATAAAAGTATTATACAATATATGAGTACACTCAATTCTCAAGGTGTATTATAGAGTATAGTCAAATTATAGCTACGATCAAACTATATATATTATATAGAAAGAGAGAGTAGAGAAAGCTTCGAATCGTGAGGGACTTGTATATATCACCTTATCTAACTTTTTTATATGAGGAAAATCAAACTTTAGTAATTCGCCATATAGTGCCGGAGTACTATACTACTGCAACCCGCGGAGTTTGAATTGCTCGAATTCATTGACTTCGCAATAGAGTTTAATTAACTCTTAATTTTGAAATAATTCATTATAATTAAAATATACACGAGGAGTTAGTTAACTCTGTTTATTAGATCGGATGGTGTTGAAGTTGATGTTATTAAATTTTTTGAATTAAAGAAAGATTTACAAAATAATTGTAATAATTAAACAAGTAAGGTTCTACACGGGCGAGGGTTTCTGTACGAAAATCCCTCGTCCGTGAGTGAAATGGCATATTCCCATCGGTATAGTTCAAGCTACGTGATTAACCGCTCATAAATTTAGTCGATGCTGCGATTTATGCTTACTTAAGCAGCAGTCCATTCAGGAATTATATCTTATGAAAGTGATGAATCTTCCCGTGCTTAGTGAAGTTTAAAGGGGAACCTCAAGAGCCAACATGTACTGCCCGAAGAAATTAGATTTGTGAATTATTTTCCTTTAACTTATTCAAATAAATCCTTAATTTCATTATTTTTTTAATGTTATTTCAATTTTAATTTATTTATTTTTAATTAATTACTTATCACTAATCATTTTGCATTATTCATAATTTATTTTTGATCTTATTAATTATTTCATTAATGTATATTTTTTTATCTTAATCAATTTTATTTGTGATCGCTTATTCTTATTTATTTTTGATTTTATTAATTACTTAATTATAATATTTTTTATCATAATTCATTTGAATTTTTTTTTATTTATTTGTAAAGATTCGACTCTACTCGTGACGTCCGATAAGTGGAATGGGTAACAAAAAAAAATAATAATATATTTAATATTGAGAGAAAAAAAGCTTTAATGCAATATAGTTTTTATCTGGGGAGTAGTCGTCGTATGTGGTCGCTCGAGACCTCTTATGGGTACTTGACCATACAAATAATAATATTATACATAAAAAAAACAAATTTATTTATATTATTAAAAAAAAAAGAATTAATCAGGAGAGATAACTATTCTGTTTATTTTAAGTAAAGTAATTTTTTATTTCTTTCACAAAGAAAAAACAAACAAAAAAAAATCTCTCAAATTTTTTCTTTTCACAAAGAGAACAGAAATAATAATTTGCACTGGAAATTACATACACAGAGTACACTGTTATGACGAACGATTCTCGAATTTATGACGGAATAAATTGTTATTTATCACATCAAGGACTCTCCTTATTACGATCGGAGTGATCGATGAGCCCAGGTTAATAGCCCGCCGTGTTATGATGGGATGGGCGTAATTGATCGATAACTGTTGTACAACGTTATATAATCTAAATTCTTCATATTTCAGCACGTTTGATATTACATTCTCCTTTTATCTTAATCTCTCCAGTTTCTTCGTATACCATGTACCTCTATGTGTAGAAATAAAGGTCTAATATCCATCTGTAGTAGTCTGTTTTGATTCTTTCCAAATTGTAAGTCTTAGAATTCAGGGTGGTCATAGGTAGAGATCAAAAAATTACTTCTCTGGTCCTGGCAAGCTCGTACTTTATTTCAAAATCTGATCGTTCTCGTACAAAGTCCGAATAAGAATGCCATGCATTTTTCGTCGATTACAATTAACGCGTATAGGGCTGCGTATCCCCCCTTCGCAACTCAATTTTCTTTTGTTTTTTTCTAGAATAGTGACGGTTACGTTTATCACGTTATCCCGAGTTCTCGAATTTTCATTTATCCGTTTTTCCACTCATACAAACGCGTATATTTCTTACACCGAAGTCCTGGCATAAAAAACTTCTAACTTTCCCGCAGCAGAAAAAACTTTTACAATCTATCTAATTTCGCATTCTCGAGGATTTTATACAATTTTTTTTCCAAATCGCGATGGGCTGTTTTCGCTCCCGAGTCATAGCAGTTCGTGCGACAGAGAAAGAGAGACAGAGAGAGCGAGAGAGAAACAGATTACAGACAGGTAGAGTGAGAGAGAGATAAAATAAGCTCCAGACATGCTCAAAGGAAAAACATATGGAGGTTCAAAGAGCCCCCCACACACACGTGCGTGCACGTTTCTCGTGCGCTTTCACTCACAAACCTTTTCCGAACTATGTGTGCGTCCCTACGAGCCCTTTGTTCAATCCTTGTGCACTTAATAGGCCGTAAAAAAGTCCAAAATCCTACGGGTGTCCCCGCGAAATCCTGGACGTACACCTTCTGGGACTTATCCCAATCCTTTTCTAACACAAATCCTTTGCGTCCCCATCCACTAGATTTCTATTCCATATTTTTATAGTCCTCTTACTATATAGTTGAATAATATCTTCTTTACCTTAAAGTCGCCTCCGCATCTTCTGTTTCGAAGCTCCCTTGTCTTCCTAGCTGCTATTCTCCTAATGTTTATCCTTTCATATAGGTGCTGCTTGTGGCTTCCTTTTTTATGAATATGAAATTCAGATATCTGAAGCTGTCTACACTTTTAATTTCATTTCCGTTCTTTTTTACCTTTTCCTATCTTGAATACCATGATATTTGTCTTATCTGTATTGAACTGCAGCTTCCTATTATCCAAGAACCTCTTCAGTATAGTCATCGTTGTTTGCATCACCTATCTATTTTCAGCTACTAAAGTTTGGTTATTTGTGAATGCTAGGGACCATAACATTATTCCATCTATCCTTCCACCACCTATACATGCTTTTTCTCGTTCCGTCATGTAGAAATTAAATAATATCGGGCTGAGACTATACCAGACAAATACGAATAATAGTAGGCATATACGAATTCTGCAAAAGGGCTCATCTTGTATGAGTGTCGTTTTTATATCCAGTCACGATTATTTTACGAGTCTTTCGAAGTAGGTTAACATAATCCACGTTGTTCGAATTGATGTACTCAGTACTTCCTCTTTCGTTGGTTGTTTCGGTATTCACATGATCAGGTTCATTTTGAATTGCATATTTGGGTATATTCTGATGCAGTTTTCTTGCTTATAAACGAGAATTTTCTTTCTTATAATTCCGTGAGCATCCACTTTATTGTGGTACTTGCTTAAAATGTCCCAGCCGATTATACCGACTTCTGTTAGTTCTGACTGTGAGATTTAGTCTGTGGGCAATGGTATACATATTGAACTCCAACCTCTCTACAAGCATTTTTGCTTGTCCTTCTGTGGTGTATTCAACTTGAGCGATCCTAACTACTGTTACTCGGTAGTTATAATCTATACGTTTGCCTGATCTTAATTTTTGGTTTTTATTATTAACACGCTAACCCTTGTATCTACATAAAAATGGGATTTTTACCTTTTAAAATCTTCCCCCTGTTAATTTCACGGTAAGTGGATTATTGCCATACCACAAGATATTAAATCTAACTTGGTGACTGAGATTCCTATCAACTCGAGTGTCCGTCCGTTCGGGCACTGAGACTAGGATAGGACGGATTTCCGTCTAAATCTTTTTCGAATATTTCTTTCACAGCGGCCTTATCAGATTTCTTTGGAAAAGCATCGTTATCATACCGTACTTCCCGAACAAGGGATCTTGTGTGTTGTTTCGAGCACTTATCATCTCGTGACGATAATACCGATCGTGATCTCTCTGATAATCCCAATAAATTATGGCAAAAATGGTGTTAATTGTCCGAATTTAATTAAATCGCCTATCATAGTCAAGTAATTTGTTATTATTAATTTCCTTCAACGAAGCTTATGGATATGTGTATACACATACATTTCTAATTATAATTTATTTTCAAATGATTTTCCTATGATTAATTTTTAATTGTTCGTACAAATACAATCAATTAAAATGATTAATTTCATTAATTTTATTAAGCAATTAAATAAAATAATTAGCTATCATATAATTAAATTTTGCCTCCGTTACATTACATGGGAATGCATCCATTTTAATTTTATAAATGATTTTAATTTTAATTTTAAATCAATATTTTACATGAATTATAATCTATTATTATTTTCTAAAATACCGGTTAAATGTTTTAGTTTATATTATTATGATTGTGAATCAATCAATTCTTTAATTTGTAAGCCTCCTAGCTGCTAAACCTGCCCCAGTTTGAGATTGACTAGTCGGAGTTAGAGTTTTTGAATTATGATAATTAGATATGGGAGGAGGAAGCAGAAAAAATAATGATACATTCGTTTCTATGTATAACCCTCTTTATTGAATGCAAAAAATATAATGCGTTCTAGAGGTGTACTGTCTCTGAAAAAGAACAAAATTTTAGAGATTAGCTTTAGAGAATTTATCAAAATAGAGCTTGTTAAAACGCATTCGGAGCGCTTGCTGATGATGTGAGTTGCTCGTCTTAATCATGCCTTGCTAATGATTTGGCCTCCTTTTATATCCTGCGTGTGGCCTCGCGGGAGCTCTCATTTCAATTAGAGCGAGTTAGCATTATTGGGTCAAGTTCAGAAGTGACAAAGTAGTAGTTTTTCTTTCTCCTTGCCCGTGCGAGTGACGAAGCGTACATAAATGACCATAGGCCCGCCTTCACTATTTTGTCCATCACGATTTTCAGCCACTTTATATGCTCCTCAAACGTCTCTGCTGCCATTAAAATATCGTCCAGATACGCGAAGATATAGGGCTCAAATTCAGGTTCAAATAACGCATCTATTAACCGCTGAAATATCATACGGGCGTTAGTAAGTCCAAATGGCATCCTCCGAAACTGCCATAGTCCAGAACCCGGAATTGCGAAAGCGGTATACTTCTTGCTTTTCTCCTCCAAAGGCACCTGGAAATATGCCTGTTTCAGATCAATCTTAGATAAATACTGGGTCTTTCTTAATTTATCTAAGATCCCGTCCATAGATGGTACAGGATATGCATCCTTTTTAGTCACTTTATTCAAGTCCCGATAATCAACACAAAATCTATAGCTGCCGTCTGATTTCTTCACCATTATCCAAGCACTACTCCATCACTGGCTGATTTTTCAATTATTTCATCCTTCAACATTTGCTTCACTTCATCATGAGCTACCTCCAGCATTTTAGGAGACATTCTCTTGAATTTATGCTTAAAAGGTTCAGCTCTCTGCACATCAATACAATGTTCAGTTAGTTTTGTTTCGCCGGGCTTGTCTTTAGTCTCAGACAGAATTGACTCTACCAACTTACTAATTTTCTTCTTCTCCACACCACTCAATTCTGAAATACCTGCATATTCTACCTGAATGACAGTATTTCCTTCATTTGTATTTCTGGAGAATTCTCTCCACTCCCCCTCCCTAACACGCCACAGGTCTCTCCCGAAACGCGTATCAAGATCGAAGAGCTTGCAAAAATCCTTCCCCAGTATAATATCCTGGTCCAGTTGCTTTACTGCTTTAATTTTCAGAATCGATTCTATCCTGTGTACATTCATATTAAGGGACATGACTCTAAAAGCTTTGCTTATTGTTCCTGTTGTACACTTAACACCTGAAGACGTAGGAATTAAATTATCTTGAAGTTGCGCAGCTTCTGTGCTTCCGATCAACGAGATCATTATTTCTGCAACACACAACGCTTTATACTTGACCCCTACTACATTTACGTCAAAGACCAATGACGAACTAGCTACCTTACGGGGTACCATCACTTCACTCTCACTACCATTTGATTGATCATTATTACTTGTCCGTAATGATTTATCAATTTCTACACTACTATTTTCAACATTACACGATACGTCACTTCTTTTATTTACAGAAGAAGTTATTTGTTGCACAACTACCTCCTTAGTTTGTACATCATTTATTAACTCCTTTGTTATTGATGTGGTCTTCAATAATACCTCCTTTGAACTACTTACAGGGTTTATATCATCTATTATCCTCAGCGTTTTGACACCATCATACTTCACTATTAAATTATCCTCTTGAACATTGTTTGACATGTCCAAAGAGGTTGCTGCCTTCTAATTAACGTCTACTATCTTTTTCGACATCTGAGAAAGTATGCCACTACTTATTTCCTTCACAACATTTCTATTATCATTTTCATAATTATTAGCACAGTCCGTCGTTTGACTTATGACTGGGAGGATCCGGGACGATTCGGCCCTCCCGTTTGGTCGTTTTTCCATTGCTGGATGAACTTGGCACAATTCGAACACTTGGAACCGGTGTCCAAGGCATTATTTGGACATTCTCATGCCATATGCCCGGGCTTACGACACGTGTAACAAATCCTATTGGGACAATCTCTAGATTTGTGTCCAACCGCTTGGCAATTGGCATAGACGCCGATGAATACCTCTTTTAATCCTGGTACCTGTCCAGTGGGTCCTTCACTACATTGCTTCACCATTTGTCCTTGATTATTCCAAGTACCTCTATAATAATTAGGATTCACTTCTCCTTGATTATTACATTGCTATTTCTTATTCATATTACTACTTTGAAATGGCTGATGATTCCTATACCCAATGGGCTTCACCTGGGGCTTCGATAACCCTGAAATTCCAATTGTTGCAGGTATTAAAGGTTGGCTAAGGACCGCAATTTCAATTTTGGCCTTGGCCTAAGCTTTCTTTTCCTTTTTCTCAGTTAGGGCTGCACTACACTTCACTTCCTTCACCGAGGCTACTTTTAATGACTTTTTAGTCTTAATTTTTGGTAGAGCCGCTGCCAACACTGTCATCTGTTCCGGAGGCAGTGGTGGTATATATTTCTCGTTCAATTTCCTCACTCGCTCCCACTTTTTTCCGTAGTAAAGTAAATCTTCAAATGTCTTAACTTTCCGATCAACTATTTATATTCTATACTCTGTCAATTGATTTCTATAGGCTATATTCACCTGATCTTCAAGCAGAGGTTGGCGCTTAAAGTGAGTTATAATACACTTCAGACCTTATAATGAAACTCGCTAGTTTTTCACCTTTTTTCTGAGTTCTCTTTTGCAAGTCGTCCATTCGATCCTGTCGGTTATATTTCTGTCCAAATTTCTCTTGAAATACCAATTTGAACTGCGACCAGGTTCCAATTCCATCACTGCACGTTCTAAACCACCTACTCGCCCGCGATCTTAATATATAAGGTAGGGTCAACATTAATGTTGTATCCTGCATCCCTATATTCTTGTGGCATTCATTTAATGTTTCTAGGAATTCTTCAGAATCCTCTTTGTCATCTCCTGAAAATTCTAATTTCCACCATTGCAGATTACGCAGGGCACGTATCTTTTCATCACTACCTCTCGTATTTCTGCTTCGCCTCCGTGAATATCCACCTTCAGTACAATCACTGTCTTCTTCACTACTATATCTTCTAGTAGATCGTCTGTTCAAATGTCTAGCCGATTTATAATGGTGATCTTTGCGAGTTTCCCTTTGATCATCTGAAACTTTAAAAGATTCTGCCAATCGGCGACAAGTTCGCTCCATATCTTCCGCAGAGTCCTCTGAAAATGACTTCCGAGAATGTTTTGGCTTTTTTTTCCTCTTAGTAGAATAATCAGTCATTATCCTGCTGTTGCCTCACTATACCACTCTTTTGAAGATATTTGGCTACAATACTATCTAACAATGCCGTTGGCATTGTGGCCATATTACCTGTAGCGGGGTCTTGAAATCTCAAGACATTATCTTCTTGCCCTATTTCTTTATCATCGGATATTCTACTATTTCCGGAAATAGGAATATCCAACAACAAAGATTCTTTGGATTTCATCACTTCACCGGCTTTGACATTCCCTATATCATTTTCTCCTTCACTACACGAATTTTTTTTATCTCCCGAGGTTGCATGATCACTAGAAGATGATCTCTTGCATCTGCTGTCCTCATGATTATCCCATGGGATGCCGGTCCTCGGCAGAGATAATCTTAATTTATATTTCAACCATCTATTCCTTAAAATGGTTGAGTCTCCACTGCAATTTAATTTTACTGCTTTAAGCAGCTATATTATGGACTTCGAGTCCAATTCCCGCACTTGTCGTCGTGTTGCATCGAGCCCTTACCGATCTCAGTAATAGGCCTCGCAACACATCTTTAAAATCCTCCATTTCTATAAATTAACAACATCAACAACAACAAAAACAACAAAAAACAAATATATCTTTCTCACTAATAATAGGAGCACAGGGGTTTTTCTTTAGATAAAATAATAAAAAAAAAATAATCGCGCACAATAATAAATAATAATATATAAATATAATAATTAATAAAATAATAAATAATAATATATAAATATAAAATAATAAACAATATATATATATTATTAAAATTTGTAATGAATATATTTATTCATTATAAAATTAATATCTAATATGTATATACTAACCTGAAAAATTAAAAATAAAAATTAATATGTATATAATATGATTTTTATGTATTATAAAATAAATGCATGTAAATATTAAATATTAATATATGTTACATATTTCCCTGTACTGATTGATGATTTTGTAGTGAAGTATATTTTCCCAAATTTATAAAATAACTTTTGTTTTTATTCTGTCACTGAACTTGTTGATTTTGTGAAATTAACATGCGGCCGGATGTCTTGGTGGTATAGGCGGCGATGATGTTCGCGAAGTAGGCAATGACAAAGATAGGCGGGAAAATGTATTGATTATATATGTATATATAATGTGCATATATACAGTAGTGTGAGTGATTAAAAATTGTAGTGTTGTGCCGCCGTGAGATGTCCGATAATTGTAGTTTATGTGATTATCGGCAGAGTAGTGTATTTTCTTATTTTCATGCCCGATTTAATATTGTGTTTACTAAGCCAATCATGATGGAGAATCTATGGCGCAAAAAGGAAGATGGACTATATTTGTTTATGAGCCAATTGTGAATTTTGATTTTGGCGTAAAGAAAAATTGAAAATTCATAATTGGTGAAAAATTAAAGTAGTGATGTGAAAGGAGTAGAATTTTCTTAACGAAAAGTTCTCTCTCCATTAGTATATTGTTATCTGTTGCATCAGTTGGATAAAATTGTAATCTAATATACTATTGTAAAAATTGAAGTATATATATATAATTCAAATTTGTTATTATAAAGTAGTGGTATTGACGTGAATTTGTGTATAAAGAAATTCAATATTAATATCTATATAATATTATTATATTGATAAAAAAAAATTATACTATTGGATAAATAAATATTATTTATTAATATTCACCAAAAAAATAATCAAACAAGGAAGGAAGTTGATTAACTAATTATAAACAAAGAGGATTAAAATTATTAAAATATAAATCTTTAATATATCTATCCAACGTAAATAATGTTTATGTATATATAAAAAATCAACGCCAAATAAATTAATAAAACGGAGAAAGAGTTATTTCAATATATTTTAAGGTAAGATTTTATATTATTAATAATTATTATTGAATATTATGGATATTTAATTTAAATTATATTTCATTTTTTTATATTATTGAGTAAAGTGAAGTGTTTTATAAGTGAGGTGTTTTATATATATCTATATTATTTTAAATTAGATTAAATAAGATTAAATATAATTTGGAAATAATAGTGTTGGTGATTTTTAAAATTAAGGAATTTCTCCTGAGATTTTTTGTAGTAGTGTTGGAATTATTATTAATTTTTATATAAATTTGTAATAGTAGAGAATATTGATTTCAAAGGTAAATCAATCATTTTCACCACGTTACAAATTTATAATCTGGCGATTACGTTTTTTTTCTTTAAGCTAAATTCGGGAGAAAAATTAAAAAACAATAAATAGCAACCAAAAAATAAATAAATAATATATAATCAAATAAAACAAAAAAATTATATCATAAATTCAGTTGATCACAAAACTCATAAAAAAAAATAAAATACTCGCGCCTGTGCTCCACGTTCAACACTACATATAAATAAATTAATCTTGATAATAGCATCAATTATTCAAAAAAAATTATTTAAATCGTAACACTATATCAAAATTTTAACTTCACTAAAAAGAAATAATTTAAAAAAAACAATTTAAAAAATAATACCAATTTTTTTTTTTTTTTTTAATTATTATAGTCAGTAAGATTTTATTTAATTCACTGCACACTAAGGATAATTTTTTTGGCGCGGGCCCCACGTTGGGCGTCATTTTGTAATACGGCAAATCTGTCAAATTAAGGCTTTTAAATTAAATATAACAAACTTTCTCGAACCGTATCAGTGATAATTTATATATTTTACCACTTCACTACACTTTCAATAATTCATTCAAAATTATTAAATAAATTATTATTTAATAATTTACAACACAACACTAAAATTTCTTTTATATTATATAAAGGGGAAATTCAGTGCTAAAAATTGAGATTTCGGGCGAATCTCAAATACCCTTTCCTCCACAACAATAATTTAAATAATATTTTAATAATTATTAAATTATATAAAATAATTATATGAAAATCTGACCTGTAGTATATTATTTATAATTATAATAAGATATTAAATTAATATTAATGTTATTTATTGTAGATATCTGAAATACTAATTCTAAAATGATTTAGAATGTATATCCTTAATATTATTTCCTTTTCTATTTATAATATTCCGGGGTAATAATTATGATATTCCTTATTAATAATAATATAATTTCCTTTCCAATATATTCTTTCTTATATAAATAATTATATAATTTATTATATATAATTATTATTATTATATATATAATATTATATATAATATATAATTATTATATATAATAATATTTAATAATA
Organism: Eupristina koningsbergeri; assembly: GCA_018907245.1. Lineage (NCBI taxonomy): Eukaryota > Metazoa > Arthropoda > Insecta > Hymenoptera > Agaonidae > Eupristina > Eupristina koningsbergeri. The sequence continues at coordinate 926,350 of JACCHV010000002.1, read as the reverse complement.
ATTATATAATTAAATTATATGTTATCAAACCACCACTTCACTTCAATAATAACATTAAATACAATAAATTATAAAGAAATTAATACAATACTTCAATATATATATATTAATACTATGAATTCAACTGAACTTTCCTTCTTTTTCAGAAAGATAGCCCACCGCTTCACATCACTAATTTTAATTTTCAATCAAAATTAAACCAATAATTAAATTTAACGATTTTTATTTAAACTCAGCAAATTTAATATTGGTCGCATCACAGCCAAAAAGTCCCTTTTCCTTTGTACCTGTCATGATTTAAATTTCAATTGGTTATTATTAAAATAACCAATAAAAATCCTCAATTCATATACAAAAGAAAAGTATTGTTTGACCGATAAATATAGAAACTACACTTATCGGCCATCTTGTGGCGGCACAATACTAATAATTTTTACCGTACTCACATCACTTTAATTATGCATTTTAATGTATATATACATATATATTAAAATACATATTCGCGCCTCTATCTGTCTCATTTCAATTCAACGATCTAAGCGCCGTCTATGCTAGCAAGACTTCAAATAACACATAAAACCGAAAGTAAAATATGAGCCGCATGTTGACAAGTTGTCAACAATCAATAAAAATAATTATTTCAAAAATATTATTCACTCATCAAGCTAGTGAGTATTAAATATCATAGATTAAACTTCACATAACATATAAACAAAAATCATTTACAATATATTATTAATAAGGTTTTTAATTTCAATTATACTAACTTATATTATTATTTTTCTTTAGAGGTTAGTTATGATGCCAAATAATATTTTTACTTCATTACAACTTCCACGTCGTATTTGTAGTAAGCTGGATCAGCATCTATTGGTAGGTATAGGAGATTGTCTAACCGAGTAGAGAGAGTATACAACCTAAAAACCAAATAAGCTCAGCCTGGATTGCTTGATAGCAACGGAGTTCTAGTCATACCAATGGGCTGGCTCGTAGTAGCAAATGAAAAATGTGGTTTTGCCAGTGCATACCAGGTAGCTCCTGATTGGGTAACCGTAGGTAAACCATGTTGTTCTGTCCGAGGTTATGGGATATGAAGAATGTGTAATTAAAGTTTTTAATTTGCAAAATTAGCGAAATTAAATGAGGAAATGTTACTAAAAAATATGGGAACGTTACAATATACATTAAATATTATTTTTATTGCTTTTGAAAAGTATATTTTGGATAAATAAGTAGTTGTGAAATCTGAAACGTAACTTTTTATGTTTATAATAAATTGTACAATAATGATTTTTCATTATTAAAAATCTTCAATATGTTTATTAATATTATAATCTAAAAATAATAAAATTTTTATCAATTTAATTTATTCGATTGTAAGTTGATTTAATAGATATCTACTTTAAAATATATGAAAAAAAATTAAATGTAATCAGATAAAATTATAATTTAGTATGATCTTGCATGTTCACTGCAAGTTTTTAATGTTTTCAAAATTGTTTTAATATCAAGATGTGGAGTACCTAATATTTGTTGAGCTTACCTAAACTAAATGATAAAATTCATGAATAAGATAAAAACAGAAGGTGTAATATTGTAAAGCTATATTCAAGGTGATGTCAAACAAGACCTACTTTATATGTCTTCTCGTATACGATTGACCGAGTTATCAACGAAAAATGTCGCACTTATTTTCATTTCACTTATATTCACATTCCGTAATTGTTATTAGAATAAGTGTTAACTTAATAATAATTAAATTTACATTTCAATTTTGTTCTTTAAAACCTAATTTTTATTTATCTTTATTCAATCATTACATCATCCCATATATTTATCAATTTCATTTAATTTAATATAAATTTTATAAATTTTTTTGTAAAATTTTTTAATTTATGCTAGTCGCATTAAAAATAATATGTAATTATATTAAAAAGTTGGTAATTATTTTTTATACAAATTTAAATAATATTTTAATAGATTAAATAATTGATGTATAATTTATTCTCAATATATTACATATATATATAAAAATGTAACTCAAAAAAAAAAAAAAAAATGCATAAAACTTTATGTAAAATTTTACTTTCTTTTTTATTTTATAAATAGTTTTATTAAGTTTCATAATTGATAATAAATTAATAATTATAATTATAATATCAATCTATTTTATTTTAATTAATATTAATGATGAAATTTTAGATTTTATTTTTTGAATTTTTAAATAGATTTCATATGTAAATTTTGAATTAGATTCAATACATTGTTATGAACATATATACATGGTCTGTTCACGAAGTATAAAGTTTTTCTTTTCATTTTGCGACTATTGGTTGTTGCGATTTAGGATGGGTTTTAAAATGTAGAGGGAAGTTTTTTCCATTTGTCCCTTTTTTTTTTATTTTTTTGGATTATTAGATGTAGTTCGATTTTACTTCGCGCGAAGGGTGTTTTTCGATTTTTGGATAAAACGCGGTAAAGCGATTAGTGTAAAAATGCTGCGCTAGAATGCTCCGTTTAAAGATTATATAAAAAAAAAGAAAACGTTTACCTTTTTTATGAAATATGATTTATTGGTGGACTTAGAAACAGTTTGAAAAAGAACAATTTAAAACTCTTCAAAATAATTTTCTCCTGCATCAATGCATTTCCGAAAGCGAGTTTTCCAAGTCTCAAATACAGGCTGAAACTCCTCAACTTTGATATTTTCGCACAGACTTTTCGCATTTGTAGATAGTGGTGGAGAGTTCTGTCTTCCTACTTTCAACTGTCATGACCTAGGTACTGAGTCCGCGGATTCTGTGGGCCTCTCGTAATCTTTGCAAGTAATTGAACACTCATACCCGGTCGCGCAGATTGCGGTGACTCCTGGTTTTTGGAAAACGCATGTATCACCAGTGTGACGAGCGCAGCTGAATTTGACGTAATTCATTGTTGTAGTGGGTAACGCGATACCCATGTTCAATTGGTGACCCATGAATAATAGAAAATGCGTACGCCAGCGTCACAACAAATATCACTATATACTTACCAACATATGTTATTACGTTCTTGGAAGTGTTAAAGAAATATGTTTGGCATAAATAATAATGTATTATGGAATTAAAAAAAACATGAGTAATGTAAAAAATTAATATGAGAATATTTCTTTTAAAATACCAAAGAATCAAGGTTTTTGGAAGCAGGCTTTTTTTAAATTATGTAGTTAAATGAAAATATGTAATTAAAGAATTCTTAAAATTTTGAAATAAATACATATTAAATATAACATTTCAGTTAATTCTCAAAAGTGAATAAAAATCAGCCCAAAATATTCTCCAAAATATTTATGGAAACGTTAATATTTATCGAACATATTAATGCTTTGCACTTAAATTAATTCTTCACTTTTATTACATAATACAAAAGAAAATGTTTACATATGTAATACATACTGATGTAAAAAAATATAAATGTACGTGTAAATGGTGTACTTGACCATCTATAAAATTATAATTAATGAGTACAAAATATATATTTTGAGATCAAATTTATTGACATAATCATGCAATATAAATAAATTCTAAATTAAAATGTTCACATATTCAAGCGAATAGAGATAGAGTTTTTATGATAGCGTTGGCTCTCGTCCAGAGTAGTGAAATCCACTAAAGGATCAATGGACTCCAAGAATTTGGCAACGGAATCCTTCAGTTCAAAGTCATGGAGCCTGACAGCCAGGAGGTATATGTTGAGAGCATTTGTACCGTTGACGATTTTGTATATCGCCTCTTCGGCAAGCGACTTTAAGTCTTCCAACTCGAACGTAATCGCCACCTGTAGAATCTCTTTGGCCAGGCCGTCTATGTCATTTACTCGACCTTCATAGATGAATCGCAGAGCCTCCTTCACGGCGTAACTGTTGAGACCCTTTATATGTATCAGCATACCCCTTTTCTTCAACAATCGTGCAAAAAATGGACTTCGACTGGCCAATACCACCTAAAATTAATACAATCCAAACCTTCGATTAATCAAAATCTGCAGATGAATTAGACAATTAGTCTAAAAACAAAAAATGAATAAGCTGTATTATTCTTTATTTGCACCTATTTGGATCCCTATAACTCTTTATTAATAAAATATAAAAGGTGTCTACATTCAATAATTGCAATTGACAAATTTAATTATTCTTTTTATATTAAGATATCACTCAATATTAACGTGATATCTCGTGTTATTTAGCGATAATTACAAACGACATCATTTTTATTTATACATTTTTTTGTAAATTTCAAACAGCTTTTTACGCATGCGATTTATTTTAATTGTGATACTTGTGGACACGCATAAATTAATGTGAATATTCCAAAAATGTTTTTAATTTTTTGATTAATTTTAAATTACGAAATAAAATTATTTATGGATAAAAAAACAACATTAATATTTTAATGTTATATAATAATTATCAATTAAAATATTCATTAATTGAAATTGTTAGATTTTACAACAATACTTAGTTGAAATTTAAATTATAATTCTAAGCTTTTTAAAATATCATATTATTATTAAAAATAAAAATCAAGGACTAATGCTATGATAACCATTATATTATTGTAATATATATTGAATACTCTTAAAAACAAAAATTATAATTTATACAAATTAAAATTAATTTTTAAGAAAAATATATGCTTTCAGTAATTTATACTACAATTCAACAGTCAATATAACAATAAATATTTAATAAATTTATATAAATATTTCATATATAATATCATATATATTTCATATTTTACATATCAAAGAAATATAAAGTAGTAGATTTTATTAGCTTGTACACTACTTACTAGAAATAAAATTAAAAATGTAGAAAACACTGATAATATTAAAGTATAGTCAATCATGAATAATATATTTTAATAATTTTCTTATAAAATTTTTATTATATTAAAAAATATCAACATAAATAAAAATAAATTTTATTTTTAGGTGGAAGGTGCACCAGTAGTATTTGAAAGCTACAACGTGACATAGTAAATTATAATATGTAAAAATTATTTAAGTAAAAAATTATGTATTAAAATTACCTATTTGTATTATATAATACATTATAAAATGATATCTGTTAAAAATATCAATAAAATTTCAATGTGTCCACCGACATAAATGTGCATTCATTTTCAACATAAAAAAATATATATATATACAAAAATAATTGTACATACGATAAGGAATATTATTATTAAATGAAAAATTTTAAATAAAGTTTTATTATAATATCCTAGTAGTTTAATTTAACTTTTTTTTCTTATATTCTGATATTTTTTATAAATTATAAATTAACAATTTAATTGTAAATAAATAATTTAATGAAATTACTTTGTGTGCTGGATAACTCCGACCTTTAACTATAAGCATGAGATCACTGTACATATTTGAATTGAAAAATTTTATGGGATAACAACCAGTCAAAGCAAAGTTATTAAAACTTCGTCGGAAACTAGGACACTTGTTTGGTAAGTGCAAAAAGCTGATCTGAGCTGCAATTCTAAGTGTGTCGTCATCAAGTAAGTGTTTGTCAGGGTTATTTAGGAGCTGACGACGTACAAAGACTGGGAACCCCCAGGATGAATTTGACTGGAAAATGTGCTCGTCGGTTAAAGAAATCACGGGCTGAAGTTTGTAGTTCAGTATCTGAATGGTAAACTCGATTCTCATCTCCTTCTGGGTCCATGATTCCCAATTCAAATAAATAGATAAAAATTGTTCATAATCGTAGAGTTTTTGACCCCGTGGATACAACTGCAACCAGAAACTATGATCTTCAATACCATCCGGCATAACTATGGGGGAAAATATTTCTTTGGAATCGATCTCACTAAAGTCTTGAATGATCCATGTAATATTAAAATTAACGGTTTCAGACTCCAACATTTCTCGAAGTGTCATATCTTTTTTTTCATGTTTTTGAGCTTCAATTGTGTGTAGTAACACCAAAACGAACAGAAAAAGGCATCGCCGTAATGGTATTTTTATTTTCATGATTTTGTTATTCTTTTAATAAAATATTTACAAAGAATTTGTTTACCTGTATTTTAAAAATAACAAAATTTATAAGAAAAATTAAGCTTATTCTTAGTTACTATTCTAGAATAATTTTCATAATCAATAAATAATCATTTTTAAACAAGAAAAGATTATTTTGTTCCTGTTTTTATTTAAATTAATTTTTTTATATATATACTCATTTATTTTAATAGAAAATTAAAGTAATCACTAACAAATAATTTACTTTAATTCAAAATTTCTTAAAAGACAAAATTAATTATGTACACTTTAATGCTTTCGGTTGATCTGATTTTATTGAACTTATTTAACTAGAATGCTTAATAAAAAAAACAGTGGATTTTAATGAACTCTTTACAATACTCTATTTTATTTTGTTTTGTTTTAATAATCATTAGTAATTAACACCAAAAAACAGCAATTTAGTATAGATTCTTATTTTCATAAACATTAATTTATATAAGAAGTAAGAATTTAATTTCACTTTTGCCTCTGATCGAAATGCTTGCACAGGTTCCTTCAAAAATCTAATGATTTTAGTTTCGTAGTCCTTGATTCTGCAGCCTCAACTGATTGGCGCTTGTTATGTTTGTAGGTTACTTAGACCTGTCGCTAAATCATTATTTCTGGACTGAAATAACAATGTATGATATTATCAAATACATTGTAATCTATAAATGCTAACGAATTTTTTGGAGCACCATTTTATAGCGAAACGAGAAAGATAAATAAAATGATTTTATGAATTTTAAACGTGAGTTAATTCAATTTTTTTAATATCCAATAATTTTTAGAACACGGTACTCTTAAATTACTTTTTTAAAGACTAGTTTCTCATTATTCTATACTTTGTGCAAACTTGTTTCATCCATACTGCTAAGTCTATATAGATATATCAATTCAATCAATTCAATATATTAATATATTTTAATTCATGATATTCAGGGTTTTTTTTATCAACAATTTTAATGAAAAAATTGTGTGTAAATAAAGTATATATTAATCACTCTATTTTTTAAAACTATAGTTCTAAATATTAAAAAATAAAAAAATTAAAATTTTATTAATTAATTTAAAAATTTTCCTATTTTTGGAAACTTTCAAAGTTTATAATTTTTTGATCAGTTTATAAAAAAATCAATTTTATTCATAATTTTATTAGCTACAAATCGTCCGTTGATACTACAGTGTTAATATTAGCATTTAATTTTATAACAAAAAACGTAAAAAAAATGCATTTTTTCATTAAAATTGTTAATAAAAAAAACTCCTGAATATCATGAGTGGCATTTTAGAAAATAAGAATCTACTGATTTTTTTACGAATTTTGATATGCATCACTAGTTGCTTTTTATTCAGGATCTAAAAAGTGCTCTATTGCTTGGACTATTATATATTATTGAATACCAAGAAAAAAAAATTATTTGAAAACAGTAAAATTTAGATTTTTATGATTTCAATAATTATTATAAAGTTTGTATATTGTATTAATGTATATTAAAAATATCATTTAATTATAATTTTTCCTATATGTAATAATTATTAAATTAATGATAACTTACTAACTTATATTATTTCATAGAATTCATTAATTATTTTATTATTATCTTCATTAATATTTACGAGAAAATTAATAAAATAATAATAATAATAAAATTAAACCATCAAAATATTTCATAAATAATTTCTGTATATTATTGTTAGCTTTAACAAAAATATTAATAGAATTTTTCTATACATTTATAAATCATAATTAAATATTTTCTTAATAAGCAAAAAATGTATTTATTTATTTATTTTTTTTTTAATATAATAATTTAATACGCTTTACATAATTGAAAATAAGTAATTTTAGAATAGTTTGTATATAAATGTATTTTATGTTTATCATGAACTATATTGTAAAACATATAATTACCAATCAATAAATTATATTTTACTTCTTACATATAATGTTTCTATAATTTTTTCGTTTTTTCACGTATAATAATAAAATTATTATATTTAATTCATCAACTAGTCATTTAATATTTGGCATTAAGCAGTTATTGATTTTGTGATTTAATAATTATCAATTATTTTTTTTCTTATTAATAATTGTATTAAATTTTAGATTTTATAATTCGAAAATTTTTTTATTACAATCTTTGTAGGCGCCAACAAATTATACTGTTTTAATGCCACATCAACATTGTATCGATTAACTTTTTACATTCTAACATGTATGGATAACTTAAGCGATATAAAAAAATGTAATTTATAATACAAATCATAAAAAATCTGTTAAAAATTAACAATTTTTCATTTATGATCTAAAATAATAATTGCTATTAATTTTCAATATATGAAATAGCACAATAAAAAAGTATTATTATTTATTATGTGCTTTAGAGTTTTATTTTATTTTTTATTATTTTATTTTAAAAGAAGAATTTTAAATATTAAAATTACTGTAATAAATTTTGCCAAAATACTATCGACAAACATAACTTTCTTAAATAGATGTCTATAATATATTAAATTGTTAATGATCTTAATACACTGCATTAAAAAATAACGAACATTAATAATGTTGAAAACAATAACTATGATAAGCTACATAAAATTTATAAGAGTAGAAAAAAAATTTATTTTTAAAATTCGTAAAAACATAATTTGCATTTGGATTTAGGGCATATTTTTAAAAACGAATATACAAATATATAAATAAAATCAAGTGATTTATACTTAAATTGTATTTTTTATTATTTTTTTTATTCATAAAATTTTTATTCAGACTGAGTTATTCTGTATGTATATTATTGTGAAAAGTTTTATAGAAAAAATTGAAACAATATTTAATATTGAATGAAGTATCAATAAATATCCATGTTGCTGTATACCGAACAATATAATAAACGAAAAACAAAATTAATTCACTTAAAATAAAAAAGTTAATCTCAAATACAGTAGAATAAGGGAAAAAAGTATAGTAATATCTACTTTAAATTTGTTTCAAATATGTATTCATATTACTAAATAAAAATTTAGATTTACATTGAGAGTACAAGTATCAATTAATTAATTAAAATAAATAATTAAAATCAAAAATTAAAAAGCTGACTATTACTAAAAAATAAAAGGTATCCATTAAAAATTACAATTTCAAGAAAAAATTAGTAGTAATAAACAAAAAATATTTAAGCAGTTAATTAAAGTTATGCTAGAATAAAGTAGTGAAATACAACTTTAGAATAAAATAATTGAATTTATTAAATAGGTCTAATTAATTACAATATTTCTCCCAATAATTAAAGTTATTTATTATATATGGTAAACATTAATAATAATATATTTTTATTCTTTAAAACTATTCGTAAAAACTTATGTAGGTAAAATAATTGTGGAAAATCAAGAATCAAATAAAAATGTTGAAAGTAAATAAATAATAAAATATAATATAATCAAGTATTCTTTTAGTTGTAAATTATTCAATTATCTTTATAAATAAAGGCTATCCAATCAAGGGATTCTTCAATTAATGAAACATTAGTTTATTTTATTTTTGTATACACATATATATATATATATATATATATATAATATTATCTATAACACATGTGAAGTAAATGTAACAAAGCAAAATATATATATAGAAATATGTATAAAGAAATTTGTAGCAAAGTATTTGAATAGAAAAAAAATTCTTAATTATATAATGACTTATTATTATTAGGATTATAACGTAGGATATTATCATAGTTGAGATCTATACATTTAAAATAATATAATATAGAAAGAAAATATATGTTAAGGAAAATAGGCAACGAAACTACTTTAGGAAGAAGATTCTTAATTTTAAAAAAATGAAAATAGATTAAAGTATCAATTTATAAATAAAAACATAAACGACTGTACATGATGTTTCCGAGTAAAAAAACCTTGAAACTCCAATTACAATTATTTTTACTCAAATTAGTGTTAACATTAATTATTATTAACTATTAATTTAAATTAACAAATAAAAATAATAATTATAACGTTTTAATCGATGATTTCAAAAAATATTTAGGTATCAAAAAACATGTACCTAATCTTTGGAATATTCAGTTTTTTACAAGAATATTGTGGTAGACGGTAATTTTGTTGCGAGCATCTTTCCTCCTGTGCTCGCCCTTAGTCAGGATCGTCATTATCAATCCCAATAAAAGTACTACGCAGAAAATCACGTGAACTGGAATGTCGCTGTATTGCTCAAGTACTCGTTCCAAAATCATTATCAAGGCGATATCATAAAAATTGTTGGTTATGTTGAGAATACCAGCCGAGTGGACATCCAATTCTGGATATGTGTAATCGAAAGCTATCTCGTAGCCAAGGGCCAGATATGCAGCGATGAAAAATCTGTAGTAAAAATGATTATATTTTATTAATTTTTATGAATATGTGACTATGTTTCGATATGTGCCATGTGTTTATCTTCTAAATCTTCCACGTTCAACCAATTAAATTCTAGCATCAAGTGCTTAGCCAATCAGCATCTACGTCAACAGTACAGAACGTGTTACAACACGATCGGCATATCCACGCACGTGTTCCCAGCGACGCCAAACTATCCACGCTTAGTTATTGCTTAGGCATCCTATTTTTCACACTCACGCGTGGTTTATATTATTCAAATTTTACTGTATTATTAGTATTTTATATACATATATTAAATTGTGATTAAAAGTATTTGTTGTGTTGTTTTTCAAAATTCAGTTAAGTGCAAAATTCTTAAAAATTTAAAAAAAGTAAATATAGTGTTTTTCCTGGCTAACGACATCCAATAAAATTTTTAAATTAATAGTAATACTAATAATCAAAATTATGTATTTTATTATAAATTTATTCTTTACATCAAAAATTATCAATTCTTAAAAATGTATTTTTAAAAACAAATTATTTTTTTTATTATCAATAATTTTATTGTTCAATTATTCTAAAATTATTATTCGTACAAATGCTTATCGTGAATATTGACTTGATAGCTTAATTGAATATTTTATTATAAATAGTGTTATAATTTACATAAATTTTATACTTCTTTACATTCACTTGGTTAAAATAATGTTATAAAAGTAAATAAATTTTTTATATATATATATATAAGAAATATTGAAGATGCATATACCATCCATTTTATTTCCATTAATAAAGATATTCCAAAAAATATCTGTCCACATAACGAACAAAAATAAAGAATCACTGCACTTTCCCTGAATATCAAAATAATTTAAATTTCAAATTTATGTACTTATATAATATTATTTTATAATTTAATTAAATATATATAATATTATTTTTTGATAAATCTATGGTAGAAAAATATTTTTATTTGAATCTTTCAATTCCATAAAAATACTTAAAATTCATTTGTAATATACAAAAAAGCATGCATGAGATAATATAATAAATTTTAAAAGCTTATAATTATTAATCTATTAAAGAAAATAAATAATTAAAAATGATTTTTTATAAATGATATTTCAATACAATAAAAATAATTTTCAGAATTATTAAATATCAGAGTTGTAACCGATTCCTTCAAAATTTTATATACAGTATTTAATATTATAATAAAAATAAATGTAAAATAAAAAATACTGATATAATTAAGAACAATGCTCAATACTCACTTGAATTTTTGGGTTTTGTCGAGTACAATTCCAATTACTATAATTCCAAGCATTCCTGTAAGAGCGATAAGCAATCCAATTTTACCAGCGTGTTCTTCACCGTTGTAATCATTTAAAAAAAAGCAATGACAAATAAAAAGGAAGTTATAACATTTATAAAAAAATCAATAAAATTTCATATAATGCATTTTTTTATGACATAACATTACTTGCTTTAAAATGTATTAAATATAACTCGTTGAGAAGTGTACACAGTGCATTAAAAGTTCCAATACTTAAACCGTAAGAATTACAAAGAATTAGAAAACTTTGATTGGTAAAAAATCTCTTTAATGTTTTGAAAAATCCCTTCGGTTTTTTTGTTTGATTTGATTTTTGAAGAGCTCGTGTTTTACTTGGCGGTAATTTTGGTTCTTCCTGAAATACTATTAAATACTACATCAATAATTTACAATAGCTACTGAATCCAAAATAGTTAATAATTAATTAATAGACAATATATTATATTTCCTTATTCGATATTTAAGCAATATAAAACTTTTTTATAGGAACAATTTACTTCTTATAATATTTATTGTGAAATCTTATTCATAATTAACTGAAAATCATTTCAATTTCTGATACGATCATTGTTATTAAATGAAAATTATAGTCAATTATTTTTAATTAAAATAGTAATAATTTACAAATTGAATAAAATAATATATTTACATAGATTTACGGTTATATTATTTTAAAAATATTGTTTTTTTAAACTTTAAATACAAATTCATTTTTATTTCTATTTTAATTTATATTATATAAACCAAACAATAAAGCACATTTTAGGTTTTGTAAAAAAGCAGCTAGTGATACATATCAAAATTCGTAAAAAAATCAGTAAATTCCTATTTTCTACAATACCACTCTGATTTGCGGGGTTTTCTTTTATTAACAATTTTAACGAAACAATGCATTTATTTCGATAAAATTTAAATAAACCGAAAACGGTCGAGCGCTCGAGGAGTGGTGAGAATAAAAATCGGAGGATTTTAATATATAGTAATAGAAGTGAAATTCGCGTTAACTAACCCTTCAATTTTTCTTGTCCCCACTCCTCATGAAATTCCACGCGCTCGGCCGTTTTTGATTATCTTTATCCTCATATTATGTATAATCCGAATGATTTTAATAAAATATAGGATACAGGATTTGATGTACAACAATTATATTTTTTAATACCTTTGAAAAAACTAAAATCGTAAGATCAGTTGAGCTAGAAATAACTTCGTAAATTTTGGCATAATTTAATTAACATTAGTATTACTTGAAAAATAATAATCCGATCAAGTTAAAATTTTGTACAAATAAAATGTATATCAATCACTCTATTTTTTAAAATCAGAGTTCTGAATATTAAAATATAAAAAAGTTATAAATTTTATTAATTAATTTCAAAATTTTCTTATTTTTGGAAACTTTCACAGTTTACAATTTTCTGATCAGTTTATAAAAAAATCAATTTTATTCACAATTTTATTAGCTACAAATCGTCCATTAATACTATAGTGTTAAAAGTAAGACTTTTCTTTTTATAACAAAAACGTTAAAAAAAAATGCATTTTTTCATTAAAATTGTTAATAAAAAAAGAACTCCTGAATATCATGAGTGAAATTTTAGAAAATAAGAATCTACAGATTTTTTTTACGAATTTTGATGTGTATCACTAACTACTTTTTTTATGACCTAAATAGTGCTCTATTTCTTTGTCTATATGTTATTTATATGAAGTTTTTTTAAATCATTAAATTTTAACTATCAAAAATACGAATATACTGCTTATTTATAAATTTTTATTGATAAATTGCACATATCATGATATATTTTACAAAATTAAACACTTTTAATATTTATTGATATTTTTTGACAAAAAATTTTTAATTGGTTTCAGTTTTTAAAATTTTTAAATAAAATATTATAGTATTCATTATTAAAATGTCAAATAACTATTATAAAAAGTGTAATAACACCTATTGAAATAAAAGAAAATAATTTTTTTTGTAGATATAAATGAAATTTAAAATTAAGTCTTTAATTAAAGAAAACATTCAACAATATATTTAAATAGGTAATTAGATAAAGTATTTTTTACATTTATTATATTAGAATAATGTTGAATAATTTTGATTTCTAAGGAAAAACTTATCTTGTTGCTTTATTATAGAAAATTTATGCTAACTTTTATTTTTTGATGTATTAAAAATGCTTTAAGAAATACATAATTTACAATAAACGTACGGAATACTATTAGTGTTAAATTGATAGTTGCAGCAATGGCGTAACTCCAAAATAAGAATGAAAGATTAGTCCCAATGTTTTCGATATTTTTGTGATTCTTAACAATTATTGGGGTAATGAGAAAAGAAAAAGAAAAATCAAACTGTGACCCCAAGACTCCACAAGCCGTGGCCATTGACAATTGCTGTGAGCCAAACCTTTTGGCTGCAATTTGTGCAGATAGTGGCATTATCATTACCTTTTTATAAACAAAAAAACTATTTTATAAAATAATTATTATTTATAATTATATAAAACTAAATTTAAATCAACATTCTATAGAAATTTATCCATGCATCAATATAAATATATAATATATCAATATAAATTTTATTTTACAGACATATTTAAGTATAACTATTTATCGTCAAATATTTACTGGAACTTAATTATACACAATTTTGTTTAATTTAAAAATGGCATGAAATTTTTATTGATAAGTAATGTAGATTAACTTTGAATTTATTTCGCGCAGATGGCTGTCACAGATAGAAAAATTTCCATGTTAATTTTAATATTTGTTTTTTCAACCCATTGTCTAATAATAATTAAGTAATAATTATAGCCAAAATATCATCGAAAGAGCAATGATGCTTTGTCCAGCAAAAGTTAATAAAAATTTCTCAGCTGATACTGAAGATATTTTGATCCATGTAACGAAAAAGAACAAGGCACTTCCTAAAACTACAATCCATTTCAGCCCTACACGTTCTATTAAATATGTCACCGGAAAAATAAAAATTCCATAAAAAAGCATAAAAATCATTGAAGTTCAATCCACTTCAAACGAAGAAACATCGTAGTACCTAATTTAAAAAATGATAAAACTTAGAAACAGATTTAATTTTTATTGTAAGTTATTGTTTCAATGTAAGTAATAATGTATCGGATATGGTTAATCTGAGAAAATGAATGCATCTGTATAATAATTTTTTTTAATTAAAAATTAACAATATTATAATAATAAAATTTAATATGAAAATACTGTTCGGGGCATTTTCTGTCTAGTGCATTCGTCACTTTGTAAAAAGCGAAAGTGCACGGAAATTTCCGAATTTGTGTAAAGTACTGGGAGTGGGGACAGGCCCGGAAGAGAATTTTGACCTGCGTGAGGCCCGACGCGGGGGAGGATATTCAATTCGTCTTGCGACATCGCGCTCAATGCACTTACTTGCATTTTATCTCGATTTCTCGCCGTTTTCTTGTTCTCGTGTGTGAGAATCTTCTTGAATTATTGCATTGCGTGCATGTTTTTTTGTGTGTGGTGTCTCGTGTGAGACGTCTGGTGGATCCAGAACCCCGGAACCTATCGTTCCCCTGTTTCTACGGCGGCGCCTGGTGATCTTCTCCAGGAAGGGTGCTGACGAGCACAAGGACCGCCCCGCTTCTCGCAGCGCGTCTCCCGACGCCCCCGCTGCTGCTTGCTCGAGTGAGAGCGGATACTTGTAAGCGCAGATTTCTCGCGTGCGTGAAGCACAATTCTGTAAGTTTTTTGTATTTACTTGATCGACGCACCAAGGCTTTTTCCCCCTGACGCAGGGTTTTTTTTATGCCGCGTCAATAAATTGTATTTTATTTTGTTCTCGCGCGAATTATTGTGTTGTTAATTTCAACAGCAATAACCCAGCAGCAATATTTCCTCTCCCTCACTCCTGCATAATTTATTAATTAACATAAATTTAATTTCATCTATTTCAGGTAAGTCTCAAACATTTTGGTGCCTCGGGTGAGGAGGAAAATTGCAGCTTGCGTTGAAGCGCTGTAATAATTTGTAATTTTAACATTATTTTCAAATTTCGGTGTGGCGTTGTGCTGTGCGCGTCAACTGCGTAGTTTTTCGGGAAATTTTCGACAGTTTATTCATCCACGATTATTCATCTTCGAATTTCAAGCGGAAACTTGTCAACAACTTTCACTTTTCAGTGCTCCCCCCGCTCCGCGCCTCCCCGCGCACGGCGAGACTTGCAGCTCTCGCGCTCACTGCTCAGTCTCTCTCTCTCGGAGTTCCCCCTCCGCACCGCGCCAGCACTTGCCGCTTTCTCTCTCGCACTTGCAGTGCTATACGCACGCTCGCAGTTTTCACGCTGTAGATGTGATTTTACGCGGATTTCAACCGGGTTTTTTCCTGCTGCTTCGTGCCATTGTCAGTTGTCACCGAGGCATACTTTTGAGAGTATTTTGTTTCAATTAAAGCAAATATAAGCTTAAATTTGTAAAATATTCTCTTTTCAAATTTAAGCAGTAAAATTTAAATTTTAAATGTCTAGTGCCGACGGGAAGGACGAAGTGAATGTCGCCGATGATCCCGCTGCGGGACAGTTCCATAGTTTAAAGATTCTGAAAATGGCGAGTAAGCTGCTGTGGGAGCGCGATCCCGCGAGTTTTTCCGAGTATTACTTGCGGGATCGATTGAACACTCTTGAAACCGCGTGGAAGGAGGTGATTTCTAGTGACAGGGCGATCGAGAAGCAGAAACTCGACCCCGCGCACGAGTATCTCGCCGGGGGAGTATTCGACAAACTCCTTGTGCTCTATGAAGAGACCAGGGAGTATATCCTTAGATGCATAGCGGATATTCGGGAGAAAAACCTACCACCACACCAGCCTCTCATGCGAAGCCAGCGAACACTATCGTCGCGCGCGATGAAGGTTTCCAGGATGGATTTATCCATTTTCACAGGAAATCTAGAGGACTGCGGAACCATCAAAAATTTATTTAATTCGCTCCTCACGTCGATGCCCCATATTGATGACACGTTGCGCTTCCAGTACCTCGTGTCGTGTTTGCAAGGCCCCGCTGCGGATAAAGTTCGAAATTTGGTGATCAAGCCGGAGAATTTCGTGCCAACCTGGGCCGCGTTGGAGCGACGTTATGACAAGGGGCGGCTCGCGATTCGACGTGAGCTAGATATCACGATGAGCATCTCGGAGATGAAAGTAGAGTCGGTGGCGACATTGAGGAGATTCGCGGACACAATGGAGACGAGCCTCAGTAGCCTGAGTACTATGGGGGTGCCAATGGAACACTAGGACACGTAGGTCATTCACGTGTTCAGTTCGAAGCTGCACCCTAACTCTCAGACCTTGTGGCAGATCGAGACGGCAGTTCGCGATGCCACCTTAATCAAAACGGCTGTTGCCGCTGATGAAGCGGTCAGGAGCGATGACAAGTTCCCGTCTCTCCAGAAATTCTACGAATTCCTGGAGAGGCGCGCAACGATGTTTGACGGCCTCGATACGTCGATTGTGAAGGCGTCTTTCATCTTGACCGGGAGCTCGCGGGAAACGCCTGTTATCACCCCGCTGCCGATCTCGCAACAAACGCCGCGAAAACATACGAAACTCGCGACAAAGTATCAACCATCTCCATTTATACACTTTCATTTCCAATAGATTTTCTTCAATTTTTATTTGGTTCTCATTCACAATTTTAATTGAACTCTCACTTGGTAAAATATTTAAATTCTCTGACATATTTTTAATTAATTATTTAATTCGTACACCAATATTACTACATGCAATGATACTATTTTAGTTACAATTTTTCCTCATTCTTCTATATATGATTGTACTTACTGTCTTCTTATAACATTGGACTCGTGCATTTGATTATTAAAATGAGTTGTATTTTAATTCTATGTTTAATGAGATATTTTCTTATCTGCAGTACCAATTTATCTTTTTATTTATCTAATGCGATAAAAATAAATGTGATATACATTTCAATTAAATTTGACTTGGAAAAAATGATTGTATGTGAAAAATTCAATTTTTTTAATTTGATTTCATTCTAGTACCTTCTGATTTTTTAAAATAACTTGATTTTTTTTTCAAAATAAATTGTTGATTTATCGATATGCACAGCCTGTTTCTCACTTTTTTAATTCGTGATTAAAATCATTTAAAAAATAATAGAATTTATTAATAAATCACAGTATTGTAAAATTCTTGAACATTGTTTGCTTTTTCATCTATAAACACCAACGAGAGTGAAGATATAATTATAGTATTAAGATATTTATAGCTCAAGATTTTATTATAGTATTAACATATTTATTTTTATTGATTTATCTATAGACGCTTTATATTACTTACAAATGAACATAAATATAAATATTAATGCAGTGTAATATAATCATTAATATACTGACGGTTTAAGCGTTGACAACATTTCCAGCTACATCAATAATACCGCCATAATAGAAAAAATCTCAATTATTCTTCAAATAAATATACAACATGGAAATAAAATATTCACTTATATAAGAACTTTAGATAATACTAGAATTTTCGTTTCCAAAAATCTAGAATATACAAAAAGAAAAATTTAAAAATAAGAAAATGATTTGCAATAATTATCTTGAATAAAAAAATGATTCTAAATTACGTAATATAAGTGAATCATTAAAATTTTGAATGTTTTTAAACTACAATGCATTTGAATACATTATTGATTAACTAGTAATAATTTTCAATAATTTCTTTATTTTAGAAAAATTACAAATTTTACAATTTAGATATGTGTGACAAAAATTGTATTATTATTTATATAAAAGAATAAATTTTACTTTTATTTATATATTTTTTTTATAATATTTTTTTTAACTAAAGATAAAATTCTATGTATGCGTATTTTTGTTTATTACAAATTTAAATTTAAATAAAGTCGATAATACTTATTTATCCTCTAAATGTTGTATAATTATTATATATCTCAAAAATTAAAAATTTTGTCATTAGAAATCATTTTTTAGATCTTCTTCATTAGCAATAACACTTTAATTTTTTAGTTTATTAGAAAAAAAATAGCATAAAGGACTGTTGGATTTTAAATGTTTTAATTACTTATTAACTACTAATTAGTTAAAAATTACATAATATATCATAAAATAAATTATGTTAAGTATTAGGGTAATCTATGATACTCTGAATTTATCAATACATGCATACAATTACTCTTAAAAACCTTTTTGAACATTTAAAAATTTCCACAATGTTTTTACCAAGCCAAAAACCAAAATTTTACCATTTAGTGTTGTTCTACTAGGCGCTCCATCACGCCGTGTTATTAAACTAAAAACATCCTTCACGGGAATATAAATCCTACTCTTTCTAATAATCGAAAAATAAATATATATATATCAAGAAAAAGACAAATAGGAAAAACTCTCCTGCATATTTTCTGACCTCTCTGAAGTCGCTACAACAAATAATACATTCAAAAAAAAAATCGATTTTGTTTGGATAAACCATGTATGTTAAATATACCAACATGAAGCTAAACATTTAAAATTAAATACAACCTCAATTATACTAATTTTGAATATTTTTATATATTAATAATGTAATCTATATTTTTTTTTTTGATTCATAACATTCATTATTACATTTAAAAGAAAATATATTTATAAACTATATCAAAAATTACTAGCTCGTATTTATTAACGACTTTTTAACGATTGATTAATATTTTTAAATTATAATCCTATTATGCATTTGGATAAATTTGTATTATTCAAAAAACTTTTAATAACAACTACACTGATATAAATATCATCTACCTATAAAAATATATTATCTAAATTAGTATTTAGTGCAATTTATAATTAAGTAAACATTTTTATAAATTTAGCAGAAAATTTGTAAATAAATAATAAAAGAATCTGTAAATATAAAAATTTGACAAATTTATATTACTATATCAATACGATAATGTTAGTTAATGATCTATAAACTCCATTTTGTTTGATTTTACACATTGATACTCTTTTATTCATTTTATAATTGTTGTTAATACATGCTAAAATATAAATACATAAGAAGATTTCATAATTTTTGGTCGAGAAACCTATAAATTTTTGTGAATAAAATTTGAAGTATGAACACAAATTGTTCTATTAGGGTAATAATATTTATTAATTTGTCTGAAATTATAAATTTTTCCAATCTCCGTTTCAACAACAAAATTATAATAATATTGTGTAGTATTATAATTAGGTAAATCTATTAAAATAAAAATGTATTTATAAATCATAAATAAATAAATACATGTATGACCCATAAAAAGATCAAAATTTTTTATCAATAATTCTATATCAGTGGGAATACAATATGACTTGCATTACCTATATACACCGAAATAAAAAATCAGTTAATTTACTTCAAAAATTGCGATAAATGTTTCATTTAAAACAATTATTTTGCAATGAATTACCTATATAAATTATCTTTAATTAGATTACTAATAAATATTTATACAACTTTTTTTTAAGAATATTAGCTATTTCCAATTTATAATTATAAAAATTTTATTAACTTCTGCACTATCCACAGAAAGTTATATTATTATGTCGATTACATTTCAATAGAAATTTAAGTACAATGAAAATTTAATTTAATTCTGAGATTGCTCTTTAACTTTATAGAATAAACCTTGAATTATTTGAATCTTTAGTTTATTATATGGAACATGAGCGATGTTTTATTTATTAAGTCAATAAAATTGCGTGCAATTATTTTTCTGAGTTAGATAAGTTATAGATTAATACATTTTTTCTTTGAATCATCCAGTAAATTATTTATGAAACTCGTATATAGAATATCAAATAGTAACTGTCACTTCGATAATATATTGATCTTGTTAACTACATGCATGCATATGATGCAAGTGATGCAAATGTATTTTTTAGTGTAATAATCTAGTGGGTTTCGAATATTCAAGATATTTATATTACAATTAAATCTATCATACCAATTTAGTACTTGTATTCTCAAATAAGATATTTTTATAATTATATTTTTCATTGGTTGAACTTTATCAACCGCAGTAAGTAAAATAATCACTTTTATTTTTAAAATAAAAAATATCGAATTATATGTAATTATATATAATATTTGTTTTTACACGTTACTTTCAATTGTAATTGTAATTTAATGATTTACAATTACAATTAATTGCAGTACGTATTTTGAATATTTTATCATTTTAAATTATATTTAACCCACCCGTAAAAAATATAGTTTATTATAAAATATTTAATAAATTAATTAAAATGTTTAATGAAAAAAGTGCGTATTAATAATTATTATTAATTTGCATTTGGTATAAAATATGTAAAAAAACATATTATATGTTAATTTGAAGGCAAAGTGTACAGTTCTCAAAGTTCAAATAAATATTTTTGTAGATTCTTTTATAGATCGAAAAAAATCAAAGAAAAAAAAACTTGACTCGTTAAACCGACGATAAAGTTTTATTTAAAAAAAGTATTTAGCTTATATAAAGTTCTTAAGCGATCGGCGTTCATATAAAAAGCTTTTGCGACATTTTAAATTGTAATAGTCGTTTAGTAAATTTTTCGCTCGTACAAAGTGTTGATAATAAAAATTCGCATTATCATGTAAATTTACAAGTATATTTGCAAACAAAATTTATCTGACGTTTATTTGCTTTGCATGTTGAACAGATGATATAGGCCTGTATTTATAAAGCGAGGCACAGGTGCAAGTGCGTCGAAATAAAAAAAAACAGCAATAAAAAGAATTAAAAAATCCGAGCAAAGAGAGAAATAATAGAGCAGAGCTGACATTTGATATTCAGCCTTAGAACTGAAGAGATAGTCGTGAGTTATGGGAATGCAGCGAAAGGAAAAAATCATCAGTTGGCGTCGCATTCGCCATTGCTGTCGGGGAGGGGGGGAGGTCGGTTGTCAGTCGAGCGAAGGACGTGTCTGCGAGAAGACGTCGATCCCTCCTAGTCCGATATTCTGGGGTAGGCCTCAATTCCCCCCGCCGTATTTTCTTTCTCACATCACCCTGACCGATTTTGCGGCCACGAGCTTAAACTAGTACTCGCCTATTTGAATAATTGCAATCGTTGTAAGTAAATAGTGAAGTGATCAGTTTTCCTCATGCCGTCTTATGCTTTCATTCCTCTTAATATTATTTTGTTTGAGATTACAATTGAAATAATTGATTACCTTTGCTGCAAGAAAACACTTTTGTTAAACTCAAAAATACATACGTAAATTTTTTATGTGATTTCCTTTCAATATACCAAGATCCAGAAATTATTTTTCGTCTTTGGTAATGCATTAAAAATGATAAATTTAAGAAAAAAAATAATAGTACAAGTTATTCATTAACTTTGTAATGGGTTTTTTTTTTAAAATTTTTCTTTTTCTGTTTACGTTTATTGATTATAAATTATCATATTAAAATAAATCACATAAATTTATAAATATAAGCTCGAATTATGATACAACTATTTTAACTTTAATTAAATATTATAATATTCTTTTTTTTAAAATAATTACATTAAAATCTATAAATATGAAAAACATGTGTAATTAATTGAACATAAAATAGTATAAGATAAAGCTTTTACTTTATTTTATGATTTCTTAAATTAAAATTGAGTATATATTATCTATATAGAAATAATTGTTTATAAATTAAAATCGTAAAATCAGCGAATTCCAAACTTACATACATAGTATAAAACGTATTTCAGTGTATTATATAAAAATACTTTTGTTCGTCAAAATTTAAAAAGTATTAGAAGTGTTTTAGTTTATAATGTAATAATATATATTACCAATATTCATAACTTCACTTTTCAACAGTCATTAAAAAATAGTTTATAATACTATTATATATAACACTAAAATCACGATTATTAATACGTTTTATTATATTTTGTCATAAAGATAATATAAAGATTAATTAAAATATATAATATAATTAAAAAATACTTAAAATATATACTTAAAAAATATAATTAAAAATTTTAATTTTTATTTCTTAAACTATAAATCAATAATATTACTGTTCTATCCGACACAATTAAAGTAAAAAATTGAAATATGAAAAATTAAATTTTAAAACAATATCAATGAAAAATGTACTATCAAATGCTATGCTTTATGAATAAAATAATACGATTGATTACAGTAAATTTTTTTTATGTCTTTTAATAAAATATTACTAACATAAATAAAAATAATTTTTAGATATAATTTATTTGATATTTATAGTATATAGTATGTATTATATTTGTTCAGCTTGTAGTATTCATCTCGATATATTTGGAAAGAAATATAAATAAGAGAATGCGAAGCTGACAATCTTAAATTAAAAACGAAATTACCGGTACTAATTGGTAATTTCCCGTGGTACATAACAATAGAATGTATTTCTCATGTAAATTTATAGATTACATATGAAAATATTAAATATATTTAATATTTATTTCATCACAAATAAATCAATAACGGTCATTTATAAAATGAAATTTTATGAACATGTTTTATACAAAATATGTTTTTATTTTTTAAAATTAAGGACTTGTGAATTGTTTTATAATTGCATGAATGCTCGATTATCAATATGATAAGATATTAATTAATAAATCGTTTTGTTATAGATTAATTTAATACATGTATGTTTTAAATTTAAGATATTCGTATAAATTACTCGTACATTTTTAAATTATTACTTTTTTCTTAAGTTTTTTTGCTTAAATCAATAATATCAAAATGATTTAATCTTTCGGATATTTGGATAAATTCATTACAATCAAATGTTTAGCATTAATATAATACATTGACCTCTAAAAAAAAAACAAAATTACGTGAAAATGATGTGAATAATATTGATTTGTGAGTTATAGCCTGAATCTTATAGATGGCCGGATTCAAAAGGACAAGGAAAAACAGGTCGTTACACTTTGAAATTTGTATCGGGGTCCGGAATTGAGTGATGCAGAAGGTGAATTGAAAGAGATTCTGAGATGGTGGACAAGCTGCACGATTACCAAGGCCTCACGGGTCGTCTACACGGTATCCAGGACAAAGTACGGGAGGAATGGAATGGTTGGAAACAGTGGAGCGACGCCATCCCCAGGGACCGGGGATTGTCGGGTGTTCTCGCACACTTCCGGAGACCCCCGAAACTCGCTCGTAGCCTTGATGACTACGCCCACGTCTACAGGTGAATAAATGTCTAGTTCAATTTTTATTGTTTTATTGTTTATCTTTATTTTTTGAATCCATCGTAGAATTAATTTATTTATTTCTGAAATTGTAATCATTCCTATGAAATGCATTAAAACAATATGATTTTAAAAACATTTTTTCAAATTTGTATACTATATGTTTAATTAAAAATTTATTTAAAACAATTTCAGATCAATCTCAAGCCAAATAAATTTTTAATTAAACAAGTATTGCCGTATACATTAATATTTATTTGTGCTATACTCTTTGTTGAAAAAATATTGACCATGAAATTGAAACCTTAATTCTCAATTGCAATTTTGTATATACTTTGTGGTTGTTTAAAATTACAATTTGAATATATAAAAATAACCTCTATAGCAATTAAAATATCACTTAACTCATATAAATTCAGAAGTTGAAAGAAAAATAAATGGTTTAACAACAGGCTGTATTAAGTTATATTTTTTTAGAAATTTTTCTAAAGTAAAATTAATCTTCAAACATTGAAATATTATTATTATTAATAAATATTAGAGCATGCGTACTTAAAGTAATATAAATCGAATCCTTATCCTTAAGAAAATGAAGTCAAATATATATATATATATAATATGTTTATTGTATAAAGTTCAATACACATAATTATAACAAAAATAAATTTTCTTTTTGTTCTATAATTGATCTTTTATTGTAATGAAAACAAAATTGATCCAAAATTTTTATTTATTCTATATTAAAAAGTTTCTCTAGAATTTTTAGTGTACATGTACATATACAGGTAACTTGTAATTGAACAGAAAATAAGAACAA
This sequence comes from Eupristina koningsbergeri, assembly GCA_018907245.1. Lineage (NCBI taxonomy): Eukaryota > Metazoa > Arthropoda > Insecta > Hymenoptera > Agaonidae > Eupristina > Eupristina koningsbergeri. Next base: position 901,520 of record JACCHV010000002.1, on the reverse strand, counting down.
TTCTTAACAAGAATTTTTAATCTATAAAAACAAATTATAAAACATTTTTTCATATCATTTTTATTCAAAATTTTATAATTCTCGTATACAATTTATGTCTATAACACAGTAAGTGAACAATTATAAATTTTTAAAAATCAAATAAATTTCATATTGTTAAATATTTAAATAATAATTAAAATAGTTACCATAGTTTTAAATTAAAATGAAAACAAAGAGTAATAATGAAAAAAATTACAGCAGATATTGTTCCAAAAAGTTTTGAAATTAAAAACATAATTTTATTTATTAATAATATAATAGAAGGTATAAATGAATATAAATTCTGGATAATTTTAACATAATGAGAACATTAATGTTACCAAGTGTAATTTTGTATAAAGCTGATCGACTAATTTAACTGAACCAAATATGTTGCATATAAAGTGGGAACATATTGATCAAGTCATATTAGGAATCTAATTATTTTATATTGAATAAATATATAATAAAAGCTCAAATGAGTGTCCACATCAAACTGAAATTGAATATTATGAAATCAAAATTGTTAAATTCCATATAGCTCAACTTTATTTTGAATAAGCATTTATAATTATATAAAAATTATCTATAAAATAATAATGTAATTTGTATTTGTAGATTTCTTTTAATTATAATTTATTATAAATCAGAAAAATAATAAATAAAATACATACAATAAATACAATAAGTGACAATATTTTTCATATTTTAATATAAATAATAATTTTTTTTGTTCGAAATATTAAATAAGATCATTAAATAATCAAAAACTTTAATCTTAAAAATTAAAACTTTATTAACATATAATTTATTTTGAAAATTTTTTAATTTATTATAAAATTTTCCGTAATAGAATTTTACTAGAAAATTTCATTACGATGAATATACGCAAATATTTTTGATTAATCAAAAATTCTTTAAATAAATATTAAAAGAAATTAGCTTAAAATAATAAAACACTGAATTGTCATTATTAAATACGACGTATAAAATGAAGTAATTTTAATGAAAAATTTTGTGCTATAAAGTTAGAAAATATCAATATTAAACACAGTAATAACAAAAACCAATCTTATTGTTTGATAAAACAAATGTTTAATATTGAATGTTTCTTAGTATTTTATTAAATATTAAAAAAATATTTGAACCGAGTAATTTTAAATTGGAACCTTCATTTCCTTTAATCTCTGAAGCTTTTGTGATTCACTTCCTCTTTTTCTTCATTTCCTTATCCGTACAAATCATTTATGATTCTGAAGTAATGCATTAAAATTCAAAATTTAAAACTTTATTATTCAAATTTATATGATATAATTAAGAAAGTATATTTTATTCGTAAAGTACTTATCTTTAAACAGAATTGAAGGTTTTATAAAAAATTATTTAACCAATGTGGTTTAATTAAAAGCTTACAATTACAAGTAAAACCATAATATTACTTATTATTTAATAATAAATTTACTCGATATTTTTTTTCAATAGAAATTTCACAAGTCGTAATAATGATTTATAAAAATTCAATATAAAATATTATTATATAATTCGACAATTAACGATATAAATAGAGAATAGTTCAAAGATCACTTTATTTTTATTAGGAAAAGAACTTTAATTACTTAAGTAATCGTAATTTAAAACTTTATTTTAACAATGTTTATATAAATTAATGAAAATTTTATTTTAATTAATTATTGATGGAGCAACTTTATTAAGAAAATTTTGTTATTAAAACTTGTTTTGTTCATTCAGTAATTGATGATAAATATCACTTTGTGAATTAACAATATCTTTTGAACTTTAAAAAAATTTAGATTAATAATATTTTACAAAAAAATTATTTTCATTGATTTTTTATGTGTAAATATAAATCAATTTCTATAAATAATAAATGTAATATATACAAATGACTTGTATGATATGACAAAGGAAGCAGCATAAAGTATTTATTTAAATCATATAAAAATGGTAAATATAATAATTATTTAATGTTTTATTTTATTTTTTGCAAAGATCGATAATTCAGATTGTTTTAATGGATTTACAAGATGCGAGAACGAGTAAAATAAGGGAGCTGGGTTAGAGAAGTTGTAAAGAAAAATTTATTAACTTAATTAGTATTAACAAATATCACTTTATTGACAATGAACAAATACTAATTATTGAAAATAAAAAAATTATCTAAAATTAAATTAATAACAAAGAATTGCGTATGATGCAAAATTATAATGTAAACGCGCGCGTGTTTATTGAACGGTTCCTAGTTGCGACCTTATTACTGAGCTTTGAGGCAATATTGTTGGACCAATTTACGCGGGTTTTTGATAAAAATCACGCTTAGTGACATCGGTTCCATGTAAAAATTATAAAAATTTATCTTTGCTTTTAAAAAAACAAAGTCGAGGTGACAGCATCGACTGCTAGTGTTTACAATATTTTGTAGTTTGAATAGTTTGAAAGTCAAATATTAAACCAATATTTGCGGTGTTCTTTCATGCATTCGTTTTATTGAATACAAATTGAACAATTGAAAGAATGAATTTGAAACTAGATATGAGTTAAATTTCCAATAACGGAATAACTATGAAATCAGCTTTAAATATTGGATGTAAGTTATATAATGAACAAAAATTTGTTTTATCTGTTATTGTTTTTAAATTTTAGTAAGTTTAAATAACTCATTAATATTTTGTTTCATATAATATTTTATTTTTATCAGAATAAATATAAATTTTTTCTATGAATTTGATAAACAAATGTTATATGCTTTAAATTTTTATAAAAAAATTTCATGTAAAATTGTGTCTGTGAAGAACACGTGAATTTCAAATACAATACTTTTTGTTTAAAAATCTGGAAAGTGTTTTACTATCCTTATTATTAATTAAAGTTTTTACGGAAATATTGAGATTGAATCTGTTCATAAAAGTAATATTATGAATTAGGCAACAAATATAGAATTTCACAAACGTATATAAGTCTAAATTAACAAAATAATGCATTCGATGTTTTATTTAATAATTATTTAAACAATCTGTTTGCGGTGTCTATTTTTTTTTCTCTCCATTTTCCCTCTATTATTATTTGTGGTCACCATTTTACATTTTCACTCCCTACAAGTGTGTAAAATTCGATAAAAAAACGTAAATACACTAATTAAATATCTTCTGAGCAATTTAGATAATTTGCGTAGGAAGTTATCAGTTTATCAGTCTATAGTATTCAACTCTACTGTTGTGATAAATGTAATAATAAAAAAACAATAACAAACTAAAATTAATATAAACATTAATTAGACAAATAATTCTAATATTATTAGTATAAATTGTCAATAAAAAGAAATAAAAAGTTGAAGAATAAAGAGAAATTAATATGAATGTGCATGGAATTGATCATACAGTCTTTCTGGAAAAAATTTTGTTAAATCTAATATTGCTGAAATTGGAATAGAAATAGTACAGTATTTAAGTTTATCAAATGTGGGTTTCGTAGATTTTTTCTCACATAACCTCCTAATCTCGTGCCTCGCTAAATACTTTGAATTTGAACTCACTATGCCCTTTTAACTCTGAACTTACCAGGCCCTGTTGAGTTTGAACTCATCAAAATATTTGTTATACGCAGGCGCAAGACCCGAACAGAACTAGTGCGAATCTCAACAGCGGTGATGGGGATCGAGTTCTCTTACGCAGCGGAAACGGCCTTCGTTTCCCCGACCCTTCTCAAGATCGGGGTCAACCACCAGCACATGACGCTCGTCTGGGCTCTGAGCCCCCTCGTGGGCTTCTTCGTAACCCCAATCCTCGGGAGTATGAGTGATAGGTGCCGGCTAAAGCAAGGTCGACGCAGGCCCTTCATACTCTTCCTCGCCATTGGCGTTCTCATTGGTAGACCCTGCCATTTGCAACGATATTCCTCATGAGCTTATTTATCCCTTCAAACTTGATCATGCACTTTCAAATTTTTTTTATCGGTGAAAGTTAAACGTTACATCTCGAACATCAATAAAGTCATAATATACATATTCAATAATATATTTGTAATTTTAATTAAATAACGTTTTTTATTGTCATTAAACGATGAAAGGAATTCACACGACTTTTCTATTAGCCATTAGCAAATTATTCCAATATTCTAAATAAAAATGAATTATAGTGTCTAGAAATTGATGGTTTGATTAAATAATAATGTAAAACTAAAGTAGAAAATTATACATTTTTTCATTATATGTTATTTGAGAAAAGCTTGTACATTTATTTGTATATTTATAAATAGTGTAACCAAAAATACTCTTTGAATGTGATTCTTTGAAGGAGAAGGATATCTAAAAATAAAAAATAGATCAATATCATACATATTTGCGAAAAATGAATAAAACTAGAATAATTTTCTCAACTTCTAATTTATTTTTACACTTTGATATGAGGGCCAGAAGCGTACAAACCAAAGTAAACGAACTTTGATCACTAAATTGAAATAATTCCTATTATTCTTATTAATATTATATATCGATCTCTCCTGCTATTTTATTTCATATTTTCAGTTACCATTGTATTTTTATGAATAAATATAAAATAAAATTTTTGGGTGTGTTAAATAAATAAATAGTTTGTTTATCGTGGCTCAACTTTTATTTTTATGGACTGATTAACTATTATCAATTTTAATAGATTTCTTAGTTAATATTTAATTTCCTCTAGAGCAGTTAGAAAATGAAAACAGAATTACATATCAATGTCGTATGCATTATTATTATTTAGTAAAATGAAAAATAATTTATTCTACTATATACTATAATTTTTAATATAGGTTTTAAAAATGCTTGAATTTTAATATATTGTAATACAATTCATCAATTTATTAAGTATTGATATAATTTTCATATTTTGTATGGCTAGTTATATAAAACACATTATATATATATATATATACTTATTAATATAATTTATCATTTATTTTATTTATTTTTAGATTTTCATTCATAATTCTAAGTAAGCTTATAGTTCAAATGAAGTAATAAAATTTTTTTTTTTAATCATTAATATATTTGTTTATCTTTTTATGAAAATTAACATTGTAAGTTTCTCGGAGAGACCTGCTGTTAAGTAAATTATATACACTATGTATTAACTAAGATATCTCATTAGCACTAATTTAACAATTAATTTTATTTTTAACTTATCAGTTTACTTTTAAGGGGTCAGCGATTTAGAATAGCGTTACTCTTTATTCAGAATGAAAGGAATACAAATTTTTTAATTCCGGATTCTTGTATTGCTTATCAAGGAATAAAAGATTAATAAATAAAATTTTTTTAATATAATATTACTTTAAATTTGCTATTTCTTTATGAATCAAAAATTTATGAAAATTTAAAAACAACGAATTTCATATTATTATTGCACGGTGTAAATTCTGATAATCCGATTCATATAAATGTTGAACGTGAATTTATAAATATTAAAAAAAAAATATAATTTATGTAAATACATTATATCGCAGAAACAAATATTTTTGAAATATGCTAAATTTATGCTAATTAATCCATAAAACCAAGAATTTAAAAGATCGTTTTTATCAGGTTATGCGGTGTTTATTTAATTACAATATTAAACTGGTGCATGGATAACTTAAGAATATTAAAATTATAACGACACATATATATTTCATTAAAAAAACGTCTCAGAAAAATTAATTTTTATTAAGGTTTAATACTTGTGCCGAACGGTGAGCATATGGGTTATGCCTTCGGTGATAATTGGTCTAATTTAACAACGGGACTTATACACCGTACCACGGCGAAGACATCAAGAAATGAATCTTTGACATCCGCACCACAGTCCTCGCATTCCTGGGGTATATTCTTCACAATTCTGGGTACGGTGCTTCTGGACTTTGATGCAGATGCTTGTCAAAGCCCTGCTAGAGCTTATTTACTCGATGTGACCATACCTGGTATTATATCGTTACATTAATTATTGAAAAATTATTCATCTATGATGTTTCACCTAATTATTCTTTTATATGATATTCTTATTAACTTGAATATATATTTATAGATTTTTAACACGTTAAATTTATAAATCAAGATAGAGATAAAAATCTAAATATTAAAATATAGATTTATACATTCACTGCTCAGTATTTTTCATAAGTAGGATAATAGAATATGTGCTGTTTCGTGCAAATACATGGTGCATCCACGAAGTATCGAGTTTTTTTTTTTCATTTTGCGCCTATTCATCGTAGAAATTCGGGAGAGGTCTTAAAATGTCTACGCGAGAATGTTTTGTTCAAAGATTATAAAAAAAAAAAAATTCTTATCTTTCTTTTTTGAAAAATGATTTATTGGTGGACTTATAAACAGGGTAAAATAAAAATTTTAAATTCTTCAAAATAATTTCCTCCTGCATCAACAAATTTTTCAAATTTCATATGCATCTTCAAACTCTTCAGCTTTAATGTTTTTCAAAAATGTTCACGTTTATAAATTTTCTTGCACTATATTATACACTGTAGATCGTGTTAAATTCAGTTTTTCCTAAATTGCTTTATCTGTTAATCAACAGTCCAAATTTTTAATTTCTAACACGCGCCGGGTGTTTCTAGCCATTTGACAGCCTTTTCGGTGTCCGGATCGAGGCTCATCGATAATTCTTTCTCGGCCCTCTTTAAAAGCTCTGTGCCATTTTCCACATTGCGATTTTGACATGCAGTTATGTCCATATGCTTCTTGCAATATTTTATACATTTCCACACTGTTTTTTTTTTAATTGCAAACAAAACTTTATCGCGTAACGCTGTTTGAGTAGTCTTTCTATTACACCGTGTCAAAAAACTGAAAAGTACCCTTCGCGCGAAGTAAAATTCTGTCGCTTCAAATTATTAAAAAAAAGGGACTAATAGGAAAAGGTTTTGTCGACATTTTAAGACTTCTTTCAAATTTCCACGACCAATAGGCGAAAAATGAAAAAAAAACTCGATACTTCCTGGATGCACCATGTATGTTTAATAGAATTAAATAAGGAAAATTTTTTTTAAGATGATTTATTCTTTTTTTAAAAATCATATTTATAATAAATATAATGCAATTTAAAAACGTCTTATAAATGAAATATTGCATTCATTTGGATAATCGCTGTTGTTCAATAAACATTTATATAAAAATAAAAATGAATTTGATAGAGGACCATGCAAAGGGCCTAAGCACGTTCACCATAATGGCGGGACTAGGAGGTTTTATGGGTTACGGACTCGGTGGCATAAATTGGGACGCGACGAGTATCGGGGTTGCACTTGGAGGTCATCTTCATGCCACTTTCACCTTCATTACCTTTATTTTCATCGGTTGCGTCGTGAGCACGCTTACCAGTTTTAAGGAAATTCCATTGGATTTCCTAGAGAGCGACGAGTGCAGACAGCAGCTTCAGCAGAAGGTGCCTTTCAAAAAATTTTAACAAAACCTTTTGATGAATTTATATTTTATTTATCTAATAAAATTTTTATGAAACTAAGATGAAATTATTGTATTAATAATTATGGCAAATATTAATTAGTGTTTAATAAATATTATTTTACTTTAATATTAAAAAATAAGTTATCTGAAAATAATACAAAGGATGTTGAATTTCTCTTAGCTTCATTGCATTCGAATTTTTTGATACATCTATACAATAAGCCCTTGTATAATGACAGCTACATATGTTATATATAACTTTATATATTTTTTTGAAGAAAAACACTGAAAAGGCTGTAAAAATGACTAAAATAACTTGTATAACTAAAATTTTTAGTTATAAATTATTTAATTTTTTTAAAAAATTAACATATATAAATTGTGAAATGATTTTAATTATTAGTTGCAGTATGAACGACGAGCGAGTGAAAAAGAGAAAATAGATTTCGATGAATCTAATACTTATGGAACATTGAATAATGAATCAGAAATTACTAACAGTGAGATCAACGTAAGTTAAATGAAATGTATAAATATTTTTATAATCTTCTAAATTTATTACACTTTAGCTTATAAAATAAAAAATATAATAATAATTTGAAAGTTTGGGTAACAGATGTGCATATTTTTGAAAAATTCATAAATCAATTTATTGAAATGGACAATATATTTTTGTGTATTGTATTAAATTAAAGTGAATAATAAAAAAATAAATTTTTTTTTAATAGGATCAATACCTGTAAAAGCACAAATATATCTTTTTTTAAAAATTTTTCCTTCGCATAATAAATTATTTGTTTATATCATTAAAATATTATACATAATATAAATAAATCACAATATTTCATTTAAAACGTACCGGTAAATTACCAATAATTTTTAGGAATTTGCAATAATACCAGAAATAATACCAGAAGAAAATCGAACTATTCCAAAGGAACTAGAAGCCCAGGCAATAATGAACTCCGAAGTTTCTGTAGAGGTTAAGGAATGTTTGGGAATGAATTCCAAGGTGACATTACAAGAATACCTTTATTCTATTTTATACATGCCACACAGCATCCGGATGGTGTGTTTGACAAATCTCTGCTGCTGGATGGCTCACGTCTGTTACTCTCTTTACTTCACAGATTTTGTCGGTGAAGCTGTTTACGGTGGCAATCCTACGGTGCAGTACAAATTTCATTTTTAAAATTTAAAATAATCTTTTCTTTTAATAATGTTTTTTTAAATTAACAATAATCCAAGTCATTTATACATATGTACAAGTATGTATAGTTTATTCAAAAAGTATCGAGTTTTTTGTTTCTTTTGAAGACATTATTTGTCGTAGAGATTTAAGAAGTTCGAAAATTTACGGGAGAGTTTTTTCTATTTATCTATTATACTTCAAAATTTTTCGCAAATTTCATTATATCGCAAAAAAGAAAGAAAAGTAAAAGAAGATTGCCAATAATACAGGAATATATAGCGTGCTTCATATAAGATAATTTTCAACAAATTTAAATTTAGATTACTCTCCATTCACTACAATAAAAATAAACAAGAATAATATGTCAATAAATAATTTCATAGAAAGATAAACCCAACTGACGATAGTTCTAATTTTGAATTACAATATTATTTAAAATTCGAAATTATGGCTTTTGTTAAGTCATGATAATAAATGAAAATTCTTGAAACAATAATAAGGAAGATTATCAATTAGAAGGAAATCATCTCCTTACCATATCTCATTATGAAGAGTGTTATAAAGAAAAAATGAAAATATTATAAAAGATGTGCTAAAAGAAGAAGCCTTTTGCTTTTGTCATTTCTACTTATAATTAGCCAATTTTACATTTAAACATTTACTGTACAAAGAGAGCTCGTTGCTAGATTTTTTGAAACGACCCCCCCCCTCGACGCTCAGGCTCCCGCGACCGGGCCTAACGTTGTAGCTCCCTTCGTGATTGTGGGTGCCCAATTAGACGGCCGCATCAATGCGCCGAACTATCACCGCAACACTGCGGTTATTTAGCACCCCGCGCGTACTCGCCTTGTGATTCTCTCTGGCCTCTATTCTGGCTCAACCTTCCCTTCCACCTCACCCTTTGTACACTATTCAGTGGCAACATTCTAAAACTTTTTTCCGCACCCTGCTAGACACTATTCAGTACTAGCCACAAAACCGAGAAACTGTCACTTTTACGTGCTGTTTCAATCTTTTTTTTTTTTTTTCTTAAGTAGGAGAGTCTACAGCCTCTTGCAATTGCTTCCGCTGCAATTGCGAGTTGACACCCTGCACCTTAGCTTCGATTAAGCCTCCTAGAGCATCTAGGGCGTTCTCTCTAATCCACCCTTGATACACCGTTCGTTTTCTCGTCTGTTTTCCATTTCCTTCCTATCGTTTCCATTACGATTTCGTTGACGGCCGTAAAAGTTAAATAAAATCCACCGGATTCGATCCTTCTCGTGATTCGCGTCGTGTTAATAACCGTTCGTTACATAAAGTAATATTGTATAAAGTAATATTTTTAGGTATAAATTGCGCATAATCTATTTCTTTTCTATTTGCAAACAAAAATTCTCTACAAGTAAAATTTTTGCGAAATATAAGCGTTACGAAAATATTATAAAGTAATTATTTTCAATATTTATTTAGAAAGCCGAATAAGAATTGCGCGCGTGTTTACGTTCCGCGTATTTATTATTGTCGACGATCTACGTAGCAGTCGCATACCAAGTAGACGTTTGATGAGGTAAATATTCCCGAAGAATAGTTATTAGTATGGAAGCTTAGCGATAATTTTAATTAAGGCGATCCGCATATTAACTAATATTATATCTTTGTATTTTTTTGTCTGTTTAGAAAAACTAAATAAACGGGTTAGCCCTTCCGGTGATCAATTAGTTATCAATTTTTCTGAGTTTTTTTTACTATTCCCGTCTGCCACCCAACCACATCCTGGCCAGACCGACTGCTGCTTTATCCCTGCGAAACTATTCTGATTCCTCGACCAGAGCTCGATTATGCCCTTGCGAACGGAGCGGTCTCGTTACAACTGTATAACTAATTTAAAATTATTATTTTTGATATAATTATCGAAATCAAGAATCTCCAAGTCTGTATTTTAGAATAGGGACAGCACGCTGCAAACAGTTATACTACACCCATACTTGCCTTTTTAGACATTGACAAGTCTGAAAGTCATTATATCAATAAAATAAACCAAGATCCTCAATTACATAAAATTATAATTCGACATTTGGAAGTTAATGTTCAGAATTAGATTTGTGGTTAAAATCGTTTTTATTATTTATTTTTATAAGCTTATGGAAAATATTAATTAGATTGTAAAATTTAAATTGTTAACTTTCATAAGTATAAAGAATTTTGAATAAATGGTAATTATTTTATTAATTATATTTTGAAATTTCATTTATATTTCCTTTAACATACTGAAATATAACATGTTCCTTTTTTTTTCTTTTTTTTATCATTAGAAGGGGCAGAATTTATTTTCGCATGAAGGATGTTTTTTAGTTTAATAACGCGGCATGATGAAGTGCTTAGTAGAACAACATTAAGATTTTAAATATCTATTTTTGGCTTGGTAAAAACATTGTGAAAATTATTAAATGTTCAAAAAGGTTTCTAAGAATAATTGTATGCATGTGTTGATAAATTCAGAGTATTATCGATTATCCTGATACTTAAATGACTGTTTAAACTCTAAATTTTTTACACACGATCCGCGTTAAAGTCAATTCAAGCTGTTCTTGAATACTGAAAACGAGGCTTATTGGTGATCTTTTTAATGTGATGTTTTTTATGTGATTTTTCTAATTGCAATTTATACATAACTTTATCCATAAAAACTTTTTTAATATTTGAAAGTCTTTACAGTATTTTATCAAAATGCAAAAAAAATTTTACTGCGTAAAGTTGTTCCAACAGTCGCTCCATCGTACCCTGTTACAACCTATTGCGCGAAGTAAAATCCTGTCACTTCTAATAATTGAAAAAAAAAATAAAAATAAAAAACAATTCCCCTCATAATTTCCAACCTCTTATGATCAATAGTGGTTTAAAAAAAATCTCGATACTTTTTGGAGAAACCATATATACTTCTAAATGAATTTATAAACAATATTAACAGATTTTAATTTTTTTATAATGCAAGGCATAATTTTTCAATATAGATTCAAAATTATTTATTAAAAAATTGCAGGCTCCTGACGGATCAGAAGAACGTGAATTATATGAATCCGGTGTAAGATTTGGTTGTTGGGGAATGTCAATGTATTCACTGTCCTGTGCTTGTTACTCTCTAATAATTGAAAAATTGATTCAGCGTTTCAAGTACGAAGATCATTAATCTATAGTAAGCTTTTTAAATCGCATTAAAAATTTATTTTTTCTTTTAGAGCGCGAAAGGTTTACATCTACGGTTTGCTATTCTACAGTTGTGGAATGATGTTGATGGCGTTGACCAAACATCCTTTTGGTGTTATTGTTTTCTCCTGGACCGCAGGTGTTATGTATTCTACTCTTTTTACGATGCCGTATTTATTGATCGCACATTATCACGCTTCTGACACAGTGAGAATATATTTATTTTATTTACTGTAAAAACATTTATCAAATACTTTTACTTCGGATATACAGTCAAATTATTTTTGGTTTCTAATTATAGATTATGTTATGACTAATAAATTTAATATATATATAAAATAAATATTTTTTTAAATTAATACATTTTTTCAATAGTATTTTTCATAAGATTTGAATGTAAAATAAAAGCATTCAATTTCAAAAAAATTTAAGTTGACTAAATTTGAATATTATCTTATAAGTACATTATTGAATAAATATATGTACATAAATATATCTATAAACATTTTTAACCAATAATGATAAAAAACACATAAAATCACTTTAATTTTTAATTTGAGTGACACATTCTACAATTAACTTATAATTATCAAAGTATTCTATTTTTTGATAATATATATATTTTACGATAGACATGTTTTTTTGAGTCTTGCTATGCTAATTACATTTCGCGTACAGTTTTACCCTTGTTAAAATTGTATCAGATAATCTTTAAAAAAAAAAAATATTTAATCATACAAATTGAATAGTTCGCAGTGACACCAAAAGGTGAGGTGATAGAAGATCAAGGTGTTCGTGGTTTGGGTACCGACATTGCTATCGTCTCCTCGATGGTATTTCTCGCGCAATTTTTACTGTCGTGTTGCCTTGGGACAATCGTAAGCATCTCCGGGACAACTACTGCTGTTGTTTGCGTGGCCAGTACTTTGGCTGCTTGTGGCGCCCTCTCTGCTACCCAAATTATGTATCTTGATCTTTAAAAACCTGACGTATATTCTATTTTTAGATAAATGTAATCAATTATATTTTAATGCGATGGTACGAATACTTTAACTTTCACGCCATGACAACTTAGTTTGTACGTTGGAATAATGGAAATTGTACTAAGGCATCATGAAGTAAAGTAAATAGCTTCCGGAAACGTCGCTGATACAAAAATAACAAACTGCTGTTGTTTTTTACACAAAAGAGGAACCGCAATACTGTTTTGTAATTATTTAAATTACAACTATAGTTTAGTTTCTGAGAGAAAAAAACTCTTTTGCATTTAAAAAAAAACGACCAATAGCATGTATTATTACGATATTTTTATCTCAGATAATATTCTTTATATTTGAATTATTGGAGTTACAAGGATTATCTATCTCTGTTAGAGAAAATATTTGATGTTACAAGAGTTTAGAATAATGTTTAATATCAATTATTTAACTAATTGGCAATTAGGGAATCTTGTTCTCAATAAATTTACCACTGGAGTAAGAATAATTGCTTAGATTTTTTAATCGAAATTGAAAAAAGGCATAAACAATATGGAGACTAACTTTTAGAATCTTTGTTAGTCAGAGAAAGCTTATTTACTTATAAATAATCTATAAAAAATATAGAATAAAATTTGATTCTGAATATACATAATGGAAAAATTAGTATTAAAAAAATAAAATCAATATGTGTACTTAAAATCTCTCACATAAATTTTTTATATATATAGACTTTATTTTTTTAATTCTACAATATTTTAATGAATAATTTTAAATAAACTTCTTTGGCATGTAATCTGTCCTATAAAATCAAAACTTTTCATTATATACTTTATAACTAGTGTTGGCGATAGAATTAGGGTAAAACATGTCTCGACACCGGCAATAGAAATGCTGCAAATAAAATATAAATAAATAAATCAAAAACGGTGGCGCGAAGTACGAGATCCTCACCACCCAATACTAACAGCATGCTCCTTACACCATACCCTGATATGTACCTCGGCTACACGATGAGGGTGCTCTGGGGAGTCGTCGTCAATCGGAACACTAGGACGAAATCTGGCCTTGGTGGGTCGTCGTGCAATCCAGGGTCAGGGGCACCGGTAAGTCGTCAAAACCCGGTGTCGAAAGTGACCGCGATGTCGAGACGTGGGCCACTCGCATAATTAGGTAAAGCGTATTATTATATTATTCTATATTGTATGGCTTTTTTCTCCGCTCACCTCGGCGGAGGTTTTTTATACCAGGTCTCGCCAAGCGAAAAATATGTAAATATGTCCGGCTATTCTTTCAAGTAGACGAGGCATATTCGAATACTCGCGGCAGTGCGCCATATACAAAAAAAAGCTGAATATCGGGACAGAGCGGCGGGGCGCACCGCGCACGGCGGCGAAAGCGTGAATTGAATTGATTGTCGATAAGACTCTGAGGCGAGCGGAGACAGCGAGCGAAGAGCCGAATTACTAAATATAAAAAAAAAGCATCAAAAAAGATTTTCAGTGGCCTTTTCTTTCCTCACATCTCTGCCCGACATCCATCTCCAACAACTAGTTTATATAATTAGGACTTTTATAATATAAATTTTTATTGATTATTATATTATCAATTTAGTAATCTTTTGCAATAGTGTAAATTATTAATTGACCTATAATCTTTAGGTTTTAATCTGAAATGATAAATAATTTACTTTCTTATTACTATTAGAAAGTATTTCATTTATTTAAAAATTTTCTACTCTTGAGTTTCAATTTTTGCAATACAAATTAAATATATATTATAAAAAATAAAACTGATTTGTAAAAAATTTTAACAATGCCGTAGACTGTTTGATTATAAATTACAATATGTTCACGATCATATTATAATCAATGTAAAAAAATTTTATTGTTATTGTTTACATTATTTATATTATAATAATACAATTAATTAATTTTATAGCATTGTTTTATATTAATACAATTATTTTTTTTTAATTTAATTTTACGACATTCATAAATTTAGTATATAACATAAATTATAATCACAAACTAATAACACAATAATGCTAGAATTACACGCTAGAATTAGATAATATTTACCTGAAATCTTGAAATTGATTTAATTTAAGCATTTAAAGGTTTATTGCTTATAAAATAAAAATAAGTTATACCTTATAATAATTAAAAATTAAAATTAATGCTATAAAATAATCATAGTTCTAATTATACTAAAATTTAGTAAATTATAATCTCCTAATTTTATAAAATATTCTTTATAATCTTAATAATGCTTTGTCAAAATCACCTTCGAAACTTGTTTTTTAAGCATAATGTCACGTATGTAAAATTGCATATGTATACGCGACGATTTATTTATATATATCAGCGAAAGCAAAGACGGAACATTGGGAAATTGACATCGAGACAATCGACCGGAGTCGCGAGTAACGCGAAACCCGCGAGTAATATGAACTTCCAAACTCGACAAATTACGGAAAGTCAAGATCAGAGGTGACAATAAATGTACAGAGGTCAATTGAAAGACGTTAACGAAGAAAGCTGACAGAATGATTATCAAGCAGAGGCACCCAGTGGGAGAAATCGCGGATTTTGCAATTTCTCCATACAACGGAGGTAATAAGTCAAATCGAAAAACACGTAGGGGCACTTCTGAATTGGACTTCAAATTGGGACTATTAGATTCGGTCGTACTTCGGTTCGGGTTCTTTAATACTTATTTGTTTTACACAGTCGGGACTTAGCTTCGTGACACAAAAGAAAGTTGTATTACACATTGTGATACTTATCTCTCTCGTTCATAAAAAGAAATATAATAAAACAAAAGTATTATATTAATTATCTCGCGTTTTATTAATTGACGATTTCCGAACCTCACAAAGGCCAAAACGCTTCGACCGATTTGGCTAGGGCAGAACGATACCTGAAGAGAGAATATTGTCGCGATTCGATCATTAAAAAAATTAACATAGTCGTGACCTCTTAGATACGTAACAATAATTACATCATAAAAATATTGTATCATTTAAATACAATTGTTTTAAAAATGAAATTTTAAATGTTAATTTAAATATTAATATTATTATTTTAAATACTTAAATTTTTTTTGTAAATTCGAATACATAATCATGTATTTTGTTTTCATCAAATATTAATAATATATTATCAGACAATTTTAAATCAATTTGCAATTTCGAAATTAAAAAAAATCTTTTTTTGTACTGTCTTTACATGTTATACTATTTATTATTTATTATATATTACTGACTCTATTATGTCTAAAAGTAAAATGGCTGTATTTTACAAATTCAGTATGTGATCTCTCCTGTCTATTATTGTTTATATTCGAATTATTTCGAATCTTTTTCCTTTTTACTGAATTGATCTTTTTTTAGCTTATAATTGACTTTTCTTATATATACATTTCTATACATCGCAATACAATGCCACGACATTGTTCATTATGATATTTATGCGGTTTTGTCTATCGACACTATAGTGTTAAAATTACATTTCATTTTATAATAAAAAAAGTAATATGAAGTATTTGTCGTTAAAATTGTTAATAAAAATAAGCCACTAAATATTTTTAGTGCCCTGTTAGAAAACAATAATCTACTCATTTTTTTACGATTTTTGATATGTGTGATTAGTTACTCTTTGCTAATGACTTGATTTTTTCCTTAGTTTATTATATATTTTATTTTGAAGCTCCTATAAAATACGAAATTCTAATCTTTTTGTTTTATTCTCCATTTCAAAGAACTTGATATTAAACAACGGATGGAAAAACTTAAATTTTTAAAACTATAATTAATTAAATTTATTGTTTTCATTAACAATAGTTAATATTAATGAATATAGTATAAAATTTTTAAAGTCATTATTTTAATCAGTTATTACCTAGAAATTCTCTAAAATATTTCAATTATTACCATTATAATATTACTGATCGAGGATTAGATTTACCAGTTACGGAATTCAAGAGGATACATGATAATAGCCAAACTATAATAATTCTATTTTTTTAAATTAAAAAATTGAGATTAGACAATGCAACAGCAAGAAGAAACTTGGCAATTTTTCGCATAAATAAATTAAAATTTTAAACGTACGAAAAATAATAAACCGTTAAAGCTTAAATTTTCCATAAATAAAATGTATAAAATTTGATTCAATTTCATTAGAATCGGGAATCTAAAAATATTATTAAAAAAAAAAACAGAACTGCAGTTTTTTATAATTAATATTAATCATTTTCTGTTTTTAAAACTTTCCTTTATCTTTAATTTTACAATCAGATTTTTTAAAAATGAATTATAATCTCAACTTTTTTATCTACAATTTATTCTTTAACACTACTGCGCTAAATTTATCGTCTTTTTTTATATAAAAAAAATATTTTAAAAATACATTTTTTAGACAAAAATGTTTATCAAATTTTAATCATCAATACAATTAGAATTTATTTTAAATAATTAAATTTTTTAAAATCTTAAAACGTTATATAAAGTATATTTTATAATTTTGCATCGGTAATCTTATTTATTTTTTTTTTACCATATAATTAGCATTTGTAAAAATTATTAAGACATAACATTATATACACGGTTCATCCACGAAGTATCGAGTTTTTTTTCATTTTGCACCTATTCATCGCAGAAATTTGGAAGGGATCTTAAAATGTCGACAAACTCTTTCCGCATTTGTTCCTTTTTTATTTTTGTTTTTTCGATAATTAGGTGCGGATTTTACTTCACGCGTAGGGTGTTTTTGACACGGCGCGATGAAACGACTACTCTAATAGCGTTACGCGATAAAGTTTTGTTTGCAATTAAAAAAACAGTGTGGAAACTTATAAAATATTGCAAGAAGTGTATGGACATAATTGTATGTCAAAATCGTAAAGTGGAAAATGGCACAAAGCTTTTAAAGAGAGCAGAGAAAGAATCATCGATGAGCCTCGATCTGGGCGTCCAAAAAGCTTTCGAATGGCTAAAAACACCCGGCGCGTGTTAGAAATTTAAAATTTGGACTGTGGATTAACGTGAATTAAAGTCTTAAGACTGTGGATTAAAGCTGAAGAGTTTGAAAATGCATTTGAAATTTGGAAAATGTGTTGATGCAGGAAGAAATTATTTTGAAGAATTTAAAATTTTTATTTTACCCTGTTTATAAGTCCACCAATAAATCATTTTTCAAAAAAGAAAGATAAAAAATTTTTTTTTTTTAATCTTTGAACAAAACATTCTCACGTAGTGGTTTTCCACTAATCGTTTCAGCACGCCGTGTCAAAAATTTGAAAAATACCCTTCACGCGAAGTAAAATTCTGTCGCACCTAATTATCGAAAAAGACAAAAAAAAGGGGAAAAATGTGGAAAGAGTTTGTCGACATTTTAAGACCCCTACCAAATTTCTACAACGAATAGGTGCAAAATGAAAAAAAACTCGATACTTCTTGGATGAACCATGTATATATATATTTTTTCTGAATTATATATCGATATATGTTAGGTACGTACATTTATCATTTATTCAATCTTTATACATATATATCAAAGTGTAAATTTGAATTCAAGGTATATACAATAATTAACACTTTTTTAACATCATACACAATCTTTTATTTTAATTTAATAAATTTATATACTGATACTTTTTATTTAAATATTCTGTTATTCATTGAAAAATTTTATTTTAACTGATTAACTTGCTAAATCAAACTGAGATAAAATATTAATTTTAAAATCAAATAATACTAAATAAAAAACAATAAAATTCTAAACAATAAAATTCTACAAATAGAAATATATTTTTGGATTGATTACAAAAAATTATTTAATTAAAAGAATTGTTAATCAGAAAATAAATTTTATAATATCATTTGATAGGGATTGGTTAATTTACAAGATCCAAAACGTTTCAATAAATATTTATTGAAAGATTTTATGCTTTATTTGGTATTGATTTTAAAAGTAAATTTAATATAAGTATAAATTATCAAAATAAAAAAGTAATTGACTAAAAATATTTTTTATTTACTTCAACTTATAAATCACTATGACTAGTAAAAAATCATAAAAACAATTCCGTTTTTACAAATGAAATAGGAAAACCTTATAAGTATAATCTCTCTATGTATGTAATATCTGAAATATGGATTAATATCGCGTTCAGAAACACAAAATCATATTAAAAATTGAGAATAATGATTTTATTGTAATTTAAAAGCACAGGAAGAATCCAATTTTCATTTGAATAAAAATTAATTCATCCCATCGTAAATTATACGCACGTGTATTTTTGTAATAGCTAAGCGAGAAAATGAATTAAAAAAGGGAACATTCAATGATTATCTCCAGTCTAAATGTTGTTCTAGTATATTTCGGATGTTTGATTGATGGTTATTATTTCGTCACACCAATATCTGTTTTTCTTCTATAGACGTAATGTTCATTATTATTTTTGCTCCTCATGAGAATACCTATGGCTAGTATTGTCTGTTATATTAAATCATCAGATTGGTAAGTGTACGATTTACTGATTATTAATAATGACATTGTAGAAATTATTTAAAAAATACTCTATATTTTTGTTCATATTTTCGAGATAATGATAAAAAAACATAAATATCCAACAAATTATTTAGGTACTCCTTGTAGAATAATACCACTACTGAGGAATTTGTTTGTTGTTAATCACTTAAAAAATCTCTCTATTAATGTAATAAAAAGAAAGAGAGAGAGAGAGAGAGAGAGAGAGAGAGAGAGAGAGAGAGAGAGAGAGAGAGGAGAGACAGAGAGAGTAGATATGTTCTTTTCTTTAAATTTTTTAATGCGTTCATTTTTATTTATATTATTAATTATTATTCGATTAATTATGGTTATATATATTAAATGATTATTATTAATATAAACATTATCTCAACATTTTTATAAAATATTTTTATTATTATTATTATCAACTACGAGATTTCAGTTCTATTTGTTGGATTACTCTAAATGCATATTATTTTTATTAATTAAAACTGTTGAAAGTTCACGTCGTAACAATTTAATTAATTTAAAAGAAATAAACAATGTTATAAAATTAATATTTAAATTACATTACTTACAATGAAAATATAAATTTATGAAAATGAAAACTATCTGAATCAAGTGTAAAACTATTTATGAAAAAAACTAATTATTAATTACAATATTTTATTATTTACTAAATTTTAATAAATATATATATATATATATATATATTTTAATAAATATAGATAAATTATTAATATAGTAAATAAATATCATATATAAGAATTGATATGTGCAAAAACATTTTTCGTATAAACAAATTCTCTTTGATAAATATTAAATTTGGTAAATATTAAAGTAAATTTAAAATAAAAATACAATCTTTTAGTAGATTTTAAGATACCATTTCAGCCATTGTAAATAATTGATCATCATAGATAACTGTATCTGTATGAATAGTGTCCTGATAATCGAAAACGTCGAATAACACTGAAAACACCTCTATAATTTGTATTGAGTGAGTTTGGGGGAGGTAAAAAAGTAAAATAAACGCATACGGAAGTAACAAACATGATATATCCATACAGCATCCGTGCGTGGCAGGGAGGATGTGAGATCGGAACTCAAATGGTATCAAAAGTAATATCGTGTTAGTGGGGATCGCGTGCGTGACAATTGGTACTTATGGGCTGTTTTGTACCCTTACCTTTTATTTTTTTTACGTCCCCGCCTTTCTTGCCTTTAATTTCTGAGTACCTGGTGATAAATCATATACAAGGATTTTCTTCAGGCCGAAAATTTCTTCTTTCTTACACACGTGCAGTTATTAGGGGGTCCATTTATTATGTAGTAGATGATTACAATGCTTTCATTTCGAGTGGAAAATTTTTGATGAAGAATTTAAGGAAAAATAATCACTCCTTCCAGTTCGATACATAAATTTAAGCTTTATTACTTCTAAATTCATATCTTTAAACTTAAAATTTTAATTATATCCGAAGATTTCATTTAATAATAGTTAAAATTTATTATCCAAATACTTGGCATTGGATATTTATTTTTATAAAAACAGTTTTTTGATCAAAGATGTATTTTTATATTTTTATACATTATTTCAATCAAATAGTTATTAACAATAAAAATTGTAACTAATTTAAAACTTAAACAAAAATATTAACGATTATATTGGATTCCGTTAACGGACACAGTGGCTAGCGCATCGTGTTAGCACACAGTGAAAGTTTTACATTGCATTGCATGTAGAGAAGATATGGCAGAGGCAGAAAAAAGCAGCTAATAATAGGAGTGAATCGAGAAGAAGTGAAGTGAATATTAACGATTATATTTTATGCAATTATATTTTATTCATTTAAGAAATTGAAGGAAAATAAATTTTATAAATATTTTATTACTCACATATATGAATTTAATAAATATTACAATTATTGGATAAAAAATTAGTTTTAAAGAAATAATTATTTATTTTTATAATAGTGTAGCATACGCGATTCGTTCAAATACGAACCAATATTGAAGAAGGTACTGCATACCTGAAATTATAAATCTTCGAGATTATTGTTAGAGTTTTGGAGTTTAATAGATCTTTAAGTTTTATGTTTCTACAACTACGGAGGTATAAGAGAAACTGAAAAAAAGAAAGGACTCACTCTCTTGCACCTCGTCTTCTCGAGTAGTTGCCCTCGCATAGTGTAAAGATAAATAAAGTATTCATATACCGCAAATGATTTTTAATTATTGAATATACCCCGCACCGACAAGAGCAGTACTTGAAAAGCAGAAATATTCTATAGACATACAACATACAGCTAATAAAACTTGATAGTCAAAAACTTAAGAACTATCTTATAATTTTAAAAGTATTTTTTAAATTAAAATTTATTTAATTTAAAATTTTATAATGGTTTAATTTATTGATCATTAAATAAATTAATGATAAAATGTTTTCAATTGATTTCATTTATGTACTTAAATAATAAGCCTGTAAACAGCTTTTTAATATATTTTGATCATAAAAGATTAATTATCTAAATGCGATATTATTATTATAAATATATATATATACTCTGCTACATTTAATTATTAATAGTTATATCGTAAGTAATTTTCTTCGTTTAGTAAAATATGATATATTTATAATTAATGTACTCAAAAATTAAAATTTACAAATATCTTAATAAAAATAAAATTGAAAATATTCTTATGAAAAATCATTGCATTTCATAAATAACTTTTAAATTTTATTCATTTTTTAAATATCAGTTTGCAAAATTTAAATCACACATAATTTAAACTAGTACATTTTTTTATCATGAAAATACTTTGTGTAAAGATAAAACTTGCATACGAAAATAATGTACATATAAAAAAGATAGTATTTTAAGTATTTAAACAAATCAAAACATAAAAATAAAAAGATAAAGTGAACAACAAAAATAAGAATACATCACGAAATTTATAAGATAAAAATGTTTATTAAACATTAATTACTTTCACTTGAGGTAATAAAATAAACGTATATTATTATATTTTTATTAATAAAATTTTTAATAAATAAACATATATTTTTCATTATTATTTACTTTTTATTATTATAATTTTTTTTTCGTGGGACATTTTTTTAATTTATGAACAAAATTTAACTTTTTAAATATTACAAAATAACTTTTTACCAGTTGAATTCCTCCGATATTGTATTCATAATAAAAATTAATATATATATTTTAATTTTATAGTATGAAATGTGTAATACTCTTATACCTTTTCAAAATTTGTTAATGCATATTTTGTTACAACTTTTTACAAATTTTTATTTTATAGCTTTAAAAACCTCATATGTATCCCATCTACTGTAAACAAAATATATTGTTTAATATTTTGGTACATTAAGTTATTATTTTGAAGTGCTTCAAGTGAAATAAATTTAAATTTTATATTTAAATTTATTATCATTAATATATTTTAATAAAAGAATTGTAAGATAAATAATATAAATATAATAAATAAATATAATAATAAATAAATATAAGGAAGTACTAAAGTTTCGTTTTATTTGTTCAATTTTGTACATTTGTATTATATTTCAAAGTAATGTGCAATAAAATCATTAGATACAAATACGTGATTTATTACTTATTATTAGATTATTTTTCGTAAATTTTTAAATCAAGCATAATTGCGCTATTTTCGTTGTTTTTGAAGTTCACTTCTTGCATTTTACAATACATTGTTTTATCATGAATAAATTTTCTGCATTTTCCAGGATATTTTTCACATTTCCAACATCCCCATCCAAAAATCGAATAAGCGGTTTGATCCCACCACTGGTTCAGCGATGGGCGGGGCTTACATAAGCTATCCATGAAGATGTGGCCAGTAGAATACGAGATGGTGAAAATCGTAATGTCGGATGATTAATCGTTAAGTAGATCAACCTTCTAAATTTGACAATATGAAATAATGGTTTAACGGTAAAAATTCACGAATTCAATATAGTTTATTACTTAAGAATTTTAATAGATACGTCATTATACAATGGATTTTACAATTATTATGTACAGATAAAAGTTGTTCAAAATCTTTATCTTATTCAGCTAAATAAAATTTTTTTCTTAATTATAAATTTTAAATAATATGATTAATGCAATATTGTACAATCATCATAAATTACTAGCAATATAACAGACACTTAGTAGATCCCCATAAAATACATATTTTGTATAAATAATCGTTTTCATGTTCACCATATACTAGATAAAGCAATAGAGCACTTTTTAGGTGGTTATCGAAAACTACCTAACCATATGTATCAAAAATAAAAAATTCTAAAAAAATCAGTAGATTCTTATTTTCTAAAATACCATATTTTTTTTATTAATAATTCATCTTTTTTTATAATCAAGAACGAAAAATAATGCATTTTCTTTTTACTTTTTTTTTATAAATTAAAAATTTGTAATTTTAATACTGTAGTGTCTATAGATGAATTATAACTTATAAAATTAGAAGAAAATCCATTTTTATGTAAACCGATTAGTAAATTAGAAGTGAATAAATTTTCAAAGAATGGAAAAGTTTTTAAATTAATTAAAAAGTTTATAACTTTCACATTTTTTAACTTTGACAATTCTAATTTGGAAAAATTACTATATACTTTATTTGAACAAAAATTCAGTTTGATCGGATTATTAGTTTTAGCAAATACTATTTTTAATTAAATTATGAGAAGTGTTCTAAGTTTAAATTAGGTCAATGAATTATACGATTTTAGTTTTTTCAACGGTTTAAATATAATTATAGATAAATCCTGTGTTCTACATTTTGTAAAAATCTTTTAGAATATCTAAAAAAGTCGGATGAAAATGAAACAAACGACGAAAATAAAATACATTTATAAACTATTTAACACAATTTTAGTAAAAAATATTGTTTTAATATTATAGATGTTATTATTGCCTTTTCACTTCTTTATCATTTAAGTGTAATGTCATTAAATGAATGAAAGCTGTTAATAATTAATATAATTTATATATAAATGAATGCTCAAATAATATTTTATTATGTATATACCTAAATATTTTTTATTCTAGATTTTTCATAATAGAACATTACTATAATAATTTTTTTTTTTAGGATGAATCGAATAATGAATATATACAAATGATTTCCTTAACCTTAAAGCAAATATTAAATAATATTTACGTGGAAAGTTAAACATTCAATATTTTTTAAATTTTTATTCAATTTTATTATTTTAATTAAATGTCAACAGTTTCATTAATCAAATTAATTTTAATTTAATTTTATGATATTGTCTAATTTTTCTAATATCTATATTTAAATTTTTAATATATATCTATAATTATATTTTAAAATTATTTAAATAAAATTGCGTTGTATTCTATTTGTTTTTATACTTTAATATGCGTTTATATATTTATTGCTCGAAAATCTATTCTATCAAAATTTAATTTAAAATAACATTTCGTAATGAAAGGACTTTTAATAAGTGCAATTAAGAAAAAAACTATAATTGAGTTATATATTATTATTTTTTAATAGATACATGTTTGTGTTAAACAACAATTAATTGTAGACTTTTTCATAATAAATTTTGAGTATATTTAATCCAACTACAAGCAATAATTTATTATTTTAAAAAAAATTTCATTTTCGTAACAATTTACTTTCTTCTTGAAATAAAAGCTTTTCTTTTCAGAAAAGTGGAAATAAAAATCACAATAATTCAGAAAAATGGAAGTAACTCGAATAAAGAGTGCAAAAAGAGTACAAATAGGAAAGCGGTAAGCTATCGTCATGTGATTTATCAGTCGCACAACAATAACATCACATTTTTTGCAACACTGATGGATCTAAAAAGATCCGAGGAAATTACTCTACAAGTTCGTACCTTATCGACGGTCAAGGTGGTCCTTTCATTCGGAGGTTAGATAACAATTGATGAAATTATTGTCATTTTGTCGAACACTCTGAAAATAAATTAACGTGGGTGACTTTCCATCAATATTTGTATTATTTAAATTATCATTTTAATTTTAATTTCCTAACCCCTGATGTATCTAAGTAAAAATTCAAATACATTACTTTTTTTAAGATAAACGAATAAATAGAATATATATATATATATATAAAGCCTTAAAATATAAAAATATCAAAATTTAATTATTTGTTGAATTTAAAATATTTGAAAATTTTAATATTTTTTTAAGCTGTAAATTATTTTAACATTAATACGTAAATAATTGAAACTTTATTTATGTCAATAAGCAATAGATAATTTGTCTAAAAAAATTCTAAAAATTAAGTAAATCGATAAAGTATATTAATAATAATTAGTATTTATTTAATTTACATTCTATAAATTGTTTGAACAATGTTATTTATTTGATAAAAATTAAAATTTATATCCAATAAAATATATTGCAATTCTTGTAAATTAAATATAAAAAAAATGTAAATTAAATTTGTGAAGTAATCAAACATTAATTTGTAAAAAACATTTATAAATACTAAATTATTAACATTTTTACATCAATTGCGAGAATTTATTCATCATAGTTTTAGTTTTCAGTGCGAATTTAATTTATAATTTCAGTAACATTATAAAGTTTTTTAATAATTTTTCGAGAAAATTGAATATATTCTGTATGAATCATTTAATATTTAATATTATTTACAACTATGTATGTAACTATAATCAATTAATTAAAAAAATTGCATTTATATTAATTTATTACAATTAAAATTATGTTATATAGAAAAATAAATAAGTTCCAAAATAAATGTTATTTGTTAAAAAGTAAGATATATCACATTTTATAAATTTTTTAACATATTAAAAACATAATTTTCAATCAATTAAATAAAAATATCTCTTCAAAGATGTATTAAATTCACACATTGAATTAATTTCATTCATTTAATATCTATTCTATATTTAATAAATGGAAAGTTAAAAATTTAGATAGCAAACATTCCTTAAAAAATTAGTGTTGATAATTAACATTTTTTCATTTGATTCACCGATCATTCTTAGAATATAAAGTAGTGAGATGAAAATAAAAAATACTGCAGCAACATTTATGTTTGATAATATGGAAAAATAGACAATCGACCGGAGTTTGTTAATAAAGTGTCAGTTAGATCTGTAACCTCAAACACAATGAAAAGGAGGAAGGAGTAAAATATTTAAATTTGTGTACACAATATCATTATAACTACTACTTTTTTTCCGGCCAATAAGAATTTTTAAATAGCACTTCCCACATTTGGATGGATATTCTATTCGGATACCCCACTTAGAGATCTGATAGGCGTTGACTGAAGCTGGAACAGCAAGTAAAAGACCGCGCCCCGTAGCAGTGGGGGAAATGCTAGATACTGGGTGGACTACTGATCCGATGACGGAGATTTCAAGGACCCAAGCAAATATGTTACGGCTGGTCGGTGGATCACTACTTTTTTTAGAGACCAAGGAGTTTTTCTCCGAGCCTTAAAGTGATAAAACGAAAGTAGTTTTTATCACAGTGACAGTTTGAACAAACCAGTGACTTCCAATTTCACTCAAACGACCTATTACTATAATAAAAGAAAAACACGGCATCTGTTAATTTTTAATTTCAAAAAGCTTAGGTGTACAATGTTATACAGTGATTTTAGAAACGATTCCTTGTTTGCAGTGGAATTTTGTAAGTGCTGAAACAAAACTTCATTTGGATAAACAAATTATTTTTGTGATTTTATTTGTTATATTAAACATTGATAATCATGTTAATACCGTTGGTCATAAACAAAATTGTATTAACAAATTTATTTATTAACATGTAAATCAACAAATTAATCTATTGTAAAAGATATACATTATCCAATTTTTTTAGGATAAATTTGAATTAAGGTTATTTAAATTAAGGTTTTTTTTTTTAACAAAAGCATTTTAAACAAATTGTTGTCCAAATTCATTTTATTAATTTTCATTAAATGAAAATAATATATACTTGAGATAAAAAGTCGAAAATTTAAAAAATCTAAAATTATTTTTGTAGAAAATTGAGATTAATTTTTTTTTTAGTATATATTTTTGACAATTTTATTTAAAACATGCATGCACGTTTTTTTAATATACTCATGTATTTAATTAACTTATTTTTTTTAATATACAATTGAAATATATCAAAAGTAAAAACTTTTAATTATACACCTTATATTATTAGATAATTTATCCATTTTTAAATTTTCAAAATATACATTTTATGAAAAAAAATTTATTACTTAAATTTTATTATAATATTGTATTTTTATACAATAATTTTTCTGGAAAATTGTTTTACATATATTTTTTAATTTTTTACGTTATTATTAATAAAAATGTGTAATGTATTTTCATAAAAGATTTGATCAATTTTGTTTTTTTATTAAATTAGCTGTATAATTTCATTTATGATTAAAATAGTATTTCTATACAATTTTTGAACACCATCCAATGGTTGAAATTATATTAAAAAACTTTAAATTCCTTTGAAATATATTTAAAAATAAAATAAAAATTCACACTTTAAAAAAACAGCAATGATTGGCTAAAGAAATCCAGAAGAGTATTAGCATGACCTCCGAAGAAGTAGAATCTTCGTGGCCGTCAAGTCCCGAAAGTTCACGGGCCGCCGACGAAAATGTCCACGTAATCGACGAACCGACAGAGGATTATAGCTCATTCTCAGAGTCCAACGATACTCTCGAGCCCTATCTGGAGACTCGGCCTCTGGGTGTAACCGCGAGATCAGGCAAAACCATCCCCTTTTCAATAGACAGTATTCTCGGGCGAACGAGCCCGAATCAATGCGTCCGGATTCAAAATTACAGCGAGCAATTTCCCGGTTGCGATTATCAAACTATTGGTGAGATTGGCATTTTTATCAACTAAAATTTCAATTGATTTAAAAATCTTAAATTAGTTTTAACATTGAAAGAACAATGTTTATTGTATAGTACAAGCAACAGAACACTTTTTAGGTAATGAAAAAAAGCAGCTAATGATTTATATAAAAATTCGTAAAAAAATCAATAGATTCTTATTTTCTTAAATACCATTCATAATATTCAGTGGTTTTTTTATTAACAATTTTAATGAAAAAATGCATTTTTTTTTACTCTTTTTGTTATAAAATGAAAAGTCTTAATTTTAACACTATAGTATTAATGGATGTAGTTAATAAAATTGTGAATAAAATTCATTTTTCCATAATCCGATCAGAAAATTAGAAGCTGAGAAATTTTCCAGAAACCGGAACATTATTAAATTGATTAAAAAATGTGTAACTTTTTTATTCTTCGATATTTAGAACTGTAGTTTTGAAAAATTAAATTAATTAATATGCAACTTTTTGAAATAAAATTTTAACTTGATCTGATTATTAGTTTTCGAGTAATACTAATGTGAATTAAGTTATGTTAACATTTACGATATTATTTATTATTTTTCATTATTTTTCACCGGTTATAAAAAATATAATTATTGTAGAATAAATCTTGTATCTTAGATTTCGTTTAAATATTATAAAATACGAGGATAAAGATGATCAAAAATGTTCGAGCGCGCGCAATATGACGAGGAGTGGGGAGAAGAAAAAATGAGAAGTTAGTTAACGCGGATTTCATTTCTATTACTATATATTAAAATTCCTCGGTTTTTCTCCCCCCTCCTCAGGCGCTCGTCCATTTTCGGTCATATTTCGTCTCATATGTTTTAGACAATTCGAAATATTTAAACGCCATGTAAAATACATAAATTATTGTGCTACAATTATATTTTTTAAAACAGTTAAAAAAAGTAAAATCTTTTAGCAAAATGAGTTGAAAATAACTTCGTAAATTTTTGCATAATTAAATTCACATTAGTATTACACGAAAACTAATAATCAGAGTAAGTTAAAATTTTATTTGAAAAAGTTGCATATTAATCAATTCAATTTTTCAAAAATACAGTTCTAAATATCGAAGAATAAAAAAATTACATATTTTTTAATTAATTTAAAACATTTTCCGATTTTTGGAAACTTTCACAAATTATAATTTTCTGATCGTTTTATAAAAAAAATCAATTTTATTGATAATTTTATTAGCTAAAAATCGGCCATTAATACTATAGTGTTAAAATTAAGACTTTTCATTTTATAACAAAAAGAGTAAAAAAGTTGCATTTTTTCATTAAAATTGTTAATAAAAAAAACCTTAAATATTACAGTTGGCATTTTACAAAATAAGAATCTACTGGTTTTTTTACGAATTTTGATATGCATCACTAGCTGCTTTTTTTATTACCTAAGTGCTTTATTGTTTGGGACTATGTGCTAAATATTAATTTTATGATTTACTTTTATCTTAGGTGTATAAACGTTACTTTTCTTATTATGGTAGATACTCATATAGAAATATAGCCTTTTATAAATAATATTCACTGTTATAATATTATGTCTTTCATGTTAATTCAATGATATTCTTCTTTGTATTAAAAAAATAACAATTGTTTCTTTATAATTATATATTTTTAAAAGATTTCGTAATTTATTAATTATTCGTTCTAATTAAATTATTTATTTCAAATTATTCTATTCTTTTTTTTCCTGTTTCAAATCATATTTAAATTCTAAATAATTGAAATTATGATTATATCATGCTTATTAAGAAGCTTTTTATAATTTTTATTTATAATTTTCATTATGCAAATATTATTAATAAATTTCACATTCTCAATGTAAATAATTTTCTTTTGACTATGTGAATCCAATTGATAGACAAAATACAGACGTTTATAGTTATGACTGATTTATATTTAAAATTTAAATTATTTAAATCATTGAATCAATGATTAATGAATTAAAATTTAAATAAAAGAATTGATTTTATTATATAAAAAAAATTCGTATTATAAATGTAAAAAAACTTCTAATTTTGTTGCTAGAACAAGCGAGCATGTATTTTCCCTCGTGCTGAAAGGTCAATCGATTACTTTGTTTATTTCGTGCCGTATTTATGAATTTGATTAAATATTGCAATAATCAATTGCTGTATATTTAAATTTTCTTTTCAAAATAATTTTTTTTATTATTAATTGTAACCGTTAATTAAAACTTATTTAACATTCATCTGTTTATAATCAAAAGCTTCAAAATCATAAATTTGTAAAGTTTTTTTGAATTTTTTTTGAAAGATGCTAGCAAAGCACAAATTAAATACTGTTATTCTAAAATCTATCTTGTTAATATTTTCGAATACGTAAAGCAACCTTCCCGAAAATCTTTGTCATTGGAGTCTTAATATCCCGGCAAATTAATAGAAAATAAAAGCGATTCCGTACTTCAATCCGCAGAAGTGTATTTTTACATAAATAAAAATTTTTCTTATAGTATACAATAATTTTTTTGGTACATTTATTTAAACAAGAAATATTTTCAGGATGTGAAACAATTTCGTGAAGTAAGTTTAATCTATTAATTTATGTTATATAAATGATTAATAATAAACATTAGTATCTACCTACAAAAAATATGCAAAAAATTGATATCTTGTTATCTAAACAAAGCAATAGAGCACTTTTTAGGTTATAAAAAAGTAGCTAGTGATCATATCAAAATTCGTAAAAAAATCAGTAAAATTTTATTTTCTAAAAAACCACTAAACATATTCAGGGATTTTTCATTTTTATTAACAATTTTAACGAAAAAATGAATTTTTTTTACTTTTTTTGTTATAAAATAAAAACTCGTAATTATAACCCTCTAGTGTCAATGGATAATTTATAGCTAACAAAATTGTGAAGAAAATTTATTTTTATATAAACTGATCAGAAAATTATAGGCCGAGAAATTTTCCAAGAACCAGAAAATGTTTTAATTAATTTAAAAATTAGTAAATATTTTAGTTTTTATTATTTAGAACTCTAATGTTAGTAAGTTTCAGTATTTGATATGTACTTTATTTATACAAAATTTATTAAAGTATTTAAAGCAT
Organism: Eupristina koningsbergeri; assembly: GCA_018907245.1. Lineage (NCBI taxonomy): Eukaryota > Metazoa > Arthropoda > Insecta > Hymenoptera > Agaonidae > Eupristina > Eupristina koningsbergeri. Next base: position 870,131 of record JACCHV010000002.1, on the reverse strand, counting down.
TAGCTACTGAAACAGTCTGAGTTACTATAATAATTATCAGTTTCTGTCAATTATTTATCTTTACCTGTGTGTTCGAGAGTTTTTCGATGTACAGGTAGTCCGGCAAGAGGCAGGAGACACGTGCGAGAAATTAATAACCGATTTGGGTTTCCCCGGAAAATCCCAACCTGCGATCGAAATACGGGTATGCCTATCTAAGGGCGCGGTGCGTAGGAGAAGTAAAATTCAATTCGAGTTTAGCAGTTGTACTGTGTGGACCGTAATTGTAATGTTCCTTTTGTATAATTTGCGTATATTTTACTAAGTTTTTTGTAATTGTGCGAAGCTGCGTGTGTGGTTCAAGTCACGTCTGTGGATTCGGGTCAGTCAACAAGTGATCTGCAGGTTACCGGCGTAAAACCACTACAACCACTAGACGGTATCTGCTCAAAAAGGACATTGTCTGGTGTACACTCACATATCCACGGCGTCGATCTACGAAGGCCCTTACTCGCGTTGGCGAATTGCGAAGGCTTTTTTTCTCTTCCTCACGGGGATTTTTTTTTATGCCGGCGTGGTGTTAAGAATAAACAGAGGTAAAGGTGTGTCATTTCATATAAGTGGTTGTTTTATTCATAGCGTTTTATTGATGGGAGTTCCATCCTTTTCCCTCTTCCTTCACTTAATATCTGGCGGTAAGTATTTCTATACACTGTGAATACTTACTTTTTTTGTCGAAATAACAGAAAAATATATTTTGATGTACAGTAAAAATGAGTTTAAGTAATTATTATTGTTAATAATGATAATATAATATAATTAAGAAATATTTAAGAAATCTTGAGAATTAATAGATAAAAAAATTAATTTAAAAAATAAATAAAATGCTTTTATAAAACAAACCTTTATTTTTAATTATAATAAATCCTTTTTGGAGCTCAATAATGTGCTATGTCAACTTGATGATCTTACACTGATTTTTCTCTTTTTTTTGAGAAATAAGGTTCTTCCCCGATCACCTTTTAATTTCGTGTAAAAATTAAAAATTAAAAGTTATTTCGCGTAGACTAATCGATAATTAGCCAATTACACTTGGTTTTATCAGTAAATTAATTTATTGTTTGTGTATCTCTCACTCTTGTTTTTCCTTTTTTAAGCTTTAACAGAAAACTTATTTCCTTAGTATAAACATTATGAATTTGTTTTCGAATGCAACGCGAATTTATTCAAATATTTCGCAACTATCTATCTTTCGAACTTTCACGTTTATGATGATCTATTCTAATGTTTGCCTTCACCTCCTAGGTATGTCAACTGGCAGGCCTTATGAGGCGGATGCACGTCTGTATCGGGCTCAGGATTGTATGACATCTCAGTAATAATCAGTAGGCTGGCTTCGCACAACGACAAAGCCAACCTGGATTTCTTTATGAGAACCTTGATCCAGATTAGTGCTCACTTATAAATTTTATACAATTTTATTTTTCATAACGACAATTATATGAATATAATTCGTCTTTCATCAATGGAAAAATATAATAAAATAAAGGGACATAATATTATCAAAAATAGAAATGTTCGCAACATAATTTAGAGCAGTTATTTATTTTAAGGGGGAGAAAGAGCACCCAGCTCGGTAAATGGTTGATAAAAGATTTGTGATCGAGAAAGAGAAAGAAAGAATACATGATTAAAGATGTAATATTTAGAGAGGAGTGATACATATATTATGTCTACCTTTTCTTCAAAACACAATATATAAATTTTTTATCGTCTATTTATTATATGTATCTAATAAAAAATTTTTAGCTTTCGTTATTATAATATTCTTATATTTTATATTTATTATAGTTAATTTTAGAATATACAAGTAAATGTTAAAATTCTGTTTACGGCGAGGTAATAGACAGTCTAACACTTAAAAAATCAATAGCTTCATGCGGCTTATAATTCTTATAAAACTCACTTCCATATACTTAGATTCCATCAGCATAATTAAAAATTTCTATTGTATGATTTTTGAAAGTAAGGCGAATATTTTTTTTCTTCTATTAATAAACAGATTTCTTTATTTATATAAGAAATATTAAATATTCTCTCAATATCAATCAATAATTTTTAGGTTTTTACAATTTTGATTTCGTATTTTAAATTATATGGATACAGGAAATTCATTAAAAAATCTTCAAAACATACTGTATTTAATATAAGTTACAATATATGATATTTGTTAAATACTTGTTTAATTATTAAAAATCTAATAAGTAAATAAAAAAATTGAATAAAATGCAATTCTTAATTATTTATGCTAATGTTTTATTTTCCACACATTATGAATAAAAAAGATAATATGAATTTAAATTAATCAAAAATTTTCATCATTAAAATGATTAAAAATATTTGAGACTAATTTTAATTTAGACGTTAATTTTTTACACTTTACGAATTGAAAAAAAAAATTAAATCATTTTTGAAATTGTGAAAATGGTTGTCCATTACCATAAAAACTTAACTATAATTAAAAGATTTGGTTATCACAAGTAATTATCAAAAGAAATAATTGTCAATAAAATTTTATTTATTTGTATGAATACAGCAAAATAAATGAGATCATTATTTATCATTATTTACGTTTGTACTTTTCAACTGCCCAATTCACAATTCCGTAAAAATAATTATATAAAAAATCCTTAAATTGCAATAAAGGGGAATGTAATGATAAGTATGATTATAAAGTGATTGTAATAATATGATTTTTAAATTCAATAAAAAATATAAAAATTTACTTTAATAACTTTGTTGATTACAATGATAAAATTCAAATATATTTACATACACAAACAATAAAATATAAGTTGAATCATCAGTTGAGAAATACATATTTCTATTATATTAAATTATTTCAATTAAACAATTAATATCATTCATAAATAATTATATTTTTATAAATTATTTATATATAATTAAATAGTTATATTATTAATCTTAATAAAATGTATCTTTAAATAATATATTAAAAATTTAATATATAATAAATTAATAGATTATTTGAAATCATATATTTTATTTTATTTTAGGTTCAAATCCAGGTTTGTATCCTATGAGTAATTTTCAATTTTCTGAAACTAATGTAGTGGATTCTTCGAATTACTCATCAGCCTCCCTTGCTTCTGCATCGCTAATATACAATAGTTGGTTCGTCCAGTCAAAATCCAGCCAAATATTTGGGTTACAAGGTAAATGAACTACCTTTCGTATTATATTATACGAAAATTGCTTATAATATATAATAAACACTTTGCTCGGGCTGTTCTGAACACATTATTTCTCGAGGAAGTCCCGAGCATGGGATCAGGAGAATGCCGCAAATTCGGAAAGGGCTACTTTCGAGATTATAACTTGTAGCTTTAGTTGACGTGGTACCCTAGTTTTTCACATTGAAGCTTGCCCACGTCGACCTGTGAATTCATTCTTGCCTAAGGCACGATTCAGTTTGCTCGTTTATCGTTGGAAATGTTTGTGTCTCTTGGTTTTACATTAATTCGTGTAATATTTTATTAGCTTCGTGTTTTCCGCAAATACTTGTTTATAACTAATCCGGACACGGTTCGTTGGGGCTTATTTCGTTCGTTGGATGAGTTCTGCCTACTACCCGTGCGGCCTCCCACGAACTCCAACTCGCCCCATCTCAGTGTCTGGGAACCTGGGTGTACACCAGACAACTCTGTACTTGACTTTTTTCCTCCCCAATTGTCGTATATGTAGTATGTGTCATTATAATTAATAAGTTAATTTTCATTTATCTATGTGACAATACTTTCTTTTTATCCAAATAATACACATTGCCTTCCTCCGCTAATTATAAATTTTATTAACTTATCAGTAATTTAGATTATTACACTTGATTATTAATTTCTTGCTAACTAATTTTATTTTATTCTGATTTACAACACACATTTATTGTTATGATTGTTCTTATAACAGGCAATAAGGATTCAAAATACGAGAGAGAGTACGAATTGCTCAATTTCTAAAACAACATTATCACAAATGTCGATCTATAAATTTCATTGTTTCACTTTGTCAATTTCATTATTAAAAAAGTAAATAATTATTATTCTGCTTATGATAATTAGTTAATCTTTAGATTTAATTTAGATTAATTCTTAGAATTTAAGAACATTCTAATGACTTCAGAATTAAAAATTAAATTACAAGCGAATCATGAATAGAATGAATCTCACTTTTAGAGAAAAATGAGAACATAGTTCTCGGGTGTTCTATGATATATAATATTGTATATAAAACGATCTTATTATATATAATTTATAAAAACAATTGTTTGAAACCTTATATTCATCGAAATAGTTGTAACCAAAAATAACAATTATTAATCTTAATATGAAGACCAGATTAATTTTTCAAGTATTTTTAAACGTTTATGAAGTTATCGTATTATCCAACTATTCTTATTCGAATTTTAAAAATAAAAACGATTAATTATTTATACTACATAAATTATAAATCAGCTACCTTCAAGTTCATATTTGAATTCGCATAAAACTTCAATTTTGCAAAATAATTTTTCAATGAATTCCATTTCAAATTAAATTGTAAGAAATAAAATAAAATTTTATCAGAACTAAATTATTGCTTTTAATTTCATTTGATTTTTTGATCTCCATGTCTTATATTTTTATTAATTTTAAATAAATTACTTTATTTTATCAAATAATAAAAATATTAAATATGAATGATACAACTTTCAGAAAATGAGAATTGTTAATCAATAAACATTTGAAATAATATTGCAAGTATTTTATTTTAATAAATTAGTAATTACTACAAAGTGTGTTTTTAATAATTTGTTTTACATTATATTTACATTTAAATAATAAAAGATTATTTTTAAATAAGCGAATTATTGATAATAACTAGTGTGAATAATTTTAATTTGTATTTAAATGAAGTATAAATACGATATTTTTCATTTAATACATTTTAAAATAATTTTATTAGAGATTCATTTACCAATGTCTATATTCTAATATACTATGAACTTACTAAATGCTTGAGTACACTCATAAATCTTTTTGATATTTTTCTGTCTTTCCCAATCAATTAATGTACGTACACAAAATACATACAATTATTACACAACTTTTTAACTCTTTTAAACATTCTTTATCCATTCCTTTCAGTGTTTCAAAGAAAATACAATTTATTAATTTTAATTTTAATATTTGTAATAATTTTATTTGATCAGTATTAGTTATAATATAATTTGTACAGAAAAATATTATCAATCATTGTATTGTAAATTTAATAATTAAATACATTTATTTATGTATAGATTTTAAATAAATATAAGTAAAAATTACAACATAATTCTTAAACATATCATTAAAGTCTATAATTATTTTTTTAACTGAGGAAATTATTTTTTACTTGTATGAGAGCATTTATTTTTAAAACCGAATAAACGTTGTATTAAAAACTTTTTATGTGAAAATTATAAAAATATTTAATTACTGATATTTAAATGATAAGTAATGTAACATTGAAATTTAAATATTGAATAAATAATTCCAATTTAATTGAATTTTTCAATGTAGTAATACAAACAAATGTTAGTAAGCGAGTGAGGAGCTTATTATTTTCATTCACAATAATAAAATTTATTGTAATCAAATAATTTTCTTTACCTTTTATAAACTACTAAACATTTAAAAACTTCGGTATTTGTTATTTTTTAAAGCAACAAAATAATAATGTTCAACGGACATCGGTTCTGTTTTGGCCGAATTCACTACACGAAAAATGGATAATCGGTCACTCAGACTAGTGAAAGCATCTCCTGGAACCGTGAACCTTTCAAAAATCAAATAGAAGAGAAAGACTCATACTTGTAACTCAGGAGAAGTTATGCCTAGAAGCTCGTTACTACGTAGTCAACTAATACGTTTATCAAACAGGGAATTGCAGTTTAAGAGCCGGTAATCGATGGGCAAACTGCAGAATAGGAAAAGGAGTTATCCCGAGTTTTTATCTCGATTTTCTTTGCTGTTTAGGAGTGTCCAAAGAGTTTTATTTTTCTCCCTACAATTTTTATCTTGGAAATTATTCTTTCGGAGATGGGAAGCGGAGAACTAACGAAACTAATTTTAAAAACTCTAAATTGTTTGTCGTTGTTCTACTTAATTTTTTTAATAATTAACGATCATGGTTTTACAAGTTTATGAACTTGCAAACTTACGAGGCCTTCGATTAATTTATTGATAATAATTTTATTTAAAGATCATTTTTAATTTTTATCTTTAAAAATTTTTATTTGTTCATCATCTACCATTAAATTTAGACCATTTTAAAAATAAATAATTCGTTACTGTTGAATTAAATAAATATTTTTTGTTTAAAAAAATATCTGTATAACAATAAAATAAAGAATATAAAAATATTTTTATTTTTGATACATATTTTTAACAAATTTTTTTTTCATTAAATTATTTTTACTTTGATCTTACTGTAAAAATTTTAATTTCAATGTTACTTTTTATTTAGTCGCCAAATAATATCGGTTCTTCTCATAAAATTCACATGCATTTTCCAAGAACCCTTGCATTGAAATTTATTTTTTAGAAATTTTAATTATCTATTATTGATTAGAAAAGAATGATAATCCATAAATATATGATAAATAATACCAATGTTATAATAAAATTATTTTTCAACGCTTCAACGAGAAATTCTTTCTTTTATTCTAAGTTATTTATTCAGAAAAATATATTATTAATTATTAAAAATATTTTTTGAAATATGGAAAAGAGATAATAGTAAGAAATTTATTCATTTTATTATTCTGTTATTTTTACGGGTTGGAATTTAATCTTTTTAATTCCTTTTTTATTTTATTTTTTATTTAAATAAATCAAATAATATAAGCTTTTACTACACATAAAGGAAAGGGTAATTAATTATTATTTTGCTTGTGATAATAAATGAGAATAAAAGTATATATCTATCAATATAATCCTTGAATCCACTTCAATTTAATCAGAGATACGTAGGTACAATTACTTCATTCCACATTGATGCTAACAGTGTCTCTTTTTCTTCTCAAAATTCCTTCGAGATAATTTAGTAAATTTTATATTTCAGTCGATAAACAACTCTTACATTAGTTGTTATTTGTAAGAATAGATTTAACTGATTTTATATTATTTGCAAGGAAATTTTTGTTATAAATTAAAAAATGTCTTAATCCACTATAGGATGTTTTTTTATTAACATTGTTTGATTTGTAATTAAACTTTCTTCTAGTTTGAGTTGATTTTTGACACTAGTCAATAATAAGTGTATTTTTCTTTTTTTTTTAATAATAAAATATCTATTAAAAGATCAATAGAATTATTATATTCAATTTCACTCGTAATATTCAGAAGATAATTTGTTAATAAAAAATAAACTTCTGAATATTTTTAGAGGTATTTTAGAAAATAAGAATTTACTGATTTTTTACAATTTTTCATACATGTGGTTAGTTGTTTAATGTCCAATGACTTAAAAAATACTCTATTGTTTGGTCATAGTAAAATTTACATGATCACTATAATCATAATAATTATTCGAAATTAAATAAATTTGATTTTTATCCATACTAATTAATATATCATTCACATTTTTTAAATATTAATTTTTTAAATAATTGCATTTAATTTTTAAGGAAATAAGAATATGAAATTTCAACTAATCCATAACAATACCTAAAAATAAAGATAAAATAAAAAGTCATATGATAATTAAAATGCTCCTTTTCAAAAAGAAATTTTGCAATGTGAATAATGTTAAACACAATACAATATTATTGACAAAAAGAATTATTTTACAATAAAAATCTGTAAAATAATTTTTAAAATAAATATTAAGTCATATTAATGAGACAAAAAAATTTTTTCTCAACAAACATTGAATCGATACAAAAATATATATTCTATGTATGAACATTCAAATTTCGGATTGTCGCGTACACTTTACACCTAGGTGATGGACACTCCCAAGTGTTAAGTAGACTCTGGAGTTTTGTCGTTTATTCACTTTTATTGTTTTTTCATTTTGTCAACTTTTTTTCGCTCGATCTTGAATAAATAAACGCAGTTACAAATGATTGATTCGTTCGTTTTTTATTTATAACGCTTTACCTCGAATGAGAACGGATATAACGAGGGATATAAAGAATCTAAAAATCATACACAGAACTAATAATATAAAAAGTATAGCAATAATAAGAGACTTACGGGTATTAAAAGAATCAGAATAAAATTACTTAGTTCAAAGTTGTAATGAAACTTTTAATAATCAAAGTATTATTATTATTATATTATTGAAAGATAATTTGTCGATACCGAAAGCTTGATTGATACGCAATAATAAAGGAATACCATGAATCGGCGATACGGGCATTACAAAAACAAAGGTGCGTAATCATGAAAATAAGTACAATTGTTTAATAATCGGAGGCTTACATTACTTTTGATATCATTTTTTCATTACCATGATTGTAAATCTTAAATTTTTAAGGATAAATAAGAATGTTGACACTTTAGCCGATAAAACGTTTTTATTTATCTAAACGAATTTCTATTTTTACTAAGAATATTTAAATATACATTTTTTTAATATTTAGTTAGCCAAATATTTTAGAAACATAATTTGAGTTCTAACAAGCACTCCATACAAGTTCCATAAATGTAAATATTGTAGTAAATGTTTTTATAAGTAGTAGTAAAATAATTGTAAATTATATTTATTGAATATTTTAATTAATTGTAATCTAATAAAATGTTGTTAAATATAGTAGTAGTAGTATTTAGTATTTCAACAATAAAAATTTAATAAACAAATATAATTTTATTTTAGCTCCTAAATCTGGTGGGAGGCGATCTCGAAAACCTGGTGTCGATAGAAAACCAAGACAAGCTTATAGTGCTAAACAACTTGAAAGACTTGAAGCAGAATTTAAAGTAAGTTCATGTAAATAATTTCAAAAAATTTTAATTTTATTAATCCACATGTATTATTCTTTATATTCAAAACATTTTTAGAATTAATATTTTGTTAAGCATATTTTATAATAAAATTTGAAAAATAGTCATGTTAACATTAATAATTATTATATTAAAATATATTTTTTATTTTATGAATTAGGTATTTCAATGTTACAGGATTAACTTTGATTAAATTAAAAATATTTTTTAATAAATTATTCGTAAAAACCTATATCTTAAAATTTTATATACATAACACATTTTGGACATAAACATTATGGTTAAATTAAAATATTTGCCAATTAAAAACAGGTAATTTTATTCTAAATATGTTTTATTGCATCATTTTCATAATAAGAAAAATTAACTTTTTAACATAACTGATTTTAATTAAAAATATAAACATAATAATGAACAAGTTAGTTTATTATATTAGCTCAATACTTTAAGTATATATAGATGTTAAAAAAAATTTCTACAAAGTTTAGAAAAATTTTGAAAAATAGTTAAAAAACTATTTTATATAGATATTTTTATATCCATTAATATTTAAAATTTTTGTTTTTTTATATTTATTTATTAATTATACGTTCCAACCTTTTGGCCCTGAAACGGGTTCCTCTATATACATACAAGATTTAACAATATTATAAAAATTGTACATTAATGCTTTACAATAATTACATCATTTTTCAATCTTTTAGCTTTACTTTTATGCTAACATTTTACTATATATATTTTACATTCACGTTTCTACTTAAACTAATTTAATCTGTCTTAATTCAGTCTTATTTTTCATTGTTTTCATTGCACTTATTCTTCAACACTTATTATTGCACTATCGCTTTCATCTTATCTGTTGTCCGTTACTACCTTTCTCACCGCCATTTTCTCAGCCTCGATGATATTTTTCAATAGCCCTACGTCCTGTATTACATCCTGAAATTTCATCTGTATCTCTTCATTTGTTATCGGTCCACCGCCATTTTTTCTGTACTCTCCGTAGTACTGCTCTCTCTTTACACACAGCTAATAATTTTGTGATTTCAATCGTCCTTGTTCATTCCGCAGAGTTTACACTTCTTTTCTGTCTTGTTTAGCCAGTACTTATTGTCCTCTATCATATTACGACATTGTTATTGCCCTGATCTTTTCAATTTTCTTCTCCTTCCTTATATATACTGGTAGCTCTGCTTGAATGACCTTCTCATATGCTCTGTTATATGTACTATTTTCCACTTTACATAGCCTCTTTTGCCGCTGTATCTCTTCGTTTTTTTTCCTTATTTCCTCATATATGTCTTTTTCCGACTTTTTCTATATCTCAAACTGTTCCAAGCTAAATCCTAGACTGTTCAACCAGCCCACTATCGTATCTTTCTCTTTATTTCCCTTATTCTTATCCTTCTCCTCCTTGCATTTTTTCACCTATCTATCTTCTGTCATATTTCTGATTTACCTCAATGCTCTAATTCTTCGTTCGTATTTCATTTTCCCTTCGTTGGACTCTTCATATACAATATATCGGGGGTGCAGTAATCCAGCCCCAGGATCCATCTAAAATAGTCTAGTTTGACCCTGTTCAGTTCTTCCGTCTCCTCATTTCCCCAAATCTCAGCTGCGTAAGCCATAACACCTTTGACTAGATAATCAAACATGATTTTTCTGAGATGGAAATCCCCCGTAAATCTCCTTTCCCCATGTTACCATATTCTCTTTGCTGCTAGCCTGCCTCTGATTGCTCTTTCTCTGATTTTATCCTTTAGCTTTCCATTCCTGTTCATTACGAAACCTAAGTAGCAGAAGTTATCTACTACCTCTATATGCTCCTTCTTCCACATCCACTTCTCTGCTCTCGGTTTCCTTCCACTTTTTACCACCAACATCTTCGTTTTCTTGGTGTTCAGGAGCAGCTTTCTTGTTTCTAGAAATTTCCCAGTGTCCCCATCATATCCTGCATCGCTTCCCTGTTCTCCCCTACCATTGCGATATCGTTCGCGTATGCAAGAGTCCCCTTATCCTGTCCATTAGCCCCTGTTGTATCCTTTTCTTTTCATTATCTTCCAAAGCATGTCCCTATCGATCATGTTGAAGGCCACCCTCAGCTCGACAAACAGCACATACATCCTCTTCTTCTCCCTCACTGCTCTTTTAATCACATAATTAAGGATGTATATGTTATCCACCGTTGATTTTCCGTTACTGAAGCCCGCCTGTCCTTCTACTAGAATGTTTTTTTCTTCAGTCACTTTTTCTAACCTGCATTTAATTATCCCGGTGTACATTTTATATATTGTGGTTAATTAACAATCCCCTGTAGTTCTCTGGCCTTACTTTGTCTTCTATTTTGTACACAGGTGTAATCACCGCCGTTTTCCATTCCTTTGGGATTTTGTTCTCTGCCCATATACTTCTAATTAGGCTTTTAACTCTCTCCTTTATTTCCTCACCTCTATAGATCTAGACTTCATTTATCATCTCATCTATCCCTGCTGCTTTTCTTTTCTTTAACTTCATCCACTCATTCCTAATCTCTTCATCCCTTATGTAATTTTTAAACCAAGGATCAGGAAAATAACAATAATTTAATTTGCAAGCAGTATGACTTTATTTACGCAGGTGAATCCAACGACTGACTTTACCAAATTTTTACAAAATTGTCGCGCAATTGGGCCTCCGCCTCTCTCTTACATTTTACTTTCTCTTGTTTTTCGTACAACAAAAGCAGTCGAGATTTCCGCCAACAAAAGTTTTAATTGATCGATATTACCACTCACACACATATATGCACACACGTACACTTCCCTAATTCGCCTTTTGGCATAAAAAACTCCCGGCTTGCTTCGGGAGAAAAAGCCATTACATACTAGCTAATCTTTCACGATTTTGTACAATTTTCATTTTTTATTTGTCGTTGGTTGTCTTCTTAGGAAGCTATTAAGTGAGTGAGTGAGAGAGAGCGAGAGATAAAGAGAGAGAGAATGAAAAAGTGATAGCAAAAGAACAACAGCAAAGATTCGGCCATATTCATGCGTGAAAAGAAAGATTGGAGACGAAGACAACCCGTCGCATCCGCGCATACGTACATTCACGCCATGAATTCGCCACCCCCTTTCACAAGTTTTTAGCTAATGTGCGTCCTTTGAGACTCTGCTCTGTACCTTGGCTAAGCGCACAACAATCAAATAGCGCATTTTAATACCCCTCGGTACCGTTGCCGCAGGCGTCCCCTCTAAGCGATATCCTGGACGTACATCTTCTGGGATAACTCCCAATCCAATCCTTAACACCTTAATTCTTCCTTCTCATGCTCTCTTATGCCTTTTCCGACTGTGCTGCATCTTTTTGTGTTCGTTCTTCATCTGTGCTTATCTCAAGAAGTTTGAGAAATATTCATCCCAACTCTGTTTATTTTGTGCCCTGGCTTATCTCTCTTTATTCTACCTCTGTTGATATAATCCCATAGATCCTTTTCATTTTTAAGGCCTTTTATCTCTTCCATATTTTTCTCTTTCCATATATTTTTCTTTTTATCACATAAGCCTTTCCATTTTCGTCTCTGTGCAATATACTCTGTTGTCTTCATTTTCTCTTCTCTCCATTTCTCCAATGCTCTTTTTACCCTGTATTTTTCTTTTTTGCATTCCGCGTCATACCACTTATGTTCACCTAGTCTCCTTTCCCATACCTTAATTTCCTTCCTTGTCACATTCTGTCTAACTATTTTTTTAATTTTTTTTCCATTGGACCTCAATGTTACTCTCTTTCTGATCACCATTCCATGACCCGTCCATACCCTCCTTGTACTTCTTAATACTCTCTTCATTCCAGACAGTAATCGTTTTTTGTTTGCTTTCGTCTCTTACTATTACCTCTCCTGCAGCAGTTTTCCCCTCTATTTTAGTCATACCATGCAGGGGAAATGGTCAGAGTCTGTTCGGTTACCTATCTGGAATTTCTTTATTCTGTCCCTGCATTCGTTGTCCGCTACCGTAAGATCGATCACGGAGTTGCCTCTCGTCCCTGCATATGTGTATTTTCCCGTCTCATCCCCCTGTATGGTGCCATTCACAATACTCAAGTCGTTATTTTCTAATATGTCGACCATTCTCTTTTCTTCTTTGTCCACCTTCTCGTCTTTACTCCTCCTTTCTACCACCATTCCATCCTCTATCATATATCTACCCATCTTTTCAGTCCTCACATTAAAATCCCCCACCACCAATGTTTCTATTTCACCTGTATCACTGCTTTCTACTATCTCATTTCACTTCTCCTCGAGTTCTTTCTTATTATTATTATAGATTCCTTATACATCCAGTACTTTCCTATCTTTACTGATCTTAATTCTTGTTCTGACCATCCCGACTCCTCTGTTCTCTCCTCATATTGTTACATCTCTCTCCAATCTTTTATTTACTCCTATTATCATGTCGTCTTTGGCCCTACCTTTTCTGCTTTCACTTTTCGCTCCTACAACCTTCTATTCCATCTGTTTCGGTAATGCCTCTCTGCATTTATCATTGTTCTTCTCCTCAACCCATGTTTCAGCTAAACAAACATAGTCCATAGAGATCGTATACCTCCAGAAGTCATCATGCTTCTTCCAGATCTCTGCCACGTTTTAGAATAAGATCTTCACATATGCGTCTTCCCTGCTTATCCTTTACTATATCCTTTGTTTGTGTTTTTGCCTCTGTTTTTGTGCTTTCATGTATTCTTGTCTTTTTGGGTACTCCCGTGTCCCTTCTTTCTTTTCTCTCTCCCCTATACTCCTTTTCGTTGCGTTTACCTTGCGCTTGTTGTTCTTTTTTTTTCTCACCCTCTGGCTATTTCTCACCCACTCCTTATCTAATTTAATTTCTTTTCGATCTTATCCATGTTTTTATTTTTATTTTTATTTTTATTCTTCTTCCCTCCATCTTCCTCTTTGTCCTCTTTTTTCTTTCCATCTGTCTGTGCGTTACTATCGTCTGTATCTGTGTCTTTTTTTTCAGTCTTTTTCCTCCTACTCACTGCTTCCCCTTCCCCGCACCTCTGTATTATTAGTTTAAATACCTTATCCATTTCAGCCCTCCTCAACCATCTTCTTTAGCTGCCATCCACATATACTTTTTTCAATCCTACCCTTACAAATATCCTTTATCTCCTTGTGTTTCTTGTCCACTCCTTTATCTTACTCTGGATAGCTCGCTCCTCATATGTCAGATAAAAATCTAGGAAAATGAGTCTACGCCTATTTTCCCAGACTTTGTCCCTTGCTTCCTTGTCGCTCATCTTGACTACAATGATGCTACCGGTCCACCATGTACTCATGTTACTTTCTGCACTTCCTGGCCTATTTTCCACAAAATTACTCACCTATTTCTGCAACCCTGCTTTCTCCACTTCTATTCTACTCATGCGTCTTATGACAAAGTTCTTCTCTCTGTCCTTCTTCTCCCTAACTCTCATGTCTCTCACCAGACATTTTATTCCGCTCATCTCACTTTCTGAGATCCCCGACCCTTCACTGTTACTTCTTTCTCCATAGCTTCCCCTCGCTGCTTTCTGCATCGTAACCCACTTCTCCACATCCACTCTCCACTCACTACCTGCTCTTTCCCTCTCTTTAAATTCTCTGCACATATCTTCTATGTCTCTTATCTTGTCCTCTATTTTCCTGATTCATGTTCTCATATTTTTCTCGTTTTCCCTTATTTTCTTCATTTGTCTATCAAACTTTTCCTCTATCTTTACCATCATCTCCTTGTAGTTTTTTCTCCATCTCTCTCTTGTCTTTTCCCACTTTTTTTTCTCCTCTCTTCTTTCTCTCTCAATCTTCTCCTGCATATCATCTTCCGTAAAACACACTTTTTTCCTATCTCCCATTCGCTTCCATCCAACGTTGTCTGTGAGCTATCTCTTTTGATGTTCGCAGGTCTTCCTCGTCCTGCTTTACTTTTTTTCTGTTCTGAGTTCATTTTACTCTGCTCCGTCCCTGCTTTTCCTTATTCCAACTTCTAATTTCTCCTCCGTCCGCGCTATTCGGACATTTTTTCACTTGCTACGTCCTTGTGCCCCGCGTTCTACTCTTCGCGCGTTTTTCACGTTCTCCTCAATCGCTCGTCTAACCTCTTCGCCTCTCTTGAGTTTTCTCTTTCACTTGCATACTCCCTCGCGCACTGCTTACTTTTTTATCACTTTTATCTGTCCCACCTATACTTAAACTTTACTTTAATCACTTTATCTCTTTTTCTTTGTTATATTTTCTCTGTAACAATGCAACCGCTGTACACAGACATTTGTACGATGCTTACTGTACTGCGGTCATTAATATTTAAAATTTTTGTTTTTTTATACAATTGTTTTATAGAGAAATTTCGTATTAAAAATCTTGATCATTTTTAAAAACACCTTTGTCATATTGATACAATCAATGCAAGGAACTACAAAATTAAAAATATATTATCTATTGAATAATTCTACTCATGAAATGTACAGTACATATTAAATTTTAAAGTTAATAAATATGTCTTGTATTTGAGTTTATTCATTTTAATGAGATAAAAGTAATTTATGACAATTAGTAGGTTCCATAACTTAAAATTATCTTATGTTAATATCTTGTAGTAATGTATTATATTTTACTACTATACTAGTCGATTAAAAAAATAATAAAAAAATACATCATTGATTGTTTGCAGTTAGATAAATACCTAAGCGTCAGCAAACGCATGGAGTTATCAAAATGTCTAAATCTGACGGAAGTACAGATCAAAACGTGGTTTCAAAATCGCCGCACAAAATGGAAGAAACAACTGACATCACGGCTGAAGATGGCGCAGCGTCAGGGTCTCTTCCCCTCCACTTACTTTCCACCGACCCAGTATCCGTTGCTGCCTTACTATGCGGCGGCGCCACTGATATTCGATGACTCCACTATGAGATTTGGTGTTGCTCAACAACTTCAGCAACAACTTCAGCAACAAACTCAATGCGTTAAGAACACAGTACCTCAGTGTGAATGAAATTTATTGGATGAATTATACAAGAATGGATTATGAATAAAAAACTGTTCCGCTTGCTGAAAATGAAAGATAATTAGAATCGTATTAAGTATCTGTTGGTTACATAAAAATAAATAGTAAATTATGTAATCATTGGAGGATTTTAATAGAATCTACAAGCTATAATGCATTAACATCAAATTGTCTCGACCAAAAAATATAAATGGTTAGATTAATTGTATGTTTTAATAAAAATCTTTCCAATATTTAAACATTGTGTTAAAACAAAACTAAAAATTAATTTCTTTTTAGTCGTACTTTAATCTGCACTAATATTTATCAGTAATTTAAAAATATTTAAAAAGTAAATCTTTTTATTCAATTTTCACTTATAAGTAAAGTATGAAATTAAAACTAAATAGATATTTTAAAAAATATTTAGACAAAATTATATACGTAATTCTACTCAATTGATATTAATTGAAATATAATTTCAAAAATACATTTATTCATGGTATATTAATCGTAAATTAATAAAACTATCAATAATAAAAATTTAAACTATATGTAACTCATATTGCAAAATAATAATCTGTGTTTGTTCCTTTATTGTATTACATATATAAAATAAAATAAAAAAATAATTATTATAAAAATATTAATTAAAAGTAAAAGGAGATAACATCGATTTAAAGGTAAAAAAATTAATATTTAAGTCATTTACTATTATGTAAAAATAAATATAATTAAACTGTTTAAAATATTGAATATAAAGCAATAAAAAATTGATAAAATTAACGATTATATAAATATAATATGATTATGTACAATATGCATCAATTTTGTTAAATTTAAATTATTTACGCATTACATATTTATATTTGACATTTTACAAACATGATACATAGGATTGATTAAAATGCTCATAATAAAAGAAAATTGTCTAGACCACGCGATCATTATTTTAAATTTAATGCTGCTGATCTCGTTTCATTAAATTATACTTTTGATTCATAATGCATACACCATATCATGTAAAACATTACAGTGAATACATCTAAAATATGAAAAATTCAATAATCGTATTTTTCCACATTAATTACTGTAAGTTCTTTAGATATAAATTCTGCAGCAATTGAACTTACATAGTTTATGCAATCATTCAGTTTCTTTTTATTTCTTACTGATTTTCGTAGAATTTCCTTTTCTTATTCCTTGATCTATATAATGGATCTGGCGTAGACGAGTGTTTCACTTGTGTATATATCTCAGAGCTTATAATTTGCAATGATCATTATTTTTATATAATTTTAATTTGCAGAAATTGAGAAAAATATTATTATTATTACATTGGTTACTTATTAATTTAAAATAATAATTATTGTGATTTTATTATAATTGGTAATTAAGGAAAATAAGGAGAGAAAGCAAATGATCTTCTATGTCTTGACATTCAGGTAGTTTTCTCTATTGGTGTTATTTGTTATGATGTAGTCTCTACTTTGTGATTCGATGAATAGATATATTTTTGATGTACATGCTAGTAATTTTTTTTTTCAAAGGCGATAGTTTTAATTTCAAGAGTTATGAATTAAGTGGTAGTTGTTTTTTAAAATGTAGTTAAATAATAGAAAGAAGTTTTCATTCGATTATTATTTCAACTCTAATAAAACTAGTAGTAATAATAATAATAATAATAATAATAATAATAATAATAGTTAAGTAATTAACATAAATATTATATTGATAGATTTACTAATGTCATTCATATAGTTTATTTTCCAGATTTTGTCTAAATCAATCATTAAAATGAATGTCACTCCCCTTTTTAGAATGTGTGACTATATGTATATTTATAAATATATACATATATATATATATATATATGTGTACCAATGATTAAAATTTTAGGAATTTTGTTTCCAATTATTATGTCATATATAATTTCGATTATTAAGATAATCTGCATGAATGTTTTGTTAAAAATATAGATTTTTAAGATTAATTTAATCCAACGATATATTAATATTATATAATTCAACCGTTATAAAAGTTTATTCTAACAATCATACCTGATGTTAATTAAGCCAATTATTATAATTGGTTCTTTTCTTGTTAGACGAAAGTTAATATTTATTTCCATGTTTTTTTCTGAAATCAACAATCTACTGTATTTGTTTAAAATATTTTTGTTGTTTTCAATGATAAAAATTACATCTTATAATATTTATCCTTATTTTTTTATTACTCTACATCAATACAAAGATAATTTTTAGTTATTTATATATGACAATCATATATCAATTATGTTTTTAAAATACATCAATAAAATTATTAAACGATAAAAATATAATATATATTATAGATACGAATATAATACAAATAGTCCAAGTAATATAGTACTTTTTAGATCATGAAAAAAAGTAGCTAGTGATGCAAATCAAAATTGGTAAAAAAAATCAGTAGATTCTTATTTTATAAAAAGCCACTAAACATATTCAGGGATTTTTTTATTTTTATTGTCAATTTTAATAAAAAAATGCATTTTTTAATACTTAATTTCTTCTCTTTTCCAATAAAATGCACCTTTTGATTCAATTTGTTTATTGAAGAGTACCATATAAATATTTTAATTGTCTTAAAAAAGAAGAAACTATGGATTTTCATGCGTTCATTTTACTGTATTTCGTTAACGAGCTATGCTTGGTTTTGTATATAAAAGAGCAAAACTTTTTTATATTAATTAAACTTTTTTAATTTTTTAAAAATATTTTTTATTTCTATTGAAAATTAATTAAAATTATATTACTTAAGTTGGATTAGGCTTGTAAATTTAATTTTGATTATAAGTATTATCAATATAATAATAATGTTTATAAGAATTACACGTTTAAAAATATAGTGTGGGACGGTATAATTAAATACAACCTAAAGGTGTGCTCAGAAGAAGTATCACAATTGTATAACTTGAAGTTATTAAATCTAGAGTTGTATTTCAATTTGTGTACATTTTATTCAAAACTATAATTGTTTGATAGTTATCACAGTAGAAAATTAAATAATAAATAAATAATAAGAAATAATTACAAGCTTCAAGAATAAATTTTATGCTGAAAAGCGATACATGAAGCATGAGTGGGTGAATGAGAGAGAGAAAGATTTGTTAAAAATAAAAGATATTGGTAAAAGTTAAAATGAAAATAATTTTAACACTATAGTATTAATAGAAGATTTTTATATAATAAAATCACGAATAAAATTAATTTTTATATAAACCCTTCTGAAAATTAGAAGCGGAGAAATTTTTTAAAAACCAGAAAATTTTTAAATTAATTAAAAAATTTGTAACTTTATCATTTATACTAACTAAATCTCATCTTTTTTTCTTCTAACTCCATATCAAATTGTGCACACTCGGCCTTTTTTGATTAAATTTATTCTCATATTTTAGGCAATCCAAAATATTGAAACAAAATGTAATATACAAGATTTGTTGTGCAACAATTATATTTTTTAAAATCGTTGAAAAAACTACAATTGTCATGCATTGTAGTTGGATTGAGCTGGAAATAACTTTATAATTTTTCGTATAATTTAATTAGCATTAGTATTACTCGAAAACTAATAATCCGATTAAGCTAATATTCTGTACAAATAAAGTGCATATAAATTACTTTAATATCTCAAAACAAGAATTCTTCTAAAAATGGCAGTTATAAATTTTTTGATTAATTTAAAAATTTTGCAGTTATTAAAAAATTTATCGGCCTCTAATTATCAGAATATATAAAAATGAATTTTCTTCACAATTATATTAACTATAATTTTTTTTATTGGCATTGAATTTTTTTTCATTACTGATATAGTATTATAATTATGATTTTTCATTTTATAATAAAAAAAGTAAAACATATATATATGTTATGCTTAAAATTTTTAATAAAAATAAAAAAACCCAGAATATCACGAGTGTCATTTTAGAAAATAAGAATCTACTGATTTTTTTTGTGAATTTTGATATGTATAACTAGCTGCTTTTTTCTGTGCTCTAGTGCTTGGACTAAAATACTATGTATTTGTCTACGCCTTGATAATATGCGATTTTATTTCCTATTTTGTAGTATAAAAATTTGACTAAATAATATCTTAATAAGGATAAAAAATGTTTGTAATTATATATTTATATAATATAATTATAATAATAAATGTTTTGTCAAAACATTAACGTAAACATTTTAATGTTTTTAATAAAACTCTGTATTCAATACAGATTTTTACTTTATCATTATTAACATTATATAGTTTATTAACAATTAATTTTTAAATCATTTTACATCGCAAAGGTATATTCTCACATTATTTTCAGATTTATTTGGAAATGATTTATTTATTGTAATGTTGTTTTAAAATAATAGAAATGTAGTTTTTTATCATTCTGAAATTTAAAGAACCAATGACAGTAATAATTTTTAGCGATTATAATTTACTTTTATTAATGTTATTTATTGTTATAATAAGTAAATTGATTAAAATTTCTTTTACATAATATAAAAATTCTTTTATTTATTTAGTTTTCTTTTAAAGTAATGAAAATAAATATAAATAAAAATTTATAGTATACAATTATCCATATTAGTTTTAATACATTACATTTAGTTTCATTTTTCCACGTTCAGACACATTAAAATTAAATTCTATATCAACAATATAAAACTATTTTTTTTTCAATTTATCTTGTCTAATTTATTATTATAAAATTATATTAAATCTTGGTAAGAATTGAATTATAATTAACCACTACTAATTCAACAAAATTTTAAATATAATATATTCTAAATATAAATATGGTGTTGGTTTTTGTTATAAATTATTACCATGGTTAACACTTATAACTGATCTATTCATTAACTTTGAAAATATTAATTTAGTAATTATTACAAGTCATTTAATGGATAGCCAAAGAGTAATTAATTTAATGTACGACATTGTGATATCACTTTTTAACTGCAGGTTTTATCATTTGCTTTTTAATCTTGATTAAATTAATTTAAAATTTAAATGAAATTTGGTTGCAGTATTAGTTTTAATTAATCATTTTAACTGAAAAATCGCTCGCTATTATAATTAAAATTAGAAAAAGGATGAAGTGACATTTAAAAATATTTAGTTGTTATTATATCGAATCACAATTTTTAAGTAAAATAAACTTGAGCATATTAAAAACATTTAAGCATTTGGTGAAACTAGTTAAGTCAATTACGGATTTAATTATTATGATAGAGAATAAAATAAATATTTTTACAATTAATTAAATAATAGATACATATGTAGTTAGTGAATCATTAATATGTAAGAAAATATTCAAATAATAAAAAATCATGAAATTTAAAGTTAAACTAATAACTTCTTCATACTGAAAAATGAAAAATTTTTTGTTATTAAATTATAAATTGAACTCGGACATTTAATCTTATATTATCTGAAACGAAATAAAATTTTACAAAATTGTGACGAAACGGCTCCGTTTCTCCTTCAAGAGTGAAGGAGAAAGTCAATCGCTCGTTGAAAAGAAAAATAGAAAGAACGCTGGGAATAGTGGATGCCGGTCTACCAAGGATTCGGAACGTTACTCAAGGAGTAAAAGCAAAGAACATACCTACAATTTATAAAAAAAAAATCATTAAAGGCAATGTCCTTTTAATTCCAATTTTTAATCTTAAAAAATAGAATCGGTTATCGCTTGAAACCTGGAATTATAAATCGAATTTAAAGATAACAAAATGGAGTTATTTATTTTAAAACATAATTTCGAAATCATGGATGGAAAATATTAGTGACCATATATAAAATTCATTTAGACTTCGTAAATAAGTTATTCATTCGTAAAAATATATACATCTTTATATACATTTATTCGCAGACGATTTGACTTCCGGGCGGGTCACGGATGTAAACAATAACAATAATGCAGACACACAAGTTCGATTTGAGATATGTGAAGTTGCGTAATTATTTCGAAATAACTACTTCGTAAGTTATTCTGAGTCAACAATGAATATTAAATATTATCAACTAAAAGGAAATTAAATATTACGAATCATAAAATTTATTAATCAGCTAAGAACAGAAGTTGATAAAAAATACGATGACATAGTAGCAATGAATCAGCGGAAGTACCAAATTGGCGAGGAACGGATAGGAACTGGACGGATCGGTTTGCTGGGAACGGTGCTTTAGGGATGATTAAAGTAAAAACTTGAGTGTAAAGGGAGGCTTAGCGTAAGTCAAAGTAAGGACGCGAGCGTAAACGTGATGGATGCAATTTATGCCCTCGGTAGATTACCTCTAACATAACCAAGAACATTTAGTTAACCAGCAACTAATCTTTTCAGTGGTGAACCGATACTGAAGCGTGAGCACCGGAGGTGGAGAAAAAAAAATCCTGATTCGGAAGTGCGAGCAATAGGAAGATGAGGAAAGGATTGAGTGGCCGGATTTCGAGTAAAAATAATTTTCCTGAGTTGAGCGATCGCGGTATTCTTTTTATAGCCTCGGTTTATCGGGGCTCGGCTAGCATAGATTTCAATGCATAAAAATAACATGTGTACAATACTTCATAAATAATAATTTCTAATTTCAATCATATTATGTTTCTGTATTAATAGTATAATATAATTTTATATTTTACATTATTTTTTTATTTATATATTTTATATTTTATATTAAATTTTACAGATACTACTTTTTAAAATAAAATAAATGATATGTTTTTATATTTTTTTAAATATATGAATGTGCAAAAATTATTAAAAATATTCTGAAAATACAATTTATTTCAAATAAAATAAGAATGAAAAATATATATCTTATTATGATATATATATTTGCAAATGTGAAATATAAAAATTGCCGTCAAGTTGGCGAATCGAAAAAGGAAAAATTAAGAATTGTGATTGAAACTCTTATAAATGAAACCGACCCTTATCAAGTAGCATTTGTTAATTATGACTACCATGATCGATTCACAAACCATGATTACTTACAATATGATAATTTTATACACAAATACGTTTCAAATGTAAATACAGTATTAACAATAAAATCGTCAATAATAACAAACAATAGTATCTATCTACAACCCAACAATTTATTGCTAGATAATTCAAGATATACCACTGTATTTGTTTCATTCGCATACCTCGGTTTTGAAAGCGCAGAAAAATTGGAATCTTTGATGTCTCAGTTTAAATATAATCTAGAGTTTATAAGTAACCAATCTCCTTATACAATAAGACCACGTTACTTAATTATTATATATACATATAAACAAATTTCGTTGGAGTTTGTTAAATCTATGTTAATACATGCCTGGACAAAAAAGTATCTAGATCTAATAGTATTACAATTTATGCTGGATGATTACATTTGTGAAAGCCATTTTTTTCTGCACAGTTTAAATCCATTTTATAACTATTACTACGCCAAGTGCTACATCATGGGAAATGAAATATTTTATGACAAAATGAAAAGGATGAATGGATATCCATTTAACGTGGCAATGATAAAAATACCCCCAGCAGTGAACTTTGATAGAGACTTGTTTGGTAATCCTACAAACACTAATGGTTCGGATTGGGGTCAATTACACATTATTCGTGATTATTTAAACGTCAGTCTAAATATAATATCACCTAATATCTTGAGTTATAGTGAGCCAATTCAAGATGACAATTCTAGTCTCGTAGACCTGATTATAGAAGGAGAGATTCATTATGGTGCTAATCAAATTTATATGTACCTTAACAGAAGTAAAAATAATAAAGTTACTGAACACAGCGAAGTGACATGGCTAGACGAGATTGTTCTTTTGGTACCAATTTCTCCATCTTCATTTCAAGTACAATTGAATGCCATATTTATAATATTGATTAGCCTTAGTCATGTGGGTTTAATATATTTACTCGTGGCACTTTTTAAATTTGATGCCAATCATTGGCGTGTACATTACATTTTACAAATAATTTTAGGAAATACTGCAGCAAAGCTACCAAAGAGACAGATTGAAAGGGTTTTTTTTGTATTTTTATTCATTTTGTCTCATCAATATAGTACGAGTTGGTATGCAAAGCTAACAGACAAAACTCTAAACGACTTTGATGATGGAGTTTATGCAACTCTTTGGGATGTGGCTAATAGTGATATTATTATAGAAACGCAAGGGCATTATGCAGATGTCATATTTTACGAGAAGAGTGGGGTGTTGGGACGTTTGCATAAAAAACTTAAATTCGTGTCTGACCTCGTGGAATGTCCCAATAGAGTATTGAACAGTACAAATATTGCTTGTTTGGTAGACAAACAAGTGGCAGCAGCTAGTATTGTACGAACTTCTGAAAATCAAGTACCAAAGATGAAAATTCTTGATTATATTTTTTGGACAGGTCCAAAAGGATATTTATTTGAAGCGGCTTCGCCTTACGTACAATCATTTAACAAGATCATTGAGAAGATCAACGATCATGCAATTTGGATGAACTGGGACATTGATAATTTCAAAATCGAAAGGAGTAAAAGTGCATCATTCAGTGATAGTACTACCAATATAATGGATCAATATTTAAAAAGTAAATTATTAGGCATATTGATAACAGGATCTTTTGTATCTGTCGTTGCTTTTTTCTTTGAACTAATAATTAAATATCTAAAGAAACATTATAAATTTATAAATTATTTTTTAAAATATGATTCGTTTTAATTGTTTACACTGATATTTTTGCTTTAATCGACCTGCATAAAGTTAAATTAGGTTTAATTGTGTATGTTACTCAATTGCCAATTTTTTGTGTATATCAGTATAGGTAAAGTATCAATTTCTATATTTCCATGTTTCTTAGTTTACCCTTTGCCTGCACATGTATGTACATATTTTTATAACTGTATACTTAGGTTAATTAAAAATATGATAAAAGCATATGAATCGATAGATTAGATTACAAAAAAAAATAGCTAAAATCGAAATATGGCTTGTAGTAAATCATCTTTAGTAGTGACCTTGGAAAAAATCGAACGATAGAAAAGGCGACACATCTGGATTGATCAAAGGTTGAACAATGGTCAACTGTGAGTCCGGAAGTAAGCTTGCCATGGAAAAAAATAGTTAGTCTTAATATCGACATTCAATCTGGTGGTTATATTTATACAACTTTAATTGAAGAACTCAATATTTGTCAATTTAATCTTTAGATTTACCCTTAAATTAAGTCGTATTTTATTGAATTAAATTAATTTGCACATATGCTGTCGTTTAAGCAGACAAGACATTTATATATAAAATAATATATGCGATAGTTGTAATTATCTAATATTATAATTATATTTTTTTAATGTATTTTAATACAAATAATATTAATCTACGAATTTAAAAAAATGGATAAAATTATATGTACTTAAATTTATAGATGATCAGAAAGAATATATGCATTAAAATTGTCAATTGTTGATTGAATCTTAATTGCTTTGTTCTCTACCTAGTATATATACACATAGTTTGTCGATATACGTATTTAAAATTAATACATATGCGTAGAATTAAACAAGAACTTATTAAAAAAATAGATGCTTAATCATATATATAAAGGCACTGTATATGTAGGAAAAAGCTTAAACCTTATTACAGGTCTTTGAGTTTTAATTTATAAAACACAAGATGTTTCTGGAAAGAACTTACAATTTTTTTTAGAAGCCACTATATATCTTAATGATTTCAGGGAAGTCGGATAATGAACAGGAAAGTTTTTTCTATTTGTCCATTTTTTTTAATTTCCAACCTTGTCAAAATCGACAAATAATGACTTCAAAAACATAACTTGATACTTTTCAGACACACCATATATATCTATAATCTATACATATACCATATATATAATTAATAATAAGTAAAAAATGATTTAAAAATCCAATGCTGTAAATATTTATGATTTGAAATTTATTTTATATTATTATTTTTATTTTGGACGATGTTATGATCAAAACTTAAATGTACTGAATATGTATAATTAAATAAAATTGAAAAAAAAGAAAAATTTTCTTTTTTGGTTCCTACCTGAAAAAATTTTATGTGCTAATTTGGATTACCGAATTTTAAATACAGCCAACTTTTAGTTTCATTTTTCACAAATCCTCAATTAAAAATATTATACACAAAGAATGACACTTTCATATATTTTAAGAACATTAGCTTTTTATATTTATATGCTAAAATATAAAAACATAAAAATATTTCAAATCAAATAAATTAGGTGGCCACTGTTCTGAAACAATGATTTACTAAATATACTGATGGGGTGAGAATTAGTGCGAATCTTTGAGAACACATACGTAAATAAATTCGAAATTCATAACAATGATTTTATATGTATGTTCTGAGTAATAGTATATGTATTTAATATGTTTACTGCCGAAATTTATTATACTTAGAATAAAATAAAACTTACCCAAATAATAAATGTTTAATGTATAAGGGTGAAGACGATATGGATAAAATTGTTTTAAACTTTTTCATATATAATAAAATGGTGAGTTATAAATGAAATATGTTGCGTCTAAAAACAACAAATCCATTGAAATTGAAAAATTACAGTAAAACCATTGTTTATAAATGTTATGTTATCTTTAATATACAATTAATTATTAAAGTAAGTAATGTAAATTTAAGTATATTTCTAACTCTATTTCTATCTATTCAAGAATTATTTAAACCTTTGAAATTTATTTTTAATACTATAAATACATATTCATAATGCAGTTACAAATTAAATTGAAAGGTATTAATGTCGTTTCACCTTAATAGAACAAGCATACTTTTTATATAAGTGTTTGGTAGTAAACAACATAAACATTATGCATATTTATTTTTGGTGTTATGAAAATGATTCTTTAGTATATATAAATCGAAGTTTAATTAATAATTGAATAATAGAAACAATTTCTCGTATAAAAATTATAGATAATGATTAATATAATGAAAAATTATTTTTTATAGAATTTTTTCGTTACAATAGTTATATAAGTACTATAAATATTAATTTAACATATTAATTAAATATCGTTTTTTATTTAATATAGTGTAAATATTTCGAATTATAAAAAATATGAATTATAAATAAATCCTTTAAATACCAAAAAATAAAATAATTTTCATTATGATTTTCATTATATCATGAAATAAAAAAGTACTCTATTGCTTGGTCCAAGTAATTATTATAACAGGTTCAATAGAATTTTTAATTTAATTAATTTTTTAATTTATTTTTCATTTATTACTTTTAAGCAATCTGTAGTACTGATTAAACAATTAAGAAATGTCGAATACATTAAAATTGACATACATTAAACTTTTTAAGTTATTACAATAATATTAATGAAAATGAGAAATATCTTAATACTGTAATTTTTTTTGCAATAATAGCAGTTGAATCATTTACATTATGAATGGCTAGAAAAACAAAAAGATAGTTTTGACGTTATTTAAATATTTTTTATTTTAAATTTATAAAATTTAGAGGTACAAAGGTAAGTGAAATCAACATAAAATTAGAAGGAGAGCATCATGTAAAACTTATACTCTTTCATTCTACTTGTAATTATTTGTGTAATTATCTTTCTAAAGAAGGTCAGACGTACCGTCACGGATTTGGCACTTGGATGTTCAAGTCACCATGATGTCAAAGCATTATGTGACTTTACTATGTGAGTCTGGTTTACAGTTATCCCAATTATTTCAAGTGGGTAACTCCTCGTCCTAAACTTTTCATCTCCACAAGATACCCAGTATCGCGTTGGGATTGGCATCGTTCCTTTGAATTTGTTTTTCCTAATTATCATAATAATGAAAAAATGTTGATATGATTTTTACGGCCTTTGTATTACTCGCTGTTACAGCTGTAAGTTCTGAAGACTGTTATAATGATGGTAACGAATTTTGCATATACAGTGACGACATTTTATCTGGGGATTTGCTTCCTGGTTCTTTCTTTTTTATGGATCAGTACAACACCAGAAATATGTCCAGATCATCTGATGATACTTTGGCTGATGGGTCATTCTTTACTGCGATGGATAAAATGGAGTATCATAGGTACATCATTGTTATTATTGAAAAAATTACCATGAATTCATAAAATACGAGTATTCTAATTTTACATTTTTTATATAAACATTTCTTATCTGATGTTACAACGATTATATATTTATATTTATATTATAAATTAGCATTTTTGAAAATCCATATTTCAAAATTTATAATAATGTTAGGTAATTGATTTTTCTTTTTGTAGAAAACGAATGAATGAATATTTGTGTCATGGATACGTGGCTGAAGAGATTGTCAAGAAAATTGGAACTATACGAGTAAAACGACGTAATGACCTGATGTTTAATGATCCTATATCAAGTTTATCAGAAAATTTCACAACTCACGACAAGCTTTTATCTGATGAAGGCAGTGTAAAATATAAAAATTGGTTGGAGAGGTTAATTTTATTTTACAGTATTAATATTATAAAAATTAATTCGTTACAATAGACCTTATAAATATATTTAAATTATTATATAAATTTAGTTCAAAATATGCTAAATAGAATATACGAATAGTTTATTTTTTTATTCTATTTTCATTAAATAAAAATTAAAAAAAAATTTATTTATATATATAATTATATATGTGCTTGTTATTAAACATAAAAATGGTTGATTTTGTTTCATTTCAAAATTGAAAATTATAAAAACATTATTAAAATACTTTAGTTTACGGTTATAATTATTGTTAAGAGTTCATGATTTAAAATATGTAGATTGTATACAACTTGTACAATTTTTATAGAACAACGACTCTAGATGACGTATATAATCATTATTCCCCACATATGGAATTTCATAAAAAACACGAAGTTTATGAAGATGCTGAAACCGAAGGTGAAATAGAAGAATTTGAAGGTGAAGTAACTGCATTGACATCACCAACTCCTGTGGGAAAAATAGGAAAGCTGGGTTTTAAAGGTTAGATTTTAATTTTTATTTTATTATAAAATTGCCTCATTAATAAAAAGAAAATTCAGTACTTTTTTATCTCTTTTTTTTCTAATTACCAAACTATTATAAGAGCTTACATTGTAGTATATTTCCACGTATGATACACATATATATATTAGTAAATGAAAATAATATTACATTACAATAAATGGTTCTGACAAATCAATCTCTTTATTCAATTTTTAAATTTTTTCTTTTTTTAAATAAAAATCCACTTTTAATTTACAAAAAAACTATAATTAAATGTACTAGATTTTTTTTTTAACTTATTTTTTATGCTTCTAATGTAATATAACTATAATACATTATTTATCTTTGTTTATTTTTCAATTAACAATTAATCTAATTGGAGTATACTCTGACCGGTTATACTTTCTCATAAAGTACTTCCAATTTAATTAGGATTTCATTAATGATTTAATACATTGCAATGCGTAAAATAATCTTTACTTTCATAAGCTAATAAATTTTTATTTCAGTTATGATATGTATGGATCGTTAATACGAATAATCGTAAATGTTACGTATGAGTTTCGTTCTTACATGTTCAAGGTTGGCAACATTAAATTATAAAAAGTTCATACGATGTTGAAAATGCATAATTATCAATATACTTAAATGAAGTACTATTTATAAAATTAGATGTATTTATATATTATTTGTTTTTTTTTTATATACATAATCAGCAACATTTTTTTTTATTCTGTTTAATAAAAATTATTAATAGGATCATCATTACTGTATAAATACAGAATCTACCAACATTAACATACGTATAATTTCTAATAGATAATATACAATAAATGTACTAAACAATAAAGGAAGCAAAGGAATATTAATACAAATTTATAATTACATAAAAGTTCAATTTCATTATAAGCATAATATTACATATTTTTTAAAAATATATTTTGAATATTTAAATTATAATAACATACAGAATTTAATAATTAAATTATTTAATATTTATCAATTATTATTTATATTTTATTAAATAAAAAATATCAAAATCTTCAAAGAAGAATTATTTAATAAAAGATGTAGTGAGCGTGGAGGAATATTATAGTATGTGAATTTAAATTAAAATTAAGTAATGTTTTTAAAATAAAAATGAAATCAATTTTATTATAAAATTTGAATTTTAAATATTTTTTGTTGTAATTTCGTGTACAATACAATGAAAAAATAATACAAATTTTTATATGAAATTAAAATCTTTGAATTTACATGGTAATCAATTTTGTATATACTATTTATATTATTTTTTAATATAGATACAAATAATTTTCTTTTTGTATATATATATTTATTTAAGAAATTTTTTAAAGTGAATATATATTGATGAAAAAAATATAAAATACTATTATCTGAGATTTCATCGTTAATAAAACTCGACTAAAGAATTTATATTAATTAATGAAATAAATTTACAAAAATAATTTGATTACTACAAATATAATAAACAGAATTAAAATATATCATGTAGAAATGTTTTGATAAATTCACTTTATTAAATATGCTGCGAAGTCGCAATTCAGTTAGAGAAAATATCCAATTTATCCCATACTGAAAAACTCTTTTTAAATCAAATATTTTACAATGCAATAATTTGATTTTGGGGTAATGAAAAAAGGTGAGCACGTGGTGTCAGTACCGAATTATAATTTATTGAGATATGGTCATCCAATGCACGGTCCACACCTACATCCACACCAAATGACGCATCCTCCATTGCTGCCCACGATCCACGAGCAACACATTTACCTACCAAATCCCCAGGAAAACTACCACGACTATCACCACCAGGTCCCCATTTACCATCATAAGGGTAAAGGTCATGACCTGTCGATCAAGGACTTCTTCGAGATCGCTCTTACTGCACTCGCGTTTCTTGCTTTTGGCCTTTTCATCATCCAGTTGCTCATGAATGTCACGGTGCGTAACCATATAAAAGCTTTTCTCAACCAAAACTTGTTTATATAGAATTTTTGTAGTATTTCATTTAAATTATACAAATAATCATATAAAATATACAAATTTTTTATTCAAGCATAATAATTATATCGATGTGGGTTATTAAGAAAATTTTCAAAAATTAGCATTACGTTGTGTCAATTATTGAAAGATAATGATAACATTAATTGCGTTGGAGATGAATAATTCTAATGAATTTATCAAACTTTACAATTTTATAAATTATTTGAAATTTTTTTCTAAACTTTGATTTGAAATTTAATTTGATTTAAATATTAAAAAATTTAGATGTATTTATTTATTAAAATACCAGTAATCTCTGACAATAAATAAAATAATATCGTTTTTACATACTATTGTTAATATGATATATAATTCATTTCAAATAAACTGTTTTATACATCATCCACAACAATATTTCAATTTTAAGCATTAAAAATTAATTTCTCTATAAATTTTTACAAGTATCCATTAGCATAAACCAAATTTTTTGCTAGATTAAACAATAAATAACAAAGTGCCTTGGTTTTTGAATACTGGAAAATATTGAGAAGTAAATATTGAAATAAAAGTTGTGGATTTGATTGATATTATTATATCATTATTATATTACTATATTATTTGTTACGTTTCAATATGTCAATGGCAGATAAATGAGTATTTAGTAAATTTCTTATATAATAATATTATTTTTTCTTTTAGTATAAATTACACATTTATGAATTTACAATTAACTTAAAGAAAATCAGTAAGAACAAATATATAAAATATAATTATTGCAAAATGAATTACAATTAATTATCGATCATTTTATATTACTTACATTATACGTTTTGCAGTGATTATTGATTAATAATCGTAGTGCCCAAAAAGACGATGTGAACAAATTTTGTATCGGTATTTCTTCTAGGCTTGGAGATTCCTCAACACCTGATAATAACTTAATGTTAATGTATACTAATTCCGTATACTATATACTATATAAGTAAATTATACTAAGTAAATAGCGCCTTTTTTTGTTTTACTCTGCTTTTTATATTCTCTATGCTATTTGATAATTATTAATACTAATTCATAGGTGTATGAGTTTAGCTGATTTGCAATTTTCCTTATTTTATTTTCCTATTTTCTTTACGTTATCTTAAGCAATTTAGTAATAATTTACTGATAACGTTTTCTATTCGGTTCACGTATCTTGTTTAATCAACTAATGCTTATAATTTATTAATGTTGTAATATTTCTAATCCTTGCCGTCATCCATCTCAGATCGTGATGAAATAGAGTTTTATTACTTTACTTAGTTTCTGTTTATAATTTGCGGTCGTCTACCTTTAGATTTTTCATTTTGCAAGATTATTAAAATTAAATTAGGAAATGTTATTTAAAATACGGGGACGTTACATATTACATTAATATTATTATATTATTATAATATTATTGATATTAATCATACTGTAGGCTCCGATGATGGCAACAACGACGCCACCTCCGGCCATAAACACGAGAAGAAATTTTGCTCTGATAGAGGAGAACCGACGGTATCGAAGAAATGTGTTCGGGGGCCCCTCGTTGTCCTACCCTGAAGGCAACGAAGAGCTCAACGAACTCGCGTACCGAGTGCTCCGGTCTATCGAGTCCATCCTTGTGGCACAAGCCGATGCTGGAAACTGCCTCCGACACTTCCTTTGCAGAGATAATCGGTACTCAAGGGGAACTCGGGGTGGTCAGCGCATCTGGATACCTATTTGGAGGTTTATATATATATTATTTTATATATATTATATAATAATTTCCCTTTTTTTACTAGTTCAATTATTCTTCAGACACATTGTTGAAACATTATTTTAAATATTGTGATTGAGTTTTAAAAATTAATTAATTAATTAATACATAAATGTAATGCATCTGTGCATAAATATTTTTAATTGCAGTTTTTATTTATAAGAATTGTATGGAAATTTTGTTATTATGGATTAATGCGTAAACGGATAATATAATAAACATCGTAAGATATTTGAAAATCTTCGGTATTAACATAAAAAATTTTAAAAATATCAATTTTCAAATAATTTTAATGAAAACGCTCATTTCATCAGATATTCTGTTTTCATCTTAATGTTCTACTTCAAATTTTCTAAAAATTTTGTCTGTATCGCCATTATCTTTCAATTAATATTAAATAATTTCCTTCGTATAGTAATAACTTTTTAATCTTTTTATTCGTGTAAATAAATAAAATAAATTTTATTTTCCATTTAGATCAATCATGTAAATAACATTAATAATAACAGTATACATCAATAATTGATGATCCGAAATTTTCTAGATCTGTGCATCAAACGCCAAATCACCTATTTTTACCGGTTATGGTGTTACGATTATTATAATATCTTGGGGCTTAATCAATTTTGTATAAATTCATTGTTCAGATACTGTAATTAGATATTAATGAGTTATATTCAAGGTCTTCTATTTAATTCTATTTAAATCACATTGGTAATATAATAGATAAGCCGAACAAGTATCTATTTTCATCCAGGGTGTATATACTTTTCCAAAAAAAGTAAATGGAGGACATATTGTATTTTATGAAATAAAATTTATTAATATTGTGAAAAAATTAAGCCTATTAAAAATATTAAAAAATTATATATTTCATGTAAAAAGAGACTAATAATATTTTTTTCATTAAAATGAAGATACATCTATGTTATTTATGTCAATAAGTATATCTTTTCAGTTATCCTTAGAATTTCATTAAAATAACATATTTCGCTTACATTTTTAATATTCTTTATCAACAGGTTCGGAAATCATAATTTCTTTGTTTTATTTCAAAATTTAAATATTCTACAAAATTCATATATCTAAACATAAAAGTCATGTAATAATGATTTAATGAATTACAATCAACCATCGTTAAATCTTTTAATGTAATTTTATTTGCGACCAAAAACAAAAAACATGATAAAAAACCTTAATTATTAAAAATACTCATTTAAACTAATATAAAAATGTTTGCATGTAAGCTATTTCAATAATTTATAATATCAATAACAATCAATCGGTAGCTTAAATTAAAAACTATAATTTACTTGAATAATCAACATTAAAATCTTACCATAGTTTAGGAATGAGTTGGGCTACGGGCAGAGTTTTGAATCAAAACCCCTGGTCGGCAATGCTGGAATCTGTAAAGGCGTCAATCTTTGGTTTGGGACGCGCGGATTGTAGCGCCCTCTATCCAAATTGCGATTTGTGGAAGGAGCGCGTGAAGAGACGACGGCGACGTAGAAAGTAATCAATGTCGATAACGTAAATTTTATCGATCGAGGTTAAGAAATTATAATTAAGTTTTGGAGTGAGTTTTATGATTTATTTGGTGGACATTTATTTATTGTATATTACGAAATGTTAAAGATTCATTTACTGAATACTCAACGAGATATGATTAAAACTAAACACCTATTTATCATACTAATTATTGTAATTCGATAAAATAAAATAATCAATTTCAAAATGAAAAAATTTTACGCTACAAAAAATACCCTTTCTTATGTTTTCTAAAATATTTAAAACAATATCCTAACAAATATTTATTAACTATTAACAATAAGAGTGTAAAAATATACACATATACAATTTATATTAACGACTTGATTTATAATTGTTTTTATTGTTTTTAGAATTATGAAATTTTTTAAAAAATTCTGTTTAAAATATTAGATTGAATAATATTAGATTACTATTCATAAATACTGATAAATGTGCTAATTTTTTTTATTATACATTTATTAAAACTCTTTGTTTATTAAGTACAAACATTTTCGGTTGTAATCATTATTTATTTTATTTAAAAATTGTAATTAAACTTAATATTAACACTGAATAATTAATAAAAATTAAATAATATTCATGTATTTATCCAAACATTTTTATATATATATGAATGCAGTAATTTTATTTATATAATTAATAAATGTATTTAAATTTTAAAATATTTTATTACCAATTTTATTGCAATTTAAACGTTAAAAATAAAGTAAGTTTCATTCTTATTCTAAAAAAATATTTACAAAAAATTATTGTAGAATAATTAAATACATATATTATTGCATGGCCATAATCTCATTAGCTCGGGATCGAGATTCAATTAGTCGTATTTCACGGGTGTTCAAGGGTAAAATAATCTCAAGTAAACCATCTTTGTTACGTAATCAGATTTTTATTTTATTATACATGATTGCACGAAGCAAATAGTTCAGAGAAAAATCTAATAAAACCCACCTGTGACTGTCTCAAAGTGTGATCATTCTTTTTAATGCCCCGTGTAGTAATATTGGTATATCTTGCGTCATAACAACAAGGATCGCACTTGCAGTTCCCTTTGGACCTTGCGTCAAAACAGCATTGAACGGCGATTGTTGGAACTAACCTCTGATTGGTTGAATTCTATTCCTCATGATTAGTGAGGAGCACAGAAGACATACTAAAAGAGTATTAAGGTCCAAGTTAAATTTTGGAAACAAACATGGTGCAAGAAATATGCTCTTTCTCTTTCGCACATATAGAAACACTAGCGACCTCTTAAGAGTCCGTGGCCCGAACTAGAATTTTTTATAAGTTTTTTAAAACCTTTTGAAAAAAGGCTACTAATACATGTACAAAGCACAATGAAATATACTCATGCTTCGTTCGTACATGTACAGTTAGCGTTTTTTTCAATAGGTTTTAAAGTATTTTAACTCACCCCACGAGCCCTTATAAGGTTGGCAAAGAAGCCATAGTTTCGAGAGAGAATGAGAATATTTCTTTCATTATGAAAGAAATATTAAAGACTTTTATTAAATTTAACTATTACGATGAACTTTTCAATTTTAAATATATTACAGAGCTACTGCTTATGATTGTATTATTAGAAATATATTTTTTAAATATATTTGTAAAATTCATAATTTCATTGTACATACTAAAAATTTGAAGTACAATATTTGCTTATCCATCATAAATCCATATATAAGAAATATGGTATAATAAATAATGAGACCTAACTTCACTGCCTCTTCAATATACCTAATAAAATGTAAACTACGTTTTCGCTAAAATTTTAACCTGACTACCTGACTTTCTCCCTCACTCACGCTCTCTCTCTCCTTTTCTAAAATATTCATTCAATAAAACAAAATGTTATTCTAACTTATTGTTACGACGTATAATTCTATTATATTATTTATTTATTTCTACTCCGTAACTAATTAGTTATTCATATATTTATTTATTTAGTATGTTATCGCGTTTATTTGTCGCGTGACTTATTGACTCCTTTATTTATTCGCTTATTTATTATATTAAGATTTCCTACTTCTATTTTACCGTAGCTGAATCGGTCGAAGCGTTTCACCCTTTATGAGGTTTTAGGGTTAAAATAAAATACAATTTATCAATTCGCGTTTAAAATACCGATTTATGGATCATAAATTGAGAGAGAGAATTTGATGTATTAAAGTGGCTCGTGATGTGAATCTAGTGTCTACGTGTTTGTGTCCGTAATCATTACAATACTTGTTTTACTATGAAACTGCTCTATCGTATGTGTGTCGTGTTGTCTTACCAAGATGAGAGTCGCCGACCGGGATTGAATTACTGCGCATTATTAACCCGAGTTGACTTTATTCCATTTGTACTCGTGATCGTCCGAAATTCCGAAGATAAATTCCCGAAAATTAATCTTCATCGTATCAAAAGCTAAAAAGCCCCAAAAAGCCAAGAATCCCAAGCTGAGAACAAGCCCCCCGATTTATAGGGAAAAACTTCTAACTCTTTTCGTCCTCCTACCTTGGAGGTGTTTCCATTTTCGGTCTTAATTCGCATTTTGTCGCTTTTAGTTTATTAACCCGATTATACTTTTCTCAATCTCTTGGCTAATATTATTTGTAAGTGCTTATTTTTATCAGCATATTAATTATCAGCAATATTAAAATGCTCGTATTTTGTCTCATCTTTTCGCAATTACTTTTCGTAATCCCTTTTTGGGTATACGGAAAATTTGTTTAGTAATCGGATTTATTGTATTTCGTTACATCCGTAATAATGTAACACTTTAAACTTATATACATATTAAAATTACAATTTTACTTAATAAAATATTTTTCATTCAATAAAACAAAATTTTATTCTAACATATAAAAAATAAAAAACTTTAAATATAAAAGCTTATAAAGAACACACCGCAAACATTAATACATTATAAGTAGTGCAATATACAAATGTACATCTAGTATTAACTGTTAAACATTTTTATTATATACTATATTTATAAATAGTTAAATTTAAAAAGAAATGTAAATAATAAATGAAAAAAAGATTATGAGATATGTGAATATAATTTAACTATGTATACAAACATATTAAATGTACCTACATATATTACATAAATTTAAAATTATATTATTTTTATAAAAAACATTTACTATTAACTTTAATAACTTACCTATAAAAATTATGTTGTTGATCTCCCAATAATCTCTTCCTTATATGTATTATTTGCACCATTTTTTATTTTTATTTTTAAAAATAAAAGTCACTTTTCAATTTTCTCACAGTTACTTTAATATTAGTTAACAATATATTAATTTATATTAACAGTTACTTAGCTATTCATTTATAGTATACGTGTATAAATGAATTATTCATATTCTTCTTGAAAGAGTTTTTGAGACTGTTATAAGCTAAAAATCTGTTCTGTGGCTGGAATTCTTTAAAAAACAATAAAGTAAACACAAGAATCGACTTAACAGTACCGGCACACGAAAAGGGACATATAGGGTGATCTCATTCTACTAAATTTGTTTAAATTTCACTAACATTATAGAAAAATTAATTTTTATATTGAATCTAATAATATGGTTTATAATTATGTATAATTATTACAAAATTTAAGAAATTTTAAATTATATTAGAGCGGACCTTTCTTATACGTCACAACCTTTCCTTGGCCCGTCTGATGCATTTGTTGCCAGTTCTCTCATATGCAGTTAACCCCCCCTGGTGAGGAGCAAGCAGAACTCTCAAGAAATAACAGCACTAGAAATGGCACTAAAGACGCGTAAATTTAAATCATAATAAGTTGAAGAAATAAAATAAAATACAATAGTCTTTTTTAAAATTAATTATAATCCCCCTTGAAGCCCGACTGAGTGAATTCTGGCCGATGACCTGCTGAAGTCGTGACGTTGCATAATAGTAATCAAATTATTAAACAAATTTAAATTTTAAAAATATCCAGTAATTTATATTCATTCAATTTTGTGAAATGCTGAATATTAAAAAAAAACAAATAGAGCTAATTTTAAAATAAAAGATTTTTTGTCTTTTAATTAGACAAAAAATACAATTTTATTATGTTTTTTATTATAAATGGTGTCCTTAAAATATACTAGGAATATCATTTTAAACTCCAGTTGGAATCAGTAATATTATAATTTTATAAATAAATATTAATATAGTAAGAATTTTAATATTTTCTTTCCTACTAAAAATATCTCTTAAATTTGGATATGAATAGTTGGTGATTTTTACATTTAATTACATTTATATTATCAAAAATATTATTGAAAATATTTTTTTTAAAATAAGTCTTTTCTACTTATTTTATTATTACATTAAAAACTAAAGGACAGAAAAATTTTCCTTTGTAATAAAAAAAATATAAAAAGTATTAAAAAGTTCTTTTTGGAAATAAAATAATTTAAATAAGTAATTTCAAATAATAAGTTATAAATAAATAAATAATTGTAATTTTATTTTTATAATTACTCTTTGATATTTATTAATTTAAAGTTAAATGAAGATAAAATTTTTTCCATATTTTGCATTTTCTAAATAATTATTAAATATATTAAAGTTTACTTTTTCCAAATAACATCAGTATTATATGATTGTAATTAGTTGGCCAAAAATTATATATAATTTTCTTAACTGTTTATATGTTCTATTGTAATAAATTTTTTTATTGTTAGTTTCTTTGTATTACTAAAACGATCATTCAGTATTATTAATAAGTATAGTGGATTATCGTAAATAAAATTTTGTTAGTGTAAATGTTGATCCATTTCTTAAGTTCATAATATTTATTTTGATTTCTAATATTACTCAAATTAATTTTATATTATATTATTAGTTTACCAATCGTAGAACAAAATTATGTGTACTATTAATATTATATCTTTTATTGTTTCATTTCTTTAAAGTATTTGTTTCAAAAATACAATGTGGTTCTTTAATATTCATAAAAATGAATAAGCATTTTATTTAAATTCATAAAATTTATCAACGAAAATCTTCATGAAATAACTTTTATAAATATAAAATGTCCATATTTCATACAAATATTAAAATATTAAGTAATGTAATTTCTTATAAGAAAAAATTGCTTTTATTAAATAAAAGTATATTAATATTATACTGTATTACCTTACATTAAAAAAGTGTATTATTATGTATTTTACAAATATAGTATTTTTCATGAAAATAAAGTATTTAGTTTGCAAAATTAATTTCTTATATACTATAAAAAGTAAATTTTTATTGGTACATATTTTTTATAAAATTTGATTAAATATAATCATTCTCACTTGTTATTACCTATTATTAATTTATGATTATATAATAATATTATTAATATTAATAATTCACATACTGTTCCATAAAATTATGTATTTGGAATTTAATATCCTTGGGCATTTTGAATCGAATTTTTTCAGAAGATATTAATTGATCTCCCTTTTAGAAGCATGAAAAATTTTTCACATATTTTATGCACTAATATTATTATTTATCACATGTAAATCCCGGCTCTTGGCCTAGGGACGGGTTCCGTTAATTTTTTACAGTATTTAAATTAATTTATATACATATCATTTACATTATATTATATTTCATTACACTATATATAATTCTCACTGCTTATTTATTCTTCTCCTTTTCTCCTTTGTATTTCTTGTTACTTCCTTTTTTCATCCTCTATTTTGCCTTTGTCATATCTTTATGTCTTTTCTGTATGCTTTCTTCTTTCTAGCCTCTTCTCCAATTCTCTGACATCTTTCAGTATTTTTCTGTCCATTGTTTTCTTTTTGCATCTCATCATTAAGTCATTTTCTTCCTTTCTCGTGCCTAGATTTCTTTCGTCTTGTATCTTTTTAAACAAGTCCATTATCTCTTCACAGTCCATCGTCCAGTGTCTCCAGTCACCTTCTTTTTTCCACAAAGTTAGCATTTTCTTTCCTCTGGATTCGTCCAATATTTGTTTGCCGTCGTGATATTCCCGCATCTGCTTCTGGCCATTTCCTTCGTTTCCTTCAGATTGCCTTCTTCCTTTAGGTAGGGCGGCAATCCATTCTCTTTTATTTCTATATAACTCCTGTTATATCTGGCCTCTTTCATTTTACACCTTCTTTTCTGCAGCTATATATCCCTATCCCTTCTTATTTCTGTGTATGTATTCTTGCCTATGCTCTTCCAGTATCCTAGTTGTGTTCTGCTGAGTCCCATTTTATTAAGCCATGTCTCTGTGCTATCTCTCTTTTCTTGTTCATTACTTGCCCATTGTTCTTCATAACATTTCTTAACCCATCTGTGTCCTTCCATGTTCTTTATCTTTTCCTCATATTTCATTGTTCTTATCCTCCACTCTCCCTTCATCCAATATTCGTCCGACTCCTCATAGACTATATATCTGGGAGTACAGAAGTCGAGTTTCAAGGTCCATCTGTAGTAATCAGCCTTGATCCTCTCCATCTCCGCAGCATCTTCTACTCCCCATATCTTCACCCCGTACTCCATGACACTCTTTACCAGGTACTGAAACATCATTTTCCTGAGCTTAAAGTCTCCCTGACATCTTCTTTCTGCCAAGCCCCATGCTTTCCTTGCAGCGATTCTGCCCTTATTCAATTTCTCCTTTTTCTGATCCACGTATTTTCCATCGTTTCTGAACACAAAGCCAAGGTATCTGAAGCTTTTGACCATTTCGATCTTCTTTTCTTTTCATTTCCATGCTTCAGATTTCATTTGTCTTTCTCTTTTCGCCACCATGATCTTCATCTTCTCCGTGTTCATTTCGAGGTCTCTTTGTTCTTGAAACGCTTTCAAGGTTGACATCATAGCTTGCAGAGCTTCTCTGTTCTCACCTAGGATCACCAGGTCGCCAGCATATGCTAACGTCCATATTCTCTTGTCTTTTATCTTCGTGCCTCCTGTTTTTTTCTTTTTCATTTCTTCCTCTAGCTCCGAGATGTAGATGTAGAACAGGATCGGGCTAAGGCTGCAGCCTTGCCTTAAGCCTTTATTTATCCAAAACTCCTCTGTTAGTCCCTCTCCCGTTGTCACACTACATTTCGTTTCCCTGTATATCGCCTTTATCCTTGTAATTAGTCCCTTATCAATCCCTTTCCTTTCCATGATCTGCCAAAGTTTCTTTCTGCACACAGTGTCGAAAGCTGCTTTGATATCCAAGAATAACATATATAGCCTCTGTTTTTCCTTTATCGTCCTCCTTATTATGTGATCTAGGATATAAATGTTGTCCATGGTTCCTCTTCCTGCTTTAAACCCTGCTTAACCTTCCGGTATCACCCCTCTTTCCTCTATCTCCTTCTCTAGTCTGTACCTTAGTATCCCTGTGTATATTTTGTAACCCGATGACAGCATGGTTAAACCCCTGTAGTTTACTGGGTCTTCTTCATCCCCTTTTTTATATATCGACACGATTATTGCAGTTGTCCAATCCTGCGGGACTGTTCCGTGTTTCAAAATTTTTCCTAGGATTTCTCTTATTATGCTTTTAATCTCCGTGCCCATTCATGCTTCATTGGGTATCTCGTCTATCCCTGTTGCTTTCTTTTTCTTGAGATTATCCCAGACTCTTGCAATCTCCCAATCTTCTAGTACACTTTTGTCAGCTTCTCTTGTCTCAATTCTATCCTCGTCTTCTGTTCTTTGTTCTTTCCCTCTGAGAACATTCATAAAATTTTTTCTCCAAGCTTCCTTGTTTATATTGTTCTTATTTTCCATTTTTTGTTTCCTTCCCTTGTTCAGGTATCTCCATACTTGCCCTTCTTTTTTAGCTTTTTTAGCTCCTCTTTATCTCT
Source organism: Eupristina koningsbergeri (assembly GCA_018907245.1). NCBI lineage: Eukaryota > Metazoa > Arthropoda > Insecta > Hymenoptera > Agaonidae > Eupristina > Eupristina koningsbergeri. The sequence continues at coordinate 827,908 of JACCHV010000002.1, read as the reverse complement.
TTCTCTCTGCTCTGTTCTTTTCCTTTCGCATGTTTCTTTCCATTTCCTCCTTTTACTTAAATATTCTTTCTTCTCGGCTTTCCCTTTGTTCCATTCCTTTATTGCCTTTTTTGCTTCGTTCTTTTGCCTCGTACATTGCCTCTCATACCACTTTCTGTCTCCTATTCTCCATTTCTTCCTTCTTACTTCCCTTTTTTCCATACTATCTTTGATCTTATTCTTTATTTCCTCCCATAGGGTTTCTACCTTTCTTTCCTCCTTTGCTTTTTCATATATTCTTTCTGTCTTTTCTCTATACTTCATTATGCTTTCCGTGTTCCAATTAAATACTGTTTTTCTTTCTTCTTCTATTTGTTCTTCTCCTTTTCTCTCTCTTATTCTCTCTCCTGTTTTCAAAGTAACTACCAGTGGTAGGTGATCTGACTCTATCCTTTTCTGTATTTTTAATAGTTCTATTCTCTCCTTTACTTCCCTGTTCGCTATAGCAAGGTCTATCACTGTATTGCCTCTCGCACTTATGAAAGGGTGCTCTGCCTGTTCATCTCCTCTCATTGCGCCATTTAGTATACAGAGCCCATTTCTTATTATATTATCCACTAGTGTCTTTCCTTCTCTGTCTACTTTTTTGTCTTTGCTTTTTCTCCTGCTCTCTTCGCCTTCCGCATAATCTTGCGTACTTGCGCCCCTCTCTCCTGTCCTCACGTTAAAATCACCCATGATAAGTTTTTCTTTTTCTCCGCCGTAGCTCTCTTCTTCTATTGTTTTCCATAGCTTCTTTGTGTCTCTTCCCTGATTTGCATAGACTCCCTATATATCCAGCCTTTCCCTACCATCTTCTATTTCTATTCTCGTTTTAACCATTCCTTCTCCCATGTCTTTACCTATCTTCTGTGCTTTTGGCATGAAGCTTTTTATTCTATTCCGATTATTATACCCCCTCTCGCTCTTCCTTTTCTCTTCTTCCTGCTCGCACCTATTAGGGTCCATTTCATGTGTCCCGGTAGTTTTTCTTTTAGTTTTTCTATATCCTTCGGTTCAACCCATGTTTCTACCATTTTTATGCACTAATATTTTACAAACGTATTTTAATACTATAATACAATTATCGTAAGCTGTGTAATGATTGAAAACGTACAATTAAGATCTACTCGAGGGCTTGATTACAAACCGAATTCTTAATATTGAAAAATACGCGACTTTTATACCTTTGAATTCACGCTATTTTTTCCTTACGCCATAGTTTCAAAAATGCCTATCAGAGGGCTCAACTTTAGGTGGGAGAACTGGCGGCAAACGTGCCACTACTATGACTAAAAATTTTAAGCGCCTTGCATTTTACTGTCGCGCTGACGTCCTTTTTCGTGAGCCGATGCTGGTGATACGATGCAGGTGTCGATATTGTTCTCTAACACAATGTAAGCCTTATTCAAAACGTTTTTTGTGAAAGAAAAAAGTTCTGAAATTGTTTAAGATTTAATTTTATTGAATAATGATAATTTATATAAGGTAATCATTGATCAGTGAGTGTATATAAAAATAAAAAATTGATTGTAAATTCATATTTTTGAAATCCAAATAAGAAATTTAAATTAATAAAAAGGAACAAAGGAGAAAACAGATTTTGTAAAGAAAAAGAAGATGAATAAAAATTTTAGGTATGTAGGTTGATGGATTTAATTTCAATAATATTTTAATAATTATATTAATAAGTACATTTCATATGTAATAAATATGTACTTTCACATAAAAAATTATATTTTATTGATACAATCTTTTTTACCTTATTGCTATTAATAATAAATATTTATTATTTTATAATAACCATATGATCGGTTTACATATTTTGTAGTAATAGTATAATATTTTATAATAATAGTAATATTTTATGATAATGTACATTTCTTAATTATAAATTATTTTCTTTTTCATATATTGTTTTGTTATTATTAATAATAAGTCTTATGTGTACAATAATAAACATTTTTATCAGTTAATTTTAATTTCACAAAATATACGCATATGTTTTCAATAATAATATGTTAATATTGATATATTTATGAAAATATTTATATAAGTTTATACACTTATTCTATTTAATAATGCACACTGTTCCTACAATAATATAATGTAATACAAATATATATTTACAAATAAATACTTAAAACTATTATTATACAAACTATATTTTAATAAAATATATATAATTTCATAAAATATATATATTACAAATTATTAAACAACATTTAATTACTACATTATTAAATAAATTAAAATTCATTATAATATGTATAATATATTTGGGCTGATATGTAGACATAAAATATGTGATTATATTTCTAATTCACTTAATAAAACTATATATACAATATTAATTATAATTACTAATTATAATTAATAATTTGAATATTATTTATTATTAAATTTTTTTCTGTTTTTATAATGACCCTGGAATTTTTTTATTTTTTTTTTTATTTTTTTGGAATTTTTGAAATCAGTAAAATACTTGTGAAAAAGAAAAGGTAATGCTCAAAATTTTATCAAAATTATTATGTTTATTACATTATTATGTAAAATTAAAATTATTATGTATATTTATTTTTTAAATTACCAAAAGAAAATATTTTTAATTTATCGTATACATCTAATTTACTACAATTCTGATACAGATATTCATATAATTGTAGATGTAATTCATGTAACAATTTTTACATATTTTCACTGGAATATTTTAAATGTTGCTCTTTAGGCAACATTTCTTTAAATACAATTAAATTATGATCATGTGTCAAAGATTTTGCCAATAAACAATTGTTATATTCAATGCAACTTCTTTTTTTAATTTGTATTTTCTTTAATATATAGCCAGGAACATAGACTAAAGTTTGTTTGTTTTTTTTATTTGCAAAATCATATGTCAATCTCTCACACTTACAACTTACTAGGATGCATCTGATAAGATCCTATTAAATTTATTTATGCTTTAAAATCTATTTTAAAAAATGTTAGCTACAGATATACAAAGACTGGTGAACGTCCTGGCATTTTAAAATACTTTAAGCGGGAAATTTAAAATGCCACTACGTTCACTGAGTCTTCGTATATCTGTACCTAACATTTTTTAAAATAGATTTTAAAGCACAAAAAAATTTTTTATAAAGAGCCACGACCTCGCCAAAACCGCTGGTAGTCATCCATATGTGTGAGAGAGAAGAAAAATAAAATTTTGTCGCCAATGCTTAACATTGAATTTGACCTTCTCTAATCTCTGTTCTGTGGTGCTCACCAAAGATGTCAATGAATCCTTCTGTTCACTGCAACTTAGTGTCGCCGGAATACTTCACGTTTATTTGCGAATTTTATCACGAGGGCGGGATTCTTTCAATTCGCAATCGTGCTATTCGCACTTTGTCGTGTGTGCTATGATTCTGTTAATTCGCCATAATAAAATAATTTTTAAACGAGATTTTGTTATTTTAATTATAAATGAATTAATAATATTGATACAAAAAAATATTTACAATTTACCTTTATAATATTCATAAAAGTTTTTAATTTTTTTGATTTCCTGTACATATTCGGAAATATTTTTTGTTTGTTAATATATAATTCCACAATAATAAAAAACTTTTAATTCAATATTTATAAAATAAGTAATTTGACGGTATTCTATACTCGTAACTTTGGTTCCAGTAAGAGACAAAAGAACATTGTAGTTTAGTTTATATTCAACCCTTTTTGTAAATTTTAATTTATTTCGTGTTAAAAAAAGGATAATGAGAAAATGGAATTGTTCAATGCATTCTTTCACAATTAGACGAATACTCTAAAGAACTATTGATATTTAAAAAATGAACAAAGCCTCTGAAAATCTCGCTATATATATGGTGCATCAACGAAGTATCGAGTTTTTTTTTTCATTCGGCGTAGAAATTCAGGAGAGGTCTTAAAATGTCGACAAACTCTTTCCGCATTTGTCCTTTTTTTTGTTTTGTTTTTCGATAATTAGACGCGGCAGGATTTAACTTTGCGCGAAGGGTGTTTTTCAGTTTTTTGACACGACACGATGGACCGACTACTCAAATAGCGTTACGCAATAAAGTTTTGTTTGCAATAAAAAAAAACAGTGTGGAAACGTATAAAATGTTGCAAGGAGCGTATAAACATAATTACATGTCAAAATCGCAAAGTGGAAAATGACACAGAGCTTTTAAAGAGGGTCGAGAAAAAATCATCGACGAGCCTCGATCTGGGCGCCCAAAAAGCTTTCCAATGGCTAAGAACACCCGGCGCGTGTTAGAAATTTAAAATTTGGACTGTCGATTAACAGATAAAGTAATTCAGGAAAAACTGAATTTAACGCGATCTACAGTGTACAATATAGTGCAAGAAAATTTATAAATGTGAAAATTTTTGAAAAACATTAAAGCTGAAGAGTTTGAAGATGCATATGAAATTTGGAAAATGTGTTGATGCAGGAGGAAATTATTTTGAAGAATTTAAAATTTTTATTTTACCCTGTTTATAAGTCCACCAATAAATCATTTTTCAAAAAAGAAATGTAAGAATTTTTTTTTTATGATCTTTGAACAAAACGTTTTTGCGTAGTGGTTTTCCGCTAATCGCTTCAACACGCCGTGTCAAAAATTTGAAAAACACCCTTTACATGAAGTTAAATCCTGCCGCGCCTAATTATCGAAAAACAAAACAAAAAAAAGGACAAATGCGGATAGAGTTTGTCGACATTTTAAGACCTCTCCCAAATTTTTACGATGAGTAGGCACAAAATGAAAAAAAAACTCGATACTTCGTGGATGTACCATGTATATACATAAATATCTACATAAACATTGAATGAATTATGTTTGACATAATGAATTAAGTTTATCAATATCACAATATATAGATAATAATATTTTGTATGAAATTGCTTGAATACCTTATTGAAATTTAAAAAACATATATAATTAAATAAGATTTGAGCAGTCATTTAAGATTGAAATTAATATATTAATATATTTAATCTAAATACTCTTAAACTTGTTTAATTATGTCAACGGATTTCATTTATTTATCTTTAATTATAAAGAAATATATAAAATATAAATTTATATATAAAAAACATATTTACAGCATCAATTTAAATTAATTTAAACAAAAATTATTGAATAAATACATAATTATCCTCAATAAACGATTTTAATTATGTACATAATAAATTATACAAAAATACAATTTAATTGTTCTTGTATAAGATTATGTAATTTTACTTTAAATATGCATTCAAATGAAATTAATGAATTATAAAAAACAAATAACATGCAATATCAAAAATGAAGAAATTTTATTAATATGATATTTCATAATTACAAACAATTCGTACTTTTTAAATTACCAAAATTATTTAAATGATATAAAAGCGTTTTTTATTTTAATTATTAAATGTTATTAGTTATAAATTCTTTTCCATTTAATAAATAAGAATTTTAATAAGAATTTATGTTTTTCCAAACTTTGATTATTTATCCTTTCAAGCCTTTTAGTATTAAATAATTCTAATCTATTTCAGATTGTTGTTCAATAGTTGTCTTATTATACTATTTATTTTTATTAATAATTTTGTTTAAAATTCTATAAATTTATGATATATTTATCAAATTTATGTATAATATATTAAAAATGTATTTTAATATATAATTGCAAAAGATAATCTTAACTATATATATGTATATATATATACATGTATATGGACTTGTATGTATGCGGATAAAAATTATTATTATTACAGATTGAATGAATAATATGCGAAAAAAAATTTTTTCATTATTTTTAAGGATATTAACATTTTGAACCATTGCACACATACAATATATAAAATTATACATTAAATTAGACGTCTGAATATACAGATAACCATATTATAATTATGTATTATTTTACACATAATTAGTTTCTTCTTAATATGAAAATATTAATATTAGAATCACAAATAAAGTTTCAAATAATCATGATGAGTACTGAGTAACGTATTTACATTTTTTTTAAAAAGAATATTCAATAGTTTGATTATCTATTTATGATATTTTAGTATAAATATCGTGACTTTTATAAATTGACAATCATTCCAATAGTTCAGTGAATTTTACGTCTTAAAAATTTTCATTTTGAAATATTTGAAAGTTATTTATATCAATGATGAAGTTATAATTACAACAACTACTTCTCATAATTACTATAACAGCGAGTTTAGCCACAGTATGTAATTTATCTATTAAGTAATGATAAAACACATTCTTTCTAATTAAATATTTATGACTTTGTATAAATTAGAATTCACTGAAGAAAGATGATTTGCATTTAAATCGGTATTGATTTAGTGTCACAATTAAGGGAAGTAAAAAATTTAGTACAAAGTCCTAGGTTTAATTCAATAACAGCTAGACGAAACACGGATGAATTTAGAGAAACAAATGACTTTGAGCTATCCTAAATCCACAGATAATTGAATTAGAACTAAAAATACAAAATATATTTAATTATTATAATTTTTATAAAGTCATTTCACATAAAAATCATTCTGTGAACTTATAAATGCTAATTAATTAGCGAGTAGAAATATTGAATAAGAAATTAATAAAATTAAATAATGAAGTGATATTATATATTTTTTCAAGGATTCTTTGGAAAAAAAATAAAAATAAAACAATAATTGAAACTTGTTTATTTTTCAAAATTTATTTAATCTTATAATAATTTTACAATATTATTACATTGACAAATCATAACGACAAAAAAAAGTTTTATGCAGGTGTAATTATTCAAAACTTAGTCTCAGAATTATTTTATTCAAGTGGTCTTGAATTATTATCCAAATTATTTAATTGAAATAATTCATTCAAATTAATAAAATTGTGAAAAGCATAAATAATTAATATAATTTTTTTATTTAATTTAAAACTTGGTTTAAATAAATATGTAAAAAAAATTTCTTACACATAATAATTTTTTTTTAAATATTTTAACATTCCAAAATTTACATATAAAATAATGATTAATATATCAAAGTCAAGAAATTTATTTAAGGTATTAAAAGATATTAAATATAAATTAAAAAAACGTGAATCAATATTTGTTGAATAAAGTATTACCGTAGCTAAAAATAAAGATAACTAATAAATAATGATTTAATAATATAAATATTTTAAAATATGTCATTTTGCATATAAAAAAGTATTTATTATATAAAAAAAAAAAAAAATTTAAATGGAATACAATTTTATGGTACTAACAATATCTAATTAGACAAATTATATTTGTACAATACTCTTATAATTTAAAAATAATAATAATAATATATTATACAGCTCATTCTTATATTGTTTCATAACCAGATAATTATATATAATTTTAATTCTTCGAAAATTATTAACACAGTAAATAATCACGATTAAAATGTGATAGCAAAAAACTAAAATAGTAAACACATCAACCTAAAAATGAGCATCTCGAAAACTAACCTTAAATCCGAGAAAGGAAGTGTTTTAAGAAAAATTGCTAAGATCATTATATACATTATCTATATTAAATAAAAGTGAAAAAGATATGGACCAAAAGAAGCTGCGAAGATCGAATCTCGAAACGAAGAAATGCATGATCAAGCGGTCGAAGTTGGACCAAGTTCCTTTGGTCCCCTGCAACTCCGGAGCCAATGAGTCTGGGAATGAGGATCCACGTCTAACAAACTGGTATAAATGGATGAAAGATCATCAACGAAACCAAAAACGTCTGGTTACATCACTAAACCGAGAACCTTTTGAGCTCGCTTTGAACGCTCACGAAGACTCGCGAATAAAGAACGAAACCAGGAGCATCATGGAAGTCGCATCAAGGTCGGAGATCACGAACCAAAACGAGTATTGTGGTAATCCTATCTTCGGGAAATTGTTGGACCGTGTATTAGAAGGGACCTGCGATCAAGAGCAAAATACCTCGGACGACGTATTTATCAGGATGGGTAGATGCGCGAGCAACTTACCCTTCGAGATCACGAGGGTCGCAATTCCGAATTTCATTCGTAAAGAAAAAAGCCTGATGGGTTCGGATTTGGATAGTCACAAAGTTCATTGTAATTTATTATTTTTCATAGCTCTAAGTTTTTAGTTGGTCGGTGCAAAATGATTACTGACTCAAAATTGTTACTTGGAAAGTAGTATTGAGTTACTTTTATTCCCCTTTTACTATTTTTTACTGCATGTTTTATATTTTTAAACATTGGATGCTTTCTCGCATATAATAACAATAAATCAAAATTTCTTTGCTCCATCATTATCAGTTTATTGAGCTAGCTCACTTATATTATTTTAGTATTAGAATTCAAACTACTGACGTCCGAGTCAAAACTTAAACCCAATTCACTTAAAAAATTCACTAAAAAAATAAAAGGCTAATTTATTTACATGTAATTTTAATATTACATGCAATATTTTATTTGATGTTGACAACTGCTTAATAGATCGAGATGAAATAACATAATTTTAAATATCTGGTACATGAAAAATCTTAACTTATTTGTATAAATTAGATATGCGACATTGTATTTTAGATATAAGTAAAAAATTAAATATTATTTTATAAACATTTTTTTTACTTTAAAAATCTTTATTTTAATGTACAATTTCAGTAAATTCAAAATGGCACACGGGAGCATATTTACAACAAAGAACAAAGGAACTTCGTAAAGTAATAGAGATTATAGAATCTAAGAAACCTGAAACCTCAGATCTTGTTCTCATTGGAAAAAATTTTCGAACTCATAATGAAAAGTTTATAAGACCACCTGTGATAAGTATTACATTTAACGATGATAAAAAGAAATTTCTCAATTATCCGGATGAAAGAGTAGCTTTAAAGATTCAAGACAGAGAATTTGTTCTAGAAAGAGGATATTTTTTTGAAAAATTATCGCTTGAGGAATCAAAACTACTAAAAGAATCAAAAGGTGATTTGAATATTCAAAAGTATGCATATTCAGTTTTTGAATCTGACCGAGTATATCGAATCATCTCAAAGAAATCAAAACCCATAAATTGGTCATTAAATTTTGAAGTACAAGGTGACGAAATATGCCAGAAGAAATTTACTTTCGAAAATAAAGGAATACAAGCTCTCACAATAAATTGGCATAATACAACAAACAAATTAATAAGCGACATTCCTGATCGAATCAAAAGTTTTTTCTTCTTCGATAAGAATCCTCTTACAGTCCTGCCTGGACAGAAGCTTGATCTTCTGGTTTATTTTCGTTCAAAAAGATCTCGAGTAGTTATGGAGACTTGGAACTTTTTAGTTCAACCGAAAATTTACCCAGAAAAATTTAGTTTGAGACTTTGGGGTGCGGCAATTGGCGGTGATTGGAAAAATCACCAGGAAAAAAGAAATAAATATGTAACCAATAAATTGGACTGGAATGTTAAAAACACTATTATAGAACAGATACTAAAGCAAATATTTGTGGCGGCGACAAATAAACCCTTAGGAAAAGATGTACCATACAACAAATTATTTTTGGAGACTGACCTCTTCCACTCTCGTAACCCCTCGCACTTTTATCATTCGCTCCTTATCAATGAGCTTAAAAACATGTACAAATATACAACAGATAGAGAAGATTGGAGTATGACATTACAGGAGTTAAGATTAGTTCTTTTGAAGATGGAGGATAATAAGATCCGCCGCGAAATGATGTTACGGTTCAACAAAATCTCCATGGAATGTCTCAGACCGAATGGGATTTACAAAAGTCTAGCTTGCTCGAAACGAAAATTGATTTACAGTTTGTTATGTATTTGTTTCAATAAGTTTGAAGACGAGAAAAATTTTGTATTAAGCAAATGCTGCTTTAAAGACAATTTGGATAATTATGGTGAATCGGAGAGTTTTTCAGACGTTGAAAACAACGAAGTTGAGACCTCGGTTGAAAATGTAGTTTTTTCCTTGTATTATGAAACGTTTTACATTAGGATTTATTATTTATTATGCAAAACTATCGACAGAGTCTCCGCGGCTGCTGACTTGAAAAGTTATACTAGTGAACGAAATATTCGTTAAAATTTCAAAATAATACAAACTTGATTTATACTAATTTTATTAAAATTTTCTTTTGTTATTCTTAAAAAATTATATTATATATTTATATCAACAAATTGCCTTATAAATGCTTCTATGCTGGATATGTTGTATTTTACGGCGATTAGTCTTTATTTTCCTGCCTCTTCTATCTTTTAATAATTTAAATTCAGCTATCAGTAATCAAAGTAAAATATATATTTGTTTCTTTCAATCATTCAAAATTTAACTTTTTATTTTGTACTTGATCTGATCCAATTGATATATAATTTGGAAATATAATCCATATTACACATTCTGGATCTCCATTATTATATGAATCATTGTAGAAGTAATAATAATTGCAACAGGTAGCCTTGCGCATCCAACTTAGAGAATCTTTAATGAAATATTTTTAAATCATTACTGTAATATTAAAGCTGCTTATAATTTATTGATATGAAAATATTTTTTTTACGAGTAAATATATCATATTATATAGTTTACACTATAAAAGATTAGAAATAGTTTTAAACTTGTTATTAAATTTAATAATAACGTACTATTTTATTTGAATTTTTTAAATTAAACACATGATAAATTTAAAAAAAATTCTTAATTCATACAGATGATACTAATATATTAAGTATTAACATTTTATATCAAATATTTTCTTACTAGCATCAATGTTTGTTGTTGAATCTTTATTTACGACATCCTTTAAATGATTGGTAATTTTTTTCAGTATTATGCAACTCGTAAAATTTTCTGTATCTTGTACCTACAATAAAAAAAAAATATGATGAAAACAATATTTTATACTTTTTAAAACATAATTTTTTATTGTATTTACTACAAAAAATTTTAATTCAGCAATGTTTAAATACTATAATAATATATACAAATGCATTGCAAAAAAATGAATATTATTATTTATCATTTTATTATTTTTTCTTTAATTTATTTTATTATTAATTATTATTATACTGTTGTTTTGCAAATTATTTATCGTCCATTTATGAAAGCTACCAGGAATAAATAGACGAGTATACAGAGTCCATCTGAATGTTTCAAACATTCATCAAACGACTATTTTCTGCTCTAATGTACTGCATGTGCTTCAATTGAGTACCTTACCGATGTAAATATGTGATTAAAGTAAAATATTCAGTTACTATAGATTATTAAATACGCAATAAAATTAACTACTCAAATTAATCAATTTAATTTATTTCAAGAAACATTTTTTAAATCGTGCATATCTTATATAATAATGAATATAAAAAACCATTTTATTTAAAATATATTGTATTCAATTTTTTAAAAAATTTAATAAGTTTTTACAATAAAAAGTTCTTATGAGATAAATCCAAAGAAAAACAATAACAACTAACTGAGCAGTTGAAACATTTTAAATTGTCCTATTGATTTTAGTCAGATTTGGTTTCAACTAAAATATAAGTTGCATATCTGACATCCATATTAGAAATAATATAAATAGAGATTATAATCACATCAATTTTCGGGTTAAATATTAGAATTAACAAAATACGAGCAAATGTTAATACAGAAGAAACATGTTTTAACTTTGAAAACAAACAACAATATCATACAGGAATGGGATACAACTCAAATCTAAGCTCAAAGGAATTTTAAAAAAAATGAAAAATGACTGTTTAATTTAGATTAAATATTTATAAAATTAAAAATTTTTACACTGTGAAAATTGTTATGTTTGTTCAATTGAAAAAAAAATTGATATTTAAAATTTTTTAAAAATTAAAATCATGTTAATGACCGAAAATAATAATGTTAATTAGTAACTTGTAATATTAAACCTCTATTTTAATAATCTCGTAATTGTACTTAAATCTTTAATACTATAAATACTTATTTCACACTATAATGAATTTTTACTATTAATTTAATTTATAAATTTTTAGAAGTTTTATTAAAGATTATAAATTATTTTATTAAAGTTTTATTTCGTAGTTATACCATCTAAGGAAAGATGAAATCATTGAATTTTTACATAAAACTGACTTACCTACAAGGATGCATCAACTGTAATTATTTTTCTATTATGCGCATAGTTGTATATCGTATCAAGTTTCGTTAATAGTGTGTTCGGTTCCACTACAGTCATCTTCGCCCCAGTAAAAGTGAACATTGTAAAATTTGTACTCATCCTTCAGCGCTCCATATTTTATAATCGACGGAACTCTATTACGAGTTAGGGTAATTTTAATTAAAATTTATTTTATTTAATAAAATTCAGTATATTCCCTATTTGTTTAAACTTCCTAAAAATGTATAAAATGTATCAATTAATAAAATATATATTATTGTATTTAATTAATAGTTTTTTAAATAACATACTAATAACAATAGGTAAAGTAAAAAATCATATTATGTAAATTTAATTTATCAGGAACCTGTTAAGTACTAAATTTAATTGATTAATTTTATAGATTCTTTTACATGGAATTGAAATGAATAAAACGATTTTTAATTTAAATTATAAAACGTTTGATTAATTTGTAGTTCTGTAATTAACTCTGAATGCGAAAAAAATTAAAAAAATATTTTTATCAATCCTTTATTTATGAAAACGTTATAAAATACACAATAATTTTAAATTAAATATAAATTTTTCACAAAAACTGAGATTTTTCATTTAAATTTTTAATTTCTACTTTGATTTACCATGTTTTCCATCATTGGTTAAAAGGATTTTTCCATCCATAAGCCAATGTCCCTTTAATATCAGAAATGTCAAATTTAGCTCTCGTACAGTCATATCCAAACTATCGATAGGCGATTGTTTTTTTTCTTAAGAGCTTAAGAAATTGATATTAATATAACCAAAGTACCTTTAAAGTGTTTTATTTTTATTAAATGAATAAATATATTACTTTTCAATTGATTCATTGTTGTCATTATTGAACTTGTAAATTTTGATTGCTACCTAAAAATTTTTATTTTTGAAATATAGTTAATTTTAATTCTAAAGTTATTCAATTTTGATCTACCGAAAAAATATATCAATTAATAATGACATCTAAACAAAAGACGAAAATAATACAAGAATATAATAATATACGAATTAACATTTTTTGCTGCGATCTATAGTTGCTGACAATATGTTCAAGGTTATGATTATAAGGACTTCGGAATGCATTAGCCTATAGAAAATATTTGTTTATGGTAATTATTATTTAAGCATATATAATATGCGTAAAAGATAAATTAAATATTAAATTGTCGAATAATAAATAACAATTTTTAAAATGGTGCATGTATTGTTTTCATGTATTAGTTAATAATTTTACAGTAGTATGTAATTAAAAATAAACTCCATTAAATCAAAAACTCATTAAATAATTTTTATAGTTTACTCAATAGTACTTGTCTAGTTGAAATTAAAATTGTCCGTGGAATGACGATCCAAGTTATACACTCGGAATATGGAGTCGTGGTAAGAGATCCATTGCATGTGTAATATCCAGGTTTCAAACAAACTTCTGCTATACACTTGAAGCAATCTGAATAGGTTCAAGTTTTTGAACAACTATTTTTGTATACAAATTAAAAAAAAACTGTGTAAAAATAAATAAATAAAAATTATAAAATTAGGATAAATTGAGTAACCTGGACGAAGATCAATTTGTTTGTTAGCTACTTTTATGCAAATTAAATTATTGGTAATGCTTGAAAAATTTGGATTATCCGACATATCAGGATGTTTTGTTACCTGAAATATTATTATGCGTGTACCATATTTTATCCATCAGCTTTAATTCATTAAAAGGCATACCTACTTGGAGTAAAAAAGAAAAAATAGCAATTGCATCGGGTTTGTCGTAACACTTATTGATGGAATCATAAGAAGTTTTCCAATGTATAGCTTGAGCTTCCATGGTGTGTCTAAATAAATAAATGAAAATAAGATAAAATATTTTAAATAATTTTGATTTGTATGAATTTGAATTTAATAATATTGGTGATATAATAATCATATACAGAATTATTTAATGGAATAATTTATTTTACATTAAAATTTAATTAAGCTTGATTATATAGTTCAATTAATTATTTTATCTAAGGTGAATGATAGATACACTACATATTTTTGCTTCGTGAATAATTGAATCTTTTTGTTATAAAGTGTATAAAATTGATATAAAATTTATCTTTGAATATTAGTGATGATGTACATGTATGCGCGCACCTGCGGGCGTGTATATTTCAATCTGTAATATTAACAAATATGTTTTCATGTTTCTCTCATTTAGAAATACGGGAATTATAAGATATTAATATGTTTTTAATTAAATTAATGATAATTTTAATCTGGCAGTGAATGTATAATTAATGTATATTTAATACATATTGTTTTTATAAATTCTAATTTTACAAATTCGATCCGAAAATATAATATTTTATCTTAAAACATTTTCAATACTCATATTTTAAATGTTCCAATCTTACCAATAATTTAAATATCATAACAGTTTTAAATGGAATCTTTCCATATGTTAAGGAAATTAAATATTTTTATTTCCAACAAAAATTCTCGACTACGAATTCACTCTTATTCACAAAAACAATCGAGTCATTGTTAACGTATAAAACCTTTCACTACGTCTAAAATAAATACATAAATTTACTTCCACGTCTCGTGGATAAAAAAAAAATGAAACCTTAGAAATGGTAAAATACAGAATGTATAATACAAATTCATAAAGGAATTTTAAAGTAAATTGAAACGCACTTAATACTCTCAACTAAATGTTCGACACTGATTGCATCTGTTGGGCCCCAGCGAAATTGCAAATTAGAAAATTGATAATAATCCACTACTGGTCCGCCTCTTAGTTTTATTTCCCTTGTGAGTTTAATTTTAGCTAAAAATTTAGTAGACATTAATATTAAATTCTTATATGCTTATTTTTTTAATTAAATATGACTGTCAAACCTTCATTATTTCCTATTCTTTCAAAATTAATAAAGAGCACTCGTAGGAATTTTGATTTTTGATTTTGAATTTAATTGATATTTAAAATTTATATGAAAATAATTAATAAAAATTCTTTCATATTCTTACATTTTTGACATTAATAGAATTTTGCTAAACGAGTCAACAATTATCAATATTATTTTTTTTTTTTTGTACAATAACAAAACTTTTGATTACCTGTAGTTCCGGTATTTGTTATTTTAGCCGTTCCCCTATTTCCTAAGTGTCCTTCCATAAATAACTTCGGAAACTTGTGGTGCAAAGTGTACATTTTATTTAAATCTATCGATATCATTTTGGAAGTATCTGGGTTAATGCCGATAAAATATCTTGTAAAAAAAAAAAAAAAAAAAAAAATAAACTGAAAATGACAATAATTACAGAGGATATTGAATAATTTAAAAATACCAACCATTTGAAAATTCTGTTCCAGTTTTCGACATGTCGAGAATAATACGTTTTTTTAAATTTATTTATTTATTTTTGATTTAAAAAATTGTTTTTATATTAAAAATTTTCTAGGTTAAATTTTGAACAAGAGAATGAAATTTAAACACATTGTTTCATTTGGTCTGAAATTTACTTATAATAATACAATAACACATATATTTTCAGCTGTTGCCATATCTCAAACTTCATTGTTTTATAAAAAAATAGAGTTAATAAAATCAAATGCATTGAAATTTTAATATTAAATAGAGACTTTTATTCAATATTTTTCTGTGTATATAAAAAAATTATCTCATCAAGATAATAAGAATGATAACCACGCCTGATTATTCATCTAAAGATTTAGTTATTTTTTGTGGCAGTATCTTTCTTTTTGGTATTACAATATTACCTTAACCTAAAATCTATATTATAAGAAAAAAATTATATTAGTAAATAGGATATAAATTATTATAATTATTATTATTACAATCGACTTCGTTGTTAGAACAAAATTTATATTATCATACTTCAAAGCATAGTAAGTTATGCAGCATTTTCATATATTTGTTTACAAATTAAAGTAAATGTTTACACGAATATAAAATAAATAATTAATAAATAAAAATAGTAAATAAAGAAGATTAATTTCACGATATTGAAATTAGAAGAAATATAGCTTTCATTTTTTAAATAAATAAGTAGAGTATTCAAAAAAAAAATTATTTAAATTGGTTTTTTCCATTTAAATTTTTGCATTAATAAATATAAAATATATTTTTAGTACATTTGCAGAAAATAAATTTAGTATTTAGTAATAATTTTTGTCTTTTCATTTAATAGTAATACTTAAAATCTTATAGTGTAAAGTCTATAAGTAATTTTGCACATAAAAATACGTACGATAAAACACTTACATTTTGTTTTTCAGCGAACATAAAAGCATTTTCAATGTTTTGTATTTCTTTCACTTTTACAAATTTCTTCACTAATATCAATAGTTAATTAAATGCTAGACATATACAGTTGCTATAAAGATACAAGTAAAGATAAAATAGAAGAATAACATTCAACAGCCATAATTGTGCTGGAGGTCCTGGAGTGGTTGTGCTTGGCTTCTTCAAAGGAAAGTTTCCAGAGGAACGGATGGGTGTGTCCCTTCGTCTACGGAGACCATAATGGACCTTTTTTCTGGAGTCTTGCATACCCGGAGTGCCAGGGTGTCGAACAGTCCCCCATAAACATAGTCGACACTTGCACGATTATCGTCTCATCTCCGGAGGTACTCAGGTGGCCGAATTACTGGGTGGTCCCAATTTCCATGGTCCTTATCAACGACGGCAACAAAGGTAATTTGGTCAATTTTAATTACCGATACAGTATCATTTTAAAAACTACGCATTGAAATTGTTATTTTAAAAAACGTATATCGTGCTTTTAATGTTTAAATGTTTATATTAATGAAAATGATGAAATAAAGAAGTTTTTTCTAACAAAAATGATAAGTTTATCAAATTTTAACATAAAATTAAATGATAATTAGTACGATATGATTTCATAATCTTTAAAATAAATTATACACATGTTTGATATTTTAAAAGTGATTTTAAATTTTTCAAATGAATTTATATAAATAAATAAATCAATATTCATCGTCTTCATAATTTAGCATAATTCTCTATAAATATAAAATTAATATTTAATTGTTAAAAGTAGAATCATCGGTATAAGATTTCCATTTTTTATTTAAAATTTTACATCCATTTATTAATAATAGTTACTTATCCATAAGTAATATGAGCTAAATTATGTACAAGTGGAGAAATTATTTTATTATAAATGATAAAATAATACCGTATTCAATATAAAATAAAATAAGTAAAAATATGCACTTGATACAAAAATAATTTTATTTAATTTCAATTTCTAAATAGATGTACGTATCTTCTTCAATTTAAAAAGGTTTCTTTTTCAATGTCAAAATAATGTTCTCTTTAATTAAATACTGTAAGATGCACAAGAAATTTACAAATTTTTACACATTTCTTGTACATAAGTTTACGTATTTTTTAAAGCTTTTGGATAAAAATTCTCTAAAAAGAAGTTTTTCTTTAAAGAACTATTTATTGAATATAAATAATTATAAGTAAATTTTTAGCATAAGCAATAAAAAAAAAAACATAAATTTTTATGAGAAATTTAATGATGACAATAAGTATACAGATGACTGTTTCACATTATTTATTAAACTTAAATTTGATTATTTTTCTAATGTTATCTGCACATTGAATTCAATTTTTAAAATTCTTGTTACATAAAATAATTTTTAGCTATCATTTATAGGTGTTATTATTACTTTATTCTTGAATGAAATTAAAACAGCAAATAAATTTCATTTTTATATCCAAGTATTTGTATAATCTGTATGTATAATAGAATTTAATTTTAAATAAAATTTGTAGTGAATAAATTTTCACAATAATTACTGACATTGATTTATTTTTAATATAATTTTTTATATAATCATTTTTATACTAGATATGTAAAATTTACAATGAAATAATATTTATTATTATGTGATAATATTTATTGTTTATATGTTTTTTAGTTTAGATTTTTTGTTACAGTAATTAATTTATTTTATTTTGTATAATTTATAATATTTAAAAATTTTAAATCTCATGATTTATAAAGTCATTGTATTTTTATGAATATTCATTTTTAAGAATTTATACTTTAAATAAATGCTGAATTCTAATTTTACATTTTAAGGTTTTTTACTAGAATAAATAACGAAAAGAGAGAAGTGTATTATAGATATTTTTAAATTTTACGGTGATTCAATTATTTTATTATTTTATTGATCAACCACGAGTGCACTTTGCTTACTAGAATTAAAGAACAAAAAATATAAAAAAAATTCTTCAATTGTTTTATCATATGCATAAAAATGCAAACATAAAATAGATTGGGGAAATGTTTTAATTTTAGACAGTAATTATAAAAAACGGTTATTATTGGAAATGCTTCATATAAAAATAAATAATAACACATTTGATAGACAATAGAATACAAAATTTAAATAAACAAGACAATCATCTGTTGTACATGATGACGTATAAGAACGTCGCATCTACGAAACATATAAACACCTGACATAACGTAGAGCTGACAGTTAATATAAAATCAATTGCTCCACATGGTTAATGTGCGTTAGATATTAAATAATTCCAAGTATATTAAGGTATTTATATCGAAAAATTCTAAATTTCTAATTTTTATTACATTATTATAAAAATTGTACTGATTCAACCAATTTTTCATAAAGAATGATAAACCACATCGTCAAAACGTCGGAATTACAACCAATAAATTGTAATTGTATTTTTTTTCCTACCTACATCCAAAAAACAATTTTGTTTCACACAATAATTAAAATATAAACTTTTTATTATCTACACTTCAACATCATATTCATATAAACGAAGATTCAACTGAATTTATTTAAAAAGTATCTGAAAAATGGTGATTATATATATATAATTTCTGTGCTAATTTGATAAAGTCCAGAAAGTTGCGCTTACCAGCAAACATGAAATGAATATTATAAACTTTCAAATACCTCAAATCAAGAGACATTGAAATATTTAAAATTTTCACCGCCAATCAGTTCGCGAGCTACCATCGGTGATTAAACTTCTTAATATATTTGAAGGAGCATTTTCTTAACGAGAGACTTAGAAAAGTGCGCATGGTTATTGTTTATTTGGGTCAATGTGGATCGAATCCGGATGAGAAAGTGGCCCTTGTGGGTCGGAAAAGCAAGCGAGAGGTCAATTCTTATACTATCTAGGGACATGCTGAATTTGCGATCTTGTATTTGCGTTTTGTAATTTGTATTTATCGTCTATGGTTTGCGTACATAGTGGTGTGAATCCTTAATGATTCAACGAATCAAGAGTGAAGGTTCCTGGTGTGATTCATTCATCGGCTTGGAGCTGACGATCTACTGATAATTCAGAGGAACTTTTCTTGCATGCCTCGACCCCCACGCAGTATCTCCACACCTTTGAAAACGCCGTCGATCGACTGCACGTTCATAATAGATGCGGCAGTTTAGTTTCGCGTGTTGTTACTCGGTTTAATTATAAGTATCTTATTTTTATTATTTATCGACACACTGAAGATTTTTTTCCCCTAAGAAACAGAGGGTTTTAATTCTAGACCACAAATAAGGTTGTCGCATTTTATTGTTATAGTTAATCATCATAAACTGTGTTATATTTGCTCCACAGTAATTCAATAATTCCTGCCTTCCTGACCCTTTAGTATTTCATAATTAATCTACGTAATTTGTGAAAATAAAATTTTGCATATAGTAAGAAAAATTCCATAAAAATATTATTGTTGCTTTTTTTTTAATTTAATAATCTTAATTTTGTTATTTAGTTATAATATTATGTTTATTTAGGTGTAATTAGATATGCATGAGATATGCATGTCCCATTACTAGAAATGTCAGTGCGAGTGCAGAGAAAATTTTCGGTGAATTTATATGAATAAGATTTTTTTTTTTTTGCTATCTTCTTTATTCCTGTATGTTTCACATGTTTCAAGAAATTCTTTTTTATAAATAATTCGCCAGCTTCAATATTGTACATACTTAATTATATATATAAAATTGAAAATAAATTTTCTTTGTCACTTCCTTTTGAGATTTGCATACAATTGAAGAAGTGAATAGATTATAATAATGTATTTGTTACAACCTTTCTTAGAGGAGAACACCACATTTCGATTCGTAACAATACAAACAATTAATAGTTTAATTTTTTGACCTTTTAAAGGAGAGAGAATCTTTCTATTCGAAATTTGTTATTCGTTGACGAATAATACTAAATGATCGAATGATGTAAGACAAAGAATACATAATAAAGATGAAAAACGAATTGGTATAAGAGCGTTACTATCTAATTATAAGTAGCACAAAATGATTTATACATGAAAGGCAAAGTTTTGGAAACAAAAACAACACAAAAGGAAAAATTATAAAATCCTCAGGAAGAATTTTCTGTGATGCACTTGAATATTTCGAAAGAGCTCTGACCAAAAGTAGAGAAGCTTTTTCGAATGGTGATTCAAGCAAAATCACGATCTGAGTATACGAGAAAGCTAAGAATGTCATCCTAGCTAGATGCGGACAAAGAGCTCTTGCCGGAAACAGAGAGGCTCTTACTTACACGCAATCTAGTAGATGAAAATCTTCGAATCGTGGTTGGTCCGTGCTTTTATTACCTTTATCAGTATCCCTGTAGAGGGAAAGCAAAGTGACGTAATGACAGATCTACTGCCGGATGGCTCAGCACCCGATTGGTTCGCAAGCGGCGCCTATAGGCGCAGAAGCGCTAAATTACACTTTTCTCGCATCTATTGACGACTTTTGTTCTTGAAATTTCAGGAAAAATCGTTACGATCCGAAAGTTCAAGAACAAAGATAATTTTTGATCAAAATTCTCTATCATATTAAATAACTAATTAAGACTAAAAACATCCCAAAAGGAAAAAATAATAAATAATAAATATATTTTTAAACTGAATACTAAAGTGTCTTATTAATAAAGTGTTGAATAAGTTAATAAAAAAACTTAATATATTGTAACGGGCTTTCCCGTTACAATAAATTATTTTAACACTTTTTATGAAGTAACTCGCAATTTTCTTACCTCAGGTACGCTTATCTGGAACGACCGCTCAGCTACGCAAATCGTTCTCAAACGTTGCCCACGGAGGCGGCGGGATTCGGGCGATCGGGACTTTCTCGTTCTCCTGCTGAAAACGAGTGTGAAAAAATAGTACACGATGGGTCCAGGAAACGAAAGAACAGGGCATGCATAGGAACTTCCGAGACTATATAATTATGGATTATTTTTATTCAATCAACAGTACACACGTCACGCACGCATCAGGGCCCGCTCGCAATATACAGAAAAATCTTATAATCTACTTACATTGCTAGTCTCTTATTCTACCCTTATAACGATACGAATTCTTCTGTAACTCTCGGCTCGGCTTGTAACAGATGGAAAGTCGTTCAGCAACGCTGATCCGCGGTCTGGAAGTGTGCCGGATGGAGGTGTGGATTTGTTCCCTGGGACTGCCTTTACTCCCTGTGGATGACCTTCACTTCTCCCTGGAGCACTCTCTTTCGATCTTATCACGTCTCACTAACTCACACCACCAAAGCACAGTCACCCCGTGAAGCCACAGACGTATCCAACCGTAATTCTTATACCTTGATCTTTAGTTTTGAATACGACGATAACGATCAATCGTGCGTTTATCACGATATTCGAAATCAATCTGAGAAGCTCGCGAGTCACAACCCGCGAGTCCCCCCTCCTTCGACCACCAGCCGAAACTTCCCGATTCGGTTTCTTACTTTCCCAAATCGGGCCCTAACGCGGGACGCGTTACAATATATATTATGTATTGTTAGATTATTATAATTATATTTGAACACGAGTTGAAACTTTATATTTTGAATCATTATTCCTCTTATTTCAAAAATGAATTTTTCGCTTTAAAATTATAATTTAATATTGTTTAACATCTAAGAATAAAATTTAATTTCTTTAAAATTGTACATAATTATAATCTTATTATAGTGATGCTCCTAGGCGTTTGGACGCCATCAACGAGACCACGGTTGGAAGGTGGACCACTCAACGGATCTTATGACTTTTTCTCGGTAGAATTTCGTTGGGGTCCTGGAAATGATGAAGGTAGTGAACACAGCATCGACTATGTGCATTTCCCCATGGAAATCCAAGTTGTGCATACGAAGCTAAGAGGAGTTGCACCAAATAAAAAGGACGGAATCGTGATTGTTTCCTATTTCTTCGAGGTTTGCATATGGAATTAGTTCATGTTTGTGAATAAGTATAAGCTACATACTTTCTTTCACGTCAATATTTATTAAATTGATCAATTTAATAAATATTGACGTGAAGTGATTAATTTTGTTGCATGCATTATAATATTTTTTTTTATTTAATAATTTTGAATTCTAAATTCAAGATGAATTTGGTATAATATGTCAAAACTATTAAAGAATACTATAAAATTTTGTAGATAATTACTAAAAAATTTACAACAGAAATACGTATATAATCTATGATGTGATTGTAGTAACGTCACAGAAATTAAAGAAAAGAAATTAACTTAAAATTATTAAAAAAGAAATTCAAAAACGTAGTGTTATGTCAGTGTATGTAATAAAAAATATAAATAAATAATTCATATATTTTTACTATAAAAAATTATAATTTATTCATAAATTAATGTAAAAGTTAGTGAATATAAATAATAATAGTTAAAAAGATATTAAGCTAGATTAAATGATTATGTATTAAATGTATGAAATGTATTAAATGATTTTTCTTGAAATCAGTAAGAATAATTAATACAAATAATTGTATCACAAAGTGATTTACAAATATAATATTATATATATATATATAGTAGTTGTTTAGACTTGATTTCTTAAGAAGTGGTAAAGGTAATGTAATTCTTTCAAAGATAAGCCTATGCCTATAATATGTCCTTTAAATACTATAGACGGTTATACTTTTATTGTATCTTTATTCTAACAAAAATGAGGGATAAAAATGACTAAAATACACAAGACTTTGGTTTTAACAATTTAATAAAGTGAATTGACATAGACTACACAGTTCGATCTTCATACACAGTCTGACGCTTTCTGATCATAGATTCACACTCATCACCCACTCTTACCACCAAAACAAAAGAACAACAAAGGGGGGGGGCTACTTACTTGCGAAAATGCATGTGTTACTTACATTACACGTAGATTTGTGTAAATGTCCCTCTTTCTTCGGTTAGTGGATTTTTCCAAACCATCTTACCAAAATTTCCAATGAGTCATGCAGTAATCTGAATTACTTTTGGCCTGCATCAGACTCTTACACCTCCTCCACTACATACATTCAACAGCAGTAGTATCTGAACGGATAATGTGGGTAGTTGAGCAAATTCGGCAGCATCTGTCATCATTCTAAAATAGAGGCCTAAAGATCCTTGATTTCGATATTTATATCAAAAATAATAATTTTAAATTTAGTTATGCAGTAAACTTTTTAAATATAAAATTAGTTAACATCGAAATTGCAAAAGCAAAGCACTTCCTTTTGGGCCGTCTTTTATAACCTTTGGTTTTTCAATCCCACCATAACATACTTGGTAATAAGATGGGGTAAAGAGGAGTTTTCCTTCTGGTTGATAATTTTTGTTGTCGTTGTGCCAGGAGATTTATGGATTATATGACTTGACTTGATTTTATCATTTTACAATAGAAGCGAAATTTATTTAAAATAACTTAATTTTAAAACTGTTGAAATGTTATCTTATATAATATACAATTTGCATTGTAGTTAAAATGTGTAAAATTTTTTTGGGATGTTATTGTAGTATATGTATAAAAAACTTGTTAAAATAATAACTCGGTAATGTAGCTCAACCAATAAACCACGCCTAATGTTTTATTACTCAGTTTAACGAGACAAATTCAAAAGGTTCTATATACTTTATAAAAGTAAATGTACAAGAGTCTTGTTTTTGAGAAGAAGAGGGAAGCAAATATAAAAATCTTCTTATTAATACTCACGAGTGGATAATGTAGGACTCATCAACCTCTCGCATTGACCTTCTAAAACCCATATACTGAGATGAAGTGGGAAAAAGGAAGAAAGAAGGGGGCTGAGATTACCAACCCAAAGGTTATATATCTCGGAAAAGTTAAGTAAGGGAGGCATTAAGAGGAAGAGAAATAGAAGATGAAGTTAGACCTACAAAGTTAAATTACCAATTATACCGGATTCCGTTATTTACTGCCGTCTTGTACGCACCGTGCACACAAGGCTCAGGTAAATTTTCGAAAAACTATAAAGTGCATAAACATAGGAGAGAAAAAAATAGATAGAGCAGCAGAGAAAAATACCAGAGGCAAGAGAAAAGTTGAAAAGCAGTGTAAGAAGGAGTTGAAAAGTGAGAGTGCAGTGAAAAAGAAGACGGTAGAAAACAGGGGTTAGGAAGCAAAGCGGGAGCGCAAGGCATAAAACAACAGACGTGACGAGAGTTACGGGCGTCAGCAGACTTCAGAATACTGAAAAAGCGCGAACAGCGCAGAGAGACCGCTGATTGTGACAGAACCTTTATGCAAGAACAACCAGCGATTGAGGGGAGGTAAAAAAATCATATAAAATTTTATCCAGCATTAAATTGAGTATCAAAAACAGAAAAATATTAAAAGCGAAAATAATTTAAGACAAAAAAAGAAAAAACCATATATAATAGCAAAATAATAGCAAAAATAGCAAAAAATAAATATATATATATAATAGTAAAAATCAAACACAATAAGAATAGAATAATAAAAGAGATTTGGTAAAACAAAATTAAAACAATACGAAATACAAAGAATAAAATAAACCCAGACATAAAATAAGACAAAAATACAAATAAACAACAATTTATACAATAAAAGGAAATATAAAGCAAACAAATATAAAAATGAGCCAAAAACCGGACAAAACTATGATTACCAGATAAAAGGTGAACAAGAGAGAGGGAACCCAGCTAACACTGGATAACCTCAAAAAAAAGGACACGCTGAAGAGGAGAACCAGATAGAAGAGGCAAGAAAAGCTAACACGGAAGAAAAAAAACAGGGAGGACGGTAGAAAAGAAATAGAAAAATATATGAAGGAAATAGCAGAAAGAATGGAAAAAATAGATAACATAATAGAAAAGGATAGAAAAGATACAGAAGAAAACATGACAAGGATGGAAAAGTTATATGAAAAAGTTAAGGAGGCAATAAGAGCATGGGCAAGAAAGATGGAGGAGAGGATGACAGAGATAGAAGAAAAAATGATAGAGATACACGAAATGTACGAAAATGATAGAAGCAAAGAAAGTGGGGAGATAATAAGACAGATATGAAAAGATCGGCAAGAATACAAAAAGAAAATCAAAGGAGAGAAAGAGGATATGGAAGAAGAAAGAAGTAAGTCCTCCAGATCCAGTAGCAAAGAAAGTGGAAGATCTGGAAACACGAGATGGAGCAACAGTGAAACAGGACGTAACTCCATGAGCTCGAAAATCTCCAATAAAGATATAATAAGGATAAGAAGACTTATTGGGAAAGGGAAAGAAAGGACAAAGAGGAGAACGTAGTAGTAAAGGGTATGAACAGAGAAGAGGCACAAAAGATGGGAGTTAAAAAATGGGCAGTACAATTCGTGGGGGAAAGACTGGGACTGCAAGAAGAAATCAGAAGTGCATGGTGGAGTAACAGAATGATAATAATAAAAATGAAGGATAGAGACACAAGGAACAGGGTATGGGAGGTAAGAAAAAAATTGATAGGGACACACATCTATACGGATTTCGACCTGACATGAGGAAAGGAGTGTGCAGAACGAGATAAGAAAATGGGTAAGGAGAGCAAAGATGAATGGGATATTTGCCAAAGTAGGACTAAGGAAAGTCTACATAGAAGGGAGCTGGGAAAGATGGACAGGGACAGACATGATGGAAAGAAAATGGACAGAAATAAAAGAAAAAATGAAACGAAAAGAGAGAGAAGAAACAAAAAGAACCAACGGCGAAAGTAAAAATAAAGAGAGGGAAGAGGAACCAAATGAAGAAAAGAGACAGAAAGAGAAAACATAACAGAAAAGCGAAGAAAAAGGAGATGATAATAAAGAAACAATAGAAGGAAACGAAAAAACGGAGAAGGAGAGCGCAAGAGAAGAAAATTTAGCGTAAAGAGGGAACGGGAAAAAAACAAAAAAACAGACGAAGACACCGGAAAAGAGAGAAAAGAAGAGAAAAAACAAACAAAACAAAAGATAAAGAAAAAACAGACAAGAAAGAAAAAGAACAGAAGAAAGACAGAAACGAAACGGGAAAAAATAACAGAAACAAGACAGACAGCAATTATGTAAACAACAGATAACAAAAACAGACTAAGGACAACGAGAAAGGCAAAATAAAAGGATACAAAAATAAGGAAACGGAGAGAAAAGAAGAAAGCGGAAAGCTAAGGTTACTGTACTGGAATGTGGCCGGGATATGGGCAAAAGATGAGGATTTTTAGGAGTACATAACAAAGATGCACTACATATGTATGTCAGAAACACAAGTAAAGGAAAAGGATGCAGATAAATGTAGAGGAAAACTGCCAAGTTAAATGGAGTGGGTGATTATAGGGGCTAAGAGAGAAAAAAAGAAAGGCAGAGTGAAAGGTGGCTTTATCATAGGAATGAACAAAAAGTGAATGATCTAAGTCAAAGAACTGGATAAAGACAAAGGAGAAGGAATAACCAGGACAAGGGTGGAAATAGACGGAAGCAAAAGAAAATTAGATATATGGGGAATATATTGTAATAACAAGGACATAGAAGGAAAATGGAAAGTCATAGAGGAGGAGAGTTATAATGCAGACTTAAAAAACTTATAATGGGTGACTTTAATGTAAGAACAGGGGAGAAAGGAAGTTATATGAAAGAAGACGATATGTACAGAATGGCAAAAAGGAAAAGCAGAGATAAGAAATACAAGGAGGTGAAAAAATTGATAGAGAGAATAGAAGCAAACGGATATAGTATACTGAATGGAACAATAAAGGGAATAATAAAATAATAATAATAAATAATAAAAGAACACGGTAATCGACCTGGCAATAGCAGACAGAGAACTAAGAGACAGAGTAGAATGCCTCAGAATAGACAAAAGAATAGAATCGGATCATTTACCATTGGTCATTACAATAATAACGGAGGATAATAAAAGAGATGAAGAAGAGCCGAAAGAAAGAGGAAAAAGAACGAGAATGGTATGGGGGAAGAAGAAGCTAAAAGATAGAAAGAAAGGACGAACAGAGAATATAAAGAACAAATGAACGAAACTGAAATAGAAGGACTGTGGACAGAAATCAAAGAGACAATTAGAGAGAACGCAGAATATGCAACGATAAAAATAAAAAGATGAAAAATTGGGAAAAAACTGTGGTACGATAAAGAATGCAAAAAAGAAAAGAACAGAACAAAGAAAGTACTGAAACATTGGAAGAAAGGAATAACAACAAAAGAAAAGCACATAATACAAAGGAGGAAATGGAAAGCTACGTGCGAGAAGAAAAAAAGAGAATGGAGGAAAAAACAAGAGACAGAATTAAAAAAGATAAAAAAAGAAGGACAAATTTGGGATTATTTAAACAAGGGGAAGAGGAGAAAAAAGGAAGACGAAACCATAAGCATGAAGGAATGGATTATACACTTCAAAAACTTACTAGCCGGACAGACATACACAGACAAGACGTAAGTACGATCAACACACAGAACCATAGGAAGGACAAGATCAAAATAGAAGACAGAGAAATATGGGAGGCTTGGAGAAGCCTAAGAAAGAAGAAAGCAAGCGGGATGGATGAAGTACCGAACGAGGCATGGATATATGGGGGCGAAGAAATAAGAAAGAGACTTAAAGAATTAATTACAAGGATTATAGAACAAGGCAAAATACCAAGGGATTGTAAAACAGCAATAATTGGCCCCATATATATAACAGGCAACCCAAAGAACTCGGAAAGCTACAGAGGGTTATCTATGCTCTCATCTGCATATATGATAATATAAGAGGAAAAAACAAACGAAAATCGAGTCGCGAGGGGCTTATATATATAAATATAAGCCCCTCGTGACTCGATTTTCGTTTGTTTTTTCTCCGAATCAAGGGACGGTTGGTTCCATTTCCTCAACCGTTACAACATCTCGAACCTTCTGATCACGCAATTTTTCCGCCCCACGTCCTCGTACATACATTTCACACATTACCCCTGACATAAAAAACTTCCGGCTTGCCGGCGTAAGAAAAAGCCAACACAAACTAAGTACATCACCCTCGAGAATTTATACAAAATGTATTGAAAAACGGCGGTACGTTTTCGTCTCCGGAAAGTTCTAGAAAAGCCAAAAGGATAGTTTTACATGCAGCGTGAGTGTGAGAGAGAGAGAGAGCGCGCGAGAGAAACGAGAGTAGTGGAGCAAGAGAGACAGAGATAGGGAAGTTACAGGACTCGGCCGAGTTATGCACACGAGAGAGAGAGAAAGAGAGAGAGAGATAGAGAAATGATAAGGAGATGTCCACGAGTACGCCTTCCCGCTCATACACACACATTTTTACTTTTACCGACCCCTCCCCGTTCACACAATCGGCGAAACTATGCATGTGTCCGTGTGGGCTTCCAGCCCTACATGGTCAAGCGCTCTGTAAAGATCGCGCTTTTCAATGAGCCAAAATGTTCATTGCGGGCGTCCCCGCATCCTGGACACAGGCCTAACCGGAATCAATCTCCCGGTTCCGTCCCTAACAGAAGGAGAGGCGAAAAGGAGAAATATTGGGAGTACGAAAATAAGGGAGGAGTGAGTTTGGACATTGGCATACACGGATGATCTGGCACTGATTGGAGGAAATAGAGATGTCATGCAGGATATGATGGCAACTCTAAAGAGATTTCTAAAACAGAGAAATTTAAAACTAAACACGGAAAAAACCAAAATTTTGAGGGTAGGGAAAGGCAAAAGAAAGAACACAGAGACATGAAGATGGCAAGGCAAAAAAATAGAGACTGTCGACAAGTTTAGCTATTTAGGATTTACTTTTAGAAAATATGAGAAACTGCAAGACCATATAAAGGAGAGAATTCAGAAAGGCATAATAGCAGCAAAAAGAACATGGGGACTGGCGGAAAGAAAATGTACAGGAGACTTTGGTTTAAGAAAAATGTTCTTCAATTATTTGGTAAAAGGAGTATTAGAGTACGGGGTCGAAATATGGGGGACACAAGCGCATAAACAAATGGAAAAGATAAAAACAGATTATCTGCTGTAGACCTTAAATTTGGACTTTTGTACGCCCAAATACATAGTCTACGAAGAAACTGATGAAAATAGAATGGAAGCAAAATGGATAATCAGAGCATTAAAATACGAGGAAAAAATCAGAAGTATGGAGAATGGTAGACTAGTAAGAAAATGCTATCAAGAATGCAAAGAAAAGCACTTAGACCAAAAAACAAATGAAATGGGCAAATAGCTAAACAGAATAGGACTGAGTAGGGAACAACTAGATTAGTGGTACTCCACAGAAAAAACGGACATACACAGAGAGATAAGACAAAGAGACCAAGACATACAACAACAAGACAGACAGAGTAGAATCGCAGAAGCCAAATACAACCAAATATACAAAGATATACAAGAGAAGGGACTCCCAACATACCTCAGAAAAATACAGAACGTAAAGACGATAAAAAAATTGCAAGAATAAGATGTGGCAATATCACGATATATAACAAATATTAGGTAAACAAAGAGGAAAGAAGATGCCAACTATGTTTAATGGAGGAGGGTGATTGGAAGTATTACATTAAGAAATGCGAAAAAACTAAGGATATTTTTGGCGACTGTAGAAGAACTGATAACAAAACATGGACGAACAAAAATACTATAACAGAATTTAAAAACTAATGTACAGACAAGATAATACTGAAGGAGATAAAACTACTAGAGAAAAGAATAGAAAAGGCAGAGAAGAAGTAGATTAGAAGGTATAAAATAAAGAGAGAAGGAGAGAGATAAAGAAAGAAGATTCGAAAGAACGACTAACAAGAAATAATAAGAAACACACGACAGTGCATAGTGACAAAATACATAGAATATAAACAATATATTAAAGTGAAATAGATTTAAAAAAACCCAAATTAAAACACAAACACAGTGAATAGAGTTAAATATATGTAAATAGTATATAAATAACGAAATAATGTAAATAATATATTAAATAACATGTATATATATATAAAAAAATCTATGTAAAATAACGGAACCCGTCCGCGGACAAAGTAGTCGGGATGTATTATTAATAAATAAATAATAATACTAGTTATACCGCAATAGTTTACCATTTACTGAAATTTAAAGCACCTTCTTCACTGCGGAATAAATTTAAACCAGAGCTTTGTTCAACCATAAACTTAAAAAGATCAATCTTCAAGTTTATCAAGATTTTATCAGAATCAGGGTCGATATTGTCAACATAAACTATAACCTGGAACCATAGTTTATTTTCACGCCCCAAGTGATTGACTCTAATCATAGGAAAGCCTCTTTGTTTAATATAGGAAAGGATATCCTGTTTTACGAGGTTCTTGGGTATCTTTTGAATACCAACTACAAGGCTATGGTCTTCTTGTAACTGGTTTTATAAACTATTCAAGCTTCTGCTTGTCTAAAATCTTGATTAGGGCTCCGAAATTATCAAAATTGGAAAAGTATCTTAGAACCGAGTTTGTCGCTACGGTAACGCGTTTTGAGCGCGGAGAAAGAATCTAGATTGGGACTGATCTTAAATCAGTCTGCCTTATTGGGTAAAATGATGGGGATGGTCAACGTGCCGGATCGGTAGGAGACTTGGTTGCTAAAGGCTTTTGGTTAATCATATTATTGTTATTTATAGTTTTGTTAGAGTTATTGTGGAGTATAACATAGGAGCAGTAAAGCGGAAAGAATCGACAAAACGAGATAAGAAGGTAAAGGACTGCGAGACCGGTCTATTGGTTTCTCTGTCGACTCCGAAGAATTTTTAAGGTTTGAAAGAACGCTGTTTCTTCTATTTGTCAACAGTAAACCTGTCCGGGTTCTCATATATTATAGGAGAACGAATTGGAAAGAACGAGGGGGGGATTAAGAGATGGAATTAAATCTCTCAATTAGCTCATAGATTATGTTTATGAGTTTGTCTTATGATAGAGATTTTAAGTTATCTAGGATTTCCATAATTAATAAGTTATATATTATCAAATAGTCCAATTTGATTCAGATGAAACCTTTCTAGCACAGGTGATATTGAGGAAGAATACAAGGTGTGATCATGAATAGTGTTGGTACTAAGCACTACACTCGACACTGATTACTAGTACGCGAGTACAAGTGATCAGGCAACGAGACACTCGTCCAAGAGGTCTGATTACAGGTGTGAGAATGTGATTGAATGTGTGTGTGTGTGTGTGTGTGTGAGTGAGAGAGAGAGTATATATACGTATATAAGAGTTAATAATTTTATTAGTAGAGTAATTATTTCGTAGTGATAGTGAAAATGGTAAGTAGATATTATATATATTAAAAAGGAGTTATATGCCTAAGAAAGGCAATTTATATAGTTTTTACTGAAAACTACTATGATCGTGATGTTGTTTTTTTGCTGTTTCAAAGGTGACTGTATGAAAATCATGAGAGACTTTTATATATCATCTCCATTTAAACATTTCATATGTGGACAGTCAAAATTCAGTAGTTCGACAAGCACGGTACTAATGCAGACCGCTGAATTTGAATTTCGCTTGAGCTTATAAAGTGCGACCAAGTACATTTTCGATAAAGTTAAATTAACTTTTTATTCTTAATGAATCAATAGAACAAATACACATATATATGATGACGTTATTGATATTATTTCTCTCGGCCAAATACAATTTGAATGATGTCACATATAAAGAAGTTGTCGCTACGATCAAAAATATTGAAGGAACCTTACCAGCTCTCACTATTAATAATTAAGATAACAACGACATCCAAGAGTTGACCATAAATTTAATTTTTTAAAAAAAATATTAATAACAAAAAACCTATTAATAGTAAAAGTAGATATATAAAATAATGTACCAAAAATATTGTTTACATTTGAAACTATGACGCTATGACAATCATTTTATAAATTATATATGTATTCTTGTTTTAAAATCATTGGTAATTATTTAACATTTTATAATATTTATTTAAATAAATTTGAGATTCGGATGAGGTACAGAGTGTAATCACATTAAAAGCTGTAACGTTACGAATAATACGTTGTACAATATCAATTCATCCTTGCGACATAAAATTAGCCTCGACAAGGACAAGCGATACCTTATCGATACATTAGTGAAAAAATAATTAAATAAGTTAGTTTATTCATAATGCACCTCACTTGGATCTCAAATTTATTTAAATAAACAACAAAATGGAAGGTGCTTGAATATAAATTTACATTGTATAATTTAGTATAATAGTTTTAACATATGTATATGTAGTTATATTAATTTAATTTTTATTAATAACAGTCTTGATAAGAACAAAGAATTCTATGCAAAATATAGGCATATTAATTAAAAATAAACTTTGTATTTTATTCAACCTGCAACTCATTGTATCAAAACTATCTTTTCCCCTATACTTATTATTACTTATGTGTAGCAATCATTCAAATTTCTTTTTGGAAATTTATCACTTTTAAAATACAACTTTTCTTTCACATGACTTCTTTACTTTCTGTCCGTTATATTCACTCTTCTTCACTTATTTCACATTGTTTCTTATTTATTTTAAGTCAGACATTT
Organism: Eupristina koningsbergeri; assembly: GCA_018907245.1. NCBI lineage: Eukaryota > Metazoa > Arthropoda > Insecta > Hymenoptera > Agaonidae > Eupristina > Eupristina koningsbergeri. Next base: position 794,834 of record JACCHV010000002.1, on the reverse strand, counting down.
ATCACCTTATCCTTTTCATTTACTTTCTTCCTTTGCTCTATTTTTATCTATTCTCTCTGCGTATTTCATCATTTTTTCCAACTTCTTATTATTTCAATATATGCATATATTACCTGTAATACCTTTTTCTTATGGATCATGCCACAATATATAAGATGATCTCCTTAATCAGACGTTTGTTTCTTCCTATACCTTTCAAGAGACTTGACTAATAATAATATTACTATTGATAAATAAGAATTCAAGTTAAAAGTACAAATTGATCAAAAACACAATGTCATTAAAACAATATTAATGTTTTTACCTTTGATAAATCAGATAACTAGTTCCGACAATCCGTATCTCGACCACGTGGTGATGAACCTCTGGCGCGTATCGTGCCCAGGCTCCCGTATATCGATTCCAGTATTTCCACTTGAATGGCTTTTTCCCAGTTTTGGATGCAAATATTATACTTATTGTGGATCCTTAACGCAACCTCCATGTACCCAGAATGTTACCTGGATCATAAATCCTGATGCCATTGCGATATCTGCCATGCAGGTTCGTAATAATTTTTATTTGTATTTTATGACTATTTTTATTAACTTAGAAATTTTATCACATTAAAATGACTATAAAATAACCATTGGATTTATTATTTTTTCAATAATAAATTATAATATCAACTTTATAAAACTTTTTTATTTAGAGACATAGGTTTATTTATTTAATCATTTACATAATAAAATTTACATACGAAGATGTAAATATTTATTTCTTTGATATACAGATTTTCCAAATCACAAAACTTTTTACACAACATCAGGATTCATTATTTTGTGACGAGACGGCTCGGTTCGCCCTTCAACCGTAAGGACAGAGTCGACCGCTCGTTGAAATATTAAATTGAAATATTAAAAAAAAATTAGATAGAAAGAAGTTATGCCGGGATAAAGTGGCAGCCGGTCTACCAATGATTCGAATCGGTGGCAGGCGGGAGTAGTAAAAAAATCAAAGTATTTGTTTAAAAAAAATAATCACCGGGGTGGTGAGTTCTTTTATTCTCTGGTTTTCTAAATAAACATACAATAAAAGTTTATTAGTCAACGTTCATACAACGTTGATTAAATTTATCGCTTTCGCGAATTCAACAAGAAAATTTAAATTGTAAAACTTTATTTATTAAATTTTGTTTCTCTTGACAAACTTTTTATATGACTTAGAATTCCCCGGCAATATTTATTTCGTCGAACGTCTACTCCCTGCGCTACGGAGGTTGCCGACAATAACAAAGACGTCGAACGTAAACACACGTGCGACAGATGTTCAGCTTTTCGAGTAATTATTGAATATAATTACTTTACAATATTTTTACCCGAAAGTTCGAACGCCAGATATTTCTTTTAATGTAACACAAAAAAGTTGATACGAAAGAAAAGCACGCACGACTTAGATTTAAAAATTACATTTGTATAAAAAAACGGACAATAACGAGACGCGAATGTACGAGAATGACCGGATCAGGCGTATTTTATGACTGTTAACGAAATCTTACCGGTAAAGAAAGAAAAGGGAACGGAGACAGATTGTAGAAACGAACGGTGTATCAGGAGCGGTTAAAGAAGACACTCTTGATACGTAAGGAAGATCAAGCTGAGCCAAGATACGGACAAGGTGCCGTCTTGTGATTGTAGTGGACGCAATTACAAGAAGCCGCAGACTCTGATGCTAAAAGTCGAATGTTGCCACGGTAACGAGTACAACAGGATAATCGGAAGGGAAGGTTAGATCGGGAGCAAGGCCAGAAAAAGTCTACCATGAGGCAAGCACGATACCAAATGGCCTTAGTTGTGCGGCACGAGATCGGCGCACGAGTAAAAATGGCGGCCTGATTGGCCGTCTTTACGAGGGAAGCCGGGCGCGTTTTGTTACACGCACCAGTTTGAGGGTTGACTGCGGGGATTTGAGCATTGAGAGGGGGTTACCTCGACTCATCTTAGCAACAAGCATGTCTCGTTGCAATTTTATAAGTGAATATTATTTAAAAAAATATATAATTAGCCATAAAATACAGATTGACAACTAGCAATTTTATATTATGGTACTACAAGAAATATTAGTTTTTATTCTTTTTTGGATAGATGATTGTCCTTAGGGTTCAATGATTCACCGATCTTCGTTGTCTTCACTTTATTTATGTATAAGCGATGCAATATTATTTAGCGCGGCTAAACAAGCTAATTATTTATAATATATATATAGAACGCAATTAATTATAACAATATTATGGTCTCGGAGATTTCTTTCAAATCATTATATTTAATGAATTTATTGCATAGTTTACCTGTGGTATACTTTTGGGCTTTGATGATGGTATGTGGTTATATTTTGTTTGAGTGGTCCAAAAGTTCAAAGAAATTAGGAAAAAGCATTTGTGAAATGCTTGAGGTTTTGTTATTTTATTATCATCTTTCTTAATTCTCTGAATTCTCTTATATGATAAAACACAGTGGAATTAAAGTACAACTTCTATTTAATTTTTCATAGCTTGAATATTTGTTTATATTCATTTATATCAACTATATTGAAGTTTAATTTAACAATAATTTTTGTTACATTTAAAGCTTATAAAACGTTGAGATAATTGAAATAGATTTTTTATGTTTTTATTCGTATCAATGATGTATTGAGATCATCATTTACGGAAACATATTTAGATACTAAAAATAATGTAAATTGTTTTAATATCAAGTAGTATGATCATTTATTCAACAAAACAATCTCTAACTTCTTGAGGAGGCTTAAAAACAATAAAGTAAAGATATGTCAGCTTTCACATAGAGTTTATAGAAAAAATTGCTACTGTTAATTATGTTGCCATAAATTTAATTATATAACAGAAAATTTACAAATAATTTATAATAATTATTATAATAACAATATTTCATAGATTCAGCCATTATATATTCAATTTTAAAATTTATGTACACATATTATATATTGTTTTATATTTCATTTTTAAATGTGAAATACAAAAAAATATAAAAATTTAGTTTCTGTATTTTATACATTTAATATTTTTTGAATTTTTTTATAACTAGAATATCGTGAATATATTTATATATATATATATAAATATATATAAATGTATAAATAAAACATTTTAGCAATAATATTTTAATTTAAAAAAAATTAAAATTAAAAAATAGAAATATATATATATAATGTTTAAAATAAGATACTATTGGATATTATATTGTTAACCTTAGCCCTACATTGTTCAACATATATATATATATATATCAAAGCTGGTATAGGAAATAAAGAAGCAGAACATAGGAGGCACCAAAATAGCCAATAAAAGATTCTGGACATTAGTGTATGCTGATGAACTAGCACTAATCGGAAATAACAGAGGAGCAATAATGAGTATGATGAACGTATTAAGAAAATTCTTGGATAAAAGAAACCTATGCTTGAATGCAGAGAAGTCCAAGATGATAATTTCAAAAATGGAAGAAAACCCATAGAAGAGAAATGGATATGTAAAAACAAGGATATCGAAATTGTGGAAAGCTTTACATAATTGGACTTTGTCCTTAGAAGGGACGATAAGCTTAAGACACATGTGAAAGAAAAAGCATATAAGAGGAGAATCATAGCGAAAGTAACATGGGAACTTGAAGAAAGAAGATGTGCGGGAGACTTCAGTTTGAAGAAGAAAATATTTAATTACCTGGTAAGAGGAGTCATTGAAGGAAAAGAGATAGAGACATACAGGCACAGATAAGAAGGAATAAAATTGATAAGGTACAATAAGACATATGGCAATATCATGGAAAAGGGAACACCTAAATACTTGAGAGAAATAAGGAACGCAGAGAAAATTAGAACAATAGCAAGGATTAGATGTGCAAACGTGGTAGATGGTAACAGATACTAGACGAATACGAACAAAAAGAAATGTAAACTGTAATAGAATGAATAAAAATTGAAGCCAATGGATAATGGAGTGCTCAGGGATGAAAGAAATCTTAAGAGAAGAAATGATGAATAGACAGAAGACATTGTCTAACGAAGATGTCTTACAGAATTTCAAAAGGGGAATTAGAGATTATAATTAAGAAATTAAATTAAGAAAACCAGGGTAAATTAACAGAGGGTAATGCAGCAGAAGAATACAAAAATGACTAGTGTAATAGATAAATATAGAAAGCATGTATAAATGTAAATAATTGTAAGAAACGTAATATACGGAACCCGTTTCTAAGGCCAAAAGACTAGGTATGTAACATATAACAAATAATATTGAATAAATAATAAATAATAAATATTATATTGTTAATTGATAAAAAAATAATAGATACAATGGTATTTTTAAAATCCAATTAAAAACATTCCTCATGCAACTAAATTTATTTTTTTTAATTAATTTAATTTTTTTTAATATGAATTATTACATTTTGATATAAATAAATATCAGTAATATATAATATATCTTTAAAAAATAACTTTTTATATTAAGTTGAAAATTTTATTAAAAATAATATTGTTTATTGCAGATCTCACAATTCCATAAAATTTATTCGACAGAGGGGCCAATAGTATCAAACACTAGACCAGTGCAAAAACTAAATAATCGTCAAATTTTTTACTATACATGACGTCGAGAAATTTTTTTTTTTTAATTTAAAATCAAATTTACTGCCGAATAAAAATCAATATTTTAATTTTAATTACAACCTTAACATTTCTGAAACGAATGTTAAATTATGATTTGATTAACTCACATTAATAAAAACATCTCTAATTTCTTTTTTTTGCTTTTTTATATAATTTTTTAAAATAAACAAAATATAAATTAATAAAAGCAACTTTAAATTGGTAGTTTAAAGAAATTTTGATTGATTGTAAAATATTTAAAAAATTATTGGAACAAAAGTAAGTTAAATATGTAATTTTCGCATATAATTTATATTATTAATTTGCACACAATTAGAAAATTGTTATACGTTTGAAACGAATATTTCTTAATAATTATTTTTTTATTATTTATATATTTAGTTATTTTATATTTTATTAAATATTTCTTATATATATAAACACATGCTGTTATGTCTCAAAATTTTTCATAAATTAAAAAATAAAAATTTATAATGAAATCGCTGATATTTTAAATACAATGTATCTTGTATGAAATAATTTTTAAATCCTCGATTACTCATCAATGGAAATAAATAGGAAACAATGTGTCGATAAATAGATTCAAATAAAATCAAACTTAGATGAATTATAATATATAATCCGAAACTTCGACTTCTATTAAACTACGATAATTGATAAAATTCTACAGATAATAATAGTGAAAATTATTAACTAAAAGTAAAACATCTCCTTATGCAGAGTCGATGTGAAGGATATTATAGTCGGTATTTACGATGTATGAAGGAATCGAGGAATACCTATAATTTGGTGACCGAATGATTTATGACGATTCTTATAGTTATATATGTAAATTATATGAGAGTCGAAAATCTTCATGGACTCGGTAAATTAATCGTTTCACGAATGGTCAGGGGTTGGATAAGTTTTGTAACTAAGTATTCGAAAAATTTGTACCTAAATACATATAGTACAATTGATTTTGACCCGTGTAATCCATCTAAAAATGATGCGAAAATCTCATTAAATAAACCAAATAAGGTTAAACTTGGGGATTAACTTAATCTATGCTAGCGATTGGCTGAAGAAAATTGGCGTAAGGTTGAAAGAGGGGGTACTCGAAGTTAATTAATAAGCAATATAATTGCAAAGAGGCAGGATCATTTTGGTAGTCTCGATTCGGAAACAACCTTGTAAAACAAACAAAATAAATAAATTAAACCTTTTTGACCTTGCATTTTTCATGTTGCTTTACTTGTTCCTAACATTTTTCTATTATATTATCAAGTGGTGCATCTGATTAATTTTACGTGAACAGTGCGTTTTTAAGCTATCGAAATAAGATAAACATTGAAGACAGCCCAATCAATTTTCTCAATAATAAAATAGCGGGAATAAAACTAAAAACCTTTAGCTTTTGGTCTTTTGAAAATTATCAGAAATAATTAGTGCACTAAATACTTTCAAAAGAACGTACTTGTATCAACTTTTATTTCTTCATTTCAAATACTCATTCAAATTATAACCAGGATCTCCAAACCCGAATATTTTCGAGTGGTGACAACACGCTGCTAACTGAAATTCTACATTCAAATCGGCCTTTACGGGCATTCGAGAACTCTAAAGTTCATCTCATCGGCAAAACAGTTCAAGATCTATATTCAAGTAAAATAGTAACTATTATAATTGATATTTTTAAGTTAGTGTTCGATCTTTAAATTTTGTGATTTTATTATTTACTCTTGTCGCAGTTAAACAATAATAAAATTGTTGAATTTAACCTGTAAGCTTTGTATACTTTTAAAATATCCACGAATAAAAATAAATTTTACAATAATTTTTAATTGATATTTAATTTAAATCACTGAGGCATAAAAATCAAAAGAAAAAAAATTTATTCTCTCTTTTTAATTAATGTATAAAAAATAAATAAAAAATACTATTATTATCATTTTACAAAAAATTAACTTAAATGTGAATTATAAATGAATCATATTGAATAATATTTAGCACTATTGTTTTTGTTTAATTAAATTATATATTTAGTTAAATTATATATTTAGTTAAATTATTATTGCATAAAAAAAGTAACAAAATTTAAAGATTTATTAATAAAAAAATAAATCGTTAAGCAAATCATTCCTTACAAATATATTTAATTACTAATATTTAATATATTTATTTTATTTACACAAAAACTGTATAATTTTCTTTGTAAATTTATTGAAAATTATTTCAATAAATTACCGTGATTTTATTAATTTATGTAATTATTTTTTTTTTTTTTTTAATTTATTTAAGCTATTTCAATTCTCGCAAGAGAATTATATAGCACTTTATGTAATTATAATAAATTATTATCAGATGTTATTTTATTTAGAATGTTGTGATCATGCAATCGTTTCCGTAAATTCTTCACCTATAGACTTATAGTGTATCGAAGCAAATTGTTTAATGTTTTTAATTTTCAGAAAATTTTTTTTATAATTTACCTGAGCAACTGCCATAATTAAATCAATGAAAATAATTACTATAATTTTATATTGGAGCCAACTTCTTACTTTTCTAATACATTCCTAAAAGATATATAGAAAAATCAATCTTAATTTTAAAATATTTATAACCGTTTTAACAAAAATTTGCTTCTAAATATTTGTAATTGCCTACAAAATTAAAATTTAGTATTAAAAATTATTACTAATTATTAATATATAAACAAAATTATTACAAATAAAGATGATTATTACAAAATAAGTCAAAATTGGTTCTACTTTTTGAAAAACAACATTTATATATTTGCATAAATTTTTACAAACATCTTTTATTAAAATTAATAATAATTCAATTAAAGATTGTTACAAGATAATCAAAAAATATTATTTTCGACTTAATAAAACTTAATTTAATATTAGGTTGTAGATGAAAGTAAGCAAAAATATAAATAAATTTGGAAAAATTAAAAAGAAAAAAAAAATTTACTTCTTTATATCTTGAGTTTTCGTGAACTTGAATATCATGATTTTGACAAGCAGATTCATCTTTTGGTTGAGAATACAGCCATGGCTTTTGATTCTGAATAAAAATGTAAAATATACTTTAAATGTAATTATTATTTATTCATTTTATATGATATTAAAAATCAAAAAGAACTCACGTTTGTGTTAAAAATCCTAGAAATCACACTGTTAGGACTTCCAGTATTTTTCATCTATAATATATAAATATACAAATTAAATATAAAAATAAATTATTTTAGAAATTAAATATGAAATATAAAAAATATAAAAAGTTTAATTTATTCAAAATTAATATGGTTTACGAATAAATAAAATTTTTTTTATCTATAACTTTTTCAGAATTAATCAACAACCTTTCTAAAAAAAGGTTCCAGAAAATTTATTGCAGGGTTATGTGCCAACATACATTATTGCAATCGTGTTAGACAATTGAAGAATTTCTTGTTACCTCAGTTTAATTTTAATGATTCATAATGATAATAATTTTATAATTTTTAAGTATTATAAAAATTATGAAAATATATAGATTCATTATTTTTCTTTTGGTTTGAATATTTATTGAATACTGATAAGTTAATACAGATGTTAATCTATATGTATCAAAAATATGAAAATTTGTGTAAGTATATTTTAACGCTTACATTTGGAATTTTATACAAGTAATTTAATATTGTGTAAGAAATATATCGATGCATTTGATATTATATTGAAGGATTATTGAAAATCATAACATTACATTATGAATAACATTTATTCATATACGAATAAATGAAAGAAATAATTAATTTAATAATAATGAAATGTTTATAGAAAATAAGTGTTAAATAATTATGCTATAGTTTTTGTTAAAAAATTGTAAAATATCAGATGATGTTATAAATGGGATCCTGATTATATAATTCTCGAATAATAATAATATTTTATCACTAACTAAAAACATATTATGTTTATTATTGATAAAAAGGACTAAAAATTAAAATTAAAACCCCACAATTTCTTCGCATGAGTATCGACCTTCAATTTTTGTTATAAATTAGCAACAATGACATACTATTTATTAAATATCTTTGCAGAAAGAAATATCAATATTTGTATGAACTGCTAGAAAATTGGAAAATGCTCTAATTTGGTTGAAAATTTCATTAGACTGACCTCGATGTCCTTAAGGATGCAATAGGTGAGCGGAACATGCCTTCTGGGTCCGGATATCTGATTGTTATGCCACCAAATAGTGTTGTTAAAGTCTCTATTAGTGTAAATATCACAGCAATTGAACTAAAAATATAAAATATATAAAACGTTTAGTTACATAGACCATACCCAACACATCCAAGTACAGTTATTGATCCGAATGCAGTTATTTCATTTTCATATTCAAACAATATTACATAATTAAATATGTCTTTCTAAAGACATATTCTACTCTAATCGACTTTTTGGAAAGGAAAATCACAAATCTCATGCATGCCAAGTTCACATCATACACATATAGTGTTCTGTTACTTTTCTTGTAAGCTCGGACATTTTTCTCGCGTTATGTCGTGTTTTTTCGTGTTGCTCTGCCTGTTATCACCGTATTGGTAGATGCCTGGCCTTCATCAAGGATCTTCCTCCCAGAATTCGTGCTTTCGAACTTCCTCTCAATTCAGACCTCATCTTCCTATTTCATGAAACAGGTATGTATAATTATATTTTTTAAAATATGGATATACCCAACGATCTGAAGTCCCTGAGTCAGGACAAAAGATTTGCGTCACGATTCTCATTACCGTTTCCACGTTCCTCATCCACCTCCGCTGGTCAACTGAACTACTCCAAAACAAAGCTCTTCCACTTAATTTATTTTGCGTTCCCCAAATTATTCTAAGAAACAACGCTAATAGGTTTAAAATTAGACCCAGCCTCAATTCTCTTAAATCCTTTTTTAGATGCGTTACTTTTGTTCTGACTGTATGATCCTTTTCTTTTCTACTTCTGTCTCTAGTCTTTCCTTTAACATCTCTACATATATTTTGTATGTCGTCGGAAACATTAAAAGTCCTCTGTAGTTTCCTGCATTTCTTTGATTATCTTTCTTATTAATCAGGGTAATTACCACCGTTTTCCATTCTTCCGGCATCTTTTCTCCCAAACTTTTCTGACAATCTCTATTAGTCTTTCCCTAATCTTTTTTTCGACGTATATTTATACCTTGTTACTTATATTGTCGATCCCGGTTAGCTTTTTCTTCCGTTTATACTTTGTAAAATTCTCTCATCTCAATGGAGATGTCCAGTTCTATTCTAAATATTTCTTGGTTTAGTGTCTTACTACTTACTTCTTCTCCTCATAGTAAGTTGCTAAAATGCTCCTTCCACTCTTCTACATCTACTTCTTTGTCTATGTCTCCCTTTCTTTCCCTGCCCTTAAATATTTTCATATAGCTCCTTCATTTTTCAATGTCCTCAATTTCTTTTTGTCCTCTTCTTTTTTTTCTCTTTTCTTTCTCTCGCATATTTTTTTCACTTTGTCCTATATTTTGTGTATATCTCTTTTATACCTGTTCCTTTTTTCAAGTTTCTTAGCCCTTTCTTAGCCTTCCTTTTTTCTCAGCCACATTCTCTGTCCCACTATCTATTTATGCATATTTTCTATTTCCTTAATCTTGTCTCTTTTTCCTTTGTGACATTTCTAATATTTTTCTTAAGCTTCAACCATACGTACTGTACCTCCTTTTTGTTATTTTCTGACTCATAAATTTCATCCGTGAGGCTTGTGTATGTCTTACGGCTCTCCTCATCCCATATTTCTATTTTTTTCTCTGTGACTGCATTGCTTTATATCTTCCTTATTACTCTCCCCTCTATCTTTATATTGAAGCATATGGAGAAGAAGTTTGAATTCACCTTCTTTTCTACCTTCATTTCTTATATCTTATCCCATATCTTCTTATCTTTTATAGCAAGGTGTATAACCGTGTTACCTCTTGGTTCCGTGTAAATAAACTCTCCGTCCTCGTCTTGAGTGGCCGCACTATTGAGAATGTACCATCCATTACTTTTCTCCCATTCTACCAGTTTTTTTCTTTTCTTCTCTGCCTTTTTGTCCCTGCTTTTCCTCTTCTCTAGCTTGATTTCTCTGTCTTATTTCATATAATTTCCATATTGTCCAATCGTCGTATTAAAATCCCTCACCTTTTGTAGGTCAGCTTTATTGAGGTAATTATCCTCTTCTACTTTTTTCCATTTCGTTTCTATATCTTTAATATTATATACTCCCAAAATATCAATATTTGTTACTTGATCCTAAGTCATTATCCTTATCTTTATTCATCACTCATCCTTCTATACTACTAATTCTTTTATTTATGTCTCCCATGTCTTATTCATTCCGACTATAAATCCTTCCATCGCTCTTCCTTCCTCCTTCTCCCTCCTCGCTCCATTTTCATCTGTATTAGAAGGAATTTTTTATATTTTACTATGTCTTTCTCCTTCACCTACGCTCCCGCAAAAATATGCGTAATCTATACCTGCTATGTACTTCAAAAAATTCCTTTCCTTGTTCCATATCCCTGCCACGTTATCAAATATAACCTTCTGAATGTTCTATCATTCTGAAGCTCTTCCCTTATGTTCTTGTTTCTTTTTTCTCTTTCTGTTTTATTCCCATCTCTTTTGATTCCTATCCTAATTCTTGTTTCCTCTTTTTTCTCGTCTGTTGCCACTATCACTATATATCGGTTTCCTGATTCTCTTCTCTCTTCTCGATCACTCCTTCTTTTGTTTCTCTCTCTTCTTACCTCTTCTCTTTTATTCTCCCATAAATAAGCCCATTTCACATCTATACTAAATTCTTCGCCTCTTTGTTATCTTTAGTCACTTCTTCATTTGTAGCCATTTTTCTTTTATTATCCTCCTCGTTCTTCTTTCTGCGTGCCTGTTCTCCACAATTCTCATAATATTTGTCTTTTGCCTCTCCCAGCATTCTTTCTATAGCCTCTATGTCTCTCCATCTATTCAATCTCCCATCGAAGTAAACTTGCTTCCATCCAGTCTTGGCATAAAATGCTTTTACTTTGGCCTTGTATAGCTATGCCTGGATCTTTTTTGCACCTTCCTGTTCTCGTAGTACAGTTCGTGATAGAAAAAGATCGTCGTGCCTGCCAATTTCCTATTTGCGTTCATTACTCTTTGGCTATACCTTGATCTCTAGCCTATCATTTATGAATCTATCTGACCCCATCTTATTAACTTTCACTATACTAACTCCTTTTATCGCCACATTCTCTTCTCGGTCCTTTCTTTCTCTCTCCCTCATGATTTTCCGCATCTTGTGTATCTCTTTTTCGACAATACCGATTTGGCATTGATAGCACTATTTTTCCCATTTTCTCTCGGTATATTCAAATAACTGCTCATCCTACTCGCACTTCATGGTCATATGGTCTTGCATGCTTCGACGGTCGCTTCGTCCTCTCCGCTCTCAACCTATCCTTTTCAACCCTGCTAACTCTTTTCATCACAGCACTCCATTCCGCTTCGATTTTTCTTTCCTCTTTAAGGTTTATTATTTCCTGAATCATATCCTTTAATTTCGTCTTCCACCTTATCTCTCATCTTTTTTCTCTTTCGTTCATCTCTTATATTTTTCTCTCTGTTTTTTCATTTTCCATCCTTACCATTTATTTGTATCTCTTTTTTATTGTCTCCTTTCTATCCTTCTTTATCTTCTCTGTTTCTCTCTTTCCATTCTTTCTATACTTCAACACTTGACTCCTTCTCTAGTACCTTTTCACTAGCACCTCGCTTCCGCCTATAATCTGATTCACTAAACAATCACGGCACTTTCTCAATACTTTTTTCGCTTTTTTTACTGTATTTTTTATCTCTACTTGTTCATTACCTTTTTCTCGGTACATCCCCCCTTTTATCTCAACCTCCTATATAAACTCACAATATACTTTAAAAATGCACGAGAGTAAACGTCACTGTACTCTTACGCTTGAATACACGTATAAAAGCTCAAGTATGAATTAGTAATTGAATATAGTGTGAATAAAGAAATGCAAACGTACAAAATATTTTATTGAAATTTAATAATTCAATTTGAATTAGGTACACAACCAAAAATAAAAATATATCGAGAGTAAAGATCAATAAATTGGTGTATACTAACACTTACCATGCCAAAGATGTATTGATTTTCATACATTACGGCAACGACATTCGAAGAAAGCAACGACAAAGACTGCGAAACCAAGTCCCAGAAGACTATAGGATATGAAGTAGATTGTCTCCGAGGATGTTTCATGGGTGGAAAAAAGGTTTAGTAGATGTCCTTTGCTGGATTCCATTAGAAGCAAGGCTCCAATTATCATCACCATAAAACCTGCCAGCTGAGAAGTGAGATTAAGTTAGATTTTGATTCAGAAATTTGATACCAAAGGATGAAACTCTTATTCAATATTTTTCTTTTAATTCTTATATAATTAAAGGTTATATTTAATTTTTTTTAACTTTAATTACATTGGTCATCGTTTCTGAATTATTCAGAAACTCGATAAATGACTCAAGGAAAAAATATCGATTTTTGTGTCATGACAGTTGGGAAAATGTAAATAACATGACTGTTTTATTATTTTTACAAGGTTTTATTGTATTTATGTGGTACACGCATAAGTACAACATTGAGTAATATAAGAAAAACCACATCAGAAATTATCAACAAAAAATGATAAAAAGGATGATTCTTTCTTATGAACAGTTGCAACAAAATTTAGATCATTTTTTTTGCCAATGCGATTATTAGTATAATCTACACATTGAGTTTATTAATGATTTTAAGAAAAGAAAAATTATTTAATTCCTTGTCTTTCTTTTTATTTTGCACAATCTAACAGTACATATTTGTAAAATTATTATGAAGTATATTAAAAATTGTAGTATTTTTTTGTAATGAGACGATTCCGTTCGCCTTTAACGGGTGAAAGGAATAGTCAAGTACTCATTGAAAAAAGAGAAATTGATAAACCCTCATCGGTCAATTCGGAACGGTGACAAGTAAGTGTAGTCAATAAAAAAACAAACAATAATTTTAAATAAATAAACGTCATTGGGAAGATATTCTTTAATTGGCAGCTTTCTTTAACAAAAAAAATCGATAAATTATTAGCAAAAACACGAAATATCAATAAATATAAATTTTATCTTAACAAGACCAGGAGAGGTAGTATATTTACAGATAGTGCGAATAACTGTGAGAATGATAAGGAGAGAAAAAGGAATAGGTCGAGATGGGCGAACGGTGTACTAAGGGCGGTTAAAGAAACGACCTTAGTATTCTAGAAGACTCGAGCTGAGTTAAGGTTCGGATGGTAGTACTGTCTTACAATTGCAGCGGACACAATTGCAAGATGAATACAGAGTTCTTGGCACAAATGACTAGGAAAAAAAAACTTCACTTGAGGAGAGCAAAACAGCATGAAATGTGTCAATTTCAGATATTTTTAGTAACGCCTAAACGTGCCTAGTGGAGTCGGAAAATAATTGTTGCAGGAGAGGCGGAAAGACTCGGTTTATTCGGGACAGATGGCAGCGGAATACTACCTATATACTATAATATATAATATATATATAATATATTATATATATATAATACTAGGAGACTCATACATGCGGTGTGCTAAGTGACTTCGAATCTTCCGCGCACGATTGGGGCGGATGCCGTTACGCGCACGTATCTATTGGTGAAAGTCAGTGAGCGCGAAACGAGATTGGTGTATCCTCTGTATCTATCTAAATGTCTATTTTCAAGTATCTGAAGTAAAATATATTAGATTTTCGCAAAATAGACGAGCAAGTCATCTATCTTAGAAAATTATGCATTAGAAACTCTGTAATTTTGAGAAAACGATAAGAGTAACTTTGTAGTGAGAGTCTTATTACTGAGCTAGGATTCAATTCGATTGATTACTAGAGTAGATCTGGAAGTGTCTTAAAAGTTTGCTAAATGATAGTCAGGTAGGTGATCATTACTTTATTATTATATTATAAAATTACTAGATTGAGTCAAATATTTTATGACTAAGTTAAAAAATATGTTAATGTAATTAGTAACCTTCAGATAACTTGCAATCCAAATAATAGCTTAAAGCCATATTTGCTTTTGCAAACAGATAGACCTTTTGTAAAAGCAAGGATGTATTGTTTAAGCTGAGTAAAGAGAAACCAATTATAGGCTACTTGATAAAACATACTAAAGATAATTAGATAATATGAACGAGAGTTAGATACTTGGAACTAATATCTAACCGTTAAGAAAACAAATTGGTATGTCATTTAAAGCTAATAACTCGTGCATGTGGTCATAGTTGGGAAGATACTCATGATTGCACACTTCTATAATTTGTTAAATAACCAACAAAATCGTTGATGCACACTCTACAAATATCATCTACATTAATATCATTAATCTATATTTACAATAATTGATGCATAAATAAAGGCAATTATGAGCTTCATTGCATACGTTCGAAAAGATCTACTTAACGTCTACAGAGTATTTTAAAACAAATTATAAAATTTGTTCATGTTTCTTAATTATTCGGAAACTACCGCAATAGGTGAATTTTTTATTATCAAAATATGGATTAATTTACGTAATATTTCATATATTTGAAATATTCTTTACATACATAATTTTTTTTATAGAAATTATTTGTATTCCACAAAGTTTTAAGAAATAAACTATTTAAAAATTAAATTTTCGGTGTAATCGTATTATCTTAATAATTAAGTTTTTAATTAAAATGAAATAAATTAATTAGACATTGTTTCTATATTAATTTATAACCATTATAAAATGTTTGAGTAATATACGTTTGATAAATATTTTTAGTTACAAGATTCAACAATGATGGAATTTCATAGATTTATAAAATATTACCCATTTTATGAGATTGAAAATGAGCAGCAACAACTTTTAGACATTTCATTATTATCAATAGTGTTTATTAATTATAGATCTGCAAAAGAAACTATGTACAATAAAAAATTGTATAAAATTTAATCTTAAATTTATTGTTATTTATTATTTGCATTTTATAGATAATTATTTTAATTTATTTGTAATATGATTAAGGATGAGGGATGAGGTAACAAGAAAAAATATTAGTTTAAAATACTTGTTTATTTTAAACCGTTATACTTTTTCTATTATTTTAATAAAAGCATGGCATAGAAATTCCATTGACTAAAGGATAAAACCAATTAGCTTGACTGACGCGGTGAAACTCGACAAAGTGAAATTGACGTGACTTTCCTTTGTCGAAATTTGGTGCAAATCCGCTACTGTAAAGTTCGTTTAGTGTGTGAAGGTGACTTTTCACCGCTGCAGGATAAATTCGAATGCTTTTAATAACGTCCAAGTGCTCACACGTGGTTGTTCGACAATCATGTTGGCTTAAATATAAAATTTTTGAATTTAAAAAAATATTGATTATACTACAATGAAATTAGAATATAAACCAGTTTATAAAAAGTATACACAAAAATTGTAATCAGCATGGAAAATGAACAAACTTCATAAATTTGATAATGGTATGAAAGATCAAAAGTAAAAATAGAAGTATTATTATTTATTTTATTATTTATTTATTGATACAATTCCGACCTTCGGCCTTTGAATAGACTTCCGATAGATTTTTTACTTTTGTACATATATTAGCTTATCGTATATTCTATTTTATTTATTACATATATTACATCTGTACATTTATACATTTTTATATGTTCTTATATACTCCTTTTATCAATGGGGAAATTTACACTTTTATACATCTGGGGTTTTTAATTCACTATTTCTGCTTTCTATGTGTCCTCTTCCTTTCTCTCGCTTTGTTGTTTCTTCTTTTGAGCTTCATTCTTCTTTTTCTTATCTTGTTCTTTTTTTCTTCTTTATCTTATTTTTTATTCTTTTCATTATACCAAATAATTCTTTGTCTCTTATTCCTTCTTTATAGTTCGTCATTATTTTGTCTTCATTCCATCTGTTTTTCTTTCTCATTACTGCAATTTCTTTACATTTCGTGATCATATGTGTTCAATCCCCTCTGTGTTCTTTACAAAACTGGCATCTCCTCCCTTGTTCGTTCTTTCAATATTTACCTTCTGAAACCGTGTTTCAGCATACTATTCTTGCGATTGTTTCATACTTTTAGTATTCCTTTCTTTCTTCGGGTATTTCGGTAGTCCGTTCTCTCTTATTTGTTTTATGTTTTTCCCTCTATTTTGTTGGTTCTCTCCTGTTTCTCAATGTCTATTTTCCTATTTTTTACTAGCTCGTATTTATTTTTGCCTTCTCTGTCCCATATTCTAATTTGGGTCTTGCTGATTCCTAGTTCGTTTAACCATTTTTCCTCCGGATTAACTTCCTTTCTGCTTCTTTCTCTTTTTTTCTTCTTTTCTTAGTTCATATGTCCTCTAGTTGCTCGTTTACTTTCTCCTCGTACCTTCTGATTCTATTTTTCCATTGAATTTCTAATTTTGCTTCATCTATTTCTTCGTAAATCATATATCTAGTAGTACTGAATTCCACTGCCAGGGTCCATCTGTAGTAATCTGTCTTAATTTTTTCTAATTCTTCCACCTTTTTGTTCCCCCATATTTCCACTCAGTATTTCAATAATCCTCTTACTAGGTAGTTGAATAGCATCTTTTTCATTTTAAAATCTCCATAACATCTTCTTTCCGCTAAATTCCATGTTCTCTTTAATGCTATCCTATCTTTCTGAATTCTCTTCTTTAGGTATTCTTTATTTCTATCGTTTTTACGAAAAATGTATTCCAGGTAGCTGAATCTCTCAATCCCTTCTATCACCTTTTTTTCCATATCTACCTAGATTTTTTTTCTTTTCTGCCTTTCTTGAAGATCATTATTTTTGTTTTATTCGCGTTCAATTCTAATTTCCTACTTTGCAAGAATTTTTTTAAAACTGCAATCATTTCTTTCATCGCTTATCTGTTTTCTTCTATCAGAACTGTCGTCATCATAACTTAGCGACCATATTCTTTTCTCATCTATTTTTGTGCCTCCGATATTCTGCCTTTTCAGTTCTTCTTCGAGTCCCGCTATGTATACGTTAAAGAGAATTGGGCTTAGGCTGCAGTCTTGCCTCAGTACTCTGTCTATCTTTACCTTTTCTGTTAAGCCTTCCTTTTTTTTTGTTTTTATCCATGTGTCCTTGTATATTTTCCTTATCTTGTCTGTTAGGTTTCTATCTATTCCCTTTTCCTTCATTATTTCCCATAGCTTCCCTCCGTCCATTATGTCAAAGGCAGCTTTGATGTCCGTAAACAGAACATAAATTTTCTTCTTTGTTTTTTTGGCGTTATTTTTTATGTGCTGCAATATATATATGTTGTCTATTGTGGATCTGCCTGAATCATGCTTACCCTTCCAGAATTTACTTACTTTACTTTCCAATTCTTATAATTTATTCTTAAGTATATTTTTGTATATTTTTTATCTAGTGGGATGCATTGATAATCCTCTGTAATTGTTCGGATCTGAGGTGTTTCCTTTTGTTATATTGGTGTGATAATTGCGATCGTCCATTCTTCTGGTATTTCCTCTCCTTTTTATTATTTCTAGCAATCTACTTCTTACTTCTTCTCCTACATAAATATAGGCTTCATTCGTTATTCCATCTATTCCATGGGCTTTCATCTTTTTGAGATTATTTCACTTTTCATAGGAGCCCTTCTCTAGTTTGTATTTCTCTTTGTTTGTGTATCTATTTGTCTGTCCATCTCCTTCTTTTTCCCTTTTTTTTGTTTTAAAAGTGGCGAAAAATGTATTGTTCAACTCTCTTTACTTATGTTATCTTCTTTGATCTTTTTCCTTTTTCTCCCCTTGTTTAGGTATTTCCATATATCTTCTTCGTTTTTAATTTCTCTAATTTCTTTTTCTTCCTTCTCTTTCTGTTTTCTTATTTTTTCTTGGCATGTATCTCTCCAGTTATTCCTTTGTTTTGTATATTTGTCTCCGTCTATTTTCCCTTCTTTCTATTGTTTGTATATTTTTTTAGTTTTTCTCTTTTCTCTCTCACACATTCTTTGTCCCATCATTTCATCGTTCCAATTTTCTATTTTTTTATTGTTATTTCTTTGCTTACTGTTTCTTTCTCTATCCGCTCTTTCAGCGTTCTCCACTTTTCATTGACCGTCTGTGTGATTTCTCCTGCCGTATAGTTCTCGTTAATTGTCTCCATCTACCTCTATTTATATCTTAATTGGCATTTGGTTTGATTCTACCCTTCCTTTTACTCTGAATTCTGTCATTTTCTCTTTGCATTCTTTATCCACCATTGCCAAATCTATTACTGTGTTGCATCTCGCTCCAACATGTGTATATTCTCTTTCTTCATCTCCTGTCACCGCTTTGTTAAGTATGTGCCTATTCTCTATCCTTTCTGCTAGCTTCTTTCCGTTTATGTCTGTATTTTTGTCTTTACTATGTCTTCTTTTCATCTTTCCTTCATCTGTATGCATATATCTCCCTGCATTTCCAATCCTAGTGTTTAAGTATCCCATTACAATTATATCCGTTTTCCCGTTGTAGCTCTATTTCTCTCTCCTGCTAATTTGTTTTCCTATATTCTCGCTGCAGTATATACCCCTTATATCAATAGATCTCCCTCCTTCTTTAGTTTTAATTCTTGTTTTGGACATTTCTTTTTCTTTTGATACTCCAAATTCCTCAATTATTATGTTCCAGTCTTTTTTGATTCCTATTATCATATCTCCTTTCGCTCTGTCTTTCTTTTTCTCTCTCGTTGCAGCACTTATTTTTCACTCCATCTGTTTGAGTAGTATGCTTGTGCACCTTTCTTCGTTTTTCTCTTCCATCCATGTTTCTGCCAGGCAAACATAATCAATCTCTTCTATGTACTTCCAAAATTCTCTACCTTTTTCCCAAAATCCTGCTATATTCCAATATAATATCTTTCTTGTCTTTTTTTCCTTTTCTGTTTTGTTTAATCTTGATTCTTTATTTTTTTTTCATTCTGCACCCTCTTCATTATCTATCCATTTCTTCTCTATTCTAAATTCTTCGCTTTACTGTTTTTCGCTGCTTCTTGTCTTTCTAGTTTATTCCTGTCTCTTTTTTTTACTTTCTTCTATTCCTTCTTTCTGTTCTTTATCCCACTGTGTTGCTCCCTCATCACTTTTTCTCCTTTTTGTGTTCTATACTTTCTTGTCTTTATTTGTCTTTTGGGGTGCTTCCCTTCTTGTCTCGCTTTCTATATCCTTTCTGATTATCTCTCTCGCTTCTTCTCGTTCCCATTTCATCCATTTCCCATCTATGTATATTTTCCCCAATCGGGCTCTGACAAATTTTCCATTTCCTTTGAGTTTCTTTACCCACACGTTGATTTGCTCTTGTTTTTTTTTTGTCCTCAAAACTGAGGTATTGTTGAAGATAGATCTCTGTGCCAATCAGTTTTTTTCTGGTTCCCAGTACCTCATTTTTCTTTTCCTTACTTTATACTTTCACGATTAGTGCACAGCCGCTCCACCAACAGTTACCTATCCTTGTATCCACCTCCAGCTTCTTTTTTATGCAATTCATTAATCCATTCATTAATACCTTTCCTCTAGGTCTCTTACTTCCTTACTCCTCTTATTACTATATTTTCCTCTCTACCTTTGCGCTCTTTATCCTTCATCATACTTCTAAAATTTTTTGTCTTCCATTTCGTTAGGTTGAATCTGCTACCGAATAAGCTACTTCCGCTAATTACAGATATCATTGATTTGCTACTCCTTCTGCTCAAAAAGTTCCCACTCTATGCTTCGTCTCCTTCTCCTTTAATGTTCTTTGTTAGATCCTTTTCTTCTATTGTGTTTCCTTCTGAATTGTTGCCTTCTATTATCTTTTCTATTGCTTGTTTCCATTCTTCATTTGACTCTTCTACTTTAGCTATTTTTTCTTCTATCTCTTTTCATCTGTATTCTACTCTCTTATCCCACTCTCTTTTTCTTTCTGCATTCATTTTTATTTTTATGTTAATTTTTTCCAGCATCTTGCGTAATTCTCTATTATTTTTATTCACTTCTTCTTTTTCTACCCTTTTTTTCTCTATCTCCTCTTTTAGCAGTTTTTTTTAGCTCTTCTAGACCTTTTTTCCCTTCTCTTTTTCTGTTTCTAAACTAATCTTCTTTTGTAATTTTCTGTTTTCACTTAGAATCACTTGCAAACTGCCTCGTTTTCTTCTTCTCAAACTGCTCGTTCTGATATCCATGCTCCTCTCCTGCTTGATGAGCATATCTTTGGTTGATGTGCTCTGGCCGCAGGCGGCGCCACCTCCCTCTTCGTTTTCCGCGCTCAACGAGTCGTCCTCTCGCTCCGCGTTCGAGGTCCTTCCTTCCCACTCATAACCTTTGTTACCATTATTTTAATTTTTTCTCTTATAATTCCCCACTGCTCTCCTCTGGACTTTCACTGTTTTACCCACTCTTCCTTCTTTT
Organism: Eupristina koningsbergeri; assembly: GCA_018907245.1. NCBI lineage: Eukaryota > Metazoa > Arthropoda > Insecta > Hymenoptera > Agaonidae > Eupristina > Eupristina koningsbergeri. The sequence continues at coordinate 773,662 of JACCHV010000002.1, read as the reverse complement.
TCTCGTTTATTATTTTTTTTCTACTCACTCACTTTTTTATTTTCCGTATTTTAGATTTTCTGAGTATTTTAAAAAAATATCCCGTAATCACGCTCACTGTATATGCATATCAATACCGGAATTCTGTAAAAATAGAAATAATCTTCCATATTTTCTCAATAAGTAAATAAATTTGATTATATCAAATTATATCATTTTTTTAAAAAATCGAGATACTTACGAGGGTTCAATGACGTGAAATTTAATTAATATCAGACATTAATAATTATTCGATTTAGTTGAAATTTCGACCCAGATATCTTTATTTTTATCAAGGCAAGTTTATTGTAAAAAATATATTAATTAACATTGGTACAAAAGTAATCACAATACACATAGGAAATGGAAATTATATTTACCATTTTTTTTTGTCGCTACTAAATATTATTCAAAATTTGGTTATATCTATTATACTTTATTGTTTATTGTTTATTTTATTAGTCTTATTCACTTGTATATTAAATTTTATGTAATCAATACTTACATCTCAGCTCTCAATGTTAATGATGGTGAAAAGAATAAGATCCGATATATAATTATTGATTAAATTATCTCGATCCGTGCCGGACCCCCCGCAATCTCTAAGGACCAATAGCAAAAGTGAAAATCCTGCCGGCACCGATCTAGTTTCTTGTCAGACATTGCGCTTCGCCCACTAGATCCACCACTGCTCCATCTCGAGGTGCTGGATCTGCTGCTCTCTCTGCTAACTTGCGTTGAGCTCCTCTGTTTATTTTCACGTCTCCCCATCTCTGTATCCTTTTTGCCCTCAGCAATTTCCTCCATACTATCACTGCCAGTTTCTCTGTCTCTTGTTTTTTCTTCAATCTCTGTAACCCTTTTCTCTATTTTTCTTGCACATGCCCTCACGCTGTTCTCATTTTCTTTCTCCTTTTCCTCTAATTGCATGTAAATTTCTTCTAATTTCCGTAGCCTCTCATTGGTCTTCTCTCTTTCTTTCCTCTGTATATCTTCCATTTTATCGAGTCTCTCTTTTATTTCTTTTTTAAATATCTCGATCTTTGCTCTGTTATCCTCTCTACTCCTTTTCTCCTCTTCTCTTAGCTCCCTTGCCTCCTGCATGAACTCATCCTCCCCCCCCATGGCGTTCTTATTCATTCCATCCAGCGTGAGTTTGGTACTCTCCCTCTTGTTTGCCTTTCCTCTTGTGCTGATGGTTCTTTCTTGTTTATTGCTCATTTTTTGTTTATTTTATTATTTTATTTTATTTTATTTTATTATATTATTATTTGTTATTGTTATGTGGTATTTTATATATGTTTTAGAATATTGGTATTATTTTATCTGTTGTTAATTATTTTATTTTATTTTATTTTTGTATTTGTAACTTTCTGCAGTTTATTTTATTTTATTTGATGACTCTATTTATTTTATTTTTATTATTGCTATAATTATTTTTGTTTTTATCTTTTATTGTTTTTGTGTTTAGTTTCTCACCACAACAGTATTTTGAGCGAAATTCAGTTCGAGTTACCTCCCCTCACTCGCTATTCATCCGTACTCCACATTCCGTGTTTCGGGCTTCAGTGCTAATGCCCTCTGTCGGCCGGGCCCGTTATCTCCCGCTCTGCGGCTCTCTGTTCTCTCCCGCTTTTTGCCCTAACCTCTCACTGCAGCACTTTTCTTTCCACTAATTCACTGCACAAATAAAATACTTTCCTCTGACTATTATTCTTTCTTTTCAATTCACTCTCACTTCTCACTGCTTTTTATCCTACCTATGTGCTCTGTATAGCTTATTGTGACGAAATATCAGCGACACGTTCTGTGTACGATGTGACACTTTTTGCGTTCGCTAACGGAATCCTAGCGTTACATCAGAGATTATTAGAGAGATTGCTGATGACAAATGGGGCGTTTGTTCCAAAATTCAAAAGCTGTACGCTACTGCCTCTAGCGGTTGAACTATCTTCTTGTTCGAGGAGGAGATTAGGGGTACCAAAAATGAGGAGTGGGGTAAGCTACGAGTTATGCTGGAAAAATAGTGCTGCCTCTAGCGGACCAGATTCAACTAACTTCATATTCGAGACGGAACTTAAGGGGAAATAATGGAGTGAGGGTAGATGATGACGTATACTCGTAAGGGGAAATTTTACAAACCATATGATCAACTACACCACACATATCCATGTCCCATGTGTTGAAGTACATGTACACGGCTGCTATAAACATCAAATTGAATTCAGTTTTGATGAAAAATTAAAAATCGCTATTATCAATTACAAGATCATTAGTATGATTATATATATATAATATTAAAATTTATATTTAGTATTTGTATTTATATTATATTGTTAAATAAAAAAAATTAAAATATCAAATGTATATATTATTAAAATAAATTAACTTTAATTAAATACATTTGCTAGTGCACATTTATTTCATTAATTCATTATTTATATATTTGTGAGTGTATAAACATTACAATATAAAAAAAATCAAAAAAATTTAAATTGAAATGAATAAAAAGACTTTATTTAATCTTTACTATGAAATCATGAAAATAAAATAATGTTAAATTAGATACATGTTATTAACAACGATTTGTATAGATAAAACACAATTTTAATCATTTTAGATGATATATTTCTTAATTATATTCCTGATGCAATATAAAGATTTTTCGCTTTAACTTTAATACGTATTATTTAATTTTCTATTGATAAAATCATAATTTCATAATTACATTCAAATATTTATTATTATTTTATTAATTTTATTATAATGATATATATGTAGTTTCATAAAATATTATGCAATCAATTTGATATATATTTTCTGATATCACACTTGACTTACACTAATAATGTTAATAACAATAAATTTGTTTGTATTACAATATTATTATTTTACTGAACGCGACTTATGAAGTTGTTTTAATCTTTGAAGATTTTAGATTTATTATTCTTAAAGATATAAATGTATAAATTACACATTTTCATATTAATTAATATTTTTTAAAGTAATTAAAATTTGTGTAAAAGAAACAGAGGGAGAGAGAGCCGCTATCGTAGAAAAGACGCACAGGGTAAGTACGAGCAAGAGAGAGAAAGCATAAAGCAAGAAAGACTTCGTCTACTATAGCACAGATGCACCGAATACATCATATGGTATGACATAGAGACAGAGAGAGAGAGAGAGACAGACAGACAGAGTAAAACAAATAAATGAACGAAGCCATAACATAATAAGAAGCGTGAGAGAAACAAAATATGAGATGTGAGATAGAGAGAGACAGAGATAAAAGGTACACTTGTTTCTTGTTACATCAAAACATCGGAATATTCTGCCCAAGCCAGAAATCAAAGCTTCGCAATTTGACTATTTTCTTATATTTTTGTTTTTCGTCACATACAATGTTGCAACATCTACAATTCAAAAGCAATATTGCCATATCTTTTTAAATGAATTGGAGAATTTGAATGCCTTCACGGGTTTGATTTCGTTTACTTGTACAATTTTCCCTATGAATGGTCCGACCGACGGATAACATCAACTCCCGATTTTTCTTATACATATGATGCCAACGAACTACAATTTGTTAGAATTGATTTTTTCAATTGAAATTTCTTTTTTCAAGTAACAGATACATCCCCTTATTAATTTAAACAATAATATATACAAAATTCATCTATGAATCTGAAATATCAAAAAAATATACGACAAAGTCTAGCTTTCGCATTAGCGTATTAGCCGTTTTGTATTAAAAAAAAGTTAAATTTTATGATTTAAGGTATTTCGCTTAAAACTTGTCATAGATGGTTTCAGTAAGTATTATTGTTTAAATGAGTAGTGGAATATATCTGTTACTTGAAAAATTAGTTTAAAATTACTAGAAATGGTTTTGATTATAAAATTTAACTTTTTTTTAATCCAAAACGGCTAATACGCTAATGCGAAAGCTAGACTTTGTCGTATGTTTTTTTGATATTTCAGATTCATAGATGATTTCGGTAAGTATTATTGTTTAAATGAGTAGTGGAATGTATCTGTTACTTGAAAAATTAGTTTAAAATTATTAGAAATGCTTTTGATTATAAAATTTAACTTTTTTTTAATCCAAAACGGCTAATACGCTAATGCGAAAGCTAGACTTTATCGTTTGTTTTTTTCATATTTCAGATTCATAGATGAATTTTTTATATATCATTGTTTATATGAAATAGGGAGATAATGTAATCTGTTGGTATCGATCCATTATCAAGTGATTTTTATATGAATATCGAAATACAGCATGTATGCTTGTGATTTTATTCCTTGTATTCCTTTAAGCATATAGGTTTTTTCCCTTTAAACGACGACATGTGATTTGTTTTCGTCAATATTATGGGATCTTTAAACGTTAGAGAATGATGTTGGTGGTTTTCTTCGTATTTACAAACACAATATATTTAGCTATTTAAATTTATGTTTTAATGTAATTCATAAAAAATTTTGATCTTTATACACGAATCAAATATATGTATTGTCTTGCAATTAAAATTTGTTATTTATTTAAATTCATTTGATATTAATATATTAAATTAATTTAATTTTCTATAGATTTTTTATTGAATGTAATAATCATTAATCATCATATAATCATAATAGCATTCATCAATAATCATTACTCGATGAAAGTTAAAAACACTATTAGAATTAATGTTTGTAACAATTTTTAACAAACATCATTAACATGCATGATTTTAATTTCAATTTTGATAATACAGTTAATAGTACTATAAAGTTATACTTTATATAATTTACAATTTCATTGAATAGAACTAAATTATTCATAAAAATGATAATTTTAAATTTTTATCATTCTTATATATGATTTGAATATCAATTTTAATGATACATTGGAAAAAATGTCTAGTTTTTGCTAAAACCAATAATATCTTACTCGATGAAAGTTAAAAACATTATTAGAATAAATGTTTGTAACAATTTTTAACAAACATCATTAATATACATTATTTTAATTTCAATTTTGATAATACACTTAATAATACTTAAAGTTATACTTTATATAATTTACAATTTTATTCAACATAACTAAATTATTCATAAAAGTGGTAATTTTAAATTTTTATCATTCATATGTATGATTTGAATATCAATTTTAATGATACATTGAATAAAATGTGCAATTTTTTCTAAAATCAATAATACCTTACTCGATGAAAGTTAAAAACACTAATAGAATCAAAGATTTTAATTATTTCTAACAAATATCATTGAGATTAATGATTTTAATTTAATTCTTCAATACATTTAATAAAAGTAATAGTTTTATTTGCAATCACTCACAATTTACTCGATAGAAGTAATTTGTTCAAATGAAATCAATATTTATAACTATTCATGAAAAATAGCACTAAGATGAATTATTTTATTATCAATTATAATACTACAATTAACAAAAATTATAGTGTTACTGGAGTCATTTACAATTACATTGAATAAAATTTCCAATTTAAATAACTTTTTTATTATTGAATAAATTTAATAATTTAATTTTAATATTTTTGTTATAAATGTAAGCTTTTTTGTTATTGTTTCAGTATATTCTTGAAATAAGTAATTTTATTAAAATTGATAATTAAATATCAAGATTTATATTGTTATTATTCATTTTATATAATGAAAGAAATGTTATTGTATTCATTTTATTTTATAAATTATTTATTTTAATAATTTTCTTACACATATATAATATAGTAAATTATGTAAATAATAATGGAGGTTATGTGATACAAATTTGACAGGACACACATAAAAAGAAAAATTTTAAGTCCATGTTATATAAACAGATGCATTTACACATACAAATACTTTTAAAAACTTAAATTACATAATGCCCAATTATATGAAGGTGGTAGATATATTTTTTAAATTAAAAAAGATAAAATGTTAATATATAAAATAAAGAAAGATTTTTGAAATATCCAAAAAGAAAACTTGTATTATATTTTTGAATTCAAATATTAAGGCTAACTTCATTGCATTTCACATTGAATGCAGTAGGGAGAGTGCTTAACTTCACTCTGTACTCCCCTTAACTGCTGCTCGAACAAGAAATGTACTTTGTTAAACAGCCGCTAGGTTTTTGGGAACAAATGTTTAACACGGTCATCAGCAATCTCTCTAATAATCTCTGGTTACATTATATAATATTACTTTTTTATTACCTTTTACTGTAGCTAAGTACTTTGTTGATGAACTCTTAATTTAATTTAACAAGCTTTTAAATATTTAGTTGAAATACTATATTTACCACAATAAATTTAGACGTGAAAATTTTTAATCAGAATATAACAGTATAATTATTTATGAAAATTTTTATGCTCAAATATTGTTATTATTTAAATATCTAATTAGTTTTCTTCATAGCGGTCAGTTATTAATTATAAGCCATTTACTTATATATAATTATTCATGACTGAATTAAATTATTTTTATAATCTATTTATTGATTAATTTTTAATAACTCTATAAGGTATAAGCCATTTTTTCATAATTTTTTGTATATAATTTTTTTTTTTAAATTTTTATTTAATTTTGACATAATAATAAAATAATTGAGTTATAAATTTAAAGTTTAATATAAGTTATCATTATGTTAATAATTATACGTACAAATTTGATTTTATTTTACTAAAATTAATATCATAATTTTATAATAAGGTTATTTAAAATAAAACAATAATTTTTTGATCGATGCATTATAAACTTATTACAATAGTGTCATGTTAAAATATATCTTTGCATTTAAATTTTATTTTTATATGAATAAGGTTTATAGATAGTGATATAATTACAAATATGGTAAAGATAAATATTTAATTCACCACATTTTTAAATAACATAAATACAAAACAAATTATAATATCTTCCTGATGATCATAGGTTTATAATTAACAAAAATAATATAATTATATTACAACATATAATTATTAGCGGGTCGTCCACGCGCGGCACATGACGCGAAGTTTTACCTAGAGCAGGTCCGAAGTGCCATACAATAATCTAAATACAGTCTCATTCATTCAACATTGATAAATAAAGGGTGAACGTTAATATATAAAATCACATTCATACGATATTAACTTACAGAATATTATAAACTATCCAATATAAAGCATAGGATATTATAGATAATTAACATTAACCCCGTATTCATACTACATCATTAATATCAAACTCACATTCATATTACATCGTACATTATAAATTATTAATACAGAACATTATTATCATTAATATTGGGAAAGGACGGGGTGGGGAAGTGTTATCTATATATGTTGTGCCGTGAAAATGGCAGGCGATGACTTCCTAGTTTTAAATCCGGCGTTTCGTTGTGACAACGGGCGGGCGGCGAATCCTTGGCGGGGTGGTATTCAATACCCATCTGTCGGCAGTATTCCAGCCGTTGTTCAAGCCTCGCTCTCATACTTCCAGTACTTCAGGCCATACAGAGAGTTGAGTTAGGGAGTAGTTACCCTGTCGTCCGTATGATGCCAGAGATGAGCGCTGACTCTCCGACAAAAGGGCGAGGGCCAGTACTTATAGCCTTTAGAAGGGATGAGACCAGCAATTCGCTGCGCATAGGCGGTGGTAGAAGCGCAGACAGCCATTGTCTTGCTCAGCGGTTATTGGGTGGGTATTGAAGTGGGAATGGAGTAGTCGTGGTGGGACGGAGTCGGTTCCTGAATGCCTCGCGCAGTCGAGGTACCACAAGCTTTCGTAATGACGGGGTCGTCACAAATTTATGTAATTTTACTTATTTAATATATTAAATTTATAATTATAATATATATTAAACTTCAATAAATATTTCTTTTCGTTGTTTCAATTATAAACTATTATAAAATTGTGCATTAAAATCAACTTTCTATGCTTAATAAAAAGTAAGGAATATTGTGTAATTTCAATACTAAAATCATTAATTTCTTAAATTTATGAATTCATTTTACTTATGAATAAATTTGAAATATAAAAATCTTATTTTTTGAACAAAGTAAAGTTTAATTTTTCTCAAATATTTAATCTAATATTAGTATAAAATAAACAAAAAATGATTTAAACAAATTTTTTAATTACTGAATTAAATATTTATATATTTAATAAAATTTTAAGTTTAAGAAAATTTAAATAATTATTTCATAAAAAAATTAATTTGATATGATGTAGCATTTATTCGGTTTCATATATTTATTCATTTCACATGAATATATACAAAATATTACTATATTAAATTCATAAAATATAATACAATTATTTTTTATATCAAGTAGTAAATATGTGAATTTGAAAGTTGTAAATATATATGTATCAATTAAATTTGAAACATTTTTATTTTAACATTTCCAATTAAAATCCCCTTAATATATAGATTTTTAAAAACAGTTAATGAATTTTGCATTCAGAAAATTGAATTAATTTATGAAAATATTAAATTTTATTTTACAATCCATATTTATTACTCTATTTATATTATTTTATTATTATTATTAGTATTATTATTATTATTATTATTATTATTTGATATTCAAAATTATTATATCAATAACATCTAAAATATGTTAGAAAAATATGTGTATCATTAATATAAAATGTGAGCAAAAAATTTTTGGTGTGCATATTTTGTACAAAAGATTCCATGGTTATTGAATTTTTTTCAGGTGGAATTTAATGTAATAAATAAAATTATAATCCTAATAAAACGATGTATATTAAAATTAATATAGATTTATTCATACTTTATACATACCTCTATACTAATAGAATTAGAATAATCAAAGCACTTTTATATTTAGAACTGTACTTTTCAAATTTTACATTTTACATTAAAAACCATATTGACTGAAAACTGTTGCGTTGAATATTTATCGTTTCAACCTCGCTAATTATTAAAACACAAAACGACGGTTCTTTAGTCACTGAACATTGTTACAACATCTTTAATTTTATCATCTGGAAATATTATTTTTCAGAAGTACTTGAGATATATTTTTCTAGGGAATTGGATATGAAATCTATGCGAGTATTTCTGGCTTCGGATTAAGAAATGTGCTCGAGACTTGTTAACGAACTGATGCGACTCGAAGACTGCGTCTTTTCTCTAGATCCGGGGCTACGGTTCTCCTCTCCCTCTGGTATCTCTTAGCCTCGAGCGACGCACGTGCGCTCCCGACTGCTCGGGATTCTTTTGCGCTCATCATATTATGCACTGAGAGTTTTCTCCTCCTCCTCTTCATTTTCTTTTAAAATCTTTCCTCTCCTTGTCTTCATCCAAAAGGGTGTATTTTCCTCATAAATGAGACACCTAATCAACTCATTGATTTTCATTTTTACACTCTTCTCTTTATCTTTTTCAGCTTGGAATCTTTCCTCTTTTCCTACCCTAGAAATATTCTTGACGTGAAATCTTAACATTTTTAACTTAGTCGATAATTCGAGTTACAACATTTTGTTCTAATTTACTCATCCAATTCAATGTTTTTCAAATTAAAATCAACCTTCAATTATGACTGAATAACATAATTTTTCTATTTTAGGAAAGAAAACCTACGACTATCATGATCCAACGCCATTTTTTTTACAAATTACAACTCCATTAATTGGATTATATTTAATCCATACTTAATCAAATATTTATTTAAAAAATAAAAGTACAAATTGGTATAAATACAAAAAATTATTAATAATTTTCTGATAAATCAATCAATTTATTTTGAATAATAAAACTAAATTAAAAACAGCTTTAAAAAAATATATATATATGGTCTGTTCATGAAGGATCGAGTTTTTTTTTCATTTGGCGAATTTTGGTACTAAGCGATTTGGAACTTAAAACGAAGAAAAAATCTTTTTTCGTATGTTCCTATTTTTTTTTATTTTTTGAATAATTAAATACAGCAGGATTTTACTTCGCTCGAAGGATATTTTTTGATTTTTTGACACGGCGCGCTGAAGCGATTAGTGGAAAATCACTATGTGAGAATGTTTTGTTTAAACATTTAAAAAACAAAGTAAACACTTATCTTTTTTAATGAAATATAATTTATTGGTAAACTTAAAACAGCTTGAAATTAAAATTTTTAATTTTTCAAAATAACTACCTCCTGCATCAACGCATTTACAAAGACGAGTTTTCCAGGTTTCAAAAGTAGTCTGAAACTCCTCAGCTTTGATGTTTCAGCAACCTTTTCACATTTCTAAATTTTTTCACTACATTATGCACCGTAGACCGCGTTAAATTCAGTTTTTTGCGATTTTCAGTTACATACAATTATCTTTATTAGCCTCATTTAACATTTTAAATGTTTCCGCACTATTTTTTTAAGTTGCAAACTAAATTTTATTGCGTAATGCTATTCCACTAATCGCTTCACTGCACCGTGTTAAAAATTCGAAAAACGCCCTTCGGGCGCAGTGCAATCATGCCGCATCTAATTATCGAAAAAACAAAAAAAAGAAGAAATAAATGGAAAAAGATTTTTTTCTACATTTAAGACTCCTCCCAAATCGCTAGGATCAATATTTGCCAAATAAAAAAAAACTCGATACTTCGAGGACAGACCATGTATATACGGTGAAATTATTCGGTGACGGATATTTTTAGAGTACCGGTTTGTGAAAATTCTTAGAAAAGTTTTTTTCTTAAAATCACTTCATCAAACTTTTCATCAAGAAAAGGCCTCATTTATTTTTAATTTTAAATCACAATTTCTCTATTTACATTAGTTTTGAATATAGTAAAACAATAAAAATCAGTGGTTTTATATATAAAAATCTAAAAAACTTTTCGATTTCTTGTATTTACTTTCAATAGTTTATATTTTGTATCTAATGTTTCTGGAATGGAGATAAAAAATTTCGTGCGTTTAAATTTTAATTAGAAAATTGAATTAACTTTATTTATTGTATCTACTTATCACATTTATAGATATGCTGTATTTCTTTAGTTTATATAATATTATATTGTATAATAAGAGGAACGAAGGCGATTATCTATTATTACATAGCTAACTGCGACATGAATACTCGTGAGTAACATAATGGTTATAAACTTGCGTATATGGCTAGATGCGTCGCAATAGATCAACTTTTTTTTTAAATTTAAAAAAAAACATTCATCGCACAAAAAAGTGGAAATTCTTACCGTTTGTAACACAAAATTGTATTTTGATTAAACCTATTTAATGGTAAGTAATAAATAAATGTTGGCATATACAGCGATATGCTCCAGCAATGTTTTTGGGTGTGGTCACTGGAGAATGTTTTGCAACCTTTTGTCACTGCACGCTGAGTTAATAAATATAGGGGCAAGTAATGACTCAATATTTTTGATACATAAAAAGCTAGTACTTTTATTTGTAGATTTTATAAGTACCATTTAGTATTACACATTGTCGGGTAATAAGGATTTCGTATAAGTATATTTTGTGCCTTTCAGCTGTTACATTTCAGCATAGTTGTGTTGAGCTGCACTAAAATTTCTAGACACGAGCATGTTTGATTGCAAAATAATAAATGATAAATGTATTTTTAATTGTTATTAGTAAATTTTTATATATATTTTATGTATTTGTTTTAGACCTTATATATTGTATTATAATTAATTATTAAATAAGGAAAAGAACATTCAAATGCAATTTAAAATTTTTCTCTTATAAATAATAATTAAAACAAAAAAATAATTTTATTATTGATATTTACTGGAATTAATACTTTAAAAAATATATATTACACATTAAAAATTAAGAATGCGACAATTTTAATTGATTATAAATTAGGAAGATATAATGCTCAAGTGAATAAGTAGTTAGAAGGAAAAAAGAGTCATTTCTTAAGTCGAACTTTAGATACTATACTAATCAGACATACGGTTTCATATATTTTTATGTTCCACATCCAGTAAATTATTGAAATTTTGAATAGCTAGTTTATTATATATCCTACGTTTACCTAGTGTTCATAACATAATATAATCTTATAAATTTACTTAACTGATTCAGTTGATAACAAAGTTTGTCATTTCTTGAATTTCAAAAATATTTTAATATAATATTTGTGATTCAAAATAATAATTTCATAATTCTATTCAATTACTGTTGATTATAATTGAATAGTAATAAAATTTACATAATTGTGTGTATTAGGTGTATAAGATATAATTGATTTAAAGATCTTTTATTTTTGTTGTATATGTGAACGTAAAATTCATTAAAATATAAAATTAAATCCTGAGTAATATTTTTGAAAAATCACATGTCTAGTAATATGCATTTAATCCTCTTTTTATTTTTATTTTTGTAATTAAAATTTTCATTATCAGATGTGGAATGTGTTACAAAATCGGTGTAATATAATCGATAATATTAATTAATTGAGAAATTTGATGATAAGCATCTTCTACTTTTAATAGATAACAGGATAGTTTTGATCCAATAAAGTGCAGAATAAAATATATTATATTCTTAATTTATGTGTCAAAATTATTAATTATTTAACTAATCAATTATTTAATTGAGTTTATTTTTATTACATCAAATGAAAGATAATACAATATAACTCATGAACAGTTTTTTCGATCTATAATCCAATTTAAGTTAACCGAGTGTTAAAAAACTGGAAAAAAATCTTACACTTGTTCATAAGGAAAATAACAATTAAAATAATTAATTAAGGAGATGACTATTATGGTCGAAAAAGTAAAAGCATTTGCATCAAGTTAGTTGATTTCAGAGCTGATTACATACGGAGTATGTCACGCCACCAACATTTCTAACCTTCGTTTTGTACATTTGTAGGAACTATGTCACTGGATGAAAGCTGCTGATCTATCGAATCCTTTCTATGTTACTCTAATTGAGACATTCACTATATTTAAATTCGGTTCTGGTAGCGAACTGTAGGATGGAGTGTAACGTTAAGGAATATAATACATTTATGCCTTCTTTATTTACACGTGATTGACTCATCATTTTTATTTCATCCACTTTGACCTGTATAATCTGCAAATTTATTGAATTCGTCAATTTTAAATAATAAATATAATATTGTCACAAATTGACTTGAACTGTATTGCAATTAATATTTGAATGAACCTAATTGATAATTAAATGTATCCTTGCACTTAAAGATATTCATTTATACAAACATATTATCAAAAAGAAAATTAAAAGAAATTTAGTAAATTTCCAAAATACAAATAAAGATAACACAATAACAAATGACTATTTGACATATACTAGTAATAAAAAAAAAATTTACGAAAAATTGTGATTAAAATTAGATAAAAAATTTAATAGATTAATAAATAAATAAGCATGTAACAATAAACAACAAAAAGAAAAAAAGAATAAATTTAAGAAACGGTGGATAAAAAATTTAGTAAAAACTGCAATACTGAAAACATTGCTAAAATTGGTTTACTAGGATCTCATTTCAATACTGAATTAATATTTACAAAATCAGATGCTTTTCTAGCTATTATGCAACGCTTCCAAATCTCAATGTCACAAATCAGTCTAAAGATGGGATTCGTGATATCGTCATTAACAATATTACTAAAAAATTAAATAACAAAATATTTAATAATGAAAGTAATGTACACAAAAGAACCTAAACAATACAAACAAATTTTTGAATGAAAATTGACACTTTTTTTTTACATATACTGATAAAGGTAACTCAACAGTATATATGGAAGTTTCGGATTATAAAAAAAAAATAACGAAATTATTGAATGACGTAGAAACCTACATTAATACAAATAAAAATAAATAAAAATCCACTAAAAAATCTACAAAAAAATGTTTATTCATGGTTAAAAATTCTTAATGGCAATCAAACTCTATCAAATAAATTATATAATATACAAATAACACAGTATAATACAGAACTTGCCAAAGCATATGGATTACCTAAAAAACATAAACAAAATTTCTAGCTGCGCTCTATAATTTCATCAATAAATAGTCCTCTTCACATTATATAGAAAATATTATTCAACGACTTAAAAAGATACATACCAACTTTGAATTCTTAAGTGCATTGCCTATTATCAAAAACAAACTTAACTCGATAATAAAATTAGGGAAAGATTTAATTGATAAATGTCATATGATTAATCGTGTCTATAAAATAGATTGTAACACTAACAACTGTTTTGCTACATACATTGGCGAGACAAAATGCACTCTGTTTACTAGAATTAACGATCATCAAAAATGTAAAAACAGTTTCTCGATCATTTTATTACATGTACAAGAGTGCAACCATACATTAGATTGGAAAAATGTTTTAATTCTAGACACAGAAACTAATTATAAAAGGCGGTTAATATCGGAAATACTTCATATAAAAACAAATAACACGTTAAATAGACAAGAGAACACACAAAATTTAAATAAACAATATAATCATCTGCTGTATATGATGACGCGTAAGAACCTCACCTCTATAAAACATATAAACACCTGATGTGACATAGACCTGATAGTTAATATAAAATTTTTGATTTTACATAGTCAACATGCGTTACAATAAATAATTTCGAATATATTCAGATATTTATTACAAAAAATTCTAAATTTATGTTATTAAATTATAATATATAATTAAAACATAATTAATAATTAAAAACGTACTAATTAATCAATTTTAATAAAGACCTTGATAAGGACGATAAACTACATTATTGAAAGGTTGGCGTTAAAACCAATAAGTTGTAATCTCATTTCTTACCCACACTCAAAAAAGATATTTTTGACACAATAATTAATAAGTATATGTTTAAATATTTGCGTAGAAATATTTATGAAAACTTCGAATTACTTCTTGTAATTATTTCAATAAATGTTATTGTACATTTTTATGAATTTTTTTATTTAGATGCATATTTGTTTAATATTAATTTAAACAAAAAATTCATATAATGTATATTGATAAATAATTAGAAGTATTTTTAACAATTAGAATTAATATTTAATTAGTAGTCACAAGCTTAGTAATCAGAATTAACTCGTAAAGTACATATTAATATTTTAATATTATTAAAATTTTTAATTGAGTTCTTTGTTAATAATATTATAAAATTAGGTACAAAAGAAGATACTGGGAAATACATGGTTCATCCACGAAGTATCGAGTTTTTTTTTCATTTTGTCACTATTGGTCGTAGAAATTTGGGAGGGTTCTTAAAATGTTGACAAACTCTTTCTTTATTTGTCCCTTTTTTTGTTGTTTCGGCAGTAATTTGAAGTGGCATGATTCTACTTCGCGCGAAGGATGTTTTTCAGTTTTTTGACACGGCGTGATGGAGCGACTACTCGAACAGCGTTACGCGATAAAGTTTTGTTTGCAATTAAAAAAAAATAGTGTGAAAACGTATAAAATGTTGCAAAAAGCGTATGGACATAATTGCATGTCAAAATCGCAGTGGAAAATGGCACAGAGCTTTTAAAGAGGGTCGAGAAAAAATCATCGACGAGCCTCGATCTAGGCGCCCAAAAAGCTTTCGAATGGCTAGGAACACCCGGCGCGTGTTAGAAATTTAAAATTTGGACTGTCGATTAACATATAAAGTAATTCAGGAAAAACTGAATTTAACGCGATCTACAGTGTACAATATAGTACAAAAAAATTTATAAATGTTAACATTTTTGAAAAACATCAAAGCTAAAGAGTTTGAAGATGCATTTGAAAAACACGCCTTCAAAAATGTGTTAATACAGGAGGAAATTATTTTGAAGAATTTAAAATTTTTATTTCACACTGTTTATAAGTCCACCAATAAATCATCTTTCAAAAAAAAAGATAAGAATTTTTTTTTTTTAATCTTTGAACAAAACATTCTCGCATAGTGATTTTCCACTAATCGCTTCAGCGCGTCGTATCAAAAATTTTAAAAATACCCTTCGCGCGAAGTAAAATTCTGCCGCACCTAATTATCGAAAAAACAAAAAAAAAGGGAAAAATGCGAAAAGAGTTTGTCGACATTTTAAGACCCTCCCAAATTTCTACGACCAATAGTCGAAAAATGAAAAAAAAACTCGATACTTCGTGGATTAACCATGTATAATTCACATTATGTGGTTTACAAAACCAAATGTTATGGCTATGATGCAACTTACACGCGTGAAATTAAATACTCTTTAAAAACAAGAATAAATATACATAAAAAAAGGAAAAATAACAAACCAATATTTCAATCAAATTTTAATATATGTAATCATAAAATAAATTGAGAAAATAAAAATTTGATCTCAGAGTATAAAAAAAGATTAATCTCCGAAATAATTCATATACAATTAAAAAATAATACTATTAATTTTTTTATATTCGTTGATATGATGTTATATTGAATTATTTATTTCACCTACGTTAAATACGCAGATAAAAAATCAATATATAATAAATGGCTTATTTCAGAGATATTACCTATTTAAGTACACAATCATACAATCAGTATACATGAAGATATACAATAATTAAATATTCAATATAAACAGATACTAAAACATCACAATAAGAATCAAAATATGAACATTTCCACAATTGAACTAAATTATATAATATCAGCTTTTACCTATAAATAAAGAATTAATATATACATATATGTTGTTAATTAATAATTTTGGTTATGGTATGATGAAGCATTCATTTATTTTTCATAAAAAAGAATTCTGTATGAGTTAATTATAGTTACCTATTGCTTAAGAGTTTATAAAAAAAGGAGTTTAACTGAAAACGCAATCAAAACTTGTGCTAAATATTAAATAAGCCGAGCATGTTTAATATTTTCAAATTGAACTTGGTAAGAATAGATGAAAGTTACAGCATTTTATGTGCTACAAAAAAAATTAAACTTTAACAAAACTCCTTTTTCAAACTAAAAATTGAACTATAAAAATTTAAAAATAGAAGAAAGATTTTTTTTAAATCCTTTGCTATATAATCTGTAAAGGACTTGTAAATGAAGAAATGCTTATTTTACAAATAAATTAAAATATAATGCAAAACTTAAAAAAAAAAATTGAAAGTGGTGTTTTGTAATATTTTAACTTTGTTTCAATCAAGTAAAAAGGATATAAAAAGATAAAACTCATTGTTAATAATTATTAGTTGTTGCTATCAACAGTAATAAATAGTGAAAAATTTGTCTGGTATTTATAATGGAAAAAAATATAATTTTATATTTTAAAACAAGGGGTTCTGGTTTTTAGAAATTACACAGTATATATTGTAAAAGTATTTATTATTATAATAGTGTTATAAAATAATAAAAAATGGCATTAGCAAATATGCACATAAACAAAGCATAAGATAAGTAATATCGCATAAAATAATATTGTAAAGGATTTTCCGGCATAACAGTGTTGACTTGAAAACGAGTATAGACCGATTATTTTTGTACTTTACTTTGAATAAACGACCCCAATAGACTTTTGATTGAAATTTAGTATCTTATTATTATATTTTTTACCCGTTAATTAAAAATACTACGTATATTAAAAACTTTTTTATTAGCTACTGATGATTATTAATAGATATTCAAAAAAAGTGTTATGTTTTTAATTGAAATATTAATATAGCTAATAAAATAAAGTAATTTTATAAAGGAACTTATAACTTTTTGAAGAAGAAATAAAGTACAATGATATTTATTTATATAATGTTTTGAACTAAGGTAGTGAGTAATAATACAGCTTAATAATATAATAAATTTATTATTATCTTTTTAACAAAACTTTTTATAGTCTTCACACTCATTGGCCTTGAAAGTTCAAATAATTATGAAAAATCAAGGATACACGATGTTGTATAAAAAAAGTTGCATAAATCCATCGAATATTTATGGAATTAAGTATGACTAAAGGCAAATTCCCTGCCCGATCGATTATAAAACGGAAAAAAGATAAAAAAAAATACTGCAATCGTTGAGAAATTAAGTCATAGAATGAGATTTTTGGAATGAAAGTTAGGAATCGGTTTCTCATACGATTCCACTATTTAGATGCTCTTAAGTAAATAAAACTCTATTTTACACTTTTAAATTATAACATAATTGAAATTAGAAAAGTTAATTATATCGTCTTTATAATCGTTATTTTAATTATCATTATTATTATTGTTGTTATTATTGTTAATATTGTTGTTGCTGTTATTATTCTTATTGTTATTGAGTATAAGTAAAGAATTTTTAGTTTACATTTTCGCGAATATGAAAAATATATATCATCAACTTAAATTAATTTGAAGACGACTTAAGAATCAAATGATCGATTAAAGTGATACTTCTCACTTAGCTTTATCTTCTCATTTAAAGATATGACTAAAAATAATTTACAATTAGGTAACTTATGATCATTTGATTCTTAAAATAATCTAAATATTCTTATGTGTAAATCATATATTGATAAATGTATTTGTATACAAAAACAAATACTTTCGGTGCGCACGTTTTATACCAATTTATTTTAATCGTAATTTAAAGATTAGGCCTACAGTTAGAAATTTACAAATGTAGTACAAAAATCCACTTAACGTACTATCACCAACTAAGTAACAGTTAATATTTTCTATATAAAAGAATTAATGAATATAGAACAACTAAAACTTTAATTGTATATAATAATTACATTAAATTCATCAGCCCTATTACATGAATTTACATAAATAATTGAGTCAAACAATGTATTATTTACGACATATAAACGATTATCTTATTTGATAGAGTTACAGGTAATTTGACGTGTTCAGACACATATCAGCCAGATTATATATATTTTACATTCTCTCCAACTAAAACTAAAACACATTTTGAAAAATGATGGATTTGGTCTTACACAATTAATATTCATACTTAATTTTCACTTTCAATTCTAACATAATATTTTTTTAAATATAAAATAGAACTTCAACAGAGTATTCCACGGAGGTATTAAAATATTTTTTAAATTTTTCATTAGGGATACATCATTAGATATAATAACATATTCTCCTTTAAATTTACTAGTATTAATGAACAGAATTACGTACAAAATATTTGTATTATATTCTTGAAAAATAAGAATTGAATTAAAAAAATTTTGTTTCTTTAGATGAAGTTGGTAATTTTACAACCAATTTCCTAAATTATACGAACAAAATTGTTGAAAAAAAAAAATTTTCAAAACAAAATATTTTATTTAACAAATATTATTAGGCATTTGTATGATTAATAATAATATTTAATAATAAATATAATTGAAAATATACAGATATATGCAATTTCATCATTATAATATGTTTTGATAATTTAATAGATAAATATGGTATTGTTTTAGTGATAAACTTTTACCAATTAAAATTTAAAATATTTAATTAAAAGTATTACATTCTCATTGATTTGTTAAAAATTTTTTAATTATTTTTAACAAATACTATATTTTGATGGTGTTTATATAAATATCTAAATAATAATATTAAATTCTTTTATTTCTTAGTAAAAAAAAATTTTCGACAGATAAATATATACAAAAATATTTGTATTTATTTATTATCAGTAACCACAAAAGTGGATTAACTTTAAATTAATGATGAATATCGTGAAAAATTGATATGATAATTACTTATATTTTGGTTGGCATGTCCGAATGAATTTTTGATATTTAATATTAAAAAATATATATTTATAAGTTATTTATAGAAAAAATAATCAACATAAATAATATTGTTTACTTTAAAAATAGTGATGAAATATAATAGATACATTTTCTTAATTCATTAAATTAACAATGCAATAGTCAAAAAGTTATATATAAACTTTTATAATTTCTTTTATGGAATTTATTAAAGTCATTTATAGAATTTATATAAAAATAAAAGTTTTATATTTAAAAAAAATATATTTTGTAAAAATAAAAATTATTAGTAAAAAAACTAGTACAGCGGATAAAAAAGTAAAAACAGTCACGAAACTTGTTTCATTCACTTACAGAAACATTATTATTAATTCATATTTGATGTTCAATTAATTGTGTAAGTCATATTATTGATTAAATAAATTAATTATTTGTAACAATAAAATAAATTAATTATCAATAACTTAACAATATTAAAAACCATTCTAGAAAGATTCGTCAAGCAACATATGAATTATGAATATACACGAAAAGAAATGATAATAAATTTATATAACCATATTGGCCAAAAACAGAATAATTATTAAATTAACTTGAAATGTTTTAATTGAATTATGTATTTCTTTTGTGTATTTTTCAACAATTTCACAGAATTTCTATTAGAAAATAATATAAGTTTTAGATATATATTTGATTAAAAATAAATTATGAATTATTTTTATAACTATTGTTATTGTTTTTGTTATTATTATCATTATTGTTTTTTTCTTATCATTATTACTATTGGTATTGTTATCAATATTGTTGCTATAAATAGTATTATTACAAGAATGCAGCTCAAATGAAATCAAATATAGAGGAAGTTTCTGCAGAAATAAGTTCTATTATCATTAATACTTAAAATTAGTAAATTATCATATTTAAAATTCAGTTATTATATCTTAATCCATTCATAAATTAAAATAAATGATAACAATTTGTTAATATATATATTTTATTAAAAATTAATAATAAAAAATATTAATAAGTATTGTAACTTTTTAATTTTAAAACTGGTCCGTTTATTAATATTTTTAAATTAAAAGTATATCGATTGGTAGTTTATTTTTTGGATGAGTTTAATATTCATTTCATAATTTATAATCACAATAAATGTCATAAATAATTTTTTTTATTAAAGATTAAACCTACAAATTTTTAAAACAAATTAGATACTATCGTATTGTGTTCAAAATATTTTTAAATAATATTTTATCAAATATCCTAACAACTCAAAATCTATTCACCACCAAAAATATCTTGATTAATAATTTGAAAAAAATTATTTAATTATTAATATTTTAAAGCTCATATTTGATTGAGATATAACAAAAATCAATTAATATTATATTTATATTTTGGCATGATTGTTGCAAAGCTCAAATGTCCGGAAGAATTGAATATATATGATTGAAACACTATTCAATCACCTTTAAAACAATGACTTAAATTATTTTCATCCACTAGTTCTAGATACTAACAAATCTTTATCTTTGAGTACAATGATTTAAATTTCTTATCAAATGATTTTCAACAGAGATAACTGAAAATATATGCAATCAAATTTTTACTAATTCACGAAAAAATAATTTTAGTATTTAACGATCTTTATCTAAATATTTTTAACCATTTTTTTATTTCACAACAATAGAAGTCTCAAAAATCATGGAAATCCGTTTCACTATAACTCGGTAGTAGTTTCCACAGGACTCTGCTCTCCAAGATACGTAAAGCCTAGATGAGAGTAATCCTTCCTCTCCCTGAAGATGACGTCATCGGAAGGGTTGGTGCTCATCAGGTCGTGATTGTACAAAGGGTTCAGGACCGGAGTGTCGCGGTTGTTGAGAATGTTGGTATTACTGACATGGCTATTGTTTTTCCGTCCTAGAGTCGAACATCTCAAGGAGTGGACGTTGGAGTCTAACGCCCCATGGTTCCCGACGATGCTCGAGGCTCTTGCAGTCGTCGCCGCCTCCGAGGAGACCGGACTCTGTTGACCTGTCGACAAAATTTACTAAGTTGACAATTGAAATTCGCAAAAAGTTCAGTTATAAAAAATCGCGAATAACTAATTGTTAAATGGAGACACCGTTACAACTGATCTTTTCGTAAACCGAAATTAAAAATGTTTGAAATACAAGTAATCTAAAGATACAAGTAATGATTGAAAACAGTCATAACAGTTGGAAGAATGCACAAAATGAAATAGAGAAGGAAAAATAGATAAAAAGACGTACCGGTGCTCTCGCCGTTCTCCTTGGTTATGTAGCTGACATTGTCAAGACTAAACGCGTGGTTTTTGTTGCTGAAGTCGAGCTGAAGGTCGTTGTAACTGTCGCTATCATCGACGGGGACACTCATCTGGAGTACCTGTGTCTCGTACTCCTTGAGATTGGGCTCGACGTAAACCGGGTCGTACCGCGGAACCACGTACATTCTTTGCATACGCTCTTTGTACGATTTGTACCTTATATCAGAGAAAATCAAACCACAAAATTAGCACTGGGAAAATTGAAGAAAATAAGGGAAAATTGCGGAATGAACTTATTTTTATCTGAAAAGCTAAAGCACTTAGAGTACGTTATTAGGAAAATACATACTATTTTCGTCTTTTATCCCAATCGTTGTTATCATTTTAAAAATAATGAACTGCAATACACTTCAAAGAGAAATGTGTTCAGTACCTAACACATTTTATTTTATTAATTGATCAAAACAATTGTTACCATCAGTAATGTTATATGTACTCAAATTCAATTAAAAACTCTGAGAGCACCAAAGTCATAATTATTACGTATTAAATGTATTTAAAAACTTATGAAATATCTTATAATGGGAAAATGTGGGTCGACACCAAGGAAAATCCAGACATGTGATGTCCTGCAACTTCTTCCTGTAAAAAGAAGTTTTTTGCAAAAGGAAGTTGCTCGATGCATGATTGATAAGACACTCAGATGCCGGCCGTCACAATCTTCGAACTTTCAACCACATCGTTTGTATTGATAAAACTACCTCAGTTCAAGAGTTGTGTTTGATAAGATCATGATAAGACAACTATGGTAAAATTATCGGAGTATTGTGGATCGATGCAATAGCTTCATAAATAATAATTAATTACTAATTTTAATAATAACCATTGTATACAAAAAGAATTTTTTTATAAGCGCACTCGTAATTATAATAATTAAAATTTGATTTATATAGAGCACAACTATTTTACAATTTTTTCCCCCCTTGTTACATAAACTAAAATTTCCATGTATTGGATTTAATATTCTTAATTATTTAAACGTTCCTTTTTTAAATTAAAAATTAATTAATTTATTTTTATCATAAAAAATTTAAATTGTATATGGAATATGATTTTAAATTTTTTATAAAATTTAATAATGATAAGGCAAATGGAGTATGCCAATGTATACTCTATCCATATTGTTTATTAAAATTTATTTATTCATTTCGCTTTGTTCAATTAAATATCGAATAGGAATTTGTTTTTAAATTTATCCTTAAATGAAAAAATGGATTTTTAAATAATTATTGAATAAAAATCTATATGTACAATGGCGTAGCTTAACCATGTTATAAGTTTTTCTATTTGATAGAACAATGAACTTCATTATAGAAAATAAATATTTGTAAAATTTTTAAAAAGTAAAATCTTAGGTGAATTTTTTATAAAAATGTCATTTATGAACAATAATTAGTGCATCATGAGAAATTACTCCATAGATACAAAACATGTTTAAAATTTGTAGTTACACGTTGTTTGACAACTATGTAAATACCCATATAAACAGCAGAGAAAATAAGAAGTTAGGAAAAAGTAGACAAATAACTTCAATATAATTATTCGTTAATTTATTTAAAGTTGAATAAATAGGATAGGAATCATTATTGCTTTTGATTATTGAGACAAAATGACATGTTTCTACTCTAACCTTCGTAAAAGAATTTCCCTTCAAAAAATCGGCACAAAAATCTTCCTGGGCATTTTTCCTTATTCCTATCTATTTCATTCTCTTGATAAAATTAACCTTTTCACGGAAAAACTTAATATTGTCGATACCGCGTAGAAGAAAATTTCGCAGATAATTCAGATAACAATGAACGACTTACGTTATGTTTCGTGATGCGGACGTTACATTTGTGCAAGAAAAACGCTTAGAAGGAAGGTGAAAAGTCGAAAGAAAAATAATTGGCGCGCTCGAATTTTATTACTTCCTATGGAAATATTTTCGTTTATGTTTTATATTTAAAATGCATATGTAAGCTGTGTAGATTTCCTGTTCAACGACAATATCCCATTTGGCCGATTACATCTCCGTAATTTTTTTAGTGCAAATACAAATCTTTTTAAATTTTAAAATAACAATTACTATTTCACGTTTAGTATTTGCTTGATTTTTTTAAACCATTAATTTTATGTATTTTAAACTTTTTAAGTTGAAAAATACGATTAAGCAGTTCTCTATTATTACAATTAAATATAAATATCAATATGTAAAATATATATAAAAATTATCATATAAACATTTGTTTATTTCAATTAGAACTAAAACAATCTTATGTTTGCATATTTCTTATAATTCATTGTAAGTGTAACACAAAAATGACATCTGTATATAACTTTGTTAAACGTGTCATTGCCAACCAAATGCAACTTGTTATTTTAAAGATAATGCGTGGTGATTATCAATAAATACAAAAAATAAAGGAAAATTTTTAAATTCTGAGAATCATTTTCAAATTGCTTTCAAATAAAATTTAAATTTAAATAAAAAAAAGGAAACTTAATCATTATAAAACTCACATATTTAATACAAAATTTATCACTGAATTTTTATACTCAATAACAAAACAATTTTATATATTTTTATAAATGATAAAATATTAAAAGTATTAAATAAATTGTTATGGTTTCAGAAATATAACACTGCATATATATATTAAACTTGAAAAGGCTCAGTTGATTATTTTATTGGAAAAATACTATAAAATTATATAATATTATACATATTATATAATATAAACTTAACCTATTACATAACATTTTCTACAGTTAAACATTTAACAATATAATAATTTTATAGTATTTTTCTAACAAAATAATCAACTGAACCTTTTCAAGTTTATTAATTTTTGAAATATTTTGTATGATTTACATTTATAAATTAGCTTTAAAATACGATACATTTAAAATAAATATTGTTTTATTCTTCAGTTACTCCTGCTGCTTATTGGCGAATAAAATCTCATAATTTATTTTGATAAATTAGTATTATATTTTTTAAAATATTTTATTTTCTCATATGCTAAATAAATGGAAAGTCCAAACGAATTTTCATATTTTAGAAAGTTTAAAATAATCACTTTGTTAAAACTAGAGAGTAATACAGTCAAATAAATTAATAAATACCTTTCTTTATAATTTTTTTTAAACTTATAATTTTATACTAAATATCAACGTTATCAATAACTTCTTTGATAAAACAATTTTTACTGATGTTGTTTCAAGGTATTGTATACATAAACAAAATCAAATAAATAATAGAAATCGATTTTTATGGACAAAGTTTAAAATGGAAATAATAATAAAATAAATGATTTATTTTAATTATTTCCAATATAGAAGTCAATAATGTGAATCAATTCGATAAAATTACTATATTAATAAATCGTAATTTTCTTTGTAAAAAATAAATATTTCCTTTAACAAATGTCAACCTTCGGTAAAAATAATTTTGAACTATTATTTGAAGAATAGTTTTTTATATTTAAAGTAAAATATTATATCGTTATTTTTTAAAATAATTAAAAATGTTTTTAGAACGTCAAAAATTAATGAAATAAATTTTTAAATTAAAATATATATTCTTTTCTCTTAATTGCAATTACTTTTATTTAAAAATATAGTTTTTATGAAATAGCATATTTTTCATCAAAATAGATTAAAATATATATATATAAAATTTAATATTTAATATTTTTAATTATTTTAATAACAATAATTAACTTTTTAGTATTTTGAAGTAATTGAAATATTTGTGAAAATACTTATTTGTCTGAAAGCAAACACAAGTCTTCCTGTTTTTTAAAAATAATAAATTAATGATAAAAAATAATTGTACCAGAAACGAATATAAACATTTAAATTAGAAATCAAAATGAAAATAAAACCATTTTAATAATACTTAACAAATTAACTATTAAATAATAATTAATGTTCCTTTCGTTGTTGTTTGATCACCATTAAAAATATCTAATGCAAAATATTTTAATAATTGTTTAAAACATGAAAAATTATATTTTAATAAGTAATAAATTAAATTATATTAATGAGCAAGATGTATTTGTATAACCAATATACTTGCTATTTTAATCATAAAAAAATGAAAGTGTATATTTATAAAAACACTATTAAAAATAATAAAAGGTTGAAAATAGTAGATGAAAAAAGCTATTTTATAAACTTTTGCACAATACTAATTGCGAAGAACTATTGAAATTTCGTAAATAAAAAATGCACCAAATTTGTTTAATTTAATAAAATAATTAGTGCTCCATCAGAGGTAAAAAGCTGGCGAGTAAGTAAATTACAAAGTAATTGGACTCACCTGGACCAAGACACGCAGATATAGACGATGCCCGCGATCCCCAGGACGAGGATAACGAAGGCAATGATGATGAGGGCGTAGGGGAATACCTCCCCTGTGAAGGTGATCGAGGTGTGCGTGCGCGCGGGCTCCGGCTCCATTACTGGCGCGTGAATGCCCACAGCCATCGCCCGAAGCAATGGAGATAACTCCTGGGTGATGTTCGCTGCCGCTTCTTTGTCTAGAACCAACCTGCACCAAGGAAACACGAGAACGTTTACATTTTGCGTTTTGCTTGGGGCCGAGGGGGAAAGTAATTTTTCCGTGCGTTACGCAACTGAAACGTTGACTCGAGCAACCGATAACTATTGTACAGTTAACAACCGAGTGGAGGAGGTTGTTATCTTTACCGCCTAGTGCGTTGTTGGTGAGTTGGTGAAAAGGGAAAGGATGGAGGGGCTGGACCACTTGAAATGATCGATGGCTTTTTGGGGCTTTGAAGTGAAAGTCAACTTGTGAATCTGATCTGTATATGCGTATTTTTTCCAACTAAACAATTTATCATTTCTCTATTCTTGGTTTCTTTAATATTTTACTGATCTATGCTAATTTCTTATTGATGACTGGAAACTAAATAAAATAAATATGGGTCACTTATTTCTTACTGGTCTAGTGTCAATTAAAATTCTTTAGAATACGTGACTTGTGCAATCGTATTAAAAACACGTCGCCTTTTAAAGCAATAATTTAAAAATAAAATATATTTTTTATTTGATTCATCTCAAGCTTAAAATATATTGTTACCGTATGGTAATTGTGTAATGTCTTTACAGGAATACAAATCCGATGAAAAGTAACGATACCAAATAACTTTATCGC
Source organism: Eupristina koningsbergeri (assembly GCA_018907245.1). Classification (NCBI taxonomy): domain Eukaryota; kingdom Metazoa; phylum Arthropoda; class Insecta; order Hymenoptera; family Agaonidae; genus Eupristina; species Eupristina koningsbergeri. The sequence continues at coordinate 746,469 of JACCHV010000002.1, read as the reverse complement.
TGATTATTTTTATTGACATTCAAATAATTTAAATTTAAACATTGCTCGTATTACATAATAATAGATGTTTTGTATGTTTTCTATTACTTGTGTTAATCAAATTATTATTTTCAGATAAATAAACTCTTTTCAGTTTACCAAATTTTGTTTTAATATTTAACTTTTTAAGACCTCATTGTTTTTTTGTTTTTGTGAAAAGAAACATTTCAAGATTCGATAAATATTACATATTTGATAAAATACATATTTTATTAAAAATCTACAAAAAAAATTTTTATATTATATCACACAAGTACTTAATTTTTTAAATAATTAATTCGTTTAAAATCATATGAAGATAATTACACATATTCCAATTGTGAAAATGTAAAGGTTTGTTTTTTGCAATTATTTAATTATCAATTGAGTAGTCATGTATGTTTGATAGTATTTTAATTATAAATGATGGTTTAATTATATACGATTATGAGGACTAAATGCATAATATAACACTGACATTGTTTAATATTGCAGAAAATAAAATTTATTATAGTATAATATGTAAATAACAATATGAAAGTGTATAAACGAGGGAAAAAATTAGAAAAATTTAAATATTTTAAATGTATAAGTTACTTAAGATCTATTAAAGTAATAGTATATTTCAAATGGACATAGAAATTGAAGTAAAAAAATATTATACCTTCTTGCCATGAATTCAATTTTTATTTTTTCGAAATCGTTTAAAACAGTAAAATTTACAAATAATCATTTATCATAAAAAATTTCTGAGGTAGCACCCGATTGAAATCAGCATTAATCGGAACATTTGAAAAGCTCTTTATCAAAAAGCTTATGAGATATATAGGATAGCTAGACTCACTGTCGACCTCAAGGAAAAGGCTGAAAAAGTTGTCGTGTTGGCTTGGAAAAGGCGAGTTCCAGTGTTTTCTAGGTCGGATTCTAATTCTAATCCGTGAGCCCTAATCGCGGAAGGAGGTGCGAGGATGGCCTTGACTTTACTTTTACTTTTAACGATGTTTATTAATGCCATTGTAATACAGTTTTTATACAAAGTAAAATATATTCATAATAAACAATGAATCTCATTTATAATATACAGACAAAGAACGTGTAAAAAATGAAACAGTTAAAGAAGTCATAATCGGTTATATATGTGATCAAAATGTGATACAAATGAACAGTTATAAATTAAAATATAATAGTTATATATTATCACTTTTTTGTAATATTGTAGTAAATTATCCAGAAAAGTAGACTTAATTAGAAAAAAAACTGGATATATAATATGTTTAAAACTAAAAATAATATATACATATATACAGAAGAGGGTGAAGGAGAAGAATAGGGAGAAGATATGGGGGAGATATAAATATTTAAATATATAATAGAAATATATTTAAATACTTTTACATTAAATAATTTAAATTATGTACAAACTATAATAATAATAAAAAAAAATTAAGTATAATTTTAAACGTGTTTTGATAGCATTAATTTTGATCAAAGAGCTACCAATACTTTATTAAATTATTTCTATGTTTATCATTTATCTCTTTTAACGATAGTGCTGTTGAAAATTTAAAGTTAATACTGTCATACAAAATATTTAGGTTTTTATTATACGTAATTTTTTTGTCTGCAGGTATTGTATTAAAGTGATACATTATAGGAATATTGTTTTTGTCTTATAATATATTGATTTTATCCAAATAAATAAATACTTCACGAGGAACGAAGCCAGAGATAAAGCATGAATCAAAGTACAATGAATTAGGATATAATTTCGAAAATATGGAGCTATTATTTTTAATAGTTGATATACCGGAAAAATGGTTCTACTTAATTTCAAAATCTAATTATAAATTCGATGAATATTAACACTAATATATATAATTTTATTATTAATATAATATTTATAATTAGATTTTTTTCTGACCTGCTAGAGTTTAAGCAAAATTTTAAGCCTTTTTACTCAAAACTTCTCAATTTTTTCATAATTGATGCGGAAATATTATATTAAATAGGAAAATCATAGGTAATGATTGGTCTAATTAAAGCCATATAACAAATAATTTAAATTTTTTTATCCATAAAGTTAGAAAAAAATAGTCTTGCAGGCATAAAAAGCATTTTTGTTTTGTTCAATTGTATGTCTATATATTGGTTGAAAATTAAATTATTATCAATATTAATACCTAGATATTTGACAATATTATATCATTATTCACAGATTTTATACAAATATTATTGTAAAAATTTAAATTAGGATAGAGTAATTTAGCTTTTTTAGGAGATAAAAGAATGGTTTCGCATTTAGATGTGTTGATTTTAATCTTCCAATTATTATAATAATTTAAAATTTTAATAAATAAATTTAGTAATGTATATTGGATACATTGAATATTATTACTTTTACAATAAATATTAATCTGTGAATGTTAGAGATTACAAATCGGAAGAAGAATTTAGATTAAAAAGATTTAAAATATCGTTATTAAATATATTAAATAGAATAGGCGAAGTAACTGTGCCTTGTTATAGACCATTTTTAATAAAAAATTTTTTATTATAACACAAAGAACCATTGGATACTGTGAAAGATTTATTTGTTAACATATTACAAATAATTTTAATTAAGTGTGGAGGAAAATTTTTCTTTACCATTTTATATATTAAGGCATTAGTCCGTAATGTATCGAAAGCTTTTTCTACATCAATTAAACAAGCACCGATAAAATGATTAGCATTGAAAGCCAAATTAATGTCAGATGTAAGTTTACTTATAGCATGGGTCGTGAAGTATTTATGTCTAAAGCCAAATTTATATTCGAGAATAATGTTATATTTATTACAGAACTCAGTTAGCGAGGTATTAATTAACATTTCAAGAATATTACTTAAATTAGGTAAGAGACTAATGGGTCATAGATTTGAAAGTTGATGTATATTATTTGATTTTTTAGCTATTAAAATGAGTTTTGCTTTTTTCCATTCGAGTGAAAAATAAGAGTTACTTAAACAATTATTAAAGAATATTGTAAAAAATTTAATAAGTTTAAATGGAAGATTTTGTATAATAATAATATTGGGAATACCATCGAATCCAGAAGATTTTTTATTTTTTAATTGGTTAATTAATTATAAGATTTTAGTAACGTAAGTAAAATATGAAATGTTGTTAGAAGAGAAATTTAGATTATCGGACTGATTAAAATTAGAGAATTTACAGATTGAAGTTTTGTTAAATAAAGATTTGAAATTTGTAATATGATTAAGAATTAATTCTGAAAATCTGTTGTTTTTTAAGTTAAGATTTTTGGTCTGAACTTTAGAAAAATAAGTGCCGGTTAAATTTAATTTATCTTATGAATCAGTGATGATTAAATTATTATCATTATCTTTATTAAAAATGAAAGTATTTATGCCTGATTATTTAATTAAATTAGACTTGGTATCTTGAATATTAATAAAAGGGATAGTATTTTTTTACGTTTAAAAATTTGATTGTTTTTAGAAAAAAGTGATTTGGTTCGTTTAATTTTATATTTTTAATTTTATCTGTCTAATAATGGTTTACTGATTTTTTAAATTCATAGGTTAAGTGTGAATTAATATTATTTAGAATCTGTTCAAATAAAATGAGTTTATCTAAGTAATTATGGGGAAGATTTTTTTTTTTAGTTAATTTAATTGAAGAAAGAATATATTTTTTATGTTACAATATTTTTTGTAGCTTAATATAAATTTCACAGCTATTATTATTATTGATTGTTGGAATTGTATTCAAAATTGCTGTTTTTATATAATCATCCACTATATTTATATATTCGTCAATTTGATTGTTCATTAAATTTATATTATTATCAATATTAATATCGAAATAATTGGAGGTAATTTGAATGAAGTTTATTCCAGTTAGTTTTTTTAAAGTTAAAAATAACATTATCTTCCAAATAATCAAAATTAAAAATGGTATTATTTGAGTTTTTGATGCTAAAAATAAATCCAAGTTGATCACTGTCAAATTTAAAAGTTTAAATTTCGTTATTTGTATTTAAATCTACGATATTTATTCTGTAATATAATAGGCATAAATCAATGTAAGAAAGTCCTTTGGAATAAGATGGTTTATTGGTATGAAAAAGTTTTGTTTTGTAAGTAATACATTTAGCCAGTTATATATAAAAGTGCCGTTATGATTGCAAGGTAAATTTTTCCACGATATGTGTTTTACATTTAAATCACCAAGTTAAAACAAAATAATTATTAATATTATTTAAATTGAGTAATGAAAATAATGAATTGAATTCAGATTTTAATTATTGAAATGGGATGTGCTTAGTATATAAGCTGAAATAACAAATAAGTTATTTTTATTATTTAAATTGATTTTAATAATGCAAGTTTCAAGATATGTGAATTAGTTAAATTATTTTCAGTGAATTTAACAGGTTTTTTTATTAGAATTGCTATTTCACCGATTCTGATGGAGTTGAATCTGTCTTTTCTGATAATGTTATAGTTTTTTAAAGTAAAATTGTAATATTTGTTTAGGTTTGTTTCGTATAAAAGAGCTATATCAGGTTTTAAATCATCTAAGGTATTAAGTAGATCATTTCTTTTTTTAGATATTATAGAGTTTACGTTTAAAGATATAAATTTTAGGTTCTTAACAAATAATTTTTGATTGTTATTTATATTATTTAAAATGAGATTGCAGAAAATTATGGTGAAATTTGTGTGATATGTCATTAATTCTTTCTTCAATTTCTTTAATTGAATTTTTTATGGGTAAGAGTTGATTGTTTAAGAATTCTGTAATTTTTGTTTTTTTGAAAGTTGAAGAATACATTTTTAATATTAGGTAAATCAATGTTAAAGCTGTTGTTTTTTTAATTATTTTAATAATTTGTTCATTAAAATTATTTGATATATATTTAGTGTTTTTAATGGCATCAGTATATTTAACGTTAGAATTATATTTATTATAGATTTTAATAATTTTTTCTTTTTTTTGAATTCTCGTATTTTGTACATTTTCAACAATTTTTTTGCAAAATGTGACAAAGATTGCACAACCTCCGTATGAGACAGAATGACTATATTTTTTACAATTTGTGCAGCATAATTTAATAGATTCTATTTTATTTTCGCTTGAAATTTTGAATTCGCCCGTTTTATGTGAGTGAATATATTTAACACATTTATAAGCCATATTATAATTGTTAGAAGGGTGACCTAACCTTTGACAATTGTGACACTGTATACTTTCTATTTTTATTATTTGTTCCCATTTAATACGGTAGTGTAGGAGGTATTTAATGTCTGTGATGTTGTTTATTTAATTGTTAATTGGATTAAATAAATAGAGAGTTTAATGTTTTTTTATGGAATTTTTGGTTATAAATTGACTTACTTTACTAAAGTAACTGTTACATTATTTATGTTAATGTTTTTTAATTCTTCAAAAATTTTATTTTCTGACTAGTTGATGTCTAAACATTTGATTAATAGTGCATAATTTTTTTTTGTTTTTAGAAGTAAATGTGTAGTATGATGTGTTTGTGTTTTTTAATTGTATAATAATATTATCATATTCATGAATTTGTTTCATGTTTAATGTGTGTTTTTTGTTATTTATTTTTTTAGTATAGAAGTCTTTACAATATATACTGTTTATCAGTTTAACTGTATATTTCGGATCTTGAAATGATTTGTAAATAGAAGGAGTTTTGCCATGTCTTTTGATTGCGGCTTGAGAGGCATTTGTTTTAATCCAGGTAAAGATGGCGGTGAAGGTGAGCTTTCACTAGCATTTGATAACATGAAGTATAGCTAGTACTTTCATCAAAATTTCTTTTGATTGTATTTTTAATTTTAATTTCTATGATTATATTTTCTTTTATAGAAATTGAATCAGAAAGCTTTGAAAATTCATCGTCTTCTAACAACGAAAATTTGTTGCGTAGAAAAATTTAATTTTGACTTATAGATGTTATGTTTGGTTGTATTTGTTATTTTTTCTTATATTTTTTAAGTTTTTTAGTTCACTTATTACTTCTTTGAATTTTTAATTTTTATTTTCCAATTTTGTAAGTTCGTCTGATAGAACAGTCTGATAGACTGGTGATAGAAAATGATTTATTAATCTCCTTTTCATCAATTTAATTAATTTCAAGTTTTTCAGATTTTTTTCTTACAGCGATATTAGTATTACCATTTCCTTTTTTTTCTTGTTTCATACTAATTTCCATACGATTTATGGAAAGCTTACCATTTTGATATTTTTCATTTATTTTTTTATTAATTATTAATTATAATCTTATTATTTAAATAAAATATTTAAACTGTAAGCTGTGTTATTGATAAATTATAAAATACAGCTTTTATTCTTTTGTTACTTTTTACAATAATATGTAGGTTATTAAAACATAATTGCATGGACAGACATGTTGGCACAACTTGTGCTTGCGTTAAACGTTTTATAGCCTGGAGTTTGGAATTCTTTAAGTTAACTTCAAGATATTGCGAATACCTCGATTATACAGTTACTTGATACATTAGCCACCTATTGGCGAGTATACAAAATTGGATGGGGCTGTGCAGGTCACACACGCCTTTTGTAACTCCATTGTAGTCATTTATTTTTTAATTTATTTTTATGTGATAATAAAAATAAGTAATAAAAGTTATTTTAGCTAAAAAAAAGATCTATTTAATAGTTGCATGACGTACACGAGATTTTCTTTCCAATCGGATGCGTAGAAAATAATTATCGATGAGCGAAAAACGAATTAATAGCGGAAATTTGTTTAAATTCGCTTTAAAAAAAAAAATTTCCTGTTTTTCGGCAAAAACACTTACATCTCGAAAATCAAACGTCGGTCGTTAAAAATGTATTCACTCATTATTATTGCTTAATAAATTTTCTTATATTATATTAAATTATGAAAAAATATTGAGATATTAATAAATATAAGTTAGGATATAATGCAAGTTAGTACAGTATATTTTATGATATATTATGATTAATTCAAATGAATGTTTGACCTTCTTAATATTTATACAAATCGATCGAATTTTTATAAATATAAATTCATTAAGTTTTTCAAATCACCTTCAATTTTCTTTGCAATTTTTAATATTTTATTCAAATTATTATTATTATAAATAAAAGAATAAAACAATTATGATGTGAATTATAAATGAAACATGTAAGCTTATAAAAAGATTTATGTTAATCTTTGTGGTTATTAATTTTAATATTAAAGTAATAAGAAACTTTATTTATTTTTAATAAACATTACTTTATGTAAAAATTATTCATATTATAGTTAAAATAATAATTTTAAACAATAAAATGATAATCCTTTAAAAAAAATTTAATAATATTTTTAAATGTTCAAAACCTTCATTACTTACAACTTCTTTAATTATTTATTGTCATTTTTTCATTAATAATCAAAATAGATTTACGTAATTTTTAAATATTATTATGATAGTCCATTAATTTTTCTATTTAACAAATGTAAAAATTATACCATTTATGTCTTCAATTCCTTTTTGAATGTGTGCAATGTTGTACTTTTTCTTGTTTCTTTTCCTAAAAATGTACCTTTCTGATATACACATGCCGTATAGAATATTAATATATAGTAGATCTGTCTATATTAAATTTCTTATCAATAAATTGAATTGGTAAATAAAAACTCAGTTTTGTACGTTTAATTATACATATTTTTACTTATTTTACAACGAAAAAGAAATATAAATTATATTTACAGGAGACTTACATTTATAGGTTTTTCTTTTAAAAGAGGATAATATTATTTACAATATTGTAGAAGTGGAGTTAATAACTTTAATAAATTTAAAGATTTTCAGGATTTCTCCAAATTATGTAGTTAATAAATATCACATACAATATGTGATCAAGTATAATAATATTAATAGTTATATTGACACAATTTTATTTTTTTAGTTTATACAGTTAATCTTTATCTGTATAAACATGAATTGATAATATTTTATTTGAGGGGTAGGTAATTTGATTATTAAATTTCAGTTCCATTCTTCTAACTTATATAAATGCAGGTCAAAAAAGGAATAAACATTCTTTTTTAAAAGAAAAAGATCATTGAATAATATGTTATTCAAATAATGAAATACAAATTATACGTTTAAGTGTGAAAAATTAATATTATAATATACATATTAACCGTACACATAAATGAATTCCTAAGCACAGCTGATTTTAATAATTTCCTTTTACAATTAATTTTTAAGTAATATTACTGTTCCAAATATTTATAGCTCCTAATGCAATTCGAGTACTAAAATTATCAAGATACTTTGTAAATTTTTTAAATCTAAAAAACTATAATGTATTATTATCAAATTTATAATTGGCTAGAAAATTTTTTGTTATTAACTTTGCTTCTCCAATAATCAATAAGTATTCAAATCTTTAATAATTTTTAAATTTATAATTTTTGTGATTGTATTGTACAAGACCTTTGGTGATCGTATAATTGATAATTATAATAGATTAACATAATTCTAAATAACAGTTACTAACCTGTTTATGAGGCTACTATTCCGAAGCAGTATTTTTTCAGTTTGAGGATCAATAGCGTAAAACCAGATGTCCGAATCATAGTGCCGTACTTCGATTGTATTGTTAGTCGACAGAAGCCTGCGGGAATCAATTTTCTCGATTTCGATTAATAAACCTGTCTTCTCCTCGATCACACGGGCGATCTTCGCACGATCTTTCTGCAATGATTCCGGGGAAGCATTTTGCACCGTTACAATGAGGAAGTTATCAGGACCCACAAGGTTCACGATCACTGTAGCCTTTGCCACATTCGAATTGTTGGTTGAATTTGGATTATCCTTGGCTTGAATAATAAACCTGTTAAAAAGGTAAGACAGATTTTATTTTTAATTAAGTAAGTTTATTGAGCTATAAGATTCTTTTTTTTAAGAGAAAAGCATTTTTTATTTTTGAATAACACTAATAAATAAAAAGACAATTGTTCAAATAAGGTCATCGAGTCTTTATTAAAAAAAAAAAAATTATAAGAAGAAATAAATATGGATCAACAATAATATTTTAAGAAATAATTTTTTTGGTATAATAAAATTAAAATAAAATAGGTTATTGTAATGAAATTTCAAATTAAATTGAAATTTCTGAGTAGTATGTAGACATTGTTAGATATTAATCAAGATAAATATTATTGTCATACTCCAGATTTTAAACTTATACTTTTATGCTTTATTAATTAATTATTATAATTCATTAACAAAAGAACTTTTAGATTGACCTTTTATCTGTACATTAAATACGTTTCTCCCTGTATATAGGGAGCATTATTTTTTAGTTTTATATGTAGCATTTTTTATATTAATCTTTTTTCTAATTAATTTCTATATTTAATTAATTTTTTCAATTAACATATCTTTTAAACCGATATTAAAATTATAAGTATTTAAATGAAACGAAACTTCGGATTTTTATTTGTTATTGTTTGGTACTCTATTATTTTAGTATAGTTTGTAATGCGTAATTTGTCAATATGCATTGTATCACAACTTTTTATTGATGAAGTAATCAAATGAGTACCATATATTGTCAATTGTTTAAACCATTTTGAGTAAAAATTTTTAATGTATAGAAACAAAATGGAGGCTATGTGTTTTTTTTGTAAGTATTAATACTGCACTGTTTGCATTCAGCGTTGTTCAATAAGTGAATAATGTTGTAACCCTGGCCAAATATTTCCCTGCATGATATGATTGGAACTTATGGGTGGGTTATATTTTCAGCGCACTCTAATTAACTGACTTGGAGCTGAAAAAAAGATTTTTCAGGCTAGTGATTGGCGCAGCATTACGACTTGCTAAGAAGCTCAGAAATACTTTTGAATGAGATAATGAAGTAACGGTTGCCTTTAGAGCCAGTGTATTCATTAGAGAAAAAGCTAAGCCAGAATAAATGGTGTATCATAAAATGCTTATCATATTGAAAATTAAAAATAATAAATCTATGTACATAAAGTAAAATAAAAGACAGCAATTATATAAACTATGTACAGATTTTTTTATGTATATTAGATACACAATGTTTTGTATATTTTATATTGACAAATGAAATTATATAACATTGTTAATTTTATACATTAAAATTATTATTGTAAAATTGTAATAGAACTTTCAAAAATGTGGTTTTGTTGTACATTTTATGAGGTAGAAAGTGTATACTATTATGGAATATGATGTATTTTTGGGGAATATACTTGTTGTTTTATCATTTAACAATTTCTCACCTCGAATCCAATCCGATTAGAATATTTAATATTCTTTAGTCTATTAGTTGTAAATTATTTTTTTGGAAAGATATGAGATAATCATTATTTGTGAGGAAATTGTTTTTTTTATGCTTTGTTTACGAAAACATTTAGTTGAGTTTTTTTATTTCACTGTCAATGAGATTTAAAAATATATTTTCTTAATCATGTGAACGATATGATTACACTTGAGAATATTTTATTCAAATAAATTTCTTTTTTTAAGAATCATCAGTAATAATTTTATTATATTTATTGAGATTTTTATTTACGTTTCGTATGTAAATTACAGATTTTCAATGTATTCCTTAGGTTTTTAAAAATGATAGATATAAATATATATATTGTTCAATTTATTTTTAATGATGAATAGTATATTGAATAGATTTTCACAATCGGTAATCCTATTATAGAAAAAATACTACAAATAAATTAAATGTAAAATTTATAATATTGCAATGAGATATGCTCGTTGTAGAAGCTTCGAGGCGGTCCCTTACCGCCCACCCCCTGAAGCTTCACCCACGTTTAGTCCATCCATATCGGCTCGTGTAACGGTACAGACGAACTATATGAGGGCTCTGGAGTAAAAGAACGATGACTGCTCAGGTAAGTCCATCACAAGTCTCCCGAAGTATTCCGCGCAGACCACCACTTCGTGGCGGATACGTATCAGCGTACACGCACCTCAGGCGCCAAAAAACCGAGGTGATGTCGTACCTCGGAAGCAGAATTTCTATGGCTTTGATCCTGACCGCATGATTCTTTCCGCCTACCCGCTGTTCACGTTTACGTCTCAGAAACCTCTATCTGAATTTCCGTCGTCACATTACCTTGACGACAAACAAACCGGACCGTTCACGTTATCTTGATGGCTCAATCCTTAAGGATTTGAGTGCTTGCGGTCAAACCATCCCTTCTGTAGCTAATATTCTAGAAGTATTGTGTGGCGAATGTGTGAATTTTCGTCCGTTGCGAATTTACCATTTGCATCTGCTGTCCGAAACCTTGGCCCATGTTGAACTTCCTTCGACTTAAGGGCTTTTCTTCAGCCGCCCTTAGCACACCGCCTCCCTGTTCCTTTTATTCCCAGCTGATTCAATACGTTCGTCGTTAACAATACCGTCCGTTGCTTTTTGCTACCGTGTCATTATATTTCCAGCTTACTTTTCCCCCCCTGCTTTATAGTATTATTTATTTGCCTATATTCGTTAAAAAAAAAGTCGCTCTCTATCCGAAATGTCTTCGCGTGTATAAAAATTTGTAAAGTAATTATTTAAAATAATTATTCAAATTTTGGATATTCCGCGATATTGGTGTACCCGAGTCGACATTATTATTGTTTATGCTCGTGACCCACCCGGCAGTCATTAGGTAAATAGACGTAAGTTAAATATTGTAAATATTAAAACCACTGTTTTGTTTCGGGGATTAGCGGCTCTTAATTAAATTATTTTATTATTCGATTTTAATATTAAATCAACGATTGTTGTACACTGTATCATCGATTATGTGTTTAACTAAAAGAGCTGCTCATTAAAGTATACTTTCCCATTTGGTATTTATTTATTTAAACTTGTTTCTTTTTATTTATTACACCTGTGAGCAACGTCCGCGATCCCTGGCTGACTGACTACCGCTTATCCCGGTATTGATTTATCTAAGTTTTCAACGAGCGCTTGATCTTGCCTTTCACCCGTGAAGGGTGAACGGAGCCGTAAAATTGATGATATTTGAAGAGATGATACACATGCTATTGTGTTGAAAAGTGTTTTTAAGTTAAATTAATTTAGTATTTGTGTATTTGAATTTTATTGAAAAGATTTAAAATTTAAGATATATTACGTTTCTAATGAAATATTAATAAGCGTATTGTTCATCGAGATTTAGTGAGCAGAAGAGAAACTAGAATAAAAAAAAGTATAAACTCAATAATTGAAATAAATAACTTCTAATGAATTCTAAATTTATCCTATTAGGTTGAAAAATGTTTCGTATTATGATAAAAAAATTTTCATACAATAGACGAAAAATCGAAAAATTGACAAGAAAACTCGTATTAGGGCAATTATTAATTGCAGACCTGCTTTAATAAAAATTTGGAAATTACATATTTAAAGACAGAGTTAAACGCAACAATAATGAAAATATTTTGATAATGAACGATAAAAATGACAAAAAATGGTTTTTAGTTACTTGGAAACCTCAAAACAGCAAGGTATTGTAATATTGAAAACATGATAGAGTAATAAAATCTTAAAAAACGTAAGAGTTTTTTGTAGTGAGATAAAAAGGAATAACCAGATTTTTTCAAGGGACTTTAAGAAGTGCATTTCCTCGATAATTTTATAATGATAAAAAATTAATTATTAAATAGAAAAGGTATTTTATTTCTTTAATAATATTTGAAAGTAACCGATAAAGTACTGTTTAATCCAGTTAATAATGAAAAGGAATTATATAATATTTGTTTTTATTTTAGTTAAAGATATCAAAAATTAAAGTTCGTGAATATCAAATGCAAATACCAGTGTTATTATTTGATGATTGAATTTCAGAAGGAAAAAAATTTTGTATTTCACCTGAAAGGCAATTCCTGAGAGTCGACGAAATCGAAATTGGCGATAGTGCGTATTATTCCCGAGCTCGGGTCCACGACGAAAAAGTCGATAGCACGACTCCGCTCGTTGTCGAATACGAGAGAAAATTCAATTTTTCCATATTTCCCATTATCCTTGTCTAGGGCCTTTACTTCGAGGACCGTCGAATCGAACTGCGCCATTAGCGGCACCTTCCCGAAGTATCTGTCTTTTGTTAAATTTACTTGAGGGAACATAAACTCGGGCCTATTGTCATTTACGTCGACCACCTGGATTTTCACCTGTGAATTTTTAATTTCGAAATGTTTAATTTTTACATCATAATAATTTTAATACAGCTTAAATACTTTCCCAATAATATTTTATTTTGATTAATTTGTATTTTACAATATTAATTTATTATTATAAATAAATACTTAATGCACTCTTGAAATAACACTTTTACCAAATCTTAGACCATACATTTATTATTTCAAATATCTATTACGAGTTATTAATTAAATATATATTTATGAAAAATCTTTAAATTCCATAAATAAATTATATAAATAATTCAAAATTTAATAAAAAAATAACATATATAAATAATTTACTTTGAATTTAATTTATAATATATATTCTGTTAAATACAAATAACATCATCAAAATAATTAATATTTACGAATGTTTCACAATGTATTGGCACATTTAATAGTTATTAAAAAAGTAATATGAAAAATTTAATTTTATTTAATATTTAATCAAAATATTATATCTTAAAAAAGTCATTATTTCAAATTTTCAATAAATATACCATTGTTATAAATTTAAAGCTTGAGTCAAATATTTTTTCTGCAATTAACATTGTAAAATAAATATTGTGTTTTATAATTTAAAACTTGTTTGTCTTTAAATTGAAAATAAATATTTCATACCATGTATCTAACACTCAAATTTAGGTAAAAGTAAAAATTAATAGCTAAAATTAATATTCTATTAAGTTATTTTCCATAATTTTTTAATAAAACTTTATTACATATAATTCATAAATTAAAGTAAAACCACTTCTACAAATGTTATAATTCTTTATAAATGTTGATTAATTTTATAATTAAATAAACGTCAAATTAAGAAAAATGGTGTGATCCTTATAGTTATTTATCAAGTGTTTATATTATACAAAATCAAGAATACGCGACTAATAACTTTTTAAAATATGCTACAAAATCGAGACTTAGGTTATTCAATTAAAAAATTTCAAGAAAATTGTTGTGTATCATTGAGTACCGAACGTAATTTAAGTTGAATTATTATAATAAATACCACGATCAGTGGAAAAATGTGTCAGTGTAATAAATTTGATTATTTTTACAGAAACTCTTTTGAAGTAAAAACGCAATTGGCAAGAGAAAACGTTTAATTGTGAGGTAAAAAACTTCTTCACCATCGTGACGTTTCTCCCACTTTTAACCATCCCTTTGAGAGCTCCGAGCTTGATTTTGATTTGGTAGCTCTCTGTGTCCTCGAAGTCAAGTTCAGCCTTTTCCAACCAAAGTGCACAGTTGCCCTCCTCAGTGATGTTCGTCCCGAAATGTTTCTGCTCATTACCACTGTAGATGTAGCAATCCAATGCAGTTGATCCGTCCCGCGAATTCCCGTTGATGACGCTTAGAGTCTTTATGAAGGTTCCTGGTGACGCGTCCTCTGGCACATCTACATTATACGAGTCTTCAGCGAACCCGAGCCCCAGCTCATCTGAAGGAGTACCCACATGACGCACATGTACTGGTACTGTATATACGGAGGACAATTGCGGTTCTCCAAGGTCGTAGACTCGCACGTCTACTTGGAACTCGATCTCTGTCACCTTCCGAAGATCATCGCGTACGCGTAGTACACCGCTGTCTGGATCAATTACGAAATACTTGCCGGCGTTTCCACGGCCGATCACGTCGTATCGCACCTGAAAAACATTTTTTATTTTATTTCGACCTCCTGATGATTGAATGGTTGATAAAAGAATAAAGTTCTTTATAAGAACTTTTTAATAATTCATTTTCATTTTATTTTTTAATTCTTCTATTTTAAGTCTATCATAAATAAAATCATTTGTTTTACTTTTTTATTCATTAAAATAAAAGTTGTAAAAAAATAACGTTTTATAAATTCATAACATCATTCCTCATATAAACACGAATCAACTTTATTAAGATAATTATTTATTTTTTCGTTTTATTATTACAAGCTAATTTCATATTGTATTAAATGCCCAAATACAAATTTCATTCTAAAACATTTAAGTTATTATAATTTGAGAATTTCTAAAGAATTTTAATTACGAAATAAATATACAAAATTATTAAAGCTATTACATCATTAAACATTAATAATAATAATAATAATAATGTCATTAAATAATAAAAAATAAAAATGTCATTTGTAAAAATTTTTCAAGATTAATTTTAAGTTTAAATTTCAAGCATTATTTTAATACATTATCTTGTGGTATTATTATTGTTATTGTTGTTGTTAAACATATAATGTTCTATAGTAATAAAATCATTTTATAAAATTTCTATAGAAAATTGAAATATTTTTAGAAATTATCATGTTTGCGTATAAACATGCTTATTTATTACAATATAATTATAATTATACATTCAAAATATTATTATTATTCTTAATAAAATGTTGAAATTCTATAAATAGCTTTTTATACTTAATAATTAGGAAAGACTCTTTTGCTTGCAGAGTTTACTTTCATAAACAATATAAGCTTTTTAAAATGATGCATTGTTAACATTTAGGAGAAATATTAGTAATGACAAAACATATTTTTATATTCTTATTGGTAAAAAATTATTACAACTTGTTTTAAATATAATTAAAAATATAATACTTATATTCAATGTAAATATTTGGTAATTATTGATTTTTTATTCAAATATTCAATAATATTTGTAAAGGATTTGTACATTTAAAAATAAAATCTATAATAAGGATTAAGTTTGCTATAATTACAGTATATTTTAAAGGCATTGGAAATAATCTGAAAAAACTACATTATTTTGATCAATTGAATTAACATAGATTAACTGCAATATAAGTGTTTGCTACAAAATTTCTTAAAGATAACATTTAATCAGTGAACCTCGTGATATAACACCAGTAGAAAAATGAAAATTGAAATGAAAAAAAAAATGAAAAAATGAAGGATCAACCTGGTTCCCAGGTGCAGTGCCGTCGGAATCCGTGGCTATGAGGTTGATGACGGTAGCCCCGATCGGCAAGTTGTCATCGAGGCTAATTGGCCCAGGTACCATTGTGAACACCGGGGGTATATCGTTGACATCCTGAACGTTGATTACGATACGAGTCGTCGAACCTGGAAGACTACTCGTGTTCTCTATCGTCCCAATTAACAAAACGTGTTGCTTCTCGCGTTCGTAGTCGAGGCCTCGGACTGTCTTTATCACACCGGTCTTCTGGTCGATGTTGAATAAATTCGTGTCCCCCTGTTTTATAACATATATTACCTGCTTTTTTGTATCTGGATCATCGGCCTGCAAAAATAATTGTTTTTTCATTCTTTTCAATGATTATTTCTCGAATGAATCGAATTATAATTTAATGTTGTTTACAAAATACGTGATTATTACTATAATTACCTCTTTGATGAACTTAGTTGATACCTTTTTTTTTACTTTATAAGAAGGATAATATCATTATTATATCTTTTATCAACAATAAATCAATTTAGTATTTTAAATCTTAAATTTTTTATAGAAACATTTTAATCCATAAATCAAAAATTAAATAATCTTTTACTTTTACAGAGAAAACATAGTACTAAATATTTCAATATTATGCATTTGCTACAGGAAATTTTTAATCATAATATCTATACGATTTCAATAACATAAATTCATTTGTATTATTATTTCCAAATAATTTTATGTTATTGTTATACGATATGAAATGTATTATTAAGAAATAATTTCATGTGAAAATTTGACAAATGGTTTTTTTTACAATATTGCAGTAACAAATATCCTCCATTGTTTAATAATCAATAAATTAAAATCTTTATTATTAAGTTGTTTTTTTTTTTAATGAAATTTTTAAAACTTGAACTTGCATGCAATTCATAATCACTAACCAATTTATTATAATTCATATTCTAACTACATAAGTTAATGATTAATATTATAAAAAATATTTATTGCAATGAAAATAAATCTACAATAAGATAAAAAAAAGAATAATATTATTGAAAAAACATTGTGAATCAAT
Organism: Eupristina koningsbergeri; assembly: GCA_018907245.1. NCBI lineage: Eukaryota > Metazoa > Arthropoda > Insecta > Hymenoptera > Agaonidae > Eupristina > Eupristina koningsbergeri. The sequence continues at coordinate 729,242 of JACCHV010000002.1, read as the reverse complement.
GTTCCTAATACTAAAAATTTACCAATTCCAATACCTTTTCGCAATATAAAACACAAATCTGCAATCGACTAAAAATTTATTTCGCATGATATACCACATAAAAATTTTGACACTAGACCTAAATGCAAAGGGTACAATGAAGAAAAAACAGAATGATTTTTAACTAAAAAATAAACAATAAAATTCTTACTATAACGTGAATGACTACACAATCAGGTAGATTTTCCTTAACACTTGCTTCGTAACTTCCTTGATGGAAAATCGGTACTTCATCTTCAACATCCACCACACGAACTGTTACAGTTGCAGTTGCTAACCTAGGATCCGGTGCTCCGTCACGTGCTGTTACAACAAACTTGTATTCCTTGAAGATAAAAATAATAATTTAATAATAATAATGTAAAAAATCGTATTAAAATCAATAATTATATATTTATTTTAATAACTGAATAGAAATAAAATGTCTTACTATTGACGGTAAAATGATATCTTGATTTAGAATTATTATAGTTATTTAATGCAATGCATTAGAAACTAAATTTAATAGTTTATGAAATAATTGTCTATATTAAAAATTGTTGTATAAATTTAATTGTGAATGTGTTTGAAATTAAATCATTATGATAATTAGTGTATTTTTAATGACAAATATTGGTACAGCATTGTTATAATATTTCATTTAATGTTTTAGTTTTATTTATTTTATTCTCAACTTAACACAGAATTAAAATACAGTATTAAATAAAAAATGAAACATATTTTTCTAGATATATTACATAAAAATAAAAAAAAACTGCTTATTATAGACTTCGCAGTATCATTTTAATAAATTACGTGTTGTATTCGTTATTTACAATTATAGAAATATAAATGTATATCTGTTGTTGCATTGCATCTTTTTTTATAGCTTAGACCTCCCATTTTCGACTAATTTTTTTTAATACTTATACTCAAAAAATGCTTAAATATAGACTCTAGAAATAAGAAAAGTTTAAGCATTAAATCAAAGATTATTATTTTAATATATTAAAAACGCCATTTACTACAAACGTACGTTCAGCAACGGGTTTTACTTAAATCTTTATGACTTCTTTATATTTCAATTAGTTTAATAAAAAATAAGAACTGATAACTTACCAGTTGAATAAACAAAAAAAACTACATTTCGTCCTTTTACTTACGTGATTTTGTTCGTAGTCGAGGGCGACTTTGGTTAGGATGTCACCCGTTTCGGGGTCAACGGTGAAGGGTATGTCGTCCGGGGCGAAATACGTGATCTCAGCGTTGATACCTTCGTCAGTGTCGTCCGCGTGAACACGCCCAATCAGCTTCCTCGCCTCACCTTCTTTCACAGTAAATTCGTATGGCACTCCCTCGAATTCGGGATTCTTGTCGTTTATATCCGTAACCTTGATATTGACTGTTGTCGTACTTGAGAGACCACCTGTGTCTTCCGCTTTGATGATCTACCATTTTCATCGCAAAATTTTTAATTTAATCACGATTATCATGTATTTTTATAAATTTTAACAATTTTCATAGCATTATTTTTTCATACATTAATTTTCATTTATAGCATTGCTCATCTCAGACAAGGATAAAATATTCATTTTAAATATCTTATAAGAAGTTTTGAACTTTTTTCTAACACTAAGCTACGCATTTAATTTTACTAGGTTTCTAAATTTTTCCGTGTGAAAATCAATTAGTAGAAAAAGATTAAGATAGCATGATTTATAACCTTGATAATAGTATTATTCGTTTCACCAGAGTTTGTAATTTTTTTAAAAATGGATATTCCTTAATACGTCGTTTCAAGTAAATTTAAATAACTTATCAAATGGAAAAAAATATATTTTGCATAATGAGGACAAAAAAAATTTTTGTGCCATCGTTAAATACTTGAATTCCGATAAGAAATTGATAACTTTAATAAATGTATTAATACGTTATTTCGAAAATAATGGTTTATTTAATACGTTTTACAAAAAAAATTTTATAAAAATGGTCGACTAGAAGCTCGGTATAAATTAGTTTTAAGAAGACAAAATTCAGAACGATTAATTTCCATAAAAAGTATTTTAAAAAATATTTCAATACAGAATATGTAACAGAGGATCATTGTGATAAAAAATATTTAGAATAATATATTAATGAATTACTTTTAGAATTTTAATATTAATATTAAAAATGTACATGAAATGAAATAAAATATGCATTTTTACATCGATACATGTCACTTACATTGTTATATTTTTTATTACTGAGTATTTGTAAAACATTAAAGAAATATAAATTTTCAATAAATTTATAAATTATATATTCTAATCAGATGAATGAAATACTTTATTAAAATTTTCATACGTATACTTTTATTTAATAAAATTTTATTTTCTTAAAATTATTGTTATAGAAATTAAACAGTTTCAAACTAAAACGATTTTACTGGATTTTATACTGATAAAAGGATTTAGCAATTGGTTATTATATAGAAACTTAAAATTGAAAAATAAATTCTACATTAAAGTACATTAATTACGTTTAAAAATAAATTTTACAAATTTTATTGTTACTGGCATTTATTATTATATTGTAAATTACAAAATTCATACACGTTTGAGGTAGCAAAGTACTAAACACATTTATATATTTCATATTTAAATATATATCTAATAAATTATTAATACTTGTTTTCTTGTAAAAGGCGCGATCAAATTACGAAAAAAAAATTTTTGTTAGGTAAATTAATAATTTACTGAAAATCCACATGTGAATATCAGAAAAATTACCCAAACTTCAAATGAATTCAAACGATACCATCATAAAGCGAGAATGTAATTAAGTTAAAATGTTAAATTGATGGTTCGGAGTTATGTAGGATAAGCAGTAATTTCACAGATAATCGCTCAACAATAATCTAGCACAATTAAAAATTATCTATCCAAACAAAACAATGAAACTTAATTCAAGTGGCAATGACATACCAGTTGATACCGGGTGAGATCCTCCCTGTCCAGTTTCCGGATAACGGTAATGACTCCAGACTTGTCGCCGATCGAGAACTGTCGGAGGTCATTCCCAGAGACGATGTTGTAGGAAACGGGATCATTTTCTGGATCGATGGCCTGCAAAACGGAAATCGGTAAGCGGATGTGCGTTTATTAATTGTTGATTATTAATATACCCGAGGCGCTCAATTTAACATTCCATCTATCAACTTTTAAAGGTGAATGCTCTATTTTGTTGAATATATTTATAAAATATAATGATTCGTATTTATCCATGTTGTATTATGGTTTACTATTCTCCAGGTGAATAAACTTGTTTCTCATTCATATTACATCAAACGTGAGTAACAAGGATAAATGCAATCATAAGTGACTGATATTACGCTATGATAACCAAAAAAAGTTTTATTAAATATTTCAATGGCTCAAGATCATTTTTGTTTGAATGCAAGTTCTTCTTAAAAGAAAGGCCTTTAATCATATTGAACTATGAAGGAAAATATCATTTTAATCTACATTGTGTTTCTATTTTCCATAACACTATTAGTATTAATTTTTTAAATTAATCAAATAAAATTTTATCGTATCTCATTAAATTTATTATAACTGGTTTCTGAATGAAAAAGTAGATCTTTGTTACAAAAGATCAATGAAATATGATGATTTAATAGAGGTTTTTGGTGATTAATACAATGATAAAATTAATTTTACACAATGAATAATGGTAATAATGATTACACAAAAGCATTTTCAATTCGGAATATCGTAAAGTATAGGATTCATAGCTTCATAAAATTGATGAACTAATCGGCTTCTACCCATCCAGTTAATAATCCAATTCTAATCCGGTAAATCCAGTTTCTAATCATCAGTGTGTTTCCAATGAATAAACTAACATTTTTTACTACATAAATTGTTCTACATTAGAAAAACAACTTAAAACGGAACCGGGTTATTAAGAAAAAAAGGCAACTCACGGTGATGGTGGCCACGGTAGAATTAAGAGAGGCACCCTCGCTGACTTGAACCTCGTACACCTGTTGGTGGAATACAGGGCTCCGGGTGTTGGGCCCTGGAATAATGTTGACCTCGACAATGGTCTGGGAATATCGGCCGCCATTATCACTCGCCTGGACTGTGATGCTGTACTGCTCACCCGCGTTCAGCTTCCCCACGGACTCTATCCATCCGGTCGTTGGTTCGATCTTGAACTTTTGCAGTCCATTGTTTGATACGTGGTATATGCTGTAGGTGATCTTGGCATTTGGACCCTCATCGTTATCGGTGGCCTCTACCTGAAATGTATCAACAATTGAGATTTATCTTAAATTTTTGTCTCATATGAAATCGTATATACTCCACCTAAAATTTATTGTGCAATTTCTTATAATCAACGCCAACATAAATCTTTATATTTGAGAACAGTTTAGCAAATAACTTTATAACCATTTGTAATAAATTATTTTTTTTAAATAAAAACTCTAACGAGTCGACCCTTTACGGCAATTCTAGTCGTCGGGACTCGTAGTGTGGAGACGAGTTGCCCGTTTGCGCGCGGAGTGCAAAGGGGGCTCGTCACCCTTGTATCTCCCAGCTAGGATAGCTGGTCGTCGGGAGGGGGTGAACGAGAGTGTGTAATTAGGGGCTCGGTGAAGGCATAGAAATATACGAGATTTTCAGGAAAACGGGTTTCTGCGGGATTCATATGGTAAGTATACAAATATGAGTTTTCAAGAATATTTATTTCGGATAATTTTAATTACTGTCGGTAATGATTATTAATTATCTTTTATTTACAATTATTTTCCATGAATTATTAATCTATTTGTGTTAATTATGTAGTATTTTCTTTTCCAGATTAATTATGGGAATTTCTTCTTCGGAAAAGCGGAGGAGGGGCGGCAGTAGTTTGCCCCTGTGACGACAGTGATGTGTGCGAGTTTTTCTGCGCGTTCATTTACTCCCGTATTAAGCGCGGGAATTTATTGTGGCGGCCGCGAGGAGCGCTGGCGTCGCGCGGCGTTCAGTCGCTTTCCGGCCGTAAACGCACGCGGTTACGGCTTCTTGGAAATTTAGCGACGGCGTGCAGCCACGCCGTTGCAAAATGAATCATTTAGAGTCTTAAAATTCTAAATTACATACAGAATTTTTTTGTAATAAAGTTTAATTAGATATTTAATGTAAATTAGTCAAACTTAACTCACTAAATTAATTTTTATATCTATTTTTTTCATTATAAAGAGTTCGCAGTATAAATAAGACATTAGATAATATCATATTAATAATTTTTTTTACAATATTATTTAAGCAAATAGCACGATATTAACAAGAATAATAATAGTGAAATTAAAATTGTTTTAAATTTTAGGTAAATTCTTAAATCAAATAGAAAATAAGTGAATTAATAATATATATTTTGGGTTTAAAATAACAAAATAAAGTATAACATCATGATTAAACTGATTTTAATCAAAATGATGTGTATAAATTTTTATAAAATATACGAAAGCGAAGCGTAAACAGGGGTGTTTAATCTTAAATTCATTTGACATTATTCTTTGTTTAAAAAATACTTTTTTCCAAATGTGCCACTTTTACCTCTAATTACATGTTGCTTTAATAACTTTTTCATATGAAACATGACCGTTTGCGTGCAATTAAAATGTATTATTAGATATTATATTAAATTTGTTCGAGATGTTATTACGTAAGTATTCAAAAACCGGAAGAATCGGGTCAATTGTTATTCATTGAAGTTGTTACCTTGATGACTTGGCGCTTGATCTCCCCGGCCTGGACAGTGATCGGTGAGGTCATTGGTAACATCGGAGCGTTGTCGTTGACGTCATTGAGGGTGACGGTGAACGAGAGCGGTGACGAGGCTGCGACGGCGTTCTTCTCGCGTGCGACCACCTGGAACCGGAAGCGTCCAGGGCTCGGAGGGTCGCGGTCCAGGTTTTCCTCGTTTACAACGAGAATACCACTGCCATCGATCGAAAAGAAATTCGTCGTCAGCTCAAATGTGTACTCGGGTTTCGGATCTTCTACACCCTGTTGTTAATTCAAAAAATTGAGCTTGATTGCCAGGATGATGCTGTAGTGAAGGAGAACGAGGGGAAGGATCACCAAGAAATAAAAAGCTATAATTGCAGAGAAAATTACGGAATATCTTATTATCACATCATACTATTGTCGTTGTTATTATTATTTTTATTTGCTTAGCCTTTGAGACGCTTTGCTGCCTTTATAAAAATTTGAGGATAGTGTAAGTTTTCATAGCACTTGTGTTTCAAAAGAAACTGATCTATTTATTTTTTTTATTTCTAGGGTACATTTGAATTTTTAATTATATTATCGTATTCATTTAATTAATAATTTGTTCATTTCCATTATTAAATTATCAACGGAATTTATATTCATTTTAGATTTTGTTATGTAATTCTATTTTTAGAAAAATTGATTTTTACATTGTCAAAAAATATATTTTAAATTTTAAAGATATTTTATAAATTTTAAATAACTCATTAAATTTGTAAATTTAATGTTGCCCAAAAATATTTTTTAGAAACTTTAAAGCAATAATTGTTAAAAATTGATAATTATAATTATGAAGATAAACAATAATAAATAAGTAAATATAATTTTTATATTAAAATTTAATTGCACAACACTAAATTTAGGTAATATTCAACAACTAAGTCAATATTTCAAATGAAATAAATCTTTGTATTATTTTTTTATATTTAAGAAAAATTAAAAAAAAGAAAATTTCAAATAAATATTATTTTATATGTAGAAAACGCATTATTATTATTATTAAAGTATTTAGAATAAAATATTTATCAAATATATTATTATTAACTCGATGCGTCTTAACTTCAGAGTTAACCACTAGGGGGTATTTACAATCTTAATAAGAAAAACCTGTTATAGGTTATAAGTAAAAGGCCGTAAAAAATTATTGTCATCTTTTTTAACTAAATGTATATTTTATATATATTGTGTGAGTACTCTACCCCGTAATTAACGCATATAGAATGAGCTAGAAACATCTTACACTAATGATATGTTGGTTATTATCGATTTCAATCATCAATATATGTGCTACTAATTTACTGCAAAACTTTGTTTATTCAACAATTATAAATATCAGTATCAATATTCTTTTTCATTGGTAATGTTAAAAAATCATAAATGAATATTAACATTCTGATATCCAATGTTTAATGTAAAATAAAAAAAATTATTTTTTTTTTAAATACAAAAGTAAACTTGTAATCAATAATTTAAATAATATTTATTAAAAATTAATATTAATGAAGTATTAATATTAAACCAATAAGAATTATTATAACTTTTTAAATTATCTTAAATATAAACCTGTAAAAAGTAACTATCATTGATTATGTCAAATCCAATATGAAATAGTTGTTTGAACATGTTTAAAAAAAAAATTGTCGTTTTATAAACATTAAAGTTTTAATTGTAATGTAAATAGAATGTAGTTTTAAAAATCCTTTGATGTATTTATTACAGAAGAATCTTAATCTTGATGTATATTATATTAATATAAAACTAATATAATATTCAAAATGTAATTTGTAAACAAGGAAGTGTTTTAATTTAGCAATATATTATTAATTATAGTATTTAAAATAAAAAAATTCATAGAATATACAGCTTATTAACTCTAGAATATTTAATAAAAAATTAATAAATATCAATTTATTTTTTTAATTTACCCATATTACTGTGTTTAGTGTTTAGATTTTATGAACAGCATCAAACCATTTGCTCGAGTCTCAGTAATAGATTACGTTTTATGAATGCTATTTTTTCATAATTTTACATATTTCTAAATACAAAAATATACTGGAATTCAACTAAAAAAATTAATCCTATGAGGAATAAAGTAATCTAGATAATACTGATGTTTACACATCGCGTCAACCCTAAAATAGTCTACTGACTTATCTTACAATACTACAAGTGAAGTGGAAAAATAGTTTTTGCGATGCCTGGAGAACTGAATCTTTAATTAAATTAAGAATTTAATAATATATCTACAAAACGATGTTTCAAAAGAAAAGAAGTAAAAATTATAAATGAGAATTAAAGCATGAAGTAAAAAAAAAACAAGAGTAGTCATCTGTATAATAGATCTGCAAGTGAATATTTCAAATCCCAGTAATTTTCGATTGAATTTTATTATTGCTTTTCTTATTGATTTCTGTGATGAACAAAAAATTATTGAAAAAATTATAAGAGTCCGGGGAAATTGTCAGTTAACTCAAATTTATTAAAAACTAAATTCTCAACTTGAGAAACTATATGGAATAAAATATTAAAAAATTTGATCAAAAGTAACGAAAAAGAAATCTGTTTTAATTTCTATTTACATTTTATTTTAATTTAAATTTACATTTTATTTTAATTTACATTTATATTAAGCAGATGTTAATTTAAAGAGATACTTAAATGTACTTTTTTTTTAGTAAGGTAGACAATAATAAGACTAATATATTTTTTTCATTGGTATTTTAGGTAAAATATCCATAATTTAAATTGAAAAATTAGAGTCACTAAAATAGATCAAGCAATAAAAGACCTTTTTATATCATGAAAAAAATGGAGGTAGTGATATATATATAAATTTGTAACTTTTTTATTTTTTATTATTTAAAATTCTAGCTTTAAGAAATTAAGGTCATTAATATTTACTTTATTTATATAAGTTTTTAACTTGTTCGGATTATTAGTTTCTGAATAATATTAATGTTAATTAAATTATGCGAAAATTTATAAAGTTATTTGCAGCTCAATTCACTGGACGATTTTAATTTTTTCGACAGTTTTAAAAAATATAATGGTTACATAACAAAGCGCTTGAGGAATAGGGAAAGTAAGAAGCGGTAAATTGAAATATATAGTAATGAAAGTGGAATTCTCTTTAACTAACTCCTTCTAATTTTCCGATCGGTTTATAAAAAAATCCATTTTACTCGCAATTTTATTAGCTACAGATCCCCCATTGTTACTACAGTGTTAAAATTAAAACTTTTCATTTTATAACAAAAAAACGTAAAAAAATGCATTTTTTCATAAAAATTTTTTATAAAAAAATTCCCGAATATAGAATTTAAAAAATATGAATCAGATTATTTACGAATTTTAATATGTATTACTAGCTGTTTTTTTTCATGACCTAAAAAGTGTATTATTATTTGGACTATTTATGTTTGTATTATCTTATGAATAAATGGTTACAGCTCTTATTAAATTATTATTGGAACACTAAAACTAAAAACCTAAAAACTAAAAGTTATTTTAGTGGACTACAGGTAACAGAAAAGGTTAAATATACTTGAGTAAAAAAGTAAAAAAAATAATTTAAAAAAGTAATTTTAAGAAAACTAACTGAAATAGAAATATTAACAAATTAATCAAACTATAAATAAGACATATGATTAAATATGTATTTCAAATAAAATTTTTATATGTATTATTCAGCTTTTTAATAAAAATAAAATGCTTTTATTAAAAATATTTAATGTAAAAACATGAAGTATAAAATGATCTAATAGTTTATTGTTTCCTGATGGCATATAAAATTATGTTGAAAATGTATATTTTTCAAATTAATAACGTAATTAGTTTATAAATATGAATTTAAATACGTATTTACATGTAGACAGAATTTATATTTATTACAGAAGTTAGTTTTGTAGCCACAATGAAGATAGAATTATTTTAACTAGTTTACTTAAATATTATTATTAAATAATTGCGATAGCCTTTCATCAGAATAAATTAATTGAAGCAATCAATCGTAAATTTATATTATGAGATTGATATTTAATAATCTTTTTGAAAAATTACTAAAATGTGTTCCAAATAAAATATACATAAAAAAAGAAATAAAAATAAACGATATATTTAAAAATAAAATTTATAAAATAAATATTTTGTTGTTAGACACACGTAAACAAATACTTGTATTAGTTAACAATTTTCTAACGAAATTTAGTTGCAATTTTGAATCCGTGGTAAAGATGTACGTGGTAAACTGATTATAGAGGGGACAAAATTTGACAAATGGAAGTGCGTGTGGAAGGATTTTCTCCATTTATTTCCTTCTAATTATTTACTGGACATTAACTCGATTATTTCCGATCTTTTTCCTTATTTTTCAACACCATTTACTAAAAATATTCAATTGAATTTATTACAGATTTCCTTTTATTTGATATTCGCATATTACTTTCATCAACATTCGAAAGTAAATTAACAAAAATATCAAATAAACAAATATAATATGAATTACTACTTTATTATATATATATTTATTATAAACTGTCTACTTTATACAATATTTTAATATGAATAAAGGTAATAACAATTGAAAGACCGTATGTCCTAATCAGACGATTTTCATTAATTTATATTTTGAATATTACTTTATTAAGCCAATAATTTCATCATTAAAAAAAAAAAAATTGTCCACGAAATATCGAGATTTTGCCTTTCATTTTACGGCTATTGGTCGTGGAAATTTGGAAAAAGTCTTAAAATGTCGACAAAACCTTTTTCTATTTGTCCCTTTTTTTGATAATTTGAAACAACAGAATTTTACTTCGCGCGAAGGGTACTTTTCAGTTTTTTGACACGGCGCAATGGAGAGACTACTCGAAAAGCGTTACACGATAAAATTTTGTTTGCAATTAAAAAAAACGGTGCAGAAACATTTAAAATGTTAAAAGTAGCGTATGAACATAATTGAATGTCAAAATCGCAACGTGAAAAATGGTATAAAGCTTTTAAAGGGGGCCGGAAAAAAAACATTGACGAGCCTCGACGTGGGCACCAAAAAACCTGTGGACTAACTACAAAAACGTACCACGTGTTACAAATTTTAAATTCAGACCACCGATTAACAATTAGAGCAATCACTGAAAAACTGAATCTCATTTGAAACAAGAATTTAAAGAAAAACATTAGAATTCAGTGAATAACACTCAGGAACAGATGAAAACAAATTTGAAAAACATGAAAACAGAAGAGTTTCAGGCTACCTTTGAAACTTGGAAAGCTCGTCTTCGTAAATGCGTTGATGTAGGCAGAAATTATTTATTAAGTACTACAAGATACAATTCAAATAATATATATTTATTCTAAGATCTTACAACTACAACAAAAGATTTTAAAACTTTTTTTCTTGCGTTCCCACCTCGCAAATTTCTCCACCTTTATACATTATCGAGTTATAAAAAATATCAAACCTTGATATTTTTATAATATTCCATATATTTAAGAGATCTTGATTAAATGGATCGAATACTAAGACTCAGGCGTTAATCATTTTGACTGTTCGATAACAGATGCATTAAACTCTCAATTAAAATGAAAACATCAGAATCAGCTAAATTAATACAGATTTAAAAAAAAGTGTAAAACAATAATTAAACATAACTCACCAAGTCGGCATCCGAAACAGCAACAAGGATTGGTTTGCCCTTAGCATCCACGACTTTGATACCAACAGCCGCATTTTCGTCCACAAAACCCTCAATAGAGGAAGCCGAGATTACCGGAGGATTACTATCAACAGGCTTCACAGTGATGCTCAGCTTCGCGGTCGCTGATCGCTCAGCTTCCGAGTCTTCGACTGCCTTTGGATTCATGAGCATAAAATTAGTATTATTTGAATTAGCTAATATTAGATTTTGATAACACTGACCGTGGCTTGCTTAATGAAACAAGTCCAAGGTCAGTTTGGAAGGAATGAGGGAAACGGAAAACTCAACTCCCGTGTATACCAAAGTTTAATGTTTTATACATTTTTTTGATTTTGCACTAGAAAACTCAACTGTTTAAAAATGGACAAATTCTATTATGATTGTTGAAAAAAAATAAATCTAAATTTAAAAGTATAAAATATTTACAATACTTTCATGTAAAATGAATCATTGTTGTCCATAATGATTATATAAATAAATGTACCAATTTCGTTAAAGTAAAAAAGTAAAAATTTACATAAACATTCTTCTACGATTAAATGATTATTTGATTCGAATTTGAAATTTATTAAATTAAATCAATATAATTATTAAATAATTTTACGTCTTCAAATTTTAGGGTTAATTAACATTTACAGGATTAAATAATAAAAATAGAAATTTAAAACTTGATATTATTTGGGTAATTAAATATTGTTTGGCATTGATAAAAAAGAGGTACCTTGATGATAATGTCGAACTTTTTGCTAACAGTGGTATCAACAGCTCGTATCTGCTTGATCGCTCCAGTGTTCTGGTTTATCTCGAAGAAATCTCGATAATTTATGGGAACACCGCTCAGGAAGGAATACCGGATAGCAGCATTAATACTGTCCATGTCAACCGCCTGAACCTTCTCTGGTGAGATGTTGAGTATGCCCGATATAATACCACTGGAGACCTAGTAAAGATATAAAAAACTATAATACTTTCTTAATGAATTCTTTAAACCACCGCCCCCCTCATTTTCAACAGTGTAATATATTTATATATTTTTTGTGTATTAAGTAAATTAAAAAAACACTATTTATTTTAACACCTAGGTTTTTTTATTATAATATAAATGACAAGGATGATAGACTAAATCATCAATACATCGACAAATACAATGTTGTTTTAATTTACCTCACACCCAAAAACGTATATAAATATAATATACTATTTAATTCGGATTATTTGATCCCAATACCATCTATGGACATAATTTTAAGGTCGATTTTATTTTTTTTTCTTTTTTATTCATTTTATCTTTTTACTTGTAATAATACACTAAGTTAAATTGATATTTGGTGTTCGATGCAGACTTAGATGGAATTATAAAATTGTAAATTGCGAAGTTGCCCTCTCAGCTGTATAATTGCGATTAGGATTTTCTGTAAACCTCAATTCACAAATTTGTTTATCTGTTTACAACTTATTAATTTTATATCACCCACTAATACTTGTACACATTCATTATATTTTTATAGTTCTGTTAATTCTTAAAATTGCTAATGGGGAAATTCCGATCTTGAGTTGAAATATTGAGAATCGACAAATTAATATTTTATCCCTTCCATGTATACTTATTCTACCTGATATAATATAAATATATCCTAGAAAAAGTTATTCAGGCAGATTTTCTTTGCCTGTCCTTGAGATAATTGTAAATACTATATTTTTAAACACACTTGAAAGTAAATAGTTTGTTCTTCTTTAAAAAAAAAATAAAAATAATAAACCTAAAATTATTCGTTCGTCATGAAAAAATACCGAACGGAAAGCGCATAACTAAAAAAGTAATCTTTCATACTACAAAAGGAAATCATTGTACTAAAACATTTGGTTTCTGTCGAATAAATATTAATGATATAACTTCCTTAAAAGAATGTGCGTTGATTCAAAATATGAAAATTTTAATACATTATAATTAATATTAACCTAGTGAACATTCGATTTTAGGATAAACTTAAAATTTATATTAGAATAAGCCATTGTATGGAATTTTCTTTATAATTGTATTTTATAATAATCAGTGTTCTTCAATAAAATTAAAAAACTTTGTTATTATTTATATATTTAGAGCTACTTTTAAAATTTTTAACAATTCATATGTTTATTCATAATTTTGTATTAATTTATGTAAAATTAGTATCATTTCTTACAATTCTTCAAAGTATATTTTGCTTTCATAGTAAATGTAAATATTTTTTTGAATTTAAATACCTGAGATTAGGAGTAATCTGAAAACTCGTTTAAGTATTCCACAAAATTTCATTTTTGAATAATTGAGTTTCAATAAAAATGTTACACTAGTCGCCGACTTACCGAAGTCGAGTACTCGGGGTTGATGCATGCACCGTTAAGTAACATACAGCCCTGATAAATGAATGAAGGATCTTGGTCGTCGTCATCGCGAATGTTTACAGTCAAGGTTGTCGTCGACGTGAAACGCTCCGCGGGATTTATCGCACGATCCTGTAACAAAATTATAAGTTTATGAATTAATTTTTACTCACATTGTTGATTTTTAAAATTGCGTGATATAGCAATATTCTTTTATACATACTTTACATAATTATGATTGATAAAAGTATAGTTTTGATCCAATAAAGTACCGATTAAATAACACATACAGTTTATTTTTAATTAATATTCCTACGTTTCGCACGAGAGATCTCCTTATCAAAACTATTTATTAATAAAAAGTGAATTAATATAATTACATACACACATGTTATAATATTTTACAATAATATAAAATGTCAAATAACTATCGAACATTTTACACCAGGAATACATATATAATCTACGACATAATTGTCGTAACATTACAATTTCATTGGATCAAAATTATCCTATAATCAATTGAAGATGGAAGGTTCTTATCATCAAATTTCATAATTGATTTATATAATATAAAATCACAGAATCTACAGCATATGTACATTAAACTTTCATCTAAATAAAAATATACTATCTTCACTTTTTACTACGATTACAGCATTATTAATATGATCTATCATATTATAAATATATAATTTATATTATAATGCGTCTTTTACTTAATTAAATAATTAAATTTAATTAAGCAACGCATTACTTATTTCAGTTATTTCAAATGTACTACAAAGTTTTTCCCTCCTTATTTAAATTTATTTTTATAAATCTACTGCCAATACTAACATATTATCATTAATTATTAACATTATCATCCATATTTTGTGATTTTTTAATCGTTTATTTTTTTAGTTTCACTTTTATAAAATTGCATTCATAGTAATTTAATGATACGTTAAATTTAAATAAATTCAAAAAGTTATAAATTATATATATAATGGCATAAAGTCTTGCAATCAATACTTCCATATCATCTGCATTTCATTTTTTATCGAGAAAATTGCTGATGAGGTTTAAATAATTAGTATACAATGAACAATGGTAATCGGTTGTGTTTGATACATCTCCATAATGTGCGACAATATATAGATACATTCGCTTACATTAATGTTGATAAAGAAGAACTGATAACAAAAAGTTTCTAAAAAAAACGGAATATAACTGATCACTTTTTGTGTTTATATCACAGATATCATTTAATGAATTTGTGTACTAAGCCTAATTAATGAAAAACATTTATGGAGAAAAATTAAATAATATCCAATGAAGATCAAAACTATCCTTTTATGAATAAAAAATCGAAGATGCTTATCATAAAATTTCACTATTTATGGAGAAAGTTACAAATTTGTGGAGTATAATATTGATAAAATAGAAATTATCATTAAGTTGCACTAACCTAACGTTTCCATTTAAATTAAATATCGAACTTTGGTATTTTTATAATGACAACATATAATAGAAATGTATTTGAATAAAACACAATTATCACGGACAAATAATAATTTGATTAAACAAATAAAGTAAATCTCGACTGTACGATGACTTTTTAAGAAAATATTGTTTTGTTTTTATTAATTTTCATATTGATTATGTAAAATTAATTTTTTACAAATAGTTGTTCATCACAAGTTATAAACTATTTATATAAATATAAAAATGAAACATCTATAAACTGTTGTGCCTGTCATGACACTCGCTGAATAAATGTATTTTTCTTATTTATCAAGCAAGCAGTAAGGGATTTGATCTCGTCAGTACCTCTGGTTTTTAAATCAAATTCGTTTGGTCTTACTGCAAATAACTTGATCGTCCCATCAATTATTGTACGTCCAGATGTGAAGCTGATATCTTCCATCTTCTACTCACGCACTTCACTATTGTTTCCATACCTTAGTGCTTTGTATGTTGAACTTATTGTAGATAAGTGCACGGTAAAAGTACCAATGATGGCTCAAGTATTTTCCATGGTGAGTTTTCACTAATTTTCCTAACGCCGATAACCAGTCATCTTTAAATGTGAACCTTTAACATGATTTGATTCTTTTTATTACTTTTTAATGATTCCAAGTATGTGAATAAAAAATCATATACGGATCTGAATGTACGTGAGTGTATGTATTATATGCATAAAGTTGAATAAATATGTGTACACATAAGTATTTAATATCTGATTAGCAGATGATTTTTGTGCGAGCGTCCAAGTGCCTGATAGATTAATTTCATATGATAATAACTTCCCTCTTTAGTACAAACTTAAAATTATTAACAGATTGATCATGGATTATCGATTTGGAAGCAAGTGAGGCTGTATTTCCCTAATTTTCTACATAGTCACATACATGCACACAGTCGTATATTCGTATCCAATGAAACTTATCTAACATTATCATCCTTTTAATATTATAAATTCCAAAAAAAAATTTTTGAATGGAAACATATTATGAAGAAATAATAATTATTTAGAGGGTTGGCTTGAATCTTTATTTCAATAGAGAAATGCACGTAGTGTGTTTTATCATTCGTGGATAACATTTAAAATGGAACGTCAAATGTCTCAGATACTCAAATGAAGCGGAAGTTTATCTTGACTCGATGAATAGAGTTCAATGAATAAGTTTTTGGAGCTGAAGAAAAACATGAAAAATAATTTTTATGTAAGAAAATTTTTGTTATTTTTAAATTATATATTAAATGTCGCATTGTATTCGACGTATCGATTGTAAATAAAGATTCAGTTACGAATGAATCTTTATCATGAGAATTAAATATAACTAAACTCATATTTACATGAAATAAAGCTAAAACTGCAGAGATTAAAGTCATTGTTTCTATTTATGGTCGAGAACAGATAAATTCCTGGACAGGTTATTGTAAAATTATCAATTCAAAGAAGATCACCCCTTTTTCAAATCTCATCTCTAAAGGTGCTATGGTGGGGAAAGATTTAAAAGGCTATAAAAGCCATATCGAACAACTATTATGCACTTTTTGTCAATTCGTCATTTATTCGATCTATAAGCAATTAAAACTTAAACTATATTCGATATTCAGCTCTGCACTTATTGTTCAAGAAATCTCAAACTCTTATCATAATTGGAAACTCCGAACCCACAACTACAACGGAGTGGTGATAACAAACTACGCAAGAAGAAATTCAACACCCACAACGGCCTTCCGGACTATTCAAATCACTCGCAAGGACGTCTAAATAGCCGATCGAGATCAACGTTCAAAACAAGTAATGTTACACATTAAACGAGCGACAATCTTTTCTTTAATATACGCAGTGTCCGAATTTTTGTTATAATATTATTTTAAATCTTATTCTTACTAAACGTCTTCTTTTTATATTATATATTTTTGTAAAATTAAGAACAAAAATTGGATCAAACAGTATCATTGAATAAATACAAATTTAAATTTTAAAATTAAAAATATTTATTTAAAAATAAATTAAAATTAATCCCAGACATAACATAATATATTCCAGGGATTATAAGACTGAATTTTAGACTGCATAAATTTGACGTTTTGAATTTTAAACAATTTTACCTTCAATTTAAACTTTTAAACTTTTAAACTTCAATTTTTAACTGAAGAAAAAGAAACTTTCTCTGAAAACTGAAAAAATATATTTAGTAATGTAAATAATGAAAAATACAATGAAAATTAGCTCGATAAATTCGAAAAAATATAAAGGGCTTTTCTTTTATTTCTTTCAATCAAGAAAAAAGTTGTGATGCAACTTAATCTAATCTGTAAACTCTTGAAATACATTCATTAATTATAATTTTTTATTTTCAAAATAAAATATTAAAAAAAAAATATAATTTATGCTTTTTTTTCATACTTTTTTTTTTCAAACATAAATATTAAATATTTTTGAGGTTAAAAATTTTATATCTATGAAAGTGATAAATTGCTTGAGTTTGGTTTATGAGGAATAAAGTAATAAAATATATTAGAATTTATTTATAAATATGCATATTTAATATCATTTGATCAAAAGAAATATATATTTTTTATATAATGCATATAAATTGTAAATAATACTGTGTCTATAATAAATTTTCTTACTTTAATATTGAAACTCGTAATTACATATAATTAAATAATTTATTTTGCATAATTAATTCATTATTTTTAACTTTTTTTTTATTTTTTCAACTCTAAATAATTATATTTTTTGTTAAATTTATAATATTTTTTTATAAATACAATATTACTAATATCATAAGTTTTTCATATTAATAATAATCTCTTAGTTTATCATTAATAATCTCTCAGGTTCCATGTATATAAAATCAATCAATGTTATATATACATTTTTATACATTATTTTACAAATTTATAAAATATAAGATATTAAATTTTAATTTTATTTAATTAATTACATTATGATACAATTATTATTATTTAACACATTAATGTTACGTACGCGTAGAATAATATTAATTATATGTATATATACAATATTGAATTTGATTGAAATTAAAATGTTATATATTTTATAATGACAAATCGTATAATGCAATGCAAAATATGTAAATTTTAAAATATTGCAAAAATTATTTGCTTAAAACATAAAATTTAATTATACCTATTATATCTTAGATCACTTTAAACAAATGCAACAGAGAAGTTCTTACTAATCGTAAATCTTTCATAGAACTGTAAATAGGTATAATCATAAAATAACATTGCTTTTAACTATTACTTTGCAATTTTATGAATTTTCAGAAATATTCAATCGATAGTGTTCTTACTAATGATGTATAAATAAATATTCAGTAGTTTTTTTTAACCGAATTAAAAATTTAAATTATTTTCATAAGTTGTTTATAGAAATGAAAAAAACTCACCACTCCGTATTTTTATATATTTCATTATTGAATAAAGCAATAGAGCTCTTTTTAGATTGCTAACAGTTTTTATTTGGCTTTTTTGAGAGTTTTTGCTAATAGTCGAAGATTTTAAAAGATTATTGAATATATGAAACTTATAAATATTGCTAGTTTAATAAATAATAACTTATTAACTAATAAAATATAACTTTTTTTGAAAAGAATTATTATTATGGTATTATGTGAAAAAAGTTTTGAAATAAAGCATTAAACTTGATTATCTGTAAAATAAAGTTTAATTTCTATTTAATATTAATAATAAAAAATATTTTAAGTTGCATTTTTATTCTACAGAGTATATTTATTATTTACGTATTTTGATTAATTTATTTTATATTCTAACGAGACATCCATCTTCATTGTTAGAAGTTTCGGTACCACTATGTGTGCCGTCCAGAACTTCCGGCACAGGTTGGCCACCATATTGATACTTGCCAAACCATGCGACGGAGGGTAAGGGGAATAGGCTACTCAAATCTTTCCGTTGTGTAGCTCGCCACAGTAGTCCGCGCGGATTAATGATTATAATAAAATAATATAAAATATAATAAAATGACTCGTAGCCAATCGTCATCTCGAATTCTCTAAATCCGCGATCTCTACATTCGGCAAGGTTCACGCCAGCATCCGCGCACACCGAGCGCCGAGATACCGAGGGTATTTAGCACCTCGATGGATTAGTCTCGGGAGCAGAATCTTTCTGGCCTCAATCTCGACCGCACCATGCTTTCCGCTTATCCCGCTGCACATGATTCCGTATCAGCAAACCCTTAATCGCCTCCATTTTCACGCTTTCGTGGGGGCAACCAGGTTCACGTTTTCGTGTCGGCTCAATCCTTAAGTGTTAGACTACTTGCAGTCAAACCATACTGTTCTGTAGCCAAAAGTATTCTGCGGCGAGTATGTAAATTTTTGTCTGCTGCAAATTTCTCATTCGCATCTACCGTCTGCAACCTCGGCTCGTAATAAGTCTTCCTTTTTCACTAGGTGTTTTATTTTTCGTTGAACACTCCTCGGGCACCATTCTGCAAACAGACTCTCCCTGTCCCTTCCGTTCTTCGCCGATTCGGTACGTTCGCCGTTACTTTCGACTAATCCTTGATCCCGCCGTGTGTCAATATTTATTTACTTGTGTTTATAAAAAAAATTCGAAAGAAAATTTTGTAAAGTAATTATTTTAAATAATTATTCGAATTTCGGATAGTCCGCGAGTCTTTCTATGACTGGGTCACTATTATTATTGTCTATGTCCGTGATTCGCCAGGTTATTACTCGTCTAATAGACGCAACTTTAAATATTGTGAATAATAGACTTTTACCACTATTTTTCTCCGAGGATTCGCGACTACAAAATAAATTTTTATATTATTCTATTTCAATTTTACTCAAATCAACTGTATTAACTACGTCAATGATTTTTTATTTTTTTAATAGAGCTGCTCAATAAAGCACACCTCCTCGGTGGCATTTATTTATTTAAATTTGTTGTTTTTTTATTGACTACACGTATCAACAACGTTTCTTATCCCTGGCAGATCGGCTGCCGCTTACCTCGGCATTCTTTTCTGTTAATTTTCAACAAGCCATCGACTCTTCCCTTCACTCGTGAAGGAAGAATGGTTACAATATAAATAAAAACATTTTTATTTACATGTTTTCTCAGTACCAAGTAATCATTTTTGTTTTTACTAAAGCTTAATTTAACGCAATGTTTGTAAAATAAAATGAAAGTCTAAATTAGTTTTATTATTTTATTTTAATGCCATCTTACAATTTAACGTCATATTACAAGATTGGACAACATTCTTCGCGTAAAGCTCAATCTAGCCTCTTTTAATGATTGAAAAGAAAAAAAAAGACAAATAGAAAATCTCTCTCACGTATTTTCTTACTTTTCTAAAATTACTACAATAAATAGTGACTTCAAAAAAATAATATAAAACCCACTAATTTCCAAACACATTATATATATTAACTTTATCAAGGTCGATAAAATCCTATCACTATTCATTAGACACATTTTTTTATTCATTTAATGACAAAAGAAAAAACTTAAATTGATCCAGTACAATTAAGGAAAATTTTATCAATATATGTAACGGATATGATAAAAGATAAATTTTTTCTTTTTCCCCTCTTATTTAGCGAATTAACTTTGATTTGTAACATTTATTGTACAACTATTTAAAAGTAGATAAACTATAGTATAAGAGCGACCAAAAAAAATGACTTTTATATATAAATATAGCTATCACTCTGTATATTGCGCAATTTTGGTAATTTACATGTAAATTTTGAGGTTACATTTTTTAGCATGTCTCCATCAAACAAAAGAGTGCATTAAGAATATAGAAAAATCAAATAAATCATTTTATACTACAATTAGATCGAAGGAGTAATCAATAAAAGTGATATGGAAAATCCGGACGATTTTTCCAGACAAAGCCGATGCATCGAATTTTCAGTTTGTAATCACCTTTTCGCCCAGGTGTACGTTTAATTTTTTCATTTTCGTACAGTCTTATAAAATATCATTAATATAAATTAAAATTTATATTTAATAAAGAAAACTTACGCATATACAAATCCTTTACTTGAGTTATATTTTCAAATAATCATTACTTTGCTTATATTTTAAGACGTAACATATTTTAAATTACCGTTCATTTAATTTGAATCAAAAACCTTTTTCTTCAAATTGTGATCTATAACATACAATAAATTAAAAATTAGACAGAAACAGAATTATTTTTAATAGAATAAAATATACAATTTTTGAGATATACGCATTTAAACTTACTCACGAGATTTGATTTGAGAAATTAATAAAAATTAATAAAAATAAAAATTACTAAAAATAGGAATTTAATAATAAAAATTAATGCTTTAGTTTATAACATTTTAAAAGACAATAATTGAATATTACTAAAATATTTGTACATATTTTACTTTAAAATTTTAAATTATAAACAAAATATTTTATATTTTCTTATGATTTTTAAAATTCATTGTGAATATCAAATTAATTAGTTAAAAATCTATGTATAAATTATTGTAACTAATAAATAAACTAATTTTTTTATGTATGATTTTTTGTATGAATCATTACATAATGTGTTTTCTTTGTATATAATTTTTTCTTTATAAGTGTAATGCACACATAAAAGAGCTTATAACATATAAGCTTTTATTGCATCCTAGAGAAAGGGTAACTAATTTAAATTCAATGTTTTTCAATTTAATTCTTGGATTCACTTTTATTTAATCAAAGTTATGCAAATTAAAATAAAAGATTCAATATCAATGGAAAGACGACTCTTTCTTCTTGAAATTCCTCCCAGGTCGACAGTTGAGCCTTAGTCAACCTGAGGACTAGCTGCGCTGGTTTTTCTATCCTCTTAATATGAATACTTTTAAAAAAATCTGAAGAATACGTTAAACAAAATTCAGTGTAAATTAGTTGAGGCATTCATGAGAAAATTTATTAAATAAATTAATATATATCTTTTTTTATACATAAACGCCTAATCATGCTAAGCTTGATATTTTAATTTTGTAGATACATGAACAAATTATTGTATTTTATAATATACAAAAAAGCATAAAATACCTTAATATTTTCCTGGAGCGCGACAAAAGATAATTTACTGAGCTTTATATTTCAGTTTTAGTTCGGTCGAAAATTAATTCTTATAAGTAATTCATTAGTGATACTGTTCTCTGAAAGAGATATTCATCTGTAAATTGTACGAACTTTGACATCATTTTCCTTCAAAGATTAAACTTCAGATTATGCAATTGGATTAGGTGAAATAAACAAATTATAACTTCGTTTTGAATGTATATTTATTTACTATAGCAGATACAGATAAATGCATAAAAATCGCATGACGTACGTCACTTACGAGGCGAATAATTGATTTTCGGACTTTACTTGGTAACGGATTAGTTTCTGCATATACTCACATATGTATATACACTATTATATTACTATAATATATACTATTATAATATATGTATATACGTAAATTGATTTTATATACATTGAAGCTGAGATTATTTTATTGTCTTAACTATGCATGAATGGTTACCTTTTAGTTGTGTAAAATTCTTACTTCTACTTAAGGAATTTTACCATGTAGATTTGCCACAACATAATTTTTATGATTATTTAAAAATATAATTAAATATATACATATATATGTATCAACATTTTTCACTTGTAGACGCTATTTTCTTACATATTGTAATTAAATAATAATAATTTTATGTTTATAGCACAATATAGATTATATTTTAATTTCGAAAAAGCTATTTTGTTTATCAAATTTATTATGTTTTACTGTCATTAATATATTCATCAAAAATATATTACTGTAAAATTATAATAAATTGTATAAATATTTTCAGATTATTTTTATTGAATTATTTGTTCTTAATTTTTATTGTATTAAAATATTTATTTTTTAAAAATTGTTAATGCAATTATATTCATTATAAATAATTAAATTAACAAATACATAACGAGTAAATGCGTAGCCAAAGTAAACCATGTTCAAAAAAAAATTAGGGCAGTATCTAATTTCATTTATACTTTTTTTTCCATTACTAAAACATAATTATAAAATCAATAATAACAGTTTCATAGTCTAGCGGCGAGTGATTTTTGATTTTTTACGATTTACTTACGCAACACTAATCATAGATAATCTCTAATTTAATCTTGATACTGATCAAATGAATATGAAAGTAATGACTTCAATTACATTTTTATGGCTAAATTTAGTATTTATTATGAAAATATGACGAATAAAATAATATTAAATTTAGTAAATACGTACCAATATTTCATGTAATATTAATTATAACTTCGTAATATTGTAAATGTACTGAAAGAACGTTTTTTCGTTTATTCTCGAGTGAATTAGTCTTAGAAATTTTTGTTGCATTGTTTTTGGCAGTTGTGTGCTACATTTTTATTTATGATGAATAAAATGGTGATATTTAAATTTATATTAGTTCTATGTTTCAAGATTACAGATGTAGTCCATGCAGAGGACAGTTGGGAGAATATTTTGATTAGACAACTAATGGAAGGCAGACATTATCATCAAATCATAATATTTAAGAATAATTATACAAATAGTGCCGTGGAAGAAAATTATGTCTTTAAAAAATTTGCCTCTAAACTGCCAATTATTAATATTGATTTATCTAAATTTACAAATAAAACTAAAATCTTACCTGTTATTAGAAGAACAACTATTTACATTATGATTCACATTTCAAATTTAAATAATGAAACTAATGATTTAAAGCAGGCAAAATCATACATAGACACAATCTTTTATTTACCGTTTCCTGAAAGGAAACCGAAATCTCTTATGATATCTTTTAGAAATAACATTAGTTCTTATAAATTCTTTCAAGATTTTCTACTTTACGCTTGGTCGAAAAAGTATTTGGACTTCACAATTATGAATATAAGTCCAACGAACAACATAAAAATAATGTACTATAACCCATTTACAAAAACGTATAATACCCAATGTTTTGCCTCCCAAACTCAAGTTTTTCCTGATAAAGTGATCAACATGCATCATCACGAACTCAAGTTACCATATCTCAAAAATACCCCTTACATAATAAGAAATGACGATGGTACATATGATGGAGTAGAATTTAGAATAATAAAATTCATAGTGAGTGTTTTGAATTCGACGATAAAAATTATCGATTACAAAGATATTGATTTAATAAATATAATTCCATTTTTACGAACCGGAAATATCAATGCTCTGTCATTTTCTCTTCCCATATCACATCCTTCGGTGAGAAATAGTACAGGAATGGAACGTGGAACAGTTTTCACGTATGACAGTTTTTGTGCAGTGATATCACCAAGATATCACATAGATCCCCGAATGATCTACGCGCCATTGAAAATTATGATGTTGATTTTGATTGGAATTGGAATGGTTATGATTATTATTGTCTGTGCTGATCAGTTGAAAATTACTGGCCAACGATGGAACAACCTTTTTATCGTAGTTCAGATCATTCTAGGATCATCTGGTGTAAAACAACCGGATTATAGTAGGGATAGGTTTATTTTTCTCAGTATTGTGTTTTTATCAATGATTTTTCTGGAGAATATTTATTCAACATTCACGGAATATAAATTATCTTTTAGACCTATACCTTTAAAAACATTTAAGAACATTATTGATTCGAGCTTGGAACCAGTTGCAACCACAGCAGGTTATAACTGGATGTATGACACCCCTGATAAGGAACTTGAAGAAATAAAATCAAAAATTAAAGTGGATTCATTAGAAAATTGCTTTCGGTACATTATATTTTCATAAAATTTTCAAAAATATGTTGATTCCAAACAATACGTTACCTCCAAAAACAAAATTAACTTATATATCTCAATGATTCAAACACCACTGCTTAAAAATTGTAATTAAATTTATTTTGAATCAAACTATGATCATTTAACTTTATTATTATAATTTTAATTACTTTATTAAGAATAAAAACTTACATTTTCTAAACAATTAAGAATATAATTCCATATCTTACATAATATTCCTCTATGTAAATATTCATCATTTATTTCAATTCACTAATAATTACAAAAAAATAAATATAATTAAATGAATATTATTTATAGTATATTTCATGATTTATATGTTTATATTTATGTTTATTAACGAAGTAAAATTTTTTAAAGATTTATAAAAATGAATAATTGTAGATTGTTATATACATATGAATTTAGAATAAAGGATTAAAAATTGTAAAATAAATTTACTAATTAGAGAAGATTTTGCTCAACTAAGGGATAAGGCAATTCAATGAAATTTTAAATATTTTAGAAGAACAGGGCTCAAACTAGAGAGACTATAAATGTATATATTATATAGTTAAGAGAAAAAACGAGAATCTCAAAGGTGTATGTATTGAGTATATCAAGGAGAAAGAGCTATCACAAAACTATATATATTATATAGGAAGTAAATTTTCGGATCGTGAGGGACTGGTATATATCACCTCACTTAACTTTTTTACATGAGGAAATTCAAAATTCAGTAGTTCACAAGCTAGTGGCGGAGCGCAGTACTACCGTATCCTGCTGAATTTGAATAGATTTCGCGTTAGAGTTGAATTAACTTTAATTTCTAAAACAAATATACAAATATACGTTAATCCTTTTTTTGAATTTCATTATTTTACACTTATCTCTATTTAATTGAATAACTTAATAATATACACATTAATTCAAAGAAATAAAATACCAAATGTAAAGAAAAATTAAAAAATACTTAATATTCTAAAAGTTTTCGTGTATAATCTTTTTTATTTTTTATTGATTCTTGTTACTGGTACATTTTATTTTATGTATCATAATATATACTATTTACAAAAGTATATAAATATATTATAATTTAATTTACATTTGACATGCGTTAGGGACGGACAACATACACGTTTCGGTACATTGCTTCATACATTGGTTAACATTGAGGTGGCGGGCAAAGGCTCGAACCACCAGGTGCCATCTCATTAATGAGGCCGAATTTTGTCGCAGAAATCTGGGTAAATCAAAGCTTTCGATAGGCACATGAGAGTTTTAGCTGATCGCTTAAAGGCTCGAAGCTTCGCGAAAGATTATCATTAAAGATCGGGAAATTGTCGAGATTGGAATAGCTCCTTGTCTCTCTCCTCAAGCCGAAAACCACCATACAAATTATCTAAGTTTTTCTTTTCTGTCATTCACTTCCAGTGACCTTTGTCCTTTGATGGCAAAATCATTATTGTCAGAACACGATCGAAGAACATAGTGTTATCCAATAAAATCGCCCTTCTCAGGAGTCTCAATGTAGTACTTGAACATATTATTTCAACAACCCGTCCTTCTCAGTACGACTATTTATCCGCATATGAACGCCATTGCTTCTCTGAGGCACGACCTTTTCTCACATTTATATTGTGCAAAAATATTTAATAGATCATGTAATAATTAATACAAATCAATAAATTAGCTATTCACTAAACCAAAATTAATAGGGTCATCTCTTAATGGTTAAACTACTCTATTGAGACATGAAAGGAGGGAGAAAAGCTCCGAGATTGTAGATTCTTTTTACTCATTATTTAAGCTCCTCTAATTCAGAAACTGAAGATTTCATGCGAGGTTGTCTAACTCGCAGGGTACTGGAAGGTTGTCTATCACTAATTAATGTGAAGGAAAATAAAAATTATAGATGACTTTAAACAAACCACTTAGTAGATGACTATCTTAATTTAAGTTCTACTTTAGGCATTGTCAGAAATATAAATTCTTTAAGACAGATTGTAGAAATTAGGAAGCCGGGAATGTCAGGCTGTATGGATGAGGATCTGTTGTAAAATTATAAACGAGGCTCCATCTTGCATCAAACTAACACATGGGGTCACATGGAACCGACTACTTCGGCAGTGGAATGTCGAAGATTGTGAGGAAAGGAACGCAATCGGTTTCTGGCATAAATCAGTGTCATATGAACAGAAAGTATTTCATTTTTTTCTACATATAGATAATGTGAATCAAAGAATCTTACACGTTGAGTATATGTGTACTTTGTTATTATTAAAAAAATTGTACTCTTTAAAGACAGGAAATTTTAGTAGAAAGGATGGCATATCCTTGAGTGATTATCGCCATACTCTCCCCTCTGCACTAATATCTCTATCACTATCGCTATAGTAATCAATACATGAATATCATTAAAAATATTTATATTAAAATTTAATTCTATAAAATAAATTATGTTATACTATATTTATTCATAAATATATGGAACACTGAATATATACATATTAAGCATTATTCATGTATTAAAAATGAAAGTAAATAATACACTAAAAAATAAATTTTACAATATAGTGTTTTATTTTAATTGAATAGTATAAAAGAAGGATATTAAAAATATTAAAACTTCAATTAATATAATTTTAATTTGATTATAATATTTTGATTCTTTAGTACACAACATATAAATATTTTATATGTGAATCTAAAGTTTAATTAATATTTATACACATAAAAACTAATTTAGTGATTTTAAATGATAAATATAAAATTTTTCAATTTTACAAATAAGTCACTGACATTTTTAACCATTTGAATAATACATAACTAACAATATTTTACTAAAATAATGTATGTTTGAATATATATCAATAAGAAATTGTTTATTTACTAACAAAATAAACTCATAAATATAAGTAATATTTGCAATAATTGTAACATATGTAAAAATTGTCCTCTCGAGTATCGCCGATAGCGCAACAGGGAAAGGGTAAATTAAACAAGTAGGTACACTTAATTAGATTGCACACAAAAACAAGCCACGCTTTATTCAAATCTAATATAAGTATCTCAAAATTTACAAGGTTCAAATCCGACGACAACTTCAAAACTGATCTTCTCGCCTTCGGGGGCATCATCCTGAACCCCGAAGCTTGACCGACGGCCAGCCGCGTTGCAGCTGCTATCTTTTGCTCGTCCAGTTATCCGATGATTTACGACGTCGGGCCTATCGTCAAATCCTCGTCGGCCGAGGATTTTCATTTTCTTACACATATTATATTTGAAACTTTATTCTTTAATAAAAATTATGTAAACGTAAATAATATAATTTAAAGAATATAGTAAATAATATAATTAATAGAATAGTTTTAAGTAACTATATTTTTATTTACTTATAATAAAATGATATTTAAAAAATCTTTTCTTTTTAATTTTATTTATTTGATAAATATTGCTAAAGATATTCGATATTTTCTTCATTTTGAGAAAACAAGTAATAAAATTTAATGTTTTTTAATTACATTAAAATCTTGATAAATTAAGAGAAAAATTATATCATGATATTCTTTATCTAAATTAATGTTTTTATTTAATCACATTTTATTTCCTTTGATAATCTGTGAATAATTTAAGGATATAAATTAAATGAAGAACATGAATTAATAGAAAATATTAATAAAATGAAACATCTAGATCAATACATTTTTTTCATAATTAATTGACGTATATGAAATACTATTATGACATGAAAAAATGAATAACTTATTTTCTTTTTTTATGATACAATTTACATAAATTTTAAACTTTGAACGAACTATTTTCAAATCTGTTATAGAATAAAAATTATAATTATTTACAACTAAAACTTATAGTAATTTCTTTTTTTTACAGAAACATACTGAAAGGTAAAAGCATTCTTTGTTTTACAATTAAGTCCCGAGCAAGAATGTACGAGCAAGAATTTAAAAACCCAGACGGTAGTTCAAAGTTCAGACTTGGTGAGCTCAAATTTCTTAAAAGCGGAAAAAGTTACTATTTCGAGCCTGGATTTCCATTCCTAGATAAATTCAATTATCTTGTAAGAAAATTGTCGGAGGCAGGAATAGTAGAAAATTGGTTTCAACGGCAGAAAGAAAAAAGTTCCTCAAATGATCAAAAACACAAGCAGAATAATTATATAATATTACAATTGATTATTATTTTAATTGTAGGAGAAACAGCTTCGTTCATAATTTTTTGTTTGGAAATCACGCTTAAATATTTTAAATAATTACATTGTGATTAATTTGAATTTAATAAATAAACTATAATTATTTTAATAAATGGTTGTACATAAAAAGAACAAATTTAAAATACTATTGCAACATAATCGTTGCTCTAGAATTTATATTATTCTGTATTGTAAGATAATATTATTTATTAACTATATATCTAATAGCTTTTGTTAAATATATGCTCTTAGAATAGAAAAAAAAAATTTGAAAGAGCTTAAACATATTTTTGTTTTTATGAGTTATATTTCGAAAAATGCAAATAACTAGTTCAACTAGGATAATCTGCAATTTTATTTGTGATTATATTTTCAGAAAAAATTAAAATAGTATTAATGAAAATTGAAGAAACAAAAACAATAATTTTAAATATTAATTTTGTTTCTGATTTTTAAATAAATTGGAACTTAAAGTTATTTATAAAAGTAAAATACGCTTTCTTTCAAGATTAATGACATTGTGAAAAATTTAAATCAACTTTTTTTAATATTATTTTGAAAATAATTGCTAGTGCTTAATCGATGTACATAAACATATTTCAACTATTTATATTTTTATTAAATTTTAACACTTATTATGATTTAAAACCATGTAAAACTATGTATTTAAATATATGATTGTTTTGAATAAAGTGTGTTTTTAAAAACTATCAAATCATAAAAAAATTATTTATAAAAATTTGTATTTAAATAATGGACGCCAAATGGATTATAATTAAATAATAATGTAAATTATAAATATAATATAATACAATTAAAAGTACTTACGGAAGCCAGAATGGTAACGAGATATCGCTGAGTCCTTTCGAAATCCAAAGTGCGGTTGACGGTGACCTGACCTTGATGCGGCAAATTGATGCTGAAGTAGGTATATCCGTCTGCAGTAGTGACCCGGTCGCGGCCGACCCCGTCACTGTTCCCCACTCGAGTGCCGTCTCCTGGAGCTATCGAGTACTCCACCAGACCGTTGACACCAGCATCTGCATCCGTCGCTACGACGTTTTTGAAGATGGTCGAACCCACAGGCGTGAGCTACAAAATTAACGACAATTTTGAAGTGTATGTGATCATTTCCAAAGTCTGTTCTTTTCTAGCTGCATGAGGTTGTGTTTAACATGCACAAGTTGAAATATATGTTACGTAATTAAAAGGTCACGACTATGTTTATTCCTTAATAATTGAATCGCGACAAAAATTCTCTCTCCAGGTATCGTTCTGCCCTAGCCAAATCGGTCGAAGCGTTTTGGCCTTTGTGAGGTTCGGAAATCGTAATTTAATAAAACGCGAGATAATTAATATAATACTTTTGTTTTTATTATATTTCTCTTTATAAACGAGAGAGATAAGTATCGCAATGTGTAATACAACTTTCCTTTGTATCACGAAGCTAAGTCCCGATTGTGTAAAACAAATAAGTATTAAAGAACCCGCGTTACTCGCGACTCCGGTCGATTGTCTTGATGTCAATTTCCCAATGTTTCGTCTTTGCTTTCGCTGATATATATATAAATAAGTCGTCGCGTATGGATATGCACTTTTACATACGTGACATATATTTTATCAATTAATGATTATCGATGATGTGGATTAAACTTGAATATTACAATTAGTCTAATTCTAATCGAGATATCAATTTCTAATAATTTTATTAATAATACCAATGAAAAGTTGAAATTCAAAAATATTCAATATTAAAATCGACTGATCTAGCTAATAATTATTAATTATATATCTACTTTATTACTTATATTGAATATAAAGTATTATATAAATAGATAAAATAAAAGATTTAAAATTAAAACTTATTATCAAAGATAAAGAATAATTCTATTTTAAATATCAAATCACCCAAACTCCAAAATTAGAGTTCAGAAATAATTTTTAGCCAGATGCATTTTCCAAAATTTCAAGTCGAATTGTAAAATATATAAAATAAAATTTCGAAGTTTGTGAGTTCTAAATTATTTTTCAAATAATTTGTCCTTGAAATCTTTAACATTACATATAAATTAGAAAATTAACCTAACCTAAAGTTGTATACATAACATTTTAAACATATATATATATATATATATACATATATTATTAAACGTATATATATATATATATTTAAATATATTACATTTTCATGATATTATAAGAGCAAATCTATAATGATTATCGTTAAATTTCATTCAATCATTAAGTCAAATGTACTACTGTATACCGAATACACATACCCCCCCCCCACACACACACAAATCATAATACATATTTTAAAACGGCTTTATGCAACAAAGGTTCGGAGTAGAATCTATGTTGATGAACTACAGGTGGATATGCGTGTACATAAAATGTTGAAGAAAATAATCAACATTTTGTCGTAAAAAATACATTTACACATTTATAGATATCAACATACAATTTCGTGAATATTCTTAGCTTAAAATTTAATGGCTTTCTTCGGCTATAAATAAGTAAATGGTTTTTTTATTTCAAGAACTACGATTTCTATGAAAGCAGGTATAGACAATGACTGATAGTATTATTTATAAATAGAAATTCTGATTGACAAATATCGTGTTGATAGGACATCTACTCTTTGATATTTTTAACAAGATGGAATTTACAGCTGTGGCTAAGAAAACGTAAAGATAAGATAATTTTTCCCCAGTGGAGAGAGTTGTTTAACTTATAAGCATGTGTAAAATAAAGATTTATTCAAAAACTCTTCATTCTATATTCACAAAAAAATCTAGAGTAAACATGTAAAGCGCATTTTGCTCAAATACTATGTTTAAGTATATATTATTAGTACATGCTTGCTCAAAAGTTATCAAAACGGAATAAAATATTTTTTACATAATTTTAAATAATAAAAGAAATAAATAAAATTAACATAAAAGCATTTTATAAAAAAGAAATTATTAGAAAAATTATAAAATTCATTTACTATATTAATTTATTAAATTGTCTAAATAATAATTATTTTTGAAAACAAAAATAAACATAGTAATGTTGATTTTAATTTTTTTACTGTGGTTTTATTAAACACCACCTGCTGACTCATCTTGTATCTATTATTCTTACCGTATGTATTTTGTTACACTCGTTATAAATTAATAAATATTTCACTTCAGAATAGATTAAAAAACTCTTATAAATACTCAAGTTTATAAAATTAAAAAATGAAAAATTAATTAATTATAAATAATTAAAAAATTAACTAAAAATAGTTACAGGAATGTGAAAGTATCATGCTTTAAATTATAAATTTAAAAACTTAATGTGTACAAAAAATTGATTTTTTTAAATATTACAATATTCTTTTGTAATATTTTTCTAGCTGTTTATATTAATTATAATTCATTAAAATAATTAAAAAAAGAAATTAGAGTTTTTATATATAATTATGTATATATTAATATGCAATGTTACTATATTTTGCTACTCTTACGCTAAAATACTATATAAAGATTTAATATTTTTTGAATATTGTCTCTAATGAAATGCCTAAAATTTTCATTTTTTAAACACAAAAAATTATTTTTTTTTCATTTGAAGTTGTTAATAGGAATTTTGTAATAAAATGATAAGAAGTAAGGATCAGGGACATTACTGTAGGGCAAATGAAATCTATGATTTGGCAGTGTCTAGCTATAAATTAACTTCGAAGATTTTATTTGCAGAGCCTAAAAATCCCCTACTAATCAGGTGGAAAAGTCTTCGTTGCGCCGAAATTTTAATACAATTTTTATTTATAAGTTAAAGTCCTGCATCGACATGCCTATTTAGTCGTTTCGTCCTTCGTGGGTGTGTGCTCGATTCTCGGCATCTCCAAACCGTGGAGGCGCAGTGAGGGCGTCATGAGACACAGAGATTAAGTGGAAATTTCGCAAATTCAGTGTTTGTCAGTACTCTCACCTGGTGGAT
Organism: Eupristina koningsbergeri; assembly: GCA_018907245.1. Classification (NCBI taxonomy): domain Eukaryota; kingdom Metazoa; phylum Arthropoda; class Insecta; order Hymenoptera; family Agaonidae; genus Eupristina; species Eupristina koningsbergeri. Next base: position 695,850 of record JACCHV010000002.1, on the reverse strand, counting down.
CAATCGCACTAGAAACAGGGAAACGTTCACATATCCCCGTGTCGCAAGAAAACATTCTTAACGCTGCAACAAGACAGTTCGTTGGTAAAATTTTTGGTGCGACCGATCAGATGATCCGGCACATTGGGACTGCCATGTCGGCAAATGTATGGGTATATTCTGCGCCATATGATGGTCCATCGTATTGACGATGTATGCTTTACGGGGTTTGATCAATCAAAATGCTGCGTGATAAAACACTGCCGTAATAATCCTCGGTCGATCCGCGCAGATTGCAGACTCCCGATTAATTCCGATCTCTCTTTTTGTTCCTAGCCTAGTCATCGCGTTCTGCGGCTTAAGCACCATTATCTGCACAAGTTGAGCGCCGATAAACTGATACTATAAAGCCTTAGTCTTTCATGTTTACGTAAAAATTCATTCTATTGCTCTCTTAATTCATTATTATGTATTAATTTTCTTTTTAAAAAATAAAATTGTTTAATGCCGGGCCATAGGATTTTTCCAAAATTTAAATATTATGTTTAAAAGAAAGTCAAACAATATGGCAACAATTTCTATATGTGTATTACAAGGAAGATGATTCTCACAAATAATTTATTCGTGAAATTAATATACGTAAGAAGGGAGTTTCTTCTAACTTCAAACATTTTCTAACATAAGTAAATTATATGATTTAGAACAATTTTTAATTCTTCCGTAACTAACCAAAATTAAAGCCTTTTTTGTAATAATAACGAGCTATTCAGTAAAGATATTTGCCCTGTGCTTAATAAATTAAAATAAATGAACATCTGATAAGTACATCTATCTCTCGCTGTATCTCAGTATCTTAAATTCCGGATCGGTTAACTTCATGTTACCTGAAATTCTGATTTTTTGTATCTTAATAATTGCGAAAAAAGCATACCAGTTATTGTTGGTTGCATCGCTAATGAAATTTATATACTTTTAAACAAAATTGAATTAACTGAATTTATTAATATTTAATTATCCACAAAATTTATATCACGTAATATTAATTTGAAAATTAATTGTGAAAGAAATTACATAATTTTTTTATATAATTCATATTAGTACATTAACAATATACAATTAAGTAAAAAGACTTTTAACAAATTTCATTAATGTCATTTCTATTTAAAAAATTTTTTTTAAATTAGAATGTTTCAATAAATTAAATTTATTAGAAATTAAAGAATGATTATTAAGTTTATTTACATAAAGAATATGATTAAATAATTTTACGAATTAAGAATAAAAAGTTTTGGTTTCATATTAACCTTCATAAAATGTGCCTCGACGAAGGTAATAATAAGACCTAAAAATCTTCCCCCATAAATTCATCATCTTTTTCTCGCTAACATCATCAATCCCTCCCTATGAGTGCAGATTTTTCTTAAATACTGGAAGAGAGCTTTAGTCATTTGTATCCCAAAAAGCGAAACTGATACTACTGATCCATCTAACTAGTGACCAATAAACCTCTTTATCTCTATTAGCAAAGTAGCGGAGGCTATGATTCTCTCTAAAATAACTACATTTAATGAAGAAAAACACATAATTCCTTCTTTTCAATTCAATTTCAGATTCAATCATACCTCTACGCATTAGTTTCTGAGGATCTCCGAGTTCATCGCTGATTAATTCAACCGGGGATATATCTTAAGCGTGTTCCTCCTAAACATCAAATAAGGATTCGAGAGGGTCTGGCACAATCATCTTTAAAATGATTTCGTCTGACTTTCCTCCGTATATTATCTGTATTGTCAAATTATATCTTGACTCCAGAACTATGTATGTAAGGTGTGGTTCTTCTCTGTCAGAGGAAAGTCAAATATTGTCTGGAGTCCCTCAAGGTTCCAGACTTGGCCTTGTTTTCTTTAATAAATATCTGAGTAATCTCCCAATCTATACCTGCTCATCATCGCGCAATATTCAGATGACCTCGTTCTAGATTCAAGCCATCATCTCTGTTCCACATCCAGAAATAATAAATCCATCTCAGTTCTCATCAAGTGGCTTCGTTCTTGGTGATTCTAAATCAATGCCATGAAATTCCAGACTATCCTGTTTATCAAGAAAATAACAACCCCGGCAAAAATCAATCTTCAATCGTTGACCTCTAAACGTGAAATATCTCGGTACTTATTTTAATAAATCTCTCTCCCGGAACAAAAAAGTTTAGAATGTTAGAAACAAGATCATAGCGATCCAGGTTCATCTCTCTTCCTTAAAAAAAATTCCAAAAATTTCGGAACAACTTAAATTACTAGTTTACAATACTATCATCCATGATATAATTTCATATGGTCTCTCTATCCGAAGGACTTCCAAAAATCTGAATACCCTTTGAGGTACCTACAACAGAACCCTCCGATCATTCGTTAATTAACCTTGATTCGTCTGTAACGCTTAGATTTTCAAAGAAATCAGAATCTCCCTTATAAACAAATACACTCGCGAACTTGCCTCCAACCTTCGCCTCGTTTTTTAAACTCACTCCAACCCACTAACCCAGGCTCTGGGAAACTGTAAACCCAAGCAGTCCGATAGGATTCAAAGACCTTGTACCTTGGTTATTTAAAGATTACCTTTTATATTCCAGGTATTGAAACCGCAATTATTCGCGTTTTTCATTTGATAGCCATTTTATTTTACAGGTTAACCATCATCTTCTATTTCTCTTTTCGTCCAACTTTAATTTCTCTTCCTCCTAACTTCTTCCTTGCTTAAGTTTTCTAAGATCTATAAACTTCGAGTTGGTAATCTCAAACCTCTTCTTTCCCACTTCATCTCAGTCGAAGGTTTTTAGTTGGTAGCGTCAATGCGAGGGGTTAATGAGTCCAACACTACCCACTTGTGGATGTTAATAAGACGATTTTTAACCTCTATACTGACTTCCCCCCTTTTTCACAAAAAAACTCAAAAAATGCTAACTACATAATATATATAGCTTTGTGATAGCTTTCTTTTAGCTATACTCTATCCAAATGCTTTTGAAATTTGAGTTTATTCTTAATTATATAATACATATAATTTACAATCTCTCTAGCTTTATAATTGATAATTTAGAATTAATAATTAAGTAACTTGCGTAGTTCAGGTTTCCAACTACATTAACGAATTATTAATTTCATCTATTTTTAATGATTTTAAATCTTGAATCCTGATCTTTGCAATTGTTAGGAATTTTATTGAATTACCTATACCTTAATACTTAAGTAATGCCCATTTTACTTTGTAATTTTTATCATAAGGTGCATTTCGTTAAAATGATATTGATGTATTGAAATGAAAGAAAACGTTAAAAGAAATGTAATGTTATTGATTTTAAAATAGATTGTAAGCAATAATAAAGAAAATGGAACTTTAATTACTCGGAATATTCAAAATTACAACTTATTATTATATGTAAAACATAAATTATTAAAACAAAACTTTTAAGAGTAAACATTTTTTGTTTAGTGAGAATATAAAGATAAATAAAACCAATAAAAATAAAAACTAGGGTTGTTTAGATTAACGTCTAAAATGCATTTCCTAGGTATTACTAATGTATAATAAATAAAATTGCCAAAGTACTAATTATATCTTCAAATATTTTTTGATACAATTTAAAAGTGACAAATACAGATTACAGTTTATAAGGTTAATTGTTCAAAAATATACTTTAAAAATTATTGGAAACGCAATTTGTAATGTTAAGAGGTGACAATACAAAAAAATTATTAAACTAAAATCTTCGCACCTACCTCAGATACAGTAGTCTCATAAGGAGTATTCACAAAGTTGGGAGAGTTATCATTGACATCTGACACTCTGACAATCACGGGAATCTTTCGATTGTTATTCGTCTTTCTTACAGTACAGCTCAACTAAAAAATTAAGCTTTAAACTTATTAAAAGTTATTAATAATATAATTAAATTATATAATTAAATATCACTTTACGAGACTATTACTTTCTTTTATAGGTCATGAATAGCAATTACAATATTTTTTTTAAGATTTTATTATTATTTGAATAGTAATTAACATATATTAATAGGCTTTATTTCAAATAAGTATTAAACTTTTAAAAAGTTTAATATAATAAAACAAATTAAAAGTTTTAAACTTTTATGTTATAATAGCTAATATGATTTTTAATTTCGATTTTAAAAGAATTACATTTTGTGATTTGATTTAAAAAATTATGTTTTATGTAATTGAAAATCTCAAAATTGTCTTCAATATTTCAACAAAAACAATATTACCTCTTTGAATAAAAAGTATTAATAATTTAAAATATCTTTTAATCGTCAATAATATGATTTTTATACTTATAATGAGTTTATGTTATGCTAAAGCAGTTTTTTAAAAAGAAAATTCATGTTACGAAAATCATTATAATTAATAATTTATTGATTTTTTCAATAAATTTGTATTAAATTTTATTATTAAATGTTTTTATTTGATAAGGTAGCAGTTTCTTTTAATTATAATATAATATTTTGATATATTATAACTTAAATGTATAATTATACCACAAAAGAATGAAAAAATTATTATAAGATTAATTAAATTAGTTAAATAATTAAAGAATGAAAATTATCATCTTTTAGATAAGTTTCTTTAAGCTTCTTTAAACATTGTTTAAATTAAAAACAATTTTATTTATTGAAATCGTACAACAAATTATTCGAAAATTTCATCTTTTTTATAAAATTATGTCAAACTGTGCCCTAGAACTTTCATATTCTCGCATTCATAAATTTTCTAAATTTCATTTTTTAAATTTTTTATAGCAAATATTTTTTATATCAAATATTTATATCAATATATGATAAGGCAATGATTCCATTAAAGGTCGTTGAGTGTATTGCCTCGCGTACACAAAGCAGTGCAGTTAATTTGAAAACAACAAAGAAGTAAACAGAAGAGGAAAGAACTAAATAGAATAGAAGGTGCAGAAAAAGTTGGAGAAAAAAGTGAAATAATAAGTAGAGTGCAGTAAGTGCAGGAGAAAAAGAAAAAAGGCAGAGAAAGTATAAGGTTAGCAGCAAAATCAGGAGCAACTGACAGGGAAAGGAGACGGGCATTACAGATGTCAATGAAGTCAAGTGACAGAACAAAGCGTGGACGCCGCCGATAGCACAATAGCAAGAAAAAACGAACCGATAGTAATTGAGAGGAGGTAAAAAAATAGAACAAATAAAATAAAATAAAATAAACAAACAAGACAAATAAATTAAAACCAAAATAAACTAAAATTATATTAAAATTAAAATGAAAACCTACATTTAGAGTTAAAATTAATAATAAAATTAAAAACAAAATTTAAAATTTAAATTAAAACTAAAAGTAAAAGTAAAATTATATTCAAATAAAACCAAAATAAATAAACTACAATGAGCAACAAAGAAGAGAAGGGAAAATCAACCAGCGGAAAGGGTGCAAGCAGCAAAAAAGAGGGATTGCAACTGATACTTGACGGTAGCAAGAAAAAGGTGACGTTCGAAGAAGAGGAGCTATAGGAGGAGATAAAGAGGATGAAAAATGAAGAAAAGAGAATCAGGGAAGAGGACCGATTAGAAAGGGAGAAATATAGAAGAGAAATATTGGAGAGAATTGAAGAAATCGAAAAGAGCCTAGAAAAGGACAGAAAAGAGACAAGAGACAGGATTGAGAGAATAAAGAGAATGTATAAAAAAATTATGGAAGATGCCAGGGAGAAAAAATAAGAGCGTGGGCCACGAAAATGGAACTAAAGATGAAAAACATGGAGGAGGGAGTGATGGATTTGCATGAGAAGAGATGGGTAGAATGTTGAGCAATTGGACGAATACTTCTACACGGAGTGGCAGCAGTCCAAGAACTGCCAGATCCTGCATGTCAGAAAGAGAAATGAGCGGGTTAAGTAAAATCATGTGGGAAAGAGAGTGGAAAATGTGGTTGATAAAGGGATAAACAGGGATAAAGTAGAGGGAATGGGATTACAGAAATGGATGGCCAACTTCATTGAGGCTAAACTGGGATTAAAGGAGGAAATCAGGAGTGCATGGTGAAGTGGCCACATGGTGGTGATAAAGATGATAAGCAAAATAGACAGAGATAAAGTGTGAAAAGGCAGAAACTGATAGGCACAGATATATTTATGGACTTCGACCTTATTTTCAAAGAAAGAAGAATACAAGATGACATTAGGGGCTGGGTAAGAAGAATAAAGTAGAGCGGTATCATCGCAGAGTGGGGTTGAAGAAGGTGTTTGTGGATGGAAACTGGGAGAGATGGTCAGGAACAGAAAATATGAATAAGATGCTGCGGGGGATTGTGAAGAGATGTGAAAAGGACGAAGAGAGAGAGAGAGAGAGAAGGAGAAACCGACGGACGTGGTTAAAGTAAATAAAAAACAGAAAGAGGAAAAACAGAAATAATAGAAAGAAAAGAAAGAAAAGAAGAAAATAGCAGCAATAATAAGAGCAAAAGAAAAGGAAATTTAGCTTAGGTAAGAGACGGAACCAAAACAAGAATGTATGAATAAAAGGCAAAAAAATAGAGAGAAAATACAGAGGAAATAAGGGAATGATTGGGAAAGGGAAAGTCGGAAAAGAAGCAGCTGTATCGGGAAATGGTAGGAAGAAAAACAGGGTCAAAAATCATAGAGAAGCGAACGATAAAAAAAAGAAAAGACAAGAAAATATTAGAACTAAACAAAGCCAAATGTACAGAGAATAGGGAAAGGTGAAAGTACTTTTTTAGAATGTTGCAGGGATATGAGGGAAAGCGAGAAATTTTGAGAATACATAAGGCAGATAGATTATGTATGTATGGCAGAAACATGGGTAGAAGAGAAAAGTGTGGAAAACCTCAAGGCAAGACTCTCAAAACACATGAGATGGGTGGTCATAGGAATGAAAAAGAAAAAAAGGAAAGGTAGAGGCAAATGTGGATTTATAATTGAAATAAACAAGAAGTGGCTGTCACAATAAAGTCAAAATCAAAGAAGATGATGTAGTCAGAACCAGCATCGAAACTGACAGAGGAAAGAAAAAGACATATGGGGAATTTACAGTAACAACGCTAAGGAAAAGATGGAAAGCACTGTACGAAAGGAAGAAACAAGAGTTAAGGAAAAAAAAAGTAGAGCTAAGCAAACTAAAAAACGAGGTACAGATATGGAGCTATTTAAACAAAGGTAGAAAGATAAAAAATAAAGAAAATGAATGCATAGACAAGAAGGAATAGGAGAAGTAGTTCATGAAACTTCTAAACGGAAACAAGAAGAACAAGACAAAAGCAAGGGTAAGGGAGATACAAGGACATAAGACTACAGGCATAGAAAACAGAGAAATTGGATTGGTGTGAAAAACCTTAAAAAAGAGAAACGCCACAAGGATTGATGAGATTTCGAATGAAGCTTACATACATGGAGGCGAAGAAGTAAGAGGTAGACTGACATAAATTATTAAAAGAGTATGGGAACAAAGAAGAATACAACAGAAATGGAGAACAGCAGTTATAATCTTGATCTACAAGAAAGGAAACTCAAGAAATTCTGAGAGTTATAGAGGATTGTTCATGCTGGCATTAGAATTCAAATTAATACAGAAAAAACAGACTGGAGAAAAAAAATCTTACCAGAAAGACAGGCGCGATTTAGAAGAGGCAGGTTGACCATGGACAATATATACATACTGGATCATCTGATAAGGAGAACCATTAAGGATAGAAAAAAAGCTGTATTAACTGTTCGTTGATTTCAAGGCCGCTTTCGACAAAGAAAACAGGAAAAAACTCTGGCAGATTATATAGAGAAAAGCAATCAGTAAGAAAATAACGGATAGGTTAAGCAGGATATATGAGGAAACGAAATGCAGAGTGAAGACAAAAGAGGGATTTACAGAAGAATTTTTGACAAATAAAAGACTGAGACAGTACTGTAGCCCAAGCTCACTTTTGTTCAATATTTATATCGTAGAGATCGAGGAAGAAATAGAAAAAAGAAACATAGGAGGAACAAGGATAAGCGGTACGAGAATATGGACATTGGCATATGCTGACAACTTGACATTAATAGGGGAAAGTAGAGAAGCAATGCAGATATGATGGAGATGCTAAAGAACTTTCTTGATCACAGATGTACCTGAATATAGAGAAGACTAAAATTATGGTTATTAACAAAGGAAGGAATAAAAAAGCAGAGGTATGGAAATGGAAGGAAAAACGCATAGAAATGGTGGAGAAGTTTAACTACTTAGGCTTCATGTTCAGTTGAGATGGAAAGAATGATGATCATATAAAGGAGAGGATATACAAGAGCAGAATGGCAGCGAAAAGAATATGGGAATTAGCAGAGAGGATGTGTGCTGGATATTTTGGTCTAAGAAAAATGCTATTTAACTATTTGGTCAGGAGTGTGATGGAGTACGGAATCGAAATTTGGAAAAGGAAAGAAGTAGACGAAATGGAAAGAATTAAAACAGATTATTACAGATGGACCCTAAAACTAGACTTCTGCACTCCAAGATACTTAGTATATGAAGAGACAGACGAGGACAAAATTTTCGGAGAATAGAAAATCAGGACTATGTAATATGAGGACAAAATCAGACATATGCACGAGGATAGGCTAGTCAGAAAATGTTATGAAAAAACAGAGGCATGGTTAAATAAACTAGGAGTAAGCAAAAAACCAATTGAATTCTGGCAGTCCAATGGCAGAGATATATACAACGAAATAAGAAGAAGGTATAAAGATAACCAAATACAGTACAGAAGAAACAAGATAGAAACAGAAAAATACAGCAGAATATACATTGACATCAAGGAAATGGGACTGCCGGTATACCTCAGAGAGACAAGAAACATAGAAGACATGAAAACAGTGGCAAGAATAAAACGCGGAAATATAACCACAAGTAACAGATACTGGCTAGATACAGAGAACAGGAGGTATACATTTTGTAAAAAAGAAGAAGGGGACTCGCCGTATTGAATAATCGAATATGAAGGAACAGGAGATATATTTGAAGAATACAGAAACAAAGGTAATAGAACATGGTCTACTATGAAGCTGATGAAGTGCTTTAAAGGCAATACAAAGAATAGACTTATACTGAAAGTGATAAAGGAAATAGAGAGAAGGTTAGAAAAAATGGATATATAGGGCACAGAAAAGAAGAGCAATGTGATTAATAAAGAAGCAAGTGCAGCATACAAAGGGGGAGAAATACAAAGAATAAACACATACTGAACTTAAATAAGTAATTAACTGTACAATCTAAAATATGTAAAATATTTAAATATTGTTAAATAATGTATAAATGGAATATCCCTTGGTCCTGAGTGAGATGTATCAGAAATAAATAAATAAATAAATATATGATAAAGCAATAAAATTATCTTGATGTAGTACATTTAAATAATTTTACTCGTGAAATAGCGTTAATTCTAACCTTAAATTAAATATATTAATAAATTATACAGAATAACCACACTCGATTAAAAAAATTGATTCTTTAGAGTGAAATAAAAAAAAAACTGTACAATACAGATTTTTTCTTTTTCTTTTTAATATTTAATTATATAAATCTTTTTATAATTATATTTTTATAATATAATTCTTTTTCTTTTTAATATTTAATTATATAAATCAATACTATTAATAATTAAAATTAACTAAAGTTTTAAAATAAAAAATAATTTGTTTTATGGGGAGCTGTATTTTTGATACATTTTTTACTCTAGGGATATTCGACAATTAAGGATGCAGCAAAATATTGGGATTGGCTTATTCTGAGTAACAAATAATAATAAATAATAATAAAATAATAACTTGCCTGGAAAACAACGTGTGAATGATACTCATTGTCCCTGTCTAAAGGCCGTAGTAGTCGGAGTTTTTTACCCTCGACGGTAAAAAGTGGGTTTCGTCCGACGGCGGTTAACTCCAGGATGGTCTCATTCTGTGGATCCCCAGTCACGGGAAGCTCCACAGGTACTGTCTCTTGGTTGATTGCTGAAATTAATTCATTAACATGTACACTTAAATATAAAAAATATGCATGAATCAATTATATATTTGAGCCTCGAGAGAAACGATATACAGTGGTCGAAAAATTTTAGTGTCAAATCTCTAATTTTTATTCACCTCGCCCGTACAAGGATACTTACAACATAACATATAAACAATGTCGAGTGACTTATACCACCACATTTAAACAAATCAAAGCATTTACTTATTTATTTGCACACACGTGCCCTTTTTACCCTTCCTCCATATTTTTATCTTGACAGCAAATAGAGTCTCTCATTTTTAGGCTATTTAGTATTTAACCTCAAAAATTTAAAAACAAATAAGAAAAGCTATCGGATACTTACTACAATGGATACTTTTAATGACAAATGCAGTAAGGTAAAATAAAATACCGACAAATATTTCTTTTAAATAATATTATAACGAGGTGGTTTGTATGTCGAAATAAAGCTATAAAACTTGTGTTTAAAATAAAGTTACAAACAAACTGAATTCTATATTTACTTTCACAAATAAGGCATAATTGTATAATAGGATTTTTATTATATTTTTATTAAAAATTCTTTGAACAAACGAGTTTTTAAAATTAGTTTTCATAAATATCAACCTGAAACATTAAAAAAATTTACATTCTTTACATATTTATTACATACTTACTTTAAACAACTGTGAGTTTCTCTGATTCTAACTGAAATAGAGATAGTGTGAACGGGAGAGAAATAGAGCATGTGCGCGTGTGTATGTATATGAACTATTACGTGTTTAATACGATAATATTCGTATAAATGTGTAGGAGAATGCTTACAGGTTTCGACCTGTTAATACGTAATAAAACCCTGGAAAAAATAATAAGAACGAAGAAAACCTGGCCTAGACAAGAAAAAGATGCGAAGGGTTTTTGCGTGTATAGCGAGCAGATTATTCTAGGACAATAAGGCTTAAGTGCGATACAAATTTATAGCGATGAGTTTGCTTTCAAATTATTATTTCTAATTCATGTATTAATTATTTTACCCACCATCACTTAAATATTTTTAAATTTTGGAAGCAAATCTGAAATGTGGGTTAATTAAATACACGAACGTGTGAAAAGTTAACGTGCAGAATTTTCTACGAACGAATGTCTGCGAAACAAGCTAAGACTTTACTTGAATAACGAGAGGACAACTGATGATGGTAAAGGGGCCAGCCGCAGAGATCTGTTTTAAGTGTATCGATCGACTCACAAGTAGACAACTTGATGGACCAAATACACAGGCTAATGTAACTTCCTTGTTCTATAAAAATCGCTGAGCAGAGTCTCAATCAGGAACGATAAGGTACGAATCTTTAAAAGATAATATAAACGCTAGAAAACATGAGAAATTGCAAGGATGATACGACGAACAAACTACGATAGGAATGAAAGTTTTGAAGTTCCTCGTGTCTGCGTTAGAGAGAAGGGGGTCCGCTGTGTTTAATTGAAAATTAAAGAAAAAAATACTTTTTTAATAAAAATTCTTTAATACTCTCAGTCAATCTGTAATTTTCTGTGTATATTTTGAGAATCAGCACGATGTTTAGTGCCTTATGACTTATTAGTATCGTAAATTTATATGAATTTTATGTTTTACAATGATTGGAATCACGAGAATATATCATCGAAGGACATAAGGATGTATATGATCTAAGACGCAATTGATGATATACACTTATAGACAGTACTAAAGATACTGAAGAACGTGCTAGAATAGAGTTATCACCAGATCAAAGGAAGCGGAGAGGTTAGAGGTGAAAATAGGAAAAAAGACGAGGACGACGCTCCAAGAGTGTCCGACAGTACGAATAGCCGATAACTGAATAGCATGAATCGTGCAAGGAGATGTCACTATTGTGCTGAGATTGGACAGCTATCCCCCTTATGCTCAAAAAAACTGAAAATTCCCACGAATGATTCGAAAACTATAAATAGTGTCTCGAGTAATTCGAAAAATCGAAGTCGCATGTAAGTGCAGTTGGAAGAAATAGCGAGTACTGCGCTTATCGACTCTGAAGCCCTTAAAAATATACTAGATAGATAAATGGTGTGCAGTACTTCAGAAAAATGGCAATACACTAAACCCTGATCGGTACATGGATACGATTAAGAAATGGAACAGCACCGCTGTACGACTCAATGGGATAATTTGATTACGGACAGTACTTCATGGCTTCCGAAACAACCTTCGTTTCGTCGTGGTACCAGAATCCACTGGTGGTGAAAGCGTAATAATCGATTAAGGAGAATCGTGTAAATTATCCTGACCATACATTGATTGAACTGAGCGAGACTTTCTTCAGACTAATCTTGATAGAATAAAATGATGTAAAAGACACGGTTGATGAAGTATTTACAGGAACTGCAAAGCATAATCAATGAATACAAACGTGAGCTGGCGACAGGGAAGATCCCCGTCAAGATAAAAATCCTATTGCAGGATTAGACTTCGATATTTCGTCATCCATGATGACTGATTCCGCAACACATGCGCGAGATCGAGTATCGAGACTAAATGAACGAGTAACTGAAATAGGGAATCATCGTTCCAACCATGATGTATCTGATACGAGTTCTCTGAGATATTACAAACTGGAATCGCCGCGATATTTATGGATTACGTTGAGATGAAAAGAGGAATCTACAAGGAAGGGATCAGAAATTTACGAGAGGTGTTGCGCGTTGCATTGATGTTCGATTATTGAATTAATTAGAAGAAATACTGACTTTTACAAAGAAAAATTGAATTCCTCGAACAAGTCATCGAATGCAAAGATATCCCCATCTCCGGTGCAAAGGAAAGTTAGGTGAACTTTCCCAAGCCAAAAAACATGAAGCAAGTTCACAGATTTCTGAAACTCACAGTTTTTTGAGGGTACGCGAATACCGCTAAACCACTGAACAATCTCGTTTAAAGAAGATGACCAAAGGAACGCGTTTAAGTCACTATAGCATATGCTCATCGAAACCGTGGTGCTATAACTGCACAACCAGCATCGAGAGACGAAACTACATAACAACGCATCGATAAACTATTACAGAGCGATCTTCAAGCAACGATTCTCCAACGATCACCAGCTGCATCCCATATATCACATAAACCGTAAAACCATAACGAAAAAAATGAAATATGCCAGTTTGAACTTGAATTGTTATCGGTAATACGAGCCCTAAGGAAGTTCAGAGGCTAGCTCTTGGGAATGAAATTTTAAATTTGTGATGGAAGTGCGATTTTTTAACGTATAATGGACAAGAGGGAGTTCACGCTGAAAATGGATCGGTAGAAAATGTTTGTAGAAGGATTCAATTATATGATTAAATATCATATGGAGACGAGAATGATCCATGTTGACTTACTCAGCTGCGCAATCTCGGTAAACAACTAGAGAGTACTCAAGACTATAAAGTTGCCTACATACGAAGACTCCTGAAGGCAGGCGAATTTCAGAACTACATTTTGATGACTGCTCTCGTCTTCAAAAGCAAACAATAGATGCTGATAGTTCCCAAAGGCAAAAAGTTTATTAAGAAAGTGCACGAGGTGATCCATTTCGGTATAAAGAATACTATAGATCTTCTGGATTAGTAATATAAAATAATAGGCCAAGAAGTCTATAAGGAACTAACTCCATTGCATCCTGAGATCTAGGAAAAGCTGTAAAGCAGAAGGTATGCTAAATTCGATACCGAAGAAGAATACGCTGTTGAAAACACTCTATCTGGATCGCACAGAACCATCTCCCATTAACTAGGAAAAGGTACAAATATCTGCTGATGGTCATTGATTTCTGAACAAAATTATTGATAAAATCTAAAGAGGACCTATATATTTTTGAAAAATCGATGCTTACTCTACATCAACCATTACTAGTATCTTTTATATTTTAATAATAACAAATCTGTTCAAACACAAATTCAGTAATCTGGACACGTATCTATTGGAATTCGTCGAGCAAGAGTCCGCATAAAGTTACAGCCTTTTTCGCGTGCCGAGAAAGAATTAACATACTTTGATTCCAAGAAGGAAATAGCACACAGAATAATAAGAATCACTCCAGTGCTTTGAACCTTAAATTACAAACCAATTATGATCTAGGCGATCTCGTTTCTGTCAAGAAAATGTAACGGGGTCTTGGTCTTTCGTTTTTGCGAATCTTATTAAATAAATACGTAATAATTTATGATAATCACAGAAAATATTAATTCATAAAATCATCGATTTGTTGACTGCACATTTTTCATCTCTATTTATTAAAATGTTATCCTGTATTGTTAATGGTATTACTAAACTAGCTTTAATCATTGTTTTCATTTGTCTTTACATATATAGTTTCAAGTTTCTATATAAACTATTCTGTATTCATATATTTATTATGCCTAAAATAATTTAAATGATAATGCATAGATTTCAAGATAACAATAATTAAAATTGAAATTACTTGTAATAAAGGGTTTAGTATATTGTTTTATTGTGTAATTAACCTTCATATCACAAAAAAGAAATTAAAATAACATCACCTTGATAGGGAAAAAGCTCGCAAAAACAGTAAATTAAAATCTACTTAAAAATAAGGAACAAATTATTTTAATTTTTGACTTAATTTATTTACCAATGTAAATATGTTAAATAAAATATAGCATTCAAAGCTATCACAAGTTACTCGTATGTCAACAATTGCTTAAAAGATAAAATAATAAAAACACAAATATAAAGGAAATATATTATTGCATTTCTTATTCTTATATCGCTTTATAAATCGAACATATTAATAGTATTTTAAATGAGAAATTAAGTTAAGTGACTTTAAGAATAAAAAAAGAAAACTTATTTTAAAAAAAAACAATGATAAAATTGTGTTAAATTTAATTAGCCATAATATTATAAAAAATGTGTTATGCAGTGTGGTAATTGGTTATATCAATAGTCTTCATATAAAATTGTATTGAATGTATGGAGTTGCAAAAATAAAAGTAATAATTTAAAGTGACGCTTTTATTGAGATCGCTCGTTCCTGCTGCTGAACGAGCTGGAGATGGTGCAAATCACCACCGCTTAAAGTGATCTTACGCTATTGTTTGCCGCTGTGAAGCACAACGTCTTTCCGCGACAACTCCGTTAGCCATCGATGCAGATCACCTCTCCGCGGCCAAGAAGAACTAAATTGATAGCACACAACTGTTGCACACCTTTGCCGCAGTATCTGGATTTGCACACTCCGCAAATCACCACCATTTATCGCGATTTACACAATCTGTGAATCGTCGTATGCGTTATCAATGCGTTTTAATTTTTCACCCCCAAATACAACCAAACTCAAGATAAAATTGCAAAAAAAAGTTCAAACGCACGTGTTCATTGTCACCAAGATAGTGCCGCGTCCTCCAAATTTCGATGCCGAAAATTTTACCCTGCCTAACTTTCCTTCGTAAATTCTTCAATATTAGGTAATGGAGGTAGCCTTCTCCGGGAGGTCATCCGATATTTTCGCGATAATTTACAATTCTCGGATCGTCAGCTGAGACTAATTCTGTAAGGGACTCTGCGCGGATTTATTTACTCTGTAAGTCCGAGAAAAGTTCCAAACACTAGTAATGATTATAAAAACTTTTTTCTTGTAATGGCTACTAATAAAATTTTCTAGCAACACTGTTGATTTTTTATTAATTGAGGCATATCGATATTAAAGAAATAGCCAACAGTTTAACAATCATAAGAGTTGGAGCAATAATTTCTTTATTAAAAAATAATTTATTATTTAATAAATAACGATTAATATAATAATATATAATAATATAATAATAATAAATAATAAAATTTACATTAAATTTTTGAATAATTATTTTAAATAATAATACATTTTATACTTACAATCTCCTCTGCTTTCCTCAATATCAAGAATAATATTAGACTGATTAATTTCCAATTCACATAAACCTAAACAAAATTAATATATTAATTTATTACATAAATACATAAATATTTAAATGTAGCTATAAGAAAATATCGAAATAATTTTTATTTACATTTTTACAAAATTAATAATACATAAATGATCTTAATAATTTTATTTTGTTGGTATTTTTTTGATAATTATTGCTAAAATCGTATGAAAATCATTAATCAATATATTCAAGAGAACTGTTAAATTTATATTTTAGACAAAATTGTAAAGTATTAATATCATAATAAACGTAAGTGAATCGAGATTACGTACATCCTCATAATAAAATTATCCATTTAATCTTTTTATACCTTTCTTTTTTAATTTATTACATTTCCTTAATTTTAATTTAATCAAATCTTATTGTATGAAAAATACGGGTTATAAAGATAGAAAATAAATCAATAGGATATATTAATCAATCTTATTGTAACGTTCCCATATTTTAAGTACCATTTTCTCATTTAATTTTGATAATCTTGCAAAATGAAAATTCTAAAGGTGCATGACTGCGAATTGTAATCGGAAACTAGGTAAAATAATAAATATAAAACACTCTATTTCATCACGAATTGAGACAAGCGACTACAAGTACGTCTGATTAGAAATATTACAATAATAACAAAATATTAACGGCAGCTGACGATAAAAGATACTTGATTCAAATAGAAAACGATAGCAACAAACTATTACTAAATTATTCAAAATAATATAAAAAAATAAGAAAATAAAGTAAGAAAGTTTCGTAAATAAGGCGGTCGGCTAAGATCATCCAGCTATGAACTAATATTAATAATTATAACGGAGCATAGAGGGGCTAAATTAAAATAATTTAAAAAGTGAAGCAAAATAAAAAAAGATGCTTTTTTACTTTTGGACTTAGTATACTTTAAATAAAATAAATTTAAATAAAATTTAAAAGAAATCTAGAGTGGTGACAGCCTGCTACCTAACAGAATTTGCCCACATCCTCATTTCGAATATGATCACTGATCAACAATCGCTGCGAAACTTATAACGCAAGTGTGACGGGATGTTCAGTGGTCGGGATATGACTCAGCAGAGTTAGGGTACGGATCAGGATCTGGTGAAGTGACGGGATAAAATCGGACAAAGTTTTAAAGTTTAAAATTTACATTTAATGAAGTAAAATAAAGTAAGGTCATTACAAAAATATGATTAAATTAAAACAAGGATTAAATTACAAATAAAAATTATAGAAGAGAATTGAATTAGTACAATAATCTTAAAATTACAATTACTCTATATAATTATAAAAATCTTTAGTATTTAGCGGTGCCGCGGTGGAATAATTCTGTTTGCGGGGGTTGCGGTAAATTTACAATGAAGTTTCCGGTGCTTAACATAAAATTCCTGGTTTCGCGGTGATTTAGTTACAAATAATTTATTATTCGGCGCTTTCCCGATGATTTATTATATAATGTATTAGTTATTAAATTCTTCCGCGGTCATTTTACACAATTTATAACAATTTGACGGTTTTGCGGTGATTCTATACGATTTATTAATTGTTAAGTGTTTCCGTGGTAATTTTATACAATTTATAGCAATTTGCCCGTTTTGCGGTGATTCTATTTTATTATTAACAATTTTGTAACTTTTAATAATTTTTCCGAATACAAAAATTTATCGCGGTAAAAAATTCGCATTTACATGGCAAAATTTTAGTTTGCCCGTTCACCGCTGTAATTCTGTATAAATAGAAATGATGCGGGAAACCATAGAATGCGCTTGTATTCTTTCATCACCGAAATGTTAAGCATCTGGAGATTATGAGGATGAAAACTTGAAGAGGTAGAGATTGATTTTATTTTCATCTACAGTAGTTTTCAGCCATTGTATCTTACCATATTTTTAAATTATACCACTCAGTTGGGAATATTTATCAATGTTTGACAACAATTTATCAATTGACACTATACTGTTAAAATTACTACTTTTCATTTAAAAAAAAGGTATAAAATGCACTTTTTTCAAAAATTGTCAATAAAAAAAAATAATCTTAAATATTTTTAGTGTCATTTTAAAAAATAAGAATGTTTTAACTTTTTTTTACAATTTTTGATATGTAGTTAACTAGTTTAAGTGTATGGATTGGAACAAAAATAATACAAATTTTATTTTCGTAAACGTATTATATTTAATGGAGGCAAAACCCATTTTCATTGTTCGTTACATTTACAGTCATTTATGAGAGAAAAATGTTTGATTCAAATACCAGTCACGCTTTGAATACCTAACATTATCTACATTTATCTATACGTTCAACTGCAATCCACATGAAAAAAATAACATAATATGAAAAGTAAGAGTTGGTGTCTTTATATGCTAACTCGAGTTTCCAATACTATTGCATATATTTTCAGCCATCAACTATGTGTCTTTCTATGTGTCAGTCTATGTATCAAGTACCTTCCGTCAAACATTCACTTATCACTGATTGAAAACATTTGTATCTACTCTCCCTGTTCCAGAGAGTCATTGAACTTTCGCTTGGCCTTTCAACACCAAAATCCAGAGATACTGCACCGCATCACATAAAAGAGAGACCGTTTTATTCAAGCAAATAAGGTCCCAGAATCCGAAACCGTTATTCTAAAAGTGAACAGACAGATTGAGATTCACCTTCTGATTTTCCAGTTTCTCAAAGCCATTTTAGTTGTGGGGTTTTCGGTTAAGGATCGAGGAAAAATATAACTCTTTCCAGTTTTCACGTAAATTGTGTAGATTTATTCTGTTAAATTACTTAAAGAATAGATACACATTTCAAAAATTGTTATTTTAAATTTGTGTACTTATTTATGAATATTTTACTCATTTACTATTCGTTTTATGAATAAAGAAAAAATATAAGAAATTAACTTTTTTTCTTCAAACATTCACAAACATGAAAATATTATCGTGTCAAGATAATATTAATTGACTCATAAGAATATGCAACGTCACATTCACTTTCGTGACGTTCAGTAATTCAGTCGGAAGGGGAGCAAAAGAAATAAACACACCGGGATTTTCTAATAAAAAGAATTTGTTTATTAATTTTTTTTATTACAAGGAGTCGTGTCTGTATTGGTAACGATTGGTTTATGTGCTGCTACTGACGACTCAAGGTCCAGTATGGACACCTGTATACAAACAAAAAAATATATATATAATACGACATATTTATTTTATTTCTCAATAGAATTATACTTCTCTATTACAAGACAAGTTTAAATATGTAAATTGTTCGTGCTCGTTCTCCCCGAAAACCGCGTACACAATTTACACCTTTATGATCTACACGAAATCTTTGTTGGTGACAAACGATTCTTCGAGTTATGACGGAAGAATCGTGAACTGTCACGTCAATGACCCTCAATGCTACGACTTGAGAGTCAATGAACTAAGGTCAATAGCCCTCCGTATTATGACGGGAGTGACGAAATTGACCTATCGGGGCAAATCGGATGGCGTGTAATCACATCAGTCCTTTTGCGATTTATTATCGTTCTCAATATCTCTTTTCTGATTTTGCTAATGTATATGGGACTCTGGTGTAATCACTAGAGTTCGATAAAAGTCGCAGTTCGAGCAAAATTAAATTTTTACGCCGAGAGTTCCCCTTTTTATATTATAAATTTCCTGCGAAATTATTTTATTCTGGGGCCACTAGGCGGCACTAGTGTTCCGCTGTACTGCTTGTACTGCTTGGAAGGACACCAGTTGCTCGTGCACGCCGTTGGCTGTAGTTTGAATGCGTAAGTTGATTTACCGGTGTTTCACAAATTCACGAATCGCTAAAATTACGGCGTCTAAGATGTTATACGTAACGGAGTTTCTTTTCTTCCCGGGATCACGCCCACTGTGTATTAATTCGGCGTCCGTGGTTCAATTTCCTACACCAGTAAAAATAACCTCTGCGCTCACATCGATAAATAACGGCAATATCGTTGCAAATATATAATTGTGAAATGTTAATTCATTCAATTCTATGTAAAAAAATTATAATTGTTCTTGTTTTATTCAAAAACAATTGAAGTGATTAAATAGATTAAATATATTACATAAATTAAATCATAATTTATATCATTTAAATAAATAATTATACAATGAATAATTATTGTATCATAAAAATAACAGACACTCTAATTAATATAATATAATGTTTTACATTGATAAATGAGTTAAATGAATTTCATTTTATTCAGAATGTTGACTATCGAAAAGAGATACCATGATTTTGATTATTAAAGACATGTGTATAACTGAGTAAAAATTCATAATTTATATAGATGGAATACCTCCAACTTAGATTATACGTTTATGCAGGAGTCTATAAGATGTCGATATATTAAAGATTTCAAATAAATTTTCAACAAATATACAGAATATTACTATTATTAACATAATAAAAGTCTGTTATTAAAAAGAAATATTATATTAAATAATAAGCAAACACTATAATTCGGAAAAGATAATAAAGTAATTAATTCTTTAAGCTCGAATGATCAATCGCGCGATCGAAAATCCTGCTAGCACTTATCTTGTTTCGGAGAACCGAGACTATTTAGCACCTCGATAGTGCTAGTCTCGGCAGACTTGTTCTAGCCTCTTTTCTGAAATCTTACCTTCCTTTCCGCCTCTCTTATTGTTCACGATTCCGTGGCAATATTCTAAATTCGAACCGCATCCGTTATTCACGATTCCGTGGCAACAAAACACTCCGAGGTTGTCACGATTCCATGCAGCTTCAATCCTAATAAAATCGCAAGCGATTCGAAAATTTGTATTCTTTTCTCCTAAATTTGCGTCAGAGCGGCTGCAATCTTTTATAATTGTGTCCGCTGCAATTGCAAAAGAACCCCTCGTCCGAACCTTAGCTCCGTAGGAGCTTCCTCAATTATCAAGGACATTTTTCTATAACCTGCCCTTGATGCACCGTCCGTTATTTTTTTTTTATCCATTTCCGTCTTTAAATTTCCTCGCATATCCGTCACAATTTCATTGATGGTTGACATAAATATAAATTGTAAGTAGCGAAAGATTTCTGTGTGTCGCAATATAATTTTTTTTTCTTTATTTATTGTGTAAATTTCATTGAGATAAATGTCTCTCAAAACTTAGTGTAAATTTTGTAAAATTTCTCTACAATTTGAGGAACGATCACGCGCGTGTTTACAATTCGATCTTGCTTTTATTATTGACAGACTCGGTAGCGGTCAAATAGCGAGTAAACATTTAACGAGTAAATAAAGTTTCAATTAATCTCCAGTGAATTCAAAAAATTTAATAACTATTGTGAAGTCGTTAATACTGTCAAACTTATATATAAATGTTTTTTTTAGAGAAACTAAGTAAAGAGTTGGATCCGCCGCCCGGTGATCTATAGAAGAAAAAAAAATATGATAAATTTTTTTTTACTATTCGTGTCTGACACCGATCCGAGTCTTTGGCAGACCAGCTGCCACTTTATCCCGGCGTAATTCATTCTCATTTTCGACGACAGCTCGACTCTGCCCTTCGCGGGTGAAGGGGAAGTCGAGCTCTCGTCGAAGACAAGAGATATATTTCGTCGGGACAAGCGACAGTTGGTATGCCACGGATTCGGAACGTTGCTCACAAGGTGTCATGAATAAAAAATACGTTTTAAATAAATAAATATCATCGGGAAGGTGTTGTTTAATAAAATCAGTCACATAAATAAATACAATTTCATCGACACGTCGAATAAATATGATTCTCATAATATTTAGAATTTCGTTTATGCATCTTAATGACCACAATAAGGGGTCATGTACATAAATAATAATAAAGTTGACCCGGATATACAAAATCTCGCGGATTATACGAAATCCGAGTAATTATCTTAAATAATTACTTTACAAACTTTATATACGCGCAGACATTTCGGATAGATTATCGATTTCGATTCATTAATTTTGTTTTATTAAACAAACACAAATAAATAAATTATAATACGTGACGGGAAATGAAAGATACGGGATGGCTCAATATACGGCAACGGTATTCTATTCAAGGTTAACGGGAACAAGACAAACTCCTGATGCAACAGGAGATACAGATCACAAGCTAATATTACGGATGGTTACTACAAATGGTAAATTTGCAGCGGACGCAAATTTACACATTTGCCGGAGAATATCAAGCCATGTGCATTTTTCCGTCAAAATTACAGGACGAGGAATCGAATAGAATTGCTTAACAATTAAATTAGTGGATAATGTTGAACCGCAACGCGGGGAGCAATCCAAATACAAAACGAGCAATCAAATAGAATTGCTTAACAATGATTTTCGGATATCTTAGACCGCACTGCAAGGATCCATTCAAATCAAGAAACGAGCAATTGAATTTAAATTGCTGAACAAATAATTAAGCGGACTACGGAGAGTAATCTTGATGATTTACTTCTCTACCGGTTTTCAGAGAAATTATTTATGATTTGAATACCGAAACCAAATCGAGCAATTATAAAATAATTGCTTAACAACTTGCAGGTAAATATATTTGGTGACAGGGCCAAAACGGACGGTGAAGGGAATGGATATCGGAATGGTGCAATATTGCGTAATCGCAATATTGCCTCTAATTATGCAATATTGCACAATCGCAATATTGCCTCTAGGTTGCGCAGGAAACTTGCTCGACTGAAATGAAATAAAGGGCCTATCGAAAATCGTACTGCTCTTTATTGAAGGATTGAGTCGACACGAAAGCGTGTACGACTCGGAGATTTTTATCGCCAAGATAACGTGACGATGGAAAATTTGGATAGGATTGCTGCGGTAGGATAGCGTGAACAGCGGGATTATCTTAGGAGAGGAGGTAGTCGGTAGAAAGCCGGAAAGGTTCTGCTCCCGAGTCGAGCGCTTCGAGGTGCCACATCACCTCGGTCACTCGGTGCTGGAGATGCGAGGTCTGCTGAGGTCCGCGGGGGGCGTTAACCGTTGAAGTCTCGAGAGGAGGCACGGAACCTTCTCGAAACTTCTAGCAACGAGGAGTCTCGTTGCAAACTTATTTCACAAAACTGCAAAATCAATTATAATGTCATTACTAAAATCTATAGAAAGGCAAGTAAATAAAATCTCAATAAAATTAAATTTAAATATATTAGATCAATAATATGATAATAATTGACATGTAAATCTATAAGAGAAACTGGAGTAATGAAGAATAAAAGAATTTCAAATACCAAGACATCAATATTGCAGCAATTGCAAAAGAAAAAACAAATTAATAAGACAAAGTTAATATAAATATAAAATTATAAAAATATAATATATAAGAAAATTGATATTAATTCACTCCTGTCGGCAAAGTAGTCACAAGCGGTGAGGTATACACAATAATGATTAAGATCAATATTTAAAGTAATAATCAGCCAAGGTTTATTCAAGATATTTTTACAAACGACAACCTTGTTGCCTAAAGCTAGACTGAATCTGAATCTCTTTTCGCATTGCTATCCGTCCTCTTCGCAGTTCAGGTAGTTTCCCGACGATCCCGTGGAGATGTTTAGTTTTCTCTTTTGTTGCCGACTTTTCAGCTAAACGACGGCATCCGAAAATCCGTCGCTTACAAATATATATATAATTTAATAAAATAAATATTTAAAACGTAGCTGGCAATGTGCAAATATTTTTTTCCCATGGATCAGTCGACATTTTTAGCATTTAAAGTTCATTAAAAACGTCTTTTTGCGCACTTGGAATTAACACAGTAGACATAGATTAATAATATACGAAAAGCATAAAAGCAACTATAATAACAATAATCATAATAATAACAACGAGAAAAAGAAGAAGAAGAATAACAACAACAGTAATAAGAAAACGAATAAATAAAATAATATAGTACGAGGAAGTTCAATTCTTCAATATTCAACTACTTGATTTGGTGACCACATGCTGACTGTTATCTATTCTACTTTTTTATTTGACTACTACTTTATTATTATTATTTGATTACTATTTTTTTATTATTTGTCTATTGTCAAAACTGCTCTTTAGTATAAATAAGAATGTACTTCAATGAGAAATAACAATAAGAACTAACAAGTAAAGTAAATAAATGCAGTATTGTATTACGACTAATTAAGATGGATAAATTTTTAAGTTCACTTTAATGTTTATTATTATTACTGTTATATGTATTATATGTTAATTATTATTACTGCTAATTATGAAACGAAAAAATTTATTTAAAATGTATTGTAAATTTATTTGTAAAACCAATTATTGTAAATCTCATAAATTTTTATCTCATAAATATGGAATAAATAACTAAATTTTATAATAAAATGAATACTATATTTATTTATACTTTACATAATTCTAAGAAATAAGAATGTAAATAAAAAGCACAATAAATTAAATTTTTCTTTTTAGTCTAATGAAGTAAACATTAATTTTTTTAACAATTATTTATTTCCTAATTACAACATTTAATAACCGACTTCAGATTTACTTAAAATTTACTTATGAAATATTGTACACTAGTGTAATGATTGCGTATTTTCCCTTTACAAAAGTATTAAAAATAAAAGAATAATTACATAAATTTCCAAATATATGTAAATAAAAATCATATAAGAATATATTAAAATTAAACAAATAGAAGTTGCTATCACAATTAGTCACTACTTTCATAAAAATTTATAATTTTGTTTTTGTACGAAGAAATACTAGAAGCTGATGCATCAACTAAATTGTTGAAAAAAAATATTTATAAGTCAGAAACTATGCAACGACATTTTTTAATTAATCATTAAGAAGTGTAATTTAGCGATTTCTGATTTCATATCTGGTAAATTAATTTAAAATCGCCGGGTCAATCCGAGGGAAGGATAAACTGTCTACTGCAACTCTGCAATATAATGTGTGAATTATTATATCCAATAAAAGGTTGGAAAACAATTAAAATATTGAAGATTCAAAGGGTGAAAAGAATTGAGTTAAAAATCGGAAAAGCACCTGAGAACTTGAAATAAATGTAGACAAATGATTAAATTTTTTCTGTGAATGTACAAATACAATAAATCTTATCACAATTATAATGGTAAAACTTCTTATTTTCTCCTATACACAAGATAATGTTAAAATAAGGATTTTTTTTTAATATGTAGAAAAAAGCCAAAGCCTCCATTTTAATATTAAATCAAAACTAAATTGAACTTTATCTCAGGAGAATCTCGGCTTCTCCCTCCGTGAGAACATTTGCTTGAATCTCGGATACCGTCCTGGTGGTTAACCCAGGAGCGATTGTAATTGGGCTAGAATTTAAGCATCACCGTAAAGCCAGCGACTTTTTTTGGCATTGAAGTCCTTCTTATTCTCTTCCAGAAACTCAATTCTTCTGCACTTCATTTTTTATGCAACCCAGAACAGCCACTTCCCTAATAAAATCTTGATTAAAGAATTCATTATGCAGTATTTTATTGGCTTTTTTAAGCTCAGAAGAAAATTATTGATGGTTCGTGTTAAATAAAAAAATCACTTGCGATTTTTCTCATAATTTATCACTTGACATATTTTTTTTTTACTTTCTTGTTCTTCTTTAAATCGTTTAACTTTAGATGCATAACAGAATATATTATACTATATACACACGCCTTTTCATATCATGTATATATTATACATTATTATCAAAGCAGTTCAGTATAATTTGGATATATGAAAGTTGATGTAAGATATTACGGATTTTATGAAAAATATTTAAACAAAAAATTGGAATATTAATAATTGTGTCATAGGGAAAGTAATTCATTATATTTAATTCATGAAAAGCGATGACCGAAAATTGTATCACTTTAAGTAAAAAAGCGAAGCTCAAAAATTGAAAATTTCAGTATTGTTTCTAAAATTTTTTCAAAAATAATTAAAATTTAGTTTTTAATTGAATTATTTTTTTAATAAACTAAAAAAAAGAAAGCAAGTTAATTATTTTATTGTATTTATAGTATATGTTTTATTTAATAGAAAGTTTACAGTAGAATATTTTCAGTAATTCTTCATAATAATGTAAGGGTTTACAATAAGTTAGTTTAATATAATAGTAAATAAATTGTCAAGATTTGCGATATATCTTACTTTTCAAAATTTACATAAATTTTTTAAAATATTCATGAATATTTTTCCTGCTTCATTTTAGCATTATGATAGTTAATGTTTTTTCAACGATTTCTTATTCCATTGATGGTTAAATAATTAAACTCACCTTTTGAGGTTACTATATTTGGTAGAAGAAGGCAAATAAAGCTGATAAAATATTTCGTTCGGAAAATCTGAAATAAAAAAATAAATTATTAAAATATTGATAAAAAAAAGTAAGAAATATATATTTAAAAGTAAACGCTTGCTTAGAAATTACTACAGGATACTTATAAATCGTTCTCTCGAAAATGGAGCGTAACTTTGAACGATTAATTACACATATATATCGTAATGAGGGTATAATAACTCGAAGATTTATTAATTATTACCATCGACCTGCTGCTACTTACTGGTATCGATTAATACCTCTGACAATGAATTACTCCTGCTATTGTTGGAAGGAGGAAGCAAATCAGTGCATTCCCCTGTTTTGGTTTTGGTTTAATTATTTTGCTCCCCTTCGCTCAACACCAACAAAGCTCATACCAGTTGGGCTGATGAACATTTAATTTAATTCAATATACCGACACAATTTGACAGAGTTTATGAGTACGAAAATAGATTTTAATTTAATTTGTATAATTAACATTTTATTTTCCACAATATAATGAGGTATAAATCATTGTTACAATAGCCTAAATGGTTTTAGTTCAATGGTTGGTTTTTCAAGAAACAAATTCTGGATTATTCTACTTATAATAGAAAATGCAAAAATGTGACTTGGGAAGCAATACCATGATTGTCACTTAAACTTTTGGAGGTAGCCAAAGCCATAGAATCCCATACAGCTGATAATGTTGTTAATACAAGCAACATATTAAAAGATAAAATTGTCGAAGTTGATATTTTTTATAGACTACGATAACAGCTTAGCAATAGCAGCTTATTGTGTTAGTTCACGAAATAAAAACTTAAGTAATGTTAATCACACGAATAAAGGGTTAAGAAAGAACTATATAAAATTCAAAAACAGAACAAAGAATTAACAAACAATGCAATAACATATTTGTATATATACTTTTTAAGTGCATTAGCCAAAATAAGGGTAATGTAGAATTAATAAAAAAAAGTATTAACTCAATATCATTACATGTGTGTAATAACCATAAGAAATGTAATGCATGTTGCGCATATATTAAAAATAGAGAAAATTATAAATATAAAACAATTAAAAAGGGTTTAAAGTTTTAAATAAATTTAAATCTTTAAATAATATTTAAATAAATTAAAATGTAAAGGGCTGTTGATAGTAGAAATGATTTTATTTCAAAATATTTATATAGAGAACTAAAAAAATGTATCAAACCCCCCATATTAAGAATAAACAATAGTTTACAACTAAAAAATAAATTAAAAAACATCAAAATCCCGTTAAATCATATACTAATATCGTTAGATGTCAGTTCGTTATTCACCAATGTACTATATGAGTTTGTAATAAAAAGTTTTAAAAAAGAATATCTAGTATACATAACATCAGTAGAATTCCATTTAATCACATTATATAAATTACTAAATTTCTTTTTGATAATACATATTTTGTATTTGAAAAGAAATATTATAAACAAACATTCAGTATCCCTATGGGGTTACCAATATCACCTTTGTTTGTTGATATAGTGATGGATGACTTGGAATCTGAGTGTCTAAATTTATTAAAAAAGAAACAAGTTATTCCATTATTTTATTACAGATATGTTGACGATAATATTTGTTGTATTCATAAAGACCACTTAGAGGTCATTTTGAATACTTTTAACAGATATAATAGTCGACTACAATTTAAATCCGAAATGGAAATTAATAATTCTATTAACTTTTTTGATTTATCTATTATTAAAACTAAAAACAATAGAATTATTACGAATTAGCATCAGAAACCTTCACACTCAGACAGGATACTTATTTTGTATCCCATCACACACTGTCTCAAAAAATGAATATTGTTTTTAATCTTATCGACAGAGCTATCTTATTATCTAACCAATGTTTTCATCAAGATAATCTAAAAAGGGTTAAAACTATTCTTAAAATGAATAATTACCCAGATTGTTTTGTTGAAAAACATTAAAAAACGTCTGAAAATACATAAATTTAAATAAACAAAAATAACTGTCATAATAGCAAGGACAAGTTTCATACTTTGAGCTTACCATTTTCTGAAAAATATTTTTCTGAATATGCGTTAAAGTTTAAAAAGTATGACATATAATTAATACCAAAAATACAAAATAAATTAGACTCAGTTATTAAAAACTGTAAAGATGTTACTGAAAATTGGGATAAAATTAATTTAGTATAATAGATTAAATGTAAAGATTGCTCATCTGTTTACATTGTTGAAACTAAGCGCAATTTAAGAACAAGAATTAACGTACATATAAAAAATAATAACAATACATCTATAATATCTGAAAATTCATTAGAATGCAATCATAGTATAGATTGGGAAAATGTAACTATTCTTGATGATGAGACAAATTATAGAAAAAGATTGATTTAAAAAATAATACATATTTGAATAAATAAGAACACTATTAAGCGGCAAGAGGATACTCAAAATTTTAAATAGAAAATATTATATATTCCTCAATAATATGTTAAATAATAACAACATGACGTAGCTTATGACGTCTGTAAAATGTATACATTGAAAAGAAATACTCGTATTATTTGTAAACACTACTCTTACGTTATGACTAACACATCGTATAATATTATTCATTAAACACAATAATTTGGTAAATATATAAAAAAATTTTTGTCGTTAATTAAATATATATATGTATGTATAATATTGTAATTTAATTATTTATTTTTAAAGTGTCTAGACAAGTACTAGGGATACCTAGTCGAAACGTCGATTAAAATAACAGAATAAATTGTGTTTTTATTTGACTGCACCTCATAAGGATCCTTTTACCATTAAAATACATATTTAAATTTTAGATTCAGAGCATTCCTATTAATTAACTGAATCAAATTGATCACGAATGAAATTAAAAGAAACATGATAACACTATGGATACGGATTCTGCGAGATAAAAAATATGATTACAATATCAATTTAAATAAATGCATATAGAATTGTATCCAGTACAATTTTAATGAAATCACAAAAATAAAAATTATCTTGAAGTAATCTCTAAATTATCTAAAAAAAATCAAAAGAATACCTAGGTAATTATCAAAATTAATAGAAAATAGTAAATGGATTCCTACGTGTAATAAAAAATAATTTTTAGAATCAAAATTTAAATTTGCATAATTTAACTTGGCTCTTTAATCGCATCAGGAATCATCATCAGCAAGAGTAGATAGTGTAAATTACTACGCTATAAAAAGAATATCAGTTAAATATAAATTAATATTAGTTGATATTTTTAATGAAATGTATTGAACAGGAAGCTTTTCGACTGAATAGAAAAAACATGTATTCATTTTATTAGTAAACCAGATGGAATAAACATTAACATATCGGTATTTTGCAAATATTGTGGTAGATAGAAACTGAAAATATTATTACAGTAATTCAAAGTGGATTTCGAAAAGGACAATCATGTATTGATAATATATTTAATTTAATTGTCAAAATTCAACAAATATTGAAGGAAAAAAAAGAGCTCTTCACGATTTTCCTTCATATATCTGGCGTAATGTAATATGCAATATTCTAATACAAAAATTTGCTTCTATTGGCTGTCCGTATAAATTAGTTATGTTCATAAAATTTTTAATTTGTGCAAGATTTGCATATATAAGCTTAATCGATGAAGAAAGAAACGCATACAAGAGAGTACCTCAACGCGGAGTCCTAAGCCCACTATTGTATATAATTTATGTTTCAAATATATTAAGAAAAATACTAAAAACGATATGTGTTTTGCAATTTACTGATGATATTGCACTTTATTCGAAAAATAAAAATTCTCTATAAAAAGTTATCAGCATCCTAGAGAATGAATTAAAGTATTAAGGTATAGAATTTACACCACAAAAAACAGTTTTTATAAACTTTAATAATAAGAGTATTAAACCATGTGAAAAGAAATAAAAATAAACGATAATTATAATATTGCATTTAGAAAAAATGTTTGATTTGTAGGTATAATCTTTGATTTTCAACTTACCTTTCAGTCATAAATTAAAAATATTATTAAAAAGATCAATAGATCCTTAAATGTTCTTAAATATTAAAAATATTAATAAATTTAAAGATCTGAGCGTATTAAATAGTTTCTATAAAAATTACGTCCGTTTAATAATAAATTATGGATGTTTTGTATACTATCGTCTACACAAAAAGTTATCAAATAAACTAGAACAAAATCAATATTCAGCAATACGAATAGCTCTTGGGTACTGAAAAATCTTTAATATACTATTAGCTGAATAAAAACTTGCCACTATATTTGAAAGAACTAAATATCTATGTTCTACTTATCTAACAAAAATACTTAGTAATCAAGGTTTATTCATTTCAGAAAATATATCAAAGTATTTTTTTATTTTGATAAATAAATGTAAGAGGAAGCGCAAAAGATTATTTGAAATATGCATTATAAATATAAAAGTCAATTCTCCTTTCTTCTACGAAACAAATAATTTTAATGAATACAAATTCTAATATGATGTACTTATAACGACTATGCCATATAATAAAAACATTACTGAAAGTATTAAAAAAAATTTGATAACCAAAATACAAAACTTAATGAACTTGATGATGTCGAAAACTACATTGAAATTTATACGAATGGTAGTAAAAATATAAATAAAAAATTTGTCGATTCTGTTTGTATTATCTTAGTATTAAATATTAAAATCCAAAGAAAGCCGAACCACCATATTTCCGTATATAATGCTGAAACTATAGCTACTATCGATGGCCTAAAAAAATATTGCACTTAAAATGATAAAAACGTCTTAATTTTTAAGGATTCATTATGTGTCTTGCAAAACTTAAATAATTATAAATTTAATATCAGAACAAGTTATTATATACTTGAAATAAAAAAAAATATTGTGAATTTACGCGTAGCCAACCCAAAAACAAATGTATTTATAAGATTTATTTGGATTCCTTCGCATAATGGAACTATATGCAACGAATTACCAGATTAGCTGCTAAAACTGAGAGTAATAAAAGAACTATAGATTAAGAAAGTGTTCCAGTAATTTGTTTAAAAGAACACTTCAAGAAAATCATGATGTATAGCACTAATGAATTCATATGTAAAATCACCATTGATAAAGGAGGGGAGTTCTTTAAAAATTATTCGAATGAAAGTTCTACGAATTGGTTTTACAACAAAAATCTTCATCGTAACCTTATAGTTATAGTTAATAAATGTAAAGCAAACCATTATTATTTGACCACACCTCTTTCTAGGATAAAACTAATCAATAATCTACGGCGTAGATGATCAAAGTACGATGAGGATCTTGATTGTGTCCTTTGATAATGCCCTCTTTACAATGAACGATGAATTGTAATGTTAATAAATTTATACAAACTAAAATTGCAATTTCTCATGAAAATATCAATTATATTAACTGAATCAAATATACCAGCCTGTAAATATGTAATTTCCTTTGAATAATAATATATAATTTATATTAGCATTCAATAATTGTTATCGTTTTATATATAATGTTAATAAATCTTCATTTGAAAGATTTATATACAAAACAAACAAATATCTCAAAATTACATTGTGATGCTGTGTATTATTACAAAATAATACAAACATCACTTATTATTGCCTAATTTATTGTCAAGGTAAGAGAGAGATGTAGTAGTGTAGGAAATAATGTATGATTGTTGATCGTGATAATTGTTCTTCCGATTTTGTGTGTCGGTCGATGATCCTGAACGGGGATTTTCTGTTGAAACAACCAATCAGGATCAACAATTTGTACACATGTATGGAAGAAGAATTTATGTCAGATCATCAACCAATAATAACATTTTTCAAAAATCGAAATATACAAATGGGAGGTAAAATAATTTTTGGCGGTGATGAGAAAAGCTATCGCGATCATTATCGGTACGCTTGTTGTTTGATAAAGGATAGTGATATTATTAATCTAAGTGGTAGAATAATAAATTTATTGAAAAGAAAAATTATAAATTATTATTATTGGACCGTAAGTGAAGTGATCATCAATTAGATAAAAATTGATAATTATATATACATTAAAAAATTATTAGATATATATTAAAGGTAATATTATTTTATTTATTACAAATACATCCTGGCTCTTGGCCTAGGGACGGGTTCCGTTAATTTTTTACAATATTTACATTAATTTATATACAATATCATTTATATTATAATATATTTCATTACACTATATATGATTCTCATTGCTTATTAATTCTTCTCTTTTACTCATTTGTATTTCTTGTCACTTCCTTTTTTCATCTTCTATTTTTGCCTTTGTCGTATCTTTATGTTTTTTCTGTATCCTTTCTTCTTTCTAGCCTCTTCTCCAGTTCTCTGACGTCTTTCAGTATTTTTCTGTCCACTATTTTCTTTTTGCATCTCATCATTAAGTCATTTTCTTCCTTTCTCCTACCTAGGTTTCTTTCGTCTCGTATCTTTTTAAACATGTCCATTATCTCTTCACAGTCCGTCGTCCAATGTCTCCAGTCACCTTCTTTTTTCCCACAAAGTTGGCATTTTCATTCCTCTGGATTTGTCCAATATTTGTTTGCCGTCGTGATATTCCCGCATCTGATTCTGGCCATTTCCTTCGTTTCCTTCAGATTGCCTTCTTCCTTTAGGTAGGGCGGCAATCCATTCTCTTTTATTTCTATATAACTCCTGTTATATTTGGCCTCTTTCATTTTACACCTTCTTTTCTGCAGCTATATATCTCTATCCCTTCTTATTTCTGTGTATGTATTCTTGCCTATGCTCCTCCAGTATCCTAGTTGTGTTCTGCTGAGTCCCATTTTATTAAGCCATGTCTCTGTGCTATCTCTCTTTTCTTGTTCTTTACTTGCCCATTGTTCTTCATAACATTTCTTAACCCATCTGTGTCCTTCCATGTTCTTTATCTTTTCCTCATATTTCATTGTTCTTATCCTCCACTCTCCCTTCATCCAATATTCGTCCGACTCCTCATAGACTATATATCTGGGAGTACAGAAGTCGAGTTTCAAGGTCCATCTGTAGTAATCAGCCTTGATCCTCTCCATCTCCGCAGCATCTTCTACTCCCCATATCTTCACCCCGTACTCCATGACACTCTTTACCAGGTATTGAAACATCATTTTCCTGAGCTTAAAGTCTCCCTGACACCTTCTTTCTGCCAAGCCCCATGCTTTCCTTGCAGCGATTCTGCCCTTATTCAATTTCTCCTTTTTCTGATCCACGTATTTTCCATCGTTTCTGAACACAAAGCCAAGGTATCTGAAGCTTTTGACCATTTCGATCTTCTTTTCTTTTCATTTCCATGCTTCAGATTTCATTTGTCTTTCTCTTTTCGCCACCATGATCTTCATCTTCTCCGTGTTCATTTCGAGGTCTCTTTGTTCTTGAAACGCTTTCAAGGTTGACATCATAGCTTGCAGAGCTTCTCTGTTCTCACCTAGGATCACCAGGTCGCCAGCATATGCTAACGTCCATATTCTCTTGTCTTTTATCTTCGTGCCTCCTGTTTTTTTCTTTTTCATTTCTTCCTCTAGCTCCGAGATGTAGATGTAGAACAGGATCGGGCTAAGGCTGCAGCCTTGCCTTAAGCCTTTATTTATCCAAAACTCCTCTGTTAGTCCCTCTCCCGTTGTCACACTACATTTCGTTTCCCTGTATATCGCCTTTATCCTTGTAATTAGTCCCTTATCAATCCCTTTCCTTTCCATGATCTGCCAAAGTTTCTTTCTGCACACAGTGTCGAAAGCTGCTTTGATATCCAAGAATAACATATATAGCCTCTTTTTTTCCTTTATCGTCCTCCTTATTATGTGATCTAGGATATAAATGTTGTCCATGGTTCCTCTTCCTGCTTTAAACCCTGCTTAACCTTCCGGTATCACCCCTCTTTCCTCTATCTCCTTCTCTAGTCTGTACCTTAGTATCCCTGTGTATATTTTGTAACCCGATGACAGCATGGTTAAACCCCTGTAGTTTACTGGGTCTTCTTCATCCCCTTTTTTATATATCGACACGATTATTGCAGTTGTCCAATCCTGCGGGACTGTTCCGTGTTTCAAAATTTTTCCTAGGATTTCTCTTATTATGCTTTTAATCTCCGTGCCCATTCATGCTTCATTGGGTATCTCGTCTATCCCTGTTGCTTTCTTTTTCTTGAGATTATCCCAGACTCTTGCAATCTCCCAATCTTCTAGTACACTTTTGTCAGCTTCTCTTGTCTCAATTCTATCCTCGTCTTCTGTTCTTTGTTCTTTCCCTCTGAGAACATTCATAAAATTTTTTCTCCAAGCTTCCTTGTTTATATTGTTCTTATTTTCCATTTTTTGTTTCCTTCCCTTGTTCAGGTATCTCCATACTTGCCCTTCTTTTTTAGCTTTTTTAGCTCCTCTTTATCTCTTTCTCTCTGCTCTGTTCTTTTCCTTTCGCATGTTTCTTTCCATTTCCTCCTTTTACTTAAATATTCTTTCTTCTCGGCTTTCCCTTTGTTCCATTCCTTTATTGCCTTTTTTGCTTCGTTCTTTTGCCTCTTACATTGCCTCTCATACCACTTTCTGTCTCCTATTCTCCATTTCTTCCTTCTTACTTCCCTTTTTTCCATACTATCTTTGATCTTATTCTTTATTTCCTCCCATAGGGTTTCTACCTTTCTTTCCTCCTTTGCTTTTTCATATATTCTTTCTGTCTTTTCTCTATACTTCATTATGCTTTCCGTGTTCCAATTAAATACTGTTTTTCTTTCTTCTTCTATTTGTTCTTCTCCTTTTCTCTCTCTTATTCTCTCTCCTGTTTTCAAAGTAACTACCAGTGGTAGGTGATCTGACTCTATCCTTTTCTGTATTTTTAATAGTTCTATTCCCTCCTTTACTTCCCTGTTCGCTATTGCAAGGTCTATCACTGTATTGCCTCTCGCACTTATGAAAGGGTGCTCTGCCTGTTCATCTCCTCTCATTGCGCCATTTAGTATACAGAGCCCATTTCTTATTATATTATCCACTAGTGTCTTTCCTTCTCTGTCTACTTTTTTGTCTTTGCTTTTTCTCCTGCTCTCTTCGCCTTCCGCATAATCTTGCGTACTTGCGCCTCTCTCTCCTGTCCTCACGTTGAAATCACCCATGATGAGTTTTTCTTTTTCTCCGCCGTAGCTCTCTTCTTCTATTGTTTTCCATAGCTTCTTTATGTCTCTTCCCTGATTTGGATAGACTCCCTATATATCCAGCCTTTCCCTACCATCTTCTATTTCTATCCTCGTTTTAACCATTCCTTCTCCCATGTCTTTACCTATCTCCTGTGCTTTTGGCATCCAGCTTTTTTCTATTCCGATTATTATACCCCCCTCACTCTTCCTTTTCTCTTCTCCCTGCTCGCACCTATTAGGGTCCATTTCATGTGTCCCGGTAGTTTTTCTTTTAGTTTTTCTATGTCTTTCGGTTCAACCCATGTTTCTACCATGCAGACATAATCCATTTTCCCTATATAGTCCCAAAAGTCTCTGTCTTGCCTCCATAACTCTGCTACGTTCCAGAATAGTATTTTCCTTGTCTCCTTATCATTGTTTTTCCTTTCCTGTTTACCTTTTCTTGCTTGTTCTTGTTTCTCTTTATCATCTTGTTTACGTCTGTTCTTTCTTTTATTTTATTGTCGCTTCTGTTCTCGTATTTCTCTGTTTTTTGTTTCCTGTCCATATATGTTTTTTGTCTGTTTGTTTCCAAATATTTGCTCTGTCCTAGTTTTTCATTTTTTATGTCTGTCTTTTCTGTGTTTTTGTTTCTTGTCTTCTCTCTTGTGTTGTTATCCCATCCCTTTCTTACATTAAATTTCTACTTTCAGTGTCTTTCTCCATGTCTTTTCTTTTTTCATCTGTTGTTACACTCATTTCTTCTTGTTTCCTCTTTTCGTTTTTTTGTTTTGTCTTGTCTGTATCGTCTGTCGCTTTGTTATCTGTTTCCACGTCTTTCTCTCCCTGCTTCTCTGCTCTATTTTTGCCTTTGTCCATCCTTTTCTTTATTGCTTCCAGTAGCCTGTCCATTGTTTACCTTCCTGCCTATCTCTCCCATTTCCAATCTATAAAGACTTTTTTTAACCCCACCTTCGAGAAGAAACCTTCCTGTCTCGTTCTGCATACCCAGCCCCTGACTTCTTCCTGCGTTCTCCTTTCTCTAAGGTAAGGTCAAAATCCATATATATGTCAGTGCCTATTAGTTTTTTTCTGGCATCCCATATTAGATTTCTCTTGTTTTTGTTTTCCGTTTTTATAATGATCATTTTTCCACTCCACCACGTTGACCTGATCTCCACTTCCAGTCCTAGCTTTTCTTTGACAAAATTTTTTGCCCATTGCTGCAGTCCCATTTTCCTCACCGCGTCCCTGTTGACTCCCTTTATCACCACGTTTTCCACTCTATCTTTCCTTTCCCGTTTCCATAATAATTTCCTAAACTCCTGTATTTCTTTATCTGACATTGTGCTTTCTGTTCTGTTGCCCCTCTCTACTCGTCACTGTTTCCTTTCGTGCAAGTTATTCTGCTACTGTTTCTACTGTTACGTCTAGATGTGCCATGCTTTTTTCCTTCCTCCTCTCCACTTATATCCCTCTTTCCTTGATCAGACTGGCTGCTTGCCCATTTCTCTATATTGCATCTCCATTCCGTGCTTTCTTTCCTCTCTTCTATCAGTTCATCTATCCTCTCTTGCATCCTTCATCGTTTCCTCTGTGTTTCTTGCCCATTTTCTCGAATCCTCCAGCTCATTTCTTATTTTCTCCATTTCTCTCTCTTGCTTCTTTTCTAGTTTATTTATCCACTCTTTGTTCTCTTTCCTTTCCTTCTTATATTCCTATTCTAGTTTTTCCAATCTTTCGATTATTTCTGTCATGGTTTTTTTTCTCTGTTCCTATATCTTCTCCCTCTCTAAGCTTCCTTTGTCCTTTATTATTTTTGTTCGGCTCCTCTCCTGCTAGGTCCTCCTCCCATGAAACTTTCTTTCTTGTGCATTCAAGGGTTAATTGTGTGCTTTCTTTCTTGCTATTATAGCCTCTTCCTTTGGCAGTTTTGGTTTTTTCTTGCTTTAGGCTCATATTATTTAATTTATTTAATTTATTATATTTATTTATTTAGTTCTTGTATTTGTTTGCTTGTTTTGTTTAATTTATTTGTTTGTTTATTTTTTTTTCTATTTTGTTTATTTTTATTGTTTATTGTTATTTTTATGCTTTCTTTTATTTAATTTTGTTTTGTTTTGTGTTGTTGTATTTCTATTTATTTTTTATTTATTTAGTTTATTTTGTTTAAATTAATTTTAATTTAGTTTAAATATACTTTAAGATAATTTAATTTATTCTAGATTTTTTATTGTATATAGTTTGGTTATATTTATTTTTCGGGAATTGTTTTCTATTGTTTTTATTTTGTATGTATCACTGTTTTTTATTACTTGCCTCTTTACTTGAAATAATGCCTTTTCATCACTTGCCTCTGCTTTCTGCTAATTTTACTATTAATCGGCTTTGTCTCACTTGCACGATGTGCTATGCTCGATAACCGTTAACGGAATCATATTAAAGGTAATATAATTATACATTATATTTGTTATTATTATTATTGGGGAATAAAACTTTGAGAGGAAGACTATCGATTAAATTAATAATATTCATTATAAATATATATAAAATAAGAGTTTTATCTAATATTTTAATATATGTTTGAATGTAAAAATTGATAGTAAATTATGTTATAAAATTTGATTATAATCAACTTATTAAATAGTATTGAAAGGGCAAAAAGATTCGTCGGCACGAATTTGACAGCGGAATTCGGTCCTCAATCAAAAATTTTAAATTAGAAAAAATTTTATGTATTGAAGTGTAATAGAAATAATAAATAAGCACTGAAAGAATATATACCAGATTTCGTTAAATTGAAATAATTTAACAAGGTGAATTATTATAATAAAAAGAATTCACCGTGTTACAACATTAAAAAATTATTATATTTCAGTACATGATGTAAATAATTGTGGATCTCGGTGTTCTTTAATTTATATATAAAAATAGCTTGAGAATATATTTAGCACGACATTAACAAAGGTACATAGGATTTAAAAGAATCAAAATATTCATTTCGATAATTGGACAATAATTAAATAAAGATTTAAATAACACTATAATTTTGAAATTTATATAAATTAATCATTTTTAAAATAATAATCTCTAAAGCTGGACTTGTTGATATGATTCAAAGATGATAAATAATAAACAATAAAGTATTAAATTTTACTTTTAGAAGAATATCGATCATTTTACCTTTAAAATATATTTCAGAAATATAATATTTTTATTATCGTGTTTTTTTAACATTTTGTTGCTCGCATTCATACAGATTAATAAATTTCAGTTTAGTTAAATGACACAAGCTGAATTCTCTCTATTTCATATATCAAATTAAAAACTAAAAACTAAATTTAAATTAAATTAAATTTAAACTAAAACTTTACAACAACTTTTTTCTATTAAAAAAGATACACGAAAGTTCAAAATATAAAATACGAGACTAATAGTTACCCACTCGTTGCTTCAATGAGTTTTTAATGTTTTGATAGACGAGACATTTTATTATTTTATCTAGCTATGTTTTACTATTTATACTGTTGTAATTGTATCCGGGGTTACATTAATTATGTGGAAAATAGTGACTATCAAATTTGAATGAGTTGATTTATCTCTTGATAGACTAACGAAAGAGTTTTTTGTCATGAATATGTAATTGTACCGAGTGATGAACATGGTGCGTGCCTTCGAGATTTATTTTTTCAGGTTGACTGTTCGATTCTCACTTATGATATTTTTATATAGGGACGAGGGAGAAAACGAAAATGTATTTAAAATCGATCTACAAGACAGAAACCAATCTCGAATCAATTAAAGCTATTTTTGTGCTGATTAAGTTTGCCTTGAAATACTGTAATTTACTTCTAGAACTATCAATTTATTAATAAATATACGGTTGCAAATTACTTGGATTTCACACTTTATCAAACGAGCTTTCAAACATTTATTTAAATTATTGCACGTTGCACTGATTAAAGCAACAAAAATGTATACATATGAATTACTATTTATAGAGATATCCAGGGATAACAGAGAAACAAATTATTTATTTGTTATTCTCAAGAAGCGATTTTCCATTTATAATTATAATTTCCATTTTTGATGCATAATGAATCGATTTTAATTTCTGTTCTATTTAAAATAATTAAAAACTTTTATTGTTTAATTATTCAAAGCATTTCTTTAAATATTTATCACTTCCAAAACACCTATTATTATCATTTTTAACTTTAATACCAATGTCTAGCTGTAGTTGTGCATTTCAATTGCTGTCGTTGGACGTCGAGCCTCTAATTTTCGGATAGCTCCCTAGAGAACGAATAACAATATTACATTGAATTATATCGTATGAGGTGATAAGTAATGGCTTATAAAGGGCATCACGGGCGTTTGATTTACTTATCAATTCTTGTCTTTTTGAATATCGTTCTTACCTTGTGTTATCGCAATCGACCCGCGCAAGATTTTAATCCCAATTTCAGTTTATTGGCCACAACGATCTTGCCGTCGTTTTGCGTTTAAATCGACTATTGTCCTTATAGTCAATCGTTAGGGTGGTAGATTTTGATCTCGATACCCATTTATTGGTCGAATCGATCTTGCCATCGAATTGAATTAAAAGTGACTATCCTCCACAGTCCATACACCTTAATATTATAACATTAATCGTCCTGCTTTATACATTTAATAGCAGTTTTGTCCTTCTGCTTTCCGATCCCTTTAACTCCCACTGCCTAAATTATTCATAGTATAATAAATCATTATTACACAAAGCACCTATTTTTAGAATATATCTTGTCAACAAAATTATTGTATTATAAATCAAAATTGTTTTTTCTTTTGTTTATAATGTTTTATTATATAATTTTACAAATATGCTATAAAAAATGTTTAATAACTGTAAA
Organism: Eupristina koningsbergeri; assembly: GCA_018907245.1. Lineage (NCBI taxonomy): Eukaryota > Metazoa > Arthropoda > Insecta > Hymenoptera > Agaonidae > Eupristina > Eupristina koningsbergeri. The sequence continues at coordinate 655,529 of JACCHV010000002.1, read as the reverse complement.
AAGCTAATAAATGTATCAGAATTATTATATAATTATTTAATATGTGGCATAATTGAGTATTTTACTTATAGCTTCATTAATTATTAATGTTTCGATGTATTTCGATTATTAAACTTTAACAAAATAAAAATAAATAAATAAACATTGATAGTTTGTTTAAATAATAAATTATTAAAATATCCTTTATCAGTTTGACAAAAAATTTATTAATTATGTATTGTAATTATATATTTATATATTATAATTATTATATAATATTATAGAAATTGATATTTTTTCAATATCAGTAGGATTAGTAATCGAGTCATTTACAATCACCGTTGCTAATCGTTTATTTTGAATAGTATTTTATAAAGTAACGGTCCAACAAACTTTCTTAAAGAAGAAACTAGCATATTCTTATCTAAAAATGCCATCAGAAAACACAACTCGAGGTTCCAGAAACAATTCTCAACGTACTTTCACATGGGAAAATTTGTTTTATACGTATTTGTATTGATTATATATAAAATTCAACATGACAAAAAAATATAAAAGCTAAAAAAATTTTGGTGCATCACAAAGACATCGTAAGAAGAAAAGCTGAATACGTTTGAAAAAATGAATGTAAACGAAGAAATATAAAAAAGAAAAATATTGTGCTGCTTCACATGGGAAAGCTCATGTCTTCCTCTTTTTGGGAATAAAGAACAAGAGATATAAGATAATGATGAAGAATAGAACGATGCACAGTAGATTTTGCGTACTCAATAACGTTGTTTTCTCAATTTTCATCCACATTTTGACCTCATTTTTTGATAAATAAAAAAAAACGCCGTGTTATATTTCGGAAATATTCTCACTTATTTAAGTAAATATTTATATTATTATATATTCTATTTTTGTATAGATATTCTATAATATCAGTGCAAATAAAACGATAACTATGATATAGATTGACATGGATATTCTGAAATAATTAAGCGGAGCTACCTAAAGAGTGGATAAAACTTTACAGATAAATTTTTACGAATAATACAATCACAATCATATAATCATGGTCATTTATACGCTTATAGATTTAATTTTGAGATTTGAAAGTAATCATGACAAAGAAACGATATTCAAAATTCATTTTCGCATAATTTAACGTTTTATCAACTGATAAGATTTTAAATTTTGTAAACGATTGGTGGAGGACAAAATAATATTTAGACGTTTAATTAAATTTGTTTAATAAATATTTGTACACATGAATTACAAATCTTAAATACTGAGATTGTGAGAATGATTGTCGATCGGAATCCGGGAAACAAGTGAACATGAGGAGCTTATCTGCGTCAAAACTACCTCTTGCAGGTAGGCGTCCCTTCAGAAAAATTCCTGAGACGGCTGGCCTGTGCGTTTAAGCTCTTGCAGATGGCCAAAGTTTTCCGCAACAAGTTCTATACAATACTATCGTTATATTAAGGCAATAATATAAGTATTAGGGCAATTGAGCACGAAAGGTACTGAGCGGTATAAAATATTATATTTGCAAAATTGATGCATACATTACTGTTTGAGAAAGAAAAGAGTTAATACAACTCTTGTGTAACGTGCTGTTCAAATCTCGCACGCTCTGTTAAACCGATCTTAGCCACTAGGTGGCGTACTCCCAAATTCTCGATTCTTAATATGAAAAGGTTTAGTGAGGTAATATATACGAGTCCCTCATTACTTCTTTTACTCTTGCTATTTTTGAGCTCTATATAATATATATAGTCTTGAGATCTGTCTCGTCAGATAATTTTCACATATCATTTATAGAAGTATAATGTATACTTAATTTAGTTTAAACTCAATTTAGAATTTTTTCACTCCATCCTTTTTGGCATTGATTACTGTGCCTAATCCCCCTTTTAAGTAACTACTACTCAATTTTTGTAATATTTTTTACAATTACAGTTTTATAACACCAATAATTATAAAAACATAATTTCTATCAGAAATTACATTTGTAAAAATGTTTTTATTTTATTATTCATACTTATTTAAGAAATATAAAAAAAACTTGTTACTAACGATATGTATTAATTACATTAACAAAATTATATTTATCTTTCATTGTAATTAAAATTTTTGACAAACGAGATGATAAATTCAATTTATTATTTAATAGAGAAACTCTATTTCTATTTGAATATTTTAAGCATTTATTTTATACATAATTTATATTTCATAAATTTCTTTAATTTACGAATTTAAAAAGATAAAATTTTTGAGAAAATATTATATTCAATGTATTTTTTTATTTACAGCTATAAAATAATCTATGCTTATTTATACTAAAATAGAAAAGCATGATGATAAAATGATAAAGTTTTGAATATACCGTTTAAATGAAAATATGTTTTCTCTTATTTCTTTATGAATTGGACTCACGAATAAAACAAATGCATTCATAAAAAATACACTAAATAAAAATTTTAAATGACTGAAATATTCTTTTAAGCGAAAAATATTCTTCAAATTTATCAAATAGTGGAAATTGAATATATCACTTCCATTATTACAATTTGAAGGATGAAATATTCATTCAAAGCGGTAAAATGATCTGATTCTCTACAAAAGTTTGCTTCTTAAATAGTATTAAACAAATAGTATGATGATGATCTTATAATCTATGACTATTATCGTAATTGTGTGTTGCAAATTTTTTAAATCTTTGTTCAGTTAATATTATATTATTTTTATAAATTTTCAATTTTTCTACCGATTATGTAGAAAAGTAATTGTTCGACACTTCTTCTTACTTTTCGATTTTCTAGTGGTAAGAGAGAACACCATCTTCGAAAGACACTCGGGAGGACGGATCTTAATTTTATAAGGATCCGAAATGTCTGTATGGGAGGAACGCTTCCTCTTTCGAAAAACTGCGCGTCACATTCCTTCGAGATATTGCGTATTAAATCTCTAACATTTTTTTTTCCATTTGTGGTTTACGGATTCTCTTTGTTCACCGATCTTCTTTACGATTTTGTGATATTAGTGTGCACACTTATGACGAAATGACGAAACTTTAAGAATAATTAAAAAAAAAATTTTAACTTGATTTTAAATTTACTAAAAATTCTAATAGTGTTATGTAATGCCTTATATCATGTCATAAAAATTAGGTATTTTCTTAAAAATAATAACATTTTCATATTTTTAGTAACAATAATTCTATTCAACGCTTTCTTTTACTCACCGTGTTTTCGAGGGTAAGAGAGAGGAGGTTTTTTTATTCTATATACATGGAGACATTAAACGAATAACTTTGCGAGAATCAATTATTGTATTTTATTTATTTAATTAAACCACTTAACTCACTTCTTTTCCTTGACAGTAACGTACAATATATTTTATTATTAAACAAATTAACTACAAAAAGTATACTGGTGTGTTTTGCTAGAGTCAGAGCAATGATAATTCAAATTATAATTGAAAATTAGTCATAATGATTTTTTAGTATTTTGGTACTCGTAAACATATAAACGAAAAAAAAATTATATAACATATAATAAGTATACATTATTATATTACTAATTATAGTTAGTATAGTAGTATAATTATTATTATGTTAATCGATGACAACAGTATCTAATCTTTGGTATTTCCCCTTCTAAAATCTTTGATTAAAAAAGACGTTTTTCCCTAAATTTATCTTTTATTGATTTTTTCACACTATAAATGTAATTGAATGGAAAATTTATGATTTTAATTAAAATCATTCGGTAGTGATCACTAACTCAAATTTTTTATTGTGTTATAAGTACCTGGTACTATAAAAAGAAATAAACAATATGTATTTTATAATCTATAGATTACATCGGTAGTTATCAGAAAAAAAATAAATGTTCGTGTACATTTTTTATATAAAAAATGTATTTGATCAAAATAAATAATATTCTAATACAATTAAATTGGTTTACTATTAAAAATATTAATTATTAATACCTTAAAATAAAAAATAAAATGTATTGAAGTAAAAATAATTTTAAAATAATATTTATAATGTGAGGCTTCTTTTTTTCGAAAACCAATAAAAGCTTTTACATTTATAAAATGTATATAGACTTAGTCATAGAATAGAAAATAAAAATTTCTGAATAATTTAAATTAGGCTAGCTGGGAAAATCAGCTGAGAAAAATAATTCCCGGAAAACCCGTTAAACGATAAAAATTCAAAATTTGTCGCTATTCGTTTGAGCTTTGTTCAATTCAATTGATATGAATCGAATAGTTTTTGATTTCTTTTGATTTTTTTGTAGTATTTTATATGCATTACTTTTAATAACTTGTAGCAATAATAAATTAATAATTTTATTTCAATTTTTCAAAATTTATTAAGTATTTTTATTTCAATTTTTGTTTCTAAAATTTGTCAATGTATGTGAGTTAAATTTAATATTTTTAAATAAAAAATTTTTTCATTTTCAAGCATATACATATAATTTATCTATTTATTTTACTCAACGCTAAAAAAGAAGTTAAAATATATAAAACATTTAAAATGAATAATGAACATTAAAACATTCATTTTTTAAAAAATTACCTTGAATATATAATTTGTATAAATAGATTTGCCTTTATATGCATTTGAGGTCATCAAAATTCTCATGTACATACAAATATTAAAATATCTGTGAATATTTTTTTGTATTTACCATCCTTTGTTATTTTATATAGTTTTAACCAGTAAATCAATGGATTATAAATATTAAATTCAAACAAACAGTTTAAAATAGTTTTTACTTTTAAATTTGTTTTTTTAATATTATTATTGGCATGTTGTGAATGAAGAATATTCAGTAATTATAGTATTTATTTAGAGACAAAGAAATAGCTCACTTTATTTATCACACAAATATTTTATTATTGATTAATTAAAAATTATAATTCGAACAGTAAGGATCGATATACTTCACTTTATTTTATGAAAATAAAAATCAAATAAATAATCAATACTTGAATAGTACCGATTAAATATAATAGGATTACAATAAATATTCTTAAAAAACTATACATTAATGTATTTTGACTTATTTTTCCAAATTAAATCATTTAATTAAAAATTATAATTTCATTTTAATCTACATTAGAATTTTATATATTTTAAAAATTTATGTATTTAATATTACAATTCTTGATTGATTAATAAATAGTACATATATATTAAATTGTAAAATAACATATTTTTTTAAATTTATAATGAAATTATAACATTCGAAAGTTAATCTTGTGCATTAATTAATTTAATTAATTATAACATTAAATAAGAATTTAAATGTAAATCAAATTATTCTGTACTTTTATATTTGTATTTTAAATCATTGTTTAAATATATAAAATTCATATTAATAAATATATTTTATAAGACGATCCATTTATAAATTCAAAAGAAAGTTGTTCTCACCGTGTTTATGTAATATTAAACAGATTAAAAAACATAGAAAATCCACATAAAAAATTTGAATAATTATAAACAAAAATGAAAATGAAAAATGTATACTTCAAATAATTATTAATATGATGTTGTGAAAATATATATATATTTATATTAGGAAATTATAATCCTTGATTTACACAATTTGAAGGAAATATAATTACAAATTTAATCTCACGGATTTCTGAATAATTTTTTACATCGCAGAAATTTGATAACAGAGCAGAAAATGTAAATAAAAGAATAAAGAAAATCTACAATAAATAGGATAAAAAATCTATCTAAAATAAAAATTGTAGAAAACTTAATTTTTGTCTAATACATATTTAATAATTCATGAACTTTTATTAATGAATATTAATATATTTTAATTACGTCGTTGAATAATAAGAAGGCCAATTGAAATCTTTTTTAATACCTATCTTTAAAACTCGATAAGGAAAGACATAAATATAAAATATAAATATGAATGTAAATATAAAAACTTATGAATGTCAATAATCAGTGGATTTCTCTGTCTCTCTCTCTTTTTTCCTCTTATCTAACTCGGAAATCAATGAATGTGTAATGTATACCGACGTGTATTTGAATCACCGTGTGATAAATAAATTTATGAGGTCAACGACACTAAATGACACCGACATATAATAAGTAATATCGTGCTAAACTCAAGCTCATTTTTTTTTATTATTTTTTTTTTTTTTTTTTTTGTAACCATTTCCTGAGAGACTATCTCACTTTATCACGAGCCAAGAGTAAATGAATGACGCCAGGATATTATCCAAATATTATTATTAGAACGAATGCGTGTGAATATTGCATCGTAATTTGCAGAAAAATTACGAGTAAAAATTTATTCATGCAAAAAGTTTTTAGATCCACATTTCCATGGAAAAGGCACTTATCAGTTATGACTTCAGTAAAAAAGTTTGAAGAATTAGTTCTCTGTCTATGTGAAATAATAATTCCCACACAATTTATCGTATGATTACATAATTTCCGTGGGATATACCTAAAACTTTTAGGAAATATTATAAAAAATATTGTATAGTCGCTGTTGCAATCAAACTGTACTATTCTTTTTACCAATTGTGCACGCTTAATTAAAATTAAAAAACAATAAGCATAATTGAGAAGTAAATAAAATTCTCTCGTATTTATCAGACTGACTAGAACAAAAAACTTCAAAAAAAAAAATGCTTCACTCGGATCAATACTCTAAATTATTATCTATTTAGACAATAATGAATACAATTTTCTCTTACGGTACATTTGAAATATGAAAACTGCAAAAATACTGTATTTTACTGTCAGATTATAATTCACCACTACCACTACACTTAATAATTACTCATATTGTGCTACCTGTTCCATTGTATTATATCGTTTAAGTATATCGAATCCAAGCTAACAATATTTCAATGTTCATGGTGCCTTTCCTTCGATTCCATCTTCACAAACAAATTTCATTATCTACCTTCCATCTCCGACTGCATCATCGTGTCCTTTGTCAACAAGACTTAGATTCCCATAAATAGAATGTTGACTGAAATTCTTTACTACATTCTCTCTCTCTCTCTTTCTTGCCTGAGAAACGTTGAAGATGCTGTAGTAGCTCAGAAATCTCGGAAGAAAATGTATCGGAACCAAGGGTAAATACATCTCCCTCAGACTCTACAACTGTATCATGCATATCCAAGTATGTAACACAAATAAGTTCCTCTACTTTTGAAAACTTCTACTATTAATATTCTACTTAATTAATAATTCTACTCTCTTCAAAAATTTCAGTCTGGAATTCAAATTTAACCTCTTAGTAGTGATTTTTTAGGCTCTTGAATCCAATTTGGCTGAGCTAAATAAGCTCAAAATAGGTACGATAATAAAAATACGTCTACTCAATATACAATGCCATAATCCTTGAAAACTTGGTATTTTCCAAGACCAAAAATTTGAACTGTGTCGTAATTATAAAAAAATCCTATTAACAGACCAGAAATCAATTCTTCTCCCAAGAATAACGGTTATACTGATAGTAGAGAAACTGTAAAATGTACATAAATATCAAAATCAGTCAACATGAGAAAAATAATATCGGAAAATACTAACTCCTACTCATGTTATTGTCACAAAGTGCAAGAATGTACTAATATTATGATATGATCATCTTTTAAATAAGATGATTATAAGTTAATTAAAAATTAAACAGAATTCCGAATACAAGTACCGTTAAGCTAAGTGAAATATTATTGAATATAGCTTTGGAAAATTTTCCATAAATCTATTCTTTTGAATTATAAGTAATTAAAATTTCGATTAACGTCTTTAACAAAACCCCGATGAGAGTAATAAAGAACCTGTATTAGTATAAAATGTACAAATCTTTATTCAATTATTTATAGATTAATAATTATCCCAACACCATTATGAGTTATGATCCTATTATTCGTATGACATCATGGCAGCCAATTTAATATTCGAACTAATAATTAATACCCGACTGCACGCAAGTCATCCCCCATGACTACTTCGTAGCATAATAAATTTAAAGGTTCAAAAACAGAACAACTTGAAGAAAAAAACAGTGAATCAAGTCTTGCGACTGTGCTTATTGTAAATTTCCAAATTATGACATTGCGTACCGATGTTGCGTACATGTTGTACGGTATCAATTTAGAAGCGCCATCACTCGAGTAATAGATCCACAATATACATAATGATACCCGAATTATAAACTCCAAACGGCATCACTAGCATGTTTAGTAGGGACCAGAAGGAGCTTGAGAGAGGCATCATAACGGAACTGATCCTCGATCCTCTCTTCACCACATGTTTAGGTGAGCATGCACACTTGTCGTCCTGGTTTTATTTATTTCTGTTTCATTATTTTGGACCAGTTTCCACTTATCTTTTTTATGTTTTAACTGTTCGTGACCATACAGCACTAGTTCTACAATGAGTGCGGTTTATTGTTAGTTATATTGAAAATTGGGTACGGTAATGGCTAAAAATGCAATGAATTTAATAATAACCTTATGATCTATAAATTGTGATTGTATGGATCTAATGTAACGGGATCTTAAAAACAAGGTCGAAAAAAACTAATTTATAAATCTATTGGTTTAATTTAAATTTATAATGTGGGTACAGACATGTTACGACAAATTGAGTTTGTTGGAATACTAACCTAACTCTATTGTAAAGTTTTCAAAAGGAGTATATATCTTGTTTCCCAAAAATATTCGAAAATATGCCTTTTATATAATAAGACAAAAGTGCCGGTGACAATTAAAAAAAATCTATAATCTAGTAACTGGGAATAGATGATGACAGCTTCCGAGAACGTCAGTGATTTTTCGATTGTTTATCGCTCATTACATGAATGTGAGCACGAGAAACTTGGATTACTGGTGAAAGGAAAGGGAAAGGATTATTGGAAAAGATCAACAACACGATGAGTAACTCGATAATAATCGATCCCGCCTCCGATTTATCAAGACTGTTGCCGTCTTTTTGTATCTACGAACATTGTTCTCCAAGCTATAGTTAATTGTGCACACTTTTTAGACTCATGTAACTTTCAATGCGCATGTCAAAAAATTTCCATTCAAATACAATGGTTCCCTGTCCATCACATTATCAATTAATTCATGGAAATGAATTATTTTTTTTATGCAGTCATGAAAGCATATAACGTGATTTGTATTTAAAAGGATCAACAGTTTAAAAAATCGAGAAAACTGTTCATTTTTCTGTTCTTTTGTAATACATTGTACATATAACATATGAGAACATTCGAATGATATACAATGTGTGATGAATGATTTTAAATAAATATTTTTGTATATGTTGCCTTCATCAATAATAACTTAGAAAAAAATATATAATGTTATTGTATGTATAAGAGTGAAAGTAGTGCATGGAAATAAGAAATGATTATATACAAAGAATGTGAATCAATGAGTAATAATCTCAATAATGGATCGCCTGTAGCTGGATTTTTGGAATAATTGAAGACGAAATAATTTTTCTTACATTGTTTACGCTCTGTTATCATGAAGCCGGCCGAATGGTTAAGAAGTGCAACCGGATGTCTTGTGGGACTGAAGCGCTCTCTGTACGCCGGGTTGTGTAAGTAAAAGAGAGAAAGTGATAGGGATAGAGTAGTATTGGAAAATACATATACTCGGTTTATACAGAGAGTTAGTGTGGTAGTGTGGAAATGAATTATTTTCATGCCGCTACGAGATGGCCAGTAAAACCAATTCTTGAATTACCGACATCAAGTGAAATTTTGAAATTCAAGTAGAAACGTGCAACAATGAGATTGCATGGTTTCGAATAGCACAGGACAAAGGGGAACTTGACAGGGTATAACCAATCAGGAAAAGGGTTACACACGCAAGTTCAGGTATATGTGTAGGAAATTTTGAATTTTTAAAGTAGTGCAGATTTAGAAATTTGGCTTCCTTTCGAGAAGAAAGGAAAGCCATTTTTTCGGTTTTAATTGTACCTTTGAGTGCTACATAGTGACTATCATTTTCGTGCAAATAATTACAAAATTTGGAGAAATAAGTGAATTGTTTAATATAATTAAATATAATTTTGAAGAAAAGAATATTTCACTATTGAGAGAGAGAAGTAGAGAAGGATTTTAGATCACATAATTTAAATTATAAATATAATAATTTTAACCGGAAAACATGGAGAGATGAACCAGGTAGTCATTTATTATTACTAAATTTTATCCATTTTATTAAAACCTATTTATATAAATATCAGCTGGATGAGGTAAGATTTTTCGTATATTATTATAATAAAATCATCTATATATATATATATATATATATCTATTACATAGTTATATTTAATATTGAAGTGGGAAGCGATTATTATAACGATTAAAAAGAAATTTGTAATCGGTAGTGTGAGATTTAAAATATAAGATATAATAGTGTTGTTTAATGAAATAAAAATTAAATTCAAGTAATATTGACCAAGAATTTTAGATTTGTCGGCCCGACGGTAAATTTTATTTTAAAAAACTATTTATTTAACATTATTACTAGAAATGTTGTGAAGTGCGAAATTAATAAGTGCGGTGTTAAATCATTCAAATTTATTATATTTCTTAACGCTGTTCGGGAGTTTCTAAACGGGAAATTCACAGTGTTACAAATATTGGGTAAATGTTCAAATGAAAATGTAGCGGCTATGCAACTGAGATTTGTATTGTATTGCAATGGAAGTAAAACATATCCACTGCTACAAAGGAAAATTTAACTATTTTTTTTTTTTATTTTATTTTTATTATTTAACGTTGTTAGTAATTTTTCAGAAAATCGAGAATGGCAATGATAAAAATCCATACACTGCCGAAATTTAACATCTCCAGTATACATTTTTTTATTTATCTTTTTTATATAAAAATAAATTGCACATATAAATAAACTCATAATATACTTAATATATAGTTACTTGCAAAGTTAATACATTTTGAAGAAAAAAAACTTAAATATCTCAGCAAAAGAAAAGAATCACGAGATAAAAATGTCATCTAAAAATCTGTATATTTCATAGGTTAAATCTCTAGATTCCTAAGATTTGTCTCGGACAACAAAAGCCACATCAAAATTATAGCTTTGTTTGGATATTTAATCTTTTTACATTAAAAAAAATTTAATTTACTTATTTTTCAATTCTAATAATTAATCGACAAATTTAAATAAAAATATACACATATGTAATCTCTATTCTTTAAGAATTGTACTTTAACATTTATAAAAATTTATTAATCCATAAACTAAATTTTATTTATTCTGCAAAATTTAATAAATAGATAATTAATTTACTAAAATATAAAAAAGAAAAATTAATAAAAAATATTTATTTAAATTTTATTAGTATTTTTATTTTTTAATTTCTTTTTTCTTAATATTTTTAATGTAAAATATCAATTTTATATTCATCTTTGATATGAACAAATTTGCTAGGTTTACTAAAATTTATATACAATAATATATCAAATTTATAGTGCTCTCATTAATAGTAAGTATGTAAGGCTTTTAGGACAAATATCGTACAGAAGGTTTGGAATTTGATTTTTTTAATAAGGAATAAATATTTATCACAAGTTAAAAAAATTATAAAAATTAAATTTTGCGCTTCAAAATTCTCAGTCAATCGTCGAAACAAGAATGACGAGCCTCAAAGAACTTCCTAATATCGAAACTACCTCTCGCAGTAGGTAGCAAAATTTTTCTGATGCCACTGCGCCCCTCAGTTGCTTCAAGTGTGCGAGAGTTTCCTGTTATAAACTATTATCCAAAAATATCGTTATATTATCAGCAATATAATCGGAATATATATACTAATACTGCAATTATATATAGAAAGTATGCGTGCACATTACAATAAAATATTATATTCAGAAAAATAATACGCATATTATAGTACCTGTAAAATAAATTATTTTAATTATAGAGTAACATACAGAATTCTTATTGTAGAATCATAAACATATATTATTATAAATCAAGTAAATGGGATACAAAATAATTCATTAATTACAAAAAATGATTATGGTAAAAATGGGGTGAAATAACTAAAATAAATTTGATAAAAGTAAATTCTTTAAAAAAATTCCAATAGATTAAAATGATATATCAAGTTTAATTTATATTCAATATTGTTATTAAGTTCACGTTAAGCATTTTGCGATGTTTTAAGTAGTACTGATAGAGAAAAGAATTACAAGCATTAAAAAAATAAAAAGGAAAAGGATAAAATGAGTCACATGCAATAATCGCAATCGAAAACTGACTACTTTCAATAATGATTACAGATTACAAAATAATAAACTCAAAAGTAATGTGAATTTTGCGATTAGAAAAATGAAATACTGAGCGAATGAAAGGAACGTATGGTGTATGTGTGTGTGTATAAGCTTGGAAATGTAGAAAAACTTAAATGATTCTCCACGCACTGATTCATGTTTAAAAGGATGAAGGAGAAACAACGAAAGAAACAATTAGAAACAAGAAATAATTATAACTCAATTTTTTTCTAAGTGACAGTAATTTAAATTATTCAAAGTTAAGCAGACTTCCTATATCTGATTATAATGATAATAATTACAACATACAAATAGGTGCATAATGATTTGATGGATTTCACCAAGTTCATGCTTTGGATATTATGTTTGGGTTTATGAAAAATTCCCGAGGTATCGAGTTTTTTTTTATTTGACGAATATTGGTTGTAGCAATTTGGAAGAGGTCTTAAAATATAGAAGAAAGCTTTTTCCATTTATCCCTTTTTTTTGTATTTTCGATAATTAGATGCAGCAGGATATTACTTCGCGTAAAGGGTGTTTTTCGATTTTTGGACACGGCACGCTAAGGCGATTAGTGGAAAAAGGCTACGCGAAAATTTTTCGTTTAAAGATTTAAAAAAAAAAGAAAACTTTTACCTTTTCTTATGAAATATGATTTATTGGTGGACTAAGAAATAGTTTGAAATAAAAATTTAAAACTCTTCAAAAAAATTTTCTTTTGCATCAATGTATTTATGAAGGCGAGTTTTCCAGGTCTTAAACGCAACCTGAAACTTCTTTAATATTTACACAAACTTTTTATATTTGTAAATTTTTTTGTACTATATTGTACACCATACATTTCGATAAATTCAGTTTCTCTAACTGTTAATCGGCGATCCGTATTTAAAATTTTTAACACGCGGCAGATATTCGTAGCGATTTAAGAGCTTTTTGGGCGCCCAGATCGAGATTTTTCAATTATTTTTTTCCGGTCTATTTTAAAAGCTCTATGCCATTTCCCACATTATGATTATGTCATATAATTATCTTTATAAACTTCTCGTAATATTTTAAATATTTCTACACTGTTTTGTTTAAGTTATAAACAAAATTTTATAGCGTAATACTGTTCCATTAATCGCTCCATCGTGCTGTATCCAAAAACTGAAAAACATCAAGAAGATTGAAAGAAAAAAGCATCGAAAACTTATGGAAAATACTCAAAACGAAAATCAGGGAAGCAACAAACAAAAAAGAGATAACAATAAAAATATGAAAGATGGGCATGAACTGATGGTGGGATGAGGAGTGTGATAGAAAGAAAAGGAAAGCAAAGAAGGCATTAAAAGAGTGGAAAGAAGGGAAGGGTGATAAGACAAATTACATAGAATGAAGAAACAACTGGAAGAAAATATGTCAGAGCAAGAAAAGAATGAAGAAAGAAGAAGAGCTGGAGGAATTAAAAAAGCTAAAAAATAAAAAAGATATTTGGAAGTATTTGAATAAAGGAAGGAAGAAAAAAGAGGCCGTAGATGGGGAAATAAGCATGAAAGAATTAACTGAACACTTCTGCAAATTACTATGAGACAGTAGGGATAAAACAAGCAATTAGAAGAGTAGGACAGTAAGATATACTACAGGAGCTTATTTCGAGAACAAGGAATTCTATGCACTATGGAAAGATCTCAAGAAGAAAAAAGCTACTGGGATTGATTGCATAAAGAATGGACATATGGGGAAAATGAGATCATACAGAGGATAATGGAAATCATAAGAAGGCTAGTGGTGGAAAAGAGATACTAGAAGAGTGTAAGAGGACCATCATTATACGAATCTATAAGAAAGGAGACACAAAGACAACTACCAGCTTTAGAGGGCTCTCGATACTATCGACGGCGTATAAAATGTATGCAGGCATGCTAAAAAAAAGACTGTAGGTTATAGTGGAAAGCAAGGGTATTATACTGGAAGGTCAAGCTGGATTCAAAAAAGGTAGAGTCACAACATATAATATATACGTCATGTATCAGCTTGTGAGAAGAGTAATTGAGGAAAAAAGGAAACTTTATGCCATATTTATCCACATAAAACCGACCTTAGATATAGTAGATATGGAAACGCTATGAAAAATAATTATGGTAAAGGAGATCAGCACGCATTTAATGGAGAGAATTAAGGATATATGAAGTCACAAGGGCAAGAATTAGGATGGGAAATAATCTAACAGAAGAGATCAGGATTACGAGAGGATTAAGAGAGGTACAGCCTTAGCACCATATTATTTAACATATATGTTACTGAGCTCGAGGAAGATATGAGAAATGAAAGAACAGAGAGCGTTATAATAAACGGTGCAAGGATAAGATCACTTGCATGTACGGACGACCTGATACTGCTAGCGAAAAATAGAGAGGCACTGAAGCTCACGATGGGCACACTGAAGAGGTCCTTGAAGAAACAGAAATTACAACTAAATACAGGAAAGATAAAAATTATGGTATTCAAGAAAGCCAAAAAAAATAAGGAAAATAAATGGAAATGGAATGGAAAAACTTTAGAAGTGGTAGACAATTCCAGATATCTAGGCTGCAGCAGAAAAGGTGAACACAATGAACACATAGAAGAAAGGAAAATCAAAGGAAGGATAGCGACAAAAAAAATATGGGGACTGGGAAAAAGGAAGTGCGGTGGTGGGTTCAGTAAAAGGTAAAACTATTCAACTACTTTGTGAAATTGATTGAATACAGGGTGGAAATTTGGGGTAAAGAAGAAGCGCTGGAACTAGAAAAAATTAAGATGAACCATTTGAAATAGATATTAGGTGCGGATTTATGCAGGAGCAGGTACATAATACTAAAGGAAAGCGACGAGATGAATATTATAGGGGATTGGAAGATCAGAAAGATGAAATATGAGGAAAAAGTAAGAAATCACACAGAGGAAAGCTTAATCAGAATGTGCCTAAAGAGAAAATGAGAGACAGATAGAATGGAAAGATATTTTACAAAGTAAAAAGTTTGCTCAACTATATAGGACTTAATAAACAACAACTAGAATATTGAGGAGGTCAGATAAAGATAAATACTCAACATAAAAAGAAGAACAACGGATAATTAGTGACAGAACAGAACTAACACGATAAAAAGAGCGATATATAACGAAGTTTATAAAGATATCAAGGTAGCAGGAATAAAGAAGTGCCTATGCAAGAAAGATAACGTATAGGCAATGAGAACGGTGGTTAAGATGAGAAGGCAATATCACGATAGGAAAAAAATATTGGTTGGATAAAGCAGAGAGGAGATGTAGGTTATAAAGAGAGAAATGGAGGATTGGAGACATCTGAGTAAGACATGTAAGGAGACATCAAAAATTTTTGATGTTATAAGAGATGAGAGAGCAATAACAGACAAGGTGGTGATGCATAAGTTCACCAGGGAGAGGTTAAACTACCACCTACATAAAAAGATATGGGAGATAGAAAAAAAGAGGGGAAATGACGACGGAGAGGAAGAACAAAGAGGAGACATGTAATGATTCAAAAAGGAGGCTAGACGAAGAAGTAAGCGCGATACCAAGGTTTAAATCGAGATACTATATATAAAGTGATAACGAAAACATGCGACATAGTGTATGAATGTAATATAGGTTAAAAAGAGATTTCTATGTATAATATATCGCTGCAATGTATAAAGTCTACTCTTAAGCCGTGAGGTTGGAGTGTAATAAATAATAATATATATTTTTATATATTTATACATAACAATAATTTTCGGAAATTGAATGTAATAATAAATTTTCATCAGTATATATACTTTTGCTTGCTTGTAACAATGTATTACAGCAATTTTAATAATTAAATTTCATATTATTTTTAAGTTAAATCGTATCTAAAATTTTAATTATGTTTACATTATTAAATCCTCAATATAAAATATATGCAATGTTCATATAAAAAAGTTTAAGATCATAAAAAGACATTTTAGTATTACATTATATAGTTCATTTTTATTTCCATATTTATCATACCACATTTTCTCAAGAAATTTATCTCATATCTAGTAAATACATAAAAAAATGATGTACTTATACTTAAAAATATACATAATTGAAATGTTGAATTTAAAGTGTTGGTTACATAGTTATGGCCATAAATTCTTGAAAACTATAAAAACTTTATAAAAACATTTTAACCTCCATTTTAGTTATAAACTTAAGATGAATTGAAGAGTTTTTTATTTTATACTAATTAAAAAATAATATTAAAATAATAGAACATTGAGCTTTTACATCAACCGCCGATAAATTATTTATAATCTTTTTAAAAAATAAATCATACAACATCATAAATTCATGAAAAAACAATCATTATATTTATAAAATGTAAATAGCTTTAAACTAGATTAATAATTTTAAACAAGAATGTAAAACAATATTATTAAATTTTAAAGCCTAAAATACACTATTTTTTAAAATTTAATATTAACTATCCATAAATCTAACCATTTCGATAAATTATTTGTCGATTTCGACTGTTAATTTTCACACATTTCTATTTATATGAATTTTTCTTCTTTTAATTTTTTTTAATTTTGTTTTATATAGGTACAACTTTCTTAATTTTATAATTTTTGTTCGTTTTTACACTGAATACTTTATTCAAATTTTATCTTTATACCAAATAAATTGCATTATAAAAAAAATCTTGCTTTTCATTTATTTAAAAAAAAATATCATGCCCATTATATTTTATACATGAACTATATAAAATATCAAAGGATAAAAAGTTAGTGATATATTAACTTTAAATTTGTGCTATTAGGTGCTGAAATTTCATTTTATACATGTGTATTTAAATTTGACATTTTTTGATATTTAAAAAATTTGGAAGGTTAAAAATTTTTTAAAAACAACGAATAACTTCAACTTACATTTAGTTTTCTAAAGTAATGCTATTGAAATTAAAAAAAAAGTTATCTATTTATAGAATTATGATTAAAATATATAAAGTATTTTGTAAAATATCGGGGCTGAATTTTTTCTGACCTGGCTATTTCACGCAACAGCACTTAGGAAAAAGTCAGGAAATACAAGGAGTAATTTTTCCTATCCTTCTTATTATTTTTTTTATGATATTGGTCATAAAATAAAAAGAAAAAAGATAGGAAAAATCCAATGTTTCCAAAAAGGTTTTGACAAATAGTCGAGTTGTAAAAAATTCAGTCTCGATACTTTTATAAAAAAAATGTATAGAGCTAAATAGCTAAACACTTTTTATTAATTTCAAATAACAAAAATTATTTAAATAAATGCGTATATTTTGGCAGGATCTCAAGCAGATAATGAGAATATAGACAATGTACTTCTTTTTCCGCATCATCTACTTTTATTTAAATTTATTTTTATATTTTGCAGAATGTTTACTTCATAAATTTAATAATAAGATTCAAAAACTACAATACTGCTCTTTTGGAATAAATAAGTATTTTTAATTTATATAAAAATTTGTCATAAAGGTGTACATTATTGTTTAAACATGTAACGCCACGATCTCTTTATAGATTGGGACCTGGATACACTCAGCAGGAGGATGGGCACCACAAAAAAAATAATAAAATTTTATATTAATATCTATAAATTTCTATTTATTGTAGTTCTTATACAATATTAGGTGTTTAAATTTTGGCGGCTTTGTTTATGTCGGTTCTCGCCGGTGGTTCCTCAACGGCCGTCTGTAACAAAGGTTTATTCACCTTTACTAATATGTAAATATTAAATAGACGATCGTGTTTGCAGTTATGACACAAGACACGTTGTTTGTTGACAATAGATTTTTAACTAATATACTGCGTCTCTGATATTATAACGTAGAGTGACGTCGTATATTACTTTTCCAATATAGTTGTTCCTGCTGTTACGACGCAGAGAACAGAGAGTCGTTATTCATTTATTTCAATTGTATTTTAGAATTATCTCAGTGTAATCACGGAGACTAAAACTAAAATACAGTAATTCCTATTGTAGATATTTCTTAGATTTGAATTAGGCACCCGTGTAAACACGATAGCCTCGTTCAATTATCTAAACAAAAAGAATTCTCTTCGCATTGATTTATCGGTTTATATATACGCGGTTTACTGCGTTTTCCGTTTTCTCCTTCCTACGGCGAGGGGATACTCGATGTTAGTTTCTAAGGAGAAGGTATGCCATCCGCATGTGATTTGCGCGATTTTGAAAAAATGTTAATAAAACCGTTCTCCATTTAAATCGGTAAATCGCAAGTTAATTTTGTTTGGCGCGTCCCACTGCCAAAAAAACTTCCCTCTCCGCAGGTGAGGTAATTGAACCATCAAGGATGAGGTTAATCAACTTTTAACCTCAAAGTGGTTACGCGACGAGGTGCAATATCATCGCAAACATACTACTCTATAGAAATAGAAAGCTTTTTGAATTTTTCATATTTAAAGATTTTTTGAATTATTTATATTATATATTTATAACATATATATGACATTCTTTTAGTGTTGAAGAATGACAAGTTTTTCAATAAAAAAAGGATACAACATTTTTTAATGGTTTGTTTTTAAGTTTCAAGTAGATTATTCCGTTATTATATGATAATTCATATACATGTACATTCAGTTTTAAAGTAAGAATTATGGCTGTATAAATGCAAATGTTATGTGACTACAAAATAAGTTACATGATTTAAAAACATTTTATTGCTATGACTGTTACAAAAATTGAGTCGTATAATATTATATTTTCAAAAACGAGTAGTATAAATTTGTGTACATAAATGGAATAAAAGATTTTATGTTGAAAACTAAACGTAAAAATGATATTTCACATCATTAATATTGATCATTGATTAAATTTTTTAATGAAAAGATTTTTCTTTATTTATGTATTATTTCAGCTTTCCGGCTTAGAAACGAATTTGATTACAAATTTTTATTTTAGTCCTTTAAGATAGGATATAGTTATATTATACTTTTTATATTTTTACATTATAAAACCTATTTCCCATATAATGCTATTGTTACAAAGCGACGGATATCCTACCCGTAATCGTAGAAAACGTATCGCGAGATATAAGAGCCGGTAGGATTGAAATAAACATGGAAAAAGAAGGCAGGAGGTATCCGCTTAAAAGAAAGCAACGAAAACGAAAGATGACCGGCAGATAACGGGCCGACGGCCTATGGAAATGCTTTCGGTGAAAGGAAAATTAAAAACGCATAAATAACTTTGTGACACCTGAATATTCTATTACGCACACGGCAAACGCGTAGGAAGTGTAACCGCCATAATAAGCTATGTTTTAATATTATTATACATCGCACATAGCGGTGCAATTGATTTATTATAGAAATTGTACTCTCGGTCCTTAGTTTTAAGATCATCAACGGAAACAACAAATATGTAAGAATCGCAAGAAGATAAGAAAAACTTGGATAGTGGAGACGAGAACTCGAGTCGATAAATAAAGGCGACTCAGTTTCGGGAGCACTTTTTTTTCTTACGACTCTTGAAGCAAGTTTGTATCAAATTTATAATAAAGACTTAAAAACCAAATTATCATTTCTGAATTTGTTGAGAACAGCTATTATACTCCATTCTCATATTTTTACACATTCTTATCGCAAATATTATATTCCATGTTAATAGTGAAAACATTTTTATTATTTTTCATATTTTAATATTAACAAATAATATAATACTATTACATAACATATTTAAACACCGTTAAGGAATAATAAAATACTTTAGAAGAAAAATTTAAAAAGTTATATTATATTATAAGAAATTGGATATAATAGTCCTGAAAGTATTTATCGTAAAAAGAAAAAATCATCAATCTATATATTACGATTATCAGGAGATATTTCAATTCTCTATTTAATAATCATTAATTAAGTGTATTCTTTTCATCGTCGTACTTTCTTCGGCATTAGTTTTAGAATTATAACAAATAATTATTATTTTAAATGTAAATTTCGAGAGTAGGAAGTCTTTTTAAAATTTGATATGAAATATGAATTATAAAAATAATTTAAACATACGAATTTTACATATGTTGTATAAAGTAATTACTATAATTGAAGTAATTCAGAAATAGCAAAACTTTATTTTAACAATATAACTTCATTATCTTTATTTCACATTGATACGAACGGTGCAGGCTTCATGTAATATTTAACATCAGTTCTTCTGATACTATTTCTTTTATATTTTTAATTGACACAACGATTTATATTACAATACTATAGTGATTAAAAAGGGTTGCAGGGTATTGAATTGGATAATACAAGGTTTAATTGACATAACAAATGCTATTTATTTATATAGACCTAATTTTAACTAAACAAGCTTTCATCTACGTATCCGTAGCAGTTTTGACCCCATCGCTTCGCCAAAATTCTTCCCTCGCTTCAACATGCATAGATTTTTTCCCTGATTTTCCTTAATATACCCTAATAATGCGTACACACTACTTTAATTTTACGCGCCTGTTCCTGATATCGATATTTAGGTCTGCAACTCATTCCCGTCCTCAGGTACATGCAATTTTTTGTATCATATAAATTTCTATTTATTTAATCATAAGTATTTTATTAATATGTTTAATTGTATATTTTAAATTACATATGCTCAATGTATTTAAAACAAAGTTATTATTTTGTAACAAATAAGAACTCAGTAATAAAACAAAAAATTCAAACATTTATTTTACATTTAAATACATATTAAATATTAACATACATATATAATTTAAAATTTATATTTATATGATAAATATTCAATTTAATTACATTTTCCACCAATAAATCTAGATAATAGTTAAAATATATGGATATACAATTAAAAACATTATCACTGCCATAAAAGTAAAAAAAATAAAAAAATAAGTGCAAAATATTTGAATATATTATTATCTATTTTTTTCAATTGATCGTTTGCATTCAACTTTCTAAAGTAAACACACCTATATTAATTTAAAATTAATATAGTTAATTATTAAAACCATAGTTGTGTTTTAACATTTACAGAATTTGTCAAGCTTCATGTTGAATAGATAAAATAAGCATGGAAGATGAAATATTTTCTTTATCTCATGCATGTATTAGTGACACTAGTCACCCTGGTGAGTACCATCCTTATTAAATCAATTTTTATTAGTACTACAAAACCTATTTTAAAAAAAAAGATATATATATGTATAGAATACAGGTAAATAAAAACTCATATTAAAATATTCTGAATTTTGTACTTGATTTAGTAAAACTAAAAATATTCTTAATCTTAATACGATAATAATTTATATTTTTAAAAGAAATTCATAATAATAAAAATTATTGTAATACAATATTTTACATTTTTTGATGAAATTTTTTTTTATAAATCTAAATTATAATTATAAAAAGATTTCAAATGTCTTGAAACTACCAGGAATAAAATTTATGTGATAAAGAAAGAATTATTTTATCCGTTACACGCCCGCATTCTACTTCTCTCTTTCATTCTCTCTCTCACTCGCACACTCAGTACCTCTTTCTCTCCCCCCATTCACTGCTATCATTCTCTCACTCATTTACGCACTTCCTTACTGCCACAATATTATTTTAATTAATTTAAAAGCAAAAAAACCATCGATTGTAAATTATTAATATTATATTCAGAATATAGTTCTCGTTAATTTAAATATTCCTCTAGTTCATTATTAACAAAGATTTATTAACAACGCACAACCAATTCAATTTGTTACAAATTAATTTTTCAATGTATGATTAAAAATGACAAAGAAAATTTGAGATTTTCAAATTTCTCGTGTAAGAATAAAATTTAACAGAAAAAAATATCAATCATAATCTATTGGTAATGTAATATTTATCTATGATATTTTGTAGTGCATCCAGTGATCTCAAAAAAATAAAAATACTGTCAATTTTTAAGTAAATCATATTTATACATACTTTAGACAAGAAATAGTTTAATATAAAAAAAATAAAATTTAAAAATCTAATGATATTTGTTTCTTTTAAATTGTTGCTATTGTTATTTTTCATTTTGTGATAAAGTAGTGAAAAATTAGCAAAGAGTGTGGTAAAACACGGATAGATGCGATCTCAACGGTAGTGGAAACGTGGTTGAAAAAAAAACTAGTGAACAATCATGCGCTGCAATAATACCAATTGCAAAAGTGGAAATGGTTCGCAACTTCTCACGAGTATCAGAACCACGCTGTGGATGTGTATGTACACGTTTTCGCACCATTCCCAACACAAGCATATATCTTTCATCGAGAAATACAAAGAAAGGTTTTTGTTTTGTGAGAGCACAACCATTGTATAAATGAGTAGGAAGGGATTGTAGCTAAAAATTTTTGTTAAAAATTGGAATGATGAATTAATCGAACAAATTAGCCTTCGATACAAGGTTCAATAATTATTTATAAAATATACAGTTTTATTCTCATAAGTAATTATTGACGTCTCTTGTAATTGAAAATCTCACGCTACTGTATAATAGTTGATGTGGTTTGTAAAAAAATAATGTGCTCTTTTTTTATTTATCTCCAAAAAAAAATTTTACCCCAAAAGGACAGAATTAAAAGCAACGATTCCTATATTTTTGCAATGTAGTAACATGTGTGTATCGTAGGTAATGATTTTTTATAAATGCGTTAAAGATATTCGAAGTTTGATAAAAAAAATCTTATACCATATCTGCTTTCCTTTACACATCAGTTCTTAGTTTTCATCGCGTATTCACAATGAAATCCAGAGATTACATTGGCTACTACACCGATGCTGACATCATCAAAGAACTTTCCATAAAAATTAGCAAAACATTTTGAGATAAAAACATTTGCAATTATAAAAACTACCATGTATGTAAATAACCAGAAGGTAGATGACACTTTATTTGCAAATTATATTTATAAGATAGTTATATACGCTCAAATGGTAAAACACTTTTCAAGAAAAAATAACCTAATTGCTGAAAATTAAATCTTCACGCCATCATAAAATGTCGAATAGTTAACGACTCTGTATATTAAATTATAAGTTTAAGAAAGAGTTTCATTTTTTGAATATAAGTTTTCTTCTTTTTTGCCTTGACTCTCAACGATGATTGAGTTCAACGATTTTTACCTGCTTGAACGAAAGTGCGTTGAGTTCACATGCGCAACAATTTTATATGTGAGAGTAGCGACTTAAATACGCATTGCATTTTTTTTATTTATATTTTATATTCCATATTATAAATATTTCACGATTTCTTGTATTGTATATATACGTTTAAATCACATTAATAAAAAGACAATATTTTATATATAAATCACTAACTTTCTCAACACACCTTTCGTTTTTACGAAATGAAATAAGAAAAAAATTTCATTGGCTGATCGCCTCTTATAAAATTGTATAAAAGTCGAAAACAACCATCGAAATACTGTCCAAAATAAATCATCCCTAGCCGCAATCTCAGAAGACATGCAATAAATGCAAATCCAAGGATTAATTTAATAAATATCGAGTATATTTAATTCACTCTTCCCTTAAATATAGTTGTATGTTACAGTTCTAATAATATTAGACAAATTTAAAATATTGGTCTTTTTTATTTAACCAGTAAAACTTTCGCGCCTCCACTGATAAAAGATTAATTTGCAGTGCAAAAGTTCCTTTTCCTTATTAAAAACAGATGATAAGAAAAAAAATAACATATATGATAAAGTTTGTTTTGCACCATAATTTTGATTATAAATTTTTACTATCTTCTCTCTCTTTCTCTTTAATTTTTTATTTTTTATTTTTTCAGCAAAGTAAGTATTTAATACTTGAGTGCGATTTACAACTATATAAGAGATTTGTATATTGTATTCAAAAGGTACTGTTTTAAAAACTTTCCTTAGAATATATTTTATTTACTACAAATTATAATTAATTAATTAATTGGTATAGAATGGCATGGTTAAGATAAACCCACAGTACACCTATCTGTCGAGCTGACTCATGACAGCTTTAGGATACCTTTCCTCCACTCTAGAAAAGCTACCTGAAAAACTGTAGATCGCACAACTACAGACAGTATCCTCCTCCGTTATGCCTCCGGAACTTGAGACCCGAATTCAACCCTGACTCGAGGCTACTCTCCGCCCAGCTTGAGTGGAAACACACACCTGCATTGACTGGTTACACACAACAAACACACATCCACAAGGGAAGAAAAATAAATATATACTTACATACTTACAGATTTATACACCCGGTAAAAACATGAAAAACGCACACACACATAATACACTCCCCAAAGAGAGAAAAAACAGATGGAAATGGAAAAAGAAGGAAATTGAGGAAGAAAGAAAGTTTAACTACTTGTGATACACGTTTAATAAGAACGAAGGTGATAGCGAACACATAAAGGAAAAGATACACACGGGAAGAATTGCCTTAAAGAGAACGTGGAGCCTAGCAGAGAGGAGATGCTATGGTGATATGGAAACAAAAAAAAATGTTATTCAATTACCTGGTGAAGCGAGTAGTAGAATACGGAGTGGAAATATGGGGAGAGGTAAAAGTGAAAGAAATAGAGAAGATAAAGACAGATTATATGAGGTGGATGTTAAAACTAGAAGCATGCACACCTAACTATATAGTCTATGAGAAAATAGATGAATATGAAATGGAAATAGAGTGGAGAGCCAGGAACAGAAGATACTAAGAAAAAATAGAAGAACAACCAAACGACAGATGGACGAAAAAATGTTGGTTAGAGAAAATGAGAGAGAGACCAGTAAGCGGAGATGATCCAGAGGAGAGATGGTTAAACGAAGTATAAATAAGTAAGCTGCAAATGAAGATATGGACTGAAGAAGGAAAAAACAAATACGATATAGTGAAAAAAAGAAGGAAAGATATAAGCAAGCAGGAGAGAACAAATAGGATAGAAAATGAGATATATAATAGATGGTATAAAGAAATAAGGGAGAAGGGAATGCCAAGATATATGAAAACAGCAAAGAAGGATAAAAATATAAAGATAATTGTAAAAATAAGGTGTGGAAACATAACAGCAGACAACAAATATTGGCTAAGCGAAAAGGAAAAGAAATGCCAGTTTTGCAGAGTTCATAATGGAGATTGGACACACTGGCTGTGGGAATGCACAGAAACAGAAAATAAAACAAGAGAGATGAGAAAGATAAAGAAGTGGGACGAAAAAAGGATAATTACAAACTTTAAATATAAAGAATGGGTCAAAAACAGAATCCTACTACACTATATGAAAATAATAGAAAAGAAAATAGAAAGAAAGAGGGAAGAAGAGAGAACAAAAGAGAAGGTTATTGAAAGAAAAAGAAAAAAAATGGGAACGGAAATGGAAATGAAAATGAATACGAATGGAAATGGAAATGAATATATATATGTATAAAGTGAAAATGTAAAAATGTAAAAAGAAAAATGTAATATAACTTGTAAATAAAATATAGCGATATTTATGTAAAGGTAAAAGAAAGTCCATTCCTAGGCCTAAGGCCGGAATTTGTATTAAATAAATAAAAATAAATATAAAATAAATATTATTAATTATACTTTCATTTTGTATTCAATGAAATAATTATATATAGAAAACATTTAATATATCTGAGGAAATTTAAACGTTTATTTACATTTTTTAGAACTTCGAAACAACTTTTTTCACCTTTGTCTATTGAATTTGAAGTTTTATTTTTATAATTATTTTTTAAAATAAATATTTTAATAACCTTTAATAATTCGAATTAACTACTTTATTTTACCCAGATTAATTTTATTTATCATTAATAATTATTTTAAAATTTACTACATCAAATAATTTTTTAAACATAAAGACTTTTTAAATTTTTCAATATGCAGAGATAATTATTAATTTCAAATTAAAAACACTAATCTCTACTAATCTCAATAATAGATATTAAAAACAACAATATGATAAATTACAATAATATGCATTCTTTATTCTTTAAAATTTTGTAAAAATAATTTTACTTGTAAGAAATATTCTTTTAATCTTTAAGTCAACTACTGAATTAAATCAAATTTTCAGTTTATTTATTTCATTTCAGTAAAGTAATTTTGAAAATTTTTTTCTTAGATCGCGAAATTATACGATATAAAAGTATTGGAAAAATTTTTTCTTTTATATTTATTTTTCTTTTTTTAGAAAAACTTTATTCAAGTATTTATTTCCATTGTTTTACACATATAAAATAATAATTGCATTTAAATTGCAAAGTAATGGATGAAATATTTTTCAAAAGTCTATAAGTTACTTGTAAACAAAAAAATTATCTAAAAACTAAAATTATTTTAATTACACAATTAAAATATTGATTATTCTTGACTAAATAAAAATATTTAGTAAATTTATATTATTATTGTTGGGAGTATACAGCTTCGGCCACCGCATGCTCGCCGACATTATCGCTTCCTGGAATTTTGAACAAGCGAGCGACGCTGGTTCATAACGGGTGACAAGGGAAGCAGCCGCCCTGTCTCTATATCTTTAATGATATAGATTATTACTCGAGATCACCGCGCGCAACTATTGAAAACTTCACGTGCGTGATTATACGGTAATAGTGATTAAGAAGTGCAAATCAGAGTTTTACGGCGAAGCGGTGCTGATACTTTTACAAAGTAAAAACACAACCAAGATTAAGAACTTTTGCAACAACCCCACGAGTGACCGAAGAGTTGATTATCCAAAAATTATATTTATATTTTATATTATTTTTTATACTATTATAAAATAAGTAGACCTTGACAGTAGTTATTATTTTTTGAATAATTTTTTTTATTTAAAATATTTTTTATATAAAAAAAATAATAAAAATTTGTAAAAAATATGTAGATTATAAATAAAATTTTTTTATCGATATATTTATGATACGCATTTTTTGTATATATAATCAAAGCAACAGAATACTTTTTATGTCACGAAAAAAAGGAGCTAGTAATGCATAATAAATTCGTAAAAAAATCAGTAGATTCTTAATTTCTAAAATGCCCTTCATGATATTCAAGAGTTTTTTTTATTAACAATATTAATAAGAAAATGCATTATTTTTTACTTTTTTGAAAAAGTTTTTATTTCTAACACTGTAGTATCAATCAACGATCTGTAGGTAATAAAATTCTGAATAAAATACATTTTTCATAAACTGCTTGGAAAATTAGAAGCTGAGAAATTAATGAAAAATCGGAAAATTTTGCGCATTTTTATTTTAGTTTTTAGCAATTTATGTATCTTATAGATAAATATATTTCGATATACCATGCATAGTTGGATTAAATTTAATTTAATCTTCTTGTATTTATGAAATTTTATTAAAATTGATGTATTTATGTAATTTTACAAAATGGAAATTAACAAAAAAAAAATTATTATCCACATGTTGTTATATTGGCAATATCTGTTAAAAATTATCCAATAATATTGAATAATATTTTAACATTACTTTTTTAAAATTATAATATTCTTTCGGGTATAAATACATAAATTAAAATGTTAAAACAATAATTTCTTAAAGAAATTAAAATTTATTATAAATGGCAAAATTTTTAAACAAATTTTTAAGATAAAAAATACAAAAAAGAACAATAGTTGAAAATAAAAGAATAAAATTCTATACTTATTATAAAATAATTTTTATTGTTAATAAATATATTTTCACGTATGCACGTATACAAATAAAATTAAACCATATAGCACGATTAACTGTAATTTATGTATAAACCGTACTAAATCTGTTTTCTAAAACATTAACTTGAATAGAAATTGAAAAATATAAAAAATTAAATCATTAAATTTAAAATATTTCGTTAACGTTTTATAAGTTGGAAAATTTTTAAACTAGATTTTTTTTAAATAATTTAGTAAGTACTTGATTAAATTATATATAGTAAATATGAAATTTATATCAGGCTAATTGTTACCATTTTATACTTTTTTTAAATGTAACTGCATTAAAATGATATCGTCATAATAGAACATTTCTTTCTTTTAAATTTAAGTTTTATAAAAAAAAATATTCAGAAAAATCTACTATCGGTTGCATTAAATATTCAATATTTTTTTAAATAAATGTGCTTCAACGTATTTAAAGTTAATTTGTAATATATACATGGTGCATCCACGAAGTATCGAGTTTTTTTTCATTTTGCTCCTATTCGTCGTAGATATTTGGGAAGGGTCTTAAAATATCGATAAACTCTTTCCACATTTGTCCCTTTTTTACGTTTGTTTTTTCGATAATTAGGAGTGGCAGGATTTTACTTCGCGTGAAAGGTGTTTTTCAGTTTTTTAACACGGCGTGATGGAGCGACTACTCGAACAACGTTACGCGATAAAGTTTTGTATACAATTAAAAAAAACAGTGTGGAAACGTATAAAATATTACAAGAAGCGTATGGACATAATTGCATGTCAAAATCGTTAAGTGGAAAATGGCACAGAGCTTTTAAAGAGGGTCGAGAAAGAATCATCAACGAGCCTCAATCTGGGCGCCCAAAAAGCTTTCGAGTGACTAGGAACACCCGGCGCGTGTTAGAAATTTAAAATTTGGACTGTCGATTAACAGATAAAGCAATTCAGGAAAAACTGAATTTAACGCGATCTTCAGTGTACAATATAGTGCAAAAAAATTTATAAATGTGAAAATTTTTGAAAAACAACAAAACTAAAGAGTTTGAAGATGCATTTGAAATTTGGAAAACACGCCTTCAAAAATGTGTTGATGTAGGAGGAAATTATTTCGAAGAATTTTAAATTTTTATTTCACACTGTTTATAACTCCATCAATAAATCATTTTTCCAAAAAGAAAAGTAAGAATTTTTTTTTTTTTATAATCTTTGAACAAAACATTTTCGAGTAGTGGTTTTCCGCTAATCACTTCAACCTGCCGTGTCAAAAATTTGAAAAATACCCTTCACGCGAAGTTAAATCTTGCCACTCCTAATTATCGAAAAAACAAACGTAAAAAAGGGACAAATGTGGAAAGAGTTTGTCGATATTTTAAGACCCTCCTAAATTATTACGATGAATAGGCGCAAAATGAAAAAAAAAACTCGATACTTCGTGGATGCACCATGTATTTAATAAGAAAGAGAGAGGGTATCTTTAATTTTTAATCTTTAATAATTTTCTCATTTTTCTTTATTTTGCATAATTTGAATTTTTTGTGATTCGTATATATTGCCTACCTACAAATACGTAAAACTGGCGAGTATGATATAATAAAATTTTTAATTATTTAAAATTATAATTTTTCAATTTCATTTAATATTACAATATAATTAATTGAGCATTTTAACAAATAAACTTTATTATAAATGTTCCTTCTTTAAATAATTTCATGGTTTTCATTTAACAAATAATAATACAAGTGTGACATTACAATTCTTGAAATTACAAATCTATTTATAAAGTTAAAAATATCTGATTTTGCATAAAATTATTTGCTACTGTAACATAAAATAATATAAATATAATACACTATATTTTATAAAATATAGATAATGATGGAATTGATAATAAAAAGTTTTAAAGCGGTAAAAGGGGAAGAAGTAAGAGAATGAAAAGGAGGAGCCAAGATCTAAAAGAAAAAAAAAAAGGAAGCAAGCGATAATTTTATAGGATAATTCTTCTCATAAGATCTGCTTGATCTTCAGTCTCTCTCTCTCTCTCTCTCTCTCTCTCTCTATCACTCCATGCATTCTGTATACCACGATTTTTGTTTGCTCAGTATTTTTTAGAGGGCAGTTTTTCAAATTTTTACGAAAGAACGAAAATTTCCCGCCACTGAATATATTCTTTGAAGAAATATTCCAAAGTATTTTTCTGCTCTTTAAGGCGTAAAACGACTTTAATTTGAAAAATGTTTTCTACTTATTTCACTTTAATCCTGATGAGAATGACTTCATTGATTATTCTATTCAATTTAACAATTTAATTACAATTACTTTGGTTTGTTTATGTTTTTATTTTTATTAAACCAAATGATTTTTTTATAGTCTAAAGTTGATTTACATAAAGTTGAATACAATTCCAGAGGTTGTAGGAATAATTCTGTGAGGAATTATAATGCAGATCTTCAATTGCGCAATTAAGTAGAAAGTCTAAACAACACTTTAAATAACTATTGTAATTAATCTTTTTTTTTATAAGCGATAGATCAATTTTAAACAATCAACTGCACTCGATCAATTCACTGAGTCGTATTTGGTAAATTAGTTTTAAACCTGCATTGAAGAGTTGAAACTTCACATTGAAGCCAGATGTGTACTCAGTGACCCATTATACATTTATTTGTTTATACCATAATCAATTTTTCATATAAATATAAATATTAGTAAAAATTTTTGTAATTAAAACATGCATAATAAAAAAAAATAATAAAAAGTTTTATGAAATAGTCAATTTAAATTTACTCCAGTTCTTCAAATTTGAGATAAAAGTTGACATTTATTAAAGAATAAAAAAAGTGATTAAAAATAAATCGATAAGATTTTTCGATAAAGACTAAAGAATTCTGTGATAATATGTAATTGCTGGTATCTATTATTGTAACAAAGATCGCACTGGGAATCATTGATCAAAATTATTTCAACATCTAAACAAAAGTCTCGGGAACTTTATTTTCCGACGAAAAAGTGGATTATCAAGTCATGCCAAGCTTCGTTGTTTTCTCTTCCACCACAATGCAAACCACCACGCCAACTCTGATGAACTTTTCCTTCACTTGCAAATGTTTTATTTGCGGCAGTAGGAAAAACCAACTCGTGCGAAAGACACAGTAAAAAAAAATTACACTTTTTTCTTGATACCGAGTCCAAAGTAAGTTGAGTAATTACAGTACGGGAAATTGGAAGCTGAAATAGAATGGATAGTGATTTTTTCAAAGGCGACAAGCAGAAAATTATACATTTTTAGAATTGAAAGTAAACGCATTTTTTCATTGGAACCATTTATTATTTCGAGTAAAATATTTTTAATTTAATCCCAAATTTAAACTTTCTTTTTTTTTAAATTTTGAATTCTCAGATAAGGATTGAAATTGAATTAGTTTAACGATGAATCCTTTAGATTTTTTTTATTTAATAATCAATAATTGCGCATATTAATTAACATATTAATAATTTGAATTTAATTTTTCATTTTAATGAATAAATATTCTGTGTATAAATGTCATTTGTTTGTATAAAAGACAATATTTCTATTCGGAAATGAATTATTTTTTAATTTTATTAAAGATTATTCAATTTAAATGTGCATACAATAAAATTAAAGGAATAACAAGTGCTTTAGAATATTGTTACTTATAATCCCAACTACCGGTTTGAGTATTTATATTAAAAATTTTATATTATATGTCAATGGAATAATTTTACTAGAAACTAGTAATAAATAGGAAATTTTCAGTCAATTTTCATAGTTGCGACAATATAATTACGAATATATATCGTGGATAAATATATCTATTTTTCTTTTATTTTTTTAATAACTGACTAGTCAAAATTGCTTATTGATGAAGATATTTGGTTCGTGAATGTATAGCCCTCCATAAAGTTGGAATTGAAATTCATCGTTCAAGTCAAATTAAAGATAGCCAGTGAGTAGCTTAAATTCTAACTTTGAATCACCAGGTTCCTTTGTTCCGCAACACGAATCCTTTTTTAGGCGAATCCTCTAATGAAGAAATCCTGGAGATTTTCAGGAACTATCCGCACCTAAGGGCCAATTATGTTCACGCCCAATGAGAATAAATTGTCCAGAATCACGGTCATTCGTGGAGCAGTAAAACGATGAGAGGTGGAGAAAGAACATTAGCTCGTGAATTCATTAAACAACAATCTAGTATTGTTTGATCGTTGCATGAAATATATTAGGCGACGTTGGAAATCTTAAAATATTTAAGGGGATACTGTATTCTTATCCTCACTGGTAACTCAATTTCAACCGAGAACGAGAAATCCGTGCAAATTAAAATAAAAGTGGAAACTAAAGAAAGTAACAGTTCTTTTAAATTAGTTCTTTTGTCTCGGCACTAGAGATCAGAGGGCATGAGTAAATTATGCTCATTTCGAATAATGACGATGGTAATAATCTACAAGACCATACAGGTTTTTCTTGTAATTGACAATATTTTCATAACAAACATTACGGCGTTTACGGAAATAGAGAAAAAAGAGAGAAAATAGACACATCATACGAGTGAATGCGAGGCAATTACTTAATACTTGAGAATCGGTTCAAAAGATCAAAAAAGGTTCTCATATTAGCGCTTTACATAATTTTCTTAATAAAATTGTGAAAGCATTTCACTGTATCATCTTAGGAAATAGATCATTGGTTAATTAAAAAAAATCTTAATCTATGTATTAAACTTGATTCTATACTGTTAAACGTGAGAAATTTGAGGAAAATCTAAAAATATTCCAATTAACTTTTTCTTATATTCATTAAGCTTCAAGTAAATGACTCATAGCCAAGTTTGTATTACGCCAAATGAAATATTTTTAATTATTTTAAGAAATATACATAGATATTTTAGTATACAAAATTTTTTATACCTGTGCATGAAAAGCTAATTATATTAAGCTGATATTCTAAGAGAACTTCTAATAATTTCTCAATTTTTTAATTTTATAAGGAGTTTCGTGTTATTAATTTAATAAATGAAATTCAATATATATACAAGTAAAGCAAAGGAATGAGGGATGATAAATGATTTGTCTTTAAATAATGTAAAACAGAATTGTGCCTTACAAAAATTCGTTTATTTAGCTCCGCGTTTACAGAAGGCATAAAAAACCCCTCTCGCTCGAGGAGAAAAAGCCAAAAGATATCTTATGTATATATATATGTATTGTTCGCTGCGATGGAGGAATCGCTTTCAATTGCCTCACTCGTCTGGCATTCTCCGCGTCGCAACGGTGTCGTTCGGGCTTGACAGAAGATCAACTGATGATCGCAGCCGCTGAGGCAATACTTCTCCCAAAGGCGTGGCGCCGAGGTGGAGAAAAGAGCCTTGCACCCTGGTAATCCACCTCCAGTGTAATGCAATACACACATGCACATGCACGCAAAGCACTAATCCGCACAACGATGATCAACAGATCACAAAATTCGCAAGTATGCGTAACATAAACAGTGAATTACAAATTAGGCGCGAGAGTAAAACAAGATAAAATACGCGAAAAATTCCAGAAGAAGCTTGCGGGGGAGGAACGCTTCTTCTCCCGCAAACTGTAGAGTTTTCGGGACTTTATAAATTTGGGGCCCGCCTTCGTCATTCTTTTTTCCGAACACGATGTGCTCTCTTGCCGTCAGAAAACCAACGACGAGAGAAAGCGTCGAACATATGTTGTTATAAAAGTTTTAATTTTAATGGTACATGATATTATTGATCAATAAAATAAATATTGACTACAAATATTATTTATTTAAAAAAAAGTATATTTCAATTTGTACGAGATAATATAAATATAATTAATTAAAAAATGAAAAATAAATCATTAGCTTTGATTTTATTAAAAAAATGGAAGATCAACGAGTGGGATAGTCATACGTTAACGTATTTCCTCTTAACGTAAACTCTTTATTAATTCAAAGCCTGAAAAGACGCGTTTCTCATATAAACAACGCTTCCAAAATTTTGTTTAATGAAATTATAGCTTTAACTAAATTTCTTTTTGATAATATATTTTTTTTCGATGCTACCATTTATCAATAAATTTTTGGATCTCCGATGGGTGCTCCTCTCCTCTCGCCCATTTTTGCATACATAGTAATCGAAGATTTAGAAAAGGAATGCCTTAATATGCTAAAACAACGTTACAACTATTCCCCCCAAATTTATTATAGATACATATATGATACTGTTTTTGTATTGAAAACAATAAGGTACATATTATTCTGAATATCTTCAATAGTTATAATACTATTAGAATATTATTATACATTTTTATTATACATGATATTAATATATGTAAATATATATATGCGATTCCCCACTCCTCTTTAATAGTCCGAGCGAGTCGCGCAATCAATATTTAAAAAACAATTGACCCGCTTGACTACGTATTTTTAATAAAACAACAAAGTCTCACTTATTATGTATTAATTTAGTTAATTAAATAAAATATATTATTTTTATACTCTGCCTTTTTATTTTAACAAGTGCAAATTTACCTATGAGGTAAAAACGCCCAAATCGAATAATAAAAATAAAAAAAAATAAGAATAATAAAAATCACTAGAATTGTAATTTTTCTCATACTCTTGAGAAGATGTACAACAATTTTTATCACTTATTGATCCAACTCATAACAAAATTTAGCTTTTCAAAAACCAGACTCACTGCATTTTTTCACTGAATTTTTTCCTTGTAACGATGATTGATCATTCTTTTTTAGCACATAAGGCAATAAATTAATTAAAAATGAAAAGAAAGAATATTTTGTAAGAAATAAATTTATCATTTACCTTATTAGATCTTGTATATGCGTTACCTACGTATATCATTATAACAATTTAAAACACAGTAGCATTCTCAAATCTAACATGATCCAAAATTTTTGTAAGCAAAATCCACAATTTCTTTGGTCATAGTCATAAAATATCCCAGCATATGCTCAATATTATAAATATTTTACAAAAAGTACCTGCATAAATCAATAAGATAACCATTATTGAATAGATCGATATTGATGTCGATCACTGTTGATCTTTATATCAATACCATAAATATGCAATCAGTAATGCTACAGCAATTTTCTAATCATACTCCATTTACTTTGTTTATTCTTCTGTAATTATTAAACTTACTAAGAAAACTTTATTTCGATTTAATTTACGCAATAAAATCAGAAAAATGCAAAATTTGTCAGCACAAGTCGTAATTATTCATTCTTAAAATCGGAAATTATTTGTAGTTTCCACAATAATTAAAGAAAAAATAATAAAACAATTTAAAGTTGAATTAAATCTCAAATAAAGTGATCGCTTTTGCTTTTCATGGCAGTTTTAAAAAGCACACAATCGAGTCTATAATTAATTCCATTAAATAATACAAATTAGACAGAAGCCGTAAACATCGAATTTCACGATCAAGAAGGGATCTAATTAAACGAGACGACTATTTTATAATTTCTAATATCAAAGTTTAGCCAAATCATTAAATTATTTTCAAGAGTGAAAAAAAATAATTAGAAAATAATTTAATTATTAATTAAAAATTAATATTCCCATGTGTTCATTTATTTTTATTGTTAAAGTATTTAGAATCAAGACTTTATCGAATATACAAAGCGTATTAACTTCAGAGTTAATACACTTTGTATATTATGACTTATTTTAACAAAAATAGATCGAATTTTATTTAAGAAGCACCGGTTAAATTATAAAAAATTGATAAATGATTGTTATTCATTTTGGCGTTGGTGTATATTCGCGTGTAGAAGTTAATGGAGTTGAAACCTCCTCGTATTTTCCAAACGATTACTCATAAAAACCTTGCGATATAAAATTTTTTTGAGCTCGATAGTTCCATATTCTTATAAAAGAATGGAATTTGAAAATTTACGATTAAACGTTTATAAAGATAGGTACAATCGCCGCTCTGACTCGTTTAGAACAACAATTTATGACGAACTGTGATTTCTTGCTTCCAAATCCTTTTCCTTATTTCTGCTCTGAACAAACCTTATAAATTATACAAATAAACTTACATTTGAGGGATCGTATTTCAGTAAACTCGAAAATTTCCATATTGATCCTAATTGATGGAGTAACTTTTACTCCCCTCACGATTATATGGAAAATATAAATAATAGGTACAAAGTATTCTGGGAAACTCTTGATTCGTTGTTTGGTTATTGCTTATACCATTGAATGACTTACATTCTAAAGTTTCATTTGTTTTTTACTTTTAAACAACTTTAGATAAAAATTTAATTTCGATAATACGGAATACTGTAATTTATTTTTTAGATAAAAATATGATTAAGTACTTATTTCTTACTTTTTAAAATTCTAGCAGATATTTTATTTATTACCGGTAAGAATATTAAAAAATAATTTCTTGTCAAGAAATATCAGACTGCTCGATGTGCATTATTTCAATAATTTCAAGAACAAATCGCTGCTTTTTGGGATTAATTCCAGCTTCCCGGTTCACAAAAATTACTAGGTCTGTATGATTTCACAAAGTTATAGAAATCAAAGACAAAACGGCGTGAAATAAATTTATTGTCATTGGGGTAAACAAAATCGTAGAAGAGAATCCAGCATTGCAATAATTCGAATCGCGATAAATAGAAAAATCTGGAGGACGCGCGCAAAAAGAGCAAGTCCGCGTGTACGAAACATGCCTTTGAAGTTCGCAAACGTGGATAAAGTCCTGGCCATAGATGATAAAAATCATTATATTGAAATGGTCAGATTTGACATTCATTCATGCTTAATGTAATAGTCACTATTAAGTGTACCAAAATATTGTATTACAATTTGATTTTCAACACTTTTTTATTAATATACTTAATTTTTTTTTTAATTTACAATAATTTATTTATTAATATATTTTTTAAATGATTTTATTTATACAATTATGTCATTTTTTTAATATAATATCAAATTATGTTGACTGCTAATTTAACTTTGGCAGTATTAGCAATATTGATGATTTTTAATATATAATACAAAAAAATTAAAATATAATAATACAATATGCTCTACAAATGTAATAATAATTTTGTTGAAACATTACTAAAAAAAAACATTACTAAAACTAAACATTACTACGTGTAATAAAAATATTTTCGTTTTAAATTCATCAAACAATTACATTAAATAAATTGCTATTTTATAAATCACATCGTTAATTAGAGAAATTCAACCACATGAAATATTTAAATACAAAAGATGATAACTGATAAAAATCTGTACAGAATGGATGGAAATGAGAAACGTAATGATGTATCTAGAGAAAACACCGAATATGAAGTTGAGCTTTTGAGCCCCGATACACTGTATAATACACAGAGCAAAAAAGAGAGAGAGAACAAAGCCTTGAGTAAACTTGTAAAATACAAAAGCAATGATACCAAAACAACTGTTATATTCTATAGATGTATACTAATTTTCTGTCGATTATGAAAGGAGATAAATATAAATGTATGACAAGTAAGTTATGAATTTTGTGTGTATCACGGAAAATATGATAAATATTACATCAATTAGCCTTTTGTTAATTCAGAAGAAGCGAGTTTGTAAATGGAATTCATAGGAAAACAGATGAAGATTTTACACGAAAGAACTATAATGTTTTGAAAGACGAGATGAATTAGAAATAAATAAAGACGATGTAAATGCAGATGCATGCCAACGGCTAGTCCTTAGAAAAATAGAAGAATGCAGAGTATATTTCTTTTCAATTTTTGAGAGGACAGAGAGTTAATTCCATTAATATTTACATAAATGTACAGTTTAATATTATTACAGTCAGTTTTCCGATAACATAGAAATATTATTTCGGATTAGAATGTAACGTCTGTAAATTTTATAAACATTGAAAAAGGAAAAGTTAAATTAATGTGTAACGCCAATGTGTACAAATACACATAATTGTCATTTTTTACATATACACACCGCCCGGTCATCTAATATAAATACGTGCATATATTTTCCGAACTTTCGAGAAATATCTAGGACATTCGGGAAGATTTGTGAACATTCGACGGCGCATGTGAAATAGATGCACACGCTTATACACGGGCCTTATGGGTGAAATTTTGTATAAAATGTGGCAATTGACAGCGTTTTGGCATCTTTCTAATCGCATCCGCTCCCGTATCCAGATCTAGCCTCAACCCTCGGAGCAGCCTATGTATTGTGCGGAAGCTGAGCCGAGGATCTCCCTTGTAGCCCCGATAAGGCCGACGTATTATTTAGAAAGTCGAACCGGAACCTCCCTCCCTCAATCCCTTGTCGAGCTTACGTATTGTGCGGAAAGCTAAGCCAGGAACCCTCCCCCCTTTCTCACGAGAAATCAAACTAATCCAAAACACCGAATACCGAGCTCCAAAATTATGCTATGCTTACTTTTACTTTGTATAGCTTACCGCATACCGAGTCCCGAATTAATCAACCGGGTCGAGTATTATAATATTCATTTTTTTTAAAATAATAATAATTTATGTCGACTCCGAAATTGTTAAATTATCTGGCATTCATGTAGAAATTTTTAATTGTTACCGATTCAAACCTTGAATAAAAGGAATTTATTTTGTTTTCTTCAAATGACTGCTTTTTTTATATATATCTTGCTATTACATCCATTTTTCGATCCTGGTCCATCGAATGCATGCTATCCGCTTTATATTAATTTAATTTAAAAATATAAATACATTTGAATTGTGACCTCGGGCTTCTGTCCGGAGGTAGCTCGCCGAAGCCAGGGTTGTTTCCCCACCTGAAAGAAAGCAGAAGGGAAAGGAGCCGCAAATAAAACGCGGGTTTTACGTTCAATTCCTCCTTTATTCACTCAAGCATACATCACCAAAAAACGACTGTAGCGAAAGATGGAGGCTGAATCTCCTCCCTGAAAAAGAAGAGAGAAGGTCTCTTTTACTTAGGTGAATCTACTCCTGAAAAAGGAGTTCCCCATTTGGAGTACTTTACATAGTTCAGTCCGCTGGAGCGAGCTGCCGTTCGAGGCTCTGGAGCTCGCACTACGTCTCCCTTTTATACGCGGAACGCGAGTCGGCGGTAACTCCCGTTTAATTAGAACGGAAGTGCCTAATGGGGCGGCCTATAGGAATAACGGAGCAGCGGCTATCCTCCGTCCTCGTCCGTGCGAGTGACGGAGCGCACTAGCACGCTGCTGAGCGTCCGAGAGAGCGCGAGCTCCCCACTCGGGCAAAAATGTCAGCGCGCCTGCACTAGCTCGCTGCTACCTCGGTTATAGGCGGCTGCGGGCGCGCGGCGAAAGGGGACCGAGTCCCCGCTCCCCGACGGCCCAGTTGCGCTCCGTGGAGAGAGGGCAATGTCTTCCTACTCGTTCTCTCCTCGGCGCGTGACGTCACGCGTCTATTTCTCGGAACTTAGCACGTAGTGAGGCCTTTGCCTCACAGAATTATTTTTCTAAATTTTTATTCAAGATTATTTTTTTTATTAATTTAAACTAAATTCTTTTTTTTCCTTTTTGAACCCAGAAATTTACTTTAAATTTATTTGAAATTAAAAAACGTGGATAATATACCTCTTTACAAATGTTCAAAAAAAGAAATCGAATTACTTTTGCTTTGACTCTTGACAACGACTGAGTTCGGCCATTTTTGCCTACTCAAATGAGGCTGCGCTGAGTCTGCACGAGACACAATTTTTACAATTTTTACCATCTAATACACGTCACGTTTGCATATTGTATAATTAATATTACAAACTT
Organism: Eupristina koningsbergeri; assembly: GCA_018907245.1. Taxonomy (NCBI): domain Eukaryota; kingdom Metazoa; phylum Arthropoda; class Insecta; order Hymenoptera; family Agaonidae; genus Eupristina; species Eupristina koningsbergeri. Next base: position 615,763 of record JACCHV010000002.1, on the reverse strand, counting down.
CTCGCGATTTATATTATTGTATATAAGTGTAAATTTGTGCGAATAAATTAATAATATTTCATATCTAAACAAACACTTTTTTTACTCTTCAACTTTCCACTCAAGAGACTAAAAGAATATTTTTAGAAGTAAAAATTTTATACTTTATTCTTATCAAATTCCTTTATTATCGTCAAGCATATTTGTTAAATGATGTCATTATTCATTATTAGAAGATTTTAAATTTTCTAGGATCATTAATTTATTTATTACAATTATATTAGGAACACGCATTATTCAGTTGCAATTGCCACATACATTATGAAAACATTACAGAGTAAAAGGAGGATGGAAGGTCGGAAAATTAAATATTTATATAAGAAAATCATTAACCGATAGAGTGAATGAAATATGAAAATAAAAAATAAATTAACTTTTTCCTAGGCTGATATAATTTAAGTAACAGAGTTGATGCAAATGTGGAGAAATATGTTTATTCTCGTTCCATACTCTGAACGAGGATTTACAATACCTACAACAAGATTTTTTTAAATATTTATAATATAGTTTTACCAATTGATCTACATTTAGTTTAAAATAATTTAACAAAACATATACAATATAATATTTATTTAACTAAAATTAAATAATAAGATAAATGATTGTGAATTGAAAATATAAAAATTTTAATGACAATATATTCTTGTGTAAAAATAATTAATTATTCATACATTTATAATTTTTGTATTCGTTACTATTTCATTAAACTTCAAATATATATTTATAAATATTTTAAAAATGAAAATTAATTCATTTAAAACTAATCTGATTACAAACTAGACTCTGATTTCAACAGACAATTGACTATATGGGCGATAGTCCCAATAAGCGATAACTGTTAAAAAATGTGTAAATTGGCTAAATACAGCACTCTTGAGAACAAATATCTTGCTCTACTTATTACTTCGGAAGAGATGGATTGACTGATTATAAGCGCTCGCCATCTAGTAGCTGGATAGTCAGATAGAAGTTCGATGTTTGACGGTGGGAGTTTGAAATGTGTAACCAAATATGTACATTTATCTATACAATGTAAAATATGTACAACATTATTTGCTTAATTTAAAAAATAAACAAATATATATGTTTATAATAATATTAATATAATATAATGATTATAAAGCAATATACAAATTCATGTAAAAATTTATTTTTTTTAGATCAAATTAGCGTTAAATTTAAAAATAACAAATTCCATCAAAATATAAAGAAATTTTGGTGTTTTCTACCGAACTATTTACTATGCATGTAGATAATAGAATAATCGAAAGTTATAATAAACATGTTACGCATATAATTAATTATTTATTTATTTATTTATTTATGTACAATTCCGGTCTTTTTGCCTTGGAACGGATTCCTTTTTACAACCGCTTTTATATATTTACATTTTTTACATTATTTTACATTGTTCTATTTATTTCTTTGCCTCTTCTCTATTTCCTGTATTTTGCTCTTAAGTTGTCGATCCTCCTTTCCTCCCTGGAATCTCTGTAGTACCTTTTTTTATCGCCTCATATTTATCCGTTCCTTGAGCATCCCATATTTCTGAATCCTGCTGAACCCGAGGCTGTTTAGCCACAACTCCTGTCCATCTCCTGCCCTGTCCTTCCTCTACTTATGTTTCTCCTCCATGCATTTTCTTACCCATCTTTCCTCTGTCATTCCCTTGATTTTCTCCTCGTATCTCATAGCCCTAGTTTTCCACTCATATTTCATTTCCCCTTCGTTTGTCTCTTCCATGACGATATATCTGGGTGTGCATTAGTCCAGTCTCAGGATCCATCTATAGTAATAAAGTTTGACTCGGTCCATTTACTTGGTCTCTTCATATCCCCATATCTCTGTCCCGTAGCTCATTACACCTTTTACCAAGTAGTCAAACATTAATTTCCTGAGTCGGAAGTCCCCAGCACATCGTCTTTCTTCGTGTCCCCATATGCTCTTCGCAGCAATTCTTTCCTTATGCACCCTTTCCTTTATTTGTTCCTTCAATTTACCGTCTCTGCATATCACGAATCCTAGGTAGCAAAATGTATCTACTTCCTCGATTTCTTTCTTCTTCCATGTCTTTAAGTAAATTCCTTAAGTCATCATCATGTCGAGCATTCTTTATGCTTTCTTCAATCATCGCAATGTCATCGGCATATGCCAGTGTCCATATTCTTTTGTCCGCTATCTTTGTAGCTCCTATGTTCTTGCTTCCCGTGTAATTTTCTAGCTCCGCTATATAGATGTTGAATAGCGTAGGACCTAGACAGCATTCCTGTCTGAGTCCTTTTGTGACTCAGAATTCGTCCGTTAGTCCTTCGTTGGTTCTGACTCTGCATTTCATTTCTTTGTATGCCATTCTAATTCTCTATAATAATCCCTTACTGTATCCTTTTCTTGCCATGATTTTCCATAGTATATCTCTGTCCGCATATAATCCATTTTAGAATTTATTATTGTCAACTTTTCATAATCTTAGATGATATAAATGAAAATTACTCGAATTAAATAGTTTCTCAAAGATATAAAATGTATAAAAATAGTAAATAAAAGAAGGAATAAAACAAAAAAATTTCATTTGACCAATATACATTCATTATTTTTCTTATATAAAACCTATTCATTGTAAGTACAACTAATGTTCAAAATACAATTTATTTTGATTCCCTTTAATTGCCTAAAAATCAATAAAAATATATTATTACATTAACGTGAACTACAATTGTTTTATTGTTAAGAAACATATTTTTCTGTATTGCAAAGAATTAAATGACTGAATGTCCTTCGATACGAATAACAAATTTAAATATTTATATTACCAATAGGCATGAAATTCTTTGTGCGGTATGCAAAAGTATAAAAATATACATGTGAAGGAAAGTCTCAACATTTTTAAACATGAATTCCATTGATATTAACAACCAGAAACTATTTTAAACGATAGAATGTCTATCTAAATTTTACTTCTCGATCGAACAAAGTCTTGGAAAACTCGATTCCGTCTGTGTATTATGGAATAAATTCAAGCTAGAAAGGTATGAATGATTTTTTTTATTTTTTTGAAAAAATATGAAGAATGAATTATTAGTTCCACCAACTTCATTTGTTATTTTAGATGATAATGATTGAGCACAATTGAATTGCACAACAAGAGATCTGTAACTTATATTCACAGCATCCCATCTGGCAGTTAACTTAATTAAATCTTAATTATGAGTAACACCGACTTGGTCAATTCGAATGCAGCCCACTTCTAACCAGTAAACAATGGATCAACAATCTAATAATTCTTTAATCCAATTTATTTTAACAATATTATCTCACTTAAACTATTTCCAGATTACCTAACATTTTGATTTCAGATTATGTGTATACAAACTAGATATTATTATTCAAAATAATATGATTTGTTTCATATTTTCGGTAAGAAAGTTCAGAAAGTTAAGAGAAGGTATTAGTTGTTGTTAAATTGATATATAAATTATAAACATTGTTATTTTTACAGAATTGCAAAAAATTAATTTAAGATGATTAAATGGACGGTAACCTTATCTAAAAATAGAAAGGGAACTCAATTCATTAAACATACTTATTTGTAAATTAAAATTAAACCATATATTTAATTAACCAAATATGCTCTAAGATTAACGGAAAATATTTCAAATAATTTTCAAAATATGAACAATAAAATTAAATTTAACGTAAAATTCTACTAGTATAATAATAATTTATTATTAAAATTAATAAAATTTGAAAACTTTTACCAAGAAAAACTTTTTTAACGCAAGTAAATTATTCAATTAATTAGTTTAATAACAAATAATAAATAATAATAAAAATTTAATAATTAAAGAAGTTAATATAACACTATACATTATTGAACTTGTATAATTGTTTTTTGTTATTTTATTATATGTGTAAACTATTTTTCAATTCATTAGAAAATAATTCATAAATAATTATTACTTTGTAAAAATTAAAAAGTATTCAAACAAGAAACAAAATTATTTCTTAATAAAAGTTTTAAGTTCAATATACATAACTTGATTTCAATAATATTTTTTTATTTTAATAATCATTACAATATTGGAAAAAGGATAGTCAGTAACCATTAATATTATTTAAAAATTTCTTACATATTAAAAACTATAAAAACAAGAACTATATTGGTATTAAGATTATTCAGATGTTTTGAATAAAAATTTATAAAATATGTAATAATATAGGTTATAAATAAATTAGAAATTTATTTTAGTAATATGATTTATCACTTATTTTCAACAGTAAACATAATGAGTAATGTGAAGTAATAAATAATGTAATCAAATTCTATCCTACCACATTCATATTTTAAAATACTCATTTTTCTGAATAATAAGATATATTTATATAAAATACATTGAGATTTAGCGTTAGAAAAAAATTTTTTTTATTCATTTGATGGAATAAAATCAAGTGCTTTTTAAATTAAATAAATAATTCAAGAATAAAATTGTTTATAAAAATAGACTTATTATATTAAATTTGCTATTTCAATAATTTGTAAATAATAAAGATAATAGTAAGATAAACATATCAAAAAATTATCTTCTCATGCAAACAAAATTCTCAATACAACAAATTCACGCCAAGATATTTAAAAAATCACTGAACCAACATTCCAAATAATAAAAAAAAATTGAAAAGATTTCTGACTTCAATTGTATAAATCCATTCATACGTACATGAGCGACAAGCCTATGAATGAGAATAAAAGACTCTATAGTTTAAAAGTTTTTCGATTTTCCAGAAAATCCTAGACCTGTTCATGCATAAAATTTTCGGTCCGTTGGCCTTATTCCTCGACATTGTTTCACGATTCAGCGATATTGGAGCTTCCCTGAATGAAAATTCATTGGTGTTCCTTGGTTGTGTGCCAAAGTTAAATTGTCTTGAATAAATGAATAGTGTGTAAACACACATTATACAGAAAGATATAATCTTAGTTTTTCACGATAAGGCAAGTCTTAGGATTTTTTTGCTGCTATCTCAATTTGCCGGAAGCCTCGAGGATCCAAAGATATGGTAGGCATCAATCAGAATATTAATTAATAGAATAGAATCATCAACATGACACCCACAAATGCAATACAACCTACAATATAAAATAGATGCAGCGTACTTCGCACAATCACATTCACAAGATTTACACCTTATTAAATTTTTATAAAGACGTTTCCAAGGCATTTGGATTAATATTCACTCTTATATTTATGTCTAGCCTTGCATGTACAGTTATAAATTTAATTTCCCTCCGAAAAAAAACCATCACTATTTATTATCAATAGGAAGCTACCCTTACATGGATTTTATGATCCAACGTAATGACATTAATTTCCCTCTTGGTGATACATTTTTTTTAAATACGCTCGAATTGGTTTCATCGTTGACTAGATTAATCATTCCCACAAATTTATCGGGTTATGTCATTTTTGTATCTACGCGTACAAATATTTACACTCTATTGTTAAGTAATAATAAGTCATAATTGGTTTCAGATATCCACATATCAATTTTCATTCACGAGTACTCCTTTAAAAAAAACTTTTTTATAAATATTTGAGAAGTAAGATTCTACAATATGTAATCAAAAATTTTTGGAGTTTCTTTTTTTTGGAGTCTTTTACATTCCTATTCCAGCTTTTAATACTAAAATTCTGCATATTTTTTTTTGTTTGTTTTATTTTAAGAAAAGACCATTAGATGTGTATGCTGTTGTTATTCTTTGTTTTATTGAATTATAATTGAAATATTACAATATTGAATTATTTACGAATATTAGTACATGTTTGTGTAAGTTTAAGCAAATGCAGTAATTAGTCCGCATTTGAATAAAATACAGTAAATAAGAATACTTTTAATTCTGAGAAAAAGAAATATATTATCAATAACTTATTAAGTTTACGAAAAATTTCAAGATATTATAATTAAGAGCGTTTTTCATGAAAAACATTATATCATCCCATGCGATATATATGCACCCTTGGAAGTTCGAACTCCAGGGAGAACCTTGACCTTACCACTAGAAATTTCTATTTTTTCATTGACTTTCAGTTTTTTTTCTTTCTTTTACCCTTTGAATTACAACAGCTAGATGACTGCTTATGCATAGTTATTATTATTAAATTTATTGTTATTATTTAAATAATTATGATTATATATTTTAATTATTTTTATAATATATGTATATATTATTTTATATTATATATATTAATTATATATTTATATTTAAAAAAATTAATTAAATAATTATTATTATTAAAGTTAGTGACGGCTAAAACAATAAGTACCCTCCTTTTTTTTGCTCGCTTTACATATTTTAACCTACATCGTTATAGTATTATAATTTTATTAGCACCCACTTTGAGTTTTACCAAATGATCAGCCCCAACAAGTTTTAAAATATAAATCTTCAGGTATTCGAAAGACCATTTTTTTCATCGAATCCATTAATGCAATATACGTTATTTATTGCAAAATATTATTTCTTTCATTGGTATGAGCTATTATAATTTTAAAGCACAAACAATCATGAAAATGTCAGTTTTCGAATATACTATTTTATAAAAAATTTGTTCTTATTTGAAAGGATTGTACCTCGGTAAAAAAAAACATCAAACCTTCAAATTAGAAATGAATTTTGTCATAATATAAATATAATATCAATATTTCAGTATCGTTCGTCTATGTTTAAAAGTTCAAAAATATTATTTAATAAAAATATTTACAACTAATATTATTCAATTAGCAAATGATAAGTGAAAAAGTAAATATAAAGAGAAGTAAAATAGATGTTTTACAACGATTTCTATTCAATAAACAATTAAATATAATTAATATATAATATATAATAATTATTAAATAATTACTCATCTTTCAACAAATGAATTGACATTTTACATTTAGAAATGTTTAACCCAATGAGCCTTTGTTTAAATTTTCTGGTATCAATGATTAATCTTGAATTTATATATTTTATGCATAATTTGTGTAACCTACTGATCTGTATTATGATTCGATAGGTAAATGTTTCAAAGCAAGTTTTTTTATTCGTTTAAAAATTTTTTTTATAGCATTATTTTTTAATTTAATGGTATTTTTTAATTATTATTTTATTGGTATAATGACAATCAGTAAAAATCAAATAAAATACTTAAATAAATTTCATTATTTTTATACTATTTTAAAAATATAAATTATTGATAAAATATATAGAGTGAGTATTTTAAAAACATAATTTTTATTTTAATGAATTTAAGAATCAGCTTAGTTGTAATTTTTATTTTTGGTTAGTTATAAACATCAAATTTATGAATTAAAATTTAATAACATTAAATTTATTTTACTTCATGTATTCATGGGTATATGGATTCAATTAATATCCTTTCATCATCAAAAAATGTATTTATAATAAAATTTAACTATATATGCATTTATAATTTTTTAAAAATTTTTTTGAAAAATTTTATGAATTATAGATGATAAATATAACTTTATAATAATAATCATAATGCTCTTTTTATTTAATATATTAAATGTTAATGTTATATTATATATATTTATTTCATAAATACAAAACAAACAAAAAATTGAATAAAATTTTTTTCAATTTTTATTTAACAAAAAATTATATTTTACTTAATGACGCGATTGATTTAAAGTTTATTCTTAAATTAATTGCAAATTTAATGATGTATAATGTAAATACTTTTATGTGTAAAATTAGAGGCCATGAAAAATATTGTTCGAATAATCTGCACCGATGTAGAATTAAATAAATAATTAAAATGATCGTTCTGAACACTTGTATTTATTTAAGTAAAAACTCAAAGGTAAACAAAGGTAAATTCAAAGGATTCTTAATTGAATGAATTATGACGACGTAAATTCGAGTTATATTCTTTGACTTAAGGTTTGAACTTTTAAAACTATTAATAAAAAAAAAGAAGAAAGGGTAAAAGAGTATTAAAAGATGAATATTTTTAAAAACAGATCAGTGTTTTTTAATCGACATAATGTTAATACCATTATTTATTAAGGTGCTATGTATCTGACAAACTAATTAACTTCTACTCAAATCAGGACACAGTATATTTTTTTCATACAAGTTATATTGTTACTTCGAGATCAAACAATAAAGCACTTATTATAATTATTTTAAATATTTCAAAATAGTATGTTGCTAAAACTAATAATCTGATCAAGCTGAAATTTTATACGAATAATATGTATAATTATTCCTTTAATTTTCCAAAACTACAATTCTAAATATTAAAAAATTACAGTTACAATTTTTTTGAATAATTTAAAAATTTTCCGATTTTTTGAAAATTTCTCCGGTTTTGATTTACCAATAAGTTTGTGTAAAAATGAAATTTCTTCATAGTCAACGGTCAATTTTTAAGACATTTCCTTTATAATCGAACGTGCTTAAATGGCTTGTTATATTAACACCAAAAGAGTGTTTACACACCGAAAAATTTTTTACAAATATTGTTTGCTGATTTTTTTAGGAAAATATAAATGTAAATTCACCATTGCTTACAACCAAAAAATATTTATATAAATTTAAGCCTAAAAATTTATAATCATATTTTTCTTTTTTTTATAATATTTTTAGTTTTTGTGTCAAAATTAAAACTACTAAAATTCCAAAATGCTGTAAGAAGTAAAATGATAATAGCTAAACAAAGCTGTTGCTTAGAACTATTATTCTTGTATCCAAGAATAAGGTTGGAATAATTAAAAAGAAAGTCTAAATGAATCTTTTTCTTATAAAACGAAGAACTTTAATTTGCTCTTCACTTACTTACACTAAAGTTATAGTTTTGAATAAATTTTCAATAATTTAGCTATTAATTTAAGCAAAGATTCTCCCTTCATATTAATAATTCTCTCCGCAATATGAAATTTAAAATCAATAAATGTACAAGGTTCTTAGCTAAAAATCAATGTATTAATCGAGAAAATTTTAGTTTAAATAAAAAAATTTATTTTACTATTTTTCATACATTTGTTTGTACATTTTCAATTATCCTTCTTTATTACCTTTAATAATAGCAATTCAAAAACAAATGCCAGTACTGAGAGCGTATAACCACAAATCAATATCGCCATCGTCTGCTTCATTATATGATTATGTTTGTCCGCATTCAAATGATTAATTTTATCTTCGAAACACGTGCTCTTCTCTTTCTTGGTATGTTCCCAAAGCTCAAATATCCCAGAATCCAGAAATCGTTGCACAAACCAATTGAACTTTGCAACATATGGGGAACCTTGTTCGAAGTACAAACTACTCCTCACGCTAAAAAATTCAAATTCAGTGAACCGCAAAAGTGGACATCCATTGGATTTTTCCCTGAGCTTCATGATGGCTTGGGCCCTAGATTTACTGGTGAAACAAAGAATTCGCTTATTTTCTTGCAAAGCTTTAAAGCAATTTCTATTGCCTTTGACGATGTGCATTATTGATTTCAGTCTTCGAAATTGGTTTTCCGAGTTCTTAAAGTAGTTTGAAAAAAATCCCTCGTTAATCTGGGGCGACATTCTCGATCTTACAACATCCTTTGCAGTGGACAGTGGTAGTTCGTAGGTTTTCACATGAGTCTCTGTCACTTTCGCAAAAATATTGGAAAAATGCGTCAACGATAGGAAGATAATACAAAAGAACATAATTCTTTCACTGGATTTCTTTGGGGAGTTGGTGGACTGTCCCAAAGAAACGCCAATTAATGCCAAATAACCGAAACTATTCTTCGGTAATTTGAAGCAATAACTTGTAAGGATGAATAATAAGACAATTCCCATGTTGATCATACAGTTGCAAAATGCAGCAAACGATGTATCGATTTCAACCATCGCCGTAACTGACACAAGAACACCAAAATTATCAAAAACGTAAGGAATACTTTTTTCAACATTTTGCTCATCTGTCAAAAATTCGGTTGAATAAAATGGAACCGGGGACATATCAAACTTGTTATCCCTTAAACTCATAATAATTTTTTGAATTTTTTCCTTTAGTATAGTGGAACTGTCGTGGATTAAATATTTGAGCGACACATTTGCTTTGGGTATTTTTTCTGTAACTACTACTTTTATACTAAAATTCATGACTTCGCCAAAACTGCGTAGTAATTTAATTCCCGAGCCATCAAAAATGAAACTTTTGTTGTAAATATTAACTGTCATTAATGGTGGAATGTAGATAAAGGGTGTTTTTAACGTGTATCCCTTCATATCGACCAACTTATCAGGAAAAAGTCTCGTTTGCAAAGTGTAAACCTCACTAGAGAATGTTGATGTAAAAGGATCGAAATTATAAACATCCGTACGCATCCGATGATTGTACTTCGAATGTATTCTTATTATCGAAAAATCTAGGAACCTCATGAACCAAGCATAACGGAGAATTAGTTGTAACCAACTCTCCGACATGGAATTGTTTTTTAGATAAAGCAACAAGCACTTCGGCCGTATTGTCCTTGGTGATATACTAACTATAAAATCCATTAAAGTTTGAAGTTGACGCAGGTGAATGCTTTCACTGTAATAGAGCCGAGATAGGAAAACAACGTACACTGTAGTTTTTCTAGGATAACCAAAAGCTGGCATTTTAACACTTGAACTCATACCTGTTTTCGTGACATTTGACACATCAAGAATAACTGTCGGTGAAAGTACTACAATTTTGTTGATAACGCGATCTTCCTCGGTCGAAGAAGGTACCGACGTATTTCTAAATACTACGACTTGATACGGTTCTATCTGACAGATGTGGTTGACCAAAGTATTCATCCACTCTTCGTCATTAGCACTGATAACGACAAAACTTAAATTAAAGAACAAAAGTAAAAAGAACATTCTAATGTATTTAAAATTAAAACCTGGGGTTTACTAAAAGCTTTATTTTGTTTTTTGTACAAGGTAACATCAATCTTTTTATTGATATCAAAAAAATAGAATTTTGATATATGTGTTGACGTAAATTTGATTATAATTATGGGTAATTAAGGTAACAGAATATTCAATTTCCAATTATTTTATGATAATATTATAGATAATTTTTTATTCCAATTTTTGATAATTTGTTTTAATCTATAATTTTCTATAATTTTCAAAAAAAAAAAAAATTAGCCATTATTATAAATATAGAAATAAATACTATCAGTATTATTTGTTTTTTTCTCGATTATCAATTTCTATATATCTGTATGATATTTATAACTATTACGAGCTTATAATCGACATTAATTTTCATTACAAAAGTAATCTCTCTTTTTCTTGATTAATAATAAACAATACGATAAACATTTTTTCTACAATTTTATTTATAAAGATAAAAGATAAAGAAAGAAAAATTTTAATTTATAATGTAATATTCATAATATTTTTAATAGAAATTTTATTTTTAAAGATACACATTTTGTATTTTGATTACTTTAAGAGTACTCTATTCTAAATTAAAATTGTGTTATTGCTGAGCATTATTTAATTCAAATCTTATTATATTCTCACATTATATCATACTGTAACAATCAAGTGGACTAGATCTTCTTTCTTCTTTATTCTAGTTTCTTTCCTTAAAGTGAATATTATCATGTCATTTCGACTATTATTCTAATTTTCTTTCCAAGGCCTTTTATTTTTTAATTCTTCAGTAATATCAATCGAAAAACCCAATACCACTGTTGCTAGTTTAATTTTTATGTATTTCTAAAAATTTATTCATATTTACAACAGATATGTCAAAAATATTAAATTACAAATATTTATTATTATTATATAATTATAAATGAATAAATTAATTCTAATAATAATTTTCTTATATTAAAATGAGTGCAATAATTATTTATATTATTTATATCAAATATCTTTTGTTATATTTTATATTATGCAGATATCACTAGCAACAAAATTACAAAGAAACACAACTAACCAGTAATTTAATATTTAAGTAATATTTTTGTTAAACTCACACATATAAATATATATAAGGTAAGAATGAAATATTTATGAAATAAAGTATAATAATGAATAAACTGATTAGCTACTTTTTAACAAATATGTGTATATTTAAATAATAAGAACTCTTATGCAGCATATCCTGCTTAATAATAATGACGAATAAATTTTAAACATAAATTTCATTGTACCCAATCAATAATTATTAAATAATTATAAAATTAAACAATCTATTAAAGTACAATTTTATTTTCACAAGTACTTGTATACAATGAAATATACTCACAAATATAAAATATTTAATTTAATTTAATTAAATTAAAATTTTTGGTTTTATATATTTAGTTCAATGATAAGTAATATTCAAAAAATAAATTCCGACATATATCAGACATAAATAACCAATTCTTAAATTAATTAAAAAATTTATGATTATTATGTATATATTAAACTTCTAACCAGTATTTCTAATGCTGTTAATTTTTCTCATATATTCATTCTCTAATTTTTAAGAAATCTAATATTCAATGAATGATGTTTTTGAATAATTTTTTTAAATTAAACCATAAATTTCATGCATACTTTTAGAATTAATATGACATTTGAAAATTTTTTTAATAAAAACTTTATAAAATTTAGAAACATTTATAAAATTATATTAATAATAAAATATTATTAATTGACAAATAATAATTCTTTTGTAAAATATCATACAAACAACTAATGTGAAAATAAAGCAAGTAATATTACAATAACATTTTTCTCATAAGAAAAAACCTTTTATTAAATTAAATTACTTGCAAATATAATTAATAAGCAAATTTATATTGACACTAAGAAAAACTACAGCGACAGATCCAAATAAGTTACATTTTTTAATTGAATGAGTAAAAATACATAAAATTCTTGATGTTCATTTTGTTATTTGAAAAATAATATCATAATTAAAAATCTAAGGTACGAGTAATTGGTTAGAAAGTATTTCAATTATTTGTAACTCCAGGTAGAATAGTCTATCTTTATTATATTATTTACTACATAGTCTGTTATAAAAGTTAATGAGTTTTTTTTAAACAATAAGAACATTCTAAAGTAAATTATCTACAATAAAACTTTAATTAAATAAATATGATATATGTTTTTTTTATATTTATTATTGTGTGAAGAATAGAAAATAATCCAATGCTCTGAAGTGCAAAATATATATTTCAATTTCAATAAAAAAATTCAAAATATTCGGTTCTAAAATATTATTAGTAATTATACAATAATATTAATATTTATTTGTTCAGCTTTCAATTAGAGAAATAAAAATATTAATCAAAACACTTTTGAAACGTAACTACGTATATTATAAAATATGATTGATAGAAATTTTTTCATAAACTTAAAAAGTTATTTATTTGAATTATTTTAGAATGTATTGTAATAAACTTTTCTTTGTGAATATAAGATAAATTTCATTTAAAAGATACAGTGTAAGTAAGTTAATTTACAGTATTATTTTTACAAAGATGCCTTGCTGATTAATTTCATGTAAATTAAACTTTATCTAAATTATGTATATAATCTACCATCAAATCTTATCCATTGCCGTTATAATATTTTAATTAAATATTTAAATATTTAATTCAACATTACCCACATATTGATCCTCAGCGTATTATGAATAGTTAACAATATTTGTTAAACAACATTCAATTGCCTAATGAGTAATTGTACTCTACTGGATAAAAGAATTTTTATCACAACATTAATCAATTAAATAATGTTTGTAAACAATTTACATGAATATTTTATCAAAAATTTATCAATATCAAAATCCTAAAATAAAAGGCAAAACTAATCTCTCGTAATTTTTCAGATAAACACCGCACACCGAATTTCCAAATTAGTCAAATTTTTTTCACTTATTATCAGTCATAACTTTAGGGCCGGCTCCCTTAATAAGAGAAAATATGTGAAAATCCTATTCACATGAACATTATTTTTTATACAGAATTTTCTGTGTGCTTACTAATTTTTGAGACTAATAATATTTAAAATAAATATCAAATTGTACTATGCTTCTAAATCTAAATTAAACAAATTATAAAATAAATTAAAATTTTATTGGGTCTTATTACATATCAATCACGTTTAATTAACTGTGGCACACAAGTTGAAAAAAAAATATTTTATTTCATTTAATTTATGTTTACTTTGAATTTATTATTAATTTACATAAAAAAATATAAAAATTTATATAATAAAACCATTTGTAAAGTGTGTTAAGGGAGCAGAAACACCGTTTTACCGAATCTTCAAGAGTTCTCTGTGCCTTTAGGATAAATTTTAATTTACGCCAAGGTATCTCCAACAATAAAGAAATAATAAATATATATAATAAATAAATAAACGTGTAAGATTGCACGTACATAAAAAAATAAATTGACGGCTAGTCTTTCAAGTGCCAAGTCTGTTGTTCTCGCATGCCCGGACAACTACAGACAATTCAGGTTTTGAAATTCGATTCCTTCCCATTTTCTCGTCGGTCGTTGTGTCACTAGAATTTATTTTAATCCTACGGCTACTAAAGTCGACGACCTTTTCAAGGATCACCTGCTGCATTAAAAAAAAAAAGTATTTGGGTAGCTCGACGCTATTTTTCCGGTTCATCGTCATTAGGCGTGACCGGAATTTTATTGTAAAGTCTACGCAAATAGTGTTGGTTTGAGGAATAAATAAGAAGGAAGAAAATTTTGTGTCGTATTCACACTTTTTCAAACATAGTTTTCTCGAGAATAAAGTGATAATAGGTAGTTTCAGATAAATGGTACTAAATAAAAATAATTCTTAAAGTATGCAAGTACACTCTGAAAACTTTCATAAGCCGATTCTATTTTCTCTCTGTCTAGACTTTTAATTTTCCAAAACATAATTTTTACTTGACAGCATAAGTGAATTTAATAAAATTAGTTTTTTATCGCTCGTTATACGTAATTTGAACCATAATGAAAATTTTTAAGGTAGTTTAATGTACTTTATTTTTCGAACCTTGAAAACTATAATTAAGTAATAGCAGACATTCATTTTCAATAGTTAAATTCGCATCGTTAGGTAACGAAATTTCATATACTTTTTTAAAATAATTTCTCAAAACCGATTACTTTTTGGTGTTTTTATTACTGTATTATAAAAAATGAATTCCATTATCTGTTTGCGTAAAAGCTATTTTAATAGAGCTTTACTGTGTTTTAGAAAAATAAAAGCAATATAACTGATATCAATATAAAAGACTCATTTATATTTCAATTTGAATCACTAATATTTCACAAATATAGTAAAATCATTATACGGTAAATTTTATAATATTTTATTCTTTTTTATTGAGTTAACTATTATTTTAAAAAAAATTTAAACTATTGTGTATTTCCATAATTTTCATTAATTAAAGCACGTGACCTTATTCGGTGCTTATTTTAAAATAAAATTATTCTCAATCATAAATAATAGTTGACTTAATTATTTCTAAATTGCAAATATTATTAAAAACTTAAATGATTATTAATGGGGTGATCAATGATATCTTAGCGTATTTTACTCAAACTATGTATGTATATATAAAATATATATATAATATACAATATGTATGTATATATATATATATAAATTGTAAAGAAAGCAGACTTTCTTTATTTGAATATCCCGCGCTTTATATATTGCGCACGTCTCCTTTAATTAATTCTCACTAGATAGAGTAATAGACGGAATAATTGAAGAGAGATAATATATAAAATAAAATAATAATTGACAAATAAATACATTTTATTAAAAGAGAATAATTTTATAAAAGAATAATTAATAAATAGATTATATTAAGAGTATTAATTAATAAATTAAGAAACCGATAATAATAAACTTAAATTGTCGTTTCTTTATTTTACAGGTAATTTTGTAATTATTGTAAATAAATTTTGTAAATATTAATAAATTAACCTTTATTTTACAGAGAAACAAATTTGTTTATTATTATATAAAAATTAACTTTCCTTATATATATATATATACATTACAAGCTATGCATACAACGCAATAATAATAATTAATATACTTGTCAATAAAATGTTCATTTGAGTTACCTATTTCTGCAGTAATTTTAAATAAAAAAATGCTTGTGTTTCATACATGAGAATCTTTCATAATAAAATCACTTTAACCTTTTTTTATGAAATGTGATTATATAAGAAAAAGCAATTGAAAAAAAAAATTTTGACAAGATGATTATTTTTATTTTTTGTTCATAATAATAAAAATCAAAGATAAAATGAAGAATTTTGTAGAGTGAAAAGAAAATTTTTAAACTTCGAAATGAAACCGTATAATGTTAGAACATTATTTCAAAATATTGATATAATAATAATAATAATAATAATAATAATAATAATAATAATCATCATCATCATCATCATCATCATCATCATCATCATTATCATCGATTATATTATAATGATACATAAAAGAGGGAGAGAGAGAGAGAGAGAGAGAGAGGAAAGTCAATTTGTACTTGATTTAAAATTTTAAATTCCTTCACAGTTATCGAAAAACATAAAGTACAACCATTATTAATGAAACAAACAAAACATAATTTATCTTTAGATAGAGTTTGAAACTAATGATTATCATTTTTTAAAATAACACTTTGTTTAATCTGTATGTTATTTTTAGTTTCTATGAATTTAATTCTTATTACTTATTATTATTACTATTTTTGATATTCAACACACATCGGTTCCTATTTATTAAAAACAATATTACTTTTTAATATTTTATACTTATAATATCTATGAAATTTTTATTTCATATTTAAAATAAATAATTATTTCATAAAGTTAAATTGCTTTCATTTCTGGTGTAACGTAAATATAATTTTTGATGAATGAGTTTCATACTGAAGTTGTGTTATTTTAACAAATCGTTAAAAATTCTTAAAAAAATTATTTTAAACATTAGAAATAACTTTAATCCATCCTCGACCCGGTTAAATCCTTTTTCACCCTTATTATTGAACATTAACCCATTTCCTATAACTATTAAGGACTTTACCTGTAACTAACAATAAATTACACTACCTTTTCTAAGTACTCGGCATACGCAAGTACGCTTAATTGCATACTCTTAATCCATTCCGCTAGAATTGAGTATTAATTGAGACCGACTTACATTGAGCTTATTTTATTATTGTAACTTATTATTTTATTTGTTTATTAGCTCTCCTCATTTCTGCGCTTAAACAATCGCTACACCATCTTTACCAAACTTGTACAATAATTTTTCTTTTTCACATAATTCTATAATTCATTTCAATAATATTGAGTTAAAAAGAATATAAAGAATAATTATGTCAATTTTTTATTTTGTAATTTTTAAAAGTGATATTTTATACAAAAAAACTCTTATAAAAAATACATAATTAAAGTTCCTTTTATTAATTTAATTTCATTTTTACTTATTAGCTTTTCCATCAAATTCCACCTGAATAAAAGAATTACAAATTTTGTAATTCTTTTTTGTACTTTTTTTTCATTCTGTCAAACAATACTTGTGCAACTTTTTAAAAAATGTTGGTAGACAATTTTTTGTGTTATACTTCTTATTCTCAGAATCAATTACTTTTTGCATCTACAATTTTATCTTAAATTGAATATTTTTAATCTCTTTTTAAACGTCGCCGTACATTATTTCACCCCTTACGAAATAATATCATTTAAGAAGGTTAATGCTAGCCTTATTATCTTTACATCTAGATCTGGAATTTTCAACACATCAATTCCAATGACATCAAATGATATTAATGCTTAGGAGTGTAAACGAGGTTCATTCCATCAAAAAAATTTAGTAACAGTTTAATAATTTTCACCTTAACATTCACATTTTCCAAACGTGAGGAAACAAATTTGGGGATGAGAATTGCGGAACAATGACAATAATTATTTAAACACAAAGGGCGTGAAATATTTTATTTAATACACGAATAGGTTTGCATTACATTAGATTCTAGTGTCTATTGGAAAGTGCACAGGATAGGATGTCCGAGGGTCTAATGATCC
The DNA here is from genome assembly GCA_018907245.1 of Eupristina koningsbergeri. NCBI lineage: Eukaryota > Metazoa > Arthropoda > Insecta > Hymenoptera > Agaonidae > Eupristina > Eupristina koningsbergeri. The sequence goes on along the minus strand of JACCHV010000002.1, from coordinate 597,638 downwards.
TCAGACCGACACCTCAGGTACTGAAGAAATTCAGCGACACATGCATTTGACGTTATTATGTTTTTAACATTGATAAAAACGATAAGTGATAATTTGATTTTATTTGGAGTGCAAGTCTAAACCAACATGGGATTTTCCTTATCATACAGTAAATCAAAATCCCGTTGTCACGTCCGATACCATCTGCTATGTTTTACGTCGACCTTTTCTGCTCTTCCACGAAAAATATTTTCAATTTAAAATATGTTTATAATATATGCGTTAAAGCCAAACTGAAGTAGAAATAGATTTTTACTTCTATAATATTAGGATTTTTCTATAATCTTCTATAGTATTAAATTATAGACTTTTACTTTATCATTTTCCGAAAACTGAGAAAATACTGAGAAAATCTCAACATTGTGAAGTTTCTCGAAGTCTTTTTCAAACCTTCTTATATCCCTGTTAACTTCCGTCTTAAATCTAGTTCCCTTGATCTATTCAGTATTAATAACTTTCACACAAGAAGCTAAAATACCGTAAACTTTCATTAGATCATTCAGCAGCTCTATAAAATAGTTCTTTATTGCACAACCCCATTTTTTCCCAAAAAAATATCCACTGACTGGTTTCATTTTTGTTATCTCCAGGAGTCTACTTTATTTCTTCATATTTCACTCCAGTTTCACCAAAACATTGATTTGGTAACTGATAGCATTAATAGTTCCAAGTCGTCTTCCTCTAGGCCTATCCCACCTCCCCACGATATTTCATTTCGTATCAAATAATAAAATAAATTCAGATGCAAAAATTTAAACTCTAGTTTTTAAAATCCCCCTTAATGTTTCTACAAAGTAGCATTGAGAATGAAATCAGGCATTTTGATCAATGTTTGTTTAATAAATACATTGAGTCCGATCATCTCATGGAATATATATATAAATTCTCTCTCTCTCAATAATGAGCATTTGGATAGAATCAAGATTAAATAATACGAGAATCAGTTATTGCATTGAAATCAAGTTGCTATTTTATTCAAATCACACAGATAGAACGATCGTTATAGTTTAAAAAGGGGCAAACGATGCGCAGGCGCTAAAGGTCACTAAATAAATTATCGCCCAGGACCTGGTGACGCCTCAGCAGTAGAGAATATTTGGTGCACATGCACTTGTCGCTATTATGTTTTTTACCGTGATAATAGTAGCAACTAATTATATACGTTGTACATGTTCTACTTGCCGTACTGCAAGCCAAAATCCCGTTACCACACCCGCTACAAGCACAATACTCTCATAAATTATTTTGTCTCCCTGAATCTTACTTTTACTTCTCCTATAAAAGTATTTAAAACTACATTATCCTGACCAGTCAAGAAATAATTTGGCCCTGGTAATATGATGACTTTGGTCAGAATCTGTGATGTCATCAACATCATATACTACTTCAATACTTTCTTTTAACTTGGAAACTGCTGGGGGAAACTGATAATACTTTATTTATATTATAAACAATATGAATAACAATTTGTAAGAGGAATTATTTAATTCAAGAAAATGAACACTGAATATAAGGGAATAATGATGTGTTTATTTATAATACATGTATCGATAGCGTAGATAATTGAGTAAGAGTAATCCGAAGTGGTTTAAACGGTCCAGTCGTTCGTACAAGAGTGAAACACTCGATAATACTCTCCCTGCAGAAGGTCTTCTCGCAGGTAAAAAGCTCAGACATCATCTTGTTGAATTTTTTCCGCCTACCCATACATGCTTAATCCCATGCATTTGTTTCATTTTTTTTCAGTCGGCTTCTGTGTTACAAATTTGTTGAAAGGTATTTCCCAGAAAAATGTGTGAAAAAATACTGGTTTTTAAAATTTTAATGTATATACTTATTAAACATGGATGTTTTAATATAAATTTAATCGATGCAAGGAATTATTTTGATTCTAAAATTAGTTTAAACTTGAAAATTTTGATATTATTTTTTTTTTTTTTTTTTATTTTATGATATATGTGAATTTGAACCAACAATCATCAAACTTTAAAATTCACTTCAAAAAGATGTAAAATCATTTTTTACTAACATGAGACACGTATAAAAGATACAATTATTATTAAAAAAAAATTGAATAATTTTGCATATTGAAAAATCATAAAATATAAATGCAATGTCATAGATATAATTTTTCAAGTTCAATTTTTATCATAATAATTATTTGTTATTAAATGTAAAATTAAAAATTACATAGATCATTAGAGAATAATAATTAGAAGCAAAGAACAATTGCAATAATCCTGTTACATCTCCAACGAAGCGAATAAAATTAATGGTTTAGTGCTTTTTTCATACATTATTACAGTGTATGATCAATAATTTAATAACTCTTATCACTGATTGAGAAAGTATTCCAAAAAAATGTTTTCCTTTTGTTTGTATGAATTTGGCTTGAATCCTGAAAACATACATTTAAAAATATACAGAAAATTAACCCCCCTAAAATGTTTGTAATTTCAAAGAGTTTATCTATTTATCTTATTCTCGAGTATATGTATTGCATTTTGGATTCGACACGAAGATCCATTGATACGCAGTCTCGACAAAAATTTAATATTAATTTTTAAAATATTTAAAAAGCGAAATATGTTTTACTTGTATTTCGACTGCAACATTCATATCCAGGATAGCCCTTTTTACAAACAACTACATTCGTCAAATTCCTAAGGGAAAAGAAAAAACGGGTGAAGTTTTGGGCAAAAGAATAAGGATTAAAGAATACGAATATTCTCTGATTGTCGAAGATAAATCGGAGTAAGTGCAGTAGAGAAGTTAATTTCTTTTGACAAACTAAGCATCCGCATCCGCATCCTCGACCATCTTGCCCATCGGTCAACTTTTCATAACTCAGCCAGCTCACATTCTCCGCAGATAAGCAGAAGAAGATAAAACAAGCCAGAAAGCCGGAGCTTTCCTTGAGTCAATTAAACCCATCCACCGGTATGCTCAAGAAATCTCGAAGAAGAAAAGAGTATAATGCTTGATCTATATAAAAGGGTCAACCATTTGTTCCGCACGGGTAATTGACTTCGCATTGTAATGGGTAATAAGTAATGAAACCGAGTAGTAGCTGATACTTAGGCATCTGTCTATTTCATGAATACTACTTAATTGAAGCTACCTTCCTCCCAAGATATTTTTACTAGATGAATCTGAATGCGGGCTTTTTTCATTATTAGCTAAGGAAAAATTTGTATGTCTTGATTGGGTCTTCGTTTAGAGCGTGAACTTTTTCCAAATAGATAATCTAACTATAATTGGTCTACTTTTTGGATCTCATAAAATCTCGTATTTTTAATTCTATTCTCATTATTCTAATTTTTTTTCAAAAATTAGAATAATGTCTCGATCAAAATTGGGAATACCATCGGTTGTCCATGCACTTTTTAACTCATAAATATAAACAAGTATCACAACTTTGGTAATCAATTAGATGATTCGAATAAAATATAAAATTTCTTTTGAACTTGACATAATCTTGAAAACTGAAAGTCTAATTCCAATTTTACAACGATTCAAAGCGTATAACAGTTTATCTATACTCAATTCATTAGTGTATGCTAAGTTCATATTAATTTACTTAACATACATTATTTGATATTTGTTTAACAATTCATTTTTAAATTCTTTAATTTATTGCACTCTGTACTAGAAACGGTATACCATCGTTAGCAAAATACATAAATATTTATGTTTTCTGTACAATAAACTTAAATTCATATGATAAAGCATTTATTACCGATGAATAACAAACAATTTTGATTGAAAATATTTTCAATTCAGTATAAAGGTCAATCGTAAAAGTAAAATAAAACATATTTCATAGGTTACATATACGTTTATTCGTTCTATTTACATTACTTTTATCAATTACACTATGATTTCTGTATGTGTTGATTTTAACATGCTTCGGCGTATACTGAAAGTATGTGTGATACTCTATCTTCCTCTTGCCTCTCTGCTGTTAGCTATGCGTCCTTATCAAGACTTACTAGACCCTAATTAGTCAGGGTTGGTCATGTGACTAGAGACGCAAGCACTTCCGAGAATATTTTGAATTTAGAAGCTATGCGCGTGTTAAATATTCTGGCTTGCAATATACACAATTTGCAGCCTTTTTTTATCTATTTTTTTAAATACAAAAAAGTAATTGTTAACAATATAATTATTAATAAAGAGCAAAGAGTGGCCGTGTTACATCTAAATACAAGTGTTTTTATTTAAAACCCATCAATATCAAGCTCGCCAAAATCCAACAGTATGTCTTAATTACAGATTTGTAAAATATTAAGATTGGTGCTTGAATTACAAAAAATGTATAATCAGTTTCGGATCCAATTATATACAAAATAAATAGATACTCATAATTAGATTAAATTTTTAGAATTAAAAGCATCATTGTGAGATAAGAATTGAAAATTGAAAGCATTCGATACATTAGATCACGTCTCTAACCATTACAAGAAGATTAATTGTTGCATTGATTCTAGAAAACGGGACTTGGATCGGGTCCAGTCTCACAGAATCGGCAGCCTCCTCATTTCATTTTTATCTCCGAGGTGCTCTCGTGCCTTGCATAACGAGGACAAAAAATAACCTATTTTCGCCTCGAGTCATTGTGTAAGGGTGAAAAAATGCAAGGGAATTCAAAGTAACGTAGTTAATTCGAGATCTGCAGTTGGTGTGCGATCGAGATTTTATCAATCAAAAGAAAATCGTGCGATAAATGAGTTTTTAAGCTACAAGAATTATAAGTTTGAGATTTCATACGTGCAAATTTTATACAGATAATAATGTGTTCGATGCTTGCTCTATCAAGACATCGTCATCGGTAATTATGATCGTCACTTTAATTTTCTTGACGGATCTTTCCCTTCTTTTTTCCTCCTTTTCCCATCGCCTTAATTACACCTTTGGAAGAATTCCCCTAGATGAAAGAGTTTTAAAATTTTCTAAAAATGACTCAATCGTATCACGAGTTTATTGATTACAATATTGAATGCTAATTTATTTAAATGAAAATTCAAGTCCTTTGAACAATCTTTAGTTCATTTATACTTTGTGTTTCTTTACTTTATTTTATTCAAACGCAATGGTTATTATTATTCATCAAATTATTTAAAAATTTGTAATTTCGTAATCTCAAGATTGAGAATAAAATAAGTATCATAATTAAATAAATTATGATATATATAAATATTTGTATAATTATAATATAAGTATAGATTCTGAAAAACTATGCGATTTTATGAAAGAGAAAATAAATTTTATTAATCAAAGGCAATTTGTAAACACCTATTTATAAGTTATTTCTAAGTTATCGAATGTTTCATCCATTCTGTATTGAAAAATTGTAGGTATCTAAAAATTTTAAATAATTCTCAAATAAAAATAAAAACAAACAATGAGTACGTTACGCATAATGACATGTAAAACAACTAATTTTTATTTTATCAACCTTCAATTATTATAAATTATTCAAAATTACTGAGTTATGTCAAAAAACAGATTTATTATTTATTATCTTTCTAAATATTAACTAATAATTAATTTTTTATTAGTTAATTTTTTTATTATGGTCTTACTCGTAGAAAGCTAAAATCATAATTATAATTTTACTCTTAAGTATTTTTTAAATTTGATCAATACTTAAAGATTAATTAGCAAGTTCAATACCTTCATTGTAAGCATATTTGTTTGAATTCCATAATTATTTTATCCTGAAATGTAAAACTATTTATTTTGCCTAAACAAAAACTTAATTTTGCTCTATTAATTAACTTACGCACTTATAATTTTATTATTTTAAAACTTAATAATAAAATTTAATTAAAGTGTGATTATATGTATTCCTCTTTAAATTAATAAATATTAGTATTCTGAGTACCTAAAGTTTTTATTCTTCAGCGTAATAAAACTAACACCATTATAGAAAATTTACAAATTGATATATCTATAAGTGAAATTTGCTTTTCCAAACATTCGTATTATCCCAAGTTATAAAGTCATAAATTATGCAATGAACTAAACTTGGAGAATTCGTAAAATCTTGGAAAAACTTATTGACAATTGTAAATAGTGAAACTTTACAAGGAAATATTCCTTTTTCCTCAACTGTGGATCTCATTTAAAATCCACTACTTGTGATATCGCGTATGATTAGTTTATATTATTTTACATAACTTTGTGCAGGGCTTAAAAATGGCAAATTGTTTATAAAATAGATAAATTTAAATTAAAAATAAATCTGTAAATTATGAAAGGCTAAATATTGTTAAAAATTCGATTTGAAGAATTGATCCTTCTAAACTGGTTTAACCATAATGTCTACAAGAATTTCTCAAACAAAATATTTTCTCTTTTTTACCCATTGAAAAAAGAAACTAACAGAACTTTTGTCTCGGGACAAAGAAAAAGAAAAGTTGTAAGAAATAAATTAAATCGACAGATTAATGGCTGATTAATAAGCTCATAAAGTGAAGAAATGCCACTCTGCAAACTAATAAAATAAAAATTATTAATTTTTAAATAACTTCTTAGTAAAATGATAGTCAAAAGTATTGGCGATTTTATCTACAAAACCGTCCTTAACTTTATCGAAGCACTTGTCTTTTTTATTGCGGCATGATGTAGTAGATAGTAGTCGAAATTATCATAGTTTTTCATTTTTTGAAGTGATCAGGTATTTGTAAATTTTCAATCGATTGAAGTACACTCTTGATTGTGGACGAAGAGTTATGATTCAAAAATTCTTGACGAAAATTCTAAACAGTTGGGACGTGAGGCTCGTTACTCTCATAGTGCATCCGCCAGGGCACCAACTGAATCAAAGTCAACAGCATAAACAATCTCTGCAAAATCATCGATCAGGCCTGCAGAATCAGAGATAATCCAATTGACCGGATAAACTATGTCGAGGATAATTAAACTCGCTTAATAATTCATCGGTGCGCACTAAATGTCATCGGTAAGTTGCATTAAACGTCATCACGAGCATTTATCTCATACCTACTGGGTTCATCAAGTTCAACAAATTCGGTCAGGATTTTTTCTGGATGATGTACCCTCTCAAGGAAAATTATACCCGTCTCTCAGATTCCAGCCGGTCGTAACAAATAAATAGTAATAGTGATCATTATTCTCATTATTATTATAATTATCGATGTCAGAAGTAACTTAAAAGGTGGACGCTCCATTGGCTCAGTTAGAAGATTGATCTATAATTCGATAGGTACAATTCCTGATACGAAACTAATAAGACTTAGCTTTGGGGATATCCTAACCCAACTTGACACTTTGACCTTTTGTCGAGTTTGCTCCTCCCTGCTTATACATGCTGCTATGGCTCAGGTGCAAAAACCGAAGCTGATGAGAGCTCGGGTCACCTGAACAATTAATAATTTTGTTATGGGCCTGTCGTTACTTACGATATGAATTAATTAATCCTCATGCAATACCTAACCTAACCATTTAACTGCAAGAGGCCTGTATTAATTCATTAATAGTACCGAAAATCCAGCAAATGAAATTTTTATAGAAAGTTTATTTTTATTTAAATATTTAAGCATCTAATTTCGTTTGAAATTAATTAAAAACAATTGTTAATCCAATTATGTACTTATAATAAATGACACGAGTTTTGAATTCAAAACTTGTAGAATTCATTCAATAATTTCTTACACTTTATAAGCTTGGTAATAATTATAACGGGAATTTAATTAAGCTTAAGATTTTTATACTTTTAAATACTGTTTGTGATTTCTAATATTATTTTGATGTTATAATATTTTTTACCCAGTGCATAATCATGTAAGTTACAAAAATACGAAAATGTTTTGTTTTTGTTAAATGATAAACTAGGGTCAATTGATATTTTAACATTAACATGTTGTCTTTATAGTGTAATTAACAATATGTAACAAAAATTGGATTTTCATTAGAATTATCATTAAAAATTAACTAAATAAAAAATTCATTAACTAAAAAAAAAAACACATGGACGATTGAAAACCATTTACCTATGATTGTTTTATGCACCACTTACATATAATAATTTGTCATATTATAATTTGTTTATAACGCGAAACGTCACACATACACAGACAATCATTATTAACATTTATACGAGCGAACACCCATCGATACACAAATCATACAGGACCCTTCAAGCGTACACACATACACACACAATTATTATTGCAAATGAAACTGTCATACTACCGTTTAAACTGCGACATGCGACTTTTCACGCCGTTTCAAGACACCACGGGGTCTTCCCGAAGCTTCGTGGGGATTCTGGAACGTTTCCGAAGAATCACGAACCTTCGTGAACATTCGGGAGCTTCTCGCCGCCTACCGACGTGTGCGCAGTACACTCACCCGCTTATACACAGCGCTTATGGACCTGAAGGGGTATAAAAGGCGGTGGACAGATAATTCTGGGAACTTTACTCCATTCGCCCTCTTCCAACCGTCCCGATTCTTCAGTGCTAGGTATTGCACGCGGCACTGAAACTCTTTTCTCTCTCACTATCTCTCTCCTTCCCGTGTTGGGTATTGCACGCAGCACCTCTATACTGCATTCTGCCCTTTCATTCGCTCTCCCGTCACAGATTCCACGTGATATAAGGGAAGGCGTGAAGCCCCACCTTATAGCCATCCGCTAACTCGACTGCGACCTGATTTCTGCGTTTAAATTATGTATTAACACTGCGACTTAATATTTCTTTTCTTTTTTTCTTTGTACTAATGTTGCAGATGCTGCTTTCAATAAATATTGAGTTTTTTTTACTTTTTTAATTAATGCTTTTAATTTTGTTTAACCTGCTGTTGTCTCCTCATTTAAGTCCTGGTTCCCCGACTACCGGTATCCCCATTATCAATTAAGTAATTATTTTATTTCTTTTCTTTTTATTTATTAAATTAAATTTCTTTTTTATTTATTTTTCTCTCTTTCTTTTTCTTTATTTATTTTTAAATTAGTCTTTTTTTTATTTTTATTTAAGCGGGTAAGATGGCCCGTTACATGTTTATCAATTAATAATTGATACTAAAGGTTCATTAAAAATGAAGTTATGAACAATAAAATTGAAAAAGTAGTTTTGAAAAATCAGCTATATTTTCATTCATAAGATTGAAATAAATTATCTTAATCCAAATTAGATTTTGGCGTTTATATTTTCAGCTGTACATTAATATAAATGATTTTTAGGAACGTTAAAAATAACAATTGTGAATTAAATTCTGTCATATCTTCTAAGATCTAACAAAAATTCATAATAATGATCTCTTTAAACTAATATAAAACTAAATTTATTATTAGGTTTTCAAAAATATACTACTTTTATAAAACAAATATGTATGAGTACGTACAAATATGTAGAATACAAAACCTGCTTTATGTTTTAAACAATTATTTATATTAAATATTAATTCAAAATTTAAATTAAGCATTTTTAAATACTTTATACTTTTTATTTTAAGAGTATTATAAAGTACAGTACTGAAATACATTATTCAATAATTTATTAATATTTGTAGGATGCTTTAACGAATCAACTTAAACTAAAAATTAAAATTTGATCATTAAAAATTGAATAACATTAATATTTTTTTAATTTAATGAGTTATAGATTAGAAAAAGAATTAATAATTTATATTATAGAAATAAATAAATAAATTCACTATTATAATATAAAAAATCGAAAAGAATCAAGCATATTATCATTTTATATGTAGATACATATTATCGATATTTTATGACTATCCAGTTATAAAAATAATTTTAATATGCGAATAAAATTTTTTAATTTGCTTAAATTGATAAAATTTGAAATATGTATGCATATGTATGTATCATGTAGATCATAAAATACAATCACAAACATATACTATTTTTAAATAAATTCATCATGACTTCTCTGGTTATGTTTTTAAAAAATCATCAGCTAAATTTCCTGGAGTACAATCGACCGGGATTGTTCGGGATTCTTCCTGGGTTTATGACTCAGGTAAACCCGCGAAGAGTCCCTCGCAGATTGACCCGGGCCTGAGTCGACCCGCCCCACGTTGGGTGCAGCTGATCGGGCTTCCCGAAGACGGCCATCGGCGCGGGCCTAGTTTATGGCTTGATTGGGGTTTGCAAAGCGGCAAGGTTTGTCACCGCTTTGCGGACGCATCAAGCGCATTATGCGTTCAAGCCACTCCGGTGTGCACTTCGTGTTGTTTGTCTGTAATCATTCTGCGTGCTTTTATAAATTTTGTAATCGCGAGATCAGCTTGTTGCGGTAACCCAATTCCTCGGGCGATACAGCGGAGCGGCGACGAGGATTGTTCTCGCCATATTACCCTCGATAAGCGCATAGGCGTCGTATCGAACTCAGGGCGTCTGGATCGGCGGCGACCTCCTCACGCGGACCTACCTGAGGCGGCGGTGGTCCGCGCTCACCAGGAAAGAAAGCGGCTTCCCTTCAGCGTGAGTGTGTTATATCCAAGTAGCGGTTGCGAGGAATTGAGGATTGGCTTTTCCTCCCAAGTGGGGGTTTTTATGCCAGGGTATATTTTCTGTTATATAAAATAAATGCACAAAAATGCCTCCAACTTTTCTCCTTTTCTTGTAATTGAACCTCTCACCTTTAATAATTAGTTAATTAACTCCTTTATAATAAATCTGTTCCCGGATTTTGGCGGAGTCGCCAAACGAAGGGTAAGTAAAGAACATTTTTGTGCCTCGGGTGAGGGGAGAATTTAGTTGGACTCATTCTTGTGCAAATTAAAATTGTATATTATTGTCATAGTTTTATAAAAATACATAAGCGATTAGTGTCTGAGACGCCGCCAAAGAATCTCGCAAAGTTCGGTTGCGCGTCATTCCTCCCCCACTGAAAGCATCTGGTGATGGTATTCCTTCTCTCTCGCATCCTTACGGCTTGCGCGCGGTGTCTAGCCTTCTCTCTCGCACCCGTACGGCTTACACGTGGTACTTCATATTCCGTCGGTCACTAATTTGGTTCAGGATGGCCCCGACGGCCCTCAAAAAACTCGTTTGCCTGCAACAGGCATCGTTCGAGTCTCTGAAATTGACGGAGAAAAGAATACGCGATAAAGACGGGCAGTCGTTCACGGTGCAAATTATTAAAACGAGATTAGACTCCATCGAACGAATTTGGACGGAGGCTTTAGAGCGCCACGGCGAAATAATGTCCCGCGAGATTGACCCCGCCGATAATTATATACGCGATGAGGTCTTCCAATCTATGCAGATATTAGTTGAAGATTTGCAAGAGTCTCTCTCTTCTAAATTAAATGTATTGACCCCCGCGAGTAGCGTGCAAAATCTAGCGGTGCGAAGTCCACGATCACCTGCCCCGCGTCCGCTCAAGGTGCGAATGGTCGAGCTTCCCACCTTCAACGGCGAATATGAGGAGTGGGAGAATTTTAGAAGCGTATTTTTGTCCCTGATGGCGAAATCGGAGGAGACCGATAACACCTCCAAATTCCATTGCCTCATCAGCTGTCTACAGGGAGCGGCTGCGGAAATGGTGAAAAACACCGAAATATCAGGGGAGCTTTACGAAGCCACCCTAGCCGCGCTGGATCATCGATATTATAGCCCGCGTCTCACCGTCGAGCGATTATTCGGCTCTTTGCAGGAGATGCAGCCGCTTAAAAGGGCGAGCAGTCGCGCATTGCTGAATTTAGCGAATAAGATCGGCAATGCTTCGCGGAGCTTCGAGCGCTTGGGGTTACATACGGAGACGTGGAACTTTCTACTTTGCGGGTGGTTTACGTCCCTGTTAGACCCCGAAACCCAGAAGGCATGGGATGATAAGCTCTGGGCCCGTGATGAGAAGGTTAAGGAGGAGCATGCGAATGACGTGCGCGCCGCGGATGTACTGCTATACTTTCCATCGGTGACTGATTTCATAGTTTTCCTCGACAAGCGGGCGCAATCTGCTGGGGCAAAGGATAAGGATACGCCACCGCCGACCCCCGTGAAGAAAGCGAGCTGGCCAACTAAGGCCAAACCCGGTGTGCGTCGCGCGTTACATGCCACCGCCGCGGAGAAGACCTGTCCCCAGTGCGAGGGAGCACACTTCCTGTGGGGATGCCCGGAATTTAAAGGCTTACAGCCGAGACAACGTTGGGTTGCAGTAACACGTTTAGGGTTATGTTATTTGTGCTTTGCGCGACATTCCGTAAAGAGTTGCACCTCCTTCCGAACCTGTAGGCATTGCGCTAAACGGCACAATACTTTCCTGCATTTTCGCCGCGAGAACGCTTCGCCTAGCACCGAGACGCAGTCGCCTTCTTCCGCGCCCGCTAAACAGCCTCGGAAAAAATCAGGACGCTCAAGACAACGCGACAACCCACAAACGCCCTCCACCTCAAAGGAGGAAACTGAGGAAATCGCGCTCGCACATACAGCGCGTGCGACTGACGTGCGGTCTGTGACGATTCTGGCGACGGCGCGGGTAAATATAATTGCCGATAATGGTTTGACAACTACCGTAAGGGCTCTCCTCGATCAGGGAGCGGAAGCCTCCTTCGTCACGGAATCGATCGTGCAACTTCTACATTTAGCAAAACGTCGAGTGGATACGGCGCTTTCGGGAGTTGGCGAAGGAATTATGACTCGGTCGCGTTTTAAGACGAACTTCGCGATCCAGTCCACGGTGCATCCGAGGTATGTCTTCAAGGCCGACGCCCTGGTACTCCCGCAATTAACCGGAAAGTTACCCTCGCGTCAAGCCCTCGAACTCGACCTCAGCCGGTTGGCGGACAAGGCTTTGGCTGATCCCTTATTATTCGAACGATAAAGCGTAGACCTCATCATAGGCGCGGACCTGTACGGGCAGATGCTGCGAGCGGGCGTGACTTCCATTCCCGGCACGAAGTTAGTCGCGCAAGACACTGCGCTAGGATGGATAGTGTCGGGGAAAACGGAAGCAGCATTCGCACGGCGGGCGGATTTTGCTGAGACAAGTGCGAGTGCTACGCATCATTGCATTGTCGACACGGAACTGTCGCTTTCTTTGAACCGCTTCTGGGAAGTAGAGGAGGTGCCGGAAAAAAAGGGAATGATGTCTGTTGAGGAGGCGGCGTGCGAAGAATTGTTCACGACAACACATCGCCGAGATGAAGAAGGTAAATTTACCGTCGCGCTTCCGTTGCGTCGTCCAGTGCCGTCGGCAGGTAAGGAATCGCGGAGACAAGCGATCGGCGCGTTGCGATCGCTGCATAGGCGCTTTGAACGGGAACCGGAGGTCGCTCATGAATATCGGTCTTTCATGAGCGAATATGAAGCGCTAGGGCACATGACCCGAATTGAAATAGCGGAAATCGCGAGCCAGACAGCGTGGTATTTGCCGCATCACGCGGTATTCTCCGGATCTTCCGGGAAGCGGAAAATTCGCGTGGTTTTCGATGCCTCGCGGCCTACGCAAGATGGACACGCGCTTAACAATTTCTTAATGCCTGGACCCGCGCTACAGCGTGAATTGCCGCTAATCCTGCTGAATTGGCGGCGTTACCGGTACGTATTTACGGCCGAAATTATAAAGATGTTTTGCCAAATAAAAATACGAGAAAAGGACTGCGATTATCAACGAATCGTGTGGTCACCGAGTGCATCGGAACCGCCGGTGGATTACCGATTGACGACGGTCACTTACGGTACGGCGTGCGCACCCTTTCTGGCGATAAGAACGTTGAACGAGCTAGCTAGGTATGAAAGCCAAAACTTTCCGCTCGGCGCGACGTCGTTACTCGACAACATATATGTAGACGACATTTTCGATGGCGCGGATACATTACCTCTAGCTGTGGAGAAGGCAGAGCAACTTACCGATCTATTAGCCACCGCAGGCATCTGTCTCGACAAGTAGGCCGCGAATCACCCCTCGTTGTTGCCGCGAGTGGGTGAGGACGAAGGAGATCCGGGAGTTAAGCGGGTAAACAAGGAGAACGCTGTGAAGACGCTCGGTGTTTTATGGGATGCTGCGCGTGACGCATTTACCTTTGAGGGAAATGATCAAGATTTTGTAGGCGCGACGACCAAACGCTCGATCCTTTCCGGAGTGGCGCGATTGTTTGACCCTCTCGGCTGGCTATCTCCTATCACGGTGGTGGCAAAAATTATAATGCAAGATGACTGTATCTTGCAGGGCAGCTGGGACAACGCGGTTACCCAAGAGATACGCGAGCGGTGGCATGCATATTGTCGCGGTTTAAAAGACTTGCGAGTCCTTCAGATACCCCGATATATCCCCTCTCAAAAACTTAAATCGCTTGAACTGCACGGATTCTGCGACGCGTCGAAGAGGGCATACGCTGCGTGCGTATACCTGTGTGTGCGAGATGCATCCGGTGGGGGTACCAGCACGTTGCTGACCGCGAAAACGAAAATTGCCCCCCTTAAAACTAAGAGTATTCCCAATCTCGAACTGTGTGGGGCCGTACTCTTAGTAAAACTGATCAAATACCTTCAACGGTCAGAGTGGACGTTGAGCGTGCGTGCCTTCCTCTGGTCGGATAGCTGTATTGTATTGGCGTGGCTAACAAAACACCCGAGCCACTGGAAAACTTTCGTCGCCAATCGGGTCTCCTTTATCCAGACCGAGTTGCCGGACGCGACTTGGGGTCATGTGGGGACCCGAGACAACCCAGCGGATCTGGGAACCCGCGGTACGGATCCCGTCACCCTGCGTAGTTCCGAGCTTTGGTGGCGGGGACCAGACTTCTTGACGAAAGATTCCTCCGAATGGCCATCTCTTCCTCCGGTGGTGAGAGTAGCGCACGCCCGGCCGTCGGAAGGGAGCCCGGAGCCTGAAGTGCTCACGCGTTATTCCAGGTATAAAACCTTAGTGCGAGTACTCGCCTATTGCTTGCGTGTTCCCTTGCGACGGCGTAGAGCTTTGACTGACGGTGAGCAGCTATCGACACAGCTTACCGCAGGAGAACTGCTGATGGCTGCGAATCTGGCCTTCCGGCTAGCGCAAACTCACGCGTATGATGCCCAAATCACTAGGATTCGGCGAGGAGATTCTTTGGCGAAATCTGATAGTCTGCGTAAACTTAACCCGTTCGTTGATAGCAACGACGGAATGTTGCGTGTAGGTGGGCGTTTATCCCTCGCGAATTTGATGTACACTCAACGACACCCACCCATTCTCCCGGCGCGGTCAACCCTCAGCAAGTTACTGATACGACACGCGCATCAAGAATGTTTACATGGAGGGTACACGCTGACCGCCGGCTATGTTCTGCAACACGCGTGGATACAGGGAGTTCGACCGCTGATCAAGAAAGTAATAAGACAATGCACTATTTGTCAACGTGCGAGACCGAAGCTGATGCACCAACTGATGGGGGACCTCCCACCAGAGCGACTGACCACCGCGCGGCCCTTCACTCATTGTGGGCTTGATTATGCCGGTCCCATCTCGGTGCGAGCTATGAAAGGACGAGGGCATAAGGCATACAAAGGATACGTCGCGCTGTTTGTATGTTTTGCTACTCGGGCGCTACACCTAGAGCTGGTTAGTGACCTGACTACCGAGGCCTTCCTGGCAGCCTACCGCCGTTTCACCAGCCGCAGAAGAATTTGCAAAACTCTGCACAGTGACAATGCCACAAATTTCAAAGGAGCGAATCACGAACTACGACGGTTGTTCAACGAGGCCTCGAGTTTCTATGAAGAGGTGAGCTCGTCTCTGGCGAATGACGGCACCACCTGGAGGTTCATCCCCGCCAACACGCCGCACTACGGAGGACTCTGGGAGGCGGGGGTGAAATCTGTGAAACACCATCTCCGAAGAGCTGTTGGAGAGCATAAGCTCACGTTTGAGGAATTGACCACGGTTCTAGCAGAGATCGAGGCCTGCCTCAACTCCCGGCCTCTGTCCCCCCTCTCTGGAGAAGTAGACGATCTACAAGCGCTGACGCCGGCTCACTTCTTGATCGGAGCCCCGCTGTCGTTAGTCCCGAATGCCGACCATATCGCCTTACCCGAAAATCGCTTGGGGAGGTATCAATTGCTGCAGCGAATCCGCAACAACTATTGGAAACGATGGAGCCTGAAGTATATGCAGCACCTCCAGGAGCGTTCCAAATGGAGGACCCCCTCTGACAACGTGAAGATCGGCCAATTAGTCCTCATCCAAGACGACCGATATCCACCAGCGAGATGGCCTTTAGGCCGCATCATCGAGAGCCACAAAGGAGCGGACGGACAAGTGCGTGTCGTCACCATTCGGACAGCTACAGGCGTTCTCCGTCGGCACGTAGCCCGCTTAAGCCCGTTACACATCGAGGATCCCGCGACCTCGGGGAATTGAAGGTGGTGTTGGTGGTTTGCGCTAAGATTATTGTAATGCTATAAGTACCCAAGCGGTGCGATACTGTTTAGCTGTGGGTCCTCGAGACCTCGTAGTCTGTAGTCTTTAGATTCATTAGTAATAAAGATCAAGGTTCGTCGGGGTGACGAAGGCGGGCGGGATGTTCGGGATTCTTCCTGGGTTTATGACTCAGGTAAACCCGCGAAGAGTCCCTCGCAGATTGACCCGGGCCTGAGTCGACCCGTCCCACGTTGGGTGCAGCTGATCGGGCTTCCCGAAGACGGCCATCGGCGCGGGCCTAGTTTATGGCTTGATTGGGGTTTGCAAAGCGGCAAGGTTTGTCACCGCTTTGCGGACGCATCAAGCGCATTATGCGTTCAAGCCACTCCGGTTTGCACTTCGTGTTGTTTGTCTGTAATCATTCTGCGTGCTTTTATAAATTTTGTAATCGCGAGATCAGCTTGTTGCGGTAACCCAATACCTCGGGCGATACAGCGGAGCGGCGACGAGGATTGTTCTCGACATATTACCCTCGATAGGCGCATAGGCGTCGTATCGAACTCAGGGCGTCTGGATCGGCGGCGACCTCCTCACGCGGACCTACCTGAGGTGGCGGTGGTCCGCGCTCACCGGGAAAGAAAGCGGCTTCCCTTCAGCGTGAGTGTGTTATATCCAAGTAGCGGTTGCGAGGAATTGAGGATTGGCTTTTCCTCCCAAGTGGGGGTTTTTACGCCAGGGTATGTTTTCTGTTATATAAAATAAATGCACAAAAATGCCTCCAACTTTTCTCCTTTTCTTGTAATTGAACCTCTCACCTTTAATAATTAGTTAATTAACTCCTTTATAATAAATCTGTTCCCGGATTTTGGCGGAGTCGCCAAACGAAGGGTAAGTAAAGAACAGGGATGTTGATGTGAATGCTCAGGAATGCAAACCTACTCTGTGCGTGTGTAATTTGAAACACATACATGGTTAAATGTTTGGTGTATTATATTTATGCAAGAGTAATTCGCAAGGTGAGTATTCGTTTGATATGAGCTATAAAATGCTTCTCCAGATTCAGAAGGCTTTACCTGAACTCAGCAAGGACTTGGACTCCAGACTTGGATTGCTCGGATTCTCGGCTTAGCACTTGTGATTAAAGACAAATCTATTAACCGATTTATAGGCATTACTTCAAGAAACTTTGTGTATAAATTCATCTTTTATTGGAATACTCACCCAATTAAAAAGTGTCAAGTTGGATGAACTCACAGCGATTTAATTTATCCCTGATCGTTATATTTTCATCATATTTTTTTCGAATAACCATAATCTTATAAAGAGAAATAATATTTAAGTAATTGTATGATGTTTCTTCTCAATTATAGAATCTTTTGAATAATTCAAATAAATTGTCCAAAATTTTGTTGAAACATTCTACTCGAATACTTATTGACTCAATTCTCCCAATTCTATCTATCTATCTACCATTACATATTCAACTTTAATGGATTTTATATTGCACTAAGTATTACCAAGCTATTTTAGTTCCAAGTTCTATTTTTTTTGTTATGCTCATAGAAATCGGTAATGGTAAAAGTAACGACATGCTAAAAAGTAACTTTTAACAGTATCAATGAAAAAACCATAAAATGTATTTAAAATTTCGAAAAAATTACGAAAATAAAGTTATGAATTTCAATTAAAAGTAAAAAATCACTTTCGATCGACCAGACAATTATTGTTCAAGAATAAAATTGCATACTCAGAGATGTGCGCCATTTTCAATTTTTCAAAGTCGAGGCATAAATTTTGGCAGAAAATTTAAACAATCTCCAAGTGAAAAACCTTAAAGTTTTCCCTTTTTATTTTTCTCCCTTCAAGTTTTGACAACTTTGCGCGAGAAAATAATATTTGCGAGAGAGAGAGAGAGAGAGAGAGAGAGACTAATACTCTCTCTGACATATATGTTTGGAATTGGATTCAGAGAGTTGTTCATCATTATAAGAATGGTTTTGATTTCGGGTATGAAGGCAAATATTGAGGAAACCCAACATTAAGAACTTGAGGGACAGTAAAAAAAGGAGAGGAAAGAGTTATAATTCACTCTCACAGGCAGTACAGTGCTTTAAAACGTTTGTGAACACCTTCACCCATTAATTTTTTAATTATTTTTAAATGAAGAAAATAGGAAAACCACAACGCGAGATAATATCGAATTAAAAAATACGACTTTTTAAATAAAAATATTGAAATTCAGATTTAGCAACCTTCGATGAAATTAATTTATTGTTGGCTTAAATTGCAATTATGATCGTTACAAAATTTTTTCTACAAAAACTTCCGAAAATAAATGACTAAGATGACAAATTGTCGCACCTCATGCACGCTCGTTGGTGCCACAGAATTCGTCACCACTTGGATCTTTTACAAATCTAACCTAATGCGTCGATTATTCAATTCCTAGCTTAGATAGCTGATTCGCGTCGCCACGAAAAGACATTTTTCCAAACAAAACGTCAGGCTGACTTGATGTAAATACTCCAGCATTAATCTTAACGCCATCACAGCCGACTCTTTATCCTTCGACTCAATTACATAATCGTCCACGTAGGCTTTAACGATCATGCACTCTCATAGAAGCTTGATAACCTTTTGTACCAATCTTGAACATTCCGACGGAGCATTCACTAGTCCTAAAGATTTAGAAATTCGTATTGGCCATCTGAAGTGACGAATACTGTCTTTTCGATGTCCTTTTCCGCCACGGGAATATGATAATAATCGAATACTAAGTTGAGCCAGGAAAAAACCTTTGCTCTTTGAAGGTTGTTCATTTGGTCTTTAATTACGGGCAAGTATCGACAACGTTTTGTGATCACGTTTAACGCTCGATAATCTACACATTCGAATTTCTCCATTTTTCTTTTTCACTAAGAGTACCAGACTCGCATATGGGAAATCAAAATCTCAAATTATCTCATCATCCTTCAATACTTCAATCAATCCCTTTAACTATTCGCTCTCGGCGTAGGCGAGTTTGTACAGTTTATAGTGCACAGGAGTCATACTCGTTAATTCTATGGTTATCTCCGCTAGATAAGTCTTTTAGATAGGTTATGGATATCCAGTGTAAAACAGTTACGATATTCCTGCAGTATGGTGTACACTCGCGTTTTCATTTCTTCACACAGTGTCTCGCCAATTCGGATTTTCTCGATCGGCAGTTGTCGTCGTCGCTCCACGGTTATTACGAATGTATGAAATTCCTTTTCGATTGCTTAAGCTCTGTTCGACTTAATATCTTTCCTTCCTCGATCATTATAGGTTCGTTCTACGTGATAAATATGGAAAGTACATCCGCCGGTGTACTCAATACTTATCGTGAGATAAGTTTCTCTGCTTCTGGTCTCGAATGCACACTAATTTCGATGTAGAAATCACCTTAGTAACCCTCGCCACTCGTAACCCCTATATGCACTACCTGGTTCATTGGTATCACTGTTGCTTTCTTCGCCCACATGGCCACCTTCTTCACTACCAGCTTGCCTAGCTCAGAAAAATCAAAGTCGTCTGCTTGCATTTGCCGCAGCACTCCCCCGTTGCACCACCATTACATTTGTCCTATAGGTGATGGGCTACCCCACTATGACTGAAACCTACCTTACATGGTCCGATAACCCGGTTACTTAACTTCCGTTTGGTCTCTCAACATTACATTACACTCCCCTACTGGTTGGATCGTTATCATAGTCTCGCAGTACCGCATCAGTCGTCGTGAGCTTCGCAGGTAGTCGTTACGATTCGAACTTTCTTATAGTGATGTATTCATTGCCTTGATCTACGTAAGTGAACAAAGTAAGTGCGCTCACCTGTGCATTAAAGAATCGCGTCATGTTGGTCTTAAGTGCTCTGCCGATCTTTAAGACCTTCTTATCTTCTTTTCTTTTCCTATCCGAGAATTCACGAACATAATACCCCTTTTTATCGCAGTTGAAGCAGGTAACCTTAGCTTTCTTCGTCACCTCATTGGTAATCACTTCCTGCTGCCCTCCATCTGTCTTACAAGATCCTCCATGAATCGAGCCCTGTCTACGTAATAATCTCGCACATTTTCACCTTTCTTGAGAATACGCGCCAATGTCCACCTGAGTCTCTCAAACATGCTGCTCTTCTTTCCAAAATAGAAGTCAGGTCCTTGTTTCACACTTTCCAATTTAGCGATGACGGGCCTAATCGATTATATAAAATTATCGCGGATCCACGGAGTTTATTTACCACATATATGACGGTGACATGATCACTCCATACGTCCATGAATTTTTGTTCGTCTCTCAAGCACGATTTAGAAACTTCATTGTACGCTACACACCCATCGAACGCACCGAACATATAATTTAATATAATTCATGTATATAAAGCCTTTAGAAGCTCATTAGTCACACTTCTTACGCGACCCCGATGATGCGAACGGAAACGCCTAGACGACTCACTCATGTCACTCGTTGGGCGTTGTATCGGTTTATGGTACAATAACCTCATCTCTTTACTTCCGCCTTTATCACTTGAGCATATTTTGGATATTTATCCTACTTCTAATGTTAAAATTTAACCGATAATACGCGAATAGACAACTATACCGAGAAGGAGAGGATTTTAATAGATTAACTTGGCAGATTCTATGCAGATACGTTATTTATTTTTCATCCAGCGACTATAGTATAGTATAGATAGTACACAGTTCTACGTCGTAAATACAACTGCATCCTTGTTCTCTGGCGTAGCTATTTACAGATAAATTTACCGTCGGTCGCAGGCCTGGGTAGTCTGTTTAACCCTCTGAATTACGACTTGGGCTCGGCTGCTGTTCTTCTGTACAGTCGGCTCAGTCTCGGCCGACGGGGGATTTAACAATCGGTAATTTAAAAAGGTATAATAAACATAATTCATTAAATAGTTTATATAATTATACTAAATCTTGTAATATATAATTCTATTTATAGAAGTAGCGGTCAATATGGAATAAATTTTCATATTTTTGATATTTTTTGTATATAGATTAGCTGTATCAAAAACGCCGGAAACCTTTTAAATTTTTTCTTTATTTTTCATTTAAATATAACTTCTCTTTTTACATTAAATTATCTTCTTCCATTAGATAGGCGAAAAAAGAAAAAATTATACAAGAAGTTTATTACTAGATTAATACTAAAACTAAAATAATTGAAGTTGATATTACCTGTTTTATTTGCTTTGTTTTATTTTTCTTCTTTACGTTCTTATTATTATTACTACTATTATTATACTTTACAATTATAGATATAACGTTGAAATGCTTATGTACTTATAAATAATATAATGAGAATTTTCAAAAATTATGATTTTTAAAATTATAATATCAAATACCTTATTTGTTACGCAGGCAGTTTTATTATTTTCTATGATACTTTTATCGCGGTTAATTATTTGGCATTTTTAGTTACAATATATAGTGTATATTCAGCGACTACTAGTAATATTATAATTTATAGTGTTATCAAATATTTCATTGTATAATTCAACCTCATAAATGTAATTGATTTTAAAAAAATCTTGTTTACGAATAAAGATGAGCTAAGGTAATATTCCGCAAATAAATTAATTTTGACTAATTTCCTAAAAATTAAAAATTAAAAACTAAATCCTGAAAATTAAATATACATAAGGAATGTTGAACAATTTTTTTAAAGATGATTTCATCATCTTTGTGGAGGATACCTGGAAAATAGTCGTTAAACAAAATGGACCCGTATTATGCTTCGATTTTTTAACATAAAAAAACACACAGTTATTATTTCTATCTCTAGCCTTCTTTATTGCATATTCCGATAAATACTTATTTCAACATATTTAAATTAAAGTCTGTCAACTCAATATTTCAAATGAAATAAGATCGAACTTCATTAATTTAACCAAAAATTCAAAAAATCTAATGTTTTTTAAAGCAGTGACTACTTTTACGACAAGAATTAAGAAATTCGAACATTATTAATTAGGATTTAATGGAGATTTTAGAACAATTAATTAACAATATAAATTTCCTTTCTTTTTTTAATCTTTATTTTGATCTCAACGAAATTAATCCCTGTCGAACTTTCATACTCCCCGCAACATTTTTATATTCCCAGGAAGGGTCGTAAAAAATACGTGTACGAAAATCTGTAACATAGCTATGAATTTATTAAATAGCTCCTTTGCACATATATAGTTTTTCCGTTTCTGTGATAACGTTCCTTTAAATTAAACAGAAAATAACTTTTTTTTTACATAAACTCACTTATTGTTTAACTATTTTTAAAATATCGGTCACAACTATTATTGATGCGCATTCAGTAGAACTGTGACATGTTTATTTGAACGCTTTGATATGACTCTAAAAATTGCCAAAAATTTTATGACTTCACCATAAAAATGTCGTTTAAAAGATCTGGGTGCCGACGAGAATAGGTTTTCGGTCAAGTATATTTATCTAAAACAGCGAAATGAACTGAACAACCAAGGTACTGGTAAAATGGAGCTCCCGAATTATCGTGAGTATTAAGTAACCTTTCAAGAGATAGGCTCGATTGTTCCCTTCATTCCATCTTCCTCAAACCTGAATAAGCCGCAGAAAAGCGTAGGGGTATGTATTTATATGCGTCTGCACTACAACTGCTCCATTTCGGAGCTACGCACACATTGCTAAGACGGAGAGAAATATGAAGTAAAGATACATAAATTGGCGAAAAGCAACGACCCCTCACAGCCTAAACCTATTATCGTTATGAATTTACGAGTAAAATCTGAGAAAGAGCCTGTTTGAGGCGAGCCAAACATTTTTGTGAGGATTTTCTACAGATTTATTTGTGTTTCCCAGATCCGAATGCTTTTCTATATTATTCTTTCTTATCTCAATCCGTTCTTGTCCGTTTCATTATTCTATTATATTGGATGAAAAAATAATAAAACATGTTACGTACAATTTTATGTATTTTTCAAGTATATTAACACATTCCATATTCAATTAATTTATTAATAACTAATTATATAATTAATTAATAAACTAATAACCATTTATAATATTATATATTTCCATCTAGTGATCACTTATTTGTTATTTTATTTGTACAATCAACACTTGATTTTAATACTAAAAATTGAAAATTTTTATTAAATTATAAATGTTAAGATAAATTCACATCAATCGGTATAAGGATACTACTCCGGTTGTAGATCTAATATTCCATAAAATATTGTTTTTTTTTAACTGTAATATATCGAAATATATTAATTGTGATAAGACCATTGTAAAATTGAGTTGAATACTCATTCATAATTTATTGACTAAAATTAATGAGAATTTTAACTAAATTTTATATCAATGTTTACAACCAATTTCAACAAATATCCTACTTTACATATGGATTTAATATATATATATTTAAAAATTTGATAATCTATACCAAATGTTTAAGCCAAGAGCCATTTAGTTTGTATTTTTTTTTAGATAATCATTTTGTTGCTAAAAAAACATATCCAAGCATTGATCTTATTAAAATTAAAATAAAATAATAATAAGAAAATTTTGATTAAACGATTTTCAATATATATTCATTTCATAAGAGTTATATTACACCATAGAATATTATTTACTTATTTATCATTTACAACTTAAATGGCATTATATATATATATATATATTTTTTTTATTGCATTTTTGTAATTTTTCACACTACTTTCATGGACTGAAACTATTTAGTTAAAAACTACAAAATCGATTCGAGTAACTGATATTAATGTTGATAAATATAAGATATATATTGTAACATACGAAACCTCTAAAGTAAACTCAAACAGCTCGAATATATATAAAAATAAATCGTTAAAACCATAATTTGTGCAAGGGAAACATAATAATGAATATGCATATGAATTTTATGTATTTGAAGTTCCTAACGTTACCAGAGAAACAAAAAATATTTTTTATATTAGAATATTTTATAAAAAAAGTATTAAAAGGATAAATTATTGAAAATTAGGATAATAAAAATTAATTCCAACACATTTTACTCTAGAAAATCAGCCTTTACAGAGGTGATTTTCAAACATTTTCAAATATTAAATAAAATTATTTAAAAAATTAAAAAAATTTTATTAGAATATAATATTAGATAATTATTAAAAATAATTCAAATTACATATTTGTGAAAAATTGATTGATTTTACGTTAACAAAATCAATTTCAATAAAAAGTAATTTACACTTAGTGTGTTAACGTTTGATCAAGATTTCATTGGTAAGGAAAAATTTTTTTTTTTATATTTTTTAATATATAAAAAACTAATCATTTCGTCTGAATGAATACACAACCAATTTAAAAAATTTCATATAATTTTATCTAAATTAACGTTGAAAAATTATTAAATAAGCAATTTAATAATAGTCCAAGTAATAGAGCACTTTATAGGCCATAAAAAAGCAGCTAGTGATACATATTAAAATTCGTAAAAAAATCAGTAGATTCTTATTTTCTAAAATGCCACTCATGATATTCAGGGGTTTTTTTATTAACAATTTGAATGAAAAAATGCATTTTTTACGTTTTTTTATAAACACTGTTAAAAACTGTTTATATGTGGTGTAGCAAATCTATGTTTGAATGATAAATTTTAATTATTGTTGACATAATATCCAAATCATTTATGATCAATTTTAAGAGTAGTTAAATAATTTTTCAATAATTGTTGGTTTTAAATTTGGTGAAAAAAAAATTCCATTCATTTAAGAAGATAAATAGAACAGATGGATGCTTGTGTACAGACGGAAAACGATTAAGTATTGTCCAAAAAAGAAAAAGAAAAATTGTCCCAATAGACTTGATTAGTCTGTTCGTATCAGGTTTCAGGTTTCTTAAAAAATCGCAAGCAGAAATGATGTTAAATTATCTGAAGCTTAATGATATAGACAACTAAGCGGAAACCCGGGATTTTTTTGTCTTCGAGTCTCATTTCAAAAATCCCGCCAGTCGACAAGTCGGCAACGCCAAGATTGGAGCGTCTCCACTCTCGTGGATATTGCCTCAGATGGTTACCGTCACTCACGGAACTCAACAACTGAACAGAATTGAACTCAACAATTTGAATATGTCTGCGGTAAAGTTCGTGGGGAAGTGCTTGTAGGTGAACTTGGAAGTACGAAGCGCCAGGTCACAGGAAAAGTGTCGAGGATCGCCGAGTCACTCGCTCCCACACCGGATCAGCTGGTTTGGTATCGCTCTCTCGTACGATCGCCAGCACCGCCATTTATCAACGGCACTGCGCATTTGCATAGGTAAATTTCGCGGCAAATTCAAACTTTTTGGAGACATCGCTTGTTGTTTGAACTATAACTAATTATTCAAACAAATTCTCATTTTATTTCCACTGCAACAGGAATAATTAACATAATAAACAAATCAAATAAATAATTTCAAAAGTGATTCTGAGCTTTCTTGTGTGATTCAATGTTAATTTTTAAATTAATACCCAGCAATTGTATTTTTTTGGTTTTATTTAAAATTATTCGATAGTTTGAGATATTGGAGAAACAAAAAAAGAACATTAAAAACAAAAGCAACTCCTAAATAACACGATACATCTCTTAATTGTCCATTATTTTCATGTAAAACTTTTCGAAATTCATTTGAAGAAATTTTACTATCTATATTGCACTCATCGCTACAGATGAAACAAAGCTCAAAATCGTTTAATTTACGGAGGATAGAAATAATATTTTCTCGTTGCTCAAGCAATTATCATCCAGTTTAGGAAATGGGTCCTGTAAGCTTATATATAATAAAAATAATGGACACAAATTTATCCATAGAGTGGCTCATCATAAAATAATAAAAACCGAGGCACCCTCAACTTATCAACATTAGAACGCATGATGGACAGAGGCGATTAACGGTCGAAGAGGGGGTCGTCTTGTCTTATCTCATCATTTTCATAACCATAAATTACGCCGCAATGTAAAAAGAAAATGAAAGATTCGATCATCATTAAGTTTCGCCTCATGACTTCGCGAAAGTCGAAAAAAGTCGGCGTTGACGACGATATCCATTGACAAGTCGAGTGTGCTGGATTTACGAGAAATGAATAACCTTATTTCGTTGCATTTATCATTACTCTCAAATAGAATGAGTTTTAATATCTCTATAACATCCCGCTTTTACTTTTTCCAATTTGCACTGCCATCTGCATTTCTTGTTTACAACAGTTTATTTCCTTTATTTTTTTCAACAAAAAAAAAAAAAAATAATTTGAACGAGTCCTGAAAATTTAAGACATTACGTATTTTGACGTTTATTTCATTTTTTGTTTTTTTGAAATTCATTAACAGACAAATATCTCGAGTATGCACTATCGCATACAAATTCAGATGCATATAACTAATTCCTAAAAGAAGTAAGTAAACCAAAAACATCGTTGAATTAAAACAGATAAAAGTTCGTAATTGTCGACTAATTCAATCAAGGGGCAACGATTATCAAGGTAATAGTAATTAATAAAAAGTAATTACAATTGTTTTGATTACATTTTCCAGTAACTCATCATCTGCGGAGATACTTTTATTTTTAACTCATGACTTTGAATTAATGACCTTGAGAAGCGAGAGGTGAAGGATGCTTTCATCCCGAAGAGCCGAATCGGTGATTAAAATCGCGAGGTCAGTCCAGATTTTTTTTTACGTGTTTTTTCGCTCATAAAATACGTAATTCAATTTTGACGCAATTTTTGTCGTAAAATTTTCTATGTGAAAGAAGAATTGTAAATTTGGTTTTCATGGATGAGAATACAGATCGCGATGAAAATTATAAAAACTAGTTCATAAGCTTCCATCTCCAATTTCCAAAAATTTTGTAATAAACCTAAATTGTTTTACACATTATTACTACCTTAAACATAATTCATAACGTAGCATTATTTACTTAAATTTAAATATATTTAATATTTTTTTTTATTTATTTTTTTATCATTCGTTAATTATTTCTAATAAACCTAAAACATTATTGATCATAATAAAATAATACTGTGTCTGATTTCCTGATAATCGACGATTATTCATATTTAATTCTGAATTCTTGAATCATGTAATTTTTAATAGTCAAACTCAGGATGCTATAAACATTTATTATCTATTTTAAAGCGCAAACATAAAAATTTATAAATTTTAATAGAATTTTCGTCTTCTTAACCAAGGTAAATTTACAATTTCAGTTCTCGATTAATAAATTAATAATGAAGTAGTAGATTCCTCAGAAGACAAACATGGTTTTCAAACAGTTTTCAAGAGGTTTCGAGACCATAAATCTCAATGCAATATACTTTATTAAAATTAATCAATTAATAAATTAAAATAATATAGTAATAATACACGTATGTTATCGATTTATATTATGTCCTTTTTAATTTTCTTGGTATGTATACGATAAATAAAAAAAATGTAAAAATCTGCGATAAGTTGGCGAGAAAGCGAATGCCTCATTTTGTTTTGATAAACTGGATTGGTAGTGATAACAGCTCAGATATAATTAAAACAATGAGGTTTTGATTGTTTCTTCAAATTTATTTTTACATTTCTTTTTAATAATAATAATTTTAGTAAATTAAGTATTTATTCATTGTATAAAATAATTACGCATAGAATTTTTTTTCGAAATATTACCAATTTATATTATTAAATATTTTTGTGAGAATAACGATTACTACTTTACATTAACATTTAAAAAACAAATATAATAAAATATCATAATAATAGAAAGTAATGTTTTTTTTTATTGTTTTAAAATATTAATCAATAAAAATTGTTTCTTTTTTTAAAAAAAGATTATAATAGATGAATAAAGTTTTAATGTAATTTTTTAAAAAAGAAAAAAATTATAGATGAAAATGCGTTGTTTCAATTGAATAAGTAGATCAGTTTTAATTATTTTTATATTAAACAATGAAATCACATGTACTTTAATTTGTAGAATAATCGCGCGATTTTCATTTTAGTATACATATATTGTTTAATATACATATATTGTTTAATTACCAATCAAATTATAAACTGATATGTGTACGAAATTTTTTTTTTTTAATATAAATGCTGAAAAAGTGAATTAAAGGATTAAATTCTCAAAAAAAATTTTGTACATAATCTTTACGCAGTTGGCAGCATTAATGTACTTCTATAATTGTATTTATATAATATATATATTGTGGGATTGTGAGAATAAAATGGAAAAAAGAATAAATTAGTATATAATACGACTAAAGTAACACGAAGGCATTCGGTGACAAGAAAAACCTGGTATGAAAGAGATGGAAGGAAAAGGTAGTAAAGGTGAATATACGATAAAGTGAATGAAAGAGAGTAAACGATATGAACGAGCAGACCCTGTTTAGGTTGGTATAAGTTTTCCATGAAAAGAAAAGGGAAAAGTAGCATAGTGAACGCGTTGAAGAGTTTTTGAAAGCAGATGCGAATTCTGTACGTCAATTCTTATGTATATCTTCTGTTATAACGCGTAATACACAAAATATATTTGAGAATGTACGAAAAAGAATTTGACTTTATTCTTGAAATTTCGAAAAAAAACCGTTGCTTTTTGAAGGTTTAAGAGCAAAGATCGTTGAAGAATACGCAAACTGACTAATTTTCTACTTTTGCGCCTATTGGCTCTATCGAACGACCCAGCATTCTGTATATTTATAATATTATATATATTTTTTACATATAATTTAAAATACTAATAAATTTTCTCTAGCTGAATTTTTCACCATTTTTCTCCCTCATTTATGTACCGAAACAGCTATTAAAATTTATCTCCTACAGTTTTCATTAATTATTCACTTTTGTATTCAAAAATTCACATATTGAAAGAAAAATATAAATTTATAATCTCATGGAAATTTTAATAAATTAGTATTCATTTTAAACAGTAGGTATTTGCACGTAGATATTACAATAATGCATACAATTCAAATAAAAAATACAAGGAAAAGGTCATATCTGAAAAACTTTCATCTCGTATTTTTTATGTATGCCTATGTTTTGTTTTGATTTTGTGCTAAATGTTATAAGAGCTGGTGTATCATCATCAACTATCTCTCTTTATTCGTCTCTTTAACACCACAAAAGAACATTATTAAATAAAATTTAATACAATGATTTAATATTTCAATAAAATTATAAATATAATATTATTTACAAACAGCAACAAAAAAAATTCAATATTAAAATGTAATATTATATTTTTTATATTGTAACCAACGACTCCATTTCATTTTCGCGGGGGTGAAGATTAGAGTTGAACGCTCATTCTTAATTGTATTTCACTGGAATAAGCGTAGCTTATCTATATAAAAAATTTTGAAACTTGTAGGGTTATTAAATAAAAAAAAGTTAAGTTAACAAAAATATCCTATTCAATGGGGTCATTTTAAATACTACGTATTTACGTATTTCATAAAAAATTTTAAATAAAAGTTTTAAATATAAAAATAAATTATCATCATCATTATTTCATATTTTTATTTTAAAATAAGAAAAAGGATTATTTTTTAAATAGAGTTTTAATAAATTATCAGTTGTAAAAAATATATTTAAATCAAATTAATGCACAGCCAAAAATAAAAAAAATATGAGTTAGACGCTTTCTATTATTTGCGGCTTCTCTAGAGGTGTTTAATAATAAAATATTATAAATTATTACAGAAAAGGAATGAGGGAGAGACAAATGACTTGTTTAAGTTAACAATAAAATAAATTAATATACATTTTGAGCTTTACAAAGTGTTCATTTAATAGCTCCGGGATACGATTTGCATAAAAAACCCCCTCCCGAGCGAGAAGAAAAAAGTTGTATTACCTTTACTATGCACAATCCCTACGGTGAAGGTGTTTCTTGTAATTGTCTCACTTGGCTGGTGTCCTCCGTGTCGAACGATGCCGCTTAGGGCTACAGTTCAGGATCAGCTGGTGATATTGACCGCTGGTGCCGATAATTCTCCCAAAGATATCGCATACGATATCTCAAACACTTTGGATTTTCCAATTTGCACTCTACAGATTTTCTGTGCGACTTTGTGTATTTGCGCGTGCTCGTGTCTGTGATAACTACACTGTGTCTACAACCAAATTGAGCACCACGGTTCCATCCTTTGGGAGCGGCACCGACAACATCGGTTGAGACAACCAGCTGTGGTTCAGCAAAGTTAGACCTAAGCGGCATGAAGCGACGTGAATAACGCCGACCGAATAAGGCAACTGCGAGTTACCTCCGCTAATACAATTATTTATATCTCCAAAAGTATCGTTGGTTTTTTTCTCCTTCTTTGACACAGATTTTTTCCCTCTATATACCAGGAGCGGTTAATCGAATAACTTTGCGAGGCTCAATTATTATATTTATTTATTAATTAAATCGATTATCTTTCTTTTCAAGAAGTATATTTTTTATTAAACAATATGTTTCTCCCGTTCCTTTTTGCTATCGACACGAGAGTTTTACTGTATAAATGTACTAAACATAATTGGTAATTATATAGGTATAAACATTCTAATGGGTGTTAGGAAAATCAAATCGAAATGTTACAACAAAAATAATAAGCAAACAACTATTTTTCATTGCAAAACATTAAAAAAAATTTGCATGAAAATTGAGCTGTGACTTATTTTTCTTCAATTTACGCGATTAACGCCTCTTTCTTGAATATATAGATATTTAATTTTATTTGTAAATATTTGTTTTAATATAAGTCAACTAGATTAAATAAAATATAAATCATAATTATTCAGTGATAAAAATTAAAAATATTGTTACTTTCATGGAATATTGATTTAAGTAAAATTAATATTAATTTTTAATTTCTAACAAACACATTGTTTATAATATAAAACTGCATTGCATTATTTTACAGGAACTAAAATATGAATAAGTTACAATTGGTAAAAATTTCGTGGAATAATTTACATCATCAAATGAAAAAGAAAATTGATAGATATTATGGAACAAACAAATCAAAACCTATGGCTTCGCAGGTGTGTATTTTAAATTAAACAAGTTGTTAATTCCATTCAAGTATCTTTTAATGAATTATGAAGTAAAAGTAGTACAAAAATTAGTTTTTTATGTAACAAAAAATGATCTTATCATCTATGATGGTTATAATATTACAAGTAAAATTTAAATTTTTTATATAAGTAGAAAAAGATGCTCTATTATGAAGAATTAAAAATTAGGCTTATATACTGAGGTAGAAAAATATTTTTAAATAATTCATTGGTAAATAATTGTAAAAGATAAAATGGAAACTTCATCGATTTGATTTTTAAATCGTCAAATTTTATTTTATATTTACACAAACTTATATAATGTACAGATTTTTTAATATTCGCTTAAAAGTTTCACTGTAGCATTGGATATCAGAGTGATTTGACGTGTGAAAATGTTGAGAGAGGAAATCTCAGCTTTAAGGATAAAACTATCAGGAAATAGCAATTTTCAAAATACCAATAACTAATAATATTAATAATACAGGAAGGGTGCTTGATGTGAGGGTGGTTGCAGGTACTGACGAGTTATCTGACTTATATGGCCGAACCTCCTTGGACATCGTACTTTGTTCGGTATAGAGACGTGGGCAACGACCAGTGGGGCATGTCTCACTTCAACTGGCTTGTGGGTAGAAGCAATTACCACGTTTTGCGTACGGGCTGCTACCCCTATATCAAGTACCACTGCAGCAGGCGACCGCCCCAAAATCTCAGCCTCGATGACATCTTCTTTAGGGCAATCAAGATCCTCAACCTTGGTAGGTCAACTATTCCTATTCTCTCTTTACCTTAGAAACCTGCCGTTTTTTGATACTGCACATCTGGATGATCCGAACCTTTAAAGCATTTACCACTTGGGTATTTTGAAAAATTCCAAGGAGTCCTTTGTCAAGAATTGATTTATTCATTCCAGACAAATTTAGTGAACCCAACAATCTATTCCATCCACATAAATTGCTTTACATGCAAGATAATTCTAAAGTCAAAAGCATAACTAATCTAAGAGTCCCTTCCAGAAGATAAATTTTGATCGACGGAACCCTTAAATCATTCCTCATAATCATTCAATCAAAGCCATCAGAAATAAAATTTTTAATTTAATTTTTTCATTTTATCAAAAAACTATATCTGAAACTAAAATTATTTAAATTAAATCATATTTTACTTGGATTTTATCGATGATTTACCCAAAATAGCCCTCTACTTTTCTGTACATTTATTCTCATTAATCAAATCTTTCTAATATTAAGTTAATTCTAATTCATCGATTTTACATTTTCTCTGTGTATTTATTTATTTATTTATTTATTCAACAAATATTTTATGTGAAGAAATAGTGACAACACATTCATTACCGATATGCAATACAATAAGGAGACACTAAGTTGGAGTGATTCATTCTAATAAAATAATGTAATAACATATATGCCATCATTTTTTTTATATTTTATTCAATACTATTTTTATACGTCCTAATTTCTATTTTTTATCAATGTTTAAATACAGTAACTTTCACTATAAACTTGTGTTAATTGTGTTTAATCATTTTAAATTTAAAAATTATTTTCAAGTAACTTGAGAAATATATACAAAATTCAAACAGTATACGGTATATACTACTACTTTTACATACGTATTTACTTTTCTACGAATAAGTATATAATAAGTAGATGATTCAAATTTTATGTTTTGTATCGAGACTTTCTCGTTACAAGAACTTCGGGCGACCCGAAGTTCTCCGCGTGGTAAAACTCACGTGTTTGTGTACACACGTGTTCCAATCCGCTATCATCTATGTGCCAGACGCACAGGTGATTAACCACGCGACTCGCGACAAAGGAGAAATTTCTTGGGAAAGGACGTGCGGGACCCAATCATTCCACGCAGACTTCCTAAGTTCCCGTCTGCCCACCAATGATCGCCCTTAATCGCGTGCGGATGAGTATCCGCGCTGATCCCACGCAGAGGAAACCCGAGTCTATAAAAAACCTTACAGATATGAGACTCGGGATCATTTTCACTCAATCCTAACCACCAAACACTTCCTTCCGACCTTCCTATACCGTGCGCATTAAACCACGACCCTCACGATCTTTGAATTTGGTTTGACGCTTCCGTGAAATTCGGATCCAGGACTAGGCACGTTTATGTGTGAGTCCGACTCCTAAAAAAAAAAAATAAAAGAAAATCGTTTACGATTTTTTATTTATTTATTTCCCGATTATTCCCGAGTGATTATAATAATACACACTAATTATATCCGTCGTAATTAGGTATTTATTCCACCGTCCGTCCTTGGCTCTTGATGAGTCTCCCTCATACTAGAGATTTTTATTTAACATCTCTAGTACACCGCGTCCCGCCGCTCCCCGCTTCGCCAGTCACCACGCGAAATAATTAGCCGAGTCGGTTATATGTATGATAGGTCATTTGTACTTGTAGAAATTTGTAATTGCGGATATTATTTTAAAATAATGTATAATTTAATTCGAGTGTAAATATTGATTTACGAAGGCTTATTAAAATCGACTAGCCGTTGTGTGTTCAGTTTATTTATTATCAACTTCGCTGACCCACTCGAAGGTCGATAAACTTTATAATAATTCAAATTAATTAAATCATCGTTGAATTCAAAACAAAAATTACTATTTATAATAAGCGAGAATTTAGCGTAGACCGAGCTAGTATCTTTGCCGGTAATTAATTTATAATTATTATTGTATTTTCCAGGATTGACTTAATTAAGCCGTTCACCGAGGTGATAATATTTTTACGCAATTGTTGATATTTTATTGTAGGCCCTTGATCGACGTTCCAAATTCCTGACAGGCCAGCTACCGCTTATCCCGGCGTAAATCTGTTCTATCTTTTGACCAGAGCTCAACTCTCCCCTTCACCCGTGAAGGGTGAATGGAGCCGTCTCGTCAAATTTAATTATATATAATTCCATGTCTTTAGAAGAAAATACTTGTGAAACCTGAATGTTCTAACTTGAATAAAACTGATTAATTAATTTTATAGATATCCTAAAAGAGTTGTTTCTAAAAAATAAATTAAAATTCGATTGAAAGTCTTCGCGCTTCGGCCTAGATATTCAAAGATAATAAAGTCTGAATCTTTTTAGTCTAACTCAACCATAATGTTAAATTTTATTGCGAATCTTTTCACTATATTTGAACTCTTTACGACGTTCCCATTTATTTTTTAACATTTCCATGCTTATTTCATATAATAAAAAATTTTATTATAAAAAATCATGAATCAACGTCTTTCAACTTTTATTACCTACTGTGAATTGTGGTTTATATGATTTTTAAACGAATAATCATTGCGTCAAGAAACTTTGAAAATCACTCTATCTTAAAAACTTATTTTTTTAAATACTTGTAAATTTAAAGAAATTGAGGCATTTTATTTATTTATACCAATTTGTGAGTTGTATAATTAACAAAAAAACTTTTAAATTAAGCAAATTTAAAAAATAATGAAATTATGAATAGTAATTTTTAACGAATGTATTTAATATTTAAATTGCGTTACTGAAATAATTTTATAATTTTTATAAATGTAATTGTATTTTTGCGTTATCTCAATATTAACAACACACTAGATCATCCATGAGTCGATAATTGTAACTCGAACATTTTAATAAATCATATAAAATCGTTTTTTATTATTATGATATTGATCAACGATTATTTGTATTATTATATTTATTATTATTATTATTATTATTATTTTGACATTTTTGTTTCTCTCTCTATCTTACAGGTATACCAAGCTTACTGTATGGATTAGCGGCTTCGCAACTAATTCGACATTCAGAAATTGTCAAAACACCAAATGGCGACGTGACTATTTTCTTTTTACTGCCCGAAGACAAAGGATCTTCGTTTTAAATTCAGTGTTTATGCATAAAATAAGATGATTATGATTTGTTAATATTTACTAATGTACTAATTGTTAGCTAATACAGAAAGTTTACATAAAATTTTCAAGCGTTTTTCATTTTAAATCTACATTAAAATAATTAATAAAATTTCTTGTTTAAATTCATTTCGTTAAGCTGTTTGATACTCTGTAACTTTAACAATATTTATACGCATAACTGATTTTCTAATGCTAAGAAAACGGTTAATTTGACATTTATATAAATGTACATGATTATAGATAAAAAATAATCAGGATAATGTGATTTATTTTTTATTTGTATATGTACATCATAATCTATCTATTTAAATTAATTGGTTACAACATATGCTGAAATAAAACTCAATAAATGTAATAATTAAATTGAACCATACATCATTATCCAACTTTCTATTGTATCTTAACTTCATTTTTAACAAGGATTTCTAATTAGCTTAGTTTATATACTCATATAAAGTTTTGCTAATTTATCAAACTGTAATGCATGATTAAAGTATCAAAAAATTTCATTGTATGTTTTAAAAAAATAAATGAATTTAAGACTTGCTGTTCGATCAGACTAAAACTGAAATGTACATGGTCTGTTTCCGAAGTATCGAGTTTTTTTTCATTTTGCGACTATTGGTCGTAGCGGTTTAGAGGAGTCTTAAAATGCAGAGAAAGCTTTTTTCCATTTGTCCTTTTTTTTTGTTTTTTTCGACAATTAGATGAGGTAAGATTTTACTTTTTTCAATTTTTGGACACAGCACACTAAGACGATTATTGGAAAAAAGCTACGCGATAAAATTTCGTTTTCAACTCATAAAGATAATTGTATATCAAAATCGCAATGTGGAAAATGGCTCAAGATTTTTAAAGAGAACCGGGAAAAAATCATCGACGAATCCCGAGTTTGAGTACCCAAAAATCTCTCGAATCACTACGAATACCTGCTGAGTGCTAATAATTTTTAATTCAGACCATCGATTAACAGTTGGAGCAATCGTGGAAAAACTGAATTTAACACGATCTACGATGCACGTTATAATGCAAAAACATTTAGAAATGCAAAAAGATTGCATAAATATCAAAGCTGAGGACATTCAGACTGCTATTGAAAGCTGGAAAATTCGTCTTCTTAAATGCGTTGATGCAGGAGGAAATTATTTTGTAGAGTTTTAAATTTTGGTTTTAAACTGTTCTAAATCCACCAATAAATCATATTTCAAAAAAAAGGTAAGTGGTTTCTTTTTTTTATAATCTTTAAAAGAAAAATTCTCACGTAACGTTTTTCCACTAATCGCCTTAGCGTGCCGTGTTCAAAAATTGAAAAACACCCTTTGCACGAAGTAAAATCTTACCTCATCTAATAATCGAAAAAACAAAAAAAAAAAGAGACAAATGGAAAAAGCTTTCCTCTTTATTTTAAGACCCCTCCCAAATCTCTGTGACCAATATTGTTCAAATGAAAAAAAAACATATATATATATATATATATATATATATATATATGAAAAAAAGGGACAAACCATATAGTTTACAGTAAATAACCTTTGGTTCGGAAAAATATCGAAAGATTGAAAAAGCGACGCTGATTTTATCCGTAAATTGACCATAAGTTGATCATAGGTTGACCACAAATTGACCATCGGGAAAAAGAGTTAGCCTTAGCATCGTCGGTCAACCTTGTAGTTGTGTTTGTATATCTTAAATTGAATAAACATGGATCCAAGGATTAAATTAATGATTATGGAGTTTTCTGTAATCACCCTTCCGCTATATACACATGATCCTACAATATCATTCACTAATTATTAGTTTTAAATACATATTTAAATAATTTATTTTAAAAAGAAATTAATGAAATGCTAATTCCAATCAAATGCATACTGTGAACATCTTGAATGTATTATTTATAAAGATTAGTAAATTTTGTTTAAAGTAAAAATTTAAAGTGGTTTGAAAAATATTACTAACAAATTAAAAGTGTTACTTGACAAAAGTATAAATTATCAAATAAATGAATGGTAGTGATTTACATACACAATAATGATAGGATTTTTATTTTTATCCTTTGCATTAAAACTTCCTGTTTATACGTTTTTCAAATTCTATTGTTGGATAGAAAAATGTAATTTTTTTTTACATCTCAAAAATCAAAAAAATTACGTTGAACAGATTCAATATTTTATAAATTAAAGTGATGGAAAAAGTATAGATTGTATAATTTTAAATAAATTAATCAACAATATTATTTTAACGAATTTGAAGTTATATGAAATTAAAAGAGCATGCGATTATTTATTACATGTAATATTATTTTTAAATTATTTAAAAAGAATGAGAAATCAAATAGATTATTATTGTAAAAATAAAAAAGTATATATATCGTCATACAATTGAAATGGTGTAGCTGTAATTAAATATTAAGTACATCGCTTACAGAAAAAAAGGAAAAAATAAAAAAAAAACTGAATGAAATTGAAAAAAAGATTAGATGTTGACAGTAGCATTCTTTATGTGAAAATTTATTTCTCAAATCTTATAAACAAAACTATTGATAATTTCACTTTCCTGAAATTTCATATGCGAGTAAACTATGTTACAGAATTATTAATGATAACATTTATTTATATATATATTAATATTTTGATCTTATATTTTCAAAATAAATAATAATATTCTACATGCTACAATAATAATTTATTTTTAAATTTTTCTATTTAGTATTAGTTTTTCAACTTTTCATCTGATTGTAAAGATTCGTTTCATAATTTATAAATTTTCAGTTATTTTCTTATTTACTTTTGAAAATCTTAAAAATGTGTAACTTTGGATATATTTATAATGAAAATTTGTAAAATTCAAATTCATTTTTTAAAAACTTATAAAACATTTTCTTGTAGATATTTATTACCAAAAATTGTTTTAAAATAAGAAAAATAGAAATTATTCAATAAATTAAAGTATGTTATAATTATAATAGCGAGTTCTCTCTGTGAAAATATAAAATAAAAATTTTTTTATTATTTTATTAAAAGTGAATATTTTTTTAATCATTATTTTAATTATTGAATTATTAAATATTTTGAGCACTTCTTCGGTCGTTTAGTTGGTTACACTTATTTAATGACATAGAACAATTTCCAAAAGCTATTTATTTTTAAATAATTTGATATTCATTACGTAAGTCGTGGAATAGGCAAAACTAATCGCACAAAGAATTACACTTAAGATTCTTAATTAGAAAGATAAAGTTAAAGTCCCCCAAGAATAGTTAATTGAAAGCTATGTTAATTAAATGTAATTATGAGGGGAGGTATAAGTAAATTTGATCTATTGTAGCGGGAGAGTCAATCAAGTTCATAATTTGCTCTAGCACTTAAAACAAAACAAAGGGTTAAATAAAATTGAAGTTAAATTACCAATTCGTTCCAATACATTTACTATATGATTCCAATTTATCCTAAAATAAAACATATTTTTGTAATTATTTCTTCTTTTCATAGTATACAAGCAATAACCAAATAAGAAATTGAAATGCATCGTTTTTACTATTAACACTTAGTTCATTAGAAGGTTAAATATTGTTACTGATGAAAACTCTTTAAATAAAACGATGTGAAAAACTAAGTACTAAGATAAAATAAGCTAGTCACATTGGCGTGAAATTGGTGAAAAACAGTGAAAATTGTACATGGTAACGAGGGTAACATTAGATCATCGATTTATTTACTCAACGCAAATCTGCAGAGTAGATTTTCACAAGTGTAGTTTACGGCTTTATCCGATGAAAATCGGGGGTTGAAAGTTTTCTCCATCTGTGATGTGACAAACTAAAGAATATGAACGACCACGTGAGACAAAAATAAAATGTTTTGAAAAATATATAAAACACATCTGATCATTTTTTTTTAATATTCATTTATCAAAAATAAGCATATGTAAATGTAACTAACAAACATAAATACTTATTTGGGGCAGTTCGGTGAATAATCCGAAAAATTAGGAAAAGGGCGCATTATTGCTTCGTAAGGGTGAACCCTGAGGAATACTGATCTCCGTAGGGCCGAAAGACGTGAAGGAGTTAAGTTCTCGTGTGAATCTCCGTAGTGCGAGAATTTGAGATGGGAGCAATTTTGTATTGCGTTTGTATTATTATCTTGCAATAGTTAAGTACGCATTTCTTGTGACACGGGGATACGTGATTGTTTCCCTTCACCTGGTGTGATTGACTCACCAGATGAGTGTACTGAAGATCACTGGATCATCCACTTCTTCTATGCATCTTTTGATACCCCCGTAGTGCGTTCACACTTTGGAGACGCAAAAGTTTGAACGCGCACTCACGAAGGACGTGGTGTTTCAATATGCGTGCTGATGCACGAATCTAATTTGTGTAAGAGTTGTTTTTGACGATGGTAAAGAATTGAATTACAGTCCGCAGTAAATCATCCATAGTTGCGGCCTCGAAGGACACCGAAGTATGGACAAGGCGACACATCCGGTCAGCAGATTAACTACGGGTTGACCATCGGTCAATTGTGAGCCTAGAAGAAAGATCGGTGTGCAAGAGAAGTCAGTCGGAGAATCAACGTGTAACGTGATGGTTGATATTATACATAAATAACTGAATAAACGCTGATTTGAGGATTGATTTTATAAACATTGAGTCATTTTTAATTCGCCCTACCCGTAAATATAATCATTTTTAATACTTGTGAGTAGAAATTGTATTGAAATTTTGTACACCAAATGCTTCTCCTCCTTACTAAGGAGGGGGTTTTTATGCTGCGAAAATAAAATCATCAGTTTTAATTTAGAGTTAAATATTGCAAAATCAAGTGTTTCATTTACTTTGTAGCAATTTCACCTATCCTTAATCGTTAACATTTTTATTAAGTAATTCTCATTAACAATAATCCTCCCTCATCAATATAGATTTAATTTAATAAACAAAGAAATAATCTTTCGTGTTGTTAAGTATTAATCTATCATAACAAAACGTATGCATATTTCATTTATTAATGGTAACTCCATAAAATAAAATTATACATATTGCTTTTATATATTATATGGTAGTAAAATATTAAAATAAAATAATGTAGTAATGACATATGAACTATAAAATCAAAATATAATTCAATTTACAATAGAGATCACTGGAAAGGAAATATTACCTAAGTTAATAGACCAATTAATAAAGTATTTTTTGTTCTTTAACAAAAATCAGCAAAATAATTAGCTAAAAAATTGAAAAAAAATCTGTATTTTCTTATTTTTGTCACTCGAAATATTTACTCACAAATTTTTTAAAACAATTTTAACCAAGAAGTATATCTGTTTGCAGTTTTCATTATATTAAGTATCATAATGAAAAAAAGTATAGCTTCATTTTTCATTATACAAATTAAGAGAGCTTTTATTTTTTGTAAAATT
Organism: Eupristina koningsbergeri; assembly: GCA_018907245.1. Lineage (NCBI taxonomy): Eukaryota > Metazoa > Arthropoda > Insecta > Hymenoptera > Agaonidae > Eupristina > Eupristina koningsbergeri. The sequence goes on along the minus strand of JACCHV010000002.1, from coordinate 556,830 downwards.
AAAATTAAACTAAAATGATAAAAATTGGAATTACGGTATTTGCAATAATTTTATGTATGATTATATTGAAATAATAAGTAATGAGAAGTAATAAATAAAAACTTAAAATAACTAAGAATACTTTAATTTTTATTAATATGAAATTAGGAAATTTGTATTGTCCGTACCGTTTCAGTTGTCCTTAATGTTAGACTGATATACGTTGCACAAACCTAAAACATTAAAAAATTTAAGCTTAATAATTATAAATTCTTTTATATTATGTGTTTAAAATTTTTTATTTATTATAGTTAATAATTAAATTTTACCTTTAACATTACCGAAAAGATATAAAAAACGTTTAATTAAAATTGAAATAGAATTGATAAAGTTTTATTAGTATTTAATTATTTATACCTATATATTTATTATTTAATTATATATAATTATTAATAAAAATTTAGTAAATTAATTAAAATATTGTATAATTAATCAAAAACAATTATAAATACAAAAATAAGACTGTAATTTTATATATGTGTTCTTTTATAGAATAAAATAGAAATATTAAGTATAGTTTTGGAAAAATGTAATCGTTATGTAATTTCATTTTAGAAATGAAAATTTTTGGAGCAGTTTAATCTTGTAAAATAAATACGTAATTCATTATATTTATATTATAATAATAAATATGTAAAAATTTTTAAAAAATGTATAATCTAGCGTAAAAAACCATTTAGTTTTGAAAAATTCTTAAACAATTTAATAAACGATCTATCTATAAAATTCCTATAATTTTCCTATAAAAAAAAAAACATTTGTAAGGTTTTGTTAAATCTGTTAAGCAAGAGTTTGTGCGTCATTATTCGACATCGATAAATAGAAGAACCTTCAAATTTTTATCAATAAGTAGACATGATCTTTGTCTTTGACGCATTGGTGAAAAATTTATATTTGAAGTGAAAACTTTATCGGAAAATTTCACGATGAAAATGGGCACTGCACATAAAAAATACCTCACGACAGTTTTCTCTTATATGCAACCTCAAGACACTAAACAGAAGTTTCGAAGGAAAACCACCTCTACATAAAATTAATTTTCCTGCGAATTTCGACGTATTTAAAGAGCGTTTACATATGTATAACATACAACATACAACATATGTTAAAAGATTACAAAAGATTATATAAAAAATGTATATTTAACGAATGTTATAATGCAGAAATATATAGATACTACACAACGCGATTGTGTTAACGTAATTCTAAATAATAATATTCGATAATTATATAACTTTTGAACAATTTTTTGTAATTTTTTAACATATGTATATATAATATAATAATTATATAGTTTTATTAATAAACAGCCTAAATAAGGACAAGGGATTCTTTCTCAAAACATAGGCACAATAATTAAAAATACAATTTTTATTTTATTCAACCCCCAACTAACTGGATCAAAAACTATCCTTTAACATACAAAAGGTGCTTATCAGCAAATTTCACAAGATGTATTAATATTTGATAGAAATATTTTCTTAATTAAAGTTTTAATTACGCTGTACACGATCTTATTTAACACGCTATTTATAATTTTGGGATATTCTGTATATACAGTAACTTATATTTTGTTTAATAATAATAAAATATATTAAATGAAGGGGAAAAAAGGGAATGAGGAAGGGATAAGCGAAGTATTTCAATAAATAAAATATACCGCAAGCAAAGCGTGACTCATAGTTGTCCGGAAGGACACGATTCGTCCCGCACAACTTGAACCGCAATAAAATCGGATCCTCTGGACTATCATTTCCACACCCGGTCACTCTCTCTTACTATTGAAGCACCGCGGAAAAGAGAAAACGTGTAATACATTTACTTAATGACATAACTTAACAATTATCAATGATATTGAATGCATGTAGAACAATATCCCCTATTATAACTTAGACATTCTCATTTCCATCTTTTTTTTTATATAAAATTTTTGTATTCATTATTATTCATTGTATTTATTTCCTTTGCAATATCTAATTAATTTACGATGTTTGTACATTCGCACTCTTTTCTTCTTTGTTTTACTTTATTTTCTTCATTTAATCACCAGCCACTCATTTTCTGTCGTTGAAAATTTTCTTATCTACTCATCTGTTTTGTACAAGTTAGTTTTGAGATAATTTATAAAGATACTGTAGGGGTGTGGCAACGAGATTTTGGTCTATCACATTCCAAGAAAAATCCCGTACCTGTAAGAACCTGCACTACGTATACAATCATTTACTGCAATTATCAAATCGAAAAACATAATAGTAAAAAGTGCATACATCAAGAAACGTTCACGGTACCTGAAGTATTACCAAGGACCGAGCGAGACTGATCTAATCACCTTTATCGTATATGCGTCGGGTGCACCTTTGCGAAACTGTATGTTTCAATAAAGTACTTATTTTATCGCACACAATAACTGTTACTAATTATTTTTTAACCTCTGTTATTTCTGTTATCTATCAATAGCACTCTGCCCTATTTTCCAAAATACTATATTATTTGAATTAAATAAAGATGCACTTAAAAAATATATCATGTTTATATTTAAATATTTTATGCCTAATTAACACATATACATAGTTCATCCACAAAGTATCGAGTTTTTTTTCATTTTGCTCCTATTCCTCGTAGAAATTTGGAAGGGATTTTAAAATGTCGATAAACTCTTTTCGCATTTTTCCCTTTTTCTTTTTGTTTTTTCGATAATTAGATTCGGCAGGATTTTACTTCGCGTGAAGGGTGTTTTTCAAATTTTTGACACGGCGCGTTGAACCGATTAGCGGAAAACCACTACGCGAAAATGTTTTGTTCAAAGATTATAAAAAAAAAAATTCTTACCTTTCTTTTTTGAAAAATGATTTATTGGTGGAGTTATAAACAATGTGAAATAAAAATTTTAAATTCTTCGAAATAATTTCCTCCTACATCAACACATTTTTGAAGGCGTGTTTTCCAAATTTCAAATGCATCTTCAAACTCTTCAGCTTTGATGTTTTTCAAAAATTTTCACATTTATAAATTTTTTTGCACTATATTATACACTCTAGATCGCGTTAAATTCAGTTTTTCCTGAATTGCTTTTTCTGTTAATCGACAGTTCAAATTTTAAATTTCTAACACGCAACCGGGTATTCCTAATCATTCGAAAGCTTTTTGGGCGCCCAAATCGAGGCTCGTCGATGATTCTTTCTCGGCCCTCTTTAAAAGCTCTGTGCCATTTTCCATTTTGCGATTTTGACATGCAATTATGTCCATATGCTTCTTGCAACATTTTATACATTTCTACACTGTTTTTTTTTTAATTGCAAACAAATTTTATCTCGTAACGCTATTAGAGTAGTCGCTCCATCGCGCCGTGTCAAAAAACTGAAAAACATCGTTCGCGCGAAATAAAATCCTGCCGCACCTAGTTATCGAAAAAACAAAAAAAAGGAACAAATGCGGAAAGAGTTTGTCGACATTTTAAGACCCCTCCCAAATTTTTACGACGAATAGGCGCAAAATGAAAAAAAACTCAATACTTCGTGAATGAACTATGTATTCAAACAATCGATAAATATTTAATTAGTTCAATTACCAACTAATTTATATTATTACCAACTTGTCCCAGTGTTAATAAACTTTTATAGATTATTAAGTTGCTAAGTGAGAATTTATGATAGTAATTTTCATTTCAACAATCTAAAAATAGATTTTTGCTAATAATAAGTTACATAAAGTTTCATTCTAAATATAGTCAATAAGTTAGGTCTCTAATAATTTAGTTCAATTATATTAAAAAAAACTATAATTACCAACGATTTTAAAAACTGTGTAATTTTTTATAAAGTATGAGTGTAGATAATTTTAAAAATTTGATGAGACAATTCGATTAATGGTTTAATTTTACAGAAAATAGATCAATTTATTATATATTATTGATTTATAACACATTAGATCCACGAAGTTTAATGTATTAAGTTAAAACTGTAAATTAATCATTTTCGTTCAATTTTATATTGCCTAATTTACAGTTCGTTCATATGAAACCTTTTTACTTATTAAAAGGTTCTTGGTACTATTTTGAACAAACCTAAAATGCAAAATATTAATTTTAATTTTTTTAGCTTTCCTGCATATAAACCCATTCCACTACTTCTCAATTCATTTTATATTTTCAAATATTTGTAAGTTTTCATAAAACTATGAATAAATTGTTTCCTTCGCATTAAAAAAAGGTGACTATTTAGATTCTCTTAATTTTTTACATTCTTATATTTAGAAGTCGGCCTCAAACTCTTAAGTTTCTACAGATAAATGAATACTCGTTATCCCATTTCTAGTTTTTATTTTTTGTATTTCAATCTTTTTTTCAATCGCCTTGAACAATATATAATGTTTCACTTGAAATTTATCGATCATTTGATATTTACTATTAGCTGCGAACCAAATTATTTATTTAATTTTTTAAACGATAAAAAAAACTTTTTACTATATATCACCTACATTACTTTCTACTGTTATTTTTTGTTTTCGTTTCACAATTATTTCACCTACAGATCGCATTTATTTTTTCATAATTATATATAATAAACTTTTTCTTATAATTTATTCGCTTCTATGCAGGTGATACTTTTTAAATATTCAATTAATAAAAGTGTTACCCAATTAATTTTATTAAGTAATAGCTAACGTATGTGTGGATATCATATTAAATCATTGACCTTTTTATTATTCTGTTGATAATTATCATATGATCATAAACATTTTAGTTTGCAGTAAAATAATTTAAAAAAAAAATTTTCATAACTAAATTGGTCAGATTAATTAATAGATTTTCATTATTGGACATATTTGAAAAAATTTTATTGTAAAATTCTTTTTTTCTTTTTTAAATTGATATTTAAAAATAAATTTTTTTAAATAAATTGAAACCAATTATTCATAATTTGTTTCTTTTTTAACATGGCTTTGATATTACTAAAATATGATTATTTCCAGGTTTAAATAATATTTAGATATTTTTTGTTTTAATAATAATAATAATTTTAATTTTAATAATAAGGCTCTCTTTACATATTAAATTATTGTTCAAGCTTTTCAAAATTTATTCTACCCATACAGGATGTCGAGTAAGAATTATATTGTAATCATGTTTAAGGTATAGGTTAAAGTTTAATTATTATACTGATAAATAATTTCGTCTTTTGAACAAATATTAATGTAATTAGTCACGAGAAGGATACGTCTTGTATTTATCAGGTATTAGTGATTGCAAAATTGTAAGCTTTCGATTAAATGTATACAAAAGGCATTTAAAAGCGAAAAGATCAAGTACATTTATGTTTAGCAAAGAGAGATCGGGACCAGTAATACAACCAGTCAAAGAGAAGAAGAATGAAAGTGACAGAGCGAGACGAGCTGCTGCAGATTACGTACAATTGCAGCTTTGTACGTCATTATGGCTATCAAGTTTTCAGATATGAAGCCCTTAATGCTGCATCGAGAATTATGCATATAATTTCACAATATTCTGAGGAATTTAAAACTTCGACTTTCTTGGATTTGAGATCCTTATGATGAATGATGAATCGCGTATATCGTTATGGTGTTCAAGGATAAAGACTCAGTTGATTATATTGGCTGCTTCAAAGGAATAAAATGGCCTTCATTAGAGATTTTTGAAAACTAATCAACTGGATAATTAGTCTATTTATATTTTCAAACAAAATTCCGAACCAATTGTTACATCGATAATTTATACATTAAGACAATGTAGATTTGGAACTGAATATATGTAGGTATTAACTTAAGATGGAAAATTTGTATACAATTGAATACAAGTCGATTCAAGACGGTTAAAAAAGCATCAAATTTATGATATAAAGATATGATAATACATAATGCAATAAATTTTTTATTTTTCCTCCTTAATTAGTTTTTCTTGTACTTTTGATAAGACAAAACTTCACAAAGCAATACCCCGGTTTAGATGTTGAGAGAATTTTTATTAACGGAATAAAAATTTCAAATATCTGAGTCATGAATATTTTTCAAAGTTAAAAATATCGCGAGTATTCATCTTGCTCCAATGTACTAATTAATTATTTTCCAATTATAACCTACAAATTTTTTTGATATATAAGGCAGTTTTCCCATTAGCAGTAAGCTAAAGCACATATCTTAAAATATTTCACCCGAGCCTGGATAATGATTTATGATCTCTCGCGTTGCTCGTACCAGATTTTGCGTAAATTTGGAAAAGTAACATTGCCTTTGACGATCGGAGCGTCTTGGTATTGCACTCATCGCGAACGTGAAGAGTATCTTTTTGCGTTGTACTCGCAAAGTGGGAGGAGTAGTAGGGCACAGAGTGTTTAATAAAAAGTGCATTTGAAAGAGTAAGAGTGAGAGGAACAGTGACACCACGGAAGACAATGATCATAGTAGGAGAAAGATATAGAGACACTATAGCGAGAAGCTTGCAGCAAGAGAGAGAGAGGGGGGAGCCACCTTTAGAGCCCATATTGATTAAAAGAGAAGAGCGCTCGAAATTCATTATCATAGCCCAGCCGCCACTTATTTGACAGAGAGCAAGCTGCAGTGTTGCCCACCACTTGACTAATGGACGGAAAGGAGAGGCGACTACTGCGCGCCGTGCTAACAGCGGAGTGAAGGAGAAACTTCAACTGTCTGTCTGCGATGTCAAATTTGAAGTGAGGTTGGTACGTAGACAGATATACTTGTTAACGTGTGTCCGAAGTACGGTTTTTATCATGTCAGACTACGAAAAGAATCGATCCAGTCCAGATACACCCAAGATGGAAGCCGAGAGCGGATGTGATTCAACGCTGAATATGATTGAGCATCGTTGCGCTGGGATGTAATCTGGCGCCAACGCACAGACAGTGAACTCACTGATAGGATTTATAGTAGGAGCACAGATTCAAATAAATTCCACATAATTATTGATGAGATTTACATCGATGATTCAATCCAAAGCGATGCAAGCAAAGTGAAAGAGTCGCTCTCCACGAAAAATAGATCGTTGAGAACGGGTGCGGTGAGGAGTATCCAACATCTCGGATGATACGAAGTGTAATGGGTGAAAAAAATACGGGTACACCCGACAAAATTTCTCTAATCCGGAAAACCGGGGAAATTCACGTGACAATGTGAAGCAGGGAGGATCCAAGGCAAATGGGGATGATAAATCCGCGAAAAATGATTGACGTGAAAACGACTTGCGTTGAATATAATTCTAAATATTTTAAAAATTTTTATTAATTACATACTAATTAAAAATACTAAATTATTTTAAAATTGAACATTTAAAATAAATTGATTATCTCTTGATGAAATTAAATCTCTTTAAATTATTAAAAGCTATAATTTCATAAAACATATCTGTTTAAATTCCGTAAACAATAAACGGTTTTCTTTTCTCTTAAAATTAATAAGAAAAAATTTTTGAGTAGAAATAATAAGGCTGTAGAATTACTTTTCAAAGTTTTTAATATACTAGTGTCTCGCGTTCAATACATAAAGTTTTTCTAAAATTATTTACAAAATACGCATATATTTATAATATGGAGAAAATAGATCCCCCTACCATTCCTCTGCTCTATCTACCTTTTGATTGGTCAACTTACCTGAATACATTAGGTACTAAGGGAAGGCCCAGTTAACCGATTAACCCTAATGTTTCTCGTTATGAGCCGATTAACGAGGATCAATTCCTAGTGTAGTTCAATTAAGACAAGTATTTATAGTGAAAAATTAAATTATTTCCTATGAAGATTTTAGCCTAATGTGCTTTTAATTTTCTTATTCTAGAAATCCTAAACTTTTGGTTTTTCCCACTATTATTTTAACATTGGTTTAAAATTTTGAACTAAATTTCTGCTAACTAATTAAATTGTTAAGATGAAACAATAGATGAATCAGCTACTTGTATTTTTTCTAAGTATTATAGTTTCATTTATGATTTACGTGGTTCTTAAAAAACACTTCGGTATATTTAGTAAATAAAAATATTTTTATAATTTAATAATTTTATTGAAAATTTTATTTACAGCTTTTTTATCTTAAAAAGCATTTGAATTCTGTTATGTAATCAAAATAAATTAAATATATGCCTTGAAATTGGATTATTTAAATCAGAGCTTTATAGACAATTTTTAAACGTAACCCACATTATATGTTAATACTAAAAAAAAAAAATTAATCTAAAAAAATCTTCTACAAAAAATCTTTTTCAAGAAATTTTACTCATATAAAATATTATAAATACGCTTATTGCTCTTTTGTTAAAAAAAAAATAAAAATCAAGTACATATCATTGGAAAAAGCATTTAAAACAAATTTAATCGAAAAGCTGATCTTTGGCGTGAAAAATTAGCACCTCCTTATTCCGCGAAAGAAAGTTTATATTTTTTTCTTTTTTTTTACATAAATGAAAAATGAAACCGTTAGTTTCTACTAAAGATCAGATGTGAGTCTCGATAAACGGGGAAAACTAATTTATAGGTATATATAAAAAAAAGGAAAAAAGGACACACCGAAAATTAAATAAGATTTTGTTGAATAGATGTAGAGAAGTAAATAAAGAATTTAAAAAAAATAACTGCTTTTGAAATTGATACACAAGAGAAAATTACGCTAATAAAATTTATTATAATAGTTTTGCATAAAGATATCATAATATTATATAACACCACTTTAATATATATTAATAATAATTATTTTTTTTATATATATATACAGAACTGAAACATAAACATATTTGCGTAACTGTTATTACTAAAATTTTTATAAAAGTTTTTTGGAGAAATATCATAAAATTATATCATATTGTGTTTCGTGATAAATACAATTTTAGCGTTATTCATATAATTAATCACATTCTCGTCGCCTTCAAATAATTTCAACAATTTTTAATGAGATAATTAAGCTAGACCAGTAATAATGATTGAAATAAAGAATCTCTGTATAAATCAGATTTTACTGCCAATTCAAGATGTTACACTGGAAATAAACTTATTTTCTTTCATGTACATGATTTGATTACTTAATTTGAAAAATATTAAAATTATTCTCATAAGAATATATAACATTTAAAAAAACAATTTTGTGTTTATCATATCATTATTTTATTTGAGATTGATCAGCTAGAATATGCTTCATATAAAAGATAATATTATTTTATTTCTATAAACTATAAATAAATATTGAATTAAAATATTACAATATCTTTGCTATTTTTAATTCGAGCAAATGAAAGTTATATTTCAAGTTAATTTTTGAAAAATTAACTAAAAAATAATTTTAAAATGTCAATGTCTGTCATAATAAAAAGTACAGTAAAATTGAGTTTCCGCATCTTACAGTACAACCTAAGATTCTTGGTAACATGGCAAAATAATAATAATAACTAAATTATTAATTTAAATTATTAGAAAGTTTTACTTCTTGATCAGTAATATCAAGTTAGTTGTTAAATACAGCTTAAGAATTAGATTATTATTATTATTATTATTATTATTATTATTATTATTATTATTATTATTATTATTATTATTATTATTATAAATATATAATACAATAATAATATATTTTGCATTTTTCAATATTTCTTTCTATCACTGGAATGAAAAAAAAATATTGGCTATCTATATTGATGTAAACGAGTAAAAAAAATCCGATTGTATTTAATCAGAAATGAAAATAATGCAAGATGTTAATAAATGTAAGATCATTCTTCAATGAAAATGATTTAACGAAATATCAAAAGAGAAAATAAGAATATATGGGGGAAAAAGTATTCGAACAGCTTAAGCAAAACTGAAGGCGGTTAAATGAATAAAATAAAAGGTAAAGAATGATTTTGTTTTTGATTTTATTCACGAGGCTTAAAATGTCGGATAGACTAGAGTATCGCAAAATATTGAAGAGGTTGGTTTGCGAGTAAAGATTCATTTTATCTGATTTTTTTCTTTTCTTTTTCACACTAATAATGACGACGAGGTGCGAATGAACTCAATCATAACTCGGAATAATTAAGAAAAGTACGACAAGCCACTCACGGAATTTAAGAGTAAACGCCGAGTGGCTTTTCGATTTTCTTTTATTTACCCCCATTTTTCTCATTTTTCCTTTTTGTGCCTCGGCAAATGCTGGACGACGGCTGTCGTTGTTTATTTGAAGATTAGTGCATCGTGCTATAAATAAAGAGAAGAAAAATTATTTTCTATCCGAGCTGCAATCTCTATAAGAAATAATAATAATTATCAGCCTTCTTATCGTTTAATCGGAATTACTTTCAGTTAAAATGATGAATCGTTTTATTATGAAGGCGAACGTGATTTTATTTGAAGTACTTCTACTTTTGAACATTCCAAATTTATTGCTTCTAGGGACTGTAATTTTCTTTTACGTCTTTTTCTTAATTTGTATTAATTGTTCGAGTGCTTTTATTACCTTTTTCTTTCCTTGTGATGATAAGTTTCTCTTCTAATTATGTTTCCTAGTCAATTGCATATGTTATCTTGTTGATATAATAATTGTTCACATTGCAATTGTCTCTGTATTTTTATAAAAAAAGTGTTAGTATTCAGCAAACATCGTTTTAGTTTCTTATAATTTACATAAACTGCTAAATCAGTACATCAACCTGATCTTTATTGTTTCTAAGGAAGAAAGAATTTTGTCATTTTCTACATTACTTAGTATTTGAGACATATTAAACAAGTATGCATTCCAACAAAAATATTTTACGTATTCAAATTATATATATTTTGTGTATGCATTTTGTATTTAATAAACTTTAACGAAAAAAAAATGTATAAGTTCCTGATTTAACTAACAAATACATTTAAAAAATCGACGAATATCGATACATATTGATTTTAATTTAAATTAGATATATTCCTTAACCAAGTTTAATATATTCTATTCAATTATACCATGTATTTTGATTTATTACTCCCGTTAGAATCAATATGTTTGATTTAAAAAATTAATTGCTAAAGTTAATAAATATCGATATGTATTTAGGATTTACATTGTGATCAATTAAATCCAGTTTCTAATTAATAGATCTATAAGAGAATATCTATAAGAAAATAGAATCCTCGATAATCGGTAATATAAAATGACCTACATTCTTTTGGGCTTCATTAATTATTTTATAAACTTTGAATTATAGAATTTTAATACAAATTAATCATGAAACAATTCATTTAATTATATGATGTAATATATGCCTTTGACTCGTTTAAAAAATATTAGAAGAAAACTAAAAGTTTTATTTTCGATTAAATCAACACGTAATCAATATTTTATTTTGCATAAGAATAAATAAAATGTGATTTACAACATCCGTATTGCAATAAAATAAAATTTGAAATAAAAAATATTACTTTAATATTTGATGGCAGATTACAGTTGATACGAACATCTAAACAAATTACTTTTCTAAATTTAAGTTTAGTTTCGATATTCATCGAGTAAAAACAGTAGAAAGTCAAGTAAATACGTCGCTTGTATTCTTATTGTAGTAAAAAGACTTGGTTTCACAGAAATTCTTCTCTATATTTTTATGAATAACTATTATTTTTAAAATTTTATTGACATACATAATTCATTAGTCATTACATAAATATTTCTCGTAGTATAATTCAATACAAAACTAATAACCTTGTACATATAAACAAAAAAATGAAATGTTCCATAATAAAAATCAAATAAGTAATAAATGAAAAATTATTAAATAACTTTGATGGCTCATTAAATAACAGTTGTCACCGATTATTCCCGTTCACAGTACCCAAAACCAATCCGAATCTATTTTAATGCCCAATGTGCGTGCAAAATTTTGAATTTAAACCGTCATTTAAGTATTAAGTTATTAAACGACATTTTTAATTTATCAACACATGCAAATATTTACCATTAAAAACCTTTTTTAACATTAAAAAATTTCTAAAGTGTTTTTATTTGATCGTAAGCCAAAATTTTACCATATTGCGTTCCAGTACGTTCTCAATCGCACTGTGTTTAAAAATCAAAAAACTTCTTTTGCAAGAAATAAAATCCTGCTGCTTCTAATTATCGAAAAAACAAAAAATAGGACAAATTGAAAAAATTTCCCCCTGCATTTTAAGACTTCTCCAAAATCGCTGCGATTAATAGTCACGAAATGAAAAAAAAACTCGATACTTCAAGGACAACCATGTATTTGTACAATAAATATATAAATAACATATAAAGAAAACAATGAGTTGAAAAGGAAAATAGAGAGTAATATTTAATTCAAATGTAATTATTTAGGTTAATTAAATTTTAGAAGAAAAAAATAATCATGTTGTAGTTTAATTTATTAAATATGTTGCTATTTTGAAATCTGCCCATAAATGTTAAAAAGACAGTCGCAGATTTAGGTAACAATATAGAAACAGGTTAATAAATAATAAAAAATTGATAAAAAATATCAAAATTCCAATCGATGGAGCCAATTATCACCGAGTAATTCTTTATTGGAGCATTTGTGGCTCTAACAATCTATATTGTTATGTAAACTTCGAGCGAATAATAAGTTCCTTATGCACTGATAATAACATAAAAAATTTTTGAGTCTCATTAGAAGGTCTTTCTAGTACTCTATATCGAGGAGGAATCATATCCATACCTGCAAGCGACTATTACCGACGCCATTTTAATTCTCGAAACACGCTTTTCATTACTTTTCTCGCAGGAATTCACGCGTCGTACGCAAAAGGAGACAAAAAAATGACTGCATCTCCGATAAATTATTCACGAGAAACTCCAAGAACTCCCGTTATATTTTCGAGTTGAACGGAGCTTATGCCTTTATAACGACTGCACCTCAAGGATTACAAGGATAATTAGATTCGGAACCGCCAATTGTGATTCGATGTTCAGCGAGTATAACAGTTATCCCGAGTTTTCCACTAATCAATCAATTGGTCCAATACCAAAATTGCGTGATTGACAGTAAAAGAAAATATCAGCGAGTAAATGAAAATACTAGCAAAAAAGTGAAAATATCACCACCACCATTATCTCCTTCTCCTAATAACCCAATGATAATAATTATTAAGTTTAAATTTTTAAATTAAATTTTTAGTATTATTTTTTACGTAAGTTTTGTCCAGAAGATCTTTTTTCTTAGAGGGTTATTTTTTACAGGTATATCGTGTTAAATAACATTTTATCAATAATTCAAAAAAGAAATGTACTGAAATAAATACGATTTTTAATTTATGAAATTATAGTTTGTTTTAAATGTATAAGAAAATTATGTCATGCACTTAATAAATTTAATAAAATAAAAATACTGTTAGACGCTTTCTCTTACTTTCAACTGCTTGAAAATAAAAAATCTCGCTTGAGAGAAGATGTTTGTACCAACTGTATCGCAGAGCTATCAAATTAATCCTTTATGAAGTTCAAAATTTGTATTTATTTATTTCTGTATTAATTTAAACAAACTGTCTCATCCTTACCTTATATTTATGCGTATATAATATATAAATAAAATAAATAATTATAATAAATACAATTGTTGACACTTTTAATTTTTATTTGCTCATTAAAAGAAATAACAAAGATTGATAAATTCAGTTATTGACAACTAAACTTCAAACTTTATTCTAATAAATTTGCCATAATAAATAAATAAATTCAAGGATCTCTAGTTCTCTATTCTAGAGTGATGACATATACTACCGAATTAACTCAACTACCCACATCGTTCTTTCGGATGTTACAGGATTTTTATAAACTTTTGATTTGAAACCGAGAATATAATAAAACGCAATTTTCAATTAGCGGACATATAATAATATATATATATTTTATTTGTAAATTATTTTACGATACTATTATTGCTATTAATTATTCTTAATAATTTCAAGTAAAATCAATTAAATCCAATATAAGAACAATATTTTAACTATTACTATCCGTATTCACTAACTTTATTATTAATTTATGAAAAAATTGTAATTTTCAAAATAAAAATATGTTAATTATTTATTTATATACTGCGACATATAAAGTTATAAATTTTTTAATTAATTGTCCGATCGGTTTTAATAAAAATGCCTTTTTTCATAATTTTATTAGATACCTCTAATGACATTATAGTATAAAAATTAGAACTTTTTATTTTATAACAAAAAAAGCATAATAATTCACTTTTTTATTAAAATGTTAATAAAAATATTTCTTGTAGCATTTTAGAAAATAAAAATCTACTGATTTTTTTACAATTTTTTATTAAGGAGACTAGCTGTTTTTTTACCGAATTAAAAAAGGTATATTACTTGGTATAAATATAAAAATTAAATAACTGATCAAGTTTTATTTGAATTTTTAATCTTCTCACATTCACGTAATTTCATAAAACAATCATAACATTTGTTAAAAATTATTCTTTTTATAACAATTAATGCACAGTCTTCAAAAAAAAAAAAAATATTGGGGAAATTAAATTTCATATCCACAAGATTTCCACTTTTTCATATATTGACAATTTTCTCTCTTGCCTTGCTCCCTATCACGTTGGTGATCTATTCGAGCAAGTAACATAGGTTTCTTAATTTTACTTATACTGTTTGCCGTGGGTTTGGCTAGATCGCCTTTTTCGGAAGGTGAGGAGTTTCTTGGACAAATTGGTGTGTTTGATACGAAAATGCACTTTTCGGCGAAAAAATACAGATAGATTGATTTCATGTTCTAGATTCATTTTCCTGTACTTTTCATTAAAAATTCAACCATTTGAATAACTTAAATGATTAACAGATTCATCTAGACATATAACAAAAGTAAAAAAACACTGCTGAACGTTTTAAAAATCAAAACAATCAACCAAAAAGATGCAACAATGATTTACAAATCAGCCTCGCAAATAGGAAGAATAAGTGTCATCTCGAAATGGAAACTACATACATTCCAGAGTAGAGTCAGGAGTTGCCTGAAATCCGAAGCACTGGATCCTGAAACCGAGCAAACAGCTTACCCCAGCGCTCGTATTTTTTCTCATCTCGGTTGTATTTCTTGTGCTGCACGTATTCTCGCTCTTCCGTGTTCTGATATTTCAGGGTCTCGGTGATTCAAGGCCGGATTCCTGGCTAATTCGACGGCTGCAAAGGGGCTCCATAGTGACTGAGCCACAAACTCAAGATCGTATACTCTCGCTCTTCAATGAGAAGACCGATGTCCTGTACGTGTTTTCACGGTCTTATCCGACAAATGAAAATTGTTGTCACAAAACTTAATGAATGAATCATAAAGAATCATTTTTCACGCTTAAGTAGAAAGAAAAATTTTATATTCATATTCTTTTGATAGTTGTTTTTAATTTATCAAAAAAAATCAATACAAACAAAATCATTGTTTAAATAAAAATAATTAAATACTGATTCTTTACAAATAACAATCATTTGAATTATCCGATAATTGCATTTCTTTATATTATTATTAATACATAATTAAGTTTTACATATATCTAGGTATTAATTTATTTTATAAAATAGTTAATTGATGATAAAATATTTATATAATTTCCTAAAATAATGCACTGAACTATCAATACTACAACAAAGATTAGTTTTTGATAACATCATTTTTTATTCATAAATTTAATCTTAATTTAAATCAATCGATCGAAACTATTCTTTACATCACTTACATTTCATTAAATAATATCATTTTTAAAAATAAAATCTATGGATTGACAATTAATTTCAAACATTTAAATTAGAAAAAAAAAACAATCTTGACAACATTGCTGCAAGTATTGACAAATATAATTAATTATACAACATAGAAAATAATTGCTAAGGAATTTTTAAATAAACAATAAAAACACTACTATTGAATACATAAAGAAAAATATAAACAACAAATTTAATTTTGATCACAATAAGACTAGAACTGAAATCTTTAAACTTCAAAAAACAAAAAAGTTCTTAAAAAATAACCCAAACATATTTTTTACTGAATCGGACAAAGGTAACACTACTGTATGTATTGGTGTAGATGAGTATACTACAAGAATGAAAAAGTTATTAGATGACACCAATGCATACACAACAATTAATAAAAATCCATTAAAAAATCTACAGTTAAAAACTCACAAATTATTAAAAGATTTAAATGATAATGAATATTTATAGGCAAAATACCATAATAATCAACTTACACAGACAAACACTAATTTAGCGAAAGCATATGGACTACCGAAAATACACAAACCTGACTGTCCTATGCGACCTATCATTTCGACAATTAATAGTCCCTTACATTTCATTTCAAAAATTTTATATAACGAACTCAAAAAATGTATAAAACCTCCCAAGTCAAGAATAAGCAATAGTTTAGAATTAAAAAATATACTTAAAAATGTAACTATCCCAAACAATTACATACTTATTTCGTTGGATGTAAGCTCATTATTCACTAATGTACCTTACGAGCTAGTAATTAAAAGCTTGGAAAGAAGAATAAATAACATATACAATGTTAGTAAAATTCCATTCAATGAAATTATTAAAATAACTGAATTTCTTTTCGACAATACATATTTTGTATTTGAAAAGAAATTTTATAAACAAATTTATGGCACTCCAATGGGTTCTCCAATCTCACCCTTATTTGCAGACATAGTGATGGACGACTTGGAATCTGATTGTCTTAATATATTAAAAAATAAATATAATATTACTCCACTATTTTATCACAGATATGTTGATGACACAATTTGTTGCATTAAAAGAGATTATTTACAGATCATTTTAAACACTTTTAATAATCACAATTGTCGTCTTCAATTTACATCTGAAGTGAAAATCAATAATTCAATTAATTTTTTAGATTTATCTATTATAAAAACTAAAAATAATAGAATCATTACAAATTGGCATCAGAAACCTACACAGTCGAACAAGATACTCAATTTTCTATCCAATCACACACTGTCTCAAAAATGTAATATTATCTACAATCTAATAGACAGAGCCATATCACTCTCCAATCCTTGTTTTCATAAAGATAATATAAAAAGGGTTAAATATATACTACTACAAAATAATTACCCTGATTAATTTATTGAAAAACATATTAAAAAACGTCTAAAAACAATAAAATTTAAAAATAAAAATAAAAATAGTAACAGTTTGGATGATTTCCATACCATATCATTTCCATATTCGAAAAATATTTTTTTGAATATGCAACAAAATTTAAGAAATACGGAATAAAACTAATCCCTAATATTAATAACAAACTTAATTCTGTTATTCAAAAAAGAAAAGACGTTATGATAAAAGAAGAGAAAACTAACATTGTATATAAAATAAAATGTAAAGATTGCTCTTCAGTGTACGTTTATGAAACAAAAAGAAACTTAAAAACAAGAATTAATGAGCATAAAAAAGACAACAATCACACATCTGTTGTCTCAGCCCATGCACGAGATAAAGGACACGTGATTGATTGGGATAATGTAGACATTCTTGACTACTAGAATAATTATAAAAAACGTTTAATTTCTGAAATAATTTACATTAAAATCAATAACAATACCATAAACAGAAAAGAGGACACACAAAATCTTAATAACAAGTATCATATGATCCTCAATAATATGACGAATCACAACAATATGACGTAGAGTGTGACGTCAAATTAAGTATATATTGAAGACATATGATTTAAGTTTGTTTACAGTCTACACCTGACGTTACGACTAATAAGTTGTAGAATATTTAATCCCGAAATCTCAATTGGTAATTATATCATTCGTTATAATATACATATGTTATTAAAAAATTTGTTAATTTTTGTAATTGTGTTAAATAAACAGTCTCGATACGGGCAAGTGATACTTGCCGAAACGTCGACGAAAATAATAGAATAGACTTGTTTTATTCACCTGCACCTCTGGGGATCACCAATTTACAATAATACAATAAACATGGAAGGTGCATCATATCAAACTTCAAACAATAAAAACAGTTGATTGTATAAAAATTTATTATTTGAAAAATATATTAAATAATAATTATAACTGAATTGTTATCACAAATAATGTGAATTATACAATAAGGTTTAAATATTAAAGTAATAACCATATATAATTGCAGTGCAATTTTTAAAAAAAAAATAATAAAAACTAAGATAGACTGATAAATGTATTGAATTATTTATTGATTACTTATTAAATATATTAAACTGATAAGGTACGGTACTTTCAACTAAATATATCTAACAAACATAAATAAACATTTAAATAAAAATAAGTAAATAAATGAGTATTCGTAAAAGTAAGAAATTATGCATCAATCACATTATAAAATAAATAAATTTAATTAATTACATTTAATTAATTAAAAATATAATTTAGTGTTTATATTGTTCAATGAAATATTATGCAATAATTTATTTACATCAATTATTTCACAAATAATTTGTAATATACTCATCATTTTCCCGAAAATAATATAATATTTTATTGTACGCGAATACTTTCTACGTTCAATTATCGTATTTGTCCTTATACTCCGATTATTGACGATGATATAATCATATTTTCGAGCAGTAATTTATTATAGAAACGGCGGTATATCTAAAACCGCTTAAGTACGTATGGCAGCGACCTCAAGGAAATCTCGACAAGGGACGCCTTGCCACTTACTTGCGAGAGATAGCTTCAACATAAAGAAGTTCCTCAAGGTGTGACACTCGTTTCGACAGTCGACTAAGAATCACCAGCAGTACTAATTTTTGTAATTTGTGTGACAAAAATCTATTGTATATTAAATAAACATATTCAAAACTACTTGAGATTATTTGTCTTTCACCAAACCCTTAAGAATTTTTTTTATTTAAGCTTATTTTCTTTTGGTAAAGATTAGTTTTAAATAAATGTATTGTTTATCCTATATATGTTTCTTTAAAAATTACTGTTTATTTTTAATAACATTTAATATAAATAACTTAAAAATTATGAAGTTAATCGACTAAAACAAGAAATTGATAAATTTGGAAAGTATTTAAATATATTATTATATATTATTGTTGTTGTTAACCACTACATTAAATATATTGCATGTATACAACAGATTGTACTTGTTGATTGTATATATATTGTAAGTAATACGAAAACACAAAATAATGTGAAAAATATTTTTGGGTTATGATTGTCCATTTTATAGAAAATTCAAAATTTAGTATTTATTTTATTAATAATTATATAATTTACTCATTTAATGCAGTACTCATGCAATATTTACAGTAAAAATTTTCTACAGTTCATAGTATACCCATTTAAGCATTTTTATTTACATAAATTATAGATTTTGTTATATTATATTATACATGAATATTTATAAACAACATTAATCTCTCTCTCTCTCTCTCTCTTTCTCTCTTTTTATATTTTTTGAAAATAAACACACGATGCAATAAAGTTATTTGAAGGGTCAACTTTCTTGTTATTAATCTGTTTTTTAATTCCTAAAGTAAGACCTTACATTAGGGTCGAAAAAAAGAAAAAAGCAGATTATTCGAAATTTAAAAAAAACATAATATATGATATATATCTTTTTAGTCGTATAATTTTAGTTTAAGGCCATTGATGAATAAAATTGAGTTTAATGAAACAACTAAACAGTAACCCATTTCATTTTTGTACCTTTAGTTGTTATTTAATTACAAAAAAATTTTCTCATAATCGGAATTACCTTGTCTTCCCTCCTCATAACTTTCTTTTCACTGCATTTTCACGTCTTCAATCAGTGAAATTAATTGTTAATTATTATAAATAAAAAATTACTTTAATTGAATATGCTTTCATTAAAATGATTAGCCACTCATCCACTTTATGTAACTGCAATTTTCGAATTTCATACAATCCGATATAATAATGATATAATATAACAAAGGAATAAGAATAAAAAATAAATAAATAAATGCACGTGATAAATGAGTGTTTTTTTGTTAAATTATAAGCTTGGATTTTTAAACATTGTTAATAATTATTACAAGATGCCAACGAAAGAACTTTTATGATAATAAATTTTATTAATTCGTGTATATTGAAAATTTGCAATGGTTTTATTATTATAAATCATACAACAAAAACTGGCAATATAATACATTTAAATATATGAAAATGACATAGTAATTTTAATTTATGTGATATTATATTTAATTATATTAAAACTTGAAATTTATTTTTCTACATCTTACAACATGCCCTGAATATTTTCAAGTTCAAATACAAAAGTCACTGCATCCAATTTTTATTTTAAATATGGCGTTGAAAAAAAATATTATTATCTGATAATATAACAATTTATAGTACTAGTTTTTAGTAAAATAAATAGTAAAATAAAAATGTTTTATTCATGCAAAGTATATGTAAAATACACGGTTTTATGAGCTTTTTTTATAGTTATGATCGACACTGTTTAATGCCGATTTTCTTTTTTAGTATTGTTGCATTAGAATATGGTATTGTATACACTCATTTAATATTTTTTTATTTTACGATTTATAATGATTAAGTTATTATGTTTTTTCGCAAGAATTTTTTTTTATTTGAATTATAAATTATTCAAAAACTACCGATTTAAAAAGGTTGTTGTGAAATGTGTCAAAGTTAAAATGAAACGAACTAATTATTAAAATGGATCGAATTAATTGTTCACAAATTTTCAAAGTAATTTGATACTCGTGGGTTGTTTTGCTTACGGAAAAACCTTTTTAATATTTAAAAAAAAGTATACATATATATATATCCTCGAGTTTCCATTCATAACATATGATAAATCAGTTGATTTTAGGTAAAAAATATTTTCGATTTATTCAATTTATTGTATGTTTTGCACGCCTGAATAAAGGTACAGAAATGAATTACTGTTTGGCTATTTCACCCAACTCAATTTTATTCAAGCTAAAATTAAATTTTAAGTCAAAAATATTGCTATTAAGTGATTATTATTATTAAATTATTAAATATTAAAATAATCGTTTGCTATGTTCCAATCGAATAACCAAATTTGGTCCATAAATTTAATTAGTTGGTTGCAAAATCACAAAAAATACCAAAACAATATACAGTAGAGATTTTTCGACATGTTGTCGTATCTTTCTCTATAACGAAAAAAATCTTCAGAGAGTATCGGACAATCGCCCCTTCCTTGTAGCAAAGTTGCGAATGCTCTCACGAACACCTGACTAAAACAACGCAATTTGAACTTTGAACTTGATCGTGTCACTACAGTAGAATCATTGCACGAGAAGCAACCCACTAACCTCTAGTGGTGTGGGGGATGAAGGGCACCCGTTCTCCTCGAAAATTGTACAAATGGAGGACCCGCTGTCCCCCTCCCCCCAACACTTCATAGAAATGGAACCCAGACCCTGCTCCTTTCTGTTTTTCAAGAGGAGTTTATAACGGTTGTGGGTCTTGTGACCTCGTTTGGAGCCGCGTGTATCTGCTAAAGAAGATCGTCGGCCTCCGAGATCCGTCATAACTGTTCTTACCATCCGGGAACTAAGGCCTACTTGAGCACGACAAAAGTACACGCAACATAAAACTCATTGATTTCTCGTTTGTCATACAGGTAAACAGTCGTATTGTCACAGACGACAGGGAAGTGCAGCCTCGATTGTCGATGGCAATAATAATAACGACGGATAATGACGTCGGTTACGATTTTGATGATCCTTTTTTTCTGACGCCTAAAAAGTTCATCATCATCGGGATTATAGAAGATTATCATCGGAAAAATAGAAGGAAATTTTTCTTTTTTTACGGCTTCCTATTAGAAATGGTCTGGTCGAAGATCTTACTTGTAACTTACGAAAAAATCCATTTACCGATTTATGAACGCAAGAGGTGCATTTTTTAAGTAACAATTTTAAAAGTATTCCAGGTAATCTGATTATAACTGGTCGATGAGTTTAGGTACGTTCTGATTGGAATCGCCTGAAGAAAAGAAAAGTTGATACCAATCTGTATAAGATTTAAAATTTGCTTATAGAGGTTTCAACACATCAGGGTAGGGTAATCCAATATATTTAAACAATTTTCTAACATGCACAGATTATATAATTATGTAAAACAGGAAATTGAATTTTTTAACGATTTTCAAAGGAACAATATTCTTTTCCCTACATTTCCTTAATTAATTATTTCCAAAAAACCTATTTTGTAATTCTACTTGATTCTATTTGAATTTATTTTCATATTCCATGTTATATATAAAGATAAATACGTATACAAAAAAATTGTTGAAAAATTCGAAAATTTATTAACATTAATAAATAAAATTTTTTCTCGACATCGTATAATTATGGAGTAAAATTTTACTATTTTTGTAATTTGCTATATACACACACATAAATCATAAATATAATTTCATTTTAATTTTTTTGTAAATATTTTGTACTGTATACATTTAATAATATACAAAATGAATAAATAACTGAACATAGTTTTTTCGGAAATATTTAAACATTTATTCTCTGATAAACAGACTCCTCGACTGCATGTGATATAAAAATCGGAATATTGAAGTCTTAAAAAAATATTGGAAATTATCTGGAAATATCTATAAGCACAAATATAAAAATTTACGATGAAATTAAATATTCTCAATGTAATTATTATGAAAAAATAAACAAATACCGGTTGTGCTGATATTATTACATTTAGATGTTTCAATAGCTTACAAACACATTTTTAAATTATTTTTTTAAGTTTTGAAATTTTAAATATTAAATTGCATTTTATTAAATCTTTTGTGATTTTTAGAATAATTAATTATACATTATCTACAATTTTTATTTCATCGATTGATTATAAAAATGTTTTTTTCATACATAGAAAAAAAGTTAGAACTTATTGATTAAATAATGATCAATATTCTATTTATATAATTCTAACAAAATATTTGCTATTATTATAATTTAAGTAACTATTAATTTGTAAATGTTAAATATTCTTATTTTAAAAAAAAATAATGTAAATGAATTTATCGAAATAGAAATAGAAATAATTTCGAGGGTTCCAAATAACTATATTTGATGTGAAATAAAATATAAAAATCAACTACACAAAATCCATATAAAGATGTGAAAATAAATGAAAAACACGGCTTTACAATTCCCGAAAAACCTCAAAATTCGTTTCTCTCCCTTCGGTAGTATTTGCTCAACCACTTTCTTTGCCTGCAAAGAAATATGCAAGAAATTTAAGAATCGCCATTCACAAACCGAGAAAATTGAATGAATTTGTCAATTTTCATAAACAGATAAACAATCTATGACATTTTGTCGATATCTTTTCAACGAGATTAAATTTTTAAATCTTTGAATCTCATAATTTGCATATTTCAAATGATTGAATCCGACAAGTTGGTAAACCCGTTCATCGATGAGATACACTGTTTATTTATTTATTAATCTCGTTAAGAGATTAAGATCAACTGTAATACCTTATCATACAAAAATTAATATAATTACATAAATAACACAAAAAATAAAGGTAATATTTATTTTTATTAAATAACGAATCCTGGCAATGCTATTAACTCCACTACTTTCTTCATAAAATGCCACTTTCTATTTCTATTCACAAATATAATCGGTCATTAATTTATTAATCGAATTAAAAATATTTTCTGCAAAGATATTTTTGTTAAAAAAATAAAATTTTTTAAAATAGTTCTTAATATTAATTTATAAATTTTTCGGCTATTTGAAAATTTCTCCATTTTTAATTTACCAAACGATATGTATAAAAATATATATTCTTCATAATTTTGTTAATTACAATTCATCAATAATTTTAAATAGATAAATTTATACTTTAAATTGATACTACATTTTTAAAATTCCAAATTCTTATTTTATAATAAAAAAGTAAAAATATGTATTTTTCATTAAAATTGTTTATAAAAGATTAGTCGGTAAATATTTACAATGGCATTTTAGAAATTAAGAAACTACAAATTTTTTATTCAGAGATATTTTTGAAATATTATTATGTACATATGACATTCGCTGCTTTTTATTCTTACTTTCAAGTAATAATAATTTTGGTTTTTATTTCTACAATTAATATTAATAAGGTTTTGGTTTGATAAAAATAATACATCATAATAAAAGTTAAAATAATCAAACGAAACCTGTTATCCAACATCTAATAACAGTCGATTAACATTCAGATATTTCAATATGTATACATTTAAATATAAAGCTTCATGCAGTTACGTATACAAAAAATCAGGTATTTATTACTAATGAAAAATATAATAAAAATTATCATATCAACGGCTTATAATTCGATCAGATAAGTAAATCATAGTAATATCCCGATCGAATCTTATCTCGAATTTTGATCGCTCTGCTAACGAACATAAATTTTTATGTAAAACTTTTTTTTGTAAACTAAGCGTATTAAAACTTAAAATGATCGATCAAATAATGAATGTTAAACTGTACATATCTGAACAACATTTTTTATGATAAAATAGCTAGCATTAATAATGTAATTAAACAATAGACATAGACCTATGTAAAATAGTTTTATGCAATTGTCGTAAATTACGATAAATTTAAATTTAACGCTTGTTTATGTTATTACATTTAAAACACTTATATTTTGTGCCCTTGAATACTTAATCTACGAATAAAACATCTCCTAATTTAACATAATAAATAAATAAAATAAAATACTCTCAAGATTTACCATACAAAACATGAATGAAAAATATTAAAACAAAAGATTAAAATTCATTATTCCGCAGAATTGGAAAATTAAAGAGAAAACATCAATTAACGAGAAAAGGGTAAGGATGGCTTGCGATCAGCATTTTTACAAATATGTGTGTTAGTAAGGTAAAGGAAAATGATCAGGTGCGATGATTGAGTTGCATACAGTTAATAGGCATTTTAAAAAGCCCCAAGTGAGCTTAAAAGTAATTACGATAAGTCATTGTAGGAACGAAGAAGGAACCCAAGAAAACAAAAGAAAAAGAAATTGAAAAAGCAAGGGAAGAAAGAAAATTGAGAGTCATAGATACGGAGGAAAACGCTACTGCAAAAAGACAGGATTTCTGTGCTCAGAACTTATATTTATGCTTATTATGCTTCATCATTCTTAATTAGCTTTAATTTCTCTTTCTGATTTATTTCAAATAAAAAACCCAACTTATTTTATTTTTGATTTCAACTAATGTTTTTTTAAAATTTTTTTTGAATGTCCGATTATTTTACGAGACTATTTTACTATTTCTCAATAAATTATCGAAGAAGGCTACAAGGTGAAAGATTGAGAGTAATATGTTTAAAAAATTCATTGTGCTTTTGTATGTTGAGAAAATATATGTCAAATATGTATCGCTAGATGTCGTTATCAATGAAAAAATGTGCAAGTAAATATACTTGAAAATTAATGGATTGGAAATGAATGTACAACTAAGTATGAAAATTTATACTCGTTGTTAATTATGTAGTAGTTATCCACTGCAGTTCGTGAGACTGAAATGCGTGATAAAACTGTGAATGCGTAATCAACAACTTAGTCGTATAAAATTATTTTTCATAACGGAATTCTGAAATTGTATATTTCTGTAATACAGCTTTTATTAAAAGCAGATACAGAAATAAAGAGAGAAAAGGATAAAAATGGATGATCGAATATATAATTAAATTGGTCACGGGATAATCGAATAAGGGCAGTGGATGACGTATAATTAGGATTCATTGTCTGGATGATGGATCATATAGAAAAAGCAAAAAAATATTTAATGAATTTATTATTTTATTATTTATATTACAGATTTATTGTGAAAAATTCGAGTGTTGATCATTTTATAATAATTTGGTATTGAAAGAGTATCGTTTTGAAAAACACACATACTGTATGGTAGGGTTTGATCGATGTCACTTCTTATTTTATGGTTCAAAAGTAGAACTTGAAGAATATTTTACCCATCACCTTATGATATCCATTGCCTTAAGATTAATAAAATATGTACATTGCAATCGACATTCAAGTTTTAACGCAAGTAATAAAATGAATAATAAACGTAAACAACATGTAATGATATTAAATTATATGCATAAATTTTTTATTTTACGTTGTACTCAAAATGATAAAAAGATGATAAATTTTAAGAAAGGTAAAAATTTATGGTTTTTATTTACGTAAATAAAAAATATATATGAAAGAAATTTAATGAACTACATTTGAATACATATTTTTTCAAAATTATTAATTTCATTGAAAAATTATTTAAAATTTAAAAATAATATTTTTACGGAAACCTAAAATTCAACTATCAAGCCAATAAATAGAGAGTGAACAGGATAATCAAATTTACATGTTGATAATTTTTTCATCACATAAAATTATTATATTATAGGGTAGTACGATGGATAATGTTTTTTTTTTTCAATTTAACAATAAACTGTAGAAAATCTCACAGATTTATTTTCAATTAAATAATTTTATTACAATGTTTTTAAATTGCAATCAAAGAATATTTATCAAATTTAACACACATATTAATTATAAGATTTTGTAAAATATACATGAACAATTTCTTTTACAATTCTATTTCATTTCACATGATGAAAAGAACTTTGCATTTTCTTCTTGGATGTTCCTGAAATCTTTTACAACTGTCAACTGATTTTAATCTTAAAATATGTTAGTCTTATAAGAGTCTACTTGTCTCTTGCAGCTATCTTATATCTACCAAAGTCATTAAATATTATATCAGTGTTTCCAGATTTATTTAACAGGTGTCGATTAAATTGATATAAAAATTTGCGAAAAATACATTTTAAATAGCTTTAGCCTTGAAAATGAATAATATATTTATCACCCAAAAAGAACATTGGTTTTGAACTGAATCAAGAAGAAAATAATAATTTACGATATTGGATTTTACTAATAAAGCATATTACTTATAAATAATTCATTCAATTATATTAAAAAAATAGAATATACTCGCGGAAGAATGTTTAAATATTTTCATATCAAAAATTCACCAAGTATTTGGCGACGTTTATAGAAATGAGGGAGACTAAATTCTGCTGATTTTGAAAAACTTTAAAGAATGAAGAAATGTCCTGATGAATGAGAGAAAAGTAGTGGTCTATCGGTAACTTCACAAGTCTTGCTGGGGAGAGAGATTTCTTCTGTAAAATCATGACCAAAAAGACCGTTTTAAACAAAAAAAATGGAGCATCTGAGTTGGAAATTCAAAAAAATGCTCGGTATATCATTAAGGAATTTGCACACTTCGATATTTTTGAATCATAATTTCATTAAGAATCCATCTGTCTCTCGCATTTATCTCAACTTCCACGGTATGTTCTATACAACTTTATGTTTTTATGAATTTGTATGCCAGATTCTTGCTTGATGAAATACTTTTATAAAATTAGGGTCGACCTTGAAAGTCATTTGATATTTTTTGCCGACGTTGACCGCGGAGTTAGATGAAAGGTTGCAGACTAAGATTGTTGTTATTTTTTTTGAGAAATTACTCTTTGGACAGTATTTAACCAAACATCAAATTGATTTATTCCTCAGACCTTTGATATTTAAAATCACGCTTTCTTCTCTTAATTTCGTAAGTAATTTAACACGTGTAGGGTTTTGTTCACAAAAGATCACAGTACAAAATGCTACTTGGCGCATGGAATATAAATTAAGTATTACTTGAAAATTTGGCATTTCCCATTAATATTCAATTTTCTACGACAAACAAAAATCAAATCAAATGAAATCCACAATGAGAAGCAATTTTAATTTATCACATTAATGTTGAATTTTATTATCGAATATGCCTATGAAAATCTTTGGTTTATCGGGAATGACTGTAAAAAAGTTACTATTTTTTTATATTAAATATTATCAATTTATTTATACAATTTATACTTATATACACAATCACAAAAATCGTGAGATTTTTATAATATTGGGTATACAATATAAACACTACACGTATTAACTCAGCGCAGTCGCATACAAAATTGTAACGTGTACGATTTCAGCGCACTTTCACTCAAGCAGGTAAAAATGGCCGAACTCAGTCGTCGCCGAAAGTCAAAGAGAAAGTAAAAAGTAAAGTAATATATTAAATCGAAAAAATATTTCCTTTTTCGAATTTACAATTTAATATCCCGTGTCGTTAACCATTAGAAAAAGGTTTCATGCTAGGCGACAATCAAATGCATTACTTGTTTTAATCTCTTACAACTTATATCGATACAGTTTGTCGTGCAAATTGTATAAATCCGTCTCGCCTACATTAGAAGAACTCGTTATATACTTAAATAATAATTGTGTAAAAATACCTATTAGTTCAAACACTTCAAACGAATTAAGCCTAACGAGTTTTATGTATATAAATTATACAACCGCTACCGATCTATTTAAACCGATCTGTATCTATTTACAGTTATGTTTATAATTTTATTTACAAATAGAAATGCAATGTTTCATGAATAATTTCCATGAAAATTGCATCGTAAGTTAGAGTGTCGGGTAAGCTTCTCCCATTTATCCCGATGATAATTGATTAAAAAGCAGATTGATTTGGAAGAGTAAATCTGAGCGACCGTTTCTGTACGTTATTCTTTACGGTGATTCTGTATGGATGCTTACTTGATAACTGGTTGGACAAGGATGCTTATGTCAGAGAGGACAATGATGAGAATGCGCAATAATTGCGAAACCCACGAATGTTAGTTCACAACAAATTTGTCATTGTAGGAAACGCATGGAGCTTGAGGGAAAGATAGAAATAAATGAAATAGGATTATAGAGATAGCAAAATTCTGTTTGAATGATGATGAGCTGAATAAATTGCGAGGGGGGATGCTGAAAACATAAAACACCCTGTGCAGTTTTGTTTCAGAGAGACGAGGGACTTTTTTTCAAGATATCTGTTTATATATTCCGTATATTCGTTTTTTTCTCCTTTATTTTCATTTTTGCAGTTTATCCATCGAAAAAGAGGATGTCATTTCCAGTTCAGCGACGATGTTTCAATTTATAGATCACATTTTGTCACAACAACCCACCATCTGCACCTCTTAAATTTTTCTCAAAAAAATTTTTCTGTAAAAAATCGACTTTCGACTGGTGCCCGTTTTTTAATTGAGAATGTCAATTAATATTGAAAAAAATAATTTGTAAGCATTGGAATGATTTTTTAAGGCGGCCAACAGACTCTCCTATTACAAATTTGTTAAGAACCTGTATAATAATTTTATAACTCGAAAAAGTTTATTTAATCGTTGCGCTTCATATTTTGATTCACGAATTAAGTATTCCGTAATCTTTTGAGATTTACAACGACCATTATTAGGAATTAATTTACTAAAATTATCAATCTTTTTCAAAGTAATTATTTCTGATGTGAAAAAATGTACGTTTAATCAATATTTATTGTTCTTCGAAATAATCAAAGAAAGGATGATGATATAAGCAACCATAAAAATGTAATGTAATGTAATGTACCTGGAATACTCGTAATTATTTATTATTTAATGCTGGATTTTACCATTTAAAATGCTACCAATCATCTTGCGAATAAATGAAAATAAATCTCATTTAAACATCCATCGGCAACTTTCTTCTTTAAAAGAAAAATCAAAAAGAAAAGCTAAGCCAATGACACCTATGAACGAAAGAGAGACTAAGCAATATTAAGAAAATGATGTGAATCTCAGTATGGGGCTTAGCTGCTATTTGCAAACTCAAATTACTTTCAAAAATTTGCAAAACTGGAGTCAAAATTGGAATCGATAAGACACAACACTTTCAAAACCATTTTGCTATGCAATGTATTAAATAAAAAAAACTCAACGTGTTTTGTACATGAGAACAGTTATATCTTATTCGTACAAAAAAGTACAAAAACATAGTTCCTGCTACATTTGTTCTACGATAACTGAAGACAAAAAAGAAAAAAATGCAACAATACTTGCAAGGTTAGTTTCCATCGGTGTACGGAAACTAACCACCAAACACGCGTTTAAACCTTAAAAATCCACGCGTTGGTAAAAGGTGAATGATCGCGGAAACATGCAAATTTACCGATTTGCCAATTTCAAAAGGAGTACCGTAACCGTTTGAAATTGGCGTTAAAAACTACGCCGATAGGAGGCAACGGAAAAACTCGACACCAACTGTTCAAAAGTAATAATCAGCGCCCCCCATCAGCAAAAGCGCTAACTAATATTAAAGTAGCTCTCGGCAATATAAACGCGAGCATGCGAGCCCGCAAGAGATTCGGACTAGGATTTTTTTATGAGGATTTACTCTGGTGATCACACGAGAGGAAAAACTTCAAAGGCAAGCTCAAGAAAGCAAAATTTAATATAAGTTCGTGCTTACACGGCTTATAAATTAAATTTTTTGACGAATTATACCGATTATCTTATATCTCGAAGTACAGTCGTATATGCATACTTTGTCATAACAAAAGTTTTGCATTTGACATAAGTATAAAAGACTATTGACCATCGCTATCCTCTCGTAACAAGGATTGTGACGATCACATTATTATTATATTATTGTGGGTTATAACTATCCTGTCATAATAAGCAGGTCATTAACCCAGCAGTAAACTCGAAATAAGAAATACAATTAATTGTTTCTTGTAGGTCGAGACCCCAGAGCAGAACACAGCAAAAATAAACGGGGAAAATAGGCAGAGACCCACGGAGTAGTTAAAATTCAATATTTACTCCAAGGAATAGTTTTTTTGTTGTTTGTTTTGTAGTAAAAAAAATTTATTTAAAAAAAAAAAAACAAAATAATAAATAAATTTTTTTTGTAAAAAAAAATAATAAATAATAATATATTTTTTTTGTGTACAACACTTTGGTGTGCTCCCTTTTTTATAACCAATCGACTATCTATTTTCCGGTTGCACACGACAATGGTCGTATCGTTACAAAATTATTATGCAGATTAAAATAATTGTATAAAAATACAAAGTAATTTAGATTCCTGAAGTAATTCAAAATTAGGGCGATGCTAGACAGTAATAAATTGATATTAAAAGGATTTCATTGGGCGAAACTATTAAGTACGAAAAATGGTCAAGTTACGTTTGAGGAGAAGGGGTAAGTATTAATAAAATAAAATTATATTTACTTTGTTTTCTTTTGAATGAAATATCATATAAAATCCGAATGCCCTTTTGTATTCCTTCGGACCTACATGAAGCCTCCTTCAAGTACAAAACTTAGAGATCTTTTTGTTTATTATATTATCGCTTTTACTAAGCCAATTAGTACGAAATATTCTACAATATATATGTATGTTACACCTTTATTGAATCCATCACAAACAGAAATGAAAAATGTGAAGGAAAATTCACTCGATTTCGCGAACCTTAATTACAAAAAAAGTAGGTAACTCGCACAGTGTAGCAAACATTTAAGTATTTTTTGTTAAAAATAAATTTAAGCTTTGATGAAATATAAAACTTTTATATAAGTGAATTAAATTTTTTTATGGAAATTATAAATTAATAGAAGCAAACTATACAAAATAAAAAATATTTTAACTTTTAAATTTTATACTGAACATCATCTTTCGTTTAATATCAAAATTTGATGATTTATAATAATGCAAAAATGTATTGAAGTTTGTAAAATATTAATATCGTTTAGAAACTCAATAAATAATGATAATGAAAATTTATGTGTAAAAGTACACTCGCTGTAATTTGAAATTAAGAATAAAAAAATGCAACCTACATCTAACAAGAATGAAAAGTAGTTTTTTACTAAAATGCACGTCCAAAAGTAGAGCATTACTAAATTAAATGTAATGCAAGTAAATATACTAATATCTATAAAGGGTAAGCTGAAGGAAACATCGAGAGCATGTGTAAGTAGAAATTATCGAAATAATTCGACGGGACTCTCCTTCAAGACTCGAGAAAACAAAGAGAAGAAGAGAAAAAGAGAGCGAGAAAGAGAAAGTAATAAAGACGTTAGTTATACCGTTGAACGCGTACACGATGAGATGGCGCGTGAATGAACTTGCTCGAGTCGCGTTTGCATTGGGGAATGAGACCTGAACTGCCGACCAGGCTTCATAATGCATTAAGAGTTCTAAAGTCACAAGACTCGGTGCAAGTGGGCATAGTCCCCCACTTCCTTGACTCCGACACCCGATGGGCACTCTCCCTCTTCTTCTGCGATGCCGTTGCAAAGGCCTTTTCTTGGAGAACAGCTGCTATTCGAGTCCAGAAGTCGCTGGCCGCCTATCGACTTTGCGGGAGGGGCGACGAAAGTCTGCCTGTACACTCGAGATGTAGGCAAACAGGCTCGTGTGTTCGCACATGCCAAACACATACCTAAGGCCATTGATAGGATAAAAGTCTATACACTGTTACAAATTAAATGTCAAGTCTGGATCCCCTCGCATCGGAATTATTGCTTGCGTGCACTTTGGGTAATCACCGACTCCTGCACTTCTAAGCGAGTCGAATCCGAATGGTTGAGCATCCAGACCCCGACATTAATGTGCCTGATCAGACACAACTCGAGCACCTAGAATGACCCATTTTTGAAGAAAACATCGAATTGCTCTTTTCTTCTCTCCTATGCACCATCGCTGCTTCAAATATTCCCTTATTATCACGATTTCGCAGTCAAAATTATTATTTACAAGATTTGTATTAAAGTAATTCTTAAATTCTTCCATTTCTATCTCTGAGAGCAATCAATCCCAACTAGCTTTCAGAAGACGATTAAACCTTCCGAATAAATTATGTATATTATGTCGCATTAAAATCGTAATTAGTAACGAGTCTTTCGACAGTTTTTAAAGCTGTCTCATGGTTTTAAACAGCACTCCAATTTTCGAGACAGACACTTCTCGACTCGGGCTTCCCACCTTTTTAGTCACTTCCACTTCCTGTTTCTCGTCTCAAACTTTCATCCTCAAAATTTCCATTCCACATTCTTCGCATACCCTGCTTGCGAAAGCTCCATGGAAAAGGGCGAAGCAACCTGTACACTTTTCTCTCAAAGATA
Organism: Eupristina koningsbergeri; assembly: GCA_018907245.1. Classification (NCBI taxonomy): domain Eukaryota; kingdom Metazoa; phylum Arthropoda; class Insecta; order Hymenoptera; family Agaonidae; genus Eupristina; species Eupristina koningsbergeri. The sequence goes on along the minus strand of JACCHV010000002.1, from coordinate 523,704 downwards.
CAATGAGTGTACTCGATCAGTAAAACAAATCCTCATCACTGAACTAGAGCTATAGGTGTGAGTCCGTACGTTTCCAAACTTGACATAAATATTTTTACTTTAAAAACTCTTTAATCATCTCGATATCCTTCAAGTGTTCTCGGAGGATTGAATTGTTTTAGGAGTGGGTTGGATTAGTGTTTAGATTGGATTGAATTGGATTAGAGTGCTTAACTTCGCATATCATTCGATCTTATTTATTTATTATTTCTTACTATGACCTGAGTATCTTAATATCATTGCCAAAACGTGCATGAGATATTTATTCCAAAGAAAAAAAGTCAAATAGTTAAACATACCACAAATTGGAAAAATAATGTTTCGTTTTTTTAAATTTCAATGGTTGCATATGCACATGTTGTCATGGAAAAGAAACAAATTTTTTAATGCCTTTAGATTATCAAATCTTTTGGATGCTTTAGAATTCCTAACAATAACTCATGCATTTTAAAAAGGTCTTAAAATTTATAAGCTGTATTTAACTCTGGCACCTTATTATCTATTTGCGTAATCAGTACATTCACACTTAAATAATATATTCATTACATATAAATCGACTATCCACTAAAAAACTCTTAAAGGTTATAAATAATCTCAAATTAAATATTAATCTTTCTCTCTCTCTCTCTCTCTCTCTCTCTCTCTCTCTCTCTCTCTCTCTCTCTTCCTCCATTTTTATTTTATCTACTTGGCGTTGCCTTTCTCTCGCTCCATTCAAATCTATTCCTAATTTACATTAAATCTTCTCAATAAGTACCGTTTTGCATTCGACATAAGATTTGAATATTTCAGTATTAAAACAGATTGATTCTTTATTATTCCTTAATTAATTTATTTATTTAATTTACATTTACTTTCAGGTTCTCCTTTGAAAATTTAACAAATCTTGGATTTGTTGAACTTTTGGTGCCCTTGACACTGCGCTTTCACTAAATAATATAAAAAGTATGAAACGTAAATATTTTTTAAAAATTTAGAATTACAGAATATTAAAATTAATATTTTTTTGCTGCAAAAAAGTAAAATATCTTAAAATAGTATCGTTTATTATCAACTTAAAAATTATAACAACAAAATTTTGAATTAATTGTGATAAAAATATTACCACAAACTCTTGGTTATTTTAAAGTAATATTTTAAAACAAAATGAAAACATCCCCTTAGACACTTACATCAACATCGCATCCACTGGTATCGAGAAAAAGAGAATTGAGGCGTAGATCACGTTGAGGTTATTTAATTAATTAGGCTGAATTGGATCATAAGAGAAAGTCGATAAATAGTTAAGCGTCTGGTAAATATGACTCTTTTCTATCTCTTCGAGCAAATACCAGTATCAGGAGCCCAAGAAAGGTTTTATCTGCCCTGACGAAAAAGCATTTTCGAAACACGGGTGTGTACTAGGACACACGCACCAGGTGACTGCTCCAGGCACTGGAGAACCTGGTCACATGCGCTGCCATTGTTACCAGTGAAAGGGGATCGATATATCAGCTTATCCACCAGTGAGTCACATGTCTCGAAACTTATGTTTGATCAATCATGGACGTAGAAACAATCCACCAAATTACCGGAACACGAGAGAGACAGGAAACACTTCTGATTAATAACTGTTCAACCAGGGCTGCAACTACTTGAGTGTCGGTGATTTCAAACTCGTTCATTTTTATCTATTCTATGAATCACATGTACGAATTAAACGTTTACGAAAATGAAAATTTAATTATATCGAGTCATCTATCTCTGACGCGAGATAAATGTTTTAAAAATCAGTTACTTCAAAAAATTGTCTTATGCAAAATACTATTTTTGCGTAAAAACATAAAAACAGAATTCACATGACTTATCAGTCCTTATTTATTCCTTAATTAGATAAAAAGTTATCAAAAATTTTTAATTATACATGTAAAGATATGATTCATCGATCCAACATACAAATATTACAAATTTAACTGTACATTTCATAAGTAAATTTGCGTTTACGTATTTTAAAGAATAAACACATAAACACAATAAGCAAATAAATAAATTAATTTTTTAATTAATCTTGTACTAGAGAATAAAATAAAGTAACTATAACTAATAAAATTATAATAGTATGTTTTCAATTTTACAAACATATTTAAAAAAAAAGAAAATAATTCAACATAATTTGTTTTATTCTGAACATTTTATTGATCATTAAAATTAAAAAATATCTAGAATAATTTTAGGCATACTTAATAAACGTTTAACATTTTTTATATTTCATACATGGAAATTATTTTATACCAATAGAAACTACAGTAATCAATTAAAATTTAACTGTTTTTATTCATTATATAATTTAAAGACTATTACGTTTTATGAAATCAAAACAAAAATTTAGAAATATACAGATTTTGTATTTAAAAAACTATGTACTATATCGATTTAATAAAAAAATTTTAAGTCATATAGATTAAGAAATATATTTTTTAATCCAAACAATGTGGGTAAAATGTAATAATGTTGTTATTAAAAGTTATCACATTAGATACTCGGATATTAAATACAGAATTTTAAATAGAAATTAATATATTAAGTAGTAAACTATTTTTATATAAATTTCGATACATCTAAATTGTAATATAATTAAATGTTTTCATAAAAAAGTCACAAATTATTTCTTATCTGTTACAGCTATTTTTTGGTATTTAACGAAAATAAAGTAAACGTGTTACTAGACTTTACGTAAAACTCACAATCTAAAGATTTTTTGTGTACCATATTATTTAATTATACATATGATTTTAAATACAAATAACAAAAAATAGGAATTCACTTGATTATAATAAAAACTTATTATAATACAAAATCGTAATTTTTTTTTTAAATTATCTGCCTTCTTCAATAGGCACGTTAAACGAATCACTCATTAATGGGGATTATAATTGTAAGAGATAAATTAAAGTGTAAATTTATGTATATAATGTCGAAATAATTCATACGACTGAACAATGTAACAACTAAATAAAATTTGAATAATAAGGAAGTGAACACTGCAATTTTATTCAAGTGTAATCAAAGGACTACATAGCCGTTTAACTAATATTTGTGTATATTTAAATATGTCATTTATTTTATTAATTATATTTTATTACACATGATTCTTTTTTATACAAGGGAAGAAAAAAAAAGAAATGCATTAAAATGTCATTAAATTAATCGCATTCCTGATTCATTCAATTACAAAAGCTGTAAAATTGATTCACATTTCCATTAAACGTAATCTCAAAATCTAAACATTTTAAAAATTTTTATTTACACTCTACGAGATTTTGGTGAAATAGTAAACAAAATAATAATTTATATCTTAATTTTGAAGTATAGTAAATATAATTTAAAATTTCATTATCAGTATTAGAAAACTGCGATTAAACAAATTATTCTAAAAATTTATTGTAGCATTAAATTTAGTAGATTTTAATCGGTATAAACACAATTTCCCACTTGGAAATACTTTTCATTGAAATTGATGATTATTTTATGAATTATTCTATTTTTTAACTTAAAAATAATATTGAATAGAATTTATTTCTCTATTGCAGTGGATTATAATTATTTTATTTACTTTATTTTTTAAACATTTGAATTTAAGAACTTCTTAAATGATACTGTTATTTACACATGAATAATTTTTAAAAAATGCAAAATAACAAATGAAATTTGTCTTAAAAATATTAATATATATACATTAGAATTTATAATTTTAATTACTTTTAAAAATTATAATATTATTCGTTACTTTTAATGAAAAATAAAACAAAATAAAAATTATGACTAAAAATGAACATTATTATTATTTGATATATATTTTTGTTGACGCAAGAATAATTTATTATCATTTAAATTGTGTGAAATTAAATTAATTAAATTTTAATAAAATATTAAATTAGAACTCGTATGTTTCAATGATGTACCATATGTTTGCCTTGATGTATGTAGTTAGTATATAGTTTGTGCTGCTCGTATAGTACAGTTGGTTTGATATTTGTATCGGAAATGTAAGTAAATAAATTTAAATCTTGATTATTTTTTAATTTTAAGAATCTTTCATGTTTTATTAAATAAAGAACTTTTCATTAAAAAAAATCCAATCAGGGTCAATGTAAAAATGTTAAAAACAAATGTTTATTCTCAATAATTACGTTTCGGTAAGGTATTATGTATATTATAATTAATTACATTTTACCCCGTACCCTATAAGTAAATATAGTTTATATATCCAATATATGTGTATTTTTTTCATTTTTGATTTTTTGCTTTAGCAAACCACGCTAGTATTCCTATAAAATTTAAACGCAGATACAGTTTATTACATTGTTAAATAAGAATAAGTACACCTAATTTTCATAGAACATGATTAATTGATAGATGTTAAGGTTTCTTTAACAAATTAAATGAAAAGCCAGTAAGCAGATATTTCCAACACAATGTATATCGCTTTTTTAAAATTTTAATCGCATTTCCGTAATTCGAATGATTTCAATGCTTTCTATGATCATCAAACCGTAAAAATAGGAATTATACGGAATTGTTAATTCCCCGATTAAAAAAAAAAAAAAACAATGCATGAAAAAGAATAAATAAATAAATAAATAAACAATAATATGTAAATTTGTAAAGCCGTAAAATCATCTCGTGTGCGTGTACAGACACGCACGTAATTTCACATTGGTTTTTTATCATATATTTATCACTAATATTCAATCATACTCGTCAAAATTACTAACAATTATTAACGATCATTTATCTTGCAGATGAATATTACGTCGCATTAATAATGTTGCACCAAGAGAGCCAAATGTCGAGTTATTTCCTTTTATCCTGACGTAACAAATTTAAAATGTGCACGTAAAATATATCTTTGCGGATCTTTTATTAAAATTATAGCAAACCATTGTGTGGTCGGTGATTTAAAGCAATGAACGGAAGGGAAAATTTTCGAAAACTCGAGTACAAGAAAGAGTTTGAAGAAGAAAAGTGCAAAAGATTATTACTTCGAAAAAGTGAAAAAGCGTGAGCCAAGAAGAAATTCTAGCATTTCTCAAGAAGTCTTCTTCGGTTTCATCCGAGACGCACTTTCTCTCGACTTCCGGTTTCGTTTTTCGAGTGATAGTGGTATCAAGATTGGTTGAGCAAACGTGAATAGGCAAATTTCATGCCCCTAGATGAAAAAAAAGGAGAGAAGAGGAGTGAAGGTTTCCAGTCAAACAAGTGAGTGAGGAGAAAATTGGTCCACGTTATCATCCTCTTAAAGTCTTTTCGCAGTGCTCTGGTGCGCACTTTATACACCCTTAGATCTAATTACCACTCGACCATGCACTTCTTATTTCTATTTTCCTGAATCTAACTGGTACTGTATCGGTTTTTTATTTGAGTTTAATTTCGCTATTTTACTACATACCCAACCGTGACCAAGAAGATAATTGTCTTACGAGATTGACTTTTGCTCGCTGTGAAAAACCGCCAAACTCAATTGCAACCCAACTTGATGTACAGTTACATATTGGTAGATTTTGGCGATTCGGAAAATGTTAAAACTCATGACTCCATAAGAACGCTCGTACTCTTAAATATGCAATTATAATTAAACGATAATTCATGAATGCAAATTTAATTGTTTTTAACAGCTTTCACCAAATAAATGATAAATTGATAGATGATATTATTCTCATTGTCAGAAAACCGCTGGACATGATTTTTAACTATTAAATTTTTATAGTATCGAATGTGCGGTTTTTTTAAACGATTTACTTATTTTATTATTTATCTGTCAGTATTAAAAAATAAAAACACGATTTATTACATATGAAAAACATACTTTCGAGTCTTTCAAAAAAGGTCTTTTTATATGATGTAAATACTTTTTTATTTATTTATTTATTATCACAACAATAACGCAGTTTTTAGCAAAATATGTCGATATTGTTAAAGTATTATATTGGATACAATATAAAATTTAATATTCAATAAATATATATGTGTATATATGTACACACTCACGCATACGCGTCCACGCATAAATATACGTGTAAATAAATTGAAAATGCTGATGTGTTTGACCAGAAGACATGCTAAAAAACCTGTTTTTCTCAAAAGCTGCAAGTAAAAATAAACGTATACAAGTTGGAGATTAATTTGCTTCCTCATAATGATGAGAGACCTGAGTTTTTTCGCGAGTGAGAGAGAGAGAGAGAGAGAAAGATTCACGTTGCTTTTTGTACAAACGGACATTTAAATGACGAAGGGATTATCTTACCATGACTGAACCGGTGATGATGCACCTCTAGTGGCGTGTCCTGAGTGAAGAAACCGGCATATTCTCGAGTCCGAGTCTGGAAGGGCTCGATGGCGTTTCACATCACTTCCTCGGAGGACGTTTTCTCTTGCCACCTCTACTGGCACTCCGATTCTCCCACCACAAGCCTGATGGTACACCAATAACAACAATAACAACAACAGCAATAACAAAAACAAATCACAACCAAATAATGCGGGACGCACTTGCACTATGTCAGGAGGGGCTGCGTTCGCAGCCTCGTCGAACGAACATCGGACAAGGGAAGACACAACTCTCGGAGCTGTTGCGCGACAGGTGCACGCCAACGAGTGTTCACCCACAACCGTCAACTCCGAACTGAAACTCGCACAGCACACTTATGATCCGAACCTGGCAAACACGCCAAACGACTGAACATCCAAGCGAACGACAGGTAGGCCCAACAGGATCCCCCCCCCACCTCCGGCACGCTGACGCAAGTACCTGTCGGTCAACGTCTTAAGCGGTAAGAAATAAGAGAAGGAGGAAGGGGGTCAGATAAACTCCGGTTTTCGGTCTCTGGCAGGGCCGTACCGTGCCACAGGACCCCGCCGTTGCTGCTGTTACTGTCTGAATCACGAGAGGGCGCTATTCTTTAGAGTAACTTCATAATTCGTTAGCTTAATACAGGTCAACGTAATACAAAGCATGTCAAGTATGCTAATTATTATTTGTAACAACCGTTTAGAAAATGTCAACTGATCATGATGTCAAGTACTTGTTGACCTGGTGTATAAATGTAATTCGATTTCATTTAACTCCAAGATTTTAAACTCGTTACATTCTTAAAATATCATTTGTTTTTTTATTTTTAAATATAAAAAATTTCATTATAGGTATTATTTAATAAAGATTTATTAAAGATAGATTTCTCATCATGTATGTAAAAAAATACTTATTAAATAAAACAATTATACAAAAAAAATAATTTAATTTTTTTTTTAAGTATAACTTACAAAATTTTAAAGTATTAAGTATATTTTTCAAAATTCAAAAACATCGTTCATCCTCCTAATATTTAAAACTAAAACAAAGTTGGTTTTATAATAACTTGTAATTTGTTTGACAAAATATATATAAAATAAATATTAAAAATTTACATTATCTTAAAAGTTAATCAAAAAATTAATTAAACATCGTATTATTAGAGATATTTCTATATTTTATCCAACTCAACAAAATTGGCAGAGAAAGATATTTGGAATATATGAGAATTAATATTAAAAGATTTCATTGAGAGCACATATAAGGAAATTACATTTTCTATAATTAAATTATTATTCGTTGTATAAAAAATTATATAAATTATATATATCAACTGCAGCAGGTAAGAATTTTTGATAATAATATAATCAATTTCTGATGTATATTTAATATTATACGATATATATATTTTATTTCAATAGTAGTAAATGTATCATAAGTAAATTAATTTCAACGTGTTCGATTGTGTGGTTTATTATTATATATAATCAAGTAGTGTTGACCCGGGATAGAGATTTGTCAGCTCGACGGCAAGTATCAGCAACGGACTTTGTCCTTCACATTTAAAAGATATTGTTATTATTATTATCATTATTATTATTAAGTAGTGTTGTGAGTGAGTGAAGTATAAAGTGTTTAAATATAATACTTAGAGTAATTTTGAAATTTGCTAGCACTGTTTGGGAATTTTCTAAGAAAGCTGGAAAATTTGCAGTGTTACAAAAGATACTACCAACAATCATTTTTACCCAATATATTATATGAGCTGTAAAACGACGCCGGCGGAAGAAAAATATACAAGCTACGAGCTCGAGGTATTAACGATACTAAAATCATTAAAAATAATTCAGTGTCTATCTGCAAGCAATAAACTTCAAAATTTTAACAGACTGTAAAGCTTTTACGATGATGATGAAAAAAAAGAACTAAGCGTACGCGTGGCAAGATAGGTTTTGTTCTTGGAAGAATTTCCGTACACTATTAAGCATAGATCCAGTGTAAGCATGAAGTACGTTGATGCACTGAGCAGGAATCCGATAACAAGCGCTATGATAATTCACGAAACCGGCGATCATTTATTAAATAAACTAAGGAACGCTCAAAATGCGGATAACGCCATTGTAAATATTGTACAGCCCGTCAGATTAAATAAAAATCATGAATTTAAGGTTAAAAATGGACTGTTATATAAGGAGATCGACGATTAATTACTACTGGTTATACTGGCCAAAATGCAAAATCAAATAATCAGGCAAGCGCATGAACGCGGGCATTTTGGAGTTAATAAGACCGAAAGCTTAATTAAAAAAGAATTTTTTGTTTAAAGCGCTACATGATAAAGTAACGAAAGTCATAGCGAATTGTATCAATTGTATTTTAGCGGAAAAAAACAGGACCGCTAAAATCATCAAAGAAAAATTATAAACATATTTTAGCTGTAGTAGATGCGTTCACTAAATTGATGTGATTACATTCAACAAAATCCACCGACACAAAGAAGGTAATTAACCGGCAAGAAAGACAAGCGGTAAATTTCGGTAATCTGCGAAAAATTATTTCCGATCAAGGCAATGCCTTCTCACCTTTAACGTATTCGAAAATTATTAAAAAGATGAAAATATAAAACATCCTCTAAAAACGATGAGAATCCCCAGAGGTAATGGTCAAGTCGAGAGAATAAATCGGACAATTACCCCTCTAATCACTAAACTTACTACGCCTAAGCAACCTAATATGTAGATGATATTGTTTTTTGTATAGAAAACAGTAAAGTTGATCTCATTTTAAATATATTCAATAACTATAACTCTCATCTACAATTTAATTATGGGCTAGAAGCGTCAAAATCTTTGAACTTTCTTCACATAACCATGTATAATAAAAATAACCATATATTGACGAATTGGTAATAAAAAATGATGTGCTCTAATATAATTATCAATTTTCATTTACATCATTCGATAAGCCAAAAGAGAAATATTATGTATAACCTTGTATACAGGGTTTATTTTATTATCGGACAAATGTTACCACAATGACAATTTAAACAAAGTGTACAACATTCTATACAATAATGACTACACGGTCTACTTTTATAATAAACATACCAAACGTAGACTGAGAAAAATTAAATGTAATGATTGTCTAGACAATAACCCGACTAAATATTTTGACAATATAATTTCTTTGCCATATATAAACAAATTTTATGAAAAAATCAGCAATAAATTAAAAGTGTACAATATCAATATTGTACTCAAAATTAACAATAAGTTAAACTACATTATAAAATTGGGTAAAGACAGATATGATAAATGGGAAACAGCGGGCGTCGTTTATAAAATAAACTGCAAGGATTGCAACGCGAATTACATAGGCGAAACTCAACGATTTTTAAAAAAACGTATTTACGAGCATAAAAAATGATACAATACTAATTCAATGATACAAATCCACTTGTAAACTAATGAACATAAGATAGACTGGGACACTAAAAATTTTGGATAGTGAACAAAATTATAAAAAGAGATAAATCTTGAAAATGCTACATTTAATTAAACCATAACACTGTAAATAAATATGAGGGCACCAATATGTTAAATTGTCAATATAAACATCTGATATATAGTTATCTGATATAGTTATCTTATATCTGATACAGTTATGATATAAATTCGACGTAAGCGTATTTTGGTATTTAAACTTAACGACTCGACAACATAAGTTGTGCGAAATTATTATATAAAGTATTAGACCAAAGTAATAAATATTATGTATTTTAACTTATATTGTAATTTGTAATTTAATTGTTGCAATAATTGTTTTAATTCATTTTTTAAAAATAGGTCTGATGAAGACAAAGTAATTTGTCGAAACATTGCCAACGTTTAAACTTGTGTTTTATTCAACTTACACCCTTAAGGAACCAATTTCCCAATATTCGTATATTTATAAACAAATTTTTTCAATAAAGTCAATCGAGCTAAAAGTTAGTAATTTATGAACTTCCACCTATGTATAATGAATTTTGTAACTATTTTAATATAAAAACATTATTTTATTTTTTCCTAAACACAAAATTACAAAAAACATTTTATTTAACTATGCATAATTTTAAAAAAATAAATTTTCCTATGTGCTAATTTATTAATTTATGTAATTATAGCTTCTGCCTTCTCTTCTTCATTATCTATATCTGAATCTTCCTCTTCATCTACACTTTCTTGTACTTTTTTCTTTTCAGTAAATCCAATTTGTTCAATATACAAATTATGATCAATTTGAAATTTCTCTTTTGAATCTGGAACCTGTGTTCGAATTCTTAAAAAAAAAAAAATAAATAATAAATAACATGTAGTAAGTACAGCATTCATTTTGTCCATTAATTAATATAAAGAAAAATTAAGCTTTATTTTTTTTGAGATATACCTTGTAATAAAACTACCAGGTCTCTTTGGTTTTGCTGACATAATAGACTCTATTACACAACGCATATTTTCCTCTAATTGATGAGCATTCATATTCAACTAAAAATTAACAGCATTAAATTCAAACATAATTATTAACAAAGTATGATATTTTTTATTCGTGTAAATCTTTTACATTTAAAATAAATTTAACAAGTTATTTTATAAATATCAAAATAATAAATCAAGTAAACTATGTAAAATAGCCATTATATTATAATAACTGAATATAGACTAAACAATAGGGAACTTTTGAGGTCGTGGCAAAAAACAGCTAATAATTTATAAATTTAATTCTTTTAGTTTTCTATTTATTATTAGAGTTTTGTTCTAATTGTTTTAAAATTTATTATAGTATTAAATTATAATTCACCAATCAATAAACAATTCAAGTATTCTTCAAATCATTTTTAAATAATACAAATCAAACTACATTTTGAAAAAAAAATTTAATTAAGAAATTTAAGTGTTTTGTATTTTTATAAATTATGTATCAATATTATTTTATATTAAATAGTTCACAAAATTTGTGATTAAAAATAACTTTTTTAACTGATGTCTATGAATTTATAAGATATAAACTCACTGTTCCTACACAAATAGTTGAACGACCATATTCTGGATATTCTAAGTAAGGTTCAACAGTATAGTATATAGCATGAAGATGTTTCTCAATTAACGGTAGAAGATCTAGTCCAAGTGTATCTAAAAATTTTACTTATATTATTATTTGAAAAAGAAGCATTGAATATTTATTTATAAATGTTATTCAGAAATTATATTATAATTATACAATATTATTAAAATAGAAAAATAAAAATTTTTTTTCGAAATTTTATATTTTTCAAAACAATTTTGATTATATCCCTTTTTTAAAATTAAATTCTTAAAAGTATTTTTTTATATTTTAACTTTAAAAACATTGTGTAACTATTAATAAATAATAATAATCAACCCATCATATTAATTTCATTAATTTACATTATTAATGTAATAATTTATAAAACAATAATTTTTTATACTTAAAAAAATTATTTATTTAAATAAAAATATAGTTTTTCTAATATTCTAATCAATTTTATGTAAATCATTTTTGCTGCTATTTTCAGTACCATAATTTTTTTTTGTTTGAAAAACAGTATAAAATACTATACAATATACAAATAGATATAGAAGAAATATTTATAATAGTTTACACTAATATTATGTATTGACTATAAAGTAATTTCTTTACTACATTGAAGCAAGATAAATTAATTTACCTTTTTGTCTGTTTGGTAATCTCCTTTTCAATATTGACCTTATAGTTAATATTTCTGCCATCATAGTTGCTTTTCCTATAATAGTGGAATAATCATTTATATCTATATCACCACTCTAAGAAATTAAAATAAATTTCTTGTTAAAATTAAATTATAAAATATTAAATTTTAATTATTAATTTTTAAATATTTTTGTTTAAAGTATATTATTATAGTATTACTGAGATTCTTTTTATTATTTCGATTCCACCAGCTGTAGTAGCACCTGCAGCTATAAGTTGATCTATTTCATCTGAATTACAAAAAACTAAAATTTTTTTTGGCTTAGAAAATTGAAATCTATGCATTGGTATTACTAATCTTTCAAAAGTTTTTATAGGTTTAGTTTTCTTTACTCCCTAAAATAAATTAAAATAAATTTTGAAGAATTGGATAAATTTTTTTATTTTAAATTTTAAAAATATATGTATATACAAACTTAAATTTGAGTGTAAAATAATAAATATTTAAATTTCAAATTTAAAAACAAACCTTCAAATTAAGTTCAACAAAAATATTAACATCTGAATCAACTTTATCATACATGGTAGGATCAAAATAGTCTTTATATTTTGAAATAACTTCTATAAACGGATATGTTACCCATTTATAATAGGGCCGATAGTACACATCATCTACTGGTAAGATTTTATTGTTTAAATTATAAAGTAACGCATCAGGTTTTACAATTTTAGAACTAGATTTACTGAAATCATTAAAGTAATTTAGGTTTACTATAAGATATTTATGTTTATTTTTAATAATCAGAAATAAAAAATACTTTAATGTATTCAAGTTTAATCAAAAAATTTTACATGTAAATTTTACCATAATTTTTATCATAATGTAGAATATTTTAAAAAGATGATTTGGATAAAAATGAAATTTTCATTACTTTAAATAATTCAATTTTACTGTAAATGTCTATGACAAGAATAACATATTTAAAAACTTGTTTCATTTATGAAATACAATTTTATTAGCTTAAATACTTGAATATTAGTTTTATTATTTTTGATTATATAATTATATGCAATCATAAAGTTGATTTGTGAAAATCAAAATTGAAAAAAAATCATCTAATTAAATAATTATTTGATTGTTTGTAAATATCTATATTACAATTTTTTTTTTGCATCTATTTTTTTAGCAGCCATCTTTGCAGCTAAATTTTTAAGTTTTTTTTTTATTGCTTTGACTCTCGTCCCTTTCCTAGCTGCATAATGTTGTACTTGCATTAATCCAGGAAATATACTGGTGGTAACAGCAAACTTTTGAATAAAATTCATACCATTTTTTAATAGGTCTGCAAATAATCAATGTATGCAAGTTTAATTAAATTTTAATAACAAGACGACCATATTTTTAATTTACTTTTATAATTTTGTATAAGGAATGGATGTTTACAGGTACTTATATAACTTATCTATCACTTTACAGTGGATTAATATAATTATATACCACCAAACAAGTATGATCATTTATATTAAAAATTATATGTAATTATTTTATAAAAGGCTGCTATATCGTTATAATATATATTTATTTTGCAATGTCAATAAATAATTATACGTGCATTTTATTTTTTGTTATATTGTTTTGAGGTTATATTGTGACATAATGCTTAACGTTTTAAAACAACTATTAGGCGTATACTCGTTTTGATATATTTGACAAAAATCATAATTCCCTTTTGAAGAATGATACACTAGTAGCAATATTTATTGATATTGTAAATTTCGTTATAAACTTACCTGAAAAAGCCATTGTATAACTTATATATGTGAAGACGGCAGCGTACCCGTTCTACATTACTGCAAAACCAATAAACAACTAAATTCACACGATTTTTTCCTCACAGCAATTTATCTGTGCACGCACACAAGTTTTCACATAAATGCAAGGGCGAACGAGCAGGGCTCAGTGAAAACTTGGAATATTATATTTATTGAAAAATTTATAGTGATAAAAAGCAATTTAAAAAATATTCATAATACGTTGGCAAAAAATGTTTATATTAATTCGATTATGATGTAGCTAGGATGAAGTTTACAAATAGCAAATAACAATAAATAAATGTGTAACAACAAATTTCGGTTTTAGTCTGAGCATATGCTACCCTTACATATTGTACAAAAATATCTTTAATATTTAACATTTGTAATAAATTTATAATAAATTGTAATAATTGATTAAGGTTAACATCTTTAAAAATGTAGTTAATGAAGAAAAGGGAAACGTAAAAAAAGTTTTATTTCAATTATTGCAAGTTATAAAAAAACGTACCTGTCATGTAAAAATAAAAAAAAGGTAATAATTGCGTGTCCACATCGAAAGAAAAAGCTATAAAAGCATAGATTGTTTAACCGAATAATTTAAATGAAAAAGAAAACAGATCGAATGACGCATAATTTTCATTGAGACTAAAAACGAAAAAAAAACAAGGCATCAGATAAAGTTAAATTAAATTAATATTAAATTAATTTAATAACTTATCACAAGAAAAGTTTGATTACCTTATAAATAAAGTAATACTTGGTGGCTTGTGTTAGACAAGATTTGCGACTAGTAAAAACACGTGAGGTATTTCCCATCCACATAGAAAATTCAAAAAGACAAGCCTCTCAAATCAAAATGAAAGTAAGGATTTTCCAAATGCTTATTCTTGGACTCCAATATATTATAATAAATTAAAATAATTGTTGAATCTGAGGGGTTTGTTTGCGTAACCTAAATCTATTTATATCTTAAATAAAACCAAATTAAACTGGACAATTCTTATAAAGTTTCTTTTCTTCTTCTTTGGTTAAAAAAAATTAATTATTTTCCAACAAAATTCCACGTAACTGAAAACGGTGAAACTTCTCAGTTCTTTCAATTTCACCGTTTCCATGGTAAGACAGTTAGTTAGCGTATTACATTTGAATTTGGGTGCGTACAGCAACAATCAGCGTGGAAGTTTATCAGCAATGCGAGAAAACAATCGTTGCCGTAAACGGACTCTGAATGGTTATGTTTTTTTATCGTTATTGCTTCGTGCTGCACGCGAAAAAGTGCATTTCTCTGTAGAACTGGAAGACTGAAAATGGGTATAATTGTACGTCAATACGACAGCTGACAACGCATCAATATTTGTGACGAGCAAAGTGCCGCTAATACCATTATAATGAACATGGAGACGACTTTCTGCGAAAAAAAATTGATAAGCTACTGCAAAAAACTTATTACAAATACTGTTTTAGAAATATGTTAAAGTTCGTATAACCTGATCCGTTTACAAGGATTAGACTCAAAATTTACAATACGGTATAGTACTTTGACCATAGGCGTGGTTCTCGCCAATTTGGCTAATGTAAATTTTATGTTAGGGAATTCCGACGTATCATATTTTTCAGAATATCTATAAACAAGACTGCACTGCTCTAAAATGGCCCCTGAAATGAACTCCATATTATCTTGAAAGGAAAGAATTCATCTCTATTACAGTTTAAGCGTAAAGGTGAATAGACAGGATGAACTCCTTAAATTCTGAATTTAATTATAAAATTTATATAATTTTTATTTAAATAAATTCTAGCGTATTTGTGAAATTATGCCTGTGTATATTTTATTGTGTATTATTGAAATATTAATTTAATTCTACTCTTTAATGACAAAAATAAATTTAGAAGATTTATTCATGATCAATGGAAGGCAAATCGCAACATATGTAACAGTTGCGGTGAATTTCAATCTGGCCATAGGTTGAACTTATAGGTAGATGTTTATAATCGTGGACGTAAACTCACCTATAATAGTTTTTTATTTGCTTGTGGATCCACACCAAACATGAATAGACTAAACGAAATTGTCTGCATTCGATAATGTGGCAATCTCTAAGGAGGCCAGTATAAAAACAATTACGGATGGGTTTTAATATTATTAGCTGCTTGCAAGATAACCACAAATAACGAGACTTTCTGTATTCAATAGAAAAAGATACAGCACAATACAATGCACCACATGGAAACCATCTGAAGTCAACTGGTGTATCACAAGCATCGTCGTTTGGCACTGGATCGATTGTAGGAGGTCAAGATGGAATTCGAGTAATTTCTCGAACGCTGTCTAATCTGAGCCTCGAAGAGCACCTGGTCATCGATCCTACACAGCGTAATAAAGAAGAACGGAAGCATGAAACCACATAGCGATTACCGATTTCAGATAGGTATAAGACACTTCATATCAAAGATTTCGCTTAGGGTAGAATGATTTTCGAACATAAACTCAAGACGTGCATATCATAAAATCCCTGTAACACCGAACGATAATGATAAAACGGCCATAGCAATGCCGTTTAATTTGTTCAGTGCAACATGATAATTGGTTTGAGGAGTTTTATTAACCTATGCACCGGCCTTATATAGGTGTCTTTTAACGTTCTTATTTCTACGATTCGCACTTGTCCTTTTGATCCCGTGTATATTTTTATTATCGTTCCGTTAATCCAATTGTTTCTTGGTGCTGACATATCTACAATCATCACTACATCACCGTCTGTATATGGTTTAATTGAAGTATTCCATTTCTTATACGGTAACAATTCAGGCAAATACTTTCGTAGCCATCGTCGCCAAAACGCGTCCGCGAAGCCTTGTGCAATTGGCCATTGTTTTTTCAGGCATGTAGTATCTAACTGATAATTACCAATTCTTACATTCCCTGAGGACGAACCTATTAAAAAATGAAGATTGCCTATTTAAATCTTTCACACTATATATTTCGCGATTATCAATTTTAAAGCTTTTTGTAAACCAATGATCAAAAAATCTTGTTTTATTTCATTGCGAACGGTTTCATCACTTCCATGATGAAAACGATGATGGAACTCGCGAATTAGTTCACTGTCATGAAATGTTTACCATCTAAAGTTATTGGGTTATTATTAAAGTTTCCTTTATTATGCATAATTTTTGCCCGGCCGTCTCATCTTAATATTTTATCGTTATCTAAATATGCGTTCAATTTTATTATTGGACTTGTATTTTTGAATCTTTTATCGTTTGTTAAGTCTAAAATTTCGTTCGCGAAACTTGCCCTATGAATCTTTCTGAAAATGAATTGGTCATCGGGATCGATTTTTCTAATCGTTGTTATGGTTTGTCGTCTTTTGCATCATGTCTCAAAACATTTTCTCACGCATTTAGTAAGTTTTATTAGCCTTCGCCAATCTAATAATCCGAATATATCGAAAGTTCCTCGCTATTCTTCGTAATATGAAATACTTTAATCATCCTTGACTCGATCACGTTTGCCCTCAAATTTTGTTTTTCGTCTATGTTTTGTACGGTTGACCACAAGTTTTCATTTTTCGTTAAAAATTCCGGTCCTTCGAACCATTGCGAGTTATTATCCACCATCGCCTGATTATGCATTCTCGTGGCATCATCCGCGGGGTTGACAATCGTCGGCACCCATTGCCATTATGTGATTCCATTGTTTCTTGTATTTCTGTCAGTTTATTTGCTACGAAATTTTGTTTCGCTAGCTGGTCTTATTTAATTCATATAAATACAATTAACGAATCACACCAAAATATTCGCCTCTTTAACTCGATTTGGATTTCTGTTTCAATGAATTTACCTAATCTTGCCTCTAGTAATGCAGCTTGTATTTTCAATTGCGGCATCGTTAATGGTTTTAACAGCACTATTTTACTTTTTGACATTATTAAGGATACTCTCACGAAACCGTCTTGTTGAATTACTCGTAAATACGCCACGCAGCGATTGCTAATGAGCTTACATTGCAGAATACGTGTAGTTCTGTTTCGGTTTCGGTATTTTTATTTATAATAAAACAACGCGCGATACTACAATATTTAATTTTTGTTAAATCATCTAACCAGTTGTATGACTCGATTTTTTCTTCTTCTTGTATGGATTCATCCCATTCTACCCCGCTATGCCATATTTCCTGCATTAATATTTTTGATCCTAGAATAAATAGGGTAATAAGACCCAACGGATCATAAATCGACATGACTATCTGAAGAATTTGCCTTTTCGAAGGTGTCTTAGTTTTATTTTTTATATTTTCCGGAATTTTTGCTAAGAGTAATTTAAATTTCAAACTATCGTTTTCTCTATCCCATACCAACCCTAATACCTTTTCTTTCTCTTTATCACCGAGGTTAGTAATAAAAGCTTTTGCTATTTTGTCCTTTTCTTTGCCTTTTTCGAATAAATTTAATACGTTGCTTTACCACCCGTGCGTTTCAAAATTGGCATCTGTGTTTATTTTTATAATGTTTCAGACTATCGCGATCATTTCATCTGCTGTTCCTACACCCATTAAATAATAATTCATGTAACTATTTAATGCTATGCTTTTCGCAGCCTCAGGATATTGTTCGGCGAAATTGTTCGAGTATTTATTTTTAATATATATCGCGGAAGCCGGCGAAGATTTTCCCCTGAATATCAAACTATTCATTTGATATACCTCGGAACTTTTCAACCTTTCCCATCCTCTCCATAAAAATCGTTGTGCAACTACGTCTTTTTCTATTATTTTTACTCTCAAAAACATATCTGATATGTATGCCTTAAAGGCTACTATATATCTGCGGAACTGTATTAATATTCCAGGTAATGATTGTAAAAGATCCAGTCCGACTTTTAACATGCCATTCAAATAATGTCCTGAAGATTTAGTAGCTGCATCAAACCCAATACGATTTCTATTTGGTTTGTTTATATTTATTACATCGAAATGCGGCAAGAACCACGCGGTTTTACATTTGACATTTATATCTACCTTTTTTGCGTACCCTTTTTCCAAAAATCTTTGCATTTCTAAATAATATAAGTTGCCGAAAATGGGGTCTCGGTTCATTCTTCTTTCGAGCGAATATAGTTGATTTTTCGCACTGTTTAAAACTATTAATATCCAGCATCGAATCCGTTTTTCACAACAAACCGACTTCTCATCCGCGATCTAATTTTTTGCTTGTTCTTTCCAAAATTTTTACCGCTCGTTTACTCTTTTTTTTATTTTAAAATATCATTATTTACACCTAAATTCTTTAATTCAAAAAATTTTTTTTATGATTTTATTTAATTTTTCATCTTTATTTATTTTGTTTATTAATATGTTTCTGACGTGCCACATTCCTACTTTCGTGATTGAATCACTATCTATACTACCATGTAGAACCCATCCTAATTTGTAACGCGAAACCGCTAATTCATTTATTCCGACCTCTATTATTTCGAGCACAACTATCAGTTTCCAGTTATTGTGACCCATTAATACCTTGACCTTTACATTTTTATATCGCGCTATTTTTGACAAGCTTGCTAATTATTCAACTTTATCCATCAATTTTTCAGGTATAGTTTGTGCATATAATTCTAAATTCTCAACAGTTATAGCCCCTTTCAACTCGAAAGAACCATTTACTCCCGATACTTTCAAGTTTAATTTTTCGCACAAAGGTAAGGTTTTAACCCTGTTTACGCTTTGCAAATGCATATTTATTTTCTAGTCTTTAATATTCAAACCTTTTTCTATATCAACATCAACTAATGTAACACTTGAACTTTCATCTAAAAGTGCAAAAATGTCGATATATTTACTACTGTTTTCTATACGTATAAGAATAATTTTTAATAATACTGTTGATATGGAGTTGTCCAGTGATATATCTTTTTTCGTAGTACATGCGACGACTTTCAGTTGTTCTGCATTTGCAACACTATTTTCTTCATTATTCTCATTTTCATTAGTTACATTTTTTTTATCCTGATGGAGCGACATGTGATGATGTCTCTTGCATTGTTTCCAAGTACTCACATTGCATACGAAACCATTATGCCCGAACCCTCAATATCAAAATATAACCTATAACGTTTTACTAAATTCCATCTTTCCGTTACAGTTTTATCTTTAAACGCTGCGCAATCTAATGTTTTGTGCTCGCTAGTATCACAAATCGCGCATATGTTATTTTTCGGTGTTGTAGTCGTAGCCATTTTCTCCGAATCGTTTAATACGTATACCACTTTTTTCTTTTACCCGACGCTTTTGTTTTTAGTTTCTTTCGCTACCAGTTCCTCCGTTATATTTGTATTTAAAATCCCCGTAGCAACAGCCTTCTCTGCTTCTTCGTATAGAAAATCACTTGGTTTTTTCCACTCTGTTTTTTTCAGTATTTATTCTCGCTAAATAGCCGAGAAACATATATTGTAATGTTTTTGGTAATTTATTAACGACCAAATCTAATAAATCATCCGACATTGCAATCATTGCAATATTTAATGGCTGTAACGTCGTTGTTGCATTACTGATTTTTGTTGTGAAATCTAATGATTTGATGTCTTTATTTTTGAGAGAAGGTAACATTCTTATTTCTTAGAACAGTTTAGCAGTTGTAGCTTTTTTATTTCCAAATTGCAACTCGAGAGTTTTCATAATCAATGACGTGTAATGATCTTTAGCGATTAAGTTGCCAGCAACTCGCGCGTTTTTCCTTTTATCGCAGCATCTAATCTCTCAATGCTTCGGTAATCGGTATATTCACCCATTATCGAAAATGACTCGAAAGCATTTATAAAATGCCGCTACCGTAGAGTATCCCCAGTAAATTCAGGTAAACTCTTAGCTTTAGGCAAACGATAATGGAGTAGATATCGGATAGATAAAGGTGCCGATTCGATGCCGTATTCCGTCTTTCTAAGCTTTTTTCTAATAATCGCAGAATTTCTCGAGTCGATACATTATTACAATTATTAAAACTGTTCTCACTCTTACTCTGACTGATTCCAGCTGCACCCAAATCCGGATTTCAAAATGTTGCCTTGGCAAAGGTGTTTAAAGGCTGCAGATTGCGCAGTGGCTGCTCGTGAAGAGCTGACGAAGCCACGGGATGCGGTGTATCCAGCATCTAACTTGTAATTCGCACCATTGTATCCATGATTCCACTGGATGCGCTTATCACCGTAGCTTGTGGTATTGCAGTCCTCCTAGCCGTGGTTGTCGTTGATTTTTTTATCGGACGCTTCGCTGTTGAACTCGTAGTCGCACTCATTGAAGGTCTTTTAGTTTTCTTCGATGCCATTATTTAATCCAAAAATTACATAAGGAATGTGCTGTCACTAAATTCCGCAGTAATATCGTTCCCGGTTTTCGGCACCAAAAATTGTTAATTACAAAAAAGTGCTTGCACTTATCCTTGATTGTAAATAATTGTAAATATTATGTAGAAAGAAAAGAAAGTAAAAGGGAAAGTTTTATGATAGGGCCCGGGTGCCAAGGGCGCCTCGGAGAGTAGACGGGGAGGCCAGTCTTGGCCGAGCCGTTCCAATTGTAATATCTTCACGTCAACGCAAATAAATATCTTCAAAGCTACATCTAGGTGTTTTAATTCTATAGTAACTCCTTGGTATTAACGTATATTAAAATATATTTTCTACAGATCAGAAGTGGGATACGTGCATACGTATCCACGGAACTATTACCGTCGAAAGATATTTCATTTTCACATCGCGTCTTACGGCTTTTCCCGCTTTTCCTTGTGCACTGCGTAAGAGCATCGTGATTTCGGCGCGGATGTTTTTTTTAAAAGAGCGCCTGTTCTTAAAACAGGGAGGAGAGAGCCAATCGCGAGTGGTGCAAGTGAGGAAGTGTAGAAAAGAAGACAAGGAAGGCGATATGAACAGGATGAGAACGTGGCCTGGGTGATGCTGTGTGCCAAGCAGAGGGAAAGAGTCGTGGCGTGCGGAAGATTGAGCGAAGCAAAGTATAGTGTAGGAGAAGGAGAGACAGAGACAGAGAGACGGCGTATCGAGGCGTCAACGCACCGAGGAGAAGCGTTCGGCGCAACAGCAAGAGAGAGACTGGCGGTCATTGTTGTGGCGGGCGGTGCACGCATACCGAGAGCAGAGAGAAAAAAGTCAAGACGGAGTGCAGCCGTCTGCTCAGCTAACCGATCAGCTGACAGCTCCGCCACGACGACAGAGTCGACTGGTATTGCAAGGAGTAGAGCGGGAAGTTTTAAAAATCTGATTATTCTATTTCTTCATTTAAAGTCTAAAATTATTAAACGACAACTTTTGAATGTCTGAAAAATGATTTCACAATAACAAATACCAACAGTAACAAGAGTTATCAAGGAAGAGATCTAATTTTTAAATCAATTAAATATTATATAACAATATTAATATCAGATAAAAATAAATAACAATTAAGAACTAGTAATAACCGTATTAATAATTAATGACAATTAGTGATAATTTAGTAATAGATTGTAACAATTAAGGTTTATTAAAGAAAAAAAGGAAATTAACAATGAAGGATCAACAAATTAAACAAATAACGCAAATCTAAATAAATAACAACAAATTCCAATAAATAACAACAACCTTAAACAAATTACTACAAAATTTAACAAATAACAATAAATTCAAACAAATATCAATAAATTCGAACAAATAGTATCAAATTTAATTAAATTAGAACGAATCTGAACAAATTACAATAAATTTAAACAATTAACAATAATTGCGAACAATAGCATCCAATTTAAATAAATTACAACGAATTTGAACAAACGACAATAAATTTGTACACATATCAACAAATTTAAATAAGTAAAAACAAATTTCAACAAATTGCAACAAATTTAAACGAACAACAATAAATTTAAACTAATTACAATGAATTTGAGCAAATGACATCAATTTTCAACAATTTACAACAAATTTCAACAAATTTAAACGAATAACAATAAATTTAAACAAATTACATCGAATTTAAGCAAATGAGAGCAATTTTTAACAAATTACAAAAAATTTAAACAAACGACAACGAATTTGAACAAATATCAGCAAATCAACATCAAACTTTATTTATTGTACAATAAGAAGAAAATCACGACTTCAACAGCCTAAAAAAAAGAAAAAAAGGTCATTTTGTTTGTGTCAACGCCAAAATGAGCGATTACCGTAGTGCTCGGTCGAATAGTGTAGGAAGTGTGCGTTCCAGAAGCACGCAGACAGACGGGTGCAATTTCAGGACAGTCCTAGGAGTGAGAGATGAGACGGGTCTCACTATGATCGCTTTTATACATCACGATCATTGACGCGCTTGAGTAGTCGTTGCGAATCGCCAAATTCCCAGTACCGATCGAGATGAGAACAACACTTACCATCATCAGAGAAGTATTGGCGGTCGGGAAACTTTTTTCATTACAACGACACCGTCCTTGTAGACTTCGATCCGAAAAAGTCAACATTAATCGCATAAGACTGGGTAAACCAGGTAGAGAATTTCCAGCTTATGTATAACTGGAGTAGTCTTATGACCTTCCACTTCGGCGTCGGAAAACTAAGGGGGGTGCGAGAATGTGGTATGACGGGCTCCAGCACCAATTCCTCTCATGAGAGGTGCTCTCGCGAGTGCTAGTAAAACCATTCCCGAGCAAGAAGTCTTTCGTGAGGATGTTCGTTGAGGCCGCCACGTATAATAGTAAACCGGATGAAGACCTGGAGCTTTTCGTGCATAAACGGCTAGCGATGCTGAATAAATTAAATCTAGATATCCATGAAGAAGCCAAGGTCAGCTTCGTGATCGAGGGAATTCGTGAGGACGAGATGAGACGATTCTTGTTCGCGTTTCGTTGTAGGTCAATAGGAGAACTGACGCAAGCGATCTCCGATTTCTCGTTCAAAGCTCGAAAAAGTCAACCGCGACGAGAAGAAAGAAGGCCTTCGAATCACAATAACAACCGGTCGCTCTGCTTTGTATGCAACAAGCTAGGGCACTTTAGGGACGATTGTCCCGAAGGAAAACGCGCAAAACACGTAAATCAAAAAAAACCACACAAGGAATGTGCTGTCACTAAATTCCACAGTAATATTGTTCCCGGTTTTCGGCACCAAAAATTGTTAATTACAAAAAAGTGCTTGCACTTATCGTTGATTGTAAATAATTGTAAATATTATGTAGAAAGAAAAGAAAGTAAAAGGGAAAGTTTTATGATAGGGCCCGGGCGCCAAGGGCGCCTCGGAGATTAGACGGGGAGGCCAGTCTTGGCCGAGCTGTTCCAATTGTAATATCTTCACACTAACGAAAATAAATATCTTCAAAGCTACATCTCAGTGTTTTAATTCTATAGTAACACTTTGGTATTAACGTATATTAAAATATATTTCCTACAATTAAAATATTAAAAACGATATATGATTGTATATAAATAAATAAGATAAATGAAATATACTTCCCAGACAGTTTATTTTAATTAATACTATTATAAATGTACACAAATTTTGTATTACAAATGTATCAATATTACTCGAATAAAATCGGAGAGAAATTTCCTTCAGAGAGTGCTCGAAAAAGAGTTAAGTTAAAAATTTTAGACTTGCCCTCTAGGATGGAAGCTTCTCCCACTCTCCACACATTTATTTTAAATAATATTATTTTTCTTAAATTTAATATCGTTTGTCTTAAATCTAGATACATAATACAACTAAAAACTACGCGGCATAAAAAACCTTTCGCTGGGTATCAGAAAGAAAAAGCCTGTACATTTAATATTACAATATTTCAATCCGTTTCACAATATTAACAATATTCATCGCTCGCCTAATATTCTCCTTAATCTTAAATAAACTAATAGTTTGAATTGAATGAGTTTTTTCATAATATTCAGACCATATCATGTCGTCGAAATATTATTCTTTTCCCGAAGTTTCTTCAGATAATTATACGTCTATAATTGCCTTGTATCACGCCGAGATTTCAGCTCGTGCGTCACTCCATTGAAATCTCACCCACTTATATCGTATGACGCTCCAATACGTCGGTTTTCTACGGGAAAATTATCCGAAACTCGTATTTTTGTCAATTCTCATTTGAATTTTGAACCTTTTCAAACTATAACTCTACTTACATATCTCAATTTTATTTACACTTAGCCTAATTTTATACTCTATAATATTGCTCGTAAATGGAATAAATTAAACTTCCTTTCTTTTTTTTTACATAAGTCACATATATAATAAACATTTTATATAATATATCTATTATAGAATGCATATAATGTTGAGTAAAATAATTATAAGTATAATAATCATAATTAAAAGTTTGCTGGTGATATTGTTGTCAAGAAAGTTAAAATAATACACTAATATGGTTAAAAATGATGTTACGCATACTAATGAATTTACATATTTTACTAAAATAAACGTATTATTTATAAAAAAAAGATAAATTTTTTAAACTTTTTTATATTTTTAGAATTATTATCAATTATTACTAAATACAAAATGGATGTTCTGTAAGCAAATGCTTAAAATTTAAATCTTCAAAATTTTTTATCGTTACAAGAACGTAAGTAGAAATATAAAATAGAAAAAATGCTGCATTGAAATAATGCAATTTTAATATTTAAAGTTTCATTTATCTAAAGCAGCATAATATAATTATTAAATATATATATATTGTAAATTTTTTTATAAGAATAACCAAATAAAATTTTTACTAAAATTTTGTCAAGGAAGAACAAATGTTAAAATAATTTAATCAATGTGGAAAGCTTGTACTTTTTACGATTAAAAATTTTTTTGATATTGAAAAGTGAACGAGGTTAATTTTTATAATTTATTACCATTATTTATTCTTACAAATAATTTTTAGGCAGAAATGAATAAACAGACTAACGATATATTTTAATATTATGTAATTTTAAAATTCATGAATTATTTAATAGAAATATTGTTTACAGTAGTTTATGATATGAAAAATATATTTTTTAATTATTGTATTGACTAAAATTAATTGAAGATAATTAGTTAAAGTTTCTTTATTTATGTCTAATATTATTATTTACAAATGAATTATTCGTTTGTAAAATACTGTATTAAAAATCTTTTAATGTAATTATGTAGCAAGATTAATAGTTACTAAAACAAATGTTTATATTTTACAATTTTCTTCCGTATCTTTATTATATCAAAAAAGAAAAAAAAAAGAAATAATGAAAATCTAAATATAAATGACAAAATAAGGAAAGAATCGTTGAGTAAATTATTTATAAAAGTTAAGAAAATTTATAAATAAAAACAAAATTTGAGAATAAATTGTAATGGTTTGTGTATTATTTAAAATAGTTTTTATAATTTTATATATATGTGATTGATTTGACAATATATATTGTGGATTTGACAATCTATGACGTCAAAAAGCATCATTGGCTTTTTAAAATATTCTTGTTATCATGTATTAACTACTTTAACTATTAAATATAAAAAGCTGAGAAATAAATATGGTTAAAAAATCAAATAAAAGCATTGAAATTATATTCAAAACATCTTATTATAGAATAAAAGTGGTTTGATAAATGTAAAAGCGGAATGCTTTTGACAAATCATTTACTTCTAAAATTCGTTACTTTATTTTATATTAAACACGAAATGTTTATTCCATTTAATATAAATAAAACAAATTTGTAAATTAAAATATTTGAGTAGTTACACGTTTTTGTATAATTTTATAGTAAAATTTCAATGATTAAAATCATATCAAATAAATACACATGGAAATTAAAAAAGTAGATGTTGTGATCAAACTTGTTTTCCATTTATTTTTGCAACTAATTTTATGTGCTCATAAAAATTTAATCAGAGAATTTTAAGAATGTTTTTTTGAATCATTAAGCAAAACCTATGAGAGATTGAGTTAAAATATTTTTAAAGAAATGTTTTAGGATTATCAAAATATATTCGATACATCTTATTTAAATATTTACGGAAAAGTAATAGTTCTAGATTCGTTAATTTGGTTGTCAACAACCAAGCGACTTTTCACATTTCGAAGAAGAGAATAATTTTAAGAAATTCGATCAAGAGAGATTGACGTGATCAAACTATTCGTTATTAACGAATAATGTACGTTTAATTTAGTTTCCTCGTTCGATTTCTCGTTATTTACATTATTTAACTAAGAAGGTTGTTGTGAACACAACGGCAATTAAAAGTTTCCAATAATTCGTTTACTGTTTTCAGCAGAGCACAGCCCGTTTGATTCTCCGCAACATGTAAAAAGCAAGGAAGGGGTTGCTCGGGTCAGAGATTATTCGTCAATCTAAATTATATTAATATCATTTATATAAATTATATAAATATAAATTATATAAATCCCCAAGAGTTCACGTGGTCCATGAACCATCTATTATCATTTTATCAAATTTTTAACCATTTTATCGGAAAACCCCGCATTCGACGAGTCGCTCATAGAGGAGTTTCGCGCCTCAATATCCGCATCGTCATCTGAGGTTGTCTCTCTTTGATTCGCGAGCTGCGCTGTAAACAGTCGTGTTCACGGATCGAGTTGCGATGGCATGTTTTCCGGTCAATAGACTGATGGGCGACCGTCACGATTGTGAGCTTAGCGCCTTAATCTGAGCACTCTGTCGTAAACCCGACCACCATTGTGACCATGGGTCCACGTCAGGATGAGTATTCCCGATAGAACGTCGGCTGCTTTTCGGGCAAGCTCGCTTTCCTGGCAGCCAATCGCCGCTTCGCGAGAGAGTATTGTAGTTGGTTACGGGGACGGTGCGTGCAAGAGTCGGTCGTGATAAATGGAGTAGCTGTGTGTTGTTTGTCAGGGTCGTTTTGTTTACGCGGTAATCATACGCCGCGTGTCCAGGAAATATATTGCAGATTGTCAACGTCCAGATTTAACTTCGGATATCCCGATCGCTCACCGAGATCTTCTCCGACGTGTGCAGACGTACTCTCGCTGAGAGGTAGATGAAGGTGCGTAGGCTGCGTTTCACGCAGTAGCGCGTGTATACATTCGCCAAACACCGGCGCCAAGTGTTCGGCCGCGTGTCCTTGCGTCCTGTCTCCGGGGAGAGACCCGGGGAGGAGGTGCTGCCGATGACCGCAGCGCACTGCGCATCCTCCCGGGGGCAGTGAACCTCTTTTGCAGCTGTCGATGAAGTCAGGCTGATTCTCCGGACTCATCTCTTCCCGTGTATCTTCCTCTTCGCCGATCGCGACAGCCTTTCCCGGTAATCGGCCGAGGCTTCGCTGCTGACGGAGACGGCTCGGCGGTCAAGTGCGCGGTTAGGTTATACGAGTCGAGTTGAAGTGTGTCTTCGTCGCGCTGCAATGGGGATGAGCTCGATGAGAGGCTTTTTATCAAGTGAGCGGTTGTTTGTGACTTTTTTCAACCAAGTTTTTCTCTAACCTCACAAAGTCCGAGCTCTGACTTAATCCTCGCTTCTCATCTCATCAAAATTGCTTGATTGCGTGATGCTTTTACACAAATGCTGATTTTAATTCTTGTTTGTTTTGTTGACAAAGACAAAAGAGGTTCATTGAACTGGAGACTAGCAATTAAAGTTAAAAGATATTTTGCTTAAAGGTAGATATTGTGTATTGTAGTTGATTTATTCTCCTGTGACTATTTAAACCATCTTAAAATCATATTTCTGTCCTTGGCCACCATATCATCGATATTCCAAATAAGCACACAAACAAGTGTTCCTAAGAGTGGTGTGTGGATTTGTTAGAATGTAATTGTAATATGGCTGCTCCAGTAATGTCACTGTGTTTTCAACACTTCATCCATCAAGATACTACACACCTACGATTTATCCTTAATCCTATCACCAATACCCACTGTACTACCTACTCTCATTATTCCATCGCTCGTGACATAGGTTAGATTTTGTTAATTCATACCATAATAAAACAAGGACACTTATAATGTAAGCTAGCGTTTCTTTATAATTAAACATCAATTTATTTTTTGATATTTAAATTTATTTATTAATGTTTTTAAAATATAGTTCAATACAGTATAAGTTATTTAACTTGTTTCCTGAATAGTTTTAATTTTTGTTTTATTGTATTTATTTACAAATATCTCATTTTGAAACTTGAATTCAAATTTGCCATAAGTTGTATTTGACCTGTATTAATTTTTTTACTTGCATTTGAAGGATTTAGGATGTCCCGTAATCACAAGGACAAATATGAAGCTATCAATCCACGTCGTACACATACTATCATGTCCACGGAAGATGCAAACTCTGGGAAGAAATCTTATTGGCCGGAGTTGGAGATAACAGGCAGCATAAGAAATTTAAGCCCAAACTTGTGGCAATTGACTCATCTTACTGCATTGTATCTTAATGACAACAACTTACAGAGGATACCAGCAGAGATAGGTCGTTTAGCTAATTTGAGAGCTCTTGATCTCAGTAGCAATAAACTTCGCAGTCTGCCTGCTGAATTGGGGGACCTCATCTACCTCAGGTACTACTAAAATATTTTTTTATTTAATTGCAACTCAAGCAATTTATATTTCCATTTAAAAATTAATTTTATTCTAGTTTATTTTGATTCACTAATATATTTTTACAGTATTTAAAATGTATCTAGTATTTTTTTCTCAATGCTAAATTCTAAATGATATTTCTACTGTTAACATTTATTTTTTTAATTATTGGGAATGTAGTCAATTTTTTAAATTGAAAGTTTTATCTTGGCCCAATACAACACCAATATTTTAAGTCTTTAAAATTAAAAATTAATTTGTATAAATTATAATTGCATTATATATTTATTATTGCTAAATTTTATGTAAATATAAATAGTAAGTAATTCAATTACATTAAAGAATATCTACAGTTCTATATAATGAATTTTTCAAAATACTTTTTAATTGAAATTGGTTTTTTTAAATGAAATATTAAGCTAAATATTATTTTAAAGTAAATTAAAAATGATAAAGTTTCAAATTTCATATTGCTAAAACATTTTTTGCTTACTTTTATTATTGGATAATGCATTGTATTCAAAACAACAGTTGCTTGTTTAAACAAATGATTATTGTATTGGAAAGAAATAAAAAGTACAAAATTACAAGAAACTTTTATTTTTTAAATTCATACAATTTTGATTAGTAAATTTATAATATCATTCTCAAAACATTTAATAACTTCTTGCTCTGCATATCTTTATAATGTATGTTTTATAATAATAAAAATGTTAAAACTACACTGTTTATTTTTTTAAATAAAAATGTACAATAATATATATATATTTGTTTTCAGAGAATTGTTGTTAAACCAAAATTTCCTTCGTGTATTACCATATGAATTAGGAAAGTTATTCCAGTTACAAGTGTTAGGACTTCAAGGCAATCCACTCAGCAAAGAGGTTATGGCATTGTATGGAGAACCATCGGGAACCCACAAGCTGTTGTCGTACATGCTGGACAACTTACAAGGTAGAGTTAGTAGTTGTAGAGCATTTATTTTTTCTATTCGACTTTAAGTCAGCAAAATTTCTTTCTTCCTGGGTAAGTTATTACCTTTGCATTATTACACTGAGGTATAGACTACTTTCTTATTCTTTTTTATTCTCACAATATTTACTAAGCATTTTTCAAGGTTAAACCAGTAATTAAATATTTTTATTGCAACATATTTTTTAATTATTTAATGTGTTTAAGATTCAAAGCAGTGTATATATAAAATTTACATTTAAAATAAAATGTGTACATATCAATGAATATATTGAAAATTAAAGAAATGAAAACTTATTTCATTTATAATTGTATTTTGTTATTGTAATAATAAATTTAATGGTCGACAAAATTACTATCTACTTTAGTTAGGTGATTTCAATTTTTTTTTTTTTTTACAATACCTTGTGAGATGCCGCCACTTGTTCATTTTTTCTTAATTTAATTTAAGATGTGTTTTTGTTAAAATTCAAATATTTATATGAAATAATGTTTAAGTCCACTTATAATATTAATATATTTATGAAAACACAGTCTTAGATTGACTGTAAATAATGACATTTTATTCACTAAATTAAATTAAGAAGTAAACAAACAAATAATAATAAAAAGTAAAAACAAAATTTTATAATATATTATATTTTTATTCCTGATTTTTATTACAAAAAAACTAAAGAGTTGTAATAGTAAATAAATGTGAAAGTAAATAGAGTAAATACTTGTTAGATGAACGTAAGTATTATATAAAAAACTAAATATTAATTTATGCTCATTTTTAATTTCTTTTATAATCTATAATCCATTTTTATCACAAATATATAATTCAAATGAATGTATTTATTTACTTTATTTAATATTTATATTGCAATATGTATATTTTAAATAAAGATAGTATAAATTTGATACAAATTATATCGCTGTGATTTTGAATAAGTAATTACAAAAAATCAATTTTAAATAAAAATATTTTAATACAATGAAGAAAAATTAGTACTAGTTTTCTAAATAATATTTCAAAATTTACTTGAATATTTATATATAAAGATTTTTTCTAGTTATATAAAATAAGATCATCTGTATTTGTTGATATGAATGGATTTATCAACAATATATAGTGTTTTTAATTTTTTAGGATAAAAACAATGTCATAAAGTACATAATGTTAATTTATACATAAAAATAATTAATAAAAAAATTTTTTTAATGAAATCATATATAGGTATATAATTTTTTTTGGCTTGATTTATATTTTTTATGTATATAATTAAATTAAAGTTCAAAAAAATAAAAAAAATCCTATTATACAACTTCAGAAAATTATAATGTTATTAATCATTTTACTTTTAGTGAGATGATTGATCTTTTATAGATTATAATGAATTTACTAGAATTACATTATGTTTCATAATAATTTTAATTCTTAATAAAATATCTACATGTTAAATGACAGAAGAAAAAAAATAACTTAGAGAAAAAAAAATTTATTGAAAGGCTTATTAATAATTTTAATTTTTGCTGCTTTTATAATAAATGATGATTACTACTAGTTTATGTTTTATATTTTGTTTAAAAAAATGAATAGATTTAGTAGAGAAAATGAAAATTAAAAAATTGATTGAAAATAATATTTAACTTTTCAATTTGTGATTATATTATTTTATATATTTGAAAATTTTAAGCGAAATTGTATTACTGTGTTTTTATCCTAATAGATTCTATAAGGAAGTAATTGGTGTAATGTGCAACCTCATTAGTGTACCAACTACTTAAACTTTATAAAACTATAGTTTTTAATAAATTTATACATAATTTATGTTGTTGTAGATGAACAGTTAATCAAATTTTACAAGTTAAGATGACAATTAAATAAGCAAAGTCTCGTTAAAACTTACCAGTTGTCGATATAATTGAATTTTCATATATTTAATTTGAGAGGAAAATTCAGTTTGATCCCCATGCCAAGATATGTTTAGAGTAGAAGAATTATGCTTTTCAAATAATATTATACTTCAATGGTTCCTGACTAACTCGACGATGATCCATGAAAAATTTTTTTATTTGATAAAAAAAAATTTTTTCATTAATAAACAGTAATAATTGAAGGTTAAAGATGTTCGCACATGCGTGCAGATATATATTCGAAATACACTGATAATTAAGGAAGAAAATAAACGAATACGAAAATTAATGATTAATGCACAAACTCTCGCATGCATTAATATTATAAATGTATTTACGTACAATAGTTTGGCAGGTTCTTCTTGTTCTTTTGGTTATCTGAAGTATTAGTTCGGAACTTATCCCGTAATATACAAAATTATAAAATTGAGCAGACGGAAACCGTACAGACTGTGACTTTGGATTTGTGGTTTTGAGGCTTCAGATAATCTAATCCCTCATCTTTTGTCACCCACTCGGGTGACATACCAGGGAAAGAAGTCTGATCTCGGAGTTGTCCAGGACGCCGAGTATAAGCTTTTCTCGAGAAGGAGTGGAAGTGGTGGGTCCACTTTTTGCGTATTGCGAATTATAAAATTAAGATGAAATGGATTTTGCCGGTTACGCGGGTGTGGGTAGATACGTGACTCGCGACGCACAGATTCGCAGGTCTCTCTCTTCTCTCTGTTCTCGTGCAGTTTTCGACAGGAGAAGCAGAGAAAACAGCCTCTTCCTACCCATTGTGTCGGGATACTTTTACCCGCATGCAATTGTCTGCTCTTGCTTTCTTTTATTTTCTCCACTCACCTATGCCTGCCCGAGGCATTCCTATTTTTAGTTTTCCTCTAGGCTTTTTCCTCTCATTTTTTATTTTCATACAGCTTCTCCACGAGTTTCATTCATTAATATACCAGACATATCTCCATAGGATCGGTTTTGTGAAATATCGTGTAGTGTGGAAGAGGAAAGAGAGAGAGAGAGAGAGAGTCTAACTGCGTAACAGTAATTTTATGTCGTTTTCATCAATTTTCAAACTTTTCCAACATCCTCTTTATTATCTCAAACTTATGCTGGGACTTATTGCTATATTGCTAAACTAGGATAGTGGTAGAATATTTCTTAAATTTTGTCAATGTTTGTTTCAGCTTTCTTTTCTTATTAAAGTGGTAATCAAGTTCTTTTGCACGATTAACTTTTTTGAAAATCCTAAACTAAATTTAACTAAATTTACCAATTGAAAATTTTTGTTCTCCATTTCGGATTCCTATGCCAAAAATAAATGCATAATTGAATTTAATTCAATTTAAATTTTACACACGTAATATAAAAATTTATTTAAAAAACTTCAATAATTAATTTATGATTTTTATTGATTCATAACTATGTTACAATTCAATTACAAATAAGGAAATACATATGTATATGCATGTACATACTTTTGATCAGTTTACGAGCGCAAGATTTTTATTAAATTTATCACAATTCGTAATAATTTGTGCTGTTAACATTTTCTAAGATCTTTTTTTTACTTGTAAAATTCTTTTGTAAATTTTCACATATTTATTTTAATTAAATTAATTTGAGAACTTAATAAAACCAATCTCTTATATATGAGTTTGATTTAAGTAAGTAAAAATTCAAAATGTCTTTATCATTCTTAAATTCACTTTATATTTTTTAAATAATTGTTATCTATGCTATTAATAATAATTTCAGAAAATTTTCATTTTTGTTGTCAAGCTAAAATGTATTTTCACAGTTCCAGTAGTTTGATACAACTTGATATTAGTTTGATAAAAGTTAAAAAGAAATAATAGTTACTAATAAGTTTATTTTTAAAATACTTTTTGCCTCACTTGATCGTTTTTGCATTGGTATCGTTAAAAACCAGAAAAGTGTACTAAACCTCGGTATGTTTTTTCATACCAAAAAGATAACAAAATCACCAGTTAACTTAGTTCTAGCACATGACTTCCTTATTTATTTTTAAAAATCATGTCTTATTAATAGCTTTTAGGCTTACATGTAAATTTCAAAATAATTTATTACTGTGGACTTTTTTAGAAGTAATCCTTGAGTTAATATGTTTAATGTAGTATTTAATACGATGCACTAATTGAAAACTAAATCTATATTTTTTTTGTAAAGCATATTGTGTGTACACATTGTTTTAGTATAATATTCATTAAAAATGAATTAAAAATAAATGTGAATCTTCAAATATCCTTTACTGTCATTTTGTGGTTAATTACACTGGAAATGATATTAATGAGTTGAATTATAACATCCTGCCTATCGCATGAAATATTAATATTTGTCTTATTTCTTTGATTAGTCTTTATTTAATA
This sequence comes from Eupristina koningsbergeri, assembly GCA_018907245.1. NCBI lineage: Eukaryota > Metazoa > Arthropoda > Insecta > Hymenoptera > Agaonidae > Eupristina > Eupristina koningsbergeri. The sequence continues at coordinate 488,978 of JACCHV010000002.1, read as the reverse complement.
CTGGAGAGGTTGTCTTTTAAACTATTAATGTCAACTAAATTAATAAGTTGTTTAGAATAATATTGTTGCTCGGAGAAAAAAGTAAACCAATTCTTACGTCTTCTTCGTTTTATATTGCTCTTTTTTCACCGCAATGTACATTGATATTTCCCTTTTATAGCTCGAATTTGTTAACAAGAGTATTACCAACAATTACATTGTACGGAGTGAAATTTTTTGTAAAGATATTTTGCAAGTTACTATTGGTTAATTTCGATGCAAATTGATGAATATCCTCGAAAGTTCAGCAACGATTGAAAAACGTTCCATATTATGTGTAATTAAACGTATTACGTCGCACCTACTTTATTCAAATAAGTAACTTTGATAAACCATTCGATGCAATAAGAATCGATTCGTACACGAAGGAAAATGATTTTAAAAATTAGAGATTGAAATGCGGTAAACAAAATACTTACAGATGCTAAAAATGATTTTTGAACTAGCGAAACCTTATGATTCGGTTCGAAAAAAAGAAGAAAAATTCGTCATATTAATCTAAAATAAAGTGGAGTGGGAAATTGCGAACTGAACTGTCGTGAGGACAACCGTCATTCTAGCCCCCAGCCCCTTGAACATAAAAGGAAAAACACAAGATAACGAAGTAAATTCCCACAGACTTTAATTTCGTCTCGAGACCTTTGCGTTGGCCTCACCATTAATAAGCTCTGGGTGTCGAGCGCCAGAGAACCTATATTTTTCCCTCGCTTTTTCCCCTCCTCATGTCGTCCTCCTTTTCAGTGTTTTCTTTTGCTTTTCGATTCACCATCCAGAGTTTGTAAATTCGCAAGTAATCAATCGACTCGATATCAAATTCTCGGTAAAAAATTACATCATTGCCTTTTTCTTTTCCTCCCCTTAAACATTTTCCTATTTTAATTTTTAACTTTTAACTCATAACTGCGCAATTCTATGATGAGGCTTTTTCTTGAATACTATTACCAATTATTATCCCAGTCAACAGCCCGAGTGTCCATTACTTTTAAAAATAATTCGAACAATAATTTAACTGTTGGAACCCTTCAGATTTGGTTGGATAAATTGTTATAATTTTTTGTAAATCAGTATCCATATGTAAATTATTGTTGTTGTTATTATTATTATTATTATTATTATTAACATTATACTTACTTGGTTTATTGGATAGAAATAAAAAACAACATTCCCCATTTTTATTTTAATATATGGCACTAAAGTTTTTTTTCGTTCAAATTTGTTTTGCTAATTTATCAACAAAGAAAATAGTGAACGGGAAATTATGTCGGTTGATTCTTTGATGAATAAATAAAATTCAGTTCCGAATGATGGGTTAAGCAAAAGAAAAAAACGGTCTACGTGCACAATTTATTATAAAAATTTACACATTTAATATAAAAAAGTTATAAAATTAAAATATTGAGGTTCATTGGATTCTTCGAGAGATTACCGAATATTGTCACACATTTTTTTATTCACTCGTTTTTCATTTGGATATTAATGCTTTTTTTTAGACTTTTAAAATTAATCGAAATCCGAGAGCAATTGTTTTAGAGAAAATTCAAGCAGTAGAACACAAGATTAACCAAAATCCTGGTTAAAGAGAGAATCCACGCCAGAGAATAAGAAAGAACACCCCAAACCATACAGACTTCTAAAATTATTTATAGCTTTTTTGTTATTTATGATTATTTGTTTGTTTGTTTTGTTCTGTCTTTTTAAGAGAAATGAAAAAGATATTCATTCCAATAGCCGACATGACTTAAGTTTCACTGTCACATTTTGGGGCTTGCAAATGTAGTTTTGAGACTCAAAAATCACTAGGGTCAATTAATAAGTATTGTATTCGATTGTGGCATAAAAAATAAGTTTTGTGTTTCAAATGGGTTTCACGTTTGGGCAGAGATTTTCAATTCCAGTGATTTTTCGCTCGACGTGTATCCCAGCAATCGTGAAAGCTGAAATGGGAAATGAAATGAGAAAAACCCCAGCTCCTTTGAGAACATAAATTTAAAAAAAACATTACCTTGGTGATTTTAACATTTTAATTTGTGGTCACGATTGATAAAAAATCATGTACATATTTTATTACAAGGATTTTTGTAAGGATATAATAAATAAAAAGCAATTTAAAAATAAGAATTAATGATCATAAAAAGAACAAAAATAATTGGTCAATTATTATCATATCTGCACAAAATTTGAAATTAGATTGATCGTTGACAGTGAGAAAAAAACCGATCTATATAAAAAAATTCTACATGTAGAGTTACACAACAACAACATAAATAGACAATAGAATACTATAAAATTGAATGAATATTATAACTGTAATTTTCGTAGAATTTCAAGTGAAATTTTAATATTATATTTATTAATAAGTGAAAGTGAAATCAAATTCACAATGTCCATCAGTAGTTCACAACTGACAAACTACTCGCGTTACGAATATAAAATTTTGTATGAATTTAAAGTAAAATATTGTTTATTTGTGAAATTGTTTTTGTATAAATTAATTGTTAAAGATTATTTTTGAATTTCAATAAAAATTACATAGCTTTGATAAGGAAAATACTGTTGTTGAAATTTTTTTATCATATTTCTAATTTTTTGTTCACCACCGCGCACAAAGATCCTTACAGCAAAAAATATATAAACAACATCAGGTATTTCACACAATTACATTAATAAAAAAATTGTGTATTTTCATTTTAATAGTTTAATTGGACATGAAGAGAGAAAACCTAGGAATAAAAATAAAATTTTAAATACCTTACTTATATTTTAATGCGATGATGCGAGTTATTTTAATCAGTATTATAATTAAAAAATTTTAACTTGAAGCTTAACTGGCGAACTTAAGCCAAGAAACTTAAAATCATATTTTACGTATTTAAAATTAAGATTTAGTGCGATATTTGTAATCTTTAAATATCCATGTGCTTTGATTTTTATTATATCCAATTTCGCGGATTTTCTGAATCACGCATTATAAATTCAAAGGTAAATTGAGGGTATAACACATAATAAATATTAAAACATTTCATTTCCAAAACCTAGGTTTTAAATTTATATTTAACCATCAGTGAAATGTACCGAGCATTGTAAGTCTATACTTTAAATTCATTAGCCTCAGGAAGCCGCAACACCTTGAGTACAAAATTTTAAATCATCGACTTCACATAATAACCCACAAACGCAAACCGGTAATAAACTTTTACTACTTTCACCTCTCACAATTCCTTAAATCCAATTCTTAATTTCTTATGCCTACAATATCATTTTTATGCCGCGCCTGAAAAATAGAAAAAAATATGAAGAATATAAAAAAAGAAAGGACTTGGAATCATTTTTTACGGTCACTTGTTTTGACTTTCACTCGCACCGCAAGATGTTCCGAGAAACCTTTTATTTTTACGACTTGACCGTTTTCGAGCATAAATGTTGTGCATAAATGAAGCCGCAGCAAAAGATAATTTCATGTTTATTACGCATAAACCACTACTTGAGATCTCTTTTTTTGCTTATTTTACACCTTCATTTACAGTAGTTGATTGCCGTGGAGATGATCACTTTTGGGGTTAATGTTTTGTCAAACGAATTTTAATTTTATTTTCCGAGATTTCCCAGATATCAAGTGACGCATAACTTAATTAAATCTCGAAGTATCATAAATAGAATTTGTCCCGTCGAAGAAAACGTTTCTTCGACTCTCTACTTTAAACTTTTTTCTCCCAACCACAATGCAAACATGCCTTATATCAAAGGAAAAATAAGAGATATTTATGAGTTTAAGTTTTTAATAATTTTTATTTATTTTTTACAGATTTATGATTTGTGTAAATTATGTATGTTTGGTGACTTTTCATTGAAATACATATAGTTTCAAAGCATATACTAAAATTGTTCGATAAAATATTTTTATTGAATAAAACGAAACCAATTCCTTCTTCTTCTTCTTCCTCCTCCTCCTCAGAGTTTCCCACTCGCAGAAACTTAAGACGGCCAATATTTTTATTCGAACCACGTTTGTGTTTAAAATAATGGAAGAAGAACAAGTTTTATTACTTTCTCTTATTTGAAATTAAATGTATCGGATTTTCTACGCTTTAAGTATATTCCTTTTCTGGACAATCTAATTTATTGCCAGAGTAAGCAATTCTCACATTTCCTCGAGCACAATTTATTATTTATAGCAGTGTAAATAAACAAGATATCTTATTATCTACAAAAGTAAATTTATGAAATTCATTTGAAAGATTTACGAATTTATGAACCGACTAAAATATGTTAGTATTAACTGTTTCAGTACAAACAGCTTTTTAACCGTGAAAGTGCACCAATCAAATAACAATCGGATAAAGATAAGAGCTAAATGTTCAAATTAGTCAACTATTCTAAATTGAAAATTCAATCAGACAAAGATAAGAGCTAAATTATCAAATTAAAAAAATTGGTCAACTATTAATTGAAAATTTTAGAGGAGTGGTATTGAGATCGCACCGTAAGATTGTAAGAAGTATAATAAAAATATGTTCATACGGTAGTCATGGCCTCCTACGCGAGGATCGTCAGAAACAGATTCATATTCCGGGTTCGGAGAGCGCGCGTGGATGTTTGGGAAGAAACGCGGCTAGTGAGAGTTAAATGTGAGTTAGGCACAAAGAGTTAAGAGTTGTGTTATTAGAAAGCAGAGAGAAATCCGCAAACATGATTGGGTCTCGGATTGGGACTTGGACTATTATTGGCATTTCCAATGGCGCGAGCTCTGGAGAAATACACATCGACGCTAATGGCTGATCAACACTTGAAGTCCTATTGTAGGATATTTACTTCTGCTTTCGATGATCTTAAATCTTCTTGGGCTTTCTACTTTAATAGATTTTCTTTCGTTATTGATCTCGGAACCGACCAAACAACTTCTTTTTCCGTGTTTATTACAGGCCTCCAGATATTAACTTATCTCCAATCTATATCTGAAGAATGCAAAGTCATTAACTTTAGAATTAAATCTATTATCTGCCCTTTATGCAGATGTAGATTTCCCTTTTCACTGAGTGGCTTGTTATTCCAGCTATACTTAATGAAAACGAGTGTAAAATCTATTTAACTTTCAGCGTTTTTATTCCGATAGATGTCGATGCAAATTTAAATTAATTTTAACCGGTGAAATTGCTTGTCAACAATCAAATACGCTTTCCTACATTTTAAACGATTAATAATAATCCCTCTTCTCGTTGTTGTTGTTATTATTATTTTTTATTTCGAACTAGCTGTGTTCATAAAAAAACAAGTATTTACTTGTTGTAATTGAAAGGTGGTATTCGATTCAAACATGACTCGTAACCTATTTTAGTGATACACAGGAAAAAGATAGGCGGTAATTCACACAACATTATCTAAAGTAAAAACATTAAGGCTTAAATATTTTTTTAATTATTTAAACACTATTTTTCATCTCGTAGAAAAATAAAAAATGAAACACAATTAAAAATTTGTTAATGAAATTAACGTTTGTGTAATTTTTTTTACGTTGATAACATTTTATTGAATTACTTAAAAATGTATTATTAAAAGATAAAAATAAAATTTTAAAAAAATTTTTTTTATTTTCTACAATATGGGACCAAGCAATAGAGCACTTTTTAGAGCACGAAAAAAGGCAACTAGTGATACATATCAAAATTGGTAAAAAGATCAGTAAATTATTATTTTTTAAAATGTCACTCATCATATACAGGGTTTTTTTATTAACAATTTTAACGAAAAAACGCATTTTTATTTCTTTATACCTTTTTTTTATCAAATGAAAAAAAAAAAAAAATTTTTTAAATTTGTAACAAAAAAATGAATATGTATTTTATTTGCACAAAATTTTAGCTTGAACGGATTATTAATTTTCGAGGAATACTTTAATAATAGGAGGAATACTGTTAATTTAATCATGCAAAATTTATGAAGTTATTTCCAACTCAATGCACTAGATAATTTTAGTTTTTTTCAACGATTTAAAAAAATATAATTTACAATATCATGAATGGTATTTTAGAAAATAAGAATGTACTGCTTTGTTTAAAAATTTTTATATGTATCACTAACTGCTTTTTTCATGGTCTAAATAGTGCTTTATTGCTAGCTTAGGTCTACATGTAGTAATAGAATATTTCCTAAAAGGTAGTAAAAAAATAAACCTTTTAAAAAATACAAAAGAACTAACTTGTTGTTATCATTCAACAAAAGAATTCAATCAAACTTTGAGTATTTTTATTCCTAATGTGTATTAATTTATTAAAATTTGTAAAAAATTAAAGTTTTTTTTTTAAATTCATGAGAAATTATTTTATAATTAATTAATATGTATAAAATAATGTTATAAAAACTTAATACTTTTGTCAAACGCAGTGGAATCTTATTTATTTGTTAAAAGCAATATCTATAAAAAAAATTCAGATTACATATGTAGATAATAGAAATTATTTTAATATAAACGAAAACACTTTCATTAATTTTATTTTTTGTTTTATTTTTAATATTTTGGAAGTTTATTTTATAGTTTTAGAATGAGATGTAAACAAATTTTTTTAAAAACAATATTTACATGTATTAACGCATAAATAATCGGATAAAACTTGGATTTTGGATTATAACAAATCTTTTAGAATCTTAGTAAATATTTAATTATCAAAATTATTAGAAATTAGCTAAATTAAATTAATAAATATATATAGAAACGAGATAATTTTTTTAATAATTTAATGAATTTGAAAATACAATGACTTAACATTTAATAATTTTAAATGTAAGGATAAGGTAATAAAAGTAATATTTACAGCTTATTGATCTATACTTTTTCTACACAGATTGTATAAATTTATTAACAAAAATATATGACAAAAGTTTAAAATTTTTATATGTTGTTTGTGCTTATAATTAAATTTTTTTATATTATTATTTTTTATACAACACATGTCTAGAAAGTGGAGTTATTTATGTTTTATTACAAATAATACATTATGTTAATCCTGTAAACGTCTAAGTAATGATATTTTACAGAAATTCGAATCATATAATATAAAAAATACATAAAAAACTGAATAATCAGTGTATTTTGATGTAATTAAATTCTCGCAATTATTGGTTTTTTATAAAAACTTGTGAATATCGAGTTTACCAGTTGTAATTAATACTTATATTAATGAAATGATTATCACTCGAATATTATCACTCGAATTCTAGTTAATTTCAGCATTAATTTGATCTTTTACCATTTTTAGTATTCAATAACATATATTTTTGTTTTTTATCGACGGCAATACAACTAGTTGCTATAATAATAAGAGCGAGCTATTTCTGAAAAATTATTTAAGAAACAAGAGATCTTGAGCAATAGGATAGTAAATAAACAAATGGTTTTAAACTCACCGTTTTCCACAGATTTTTTCATCGAAAAAATTATTTGGCTAAATTGAATTTCTCCGCAAATTTTTATTACGAGCATCTGCGAAATTGTAGTTTTGTAACTTAGCCCAGATAAACAATTTTTGTTTTCGTAGAATCAGAAACCTCTTTGACAACGTTAAATACTATTTTAATTTAAAAATTTACAAGGTTTTTTTATTATTCAATGAAGTTTTGTGCCCTTGTGTAAAGATAAATGTCCTTTCTAGGATCTCACCTTCTTTCAATTTGTTCAAGCTATTGAACTTATCTTATTATTACATTATATTATTCATGCATAGAATAAGGTGAGAGACACATTAAACAAAATAATAATCAGAGAGTCTGTTTCAATTGAAATGTTTATTTATTAATTACCAATTATCTAACAAAGTGACTTAATAATTTGTTATAATAATGGTATTTTTATTATTTTGTAAAATAATTTGTAAATTCTAAATTTAATTCATAAATTTTTTCTGTAATCTAATGTTTTTAAAAATGTTTAAAATATATTATTAATAAAACTTTGTGATATCAACAGTTTGAATGAAATTGTTAACATTAATTTTGAAGCAAAATTTGCCTGCTAAGTCTCACCCCTTTTCCTCTTATTTAACTTATTTAGAAGAACAATAATATTAACAATTTAAATGAAATATTTTCACCTGTAAAAATTGCTTCTCGCGTAACACAGATAGCTCTATAGGGAAGGGGTAACTAAATAAGTAACCACACTTATATTAGAATATTATCAACGACAGGCCACGCTTTATTCAATTAAGATACAAATATCTCAAGATGGAGTATGTTCGAATTCGACGACAACTTTCTAACTGATCTCCTAGCCTTCGGGGGCATCATCCTGACCTTCAAAGCCTGACCGAAGGTCATCTGCGTTGCAGCTGCTATCTTTTGCCCGCTCGGTTATCCGGTGATTTATGACGTCGAGCCCATCGTCAAATCCTCGTCGACCGAGGATTTTCATTTTCTTACACACCCAATCCATATATAGTAAGAATGTAACGTAAGTCACACCGCGACTCGAAAGGGAGGGTGAAATAATTGAGTCGACACACACGGTCAATTAGTTTTCAATAGCCCACGCCACACTTTATTTAGGAAAATAGTCTCTGACAAAATATCTACATGATTCGAGGATGAATCTCGGATTGCTCGTCTAGCCATGAGCAGTCGTATTCGGACTCCCAAAGGTTGGCCGGCGGTCATTTATCGTGCAGCTGCTGCATTTTCGCCACCCAGGTAACCCTGGACGATTTACAGCCTGGAGTCCGTCGGCAATCTCTGGACTTCCGTTTTCCGATTTCTTACAATATAAATACGTAGATTCCTACTATTCTAAATTAAACTAATGAAATATAATTTTAATTATTATCTCATATATAGTTTTATTTTGAATAATACTTCTTCGTTAATGACACAAAAGTTATTATAGAACTAATTTTCATTTGCTCTCTTTCTTTCCCATTTTCCCGAATCCTTTAAACATTGGTAAAATGTCAATCGGCAAGGAGAAGTCATGCCAAAGCCCTTTTTTCATATGTTATATCAACAAATTTTTTTATTAGTCCAGCTGTCATTTTTGTGATACTCCAATTTTCAAGATCAATAACAGTTTATCACAAAAATTGCATGATTATGAAATTGCAACTCCCGTGGAATAAAATTTTTCGAAGTACTAATCTTTCGCCGATCCACGGACTTTTAAAATGACTGGAATTTCGTAATTTTTTATGTTTCTCCTAAACCTTTAGAACATTATTTAATTGTAAACGTGTTATTTATTATTTATTTATTATTTAATAGTAAATATTTAATTTAAAATTTTTAAAGTTAAAGAGATAAAGTCAATGTTTATAAATTTCCAATCATACCTGTAGTTTCTGTTATTAAAACGAATTGCAAATGCAGGTTTTCGATATGAATGATGCGAAAATCTTCTAACTTACTAAAACGTTTTATCTCCAACAATTTATTTACGTAAAGACCGGAACATAATAACAATGTGAGGTGAAAAATATGTTTACGAAATCAAACTCTCAGATATTTTTACTTGATATTTATATTTACAATAACAATGGTACTCCTTGCAAATAAAAATTGTTGAATCACTAGCGAAATTATGTTCCCATATAACAGCCTCATATTCTAGAGAAAAATCATTATAACAAAAGCCATAAACGCGTATTGTGTACTATAGCATTATAATAGCATCGTTTCGCCAATTTTAAAGTCAAATTCTAAAAAACGAATGAAAGTACTTACTTTAATTACAGCTCTTTTACAAAGTTGATTAGAATCCATGGCTATAATTTCTTCTTTCTTCTTTTATTTGCAATTTTATACCCTAGTTCTTATTATTACTCTATTAGTTTTTCTACTTTTAAACAGTATTGTATCGATACTATAAAACTGAATAATTATTGTATTAATGAAATTATGCATTATCTACGGTGCATAAAGTTTTTAATCATGAACTTTCCAATTGTGTCTATAGAAAAAAATGTTTAAATTATGTCAAAAACTTTGCAAACTAAATACCTTTCGGTAATTGTTTCATTATTATTAGTGCCTTCATCCAATACATACATAATACTTTCAGTTATTTCTGTGGAAACGATAATGAAAATAACTCCTTTTTCAGTTTTCAAAATGCTTACCAATATCAATTTAAATAAACGCGGTAATATTACTTTTTTGATTCATCTAATTTTAAATAACAATAAAAACAATGAAAATGGTGTTCACTTAAAATAATTATATTTTGTCGATTTCTAAGTAAATATTTAAAACATCGTCCTACTAAATGTTAAATTATTTTTGCTTTGATGAATTTCGTCAACTTTATTATTTTATTGCGCGTTTGAAAACTCTGAGTAATTAAGTTTTTAAATAAACATTTAGATTTAACATCGGAAAGTTATGTATGTCAGAAGTTATGAACTGTATGTCAGTTTTGTATAAATTATCTGTTCCTCAATAGCATTTTTAATTTCCGAATTACAATTCATAAAATTAAATCGAAATGATATATTTGATTGACACATTGACAATAATACCATTGTATTTATTATCAAATGCTTAATTATTTTTTCATGTAATGTTCGAAACATTATCATTTAGTTGTTATTTGTGTACACGTAGATTGATTTTCGGTAAAACTTTTTAATGATATATATAAAAAAAAATTAATATTGACTTTACAAAACAAATTCATCTAGAATATAATTAAAGTTTTATTTTTTTTTACGATGTTAACACCATGTATCTGAAATTAAAGCAGTATATACGATGACGTCTAATAAAAATATATTTGATATTTGATTACATATAATATTAAAAAATCTCTACAGTGTTTTTACTAAGCCGTAAGGCAAAATTTTACCACGAGCCCTGTTCTACTAATCGGTCCATCGCTGCGTGTCACAAAACTGAAAAACATCATTCACGCGAAGCAAAATCCTGCCACTTTTAATTATTGAAAAAAACAAAAAATATAGAACAAATAGAAAAAACTCCCCCAACATTTTAAAACTTCTCCCAAATTGCAACGATAAATAGTGACTTAAAAAAAAAACTCGATACTTTATGGATAGACCATATATTCAGTAATTGATATAAATACAAAATCCAAGTTTCCAAAAAAAAAACAAGAATTTTCCATTGAATTTAAAAAAATAATAATAGAAAATGTTATAAATTACGATTTGACAATAAAATTTAATTGGAATATTAATAAATTCGCAGTCTAATTCAGGTTTTTTTATCGCTTTAAGGGGTATAAATCTATAGTCCAACATTATAAAAGCGAAAAACCAAAAATGATGTACTATTTGTATTGAACATTGTATTTTACAGTTTTGTACTATTATGCAGTAATAAATTGAATAAAACGTTACCTAGATTGATTATTTAAGTCAAGACTTGGATTCAATAATTAAAAATGTATTCAAATACACCTATTTGCATGACACATGAATTAGCTTTCTAGCTCAGAGTATACTTTTGTATTTTATGAATTTTTTAATTAGGGAATGTTGTAATTGCATCTCATTATATTAAATTTAATTATCATTTAAATTAATATATTATTTTATGATTCTTATAAAATTGAAAGTATATTATATTTTGAAGTTTTTAACTTCAGTTTAATCCGCTCATGAATGAAACTGGAATCCAAGTCGTACATCATGTTCTCATATTTAAATCTTAACTTGCCATCGTAGTCTCAAGTCATAAAACTCAAGATCTAATATTAGTAATCATACTTGAAACAAATTTTTAGTTGAAATTGCCAGTACCATTATTCTTAAAATTAAAGTGCACAAAAAATCCTATCATGTTAGCTTATAAATTTACATTAAATATTGATTGTTTTAAATTCAAAGTCATTGAAAGACAAAAGAAAATGTTAATTCTAAAAATAATTTTTACGTCAATTTGGGTTTTCGTACTTAAGTTACATGATCTGATTATAAATCGCTTTATAAAATTGCATCAGCTTGAATATGTGAGTTTTGCGAAATTTAATTTTATAAATTTTTTTTATTTCGAGTTTTCTTTCTTTTTTTTCAAAATTACATAACTGCTTCTTTTCAAAATACTTATTAAACCTGATATTAATTTTTCACTTTATCTACTCTATTAACAATTAAAATTAAATTTAATAGTTTTAAGAAATAGTAATTAAATCCAATTAGTGATTTTTTATTTATTAAGTTTGGAAAAGAAATTAATAAATAATTACCATTTGATCAAACTCCTAAAAATTTATAATATTACTTATATTGCCTTAGAAATCTACCGTAACTCGACATTACTGTTACCTTGTGTAAGCAACGATTTTTTCAAGATCGTCTTGAGTTGCCATAAATCTATAAAGCAGTCCCGAAAGTGAAAGTGCGGCAGCTGGGGGTCGTATGACCGCCGATCAACCCCGGGCGGGCCGGGGAAAGATGCATCACAGCGCGGGGGAGAGTGTACAGTTATTATCTTACCATCGGCTACGACACTTGTATTTGAGGAATCTAGAATAAACGCTATTACTTGCACCTTTGAAATAATTTGCTGTATTATTTGAGTTAACCTTTCCTGATTAGTCGTCGGAAATATGATGCTATGTGTGTGTTATATCGTGTTTCTTACACTTATAATGAATTTATCAGTTATGTTTTAAAGTTTATTATCTCCATTTTCGATCGATACTTTCACTATTATATTTCAATTCCAAGAAAACTCGAAAACTTTGATTTCTGCGATAGTTAAATGCGAAAACTATTGGAAATGGGAAAAAACTTTTTAATGGCTACGTATTTATTTTTTCGTCTAATTATTCCCGATCTCAAACGCCAAGGATCATAATGATAATGACGATGATAAATGACAGCTTACGAAAAAAAGTCACTTACATAAAGTCGTTAACGAAGTCTAGAAATCATTATGTTACTGTTTTGTACCAAGTACGAGATCATTACAAGAATGCTAGAGAAAAATTCTCTTATTAGTTATCAGTACCCTCGGATTGCTTGTAACCCTTAGGATAATATATTAATATATTAACAGGTACTCTAGTTTAATGGTAAAAATCATTTTGGAATATAATTCGTATTTTGTACACCAACTTATTTTGTTTAATTATTTCATACTCGCACTTTTTTGGGGTTGTGAGGCTATTACTTTCTACATTTTCTCGATTTTACTTCCCGTGTGTTGCATTTTAATATTATAAGTGGCATGTTCTTATTGTAATACATAACTCGGGAACAACAGCAGATGCGGAGATAACAAATTTTACTATTAACCTATAATAGGATAATGAAGGATTCTTAATGGTTTTTTTCATTAAATTATAAATTAAAAGATTTTTAGCGGAAATAAAATCGTTGTTGCGCGCATTTTATATAGTTTTATAGTTTCTTATTATATGCAGTTTATAGTCTGAGATCATGTTGATTAAATTTAAAAAAAATTTTAAGTGACTTTAATATAATAAATACCCACGAGTATTTCTTCGATGTTTGATAAATAATGACGAAATGAGAAAATGGGTAGTTTCTTAAGTGGCCAATTACGGAAAGACTTTATATCATTAATTTATTATGGAACCATTCATTTTATTTAAATTAATTTAATAAAATGAAAATACGCTTAATACATTTACAGAGCCTTAGAAAAACCGAGTATTTCAAAAAAATCAATAGCCAATATCCACATTAAACAGTTGTGCTAATTATGGTACCAGAAGTATCGGTATGTTTCAGGAACAATTACCGACCTAGCAAGATGACGATGAGCAGTCACTTTGTCCGCGGATTTTTATTTGCATAATTTTTGCGAAATCGCGATAAAAAAATAGTACATCTCAATGATAGGAAAATCCCGTGAAGATGGTTTGCCGTGATAATGATGTAACGGTGGTTTGGGTTTTGCGCCAAACTACTCGTAACATTTCTCTGGAGGTATTTTTTACGACCCTTTCGCGTCATGACTTATGTCGATGCGCAAGATCTCTGCTTTGAATTTTCACAATCACGATACCGCACAATACTTTAAAGCGCAAAAACCCATTGTGACTTTCGGCTTAAAATCTCTTTTTGCCCAATGAAAAAGTTCAACATTATTTTAAGGTGTTTCCAGCGGTGTAAAATTATTTCCCGATGATAATTAGTTATTCGCTTTTATCGTCTTTTACAAATTTTCAACGATTAACTGCTATTTTGAATGTGGAAATTTAAACATGGATCGGATTACTTGATTGAAATATATAGGCTTATATGAATTTGTAAATAAAATTTTGGAAGCTATTTGTCATAAAAATAATATTATTGCGTAATTTTTTAAGCGTTTGCATATTTTTAGACATGTAAGATTTAAATTTCGCTGAAAATGATCTTTTAATTGTATTCTATATTATATATATATATACTAACTAATACACCATAACAATATAATAATAATAATGTATAATGTAACTATTATATTTTATTTAAATATATAATACGTAAAAATTAATTTATGCATCTTATTTACTAAACTTCGAAAGATTAGAACTAATTAATTTTTTATATTATATCTATTATTAAATTTTTTTTTATATTTTTATAAATATTTATAATTGAACATAAATGAAATATTTTTTTTTTAATTCATTTGATCAAGATGGCACTTGAAACGTAACATTACTTAATTTCAATTTTGGACAGCAGCAGTATTTTACTTCGAGTCCATTAAAATTAAAGTAAACAAGAAATGTTTTTAATCACCACCATGTTTAAATTATACAGAATTAAAATTTATAATTGAGAAAGAGAACAATATTGTATTTTTCCTATTAATCAAATTAGAAGTATTTTATTGGTAATCAAAATTATATTAAGAATAAATTTATTCTATAATATATACGAATGCGAAATTTATATATTAAGGGGTTTACCTAGTTTCGCGCTCTCAAAATATGGTCATTTTTTTAAGGTATATAAAAAAAGATTAATTAACTGATTCTTTTAAACTTTTGTAAATATATATTATACACTCTAAATCTTTTTATTTACAAAGTTTTAAATAAAAATATCGTTTTAATCCTGAGATATATAAGAAATCACGGAAGAAAAAAAAATAAAGTTGTAAAACGACTGTCATCATAAAGGTTCTGTGGCTTGCTTGTAAGTGGAAAATTTTTTTAACTTTAAACTATATAAAATTCTACATACCGAGATCTCCAATTCTTTGATATTTCAAAATTTTTTAATATAGCTTGCAACTAAGCAATTATGTTTGCCAAAAACAAAAACGTTTTTTAAAACGCTGCCATTTTATTAATTTTTGAAATATAAAAAAACTGGAGGTTCATGTAGAATTTTATTTTAACAGTTTACGACACTCCCTTTCGTATTAATTTATAAAATACAAAGTAACTTGATCAAGTAAAATTTTTTTTTAAAACATTAAAAAAAAATAATAAAATTGATTGATTAATAAGCATTGATTGATAATTGTTAATGCAAGCACTATTAAATCAATTAAAGTAAAATAATTTTGTTGTTTGTGTAATATTGAATTACTATTTTTCGGATAGTTTCTGTAAGGGAGTTAAAATTCGGCCTAAAGGAGTTGGAAAGCCCAAACACAGAGCTACTATTAAGTAATGAGAACACTATTCAACATATCGATAGATGAGGGTAATTTATAGTTAGATAATAAGACCACCATCTAACTTGAATCGAATAGAGTGATTCGAATGTATGCTCGGCACGATTAATCGAAAATATTGCGAGTTATGAGATAGAAATGTCTGTTATTAGTGAATTTGTGTGCGTGACGCGACAAATAAAGAAGAGATTTTGATGAGTATAAGTTGACTATAAGGACAATAATCAAAATAACGATAAATGAAGATAAAAACAAGATCAATAATTAAAATCAAGAGTGCATAACCAAATTTAGCGTGCTAATTACGTTAGCATGTGGGTATTTATTACCACGGATGAGATAATTCGATGAAAGATGGAGACTCGTTCTCTAGGGAGCGACTCGAGAGTTAGAGACTCGAAATTCAACGGGAGATTGAAATGCACAACCAGTATTTGTAGTAGTACATTGTGAATTATGTGTAAAAATGCATTTGAAAACACAGTATCAATGCTATTAAATTTAAAACTAATTAAATACTTAGGTAAACCCTTAAAATATTTGATAATTTTTGTCTTCGAAATTAATTTTTCAAAATTTTTTTGTTATACATTCGTAGACACAGAGTTTCAGTGTAAGTAAAATTACGCATCGCTGTATAAATATGTAAGTAAGAATAAAATTTCCAAAAACATGAAATATACGAATTCCAATTACAAAGAGTTCCATTTCTATAAGGAATAAGAAACTAATGCAAGTCGGACTGAAATAAGTAAAAACAAAAAAAAACAACTGTTGCAAAAAACAATGAATAAAAGAGGAAAATAAAACCGTAAAAATCGTGCAACTGGAGAGAAAGCAGGGTACGCGTGGTCATGCACCCGTGAAATGTATATGCGATTCCGGTGAAGTCTCGGCTTGATGCCGAGTTCTCGAAGAAGTGGTTGAGGGATATTGTCTGGAAGGACATCCGCGTCGATTCCGTAAGGATTCCTCTATTCCAGCCTCGAAGGTGCACTATCTTAGCTTTTTTTATTTTTTCAATCCGAGGTGTTGTCAATGTTGACAGGCGATCGATGAATAATTTCATTCCGTCTTGCAACAAGATCTGTTTGTTTCATATTTGAAATCTTTGGATATTATCTCCCATTCGACGTCGTTAAGAAATATTAAGAAATCGTGTTTTTATTTTTCCAATACTTAAACTTTCAATTCACCAAATGTTCACGTACGCGTTTTCCTAGAAGGAAATTTAAATGCTTTTTGTTACCCAAAAAATTACAAAATTACATAGATTAAAAGAAATTAAAAATTATTTTATGCTTATTGCAAAAATAAATCTACAATAAAATAAATAGAAATTACAGGCTACAGATTAAATTAAAATACTTTAATGTACACATACAATAATAAATTAAAACAACAAAATGAAGCAAAATATTATTTTCTACAATATATATGTTTCTATACTGTAGTATTATTTAAATAAAATTGAATAAACAAAAGTTGTTTGTGAATCATTTTGAAAATAGTAATTTCAGTACATATGTTATAACCATATATATATAATATCAAAGAATATATTATAATTATAATATTGCAAGATATTTGGTATAGATGCATTTCAATGTGTTAGAATTGAAGAAATGAATATTTTTTGGAAAAGTATGAATTCATTCATAATGGAAAATAATATAATGTAAACTCAGCGTAAAGACGTAAACTAAATTTGAATTTGTAATTTAAAAACTGGTGAGTGTATCAATAATATAAAATAAATTTCGGGGATATTTGTGAGGAATCGAAAAGATGAGTAGGGAAGAAATCGTTGCAACGTCCATTTTTTACTTATATTTTTAATTAATACAATTACTCAAGTATATTATGATCCAAGTTTTAGAGTTGTTTACGAAAATAAAACTCGCGAGCTCATTTTTCGCTTAAAAAAATGTTTTTATTAAAATTTCACAGTCAATTTTCACATGCATTGTCGTTATTATTGATTTTTATACAAAGCAACTTCTTACATCATAAAAAATTGATCTGTAACAACATATTGCAGACATCAATGATAAGCATTGTTGTTTAAACATCAAAATGAGTTGGCAAGATTCATCATTTAGTCATTAGATTTTATTAATTAATTAATTAGAGATTAGAGGATCAACGTAGGAGTAGCAAGAACAAGCAAGAAATTTTGAAGTTTATGAAGGTCCAACCAAAATTTCAGTCTGATAACAGTAATCGAAACAATTTTCTGGTTATGAGGCGTATTTAGTTGTTTCAGATAGCTCGAATTGAATCTCCAACCCTTTTGAGTTAAGTATTTAAAGTTATTGTTATTATGTGAGGTTCTCTTTGTTAAAAAGATTTCTCGAAGCGAGACACGTTGGTTGCAATGCCTGTGGTTTTGACTCATTCTAATCACGATTTCATGGCTGATGTTCGCTCCCGTCAACCAACAAAGCCACCGTTAGTATTTAAACTCAAATGAAATGAGGTACTTGTCCTTCGTTGAATTGAATTGGGGCGAAGCTTCTTGGTTTCTTAGAACCTTTTACGCAACAACAATTGGTTACTTTTGTTGAAAAAAATCATGATGTTAATAAACTTCATTTGACTTGATGCTATCATGTGCTTTTATTTATTATTTGTTGTTTCAAATTTAGTCCGTACATTTTTAACGTGCATTGCTTGACCGATATATAATTTGTTTTTTCTTGTCGCTTAATTTGTAAAATAAACCCTTCACAGTTTTAAGTTTTAAGTTGTTTGGTACATTTTGGAATATCGATTGTTTTCAACTAACTTTATCAGTAAAAAAAATGAATTTGAATTTATATTTAAATTTAAAAAAAATTAAAAATTAAAATTAAAAAAAAGAAAAGAAAAACACCATCTTCATAAATTAATGTTTTTTTTAATATGATAGGATTATATATTTTTATTGATATATATATTCGATTCCATATATTATTATTGAAATAATAAAAAAGAATTTATACGTATACTGCTCCATATTGGTCATTTTACCATTAATTTTAACCTTTGTGTTAGAAATTATTCCAAACGTATTTTTGAGTATTATATTTATCTATATACTTCACCTGCGCGAAATGAATGCTTGTATTAAAATTTATTTAAAGCAAATTTGCAGATGGTCGCAAAAATAATTTTAACGATTAAATAAAATAATACGGTTAGGAAAGAAAACTTGGAGAATTAAAAAATAAAAATATAGAATAATACATAATGGTGGTCATAATAGGGTACCTCCTAAAGTGTCAAAAAGTATTTTTTGACAAAAAAAGAGTCGCACAACACCGAAAGAAACAGTAAAAAAAAATAAATATAAAAGTACAAGGGAGGAAGGGATTTGGTCGGGAGTACATCAAACGCGAAAATTTCTATTTTATTGAAAAAGGATACACAGGTAGACAATCTTGTTAGTTGTTTTTAGATCGCTTAATATTCATTCCGCAGCTCCTCTCTTTGATCGCTTCAGCTAATCTTAATTAAAATACAATTAATTGAAGCTAATTAAGGTGCTGATTTTCAAATTTTTAAAACTTTTTAAAAAATTTATTAAGCTTCAAACTCGGAAACAAAAAAGTTGACGATATATCTCCAAAAGATAATGGTATTAATTATTGTATTTCACATCATTTTTCATTAACCATTTTTTCAACGCCCCATTTCCACCTCGGCATCCTATCATATTTTTTATGAAAAGCCTATGTAGCGATTGCATACCTACATAAAGAAACAAAAATTTATTTTTGCAGTGATTCATCAACGTGTGCTCAGTTATTAGAAGAAAGCTTCTCTTTCAGTACGGAGAAAGCATGTGCCCAGTAGTGAGAAATTTCACAATTTTGGTGGCTCCGTTAAATTCAATTTTTACATTTCTCCGGACGACCATCATAAGTCGCGATCTCGAGAAAATCTTTGAAGTATGCAACACGTGCGCCAGGATAAAAGACGGAAATGAGTGCCATATTCGCGGTTAGTGGGTCGATCACCGGAAAAAGTCGTGGTCTTCTCTCAGATCTCGTCTTGTCAGGTGTGGAATGAGATCCTCCTCCAGTCACTGACCTCCGCCTGTCCTTTCTCGCGCAACCGAAGGTCAAGGATTGATGCCCACCTTTATTGCGCTCGTAAAATGGAAATCATCGACGCTTATTTTACAATAGAATATTGATTGGCCACCAGATTTGCACGCCACCTGTGAGGTAAGAGGGACGTTCCGGGTGTCTACGAGACAAACGACCCACTAGGATACCAATCGCCCATTCGAGTGGGATTACAGAGATTATAAACTAAGTAATGATTTACTAATTGCAAGAAATTATTCATTTTTCTCTGCATCATAATCTTCCAACCATAATTGCATTACGAGGTTTTCTTGGTTAGGAGCTGCTCTTTAAAAAAAAAGAAATTCCTTTTTTTCTCTTTTTACTCAGTTAACCAAACCTTTCTAGTTAACAATAATTCGCTTGTTATTTCTCCTGTTGTATGTTTTTTGTTCAAATAGCACAATCATCATTAGAAACATTAATCCCATTTATGACGAACTTATTGAAAATAAAACGAAGAAAATTGACAGTATTTATTTATCAAAATTTGCGAACCTTTCATTCCAAATTTACTAAATAAATAAGTAAATAGGTAAATTTGCGTGGGATTTTATTTAGTGTTTAAAATATGGATGTGTTGCAATAAATACAATATTTTACATAGTAAATAATGAGCGCCTTTTAATGCAATGCGTTCTTAAAAATATGCGATATGATTAATTTTCTATTAAAGATTGTTTATTCATTTTCAATAGACTTTTAATACAACAGAAATTTAATAAAGAATCTATTTAATAATATTTTATATTTATTTTGGTTGATAACCTTACTTTATGGCTTGTATTGTTAACGTACATGTATAAACTAATTTTAACCATTTTAACACTACTGACATAATGAATATAAAAAATTCCAAATGAAATATTTGATTAAATTTAATTAAAAATGTTGAACATTACGTTAACAGTCGAATTCTTTCATTAATAAATAATTAATAATTACTTTGAAATATTGAAATTAATACGAGTACAAAGGTGAGTTGTAAATAAATTTTATGTTAGAATATTGTAATTGAAATAATGTGCTGTACCAACATTCATTTTTATCTTATCATAGTGATTGAATTTAATGTTGTAATTATTATTTTTTTTTATATAAAAATAACGCAAATATATTTGTGAATGTTATAAATTGGTAAAACTCTTTGGTTCTCAAAATTTTTAAAGTTGAGTTTTTAAGTTCATTTAGAACCACTTTATCGGATTTTACCAATCAAAGCTTAATTGCTCGTATTTTGAGTGTTGAAAACGAACTACCCTCTTTTTAAGATTAATAACCAACAGATAATGCAAAGAAAATTATGTTAAAATCCGTTTTCTGGAAAAAAATACATCAAAAAATAAATTTGAAAAAAATACATCAAAAAATAAATTTGAAAAAAATATCTTTACAGTTATTCGATATAAAAAACTCAGGCTTTGAACCAACAAACATTTAAAGGATCTTCTTGTTTTCTAGCTTAACTCCGATATTTCCTGATTTTCCAGAAGATTCGTAAATGATGATTAATATCGTAATATTTTTCATTGCAAATGCGAAGGACGATTACGTTTGATGTATACCAAGATTTATATATACTGTATTTATTAGATTGGATAATATATATCTATTGTCACAGCCTAAATAAAATTTATTACTATTTGGGGCTTGCATTTATTAAAAATATGTAAATTAACCTTAATGTTTTATTGTAAGTTACTCGTAATATGTTTATCTGTATCAAGAAATTGAAGTCAACAAGCGACCCTGATGAAAATACAATATTCTTCAGATTTTTTGGAATCTCAGTTGCAAGCAGACGCACAATCAAGCACTTATGTATTATAATATATATTAATTGTGTAGCTTTTATTTAAAATTTATTTTATTATTAAGATTAAATGTATTATAATTTTAAAACCCTTTTATTTAACAGCAATATCGAAATAAAATATACAAAAAATACGGACAATTTTTTATTTCATTTTAGTCATTTAGATTTTACTAATTCAGCTTTTGGTATTTTCCTAAATGTTAATGTAGGCTTGGATATTTAACTTGTTTCGAGAGAGTAATCGTAAATTAATACAAGCATATGATAATTAACATACACGGTCTGTCCACGAAGTATCGAGTTTTTATTTTTATTTTGCGACTATTGGTCGCAACAATTTAAAAAGGATTTTAAAATGTAAAGGAATGTTTTTTCCATTATCTTTTTTTTTTGTGTTTTCGATAATTTAAAATCGCTGGATTTTACTTTGTGCGAAGGATGTTTTTTATTTTTTGGAAACGGTGTGATGGAGCAACTAGTGGAACAGCGTTACACAATAAAATTTTGTTTGCAACTTAAAAGAACAATGCGGAAACATTTTAAATGTTAAAAAAGGTTTGTACAGATAATCTTATGTCACAATCGGAATGTGGAAAATGGCACAGAGCTTTTGAAGAGGGCCGGGAAAAGATCATCAATGAGTCTCGATCTGGACGCCCGAAAAGCTCTAGAATCGCTATGAATACCTACTGTGTACTAAAAATTTTAAATTCGGATCGACGATTAACAATTCGATGAATCGTGAAAAATCTTAATTTAACATGATTTACGCTACACAATGTAGTGCAAAAAATTAAAAAATGTGAAAAGTTTGCGTAAGTATCAAAGCCGAGAAGTTTAAAGCTGCCTTTCTGACTTGGAAAGCTCGCCTTTGTAAATGCGTTGATGCAAGAGGAAATTGTTTTGATGAATTAAAATTTTTATTTCAAACTCTTTTTAAGTCTACTAATAAATCATTTTTATTTAAAAAAAGGGGTTTTCTTTTTTTTAGAATCATTAAACAAAACATTTTCACGTAGTGATTTTCAATTAATCGCTTCATCGCGCCATTTCCAAAAATCGAAAAATATCCTTTGCGCGAAAAAAAATCCTGCCGCTTTTAATTATCGAAAAAAAGAAGAAAAGGAACAAATAGAAAAAATTTTTTCCTACATTTTAAGACCTCTCCCAAATCGCTACGACCAATAGTCGCTTTTTATTACCTAAAAAGTGCTCTATTACTTAGTGTATTAGTCGCGTCGTGTCTTCTGACGTGTGAAGTTCATCAGCTCAAATTTCAAATTCATACATTTTTTTATATTTGAATTTTTTATTCAAATCAAATTAATTAATTAATACAATCTTGGACTTTGCCTATTGAAAAAATTTGTTTTAAATCAGTATAATTAAAGAGTGATTTAAGCCCATTGTTAAAGTATTATTTTTGTTTGATTTTACAAAGAAGCTTCTTTTGATAAACTCAATTAAAACATATTTTTTTAATAAATGTATAATAGCTTAATAAATGTAAAGATAATTTATTTTACTTAATTTCTCTGAAACAATGCAACTAATACAAGTCCGAGATACCAAACTTTTCAATTTACATTTTCCTTTTAAATAAATGGATTGTATTAAGGCCATTCAAATTTAAAGTAAATTTATTTCCATTCACAATTCAATGCATTTAAAATTCTCACTGAATTTTGGATTACTTTTTTATTCCACGATAATCATTAAATTAAAAAAAAAAGAAAGGTTTCGGGACTCTATAGAAACTTTCAAATTTATTAATGTGATAATATGGATACATCTTAAATTTGTGTTTTATTCTCTTCGATCATTTTATTTCTTCTAAAATTTCTGAAATTGAAGTGTAAGTTTTCGGAAAAAAACTCGACCCATAACTTAGTCGATATTTGAATTATATTATATATAAATTATATATAAATTATATATAAATTATAAATGATATTGAGTATACTTACGGTGGCTCGTATTTGGCTTAAGGAGAATATTTCTTACTTAGTCACAAGTGTATTATACAATAAAAAAATTTAGGAAAACAATACAAATTTATAGAAAATAAAAACTAAAATACTACAAGGTATTTACATTAATTAGAAAAATTCAATCGAGTAAATAAAAATGGAAAACAAAGAGATTACATAAAATGTATATACATATACTATACATATAATATACATATACATATATAAGGGATTGAAATTATGATATTTATTTAATTGTACTATTGAATCACCATTGAATTATTTTTTATAATGATAAACCCATTAATCTAAATTTAATAGATATTAGACAAACGATGACCGTAAGAAATAATATTTAAAATCGCAGCTTGATCGACTGAAAAATATTCTGTGAGCATCAACAAAGAGTGGAAAAAATTTATAAAAATGTACGATCATATAATTTGTAAACGTTAATACAACAATATTTGTCTGTTTTACCTGAATGAAATTCAATTTTCTATCTATATTTGTTGCTCAATTTTCAACTGAAATTGTTCGTTACAGGTAAGCAAATCTTGCTGATTCAAATTGATACTTTATTAAGGTACCGCAATTAGGACACAGTAATAATGGACGACTAATAAGGTAAGATAATAAAAAATTGCATAATTAAAAAAATAATTAAATAAATAGAAATATCAAATAGAAGATGATGATTAACCTAATTGGAATCTAAAATCATGAATTATCCCAGCGTTTGGGTAAATCTAATTAAATTCGACAGAATTTTCCGAGATAAATGTGCAGCAATGTCATGCATAAGCAAAGGCTGCAAAATTCAATCAAAGCACAGTCACTTGACGAACTCTCGGTCCATTATCCGAATATACGAAGCTAAGGTAATATTATTACAAATATTAAAACGGAAATCGCCACACACAGAAGTTATAATTAAAAAGCAGCAGTAAGGGACAATTGGAAAAGATAGAACGAATGAAGGTCAGTAGTCAGCCAATTCAATGATGAGATAGGTGAGGTGGCAAATCTTTGGTGTATTTAAGGGTTTATCGCGATTTATAAAAGTTTAATTTTATTGGAAAGTTTATAAAAATGTGAAAGATACTCAAAGCTCCACGAAAGAATATATATAAATACATGAACTGAAACCTGTTTTTATGTTATTATATTCTCAAGAGTCTTAAAGTTTATCCAATAGTTTAAGATAATCAACATTTCCGAGCTTCAAACTTTGGTGGTTTCACGAGAGAGTACGACCTAAAATTGAGAATCTATCCCTTATTATAGATAAAGTTGTCCCCACTTCCTAATATTCTCACTTGTCATTTATGAGTTAACGTTGTAAATAATGAGCCCCCCTCATTAAAGCTTTAAATATGTAACTCGCGTCTCTCTCTAATTCTGCATCTAGTCATCATAACGTTATCTAATGATCAATACTCTAGTTGAAACCGCCACGATTATGAGCCGAATGTGCTCTACTTTAATCAAAACTGATATAAAATTACGGACTCAATAGATGAAACGAAACTTGTGCTCTTATTTGAAATGCAAATCTTTTTATCTCTCCTTCGCCATTCCTTTCATTTTATTCGCTCGTAGGTTTTCTTTCCTCCCATTTTTAGGAAGTGGAACAGACTGTCGAATTACTCTTCAACTGGAGTTGAAAATATCGAGAGAGAAAAAGAAAGCAATTAATTTCCCAATGAAAGTTTTGTATATATATTTTAGTTTACATTTAATTATTTACATATTATTATTTAATTATCACAGATCATGTTTGTATTTTCATATTCACTTTCATCACAGTCACACTTTTGTTTCATTTAGTCTCTTCTTTTGTTTCATTTCATTTCTTCCTTTTTCTTCAATCTTTTCTCCACCTCTTTGATTTTCTTCATTAGCTCCCCTCTTTTATCTCCTTTCTTGTCATTCAGTGCGATCATTATGTCTTTGTATGTCCATTTCCCTACTGTATTCTCCCTCCATTCTCTAAATATGTCCTCTGTATCGTCGCATTCACTGGTCAGATGCGTCCAATCTCCTTCGCTTTTCTCACATAGCATGCATCTTTTTTCCTCAGGTTTTCTCCAATATCTGTTGCTACTTGTGATATTGCTACATCTGACCCTGGCTGTCGTTGTCATCGTCTTCTGATTGAGGGGTTGTTTTAAGTATTCTGGTAGTCCGTCCTTCTGTATTTCTCTGTATGTTGCATTGTATTTAGATTCATTTATCCTGCCTCGTCTGTCTTGTCTCTGTATGTCTCTGTCCCTCTGTTTTATCTCCGTGTATATGTCTCTCCCCTCCCTCTGCCATAGTTCTATTTGGTTCTTGCTCAACCCTATCTTGTTGAGCCATTTCTCTCCCTCTGCTTTTCCTTCCTTTCTCTGTATTTCTCTTTTTTCTTCATAGGCTTTCCTCACCCATCTGTCCTCCTCCATTTGCGTTATTTTGTCCTCCTCCATTTGCGTTATTTTGTCCTCGTATTTTAGGGTTCTGATACCCCACTCTATACTCATTTTGTTTTCATCTGTCTCTTCGTATACCAGGTATGTGGGGGTGCAAAAGTCTAATCTCAGCGTCAACCTCAGGTAATCTGCCTTAATTCTCTCCATCTCGTCGATTCCTTCCGCTCCCCATATCTCTGCACCGTACTTCAGCACCCCTTTTACCAGGTAGTTGAACAGCATTTTTCTGGCTTGGAAGTCTCCTGAGCACCTTCTCTCTGCTAGACCCCATGTCTTTTTTGCAGCAATTTTTCCTTTGTATATCTTTTCTTTAATGTGCTCATGGTACTTCCCATCCTTCCTAAATACGAAGCCCAAATAATTAAACCTGTCCACCGTTTCTATTTCTTTTCCCTTCCATTTCCATTTCTCCTTCCTATGTTTCCTTTTCCTTCCGATTATCATCATCTTTGTCTTCTCTGCATTTAGTTCCATTTCTCTGTTTTCCAGGAATTTCTTCAGTGTCCTCATCATTCCCTGCATAGCCTCTCTGCTCTCCCCTATCATAGCAAGGTCGTCTGCATATGCAAGGGTCCATATTCTCTTATCTTTTAACTTAACTCCTCCCACCCTATTTTGTTCCATCTCTTTTTCAATCCCCGCTATGTAGAGGTTAAACAGGAGGGGGCTGAGACTACATCCTTGTCTCAAGCCCTTGTTGATCCAGAACTCTTCCGAAATTCCCTGTTTTTATTCTGCATCATGTTCTTTTGTAGATTTTTCTTATTAAGTCCGTTAGTTCTGTATCGCATTCTTGTTTTGCCATTATTTCCCACAGTTTTTCCCTGTTCACAGTATCAAACGCTGCTTTGAGGTCCACGAACAGTACATATATCTCTTTCTTATCTTTGATATTTTTCCTTATAATGTGGTTTAATATATATATATTATCTGTCGTGGATCTCCCTCTCCTGAATCCTGCCTGACCTTCTGGGAGTAATTTTCTATCTTCTACCATTTTTTCGAGCATATTTTTCAAAATTCCAGTATATATCTTGTAGTCAGCATGGATAGCCCCCTGTAGCTTTCGGGTCTTTCTCCCTTCTTATATACCGGTATTATCATTGCCGTCCTCCATTCTTCTGGTATATTCCCCGTTTGCATGATTTCTTTCATTATTTCTTCCAGTCTCATGCAGACTTCCCTTCCACCGTGTATCCATGCTTCGTTCGGATACCGTCAATACCTTTGGCTTTCCTCTTTTTTAGTTTTTTGCACATCTCCCTTATTTCTTTGGTCTCAACCGTTATTTGCTATTACTCCCTATTTGTCCCTCTTCTGTTTCTTCTCTTTCTCTTTCTCTATCAGTCCCTTCCAGTAGTTTCTTATAATAGTCTTCCCATGTCTTCATTTCTATATTTCAGTCTCCCTTTTCTTTTTTTCTCCTTCCCCTGTTAATGTAGTCCCATATCTGTCCTTCGTTTTTCAGTTATTTTAGTTCTTCCTCTTCTTTTCTTCTCCATTCTTTCATCTTTCTTCTACATAGTTCTTTCCAACTCTTCCTTTTTTCTATGTATTTTTCTTTCTTTGCCTTTCCTTTTTTCCATCTTTTCAGGGCCTTCTTTGCTTTTCTTTTTGCACTCCTGCATTCTCGATCATACCATTTCTTTTCCCCAATTTTCCATGCCCTTATCTTAATTTCCTTTTTCTCTATATTTTTCTCAATTAGTTCTTTAATCCCTTTCCATAGTTTTTCTACGTCTCTGTTGTCGTCTTGTTTTTTGTATTCCCCGTTCGTCTTTTCCATGTAATTGTTTATTTCTTTTTCTCCCCATTTCATTATCGTTCTTTTTGTTTCTGTTATATTTTTTGTTATTCTGTTTTTCTTTCTGTCTCTGTCTTTTGTCCGTAGTTTTAGTCTGATCGGCAGATGATCTGAATCTATTCTTTTTTCAACTGTAAATTTTTCTATCCTGTCTCTGATTTCTTCGTCTGCGATTGCCAGATCAATCACTGTACTCCCCCTTGCTCCGATGTATGTAAATTCTCCTTCTTCGTCTCCTTTTGTTGTCCCATTCATTATAGTGAGTCCTTGCCTCTGTATCTCGCCTACAAGTTTCTTTCCTTCTTTTTCCACTTTCTTGTCTTTGCTTTTCCTTTTTTTCATCTCCTTTTCTTCTCTTACTCCCATGACTTTCATCGGTTCTTGTGTTTCCACTTCCCCTCACGCGCTTTTGGTCAGAGTTTGCGTTCCGCTGTCTTGTCGCGTTTCTATTCCCGTGACAGCGCCTTAAGTTTTCTGTCCGTCGCCGACGTCTGCTTACGCCTCTCTGCTTCCCGCCTCCCACGCTTTGGTTTCTAACCTCTTGTTTTTCTGCACTTTTCTTTTCACTTTCTATTCACCACCTTGCTCTTATGCACTGTGTTTTTCTTTTCCTTCTGTTTTTCACTTTTTCTGCTTCCTTTTACTTCACTCTCTCACAATTTAGCTCACTTAATTTCTCTGAAATTTTCAAATACCAGCAATGCTCTCTAGACACTATGTGTACAAGTCAACTGTCGCTAGCGGAATCATATAAATATTTTATATTATAATAGAAAAGCTTACAAAAAGTCATTTTTAGACAATAAATTACAAAAATTGATATTCGTATTAATCATATGTGTCATTAACAAGTCGTAAAAAAAGTATTAACATTTACTACATATTGTAGGAAGAATTTTTCATGTAAGGGAAAAATTTATTTAAATAAATGATCGAGTGAATGTTAAACATCTAGAGTTTTTTAACAATAATTTAAAACTGCAAGTTTATTCTATGGAGGTTAAAGACGAATTTAACTTTCTCTTTTTTCTTATCTTTTCCTCGCCGTATGAAAGATCTTCATAGTTCTTTTCTTTTATTACTTAATTTTTTTTTTTTTTTAACAATAATCATGCTTTAAACGAGATCTTAATTGAGCTACTGTAATTTTCCGATTCTTGGATGATTTTTACTTTTTACAAATGCATATACATAAAAATGTTTACGGGCACTTGGTGTTCAAACATATATTATTTTATCTAAAACTGTATGCTGGTGGCTGCAATTAAAGGTAAAGAAAACAATGCTAGATATTCACCCCCTTTACCATATATTTTCAATAATTGAATTATTTATATTTTATTTGTGGCCTACTAGTTTTTACAAAATGTTCATACCAATTAATAAGCATAATCAAGTTAATAACAAGTGCAATTATTAAAATTATTCAGTAAAATTAAAATAAAATAGTTGACAAATATTAGAGATCGCTTCTGTTCGTCCCTTTATGACCTTCCCTTCTTTAGAGTAGAATCATATCGAAATTTAATAATAAAGTTCCACTAATTTTATCTGGCCTATAAGTAAAATGTACAATTGATTCACGTCCATACAAGTAAAAATTAACCGGGTAAGTTGAAAAATGGAAAATATGCCTATATGACAGTTAAGCTTATGATTGTAATGACTATATACTGTACGTGATACTTATACTGTTTAAATACTTGAAAAACCCCGAAATCTCTTAATTTTATCTAAATTATTAATACTGCAATATTGTAAATAACATGTCGTTACCCTCTTTTTGTAAAGAAAAACCTAAAAATGTAAGTTACCTGTACATAAAAGTAGCACTTTCTTCTCAACCTTTTGTCGAGTACGAATATATATATATATATATATTTAAAATGTACAAACTGATTTTCATTTTTATCTATCCGAAAAATATAATTAAAAGAGCCGTACTTCAACTTAATGCTTACATGCGGCGTGTACATTCCAGAATAACATACTTTCAAGTAAAAATAAATGATTATCGTTTAACGAATATTTCTGTTTACTACAGATATTTTTTTTTAATAGTATTGTAAATAATAGTACAAAATTTAAAAAATAAACTAGGTGTGATTTTTTAACAGTTTCTTGAGATTATGAATTACAGTCATTAAATTAATTTTCATCGGTATTCTTCGCATAAATTTACAGAAAATAATTTTTTTTAAATTTCAGTAAAGCAAACTTTAAAATATTAAAAAATTGTCCTTTGCTGCAAAATAATTAAACTATAATATCAGAGTGCAGATTAAGAATAAAAAAAATCATTTATACAGTGGGAAAAAGTTTGAGTGTGCTAAATTTATTGAGTGTTTGAGAAATAGTAGTTAATACAACTCTAACGCGAAATCAATGCAGTTTCGCAATTCAAACTTAAGACGCTGAGTAATGTCGCTTTTCGCCACTAAGTGGCGAACTCCTGAGTTTTGACTTTCCTTATATGAAAAAGTTAAGTGAGATGATAAATACAAATCCCTCATAACACGTGTTTCTCTCTCTAATTTACTATATAATATGTATAGTCTTGAGGTCTGTCTCTCTTAGTCAGACATTTTCTCATTCTAGACAAGAAAAGTAATACATAAAAATTAGCCTAATGTTCGACAATTAAGTATATCTCTAAATTTCTACTGTTAATTAGTGTGTGGCATTTCATTGATTGCTTACCCCTCTTATTTAAGTAAGATCCACTCTATTTTTTTTATAATAAAATTTTTTAGATCGAGCCTCATATATTATAAAGAAGAAAATCGCAATAAGGAAAATTATTTATCTAGTGAAAATATCAATTTTCTTTAAATTTGTTTTATATTGTGGAAAAAAGTGTCATTGAAATTAAATCAACTGTCATAGGGGTGGGAGACGAGTTGATTACGGTTACGAAATTATGGAAAATTCGAGAGGGAGAACAATGTTCGAGTTGGATCCTATGTTTCAAATTGGATTTAAAACTTTTCAATCCGTGGACTCGTGCATTAATATATTGAAAAGTATGATATAAAATTTTGACGATCGTAGTAAAAGAGGAAAAAAGAAAACCGAAGTACGACAAATCCAAACCCAACGAAAAATAGAAAAAAGTGCTGTCACCGAACTTCTTATGCTGCATTACTTGTCCCGCGAACTTTTTTTTCATTTGTCGCTCGCGAGTTTAACTTGGATATGCGAAGTAAAGGTAAAGTGAATATTTTAGTCGACAATTCAAGATTTCCTACCTGTTTACAACTTTGAATGAAAAATTCATGTGTCCGGTTTTTCCACTCGAATGATTTCGTGTTTTAGGGTGAAATCATATCAATCGACCTATCCAAGGAATGTCTTCGCATCCGAGGACAAAACCCTTATGCCTGTAAAAATTAGGGGATATATGACTCGCATTTTCGTCTTGAGAAGTTTTGGTTTTCACTTATATCTTTGTTTCAACAAGATAATGTCTTCATTCGCTTAATGTAAAGAGGCACTGTAGTGAGCCAATGTTAAAAAAGGACGAATTCTCTAAGGCGAATACGTAAAAATTAAAAAATTTGTATCGCTTCTACTGAAATGAATTTTGTTGGGACGTTTCACCGAAGAAAAGTCCCTTGAGCTTCTTATATTTAATTGTGCACGTTGAATGAGGAATATCTGAATGGAATAAAGTGCGCGTGTTTGAATGTTCAATGTCAATAATTGTGGTAAAAGGGAAAATAACCAATTGATCGATAATCAATAATCCGAGCAATGGCATTTGTTAATTTTCAATAAGAAATAAACTTTTACGATATTTGATTAGTACTTGGGTATAAATGGGCCAATGAGTTTTCGAGTACTTTTCAAAAAAGTTATTTTCCATCAGGTTTCGAAGTATTTAATTTTTGTGAAAAATAATACCAAATAATTTTTTCAATTCATCTCATTTTTTTTTTTTTTTTTTTTTTTTTTTTTAAATTGATAAAATTTTTCCCTATTAGTTCAATGCAGTATTTGAAATTTTTATTTTAATATAAGTACTCGGTTCAGATTCTACTTTTGAAGATTAATTCACGATCTAATAAGTTGCTACACGTGTAGAAACGTGCTTTCACATTTCGTATTTTACAAAGATCACATTTATTTATTTTCGTTTATTTATTTGAATATAGATATTGAAATACCATTATAAAGAAGCTTGCTTATACTTGTGTTTTACAAGTTTATATTTAAATTTATTTATTTAAATAAAGTCACCCATTTTTTTATTTTTATGGATTTATGCAAATTATTTACATACAAAACATTTATGTATGTATATATATATATATATAATATCCATTTATTTTATACGTCTTATGAAATTTATAATAACAATAATATTTAACCTATGGCTTAACAAATCTGACTCATAACAAGTTTTAAATTATATTATAATTTATATTGGAAAACTCAAAGTGTTGATGATAAAAGTCAAAGTTATTTTCTATTTATGTATTACATGTTCGATTTTTAATGTTAATAGAAAAAAATATGAATAAGGAAAAAAACAATTTTAAATAGGGAATCAAGTTTATTCAATATATATAAGAGTATTTATTCGAAGAATTGGCTCAAGAATTTAAGTGAAAACTATATGCATATAGAGATATATACAATATGACACCAATTACCGAAATAATACATTTATGACACGTACGTTTAGACGTTAAATAACTTATTATAAGCAGTTAAAGGTAAATGTTAAAATTTTCAATATATTTCAACTTTTTTGGTTGTGCTTTTTTATATCTACCTGATAAAATGAAACGATTTTTTTCTCGCGACGTGGATTGCCAGATGCAATTGCACCAATATAATACCAATGCACATGTGTCAAATTAGTCGGCGTATTATATTTCTTCCTTCAAATCACCCTGTACATTATTTTACTTGAGTATGAAAACGATTTTAGCGGAAATTTTTCCTTTTTTTTTATTCTTTATTTCTTAATGAGATTTGTAAGTATATTTATTTAAAAGAGATTAAATGTTTTTGATTGTAATTATTTAGTGGTGGAAAACATGTATATGATTTTTACTTGACGATTTACTTGCTTACTTTTCTTTTATCTATGCCTTAATAATTATTTCCACATTATCAGTAAAAAGGTAAAAGGTAATAAAGAATTTAATTTAGAATAGAGAGATGAAAAGTAAATAAAATTTTTTTTATTCAATAAGATAATATTGATTTAAATAAGTAATTTAACAAATATAAGTGTATCTAATGGTTATTGAAAGCTTCAAGCCTACATAACGAGATTTATTGATGAATTAAATTTCCTTTTTTAATATATTAAAAAAAAAAAGTTTTTCTTTTTTAAGGAAAATATCTTTTTTTTTTTTATTACTCCACCCTTTTTTCAATAATTCTAAACAACAAACATTCATGTTCTGAATGATTTTACCTCAAAATTTTTAGAATTAAAACTAATAAATATTGAAGGCAATATAAAATTAATTAATAAACTGTAAAATTGAATTAGAGGTGAAAAATTTCATAGCGAGTACAATAATGTCACTGCGTATAAATGTTATTACACTAAAAATTTCCTTTACATTCTTATATTTGAAACAGTTAATCGACAGAACTTTTCTTTAATTTTATTACGAATATAATTAGGATAAAAACTTTTTTAAATTCAAAAGCAACGAAAAATGTCTGTAAATTTACATCGTTTCAAAAATCATTCAACATACGATTTTATATTTAATATTTTGTAAAGTATTGCACTTGTTTTTTTTTAAAAGTACGTTAAATTTTTTTTTTTTAATATTTATATTAATGCAGTACTATTCGTGCATCCATCATTCGATTATTATACTCTTCATTAGTATTATTAGATTCTAAAAATGTTGGTTACAATCATTATCTTGCGCGGGTATATTCGCTGTGGAAAATGACGCGTCTGTGCTGTGACTCGTGCTCCACCAGGGTTCAGACCCTTTGAGAGTAGCTCCAATACCTGCAGCCACTTGAGCATACGACTTCACTCGGAGCGGCGACTCTTGCCCGTTGCGACACCTCATCCTCGCCCTGAGCGACGACCTTTGCCCTGACCGGCCTCACGCCGTCACCCTAACCGGCGTCGATCAATGCGGATGACACTATGCGAGCAGGCTCTGTACCCTGGGCTCCTCCCACATCTTATATTGTAAACAAGAATAACATAATTCTCTGGCTATACCCCCTCGCCCGAGAGGAGATTTTTATGCCTCTGTAACGTAGAGCGAATAAATTAATATTGTACGCTCAATTCTTGTTAATTATTTGCCGAATGTTTCATCCCTACCTCACTCAATCAATTTACCTATGTAATTATTCATATAATTTTCTTTTAATTCAATACAAATATGTTAATGGTGATAACATTTGGTATTTTCATAAATACGAGTTTTACGAATATTTTACAAGTCAATTTTTCATTATTCTTTTAAGTTACAATTTATTTAAATTTGTAATTATATCTTCCACTGAAATAGCAATGTGGAATTTTTATTTATCACTTTATTTAACATTTAACGTAATTATAGTAATATAAATAAAAAAATATCAAGTATGATAATGAGTTCACAACAACAATTTATTTATATTTATAATTGAAACGAATTGTCAATTGTTCGTACTCAAGAGATATAAATATCATTTTGAATAAGAATTTGAAAGTAGAGACCTATTTAATGTTATTATTCATACTCATTCTAAAATTCAGATGTAAAGCTAGCAATTAACTAATGAATATGAAATAAACAAAATTTTGTTTTATAATGGTTTCATGGTATTCGATGAAATATCAGAATAAAAACATGTAAATTTAAAATCTACGCGTGGTGTTTTTATTTCTCTCTCGCAAAATATTTAATTTATCATGTTTAGAACAACTTGCCACAAAATAAAATTTAATTGTGATAAATTCATAATACGAAATTACATGATTTTGCAAAATGAAAATGTCGTTTTATTCACGATAATGTGCATTACAGCACTAATTTTGCTACGGAAAACATTTTCGGAAATATTTGTAAATACATTCTTGACTAGTATGTGTGCGGAATATGATTACTGAGAGAAATTTAAGACGCACAGCAGGAATTGGAGAGGAATAGAGGAATACGTTAGGCGTTTGAAATCGCAGACTCGAACTGTTGAAATTCCAAAAAATAAAAAGTGAAAAGATATGGCAATAATGTTTGTCAATTAGAAAAATTTCAAATCTGAATGAGTTATACATTGTGTAGGAGGGCAAGGTGTGGTGATTGGCTCTGGAGGTTTCGATTCCTGATACGTGAGTAATTGAACCGAGTCTCTTTGATAAAAAAGTATTACGCACGGAAACGTGAGCGAGCCAAGTTTGTTCAATCTGCGTGACATTCACTTTTATTTCCCAGTACCGAATTATGTTGTCGTTGTTTGCTCCCGTATTTCCTTGATTACGCAGTTCTCGATTATATTATCGATTACCCGAGGAACCTCCCCTCTCCTTCCTCTATCTCTCGACCACCTGGACATTTTGATTTTGCCTCACACTCCTTCAGGAAACCACGTGCCTTGGATACACAAGCTTTGTTTTTGTATGTCCAACGGCAAATCTCCCTTCCTTTTCCTTCTTGAGATTTACAATGTAACACCTTCCCTTCGTACTGCGATCTGCAAAAATTAAACTTACATGGGTTCATAAATTGACAGAGGTGACGAATATCGAAAATTGTATATGATTTCCAAAAAATGAAGCTAAAATAATTTCAAGAGTATTGCAATAAAGTATTCCTTGTCAAGAATAACAATTGTAAAAAGATGAGACAATATCCGCATTCATAATAAAAAAAAATTTCGAGTTCACATTGTGACCACAAAGTATTGTCTTACAAGGTTACAAAAATAAAGTACCATTGTAAATTTTTATTGAGCATCACGTAATAATGTAATACCATAACAATAAATAAATTACGAATAAATTGTACCTTATACTTGTACTTATACTGAGAAGAAAAGACGTTTTTAGAGTTTGTTGGTCCAAAGAAAAATAATTCACGAAAATTTTAAGGGAAACTCTTTATTAATCAAAATATGAATACGTCAAATGATTAACAGAAATACTGTAAACATAGAAATACTCTATGTTCGCTTATAAGTCTAATTATGATTATAAATATAATTATAATTGCACTCTTTTTTTATATTACTCATTCACCATCACTCGGATATTTTATCAGTTTTCTCCCCCCCCCCCTTTATAGGATTTTCCCCCGGTTTAGCGTCACATTCATTCCTCTTCATCTACGAATTTCACCTTAATTTCCAGCTAGTCTTGTGAAGAGAAAACAACCGCGTTCATCAAAGATAGACAGCGAAAAATTTATTTAAGGAAAAATAAAAATATACCTTGTTTTTGTTACCCCTACCTCAAAAGAAAGTAGTCTTTCATCTGCCAGAACCTAAATAAAAATTGTGTTTATCTTTCCGAAGGAGTGTCTAGACATTTTAATCCCCAGATTTAATTTTTCTTATTCTGTTATTTGCAAGTATTTTTACGAAATAATCCATGGCATAAAGTGAATTTCTAATTAGAATTCTACTTTATATCCTCGAAATATCATTAGTTTTACACATTATTGTTACAATTACACTGTTATATTACGCTCTTCGATATTTGTAATCCATTCATATTCGATTATCGAGTCTCAACAAAAGTTAATAGTTCCATTAAGAGCTTCGAATTATGGTTAATAACGATGAGTTCATTTGTCGAATTTGTGAAAACACAAAGTTGCTCAGATTAAAGAAAAATTTAATGTGAATATTAATCGTAAATTGCAAATATAACTAAAGTGGTTGATATTCGAATGACCATAGTTTTCGTCTTTCCCCTTCCATTGAAAAATACAACAGCATCGCTATAAATAAAAAATTGGTTAATGAGTTATTGAAGAATTTATCCTAACAGACGTCATTGCTTCAGGAAATCATTTTGAATTCTGAAGTTATTCGATTTAGCGTTTTAAAAACCGGATACTTTTTCCGTTCGACAAGTTTTATTCGCTGTCCCTTTATTTTTCTCGGAAGTACCGGACAAAACAGTAATTTTTAACGAGGGAATTTAAAATATTTCGAATTCCTATTTATAATTGTTTTTATTCTTATAGTGCTATAAAAAATTTTTTATTAATTGAATCAGCCTTGTGTTTTTTAACCCTTTGACTTTTCAAAATAACTTTTTAGTTATTTCATTGGTATAAATTTCCATTTATATTCAACTAGATATTATATTATATTATCTAAATTTTGTTTTAATCTGATATCAATCCGTAGTCGTGTATCTTATATTCAGTTAAAAACTTCAAATTTTAATTCTAAATTTACTTTAAAAATAAAATAATTTAATTTAATTTTTCTCTATGTAAAATACCATGTACATAAAAAACTTGATGATTTGAACTATTACAAAAACTGTATTATTTATTTTTCTTGAATTAAAAGATTCTGACACAATAATTAAAATTATACAAAATTAAAAAAAAAAGAAATTAAAAAACCATTCAACAGTAATAATAATAATAATAAGCCCGCAAAATCAACTTGGATAAGTTTATTGGTAATAATTTTTTTGGTTTAATTAGAAATTACATTATGAAATGAAATGATTAGTGTAAAATATACTCTGATCAATTTATAATTCTAATATTTAGTTAGCAATTTTAAACTACAGCAATATTTAAATCATTGTTAAAACAGTTTAGTTGTTTGATTTGTTGCTTTATTTGAGTGTAATATATATATATGATTCTAATACATCTTTTTTATTAAAAATTGTAATGAGTTCCCATCTAACGCTTAGCCATTTTTTGTAAAACTTATATTTTATGCTCAAATGAGAAAACCCATATTACTTGGTAACACTTTCTAAAGAAAATCTGAGTATAAACTGTTTAATTTTTAACGTCGTATAAAATCATTTCTGATTCTATTCTGATACAGCCAATGAACAGTAATCTTATACGGCCAACATATTGCATTATTGCAATAATCATTTTCCATTCACTAATTTGAATTCACATTTAAACAAATTTTTTGTTTTGTGTCATAAAATAGATGTGATCAAATATTTATAATTTAACAAAAAAAATAGTAATTGCATTGTTACGTCCGTAACATTTATTAAATTCTTCCGAATTCTTAGATTAGGAAAGAACTTAACATCCGACGAGAACGACTTTATTTTTACATTGACGCGTTTGGGTTTACTTTTAACTGCACAAACCCTTTTTTCCAATTGTCGCAACGACGGTAATTTCTCCAATTCGAGCCTACGCTTGCGCGCACTAGCTCCTGGGATGGAGTATACAAATCTCGCGAAATTATTTTTATAAAAATGAAAATGAACGAACACGAGTAGATAATATTTTTGGACGATTAAATAAATAATAAAAAACAATACATTTAATAAAAAATTCATTTTAATAATCTTACTTGTCAGTTTGTAGTACAATGTGGTAGATTCGCAATTTGGATCGCAATGTAGACCAAGTCTCGTCAATAAATCGAATCCTTGAAATATAGTATTTTGAAATTTTACAAATATTGTCTAAACTCGCGATGAAAATGCTTGACGAGCATGTAAACTTTTAGTATCGGAGAATTAGTGTTGCATGCCTAATGCTTAATTAATGCTTACTTAATGCTCCTATTATTTGAAATTCGCCCCCTTTTATACCCTTTGGTGCTTAGTTATTTTTGAAAAAGAATGAATCTTATTCGTTGCATTCATCTCCTTCTCCGGACTTTTTTTAATTCGCCCAATCATAGGGTTAGTTCCGGATTTTGATAAGGTTTGATTCTACGGGGGAGGTAATGATGAGCTTACGTATTTGATTCGAGAATTTTCTAATTCACAATTTTGCTCTGTTTATCGGTTTCTTTAT
The DNA here is from genome assembly GCA_018907245.1 of Eupristina koningsbergeri. Classification (NCBI taxonomy): domain Eukaryota; kingdom Metazoa; phylum Arthropoda; class Insecta; order Hymenoptera; family Agaonidae; genus Eupristina; species Eupristina koningsbergeri. Next base: position 450,241 of record JACCHV010000002.1, on the reverse strand, counting down.
TTAACAATCGGATAACTTAATATTTCGGTAATTAAAAGAATGATCAATGAGTAAATGGTCAATAATTAGTTAATTTGTTAATAATAATCATTTGTTAATTAAAAATTATTTAGCAATTCATTGTTAATAACCGGGTTATCATTTCTAGTTTATTGATAATTATTTGTTTATAATTATTTATTAATTAAGAATTTTTCGTTAATCAACAACTCGTCAGAAATTAACTATTTGTCATTAATCATTCCTTTTAAATAACAATTTGTTAATAACAATTTATTTGTTAATAACAATTTACTAATAATAATTTTTGGTTGATAACAATTTATTATTAATTATTAACTTATTAATATTGATTGCATGTTAACAACATTAATTTCTTAATGATAACTTTGTTATTAATTAATAATTTTTTTGTAATGATTCATTCGTTAATTGATGATTCTAATAATTTTATTAAATCAATAATTTGCAATCGGCTTCGCTATAAAGAAATAATCGGCTTCTGGTATTTTCGAATTATTTTTGTGGGTTTTCGATTGATATTATATTTCTCGAATTTTCATGTCGTAGATGATTTTACTTTTTCGAGATTTTACTTTACGTAATACTTAGTCTCCACATCTGGAAAATATTGAAATTTTATTACTTACACGCGTGTGTGATTAGGGTTTTCCTCATCCGCTCGTGTGTAGGTCAAGTTTTAGGGTCGAGCACAACTCGAGGTTTCATTTCGGGAAAACCATAAAAATGTTAGATAGGAAATTATCGTTTGGGATGCGCGTGTACATGACTTGCGAAAATATTCTAAATTCAATCGTCGATTCATATTTAAGAAAAGTAAGTAATGATAATTTTGATAAATTAAATATTAATCGTTCGGCTTATGCCGTAACAGCGTTGGTCGCAATGCTGATCGGTACTAAATTGTTTTTTTTCTTTTTGATATACAGCTTTGTCAAATTATCTTTAAAAATAAAATTATTTTTCTTTAAAACAATTTATTTATAAACAACTATAAAAAGAAAAAACAAGGATCTATTTCGTTAAAATATCACATAATTTTTTTTTTTTGTATTATAGCAATAATATTTTATTTATTTTGCGTACCCAATAAAATTTTACTAATAAATATTTAGCCATTTTAAAAAAATTGACTGTTGACGAAGTTATAATATTTTGTAAAAAATGGAAAGTATGTGCATCCATTATCAATAGTCCTCGTATAACTAGTCGTTATAAGCTTGTAGTATTTAAGATACGATAACGATACAAAACACAAGGTAATGCAAACCGATAATTAATAATCTGCCATTCATGGTAATTATACACTCGATTTAATAGAAAATTTACTAAAACGCTTAAGCTTTTCCAACAAATACATAAGCTGTAAACGCATTTTAAATATTCATAATATTAATAAACTTAATTTTTTTAAATATTGATAAAATGTCAACATAGGATTACGATCAACGTTTCTTTAATAGTTAATTAATTTCGTAAACATTTTCAAATAATCTGTCATCAGATACAATAAACTATTATGAGATTTTCTTAATTTTTACTATGATTAACCCAATTTACTACACTTTTTATATAAAATTTTTTTTTACAATAAAATATTAACACTCGAGGTACAGTTTTTTTAATATTGAAATAAATATAGTGTGATTTATATCTTAATCAATTGATTAACTTGGATAGAACGTAGTATCAATAAAAAGATAAAGAAAAGTTTTCTGATTTATCTAAACAACCAATTTTTATGCATTTAAACGAGTGAAAAGTTATGTATCTGATAGAAATAATAAAAATTGTATTTAATAACAAGAAAAATAATTAGTTCCTAATCGATTCGCCACAAACAATTGCTTTGTATATAAATTGAATTATTTCTCGAAAAAAAAGATTTGGACAGGGAATAAAAAAAATTAATGATAAAAATTATTGATTATTTAAAGTGTGATAAATTACAAAAAAATCACAAGTGATTCCACAGTTCCGTAAAGAGAGCCAGACAGACATTTAAGGTTTGGTTTATGAATATACGTAAATATTAATGTAACCTTTAATCAACCTAATAAAAAAAAGAACTTTTATAAATTTTAACATACAAAAAAATATTCAATTTGATAAAAAAAATAAAAAACACTAACATTAGTTTTTCTTTTTTATTTTACTTTTGTATATTGAATGTTTAATATTATCGTTTAAAGGATATAATTTTTAAATATTTGTTGATTAAACAAGATATACACACGTAAAAAACTGTGTTTTTTTTAACAAAAAGTAAGAAACAATGCGTTTAAAATCTATAAATTTTTTAATCTCTTGAGTGGTCTTCGTTTAATTTAATAATTCCATTTATACTAATTTATAATTAAATTCTATTATATTTTTTTAACATTTATCCAACGAATAATCAGATGTACACAAAATTTTAATTATAGATCTTTAGTTGAAAGATATAAACAGTAGTACAAGGTTAGTAGTTGAAAAGCAATTTTCAATAATTATGAAATAAAACTTCGATCAAGATAGATTTTAACTAATTAAACAATGGAACTCCTTTAAACTAAGAATTATAAATTTATTGTACATTGGTTGCTAATTAAAAAAGTAAAATTAATTATTTTTAAATTATTTGCGCCAATGGTTACTACTTCTTTTTTGTTTAAGTATAAAAAGAAGTAAAATAATAAATCCGCTGGTACAGGTTGAAATATTGAAAAATAATAAATAATATTAATATATTCGTGTAGCATATATTTAAATTGTATCTATTATTTTATACAAAAAGTCAAACATTCCAGTACCAAATAATGAAAAGCTTTTTTACAATTTTTGCTAAATGCGAGAAAAAACTGTATCCATTTAATATTTCTTAATGCGAAACCATTTTCTTTACAACAAAATAAATTTATATATTTTAAAAAAGTAATGTGATATTGAATTGTCTTTGAAAAAATAATATCTCTATTAAAAATAATTGATAATTAATCACAAGATGCAACTTTGGGTAAACAGTCTTTGTCTTTTCTATAAACTCATTGATACATTATAAATGTCTAATTATAAATTTAAAACTGATTTTGGTGTGCAATAAAGTAATATTAAAATTATAAATAATTTTATTCGAATGCTATGAAACTTGGAGATTTACTTCAAATGTCTCACGAGACTCAAAGTTTAACTACGTAGTAAATTTGGAATAAAGTTAACAAGAAAATGTATTATTTACAAAGGGCATTTGATTATTGATTATTTGTGAAAATTTGTTCTTTCGAATGGAAAAGACGTATGAATGAGAAGGAATTAGAATACAAACATAAGAATACGGTATTAATAAGGCAAGGTGAGATGGATGAAGTCAACTTTTGAGAGTTTTGTTGGTGCAAAAGGTTTTTTTTTCTTGGGTTGTTCCTGTAAAGCCAAGTCACGATGAAATTAATATTCGTTTTTGTTTTGATAGCTGGGCGAATCAAATAAAGGTAAAACTAAAAGGATTTTTTTCCAACATTAGGGATGGACATTATTTGAGGGTGTTTTGTCAGTCGTGCACAAGTATATGAATATACGAAAAAAATAATGGGGTTACCAAGGAATAACCAAGTAAAGACTCCCCTCATCCCGCGGCTTGTAAAGAATGAGCTTGACTTGATTTATCCCTGACTTTTCAATTTTTTCTTGTCAAATCTTTACATTTAAAAAAAGGCGCTGTGTGTAAAATTTTAGAGCATAACCTCCAGTATTTTTTAGTTATGTTTCCGTCAAAGCGAAAAAATAATAGCTCGGTTATTATACAATTATAAAAGAAAATTTGTAATGATGCATTTTATTCCAAATTCATTATTTTTTTTTATTTGTTTAAAATGAATTCTTTATTTTTTTTATTCGAGTAAAATGTTACCGGCACTTGATCAATATTATGTGAAAAACTGGCTAAACTAAATTTTTTTTTTTATTTAGTCCATTTTATTTAACCTGTAAAATATGTAAAATGCTAATAATGAATATTCAATTAGATTAAAACGTTTATTAAGCGCAAGTCAATAATGACAATTGCTTTTGAAACTTTCATTTTTTGCCTTCACTATATCGAGCAAATAGTTTTGCGCCTCCTCTGATTGTCCATACAAGTTTTTGTCATACGATTGTTTATATCATGTTATCGAAAATATTTTAAGACCAGTCCGTCGCATTTCTAATTTGCTTAATTTCGCGACATTCTCGCATCGTTTAACTGTTTATTTAATTATTTTTATTTTTTAATTTTTGCGCGTTCACTCCCTTTTTTATCGCGGTAATATATGCCTTTTCGGTTTTGGAGGTCATCCCGAATCCTTACTTTTATTTTCCAAGAACCTTCAAATCCATTTTCCCCTCCAAATTTAATGCATTTTCGTATTTTCATATTTTTATTAAAACTACATTTTCCTTCTCAATTATTATTTTTATTTAAATTTAATACGACTTAAAAATATGTCTGTTATATTATTAATCTAGAAATCGTACTAAATTTATCAATGTGTTAAATTCTTTTACTTGTTTACACAATTTTTTTTTATGAAACTTTTATCACTGAGTAATGAATGTAATCATTAATATTATTAATTGACATACAATGTTAATTTTTTCAATTAATGAAATAATATTGAGTCATATCAAATATCTAAAAAAAAACATTTAATCTATCTTCTTTATTAAATTTATAACATGTGTATCCTTCTTTTCATTTGCACAAGAAAGCTGTATATTTACAAAGAGAACTTTTAATTTATCAGTGTAACGTTTATCGGAGCAACGGATAAATTTATCCTACGCTCATTTTTAATAATTAAGCTTATTTATAATCTTAAATTCAGAAGATGGTATCATAAGCAATAATATTGATTATTCATATCAAGAACTCAGATCGCATTTGGGGAGCATTGTGTTTATAAACAATTTCTTTTAATAAATACACTTGATAAATACAGTTCATGTATACTATTGTATAAACAGTAAACGAATGAGTTGATAAATTAAAAGTTGCAGTACGGCAATTTCTTGATTATTGTAAACGATTATGTAAATTTCAACTCGCATATATTAACTTTTGTTTTTTCCAGTGATCGATCCTCATTTTAACTTATATTTGAAATATAATGCAATGCTATAAACTAATTTTTGGCCTCTTTATCACCGAGTGGAAGGAAACAAACACTATATAAACGTACAATCGAGAATATATTTTTTTTTTCGGGGAATATATAAATTTTCTCGTGTCTGCTTTCTCTTTGAAATATTGTTTATAAATGTTGAAAAGCCGAGGTGTCCCAGATTGATCTCTGTCGAAGGGACACTTGACAAAAGGTAAGAGAGTGAGGTTTACAGGAGCATTTCAGGGTGGTCTCGGTACAAAAGGAGGAGTCCTTGGGAGCGAGTCGGGGTCACGTTGACCGAGACATTCTTTGACGTCGGTTCTTAACGTGGGTCGACGATTGACTTGACAGACCCATTTACGACCGGACTCGTGTGTCCCAGTTGCGAGGGCGTTCGCATTTGATTTCACGTCTCCCCCATCACCTTCCCCACACTTTCTCCGATAGGCGCTGTTTCGCTGGGGAACGCGGATGATTTATATCGCGGACGTTGATTTTATCTGAGATCCCGTTTCGCTCTCTCAGAATCTTGCTGAGTAATGTTGAGGAGGCTTTTAGGTCCAACTGTCCTCCTGGAAGAAAGTAACGGCATCGGATGCCGTTGGACGCTTTAATCGAAAATGCGAGTTTTGAAATTATTTTTATGAAGCGTTCATCATTCCTTGACTTCGACGCGGTTGGAAACGCCAATGCGGCTCATCAATGAAATCGATCTCGAAAAATGCAGCTTGCTTGGTTGGTTTAGTTCTCATGTGCACCGGGATCGATTTGTGGGTCAAAAGTCTAGCACCTCTCTTTTTATCTAAACGCGTAAATAAACCTGCATCGACCTTTTATTCATTTTATTTCTCGAACTCCTCACATTTTGATCAATTTCAATTCTAATTTCTATGTCGAAAAATGTGGAAAATTTTACGAGAAACAGTGTTCGGTTTCGTAATTTCAGAGACATTTCACTGGTAAAGTAGGTGAGCTTTTGATTTCAGACTCCGACTCAAAAAACGTCTATAAAAATATCGTTTGTAATTGTAAATATATCCTTGGATGAAGATATTAACATTCAGAAAAGTATTCACATGTTTTGGTATTTTTAAATCACCCTTGCATATGTGTCGAGAAAATAAATGCGCGTTGTCCTCGAAAGAAGAGTGGAAATGAATTTTTGAATGATCGCATGCATTTGCAATGAGCAATCGTATCGCCATCAATCACCAAGTTGTTTTTGTTGTTACTTGACCCTGCTTCTCTTCCCTCCGACACCGATTGTAAGTATCGAAAGCATTACTGAAAGTACAGGCGAAGCGAATATCCGCAACCACACCGTCCTCTCTTGCCCCGGCTGTCCCCCATCCGTTTGGCGGAAGGAAAGTCTTGTGATCTCGGGTATTTGGAGTACGATGTCGGAAAAAGAAGAAACCCAGTTCCTGGGATGGGGACAGCTACGAGAGAGGAAGAGAGAGAGTGAGCGGCGACGGCGGCAATTGCGCACCGATGTAGCGCATCGTTTGAGATCTGAGGGTGGGGACGACGAGACGGGATTGGGCTCACGCTCGCAGCAGACAGCGCAGAGCAGTGTCGATTCAGCCGTTGTTGCTTGTGGTTTATAAGAGTTGGAGTGCACCCGTCTTTGCGAGAAAATAGTAGTGTCACTTGCACGAATAAATTCGATTGGTGGCGTTCTAATAATTTAACCTCTCAACTCATGATATGTGGGTCTGCCAGTCGAATTCCGTTATTATCGGCAGTGCTATGATTTTCGCCCTCGACAGTTGAGTTTTTCCAGCGAGTCACCAATTTTATCCTACCGAGTGTTAGAGAAAGGAAACTCGCCAACACAAGAGTTCAAGATGAGTCCAGCCTCTCAGGGTTCGTTAGAGGTAGAGAGCTACATCGGAAGCTGTCTGATCTCGGGTAGATCGTCGCTGCAGAAGCCCGTCGGCTGGTGTCGGAAGCAGGAGCAACAAAGCCTCCGGAACTCAAAGCACGTCTGCGAGTCCCAGTGTCAGGGTTTGGTCGGACCCGTTGGAACCTGGGCGGGCGGCGCTCCCCTCATATCCATGGCCTTGAATCCTCGTCGCAATAACCAACGCTCTTCCCTCGGACAACAGACACAGCAGCAGCAACAGAAAGAGATAAATTATCAGTCGATTAGCGAACAACAGCTCCCGATTCATTTGCATAACAGACTGCCTTTGTCAAGGCTCGCGATCCACACTCATGGTGCACCTTTAATACTCTCGGGACGTTTTTATAACAACCGATTCAAGAATCAAAACAACCAAACAACCGGGGCAATCGTCAACTGCGTGGCCGCCTTTCTCAAAGGATGCAGCAACACCGACGGTAATGTTACAGTCAACTCCGGAGTGAACCCCAGGAGATCATCCCAGCCTGCGCACAGACCGAGCAAGCCTACGAATTTCGACCAGAGGAAGGCACAGCAAGGTGCCAAGGCCACTGACGAACCCGGGAGTGACACATCCTCGACGATCACGACACCTAGCTCCAATGTGGCCAACATCGACTCCTTGAGTATAGCCAGTGACGAAAGCTCGGGCTCCAACAACTCCGAAAACGGTTTGCCGCGAATCATCAAACCGCGGAAAAGGAGGAAGAAGGACCGGAAGCCGCAGATGGTCCTCGGGGTACTTAATCCCGTCAATGCCGTGTTGACGAACAACGTTAAGATCATTGACGAACTGTTGGTGTCAGTCAACTCCCCTGCTCCGCTGGCGCTCGTGCCCCACGGGTTGTTAGAACAACAACAGCAGCAACCTCAGCAACTGAAACCGTATCCGATTACCCCCTACGATGAAACACGGAATTCTGGTGATAACTACTACAAAATGCGCAAGAAGCCTATGAACAACGGAAGAGATGGCAACTACGAGCGGATTAATTCTGCCAACACCTGCAATGCGAATTGCGTCAAGAACAATAATTCGAGTTCCTCAGCCTTGAATCCCGAAAAGGAACTCGTCAACATAAGGCAACAACAGCAACGAAACGGAAAGTACGTGCATCGGCACGTGCAGGTGAAAGTGCTCGACGACAATCGGAACTTGATTTTACCGGTTCCAGTCTGCCAGGCAAAAACTAATTATCTGCGACACAGTAATAGTAACAACAAAAATGTGAGCACAGTGTCCAATCCACGCTACCAGCACGATTGCAATGAGCCCGGAATGCTGACTTGTCACCAAGACGCTACTGGTGTTGGTATGGATAACTGCATTCAGGACTCGTTATGTCAGTGTCGCTACTGCGATTTGGGAGCTTTCATCTGGGACGTCAATGACAAAAATGGATACTCACGCCAGTACTTGACCCAGTCATCCTTGTCCGAATTTAACGGTGTTCGTCCGAATCACCACCGCCTCGCCCAAGTACCAACGACAATATTTTTGGCTTCAACCAGGCCCTTTATCTGTCAGAAACACTCCAAAGCCATAGAATTCTTCGATATGGCTGACAACTCCTGCCTATGGTTGAGATCGGCAATGGAGAAGCCTAAGGGCACCTCAGCCACACACAAACGAAGCTGGAGCGATCCGACAAACTACTTTAGCGACGAAATTGTGCCGAACTGCGGCGTGGGCGTGATTGGCGACCGCGGTCAGGGTGGACACTCGCAAAAGGGCAAGAGTTCCTGGCGAGGTGATGCTTCGACGGTGAAGTTGAGTCTCTCCCCGAGTCCGGCAACCTTGCCGGGGAGCTCCGGACACGGGAGTGGAGCTGCGAGGCCGGGTGGTCAAGGTCCCCTCGAAGTGTCTACGGAAATAGTGACTTCACTTAACGGACACAGAGACCTCGAGATAAAGTTCTACTCCTCGTCATCGGTCTCGTACGTGGCTACCTCGGATGGAATCAAAAGCCCCTTCACTTTACCGGACGAAAGCATCGCCAATGATTCTGAGGATTTCAACGATATTTGGAGTTACTACGAGTCGAAGCTTCAGCAAGATTTGCGCACGCTTTTGCAGGCTGAAGAGTAGAAAAATTCCAGATGTTGAAGCAATTGTATCAAGAGAAAAGTCGTGCAGCGTTTGAAGAGAAACCGAAGGAACCTTGTGATTTTTCAAGTGTGAAAAGCGAGAGGAAACTGGATTAATAAGTAAAAATTTCTCCGGCGAGTGTTAGACGTAGACTGTATGATGATTTGTTTTCATCTCCGTGAAATTTTCGATCTCAATTTATCTCTGGACCAAGATTGACGACTACGACCACGAAATTGATGATGTTTACAAGAGTCATACTCGACTAATACGAGTTTCTTGTGCTGATAAACCAATTTTCCGCAATTAATTCGTGTGCAGACGGAGTGATAAGAGAACAATAGCAAAACTCGAATAGTTGAGTTTTAATGTCAGTGACAGCACGTGCTACATATGCCGCACAGAAGACACATACACACACTGAAATACCTTTTTTTAATGCTCGAATGATTTTTGTACACACGTTTGATAAGTATGATAAGAAGCAGTTCAGTTGACACGGCAGTTTGCAACACAAATATTCATTGTCAAAATTCGGACAGAATTTTCTTTTCGTCGTTCCATCCGCACTGATTAATTTGGAATGTTAGTTGCGTTTGTTCTAAAATAATTATAAGTAACCATATCGATGCGACAAGATAAGCATAAAATATAATTTTTGCTTTTTTTTATCAAATAATGACAAGGTTGGCCATTGATAGAAAAGAAAAAGGTAAAGGGAAAAGAGAATTTGTGCGCATTGATGGCAAATTGACGTCACGCGCGATTTTCCCTTACGCCTTTGATCACAGCGTACACAATGTACACACACAAATAGAAATACATATACACAGATATTAATAGCGACAATTCGGAAAACGATATGCTCATATACAGGCGAAGTGCAGTTAGTTTCTTTTAAGACTTGTCTTTGTTCCTGAAATCATTGACTGAGAGTAGAGTAGGCTAAAAAATAAACGAACATAGATTCGAAATAACGAAAAAGAGAAAAATTCGTAAAGACGATAAAAAAGTACCAAAAGTGTGATGGTGTCTTAAGTACAGTGTCCACGAGATCTACAATCTTGAGAATGTACGTACGATTATTCGATTAACCCTCCCCCCTCCGTTTTAACTTTCACTCCGATTTTTGGAATAGCCAACCACTTTCGGAATATTAACTTCAAATTGCAAACTCAAAAGAATTGGTCGCCACGATGAGGGTATTCTATTTCTATAAAACTTTCATAGATTCTCCTTTTGCTCTAATATTGTTCCTCGAAAAACCCCGACACAACGTTTAGCTTTGCATCTCGTGTTTTGGAAAAACGTGAACCTTCATATTCTCCGAGTAATGTGACTTTTTTTAATGACATTTTTTTTCTTAAACTATACCGGTGTTTCAATTTTTTACTCCATAGTTGTGAAAACGAATCACTAAATATAGTGATAAGAACAACTGTTCAAAATAGCTACGTATTCTCCTTTTGGTTGTTTTCTTTCTTTCTTCAACTTACAATAGTGTATAACTTTTATACGAAATATTTGTTCGAATAAGAGGCTTTTTCATTTCAACACATCACAATAAATAATTCTTCATCTTCCTCTTTTATACAATAAAGTATTGATTAGGAAATAACGTTGAGATGTAAAATTAAAAGTTACAAACGCACTGATTTCATGCAATTGTCTATAAATTGTAAATAAAAATAAATTTGTGTATTTTTGTTCGATTGAAAATATCTGTAAATTGTTTGAATAAATATATAAACAATTTTTTTTACGTACTTTTCTTTATACAGTAAATTTGTTAGTGTTTTAGTTATTTGTTAAAAATTTCATTTAAATTGCGTTAATACAAATATAAATAGCGTGGGATGAACTATTTTCGTATATCAACTAGCATAGGCCTACTAGAAATTCACACTCGTTTACGTAGACTTTAGTATTTGTTAAACATTTTACCTTACTTGTTTTTCGCTTTAACGAAATAATAGAATATTGTCATCTATCAATGATACACGAATTTTGATGCTCTAGCGAGACAGAGAGCAAAAAAGAGTATAAGAGAGGGGGTGATCACGAAGCTCACATGCCCAATAATTAATTAATTTAATTTCGCAGCCTCGTGTTTTCGAGAAATATTGTATCGATTAAATCTATTTTCGCATTGATATTGAAAATCGAACAATTACTTTTTTTTTGTCACTAACTCATTAGTTAAAGCAATTTTTTGGGAAATTGAATTCTCTCAAATATGGTTTCAGAAAATTGTGCGAAGCAGAGAAAAACTGAGAAAAGGACGAAGAAAATACTTGTATTCACATTTTAGTAATGATTTACAGATCATTAGTTATGGAGTTCAGGTTAAATTATTATAATGGCTAGTGCGAAAGAGAGAGAGAGAGAGAGAGAGAGAACCGGAGATCAAAAGAAAAAGAAAATTACACGATCAAAGCTTTGTAACACATGTATATGTTATTCGAAACTAATTTGACGTGGGATTTTAAAGAAAAAATGCATGAATTACTCATCAAAAAAATTTCTTTTTAATAGAAACTTGCCTTTAGCTGTATTTTGAATGGATTTATAATATTAATAACTAGTTTTGAAAGAGAACTTTTATACTTAGCCTTTTTTTTTTTTTTCTTCACTGAAATATCGTGTAGCGCTCGTAAACAATATCAATTACAATAAAGTTTAAAGTTTAATGGTTAATCACACTATACCAAGAAACTTTTTAAATCGATTTAAGGCTACAAAGTATCATATTCTATTTCAATTGTAACATTTCATTATCAAAAGTGAATATATATGTTGAAAGTGTTTTTTTTTTCATTTAATATTTAAATAGATTTAGAGAAGGTTAAAAAGAATTGTATGACTGCCATAGCGTTAGTTTCCTTTGCACGGGCTTTTGTACTCGACATGAATTCAAATAATAATATTAATATAATAATACAATACCTATTAAAAATATTAAAAAATGCTATGCTTTTTCTTGAAAAGAAAAAGAATGATCTAGTAAAAAAGAACAAAGAAAGTCGCGTGTATCTGTTCCTTGCTTTCTGGTTTCTGTTTTTCTGTAGGCAAAATTAATCATAACAAGTTCTCGCAGTAGACGATTCATTTTCCAATATAGCATTTTCCTGTCCTTGTATTTGATTTTTCTCTCTCTCTCTCTCTCTCTCCCCTTAGTACATTATTTTACTTTCCTTGTGTTCGAAATTTGGTGGACGTTAAGTTGGACGGATATCTTGTCTTATTTAAGCACATACTTCACTCTTCAATTTCCAGTCGTCCCCTATGATTATTCCATTAAAGTTTTGATTTGACTGTGCTCGGGGACAACGTAACGAGTCAAGTAAACTCTACTTCATGATTTTCATAATCATGGTATGGGCGACGAGAGGAAAAAGCCATCGGATACGGTTAAGAACATAATAAACATTATTATTATATCCGAAATAACTATTGTATCTTATATAAAATGAGATTAGTCGTTAGTGAATTCAATGAATTCAAATTATAGTATAAAGGACTTTTAAATTGATTTTTAAATTGACTTTTAATTTATTTAACCAGATGTGTAATAAGCTAAGCAATTGATTTTATTCCTCTCCCCAGTCTTTTCTTTGGTAGATGTTTTAGTGTTCTATGGTAACTAATCTGCTACACGCTTAGTCGCAAGAAGTGCAGCACCCCTTAAAAGATATCCTTGTTGACTTGTCTATCCACTTGTTTCACATTTTTATAATTTACTCGAAATGAGGTGCAAGCGTTGAGTTAAAGATAATTTTTAACTTATTCATTTTCGCAACTTTTTATCTTGCTAATTGAATCTCTTTGATGTTATGATTCAAGAAAGCGGAAAAAGTAACGACTTTTCAATTTTGTTTTCAATTTGCGTGGACATTTACGCGTCATTCCTCTGCAAGTGTTTTTTGGTTTGATAATCGAAAGCACGAATATTTCAAATCTTGATATCTATAAATGCGGTCTTTATAGTTTGGTAAAAATGAATATCAGACATTTTAAAAAATTTATGATTAATCGTACATATGCATTTGAATATTTCAGTTGACAGTTCCTTATATGGACGAACGTTAACATAAATCAATTCGATACATTTGAATTTTATCCAACAAAAATCAAAACCATTTGCAAAAACCGTTACAACTGTACCATTGGGTTATGTTAATTTTCATTTTCATTAAGATATACCACATGTTACAAAATGCGTAGCTGTAAATTAATTATAAATTTCATTTGATTTCACTTTTAAAATAATTTAGCATAAGAACTTTAATGTTCTTTTGTCGGCGTTGAATAGTTTTGTTCAATTTATTCTTTTTTAACAAACAGTGGATTTGTTAATAGGCATTTTGTGAAGTTATCTTATGGACTTTTAACGACATTTGACATTTGATCTCTTGATAAAGACGTTTAATCTCGTTAAAGTAAGGTAAAATCATTAAGGTATTACGATAAGTCAAATCTTAAAAGTTTTTTATGAATGGGCAACGGGATGAGTAATCAATGATAATTAATTGGTTCATTTTTGTCTTTTGTAGTTTCAACACTAAGAGAAGAAGCGTAGAATAGAAAGAATTATTTTTACCTGAGAAATCATAAAATGGGAAGTGATTTTAAAACTACTCCTTTTTTTCGAGGGTGAGAGGATGGATGTCGCTACCAGGGGTAAGATCTACGATAGCGATAGGGGTAGGTGTAAGGGGAATGCGAATGAGTCTCATTTCTCTTTTGACTGCACAATTACGGACGCAATTTTAATTTTCGCAATTTATATGCACAGTCACGCGGGCTCAAGTAGAAGAGAAAGTAACGAATGTCGTAATCGAATTATATTATATTACAAACCTGTTAAACTGGAGTGAGCAAGTGACGTGGGCTACTCGCTCGCTCGAGAAATTTAGCTTTTAATCGCAGTCCTCAAATTTACTTTGGGATTTGTGATTGTTCGAAATTAATTTAGCCAGCTCTCGTGCGATACACATTGGCAATATATTTTTTACACGAAAATACGTTTTCGCAATAAGGCAAGAACCGATTGTGAGTCAGGTGAATAATAAAAATTACGCGTATAACTTTCTCGCTTCGAAAAATTCCAGTTCCAGGTTTTTCTTTCATTCTCTTATGGATTTTATTGTAGATACGTCGGGGAAATGTCGACGAATGAGTAATTAATGGGGATTGTCTGTGACTGCTCGCCTCTGCATTTATCGGACGAGTGTTGGTGTCCCTTCCAAGTAAATTCACTCTCTTCCTCGTTCATCCAGCAATTTTATAGGCGTCTTGGTCTTTATTCCTCTGATGCACATGTCGCCGTGTCGCAATTCGTTTGCATTTATATACTTCTACTGAGACGATTCAAAAAATTTGGAAACACAATTAATTATTCTGGAAACGCCTCTTTATTTTTCTTGTTTCATTTCGCAGAAAGCAATTGGGGCTTTTCTGAGCGATTAATGAAAGACGATTTGAACGAATTTAAATTAATGAATGCCGACAGTGTAATCTTGAAAAAAAGCCTGAATTGAAAAGACATTCTTTCTCGAATGTATTCGTTTTACTTAATTTTTTCTAATTTTTGGATGAAAAAATTTGTACGAGGTGTTTCAAGCGCAAATTTCTTTTAATTGATAAATTTGTATTTTTAAAATGCTCGTAATTTCTGTATGATTTCGAATGTGAGATCATTGAATATGAAAGGCGATTTCAATAAATTAGCTAAATTGAATTCGAGGTTCATTGTTCAAATATACTCAAGTTGAGGTATACTATTTTAAATTTTAAATAATGTCCGAACAAAAATTTCACACAAATGACATGTTTATTACCAATTCAGTGTAATAAAATAAAAAATAAAAGAGGAATTTGCTTTAATGGGAAGAGTGTTATCACTTATACATGCACGATCGTCAAACAAAAAATCCACACATACTCAAATCAAACGTTTCTGATGCTCGTTCATAATAAACGAGAATGTCACTCAATGCGAATTTACTTTGTTTTCTAAGTTTTCGTTTGTCGGGAGAAATGCTTGAAAGTGAAAGTCTATTACGAGCCGATTAGGAAAGAATGCCTATTATTTTTCTTATTCCAATGAAAATCATCTTTTTGAATTTATTGCAGTGGCAATTAAAACCTTTTCCTTCAACTGGCTTCGAGTGGATTTTCACGTTTTCCCCAGTCAATATATCGGACATAAAGATAAAGACTTGAGCGTAATAGGCATCTTAAATTTAATTGCACATTGTTTTTAAAAACCATAAGCACCTACTAGAGTGTTCAAAAGAAATTGTAGTTAAATGGCGTTAAAGTGCATTTATTAAATGGAAAAGGATTAGGAATATTTACAAAAGTCAGATAAATGTTACAGAATAATTGTATTAAAAACCAGTTGGAACTGTCATTTCGTTTGAGAGTGTTTGCGCGAGTAAATGTTGTAAGGACGAGAATGCGCAAGATAAATTGTGGAGCAACTGATAAATCCTGAGAAGTAAGATACAAAAGATGGAATAGATGGACCGATGGACCGACCAAAGGAACAACGACATATTGACCGCGATTTAATTACCTTTGCACGCACTTCGACCACGGCCTGTCAACCTTTGACTTTCACTTCCGAGTGCTAATTTACAAACTTTGTTTTTTATTTCTAGTTGATTTTATTTTTATTTTATTTTTATTTTATTTTTATTTTATTTTATTTTTTTATTTTTTAGATTCTTTTTTTATTGCCTAAGTCTGTTGTGTAAACTTCTCTCTCAGCCAGTACGAAAAAAATTGAGTGAAGTCTGAAATAAACGTATTATTTGTAAATGCAAATAGCATTCTTGTTTATTTAATTTGTCTTTTTTCCCTCACTTCCTCACTCCCTCGTCTCTTCGCATTATTCTTAATTGTAATTTTAATTCTCTCTTTTTCTCATATTTTAGCGATACGTTAAGTTTTAAAAGGCAAATTTCACGTTTTATTATCACATTATATAAATTTATTTTATAAAATAGAGATATTTCGATCTAGAATTTGTAATTGCAATACGCTAGGATTTTGAATTAAAAATTCTATCTAGCAATAGCGCATTTGAGTGAAATCATATAATATACTCGATAAGAGTTGAGTCCGTGTTCAACAAGTTTACGTTTTCAATCATTAATTTTACATTTAAATTTTAATGATGAAATACTGGTTTATTGAGAAAATTCATTTCGCAAATTATAAAGTAAAATAGATTTTTATTCCTAATTAAATAAATATTCAAGCGAATCTAAACAAATATTTTATAATGGAAAAAGTGGATTAAAGATTAGAATACAAATGAATATTTATTTTGTAAGAAAATGTTTGCATTATCTTTTTTTATTTCGTGCAATGATTCGAGTGGAACTGAAGATATCCATGCCCCTTTTGACAGGTAGAGGTTATAAATCCCTTGAAAATTGAAAATCTATCCTTTAAATATGCGACATATACATATATGTAGATACTACAATGACTAATACTCATGGCTTTATATTAGTTCATATCATGTCTATTCAATTATTCATTTCATTAGTCAAAAAGTTATACTCATTTTACATTATCCAAAGCACTTATTAAAATAAGCTTGAATTTCATTTTAAAAGTGATTTAGACTGTATTAAGTGTTTTATTGAACAACAAAACTTCAAAAGCGTATTGAATTAAAATATTATCCTGTGTATTTTTTCAATCGATCTAATTTTGTTTTTAAAATAAATCATAAAACCGTGTACTAATGATTTTTTGTTAAACAATATTCATAATGAGGCATAGCACTGCATATAATTAATTTTGAGAACTTATCTCCATCTTAGGCTCAAGGTTCCTGAACCACTCATAATGCAGTATTTTAAAGTGATTTGCTTGGAGATCAAATAATATGGTTCAATATGGTTTGTGGACGTGCTTAAGGTAATTTATGTGTGACTTGGGTACGGAACAACTATGAATTACAGTGTTCTTTAAATTCAAAAAAACAAATATATACTCGAAAGGTGGATAAGCAGGGATGATGCTTGAGTAGATGAGAGTCTTTAGTTTATGAGCTAGCATAAGAATCGAATAAAAAATTGGATTGGGTGAACTCTCAGATTTTGTAATTTGAAATTGAAATAAATGTGAAAATATGGAACCTTCATATATGTGTTGATTACTCCCTTCAATTTGTGTCACTAATTAACTGAAAGATTTTACAAATACGCCAATTCAAAACTTTTTTAAAATATCGTTTCCGTTAACCGTCATTTATCCAAATTCCAATTTGATATAATATTGGTAAAACTGAGCAGATACATTTTTGAAAAATTTGTATTTATTTCAATGCATTTTATTAAAATTCGGCAAATGTAAAATCCTAGCATTTAAAATTTACAATATTATTTTCTTATTTCATTTTCAATTGACCTAATTATTTTGAATATTTTGAATTTTCCACAGGTACGCACCTTATCAGAGTCCAGAGAGAAAACAACAGAAATAAACGCGCGCCCGAACATTTATAAAATACAACTGTTATAAGTTTGTTTTTCTATATTGGGACATGTAAACACATTAGTCTGCTTTTCTTTTACCCTTGATGGGAAATGTAATTATCAAATTAACAAAATGTAGTAAGGTTCAAAAATAGTAAAAAAAAAAAGAAATTGATTTGTAAATGATGAGCGTGGAAAACGTGTTTATTCATATTTAAAGTTGGCTATCAAAGTTGTACTGATAATCAAAAATTCATTAGAAAAATTATTGAAAATAGTGCATCCATCAAAAGAAAACGTTGACAGATTTCTTGAAAAATGATTAAATTATTTTAACATATCCATTTGCATTTTCAATTTTCTTGAAGCTTGATTTTAATTTAAATTTTAAATACTTATTAGATGTTGCTTGACAGTTTTGCAGATATTATTTGTACAAAAAACTTAAACTTCACAGCGTATGCGAAAATATTTCCATTATTTAATTAAATAAATTTAAATATTATTAAATGATAAATTTCCAATGATTATATATCATTATTCAAAATGTTTTTTCACATTAAAGTCATTGCTTTTTCGTACTTGGTGTACAAATGCACGTAATTATATTCATCATAAATAATGACTCTTAATTTGATCGCAAGTCAAAAAAGAAACACACCATAAATAACACATGTGTAGTTGCAACATTTATTATGTAATGTGATATTTGCACTCACATTTTAATAAAACAACTGACATCATCTACTCAAACTATCAATCATAATTGATAATAATTAATTACTTTATTTTAAGTCATAAGTTATACTGTAATATAAGATTACTTTGGAAATGAATGTAAACCCTCGAATCTGAACTCGTTTTTTTTCCATTTCTAAGCTTTTAATTTAACTTTGCTAATAAAACTTTGCAAAGGATATTGAATCCTAAAATGGGCATTTCTTTCCTCTTCTCTTCTGCTCACCTGAAATCCTAAAATGCTCTGGTTTTAATTACTTTTTTTTTATATCTTATGGTTTAATGAACGAGCTACCAGTTTCTTTACAATTTAAATCATTTTTGTACTTGTTATTTCGGGTTACTAATAATTGAACACTAGATATATAATAATTGACGTAGTTTAATATAGCCGGTATGTTGAATTAATGTCAATAAAATGAAACTTGTGCTTTTGGTTTGAATTTGTATTAAGAATTTTAAATGAATTGTATTGAATTGATCATACAATTTCATAATGACTCGTCAGAATTTAATTTATTATCAAATAGAATTATCACTTGTCTTCAAAAGGTTTTTATAATTTAAATAATGTATCTTTTAAAATGAATTTATGGGAATTTTATTATTTAATTTTGATATATCTGAATATATTTTAAAATTACAGGAATTTTGTGACATTTGTATCAAAATAAAGTACAGGAAATTTGAGAAAAATTCAGAATTCTGAAATTGGCAACTTGCAAAGAAAAATCTAGATGAGAAAGTGGTTTCTCATCCTTCTGTTCTACATCTCCTGATGACAAGCATAATATAGCGTACGAGTTAATAATTTTAATTTTTTGTAGAATAAATTTCAAAGTTTTCCTGTGACGTACAAAAACCCACACGTGCACCTAAAGGAAGGGAGGAGAAAAAGAACTTGTGTGCATGCTGTATCCCCCGATCAACTTCTCGCTCCCACCATGGCTACTCGCCTAGGTGTTAACAAGGACCAAACTGGTGCCGTGTAAAGGAACAATATCATTATCGCTGACATTAACGAGGTTCAATTATTATTATCTCTTATAAAGCGGCACTTTTAGCTCTTGCTTAACTGCTTTGCCTCAATATCCTCTACACCGCAGCGGGTACGATCCACGCCGATAATCTGGAGGACGTGATCGGGTTTACAAAAATCTCAATCGTCCTGATCCTTATAACCTTCAATTTTTCTTTTTTTTGACATCTTCGAAATAAATCGCGGATTCTTGTTTTCCGAGAAGGAAAACGTTTTCGTCATTCAAAGCAGAAAATGCGAAACTCGAAGTTTGGTCCTTTTTGCTTATTTAGAGAATTAATTCAATTGATTTTTTTACTTATCGATAAATATTCATAAAAATTAATTACTTATTATTATGCAGTGCTTATTACTTTAATCGTATTATATCATAATTTTTAATTCAGCTTTTAAAAACATAAGTTTTTTTTTAATTATTATTTTTTAATTGTTGTTGTTATTATTAAATACAAAATAAACAGAACGACTTCGTTGAAATAAAATTTAAAAAAGCTCGATTGCTTATCCAATAATAAAGTTGATAAAAATTATTTAAATGATTTATTACACAAAGCTCCGTTTTTTCAAGTATTTCTATCAGTTCATACAACTAATTTAAATATACTAATAAGTAGCTTGTAAAAAATTTATTCTTAATTATACCAAATTTATAAAAACTTTCAGTAGTTGAAAAGAATTTTAATTACAATTAAAATTAACCGTTCAACTATTATCTTTTGATATTTATATATAATGTAATTGTAAATAGTACAATAATATTATGTAAGAGGAGTTATTTAACTCAAGAAATTTAACACTAAATATAAGGGAGTAATGATTCGTTTATTGATAATGCGTTTTTCTGTGGTATAGTTATAAAAAAAAAGATAAGTTATTATAAATAATACTGTCGTACTTTACATTATTTTTTATTTACAATATACCAGTAAATAATTTTTTGTCTTTTATCAATAACCATTACCCGGCTTCATAATTTACGACAAATAAATCGCGCTATTTGAATTACATTAAAAAAAGTTCGATTATCAGCGCAGATGCAAAAATGTTTCGAAATGGAAGATAAGTAGTGTAAAAAACAAGGATAAAATTCCAGGGGATGTGTAACTTTTTCCCGAGTTGCATTTAAAGTAACTGCAATCAAATGATTACAAGAGTTTGTGAATGTAAATAAACGCATAAACGCGTATCTATCGAGCGAAGAGGAATCATTTCATATTTTTGTGACCACTTCAATTCACTCGAAGTACGTGATTTAAAATACGAAACAAAATGGAAAATAGATTCGAAGTTTAATAATAGATAAAGATATAAGCGTTGCTCACCTCGAACAAAATAACTATCCATATAAAATAAATATACCTTAAATATTTTCTCCGAAAGCGGGTCATATAAAGAGTCTTGCTTTACTTTTGTATGATTTTCTATTTTTATATTTCCACTCGTTTGATTCAATTACACCTTTTGGATCAGTTTTAATCTTTATTTTTGAAAGGATTTGTAATTGTAATTATATTTTTTATTGTTCCTGGATGAATTTTATTACAAGTAAATCGTGTTCCTATTTATTTACATTTAATAATTTTATTTTATAATTGTGATTGTGAAAAAATGTCAATCATTGTGAAAATGGATTTGATTGAATGTTGGAAACTTATTATAATAATAATAATATTTAAAAACTGATTAAAACTGTATTTTGATGCATTTTAAGCTTTATATAAATTAAAATACTTTTATATCAGCATTTTTAACTTTATAAAAGTAAAATGGTATTTATAAAAGTCGTTGGACACATTAATTTATTTTAAATAAATAAACAGACATAAAACAGCTTTTTTATTTGTTATATAATAATATTAATAAACTTTTAATTGTTTTCTTCAACTACCGTAATGTAGAGATTAATATATTTATTTGATTGCACATTGTTATTTGAAATCCTACTCAGGCGTAAAATGTGATTCCATTGTGTGTGAATCAATTGATGTACGAATAAATTAAATTTAATTAAATTATGCTTTTTTATTTTGAATATAATAAAATGACAATTTTCTATTATTTTGATTAAAATTTGATAATTGAAAGTAACATATATGATGGTAAAAGAGTCGGAACAATAGAGAATGGTAAAATGAAAATAGTTGCGATAAAGTTAAGAATGACAAGTTTTCAAATTTGGTACGGGGTAATAAAAAAAGTATAAATATGATGGAAAAACGATATTACTTTTAGGTATTTTTAAAGGGCGAAACTACGCCTCCAATATATACGCAATTTCCAACTCTGTCAGGGAAAAAAGGACAGCTTCCTCTTTTTTCTTCCTCTGGTTTGGTATCTCATCACCTCATCACGACGGATGCACATTTGCGAGGATTTATGGAAGATCGGAAAGAGAAACCAGGAAGGCGAAGAGAAAAAAAAAGTGTAAGTGCCAAATTGGGCGTATCCTCTATTTCTATTTTTTTTCATTCCTTTTTCAGATGCCTACTGGGGCTGATCGTCATTAATTTACACCACGTGTATATGTGGGTATTGGGGAATTGTTTGGAATTGCCGTTGATTAATGGGCCGGATTAATTGTCTGGGCAGTAATCGATTTCTCGTATTTTTTTCGATTTTCCTTGAGTCTGACTGCAGTTCCGCAGAATTTTGAAATGTCGAGTTTTTGTATTTTCCAACAGCTTATCGTGACTGATACACTTATCCACTCATTTGCATATAAATATTCGCGCTCTAACCTCGGACGCTCTCTCTCTAGGCTACTCCCACTTCACCGCGCTATTGCTCTCACGCTCTAACCTCGTGCGCTCTTTCTCTACTCTCACGCGCTCTCCCTCTACTCGTGCGCACTCTCACTCGCACCCGCACGAGAATACGACGCGCTGAACATCTCTCACGTTAGGCGAATTATAGGCCGATTCGCATGCGGTTTTTTGCTATTGCTTACTATTTATAGCGACTAAGCGAAGAGTGAGGTATCGAGCGGGTTGCTTCGCACATTTTGGGATTTCAACGGGATTATTTTTTCTCAAATAAATTAAAGGTTAAGTTTAGAAATGGAAACCCCCGAATTCGAACAATGCGAGTTGCGAAAACTGATCTGTGCCCAGGATACATGCTTATGTAACATACGCCAGACGATCGAACGTTTACAGCAGAGGGACTCGAACACCCTCAGCATAGTTACGGTACGTTCGCGATTAGAGGCGAACATACACTCGAGACTAAAAATCTATAAAAAGTTAAAAACCAGGTATTAAAATAGAAACTTTGATGCGCGCATAGGCCTACGCTCGTGCATACGCACGGGCGTGTCGTCATAGGCCCGATGCGTAATGTTCACGATGATTGTTCGACTGGGGTTTTTCCCGCCAGACGCCGATGCTTCCGATTGGCGCGGCGGAGCGTTATCAATGGAATAAAAGGGCCCGAAGCAGCCGACAAGGATCACTGAGAACCAGAAGGCCGCATCGGAAGTGCACCTACTGTCTCTATCCTCTCCCGAAATAAGAGATTTTGACGTAGAAACGAGATTCCGCTCATCCTTTTCAGGACAGCGGCGAGTAGCTCATACCTGCCTCTCTCCACCGACCAGTTGGAGGGCCCGACCCTTTTCAACTTTTTATCATAATAAATACCGTGTATTGTTTTACTTATTAACTTGATAATTAATAAAAATGTTTACAATAGTTGTAAAAGAGCATGAAAATAAATTTTCTTAAATATTTATTTATTGAAGATCTTCTATCGCGTAGTAATTCACGATAGTTGTAAAAAAAAACATTCAGTTTTTCAAAAAATACCCTAATCTACATTTAAAAATTACTTATAAATGTGCAAAAATGAAAAACAACTCCAATAACTGGTGATATATTCATTAAAAATTAATTAGCACAAGATTTTATACAATTACGAAAAATAATATAAGTAACGTAAATAATTTTAATGTATTAATTTTTCTTTTTTATGTAAATTAATTATCAATTGTTAATGCTTTGTAGGTGTATGAATAATAAGTTATAAATCAATTCAATTAGTTGTTTAAATTTGATGTTATAGCATTATTTTATTAAATTTGCTAGGTTAATTTTCAAAAATCGATAAAAAAATGTCACCTATCATATAATTTCATGAGGAAAATACAAATTTGAAGTTGAGAAATATTCTTTCGATTTAGAATGTGTCATACTCGACAAATAAATATAAATACCGACATAATTTTAGAAACTATAATTAGTAATTTAAGCGCTTGAGTCATTTTGATACCTGCACTTCTATACACATCCAAGCAAATCCATCTATACCCTTTGATGTTAAAAACGAAAAGACAATAGTGACAACGACATCGAGTAAACTATGTATCAATCACATATGATTTCAATTCTTGGTTCATTAGTTTTTGGTTTTAATTATTCCAAGGGTTTACAAGCAAAATAAAGTTTCTATATTTTATTCAGCACCTCGTTTGGATATACGTAACCGATTTTTTAAGCATAAAATAAACTTTTGTGTTGAAATTTTCGAAATTTGGTAACTAGACAAATTTTGTAAATTTTCTTTTCTAATTCTACAAAGAAATATTTCATTTTATCAACATTTTTCCTTGGAATTTACTATAAATAATTAAACGAATGGCCAAGTATCGAACAGTGTATTATTTCGAAATTAGGTAATTTAAGTTTAATTGTTGAAGACTTGGTAATGGACTCGAAAATTTTTGTCATTTTAATTTTGAATAGTTTTGATTTTTGCTGAAAGTGTAAAAAATAAATGCATATCAAAGTACCAATGATTGAAAATTATTCATAATTTATCCAATAAATTTACATTATCTGTATACAAACGCAAAAATATTCCTTCGTGGATTGATGAATTAAGTTCATTTTTTATAAAATAAAAATAATAATCCAAAGACATAAATATTTCATAATTTCTCATGGGCGAATTCATGAATAATAATAATCGTATGGTTGCTCAAAAATCTCAGACTCGAAATTCCTCAAGAAAAATTCTCACATTTCTTTAATAAGTCTTAAAGACAATGAGTAAAATATAACTATTCTTATGCGCAAAATACGTTGTGTATTGTTTTTATTTATTTCAATAAATAAAATTTAATATTAAAACTATAGCTCTCTGTAACATATTAACATTTCATTTCGTCTGAATGTTAGTACAGTGTTTGTCTCGTTAATTCAGTTTATTAATTTGGCATACTTATAACCTGTACTGTAACATGCGTATTCATTTTTATTAAACAGAGCTTGATTAAATGTTTCAGCATCCGTTTATCGTATTCTCATATTTTAAATAAAAATCAATATTATCTATTTATTCTTAATTATTATTTAATTATTTATCAAATTTCAATTTTTAGTTTTCAATTGTTAAATTACGATTCCTTCCAGTGATTTATAATTGTAATATGTAAAGGGTAATATCTCTTTTTTTATGGTTATTATTTAATATTTTCCGTATCAACGGTGGATTATTTAGATTATTTTCTTTGACATTTATTTTGCTTCCTTCCTCAACCAATATTGATTTCTTTGCATCTCGTGAG
Source organism: Eupristina koningsbergeri (assembly GCA_018907245.1). Taxonomy (NCBI): domain Eukaryota; kingdom Metazoa; phylum Arthropoda; class Insecta; order Hymenoptera; family Agaonidae; genus Eupristina; species Eupristina koningsbergeri. Next base: position 425,267 of record JACCHV010000002.1, on the reverse strand, counting down.
ATTACTATGTTTATTTGCGTTTTTTTTATTTTTGTTATTTATAGATGAACATTAAGAATATATTGAAAAATTTTTATCTCCATAAATTAAATTAATTAAAATCTATACTCATTCTTGAATTTTTAAAAATATTTTTTAATTGTTGTAAAACTTATATTTTATCCTTAGTAATGCGTAGATTATCATCCCTATGTAAATTTTCGTAATTTAAAATGAAAAGATAAAAACTTTTAAAATTAATAAAATATAGCTGCGCTAATGTATATTGCACAGTGTCATTCAGATGTTTACGACATTAAAATTCGTAAAAATTTTAATTTATTGAACAAATTAACAAACATTTAATCATATAGAAATATCAACACACAAAATTAATGTTTATTTTATTTCTATGTTACAGGTACGTGACAGTTCGAACCGATTGAATTTTACAAAAACGTAAAATTTAAATGGGTCGGATAAGTAGGGGAAAATAATGTCAAATAATGGTTGCAATAAATTCACCAAATTTTGATCATTATTTTTATATTCTTTTACAATTCACTTTTTTATATTTTATGTAATAGTCATCAACAGAGTTCAAGAGTACACAACTGTAATAAAATTAATTACACCGTTTCAATTTACTTGAATTCTAAAATATTTTTACACAATATATAATAATTTTATTAACAATATAGAAGTTTTTTTTGTTTACAATTATAAGATAAATAAAGAAATTGAATAATTTATAATTATAAACTAAATATACATATTTAAACAACGAGGATTAAGTTTCGTACCTGTTATATTTTTTTAAGCAATACAAGTTAAAAAAAATATTTACTTTCATATTATTTTCAATAAGCATTAATTTGCAGACTTTTTACAGAACATTGATTATTGTGGCTTGAGTAATTAAAAAACCAACTAGAATTTTGTAACCAATTAGTCCCGGTATTTTTGTCTTTAAATTTAAATATATAAATTTGTATTATTTTCCAAGATTAAAGAGTCTTCATCGCTATTTAAAATAAACTGTATTTAAGTATTTAGCTGATTTTCAGTAATATTATATAATTATCTAATTTTAATTCTTATTTTTATTTTTAAAATTGATATATAATCTGCCGCCAATTGTAGTGTTATTGTATGTTACAATTATTTGTGTCATTCGTTCAGATTAAAATTTAGTAACAAGTATATTCAATACTTATACAAACGGATTCTAAACTAAACCTTTTGTCCATTTGTTATGCTATTGCAACTTTAAAAATAAAAATGATGTACAATTTTGTTTTTATTTTTATATATTTATTTAAATATAAATTTCTACAGATCATGTCAACAATTGAGATTGATTATTTTTTAAAAAATGTTTAATTTGAAAATTACTTTTAATATTAAATAATAAAAATGCAATTCAAATATATTTTATCAGCGATTTATTAAGTCTGTTGTTAAACAATTGAATATTTTAATTTAGTTCTATCATTAATTGATCTTGTTTGATTAGTCTCATTGCAAATGACTAAAACCCAATTCAAAAGTTTTTTTTATCAATTTCTATTGCTTCTCGCAAAGAAATAAATAAATCCTTAGAGCTGTTAATTTCTATAGACAAAATTGTAAAAGAACCAGATTATGCTTTTGTTCATTTGTTGATTTTACTAACCGAATTTGAACTGTTACTCGAGAATTTATATACCTTTTTAAAAATTTTAATATTTTAAATAAAATTGTTATTTGGTTAGCATAATATTTAAGTTCCATTATTGATTATCACTTATTCGTTTATTTTCTTCTTTTTTTTTTAATTTGACATGTAGATCAACATTCACTTCATATAATATACTCATATCTTTGCTAAAATAATGTACTACGATAATTAAACTAATGTATCGAAGTTAATTTAATCTTCATGGACAGTTTGTTTAATAATTTAATCAGAAATAATAGAAACTCAACGGAATATTAAAATTTCCTGTCAATAACATCTGTATATGGCTAAAAAAACAAATTAATCTTTAAATGAATCTGTAATTTATATCACTTATTGATTGTTGATTTTTCTTTAGGTTTTTTTTTAACACAATGTATGAAAAAATACGGAATGACGAAAAATTGCTTGACATGAAATGGCAAATTCTTTGCACGAATCTCATTATTTATTTAAAATGATTTATGAATGAGGTGATAAAGTGAATATTTTGTCACACAAGAGAATCATGAAATCGGTGTTTTCTAATTTACAATCTTAATGGAAGAATAGTTTTTTTAGCTCAACTACTATTGATTCCTAAAATATTTTTGAAATATCTTTATTTGCATACATATAATAACATATAATATAATATAAATAACGCTTCTGTTGTACATGTTTCAATAATTATTATACGAAAATATTTTCGTTAAACAATAGAATATGTGAAAACAATGTAAAAAAATAATTGTTGCAAAATTTATTTACTTTATAACAGTTTTTATAATTTGAATAGAAGCATTGACAAGTGTAATAGAAAATGCAATGTATATTTATTTTTATTTCATTGTTATCAATGTAAATGGAATTGCTTAACCCCATTTTACATGCATTCATTGTGATGCAAAGAAAAATGATTCGCTTATTGAATGTTGAACCAAGATTTTAAATGGTTAATCTACGAAATTATTCTCCTGCGATAATAAATAAATTTTAATAAGCAGCTTAACTAAGTATAAAAATCTAAATACCTTTAATTAAAATAAATTAAAATAAAATGAATACCTTTAAGTAAAATAACGCCCTGTGAGACATGTAATATGAATTGTAAAATAATAATGTTATTAAAAATAAAATTTTAAGGGTCAATGCATTTGTAATAAGGCTGCTAGCTCAGAAACGAGAGAAAGTCATCCTGTATTTTAAGACTATCTAAAAAGCATTTCTGATAGGTAAATAAAATGTTTATTAAAAATAAATATTGTATATTATTTGAATTCCAGTTCCAAACATTTTAATATTATACTTTAATCTTATTAGAGTAAGTAAATAAGTATCTTATTCTTCATGTATGCTCAGTACATTTACAAAATATTCAGATTAATTTTTAGTCGTTTTGGATTTTCAAACAACTTAAGTAAATAAATATAACTAAGAAGTTTTCAGTGAAACTTATGTACTTATATTTACTTCATTGGAAAAGTAGAGGGACATATTCTTAAGAAACCTCAAATTATATTTTTTTTTTAAATTCACATTAGTTATTTGATAAAAGCAAAATAATCTGTAAATTAAGTTACCACGAACCCGAATGAATTTCAATTGTTTTTGTGTGAAAATCATGCGTATATGTATTTTGGATAATGGAGTTTTATTTTATATTTTTGGAAAAATATTTTTCTTTACTTTATCAGTAATGGCATTGAAACAGTTTAAAACTTGTAATAACTTATAAGATTATTGAAGCTTCACATTTCCACAAGAACAAAACATAAAAGTTTATCTGTTGATCTCATAGACGAATTTATAATAAAATGTGACTAGTTATAAGAAAAATAGAAAGCCAATTTGTTGTGCAACGACCTTTTGTATTCTGGCGAAACGAATTGCGTTCCAGCCTTATTCAGTTGATCCCTTACATTCGCTTCCTTTTTCTCTTTCACTCTTTTTCTCTCCACGGCTTTTGTAACCTTCCCTCTTCCAGTTTTATTTATGAATCCTTGGTTCTTTTTATCAGATATTAATTCTTTCGGGTCTTTATGCATTTGTTTCGACTTCTGGATTTCGATTTTTATATTGGCAAAGTTCGTCTATAAAACTTGCAATAATACTTTTTTTATTGTATTTGTTTAAAATTTTCCGAAATAACAATAACAGCAATAAGAACAATAATATGTATGACATATTTTCTGACTAAGAGAATATCTTGAAATGCTTATATAAAAGTAGACGTAAGAGTTTTTTTATAAAGTAATTCAATAGCTTTGAAAGTGATTCTATTATTCAACTTATTAAATTCAATTGGAACTTTAAAATGCTTGAAGTAATATCGCTCATGTTTTAGATTTGAATGATAATTATAATAGATGAGATTGATTCAGCATCGAACAAAGGTGCAAGAGATTGGACTCAACTGTAAGTTTGATCCCAAGGTCGAAACAATATACCATTAGACACCGAGGACAACAGTTAGTTCTTTTTGACATTTTAATAATCCACTTATGTAACTTATTCTCCTGGCAGAATCACCAAACAATCAATAATACTGCGAACCAACCTGCCGAAAAAATATTTTAGTTATTTGTCAAGTCAGTAGAAAAATAAAAAATAAAACCGACCGACTCCGTTTTGATGGGGCTTGTTTTTATTTTTTCTCAAAGATTATCTTTTCAAAATCAGATATTAATTTAACAACCTGATATGAAATGTATGGCATTTCTCCAAATGCTTATTTATTTCTCGTCAACATTTATGGATAAATATTATTTATGAAAAATATTTATTGGCTGAGTGAATAATGCCTTTATCTGACAAATACGAAAACATGATTTTTCAATTAAACGGATGCTTATTTTAAAGAGGAAATACTTGATAATTAATTAACAATGTAATTAAAAAACGTCATTTGATAAATTTTGATGTTTACTTGCTTCAATCGATGATGAATTAGGAAGGTTTAATGCATTTACCAACTTGTAAATTTTTTGTTCCCACCGTCAATGAGGATACTTTCACAAATACAAAGACTAATGCATGTATATGCATGCATGTGTAGGTGTTCCTCCTTGTAACATCACCGAATATTAATTTCACCTGTCGGTTCACAATTCGATTTTGCTTTGCATACTGGCTTTCCCCTTGTGAATTTGGCTTATCACAATGAAAGAAAAACGTCTTAGTACGCTTTCTTTTTTCTTGTTCATTTTGTTGCAGTTGTTTGTGTTCTTTATACTGTTGTTAAGTATAGGTTATTTGGAGAAAAACGAGTTCTGGTATTAGTGCAAGTTTTCGTTTCTCCTTCGGCTAACATTGTTTGGGTTGCACCTTATTCTAATGCTGTTTTTCGCTTTAATTCAATGCAGGCTTTAGATGAAAATTTTATTAACAATTATTTCGATGGATCTCCAGATATAAATAATGTCTTAAAATGACTAAATTATAGTTTAATTAATTTAGAAATTACTGAAATAGGCTAAGCGACTGGTCGATTATTTTACTAAATTATGGCCCAACTTTGAATACAATTGAATTGCTTTTTGGGTATTACAAATTCTATTTGTTCCTTTAACTTCCTCCGAAAATTATACTCGAATGTTTGGTTTTTAAAATTTGTTTATTTCCATTTTGTTGTTATCTATATGTACTCTCAAACAGATATGAATATAAATGATGCGATGCGTTTTCTTTTTATATGAAAATAAATAAAGCAAGACAGTATCCGTAGAGATTTTGATAAAAGCAACGTGATTGCATTGAAAAATTCAATATATGTAAATAATAATAATAATAATAATAATAATAATAATAATAATGATTAATAATAAATAATAAATTATAACTTTAAATAAATGTACTTTAAATTTTTTATTAATTACAATTATTCAAACTTGATATAATTGAATAAAATTACTTTATTAAAAATGAAAACGTTATATCATTTGTTTTTATATTTTACTCTAAATTTATGTTTTGTTACTAAGCATATAATAATAATTTTTTTTAAATATATAGATACAACTGTAATGATAACATTAATTTTCAAAATATCTTGTACAATGATACCACAAATCCAATAAGATATTACTGTATATCCCATTAAAATTTATATTAATATCTTATTAAAAAAAAACAGTTTTATTTGTATTAAATATAACCTTCTAATTTTAACCCCTTTCTCCAAATGTTCAATAGATGTATAAGAAAAAAAGAACTATTCTTATTTGACATGGGAAAAAATTTTTTTAATTAAATTAAAACACAATTTATAAGGCATTTGAAATACCACTTAATAAATAACACCAGTGTTTCCATGCATTTTATAACAATTAAAAATAGCTGAAATGCACTCAGTATGCTTTAATTATAAAATGCAATTTTTTAAACGCAAGTTCGATATTTCAAGCAAAGAGAATAAAAGAACGTGTAATTATTTTTTGTTGACTCTTCAGATTTGAAAAATTAAGAGATTGTAGTGATTGGGATCGGTTTATTTCTTTTTTATTTTTAAAACTTGATTTGAATTTTGTTAGTCACTTTAAATGAGAGATCCGTAATAAAACCAAGGGTTAATTGTCGTAGTCCACGATAAAAGGACCCAGAACTATTTTAATGAAAATTAGGAGAAAAGCAAAGTCATTGGTTGTACCGATTTATTATGACAGATGCATGTGGCACACTGATATTATTATTTTTATATATTATTATTTTTCATTTCAAATCAATTCATGATGAAAACTTCATATCATTTTCTCATTCAGATTTCTCCACATTATATGATAACTGACAAAGGAGCAGCTGATTTTTTATTTTTTTTTCTTATTTCGTTCCTGTACATCAAATTATTTGCGAACTATGACAAAGCATTGTCACGTGTTGTTGACGTAGCCTTACTAATTTCACGTTTCAATTATAGTAAGTATAGACGAATAAACGTGAATAAGGTTTAATAAGAGTAAAGATGTTTATGCTATTAGTATTTTTAGGTGAAGCTGCTAAGCCAACACCTTTCACGAAAGCAATATATCTTATGCTCGAAGAAGCGACTGAATTTTACTGTAAGTGTTCACGATACCAAATCGCGTTCCTTTTTTATAAATTAAATCTGACTAAATGAAAAGTTTGAATTTTTTCTCTTATCATTTCCCTTTTCTCTATCTTTATTTATGAATGTCACCCTTTTGTATTTTACAAAAAAAGCTCTTTTACATTGCATTTTGAAACTGCTTTATCTGTGTTTTGCATTAATTTGATTCGTTAACTTTCAGTTGTTCGTTTAAAAGTAAAACTAAAATAACTTTATTTTAATAACGAAACATTTTACTAGACTATATTAAAATATATTAAAGGCACAAATATAATAATGTAATATCAAAAAATAAATTATTTTACTATAGATATCCTTTCAAAAATTAATTATTCCTCACAAATGTTTATAATACTATTATAATAATTTTTAGTTGTATTATATGTCAACTATTTTCTTGATTTTAGATTTGTTACAGTAGTGATAGATTTGAGTAAATGTGTTATACTTATATGTTATAAGTTCAATATTAGAGAGAGAGAGAGAGAGAGAGAGAGGAATTTATATTCAAATTAAAATACTCTAAAAAAAAATTAAAAACTCTTCATATTCAAATTTATGTACTTTAGAAAGAGTTAAAAAATTATAGTTATAAGAAAAGTTTTTTAATTTTTTTTTTTTATAAATTTATTTAATTGATATAAGATTTTACTTATAAATTTCTACTTTCTTTAAGTTATTTTTTGATCGAGTACGCAAAAAACTATTATAAATTATTACATAATATTATATTTTATAAAAACTTTAGTCTTATATGTGGTGGATGATATTGGATATATTGATAATTTTTTTCATTGAAAAATCGTATTATTAAATCCTAAATGGAATGAAAAAACGTAGTTTTTAGTTTTAAAGAGCTGATAATAAAACTGCCAATTTACTGACTCTTGAATGTAGACTTCAAGTTTCTTTTGAGTTATCTTGAATAAAAAGCCGCAGACCGAGATGAGCTCATTATTGTTCGAGGCACGAAATAGTATATTTTTAAAATTAAATGGGATAGTTTTTTGACAATTTTTGATAATTGATTCGCATAAGATATAATTTCATAAAATACCGCTTTTTTATTTTACAATAGTTATTTATATATTTTAGATTTTTAATCAATTTGTATTGAATCATGAAACTTATTTAATCATCTGGTTCACTTGTGCAAAATAATTTATATTCGTCTCGTAACATTGTATAACATATATTGGTTTTAATTTTTTTTTTTAATTTTTTTTCTTTTATTATCTTTCTAAAATAAAAAAAACTGCACAATACCTGTAAAAAAGCATAAATAATAATTTTTGTTTTAAAAAATGATCTAACAAGTGAGTTTCTTGAATTTTTTTACGTCGAATTAAAAATAAAATTATCTAAATCGATAAATAAGTTAATAAGACATTGTTTTTTGTATAGAATATTTGAACAGTCCATTTACGTTTTCGAAAAAGTATCGATCGGTTCCTACACTACGCCGTCTGAGTAGTGGGAGAACCGATCGATATTCCTTCACTGGTCCACGCATTGAAATGTTTCAATTATTTTACGTTCACCTCGCAGAATGATGGTCTTAATAAATAATATGATAAAAACGAGTTGAAGTTTTAGATAGAAAAATTATCTAAATTTCTATTGGAATTTATAAAAATCATGTACGATGTGTATTACGGCAGTACTTGACGATAAGGTTCTATTGCTTGTAACTTCAAATATTATAAAGATAATAAAATTGTATAAACAGCTAAAGAAAGGTATTTTAATGTATTTATTGATGAAAAATTTTTTAAATGTATTTTTATTAAAAATGTATTTGTTATTTAAGTATGAAATTTTCGAAATATTCTAAAGGTATTATAAATTTGAATATTCTTTTTGATAAATATTACGAAACGTTTTTGATAAATATTATTTGCTAATGTTGTAATGAATTTAAAAAAATTAACTTAACTTTGATCCCAATACCAGCTTATTGGCCGCATCAATGTTGCCGTTACTTTGCGCTTAGACTATCATCCATATAGTCTATAAGACTTAAGACTCATTCGCTAATTGTCATGTCCCGCATAAAATGTTTACATCTAAGAGCCGACTTTGGATTGAGCTTCAACTCCCACTGCCCAAGTTATCCGAGTGATAATAATCGTTATTAAATAAACACATTAAAATTGTAAAATTTCTACAATCGAAGGCGCAAGATATACACGAATTTTTTTAAAGTCTTGCGCTTATAGATAGTAATAACACGTGATAAATCGATATTCTAAAAAGACGAGAATTAATGACTAATTCAAGCGCTTTTTTTTGTTTTTAGCGAGAAAAGGGGGAACTATCAACCCCTTGAATTGATGCTATCGATTAAAAAAACCCTCTATTGAGATGAAGTGGGAAAAAGGAAGAAAGAAGGGGGCTGAGATTACAAACCGGAAACTCATACATCTCGGAAAACTTAAGTAAGGAAAAGATTATGAGGAAAAGAAAATAGAGTTAGATGAAAAAAGAGTAGAGAAAGAAAAGATGAGGGTTGACCTGCAAAGTTAAAAGGCAAATTAGATGAAAAATACGAAAAATGCGGACTCGATACCTGAAATAATCATTGGAGGATCAGGAACACAGGGTCTTCGGATCCTATCGGACTGTTTGGATTTACAGTATCGAAGGGCCCGGATTAATGGGTTGGAATGAGATTCTATAGCGGGGCGGAGGTTGGAGGCAATTTCGCTAGCGTATTTATCCAAAGGGGAGGTTCTGTTTTTGTTAGTATCTGAGCGTTACGGACCAACCTGGGCTAGTTAAGGAATGATATGATGATCCTAATGTAGATACCTTGAAGGATTTTCAGATTTTTGGCGGTTCCCCAGACGGGGAGACTATATAAAATTATGGATAATAACATTGAGAGCGCTAGTAGTATGAATTGCTTCGAAATGTTGGAATTTTTATAGAAGGGAGAGAGATGAACTTAGGCCACCATTATTTTATTTCTAATAGGCTGAACTAGTTTGTTCCAGAGAAAGATTTATCAAAGAAAGTGCGGAGATATTTCATGTTTGAAGACCAAGGGAGAGGATTTCCAAGGATATTGATTGGGGGGGGGGGCTATTATCATTTTGATAAAAGGGATAACCTGGGATTTTTGGGCATTGATTTGGAATCGCCAAGAACAAAGCCACTCCAGGAGGACAGGGATGGCTTTAGTAATTCAAGTTGCGACACAGGAATGCCGGCTTAAATCCAGAGTAGCTAGGTTATTGGTAAGGTCAAAATTGGGGAGATCACTAAGATATATATTAAAGATGCCAAGAGCCTTGGGGAACTCTAGACAATATTTGCCTCAGTTTCAGAGTGAGGAGAACTGGCCAGAACTGTCATTCGAACATGAATGACGAACGTGATGACTGAACTAAATTAACTGTGAAGCCTGAAGCGAGTCAAATCAGCGCGCCAATGCCTTTCGCAAGTTGCTACTTATTACCTCGCACGATATAATTCAATTTAATGTTGATGCTTGCTTTCTAGAGGGCTATTCGAGATTTAGAAGCTCGACGTTTAAAGTCAGGCATTTGAAATGCACAATCATAATAATTTTCAGATATTGTTAATTCACAATTGAATTGTGATTATTGTATTTGGCGTATCGATTTCGAATTTATTTTTAAAATTAGATCGGTTATTCATCGGCTTCATATTAATAATATTTATTAATATTTAGTTTATGTAAATTTGCATTAAGTAGCGACATTGATTTTTGCAAATTTTACTCTTTTTACAATGAAAAAAATAAAATTTTATTTTTAACAATTAATATTTTATTAAATAAATTTCATAACGAACGTAATTGAGTTAATAGAATGTTTTTGTCCGACGTTTATTTTTTGAGATATAAACAAATAGATAACAGACTAGAAAAGGAAACAGAGAATAAAATAGTATTACCAAAGGAAACAGGCTGGGTTGAGGAATGTGAGATCTACGAACTATTTTCAATTAGAATAATCTTTTAACCGAGGCTCGCAATGTGGTTAACCATAGGCCTACTAGAAATTTTAACATACAACGTGTATTTAAGACAAATAAAAGGCGTTTGTCTCTTATTATAATTGTATCCCTGTATTGTTGCAGATATTTGTCCATTAGATAAATATCGGATATAAATGGGCTTTTTCTAGATGATGAGGGGCATTTGTCTCCTTGTATAACAGGTGACACTCTTGTCAGTTTTCACCTATACTTTTAATTAAAATCTGGCATTGAAGGTGTTTCGCTTAGTCCCCCTAAATTAATTGATCCAATTTTTAAAGAGAGGAATATCGTTAATTTGTTTAATTAATGACATTATTATATGAATTAATCACATTTATTATATCAATTTTTGGAAAAATTTATTAAAAATTGATTTTTCGTTTTAATACGTAAAAATATGAATTTCAAATTAAAAAAGTTTTTTTTTAAAAATTCTAAACTATTTAGTAAGCTCATAATTGCTGACTAGGAATTTATGTCCTCTTTTTTTTTTTTAATGCAAATTAATAATAATTTTCTTTGGAAAAACGTTCAAATAAGCGCTCCCCTCCCCCTGCTTTTTTCTATCTAACTCTATTACTGAAATTAAAAAATGTGATGATTATCATCATTAAAATCCAAGGTAAAAGCTTTTTTAAATTTAATTCATTATCAAATATTGGCCAATTAAAATAAAATTATGGACCCAATGAAATTCAGGGTAAATAAAATGAGTTATTCTTGGTTATTTTTCCCATACTTCAATAACGTTGCCTAGGTTTATTTTAAAAAATTATTATTATTGACGTATTGAGACGTCATACGATATACGTCGATGAGGATTCAATGAGGCGTCGTACGAGTTTGAAACCTCGGCGCGATGCAATGCAGTATCGCATTTATAGGCAATTATAGACGTATAATTGTCCAAAGAAAAAAATCGGGGGAAAGATAACGTTTTGGCGATAAGGTCCGAACGGTATGAGAAAACTCATTTGAATCAGAGAATAAGGTTTATTTCATATTAAGCGAATAGAATATTGTAACGTGAAGAAAATTTGTTTTGTAACATTATATATATAAAAGGCTTTTGGCTTCCGAAGCCCAGAGGAAGGTTTTTTATGCCGCGTACTATTAAGTTTATCATGTATCAATATTAAGCACTTTAAATTTAAGATAAGGATAATAGAATAAAATATACAAGGAGTAGGGGAAAATTTCGGCCGAGAATGTAAGTTAAAAATTTTCAGTGTCATTTTTTTTGAGCACGCTCTAAAGGAAGTTTTCCTCTACCTTTTACTGCTTATTTACATAACGTACTGCAAATCTATAAATTTATAAACGTATATATATATATTTGATTATATAAAATTACACAATAAATTGTCTGGGAAGTATAAATAACTCAATTATATTTTATTCAAACATATTTCATTATTTATATTTTTATTAAAATGTTTAATCACAGGGAATAATACAGCTACGGATTGATAATTTACACACATATTCAGAATGTCTTTATCTAAAATCTACCGATTTTATTTGAAGTTTCTGTCAGTAATTTTGTTTTAATAAATAGAGATAAAAATTGTGGTATGGTCAGAAATCATTGTCATTAAATAATAGTATACAATGTCAACCAATTAACCAAAGATTACACAGTATACCTGTGTATTATCCTGGCCTTGTATGTAATGTTTTAGGGGTACTAACCATTGTTCATTGTTTACATGAACAAATCTATTACGAGTTATTTGGTTGATATCTGCATGTGCATACATATTTTATGCTAAAAAAACAGAGATTTTTTGTTTGCGAGACTTGAGTGCCGATACACTGTCTTGCTGCGTAAATAAATGGGTACGGCATTGTCCCGTAAAAACTAATAGAAATCGACGCATACCTCATAATGTGTGTGTTTCTCTCTCTCTTTCTCTCTCTCTCTCTCTCTCTCTCTCTCTCTCTCTATAAATCTATCTATCTATCTATCTATGTCTATCCCTATCTCTCTTACCTCTCTCTTCCTTAATCTTCATTGACAACTGTTATTATTTTTCCGTTCTTACGCTATTCTGTAACCTTTTTCGAGGCGTCTTAATACTTTCAGATTATTTTTGTCAAACTGCCTAAGGCCTTCGTTTCTGGCATAAGTTTTAACTCTTCTTTCCTCGTAACTTATCTTCAGTTTTATCTTATCTTCTGTACACGCTTCCTTTTTTCTTTCTCTTTCTCCCTTCTTATATTTTTCTCACTCGTTACAAGTCGTTTGACAAAATGACGTGTTTCCTTTCGACGGAACTTTTTTATTCAGCAAAATGGGCGATTTGAAAAATTTTCACTCGCAGTCTCGAAAACTCGAACACACTCGATGAATATTATAATGAAAATTTAAAAAATGTAAAGTATCAAAGACAAGAGTTGCAAGGATTGGACTTAGCGCGGGTTTGATTTTTATACTTTTTTGAAGAAGAAAACTAGTGATTGTTTTTTCGCTTTTATGAATTAGTTTCCTCTCCGCAAAAAATGGTTCCCAAATATAATATTTTATTCAAATATTCCATAGCGAGCTACTCTGCATAATATTTTCATTCGTGTTGATCGATTTTCCACACGTAAAAATGTGTAAAAATATTTATTTTTAGTAAAAAGTGTACATGTCCAAAACTTGTATTAATTTAATACATAAGATATTTTAATTTGAACTTTATTTTTAATTTGATTTTTTAATTTCTATTTTTTCTTATTTAAAATATATGATTTTGATTCTATTTAACCTTATTTAATTTTATTTCAGGTAAGGACAATTTCATGTATGAGCCTGACGAATTCTGTTAATGAGCTGTACGTGGTAAAATAATTTATCATAAACATAATTTATCATAATTTATCATTTTAATTAAAAAAAAAAAAAAAAATACATAAATGACAAGAAAATGGATTGGTTGCTATTATCAAATTTTTTTTTTCTGTTCTTTCAAAACCAATTTTATATCACGTAAATTGTTAATTAAATAGGTACATCATGAAATAATTTATATATAATTAAACTTTTACTTATAAAATTTATATAATTATTAATTATTCATTTTTTATGAAATACATTCATGAATAGTAACTCACAAAATAAATATAAGAAATACATAAGTTACTGTATTTAAACTATAAAAAATATTATTAATTTATTATTCATTTTTTTCTACGTTAATTTAAAGGTAAAAACTTTATTTGGCTTATTTTTGTTTATTTTGGTTCATTTAAATTTAAGCTTGAAATAGTAAAAAAGACTTGGTTTTAAAAGAGAGTAAAAAGCAATAAAAAGTTAATATATTTGAGAATATACGTAAACAGTTTTAGCATATCTGTTTGAAAGTTTATTTTTAAGAAACTTTGTTGCTTAAAAAACAAGTTTTAATGTTTGGTTATCTAGAAATTTAATTCTAATGGAAATTGTTTTAAAGAGTTAATATAAAATTATTTTGTATCTAAGAGCCTTTGCATGAATTTTTTAAAACCTAAAAATAAAAAAATTGTAAATTAAACTGCATTATTTTAAAAATAAAAAATTATTAAAATATTAAGAAATTAGCCTAAAGGTGAGTGATCACATTCTTTTACACTTGAATCACGCATACTTTTGTTAATTATGTTTTATAAATAATTTATCGTTTTATTTGAAGTTTAGATTTGTGCCCATAGTTATTATTGTTTGTTGGTGTAAACATTGCACAAATTTTTAATTAAATTTTATGCTCAATATATTTCTCTTGATCTCGGAAGCTACTAATAATCTGCGAAAACAAATTTAAATTAACACTTTGGTACATTTTTTAATATTCTGCATGTTTTGTATTTATTTTTTATCGTTCTTCCCTTTTTTGCATTCTCAGAATGTGGATTTCGAATTTGCGTCCAATGCAATAGAAAACCGAGTATTCCCAGAAAAGGGGTCTGGAGCCAGAAAATACGCTAATGATTGTTTTCTTTCAATGGCGGACAATCGTTTTATCTCGAGAAAAAAGCTGTTGCTTTATTCACATAAAAAAATACAGTAGAGGCTTATATATTGTTGATTATATTTCAAAGAGCAACTCGGTGTGTACCAACAAACCGAATTCGTTATAAACTATTTTTTTTATATTAGTGTCTTAAAAAATAATTTAATCACAATATGCAATGAAGATTACTTTATTGATACAAATAGCTTACGTTTTAAAATTTGATGGTAGGCATTTTTTATATTTGTTTGTTAAAATAGTGTCAGATCCAATGAGATGTAGGATGAATGAAACCATTTCTTCTCAATAATTTTTTCTTCGTTTGGACAACGTATCCCTTTACTTGTCAAGGCTATTTATTAACAATTATTACAATTGTTATATACATATATTCGTTGAACGATTATAAAAAATATTTATTTTAAAGATAATTTGATGATAGTAAGTAATTCTTAAGTTCCCAACAGATATGTGAAATAAAACACTTACATATATATCGGCGACGGTTCAACAAGAAAATTCTTGCCTTCTTCAAGCCTTTATTAAAATATAATAAATTATAGCAATGTTTAAGAATAATGAGGCACCCCATTTACAAATATTCTATTACCAAGTTTCCAAAAATCAGCAAAATTGAACCGCTCATCGGAATTCTATCGAAAATGATACATATGTACATGGACCCACATACGGCAAATAGACAGGAGGAAACATACTACAAATATCTGAGCAGACTGATGATGAAATATACAGCTGACTGTTCATAAATAAACGTAAGCGCTTTCCTGGTACATTTAAATTTGATATTGTTATAACGTAAGTTGCACGAGAGTAATTTCTAAAGCAGTAAATTCTAAAAATATTAAAATTAATAATTATACTATTAACCAGCAAGATGATATATAAACCTTAAACTTTAAATATTATGTGATCCTGAATAACATGACGATTAACAACATCATGAATAATATAAATTGAAGTACAGTCTATATTAATTGTATTTAAAACTGTGATGTTGTGCATATTACGTAATGGAATACCCTCTTGTTCCTGCGTCTTAATAGTATTTAATTATGTTTCAAATAAATTTTTTTATAACCGTACAACATATGAATATATTTAATAATTGTAATAATTCTTAGAAAATAGCCTTCATAAGGGTAAGGGGTATCTTGTCGAAACGTGGGTAAAATAATTCAGAATAACTAGTTTTATTCTTCCTACATCTCACTAGATCTAACAGTATACAAACAAGTAACTTATCTTTTACGTAAATGGTCTATCGCAACTCATATGAATATTTATTTTACGGTAAAAGAAATTTCTCCCAAGTTTTTCATTTTTCAACAATACGAATTCTCTGCATTATTTGAAACTAGAACAGTGGATATTCCAAAATAGCATACTCTAAAATACTATAAATTATAATTCAATTTTTATAACTTCGCATTTATCAAAGTGTTAAAAAAAGAATGCTACATATTAAAGCTACATTTTTTCATTTACCTATTTTTAATATATTCGATTTAATAAAAAAAACTTATCACGTTGTGTAATTTAAAATATTTTTGCTTTTTAAAATTAAATCATGAATACTGATTAAATTATTTTAAAATTTAATTAATTTAAATTTTTTAAATAGGTAAAAATATCAACTAACCATAAATTTATATATTTTCAAATGATTTTATGTAGAATTGAAAAGTAAAAAAATAAATTTATAAAAATTAATTATTATAATAATTTTTTGTGGAATCGCCGAAAAATAAGTAGCAAAGGTAACTGAACTAAATTAAAGTTTATAGATTTTCGAATTATAAATAAAATTATTCGATATAAAATATTTTTTATGAACAATATATAAACAGATGTACATTTTTTTAATTAAACACCGGTATAGTAAAATCATGACTTGTATCCACTCAAAAAAAAAATCCATTAAATTGAATGTAAATATAAATAGAATTAAATTAAAATAAGTGTAGAATATAAAATAAAAAATTTATACGAAAAACAGCAACAATAACAACATCAATAATAATATTAATAATAATAATTGTTACGTATTTAAATATCGTCAATATGTATATTTATATATATTATTATTTTACCGCTCGGTTACTATTCCGCCGTAGCTGAGTCGGTCAAAACGTCTCAGCCTTTGCGAGGATCGGGTTACGTCAAGAAATGATACAATGATTAATATTCACGACTTTACATTTATTGTATACAATCGGAAGAAAGAGTTTCTTATATGTATGGCTCGTGATATCTCAGATATACCCTAATTGCGACCGTTAATTAGATTATTATTACACCTCTCGTCTTTTAATTAATCACACATTACTTCTTACTTGACTCGGATCGGGAACCTCTTATAATTTCTTGACTGAGTTTTTATATTCTCTATTGCAAGTTTTCGAATTCTCCCACTACCTGTTTAACCTATTTGTCTTCAGTATTTGTTAATTATTTCCACACCTCTTGTGAATCTGGATCAATTTTATGCCGATCAATTATTTCATAATTCCGATCGTTGCCAATTTTATGCTATAATTTGCAACTTTTGAATTGTAGGTTACTAAAATTATGTCGAATTACGTTACATACGTAACATAATAAAATAATCAAAATAATATGCCAAATACATAAATTATAGCAATTCGATTTGAAAAATATGAAAAATTCACAATATCTTAAAGAAATAAACGTATAGAGACTATAAAATAATGTTTAATGAAATATATTTGAATTATTAAAAAATAATATTTAATTTAAAAAATCTTTTTACAATTAGCAAAATTTTCTTCCTTATTAAATTTTCTAAATAAATACTTAATTTGAAAAATCAAAATATCAATATTCTATTGTAAAAAGCATTGAGTATGCAAAAATAAGTTATAGTTATGCACATTTACAAATGGTTAATATTAATAGAGTTATATAATATTGTACAGATAAAAACCAGTTTTTATTGTAAAAATTAATCTATAAATATGAAATTGGTGTATTCAATACTTACTCACAATTTATTTGTTAAGAAGACTAGCTTGAAAATTTACAATGTTATTTAATTCCTATAAAAAAACCAGCAAATTCGCATCTTTTTTTGCAAGACTAAGTAACGTAAATTTAAAAAAAAAACAACCAAATTTTTTATTATTTTTTATCTTTAGAATTGTCTAAAAAAATTATTATTTAATTAACAAATAGATTTTAAGGTGAAAAATAACCGAAATATCATGAATTTGTTTTCATTAAAAGAAGCATTAAAATATCTTTATTACATTTTTTTAATGTAAATATATTAATAATTTTTTTTTTACTATCAAAATCAGAAAATTTTG
This sequence comes from Eupristina koningsbergeri, assembly GCA_018907245.1. Taxonomy (NCBI): domain Eukaryota; kingdom Metazoa; phylum Arthropoda; class Insecta; order Hymenoptera; family Agaonidae; genus Eupristina; species Eupristina koningsbergeri. The sequence goes on along the minus strand of JACCHV010000002.1, from coordinate 407,174 downwards.
CAAATAAAATTTCTTTCTCTGAGGCTTAGTTTTCAAGATATAAACACTTTTTTTATGGAATAACAGGATTTCTTTTTTAATTTAAACAAATTTCCGATGATAGCTCGCACATAGCATAGAGATAGTCTTTATCTACAGATTGCATTTAACTGATTTAAAAAAAAATCTCGAATACTTCGTGAAATTTTTTTTTATTCAAAATTATTGGACTATATGGATTATTAACATTATTAACAATTATCGGCATAGTTAATTCAGGGTGAACCACTTGCCTTTACTTCTATCAATGACTCTCACCATAAATATCTTTGCACAATTATTCAAGTTTTCCAAATTAGTACAAGAACGAAAAAAAAGTGACATCCGTATTAACAATTTTTTTTATGGCCCTGATTAGTCAGCTAAAATTCAAGCTATAAAAAAGTAAATTACCATTTACCTTTGGAGAGAATTCAAGTGATCGGCTCCCCGGAAGACTCAAGCCATCCACGGAGAAATCCACACATTCGGAGTGAGTAAGAGAACGGGGAAGGTCAACAAATCTCTAGTTCGTTTGACGTGTCCCAATTTACCTAATAAAGCTCGGAAGATTGCAAAATCCTCGCGGGGTTTATCTTCAGGAAAGTGTCTTACATTTTTCTCCAATTCCACTCTTCCCTGTTGACGCTATCGTGACTTGACTTCGATGTTGCAGCCTGTCTCGGAAAACTCGGTCAGTTGCACCTGCGAAGGAGACAAGTAACTATCGTGATATCTCGCGACACACGCAAAAAATGAGCGAATTTCCGAGCAGTAAATTCGTCGCTCGACTGCTCTTGTCCTCCTTTCCTTTTTGTGTATTTATCTCTCTCTCTCTCTCTCGTCTCCGTTTTTCAGATAGCTCAGTCCCATCGCTTGATTCTATTTTCCGTACTATTTTCTTGATTGTACTCGGAAGCAAGTCACGTAAATTTGCCGTTCCCAGCCTGGCCTTACACATTTAAACCCTTTGAACAAAGATACTTCCTTATTTTGCGATATTGTTTTAATGTTTATATATAAAAACATTAACGGAAACAATACCTATTTGATTTAAAATAATGTTTGGAAGTAAAATTCTTTCTGCTTTATAATAAATAATCTTCTGACTTTAAATCAAATTTTTAGTTTTACTAAAAACTGTAACACTCGTTAAAATCCGTGAAAAACTAAAACGCAATATTCTAAAATTATATCTAAAATGTATGTGTATTAATCAAGGGTGGAAGAGACAAATGAAAGACACTAATTTGTGCAAAATAGGGAAAATGGTATTTTATAATTCTAAAGAAGTATTTAATATTAATATTGTATTGTTCGAAAAAAAGTTAATGTTCTTAATGTACATAATGATTAAATTAAGAAAATAAAATAATAAGCTCGAATGGTAACTTCGTGGAAAAATTCAAATTTACTCGACAAATGTCTCTCAATTGAAACATGCCAAAGGAATAAGGAAAACTCGTTTAATATCATCGTGGGACACGATACCGTTTTCTCGTGCTTCCCTCCATTTTGTCTTTCCTATTTCTCCCTCCCTCTGCTTCCCTTTCCTTACACACCCTCGTTTGACCCTCATCTTATCGCGTTTATCGAGTGAGCTTGCTCTTCTACTCGAGTTTATAAACTAAATTCTAGATTACGCGATGAGGCTTTTTAAAGACCGCCTGATAAAATTCAAATTGATGTTGATGCAATTGTGTAACTTAGCAAACTGTTAATATAACTATATTTTGTTAAAAAACGTCAGTTTTATTTCTTTTTTCTTTTATAACTCAATATTCAAAACCCATCATAGCTGCAAACTATTTTTTTGTAGAAAATTTGATGGGAAATAATGAATTGTAGATAATAATCCAATACAGATGCTTATTTCCATAGGAATAGTGTTTAAATCCTTGTTTGGTTTACAAAGTCCCGGTTTAACTTTTTTTTATTTAGAAAGATAAGCTGATGTCGAAACGCGATTGAACAGGAAGATTGTTGTAATTTAGTCATTTGGTCAATATGATTTATGAAAACTTTAAATTTGCTAAAAGAGAAAAATTGCAAATGAGAAGAGGTAGTAAATCTTCAAATCCCAAAAGCTTAGATAACGCGTATACACGAATAAGAACACGGCGAGCCTCTGAATTTGCATAATCCGTTTCCACTCTCTTCCTCTCTTCATTTTTCTCTTTATCTCCCTCTCCAGCTCTTTGCAGACTGCGATCAATAGTTCTGGATGCATTATTGCTTCATTCCTGGATTCAATTTTCAGCTCAACTCATTCGTTTCTTCGTCTCCACCCACTCGACATTTTATCAGCCGATGTTAATACCTCAACGTAGAATCGAAAACTTTTTTCTTTTATTCAGCCGCATACCTGCCAATATATCCTACCAAAAAAAATTTGTTCTCTAGTTGATTGTACTCAAAAAAATTAAGAAAAATTTCGTTCTTGAGGCTTCGAGTGAGTAAATTTGGACTAAGTTTGAAAAGAACAGGTGTTAAGGGCGGAACTGGGAGGCTGCTCCCAGTAGATATACGTCCAGGATTTACGGAGACGCCCACATGTGAAATTGTTGAGGGTTATTAAAATGCGCCTTTTGTTATTGTTGAGCGCTTAGCCAAGATAAGCAAAATTTGCTCATCGGACGCACGTATAGTATGTGTAAGAATGCGTGTGTCAGAGCGGGAAAGACGGTCTCGTCGACATCTCCATTTCTCTCTCTCTCTCTCTCTTTTTCACTTTTCTGGAATGATTCGTTATTCTCTCTCGCTTTTTCTCGCCTAAGGCGGGTTTTTTCTGGAGGCGAAGACGTACCGTCAATTTTGTGTACAATCTTGTATAAATTCGCAAAAGTGATATCAATGGATTATATGGGCTTTTTCTTCCGCCAGCAAGCCGGATATTTTTTTATGCCAGGAATAATGAATAATATGTGTGTACGTGTACACAGGTGCCGGAAAATCGTGTGTGATCGAAAGCTCAAGAGGATCAGTCGGTTGGAGTGATAAGTTCAACCGTTCTTTGTATCTTGGAAACGACAAATGAAAATCGGGTCGTGAAAGGCGGGGACAAAAGGCCTAATTGCGTGCGAGATGAATTTTGTGAGTCAGATGCTCTGACAACTTTCGACTGTCCATTTGTGTTTGAATTCTTTCCATTTAACTTCTAAAAAATATCAACGGGACAAGTATTTTTCTATGATTCTCTCCACCATGTTTTCATTTAAATTTTCTTACTTCCGTGTGTATGTGGTATGAGATGAAAATGTGATGTGTAACAGAGGAGAAACGGAAAAATATTTAGTTTAATACCAATTTTGATTACCTGTATAAATAAAAGTCTGACGAATAGACATTTTTCATGATGTATATATTTATAAGATAAATATTTTTTCAAATTTAATTATTTCGATTTAATCAGTATCGATGCATTCATCGCATACAAAATTATCGATTATGCAGCCTATTTTATTATTCAATTATTATTCAAAAATTATAATTTAATGAAATATCATGGATTGTGAATAAGTTTCTTGTACTATTTCAATGTTGGTATGTATAGCTTAAGATTTAAACCAAATTTATGAGTATGGGCATGAGTGCTAGTGTAAATATGCTTGAATCTTAAAAATGAAAAAAAATTTCATTTATTTTTATTACTGAAATCATTGTATAATTCAAAAACTGATATTTTTTGTGTATTTATGTATTTTAAACATTAAAATCTCAAAGACATTATGTTACCAAATACTACATAACTTTTTATCTGTAAAAAGATGTTTGTGCTTAATTTACCAGAGTATCTGTTAAATTTTTCTTCGAAAATACTTTAACCTTAAATGTTATTGAACTGTAAAATAAAACTTTTATAATGTAAGATATTTAAGTTCAAATATTAATTATTATATGTCGAAGTGAATATTTTTTATATTTACATTCATAATGTTATCGGTGCTTTGCATTATTGAAATAATGTATGGGAAATTTAGGTAATGTTTATAAAGTTTTTGAGGTATATTTTTTGCATTTTAATAAGCCTGTTGATTAAGTTATGCAGAATTTTTTTAATAAATAAAATTTAATATCAATACGCAAACAAACTAACCTTTATTGTAAACATTTACTTTAAAAAAATATTCTGAACCATTGATTTTCATGAACTTTATTTTCATCCCAACATATTTGATCTTTTAAAATTTGTAAAATCTATAAAAATTATTTTAAAATCTTAATAAATAGTTCTAATTATTAATAAGTTAAAAGTAAAATAATTCTATTACATGAAAATAATAATAAAAGTAAATACATAAATGTATTGTGCAACAAATATGTATTTTTTAATACACGAATTTCAACGAGAAAGGAATTTTATTGAGAAAATATTAATATAAAAAAATGTTTTTTATTTTCGTTTAGAGAATAGTAAAAATATTTTTCATTCAAATAATATTAAAATAATTAATATAAGACATTTAAGCTACCTATTATTTATTTAATACTGTTTCAAAAATTGTATTTCCTTCATATCATCACACATAAATGTCCTCTGAAAGCGACGCTATAAACAGGTTTAATAATTAATAATAATTTTTAATAATTTAATAATACAAAATGAAAAATTTTATAAATTCTTATGAATAATTGTTCATAAATCTATCCTTGACATTTAAAATACGTACAAGACTAATTTTGTATTTAAAACAACTCTTATAAAGCATAGTCATTTTTAGTATATATTTAATAAGTATTAATGTTAATAAATCAAATTTTTTTTATTATTGATTTCTAGGACTGTTAAGTTACACATTTAGTTTTACTTTGTGTATTTGTTTTGCAATATTTCAATATATTGCACGATGTCGCGAATCGTTTGCCCTTTTCACCGAGGTGAATAAACTCGCGAAAAACAAACGTTTTAATTCACGAGACGCCAAGGAGCAACGATCTGAATTCGAATTTAACGAATCACCTCCGCGTGGCGAACTAAATCACTCCCCTACGCCCCTCCCGATTGAGAATGCGAAGTAGGAATCGAAGACGGATCGCGGAAATAAAAGGCAGAACACACCTGGCCGCGGGAGCTTAATTTTGTACGAGATACTGAAGAGTAATCTCCTAGTGATTACACAAGGAATCGCTCGACAATATCGGCCGCAAAACTATTAAAAATTCTAATTCGTGTTTACACGAATTATAATTTTATTTTTTTCTTGAAATTATTTTAAATTTAAAACACTAAAGATTTGACGCCTGTCATAACAAGGCGATCATTACTACAAACAAATAGTCACGGGTACAATGGCTCCGTGTTACGATATTTAGAAAATAACGTCAATAACCTGTCATAACAGGGTTATTGACCTCTTGTAAAATAAATATCAGTCGAAATATATGTAAATACTCTCCGTCATAACACGGGAGTACGGACAGTTAGTTACGGAAAATTTAAAATTACAAAATAATTTTTAATGTTTAATAAAAAAATTTATAACTGTGACCTATATTTTACAAGAAAAGATTATTTAAAACTACAGATTATTTTTTTTTCTATTTTTATGAAAATTATTTTATTGAAAATTAGAAAAATTCTAACTCAAAATACAATATTAATAGATACAGATTTTTTACGATTTATTGATAATATTATTTATGATTAAAAAACATTATTGAAAATATTAAAACAATTATAATTAAATTTATAATTACAAATATAAGAAATGTATTTTATGCATATAATATTTATTTACAAAATTTTTACCTTGTATATAAATTTTGATATTTATAAATTATGACTTTTATTTAATATATTATGAGTAAAAATTAATATTTTAATTAGTGTATATACTTACCACTATTTTTAAATCTTTTGGCAAAGTAAAAGATGTAAGAAGTGTTAAAAGGTATAACATTATTGAAAACCAGTGAAATTATCTTAAAAAATAAAAAAAAAATGCTAATTGTTCAAGTCTAAAAGCACTCGACATCATTATTTAAATTCTGGTTTTATTTATTTATTTATTTATTTTATGAATAAACATTAAAATATAATGAATTTTTTTTTAATTAATAGTACAAGCATATAAATTAAATAGTTAAAATTAAAATGGTTAATTATGTTTGTCTATATGAGCAGTAAACATGTACACACATTGATATTTATTATAGAATCTTTAAAAATTTAATATTAATAGGTTTGAGAGATAAAAAAAATAAAATTATAATTTTTAGGTTACTTAAAAAGTATACAGATCACTCAAACTCAAATGTAGATTACTAAAAAATTGTTTTCAAATGAAACCTCGCAACATTTTTGAGAAATGGGAGGAAACGCGAGGAAAAACCAGGAAAAATGAGGCTCATAATGTCTTTCGAAAGCTCGTATCAGCTTAAAATGTTACTTTGAAAAATTCATGCGAAAGTTCATTCATACTTTCACCTTTTCGGGATAGGGGTATATGAATTGTGTTGTACAATCTGAATATTTCTGTCGAGGAAAGAATGAACGTAAACACCCCGAATATTGTTGAGTTGTTCTTTTATTATTTACTACCTTCAGTTCACTTCTAATTTCTCTAGCTACGTTTTCGTTTACGTATACGCCTCAAAATTGATACGCGCCTTTTAATAAATAGTGCTCTTAAATGAGTCTGAAGAATGTTGTTTACAATGCCTTTTTCACTACTACCATTTTTCACTTAAAAATATCCTCGTAGTGTTTAATAAATTAGATGAAATTGGAAAATGGATGCCCGGATAACATACACGTTATTATCTTTATATTAAGAGCTTTAAAAAGTGGTATAATCATAGTTTCTCGCGATATTTTTCGAGTTTTATAAAATTTTATTAAGTATTTTTTCAATTTGAATCAAATAAAATTTCAAATGTACCATCTGCATATGAACACATTGATTCGATTTTTAATGATTAATCTTACAGTTAAAAATACCATTTAAACCTCCATTTAATTTTTCGAACGATATAAACCTTTATTTATTATGAGGTCATAGTAAAAATTCCATTAATAACTGAAATTAAACTAACATCGAAAAAACTACAAGAAATATAAATACAAGTTGCAAGAAAACTTAATAATATTTAATAATCAGAATCTAGAGAACAATTTTGCAGATTTTATATGAAATCTGGACTCGCATATGAGTCCAAATGCATTATGAATCGATTACAAAGATACAATTTTAAAAAATGTTTTACAAAAATCTATTGTCTTATATCTTTAAGTTCATATTATGTGCAAAACTTTATTTTTTTTTTGCATTTGGTGTGAATACACTGAAAAAATAATAATAAATGGTTTCACATAAAAATTTTTTGAATGATTGATCCAATTTTTTGTCTGATACATTGAAATTTTAGTTCATTAAAATGGACGAAATGAATTTTATACGCGTTTCAATTTCAAATTTTATTTTTTTCTATTTTCCATCTGTTATTTATCAAGCGAAGCACTTGTTATTTAATTTTGCAATTATGTGCTATTTGTAAATTTTTGTTAATTATCTTCAATATCATTATATTCAATTTGAATACACTCGTGCATTTACAAGCGTTTACCAGGATTTTTTGCAGTTTTATCAAGTATTTATAATTTTTGACAATTTTAAATAAAAGTTTACTCCATTCTCTGGAACCTCCATTATTCACGTTTTTTTTTAGATAATTTAAAATTGAAATTTGCTACTGGAATCAAAATAATGCTCTGTCAAATGTGATATACAAAAAGGGGTATAGTGGAGGATAGAAAATAAACACATGTAAGTAGAATAGATTAAGACGTATACTTTGATTTACGCACGCATATGCGATCATAACACTTTGAGAAAAAAAATGAGTTACTCGAATGAAGTGTTTAAGGTTAATACTACGAGTTTTAAAAGTTGATTTTAAATCATTATTACAGAGAATTAATAAAAAAATAAAAAAAAATGTGCAAGGATATTTTACCACATTGTTTAAAGTGCAAAAGAAAGGTTTACCTAAGTGAGTAAATTAGAATTATAGGAAAAAACTTTAACTTAAAAAACTTTATTTCACATCTGTATAATCATAGTATTATTTGTAGAGGATAATTATTGCATAAAATTTACGTAAAAATTAATGTAATATTTAAATTTATGTTTTTGTTACATAATTTTTTCCGAAATATAATGCATGTAAATAAATTTATTTGAGTTTCAGATGGGATGTATAACGTCGAATTAAATCATGTCTCTAAAATGTATAAATGTTTAAATTACCAATGTTGAAATTGAAATTTCAAATATCTGAATAAATTGTTAATACTTAACAAAATATGAAAACTCAGCAGTTAATTAATGATTATATTAAAAATATTTTATAATATTATAGCATATATTAGAATATACGATGCCATGACTATCCTCTAAATTATGAAATGAACTTTTAATAAAAAATGAGTACTTCTGATCCGTTTGAGCAAAAATTTGGCATAGCTGAGCGTGTAATATCTGAGTAGACCATTGCTCTGGGAAAAGATGTTTAGGTGTTCAGATATTCGGGTATCAATCCGAAGGCACACGAGGATCTCTCCTGTTCCGGTAGATTCGTTTAATTCGATATAAGTATCAACTCGAAGGTAAAAAAACACAATCCTATTTTTGTCTTTGTATAACCATGTATTTCTTTTTTTTCCTCTGCAACTTCTGACATTAGCATTGATAATATTCTGTGAGTGGAATCTTGTCACTGGGTCAATACTTCCATTGCGATTAAAAGATCAATAAAAATTTGAACACACGCTGTGGCGCATATTTTAAAAAGATAATTTTTATTTCAAAAAGTACGTTTAAATATTCATAATTTTGTAAAACTACGTTTAATCATTCAATTTGAAGTGTCCAAGGTGCTTTACTCAATAGCTCACATTAATCGTTTTGGAATATTTTGGAATGGAAATATTTTTTCATTTCGGTTATTTTATAAATGAGAGCATTAATTTTAAAATCAACTAACAAGTGTACAATGATTTGAAAGAGTGTAAAGTACAATTACTATCTACTTTAAAAAGTTTTATTGGTGCCTTATAATGCATAAAGTAAATAAAGACATTAAATTTTAATATTTTTTTAGTTTGCAACATTAATATTTTTTATTGCAATTACAAAATTTGATTGACATTTTAAATAGTTAAAAGAAATAAATCGTTAAAATTAATTTTCAAAAATATAAGATTTCAAGAAAGTTTACTTAATTTCATCGTGTGATTTATAAAAGTTGTTTTTTAAATGCAAATTAATGATTTTTTAAATTATTTTTGATAAAGTATAAATCTCACATTTTTTTTAGTAGAATTTTTACAACTGATAGGATGATGGATACACATTGGTACGCGTACGATTATTCAGGTAAACCATTTTTAATAATTTAATGTTTCGCGATAGTTTTTCATTCGAAAATATAAAAGAACCATTTATTATAAAGTTGTATCTGGTTTCGTGTAATTGTAGAGTGAATGAAAATTTTAATTCAATGTTCTGCACTGATTATAGTAAAATGAGTATAGTGAATGGCAAGATTTCTATTACTATTGATATTTTTCATATTTGGATCTATTATATGATTTTGTTTAGAAAAATATAAATTCTGATAATTATAGAATTTAAGAAATATTTTAATTAGTATTTTTGTTATATCAATGTTTTAAGGTAAGATTTTGCACTATAATGATAATTAATCGGCGTGCTTTGAAAAATAAATATTGTCCAAAGAAATTACAGCCCATTCAAGGTTTAATGTAATATTCATTCATTTACCGTAAAATTATATTTGAGTGCAGTTTATTGTTACATCAGCTGGTGAGGAAATTCTATGAATTAATAAAACCGTAATTCCCTTTATAATTTTATGCAAATAAAAGTTTAGTATTGATAATCAATGATAGAAAAATTATTTTTAAATTTAGTACTTACTTTCTTTTTTATTATTATAACTCCTCGGAGATAATAATTGAAAAAAAAATCCTGAGATTGTTATTTCATTTTGAGTAAATGTTTTTATGTATAATAAAAAGACGTACATGGTAATGTTATCAAGTATTTCTAATTTCAGTATTTAACGTTTAATTAAAATAGTAAATATAATTTATAGGCTATAAAATACGGAGAATACGTTCTCGTAATAATAATAATGCAAATGAATACAGGTTTACGAAACGTAATTAATAAAAAAATTGCACTTCATATAAAATAATGTGTAATATTTTTAATAAGCCAAATAGAATAAAACTGTTTTTCTCTATTTCGGATCAGCGATATTTTTCTTGATTTTATTTTTTAAAAAATTTATTTAGGTTATTTAATAAGAAATCGAACTCGATTGAAAATTCGTATCGCATTCACTGCTCGGGGCCGACAATTAAGTTTTAATTTGCGGGATTAAGGAAGAGAAAATGAGAAAATACTGGAAATGGAAAGAGGCAACGTATCGATCGATGGAATCCGCGTCAAGGTTGTTCGAGATCTCTAGCATCGGTACTTATAACCCCCAAAGCCGCTAAAGAATCCTCGACTCTGCATCGCAGTTTGGGAAACAAGGTCACTCTCTTGGAGATGAAAAGATTAAAATCAAAATGGAGATCAAAAATCAAAAGACCTCTGGTTCGGGAATTGCCGATTGCTCCGAGTGTTCGGTAATTTTCTCGAGTGCGTGTTAATTTGAGAAATCAGGCGTAGGTAGAGTGTCAAATGATGGAAAATGGTCGCTGATATTCACGGTCTGTCCCCGAAATATCGAGTTTTTTTTCGTGATTATTGGTCGCAGCGATTTGGGGGGGGGGTTTAAAATGTTGAGGAAAAATTTTTCCATTTGTCCTTTTATTTTTTTTATTTTTTCGATATTCGAGATTTTGATTTCGATAAATATCGAAGCTGAAGAGTTTCAAACTCCCTTTGAGATTGGGAAAACTCGCCTTCATAAATACATTGATGCAAGAGGAAATTATTTTTAAGAGTTTTCAATTTTTGTTTCAAACTGTTTCTAAGTTCGCTAATAAATCATATTTCATAAAAAAGATAAGTGTTTTTTTTGTTTATAATCTTTAAATGAAATATTCTCGCGCAGCGTTTTCCCATTAATCACTTCATTTATTAATTATTAATTCATTTTCGTTTCCAATTACAGTTGTATACGTAAAATTAAAATGCCGAAATTTTCGTTCAATTAGAATGCAAGGTAATTAGATGTTTTATGAGTAACGGATAAGTGATTTTAATGTTACCAAAACTGTGATTAGGCACACGTATGATACATATAACATTCGCTATGCATCTAGTTGTACTCTCTTACACTAACAAGAAATTCAATAATAACAAAAAATTAATAATAATAATAACACACTTAATAATAAATAATAATAATAAATAATGACGAATAACAGCTTTTTAAGCCTTTTAAGCGTGTATTCCTTTTAACAGATTATTCTGCATTTCAGAGAGAATGTAATATTGTCAACTAACAAAACATTAATTGAGTATAAACTATTGCCAACTATTATGTTAATTAGTTACGTCGACGTTTCGGCAAGTATCATTTGCCCTTGTCAAGACTGTTTATTCAACAAATAAAAATTACATAAATTAACAAATTATTTTTTACATATGTATAATCAAAAACATTGAGACAACATTACCTACTCTCAATATTAACGATCAAGACAAAGAACTTATTATTGAATACATAAAGAAAAACATTAACAACAAATCTAATTTTGACCACGAAAAGACTAGGACTGAAATGTTTAAACTCCAAGAAACAAAAAAGGTTCTTAAAAAACAACAAGAATATATTTTTTACTGAATCTGACAAAGGTATTACTACAGTATGTATTAGTGTAGACGAATGTAATATGTATAAAAATATTATTAATTTAAAAGATTTAATGATCGAGTTTCTTGTTAGATTGAATCTTAGACTTTTTAAAAAACACATTTTAATAGATTTACACCACAAAACCAATACAATTACAAGTGCACATGCTTGTAAAATACCTTGTATATAATACTCTTTGTTTATAATATGTATATAATGCTTTTACATAAATAATATTGTATTTTAATTCATTTTTTAAAAATAATAATATTCTTTTTATTTCAGGTAAGCTTGGACGATAAGTTTTCAAAACCATTCAATTATTTTTATGAAACTAGTTAGTAAACATTAATTTTCTGTTACTTCCTATATCTATTTAATATAATACACAATATATCATTAATAATCATTTCAACGTCTTTCAAATAAAATTAGTTAATCATATTTAAATGAGTTATTAACAATTTAGTGTGTAGTTGGACCTACGTATTGACGATTGATTTCAAATTCATATACGACATAAAAAACAACTTTATATTTATTTTAAATAATTATGATAATATTTTTAAATAATAAATTTAAATAGTATGTTTAACTGTAGTTCAGTTCCATTTTAAATAAATAAAATTACTTTCAAGTATAAAAAAAGTTTTGTTTTCACTTAATGATTTTATACGATCGAACTGATATTCAAATCAATAAATATTATAGAATGCTAAAATATATAATTAAATCCAATGAAGTGTAGAACAAATAAAGCTAATGCTTCTTAATTATTTTTCCCACGTTTCGTCAAGGTAACTTTTGTTCTTTGTCCAGGCTATTTATTTAACAATTATTATAATTATTATACATACATATGTTAAATGGTTACAAACAAATATTTATTTTATACATAATTTCGTAATGTTAATATGCAGGGACACGTGGGTATTTTCGATGTGATGGTCGCAACGTTATGGTTTTGAATGTAAAAAACATTTACTTTCCCTCAATTTATATGATTCAAATATGCCATGCTCTACATCATGATATTATTCGTCATATGAAATTTAAAGCTTAAATTTCGTGTGTTCTCTTGATAGTCAATAATATTATTATTAATTTCAATATATATCATTTTGGAAATCAATCTTTTTTTTTTTAATTTTTTTTTTCTAATTGGTCTTACTGTCAAAAATATCAACATTATTCCAATCTACAATATGATTACACTCGTAGGAATGTGCCGAAACAATCGATGTACTATTTTTCTCTTTCATGTGTTTATTTATTCTTGTTTTTAGACTGCTAGTCTAATTTATTGTTTATATTCGATTCTAAATTTATTCCATACTTTTTCAATGTTAGTATATATTCAGAAATTCGATGCTGAATATGGTAGAAATATTAAAGTATGGAACTTTTCAGTATTTTTATTACAGTTATTTTTATATTTATCGATTCTTAAGAGTTTTTAATGTATTTTTCTATAAAATAATCGGGGTAATCATTTTATTTGAAGATATATTTGATAACCTTAAGATTATTTTAATGAAAACTTTATTTATTTATTTAAAAATTTATTTATTTTTATAATATTTCATTTTTTAAAAAGTGTGTAATTGAATTCGAAGTTAATTATTCTGTTTGACTGTGTAAGTTTCTGATGCCAATTCGTATAATTCTATTATTTTGAGTTTTAATAATTGATAAATCAAGGAAATTTATAGAATAATTTTTTTTTTTCCATTTCATGCATGTATTTTAAACGATTGTTATGTTTGTTAAAAGTATTCAAAATCACATCTAAATGATCCTTCTGAATACAACAAATTATGTCGGAATATAAAAACTGTGTATAATAAGAAATTTCATGTTCAAATTTTCTTAACATAAATTGTAAGCTGTTCAATTTTATTTTATTAATTTATGAAATCGAAAGATTTCCATTGACTTATAGACACTGAAATTTTGAGTTTGCTCAATTTAAACTACATTTATCTTCCGCAAATGTACATGTGTGCGCACAGACTTTGTTTTTGAGGAGAAGGGCAGTTTGTCCGTTGGTGTTTGGGATTACGTTTTCTCATACTTAAATATTGGAAAATAATCGATATGCACAAATATGATTGCCATATTAATGTTGTAGGATCGGGCGAATGAATTCCAATGAATCCTGTGCCATTGGCGCACATGCGTTGGCGGATCGATGGATTGTCATCCCTCAGCTCGTCTCACCCCTTTAAACTCTCTTCAACAACCTTAATTAGGTTTCGCGTTTTTTCCTACATGACACACTAATGATTTACATACATTTCTTTGTACTAATTTGATCTTATTGCACATATACAACGCGATATTTGAATCACCATTCGTTTTTTTTTTGCAGATATTAATTCCAGTTATTCCAATAAAAATGCGTGCGATTGTGTTGATAACTTAAATAAATAAACCCAGTCTGTTCTAAATATTAAAAAATAAAAATGTTACTCATTTTTTAATTAATTTAAAAAATTTTCTGCTTTTGGAAAATTTCTCCGCCACTAATTTTCCGATCCGGTTTATATAAAAAGGTATTTTCTTCACAATTACATTGGCTACAATTTGTCTATTGACACTATAGTATTAAAATTACAACTTTTCATTTTATAACAAATTTAATATATTCGATATAAATTTATTAGAAACTATTTAAAATTGTTCGAGTTGTTTTTGCACGAAAATTTTCAATGAAATATCACTACAAAATTAGCAATTTTTACACACTTAATGTAGTGGCTTTAAAAAAAAGCTTCTCTAATTAACTAGGCACATTTTAACTGTAGTATCGGATGTTGCACAGTTAAACCCAAGAGTAATCCATCCAACCCCTAGATATGGTAATGGAAATACCAGCAAAAAGAAAATCAGAAAATACGTTCTGTTACGATAACTTACAATTTCGAATATATTATATAAATTATAACTCGGATACTTCGTACCTCGATAATAGCGTGTTAAACACTTCAACGTGCACATCAAATTGAGTCAGTCCCTCGTGAGAATTTTCACAAATCCCGTGAAATATCTTGTAAAATACCTATTTGAGCAGGTGGGGGCGTGGCCCAGGTGTAAAGTCTGATACCTATAACTTTCTCTGAGAAATTGTGAGTTTTTCCCCTCGTGTAACGTTTGCTGATTTTTTATCATCTCATCGGAGTTCTTTTAACGCGGATTTATCCAGATGTATCATATCGATCTAGTTCATTACCTTCCCGGATCTAGTTTACCTTGAGAAAATGTCATTAATTCTTTCTAGTTTCACTTGTCGAGTGTCAGCAGTAATCCGAGGCTCTAGAGGTGCGTAGATCTGATGAACAGAGATTATAAATTGAGAAGATGAGTTGATGTAGCCTACAGTTAAAAACTCATTCTTATCATTAATTCAAAATGTGTCTGTTTACGTTAGCGAAAGGGCTTTATAAAACATGTTATTTCAAATTCTACTATTTTTCCTTGTTCCAACTGTACTTATTTAAAAATAATTTTTATAATTACTTTGAATATTTGGAAATTAATAAAAAAACAAAAAAGAGTTTTGAACACAAAAATGGTATTAAGATTCGATTGAATGGAAGATGTTTAATTTTATTTCAATGAATAAGCTATATTGAAGTAAACAGGACATTTTTTTAGTTTATGAGTTTTTTACAATACTTATTTAGATTTTACTCTACTCATTTTAGTAAAATAATATTTTAATAAATTTATATTTATTTAGATACAATTCCAGCTTAGGCCTAGGAATGGACTTCCTTTTACATAGCTCTTTATTTACATTTTTACAAGTTATCGTACATTTTTACATTATTATCATTTTATACATATACTTATATACATTCATTTCTCTTTAAATTCATTCGGTCCCATATCTTTTTTCTTCAGTATCCTTCTCTTTTGTTCTTTCTTCTTCCCTCTTTTTTTCTATTTTCTTTTCTATTATTTTTATGTAGTGTAGTACCTTTCTATTTTTGACCCCTTCTTTAAAATTTGTGATTATCCTTCTTTCGTCCCATTTCTTTATCTTTCTCATCTCTCTTGTTTCATTTTCTGTTTCTATGCATTCCCACAACCAGTGTATCCAATCTCCATTATGTTCTAAGCAAAACTGGAATTTCTTTTCCTTTTCGCTTAGCCAATATTTGTTGCCTGCTGTTATGTTTCCACACCTTATTTTTACAATTATCTTTATATTTTTATCCTTCTTTTCTGTTTTCATATATCTTGGCATTCCCTTCTCCCTTATTTCTTTATACCATCTATTATATATCGCATTTTCTATCCTATTTGTTCTCTCCTGCTTGCTTATATCTTTCCTTCTTTTTTTCATTATATCGTATTTGTTTTTTCCTTCTTCAGTCCATATCTTCATTTGCAGCTTACTTATTTATACTTCGTTTAACCATCTCTCCTCTGGATCATCTCCGCTTACTGTTCTCTCTCTTATTTTCTCTAACCAACATTTTTTCGTCCATCTGTCGTTTGGTTGTCCTTCTATTTTTTCTTAGTACCTTCTGTTCCTGGCTCTCCACTCTATTTCCATTTCATATTTATCTATTTCCTAATAGACTATATAGTTAGGTGTGCATGCTTCTAGTTTTAATATCCCCCTCATATAATCTGTCTTTATCTTCTCTATTTCTTTTACTTTTGCCTCTCCCCATATTTCCACTCCGTATTCTATTACTCCCTTCACCAAGTAATTGAATAACATTTTTTTTGTCTCCATATCACCATAGCATCTCCTCTCTGCTAGACTTCACGTTCTCTTTAGGGCAATTCTACTCTTATGTATTCTTTCTTTCATGTATTCCGTATCACCTCCATTCTTGTTAAACGTGTATCCCAGGTAGCTAAACTTTCCTACTTCCTCTATTTCCTTCTTTTTCCATTTCCATCTACTTTTCCTTTCTTTTTTCCCTGTTTTGAACGTCATTACTTTTGTCTTTTCCGAATTTAGTTCCAGCTTTCTATCTTTTAAGAACTTTCCCATAATTTTCATCATTTGTTCCATAGCTTCCTTTTTCTCTGCCATCTCTATGTCGTCTGCATATGCCAATGACCATATCCTTTTCCCATCTATTTTCGTCCCTCCTATATTTGCCTTTTCCAACTCTGTTTCTAACCCTGCTATATATATATTAAATAGAAGTGGGCTTAGGCTACATTCCTGTCTCAGCCGTCCTTGTGTCCTAATCTGGTCTGTCAATCCTTCTTTCGTTTTTATTCTTATCCTTGTTTCTTCATATATTCTTTTTATCTTCTCTATTAACCTTCTATCTATCCTGTATCTTTCCATTATTTCCCAGATCTTCCTTCTGTTGATTGTATCGAAGGCTGCCTTCAGATGCACAAACAATACATATATTTTCTTTTTTTCTTTTATTTTTCTTTCTGCTATGTGTTTCAGAATATATATATTGTCTATTGTGGATCTGCCGGCTCTAAATCCGACTTGTCCTTCCGGTATTATGCTCTGATTCGTGATTTCTTCCTCTAATTTATCTTTTAACATACTTGCATATATTTTGTAGCCAGTGGACAGTCGGGATAGCCCTCTGTAGTTATTTGGATTGTTTACGTCCCCTTTCTTGTAGATTGGCGAGATTATCGCTGTTTACCACTCTTCAGGCATTTTGTCTCCTTCCCAGATTCTTTTTATTAACTCCCACAGCCTTTCTTTAACTTCTCTACCTGCGTGTATCCACATCTCGTTAATTATTCCATCCATTCCCGGTGCTTTTTTCTTTTTCATTGATCTCCATTTTTTATAGAATTCCTTCTTTTCTATCTTATGTTTTTCCCACTCGTTGTTTTCTTTTATATTGTTTTGTTCCACTTCAATTGTTTGTCCCCCTTCTGTTTTGTTTAGTAAACTGTTAAAGTGTAGTTTCCATTTTTCTTATTTCCCCTTCTTTGTTTATTTTCTTTCTGGTTCCCTTATTTAGGTACCTCCAAATATCTCCTTCATTTTTTGTTCCTTAAGTTCTTCTTCCTCTCTTGCTTTTTGTTCTGCTATTTTTCTTTGGCATGTCTCTTTCCATCTTTTCTTTTGTTTCAGATACTCTGCTCTTTCTGTCTTTCTTTCCATTTTTTATACTGTCTTTTTGTATTTTTTTCTCTTTTGCACATTCCCTGTCCCACCATTTCGTTTTCCCAATTTTCCATTTCTTTATTTTTATTTCTTATTACTCCCTTCAGTATCTTTTCTTTCAGTTCTTTCTAAAGTTCTTCCACTGCCTTGTCCATCGTCCCACTTGTATACACTCTTCCTGTTATTTCTCTGTATCTTTTTATACTTTCTTCAACCCATCTGATTATCTTTCTTTTCTCTACTTATTATTAGTTTTCGAGTAATACTAAAGTTAATTAAATTATGCGAAATTTTACGAATTTTGCAGCTTATTCTACAGGACGGTTTTAGTTTTTTTAACGGTTTAAAAAATGTAATTATTACACAACAAATTGTACATCTTTCATTTTATTAACATATATCAGGTTGGCTAAAATGTGAAGATAAATATGACCTAAAACGGCCGAGCGCGCAATCAGTAGGGAGAGTAAAAACTGAGGAATTTTGATATACATGAATAGTCATAGAAGTAAAATTAAGCGCTAACCACTCCTTCGTCTATTCTTTTTCCCCACTAAAATTTTTCGTGCTGAGCCTTGTTTGATTATATTTTTCGGCATTTTTTACATAATTTAAACGATTTTTACAGTCCTGAGCTAAATTATTGTAATCATAGTGCATAATTTGAAAAATCCCGTTAAAATTAAATATTAGGCAGGTATAAAAGTATCAAAAAGCTTTAGTCGTCTTTGAGCATCCGAAGAAGTATAAAGTATCCTCTCTTGTTAATATATAATAAATATTTGCAATAAGATTTAGCTTATTTCTTATGTTTTTTTTTAATATTACCCTCAATTAATTTTAAATATAACAAATTTCCAGTCATTTAAAAAATAATGTTTATATATATAATATTGAAATTTAATTGATATAATGTAAACATTTCTTTAATGAATTGTTGAAAGAATAATAAATTGCCTAATCAAAACTTTCAAATATATATTTAGCGTTAGCTAATAGTGAAGGATAAATATTGCACTATACAAATGTGTTCTAATTTAATGGATCAATTTTGGGTATATTAAATATCAATACATTAAATGAAAAGTAATGCCACTGACATTAATTTAAAAGAACATTAAAGGCGAATCTCAGAATACATTTACATTTTGGTTAATAATAAGACAATATTAATGGTATGAGGATATTTATCGGTTTTCGTTAAATCGGTCGCTGAATTTTAAAGGATAAAGTCCGTTTAAAGAAGTAAATTTGTGTATCTATCAGTCAGAATAATAGAAAAAAATTTGTTAGGGCAACGATATAGAAAAATTTTTTTAAGCAACGACTATATAGTCAAAGCAACAAAAATCAATGTACCCAAATGATCATTTGTGAGGCTGTAGTTTTTACGCCCATCATTCATCCCCGCAGCTTGTATACATTCAATCTAATCTCTTGAAAAAAACGCGAGTGCTTACATGGATATGAAAACAATAAACTGAACTGCAACACGCTGGGCATATCTTTTCACCTGGTGCGCGCTAGGTCAAAGCACGTGAATCGGGGATTTTAGACGTTCAATATATTTTAATACTAGATCTCGAAAATTTCTTTACAAGTTGAAGAGAAATTTGGCCGATTATATCTTTGAATACGTATAGTGCTTTATGAATCTTTTAACATGATTATTAATTAAAATTTGTAGTGCTTATAACTTCAAAACTACACTTATCTATTAGCTCAATTAATATATCAAAGTTCGAAAGATTGTGTTGTAAAACTTTTTACCTTAAATTCTTATCGAGTGAATAAATTCCGGTGCGAAAAGATTTAAAACAAATTTAAACAATTGTCAAAATGATATTTCTACTTTTGTTTAGTGTTTTCTACTTTAAAATATAATATTTTATTGTGACGAGACGACTCCGTTCGTCCTTCATGGGTGAAGGGTAGAGTCAAGCTCTCGAAGAATTAGAAAAATTTATGCCGGGATCAGCGGCAGTCTGTCTGCCAGGGATTTTGAACGTTGCTCACAGTGTCGTCAATAAAAGAAATCAGTTTAAATAAATAAATGTCATCGGAAAAGTGTCGTTTAATGAACAATGCTTACAAATAAATACATAATCAACGACACGTTGGATATATTCGATTAGCATAAATTTCAAAGTAGAAAATATTTACAATATTTAAAGTTTCGTTTATTCAACTAGTAACCGCGGTATGGGCCATGGATATAAACAATAATAACATCGACCCGGATACACCAAGCCTCGTGGACTATCCGAAATACGAGTAATTATTTTTAAATAATTACTTTACAAATTTCTATAGATGCGCAGATATTTCGGATAGTGTCTTGATTTCGGTTTATCTTTTTCATTTAACAAATACAGGCAAATAAATAATAATACACGGCGTGGAATGGAAAGAACAGGAAGATTCAATATACGGCAACGATAATGGGTGATTAACGAAAAACCAAACCCCTAGTGCAAAAGGGGAGACTCATCGCGAGCCAAAGTTGCGGACAGTGGATACAAATGATAAATTTGCACATTTGCCGTAGAATATCTCTGGCTACAGGAGGAATGATTTGACTGCAAGTAGTAAACCCTTTAAGGATTTGAAAAAGCACGGAATCATGATAATTTCGGATGTTGTGTTGCCACGTAATTGTGAATAACGGAGGCGGACAAATATTCAGAGTGTTGCTACGGAATCGTGTACAACTGGTAAGATGGAAGATATGGTACGGTCGGGACAGAGGCCCGAGGGATTCTGCCGTCGAAAATGTGGAACAACGGACGGATTGTTGCAATATTTCTCTTGGGGCGCAGAAATCTAATTCGGCCGGAATGGGAGGGAAAGGGCTTTTCTTGAACGAATGCGCCCTATCAACCGATACGGTAGCGTGTATGATTCGGAGATTTACTGCCAGGGTAGCGTGACGATTAGAAAAAGGTTGTTGACACGATATCGTGATCAGCGGGAACTTTCGAGGAGAGGAGTGTGTCGCCAGAAAGCCTTAAAGGTTCTGCTCTCGAGTCGAGCGCTCCGAGGTGCAACATCACCTCGGTTGCTTGGCGCTTGATGTGCGCGTACGCTGCTGCGTTGTCGATTGCGAGAGCTGATTCGTCCCCACGCAGTGGTCCGCGCGGGGTCTAATCACCGTAGAAACATCGAGAGGGGCAAGGGGCCATCTCGAAGTTTTTAGCAACGAGCAGATCTCATTGCATTATTAATATTTCTAATACACGAGACATATGTACTTATTTTTTCAGTTCATTTATTATGAATAATGGTACTAGTATCGATTTATTTAGAACTTTTATTTACATTTTTTTTAATGTTTACGTAATTTCACATCAATATTAAAATAATCGAAAATTTCACTTTTTATGTGTTTCCTGAATTTTTTTCATTATAAAACATTATTTCAAGGTGGTGTATGTTCGGTTTTTATAACAATTTGTACATTTGTATGGTAAAACACGGATGTAACGGTGTGTTCATAATAAAAAGCAGCAGTTAATTTTTCGATACTAAACTATTCTTCTTAATGTATCAAAGAAATTAACAAATACATTTTAAACAATTTATGCTTGGTGTACTGGTATATAACATGTACATAGTTAATTAAACCCCAAAATAATACTTTATCATAAATGCTTGGCGCAATACTTTTAAATTAAATTAAAAATTTAAACCAAACTATCTCTTTTAGCTTTGACTACATGTGATACAAAAGTAAATTTTGCTGATGGAATTTAATTTGTAATTACAATGAAGTAAATTCAATTTTTTATAGATATATATATATATATATAATTTTGGAAATAAATTGAATAATTTTTACATTAATAGAAGTATATTATTCTATATTAGCATTATTGCAACATTACAAGTATACATAAATGTTTATTTATTACCACAACTACTATTATTAATTAAAGAACTTCTTTATATTATTACTTCTAATGTTTTTTAATTAGGAGACTGAAAAATATTTAATAACTTTAAAATTTATATTTCAAGTTTGAATTTACATTCATATTTAAATTATTTTCATTGTTTTCTATTTAATACCACGTAATTTATTCTTTTGTTATAACATATTTTTTGAAATCCACGAAGATTTATACTGGAAATTCAACTTTATGATATTGGAAAAATTTATAAATAATTTAATTACTTGTTCAAAAATGCTCAGAACTATAAACTAAGAGTAAAAAAACTATGAAATTGATCCAATTAATAATAAATTCAAATAAAATAAAATATATCCAAATATAATTTTATTACAATTATTGAATATCTAGGTATGGAAACTTTATTGAGATTAATAAAAGAATATAAGAATGTTACCGTGTCTACATGTACATATATATATGTGTGTGTATATTTGTATATGGTTGCATACCATTATCCCAATTGTTACTAGAAAATAATTGTGTACAAAAATACATAAAGTTGTATACGAGTAAGCAATAATACAAAGTACGGCTATGACCTTATTGTCCCGCAATATAACAAGTTATTGTTTATAAAATTTGGTCTTTTAAGAAAGTCAAATGCCAAAATTGGATGCATTGTGTTGATAAACAATAATTTTCTCAGATTTCCCATCACACAATGGAATAATGCGCTCTTATGAATCAGCATCGATATTGTTTTTTGGATTTATCCTGATTCTTTCCAGTTTATCTTGGTTTACCCTGTTTTATTCTGGTTAACTTATTATATTATTACATTGCATCTGTATAAAGTTGTTGTCACTGCCCTAAACTAACATAATTATTTTCCATTGTTTCAGGTAAGCGTCACAATAACCTCTACTAGAAAACAACAAAAATGTGTGGGCAATAATCCGTCATTACCTAATTAACATTATTATTGCCAAAATATTTAGGATGGATTACAAATTACAAAATATGCTACCCTTTCTTAATTTCCATATTGTTTAGTCGGTTTTTGTCAACTCTACGCCTCTCAAGTTTCGAACAAATTTTATTTACAGTAAAATTAGTTTTAACTATTTAATTGAAGTTATTTTTATTTAAAATTACATTACAAAAAATACTATTTCAGCTATTGAATTGCGTAATAAAATTTATTCGCTTGAGAAAAGTAGCTTGCGTTATTGATTGGATTACACACATTTTTTTAAAACAAATCTAATTGGGCAACTTTAACAAGAACAATTTGTTTATGAATTCTTGTACATCTCATTTACAGGTAAGTGTTTGGATACATAGCTAAACCTCGTTACCTGTAATATTGCTTTACAAATTTATTACTTATTATTGCGTGTGGAAGATATGTATAAATTACTAAATAAGGTTTCATATTTTATAAATTTTTCAGAATATTTCATATGTCTACAACAGAAAATAAGTAGTAAAGTTCTGACATTAGATATTATATTGCAAAATGTACATTTAAACTAGTATTAGTAATTATTTTTCAAGAAATACATTTATGTACAATTTTGATTTATTAAAAAAAGAAAATGTGCAAATGCATTTGCCGTGACATGGCAAATAAATTTAATAAAATATTTTAATATTCTTATAATGTCACTAAAAATTGCTTTATGTAAATAAAAAAATTCACTTTTTTTTAGAAGTTAAAAACTTTTTTATTTTATTTTCTTTAGTGAATGTTGTGCATTAAAAAAATCATTAGCTTATAGTTACATAGTTACATTATTTTTCAAATACCAATTTTATAAATATTTCATCAAATACATATCATTTAATGTTTTCAAGGAATGGCCACTCGAAATATGCAAAAAACCATGTACATATAAGTAAAAAAGTTACACCAATGGTTGTAATGCTTATTTTCGTGCAACTTAATTTTAGGATAAAAAAAGTAATGTGTGAACTTCTCTATTCCGTTAGTCCTTTATAAAGTATTGTATGCATAAAGGAAAAAGGTGGAAATAATGCAAAAAGGTAAATACGTTTTTGTGTAAAATATTCTGCCACCCTTTTACTCACTCGCTCCACAGTCCTCTTGACTCTCGATCAGCTTTTAAAATCTTGGTTGATTAGTGCTTTCTCTTTCTCTCTTTCTCTGAGTTGGATGTGAAAAACGAGTTTCTTTTAATGATCAATTACCGGAAGGCAGCCGTTGGAGGTAAGGTGTGTGTCTTTATTTGATGGCTCTAGGAGAGAGAGTGAGAGAGAGAGAGAGAGAGAGAAAAGGAAAAATAGACAAAGAGAGAGGGGTGAGAGAGGAGAAGGAGAAAGAAATTTAGAAAGGCAAAAGGACAATTGAAAAGAGATGGATTGATAAAAATAAATATAATTGAAAAAGCGCAAAGTACGCAAGGTAAGAGTGTGTAGCAAAATCAAGTAAAAAAGTTATGTTCTTCAGATAAACTAAAACTTTCGATATTCTATACAAAACTATACTTTTACTTCTTATCCGTAAAGTTTTGTTACGTTTATTTTGATGTTCCCTTGTAAATTTAACGACATTATTTATCATCGTTACCTAGTTGCATTAGCTTAAATTGTTTACAAAAGAAAAACAATCTATATACTATAAACCTCTAATGTTTAAAAAAATTTTTTTTTGAAAAATTTACATTGGAATGAAGCTTGATTTCGTTTACATAAAAAACATTCACATATTAATAGTAATTATTAATTCGCCAATGCTATATTCCAATAATCATAAGGTAGATTCAAAAAAATAAAATACAAACATTTTTCGGGCTGTGCTGTACGATAATTCATTTTTTTTCTTTTCTTTATTTGGGCTGCAAGTGATGAATACGAGAAATAAATTTGTTTGACCAATAATAAAATATTTTGAGAAAGCTTTTGTTTTGGAGTTTTAAAGGAAATGAAAGTTCAAAAGCAATTATCACTCCAAGTTCATTTCTATACTGAGATATCAATTAAAAACAGTAACTATAAAAATAAAAAGCAAAGCGTTTATAATAATTCAATGGTAATTTAAAAATGATAAAAGGATGCAGAAATGCATAAAGCAGTTGATGTCTTTGCCGTTGATAGGGTAAAATTATTATTCAGAAAGCAAACTCGATTTCCAAATCTGATTCACCAAAAAGAGCATGAATTCGCTTGTTCGTTCCGAGTGATTTTTCTGAATGAACACAAGTCCTTTTGAGTTCCGGATCCAAGTCTTTATACATTCTTCAGCTTCCGAGATATTGAGTAATTGGTCCTCGAGAAGAGGGAACTTTTTTAAGCAATAAAACGAAGTGTGCGTGTGTTAATAATATTGGGTACACATACGTACACTCACGGACTTGTGTGAGTTGAACAGGGGCGACGCTTTTCATCCAAACTTTACTTGTGCATTCGAATTTCCTTGGTTAACTCTCATAAATTCCTCTTTCCCTCTTCGATCCGTCTTAAATGCAGTTTACTTGTTTAGTGTTTGTGATTTGTCTTTCTCCTATTACAAAGAAAAGACGCGGAGCCTGCATTTATTTTCACATGATAATCAACTTAATTTAAAACCAAAACTTTATCTAACAATTAAGTTCGTTTAATTATTATTATTTAGTAATTATTTGTTTAATAATTTAATATAATAAAAAAATTACATTTATTTTTGGATGAAATTAAATCAATGGGTATAAAATTAAGAAATTTGACCTTATTTCCTAATTATTTTGTTTATGAAAATAAAATTTGAACATTAAGCCAATATCAACAAAATATATATTTTTATATTAATTACAGTTTATTAGTAATAGAAAAAAGATTCTTTAATAAAATATTGTCTGAGGTATTTATTCTTGGTGTATTAAAATTGGATCATTATATTTTTAGGCTCCATTATGTTTTTTTTATCTGTGTTCGGAACTTTTCTCAAATGTACAAGAAGTAAACCCGGGATGAGTCCCTCGCAGAGATTTTATAAAATATAACTCGATTCGTTTTCGTAACGGCGAGATCCAGCTACGAATACGTGTAAAAACATTCAATCGGCCGCCTTTTCCTTCTACAAGAGGATTTTATACCTAAATAGTACATTATGGTATGAAATAAAGAAATAAAAGGTATAGCGAAATATTAATTATAGTGTTTTAAATTATAATAATACGTATAATTTCTCCTCCTCCTCAACTTCACTCCTTAAAAGGATAAATTGATTTTTTTTATTAAAAGCTTGTAAAGGTGCATACAACCTGATTTAACTTAACTGAAAACAAAGTGATATAAAACATTTTGTAACCTTTCATTATCGTCTTTTATATAAAAAAGTATAATATAAAATATTATATGAAACAAGTTAATAAAAATTAAAAATTAGTGTTTTTTGTAATGATTTAGTTTATTAATTTTTGCAGTTTCATCTATAAATAACATATTATACTTTAATTCTCAAAAAAGAACATTTTTTGTACACAAGTAATAGAAAAATAAATATATTAAATTTTTTAAAGGAAAAGTAAACATATAAAGCAATATTATAAACTAAATCAATTACTTTTTGAGAAAATTATAATATATTATCTTATAAACTTTTGTAATAATTAACACGCATATTTAATATTTTGTTATTAAAGTCGTATACCACTTCGGTCTTAAGAGGCATTTAGATATTATTAAAGGAAATTGAAGTTTGAAGATTAGTTTAAAATATGGTGTAATGAATTTAACAAGAATATACAATAATTCAGCACCATTTTAAAAAAATCTTATAATCAAAAACTTTTACATTTTAAAACAATTATATCATGTAAAATGAAATTTTTTTAACTAAAATTTTATCATTTTCTTCCCCAATAAATATTGTTAAAAATATTTAAAACAAGTATTTTGTAACACACGAGTTAATAATTTTCATTTGTTAATTTCTTAAACATTTACATTTTAACGTGATTGTAAATGTAAATCTTAGTTGTAAAAGTTGAAAATATTGAACAACAATTTAATAAATGTTTATTTATCAGTTCATTAAAATGTTGATATTTGATCAATAATTAATAAAATTATTTATATTGATAAATTAAAAAAAGTAATTATCTATATTATTTTAGTGATTAATTAACTTGAGTTGACATAAAATAGGGTCGATAAATAAAATTATTACCCTCACTTACGATTTTAGCATTTAATTTTTTAGTCTACAGTTTATTGGAGCATTATTTTTACATAAATTGTTAAAAAATTAAATATATAATTTAACCAAGACACATGAGAGAGGTTCTTTACATTAGACTAATACTTCTTTCTCTCTCTCTCTCTCTCTCTGTCTTTCTTAAACTGTTTGTCTTTCTTTTTCTCTGTATTAATTTTATCGTACTTTCTTTTTCTCTCTCTGCTATACTCAACATTTTCTTAATAATAATAAAAAAAATAATAATTATTATAATACGTCATAATAATTGATTATTCTTCTAGTAAACAAAAGATGAAGTAAAGTTTATCAATTTTAGACATTTTAACCATATATATTCACCAATACTGGAGACAAATTTTTCTACTTTAAGCACTGACCGTAAGAAAGAGAGAGTAGAGAGAGAGAGAGAGAGAGAACGACGAAATCAATTAACTGACAGTTCGAGCTATTCGCTTTCATAACTCGTTAGATCTTTGGTTTACTGAAATCGGAGCCTAAGGAGACCAATGAACCCTATTCCATAATTTTCGATTGCACTTGTTTTAATGTAACAACGAATAATACTCCTCTCCCTTTTTTCCACGATCTTCGGATCATAAACAGTTGGGAAGGATTACAACTTCAATACGGACACTCACCTCTCTGACCGAAGGATTGGCCACCCCACTCCCATCTCCCTAGGAAAGTGCATCATTCTCTACTTTGGGTGTGTTGAATTTTATAGTTGTGTATCTCCTTGGCTTTTATTTTCCTCTTCCATTTCTTTTCTGACAACCTGCCGGTTGTCTTAATCTGCATAATCCCTGGAAGTACCATTAGACTTCACTTAATGATAAAGAGAGAGAGACAGAGAGATTTTTATTTATGTACAGGAGCTTGTACAATTGTTATAATATACATTATAAAGATAGAATATAATGTAATAAGATAATAATTTTATATATTTTAAGTGGAACTATATAACAATAATTGTTACATAATGTATATTATATATATTACAATAATCAAGTTGCTTAATTGAGAAAGTATGGGAAAGTATATGCGGATGGGAGGGATGGAGAGAGGAAGATTGATCAAGAGAGTGATTAGACAGTAGGTGTGAAAATTAGCTGCAGTAAGGAGAATTTAAAAGAAAAAAAATCGAGGAATTTAACGGATATCACAGGGTAGAGGGTTTCAAAGGATAGAAGAGGATATATGAAATGAAGATATTTCGGTCTCTGTTCTAAATCGTGGTATTGGAAGAGAAGGAGTGTTTGTAGAGTATAAGGAGCGTGTATAGTCGGTGACTATAAAATACGTTAGCAGATATGTAGGGTATTTATTGTTGAGTATCTTGTATAACAATGAGGTCTGTCAGAAGTAAGAAAGAGGAAGAGAGAGAGAGAGAGAGAGAGAAAGAGAGAAGGAAACTGCACACGTGCAATTTTTTTAATATTTTACAATTATTGCTATTATACAGATAAGTACTGAAAAATTATTTCGTATAAATATTCAATTTTTTTAAATTCCTATTGATCGGTGTATTTATTATATCATTTTATTGTAATATTATTGAATTTAAAAAAATCTTTTATCTTTTTGTTTTATTTAGGATTTTCTTCAATACGTCTCATAAGAGTTGTATTACCAAAAAATATATTATATTCAATCCAAATATTTTTATATTTTATGCGTTAAAATATAGACTAATATTTTTTTGGTCTTCGTCTTTACTGCAAAGTAACTTATCGCCCATTTAAAGTATAGTTAGGTGGGATGAAAATGATATAGATAATGACAAAGTTAATACAGGCTCAACCAATGATAATTTCGATCCCTTTAATCGTAAAACATATTCACGGTCGTTAAATGTTACAGACAGATAATTTAATGTTTAATTTAATTCGTAATTATAATGTACATATTAAATTTATTTATTATTGACATTTGAAGCGTATAATGCATCCATTGTTCTTGAAGTATATTTTTAACCATTTAAATGAGCACGATAGTATTTTCAGTATAACAAATTTTAAAAAAGTTCCAACTTGTAAATAATTCCGTTTCATAACATTTTAATAGGTAAATTACTTGTTTTAGTTATCGAGAAGTTGCTATTGCGAGGAGAACACCAACAATCGAGTTTTACTCTTTCTCTCTTTCTCCTCCTCTCTTTCTGTTTTCTATACATTCGCGCAAGATACACGTGTGCGAATTATGTTTATCACCCTTTATGTGCTAATTAGGTACAATTTTTAACACTTAAAACAAGTTAAATTAATATTACCGGAAATTTATCACGTATTTTGTTTTTTTTCATGGTTTCAAATTATGAAAGTTCTTTTTATACTAAATAAAAATTGATTGTAAAACACAAGATAAAGTTATAAGTAAGTTTATCGCAATGTGTACCGAAAAATCAGCTTACACATGAAGAATTTTTTTTTTATTTCAGAATGGGATGAATTATAAAAAATAATTGACATAAATTAAAACTAAATTAAACTATATACCTGCATTTATGATATATGCAGACAGTCGGATTAAGTTACGGGAAAAGATCAGCAGTAATAAATGTAAAATTTTCAAGTTAAGTAAACTTTAACACAAATGGACATGAAATCTACGATGCAGGGTTTTTTTTCTCACTTTTTTGAGAATTCTTTGCAATATTTAATAGCGACTTTCGACAGATATAATCAATTAAGATGAGTGGTGTACATGGATATAATTATATATGTATAACTAGTGTTAGATGTTTTATGTACCCGAGCTGTGCCGAGTGTTTGGTACATTTGTGTGGCAAGTTCGTGGAGTTGACCCGAAGCGAGGTTGGATCATATTGTATTAAATGGGGAGTGAGAGAGTTGTGTGACTTTGTTGTAACCGGGAAAAAAAAGAAGGAGGAAAAGAGGTAGACGATTCCGAGAGTGATGCATACTAATTAGCGATACGACCAATTATTTGTTGCCCGGATATCATTAAGGCGTAAATAAACAGTTACCGTCGGATATTGAACGATATTGTAAACTCTCATGGGGTCATTATACTAATCCCATCAATGTTTTATGTTCCAAGAGCACTGGTAAAAGGGAAAATTCATTCTTTTCATTTGTGTTTTGCATTTAAAGAAATTGTACAATTGATGGTTTGGGTGTTATTATCAAATCTACTGATTAATTACAAGCTCATTCATAAAATTAATCCAGTTACACGCGGTTTAAACTTTTGATAAACATTTTTTAAATTCTGTATAGAATTAGTTCTAATAAGAAAAATTATAAGATGTTAAACTTATTTATAACATTTAACATATGTTCTTGACGCATTAATACTATGACCATTTTGAAGTTGATTTATCAAATTTTATAAATAGAATCGTTAAAAAATATTTACATTTAATTAAGATGGTAAATGTAAAATTTTAAATACCAAGAATATTATTTTTATAATTTAATTTTGCGATTTGTGTTTCATATTCTCTTTATTTTTCAATTTTAATTTCATTTTATTTTGTTATTCGCAATAATTCTTTACTTTTTTTTTCATTAATAGAATTAAATCAATACTAATTAATACCGCTTTAGTAAATTTTAAAAGTAATATGTTTTTTATTTCTGATATAAATAAATTATTTCTATTACAGACCATCGAAATTGATTGCAAGAGAAACTTAATTGTCACCTACTAATATGTTAGAATAAATTTAAACTATAAAGATAATTAAAGCAAAAAGAGTTTATGCATATTAATGACAAATCACAATGCTTTCTAATTCAATAAGTCAGCGTTTTAAATGTCATGTGTCAAGTTGATTAGCAATTTAATTTCTTCTCTTTATCATCTTCTCCATTACTGCTTTCGGAAAATAAAGAATAACTTAAAGTTATTATTTCGATGTCAATCACTCGTGGGACTATTGATTAATACATCCAAAATCGTTTCGATTTATATTATATTTAAATACATGGCTAAAACCATCAATTTTATTGATAAATAAATTTTTGGCTTTATGTACACTACAGTTGTTATTCTACTTTTCGATTTATATCATAGTTCGTTTCATTTTTATCATGTTATCTGTGCCCATAATTTCCTCTGCACAATTACATATAATAACTATTTATAATTATTATTATAGTATTATAGGTGCATATTTCAACATTTTTTATATTTTATAAATATTAAATGATTTCTAATAAACATATCGTTTTAGTAAAAGGAGGAACTTTTAAAATTATTATAAGAAAAATACAATCATCGATAAAACTTGTATTTATTTACATATTCTCTTTGTTTCTTTTTTAAAATTTTTATACATTCGAAATTTTTCAATGTATATAAATAAATTAAAAATAATAACGTGAATATTAACCTTCAAAAAATGGTTTTTAGTTCCATATTCTGTTGCGTCTCCTTTCCTTAATTTTCCTGTATATTTGTTCGTTGTATATTTTTTTCAAAATATATGACAATAAATGACTAATTGTTATAGTATATAATATTATATAATTTATTGAAAATTGAATAAAATTAATTTTGTCTAGAAATAGATTATTATCACGTTCAATTCATATAACTGTATCGATTTCCTATTACTATAATATATTGACTTTATTACCAAGATAAGAAATCTATTGTTTCGACTTTTTAACATATTAGAAGAAACAAAAAACTTTATTGCTCATATTTATTTATTTACATATAGTTCCAGCCTATTGGCGTTAGAATGGGATTCCCCTTTACATGTTTTTATATATTACATTTATATGCTCTTTTCTACACATGTTCGTTTAGCTTCTCTTTCCTGCTTAATACAAATCTCAGGTACGTGAAGTTGTCCACTTTTTCTATCTCCTTATTCTTCCATTTCCATTTCTCTGCTTTCGGTCTCCTTTCTTTCTTAATTATCAACTTCGTCTTCCCCGGGTTAAGGCGTAGGCTTCTCTCCTCTAGGAATTCTCTGAGAGTATCCAACATACTCTGCATAGTTTGTCTGTTCTCCCCAATTAGAACGAGGTCGTCAGCGTAAGCTAGCATCCAGGCTCTTTCGTTGTGGATTTTTGTGCCTCCAATGTTCTTTTTCTTCATGATCTTCTCCAGCTCTGATATGTATATATTGAATAACGTGGGGCTGAGGTTGCATTCTTACCTCAGTCCCTTCGTCGTCCAAAATTCCCTTCCTTGACTCTGATGCAGATCCTTCTTTTCTCTTTTATACTGCTAATTCTATCAATAATTCTCGTGCTAATCCCTTTTCTTTCCATGATTTCCCATAGGTTATCCCTGTCTACCATGTCGAATGCGGCGTTAATGCCCACAAACAACATACATCTTTTCCTAACTCTCATTACTTTCTGGATCAAATGGTTCAATATATATTTATATATTATTCATGATTGATCTCCCTCTTTTAAACCCTGCTTTACCATTTGGTAATACCTTTTTATTTTCTGTCTCTTTCTCCAGCCTGTTCTTTAATATCCCCGTGTAAATCTTATATGCTGTTGCGAACATAGATAGCCCTCTGTAATTTTCAGTTATTTTTTTGTTCTCTTTCTTACATATTGGGGTCATTACTACCGTTTTCCATTGCTCTGGTATTTTTTATCTTCCCATTTCTTCCTGATAATCTCCCTGAATCTCATTTTCACCTCATTCCTACCAAAAATACAAGCCTTGTTAGGTAATCCATCTATTTCTGCTGCCTTTTTCCTTTTCAGCTTCTTCCATTTCTCACTTATTTTGCTACTAGTCAATTTTTCTACCTTTGTTCCTTTCTCTCCAAATCTCTTATTCTATACAGTGTTATCTAGTCTTTTGTTATACCTTCCGAGGACTTTTTGAAAGTGTCTTTCCCATGTCTGTTTATCGATGTTCGTCTCGGTTTTTTCTTTCTTTTTTCTACCTCTGTTAATATATTCTCATGTTCTTTTCGTTTTTTAGCCTTTGTAGTTCTTATATTTCTTCTTTTTTTTGTTCCTTAATTTTGTCTTCAAATATGTTTTCCCATGTCTTTCTCTGTGTTATATAGTCGTTTTTCTCCTTGCTTTCTTTTCTCCACTTTTTCAGCTCGTTCTTGGCTCTTCTTATCTCTCTCTTGCATTCTCGACCTTACCTTATCTTGTCACTCATCGTCTTTTCTTTAATTTTCACTGTTTTTCTTGTCATGTTTTTTTTTTGATATTTCCCTAAATTCTAACCATAGGATTACTGTGTCTTTATCTTTCGTTTTCTCGTATTCCCTATCTGTGCCTTTCCAGTATTTGTTAATACTGTTGTCGTTCTATATCGCTATTGTTTTTTCCTTCATATCTGTTTTTTCCTCATACCTTACTTCTCTATTTCTTGTGCGCACCCTGGTTATGATTGGTAAGTGGTCGAATTCAACTCTGTTCTCCTTCTGAATTCTGAGATTCTGCTCCTGCTTTGTCTGTCTGTGATGACTAGATGTATCACCGTGCTCTCTCTGAGATACATGTATTCACCTTCTGCATCACCAGGTATTGTGCCATTCAGTACATTACATCCGTTACTTTCAATTCTTTCTATTAATGTTTTCACCTTCAGCTCTGCCTTGTGATCGTTACTCTTTCTGTTCTTCATTTTTCCGGTTTTCAGCATGTATTTACCAAGTCTTTTAGTTTTGACGTTGAAGTCCCCCATGATCAGTACTTCCAACTTCCTTCCGTCACTGTTCTCTTTTATGGTTTTCCATATTTCCTCAAGGTTACCATTGTTATTATAAATTCCCCAGATATCCATAGTTTTTCTCTTATTGTCTATCCATATCCTAGTTTTGATTTTTTCGTCCCCCCATATCGTTGCTTATATCAATTGCATCTGGTTATAGTCTTTTACTTATGCCACCAATGAAGCCTTCTTTCGCTCTGCCCTTCTTTTTCTCTCTTTTCACTCCTATGATCTTTCACGTCATTTGTTTTAGAAGTAATTTCTTACATCTCTTTGCATATCTTTTTTCTAACCACATCTTGGCCATGTATACATAGTCCATGGACGTTATATATTCTCAAAAGTCACTGTCCTTCCTCCAGATCCCTGTTACGTTCCAGAATGCTATTTTTGTATCCTCATGTCCATGTCTTCTTTCTTTGTTCGTCTTGTCTTCTGTGTCTTTATTGTTATGTCTCATCTTCCTCTCTCCTCTTTCTTCCTCCTTATTTTTATTGAATGTTTATTTTCTTGTATTGCTATTTTCTTTTCTTCTTACTATCCTAGTCCTTCCATATCCTCTTGCTTCTGTGTTTATTCTCCTCATTTCCAAAGTTTTCCTCCCTATCCTTCTTTTGTTCCCTGTCTCTCATCAATTTCATGATTCTACTAATTTCCCTGTCCGTTATATTCGTTTTAGCAATGCTCTAAGTCTCCAGCTGCTCCATCTCGTCAGGTTTGATCTACAACTCGATCTGCTCCCTGCCCTTCCCTCTGCTTTGCTCCCACGTTCCACCTCGTCTTCACTGCTATTTTCATCACTGTTTTTCACTTCTGGTCTAGTATTCATTATCCATTGTTCCATATCCGCCGTCCACTCACTTACTTCTTTTCTACTATCCTGCATTTCCTTAATTTTTTCTTCTAAATTTCTCACCTTTATTTCCATCTTCTTAGCCCATGCTCTAATACTATCTTCATTATCCTTCATAATCTCTATGGCCCTGTTGTATTTTTTTTTCTATTTTTTCAATCATTTCTATTCGGCGCTTTCTCTCGCCGTCGGCTTTTCCGTCGGCAATCGACCACGCCGCTCAACTTCGATTTTAAGGACAAGGCCGGGCCTTAATTTTATGAGGATCTGGAACTCTCGACGCGCAGGAAGACACTTCCTCCCCGCAATCTGCGGATCACTTCTGTGTGGAACCCCGAATTCGCACGTCAGGTTTTCCGTATCCGAATTTTTTTATACTGAAAATTACCGATGCTTCACGGGCTTCGAACCCAGATGATTTGCGCATCATCCCCGAGCGGCTTTGTGCTTCCCCGTGCCTTGCGCGTGTGTGTATTTCGTGTGTGTTTTGTGCGTATATTTTCACGAGGGTGTATCCACGCAATCAAGGCTAACCTCCGCGCCTATTGGGAGAAATATCAGCCCCAGCGGCCTGAAACAGCCGCCCCATATTGTCGCCCCAGCGACCCGATCACCAGGTGATCATACCAGCCTTCAGCGGCATCATCGCGAGGTGGAGGACGCAGGCGAGCGAGGCATTAAGACGCGACTTCTCCACTGCAGCGCATCAATGTTAAGCAGTAAGAGTCTGGCTTTTTCTCCTTGAACGAGAGAGAGTTTTCACGCCCTTTTTGTATTTGGGGTGTCAATAAATTGATTATTGTGAGGCTCAATTGTTGTTTATTATTTAACCCGACAATCACTTATCTCCCTCACCCTTTCATATTATATTATATTAAACTCAACATTTTTTATTGATATTGTTTATTTTGCTAAACAATCTCCTTTATCTCTTTTTCTCGTGCCTTTCTCTCTTCATCTCTTTTCAAGTTTTTCTCTCTTTTAGTTTTCTCTATCTCCTCCCAAAGGTTTCCCTTTAGGAAGGAGACGCTTTTCATCCCTCCATCCAGGGTCTCTTGTGTACCCTCCTTTTTTGTTGTTGACTTCCCTTTACCTGTTTTTCTCTTTTCTAGACTCATTTTATCTACTTTCCTCCTTCTTTTTAGGTACCCTGCTGAAACCCTCTTTTTGCAACTAGTTATGGTTCTGAGCTTAAGATGCTGCGTCCCTCGTATAAAGGTTTATTTTTAAAAGAATTCGATGTTATAAATTTTAGTTCTAAAAGGGGGACGTGAGCCTTGAAAACTTTCGCGTTTGATATTTGATTGCTCTAAAAAATTTGTATAATCATTTTTTAAATAGTTGATGCAAATTTTGTATTGATATATTATTTCCTTCCATTTCTGTTGATCAATGGTTTTTTTTCTCTGCAGTATGCTCAGTAGTACATGAAAATCAAAAATATAATTTCGATCCATCAAGCATAAAAACTGGATTTAAAGGTAAATCAATGTACTCACTTTTATCGTTGGGATTGTAATATTATGGAAAGTAAAATTTTTTTTTGTAAAAAATTTAAATTGTAAAGTTAATTTTAATTTTTATTAAATTCCTGTTGTCTCGGCCCTAGCACAAATAATTTCGGAGATTACAGCCAACTGTTTGTAGTGTTACCTGTTTTTTTAAAATTCTTCTTACAGTAATTTAATTAAAATATTTGATTATTTATATTTTCTACAAATTTTACAAATAAAATTCAGTTCATTATTAATATTACAATGTAAAAAAATTTTGATAGAAAATATAAATGTTTGAATAAAATACTGATGTGTAAAACAAGACATTATTCATTCACTTTACCTAAAAACTTACAGATCATAAATATAAAATATTGATTGAAAATTGATTTTTGTCTATTTTCAGTTTTTAGAATTCATATTCGTTTTAAAAGTTTGAGCTTTGTATAATCAGTATTTCAGTTCAGAACTTTAAAATATATAAAACTAAAATATGAATTGAAATTTCATTGGTAGTCTCCGATATTTCTTATCTGATTAATCTACATAAAAATAATTCTATAATGTATATTCATATATTTGAAAAAGGTCAACAAACTGATTTTAATTATCGCCTAGTTTCCTGAGGTGAAAAGACAGTGAGAATAAAAAATTTTTTGTTATTTGGTTTTCAATTTTTTTTTTTGAATGTGAAATGAAATCAATGATTCTTTTCAATTTGATTCACACTAAAGGTTGCAAGGAGTTTTGCTTCCCAGTCTCTCTCTCTCTCTCTCTCTCTCTCTCTCTCTCTCTCTCTCTCTTTCTCATGTTTTTATCGTAAAAAAAATTCATAAGCGAATAATTTAGGAGTGCTTTCTGACTCTTAGTATTGACACTTTCGTAAGAACTATTCATTTTGTATCTCATATTTTCAAAATTAAATCTATTATTATTACAAAATTTTCGATATGTTTAATATACTCAAATAAGTTATTGAAATGATAACACATCAATCTATAACTCGATGATAATTGAATGTTGCAATGATTTGTAAAGCCAATAAATGTTAAAGTAATTCCGTAACTATTGATTTACAATGCATTATGTCGAAATACTGCACTATTCAATTATTCAAATTTAACTCTAAATTAAACCATTTTTTTAAATGTTCCAATTTCTTTTGACTAACAGAAATTGTCTTTACTCGTACATACAATTTTAAATTTTATATAATAAATTTAAATAATAATAAATTTTGATTTCATTCATTGTTTCATAAATTTTACTTCCACGACACAGTTATGATGATATCTTAATTGGATTTGGCAAAAAGTTTTTTTCCTACTTACCCTTCATTTGGCGACTCCGCCAAAATCCGGGGACAAGTTTTATGTTAAATTAGATAATTAAATAATTATTAGAGGGTGAGAGGATGAACTACAAGAAAAGGAGAACAGTTGGAGTAATTCTTATGCATTTATTTTATAAAAAGAAATATGTTACACTGACGTAAAAACCCCCACTAGGGAGGAAAAGCCAATCCTCAATTACTCGCAACCGCTACTTATTTCTACCAGCCCACGCTGAAGGGAAGCCGCTTTTTTTCCTGGTGAACGCGGACCACCGCCGCCTTAGGTGTTTCTGCGTGAGAGGAGGACGTCGCCGATCCAGACGCCCTGGGTTCGATACGACACCTATGCGTCTATCCAGAGTGATGTGGCACTCCTCGTCGCATCTCCGCTGTATCGCCCGAGGAATTGGGTATCGCAACAACTGATCTCGTGTTTACAAACTTTTATAAAAGTCACGCTAAGTAATTACAAGCAAACACGAAGTGCACACCGGAGTGGCTTGATGCATCTGCAAAACGGTGACAAATCTTCCCGCTTTGCAGACCCTAATCAAGCCATAAATCAGATCCGCATCTGTCGCTGTAGAAGAGTCCGTGAAGGTGGTAAACTCTAGTCGTAAAAGTTATTTCGATGCAATAGAAAGATGGAAGGAATTCTACGCCTCGCTTAAAGGCTTATTTAAAATCTTGAGATTCGTAAGAAAAGATAATTTGCTATTCTTTTTAATAAATAAACATAAAAAATTGAAGATTTTGCAATAGTCTTTGCTGATCTCATGAGATACCACTTTTGATACTCGTGATTTAAAATATTAATTATTTTTATTTATTATATATTATACGCATTAATGGATGTTAAATCAAATTAATGCCGATAAAAGCAAATCAAACTTTTATAATTAATAAATTATTATAATATTGTTATTATTTATTAATATTATATACGGATACTTAATTATTTCTACAAATATTTGGTTTTCTATATTTAAATACCAAAGGTATATTACGATTAGATAAATTAAGATAAGTTTTAAAAAAACTTAATTATTAATAATTAACAAATTAATTTTATTGTCGTAATAAACATAAATTTATTTTTTTACTATAATAAATGTTCATTTAGTAGTTAAAATTTTCAACTATATTTCTGTTTTATATGTAAAAAAACTATTTAGAAGTAAACAATTATCAATATTATGATAGTTTTATATGTATGATAATTGAAATATATTTAAAGTGTCATTAAATGTCTTTTAAATATAATTTTATATTTAAACGTTTACTTATATTGCAGTAAAAATAATTGTAGGTAGAAAATATTATTTAATACAAGATACAAATTTTAAAAACTATTATCAATGTTTTTCATTCCCCAGTACTGACGTTATCTTTCTTGTTTCTTTGCATCTGTTAATCAAGTTATGGCACTTACGTATTTCCTTGTCACAAAATTCGCATCTCCTTTTTCTTTTCTTCAACCAGTATTTTTTCCTGATATTATATTCCCACATCTCACCCTTGCTACTGTCTTTAACACCTTTTCGATTGTTGTTTCTTTTGTATATCTTGGGAGATCTATCTCTTGTATTCTCTTGTATAATTGATCGTATCTTGAGTTTTCCATCTTTTTCGTCCTCTTCTGTTTTTATGTTTTTCTTTCTCTTTTTTTTTATTTCCTCATATATGTTCTTTTTTTCAATGTTCCATCGCTCTATCGTTCATCAATATAGCCTTTTCTTGTTTAATTCTTTCTCTATGTTATTTGTATCTTTTTTATCCATCCAGTATAGCTTCTAGGCATTCCTTTATCTATCTTGTTTCTGTCATTCTTTCAATTTTTTCTTCATATTTCATCACCCTTATCAGCCTATCCCATTTCATTTCCATCTTATCCGCTTCTTCATATACCACATACCTCGGTGTACAGAAATCTAGATTAAGTATTCATCTGTAGTAATCCAGCTTTATTTTTTCTATCCCTTTCGCTTCCTCAGTTCCCCATACTTTTTATATTGTATAACATTTTCCTTCTTTTGAAGTCCCCTCCACATTTTCTCTCTGCCAGTTCCCACGTTTTCCTTGCTTCAATTCTGCCTTTATTCATTTCTTCCTCAATATGTGTCTTGTATCCTCTTTTTCTGCTAAAGCAAAAACCCAAGTAGCTGAACTTTTCTACCACCTTGATTTTTTTCCCATTCCATCTCCACTCTATATTTTTGCTCTTTTTTCTTCTTTTGAAGACCACAATCTTCGTGTTTCTTATGTTAAGCCTTAGTCTTCTTTCTTTTAACGCTTTCTTAATTCTCCTTTAATTTATAATGTATTGCATCGCCTCCTTGTTTTCTTCGTTAGCATCAGATCCTCAGCATATGCCAGGGTATATGTCTTGGTCTCCCTCATCCTAATCCTCCTATCCCTCCTATTTTCATTTCCTCCTATATTCTTACCATGTATATATTAAAGAGTACTGAGATTAGGCTACAGTCCTGTCTCAGTTCTTTCGTCTAAAATTATTAACAAAAAAACCCTGAATATCTGGTGAGACATTTTAGAAAATAAAGATTTCATATTTTTTACGAATTTTTATATGTATCACTAGTTACTTTTTTATGGCCTGAGAAGTGTTTTATTGCTTAGTCTAAGTGTAAAATCTTATTATATGTCTATTTAAAAATCTAAATATAATTATTGTATGATTAATCTTGTGTAAGAATAAAATTATTTTTGTTAATAAAGAATAGATAAAAGAAATAAATAATTTGTATGATGAATCTTGAAAATTATTAGGAAATATTTAGTAAAATATAGTAAATTAAATATCGTTAAAAGTTAATTGTTTTATAAGGTATTTTATTAATTATTATTTATTTTACTAAGATATAGTAAATTTAAACAAAAACTAAGTATTTATTTATATAAATGTGAACATCGAATTCTATCGTAAACGTATGAAATACTAGACGAAATAAACGATTGAAAATTAAAAAAAATTTGTAATGACACATTTGCAATTAATTGGTAGTGATATACTTTATGAACCAAAAATATATTTACAATATCCTTTTTTCTAGAATTTGATAGAATTTATCAGAGAGTATTCATTTAGTATTGGATAATTAAAAAAATTTATATTTAAAGAGGTTCTGTTTTGAGGAAAAATTATAATAATAAATATTATAGAAATTTTTTAAATTAATTAGAAATAATTTGGAAGATTAAGAAGTGCGAATAAAATAGAAAATAAAATAAAATGTTGGCATGATCGACATTCTTCATAACATCGATATATTATTGAAAATTTATAAATAAACTGTTTATATGGGTTTTAAAACTTTTTGAAAATTTCAGATACGTGAATCCAGTTTTATTTGTAAATAGGAAAATGTTACTGGTGAGTATAGTATCTCAAAGTTATGTGGTCACATATTTTTTTGTCTTCGTCGAATCCAATTTTCTGTGCAGAAATCGAGACGATAATCTCAGGAAAATTCCATCATCTCTGTTCAATACTTGATTTTCGTGTGTAAACGCAGTTAAAGTGTGGCGTTACGCAGATAATCCCAAAATTTTAATATTTGAGTCTTTCAATTGAAGTCCACTGTTCTTGTGTCGCAGGTTTGAATATTAAATGAATGAGTAATTAAAGTAAGCATTGATTTAGTGAAGACGTTGCAGTAGTAAAAATAAGTGTTTTTAAGGAAAACCTCCAAGAAAACTCAAAAGATCTGTTGCTAAAGTAGTGGAAGTAAATTTATATAATTATCTGAAAACGGTTTCTGAAATTTGTGTCAAAATTATACATCACATCTATATTATGTTATTAGTC
Source organism: Eupristina koningsbergeri (assembly GCA_018907245.1). Taxonomy (NCBI): domain Eukaryota; kingdom Metazoa; phylum Arthropoda; class Insecta; order Hymenoptera; family Agaonidae; genus Eupristina; species Eupristina koningsbergeri. Next base: position 365,927 of record JACCHV010000002.1, on the reverse strand, counting down.
TCTAATATTACAGTTTTTTCATTTGGCTATAATATAATTATAAAAACAGTAAATAAATTTAATTTCTCGGGGATGTTGAAAAAAATAAGAAAGTTATTTCTTGATTCCCAATTTATTCTGTAAAATTATTTATAATAAGAGCGCGAAGAGTGCCTCAAGATCCTATAAAATTGTGGAACTTTTTTTTAAATTTTCCTGCATAAACTTACTTGCTGTTTCCAATTCGTTTTTAGAGGATTGTAATCAAGTTTTTTTTTAGTTTTTTTCCATTGTTTATTGTACTACTTGTATTCCTCTATGGAAAATTTACCATTCATAGCGATTTTATTTAAAAGGGTTTTTGAAAACACTTTATCGATACTCTTTATGTTTAATGTTTCAAAAAATACCCATTTACAATATAGCACAATTTACATTTTACATTTACAATTTTGCTTTTAGCTTTAATATGACAACTTTTAAGTAAAAATATAAAATAATAATTTTAAAAGTTCATTGGAAAATTGAGAAGAATTTTAACTATATTTTAGGAAATCTCTGTTAATATACTGTGCAAATGCAGTAGTAACATAAATCTTGGCAATTTTCAAGCATAAAAAAATTATAAACTTCCTTAGAAATTAGAAATCTTAGAACCAATTTCTTTACAATATTAGAATATATATTTTATAGTCTCATTTAAAATAACATTAATATCAGCTGATAATTAAATAAAAGAAGTACTGATAATTATATATATTCTCACTATTTAGTCATTTGAAATCTTATTGAAAAAATGTCTGCAAAATACATTTTTAAAACAAACATCTTTAAATTGATATATTTTAAAATTAAAGTACATTTTTTCTTAATATTTGACATTTAAAAATATTTTTAGTAGTTTCATTAATAGAGTTGGAGGTGTCATTAGAAAAAGTGTTTGACATGTAAATATGTAAAGCGATGTCTAGCATTCATTTAATATTAAAAGGAGATAAATTTATTTTTAAACATATACCTGAAGTATTGAAAAATTTGCTGATAATGTTATGGAGTCGAATAAAACACACAAGCATATAAGGTTAAAGAGGAGACAGAACGGAAAAAGGTCGCTAAAGCCTTTTCGAAAGGTGTTGGTAATAGTTTGAGTCCCAGATATTAAATTAAAATGTATCCGGTGATTCGGTTTTTAGTTTTTTTTGGAAGATGCATACTGGCAAAATTAGATTACAAAGTCATGTTGATATTCACTCGCTAGCCTCCTACATCCCTCCAATTCCGAAATGGGGTTCATACGCTCTGAAAATATTTTAGATATTGTGTAATATATCTAAAGTGTATCGATGAAAGTATAATAATAATAACAATAATAATAATCCTAAAATTTAATATGCGGTAAATTAAAAATTGATGGGACACAAATGAGAGAAAATAAATTAAAATACAATATTGGAGGAAACTAGACAGGGATTTTGTAATTTTTTACCTGCTCTAGTGAAAATATTGTACTCGATTTGTTTGAGAAATAAAAGTTAATAAAACTCTTACGCGCATCACTGCAGTAGCGCACTTCAAACTTAGTGCCATTAGTAGTACCGCTCTTTGCCACTAGATGGTGAACTTCTGAGTTTGCCTTTCCTCGTATGAAAAAGTTGAATGACATGATATATACAAGTCACTCATGACACCGAATTTAATCGACTTAGCTATATAATATATATAATTTTGAGGTCTGTCTCGTTTTAGACACACGTTCTCACCCTATTTGAGAAATAAATTTTGTATACTATATACATAATCGTTCAGTATCTTTCTCTGACTCTCTATAATTATTGAGTCTATATTTTTTTAGTTCTAATTTCTATCTCTAATTTTGAATCTTTCAAAGTGTGGCATTTTATTGAATTTTCTATCCCTTTATTTTGAGTAACATCCTCTTTACTTTGTATACTATTTTTACACAATTGCTTTAATTTATCTGCCAAAATCTATTTAATTTTATTATAAAAAATAAAAATGTTTATACGACCGCTGTTTCTTTCAATTTAATTTCGGTCTTAAATATTTCTGCCCGTAAATTTTTTAGATTTTCGGCTTATGCTTGATTATAAGTGACAAATGCTTATTTTTCAAGTGATTGTATCCATTTTTTTTTATTTTATGAAATGGTGATATTACGATTATTTATGTTAAAGTGAAACTTTTTAAATTTTTAAGCTTGTCGAAAACTATGGTTAATCGCATAAATAACAAATTAACTGTAGGATGAAAGAGTAATTAGCCTTCGTTAACAATAAATATATTTAAATCGATTCAAAATTAATTTAATTGTGTTGGTATGCAACGATCATGCTTCTACCTGCTTATAGTTTGCATGTATGGTCTAATGTTAAATTAGTAGTTCTTAATTTTTATTATGCCCAGAGAAGACAGGACTTTATCATTTTCCATATTAGTAAGTCATCGAGAAATATTTGACAAGTGTGCATCCCAGAAAAATTATTGTGTAAAACATTTTGATATATATATATATACTCTGTATATTATTCATGTGTATTTTATGTTTAATAAAGTTTAACGTAAAGCTAAATGTTTAACTTCCTGATTTAATCAATAAATTATATTGGATCAGGTATTTTTTAAGCAAAAGACAACTCAATAATTGAAAAATTATTTATTTGTTTGGTGCTCAAAGTACTTTCTAATTTCTCCTGTATCAGCTCATTATTCTGCAATTTATTAATGTAAATCATCGTGATACGTAAAACGCCTAACATAATAATAATATCTAATCTCCCTAGTTGCTTAAAAATATTGAAAAATTTTTTTTAAAAAATGATTGCATTTATGGCTAATAAACGAAAGTAACATAATTGAAATTGTGCGAGTAATGAACATTATTATGCTTAGATTGACTGTTCTATGGGGTTGAAGAGGAGTTTGGAGGTTGTCTGTGTGGTAAGTGTTTGTCAATGTTTGTTTTTCTCAAAACAAAGCATTTATAATTATTTCATTTGATAGCTCGCGTTCTCGGACATCACAAATAATCAAACATATCAAACAATTTTCCATGCACACACATTACCCTGACTCAATCCTTGGATTAAAAAAACTTTCGGCTTGCCAGCGAAAAAAAGTCATTATACTCTGTCTGAATTTTGCACATTCGTGACTCTATACAATTAATCAATTTTAGGCAGATTGGACCATATTCAACTCCTGAAAATATAAAATTCACGAAATGGTGAACCATGGAGAGAAACAGAGAAAGAAATAAAGTTCAGAAATAAAGAGGAAGAAGAAAGAGGATCAACACGATTCCGTCGCATCCATACATGGCATTCTCATCATTCACTTTTGCGCATTTATCCCTTTCACATAATTTACCTCAAAATATCTAATGTACGTCCCTGAGAACCTCTGCTCTATATCCTGGCTAAGCAAATAATAATCCATTCCGCGTTTTAATAGCCCAAATAGAAAATTACGCTGCGGATGTTCCACTACGTAAAATCCTGGACATGCATCTTCTGGGATCAATGCTCATTCTAACTTTAATAGTGTCAGTATATTGGAAAATGGAAAAAATTGTTGGTTGGGTGTTCCTCCAAAGAAAAAGCTGCCAGAAAATCGATTCGAATATAACGGTACACCAATGATTAGCTTAGCTTGAATCCAGTGGCTGGTTTGGCGGTAAATTTCTTGGAAGCTTGTTCGTTTGAAATACTGATTACGAGCAAAAGAAGGAAACTAAAAATAGTTGGGTGTTCCTGGAATTTGAAGTCGACGCTTTGCAGAAGAAGCGGCGGTATTTGAATACAAAATTGTAGGGGTACTGGATTTTTATTTTAATGACTACCTCAAAGATTTCCCTTTATAATAGGAGAAACTTGGGATAATCTCTCTCCTTCTCTCTTACTATAAAGCTAATTAATTAATCGAAAGAGAACTTTCCAGAGGATTCGGTCTTACTCTTTAGCCTCCCCATACCTAAATTCATGTAAAAGCTTGTCAATTGGATTTACATATTAACAAATACCAAGTGTTTACAAAAACGCTCATCTATGGTTAAAAATATGTATCATATTACTAAATTTTAGAATGGTATTTTACTGACACAAATGCAATTATGATTATACAGTAATAAAAATGGTTCTTTATTCAATATAAGTGAAAATCTCTAAAGATAATTGATATAGCGTCGATCGCACAGAGATGATAACACAAGTAACTCGAAGCGGCTTGCACTCTCCAACCATCCGAACTCAAGTGATGCTCTTGAAGAGTCTCTTTAAATTTATCCATTCAGCTTTTTTTGCATTACAGAATGGATTTCCACTATGTTTCAAATTATATTTTTAACCGAATACAACTACCATTGTTAGAAAATCTTGAAAACAATACGGAAATTCGCTTTTTAAGATCAACGATCTAATCTGATTCGTTGCAAAATAAAAGTCATTAATAAGACATTTTACTTCAGCCGTTTAGGGTATCAACCCCAGCTTCCACGATCGCACATATTTTTTTTAATAGGGTTTTCTCTTTTATTACAAATAAAAATTTTAAATTTAGAACTTGAAAGTTGAAGATACAATTCCTGCTATACCGTAAAACTTATACCGAGGCAATTTTCAATTTTAATATCGTGTGCTAAATGTTTTTGATTGATAATGTGTTTCAATAATTAAATAAATTGAAAACTTCATATTGATAAAGAGATTTATTGATTATTTGAGAATCATTACGTTTTCTCGATGACGGATAGTGAGTATCTCGACACTTACAAAATTTACAAATGCCAAAAGCGGCACAGATATCGCATAGCCTTTCGCGCACAAGACCTGAACAATCCCCGCTGTGGACTCGACCCAATGCTCTAATTATTAGAGTTCCAATTAATTTTTATGAGGAATTTTTTCAAATTTAAAGATATATACGATAATACTTTTTTGGACGTGCAGATCGAGACTCGTCGATGATCTTTTCCTGGCCACCTTTAAAAGCTCTGTGCCACATTGTGATTTTGACATACAATTATCTTAATAAGCTTGATGTAACATTTTAAAAATTTCTGCAATATTTTTATTTAAGTTGCAAACAAAATGTTATAGCGTAACGCTGTCCCACTAGTCGCCTTATCACACTGTGTCAAAAAACTGAAAAACATCCTTTGCACGAAGTAAAATTCTGCCCCTTTAAATTATCGAAAAAAAACCGATAAATGAAAAAAGATTTTCTCGTCATTTTAAGCTCACTCGCAAGTTACTCTGACCATAAGTCGTAAAAATAAAAAAAAACTCGTTACTTTGGGGACAGACCATATATGTCTTTAAAAAGTTTGTTGACAAATTGTAAAAATTTGTAAAAAGGAAATATGTAATAAAAAACTTTGTTTAAACACATTCTAAAATTTTTAATGAAATTACAATAATTTTTCCATTATGTCAGGTTGCTGCATTATTTTTAAACGATTTTTTTGGTTTTATTTTAATAGTTATTTCAATGATAAATAATAAAATGTGAAGTGTGTAGAGAAATTTTTTTAAATTTATATTTTTTTATTTATTCTTATTTAGGAGTCGTTTTTAAATTTTTCGTTTTTTTGATTTGTACGGTAATTGATGAATTTGAAGGTTTTATAAAAAAAATCAGGATTTTTAAAAAAATTTAATTTTCGTTACATGCAACTCGGCAAATTTCAGATACATTTGGACAGAATTACAGAATGTCTTAGTATTTGAATGTGTGAATTATATTTTGTTAGAAAAATTTACACACGATACGCACAAAACTTTTTACTCCAGTTAATATAATATAATTTATTTTAAAATAAATTTAATTAAATTGAGAACAAAACTGTTTGGCTTTAATATAAATTTATTGACAACTATTTACAGGATGTGGACAGTAAAAGAATTCTTATTAGACTGACTCTTCTTACATTATAAAATAAAATTGTCCATATTTTATATGGTCCAAACCATGCTGGTATTTGAAAGCAAATCGGTTTCTTGATTATTATATCGGAGGAGGTGGTCGAAATTTTACTCATATACAGTGTTGTACAGGTGCAATAAACTTTTAGTAAACTTAAACCTTTAATTTTGTATTCTCCTGAATAGTTACAACAGTATTTCTCCAGTTTTATTACTATTTCAAATTCTAAAATAAATCTGCATGATTCTATGGAAAAAATTGTTTGCGTCAGTTTTAATGTTTTATGCTTATTTTTTAATCGTCATAATAATTTTCTAAATTTATATTTAATTTCTTTATTTTAAAATGTTTATATAGCAATTTTTAAAAACTCCTTTTATGAAATTACAATTTATTTAATTATTTCACTTAAAATAAAAACTAAATTATATTTAGATAAAAATTTAGTGTGTAATTTTTTTTGATAATTGCAGTATTTTTTTTGATGAACGCATATTTCTTTTTCATAAATCTGAAGAGACTTATTATTAATGTAATATTTAAAGTCGAATAAAATTTCCTAAAAATATCTCAAACTTTTGACAATAAGATAAGATTATTTTACACATTGTTTGGTCAATTTTTTATAATAATATACATAAGTACTATTTTTTAGTACTATTCATATTGAAATTTTAATGATACGAAACACTTTTTATATACTGTCTAGTGACTTTGGAGCTTATCTATTTATGAGTTAATTAAAAAATTTTTTGTTTATTTTCCCTTGTAGGTATGCTCAATTATTTTCTTATTTATCATTACTTCTTATTTTTTTAAAATTTTGGAAAAATTTAAAGAATAAGATTTAATGCTTACATAAACTTGTACATCAATTTCTTTCAGCAAAAAAAAAAAAAAAAAAATAAACTAAAAAACAACACGTATCTTGGATAAAACTTAATTCTGCACTTTCAATCATTATAATTTTATATCAATTAATATACTATTATTAAAAAAATGTTGGGTGTATTCTAAACTAACGAATTTATGTGTAATTCCATGTCTAATTTTTACCTTAGTCAAATACAGCAAATGTTAAATTTACCCAAATATATTTAATTAACGAGCCATATAAATGTTATTATTATATCACTTTTTAACAAAAAAGAAGTTAAATTAATAATTTTTCTTTTTTTTCAGGTAAGATCTAATAAATTTTTCAAGCGGATCAAAGTCAAAACATTGGTATGCTAATAAATTTATTTTGGTACAACGAATACAAATATCGCTATTATATTATATTGATGACGAAATATAATAATCATTACGAAATACTATACTTTTTGTTACTAAAAAATATATTAAGCTTGTTTTACAATTGTTTTAATCCTTTTAAATTGTTACTAGTTATTGTTTATTTATTTTTTTCAAGCATTAAATTGCTCGAGTTAATTTTCATTATTAGTTTTGTCATTATAAGTTATTATTGATTGTATTTTCGATCAATCTCAGCTGATTAATCAATTCTATGAATCTGTATGTGATAAAGCTAGCAAATTTAAATGGCAGAAATAAAATATTTATGAATAAAGTGATATTTCAATTGGATAAATATTTTCTGGTTTTGATGTATTTGCTATTGTTATAATGTAATTATGAAGTGGAAAATAAGAAATTAAATGTTAACGTTTTATTAACAAAAATAAAAGAAATTTTATGTATTAAATTTTTTTTCTCCTGTAAAATAATGTCATATAATATTGTTAAAATATTTCGATAAATAAAATATTTTTTTTTATTTTCGAATTTGTATTTATCGAACCAATTGGTAATAATTGAATTTCTGTAAATTTATGTATTTAATGTTAACATTTTGTAGCCAAAGTCAAATTAATGAAATTCATAAATAATAATTACATATGAGTTAAGATTTGAAATTCTTTTTATGTATAATTTATCTGTAGTGATAATTGTTTGTCTACATAGATTACATGAGCTTTGTATTGAAAATAACTACAGAAGTATTGTTTTTAATTCTAATGTATATATTATAATTGCACTGGATATGGACGATATATACGATGTAATACGATAATAAATATTTAAAAAACCGCGGTAATTGGTACAATTTTTAATAAATTATTCCGTATTTAAAGTATTATATTTATTCGCTGTGGGGGTGACTTATAAGAGGCACACTCGTTAGATAAATCGAATAAATCCGAAGAAGAAAAGAAAACCGGAAACTCCTAGGTGAAACGAAAGGGAAATCGTAGGCGGACGCCAAAGAAAAGGCGCACTTACGTAGATGGTCCCTTGTAGCCCAGAAAAAGAAGGATCAACAGAGATATGATTGGCGAGAGACGCGTAAGAGACTGTGTGCAAATGGTTGAACTGTGAAGTGTCATAGACAGTATTACTTTTCGAGATTTTATTATTGTGTAGTTATTCTATGTAGCAATAAAGTAGAAAAACCAAATACATCAATCCTGTGTGTTATTTTTTACAAATGCCCGTACCTTATCATTCCTTGCTCCCAAATTCACTATTGTTTTATTTCTTTGAAATTATTTTTATAATTATATACCGTGAAAAGAAAATGCATCACGAATTAAAATAATAATATGAATAAAAAAATGATATTTATGTTTCTTGACATTTAAAAATTATATTGTGTACTTAATACAACCAAATTATAATTATTAAGAGCCTTGATTATCAAAGTTCGATTTATAACAAAAAGCAAATGGAATGTCAAAAGGTTTTAAATACTTTGTTAAGTGAATAATATGACCTGAATTTTTAGCTGCTTAACTCGTGAAAATGAATTTCTCGGACTATAGTTAATAGTTAATAAAGGATTTAGTTACTCAAATGTCGACTCAATTGCTTGGAAGTTATATGTAAAAAGAAAAAAAGAAGAAAAATAAGTCAGAATCTTTAGAAGTACGTTTTTGCAATTTTTTTCTCTCATAGTAAATCTTATTCTCTCCTCTTTATACGAATCCAACTCTTAGCATTCTAAATGAAATTCTCCTTCAAGTTTTCCTGTTTACCAATACTAGTTCGCATCGAGAATTAAATGTAGTTAGAGGTCTTAAAAAGTCAAGTTTGAGTGTCGAAGGTGTTAAAAAGAGAAGAGAGGTGAAAAAGGAAAAAACACATGAATTAACCAAATCGGGATCGGTCTCTCTCTTTCTCTCTCTCTCTCTCAGGTACAATTGTCTTTAAAAGTATGGGAGCTTTTCGGTCCATTGCCGAGATGCTGCGTGGCGTAGATGCAAATCAACCCTCATAAATCGTCCGAGACTCACTCACCTCCTCGGAAATTCGAACTCACTTAATAACTGGACGAGTAATTTCAAATATCCACATCGAAACGCTTCGACTAATGCGTATATTAATTTATTGCATTATCCTGTAATCACTCGGGCATAATTAAAGCATATTGTAAGGCTTGCGGGATTGTTTAAAACCATTTATTACAAATGGAGCTGTAGCGATTCTTGCTCGTTTTGCGAAAAATATCGAATTATTGATTTTGTTATCGGCGTCGATAGCACTACATTAATTATGAATTATTAAATAAATTTCTTCTTCATAAATTATACGTCATTTTGCGGGCATTGAATTGACTTTACGGTGGTTTTTTTCTATTATATCACTTGGAAATTTTCGGTGTAATGCTTAAAAATTAACATTCGACGATTGAATTATTTGATTAATATAATGGAATAAAAGGTATTCATAAAGCGGAAAATTAGAAATGAAAGTACAGGTTCTGTAGGTCACTTGAAATATATAGAGACGATAAAAAAGTGGAAACAACTCGTAATGACTTTTAAATTGATTAAGAATAAAAGAGTATAGTGTATATAATTTTCTTTTGCCAATATCTTTAGTGTCAGGAATGTATTGAGAATTTAGATAACGGACGAGTTGGTCGGCTTGCACATCCGCGAAATTGTAAATTTAAAGTATCGGATCATTTAAAATTGTGCGGCAACATCCATGCTTTTTACGAGTAATTTTTCTCTTAGAAGTATAAAAAGAATTTTAATAACATAAAGCTAATAACGGAATCGGCGGTAATTAATTGTATACACTATCAAATGGTCATTAACATCGGTGCGAAGTTTAAGCTTAATTTAATAAATTAATTGCAGAGTAATTACCAGTTTAATTGTGGAGTGAGAGGCGATGTTCGCATCCAAGGAGAGGCGAGATAGGAAATCGGGTGTTCCAGAAAGGAGAAATAAGAAAAGCGACAAAAAAGGTTATCGTAGAGCATCTGCACTTAATAATGTAATCGAGGCGACGGAAACGAAAGCGCGCCGTCGTACTTTACTCGGGACGCGTGGTTTACCCTCGTGGCAGCGCGTGCTAGTGGGTACAGTTAGTCGAGGTCGAGAAGTCGTTACTTGAATTTCTCGCATCTATAATTTCATTCACTCTCGGAAAATTGGTCCGGGGGTCGATCTTGGCACGGATAAGTGTAAGAGGAAGACGGTGACTTTTTCACTGACGCTACCGTCGGGGTTTTAGAGATCCCCTAGATATATCTTTAAATATGTATTCTTTGCTCTAGTAGTGTCGATGCTGCGGAAGTGGGCAAATGAAAAATGCGGGGCTCTTGGGATTAATATTGAAACGCTTCCTGAACGATTCGAGGAGGATTGTCATGCAATCGAGGCTTTTGTCCGACTTAATAGGAAAATTTTTAAATTATTTGTGAATCAACAAGAGTTTAAAAATTCTTTTCATCCCACAATCATTCGATCTTTTCGCGATAACTGATAAAGCCATTGAAAATCTTGGACTAGGAACAGAAAATAAGGAAAATAGGAAATTGAAATACAATGTTGAGATGGAAAAGAAAAAGTCTACTTGCGTTTTTTCCGTCTGACTACAACACAAATTAACCGACGTGCGTTGCTAATAAAACCATTTTCAATTATTTTTAATTTTACAAACTAGCCGCTGATATCGAGGATCAGATTTTTGTTATTCGCTCATTTTTGTTTATTTTCGATCTATCATCCTTGTATTATTATTTATCCGACTTGCATTTAAGTGAAATTAAAGTAGTCTTCTTTTATATCACAGAATTGAACCGATGTTCTAGATTGTTAGACCCAATGTTTTGAGGTGCATTTCTTATTTGATACATATAAGCAGATAAAGTAGTACAAACGATACCGAAAACTTTTTTTATTTTTGTTGAAGGTATTATTGATAAAAATAAATACCGTTGCTTATGTGTGGAGATATATTTAATGTGAATATTACAAATATAGAGGAATGAAAAATACAAGTTGTTCACTTTATATAAATTCATAATGGCAAATTTGATGTATATACGTTAATTACGATTTTCAAAAAGACGTTGCTCTTATAATCGTATATAAGAATTATTAAATTGCAGTGAATAAATTATTAAATTTCTACTGAAATTAAATTACTACTTTCGCGAATACAAGAGGCAGTTACGATTTCATACTCTCAATTTTCTTTCAGATTACAAATAATCAAAATTTTGCACTTAATCGAATTTACAAAATAGATAGTCGTTTATGCTGTTACACTTCTAAAAAATAAAACGATAGAGTTAAAGTAAAGTAAAAGTGTTTTAAATAATGAAGAGCATAGTTATCATTTATTTACCAGTTATACACATTTCATGAAAAATTTATTTTTCAGATATTCGACCAGCATCAAATCTGGTTTTTCCAATAAAATATTGTTCATTAAATTCTATTGACAATAGGAAACATTTTATCATTGATTTTGAAGATATTATTCATGAAAAGAAAAAAATACCGAAGGTTATATATAAAGATATATTTAATGTAAATATTAAAAATATAGAGGAACAAAAAAAATATTATGTTGACGCAGACTGTAAATCGTTCGTAATTAAATTGTCTTTTTTAAAAACAAAATTTTGTACGAACTCTCTGGAAACCTTCTTATAACAGGCTAAACAGCAATAAAATTAAGCTAGAATTTTTCAACTCATTAAAACATGAATAATATTACATAGTTTTTTTTTCAATTCCATCCATAGTGCTGCAACTATTAAAATTACGTTAAGAGTATATCGATTCTTCTCAATAATTTTATTGATTCAATGTATTTTTATCTCTAGAAATAAAAAATATTTTCAAGAGTATATTGGTGGAAAAAAACAGGAATGCCGTCCTGCTAACGTCGTGTTCAAATGCTTCTCGGGCATAAAAATCCTTAATCACACAAATTATCGTATTTAAAATGGCGCGCGAGTCGAGTCGGAAAAAAATCAATCATCTAATAGATTTATAATAATAAGTATTAAGGTGAAACGATAAAAAATTCAAAAGTGCAGCTAATTTACGCTTGCGACGATATTACACCTCGTCGCGACACCGATTTGAGGTTAACAGTTTATTAACCTCCTGACCGGCCGGTTCACTCACCTCACAGGTGAGAAAAGTGTGGGATCTAGTGGGATGTAACAATCGGTAACTAATTCGCAATTTGTCGATTTGAATACGATACAGTTTTTCCAACGTTTTATTTCAAATCGCGCAAATCACACGCGTACGGCGTGCCTTCCCCACGGAAACTAACGCCGGTTACCCCTCCGCAAGAAGGAGAAAAGTTGAAATCGCGGCAAAACGCGGGTATATAAACAGGCGAATGGATACGAGAAAGAAAAACTTTTTCTCTGGATAATTGATCGAGACAATCGTGTTCACACGAGTGTCTAATCAATTATAAAAATAAAATAAATTTGGTGTTTTTTGTTTAGTCTCTGTGATTACACCGAGACAATTCTAAAATACAATCGAAATAAAGAAAATTAAGATATTTTCTGTGCTGCGTCATAACAGCAGTAATAATTGTATCAAAAGTAATACACGACGTCACTTGCGTCATAACAACAAGGACGCCGTGTATTAGTTAGGTTCAAACATAAATAAACGACGTGCTGTGTGTCATAACTGCAGTCACGACCGTTTATTTACTATTTACGTCTAAATAAGGTGAATAAACCTCTGTTACAGACGATCACTGAAGAGTCACCATCGATCGACAGTATTAGATAGCCGCCAAAAATTTGAATACCTTTATTGTATTCGAACTACAATAAAATATTTTGTTAAATAACAAAATATAAAAGGTAGAGTTTTGTTATTTGTGTGACCCATCCTCCGACTAAGTAATTCCCGGCCCCGATCTGCAGAGAGATCGTGGCGTTGCTCGCTAAAATCGTAAAATTGTTGATAGCTTCCGTGAAGGAAAAACAGAGAAAATGTTGCATTACTTGTTTTTCAAGTATCGGAAAAAAGTCTGAAATACAACTCCTTAGGAAAATTTACGAGGTATTAAAGGGGGGGGAGAGTGAGAAACTCACGGTTCCACGTTCGATCCGGGAAATTTGGTTCGATAGTTCTGTCGTTTTCTTTTTCCCATTCGACTAACAAAATATTAAATATTTTTTCGGATTCAAAAAAATTTTTTTGTCGGAGCACAGAATTGCTGCTGAATATGCACAAATGCGACATTTTTTATGGTCTTTTATCGTTAACCAGTCCTATATTATTTTGTATATTATTTTATCAATTTTGATTTTTTGAAAATAAGAAATTCCGATATTACCGATGATGTAGTTTGTTTTGGTTTTCAAATTTTCACCGACCACATTTTGCTTTGTGCACCTGCAATTTGGCTATATCATGAAAGATTGTACGGGAATCAGTTTCGATGATTTAAAAATTAATTATTGAATCAAAATAGTTGGAAATTAATGTTTCCAAACAAGACTCCAATTTTTGGAAGATGAAAAATGCTTCTATCAAAACCTGGAAATCAACGAAATCAGGACTCTGGTCGTCATTCCGGGAAACGTGGGCGGCTCATCTTTAGGATCGCGGAGGAGAATATATTAGATCTTCTGAGGATAAAGGAAGCAGTGGATTTTTATTCTATATTCATTATTTCTTATTTCTCATTCCCTATTCATCATGCCTCGTTCAGGGGATTTAGTGCACGTACCTCAGGATAAAAATTGTGAGTCGAGTTGATCAAGGTGCTCGTAAAAGGCGTTGGATATCGTTTATGCATCGCTCGTTCAAGTGTTGAGGGATTAGACAATTTGTAAAAAAGACTGGGAGGAGGAAGATGGAAGGAGAAGGTTCATGGGATCCGTTAACCCCTTCCACAACGCTTCCATCTCCAAGAACTATTGCGCCCGATTTCGCATTCAAAAGCGACTCGAGCCCTCGTCCTCTCTGCGACCTTTTCTGCTTCGGTGGCCGTGCGGTCAATGAAGAAGATTCCTGACTTGAGGTCGCACTTGAGGCCTTCTGGCTACGAGTGTGTCGGTTTCTTGGTTCGCAAGGGGGTACCCAACTCTTTAGAATGCCAACATTCTCTCTCTCTCTCTCTCTCTCTCTCTCTCTCTCTCTCTCTCTCTATCACTCTCTCTCTCTCTCTCTTTTTTTTGTTCGCCTGCTTCTTTTTATCCTTTCAACGAGACTGAAGTGATGGCATCGAGTGGATCTTTTATCCATCTTTTATACTCTGAAACCACTCGCCAGTCTGAAATTAAAGTCAAAAGTTAAGTACGAAATAAAAGTTTGAAGCTCTTTGGGATTTTTTAGAGTGTAAATGACCAGCAATACGTGACTCCTACTTTATCAATTGCTAAATTGTTTAATAAACTTAAATAAACATTATTTTTTTTTAACGGAAATGTTGACTGTTCAAGTATTCTTTCGGGTACTTATTATATAATATTTATTAGAAATTCGCAACGAAAAATATTTTAGAATAATGCCGTGCTCGTGACGTAACAAATACCAGCTGATGTTTAAAATTATATTGTCAGATTTATTTGATTGTAAAATATTCAATTCGAATAGATTTGCACATTGAAAGAGAGACTTCAATACTCGCATATAAAAATGTCGAATTTTTAATTTTAAACTTTAATTGTATTATTATTGTGAATTGATAGTTGCAAAATTGACATATTTGTGCTCATCAAAACATATTTTATTTTTTAGTACAATGTGCATTTTTCGATAAATTATTAAATTAATATAAATAAATGTGAAATTAAATACGAAAATAAATGTTTAAAATTATTTTCAATTATTTTGTGAAATTAATTAAATTAAAATTTATATTTATCTTTAGCGAATTTTTTTCGAAAAATACTTGTTATTCATGAAATAATTATTCAAAGATTTATTAAAAATTTTCTCTACTTATTTCTTTGTGGATTGAGTTGTGTTTTTTAAGTGAATTTTGATTTTTTCATAAAATCTTACGTAATTTTATATCTTGCACTGGCGATAAAATTACCATCAATCGCAATTAAAATTGTTGACATATTTTTTTTTTCTATACAATGTAATTCACTAATATTATTCTAATTATCATATATTCTCCATAATTTTTTCATAAAATAAATATAAATAAACTTAAGCATGTAGTGACTTCATAATAAATATTTGTAGCGTGGTATTTATTGTATTTAACAATTGTAACATTGAAAATGTAAAAAGTCCAATATAATGCAATATTTTTTTTCATTTCCCATTGCAAAAATCTGTTTAGGACGATGCCACTTTCTCATTTCAACTGTCACAGTACCCCAAACAAATTTACACAAAAATTTTGCTTGTGCAGATTTTTGTTAACACCTTTTTCTCTATTATTGTCTATTATTCTTTGGTTAAAACATTTAAAAATTTAGTTTTATCAAATAAATAAATAACACGACGTAAATTTTAATACTAATTCCTTCTTATATAATTTAATTTTAATTTTTTTTTTTTTTTTTTATTTTTATTTAAATGAATACTTGAGATAAAAATTTAGTATTTAATTGTATAAATAGTATTTAATTTATTGATCTTTGTAGTAAACTATTAAAAACATTATTAATGTATTAAATAATTATAATGTTTCATGTAACTATACAAGTAGTTTAATGTATGTAACTTGATTCTGTATAATATTACACGATATTAATAATTCTATTTAATTCACTTTTTATGTATAAAAAATTACATAAACCGATGTATTTAATTGGTTCACGTATAATAATTTTGATTGATAAATAATTAATTAAACATAAATCATTATTAAAAAGAGATGTATATTTTTTACAAAACATATTTTTAAAAGCAAATAATTTGAAGAGTAAACTTTTTTTATTATAAAATTAAAAATAAGAATTGCCATGTTGTATAAAATATAGTTCAAAAATAAAACAATAATATTATTTCACTTAGTTTCATATCACATTTTATATGTTTTAAAAAAAAAACTTTTAATTCCAATAGTGAAAAATAAATATTATAATTAGAGCAAAGTTCGAAAAACTGGACTTAATTAAGATGAAGATTATTTTTATTTTTGTAAAAAAACAAATTTGATTTTTTGATCGACAAGATGATGGCAATGCATTGATTACGGTTAAAGATTCTTAAATAATGGCATAAAAACTAATGAATATACATTTATTTAGTACGAGAATCAATGAAATTTAAAAATATTATTAATCAAAATCTCCTGAACTATTAAATTAGAGTACTGTGGTACATTAGTCTATTTGGTAAGATTGAAATTGTTATCAAAGATAAATAAATTTTGTCGTTAAAAAATTTGAAATCAATGTAAAATAAACAAAAATTTTTGTTTTTTTATTATTTAATTATGTAAAACAATGTAAAATGATAAATACGATAGGAAAGTATTTGTTTATAAATATAAATGTTATAATAGAGGAAATATTTAAAGATAATTTAAAAGAATATGTATAGCATATTAGAAATATTTTATTTTGAGTTTAAAGTTTATGCGACTTGAGTTTGTCTCACTAAATTGGAGGAGTTAATTTTAGTCAACTTTAAAATTTTTAACTAGTTGAAGTAAATATTCTCATAATCATGTCGTCAATTTTGACGATGATACAAATTCGCGAAATGCAAGTCCCGTAAAACGAAGAATTATTAAATCTCTCGAGCAAGTGTTGGTGTTCGGGTCAGGAAAAAATGATGAAATATCCATTACATTTGGAAAAAAATATATATATTGCAAATAAGCCAAAGGTGGGTAAGCACCTGCAGGAAAAGCATTCAAAGTCGATAAAGAAGATGAGATTGCCTATGCAATAGAGGATTTTTTGTAAAAATCGTTTAGATTATCTAAAAAAAGGCGTATACATATGACAAAAAAGGCAATTACCATCAGTGTTCAAGACAATTGGGGAAATTTAAGAGAACGAGGTGACAGTGCGGAAGCCTCGGACAATTTGACATCTCTGATAGTTCAGTTTATTGGTCTACTTGAACCCTAGCATAGTTGGAGTCGGAACATTAACTTTCGACCGCCGGTGCCGTTGTTGTACTTTGTGGGATCGGTTTCAGTAGGCAGTCAGCTGTCGAGGGGCGGATGATGGGGAGGGTCACTTTCACTAAAAATTATTAGATACGTGCAAGAATGCTACTATCCTCTCAGACTTGAGCCCTTGCACATTTCTTGTTGCACGTTGTGTAAGAATCGAGCGTATGCCGCACCGCAACACGAAAAGGAAGGTGAAATAATTGAGTCGACACACCGTCAATTAATTTTCAACAACCCTCACCACTTTATTTAGGAAAATAGGCTTGACAGATTGTCTACACAATTCGCAGATGAATCCCATTCCGACCGTCAAAGGTTGGTTGGCGGTCATCTGCCGTGTAGTTGCTGCGTTTTCACCACCCAGGTAACCCTGGATGATTTACGGCCCGGAGTCCGTCGGCAATCTCTGAACGCCCGTTTTCCGATGTCTTACAGATGCAATATTATCTTCGCGCTGCACTTCGACTCAGTTGATAATAGAAAACAAGAAAAAATTGGAATAATTTATGTTTGAAAATTACTTGAGTCGTTTATATTTCGCGTCAATCGACGATCTATATATTCACCATTATTGATAACTGTGCACTCGTGTTGTTAGCTAGATGTTAACTTAGACATTAATAACACGTTTTTTGAATGATTAATAAGCTTGTAATCAGTGTGAATTTTAACTTTGTCTCCATTTACTTTTGAGTTTCAGCATTTTTGCACCTGTCGAATGTTATTTTTCTGTACTTATTATCAATTTTATCTCTGTAATTAAACAACTACTCAATAAAAGTTGAGTTCTAATAATCTATCAGTTGAGAATAAAGGCCTTTTAAAAGTTAATCATCATACTTTAACTTATAATAATAATAATAATAATGTAGCAACATATTTGTGCAGTTCCAAAGATATCGTATTAATTAAAAATTTATAATGCTCCTTTCTTATTTTGAAATAAAAGGATATTGCAGTATATTTTTAAGTGTATGTGTAAAACTTTATTCAAAACTCTTCGGGAGTAAATTTTAAAAGTTTCTTTAAGAGTTAATGTTACTAACTAAGATAAAATAAAATAAATATTACATGAAATTTTAAATAAAGTTTGGTATTCATTTTCCTCAAAAATGCATTTGGATGGATTTGATCATTTTTCACAATTTGTCCGAACTTATCTAATGATGGCTTTTCAATAGAGACTTCGAAGAAAATTGATAAATATCACTACAGCCAAATTAATTAAAACAAAAAAATCCGAAATTTTTTGAAAACTTAAAGTATGCAGTTGTATAAAAAGCTAAAAACTGATATAGCACAGTATCAATTGTCTGATAATACAAAGACAGAAAGGTGTGTTTCGAACGACTATTGGAGGTCCCGCAGCTTTTGTAATAAATATTTTTGTACACTAATTTCTCTTTTTCTCCTTGTTCTCTTGTGGCAGGTTGCATAATTGTCCACGTGAACTCTGTTCTTTTGTCGTTTCAACAAAAGGCTCTTACATGATTCCAGCTATATGTTGTGAAAGTGGAATGAGTTGCGTGGTTCTGCATTGCATGTAATTCGAATCTGTGTGTCTGTCTGTCTCTCTCTCTCTCTCTCTCTCTCTCTCTCTCTCTCTCTCTCTCTCTCTCCTGATCTCGTAGATTTTTTTTAATTTTCGGTGGGTTAATTAAAGATGAATTAGTTGCGCTTCGCCAATGGACACTGGATTCTCAGTAAAGTGGGAATGTCGTGTTGTTTTTTTGTTTAAGCGGCAAAATTTCAGTGCACATTTATAAGCTTTTAGTTTCGAGCTTCGGTTTTCGAAAATCATTTGTTTTTTAAATAAACTTTTAGTTTAAATTAGTATTTGCTATTCGTTTGAAACTCAATCAAGAGTTTATACAATGCCCTTTCTTAATTTTAAATGCTTTATATAACTGCATACCTTATTTTTAGGATACATTAACTCAAATAATTGGTCGCATTTCCAAATGATCTGTTATGCTTTTATAAAGAATAATTTCATATGCCTGAAATATTCTAAAAATGTTATCGCACTATTCGTAAACATAAGTTGTTACATAACTTTAACAAATAATTTGAATACGTTTGTCTCATCAAATTAAATTTGTTTGTATATCTATAATATTTAAAGACTATTAATTTAAATGCATGTGGACTTTAATGTAATATTTATAGTTGAATGCATGCAATCATTGGTTATATTTTTAAGCTATCCTGAAATTAAAAAAAAAAAATTATTCTAAGTGTATTGAAATTTTTAAATTGTAGGTATTATTTTAAGTGTTTCGACAATAATTTTGCATTTTTTCACATTCAATTAATTACTCTTAGACCAAACAATAGAGCTCTTTTTAAACCACGAAGAAAGCATCTAATGATACATATCAAAATTCGTATAAAATTAATAGATTCTTATTTTCTAAAATGGCATTCATTAATTTTTTTTATTAACAATTTCAACGATAAAATATATATTTTATTACTTATGTGCTACAAAATAAAAATTAATAATTTTAGCAGTATAGCGTTATTGTGCAAATTATAGCTAAGTAAATTATAAAGATAATTCATTTTTATATAAAGTGATCAGAAAATTAGAAGCAGAGAAATTTTCCACAAACCGGAAAATTTTGAAATTAATTAAAAAATTTGTAGCTTTGTCATTGTTTAATATTTAGAACTCTAGTTTACGGAAGTTAAAATGATTAGTATGCATCCACGCTATGATTATTTTATTCAGGGGAGTAATTCCTAATAGAGTGTGTAGTCGCTATAAGAGAAGGCGGAGTAGAAAAGAAAGTACAATACCGATTGAGTTTTGTGGCCTGCCGTGATTGTAGAGAGGCAATCTGTCGCAGTATAAGGAAGAACTATCTCATCCTTTTTTGGTCTTTTACACCTTTAGTAAATCCTTTAGGAATTCTCTGGAAAGGTTGTCGCCCGACATTGTAAACACCTATGCGCGTGTGTATCTGTGTGTGTGTGTGAAGTAGTGAGAGAAACCCCACAAATTTGTATTGAGATTGCTGGTGTTATTTTCATTGCTTCTCTCAAGGCTTTCAGAATTTTTCCCTGTATCTTGTTTACAAGATTTAAGTTCGACCTGAGTTCCATACTGTGACCCCAAACTATGACTCTTTATAAAAGTCTAGCTTTGATGATCACATCGTGAATCCATTTTCGCATATGTGACGGTAGTCCTCATGTATTACCAAAGGCTCTCCTGTACATGTATTAATAATCTTTTGACACTTCAACTTGATTTGAGTATTTCATTTAATTTATTGTCCTAGATTACGTCCAAAAACTCTACCTCAACTGTACTTTGGACATGGTAACCTTTGAGCTTCAGTCCATTTATTGCCTTGACCTTATACCTGATCTTATATAGCAACGCGTTGTTCTATTTTAGATTAACTGACACACCAACCATCCCAGTTCAGGCCTCCACCTGTCCAATATCAAGTTACATTAAACCTGTCAGTGCGCGTAGTCATTCACTTTATTATTATTATTATTAATGCTTCGTCTGTATCTGCCTGTGAATATAATTAATTGTCTTTTATTATGGCCAGCAGCTTATCTATTACCAAGTACCTTAATATGAGAAACAGAACTCCACCATGAGGGCATCTTTTTTTATGTGTCTCGTAATGTGAATTTCATAGATTTAACTTGTACTGATCAAATTCCAAAGTCAATTTTTTACCGTGATCAGAAGTCCATTCATTGTTGCAGCCTCAACTATAGCCAGTCTGTTGGTTATCGTTACCCATTTCAGTGCTGAAGTTTAGGAAATGGGCAAGAATCAGCTCGATCAGAGCCTTATAAGAGCTTTCAGTTTAATTTCCATTTTTCTTTTTCACTTGTTCTAAGCTATTTATTGGAGAGCTTTATAGAATCCTGCACAGCCTGGTAGTGTCTGAGATTTCTCGTAGTTTCTTGCAATACGTCCTTCAACCTGTCTGTTTGGCTTATTTTATGGCCACTTTGTATTCATTCCTAAGCTTGGTAAGTTGTTCTAACCCGAGATGTTTTTGGTCCGATTTGACCGAATATACAACTTACTTGGCTTTCAGCATACACTTTAGTTCGAGATTCCACCAAGGAGCATCTTTTCTTCGAGATCTCTTGTCTTCCGAGCAGTTTGACTCATACATCTATTTCATGTGAGAGGTAAGAGTATCGTTTGTGTGGGCAATCATGTCCATATTCCTATAAGAAGAAATGAAACTGTTAACTTTCCCGTTACTCTCTCTGAAATTTACCCCAGTTAGTTCTTTTCGGATTTCTAGTATATGACTCTTCTTATGTATTTTCACATATAGTAAAGATAATATAATTATAGTCGTACATGAATACCTTATCCTGAATACACAATCCTGTTCCTGTATATCCAGGGTTCTTAGATTATAAAAATTCCTGTGTGCCCTATATCTATGTGCTGGACAAGAATGCCTGAGGTACATTTGCTATAATGCAAGTTAATCTGTGAGAACGAGATGCCGGCTCCAAGTATGTAACCAAGGGCTATGGACCCATTCTTAACTAATCCAATACTAGGTTTCATTGGAAGTCACTTGCATGGCTTTCTCAGCATTAGCCTCATTCCCCTCATTTGGTTAGTCTCCCTGCATCCTACCAAGCATGACACAGTGGGTTCTGTCACAGCTGTATAAAGAAAGTCGAAACTTTTGAAGGCCTCGACCTGCTGGCTGTTTATATGTACGGTGAACACTTCAGTTTCAGTCTTCTTGCTGACCGTAGCCGTTTTCAAAATGCCATTTCTTGATGTTCATAGATGTCTTTTGAATCCCTATCACCTCCAACACTTCAAGGCAAACGGTTTATTCCGAAAGGTAGATATAAACTTTCTTGTACTATACTATCTCCTGCATCCTTATACATTTTAAATCGGTATCTACTGAGGCCCCCCAATTTTCAATTCTACTCTGTCAGAAATACATTAACTACCTCGCTGACGGTAACACTGCATGATGAAGGTGCCGTAATGCAGCCAAATATCCTAGAAATTAGGAATATTCTTGTGATCAACAAGTATAAACTTCTTGATCAAGTGGGGAGGATCTATACTATATAAGAAGCCTATATATGTTGATCGCTGCCTTGATTTTATTCACTTGTTCGGCCAGGAGCAGCGGATACTTTATGAAACCAATCATTGCCTTTAGATCAGTGGAAACCACTCGACTATCGCTTATCACGCTCGTGATCATCCTCTTCTTGACCACCTTAGTGGTTGAGTCCTCGAACGACGATTCCTGAAAAACAGTTGATTAGGTTTAAGTGATTAGAATCTCAAGTACATGGCGCCGGTGGTTGAGAACCAGTCGCGAGAATGCAGGGTCAATATGACTTCAGTGGCCTCAGAGGAGCCCCCCCCCCCAATAGACTTGTATGGCCCAATCCGATCAGTGTTAGTCGATCGGAATTATGCGCAAGTTATTAAGGCAGCTAGGGTTAAGTGGTTATTTCGCCGCAGGCACCTATATTATTTGGTGGCTTGAGTGCGCTAGCTTCAGTTTTTCAGTTGTATCCTCTAGAGTCCTGCCTCCCATCTCGCCACGACCGACTTGCACAAATACCTGAGATCCCGGTTACTTTGTATACGTGCTTGTGCATATGTATTTAAAAATGTGTAGTTATATGCTATGTATTTTTACTACTGAATCCTACCTCATTCGTAACATTGAGGGGTTATTCTTAGTCGCTAGACAGGTTCGTTCGATATAATTTCGTATAACCCCTACAAAATGTACGAGAATTCATGGAAATGTAGCTAGGAAGTATAGAGAAAAACCACCAAAGATCGTTCGCCTTGGACTACAAGCATCACAACCATTCTACATATATAGAGAGCCTTTTTAAGGGATTCATTCGTTGCGAATGCCCGTTTTAGGGGGTTCACTTCATTTATTCTTTAATCTATACTCATTTCCACATGGACTGCTCAGGTTAGTGAATTCCGCATTCATACTATTATTCATTATTATTATTGTAATATAAAATCTCTCATCTATTTTTCTGCCCCACACTTCATCAAATTCAAAGGAAATTGACCTACATATTTGTTTGGAGATAATTAATAACGAAATTTAATTATTTAATTATAAAAATCACGTCTATATTTAAATATACAGGTCTTTATTGAATACATAATTCAAATACTTATAAATGTTCAATAAATCAAATCCAATGAATAGTATATAAATATAAAATAAATTTTCCAGTTTTTTTTTTAATAAATTATTTTAGTTTCAATAAATTAGACTTTAAACTATACACTTAATTAGAATTCTTCTGCTCGTTCGGCTTTAGTTAATAAATAAATAATCTTTCGTTCCTAAAAATAACCCTATTATAGCGTATGTATTACATTTCCCTGCTTTAAAGTAAAGTTACTTTTCAATTTATCAATAATTAAATATCTGTAAATTGTTTAATTTATTAATTGGACTATGTGGTATACATAATTTTCATCAATAATTTTAATTCTTCGAAAACATTTAATAAAATTATATACTTGGATCATGATAATTAAATTAAGTGATTTTTATAAAAATATTTTATTTTATGTCATTTTTAAGCATATTAAATGGTTATAATTATAAGGAATAAAAACCATTGTATATTTCTCAAAGAGAGAATTATCAATATTCTGTGCAATTCAAAGTGCATTTTTTATTATTAATTAATTTTTATTATTAGATTAAATATTAAATTTTAAAATAGCGTTAAGGTATTAAATCTGTAGTATGAATAATTATATGAAAATTCAAATCTTATTTCTCTATATTAGATTAAAAAATTTAATATGAGCGTAATTTTTAATGAACTACAATGAAACTTTATTTCATATTAAACGGTGACATGTGCCTATTAAATATCTAATAGTTTTAAAATAATTATTTTCAGGAATGATAATTGTTCAGGAATAGAATGCGTTTTTTTCTTGAACTAATTTGAAGAAATATTCACAAGCTAATTTAAGATTTAGATTTGTCATTAAAAAGACTATGGTTGCAGATACTAACAAGAAATTGAGATTAGCAAATAAAATAATAAATGTTTAACCACATTTTTAATTTAATTACAAGGATCAACTTTTGAGTCATCGTCACTTGTTATCGATAATATAAATTTAAAAGTTATGTTGTAAATCTAAGTGTGATTCCACGAATTTGCAGTTTAATTTGCTTTTCAATTATAATGTTATTTATCAAATATTTATTAATTTTATACCTATTATTATAATATATATTTAATATAATATTCAAAACAAATAAAGAATATGCAATCAATTTTAATTGAAAATTTTCTAGAAATATAAATAATCATTTTACTTATATTATTATTATTAATAATATTAACATGCTGGCAATTTTTTTGAATATTGTCATTAAATATTTAAATATAGCTTTCATAATATCTATGGATGAAATAAAATATAATACTTGATGGAATAAAATTTATATCTTAAATATAGAAACAACAGCTTTATAATAGAGTTAAAAGATATAATTTTAATTAGATGAAATAATTTCGTCAAAGAGTTTGTAAACTTTTTATATAAACTTTATTTTTTACAAATATTGATAGTTTATATATATAAATAAAATTTGTAATATGCAGTAAAATTAAGTTTCAGAAGATATTCTAAAATATAAATTTTTGTCAGTTGCTTATGTACACAGATGTAAATTCTAAATAGCAACATCGAAAAAATTCCCTTAAATCATTTACTATACTTGGCTATTTACCTATCCAAATTATTAATTTGCAATTTTAAATTTTATCTCTCATTACTTTAATTTTTTTCTGAATAAGATCATCATAACCACCGCATATACGAATAATAGTAATATGAATTGAGAGCAATAATGTTATATTTAATTGATTAAATTATTTGAACTTGATAATAAGATCGAATATAATATATAAAAATATTTATATATATAATAATATACCATAAAAACGCAAAATTCTAGCCAACCCTTAATTTATTAATTTATATGTTGATCTATAGTTATTAATTTAAATTTTTAAAGATATAAAAGCAAATCAATTTGTTTTTATTCGGTAATTTCAAAAAATAATTCCAGTTTTAATGTTGACTATAAAACCATGGAATGTGATGTGTACACGCATATAAATATTCACAAACTGATGGTGGTCCATGTGTAACTTACAATTACACGATAAGTATCCAAAAATACGAGTGCCGATCTATGATCAATAAAGATACAAACTCGTTTTCCGAAGTACAATATCAAAATAGTTGTACGAGAGCATCATAAATTAATTTTCATACGCAATTTGCAATTTTCAGATTAGAATTTAGCTATTAATAAGGTCAATTGCATCATTTTCCCTGCATTGAAGCGATTAGTGGAAAGCCACTAATACTACGCGAGAATGTTTTGTTCAAAGATAAAAAAAAAAAATTCTTACCTTTTTTTTGCAAGATGATTTATTGGTGGACTTAAAAAAAGTGTGAAATAAAAATTGTAAATTCTTCAAAATAATTTCCTCCTGCAGTATCATAATTTTGAAGGCGTGTTTTCCAAATTTCTGTAACGAGTCACCTCTTTACGGCAATTCTAGCCATCGGGACTCGTGGTGGAGAGACAAATTACCCGATTGCGCGATGAGTACAAAGGGGGCTCGTCACCCTAGTATCCCCCAGCTAGGATAGCTGGTCGTCGGATACCCGGATTCGTTGGTGGGGGGGGGGTGAACGGGAGTGTGTAATCAGGGGTTCGGTGAAGGCATGGAAATATACGGGATTTTCAGGAAAACGGGTTTCTGTGGGATTCATATGGCAAGTATACAAATATGAGTTTTCAAGAATACTTATTTTGGGGTAATTTTAATTACTGTCGGTAATTATTATTAATTATCTTTTATTTGCAATTATTTTCCATGAATCATTAATCTATTTGTGTTAATTATGTAGTATCTTCTTTTCCCGATTAATTACGGGAATTTTCCTTCTTCGGAAAAGCGGAGGAGGGGCGCCAGTAGTTTGCCCCTGTGACGACAGATGTCGCTACTTCAGGAACGGTGGAATTCTACGGACGGGAGGAACGGCGATTATCGCGTCGATAGACGGCGTGACGGTAACGGTCTCAGTCTAGGCTGGGTCTTGCAGTTTTGCAAGATGGCGGCGGCGGTGTCGGCGGGCTCGCGTTGAACTTCCCTGCGAAAGCAGTGAGGAGGTGCGGCTCGAGCGAAAGCGGGAGGCCGGACTCTCCGAACAGGCGCGCGCTCGGATTTTTATACCCGCGGGAGCGGCGGCAGCTCTCGCGGCGGCAGTGATGTGCGCGAGTTTTGCTGCGCATTCATTTACTCCCGTATTAAGCGCGGGAATTCATTGCGGCGGACGCGAGGAGCGCTTGTGAGGTGTGGCAATAGTGAGGCATAAATTTATCTGTGAAATCTAAAATTTATTGAATGCATGGGTTTTTAAAAAAATAATCAATGTACTTATCTGTTTAATATAAAATTTAAAAAATATATGTTCGATGTAAGCATATACATTATGAAATTACTTACAATCAGGTATATTTATCTTATATTTGTGTTTTAGCTATATTTGTAATTTTTTTTAAATTGAATTTTATTAAGTTACGATGGATTTAAAATTCAATCAATATTATATATATTAAAAGATATATACTACCAATAAAATATAATCTTAAATAATCAATCATTAATTATGATTTTATTAAATTTTTGAACTTAAATTGATATTTTTATTATGTATTGATTATTATTGTTAATACATAATTATCGCAAATGTATATCACATATACATACAACTAATAAATATTTGAAGCTAAATATTGGAATGAATGTTTGTGAATTCAGGTAGACAGACTCGTCCTTTCAAATCTTTTTTGTATACACACACGACGCTCTGTCCCTTCCTCTCTGTCATATTATTTCTTCTCTTTTTCTCACTTTAACGAAGATGATTTCCTCAAAGCAGTTTCTTTTAAAATTCTTTTGAACAATCCATCTTTCAAATTTAACGAAAATTACAGTTTATATTTTTGTGGTTGTTTTCTAAAACTATCAAAACTTGATAAAGGAGCGATTATTTTCATTAAACAATGATGTACTTTTAAATGAAGTACTTTTGAACCATAAGTACGTAAAAACGAACAAGAGAACAAAGATATGTTTTTTATTAATTTAGATTTTTTTTAAATAATTGTAAGAAATTATTTATACAACCATAATACGTTATATTGAAATAATAATTTTATTATAAATATGTTAGTTTTGTTTTTAAGAGCTTTGTTCCCTTCAAATTTCCCTTCATTTTGTTATTTGGAATCTAATCAAATGAACTCTAACGTATAAGCAATAACATTATTTTTCAGTGCATTATTTTGAAAAGAATTCAAAGGAAACTATAAGATCATCAGGTAAGGAAATGAATTTTGAGATAAAGTATTAATTAAAATTAATTAAAAAATTAATTTTAATTTTTAATAAAATAAAAAAATATTCTAATTAAAATTCATTATAAACCTTGAGTCTAGCCTCTGAGCCGTCCGCGAGCGATGTTGCTCGTCCCTACGTAATTTCACCCTGAGAAGGACGGATTTCGCCTAGTGACCTACGTGTATAATGAGCATCCTCCAGTAGTTGTTACCCGGAGGCGTGGATGCAAGTTGGTTTTATCAAAAGGGAAAAATAAGAAAATAAAAGCTTATATTGCTTGTAACTCAGGTTGAAGAGAGAGAGAGAGAGAGAGAGATCGCGAGTGCTTTGACCCTTGTAATCGCCTAACCCTTTCTGTTCTTCACTGGCAGCTTCGGGCCTTCTTATTCTTCTGGTCAAGCTCCGTCGTGACAATCAGAGCATATGTCCCCCTTGCGCGTGTCAATCTTATTTAATTTAATGATTATTTTTAAAAATTTATTTTGAAAAACTTATTTTTAAAAAAAATCTGAGAATAACTTGAAATTGAATAAGTGATAATTTGATATAATATAAGTGCAATTCATTTTTCGCAATATTTTTATTTTAAGTGTGTTTGAATACTATAAAAAGTATTAAATTTTTATAATATTTACTGACTTTTTACGACATTTATCTGACCAACTTAAATATTTGATTTGATGTAATGCTAATATTATGCGGATTCAATTTTAAATAAATATTTTGAACAAATTTTATTTCATGTTTTTTTATAAATTACAAAAAAATTATATTTGTGATAAAAATTTTGCTATTTTTCCACTCGCCAGCTGAATACGTTACAATATAATCATTAAATAAGATAATCTATTTTTTATATATGCATCATTATTAATAGTTGATTAAATTTAAATGTAGGGTATGCCCTTTGTCCAATAAAATGGATACATATTGTTATGATAATTTAACTATATTTAATTCATTTCAAAAATATTTTAAAAAATTACGAACAAGTTAATGAATAAATACATATGGGGAGACTGATTTAACGTGGAGTACGTTAAGTTTATGAAGCCATTTACTCGTTGTTAAAGGAAAATTAAAAATTGTTTTATTGTATTATTTTTGATATGCAATAAAATTTATAAAAAAATATACAAATGTAAAGTATTTTCTAATCATTCCTGTATTCTATGACATAAATTACAATTATGCATGTCGAAATTAAATAATTACACCTTTTTTTTTAATTTTTGCATGACTTCATTATATGATTGGATGTAAATAAAGTAAATTTATTTATCCAATTTACATTTTTATTTATGATTGTTAAGTTCATTTTAATATAACATTTGAACATTACTATAGCAATTTAGTTTTATTTTTAACAATAATGACTTATTAAAATTATATAATAAATTTCTATGACTTTTAAATATCCTATTGGTGAAAATAAATAACCAAACAGCATTGTTATTGGTTATTTATCGAAATAATTATATTACAAATAACTGTGCGTATTAGAATTTATTAGAATTATTTGTAATTTGTATAAGTAAATCTTTAATTTATATTATTTATATAAATGATTTTTAATCTTAAAATAGATTTTTAACGCTCCAGTGGGCTAAATCCATATCACTTTCACCATTTCAAAGGAATGATTTAGTGTCTCAATGCCAAATTTGGTCAAATATAAATATAATTATACACCTATATTTTCTTAATAAATTATGACAATTTGATTTATTACTTCAAAAAAGGTTTTACGAAGTTGGAATGATATTACGATACGTTTGTACAATTTAATATGAATGTAGTTTTATTTTATGCAGACCCCACAATTAATTAAGTGAATGAATGAGTGTGCTAGATTGATTGTCGGTGTCACTGCAATTTTAATAATCTATGCAAGGTGCATCAAGTCTAGGAATAACAGTTTTCACAGGTAAAGAAAAATATAGAAAACAAGTATCTCTATGAAGTATAAAACCAGTTATTTTAATAAGAATGGTATGAAGAAAGGCAAAGTTGTGGGGCTCACTTGCCCACCGAATTGCCATACCCATTCACGCACAGCATCAACTAATTTTATTTCAGCAGTAGAAAAAAAGCAGAGATACCCAAGGGGATCAAAGAGGCCCATATTCTTCTTCGACTCTTAAAAACATTCTTGTGCATTTAGTCTGTACAACAAACAAAAGAGATGGATATCAATTAGCTAGAAGATATAGTGTGGTACAACACGAAGTTGTCTGATGTCTCTGTATAACTAATCGACACCTAAAGTGTAACTTTTATTGTGCTACAAGTATGCATTATTACAGGTATTCTTAATTCGACTCATGAAACATGAAAATCAAATATTATTAGCTTGACGTCGATCACGATTCCTCTTTCGAGGTATTTTTTACAATATCCGACCGTTTGACATTTTAGTTCACCTAAAAATCAGACATATATTTTATTGTTATTTTTTACTATCAAATACAAGAACGACTGAAAATTTCCGGTTTTAATCAATAATTATGAACTTATTATTTCTGCTCTGTTATTAAAATAAGTTTAAATGTTTATTAAGTGCAAATTAACAAAAAATTTGTGCATTTGCCTTGCTGATATTATGATTTAAATTAATTCTTAATATATTCTAACTTTTTTTAAAATTTCCTAATTATTGGTGTTTTGATTATTATATGATAAATCTATTTTGACATCCAAGTTTTAAAGTTATCAAGCTTCAAATTGAAAATAAAAAAATTTGGAAATAAGCCTCTGGAGATTAAACGACCACTTTCCTTAAAAAAAAATTGATTTTGATTGATGTTTCAAGAAACTTGCTTCGGGCATTTAAATAACTTAAGATCGACAGCATTCAGTTTTCTGGTTGTAATTACAGAATAAATCTCCATCCGGAGATCAGCAGATGTATTTCGTATCACCAAATAGATTCGATGGGTCTAATAACTCAGAAGCCACCTGTGCTTGAAATCTAAGGAATTTTTTTATCATGCACCCTACTTTCGCGACTTATACAACACGCAAAATAACTTTGGGGGATTTAAATTTCTTAGGAGGGAATACTAATTTTGCACTATTAATTAGCGGCACTATTATTTATTGAAGAAGTATAGATTAGCTTTATTCCTTATATATCTCTGTTTTTTTCAACCCTATTTATTATGTTTATTATTTATTATGGTTGAGGACGAAATCCATATTTACTAAAACAAATAAATTCAAATTATATAAACAATTAAATATTAGAGTGTCTATTTTAAACGTTAATTCAAGCACTTACATTAAAAGTTTATTTGATTGATTTAAGATAAACAAAAAAATTTATAAAATCTGTGAAAGGAATTTTGAAGTTTGTATGTTTAATATTTTTACAAATAATGTATTTTAATTGTACATTAAATATTTAAATTTTATTTCGCATTATCATCTTTATAATTTCTAAATATAATTAAGGTTTGTACAACGTAATATGAAATAAAAAATATAAATAAACTCGTCACAATCAGTTTTTGCAAATTTTGATTTACACAAAATTCTTTTTTAAATGTAAAATTACATTACTGTTTTTTATGTTTAATATTATTTATTTATTATTTACTAATTATATTCATATTTAATAAATAGTGAAAAATGAAATAAATAAATAAGAAGTGAAAAATCAATAAATTTGATTTTCATATAATGTTGCATTAATATTAATAAAAATGAAACTTCCATTCAGTAATATTTCATCATTATTTCCAAGTCAAGAACCCAGAAGATCTGATTTAATACAATTTAATTTCAACCAATAAACTCGACTCTTGTGCTTGCTTTTTAATTTAAAATACCCTTCTCGCATCTCATGGTGAATGTTCGTGTCGACGTTTTTAATAAAAACTTCCTATAGCTTTGAAAAGCGAGGTTTATAGTACATGAAGAAAACGGTATATACATGTTGGAGTTAATTGAATTTACATAATAAATATACTTTATAATTAAAAAACTCACAATTATAAGCTTCTGTATATTTAAAGAACGATATTATATCCAGAAATTTTATAATATAAAATTATGAAGAGTATAAGGAAATATTTTTAAATTTTAATTAAAAAAAGTTTTTATCTGGAAGCTGTTTATAATCACAAATCAATTTCGAATTGCAAATTTACAATCGTCAAAATATAGTTTAGTTATGTTTAGTGCTTTAGACATTTTTATTTGATTTTGATTTTTATATAAATTTAAAGTAAGT
Organism: Eupristina koningsbergeri; assembly: GCA_018907245.1. Lineage (NCBI taxonomy): Eukaryota > Metazoa > Arthropoda > Insecta > Hymenoptera > Agaonidae > Eupristina > Eupristina koningsbergeri. Next base: position 333,925 of record JACCHV010000002.1, on the reverse strand, counting down.
TATAGGTGTACATGGTCTATCCACGAAGTGTCGAATTTTTTTTTAAAGCTACTATTGATCGTAGCGATATGGGAGATATCTTAAAATATAGGGTAGAGTTTTTTTATCTGTCTCTTTTTTTCTTTTTTAAAATTTCAGGATTTTGCTTCGCGCGAAGGATTTTTTCTGTTTATGGACACGGCGCGATAGCGGAAGCGATGCACAGTTACGAAAGAGGAAAGACTTGCAGACTCAGCGTCTGGGCCGCGGAACCGCAAGGGGGGTCATTCAAAAAGGGGGAAATCCTGGGTTTTTTTTTGATTCGGGCAATAATATATCAATTCATTCGTGATGGATCCGTGAGTCACTTAATATCTGCTTCCCGAACTTATGGAGTTTGGCGATTTAAAAGGTCCGATTCACCTTTGTCGAGGCGAACGGAGTCATCGCTAGGTACCGGCCTCTTATCGCGCGACACAACACCGCGTGCTATTTTTCTCTAGTGACGCAATAAAAACATATATTCCCACAGTACGGAAGTGTTCTCATTAAAACATTTCACCTTCGCTATCGAGTTACTCGTAACTCATCAGCTGAGTAAAGCGGTGACGGATTGTGTATATATTTATATATATATATATACATAAATTCGTAACATAAATTGGTGCATTGACCCACTATCTGCACCGAAACTTATCAAGGAACTGCTGAGAAAATCGACGTTCACAAGATAAGACTACAAAATCTGAAAGCTGAACAAGGACAAGGACAACTCGAAAACGGAAAAGATTAGGTGTCATCAGCTAAGGCTGCGTAGCAGCTGAGACATCCTAATAACGATATGCGGATACATCTGCGTGATCGAGATGATCGCCGTCGCACCGACAAGGTAGGTGAATTTATTTATTAATCAACAAAACTAATTTGATTAGATTCCTTTGCGCATATTAACAATTAATAATTATAATAAATTATTAAAATAGACTATATGAAATTTGATGGTAAATTATAATATATTATTAGTGCGCAGAGTAGGATGCAAATTAAAATACTTACAGAAACCTACGCCATTAAAGTGCTGCGAGTGCGGCAATAAATAATACATAAAAAATTATAGGAAAGTACGCGGAGTGGTTAAAACCATAATTAGAGCGTTGACCTCAATTTAGATTATTTACTGAAAACCATTATAATAAATAATTTAATAAAAATCAAGTAAATTAAATAAAAAATTTAATTCAAATCCCCAAAATAATAAGTTCGATTCGGTTATCAAGCTAAATAAATAAATAATAAATAAAGCCTCGTCGGCGGAAAATGAAACTGACTACCCTACTTCAATAATTATTCGCCGATGATGGCGGAAAAGTGTAATGGAAAATACGAATGCGGAGAATCGAGGGAGCGAGTGCAACTAGTCAAGTGAGAATACAAGGTGATAACCGATCCGAATGTAACAAAATAATTAACGGATCAGAGCAGGCGTCAATTACCGAGGAATGCAAGGCACTCGCGAGAGGCGAGTGACACCAGGTACCAGTCGCGAGGTTCCCCTTCTTCTGGATCTCTGAACGGAGGAAATAGAAGGGTGCAGCGCAGGGAATATACCCCATAAGGGAATACACAGACGTCAGGATAGAGATTACACTCCGTCCTCCGAGCGAGAGTTACGCCGTTCGTCAAGAAGCAAACGTGAGTTCTGGGAACGCGATAGATTCAGCAGTCGGGACCACCCCAGGCAACACCCGGGACTCTGCATGCGGCATTCGACTCCTACGAACGCGGGAGCAACGTTGCCCGGACGTGTCAGCGTAGTCCAAATAATCGCGCAAATCCGAGTGTTCGATGGAAGTCCAGAACAAATTAGACGATTTTGTATTATCATAAAGCGAGTAGCAAAATTATAAACCAACAACAATTGGTTTTAAAATACTATTCACTGTTCAATACCACGCTATTCTTGTGTCGAATTTTTATATTATAAAAATGTTATATTATAAAAATAATTTGATTTTTATAAGGCGCTACAATAATGTTTTATTATGTGTCAGTTTGTTTTTAGAAAAACAAATAATAAAAATTGAAAATTGAATTTTTAACACAATAAATAAAAATTATTATTAAAAATATACACACGTGTATAATATTTATTCAATTCTACATTCTGAACTAATTTTTTAAATTAACTCTTTATTTTTAAATAATGTTTAAAAAATGAAATAGTTCATTTTTTGCTTATATTTAATACTAAAATATAAATATGTATAAAGAATTTAATAAATGAAGACTTTTATCAATTTTTATTATTTGTTTTTCTAAAAACAAACTGTCACATAATGAAACATTACTGTACCCCCATGTAAAAATTAAGTTATTTTTTATATTTTAAAACATAATTTTTAACATCTATATTAATGGAAATATTCTTAAGTAAATAAGTTTATATCGAATACTACACAGCTCTGTTTAGAAAGTTCATAAAAAGTAATTCAACCAAATTTTTATTCATTGATAAGTATACAAAAGATATTATGAGAAAATATGAATTTTTTTTTTAAAGAATTGCTTAAATTATTTAAAATTACTGATTTAAACACAGATTATACAATTAAGATTAATTTTTTTTTTTTAAATAATTTCGAACAGAAGACCTAGTTATTTTACTAACCCAAGTAAAATTTTACTCATATATAACTTCATATTATATTTAAATATACGATTATTATCAAATGTTACAGATTATACAATCACATTTCAATTATAAACATTAACTACAGGTTTCTCAAATTATAAATTCTTGGATAAAAATTAAAACATAAAAGAAAAAACTTTTTGTATATCCAAATGTAAATTGTACATTTAATTAAGTAAATTAATAGTGTATATACTTCCATCATAATTTATTTTTCTATTTTAATTGTTATATTTCTTAGTAATTACCAAAGTTATAATTTTTTAAATATGGGCAAATAATTTGTGTGATTCGGTAAAAATATATAAATATTAATTGTATACAGATTTTCATTTTAAAATACATTATAACAATCAAGAATATAATATTATTATTATTATTATTATCATTATTATTATGTTTATTATAGTTGTAGTATTTCTATTAATATTGATTTTATTAATTAAGCTTTATTTTTTATTACAATAATTCTCTAATGCCATGATTAAAATTTTATTATGAAAATAAAAATTTATTTTACACGAAAGAATGAATCAAATTTATTATTTTTCTATAAACAAAAATACAATTGAGTCGTAATTTAAAGATTTAACAAAATATTTCTTTGAGAATTACAAAATACAATTTATCATAATAGCTCATTTTAAAAAATATCTTTTATGAGTATAAATTATCGTAAAATAAACTCTATGTTATTAACATCTATAAGTTGTGAATTCAATTAAATAATTTGTAACGATATTTCCCCCAGCTGGGATAGCTGGAAGTCGGGATTCCAGGATTCGGGAGTGGGGGTGTGTTTCGAGGTGCTAAACTCTACGAAATAAGAAAACGAAAATTTTTGGAACAGAATATAAAAACATTTATTGCCGGTAAGTATGGTTTTTTTTTATAGTCTATTTTGCAATAAAGTTGGGTTTGAAGTATCTTTCTAAAGATTTTATACATATATAGAAATATATTGTTAGTATTTTCAAGTGATAATATACCGAATATCTTGTAAAGGCCTATGCAAATTCTGAATATTCTATTTGCCAGAGAAAAAAAACAATGCGGTTATGAGTTTCAATTTATAATTATATTTTGTGTTCATGATCTACTTTAAATAATAGAGAGTTCATCAAAATGTTAATCGCTCAATCTTTCTTGTCAGTCAATAAAAAGTTTTTTTTTTTTTTTTCTTAAAAACAATTCTTATTTAGTCAGATCTTGTGATTATTGGATATTATGTCATTTTAAATGAAATGTGTCAAGAATGGAAGAACATGGCACAACATTGTAACGATATTTCCTCCTTTAATATTTAGTCTTGTTTTTTAATTTCTGGTTTGCGCACCTTGGTGATAATTTCTATATGAAATATTTTCTTGCTATTTATCATGTTACTTGATATTTCTTTTACATGTGTATATTTACCTTTTCTATTTAACTTATATTTCTTTTATATATTTACATGATACATTTTCCATTTACTTTTTGTTTACTTAGTTTTTTTTTCTATTAACTAGTTTACTTATTATCTAGTATATATGTATCATATATTTTTATTTATACATACTTTCTCTTTTAAGTTTGGATGAATATATATAATGCTACAACCTTAAACCCTGTATTATATATTCTAATGTAGTTTTATTTCATAATTTTCTTCGACAATAGAATTTTTTTTTTTTTTTTAGATTAGTTTTCTTGTAATCAATTCTTCTTCTTTTTTTTTGTTCAACCCCTGCGAAAGCAGTGGATTGGGCTTAAATTTAAATCTTAGTTTTAATCATTATGAAAGTGTATATTACTAGTTTACTATATGTATGATTCTCTATATATCTTATTCTACATAATTTACCAGCTAGTTATATATTTTATTTACTTATTGGTTAACCTACACAACTTATTACTTAGTTACTAGTTTTAGATAAGTATATATAACTTATTAACTATTTTCTTATTAGCTAGTTCTCGATCAACATAAACTATTTTCTTATTAGCTAGCTTATTGGATTAACTTAGGTGTATATACTGTATATGTTGTATTTTATATATATATATTTTTTTTATATTTTTTTGAATCCTTAATGACTAGCCTGTACTACCTTAACTAGCTTACATACTGGCTTACAATTAATAATTAACCTAATCCTTATCTTTTTAGCTAACTTAATATCTATGAGCTTATTAGTTATTTTAAGAGCTAGCTTATACTATGGTTTTCCTTAATTGCTACCGTGATTATAATTATCTTAGCTCCTAGATTTCCTTATTGTTAACTTAATAATTAACTTAGAAGTTATTAGTTTAGTAAATGTATATCTGACGAATCGTGAGTGCTGTTGCTCTCGCTAGAGCTAGGATTGGGAGAGCTCCCGACACCTTCATCCACCGACTGGTTCCTCCATTGGTCCCGTAAGAGCTCTACCTCCGCCTGCTCTTCCCGGTGGATTTCGTCGATTCGACGTCGATTTAAGATTACCATTAAGACGGCTCCCGCTACCATCAGGAAGGGCAGGTCTTGAATGACGGCTGCTCGGTGCAGCACGTCTATTCCCTTTACGCTGATCCTGAGGTAGACGGTCCGCTCGGTCTGCATGTCGTAGGGACGGGTTAGGCCCATTCTCAGTCGCGCAGGTCCATATATCTCCTCGGAAAGTTCTCCTTTCCTTAAGATTTGATACAACGCCGGGCTTACCAGGGTGACCTGGCAGCCCATGTCGACGCTTGCCTTGAACGTGAATTTACCACTCTTCACGACAAGGTATAGCGGAAAACCCTGGAAAACTAGGGTTTCGTCCAGGGGATGGTATCCGGGTTCTGGTAGGTCTTCCATTATATAAATCAGTTGGGTTTTTCGGCTTTGAGTGCTCTAGATTACTCTTGAGTGTTCTCGAGTGCTCCTGACTCTCGAAGTGAAGTATTCTTGCTTCGGAGCCAGCTTTTATACCCGCTGTGCGGTGGTGGGGAAGGCATTGCTGTCGTTTCTTTTTCCTCTACTGGTGGTAGACTCAGGAACTACTGCGTTCGTAGTAGGGTTTTAGACTTTGTACATGGGCGCTAACTTCCTTGCCGGACGAGTTTCTGAGTCGGTAAACGACTGGGGACAAAGCCACTACCACGCAATAAGGTCCTTCGTATTTCGGCGCTAGTTTTGCGTTTATTCCGTCAGTTTTTCGCGACAGTATATGGGTTTTTACCAAGACGTTTTCTTTTATTCTTGGCTTCCATTTCCTCCGCCGGAGGTTGTAATGGTGCCTTTGCTGTTGGAAACTACGGTCAAGGTTTCCTTGTGCGACTTCCAGCGCGTGTTTCAAGGCTTCCAAGCGATCTTTTCGCCGCTTTCCGTGCGAATTCTTGCACCGGGAGGTGTGAAATCCCGTCCCGTGTTTAAGTACGCGGGGGTGAAGCCTGTGCTTGAAGATTGTGCCGTATTATAGGCAAATTGCAACTCGGGAAGATGTTTATCCCAATTACGATGATCACTTCCCACGTATTGGGAGATCATTGCCTTGATCACTCTATTTGTTCTCTCCACTGGGTTACAGTGGGGATTATAGGGGGGAGTCCTTCTGTGACGTATTCCGGACTTCTCCAAGAATCCCGTGAATTCTTTACTCACAAACTGTCGCCCGTTGTCACTTATTAAGACTTGTGGTGTACTGTGACGCAGGACGACCAGTTCGCGTACTTTGGCTGTAACTTCTTCACTTGTGGCTCGTCGTAGAGGACAAATCTCTACCCACTTGGTGAATTTGTCTTGACAGACTAGGAGCCACGCGTTTTGTTTGTGGGAACGTGGCTGGGGCCGACTAAATCAACGGACACTGTTTCCCACGGTTCGCAGGTCTTCGTTGCGTGCAGTAAAGTGGTAACCTTCAAGGTAATCCCGCATTTTCCAAATACCCCACTTTACTGCTTAGCACTCTTTTTCGGTAGCTGAGTAATTTTTCTCAGCGGGTTTTAGAGTACGGCTAACGTACGCTATTATTCGTTCGGAGCCGTCGAGTACCTGAGAGAGGACTGCTCCTAACCCTTCATTGCTGGCGTCTGTTTGCAGCGTAAAAGGTACGCTAAAGTTTGGACATGCCAGCACAGGTGCTTCTACCAGTCGTTTCTTGAGAAGTTCGAATGCCTTCTGCTGGGGTTCCCCCCATTCCCACTTCCTCTGCTTCTTTAGTAAGTCGTTCAGCGGGGCGGTAATCGTGGACACGCTCGGCACAAACCTCCGATACCATGACACGATTCCATTAAAGCGCCGCAGCTCTTTAATGTTTGTGGGAAGCGACAGGGCTAAAATGGCGTCTATCTTCTCGGGGTCGATTTGGATCCCTTCCTCCGAGATGCGGTGCCCCAGGTAGTTAAGTTCGCGGCGACCGAATTGGCACTTAGCCCAGTTGGGATTAAGCTTAGCCTTTCTTAGCCGCAGCATCACTTCTTTTATTAACTCTACGTGATGCCCAAAACTTTGGGTCACTATCACGATAGACGAACACGTGAGGCTCTAATTCGGGGGTAATTATTCGATCCACCAGTTGTTGGAAGACTGCAGGTGCTGAGTGAAGGCCGAAAGGCATCACTGTGAACTGCAGCAGCCCCCTGCTTGGTACCGTAAAGGCGGTGAGAGGTTTGCTGTTCTCTGTTAATGGCACCTGTCAGTATCCATTCTTTAAGTCCAAGATGGATAAATATTTTGCCCCTCGAAGCTTGTCGAGGGTGGCGTTTATTTGAGGCAAAGGGTAAGCGTCCTTTTCGCTTACTTGGTTTAGGCGACGATAGTCGATGCAAAATCTATATTTTCCGTCCTTTTTCTTGGCTAGGATGATCGGAGAACTCCAGGGGCTGGAGGACTCCTCGACTACGCCTTCCTCGACCATTTTGTTTACTGCCGCGTCGATGATTGCTTGCATCGCGGGATTCCTCGGCCTATAGCGTTGTTTGATTGGTTCTGGGTCGAGTAGTTTAATTTCGTGCTTTATCAGAGGGGTGGGCCCTCTGATAAATGTTGCTCTTGTGTTATGATCTCATCCAACTCTCGCTGTTCGAGATCCTCGAGCGGGTGCAGCCCCACTGGGCACACCTGAGTTTGGTTGGTCGTGGCGTAAAGGGTTGCCCCGCCTATTGAAATATTCAAGTCCAGTCCGTTTAGGATGTTCATCCCTATGAGGACCTCGTACTCTAAGGTGTCCATCACCAAGAAAGAAGCGGTTCTCAGTTTTCCTTTGAGTAGGAATTCCCCTATGACGCAAAGGTCCATGGGGGCGGAGGTTCCATCAGCCAAAGAGGTGTAATAGATCGAGGGGAATGTTTCCCACCCGTGGTCTTGGCATCATTCGGATGTGGTTTTGCTCATGATCGAGCTAGCGGCCCCTGTGTCAACGAGAGCGTTAAAGATTCGTCCCGCTATTGTTACTTGGATGAATGGACGACCGTCGTGGCCTTTTCTACGGGACGTCTTTTTGGGGCTTCTGGGACGATCCCTTTTCCGTTTCCCGCCTTGTAGGGATGGCATTCCTTTATTTATTTATTTCATAGATTGAAATCCGCAGTTAAAATAATTGGCGATGACAATTTTTCTAAATCTATGATATAAAAGATATTTTTTTAAACATAAAATATACGTTTCATAATTTAAAATGTAATAATTTATTTTTTACTAGGTATATTTTTTAAAAGAAAATAGAGCCTACAATTATAAATAAAATTAATATATGAATAATATTATTTTAAATTATTAATATAATTATTTTTGAAAAAAAAATATAACGAAAACATATTTATTTATTGTTAAATTAGTAGATTTGGACGACTATTAAATTCCTATGTATCACGTAAGACATAAATTATTAGATTAAATTATATAATAATAAGTGTCAAGACAGCAACGAACGTGTCTTTTGGATTTAATTTACTCTTTCCTTGAGTGATATTGAACATTTACTTTTAAAATTTTGGATTCAAATACTTTAACACAGTATTCTGGTATATTCAACAAATTCTTTGAAATAATTGGAAACCATTTTCAAGGAATCAATTGAAGTTCTCATAATTTTCCTTTTCGATTCACAACTCTTTATATATTTCACTGATTAAATTTGTTTTAAATTTATACTTTTCGAAGCCTGGTTTTTCTGCAATCCAAGTAAGCCTGTACGTCAGATAAAATGATCATGTTGTTTTCGGCTAATACGAATTATTATGGATAATTGCCGATCTCTTATTATAGTTCTGTTTGTGATTGTAATATAGAACCAGTAATTCAGCTCATTCAGCAATTGTTTACAAGAACAAAATTTATGGTACAAAGTTGAAACTAATTATGATTAGCAAATTCTTTTTAGTGCATTAGGTAAAAAATCAACCGAACGTGTTGGATATTAATATATGAAAGATTGTACAACATCTTAGTTGGCAAGCATTTTTCGTGCTCTTATTGTTTGATGTTGACGATTCAACTTACAGAATCTCGGCACTAACTGAACTGACTATCACCGACTTCTTGAATGTCAATGAGATAAAATCCGTGTAGATTTAAGTAGTGCATACATTATGTCATTTGAAAAGTTTAGTTCTTCGGTCCAAGTACTCCTCCGATTTTCGTAATCGACAAGATTTCAATTAATCTGGTATTGTTTATTTTTTACTAGTATTGGTGGTCATTATTAATGAATAATGAATGATACTTTTATATTTAAATATTCAGTATTTTCCCTTTCTCATAATGCCATCGATTCCAAATCAAAAAAGTCATGCTATTTGTATTTATTTTACTTCATCTTCTAACTTTTAATTTACAAATTTGATACATTTATTCTCGTAAATATTTCAATTTATTTATATTTCCACGTCAGATCTATTTTATTTTATAGTAATAATTTATGATCGTACAGTTCTCGTATATTATAATGTGTATTGATGTGCTTGCAGAATTTTTCAACTTAATTTTGTCAATAGGCAAATCACTTACAGTTGCCATTTGATAATTTATTTTCCAACTTGTGTTATTAGGAAATTTTTTAATAAAACAATGTATTTTTTATAATTCTGGGAGAATTCATCATCCATTGTTTACACTAGTTTTCCAAAGAGTGATTTGGAATTTCATTAACATAATTCAGAGAGCAATTTTTTTTAGACTCAATCACTTGCTTTATTAACTTTTTTGAAATTTGGAAATAATTTATAATAGTTACCGATTTTAAAATATTTTCAGCTTCAAATCAATAAATAAAGAAAACATTATCAGTAATACTTCGCCCTTAAAATTCATTATGATTCTTTGCACAATCTCGATATTCATAGCCGAGGATAATTAAAATCATTTTGAAAAATCTATAGTTCCAAATATTGATATAATTAAAAAATATATATGTTTCTAAATAACAATCAAGAATCAGATAACCCAAATACGTGGAAGATGATAATAAATAATATTAAAAAAGGGATCTAAAAAGATTAAATGATTATATAATTGAACGATATTAAGGAAAAGTACGATCTAACAATTTATAAATCATATGCTGCGTCCTCGCCTGAATTTTTATTTCGCTTTGCTGTCGGTCGCATTCCTCGTCCCGCGCATGATAATTGATTTATCATGTAACACATAAGTATAAATTCTGAGATTAACCTTAAATAATTTTACTTTTCCTATACGATTTTTCTGATGGTTTTTTTTGTTTTGATACTTTTCTCTTAATTTGAATACTTTCTCGTCGACCTGATTTCTCCTTGATCTAATTTCCGGTCTTGGTACAATATAGCTCCTTTTGCCGTACTGTATCTGCTTAACTCTCCTACTCAATTCAATTACTATATGATCCCTGCCTAACATACCTGAGCTGTCCAAACCAGCGAGTCCGGTTCCGGTATATGAATTTGCGGATATAGTATTAGTAATTTTTCTGATGGCCCGATTTGCCACAATATTCGCACTTTCCTTTCCTGTTATCTTGCCTGTCTTGGCTCCTTTGAGATGTGTTTTTGTCTCACTTTCCTTCGGAGCAATCGTCTCTAAAATGCCCAGGTTTATTGCAGACGAAGCAAAGGGACCTGTTGTTATTGTTGGAGAATTTTCTGTCGTTCCAGCGCGGTTGACTTTTTCGACCTCTGACCTCCAGCGCCGAGATAGTCTGTGCCAATTCACCCATCGATTTACATTGCGCTGCGATAATCAGTTGCCTGGTCTCGTCTTCCTCGATCCCTTCAATCACGAAACTCACATCATCCTGCCCACAAATGTCCAACTTTAATTTTTTCAACATCGCTAAACGCTTATAGGCGAAAAGCTCGAGATCATCATGTGGCTGATTCATGAAGTTCGCGGCTCCGATGAACATTTTTCCAAAAGTTTTTTTTGCTCGGGAATGTTTTTACTAGCACTTGCAAAAGTACCTCCCACGAAACTATTTGGTGTTCGAGCCCCTACTAACCATACCATCGCATTTTATCTCAATTTTGCGACGACGAATTAAAATGTCATAAGACTGCTCCAATTATACATCAGTTTAAGATTTTTAACTCTGTTCACCTACTCTTATGCGGATACAGTGAAGGTTTTAGGACTGAATTCGGGAAAGACCGTTTCCGAATACTAAAAGAAGCCTGCCTTTGTTCGCTCTTCCAAAGATGGCGATTGGTACTCTCGACTTCTTTGGTATCGCGTAAACGATCGCGACATGTGATAGCGCTCGCGATCATAACGCCCGGCTTGACGTCATTGAATTGCACTCTTTGTTGTTCCACACTGTCAGTACACGTGCTTCTGAAGCGCATACTCCCAACACTATTCGACTCCGCACTATCGTATTTGCTTATTATGCTTTTGTTTATTAGCCATTGTAAATTTTCGTTTTAGAAATCTGGTGACCCCTTTTTTTTTTGCTTATCAAATAAAAATTTCACTTGCACATAATTTATTATATCAAATATTTGTTTTTTTTTGAGAAATGTTCATTTGTTATAAATAATTTGTATAATGTTTACTGTTAATCGTGGATAATATCCGTTATCGTTATTTCTTGGTGTAAACTTATTTATTTATTAAAATTATTTATTATAATTATTTATTTGTTACAATATTTTTTTTTGCTAGAATTATTTATTTATTTAAATTGTTTATTGATAGAATTGTTTATGTCTCAATTTATTAAATGTTCAACTAATTTATTCCTTCGAATGTTTATTGTTTTCAACTTGCTCGTCGTTAAAATAATTTAAAACTTAGTTTATTTATTGTTTGAATTTTTTTTTAAGTATTTACTATATTTTTTTAATTATTACTTTATCAAATTCACGTAAGAGCGAGAAAAGTGTTTGAATCTTTCACCTCGTTTCAGATGCAATTGGCATTATCATCGTTGAGGAGCCGTCAGCTGGTTAATTCCGGAGCAGAAAACTGCATTCAGTTCCTCTCTTCGGCCCTGTGCTGCTAACTGCAGCTATGGCGGTCAGTCTCACCCTTGCTGCCGTGCTGCACCCTTCTATCCTCAGCGCGTTGGCTCCCTACATGCTCTATCTCTCTCATTTCACTTGCTCTCCGTTTCCTTCGTTTCGCCTCTCGCTTCTTCCACCGTGGAAAGGAAAGCTTCCACTTTGTTCCCGTTGGCCATTCTGCTTGCCGGTCGCACAAGACCGCGTCTGTCTCTCTCTCTAGGCAAAGCGTCATTGAAGTCGCGAATTCATACGTTGTTACATTACGCGGCATTTTTCCTCTTGTACTTCACTCCACTCACATGATCCACGCTCTTCTCGCTACTCATTTGCATATGCTTCCGATGCACGAAACTCGCGATAAATTTAAACTAGATAAAGAGGAAAATGGTTGCGAAAAGGAGAAGAAAAGAAAATGAAAAAAATCGCACACTCAAAGTATACTTGGGTGCTGGATACGTGAAAAACGTATTCGGCGAATCTGTACAGTAATAATTTACTCAATATTAATTTAGGGATGAATCAATTAATTACAGAAATGTAAACAATATCTATTGTTTATTTGATAAATGTTTGCGACATAAGACGAGAGAATGGCTCGGCCCATACTGACGTTACTGCCTAATCTCGAAGGCGTCCTTGCCTTTTTAGCCCTATCAGAAATCCTTTTTCTCTTTTCAGCTTTTTCTTATTATTCTTTCTACAATATGAAATATATTAAGTTAAAAATACAGTGCTAAATTTTTTAATTGTTTAATTCTATGTTTATTATTATAATTAATGAATTTATATTATTTATATTATTTATATTATATTATAATTTAATATTATTTTTTTTACCTAATTTTATGATAATCAACCGTATCCGATAATACACATATACGACAGTAATCATTTTAATGTTATATAATTTTCAAACAGAAATATAAACTCATTCCAAATATAAATGCCCCAAAATCTTTTTACATATTTTAATTACAATAGATAATCTACTTTATATAATATACTTCAAAAATTTTAAAACTTACTTATTTTAGATAAATTCTGATTATATTGTAAAATGATAAAGTCGAGTTATGTGTCCATTAAACAAATCAATAGAAAGATATCGAAACCAGAAACAAAGTTACAATTTTTATCTGCATATCAAGATGAAATTAAATACTGCAACTACCATGAAATCATAATAACAAAGAAATCTAACACAATTAGACAACAAAGATTATTAAACAGATGGAAATCACCTCTTTATGTGATCTTAACTAACGAGGTGTATTAAGTTAAGAGAGAAAAATAAAAAGGTTATAAAAGACGTTCTAAACCGAAGTGCTTTGTTTATGCCATTATTACGTCCAATCGCAACGATACCTGTTTTACGCCTACACTTAAGTACACTAGCGCGGGGATAGGCAAACCAGCGAGAGTAAATTTTTACCCAATAATTTTGATTTTTTGTCATGCAAGAAATAAAGACTTACAGTCTTTATTTCTTGTCATGCAAGTCTGCAAGAAATAAAGACTGTAAGTCTTTATTTCTTGCATGACAAAATGACAATATGACACTCAATTTAGAAATAAAATTTATTGGAGATTTTATAAAGTTAATTTATTTAAACTTACTTTTTATATGTTTAATTTTCGCAGGTACGGATCTCAGCCCTACGGGTTGTCGTGGTGGTATAAATCGAGCGGTATTATGCTTATAAAACTTAAAACGAACAACGTTGTATCCCGAAAGTTCTCTGATTTTATACCTTTTTGACGATAAGGGATGTATTCATCCCTTCTCTTGGTTTTATGATTCATTTGTTTTCGGAATAGGGCTGAGTCGTACATATATACAATCATAAATAAATAATATAATAGTAATAACATATAACAATAGATGTACATAGTTATTGGTCAACTGATACTATGTGATATAATTTGCAACGATATCTTGCTTGTAATTGATGTTTGTGTTTTCGGATGTTTTGACGGTCATTATTGTGTTACGTGTAAGTCAAAATAAATAACAGTTTAAAATTAAAAAATAAATCTTAAAAAACTATATTATAATTTCATTAGATATAAGCTCGTTGTTTATTAATATAACATATGAACTAGTGATTCAAAGTTTAGAAAGAAGAATAAACAACATATATAATATTAGTAACATTTGATTCGACGACATTTTAAAAATCACAAAGATTTTTTTTTATAGTAGATATTTTGATAAGAAATTCTACAAACAGAATTTTAGCACAACGATGGGATCACTAATATTACCGTTATTTGCAGATAGTGAGGGATGATTTCAAATTTGCTTGTTTAAATTCGCTTAAAAATAAATACAATTGTATTCTGCTGTTCTATTATCAATATGTAGATGAAAAATTATCGTATTCATTAAGATTATTTAGAGATGATTTTGAATATTTTTAATAAGTACAATAGTCGTCTACAATTTACACATGAAAATGAAAATAATAATCTAACAAATTTTTTAGGCATATCAATAATTAAAATTCATAATAACAGAATTATTATCAATTGACATCAAAAACCTGTATAGTCAAACAGGATCCTCATCTTCAAATCTAATCACACAATATCTCAAAAAAAATATCGTTACAACTTAATATATTTCACCATTTCATTATTTAACAAATGTTTTCATAAAAATAATTTGGAGATTATCAAATTCATCCTCGAAGTAATTGACTGCCATGATTATTTTATTGAAAAATATATCAAAAAGCACCTTGAACAAAAAGAAATAAATAAAAAAAAAACGAACTATAATAAAAATGTTAACAAGTTATTTTAATTGTAAAATGGCTTCGCAAATTTAGATTTGTGATAAAAAAATCATTTTGATTTTTATCGAATACTTATTGAGTTTTTACATAAAAATATATACATCTAACGCCTGTTATTATTTCTAATAATTCTTTGCTTTATATTTTATTCTTTCTTTTTTATTTTTCGCATTCTCTTTCTCTGTGTTTAGTTGTTAAAAAGGATTAACATCATTATTAATCTCGTTATACTTCTTACTTGATTTATATTTCACATAGCGTAGGATAGTTTTTCTGTATAAATAAAAAAGGTAGCTCAGTTATTTTTAAAGAAAATAAAAAAATTCGGATCCAGTGGGTTCGTTTGTGAATTTGTCCCAAATAAAGCCATAACGAATGAAGAAGATAATCTACGAGAAATCCAGGTTGGCTGGATCAACGTGCAAGGTCATACTGACAGGTTCTGTGGATTCACCTACAACTGGACTTGGAGACACACCTAAGCTCTTGCGTTGCATTGAGTGGCACCATTCTAAATCTGTACATCAGAGAGCGAACACGCCCAAAGATACCTACATTTTTAGAATAAATTGTCTGCTGAATTTGAATTATTTTTTAATTCACCTTCACTTCATTATCACCTAATTTAAAAATACTTTGAAATGTATTTATATTTTTATTATTTCCATAGCGATACGGGTAAGTATTTGTATCAAATTATTATTAACAAGTTTCACACTTTAATATGTTCACTATGTTCTGAAAAATTATTTAATAAATTTGATCCCTAACATTAACAATAGATTCGATCAATTATAAGAATAGGCAAAAACAAAACCAAATATAGGTATCAAACTAATGTTGTTTATATTATCAAATATAAAGACTTTTCATCTGTATATATTAGTGAAACAAAATGCAGTTTAAGAACAAGAATTAAGAAGAAGAACACAGGAAAGACAATAATAACACATCGATAGTTGCTGCATACTCCCACAAGTGTCATCATAATATAGATTGCAATAATGTTAACATTCTTGACAAAGAGATTAACTATAAAAAAAACTTATTTCTGAAATGCTATAAATTCAAATCCATAACAATACCATAAATTGACAAGAAGACATAAAATTTAATCGTTAAATATCCATATAATTTTTAATAATATGACGTCATAATGTTATCATGTCGTAAAGCATGACATATTATAATAATATAAATCGAGGTACTGTAAATATTGTTTATATTCAAACGTTACGACTTATCCCATGGTAGAATACCTATCTATTTCTCAGTTATAATATTCATTAATTATGTAAAATTTGTATAATATTTTGTAATTTTTTAACCGGTGTACGTGTATAAAATAATAATTGTATAATTTATCAATAAACAGTCTTGATAAAGATAAAGAATTTTTTGTCGAAATAATTAAGGAAAAATAATTAATACAGTGTATAATTTAAGTTTTTTTATTAAAATATATGTGAACATTAAATTCATTTACTTTGTGTACTGATAAGATTAAAACAGTTTGATTTTTTTTGTTGAGGCTTTTTTAAGGGTGATTTGAGGTGATTTACGATCTCATTTCGCGACTCTTTTCAGATGCAAAATTAAGAAACGCCCTTTGTTTCAAAATTATCGATGAACTTGCTTCGATGAAAATTTGCAATGTGAATTCAAAAAGTTAACAGTGCATTTCTTTATAATATCGTGCTTTTCATAATTCCAAAATTAATTAAAATTTGAAATAATTACTATGTACATCTTGTACAATTAAAACAATTGATTTTGTTTCTGAGACTATTAATAAATTTTTTTTGTTAAATTTCTATATATTTTGGATCTCTAAATTCATGTTAGGTTATATTTAAAATAATTATTATAACAGAAAAATTGCAAAATAAGTTATTATATAATTTATTGAATAAAAGTAGAAATTTTGAGTATATAAATATGATGTGCATAAAAAAAAATAATTAATCAACAGAACAATATATTTTATTCCAAGATTTAATTTATCTTCTTCACTCAACCATAATAAGAAATTGATTAAAATATTCAGTATTGAATATATCACTAGAATTATCATTATAAAAATATTTACAATCCTTTGTGATTTATTTTTGTAATTAGAATCTAAATATTTAACATAATTTAAGTCTTTATAATCATAGTGAATACGATTTTTAAAATTTGAGTAGCTCTAAAATTTTTTTGATGAGTTATTATAATTTTCATTATCCTTTTGATTTATACCGATAAAAAAATTTATGTCTTACTAAATAAATATTATTATAAGTAGGTTAAATAAAAGCTAAATTATTATATATAGCTTGTATAAACATATTGTACATATAAAAAATTAAAAATAATTTAAATAAATATTTTAATTGTAATAAAATACGGAATCCTTAGTTGAATTTTTTAAATATTAATAACGAAAACTATTTTTGTTTAATTATAATAATATTTAATTCAGGGAGAAGAAGTGAGGAGGATAGACGATCGGGAACAATTTAGCTTCACAATAATTTTAATTGCTCCTCGAGTATACGGCATTAAAAAAACCCTAGCGACTGAGGGGAAAAAAGTCAGGTATTTGTAATTATAATCGCAATAATTATTCGCTATACATACCATTTGGACCAGGAGGATTCTCTTTCGTGCCGATATGGGCAGCGTCCTCGACATCGCTTGGCGCCGCATGTAGATGAGATGGAGGAACGCATCTCTGATTCTGCAACTTCGCTGCGTCCTCCACAATAGTCCGCCGAAGTTTCCTGGGCCACTGGAGATAACCGCTAAGACAAAGCTGCTCTCTAGGAGACCCTTAGAAGAGCGTCGAGATGCTCGTTTCGTTTTCACGGTTCTTACAATACCCACGCCTGTATGTACATAAAAGCACAAAATCGCCGCTAAGAAATACAAGAAAAAATGCACAAAAACCCAGGCTTGTTTATACGGACGTAGAGAAACGTAAAGTTACTTTTCCGTCCGGGGTTTTTCCTCTCACATCTTCTCGAGTTATAAGTCGTCCTTTAAATTTTCGTTCCGTCCCTACTATTGTTCAAAGTCGAGCGTGGTACTCTCTTGCCCTCGGAAAGTTGAAGGAAAAGAGAAAGTGTCGAAGAAAAAATATGTTTATACCATTCATAATTTTTTTAGTAAATAAATGAAACACATAAATAATAATAATAATAAATAATAATGGATTATTTAAAAAATATATTATAGCTTAAAAATATTGATAATTTTTTACTATTTTCTTTATCATTTTTTTGAGCATTTGTAGAGATTTAAGGAAATGTAACATTATTATTATATAATTTCATAATCATTATTGACATATGAAATGTAAAATTATATGGTGTTAAATATAATAAGCCAATTATGGGAATTTATTTTGAATGCCAAAAAATAAGAAAATGAAGAATTTATTAATTATTTGATCAATTTAAAAATTAAGTTCTTGACAGTGGAACAAAGTTGTCAGCTTTTATGTATCAATCGTTATTTCTCATATTACTTTCTATTGTATTTTAAATTGCAATATATTATGAAATTGACATAATACGTAAATGGAATTTTGAGATAAAGCTAATTTTTCTCAGTTAAAAAAAAATTGATACATTACCAGACATGATTAATAAAATGGTGTGAAGTTAGATTTAGAAAACTATCGAGGAGATGAAATTGGTAAAGTTAAAACAAATTTCAGCTTTCAGTTTTCCTCTGTTATCTAGCCATATTTTTAAATACAAAAAATGTATTCTACAAAAGTGTATTTCTTCCGATATACATTTAAAAACCGCATCTGAGCGTATATTGTATGACAGGTTTGTTTTTTTTATTATATTAATTCATACTTACTCGAGTAGTTATATATACTAATTTCTACAATTTTTAAAACTCCGCTATTTCAACCAACAACTTTCTCTCTGAGAGAAATTGCTTATTTCAAATAACTATAAAAGTCCCCACTGAAATGCAAATTTTACTTAATAAATAAGTAAATATTTTCGTATGTATGTCTTCCTATATTTACGAATGGCTTCTGTCTGATTTTTTTTCTTGCTTTCTTTCTTATTCTAAAAAATGTTCAACCAATGGTGTTTGTTGTCCTAAAGTACCAAGACATGAGAATGGATAAGGGTGTTTGAAAAGGGATATCATATCTTGCATTGAAAAGTGTGTTTAAGTTAACAGTCTCAAGGAAATAACGTGGAATGCGAAACTTACTATTACTGATAATGAAATGAAAATATTTTTCGCTACTTGCTTATCAACCGACAAATATCAAACTTATGAAACGAACAAACATTACGATAGGATTCTATAAATAAAAAAAATGCTTATGTCAAAAGAAAAAGAAAAATAGAGCACTTTTTAGAGAATGAAACAATCAGCTAATGATACAGACAAAAATTCATAAAAAAATCAGTATATTCGTATTTTCTAAAATTTTAACTTATGAGATTTAGGGTTTTCTTTATTAATAATTTTAAAGAAAAAATTATTTTTCTTCTACTTCTTTTGTTATAAAATTGCAACAAGACATCCTCGTTGCTTGAACTTTCGGTATAGCTATGTATGCTGCTTGGAACTTCCGACGTGTGTAGGTTGCCATATTGGCACTTACCGAGCCGCGCGACGGCGGCGGGGTAAGATGACTTGAGTCATTGATCCCACCGCAGTAGTCCATGCGGCCTAATGACTCGTAACCAATCATCATCTTGGATTCCACAAATCCATGAATCTCTTCGCGCGGCGAGGTACGCACCAACATCTGCGCACACTAAGTGACGATACTGAGCATTACATAGCTCCCCAGCGCGCTAGTCTCGGGAGCAGAATCTCTTCGGCCTCGATCCCGACCGCGCCATCCTTTCCGATTATCCCGCTGCACACGACTCCATGTCAACAAACCCTTAACTGACTCCGTTGTCGCGGTTCCTTAGCAGCAACCATCCGTACCGTTCACGTTTACGTGGCGGCTCAATCCTTAAGAGGTAGTAGCCAGAAGTATCTTGTGGCGAGTGTGTAAATTTACGTCCTTTAGAAATTTATCATTCGTATCCGCTGTCTGCAACCTTGATTTATGATGAGTCTCCCTTTAGCATTAGAGGTTTTTTTTTGTTAACCACCCCTAGCGTACCGTCCCTGCAAACCTAGCCACCCTGTGCCTTCCATTCCCCGCCGATTTGGTATTTCTGCTGTTAACAATGCCGTCCGCTGATTCTTTGCTACCGTGTTATTGTGTCTCCGGCTGATCTTTTTTTCCCGCCGTGTGTCACTATGTATTTACTTGTGTTTATAAAAAAGCAAATTTTATAAAGCAATTATTTAAAATAATTATTCGAATTTTGAATAGTCCGCGAGTCTTTGAGTATCTGGGTGACTATTATGATTATCTATGTCCGTGATTCGCCAGGTGATTACTCGACTAATAGACACAACTTTAAATACAATTATTGTAGAAAATTCATTTTGATCTGGGTAAATCAGACTTATCAATATAGCTCCAGGATAACAGGGATTATTGGAATGGAGCTGTAATTATTATCGTTGTTGTTGTTATTATTGTCATCGTTACCTTTGTTGCTGATGCCATTTCTATCATCATTTTCATTGTTGTGAAACTTATATTCGTTTAAATTAAATTTATTAAGTGCAGGTGATTTCCTATTTTCTCATTTCTTCTTTACTTTACATTAATTTAATAAATATTAAAATAAACGCAGACATAAAATTTTCCAACTATGCAAAAAAAAAAAAAAAATTATCTTAATTTATAGTATATATATTTTTAGTGATACAATCTAACGCTTATTAAAAGTGATAAATATGATAATTATTTTAGTTTCTACAATTATTCTCCACAAATTGAATGTACGAAGATATTAATAAAATTTAATTAATTCTCAACTTCATGCAATTTATACGATATAACGTTGAATGTTTATAAATTGTCAATTTAATCAGGATCATTCCTGTAACTTCCTATAATGAAATGGTGTTTGGTTTATTAATGATATTTTTTATTGCATTGTGTATTGTTTTATTTATAGTTAAAACTCAAATTAATAAAGTTGATATATTATTTATATAAAAATAATTGTATTATAAAAAAAATTGATAATTGAAATTTGTGAGTAATCGATAGGAATTTATATCATTTATCCAATCCACTTTGCGTATTATTCCTACATGAATTTTTGTTTAAAAATTTAAAAAATTGTGGATGATTTTAAATGATAATTGATGTGCACCGAGAATTTAAAATATTAAATGAAAATAATTTGATAAATTTATAGTATTCATAGATTTTTGTACTTAGCATAAAAATGTTATTGACTATAAAAGCTATAAAAAAGTAATATTTATTCATTATTTAATTATTTTATCAATGTGCTGTGCAGTAAATTTTTTCAACCAAATATTTCGATAAATTTTATCCCAAACAAATTAATAGAGGTTTATTATTATAAAAAATTATGTCATTTTTTTAAAGCTACGATAATATTTTGATTGGCAGCTATTTACTGAATAAACCGTTATTGAACAAGTATTTTTCTTTATATTACCCATATTACTCTTTCCACTCTAATCAACCATATTTTATACTAGAACGAAAATTTACTCAAATGTTTTTGGTTTTTGTCATATTTAAATTTCAATAAATGAAATATTATTTTAAATAATAAAAAATGTCTTTCCACACGGACTATTTACGTTAACAGTAACGTTAAGTAACGCATTTTTCAACACTCGAACTTTCTTCGTTGAGCAACCGAAACTATCGCTTGTATATTAATTTTACCGGCAATTTTGAAGTTTCATCATTTCAAGGTTTATCTTGAAATAATGAAACTTGCGTTTCAGAATGTAATTAATCGATCAATGAAGAATTAAGATATTTTTAGTTTAATATTTTTGTTAGTTTACAAATTCAATTTACTATTATTGGTATTTTCAGTAAGAATAATATGATAAAATAGAGTCGTTACAAAATATTACAATGTTAAAATCGATATTTTCTTAATATTACTTGCGTGATAATTATTCGCAGCAATTGTAGCTTATAAATAGTTTGTCCGAAAAAACAATGTGGGCAGTTTCTTAGAGGCAGCAGTTTTTTACCATTCCAGATTTTCAGGATTGGAGAGTCCTTAATACTTGTGTTTAAAATATACTATTCCAAGAATAAAAACTGCCTTCTACATATTTTCTCTGTTTTTTATATAATTAGCAATTTTATGCCTTCCATGTTACTTCTCAATTATTAATTTCGATACATAGGTGACTTAAGCCAATCAAGTGATTTTGTTTATGATTGTGCAATTTTCTAGTCTTTCGTGTTATATTATAGTGCAAATTAATACTGATTTCCTAATTTGTTTATAAATTATAATTCGTACTATTACTGCACTTGATGTTTTCGTCATCGTTAATTTAGACTTATGATGAAACGGAGTTTTTATTATATTATTTATTTCCAGTTACAATTCGGGATTGCGAACTTAATTAACTTATCACGCAAAAGTCTTGGAATTAGACGAGGAAGTATAGTTTAAAATATCGGGATGTACATCTGATTTTACGAATTTTAATATGTAATAGTAGATGCTTATTTTCATGATCTAAAAAGTGCTCTATTACTCTATAATATGAAATATTCGAAAAAGTACATGAGTAAATTTTTTTCCTGCGACCCACGAAATTATTACTCAGTACTACGTAATAAATTAATCTGTACCTATAATTAAAATGTGATGCGATTAATAGTAGTATTTGTATATGTAATGTAATAAGAGGATAATAGTACCAACGAGTCAGATATTTATTCGTATATTTACTATCCACTAAAACTTTTTTTCTGTGTACTAAACTAAAATAAAATTTTTAATTCGTAGATTTATTCAATCATTTTTTTTCGTATTATTATTATGACTTATATCAAATTATAAAGACTTATTTTAAGATTACTATGTTGAAGATGTTAATAATAATCATTTGGGTGAAACAAATTTAATAAAATTTAATAAATATTCGGCTATATCAGTTGTAATATGTTTTTTAAATATTCAAATATCTTCAATATTTATTTCAGTATATATGGTATATTAATCTAAAATAAGGATATCATAATAATATATATACATAAAATTTTATGGATTTATATTATGTAAAATAAAAGAGCTGTAAGAAATCAATACTTGAATGGTGTAAAAGATACTTGATAAAATATTCATCAAAAGCTTGTAAATATCATGTTTGATTTAATACTTTTAAAGTTTAAAAAGTATTTTGTATTTTGACATAAAAATCAATAAATAACATTTTTCATTTTTAACGGTTCTTACTATTATGCTTTTTGTCTGTAATTTCGTTTATATTAAATTAATGAAAAATTTTTATTGAAGGAAAAACAATATTATTATACAAAATATATTTTATTGTTAAATTTTATTTGTGAATAATCGTCGAGTAATAAATTGATAAATTTATGTCGTAGGTATTATTTATTTATATATACATATATCTAAAGCGCCTACATTAATATTGTTGCATGAATGATAACATTTGAAGTTAGAATTGAGTCTTTTTAGGAATTGTTCATTACATTAATTACATAATATATTTTATTACTATCTGCATAGTATATATAGAAATTGTATACAATTTCTCAAGGGATTTTACGTACTTCTTTGATTATTTTTATTTATAAAATATCATAGTCATGTATAAAAATTTAAAAAATTCTGAATCTCAAGTTTTATTTATAGAATTTAAACATTTCTAAATAGAAAAACTTAATATTTTGAGATGTTAAAGTTGGATATATATGATAAGTCGAGCGATAATATTATTTGTCCGATAGATGATTTTATTTCCTTTTTATAATAGGAGATAAGTATAGGTAAAGGAGAGGGTCACAATAATGTTGAACGTAATTTTGTAATTTTTAATATATTTTTGACATTACAAGTATTTTAAGTAGGGGTCTGTTGAGCTGACACTGAAAGAAAGAGGAAGATAGAGAGAAATCTTGAAATCAAGTAATAATCTAATGTGAAGATATGAAAATGAGATAGAAAGAAAGAGAGAGAGAGAAAGAAAGAGAGAGAGACTTATATTCATAGCTAATATTTTTTTATCTACAGAAAGTTTTATAAATTTATATATTATATAATTTAAATTAAATATTTAAAAATTTTACATGAAATTATAAATGAATTTTTAGAACGATATTTCAAAATTTATATATATATATATATACTTAATAATAATAATAACAATTATTATGATAATGATATCACAAGATATGCAAATTACAGATCACACTTGTATTCCTTATAGAGTTTATAGTAGATAAAACTTCATAAACTAGAGTGTCGTTACAGACTCATCCAATAAATAATTTCAGGTGAAGAATAATAAATCTTCAAAATGGTAGGAAGTTTTTAGATGTTCGATCCCTTTTATGATTCTTTAAAGTCTTACTAAAATAGCGGATAAATAGCTTTATATATTATATTGTTTAGAAATAATTTTTCTTTTTGAGAATTAACCATCAAGCTATGCATAAAATTAGTAACAAAGTATTACGTATTTTTCATTTCACTTGTGGAGTTTTTATGAAGTTATATTAAAAAAAAAACCAAAATTCATAATTATTAAAATTTTAACGCGAAGATTTGTGATTGTGGAGAGTTTAATGCGATACAATATTTATTTTATTGTAACTCAGTAATTTTCAGTTCTGTTATTTATTTATAAAAATTTCTTTAATACCCTATAATTTGTATGGTAGAGAATAGCAAAATCGTTGTTGTTCTAAAAATACCTGACGTCTTTTTCTTGTTTTCTTTTTTTACATACATCGACTATTTAGCAATATGTCTTCTAGTGTGACAAGGACGCCTAGTATATATAAGGCTGAAATGAGAAGGAAAGAGCCTTACGAATAAATTCAGCGTACGGCGAAACATGCATAAACTCATCAATAACAATGTAAAATATAGCAAAAATATATTGCGATTAGAGACAGAGAAAGAGCAAATACGTTTCTATTCTCATAAATATATCTATCTTTATAAATGAAAAATTATACATATCTCTTATTCATCTATATGTTCTTAACAATACTCTTATTTGTTCATAAATTTTTAACACAACAATTTTTAAAATTAAAAATAATTATTTAATTGAGATTAATTATTTCAAGATATATCGATTACCTAAGATTTTGTAAGAACCAAATCTAGTTATAAGTGGATGTGAAATTATAACATTTAGAATGATCACAAATATCACCAATTTTTGGGAAAGTATCTCTATTATTTTTGAGTAATTATATATTTTTTAAAAATAAAAATACTGCTTATTAATGAATTGAGTAGTATACTTATCTGATATTCAAATAAAATGAATATGAAAACTATGAAATAGTTAATATAGAAAATGTGTTCAATTAAAAGAAATACAATATTTGAAAGGGAATGGTGTTAGATATTTATATAAAACTTCAGTCTCTGTATATCTATTCTACGAAGTTAATCGGCGTCGATCGTGAAGACTTCGAGCAAGATGATAAAAAATTAGCTTACATTACCCAGTGGTCAGTATAAGTATCGCCTTCGAGAAGCTTCTCCCTGTAGAAACTACTCTTGCAAGTAAAAAGGCTAGGCATCGTTCTCGGGGGGGAGTCTCTGGATTTGCACCCTTATGTGACTAATTCTATTCAGATGTTTTGAGTTTTTCCATGTTACATTAAAGTATTAATTATTGAGTATTTGTTAAATTTAAAGATAATTTGGGTATAAGGTGTAATATAAAAATAAATTTACTAGAATAGGAGGGAATTATATAATATATAATAGGGAATGTAAAAATTTATAATGACTCACTCGCTCATCGATTTTGTTAATTTTCCCAACTATTCCCCTTCGTGTTAACTTTTTTTTATATATACCAATATAATTTAATTGTTCTGGATGCCCATTTGTTTTTTCAAATTTATTTCTCTTACGTTCTAACTTTGCTTTTGAGATACTGGATTATATGATACTCGAGTAGCATCCAATTTCCTGCCAAATTTCCCTCACCTGTCGGCCAAACAAATCTTACTAAAGTGTTGGCATCCCAACGTGCTGGTTTTTTCTCGAGAAACGTATACTTTGACTGCGAAGTCAGCCATTTATTAATTCATCAGTTTGTAAGAATGGTTCATGGACATCAATGATACGATATTACACATTATATATATATATATATATATATATATAGAGAGAGAGAGAGAGAGAGAAAGAGATTTATGTATAATTGGTTGTACAATTTTTATAGTTTATTTTATTTATTATAATTCTTGCGACCTTTCGATCGAGCAACAGGCTTTTATATGTCTCGTGTATGTACAACTGTTTTATATTACAGTTACTTATCGTATTATATTATTATTATTATTCTATTCTTATATATCAATTAATTATATTATTAATAGCCTATCTTTGCACTTTATTCTGTCTTCTTCCCTTCTCTGTTATCTCTTCCCACTTTTCCGTTTTTCTTCTACTTTATCCTTTCAAATCCTCTGTTCATCTATCCTTTTTATTCATTGTCTGTTTTTTATTGTTTTTTACTATTTTTCCTTTCCCTTCTCTTCTAATTTCCTAAAACATTTTATCAGGGTGAAGTTCCCGGTTCTTCGCCGAATTCTTTGATCACCATGTAGTCAGTCCAATGCTTAGTCTGTCATCTCTTTCATTATCTTTTCCCTTTCCTTGTATCTCTTCATCAAATGATTCCAGTTCTCTGCTTTCCTGCAAGTTCTTTTTTGTCCATGAAATCTGTGAAAAGTAAGGAGTAGTAGTTGATATGGAGAAGAAGTAGCGTTTGAATTAGGTAGATACGTAGAGAATGAATGGTGCTGAGGTGGAAATTATGCAAGTTGTAGAGAACAGTTTACTTTATTTGATGTTTTAGTGATATATTGTTTCCATGAAAGCTTCTAGTCCAAAATTACTTCCAAACTCTTGGTTGTGGATGTAAATGAGATATTATGATTCCTAATGCAGAAAAATGAACTGTATTAAAGAATCTGTTCATAAAAATTTTAGAGCCAGAGGGTATAGCTTTTATTTTATTGAGATTTATGTATAACTTATTTAGTTAAGTTCAGTTGAATATCTTAAATGTTTCTGCTGCTAATCAGGTTAACGGGGGGAGGGGGAGGACTCGCTAAAACACAAGAGAGAAAGGAGGAACACGAGAAATTATCATGAGGCGGTCACTAATTAACAGGAGGAAAAATTGATTTCCTCTTCGGGTTCATCTTCGTACTTTTACAGGTATGCCTTTTTTCTCAATGTATAAAATATGTATAAAATACGAAATTAAACACTGTCAACGTTCAATATATCAAACCCTTACCGTTTCCAGAGAGAGAGAGATAGAGAAAGGGTGTATATCATAAATAAATATAAGGATTTACAAATAATTATTTGTAACAAAATACATTATTTTATTCAAAATTCAATCATTTTCTGATTAACCTATTAGGATATCAGGAGATTAAGAAATATTCATTTATATTAGTAGGTGAATCCCAGGTGGCCGTCCCTTTGTTTATTGTTTTATAGCGGTCCTTGTATTTCGATCACCGTTTAGTATTGTAGTTAACTTTAATCCGCAATCTGATTCTAATGTTCCCAGTTTCCTATTTCATACTTTTTTCCTTTAAGTATTCCTAATAACTTTCTTTCATTTATTTTCAAAACTTTGCACGGATTGTTATCAATACTGATTGGGATTTTATACGTAAATTATAACAATAAAAATTTTAAAAAATATTTATGAAAATTTACGCATTTTTTTTTCTTTTTGCTTATACAATATCGTGAATAAAATAAAAAAAAAATTGAAAATCAAAAAGTGCATTTCATAACTTATTAATTCTTAATAATTAATATTGTTGTTTTATCAATTTTTATTTAATTGTGGTTCTTTGGCTTTTTTTTTAATTGCAATACAGCAATTTATAGACTTGCATTAGTCAATAAATTCTTTATTTTGTATAACAAAAAACTATTTTTTTTTTTTTTTTTGGAATTTCATAAATACTATTATAAAGTAGATTTAAAAAATTTAAATATAAATTTATTGATAGCCTTTTGAAATTCATCAATTTCATAAATGTGTTTACAATGACGATGTTTACACTATTTGAATTAAAAAGGTGTGAATAAGAAAAGTTAGGTTTGAATAATTTGATTATTTGTTATATTAGCCAATGAACATGATGTGAAAAAACATATTTAATTTTGTATATTACATATTAATTATTTGCCACACATTTAGATTGGGTATGCACAGGTATATTATGTAAATTTTCAAGCAATTAATGTTTTGGAGACACGAGTTTGCATGCCCAGGAATTAATTACCATACTATAGGTACCAGATTACTGATTTCACGTTGGAAAATATTTATTACTACTAAAATATAAAATATTCTCGTATTCGTTTACGTACACTGAGCATCGATTGTTCGAAAATAAATACCGTCCCTTTACAGCTGTCACTTAGCAAATCAAATACTATTTAGGTAAATCGTAAACATCTAAATATATAGTGTACAGGAAATTGATTCCAGATGTTCAAGGAGAAACCAAGTTGGTTTAAGAAAAAAGAGCACCTGGTAAATTCTTGAACAGTTTTAATTTCTGTCAGGGAGGACAGGGTCGTGAAAATGAACTATAATTGTAGAAAAAGGAAGAATTGCAAAAAAACTAAGTTTGCTATTTTTTTTTTGAGCAATTTTTCATACTCCTCCAGAAAATTGAGTTCGATTTTTCTTTTGTTATTGAATTCTCGTTTTCTGCTTTCTGAATGTTTCTACTGAAACATATATCGCTTTGCTCTTGGCAACCTTTTTCTTTGAACTATCTACTATGTGATGAATTTTAAAATTGGAATTCTTCATCTTCTTCAATTTAACATGATAGATGACGAATTAATTCGTGATTATGAAGAGATACATGGATGAATGACACGTTATTTTTAGCTCTTCTGGTCAAGATTAGTTAAATATAAAGTGAAAAATAAAAAAGTAATTTAATATATTTATTTCACATCGGTACTTATTGGTTTACCACTAGCTAGTGATGTAGTTTACATGTATAATGAATGTATTCTAAAATAAAATTGAGCGTTTGTTCACTACTTCCATCTCTAGTATTTATTAATGTACAACTGCAATTTCAAATTTATATTATATGTCAATATTCAACCACATACGGAATCTTCGTATCAAAATTAATTATCATTAATATCAGATATAGTGAGCTGTACAAGTGACAATTGCAAATAAAATAAAATATAATGACGCTTAGGTTATTGTTTAAAAGTGGTTAATTTAATCATGTTGAGTCAATTAAATGGTTGTTTTAGCAATTGGTTGTTGCTCCCAAGAGTCGTAAAACTTTTATTCTGTAATATTAGATTATTGTATGAACTGAAATTATTATCAGAATGCAAGCTACTTTTGGTTGCGTACAATTTAAATTGAAATGAACTCCTTACCTGTAAAGTTGAGTAAATCATTATGCTTTTTCTTATCCATACATCGTAGATTAAGTCGAGGGAAAACGTTTCTAGATTCAGGAGTCAGGAGCTTGTATCCTGGTTTTTCCCTTGTTTCAGCTCTTTCACTTCGATAAAAATAGGTGTCAGCAATCCAGTTGAAATGAAAACGAATGATTTCTGTTACTTCGAAAATCCTACAGCAATATTTAATAAAAAATTTTAGGTGATTTACAGCCAAAGTGTAAAATCTTGTAGAGTTCGCCCTTTTCTTCTTGATTTATCTCTTCTTTAGTTAACGAAACGTCATTTTGGAGTATTACACCCCTAGTTACCTCCTCAGTATCATTGTTTTAGGTTAAAAGGTCGTCATGTCTTGTTCGTGAGTATTACGACACTGATATAAATACACGTTTTGCAAGAATCAAAGTCA
Source organism: Eupristina koningsbergeri (assembly GCA_018907245.1). NCBI lineage: Eukaryota > Metazoa > Arthropoda > Insecta > Hymenoptera > Agaonidae > Eupristina > Eupristina koningsbergeri. Next base: position 304,036 of record JACCHV010000002.1, on the reverse strand, counting down.
AAAAATTAAAAATCCTGAGCGTATTAAAATTATTCATTTACGAAGAATTTAATAATATGGTCGACAGTAAGCGATTCTTCGTTAAAATTAGATAATAATTGTGCAATTTAAAATTATTATGATATATATTTGTTCATTTTTCTATCTTATATAAAACTACATGTGATATTACAGACAAAATTAAATATTTTTTGTAATATCACATAAAAAATATATAACAATAAATATAAATTTCGTAAATTTATCGACATTAAATTTAAGATTGGTATTATTCTTGTACAAAGTATTTGATACAAATAATAATTTTTTTTTAAATTAAAGTTATTTTTGAGCAACTAATGAATTAAAAATTTCGTATTATTTCTTGAATTTTTGAATCTATGTAAAAATTAATCACCTGATATTTCTGCTTTAATAATTCACGATATATTTTTTTATAAATACATTTATATTTAAGTAAATATTTTGTACTGCCAGAGTTAAGCAAAAAATTGTAAGTTATTTTTAATCTATTAAAATATGTATGAAATTAGAAAAAATTATATGTTTAATATCCTTTAAATTTATTCGATTTTGTTATTTTATAACCCCATTATAATTTAAAAAATGTAAATTTCACATTATATCAATTCCATTTTCCAATTGTTTATTCATTTCAACTAATCAATTTGTCTTCATCATTTCAAATTTTGTTATGTTATGTTATGTGTCAAATTGATCTATTATATAAATATCAAATTTTTATTAAAATATACGTACTTCAAAAAAGTATTTCAATATTCATATAAATAAAAGTAAAAATTTTATTTTATACTTTTCAAGCATAACTATTATGAGATTTCATATATAAAATTAAAGTTGAAAGTATGGGAGAGATCTTTTAATTATATATGTGCAATCGATGTGCGTAACAAAAACTATAATAAAATATATTAAATATAATAAATATATAAAATAAATTAAATGCTTTTCTTACTGTATTTTTAAATATTTTTTCTAGATAATGTGCATTTATCAATAATACTAAATTATAAATTGAAAAAGCGTTTGGCTTATTATTTATTATTTACTGTAATTAATTTAGTATAAAATAGTGTGTTGAATGTCACAATACAAATAAAAAGGGAATGAAAATAAATAATTTAATTGAATATTTGATAATTTTTTAATATACAAAATATTATATTACATTAAAAATTCAAAATAAATTCTAAAATATAAAAGTGTATAGAAGATGCGAGATTCATTGATATTGTCGGTGATTCCTCTCGTGTACTCGTGTATGTATGTACGTGTTCTCTCGTGCGTAGATACCTGGTTCCGCGTACTGCTTAAAACGGCGAAGGCGCCGTTTTCAACTTCGTGGGTTTCTACCCTCGAGTTCGTATCTGGCCGAATCGCCACGGCCCAGGGCGGCGACGAGTAGCGTCGAACCCGAACCTAACCCTGTACGCTAACATGCGGGGGGAGTTTAGAGTGTACACTTCATGACAAGACGTTAAGGACCAGAAAAGTTTAATTCAAAGGTTCGACGAAATTGAAACAGCTCTCAAATTATTGGAATGGCATATGCAACTACTTAATAACAAAATATTTGTATATAAAATATTTTAAAAGACAGGATCCTGTATATTAAATTAAAAATAACTAATTTATTTACCAATAATTTATAGTCTTGAAAAATCTTTTTAACCAATGAATTGCCGATATAAGGAACATAAATACTTTTGATGATTATTATTAATTATCGAATTATTAAGATTGAAAGTACAACTTGACCTAAAATTGTTGGTTTACTGATTTATAACTTTGATTAATAGAAAATACCTCTGAAATAGTAGCTTATATTTTTAAATATTGTATTTTTGAATTAACGCAAATTTGATTTTTTAATAATATAGAATAAAAGAAATTTTGAAATCCTCCTGAATAGTAATATAAAGATTAATTCATAGTTGAATTAAGTATATAATCTGTATCTGTATTTATTCAGTATAAATAAGATAAATACAAACATATATTAATTAATTATTTATAAATTTAAAATATAAAATATTTACGATGGTATATCATTATTATACGGAAAAACAGTACAAAAAAAACTTAAAAGCCGTTTCGCGTCTTCATCTCATTTCTTTTTTTCGGAGTACGCTTTTTTCATATTTCTCCAAAGACATAGAAAAGGGGAAATTTCACTCCCATACATACTTATTTATATATTCACGTATATAATAGGGAGGAAATAATAGTGTTGTTAGTCATATGCGCATACTTGCTGTCGAATTAATGCACGATATTAACCTTATTATTCGTTCGCGTTACATGCATGGTTCATCCACGAAGTCTCGAGGTTTTTTTTCATTTTACGACTATTGGTCGTAGAAATTTTGGACGGATTTTAAAATTTTGACAAACTCTTTCCTCATTTGTCTCTTTTTTTTATTTTTTCGATTATTTGAAGCGGCAGGATTCTACTTTGCGCGAAGGGTGCTTTTAATTTTTTTAACATGGCGCGATGGAGTGTCTACTCGAACAGCGTTACGTGATAAAGTTTTGTTTGCAATTAAAAAAAACAGTGCATAAACATGTAAAATGTTACAAGGAGCTTATGAAGATATTTGCATTTCAAAATCGCAAAGTGGAAAATGGCACAGAGCTTTTAAAGAGGGCCGAGAAAGAATCATCGACGAGCCTCGATCTGGGCGTCCAAAAAGCTTTCGAATGGCTAGGAACATCCGGCTCGTATTAGAAATTTTAAATTTGGACTGTCAATTAACAAATAAAGCAATTCAGGAAAAACTGAATTTAACGCGATCTACAGTGTACAATATAATGCAAAAAAATTATAAATTTTGAAATTTTTGAAAAATATCAAAGCCGAAGAGTTTGAAATGCATTTGAAATTTGGAAAACACGCTTTCAAAAATGTGTTGATGCAGGAGGAAATTATTTTGAAGAATTTTAAATTTTTATTTCACACTGTTTATAAGTCCATTAATAAATCATTTATCAAAAAAAAAAGATAAGAATTTTTTTTTTTTAATCTTGGAACAAATCATTCTCGCGTAGTAGTTTACTAATCGCTATAGCGCGCCGTGTCAAAAATTTGAAAAACACCCTTCACGCGAAGTAAAATACTGCCGCACTTAATTATCGAAAAAACAAAAAAAAGGGACAAATGCGGAAAGAGTTTGTCGACATTTTAAGACCCCTTCCAAATTTCTCCGATGAATAGGTGCAAAATGAAAAAAACAACTCGATACTTCGTGGATGAACCATGTATATACATTTCAAAAGGAGGAGGGATGTAACCCAAAAGTCTTTTATGGGATATAAAAACCTCTTTTGAGTTTCTTAAGGTTAAAGAAATTTAATGGCGAAAACTGTACCTTTTATCGTGTTATTGAACTCGAAGTACATGTTGTAAACCAATTACACTTTAGCCTATTTTATCTATTAATTCTTCGCTTTCGCTTTAATAAATTCTTTTTAGTTTACAATTCAGAGAGTTTTTTTATTCTTTTCTTTGTACAGATTGTATGTTGATCCATATTACTTTTTAATTTTATTTTATATCGACATAAAAGAGATTTAATGTTGATTATCTTCAAATTATTATATTTTATTTCAAATTATTATATTTTATTTCAAATTATTATATTTTATTTCAAATTATTATATTTTATTTCAAATTATTATATTTTATTTCAAATTATTATATATTGTTCTAGTATTGCAGTTATCATTGCTTACTACTAACTAGTTTACATTCTTTTTATCACATCCTTGCTCTGCCATAATTTCCCACAGTTTTTCCCTGTTCACTGTATCAAACGCTGCTTTGAGGTCCACGAACAGTATTGTTGAGGATTCAAGGGAGAAGCGGGGTTATCGCATTAAAAATTAAATTCACAATTTTGTTTGAACAATTTATTTAGAGCTCACAATCGTTAGATGCTTATACGATGACGAACAAGAAGCTACTCTTCACTCCCCCCGCAGGAAAAACATTCTCCGGAAAGATTTTCAAGCCGCCCACGGTCTCCAGGCACCGTTGTAAAAAACATATGCGGGAAAATCTGCGACTCAGCTGTTAGATTTTCGGATTATTTTACGCTCAGGTAGACCGGTAGGTTTCCCTGCTAATTTTTCCCGTCGGAAACAAAAATTATACCTTTTTTCTATTCTACACACAATAAACGCGGTCTCAGTCCGCAACAAGTATATATATCTCTTTCTTGTCCTTTATATTTTTCCTTATGATGTGGTTTAAGATATATATGTTGTCTGTCGTGGATCTCCCTCTCCTGAATCCTGCCTGACCTTCTGGGAGTAGTTTTCTCTCTTCTACCAATTTCTCAAGCCTGTTTTTCAAAATTCCAGTGTATATTTTGTATCCCGAGTTCACCATGGATAGCCCCCTGTAGCTTTCGGGTCTGTTTCTTTCTCCCTTCTTATATATCGGTATTATCAATGCCGTCCTCCATTCTTCTGGGATATTCCCCGTTAGCATAATTTCTTTCAGTATTTCTTCCAGTCTCGTGTCGATTTCCCTTCCACCGTGTATCCATGCTTCGTTCGGGATACCATCAATACCTTTGGCTTTTCTCTTTTTTAGTTTACTGCACGTCTGCTTTATTTCTTTGGTATCTACTGTTATTTTGTTTTTACTCCCTGTTTGTCCCTCTTCTGTTACATCCCCTTCTCTTTCACTATCTGTCGCTTCCAGTAATTTCTTAAAATAGTCTTCCCATGTCTTCATTTCTATTTTTTCATCTCCCTTTTCTTTTCTTTTCCTACCCCTGTTAATGTAGTCCCATATCTGTCCTTCGTTTTTCAGTTTTTTTAGTTCTTCTTCTTCTTTTTTTCTCCATTCTTTCATTTTTCTTCTACATAGTTCTTTCCAGTTCTTCTTTTTTTCTATGTATTTTTCTTTCTTTATCGTTCCTTTTTTCCATCTTTTTAGTGCCTTCTTAGCTTTTCCTTTTGCACTCCTGCATTCTCGATCGTACCATTTCTTTTCCCCAATTTTCCATGCCCTTATCTTAATTTCCTTTTTCTCTATATTTTTCTCAATTAGTTCTTTAATCCCTTTCCATAGTTTTTCCACGTCTCTGTTGTCGTCTTGTTTTTTGTATTCCCCGTTCGTCTTTTCCATGTAATTGTTTATTTCTTTTTCTTCCCATTTCATTATCGTTCTTTTTGTTTCTGTTATATTTTTTGTTATTCTGTTTTTCTTTCTGTCTCTGTCTTTTGTCCGTAGTTTTAGTCTGATCGGCAGGTGATCTGAATCTATTCTTTTTTCAACTGTAAATTTTTCTATCCTGTCTCTGATTTCTTCGTCTGCGATTGCCAGATCAATCACTGTACTCACCCTTGCTCCGATGTATGTAAATTCTCCTTCTTCGTCTCCTTTTGTTGTCCCATTCATTATAGTGAGTCCTTTCCTCTGTATCTCGCCTACAAGTTTCTTTCCTTCTTTTTCCACTTTCTTGTCTTTGCTTTTCCTTTTTTTCATCTCCTTTTCTTCTCTTACTCCCATGACTCTCCCTTCTTCCCCTGTTCTTATGTTAAAGTCTCCCATTATCAGTAGTTCTACTTCTTCACTGTAGCTCCCCTCTTCTATCTTTTTCCAATTTGTTTCCATGTCATTTTTGTTATTATACACTCCCCATATATCTATCGTCTTTTTTCCTTCGTCTACTTTTATCCTTGTTTTCGTGAGCCCTTCACCTTCTTCTTTTCCTATTATTTCAACTTGTATTGTTTCTTTGTCCTTAACTCCTATTATAAAGCCTCCTTTTGCTCTCCCTTTCCTTTTTTCTTTTTTTGCACCTATGATCTGCCAGGTCATGTTTTTCGGGAGTTTTTCTTTACACTTTTCCGCGTCCTTTTTCTCCACCCATGTCTCTGCCAAACATACTACATCCATCTTTTCAATGTATCTCCAAAAGTCAGTGTCCTTTCCCCATATTCCAGCTACGTTCGAGAATATGATGTCTAAGTTTCCGTTTTGTCTGTTTTGCCTGTTATTTTTGTTTGTGTCTTCTGTCCTTTTACTTATTTCTTTTATTTCATATTTGTTTTCTTTATTTCTTGTTTTTGTTTGTTGATGTTTCTTCTTATCTTTCGTCCTTTTTTCGTCATGTCTCTTTTTTTCCTTTTCTTGTAAAGTCCTGTTTTTTTGTCTGTCTTTTTTATTTTTATTGCCCGTCCCTTGTTTCCGTTAAATTTGTCTGTTTTTCATTTTTGTTCTCTTCTTCTTTCCTTTCCTTTGTGTCCTTTTCTTCATCGTTTTCTTTGTCATCTGCTCTTTTTTTGCCTTCCACTTCTTTCTCATTCTCGATTTTCTTTTCTTCTACTGTCTCTCTTTTCTTGTTTATTTTTTTATTTATATATTTCCATCTTTCTTCCATTCTTTCAGCCCCCATCCATCTCTCCCATCTTCTTTCAACAAACACCTTTTTGAGCCCTATTTTTGCGAATACACCGAGTGCCTTTACCCTTCTCACCCACTCCCTTATCACATCCTGTTGTCTCCTTTCCTCATACGTTAGGTCAAAGTCCAAGAAGATTTTTGTTCCGAGCAGTTTTTTTCTCTCCCCCCATACTCTATCCCTGGCTTCCTTATTCTTCATCTTTATAATGATTGCCCTTCCGCTTTGCCATGCGCTTACTATTTCTTCTTTTGTCCCCAGCTTCTCACCCACTAAATTCTCTGCCCACCTTCTTACACCCAGTTTCTGAACCTCTGCCTTTTCCATTCCTTTTACCGCGATGTTTTCTTCTCTGTCCTTTCTTTCTCTCTCCCACATTAGCCTCCGCAGTCCCTGTATTTCGATATTCGAAATCCTGCTTGTATTACTTGTGTTGCTTTCGCAACCACTACTCCACCTTGTGTTTCTCGAGGAGCTGCTGTCCCTGCTATTTGTGGTTGAGCTTTCCCTGCTATCTCCTTTTCTTCCCTTACTTTCTTTTTCTTCCTTGCCTCTCGCTCTTTTTAGGGACATCCTTGCCTCATTTTTGTCTCCGCTTGCTATTATTTCCTCCTTTAGTTCCTTCATTTCGTCTTCCATGGCTGTCATCCTTTCTTTCATCTTCCTCGCCCAAGCCCTTACACTTTCTTCGTTATCTTCTTCTCTATCTTTTATTTTTTCATAAAGCTTTTCGATTTTATCTATTCTCTCTTTATTTTCTTTCCTTTCCTTTTCGTATATCTTTTCCATCCATTCAAATCTTTCCTCAATCTCTTTTTTTAGTTTCTCTAGCTCTCTCCTGTCCTCTCCTCTGCGTTTTTCTCCTTCTTCTATTATCCTTCTACTCTCTTCAATGATTTCGTCCTCTTCTGTCAAATTTTTCTTTTTTACACTCATGCTTTCTAGAGTCATCTGTGAGCTTTCCCTTTTACTTGCCTTTCCTCTGGTTATCATTGCTTTTTCTGATTTGTTGCTCATTATTATTCTTTTATTTTCAATTTGTGTAGTTTGTTTTGTTTTTACTTTATTTTATTTGGTTTTATTTTATTTGATTTTTGATAGTTGGTTTTTTTTTTTTTTTTTTTTTTTTTTTTGTTACTATTGCTCTATGTTAGGGTTTATCTTTAATTTTTCTTTATCACTTATGTTTTATTTTATCTATTGTTTTTGTGTTTATTATTTTGCACTTTTATTTATTTTTGATTATCTGTTGTAATTTAATTTTTTTTTTTTATTTATTGTCCAACTTTTGTTATAAATTGTTCATGTGATTTTTGTATTTTATTATTGTGTGTTTTGTTAATTTTATTAATTTTATTTTATTTTATTAATTTTATTAATTTTATTAATTTGTTGTATTTTTCTTATTATTTTATTTTGTTATTTATTATTTTTGTAATGATTGTACTATTTATATTATAATAATGGCAACTTTCCTTTATTTTCAATTTCCCCTCACGCGCTTTTGGTCTGCGTTTGCGATTAAAATACCGTGAGATTAAACACCATGCAATTGTACGATGTCGTAAATTAGGAAAAAATACTTGAATAGATAAAATAGATCACAATTTAATTACAAAATTTTATTTTATTCGATAATGTATTGAAAAAATTCACCATACAGTACATGAATGTAGTATAATTTTAATTCAATTATTCATTTAAAAACAAAAAAAACCACGCCCGATTTTATATTTCCACGAAATCACTAGGCGAGATTCCGAAAACTAAATGTTTTTAATTTAATGTTTCCACATATCAAATATGGGCCAAGAATGGATGATCGCAGCTGCGCTTCCTTATTCGCATTTTTATCAGCAGAGCAAATTTAAATATTTGCATGCATTTTTCAAAACAATTTTGATTATTTTCATTTGAAAATATTCTCCCACCGTCGGAGTGACAATCCTCGGATAAATGGGTGAGAAATAATCATGGCTATTTGGGCTAATCACAAAGATTAACCGATAACGGTCCCCGCACTCTAGACCATGTATGCTTCCGTGTTTTCTGAGTAAAAGTACAAAAAATTTCACAGAGCTCTAATGAATCGCCGATTTGATTAATAAACTTTAGGATTTTCGATCGTGGAAACAGAAAAATGTGAAGGAGAACTAACTGCGGGGTGATTTTCTTTAAAGAGAGCGAGAGAAAATAATTACATCGTGTGCTTCAGTAATTATATTTACCCCTGCATTGATGAAATGATTAACTGAGTTTTTGAGTTCGTATCTCCACTTGACTTGAAATTCGATTATCCTATTTTTTTTTATAATTGCGTTACCAAGTTTACGTTTTCAACCATCAGTGATAAATAACGTCCCGATTATTTTTTTCGTGGATGGTGTTGGCTGAGTTATCGCAATCTTGATTTTCACCTTAACCAGAGAGAGGATTTTACGTTTTATGACTTAAATAACTCTTACCAATTATTATTTATATGCGTGTGCCTCTTACCAATTATTTTGTAATGATGTATTCATCGTTATACTGAAATAAGTGTTGGCGTTGCAGTTAGTGTCGGTAACGACTCTCAACTTAAATGATTCATTATAGTTGAAGGTCTGTTGTATTATCATAGAACCATTATCTAGCGAAAGTCTTATTCGACCCTACTTTGGTTTATATTTAAATAGAGATAAAATTTTATTTTGACTATCATTTTTTTATCATGGCGCTTTAGTATCGATTACAAACGCAGAAGTTTCTGCATTTCATGAAGAAGAGGACATGAATTTGCACTACATCATTATTACTTTAGAATTCGACTGAGTCTATCAGTCTCTTCGTTTAAGGGAAAAGTAATAAAGGGACGAGGGATAGGAAGAAAAGCAGCTTTAAAAAAAAGAACGCATTCACGGGGTTGACAAATGCAGAAATTGCCTCAATCCTAACTACGAATCGCGTTATCTACAAATTACAATATTAAAATATTAAAATGTGCAACCTCATACTAATATAACAACTCTCTTGGAACAAGAGCTAATTGACTGTATGTGTGTGTGTGTGTTTGTGTATGTGCGCGCATGCTCACCTTGCACAATGCAAATTTTAATTTTAATTAAAAAATGCAGAGGATTAAAAGATAATAATGGCGGGAGGCGAAGAGGGGATGAAAACTTTCGCATCCCGTTAGTATCAGCCTTTTAAGGTAAAGAGAAAATACATTACGGGCTCCAACCTCCGGATCCACATCATGACTTATTCTCGCCCACGTTCCTGGGGCGATACACCAATATGTACATGCACACACATAATTCTTAGTTAGGAATATAATCGGACTTGTGTGCGATCTGTCCAACAATCAAGTTTCGAGCGCTGAAAATCGATGTGAGTCGAAAAGGTTGTCCCATTCTTTCAATTTTCACATCTTTATTCCTTGATCCTGGACTCAGGTCGTAAATGTATTCGAGATGTAATTTGTATTCAACACTGGATATATTTACAACAAAAATTTAAATCAAATTTTTTGTCCGAGGACATACCAATATATTATTACTTAATTCGTGAAAAGCAACAATTGACTTACAATCAATGTGTTAAATAAGTGACAGAAATTATAATAATTTCAAAACTTTATTATTAGTCCAAACAATAGAGCACTTTTTGGCACGAAAAAAAGCAATTAGTGATATATATCAAAATCATTACAAAAATCAGTAGATTCTTATTTTCTAAAATGTCGCTCATCCAATTCAGGAGTTTTTTTTTAGTGTCAATTTTAACAAAAGTTTTTTTTTTTGTTATTTTATTTGTTATAAAATGAAAAGTCGTAATTTTAACACTATAGTGTCAAGGGACAAATTATAGCTAATAAAACTTTAAAGAAAATTCATTTTTATATAAAACGATTACAAAACTTAGAAGCCTAAAAATTTTTCAAAAACTGGAAAATTTTTTATTATTTAAAAAATTTGTAACTTAAATATTTTTTAATATTTACAATTATAATTTTGGGGAATTAAAGTGATTTCTATGCAATTTATTTGTACAAAATTTTAGCTTATTCAGATTATTAGTTTTTGAGTAACACTAATATTAGTTACATTATGCGAAAATTTACAAAGTTATTTTCAACTCAATGCACCGGACGATTTTTGTTTAATTAACGGTTTTGTAAAATATAATTGTTGCAAAAAACAAACCTTAAATTTTATATTTTGCAAAAAATCGTTTAGATTATCTAAAAAATGCAGATAAACATCCAAAAACAACTGAGCACGCGAGAACAAGGGAGAGTAAGAATCGGAGAATTTTAATAAATAGTAATAGATGTGAAATCCGCGTTAAGTAACTCCTCAATTATTATTCTCCCTCCACTCCTCATGAAATTGCATGCACTCGGCCATTTTTTATTATCTTTATCCTCATATTATATGTAATCTGAATGATTTTAATAAAATATAAGATATAGGATTTGTTGTGCAATAATTATATTTTTTAAATCGTTGAAAAAACTATAATCGTCAGGTGCATTGAGCTGGAAATAACTTCGTCAATTTTTGTATTATTTAATTCACATTAGTATTACTCAAAAACTAAAAATCCGATCCAGCTAAAATTTTATACAAATAAACTGAATTTTAATCAATTTAATTTTCCAAATCTATAATTGTAAATATTAAAAAATGTTTAAGTGACAAATGTTTTTATTAATTTAAAAATTTTCCGATTTTTTATAAATTTTTCAGCGTCTAATTTTTCGATCGGTTTATGAAAAATGCATTTTATTCACAATTTTATTAGCTACAAATCGTCAATTAACACTAAAGAGTTAAAATTGCAAATTTTAATTTTATAGCAGTAAGATAAAAATGCATTTTCTCATTAAAATTGTTAATAAAAAAAAAAATGAATATCATAGGTGATATTTGAGAAAATAATAATTTATTGATTTTTTACGAATTTTGATATGTATCACTAGCTGTTTTTTATGACCTAGAAATTCCTCTATTGGTTGAACTATATTTGTATTTTGAAAGGTTTTAGAATAGATTAAATGATTCTATTTAAAATTATTTATTTTTTATTTTTGCAGTTATTACATTTCTAAAGGACGAAAAAATGAATGAAACTTTAAAATAAACATTATATTTTGATTCATATATTAACCATCATATGCAATCATAGTAACATAATTTAACAAAAAAAGTTTAATCTAAACAACAACTACAACAATAACAATAATAATAATAATAATAATAATAATAATAGTACTAAAGATTTTTACAAATAATTGTGAATTTTTAACGACAAAATACATTTAAATTATATGTGGGTTGTAATTTAACTGTAATCATATAAAGCATAGATTACAAATTAAATTATCCATCATAGATTCATTATATTGTATTATTATAATTGCTATACCTAAACCTTCATTCATTATTTCATTATTTCTTTATTTTTATTTAATTGTTCTCGTGAAATATAATAAATCTCTTTTTCACACAATTCTATTGTATATTTGCATATATTATACTCCGAAGTGATTAATGAATATTTAATCAACTAATTTTTACATATGAGTAATTATTGTTATTCTACAACGTGTAACGTGTATCTAATAGCAAAAAAAAAAGTTATAAGGGATATAAAAGTACGCTTTTCATTACAAATTACAAATTACAATGTTATTGATCGTAATTTCCAATAAATTTTCTTATTTATATATTTGTATAAGTACATTTGAGGGTAAGTGACTGAACTAATTTAATCGTGTGTATATAACTTTTTGTGTAATTGTTGGTTTTTATTTTTAATAACAAGATTAATGTTTCCAGTATAATCGGTATTGAATAGATTTATTCGAGGTCAGTGATACCGAACTATGTTACATTGATTTTCATCGATATTTTTTTATCATTTTCATTATATATCATTAATCATTTGGTTATTAAAATCGAATGTGTCAAATATTAATAATTATTTAAAAGATACGATTTTATTTTTACGAAAGATTAAAACTTTAATAAATAATTAAAGTAGATAAAATACAATGTTAATTTTTATATCTTTTAATACAAATTTCACCAATTGATAATTCGAATATTTCATTAATAATTTAAAAATAATGAAAAAATATAAAATAAATTTAGTAATAATTAATTTGTTGTCGCTCTATTATGTACAGTGTAAATAATTTATAGCATTTTACATTATTGTTTTTTTTATGATTAAAATTATTATTATTGTGGTAACTATTTAGCAAGATATCTAAAAGTTTGATTAAAATGTGTACAAATAATAGAAGGTTCTAAAACTGTTGGAAGCTTGCAGCTTAGCCGACTATACATGTATACCATTCGAACCGTCCAATCACGTTCCCCTAGCGGCATGGACGATGCGCATTGATTGATATTGATCGATTTGTACATCGACCATGTTGCCGATATTTAAACCAAATATCGGGTGACGCAGTCCGGCTTGTCAGACATCTTGAAAAGTGGAAAAAACACAAGTTTTCCAGAGTTTTACGCAAGTTTTTCAAATTAAAAATGCTGAAACACTTCGCTATCTGGCGGTGCAGAAATGAAAGTTAACGCACGACTCAGATTGCAAATCAGCTGTATCAGAGATGAAGAGATGAGGAAAAACTTCAGGTGCAGGTGACGAGAACGACCACCTGTAACCATCGCAGAGGAAGAACGTGAATTTTTTCAACTTCTTCCAAAAAAAACATATTTTTATGTATTTTATAAATACGTGTTCGTGTGCATACAAATAAAGTTTCGTTTCGTATACATACATACAAATAATACGAGCTGTTTACTGGTGCTTTACATCATACTTTTATAATATCAGTATTAGTTATTCGCAATTTTGTTTCAATCATCATTTGAATCAACAAAAAATAAAGATATTATTGGCATTTAATTTTTTTGCTTTTAAATTTATTATCAAATTTATGTGATCTTTTATAAGATTTGATGAAACTCCGGTAGTAAAACCAAAGATGAATGAAAAATTGTTAAATTTATCTCGATATAAAGTGTTGGTTAGAAATATCATTAATGTAAGTTTTAAAACGATTTTTATTAGAAAAGTTTTTATAAAAATAGCAACGTGAAAGATGATTGTTAAACTTTTATTAAGGAGTTCTTATATCGTTAAAGATTGTGTTATACATGTATATATAAAGTACATTGTTAATACACTTAATTGTTCTTAATTACCACTATTGATCGAAATGGTTTTTGTATAATTGGACAAAACTACAACGAATTCAATAAAAATTTTTAGGAAAAAAATAATAAAAAAACAATGGTATTAATACCCAACAAAGTTCAGTTGCACAAACGCAGAATTAGTTTTCTTAGTTAAGCTTATAAAGGACATTATTATTAATCACGATACTAACTGATGCACAACCGACTAAATTTTTATAAATACATCTTGAATCTTTTAAGAGGCTGAGTATCTACTTGGGGTAGCCTTTTTAAATCGCGGGATGTCAATTTTAAACAAAGATTATTTTAAAAAAACATACGTCCTGAGCATACGAAATACTCTTTTAAGTAAGTACAGGACATTTATATCTATGAGCCCCTATATCCTCTGTTTTTCTTTTTTCCATTTTTTTTCTTCCCTCTTTTTCCCTTTTTTATATTGCGTTGCTCTTTTGTACTTTATCTCCAACAACTTTTCTTCCACCAGATAATTTTCATGATTCGACGCTTTCTCCAAAAACTCTCATATTCAAAATACTCAGACAACCCTTTTTTATCAATTTCATACACATGTTTTTATTTCTTATTCTAGATATAATCTAGATATAAATATAATCGTATATTTTATATTTTTAAAAAGGCTTCTACATTTCTTAAAAAAATTTCATTCACGAATTACACATTTCATTATCCATCCGTGAGAACGATAAGAAGAAATAACAACTTTGACATTAATTATTTAAAATATCAAAACATTAAATTTATCTTCTATGAAATATTAATATTTACCTATGTTTTTGGTCAATCTAAAAATTAATTTTATTTTTTTCTATTAATTTCTATATTAGATTTTTTATATTTTTCATTATTCAAAATCTCATTATTGGCATAAATTTTTATACAATATTAATAAAGATGTATATATTACAAAAAAAATTATACCTTAAAATTCTACCAATGAATTGTATAAAAAATTATGTCAATAAACGACAATATTAATCCAAGTAAATAAAATAACTGCAATAAAAAATAATAATATAATGTTCACAAAAATATAAAAATTAAAAATAATATTATTATTTAGTAATATATAACTTATCTAATAGATAATACTCTTATGTAATTAGTTTTTAAGAAGTTATTTCGTAATTCTTCAGCTCTATTTGTAAGCTATTAAATCGTCTTAAAGAAATATTAGTAAAAAAATAGTGAATTTTTTAGAATTATGCATGTCTTAACATTAAAAAAATTTTCATTTTCGTGTAATTCGAAGATGGGGGTAAGGGAAGGGATAATAAGTGAAGAGTAAAAATTGGAGAATTATTAGCACAGGGAATAAAATTTAAATAAAAATATTTCTCCGCAATGTCAACTGGATTTTTTTCCCTTATTTAAAGAGAAGAAACGGGTATAAGTTCTTAATTTCACTTTCAGTGAGGATAAAAGATAAGCATAATGTTACTCTAGAAATAATAATAATTCTGAATAAGAGAAATAAAATTAATAATAATGTAAGAAACAGGGTAATACACGCTACAACACTAAAAGGAAAGGTGAAATAATTGAGCCAACACACCGACAATTAGTGTTCAATAACCCACGTCACACTTTATGAGAAGAATAATCTCAACAATTTGTCTACACGATTGAATGATAAATCCCGGACTGCTCGTCCAGCGATGAGGAGTCGCATTCCGACCCCCAAAAGTTGGCCGGCGGTCATCTGCCGTGCAGCTATTGCATTTTCACCACCCAGGTAACCCTGGATGGTTTACGGCCCGGAGTCCGTCGGCAATCTCTGAACGCCTGTTTTTCGCTTTCTTACAATAATAACAATAATACATACTGTTACTGTATTACTCGGTTTGGCTGGTTCTCGTCGTCTCATCTTTGTGTTCAACCGTTACGACCGTACTTTCGACTTAGTTTAGTTCTTGTCTAGATTTTAATATTTATAAGATCAAGATTTCCTGATTGAGACTCTCGACATCCTGATAACCCCCAATTAGGTTTCATCCTGAATTCGAACTTGAGTACGCCTTTGTGACCAAATGAAGATGTAAGAGAAAATTGAATTTTATTTTGATCAACGATTTCAAATAAATATTTCCAGCTTTTTTTATGTACTTTTTACTTATTAGCGTTTCACGCTTATATCTTATTTATTTAAAAGAAATTTGGAGCTTTATACCTACTCTTCTGCTCAAATTTGCATGAATGAAGTTTAGGACTTCTTATAAGGCACAAAATATTTTATTTCACGAATTACTACATCGTTAGATTCGTAAATTTTTATGAAATTAACTTAAAAAAGTTTATAATACTTTATTTGTCGCTAAAAATTATATTCTGTATTTTTTAATCTAAATATTTTTTATCCTGAAAGTTTAAATTTTACCACGTAACACATGTAGATCTATTCATAATTCGTGATTATTGTACAACAGTTTTTTAAAATTATTTATAAACAGTGGAAAATGTTTTGTAATTATCTTTTCGAATTTGGATTATAAATTCAAATATTTTGTAATTTAAACGCAATTACATTATGGTTAATTAGATCTTTTATCTAAATTTCAATCCTCCGTTTTTGCATACACATTGTTCATAATGGTATAGCAGTCACATCGTATATCTCAAATCTTTATAAACGTGCCATTGTTTAGATTAGCAAAACTTGTTTTGAAACTTACAAATACTTAAAAATAAACTCAAAAAAGAAAACACGAATGAAATATTGGAAACAGTAACGGGTAAAAAATACTTTTTATTTAAGACATTACTTAAAATATTTTCTAAAATATTATTTTCACTGGTTCGGATAAAGTATATCTATTTTTCAAA
This sequence comes from Eupristina koningsbergeri, assembly GCA_018907245.1. Lineage (NCBI taxonomy): Eukaryota > Metazoa > Arthropoda > Insecta > Hymenoptera > Agaonidae > Eupristina > Eupristina koningsbergeri. Next base: position 287,547 of record JACCHV010000002.1, on the reverse strand, counting down.
TTAGTGTGTAAATAACCAAAGCATATTTATTATAAGTTATTGAAAAAGTTTGATATTTCCAACTTCATTATTTTGATATGGAAACACTCGTTTTGATTAATTTTATATATTGAAATCGTGTTAATGAATAACTATATTTTTCTATCTTTTTTAAAAAAAAATTTTTTTTTATCAGTTTACATACAATTGCAAAGATTATATGTACAATATATAATTTGATAAGTATGATTGTTTGATTTACTTAATTTGAGAACAAAACGAAATAATTATGCATAAAAATATAATCACAACAGTCAAATTCATCAATATCAACATCGTTTGCACGTCAAAACTTTTCTGTAGAATTGTACTGAGGTAGTTATATATATTATTTAGTATTATGATAGCTATAATTGATTTATTATATCAATTGTTGTGATTATTAATTTATTGTTATTTTTGTTATTTCAATAAACATTTGAAGGTAAGGAGCAGATTTGTCAAAACGTAACTTTGTCTTTTTTTATTAATTTTTTTTTTTTTTAACCGACACTTAATGCAAACTAAGTTTTTCTAAATTAAATACAATTAATATTATCATAAAAATAAACATTTTTTCATAATTATTGTTTTTAATTATAATGAAAATTATGAAATTCTTCATAAGATAAATAATTAACAATAACATAATTCATGGACATATTAATAAATAATTAATTTAAAAAAGCATTAAAGTAAGATAATAATAATATTCATTCTATTTTTTTTTTTTTTTTTTTTTTTTTTTTGAAGTATAATTATTGTTATAGAAAAGGTAAGATGATTTAATTTAATTTCTTACCATTAAACCATTTTTTTTGTTAATTGTTTTTTTCAAATTTATAAATAAAAATTACATAAACAGCGTTTGAAATTTATTATCCAAATGCTTATACAACCCTATTATATTTCTTTTGATATAAATAAATACGAATTACCACAATTTCAAGAGATTATAAAAAAATTATTATAAAAATAAATTTTAAAAAATCTTTTCGATACTTTTTTATATTGAAATAAAAAAAATCATATTAAACAATAAAGAATCAATTCAATTTAAAATATTTGAAACGATATATTAATTAAAATTGACATCATATTTTAAATGTAATAATCCAGAAATCCTCAGTTCTTAATTATTATTTTTTTTTTTGTTGAATTATATTGGTTGTTAATTTAATAACTATTGGTATGTTAAAAAAGTAAATTCTTAAAAAAATAATGGTCGTAGTGGTGATTGGTTTGAAAAACGAGAGGATTGTTAATATAATTAAAAAAGTACTAGATTACTAATACATTAAATGGGCTAATGCTGATTCAACTTTTTTTTTGTAATAAAAATTTTATACTTAAATTTATTAAAGTATATGTTGAATTCTAAGATCTTGCAGATAGTGTCTCAAGTTGTGATACAACAAATAATGAGAAAATAATAGCATTATAATAATTAGTTATATAATAATTTAATTTAACAAACAATTTTAATAAATAGCAAGTAAAGCTTTCAATGCAAATAATTTCAGTTACTTTTTTGTGAAAGTTTTGTAAAGAATAAGTAAACCAAATGTATTAAATGTGCGATTGTATGATACTGTGTAGTCAAGAAAAGCGAAATATTACATAAAACGGTTTATTGTAATGGGCGCCAATCACACAATTAGACAGACCGACAGACAGATAATAGATAAACTAGATTACATCACTTCAACTATTACGTAATAAAAATCCAATAAAAACTGTTGTTCCCTATCGAGTTTCTGTGGAAAGTGATTATTACATCAGCAAAACGACAGAAAACGATTTTTCTAAAAGAAGTGCGCCATCCTTAACCCCTTTACCCGCTGGAATCTTTCTCCGCCATCTTTTTTTCAGCTTGTCTAAGCCTACAAACGAGCGAGTGCAACGTTTGATCTGGAATTCACCTAATCTGATATAAAAAAGCTAGACGGAGAGTGATTAAGGTTGCAAATTGAAAAATGTCAGGTCTGTAAGTAATGAAAAAGATTAGTGGAGTAAGAAAAAAATGGTGAGTATGCTTTTGCAGAGAACAGGATTAATTAAAGACTTGATTAATAAACCTCGTCACGATAATAATGCAGCATTCCAAAGTATTATTTATTTTTTATTGTTATGTTTTCCTACTGTGTTTCTTTAATATTTCTATTCATTAATATTTTGTAACGACCCCTGTATGTCACATTTAATCAATTTTACCTAAATTCCATCTCACAATAGCACACGCTTCAAGATTATTGTAGATGTATTTGAATCGTTTAATTAATTTATAAGTACTTTTCACATTATTGCAATCAATAATTATGAATAATACCAATGTAGATTGTTTAACTAATCAATAGTAACGTTAACCATCAATGTTGGTAAATTTTTGTAACTTGTTCAATATCTTTCATCGAATATTTTAGTATTATGATAAATAATTGTCACTAATCTAAATAGTATAAATAAAACAGAATTCAGGTTGAGCAGTAAATTAATTTTGACAAAATACAATATTAATATTAATTTATAATGAAGTTTATCATTTTTCAGCACACCATAGTATACCAGTGGTTGTTATAAAAATTGTTCTACAAAAAAGTTAATATTAAATCTACGTAAAAATTATTTTTTATCGACAAAAATATAAATAAATTATTTTAAAAGAAAAAACCATCCGCTATATCTATTCATTCACAACTACATATTATTAAATAATACAGTGTGTATTTTTTATTTGCATTATATATAGTATTTCAAAAATTTTAATTTACCGTTAAACTTCTTTTTTTTACTTCACTTTTTCATTTTCTATTCCCCTCACTTTTTTTTATTAAACTTCCAACTCTTTATTAGACTCACATTTCAACTATATGCATTAAAAATGAGAAATACGTTTATCGATCTTCAAATATCCCAACTACTGATAAGAATCAAGTTTAAGAGAATTACAAGTTAAGTTATTAGTACAAGTCAAAAATCAAAAATTTAAATGAACACATGCAAGACACGAGATAAAGTTGATAATTAGAAAATAGAATAATCATCAGTGTAAATCGCTTTCTTTTGTATATACAATTATCGTAAAAAATTGAATTATAAAAATATTGTTTAAATAAAATTGTTTAACAATTTTATATTAAGACTCGTATTAAAAATCATCGAATATTAAAAAGTATATGTTTCATACAGATTTTATGACATAATCCATAAAAGATAATGTTTATGACTATTTTAACATCATTTTTCAAACCCAAATTTAATTTTAATTTAGATATTTAAGATTTGATAATAATTATTAACTATCTAGTAGGTTACCCATATTTTTTCATGATTAAATAATTTTTACATTGCTCGCAAATGAAAAAGTTTATAAATTCATTAGAAATAAGTTTATTTATAACATAAATTCCATATGTTCGAGGTATATTTTATCGTTGTATCAGCTGATTTAAAAAAATTTTACGATAAAATTTTGCTTTTATGTTATCAACATTTAAATTTATGCTGTAATTTGTATTATCATTCATATCGAGTATTTTTTTTTATAACAATAATACTATTCAGTGCTTCCTTGCATACCTGTGCTCCTCGAGGTATGAGAGAAGGAAGAAGAGCTGCGCCGAAACAATAGGCGGGTAGAACCATACTTTTATTACCGATTCGAGACCGAGACGAGACAGTTTTTCTCCCGCACGGAAAATATACTTATTATCAGCTAGCTTAGGATTTTTGCTCCTCATTCGCGAGGGGAGTTTTTATGCCTTTTTTGTAAATACTGAGCAATAAATGTTTATCTGTAATGCTCACTTGAAGCATATATAATTTCCCAGAAAATCTCTCATCATTAACTCACTTCTTTTTATTCACACAATTGATTTTAATTAATTTATAACAAATACTTTTGCTTCAATTAAAAGATTAAAGCAAATAATTATAAATAGGACTTAACGTAATAACAGAAATTATATGGAAAATTTTTGTTTAATATAATTCACACCTATTTAAGTTCTACTAAAATTGAGACACAAAAGATATTTCTTAATTAATCAATCAATAATCTAGAAATATTTTAATAAAGAATTTAATAAGTATTTTTTGACTAGTCTCATTTTTATGAGTAATGCAGGATAAATTATAATTGTTTAATATAATTTATAATTACATTGTTGTAAATTTGCATTGTATTGTATTGCGCATTTTTTCGTATCTGTGTAGATATCTTTTGAAAATATTCTCAATGGCTCTTTACCTTTGAACGATAATTGAAAAGTAGGAGGATTAAAGGTGCTCAGTTTTTGCTTTTGAAGAAGTTAAACTGTCAAAAAGATACAAAAGATCAACAGTTTTGCTCGGTTTCGATCTTAGATCCTCGTTATTTCTTAATCGATTGATCATGTTTCTTCAATTCAAATTCAATACTAAATGTGTTTAGAAGCAATTGTCGCATGGAAAATGACAAATTGCATTGGTAAACCTCCCTCCTCGTTAAAATATTTTACATTTGGTTATTCCTGTAATAAAATTTGAGGTAAACAGTAGAGAGGAGTAACGATTAACAAATTATTGGTTAAATTAGAAAGTTCTGTATTAAGCTTTACGTTAAACTTTATTAAATACAAAATATACATGTAAATAATATATAAAATATAAATATATATATATATATATATACAATTTTGATAAGTAAAATTAAAGGACTGATTAATGTGGAAAATGACAAAGTTCACCTTTCCTTAGGGTCAATATAATAAGAATCATATAGAAGTATTGATTTAATATTAAACCATGAATGCAAACTATAAACAGGTAAGAGAATGTTTATTGTTGCACATAAACAACATATAACACAAAATAACTTGAATGACTGATGGAATAAATTTTTCCGTAGAATTTTAAAACAATCAAAAGAGTAATTAAGCCATATCGAGTCTACCAAATGCCCTTATATACAAATTTACTATTTTTACTAGAATCAGAACAATGCTTTTTAGAAAATGAAAAACGTGTTTAATTGTATTTGTCGATCATAGGAGTGGGGAGAGGCATTTGGATCTCTTAGTGCACCATTGGATATCAATTGAAGATTTATCATCAATTTTATCAAATTGAGCCCAACGATTCACAAATGATAATCAATTAAAATGAGCCTTGTAACTATAAAATCATAGGTCGCTTGTACTTTGAGGGTTATTTGGAAATTGTTTGAGAAAGTAATGAGTTAATACAACTCTTACGCAACGCGCTATTCAAATCTCGCGCGCTCTGTAATACCGATCTCAGCCACTAAGTGGCGTACTCCCAAATTCTCAATTCTCAATATGAAAAGGCTTAGTGAGGTGATATATACGAGTCCCTCATTACTTCTGTTACTCTTGCTATTTTTTTAGCACTATATAATAAATATAGCCTTGAGGTCTTTCTTGTTAGATAATTTTCATTGAAGTATAATATATACTCATTTTAGTAAAACTCAATTCTAGAGTTTTTTCACTCCATCCTTTCAGCATTGATTACTGTGCCTAATCCCCCCTTTTGAGTAACCACCACTCATTTTTTGTAATATTTTTTACAGGAACCCTCCCTATTTCTCCCCCAGTTTGGATTGGTTCAAGATTTTAATGTTAATTTACCATATAATCTCGCGATTAATAGTCGAACTTGGCTGACAGTATGCAGGCGAATAAAGGGTTGTAAATTGTTTAACTATTTGAGTAAAATATTCAACTTTCGAACTATACTTCATTTATTCACCCATAAACGATCAATTTTATATTATACTAGTGTCCCTAAAATCCTCAATCAGCTGCTACTTTATTTTTCTCACAATGCTCTACATCTTCGTACTTTTATTACATATACAATTCAATTAGACTTGTGATAAAAGAATTTTATGAAAACCGATTTTCTTTAGCTGATTAACTCATTTATTATACGCCAGAACTTGAGAATAACTTATTTTGCTAAGAAATAAAAATTCATATTGAAAAATTTCTTTTTTTAAGTTTTGCAACACTAATATAATTTTTCAAATAAATCAATTATTTTTATATATTTACAAAAAAAATATTTAAAATGTTAACTTAAGCATTGAATTTTGGTTACAGAAAAGGTACATCTATAAATATTGTACATTTTTTTAATACTCTTTATACGAAAAAACTTTCACTTGAAAATGTGAAAATGATTAAGGTTTTAAGATTGAATTTTATCTTTGCATTTATATTACATACTACATAAATTATAATAAATGAGAGAGAGATAGAAGATTAAAAACAATTAAAACCATATTTCTGCTTATATTCGTAATATTTTTGTTTTGGATATTTAATGATTATTAGTCAAACTAATTATTTATGATAAACAATAATTGCTAATAATTAATGTTGTTTATAGATTATCAATTATTATCTTTTGAAATAAAAGGAGTGAGGGAGTAATGAGCGAGGTGTTGCAAACAACTAAAAACATAATTGAGCCGCACAGAAATTGTTTAATCGAGCTTCGCAAATTTTACGGCATAAAAACCCCTCTCGAGTGAGGGGAAAAGCCAAGATTAAAAAATTAAATATATTACAAACGGTACGTTGCCACTGCGGAAGTGACGCTTGTTGTCGTCGCCTCACTCGGCTGACGTCTTCCGATCCGGCACACGGGTGAAGGAGTCGCCCTTCGATGCCTCACTCGGCGGCGTCCCCCACGTTGCTCGGTGTCGCTCGCTGGTCACCTAGAGATCGAGTTGCTGGGGCCGATAATTCTCCCAAGGCATGGATCCGCTGAAGAGACGAGCCTTGCGCTCGCGAGTTGATCGCCGTTAGGAAACTTCCAACACACACACACTCTCGTTCACATCAAAGTGATTCACAGATCAGTGTCGCGTATAATTCTCGCGGAATGATGATGATGTGCTGCGAGATGTGAGAAAGAACGGTTTTCGAAAACGAGGAAAAACTGAAGTGCATTCAACTAAATATCGATGCCGAGTGTGTGTCGTGTCTCTGGAAGGAAACAGTTTCTTACGAAAATTCTCCCGTAATAAAATCGGAGACCGCCGTTTCGATCGTCTTTGCATCACGCGGTCACTCTCCTATCCTCGAGACGTCGAAGGAAAGAGAAAGCGTTGAAGAAATGTTAAATTTTTGAATTATTTAAAACTAAAGTAAAAAAATATATTACTCATGTTAATTATTAATATTTTGTAGTAAAAAATATTTACTTTAAGTAATTAAAACGTGTCAAAGTACTGATTTTATTTAAAATTTGATTATTGTTATTAATGACAAGTGATTTTTTTTCCATATTCTCCTCATCAAACCATACAAACCATAAAAACTGGTAATTTTTTTAAATTTTGTATATTTTAAAGATCAAAATATATAATTTTTAAGAAAATTTTCAAGAAAATGCATTTTATTCAGAATTTTATTAGCTACAAATCGTTCATGAATACTATAGTGTTAAAATTAAGTATTTTCATTTTATAACAAAAAAAGTAAAAAAATGCATTCTTTCATTGTTAATAAAAAAAACACCTGAATATTATGCGTGGCATTTTAGATAATAAGAATCTACTGATTTTTTCACAAATTTTAATAAGCATCGCTAGCTGCTTTTTTCATGGCCTAAAAAATGCTGTATTGTTTGGACTGTAAGGAGCTTTGAAGAAATCGGAAAACACTAGTAGTTTTAATTTATAATTATTTATGAGCATGGTTAAAGATTAAATGAGTTTTATCATTGGAGGTTCATGAAATTTTGATAAATTAATTTTGACACCTGCCCGATCTGTATTAAAATATCGTAATTATTACATTAATCATAAAAAGAATAAAAATTAAATATTGTAATTATAAATTATAAAATCTCCTTATAACATGATTCTAAATAATAACTATTCATGTATTCATACACTTTTATATGATTGTACTAATATATATTATTAAATATAAAAAAGAGATATAACAAGATTAGTATTTTTAAGTAAATTATATTGATAATTGTTCCATTTTTAATATTTATTTAATTGGAAATGTAAATGTTATTCGTGGTTTTCTTTTTGTTACAGGTTCGTAATGATGACAATTAGGTGTGCGAAATAAGGGCGTTGATAATAATACGTTGATGCAAAGACAATAAGATAAAAGAAAAATTAGGTAAACGAGTTATTATGTAAGAGGTATTAGGTATATTTTTTCATCGAAAAGGGTGTTTTGGAAATGTGCAAAGTGGGCTGCGAACTGAGTACAATTTTATCAGCTTTGAAGAAAATGTCCGGAAAGGTTACAGTTCAAAAGATAGGAATGGGTGTGTTACTTAACGTGGGCACCGCACAAGTACAAGATCAGAAAATTTGGGAAGTAAAGGGTATTAGACCTTGAAAGCTGATGCTGGATGAGTGAAATTATTGAAACATAAGTTTTTTTTTTTGTTACCAGTATCGTTGTAAGAAATTTGGAGAAGTTTTGCAAAGGTAAGTAAGTTTGATACGAGAGAAGATTGTTATCCTCATTGCGCACTGTTTTTCTCATTATTTCGAATCTAAAATCACCGACCCCCGTTTCAGCTTTTCCTCGGCAGCAAAAAGCTATCGTTTCGGAAGAAGAGGATGAGCTGCACTTCTTAAACGGTGAACTTCAAAAATCTATCATGGGATCCTGATATTGTCTACCTTACTTGATATAATAACTTTGTTTAAAATATACTTATTTGAAGATGTTCATGTTCAAGCCAAAAACCAAAAGTAATCTTTTGTTTATTACTCCTCTGTATATATATCATCTTTAATGTATTCCTTCTATAATAATCTATAATTATTAGAGCTATTTGTAGATGTCATAAACCTAACCAATAGCTTAATTTACCAAACTTCCTTCTTCTCATTTCCTTATTCGCTTTATATTATTTTACAATTATTGGAAAAATTGATTATTCTAAATTGAGGTTTCGAATAATTAATTAAACTCGGACAACGTGAGCTGGTGATTTTCGTGATTTTATTTTTTCCTTTTCGATACGATTACAAGAGAAAAATGGCAAGAGTGCAAATTGAAATTTTAACTGTGTTGACGAGTTCACTCACAAGTTTGTTCTGTCCATCTCCTTTTTCTTCATACATGTCCGTTTTGTTTTTCGTCACTTAATTCTCTTAAATAATATACTAAAACGCAAATTCCTTAATCCACAAGTGCAGTGTAAATTTTAATAAAATCCAGGCTGAACACTAATGGTTCCGAGTAGTCTCCTGACACACCCACTGGCATATCTAAATAATCCATAACACATAAAATCATACATTGAAAATCCCGAAAACGAATATTATTAACATTCGAAAGTTTGGAGATCCTCCATAAAGATAGTGATCGAACAATTATTAGTAATAATTTGTTGATATTATAAGTAGTTCTTACTTACAATTTGCTATTATATTCATTTAAAGTTTTTATTTTTCAATATTATCAAAATTGGCTAAGAAACATTAAGTAAAATATTGAGACATTATATATATAGTACAAATAAACATAGGTTTCTTTTTGCAATACTTTTCTTCATATTATATGTATGTATATTTTTTTAGAATTTTAATCACAGATTTCAGACTGTTTTTAAATTAAATCTTTAAATGTAAATGTCACTAAATTTTTGATGTTTTTGATATCGATATATGATAAAATTTTTTACCATGCTATTCTCTTAATTTAATTACAATTTGTGAATAAAATTATACAAGCATAAATATTTATTTGTTTAAAAAAAAATTTTTTGTTTAATTACGCAATATATTGCATACGTATCTAAATTAAATTATTTATTTATTGTAATTCCAGCCTTTCGGCCTTAGAATGGACCTCCGTTACATACTAAGCATTAAGTTGTCATTTACAATTATACATTTTATACATTATTACATTTATACATATTTACACAATTTATCTGTTTATATTATATTATGTCAATGCACACTTTTTGGTTAGCGTTTGATTTTCAACTCCATAATTCTTTTTATATTGCCTCACTTGTTCCTTTTTATTCATTATTTATTTTAATTTCTTTTCTCCTTGCTTTTTCCCTTTCTTGATCTATCCTTTTATAATTTATTGCATATTAAATTCATTGTCTGTGCCAGCTCTTTGTTCTTTATACCTTCTTTAAAGTTAAGCATAATACTATTTCATTCCATCTATATGTGTTTCTCATTGTTGTCGTTTCGTATTCCGTGTCGCTGCACTCCATTACGAGGTGTGTCCAGTCTCCATATTTTTCATTGCATAATTGACATTTCCTCTCTTGCTCACCCATCCAGTATTTGTTACCTGACACGATATTACCACATCTTATTTTAGCGATGGTTTTAGTGTTTTTCGCGTTTATTTTCCTTTTCAGATATTTAGGTATCCACATCTCTCTTATTTGTTTATAACATTTATTGTATGTAGCTCTTTCTATTCTATTAACCCTCTCTTGTTTAGCTATTTCCTCTCTTCTTCTTCTAACTATCTCATATTTTTTTTTATTTTCATTAACCCACATTTTCATCTTTATCTTGCTGATTTCTACTTCATTCATCCATTTTTTTCTCCGGGTCTACTCCCGTTCTGGCTCTTTCTTGTATTTTTTCTGGTAAACATTTTTTTATCCATCTCTCTTTATTCTGTTCTACCTTTCCTTCATATTTCCTCGTTCTATTTCTCCATTCGATTTTCATCTTACTTTCATTTACCTTTTCGTATATTAGATATTTCGGTGTGCTGAACTCCAGTTCCAGCATCCAACTATAATAATCCAGCTTTATTTTTTTTAGTTCTTCCATTTTCGTATCTCCCTGAATTTCTACACCATACTCTACCACACCTCTCATCAGGTAATTAAATAGCGTTTTTTTAGTTTAAAATCGTTGTAACATCTCCTTTCAGCCAAGCTCCACGTACGTTTTAATGCTATTTTACCTTTCTTTATCCTTTCTTTTATGTACTCCTTTTATCCTCCATACCTTGTAAAAGTAAATCCTAAGTAGCTGAATTTTTCCACTTCTTCTTTTTCCTTTTTTTCCTATTACCATTTGTTTTTTTTTTTCTATTTCTCCCTCTTTGAAATATCATTATTTTTGTTTTCTCCGCATTCAGTTATAATTTCCTACTTTTCAGGAATTTTTTCAGCACGACATTATTTCTGCCATGGCTTCCTTATTTTCCTCTATCAGCGCTATATCATCAACATACGCCAATGATCATATCCTTTTCCGATCTATTTTCGTTCCTTCAATATTCCATTTTTCTATTTCCTCCTCTAATCCAGCTATGTGTATTTTAAAAAGGAGTGGGCTCAGGTTACAGCCTTGCTTCAATCCTCTATATACTTTTATTTTCTCTGTTATACCTTCTTCTGTTTTAACCCTTATCCATGTGTCTTCGTATATGTTATTGATTATTTCTGTTAATTTGTCATCTATCGCTTTTTCTTCCATTATTGCTCATAGTTTCCTTCTATCTACAGTGTCAAAGGCCGCTTTAACTTCGACAAATAGCACATATATCTTTTTCTTCAGTGTAATTGCTTTGTCTGTTATGTGCTGTAATATATAAATATTGTCGATCGTAGATCTGCCTTTCCTGAAGTCTACTTATCCTTCGGGTATAATCTTTCCACTTCTATTTCTAGTTTGTCCTTCAACATTCAACTTGTATATATCTTATATCCCGCTGGTAGAATCGATAATTCTCTATAATTATTTGGATCTTCTGCGTTGCCTTTTTTGAAAAATGGTGTGATCACCGCAATTTTCCACTCCTCTGGGATATCCTCTCCTTTTCAAATCCGTTTTATTATCTCCATTAATCTGTTTGTAGCTCCTTCACCTGCGTAGATCCATGCTTCGTTTATTATTTTATCTTTGTCTGATGCTTTTTTTTCCTTAAGGTTTTTCCACTTTTCATATATATCCTTCTTGTCAATATTACATATCCTCTCATTTTTTTGTTCATTTATATTACCCTTTGTTTCTTTTTCTTTTTTTATCCCTTCTTTGTCATTTAGTAGTTTGCTAAAGTGTGTCATCCGTTTCTCTTTGCTTATCCTACCTTCGTTGTTCTTTATCCTTCTTTTACGTTTGTTTAAGTATTTCCATATATCACTTTCGTTTTTAAGCTCCTTCAATTCTTTTTCTTTTTTCTTTTTCTGCCTTTTTATTTTCTCCTTTCAAGTTAGTTTCCATTTGTTTTTTTGTTCTATATACCTTTCTCTATTGATTTTCCCTTCTTTCCATTGTTTATATCGTTTCTTAGTTTTTATCTTTTCTTTTGAATATTTTTTATTCCACCACTTTGCTTTACCAATTTTCCACTCTTTTATTTTTAGTTATTTAGTAAGTAATATCCTTACTATATCCTCTTTCAGTTTTGTCCATGTTTCATTAATCATCTATATAGATTCCCCCTCGGTATATGTGTAATTAGTGTCCTCTCTATACTTGTTTATACTTTCTTCGTCGCACACCGTTATTTCCCTCTTTTTTCCCTCTTTTCTTATTGTTGTTTTTCCTATCTGTTTGTATATGTTTTCTTTTGTTTCTATCTCTATCCTGATTGGCATATGGTCAGATTTAATTCTTCCTTCTATTTTGAAACTTATAATTTTTTCTTTGAATCCTTCATCCGCGATAGCCAAATCGATAACAGAGTTGCCTCTCGGCCCGACATATGTATATTCACCTTCACCATCTTCCCACTCTGTTCCATTCAATATACACCAATCATTCTCTTCGTCTTTTTGTTATTAATTAATAATTGTTTTTATTAAGTTCTTTCCCTTTTTATCAATCTTTTTATCCTTACTATATCTAGGCTTTATCTTCCATTCATGCATATTCATATAATTAAAGATCCGATTCTTGTTCAGGTCCCCCATGATTAAAAGATCAGTTTCGTCATTGTAACTTTCTTCAATCCTCTTAAATTGTTTTTCCATGTCTCCATTACTGTATAGGTTCCATATGTCTGTCATCCTGCTTTTTTCCTTATCCTTAATTTTGGTTTTAACCACTCCTTCTATTGATACCCCTAGTTCTTTAATTTTTATATTCCATTTTTTTTATACCTATTATCATACCGCCTTTTGCCCTGCCTTTCTTTTTTTCCCTCATGGCTGGTATGATATCCCATTTCAGTTGACTAGGCAGTATTTCCTTGCATCTCTCCACGTCTTTTCCTTCTAGCCACGTTTCAGCCAGACATCCGTTCTATATACTTCCAAAATTCCCTGTCTTTCCCCCGAAAGCATGCAATATTTCAATATATTATCCTTCTTGTATATTTTCCTTTTCCTGTTCTGTCCTGTCGTGTTTCTGTTCTTATATTCCCTTCTTCTTCTTCATTGTGTGTCCATTTCCATTCTATTCGAAATCCTTCTTTTTGTTATTTTTGAATGTTTTCCTGCTTTCTGTTCTTTGTCTTGTGCATTGTCTTTTCTTTTTGCTCCTTCTGTTTTCGCCATTTCTCCACCTTCTTGATTTATATCCTGCTGTGCTTCTCCTCTTTTGTGTCTCCCTTCTTCTATGCCAGTCTCTTTCCTATCTTTCTCCTTTATACTATGTGCCTCTCTTCTTATTTCATTTTCTATTTCCCTTCTTATCATCTCCGTTGCCTCTTTTCACCCCACCTCATCCATTTATCATCTATGTATATCTTATTCAGTCCCACTTTCACGTATTTCCCTTTTGCCCTTAACTTTTTCACCTACACGTTGATTTGTTCTTGCTTCTTCCTATCCTCGAAGTTTAAGTCCTGTTCTAAGTATATTTGTGTCCCCATTAGATTTTTCCTGGCTTCAAGTATTTCGTTCCTTTTTTCCCTGCTGGATAGTTTAATGAGCACCTTTTGTCCGCTCCACCAGCTGCTAATTATCCCTGTTTCTACTTTCAGTTTTGTTTTGACAAATTCCTTTGTCCATTCACTTAGTCCTTTATTAGTAATTTCCTCTCTGGCACCTCTTATAACTACATTTTCCTCTCTTTGCGCTCTCTTTCTCTGCGCTCTCTTTCTTTTATCATTTTTCTAATGTTTTTTGTTTCCTGTTCCGTGAGGCTAGAGTTACTGCTTCCACTTGCTATTGATAAGTTTGACCTGCTGCTTGTTCTACTCCATATATTGCCGTTCAATTTCCGCTCAGCATCTCTTTCCATACTTTTGACACTTTCTCTGTCTTAAGCTATGCTTTCTTCTATTATGTTGTCCTCTAATATCTTCTCCACTGCTTGTTTCCATTCTTCATTCGCTACTTTGGTTTCCTCCGCGTCCTTCATTGTTTCTTCTAAATCTCTTACCATATATTCCACTTTTCTATCCCACTCTCTATGCCTTTCTTCATATTGTTTAATTTTTATGTTTATTTTATACCTCATCTCTTTTAGTTCTTTGATAACCCGCTCATTTTCCCCTCTTTCCACTTTTCTTTTTTATATTTCTTCATTAAATGCCTTTTTGAGATTTTCAAATTTATTCAGATCTTCCTTCTCTTTTTCACCTTCAAAGCTCACCTTCTTTTGTTGTTTTTTGTTGACACTCAGAATTAGTCGCAAACTACCTTTTTTGGTGCCTCTTGTACTGTTTTTCCTTATCCCGAGGCCCCTTTCTTCGTGATCATACTCGTAGTTGGTGAGGCGGCGCCACCTTGCTCACTGGATTCAGTGCTCTGAGTCGCCACTATTCATCAAAAACAATTCTTCTTTCCGCTCCATAACCGTCACTTTTTTTTCACTTATTTTTTCCTTTTATTTTTCACTAACTCCGCTCTTTCTCCTCTTTACTTCGTTTCTCAGTTGTTTCTCACTTTTTCTCCTGTTAAACTAACCTACTTTCACTTCACTTTTCCTTCAATTTTTTTTTCTGTATGATATTTATTGCTTAGCGTCCGTCAACATGTTTTAACAATATTTTGCCGGTACCGGAAATCCCTTTTAAAGTATTATATAAATAGTATAAAATATTTCAAAATTAAATACAATAATATAATTAATAAAGGAATAATATAATATGATATTTATTTAATGCGATTTTATTCGTATATCATGGAACTTGTAATCCTGAAACACTATTTTTCATCGATGGCAATTACTCAGATTAATTATTTATCTATAATATTAAAAATGTAATTTCCCGATTAAATTTTTTGACAACATTTCGTTATAGAAAACTCTACATTTATTAAAAATTGCAAATTATTTCTTGTTCTCAGTATTTAATATGAAATTAAAGTGATACCGATTTTTCATTTTGGATTGATATAAATGAACCTCAAATTGAACTATTAAAATTAAGAAGAATATTTCGTTTTTTCATTTCAAATTTTATAATGTAAAGATTAAATTAGATATGTAGAGTTTCATCGAAATGAAATGAATTTATGATAATTTTATTTTGCTCTTCTCATTTATTAAAAAACGCATGTCTTTCAAGTTGTTAGGTGTGCACATGGTTTTTTAATTATTTTTTAATTTTCTCACTTCAGTCAGGTTTGTGATAAGTTGTAATAGCAATGTGATCATGAATGGCACATACTCATTCTTCTGAATTCATGAATGCATTTTTGATTATTTCAACGATCGCCGGATAATCGATACATTTAAAAACGTACATATTAAAAAATGTTGAACATACCGAAGGCAAGACCATTATTTTTTGTTTATTTCAAAAGACCCGTAGATCTCCTGCCGAAAAATGTAAATAGATATATAAATGAAGTTCATATCTTTTATCTTCGAGACGTATTACTGGTCGGAGATCCATAATTGTCTATTCATTGTCTATCTGATGAGTTAGCTCACAAGTGGAGATTAATTATACCTATGGCCTCTAGGCTTCGGGTGTAGATAACTGCTTATTTGAACACCCGAACCCATCCTGATATATAAATGCCGTACATATTCTCTACACTTGTAATGTATCCTCGTAATATCGTCTCGATGATGCGACTAATGCTCCGCAATTCTCCTACCAGGTTTATGAACGCCATGAATAACACAATATACACAATATAACATCGAGATCATTTGAGGATACATGTTTCTACAAACTTTTCAGCTATCGATTCAAAATTAAAAAATCTCTCGACTTGTGTAAATATTATTTATTTATTTATTATTCTAGTCTTACGATCGAGGAATGAATTTGAGTACAAATTTCTATATTATAAAGTTTTATAAGCTAGGTTGCAATTACATTTTGCATTTTTACATTTTAAATCACACTTCCTATCTATTATTATTAAACGTATTTTTTCTATATGCTTACACATTATTATCGAAAATATTACGTTATATACCAATTGTTATTTTATTTTATTATATGGTGCTTAAATCGTATTTAAGTACATACTCAGTAATGACGGTTTTTACAATCTTTATCTTAATACTTAATTTTACAATTAACAATCTACTTCCTACTTATGAATTACTATTTTGACACATTGTAAAAAATTTTAAATAAAAAAAAATACAGCAGACTTTGAGTTAATATGATTTTGTCAAAAAATAATTATTAATTTATTATTTAAATATTTTTACTTGACAAAAATAGCACAAAATTTATTATTCAATACTAAATATTTAAACTGTATTCTATTTGTATTACAATATTAATAGTAAATCTTGGATCAATATCGATAATTAACTTTTGTTCATTAATTTACATTGAATCAAAGATTAATTTGGCACATATATCATAAATACCATTTTGTTATAAATATATTAAAAAACAATTATACATCTATATAAAGTTAATTGGATTTGGTATGTTTTTAAGCAAGGAAAATCCCAGACGAGTATCCTTTCTTCGTGTAACAATCATTTATTATTTGTAGTTGTAACTGTAATGCAGTTTATTAAAATTTATCACAGCATTTTTAAGTAAAATATTTTCAATACAAATGTTTTACGTGAATCGAACAAATTATTGACATTTTCAAAAGATCTTTTTTTTCTCATAAGAAGTTTTGGAATGTAAGTATTTTTATCTCTTATATACCAATCAATACTTGTAAAAAGATATACATATTATGAATCGAAAAATTCCGAAGTCAATAAACAATACAAGTCAAGTTTAAGTGTTCACTAGAAAATAAATCAAACTTCTTTATTAATTGTTGTAATGTTTTATGCGAATCGCGGTTCACCATATAAGACAACAATTTGAATTCGTATTATCTATTAATGGCATTATCTATTTTAGTAAATTTCTATTCTTCGGTTTATTAGGGCAGATCAATTGAAAAAGGATCAGCATAACGGTAATAACCTTCCTCTCCATATGGTTAATATTTCCATAAATTCATTTAGAGGTTTCAGAAAGAGCAGTTTTCTAAAAGAAGAGTAAATACTAATCTGAACGATCGACTTCACCTGATAAATGACAGAAAAAGTCGACATTTCTTCTTCACAAATGCACACACGCGTATAAGGAAATACAATTAACCCCTGCCACAGGCTGCAAATAATTTTTCCTCTTGCAGTGTGTTTTGAATTATAAGTAGTGGTTCACTCAATTACGGGTTTTTGTAATTATTCCTCCTCATCACATACTTCACACGGACAATTAGAAAGTATGCAGTTATGTTAGTGAGCAAGAGAGATATATTACACGTCTTTAAATTAAAGTTAAAATTGAAAGCAGTTTTAGTTACGAAACGTTTTCAGGTATATTTTTGTATTTTTTACAAAGCATATTTGCAGTTAATATAATACATACTATTATAATCTTTCTTAATAAATTTAAAGAAATAAGAGCAGACATATTTGCAACATAAAATAAAAACCACCATAAACATAATGAAGGAAAAAAAATATATTAATCCCTTATTAATTAATATATTTCGAGTATTAGTTTGTTCAGAAATATAATTAATAATAACAAATATTGCCGATGAACACAATCCATAACCAATTATTATAATTATTCCACTTATAATCCTTTATTCAGACAATAAACAAAATCCAAATAATACAATTCTTACATGAACAACTGAAGAATAAGCAACTAATAATTTTATACCTAGTTGACGTAAACATACAAGTCTTTATAATCATCCCAATTAATCTAATAGAAATAAAAATAAAATTTACTTCTTTTGACCTCTGAATTATTATTATTATAGCACAAATTATTCCATAACCCCTAATTATAATAAAATACTGGCTCAAATCATTGACCCAATAACCAGAGCTTCAAAATGAGCTTTTGGTAATCACACATGAAATATAAATAGGATAAACGAAGAATGTAACACAAATTGTCTTTGCTTCTGGTCCGTTAAACCAATTAATGTAATGTGAGCGAAGGACTTTTTGTTTAAACTCAAACCTATTCTTTACACAAAATTTAAATTTTAACCAGATTTGTTTTATTAATAAAATTTAAATTCATCGTTACAAAAGTAAGCACTTTGGTCGAATAAATATCATCCTGCTTAGATTCAGTTATATACGGGAGTTTAAACAGAAACTCGCAATTGAGCGATAAAGTTTATTTTTAGCCGGAAATGGATTCAATTTCTGGTAATCAACCCGAGTCAACTCTAATGGAATTAATGCTCCGTCACTAAATTTATGAACCGTCTATTATAACGGTTGAAAAATTAAAATTAATTAAAATTTATCGTTTCATTAAAGCTCGATTTGTAAACTCGAATTTTGGTCGTAGACGTCCCTCGAGTTTAATATCCCGCAGT
This sequence comes from Eupristina koningsbergeri, assembly GCA_018907245.1. Lineage (NCBI taxonomy): Eukaryota > Metazoa > Arthropoda > Insecta > Hymenoptera > Agaonidae > Eupristina > Eupristina koningsbergeri. Next base: position 268,821 of record JACCHV010000002.1, on the reverse strand, counting down.
TCCTTTTCATTGGCAAGCCACGCAATTCGCGTGTAGATTTAATCTTGTGGTGTATATGCGATAAGAGGTTAATTAAAGTACTCTAAGATCAGAGACGAGGTAAGAGAGCAGATCAACTCTGATTTGAAAGCTGGAGATACGACGCATGAATCATCAAGTTCAAAGCGTTTGACGGTTATAAAAAATTTTTATCGGTGATAGAAATTTTAATTAATTATTATTTAATGCTAAGCAGATAATTATACGATATAATTCTTAAAATATATAATTAAGTTACAATAATTTTTAATTCTATAGGTATTATAAAATTGTTAATCATATTTCTCTTATGATTCAAATAGAATAGATAAATTAACAGAATAATTTAAAAAATGAAGCTATTATTATTAATTATTGATCACGTTATAGATGCTTACTAAATGCATGAGGAGTGAATATTTTAAAAATCAACAAAAGAGGGATTAAAACAATATCGAGTTGCAAGTTGAGTGATGTTGAAATATGTTTTATCATATAGTATTTTTCGTTAATTTTTAGTATTCCCTTTTTCAAGGTATTATTAATAAAAATTACATCATTATAGATCTGATAACAATACTTTTTCAGGCAATATTAAACTGTAAATACAAATACTTGAGATTTAAAAATATGTTTGAATTTTTGAATTTAGCAGTAATCGTAAGTAAACTTCTTCTCAAATTTTTGATCAACTTCTCAATCAACACATTGCGCAATTAATATTTGAGCAACAGCGAATTTCAATATATAAAAATTTAAGTACGTGTTAATTTTCACTCTTTTGCACATCCTTTTTAAAATAATATTGACATTAGAATGTAAAATTATCGGAGAGTAAAATGCATTAAGTTAAAAGTCAGTTACGGTTGAGTGTTTCATCCATAAAAAAATTCGTAGTCGATTAATTGCAGAAGCTAAACTGAAATAATCAAATACTTTATACATTGGAGTTTAATTACGAAGAATCCAGAGTTCATGTGCGTATTTGCGAGTGTAGCTTCAAAATTTACTCATTAAAGCCATCAACGTTTACTCCAACTTCGGTGGTTTATAAATAGTTCATCAACGTATAGTTACAACTCGAAGATAAGCAGTTTGACGTCACTAAGGTATTAGAGATTAATACATTAAACTTAACGAAATTAAGAATGTTGCCTATTCAACAGAAAATTATCGTGGAAATTGCTAAAGTATAGAAACATGTAAATATTTTTAAAAAATCAAAATTTAATATTACTGTTTGAATAAAAATATTTACTGGATATTTCTTAGTGTTAGATAAACTAATCAAACTATTCTGAATTTTTGTATACAATTCTTTATATAATTTTTCATAAATTTGTATATAATTATGTTTATTACCTGAACATTTTTGCTAAAAAATAGCTACATAAATAAATATGGAATATGCAAATAATAATTTGTACACATCTTTTCATTTGCAGAAAAAGTATTGATAAATGTTGCGAAAATGAAGAAACAGTTCGACTACATGCAACTTCTAAATGAAATTTTAAAAAACACAAACATTAAATACAATCATCAATGGTTTGGGAAAAAGAAAGAGCACTACTGTTTGCCATATTAGTAATAATAAGGAATTTTTTTACAATAACCGTTTTATTTGTAATAATATTATCTGAATCAGTAAAGTAATATGATTACTCAAAAATAAAAAATAATTATATTATACATAAAACTCTTGGTGCTTCTTTCAAACTATTTTTATATGTAACTTAATATTCAACTATTAATAACATATAATTAATAATTAAGAATAGTTTGCATTTGCATTAACTTGTATTTTCAAATACAAAGCATTCTTATTTTCAACGCGATTAAAATGGTATTTTTCGCTGTAATTTTTGGACATATTATGTAAACACATAGCTGAAACTGTGATCGAGTGAGGACACAGGTCTTTTTGAATTTGGAAACAACAATATCCCTCATTATACTATTTTTATTAAATTTTCCTCAATATGATTGAAATACGAAATGGTACTCTTGATACGTGAAACTAAAAAGGCTGATAATTAATGAAAGTCAACCAAGCCTAGATAGATATTTGAGGACGTGAATACATGTTGTCACCTAATTTTGTTGTTTCAATCCAATTCAGTCTAGACTGAAGAACCATTAAGCCTTGATTCCTAGTCCTAGCTGACCTGTTTCTCCATCCTCTTACTTTCTTGTTGTAAGGAGGAAAGCAGGAGAGAAGACGAAAAAGATACATATACATCGGAAGCTGCGGGTATAATAGTGACCGGGTAATTAGTCTAGGCTCCAGGGTTATAACAGTTCCTATGAATTACCTGTAAGTTACCTACATTATCAATAGTGTTAGTCTCATTTGTATTACCCGTTATTCTTTTTTCCTCTCTTTGTAATTAACTAACTATTTATTATTAATAATTATTAAATAATTTACTATTTATTAGTTTTTTTTCTGATCGATAGCATTTTATTAAAACCGATTAGTTGAAACGGCGGCCTCATGCTCATTCGAACCTTTAATAAATTAAAAGGTTTTTTTATTTTCCTCGCAGTTAACACACGTAAGTGTAAGAAAGAAGAAGATGAAATTGTTTACAATATTTGCGAATTCTTAATTAAATAAATACAAATTATGTTCAGACATTTGCAAAAAAAAGTTATTAATAACGACCGCCTGTGAGTAATATTAATAGTAACTCCATAATTCTCCGTCTATATTTCCTCAAAGCATATTTATTAATTTTTTTTGTTTTAAACAAATTTGTTATGTAATGAACATTTTTTATTTTTATTTTATAATAGCGATTAGTTGCATAAACTTCATAAATTTGATTTTAAACTGTTTTTTTTAGAATCACTGATAGAATTCCACGTAATTTCAAATATCATTTTGTGTGCATACAGTTTTTTTTTTTTATTTTAGTAAAGTTAAAATCTGACTAGTTGTCATTAAAAAGGATTTTCGACACACTGATATGAAGATTTTCTTTCATTGGTATTCGATGTAATGACACTACGGAATTCGAAGATACCCTATTTGTTCTGGATCATACATCATAATTTTACAATAAATTAAAGTTTAGGATACAATAAAGTGAATTATAGACATACATGTATTTGTTACATTTAAAACATAAAATTTTCCATATGAAATACAATGTTCGCTTTCCTAGTTTTTTAATCAATTAACTATATGAAACCAGAAATAGAATTAATCTTGACATCGGTAATATTATACAAAAATATAATTTTATATACATTTATAAATAATTATATATTAAGGCATACATTAATTTAAACACTAAATATTCAATTGCATAATTTATAGTGAGTAATTTAATTATATTTAATTCGTAAGAATTAAGTATTTAATGTTAATTATGTTCCTTATGTACATATTTATATTTATAATAATAATTTACATTATTTATTTTTTTTATTTAATTATTTATAAATTTGAAAATTAGATTACGTCAATTAATTATTTTATTGGTGTACCTATTGTCGTACCAAATCATTACTACAAAAGTTACTGTAAATTAGATAGCCTGTTCTAAATATTAAAAAAAAAAAAAAAACTAGATATATAAGAAAAAAATTTTAGAACAAGAAGAGGTTGAAAATTGGTTTGATCTTATTTTAGAATAAATAATGATTAAAAATCATATAACACAGTAGTAGTGCAATTTTTTAAGAATAAAATGTTGAAATCGGGGAAAAATAATGAATAATCAATTCATAGCAAAAAATATTATTAGTGATTGAAATAAATAATATTTTTTGATGTAAATTACAAAAATGAAATAATAAATTATTAAAGTATAAAAAAAAAAAAGAAAATTTGTGTAATGAAATAATATAAAACAATGAGGATAGAAAAATCAATGAACATAAAATTACGAGTAAAAGTGAGAAGTAGCTCAAAAGACAAGAAAAAAACTAAATAAAAATTAAGATTTAATTCCATATAAAAAATAAGAGTGAATAAATCAAAGAGAGAGCGTTGAAAAGATGAAAAAGTAATAGATTGATGTAAAAATAGACTTAAAGATTTGATATTCTCGATTCGCTATTTTTTTCGTTGGTTTAACTTATGTTTTTAACATTTTTCTCGACTCATTTACCAGTTTTATTTGAGACGTATACAGATGAGTTTGTACTTGAGCTCGAAAATTGATATTTGGATATTAAGTATCATTGAGATGAAGCTCCTTACTTTTATTATTAGTTTCGGTACTCTCTCTCTCTCTCTCTCTCTTCTCTCTCTCACTCTCTCTCTCTCTGAATAGCAACTGGCGATACTAATGCAATGATGGAACAACTATTGATCTGTGTATCACGTAATTGACATGCCAAATTTTTGTTTAAGTATTTATATATGTATGTATGTATGGATCCAAAAATATGTGTGTTTATATATATCATACATGAAGCAATTATTTTGTATCGATCATATTAAAAAATAATGCATATATTATAAGCGACAAACAATTTTGCTAATCAAATAACACAAAAAAAGTAATAATGCCAATAAAATAGCACGAATCAACTCCGTAATATTCCGATTGTAAGGAGTAAATAATAAAACAACACTGAATATAACTATTCACGCAGCAAGCCTTTAATTATTTTCCAAAATGTGACATACAGGTTGAAGGCCGTGTTACAACTAACTCCTCTCCTTTTCTACACTACACCGCATCCTCCCCCATAGATCGGCTTGACCGCCGGTCATCTGCGCCGCAGCTGTGTAAAACTTTCCGTTCTCAGGAAAATACAGTTTTGTCGCCCATCAGCTCGGTTCGAAAAACGCCGACGCTTACAATATTACTTCAAACTTTTCATTTTTTCAACATAGAAATCTGGGTTAATTTGAAATTACGATTATTATCATAGATGTTATAATTATAATTATCAATGTCTATTATATTTATAAGGACCTTAAATACTTAATCATAAATAAAATAATAATTTTTTAAGATTCTAGGTATAAGAATAAGCGCTGTTATAAGGATATTAAAATTTGATACTTACTTTACTTTTTTATTATTTATTTCTGATTAATTATTAAAATTATGTTGCTAAACAGAAACCAAGGTTTGCATTTGTTTTTATATGAAATTATAAATATATAGTATAGTTCAGATTATAAATAATAATAAATAATATCATTTTTGGTGAAATCAACAGAAAATATCTAACCTCATTTTCGCAGTTTTTTTGGCATAAATTTACATCAAGAACTTAAATTTAGATGATTTTCCAATTTAATAACAATTTGTTTTTATTTGTATTTAATTTTATACAATACATTGTGTCATGAAAGAATAGAGTAATAAATTTGCATTGCATAATCTAAAAAGTCATAATTTAAATTTAAATTTAAAAAGTTTGAAGCAGCCACAACTAATATTGCGGACGGAAGAGCGAATCTCGTTTCTCTTAACACCTGAGAATAACCATTAAGAATAACTAATAAGAGTGAGAGAGAAAAAGGGCGGGGGTGTAATTTCATCCCATGTGTCGACAAATCGGTACAGTATCATACGATACACCGAGGAAGACTTCATTAATTTAATAAAAAAAAATCATAATTTAAAGAAATTGTTCTATTCTATCTACTAAAATATGTTTTTTTTTAAATATTTGCACGGTAGCAGTGCTCAAAAATAATTTGAATAATTTACCTTATTTTATTAATGACATATATATACATGTATGTATAAACTAATTTTCAAGTAATATTAGAAAATACATTGAAATTTGAATAGGGAAAGTTCGCTTATTAATTATGTTAAGTAAATTATAAAATTGTAATTGCAATAATTTTTTATTTTGTATAGATGAAGTATTGAAATACATATTGTGAATTTTATTAAAATCTGATAACAACATATGATAGCAAATGATGATTTTATAAGATTTTTTTAACAGTATTTCTTTAAATAGTATGAGTTATTTTTCTAGTAATAACAAATGCTTAAAATGGCTAATTTTTTTCAAATGAATAATGCATTAAAATTACAGTACATTCATACGTTTTAATTGTTTATATAACCATTTATTTTCTCTGTATAAATTTTAAATATTTCCTGATCTAACTCGATTTTATTTATATTTTTAGCGTTACTGTGATACTAAATATTTATTTATTGCTATAAATTAAAAAAATTGAAGAATAAGACAAAATTTTTTTGTGTTTGAAAAGCACAATAAAATATACGAGAAATGATTCTTTTAATGGAAATTTATCCATTTAAATTAATAGACATTTAAGCATTTACTCTCAGAAAAAAAGAAAATAATAAAACTCTTCAAAATGTTATTGGAAAAGCAATGAGTTGATGGGGGAAAATGAGCCAGGAGTTGTTTTCGTGGGAAACCCTAGAATTATAACACTTCTACAATTTAGAACGTAATATTACCTCTTATGTGGGAGTAGTTTAGTACACTGGTAGGAGAAGTCGACTCTTATATTTAAATTTTAAAGTAAAGTACAAATTAGATCAATTATAGTGACAAGTTTTAGCAATCGTCAAAATGAATCATAAAACCTATTCCGGTCAACGAATTCCTGAAAAATCAAAAATTCTCTGATGATGCTTTTTTTTAATTGAATTTATCCAGAAAAATATTTTCATGTATTAGCATTCAATGAATTTGTTTCCTTTTATTCTTCAATGAAATACCCTTTATTTTATTTATGAGTTTATTTTTATTATTTTATGAAGAGCGAAGCGAGAATATCAAGTCTTTAAGTCTATTTTTACATCAATCTATTACTTTTTCGTCTTTTCAACGCTCTCTCTTTGTTTTTTTCTTGTCTTCTGAGCTACTTCTCACTTTTATTCGTAATTTTATGTTCATTGATTTTTCTATCTTCATTGTTTTATATTATTTCATTACACAAGTTTTCTTTTTCTTTTTTATACTTTAATAATTTATTATTTCATTTTTGTAATTTACATCAAAAATTATTATTTATTTCAATCACTAATAATATTTTTTGCTATTGATTATTCATTATTTTTCCCCGGTTTCCACATTTTATTTTATTTTATTTTGAATGTCTTTAGTTCCGTTTTTGCGGTTTTGAATATTGTTTTGATCGTATTAATTTACTTAAGATATTAATGAGTTAATCAAACTGATTTCATTAGTCGTAGGTTCAAATCCCAAAAAGAATTTATAGCTGATGTAACTAACAAGTTCCTCTCGATCAATTCTTTTACCCCAACTGATCAAAATGACGTTTAAGCATTCAAGTTTTATGTGTTCTTAAATTAATCGTTAGTATGTTCATGTCTTTGAAGTGGAATTATTCATTACGCAATTCATTATTGTATTGTCATTCTGATATTACATGCCAATTGGAAATCTGCAACTACGTGATTTATGGCATTAATTTTTCTGATTGCAATACGTCGACTTTAATATTTTGAAGGTAAAAAGTTATTTTTAAATTATTAAAAAATGTTTAAAGTTTTAATCGTATCATTATTTGTGCAAAATGGTTAAGTGTTACAATAAATAAAAAATAATGATTTGTGATATATAAGAATAAAAAATTCTATTTACGTGAATATTGAATGATGCAGTACTTCATAGTTTTATTGGAGGTTTTTTTTTTTTTTATTTTTTATATTTAATTTATTGTGACATACAAAATTAAACATCTGGTGGATTGCAAGTAGAGATTTCTGTATTTATTTATTGGGCAATTAAAAATTGATAGCGTTAATACAAGTTTATTAAAAAAATTTATTTTACTTTTGAACACATTTTGAATATCCAAAATACTTTAAAAAACATCTCAAATTCACTTCGACTATATATTAATAATTTATTTTACTTGAATATTATAATTTTTTGATCAACTTGATTCCAATAATTAATTGGAATTTTACAAATTTTACTCAAAAATCAATTGATTCTCATTAAAAAAAACATGTTAAGAGTCTAGTTTCCGTTGGTTTAGTAATATTATCTGGAAAATTCAGTTAGGGAAAACTGTCGTGATAACTCCCAACTATTCGAAAATGCTATCCATCTTTGTCGTTTCTCTGGAATAAATTTATAGGAATGTGTAGTACCGTTTACATTTTTTTTGCTGAATACATCACCTCTGGTTTTTTCTACATGGATATCAAGTACAAACTTTTATGGATTAATATTTTACATTTCTACGAATTTTTATAATTGATTATTTCACATATTCGTCAAAAGCTACAATTAATGCCGCCAAAACGCATAAAAATTATTTTATAGGTATCACCGTTTGCATATTATATTTATGTCACCTGTGCACTTGAAGCTACATGTCCTAGTAAGGCTTCACCCAATCATTGATACAAGGAATTATCTAAAGTAGGCATTCAGTTAAACAAGTGCTGTAACTTACAAATGATTTTAATACTTTGATTTTTACGATTTGATCCTGACAACTTAGACCAAACAATAGAACATTTTTTAGGTTATAAAAAAGTAGGTAGTTCATATCAAAATTCGTAAAAAAATTAATAGAATATTATTTTCTAAAGAATTTAACTCCTGATAGCAGTTAGTTAGTTTTGTAACAAAAGAGAGGGTTGAACACCTCGAGTACTCGTGCAAAGAGTATTGTGCTACAATTTCCCAAAATTATTTCCTGCCTATAAGGATCGCACATCTCTACACCACAATTGTGATATTCTCCCGGCTGAACGAGCTCCGTGACATCATACATTGGAGTTCAAATCCAGCACTATGACCCCAGCGTCTACAATCCTTAGCATGTCTTGGTACACCCCAATGCAAGAAGTTGATGCGCATTTATCTCTAGTGTTATACTATATTTATATACCTATACTTATACCTATACTTATCCTACCATTTCTAGATTTTCCTTAGTGTAGCTGTGGTTAAGATTTTCCCTCTCTAACTTCTAGCTGCCGTGTCGGCAGAATCCGACGAAGAATTAACCTGTAGGTTAAAAGCGCACCACGTTGATTCGGCTTTAGCTGCTTTTGACATGCTTTAGTACAACTGAATCTACAATTCAGCTTTGGTTACGTTCTACAGATCACTAAGCTTTCTAATTTTTTGTAGTGTATCTAATTGCGTGGTTGCTTTTATTATTGTACCAATTTCCAATTTTCTGAGATATTTAGGTTCTAGAAATGATAACCCTAATGTTTCCAGAGTTATTTTTATGAAAGCTGAACGATGGTATAGAAAATGCTCTGTAGTTTCTTGATTATATCCATATCTGCAAGTTCTATCTATCTTGTTGTTTAAGAAATGTAGGTGATATCAATGGCCCGTAAGCCATCCTACTATTTTTCTTAAATCTTTTCTTTTCAGCCTCACAATCTTGGGCTGCCATTTAAGGGATGGCTCAGCCCAATAAGTTTTTTCGATTGTCTAAGTCCCTTAGCTTCGTCCCATCTTCTCTTAATCTCATTCTGAAGTCAGAGAAATAAGAGAAAATAACCAGTGTGTTGCAATTTCTGATTCCCACAGTCCTGAAAATCCCTGTGTACCCTATATCTACGTGCCAAACAAGAACGCTGTGATGCAAGTTGATCTTTGAGAATGGAATAACGGTATATGACCAAGGTATTTACGTGCATGACGAAGGTATCGTTCTGCAACCAGCTGTCTTGAAAATCAAGAAGACTAGACTTCTTGATCGTCACTTTTATCTTGTCGGCTTGCGCGACCACATATTTAGTCTTGGCGTAGTCTCAATTGTCGGTTATCTCGCTCACAGTCGGTCTATTTCAGCATCTTAGTTTAAGACTTAAGGTGATGGTTCTTTTAGAGCCCATTGAGGTTCCTTGAGGCCAATCGCCTTTGGTCCTCTCCTCTTCCCCTTTTCCTCCTCTCTTTCGAGCTGGGTCAGCAGGAAAGGGACTTTTAATTGCCAAAGAATCAATAGCGTTAGGGAGTACTGCTGTTTTTTCGACCCACCTAAGGTTTTCCCAATGGGCCGTATCGTATTCGTTGCATTGGGGGTTTGTTCTTTGCCACTAGTCTGAGTTTTCCGAATAATTTTCGTATAGTTCTCACAAAGGAGGAGGGGATGTCCGGTATGTCTCAGCCCGACACTCCAGCGCAAGATCACTAAAGATCATTCCTAAAAGCATCACAGTTATGCTATATATACTGGAGAGCCCTTTTCAGGGGGACCCCTTCATTCATTACCAGTGTCCTTTTCAGGGGATACACTTCATTTTCTGATTCATCTATTCTCATTCTCACGTATTGTGCCCAAATTAGTGGATTCTGGATACATACAGCCATTCGTTCGCCCATGCAAGCCAGTGTATCCATGCAAGCTCGCAAATCCATTTAGCTAAACCCCCTCGCAGCATAAAGGTGATTATTAAATGTAAGTTACATATTATTGTTATGTCTAAAAAGTTTTTATAAATTATAAAATAAAAATTTATAATGAAATCGTCGATATCACAGATGTATACAATGTATCTCGTATAAAATAATATTGAAATGTCCGATTACTTTTCAATGTAAATAAACAAGAAATAATGCATCGATAAATAGATTCAAAGGAAATCAAACTTTATCACATGACGAGTGATGACGGCGTAAAACTAAAAGACTATAAAAATCGTGTAAAATGGATAAGTTTCAGCTTTTGATCTTTTGAAAATCGTCTGAAATAATTAGTGCAATAAATAATTTCAAAATTCGTACTTGTATCAATTCTTATTTCTTCAATAAAATTATTCGTTCAATTCATAATCGGGATCTCCCAACCCGAATATTTTAAAGTGGTGACAGTACGTTGCTAACTAAAATTCTATTTACAAATTGGCTATATGGAATTTTAAAGATTAAATTTCTCATCGACAAAACAGCTCATGATCTACATACAAGTAAAATAGTAACTATTATAATCGATATTTTTAAGTTGGCGTTCGACCTTTAAATTTTGTGATTTTATTATTTACTCTTACTTGTCTCAGTTAAATAATAATTAAATTGTTGAATTTAACTTGCAAACTATTTATAATTTAAAATATTCACGAATCAAAGAAATTTTTACAATAATAAATAATTGATATTTAATTTATGTTCCTGACATACATTAAAAAGACATTCATGATATATTTAATGTTTTACATAAACTATTATAAGTAGCACATATTCGGTTTTTCAAAATTTATCCACTTCCACTTTCCCAATCGATTTGTATAAAAAAGAATTTTCTTTATAATTTTTTTAGCTACAACTCGTTAATTGACACTATAGTGTTAAAATTACGACTTTTCATTTTATAATAATAATAGTAAAAAAAAAAATGTATTTTTTCGTTAATAACAAATTATCCCTTGAATTGAAAAAAAAGAAGTTACGGATTTATTAACCATTCTTTGAGTATTCTGTTTGTTTTTTTTTTATTTCGTTAACATCCGAAAAACTTTTCTATTGGTTGGTCTAATGACTCAATCACGTATAAAATTTGAAAAAAATGTTGATTTATATATGTCATTTAATAAATATATATATATATATATATAAATATATTGGGTAAACACAATATTAATTACAATATTTTATAAATAATTATTAAAAATAATAGGTAATCATAAAAAATATTTGATTGGATTGAACTTTTGAGTGTTAGAAAACAGTTTATATACAATTAATATTGGAAAGTATTCTAATTTAAAATTTTTATTATTTTTAAAAATATTCAGCTTAAATATAAGCTAGTTTATTTTACATTAATTGATTTATAGAATTGATTCTAAACAGATTCTATTTTGATCAATAATAAATATTTGATTAAATTAAAGAATAAAAAAATTAAATTAAATATACAGTTTTAATAAATATTAGATTTTTTATAAACGTATGTTTTATTTTTATCAAATTTTTAAAACATATTACATTTAAAATTATTGTATAAATTTTTTAATATCATTCGTAAATTTATTTCTTTTGTAAAAATTATTTTATACTATATACCGTTTATTTCTATATTTTTGTATTTTAACTTATAACAAACTTAACTCATTGTTTATATATGTACTTGTTACTTTATTACAACAGTACTTAAACGCTTTTTGCTTACTATTTCAAGAATTCATTGATACAGTTAATTTTATTTTCCATAATACATGTTGTTAAAAATAATTTATAATTAGAGAGGATGGTGTTAAATAAGGATAAACAATTCAATGAAATTTCATGAAAATTTGAAGAACAGGGCTGAAACAATGTGAGAAAATCTCAAAATAGATAAGAATTAATAATTCAGCATTGTAGTCCAATACATGAGCTACGCAAGATGCTTACTTATTAATTTTAAGTATAGAAGATTTATAAATTGTATATATTATACAACGAAACTCAGAATATCAAGGATTCTCACTATATTTTATATAGCTCAAAAGAAAGGATTTATTTTTCAAATCGTGAGGGACTTGTAATTATCACCTAAACTAACTTTTTTGTATGAGAAAAGGTAAAATTAGTAGCTTACTACCTTGTGACTCAGAGCGATACTACTGCAGTTTGCTGAGTTTTAATCGTGCTAGTGCATTGATGCTTATTACAGTTGTATTAAGTCTTATTTTTCAAACACATATTTTACTTTTAATATTGATACATATAAACAATTTTTTTAATTTTCATAAATTTTATTCGAATGCTATATTTCTATTATTTGCAATATATTAAACGAATTTAAAATATATTTCCAAATATTCTGAGGAAAAAATATAAGTTCTGTAAAGGGAATTATTTAATTCAAGAAAATTAATACTGAATAAAAGGGAGTAATGATGTATTTATTTATAATCAAAGTAACAAATGTATCAGTTCAAGTATCGATTGTGTAGATAATCAAACAAGAGTAATCTGAACCGACTTGACGATTCGGTCGTCAATGCAAGAGTGACACCCTCGACGAGTTTTTTCCTGCAGAAGGTCTCCTCACATGTAAAAAGCTGAGGCATCATCCTTCTGGATTTTTCCCAGCTGCCCATGTATACTTAATGCTATGCAGCTGTCTTTTTTTTGATCGGCTTTTCCACGTGACAATACATGGGATACTCATCCATTTTATGATATACTTTGTTTGTAGAGAACAAAATAAATATTTTATTTTAAAAGGTAATAGATATATATCATGCACCTTCATGTTACATATAAAATGGAATTAATTAATAAAATAAATATTTTATACAATTCAATTTAAAAAAAAACAAATAACAAAGTAAGTAATAATTATTAAATATAAAAAAATCGGTTTTTCCTACTAAAATGAAAATAACTTTGAATTTCAATTATTACAACTTGATAAAATCAAGATCAAAATCAAATATTTAATTATATAAAAATAATCATTTTTTTAAGATTAATTTATTAATATTAATTCATTAATATAAAAATAATTTCTTTATTTTAAACAAAATACTGTGATGTATTAATATTGCATTAATGTTTTAGGTAAGAACTGAAATTTCACTTAAATTACTCAAGAAAAATGTCTTTAGTAAGTAAATTTTTACATTATGTTTACATTAGATTTTAAATTTTATTTTTTTAAAAATCCATTATTTATATGAAAAATTATATTTAATAAATACAAATAAATATTTTTATCAGGTAAGTAATGAATTACTATTTAATTTATAAGCAAATCAAATGAAATGTACCCAATCTGCTAATATTTTAAGTTGAGGAAAAGTTATTTGTACATTTATTATCACTATTATGTCGATTTTGTAATTTAATTCGAAAAAAATTTATGGATTCGTAAGTATAACTTTTAATTTATCACTTTGACATTAAATTACTCCTTTCAGTGTATACAATATCAAATATAATGTTATATTTCAGGATAATAATTCTATTGAGTGTAACATTAAATTTTTAATATTTAATCATGAACCTCAATAAAATTATTATGCATTTAAGGTTGATTTTATATATCTTTTCTAGGTTCTGAATTCTTTTTTGTAATGAATTTTTCAAATAAATAAAACAAAGACTGTTTCTTTCACTTTTGTTAAATAAATTTATTAAATATCATGAAGGGAGAAAATCTTAACTTTACTCAATTAATGTAAATTTTTCTTTTACCAATATTCGCAAGTTTAAATTTGGATATTCATAAGAAATTTATAAACCGAAATACTATAATAAAATATAATAAATAGTATAAATTTAAAAATAAATGGGTTACCAACAGGAGTATCATAGAGATCGTAGAACGAGCCAATCGTATCCCGTCATTCATTGGTATGCACAATTAAAACACAGGAAAAGAGATCGGTTGCTGCTCATCTCAGATTTAAAATCATCCAACTTAATCTTGTATCTCCTGTAACAAATAGTGCGTTGAGGTTCGATAAAATGATATGTTCGATCGATAAAAGGGTAAAGATGCTGCAAAAGATAATTGTTTTAGGATAAAAATCTCGAGAATGGAAGATGTCATAGAAGATGGACCGATCCGAGAACACACGAATTCCCGCAATCCCCTGTCCCTGCCCATTCAAATTGATTTCTGTTCGTGATTACAATAATAATTCCATTTCCAACGTTTGAGGATTAATAATATTAATTATATTTATAATTTATAAGTTGAATTAAAAAATTTTTACAATAACCTTTTTATAATTACTATAGATTTTATGTACAAAAAAGATATGATTTTGAACATTTTTTGACTATTTCTTTGTTATATTTTTCAAGGCCAAAGCCTGAGGCAGAACAGAGTAATGCTTTAAGACGGATATATATATATATATATATATATATATTTTATTACAAATGGTTGCATGAATTAAATTACATTTAGTATAAGAAATATGAATAATAATTTGTAATTAAGGCAGAATGTAAGGTTCTACTTAAAACTTTAACTTTAAATTTAAAGTAACATTAAAATCAGCCATTGTTGTCTGATATGGATTAATAATTTTAATTAATTAATATACGTATATACATAGTCTGCCTCCGAAGTATCGAGTTTTTTTTTTAATTTTGCAACTATAATAATTTACTAGTAATTTTGGAGTAGTCTTAAAATGTAGAGGGAAGCTTTTTCCATTTGTCCCTTTTTCCTCTTGTTTTTTGATAATTTGAAAAGGCAACATTTTACTTCGGACGAAGGATGTTTTTTAGTTTATGGACACGACGCAATGGAACGACTAGTGGAACAGCGTGACGTAATCAAATTTTGTTTATAACTTAAAAAAACTCAGTGCAGAAATATCTAAAATGTTACAAATAGCTTATGAACTTAATTGTATCTAAAAATCGCAATGTGGAAAATGGCACAAAACTTTTAAAGAAAACCGGGAAAAGATAATCGACCCGTCTCCATCGAGGCACCCAAAAAGCTCTTAGAAGCTTTTTGGGCGCCTCATTGGATCATTGAATAATCTGCAGCGTATTAAAAATTTAAAATTCGGATCGCCAATTAACAATTAGAGCAATCGCAGAAAAATTGAATTTAACGCGATCTACGGTGCACAATAGAGTGTAAAATTTTTTATAAATTTAAAAAGTTTGCATGAATATCAAAGCTGAAGAGTTTCAGACTGCCTTTCAGACCTGAAAAACTCGCCTTCATAATTGCTTTTATTCAGGAGGAAATTATTTTGAAAAATTAAAATCTTTTATTTCATACTGTTTATAAATCCACTAATTAATCATATTTATTTAAAAAATGTAAGTGTTTTCTTTTTTTTAGAATCATTAAATATTTTAACATAGTGTTTTTCAATTAATCGCTTCAGTGCACCGTGTCTAAAAATCGAAAAACACCTTTCGCGCAAAGTAAAATCCTGCCACATCTAATTATCAAAAAAACAAAAAAAAGGGACGAATGTAAAAAGTTTTCCTTTACATTTTAAAACCCTTTCCAAATTGCTGCGACCAATATTCGTTAAATGAAAAAAAACTCGATGCTTTGGGGACAAAATATATGTAACAATATTTAAAATAAAATAAAAGAAGATTGTAAGGAACATTTTTAAGGTATACTGGATGCATCAAGTTTGTATAATAAGGAATTATAGATTATGAACTGAAATTCTTAGGAATTAAGGAGTTAATAATAATAATAAAAGATAATAAGCTAGGAGTACATTTTTAAATAAAAAAATAACTTTTCTTTTCATGTAATGTAATGGGTAACAAATTCTAGAGTATGCAAGTCGCGACATAAAATAAGAAAGTAAAAGAGAAAGAATTTGAATGAGTGTGAGCAACTAGATAATGATAGGTGACATTGAAATAATTAGATAATACGTTTATTTAAATAAGTTATTTTTGTCTGACTTTACCAGACGATTTTAGTTTTTTCAACGGTTTTAAAGCATAATTGTAGTAAGAAAAAAATACTTTTGAATTTCATAAGTAATTTTAATGACTAATATTATTCGACTAACATAAATATTGTAACTGATGTATAAAATATTAAAATATTTTACGACGAAAATTTATAATAATAATTAAAACAAACAATTATTGTTATAAATTAATACGAATTTTATATTTATATTATTTTCGGTTATAATATTTTATTTTATAAATAATCGTGTTGATTATGTACTTACCAGTCATAATTTTGCACTTAATACCTCGTAAAAATTTATCATACTCGTTAATATTAAAAACAAGAATGTTTGCATTGGAATAATTTAGTTTTCGGAGTATTTTAGTTCATTTCATTAAAATTATAAAAGAAAAGAAAGACTAAATTGTGTTCATGTTTCGTCACAACAGCATATTTACTTTTTCTTATTTGCTGGTTATATTTGCTGCTTTTTTATGCATTCAGGATGTCGAATCAGTCTGTATTTTTGTATAAAATACTTTAAAAAAACATTTTAATTTATTTTATGTTAATGTTATTAAGTTATATAACTTTTGATTTTATTTGAAATTGATATAAGATTATATCAATATCATTTATAAAATATCTTATGTGCTTTGTATTATAAATTTTTATATTTAACAAAAGATTTTAAAATTAGTAGATTAACAGTTCATTCAAATTCACATTAAATATCTGAATATAAAAGTAGGATTCTAATTTATCATGATATACTTTAAAATTGAAAAAATAAATTGCTTGCAAAATATAGTTAATGTGAAAAAAATTTAATATCTTCGAATCAAGATTATTTATAATTAAATATATAAATACAACAAGTCAATAATAGTTATATTTTACTATTAATCTCACAAAATTATTTGCATTTGTTTTTATTTCTGCTTTTTAATTCATTCACTTTCAGTCTTTTAAATTATTTCATTATTTTATTATTATTAATTATCAAATTATATTATTTATTATTATACATTTGATAGGCCTAGGTTTTGGATCTGTATTATTTGTATAATCAATTTGTATTAACCATTTAATATATACAGTACAATGATATATGAAAAGTTTGTTTTATTTATAATTTATTATATATTAATTTCTGTTTTCATTTCAACTTCTTTATACATATCTATAAATATATTATAATAACAGTAATAAATATTTTTGAAACTTTCTGTATTTTTATAATTAAAATATTTCACTGATCACGACTGCATAAAACTCACTTACAATTTAGTAATTAATATACTTCTTTTCTATTTTTAAAACAGACGTTCTGATCAATTTAAAAAGTTGGATATTAAAAATTTTATTTGAGTTTCTTTAAATCAATTATATTTATTTAATTGATATTATAAAATTTATTTTTAATTGTATAATAAAGATACTTTATAGTGAAAAAAGTTCTCATTATTAATAAAAAAAAAAAAAAAATTGAATAAATCAAAAACTACATAAATTAGTCCAAGCAATAGAACACCTTTTAGGTCATGAGAAAGCAGTTAGTAATAAATATCAGAATTCGTAAAAAAAATCATTAAATTCAGATTTTCTAAAATACCACTCATAATATTCAGGGGTTTTTTTGTTAACATTTTTAAGAAAAAAATGCATTTTTTTTTTTAACATTTTGTTATAAAATGAAAAGTCTTAATTTTAACACTATATTATTAAAGGGCAATTTGTAGCTAATAAAATTGTGAATAAAATGTATTTTTCCATAAACCGATCGCAAAATTGAAAGCTGAGAAATTTACAAAAAATTAGAAAATTTTTAAATTAAAAATAAAGTTTGTAAGTTAAATATTTTTTATTATTTATAATTATAGATTTGAAAAATTAAAGTGATTAATATACAATTTATTTGTACAAAATTTTAGCTTGATCGGATTATTATTTTTCGAGTACTACTAATGTGAATTAAATTATGCGAAAATTTACAAAATTATTTCCTGCTCATTCTACCAGACAATTTTAGTTTGTTTCAACTGATTTAAAAAATTATTGCACAACAAATTCTATAGCTTATATTTCATGTAAATCATTTGAAGTATATATAATATAAGGATAAAGATGATCAAAAACGGCCGAGCATGTGCGATTTTGTGACGAATGGGAGAGAAGAATAATTGAGAGATTAGTTAACGTGGATTTCACTTTTATTACTATATATTCTAACTATCGATTCTAACTATCTCCACTCCTCCGCCGGTCGACCGTTTTGGTGATCTCTATTTTTTAGATAATTTAAACGATTTTTACAAAATATAAGATACACGATTTATTGTACATTTTTTTTTAAAACCGTTAAAAAAAACAAAAATCGTCCGGTAGAATATGGTGGAAATAACTTCGTTAATTTTTTCATAATTTAATTAACATTAGTATTATTCGTAAACTGAATAATCCGATCAAGCTAAAATTTTGTTAAAGTAAAGTGCATATTAATCACTTAACTTAATTAATTTCTCAAAACTACAGTTTTAAATATTAAAAAATAAAAAAGTTAAAAATGTTTTAATTCAAAATAATTGTTCTGATTTTTAATTAATTTCTCAGCTTCTAAATTTTCGATCGTTTTATCTAAAATTACATTTTATTCACAATTATATTAGCAACAAATCGCCCATACTATAGTGTTAAAATTAAGTATTTTGATTTTATAACAAAAAAATAAAAAAATGCATTTACTGATCAAAAGTCGTGAAAAAATCTACTGAATTTTGATATGCATCACTAGCTGGTTTTTTTCATTACCTAAAAAGTGCTCTATTACTTGGATTAAAATGAGAATTGAGTCAGACGTTCGGCTAGCCAGATTAAAAAATTTGAATTACTCAGCTAAAAGTAAATGCTACAATTAAAATTGTTCATAGAAGCAGACATGAACAAGAATTTTCCTGTTTCTGAAAAGAGAATCAAGATCGAATAACTTTTCAACAAAATTTTAACTCGGATAGCAGAATTGAACGACTATGGGTTTCTCATTTATCTCCTTTGAATATTTCAAGATACGATCTACTAAAGATCTACGGGCTAGCATAATTTTCCGTGATGAACTCGCACGCGCGCATATACACGCCCCTTTCTCTCTCTCTCTTTCGTTAGATAATTTCCCAATCTTGAATTAAATTACATGCAACTGTTATATTTTCTACGATTGAATTTTCGCGATTCACTTGATTATATTATATTACAATAAAAATGTTACTATTCACTTTCATATTATTACTAATTTTACGTTTTAATAATTTTATTGTCTTTGACCATAATCTAAAAATTAATAATTTAATCAATAAATTTTAATTCAACTAGAATTAAGTATAAATTAAGTAGGTTTATTAATTTATATATGATTTCATGAATTTTCAAAATTAATTTATCATTTATGTTTAAAATAGTATTATATGTTGTGATTACAATTTTAAACTTAAATTTTTAAAATGTAATCACAACAATAATTTAATACAATGGATAAAATTCTGAATAAAAATTTTGATATAAAGAATAAATTTTTTGAATATAATTATTAATCAATGTAATATTCAAATCTTCTTCATTACTCTCTTGGCATTTAAGTATGTATTGCTTACAATCAATTTTTAATAAATATGAACTTCTAAATAAATAATTTTATAAAAATTATGTTTCTATAAATTAATATTATTTAAAATTTGGATAACGTTAATCCTATTGAAAATAATGTTCTTTTTTAATTTATTAATTTCTTATTTAATGAAAATTGTATTTTTATTATGTTTATTTAATTAGTTTTTTTTATCAATAATGCTTATAGTATAGTTTCTAAGTTTTAATAATACATAATCAATAAAGTTCATAAATGAATAATTTTATATACATGGTTTGTACGGAAAGTAAATTCAATTTATTATTTTTGAAGTTGCTGTTGATCGTAATAATTTGGAAGAGATCTTAAAATTTATGCAGGAGTTTTTTCTATTTGTTCCTTTTTCCTTCTTTCCGATCATTAGGAACAACAATATATGCATTTGCGCAAAAGTTGTTTTTCAGTTTTATCACACAGCGCAATGGATTCCCCAGTAGAATGGCATTATACAATAAAATTTGGTATGTGATTTTGTAAAAAACATCGGAGATTTAAAAAAAAAAGTTTTAAGCTTAACTGTATGGAGATTTTAGTAAATTTAAAGTATTATTGATTTCCCTGATCCTTAAAAATGGTTTGAACTCAAAATTTTGTGCATACTTGTCTCTACAGCATTTTACCAAGCCACAAAAAATGTATAAATCTGTTCCAATAGTCGCTCCAACGTGACATCTTCCACACTAAAAAACATCATATGCTCGAAGATTAATCCTGTCGCTTCTAATGACAAAAAAAAGCTAAAAAAAAACTTCAAATATAAACACAATTTGGAAACATAAAATAAAATTATCCTAATTAAAAATAATCAGATTATGTTCGTATCATATAATTTATTTCTTACTTCATGTACTCTTAAAAAATTTATTTAAATTACTAATTAATTATCATTTTTGTTATTTTGATTATACAATTTATTTCACAATATTCATGTAAGTACAAAATAACTTTCAAGTAATTAGTCAATTACCTACTTGCAAAATTTTTTATTAATGTTATTTGTTTCATAAAAAAAATATTTCAGCGTTCTTTTTTGAAGATAAAATCTATTTTAAATATTATCTGTTTATGCGATATAATTTTTTGAAAATAATATAAGTAGTTTAACTTTATTCGCATCCATGTAGACAATAATTATATTAAAAATCAAGGGTTATATACGAAAATAATTTCGAAAAATTATTATAATTTTTAATTTTTATTCTATTTCAATAATTTTTTTTTTCAACAAATAGGATCCTATTTTCCCCGAATGGTGTATTAGTGAAGCAAAGTTAAGATGTGCACACATAAAAAACTCATCAGAATACTTAAATTGTCATGTACGTATTATTATTTCCATAAATATTTATGAACTTTCTGATATTATGTTTATTTAATTATTTGTTTACATGACGTCCAATCTTGAAATTTATCTTTGGTAGGTTAGATTTTACCAACTTCATGAAGAATGCAGGCTTATAAAAGCGGAAAAGAAAGTTAAACAAGGTTTGAAGGTTTTTAGCGGTTACAGCGTATATATAATTTTTTTATCATTTACTTTATATGCTTAAAATAGTTAAATAATCATATGTAGATGTAATATCAATTTTTATTATAGTAATTGTGAGATTTCGAAAGGAGAAGGTAGGCTCCTTAACAAAAAAAGCACTATCAATATATAAAAGACTGAAGTATCAAAATATATCGAATGATGTTTACCAGTGAAAAAGAAAAAAGGCATGCCAATCATAGGTATTTTTCGATTATATGTAAAGTGCTGAATTCCGAATTGAGTTTTGAAAGAAAGATCAAAATATCATCTAAATCGAAATCGCAAAAACTAAAAAACCACTTTTCAAATCTTGTAGAGTTTCCGAAGGTTTTTTCCACGATCTCTTTCAATCTAAGTTGTTTTTTATTTAACTATTGTTAAAACTAATTAATTCAAAGTTTTGCTTTAATTTATGTATTTTTAAAGGAAGCACTTTGAAATTTGAACAAAGCCTTTTACTTGTAGACAATCTTCCTTCAGAAGACTCAAGTAAGGAAATGCCCAGTAACATATTAGCGGATACAAAGGAAAATGCAGATAGAAGAGAGATTCTCAACCCCACAAAAATAAAGAGTGGAAAGATCACAAATAGACTCATTATAGAGACAACAAAAGTTACTAAGAGAACCAAAGTAACTAAAAAGACTAACTCCACAAAAAAACTTAAGACCAAAAAAACAAAGCAAATCAAAAAATCTAAATCAAAAACAACACCCAGACCGAAACGTAAACTCAGCAGAACGAAATCATACAGTTGATAATGTCCATTCACTTTAATATGATTTAAAGCAAATCTTATTCTGAAATTATGCGATTTTTAAAATCGATAACTACTCATCTATTATATCTGGATGATTTTTATATAAAAAATTCATATAACTATTGTAAATTTATTAGACATACTTTAAACAATTATTTCCAAGGATAAACATTTGTAAAAAATTTGTCAAACTTTTTTGGTAAATTGTACGTTTTTAAATATATGAAAATATCAAACAATTTATGGTATGTTGAAACTATTAAGATTTATCTTTTTTTACTCAGCTAGTGATAGCATTATTTTTTGAAAATGTGCGAGGGAATTTTTCCCAACTTTCCTTTTTTTACGATTAATAGAAGCGGCAGAGTTCACTTCGAATCAAGCGTATTTTTTAATTTTACAAGAAGTTGTGATGGATTGTCTGGTAGAACTGAACATTTTGTTTGTAACTTTGTAAAAAACCATGTGAAAAATTTTTAACGTTATAAACAAACTTTAAGGGTAAAATGATGTGTAAATAACATTGTTGTTAAAAATACAATTCAAACCATCATTTAAGTATCAAGATAATTGTTGATACCTTAACTTATTAACATTTCATTTTATTAACATTCATGCAATTTTCCTTAAAGATCTTTATTAACATTTGAAAGCTTCCATAACGTTTTCACCAAGTCATAAATAATTTTAAACACCTAACACTTTTACATCAGTTGATCCATTGAGCTGTTTTTCATAAAATTTTAAAAAGAATATTTAAGAAAATTTATTTTTAAATAATTTAAATATAAAATTTTTTTATCATCTTAACATGTACTGATATTTTTAAATAATGCACAGATAGAAATCAATTTTATAACCTCTTAATTCCAATCTACCTATAAAATGAGAGAAGTAACTTTGACTTTTGTCTTTTACCTTACAATTTAATTAAAAATCGGAGACAAATGAGATTTGCGAAATTATTTTTATACTTAAATAAAATAAAAATAAAAAAATCTGAATATTTTTATTAGCATTTTAAATAAAAAAAATTTAGTAATTTTATTATCTCATAATATGAAAAAATAAACATAAAAAATTGATATATCTTTACAATTGATAATTAAAGTAAACATCAAATTTTTTAAGTTACAGATTTTAAGAGAAAAAAATGCTAGAAATAAATTTCGAACAAGTTTATCGATTTAATGAATAGCTCATTGTTATCCTACGCGTATATTTATTAGATAACATTGATTTTAATCTCGGCAATTTTCGTTAATATAATATTTTAAGATTAACTGTTAAAGTTAAGTTTTAAAAGGATTTATTAATTTCTGTCTTTTTTTTATGCGATTGGAAAAGAATAGTATAAATATTATATAACAATATTTTTAAAAGTAATATTAAACAACTGTATATTTTATTTTTTTTATATTACATATTTAATGTTTATATGATTATATTTGTAAAAATAACTTACAAATAGAGTGGGGATGTCGCTCAATAAAGGGATAGGTAATTCAATGAAATGCCAAAACAATTTTAAAGATCGGAGCTCAAAATTGAATAGAGACTTAATAATATGCATATATACGATTGAGAACAAACTCAAATGTTATAGTTTGGTATTTGTTGAGTATAGCAAAGAGATGTAGCTCTCAAGAATATATATATATATATATATATATTATATAGTTGGTCTAAGAGTCGTGAGGTACTTGTATTTATTAACTTATATAACTTTTTAGTATGAAGAAAACCAAAGCTCAATAGGTCGCTACCTAGTCGCGGAGCGCAGAACTACTGCAGTCCGCTGAGTTTCAATCGCGACTACAATGATTTCGCATTAGAGTTGTATTAACTCTTATTTCTCTAACAATATTTTATTAACAAAAAATTATTTAATATTTAGAATGTAATTAAAACAGGATTATAATTTTAATATTATCTAAATGCTACCTATAGTTAGAATTTATCTTACTTTCAAGTCAGTACTAACAATATTTTTAAAATTAATTTAGATTTTTAAAAGATAAAAATTTACCAAAATTAGGTAAACACTTATTTTATAATTAATATGATGTAGTTAAAAATTGTAAAAATATTTATAGTAATGTTTTTGTAATAAATAATAACTTTATATCATCAATTAAATATTGTTATGTATGTCATTTCAAAAAACATGACGTGCCGAGGAAGCCGTTAATATCTAATAAAATTTGAAAACATCACTTTAAAACTTAAATAAGTATATATAAATTGTAAAATATAAGAATTTGTATTATACTGAGAACTAGAAAACTGCGTGCAGTCATCATGTCTCATTCTATAACACTAATTTGGCTAGTAATTGCATTTCTTGCTTGTACTTTTGTGCAAGGAGATCTTATTGTACGTATTTTTCTTAAATTTGTTTACTGTAAACAAAAAATAAATTCAATTATTTAATAATTTATTTATTTTTAATAATTCATAAATCATTCTTATTGTGTAAATTTTTTTTAACACATCCTATGCGGTTAATTATACATTTTTTCGTATTTATTCAAATATTTTCAGTTTCCTTTTTGTTCAATTTAGTAATTTTTTCTAATTTAAATTGTTTATCAAAAACTAAATTCTAAAGTATAAGAATTAAACTATAATATATTAAAATAATTCCCAATTCATTAATATCTTAATAAATTAATTATTCTAATAAACTTCGAATAACTGATATTTTTTACTGTAGAATTTTATTTTAAACATTAAATTTTTAGGTAAGAAAAAAAGAATGCATTAAACCAGCTCAAGACTTGTGTGGCAATGTAGAACCAAAGTCGGAAAGAGATAAATGTTTTGTATGTCTTGCATCAATTTTATTTTTTTTCGAAATTTAAAATATATTTGCAAATTTTAAATTCTTAATTGTTGTTTGAAATTATTTCATTACAGTACAGTTACTATTCTTCCCACAATTGCTTTTAGAATTATTCCACTTCATATTGCACTGAATCTGAAAAAATCAAGGCCACGTCAATTTTTAAAATCATCAACTAGATTTATATAATGATAAATGACGAAAATCTATTAAATATTTTTGAGGTAAAAAAAAAAATACATGAATGATTTAAATAACAATTTCTTTTCTTACTGTTATTTCTATATTATTATATCATTTTGAATAAATATATATATATATATATATCAATACATAAGTTGGTAATATTTAATCTATTCACATTATAACACATGTAAAATGTTCTTGAATGTATGTATTAAAGCTTTATTGAATTAAAAAAAAGAGTTGTAGTTGTATTATGTTAAAAGTAAATGATAATTTTTTTTTATTTTTTTATAGTTTAATCATTTATAATTTATATCAGAAAATGGATTAAATCTATTCAAAAATTTATTCAAAGTTTGTTCTCAAATAAACAATTTACGAATTTTCCAATTTTTGTTTTTATTCAATCATCATCAAATATATATCAGATATTATATCAAGTATAAGAATACATTTGTTAAAAATTGAATAATAATAGTAAAACTGAAATAATTTATGACAATTCGTTCATAACATAAAATCATCTAATTTTTTAATGCCAAATAAATCATGTATATATAGAAGATGAACAAAATTAAGTTTTTTAAATAATAAAATTATTTCAATTGTATTTAATTTTTATATTTGTAAAAAAAATTTTATTCATGAAAAAAAAATTTATAATAGATAATTATGTCTTTAATATTGTTTTTTCATTATTAAACTCTACGTGAATTTTTTTTTTGTTCATAATATTTCATACTGTAATACAGTTTCAAATACTGTATGTATTATGATTTTTTTTTTAATCTTAATTATGTATATAATTTGAGAATCACTAGTCAATCTTTTTTCATGCCATTCAAAAATTACAAAATTAAAATAAATTAAGAAATAAAAAATTTAATTTTATTACTCATACACTAATTAATAATAAATAATGTAATATGTATCATGATCACAGATGTTTACATATTATAATATTATATTAAACTATAGTTGTGTCTCACACTAATACTAATATAAGTTCATTGAATGTGTTTAAAATATATAATATTAATTGTAGATTACAAAAAGAATTTTGTAAAATAATAAACTTTGCACAAGCACGATACAAATTACTTTTTTTATATTTATAGATCAAAAGATAAATCAATATAAATTATTTAATTTACATATGCTTACTAAAGAAGTAAAAATATTTGAGATTCAAAATAAGATTCAACATGGACTTCATTAAACTGAACGTATTTACCTGTACTAATGAAACTTCACATTTGAGTCATTTGTCAATATTAAATTAGTATACTAAGCTAAAGAGCACATTTTAGGTCATGAAAAAGCAGTTAGTGATAAATATCAGAATTCGTAAAAAAAATCATTAAATTCAGATTTTCTAAAATACCACTCATGATATTCAGGGGTTTTTTTGTTAACACTTTTAAGAAAAAAATGCATTTTTTTTTTAACATTTTGTTATAAAATGAAAAGTCTTAATTTTAACACTAATTATTAAAGGGCAATTTGTAGCTAATAAAATTGTGAATAAAATGCATTTTTCCATAAACCGATCGCAAAATTAAAATCTGAGAAATTTACAAAAAATTAGAAAATTTTTAAATTAATAATAAAGTTTGTAAGTTAAATATTTTTTATTATTTACAATTATAGATTTGGAAAATTAAAAAGATTAATATACAATTTATTTGTACAAAATTTTAGTTTGATCGGATTATTATTTTTCGAATACTAATGTGAATTAAATTATGCGAAAATTTACAAAATTATTTCCAGCTCATTCTACCAGACGATTTTAGTTTGTTTCAACTGTTTTAAAAAAATTTTGTACAAATAAACTGCATATTAATCATTTTAATTATTTATACAATGATTAAGATTTAAAATAAATAAAGAATAAAAATAAAATTCATGGAAAACATAAATGTTATTAAAAAAGTTTATAAAAAAATGTTTGTATAAATTCTGAATAAAAATGATAAAGTGATATGATAATAGGGAAAAGTTAATATTCTGAATATTGAAATAGAATATGGGTTTAAAGGAAAAATGTTGAGATAAAAATAAGAATGAAAAGATGTCATTACAATGTAGAAAAAAATAATGTAGTAATCAAGAAATATAACATTATTAAAACTAAAAAATAAACATAAAATGAAAAAGGTTGTTCTGTTTAGTTGATAAAACTAACGTTTTACATAAAGTGATATACATTATGAAAATAATACAAAAAACTCAAATAATATTATTGTTTGGTAATTAAAATTTGTAAATTGAAAGAGTTAATCAATTTTTTTAAATAATTATATAAACTTTTGCCAATAAATATTATGTTATTATTATTTAACATTAATAAAAACTTTTAACGTTTAAATGCATTAATAATTTTTAAAATTCAAATAAATGAAACAATGAATCTTTTACATTATAATGAAATAATTATTCAAAATATATTTAAAATAATTATCTGGGTAAAATTAGAAAATTAGAAAATTAGAATTTTGATGTTATGAATCAAATTTACCATAATAATTAATATAAATTTAATATACCATTTGTTTGTCCTCAATACCTGTGTACATCCATATAGGTTAATGCTGCATCCTTACATATATAATGCCTGTATATATAAAAATCATTCCACCGAGAATTTACAATTACATTTTAAATAAGAATCCTTTTCATCGATCAGAAGCAGTCTGGTTTCTGTTATAAAAGTTAATTCGGAGTATTTTTTTGTTCATTTTTGTATTCGCTCTGCAGGAAGCTTATTCACATTTGTGCAAATAGATAATAAAGATTCTGCATTGTTTATTAAGTCAAAATATATGCAGACAAATTTTATTTGAAAATAAGCTTAATTATCCGCGTATACTGATAAAATTTATTTAAAAATAAAAAAAAAATATTTCGTAATTTTTATAATAATTAATTTTTGAAAAAGAACAATGATTTAAGGTGGAATGGGTGTTAAATTGCAGTTGGTAATCGTATTATTTAAATAGTCGATAACCAGAATCGCACTGATTTCTCGTACTTTTGCAAATTACATTTATTTAAATAAATATTTATTTTTTGCAATTGTTGAATTTACAATATTTATTTATAATAAAATTTAATTATTAATGAGCTGATGCAAGATTATGACTCTCAACTAAAAGTGCAAGTATAAAAAAAAACTTTTAGCATAAAAGGTAAAATTAAGTAAAAGTTGAAGTAAAGAAGTTTCATCATGTTTCGTTTAAGTTTTTTTCTCTGCATCCTTGTTGCATTTACTATTTATATACAAGCAGTAAAAGTACGTATTTAAAGGATATTTTGATTAATACACAATTTTGAAATAATTTGAACAACAAACTAGTTGGTAAAAGTATAGTTTTGATCCAATGATAATATAATCTTGTGTTTTGTTCAACCTGTATCTCATTAGATCAAAACTATTGTTTTATCAATCAAAAATGGAAGATGCTTATCATTAAATTTCAAAATAAATTAGTTGCTTTAATCAAAATGTGAAATAGTTAAAAACTTAAAACTTGATCGTTGTTCTAATTAATCATATTCAATTTATGTTAATTTTCATGTCTGGAATCGCAAACAATTTATTTATTTGTAACTAACGAATTATACGTAGGTCACTGATACAAAATGCATTGATGGTGCTCATGCACAATGCGATGGCATATTAGATCCTCAAATAAGACATCAATGCTTTGTAAGTTATTAATTAAACAATTCAGAAAATAATTCAAATTTTCCCTTGCTTTTAATTCAGTTAATTATTTTCATATTCTTTTTTTTTTATATAACAGGTTAGTTATTATAAAGAACACAATTGTTATCATAATTAACAGCAATGTGTGTACATTAGAGATCATATTTCATATTTGATTGGATGTATTTAAAAAATTTTATTAATAGACTTGTAATCTTTGAAAAATCATGAAAACATTTTTTATATCATTCAGAATAAATATTTTTTAAATAAAATTAAGGTACACATTTAAAAAATTTTTTCTTTTTTAATTCATTTCATTTATTATTCTTTATCAAAATTTGTTATATAAATTTAATATTTATAATCTACATTTTCAATGATTGCGTATAAAAAGTCATGTGAAAAATATTATAAAACAAATACGATGATAAGCATTGTGTTATTATAAAGAATAATAAATAAGTAATTATGTAAGACATAATTCTCAAATAATGGTATTTAAAAAAAATTAAAATTCAAAAGATAAAAATTGATTTCTGAATTATATTATTTGTATAATATATCTGCGTTATCAAAATAGTACACCATAGATCAAGTTGAGAATTTTAACTTTTTATTCAAAATTATTGACGGAATAATTTTGTTTTTTAATTAAATGATTTTTTGTGTTTTTTTAATTAATTTAATAAAAATTTGTTTAAAAGTTGTCTTTTCGTACGAGCCATAACCGAAATATAATTGACGAATAATTATCCACCGCTGAGGATCAAGAAAATATTGAAGGATACAAAAGTTCACGAATTTGATCCGCGGATTGACCTTTATATTATCCCCTAATTAATTACAGATGATCTGGAAATCAGATTTAAATCCGAAAGAAAATTTGGCATTGATATCACGGTAAACTGATTTAGTTATTCCCTAATATGTTTATTGAATAATAATTTTTTTAATTAATTAATAATATTTTAATAATTAACTAAATAAAAATAATAATAGTTTATTTAATTAATTAATAATAATTGAAAAAACGTCTATACATTTTTTGTAAATAGTAATAGTATATGATTTCTTAAATATTTTCTCTATTTCTTCACTTGTGTTATAGACTTGTATTAATATTATTTTTTTATTTTTTTTAAAATTACAATAATATTTTTTATATTTTCTCTTAAAATGTACTTTACTACATTTTATTTAACAATTTCAATTGGTTATATTATAGAAATGATGATTATCTTCAATTCAATCTTTAGTGTGAATTTAATTATATGATTTTAGTAGGATATGTAATACTAAAATTAATGAAATTGAAATTGATCATTTGAAACGGATAGATTGATATTCATCTAAATGGATAAATATTTAAACGAACTTATGTATAAATTAGAAAAGTGTAAAAATTTATATCATATATTTCTCAGTTTCTATGTATTTAATATTGTATATTAAAAATGTAAAATAATATATTAATAATGAAAAAAAATGTAATTATCACAAAACAAAATGAATTTCATTCAAACATAAATTAAAAAAATATAAGATCAAATAGTAAATAAATCTATGATAAATAATAAACAGATAATAAGTTAATGACTATATAAATGTAAAAAAATTTTTTAAAAAAATTCGTGCTTAGAATACAATCTAAATTAATCTAAATAAGAGATTTTGTTCGAATTTCAGATTCAAAAGTGATATGTTATATAATAGTATTTATTAAAAGCAATTTATTTCATTGTATGTTTTAAAGATTATTATGCATTTAAAACGATTGCATTTTTAAACTAAAAAGATACTTTTATTATATTAAAATATTTTCTGTAAATTATTGTACGTTATAGTTTCCTGATTTTTTGTTTATTTATATTAAGTTTTATTTTATTTATAAATAAATGATAGATTGTAATATTATAATTGGTCTCTATACTTGTTAATTCTGTTACAGAATTATTTCATTATTTGAATATTTGATTTGCTCAAAATATTAGTTGCGAAACCTTTCCGTCTTGAAGACCCTGTAAGAAATAAATTTAACGTGTGTAAATAAAAGTTACTTACAAACTTTTTGTCACGTACCTTGTGTGACAATTTCAAGTCAATGATTATTTTAATCTTATTTCGTATCAAACAATGATATAATACTTTTGATAAATGATATAATATAATTTTATATTCTATAATGATAATGGATAGTGAACAAGTATAAAAGGTTGGTTTACAGATACATTTTTGGTTCATCAAATACGTAAAAGTTATACGAGTTTCATCATGTTTCGTCTGAGTTTTTTTCTCTGCGTCCTTGTTGCATTTACTATTTTCAGATATATATGTGCAGTAAAAGTACGTATCTACAGGATATTCATAAATTTATAAATTTCATTAAATAATTTTAATAATTAGCTATCCTTTTATCAATCAAAAAATAGAAGATGCTTATCATTACATTTCACAATAAACTAGTTGCTTTAATAAAATTGTGAAATAGTTATAAATTAACAAGTTGATGGTTTTTCTAATTAAGCATATTCAATTTATGTTAATTTTCATGTCTGAAATCTCAAACAATTTATTTATTTGTAACTAATGAATTATACGTAGGTCACTGATACAAAATGCATTGATCGTGCTCATGCACAATGCGATGGTGTATTAGATCCTCAAGCAAGACATCAGTGCTTTGTAAGTAATTGATTAAACAATTAAGTAAACAATTTAACTTTTTTCAAACTTTGTGTAAAGTAATTAATTAAATTTTTATTTGTAGGTATCATATTACAAAAAGTACAAATGTTACCATGATCAGCTGTTATCAAATTAAAATATATTTTTTACGAAATTCATGAATAATATTTAGTTTTATTTCTAAACATGTGAGTGATCCGAATAAGTGCTTTTCATTTTAAATTAGATAACTAAATCTTAATTTACACATCAACTGAAAAATATGTAATAAAATTTAAAAAATTTTCAGATTTAAAAATAAATTTCTGCTTATAATTACTTCAAGGAAAGTATATATTATAATTTTTTGTTGTTGTATATTCTCTGTAGAATAATTGAATAATTGATCTTAGTATTAGAGTAAGTTAAGAATATCTAACTTAAGATTTATCTATTATTTAAGAATTATCTAACTTAAGAATATTCATAATGAAGTTCTGGAAGTATCCCGCAGTTGTTGTTGACTATTTATATTTTCATATATAATTTTGTGTTGCTCCTATTTATGTCTTTAGGCATTTTGGAAGTGTTTTAATATTTGTATTCAGAAATACATTATTTTTGTAAGTATGAGCTTGTGAATAATGCGTGAGTGAATCGTATAGTGGTTTCTTTGAAAAGCTGCGGGGGGAAAGTTTTGGTTTACCTGGTGGAGTTAATTAGCGGGGGTAGTTTGCAGTCAACTGCAGATTATTATACATAATTATTGCTACTCGGAGATGAATTATTTAATTATTGAATAATTTTTATTGCGTCTACCTTTCATTTACATTCTGACCTCAGTCGAATTACTTGTTCAGGTGTCATGGAGGATTGTCGTGATGATATTATTGAGAACAACGTTTTCCATCTTTATCCAAGGGAGAGTTTTTACGCTTACTATGTATTACCTAATAAATTGATTTTTGTGTATTACCTGCTTGATTTTCTAAATCCATTCTAGAAAACAAATTAATTTTTTCCTTCATTTTAATTTAACAAAATTTAATAGTGTCAATAATAAATATTTACAAGTGACACAAAATATCATTTTTTAATCAATAAGCCAATTATATTATATTTTTATTTTTAAAACATGTCAATAATAAATTAGAAATAAATACAATTATAAAAAATAGATATTGATGACTAAACTCGTTATTCACTTTATTTACATACTCTATTCGGATTGCTTTGGTTCATGCAATTGTGATGTTAATTTAGTTTTTTTTTATTTTACACATGGTACATTCTTTTTCTTAAAAGACATTCATTATTAAGATTTTAGAAATCGTGGGAAACCAAACTGCTCAATTGATAGAAATGAGAATAGAAAATAATGAATTGTTAGAAATTATTATAGGCTATTTAAAAAAAATAAGTTTATTATAATAAAATGATAAATATTCTTTGTAAGAGACGATAACAGTAAATTGTTTTATCAGTTGGTTAGAAGCGATCAAAATCATTTTAAATCTCAAAGTTTTACGTATTTATCATACATTTACTAAAAGATATTTTAAATTAAAAAAATATATATTCATAAACAATAATTTATATTACATAAGATATAACATGAAATTAATATTGTATTTGAATATTATAAATAAATTAATAATAAAGTTTATTGAAATGTGAATTTGTCAACCGTTTTAAAGCTAAAACTAAAAAGTGTTTTGGTCTTTGTTGTATTTTGTCAATTTATTCATTTTCGTAAATCAAAATTACACACCTCATTTTAGGATTTAAGAAAGATAACTCTTTTTAAAGTAAAAATATTAACAACAAAATTTCCATAAAGTTTTATTGAATTTACTCACTCAAATAATTTATTAAACAATTTAAACTCCTGACATTCAAGCTTTTCGGTCATGGTTAAAAATGCGATTTATTTTTATTTGGATTATAATTATAAATCCCGCCTTTACCTTCACATTCTTTTGTTCTTAAAAATAAGCAAGCGTGAGTAACAGAGAGAGAGAGAGAGAAAGAGATTAAACATGTTATTAGTAAATGAAAATGAGTGACATCTAAATACAATTTGTTCTCAAGGGCGAGTAAATGTACACGCACTCTGAATTTGAAAGCCTGAAGGTCACTAATATTTCTTAAACAGGGAGGAAGGCTGTTCCAAAGATAGGCGATATTGATGTGGAAAGATTTTCTCAAGGTCTGCGTTGAGATGCAGGGGATGTCCATATGTGTCACATTTCCCCTTACAGGGCGGGTAGTATCTTTAGAGATAAAGAATGCTATAAGGTAGTTTGATGTCTTAATATTTAAAATATTACATAGAAAACTCAGAGCAATATATTGTCTGCGCCCAGTAGTAGAGAGCCACTATGGCCCATGCTTGTTAGAAGAGCTGTGCTCGTCTTTTTTTACACCATGAATATAGCGTGTACTGGTGTTGATAAAACGTTGTAGTTTAAGGTCAAGTTCGTCAATATCATCAGCGTATACCAGAAAAAAATAATCAACGATACGGAATAACAGAGATTGTATTAAATGCTTAAGTAGCCTGAGGTCGATACTTTTCCTAAAAGATACATCAGTGATTGTACTTTATTGCACATTAGAGAGACATGCTCTCTCTACTTAAGTTTGGAATCGAGTACAACCCCAAGACATGCAGAGATGATTCAAAGTCAACCCTAGCACTATCAGTCGTCAAAGAGAGAGAGAGAGAGAGAGAGAGAGAGAGACAGACAGGCAGACAGACAGAAAGAGAGCGAAAATGAGAAATTTCTATTTTTGATAATAATTTTTTTATATTTCTCTTTTCGCACAAACTACAATACACAGTGCGAATACAATTATTATATTACTGAAACTTTGAAACATTGAAAATTTATATAACCATTATAGAGATAAGTATAAACTTGTATAAAAACAATAAAACATATGATAAACGACCAATTGAAAAGTAACGACACGAGGCAGAAATATTATAACCGAATGTATTATTTAGTATATTTATTTTTCGTATCTAAGCTTTTCTCTTCATAAAAGTTTAATTACCATTCTCCGTATTTTTGAAAACGTTTTCACGATTTTGTCATGCTCACTTTTTCCATACATCAATTGTGTTCCATTTAAAGTAAATTCTTAGTTATTTTAATTTTATAACCTTTATAATGAAATTAAAATACAAGAAAATTTAATATCTCTTACTTTTTGTAATGTTAGAAACGATACCAGTTTGAATCTCATCGATTCAAATTCCTACGTTTGAAAAGAAATTTAAAGTTAAAATTAAAATGAAAAAAATTGAAATAAAACCCTTGATAAACATAAAATGTACAAGATAAATCCGGAAGTTTTATTCACTATGTGCAAACGAAAAAAATTAAATACATCATTAACTGATTAAAAATAATAATGGATAATTCAAAAAGAATTTTTCAATTCATTCGAATCCAGTACGTTTGCGTGATAACTGAAAACATTTGAAATTTCAACTTTACAATTAAAGATAAAAAGAGAGATTGCACATTAGCATAGGAAAAATTGTTATAAATTTTCGCTACTCCCTCTAGTGGTCGAACTAGTCATACTCAGCCAGTGGATTAGGGATACTAAATTTGAGGAGTTGGGAGAATAAATACCTATAGTTTCATTCAGACGTTTATCTATTATTATTATTATTGTTATTATTATTATTGTTATTATTATTATTATTATTATTATTATTATTATTATTATTATTATTATTATTATCCCGACTCTTCTGGTTGGATACGTTTTTGATATTTACGAAATTCACAAGGTTTGTGTACGCACTTTTAACACATTAGACATAATCTCCCTTTTCATTTTTGCTAAAACTATTTTTCTGTAACTGTCCTCTTCAAGATAAATTAAAAAAATTCAAATTATCTAACAACTTTTTCTATCTCTTGCGCGATCTTTGTTTTGATACTAAATTTTCATAAATTAATATGCCTAATTTTTAATTATTACCTGCTGTAAAAAATATTTCGTAGATTTTTGAAAGGAAACAGTCGTGCACTATTATTTTTAAAATAAAGCCATCGTCTGGTGTTTACAATATTTTGTAAATAATTCGACAGAATGAATGTATCTTTGCTTTGATAAAGAAAAAACCAACCATAGCTCTCTTAAAATAATTTTATCATTGATGTTTACCTACGTATTTATTTGCACTCATTTCTACATTTTCTGGATAATCTGATTTTCTATGTTTGATTAAAATTTTTATGTCATACCACCAAATATCTTTTTTTATCTGTGTTATGGGTGTATCAAAGATAAATTTACTCCTTAAAATTTAATAGAAAAATTATCTCACGTATATGAGTCCAGTGGTGACCAAACTCTCGTTAACATTCTTATTCCAACTATCATTTTTCTATATCTTCACCTTCCCATACAATCGATTCTATCTCGTGTCTAGAGCCAAATTAGCTAAGTCACGTATTTCGTCTAATTTTCCTTTTTATAATTACATGGTTTGTGAACTTCAGGACAATTGAATGTTAATGGAAGCTGACTCACTACGACTTAAATCCATGCAAGTATTTTAAAAAAATACTGGTGTAGGTTGTCGTTTGCTCATTTAAAAAATACTTATATCTCTCATCCAGGGATTTAAAAGCAAAAAAAGAATAAGTAGATTTTCAATTCAACGCTTTGTATCATTGCACGTCTGCAATTTTTTTACGATGCTCTTCATGGCTTCTTTGTGACTGTGGATTTTGGATCATATGCCGCCTTCAACAAGTTACTGTTTCAAAACCGAATTTTCATTTCTATCCCCAAAATTATGGTTATATTTCTTAAATATTTCACATATTCAGATGAGCAGAAACTGATCTAATAATCAGATCTGAGAGCAAAATCAGATAACTCTAGTTCCATAATTAGTTGTTCATGCCTCATTATTTAATGTACTCTCCATGTTATCTGCTGGTTTCCATAAAATTTAAAATTAACGAGCCATTTTTTTCATTTTAGGTTTATTAAAATTTCTAGGTTGTTAAATAGTTCAGAATACCATTTTCTTAATGTCAGTGGTATACCCTAAGAATAAGTATAAAATGATTAATTTCTAAGTATTAACAAAATAATTTATTGAATAAGAAATTCTTGAAGCTGAGACATAATTTTAATTATAATTATGAAAAATATTTATCCTTTCGTTCAGTGAGAATACGCTTATTCTTACACATGTTCTGGAATGTTTGAATTGAATGGGTAGGACACATTATGTTTGCTTACTATTGCGATTTTGGCTCGCACTCGCGAGAAAAGTTTCATTTTAAAACTAATTTTACAAGAGTTTGTGTAAGCCCTCTCCTTACTTTTTACTTTTCGAGCATTTAAGAGCGAGCCTTTTTTTCCGAAAAAGTTTCGTACAGAAACTTTGTATACGACGTTATCGGTCGAAAACGAATATTATCGGTCCACTTTATCGTAATCATAGCGTGCGATATTAATTGTAATAACGTTTTTCCTTATTAATTACAACCGTAGTTAATATTATTGTTAAAAATATTTTGTTACTTCATTAAAATTAAGACAAAGTGGTCATTGATTTTTTTTCTGTCTTACCTTTCCTTGGGTCACGCGATAAACGGGACATAGGGAAAATTTAATTACGATTTTTCAATTAAACGAACACCTTTTTTGAAACTTTATAATATACCGTAAAATACTTATGATATAAAAATATTCTGTAAGATCTCATATTCTTTTAGTAAAGATTTTCTATTAAATTAATTATTACACATTTTTTACAATGTCTCTAAATTTTAATGTAATTTAGGAAACAATTTTTTTACATAATATAACAAATGCTATCATGTTTTGATTAAATGCTCTAAATAGAATTTATTTATATAAATATTAAACCAAGTTAAGATCAAGAAATAAACATATTCTGATAAAAAAGTATATAACATAAATTGAATGCATTAAATTACGTTATAATAAAATAATAAAAAAGTATCAATAGTATTTAAATAGCAATTTTTTAAATATTTTTGTGGATAACACGAAATGTTTGTTAAAATTTACTTTCGACGCACGTGTTACAAATTTTGTGTGAAAATCAAACCTTCGCTTTATTTGTCATACTCTTACCTCAAACACATTTTTAATAAATCATGTTTATTATCGTAATCATTATCTCTATTTTTAACCAACCACACACAGCCTCCGGAGATAAACAAAATGAAGGTAGATATTTAAAAGGTATAAAGAAAAAGAAAATTTATTTAGTAATAAAACTAAAAAAACTCAACGTTCATATCATCATGCTTCCATCAAGTCTGATTTTTTACTTCCTTATTGGATTCGTAATTGTACTATCCGTATATGCTATATCAGTACGTATTAAAAATTAATAAATTTTCTATTTAAGTAAAATTTGTAATTGATTTTATTGTCTTTAATATACAATTTTAGTTTCTGACTTTATAACAAACAATAAATTTAAATTTTTTACAATTATTTTATAATATAATTTTAAATTAAATTCCAAAATATTTTATTCTTAGCTATGAGATCAAGATTTTAAATAAAATATTGTGCCTATTTATTATTTCCTTAATATCACCATGAATATTTAAAACTTATAATATGATTTTAAGATATCTGTTCAAGATAATAAATCTAAAGAAGTTACATATTTTTCATTTATTTAATTTAATAAACCTTTTTTATTAACCTAATTAATTTTACGCCAGCTTTAAAATTAATTTTTTATTATCATGGAATAATTTATTGAACTCTAGATAACTGATCCGAAATGTATACAAGGAGCTCATAAATTTTGCGATAAGGTCAGTCAACAATCAGAAAGAACAAAATGTTTTGTACGTAACATAAAAAATGATTTTAATATTTTTATTATTGATTTTAAATAATTTAAACTTATTTTTTTTATATATTTACAGATGAAATATTACGCATCGCACAATTGTTTTCATTAATAAATTGCCAGAAATATTCCATGTACCTTCTTAATTATAATAGGATTTATACGTTATATTTATAATTCAAAATTTTATTCATTTTCATTATAGTTTCATGTATAAGTTTGTAATATTGAATAAGCTTTTACCTAATTTAAAATATTTTTAATTAATTAACTAATTTATATATTTATCAGTTACTAAGTTATTTCTCTTTAATTAAAACTATTGAAAATGAACTGCGTCATATAAAAATACAAAATAAGTATAAAATATTTTAATATTAATTATAAAATGGCCATATTATGTAATATAACATCATTTTCAATTTTGCTAATATTTATTACGATTTTCTGATTTATGTTACTGTATTATATATTTTAATAATATGTGGCAATTAATTTTTATACCTGTTAGGAAAAAAAATTAATTTTTTTTTAAATATTAAAAAGAGAATTATTGTTTTAAAAGATAAATAAATAGAAATAAATATTTTTCTACTAAAAACATAAAATAAAAATAAATGTAATATAAATATCGAATTTTACAAAAAAATGGTTTATTTAATTATTAATGATTATATTCCAGACACTTAAAAATTATAGTTAAAAATAAGAAAAAACGCAAATAATTAAATAAAATAATACATTTTTATGTAAATAATTAAATGAATATTTTAATATAATATTAAATTTTCGGCATTTTTAATAAATTGTGATTTTACAAATAATTCCGGAATGTTATGCATGATTTTTCAAGTATACAGAATTAAAAAATTAGAAATAATATTATAACAACTATAAATTTATACATTTTATCTTATATTCTGAAAATAATATTTCTAGCATTTGTCCATTGATCAATTATTAAACAATTCCACAATATGAATTAAGAAATCATTCAATTTAATATTTCTTCAATTCAATTTAATATTTTAAAAATTATCCTTCTATTAAAAATTTTTGTTTTTAATTTCCTATTCTGAAACATGTATTTGTATTGTAATGACTAACCTGAAAATTAAAAAACGTATTCTAATATAAATAAATGAAAAAAAAAATTAAAAAAAAACTATTAATATATTCAGAAAACATTCTCTTTTAGCGTCATTTGGTATAATATTACAACATTTATTGTATACTTTCCTAATACATTCTGGAACCAAGACCTGAAACAAAAAATTCTGTTAATATCATATATTTTTTAATTATAAAGAAAATTTAACATTTTATTCATTAAAGCAATCAAGTCTTTAATGTTTTCATTCATCGTTCATTTTTCAAACTTCAAAATACTCACTTATTCCGATTTGTGATACGCAAGTGAAATGTTCATGACCAATAATCGATAATCGTAGCAATTGCTTCATAATAATTTGAAAAATGATTGTGTAGTAATAAAAGATAAAGTTTAAAAAAATATTTTACTTGTAAAGAAAAAGATACTAGTGGGAAATAATTAGTTTGTTTTCAGCTCTAATAAATACTATTTACATTTATAGTCATTTAAATATTCAATTCAATAAAGCTTTCACCATTGCATAAATTTATAAATTTATAATTATATTTATATTTATGAATTTGCAATTTATATTTATTATTTATTTATTATAAATACGTTTCAGCCAGAAGCCCAGGAACGGGTTCCTTTAATACACACTAATTTTTATCCATTTCATACATTTTTACAATTTTTACATTTATACATTATATTTCTTAACTAGTTTTCATATGTATAGTTATATAATTTAGTTTTAGTTTTTAGATTTTAATTTCGGTTTTAGGTCCATTTACACTTTAATACTGCTTTAATCTTATATTTATCACTTTAAACTTTCCCAGCTTTTCATGTATTGTTCCGATCTTCTTTTAGCGTCGGTAGTGTGGTTTGGTTACACAATTTGTTTTCTGTACTTCTCCTTAGTTTTTTATTAATCTCTTGTATACCTCTCATAAACCTCGAGTCATGGTGGTTTTCGTATAGTTTCTGTTGTATCTCTTTTATGTGCCATTGTTCTTCCCTGCTCCTTCTTAAACCTTCAAAGCTTATCTCAGTCTCTTTGCAAATTTTTATCCAATTATTCCAGTCTTCATTCTCTGTCCCGC
Source organism: Eupristina koningsbergeri (assembly GCA_018907245.1). NCBI lineage: Eukaryota > Metazoa > Arthropoda > Insecta > Hymenoptera > Agaonidae > Eupristina > Eupristina koningsbergeri. The sequence continues at coordinate 228,038 of JACCHV010000002.1, read as the reverse complement.
ATAGTCTGCATTTCTTTTCATCTTCACCCATCCAATATTTGTTATCCTCCGTTATATTGCCACATCTTACTCTTGATATCATCCTGATCCTCTTTGCTCTATTCTCTCTTTTTAGGTATTCCGGGAGTCCTGTTTCTCGGATTTTTTCATATTCTCTATTGTACCTGGATTTATTAATTTTGTTCGTCCTTTTCTGCATCTGAATCTCTTTGTCTCTGTTTTTAATTTCTTTGCAATTGTCAATCCCATTTGCCTTCCAGATTGCCATCTGCTCCTTGCTAAACCCGAGGTTATTCAGTCATTTCTCTGTATTGTTTTTCTCTTTTTTTCCTTCTATCTTAGCTTTTTCTTCGTGACATATTCTTATCCATCTGCCTTCAGGTACATCTTTGATTTTATCCGTGTATTTCATGACTCTCATTCTCCAATCCACTTCCACTTCTATTTCATTTGTTTCTTCGTATATCAAGTAACTGGGTGTGCAGAAATCCAGTCTCAGGGTCCATCTTTAGTAGTCCATTTTGATTTTTTCTAGCGCTTTGGTATCCTCGTTTCCACAAATCTCCGCTGCGTATGCCATAACTCCTTTTACTAGATAATAAAACATGAGCTTCCTCAGATGGAAATCTCCTGCACACCTTATTTCTCCCTGTTCCCAGGTACATCTTGCAGCTACCCTTCCTTGACGTGCTCGCTAAGTTTTCCGTTTCTATTTAATACGAAACCCAAATAGCAGAAGTAGCTCACCGTTTCGATTTCTTTTTTCTTCCACATCCATAACTCTGCTTTGGGCTTCTTTCCTCTTTTAATCACCACCATTTTGGTTTTTTCCGTGTTAAATTGTAGTTTTTTATAGTCCAAATACTTCCTTAGCGTACCGATCATATCTGTCATAGCTTCCCTGTTCTCACCCATCATCGCGATGTCATCTGCGTATGCGAGTGTCCAAATCCTTTGTTCTCCTATTTTTGTTGCACCTATTCGTCTTTTTTCATATCCTCTTCCAGTTTGAAATATATATATTGAAGAGTGTCGGGCTTAGGCTGCACCCTTGTCTTAATCCTTTTGTAACCCTGAATTCGTTTATATGTCCTTATCTCATTTTTACGCAGCATTTTGTCTCTTCATATGTCCTCCTTATCATTTCTATGAGCTTCTTACTGTATCCTTCCGTTTTCATGATCTCGCATATCTTGCCTCTGTCCAGCGTATCGAATGCTGCTTTTAGATCCATGAACAGCACATACATCCTCTTTCTTTCCTTGATCGTCCTCGGCATCACATGATTTAGGATTTATAAGTTGTCCGTTGTTAATCTACCTTTTCTGAATCCCGACTGTCCTTCTGGCAGCGTTTACTTGCTCTCCGTTTCCTTCTCTTTTATTATACCTGTGTATATCCTGTAAGCCGTGGAGAGCATCGAGAGTTCTCTATAGTTTTCTGGCCGCATTTTGTCCCTTTTTTTATATACCGGCGTAATAACTGCTGTTTCCAGTCATCCGGCATCTCCATGTATCCCCATCCTTTTTAATGATTTCCTTTAGTCTTTTTATTTCCTTTCCCCATAGCCATGCCTCATTAGATATCTCATCTATACCTTCTGCCTTTTTCTTTTTCAGCTCCTACCATTCATTGGATATTTCTGCCTCTGTTAGTTTATCCTCTGTCTCCATGATTCCTTCTTCTCTTCTTCTTCTCTCCATGATTCCTCCTAAAAGGTCCATGAAATACTCTTTCCATTTCTATTTATTTATTTCCTGTGTCACTTCCTCTCTCTTTTTTCTGCCCTTATTGATATATATCCATATATCTTTCTCGTTTTTTAGTCCTTTGATCTTCTCTATTTCTTTCAGCTTCCATTTCTATTTTTTCTCCTCATATTGTCCTGCTACGTCCCTGCTTTCCATTCTGCTTCTTATTTCGCCACGGTCCACGCTTTCCGGGCACCGTTCCGCTTGGTTCGCCCCTTGTTCGCCCCCTGGTTCCTCAAAACCTCTCTTCGCGCACTTTCCGCTACTTTCCACTAACCTCCGCACCGCCTTTGCTTTTTCACACTTTTAACTTCACCTGCACACTGTTTTTTCACTTCTTTTTATCTCTCTGCTGTATCCACTCTTTTTTCTCTTCATCTTTATCACTTTTTTTGTTCTTTTTGCACTATATTTTCTTTGTTTTAAACTGTAATAACTGCACTAAGCACTCTTACGAGGTTTTCTGTTACGCGGCCATTAAAGAAATCAATTTATAATTTATAATTATATTTATATTTATAACATTATAATCATAAATTTGTCCTTATATTTTTATTAACATCACAATTTTTTGGTAGAATTGGTTTCTCATTCTTATCAAATCAAATTTGAATAAAATTTCCAATAATCTATCACAAAACAAAAACAGCTGCTAGTGGTTCAGATTTAATATTTCTTTGTGTTGAAATAATTGCTATATAATTGTAGCATAATTATAGTATAATGGTAGTATAATTGTATTTTTTTCTTAATATAATTTTAGATTTAATATAATTTAAATTTTATTTGTGTGTGATGTTACTAACAACCTTTTTATAAATGTTTTATGTTTATTTTAACAATTATTCAAACTTACAATGAAATATTAATTAACATAATTAAATATATCGAAATTAATTTGCATAAATTATCATAAATATTTTTTGAAGTATTTGTAGAATAATGTTGATATAAATATTCGACAATCAAAGTAAATTAGTGCGATAATAGCATAGTAAAATCAACCTTTTTATTCTAATTATTAGTTTATTAGCAAACTTATAATATTGAATAACCATAATAATTACAAACTGTTAAATAAATAATTTAAAATGCATATAGTTTTGATGACATCTAAACATGCTTAAAATCGAGTAAAAAGTAGCGAATTGTTATTTTCTCTTTGACTTTAATCATTTTATTAATTTTATAGAATAAAACTATACTGTTTTCAAAATTAATTATCTCGTACTATATTTTAATAATAATTTTGATTTAAAAAATCCCTAAAAATACAATAAATTTTTTTAGGAATTTTAATAAAATATTTATTACAAAATATTGTATTAATATATTATTCTAAGCAATACAGCACTTTTTAGGTCATGAAAAACAAAGCAGCTACTGACACATATCAAAATTCGTAAAAAAAATCTGTACATTCTTATTTTCTAAAATGCCACTCATGATATTCAGGGTTCTTTTTATTAACAATTTTAATGATAAAAATGCATTTTTATTTAACGTTTTTTGTTATAAAATGAAAAGTCTTAATTTTAACACTATATCATGAATGGATAATTTGTAGCTAATAAAATTGTAAATAACATTCATTTTTTCGTAAAACGATCAGAAAATTTTTAAATTAATTAAAATATTTGTAACTTTTTTAGTTTTTAATATTTAGAATTATAATTGGAGGAAATTAAAATTAATTAACTTGTACATTAATCTATTATGCCTAACTTTATTAAATACTTGGCATGTATCAAGTAAAGTGAGAGCTGAAGAAAAACCTCTATTATTGGCATTGTTTATGTTTTCCATAATACACAGAAGTTGATGTTCTATCTCTGAACGAAGCAAAACAGGTTTCTTAGATTACAAATCTAAGAATCTACAATTGAAATTCATTCGTACATAGATCAGACTTTTAGTCCTTTACATACCAATTAGTAATCGTTTAAGTCTTTCATATTTTATTTCATAATCAATATCATGTGTTTCCCTACCATTATTTCACCCCTAAAACTTTATTACTCTCATTTTCAGAAACTTTAATTTACATTTTGTTCTCTATATTCCAGTCGCATTTTATACATTTTTAATAGCAATAAACATTTGTATTTGATAACTTTAATTATTCATATAAAATATTTTGAAAACATTGTGATTGTTTTTTTCTGTTACAGGTAAATCAATTAGAACCCATATAATGTTGCTTTGCACTCGAGTTTTTTTGTAAACGATACACAATTTTCAAATTCTAGTAAAATAATCTTTAAAAATTCCATTAATTTCTGTTTTAGGTTATCAAAAAAGAATAAACTACATTCATAAATGAATAATAAACATCCAAGTACGATATATAAACGTATAAAAATGTATGAAAATTAAAAAAATGATATTTCAGAACTGAAATTCACAAGTAAAACAATGTATAAAGTATATACCTGTGTTACCAGAAAGTAATAAAACTTTGTAGGAATGCATCGTTATGTATATTACCGTTCAAATTAAATGGTTAGATTTTTAACATTTAATAATGGTTGCTCAAAGAAAATATTTTTTAAAATGTTCATTATTAAACATTTTTCCTTAATTGTAAGGAAAAAATACTTATACTTTTAACCTATTAAACTTAACTAATATGTATTTAAAAAATAAAACAAAAAAGATAAACAAAAAATTGTAATAGTATAAAGAAAGAAAATGAATAGACAAAAACGAGTATAGTTAGAAACTAACTGACATATTTTCTGATTTTTCTTCTATTGAAAAACTGTGCTGAGAAACAAACATATTTCTTTCTCTCTCTCTCTCTCTCTCTCTCTCTCTCTCTCTCTCTCTCTCTCTCTCTCTCTCTCTCTCTCTCTCTTACTCTGTACCCTAATGCACCTTTTAATTGCGCAAGTGAATTTTTTTTTATTCTCCCCCTACATTGTAGACACATAGAGATGAGTAATGTACAGGGTGAAAATCACTTCAATCATCCATTCAAACATGAACCTAATAGACTGATTTTTTCCATTTCAAAATTGAGATTAATCATTGTGGTTGGTCACTATGTGTTTTAATAGCATTATGACTGCGATCAATAAATAAAAATTATCGATCTATGATAAAAAATGAAGCTATGCAAATTTTATGTATTATTAGGGACAAATTTATAGCTAAAGCTTAATCAAATTGTTGATTTATTGCATGAGGCGTTACTAGAAATCATTTTAATAAATAATAATATCTTAAAAAATGTATCAATCATTAATGAAGTAAATATAGCAAATGTTATTACTTTATTAATATTACTCGTGGAACGTTCAATTTGAACCTGTTCCTTTTTAATTGATAAATTCTCCGAATCTTTTGTATCAAAAACTCTTTCGAACGGGAGAAGTAAAAAAGGTTTAGTGTAAAAATAATGCTTAACTGTACTTAGCGTAACAATCTGACATGGCAAATCTTTTTTTTATCAAGTCTTGAAACATTGGTTTATTATAAGATGTGTGCATAACAAGAGAAGTGGTGGAAAAAAATATAAAAAGGTACCGAAGACGCAAATTGATTGAATTCGGATAAATAAAGTGACATAATTACTTTATGAATTATTTATACTTATATTGAAAAAATTGTATGTGGTGATTTTTTCTTTCTTCTCGGCATTAACAAAATTCTATGAAATATAAAAGTATCTTGAAATTACTTAAGTACCTTATTCAGCATATTCGGAAACGTAAAAGATTTTTTTAATTTACCTTCACGTTTGACATAATACCTTTATCATGAGCTGTGTGAAAAAAATTTATTAATCTTGAATTTATTAATAGTTAGAATAGTTAATTTTATTGTTTGCTCAATCATGAACAATTATCAACACGTTATTTAACTTGAAATATAAGCAATGTTAGTATTGTTGAGATAACTTAACTAAAATTTTGCTTTTTTTTAAATGTATTTAATTGTCAATTCTTTTGAAAATACGTTTTTTTCTGGATAAGTTTTTATGTACAGGTTCTTGAAATAATATTTAAATTTTTTTTTTCTGTTCCTAAAACTTAAATTAAAAATGTATGAAAAAATATTACATGCTTATTTTATGTATACATATATGAAGATGTACACGTAAAATTGTATATTTTTAGTTAATTCGTTTAAATTTTCCTCACAAATTTACTTTATAGGATCTTAGCTATTATATCTTGGATAATTGTAAATCACTAATAGAAAATATAAAGACATGTATATAAAAGTATAAATAATATCGAAATAATCCTTTCTTATAATATAAACTCTATAAAAGTAATATAATATAATATTATAAATTATAATAAAAATTCTATAGTTTTAATTGATACGTTGGAGACAGAAAAAATAATACGGAAAAATTCATATGATTTGAATTAGTATTACAGATTAATAAGGTCGCTGTAAATGTAGTTTAAACATGTAACGAAAAGATAAATTACTAAAATTATAAATTGTAATAATTATAAGAAAGAATTTACGTAGATATGACATCAGTTTTCCAACATACAATCATTACACATTTTCATTTTGTTCGATTTACTTTTTAGTTATTTTCTTTCACATTCATTGTAAAAAAAAAAGGTAAATCGTATTTAATATATTTTTGATCTTTTTAATTTATAAATTAGTAAAGTATGGATGAATAATAATAACATTATTATAAAAAAAATAAATAAATCGTTATTTATTATTGAAACGTTAATATATCATTATTAATAAACGAAAATAATTATGTTGAGCTTGTTTTTATTATCTATGATTTTCACCAAGTAGAGAACCTATCCTAATCTATCATAATTCAATACATTTAATTAGGTAGCAATGGTGATCTATAAATATTCATTGGGCATCATTACAAGTAATATATAAATAAGCTGTACAAGTGATATAAATAAAATTATTTTTACGCAATGAAATTTGAATTCACATAGGTAATTGTAAATTATAAAGGAAGGTTCAAATTATTGTTCTAAAATAAGGTAAAGTTGAGTCATTAGGTTATTTTAATATTTCGTAATAGTGTTGAATTAGTATATCAACTATTAAAATTTTAGTAATATAGTTTAGAGAAATATAAGTTTCCTCGAGTTTTCCTATATAACTTGACATTTTGTATTTGTATGACTAAAAATTATACTGGCGGATAGTAGGTAACGACGTTACGAAAAATCTTAGCAGTTTATGTGTATGTTAAAGCTTATAGAAAACACATAGAACTGTAATTATTTATTGGTGTTGGTATATTTCATCTTTACATAAATATTTATGAATTTGTAACGTTTTTATGATGAAAAATCAAAATTACTTAATATACAAGTATTATTTCACTGAAATGTTGTAGTATAATTTGTTTTATTAAATTATTTTTTATTAACTTAGTTTTAACATTTATTATTATTATTAACATTTATCAATTAATATAAACTATTTATCCTTGATCATGTCCCTTAAGGTTAAATAAACGTCATTGAGTCGCAATAAAATTAAATAAAATTCTAATTATTTTTTACCATTTGGGTACAACATTTATTTTTTTGATTTGAAATAACTTTATCATAAAGTCAATTTTTTAAAATAATTTTTAATTTTCATATTTTATAATATATTACTAAGTAAATGAGTGACGAATATAAATTAATAAAGATATTTATTGCTGCATCACATAAAAGTATTAAAAACAAACTTGTAACTAAATACTAAAAAATTGATACAAATTTTTTTGGTGTACAACAAAAGGATTATCCTATATTAAGAAAGAGTTATAAACATCAATACAATAATATCGACGACAAAGGGTGTTGATATATAAATCGATGTATTCGAGAAATGATTCCTGAGTTACTGATCAGAGGGCGTGTCACATGTTTTTAGGGTTACTATACGCCAAGATATTATGATAGGGGTGAGTCATGACTCGATACCTTTTGATACGTAAAAGAATCCGAACCTTCTTTGTGTGCATTGTGAATCATATAGGTACCATTTAGCGTTACTCGATGTCGGGTAACAGCGGTTATTTATAAGTATACTTAGTGTGTATTAGATTTTTATGTCCAAGCATAACTGTTTTCAACAAATATAATTCTGATATAATAATTTTATTTATAATTATATTTTTTTAAAGAAAATTCTAAAAAAAAATCTGGATTTATTTTTTTAATCAATGCATTTAATATATTTAACATATTAAAAAGATTTTATTATTTTCAATACACTAGCCCTTAGAAATATTTATATACTTTATCTATCCAAGTTATGCCTATAATAGTATATTTTTCTAGAAAGTTTATAATGGTTTGATACAGGTTCATAATATTAGTAAAAAAAAAATACTATTTGAGCCAATTTGGCAGTGTCCAGCTTGATTCGGAATAAATTCTCTAAACATTTTTTATTTATCGGCCTTGCTTCGTTTTTAACATCGTTTATAGTTATATGATTTTATGAAAAAAGAAAATCATTTCGATTGTTGGCTACACATTCTTGGCATTTTATAAATACATTAACACATATATATACGAATTCCCAAACTTTGCCATGGCACATTGATTAATTTTTGCAATAAATTACTGAATACAAAGTACTTATTGGTCATCTATGAGAGTTTAATGAGGAAATAGCTTGATCAATGTCAGAGGAAGATTTAATTGAAAGTATAGCAAGGTGAAATTCGAGAATATATATTAAACGCAATAAACGAACGCTTATTTTAGACGGAATATCACGTGGAATTGAAAAAATGCTTAGAATTACTGGGAGTGGTCAGAAAATAGACGATTAAAAGTAACTGAAGTAAGGGGTAGAACAATATTTTAAAGATGAAGAGGTCAAGAATATTAATTAAATAATAATTACTACGATAGTAAGTAGGTTCTTTTGAAGCCTTAATAGAAATGTGATATTTTGTATCTCTTTTATATTCTGTACAAACTCGTAGTAAGGTATAAAATTCGAGTCCGAAGGCCAATAGTGTCAGTCTGACCGGAAGAGCTTAGTTGATTGACTTTATTTTAGTGAATCAGGTAACGATATTTTTTTTTCCTTTGGCTTTTGCTGCAGGGGGAAATCTTCGAGAAGATTTACAGAACTTTTAGTAGAATACTTCTGACAAAATGTTCCTAGAGATTCAACGACAGCCATGGGCTGATCAACCTTCCCCGTAAAAAATACATAGGTCACCAACGACAAAGGTTATAGAACCTAAATAAGAATAAGGAGGAATATAATACGGACAAGAAAGAGTAATGGCACTAACAAATGATCTTAAATGCACAAATTGAGAAGTTAGATATTATAGAACGAGGGAATACAGGCTTCCAACGTGGTCGAAGGATTTAGGCGAGACTTTAACTAACACGTTAATGCTATGTTTGGTATGAACTAATATTGATTTGCGAATATTCTTAATCAGGATTACTGTTACATCGTTGAAAGGGTAAAGTCTGACTTTTTTAAGAATTTAGGAATCCAAAAACCATGGATAATGAAGGAAAATTTTATAATAACTGAATATAATTTTTTAATTGTTTGGGGATCTGCCAAACTCCACATCGGGATAGTATAAGTTATCGTACTGTGTATAATGGTTTTAAAATCTTTTTATTTAATGTTAAGAGAAAGGATTCTATGAATTCAAAAGGGTAGTAAGAGGTGGACTACAAGAATTTTGTTTCGAGTTGCGGTTATGTGGTGATTCTATTTCAGATGCCGATCAAAAGTGACATAGAAATTTTAACCATTTTGTTTCATGTGGTCTTATGCATTCCAACTTATAGCGGAGGATGATAACGAGACCGAAACAAAAAGAATATGGTTTCGATTTATTTTAGTTAATACTAAATATCCATTTAGCTTACCAAGCTTACAATGAATTATAAATTTTTTTATAGGGCAAGAAGCTAGAGAAATAACACGCGGAGAGTATAGAAGAGCTAATTCAACACATTGTCCCGAATCGACGACTATGATTTTTTAATTTCAATATTAATAAGGGTAAAGGTCTAGGCAGAACAGAAATAATTCCAGAATCACACGGTATTTTGGACTACCATAGTCGAAACATAGTTTTGAAGATTTGGGATTTTTTTGGTGATAGAGAGCAAGAACGATCGTGGGAAGGAGGATTTTCATTGTTTGGCCTTACCGGAATAAATTTATGCTTAGCATTGATCAAATTTGAGAATTCCTTGTTAGATAGAACAGAACGAGCATGATCGACTGTTTGTAAAAGTGTTGTCAGTACAACTGGTACACCGACTAACGCGAGTTGGCTCACTAGAATATTTACACGATTTGTGTATTCTAGAAAAATAATTATAGTAGTATCCGACGGGAAAGAGTTTGGAGATTCTCTGGTAGTTGCATTGGCTGTAGCCATGATGCAATCTTCTGAAATTAGATCACAACAAGTCTAAAACGGTTAAAGAAGCCAGAAATTTTAGAGAAAGTTTACTCTGAAAAGAGCAAATTATAAATATATACATTATGTTATTTATCATCTCGTACAATTATTTTTAGTACTTATATTAAAAAGTAACGAGTTGACCCTCTTGCGGACAGTATCGGTAATATAAGCTTATTATCTAATCCCACAATATATACACATAGGTATAAATTAAATAGAAGCTTTTTTTATTAATTATACTACTACAAAGAAGATTCTGTTGACTTTATATATTAAAACTAAATTCTACGATAGCTTATAAATTTTGTTTTGTTAACAATAAAAATATTATACAAAAAAGCCTAAAGGAAATTCTCATGACACTTTATTATATAAAATTATATTTTTTTTGGTTTTTTTAATGCTTAAATGACAGTGGGTTTGGAATTGGCTTTCAGAAAAACAACTAGTTTATAATGAAAATTATAACCAAAGACCGATCATCTTTAATTTTGTACGTGATAACCTTCTGTATTTTAGTGTATAATTGAGAACTAATATATGCATTAAATAGAATTATATTTAAAATACTTTCTTTAATTAATTAACTATTATATAACCATTAAGAATTAGAAATAATATCTTTAACTTTATTATAAATAAACTTATTTGATAATATTTAGTTAATATTTTACTTAAGTTCATATGATTACTGCAAATTTTAATTTTGAATATTGTACAAAATTGAAGTGCTGCACTAGAATCAATTTTTATATAAAAAATGTTACGATGAATGTAATATAAATATAAATCAGTGTATATATTAATAAAAATGTAATATAAATTATAGTGACTTTAATTTGTTTTCTCACAGAGGCTCTATTTGAGGTTTTAGATATATTAAGTTAAAAGGAATACACACTTAGATTTAAAAAATGAGTTAACTTCCAAATTAGACTAGCAAATAGATTTATTCCAAAGAATAAATAAACACATTTACAAATGTTTGCAATTATGTCTTTTCAACCATATATATTTAGTTAATAATAGATTTAATTAATAATAAATAATAAATAATACATCAAAAATATTTAATCAACTTGAAAAATTATTCTAGTGAAAGGGTCGGTTCCCTGAAACACAGGTAAATCTTACCAACAATACTCATTTTCACCATAGATATCATTGATTGTTTCAAAGAATAGTTTTCTCGGTTTAATTACAATGCATCGCTATTTTATTTAAATATTATATATATTTATTATTTAAAAATGATCTTATACGAACTACGATGCATACTTTTGTGTAATCGACAATCTAGTTGTATTTTTGCTTCTATTTTGCGATAATTCAATTTGTGAAAAATTTTGAGAAATAACACTGTGGTAAAGCTAAATAATATAGTGAAATTCCAACTACTACACGGGAAGGATGTGTCTTAACAAATCAATCGCTTGCGTTATACTTTAATTATTAACTTTTATCGTCGATACGACTATGTTGTCGGTGTCCTCTTGCCCTGCAAGAGGTAAAGCTGATCGCAGGTCGATTTACCCTCGGCCACTGGTCAGTGTAACTCACCTAATTCTATTTTGGTTCATCTCAAGCTAGATTTCTGCACATCTATGCATTCGTCTCAGTCATGGCTGAAGGTGGAGTTAACAATTATTTGATTATATTCTAATGTACATCGAATGTAAAATTTTAAAAATTAATTTTTTATAAATTATAAAACTTTTATAATTAAAAATGTTTAATTTATAGGAATAGCACAACTTTTTTAAAACACCATTTTGTTCTATAATTTTTTAATATTTATTGTATATTTCAATTCATATAGTATTTTGTTTCTTAATTTAAAAAAGCTTTGCAATATGTTAAGTGATACTACTTTCTATCATTTTATTAAAATAAAAATATATATCAAATAGTTAATTGACAATAAAAGTAAAAAATATGGGGGAAAAATCCAAAATTTTTATTATGTAAGATAAACGAAAAAAAGTTTTAATAACAAAAATAGAGCACATAGTCAGTACTAACATGTAATAAATTTTTTCTTAGTTCAATCGTTGTATTTAAATTAAGAGAATATCTGATAAGATTCTTACTGATAAAATTTTATGGACAGCTTAATTACATAATTATAAATTATTATCAACATAATAATTTTTTATAAAAACTAAATTTTAAGCTATATATAATTGATTCATACTGTATATTAATTAAGTTTGTGTATCATTTCACCTTATACTAATAATATATATACTAACATAGTATAGAATATATACAGTAACATAGTATATACTAATAATCGTGAATAAAAATTTTATTTATATTTTACACTTACTTAATGTACTGACAATAACTGATATTTTTAGTCACTGATCTTTTATCTCATTTGCTTTCTTTTACTTTTTATTTTGATTTTTTTTTTTACCCTTTATGTGTTATTTTGATAATGTAGTTTAAAAATATATCTTATAAGTCTATAATCTTAAAATTATATTTTTTTTCTGTACACTTGGGTTAGTTTACGTCAGCGTAGTAAACTATCCCAAGTATAATAAAAAGTCGGAAAAAGGCGTGAACGTTTAGAACAATCACACATACGCGATTTTTTCCGCGCACGCCCACTTAATACACGATTGGCGGAGTTCAAAGAATCTCATTGAAAACAACAATCGAAATTTGAATAAAGCTAACAGCATACTGGCGCAACTGGTGTTTTTCTTGTCACCAAGAGAAAAGATAAGCGCCAGCGTCGCCTATTAATGTTTAGAATGAATCAGATACGCGGGTAATTCATATAATAAGGAGTAATAATTTGCCGAGGCGAGGATTTTTGCTCGAACTGCGAACTGTATTGAACTCTGGTGATTACACAAGAGTTCTGAATTCAGAAGCATATATTGGTAAAATATTATTTGGTTTTTTACACAGTAAAAGCAAAAGGGTTGATGTATTTACAGGTATCCCTAATTGCATTAATTGTGCATAGAAAAACAGCTACCGCTGAATTTAGTCACTCCCGTCATAATACGGAGAACTATTGACTTAGGGTCATCGATTTTTCTGGTCGTAACAAGGAGACTCGTTGACGTGGTGAACAAACATTCTTCTGTCATAACACGAAGAATTTTTTGTCACAGCTGTATCACTTGATTACGAATACATTATTATTTCAAAAAAAAGGAAAAGATAACATTTGGCATAATTTTTCGGAAAAAAAAATTACGAATACATTTTGTTTTATTGTTTTATTAAACTGTCCATCAAGAACATCGAGCGCCCATCTAGAACGAGCACAGTCTCAACAAAAGCGGAAAAATTTAACTAAATTCTGTAAATTTATTTTGTTGTTGTTGTTTCTCCTACCCCTACGAAAACTTATAATATTAAAATTAAAAATAAAACTTATTGATTAATAAGCTTTAATTGATTAATCGAAATAAATATGTATTTAAAAATTTTCATATATATTGATTATTAAAAAATTGAAATATGTTTGTGACCGTTCCGTTCGTCCTTCACGGGTAAAGGGCAGAGTCGAGCTCTCGTCGAAAAATGAGAGAATTTACACTAGGATAAAGTGGCAGTCGGTCTGCCAAGGATTCGGATAGGTGGCAGGCGGGAATAGACAAAAATAATTTACAATAAATTTATTCTGTTAAATCTATAGATCATCGGTGCGGCGGATCCAAATCTTTATATAGTTTCTCTAAAACAAAAACAAAATTGACTTATAAGTTGGATGTTGTCAACAACTTTACAATAATTATTAAATTAATTGATTTTACCGGCGACTAGTTTAAATTTGAAACTTTATTTATTCACTAAAGGTTGACTCGCTATTTGACCGCTATCGAGCCTATCAATCATAACAACAAGATCGAATAGTAAACACGCGCGTGATCGTTTCATAGCTTTTCGAGAAATTTTATACACTTTACGCTAAATTATGAGCGACATTTATCTCGATGAAATTTACACAATAAATACAAAAAAAAATTATGTTGCGATGCGCAGAAATCTGTCACTATTTACAATTTATATGTAGGTCGACTGTCAACGAAATCATGACGGATATAAGAGAAATTAAATAACGGAAATAATTAAGGAAAAGAAAAACGGTCGGTGCATCAAGGGCGGATTATAGAAAACGCCCTTGATAATTAAGGAAACTTCTGCGGAGCTAAGGTTCGGACAAGGGGTCTCTTGTAATTGCAGCGGACGCAATTACAAAAGATCGCACACGCTCTGACGCAAATTTAGGAGAAAAGAATACAAACAATCTCGAATCGCAAGCGATTCGAAAATTTGTTTCTTTATTAGGATTGGAGCTGCATGGAATCGTGACAACTTCGAAATGTTTTGTTGCCACGGAATCGTGCACAATGGATGCAGATCGAATTTAGAATATCGCCACGGAATCGTGAACAATAGAAGAGGCGGAAAGGAAGGTAAGATTTCAGGAAAGAGGCCAGAGCAAGTCTGCCGAGACGAGCACTCTTGGAGTGCTAAATAGTCTCGGTTCTCCGAAACGAAATCGGTGTTGGCAGGATTTTCGATTGCACGATTGGTTATTCTAGCTTGCGGGAATCCGGCACGGGCAGAGGCACGCGACAACGCGAGACCGGCGGGTGGTAAGGGGTGTAGACCCGAACCGCTTAGCAACGAGCGAGTCTCGTTGCATGTTTATACTGATACTTATATAATATCGACAGGTCACATTAATTATTTTATTTTTCCCATAATTTTTATTTATACCCTATAAATGAAAACAAATTTTTTTAATGTCCCATATTTTATATATAATATAAAAAATAAATATTGATAAACTTGCATAAACATGAGATAAAGCGAAAACGTTGTTCATTCATATATGTTCAGTTATATACCAAAGATTTTATTCATAAAATTTGCTTAATATTAACTTTGCTTATTAAATAAATAAGATTAACTATAATTTGTCTCGGTAAAATTGAATAAATTTCTTAGCTAATCATTAACTCAATCTGAATTATAGATAAATTCACAACGTTTTCATTACATTTTTTATTTAAAAATATGTTTAAATATTTATTTTTAATATTATTTATAATCTATATTATTTCTACATTATTATAAATACGTCAATTTCTTATTTAAAAAAGGTGTTTTAAAACGTAAGAACATGTTATTAATATAAAATTACATGCTCATTGTATAATATTAATTTATTTTAGTATTTAACTAAATTTTTTGCTATTAAAAAATAAAATATAATATGATTTATTAAAAAAATATAATAATTATTTTTTAAATTTATTTTATGTCATTAGTAAATGTGATTAATGCTTAGCATTACTTGAATAAATGATACTGCAGACTGACATTTTAAGGGATGCTCTTGACAAGTCAAATAATTAAATGATTTTAAATGTGATGATTTAATATATTTAATATAATATATAAAGTTAAATATAACAAATTTTGACTTTATTATAAAACAGAATATTGATGGTATATAAATTTTTAAAAAAAGTTTAATAGTAAAGTGTACAAAAAACTTTATTGAAATATTATAAAACGTAAAAGAAGACATTATCAGACTATTTAAAAAGAATTTAATTAAGTAATTTTACAATGTTTCTGTATTTATAAATTATTAAGGAGAATAAGAAAGAAGAAATCTTAAAAATGGGTATCACCACGAAAAACTTGTTTGGAAAAGTTATTTTTTAAGTACATACAAAAGTGAAGGACGTCAATTTAAAAATAATACATTATCATATAAAAAATATGAAGTTGTTTTATGAAATTTTTACATGAGTAATGTTAAAATTAAAAATTTATTTGAAACTTTTAAAGTGTATTAACATGATTAATTTGAAATATATTTCTTAAATGGTATATTTCATGAATGTTTTATTTACATTTCGGTTTCATAATTTGATTAAAAAAAAATTCTAATAAAAATATACATTTCTTTTTTAAATAAACATATTGTTTATTTTAATATAATATGTAGTTTTCTTGTATGTTAAATTCATTTATTTATAAACTTAAATAAATTGATTTTATGTATTATTGTGAATTTTCATAAATATTAAACAAAATTCTATTCATTGAAACAATTTAAATATTTCAATTACACGATGTACATATGCTTGTATTACTTATCTTTTTAATTCATTTTTTTCTTTTTTTTAATTAAATATTTTGAGGTCATAGATCTTACATAGTTAAAATGCTTAAAATTTTTAAAGTTTCAGAAATTCATTGCAAATTATAAATATTTATAAACTTACAGTTTTTATATAATTTTGATATAATTAATATAAAAATTTTTTTCCTTTTTATCGTGACTTTAAAAGTTTATATTTTCAATTAAGCATTAAAAGGTGGAAAATTCTGTGATTTGTTTAAAAATTGTTGTTATCCAGTTTAATACGAGTTGATAGCTTAGGTAATTAATAAAAATTTCTATAATATGTGTTCATGACTCAGTATAATTGAAGAATAATGTATTTATTAAAAGATATTATTTGCATTTTCTATTATTATTTTTTTTTTTTTTTTTAAGTAAAAAATTCTAATATTTATTATATTGGAAATTTAACTGTATATTGATTTACTTATATAAGCAAGTAAAGAAAATTAATGATTTCAAAGTAATTCGTATATTGGTTTACACGTTTTCATTTCAGAAACGTGTGTCAATATACATACAGTTCTTATACATTTTTTTTTAAACAGTAAGATGTTTATCTTAAAACGTTGTGTACAATGAGAATTTCTATTCATAAGAATAATATATTTGTGTATTATGCTATTTCCAAAAACGTGATTGATATAACATTTCTTGATATCTTATATAAATAAATTAAAGTAACATTTAAAATTGTTTGTTAGCGTCAAATGAAAATAAAGTTAATGAGAGGCTTTGTAGTATTTTATTTACATAATTAAACTAATATAAAACATGTATTAAAATAATATCTTTAATTGTTTACATAAAAATTAAAATTGTAAACAGTACTAAAAGTAAAATTTAAAATTGATATACTAATAACGTAATTGATAATAAAATTATAAAAGAGAAATCTTGAAAGATTTAAAATTAGAAAACCAGTACAGAACAATCATGTTTCGTTACTATTTCATTATGTGTATTCTAATTGGACTTATAATTTTAGCTAATACTGAAGAAAAAATTACTGTATGTATTAAACTATAACTGTTAGTGTACTAAATTATTTATTAATTTAATATTTTTATTATATCAATATATAGTCTGCGTTCATATAATTTTATTTTAATTATGATTAATATAATATTATATTTATTAATGGTGTCGAAATATATACATATATATTTTTATAATAAATTTATTAAAATTTTGAACGAAAGTTTGAGAGAGGAAGAAAAAATACATTAGAGATTTACGTCAAGTGCATAATTTTAATCATAAAAATATTTTATACTTCAATTATACTTTTTACAAAATAACTTTTAAGTTTATATATTAGGTAGTTTATTATAAAAAAAAAAAAACAAAAAAAAACAAGCATTCATAAATTTTTAACCTAAATTTATAAAAAAATTATATAATAGTTAATTATAATAACTGTATATAATAAATAAAATAATAGAATATAAATTTGACAATAAAATTGCTATAATCGAGAGATATATATGTAAAAAGTATGTAATTTTTTTGTATTTGTTTAATTTGAATATCGTTAAATATGTTTTGTTAATCATACAAAAAAATTGAATGCACTACAAATATATATTTTGTTAATTCTTCATAAGTAAAATAAATATATAAAGGAATGTTAAAGTTGCAACGACACGCTTTTCTACTTTTCCATTAATTTTTTCACTCCTCTGTTTAGTTTTTGGAGTCGGTCTTGTTTGTATTTAAATTCATTTGCCGATGTACCAAAGATTTTCGGAAAGATTGCTTTAGGTTTTCGTAAATAATAAAAAATAAATTATAAAATCATACTATTTAATTTATGCCTTACTGATAGCTTTAACAATAATATTGCAACAAAAAAAAGGTTTACAATTTTAATAAATGAGTATGAAATAAGTTATAATTGGCTCTTATAATAAACAATAAAAATAATTATGCGGTAAATAAAATGTGTGGTGATAAATTATTATAAAATAAATGTTTATCGTCGACGGCAATAATAATAAATGAATTATTCGTCGAAGAAATATAAATTTGATTAATTATATAATATTTAAATAGAAATTCTAGATATAATAATATTTGCGAATACAGTACAATCTGAATAGTAATTTATATAAGAAATATTATATTTCATATTACATATTAATGCATAAGAACAGGAAAGTTGTATACGAGAAAACATTAATTT
This sequence comes from Eupristina koningsbergeri, assembly GCA_018907245.1. Taxonomy (NCBI): domain Eukaryota; kingdom Metazoa; phylum Arthropoda; class Insecta; order Hymenoptera; family Agaonidae; genus Eupristina; species Eupristina koningsbergeri. The sequence continues at coordinate 209,520 of JACCHV010000002.1, read as the reverse complement.
TTTAAAAGAAACTTGTATAATTATAAAAATATCAATAAATCATATGAAATACTTTTTTTGTGTTTTAATGAAAAATTGCTTTGTGCATTATAGTTTTAGTTTATCAAATTATAAAACAAATTTAAATATAAAGTTTTTGGACTGTATTGTAATTCTAACAGCTATATTTAAGAGATGTTTTAATTTTAATAAAATAAATAAATTAAATTTAAAACTATTGTTAGTATAATACAAAAAATTCATACATAAATAATTATTAAACTTTAGATTAGTGATCCTGATTGTATTAAAAAAGCCCACAGAAAATGTGATACAATAAAGTCTGACCAAAAATTCGCTGAATGTATGGTATGTTACTCAATAAAGTTTATAATTATTTTCTTTCTTGTATTAGTAATATGATTTCCGTTAATTTTATTTTCAGGCAAATTACTATAAAGCTCACCATTGTCATTAAAATATATATTTCTAATGAAAGTGTATCAATAATTTAGTATATGATAATTTATCACGTCAAAATACCTTGTAATATTTTTAAATTTTCAGTCATTCATTTTTGTACAATTAATAAAAAAATTATTGTAAACCTTATTATTTGTCTCTTTTATTTATAGGAATTGAATCTTAATTTCTGGATAATTTTTATCAATAAGTAATAACTATTGTATGATATTAATTCTTATTAATTGAGTAAATATAAATTTTTGAATTTCTCTCTTTTATATTAAACCTACTAAATTTCATATTAGTGTATTTTTTTATTTAGATATCCAATTATAATAGAAGTTTTAATAAAAAATTTTAACTATTCTAAATAATTCTTAAACTGATTTTTTTTAGTTTTTTTTTTATATAAATAATACTATAATAATCTTATTCATGGTTTACTTTGCATAATAAAATTTAGTATTTCAATATTATTTACTTTTACCATCTAATAATTCAATTATAATTAATTACAAAACACCTTTTTATTGTGCGATAATTATAAACAATGAATATATTGCTATGAATTATAAAACTTAATAAAATATGATGATATATCATCAATAAATTTAAAAAGTAAATTTATATATATGTCAGAAATGTAAGTTTGATAAAAAATGATTATCTTTTGATATTTAATTAAGCTAAAATTTAGTTAACCTCAAATTTTAAGCCTCATAAAAAATAACAAATCAATAAATTTGAATATTATTTATTGTTAGAAATTTTTATATTTGAATATTATATAATTAAAATAATGTTATCAAGTGAAAACAAAATAAAAAATTTAATATAAATTAATGTAAATTGTACACATTTCATCTTATTTCAATTACACTTATATAGCTCGTTAAATTTGTGAAAATAGAAAGTAAAAATATTCCAATTACTCGATATCATCATTGATCGAATTCGTTTAGCTATTTTAAAAGTATTAATGCAGTGTGAATTGAAAATAATAAAAATTAAGATGTAATTAATAAATTAAATAAATAATAGCTTGCGTTGGGTAGATTGCAAAGAAGTTAAATTAAGAATAAATGTATAATAATTAATTGACTTGAAGATGTATGGTTTTTTTATTTTTAAAAAGCAGACGAAAGGTTTTTCATTCCAAAAATTAAATTTAAAATTTTGAGTGCTTATAAATAAATATAAATATAAAAATAAATATAAGAAAATCTAGCATAGTAACAAAAAGAATATTACAACGAGAAAACAAATCTTTTCGAAGATTTCCACGACGAACATTTAAGAATGATTAAGCGAGAAAATTTGGAGAAAAATATTTAAAAAAGGAATGGTTTGATTTTCAATATTCGATTGAATTTACTTCGTATTGGTAGACTTTCAAAATATCTCACTTTTATTATACAATAACATTTATCACTTAAGTTTACATTTAGATTTTACATAAAATAACATTTATCACTTAAGTTTAAATTTAAATTTTACATAAAATAAACAAAGTATCAGATACTGATTTAATTTTTTTGTTGATTAAGTGTGTAATATACGCATCAATTTCTGCGAATATAATATTTTATACCACTCAATACTTTCCGTTCTCAATTGTCCTAATACTTAGATTATTACCGTAATATAACGATAACTGTTGTGGAAAACTCTGGCCATCTGTAAGAGCTTAGACGCACAGGGCAGCCGTCTCAGGTATTTTCCTGAAGAGATACGTACCTGCGAGGAGTAGCTTCGTGAAGAAGCTCTACGATGTTACTCACTCTTTTCCCGACTTCCGATCAACAATCATTCTCACTATCTCAATATTTAAGATTTGTAATTTGTGTGTATAAATTCTATTAAACAAATTTAATTAAACGACTAATTATTATTTTGTCTTGCACCAATCTCTAAATATTCTATTTTTATTGAGATATATCTTGTAAAATAATCATTCAACAAAAAATTATATCAAAAGTAAATATAATTCTTAAAAAAAATTTTATATTAATATGTTTGAAATATGAAAATACGAGTGCAGATTTCATATTGAACAAACGTTCAATTGAAAATACAACGATAACAAATTTTATACAATAAATATTACAACGATAACTATCCAGTGATTTTTAAAATTTCGTGTTATTTGAATTTAAAGTTTTAACTTGATATTTTTTTTACTTTTATATATTTATTATTTTTAGTGTTTGTCATATTACCTCTCATAATTTTGAGTACCAATTGCAATAAAAACTATTTTATGCATATCAATTGATGTAATGATTTAAATTATGTATTTTTAAAGTAAAATTTTAAAATAAATTAATGAATATTTATATATATATATCCATCAGAACTAACTTTTTGACCGAGGATTTTGACGTGGAGTTTTGTCGGTATGAAAGGTTGAATATAATACACTATTTGGTTACCACACCGACCCTCTGCTCTTTTATTTATTTATAAAAATGTTTTTTGTACAATATTCACTAATTGGTATAACAATATATATAGAAAGAAAAACAATTGTATGCTATCGAAAAATAAAACTGTTGTTGTTCTAAGAATAGCTCGTATCTCTCTCTTGCTTTCCTTTTTTTCTGACGCTTCTTCTGTCGGCCAATAGGATGCAAGGGAACTATACAAGAACTCCTACCATATATCAGATATTTCAAAAATAAATTGAATAAGTGTGAAATAATAAATATTAATAACAATGATAAATATTAATTATAAAAAAACGGTGGAAAATTAAATAATTATTGTAACAATTTTTAAATATGTGACTTAATCATTTATTGACGAAAAAATTTAATATAATGAATTTAGATAATATTTTATATTATTTAAGCATTTTGGTCATTTTTCTGCCGTTTAAATTAACATGCATAAATTTAATGTAAAAAAACTTTTATTCCAGTAACAGCAAACCATCCCCCACAAAGACCATGGATTCCATTAACGAGGCCAAATAGATCTAGACCAACATGTAAGTAAATTTAAAACTAACAATAAAATTTATTGTTTTTTCTTTCTTTTTTTTTTAATTTAAAACAAAAACTTTATGACTTAAATATTGAAATTTATTATATTTTGTTTATTACCGAAAACTATCTTTTGTATTGATAAACATACTTTAATAAAAAAATGTATCTGTTTTTATTTATTGTTATTTTTTATACTTCAGCTATACTAATAAAAAGTGAAATTTGAAAGTATCCCATAAAAAGTTTCTTTTTTATTTTAATAAATAAAATATTTTCAGGAGTTATACTTTTTAATAATATTTTAAATTTTAGCGATTTTAATTTATTTATGAATAATAATTTCTATTTAAAAGGTTTAAAATAATGTGTTTTTTATACTTTTTTTTCGTTTAATTTAAATTAATATGAAGATTACTTTTTATAAATATTTTTATTTCTATAAATATTATTTTTAATCAGTTGGAATTATAATAACACACTATGTTTTCAGTACTGCTATTTTTCTACATTGGAATTATAAATTTTAATGACATTAACTTTAAAAAATTGTTAATGTACTCTATTAAGCTCTAAAAAAGGCGTACAGAAATATTTTTGACATATTAAAATTTTTGGAGATGTCGGTAATTGATTTATGAATGTAATTAGTATGAGTTGATTTGTAACTACTACAGCTCACTAAACTGCTTGAAAAGCACTTTTTCGATTTTCAATTATACATACAGAACGTATGGCCAGGGCACGAAAATGTACTCAAATGTTTAGATTCTGCTTAAATATAAATATGAATAAATAAAAAATCAGAGAAAAATGTGCTTGTAAGTTTGGATGTTGGAAAAACTGGGGGTGGATCCATGTGAATTATTGGGGAAAATTTTTGCAATCATTAGTTTAAAAAAATAGAGAGAGAGAGAGATAATTTTTTATTAACTGTACATTATGTTGTACAAAATACATAATAATTAGATAGAGTATAAATATTGAAATAATACAATACTTAAAAGGGTTTAAATACTATGGGCATAAATATTAATAGCAATAACAATTATAGTATCATTGAAGATACAGTTAGCATCTAGGAATTTAAGCTCTCTAGAGCAAATAGATGTGCGTGTACTCTTGTTTTAAAAACCTGAAAGTTTGTGATATTTTCAAGTTGTGAGGCTGGATGTTCCAGAGGTATGCGGTGTTGATATAAAATGACATCCTCAACATCTGCGTTGAAAAGCAAGGTATGTTTAGAGGTGTCACATTTCCCTTACAAAGTGAAGGGATATTTTGAATTAGAAGAATGCTAGGAGGTAGGTATGAGTATTAAGATTTATAAACTTCCAAAGGAGAGTGATAATAAAGCACTGTCTAAGTTCAGTAGTAAACAGTCAATGTAGCTCTCGCCTATAAGGAGAGATTTTCTCATCCCTTTTTACACCAGAAATGTAATAGATTCTGATATTAATTAATCGTTGTAGTTTGAAGTCAAGTTCTTCAATAAAATTACAGTAAACAGTGAATAATAGCCAATAATAGGAAATAATAGAGTTTACGTAATTTGAGATTAGTGCTTTTCCTAAAGAAATATAATCTATATATAAAGGAATGTGCTTTCTTGTACACTTGAGAGACTTACTCTTTTCGGTTGAGCTTAGAATTTAGCATGACCCAAAGCTTACGCAAAGATGATCCAAAGTTCAACCCTTTTCCCATCATCAAATATGGGTTAGTTTTATTTTTCAAATTGTTGATTTAATAAGACGAGCCGATATCAGTGACCTTGGTCTTAGTTATATATAGTTTGACATAGTTGTTTGAAGCCCAGTCTATGATTATATTAGCATTTTCTGACATCATGTCCGAACATGCGTCGAGCTCCCTCAGGAGGCATTGGCAGTAGATCTGAAAATCATCAGCATATATTAGATGCAATATTTGCATGGTAAGGCTCGTGCTAATATCATTGATGTAGAAGGAGAACAGTCGTGGTCCAAGGACCGAGCCATGCGTCACACCGCAGTTAAGGGCAATAAAAGAAGATTTACTATCTATATCAAGAATAGCTTGCTCATTACTAGTAAAATATGATGCGATGCACCTGATGACATCATTGGAGAGTTTTATGTCATCAATCAACTTGAGAAGAACAAACTGTGTAAAATGACCAGCTCGGAAAGCAGTTTGAAGAGGACCTAGAAACCGCCGAGTTTTGAGATAATATGTTTACTGCTTATGAACCAGATATTCTAGGGTTTTGGAAAAAACAAAGGAGAGAAATAAGGCAACAGTTAGTTAGAGCATCTGATATACTAACTTTGCCCAAAGCACATACGATTGACTTTTTTCAAGAGATGGGAACAGAAACTCTCATAGAGATAGTTAAAGATTATCTGTATCATGAATTCAAGAGGAAGTACTTTTTGTATAACTATCTGTACGGTCCCATCAGTGCTATGTATCTTGATGCCAAAATGTGAATCCGCTTCCCTAATGTCCAACTCAGATACCATGATAAAATTAAATAGCTAAAGGAAATGAGGATTGTCAATAACCTCAAAACTCTCAGTAACAGCAGGGGCATCTCATTGCATTTTACCAAGCTATGATAAGAAAAGAGTGCCGTGGCTTCCACAAGCAACTGTAAATCAAAAGTTGTCGAATGTAAATTGCATCTAGTGATGTAGGCCTCAATAAAAGAGCGAGCTAGAGCCTTTTATGATAGTGTCACCAACAGAAAAAGAGAGCATCCACTCTGACCATCATGACCGTAGTTAAGTGCCACGGATCTTACCGTGACGATATCTTGACGTAGTATAGTAGGGTTGAATGAGAACAGTACAAAAAAGACGAGTAGTTTGAGGTTGGTTCCACTGGCATATTGTAGGCTTAAAATCGCCAATAAGTCATCTCCCGCATTCTGTTTTCTCCTGACTTTCTGAATCTTGCTACATAGCGAGACAATTTCAAATGAAGTTGTGGTGTTAGATACATATAATGACACACTCTCTTTTAACTTGTGTTCAAGCTTTTCGATGCAGTTTTTGACGTCAGAAAACTCATTCATGACACTGGTTTCGGAATGTTATCAAGTATAGAGAGCTTAGTTTCGATTGGTATAAGCTTTACCTCTATAACCTTAGATTTTTAAAGCCAAAAATTAGTTGTAGTGATGGAACTGTAGTTGTTCTTAGATCATGGTTTATCTACTGTACTATCAATCGGGTCTAGCATCTTCTTACGAATATTTAATAACCGTTCAATATGAAATTCGGTTTGAGATAATGATTTAGACACTGTCTTGTTCTGTGAACATAAATTCTTTGTTGATGAAATAGATGAATGGGATGAAGAGCAAGAACTGGATTTGGAGATAGAAAAAGTTGGATCCAGAAGCAGTGCAGAGTCATCATTATTATTGCCAGAAACTTTTATTTTTAATTTCGGATTTTTTTTTATTTTTTAAGCTCTTGTTGATAAGTTACTATCAGTCGATAATATTAGCGTACTATAGATGGTATAGCTTACAACAATCTAGTTATAATGCACACCGATAGATATCCCTGCAATAAAACAATTAATTACCGACCTCTAGCGAGATGACAGTTGAGCTGTTTGAGATTAGAAAATTGTAGATGTAAAATATACAAAATATAGATATATCATCGTGCAAACCCCAATATCTAATACCAGAGGTTGAAGATTGCAAATAAGACATGCAACTAACCTGCAACAGAAACAGCCAGAGGCTAAAAACAGAAGAAACAAAAAAAAGAGAGAGAAAGAGAGAGAGATTTGAGTCGATCCTCATAACTGCGAAGGTTGAATTCATAAAAGTCCAAGGATTTACATCGCATTCACCTCTATATACCTTATCATATATTTTAATTGCACATATTTTTGTTTTTATAGCTTTTAATTCATTCATCAATAAATTTGTAAAACCATGATTTATTTGTCTCGCCTAAGATTCATTGATTTTTCTTTCCATTTACTAAAATATGAATTAACCTTTGCCATTTGGAACATTTATATTATTATTATCTTTGAAAATGTTTTGTTTGATTTGTAATTGGTGTATTATGACTAAGGGATTAATCATCCCCTTCAACGATTAATTGCTATAAATAATGTAAAGGTATTGTAGTAGTGTTGTTTCAATTTAGCCAAGGGTGAAGGATATTGGTTTTTCAATACAGATGATCGCCACATTGCTTATATTAAACAAATTTGTTATTTGTTTTTTACAATATTCAAATAATTGTAACAATATTTGTTTTGTGTGACTAAATTATTTCATGTAATTATCTATCAATTTGACCTTAAATTTTCCACGGGAAATTCCAATTTGAGGGAAAAATCAGTCATTTTTTTTGCACATTAGTTAAATAAAAAAATATTCACCTAATTTGCAATTTTTCCACCGAATAATATGGTAATAATGGAATCAAGGAAAAGTAGTTTGACGTATCTTTTTTCTATGATATATTACGATTTATTAAATCTAAAAAGCTTTAAAAAAATCCATTTACATGAATATGAAAAGATCCAAATGATCTATTCATTTATGACTTTAATACTGACTTTTACATATAATGTTTTAAAATTACTCAACACTCTTTAAAATATCGAGTTTACAAATTTCCTAATAACCTTCCAGGAAATAGTTTTGTACTTTAACTATAACTAGTCCAAAATTTAAATCAGGTAATGGATCTTCACAAAATGTTTGTTTTTTTTTATTTTTCAGGTATATTTACGGTAATGTGTTATAATGTTTTGAGTGACAAGTATGCGACGAGGCAGATGTATGGCTATTGTCCAAGTTGGGCCCTAGACTGGGAATATCGGAAGAAGGGGATTCTAGATGAAATTAGGCATTACGCCGCCGACATCATCAGTCTCCAGGAGGTTGAGACGGACCAATTTTACAATTTTTTCCTTCCAGAGCTCAAGATGGACGGGTACGATGGTATATTTTCACCCAAATCTCGAGCTAAAACTATGGCAGAAAATGACCGGAAATACGTCGACGGTTGTGCCATTTTCTACAGAACTGCAAAGTAAGTACATTTCGTTGATTCTTAATTAACACCAGTATTACATTCCTTATCAATTATAAAATATGAAATTTTTCAACAATTATTATCTAATTTACATCATTATGAGATTGTGGGTCTAAAGTAGTAAATTTAATTATAAAGAATTACTAAAAGAAAACTGAATTGTATACTATTTTTTTTCATTATTGTCGCATCAGCAATGTGGTTATTAGCAAACTAAATATTGTTAGGTGTCATCTTATAATAGAGTAGAACATTCCAAAACATTGATTGATCTTACATACCATTATTTTTTATAATAATTTGCTTATTTTTATTAATAATAGTACAAATATTTGATAATATTAGTTAATTTGTTAAATGAGTTTAAAATTATCTTGATATCCTTGTTTAGTTTGAATTTTCTTGAAAAATACGTATACAGGACTTCTTTATTTAACAGATAAGCAATAGATACAAGTTAATGTGCCAAAAGGAGGTGCGGTCTCTGAAATGGAGAAAATAAGTCGAGCGGTTAAACTTTTTGAGCATTCATAAATACAAAGACATTAGACATATTCGGGGTCTTGACTCGTGATGCGAATTACTCATCCAAATCGTGCTTGGGCTACGATTTGGTCCTTTTTTATATCCTGCACGAGGTCTGGCGTCAACTCCCGTTTTGATTAGACGAAGTCCCCCTTATTGGGTCGAGCGGAAAATAATAGAGCAGTGGCTCCTCTCCGTTTTCACTCGTACGATTGACAGAGCGCACTAGTACGTTGCCAAGCAGCTGAAAGAGAGAGAGAGAGAGCGAGGTTCTACTTCCCGACTGTTCTTCCTACGGTGCTTGCGCCGTGGTCCGTGCACAACGGAGACGGTGAATGCCCGAGAGAGAAAACCAAGGTTCCTCATCCGTGGAGGCACGTCTCTCTCTCTCTCTCTCTCATCTTGCACCGTGGCCAAGTTCCAAGAATCCGGACTTTTCTCACAGCTTTATAAAATTCTTTGTTTCAGTTTTCATACAAATTTATTTCTTAACTTTTCCTCCAATAATTAAAATTATTCTTTCTATAAAATATCTATTAAAAATTTAAAAACTATTTACATAAAAAAAACATTATTCTAGGTTTCTCGAAATATTTTTACGATTCATTTAGATTTATACTGCCGATTTATAATTTGCGAAACAAATAATATTCTATTCGTGTATAAATAATGCATCACAAAAATTATTAAAATTAAGTGCAATTCGAAATCACTAGAAACAGGAATTATGTACCAGAATTATAAACGGAGATATTTAATTATATTAATATAAAACATTAAACTACTATTATTTTTTCAATTTTATATTTCTAGTCATTAAAAAATAATTTTTATATTTTAACATAATTTAAAAGTGTAAAATTTGACAATCATAAATAAATTTTTTAATATCCGAAAAAATATTTTATTTACACATTTATAAGAAAAATAAAAGATTGAAGTTACAAAATAAAAATTATATTGGTGATCAAAACCATTACAATAATTTGTATTTTTCCATAAATATTAATATTATTCGGTGTATCTAGATTCACACTCATCAAAGAACATCTAGTAGAATTTAATCAGTTAGCAATGGCAAATGCGGAGGGTTCAGATAATATGCTAAACAGAGTTATGCCAAAGGATAATATTGGCCTTGCAGCTCTGCTTAGGACGAAGGAGGCAGCCTGGGATAATGGTAACTCACTTTTCAAACCATCATTTCAATCCATAATTACATTCATTTGGTTCATTCAGAAGATTATATGACCTTATGGTTTAATAAGTAAAACTTACAACTCCCTTTCAAAATTTTATTAAACAGTTATATAGCGGTATTCCTTGAGCATTTTTTATCAAAAATATTTTTAGATATTTTAATTTTCGATTTAAACGTAAAATTTGTATTAATAGGTCATTATAATGAATAATAATATTGAGATACAAAACGAAAAATTTTATATCTTATTTACAATAATTATAACACTTCGATTTAAAAAAAATTTTTTTTAACCCAACTTAGTTTCAGCTTTAGCTTTCATTATTAATTAAACCGAAATCATCCACGTTCTTTTACTTTCTCCTTATAGTTTTTTTTATAATCGACAAAATAGAAGATATAAAATATATCTATAAATTTTTATTATCCTTTGTGATACTCATTTCAAAGATAGTCAATATTGCATTTTCAATTTTTAATTTTTTTTACTCCAGAAATATTTCTATTTATTTCATTTTTTATATATTATACATTGTTATATTATTAAAAAAGCTTTTGCTAAAAAAACAGAATAACAACGGTAATGGTCACCTAAGGGGTGGATTTTACATTTGTATTATTTTATTTACTGCAATTAAGTGTTCTTTAAATACTTTGGTTACTTTATTAAAGTATAAATAATTGATACATTTTTTTAATATGTTCAAAACGAATTTTCGTCAATTTATATAATATAATTTTAAATGAATAAATGAAGCTAAGTTTTATAATTATGTATGAAATTTATAAAATTATAAAATTTCTTTATAAATAAAGGATTGCCTTCGGATCCAATTCAAGTACAACAACCAATTTTGGTTTGCACGGCTCATCTGCATTGGGATCCTGAATTTTGTGACGTCAAATTAATCCAGACGATGATGCTGAGTAATGAGCTTAAGTCAATCCTTGATCAAGTCGGCCAGTCGTTCAGGATCGGACATAAGTCTGACTCTTCAAACGTTCAACTACTGCTCTGTGGCGATTTCAATTCATTGCCAGACTCGGGTAATTTATTTTTATATAATTTAATATTCTAGAAATATGTAAAATAAATTTTTATTTTTTATAAATAAAAATCATGAAGGATTTAAAAAAATTTTTTTCAAATATTTCTTAATAAGTCTTTGTTGGTATTGTTCAAATATGTTTAAATGATATTAAATTTATAGATATGTTTTAAATATATACGAAATTTTCTAATAATTTTTCACTGAAATTTTTTTTTAGAATTTTTTTAGTAGTTTATGTTTGTGTAATTTTATTGGTTAAAGAAAAAAAAACTAGTCGGTTATAATCTTTTAATTATTTGTTATTATTATAATTGAATTTCTACAAATTTTTAAACTATAATAGTTCAAATTGAGCACAATGATAAAAATCTCATTTATTAGTTACAATCACGTATACCTAAATTGTTGTTCAAAGTTGTTTTTATTAAATAAATCATAGACCCAGTGGAGGAAAAAATGAAAAACATAAATAATTAATTGATATTATTAATTTCTGAATGCAGGATATACATGATCTGTCCTCAAAGTATCGAGTTTTTTTTTCATTATGCGACTAGTTGTGGTAGCGATTTATGAGGAGTCTTAAAATGTAGAGGAAAGCTTTTTCCATTTGTCCCTTCTGTTTTTTTCGATAATTTGAACCGGTAAGATTTTTCTTCGCAAGAAGGATGTTTTTAAATTTTTGGATACGGTGCGATGGAGCGACTAGTGGAACAGTATTACGCGATAAAATTTGGTTTGCAACTTAAAAAAAAAATAGTATGGAAACATTTAAAATATTACAAGAGAATTATAAAGATAATTGTATGACAAAATCGCAATGTGGAAAATGGCAGAGAGCTTTCAAAAAGGGCCAAGCAAAAATCATCGACCAATCCTAATCTATGTACCCTAAAATCTTTCGAATGGCTATACCTACCCGCCACGTGCTAAAAATTTAAAATTCAGACTGCCGATTAACAAATAGAACAATCGCGGAAAAACTGAATTAAACGCGATCTACGATGCACAATATAGTGCAAAAAAAAAAAAATTTAGAAATGCGAAAATTTTGCATAAATATCAAAAGTGAGGAGCTTCAGCCGGCTTTTAAAACCTGGAAAACTATCTAAATGCATTGCTAAATCGACTTCATAAATGCATTGAGGCAGGAGGAAATTATTTTGAAGAATTTAAAATTTTTGTTTCAAACTATTTCTAAGACCACCAATAAATCATATTTCATAAAAAAGTAAGTGTTTTCTTCTTTTTTTATAATCTTTAAACGAACATTCTCACTTAGCTTTTTTCCATTAATCGCTTCCGTGACCAAAAATAGAAAAACATCCTTCACGCGAAGTAAAATTCTGCCGCATCTAATTATCGAAAAACAAAAAAAGGGACAAAGTGAAAGAAATTTTTTTTAAATTTTAACATCCTTCCAAAATCGTTGCGACCAATATTCGCTAAATGAAAAAAAACTCTATAATTCGGGGACAGACCACATATAACATGAACATGACAAATTTATTTTGTTCGTGTTTTTCACCAAAGAGGGCTACAATCATACAGATGTTTCTATAAGATAAATAGAAGAGTAAATCTTACTGTTTTTTACTGTTTATAAATTTTTAAAGAATTAAATATTTTAAAAAATTTTAAATCGACGTGATTAATTTTTTTTTTTTATAACAAATTTTGAACATCAGCCTATTTTTTCATATGCAACATTAAAAACTGTTTATCTTTCATATAAATCTATTTGGAATGGTGATATACTACATACTACATACAGCAGTTTTAAGCTTATATTTCATTTAATAAATTATACATTTGAGAAATAGTATTCTTCAGTAATTATCATTGCACTATATCTTAAATAACAATATTTTTTATTTATGTTTTTATTCATTGAAACAACTTACTGTAGAAAACGTATAACAATTTCTATACTTTTTTAAATAGGTGTGATTGAATTTTTAACTTCAGGCAGAGTAGCATCAGATCATCGCGATTTCAAAGATTTAACTTATAAATCTTGTTTGCAAAAAATTTCGGGTTGTGATAAAGCCAATGAGTTTACTCATTCTTTTAAACTTTCATCTGCCTACAGCGAAGACATTATGCCATATACAAATTATACGTAAGTAATTAGCTATTTTCTTCTGATACTCTAAAATATACTTTAAGAAATTGTTTTTCCTTTAAGAATATAATATATATTTATAATATACAGTTTATAATTTTATACACGTAAAATATTATTTTGACAATAATTTTAAATTATGTTTCTTGAATGAAAATGTGTTTAAAATATCTAAATTATGATTCATAAATAAAACATTAAATATATAATACGCAAACGTAACCTTTTATTGCAGTTACATAGTATTTCTTTAACATTTTATTATCTCCGATATATATCTAGTTGAATATTTCTACTTGGAATGAAATGAAAATTTACGAAATATTTTATTATAATGGCATTACATATTTCAGATTCGACTTTAAAGGTATAATAGACTATATTTTTTACTCGAAACAAAGTATGGTACCTCTTGGGCTATTAGGTCCACTAAGTGCAGATTGGTTTAGAGAACATAAAGTTGTTGGGTGTCCACATCCTCATGTACCATCTGGTAAGTTTAAAATATTTTTATTTTTAAATAATATGTATTTATAGAAGATAATTCATTAAATTTTGAGTTTATAATAGAATTAGGTAATACTTTGTGTTTGAGAAAGAGAGGAGTTAATATAACTCTAATGTGAAAATCAATACAATCGCGATATTCAAACTCAGCGCGGTAAGTAGTACCGCTCGAAGCCACTAGGTGGCGTATTCCTAATTTTAGCTTTCCTCACATGAAAAAGTTACGTGAGGTGATATATATAGGTCCCTCGCTACGTGAACAACCTCTACATTCGTCTCTTTCTATATTCACTATATAATATATGTAGTATTGAGATCTGTCTCTTAGACAGTTTTTCTTCAGAAATACTTAGTATAATATATACTAATTGAGAAAAAAATCTTTTATTATACCCTTTGAGCATTGACATATCTTTACTGTGCCTACCTCCTTTATTTTGAGAAATATCACCTCTATTTTTTGTAAAGTTATTTTACACTTTGATTTATTTTAGTTAAAATATCATTGGTATTTAACTTTTATTTTTCAATATTTACAATATCTTTTAAGATTGTGAATGAATATTAATTTTTAATGAAAGTTTATTGCATTATTAAATTAAAGGAATAAGAGAAAGAGAGATGTAGATATAAATTTAATTTATTTTTGTATACATGGTTGTACAAATGAAAAAAGTTTTCAATGCATTTAAATAAGTTTAAATACAAAAAAGATTAAAATATATAGAACTAAAAAAATATAACTAGAAATAAAATTTTAGTGAAACTGTAAACAATAACAATTATAGATAAAAATAAATACAATATAGATAATGATAACAAAGCTAATTAGATTTTTAAAGACTTTTATTAAGTGCAATTGAGTATAGTTGAGTTTATTTCTATGAGTATATTGAGTTTTATTTCACAAATAGGACAGAAGAAGGGGTGATACTAGTAGAGGCAGAGTGTGGGTTATGCGAACATTTTTTAGAATGAGGTAATTCAAGTGAATGAGTTGTAATTAGTTTTTTTATGAAAAAGGAGGGGTGAGAAAGAAGAAGCAAATGTAGATAACGACAAGTTTTTGAGTAAGAGTTACGTGAAATGATATTTTGAATAATAATTAATCGACAGAAGTTGTATAATATTAAATATTTAATTATCGTTTATTTTCAGATCACTTTCCACTGTTAGTAGAATTAGAGATGACCCCGACCGTGAGTACCAGCAACGGGCTAATCCCCCGAAGGTAGCAATTGTTGCGTCTTAGGCCCAAGTAATGCAAAGTAGAAATTCAGGGAAGAGGATAGGAATTGCGTGGAAGGTGTCAACTGAGTTTCTACTGAGCTAAAACAAGAGGGTGAATACGTTGATGGCCACTATATAACATGGAGCATTCGAAGTGAAGTGGGGAGGGGGTTGAAGGGGATGAAGCAAAAAACTGCATGATAAATAGTTAATATACCCTACTACGATACGTTATCTAAGCAAAAACAAGGATACACAGAAAAAGCAAGCAAATAAAAAATTACTGGAAAGGAAAGAAAAACTGTACAAGAAAACAATATAACGTCGCTCTTTCTCTCGACATTCATAGTTTCTAGAAATATTACCATTCGTATTCGACTGTACACAAGTAAAAATTTATATAAATTCATAAGATGTAAATTCTAAAAGTAAAAAAATGACGAGTTTTAAATACGTGGTCAGGTGTGTGCGTACACTCATACATCAAAAAAGAATACCCAATCATAAAAACACCACATGCCCTTTTCACAAAAAATACACGAATATAGAAGTAAGCACTCGAGAGCAGTTAGGTAAGTTACGAATGTGATTATTCGAGGACTCTTCTGATTGCTCAAAAGAGAATAATATTAGTAACCATGTAGAGGTATGTATTGTAACGCTCTATTAAACCCACGAATAGTATGTTGCATTTTAATGAGAGAAAACAAAACGAGTGAAATAGCAGAAGAGAAATGAGAGAGCGAATTCCTGTCTAATAGATAAGAGAAGAAGGGTTACATCCAGAATAATTGTAGACAAATACCTATTTTTCTACGAGCTAAGGAAGGGAGATTAAATAAAAACTGTAAGAAATTTAATTGAGTGAGTTAAGTCAAGTGATTCATGAAAGGGACAGTTAAAATTAAAAACGAAAACGAAAGAGATATTCCAGTCGAACCTTCGATATATTAACTCGAATGCCACGTTTTTATTGTTGAATGCTTTTTTTCCGGATTGGCACAACTTACAAATGAGAAAAGATAAACAACCAACACAATATAAATTAACACACACAATAATAGAAGCAAACCACGGTGAAGATAATTAGAGTAAACTCCAATAAAAAAAATGTTAAGTATCCTGAAAAAGTCCTTAAACAAATCAACAAATTATGCACATTTTTTATAAGAACGCTACCATCAATTCAATTGAGGTTTAACGAAACAAAATAAAAGCAAAATTAAAAAAAGAAAGAAAGGCAAATTGTATTTTTCAAGGATAAACGAAAAAAAAATATAAATGATACATCATAATACTAATGATACAAGCTACACTGGGCTGTGCGAAATGATTGAAATTAAATAATTTCAATGCAAGTACAAATCTGTTTTTATTGACCACGTATACATCAGTACCCGATAATGTTCTACATAAGACATAAGACATTAGATGGTATTGTAGAGAAAGCATAATTTGTAAGTACTGTTATAATATCTAAATGATGTATTAGTTTTAAACAAGTCACAACATTTTTTCAGTAATTTTGCTCGGCGATAGTATATTCAAGAGTTATAGAAAAAGTCATTCAAGAAAATTAATTTTTTTTTTCTCAATTTTATTCCATTCATATCGTGATATACATATATACTGATACGCAACTCCCATTTCGTTTACTTGACCATTGTACTTTATTTCATCCATATATTTAGATCGCATTTCCTCTCTCTCGACATTTTATATGTTTGAAGTGCAATCACCGCTTTACAGAAAGTACTTGTAAAATAGTTGGAGATTTTTTAAAAATTAATTAAAAAGAATTTTTGCAATATAGGAAAAGAATATTTTAAGCTTATTTTTACTCAACTCTTAATTGCATAACTTGAGATTTTTAGATGTATATTTATGTATAATTAAATAAGAATTAACTTGTGTATATATTACTTTTTTTCATAGTTTATATATATATTTTTAATCACTATACATTTTTATACCCTTTTAATTCTTTGTTATAAAAATTCATTATTAGCGATCAAACTGTGAATTATGAATGATTACGCAATCGTTTGTAGTTGATTTTCCCATTTTCGCAAAAAATTTTAATATATATAAAATTTTTATTCGTAATACTCCGACTATTTATTTTATACTTTCTTAAATAAATGATCAAAATGAATGTCTTACTATGATAACAAAAAAAATTTTTTTTAACTTTATAATTTTTAATAACTTATTTCTTTATGAATTACAAAACGCCAATTGTCCTATATCAAATTAGCATAAATACCTATCTTCCTCTTACATCGAAATTATAATGTATTAATACAATCTCTAATCAATTACCTTATGCTAAATTAGATTAAATATGTATGAAATTTATTTGAAAAAAGAAAACAAAATAAGAATTTTATATCATTTTATCACGGAACAAATTGATATACAAAATTATATTCTTTACGTTATTATCTTCAATCAATGAGCGTTATTCTGCGTTTCGAAACTATATTAATAAATGTCAATTTTTTTTTTTCACAATAATGTTTGCAATAAAAACATAAAGAATTCTTTATAATACACTTTTATTAATTATTAAATTTATTACAATTGCAGTATATTGTATGCCATGACAACAATTACTTATACTCTAATAATTAAATGATACTTTATATGAATTTTATAAACGTGTACAATAATATAATGCATAATGCGCAGTACATGTACGCACATACGAGTAAAAACCTAGAAATTCAATTTTTGAAATTTTTTGTATTTTAAAATATTATTTTTGTGAAAGTTATAAATTTTTATAGAATATAATTATTGCTAATCAAAGGAACAAAATATTGATAACTGCGATTTACATAATATATATAAAAATGATCAATATAGAATAACAATATAGAATTCTTTGAAAAAATATTAAATAATAATGAATTATTATGAGTATCTTAATCAATAATAAATTAAAATTTACAAATATAACAATTATAATTATTATATTTATTGCATTTAATTATGAATCAAGTATAATTTTGATACAATTATTATAAATTTACAAGAATTTCATTTTATTTCAATATGTTGTAATTTCAAAATTGTAATTCTAAATAGTTTACAATATTTTTTAGATTAATATCCAGCTTATTTATAGTATTTCGGAATAAATTTTTATTATTGTACGAATCGGATTTCAAAAATAAGTTAAATGTCATCTGATTTTCACCTTTCGTGCTCTTACGTACAAAAATATTTTACTCCTCTTCTTATTTCGAAATTTTTAATTCGAGAAATGAACACAAACCTAGACTAATTTTAATTCATAGTATTTATTTATTTTTAATATTGACGCAATAAAATAGTTAATAAAATAAAAAAATTCAAGAGTTTTTATACTGCTTTGAATACTTTTCTTGTCCACGGTTTATTTATATCGCCTCTAAAAATTATTATTTTCCATTCTTATATAATTAAATGAATTTGAAAACAAATAATATTTAAATTTATAAAGGATTTTTAAAAAAATTACTGGACTTGTAACTGTGTATAAAAAATGTACATCAAATAAAAAAATTATTCCTTATTATTAACAAAAAATAATTAATTATTAATATTATCCAAGGTCAATTAAACAATTTTTTAAACAGTGAGGAGATATTGAGTTAAAACAAAATTTCCACTGATCATTCATATTATTAAATCTTCTTTATAAATATTTAGAACAAAGTTGAGGAAAAAAGGTAATCATATAAGCAATGAGAAAGAAGAAGAAAAGCAAAGCAACTTAGAAAGAAAGAGTGAGAGAGAAAGAGAGAGAGAGAGAGAGAGAGAGAGAGAGAGAGAGAGAGAGAGAGAGAATGGAAGAGATTTAAGAAAATGCTGATAGTTGTTTATTTAGAAAACAAAATACAAACAGAATAATCATATAATGAGGTAAATATAAAATGTTTTTAATAATATAAGATTAAACAATTAAGAGAAAAAGTATGCGTACTTCTGTTGCTCTACATCGATAATAACACATTCTCTTCGTGTCGATTCAGTCGCAAAAATTAAAGAAAAATTATTATAAGTTTTCGACAATATCATTGGACCTAAGAGTATTATATATTTAAATTTTCAAAAACATACATTTGTAAAAACCAATTAACCTGTTTAAGTTCTGAAGTCTACTTAAATTAAAACATCTGGTTCTATTTGTTGCAATTTCATAGTTTCAAACATTTATAAAAGTAACTGAACATATTTAAAAAAATTTATCAGTTTCATTCAAATTCACCTATATTTTTAGATTAAAGTCAACCGAAAAATGATTGGATATAACTTATTTTGGTCGTGATTAATTTTTGAACATTTAAAAAATTGAAAAGAAATGTTTTTTTAAATTCTGTCATTGATAGAAATATTTAAATATGTTTCAATCCTTAAATATAATTTTATATATATAGACGCGTTAATTTTAAGAGTGTATGTATTTTTTTATCTTGAAATATGTTTGTACGTACATTAACAGTATTTAATTGCATTAGTTGGCTATCAGTTATTAATTTATGTTGATTTTATTTTATTTAAAAACAGTTATTGTGGTATTTCTATGGTTATGAACAAATAAATATTTGTGATAGAGCACTATTACTTATTCAACTGATAACGAACTTTAAAGATGGTAATTGATGTATATTGTTTTTAAGATTTCATTGTATGTGAACACGAGCGTTATCAACAAATCGTAAAAATTAAGTATTTTCACAGAGTGCATAAGCTTATCAAATAATTATCAATCATAATATTTTCACTCTCATTGTATAAAATAGATTTGCTACAATATAAAATGTTGTATCAAATAAAATCTTGAAAATTACATAGTAATTAAGCAAAATTTTATTTTCATCAATAATTTTTCCAACAAGCTAAACAAGAATCATTTTGAACATTTACATTTCGAATTTACAAAATTGTCAAAGTCAATATTTCGACGACTAAGTATTCAATATTAAAACATCCACTATTACTTTATTCCTAACGCAATACAAAAAAAGTTGAATCAATGAATTGAATTCCAAAATATATATAAAATATTGTTTATTCTCCTCAAATGTATTAAATTAAAATTTAGAATCGTATTTTACGAATCAAAATGTTCAAAAATTTTAATTTTATATTGTTCAACTGGCAACAATTGACTTGGATGGCTTAAGGGGATAAAGAATTATAAATTTTACAAAATTAGTAATTAATATAACTCTAGCCAGAAACCAATAATTCAAAGTGTTTAAACAATTTACCAAAGATTGCACTGACATTGCTATATTGAGAAAAAAAAGTTGAAGTAAAAACAAAGAAATATTGTTTATTAAACAATGAAATGTTAACATCGACTCGAGGTTGTCATTGTGCCTATCGAATTTATAGTGACTGGCTACTACGTTGTAGGCAAAATTAGAGTTTTTTATCGTTGCATATAATTCGTATTGTAATATATAATGTAGAACAGGCAAAAAAGCACAATCGAATGACTAAAGTTTTTAGCGCTTACTACGGTTTTTATTGAAAATGAGACGAAGATTTAGATTGAGCTAAACTTGTTCGGTTTCTCGATTATTCTTATCTGAGCAGCCTGAAGTGAATTTAGAATTTTATATTATAAAATTGGAAGAATAAATTTTTTACATTTATGACTAAACTTTTTAAATAAGCATTTTATTAAATTATGTGTCTCAAATTTTTTTAATATCACATATATTTAATTGGATTAAATATTTATTATTGACTATATCAATAATTTGTAATAATTTTTTCTTAATTTAAAAATTTTAAATTATATGGATAAATATTCCAAGGGATGTATCAATATTATTGTTAATTTTATATAACGTCTATACGAAACCATTTTTATAAAATATTAAATTGAATATCATTTTTAAACTTCAAAATTTGATTATCAATGACATTTTAATATTAAAAAAATAATAAAAAAACCATG
Source organism: Eupristina koningsbergeri (assembly GCA_018907245.1). Taxonomy (NCBI): domain Eukaryota; kingdom Metazoa; phylum Arthropoda; class Insecta; order Hymenoptera; family Agaonidae; genus Eupristina; species Eupristina koningsbergeri. The sequence continues at coordinate 188,436 of JACCHV010000002.1, read as the reverse complement.
TAAAATAAAATTATTAAACTTTTACTAGTATACGTGTATTCTTCATTGATACTTTTAATAGGTAATTTTTCAAATATTTGGAGTTCTTAATTCATTTGAATTGCATAATCCAACATTTAAAATGCAGTGGAATACTTAAAAATATTGGAGACAATTTATTAATGTCTACTGGAGTGTCGACTTTATATGAATGATTTTAATTTAGCCCACTTATTACTATATTAGTGCCAGACTTTTCTCTTAGGCATAATTCCATTAATATTTAATTTGAAGCAATTCACGCCGATCTGTGTGTTTATTACAATTAAATAATTTCTTCTTCGATACGTAATTTTAATTATTTAAACAAAAATAACAAACAAAGTGTCTCGAGCTATTTTCTACACGAACGAACATGATTAAGGTATATACATTTAGTTTAGATTTTTAGTACTGATTATTTAGATAAACGACCTTTTATCATTCTCCGATATAATTGTAATACAAAGTTTTTTTAGCGAACATAATAGTGTCTACGTCTTATGTGATATGAATAAGTGTAATTAGTAACTTTTCTATGAGTTTGAACAAAAATGTGCATAAAATAAAAATAAATGAATTATTGTAATGCAATTACTCCGTATCCGAACTCCTAAGCTTAATGCGTAGTCTTTACAGGAGTATAAGAGGGAGCAAAATAATATAAATCAATGAGAATCAAAATCTAAATAATGCTGTCTACACAGTGCCACATGTGTTTTTTTTTCAAATTAAATGAGAAATTATCAAATTAATTCAAGTGTAACTAACATTTATATCCACTTTCTATTTTAATTGTTTTATTATATGAATTGAATGATAACTCGAAACTGCCTGAGAAGTCATGTTTATTATGTGTTTATACTCTTGTAACGCTTTATCATTAGTTCTAATTCTTTTAATTCCACGACAACATTATCAATGTAATTCAGTAAATGAAACTGATGGTCGATGAATTAAATTTTATTATATCATGAAATAGACTACGATAGTTTTACAAAGACAACTTATATATTTTTAAACATATCCATTCGAATCATTCATACTGTAAAAATATTAAACCTTGGTCACCAACTAAAATTCAAAGATTGTTCATACAAAAAAGCACTTCAACTGTGAAAAAGGTGATCACGATTTAACAATAAGTTTAATCAAACAATGTTTGTTATGCTTGGATTTATTCAATGTTCCTCTTGTTGTATTTACAACTGAGATTTTTACCATTTAATAAACACGCGATATTATTTTAAAAGAGAAAGAAAAAAGTGGATTAAATTTATCACTGTTCATCGTAAAAATGTACACACATTAACGAATTATGAACATGTGATTCTTTTGCCGAGGTAACCTTCAAGCTTTAGTTCTGAGGATTTAAGGATCTAAGTATTCTACTACAATAAGTTTAAACTACATTTAGGGTGAACACAGCACATTTTAGTTTGTATTTTTGTAAGTGAAAAGGAGAAAGGATTCATGAAAAAATTAAACTAACTAGCTACAGTTATTTAAAGATTTGATATTATATTTAATTCACGTGAATGGGTGTTGAGTGAATCGTGTTAAAGTTCTTTTTCCGGCATTTTATTTTTTGCTCAAATATATTTTAACAACAAAAAGTTATCTGTGATATACTGCTTGCAAATAACTAAAAATCTTATCTTTTACTGATTCATTTCGCTTTAAACACATGTACAATGACATTCAAAATTGTCAAAAAATTTTAATTTGAAGCCATGCGTAGACGAAATCTATAAAATTTCATCAATTTTTGAAATTATCAGACATACTAAAAAATATTATGTGATTGTTAATAAATATAATGATATAATTTACCGAATTGAATAGGATTAAAACATTAAAATTCGAATAAAATCACTGTCAACATCCATCTTTAGTTCCAATGAAGGCTTTCTTGATAATTCAATTATTATATCAATACTGGAAACAATTAAAAAGCTTCGAATAATATTATTTATAAATATTATAATTTTTAATTTGATCTACAGAGTGTTTTTCATACCTAAAACAAATTCCAGATTTTTCATAAATGTTTTTACTAATTAAAAAATTTTTGCCAATAAATCGCTATTAGCTTATATTCATGGGTTTTCGAGCAGTAATTTATTTTTAAATCGATGTAATCTTATAAATAAATAAGGTTGTATAATAATATTGGAAGATATCAAAATCATTAAATATATTTAAAAATTTAACATTTTTTTAATAATCTATTGATTTAAATTCGTCGTTAAATCGAATTTTTACTAAATTTATTAAAAATTATAATTGGTATAAATATGATTGTTTAATAATATATTATTTCAATTAGTATTTTTATAGAAAACATTTAAGTATAACAAAAACATCACAAATCATGTATTATCTAAACTATATTTGAATTTTTATTGACCATAATAAATTTATTAAATTACTTTTTTATAAAAATAGATTATTAATAATTTTATGATTATAATAATATAATTTTAATATACATTCAATACTTATACTAATATTAAGAATTTGAGAATTAGAATATCAATCAGTATTAATTTTATTTCCACGTATTTATAATTTACATATTTACAAAAATTCTTTAACAAATTAAGAATTTTGAGCGTATTTGACTTGATTAGTGAAAATAATATTTTAACGATTTTATAAATATTTCTTTATTAATTTTATAACACTATTTTACATAAAAGTGAATCTATTGTTTTAAATTATTTTAAACGAGTTTATTAGTTTCCATTTATTAATCATTCAGTTTTCGAAATTATTTTAAATAAATTGAATAAACAATAGTTTATCTATTTAAAGATTAATTCATTTATTATTTCGTATAATCAATGAGTATAAAGCAAAAAAAAATATTGTTCGAAAATCCAACGTATATAAAGAAAATAGAGTCATATGGGAAAAAATAGAAGAAAGAAAATTAAGAATAAATAATTTTTAAATATAAAAATGGGATCTTGTAAAAAGTTGTCGCACTATTTTTTAAAATAAATTGTTAATATGGACTTTTAATTCTATATGTATTGATTGAGCAAAAATTCAGCTATAGTTTCAAAATGAGTGAAATATCCATTTATTGAAACACGTGGAGTGAATATGAACAGTTTTGTAGATATAAGCTGCTGAATATATTGTATATTTTAAAATAAATTTTTTATTGAAATCATAATATATATATATATATGTCCATGTGTGTGTGCGGGTTTATATATGCATGCATGTATTTTTACGTGAACCATTATATGTATATATTCATTTTCATCTATGACAAGAAAATCTCGCATTCAATTTTAAATGTGAAAATGTTATTTTAATTGAAATATCTATAACTTCGATGCTATAATTACATAAATCTTTTACTATCAGTACATTTAACATACATTGATTAATAATACATAAATAGTTAGAAAAAAATGTTTACATTAATGCGAAGTGCAGCTTGTTTTTGTAAGATAGAGTTGTAAAAAATATAAAAGTGAAAGATAAAACATGTTGCTTTTAGGAGAAAAATCTATTCACACGATAAATTATTTTAAGAAAAACTCTGATTTCTTAAAAAATGTATAGAACGGGTTACAATAATCTGCTTGTAATTGTAAAGCATGAATCGAGTAAAATATAAAGAAACTTTCATTATTGAAATTAAAAAATAATATCAAAATCTGGTTATTAAAAAAATGTACTTTATATTTTTAGTTCATCGTTAATGGCAGAATGATTTTATAAAAAAGTAACATAATCAGTCCTTTTTTTTGTCATCATCTTTTCGTTTAATAAATAATTTCATTTTTTCTCCACATCTTCGGAAAAATGCAATGATTGTATATGGGCTGGGTTTGAATCACGATTGAATGTAACAATTTATTAAAGAAATACGAAATAAATAAAAAAATATAAAAAATTAAAAAAGTTTTACTTGTTTTTATATTTTAGAAAATATTTGTACCTAAGAATACTTAAAAAAGAATATCACAATCAAAATAATTTCCAAATAAAAAATACAATATTAATATCATAATTAAGAAAATATAAATTAAAGTATATTCAAATTTTATTTTTATAAGAATTTATGAATTTTTACTTAGACGTTTTAATTAAATAATTCATAAAATATTAGATTATTTAATTAAATAACATAAAACTTATAAAAATGAAATATGTGACAAATTATTATTTATTATTATTATTATTTATTATTATTATTTTTTTTGTTATTATTATTAGTATTATTATTAATAGTAGTATAAAAACAACAACAATAATATAACTAATTAGATTTTATCAGCTTTATTAACTATATCTGATTAAAAAATTACAAAGTAATTTATTTAAGATCAGTTTTTTAAAATAAAATATAGAAGGTTTCTTTTATAATAATATACAATTTAATTTATTTCATATTATTAAGACTATAATATGAGTATTATTGTTCAATTAAGATATATATGTAAAGCTGACAATAGAACACTTTTTAGATTTTATGGCACTTACATCGACACTTAATTTCTGTTTCGTAATTATTGTTATAGAGACGGTTTTAATAGTAATCCTATATCTATATTACATTAATTTACACAAGCGCTTGATTGCGCGTCCGTTAACACACAGAGATTTTCAAAATCTAAAGAACAATGCATTCCAATACACGTCGTTTATCTCCTTTACAAATAAAAGATAAGGACAGATATATTAGGGGCAACATACATTAATAATTAATCTAAATTTAGACATTTAATTTTTTTGAAGTAAATGAATTATTAATCACGCAAGTTTTTAAGACTACAATAAACAGATGTAAATTTAGATTCATGTTCTTAATAGTACAGACATTTTAGCTTAAAAAATGGTCATTTTGGACACGGGGCGAAGTAGTCAAGATTTTTGTTGAAATCAATTACATGCGATCTGCAAATAAAGAATATCGCTATGCTACGTGCGAACTATGTGCGCAAATTTGTTGAAATTAACAAAAAAAAAAACCCTATTTTCCCACCAAAAAGAGCTTATACCTCGAAAACTAAGCCTTATTCTTTTTTTAATGAAAAAAATTAAATGACATTGTTATTTTTTTCTCTGCGCAAAACTATTTTTTAATTGAATGAAAACTTTTCAAATGAAAAGGTATAAAATAATAAAAAATTTCATTTTTTTGTAATTTACGTTGATTAGTATGCAACAAAATATTGCGTTTATTTATTCGCGAATCCTTTTCACTTTCTCCGGGGTGAATAACATCAAAATGAGACAAACGATTCAATTCACTAAATCCGACGAAGCAACGAACTTTATTTGAAGTTAACAAATCAGCCCCACGTGGCATACTAAAATCATTTCTGAGCCCCTCTCAATATCGAGAGCGCGAAGGAAAAATAAAGTAGGACCGCGTAGATAAAAGGCAGAACGCGACCGGCTGCGGAACCTTATTTTTGTGTTAGATATTGACTTCTCGTGCTTACACAAGAAGTCGCTCGACAATATTATACACAAACATTAAAAAATCATTAAACCCTTGCTTACACGGACTATAATTTTCCCCTTTTTGAGCTTTAGACTTTATTAAACTAAAATTTGTAATATTTGACGGCTGTCGTGACAAGGATGTCAATACTTTGTCGTAATAGTCACTAAATATAACACCCGTGTAATGATATAATCAGGGAGTTCAACTTTAAATGGGAGAACGGGCAACAAATGTGCCACGACTTCAACCAAAAATTTTAAGCGCCCTGTTCCTTACTATTGCTCTGATGCCTTTTTTCGTGAGTCGATCCTGGTGAAACGAAACACGTGATGATATTATTTTCAAACACGATGCGAGACATATAGAAAGTTTCTTTCTTTTGTAAATGTTTTAAAATTCTTTGCGTTTTAATTTTATTCATTACAGTTAATAATTTATATATAGTCATCACTGAGCAGTGAGTGTTTATACCAAGAAAACATTTATTTTAATTTTATGTATATAAAATCCACATAAAAAATTTAAATTCATAAAAAGAAATAGAAGAGGATACAAATGTAACAAAGGAACAGTGTACTAAAAGAATATAAACAAAAATTTTAGGTATGAATTTTTATAAATTTAATTTCAATAATATTTTATATAATTATGCACACTACTTATATAATGATATTATGTAATGTAAATATATGTTTATTTCTATATATATATTTAATTAAATTATATTATTATCATGTATATGTATATAATTACAATAAGTCTGCTTTAACAATGAATTGATACAATTTATTAATTTTTCTGTTATAGTTTTTTAGTTGCCCAGTAATCCTTATATAAAAACAATAAAAATACCAATAAATTTCAATAAAATATCATACAAACATTAACACGGTCATCTTACAAAACTAGGAAAAAACAAATAATAAAAATTAATCATAATAAATAACTAATAATAACTGTACAGCAGAAAATTTTTGAATATTTTAAATATGTAAATTAATTTATATTTTTAGGTATGTATACATAAACATATTTATTATTTATTGTATCTTTTTTTGATATTTACAAATAAATACTTAAAACTATTATTATACATACTATATTTTAATTGAACTCATAAAATAATCATTACAAATTAATGAAAACAAGTTTATTACTACATTATTAAATACATTAAAATTCAATATAATATGTATGATATATTATATTTAATTTGTAGAATTTTTCTAAGTACAAAGAAAATATATAAATGAAAATTGTTTTAAAAACAATAAAAAATCAATTGATATAAATAAATAAATAGTTTTATTTATTTTCATTTTTATTTACTTATAATTTAAGAGTATATAAATGATAGAAATTTTAAACTTATCAATCATTTAAAAATTTCAAAATTATAAATAAATACAAATGAAACAATTATAATTATTAATTTATTCATTCATATAGTTAATTTTATTATATTGTATTAAAGTATTAAAATAATTTAAATTTTATTTGATTAATTTCAAAAGCGACAAACATTTATTTAAATGATATATTTACAATATATTTTATTCATGTTTTCAATATAGTATTTAAAATAATTTTACTTTAGTTAACTAAAATATAATTTATTCTTATAATATTTGTTATTGTGTCAAAACCTATTTAAAAAAAATATTGGCTCATGTGTGGATTGGAGTCGTGGTATTTGAAAATATTTCAGGCGCGAAATTTAAAATGGTACAGATAAAACAATCATGTTTAATCACAATATTATTAAAATATTATACGAAAATACACGATATTATTACTATTATGTATATTTTTATAATATTTGTCATATTATGGTGTATTTTTGTATGATACTTTAATAATATTGTGATTAAACATAATTGTTTTAACTGTACCATTTTAAATTTTGCGCCTGAAATATTTTGAAATGCCACGAGTGAAATCGATACATGGTCAACTTTTTTTTTTAAATAGGTTTTGACACAATAAAAAAATTTTTTAAAAAATGCCACGACCATACCAGAGGCGCTGGTAGTAATACTCAATAATACATAAGTGCGAGAGGGAGAAAAGATAAGACTTTGTTATCTGATGTATACATAGAATTTGACTTTCTCTTAATCTCTGTTCTGTGGATATAATATAAGAAAGTCAATAACCTGTCATAACAAGGTTATTGACCTCCGGTCATATAAACATTGTGACGTATCGTTGTGGAGCTCTCTGTCATAGCAAGGGAGCGCGGGCAGTTACAATAATACTAGCCCGGTAAATTTAAAAATAAAAGAAAATACATTGGTTTATGGTATAGATACATATATAGATATATATATCCTTGACAAAACCAGTGCTGAAGAAACTAATTCAGCAGCTACACCGCAAGAGAACAGTGCCGAAAACAAATAGATTAGATCGTCGCTTATGTTCTCTTGGAATAAATAAATCATTTAGCCACGTATTTTTATGTTTGTATTTTTTTTTATTCCTCTCCTATGTTCCCGATAAACAACTGAAATTCTATCCGCGTTACGCAGTAAAGGCGTAACGTTACAAGTATTCCCAAAAATCTAAAAAAAATGTGCGGACTTACTGAGACTCGTTTTATAGGAATCAAATAACATAGTAAATTTGCAAATTTATCTTCTTGACAAGTAAATTGTAAATAAACTATTTGCCTCACCAATTTCGTATTTACAGATATATTTTCACAATAAGAGTAGCTTTTATTTTTTTTATACCTGTATAATATTATATAATTTTATTAATATTAACTGTTTGTACGTATGCGTAAAACTTTATAATTGATTTTTGCAAACTCAAGGGTTTTTGTAATAGGAGAATTGATATTTTGATTTTTGAATTATATATTTGGAAAATTCAATAAGAAATTTTTGCTTATAAAATTTCTTCGTCTGAACTAAGCTTTCGAGATATAAGTACTTTTTTTGGGAAAACAGGGTTTTTTTTGTTAATTTAAATAAATTTTCGCCATAGTTTGCACATAACATAGCGATATTTTTTATCTATAGATCGCATTTAATTGATTTTAAGAAAAATCTCGACTACTTGGTGAAATTTTTTTTTTTAGACAAAGTGACTGGATTATAACTCTTTTTGGTCAGATTTAGCAAAATAAATTTTCTAATGGATCTTGATTTCAATATCTGAAATAAAAATATGCTATTTTAAAATCTGAATTGAACTATTTCTATAAATATTTTATTGATTTCTTTGTTGTTTCTTATCTCTTAAAAAAAAAATTATTTATTACATATTCGTTTATGTCATAATTTATTATTTTCCTCGTTTAGCTGGCCAAGACGTCATTCCAAGCTTTTTGTGTCGTGTGATTGTATTTAGATATTGTTTGAAAATAATTAAGTTAGTCTCAAAACAAGAAAAGCTGGAACTGTTTAAAGAATCCTATAAAGTATTAATTATATAAACAAATTAAACTGTATTCCTCACTTATTGCGCATTATTTAAAGTTTAATTTTTAAATATATATTCATAAAATTAAAAATGATTAATATTTAATTTATTTAAAAACTTGAACCTTTGCTTTTCACTTAAAGTGAAAGTGTCTCGAATGTATTATATTAGGGAATGTATATGAGTAATTATTTTTTTCCCCCTTATTCTAATTTACTTTTATCGTTAAATTTTTTAATAATTTTATCATTGAATCATTAATACAGGCTACAAAAAAAATTTCGACTGATATTTTTCGATGAAGGAAATAAAATCTCAAGTATTTATTAGCATTTTATTAAAATTATTTATTAAATATTTATTTATTAGCCTCAGACTTCTTTTATATACTGTTAAGACAAATATTGTAATTAAAGATAAAATTTATCGTTGACTATCCATCTTTTAACTGATTTTATCGCTATTTAATTTTGTACATATTAAATTGAAAATATTGGCAATTTTAGAAAATATGTAAGTAAATTTAAAAGAAATATTTATGATAGAAAATAAATTTTATTCAACTTTAATTTTGCTTTGAAAGAGAAAAAATAGTTTGGATAATATAATTTATATATATTTATACATTTTTTGAAAATAATTTTTTACTTATATTTATTTACTTTAGTCCATTTAGAATTTGTTATGACATACATTTATACACAAATGATCAATATAAATACTGTTTCTGTAATATATTCAAACACTAAAAAATTTTTTTATTATAAATTAATAGAATATATTATTTAATTTATAGTACAATTTCTGCTAGATTAAAAAATGGACATAGTTCATTGTTGAAAATGTATTTCAATCTTAATTATTAACATATAACGGAGGCAGTTTTATTTTATTCAAACATATAAACATTTTTCTACTTGACGTGATCGGTAATCAACGCCAAGGAAAATAATTATAGCAATTGTAAAGAATGTAGCAATATTCAATATTATTATAATTTATGTTATTCAGTTGTATTTATTTATTTATATAAAATGTATGTATAGAATTGCCTCTGTATAAAAATGATCTCAAATTATTTTATATATTAAAAAAGAAAGTAATAATAATAATGATAATAATATATATATTATGATAAATTTGAACATAAAAACTTTTTTTATGTGATGATTACATCCTTACCTCCGCCTGATGCTCGTAAAGGTCTTACTCCGGCAAGACACACTGGAAAGGCGGGGAACAACCCCGCAGAAGCGCCAGAAAAATAAAGTTCTTAACTCATGCGTTCACTTAATTACAAGGAAAGAAGAAAACAGCAAGAGACGGTTACATGCGTTACAAAGTAGAAAATTAGTTACAAACTACCAATAATATGCGATAGAATCGAAAAGAGGGAGAAAGAGAGGATCGTACGCCATCATTACTTAAGGAGATCCTGATTTACCACTTAATTTACGCCTAAAGAAACTTCTTTTTATCTTTTCTAAGCAAGAACGCTGCGAACTTGCGAGAACAAACGAAAAACTTAAATCTCGAATGGGAAGTCGAATACGAAAGCAAATCTTCGAAAAAAACCGAACGCTTATGGGCGAGTTTCTATTTTCCCATTCAGACCGAGGGCCCTATATCTCTATCTCCGTTTTTTTTCTTCTTATTTTTGTGACCACACATTACATCATATATATTTATGTAACATATATAAAATATATATATTAATTTTAATATATTACACAGTGAAAATTGAGGATTATTTCTTAAAAAACAAAAAAGTTTTCAATTTTCACATTTATCGATACTTCCTTTCCATACAATTTAAACTCAAGCGCTGAAGTTAATTTTTTCTAAATTCAATTTTTCTTCGTTTATTTAAAATAACATTTTTTAAAAAAAAATATTGTCATATTATTGCAATTTTATTTTATTTGCTTATTTAACGTACAAATACTTTTCTATGTGTAATATTTTTACAATAGCGCTATATTTGATAAGTGCTACAAGGTGTATTTAGATAAAATTATATATATAAATATGTGAATTTCATAAAAAAGCCCGGTATGTTAACAGAATTTTGTGTATATTCAAATATATATTATACGTAATAATAATTCAGTTTATATAAAAAATTCTTAACATATATTTGAATTGTTACGTACGTAACAAAATTCGACATAATTAATAACCTACAATTCAAAAGTTGCAAATTATAGCATAAAATTGGTAACGATTGGAATTATGAAATAGTTGATCCGTATAAAACTGATCCAAATTCACAAGAGGTGTGGAAATAATTAACAAATACTGAAAACAAGTGGGTTAAACAGGTAGTGGGAGAATTCGAAAACTTGCAATAGAGTGATTATAAAAACTCAGTCAAGATCACACAAGAGGTTCCCGATCCGAGTCGAGTAAGAAGTAACACGTAATTAACGAAAGATGAGAAGTGTAACAATAATTTAATAAACGGTCGCAATTACGGTACAACTAACGTATCATGAGCAATACACATAACAAACTCTTTCTTCCGACTGTATAAAATAAATATAAAGTCGTGAATATTAATCATCGTATCATTTATTGAAGTAATCCGATCCTCGCAAAGGCTGAGACGTTTTGACCGGCTCAGCTACGGCGGAATAGTAACCCGGCGGTAAAATAATAATACATATTAGTATATATTGACGATATTTAAATACGTAACACTGGTGCCGTAACCAGGATATCCGCCGAGGTCGGAATTTTTTTTTGACATTGAAGATTAAGATGACAAAAAGTTGGGGAAAGCTGATAACGATTGGAATGATAATAATGTAAGTACTAATAAATTATTGATAATATTTTATTAAATATATTGTTATTTATTTATATTAGTATTATTAATTGATTTATGGAAAGTTATAAATAATAAATTAAATTATTCACTGAATTTCGGATCGGGATCCAAAATAAATTTTTTTTAATTTATTAATTAAATTGAAAAAATTGTGAGTTTTGAATCGACAAAGTATTAAATTTTTTCTGAGGTATATGAGTAAATTAATAAATAAAAGTAGGTAATGATTAAGAAATTATTTAATAAATTCGGACCAAAAATTAGAACAAGTATTTTATTTTTTAATATTTTTCATTTTGATTCTGTAAGCCTCCTCGAATTTGAACCATTAAAAAATAAAACAAAAGTTTGATAATTATTCTTGAAAAAAAAAAATATCTGTAAGGGAATCGGCATAAGAATGATTGCACACCGATACAACACATGCAGAGGTATTTGATATTTTTTGCTCTTGAAGCTGAATTTTGATTTTCGACCACGAAATTATAGAATCTGTATCTTGGCGCCATCTCATTATTTCTAGCTGAACTATGTTTTTGTACTTTAGTGATACTACAGAACATGGTAATGGAATAAGTAGATTCCGCTGTTAGGTTATATATTTTTATTTGTTTATAATAAAAAAATTATATACTCTTGTAAATTCGGTCAGTATCAATTATTTTATAATAGTTTTATGGCCGAAAATTCGTTTTTTTTATGAAATATCTATGATCGGAGATTTTGTTAAATCGTGGTGGTTTTTGTTTATTTATATGGAATGGGTTAAGTATCTAATTAAGATTTTAGTGGATCAAATTCGAGCAATAAAAAATACATCGGAATTCATCTTTTTTAACATGGAACTGTAAAAAAAAAAATTGATTTGAGCTGGATGGTAGATGGTTTGATTGTTGTACTTAATTATACATCTGCGCCACTTAAAAGATGTCAGGTAGAATTAATTTGTTTCCACTTAATAGATTCGTGAATAATAGATTCATTTTTTAAATGTTTTGAAAAAGCGTGGATTAAAATTTATAAATAAAAATTGGATCGAAGTCACATTTTTTTACAATTAATTTTGTAATTGAATATGATTGATTGATGAGGTTAAGGTGCTGTCATAAATTATTGTTTGTATTCACAGCATATTATTGTGCGTCCGCATATAATTTTTGTGGTAAATATATATTGATATACACTTACAGCGAGTCTATATTTTTCTAGAATCATCAAATAATATTTATAATATTGTTACTTTTAATATATCTGGTTGGACAAATTTAGTTTTTTAACTATTATACATTGAATGTTTTTTTGAACACTATAAAATAATAAATGTTTAATAATATTTTTAATTTTAAAACAAAAATTGAATGCATTCAATTTATTATTTAATTTAAGATTAAACTTCAAAATGCAGAGAGAAGAAAAACAATTGGACTCTGCTTTAGATGCTATAATTATGAGAGTCAATGATTTGAAATCATCAATAGCTGCAATGATATTTAAGGTTGAGCACGAATATGAAACTTTAAATTGGCCAAATTTCCTTGACAACTTTGCCCTCATATCTGGACATGTAAAAAATATTTAAATTTTTTTTATAAATTAACCAATAATATGTATATACTAATTATATTGAATAATAACAATATAATATTCATAAATAATAATAAATTATTTATGAATTATTTTTTTTATAGCTTACAAGTCTTTCGAAGATTTTAAGTCATGATAAAGCTCCTAATTTACGAAATCTGACTGTACTTCCATTGCACCTAAGTCCTGAAAAAGATGATGAATTATTTAGAATGACAGAAGGACGAATATCAACTTTTGCACATGATTTAGTACCAGATTATCTTCGAACAAAACCAGATCCTTTAGTAGAACAAAAAATGTTAACCTATGAAACTAAAGTTGCTAATTTAACTTATGATGCATCTCATGTAAGTGTGATATATTTTATATATCATAGTTACTTTAATACATCATTTAATAAAGTATATGATTAAGTTTATTAATTTTATGTTTTTATCTAAAACTGTTAAAATTTATTGAATTTGATTTCTTTATTTAAATAGATACAGTTATTTTTATTTATTAAAAAAAAGTTTATTTCAATATAGTATTTTATGTTTCATAAATATTTAAAAAAATTATAATTTCAATAATTTTTTCTGTTGATATACTAATTAAACAACTAGGGCTCTAATGTAAAGTTTTATACCACTTTTATATTTTCATTTTGTAATGTTAACAATATTAATACTTTTAGTTTTTATATAATTTTATTCTTTATTTAAATGATACATCCTGATGCATCAACTATAGCAAGTAAATAAATTAATAAATAATTTGAATAAATATATGTATTATGTATTATAGAAGCAAGTAGCACAATATAATAAAGTAATAAATCATGTATGGGATATTGCTAATAAGGCCAGAGAAGAGTGGGAGAGTGAAACAGGATCCAGAACAACGCAACCACAAACTAGTAGTTCAGCAGATACACATTTACTTGTCTATGCTGTTGGAAATGGAAAAGGCTTGAAGGTAAGAGTAATAAAATAATAACCTAACCTTTTAACATGTAATTATTAAACATATATATGAAAATTTATAAATTTCTTTTAGTCTGATTCTGTACAAATGGTTCAACCTGGAGCCAATTCAGTGGGAAGTAATATGATGGTAGGAAGACCTGGACAGTCGCAAACACCTGGTCAAGGATCTTTGGGTAGTAATTATTTATAAAATTTAAAAAAAAAGATTTACACTAGGGCAATAAAATAAATTAAATACTCATTTTCAGTTGGACAAATGACCAAAGCTCCAAGTGCTATTAAAACAAATATTAAAGCAGCATCACAAATACATCCATATGGACGATAAATTTTGAATTCATAAGCTTATACTTGTATGATAAACTTTTGATACATCAGTCATCTTTACAATATTATCATATTCCTATATATATTTTTTAATATTTATAAATACTTTATAATTTCTTTTCAATTATACTACTTTATGGCAATAAAAAAATACGTTATAATTTATTCTTCAAATGATGATAATAATTATTTTTAGATGAAAAAAATCTATCAAATAAATAATATAAATTGTAAATTAATAATAAAAACAATAATGAAAATGTATATAATTATATAATTTTTTGTGCTATTTTTTGTGATATATTATAAAAATTACTATTATCATTATGTTTAACATTATTATTTTTATTAATTTTGTTATTCCTATTCTTTACACATTTAATTTAATCTTTTTTTTTTTAATAATACTACAAACAAGTCACCATTTATCACAATAATTCTTTCATTATTACAATTCTACAATAATTCAACCATTATTTCTTTAATTATTTTAGAACTTTGAATGCTCTAATATTTATGAGCTTTCTTTTTTAATGTTGTTAAATATGATACATCATTGAATAAAAATTATAAACAATAGTTAAATGCTAATTTAAAAAAAATAAAATTATTATTGTTGATAATTCAATTCGTACGAAATTTAAAGTTTACAATAATCTTTATATATTAAGTTGTTTTTTAAACATTTTTATTATATTATAATGAATTATTATTATTATTTTATTTTAAATACGTTATATATATGTCGTCACATTACATTCGGGATCATGAACAGCTGTAGCGTTAGGCGATAACTCCGCAGCCGAAGTTCAAGGAGACGGATGTCAATTGGGAATAGTAATACCTCCTTATTGTTGGAACTACCAGATAGTGTTTATTAAATATATCTAGAAGGACACGCGGTGCTTAGAGTGTGCCTCACCTATGTAGAAAAATCTATTATATATATATATATATGTATATATAGGTATCAGGGTTCGATATAAGTAACGCAATGTAAATCGGTTATCATAACGTTTATTTGTCTCAGACATGAAAGTACGTACAAGACGACATTTGGACAAGCACTGTCCTTACGTCTAATCTCCAAGGCTTCCTTACCACCTCGGCCCTATCATAAAACTTTCCCTTTTGACCCTTCTTCCTTTTATACTCGGCCATCCTGATTTTTTGGGCGTCCTCACTTGAATTTCTTTTTAAAGCTCCCCTCCCTTAAGTTTGCCTTGCTGACTGTCTACCCTGGAACAATTAAGAATAGGTCGTGATTATCATTAGGCTGGTTTTTTTCTCCGCGAGCTTTTTTTTCTCCCGAGGTTTTCATTTTTTTGTTGATACGTTTCCTCTTTTCTTTCTTCTTTCCGTCTGATGCTCTCGTCGCCAATGTTTTCCTCTGTTCTTCGCCTTCCCGGTTCTTTTGTAGTATGGCTATTTTTTCCTTTATACGGCCTTTTTGGCATTTCTCCTTACCCAGCTCATTTCCAATATAGTTCCTACCCCCCACACCTAAGCTGTCTAAACCATCGAGTTCGGTTTCCATATAGAGTGCAGGCCAGCCCTGTATCCGCACTCTCCACCCTGTTACGCACCTATTCCGTTGCGTTGAAGGTAGTCCATTTCCTCATGTTATCCATAGCTACGATGGTCTTCTGGTCTCTTTTCCTTTGGATCTCCCGCATATCCTGAACCTCGTACCGGTCGTTTGGCAGCACCACTGCGATGGTAAATGGCCGTTTCATCTAGGCGCCAGCTTCCTACTTTCCCCTATTGCCGATTGTCTGGCCTTTACTAATACCACCTTCCCTACTTGGAATATTGGGGGTAAAATTCTTTTCTTATCTATGTTCTTTTTCTGTTGTTGTTGGTTCTCGACAATTTGCTCCTTCGCTTTCCTTCTCAGCTATCTCAGGTCTATCTCTTCGATTTCTTCGGGTAACTCGGCGGTTAGGAAGGCGTCTTCCGGTCGTCTCGGGGTGTATCCCAGTAGTAGTTACGGTGAGCTTTTGGATGTGGCTCTGTTGATCGTGCCATTTATTGTCCTATGAGCACTTTTCACGTTCTTGTCTCATCTATCTTCCTCGCATCCTTCGGACATCATGGACAATGCGTTTATCAGCGTTCCATACAGTTTATCGCATTGCCCATTTACCCTTGAGGTTGTTATCGCATTTAGTAGCTGCTTTATTCCAAGCTGCTGGCAGAAATTTTCAGAAGATTTTTATGTGAACGCTGTTCCTATATATGTGATGATCCTCGCTGGTACTCTAAAAATGTCTATGAGCTCCTATAAGGTCGCCCTTACGCGTTTTTGACGGGCTCGAGAATACAAAATTTTGAAAATGCGTCGATTGTTGCGAAAATTTGTATATTTTATTTTTTGATTTGATAAACGGTGCAACGTGATCTATGTGTAATGTGGGGAAGGGTCTCACTATTTTCTCAATTGGATGTAGCAGTCCCGGTTTCTTTGTTCCTCCTTCTTTATAGTACAGGCAGTTTAGGCACGATTTTATGCATTAGGAGACGAAACGCCGCATTCCCCCCAAAGTAATATTTCTCGTGGATCTTTTTTTTTTTTTTTTTTTTTTTTTTGTGGATGTTCGCTCCTCCGCAA
Organism: Eupristina koningsbergeri; assembly: GCA_018907245.1. Taxonomy (NCBI): domain Eukaryota; kingdom Metazoa; phylum Arthropoda; class Insecta; order Hymenoptera; family Agaonidae; genus Eupristina; species Eupristina koningsbergeri. The sequence continues at coordinate 171,190 of JACCHV010000002.1, read as the reverse complement.
AATGCCCTTGATCATCGTGGCAAACTCTAGCAATATAGAAACGCGCTAACCACAGAACTAAGGTTTCCTTCCTTCCTTCATCTGTAAATCACTCCGCTCCTCAGATCGTAGTTTTTAAAGTAGATTTTTACAGTCGACCTACGGTTCCCTGACTCTAGTATTTCTCTGATCAACGTGATGTCTTTTTTCTGTTAAATTCCCACACTGTACCTTCGTCACAAGGTCTTTCTGGCTCTCTGATACTGTCACCATGCTGCATATTATCCTTTGACTTTGCTGGGGACTTATCAACTTGTCTACAATAAGCCTAGATGACTCCGTGATTGATACTATTCCTATGTCGGTTTGTAGGACGTTTCGGCCTATAATTACGTCACGTACGAGGTCGCCATTCTTCACTACGTAAAATGTTAATGTTAGTGGTATCTGATCGATTTCCACCTCCATTCCCGCCGTTCCCACTTGGGTCACTATGGTGTTGTTGAATTCTATCAGGACTTGATCGCACTTTATCGAGTTTAAGCTGTAGTGCTCGCGCCACCATTTCCTTCAGTATCGATTGGCGTTTCGTTCCATGCACGTCAGATTTACATGTACGATTTGTTGTTCTGGTCATGCCTCCTTGTTTCACTTCTCCTCTCTGAATTTGCAAGTGTCTCAATCTTTCTCTCCGTGGTCAATTTTTCCCCAATACTCGCACTTCCCCTTCCTGGTTTCTTGCTCTTTGATACTTTTGTAATTAGTATATCTAGCTCGTCTTCCCTCTGGACAGTCGTCCCTGAAGTATCCTGGTTTTTACAAACGAAACAAAACGACTTGTTGTTGTTGTTGTTGTTGTTGTTTGAGGGTCTTCTTTCCTCTCACCGCGGTTGACCTTTCCGAGCCTTGAGTGAGAACTCAGAAATTGACTGTGTTAACTCTGCTATCGACTTACAGCGAGCTGCGAATAATAACCATTTTATCTCGTCGTCGTGGATTCCATCGATCAAGAAACTAATTACCTCTTCTTCGTTGATGTCTATTTTTAATGTATTCCACATCACCAGCCGTTTGTGTGCGAAAATTTCTAAGTCCTCGTTGGGTTTACTATGAAAGTGAATGGCCTCCCTTTTTATTATTTTTTATTATCTTTTTATTAGTGAATGTTTTTACTAAAATTCGCGAGAGCATTTTCCATGAGAGGATTTGGTGCCGGAGTCCCTCATACCACACTCTCGTGCTTTCCTTTAGCTTGCCGACGGCGAATTGGAAGGTCGTAAGGCTGATTCAATTATACATCAGCTTTCAATTTTCAACTCGGTCTACCCAGTCTTATGCAGTCAGTTAAGTGCGTTCTGGATCGAACTCAGCGAGGACGATCGGACGATTATGATCGGAAACGGAGCCCCCTTCCATACCTTTCGGAAGATGGCGATTCGTAATTCCGTCTTTCTCGAAGTCGCGGGTTTGGCGATTCGTGTCGATTACTTGGACGCGTCGATGAACGCGATCATAACGCGAGTCACCCTGTCTTCCATTTCTTGGGCTATCTTGAAATTGTACCCGTACACACTCCCAACGCTACTCGATCATGCGCTATTATAATCGTTTATTTTAGCAATTTGACGAAATCACCTTTTTTTTTGCTTCTCAATAATTTCAATAAAAATAAAAGTTCTTCTTGTTCAACTTCTGCTTTGTCAATTTATTTATTGCTATTGTTGTTGTTTATTACTAATTATTTATTCTTAACAATTATAATAGATAATAACAATAATAATAATTAACGATAAACAACAATAGACAGTAACATATTAATAATTAGTAGTAATAAATTAACAATATGTAAATAATTATTTATTACTTCTTAGTATTAATTAATTATTATTTATTACTGTTTATTTTTAATTTTTGTTATTCATTACCGTTTATTGTTAATTGTTATTATTTATTACAATTTGTCATTAACCTTTATTATCTAGTATTATTTATCGTTAATTATCGTTATTTATTGCTATTTATCATTAATTATTATTATCTATTACTACTTATCCTTATTTATTATTTTTTATTTATTATTTCTTTTTTTCTCTAACGTCTATTTACTAATGAATATTGCTGCGAAAACGTTACAAAATATCTGTTTAATTGTTTAAATAATTTTCTTAGACATTTAAATGTCTGTGTTTAATAATGTTCTGATTATTACGGGTAAAACAAGAAAATATAATTTCAAAACTTCCTGCTTACCTCGTTGCAGTAGCAGTCAACTCTTTCATCGTGGCGGAGCAGTCAGCTGATCGGTTTGCGGAGCAGCCAACTGCGCTCAGTAGCGACTGCATTCCCCGCTCTTCTCGGTGTGCGCTGGCTGTAATAGTGGGCTGATCAGTCTCTCATTTGCTGCTGTGCCGAACGCTTCTCCCCGGTGCATTAATCTCTTCATGCTCCATCTCTTTCTCTCTCTCTCTTTCTTGCTTTGTTCCTCATAGAAAAGGCGCCTCCTCTTCTCCTTCGCTTCGCTCAGTCCTTCGCACGGCGCGTCTCTTTCTCTCTTTCTCTATGCTTGCATGCGGCGTCACCCACGCTACGTTCTCACACGGTTTGTATCGCGCTTTTCTATTTCCACACTTGCACCACTCGTGTGATTTGCCCTTTCCTCGCTGTTTATGAACACGCGCTCTTTTTAAAAATCCTTACTGAGAATCGCGGTAATATTACGCAAATATATGGGAGAGGAAACATGCGCAAGGCGAAAGTCGAAAGAAAAATTTCCGATATAATCGTCCCGTGGATACGTTTGTCACATATGTCACTTCTGATTTGTATAAAAATCTGGCATATATATATATATATAAACACCAGTGTTCGATACAAATAACTACAACGCAATGTAAATCGGTTATCAGAACGTTTATTTGTCATGAAAGTACGTACAAGACGATGGCTCGACAAATACTGTCCTCCCGTCAAATCTCTAAGGCGTCCATACCACCTCGGCCCTATCATAAAACTTTCCCTTTTGACTCTTCTTCCTTCTACAACTAGGTTGCTTATTTTCAGGTGTTCGATAAGATAAATCGAATTGATGCTCATTATTTTCCAAGTCCGTGACTAATTCGGTTAAAGTTCAGATGTTCGTTGATTCACTGGTCTGACACAAATGCCTTCAACTTCGCTTTTCGACGATCGCGGAGAAGACGTTCCCGGGTGGGAAGATTCCGCGTATATATTCCCGATGCTTCGCTCTCCGGCCCAAGTGCCGAGTCCGCAGATTCCGTGGGACGCTCATCGCCATCGTAAATAACTGGATACCAACGTCCGGTCCCGTGGGTAGCGATGATGTCTAATCCTAGGAGTCAGCAGCACGACGAGCACTGCTGAATATAATTCCCGGCCTGTACCAGGTGTCTGGTACTAACGTAGTTCGTTGTGCTTGCGGGTAATCCAATATTGATATTCGATGTTACTGGCCCTAACAGCCCGTTAGCAACGAAAAATACGTACCATAAGCGTCGCGATGGACGTCGCTGCATAGCGTACATAATAGTTACTGTTAGTGACATATAGTATTAGGTTTAATAATTTCTTATTTTACTCCGGAGTATGTGTTTTACTTATATTTCCTGTATTTTGTGTGTTCGACACATTTTTGGTGTTTGTCATATTTTTTGTGTACATTTTTTGTTAAAGATTTTGACCTGGTGCTTGTAAATATTTCCTTCGCTGAAAAACCAACACGTAGGGTATTCATATGATAGATTGGTGGGGTATCGTGTAGTCCAAACCGGGGATACGGATAATTTTTCTTATTGTTTCTCGCTTTATTTATTACTGTTATAATTTTAAAGATTATTTTGTAAATCGGGTGGATATCCGATATTAATATTTGATATGTGAGGCTTTTTCCTTTCAATTACCAGAGGAAGGTTTTTTATGCCGATTAGTGACTAATAAATAAGAATTGTAATAATATTAAGTTACTCGCGTTAGGTATTAAGCGTATCAAACGAGAAGCTATACGTCGTAATAAAAAATAAAGAATTGTTTTTAAGACTGAGAAAAAGAGAAGGCAGTGGCGAATCGTCAAGACAAGATGATTAGATTTTTATTCATCTTTGAGCTCTCTAACATTTTGGTCAACTTTCGCTCTTTCTCGAGTCATAAGAAATATCTTTATATTAGAGAAAATAAATTGTCTGGTAAAATAAAATTTTGCTTGATGTTTTTCATATCATATCTGTAGAGCAATAATTTACTCAATATCAATTTAGGAATAAATCTATTAATTCCAACAATTTAAACAATATCTATTGTTTACTTAGTAAATGCTTGCAATACAAGGCGACAAGATAGCTTGGCTTATATTGACGTTGCCGCTTAATCTCGAAGGCGTCCTCCCTCTTTAGCTCTATCATAAAACCCTTTTCTCGGGAAAACTTTCTCTTTTCAGCTTTTTCTTATTTTTCTTTCTATATATCCTTGCAGATTTTTCTATCCCTTTATTAATTTCAGGAAACTTATATTTTTGCTGAGTAAATAACAGTTACCATATAAATCAATTAACGATTTTTAATAATTGATTAAAATAAATGCAATAAAATATTAGTGGTTGCATTATCGGATAAATCATTAATTATTATAATTGGTTAAAAAGTGTTACTGTCAACAAATAAATTATATAATTTTTTATTTTTAGTTTTTGAATATAAATAATCTTGCAATTTTATAAATAAGAGTTATAAATTAATAAAAAAAATTTAGATTTGTAAGAATTGGCTTTCCTCGAGGACCGGCCGTGGGCTTAGCCGTCGTAAATCTTTTTTGAGGAGCCCCAGGAAAAGCTCAACGCGAAGTGAAAGCGGACAGCTGGTGTGCAGATGACCTCTGGTCATTTTTGAAGCGCGAATGGATAGATGTTATCACGGAGGAGGGGAGTAGTTCAATCTATGCCGTTAGCACGAGACAATTGCATCTTAACTAATTTTTTAATAAAAGTGCATTGATGATTTTGATATAATCGTGGACTTTCATGTCTGTTATATACTCCCGTTACACCTTTCCCTCGCGCGAGTGTTAAAATGAAATATATTTATATGTATATATACTTAATTATTATGATTGTTTTTACAACTTTCAGTATAATATTGATTATTAATGTTACGTATATATACATGTATATACATATACATGGTGCATCCACGAAGTATCGAGTTTTTTTTTCATTTTGTGCCTATTCATCGTAGAAATTCGGGAGAGGTCTTAAAATGTCGACAAACTCTTTCTGCATTTCTCCTTTTTTTTTGTTTTTCAATAATTAGGCGCGGCAGGATTAACTTCGCGCGAAATGTATTTTTCAACTTTTTGACACGGAGCGCTGAAGTGATTAGCGCAAAACCACTACGCGAGAATGTTTTGTTCAAAGATAAAAAAAAAAAAATTCTTATCTTTTTTTTTGAAAGATGATTTATTGGTGGACTTATAAACAGGGTAAAATAAAAATTTTAAATTCTTCAAAATAATTTCCTCCTGTATCAATACATTTTTGAAGGTGTGTTTTCCAAATTTCAAATGCATCTTTAAACTCTTCAGCTTTGATGTTTTTCAAAAATTTTCACATTTATAAATTTTTTTGCACTATATTGTACACTGAAGATCGCGTTAAGTTCAGTGTTTCCTGAATTGCTTAATCTGTTAATCAACAGTCCGAATTTTAAATTTCTAACACACGCTCGGTATTCCTAACCATTCGAAAGTTTTTTGGGTGCCCAAATCGAGGCTCGTTGATGATTCTTTCTCGGCTCTCTTTAAAAGCTCTGTGCCATTTTCCACTCCGCGATTTTGACATGCAATTATGTCCATATGCTTCTTGCAACATTTTATACATTTCTACACTGTTTTTTTTTAATTGCAAACAAATTTTATCTCGTAACGCTATTAGAGTAATCGATCCATCGCGCCGTGTCAAAAAACTGAAAAATACCCTTCGCGCGAAGTTAAATCCTGCCGCGCCTAATTATCGAAAAACAAAACAAAAAAAAAGAACAAATGCCGAAAGAGTTTGTCGACATTTTAAGACCACTCCCGAATTTCTATGTTGAATAGGTGAAAAATGAAAAAAAAACTCGATACTTCGTGGATGCACCATGTACATATTTATTAGTTCATTACATATTTATATTTGATTTTTGTAATATATAACATACTACAAAGGATATAGATAAATAAAAATAATAATAGAATTTCGGTAATTCAAAATAAATTTTAATTATACATATATTTTATTTTTTCTAAAAAATTTTCAACTTTTAAACGATAGTTATTGTACAAAACATAAAATTTGCATGAAACAAAAAGAATTGTAAAAAATTCATTTAGATATGAATAAAAATGAACGTTTTATCTTTAATTAATGTTTTATTTATATGTTATGTTAACGATAAATTTAATTGTGATTAAAATTTTAATATTTTATAAATCAATAAAGATTGTAATCATTGATTGAGAAATAAGACAAATATTACTACAATAATAATGCATTTATTTTCTGGATTTGAAGATAATATATGTAAGAAAAATTTTTAGTTTTTCATGAGTATAATTAAATTTAGTAAAAAATATTTACAATATTATTATATTTAAACAAATTTCGTCAAAGAAATATTTTTTTTAAAGAGTAAAATATTAATTGAAGTTTTTAATTTCATTATAATGTCCTTCTGAACAGTAAAATCAAAACTTTTAAGAAAAAAAAATACATAAATTATTATAGATTCTAAAAAAAAGCATAAAAAATGTATTTTGTCAAAAAATTTCAGGTTCATATAAACAAATTTAATTTTTATTATTTTCTTTAAATTTATATTTGCAAAATGATGGAAATTTCTTTAAAAAATCTTACGAAGAATGTCTGTTTCGTAGTGTTGTAATTATTTATTGGGACGTTTTATTTATAGTATAATTATGCACTAATTAGACAACGTCCTTTGTTTGCTGCCGCAAAATTTTTCTAAAATGTTGAAATATTTATACATTAAACTCAAGCTTCATGAAATAAAATTTGTAAGCGATTATTATTTACTACTTACTGCACAATCTAATGCGGCTGCAGGTTTTTTCCAGTAATCTTTACACTGAGTTGCAGCTTCAACTACACAATTTGTTGCACTGCCAACGAATAAGGATGCAATGATCTTGGCTACAGCTTTTACAGCCTAAAATTTTTTATCAATAAATATTCGAATATAATATCTTATAGTTTTTTAGAAAAAGAATTTTAGATATTTTGTATAAATAATATTACAAATTGTAAATTTATTCCAAGTTACAAAAAGAGTATGTGTGTATGTGTTTGCAATTATCTAATGTTTTTATCGAATAATATTTTATTTAGAATCCTCAACAAACATTATTTTTGTTTTTAAAATTAATTGAATAGGTATAAAAATGTAAAATACAATAATTTTAATGAACGTAAAAAATTGTTTGCATACCACTGTAGTACCCAAACCATCTTCTGTTCTTGATCCGATATTCGAATCATCGGCACAGTTGTAAATAACAAATGAAATTAAAACGATGTAAAGAGATAAGAAAAATTGGAAAGACATATTTGTGAATATTTAGAAGCTGTATTGTATAATTCTGCAACTGAATTATTGATTAAATCGGAAAAAATTTTCATATTTATAGTAAAAGTTGCGAATTTCATGCAGAAACGGAAATTGGAAACGAATTAACATTTTTTATAACAATAAATAGATGACATTATTACAACAATAAAATTGTTTGTAATAATACATAGGTGAAAATATTATTTTAATAAATATATACTGAAATTATCTTAAATTTTTCTTCATACTTTAGTAAGAGTATCATTTTTTAAATTTTCATAATTACATCAGATCATAAATATTATTATGCAGAAGAATCAATTAATCTGTACTATATCATGGAAAATTTATTATAAGATTAAAAATAAATATATGTACATATACATATATATATATTGCAATATTTTTTTAATCTACATTTATGTATTTGTTGAAAAAAAAATTTTCAAAAATGAAATTGTATTGACTATAAATGTAACATAAAAAAAATCAAATTATAATACAACTTCATTGACATTTTTCATGGGTAAGGAAACGAACTGAATGAAGTAAAGATTATTTTAGTATTGATAATTTAATTAATAATAACAATAAAATAAGTAATAATCGAATATAACTATATGTTACTTTTTTATAAAGTACCGACTATTTTAACCCGTCAAAATTAAAATTATTGTTATTTTGAAATAATTATTTAGTGATCTTTGAATAAAATAAGAAATCCAATTAAAAATTAAATAATATAAAATACAGAACTGTTGATTTAGGATAAAAAAATATAAAATTTAAAAAAGAAGTATAAATGTGCACATTACATTAAATTTTCAATTTTTTTCTTGATCTATACGTTCGTCGTGGTTCACACAAAATATTATTAATTTACTTATTAATTGATTATGGATAATAAAAATAAAATATAAATTGGTATAATAATTGTACATTAATTGGTATGACAACAGTCGAAACTAAAAATATATTTGTTTGTCTATTTGAATTTCTATTTACCCATTTTTAATAAACGATATTTGTTAAGAAAAATAAGTTAATCATTTTAATGCTATTTTCGTATACATATATATACATTTTATATACTTCTAACTGATGAACATTGCCGTACAGGACGTGTTATAAGAATATCAATTGTTATTTTTTTTACTTGATAATGTGCAACAGCGTTTTCGGTGAGATTGGAAAATGTTTGGAGGAGTTTTTTCTATCTTTTCTTTTTTTCGATCCGTAAAAGAGGTAAGACTTAGCTTCAAATTAAGCGTGTTTTTTAATTTTGTAACAAGCCACGATGGATCGTCTAATAAAAAGAAAAATTTTATGTTAATGGGTAAAATATGTGTAAATTACAACGCGAAAAATAAATTAAAAACAGGGCCAAAAGAATATCACCGATTAGCCCAGTTCTGAATATACAAAAATAGTCCAAGTTGATGTCAACAGCCAATTCAAGAGGTGGTTTATATATCAGCATAATTACAGATACCTTGACCTTATTAACATTTGCATACAATTTCCTTAACGTCCCTTATTAATATTTAAAAGTCTCAAGAGCATTTTATCAAACCACAATCAAAATTTATAGTGTAGAACTTTTTCACCATTCGATCCATCATTTACTGACTTTTAGAAATCGCCGCAATAAATAATTGAGTAAAAAAAAAAATAAATCTCAACCCTTTTATAACACACCCTATGTATCTATTTACGTGTAAATTCATAAATACGATGCTTATTGTATTAGTAGAATAATTTTCACTATGAACATTGGCAGAGAATATAATTAAATTGTAAACTGAATCAGTAATACAAAATTAAATCCTTATATTTAAATATATATATATATTATAAAAGTTTTATCCTAAAATCTTTTTTTTACTAAATACATACCATATCTTATGTTACCTTTAACAATTTTGAAATTATTACGTTAATAGTATTAACATAATAACAATAATTGAATTTTCTATATTTTAATTAATTAATTTTATGGATATATAGTCATTTTCTTGATTTATTAAGTTTCTTCTTTATTTCTTAAGTAATATTAGTCTCTTTATTTATTACGTTATAACATTTATTATTCGTATAATTGAAAAAATTTTCAAAAATATAAAAAAAATTTGCCTTTTATCTACAAAATATTTTATAAATCATCTTTTTAAATAGATTTACGAGAATTTTGTAACATAATTATTAAGAGCTTTATAGTATAATTTTAAATGGATTAAGTTTTAGGATTTGAGCTTCAATACTAGTTTTTATGCTCTTTAATATTACTTATTTTTTTAATTTTTTACTAATTTTAAATGTATACTGTAGTTTAATTTATTAGTGTTAATAAATTTTGAAAAAATACCAAAAATGGTTCACCTTTTCAAATGTTATAGAAAATTTTATATTTTGTTAACTTTTGATAATATATTGAATGATTATACATTATTGGTCAGTTTATAGCCTTAAATTTTTTTAAAAAAGTGTTTGTACAAGTATTCAAATGAAAATTATTAATTTTAATTTTTTACATTTTAATTGAAGAAAATAATTTATTTTGTGTATAAAATTCAAAATTGAATATTTATATTCGGTTTTATATTAAATAATCTTAAATAAATAATAAATGTGTAATTCTTTAAAGTTTCAGTGTAGTATTCATAAGAACACTTATATAGACTTTAATGCGCATTTTTTTTTTTTTAATAATACCATTATCATTGAAATTAAAATATATTATTTTAATAATAAATGATAGAATAATAAATAAAGTCTTGGTGAAGTTTTATCTTTTGTAATAGAAAAATATGAATTTAAAGCTTAAAAACTTAAAAAAATGTGAAAATTTTTTTTTTTTTTAATCTTATAAATTTAGGTCACTATAAATAAAATTTATACTTTATTTTAGTTAAGTTTAAGCATGTATCGGCATATGCTGAAATTCGTAATTTTCTATCTTTTTCTTGTTTTTCTGTCATATGGTAAGCGTCCTTGTCTCGCTATCCTATTATTCTATTGGTTGACAAAAAACGCGTGGCAAAAAAAAAAAAAAGAAAGCAAGAGAGAGACGCAATTTCTTTTTGGAACAACAATGGTTTTACTGTTCTATAGCATAAAATTGTCTTTCTCACTATACGTATTGTTATGTCAATTGTTAAATATTGTACTAAAAAAGTTTTTATAAATAAATAAAAGAACAGAAAGTGACTGAGTTATTATCAAATAATCAATGTATTGTATTCAACCCTCCATAACCAAAAATTCCACGTCAAAATCATAATAATTATTAATATTATATTTTAATGATTACAAAATTATAGAATTATTTTTGAAAAACTATTAATTAAAGTTATAAATGTTTTTATTTTCTTTTTTTTTGTAGAAAAAAATTTATTAGATGAATTTATTTCATAATATACTTTTATAAATTAACTTTCATTATAAACCGTAGTTTCAGATTTTCTTTTAAATATATTAATGACTTAGAGATTTTAGAGTCGATTGATTGGAATTCAGTAGATGCAAATAAATCATTGATCTTCAAAATTTCATTTTCTATAGTTAAAGACAAATTATTTAATTTTCAGTTATTATTTTAATATTCTAGTTAATATTTTTGTTTCTGTTTTTAAATTTCTTAGTTTACATATATTCAATTATTTTTGTTTAATTTTTCTATTTAATTTGTGGTTAATACATGTCAGCAATATTTCATCCCATTCTTTTTTAGAAAAAACTTTCAATATTTTATTGGATTTAATATTCATATATTTGACATAGTGTTATTAATTTATTATATTTATTTAATGATTTTTAGCTGTTTAAAAATATGATAATTACAAGGAATACTTTTCCAAAAGAATTTTATAATAATGATAATTGAAATTGGTTTTGTGAAAAATTATAAAAGTTCAGCACATAGTCTACATTCAATGTATAATAAAAATAAAAAAATTTTAATGTAATTTGATCTTTTTTTATTTTTTAAATAAATATTAAATAAATATTTTATCTCATTATGTAAAACTGAATAGTATAATGTTTTATTTTATTTAGTATTAAAATTTGTTTATTATTAAATTGACTGTCTGTTACTAAATAATACTTTGTTTCACAAATACTTTTTTATATATTTGTTTTTTTCCCATAATGTATTACTTTGAAATTTCAATTAGGGATTATAATATTTAGATTGTAATGAAATGAAATTAAATTAAATTGTAATGATAGTTTATTATGTATTTCTAGATGTTTTAAATTTTAATCAAACAAGTATTTACTTTAGTTGTTATCACACGAATAGCTATTAAATTGAATTAATAAATCTTCTTAAAATCATATTTTGTACTGTGAATTTATCTGTAAATTCTTAATGCCGTATATGTAATGATTCAATAAAAATAGTTGATGTAATTGTAAACAAAAAGCATAAAGAAAAGGAACGTATGAATTATTAAAAGATATTTTAAGTAAATTCTAATATTTTAATTAGGAATAAATAAGCACCTTTTAATTTTTTTATTAATACAAATCTGTTGAATGATAATTATGTTTTTAAATTTGTTAAATTTTTTTCAAAACAATAAAGTTAATTTGTCTATCAATAATTGTGCTCATTAAATGGTGTTTTTAGAAATTGTATCGTTTTTAATTTTAAGTTTGAGCATTTAATGTAAAATAAAAACATAAATTGATCTATAAAAAATCTCACGATGTTGTCGAATTAAATACCAAAATGTTGAATTAATATTTTTGCTTATTTATTATTTTTGAATAAAATAAGTTTATATATTTAGCCAAATGGATCTTTGCATTCAATAATTAAATATTCTAATCAAATAAATTTATAATAAATAAAAAAGAAAATTTTTTTCAACATTAAAGGAGAATATTTTATTTAAAAAATTAAAATTGTACATTTTAATGTTCCGATGTACAATTGATTAAACATCAGTATTTTTATAAATATTTGATAACTAATCAATAATATATACAGAGAAACAGTAATTGTCAATACTTTAAATTTGTTTTTTCATTTCATTTGCATGTTAGTTATTTTTTAACATAATTTTCAAGCATATCGTGTCTTCTTATTATAAATCCTTGCACTTATTTCAAAATGTTAAATTTTTAGATAAATTGTTTTACAAATTAATTTCTACTAAAGCAGTGAACTTTAGTAAATTTAATGTCTTTATCATCTCAAATAGAAAATAGCCAAATAAAAATTGTTCCGGATCTATGTAATCATTTGTTATGTCATTTTTTTTTTGTATTGAAAATGAAATTCTCTAACTCTTAAGGCATCGTCCGTTGTTCCTCGCTAAATACTGTCTCTGAAATATTAAAACATTTCTTTAATAGAAAATAATTCTAGGAATAAAAAATATATTTGCACAATTTAATTAAGAGCTATTACTCACTGCGCAATCCAAAGCTCCTGAAGGTTTTTTCCAATAATCTTTGCATTCAACAGCAGCCTCAATTAGACAGCTTGCAGCTCTATCAACAAACAGGGTGCCAATGATTTTACCCACAGCTCTTACAGCCTGGAAAAATTTATAATTGATATAATTAATAAATAAATAATAATAATAAAAGTTGATAATATTTAGTAAATAATCATATACTTTTAAGGACCATAAAAATTTTCAACTAATTTTAATCTAATTTATATAAGTAGTTTAAAAGTATTGAGAAAACTCTAAGGGAACTTTTTTATTATTAATATTAAAGTTCAATTTTTCAAAGATTCATTTTAGTTTTAAATGTAAGTATTTCAAAAGTAGAAATAACGTGATTATTTTAATAATTTAATGGCAAGAGAATGTTTACTCACTGCTGATGCACCGGAAAGAGCATCTTCTGCTTTACTTCCGGTAACGGCTTCATCGGCATAGTTATAGATAACAAAAGAGATTAAAACGATGTAAAGTGATAAGAAAAGTCGAGGCGACATATTTGCGAATATTAAATACTTATATTATGCGATTCTGCAACTTAATTATTGATTGTGTCGGAAAAAAAATCTCGTTTTTATGGTAAAAATTTATTTAAAAGTTTGATTTAGCGATAGAAATTGAAGATAAGATCATAACTTTATTTGAATAAAATATAGATGAAAATATTTTTTTTAAAAATATGTACATATAAATTATTTTAATAAATAAACTTTTTTCGTACGTCAATAAGTTAAATAAATTTTTAAACTATAAAAGGTTACATAAATTTAAAAATATTATTGTGCATCAATGTCAATAAAACGTTTGGAAATTATTTAAAAAATTTCAAATTATAGTAAAATTCCAATGTACATATTATAATGCAGTTATTTTATATTAAATTAAATTTTTATATGTATTAAAACTAAAATTGATGCATTTCAAATTAACTATGCATTCATGCATAAAAATTATTTACAAATAATTTAATAATAATTATTGTACAACAATTAAAAATAGAAAAAATATTTAAGTAGTAGCATTTTAAATATTTAAGTAATAATTTAATTGTAAAAGTGGTTGCTGTTGCATTTTAGAAAGAAAAAAATTCTTTTAAATTGCACAACAGTTCAATATCCTAAAATAGGGCTCTCGGAATTTACAGCTAAAAAAAAAGAAAAGGCACAAAAAAAGAAAGTTTATGCAATTATTTTACAATTAGTTGGATTTTGAAGAGAAATATTATAGACTCCAATTATAGGATGAAAGATTCCAGGGTTATTATTATGTTGACATGTAATTTTTATTTTCTATTATATAAAGAGTCTGAATTTGAATAGACGAGTAGGGTTAAAAAATCACATTCAATGCGAGGAAAACACTTTTGTACTTTACCTTGAATATTACCTAAATCTAAATACAGCGGTACGATTGGAAAACTTATTTTAAAAAATAGTGAGACATGTATTTCAAGATTTCACCATGAATTTATGAATCTAAATAGATAAGTAGGATTTGCATGATTATATCAACAAAAAAGTGTTGTAAATTCATTGATTGATTTTAGATTTAGTAAGAATAAATTTACAAGAGATGTCTCAATAATTTAAAAATAAAAAAAGAGTAAAGAGATTTAAAAAAAATTGATGAAAAAATCCACTTTTACATAAACCGATTGAAAAATCAGAAATTGATATATTTTGAAAAATTTTGATATTAATTAAAAAATTTGTAACTTATAAAATTATAATAAAAATAGGAACATATAAATGTCCAAAAACAGAAAAATTCAACAAGTAGTGGGATAAATATGAACCGAGGGAATAAAATTTTGTACATAGTAACATTATAAAATTTGTTAAAATCAGCTGCAAGAATCAAAATCACCGTATTCAGTTACCCCAAAACTACAAACAAAAAATATTTACATGGAGGGTGTGACACAAAATTCTAAATCTCTAAAAAATAATTTTAATAGTTTCTTAGTTATCATTATAACAATTTCTAAATAACTTATAATTCATGTCTGTTGCTAAATACAAAATTCTATCATCTTATTTGTTATTCTGTATTATTTCAAAATTTTAATTTCTGTTTTAGAACAAAAAATATTTAAAGAATGCATTTTTTAGTAAGCTTATTTATAAAAATATAATTTTTAACTATTTCGAGAGGCATTTTAGAAAATAAGAAACTGCATATTTTTTACAAGTTTTCATTTATTTAATTTGCTGTATTTCGTTAACGCCTAAAAAAAATTTTATTTAAAAATATTGTATCTATTGCTTGGTCTAATATGGAATATCGTACATACCTATAATTAATATAGTATTATACATGTTACATGTAATATTTCAAATATAATCATTTTGCTTTCGCAATTTCAATTTTCGAAAAATTAATATATATATTTATTTTTTTACATAAGTTTTTAATTTTACATTTATTTTTACAAAATAATTATTGATTGAATTTTTATTATTTGATCATTACGTTTTTATTAATTTTATGTGAAATATTAGTAAAATTTATAATGGCTAATCCATACAATTAGATCGATAATTTTAATATGTTTAATTGTTTTAATTATATCAATAATTTATTTGATTTGGGCCTGTTTCTGCATCAATGATCCGATCAATATATACATTTCTCAGACAAAATCCTATTGAATTATCGCTTTCTAAACGTTCTAAAATATATCAAATTGGATTCTGAAAAAATGTTAAAAATTAATTTTACAAAATGTTTACAATTGAAATTTTATAATTTCATATAACATTAGTGTAGCATGTACTCATCGAATGAAAAAATTATCTTATTAACCTTTTTTTTATTGATTCTTTCTTTTTAAATTGAAATTCTATTCTAATAATCTATTTTATATTCGAATTATTAACAATAGCATTAGAGTTTTATAGATTTCAATTTTTATATATACGATACTAAATCTGCTAACGAAACTGTCGAAATTATATAAAAAACTTACGAAAAAAATGTTTCTATTTTTTGGCTTAACCTTTGGTATTGAGTTATACTAACGTTCGTTTTTAAATTACTTTTACTAGAATACTACTGGTAATATATAAGTTTTATATTTTTTGAATTGATAATTAAAAAAAAATTACTTATATTCATCGGACTAATAGTTATCTCGAGACTAATAAAATAATTTATTTTTATGCTTTCATTTATATTTTCCGATATCAAATAATTTCTTAACATTTTATAAATTTCAACTTGAAACGTAATAATCAATAATACCTATAAAATGTTCTATTAATTTGAATATTGTACATGATAAAAAAAAGTATTTCATAATGTAATTCGTAGATATTAATATTTATTTTTTTAATTAATGTTTATGTGTATGTATATCAGAATAATAATAAAAAAAATTTATATTATTTATTTTTAACAAATGTTTTATGGAATTCATTTCGGACATTTTTAATAATAAAATTAATATAATTACTCATTTATTATAGAAAAATTGATCGTTTAAAAAATCATTACATATAAAATTTTATGGATAAGGTATAATTAAGAAGTATAAGGATTGTATCTTTATAAATAGAAAATATTTAAATAAAAAAGAATAATACAATATTTTCATTCTTATTTTTGTTAATTAATATTAGGGATAGTTTAATTATACAAAATAACATATTTTATTTTACACACGATTATTACTAATGAATAACTAATACTAATATATCATATATAATATAATGTATAATATAATAGTCCTACCAATAAGTATTTTGTAATTTTTATTACAAAATTATGTCTTGAAATGCTACTATGACTTAATTGACGATTTATCTAATTACACTAGGCCTATAAATTTCTGCAATTGTATTTAAAAAAATTTAAATATAATTTATTAATCTAATTAAGTAAACAAATTTGTTTATAAAAAAACTATACTATTTATTTTAATTTTTAAATTTTTAATATAAACAATCTTGCAATTTTATAAGTTTTGCTTATAAATAAACAAAAAAATGTAGATTTTATAATATTTTTTTATTTAAATATATAATATGCAATTGACTAAGTATTTATGAATCTATGGTTTATTCAAAACCAAAAATATACTCTAAAATATATATACAGGATTTATATTATACTTTAACCGAATACATTATTTGTTAAAATTAAGATTGTGAAAATTGTTTTTACGTATTTGTACGTATATATATAATTATAATTTGGTTTTAATTATTGAAGTTTTTGTAATATCTATAATGAAATTTTTTTAGCAAATTTCAAAATTAGAAAAAAAATTAGATATATAATATTTAACAAAGTAGATAAATATTCGATATTTGTTATTAATATACTCGAGATTATAAAAAAAATAATTATAATAATAATATCTAGTAATGATGTATTCATATATATTAAAATCTCACGATATTTTGTTTTTAATTTCTAAATAAAATATAATTCATGAAATATTTACATTTTTTATTTACACAGAGGTCGAAGCCAATTTTTCATCATAAAAATATGTTATTTAAAATATATTTGTACCATCAATGTATGTTATCACAAATTTTTCTGAATATATTTTTACACAACCATGAAAATATTTAAAAAAATGAAACATGTCTTAATTCTCGTTCACATACTAATTTATTCTTTTATTTTATTTATAAATAATAAAATTTTTTATTATGTCTGAAAGAGTTATAGTCTTTTTTCTTGCTTTAATGATTTTAATTGTTTTTTTTTTTTTTAACAATTAATAAATTTTTTTACGCAAACTAATATATTTTAAGGTACGTCATGTCAATCATTCATTTGCATTTATATACAATATTTTTAATAATATCTGTCAATAAGACCGTAAAAAATTAAAATCATTCATTATATAATAAAAATTTATCTTAAAATTATTATGTAATTCAAAAAATATTGTTCGTATTTGAATTTTCAAGATTTTATAAATACTAAAAATTTTTGTTTTTAAATAATTTTTTTTTTAAATAAAATTTTTAGAAGTATTATTTTGAAAATTATTTGTTTATATATCTATATAATGTGATATATCTTTAGGAATGGTTTAATACAAAATTATTTTTAATGTAAACATTACATGGAGTAATAGATATACTATGATAAAATTATATATTCTAGAATGAAGAAATAAATATTTAAGGCATGTAAATAAATGGTTTATTTTGTTAAAGTAATCGAAGCATGAAATGTAATATTGATTTTATGAGTGTTATATTCATTATTTATTTAATATTTAAAATACAATATTGATATATGTAGCATGTATTAATGTCATATATGTATTAATATTATACGTTAATATTACAATAAAAGCTAGAATTTATATAGAAGTTCAAAAACAAATATTTAATCAAAGGAAAATGTATAAAAGCTTACTAGAGAATCTAGTATATTACAACATTTGTATTAAATAATGTATTATTAATCGATGAAATAATATTTTAAAATTCAATAATTAATCAAAAAGAAATCATAAATATGTGTATCAACTAAAATTGATCAGTCTTGTGTCAAAGATGTATGCGACAATTTTAATATATGTAGTATAAATTGATAACAATAGATGAGAAAATATTTTTGAAAAAATTTTATTATTGTGCTAGTAAATTATTAATGATAACGAAAATCAGACTCATTTTTATGGTAAATATTCTAAATATAGTAAATGATATATATGATTATTCGCCATCAATATATTAATGAATAAAACTAAAATAACTTATTTTATATATTCATATTTTTATTAAGAATCCACATTGCATCAGCCATAAATGATTGTATAAACAGCCCATTATCTTATCACGTGTTTTAAAATATTTAAAATTAAAAATTAATCAAATGTTTTAAAATAATTGAAATGGAATATTTATATACATTTGTTTCTTTATAAAAATATTACTTATTTTGAAAACGTAAAATGAATAACAATTTTAAATTCATATGTGTAGAACGAATAACTCATTAATTTCAATAAAATAAAATCTAAACATAAATGTTATCTATTACTCTTTTCAATTTGATTAATAAATTTTGGATACTTGAAGAATGTCAATGTCATTTTTACTTCATTTTTTTAAAAATAAATAATAAATTAAATAAATAATAATTTAAAAAATCCCACTATTTTGTATGTTATTTATTAACATACCTTTTTTTTCACTTCGTATTCTAAAAACATATTTTTCTTATTCGAACATAATAGTTATCTTAATATTTTTATTCTTGTATATAATATCTAATTACAAATTTAATTACTTCATTAATGATGCATGAACTGTTAGTGAATAGTACATTCAAACGTATAGATATATGTTCGAATAAAACTCATTTACAAAAAATTAACAAATGTTTTATCTTTTTATTAAGCTATACGTGAAATATAAACACATACGCATACATGTACAAATGCCTATACATACATGTGTTTGAGTGTGTTTAATGTACATACATATATATATACTTTTTTTAACTAGGCCTATAATTTAATTGATGATAAATTTTTTAATCCATAAGAAAAAATGCTGCTAATTATTTTTAGTTAATAATCCGTTTATCGCATAGCAGTGAACCGTAAATGGTTTAACTTTTGGTGAGTTTTACGGTAGATAGTGCACCAAATAATTTCTGTCAGGGAATACCTCTAAATGACAAAACTTGCATCAAATGATGTAAGGTTTATGTCATAAAAAAATATACTGTGTGTCATAATAATTTAAGAATTTTCAAATTTTGTAATAATAATACATATGTAAGTGCCCCTCAATCCAATCACCTGGATATGCCACATTTGGTCTAAGCTCGAATCCCTTACTTTCTATCTGATGGAACAGCCGTCCTACAGTGGCGGCTTGGAAGCATCGGCGTAACCGTCCGAGGAAGAGATCCCCCGTGGAGTAGGAGGGTTTTGAAGGAACTGCCGAGAAGGATGGAAGGTACTTCTCTGAGGACAAAGATTGAATAGTCAGATCTAATAAACAGAGAATCAAAAGTAATACGTGTGTCACCCCTTTTTATTCTTCTCGATCCTCTTGCATTCCAAACATTTTGGATTTAACATCTCAGAAGTGGGATACGACTGACATACAGATATTGCGACTTATGAAAATCCGCGATAAATCCAAAGGATTGTGGTGCATCGAGAGTGGTGTCGATTATGCCGCAAAAAGAGAGAGGGAAATTTAGTACGGGCAAACAGCGAACGCGAGAGCGATCATGTTGCGAGGTCCTAACCTCACCTAAACCTCTCGTGATGTGGAAGAAAGAAGCCGGTGCACGAGGACTAGAAGCTCGTCCTGCGATTGCGGAAGATGAACGACGGTCGGAAATCAATGCCACTTTCAGATGAAAGAAATTGATATCATGTGTGCAAGAAGCTGCTGAACCGATATCGCGGGTTAGCCAATCTGAATCGCAAAACTATGAATTTGTTCCTCAAGAGTAAAAAAATACGATTTCCGAATTGGATCCAAAGGCTACTCATCAAAACTTGGACAAATGGCTTGAAAAGATCGTGCAACTAAAAGTCCATTGATGGAAAGATGCGTCGAACACAGTGTACACGACCACGAGTTTACGGGGTCTCACAAAACGATAGTATGATTCCCTGACATTCATCAATCTTATATGGACTGAATAGGAAACGGAATTGAAATGAGAGTTCGTTGATCATGTAGCGTTCCCGAATCTTGCATCAAAAAATCGGATGAAAAAATGTCGGTATATTTGTATAATAAGTTGGCACTGTGACACCCTGTGGCCTCGACGAAAAAAAATTGTCGAATTTATCGCTCACGGCACCTGTGAAAATACAATTGGAAACGCTATTCGCTCAAATATAATCCAAAAATTTTCGATTTTAAATAAATTTCTCTTGGCAGGCGACTCGGATTGTTTCAAGCGCTAAGTGTTGTCTAAGCTGACGAATCATGCCGGCGCAAAGAAATTTACCCGTGAATGAACTGAAGCACATTTGCAGCAGGAAAATCTTGCAAAGAAACCCAACGATGCGAATAAATTGGAAGTCATGAGGTGAAAAGGCGATATAACATGCTATTGTTCCGCAAAAAGGGGCATGACACCCCGGAGTGTAAAGTGCCCCGCACAAAGGATGTTCTGACTATCGGGTCAAGAAAAATAAATAATTCCCGATTTTATGAGTCGAAGGTAAATGAGTACTCGATGCGTGTTTACGTGGACTTCGATATCCAATGTGTTGCATTTTGACGCCATGAAGCCGAGGCCATGGGTTGCCAGATTCGCGAATCGAATGTTGTACTTATATGGTTAGCTGGTGAAATGGTGGTGCATCAGTGTGACATGTAGAAATCGACCTGGCAAAAGGTAAGGTCGCAACATACGTGGTTCCAAATAGCGTTCATGAGGTGTCCATCATTATGGGACAACCCTTTACTGGTCTCAACAACAAACAACAAACTCGTTATCCAGGACAAAGGAATTAAGCGTATTCTAGAATAGGGATTGGAGAAATAGCTGGCGCGGAACAACTACGCGTACGGAGACTCGAGTTGGGGACCAAAGAGGTTACTGTAATCCCCGCAAGAGTTGTCGCTGGTGTAAAGATAAAAATAAAAGTCAGAGATTACATCGGTAACATTTATGTAGAATTAAGCGTACGTGGTAAACTGGGTGAAGAACATTGCGTCCCGCAGTGTATTACGAGTATGAAGATTGCCCGTTTGCCCGTGGTAAATCTGTTATGTTCTTCGCTGAATTGGAAAGGATAACGCTTGATAGCACACGGATTGCTTGCATTGATAGATAAACCTCTACAAAGAAATATAGTCGCAGTCTCCAAAGAGAACACGAGCGTGACCAATATTCTCCACTATCAGTTTGACGAGGAAATCATCTACAGAGATAATGTCCTTAAAGATACGTACCTGAAACTGATTAAATTACTCTGCGACTATCGCGAGTGTTTCGACATGCATCTGGGCGATTTAGTAAGAACTAGTATGGCTGAAATGGAGATAGATCTAACGAGCGACGCACCCGTGTATTAACGACCTTACAGATTATTCTACCCGGAACGAGATAAGGTATGAAAAATTGTAAGCGAACTAAAAGAAAACAAAATCATCCTTGACTCGAACTCATCGTTCGCGAGTCCGATACTGCTTATAACGAAAAACGGCGAAGTAAGGATGTACGTGGATTTCCGGATATTGAACGCTATAACGAAAAAGGATTGCCATCCGCAATCTGTAATCAAAGACCAAATAAATGGTCTAGAAGGTGCAATTTATTTTATGAGCTTAGATTTGCACTCCGGTTATCATTAAGTCATTATCACGAAAGATTTAAACAAAAAATGGTCTTCGCAACACCAGATAGTCAATACGAGTACCTTTGGGTCCCTTTGGATTTGTAAACCCGTGGAGTGCCTTTGCGCGACTGGTGGTTAGCAAAGTTGTTGTACCCCTTAGAGGGATGGAGCTAACTTTAAAATTGGAAAAACGTGAATTCTTAATACCGGAAATTGATTTTTTGGAATATGAATTATCGCGCCATGGTATTAAACTGAATATACATAAGATAGAGGCGATGAAAAACTTTCAAATACCCAAAACCGTGCATGAAGTTCGCCAATTCGAGTTATATTTGAAGTTTATAAAAAACTTTGTGTCGATCGTACGATCAATTATCTCCCTTACTTGCAAGGAAATAAAAATGGTGCTCAACTATAATCGGTATGTCATAGGAGATTATCCTTGGCACGGCTTAGGCCGTGGACGTCCATCGTCAGTAGCAATACGGACGTTGTTGAATATGCGGGCGTCAACCCTCTTCTCAGACGTGCCACATCAGTCTCGAGCCGAAATCCGTTACCTTTGACCTGAAGAAACGGCCATGCTACGGTGATGGCTTGGAACCATCGGCGTAACTGTCCGGAGAGTTAGCAGACAATTGCATGAAATTAAATTTTAGTGACAAACAATGTCCACTGTAGACTAGTGGTATAAAGAAATTGAGATTGAGTTTTATATTTTAGGATTTGAAGGACTATGACATCGAATAAACTGCATCATCGAGTCGAAATAGTGATCCTGAAGAGCAAAAAATTTGTGAGGCCTCACTAATTATTATTGGGTTATTATTATGAATTTATTAAATCAATTAGACAGTATTTTTTCATTAATAAGATATTATAGAATAAGAGACATAAATTATATTTTAGAAAATTTACATAAAATATAAATTCCTTTTTATTTAAAAAGTAAGGGAAAAAAACTAATTTTAATTATAATAAATTTGAACTTATTAATTGACGATAAAATTTTTATAATTTTTAAGTTGTAGTGGGAGTTTACTAAGTTAGTTAATCTTCCTCAAAATTTTGTGTGATTCTTACGAATTTGATTAGTTTTTTTTAAAAAGAAAACTATTGTACACAATATTGCTTTGTTGCAATTTTTCACAAAACACTTACTTAAAATCTATTTTGTTATTACAACATAACGAAATTATGTTTTATATTCGATCCCGAACTCTCTTGAACGTTCGAGAACATTCTGGGAGGTTCGAGATCATTCTCGAGCAGCGTATTTACATATGTATAAAAATAAATAATGGGTTTGGCGGTATGCGGGTATCGGTATGTGTGTGTGATGAGTGTATGTTTGTATGCGTTCACGTTACAATATAATACATCAAATTAATGTATTATTTTAGTATGTTCTCTCTAATTACTAATGCAACTGCGGTTTTGATATTAGCAATAAAGTATGTGTACCACAAAAAGTACGATAAGCATTCCCACAATACTTATTTTCATAAAAATTATGCAACGATTCAATAATGAACTAATACTTCCATTTTGGAATGAACTCATACTATTTCGAAAAATATAAAAAATACAAAAAATGATTAATATTAAGCGTTTTTCCATCAAAATCCGCAGACGAATAATGTTATGTGGTTGTATCCACAAACATGACTTATTGGAAATATTAATCTGTATATTTAAACAATTTACTATTCAAATGTATAAAAGGTATAATTTTACAACAACGAGGATTAATAATTTCGTTTGGTTACATAAGGCGAAAAGTTATTCATCATTCTAACTGAACATTGGCTCCATACTCGAGTTTCACCATATGTGATAAGGAAAACATTAACGAAGTTGTGAGTATTATCGCTTACTTTTTATCATTATTTTTATTACATATCATTTATCAATTATTGATTTAATAAAATGAAGGTAAGAGTAGACATTGGTAAACACATCTGGAACACCTGTAGCACACGGCACAACAAATGATGTTATCCCAATGAGTTTTCCTTGGCATGTTAACGGACCACCACTATCACCCTGGCATTAAATATAAAAACACCTCAACATTAAATATTCTTTACAGAAATTTTTATAAAAATTTGACAAAAAAGTAGCAATATTAAAAAATGATAACAAAAACCTACGTTGCATCCACCAACTCCTGCTTTCTGAAATGCACAGATCTGTTCTTTGTAAATAATACTACCGACAGATTCTTTGCACGAAGATGTTGAAACAATTTTCATTGTTGCTTTTTGTAAGAATACCGAAGTAACTCCATTTTTAATTTGAAATCCCCATCCACTGATCATAGCTGTGTCTCCGTTACGAACTTCTCTTGTTGGAAGATCTATTTTTTTTTGATACCCATTAAATTTTATGGATTCGTCAAGCTTTATAGAAAAAAAGTATTGAAAAATAATTTATGCCAGAAAAATAGATATATCATAAAGTTAAAAAATATGTTTTTCTTAAAATTTAAAAATAAATTTTTGTTCAAATTTTCAATTAACGAAATTACAAATTCATACTAAAATAGAAGAAAACAAATATGTTTCGCAACTATAAAAATTACTATTTGTAATGAATAAACTAATATTACTTCTCTAGATTAATTAAAACATAATATGTTATTAATTTTCATATGATTCAATTTATTTTTTACAAGTAATTTTTTCTTATAAACGGTAATAAAATAAAAAATTGTTTTTATTCTCTTACGCAATATAAATTCATAGTTTTAATAACTCCATGAAAATTTTATCCATAAAAATTATGGAAGATTGATATAATGAAATAAATAATTTGTATTTATGTTTTTTAAACATTGAATTTTTTTTTAAGTATTTTAATTTATTTACAAACAAACAAATTTGTATAATATTGTTCAAATAATTTTTTCTTGATAATAAATTAAAAATTGATTTTATTAGCTTAAGTAATTTATGTTTAAAGTATTAAAAATAAAGTTTTAATACTTTTATCAAATACATTGAGCAGTATGCATTAAACTATCATAAGTAAAATTTACACATATGTAATTATATATGTATAAAACCAAATAAATTTCTCATAAATAAAAAATAATATCAAAAGATTTAAGTTTTCAAAAAACATTTTTAAAGAGAAAATCTTATTTTAATAATTCTAAAATATAAGGCTAATAATAATTCAGATTTCAAAATATCTTTAGATTTTCAGTCCATAAATAACTTTTCAAATACCAGTATTACTGAGTAAATTCATTGTTATAATTGAAAACAAGAATAATATTCGGGTATGTTAATAAAAAATGATTCTATTTAGCTAAAAAATGTCGTTATTTTATTTTATACAGTAGTTTCTGTAAGACATACTTGTACAAAATGAAAAATAAATTTAAAAATACTTATATTATATAATAAATTAAAATTCAAACAAACCGTGACAACAGCAATATCATGATGGAATGATGTTCTGTTGTCACCTGTATATCCTGGGTGCATGTGAATAATTAAAATCTTATATGCTGGACCTTTATAGGACGTTGACAATTTAGTTGCTGTGTAAACTCTGACATTACTGTAGGGTGGCCATAAGTCCTTGATACAGTGAGCCGCAGTAAGGATGTGCTGTTTACTGATAATCGCACCCCCACAATAATGTAAATTACCAATGGTGTACCTGAATGAAACTTGATGGGGGAATTCCTTTATGTCGGCATTATCACCCCCGATAATTCTAATTTTTTTGCCAAGTGTACTCGAAGACATCGCTGCAATAATTTTAAATAAATAACTTGCATTTTTGAAAAATAAGGTTTTGCTTCTTAAATTATAAAATTTATTTTGCACGACTATCTAATTTTGTAATATTGATTTTTTGATATGACAATTACAGAATTTTTGGTATAATTCATGTTCGACGCTTTCTTTCGTCGTTGATTTTCTGACGGCAAGAGAGTGCATCGCGTTCGGAAAAGACAATGACGAGGGCGGGTTCTAAATTTAAGAGGACTCGGAAAAATCTGCCCGCGGGAGGAACGCTTCTTCCCCTGAAAACTGCAAATCATTCTTTCTCTAGATTTGCTCAAAGCTTTTTCTGGCATTTTTTCGCGTATTACCGACTCATTACGGTAACTTACGGCATATCGTGTGCTCTTTACCTGACCATTCGGACACTGCAGCAGCTCGCAGATGACTACTAAGAGCAATTTCCGCTAGTAGCCACAACCCTGCACGAAAACACGTACGTAGACGATATTTTCGACGGCGCGGATGAAATTGAGCTTGCAAGGGAGAAGTGGCAGGAGCTCGTCGCGATGTTAAGCTCCGCATCGAGTTTGACAAGTGGGCGGCTATTGAACTCACCTTGTTACCACCCTCGACGCAAGGTCGAACAGACTTGTCAAAACGGATAGACTCGGAGAGCTCCGCGAAGATGTTAGGGGTGTATTGGAACGTATCGCGTGATCAATTCACGTTCAGCGGCCGAAGCTCCAACAGTCCTCCGCAGATTATGACGAGGCGCAGCATCCTCTCTGATATGTCAAGACTGTACGATCCCCTCGGGTGAGTCACTTCAGTCTCGGTGATCGGCAAGGTGCTCGTGCAAGATGTCACCCTCCTGCGGAGCGATTGCAATCCACTTGGGTAACCCAACGTGTTGTGAAGAGTACCATCAAAACCTGTACCGTGTGCTAGCGAGTCAAATCTCAGCTCATGGGCGATCTTCCAACGATTCAGATCACCCCTGGTCGTCCATTTTCCACCACTGGAGTTGACTATGCTGGTCCAATATTCCTCCGGACATCCAAGGGCCGAGGTCATCACGCGTACAAAGGGTAAGTTGCGTTATTTATCTGCTTCGCCACGAAAGCAGTTCGCCTGGAGTGCGTCAGTGATCTGAGCTACGCGGCCTTAATTGCGACATTCCGCCGTTTACCAGCAGACGTGAACTCTGTTCGAAACTCGTCAGCGATAACGCAACGAATTTCAGAGACGCAGATAAAGATTTGTTAAACCTGTTACGAGCAGCATCCAGCTTCCACAGTCGCACTCTCGCTAACGACGGGATCAGCTGGACCTTCATACCTCCCAGTACACCACACTATGAGGGTCTATAGGAAGCCGGCGTTAAGTCCGTGAAACATCACCTTCGACGAGTCATCGGTCACCACACCTTCACTTTTGAGAAGATGAGCACTGTGCTTACTGAAATAGAAGCATGCCTGAACTCCCGGTCACTGTCACCACTGTCCAATGATGTCGATGATCTCGATCCACTAACGTCGGCTCATTTTCAAATTGGTGCTCCCGCTGCTGTCGTCCCTAACGCCCTACCCGAAAATATC
The DNA here is from genome assembly GCA_018907245.1 of Eupristina koningsbergeri. Classification (NCBI taxonomy): domain Eukaryota; kingdom Metazoa; phylum Arthropoda; class Insecta; order Hymenoptera; family Agaonidae; genus Eupristina; species Eupristina koningsbergeri. The sequence continues at coordinate 143,503 of JACCHV010000002.1, read as the reverse complement.
CCCGAGGACCGACTCAACAAGTATCAACTCATGTAGCGTCTCCGAAATAACTTCTGACAACGATGGAGCACAGAGAATGTGCAATAACTTCAAGCTCGTGGAAAATAGCGCGACTCGTCCAAAAAATTAAGGCTAGGTAGGTTAGTCCTGATGCAAGACGATAGGTACCCACCGTCCAAGTGGCCACTTGGAAGGATCACAGAGACCTATGCCGGTTAGGATGGCTTGATCCATGTTGTCACTTTGAGAACTACTACCACCACCCTAAAGAGACAAGTGGCAGGAATTGCACCCCTTCATCTCGACGAGAAACACTGACTCCAGAAGGACTCGCGTGGGTGGAGTCAGTAATAATTTCATTGTAAACTATTGTAGTTCGTCCTAAGGACAAAGGCGGGCGGGGTGTTTGTCGCTTTCTCTTTCCCTCGACATTTCGAGAGTATGAGAGAATGACCGCGCGATCCTAAGAACAATCGGAAGAGTGGTCTCCAGTTTTATTGCAGGAGGATTTGCGAGGAACCGTTTTCCTTCCAGCGACGCGACGGGCACCTAGCATTGAAGCTTTGCTTGATGCAGTTTGCGATTTTCTCGATTCGAATCTCGTAAAGCAGCATTTTATTGTTAATTATACGCGGCGGTGATCTGTGTATCACCTTATAAAGATTCGTGTGTGTGAGAGTGTGTGCGCATTGTATATGTGCTTCTATGGCGGTCACCTTACGAGCGCAAGGCTCACTTTCTCAGCGGATACACACCCTGGGAAGATCAGAGAAGAAAATAAGATCCAGAGGCCCGATCACGAGGTGATAGCGAAAGACACTGTACGACGCGCGTCTCTTCCGCCGCGACAACTTAGCGTTTGTTTTATAATTATTAAATTTTGCGTGACTTTTCCCCTCGCTTGAGAGGGGTTTTTATGGCTTATAATTCGCGGAACCCTAATAAACAATTTGTGTACGGCTCAATTGTAGTGTCACATTTATTTGCAGCATCTCGCTCGACAATTCCTCACTCCTTTCCTCTTTACAGTAATTATTAATAAATTAAGAAACATTACCATTATAAATTCTTTGTACTATATTTTTAGATTATTATAAATTCATAATTGCATTCATATTTGTATTTATTAAATAAACTATTATTATTTTATAAATACTGTAAATATTAATTGTAACCATTATTCTAAGACATAAAATTTAAAATTAAAGCCGCATCCTTGAAAGAAAAGTAAATATTAAATTTTAAACCAAATTGATTAATCTTTAATTATTTCAATTTTCGTGAAGTTTATTTTAATTAATTATTAATTATTATGGTTATTATTTAATTTATTATAGTATTATTTAATAAGACTGTTTTTAATTCTGATTCATCTTCTTTAAATATAGGTGTAAAATTATTGGTTTAATTAATTTTTTTCATAATAAAAGATGAATTATTTTCTGTAGAATAAATAAAAAAAATTAAGAAAGCTTTTTTAAAATTAAACAATAATATATAAATCATTTTAGAAAAAGAATTTAATATATAAACAAGTCAAATTAGTTTCAAGCTAAATTAAAAAATAAATTTTTAATCATTTTACTTTGTAAGAAAATGCAAGTATTTCGAGATAAATTTGAATTTACCTCGCAGAATTTTTCTTCTTCAAATATATGGAAATATATGGATATAAACTTTTTTTAACATTATTTGTTTACAATAAGTATTTTTATCTTTTTTAATCAAATAAAAAAAAATATTTTAATAAATTTTTGAAATTGTTTAAAATATATGTAGAAAAGAAAATAAGAATGCTGGAAAGAGAAAGTTTCCTGAGAAAAGTTATACGATAGGGTTAAGGAGACAAGGATCCCTATGAGATTAGACGGCAAAATCAGTATTGGTCCAACCGTCCTCTGGTCTTCTAATTCAAGGAGTGGAAAATAAACGAGTGTTACTTAAAATTGTATTTATTAATCGTTTTCACCTCTTTATTAATATAGTATAAAATCTCACTTTACAGATCAGAAGTGGGATACGTGATAAACGTATCAGTCATTTCAACTACACTAATACTTATGTGTGCGCCGTTTTTCTCATTTTTCTTTTTTTTCTTCTCAATACATTTTCCTCCTACATTTCTTCAGACTTCATCGTAAATTTTCGTGGATCGGAAGCATGTGCAAAGAAGTAGCGAGGAGAGCATGGATCATGCGAGTGGAGTGAAGTGCAAGAGGAAGAAAACCGTGCAAAGCAGCAACGTATGAATTCGCGGCATGAGTGACGCTTTGTCTAGAGAGAGAAAGAGAGACACCGTCTTGTGCGAACTGAGCATATAGTGGCTAACGGGGAGAAAGGGAAGGCTTTTCTTTACCCGCTGGAAGAAGCAAGAGAGGTGTAGTGCGATGGAGAGGGAGAATAAGGGAAGAGAGAGTGAGAGACGGAGAATCAGGAAGTTGACGCTTTGAAGAGAGAAGCGCGCAGCACGGCGGCAAGGGAAAGACTGACCGCCATAGTTGTAGTGAGCAGCGCGGGAGAAGAAAGTGAATCTGAATGCAGTTTTCTGCTCCAAACTCATCAGCTAACGGCTCCTCACTAATTACAATATTTATCACTACGAGGTGTGAGCGGAAAATCTCTTTCCCCTTTTTCTTGAACAGAGAAAGAGTGATGATAAGGTTAGCTATTATTGTAATAAATAAAAATTTGTTTTCTATTTGGCGTGAAATGAAAGAATAAATAAACTAAGCACTAAATAATTTTAACGACAAACAATTTAAACAATAAATAATTGAAACAATATATAATTTAAGTTATAAAGAATTCAAACAATAAATAATTTAAAGAGTAAATAATTCAATTAATAAATAAAAATAAGGATATAATAAAAATAAATATTTTTTACAAGTTGAATAACAAATGAACAATTTAAATAAATAAATAGATATACATTATTTATAGCAAAAATTGTGTGTGGGTGAAAATTTTTTTATTTTATAAGCAAAAAAAAAGATCATTAGATTTCTCTGACGAAAGGAAAACTAACAATTGTTATAATAGACTAAATCGAAATGAGTGACTATTGTACTGTTCGATCAAATAGTGTTGGGAGTGTGCGCTCCAGAAGTACTGATAATGTCGAACGACGAAAAGTACAATTTTACGACAGCTCGAGGAACAACAGACGATACGGTAACACATATTATGATCATGAGCTCTACCATACGCTGCGATCGTTAATGCGATAACAAAGGAGACGGGAATATCAGTCATCATCGTCGGAAGAACGGGCAAACAAGGGCTCCTTTCAATATTCCGAAACAATCTTGCCAGAATTCAGCCCAAAAATCTCTATCATATCCGGGCACGAGTGGGTGGATGAGGTGGAAAATCTTACACTCATGTATAATTGGAGCACTCTTATATCATTTCAATTCACAGTTGCAAAATTAAGAGGAAGCGCGAGAGTGTTGTGAGAGGGACTCGAACACCAAATACTCTCTTAAAAGGTACTCTCGCGACTATTGGTGAGAACATTTCCAAGCAAAAAACATTTGATAAACTGCTCATCGATTCCGCGAACTTCATGAATTAACTGCACAAGAACCTTGAGCTTTTCACCCATAAGCGTTTAACGATGTTCAATAAATTAAAGTTGAACATACGCGAACAAGATGGTGTAACTTTCATGATTGAAAGGATCTAAGAAAATAAGACCAGGCAACTCATTATCGTAGCGTGCTTCAAATCGATGGGCGAATTGACACAAAGTATCTCGTAGCTGGCGGTTAGAGGTCGAAAAAATCAGCTGCGCCTGCACGATAGAAAATTCTCCAACAACAAAAAGTCCCTTTGTTTCGTTTGCAATAAGACCGAATATTTTAAAGACGGTTGTCCCAAAGGAAAGTGAGGTAAAAACATAACCCAAAGGAGACAAGATAGACAGGATAATAGAAAAGGAAAGTCCGAGTACTATGGCAAATCAGGCCATGAGGAGAAAGACTACTATACCTGCAAACTCAGGGAAGCGAAGCGAGCAATGTCATGATGACTAGAGGACCGAGTGGTCCACGCTAACCTTAATCAACACTTTTTGATTAAAAACTCAGGAAGGTTAAACGCCTTCTGATTGTCAAAGTTATTGTTCGTCAACCATTCCAATTTATCGTATGTTGATCAGTTGATGCCAATATTGAAAGTTCAGTTCCACAGCTGTTTCTGTCACTCTATCTGTACAAATAGAGTGAGACTTCTTGAATGTAAATCACAAGCAAATTACAATCATTTCAGCAATATAAATGTAGTTATATCTCTCGAATCTAAATTTTTTTACTTTTGAAGATTCAATTTTTTCTGATATTCAAATGAGTGAAAAGTCATATCTACGTATAAATTCACTAAATAATGTGGTGTATTAACTATTTACATATAAATATAAAATTAAAATATCACAGGTTGCATTACTTTCGTTTAATCCTCTCTTTTTTTTCTGGTCAAAACAAATCGTTTTTCTTTTAATCGATTGACATTCAATGCAGAAAATGAATGGAAATAACGATATATTTCAAGATCAAAAGTAAAAAGCTTCTTTATATTATTCAAAATCTCGTTTTTGATTAAGAATGTAATTTAAAATCTGTTTTAACACAAAGAATAAGTTTGTAATTCAAGCGGAAGCACACAATTCATATAAAAGAAAAGTTCATTTAACTTATTCATCGAATACTTATTAAAAAATTATAATACTTAACTGAACCCTCAGTTTTACTTATATTCAAAGTGATACAATAAAAAGGTTTATTAGAAATTATAATATCGTGATGAAACAATTGACAGAGTAAGTCGATTTTTTTCAATGATATTTCGATTGTATTACATTAATAATTATTAATTTTGATATTCTTATTTGAATTTATTACTGTACATGACTTCCACAACTGTTTTTTTATATGTTCATATATTTTATTTGTCTTTATTAATTGTAAATATGATTTATTGTTTATTATAAATATTATTTATATTGTAATTTTTTTCATAAACATTTTTTAAAACTAATAAAACTAAAAGTAATAGTTAATAGCGTAATTATAACTCTACTTAATACATAAAGATCATCTTTAACTATTGATGTCATATATAAATTGACTATTTTTTATTGTAATTTTTATAATTTTTTTTTAAAGAAAATAATTTTTGGCTTTTAAATTTTGCATAGATTTGTTTCGGTTTATGTAAATTTATGATATATTTTTTTTTATTGAATTTTACTAATTCATTTTGTCTGTCAATATTCAAATGCGTATTGTTTCGTTATTGTTTCGAAACGCAAATTATTTTAAGTTTAAAAATTATTTCAACATAATTAATACAACAATTATTGACGTTATTTCAAGTTATTAAGATTCCACGTTAAAACTTAAAATATAAAATTATTTTTTTTATAAACTTTATTGCAGATATATAGTAATAAAATAATGTTTTTAACATATGTGTAAAACAATAATTTTCGTAAGATTAATAAAAATATTAATTTCATAATATTACTAATATTACAAAATATATAAATATATAATTAAACTATCATACTGAAATTTTATTGTTATCACAAGTTTAACTAAATTTCATGAATTTATATTAATTGAATGTACTATATTTCAAATATTTTTTATATAATCATAACATGTTATAATTATTCTAAGTAATAATTAAATGAATATAAATTCATAATAATTATTTATATGATCCTTAAAAAAAAAATAAATTATAATTAATAAGATAATGAATAATAAATATTAATTGTTTCGTAAAATTATTTTTTTTTTACTTACGACCAAAAATTATTAAACAAAAGCAGACGACAATTTTTAATTTCATATTACAATTTTAATAATAAATGGATGAAAATTAAACGATTAGTTTAAAATATTATATATTTTAAATATTCAAAAACTAATCATAAGGTTTTGAAGAAAACAAACAATGGCTGTTCTTTTAATATTACGTTGTAGGTATTGACAGAGTATACTAATGATACAATAATTTATCTAAATTCAATACATTTTATGTATTTAGTAAGAACTAAATCTATGTATTTCAAGTATTGTATTATTATTTTTCATTTATTTTTCTTAAAATTTTCAATAAAAAATTATAATATATAAATATTAACTTTTTGTAAAATAATTATTTATAAAATTAAATTTTCTTACTTAATAATATTAAAAAATAAATTATTGTAAACGAATACATTAAAAAATTTTTAGTTACAGAAATAATACTAATTGATTTATTAATTTTTAATTCAATTAGGCTGCATTATTTAAAAAGCTTTTCTTATTAAATATCTGATGAAAGTATATTCACTCTATAGGACCATGTACATTACATGTATTTGTTTGAGTATATTTTATGTTAGTATATATTACATATATGTTATGATTCGTAAGTTAATTCATGTATAATTACATTTTTATTTATTTATCCTTTACAATAATTACATATTAACAATTAAAAAATTGTAATATTAATAACTATATTTTAATACTAATACCGTAGAAAATTGTCTCGAAGATAATTCATTATATTATATATTTTTATTATTTTAAATAATATTTAAAAGTAAATTCCTCTAATTAAAAAATAATAATATTAAATTTAATTTTCAACTAAATTAAAAATTCGGTTTTAATGTCGCAAAACTTCATTATTTTTAATTTATTTTGGTAAGAGTACCGTTTTCTTCATCTGTCGATGTCTCTGGACCTCTATTGTATCTTTTTGTCAATATCGAAGTATGTATTGTTTCGTTTGAAATACAACTATTTTTCAATTTAAAAATTATTTTAAGACTATTTATACAAAAATTATCAAAACTTTCAATTAATTCAAACTTTTATTAATTTTTATATAATTAAGATACGAAATTTTGATTTTTGTAATAGTTATTGTTAATTTATCATAAAAAATTTGCATAAAATATTAATAGTCACAATACTAAAAAGAATAATAATTAATTTCATAATTAAATAATAATAGTATCTCAAAAATATTCTTTACTTAATGTAACTTGTGAGGCAAAAGCCTCACTACGCGCTTGGTTCCTGGAACCAAGCGCGCGCGCCGTGAGAGAGAGAGACAAGAGGTTTTGTCCTCTCTCCACGGCAACTAGGCCCGCCCGCACCGCGCGCCCGCGGCCGCCGACAAGCGGGGACTAGGCTCGCCCGCACCGCGCGCCCGCAGCCACCACCAAGCGAAGCTGCGGCGGGCCCGAGTCGGCGCAGAGACGAATTCGCCCGAGTGGGGACTTCGTTCTCTCTCGGACGCTCAGCAGCGTGCTAGTGCGCTCCGTCACTCGCACGGGCGAGGACGGAGGATATTCGCTGCTCTGTTATTCTTATACGCTGCCCGATCAGGCGCTCCCGTGCTAATTAAACGGGAGTTGCCGCCAACTCGCGGGCAGCATATAAAAGAGGGTCGCGGAGCAAGCAAAAGACGACTTGAACGGACCAGATCTAGTAAAGTGCCGGGAAAATTAATGATAAGTTTCACCCCTTTTTCAGGAGTGAGACCTATAAGATACTGTGAAAGTAAAAATATGAAGCTAGTGCTGGGCTGCAATGCAAACTCTTATCATGAGATTTAAGGTTAACTCAAACAGTAACTCAAGAGGTAGGAGGTTAATGAAGTATCTCTTTACAACTAAATTATAGATACTGAACGTGAGCAATAAATTAACGTTTCAGAATTCGATAACGAAGAAAGTTATTTACCTTACTCTAGCATCAACAGGATTAGCAAAAGGTGTATAAACAGAAAAGTCACTTACGAGGTATCCATGTCCGACCACTATTACATAACTTTATTATACGTGAAAAAAGAGATGAAGCATACACCAGGAATCCGAAAAGGACTAACGGGGTAAATTTCAGGAAGAGCTTAGCAGGAAACTGATCAGTTTCATCTCTTCATTCAGTAACATGGTCATGATTGATCAGAGAAACGATATTCTTATCATTCTCATAAAAGAGATGTACGAGTCAAACTGTACTGACTACAAGATACCCTGAAGGAAAGGTGCGCTTGGCGGAATCATGAACTCAACTCTATAGGTAGGAAAGTAAGGAAATTGAACAACTGGTTATACAGGAAAAAATACCATGGACCAAAATAACTATAATAAGATTAGCAATTAATATAAGGTGGCCATAAAATAGACCAAACAGATAGACAGAGGAGGCACTACCAGAATCATTGATGAATCTCGGATATTACTGGATTCTGTCGAATTCTACAAAGCTGTCCAATAAATAGTATGGGATAAGTCAGGATGGAGGATGAAAAATGAACCGTAAACATTTAGGAGTCCCTGAATGAGCTAATATATGTCAAATTCCCAAAATACAGCACTGAAATAAGCAAAGTTAGTCAACAGATTGGGATCTAAGGGTCAGACTATGGAAGCAAATAATAGATTTTGAAAAGGTTATATAGGCCCTAAACATGAGTCAAAATAGGATGATTAAAAAAAAGTTGAACAAGGTTGAATCATATCAATATATTTAAAATAAGGAAAACCCAGGATATATGAACGTAGTGCTATTGATGATTTTTGTTAAATATTTTGTTGTAATTGCTTTGTCGGAATCTTATAGTGTAAACAACTGCATTATATCCGATCAGCCACTCACACTCTCCCTAGTATTATGAGCGATGCGCATTAATCGATATCGATCGATCTGCGCGTCCGCTTATCGAGTGACAAAAGCCGCAAATTGGCCAATTGTGAAAAGCGCGAAAAGCCGACAAATCTTAGGTCTTTAAAGCTCTTACATAAGTTTTACAGTATTAGAAAAGTTGAAACACATCGTTGCATTGCGATGCGAAAACCAACATTGACGCTTAACTATGATTAACTCTCTCAGCTATACTCAGAGCTTCAAAAATAAAACCAAGGACCAAGTATGAAACAAAGATGTATTATTCAATATTATCCTAGACGTGTAATATTTTTTTTCCAAAACTTAATGGCCCAAGCAAACTTTAAGTTCGTTCAATTTCAGAGAACAACCTTCATCTGTGTAGTGAAGTGTTTTTAGAATGAAATGACATTAAAAAAGAAATAAAAATAGTGCAGCGATTTTTTTATAGAAAAAATAGAAAGATGCATCAAAGATATATTTACTTTTTAATTTTTAATTATTACAAAAATAACAGTTAGAATAAATTACTGTATAAAAAGATGTTCGATGTATGTATTTTCAATTAGATCAATATATAGTTTCATGAATCATAATGTTCTTTTAGAAATGATGAAAATTAAAATAAAAATAAAATATGTATATTGTGTTATAATTGTAATACAGTAAGTTTATTAAAATCAAACTTTTCAATCTGACTAAAATAAACTTTCCCGAACTGTATTATGATTTATTTAATTTTAACAACACTTCACTTATTTAGTTGTAAAAATTATTAAATAAATATTCTTTAATAATTTCAACCAACACTACCTTCAATAAATAAAACAAAATCAAAGGGGAAATCCAGCGCCAAAATATAAGATTTTCGGGCGAATCTCTAATAATCCTTTTAATCCAACACGACACAATATAATAATAATTTTAAATGAATATCTAAATATAATATATTTAAATTTTACCTTGTATAGTAGTTATTCTTAATAATACAAAATAATATAATATATATATATAATTTGTTAATTTCCCAATAATTTTTATCGAATCCTTATGATTTATAATTGGTAATATTTATCCTTGATATATTTAATTAATATTTATGATAATATTTTATAATTTGTAATTATTACAAATTATTATTTATATCTTCAAATTATCACTTCACTTTTGTATCAATAACAATAAAACAAATAATCAAAATGATCAATATTATATTTTATAATATAACTTTATTATTATTAAAAATACTACTTTAAATATATATATATATATTCTATTCAAATTAATAACAACTCACAACAACTGTTATATTACTCTATCAATTTATAACTGAACTCTCTTTCTTTTTCAGAAAGAAAGTTCCGCCCCTTCACATCACTAATTTTAATTTTAAATCAAAATTAAACCAATAATTAAATTTACTGATTTTTATTTAAATTCAGAAAATTTAATATTGGTCGCATCACAGCCAACAAGTCCCTCTTCCTTTGTACCTGTCATGATTTAAATTTTAATTGGTTATCATTAAAACAACCAATCAAAATTAATATACAAAAGAAAAGTATTGTTTGACCAATAAGTATAGAAACTATACTTATCGGCCATCTTGTGGCGGCATAACATCAATCATTTTTACCACACTCACATCACTTCATTTATGCAATTTAATATATACATACATCAAAATACATATTTGCGTCTATCTCTATGTCACTTCAATTCAACGACCTAAGCGCCGTCTATGCTAGCAAGACTTCCGCTATTGTATTAAATTAAAGTGAAATATGGGCCGCATGTTCACAGTTTGTCAACAATCATTAAAAATAGTATTTATTTAAATACACAACTAATTACCCATCAAATTCGTAAGTACATCACAACACAACAATAAACATAATTTTTAAATTAATAATAATATTTAAAATTTACCTAATAAAAATTATTTAATTCATTATAATATAACTAATTTTAATCATTTTATTTTTTTAGGTTAAATGATAATATTTTCATATTATCACATAATATAAGAATATATATTGTTATGTCTCAAAATTTTTCACAAATTTAATTATTCCAAAATAAAAAATAAATTACAATAAAATTGCTGATGACACAGAAGTATACAGCGTGCTTCATATAAGATCACTTTTTAACAAACTTAAAATTTCAATAACTCACCAGTCACTACAATAGAGATACACAAGAATTATATATTAATAAAAAAATTCAAAGAAAGATAAACCCAATTCGAGATTGTTAGAATTTTTAATTACATCATAATTTCAAATCGAAAACTATGACTTCCGTTGAATCATGATAATAGATGAAAATTTTCAAGATAATAATAAAGAAAATTATCAATTAGAGGGAAACTACCTCTTAACCTCATTTCATTATAAAGGGTGTCATGGTGGGAGGAAAATGAAAATATTATAAAAGACGTGCAAAACGGAGAAGCTATTTCTTTTGTCACTAGTGCATTTATTACGGCTTAAACTCTACTTCTATCAAATCTCTACTTCTTCAAAACAAAAAAGTATTCAAAATACAACCAGCATTTTCAGACTCTAAATTCATTGTAGCGGTGACAGTTTGTTGCTAGCACTTATACTATACTACGTCCTTTCAGATATTTGAAAATTTTCAAATTATCAGTGAAGGAAATCAAAATTATTGATCAAGTAAGATCATAATTATTATATGCGATATTTTTAAGTTAACATTCGAATTTAAATTTTGCGTAAAATCACTTTATTATTTATTCTTATTAGTTTTTATCAAATAATATTGAAGTTTTTAAAATTTAGCCTGTTAACTTTTATAATTATACAGAATAATATTAATAAATGATAACTATTATATTAATGATTCATTAATATTTCATTTATATTTCTTATAATAATATGAGATGTAAAAATATATAATATGTTTGAATTTGGCCTATTACATTCTTGCGGGGCATGCTTAGATTTAAAATACTTTCAAATATTTAAATATTTTTGTATATAATACAAGAATAGCTATCATTATTAAGTTCAACGATCTGCATCCTCGAATATTACATACAATATCAAGAATTTTCTATACACATATACATTAACCTAATTATACCTGGTATAAAAAACTTTTGACTTGTCAGCAAAAGAAAAAGCCACTACATGCTATCTAAATTTATACACATGTAGCTCTATATAATTAATTAATTATTTACGCAAATAGGACTGTTCTCAAACTGCTAAAAGTATAAATTTCGCTCAACAGTGAGTGATGGAGAGAGATGAGCTTAGATTAGATAAATTTTATTATCTCTACATTATTTTGTACAAAATACATGAATAAACTTATAGTATATTATAGAAAATATAAATACAGAGTATAATATCACAGATATATAAAATAAATTCAATAAATATAATAAATAGAAGTACTTAGAGTTACATAAATAACTGTGGGGATATTATTAGCAAATTAAACGAGGAACATTTATCTATTATTTGATCTCAAGGGCGAGTAGGTGTATGCGCATTCTCAACTTAAAGGCTTGAAGGTTACTCATATCTCTTAAGCAAGGAGGAAGGATATTTCGAAGATAGGCGGTATTTATATGGAAGGATTTTCTCAACGTCTGTGTTGAGAAGGATAGATTGTCCAGATATGTCACATCTCCCCTTACAGTAGTTACATAAGTATTAAACAATGTTAGAAAGTAGGCTGATGTTATAGTATTTAAAATCTTTCATAGAAGACAGAGAAAAATATTGCCTACACCCAACGGTAGAGAGCCACTGTAGCTCATTCCTGTAAGAATAGATGTGCTTGTTCCTTCTTACATCATGAATATAGCGTATACCGGTGTTGATAAGACGTTGTAGTTTGAGATCAAGTTCGTCAATAATATAACAGTAGAGTAGAAAACAATAATAAACGATAGGAAATACCAAAGTTTGTATTAAATACTTATGCAGCCCGAGGTATTGCTTTTCTTATAAAAGTAGAGCTTATACATCAGTAAGTATGCTTTATTGCACATTAGAGAGATAGGCACTCTTCAGTCAAGTATGGAATCGAACACGATTCCTAAGCTGCATAAAGACGATTTAAAGTCAACCGTAATACCACCTATTGTTAAGTAAGTCCTGGCTTTGCGGTCTTAATTATTTATAAAGTAAGAAGATCCGATGATTATTGTCGTAGTTTTGGATAGATTAAATTTAAGATGATTATTCAAAATTAATTATATAATCATGTCGGTGATTTCAATCTTCATAGCAGAGTATGTATCGAGCTCTTCTAAGGGACATTGACAATAGGTTTTGAAGTCATGAATAAAAATGAGGTGCAGAGTTTACGTAGTAAGGCACATGCTAATATCATTGGTATTCATCGAAAATAGTAGAAGTTCAAGGATCGAGCCTTGAGGTACAGCATAATTAAGACCAATAAATGATGATAACGTATCATCCACATCAAGAACTGCTTGATGCTTACCTGAGAGGTATGATGCAATCCAGGTGATAACCCCCTTGAAAAGATAGAAAGAGGAGAGCTTACGAAGGAGCTTAACATGGTCCACCATTTCAACATCTTGCTAAAGCCGAATAATGTAAAAAGTGTAACCTTTCTCAGGTCAATACGAGGTCTAATATCATTCATAAATTTAAGAACAGCGGTCTGTATGGAGTGACCGGTATAAAAGCCGGTTTGAAGAGGATCCAAGAATATTCGGGTTTTGAGATAGTTGATCAGTTGTTTATATACAAACCACTACAGAGCTTTGAATAGGAAATAGAGAAGAGAAATAGAGCGATAGTCAATAAGGGCGGTTGGCTTGTTCACTTTACCAGAAGCACATATAATAGATTTTTTCCAGAGAGAATTAAATCGAGACTCGTATATAGATAACTTAAAGATTCTCTGGATGATTGGTCCTATCGCAGCCAAGGCTTTCTTTATTATTGATTGCATTGATTGCGGAATACCATCAGTGCTGCGTCCCTGGGTGTGAAAATACAAGACTGCTTCTGCGACGTCTGGTAACGTCACTTCAGTGAAGTTAAAAAGCTCAGAGTAGTATCGGGTATCAAGAGTCAAAAGACCTCTGCGATAGTAGAGTCATGGAAAACACTACAGAAATATTTATTAAACTCATCAGCTTTAAAGTTAGATGGAGTAGATGATACACCTAAATTACGTAGCTCAATCCATATGGTATTGGAATCTGTAAGAAATGAGAGAAATGAGAAATAATATTTCTGCTTCCTCAATCATAGAGCAAGCCAAGTCGCATATTATAGCTATTATTATTATTATAGCTCAGTATATCTATAGGTGAATAGGGAAGTGAGAGCGGCAAAATTGTATAATTTATTACGCTCCATCAATAGATTGTCAAGGTCTTCAGTGACCCCCGGCTACCACTTGCATCCAGGAGTAACAATCTTTATTGGAGTAAATTTATGGATACCTTCAGTTATAAATTCTGACAGTAAGAAGACATAAGTTTCTATTTCTGTCGAGGATAGAGAAGATAGGTCTTTAGCTTGGATAAAGTTCAGAAAATCAGTATTTATGGCGTTATAGCGTCGATACGTAAATGGAGTAGGTATATGCGTCGGCATTAGTACGTCCAGTGTGACAGTAATAAGGTCATGAAAGTTAACGAAAGGTGTGTCTGTGTTCCAGTAGTCTAACAGGATATCATTAGTTTCAACGAGGCATAAGTCTAGCCACGTGTCAGCATTACCCCTGTAATATAATGCTCCGTAGAGGACTGAGAGGAGTGAATGCTCTTTAATAATAGTCTTGATAAATATGGCATCCTCATTATCAAAGAACTAGATGATAGTTGAAGTTCATTCCAAGCAGAAAAGATGAGTGCAGCGGACGATAAGTGACAGCAATAGACACGGAATAAAGGAGCAATGTCAGCAGCGGAGACTTCACAAAACAGATATTCGTGTTTGCCTGGCTTTCCGATCCATATACCGTCAGAAGAATTAATGACAGTAGAGCTTAGTGATATGTAAAGAGCCACTCCACCACTATTTCTGTTACATTTTTATGGTCTGTAGTTATTTAGTTGTACAATATCGCCTATCACCTTAGTATCTTACTAGGTCTCAGTGACAGCTATTAAGTGAAAGTAGGGACGAGAAAACGAAAAGTGCCTTATCAGCTCATTATGTCCCATGAGAGAGTTCACATTGATACGGCAAGATTTCAGACCCCTGGTTAATGATTCTGAGAAGTGAGAGGACGGAGTGACAATGATAGAATTTTTAGATGGTCTGGAAGTAATAATAGAGGTTATGGAGATTTGAGAAGTGTTAAGAGACGTCGGCGACACTACGTTGGTGGTGGTATAGTTGATATTCTTCAAGTTGGAGGCGACATCTTGACTAAAAAATTTTCAAGGTCAGCCTGTGTAGAGATGACGAGTGGCCTCATTCCTTTTTTCACCCCAACAAAAATTTTCCATTGCGGACAAAACTATAAAAAATTTTTTCTTTAGTAATTACGCGCATGGTGATGTTTAGCTGATAGCGATCTTTAAGGTATTTGTTATAGTTGAGGAGACCATGGTTAATAAGGACACAGTTATGGCTTCTTTGAGGAGCTTAGCATCCAGAAAGGATGAGTGGAATTTTCCTAGGGCGATTTTAGATCCAATAAGGTAGGCTACATAGTTCGACGAGACCGTAACCATGAAGGAAGGAGGCGTCACGGCTGTTCTGCATGGTCATTGTTGTTCTTGTTTTCGGCCTTAATAACCTTGTCGTGACAATGCCTTGACATAGAAAAGTGTGGTCAAGGAAGAACAGTATGGCGAAGACGAGCAGCTTGAGATTGGTGGTATTGTCACGATGTAGTCTTGAGATGACTAAAGTATCCTTCCTCAGTCTGCCTCCTCTTAACTTTCTGGATCTCACCTCTTAGCCTTGCAATCTCATTGATAACGACGTTAGAGCATAAGTTAAGCGATACACATTCCTTCAGCTTACGTTCGATCTCCTTGATGTTAATGAGGATGTCTGAGACCAGTATAGACCTTACTGTCTATACTGGTTAAACAGTCGGGCACGTTATCAAGGGAAGAGGGTTTAGTTTCAAGCGGAGCTACTCCAGCTTCAATAATTTCAGATTTCTGAGCACATGGGTTGGTCGTCATGATTAGAGTCTGGAGTTATTTCTCGATCTTATTTTGTCTACTATCTATGGATTCTAGCCTCCTCTCAAAGATGTTCAAAAACTTATCCAAATGCACCTCAGATTTTGGAGATGAGTATGGGTACATTTTTAGAGGGCAGTTCTTTATTGAAATAGATTGATGGTTGAGAAGAAAATCTTGGACTGGACCTAGAGATAGCAGCAAGAAGATTTAGTAGCAATGTAGAAGCAGCATCATCTTTCCTCTTCATCATCAATTTGGCGTTTTTTAACTCTGAGAAATCATATTGCTCATTTTTTCTGATTTTAATAATAAATGAAAATATATATATGTATCGTTTAAAGGAAATTTATATGATGATATATATATATTGTGACTCACGGGCTGTGACCCGCGAGGTCCTTAGATTAATTTTTGACTTCGCTCGAGATAGACACGTGATCGTTTTTTCAATATTCTAACTCACGAGATCAAGAAGTTTCGATACGCATCACCGGTAATTCTCCGAGGATTCGTGGTTCGTGGTGCTAACCGATTGTACGTGGTGATTGAGTTGACGAGGTGATCAAGGCGAAGATCTGCGGGTTTCACTCGAAGGAAGGAGTGTCGAGCATCACCAAGGGGAGACAGTAGTCAACCATACCAGGTCGAAATAGTGGTGATCTTCGGCGGAAAAACTGTAGACTAAGAACCTAGAGAATAAGTAAGTAGCTTGTAAGATTATTATGTAGTTCGAGCGGGCTCCGTTGCGTGCGAGTTCTGTGTAATGCTTAATGAATAAATGTGAATCGAATCAACATGTTTTCGCGTTAATTATTGCATGTCCCAGCGCATCAATTACCCGTCGCTTTCGTACATTATTCTTCGCGATTGTTTATAGCCTAAGGAGAAAGAGCATTCTGATAGCCCGAATCCTACTGCGTCCGCGGGCATCGTCCAAAGACAAGAGGGACGACTACGTATCTGAGCGGCCATGGCAGGTAAGAGTACCTGAATTCAAAAAGGTGGAAAAATAATTAGAGAAAAATTCATTGTAACGGGCTCTCCCGTTACAATGAATATATATATATATATATATATATAATATACTCTTATTATTTTTAAATATTTTTTCAATCGATTTTATAGTTGCATGCATTAGAATGTAATGAAACTATAGATTTATTGGTACTTAATTTTTTTATTTAATTTACTTATTAGTTCTTATTAATGGCGTGCATTTAGTTTCACTAATAAAGTTTTATAAGTCATTGTAATTGTAATAAACATAAACACCTAACTTAAACGAAAGTTTATTGTATATTAACATACATTATATTATATTTGATTATTATCTTATATTACTTAAACATTATTTTTTTTTATTAAATTAAATTAAAATCTGAATACAAATCCTTAATTTATACATATTAAAAACATAAACATAGATGGGTGCACACGCATACACTTTGTATAAAGTATCTTTATAAAAATATTATGAAAATGCACATTACATGAAATAAAAATTATTTAAATAGGTTAAAAAATTAAAATGTTTAGATTTAAATTGTGGTAGAAAATTATAATTAAAATTAAAATTCGAGATTCATGTTTTATTTGAATGAAGTTTATTCATATTACACATATTATATTTTAACATTTCACTTTAAAATTCGAATTATAGAGTATAGTACATAAATAGAGATGAAAATTAATATTTTAAATATAAAAAAGAGATTTTTTTTAAAATTGAATCTCAATAATATAAATATTATACACATTATAAAATATAACTTATATTGATAAGCAATTTAAAAATATTTTTTAGCTTTGAAAAAAAATGAATAAATAAAAAAAATCTGAAAAATAAAAAGTTGTTTGCATTACATTTATTATGTAAATTTATGTATGCATAGAAACAGAAAATCTTAAAAAATAAATATAGAATATTAGCGTCAAATTAAACTCCTAATGTTATTTGTAATAGACATCTATTAGCATGTACATTTAAATATGTATGTATGCAAAAATGTATTTACATATATAGATGTATAATTATAACAATTAAAAAATTAAATTTAATTTTTTAGAAAATCCTAGTTTACTTTGCATATTTTCTTTCATTCTTTTTTTTTTTTTAAATGCTTTTAGTTGTTACAATTAAGAATAAGAAAAGAAACACCACTCTATTACTATATATAATTAATATTTCGGTTATTACAATGGGACAACTCAATTTTGCAAAATCCAACTGGCTCATCAATATTTAACAGTTGGAGTTATCATTATAGATTTTTCAATTAAAAATAAATTTTTAATGAAATGTAGATTTTACATACATTTACCAAAGTCGATAATTACCCAAGAAAAATTCGTCAGTAATATTACGTAAACGAAATAACAGTTGAAATGCGTGTAAAACCGGAAAACTAACTCAATTTGCGAGTAAAACATTTTATTTTGAAATTTATGCGCGTAATCCACATTATTGGTAATGCGAAAAAAAAGCGGAGTTGGCGACAAAAGTAAGAGCTTGACGTTTCTCAACCCTCCCCCCCCCATTCAAGAACAGTGGTGGTCGCTCACCCCCGCCTGCGACGCTACTAATACTACCACCACCAAGAAATAGTGGAGGAGGTGGCGGTGGTGATGAGCGTTGCGATGCTTCAGTTGGTCAGTACCGCCGCGACCCGCGCAACCCCAGGACGTGACTTCGTCAGAGTTCTGTTCAGGACTTCCATTGAGAATTATTAGGCGCCGGCGCCCTATCGTACCTGTTTATCGTCCTCGCGATGTGTTGGATCGAGTAAATGCAAAAATAAGTGCGTGGATGCTAGTCGTGTTTGCGCATGTTTTTAGTGGTAATCCTTCCTCAACAAGACGCTGAAGTTTCTGCCTCTGCTTTAGCTGTGTAAGTTGTTTCGCTTCAAGGGTACCCAAGTTCAGAAGCGTGACAGACTCTTAAGCTTCATCTCGAATCTCATTACCAATGACTACGATGAAGGTACTTTCGATTTACTTTCGTCACAAAAAATTTAACATTCTATATTAATCCTTTTCAT
This sequence comes from Eupristina koningsbergeri, assembly GCA_018907245.1. Classification (NCBI taxonomy): domain Eukaryota; kingdom Metazoa; phylum Arthropoda; class Insecta; order Hymenoptera; family Agaonidae; genus Eupristina; species Eupristina koningsbergeri. The sequence goes on along the minus strand of JACCHV010000002.1, from coordinate 124,616 downwards.
TTTTTTCTACAAATATAAGCTACTTTTTATGCTATTTTATTGTAATTTATTGTTAAGACAAATAGGAATACTGCTATATTCACTCAATAAACTCCATGAATTACAGTGATCAAATATAGGGTCAATGGAGGCTTTGATTATTTTTTATATTTTCATTAAAGATGATAAATATAATTGTATATATAATGATAATAATTCGATTTAGAGATAGATTACTTTTTATTCCATAACTTGATAAATTTTTAAATTTCTTGTTCTATCAATATATTTAGATTTTTAATTACATTGAGAGCAATTAGTATAACCACACACGTGCATTTACATTCAGTATTATTGAGTATAATTGGAAAAAACACCCTTTATTCTTATTAATAATGATAATTGATATTCCATTAATCTATTGCGTTATTTTTATCCTTTTCAATTTATTTTTACCTTATTTGTACGAACAAATTAAAACAACATTAAAATTTATTTAAATTAAAAAAATATTTTAAATTTATAAGTATATGCAGTTTTTTATTAAAATATTTTTTTATGTTTTAGCACTAAACCAATATTATTCAGCAATTTAAGAATCTATTTTAATATATCTAAAGAGTATAAGATAGCATAGTGATTATTAAAAACTATTCATACATATATATATAAATAATTCTACCTGCTCAAATTTCAAAATGTTGCAATTAATTTATAAAAAATTTTCATGATACATTTATTTTATTAAATAACACTATGCTAATAATATCTTGAAATTAGATAAGCGTGGAAGAAAAAGTTTAAATGAGTTATTAATTACTCATAATATAATCTTTTATATATTTTCATTATTTTTTCAGTCTTATTTTATTTTCGTTTAAAATACTATAAGAGATTTATTAATCTAACGAAAATAAACAATAAATATAAGAAATTAATGATGAGGATTTATTTATAATTCAAGTATTAATATTTGTCTATAGTGGAAATTCACTGACGATCGCGTAGATGATCCGATACGAGTAACTCGAGTGACACCTTTGAGAAGCTTTTCTCTGTAGAAACTCCCTGTGTAGGTAAAAACCCGAGCCATCGTTCTCCTACAGAGACTAACGTTGTCATCTAATCAGGCCGTTTAATCCTTGCCTATATTTGTCTGAAGCTTTCTCTTTTCTGCACTTTTTGATATTTTCTATTACACAATAAACAAAACAAAAAATATACCGTTGAAGTATTGGCACGTTTCCATATTATGATTATTTGGAGAAAAATCTGTATCGAATAATATATACTTATTTATTCACTATAATAAAAAGTATTTCCTAAAATAATAAATATTATTAATAATTTTCTTTCAGAATTTACTACTAATTTATTATATTAAATATGCAAGTTTTGTAATAAATCAATATAATTTGCAAATATATACATTAATTTTTATTTTTCATTTTTTAAGTTTTTAATAATATTAATCACTTTAATTTTCCAAAACTTGAGTTCTAAATATTGAACGATTTAAACCTAGTTCGGGATAAATCTCGCCGGCTTCCAAGGTTCGTGGTCCATTTAAGCTACAGAGTGATGGTTCGTGGGAATTAAAAAAAAAACGTATTAGTGTTGAAAAAAATAAAGATTACATACTTGAATATGTTAAAGATAACGTGACATACAATATATATTAATCGCAATAAATTCCCTATGACGGCGGTAATTTAATACATTTTGAAAAAAATATTAACATAATTTTAAAAAGAAATACAAAACAACGCAGAAAAAGTACTCAATAATATTTAGATATATATATAAAAAAGAAAGAAATTTGGATATCACGAATTCCACGATAAGCGACTTCATTCGTGTTGCGATCTCTGAGCAGGACGATCAGTCAAATGAAGTGGCGCTCGCCGCGGTAGGATATTGCCTCGCTGTGCTCCCGTGATGACCCAGAGACTAGATTGCGGCACCAGCCGTCGGCAGCACGGAGAGGTTCGGCTTTCTTCGTCGTTCCGTTGTGCGAAGACAGTTTTGATTCTCAACCCCGAGATAATCTGACCGTTTAGCTTTCATCTTCAGACTTGGAAGCTGGCATTAAAGATGCTACGACGTCATCGGGATTTGAGGGTAAGAGGCTACAGTGTGTGGATACAGCGCCCAGTATTCCGAATAGGGCCAATCTCACTCCTTCCGCCAGAATTCAGGCATCGGTAAGGAGCAGAGGATATTCGTCGACTCACCGATGAAGAACTACGTATTCTTTCTTATCTGTTGTCGCAGAGTGGTGGTTCCGTCATGCGCCGTGCATAGTCGGTGGAGAGGCGACGCTATACAATGGTGAAGTAGCGTTTTTCTTAGATGCACAGCGGTGGAGATGGAGGACTGATGGTGGTGGGACAAGCGCGGCCGGCCCCTAAAGCGACGTACTTTCGGGGCACTGTAAAGAAAGTTTTAAGTGACGTTAAAACCACCACAAAATGAAAAAGTTACAATTTTTTTTAATTAATTTAAAAATTACCTGTTTTTTGAATAATTCCTCCACTTGTAATATTTTCATCCGTTTATATAAAAATGAAATTTCTTCACAATTTGATTAGCTATAATTCGTTCATTAATAATAAAGTATTCATTTTATAACAAAAAAAGTAAAAAATTTTTTCATTAAAATTGCTATTAAAAAAATCCTAAATATCATGAGTAGAATTTTATAAAATGAGAATCTACTTATTTTTTTACGAATTTTTATAAGAAGCATTGGTTGCTTTTTGCATGACCTAAGAAGTACTCCATTGCTTGGTTTAATAGTATATGCTTAATCCCTTTCTGCTAAACACGAATCGTAGGTATTTAAATTATCCACTGTTTCTATCATTTTGCCTTTCCATTTTTACTTTCTTTCCTTGTTCTTTTTTCCTTTTTTTAATAAATATTCTTACCTTTGTCTTATCCTTATTGAGTTGTAATATCTTTTCTTATAGGAACATCTTTAGAATAGCCATCATCATTTGCATCGTCTATGTTATGAGTTACAAATATTAGTTCATCTGTATATGCTAATGATCATATTCTTGCTCCAGTTTTCCTCACATCGCCTGCTCCTTCTCTCTTTATTTCTTCTTTCAATTCGGTAGACGTTAAAAAGTTTTGAGCTGAGGCTATATTCCTGTCATAGTACTAAGGGAAACTATCGAAAGAATTAGTAGTAGTAATTCTTCTGGTATTTTTCCTCTCATCCTTATTCATGTCCTCATCTTCTTGAATATTTCACTTATCCTTTCCACTAAATATGTACTTATTCCCTTTTTTCAGAATTACCCATAGCTTTTTGTTATTTACTGTTGCGAAGGCTACTTTGGTGTGTATGAATAGATTATATAACCTTTTTCTTTACCTTATTACTCTACCTACTAGATAATTTAGGACGCATATATTGCCCGTCATATATCTTCCTCTCTTGAATCCTACCTATGCTTACAGTATCATTTTTTTATTTTCTGCCTTTGCTTCTAGCTTCTCTTTGAACATACCTGTAAAAATCTTATGTGTCCTTGAAAACATCGAGAACCTTCTGTAATTGCATCGTTCTCCTTTCTCATCTTTTTTACATATCGTGGTAATTACCGCTGTCCTCCATTCCTCTGTCATCTCTTTTTCTGTCTATATCTTTCTGATAATTTCAATTATTCTACCCCCTGATCTCGTTTTTCCCATGTATTTACGATTCTTTGACTATTTCGTGTATTGTCGTCGACTTTTTTTTCTTGAGTTTTGTCTGTACGTTGTAAAACTCTTTGTTCTCGAAGATTGCGGAGTCTTCTGTTACAAGTCCTGTATTGTTATGTTCCTATTTTTTTTTTCATCCAACAATTTACAATAATTTTTTTTTCTATTCCTCCATACTTATCTCCTCGTGTACTCTTTCGTTTCTTCTCCTACCATTATTTAGATATCTTCATATGTCTCCTTTATTCTTTAGTTTCCTCGATTCCTTATTCTGCATTTCTTTTTTCTATCTTTTCTTTTCATTGTAGATTTTTCTCCAGTTGCTTCTTCACTCCATGTATTTCTGTATTTACTCTTTCCATCTTTCTATTCTTACACACCTTTCTTTTCTTTCCTTTTTTCCTATCTATTCCATGCCCATCCATTCGTTCATGCCCATTTTTCATACCCTTGTTATTATCTTTTTTTTGGTGTTGTCTTCCTAATCTTTTCTTTAAGCTTCTCTCGTAGTTCCTCTACCCTTTCTTCTTGATTTTATTCTATATATCTTTTGTTTGTAAGGTCCTTGTATTTTTTACAGCTTTTTTTTATCCCATTTTTTATCATTTTTCTTTCTTTTTCACTTTCTTCCCCCATCCTTGATGTTTTTCTCTTTGTCATTATACTAACGCATAGGAGGAAGTGGTTCAATTCAACTCTCCTATCTATCTTCATTTCTTGTAGTCTGACCCACAACTTTTCATATCCTATTGCCGGATCGATTACTATGTTACCTCTGGGCTCCGCGTTCCTTATAACTGTTTTCTCGTCTCAAGGTATCACTCTATTTACAATATACCATTCATTTCCTTTTATTTTTCTTACCACGTTTTCACCTTTTTTCTGTCTTTCGGTTCTTGCTTACGATCCTCATTATCTTCCTTATCTTCCTCATTATTTATCCTTCTTATCTTCTCCAATATAGTTATCTTACTGTCCTATTCTCATATTAATATCCGTCATTAACAGAAAGTCTACTTTGCCTGATTAGTTATCTTCCTGTATGTTTTTCCATTTTTTTCTAAATCTTTCTTATTATATTGTTATATACGGCATACTTAAGCATCCGCCGTGACGCTAACGTGATAGTTTTCGAACGCCGTGTCTGAGGACAACGAAGAAGCACGGGTGACCAGATGGAGCGAAAGCAGCTACGACGACTTCAAGTGCATCCGTGTCCCCAAGATCGCTGATGCAGCGAATTCCCGAGGCGAGCCGGCCAGCGGGACCGGATGTCACGAACGAAAGTGCTGCTCGGCTAGAAAACTCCGGAGCGATGGGGGGGGGACTCGAGGACTCAGCGTCTGAATCGCGGAATTGCAGAGGGGTCATCCAAAAAAAGAGAAACCCCTGGCTTCCGTGGTTCGAGCAATAACTCATCAATTTACTTCCCGAATTCCTGAAGTTCGGCGATTTTCGAAAGATCCAATTTGCCTTTTGTCGAGACGAACGGAGTCATGTCGGAGCATCGGTCTCTTATCGCACAATACAATACCGCGAGTTACCTTTCTCTTCCAAATGATGCAATAAAGACCACATATACACTCATAATACGGAAGTATTTTCATTGAGGATCTTCACCTTCGCTATCGAGTTACTCGTAACTCGTCGACTGAGCGAACTGGCGTTGAATTTTGTATTTATTTATATATACATAATTTATATATACATATACATAAATTCGTACCATAATTTCGTATATCGGCCGAGAAGCTGCACCGAAGTTGATCAAGAAACTGCTGAGAAAGCCGATCTTCACGAGATAAGACTACAACATCAGGAAACTGAATAAGGGCAAGCTCAACTCGGAAGCGGAAAAGATTAGGTGTCACCAGCAGCTGAGATATCCTGATAACTATATGGCAATACATCTGCGTGATCGTGATGATTGCCGTCGCAATGACAAGGTAGGTGAATTTAATTATTAATTAACAAAATTAATCCCATCGGGTTCCTCCGCGCATATTAACAACTAATAATTATACATATTAATAATTATATAATAATAATCATTGTAATAATTGTTATAATTATAATATAATTATAACATTAATCATAATACATTAATACAATATATATAAATATGATGGTAAATTATGATACATTATTGGTCTGCAAAGTAGGATGCAATTTAAAATACCAATAGAAACCTATGCCATTACAGCGCTGCGATTACGTCAATAAATAATATACAAAATATTATAATGAAGTGCACGGAGTGGTTAAATCCATAGCGTTGGCCCCAATTTAGATTATTTACTGAAAAACCATTATAATAAATATTTTGATAAAAATCATGTAAATTAAATAAAAAATTTAATTCAAATCCTTAAAATTATAAATTCGATTCGGTTATCGAGCATGAGCCTTGGCGGAAAAATGGAGCTAACTACGTTACTTGAATAATTATTCACCGGTGATCGCGGAAAAGTGTAAGGGAAAACGCGAATGCGGAGAACCGGGGAAGCGAGTGCAGTTAGTCAAGGCAAACGTCTCGCGTGAATCTTTAAATTGGTGCGTAAAGTCATGGCGCTCAAGCCCAGGAGTAGGCGTGTGGCCCAATTAAATCAACTGGTCGACAGGCACGTACCGATCAACATGTTTAGAAAGAGTGCTAGTAAACCGACATCCAAGTTCACGATCCCGGATGTACCGCTGCGCGGAGCGAAGAAACGAACCGTCGAGATGATGCCCCAGTAAGTTACCCTCGACATGGCTAAGCGAATGTCCCAAATGGAGTTACAGGAATTGATCCCCGTGTTTCTAAGTTGAATGAGTAGCACGGTCGAAAAAGTAGCCATATGCGATTGATTGAAGTAGTATAAAGAAAAGAGATGAGTCAGGGGTCTAGCGTTTTAGCTTTGCAAGTTGCCGCCCGACTTAGTACAGAACGTTATTAAGGAACTAATGTATGACCTCAAGGCGGATGAATGGATCTCAATAATGAAAAGGGTAAGAAGTATGCGTCCCGAAGTTTTGTATGTAATAGAGAGGGCACTGAAGGCAGATAACGACAAATCGTCGCAGGAGAATATACCGGTTTTTAACGACGCGGGGGGAAGACGGTGAATTACTCAGCCTTAGAGCGGAACTGGGCCGGATAGGGCGATGGCGAATGAAACGAATTGAGGCCGCGCAACGGGCATGGGAGCAAGCAATACACCCATGTCTCCGAACTCGGTCTATAAGATTCGGCGAGAGCGCAAACGCTCCTTCGAAACAAAGAGTGAAGAAATTACGAGAACGAGAGTTATTAAGTGAGGTCAGTGACGATAACCGATCCGAAGGTTACGAATCATCAACGGGTTAGAGCAGGCGTCGACCATCGAGGAATGCGAGGCGCTCATGAGGGGCGAGCAGCATCAGAAGTCAGTTGCGAGATTCCCCCTCTCGTGGATCCCCAAACGGCGGAAGTAGCTGGGAGCAGCCTAAGAAGTATACCCCGTCTCCTGAACAAGATTCGTGCCGGTCATCGGGATACAGGCGTCTCTCTAGATATTACACCCCGTCCTCTGAGCCAGAGTTGCGCCGGTCATCAAGAAGAAGACGCCACTCCCGGGAACGCGATAGATTCAGCAGTCGGGACCAGCCCAGGGAACGCCCAAGGCTTGGCATGTGGCATTCGACCCCTAAGAACACGGGAGTATCGATGCCCGGAGGTGTCAGCGTAGCTCAAATGGTCGCGCAAATCCCAATATTCTATGGGAGTCCGGAACAGCTAAGATAATTTTTCAGCATCATAAAGCGGGATTAACGGCATACGGGGTCCAGAACAATGAGTATATATTATTGTCACTGGCAAACAAGGTTACAGGTCGGGCAGCCGACACCTACGCCGATCGCCTCAATGAATTCGGATCGATCGAAGGATTTCTTACGGAAGTGACTAGGCACTTCGATACCGCCAATTCGGATCTCGAATTAATGAGCCAGGTAAATAGGGTGAAAATGGGCGATAGTGAGTCCGCTACCGACTAGGGTGGGAAGGTCCAGAGATTATCCAACGACTTGATGACAATAATTGAGTTTAACAACAATATGGATCCGCTAGAGAAGGAATATAAAATTGAGAAAATCGCAGCTACATCCCGGTTCCAATTTATAATGGGACTAAGGGCAAGAATTAGTAACATTGTTCTGATCATGCAATACACAATACACCTTAAACGAAGCAGTACAGGAAGCCTCTAGGGTCGAGTCGGTATTATTCACCCGAGAAGACGATGAAACATCCAAAGCAATAGCCAAACCGACTCCCAAAAAGGAAAAAGAAAGGGAGAAGGAAAAAGATAAAGACAAGGATCCAGAGAAAGAGATATGTAACTACTGCAGGAAACCTGGTCATTTGTCAACAGTATGTCGAAAGCTAGAAGGCATGAATCGGACACGTAACGTATGTCAGCCAAAAAATAGGCGATGAGACCGATCAACATCCTCCGAGGATAGCGACAAGGGCCTGAAGGGAGCAGGACCGACGGAGGACCCCGAATAGAAAGGGACGTCAAAAAGCCGTCGACCAAAAGCTTATAACTCTATAAATATATTATAAATTATAAATATATATTATAAATTATATTATAATTTTATATAAAGATTATATATATATCAGGTTATAAAAGGTTATATCCTCGGGAAATTATAACTACAGGCGTAATGATCGTTACGATCGGGATCGATACGAGCGGCAGAGTCGCGACAGATACGACATGTGTGATCGCGATAGAGATGACTGACGGGATCACGGCAGGAATGATCAGAAAAATCAGGACCGAAACTATAGATCTGGAGACAGCAGTCTCGCAAGTAGTCGAGAAACCTCCTGTGAACGGGACACACGGAAGGGCCGCAATAATATTGTTACATATTTAAATAGTCACGATTATATATTCTTTGATAATTGAATCGCGAATTTTCTTCAGGATCTGTTCTAGCCGAAACGACCCTAGCCGAAACGGCCCTCGCCGAAACGGTAAAAGTATTTCAACCTTTGTAAGGTTCAGAAATATAGCCAATATAACAACGTAAATTAAAAGGTAGAATATTATTTTATTCGAACTCATAAAGAACAAGAGGGAATGCGTTTTGATGTCTGATACAATTGGTCGCGTCGCAAAAAATTCAAGTCCCGATTATAAAAAAACGGTGGTCCCTGAACCGGAATGTAGAAGTAGTCATCGCAATGCAAGGTGAAGAAGAAGTCGAAGTAGAAGTACCCATACATTTCTTTCGATTTTACTCATTATTTGCTCTGGATGGATAATTGAAAAATCCGCAAATTCTCCCTTCGGGTGTTCCTGGTGATTATCATCTAGATTGATTACCCCTCTGTCAGCTGCCTCCGGTATTCTTTCGATTGACCCCTACGTATTCATCATCGCCTCTGATCTTGAATTTTCACAATTTGACGAATTCAGAAGTTCTTATTACTCGCGGGTTTCACGTTACTCGCCACTCATTTCGATTTCCTCATTGCTAATTTCCTAATGTTTTGTCTACGTTTGCTGACGCAAGTACTACTTATTCGTCGCATATGCGATTGTAATATTACATATGTGATACATCACTGATTCACAAGACAAATTATATTTAATCAGTACTTACTTTTCTAAAGTTCACACCAAAAATCTTAACTCAGGTTATAATCGATTTTCAGAATTAATTTCTAATCATATTAAAAATTTCAAAGCTAATACGCCCTTATTTCACAAGATTTCAATATGTGAATTCTCTAATTCTAATCCACCTGATAGTCCAAATTTCGTATTTAGCAGCATCTCATATCTTACTACCTTTTCTAACATCTTAAAATTAATCAGCTAAATAAAAAATAAAAATTTTCTGGATTTGATGATATTCCCAATATTATTATATAAAATCTTTCATTTAAAGTTATCAAATTTATTACAATATTCATTAATAATTGTTTAAATAACTCTTATTTTCCATTTAAATGAAAACAGCAAAACTATTTGTAATAGCTAAAAAATTAATTGATATACATCAACTTTCGAATCTATGACCCATTAGTCTCTTACCTAATTTAAGTAAAATTCTTGAAATGTTAATTAATACCTCATTAACTGAGTTCTGTAATAAAAATAACATTAATCCCGAATATCAATTTGGTTTTAGACATAAATACTGCACGACTCATGCTATAAGTAAACTTACATCTGACATTAACTGGGCTTTCAATGCTAATCATTTTATCGATGCTTGTTAATTGATATAGAAAAAGCTTTTGATACATTATGGACTGATGGCTTGATACATAAAATAATAAAGAAAAATTTTCCTCCACACTTAATTAAAATTATTTGTGATATGTTAACAAATAAATCTTTCACAGTATCAGATAGCTCTTTATGTTCTAATAAAGAATTTATTATTAAATATGGTCTTAAACAAGGCACAGTTACTTCGCCTATTTTATTTAACATATTTAATAGAGATATTTTAAATCTTTTTTTATTTAAATTCTTCTCCTGACTTACAAGCATTAGCATTCGCAGACAATATAATTATTTCTTGTAAAAGCAATAATATTCAATATATCCAATATACATTATATAATTTATTCATTAAAATTTCAAATTATTATAATAATTTGAAGATTAAAATTAATACATCTAAATGCAAAACCACTTTTTTCTCTTCTAAAAAAACTGAATTTCTTCGTCATAATTAAAATTTTTACAATAACTTTTGTATAAAATCTATAAATAATGACATAATTCCTCCCAGAAATATTGTTAAATATTTAGGTATTAATATTGATAATAACTTAATTTTCAATTAACACATTCACATACAATTGAACAAAGCCAAAAATGCATTTTATGCCTGCAAAAGATTATTTTTTTCTAACTTTTTGATAATAAAATTAAAATTATTTGTAATATGGCTCTAATTAGACCAATCATTACTTATGGCTATCTTATTGGGTATAATATTTCTGCATCTATTATGGATGTTTAATCCCGTAAACAATAAACAGTTTTCTTTTCTCTTAAAATTAATAAAGGAAAATTTTTGAGTAGAAATAATAAGACTGTACAATTACTTTTCAAAGTTTTAATACAATAGTGTCTCGCGTTCAATACATAAAGTTTTTCTAAATTATTTACAAAATACGCATATATTTATAATATGGAGAAAATAGATCCCCCTACCATTCCTAAGCTCTATCTACCTTTTGATTGGTTAATTTACCTGAATATATCAGGTACTAAGGAAAGGCCCAGTTAACCGATTAACCCTAATGTTTCTCGTTATGAGCCGATTAACGAGGATCAATTCCTAGTGTAGTCAAATTAATACAAGTATTTATGGTGAAAAATTAAATTATTTACTATGAAGATTTTAGCCTAATGTGCTTTTAATTTTCTTATTCTTGAAATCCTAAACTTTTGGTTTTTCCCACTATTATTTTAATATTGGTTTAAAATTTTGAACTAAATTTTCGCTAACTAATTAAATTGTTAAGAAACAATGGAGAAATTAAGAATTTTTGAAAGAATATGCCTATTATCTTGCTTAAACTCTCACAACTCAGCAAAATCTAATTATAAATATTATATTAATAATAAAATTATATATAATAGTGCTAATATTCATTGTATTGATATTCATATTTTAAAATTATGTAAAAACCATTTTTCTGCTATACCGAATATTAAAAATAATAGTCTTATATTTCCGAAATTATATCCTAATTCGTTATACTTTGATTCTTGTCTTAACTCTGGCTTCATTCCTCCTGAAACATTTATTTATTTATAGAAAATCAATATTTTACAAGATAAAAACAATATTCCTATATTATATCACTTTAATAGAAAATCTACAAACAAAAAAAATACTTATGATAAAAACATAAATATTTTGTATGATAGCATTAGCTATAAATTTTCAACATCATTACCTTTAAAAGACATAAATGATAAGCATAGAAATAATTTAATAGAGTATTAGTGTCTCTCTGATCAAAATTAATTCAATCAAAATACGTTTAAAATTATACTTAATTTTTAATTTTTTTTTATTATTTAGTTAATACATAATTTCGATTAGTTATTATAAAAATATTTAAATATATAATAGAAATATATTTAAATATTTATAAGACCCTCTATCCTCTCCCTATCCTTCTCCTTCATCCTCCTCTGTATATATGTACATATTTTTCATAATTTTAAACATATGATATATCCAGTTTTTTTCAATTAAGCCTTCTTTTCTGGATAGTTTGTAATATATTATAAGAAAGTGATTATATATATCTATTATATTTTCATTTATAACTGTTCATTTGTATCACACTATTATTATTTATGTAAATGATTATGACTTCTTTAAGTGTTTATTTTTTATACACGTTCTTTTCTGAATATTATAAATGCGATTTATTGTTTATTATGAATATATTTTAAGTTGTATAATAACTGTATTTCAATGGCTTTAATAAACATCTTTAAAAGGAAAGTATAGTATGTTGTTCGTAGCTCAGTTGGTAGGCAACCGGTCCACCGATCCGGACGGCGGCGGTTCGAATTATATTATAGTTAGTATTTTTTTTTAATATTGCTTTTCAGGATCGTCGTCCCCGTACATTAACCATGCACATGTTTTTTCTGCTTCTCGCCTTCAGGTCCTCGTTGTCCTTCTGAAGGTTGTATCTAAAAAGTTGTTTTTGATTTGTGATATTTCATTGTATATTGTGGATCGCTCTCCGTATGTGCGGGAGCGTCCAGAATATGTTGATGGCAACCTTGTTATTTATTGTAAGTGATAGTGTTACTGCTGAGTTTTTTTCATTTTTTTCTTTATGAATAAAATGACATTATTATTTATTAATAAAATTATTAATTACACGTTAATTATAATTATATTATATAATTAAATTAGTAAATGTATGTATTTCCAATTATAATAAAATTATAAAATTATATTTTATGTATATAAATGTAGTTATTTTATAAGTATGTATATTGTAATTTGATCTAGTGGTTAAGTTACGCGCCCTGCTCTTCCGCGGTCAGGGTTCAAATCCCGGCGACTCAGTTTTTTTCCTCTCTCTTTTTCCAATTATTTCTTTAATTAATCCAAATTTATTAATTAATTAACTCGTATAAGTTGCCAAATTACAGTTCATAATTAAATTTTATTTTATTTTTGAATTCTTGAAAATATGTTATTATTATTATTAATATTATATTTTTTATAAAAGTCACTTTAAAACTGTTGAAATAGTTAAAAATATATTTATTATCTTGAAAATAACCTATCCATTATTAGTTTATTGTTATAGTATTATTAATATTTAAATTCTTGTGTTGTTAAAGAATTTTCATAAAGTCAAGGTGTAGTAATAATTTGTCTCTCGGTTTTATCGTATGTGGTGTACTATGATTTTACATTTCGTCTTGACCAATGATAACAGTCTGGTATGTTTTGTTTTCGTTTTATTGTACATATATATTTTTTGTTTAGAATACTGCTTCATTTGTCGGTCCCCGTGTAACCCGAAGTTGAGGGATGATAGTTCCGCGACGTCTACATACCCGTAATCCTATAATTGTTATTATTATTGCGGTACTCAGTACTGGTGTGGACGATATTCCGAATATAGTAATGTTACTTTTAAACAATTTAACATCGTTGTTACTTTCTCTGATTTGACTGATCATACGGGCTTTCTTACTACCTTCTTCAGTCCCCGTCCTTCAATCGTTAGATCTAAGTGTTCGAGTGCGTTTTGTATGTGGGTTGTTTTTATTTCTGGCGTCCATTCATAGATGTGCTTCGTGATATTACCGATGATTTCCCAATTTTCTAATATTACTTCTAGCATCAAGTTAGTATAAATTAATTTAACTTGTAATATGTCGTCTGTCATTTGTATCGTCGCATCTATTTCGATATTTGTTGTTTCCGTATGGCAACCAGGTTTAAACGTCATTATTCCAGCCCCTTCTAGCTGTCGTCTCTCTTTCCCTTTTTTGTCACATTGTATTTTTATTTCTTCATTCTTAAGTAACGAGTACATCCAAGTGTTTTCTCTCTCTAATCTAGCCCAATAGGACTCGTGTATAGTGCTAATTTTTACATCACATTCCGATAAGTGAAGAGGTTGCATGCCGAAAATCAGTTTTATCTTGTATGGACTTTTATTATTGACTCGTGCTCGTGGTGCTAACTTTTTACATATATATATAGAATTTGTCTTGATACATTTTCGTAATTTACTCTCAGTAATTTTTATATATAATCGTGTTCTAAAATCGACTGCGACATACTTAGTTTCGGGTTTTATATAAAGCATGAGTTTTTCTTCTTATTGCTTAGTCAGAAAGGGTATTTATTATTTATGTAATACATAGTTATTTATTTTCATCAAGGGTATAGTTATGTTGTATATTATTTTTTGTCCATGGGTGCTAATCTTTATAGTGGAAATTTTAATAAGTTCTGTCCTTCGTTATTGGTAAGGACTCGGTGTTTAATTTTTCATTAATTCATCGATATTTCGTTACCATATTTTCCTCGAGCAATTGAAAATGGATCTCGCCTTTGGTTGCTAATTACGTTATGTGTACTATTAGTTTTGTGCTTCGGATTTGAATATTAGTATAATCTTTCAATAAGTTCGTCCCATTTTACACATTTGACATTTCGTACATGCTATTACTAACTGTTCCACTTTAGGTCGCATGGTTTTCCAATTTTTTTGTATGTTTTGTTTATTCCATGATGGCTTCCCATAGGTAATTCCTGATATTCTCGAATGATCATGTATCTATCTTGCACTTTTGTTACGGGGAGATTGTCCTTGAGTAAAACTATCCCGATGTTTTCATTATCAAATAACTCGTTGCAACTTTCGACGAAAAAGTTCCATCCATTTCTTTCATTAACTGTAAATCTTTTATTATAGCGATGCTCTTAACATTGTTATTGAGATACATGATTTTCAAATTTTTAATGCTTTTAATTATTTCAGTTCGCATTACCGTATTATTTACATGCCCTTTTAAATTTATACCTATAATAACTATGTCTAGAATTCTTTATAGATTTATTTCACCGATAGTATACTCTCTATTTATCCAGGAGTTGAGAAATATATATTCCCTCTCAATTAAAGACTCCAAAATTTCGGTATTAAAACTGGCGTCGACAGTCATTAGAAATACCAGATTTTCGTAGTATTTAAAGGGATGTTCATTTATTAGCTTAACTCTCATGAATTTTGCGTTGGGATTTTGGATGTGACGAGATAGCTCTGTTCGCCCTTCTCGACTGAAGGGCAGAGTCGAGCTCTCGTCAAAGAAAATAATAATCTCGCGGGAATAAGCGTCAGCCGATCTGCCAGGGATTTGGAATGGCGGCATTAAGATAAGTCAATGATAACAAAATGTATTTAATAAATAGATTTCCATGAACGGTGGTCCTTTAATTATCTGGCTCCTTAAAATACAAATAACAACTTATATTTATTTTTTCAAAGAGAAAAAGAAAGAACTATAGATAAACTTATATATTACGAGGGGATGGACCCTTGAACGTTATTGACAGTAACAAAACCTTCAAACGACCGGTAAACAACGCTATTTTCTGTTGTTTTTAATTGACCAGTGATCGATCTATTTGATCACTTTACAAATTAGTTATTGGTCAAATCATATATGTCAATTGTAAGTGAAACTTTGGATACACTACGATAGACCTCTGGACCGATCATTAATAATAAAAATAGTAATAATAATTTAACTGCATAGCAACTTATTAGCAATAAACGTTATTATTGCCTTGCAAGTCATTGTGTTTGAGCAAGATCCAGGTGGGCGAATAGGATGCTGACGTAGATGGCTCTATTATTCCTGCATTGTCGAGTTTGTCTTTCTCGTCTTGTAAGCGTTGTCTCTGAGCGGGGGGATATCAACAGCGTTTGTATTTTATTATTTTATCTTCCGAGAGGACGATTTTATACCTGATCAGTGGAATCGCGGGAAGGTAATCGCCATCTAATCCGAATCCCCCTGAATATTGATTTACTAATCTCCTTATCATCTTGTACCTGTCTTCGGTCAAGCCGACTAGATCGACTAACTCCATGATTTTATTAACTCTTTATGCTCTTAACTTCAGGTTGCGTATGAGCTGATCAGTGAAGTCTAATACTTCCGTATATTGGGCATATTCCTTTTCGGAATCGTCATTACGATTTTGTTCGTACAATCGTCTAATGTACCTCGGATTTCTATTGGCTCGATCTTCCTCGATTTTATAGTTATTATTATTATAGCGCCTCTCCTCGTCGTAAGATTCGAGTGTTACCCGTGGCGTAGGGCTGAACTTATCGTCATCTGTCATATTTATGCAATAGACGTAAACGAATCCGTTGCGATTCGTGCCCAAAAATCTTCCAAATATTATGTCTGGATCTGAATGCTGCAGTAGAGTCCATCCTACGGGGATATCAATTGTACTTGGAGCCGTTATTATTTAACGCGTTCTACGGGGCAGGGTAATATAACCCGGATCGGTCGGATTGGTGTACTTGGTGCTTCCGCGATACTTAATTATTTCGGCACTAGTTATCGGTTTCCAATGGGGTTATATGATTGGGTTACTTGGCTGCGCTCTCACGCATGAATGAAAATTTCCTTCCATTAAATTCCGCAAATCCTTGGCGCGCATCTACCTTGCCATGATGTCTGCTTATCATATCCCAGCCGATTATTCCGTCTTCAATAATGTCTAGACTGTTGTACACAGTGTACAGCTCCCATTTCTGGCCCTCTATGAGCATCGTTGCTTGGACTTCGCTATCACATTCTTCCTGAGCAACCGCGATAATTGTTACCCTATTACTTTTATCTACATGTGCGTACGACCTTAGTTTTTTGGTTTTAATAATGATACATCCGCTTACGTATCTATGTAAAGCCTGGCTTTTCCTCTTACAAAATTTTCCCCTACATTTCTACTGTCGGTGGTTCGTTGTCGTACCACAGGTTATTAAACTTAACTATTCAGTGAGGGACTTTGCTGGTCCGAGCCTCTGTCTGCTCAGCTACTGAGTTAGCGCCGAACGGATTTCTCCTTTAAATTCTTAATTACTATATCTTCCCCAGCCGCTTAGCTGGGCTCCTTTTTGATATTGTCATGTATATAATATTACCATCGCATACGCGATGAATAAGTAGTACTTGCATCAGCAAACGTAGACAAAACATTAGGAAATTGGCAATGAGAGAATCGAAATGAGTGGCGAGTAACGTGAAATCCGCGAGAAATAAGAACTTCTGAATCCGTCAATTTGTAAAAATTCAAGATCAGAGGTGATGATGAATACGCGGGGGTCAATCGAAAGACAATAACGGAGGCAGCTGACAAAGCGATAATCAAGCATCTAGATGATAATCATCAGGAACACCCGAAGGGAGAATTCGCGGATTTTTCAATTCTTCATCCAGCGTAAGTAATGAGTAAAATCGAAAGAAGCGTATGGCCACTTTTACTTCGACTTCGACTTCTTCTTCACCTCGCATTTTACATTCCGGTTCGGGAAGCACCGTTTTTTTTATAATCGGGAGAACGAGGTTCATCAACGAGATCAATGCAGTAAAAAAGATCATGACGAGCTATAGAGTTGCGGCGATCATTGCTGTCATCTTAATGTAAGTACGAAAAAAAATGTATCTTGTATTTTTTTCTTTTTTTCTCTCGAGTAATTTATAAAACTATATGCATGCTGTAAAATATTGAAAAAAAATATTGATTGCGAAATTTATGGCCGGAATCGGAAGTTAGAGTCCCCGAATCCAACTGAGTTATAGAATCCTTTTATTTATTTTTTTGCGTCGAAAAATTCTTTGAATAATTCGTTATTAAGTAATGTTTAGAGGATTTAAATTATTTTAAACTAAATTATACGAGCGCGATCTGAAGCCAAGCCTAGTGTCGTCGAATTTAACAGTATCCGGGGAGTGGAATTCCGCGAACCGAAAAGAAATAACGTTTGAATTTTCTCATCACCTCATCAACGTAGAAACTCCGGAAGATCAGCTCCTAGTTTGCAGAGATAATATTCAGATATTAAAATCAGTGGGAACCATAGAACTAAATAAGTGTGATTTGAATAACGCGGGTCTCAGAATGGCAGACGAACAAAACATCACTTATCTAGGGAGATGGCTGAGCGTAGACCTCGTGTCACTGGATGCCAACATTAACGAGAAGAAACGTCGTCTTGAGTAGCTAATGTCCGAGGTAAAAGTAATGAAAGGAAAAATTCATCGGTGTCGAGGAGAAAAAGATAGATCGCCATGTGAACCCCAGGTAGCGTCCATTGATACGCCTAGAGCAGGTGCAGCCGCGCCAACCGCCATGCCTCGAACGACACCTCCCCAACAGCACGAGTCTTTTATGCCCGTCGAAGCCACCCGACAATTCGAATATACACCCGAATTTTCCAGAAGATCGAGCATGCCCCCATACAAAGTAGCAGACCAGATGCCGAATGTTCGAAAGAACCGGACGATATACTAAATTTAATAAACTGGATACACAAAATCCTAGACGACGAAGGGCCTCAAGTAGAACGGTTCATCTTGCGAGCTTTAAGTAATAAAATGATCGGGAAAGCCAAAAGATTCATCGGGTCGAAATTAAGTAATTATGATTCGATTGACCATTTCATAACCGATTTGGGAGCAGTTTTCGGAGCTCTCGGTTACGTGAAGACGCAATGGATAAAATTAAAAGATGTGTGCAGAAGGATGGAGAACCGGTATTTGAGTTCGGGAATCGTATGAGAATTCTGCGCGACGGGCTGAACGCGGCGACAGAATTGGACTGCCTAACTGGACATATCGGTCGTTATCCAGATCGTGGGCAACACGAAGATCTAGTTATCAGAAGATTTATAGTAGGACTAATCAACTCAATTTCTATCCGAGTGAACACGAGGAGGCCCGGGACTCTTGAAGAAGCTATTAACCTCGCTGTGAGATTTGATAAAGAACTTTACGAAGTCCGACCTGAGAGAGGCAGCGAGCGCAATAATAATGGGCGTGGTCCACGTTATGATAGGACTTACCAACACCCGGCGTGATGCAAGTATTGCGAAAGGAAAGGGCATGACACTGCTGACTTTCGAAATCTGTTAAAAGAGATGGATCAACGAAGATCGCGTTCAGGCCTCGAACAAAACATACAAAGGGCCCAGTATGCTGGACCGCCCGATGGAGGAAGAACCGCCCTATTCTAACAATTTAAACAACGATAATAGAACAGCCCCGAATTATGATCGTCGGGGTTATTACAACGATAATAAAGAATATTCTAATCGAGGCTATGGGTACAAGGACACGAATTACCGAGGCCGGGGAAGATACGATGACAACGTAGATCATAGGGAAAATTACGCCAACACCGGTCCTAGGGATAACCATAGTCAACCCAACGACCGATTCCTTCATGAGGTACCCCCAGGAAATAGTTATATGGAAGGGGAAAGAAAATTGCCCGTTATAGAAATCCATGGTACAGAATTTATGAAAAATAAAGCTCCTTTTTACGTGGACTCGGGAACAGAGGTATCAATAATTTAAAAAAAAAAGGTTAAAATGAGCGAGTTAATCGACGAAAACGTCATGATAATGGTACATGGCTTCGCCTGACGGTGGGAAGTCTGCTTATAGCGATACACGAAGTTGAGTGGGAATTCCATGTAGTTCCCAAGGATCTACCGATTGATGTAGACTGGATCCTTGGCTGGGACATAATAGGGAAATATAAGGGCACTATTAATTCCAAACATAAATATTTGAAATTCGAGGATATATTAATACCCTTTGTTCGCGACCATGATATAGAGATACCTGTAAAAACGAGGAAAAGAGTTTGCGCACGCGTAAAAGGAGATACAAAAACGGACTGGGTCCCACCTCAAAACTAAGAACCGGAATTTTATTTGGCAATTTTCTAACTATTACGAATAAAGGCGTAATATTCATGAAATGCATAAACATCAACGAGGTGTCAGTTTCCATACCGATGCCGGAAGTTGAATTAACGCCGTGCTACACAGTGGAAGTAGAAATAGGAGCGATATATGATAAGAGGGGCGGTGAAATACATCAGCTACGTATTAATAATTTTTTTACCGATAAAACAAATTATGATAATTATGAAAAAGACGATTCCGTAACACCGATCACTGAAGTCAGAAAATTCAACGTTTATTTAAATAACAACCCTGAACAACGAGAAGAAAGACTCGAGAAAATTATGTCCTTCATGGATCTTGAGGGGAGAAATACCGAAGAGATAAGATTGCTCCGGGATCTATTACGGAAATACATAAGAAGCTTCGGTCTAGATGACGAACTACTAGCCGCAATGTACCTATTAACACATAAGATAGAATTAATATGCAATAAGCCGCTGAAAACGAAGCAATATAGGTATCCATCCGTATTGAAGAAAGTATTGCAATAGGAAATAAATAAATTAGACAAAGAAGTCATCATTAAACCATCGATGTCTCCATATTGCTCACCAACTTGGATTGTGTCGAAACAACCAGATGCAGAAGGTAACAAAAGATGGAGGATGGTGACCGAATAATTAAATGAGATCACTTTAGCGGACTGTTATCCCGTACCGTTTGCGAATGAGCTTATTCGTAAGCTCGCGGGGTCAAATTCTATATTCATCATGGACCTCAAAATGGGTTTTTTAATAAATCAAAATGAAATTTTCGGGATCGAACCTCCGTGTACGCGTCTCGACGTCTAAGAGGGAGTGAAGTGCATTATCCAAGGTATGATAAAAAGCTACTTGCTCTGATATTTGCCATGGATTAGTTTAGGCACAATTTATATGGACGTAAATTTACGCTCGTAATCGATCATGAAGCCTTAAAACATTTTCAATCGAGCAAGAAGCCCGATCTTCGTTTCAATGGCCTCAAGGCGTTGCTACAAGGTTATGACTTCGAAATCGTGTATCGACCAGGCATGAAAAATGCCAACGCTTATAAATGCTCTCTCCCGAAATCCAATTAAGATGGAGAGGATGTCAAGCGAACCAAAAAGGGGTGAAATTTACGATTTAATCGACGAACAAGATGACGTCGATTACAATTTTGAAGACGAGCACCCATCTGCTCGAATCATGATAGTGCAAACAAAGAGAAAAAGGAACACAGATCTCGACGGATCGGAAAACCTCCGCGAGCGAAAACTTAGTAAAACCTCAGCAGACAACGCCAATGAGAGCGACGTCGGGCGACAAAGGAATGCCCATAGTCTGTAATCGCTAAGGAAACGAGTAATTCGCGAAAAAATCCCCGAACTCACAGAGGGAGGGGAGTTGGAACTAATGATTGCCCAGGGTCAGACGGATGTAAAACTCGCGTACATAAGACGCGACGAGTACATGGATGAGGGAGTAGTCGCTGCAAGCACGCCTCTTAAGTAGAGGAAGCGGGTTTCGCCAATATTCGGAATCGTGAGTAATACCATTATGTCGCACTTTGATGAAGCCACGGAAAGGCCGGATGAATATGAAGGGCCCGTGGAGGAGACCACCGTCACTAGTTGAAAATGGGGTGACCATAGGACACGACAACCCGATGTAGATTCCCTAATAGACACAATATTGTGTAAGAAGGGCACCTTCCGGTTGGACGTTGGTTGAGGAAAAGAGGGGCCTTCGTGACCACAGGAGATAATTGACAATATTCGTTCAGGACACGGACAATAATGATCTTATGATACCTCCCCACAATCGGGAGAAGACTGTGGGATACACAAGGATCCGACACTCCCGAAATCCCAGGGGGGACCGACCAGGATGTACGTACTTCTGACACTCGATTCTAGTGTCTCGAGCCACACGTTCCCCTGGTACTTTTAAGGGACATGCCAATGACGCCTCGGAAAAACTGCTTATTTCAATCATTAATTAGATTAGCCAACTTAGACATGACCCCTCATGATTTGAGAAGAAAACTTTTCAGATCGCAAGTCATACAAATGTGCGAGGATCTGCATGCAGTTATAGAAGTCCTACGATTGGACCACCAATACGGAACTAGTGACTGCATTTATATTTTCGCAAAGGAATATCATTTCAATGCCTGTGTACACTTCAAATATTCGCACGCAAACTCGGTCGTTTATTGCCAATTCGTGACAAACAGGGACTGGGAAATGATACACTTAAGCTTACGTGACAGCTATTATATTGCGTATATGAAGGGGGACAAACCCGCGAAAGTCCATAAACCGGAGGATAATGAGGGTGCGACTGAAAGCAATCAAAACGGTTCTATTACCCCTGAGCACTCGAGAAATCTTAGCGGCGCGGAGTTCTGTTAACAGCTCAGGGATGACACACGAAAACCAGTTATTCCCAATAACGTGCCAATATCGTAGCACAATTCAAATGACCTCCTACAGCACGTCGATCAACAAAAAGTCATGGAAGTGGAGTCGTCGGAAACCCGACGGAGCTGAGGCCGACTCCAAGGGCGCTCGACCAATGTCGAATAATGAAATCACGGTACCCGCAGGACATACTATTATGGACCTTTGCAGAGACACCGATATTTACACGAGTATGTACAGTAAATGAACACCCGCTCAGATATAAAAATAATTTAGCATTCTTGTTATCCGCGGACGAATAAACCGACGAAATTGATGCATTAATTTAACACAGATACATCAGTGGGGATCGGTTACAGGAAACAAGGAAGGAGATAGGCGACACGATACACTCGATGATTAGAGACAATCTAGTATTAGGAATTGTCGTCAAGAAATATATAGACAATCTTCCCCTACGATCTAAATTAAAAAGATAGTTAAGTCAATAAAAGCCTTTTGCACCGATCACGAAATGCACAATCTCTCTATTACATGATATTTGGGTATAATAACAGAGTCCGAATGGGAATTCTTCGTGGAAATATGCAATCAATCATTTGAAGGTATGGAAATTATCGTAGTATTGCTGAAAAGTAATTTATCTATACCTAAGGTCGAAGATCAATATGTCATGTTGAAAAAATATCATGAAGCATCTATTGGAGGACATCGAGGTATAACTAAAACCAATAATAAAATCTCGCGATTATTGGAAAAACATGTGGCCCGATGTATGTATGTACAATATGTAAAGGGCTGCGCCAAATGTCAGACCCACAAATCAGTTTGGATAAAAACCAGACAACCAATGGTAATTACGAACACTCTTTGTGAAGAGTCTGATCAATTTTCACTAGATTTTTACAGGCCCTTAACTGCAATGTCACGAGGATACTGATATCTATTAAGTATGCAAGATCCTTTAACAAAGTATTGCATACTGATTTCAGTAAAAGCAGGTCACCGCTGAAAAAGTGGCCAGAGCTCTTATAAAGTATTTTATTGCATATTTTGGATCTGCCACTGACATATCAACGGATCAGGGACGGCATTTTCAAAAAAAACTTTGACAAGATCTGGATAGAACGACAGCCTACCACCCACAGTCGAATGGGAGCATAGAAAGAATGCACCATACTCTGAGAGAGTATATAAGAGCGTACGTGGACAGCCAGAACAAATGGGATCGATGGCTGGGTCTATGTCAGCATGCGTATAACACATTGGTGCATGACGCGTCAAGGTTTACTCCATACGAGCTTGCGTTAGCTCAGCCGGCGAAAACTCCGTCACAGTTTTCCCCACGCAGATCGCTTATGACGTATGACCGATACTCCACGAACGTACGTAATATACTGTGCCAGCTGGAAACGATGGCGGCTCTCAATCTTAACCATGTAAAATATAGATCGATTTATTATTACGACTGAAGACTAAATACGAGATATTTTAGGGAAGGAGAGCAAATATATTTGCTTAAAGAACCTATCTCAGGCAAAATGGATACCCAGTATATCCGTCCTTATGAAATTATTAAACTATACTACAGGGTGAATAATGCCATTATAATAAGCGATAACAGAACAAGGACTGTCCACATGGACAAGTTAAAGAGGGCAGTTAACCTCATGATACCTACTCAAAATGACATTACATAGAATACAAACTAACAATATACCACTTGTAAGTGAAATTAAAATTAATTATATAATTAAAAGTTGATAGGTTAGATTATATTTTGCTATTTGTACGTGGTCTCCTAAAAGCACGCCCTCCGGAGGGGCCACAAGTACAAATAACACCAAAATGACGGTAAAATGATGAAAATAAGGATACAATAATTAGTAATCACTAAATTAAATGAATAATACAGATAAATTAATTTATAAATTATAAAAGTACTAGAATATATATATATATATCCATTACGTGTATAAATTTTATCCAATAGTTAATAAATAACAATATTATTAAAAGCAATGGGAAAGTGTAGTATTGTTGGCTTTTAGAAATAAAGAAAATAAATCTTTTATTTTATTTCACTCTATTTATTTGTAACGAGACGGCTCCTTTCGCACTTCACGGGTGAAGGGAGAGTCGAGCGCTCGTCGAAAATATAAGATAAGAATTATGCCGGGATAAAGCGGCAGCCGGTCTGCCCAGGATTTGGATCGGTTGCAAGTGGGAATAGTCAAACAAACAAATTTTGAAATAGTTAAATTTTAAGTCACCACAGGGCGGCAATTCGATTTATTGATTTCTCTATAACAAAAAAAGAAATAAAAAAAAACTATATAAATTTTATTATTACTCCGTATATTTAAATCTAAAGCGAAATCAACGATCGCGGATATATAATATTTAAATTTTTCTCAATAAACTTTCTACTGTACAGCCTAACATTGTCTTATATTATTTATCGACAATATTTAGCTCGTCGAAAGCTTATTCGGGCGCGACCGATACGGAGGTCGACGAAAATAACAATATGTCGAAAGTAAATACGCACGGCAATGAAATCTCGAGTAATTGTATGAAATAATTACTTTACAATATTCTTTAAGTAGAAATTGAGAATTGTAATATAATTGTATCAAAACGGAAAGCGATATTTTGGCATAAAATTCATAATTCCAACATATGGCTGTATTCAGCCGTGGAAAAAATAAAATTCATACTTTTCTGCAACGGTGTTAAAATTGGGAATACAATTATCAAAGATAGCGGAATTATAAATGTATATGAAAATTATACTTGGAAATTTCGCGAGACGACACTCGAGGCCGACTATAAAATCCCCGAACATAATTTCACTATAATACTTGAAAATCAAAATTTAAAATTATCAGAATTATACAACAACATTCATACACTTAAAGACAAACAACGACAAATTTCTACAATGAAAAACGATATTTTTAGCGACAAACCCAAAGATACTATCACAGAAGTAAAATTAAGAGATATAGAAGAAAGAGCTAAATGAATTGGTGAAATTAATGAAACCAATGAGTATACTACGCATACGATCGAGATAACAGGCATTACACTAGCTTGTATAATTATATCAGTTTCTATCACAATAATCATTGTTATATTAAAATATAGAAAGTCAAAAATAGTTAGTCCTGTATCATAATTATTCATTATTTTATTAGATATAAGTGATAAAAAGGGCGGGGGTCCCTTTAAACTAATTATTACTAGAATTTTTTTAGATTCAATGAGACAATGAAAATAACATTTTAGAATCAATGATAAAAATATGCCACTCAACCACAAATGAAATAAGATATGTATGTTGATTACACAATAACATTCGAGAGTAATGAAATAACAGAATTTAACAGTTGATGATTTAAATCAATGTTAAATGGCATCAATAAGAACCTTCCCGATGGAAACTACATTAGATATATTCAACCTAATATTAAAAATAATATTTTTAAAATAAAAAGAAAAAGAAAGAAAAAAATAGAATTTTTTATAAATTAAATTTTATAAAAATACTATATTAAAAATATTATATGAAAAAGAATCGTGTACAAGAACATAATGTAATAACTACACGCTCACATATATATATATATATATCATATCGTCGACACGGTCCTCCATGGCCGGCCTCGGACATATTACGTACAGCATGCATAAGCATCCGACGTAACGCTAACGCGATAATTTTCGAGCACCGTGTCATAGGGGAAGCACGGGTGACGAGACGGAGTGAAAACAGCTACGACGACTACAGGCGCACCTGTATCCCAAAGGTCGCTGATGCAGCGAATTCCCGAGGCGAGCCGACGAGAGGGACAGACATCGCGGAGAGCGCTGCACGGCTAGAAAACTCCGCGGCAAGGGGGGACTCGAGGACTCAACGTTTAAATCGCGGAATTGCAGGGGAGTCATCCAAAAAAAGAGGAACCCCTGGCTTCCGTGGTTCGAGCAATAACTCATCAATTTACTTCCCGAATTCCTGAAGTTCGGCGATTTTCGAAAGATCCAATTTGCCTTTTGTCGAGACGAACGGAGTCATGTCGGAGCATCGGTCTCTTATCGCACAATACAATACCGCGAGTTACCTTTCTCTTCCAACTAATGCAATAAAGACCACATATACTCTCATAATACGGAAGTGTTTTTCACCTTTGCTATCGAGTTACTCGAAACTTGTCAGCTGAGCAAACGCGCGTCGAATTTTGTATATATTTATATATATATAAATTCGTAACAATATATTCTCCATATCACTATGTCCATTTTTGGTTCTTCACTGTAATCCTTGTCTTGACTATTCCCTCTCCTTTTTCTAATCCTAGTTTTTTAGTTCTTATCTCCCAATCATTGTTTATTTCCGTTATGATTTTTTTTTTACTCTACCAAAGTCTCCGCCAGGCATATGTGCTTTGTTTTTCTTTACTTTATTTACCACCACGTTTTCCTCACTATTTTTTATTTCTCTCTTTTTCATCATTCGACTCATTTTGTTTACCTCTTTTTCCAAGAATGCGAATCTCGCGTTCTCTTGCTGTTTCCTCTATTCCCTCTCGATAAATTCGACTGGCTATTGGCCGTGATCCTGGGATGCGCCGTTCTATTGATGGGTGTTTTCTCACCTCCTGTAACCTCCTCTTCTTCACTTTCGTATCTGTCTTTTTACATCCAGCTAATGCTTTTTTCCATTACTGTTCTTCATTCTGTCTTCACCTCTTTATCTTCCTTTATTTTCTCAGAACAAATGTTCATCTCCTTCATTTTAGCACCCAATCTCTTATCTCATCTTCTTTTCATTTACTCTCATTCTCTCATCCTTCTTATTATGTTTTCGTTCTTTTTCCTCATCCATTACATTAATTTTTTCTTTCCTTTTTCATCTATTCTCTCTATTTCTCCATTTTTGCTTTTCCTCTTTTCTCTCCTTTTTCCATTCACTTACTCTATCCTCCAGCTTCTTCTCATTTTCAAAAAGGGAACTTTTTTTATTTCCTTTTACTTCCCTTCGAGTGTTAGTTTTACGCCTCTTTTGGCATCTCTATCATCTTTTTTTTTGGACCCCTTTTTTTTGTCCTGGTGGGAATAGAGTTGATTGGAATCTCTTGACACCTTTCTTTTCCTTACTATCTCGCTCCATTGTGCCTCTTTTTCTTCATGCTTTCCATTTTTCGCCTAACCTCTAATCTAGCTATCACTTTTTCGACACTACTTTCACCATTTCCGACACCTATACTCTAGCTTTTTTTTCTCTTCCTGAATTTCATATTTTTTCTTAGCCTTTGTTGCATTTTTCCCCTCTTTTTTTAACTCTTACTATTTGTAAATTTGCAATAGACTAGAGAGTCAAAATCTATATACTGTAATGTTCGCGCACACACACAAAATCTAAAGTAATATAATAATTAATTATAAATACTTTTAATCAGTTTTATCATCACTATTTTTAATAGTTCCAATAAAGTTATTAGAAAATAAATTTTATGAAGCTAAATATATTTTCAATGCTGAAATATGTACAATAATAAATTATCATCAGAAAATATTATATCATTTTCATTTACAAAAATAAAATTACTATGTACTATATAATTTAATGTAGGATATAATTTAATATTTAATATAACTTAATACACGAATAAAGCATTATTAATTTTTATTTATCATAGTTATAATAATTACAAAACATAAATAACAAATGTTAAGTTTTCATTCAAATAACAATAAAAGCTTATAAATGTAAAAGCTGAAAGAAGATAATATAAATTCAAAGTTACTATTGACCGACTAATTATTTACTGTTCTGCATTTCAAATTATTATTCTCAATTATTGATAAAAATGTAATAAAGAAATCAACATTTTTAAATTACGTTTTACGAATAATAATTGTACAAGAATTTTTTATCATAATACTTTATTGAAACTAATGATAAAAAGAATTAATTTTTTCTATAATGAATACCATCTCAATTTCTTAATTTGTATAATAAACGTTGATGATTAAAAAGATATTGCAATGTAAATAATATTATTAAAAGATTTATTGTTTTTTATTGGTACTTTTGTTTGTTTTAGTTTGTTTACAGATTATTAAACTGTAAAAATAAGATACTTCTTTAATTCAGGTTAATAAAAATATTATGAATGAGAGTTTAAATACTTTAAATTAATTTCAATGAAATGGACTGATGTATTGAAAACAGCGTTTGAATATTATAAGATTCATATTTCATGTTAAGTTAAAATGCATATATTTATGTTTAATTTTTGTGTTCTGCAATAAAATATATATTTATATACTTGATAATTTGAATAAATTTTTATTTTAAAATTAACAAATATTATTGAATACATTTTTTATAATAAATATATAATGCAATTAAAATATTTGAGTCTATTATTACTTATTTTATTATTATGTGAGGAAAACCTCATTACGAATCCCCATTCGCAAAATCCGACCCGTGACGTCACCCGTGTAGAGTGTGTGAGAGGGAGATGGCATATCCTCTATCTCCCACAGAACTCAGTGGAACCGCTTGGAGGGGTGCACGCAATCCTCTGCCTCAGGCAGGCGGCGACTCGCAAATGCTCCCTCACTCGTATGAGTGAGGACGGAAAATAGGCATTGTTCCATTATTTCTGCACGAAGCGGATAGCGGATTATTCAGACTTGTTCTAATTAAAATGAGAGTTGTTACCGGGTCGCGTGCGAGATATAAAAAGGGGGTCGAATCGAAATCATTGTCGATTCCAAGAACAACATCGTGAGCTAGCTCTCTGAACCCGTCCTACGAGCTCAATATTTCTGTTTGCTCGTGAGCTACACCGCTAGTTCTTTTATGTTTTTTTTTTAATCCCCTACGACTCTCAACGCGCCTATTAGCGGAATGCACTTTTTATTAAATAAATTTTTTATTATTTACGAATTCTCAGGTTTTTATTAAATGAATAAATTATGTAAATAAATACAATTGTAGAATAATATAGGTTGCAACGAAACTCCTCGTTGCTAGAATCTTTGAGAGGGCCCCTTGCCCCTCTCGAGACTTCAACGGTTAAGGTCCCCCGCGGACCACCGCGTCACGACGAATCGACGCTCGTGTTTTACTGCGCAGCAGCGGCTGCGCATCTCCAGCACCGAGTAATCGAGGTGATGTCACACCTCGGAGCACTTGACTCGGAAGCAGAACCTCTCCGACTGTCTATCTGTATACTCCTCTCCTTGAAAATTCCCGCTGTTTACGATATCGTGTTAGCAGTCTCTTACAATTTCCATCGTCACGTTATCTTGACGATAAAACTTCCAAGTTGTACACGCTATCGTGTCGACTCAATCTTCAAAAAGGGCGCTTTCGTTTTACGACATGCCCTTTCCCTTCCATTCTGACCAAGTTAGGTTTCTGCGCCTTAAGAAAGATATTATGTTTTCGCAACATTGTAAGAGATATTGCGTTTGGCGCAATATTTTAAGGAATCGTCCGTTTTGTTTGTATTTTTGACGGAAAAATTCATCTGGCTTGATATTCTGCAGCGAATGTATGAATTTGCGTCCGCAGCAAATTTACCATTTGTAGCCACCGTCCGTAACCTTAGTTCGGATCTGTCTCCCCTGTTGCACTATGGGTTTGTTTTTTTTTCCGTTAGCCTTTCGTAGGATACCGTTGACGTATATCGAGCTATCCCGTGTCTTTCATCTCCCGCCGTGTGTTATAATTTATTTACTTGTATCTGTTAAATAAAAAAAAAATTAATAAACCGAAATCAGTAAACTATCCAAAATATCTGCGCGTGTATTAAAGTTTATAAAGTAATTATTTTAAAAAAATTACTCGAATTTCGGATAGTCCGCGAGATTTTGTGTATTCGGGTCGACATTATTATTTTTTATGTACATTACCCCTTGCTGCGATCAATAAGACGAGTAAACGGAATTTTAAATATTATAAATATCATTATATTTTTTATGTAAAATTTATTCTAATCATATTTATTCAACGTGTCGTTGAAGTTGTATTTATTTATGAGAATGGTTTATTAAACGACACCTTCCCGGTGACATTTATTTATTTAAAATTTATTTTTTTTATTTATGACACCTGTGATCAACGTTCCAAATCCCTGGCAGACCGGCTGTCGCTGATCCCGGCGTAAATTGTTCTATTTCTTTGACGAGAGCTCGAATCTGCCCTTCACCCGAGAAGGGGAACGGAGCCGTCTCGTCACAAGGTAATAGGTAATGAATACCTTTTATTTAAAAACTAATAAATTATAAAATAGTAGTTTTTAAAATTAATCAGGGATTATGCGCTGATATTAGATTTGTTAAAATATTTAGAAGAAAACTTTATTGCACATAATAGTCATATAGGACGAGTAATAATTTCCGAGTTGATCACTAGAGTATATGCAATAAAAGAATACTCAATATAGAAATTATAAATTCAACATTATGTGTAAATATTCATAGAAGTAATCATAACCACATTGCGGCACGTAGATTTATTAAATATATTGAATGAGAATTTTACCTATAATTTTATATAAATATATTATTTTGATAATAATTATTGTTAATGGTTATTTTCACGTATCGTGATATTGTACTGCCTAATTGTCATAGATAATAAAAAAATGGAATTTTTGTGATAATAAAGTGTATTCTGTAATATTTAAAATAAAAAAATGTTGAATAATATTTTCAAATAAAAATACAGAATGTTGTAAAAAGAAATACGAAATTTATATATTAAAAACTGCTTAGTTCCATATTTTTTACACCTAGATTATTATTGTTATTAATATTATTAGTATATGTTGATTTAAAATAATGAATAAATTGTATTGATGCAATATTTATTGTATAAAAGTTAATAAAAATATTCTCAATCATTTGTAATTACATTACATTTCTATTAAAATTTCTAACTAAAAATAAATTTTATTTCATAGTCATATATGAGACAAATGTAAAATGAAAACTTGTATAAAAAATCAATATCTAAAAAATATTTGAATTTTTTTATTTATTTATTATTGCAAAAAAATAATACTTTATAATACTTGTATACTTTGTATTACGATAAACTTAATTTTGTAAAGCCATAAAACAGCATGTTTCTAAAAATTAGATATCTAGATATTAATTTTGAGAATGAAATGATGTTTTATTTTTATTTTTTATTTTCAAAATAATCTTTCATTGATGAATGGCTCGAGTATAAAGCACGTGAGTATAAAAATATTACAAAAATTAAATACTTGATTTGTCTGTCATTTGATAAAATATAATAAGAACTAAGGATAAAATAATATGAAGTGAAATCTGGGCCTCAAATTTTAATTTATTTTTATTCCATATGTGAATAAGTAAAAGTAATAAAATTTTCTCAGTAAATAGATTTCACGCAAAAAGAGACAGAGCTTTTCTGATATATAATGTTCAATTTATTATTTAAATTTTCTCAGCTTTGCCAAGTGAAAAATTATTATTTTAAATAAATTATTTTTTTATTATTATTCATAATACCGAAAAATGTATGAAAAGTTATAAAATTTATTTAAAAATAAGCATTGAAAATTTGACAAAGCCAATTCTTAAAACATGAAATTTATTCCTCATCTTATTTTATATTGATATTGTATAAAAATTTTTTGCCCTTTATATACTTATATTTTTTATTGCAATAATTATTTTTAAATCAATGAATTAAAATTACTACAATTACTAATAACTATTCTATATATATTTATATAAAAATGGACAGCATGGCCTATCTTATTTCAGTTTGAGTAGCAGACATCAAAATTGCATGTCTATCGACATTGTTTACTAAGACCTTGGTAGACGTGGAGCAAGATTCTGCAACTATTACCATGTCATATTGAATTCCCTTAAAAGAGCACAAAAACTCGCAATCAGCTTATTCCCTGAGTCGGCGATTGTTAGTAATAGATGGAACAACCATATAAGCTGGGAATCTAATTGGGTCTACCCAATAAATTCTCTCTTTTACAGTATGTAAGTTGAGTCTGAATTTTACAGAATAATCCCCACCTCAAAATTGTCTAGATCTGGAGGAAGACATCATATGAAATATCTTACAATTAGTTCTGAGGCGGTGTCACCAATCTTTTCAACCTATTTTACTACTAGAGAACTAAAGTGCCTGACCAAGCTGGTGATTTTTTTGCTTGCTCTCTTACTTAGCTTTTATATTTTTATTGTTCGTTTGTCAACTGTGTCTGATAATTTCAGATTGAAACAATCAGCTGCTTGAAATACTTTTCTACATTTTAGAGTCATTATCTTGAGTTTTTCCCAAGAAAATATTTCTTAATGCAGTTGAATCTCTATTTACTATTTCCACGACGAATTTTATCTTTTTCATCTTCTAGTGATTTTGCACGTATGGCACACATTTCAATACACGTATAAACATATCAATAAATCATTAACTTTCAATATGAAAATATATTAATAATAATACAAAAAAATTAATATTGTAAAAAATTTTATAGAAAAAATAAATAAAATATAAATAATTTTTTTTTTATATTAAATAATTTTAATTTGTATTTTTATATAAATTTAATGTATATTATTTTATATTTATTACTCTTATATCAAATTTATCTAATTATACTATTATTTTTTCAAAATGATAGAATTAATTTCTTAAAAGCTAAACAATGCAGAATATTTTATCAATGACTTCAAATTTTTAGCACGAAAAATAGTAATATACTACTGGTAAATTCGGAGATTCTAGTCATGAAAAATATGTTAATCAACAAAGGCAACAAAACTTTCAGATATTATCTTGTGTTCTGCTCTTAAGAGATTGTTCAGATAGAAGAGAAATTACCTCAGTCTTCTATCATCGGTTTTTGCATATTTTAATATGTACATTATTTCTTTAAATCTATTTAACTGTTAAATTTCATTTCACAATTTTGTATTTGAAACTGTATGTTTCAATAAATTTACTTAAAAAAATGATAACATTGATGTTTATTTAGAGATTCTGAAAAGTTGTAATTGCGTACTTGAATTGTATTTATTTTTTTTCTCTCTCTTAAAGTACAAGTGATTAAAATTGTTGTAAATTATTTATGAATTGAATAAAGTAATATTTTTTAACTTTCTAGAATAACAATATATGGCCGGTTTCGCAATCAATACTCAGGATTGGTAGCTAGAGTCGTGAGTGAGTCTCATTGATTTTCTGCCAGCACGTATTTACAAAGAAACACACTGATCCTATGTTGATTACCGTTCGATATTTACCCCACTATATGCATAAATGCAGTTATGTAGTCCTTGCTCACATATGGGAAGAACGAATTTAATACCTTTTAGGTTATCTCGAGATACCCCTGTCCCATGTGGTGGCTTATTAACCACAGTGGATTTTTAATCTCTTTTGTGACTGTGTCAAATATTTCAGTTATCAAAACGTTGTCGTCGGACATCGGTACAGTACCGTAAGTTAGTTTCCAGTTTCCATCTAGTATGGTATCTTTTCATTCGCTGTCTATCGGTTGACCATTGTCATATTGACAACTCACACTGTTATGGGGTTATCTAGCGAGTTCTTCATAACAGGATAGATTCTGTCTCATGCTAATACATTTGGCGCCTGAACTTTTAGGTTACGTGTTGCCATCGTTAAAACTGGCAACTTTAAATCTTCAGATAATTCTTTATTCATTTATTTCTCTAGGACATACTTATTCATCGGTTGACATTGGGGTATCTGCTAAATATGGAGAAGTCCGAAATCGTCTGCTTTGCCATGGCTCTTAATATACCTGCAAGAAAATCTTACTAAGTATCGTGGAAAGCAATCATCAATTAAGGAGTGAGATTGAAAAAAGCATGCTGGCCATATAGGGAAGCGTTCTTAAAGGACTAAGTATCCACACCAGTCGCAATTGTAAATAATAAAACAAAATAAATTCTACTGCCAATACAGCCAAAAAATAATTTAATAAATAATATAGTCTTACAATTAATCTATCTGATATATTGTGACAACTCCCATATAGGATTCAGTGTTTCGTGATTGTTGCTACTTTGTATCATTCGATGCTATATAGTAGTCGCGTAATTTTTCCTCGAATTCGTTTCATGTCTTGACACGCACTTGATAACGATACCAGGTAAGAATCTCCCCTTTGAATAGCATAGAAAGTCCTTTTTTAGTAATCGCTCAGATTATAAATCATAATCCTCCCTCAGCTTTTGGAGGATTGTTTGTATCCTTTCGTTCGATGTTTACATTCTATTTTTCTATTGTTTCCTTTTTATTGCCTTTGGTAGTAAGTCGCTTCTTTTGCTGGTCTCGATTGATGTAGAAGTTTCAAGGGTTTTCTTCTCTTTCGTTTGTTCTCCGATATCGAAAGTCACGTCAAGATCCTTATTGTAATTCTCCGGGTCGAGGTGCTGGTATTGAAACTCATTTCAGAGTTTTTTTTGGCAAAAAAAATCAGGCGTTTATATACAACAGTCACAAGTCCACAGGTTGGAAGTCCATTAGCTTGTATTCCTAATTCTCTATTTTTTGTTTCATTATAAAACCGGAAACTATTATTTCAGTAATTTTTATTTAAATTTTGAGATAAAAATAAATTCTTCAACCAACCAATAATGTACGTACGTGTGAAAGATTAACGTTTTATTTAACTTTGAAAACATTTAAACCATTTAAACTAAGGATTTTTGTAAATAGATGAATAATTCGACAGAGGATTTTTTTGAATCACCAAATCTAAATAGAAAATAAAAATAAGTACATAAAAATTAAACTCGAAAAGTTTATCGTCCAGCGTTTTATAAATAATTGTAACTTAAATATGCATTTTTGTATGTTTTTTATTTTAAACTCAAAAGTGATAAATTTGCTACATAATATTAATACATTTATTCTACGTTATAAAATTATGATCAAAATCAATGTTCAAACAATATAATTAGGAACTTAGAAGTGGAGAAATTTTGGAAAACTAGAAAGATTTTAATATTAATTAAAAAATTCATAATATAACTATTTTCTGACTTTTTAAAATCTAGTTTTTATGAAATTTAATTAAATTAAATTCTCTATTCACACTTACTTGGATTATTAATGTTACTACAATTATAATTTTAAATATTTATATAGAAATTTTATCAGTTTTTCCTTACAAAATGCGTTGAATGATTTCAGTTTTTTACACAGTTTAAAAAAAATTGCATAATTAAATAAAACTATTATTTTACTCTTTTGTTACGTATATACATATATAAATATATATATACACGTACATTGCCGGTTCAACAGCTGACGGATTGAAAGTATCCGATAGCGAAGCTGGAAGGATTTAAAAATAAAACTTCCGGGTACTAATAAAATTTCATTATTTATTAAATCACTTCTGGAAAGAATCGTGTATGCGATGCTATGTGTATCGCGATAAGCGTTCCCGCTTGCGACATCCGGTGCTGTAGGCTATCTCGCGTCGTGAATCTGCTGCCTCAGCGACCATGGGTGCAAGGGCGAGCTCGCGGTGGTTGTAGCTGCTCCGCTACTTTTCACCACCTGTGCTCCCCCAGCGCGGTGTCCTATGACACGGCTTTCGACTGTCTTAGCGTGGTAAAAGAAAAAAATACCGCGTTAGTGTTACGATGGATGCTTATGCATTCGTACATAACACTTTATTAAAATGTTTTTATGATTTATTAAAAAATTCTGATAAACATAAGTGAAAAAATTGACAAATCTTGGGAAAAAAAGAAGATAAGGAAACTTAATTATATGTATATAAAATTATACATATAGGAATAGAAACAAGCTATACGTTATTTGAAAGTTATTAAAATGATTATCTTAGGAGCTATTATTATATGAACAACTATGGTAATGATTCTTTTATTACTTTGAAGTAACTGAATCCATGTATGTTTATTCTTAACTCTAAAATATGAATAATATTATATAATATCTACAATAACGTATTTTAGTTAATTCTATGTAATAACAGTATTAAATGTTTTTATAAAATTTTAAATTATACTCAAGAATCACATTTTCTTGCTTCAATTATTCAAAAATTTCTTTTGATTATAATGTTATTATCCACAATTCATTTATTGATACGAATACGTTAAACTTATTATTTAAAAAAAAATCTGCAATTTTCTTCTAAATAATTTAAAATAAAAACAATACATTCCATAAGTTTTTCAATTTAAGAAACTAAGATTTTTTTACAATTTTCCATATAATTAGTTTTCTGTATCTTATTCGTGATAAAAAAATGCTCTATTGTCTTGATTAAT
Source organism: Eupristina koningsbergeri (assembly GCA_018907245.1). Classification (NCBI taxonomy): domain Eukaryota; kingdom Metazoa; phylum Arthropoda; class Insecta; order Hymenoptera; family Agaonidae; genus Eupristina; species Eupristina koningsbergeri. The sequence goes on along the minus strand of JACCHV010000002.1, from coordinate 88,119 downwards.
TAATGGATGTAAATTATTTTTTAAAAATTTTTTTTATTACATCTTTTTGCATTTATGTATTTCAGTTCAAGTAAATTATTAAATTTGCCATAGCTATCATTTTTTCTTTAATTTTAATTTAAAATGTCTTTTTTCAAATGGATATTACAATTAGTTACAGATAAAATTACAAAACTTCTACGGTATTTAGTAATTTAAAAAAAAAAAATTGAGATATTAATATTGTGTTACTAAAACTTATAGTATCGATACTATTATACTAAAAATAAATATTTTATTTAATTATAAATATAACAATAATTGTATTATAACTAATAATACATATTTAGAATTGTTTGATTATTTGAATATTTATATTTGAATCGCTAGAAATAGTGAAAATGACTAGAATAATTGTATACATATTATATTTTTTGTATATTTACGAACTTATAAACAGAATTTTTAGATAATCTTAATAACATGGAATAAATATAAAAATTAAATTAAATTGCAAAGTTTTAAATGTAGCACTGAGTGAGATAACATAAAGAGTATATTGAATTATGATTTTCAATATCCATTAAATTTGTCCCTTTGTTTGCATTAATTATGAAAAAATATGTGTAGATTTTATAAAAGAATATTATCTTATTTAACAACAGTTACCAAGTGCGGTGTATCCAAATGATTAATTAGAAACATGTAGGCTCTAAACTTTACTTTAAAGTATATTCCTGCAATATTCCAAACAACAGAAAAACACAGGTAACCGTTAATTATAAATTATATAATTATATACTGAGAGTGTCGCTCTTGTACTTCAACGTTAAATGTTAAGGATGTGTGTATATAAGAACTCACGTCACCAGGAAAATAAAATCCTGTTCTCGATAATTAAATAAAGTGTATGTTTAAGCCACTAACCGACATCGAACAGATACACATTTGCGTAACTAACGAAAAAGGTGATTTGTAGTAATTAAAAGAAAAACATTTAAAATTTTTTTTTCGTTTTCTTCTGTCTTTTTGTTTCTTTCGTCAAAAAGGTAAATTGAGACATTTTTCAAAAGCCAGAGGATAATGCACAAAAAACAACGATTGGAAATAAATATTATGATCGCAGAGGAAAAATACTTTTTATTTCTACACTTATCAACAGATTAGAATTTTGTATTTAAAAATATTCATTTTCAAAGATAATATTTCATTAGCTATAATAATAATTATTATATTGTCAATAAATTATTTGTCAATATTAATTTTTTCAAAAACAAAAATATTACAACAGAACATATTTGATAAGTTATTGAAATAAGCTGTTTAAAATTGAAATTTTTTACTATATCTATCAGCTATTCTTTTATGAAAGTATAAATAAATTAGAGAAAATCTTAAAATATGAATCTTAAAATACTAGATCATAGCATAGTATAATGTAAAAATAAAGAATTCTCATATATTTTTTCATATTTTTGGATTTTATGATCTAGGTACTCTTTATTTAAAAAATTTTGTTCTAATTCATTCATACTCACATTCATATATCACTCTGAGTTGTATAAATGATAATTTCAATATTTATTATGTGATATAATTTTTAAAGAGTACGAATTCAATCTGGTAATTCGATATCTAATTAAGTAACATAGTTTTATCAATGGATATATGAATGAGAATACAGAATCTCTTATCTATTATCTCTTATCTCCTACGCAAATATTTAAACTTGAGGCTTGCAATATTAATCAAAGTATGGAATTATAAATTATACTCATGTTTGTATCATTTGAAAATATTAAACAATGTTATGTGAACCATGTTCTCGATAACCATCTATACATGTACTATTAAGATTAAAATTCTTTCAAATAAAAAATGATTTTATACATTTATATCTTTCAATTTATTTATAATAAATTTAATTAAATTATTAAAATTTAATTAAGTAACACAAAAATTTAATTTAAAATATTGAGCTCTATATAAAATATTCAAATTATAGATTACCCAAAGATATCAAAAAATCTATTTCAAAAGCTTTAATGTAATGCATTTTTTATTATTCACTTTTGTATGTCTAACTCAAATATTCGAATAATTTTTTTTACAATTTATTTTAATTCTTTAAGTATTCAATTATATAATATAAAATAAAAAAATAATTTTAATTTATCAATATTTCAATTACTAATACTTAAATAACTAAATTATATTGCATAAAAACTTTAGTTTGTGTTGCAAAGTCTGATAATATTTTGATTATTGTAATGTATTCTGAATTGTTTTTATAATATTATAATAATATATAATATAAAAATAGAATACTTTAAACAACATTGAAACATGATAGATTCGAACAGATAGATTATTATTACAACTAAAATACTTATATCAAACATTCTCATATCAATTGTAAGCGTGTAAAGGAAATATTGAGCAGTGGCAAATGTTGGTCTTGTTACACTTTAAAGTTTTAAAAAAATACTAAAGCGATATAATACAGAGAGACAAGGTTTAAGTAATTCAGTCTCTTACTACTATGCTTTAAATTTTTTAAGTAAAGCCTTTCGGAGATAGCCGCGGTTTTTAAAATCAGTTAAACAAAAAGAAAAAAGTTTTTTTTTTTAATGACGAGAGAACTTCGTAACTCGGCCTCACAATAAAAAAGTAAAGTAAAATCAGGATGGAAAAATAGAGAAATGCGGTTTATTGTTACTCTTTTGTGATGAGATTTTTTATCGATCGTATGATTTTACATCATTCGAATTTATTATTCCTAATGTCAAAGATGCTTATCTCTCCCTCTCTCTCTCTCTCTCTCTCTCTCTCTCTATAAATATATATATATATATATATATATGTATATATATTTATAGCTCACTCTCTCTCGCTCGTGATATCAGTAATGAATTTATATCGAACTTGTCCGTTCAATAGTTTACGTTTAAAATCATTTGAATCGATGGTTATTTATCTTTCAAAAAAGTTTTTTTTCAATATTAATATCATAATTATACGGTATATCTCTTTTGGTCTCCTGGTCATGGCTGATTATTCATTACAAAATTGTAAGTAAATGTATATACAAGAGGTTAAAGGTGTGGGATTATCACCAATAAAATCATGTAGACGACTTAAATCCAAGTTACCAAATCAGATACTCCTTCCATCCTGGTCATCTGATCGATCCCCTTTTCTTTCTTCCATCATTCGTCATTCCTCCTTTTCACTCTCTTCCACTCTTTCAGTGTCGACCCTTGCTGCTAAAAATAAACTATCCAATTCATTTTTTTTCTTTTAGCCTTTGAGCACCTATGGTTGTATCAGCTTAAGTTTTTCTTTGACAATTAGTCAAAATAGTTTTAGTAAATTTTGTATCGACGATATGCAGGTCTTATATTATTGTTCCTTGTTTCTAACAAAAAAATCAATACTACACAATTGATTGTTTACTGATTTTTTACATTTTTTCTAGTTCTCAGATAAATTAATGATTTTGTTGTTGATTTTCATTTTTTGTAATACATGTTAATAAAATTTCTTTTTTATTAAAAATTAAAAATATACGTACATTGATTATTATCATTATAATTATATTTAAAATTATTTATAAATTTATATTTTTTAAACAACTACTTTATGATTCTACTTTAAAATTTTGTTTAAAATTACTCCTCGACATTCGTCAGCATCGCAAATATCTGCAAATAAAAATCTCATGTTATCAATCAGATTCAATCCCTTCGTTTAGTTTTCGATATATTACTAACCCTGACCTACAAAAATTTCATATTCCGTTCTAAATCCTCATCTTACCTACGGCTTACTCCTTAAGGTACATTTCCATATCGAGGGTGCAATAAGTCATTTGAAGTCATCGGAGAACTACAATTTCTCTCTTGGATAATTATCAAAGCAATGCACATCCATGTACACAAAAACCAGCATATACAGAGATTCATATATTTTTGTCCTTTAAATGCCGGTTTTGATCCCAAGTAATGAACTAATAAATCGTTAATGAAATAATTTAGTATTAATGTAAATGACAAATGCGAAAAAAGACTTATAAAGATGATAGGCAAGTCGAGTGAGGGATTAGGGATATTGGAGAAAAAGGAAGTGTTGTATAATTATGGGTCATAACGAACAGCAGTTGAAAGACAAAGACAACTGCAATGAAGTAGATAAGAACGGCCAACCGGGACTACTCAAAATTTAAGTACAACCTCCTTTGACTCCTAATATCCCGATAATTGTACGCGATTAAGAAGTCGAACCTTGTGTAAAATAGCGCTATTTAAAATAATATATAAAAATGTGAAATTAAAATCATTGTAAAATTGCTAAAATATTTGCATGCAAATCTATGTTTCTCTCTTGCTCTCATATATTCATCCATCTATTTCTCTCTCTCTCTCTCTCTCTCTTTCTTTCGTGCTATTTCGTGCTCTCGCTCTCTTTTTCGAATCTATTATCGTTGCTATATTTGTGCAATTATTTTTTAAAAATCGATGTCTATAGGCAGATTAATATCATCGAAAAAAACGAATGAATATGAAAGGGCTGACTTTGGGATCAAAGTAAGGTTTTCCGAAGAAAATCAACACATTGGGACGACGTACGACACGCGTCAGTGGGATTTGTTAGACAAATCTCGGCTAGATACGAAAGTATCGAGCCATGAAAAAAATTGCAGACGTGCAATTCAAAACGGAAACTGGATGCTGGTGGGACATCGCACGATCCAGCATCCCGGATACAAAGTCAGATGCGGGAGAAATAATAATTTAACAAATGCAGATGGACAGCGAAAAATTTAGTTTAGTATGTGTTGGCTTTTTCTTCCTTTAGCAGCAAGGAGGTTTTTTCTGCCAAGGCCCGAGGTTTTCTGCGAAAACCAACGTAGAAGTGCGTTCGCGAAAAACAAGCGATAAAATCCGTTAGAATAATTTTAAGAAAAAATAAGCGAAGTGAGGGAAATGATGAGGCGAGAAGAAAGTGATTGACATTCACTTTTGATTTGTACGCGAACAAGATGACTTGTAACGTGCTGATTAAAAATAAACTTATAATCTGTTGAATATTTTTTGTGTCAATAATTTATTACTATAACATTTCATTTTCTAATATTTTAAAATAAAGGCCAAGCCAGAGGAAGCAACTTCGGAAGATTCACTCAGCAACAATTAATGTTATGTTTAGAATCGTAGATCAAAAGATTATTTAATTACATCTATTTGATTACAAAATCCTGTACGAAAGAATTTTATAAAAATTTTGAAAATTAATTCGTGGTAAATAAATAATTTAATTATACATATACTTTCAACAAAAATATAAAAAACATCAAATTTAAATAGTACAATGTTATATGCAATTTAATAAAAATTTAAATTAAAAAATATTGTCTGTATTTATTTTTCACATTTGTAGACTATTGCAAACAGTGGATTAAATTGAGCAAATACGTAGAACTTTATACTTATCATATGATTATCTACAGCTTTTTTAATCATAGCCAAATTTAAAAATTTTTATTTCAGATAATTAATTTGAATAAAAATTAAATAAAAAAATAAAAAATTATAAATTATAAAATTTTTTATAAAATAATAAATAATTGTTTCACGAAAAAATTTCGATGACAAACAACAACCTGCAAAATATAAACGAGGATAGCTTTTTCGTATATTCTATGAAGACCGTTTCTCCGTCGATTTTCATTATAACAAGATCATCTTTGCAAATATACAGGATTTTAACTGTGTATGTTGATAAGATTTACACATATACATATATCATATATTCGATTTTTGATCATTGCGTTAAGAGACAGTTGATGTTGAAATTAATGCACAACCTCAAATAATAATTTCGAGAGATACATTGAAGTTTTTTCTACATTTTTTTAACAACTTTTTTTAGAGAACCTTTTAATTTTTTTTATTCAAAGATAAATGGATTTTAATGTTACTCGATGAATCACAGCTTTCAGAGGATTAATTTTATAGGATTAAGAAATAATTTTTACCTTTTTCATAAAAAAATTTTAATTGCGCGTACATTTATTTATTTGTTATAGGTTGAGCCAACTACAATTTTTCTTCTTTTGTCTTTTATAATATTATTGAAATACGTTGTAATTAAAAATATAATAGATTTTTAAATAAAAACAATAAGAAAATTAATTTTTTCCTCAAGTATCTTCTATTTTATAAAAATCCCATTTTAATTACGTAAATAAAATGTAATTAAACGTTATTATTTTTCATTTTCTGCAAAGAAACTTAAAAAATAATATTAAAAATATATATTATATAAAAAAAAATCGATGTATTTAAAAATAAATAATTTTAACAAAAATCAGTTCTATTATCTACATTGGTTAAGTTTAATGTTGGAGTGACACACAATCTACATCTTGAGAGCTAAAATATGAAGAAGAAAAAATTATGTTAAGATGTATAAATAAAAGTACAGATATGAACTTGAAAAGAATAACTATAAATCGTGAAATATGCCGATTTTGAATTATTTAGGGTCAATGTTTATTAGTTGATTATAATTGGTATATAAATATATCAAAAAAATGTTTTTCAAAGGAAAAACTTATGCTATTTCAATTACCATATATGATTTTATTTCAGTATTTTTCTATTCAATAAATTTAATACTGTTACGTCATAATATGTCATAGGCAAATAAATAAATATTTAGTTAATTTTCTGTATAAAATTATCATTAAACTTATTATAAAATAACTATTATAAAATATTCATTAAACTTAAATAATACATTTATGAATTTACAAGTTAGATGTTTAAATTTTAATAAAATCAGTAAGAATAAATGTATAAAATATAATGTTTGCAAAATGAATTACAATTAGGTATCGATAACTGTATTTCATATTTTTTATTACATTTTACTATTCGTAGCGATTGTAGTTAAAATAAGTATAGTCATAAAGAATGATGTGAGCAAATTCTGTAACGATAGCAGGTTGTCGCCACACCTGATTTCTTTTAGGTTCGGAAAATCCTTAATACTTCATAATAACTTCAAGTTAAAGTATACTAATTCCAAAAGTAAAAACCATCTTTTTTTATTTTGCTCCGCTTTTTATATTATCTGCAATTTATCCCGTCTATGCTATTTTATAATTATTAATATTAGTTCATAGGTGCATGACCTTAGTCCTCCGTTTTTACATACTCCATTTTTCCTATTAATGACAAAACATTTTTTTGATATTTTTGCATACTAATTATAATCAACTAAACAACATTAACCCTAAATAATTCAAAACCTGTGTGTTTTCAGTTAGAAAAATGAATTTAATCGATTATTCAGGATTAATCTATATGAGGTCTCATCTGATCATCCGATCTTCGTATTCTTCCGGATTCTGAATGCTACTTTATTCAAAATTTGATTTTTATTCATTGACATTCTCTTGAGCCACCTTTTCATACTTTTCTCACCTAAATTTACAAACACCCACATTTGAAAAATGTTTGAAAGAAAAAAGCGTGTCAATATTTGTGTAAAATATAATTAAATCTGCTGAAAACATAAAACCGGAGAAATAGCTTTTAATTAACGCAGAGAGAATTAAATGCACGCGTGTGTGTGTAAACGTATTCTTCTATTTAACTTTTATGTAAACTCTAGATTTTCGCTCTCTCTCTCTCTCTCTCTCTCTCTCTCTCTCTCTCTTCCTCTCCTATGTTTCTCAATGTGATTCCTTTTATTTTTTTATTTTTATTAATTATATTGATATCGCACAATTTGTCTATTAAACAACGGATAATATGAATATGCGGAGGTGTTATTACCAAATCTGATTATAGTATGATTCGAAAAAGAATAAGATAACCGCAGTATGGGTCGTATATAAAAGTTATATCATGAAACTGAAAAATTAAAAATTATGAAAAATTAAAAAATGCATACCTGCAAAACTCAGCAACAAAGAATTATTCGAACAAAATTTACGGACTTTAAAATGAGTTAGAAAAAATATAAAATAATGTTAAGTTTATTTTGGAAGCTTTAAAAATAAAATGTAAATAAATAATTCAATTATTTTGACAAGGCTTTTTCGAAGTATAGTAAAAGATTTTCAAGTCAGAATCGTCGATTGTTTAATTTGTTTTTGTGTACAAGAATATAAAAAATAAATGTTTGAATTTAGAAGTAAAACATAGATCGGTACAACGAATTTTTTTTCCCAAGAATTTAGCGAAGTCAGGGGGAGATTAAAGGGAGAGTAATTTTGTAAATAAAAGCGAATTTAAGTCGCAGACTATCACGCTGCGAGTTTTGATTCGTCCAGTTTCTCTTTTTTTGTATTATTTAGTTCACCATTTTCACGTTAAATTTGTTTTAATTAATAGTGTTTCTTTGTTTAATTAATACGATTTTTTAAAAAGTATTTTAAAGTGTAAAAAAGTATTAGATTTTCAAAATATATAAGAGACGATGTTTCATAAGAGAAGATTACTGATGAGCATTAAAATACTATTTAACATTTATTATTTATAAAGTATATCTAAAAAATTTTTTTTTATTTTAACGTTTTATTTGAATTTTTTCCTCGTAATTTTACTTCCTTCTAGTCTCGATTGAACCATCGCCAAATTTCAAGAAATTAATTTAACTGTGTATCTTTTATATTATCTTTTATTTACCTTTTTCAAATCCATTAATCCTTTTATATCAATTTGTTATTTAAAACTTTAGTAAATAATAAATAGATTGAAATATGTAAATTTTTTATTTTTAACATATATATATATATATTAACCAGAAAAAATAAATATAAAAAAACAATAAAGAAATATGATTTTTTATAATTTGCATCATCATAAGACTATCTCAGACTTAGACTTTGCATTATGAATAATGTATCAATTCGATTTGAATAAAAATGGCTACTAAAGTGATGAATTCATAAAAAAATTATTATAAAAATTTTGGTATTATTGTGAGAAAATGATAGCAAAAAGGGAGAAATAAAAATACCAATTATAAACTACAGATAATTATTTGCTCTTTAAATGAATGAATTTAAACAATGTAAATAACGTATATACTTTTTAACTTCATTTAATATATATAGGTAATTTACGTGTAATTTATACTTTCATATTTACTTTTTTATGATTTGTTATTAAATTTTGATTTTCATACTGAACATTTTAAAGTGTATAATTTTTAAATTTTGTACTTATTTCCATATAAAAAATCATATAGTTTTGAGGTGTATCTTTTAATATTATAATTATAAATTAATTTATTCTTAAATTCTTAAGTATTAAAAATCAAAATTAATTATAGTATTATGAAGAAATTTTATTTACGTAATTTTAATTTTAAACTTTATGGTAAGCCAAACAGGCTAAAATAATAATAATAATTATATAAAGATTATAGAAAAATTATTGCAAATAGTGTAATATATTGAACATTGATCGAGTAATTCATTATCATGAATTAGAATATACGCTCAAAGTTTTTATTTTATTAAAATTATTTTTCTCAAAAAAAACGTCCTCATAACTTCATTCACATTGATGTAGCTCCACTCGAAATTTTTGCCGATTCTTATTCTTTGTTGAATGATAATTTATTCGCGAATTTATGTTTCATCGTATCTACTGACTCTATATTATTCATATGATTAATATCAGGTTGAAACGATTTTTTTAAATAGACTGCTCACCACTGTACATGACTAAAATACAAAAAATACACTGATAAAACAATTGATGCTGTACTAAAATGCGAAACTAAACTAAGAAATTCCGGATTCTTGTTTAGATTTCTAGATATGTAGATTATCGTGAGAGACTGAACCTTTGGCATGTTTCACATGTAATATTTATGCTTTATGGAATGTACACTAATCTCCATTTAATTAAGAAGTATGTAAATGATGTAACTACCTGCAATAACAAAATTACAATTTTTAAATTTTTAATGTACAATTGATCAGGATTTAATAATATAAATTCAATGTGTTTAGTTATGCAATAAAATGTATTTGATTTTATATAGCTGTTAAGAATGAATGGCTGCTTATGAATGGGACTACTCTAAATAGCTGTTTTTAATTTAGAAATAATTATAGAAAATTGGTTATTATTACTCATGGATAAAGTAGAAAAACTGGAAAATTAGCGTAAAGAATAATATAGTTATGCACTCAGTTATCAGTTTTCAGTTGCAGACATACAATTTTTTATTCCAACAATTTTCTATTTCCTGTATCTACGAGGTATTGAGCTCAAGACAAAAATAGACATAAACGTATCGAAGAAATATAAATAAGACACTGAAATTCAAATTTTATGAACTAGTCATTTAAATAAGAAGAAGATTGGCTTCCAAAAATAAGTTGGTGATTTTTTATGCACAGAAGTTAGGTTTTCTATAAAAACTGAAATTGAAAAATAATGCATTTTATGGATTAACATCGTCGTTAACAAGAAAGAGAAATGAATTGTCGTCTATGAAAGATAAAATACAAAAATAATAAAATTCTGGAATATTAAAGGACGGGGAGAGAAGGAGTTTCGTTGACCAATTTTTCAAAAATAATTAGTGATAATGTAGTTTGGTTGCTTGATATAAGCACATTGATTTTTTGTTAAAAATAGAATAAATAATTTGTCTTGTTTTGTTAAAAGTAATTTCTCTTTTAATTATTTAGCCCCGGAAAATAATTCTTCACTTTATATATATATGTGTTAAGTCCGTAATCGTATGATAATAGGAATTTTTGCTTTCGCGAAATTCACGTTAAATTTCTAAAAGCGTCGAACCAACAAAACCTTCATTTTATCCGTATCAGAATCTATGATGATTGCACTAACCCTGGACAAAATTACCGATCGTTCGAGTGGTTATTGCACTTCGAGCCTACGCTTTCGCGCAATAGCTCTTAGGTAAAAGAACATACCAAGGGTTTGCAATTTTATTTCAGAAAATGAAACTGGATGAATGCGAGTAGAAGGATCGGAAAACAAAATTAATCGATAAAAAATAAAAATTTGAATATACATATTTTAAATGCCATAACACTTAAAATATTTTTAATTTAATTTAAATAATTTCAAAATAAGGTAGAGTATAACATAGGTATTACGTTAGTTTCGTTAGTAACAAACAAAAATATTTTATATCACACTATATTTAGAATTTAATATAAAGTTTATAAAGATTTAGTGATGAAACCAGCAAACGATATTATTTGTTTTTTTCTCATTATCAAACATTTAAAATACATAAAATAGTTTTATTATTAAATTTTTTGATAACTAAATTTGAAAAATAATTTAAAAATGATATTAATTTATGATCAAATTTTTATAAAATTTAAACGTTTTCTGGAATATCTATTTTGTATATATGTCTATATCTATATATATAAAAATTCGATGTTATCGTGCTATTAAATTTATACATTATTTATAACCAATTTATTGACTTAAAAATAATTATTTTGGATTCGACTTTCTATAATTTTCTATTTATAATAATATTAATTACTGGAATAATATAAATTCCAACATTTTTTATATTAATTAATGTTAAATATATCGAAGAAAATATCTCTTAAAATAAACACAAATAAATTATGTAAAATAATATAAATAAAAATAGAAAATTAAGAATAATTCCGACAAATGTGTTAAAGTTGTAAGTTTACAAATTTTGTTTTATTCTGCATATAACAAATTGATAATCATCTGGATAAGAGTGAGAACTACAATTAGTAAATAAAGTTTATTGTAAGGTTACTAATGGTTTTTTTTATTTGGACTTCTTGTTAGAATTAAGGTTACTATGCATCAAGATATAGTAATATCGAGATAAAATATAGAATTTTTATCAAGTCGTAATAATCTTTGCTGAAAATGACGATGTGTTGGGAATTTCTTTTTTTTTTGATTTTGTAAATCACTATTTACCACTTCTTTTTGAACTTATTTCTTGAAAATCACTACAAAAAGCAAAATAAAGATAAAATAAAAAACTAATACAAATGCCGATACAAATAATAGTTCGAATGAAAAAATTATAATTACAGGAATTTATAATCAATATATTTTATTCAATCCTGGAAGATAACTGAGATCGTTCAGTTTTTATTTCTTTTTGTTTTTAGACTATTGTAATTATTGCCTCATCTCTTTCTGTAGTTGTTTCTCTCTCTCTCTCTCTCTCTCTTGCACTTTCATTTATAAGAATTGCGGAGACTAATTATTATTTGATCTCGACTGAGATCACCAAAATATGTATAATTTATTAAAAATATTTTAATATAGTATAATTTATTGAACCTGCGATGTATTTTTTAAAATATATTAGGTTGAACAAACATTTATTATTATATTCGTTTGATTAATATTTTTAAAAAATTATTATACCTGTATATTTTTTTTGACAAAATTGGATTAAGATATAAGCAATATAAATTTATTGACAAAATAAACATTAAAATGTACTGCAATAGAATACAATATAAAATCTTTAACTGAATAACGTGATGCTTTATTAAAATGTATTAAGATGCATGAATATTTATAAGAAAACATTGTTCAATTTATTCTAGAAAATTATGAAAAAAATATAGAGAAAATGTAATATTATTTTTAATATTTTTAAGAACATTAAAATTAGGATTTTACAATAGCAATTTTTTTTCAGAAAATTTATTTTAAGTTAAAGTACATAAACCTGATAATTATACCTTGATTTCACTAAAAAACTATAAATTTACACAATATTAATGTAAAAAATAGCTTTTTATATCAATAATGATATTGTCTTTACAAGTCAATAATTGTTAGATAAATTTATTGCTTATTTTTTGATATTACAGCAAGTAAGAATTTATTAGCAAATTAGAGAAAAAAAAAATATTTCTTAAATTGTGATTTAAGAAATAATAATCGAAAATTCATATAAAAAGGCAAAGGGGCATTTAAGAATAATACTCTTTCCTCAAAAAGTAAAAAATATTTCATAAATCGTGTGTCTAGGGTAGAGGGATGATTTGTGTAGGTGAGCATTTCGACTGTGGTATTTGTAGTCCCGCAACCCTAGGATAATGGAAAGTTCCGGACCGAAAGAACCCTCGCATAAGTTGCAATAACCCTCCGCGCGTAGCTGACGCACCCTCGATGAGGGGGAGTTTTTACGGGGATTATTAAATATTTAGTCGAAAGTGCTGCTCCGGCCAAGACCTCGCTCTTTCCTGTTTCTGCTCTTTTTGCCTCTATTTCTCGAGATAGTTCATATGTTTGAAGTTTTACATGCAGAAAATAAAGTAGATCAGGTACTAATATGACACATAATAAATAACAAAGCTTTAGATTTATCTGTAAATACTTTTTCATAGCAAATTTCATTTTGCTATGAACCCATAAGTTGTTAATATATTATAATTTTTAATATATATAATATTATGAGTATTCTAATTCTAATTATTCATTAAAACCATTTTCTAACATTTAAATATGTTTTGCCGTTACAATAAATAATGTTTTTTTATGATAAAAAAAAAATTAAAAACAATTGTTATTTTTTATCGTTAGCATTGTATAAAACTCCAACTTGTATGTTCAAAATTACTGATTTGACTACTTTGTTCATGTAATCTGTTGATTACACTAATTTCACTTTTTTTATTGGGTATTACAATGGTGTAAAAACTTTTAAAAGTGGAAAATATTATTGTTGTCATTACAGAAACGAATGCGTTATTTGAAAAGAACATCATCACATTAAGCTTATGAGCTATATTGCTTTTATTAGTTTATTTGCAATTTTCAAATTAAAATTATATAACATTGAATTTGTGCTTATTACCAACAATTTGATGATTAAAAAGTCACTAAATTATCTATGTAATTATAATTGTTGGATAATTAATATCAAATCTTTTTTATGTAATTTATCGAAAAAAATTATTTATATTTTAGATTATTATTTTATTGTTTAGTTTTGTAGAAATATATCCCTTAGGGGTGTAAGTTCAAATTATAGAAATAATATATTTGTTTTAACGAATTATCTAGGCTTTAATTTAGATTAAATTTTATAAATTACCGCATTATTTTATAAAATATGTTAAGTTGTTATAAAATTTTAACTCAGTAATGCTCATCTTGCATTCATTTATAACATTTAATTAATATGAAAATTAATCCAAATTAAGCCCATGACGATAAACCAAATCGTTGAAATGTCAACATTACAACAAATAAATTATTATTTCTTAGATTAAATCTCACACTCATAAAGAATATATTTCTACAAGACTATTAAACTTGGAGGGTATTTTTTACAAGAATATATTATTTATACTTTGTAAATTATTTAGTTTTAAAAGATATTTGCATCGAATAATTGATTAATAAATATAAACTTATTTTTTAGATAAGAAATTAATATAAATACTCGGAATACTATTCAATGAGTTATTATTATTGTTATTGTTGTTGTTATTATTATTGTTGTTACTACTTAACAAATGTACATTATTTAGAAAACAATTTTAAAGTTTGTGATAAGCTTTTGGTTAAAAAACTTTTGCTTATTTTTATTATTTGAATTACTTGAATTGTATAAAGATATAAAAGCAAATATAAGTTACACACACTAAGTTTTCAATAATTTCTTAGCTCAAGTGTTTTATTGTGTGTTGATTTTAATTTTTTTTAATATTGATACCGTAATTCATCACCTGTGGTGATGGTTTATTTTATTCGATATTTTAAAAGTTGGTGCTTAATTAAATAGATTTTATTTTACTTAAACATATGAAACTATTCTTTTCAAGGTTTTAAAACAAATATTTTTTTATTAGTTAGTGTATGCACATGTTAAAATAAATCTAAAATAAATTATTATCATCAATTTAGCGACTTTTCATTTACCAGCTTAAAGATAATCCATAAAAATATATACATGTATGTATTAAGTAAGATTCACATCCAACATTTTATTAATATATAATTTCATTGAAGAAGCATCGACTTTATTAAAAATCATTATGCTAATTTAATTAGCTATAACTGATAAATATTGAATACAATAACAAAGTCGTGGAATGCATTAATAGTTTGTATATTAAGTAATTAAAAAACCGATAATTATAAATTTTGATCTAAAATATCAATGAATTTGGAAATGTGACGCAATGGCTATGGCCCATAATTGTAATAAAATATTAAATTTTGATATTGTGTCATTCATGTATTAATAAAAATGCATAATTTTGCTTATTTATTTTAAATTACACTAAATGTCCCAAAAAAAGAACTGTATTATTAATAAAAAATGCATTAACAATTATCTCAAATATATTCATTTGAATAGTTGCTATTTTTATAAAAGATGTTAGATTCATAATGGTGAATTATAATTATATTATAAAGATATTACATGTATAATCCTCAGAGTCAGTAAAGAATCGGAGGTTTAGGTCAGACATCGTATTACCGTCGTTTCCAGCAATTCCGGTACTTTCACCATTGAACTTGGCTGTATTCATTGATTTGAGAGTAGAAATCGATCTGTGTATGAGACTCGGATTATATTACCAATTGAACAATTCAAAGACACTGAGAATTTAAAAAATAATATCACAAAGTATTTAAATTGGGTTTTAGGCTAGTTTTATATGTAAAATACTATTTCTTAAATTAAATGTGTATTAAATATTCCGTTATAAAGTATTTCATCGATGGTATAAAAATAAATTTTTTAAACTCGAAACTCTGAGTATTCATTGTGCCTTGTAATTAAAACAAGTTTTTAGATTAAAATATTTAATATCCAAAAGGATTTCGTATGCTTTTTCAATATACTGTATATAGATAATGTAGTTACATGAAACCTAGAAATAATGTAGTCAAACGATTTCTTGTCTTTATTTGTATCTATAAATATAATAATTAATAAAATCTATATTCTTCATATCATATAAATTACAGTTGCTAATAGAAAATTGTAAAATAAAAAAAATCCATGCGTAAATCTTAAAAATATTTATTTCATGTACTTTAATTTCTGAAAATCTTTGTAAATTCTAGAGACCATTGTGATTACAAAATTATTTATCAAAAGTAGATAGAATTCCAGATTGCGGTAATAATTATCCAAAATATCCAAAAATCAATCATTACAATATAAGATTATGTGTTGAGTTTGCATTAGTTTTGAGGTTTTAAAATATTGATGAGTACTCGAAAGACTTTTATTTTATATAAATTTATTTTTAAGTTTTAATTAATATTGAGAAATTTTTATATTTTATTTCGATAAATAGTTATTATTATTTACTGTAAATTAAAAAAAATAAATAATTTTAGAATGTAAGTTAAAATTATTTATAGTAATAATTTAAAAAAATTAAACTCTTCATTATTATTTAAAATCAAGAAATAAAATCAAACAAATCATTTTGTTTGTGCTTTATTTCTTTCTTTCGGGAATTCAGTGGAATGCGGGAAACAGGCAAATTATTTAATGAGTTAAACAATTATTTGAGCTACACATTAGATCTTTATTAGCTCCGCTTACAAAGGCATAAAAAACCCCTCGCGCGCGAGGGGAAAAAGCTGCGTTTATACTTAGCGTTAAGTTGCACTGAGCGGAGGTGACGCTTGTTGCTGCCGGCTTGGCTGGCGTCCTCCGGAGTGGAGGAGTCGCGTGTAATCGCCTCTATCGGCGGCGTCCTCCCCGTGGTCGATGCCGCTCGGCTGCCAAGGAATCACCTGGTGTTTCAGCCTTTGGGCGAGGGTGATCCTCCAGGCGTGTGCCCTTGTCGGAGAAACTTTGCGTCGTGCCGCAAACACCCTCCTCGCTTACATATACATACTCAACACACATGCGTGCACACACGGTAAATTCGCAGGCGAAGTGATTCGCAAATCACCGTGATTCGAGCGCGATGTAGAATAGATACAAAGAATAGATACAAAGGAGTAACAATTTGCAAAAGCGGAAGCGCACGAGAAGAAGTCTCGATCGAGAGTGAGTTTTCTCGAACTCGGGAAATAAATTTCCTTTCGCAAAAACCCGGACCGCAATAAAATTTGGGCCGCCCGCCGTAGTGGGCTTCGCGCGGTCACTCTCGCCCTGTCGAGAAAATGCGTTGAACACATTTAATATATAAACTTAAAATCATTTTTAAAAAATTCATTTGTGTAATTTTATGTTTTATATGTATGTATTTCATACTTTTAATACAATTCATAAAAATCTTAACTAAATAAACATAAAATATATCTCGAATATTATTCAAAATATAAAAGTTTTTGCTAAATATGAATAAATTATATATAATTATAAACAAACTTTTTATCAATTATTCGTTAAGCAATAAGATAAAAATTATACTTCACGTACTTAGAATTGAAGAATAATTTAAGCTTTATTAATTACTTTATGTTAATTTATATTTATAAAATATTGTTAAATTGATTATTTTTAAATTTTATAGAATTTACCAATACATTTTATTTGATTCTTCATAATTTTATTATTGATTAAAAAAAATATATTAGTGTAAATAAGATATTTAATAAAAATATTCTTTTATTTAAAATGTTTTATAAAAAAAATTAATGATAAAATATATTGCAATAATTCAAATGTAAATTCAAGTAATATAGCACTTTTTAGGTCATGAAAAATGCAGTTAGTGATACATATCAAAATTGGTAAAAAAATCAATAGGTTCTTATTTTTTAAAATGCCACTCATGATAATTAAGATTTTTTATTAACAATTTTAACGCAAAAATGCAATTTGTTTAATTTTTTTTTTTTATAAAATAAAAGGTCATAATTTTAACAGTATAATGTCAATGAACAAATTCAAGCTAATAAAATTATAAAGAAAATTAATTTTTATATAAAATCAGAAAATTAAAAGCTGTGAAATTTTAAATCAATTAAAAGATTTGTAATTTTTTTATTTTTTAATATTTAAAACTCTAGTTTTGGGAAATTAAAGTAATTAATAAGCACTTTATTTGTACAAAATTTTAACTTTATCGGATTATTAGTTTTCTAGTTGATTAAATTATGCGAAAATTTATGTCCTTGAATGCGTATTGACTCTCGCTTTGCAGTTTTGAATCGCATGAGAGTTGCCGTGCACTCTCATCGTTGTACTTAAAGAGTGCCCAGGATAAAGGAAAATTATATTATCGTTTGCGAATAACATAATGCTCATTTTTACGCACGACAGCAAAACACCTCCCACTTTCTTCTTCCAAATCTACAAATTCAACATACAATTATACATGTATATTATAAACAGTTATCAATTACCTGAAGGATGTTTCAAATACTAATATCTACAAGTTTGAACTTAAATATACAAAACTAGCGGTTTTGTCGTAGTCCCAGTCGAAAAATTACAAATTTTTGTCGACTTATACACATCCACACCCGCCCATCGTACACGCTGCTCTAGTGCAAGTGTGCATACTCGAACACTAATAATAATAATAATTTTTATCGGAATTGTTAACTGTCAGTGGTTTATCATCACGTGTAATCACCACTGTAGTGCACATCAGTTCACAAATCTAAACAGTATAGCATTCGTGAAATTTTTATCAGGTTAGTACCTTCGCGATTTGCACGATGCGGCCCAAACTTTTTTTGGGGTGCGAGATAAAGAAAGATTGATGAAAAAGAAATAGATAAAAATAGATAAATTTACTTACTTTCTTTATTAGCTTGTAAACCAATGCGTAGCGAGAACTGGAAAAGAACGCGGGAAATAGAAAAATGATGAAATATCCGCTGGATCTTTTTATCGAAATTTAAACCATAATCTGTTTGAGAAAAATCGACTCTTTTTCGATAGTGAGAAATTGCAAATTTAAGGTTTTGCAAGTAAGTTTTATTAGATTATTAAATTGCTAATACCTTCATTCATGTACCCTCTGATTTCGTGATTAAGTATGCAACACACTTTTCCTTTATTTGAATATCAATTATATTAAAAAAAAAAACTATTTTAATACTTTCAAGGATTTTAATACAAAACAAATATTTCTGACAAGGTAAAATTTTGTGCTTCCATCGTTCGATTTTTTTTTTTTTTTATTTTTATGTCTATGTAAGTAATTTTTCATTTGATCCTGGAGATTCTTCTCTAGGAAAGATAGAAAAGATCCTTAGATCCTCCTATCAAAGAGTTTTGACAAAAGACATGACATTCTACTGAAACATTTTTCTTTGATAATATCCTTCATTAGTAGTTGATCGTTCATTGAAAAATACCCGCATACCTTTCGGTATCCAAGGTTTCTATACTGAACAAATAATGTGAAGCTATTGGTTGTGTGTGGTGTCGTTATTTTTAATATTGAATTTCTTTTTTTTATGTATTTATCTCATTATTGCTCAAATTTTTTCTATTCGGTAAAATCAATTTATTCTAAAGATGTGATTATGTTACGTATATTTCATAAGATTTTAAATTTTAACTTTAAATTTTAACTTTAATCCATAACTTTTAAAAATCAAATCTGAAGTATTCAAAAACCTTCATCAATTGAATTTGTTCGGCGCTTTCTCTCGCTATCGGCTTTTCTTACGCGTGCATTGCGTGTGTATGTTGATTTGTGCGTGTGTGGTTACACGAAGGTACACCCGTGCAATCGAAGGCTAATCTCCACACCTTTTGGGAGAACTATCAGCCACAGCGGCATCATCGCGACGCGGAGGATGCGGCCGAGCGAGACACCGAGACGCGACTTCTCCACCGCAGCGCATAACTGTAAAGAGTAAGAATAAATTTGGCTTTTAACCCTCGAGAAAGAGGGGTTTTTACACCCTTTGTATCGCGGAGCCAATAAATTGATGCTTGTGAGGTTCAATTGTTTGTTTATTAATTCACCTGACAATCACTTATCCCCCTCACCCTTTATATTATATTATATTATATTATATTGAAATGAACATTGTTTCCTTTAGAATATTTATATTTTGATAAACACATTTCTAAGCTGAATTTCAATAATTTACACGAAATTACAAATGTTCAATAATTGAGTTTAACCATCAAGTAAAATATTATAAAATTTAAAGACATTAAGTTTTGAAACTGTGACATTACGATAATCACGTCGTAGATTCTTCATGAATCTAATGAAATAAAAAACAATAATTATTTTTATTGTTATCTTAAAAACAGTAATTCGTGTCTAAAACGTGTACTAGTTAATAATATGTAAAAAAACGTTCCAATCAATAGATATCAGCAGATATAAATTATTATTTTGTAAGTTTGAGGATAATTTATCTGAGAAGATCTCAAGCTCTAGGAAGGATACGGTTGAGGGCTTAAAAGGTTAGTCGAGCGAAACTAAATAGTCAAAGTCGTCCGCAAATACACACATCCTCTTCACTGACGTGATAAAATATTCATGATGCTCTTCCATTCCTGATCCAAAGCCGGTAAAGTTTAGTTCCAACGAATTAAAACTCATTATAAACCGATCTAGGAAAATATTTAAAAGCATCCGTTTCTCACTCTCCGATTAATTAAGTATTTGTGTTCAAAATTTGGTAGATAAAAATTAAGCATGACCTCTATTTTTTCTTATTTAGCAATTAAAGCTTTTGTCGAAAATTTAAGCGTTTTTTCATAACATAGTTTATTTTATATTTTTAATATTAATATTATTTCTCCAGAATAGAAAACATTAAAAATTGTTCACTTGAACTAATTTTATTGAGTTCATGCTTTTCCCGCTAATACGTCTACTTTATTTTTTTTACTTTCTATATATAAAGATCTAATTCAACAATACTAAAACTTGTACTTCTTACATTTAGTACTACACTTTTATATTATATTATTAAATACTACAATAATTTTATAGAATTAATTGAAGGAAACCGAAGATGTAGTAAATTAAATATATAAGATATCAATGATGCAGATACTTATAATGTAGTTGTCAATTCATCATACAAGACTAATACAAAATGATTCAAGTAATATTAACTACATTATTTATATAATTTTTTTTTTATTTAAGCAGATTTAATCTTTTTTCGAAAATATTGTGCTCTCTACAAAGTATATAGTATATTCAAAGAATATATTTAGAAAAAGACGTTACAATTTTGAAGGTATTTGAAAGTATTTTTCAAAGTATTAGGCTTGTGCAATTGCATGAATGAATTTAAATATACATATAAATAATATTTTTTCAATTCAATCATAAATGCAGTATGTTGAATGTCAAATAATTGACTCTATCATAATAAACGTTCAATATCTTATTCATCATATCCACATTGATACTTAATATTTTCTATTATATTTATTTTAAAAAAGGATTTATTTGAATTATAATTATTAGATCTAGAGTGGTTAATAATTATTGTTATTCTCTAGAGAGTTTCAAATTTAAATGATTTGAATAAAACTATAGGCTAATATTTGGAATCTACATTTTGTTCGCACTGTTTCAAAGTTTAGTCGCAAACTGAATAAAAAGTTTTATAAAAAAAGAATCACAACATTTATTATGATATCATCTATAAGAGAGCGTAGCCTAATTCACATTCAAATTTTTTTGATTTAAGTTACTTGTAAAAGCAAATTTTTTTTGATGAGTTTTTGATTTATTAATAACAAATTAATGTCAGTTTTTAAACTTCTTTTGTTTTTTAAATTAATTTTTAAATATATATTCATAGTAAATTATAAAAAAAATATATGTATACCTTATTGTTATTTATTTTTTTTAGATTTAAATATATATTAAATTATTTAAATTTGTATACACACTCATTGTACATTATTAAAAAAAGTTATTTTAAAATATCTTTACAAAAATAGTGTGTATTTTTCCAATAATTATTAAAAAATATATTCTTTTTTAAACATTTTATGAAATAATTATAATTTAATATTGTATTAAATTTTTTTTTTTAATTTGAAAATCTATTTATAAGTAAATGCGCTTGTTATTTATATATATTACTGTCTGTATTTACAAAATATTTTTGTTTATTGTAGTTGAGTATTATCAAAAAAATCTAAATTATTCAATTATTGTTTAAAGAATTATGTTTTATTTTAATCATAAGGGCTATGATTAAAATAAAACATATATATGCATTTTCTATATCTATGCAGTACTATAGTTCAGTCTCGATATTTTAAAAAGGTAAATATAAAAAATATAAATTTTATTTTATATTTAAAAAAAATCGTTAATTAAAATAAGTTAAATCTTAGATGATAATAATTTATAACTTATCAAAAAGTTGTATTAATTAAATCAGTTATTAATAAAATGTTTGTTTTGTTTTAGGTAAATGCCAAAAAAATTCAATAATTTTTTTGTATCGGTTTGAGAAATAGGTTGTGCTATGGATTGGTAATGTAGACAAGAATTATATGTAAGTTATTTGAATTTATATTGTAACGGTATTTCAGTTTATGCTTGGAAAAATAATGTTTAGAATCAAATTTTGCCCACACTATAATTTATTGAACTTGATTAAAAGATTTAATAAAGTAAAAAATGATATAAAATATAACAAATAAAAAAATAACAATAACAACAACAATAAGTTGAATGAAATGAAGATGGTCGCTGTTAATTATTAAAACCTAACCAATTTGACATATATTCGAACTTACTTTTGCCCTTATTTGGTAATTCAATATAGAGTGTGTGTGGGTGCTGGGAAGAGAAAGGAAGATAGAACCCATCTTACAAACTATCCTATTCAGTCGAGTCGATAACTTGCGAGTAAACAGCTCCAGTTCAATCGACCTTAATCCTTCCCCTCTTCACTTTCGAAACGATTTCTCATTTTCTTTGTATCCTGAGTATTCCGACTTTTTACGCTTTCATCTCGCACTCTAGAATAATGTTTTTTATTTAACTTAACTCAATTATTAACCTTCTTGATACTATACCAGAAAATTAACTGTATTCTGTTTTAAACGCAAGACTTGGGAGTAATTAATTTAATGGATTATTCTTAATTTTGGTATTTTTTAAGATATTACGTAAATAATAATATTACTATGGAATTTTTATTGGTTTAGATTTTTAAAAGATTTGTAACGGGTTAGTCCCCGCGCTTCGAGAAATTTATTAAATTTTTACAAATAGCTTTATAAATTTTGAGTGTTAAAAAAAAATGAATTATTTTAATAAATTGCACGGATGAGCATGCAGTCGGGGAACCAGGATTGGGAGGGGGAAAAAAAAATAAGCAGAAATTTAATTTAATATGGTTTCCATGTTTATTGCCGTTCTAATTCTGTAACATAAAATAATACAAGCGTGGATTTTAGAAACAATGAATTTTAATTAAGAAAAGCGATTATCGGGTTTTTAACTATTTATTTGTCACTCCGATGCGTTTAAATTTGATATGAACAATTCGGTACAGTCGGTCGGTTTGATAGTGTCGGAGGTTATCGGTTGGTGCGGTCTATCGGATACTAGTGTAAAAAAAACAGGGTTCATTCATTTATTAAGCGACGTGCATTTAAATTAGAAAGCGGGTGCATCTACTCGACAGCGGGTTGCATCTACTCGAAAGCGGGTTGCATCTACTCAAAAGCGGGTTGCATTAAATATCCCGATGCTACGAGGGGTAGGGGAGGGACCCTGATAAGGCTGTCCGCACAATACGTTGGCCTTTCAGGGACATGGGGAAAATTTCCGGCTTGGCTTTCCGTACAATACGTGGGCCTTGTCGGGAGGGGTAGAGAGGGTTGTCTCAGGGGTTCCGTACAATACGTTGGCCTGAGATAAGGGGTGAGGGTAGTCAGGCTTTCCGTACAATATGTAGGCCTGTGGGGGGGTTTGTAGTGAGTGAGGGTAGTCAGGCTTTCCGTACAATACGTAGGCTTGGGGAGAGAAGGGTGGCTTTCCGTACAATACGTAGGCCAGGTGAGGTGTGAGTAGCAGGAGAGATGCGGTTAGAAAGGTAACTTTTCGCTTTGAACGCCGGCTTTTATACACGAGTCGGCCCATAAGACCCGTGTATAAGCGCTTGGAACCTCTGAGCATGCGCGGCCGAATGATCTCGAACACTCCCGAACGTTCGAGAGCATTCTGGAAGGTTCGAGATCATTCTCGAGCGGCGTATTTACAATTCCGCAAAATGTAAATATTGGGCTCGGCGGTGTGTAGATCGTTGTGCGAGTGTGTGTGTGAGTGTGTGTGTGGGCATATGTACGCATTCGCGTTACAGATTTATGAAAAGTATTAGAATAATATGTACTTTTAGAACGTACAATTTATTATTAAAAAACTGTTTTTTATAACTTACACTTTAAAATATACAAAAAGTTATTTGGAAATACAAAGCTTCATTTTTAAGATAGCATCTTTAATCACCCATACCAATGATAGATTAATCTAAAACATTTTAAAAGCCCTGTATTATTAAAAATATTTTAAAAATAGATATTAATAAATTCTTTTTAAAGATAATTAATAAAAATCTAATGTGGAACTTGTTTAACTGAATACTTTTAAATTTCAATTCCTTAAATTTATATTGCTTTCAACCACTCAAATAATAAAGCAGATTTTGTAAAATTACTTAAATATTAGTTATTATAATCGAGTTATATTGATTAATAATTGAATATCAATAAATTAAGATGCATTAAAAAATCAAGAGCTTTTAAAATTTATTATAATATGTTGGATGTCTTTTCATTAATACCAATCCTCCATTTGACTATGTATCGCAAAAAATGAGAAATTTATTTATAGATAAAAAAGCAATAGAAATGTTAAGAAGTTTAGATTATCGGCATATTGAGCAATTCAGATTTTCTTATCAGTCAGAATATTGATAACAAAAAGATTAAATAACAGAGGTGAGAGTCTTAAACCCCGTAGGATATCTGTGATTATTACAGAAATGGTATATGATTTATTGATAGATTTTACAACGAAGGTCTAATTCCATAAATATAAAAAAATAGTAGAAATAGCAAAGGGAGAAAAATTATGTCATATGGGTTTATAAATTAAACCATCATACCTGAGGGACTTGAAAGTTAGCGACTACTAGAAATATCACATTGTCTTTTCTAAGATTAAGCGCTTCGGCAATGAATGCGGTAATACATAGGATTTATTGCATTATCGCATGATTTTTATGAAAACTATATTGAAAATCTGGTAGAATTTGGTTTTTATCGACGTGTGATGGAGGAGAATAAAAAGTAAGAATTTGAAAGAGATCCATAGATGTAGCAATCTATAAATAAATTTCCAATATTTGAATTCAACCTTATTGGCTAATATCTGAAATTTTTGCAAATAATGATGTCAATCTAAATGGGAATCTATCTAATATTGAAATTCAGAAATAAAAATAATTTTAGAATGGTATAGATGAAAATATTTTCCTTTTCAAGAGAATAAAAATGCATATAGAATAAAAAGTTTGATACTGAATACTATTGGCATTCCAGTTTAAGGTACGAATGGTATTATAGAATATACAGAACTTTATGTTGTTTAAAATTGGTTTGAGCGCAAAAGTGAAATATATTCATCAGTTATGTAGCTAAGAATAGATACAATTAAAGACGTGAAAATCGATTCAGGAATGAGAAAACTCAAGATAGAGATTGTTGTAGGAATTTTGAGTTGGGGATTCAGGTGAGATAAAGTACCAGGAAGTGTAACATTCAATACAATTATCAATTGATTAAATTGTTTCGGTAAAGAAACTCTTTTATGAAGAAAAGTTTAAGTAAAAAAGGCAGATCTTTGAAGTAAAGAAGATGTGATTATGGACGAGGAAAAAAAAAAAAAAAAAAAATGGAATAAGGTTAGTTATCGGAGATTTGAAGCAACCTCAATAAGTTCTGCTGAGAATTTTATTGTTTGTTTGTTTTTGGATACTCAGAAAACAGATAAATTTGAATTGAAATATTTGACGATATGCTGAAATTAATATAACACTAAAAAATACGTTTATACATGTATGTATACATATGTATTGTTTATAAATTTTTTCACGTTGTAAATCCCGCCAATAGACAATTAAATATTTATTTAATAATTTAAATATTATGAAATTATACACTACACTACTGCATAATATAATTCTTGAACCTGGGGTTCATTGACTGTTCAATATCGTTGGGATATGATATTTTATTTCAATCACCAAAAATTATTATTCACTCATAAATTTATTATATTAAATTTTTACTTTCATTTCTAATAAAAGTTTATGAGAAATAATATATTGAATTTAATATTAGTCTGCTCTACTTATTATTTAATAATTTTATATTAATCATCACAACACTACTGTCACCGATAACTTTAAATATTAAATTCACTTTATTTATTTTAATACGATTCACAACAATAATTTATTTCAATTAGTTTAATACTAAGAAATAAATTATTATTATAATGGTCTTCACTACAACACTTGTAATTATTTTTATTTTTAATTTAAGCATAGGTATATATGTATATATATTTATAATATTTAATAATAATATAATTTTATCTTTATATATAATTTTTTACCTTTTTATTTGATGTGTTATAATTTACAAATACTTCAGATATATTTCCAATTTAATAATTGGAAATATATCTTAATCCATGAACAATTATAATTCAATATTTATTATGATTGATATGGTTGATATTAATATATCTCTCTCTCTTTCGATAGTAATTTGGATTTCAATAAATAGCAATTATTTCACTCACCTCAATATATCCATAATTTTCATTTTCAATATTAATCGGAAAACTCAGAATAATATATTCTAGCTCAACAACTAAAATGATACTATTTTCCTGTATTCCTCTTTAGTATCACCAAAGTCCCGAAAATCTTGAAAACTAATTTAATCACCAATCATATTTAAAGGATTCATGGATTCAAAAATCCTTTATAAATAATTGGTGACAACAATCATACAAGTTTTCGAGCTTTGCGGTTACACTACATCAATGCCTTCTTTAATTGTTTTATTTCATTTTATTAAAATAACTCACTCCTATCGATAATCCTAAAATCTGTATTTATCGGTCAACAAGCGGGCGCGTGTTGAATCACTCAATATTTTTTATTACCTAACACTAATAAGTATCTACACTACATATATACATAGATTTCTTCATACGCTTGGTTATGTCAGTGCAGTGCCGCCTATGCATGAAACAGTATTTTCACCTCATATAATGGTTGCTAAACTGCCTCCAATATGGCGTCGCACGGCCTCGTGATGATAGGTGTGAGGTTAGCTATTTTTATTTAATTATTTTAAAAATCAGTTCAAATTATTCTAAGTGACGAATGTACATTCGTCATAATTTGGTGAAGCTATTTTAATAAAATTAAACATATTATTTTTTAAACATTTTTAATTATTTTTAATGTGCTTTATATTAGAAACGATATTTTTTATTAATATAAATATATTATAGAATTTTTTGTAGACAATACATATAGATATATATTATATTTTTTTATGGTTATAAAAATTTATAAAATTTTAATGAAAGAAACCAGATTGAGAATACAATATTTAAATACAATATAGATATTAATAGTTACAATTTGGTGGAATATTTATAGATTTATATTAAAGTATTTATCATTAAATAATATTACAAAAGAATTAACTTTTATAATAGTAAAGCTCATTAATTTTTTAATACCTTAATATTTTTGAGTTTTAGTCGCGAAAATCCTTAACATATCTAATTATTTACTCTCATATATACATATTAAATCTACTGTTTAAAAATTTCGATATAAATTTTAATAATTTATATCGAAATTTTTAAACAGTAGATTTAATATGTCGATGAATCCTTATAGGGTGAATATGTCTGTGTGAAATGACCTCCCAGATTTATCTTCAAGTTATAATTCCGAAAGAAAGAAGGGAAGATTTACAGATTTTTCGTCTTCCTACAGCGATGTTGTAATATCTAAAATGGAGTCAGGCGCATGCGTCATAGAACTTTCATGCAATTTCTTTAACTATAGATACATGGTCGATATCCTGGAAAACGGTTTCGTATTTTATATACATGATTATTTAAAATTTTTTAGGATTTTCTGGCATAAAACTCTTTTTTTTATGAGTTTACTACCATAGCTTTGCTCATACAAATTTTATACCTTTTCCAAAACACAATTAAATTTCCATTCAATTTATTTTCTTCTAATTTTTGTTTTTACACTTAACTGATTTGTCACAAACTATTTACGTTATGGAATACGTGGAAATATAACACATTTTAATTTAAAAAAGAAATATTTAATTAAAAATTTATTAAAATTAAAAAAAAACGAACAAATAATATTTGTAGGATTTCTAGTTAAATAAATTATGTTAAAATTGATTATTATAAGAATGAATTCATGAAAAACATGTTTCATTTTACATTCATCATAGTGATAAATATCTATGATTATGAAACCGTGTACTAGGTATTTAGCGAAATAACTAATTATTAAAATATAATAAGACAATTTTATTATCTATTTCAATTAAAGATAAAGTTTCTTTAAATAAATGGATGTTAAGAAATACGATTTAAATTTAAAAATTGAGATGGCAATAAAGTTACATTGATAATATCCATAGAAGAGTTCCAATAATTTTAAGAGGACTAAAAGCTTTTTGATCTGAAAATAATGTGTTTCTAATTGTAATTTACATATATTATTTGTATATGGGAACTTATATTTATGAATAAATGATTGGAAATTGATGCTCTCAACTGTAGTAACATTTCATAAATTAAAACTTGAGTTGCACACTCGAAGAAAATTTCGTCACCTCCTTGAGTTTCGTGGCTTGCATTAAGTACCATTGTTTAAGAACAGTATGCACGATTATTGTCACTTGATTATTAATCATTCCTGTTCGACAGTTCGATTCACGGTGGAGTGGTGCAACCCACGAACCCTTTGACGCTCGACAAGACGGAAACTCAACAGAAGTGGGGTGGGCAGGCAGAGGAATCACATTGACTTGATTATTCTTCTTTGGTTGATGAAAAAACAGATATGACTTCTAATACATAACATGCCCATTGATATCTAAGTTCTTGAATTCTTGCCCAAAATTCATAATCAGTGAATCCGAAATAGAAATTTATATGTTTAATTCTTTGACCAAAGTGCACTACATTTCTCATAAAACCTCTGCAATAATTGAGATGTAATTTAGAGAAGAATCATTTTTAACTGTATTTTCTATAAAAAAATGTAGCATTTACCAGGAAATTAAAGGTTATAATATTGATAATTCATATATGTACGCATGCAGACACATATATGAGCATATAGTTTAATTATTTATTAACATTATATTTATATATCATAATGCAGGTTACTCGATCTGTGAACGGCGTTCACTGAGCAAATTTATTTTCTGTATATGTTAATTTAATAAGATAACCGCATAAATTATCAAATTAATTATGATATTTAATTATTAGTGTAAATCGAGATTAATTTTATCGAACAGTACAATATTAATACATATTTAATTACTAGATTAAATTATAATATGAATGGAAATCCTATTTTTTAGGTTATTTGTAGAGACATTTTATTTTTATTTTTCATTTCATATCATTACTGTATGAAAATAAATTTTAAATATTACAAAATAATATATTGATCATATTAATGGGGTTCCGATGTCTCTCAGGAAAGGTAATTTCAGAGAAAAAAAGTTTCAAGTGAATGAAAGAAAATAAAATATGGTGTTATTTTACGAATCCTCTAATCTTTCTCTCTTTCTCTCTCTATGTTGATCATATTAAATGTTAATAAATATATTATATTACAAACCGGACTTTGTATTGCGATTCGAAGGAGTGTGTCACGCAGTTGAAAGCTCCGCGAATTATATAAAAATGTTTTGGCTTAACAGTTATAAAATTAAGAAAAAGTGATACGAAAAGAAAGGTTTTCAAGAAAGGAATAAGATAAGGTAAAAATAATAGTGATTGAAAGTGAAGGTGAAAAGAAAACAGTGAAAAGTGAAAAGCTGAAAGTGAAGGTTAGGAGTCCATTTCCAAGAAACTCAAAGCGAAATTGCAGAATGGACAAAACAAATGAGAAGTAAGGGAATGGAAACGAAAATAGGGTTCAGAAGAGTGAAATACGAAGGACAGTGGATTAGATGGGATGATGTAAGGACGATAGATAGGATAATGAGAGAGGCAGAGACGAAGGTAAATAAGAACAAACAAGAAAGGGAAGGAAAAGACGAGAAAAGAAGGGAAGAAACAGAAAGAGAAGGGATATAAAGTAGAATGGAGCTCCAACACACGAAGACAAGGAAAGATAGGGAGAAAAGAGAGAATGAAAAGGCGAATTTAGTATAGAATGGGAGTGGACAAAGTATACGCAGGAGACAAAAGAAAGGGATAAGATAAAGATAAAGAAAAACAAAAATACACAGAAAGAGACAAAGGAAAAGACTGAGGAGGAAAATGGAGTAAGAAACACAGCGGGAAAAAAAGGCAGCAAGAAAGGATAAGAGAGAAAAAAAGAGTAATAACACTAGAGACCTGCTCTTTTGGAACACGGCGGGAATTTGGAACAAGGATAAAGACTTTTGGGACTACATAAAGACAAAGGATTTTGTATGTCTTGATTTTGATTTTGTTTGTTGCAGAGACATGGGTGGAGGAAAAAGATAGGGCGAAATTTAAGAAAAGACTGCCAAAGGAGATGAACTGGAAAATAATAAAAGCTAAAAGAGAAAAAAAGAGAGGAAGGGCTAGAGGGGGACTCATCATAGGAGTCAACAAGGACTGGGACATCGAGACAAAAGAACTAGGCACAAGCAAGATAGAGGGATTAGCAAAGACCAGACTAGAGACGAAAGAAAGAGACCTAGACTTGGAGATATGGAATATATACAATACGGGGAATATGGAAGAAAAATGGGAAGTAATAGAACAAGAGAATGACGAAAGCAATGCCAGCATCATAATGATGGGAGACATGAACATGAGAACAGGACAACTAGGGAAGTACATGAGTAGAAAGGGGGATGGAAATACAGAAAGAAGGAGAAGTGAGGACAAGAGTGTAGATAAGAAAGGGAAGGAACTGGTAAAAAGGATCGAGGGAAATGGATAGACCATATTTAATAGAACAATGAAAGGGGACGAGAGAGGAGAATACACATACATGGGCGCGCGTGGAAATTCGGTAATTGACTTGATTATAGGAGATGAGACATCAAGAGAAAGAACTGAAGAGATGGAAATAGAGAAGAGGATCGAATCAGACCACGCGCCAGTCAGGATGAGAATAAGAATAGACAAGGAGAGAAGAGAAAAAACCAAGATAGGGAGAGAAATTAAGTACAGATGGATAGAACGATGGGACGAAGAGAATAGGGAAAAATATAGGGATAGAACAAATAGAAAGAATATAGAAGATGAAAAAGATTTGGAGAAGAAATGGGAATTGTTAAAAGCCAATATACACGAGGCAGTACAAAAAGAAAAAATAAAGATAGGTGAAAGACAAATAGGGCATAGAAAATGGTGGGACAAGGAATGCAAAATATTAAAAAGAAAGGCCAAGAAGAAATTGGAGGAATGGAAGAAAGGGAAAGGAACAAAAGAGACATATATAGAAATGAGAAAAGTATGGAAGGCTACATGTGAGAAGAAAAAGAAAGAGAACGAGAAAAGAGAAAAGCTAAGGGAATAGATGACATCGCGAATGAAGCGTGGATATATGGAGGGAAGGAATGAGAGAAGAACTAACAAAAATAATAAGTAGAATATGGCTGGCAGAAGATATGCCGGAGGAATGGAGAACGGCAGTGATTGTACCGATCTTCAAGAAAGGAGATGAAGAGAACCCAAATAATTATAGGGGCCTCTCGATGCTTACATCTCGATGCATAAAATCTACGCAGGATACATAAAAGCCAGACTAGATAGGGAGGTAGAAGAGAAAGGTATAATCCCAGAAACACAGGCAGGATTCAGAGCCAATAGGTCTACAATAGACAACATCTACATATTAGATCATATTGCCAAAAACGCTGAAAAGCAAGAAAAAACTATATGCACTGTTTGTAGACCTAAAGGCGGCTTTTGATATGGTAAATAGGGAGAAACTATGGAATATAATGGAAAAGGGAAAGATTGAGCCACAGATAATAGATAGAGTAAAGGATATTTATAGAAACACGAAGTGTATGTGAAGGTGAGCGAGGAACATTCGGAAGTATTCCACACGAAGAGAGGATTAAGACAAGGATGCTGCCTAAGTCCCACCCTCTTCAACATATATAGTGCCGGACTCGAAGATATGTTAGAGAAAGGCAGACTGGGAGGCATACAGGTAGACAAGAGAAGATTCTGGTCATTAGCCTATGCAGACGACGAGGTTATGCTAGCTGAGAACAGAGAGGCTATGCAAATGATGATGCATACGCTGAAAAGATTCTTAGCTAGCAGAGACATGGAAATGAACATAGAAAAGACGAAGATAATAATTTTCAAGAGAGGGAAAAGGGATAGAGTACAAGAATGGAAATGGAGTGGAAAGAATATAGAATGCATGGAAAGCTTCAGATACCTGGGCTTTCTATTCAATAGAAAAGGGAATTACAGAGACCATGTAGAAGAAACAGAAAGGAATGATAGTTGCAAAAAAAATATGGAGCTTGGGTGAAAGAAGATGCGCGGGCGACTTACGCCGAAGAATCAGACTCTTCGAATACTTGGTTGGGGGAGTAATCAGCTACGGCGCAGAAATCTGGGGAACAGAAGCTACAGAAGAAATGGAGAAAATAAAGATAAGATATGTAAGATGGACACTAGGCCTAGATTACTGTACGCCGAGCTACATCATATATGAAGAGACAAAAGAAAGGAAAATGCAGGTGAAATGGAAAATCAGAGCACTGAAATTACAAGAAAAGATAGAGAGACTAGAAGAAGATAGACTGATAAGATGCTGCCTGGAGGAGAAAAAACAAGAATGGAAAGAAAGAATTACAACAGATTGGGCCGAAAAATGGTTAAATAGTATTGGGCTTAGTCGTAAACAATTGGAGATATGGAACGAGACAAGGAAAGACAAATGGGAAGAAATCAAAAGAAGAGAGGAAGATATAGAAGCACAAAAAAGACAGAAAAAAATAGAACAAGCAAGATATAATAAGACATACATGAAGATAAGAGCTTTGGAATTACCGGAATATTTAAAGAAAGGGAAGAAGATAAAAGACATAAGGGCAGTGGCGAAGATAAGATGCGGCAATATAACGGAAAACAATAAGTATTGGCTAAAAGATAAGGATAGAACTTGCAAATTATGCAATGAAGAGGAGTGTAACTGGGCGCACCTATTAGAGAGATGTAAATTGATTAAAGATAAGACGAATGAGACAAGTATACAGAAAGGATGGGATGACGAAAAGGTGATAAGAGAATTCGAAAGCGGAAAAGAGAATCATAAGATAACGAAGGTCGCAAAAATAATAATAAAAGAGAAAGAAAGGAAACAATCAAGAAATTAAAAGTGAAATCATAAAGGAAGTTAACGAGAAGACTGAAGTGTACAAATTATAAAGTAGAAATAATAGGATAAATAGAACCTAATACAAACTGTGTAGAATGCGTAAAAAAGTAAAATGTAAATATGTAACATTAACACAAAACAAATGTATATAATTAAATAAGAATCAATGTACAAAGTCTGCTCCCGGGCCGAAAGGCTGGAGACTGTATTAAATAAATAAATATTATATTACAAACCATATTTTAAAAATCTGTTAGAGGCTATAAGTAAAGGGCCGTATAAGTCATTGTTGCCTTTTGCAGCTAGATATATATCTTGAATATATATTGTAGTGGTACCCTACCCTTGTGTATTAGTGCATAAGGAAGGTACTAGAACCGTCTTGCGATATTCACGTGGTGGTTATTATCGGTGTCTAGTATTAATATATGTACTACTAGTTAACTATATAACTCTCTGTTATGGACCCAAGTTTCGTAAAAAATTTTGTTGTGAAATAATATTTAAAAACTTTTCAAGAAAAATAGAAAGTATAAGAATCGAGAAATTACACTACCAAGAAAATTAGTCACAGTGGCGTTTTGTAATATGCACAATATTAGAGGACAATGAAGATCTCATAGATGTTTGTAAAGGCAGATTGACAGGAACCGAAGACGCAGACAAACTAAAAAGCGTCAAAAAAAATGATTGTCACACGGGTCGTGAAAAAACCACTAGATCTGTTATTAAGTTGCAATACTGTTCAAGAAATGTAGAACAAATTGCATGCTGTATACGATATGAAATCAAATGAATACTTAACTTACAATGTATCAAAGCAGTTTTTCAATTTCAAATGGAATTGCAACGAAAATGCCGTTTCTAATATTTCCAAATTAGAAGTTCTGTTAAATATTTTGGGATCTGAATTATCGAAGAAATTATTACTCTCTTGAATTTTTTCAACATTGCCAAAGGAATATAATCATTTTCATAGTGTCTGCGATTTTATAAGTGAGTTGACGAGTCTAAGAAAAATTTGGACATTTTATCACCTCGTCTCATCACTGAAGAAATGCATATTCAGGATCGAGGAATTAAAAACACTGAATTAGATGAAGACAATAAATTAGTGGCAATGGTTGCAAAGAAAGCATGGCAGTGCAATAGAAATGACGATTAGCCTAAAAAACAGGGAAGTGTATAAAATAAGCAAACTCCTAAGTAATTCAATCGTGGAAAAATTGGACACATAAAAAAGGACTGCTTTAGATACTATATTTGCAAAAAAGTTGGACATTCATGTAATAATTGCCCAATAAAAAATAAAATTGAAACTATTGCCGAAGTAGAAGAAGAATTTGTAGAGAAGGTAGCTCTGAGTGCTTATCAAAACCATAACTCTGAAGCATAGGTAATTGATTCAGGAACTTTAGATCACATGACTAGCCACCGAGACTGGTACAGTAATTTAGAAGGTTTTACTGATGTAATCCATATAAAGATAGATAATGATTCAACATTACCTGTATTGGCTAAAGGAAATATAGAAATAAAATGTCTCGTGAATAATTCTTAGAGACAAAGAACATTAATGAATGTTCTATATTTGCCAGAAATAAAACAAAATTTATTCTCAGCAAATCATGTGGCTAAAAAGGGGGGGTTGATTTTTCCATATCTAGATTTGGCAAGAATTGTCAATTTATTTAAAAACATAATATTATAGCCAATAGAATTAAAATAAGAAATTTATATAAACTTGATATGCATGTGCTCAAACCAAAAAGCTGTAATTTAACAAAAAAATTAAATCATTGCAGTTATGGCATGAAAGACTTTGTCATAAAAATAATAAACATATAAAATCGTTTCTTAAAAATTATAATATAAATTTAATAGAAGAAAATGTTTTCTGTAATGTATGTGCCTATGATATGCATCATAGACTTACCTTTCATTCAAAAGCAAATTTTAAAAATCTCAAGATATTTTGAACTGAATTTTTTATACAAATATCTGTAGAAAAGATAGGAAAATTAGATAAAAAGGCTGATGCGGGAAATTTAGTTGGTTACATTGAAGAGAATAAAGAATATAGAGTATATATACCAAGGTTGAATAACGTTTTATTTGAGTAGAGATGTGATATTCAAACCAAAAATATTGACACCAAATGTGGTAGAGCTCAAAAATAAAAGGTGTAAAAATATAGAAGATATAAACGAAAAAAATACAATTATAAAAAAATAGATGAATCAATACAATGTAAAGAATCTAATGACAATACAAGGCAGTTAAGAGATAGAAACATACTCAACGAATAGAATTTTATGACTCTCCTTTAATGTTTTCTGCAGAATGTCTACTTGTAAATTATCATGAAGCAATGAATTAAATTAAGAGTAAAGAGTGGTATAAAGCCATGGTGGAATAAATGAACTCTAAAAAAAATAATACATGGATACTTGTAGATAAATCGGAACATAAAAAAGTTATTAACAAATTTGGGTATACACACAGAAATTTAATTATAACTTTACTGATCGGTATAAAGTAAAATTATTGGTAAAAGAATATTTATAAATGGAAGGAATTGATTACAAAGAGACATTTAGTTCAGTTGTTCGTTATGACACAATTTTATTGGTTTTAAGCATATTAGCACGAAAAAACTTATCTCTTGGAGAGCTAGATATAAAACAGTATTTTTGTATCAAATCCGAAATAAAAAAACTTACATGAAACGGAATATGTGAGTACAGCATTGGTAGCTAAAGAAGTAGTATGATTAAAAAAATTATTCACAGATTGAAAAATTAATTTTGGAAACAGTATTTTATATGTTGACAATATGAGTGCTTTAAAATTAATAAAAAAAAACCAGAATATTATCAACGCAGTAAGCATATAGATTTTCAATATCATTTTATTCGAGATTTATATAATAATGGTAACATCAATGTAAATTACATAAAAAGTAGTTTAGAAGATAAATAAATTTTATCACGTATGTAATATTATTATGTGCATTTCTCACTTGCATACGTGACGAACCCTGGGAAATCGGGAGATAACATATGCGTTGGGCGAGTAATAAGAACACTTAGTTTTGGATTTTTGTAAGTTTACGTGCTTCCACCAAAAAGGCAGATGTAAGTGACAGTCGTAGGATAGTAGCAGAATGAACTGATCGAATACTGCTCAAGCGGCTGGAAAAACCGCGAACCTTGGAAGAAGAATCTACGGAGCTTGCAATCTCTCATCCGGCGGAGGTAATATGCAGAAACAAAATCAAGACGGAGGGGACTTCTTCTTTAGCTCGCCTCGCGACGACTTCTTCTACATTCTGGTTCAGGCACCATCGTTTTTTTAACATATAATCGGAACTTAGTTTTTTTGCGACGTGACCAATTATGATACATGTTCAATCTCTCTCTCTCTCTCTCTCTCTCTCTCTTTCTCGTTCATTAAGAGCTAGAATAAAAGAAAAAAATATTAATTAACTCGCATTTTTTATTGGTCTTTCTAAACCTAACAAAGGCCGAAACGCTTTTACCGTTTCGGCTAAGGCAGAGTAGATCCGGGAGAACTTCGCGATTTAATTATCAATCGTGACTGTTTAAATACTTAATAATTTAAAATTTTATAGTATTAGAAATTAACATAGCTACTTAAAAAATAAAAAAAACTAATAATATACAATAAAGTTTCATAAATAAATAAATAAATAAATAAATAAATAACCATTTTACGATAATCACTTATTGGTTATCGTCGGTGTATAGTATTAATATATGTACTACCAGTTAGCTACATAACTTTGTGTATTCAATAAGAATAAAGTTATGTATAAGATTAGTATTTTTTAATTCTTTGTAAATAAATTATATAATTTCCTAGAAGCCTTTCTATTTAACATTCCTATAATTATTTTAATAATATTGTGACAAGATGGCTCTGTTCGCCCTTTACGGGTGATGGGTAGAGTTGAGTGCTCACCGAAAGATAGAAGAAGTTACACCGGGATAAAGCGACAGTCAGTCTACCAAGGATTCGGATTGGTGGCAGGTGGGTATAACAAAAAAAGTCAAAGTTTTATTTAAAAAAAATTAATCACCAGCGCGACGAATCCTTTTAATCTCTTGTTTTCTACAAAAATAAAATAAAATTTCAATTATTCAACGTTTATATCATGTTGGTTAGATTTATCGCTTTTGACAATTTAACAATATTCGATTTTAAAGATTTTATTATTTACGTTTTTTTTTCTCGCGACAAACGTTCGAGACGAATTTAGAGTTTCCCAGCGATTTTTACTTCATCAAACGTCTACTCTCGGAGCAACCGCTGCGGAGATCGCCGACAATAACTAAGACGTCCAATGTAAACACATACGTTATTCGGATTTCGAGTAATTATTTAATATAATTACTTTACAATAACTTTGCTCCGAAATTTCGAACGACAGATATTTTATTTAATTACAAAAGAGTTATACAAGGAAAAGCTTGCACAAATTAAATTGTAGAGTTTACAGGTATAAAATAACGATTAACGATGAAACGCGAATATACGACGATAATATACGGAATATACGGCTTTCCAAATTTCTACCGGTAACGAAGGAAAAAGGAGCGTAAATAAACTACAAAAAGGGTCGAGATGTTGTCTTGTAATTGCATCGGACGCAATTACAAGAAGCCGCAGACTCTCTGATACTAAATAAGGGAAATTGAATTTTTTTCAATTTTTTTTTAGGATTGAAACAGCATGGAATCTGTCAGTTTCGGATTTGGTGTTGGATAGGATAGGAAAAGTTAGATTGGAGGCGAGACCAGAAAGAGTCTACCACGAGGCGAACACGCACGGATACCACATAGCCTCGGTTGGCCGCGCGAGATCAGCGCGCGAATGAAAACGGCCACCTGAATGGCTATCCGAGATCACAAGGGAAGCCCGGCATGGCTGGTACACGTACCAGTGTGAGGCCCGACTGCGGGGATTCGAGCGTTGAGGGGGGGGTCAGCTCGACTCGTTTTAGCGATAAGCGTGTCTTGTTACACTATATAAATTATAGATTTTTTTAATGTAAAATGTAGCTGTAAATTTACTTTTTTTAAAAATAAGGGTTATTGGTATATAAATTTTAAAATACTATTTCTAAACTAATTACTAGTTTTTTCAAAAAGAAAAATAAAAGTTTATACTATAAATTACATACATAACATTGTAAAAATTAAACATTCAAACTGAATATTAAATTCAAATCTTATTAGTTGTACATTTATTGATTTTCATAAAGCATGATTGTATTGTAGCATATTCAACTTCCAAATACTATATAAATTTTACTACTAAAATTGTATTATTATTGTTCAGTATATGGAAATGAGAGAGAGTATACGGGGGTATCGATGCACACTTGAGAACCTGGAAATGACGTGCAGATCAAAAAAATAGATGTCATGTATTAATAATACATGTATTAATAATATTCGTGTATTAATTATTAATAAATAACTAAAAACTAGCGGATATTATTAATTTAAATGAAAATACTCAAAAGAATTTTTTTATTGTTTTGCCAAATACTACCAATTTTAAAATTAAATAATACTTTTAATCAAATATTTTGATAAATTAAGTGTAAAAAAAAAATAAAAAAATAAATAGGCAGTAAAAAAAGCTTATCTTGTCAATAAAACAAATTACTTTTTATTACAAGAAAAATAAACTAAATTTTATTTTACATTTCAAATTACTTGATAATGTGATTATAGTTATGTGAATCATTCGATATTACTTATATAAATTGGTGGGATAAATAAATATTTATATATAATAAATAAATATATAAATAAACAAAGAGGTTTAATCAAAATATTACACCCACATTACGACAATAATATGTTGTCCCCCAGACTTATGATAAATAAGGAATTTTGTATGATAGAAATTAATATACTTAATTATGTATTTATTATTAAAATAATTTCCCTTATGAAAATAAATACTGAAACTGTACATTATTAACGCAATATTATGCAAAAAACAAGTTTTCAATGTTTAAAAATTAAATTTTAATATTTTGTTCAGTGAATTCAATAAGCTCTCTGGAATGTTCGAATATGCAGAGAGAGATCACGTCTTGTTTACGTTCGCGACATTCTCGTGATCGCGAGAATCTTTCTTTTTAACTACAATGCCTTCAAAAGTATTTGTAAATAATTTTAATATCAGATTAGCTAGTATATTTATGTTTATCACTTCTATATAATTACACGATCTGGATTTATTCTTTCTATAAATACTTAAACGATTAATATTTCAATTTTGATCAACGTAGTATAATTAATTATAATTTAATGCAATACTTACATTGTTCAATTTTATATTATTTTAATAATAGATTTGTATTTTAGGAAATGATTATGGTATCAGAACTCTCGTTAGAACTCTCGTCAGAGTAAAACGTGTTTATTCATTCCCGAGTTTAAAACGGCATTGTTATAGTAATGTCAAAAATCATAGTATTTAAAGACATAATACCACAGAGCAGGTTTCGTTTTTCACCTACATTATTCCTATTTAGCACAAATCTTTGATTACCCCTGAATAAAAGTGATTACAGTTTTAATTTCTGCTACGATGACGAATCAATTAATAGTCTCAAATAATGTTTTCTCTTCTGCAAAAGTACTGCAAAAAATGAATTACTTGGATACATATTAAGCCATTATAGTAAATTCAATTGAACATGTTGCATGTATATCTAAAATTATATACATGAATAAATAAAGTACATGAATAAAAGCATTAACTGAAATATTGGATAAAAATAATATTCGTATATATATATCTCGAAAATATACATGCGTGTATATTTACTTATGCTCAAAGATCATTGGACAAAATCATTAAAAATAACGTTAAATTAAAAATACAAAATCAAAGTTTTGAAATATATCCTCTTATATCAAAATTAGAAAAATAATCTTATTAAATGTATGTATGTATGTATACTAATTCTCTTAATAATCGTACAAGAGAAGTTACTAAAATACGGTATTAAACCAGCATCAGAAATTACAAATATCAAAGCCATAGCTATTTTACCATGTTTTACCCACATATTAAGTTTTCGGTGTCTAGTGTACATCAAACCAGAAAATGAATCTTTAATACCAGCGTCAATTTCAATTAATTTTAATGTAATAAACTACTGGATATACCCTTCATCCAAAAAATTAACATACTTCAATTGTAATGAAGTAAAACATTATAAATAGATGAAAATAGTCAACTTGTACCATGCAATACGCAACAAAGGTAAGATTAAATTATTTAACTTCTACTTCAATAAATTCGACATAAATAATAATACATCTAAAAAATACACAACTACTATGAATATAAATATCGAACTCTTATAACTTGTATTGACGTTGATGTTAACTTAGATAAAAAAATAAAAAATTCTAAAAATCATAATGGCGAACTGCATCAATTTATTCAATATCATAAAGTGTATTCTCTTTACACAGATAGAAGTACAATAGCAGAACAAGGATCTTTGGTGTAGCCTTTATATGTCTACAGTTAAATTTTGAATATAAAATCTCGATCTTCAAAACAGTCTCCATTTTTACAGCTGAATATATTGCTTTTTTATAAGCTCTTGATTTCGCGATTAAAACAAAAAATTCAATTTTTCTGATAGTTACAGATTTACAAAATATATTGTTTCGACTAAATTTAATCCTAAAAATAATCTTTATATCTTATCAATTAAAAAAAACGTGTACTCAATTTTATCAAATATTATAGAGTGCAAGTGTTTGTAAATTTTTAGAACAATTTCATTTTTTAATTTAGGAGCGTATATTAATATTTATAGAAATAATTAATAATTCTGTAAACATTATGTTAAATGTATAACAAAATAATTCCTATAATATTAGGAATTTAAATGTTGAATAAAACAAAAAAAAAGTATGATATAGAAAAATTTTGAGAATCGTTCATTTTCTGGAAATAAAAATAAAATTTTATTATCTGAAACTAAATTTTACTCTTCATCGATAAAAAAAAAACTGTATGACGTCTTTGGAGAATATTTTTTTTTTTAAAGATGTACTTCGAATTATCACAAGTTTGTATTTTTAAACGCCCCCTGAAAGTTCATTGGAGGAATTTCTTAGCCAGGTATCGTTAAAAAGTTGTTGAAAAAATTTATACCTTGGGTATTCCAATAACCAAAAATTACTTTAATTTTATCGGATCAGAAGTAAAATTCCACAGCAAAGTTATTCGAATTTAAAATAGATTGAATATCCACAGATGCTTAAACAAATCTTGAAATTATGTTTAGGAAGATGTTGGGGAAGAGAGAACAATGTTGATATAAGGAAAAAATTTTGACCATGTACCAATTTTCAGATCAATTTATAATTCAGGCGATTACATTGATTATATACATTGATTTATACAAATGATTATTCAAATAATACATAGATAATATTATTGTATAATAATCATTTAGGTAATACTAAATTAGTAACAATAAAATTTCAATCTGCCAATGATTGAAAAAAAAACCGGTAGAAATGACAAATATTAAAACATTCAACAGTCAACTACTTCACATTGATGTTTAAGCATTATTAATTAATAAATGAATGTATAACCTATATCAATAATAAATGAAGTTTTGCTACAGGCGATTTCACGACCTGGTGCTATCGAGTCAATTTTATTGTTCTTAAATTTGCAATTAACACATTATAATTGTATTTTATTGTGGATTTTATTAGATTAAAATGTAAAATTATTGTTATTACATTAACGTTTAATTTAATTCAGTATCTTTCTTTTGTTTTAATTTATTTTATCCCTTTCTCCCTTTTTCAAATTGTGCGTTTTTTAAACTAAAAATAATTGAAATGAATTTTTGCAAATGGCTATCAGCAACAATATTATTTAGTATTCGATTATTGTTTCACAAGTAAATGTGTGATTAAATTTTTCTGTTTTACTGTCAAAAAAATTTTATTTAAGAAAAAAATTAAATCTCTCAAAACAAACCAGATTATAACATAACAATTTAAAAAAGCAAAGACATGAATAAAATATTGTATAATGAAATACTAAAAATATTTTTGTTAAAAAAATTTTGTTAACATTGCAAGTAAAAATAGCATAAAAGTGTTTTTGTAACTGGTCAAAAAATTATTTTATCAGGTAATTATCAAGCTGTTACTGAAATAATTAATATAATCAATAACCGTTATATTTGCGGAGGATTTGTGCAGTTTAAGTCCAATATCTACTGATATTGTTGTTTCCAAGTCTCTGATGACTATGTGGATTAGTAACTTGGAATTTAATGTCGGAAATGAAAATGTTTAGGCCTACGGGTGTTTGCTTAGACGAGTTGGAGAGCGATACTTCCAGATGTATAACTCCACCAAACAGTCGGATGACGTGATCGAAGATAGAACAACAAAGATAAAACAAAAAACAAAATGACTTAAACAAAAAAATGCTTGCACTTAATGTTGTTGAAAATCAATTTAAATTATATAAGAGTTATCAACAGTTGTTTCCTAAACCCCTCTCTTCCCATGACAGAAGGCACATACATGTATATTACTGGAAGTCGCGAGGATCCACTCACGTATCGCTTCATTTCTCATAATCCTTGATTCTTATTCACTCCATGTTTAATGTTTGTGGAGTTTCCATTGTTATGCAAGTCACAAAATACTCTGTGCTGTGCTATGCAGTCACTTGAAAATCGATTATTATTATTATACATTTATACGAATATAAAGAGAAAAATTTAATTACATCAAGAAAATTAATTTATTATGCAATAGGACGTACCTGATTTTTTTTTTATCCATAATAATAATAAACCATTTATTTATAAAATATTTAATCATTTAATATTCTATTATAATATAAATGTGATTCTTTTACAAACTTACATGTACATCAATAAAAGTATACATTAAATCTTAACCACTAATTTTCTTTTTTCAGGCAATTTATGAATTCATAAAAAAGCTAAAAAATAATTCTTAAATAACACTAAATTATATTG
Source organism: Eupristina koningsbergeri (assembly GCA_018907245.1). Classification (NCBI taxonomy): domain Eukaryota; kingdom Metazoa; phylum Arthropoda; class Insecta; order Hymenoptera; family Agaonidae; genus Eupristina; species Eupristina koningsbergeri. Next base: position 44,436 of record JACCHV010000002.1, on the reverse strand, counting down.
AAAGCTATAAATTACTTGTTTATAAAATATGCTATGTTGATCAAGTATAGGTCTTATTTAATTTGTAGATTAATATTTCAAATTTATTATTTGATAAATGAAAGTCTATCTATCGTATTCAGTTGCTTCGATGACACGAGTTTCCCGTCGAGTTCGAATCTTTAATTATATGGATCGATATAAAAAGTTTGTAATGTAGAATTTATGTATATATATATATATATATATATATTATAAAGGTTAAAACGACAAAAATGCTGTTATTTATTTGTTTCATCTTACAAATACAATCAATATATATTTCACAAAAACATATGACATATGTAGAAATTTATAAAGTTACTTGGCTATTTAAATCTTAAGTTGTAGAAAGAAAAGGTTGGATGAATAATTCATTAGGACATTTTTTAAATTTGTTACGGGTAGACATTAATAATAGTTTTATTATTCACTTTTTAAAGACTAAATTTACATTTTACTTTATAATTTAAAAATAGTAAATCTAGCGTAGAAGTAGGTTTTAAAGTTATGTTATTAATTCATTTGCAAAAGCATTCATTTTGAATAAAATTTTTATTGGATTAAGAAATTCGATAAATCTTAATTAGGCTTCATTAATACTTCGATATAAATATCATAAATTACAAATTTTATATTTTACATGACAAATTTGATATAGATACTACAAATTTTTCTTCGAATTTTAAAAGTATTTTACACATTAATCAAGTAACGTTTACATATTAATCTAATAATCGTAACTGAAACATTAGCACTTGCAAGATTGATTAATGAAATAATTTTGTTCAGAAAAAAAGGTTATTGATAAATAGCACAACCCATTAAGTTCCTTAACGTTGCCATATATCTTGCAACTAACTTTTATTTAAAAACACTTACCAAATAAGAACAAAAGTACAATTTAAAAAATCAACTGGATGGTGGGTTCTGGAACAACTTGAAGGTAAATTATAACAATCAAGTAAGAGAAAAAAGGGTTTGAAGATAAAAAAGAAAACAACTCGTGTGCTGATTGAGTGCATACACAGTAAAGGGTTACATAGGGTCGTTGTGAAAAAGTGCCTCGAAAATAATAAATAAGCAAAAATGCAACTAGACCAATAATACTTGAAACTTTTGTAAAATCTATTTTCTTTTTCATCTTAACAAGTTATTCTACAATATTTTAATCTTTAGTCGACTATTATGATCGAAATGACTTTACTCTCTGATTCTTTCGAATTGACCCTATGTTTTAGATTGCTTCATTGAATTTCAATGATAAATATATATTACATCAAAATTTGAGTATAAAATTATTTTGTAAAAAAAAATTAGTAAGAATTTTATAGGTAGAAGATAGAACAAAAATCTTTGTAACTTCAATTTTGAGTAATTTCTTACGAACGGTACTGATTGCAATAATAAAACTTCAGAATCCAGTTTGATTGTATACAACGGTATAAAGCCAAAAAATATGATTGATTGTGGTATTACTTTGAACTAGAAACAAGGCAAACTTTTTTAAGAAAAAATTGAAGATCTAAATAGTTCTAGTATCACGTGTAGAGGTCTTCGATTATAGAAAAAATTAAATTAAATTTTATAATAAAGAAACTTAGTCTGAAAGATTATGCAATGATAATATCGTAATAAAAAATAAGATAAAGTAAACAAAAAAACATAAAGGATAAATAATACAATAATTATTATTATTTTCTAAAAATAATTAATTTTCCATCTTGAAAACAAAAGTATTTATTTTTTACATGAGTGAATTCATATCAATATTATTTATTAAATAATGTAATCGTATTATCATATTCAAAGCATTCTTATTAAAAACTATTTTTGCATTCATAGATAAATTAGTTAATTGCTATTATACATGATAAAAAATTGTCATGAATAATAAGTTAAAGTTTTTAATAATCACAATTGTTAATAGAAATGTTTTTTAATTAATTCCAGTAAATAAATAAAAAATATCAGAATACAATAATTTTAGTGATACGATGATTTATAGAAATTCTGATTTATATTTATATAAAATATTATAATGATTTATAAAATATTATGATGAAACTATTTAATAATTTTATAAACAAAAAAAGAAGAATATCCATTAAAAATGTTTATCTTAATAAGGTAATTGAATATTATTCTTGCTTGTTAAAGATGTTAATAGACCATTCAAATAGTATCATTAAACTTATGAAATATACTTTATAACCATATATATTATTTACTCGCAGATCCATCTTAAACATATTTATACTTTTATTTAGAAATTTAGCATTAAATAAATAATTAAAATTTTTATTATTATTCTTTGCGAATAGTCAATTGTTAAGATAATCAATTTAACATAATTTGACAATACTATTCATAAATTAATTTTTAGATAAAAATTAAATATTGACCAAGTATATCAATAATAAGTATTAATAAGCATTTTATTAATAATTTTTATGTTTACATATAATAAGCATTCGAAACGAACAAAATTTAGTTTATTAAACAGCATTTCATTATATTTATTTTTGTTATAACAATGTCAACTAAATTACATAATAATTATGGATTAATCTGTTTTATATGACTATTTTTCGTCATTTTGGAAAAATTTATATTTTTAAATAAGAACTATATATTTGTATTAAATTTAATACATTGTTATATACACAATAAAAAAATTAACAAAAAAAAATATTATTTACATTGTAAATATTATTTCTGATCTGCAATATTAAATAAATATAAATAGTTTAAAAACATCCAGTGCATTTTATTCTCTACAGTATTAAATTACATTTACAGTGTCATCTAATGAATCATGCTGAACATGTATGTTTTAATTTTAATTAATATCTGCTTATAGTTGACATTATTCAAATTCAAAATTCGAAAAGAATAAATTTTTATTTAAACTCTCATTTTAAATTGTTATTTATTTAAACAGTATTTTCATATTTAATTTATAATTAATCATAACTTAGTTGTACATTGAATTTATTTAACAAAAAATAACAAAGCCTCAAATAACAAAATTAATTTTGTAATACATGTTAAATACATTCTATAATTATTATTCATTTTACTACATGTAAATGAAAAAAATTTACATAATACAATAAAAGCATACAATTTTAATTAAAAAATGCATTAAATTTTAAAAAAATATATGTAAAACTGAAATAAGTTTATAAAATAATTTGTTGTTGTAAAGCATAAAATTACATAGTTTCCAATAGTAAAAAAAAACATGACAGCGGTGGGATTCGAACCCACGCCCTTTCGGACTGGTGCCTAAAACCAGCGCCTTAGACCGCTCGGCCACGCTGCCTTAGAAAAGTAAATGTTTATTATGCACACAGTAGTTTGTCGATTAATTATGTAATAATGGAAATATATGACACATATTAATAATTAAAATTTTTTTTATTTAAAAAACAATCACAAAAATATTAGTTGATTATGTAAAGAGCTTTTATAAATTAAAAATAGTTATTTTTTAAAATATTATAAATAATTATATTGGTTAGCGATTTGATTAAAGTTTTTATTTTCATTTCTTTAATATATTATTTATAACTAAATAAAAGTAAGTGACCAATCATATCTAATTAATTAAAGATAGTTTTTAACAAACATGAATACAGCGGTCGAATGATTTATGAACTTTAAATTGGTTCATTGGGATATACATTAAATATTTTTCTTAAAATTTATATTATTAAAAATTTTCCTTGAGTATATCTTGTTAGAACTTAATAAAATATTTCTTTTTATAATTATTTAATGAAATTTAAATTATTAAAATAACTAAAATGTAATTATAAAATGAATGAAGAGGAAAATATCAATTATATTAAATATAATTCATAATAATAGTTAAAATTCTTGAAAAAATTTATATTATTTTTGTTTAAGATTTTATTGTTAAAATTATGAAAAATAATATTAACTTTGTACGCAGTATTTTTCTCGTATTAATAAAACTAATAAATTATGAATTTAATTAAAATAAATTTATAATATAATAAAATAATATTATCATATTTTTTATATTTTTTATATTTTTTATTTTTATAAAATATACAGTTACATGGTCATTGTATTATACTAATAATATTGAATAAATTTACAAATAAAAATAAAAAAAATAAAAAAAAAAACTCTTGTATAAAATAATACATATTAATAAATCGTTTAAAAATCTCTTAATATTGAAATCTATTAACGTAAATAAATTTTAATAGATTCTTTTAAATATTAGTTCGTGACAACACTACTTTTATGTTAATTAAATTTTACCAAAATATAAAACATCCTCTCTATGAATGTATGTAATATCATGAAATATACATCATTATAATTAATATATAAGTTATAATTAATAGTAAGTTATCTTAATATATACGTTTTGTATTCAAAAATTGAAAAAAATATAATTTTATATAAAATATTAATCTATAAAATATATATCTAAAAATATAAATCAACAATTCAAGTATAAAAGTAGTAAATAATATCAATGTGAGTCAATTCATTTTATTTTTTGATATATTAAAAATTTTATATAATTATTTTATAAAATGTAACTTGAGGTCACTGCTTAAATAAATTAAAAGTTGTTATTAATGAGAATTTTGGTTCATTAGATTATTAAAATAAAGAGTTTGGTTTTTTAATTATGCAAATTTTAACTATATAGTTGTTGTATCATATCTCATAATCGTCGAAATTTAATAAAGTTGCTTTTGCTGTTGATATGGGAATAAACACGAGTGACAATTGCAATTAATTTAAAGGTTAATTGTAATTTAAAGAAATATTCCGACATGTGCTAAAATTGCAATAATTTACGTATTTTTAGTTTTTACTTAACGAAATAGACTTGTTTTCAATTATACAAAGAATTAATATACGTATATTTTAATTATAATTAATATAATAATATTCCAGCATTATTATGTGGTTGTATTTTTTTTTTAATAGTTTTAAAAAAAATTGAACTGGATATTCGTGTTCTTGGTAAATGAGAAGGAAGGCTTCGTGTGTCTATCTACCAGCCTCCCTCACTTCTAAATCGAATTAAAAAGATGGATGCATTCGGTGTACCTTGACATCCCACATCCTTAATCCCCACATCGTTACGTCCACATATCAACACATCCGCACATCGGGTGATTCGAAGTCATTGTCACAATCGTCTGGCTTTCCACGAAAGAGCGGGAGGGATGAAAAGGAGAGGCACGAATGGCAAGCGACTCTTTCACTCGATAGTGGAGAGGATAGACAATCATTGTCAATTTAAGGGGGTATAAATGTATACAACGTTTCTTCTCCAGTTTTGAATGTTTATGTGTGGGCACTTTGTGGAAAAGAGCCCACACATCACCCCAAAGTCACAGGACCAGCTGTGAAACTTGATTGACACTGAATCATTTCTCTCGAAGGGAACGCCAAGATATAGTCTTTGAACCTACTCAATATTATCTATTGTAAACTATTGCATTCTGTAAAAGGAGATACAGTGTTATAATATTCTAGGGAAAACGACAACTTTTCATTAATATTAATTATCTCTGTTAAAATGAAAAATCAAATTATTGCAACTAAACAAATAAAGATTAAGCTATTCCCTGAATATTTTGTATTTACAATTACCGGGCGTAGCTCTTAGGAACTAAAATGAAAAATTCATTATAGTATGAGCTATCACGAAATCACTTTTGTTTATGGTACATAAACTGATCAACTGACAAACAAGCATATTCATTGTATATGTATCTGATAATTATTATATGCATGCACAATTAAATCACAATGAACAAATCTTGTACAATAACTTTATACTTTTACACACATACGGTATGTTTCTTCTCGACAATAAAATAAAGAATCTTTGCAAACGTTACATTCATAAAAATAATTCTAAATATTCGTGGTAGTATTTATTTATTATATTACATCCCGGCCAAAGGCTTAGGGACGGGATTCCGTTTTACAAATTTACATTTTTTACAATTTTACAATTATTTACATTTAATTTTTTACAAATATTCTCATTATTTTTTATACATATTTACACTGTTGTCACTTTTATTCTTTTATTATACATACTTATATTATACTTTTATTCTACACTCTCACGGTTGTACTCTCTGCATCTGTTTTTGTAATTCTTCCATTCTCTGTACTTCCCTCTTTTCTATTCTTTTTTCTAGCTCTCTTACCTCTTTCAGTATTTTTCTGTCCTTTATTCTATCTCTGCATATCTCCATCACCCCTTTGTCTTTTCTTTGTCTGAGTTCTGTCCCTCTTAGTTTTCCAAAAAGGTCCGCTGTCTCTGTGCAGTCCGTCGTCCAGTGTACCCAGTCTCCTTCTTTTTCCTTACATAGTTGGCATTTCCTCTCGTCCGGGTCTAGCCAGTACTTGTTTTCCGTTATATTTCTGCATCGTATCCTGGCCATTTTTCTTATTTCTTCGGGGTTGCCTTCCCCCTTTAAGTATCCTGGCAGTCCGTGTTCTTTTATTTCTATGTATGTCCTATTGTATTTTGACTCCCTCATTTTACTTCTTCTCTCCTGCAGTTGTCCGTCTCTGTCTCTTCTTCTAAGTTCTGTGTAGATGTCTTTCCCTGTTTCTTCCCAGTATCTTATTTGCTTCCTGCTGAGTCCCAGTTTATTAAGCCATACATTCCTGTCCTATTTTTCTTTACCCATCTATATTCTTCCATATTCTTTATTTTATCTTCGTACTTCATCACCCTTAACTTCCACTCCGCCTCCATCTGATATTCGTCCGCCTCTTCGTAGACCAAATATCTGGGTGTCGAGTCTCAAGGTCCACCTGTAGTAGTCGGCCTTGATCCTCTCCATTTCCTCCGCCTTCCCTGTACCCCATATCTCCACCCCATATTCCATTACACTCCTTACTAGATACTGAAACAGCATCTTTCTCATTCTGAAATCCCCCTTGCACCTTCTTTCAGCTACACCCCATGTTTTCCTTGCCGCAATTCTGTCCTTGTTAAGTCTCTCTTTTATTTGTTCATCATGTCTTCCATCGCTCCTGAACACGAAGCCCAAATATCTGTAGCTGTTAACCATCTCTATTTTCTTGCTTTTCCATATCCACTTTTCTGGCTTCATTTTCTTTTCTGTCCTCGCTGTCATGATCTTTGTCTTCTCCGTGTTCATTTGCACCTCCCTATGGTCGAGAAAACTCTTCAAGGTTTGCATCATCGTCTGAGTGCCTGTCTATTTTCCCCGAATATCACCAAGTCATCTGCGTATGCAAGAGACCACATCCTCGTGTCCTTTACTCTTGTGCCTCCTATTGTCTTTTTTTCCAGCTCCTCCTCTAGCTCTGAGATATATACGTTGAATAAAATCGGGCTGAGGTAGCATCCTTATCTCAGGCCGTTGTTTGTCCAGAATTCATTTGTCAGGCCTCCCACTGTCCTCACTCTGCATTTTGTTTCCCTGTATATTTCTCTCACCCTTTCGATTATCTCCTTACTGATCCCTTTCTTTTTCATAATTTTCCAGAGTTTGTCTCTGCATACCATGTCAAAGGCGGCTTTTATATCTACGAACATCATATATATTTCCTTATTTGCCTTTATAGCTCTACTAATTATGTAGTTCAATATATATATGTTGTCCGTAGCTCCTTTCCCTGCTCTGAAGCCCGCCTGCACCTCTGGTATAACTCTTTTTCCCTCTATCTCCCTCTCCAATCTGTCTTTCAGTATCCCTGTGTATAATTTATATCCTGTTGCTAGCATGGGCAATCCTCTGTAGTTTTCTGGGTTTTTTATATCCTCCTTCTTATGTATCGGGACTATAACTGCCGTCGTCCAGTCTTGCGGTATTTTTCTTTGTTTCCATGATTCTTTTATAATTTCGCTCATTTTACCTCTTACCTACCTAGCTGCATACAACCACCCTTCATTGGGGATCTCGTCCATGCCAGTAGCTTTTTTCTTTTTTAAGTTTTTCCATACGCTTCCGATTTCTCTGTCATCTATACATTTTACCCCTCCCTCTGCTTCTTCTATTTTTCCTTTCATTTTTACTTTCCTCTCGCTTTCTCCCAAGAGTTTTATGAAGTGTCTTCTCCATTCCTCTCTGCCTATGTTGTTCTTTACCTCTATTCTTGACTTCCTGCCTTTATTCAAATACCTCCATATTTGTCCCCCGTTCTTTAACTTCCTCAGCTCCTTTTTGTCTCTTTTCTTCATTTCTGCTCTTTTCCTTTCACATGTCTCTCTCCATTCCCTTCTCTTGTTCGTGTATTCTTCTTTCCGTCCTTTCCCTTTTTTCCAGTCCTTTAGAGCCTTTTTCATTTAATTCTTTCCTCTTCTGCATTCCCTATTATACCATATGTAGTCCCCTATTTTCCATTTTTTCTTTCTGACCTCCTTCTTCTCTATGCTATTTTCAATTTTCTTTCTTACTTCTGTCCAAAGTGTGTCTATATCCTTTTCTTCCATCATTTATTTATATAACTCGTCTGTCTTCCTTCTGTATTCTCTTATGGTTTCTTCATTCCATATTGTTATAGTTCTGGCACTTTCTCTTTCCTGACTTTCTCATACTGTTCCTCTCTCGCCTATTTTCATTGTAATCACCAGCGGGAGGTGATCGGATTCTACCCTATCTTCCACCTTGAAGGCTCTAACCTTATCTCTTGCCTCTGTGTCTGTTATCGCCAAATCTGTAAGCGTGCTGCCTCTAGCTCCTATGTATGTGTATTCCCCTCTTTCGTCTCCTTTCATTGTTCCATTCAGAATGCTGAGACCATTTCTTGTAATCCTGTCTACTAAGATCTTTCCCTCTTTGTCTATTTTCTTGTCTTTGCTCCTTCTCCTGCACATTGTTCCTTCTCCATTCTCTTGCATCTAGCTTCTTTCCTCTATTATTTTCCATTCATCCTTCTTTTCTCCTTTCTGATTGGCATATATTCCCCATATGTCCATCTTTTTTCTGCCATTATCTATCTCTATCCTAGATCTGACTATTCCCTCACCTATGTTGGTTCCCAGTTCCTGTACCTGTCGCATCCAGTCTTTGTTTATTCCTATTATTATTCCCCCTTTCGCCTTTCCTTTTCTCTTTTCTCTGTGTGCTCCTATGATGGTCCATTGCATGTGATCGGGTAATTTACTTTTTAGGTTTTCTGTGCTTTTTTCTTCCACCCATGTCTTCACCAGACACACATAGTCCATATTTCCTATGTATTCCCAAAAGTCGCTGTTTTTTCTCCACAATCCTGCTATGTTCCAGAAGAGGATTCTCCTAGTTTCCTTATTCCTTCCTGTTCCTATCTCGCTCCTTTCTTCCTTGTCTCTCTCTTCTCTCACCTGCTTTCTTCTCTGTCTGTCTATCTTGTCTCGTCTTTTCGTTCTTTTAACTTTCTGTCTTTTTCTTTTATGTTTTCCCCGTCCCTTTCCTACATTAAATTTTCTTCCTTGTTTTCTTTATTTTTCTTCTCCGCTCTTTCTTCTGTTGTTTCCTCTTTCTCTTTCTCTTTTTCTTTTTTGTTATTCTGTATTGTTCCTTGTTTTCGACTGTCTTCTTCTCCTGTCTTTCTTTTCCCTGTTTCTTCTTCTTTTTCTCTATGTTTTTCCATTTTTTCCTTGTTGTTGTTGTTTCTTTTTTTCATGGATTCCAGAAGCCTATTCATAATTTCCCTGCCTGCCCACCTTTCCCACCTGCTATCTATGAATACTTTTTTCAGGCCCACCTTCGAAAAAAAACCCTCCTTTCTCGCCTCACGCACCCATCCCCTGATTTCATCTTGTATGCGTCTTTCCTCGAAGGTAAGGTCGAAATCCATAAAGATGTTTGTGCCTATCAACTTCTTTCTTGCATCCCACACCCTGTTTCTTATCTGTCTATTCTTCATTTTTATGATAATCATCCTGCCACTCCACCATGCAGTAGACAAAGCTTCTTTTGAATGAAATTCTTTGCCCATTCTACAACTCCTATCTTTATCACCTCCGCCCTGTCAACGCCTTTCACCACCACATTTTCTTCCCTGTCTCTTCTTTCTCTTTCCTTTATTATTTTCCTGAATTCTTGCACCTTCTTCTCCGACATCGTGCTGCCGTGACCTGTTGCTGCCTCTTTCGCACCTACTCCATCTAGAGATAATTGATCTACTACTACCTCTGCTGCTTGCTCTCGATGTTGTTTCCCTGTCTCTTTCTTTTTCTTCGCTTGTATCCTCTTTCCCCTGTCCTGTTTGGCTGCTTGTCCATTTTTCCATTTCTAGTCTCCACTCCGTGTTCTCCTTTCTCTCTTCCATTAACTCCTCCACTTTTTCTTGCAGTTCTTTTATCTTTAGTTCTTTTTTCCTCGCCCACTCCCTTGTCTCCATCAATTCATTTTTCACTTTTCTAGCTTTCTCTCTTATTTTTTTTTCCATTTTTTCCATCCACTCCCTGTTTTTTTTTCTCTCCTTTTCCCATTTTTTCTCAAATTCCTCCATTCTCTCTATGATTTCTGCCGTTGCTCTCTCTATCTCTGTTTCGCTTTCTTCTTTCCCTTTACCCTTTCTTTCCCTGTCAGGTCTCCTGTAAGTATCCTCCTCCTTTGTCTCTTCCTCCCACGTTACCCTTTTTTTGGTATAATCGAGGGTAAGCTGGCCACTTTCTTTTTTACTGCCAGTTTCCCTGCCCCTGGTTGGTTTTGTTTTTTCTTGCTTCCCACTCATAGCTCCGAACTGTGCTTTACCTTTGCTTTGTTTATTCTAGCAGTAATGTACTTGATTGAATTTGGCACTTCCCCTCAATTGCTGCTTGTTTTCTTAGGGTCTGTGCGTATATGCAAAGGACGTCGGTATCCTGAGGTTAAAAGACGTCTGTGTTACGCCCGCCGGTTTATATACGAATAGACTCGTTTCTCGTGGTTCGCCCTAACCTCCTTGTTTTCTTGCCTTGACTTTACGCCTTTTTTATCTTCTTCTCGACTCCTTTGCACTTCAGTCTTTATCTCACTTCACTCCCTGCACTTTTCTCAACAGCTTTTATCTATTTTAAACTTTCCTCTGTGTTTCTTACTAATGCTTTCCTATGCTTAACTACACCGCTATGCGTACACGATGTGTTATTCAAAGCGACCGTTAACGGAATCCAATATTCGTGGTAGTAATTTCATTGGTTAACCTTTTGATTGATTATATTTGCATATATTTCAGAATGTTGATAAAACAATTAATTATATAAATATTTTATTAGTAAACCACACATGGCTTCTCACTATAACTGATTGATAATTTAATATATATGAACGAATGCAATAATACTTAACCTATTTATATAGTTCATTAATTATATAAAGTCATTTAATAAATTTATTATTATTTATTAATAAAAGTAATTGTACCATTTCTAACAAAGAAATATCTGGGTGATTCATATTGTGTCATCTTGATTCATTACTTTGAATTAATATTTTTTGGTCATGTTTGCTCACATTTCAAAAATTAATGTAAGAATTTTAAGCTTCTATTTAACCACCAGATTATAAATATATTTCCATTGAATTCCATTGAAATTAAATAAAAATTTCATATTGGTTATTACAATTATAATTGTCATCTTGTTTTCATGTTTGACTAATTGGTTTACATAATATACATGATCTGTCGATGAAGTATCGAGTTTTTTTTTAAAGCCACCATTGGCCCTAGCGGTTTGGGAGATGTCTTAAAATGTTGGGGCGAGTTTTTTCTATTTATTTATTTCTTTTTTTTTTTTATCAAGAATTTATTAGAAGCGGCAGATGTTTCTAAATTTTGCGAAATGGATCAACTAGTAGAACAGGGCTATATGGTAAGTTTTTGACTTACCGCTTGGTAAAAATACTGTAGAAATTGTTTAATTTAAACATTAAATTTATTATTAAATTTAATGTTTAAATTAGAATCTGTCTGCCGTAATATGACGTGTAGTCGCGACTGTGATCTGTAATATTTCCCTTCTTATGACAGGGAAAAACGATAAGTCGTTTTTCTTAATTTTGCTAGCTGGACGAATATTCGTGTAATTACATATATTCTATTTCCAATTTAAGTTATTAACATTAAATTTATTATGAAATTTAATGTTTAAATTAAACAACAACAAAATCGAAAACCATTCTTCGCGCGAAACAAAATGCTGCCGCTTCTAATTATCGAAAAAACAAAAAAAAAAGGGACAAATAGAAAAAACTTTCTTCTACATTTTAAGACCTCTTTTAAATCGCTGCCACCAATATTCGCCAAATGAAAAAAAAACTTGATACTTTGTGGTCAGACCATGTATATAGAAGATGGCGGTTTATGAAAATAATCAATTAAAATTAACTTCATATTTTACAGGAATATTTGTAACATTTTAAATTCAATATATTTTCATTCCATCTATTATATGAATTCATGTGTAAAAAGTAATAATAATTTTGTTACGTATCAGAATATAATTAATAAATAAATGAATAATTAAGATATTTGTAAATTTAATAATTATTTATTTATTTAATATTTTGGTTAGTTTAGAAATTTAATATACTATTGTTTATATTTTCAGTAAGAATAAAATAATAAAATAGAGTCGTTACAAAATATTACAATGATTAATCGATAGTTTCTTAATATTATTTGCGTGATAATTATTCATGTTACTTCTTAATTATTAACATTGTTTCATAGATCTATAACATAGCCGATCTTCCGATTTTAGTTATGATGGTGTTCTTTCGTAGTCTTCCGTGTTGTTCTATGATGAAATAGAATTATTTATTGCGTATTTCATTTTTAAGTTATATTTCGTACCCACGTTGTATTGCTACATTTGATTTTTTTCTGTAATCGTTAGTTTAATATAATGAATAAACAATGTTTTATCTATATTAAATTATTTTAAATTCAAGTTCATGAACTTAACGAATTTTATAATGCAAAAGTCTTGTAGTTTAAATTATCGGGCGTTACAATTTATGTTTTAAAAGTAGAAATTATGAGTCTGCCAAAAAATTATTGGCTAAACAAAATCCTTACTTTTACTGAAACAAATTAATAATAATAAGAAAAGCTTAAATAAAATTGACTCTAGTATTCATGTTTAAACTATAGTAATTAAAGATACAAGGTAAAGTTATTATAGCAGAAAATAGAGAGGAGAAAGAGATGGAAGCGAGTGATCGATGATATATATATATCACCTAAGGATAAAAGCGATGACATAAAAAGTGAGAGAGAGAGAGAAAGAGAGAACAAACTGATTCATTAGCAGAATAAAAAAAATATTATTTATAATCCACGCACGCCTCTATCCCAATTTTTTGTGTATTTACTAATATATTGTATTTTTTGGCATATTGAGATATTTCATATTTATTAAGTAAAGAATTTTTTGATACATTCGTTTTGATCTATTCACAATTATAGTTTCATTTAATTTACATATAAAATACAAAAAAATAACGCACTATTTTAATAGAAAATTGCAAAATTATAATAGTTTTTGTATCTGCATATTTTTTATGATTAAAAAGTTTCCGCTACAGTATACAAAATATTTTTTATATTATTTTATTATTGCGTTATTTAATTATACAACAATGAATATGTAATAAAAAAATCCCGTATTGAAGTTATTTTTGAGCGGTGTATCAAAAATAACCGTGACGTACACGACAAATTGATAGCGAAACTCATCATAGTTGAATGATTCTTAGCTCCTGCCTTCGGCAGAAAATTCGCGATTTGCGAATTTTAAAAGAAATTCGTTTTATCAAACGACTTCATTCAAAATCACGAATAAACGTGGAATATCTCGTGTACGAACAACGACACGCAACTCTAGTGAGCAAAAGAAATCTCTAGCGCCTCAGGTAGGCACTCGTGAAATTGTGGCATAAGAAACAAAAATAGCGTAAAATAAAGATATAAAAGTCACGCAGTTTCAGAATTTTATTTGATTATGTTTTCAATCGCTCTTATTAACAGAATATGGTTTATCGTTTTCGGTGATTACAAGTATTATATCTGGTACATGAAATTATTGAAAAACTTAAATTGGAAATAGAATATATGTAATTGCACGAATATTCGTCCAGCTAGCAAAATTAAGAAAAACGACTTATCGTTTTTCCCTGTCATAAGAAGGGAAATATTACAGGTCACAGTCGCGACTACCCGTCATATTACGGCAGACAGATTCTATCAGCACAGTTATTGACACCAGAAAGAAAAATTAAAATATGTAAAATAATAATCAAATTTTTCGTAGATACCGATACAGGTGGATTGATTCTCTGAAAGAAAGTAATTCGTTTTCCTGAAAAGAGAAAATATTACTAATAAAATAGATAAACGGAAAAAATAATAAACGAGAAAAAAATAAAAAATATGAAGATTGTTTTGTTATCCCTTCATTCCCTGGAGTCATTATTTGAATCGTCCCGGTCTCGATTGTCCTCAGTCGTCCATGTCTCGAACGTCCTCTGTCGTGACGTTATAAATATAAAGTATGATGATATAAATCCATGTACAGTGATAGTTATAAACATAAAAATATCTTTTTTCCAAGAACATTAACTATTTAGTTGTTTTAGAGTAAAAGTATATTTTTTAAAATTTTAATCGTAAATTTATTATACATCTACTTTTTTATAATATACGAAATACAGTACTCTACTTATACAATAAGCATATATTTTTTTTCTTTACATATTTCTACAGTAGAAATTAAAATCATATAATAAAATGAAAAAATATTTAAATTCGAGAATTATTCGCACATTTTTCACAGGTATTCTCAATGATTAAAATAATATATACATGTATGTATAAATTCTTTGGAGGTAGTAAATGTATATAAAATAAAAAAGTGACATTAGTTGTATTTTTTTTTTTTATTAGAAATAAAAGAAAACTATCGTATAGTATCTTAAAAATAGTTAAAATTGAATAATTAATTACATTACTGTATGTATTCTAAAATATTGATAAGAAGTTTACTTGTTTGATTCAATAATATGGAAGAATTTAGTCATTTTTATTTGTTTGTAATAAATATTATTTTCATCCGTAAATTTTTTAAATTAAATTTACACAGAGGTTTTCTTCTAATTATGTGATGAAACAGCTCCATTCGCCTTCCTCGGGTGAAGGGTAAAGTTGAGCGCTCGTCGAAAAGAATCTTAAAAAAAATTATTTTAATTTTTTCTTTTTTTATGACAGGATAAAGCGGCAGGCGGTCTGCCAGAGTTTTGGATCGGTAGTAAACAAATGATGTTAATAACAATACATTTGTTTAAATAAATTATATGACCACCGAAGGTGAGCTTCTTTAATGATTTGAGTTCTACAAACAAACAAGAAATTTCTCGATTAAATTTACATCATAACAATTGAGAACAATTAAATTTAGTAATTCGAATTATTATATTTACAAATTTGAATCAATATAATAATTCAAGTTCCGATATTATTTATGTGTTTCAAGCTTCTATTTCATTTTTTGGTGATACAATTTTACAATTGTTACTTTATCTTTGTAATCCAATCATCGCTATCACAGAAATGTTCGATTCATCAATTATAAGTGCTTTAGTTGTACTCGATTCAAACGTAAAAATCGATTTTTACTTCAAGAGCAATATTTAAAACAAAATTATGGAATATATATTTGCAATATAAATTTATTATTAATTTTTAATTACCTGTTTTTAAATATAAAAATGGGGTTATTCATGATTTTTCGAATACATTTTTTTTATCTGGAAAAAGATAGTTTATTAATAACAAAGATTTTGTGTTAGTAATATGTATGTGAATTAAAAATCTTTATGCCTGAAATTTTTGTTATACAGCAAAAAAATATCCTACTATTGAGAAAATGTCAAAATGGGTCTTTTTCATTGGCGGCATTTTATTGGCAGCTATATTGTATCGAGCTGATATATTAAAAATGTTTAGTATTAAATTTTTTAACGTTACTAGCTTCAAATTACTAGTACATGTAATGCAAGTAGATTTTTATAATAAAAGTAGTGTAAATATCTAAATAATTTACATTATAATTTGATTAAATATCAATATATATAATAATATATTAATGATAGTAATCGTCGGTAATAAAATACTATGAATGAGTTTTCAATGATGCATACGCAAAAGTTTGACTGCAAAAATTGCAACTATAAACAAAGAAAGGGGTTATTACATTACAAAATGCATTGAAACCCATAATAAAAAAATTTTTCATTCATAAATTATCACTATATGTAATATTATACAAGCGTATTAACGAAAAAAAAAAATAAATAGATGTTTAAAAAAATGAATGAATATATGAAAAAATAGGATTTAAATGAAACAAAAAGATATCTATATTTTTATTAAATAAGTACAGACAGATGTTCAATACAAAAAAAATAGTTTTTATCTGATAGGTTTTTAGAACATTGATATAGTTACCACTGTCAACTGCTACATACTACATATTTTAAAAATTTACAGATTTAAACAAAAACAATATTAGCATGGTTTATGTATAGGATTATATTCTTTATGTAAATGATAAATAATGTAAAAATACAACATTAATATAAATTTTATTGTCAGCCATATTAACATTATTATTCGTTCGATATCATTATATGTATTTTGTGAGCATCTAAATATTAAATCGAAAATATTAATATATATCCATCAAAATGTTTTAAATTTAATCATTAAAAATATTAATTAAAAGGATAAGTATTGATTTAAAATTTCGTTTAAAAAAAAAAAGTAATATATTATTTAAATAAATAGGATAGAAGGTGTCTCAAATCTAATTTTACAAAAATTATGTTTGTTCAGTTTTCTGAAATCAATCATTTAATTGAACTTTCGTTATGAATATTGATTAAGAGAGGTATGAAAATGAAAAACATAATATAATTATATACATTTTAACTTTGCCTTTATTTTAACATAAAGTAGAGTGAACTGAAAATAACTTCGTAATTTTTCGCACACTTTAATTAACATTAGTATTACACGAAAACTAATAATTCGATTAAGCGAAAATTTTGTAAAAATAAAGTGCATATTAATCAGTTTGATTTCCCAATAGTGAAGTTCTAAATATTAGAAAATAAAAAAGTCGCAAATTTTTTAATTAATTTAAAAATTTTCCGGTTTCTAGAAAATTTTTCCTTATATTATATATTTTCCAATCGGTTATAATTTTCCTATCGATTTATATGAAAATGAATTTTCTTCACAATTATATTAGCTATAAATTTCCCATTGACACTGTAGTGTTAAAATTAGAACTTTTCATTTTATAACATAAAAAAAAAAAAAAAAAAAAAATGAATATCATAAGTTGTATTTTAGGTAACAAAATAACAATGATATACTGATTTCTTTATGAATTGATATGTATCACTAGCTGCTTTTTTCATGATATTAAAAGTGCTCTATTGGTTAGTGAAACTAATCAATTATGAATTTATATTTAAAAAAGGCAGTTGCTTAAAATGAACGATAATATTATCTATCAACTGTATAATTTAATTTGTTCATTGAAAAAATAATTTAAAATAAAAGATTACTTGACTTTTGTTGAAAAATAGATTCGATTATTAATTATAGAGTTTTAATCTTTTAAAGGATAAGTACTTATTCGATTTTGAATATTTTGTACTCTGTTTAAATAACCTAATACCTCTCGCAAAGCATTTCAAATGTTATATAACATTAGCTCGATTGCAAGTGATGTAAAAAGAGAACACTTAAATAAAAAATATCGACAACATATATTCACTAATAATTCTATTGCTATTTTACCATTGATATATATTAAAGGTAAATAAATAATTGCTAAATATAAGATTATACAAGTCGACCTTATCAGAGTCTGTCCACAGAAGTAAAATTCCTCTACTGATTCATTAACGTTCGGATGAGCCGCAGATCAATAGACAAATACAAAAGAAGGAAGAAATCCCTATTTTCCTCTTAAGTTTAGTTAAAACAGTTCGCCGTTGATCGGTCGATCCTTTAGTTGTCATGACAACGTTAGGGTACGCGAGAAGATGTGTCACGATATGTAAATCCTTCCCTTTATATCTCTCTCTCTCTCTCTCTCTCTCTCTCTCTCTCTCTCTCTCTCTCTCTCTCTCTCTCTCTCTCTCTCTCTCATCCTTTTTCTCTTACTTTTATTTTATCGAGCTTTACAACGGATTCTGACATCGCAACAATGCGAATACTATATATATAATACAATATATATATATAATACAAATATATAATATATATATATAATACAAGTTAAATAATACCACCAGTAACCTTAGTGATACGATTTCTCTGACACTGACAAGTTGCCAGGGAGATGTTATAATCAGAGATTTTTTTCAATTCGGCAGCGTTCATACTCTGCTTTAAGAGGAATTACCATACCATATTATTTGCACCATTCTCTCTTCGAATGTTTGTGAAATAATTTTTTGTTGTAAAAATCAAGATATTACGTATACTTTGTGATGATTTGAATCAAAATTTTATGTAGTTTGAATCATCACTTATAACTTAATAACTTTAAATTAATATAAATGAATTGGTAATAAGATTAAGATATAATGTATGAAAATTTAAATATATTTAAAGATGAAAATAAAATATAAGTCAATAATCTCACGTGTCGGGAATTAAATGATTAAGTAGTGTGTGATAAAATAAATGTTGTTGAGAAACTGTCAACATGCGATCGGCCGGTATCATGATACTTATATGCATGGCCAGATGCCTTGCCAGTATAGGCGGTGCTAGGTGCGCATCAAGATTAGTGAATTAGAGAGTGAGAGCAATAATACCGTATGTGTAGCTACATAGATATCCTACTGATGCATAGGCGGCGCAAGTATAGTGCTACTAAAAATAATATTGGAGCACCGTCTCAAGATGGACGGTAAGTATAGATTATATACTTACCGATAGGATTAATAATTTTCCGTATTCATGGTTGATCAAATATTTTGATTGGTGGCTTTCGCCGTAACCAATCAGAGTTAATAATTAAGAAGGCGGAAAAGGATCTTATTTTTGTTAAGGAACCAATAACTAATTGTTCTTTATAGGAAATTAAGGTAAGTAAAATTATTATTGGTCCTATAAAAAAAGTAGTGACGATAGGAATTTTCTTCTTCACAAAAAAATTTCCTCAGTTTTATATTATGTTCCGCAATAGAAGCATATAGAATAATTTCTTCTTGCTATTAAAAAAGAAGTGTATTCAGCATTGATGTAGAAATGTTTTATATTCACTTATGATTACATTGAAAAAATAAGAAGTTTACTGTGAGAATAGATTAATATATATATACCTATTTGAGTAAACTTCTATATCAATTTATTATTATTGCAATGAGACGTATTCGTTGCTAGAAACTTCGAAACGGTCCGTTACCCATTCGAAGCTTCACCCGCGTTGAGTCCATCATGCTGGCAAAGCGAACCACATGAGGGACCCGGAAAAAGCGTACGTCGGCTGTTCGGGTAAGTCCGTTGTAAGTCCCCCGCATTGTTTTGCACGGACCACCATTTCAGGAAAAATTTAGGAGTTTTTTTTCAATAGAATGGATTGAAAATAATTAAAATTAACTTTTTGCAATAAAACTTTTTATATTTGTTTATGAAAAGTACAGTGTATCCTACTAATTATAGATTAATATACTACTATTATTGGAATAATATTTATCTAACGTAAATTATTACTATTATAATTTATATTTTTCATCATTGTTATATATGTTTGATTACCATCATTTCTCAATATTTTATTCCTCATTTCCAATTGTGTAAATGCAGATAAAATAAAATAACATAATCGCTCTTAATAAAAAAACCTCAGTAATGCCGATTTAAATAATTCAAACTGATTTCAACTAATATTAAATAATATTGGCAATAAAAATATTGCTTGAGATAACGAAAATTAAGAAGAATAAAATTAGATCAATAATAATTATCAAGATAATGCAAAATATTAAGAAAGATACTTCTGAAACCAAGCAAAGCTAAAGAGATATAATAGTTATAGAAAAAGAAAGAACAATTGAGTGAAATCGCCCCATCGTACCGTGTCAAAAAATTGAAAAACACCCTTCGTGCGAAGTAAAATCTTGCCGCACCTAATTATTGTAAAAACAAAAAAAAGGGACAAATGAGCAAAGAGTTTATCAACATTTTAAGATCCCTCCCAAATTTCTACGACGAATAGGCGCAAAATGAAAAAAAAACTCGATACTTCGTGGATGAACCATGTATATAATGTATAATTTTTTTTATCGATTTTATCATACAAATAATGTATATGAATGTTATTATCAGTGTAAAATTAAGAAACGCTAGTTGATATACGTAAATTATATTTATTTACTTTATATATAAATGCAAGCAATAAAAGTAAGTTTAATAGATTTCTTTTATTTCGTATATTATTTTATCTTTAAAACCACGTAAAATTAATGAAACTTTATGCTTTATTATTTTGTCGGTATTTATTTTTTTCCTTGAACATCCACCTTGAATATATGATGTTAGGTTTTGATCTATTTGCACTTGTTTGTAGTCTTAATATAAGTGTCCAAATTTGGTTTTTAAATTCATTAAGTCAAGTTCCTTTCTGGTAGCTTTAATCCGTTCACATATTTCGTTGTAGAATCTTTGTTAATGATTTTTTATAAAAAAATCCTACTTTATATTTAATCGATAAAAAATTGATTATATAATTATAAGAACGCTTAATATTTATTTAATTTTCTTCTTAGTATCTGAACTGAATGTGATGGTTTTTTATTTATTCAATTCATCTTGCTTAACATTGAGTTTTTCTTTACATAATTTCTACGTTTCTTTGTTTTTTTTATATTTCATTATCTATTCTTGTTTCTTCTAAGTCAATAATTATTGACTCTAATTTACATTCCAACTTTTTTTTATTTTCATCGATTACATCTACTTCTTTATCGTGAGTATTTTTGAATATCATTGAGGCTTTGACACATCAATGTCCCATTGAATTTAATATTTTACACAAAATATACTTCTTCATTGTTGGAATACAAATTAGGAAACAATTAGATTTAAATCTAGCCAAGATAATCTTGATTCTTCTTGGTAATATGTTTAAAGTTTTTGATATTGTAACAATGTATATATGTGAAAAAAAATAAATCTTTATATATATTTAAAAAATGTACTATATTTTTTACATTCATTAATCTCTCTCTTTATATATACGTATAAATATTTTTTTTACATATTCAAATACAAAAATTGATTGAGGTAACGAAGGTGAATTGGTCAAGTTAGAACGAAAGAATATTGAAATGAAATATTTTCTTTTCTTTACATTCTCTCTTCCAATTTTTATAACTTTATATTTGTGTACACGTTTGATATAATATCAATTCATTATTATTATTATTAATATTATTATTATTGTTATTTCTATTAAATATATATGTATATTTATCATATTTTATTCTGTGCACTATTATGAGTGTATTTAGTAAAATGTGAATAATTCAGAGTGAATTTCAAGTCAAAACATTTTTCAAAGCCTTTCGTTCGGTTTATTCCATTTTTCTAAATATATAAACAAATTAATTTAATTATTAGTGTAATTTTTATTATAAAATTTATTTTTAAACACCTAAACAATAACTTTAAAAAATTTTAAATAATATAAACAATTTATACAATAATGATATAAATTTTATTAAAAAAAAAATAAAATAAAACTTCTGCAATGTAATTATTTATTTCCAATACAAACATCTTTTTTGTATTTTGCATAAATAGAAATTTAAATATAAATATATTTACGTATATATTTATATTTAAATTTCTTACTTTATGATGAATTATTTTATCTATTCATTTATAATTCATTTTTTTTAAACATCTTCTTATCATTTGAAATTTTAAAGGCTACATTGCAGAGATTTGAGTTTTTATATTAATCAAATTGAGTTTATTTATCTTCTACACTGACGAGATAATAAATTTAATATTTTAATTAATAATAATGTTTCCAATTCTTTGCCAATTTAAAATATTGAATCAAATTAAATTATATATGTAAGAAGAATAGGTATATTGTTATAAAAAAATCTGTAATTTTAACACATTATTATTCACTAATGTGTGCATAATTTTTTATTTGTTAATATTTATCCATATATTCATTTGAGTGTCCCTATTTCATTTTGAAATATATCAAATAATAAGGCATATATATTAAAATTATATAAATTGGATTTTATAAATAAATATATATATATATATATATATGTGTGTGTATATTGCATTTATTTTATAGAATTATATAAATATCAATATTCTAATAATATATTAATAATAAATAATTATACATATGCCAAGAAACATTTATATAATTTTAATTATGTGTGTGAACTATTTGTAATTATTTAATACACTGATTTTATTCAGTTGAAAATTTGTATTTTTTTTAGTAATATTTAATTAGTTTTTAATATATTAATTTAATAATAGTCAGTTTCATTTTTCGTAACTTCTTTTATTAATTTGAGCAATTATAACATTTTTAAGCGATTGATTTAGTTTTCAGTGGTATTTTAAAACATTTATTATTCAAGTAAACATTTTCTATAAGAATACTTTTAAACAAAAAATATATATGTTTAAAAAATAGTTTAATGATATTTTATGAATATTTAATAAAAAATAATTTAATTATATTGTAATGCAGTAGTGCCTTTTAATGAATAATGCAATGTTTTATTTTTTTTTTTTGATACACATTTTATTTTACTTAATTAATTGACTAAATAAATGATACTTTTAAGTAAAAACAGATTTTTTTATCAACAATCAGTTAAATTTCCTATTAATAAGTAATTGTAGATAATTAAGTATAAATTTATTACGTGAATGTAAAAAAGTCTGATGAAAAAACGATTAGAGCAGGTGAAAAAATTAAAATCATCAAAGCCGTAAAGAGACGAGCTTCAATCAATAATTAAAATTTCAAACAGTTGATTCAGAGCTTGTGTAATTCAAGTAGAGAATCACATAACTGTGTATCAGCCACACAATACATAACTTGGGTGAGGGTGTCCTTTGGAATTATTATGGAAGGCTACAAGGCATGAGTGACGCCGCACTTCTGCATCAGGAAGTCTATAACAGGACACGCGAGTGTGTTGTTCGGACATGCGCATTATTGGACAAATCCGGAAGTGCAATCGATTAAGCGCATTTAAATCATGTGCGTTCGAATCGATTGACGACAGGCGTTGGACTCCCTCGCACTCGGAATTCTTAATTTGAGACCAGCACTTATACCCCTTCTCGATAGGATTAGATCGATCACTCGGACAATTTTCGAATTGTCTTCGCATCGAGCAAGCGGACTAACATTCTTTTTATTTAAATTGATTTATATATTATCATATACAATATGAATATAATGAAATACAATATCGTCATCTCTATTTACTCTTACTTATCAGTGCTTTTGTAGAAACTGCTTGACTCTTATTATCCTGTAATAGGTCTGAAAAATTTATTGAATACATCTCTGACGTTAGATACTACATATTACACGATGTGATTAGTATAAAAATAATAAAAAATTGATGTAAATAATCAAATATGTGATGAAATATATTCAACGTTCAAAGCAAGTATAAAAATATTTAAAAAATTAAAAGTTTAAATTAGAAAAGATATATTTTATATATTTTGTATTTATCTATATATTTATATATAGATATATATCATAGATTTTGTACGTTAATTTGCTTGAAAAATAATGGGTAATAAAAAAATAATCATGATATTTCACTATCGAAAAATCGAAACATAATATATAATGAATATTTTGATAGTAATATATTTAATACCGAAATACCAAACAGGTTAATGATAATGATTATTTAGAAATTAATAATTCCTTTACTCTTTT
This sequence comes from Eupristina koningsbergeri, assembly GCA_018907245.1. Lineage (NCBI taxonomy): Eukaryota > Metazoa > Arthropoda > Insecta > Hymenoptera > Agaonidae > Eupristina > Eupristina koningsbergeri. The sequence goes on along the minus strand of JACCHV010000002.1, from coordinate 20,417 downwards.
TTACTAACTGTGATAATTAACAAACTAACTGCATTTATCCATAAGACTGTTACAAAAATAATATTCTATTGTTTTACATTGCATATAATAAGTTTTATTTACAATTATAAATACATAAATAAAAAAAAGATTTTTATTTATGCTGAGGTGTTTTATACACTTTATAAATCTATTATTATTTGGGACATAAAATTTTGATATCGTTTGCTATTCTTATTTTATCAATAATAAAAGTATACTATCGTAAATTACCATTTATAACATACTATACAAAATATCTCAGACCCTATGAATAATCTTAATTAAATAATACAACATAAATGTGTTTTTATCGCTAATTTAAAATATTGATGAAAGTATTTCATTTTATAAGCAACAATTATTTTTTATATTATTTTTCATTTTTGTTTAATTCCATTGAGTTTTAAATTTATTGAAATATGGCGTGGACAATAAATTTATTTAAAAAAATTTGAATTCGTTTTTACACAACAAATTATGATTTATTTCGATTACGGTATTGTAATTTTCATATATATTTATGATTATGTATTTAAATAATATCAATATCATTCAAGCATAATGATTAATCATTAGATATATTTTTTAATAAGATGTTATATTATCATAAAAACCAAAATGTTCAATTATTTTTTATAAATCCTGAAAAAGTAATGTTAAAAGGCAAAAGTCATTTTTAAAATACAATAAAGTGATATACTGCTTAAACATTAAAATTTTACTCACATTAAAATAAGAATAGCCGTAGAAATTATATTTAGATAATTTTAATTCTAAGAGTTTATCATACAAATGCTTTTATTGCGTGCATTTTTACTTATGGAAAATAATGGACGATATAATAAACTATTTTGTAATGTAATTTGAAAATATTTAATTACGATAAGAGAATATGAGCCTTTATTTGTAAAATGAAACATAACATCTGCAAAATGTAAAGAATTCAATAGATTAATTAACTTAAACTTCAATCTAGGTATAATATGAATAATGTAAATTGCAAAAAAAAATTAATTTTTAAATGTATATTTACGTTTATTAATCGTGGTTATTCAATGATTTGTTTTTAGACAACTGTGCAACTATATATATATATATATGTGGTTAAGGATTGCGATAAAAATATTTTATAATTTATCGACTGCGTAGGCCTATCAATGTAAATTAAAATAAATATTTATATATTTTGTATAATTGTTTTATTTAAAGTTAATGTTTTTTACATTTATAACAATGTCAAATAATAATAGTCTTTAATATTTTTTAAATGGTAACATTAAGGTATTTAATAAATTTCGTTATTGATTAATGAATATAAAAAATACAAAAATTGAAATAAATGTTTATAGAAAATAAGAAAACTATTGTTATATGCAAAGCGCATACATTAACTTCATATTAGTTTTAGTTTATTTCCATATTACTAAAACTTTTATTCTAAAGGAAATAGTTTAACAATGCAATAAAAAATTTATTATTTTATTGTATTCTCAAAGGATATGTTAGTTGAATAAGTGATAGTTAATACTTAATAATGTCGTTCGTGAATTTAAAAAGTTTGGCCAAGTTAAAATTTCAATGATTAGATCCAAGTAATTTGTTAAAATCTGAACAAGAAGAAAAGTTTCTTCGAGTTTATTTTGCTACTAAAACTTCATTAAAAGACATCACTCGTGCAGCGTCACAGCACCTATTTACGTCTAATAGAAATTACAAGCCCACATAAAGATTAAAACCGTGGTAATTCATGGCAATAAGCTGAAAAATAGTCTTCCAACTTCGAATTCTGCAGATTTTTCAATTAAAAAAGTAAGAGTAGCTCGCTCCCGTTTTAAGGTTGGTGTTAAGGGATCCTCTTATTTGTAAAAGGATCTAACCTCCTGCAAGTGTATGCCAACAAGGAATCAAAAGGGAGTACTATTTTGATTTGCAAGTAAAGACCAGACACATGCGCGTACCTCGAGTATTTAAGTAGGTATTCTTGTGTATAATTTGTCGAACGCACCATCAGTGCCATTTCACTTAGTTATTATGCATCATTAAAGATGATCGATAAAATCTAACATCACCCACGCATCCGTAACTTCTTTTCATTTTTTCCCTCATTTGTGTCTTCACATTTCTGTAAATTTCCAATAGGAACGTCGTTTCTCCTAACTTGCTGGGTTGTCGGAAAAAAAAGTTTTACCACTTGATCACTGATTGTGTACTACTTAAATTCACAGTACTATAAACAAATTGTAGAATAAAATACATGTTTGATCTGGCATGAATTAAGGAACGTATAAAGATGATCGAAATCACCAATGAAAACCCCGAGGAAAGTTCAAGTGAACCAATCTTCCCACCCTTTCTTCGTATAATTAAAATATTTCGTTGGTGAATTATTAAAAGATGGTTAAATAGCAGGTGATCAGTAAAATGTACTTGATAAATCATTTCTGTTTATGGCCTGCGATAGGCGCATACCAACATTTTCGTTTCTCTAATCTATTGTAAATAAACATATATCAATTTTATATCAAGCTTTTTCATTATTTAGATTTTTTTATTAAATATTCAATTTATTATTATTTATTATTATTTAAAGCAGACTTATCCGGAAGATTATCTTCCATTAATTTATAAAATATAAATTCAAACATTAATAATGCTGTAATGTAAATGAGCTCACTTTCACTAGCTAATTAGGTCTGCTGCTCAATTTTTTTGAGCTGATGTTGTTTGCAGTGTCGAGATCCTTAGATCAAATTCGAAAATTATTCTATTATATGGAGTTTAAGAGGTAGTTACATAAGTTTCTACAACTGATATTCAGAACGATAAATTTTAACCTCGGGTCAAGTGCTAAATTAAATTGGATTGACCTCGTGTACAAAAATACAAAACATACTATTTTTTCAAATGCATTCATAAAAAAATGTTGCAATATTAGACAGCTAATTATGTAAATAAAATGAGTGCAGTTAAATATAAGTTCTAAATATTTATTTACCTTAACTTGTTATAAAAATTTGTATCTAATTCTTAAAAAATATGGTTGATTGTCGCTTAATCATCTAGAAATTCATCAAACTACATTATTATAATAGACGTCCATCGAATAAATAAATAAATACATATAAGTGTTATATTAATGTTATATATAATGTTATATACATAAAAGCCATATAATATTACTTAATATAATTCAAGAATGTTCGACGTTTTCTCTTACTTTCGGCTGCTCAAAGGTAAGAGAGAGAAATCCTACTTGGAAAAAACAATTGGGAGGGTGAATCCCGATTTTATTGCAGTTTATCAGATTATGCGGGAGGAAAAGTGTCCTTCCGAAAGGAAAAGTAGGGCATTATTAGCATTGGGATCTCGCGAGCGACAGATACAACCTTTGGAATTGTCTTGCGATTCACAGAATCTCTGTGTGTTTCTTTCCGATTTGCTTGTACGTATTAGTGTGTGTAGGTGTGCGATAATTGTACTGTATGTACACTTGTACGAGTATAAGGTTGCATTTCCACCAGGGGGTTACTTTTTGAAAGAATCATCGACACCAGTTGATTCAAAACTCTAGCCCTAAGCGGCATGATGTGACGCGAAGGACACAAGCTAAGTCAGTCGATTGTGAGCAACTCCTCTACCATTGCAATTGTGCGTAGTAAAGGTAATATGGCTTTTTCATCCTCGGTCGAGAGAGGATTTTTTATGACGATTATATCGCGGAGCTATTAAATTAACCTTTTGTGAAGCTCTAATTTCGTATTTCTTTATTAATTTAAACAAACCGTTTGTCTCTCCCTCACTCCTTTTCCTTTAATGACTTATTATATTTTATTATTAAACAATGTGGATAAAATATATTACCATTTCACGCTCATAATTTTTTATAAATATTAAGATATCAAATATTAAGTATCCTCTTTAAGGTTAAAGAAGATATTTAATGACTAAGAATTCATCTACTGAAATATGGATGTACAACATCCTCATATACGTGGAAGAAAGAAAAATGCATGCAAGTATAGACAGGCAAAGAGAGAAAGCCAGAAATAGATATAGAGTATAGTAGAATTATACATGTATATAAAGAAGCGTCGTACGTAAGATGGTATCCAAGTATGTTAAATGTACTGTAAAAGTAAGTTAAATGTACTGAGAAAGAGAGAATGGGAGAAGCAGAATTGATGTAGAGCTTAAAGGTAAGATAACAAATTGTTACGAGCTTATTCATTGGCTCATTCTCTCATATAAATATTAACATCTCTCTTCTTTTTTTCTCATTTGCTTATTTTGTCCTACCTTGCATTTTTAAGACGTCATAAAACAATGTTACTAACTCTACTTATTGTAAAAAAGCTTTGGAGCATCCTTTAATGAATCATCAAATTGCACTTGATAATTCATTATAGTTTATCATATTCTTAAGACACATTACAAAACATTTACACATTTAAACAGAACCATTCACGAATACGATATGCTTAATAAGCAATTATAAATTAAAAATAAGTTCAACATAAATCTAAATTGAAAATCCCATTTCAATGCATGTAGTAATTTAAAATTACAGACGCAAATTGAAATTTTTTGTGCTCCTTAAATTCAAATGCTTTTCAGTGATATTATTGTTTCTAAAATTTAATCATTTAATTATTCACATTAAACTTAAATTTGATTAAAATCCCTTCAAAAATAATGATTAAAATCCTAAACAATTTACTTACATTTGATATTTAAAACAATCACATTGTCACTAAGTATTATCATATACATTCTTAATTTATTATTTACCATATTAATAATAAATTTCTTTATGAAAATAAAATTCTTAAAAAAAACAATGCATATTTCATCAACATTATTAGAAAATATTTACATGGATTTAATTTAAATACAATGGTTACGCATTTTAAACTTCCGACGTCAAATATTGAGTTTTTATCTCGCTATTCGGCCACTAGATGGCGAGCACTTATACTTAATCAATCCATCTCTCCCGAGCTAATAAATAGAGCAAGATCCTTGCTATCATTTAGCTTTTTATTAGACAAGTTAACGTATTTTGCAACAGTTATTTCTTATCTTGACTATTGTCCATGTAGTCGTTTTTATAGCTTTTATTAAAAATTAGCGATTTGTTGTGCTACGTACACAAATCCATTTAACAGTAACAGTTTTTCATCATTTATCAATCAAATTAGATTGTGTGCGCATTATCTAACTATATTTTTCGTGTAATTTAGATAAGGCGCTGATTATCTAAGTTACCTGCTGTATTCTAAACTTACCGACGCTTTAAGATCGAGCGTTAACCTTTGTTGTCGAAGCTATCTGAAGATTAGTTAATCACTATTTCATAAACACACAATTTTATTCTTCATCTAAAAAAACAATTATAAATTTTATTGATATAATTACAAATTAATTTTGGAAATAAAGTATTTTAACAATAATTATCATTAGATTTGGATATTGGAATATATAAAAATGAATAGTATAAGAAAAATCATGATTAATAAAACAAGATTAATAAAAAATGATAGTTTGGCAATTGGAATTATTTGGTAATAAATTAGGGATAAAAAGATAAATATAAACTTTATAATACTGAAATATTATTGAAAAGTTGATTATAATTGAGGGTATACGTATGATGGATCACCGGAAAATTCTCGGATGAATTCTCGGCACCTTCGGGTATCGGAAAATTCAGGGGTGCGTCCATTTATGGTTATTATATTTTTCATTCTGATAATCACGGTAAGTGGTTGTTTTGAGGATGCAGAATATCCCAGATCAAAATTTCTTTGCCATTTAATATATAAATATTTTCCGTTAAAACAGTAATGCATAACGTGATTTAGTATTGGAAACAACTTCAAGACGTAAATACAATTTAAAACTATGCAGTCCTTATTTTTCTTTCTTCTTTGATTTTTCCTATCTCTTCTGGTATCTCTTTCATTATAGCCTCCCACGTTTTTTCCCATCTTTTTTCTCTTTCATCCACCTCCATTACTTTCCTCGCTATTTTTTCATTTTCTCTCCTCACTCATTTATTTATCTTGTTATGTAAAAAAACATCTTTCTTAAAGTATCGATTGTAAATAAAGATTCATTTACAAACTAAAACTTCTTTTTTAACTACCATAATTTTGGTTTTTTCCACGTTCAGTTGCATCTCTCTGTTCTTCAGGAAGTTCTATAGTATCATCATCATCCTCTGTATTGCTTCTCTATTCTCGCCTATCAATGCCAGGTCATCGGTGTAAGCTATTGACCATATCCTAGTTCCTCTTATTTTAGTTCCTCCTAAGTGTATTTTTTTCGTTTCGTCTTCTATCTCTGCGATGTATATATTTGAACAATAATGGGCTGAGGGTACATCCCTGTCTCAGCCCTTTATTTGTCTAAAATTCCTCTGTCAATCCTTATTTTATTTTCACTCTGCATTACGTTTCCTCGTATATCTTACTTATTCTTAATATTATCTCTTTACTTATTCCACTCTGGTCCATGATTTGCTAGAGCTTCCTTCTATTCACTGTGAGAATTCTGCTCTTATGTCTACGAACAGTATAATGAGCCTTTTTTTCCTTTACCGTTTTCTTTATTATGTGGTTCAGTATATATATATTGTCTGTGGTCGCCCTTCCTTTTCTGAAACCCGCCAGTTTTGCTAGCAAGATTTTTGTTTCCTCTGTCTTTTTCTGAGGTCTATTTTTTATTATTCCAGTGCATATTTTGTACACTGTAGTCAGCATGGACAGTCCTCTGTAGCTGTTCAGGTTCTTGGGGTCTCCTTTCTTATGTATTGGGATTATCACTGCTGTCCTACATTCCAGAGGGATTGTTTCCTGCTTCCATGTTTTCTTAATGATTTCCGTTAGCCTGCCTCTTATCTCCTCGCCGCCGTGTATCAAAGCTTCATTTGGTATTTCATCTATTCCTGTGGCTTTCTTCTTTCTGAGTTTACTCCAAACCTCTCCGATTTCTTTAATGCTTATGTTTTGTGTAGTCTCTTTACGGGTCCCTGTTCCATGTCCATGATATCCTCTTTTCGCTCCCATCTAGTAGTTTTATGAAGTGCCTCTCCCATTATTTCTTTTCTATGTTTACTTCTTCTTTGTCCCTCGTTTTCCTGCCTCTGTTTATATAGTTCCATACCTGTCTTTCATTAATTTGTTTAGCTCTGATTCCTCTTGTTCTTTCTATTCCTTCTTCTTACTTTCGAACTGTTCTTTCCAGTTTCTCCTCTGATCAGGTATTCATGCTTTGCGCTGTTGCCTTTCTTCCAGTCTCTTAGTGCAATCTTTATCCTGTTTTTTCCTATCTTGTACTCTATGCCCACCAATCGTGTTCTCGTATCTTTCATATTTTTCTCTATATCTTTTTTTCTGCATGTTTTCTTTGGTTATCTCTTTCACTTCCTTCCATAGGTTTTCGATGTTTTGTTCCCTGTTTTGTTCCTCCTATCTCCCATTTATCCTTTCCTTGTATGATTTTATGATGTCTTCATTCAATATCATTACTACGCTCCTTTCATCCCTTTCTTGTTTCTCTCATTCTTTCGTTCTCTTTTCTATTTGTATTGTTGCAACTAAGGCGACATGGTCCTATTCTACTCTTCTTTCCAGACTGAAGTTCTTGATTATGTTTCTTGTTTCTCTGTCTGTTAATGCCAAGTCAATCACTGTACTTCCACTTGCCCTTACATACAAGTATTCTCCTTCTTCATCCCCTGTAATTATTCCATTCAGTACATTCCATCTAATTCTTTCTATTCTATCTATCAACTTTTTTCCTTCTTTATCAATCTTCGTGTCCTTGCTCTCTCTCTGTTTCTCATTACTCCGTCCTCCTTGTCTTGCATGTAATTGTCCATTTTTCCTGTCCTCACATTAAATTCTCCGATGATTAGTTTCTCTATATTTCCATTATAACTCTCTTCTTCTATTATTTTCCATTTTTATTCCATATCCACTTTTTTATTATTGTATATGCCCCATTTGTCTCGCTTTTTATCTCCCCTATCTATTTCTATTCTAGTTCTGACTATTCCTTCCCCTTTGCTCTTGACAAATTCTATTTCTTCTATTATCTATTTCTTATTTGTACCTACTATAAAATCACCTTTAGCTCTGCTTCTCTTGTTTTCTCTTCTTACTCTAACTACCTACCATCTCATGTATTTGGGAGCCTCTTCTTGCAATTCTCCGCGTCTTTGTCTCCTCATGTCTCTGCCATGCATACTTAATCTATCTTTGCGATGTAATTCCAGAATTCTTCGTCTATTCTTTAATTTGACTTTTATTATTCTCAAAAGTATGAGATCAGTGTCACGGTTTGTCACAAAATCTGGTGCACTATGAATATGGATAATAATAGTTACAGTTGTCGATGGTGATCGCAAAAGCAATTTAAAAATATATTCACAAATTAAAATATAAAATTATTTTAAAACAGTTAATACTTCAATTAATGATATACTTGCATGTTCTCGATGAACAATGTTGTATTTCGAAAATCCTCGATTTTTATTTCTTTTTTAAGATACGGGATGTATTCTTCCCTTCTTTTGAGTTTATAAATCGTTCGTTTTTCTCGTATCAGACTGAGTACTACTTAAATGCGGTCCTCCACGAGTATGTATAATTATTATAGTAGTGTTAGATTAGAATAATGTTTTTTGAATAATGTTTGTTGAAAAGGGAAGGATGTGAGGGGAGAAAGAAGAACGATAGAAAATTGGGACGAGGAAAATTGCAGAAGTCATAATGATAAGGTAAACGGGAAATATAGCGAAACTAAGCAGAAAAAAAGAGGTTGAGGAGCTATGGGAAAAACTTGAAGATACAATTAAGAAGGCTATAGAAAAAGTGATAATAAAGAGAATATGGAAGACAGGAGTAAATAGATGACGAGACAAAGAATGTAATAGAGAAAAAAGGGAAACAAGGAAGGTACTCAGAGAATGGAGGAAAGGGAAGAGAAATATATGAAGTATAAGAGCAATTGGAAAAAAATGTGTAAGGAAGAATAAAAGAAGCAGAAAAAAGGAAGAGAATCCCGAGAAACTGTGGAAGTTAAAGAGTAAAGGTGATGTATGGAAATATCTGAACAAGGGCAGGAGAAGAAAAGAGGGGTTAGATAAGGAGATAAGTATGGAAAAGTCGAAAAAATATTATTTTAAACTGTTTGGAGGCAACAGGAAAGACAGGAGCACAAGGGAAAGTAATGAAAATAGAACAGTAGAACAAACAAAATTTGGGAACAGGAAGTTGTACACAGTGTGAAAAAGATTTTAAAAAATGGCGACGAGATTGACATAAGGTACGGGCGAAGATTAAGATCAAGATAATCGAAATAATCAGGAAAATATGAATAGAAGAAAAGATGCCAGAAGAGTAGAGGTCTACAGCTATTATCCCAATTTATATGAAAGGTGAAATAAAAGAACCAGGCAATTACAGAAGGCTCTAGTTATGTAAAATATATTTCATATAAAATATATACAGGAATGTTAAAGGAAAGGTTAAAAGCTATGGTAGAGAATAACATGATTATTTCAGAAGGATAGGCATGATTCAGGAGAAGAAGATTTTTGACGGACAATATGTACGTCCTAGATCACTTAGTAGCCAAGGCAGTGAGAGAAAAAAGGAAGATATTTTCTAGAGATATTTATAGATATTAAATCTGCCTTTGACATGGTAAACAAAAAAAGTTATGGAAAATTATGAGAGACAAAGAAATAAGCTCATATTTAGTTAAGAGGATATGCGAAATATAGAAGGAGACGAGGATAAAGATTAGAGTAGGAGGTATCTGAAGAATTTTGGACATTAAGAAGACTAAGACAGAAATGTAGCTTTAGTTTGATTTAACATCAACATGGTGGAGTTAAAAGAGAAAATGACCAAAAGAGGAAGAGTTGGGGTGTAAGGATAAACGGTACAAGAATATGGTCGCTAGGATACGAGAATTACCTGGTAGTTGTAGTTGAAAATAGGGAAGCAATGCAGATGATTATGGCCATACTGAAGAGGTTCTTGGAGAGAGGGGAACAATTGAGTACGGATAAATCGAAAATAATAATATTTAAGAAAGGTAAAAAGTGCAGGGAAGGAAAAAAATAAGAAAGGGAACAGACGAGATAGAAATGCCAGGAGAATAAAAAATCAGTACGACGAAAAGGTGGGAAATTACTCGGGGACAGATGGACTAGAAAGTTTTGAAAGAGAAAAGGAGGGAAGAATCTAGACTATGTAGAGAGATTGCTGAACAGAATAGGTTTAAGTGGGAGATGATTAGAGTACTGGAAAAGAAGAAAAAAAGCAAGTGCACAAAATCAAAAGGAAAGTCAAGGGCATACAAAGGCAGGGAAGACCTAAGAAAATAGAAAAAGCGAGGTACAATAAGAACTAAATAAAGAAATAAATAAAGGAGGCTTATCCAAGAAAGGCAAAAAAAAATATAAGAACATAATAAGAACAAATATAAGATATGGCAATTCTACAACGGGAAATAAATACTTGATAGAGGAGGTAGAGTGGAAATGTGAGATGTGTAGTGAGAAAAATCGTGATTGGGATACCTATTTGAAAGATGTAAGAAAACTAAAGACACAATGAGCGAAACAAGAAAAGAGAGGGAATGGACGGAAAGGGAAATGATGAAGGAATTCGTAGGATAGGTAAAAAACCACACCATACTGAAAAAAATAAGAGAGATAGAAGAAAAAGAGTAAAGATTAAAGAATGGTGAATAAAAATGAAAGTGGAGCAACACAGGGACTAAAGTGATTTAACAATGAATAATATTATAATTTATAGGTAGAATGTGATAAAATGTGATAAAATGTAATACTGACCATAATATTATTATTTAATGTGCAACGAGACGTGCTCGTTGCTAAGCGCGTACATCGGGCCCCCCCTCGACACTCTAAGTCCCATACAGTAGCCTCGCGTACGCGTGTACCGGCACGCGTCCGACATCCCTCGTGACCGCGGAGAGCCAATCGGATAGCCGATGCCTTGCGCGCCGCCGAACCGAGGCTATGTGGTGCTGGCGAGCACTCGCCTCGGGAAAGACTCTCTCTGGCTTTTTTCCCGAACTTACCTTCCTTCCAAATCTCCTGTTGTACACGATTCCCTGGGAACACTCTAAATTATCCAATTCCCGTTGTACACGATTACGTGTTAACGACAAAACTCCGAAACTGTCACGATTTCGTGCTGTTTCGCTCCTTTCAAACGAATTTGAAAATCACTTGCGATTTCTAAAATATCGTTCCTTTACTGTGTCAAGAAATCTGCGTCTTCGGAAAATTTACTTCCGTAAACATTTTTCCGAAAATACGCATTCTGAATCTTAGCTCCGTCGGAGCTTCCTAGCGTACCGCAGGGTGTTTTATCTAACCGCCCTCGGTATTTTTCTACTCGTTTTTTTCTTTTCCGTTTGTTCATCGTCGATTGCGTATTTGGACAGAAGCGTTGTTTGATAACGGAATTGGTAAAGAGAAAAAACCGGTAAATAGCGGTAATTTGTGAAATTTTATTTTCGCATATAAATATGCATAAATTGTAAAGTAATTATTTTTAATAATTACTGAGAATCAAAATAACAGTCACGCGCGTGTTCATGTTCGTCTTTGTTATTGTAGCCGACCCCCGTAGCGGTCGCGCCGTTGAGTAGACGTCCGAATGTAAACATTAGTGGGGAAGTCGAAATCGTTCGAACTTTCAATAATAAGTTTATATCATAAATGCTGATATAAATCGCCGTGTTACAATAAATACACATATTAATTGAGACGGGTTTTTTTTTCTTTCACAATTTAATCAAATGTAAATTTCTTTTTATGTTATAGAGAAATTAAATAAAGGATCCGTCGCCCCGGTGGTGATTATTTAAACAAAATTTATTTATTAATTTTTTTTATTTCTATTCCTGCCTTCCACCGATCCAAATCCTCGACAGACCGACTGTCGCTTTATCCCAGCGTAATTATTAATTTCTTTTTCTTCGACGAGAGCTTGATTCTGCCCTTCACCCGTGGAGGGCGAACGGAGCTGTTTCATGACAAATGTATTAAATAATATTATGATTTAATGGTGTGTAATAGTTTTAATGAATAATTATAATCATAATACAAAATCATTATATTATTGAGACACGTAATATTGCGTCCCGAAAATAAAAATTGAGGTCAACGAACCCGACCTTGGAAAGGTGATAAGTGATATTTATTTAGTGTACAGGTGTATTGAAGGATTTGTGTATTAATTAATTTGAATTACAGCAATTAACTTAGTTTAAAATAAATTTGATTTTTGGTTTGTTGATGAAAAATATAACGTGACACACTTTATCACAATTTTTGTTTTTTTATCCAAAATATTACATTGGAGCCTGAGAATTCACAAGCGATTTTAGTACTATGAAATTATAATAACGTAACTAGGTACTTTTATAATTACCCTTACATTACTAAAAAATATACACAAATAAGATTAAATGGAAGTTTTTAAGATAAAAAATTTTTTTTTTATATTATCTTTAATATTTAATTGTAAATTTAAACGTTGAAAAATTATTTAAAATTACAATTAAATTTTTTTTAATGATAAATAAATTATTTAAATAATAAATGTAATTTATTAACTCTAGTTAACTATTAATAATTTTATATTTGTATCAAATTAAAATAATAAATTATTTAAAAACAAGTTGATTATCGCAGTTATCTACTAATAATAATAATAATAATGTTACTTCCAGCCTTTGGCCTAGGAACAGATTCTTCTGTGAGTGACTTATATATACCCAGTTTTATTTCATATAAGTTAATTCTATATCACCTTATCACTATCACTATATCACATTGTTAGTTTAAAAGCCTTGTCAGTCTTCATTGTTTATCATTGCCCCTTCTTTCTTCTTTCTTTATTGCTCTTTCTCTTTTCCTTCTCTACCGCTCTTTCTGTGTTTGATACTCTTCTCTATATTTTTTATTATCTCTATTAGTTTAAATTTTTTTATTTTGTCTTCCAACTCCATCATTACCCTCTTATCAATCCAGCTTCTTGTTTTCTCTGTCTTTTCTATATCTTCTCTAGTTTCTCTATATTTGTTTATTAGATGTTACCTATCTCCTATTTCATCCTCACATAGTTCACATCTCCTCCTTGTTTCTTCCAACCAATATTTGTTTCCCATGGTAATATTCCCACATATCACTCTTGCAATAGTCTTGATTGTCTTTCCATCGCTAATATCTCTTAAATATCTTGGGATTCCTGTGTCGTATAACTTCTTATATACTTTGTTGTATCTCGAACTTTCCATCTTCATCCTTCTTACAGTAGTTTGTCTATTCCTTTCTTTGTTTCTAATCTCCAGTTCTATGTCTTTTACTTCTTTTTTCCAGATTTAAATTTTCTTCCTGTTTAGTCCTATTCTATTTAGTTCTTTCTCTATCTCGTCTGTTTCTTTTCCTTATTTCCTTAACTGTCTTTTTTCTTCTATACATACCTTTACCTATGTCCCTTCTGCCATTTCCTGTATTTTCTCTTCATATATCCTACTCTTATTAGTCTCTCCTATTTCGAATTTATCTTATTTATCTCTTCGTATACCACGTATCTTGTAGTGCAGAAGTCTAATCCTAGCGTCCATCGGTAGTAATCCAGTTTTATTTTCTCGATCCCTTTTGCTTCTTCTATTTTCCAAATTTCTACCTCATAGTTGGTGACTCCTTTTACCAGGTAGTTATATAGCATCTTTTTTCTTTTAAAGTCTCCTTCGAATTTCTTTTCCACCAGTCCCCATGTTTTTCTTACTGCGATTCATCTTTTACTAGTCCTCTACTATATATGCATTTCTTATCCACCTTTTCTGTAGAAACAAATTAATTATTGTTTAACTGAGGTAAGCAAGTATAAATAATAAAATTATAATTATTTAAACTACGAAGGCTAACTTAAAAATAACGATTATAATAATTACGATTTACTTGAGTGATGATTTCAAGCTGTTGTATTGACAAAATGACCTTTAGAGTACTCTAATGTCCGAAAAGCCAACTTGGGTGTAGAATCCTAGTAAGCAGCGTGCTGTCACTACTCCAAAGTATGCTGGTCTGGAGATGCTGGTTGTTATTTTGAATGAATATATGTGTTGAAGAAGTAAGATTTGATACTGATACAAATTTTACGAATATTTAATGTAATAATTATTTCAGGTGAATTTTCAAAAGACCAAAAGCTGATCTCCTCCCTTTTGCATGGTTTTTATAGTCATTTAATTTTACTCCCACCATAGCTCCCTTCATATTGACTTGAAAAAGGAGGATGCCTTTTTTTTATTAATAATCTTTGCCATTGTTGTTTAGAAAATTTTATCAATTATCAGAGTTCGGCGGGAGTTGAAGTTTTAGGTGTCATACTATAATGTGGTACTATGCTAGGTCGAGATTTTCTTCGAATTAATCTCTCATAGTGTTTTTTCTATTTACTTCTATTGAAGAATAATTCTATTGAAGACAATAAGAAATTCAGTATGGAAAGAAGAGTAGAATAAGACCAAGCAGAGCTAAAGGTGATTTTATAGTAGGTACAAATAAGAAATAGACAATAGAAGAAATAGAATTTGTCAAGAGCAAAGGGGAAGGAATAGTCAGAACTAGAATAGAAATAGATAGGGGAGATAAAAAGCGAGACAAATGGGGCATATACAATAATAAAAAAGTGGATATGGAATAAAAATGGAAAATAATAGAAGAAGAGAGTTATAATGGAAATATAGAGAAACTAATCATCGGAGAATTTAATGTGAGGACAGGAAAAATGGACAATTACATGCAAGACAAGGAGGACGGAGTAATGAGAAACAGAGAGAGAGCAAGGACACGAAGATTGATAAAGAAGGAAAAAAGTTGATAGATAGAATAGAAAGAATTAGATGGAATGTACTGAATGGAATAATTACAGGGGATGAAGAAGGAGAATACTTGTATGTAAGGGCAAGTGGAAGTACAGTGATTGACTTGGCATTAACAGACAGAGAAACAAGAAACATAATCAAGAACTTCAGTCTGGAAAGAAGAGTAGAATAGGACCATGTCGCCTTAGTTGCAACAATACAAATAGAAAAGAGAACGAAAGAATGAGAGAAACAAGAAAGGGATGAAAGGAGCGTAGTAATGATATTGAATGAAGACATCATAAAATCATACAAGGAAAGGATAAATGGGAGATAGGAGGAACAAAACAGGGAACAAAACATCGAAAACCTATGGAAGGAAGTGAAAGAGATAACCAAAGAAAACATGCAGAAAAAAAGATATAGAGAAAAATATGAAAGATACGAGAACACGATTGGTGGGCATAGAGTACAAGATAGGAAAAAACAGGATAAAGATTGCACTAAGAGACTGGAAGAAAGGCAACAGCGCAAAGCATGAATACCTGATCAGAGGAGAAACTGGAAAGAACAGTTCGAAAGTAAGAAGAAGGAATAGAAAGAACAAGAGGAATCAGAGCTAAACAAATTAATGAAAGACAGGTATGGAACTATATAAACAGAGGCAGGAAAACGAGGGACAAAGAAGAAGTAAACATAGAAAAGAAATAATGGGAGAGGCACTTCATAAAACTACTAGATGGGAGCGAAAAGAGGATATCATGGACATGGAACAGGGACCCGTAAAGAGACTACACAAAACATAAGCATTAAAGAAATCGGAGAGGTTTGGAGTAAACTCAGAAAGAAGAAAGCCACAGGAATAGATGAAATACCAAATGAAGCTTTGATACACGGCGGCGAGGAGATAAGAGGCAGGCTAACGGAAATCATTAAGAAAACATGGAAGCAGGAAACAATCCCTCTGGAATGTAGGACAGCAGTGATAATCCCAATACATAAGAAAGGAGACCCCAAGAACCTGAACAGCTACAGAGGACTGTCCATGCTGACTACAGTGTACAAAATATGCACTGGAATAATAAAAAATAGACCTCAGAAAAAGACAGAGGAAACAAAAATCTTGCTAGCAAAACTGGCGGGTTTCAGAAAAGGAAGGGCGACCACAGACAATATATATATACTGAACCACATAATAAAGAAAACGGTAAAGGAAAAAAAGGCTCATTATACTGTTCGTAGACATAAGAGCAGAATTCTCACAGTGAATAGAAGGAAGCTCTAGCAAATCATGGACCAGAGTGGAATAAGTAAAGAGATAATATTAAGAATAAGTAAGATATACGAGGAAACGTAATGCAGAGTGAAAATAAAATAAGGATTGACAGAGGAATTTTAGACAAATAAAGGGCTGAGACAGGGATGTACCCTCAGCCCATTATTGTTCAAATATATACATCGCAGAGATAGAAGACGAAACGAAAAAAATACACTTAGGAGGAACTAAAATAAGAGGAACTAGGATATGGTCAATAGCTTACACCGATGACCTGGCATTGATAGGCGAGAATAGAGAAGCAATACAGAGGATGATGATGATACTATAGAACTTCCTGAAGAACAGAGAGATGCAACTGAACGTGGAAAAAACCAAAATTATGGTAGTTAAAAAAGAAGTTTTAGTTTGTAAATGAATCTTTATTTACAATCGATACTTTAAGAAAGATGTTTTTTTACATAACAAGATAAATAAATGAGTGAGGAGAGAAAATGAAAAAATAGCGAGGAAAGTAATGGAGGTGGATGAAAGAGAAAAAAGATGGGAAAAAACGTGGGAGGCTATAATGAAAGAGATACCAGAAGAGATAGGAAAAATCAAAGAAGAAAGAAAAATAAGGACTGCATAGTTTTAAATTGTATTTACGTCTTGAAGTTGTTTCCAATACTAAATCACGTTATGCATTACTGTTTTAACGGAAAATATTTATATATTAAATGGCAAAGAAATTTTGATCTGGGATATTCTGCATCCTCAAAACAACCACTTACCGTGATTATCAGAATGAAAAATATAATAACCATAAATGGACGCACCCCTGAATTTTCCGATACCCGAAGGTGCCGAGAATTCATCCGAGAATTTTCCGGTGATCCATCATACGTATACCCTCAATTATAATCAACTTTTCAATAATATTTCAGTATTATAAAGTTTATATTTATCTTTTTATCCCTAATTTATTACCAAATAATTCCAATTGCCAAACTATCATTTTTTATTAATCTTGTTTTATTAATCATGATTTTTCTTATACTATTCATTTTTATATATTCCAATATCCAAATCTAATGATAATTATTGTTAAAATACTTTATTTCCAAAATTAATTTGTAATTATATCAATAAAATTTATAATTGTTTTTTTAGATGAAGAATAAAATTGTGTGTTTATGAAATAGTGATTAACTAATCTTCAGATAGCTTCGACAACAAAGGTTAACGCTCGATCTTAAAGCGTCGGTAAGTTTAGAATACAGCAGGTAACTTAGATAATCAGCGCCTTATCTAAATTACACGAAAAATATAGTTAGATAATGCGCACACAATCTAATTTGATTGATAAATGATGAAAAACTGTTACTGTTAAATGGATTTGTGTACGTAGCACAACAAATCGCTAATTTTTAATAAAAGCTATAAAAACGACTACATGGACAATAGTCAAGATAAGAAATAACTGTTGCAAAATACGTTAACTTGTCTAATAAAAAGCTAAATGATAGCAAGGATCTTGCTCTATTTATTAGCTCGGGAGAGATGGATTGATTAAGTATAAGTGCTCGCCATCTAGTGGCCGAATAGCGAGATAAAAACTCAATATTTGACGTCGGAAGTTTAAAATGCGTAACCATTGTATTTAAATTAAATCCATGTAAATATTTTCTAATAATGTTGATGAAATATGCATTGTTTTTTTTAAGAATTTTATTTTCATAAAGAAATTTATTATTAATATGGTAAATAATAAATTAAGAATGTATATGATAATACTTAGTGACAATGTGATTGTTTTAAATATCAAATGTAAGTAAATTGTTTAGGATTTTAATCATTATTTTTGAAGGGATTTTAATCAAATTTAAGTTTAATGTGAATAATTAAATGATTAAATTTTAGAAACAATAATATCACTGAAAAGCATTTGAATTTAAGGAGCACAAAAAATTTCAATTTGCGTCTGTAATTTTAAATTACTACATGCATTGAAATGGGATTTTCAATTTAGATTTATGTTGAACTTATTTTTAATTTATAATTGCTTATTAAGCATATCGTATTCGTGAATGGTTCTGTTTAAATGTGTAAATGTTTTGTAATGTGTCTTAAGAATATGATAAACTATAATGAATTATCAAGTGCAATTTGATGATTCATTAAAGGATGCTCCAAAGCTTTTTTACAATAAGTAGAGTTAGTAACATTGTTTTATGACGTCTTAAAAATGCAAGGTAGGACAAAATAAGCAAATGAGAAAAAAAGAAGAGAGATGTTAATATTTATATGAGAGAATGAGCCAATGAATAAGCTCGTAACAATTTGTTATCTTACCTTTAAGCTCTACATCAATTCTGCTTCTCCCATTCTCTCTTTCTCAGTACATTTAACTTACTTTTACAGTACATTTAACATACTTGGATACCATCTTACGTACGACGCTTCTTTATATACATGTATAATTCTACTATACTCTATATCTATTTCTGGCTTTCTCTCTTTGCCTGTCTATACTTGCATGCATTTTTCTTTCTTCCACGTATATGAGGATGTTGTACATCCATATTTCAGTAGATGAATTCTTAGTCATTAAATATCTTCTTTAACCTTAAAGAGGATACTTAATATTTGATATCTTAATATTTATAAAAAATTATGAGCGTGAAATGGTAATATATTTTATCCACATTGTTTAATAATAAAATATAATAAGTCATTAAAGGAAAAGGAGTGAGGGAGAGACAAACGGTTTGTTTAAATTAATAAAGAAATACGAAATTAGAGCTTCACAAAAGGTTAATTTAATAGCTCCGCGATATAATCGTCATAAAAAATCCTCTCTCGACCGAGGATGAAAAAGCCATATTACCTTTACTACGCACAATTGCAATGGTAGAGGAGTTGCTCACAATCGACTGACTTAGCTTGTGTCCTTCGCGTCACATCATGCCGCTTAGGGCTAGAGTTTTGAATCAACTGGTGTCGATGATTCTTTCAAAAAGTAACCCCCTGGTGGAAATGCAACCTTATACTCGTACAAGTGTACATACAGTACAATTATCGCACACCTACACACACTAATACGTACAAGCAAATCGGAAAGAAACACACAGAGATTCTGTGAATCGCAAGACAATTCCAAAGGTTGTATCTGTCGCTCGCGAGATCCCAATGCTAATAATGCCCTACTTTTCCTTTCGGAAGGACACTTTTCCTCCCGCATAATCTGATAAACTGCAATAAAATCGGGATTCACCCTCCCAATTGTTTTTTCCAAGTAGGATTTCTCTCTCTTACCTTTGAGCAGCCGAAAGTAAGAGAAAACGTCGAACATTCTTGAATTATATTAAGTAATATTATATGGCTTTTATGTATATAACATTATATATAACATTAATATAACACTTATATGTATTTATTTATTTATTCGATGGACGTCTATTATAATAATGTAGTTTGATGAATTTCTAGATGATTAAGCGACAATCAACCATATTTTTTAAGAATTAGATACAAATTTTTATAACAAGTTAAGGTAAATAAATATTTAGAACTTATATTTAACTGCACTCATTTTATTTACATAATTAGCTGTCTAATATTGCAACATTTTTTTATGAATGCATTTGAAAAAATAGTATGTTTTGTATTTTTGTACACGAGGTCAATCCAATTTAATTTAGCACTTGACCCGAGGTTAAAATTTATCGTTCTGAATATCAGTTGTAGAAACTTATGTAACTACCTCTTAAACTCCATATAATAGAATAATTTTCGAATTTGATCTAAGGATCTCGACACTGCAAACAACATCAGCTCAAAAAAATTGAGCAGCAGACCTAATTAGCTAGTGAAAGTGAGCTCATTTACATTACAGCATTATTAATGTTTGAATTTATATTTTATAAATTAATGGAAGATAATCTTCCGGATAAGTCTGCTTTAAATAATAATAAATAATAATAAATTGAATATTTAATAAAAAAATCTAAATAATGAAAAAGCTTGATATAAAATTGATATATGTTTATTTACAATAGATTAGAGAAACGAAAATGTTGGTATGCGCCTATCGCAGGCCATAAACAGAAATGATTTATCAAGTACATTTTACTGATCACCTGCTATTTAACCATCTTTTAATAATTCACCAACGAAATATTTTAATTATACGAAGAAAGGGTGGGAAGATTGG